>CM057456.1:155072500-160072500 GCA_016271365.2 Neoceratodus forsteri | reverse complement strand
TACCAAGGCCACAGAGGGGCTATAAGGATCATGGTGGCAGGTTTGAGTTGTAGTTTCTGTTGAGTCCTTTGCAGGAGTTGGACGGGGGGGAGCATATAAGAAGAGTCCTGTCCACAGTTGGGACAGGGCATCTGTTGACCGTCCATTTTCTGTTCGGGATAATGGAATAGTATCTGGGGAGTTGGTGATTGATGGGAGAGGCAAAGAGGTCGAGGTGCGGGATCCCCCACAATCAAAAGATCATCTGTAGAACTTTGTGATGACGTGTCCAGTAATGCGTGGTGGTCTGATGACTGAGAATGTCGGCCAGGGTATTGTGGCATCCTGATAGATGGATCGGCTATTAATGATAGGTGTTGAAGTATGGCCTCCTGTCAAACCGCCATCATTTTTCTGCAGAGAGTGCAGGATTTAGTACCTCCTTGTTTGTTCAGGTAGTACACCACTGAGGTGTTGTGTGATTGGATCAGTAGAGGACCCAGAGAGAGGTTGGGGTGAAAGGCCTGAAGAGCGAGGTGGACTGCTCTCATTTCCAGTAGATTTATATGGGGAGAAATGGAGAATTGGGGCCACCTGTCCTGTATCTTGTAGGGACCCAGGTGTGAACCACAGCTGTCGAGGAAAGCATCCGTGGTCCATGTCTGCTGGGGAGGAGGGGAATGGAAGGGCATGCCTTGAGACAGGTTGGCATGCTGGGTCCACCAATTCAGGGCTGAGCGTAGAACAGGAGTGACTCTGATTTTGCCTTCAAAATCCCCTGTCTTTTGCCGCCACTGATTGTGAAGAGTCCATTGGACTGGTCTCATAAGTAAATGGGCAAAGGCCACTGTGGGGGATGGCTGTGGCCATGTGCCCCAGAAGGCATAAGAGACGTCTGGCTGTGATAAATTGTTGAGTCTGTATCTAGGAAGCCAGAGACATAATTTCTGTTTTGTCTGTCGGCAGGGAGGTAAGCCCTGGTGGAGGTGGTATCCAGAACAGCTCCTATATACTGGAGCAACTGGATAGGGGTTGGATTGGACTTGGGCCAGTTGACTATTCCCAGGGACTGAAACAGAGTGAGGCTCGCCTGGAGGGATGAAAGCAGAGAGGTTTTTGAGTCTGCTTTTATAAGCCAATTATCAGGTACAGGAAGACAAAATGTTCGTCCCATCTTAGGGCCGCTGCCACCACCACTAGACACTTGGTAAAGACTCTCGGGGTGGATGAGAGACCGAATAGGAGTGCCCAAAATTGGTACTGTTGTCCTCGCAAGTAAAAGCGAAGGAACCGGTGGTGGGCGGGGTGGATGGGGATATGCAGTTAGGCATCTTTCATGTCTAATGTGCATAGCCAATCCCCTTGTTTTAACATTGGCATTATAGATGTTAAGGTGACCATCTGGAACCTTTTGTACTGAATGTGTATATTCAGTTATCTGAGGTCTAGTATAGGTCTGAGATCTCCAGTGTGTTTGGGTACCAGAAAGAAATGGGAGTAACATCCCTGGTGGTACCAAAATGGAGGAACCAGAGAGACAGCATACTTTTAAAGAAGTGCCTGAAGTTCCTCCTGTAGAACAGGAATATGGTTGGGTGGGTAATGGACAAAGCAGGGTGGGATGAGGGGGAGGCAGTGATGTGAGTTCTAGCATGTGCCCCATCCTTATGATCTGAAGTACCCACTCGTCCAATGTTATCACCTGCCAGGCCTCTAAATGGAGGGCAAAGTGACCACCCATGGCTTCTGAGGCCTGGTGGAGGAAGCCAGGGCAATGCCTCAGTCAGCTACTGGAAAGTGGGCTGACCAGCTCCACCCAGGGGGTGGGAGGAGGACCCTTGGAGGTAGGAGTGGTGGTACTGGAAGAAGGCTGGGAACAACCATGCAATCCACCTCTGTAGGTACCTCTGTGTTTACTACCCTTCTTCAATTGAAAGGAGGACTGAGAGCGGCATTGGTAAGATGGCTGTGAGGTATGAAACATGCCATGTACCGTACGTAAGGTCCGCTCTTAAGCCTGGAGATCACCCAGAAGCATTTGGGTACCTGGACCAAACAGTTTAGATCCATTAAAAGGGGCATTTACCACTTTGTGTTGCATATCTGGTGTGAATCCTGAAGCATGTAGCCAAGCATGGTGTCTCAGGGTAATTCCCGTGGCTGCTGTGTGGGCCGAAGTATCCACTGCATCATAACCTGAGTGGAGCAGGTGTCAAGATATAGAATTGCCAGTGGAAATGGTAGCCAATAATTGGTCCTTCTTCTGAGATGGAGGGAGTTTGTTGACTAATTCTATAGCAGAGGACCAGAGGGTATGTTGATATTTAACCATGTGTCCCATATAATTTAGAATTCTAAGATTAATGGTACCTGCCTGAAACACCTTCTCCCCGAGGTAGTCAGGTTGGCAGGACTCCTTATCAGGGAGTAATGAGCTTGTGTGGTTTGGTCATTTGGTATAATCATGACCACGGTAATCACTACCGAGTCAGCCTCGGGGCTAGTAGAAAGAAAGGAATGGTCAGAAAGAGCCTGGTAAAGGCGATCAGCCTTCCTAGGAATGGCAGGGACCACTGAGGGTTGGTTCCAAGCTGCCAGTACTGCATTTCGATAAGTTTGTATAAGTGGGGGTACCACTACTACAAACTCTTCAGGCAGTTCGAGATAGTCTACCATATCCTTTCTTTTTTTATATTTGGTGGTTCAAAAACTCATGATTTTCTGGATTTAAACCATCATCTCATGAAAAGATGGGTCATCGGGGGAGATGCGGCCATGTGGTGGAAGGCATCCTCATGTAAGGAAGAGATAGCAAAAAGAGAGGACGAGAACAAGAGTCCAAGTCCTGTAGGTCATCATCTTCCAGATCTCTGGGAAAGCCTTCTGGAGGTCTGCCTCATCTGAAAAGTACCCTTCCTCATATGAGGGAGAGGACCACAGTGGTGAGCATTTCCTGTCTCCCTGGAAGTGTTTTGGAAGAGGGGTAGGAGAATGGGAAGTGTGACTCATCTCCCCCAGAATGGGAGATTGAGCATACCTAATTACTTATAGAATCTGTTGTACCACTGAAGCTACATCCAGTGAGGCAGAAGTAGGGGATGAGGTGGGGGTTTCTGAGAAACCAGGGGGATTGTTGAAAAACTAGGATGTGAGGTATAAACAGGTCTAGCCCCTAGGTGGTAAAGTCCAGGGTCCCGATCCCTGTCCACCTGGCCTCTATGGGAGAATGGTTGTGAAGGCAGAGAGGCAGCGGAGACAGTAAACCCAGTAGTTCTGCCCATAGAGGAATGGCCCATCGTCGATGGGGTAGCAAGGGAAGAGGTACTGGAATGCTTAAAGGGAGATGTTGTCAATGGAAAAGGAGTTATCTTTGACAGGACGTCAAGGAAACCATCATAGGGTTCCACAAAGACTGCTGTAAGAGTGCTAGAATGCGCCATCGACAAGAGAGTGTAAACCCCCATCGACAAGGAATCAGTCCTGGAGGGCATCATCGATGGTGGAGCACCTGTGAAGGTGGCCGATGATGAGTGTTTGCACAATGAAGATGAGGATGATTTATCCTTATCAAGTTTATGTTTCTTATGTGAAGCAGTAATAGGGGGCTCCTTGGAATGGGCCCCCTTCTCTATAAGAGGCACTTTCTGCTCCATGACGTGTGCTTTGATCTCCTGTAGCCATCGTCGATGGGTTGCCTGGTTGAAATCCTGGCAATGAATGCAGGAGATGGTGTCATGTGTGGGACCCAGACACCTAACACAAATGGTATGGTTCTCGTAATGGTAGATCTTTCTATCACAATGACATGAGTGAAAAAGTGCTGTCTTGTTTGCAGATTCTTTGGACATTCGACAATGAAGGAAAGGAAATGGAGAAATTCCATTCCCAGCTCAAGTTCCTGTCAATGACTGCTGCTTCCTGTATTAGCTGCTGTGTGCGAGCTGAAGACAGTGGGAAAATGAACTGAGGATACCAGGGACCGCCCACACTTCTATAGGAGCAGAATGATGATGTCATGTGTGGACAGCCCTTGCAAAAGACTGCTAAAAGAGAGCTGCCATGCACCACAGTGCCCTCTGGTGATGACCCAAGTGCATTACCTACTGCAAGAGATTATCCCCATGGAAGATCAGTAGTTCTACCAGGACTTTTACAGTTGCCTTCAATGTACATTTCTAAGTGAGGAAGGCCTCAACCCACTGAGAATATAGGTCAGTAACCACAAATGCATACTTGTTGTTCTTGCTGGTATTAGTCAGAGGACCAATAAAGTCAATTTGTATCACATGCCAAGGGCCAGATTGTCTCTGGAGAAAAAGTTTGACATTTCACTTGTTTGGGGCCGGATTGTTTTGAGCACCAATAAGGCAGTTTTCAATGAAGTGCTTGACATCCTTAGTGATGCCAGGCCACCAACCAACAGATATCAATCTCTGGATTGTGTCCTCTACCCCCTGGTGTCCACCAGTTGGGGTGTCATGGACCTGATGAATAAGCTCTGATCTCAAGGCTTCAGGAACTACCTACAACTCATAGTTTGAGTCATCAGGCTGACACCATAGTAGTTTGTTGTCTTGTGAAGATGCAATTGATTTGCATGTCTCTTGTAAGGGCCGTGGGTAGGCAATTCTTGTTAAGTTCCTTTGTCCAGGAATCTAAACACATCTTTCAGCTGAGGGTCAGACTTTTGTGCTGTGGACAAGTCCAGTGGCACAAAAGGTTCAGGTTTCTTCTTTGTGGCAGCTATTTGTATGCCTGCTAGGGCCACAGGGTGAGTCATCTCCCATGTCTGCCCCCCCTCAAGCACCCTCTTTAGCAAGAGTGTCTGCTCAATCATTGAAAGAATGGTATGGGCCAGATTCTGAATGGGCCTTCACCTTGTGAATAAAGAGTTTGTGTTTAAACTGCTGAGTCATGTTGTGAAGGTATACAAAGAGTGCTTTGTACTTCATAGGAGTGCCATCAGAAGTCGCAAAGGAGCTCTTCTCCCAGAACAGTAAAAATTCAGTTAGGGAACAACAGACCCACTTGGAGTCTGTAAAAATGATGGTATCTTCAGTACCATATTGTATTTGTTCAAGGGCACAGGCCACGTTTGCCAGTTCTGCATACTGAGAGGATGCAACACTGCAATGTTTGGAAACATGGACGGTGTTACCATTGAGATGCACGATGAGCACCCCAAATCCAAGTATCTGTTCTCCTAGGTAATACGAGGCAGGGCCATCAATAAAGACATGACACAAAGATGTGTCAGCAATGAGTTTTGGAGAAGCAGAAAGAAAAGGGCCTGGATCAGGCAAATCAGGGGGTTGGAGTGTGCAATCATTTGGGTCTCCTTGGTACAGAAGACCATGGGCTAAAATTGAGGGCATTTGGCAGGGTGAACCTGTATATCATGATCTTGGGGAATAAGTGACCATTGAGTCAATCTGGTATTGGATACTGATCCATCCTTCACTCTGTCTGATAGTAGAAAATTTGTGGGAGTGTGGTTGGTGTGTAGAATGACAGGTGAGTACCCAATGATTTACAGGAAATACTTGACAGCCCAGTAGGTGGCTAGAAGGTTTCCTTCACAAAGACTGTACTTTTGTTCCACTGGAGACTGCATCTGGGATGCATAAGAAATGGGTCTCAAAGTACCATTCACTTTTTGAGGGTATCACCCCACAACAGTGACAGTTTCACAGTGAACACTGCCACAACACCGAATCTCGGAAGGTAGCTGTGGTGGTGTGCTGAATGGCACCGCGACTCCTGGTGTTCCGCCCCCGCCCCTGAAGCAACTCCAAATCAGAGTTGTATATTTAGAGATGGGGTGTGTGGAAGGCAACACACCCCACAGAAAAAGGCTCTCACAACAGGAACAATGCCGACAGTCGGCATTGTTTCTGTCACTGTCGGGGATGTCAGCAGCATTACCGATGATGTAAAGTGGTGGAACCCTTTTTGAGTAAGCACTGCAGACATGGCTATGTCTGACGTAGCTGATTCCAGATGGAAAGGTAGAGCTGGATTGGGTTAACTAATGCTGGAGCAGAGGCCAAAGCCTGTTTCAGAAGGGTCACAGCGTTAGTGTGAATGGAACCTCAAGTCCAGTGGACATCTTTCTTCAAAAGCTTGTACAGAGGGGAGGCTTTTGTACAAACTTACAAATAAAATCCCTTGAACAGATGACCATTCCCAGGAACCATCTGAGTGTTGCCACATTGGTGGGGAGTGGCAAGTCTTGTAGGTCTTGGATCTTTTTCCAGGCTGGGCTTCTGCCTTGTTCTGTGATGTGCAGGACAAGAAAGATGACTTCCTTCTGACATAGTTGTGCTTTTGCAGGATTGCACTTGAGGTCTGCCCTCTGTAAGAGAGTCAGTAGTTCATCAAGGAGGTCAAGATGTCACTCCTTGGCAGTTGCCAACAGTAAATCATCCACATACTTCAGAAGGCATTGTGGGGCATAAAAACCCTGCAGGGCATCCATCATGTGTAGATGGAAAAGAGAAGGGCTGTTGTGAAAACCCTGGGGTAAGCAGGTCCAAGTGTACTATCAACTCTGAAAGGTAAAGACAAATTTGTATTGACTTTCCTGAGCTGGGGCAGTGATCAAAAGCCATTGGAGATGTCCAGACCGCTGAACTACCTGTGAGCTTGTGTTAGCATTGTGAGCACATCTGGTGCTGATGTTACCGTGGAGGAACAGCTAGGAGTGACTTGATTAAGCCTCCTGTAATGAATAGTGAGTCTCCAAGATGCATTGGGCTTTTTCACAGACCAAATGAGTGAGTTGGCGGTCGAGACACAAGGCCTGATCTTTCCTTGCCTAAGGAGTGACTGAATGGTTTCTCTGAGTGATGGTAAGGCCTCAGCAAGAAAAGGGTATTGCCTTTGCCTGTCATGTGCTGGGCCTGGAATTTCGATGACAGTCTGCATTCTCTGAAAAATCATGCATGTGTGTTGCAAAAGCATCCATGTGCTTCTGCAGAACGGGTAGAAATTCTCAAAATAATTCATATGTCTGGAATAGAGATATGATGTCATATTCCTTGTCATTGGACGCACTGGCGGCAACCACATGGGAATCAGGAATCATGACCGCATGGTATTGTCCCTTGATTTGGATCAAGAGCATGTTGGCCAAATCCACCACACAGCCATGTAGTGCTAGAAAATCAGTTCCCAGGATGCTGGGGTAATTACGTAATACTATAAGATCAAAAATGTGATTCATACTGAGGCTACCTGTCACCACGGAAAATACAAAAGAGCTGTAGGTGGATAGTTTAGTGCCATCCACACCTTGTGCACTGGTCCTCCATCCAGTGGACTAAGAGGAATTAGCTGGATCCTCATCATGAAGTATGGACACAGCTGTGCCTGTATCTAGCAAACTAAACAGTTGGCGGCCCCCGACTGTGGCCTTTGTGCAAGGCCTTCAGTTTGTGTCAATGGTTAGCTTGTTCACAATATGGTCTGGGGCATGTAATTGTCAATCTGAACTACTACTGCCATCCTCAGGCTGTTCCTGGAAACATAGGTCTGCTGGGTCTCGCCTGTCTTCTTCCATGTCCTCAACGGGGTACAAGGAGGGTTGACTACTGGTGGTCATTGCAATGAACAAGACCTCAGGATTTGGGCCTAGTGCAGCCTCATCCTGGAAGGCTCCAGTGTCTAATTGGCCTAATGAGGCCTGAGGTGCCGGAACTAATGCTGCAATGGCTCACTTTGGGATAAAGTCTGCCACTGACTGGACCTTCCTGAGAAGAGTGCGGAGGTTGTTCTCCTCCACTATATCATGGTAGGAAGGGCCTTTTTGATTACCCCAGTTGTCATTCTGTTCAGAATTAGGATTGTTCAGTTCCGCCTATTCCTATTTTGATTGGGGTCCTCCCTTCCCCCTGCCAGACCTGTAGTTCTGTTTGTCATCTGAGGGTGCGGCCTTTATGTCTTGGGCCTTGCCCTCACTGTTTAATGGGCTTGCTGGTAGATTGTACTACGGCCACCTTGGCTTTTGAGACAAAATTCGTATCTCAGAGGCAAAGATGATAAACATGATCAGTCTTCCTGAGAATATCTGTAAATTTGTCGATTCTGGGAAAAACCGCAGGCTCGACCTTGTCACGAACAGCCAGAATCATGTTCCAAATAAACAAGGTCTTATACTCAGTTTGGTCAGTGTTTGTATCCTCCTGTGAAAGTGCTTTGCCAGCCATAGCCTTTGGTGGTATAACGCTGGACTCTCTTTGGCAGTTTGCTTCACAGAATAGGCCAATATAATGCTACCCATGCCTGGGGTGTGTGTGGCAATAAGTTCCACAGCGACATTGTCAAATGTCACATTCGTGGTTTGAACTGTCACTTGGAGTTTCGACCAGAGGCCAGGTTCGACAGTCTGCTGAAGATTCTGTACCTGGTAGCCTGTTGGTAAACTGAGCATCTCACATTTGGAATGAACCTTTTCCAAATGGTAGCTGAGATTATTGCTAGGGTTCATGCAGCCTATGCTGTCAGCGATCTGCTGTACAGAGTGGGCCATCTAAAGGGGATTATTCTGAATCACCGGACGCATATCAGGGAAGGGGTTTTGGTTTTGTGCGCTGTGAAGGGCGGCCTCCGCTGTGGCATCAGCCACAGTGCGGACAAGCGATCGCTGAGCAATGGTTTCCTTTAACATAGCATGTAGATGCTCCCTGAAGACCTGCCTTTGTTCTTCAGTCATCTTCCGAGCGAGGGTGACCTCAATCATCTGATCAATCTCCTGTTTGTCCCCTTTATTCAGTGTGGCAACCAGATGGGCTCCTCGGCCTCGACCTCCCCCCTATCATGGGGGTCACCATCTTGGTGTCGAACGTGATAGTCGTCATTCTGCTGATGATGTAGGGTTGTGCTGTTATAGCATTAGGATCTGCCATCTTGTGGGTGGTGGGAGGACACTGGGCCACATTAAGGATGGGGCTGGGCGCCATCTTGGCAGTTGTCACCAGAATCATCATCGCCGGATGACGTGATGTCAATGGGCGTATAATGAAACCAACCCATCGCTTTGACATGACCAGCCAACACTTCTCACTGGTGGCGCAGTTTCGCCATCTTAAGTCTACATCCTTTTGGCTAACTTTTGCAATGTTCTGCTCTACACCTTTCTCAACCTCTTTCTGTAACACTTTTTTTTTAAAACTATTCTTATCTCCTGTCTCTCTGAAACTCTCTCTGGTGTTCCTAACTGGCCACCACCACGTTACAGCCCAACTGATGCTCACCCCACTGGGAAATCAGGGACAGACACTCCCCACCTACTTGATCCATCAACCAGGCCCACCAGGACAGGGGAATTGGGAGAGCCAGTGGGTTGAGCCCAGCATTGGGCATGTGGCAATGAGGCATGGGAGGGAACTGTCACCTATCCAGAGAGCAGTTTTTTTTTTCCTGCATGTGTTGCCCCGGAGTGTGGACGTGCAATGGTGTCTGCACACAATGTGTGCTGATGCCAACTGCTGCTCCACCGCTATGTACAGCACCACTGTCTACAGTGCCCTCAATCTCCATCAGGAGCCACTGGCTAGTGGTGTAAATCCCACTACCCACCCCGGGAGAGGAGGAGAACAGTCCCTCGGACACTCGATCCTCTCCCTTCCCAGCCGACCCCCGGTGACTCGAGTCCATTCCTGAAACTAGCTCGCCAGCATAGCACAAGGTGTGGCACCCAGCGCCTCAACCTTCAGTGCCACTCGGCTGACTCTTTTTGTAACACTCTATATGCGGCACTCAATTTGCAATTGTCCCTAAGCTCCCTTTCCAACTCGTTACTTACCCATTTCAGATCCTCTCTCATCTCCTCAAGCTCCTTACGCAATGTATCATTTGTATCACTCAACAACTCATTCTTTTGCAACACCAGTTTCTTATCCTGTTTCAACCTATCACATTCCTCTCTCAACATGTATAACTCTCGAACATTACTGTGTACAGAACAGTGCAAAAGAGTCTTGTTCTTACTATGCAATGACTGAAGTTTTGCTTTAAGCCACTGCTCAGTTTTCAAATTTTCAGATGCCTGCAATCCCATCTCTTTCGACAAGAGTTGCAGTTTGAGGGAGTGAAACCTCGACTGGAGGCTTCAAGAGCAGCATAGAGAGCCACAACTAACAGCCCTTTAGCATCACGCTTTTGGCTGTTTACCTCGCCTCAGAGTACTGGGTTGAGATCCCCAGTACGGGTTATCAGATCGATCTGCATCCCACGCAAAATCATTCCAGCCTCCTTGGGAGGTGAGAAAGTTAGACACATTGAGTCTCAGGTCTGTGCAGATATTAGACATAATGGTACCAAAAGAAAAGAAAAGGTTTTGGGAAACACACAATGGACCAGTCAGTGGTTACCTTGCTGTGCATCAATCCACAGTGGTTGAACCAACAAACGGTTGGGTGTTTTCACTCTTGCAATCCTGCAGTTCAAAACTGCCATTGAGCAACGTGAAATGGCATCAATCTTGCCAAGTAAGCTGCCAGACTACAAGATGCTACGGAGTGAAAAGTACGGGCGAGGTGATAGGGGTGTGTACACCTGCTTACTATCCACAAGGGAAGGGTAAGCCAACAAGTTGTGAAACTTTGCTAATTTAGACCACCTGCACATGTTCACTAATAACGTCAGGGTACTCAGTCCTGTTTAAATTATTTTCGGTAGTAAATCAGCAAAAGAGACAGTGAACAAGTGGCATATTCAGTAATAAACTTGTTTATTACACAAAAATGCCCTAAAACAGGTCTTACCAATAGACACTGGGAGCCGAAAGTTCCCTATTACCCCTAGGAGTGAAGATGGTCTCAGTGAGAATATGTAATACAGTAGTTATATACCCCCAACAATTACTATGGTAACTAAAGGACTAGATACATACTGTAAAATCAGCCTTATTGGCTAAATGCTATGTGGCTCCACAGTGTTATCTAAAGATAAACAATATTCGAAAAGTCGGCTAAAAATGAGAACAAAGGACTCATACAAAATACAGAATATAGTGCAGTGTTACATAAATCTGCTTGATGGCAGTGTAGGCTATACAGTGACTTCTTAGAAGAACAACAGAGGGCACATAAGTGTATCTCTGTACAGTACTTGCAATAAGGTTTCTTAGCAATGTTGCAAATAATCATAAAGTGTCCCTGGTTACTCACGCTTATACAGCAAGTACCAAAGCACTAAGTATTAGTAATCATTAGGTATCTGCATAGCATGTAACATAACAGTTTGTCCATGGTGCACAATGGGTATCCAGTCAGAGTGTGGGGACCAAGCATAGCAGCTCAGTCTACACCAGTGGCCACCTCGGCGCTGCAGCCTGGTGTCGCCCTGGCACCTGCTACTAAGACCAGTACCAGTGAGTGGACCAGGCCAGCCTCAAGGCCAGCCCCCCTTCTGGCACTGCTCGCAGTACTGCCAGAAGGGTTCCAGAGCTGGCCCTGTCTCTGACCAGGAGGTCATCGTTTTCTCTTCCCCTGAGCATTCTGCTGGGCCAGGGGAGGATGATGACTCCGACCTTGGGCCTGAGGATGAGATCAGTGAGGATGGAGGCCTTCCTGGGCCTGGTCCTGAGCTTGGCTTGGGGCCTGGAGTCACTCCTGGGATTGTCCTTCAGGCTGGCACTAGGGGCGATGATGGGAACCCTTCTGGCACCATTTGTAGTGCTAGTTTTCCAGTGCCATTCCCCATACTGGGTCTGGTCCCAGTTCTGGGTCTGGGAAAGTCTCTAGGGGAGGCTCTGACTCAAAATCTAGGCTTGGGCTGGGGGGGAAGGTGAGCTCTGGAGAGGAGCAGGGGTGGGGCACATGACCTGAGGATTACCACATGTTCAGAGATGGTGGTAACTCTGGAAAGGGTTGTATCACTGGCCCACGGTCTCATTCCTCTCCAGAACTGGCTGGCCCTGTCACTGGTGGGGATCAGGACCATACTGTGGGCCCTGTCCAGCTCCGCTCTCCCCACCTGGGAATTTGCCCCAAGGGCACCAGTACCCTCCTGTTAGTCAGTTATAGTCAGGCAAATTTGCCAGGCTGTCCCGTCAGGTGAGGTCCCCTGGGCATTCTCACAGCCCTGACAGAGGACCTGGCCTGGTCATCTATGACCCCACCTCCTCTGCCCCCTCGCCCTCTCTCCCAGGTATTTATGGTCCTCTGGGCCCATGACCTGGGACCAGTTCTGGTTAGTGGCTGATGTGTTCCACCAGTTTCAACTCAGAGCAGATCAGGCTATTTTTAGGCCTGAGGCCCCTGCACCACTACTACCTGAATCCAGCTCCACCTCTCCCACTTCCTTCTCTAAGGAAGAAGATTTTTCAGTCCATCTCTCTTCTGCTTCTAAGTACTCTCGGTACCAGCAGTTCCTTTCGGACATGATGCAGGAGCTGAGACATCTTCATTTTGTAGGTCACAATACTGCTACCCTGGTGCTGTCATTCCTTGGAGAACATAGTGATGATGCTACTGCTGCTTCTCCGTGGCCCCAGTCATTTATGAAGGCATCCAGGAATATCTGTCTCCACCCCTTTGCCTTCTCTCCAGCCCCTAGGGGCATCCAATGCAAGTATTGCACTCTCGCTGGGTCTCCAGGCTCCGTTCCTCATTCCACCGCATGGATTTTGGTAATGCAGACCACTCTGGGCCTGTACGTCCAGTGCACAACCTCCCCCCTGACACTGGCTCTGTGAAGAGTGATGCTTGGGGGCAAGAGGGGGTTTGCAGTGGAATGCACCATGGTGTGATGTCTTAATATCAAGTGCATCAGGCAGTTTATGGCAAGTTCCTGTGGGTGATGCTGATTCAAGTCTTAGTGTCCATGTCAGATTGCAAGGCAACCAGGCAGACCATTCATCTTTCCACTCAGGGCCAGGAGCTGGCAAGGTACCAAGCGAGGGCATCTTATGATGTCAATAAGGTAGCTTCCAGGCTGTGGGGAACTACAGTCTGCAATCTATGGATAACATGACTTCTCCTCTCCCAGTTGCCACCCCAGGCTAGGTATAGGGTGCTCAATTTTTACTTCCCAGGGACTCATTTCTTCTCCCACAGTGTCAGGCGTGAGTTGTCAGGGTGCCTTCCTGCTCCCAGGTCACAGGAGCCTCCACCTGCCCCTGACCAGTCTTGCATCCTGCCAAACCTGTAAGGGGTCCTTGCCCCCCAGTGGTTATCCCCCGCTGAGGGAAATATATTTTTTTCCTCAGAGTGAGCTAACTCCTGTTTTATTGGGAAAGCTTGGTACTCTGACCCATAAGTGGGAATGAATGAATGATGAAGATTGATTCTTGGCCGATCAAGAGTTTCATCTCATGACTTATTAGAGTTCTGGAACACTAAGGAGTTGTTAGATGATGTTCTTGATGAGCCAAGAGACATCTTGCAACCACCATTTACTTTTTATTTAAAATTTCTTGTTTTTTATTCAGATAACACACAATGTAGTAGCTCTGGAAAAGTACACCGTTGCCAGCATATAAAAGACGCTGGCAGTGACACAGTACTGGAACACCACAGCGCTCCCTACACAACACAAAAGTATTTTTTTTTTTTTAAACAAACTGTAATCTGCCCCGGCTTATAACTGAAGATAGACAGAAATCGATTCCAGTGGTATCTTCCTCCTGCTCCTGGCTCTCAATGTTGTCATAGTGTAGCTTTTTTCTTATTCAGCTTGGCTTGCAGTAATGCGGTGTGTGGTCAGATCAAGTGAGAAATAATAATGTACTCACTGTAAGTCTAGATCTTCTAGGAATATCTTCACCATTGATTCACAGCAATGAGCTCTGAGCTAGAGGCACTAGGACCCTGCAGGAGCCAGAATCGAGGTAGGCTACACGAATGCACGGCACCATGAGACTAGCTCACGCTGCCTGGCTTTCCACAGCACCAGTCCTCTACCGCTTCAGTACCTTTTTTTACTGAGGAAGTGCAGTGTAACAGACCTAACAATAATCCACTTAACCTAACGGCATAAGAAAGACCTTGTGACCAGTGTAAGAAGGATCAGCAGCAAGGAACACAGTGTCTTCACAGCCCGAACCAAGAACAAGAGGTGAAGACCAATGAACAGAAAGAGTGAGCCTGGGGGATAAAGGGTGGGTGTATGAATTAATGGTGAAGATCAAGAATTAGGGTGAGTATGTACTTTTTATATCTTTTAGGAATCAATCTTCACCATTGATTCACACCAATGGGTTAGAGTACTAAGCTCAGATGAAAGTCCCCTGGGCAGGGTGGTAGGAGCCGGAGCTTACTCAGGACTGAAGTCCATCAAGGAGTGTCCTGCCATAGAAGGCATGCTGCCTGGCATGGACATCCAGGGAATTTTTTTTTTTGTGAACTTTCTTTATGCCCCCTTCTTCTGTGGTCCCAAAGGTTTCTCTCCAGCTAGGGCTCTGGGACCAGCATTTTATCCCGCTCAGCCCAAGATCCACACCGGCTGTACCTCTATCTCAGAATACTCCTGCAACCATCACCTAGCTAAGCTGTCCCTTCAGCTCTGAACCCCCCGAGGTGGGGCCACCAACTCCTCCGGTGCTCTATCTGAGAATCTAGTGGGCCACTGGAGTGAGGAGAGGAGTCAGAGGTCGGACGTGATGGATCTGGTGGTGAGCATGGGATACCATGCATGGGCCCTGCCTTCACCTACCTGGGTGCCAGGACTGCTTTCCTGGTTTCTGGTTCCCCTTGAGGCATGGACGTGCACTGACATCCAACACATGATGGGCATGAGGCCACACCCACCCGTAGGTGATCTGCCGCAACCTCCACCCTGCAAAGGTGCTCCCGCAAATTGCGATGCCCCCTAGTCTCCACTGGGAGTTGCTAGACAGTGGGAGAAACAACCCACCCACCCCAGGAGAGGAGAGCAGTCCTCCAGATGCTCGATACTCTCCTGCCCCTGCCGACCTCTGACAACACAATTTCATTCCCGAACCCGGGTCACTGGCGTGGTGTGAGATGTTGTATCCATTGTTTCAACCCTCAGCGCCACCAGGCCAGCTCATCCAGGGCATAGTGACTGACAAAGATGCACACTGTGCTCCAGATGGAAGCTCTGCAAATATCAAAAATAGGTACAAAGCCAATCTCTGCCAAGGATGTAGCAACCAGTTTGGTGGAGTGGGCATGTACCTGGCCTTCCAGTTTGACCTGTTCCATAGAATAGCAGCTACAAAGGCAACTGACAATCCATGCACAAATGCATCTGACTGAGCTGGCCTGGTGGCGCTGAGGGTTGAGGCCACACCTCGCACCACACTGTTGACTTGGGTTTGGGAGTGAGCTCGGGCCACCGGGGGATGGCAGGGGTGTGTGAGGATTGAGCACCTGTTGGGCTGCTCTCCTCCCTGGGGGGGGGGCTGGGGATCACCCGGCATGCCAGCGGCTCCTGGTGGAGAGCGAGGGTGCTGCAGCACACTCGACTGCATGTAATCTGCATGCCCCAACGCAGGCAGGGGTTGCCGTGTGCCTAGCGTTGGGGATGTGCACACACACGGGAGGAGGGAGAGATCACCAGAACAAGGAAAAGCCCAGTCTGTGGGGTAGGCGACGGCACCTGGCTCCATGCCCACAGCCGAGTCCATCCTGCCTGGCCTTCCAGGTTCCTCCACCCAGGTCCTCTCCCACGTCGGAGTCTGAATATAAAGACCACCCAAGAGGAGGGGCGGCCCCACCCCGGAAGGGTTAAGCTGGGTGGTGCCGACTGTGGACAGAGGAGGAGGGAGAGAGGAGGCACAGGTAGGAGGACTTCAGGCAGGGCAGGAGCAGCTAGGATGCCTGTGAGAGGGCCCCCAGACAGCAACCGGAGGGAAAAAGAAACTGAAAAAAAAAATGCATTTGATTGTGACAGGTTGCCCATCCAATTAGGATCAAAGGAAACAAAAAGCGGATTAGACTGTTGGAAGTCCTTAGTTTTATCAAGATAGAATTTGAGGGCTGTTTTAACATGTAGAGAATGGAGGGTGTGCTTCCCTTCATTCTCAAAGTTATGAAAGTATGTAGGTAGCACTAGAGGCTGATTTAACTAAAACCCTGATACTACCTTAGGTAAAAACTTGGGATGTGTGCAGAGAACCCCCTTGTCTCTATGGAAAACAGTTTACTAAGGATCCATGACCAAAGCATGAATCTGAACTTTGTGGGCAAAAGTGATGGCCACTAGTAAAGCAGTTTTCCAAGTTAGGAACTTGAGGTCACGTGTAGCCATGGGCTTAAAGTACTGAAGAGTGAGCATGTCCAGTACAAGGTTGATATCCCAGGTGACTACAGGTTTCCCGAGTGGAGGCCTTGTGTGTAAAATGCCCTACAAGAACCTTCTAAACTGAGGCAGCTAGGCTAGAGATAGGTTCTGTATGGGCTTGTGGTAGCTAAAACAGCACACAAATGGACCTGAACTATAGAATTTTGCAAGCTTGTAGCAGAAAGGTTCAACAAGTACTCCAAAACCTTGTCTGGTAGGCATCAGAATGAGTTCATATGGGCTTTGGAACACCACACAGAAAAACATTTCCACTTGGCTGTGTAGGGTTCCCTGCTGGAGGGCTTATGAGCAGCCAGAAGACTCTCAGAGACCCTCTGAGATACTTTATAACTGCTCCCTTTCATTGTTCAGGAGTCTGGCCTGGAGAAGAAAGGAGCGCAGATTGGGATGGACCAGGGGATCTGTTCTGAGAGAGAGGTCCCTCGGAGGATTAACTGCCAGCCTATTGAGCATGGGAAACCATATCTGTCGAGGCCAAAATGGGGCAATCAGAATAATTTTGCTCCCATGTGCCTCCAGCTTGAGTAGTGCCCTCTGAACTAGAGGGATAGGCAGAAACGCATACAGAAAAAGATTTGTCCACCACGGCCTGAATGCATCCTGACAGAAAATGCCATGTTCTGGATTTTAGAGCAGAATTAAGGCAGTTGGGTGTTAAGTGGGGACTCATAAAAGGTCCACATCTGGGGTTCCCCACTTGTCAAACAATGATTGCATGACGTCTGGTGCCAGTGACCACTCACTGTGATCTGCTTCTGTTTAGCTGAGTTCATCTGCCAGTGTTCTGAGCTCCTGGCAGATAAACTGCCTGGACCATAATGTTCTGTTCCAGACATCATTCCCACACTCTCATTGACTCCCTGCAGAGGGGGTTAGAGTGCACTCCTCCTTGTTTGTTTATGTAGTACATGACAGATTTGTTGTCCATCTGGAGGAGAACTATCTTGTAGCGAATGAAGTCCACAAAGTCTTGCTGAGCGTAAAGAACTGCTCTCGTTTCCAACACACTGGTGTGGAGATGAGACTCTGCAGGGCTCAAAACCCCCTGAGTGTGGTATCCCTGACAGTGGGCTCCCCATACCAGCAAAGACATCCCCGGTGAGGGTTACCCGAGACTCTGGATGAAAGGGAGACCTTGGAAGAGACTGTCCTCCTGTGCCCTCCATGTAAGTAATCAAAGCAAGACCTTTATCACTTTGATAGTGTCAGACTAAGGATGCATTGCTGGAGACCACTGTATGCTGAGTATCCACTAGGTTGTCCTCATGTGTAGTCGATTCAGAGGCACCATGAAGACGGAGGAGGCAATGAGACTTAACATGCGTTGTATGGAGTTCACCCAAATGGACTTGTGCTCCATGATGAAATGAGTCATCTGAAGGATTGCTTTCCTTCTGTCCTCTGGAAGAAAGGCCCTGGCCCTGGTAGTGTCCAGAAGGGCCCCTATGAAGAACTGCTGCTGAGAAGGCCGAAGTTGAAACTTCTGGAGATTCAGCAAGACTCACATTGAGGTAAGGAACTTAAATGCCATAGCCACTGCTCGTTCCATCTCCTGCTTGGATGGATTGGTTAGTAACCAGTCATCAAGTGAGAGAAAAACTTGGGGAGTCCAAGTTTTCAAAGGTCCATAGGTAGAACAGCAAAGCACTTTGCAAAGACTCAAAGTGTTGATGATAGCCCAGAGGGCAGGACTCAGAACTGATAATGCTGATCCAGTACCATGAAGCGGAGAAACCTGTTGTGGCTGCAGTGGACCAGGATATACTGGTAAGCATCCGCATATCCAGAGAAGGCAACCAATCCTGCGACTTGAGGAGCAGAAGGAGGGTCTCTAGAGAGGTCTTTTTGAACCTTTCTTGATGCATGAACTTGTTCAAATGTCTGAGATCGAGAATGGGGCGTGTGCCCCCTGACTTTTTTGGAATGAGGAAGTAATGGGAGTAGAAACCTGTGCTGCTATGCCTCTGGCACTACTTCCATTGCTCTGTTGTTGAGAAGGCCCGCAATCGCCATTGCGAGAAGCTCTGATATGTGAGTTGACGGGGGTTGCTTTCTGGCAGATAATCTGGAAGGAGTTCTGTAAAATTCAGTGAGTATCCTCCTGGATGATCCTGAGAACTCACTTGTCTGTTGTGCTGGATTCCCACTGAGGGCAGAACTGAGTCAGTCCCCCCCCACCACCACTGGAAAGGAGAGGTCTACATCAGGCAGCTGAGGCAAGACCAGGGCCAGGATTTTAGAGAGTGACACTATGCACTTTAGTGACCTTTGCCCTCTGATGCACGTTCTTTTGCAGTTGTGGAGGCTGAGACTTGATTTGAGCTCCCTTTGCCTCGAAAGGACTGCTTATTATGGTAGAAGCCTCACCCCTTCCCCTCTGGGTATAGGATGGGGCAGGCCTAGAAGACTTAATGGCTGTCCTGGGTTTTTGGAAGGCCTCAAGAGACTGTTCTACTTGTTGTCCATACAGGTAAGAACCATCTAAAGGGAACATTCATAACCTGTTGCTGGATTTTGTTGGAGAAGCCTGCTGTCGAAGTCAGGAGTGTCTTCTGATACAAATTCCTGCAGGAACAGAACACAAGGCAGTGTCAAAGGCATCCACGGTTGCTTTTAATTGATGATTGCTAGACTCAATGCCATGAGTAACAGTCTGAAGAAGCTTGTGCTTAGTCTCTGATTCAGGCAAGGATTCCACTAGAGACTTAAGAGAGGTTCAAATTGCATACACATATTTGGAGGTGCTCCTGGTAGCTGGCTATTCTCATGCTAAGGGTAGCTGCAGCGAACACTGTTTTTCCCCATAGTGTCTATCTTGTGTGACTCTTTATTGATGGGTTGTGCAGCGACTTCCTGAAGAAGAATGGCCATGTCATTCTCGGCCAAAACTACAATCTTGTCAGCAGTAGGCTGGGAAGCAAGGATAGGCCTGTCCTTGGGGGCAGTATACTTATGGTCTGTCTGCTGACAGACAGAGTGGATAGACACAGGCCTATTCTATACTGCATCTGAGAGATTCTCAAACGCAGGGAGAATGGGGGTATGAGATTGACTGGCATGGTGGAAACATTGAGCCACTCCAGACAGAGACGTTTCCCCAAGTCAGTGGCAGAAAGCTCAAAAGCAAGAATTGCGTACTTGTTGTGAAAGAGGGACTGAAAAGAAAGGTCCTGGGGGCAGGAGAGGGGCCTGGGGTCCAATCCAGGCTACAAGAAGAGTCACCATCACCACCCTTAGAAATGATGAGCTTGCGGTCAGACTCATCTCCCTCCAGATCCTCTCCAGGGAGGGGGATCTGGGAGAGGGGTGGACCTAACATTTCCTAACCAAGCCTAGGAGTCAGCAACAAAGGTTACACCAGCATTGGTAGTAAAGGAACCAGCACTGGAGATGGCACCACTGGAGAGACCAGGACTGTCACCGAGGTCTCTCTCTGCCCTATGGGGTGCACCAAGCAAGGCACTGGAACAGGTCCCAAAGGGCCTGATCTCAGCTCCGAAGGTACAGCTGGCACCAGAGTAACCAGCAAAGGTACTTGGTCCAGTCCCACAGCAGTGACACTGAATGTGGGTGTGACTAGTGGAGCAGACATCGGCAGCATGGTCACTGGCAAGGAC
Organism: Neoceratodus forsteri; assembly: GCA_016271365.2. NCBI lineage: Eukaryota > Metazoa > Chordata > Ceratodontiformes > Ceratodontidae > Neoceratodus > Neoceratodus forsteri. The sequence goes on along the minus strand of CM057456.1, from coordinate 160,052,632 downwards.
CCAGAAGTCTTCAATGGAGACAGATGCTGTACCTAGCTGGAAAGTCCTGATTGTGGCTCTGACACCCCAGTCCCAACTGGCCTCTGGCTGGCTCCATAAGAAGGGGCACGTGACCCAGACACCGTATCAACTGCTCCATAAGAGCTGCCCAGTGATGAAACTGCCCACTGGTATCCCCACAGGAAGACAGGGAGGGACTCAAGGCCCAAGACCTCGAGCACCCATGATCAGAATCCATCAGTGACACCGATGGCACTTGGGAATGCCTTCTACTCTGGGACTCTGAGGATCTTGCATCACACATACCAGAGGGTGACCTCAAGTGGTACCACTTCTTCCCGTTCTGATGGGAAGAGGAAAAACTCAAGTCTGAATAGTGTTAGGTCCCTGACAGGGATAGGGAACAAGCCAAATTATTTTTGTTTACACGAGGGCTGTTTCCCCCCCTCCCAAACACATGACCAACCATGGTCATAACCCTCTCCTACAGGGGGAAGTGGAATGGATGCAGTCCTGCCACCAAATCAGTATGCCTGAAGAGGCTCCCTACTGTCACCATCACTGTCCATAGCCTTCAACCACTGCTCAGCAGGGCTGAGAGAAACTCACAAATAAAGCAAACTAAATCACTAAACTGACACAAAATAACAAACACCAGCTTTAAACACTAAAACTGAGAAGAACTGAATGCTGTTGTCATACAGACCTGAAGTTATGACTCCCGGCAAGCGTGCAACATTGTCAATGAAGCGCACTCAACAGCGGGGAAAAAAAAGGAACTGATGCAGTTGAAGGCTGGTGCCGAGGTTACCCATGAAGCATGAGCTAGTTTCATGGTGCCATGCATACATGTAGCGTATGTTGGCGCCAGCCCTTCTGAAAAGTTCTAGCTCCCACAGGATCCTAGCACATCTGGCTCAGAACCCATTGGTGTGACTCAATGGTGAAGACTGATTTCCTAGAAAATTTCATTATATTGTATTTCTGTTAATCTCATTAAGCATCTATTTTTCCATCATTTATTTTCTTTTCCCCAAGGTTTTGCTACCTGCTCTCTGATTACAACAAATCACTGCTCCTGAGTGGCTCCCCATGTGCAGCTTTCTGTAAACTGAGGCTCCCATTCTTCTTTTCCCAATCGGAGTCACATTTACATTTGCCAAATTATTCTTGTAATAACCCTCATTGAAACAGAAACGGAACCTGTGCCCTGTAATCTACTCCCACATTTACCTTGCCTTTGTCTCTTTTTTTATGTAACCCCCTTGTTAGCTGGGGTTACTAGAATCCCAGTAAGACTTAGTGGTAGGCAGGGAAGGCAGCTTGTGAAACTCCAGTTAAATGGATTTCACACTGTCTCACTCTGTTCTCAGTCTCAGCTGAGACTGAGGGATGACATCACCATAGAACTATCGCAGCTGCATGAGCCACAATGGAATCTGCAGCAGGGAGTTGGAATAGAATGTTGGGAGGTTTGAACAGTAGTCTGTAGTTCAGTTGGAGTTTGGAGCTTGCTGAAAGAGCGGCACAGCAGCTCTGGTTAGGCTCTTGGAGCCTCAGCCCTGACATAGGGCTACATTTAGTAAAAAAGGTGTGTGTTTCCACCAAAAGAGAGAGACACAGAAAAGCAGTTTCAAAGTGGTGGAGACCGCTGATTCGGGTCTCAGTGCCTCATCCCCAAATAGGCGGCACATCTGGAGGGTTTGTTGCAAGCTGTGGGGTGGCTCTGTGCTGCTTCAGCACATCCCTAGTGGCTAGCAGCATCCCCCCTCCCCAATCCCCGCTGTCACCCATAATGTCCATTATAAATATCCCCTTCCTTAGTAGTGCAGTGGCCCCCATCTCAGGTCCCTAATGTCATCCATTATAAATAACCCCTTCCCTGGTGGTCTAGTGGACCCTAGCCCCCCACCCTGGCAGGCAGTGTCTCACCATCCCTCCCCCCATCCTGCAACCCAGCCGTAGACTGGCACAGCCCTGCTCACCCCCATGGCCAGTCTCACAGCTGAGCTCCCAGTGAGCACTGTACAGTATTCAGTATGCACTCATTGATTGTCAGTCAGTGAGCATGTAATGAATACTGTACAGCGCTCATTGAGAGCTCAGTCGGTGGCTGGCCATGGTGGTGAGCAGTGGGTAATGCTAGTCGTGGCTGGGTTGTGGGATGGGGGTGGCACGGTAAGTTACTGCTTGCTGGGGTGGGGGTCCACTAGACCACCATGGATGGGGTTATATATAATGGACATTACGGGCGACATCGGGGATTGGGGCCACTACACCACCAGGAAAGGGGATATTTATAATGGACATTATGGATGACATTGGGGAGGGGGGGCCAACTACACCACGAGGTAAGGGGATGTTTATAATTAACATTACCGGTGACATCTGGGGGGGGTCCGCTAAACTGCCAGGGTGATTATCACAATGTAAGTGGGGATCGGGGTGGGTGGAGGAGCCTGGCACATTGGTGCAGCTTTCTCAACCCTCCCAGAAGACATTTCTAAGTATCCTTAGACCAGCTGTGTCTGGTCTAAGAGTACTTAGATTTTTGCCTTCTGAGAGGGTTTTGAGAATCCTGCATTAAGGGATATGGGAGCCTGTGCCTGCTGCAAGCCCCCTAGCACAATGCCACAGCCCAATTTTTGGCGCACCGGCTGCATTTGAGAATCGCTCCTGGTGCGTTTTTGGCACAAGGGGCACTTTGCACCATTCTTTGTGGTGCATACCCTTTGCGCCATGCCAGGCGCTTTGAGAATCAAGCTCACAGTGTACAGCAATTTTATTGTTTTTTAACAGAAACAAATGTACAAGTTTAATTTCTGAGCCCATCTGTTTTTATTGGCTTACCAATAAGCTGACAGGTGCAGTAACAATCATTTGTTTTGTAGGCCTAATTTTAAGTATTTGTTAAACTGTCTCTTCAAATATGAAAATACGTGAATTACAGTTCTCTTTCATTTCATGTGGTACTCTGTAAGAATAAGTCAGCTACTGCTTCTATTTCTCCTGCTTTTACTGTGTCTTTTCATTTAAGAAATCAATGTGCAATGCTTTCTGCTTTGAAAGCACTTTGTCAATGAGCTGTTTTTTTTTTAAATAAAAAGTAAAGAATTTGGAATGCTGCTGTGTGCTGAGGCTTCACCGCAAGATGACCTCTTGGCTCTGTAAGACGTCTTCATGTGCTGCAACATATTACATTCATCCCTATGAAGTCTGAAAAAGAAATGTGTTATAAACTTATTGGAAAAAAAAGACGGATGAAAAAAAGAGAAAAGAAAGTCTCAACAAAAAAAAAAAAGTTTTGTGGTTTTATATATTTTTGTCATCTCCAACTATCTTCCCCACCAAGAGATAACTTGGTACCCCATAAAGCTGTGCTGTCTCTGTCTCCACCTTGCAGATACTTCCACAGCCCCTGTCACTGGTAGCATAGCCTGACGACAAGGTACAGCCTTCACCTCTGGTCTCAAGGATGGGAAGCTGCTAGGGAGCTCCTGGCGATATTTTTCTTTTTCCTCAGCCTGTCAAGCTTTATACTGCTCCTCTGCAGAGAAGCATTCTGGATTTTCCAGTTGGGAGCTTTGTTTCACCCAGGTCTAAACAACCATCTTGACATTATGCCCCTCCCAAATAAGAAAAAGAAGAAAACTTAAAAGTGTGCTCTATTCTCAGTTTATTGTGCTGCATAACCGCATATATTACCGTACAACTATTTTGTAAGTGTTTAGGTATTTTGTGGTCTCTTTGCTTCTTCTTTTCAGTTTGAAGCCTGTTAGCATCTGGAATGTTGCCATGACAACCTGAACTTCCAACTGGTTTCCCCTCTGGCCTCTTAACATTGGTAAAAAGTATGCCATTGTTTCCCTGTTTTTGTAGCCAATGAAAAAATAGCCTTCTAGTGGGGTGTTCATTAGTTGCACAAAGTTTAATGAATTTTGGTATAGACATAGCCTGTTATAATACCGAGACTTTGATCCCGTACTACTATTTTTACCTTAACCTTTCTCCATCTTTTTAGCATTTAAAATGTTCACTGCACCCTTAAATTCTGTATTACTCAAGTCTGGTGGTCTGTTCGTTAAGGCTGTCCCTGAGGAAGCACGCATGCGTGAAATTGATTGAGCCTGGTGTAAGAGGGTCACACACCTACATGGCATTGCTATTACTGTTTTTTCTTGCTTCTACATGCATTCAAAACTTCAAGCACTGAACCCATCAGTTGAGTCTATGGTGGATGGTGCCTGGCTGCTTCACTTTGTTGAAGCTTTATACTGCCCACACATTGGTGATGGGTCTCTTTCTTTATTTTCTTCTTTCTCTTCACTCTGTGGAGTGGCAAGAGGATAGTGGCAGTGCCGTTGGTCTTCTCTAGCCTCTCCACTATCTTATGGATTTTGTTTACATCTTTGGTTCTTGTTCTCTGTGGGTATAAGACCCCTTCCCTAAATTGGCTTCTGACATCCTGTCCACAGAGATTCCTCTGGCTGTTTTCCAGACCAGCCAGACCTACTGTACATGCCAGGCCTGCTGCCCTCCCTCCCCTCCACCTGCCTGTCCAGGTGGTTAGTAGGCTCTGGCTCTTATATCCGCTACCTCTATGTCACGTAGGCCCTTCCCTTAGTTTCTCTAAATTGGTAGTCGGGTATTATTATTTTTTATGATTTTATATCCTGTATCATTTTCCTATCCCTTTGGGTTAGGAATCTATAGCCGTCTATATTTTTCCCTCTTATTTCTTTCCTGGCAAACAGTGCTAAGTAAGGGAGGGGGCAGGCATTGGTTAATGGCCAACCCACAAGCATGACGTTACTACATCTGCCTTGTGGGCGGTGCCAGCACCAATGTCGGTCCCCTAGCAGTGGCAGATCCAGGAATTTACAGAATGGGGGGTGAACCTGACCTGGAAAGCCAAACTGCTCTAGGAGGGTCTGGGGGCATGCCCCACCCCTAGAAATTTTTAAAATGTAATGTGTGAAATGGTGCATTTTGGGTCCAGTTTCATGAACAAAGTGTTGATTACCACCTCAAAAAAATCTTCTAGTTCCCCCTCCATCATCAAGCAGCTGCAAACAGTAATTAGATGCTTACAGGGATATATCTATTCTGAGGGGGATGTTTGCTTGTTCTGCTAGAACATCCAGGCATGTCCCTCAGTCTCCCCCCACAATCCCTGCTGAGGCAACTTGTCACTGCACTGTGATAGAGAGAAACTCTTTAAATTCTGGTTTGACTCCCTCCCCTCATACCTTGCCTCGTCCCTTCCTCCCCCCAATACCCACCATCCTCCCCTGAAAAAACAAGGTCAGACATGATCTTTTAGTTCTTTCATTTATTAAAAATGTTGATAACCAGTAAGGGCACGCTGAGCTGAGGCTTATTTCTCGGTGTGACCCGGGCATGCAGCGAGTGAGAGTAAGACGGATTAGCATTGCAAACATCGGAAGTGCAATAAGAACGAGGTACAACTGCAGAACAATATAAAACAGCAAATTCACAAAGACTGCAAATGAGCTAAGAAACTCACACTATGCATGGTTAGGCTGTTCAAAAGCTTGTGACTAAATGCTCCTCCTCCCCAGGACACTGAAAGAAGCTGTTACCAGCTCAATTTGAAATAAAATGTTTTTTTTAAATAGGTTATTTCCAGGTTGAGCTACAACCATGACAATAAATTCCACAAAACAAACAAAAAAATAATACAGCAACAATACACTGAAATAAACCAAATACTCCAGATCTGCTCAGAGCTGCTGGCAGTTGTTACAGAAACAGACAAATTTTGGTTCAAACACATGTGATTTGTTTTAACAGAGATGTTTTAGAACAATATTTATACTAGCTGATATAAAGTACAATACTAATTCAAATCCCTGAGGAGGTCATGGGGTTAAAACAGTGGGGAAATTCAAGAATGCATGGGACATACTTCAATTCTAGTGGGGGTAGGAGGAAGTAGGCTGTTGGCTAACTAGGATCTGTAGCTTATTCAATAAGTAGAGAAATGGGCAGACTAGGTAGGCCAAGCGTTCCTTATCTGCTGTCAAAGTCTGTGTTTCTATGTTTTTAAAACATTCGGTAATTCACCTTAAAACTGCAAACATGAATCCATATGGTAACCCTTAGGTTAGGTAAATGGTAAACAAAAATGAAATTAGTAAACTCTGGTCGATATTTGTATAATATTCACTGCTCCCTGACTGTGTGGGACTCATCGGGGCTAACTCCAGGCTGTAAAATGGAAGTGCACTTGGAATGAAGTCATGGCACCATATAAACTGACTTGGGAGCAAAAATGAATAGCAGGGAGCAACATCAGAGGTTGGAAAGAATTGGCAAGCGAAGTCTATGTTAATTTTTAACATGAACAGATGCTTTAAAATGATATGAGGGTGGGAGCACAGGTCAATTATATAAGAAAGGACAGCAGTACCTACTCTGTGGGACAGAGGGTAAAATGAGTGCCATCCCTAATGTGGGATAGGTGGGAGTAATACACAGACACCTCTCAGACCTACCCCACATTATGTAGGACAATATTCATGGTACCAGTCAGAATTGTTCCATCCCACGTGAAACAGGTGATGCAAAAAGAAGGTACTGTATGGTCTCGCACTGTAAACACTACATTCAGCAATTCATAACACATTAAGTTAAATCAAAATTAAACCTTCCACACATAAAAGCACTACCTATCCCCCTGTATTTAGTTACTACCTATACCTTTGTGTCATGCCCCACCTAGAAATAAGTTATTCACAGCTCAGTGTCTATCTCTGTCAAACATTGTAAATAGATCAATAAAAAATGAAGTGTGAATCTCCGTGTGTGAGGTGTCCCACATTTTAGGGTCAAAAGCATTTCCACAAATTCGAGTGTCAGTGACATGCCCCACTTTTCACTGACCAAAGGTCTGATCTAGGTACTGAGGCCAACAGATTGGTACAACTGCCCTAGTTGGGCAGCAGCCAGCAAACAGCTTGGCACTGCATTGTCAAGACATGGACACCTGGGCAGTAGATGAGAGCTAGATGGCCTACACCAAAGTCCTAAACCTTTCTCCAAATCCTAGATGTGCAAGTACTGCCTGCAAGTAGTCCCAATTTCAGGGAGTCAAAGGCTTGCTCAAAGTCAACTGCTAGAGCGGTGGCTGGGGTTTGCAGGCCTCTGGCTGTATAAAGGAGGTTTATCAATGACCTAATGTGGTATGAGCTGTTCCTTCCTGGAATGAAACCCACCTGGGTGGGATGAATCAAGCTGCCGAGGAGGGGACTGACCCTGCTTGCCAGCACCTTGGCATATACCTTACTATCCATGTTAATCAGGGAGATAGGTTTGTAACTGGCAGCCAAGGTAGCGTCTTTGCTCTTTTTAGGGAGAACTGTGATAACTGCCTCCCTAAGTGTAGGGGGAAGGGTACTCAGCTGTTCCGCCTCAGTATATACCTGTGTAAGGAGTGGGGTGATTTGGGGACTTAGTGCCCGTAAGAAATCAATGGGAAAGCTGTCTTCTCCTGGGGCTTTGCCCCCCCGTAGGGATAGCAGGGCTTTGGCGACCTCCTCGGTGGATAATGGAGCCTCTAGGAAGGAGGTCTGTTAGAGTGTAAGCTTGGGGAGAGAGAGGCCATCCAAGAAGGGCTGCATTGGGCTAGGGGGTGTTGGTGTGTAGTTTTATAGAGTGAGGCATAAAAGGAGGCCATTGTGTCATTGACTTCCTGAGGACTAGATAGTACCTTGCCCTGAGAGACCTGCAGGCCAGCAATATGTCTGTCTGCAATTTGCTTCCTGAGTTGGTAGGCCAAAACCTTGCCCCCTTTATCCCTTCCATCCCAGTGCTTGCACCATATCTTCAGGATGGCCACTTCGGCCTTTCTGCTGACCAGTTGGTTAATTTCAAGGTGTAGCCCCAGAACTGTGCACCCTAATGGGGAGTGTAGAAAGGGGGCTGTCTGTGCTTTGTAGTCAGCTTCTGCATTCCTTAAATCAGCCTCAAGCGCTATGAGGTGCTGTTCCCTTTCACATCTCCTGCTGGAGGCATACCCCATGATTTTTCCCCTCATAGTGGCCTTGAAAGCTTCCCATGTAATTACCAGCATTGGTGTCAGTAATGGGCTTCTGGTGGAGAAACCACGCGGGTTCTTCTTTTGCCCAAGGAAGGAAACCAGGATCCCTTAACAGGAGCGGATCCAGTTTCCAGTTAGTGGATAGATGGGGTGGAGGGCCCCATGAAAGATAGAGCTGTACTGGGGCATGGTCTGAGATTACCATAAGGAGGATGGTAGAGGACAATGCAGCTTGGGTCAGGTAAGGGGATGTAAACCAGTAATCCAGTCTGCTAAGTATATTGTGTACAACTGATTGGAATGTGTAGTTCCCGGCATGTGGGCTGAAGGTGAGCCAAATATCGGTGAGGCAATTGTCCACTATGAGCTGACCCATGGCTCACAATCCCCAAAAATGCGTTTCTTTGCTGGAAGTGGTGCAGTCCACTAGGGGGTCTAGAGTAAGACTGAAGTCCCCTCCCAGTAAAATAAGGCAGTCAGGGGAAGAGAGGGAGCTAAGAAACTGGCAACAGCGTGGAAGAATAGGGTGTTATTCTGGTTGGGTCCATATAAATTACAGAGCAAAATCGGTCCCTCTGGGGTAGCAAACACTGCCATGACCCATCTTCCTAGGGGATCAGCTTACATGGTGCACAATTGCCAGTTGAGTGCTTTGTGCAAAAGAATAATGACCCTGCATTTCCTAGTAGACTAGGAGATTATGGTAATTTTGGGTGAGCGTGGTCTCTTGAAGGAAGGCAATCTGAGATTTGTCTCTCTTTAAATGGGAGAGAACCTTCTTCCTTTTAATTGGAGTGTCCAACCCTCTAATGTTCCAAGTGTGACATATGAGGTCAGCCATAATCATACAGTGGGGTTTTTGAACATGCCACTAGTATACTACTTAGAAAAAGGGATATGGGCAGATAACCTTCCCCAGGATACCCAAGCTCTCCCAATGGATCATTACAGGTAACGGTTTAGGGGTGAACCAGCCTGCCCTTATGTTACCTCAGATAAACACATTTTCCCCAGGCAGTACCAAACTGTAACAACAAACCAGGTTATTTCAAATTCAAAGCATTTAAGCCATAGGATATAAGAAGCAGCATATGAAACAACAAAGCTATTTACATATTCGACAACTAAACATTGTTTGGGGGTGTGAGCGTGGACAACGGCCGGCCCCAAACTGGGCCTAGAGGCTTGCCATGCTCCCCCTGGGGACCTGATAAGATAACCCTCATTACCAAATATTACCAATGTGTATCAAGCACTTGTTGGTATCAGTGATTGGTCTGACCACTATGGAACCGATGCAGCCCACAGAGCTTGAGCTGGATACCACAGTGGAATTGGAGCATCAGCGCAAGGACCATGAGGGGGGATAGTCTCACCCATTGGTGAGTTGCTGACTCCCAGTATATACTACATATCACCGCATGGTAATATAAATGAGACAAGGTTGACATGGGAGAGACAAAAAGGAGGGGTGGGGAGAGTATCCCTCCTAAGAGAGATGAAGCCTAAATAGGCAGTTGTCCTCCCCCCATACATTTTGTTTATGTGTCAGCCAGTAGACCACGACAGCTGACTGTCCCCTCAGCATGAATTTGTACCCTTGCAGTGTCTGCCAATGCTCAATAACCTTATAATTGTGGTATCACAATCAACTCAAACTTCTTCGGCATCATTGTTCAGTACTATCTGCGTAGTTTAGCCATGGGGGGGGAGCTGCACGCCACTGGCAGAACCTTGGATTGTGAAATGTGGACCCAGGCCTGTAGGCATATGCATGGTGCTTTCTGCATGCATGCACTACCCTCCCACATACCAACCCCAATGGGGCTTCAAAATCCCTGCAATCCGCATGATGTCAACTGAGCTAGGTCCGAGCTTCCCCTGTCCCTCCAGTCTTGAATAGACATAATCAACTTTAAAACTTAGAACATGAACAACAGTGTTCACCGGCCCTAGACAATTAGCGATGTCCCCAACAGCCCCCTTGAAGTATCCATTCTCTCTGCATATAGCTAGTTGTCCTGGGGGGGATGACCATACACTCCTGTTGAGACATAAGGGTATGTAGGGCATTCCCGAGCCCCTGGGTGTTAGCCTGAGGCTTTCAGAATGCAGCCGACACCCTCATCCACACCTCCCACATCCCAGTCAGGGTAGCAGACTTTCCACCAGTCACAGGATATGGGCTATGCTAGGCCAAAGCCTGCCCCCCCCGTCCTCCATTCTTAAACCTGCATCACTAGGAAACACTATCATAACTTTGTATGGTGACACTGAATATTAATAAACATTTTTTATTTATTTTATTTATCAAGTCTAGGATTACAAATACCTTTGAGCCAAGGATCTTTTACAAAGGTTCCACGTCAGAGAAATACAAATTATGGGGAACATCAAGACACACATTACAGCATTGCAAACAGATTGCAGATTAATACAATTCAAGGGTAACATTGTAAGCAAGGCAGCCAGTGGCATTTGCCAGAGAAAACAGATAAGAGATAAGAAGTGCCAGAGTCATAGGGAGAGGGAAGAGGGGAAGGGGGAAGAAGGAATGTAGGTAGGGTGGGGAGAGGGTGAAAAGTGCAGCATTGGGTTTACCAAGATGTGAGGGTAGAATCCTGTGAGGAGGGGAGGGGGGACCACTAGAGCAGGCAGGGAAGTGGAGAAACAAGGTTAAGTTGGGCAGTCACAGGAGCTGTTGGTAGTGAGAGTCCCAGAGCCTAGTTTTAAACATATCAATTGTCGGGGCAGAGGAGATGGTGGAGCTGAGGCCATTGAACCAGAGTGGCACTCAATAAACAAAAGAGCATTGTCCCTGTGAAGTGTGACATTGGGAGACTTTCAGTAGCTGTAACGTGGATATCCGAAGGCACTGTTTGTTGGTTCGGTGTTGTAACAGAGTTGAGACCCTAGAAGGTGCAAGGCCAAGGTAGATTTTTTTCGCCATGGAGCAGGTGAGAAACTTTATGTGGTTTGATAGTTGGAGCCAGCCGGTCTGGGTGTACAGGTCACATGTGTGGGTGAGACGGTGAGCACCAGTGATGAACCGGCATACCTTATTTAAGTCTGCTGAGAGGCGTCTAAGGGTTATGGTTGTGGCTGAGCCATAAATGATGAGACCATAGTCTATTACAGAGATCACAGAGCTCAGGACTGCAACCTTCAAAACTTCTGGCAGGTGTTGTCTGTGTTTGTAGAGGAGACCAAGCCATGTATTAGCAGCTCTAGCTACATTATCTACATGAGGTCCATAGGATAGATTAGGGTCAAGCTGTATCCTCAAGTATTTGAAGGACTCTACCTGATCTAAAGTGTTCCCCTGGGTGGTGGAAATAGCCAAGTGGTGTAGCTTGTGTGGGATATGACAGCTGCAGAAGAGCACAGATTTGGTTTTCTTGTCATTGAGGACCAGTTTATGATTAAGAAACCATGTCTCTACAGAACTGAAACCAAGTTGAAGGTTGTGTTGAAGAGTTGCAGGATCTTCATGAGTAGAGAATACAACAGCATCATCAGCATATAGTATGATCTGCTCAGAGCAGTGGCAAGGGAGGGAGTATAAGAAGCAGTTAAAAAGGAAGGGGCCCAGTATGGATCCCAGTGGGACAACCAAGCAAACAGGGAGGGTATCAGAAAGAGCATCAGCAATTTTTATGTTGGCATGCTTGCGCAGCCAACATCTTGTGGCAGTGCAGCTTTGGAGGCGCGGTCGCTGTTGGGCGAATGCAGGGCACGCACCAGTAGGTGTGTCCCTCATTCCCCAATCAGCCTGCATGCTGGTGGGTGGAGGGGTGAGGAGGAGGACAATTAGTAAAAATGCTGTAGTTCTAGACTGCTGTTTCTTGCTCTGAAACCAAAGTTCTCCTCTGTCAAAAACAGCAGGAAGCTGTAATTGGAGACGCCTGCTTTTGTACTCCTAAACTGCTAAGCCACACCCCCAATTAGATTCACCCTCTGCTGTGACTCAGTAAATTAAGCTGATACTGCCCCCTTCCTCAGAGAAACACACAATGACTTTCTTCTTTTTTTTCTTAAATGAGATAATTTTTAAATTATTCTTCTAATAAAGTATCTGTTTGCTTAATTCAAAGAAGTACTGACTCCTGCTGAGATAGAAGTGATTAACATAAGTGTTGCATTCTTTTGGCAGGTTCTTTATAGAGTACAGTACCACAATACATTTTCTTTACCTTATCCACACTTCCGTCTGAATGCACCCTAACCCCATTTCTGCCCTGATATCATGATATTTAGGGCTTGATTAAGTAAAACTGTATCCAAATGTCCTCCCTGTGGACCAAGTTAAACTTTTTCAATGCCACAAAAAGAATAGCAATGCATTCCATGGCTTTGAATACATTTAACATGGGGTGGTGGCATACTTTGCACATTCTTGTGTTCTATGATTCTAATATGTTCACCTATTAAGTTATGAGGCTATGTTGAATTTTGCAAATGCGGGCTCATGACTTTTGTAATATTCAATATTTTTACCATAGTATTTCAGCATTGCCATTTTGGTACAGCGACTCATGAATGTGACAGCTGTCATTTTTCAGCTCCTGCCAATATGTGTGTTTGTAGCCCAACAGTTAATTTTGCAGTCCCTGCATGACATCACCCTTAGGCCAGGAGTTGAACATTTTCTCTGTCTTTCTTTATGAGGCAGGTTCATCACAAGGCTGTGCTGAAACTTTGGTGTAAAAATATATATATAAAAAAAAATTCAGATATTTGAAACCCAGATTCCTCTCCTGCAGCCCTATTGGCTCTGGCCAGAGTTTGTTTGAGATAGGAGCTGAGTTTATTATGAACACTGGCTACCATCTCCAAACACAAATTAAAAGGGAATTCTTACAGCCACTCCTGGCAAGTAACAGTGTGTTGGTCCTGCCAGTGCTGGAGGATGACCTTCTTAACAGACATCGAGATCATGACCATCGAGTATTTATGTTCTTTAACAGAGATCCCTTCGTAGTTCCCAACAATGCACACCTCTGGAATAAATAATTGACCAATGCCAAGAAGCGGGTCTGTTTCTAATTTAATGGCCTCCCATGAGGGGCAGACCTGAAGGCGTTCCCAAAAAAATGTGAAGTAAGGTGCCCTCAGATCTGCCACACCTAACACAACTTTGGGAGTGAATATGACCCATTTTGAACAGCTGTTGAGGAGTGTAGTAAATATTGTGCAGGATATTAAATTGAGTAAGACAAAATTTGTCACTGGCAATGTAAATATGCATATCCTGCCATATATGAGTCCAATTAAAGCTTCTAGCCTGGAAGATTTTCTCCCAATAAGGGTATGCCCCATTTATACAAGGGAATAAGCCTGTAAGAATTAGGTTATAGAGTTGTGATACAACATAGGGGTTGAGAGGCCATTGTAGCAGCTGAGTCAAGGAATTCACTATAATTAGTACACCAAGATGCAAGACCAAAGTATACCATGATTACATGTTTAAGTTGAAATAATTTGATAAAAGATTTATTGCCTAGTCTGAATGTACCTCTATTGTCCCATAGGGGCAGAAAGTGACCATCCTGGAGTAGGTGGCAAATGCTTCAAGTACTGAGTTGGGGAAGCCAATTCCTTGTGAGACATTTACCCCCCACCTTTAGACTGGGGTTGTTGAATAAAGGCTAAGATGTATCATGGATAAAGTGATAACCCAGGGCACTACCTAGCTGTCCATGCACCTTAAGAGATAAGCTGATTATGGATTCTTGGGCCTTTTTAGGTAGTGCCCGGTGGTTAACAAAGGGCATTGAGGAGGGTGAAAGGCCTAACTGAGCAATGGCTTCTAACTATAAATCCAGCCTTATGGGCCTATAATTGTGAGAGATCTCATCCTCAGTGCAAACAGTCCACCTGAGATGCTTACTAGCATGGCTAGCAAAGTAATAGGCAGTAAAATAAGGCAGTCTAAGCCCTCCCTGTCATTTGGAAACAGCTTACAGTAGGAGCTTCTGGGGTATTTAACTAACCAAATAAAGTGAAAAATTAGAGCATGAGCTTTCCAAAACAAATTCAAGGGAAGACATAGGTTAAGCATATTCAAAGGGTAAAATAATCAAGGAGCTACATTCATTTTAATAATATTTATCCTACCCCAAAGCAATGAGGGGAGTGATCTCCATCTATCCAAGTCCTGCTTGATGTTTGATAGGACTTTGTCAAGATTTGATTTTTTTAGCTGGGACTAGGTTTTGGTAAGATACAACCCTAGGCATTTTAGCTGATTTGGAGCCCAGGGTAGGTCCCACACAAGTACCTTAGCCTTACAAACACCAGCATTCAGAGGCTTCACTACCATTTTATCGACACTGAGCTTGTAAGTTGCTACTTTATTAAATTGCTGAATATTTTCTGAAGCGGCTGGGACAGAAGTAACTAGTGTGTAAGCAAATATCATGCTGACAGGGTGGGAGATATTGGCATTGATACCGCCAGGCTTAATGAGGCCCGACGCCGCAGGCGGAGGGCCTTATAGCCCTTGGCCGGTCCGTATTGCCCATACCGCCACCCTGGAGCGCATTATTGCGCTTAGAAAATGGGCACAGTAGAAAAAAAAGGAATTGAGAAACATTTGATAACAAAAATATTAATTTGTATTAAGTTTTGTAATTAAATAGTTCTTCCACCTATAGTGAAATAGAGGAGCTTTGTCCTAATGGAGACACTGTAGTTTAAAAAAAAAAAACAGGTTGAAAGGGTGAGTCATCAGGTTGGGACAGTACTGAACTGCATTTTATGTTTGTTTTTTTTTATTGTGGACATAAGGAGAAAAAAGAAAGACTGCCTCTATAGATGTATCCCAAGTCGGCTTCTAGACGAAGTTGTTTCTTGTAAAGTCTCCCGAACCAGAACACACAGATGCTGCTGTACTACTTATGGCAGCTTCAGTTTATGTTTGTTTGGTGTCAGGCAGGAGTGCTTCCAGGAAGTGTCAGGTACACTTAGCGGACACGCTGAGAAAAGGCTGAAAGGGTGAGTTGTCAGCTCGGGATTGTACGGAATGCCATTTTACATTTTTTCTTGATTGTGGTCCAAAAGAAAAAAAAAAAAAAACATTTTTCCATGGATGTCTCGAGACAGCGGCGAGTTAGCGCTAGAGGTTGCTTTCCCCAAAAAAAATTTAAGAGGGGTAAAAGTACTGCTCATTGTGGTTGTCAGTTGGGAGGCGCCACTGTGGGAGTTGAGATCGACAAAAGTGGCATGCTGTGTAATGTTTGGGGTCAGAGGTCACAGTCGCTATGTCTATGGAGAGTCGCAGATGGCAAAGCAGGGATCCAGAATCTGTGAGGTAAAAAAGAGACTAGTGTATTTGGAGACTCCTGCTGGGAACAGGGCACCTCTCTTGTTGGGGTTTGCTGGCACAGACGTAGGGAACCATGGAGGTACCAGTGTCACTCGCTTAGCAAGAGGAGAAAATGGCGTAGATTTCAAGTTGAATAGGGTGGTTTTGCCCAATGAGCAAGTAGGGTGGGCACAAGGATAGCTTAGGTGGTGATGGAGTCAGGTGACTGGCACTTTTTATTTGCTGGGCATCTATTATGTAATAATATATCATTGTCATAGTCTGAGAGTTTTATGGATCTGATAACCACAGTTATGCTGGTGAGGAGGGGGTTGTTTTTAGGTTGGTATAACAAAGGTTCAAGGTATAAATTAAATAAAAGGGGAGATAAAGGGCAACCCTGCCTGGTACCACAGTGCAATGTGAAGGTAGGCGAAAAAACTACATTGCAGTATATTTTTGCACTAGGGGATGGGTAAAGGGCCTGTAGCCAGATAAGAAAAGCATTGGGAAAACCAAACTTACCAAGCGTGAACAGTAAATGCCAGCTGACTCTGTGAAAAGCCTTCTCCGCGTCTAGGGATACCAACACTGCAAGCACTCAGGGGTCCCAGATGCAGAGAAGGTATGAGCCAACACAGAGGTGGTGTGGATGATCTAGTGGGCATAAAGCCCTCCCGCAGATGGATGGTCAAACCCGATTAATTCTAGAAGCTCATATTTTAGCGAGAAAGATATTGGCCGGTAATTGGCCACCCTATCGAGGGCCTTCCAAGGTTTTTGGAGTAATATAATCATGGCTTCCAGAAGGGTGGGATCTGAAATGTCATATTTATAGATGGTGGTGTATAACCTTAGGAGCATGGGAGCTAGATCTCCCACAAAAATGTTATAAAAATTAGGTGACAATCTGTTCAAGCCAGGTGCTTTGTCAGAAACTAGATTCTTGATGGCAGCAAGAATCTTGGTTAGGGAAATAGGCTGAACCAACTCATCTTGTTGTGCATTCAACAGCACTTGGAGGTCCAACCCTCTCAGGCACCGCTGGATGTCCAGTTGCATTGGGGGAGTCAAGGAGGGGCCCATAGAGAGCATGATAAAATCTTTCAAATTACCTGATAATATCCCTAGGGGCATTTTTGATGCTATTATCTCTGTATGAAGTAATGGAGAAAGGACCCTAAAAGCTTCCAGTTTCCTAAGGCATCATTCATAAAGTGGCCTGCCTTCTCTCCCTGATCAATGTAGGTAGAATGGGTCCTAAAAATAGCATATTCGGCCTGGTCTTGGAGCAACTCCACGTATTTATCCCGAAGGGAGATCAGTTCAAGTCGTACTGATTCTGGGGTAGGAGGAGTCAGCTGGCCTTTGAGATTCCTGTTATCTGACAATAACTTTGAGGCCCGAGATACTCTTTGCCTCTTTCATCTGGCAGCTAGGCGAAGGGTTTTTCTCTGATGAAACATTAAAAAAGTGCCCATTCCTGGTCCATCTTTTCTATAGACCCATTATTAAATCTGTTTAACATGCTAATCTGCTCTTTAATCTGGTCCACTGTGTAGTTATCTTTCAGCAGTTGATTGTTGATTTTTCATATGGTATCTTTATCTTTCCCCCTTAAAAAGGTGTGCTGCATCCAAACTAGCAAGTGGTCTGATAGCACCCTAGGGGCAGTGCCTGTAAAATGAATCCCTTGGAAAACTGTGCTCACCAGGAAGTAATCAATCCTAGAGAAGGAGCGGTGTACGGGCAAGCAGAATGTAAATACCTGCCCAGAGGGATTAAGAATTCACCAAGAGTCAAACAGTCCAGGAGAATCAGTTAAATCCCATAGAGCACATTGCCCTGGAGACAGACCATCAGTGCTCTTATTAGTTCTATCGAGGTCCTGGATGAAATTAAGATTCCAGTCCCCATCTACTATAATGGGAAGGGATAGGAAGGGGGTTAGCAGACTAGCCAACTTGATAAAGCAGGAGGGAGAGTCAGTATTAGTACCATATACATTGCCCAAAATGACCTCAGTATGATCCAATAAACCAGAAAGAAAAATGTGCTGGCCTTCAGAGTCCACCACAGTCTGCAAAAGTTTAAAACTGATGCCTTGTCTAATCAGTATTGCAACCCTTCTCTGTTGAGAGGACTTATTCCTGCCTTGCGAAATAAGGTGACCTTGGAGGCCAAAAGGTGGGTTTCTTGGAGAAATATGATTTTATAATCAAGAAGACTAATATGTTTAAGAATCTGGTAGTGTTTAACCTTGGAGCGAGCTCCTTTATCATTCCATGTGGTATACTGAATCACACTACTCATGTATTAACAATGGTATATTATGATGAAAGAACAACCGTAACACTGGCCTGAAACCTAAAATGAGAAGACATATGTTTCTCCGGCTCCCTGCATTGTGCCCCATATCCCCAAAAATAACACTCAAGGCTTATCCAGGAAAGCATATCCCCTGCCTCTACCCCCCCACCCCACAAATCCCAGGATAAGACATTACAAACATCCTCTGTAGAAATACAGAACCCCAAATACCTCTCCCAAAAATATCCAACAAGCATAATGAACCTCAGTAAGAAAACCACCCCAGTCCTAAAGACAACACCTCCAGAATTCTTTAGTCCATGATGAATCCCTACCAACATACTTATCTACCCAGTTCCTGCTTCAAAGCCTCTTGGGAACTTAACCAAGTGAAAACCTTAGAGTAAAGGTAAGCTCAGCTGAAGCTCGAGCTTTTATAGGGTGAGGTCCCCAAAAGGAAGATGATGCCCCAAACCATTTATGAATCCTGTGAACAATCAATAGATGGAGTTGAGAGGACCACCTAAATTAGTGGCCAAGTCCTCCGGTACCCAGGCCATGGGGTAATGGAGAAAGGAACCTATTAACGTAAAAGGGATAGGCCTACTATGTCAGGGTTAGATTCAGTTAGTCCCCTTTGAAAACAGTAAAGATCCCTGTAGACTAAGTGGGCTTGATTAGCCCAGGGGAGGCAAATAATGTAGTTGCACCCGAGAGAGAAAACCGTGAACAAAAATAGCCAATTAGCACAAAGGGTCTTAAGGTCCACCAGTGGGAAGTCCCTATAGAAAGAAAAACTCAGTATGTCACTACTCCAGGTCAAGTCTCCACCTCCACCCATGTGTAACCATCAATCCAACAAAACAAAAACAGAAATCTTGTAGAGAGACCAGCTGCCCAATAATTAGAGAGGAAATAAAAAAGCAAAGGGTGCAGGACACAAAACCGAGAGGAACTCTGAGGGAAAAAAACATGGAAATCACCCTGCATAAAGCATTTACTATAAAATACTCACATCATGGTAAAAAAAAAATTCCCTACCTCGCCATAAGGGACCACAATAAAAACCGATTAATATAAGATCTCAAGGAGGCAATGATAGAGAACTGCCAGGCTATATTGAAATTAAAATTAAACAGCGGCGGCTAACCAGAATGTTACGCTGTACTGCCCAACAGTGGCGGGATAAAGCATCCCAAAAAAGCTGTCAAAAGTAATCCAATGTTTCTGCAGTTACCCAATAGACGTCCCTCAAGTACGCTTTGCAAACGGTAGTAAAGGTCACTAACATGATAACAAACATTCAAACTGAATTAAAAGAATTGAACAGGCACGGTGGGACAAAAACATAGTCATCTGTCAAAGGCAGAGATAGCCTGATCCTTCTGATGTAGTCCAAAGCAACCAGTGCATCCAATGCAGATTTCAAAACGCATCTTCCAACCAACAAATTATAGTAATTTAAGCTAGCACGCACAACCAGAGGGAAGCCCAAATACATGATGCCAAGAGACTGGCTTATAGAGCAAAAAGATATCAAGCTAACCATCCAAAAGGGGCACACTAAGCAGTCTTATGAAATAACATTAGTACACCATCAAGAATCTTCTAGAAATTTAAACATTACCATATCAATAAAACCACAACACACCCAAAATACAAAGCCACAGAGAATAGAGTAAAACCACAACTCAGGAAAAAATACCAACTTTGAATTTAGACAAGGAGCACAAACGAGTAAAGCTCACAAAATGGTGTCACCAGTTAAACAGTTCAAACTGCATGGCTCAGGACAGAATACAGAAAAACAAAAACAAACCCATATTGTCTAATATCACACTGCTGCACCCCATCTCTCCCCGCCATATGCATCTCAAAAACCAGAGATGAAATAGTAGTCCTGCAAATTACAGTTGGGAACCAAATGTTCATCTGGATAGGAAAAGAAGGAAGCTCCCAATGAGCCACATCGGTCACAGGGTCAGGGGTGATAGATGACATTTTAATTACAGTATGGCAAAAACGTATACAGGGTAATCCGAGCTGTACATTTAGATCATAAATGCTAATATGCGACCATTAGAGCCGCCGAGTGTACCCATAGGTTTCTGGCTACTATTCATCTCGGCACACTTCCCTACCGCCACTCTGTAAGCCTAATAGTCCATAATTTCAGCGACTACACTTGCTTGAAAGAAAACTAAAAAATAAGAAAATCAATACAGAAGATCTGCCAAAGAATTTTGTAAGCCTGCGCGTGTATAACCTCCCCTCCATTAGTAAAAGCGGGACAACTCTGACAAAAAATAACGATATCCAGAACATGTTAAAACAGTAATTTTACAGTACAGAGATCCCAGTCCAAATAATCAAAAGGCAGCTCTGTAGTTATTAGCCAAGATGACATGTTAATCCTTACAGGTCCCAATAGAAATAAACAATGTTCGTAGCAACGGGCCATAGAGACCCCCCCATCCCAGCCCTTACGAACAAACAGAAAATATCAAACTACATGAACAAGAAGTGCTCAAAGCAAATTGAAAAATGGAAAGGGAACAATTGTGTTGACATCTGAATTCTCTGTTAGTCAACCAGACTTAAACAGATTAGGGTATAAAGAAAGCAAGTCATGTTTGCTTGCACTGAGGAATCAAAGCTGTGTGTGGTGTCCCCTTAGAAAATTTGCAACTTGGCAGGGTACAGCATTTTGAATCTGATGTGGGCTGCAATCAGTTTTGTAATAATGGGCCGATAAGCCATTCTCCAGTCATGGACTGCTTGAGGCAGATCTTGGAAGAGGTGGCTCCAGGTCCCTTCCCATGACACCACCTGCAGATTCCGAATGTAAAACAAGAGATGTTATTTGTCTAAAAATTTAAGAAATTTGAATACGAAAGGGCGAGGCTTGGTGCCCTCAAGGGCATCGGTCGTAGTGCTCTGTGTGCTCCCTCGACGATGTAAGTCGGGCCATTAGGAGAGGGACAAGCTAGTTTTTCACAGTGCTTCTCCATAAAAAGAATGGGGTTAGGGTCCTCAGACTGCTTCGGCAGGCCAGTGACCTTGACATTATTCTGTCTACTATGGTCCTCAAGGTCTTCTAAATGAGCTTCAAGCCAGGCCATCTTCTGTCATACTGCCAAGTCTGGGTCTAGATGGGTTTGCCAGTCTTTGCATAAACTCACCTGGGCCTCCACATACCTGACTCTCCTGGAGAGCTCTTCCAAAGCCAAGCAGGTGGATGGGTTTGACGTCTCCTGTTAAGGTGAGAATGACCTTTTTCAAAGGAGCAAATTCTTGAATAAAACACACTTCTTTGAGGGCTCTGCCCAGAGAAGTGCTGCTAGAAATGGTGGAAACCAGCTTCAACCATTTACGCCCATGGTTATAATCTGGAGTGGGTAGCGGGGTGTAACGCACTGGGGGATTTTTCATCTTCGTGTCCATTCTATGGCTATGAAATGAGGTCCCAGGATACTGGAAAATGTAGAAAGATATAGGGACCAAAACATACCTGGTAAAATCGAGAAACTCTCAAAAAGAGATGATAAAATAAAGCAGACAAGGTTGGAGTGGTGAAACTACGCTCTTACCTGCAGCAAGGCATCATGCGACTCCTGTTGCTAGTGTTGTTGACAGTAGATTTTTTTTTGTATTTCAGGTAAGATGGGCTTTTGTTTAAAAAAGTATACAAACCAAATTATTCAGGACAAAGTCCTTTTGATGAACGTATGTTTTAGTTTCCAGTGCAAATTTATCCAAGTTTACTATCCAAGTCTTCTCCATAAAATGCAGGCAGGCAGAGCCTCTGCATTTTCAGCCTCTTAAACTCACCACCATGGACCAATGGTTGGTGCAGGTTATTACTGATCAAACAGTCTCTCTGAATTACAAATTCAAAGACCGTGGTCAATCAGTGATAATCCTACACCAGTCGTGCCAACTTATCAAGCTCACCACTGTGTAGCCGGGACAATGGAGTTTTTTCTTTCAGTGTTTAGTGCTGTGGTTCCTTAGCAACCACAGAGCACCCCTCGGGGTGTTCATGTGCGTGTTTGATGATGTCAACATATTGTGACATCAACAGAGTTGGCCCACAGCGGTGAGCTTAAGAGGCTGAAAATGCAGAGGCTGTGGGCTGGCTGTATTTTATGGAGTAGGAGACTCTGAACCAATGCTTGAAGAAAGTAAACTTGGATAAATTCACTTTGGAAAGAAAGAAATACTTAGGTTCATCAAATGACTTCATCCTAAATTATGTAATTTGTTTTGTATGTTTTTTTAACAGAAGCCCATCTTACCTGAAGTATAGAACATTCAATTATTAACTACGCTAGCAGTGTTGAGCTACACACTGTGTGATTTTGGAATAAAAGAAAAAGTGAAGTATACTGTTTGATTGCAGTGAAGCTTTAGCACTCCCACCTCCACAGTGACAGTTGCTCCAACTGGGAGAAGGAAACACCCTGGAGGAGATTGTCTGCCACAGACCACCATGCGAGTGACCACACCAAGAGCTTGGTCACCTGTGTGGGGTAGGTCTGAGGATGTGATGCTTGTGGCCACTGTGCACCAAACATCCACCAAGTCGTTCTCATGTGTAGTCGTCCCAAAGGGACTGTAAACACTCAAGGAGCTACCAGACCAAGCATGCATTGCATGAAGTGGGCTTGGACAGATTTGTGCCCCCTTATGTAGCATGCCATCTGCAGGATAGACTGTATTCTGTTCTCTGGAAGGAAGGCCCAGGCCTTGGTTGCATCCAAAAGAGCTCTTATGAACAGCAACTGCTGTGAGAGTTGGAGCTGAGACTTCACTAGATTCTTATATAACATTAATAGGACATCTCTACCAAACAAATATGAGATAGTCGTGTATTTTAAATCTTCTTTAGTTTTTTTATTATTCTTCTTGATACTTCACAATTTGTTCTGTTTCCATTCTGTTACTATCAAATTTCCAAATGTTTAACCATGCCCCTCTTAATTCAAGTGTTAACATACGTTTCAGGACTAAAATGCCCCTTCTTCAGAACACTATTGGGGATATTATCTGTGATTCTGATCAGGCTTTGTATTTCTTATTCTATTTCATTTCAACACTGAACCTCTTTTAGTGAGGTATTATTCTTTAGTTTGGTAAAAAGGCTTTGCATATTCTTTTGCCCTCTTTTCACTTCTATCCTATTTCATTATGATTTCTTGCAGCTCTGTATGGCTCAGATCAATTCAATTCTTAGTTTCTTATTTTAAGAGAGAGATTCCAAGTACCTTAAACTTCTCTAACTCCTGAGGGCCGCCACCATTAGCTAGAACGCCACTGTGAATGGGGATTACTGCTGCTTCTTCCTTGCAAGGAGAAGCCAACCAATCCTGCACTTGGAATCTCTCTCATTGATGACTATCTCATTTTTGTTTAGTAGAGATGTCCTATTAATGTTATATAAAGATACATGTTCTGGAAACAGAGGACTGTCCCACTGAATAACATCCATCATAAAGAAGAAATAAACTCAGAAAAAGGAACATTTATGAGGTCACAAAATATTATTTCAAACTACTTCTCTAGATTCGGCAGAACCCCCATGGAGGTAAGGAACTAAGAGGCCATGGCCACTGCCTGTTCCGTCTTCTGCTTATACAGACTAGCTACCTGCCAATCATTCAGATAAGAATAAGCCTCGAGTCCTTGTTTCCTGAGGTGCACTGCGAGTACTGTAAAGCAATTTGTAAAGACTTGAGGTGCCAAGGAGAGCATAAAAAAAAAAAAGGGTTCTCAACTGGCAATGCTGCCCAGCACACCAAATCGGAGGTATTTGTGGTTACAGGAGTGTACCAAAATGTGCTGCTATGCATCCTGCATATCCAGGGAAGCTAACCAATCCTGAGGTTTCAGGGAGGGAAGCAGAGACCACAGAGAAATAGTTTAGAATCAATTGTTTGAGGTGGTGGGTCCGGTATAGTGGAACACGCTACCAAGATCTTTGAGGGAGGCCCCATCGTTGGAGATTTTTAAGAGGGGCCCAAAGGCGCATCTTTTTAGACAAGCATTTTTAGAATGTTCATAAACAGTCTGCAAACTGCTGCAGCATTTTAGTAATATTTTATTTAGGCTGGATTTTAATCTGTTTTATTTGTATTACTTGTTATTATGTCTATTTATTGATGTACCTGTCTCTTACCTATTTGTACAGTGCCCAGTGCCTCCATGATGGGGTGCTCAACAAATAAACTTTTACTTACTTAGAATGTTTCTTGATCCACAAACTTGTTGAGGTTTCTGAGGTCAAGAATGGGGTGCATGCTCCCCTATTTTTCTGGAACTAGGAAACAGTGGGAGTAGGTGTTTCATTCTGACTCTGGCACTACCTCCACTGCCCTGTTGCTCAGAAGGCCCACAATCTGCTGTGCAAGAAGCTCTGACATATGGGCTGATAAGAGGGGTTGCCTCCTGGGTGGATAGTCCAGAGGGTTTCTGTGAAGTCCACAGAGTATCCCTCTCAGATGATCCTGAGGACCTACTTGTCCATTGTGATGGACTCCCACTGATGGTAAAACTGGGTCACGTGCCCCCTACTGGGGAGGATAGGCCTGCCTCAAGCAGCTGAAGCAGGTCCAGGGCCGGAGCTTCCAAGGGTGGCACTAGGTGCTTTCAGCATCTGTGCCTTTGACTGCACCTTCTTTTGAGGCTGGGGAGGCTGATTTTTGTTTTTGAGCTCCCCTGCTTTTCCATGAAAGGACCATCTTTTTAGAAAGAAACTACATCCTTTTCTCCACTGAGGTTTAGCAGGAGTGGCCTGGAAGTCTTAATGGTCATTCTACTTTTCTGAGATGTCTCAAGAGACTTCTCTACATGCTGTCCAAACAGATAAGTGCAATAGAATGGGATGTTCATTACCTGTTGCTGGACATCGTGAGAAAAAACAGAAGTGCTTAACCAAGAATGCCTTCTTCTACAGATGCCTGCCACAGCAGATCAGAAGGCAGCATCATCCACTTCTGAGTTGATGACTGACTAAATACCATGAGTAGCAGTTTGCAGGATCTTTTACTTAGTTTCAGAGTCTGACAGGGGCTCTACCAGAGACTTAAGCAAGCTCCAAAAGGAGTACTCATACTTAGAAAAAATGCCCTTGGGAGCTAGCAATCTGCATGCCAAGAGTAGCTGCTGTGAAAGCCCGCTTGCCCATGCTGTTACTCCTGTGTGACTCATTAATAGGGTGGACAGTGACCTCTTGGTGAAGAATAGCTTTCTCATTTTGTCATTCTCAGCGAGAATAACAGTAGCATCAGCTATCAGTTGAGAAACATACAATGGTCTGTCCACACTGCAACTGACAAGGTCTGAAATGCTGGTGGAATAGGAGGAAAGAAGTTATATAATTACTGTAACAGCAGATCTTCGAGAAAATCTCCTCTATTAGCCCACACCTTTGTAAATATAGCCACCAGGCACTAGGACCACACAGAAACTTTTACTAGCCGAGGGTCACCCACGACATCATGCATCAGCATCTATATAAAAGTAGGTGGCCCCATCAATCCTCATTTCTCTGCCAGAGATTATACTCAGGGGATCTCCAACCATGGGGAACCAGGAAATAAGACCAGCCCAGGTATACAAAGTGAGGCATAAGGCTGGCTATATTTAACTCATATATTAGATTCAGCCACAATAACTGATGCAACCCGCACTGAAGCAGAAGGGGGACAGAGGGAGGGACGGCATGTACTAATGGAGGGAATTCTCTCAAATATCTACTTTTACAATAAATATGTAATGGCTCTACCTTCATCAAGGATATCACCTGCATTAGTCCACACCATTTGGACAATTCCCATGCAGTCCCAAACAACAACTGGGAGGTGGTTACTGTCTGATATATTCAGGATTGGAGGCCTTGAAATACAGCAAGCCCGAAACCAGCACGTCTGTGAGAGACTGTGTCCAGACTGTAATGTTTAGTGACGGTGCGGGCAGTGCTCCATGTGACTGCAGCACAAATGTAAGTCACAGAAAGATTTCTGAAACAAGCAACTGAAGTGGCCATTCCCATGGTGGAGTGACCATGAACTACACTAGGAGGTTCCTTACCATACTTCCTATAACAGAATGTAATACAATGTGCCAGCCATTTGGACAGGCATTGCTTAGACACAGGAGTGCCCTCTTTCCCAGGGCTGAACGAAACAAAATGCTGAGAGGACTTTCTACAGTCCTTGGTGCGATTCATATAGTATCTGAGTATTCTACGTATATCTAAAGTACGGAGCAGTGTCTCACCCTGATTGGTATTCTCAGGGTAATAAACAGAAAGGTGCATCATTTGATGCAATGTAAATTCAGATACCACCTTCAGTAAAAAAGAAAAATTACATATTCATCGCAATTCTTGATCTTCTAGGAATATCTTTACCATTGATTCACACTAACTGGTTCTGAGCTGGAGATGCTAGGACCCTGTGGGAGCCAGAACTTTTCAGGAGGGCCAGGGCCGAGGTAGGTTGTGCACATGCATGACACCGCAAGACTAGCTCACACTGTATGGCTACCTTGGAACAGACCCTCAACCAACTCAGTACCATTTTTACCGAGGAGGTGCAGCGTAACATAGCTAACACTAATGCACTTAACCTAAGGACATAAGACAGCCCTTGTGACCAATGTAAGAAGGATCAGTAACAAAGAAAATAGTGTCTTTACAGCCCAACAAGGAACAAGGGGTGAAGGCAAACATGGAGGGTGGATGTGTGAATCAAAGCTGAAGATATTCCTAAATCAAGAATTAGGGTGAGTATGTAATTTTTATATCTTCCAGGAATCAATTTTCACCACTGATTAACACCAACGGGTTAGAGTACCAAGCTCAGATGAAAGTTCCCTGGGCAGGGTGGTAGAAGCCGGATCTCACTCAGGACAAAAGTCTATTAAGGATGGTTCTGCCAAGGGAGGCATGCTGTCTGGCATGGACATCCAGGGCATAGTGCTTGATGAAGATGTGCACTGTGCTCCAGGGTGGCAGCTCTGCAAATATCAGCGATAGGTACAAAGCAAATCTCTGCCAAGAGGGTAGCAACTGGTTTTGTGCAGTGGGCACATACCTTTCAGCTTGACCCACACTATAGTATAGCAGTGAAGAAGGCAAGTGACAATCTATGCAGAAATGCATTTGATTGTAACAGGTTGTCCCATCTAATTAGGGTCAAAGGAAACAAAGAACTGCACATACTGTCGCAAGTCCTTAGTTCTATCAAGGTAGAATGTGGGGGCTCTTAACATCCAAAGAATGGAGGGTGCACTCCCCCTCATTCTGAAAGTTAGGAAAGTATGTAGGCAGTACAAGAGGCTGATTTAAGTGAAACTTCGATACCACCTTAGGTAAAAACTTGGGATGTGTGCGGAGAACCACCTTGTCTGTATGGAAAATAGCATACGGAGGATCCGGTACCAAAGCATGAATCTCTCAAACTCTGTGGGCAGAGGTGATAGCCACTAGAAAAGCAGTTAGATCACACATAGCCATGGGCTCAAAGGACTTACAAGTGAGCATATCCAATACAAGTGTAACCCCTAGGTGGCACTATCCCAAGGGCTACTACCCCTGCCTGCTTGGCTAGTAGCAGGTTAAGGGGCCTAGGTAATGAAACGGGTGTCTCCACCCGGAGGTCAGGGTTGTCAGTAGTCAAGCTAACCTGGGCACAGCCCTCCGGGACACTGTAACCTCCCTCTTTCCCTTCTAGTGGCCTGAACAATATACAATAATTACTTTCACAATGACCCTTATTCACCAGGCAAGCACCCACACTGTTTGCACTTACCACCAGGGCTGATTCCTCTAGTTTGACCCTGGGGACCCCCTGTAAAACAAGGTTAAGCACAGCAGATAGCAACAGTACAATACTTTTGGCACAAACTGGAACCACAGTCAGGTTAAATGCAAACAAAGTTAAATCTGATTTATTCAGGGAACAAGGGAGGGGCGTAATCAGGTTGATTTGCTTAAAAACTGTATTAATCAGGCAGTTATGCTTGCAGTTCAGAGTCCCTACACAGTCACACACTTTGGGTACCCAGGTAGGAAAACGGTAGGCTAGCCAGGAACATTGCAGCTGGCTGGGGCCCTGTGATGGAAGATAGCTGTTGTTGCAGGGAGCTACCCTGATGTTTACTCACAATACCCAATACTGGACACAGGCAGGATGAAATCGAGACTGCAGGCTATTGAGCTGGAGTGCACAGAGAAGCAGGGCCAACACGAATCACTGAGGTGTCATTTCTGTTCAAGGCATTGAGCAGGGGGCTGATCCCCAGGCCAGTCTCTCGTCGATGGCTTTCTCTGCGTAGCAGGTATTCTGGCTGGGCCAGTGTAGCAGGGCCCAGGCAAACAGAAATGGATACAGATTCAGTCTGTGCAGCTGGATACAGACTCCAGCAAGCAAAACACAGTTCAGACACACAGTGGGGAACCAAATCACAACCCATTATAAGCACACAGCACATTCACATGTAAGGAAATTCCATTGTACCAGGCAAATGGCTCTCCGGTCACAATTAGAGTCTCTGCACAATCCGGGAGTTCAGAAGTAGCTGGAAGTCCTGACAGGCTAATCACATTCAGCAAATCTTAGGTCTTCTTCAGGTTAAAGCCTGGTCACAATTCAGTGGCTTAATTCGCTCTCCAAATTTGGATTCAGTCCGGAAAAAAAAACACAAGTTCCCTGTCAGGAACAACAGGCAGGCATGCAGGACAAACTCAGGCCTTTCCACAGTTCTCGCACGCAAATCCACTATGTATTGCTGCTCGAACTATCTCGAGCTGTTACTTCTTCACTTCCCAACTCAGATCTAACTGAAACTGCAAGCAGTGTGGGACTTTCCCCAAGATCCAAAAGTTTTGGTTGGCTGATCTGTCTGTCAGTCACAACAAGGGCTCCCCCTCCAGGTTATTTTAGGCGTCAAAAGCCCAAAACTACAATTCCTACAAGTTTTGGCCCCACCAAGCCCCTGCAGGCAGGCTCCATTTTAGAGTCCCAAATGTACTGGTTGGCCCATTCTGCAGTCCAGAACCAAGATGATGGAAACAAATCAAACTGTCCATGCTGCAAAGAAGGCAGGTTAGAACAAACTGCAATATTATTACTACTACTCTAACAAATGATCAGCAAACAAGTACATCTTCTAGCAGAGCTCCCTCTCAGATTCTGACTGCAATCTAGGCAGCTATTAAAGAGACGGTACACAGAGGCTATACAGGCATTCTCTGGCAATACATTTAAACTGCTAAAATGCAGAACACCAGCCTGGCAGTGAGCATTTAGGCAAGCTCAAGGAAGACTTTTTGGGAAACACCATTTGTGGGGGAGGGGGGGTTATACCAGGTTGATATCCCAGGCAGCCACAGGTTTCCTGACTGGAAGCCTTGTGTACAAAATGCCCTTCAAGAGCCTCTTAAACAGAGGCATGTATGGACTCATAGTATGCTGAAACAGAGCACAAATGGACCTTATCTCTGGAGTTCTGCAAGCCTGCATCAGAGAGGTTCACAAAGTACTGCAAAACCTTGTCCTGTGAGCAATATAATGGGTCCATGCCGGCTCTGGAGCACCACACCGAAAAAATGTTTACACTTGGCTGTCTAGGTTTTCCTTGTGGAAGGCTTATGATCAGCCAGAAAAATCTCAAAAACTTTCTGAGATACTTTATACCTGCTCACTTCTATCTCTTTAGGAGTCAGACCTGGAGAACTGCAGTGGACCTGGGACCCCTGCATCAGTTAATCTGTCCTGAGAGAAAGAGCCCTTGAAGGACTGACTGGCAGCCTGTTGAGCAGGGAATCATATCTATCAAGGCCAAAATGGAGCTATCAGAATCATCTTGAGACTGTGTGCCTCCAGCCTGAGCAGTACCTTCTAAACTTGTGGGATAGATGGAAATGCATACAGAAAGATCTGTCCACTGTAGCCTGAATGCATCCTGACAAAAAATGCCACTTCCTGGATTTTTGCAGCAGAACCAAAGCAGTTTGGCATAGAGTAGGGATGCAGATGTAACCCCCCTACAAATGGGGGTTCCCAAAAAGTCTTCCTTGAGCTTGCCTAAATGCTCACTGCCAGGCTGGTGTCCTGCATTTTAACAGTTTAAATGTGATTACCAGAGCCTGTATAGCCTCTGTGTACTATCTCTTTAAGAGCTGCCTGATTGCAGCTCTTGTAATCTGAAGGGGGAGCTCTTGCCTTGACTGACAGCCAAATCAGCCAACCAAACCTTTTGTATCTTGGGGAAGTCCCGGGCTGCTTGCAGTTTTCGGTTAGATCTAAGCTGGAAACTGAAGAGCAAGGAGCTGAAGTGATTCTGAGCAGCAATCCTGAGTGGATTTGCATGGGAGAACTGTGAAAAGGCTGAGTTTTTGGCCCGCATGTCTGTCTGTTGCTCCAGAGAGGGAGAGAAGAGAATTATTTTGGACTAAATCCAAGTTTGTGTGACTAAAGTAAGCTACTGAAGTGGGCCAGGCTCAACCTGAAGAAGACCGAAGATTTTTGCTGAATGCAATTGGCCTGTCAGGAGTTCCATTTACCCCTAAGCTCCCGGTGTGTGCAGAGACTTTGCGATTGTGACCGGGGAGCGCTTTGCCTGGTACAGTAGAATTTCTGTATGTGTAAATGTGCTATGAGCTGCTAGTGGGTTGTGAGTTAGTTCCCCACTGTGTGAACTGTGTTCTGCTTGCTGGAAGCTGTATCCAGCCCAAAATGGACTGCATCCGAATTTGTCTCCATGCATCTGGGCTTTGCCAGACTGGCCCAGCCAGACTACCCACTGCACAGAGAAGCCATTGACGAGAGACCTGCCTGGGGATCAGCCCCCTGCTCCACGCTTGAACAGGAACGATGCCTCTGCGACTCGTGTGGGCCCTGCTTCTCCTGGCATTCCAGATCAACCACCTGCAGTCTCGATTTTCGTCCAGCCTATGTCCAGTCTTGGGTATCATGAGTAAATACCAGGGTAGCTCCCTGCAACAACAGCTTAATCTTAGTGTGTCATCTGATTGTCTTGTTGTTTCGTTTCCTTTACGAACTGAGCCCTCTGGCTCCGGATTACAAATATTGTGTACTGTGCATGTTGTGTTTTCCAAAACAGGGCCCCAACCAGCTGCAACCCCGGGCAACTGTCCTGGCTAGCCCATCTCTTGTCCACCTGGGTACCCAGAGGTGGACTGTGTGGGGGGACTCAAAGCGCATGCCTAACTGCTTGATTGATATAATAACCTTTAAGCTAATTAACCTGATTTTGCCCCTCCCTTGTTCAAGTCCCCTGAATAAATCAGATCTAACTTTTTCTACATGTAATCTGACCGTGGTTCCAGTTTGTGCTCAAAGTACTGTACTGTTGCTATTTGCTGTGCATAACCTTGTTTTACAGGGGGTTCCCAGGGTCGAGCCAGAGGAACCAGCCCTGGTGGTAAGTTCAAACAGTGTGGGTACTTGTGTGGTGTACCAGGGGTATTGTAAAAGTGATTATTGTACAGTGTTCAGGCCACTAGAGGGGAAAGGGGGGGGTTACAGTGTCCTGGAGGGCTGTGCCCAGGTTAGCTTGACCACTACCAACCCTGACCTCCGGGTGGAGGCACTCACTTCAGAACTCAGGCGCCTTAACCTGCTACTAGCCCAGCAGGCAGGGGTAGTAGCTCTTGAGATAGTGCCACCTAGGGGTTACACAGAAATGTTCACATCTGGGGTTCCCTACTCGAACAGTGATTGCACAATGTCTGGCACCAATGATCACTCAAGGATTGGCTTCTCTTTGGCTGAGCTCATTCTCAAGAGTGCTCTGAGTCCCTGGTAGATAAACTGTCTGTGTCAGAATGCCCTGTTCCAGATGCTATCCCCAGATTCTCATCACCTCTCTGCAGAGAGGGTAAGAGTGTGCTGCCTCTTGTTTGGTGATGTAGTGTATGACATAGTTCTCCTCCAGATGGACAAGTATCTTGTGGCTGAGAAAGTCCACAAGAGCCTGCAGGATATAGAGAACTGCCCTCATTTCCAAAACACATATGGAGATGGGACTCTGCAGGGCTCCAGACTACCTGAGTGTGGTGCCCCTAACAATGGGCTCCCCATCCCAGCAGAGAGGCATCTATGGTGAGAGTTACCTGATGCTCTGGCTGAGAGAAAGGGAGACCCTGGAGGGGATCGTCCTCCTGCATCCACCATGCAAGTGATTGGAAGCAGGGGCTTTGTCGCTTTATTTATTTATTTAATTTAGTTTTTGTTAACTGAATAGGTACACTAGACAGCATAGCTGCCTATTTTCAGGTATGACTTTTGATGAGTAATACTAAGGATGTGTTTCTTGAGACCACTGCATGGTTAGCATCCACTGGGCTGTCTTCATGTGTAGCTGAGCCAGAGGCATCCTGAAGACAGAAGAGGCTGTGAGGCGTAACATGCATTGCATGGAGTGAGCCAAAACAGACTTGTGCTCCATGATGAAATGAGCCATATGAAGGTTTGTTTTCCTTATGTCCTCTGGAAGAAAGGCCCTGGGCCTTGGTGGTGCCCAGAAGGGCATCTATGAAGAGGAGCTGATGAGAAGGCTGAAGCTGCTACTTCTCAAGATTCAACAGTATTCCCAGGGAGGTAAGGAACTGAGAGGCCATGGCCACTGCTCATTCCATCTCCTGCTTGGATAGACTGGCTAGTAACCAGTCATCTGGATAGGGAAAACTTTAAGAGTCTGAATTTTTGAACGTTCACTGTGAGAACTGCAGAGCACTTCTGTAATGACTCGAGGCATCAATGATAGCCCAAAGGGCAGGACCCAGAATTGATAATGCTGATCCAGTACCATAAGGTGGAGGAACCTGTGGTGGCTGGGGTGGACCAGGATGTGTTGGTAAGCATCCTGCATACCCAAGGAAGCCAACCAATCCTGCAGCTTGAGGAGCAGTAGCAGGGCACCTAGAGAGATAATTTTGAACTTTTCTTGGTGCATAAACTTGTTCAAATTTCTGAGATTGAGAATAGGATGCATGCTCCCTGACTTTTTCAGGATGAAGACGTAACAGCAGTAGAAGCCTGCTTTGTGCTCTGCCTTTAGCACTACATCCACTGCCCTGCTATTTAAAAAGCCCACTGTTCTGCCAGCCTGGTGGCACTAAGGGATGAGGCACTGGATGCCTTACGTTGTGCTATGCCAGTGACCCAGGTTCAGGAACAACCTCGGGTCGCTGGGGAGCCTTCACAGGAGAGGAGAGTCTGAGAGGGATTGAGCTGCGGTAGGCAGATCTCCCTTCCCAGGAGTGGTTGTCCGCTCCCCCCGTAGTTTTGCTCCCACCAGGCCGAGGTCCAGTGGGAAGTGTAGGTGAGGGGGGAGTGGCAGCAATAATGCCAAGGGTGGGGCAGAAAGGGTGCGCGTGTGTCTCCATACACATGCCTGTACGTGTCTGCCAGGGTCAAAACATGGGAGAGAATCTCTCTCTCTCTCTCTCTCTCTTCTCTCTCTCTCTCTCTCTATATATATATATATATATATATATATATATATAGCCCGCTGTTTCCTTTGTGAGAAGTTCTGACATGTGAGTTGACCGGGGGTTGTTTCTGGATAGATAATCCAGACGGAATTCTGTAAAATTCAGTGAGTATCAATCCTTGATGATCCCAAGAATCCGCTTGTCCATTGTGATGGATTCCCATTAACAGTAAAACTGAGTCAGGCATCCCCCAATGGAGAGAAAAGGTTCGCCTCAGGCAGTTGAGGCAATACCTTGGCCAGGATTTAAGAAAGTGGCACTAGGCGCATTTGGGTCCTGTGCCTTCGGCTGTACTTTCTTTCATGGCTGGGAAGGCTGAGGATTTGACTTGTGCTCCTCTGCCTTTGCCTCTGAAAGACTGCTTTTTGTGGTAGAAGACTCACCTCTTCCCCTTCAGGGGATAGGACGGGGAGGACTAGATGTCTTAATGGCCATCTTGGTTTTCTGGAAGACCTCAACAGACTTTACTACCCGTTTTCCAACAGGTAAGAACTATCAAAGGGAACATTCATAACCCGTTACTGGGGTTCCATCTGGAGGGACACCAGCCTATACTGGCAGGATGGTCTGCATCTGTCCAGGAAGGGAACAAGTCTTTTGAGCAATCAGTTTAAATGCTTCATTGGCAAGCTTGTAAACTAGTCAAGGGGGGAGGCAGTGATAAGCAGCAGGAAAATCCCAGCCTCTCCCTACAAAACAGGATACTAAATGAGAAAAAGACCGAGGTAGAAAGGTCAGTGGGGGATGCTGCAACAGAAGGTAAAGCCATCAAAAAATGGAGAGCAATGAGTACCAATGCCCATAGTCTGGGTAACAAGCTTCCTGAATTAGTGGCCTTGATGGAGGAGGAACATCTAGATATCGTGGCATTCACAGAAACATGGTACACACAAAACCATGACTGTGACGTAAACATACCAGGATACACTATCTACAGGAGGGACAGGGAGGGTAAAAGAGGAGGAGGAGGATTAGCTCTTTACTTAAGGGAAGGAATCAAAGCAACAGAACAAAAGGGTAAACAGGGAGGAGAAGAAGCACTGTGGGTCAATTTGGAGACAGGCAATGACACCACAGTCCGCACAGGGGTTGTATACAGACCCCCTCTCAGGGGGAGGAAATGGACAAGGAAATGATAGAAAGTATACTTAGAATACCAGAAAAAGGGGAGATATTGCTGATGGGTGATCTGAATATGCCAGATGTTAACTGGAGTGCAGTTGCAGCAGCCACTTCAAAGAGTGGGGTTATTCTAGATGCCCTACAGGGGGCATGCCTTAGACAACTAGTATTGGAACCCACTCGAGAGGGAGCAATCTTAGACCTGGTTCTCTCAAATGGAGATGGAGAGAGGATCACAGATGTAGAAATGGGTAGCCATCTGGGAACTAGCGACCATCGAACAGTATGGTTCACAATAAACACAGCAATAGAGTCAAGCCATACAAAGGCAAAAGTACTGGACTTTAGGAGGGCTGACTTTGCTAAAATGGGTGAGGTCATGAATGCACTAGCAAATGGGCAGGAAGGAGAGGGTGGAAGAACAATGGGAATAATAAAACTGCCATCACAGAGGCAAAAGCCTTTGTGTGAAGCAAATAAACAAAAACAAAACAGTGTAAGAAACCACTATGGTTCTCAAAGGAAGTGGCAGTGAAGGTTCAAGAGAAAAAGAAAGCATTCAGGAAGTACAAGGAATCACAGAAGGAGCAGGACAGAGAACTGTCATAAAGCAAAAAGGAAGCTGGGAAGGCAGTCAGAACAGCAAAGGCCCAAACCGAGGAAAAGATAGCCAACTCAGTTAAGAAGGGGGATAAAACCTTTTATAGGTACATCAGGGAGCGAAGGAAGACCAAGGGAGGGATAGTGAGGCTTAATAAAGTGGAGGGGGGGTGGGCAGAGGGTGACTGTGAAAAGGCAGAGATACTAAACAAATATTTTTGCTCAGTATTTACAAATGAAGAGGGGGAGGTACCTAAAACAACAATAGAAACACTCTGGGTACAGAAGTTGATACCAGCCCATTTACAGAAGAAAGGGTTCTGAAAGAACTCTTAAAACTGAAGGTGGACAAAGCAATGGGGCCTGATGGGATTCATCCCAGAATTCTAAAAGAACTAAGGGTAGATCTACTGACACCACTGACTACCCTCTTTAACAAATCATGGGAAGATGGGGTGGTACCTGAGGACTGGAGGAGGGCAGATGTGATTCTCCTTCACAAAAGTGGGAGCAAGGGCAGAAGCAGGAAACTACAGACCTGTTAGTTTAACCTCAGTGATAGGGAAAATGATGGAATCACTTCTGAAGGAAAGAATTGTTGAGTATCTAGAGGCCAGAGGGGCACAGGACCCAAGGCAGCATGGATTCACAGCGGGAAGGTCATGCCAGACAAATCTGATAGATTTCTTTGACTGGGTGACCAAAGTAGTAGATCAGGGAGGGCTGTGGACATGGCCTACCTAGACTTTAGCAAGGCATTTGACAGTCCCACACAAAAGATTAATATACAAGTTAGCCAGCCTGGGAGTGGGTCCCAAGATGACAGCCTGGGTAAAGAATTGGCTGCAGAATAGGACACAAAGAGTAATAGTAAATGGAGTCCACTCTGAAGAAAGGGGGGTTACTAGTGGGGTACTGCAGGGTTGAGTATTAGGACCGGTCCTCTTCAATGTCTTTATAAGCGACATTGCAGAGGGACTGGAAGGAAAAGTTATGTCCCTTTGCAGATGACACAAAGATCTGCAACAGAGTTGATGCACAAGGTGGGGTGGAAAGGATGACAAGGGACTTGGCAAGGTTAGAGGAATGGTCAAATGTATGGCAGCTTAGATTCAATGCTAAGAAGTGCAAGGTAATGCACCTGGGAAACAAAATCCCAGGGGAAGAGTACACAATGGGGGTGAGATACTATCAACAACAAAAATGGAAAGGGACCTGGGGGTAGTCATATCAGATGACCTAAAGGTGGGCAAGCAATGTGAGAGGGCAGCAAGGAGGGCTGGGGGGATACTGGGATGCATAGGGAGAGGCATCACCAGTAGAAAACAGGAAGTTATTATCCCTCTGTACAGACAGCTGGTGAGACCCCATCTGGAGTACTGCGTGCAGTTCTGGAGACCCAATCTCCACAAAGACAGACAGGATGGAAGCTGTCCAGAGGAGGGCAACTAAAATGGTGCAGGGTCTGCACTGGAAGACGTTATGAGAGAGACTTAAGGAGCTTAATATGTATAGCCTCGAGGAAGGGAGGGAGAGGGGACATGATAGAAACTTTCAAGTACCTCAAGGGAATCAACAAAGTCCAAGAGGGTAGCATCTTTCAAAAAAAGAGGTGTGCAAGAACAAGGGGGCACAATTTGAAGATGGGGGGGTGGCTCCGAGGTAATTTGAGGAAGTATTGTTTCACAGAGAGGGTTGTGGATGCATGGAACGGCCTTCCGGAGGAGGTTGTGGAGTCAAAAACAGTGGTGGAATTCAAGCATGCATGGGACAGTCATAAGGCAATTCTAGGGGGTTGGGGTAGGAAGAAGTAGGCTGCTGGTTAACTAGGATCTGCAGCTTATCCATTAGGTAGGGAAATGGGCAGACTGGGTGGGCCAAGCGGTCCTTATCTGCCGTCAAATTCTATGTTTCTATGTTGGACATCATTGCAGAAGCCAGATGTCTGAAGCCAGGAGTGTCTTCTAATACAAATTCTTGCTGCAGCAGAATGTGAGGCAGTCTGAAAGACATCCATAGCTGCTTTTAACTGATGACAGACTCATTGCCATGAGTAACAGTCTGAAGAATCTTGGACTTAGTCTTCGATTCAGGCAACGATTCCACTAGAGACTTAAGAGCGGTCCAAAGGGCATACTCCTACTTGGAGAAATGCAGCTGGCAGCTGGTTATCCTCATGCTAAGGGCAGCAGCAGTGAACAACCTTTTCCCCATAGTGTCTTTTTTTGCATGACTCCTTATTAATGGGCTCTGCAGTGACTTCCTGAGGAAGAATGGCCTTGTCATTCTCAGCCAAAATGACAATCTTGTTAGCAGTAGGCTGGGAAGTAAGGATAGTCCTGTCCTTGGGGGCAGTATACTTACAGTCCATCTGCCTATAGAGGGATAGACGCAGATCTACTCCACACTGCATCCAAAAGAGTCTCAAACTCAGGGGGAATAGGGGGTATAAGACCGACCAGCAGGGTGGAAATGTTGAGCCACTCCAGACAGAGATGTTTCCCTGAGTTGATGGCAGAAGGCTCAAAAGCAAGATTTATGTATTTATTTAACAGACTTTAGGATTACAACAGGGGTCAACCTTAACTTTTTTTTTGCACTAGCCAGCCGGGCTAGTGAATCAGAGATTGCACTAGCCCACAGAAGTTTGCAGTAGCCCGCAGTCAGTATGGTTAACAGTGATTTATTAAACGAAAGGCAAATAAAATCACATTTGTCCTGCCAACAGTCTGAACTGCTACCGACTGATTTTGCGCTGTGCCTTTAACTGCAAACCGCACATACACTGTCTCAGCTTCTGTGACTGAAGAGTCAGTGGTTCTGTCACTGATGACTGAAATTAACTTTGTTTCTATAATTTTTTCTCGTAGCTCCATGTGTTCAACCTCGGCTACATAGTGGATGAAGTTGCAAGCATATTTGTCCTTCTGATATGCTGAACTGATATCTAGCCCTTTCATATCATCAAGGCTGCACATCCACACAGTCTGTGAAAGGACATCCTTTCTTAGCAATTGCATGGCATGTGCGAAACAGTCTATCCAGGTGGTTAAGCATTGTTTCTTTCATGTTCTTCAGCATTCCCTCCGCGTTACTTGTCCCTGGAGTAGCAGTGCTGGCATCCTCCTTTTCCTTTGCCCTAGCATGAGCTTCACGGATATTATGAGATGAGACAGAGTCAAGCCGGAAGTTACCTGTACCGAAACGAAAATCATTGTTGTTGCCCGTCTTACCCAACTGTATTTCATGTTTGATACACAAATGGCAGAACATCAGATCTTTTGCACCATCATACCCCAACCAGTCATATCGTTCTAGCCAACATTGCTGGAACCAACGGCTTTGCTTTGTCCTTTCGTACTCATGATCTTTTATTTGTTTGTCTTCATCAACATGCTTTCTATTAATGTCAGCTGGGTTACTGACTTTAATATATTTCCACATTTTCAGATTTGTAGTTAATAGCTAATAATTAATGGGCAGACTAGGTGGGCCAAGCAGTCCTTATTTGCCATCAAATTCTATGTTTCTGTGTTTCTATGTTTCTTAATAAAAGTTGCGTCATGAAAAGTGTGCGTCTTTTTCTTCCCTTTTCTTTCCTTTTCCCACCCTGGCCACAGATTCCACAAATGCTTGATTATCAAAGTTTTATTAAAACATGGTCACCCAAAAAAGTAAGGATAAATTCAACAGCATCAACCCATACTGTTATTTATTTTTATTCTTTGGCAACCAGGTAACTCCCAGTGGGCACAAGACCCATTTACAGGGGTGGCCCAGGAACACAGGGAGGTTAAGTGACTTGCTTTCGGGTCTTGCAGTATGCAAGTGGAGGCTGTGGAAATTAAACCCAGATCTGCTGAATGTACAAAGCCCATTCACAACCTGTTGCTCTCTCTGTTAAACACTCTCCACTTTTCCTTTCCATGACAACCATGTATTCTGATATGCTTTGATCACCTTTTTGATAACTGAACTATCAGTATTTGTGGTATCCTCAATACTACACTGTGTTCCCTTTACCACATCAGCTGCTGCTGTTTCTTTTCAAATGTCTAAGACATCACAGTCCACAATTTCAGACACACCATTTCACGTGATTTATTCCAATGGCCTGTACAGGTGTAGATAATATCACGGATTGTTCAGGTTGGTAGTATAAAAGCTAAAAGCAGCAGCTGCTGAGGACTTAGGAGAGAAATAATCAGCACAGTGACAAAGGCAATACAAATTTGAAAACTAATTTGAAAAAGTGGGTCTAAAACATATGAGACTATAGGAAAAACAAAAGGAACCCATTACAGCACACGAAGGTGTAAAAACTGTTTCCTATCATGGCAGTAAATGACCATACTAAAAATTCAGAGTTGAAAAGATTAGGTTGATTTACTGCTAATGGTCTTAATGGCAATACTTTACACCTCTTAGACAGACTGTTTTATAAACTAAGGCCTGTGACTAGTGACGACAGAACTTTTTTTGTAACCTGGACATGCATGCAACAGTGAATGATTTAATACAATCAGTTTTAATACTATCTGAGCACTCAAAATGGCCCAAAAACTGGACTACATTTAATCAAAACTGGATGACCAGATAAGGACCCTGAAAGCCGGATATCCGGTCTACAACTGAACAGGTGGCAACCGTAGAACTGTGCTGCTCCTGGACACAATCACCAATCTACCTGCCATGAGTACTGAGCGAAACAAGGAAAGGAAAAAGAGAAAGGATCTTTAACAGCAAAAAATAAAAGCAGTAGTTAGTATAAAATGAAACAGTTTGCAAATGCACTGCACACAGACATCTATTTTTTCATTTCACTAATGCTAAGGCAGCACATAGTTAAACCTTCATGAAAAGACCTGGCTTTAAATTAAATAACAGTTATATTTATATATTTATTTGTTTGTTT
This sequence comes from Neoceratodus forsteri, assembly GCA_016271365.2. NCBI lineage: Eukaryota > Metazoa > Chordata > Ceratodontiformes > Ceratodontidae > Neoceratodus > Neoceratodus forsteri. The sequence continues at coordinate 160,012,791 of CM057456.1, read as the reverse complement.
GATACCCAGGTTGAGAAAGGAACTTCAGCTTTCCACAGGAGGAATTGCACTAGCCCAGCTGGGCAAGTAACAGAGATTCTGCACTAGCCCGTGGCAATCTGCACTAGTACCTGGGCTAGTAAATGAATGTTAAGGTCGACCCCTGGATTACAACCTTTGAGTCAGGGACTCATTTACAAAGGCTCCGCGTCAGAAAAACAAACATAAACACTTAATACATATAGACATAGAAAGTCAGCTAAAGGTTACAGTTCTTTTAGTTATACAATATTGCAGAATCAAGATCAGCTATACATTGCATTGAATGTGTTACTGAGAGCTGTATTTTACAGTTTTCAGGAGAACAATAAGTTTGCTGATAGAGGGAGGGAGTAACAGGTTTGATATTTACAGCGGAGTAGACAGTTAGACAGATACCTTGTGAGTGCAGCCAAAGGAGGCATTGTTAATAGGTAATTTGGTAGCCCTATCGGTAGGAGCTCAGTGGCGGAGTGGTCCTGTAAGATGATAGATAGATGACCCTGCACTAGCTGGTACATTGGCAGTGCCGTGAAGAGAGAATGTGCTCTTTGAGGGCTGACTTGAAAGGTCCTAATTTGGAGATGGAGGAGATATCAGAGGGGAGTTCATTGTACCAGGCTGGGGCACTGTGTGGGAGTGACCTGTGGGCTAAGGAAGTTCTAACCCTCAGGATGGACCACACCTGTCAGTTGGCAGTACGGGTGTTCACCGAGGCGTGGGAGGATAGGAGAGAGACAGAAACCCCCAAGGGGGTATTTTCTTTGTGAAGAGGCATGTTTGATAAAATTGCCTTTCATCCAGGGTAAAGAGATTTGTCAGGGCATATAGGGTACAGGTATGGGTACGCTTTTCTGCCCCGGTGAGGAGTCTGCATGCTTTGTTTATGGCACGGTGGATTTTGTTAAGGGCTGTGTGGTCAGCAGCCGAGTAGATAGTGAGCCCATAATCGACTCGGGAGAGGACTGAGGAGGTGACAGCCAGATTAAGGGCTTCCGGAGGTAGGCAATCCTTGTGCTGATACAATAGGCCTATACGGACATTTATGGCTGATGACAGAGTGTCAATGTGTGAATGGAAGGAGAGGCTGGAATCAAATGTAAGGCCCAAATATTTATATGTATGGACCTGTTCTAGAGGAAGGAGAGAGTGGGAGAGGATTGTTAGCTGCGCATTCATGGCCTTATTCTGTCGATGGGCAAAGAGCATAGTCTTTGTCTTTTTTACACTGACCACAAGTCTTTGGTCTATGAACCAGTTTTCAATCTGGTTAAATGCATGTTGGAGGGAGGACTACAATACTGTGGGATCTGGGTGTGAGGCAAAAAGAACCGCGTCATCTGCATAGAGTAGTAGGTTGCCGGAGCAGGAATTGGGCAAGGTGTTTAGGTAGATGCTGAATAATAGAGGGACGAGGATGGAGTCCTGGGGAACTCCAGAGTGGACTGGCAGGGTGGGTGAGAGGATGTTGTTTATTTTGACACATTGTGATCTAGCTGTGAGGCAACTGGTAAACCAGGAGACGGGTCCTTGGGACAGACCTTTGTGGCGGAGTGTGCTTAAGAGTAAGGGGTGGGAGACTGTATCAAAGGCCTTTGACAGGTCGATGAAGACAGCTCCAGCTAGGTGTTTTCTACCCAGGGCAGAGAGAATAAAATTAGAGACTCAGTGAGAGCCGTAGTTGTACTGTGCCCAGATCTGAAGCCATGCTGCTCCCTGCAAAGTAGGTTATGAACAAGTAGGTACTCAGTGAGTTGGGCGGCTATAATTTTTTCAAGGGCTTTCGTGAGTGGTGGGAGAATGGATATGGGATGGTAGTTATTGGGGGAGGTGCTGTCACCACTCTTCAGTATTGGAGTGACTGTGGCAGTCTTCCAGGCTGCTGGGAACTGCCCCAGGCTTAGGGAGTGGTTAATGAGGTCAGTCAGTGGGGAGAGGACTGTATCTAGTACTAGATGTAGGATTCTCACATCAAAAGAATCTTTGCAATAGCAAGAGCCAGTGAGTGCTTTCATGAGAAAAGGCCTTGCCTCATTCATAGAGATCACCCTGAGATGGAAGGGGGGATGCTGGGTGTTTGGGGTGGGGTTGCAGGAGTGGGGTCGAAGAAGTTATTTGGGAGTACTGCACTAAGATCAGAGAATGATGAGTTGAGGCAGTTGGCAATGGCCAGCAGGTCGGTGGTAGGGACATTGTTGACAGTTAGTGGGGGGGGGGGAAGAGAGCCGGGATTTGTCATTGAGTTCCTTGATATTGTCCCAGAACGACCGAGCATTCCCTCAGGAGGAGGCAAGGGTCATTTTGTAGTAGCCCGATTTGGCCTGTATGAGCTGCTTTATAGGCTCGCCTGTCCGCCTCCATGCCGAATCCGACTGCTTTATGCCAGAGATCATCTCTGTGCTTTAGCTGTTGGAGCAGTGCAGGCGTGACCCAGGGGGCATTACGTTTCTTGGATTGCACTTTTGCTAGTGGGGCATAGATGTCACATGCTTTATTAAAAGAACAGGTGAAATAATCAAGGGCTTCATCTATAGTAGGGGCCCTGGAGATGGGGGACCAGTCCCATTGAGTTAAGTATTTTCTTAGTTTTGTGAGGCCTCTGGGTCAGAGATGACGCCGGGAAATATAGTTTGGCTTGGGTTTCTGCTGAAGACATGACCAGGAAAAGAGGATGGGTGAGTGATCACTTAGGGAGTCTGGAAGGACCACCAGGTCAGAGATTCTGTGGGGACGGTTGGTGAGGAGAAGGTCAATCAGGGTGCTAGAGCCATTAGTGGGGTTCACCCTGGTAGGTTGGCTGATCAGCTGGGTCAGATCCAGTGCAGTGAAGGTGTCCTTGGTGTGAGAAGCTGAACTGGCAAGCCAGTTCACATTAAAGTCTCCAACTATGCTGTGTTCTGTTTTGGGGGGGAAGCCGGAGATGTAGTTAGCAAGAGATTGTATAGTAGGAGCTTGGTTTCTTGGGGGGACATATGCGACAGTAAGAATTACAGGGGATCTGGAGTAAATTTTAATGATAAGGCTTGGGCACAATGGTCTAATGGAGGCATTGGAAGGGCTTGGCATATCATGGAGTCATGGACATACACAGTACACCCCCCACCACATTTGCCCATTCTGTCAGCTCTGTGAAGGTGAAGCCAGGGAGGGCAACCAAAGAGTCAGGTGTTTTTTTGAACAGCCAGGTTTCTGTCAGTGCTAGCACATCTGGCTGATGTTGCAGTATCCAGCAATGGAGACCTGCTGTCTTTTTGGTTAAGCTGCAAATGTTCATTGCAGCTATTCTAAGCCCGTGGTGCGATAAGCTAGGGCTGGCCGAGATGGGGCCTGGGTTAGGATGAACATTTCCTGAAATTAGTAGGAGTATGGAAAAAAACTCTGAGGAGAGCAAACGATCGTTACCTTATTGTCAAGATAGCTGCTGCCTAGTTATAGTCAAGGCTTTAGAATCTCTGGCCCTAGAAATTTTGTTACAGAACTTGGTAATCTCATCGAGAACTTCTGCAGTGCCGCAGAATTCACTGTTCTTGGTGATTTTTATTAATATTTCTGTTTATCCATAGAATCTGGTTCCTTCCCCTTTTATATCCAAATCCTCTAAACTCAGAATGTGATGTTATCATTGCTCTAATATCATAAATTAGCTAATGAAATGGCTGTATTCTGCAACAGAAATGAACAGTCACTTATCTATCACAGCTCCACTGCCAGAGGCAGTGGTGCAGCATATCAGGCCTGGTGATATTTGCTCAACCTGCACTACAGCCTAATGCAATTTTCAGTCTTGCATTATTGCACTAGGGTCAACTTAAACAAAGCTTTGTCAATAGCATAGACCGGTTAAGTCCATACCTCACTTTGTACAAACTTATTTGTGCCTTTAAGGTATAGAGATGCCATCTGAAATGAATAACTGGTAAAATGAATTTACCTGTCATTTTTAGGAAAAATAAAGTATTTGTGCCCAGAAAAGTGGAATATAACAATGTGTAGACCTGCTGAAAGAACAGACCTGTTAAATAAGTGCGCTGTACACATTTTTGCCAGGGTTACTGATTACATATTATCACTGGTTGATAGAGTTAGCCAAACATTAAGGAGAAATGTGTTCAGGGCTAGCTGTTAGGCCAGAGGGTAGCATGTTGTGTTTCCTTGCTGGCAACTCAGGTTCAGAGAGTAGCTCTGGGAGCTGGCTGGGCAGCACAAGGATTGGTGGAACACATCACTGCTCAGAGCCTGGGAAGGTATGGTGCAGTGTTCTGTCACACGGTGGACACATTGTGATGGGCTGGAACGCTCTATCTCACAATTGGTTCACATACATGTCATGGCCTGATGGTGTTACATAATGTGTCAGGGGAAGCAGGTTGGCATGGAAAATAAGTTTTGCAGTAACTCCTCTATTCTGTTTATTCCATTTCCAATGCGACTTGTATGAATGAGGATGCAATTTCATGGAAATTAAAAAAAATATATATATACATACACACACACACACACACACACATATATACAGTATCTCTCTTCTCACTATACACACACAGACACATGTTTGTATGTATGTTACAGATTGCGTATAAATATATAAGTGATACACAGTGGAGACCTCATTAGTGGTATAGATACCATTCATACAGAAATACCTTATTTATCACATAGGGTCCCTTCTGCATATTTCATTTATGCAATAGGCTAGAACCTTAAGGGAGAGATATTTGTTTTGCTTTTTCAGGCATAAAATTATTTCTATAAGTCTGTTAGTTTTTGAACTAGTGTTACTGTGCTTTCCCCCATCCTGATTTCTATAATCACTGTCATGAAAGTGAAGTCAGATGACAAGCTGACACTGTGATATGGTAATTTGTTAGTGCCGCAGAATTTCCGCAGAAATTACAAACCACTGCCGCAGAAGTTCTGTGGCAAATGGTAGTCTTGCCGCAGAACTTGACCCCACTGTGCTGCAGAAAAGTAGGGCCTTGGTTATAGTGTGGGTAGTACAAGAGATGGCCAGGGCGATAAGTGTTGGAAAAGATAGGAATATGATCCAGCATGGAGGTTGATGGTGGCACATGGCTGCAGTGAGATATGTGGGGGGGATGGGGGATGCAAGAGAGGTAGTGGCACTGTGGGTGGCAGTCTGTGGTGGTTCGTAGGAGTGGGAGGTGTGAGAAGAAGACCCTTGAGGGGAGGGCTTTGGAGTCCGAGAAGTAGGATAGTAAGAGTGATCAGCAGGAGCCTGTGTGGTCCACGTGACAGTGGGTGCCCAGCAAGTGGCGATAAGGGGGCAGTGGCCCAGTGTCGGTATAAAGGGGGGCACTCCGATACCCATAATTATGGTGGTCTCTATGGCACAGCAATAGGGCTACTAACTATGGTTTGTTAGGGTGTAGTAATTTGCTTTAGGGAAGAAGGACCCAGGACGAGAAGTGCTTAGGGGGAGAGCAGTGGGAAGAGGAATGCAACCTCCAAGAGTTGTTGCCATCTAGTGGCTTTGCAGTATAATTTGCAATTGGAAAAAAAAAAAGCAGTTGTATTAAAAAAGAGACAGCTCAGGAATGGTAGAGTCAAGAGCCAATAATAGGAGGGGGAATAGCGTTTTGCCTAATCAGAGCTCAGTAGTAGCAGTAGTAGTAGTACAGCCAAATGGCCTGAAAGGCAAAAGGCGCCAAGTTCAATCCCGTTGGTAGCTGTGGGCTGCTCTTCGATATCTGTACCTAATTGTAGGCCGAGACAGAGGCGTGTCAGTGCAGAAAGTACAGTTACGTAAGAACTTACCATAACAGTAGATCTTTGAGAGAGGCTCTTGCAGTAGGTAATTACATATAGAACTGAGTCCCAAGCAGTCTGGAACAAGAAGAAGCAAAACGGGAGGAGGAAAGCTACTCAAAGTAGGTCCTCTAGCTATGAAGGCTTTAGGAAAGGAGGCCTTGCAGAACAGCAAGCCCGAAGCCTGCTCTACGGCGAGAGGCAATATCCAAACTGTAATGTTTTGTAAAGGTATGGACGGAAGTCCAAGTGGCAGCAGCACAGATGTCCGCAGCTGACACATTCTTGAAACAAGCTGCCGAGGCAGCGACTCCTCTGGTGAAGTGGCCTCTCACTTGAACCGGAAGGGTCTTCTTGTACTTGTCATAACAGAAAGTGATACACTGAGCCAATCATTTGGACAGGCATTGCTTAGAAACAGCATTGCCTTCTCTTTTGTGGGCAAAAGAGACAAACAGTTGATCAGTCTTTCTGAGATCTTTTGCTCTGTTAGTGTAGTATCTCAGAATTCGGTGAACGTGAAGAGTGTGTAAGAGATACTCCCTTGATTGGAGTGCTGCATAAAGAAAGCAGGTAACTCTATGGACTGGTTCAAAGTAGATTCTGCTACCACCTTGGGGAGAAACTTAGGGTTGGTGCGCAGAGCCACACGTTCCTTGTGAAAAATCAAATACAGGATTTTACACATCAGGGCCTGGAGCTCGGAAATCCTCTGAGCAGAACTAATGGCCACTAGGAAGAGAGTCTTCCATGAGAGGAACTTCATGTCTGCTGAGGCTGCCGGTTCAAAAGGAGGCAGAGTAAGCTTCTCAAGGATGAAATTCAAATCCCAAGGAGGGGCAGGAACCCAGATAGGGGGTCACAAGTGCAGAACCACTCTAAGAAAAGTCTTAAGAGACCTCCAGCTGAGCAAACGTCCTGCCTACAAAAGGGACATGGTAGGCTGAAATAGCCACCATGTGTACCTTCAAGGACAAGTGACTGAGACCCAGATCAAAGAGGTGGCACAGGTAATCCAGCAGCCACCCAACAGAGCATGAGAAAGGCTCAAAATCTTTTGAAGCAGCCCAGATTGTGAACCGTTTCCATTTCATGGCATAGGTAGACCTAGTGGAGGGTTTTCTAGCTTCCACCAAACTCTCAGCCACTCGGGGTGAAACCCCAAATCGGGATTCAGCTACGTCTGCAGGAGTGATGCGTGCAGTTGAAGGGACTTGAGACCTGGATGGACCAGGGTCCCCTGATCCTGGGTCAGTAAAAGTCACGACAGAGGAAGAAGAAGAGGAGGTTCCTCTGAGTATTGTTGCAGACGAGAGAACCAAACTTGCCTGGACCAGAAAGGAGCGATCAGTATTATTCGAGCTCCTTCTGAACCGAGTTTCTGTAAGACTCTCGAAATCAAAGGGATTGGGGGGGAAAGCATAGACAAATCTGTCCTTCCAATCTAGAGACAAAGTGTCTCTCCACAAAATGCCATGCTCTGGAGCGAGCGAGCAGAAGTTGGGAAGCTTTGCATTTAGAGGTGAGGAGAACAGGTCTACTTGTGTTGTTCCCCAATGTAGGATATCGTCTAAGACCCCCTGATCCAGTTCCCACTCGTGAGCTTGAGCAGATGAGTGACTGAGTTTGTCTGCTAAGGTGTTCTCGACCCCCGGGATGTGAATTGCCATGAGGTGGAGGTTGTGCTGTACTGCCCAATCCCAAACTCGGTATTGCTTCCCTGCAAAGAGGGTAGGAACAAGTCCCTCCCTGTTTGTTGATGTACCATACCACACACATATTGTCTGTCTGTACGGCTAAGTGGCCGGGAAGGAGATGCAGATGCAGAGCTTGAAGAGCATAAAGCACTGCCTGAAGCTCAAGCACACTGATGTGAAGCATTTTCTCGAGCTTGGACCAGGAGCCCTGGGTCCTGTGAGGTCCGAGATGGGCTCCTCAACCTTCACCCGAGGCGTCTGTGGTCAGAGTCTGGGAGGGGGGAGAAAGACAGAAGGGAACTCCCCGACAAAGTTTCTCCTGAACCATCCACCACTGCAAGTCCCAAACCATGGGGGAGGAGACTAGGACAAGCTGGTCCAGGTCGTCCACCAACTGATCTCACTGAGACTGAAGCGTCCACTGAGAGATCCTCATGTGGAGCCGAGCGAGAGGGACTGTTGAGATTGCAGCCACCATAAGCCCAAGGAGGCGAAGGACTGACCTGGAACTGACCTGCCTATGGCCAGACAACAGGCTGACCTGAGCCTGGAGTGTGGACGCCCTGTCCGGTGGCAGGAAGGCCCTGACAGAGGTCGTGTCCAGGATCGCCCCAATAACCTGGAGCCTCTAGGATGGGATCAAGTGGGACTTGGAGTGGCTGATGGGGATGCCCAGGGAGAAAAACATCCCTGGGTAAGGGAAAGGAAGCGCAGGAGATCCTCCCTGGACGGGGCTGCCAGGAGCCAATCGTCCAGGTACAGGAAAACCTGCATCCCCTGGGTACGCAGGTAGGCTGCTACCACCAAAAGACAACTGGTGAACACCCGGGGTGCCAAGGAAAGACCAAATGGAAGGGTCTTGAACTGGTAGTGGTCCCCCTGGAAAGCAAAACGGAGGTATTTGCGGTGAGAAGGGCGGACTGGGATGTGCAGGTAAGCATCCTGCATATCCAGAGTGCACAGCCACTGTCCCGGCTGAAGGAGGGGCAGGAGCCACTGTCCCAGCTGAAGGAGGGGCAGGAGGCCCTGCAGGGAGAGCATCCCGAACCTCTTGTACTCCACGAATAAGTTCGGGGAACTGAGGTCGAGAATCGGCCTTACATCTCCTATCTTCTTTGGGACCAGGAAGAAGTGGGAATAGTAACCCGTTCCCTGAAGAGAAAGGGGGATGGCTCTATCACCTCCTTCAGCAAAAGTGCTGAAATCTCTTCCTGGACCAGAAGAAGGTGTTCCTGAGAGTGCGACGACCTTGGGGGAAGGGGACGAGGTGGTTTCTGGAGAAACTCTATTGAGTGTCCTTCTGCAATCAGCTGGAGCACCCAGGAATCTGAAGTTATCCTCTCCCAACCCGGGAGGTGGAGGGAAAACCTCCTTCCTACCGGTTCCTCTGGAAGGCCCAGAGGCTGTGAGAGAGGAAAGAAGTCAGGTGGTGTGGGGCAGCTTTGCGGCTGAAGCACCCGCTGCTTTTTTGGGTGGAGGGGGCTTGGCAGCCGGAGGGGCCCGGCGTTTAGCGGCCCGCTTTCCCTGGGGTTTCGCCTTTTGCCGATTCTGTCTGTGAAAGGGACGGTGCTGCATTTGATGGGGATGATACATGGAGTCCACAGACTTCAGTGCAGTCCCCTTCTCCTGCAGATCGGTGATAATGTCCTTGACATCACCACTGAACTGCACCGAACCCCGGAAGGGTGCTTCCTGAATAGCGGACTGCACTTCCGGGACCAACCATGACACATGGAGCCAGGCATGATGCCGTAAGCCTACGGTGAAAGCGGAGCTCCTACCAACAGTGTCCACTGCATCGTAAGTAGCATGAAGCATGTGCTGACTGGCCGAATGTGCAGAGCGGACGAGGTCAGCCACTTCCTGTTTGACTTGAGAGTCCGGAAGTGAGTCCAATTTGGATTCCACCTCACTAAGAATCACCTTCTGGTAATCCCCCATGTGACCGATATAATTTCGGGCCCTAATACCCAGAGTGGAAGAAGCATAGATCTTCTTCCTGTATTGGTCCAGAAGACGGGATTCTTTGTCAGGTGGAGACAAGCTCAGATGTTTCAGGTTAGCTGTCCAGCCATGAGCGGCGCTAATCACGACCGAATCAGCTCGAGGGTGAGAATCTAAAAAGTCAACACCCTCGGGAGCCTGATATAGCCTGTTCAACTTCCGAGGAAGTGGGGCTAAAGCCGACGGCTTTCCACATAGTGGAAGCAAGATCGGCATGAGGCTCAGTCCAGGGTGTCACCAAGGTGGGAGCTGTCACGGGCAGATCAAGATGCTCAGTGAGTTTCTTACGCTGAGGATCCGGCTTCAAGGAATGCCACTTATGAACCTCCTGGATTTTGTGCAGCAACTCCATAAAAGAAGGATCCTCCGTAGGGGACTTCGGAGGAGTCCTTGGCCTGGGCTTAGATGGAGAGCGTGGCTCGTCGTCCGGCTCGGAACAACCGTCGGAGTCTTCCGAGGTGTCCGAGGAGGAAGAAGAAGATGATGATGAGGAAGATGCCCTCTCCCGGAGTGGGGGAGGAATGGACCCCTTGGGAAGCCCTCGGGGAAGCATGTCCTGCCCTGCCCTGGAACCAGAGGGTTCGGCCCTGGTGTCCGGAGGTGGGGAGGGAGTCTGTCATCGCGGATGTATGGGAACTGGAACCATCGTCAGGAGATGACTCTCCACCTCTCTGGTGAGCTGAGCCTTGGTTTCAGCCCACCAGGAGGCCAGAGTGTCCTTCAAGTCCACTGGCAGCTGAGGGGGTGGTGGAGGTGGAGGAGGAGGGGGATATAGGTATGGATGATACCCGTAAGGTGCGTATCCATAACCCAACGGTGGGAAGCCCGGCGTCGGGTATTGAGGCACTGGGTACTGCGGCATCAGATAGGCCAGCGTCGGATACTGCGGAGCCTGGTAAGACGATGTCTGATACGATGGGGTCAGATACCTGGGAACTGAGGGGTCTGCTGGAGCAGACAGCCCAGCCAGAAGGCCCATGGGCGGGTCTGGAGCAGAAGGCCCAGTGGGCGGAGGGCCCGGCGTTGGAGCGGCATCCAGGAGTGAGATGTCGCCTGGGGTTGGCAAGACCAGCGTCGGGGCTGGCTACCGGGGAGCCGGCGTCTGGGGAGCCAATGTCAGGTCGGTCTGCCCAGTGGGCGGACGGTCTGACGGGGGCGCAGCAGGAACCTCGGCATTGCCCGGGGATGGAGGGGAAAAATCCTCGGGGTCAGGCTGAGGGGACCCAGGGTCCCCGGAGGGCAGTGAAGGCCACGAGGAGCCACCAGAAACAGAGGACGTGGGAGGGTCCGGTGTCAGTTCAGCCGCCGTGTGAACGTTGGACAAACTAACGTCTGACTTATCAGTGGGGACCGGGCGGACGCCGGAGGAGCCGACGTCTGACTTAGCGGACCCGTCGCCTGAGGCAGGTTGCAAAGGAGGGGCAGCCTGGCAGGCGGAAGAGGGGCCGTGCACAGCCCCAAGGGGTCGGGCAACTTATCGACCGTCTCCGTGCGGGCGTCGGAGGAGCCAATGTCCAGCTTACCGGAGCTGCTTGAATCAGTAGGCCGCACAGTGGTGGCTATACCGGGAGCAGAGGCCTCCAATAGCCCGGAGGCGCCAGAAGGGCCCGAGTGCAAGCGCAGATGGGTGGCGCCACCTTGGAAACCTCAGGTGGCGTAATGATCGGATTCCAGAGACATTACCTGAAGCATAGCGACTCCTGAAGAAGATGCAGTGGATGAGGAGCCCTTGTCCCGGTGCTTCTCCTTGTCTTTTTTCTTGCAATGGCCTTCGGGGAAAGTGGATGCCTGCCGGAGCTTTTTTAACTCCTTTTCCATGGAGGACATTTTCTTCTTTAAAAGATGGGCCTCCAGGGACTGCTGCCGCCGTCTGCAGGTGGCCACTTTGAATTTAAGGCAGTGCTGGCACTTCACCTGATGATCTGGGCCTAGGCAGAAGAGGCACTGGGAATGGCCGTCCTTGTGCGGGAGTTGGGCGCCGCACGAGTCGCACTTGTTCTTGTGCTCGGAGGGTGCAGGGGACAACATACACTGATGAATACCTGACAAAAATACAAAAAAATCGAAAATAACTTGGTAAAAACTACTGACGACTGAGGCTGATGAGCATTGAACTTGACCACGAGGCGCTGACATGAGCTAACGGGTGGAAAGAACTGAAGTGGGCGTAGACCATTTCTTTATACTGACGAGCGATGATGTCGTCGACTGACGTGGGGTGGTCCTCCGGAGACTGCTAGCTAGAAATTTTTCTGTGGGGTCCTGACGCCTGCTGGCATCAGTCCTATATGTAATACCTATTGCAAGAGCCCTCTCAAGTAAGATCAGCTGTTGGGTTCAGAGCAGCTCCTATGGCTTGCAGAAGGAGGCAGTCACCGTACTGGACAGGATGCCTGTGGAATGGAGAAGGGTCTGTTAATTTAAAGCCAACAGGGACAATGGGCACTAGAAACCTCGGCCCCAAGCAAACAAGGAGATAATGGCGGGGGGGGGGGTTCAGGGCAGACAGATTATTAATGCAGCTGAACAACACCTTTACAAAGAGCTGTAACATTTTTTTTTGGGGGGGGTGCTTACTGTAGCTCACTGCAAAACCAGGAAAAAAAAAAAAACACAGGACATGGAGGGGAGATAGTATGAACACAGGAATTGTGGTCTGATAGTTCAGAAGAAAAAAGTATTGGACATGGACTAGAGCAATAATGATCAAGCTCTTAGTTCAAGCAGTTGAGTCCTTAGGGTGCCTTACAGGCCACTGACCAAGAGTTGCATACATGCTGTGAAGGAAAGTCTGAAAATAAAGATCCTTCTGGGAGGCAGGAGAAGGGCCTGGTGTCAAATTATTTCAGACTATAAAAAGTGTCGTCATCATCACCCTTAAAAATGATGAGTTTGGAGTCAGATTCTTCCCCCTCCAGACCTTCTCTGGGGAAGGGGTCTGGCAGAGCAATGGACCCCGGGTTTTCTAACCCAGTCCTAAAGGTCGGCAACACACATGACACTGGTACTGGCAGAAGAGGAGCCAGTGCTCGATGCGGCAACACAGGAGAGACTAGGTCTGGTGCTGAGGGCTCTCTCACTGCCGGGAGCAGCTCCAGACAGAACTGGGCACAGCACTAGGCTAGGTCCCAAAGGGCCTGATTCCAGTGCCACCCATAGTGCTGAAGGTCCAGCCAGCACTGGAGCGACTGGCAAAGGTACTAGGGCTGGTTCCAAAGCAGTGATACTGAATGGGGTGCAGCCAGTGGAACAGGCATTGGTGACAAGGTCACCGGCAAGGACCTGGGGGTCATTGTTGGAACCAGACACACTACTTGGCTAAAAGGTCCCAACTGTGGCTCCAAAGCCCCCAGCCCCAAGGGGTCTGGGTCTAGCTCTGCAAGGGGCAAATGAGCCTGACACTGTACCCACTGCTCCATAAGAGCTGCCCAGTGATGAAACTGCCCACTGGTGTCCCCACAGGAAAACAGGGAGGGACTTTGTGAAAATCAGATAACGAGGATTACACATTGGAGCCTGCACCACTGAAATCCTTTAAGGAGAAATGATTGCAACTAAAAATGATGTTTTCCATGACAGAAAATGTAGGCCACAGCTCATGGCTGGCTCAAAAGGAGTCAACATCAGTTTCTCAGGCACATAATTCAAGTCCCAAGGTGGAACTGGATTGTGGATAGGACGTTTCATATGAAGACTACTTCTCAGAGAAGTACAGGACACCTCTAATTGGGGCACCGTATGACTATCAATAGGGACATGGAAGGCTGATATAGCAGCCAAATGCACCTTAAGTGAGGAATACTCTAGACCAGAGTCTGACAGCAACAGCAAGTATTCCAACACAACATTTACAGGACATGTAAATGGGTTTAAATTCCTGGAAGCAGCCCACAGAGTGAACTGCTTTCATTTCAAGTAATAGGTATGTTTGGTAGAAGTTGTTCTATCTACAATCAGCACATCAGAAACTTTAGGGGATACCCCAAAACATGCAATGGCTATGTCTACAGGAGCCATGCATGCAGATGTAGGAACTTCAGGTCCGCATGAACCAGGGATCCCTTGTCCTCTGACAACAGACCCTGACACAGTGGTAAGGGAACAGGAGGCTCCACCACTCTCTGTTGCATAAGTGGGAACCATATCTAGTGAGGCCATAATGGAGTAATGATGATGAGAGTAATGCTCTCCATCCACAGCTTGAGTAGCACCCTCTGTATTAGTGAAATTGTGGGAAATGTGTATAGGAATTTCCTTTTCCAAGAGAGGGACAACACATTTCACCAAAAAACTCCAAGTCCTAGAGCGTGCAAGCAGAAATGTGACAGGTTTACATTGCATGGGAATGCAAAAAGGTCCAACTCTGGACTTCCCTGTCTTGTGAAGAGGTAATTTACCTTGGAAGTCAATAGTTCCCCTTTACTAAGGCTCATACTAAGACAGGAAAGGAGCAAAGAGGCTTGCGCCCATAATGCTCCATATTAGTTGTAATAATTGCACCACCACTTATCAAGTAATGATCCAATTTCTTTTTAAATTCAGCTTTTTTACTGATAATTACTATATATCCAAAGGTAGGAATTCCATGGGTTTATAACACATGGCCCAGATATTCAAACTGCACCATTCTGTGGCGCAAGCCCTTGCGCTGCTCAAAAAAGTTGCGCAGGGGTGTGGCCAGGGCGATATTCAATTGAGTTGCACTATTGAGCAACTTCTTTGAATATCGCCCCCTGGCCACACCCACTGTGCATGGCGCAGTGGAACTGCATCACCGCAAGTGGTTAGAGTGGAGCATTCAGATGCGGTGGTGCAAGTTCCAGTGCGCCATGCGCAGCACCTGCGATATTCAAAAGGTGACATGCAAATGGGGCCATAATGTATGCAAGGCACAAGGGGGGCCATTTGCATCTAATTACAGCCCCATTTGCATGCCATTAGCATGCAGGTGCGCCGATCCCTGACAACTTTAGCGCCTGGCGCCTGCCAGGCAGCAACCGTCGAGGACCGGCGCGCCTGCAACCGATCGTGGACAGAACGGTACTCCATCCCCCAGTAGCCCGATCGGCGGGCATACAGTTTCATCCCCACCCCAGTAGCCCGACCGCAAGCAACAGTTTACATCCCCCACCCCGAATAGCGGTTCGCGGTGAGCATCCACCCCCATCCAGACTCCCTGGTGATCTAGTAGCCCCCCACCCCAGCCGCCCACGGAGCCCCACCACCCGCTCCCCCATCAGCGGCGGGTGGCAGCACCACCGCCTGCCGCCCGCCGCCACTGACTGACAGCCTGGTAGGGCTGCACGCCCGTGGTTCGAGCATGAGCCAATGGGCATGCACATCACATATCTGGACTGTCTTGTACGAGTATGGGCTGCTGCGCCCGATGGCTCATGCTCGGAACCAATGGGCGTGCAGCCCTCTGACTGTCAGTCGGCAGGCGCGGGCTGCAGGCGGGTGGTGCCGCCACCCGCCGCTGACGGGGAGCGGTGGTGGGCCGGCGGGTGGGTGGGGGGCCACCAGGATCACCAGGGCGTCTGGACGGGGGTGTTGGCGCCGCCCGTGATCGGGCTATTCAGGGGTGGGGATGTGGAACTGTATGCCCGCGATCGGGCTATTCGGGGTGGGATGTAAACTGTATGCCCGCGATCGGGCTACTGGAGGGTGGGGATGTAAACTGTATGCCCGCGATCGGGCTGCTGGGATAACTGCATGCCCGCGATCGGGCTGCTGGGGGATGTAAACTGTATGCCCATGATCGGGCTGCTGGGATTACATTATGCCCATAATAGGGGCATGGGGGCACCGGGAACAAGTGGAGGGCCACTCACAGGTGGCAGCTGCTGTGTTGCGCCCTGCAATGCGGCAGCTCACCTGTGGGTGGCCCTCGACTTGATCCTTTTTTTATTAAGTTGTGCAGGCGCAGGTAGGGTTGCGCCTGCATAACTCTGCATGGCCCGCTGAATATCGGGCTGTGCAGTTTATGTACGGCACGCCCACCTGTGCCTGCATACATTACTGATGCGCCCCGGTGCATCGGGATTTGTGCAGGTGCACTTTTCCCTTTTAAATATCGCACCGGGGTGCATCAGTGGGTTGTGCATGGCGCAACACTGTTGCGCCATGCGCAACCCTTTTGAATATCTGGGCCATTGTGTAAAGAAATAAATTATCTTTATTGTTTTAAAATTGTATACTGATCATTGTAGTGGATGTCTCCTTATATTTTGATTTATTTGTTTGAATTCTAAATTGAGTTCCGATATTAAGTAATGATCCTGTAAAATATGATATAGTATGATTATGTCCCACTTCAAACTTCTTTGTTCCAATGTTATAAGGTTTAAATACACTAACCCATCTTTGTATGAAAAATCTTTAACAGAATTTATTGTTTTAGTTGTCCCCATGTTGAATTCTCCCCGGATTTAGAATGTTCTTTATCCTATAGGAACACCATACAGGGTTCACCTTTGTGAATCTTGGACTATGACTTGCCTAACTGATCTTCTAAGACATTTTGGAAACCTGGGAGATGCATGTCTAAAAGTTGTAGGCTGTGAGACAGAGTCCAGTACCATACTCTCATTGCCCACTGGACCCTTATTGTCCACTGAGCAATTTTCATATGAAGGCTGATCAGTGACGCCATCACAATGGCCGCAGCCATGAGACTCAGGAGACATAACATTGTTCCTGCAGATACCAATTTTCTGCCCTGTCCTGTGACAGAAAAGCATAAACCTCCTCTGTGTTCAAAATGTATATAGACATTGGTAGGGAGTCATCACAGATGTTACCACATTTACTCTAACTCCCACGTCCTCGAACATGCCAGAGACAAGGTATCTAGGAAAGCTTCCCTGGAGCCGGCTATCAGCCGCCAGTAATCCAGGTAGGGAAAGACACATACCTTCTCTGTGAAACACAGAATACACTGGCAGATGAGAAACATGAAAGACTACTGCCGCTGCAACCAAACATTTGGCAGACTCGTGTCACAGAAGTCAAACCAAAGGGCAAAAATCTAAACTGGTAATGCTCCCCTTCCAGGAAAAAGTGGAGGTATCGTCTGTCAGCTTTTCTAATCTTGATATGAAGGTATGCATTCTTCAAGTCCAAGAAACAAAACCAGTCTTCTGTTTTCAGCAGGGGAATGAGAGCATGCAGTGGCACCATTCGAAACTACATGTCCTGCAGATCCCACATAGGATACAGATCCCCTGTCCATTCTGGGACTAGGAAGTATTTGGAATAGAACCTTGTGTTTCTCAGTCAAGGAGGAACTGGTTCTATGGAACGTTTTTGGTTAACAATGACTGTACCTCTTCCATCTGAAGGGATAAATGGCCTGGAGGATAAGAAGAAGGCTGCATAGAATGATTTGGAGGTGTTGCTATAAGCTCCAGAGCATGCCCCAAAGTAATTACCTCTAGGATCCACTCATCCATTGTGATCTAACTCCAGTGTTTTAGATGCAGGGAGAGTCTGTCCTGCACAACCACTCCTGGATGTAACAGTGGCAAGTGGGGGTATATCCTGCAGAGAAAATGTGGAACCTGTGGGGCCAGTGGCACCATTACAGACTGCTTTGGAAGCTTTTGTATGGACTCCTGGTGGAATGGGACCCAGCAGTGGGAACCTCCCCTACCCCTGTCTTGCTGATGGTAGGCACAGCCACCTCTGGCAGCAGGCTGGCTAAAGGAGCCCCTTCCTGGAGTGGGATAAAGGGACTTGACAGACCTTAGAGTCATTTTTGACATATGAAGACCTCTTAGTGCTTCTTCAACATCATAAACACACAGTTTTGTCCCTCTAAAAGGGAAACAAAACCAAGGCATGCAAAACCAGCAATCCTGAGCCAAGAATATCTCCTCATACAAAGGCCAGAAGCAGCAGCAACGTCAGTGGCATAAGAGACATTACAGGATGAGCAGAGCAAAAGACTGCCACCCTCAGCACCAGATGTCAACGTTTTAAGTAACTCATTCTAGGCAGAGCCTTCAGGTGAAGACTGGGCTGCAGCTTTCACAGGTTTCCACAGGCTGTTTTGATATTTGATCATATAGGCCTGGTAGTTTACAATTCTAAGGCCTAGTGTTGCAGAGGCATATGTACACCTACCCATCACATACAGTGTCCTAGATTCTTCACCCGGAAGCAAAGTATTCATGCCTATTATAGGTGTTTCAGACCTCTCATTAGAAGCCATCATGACTACAGAATCAGTTTCCTGCTGGTTAGCATAGTAACACTTAGCAGATGGGGTGGATACTGGTTACCAGACTTTTTGGGTACTGTAAGCAGTTTGGTCTGTGCCATACAGCAAAGGTTGCATCCTCTAATACAAGATACAAGGGTGGAATGAAAAAGGAGGAGGAGCAGGACAGAAAATCAGTATTGACATTCTCTTTTCTGGATGTTTGGATTACTTTGAATATGAATTTAAATGGCTATACTGTCAGGTACCACCTTGTGATTCTGGGATTTTTATCCTTCATCTGATTAACCCAACAGCGGGGACTGTGATCTGTATAAAGTCAGCTCCTAGCAAATAAAACTTAAGGGACTCCATTGCCCAAACTATAACCCAAACATGCCTAATGCACACTTGGTAGGATTAATGGTCAGATCTGCAGTTTCAATAGATTGGATAACTGCTCCTAGGTGTTCCATGTGACTTTTCCATTTTGAGCTGTACACCACATCATCCAAGTAAGCAGCACAGTAACAAGTGTGAGGGGCTAGAATTACATCTATGCACTGCTGGTATGTAGTAGGTGCACCATGTAAACCAACAGCATGGTGGCGAACTGACATAATCCAACTGGAGTGGAAAATGTAGTTTTGTCCATGGATTCTTTAGCTAGGGGAATTTGCCAGTAACCCTTGGTGCGATCAAGGGTAGTAATGTACTTGACACTTCCCAGTCTGTCCACCAACTCATCTATCCAGGGCATAGGATAGCTGTGAAATATGGACACTTGATTAAGTTTATTTACAATCACCATTGGTGATGACCAAGCACTTCTCGATTCTTCAGTGATACCCAGCTCTTTCATTTTTATGTTTTTATGTTTCCTTGTGCAAGAAACATCTTGTGGTAAAACGACATTTGAGGTATGTGTCAGGGATGAGTCCAATGCAGAGCACTCTACAGTGAGCTCGACCCTGACAGACCAATGACCACACAAGCAGAGAGTGACGTGGCTGGAATTTCACAGCGGGAAGTGGTCAGTAGTTGAAAGGAATTACACCCAATGAGAGAGAGCTTCATTCCTTTCATTTACATAATGCTGTCTACCCTGCTCCCTCCATTCCCTGTCCCTGCACTTGGCATCATGCAATGAAACCCTCCTGCTCCCTCCCACTGCATGCTGCCTGCCCTGAACCCTCTGTTCCCCCACCAGACCAGCAGTGATCTAATAAAACCCTCCCACTCCATGCTGCCCGCCCTGCACCCTCTGTTCCCCCAGCCAGCATTCAATTGAGCCCCCCAGCTCCCTCCCACTACGTGCTGCCCGCCCTGCACCCTCTGTTCCCCTGGTCCCAAATGATCCCTCCTGCTCCCTCCCACTGTGTGCTGCCCTTCCTGCACCATCTGTTCCCCTGGCATCCAAATTGTCCCTCCTTCTCCCTCCCACTGTGTGCTGTCTGCCCCACTCCCTCCATTCCATGTGCCGACACCAGGGTGCCCAGTCCCCGTGTTGGCATTATCTAAACTCCGCCCCCCACCCGGACACTGGGAGCCCCCTGTTAAAAAAAAAAAAAAACTGTTCCCCAATTTGTGTTTTTTTTTTAAAGCCTGTAAAAGAAAACGGTCCTCATCATCTCCCCATACCCTCCCCATCCCACTCTCCCTCTATGTGCCCACCTCCCCCACTCCCACCACCCCATACTTACCTCCGAGGCTGGCAGCTATGATCTTCTGAGGACCGGGACACGTCTGCACTCTTCAATGCCAAACTGTGAACTGAGGAAATCAAGGTAAGCGCTGTATAATGGCTGTCAATGGGGGTTTCAACTTATGTTGATATCTCAGTTAATTTTAGTAATTTTGACACCAAATTTTCAACATGGGTTCTAGGGACCCCGCCTCATGAACACTGTCACTGTCATTTCATTATTTGGTCTGGAAAGGTGATTTCCCGGTCGCTGCACAGAATCACCTTTCGGGAATGATTAATAAAATGACAGTGCCAGTATTCATGAGGAGAGGTCCCAAAAATGCCCATGCTTGAAAATTTGGTGCATAAAATAGCTAAAATGACTGCATTACAAGCGTGCATTGTGCAGTTTCTACGCACGCTCATAACGTTGCCATTTTTTTAACATTTTCACTCCAGATTTTCAACCCTGCCATCTTTCACATCTCTTCATGAACAGTACAGCTGTCATTTTTCACGTCCTGCCCAAAATGTGTTTTCATAACTGTGGCACAGAATGGCACGGTCACTATGCGAAATCACTTTTTGGGATGAGTGAACAAAATGACAGTGGCCCTACTTCATAAGGTGGCATCCCAAAAAAGCCATGTTGAAAATTTGGTGAAGCAACCTCAAAAAAAGGCAGTGTTACACCCGGTTGTTCAAAATCTTCTACACATGTGTGTAGCTTTAGTCATTTTCAATATTTTAACACCAAATTTTCAATACAGACATTTTATCACACCACCTCATGAACAGTACAGCTGTCATGTTTCACATCCTGCCCATAATGTGCTTTCGAACCTGTGGCATGGAATGCTGTTTTCCCACTAATTTGAAAGATTTTACCTATAGGGTTCATGAGGTGGGGTGATAAGACTATTTTCAACATTTAGGGTCAAAATATGAAAAAATGACAAAGTTATGGCCATTCGTTGCAATTTCTGTAATCATGCTTGTAACTGAGGAAATCTTAAATATTTGCACCCATTTTTTTTTATTATTTATACCCCTGCTCCACAGCCCTCTCTATCTGGAGGGAGCCCCAGCCCCATCCCCCAATGTCCACCAGCCGACGCCGACCAGCTACCCCCAGGGCTTAACCCCCCGGTGGGATCCCCCTACCAAGACTGGAACCAGTACAGGGATCAGCACCGTGGCTATTCGAGGCGGGACCTGCAAGTTTCCTCCATCATCTGCCGCGAGCTTTTTT
The DNA here is from genome assembly GCA_016271365.2 of Neoceratodus forsteri. Classification (NCBI taxonomy): domain Eukaryota; kingdom Metazoa; phylum Chordata; order Ceratodontiformes; family Ceratodontidae; genus Neoceratodus; species Neoceratodus forsteri. Next base: position 159,992,167 of record CM057456.1, on the reverse strand, counting down.
CCTTCCAGTTTCTTCCCTTCAGGGGTGGAGTGTGCAAGGACACCAGCGACGGTGCTGTGCATGCTCCCATGTGTGCACCCCATCAGGCTTTTGCCCCACCTCTGACCTGATATCTGCAGCATCGGCATTCCAGCCACCAGCCACTGCTATGGGCCAGGCATGTGCCAACTGGTTGCCCCTTCCCTCCCCGGAGAAGGAGAGCTGTCCCTGGAATGCTTGATCCTTCTCCTCCCCTGCCGACCCCCAGAGGCCCATGCTCGCTCCTGGACATGGTCACCGGCGTGACGAGAGGTGTGCCGTCCAGTGCCTCAACCCTCAGTGCCACTGGGCCAGCAATGCACCCCACATTTTCAATATAGCCTTCTTATTAACCAAACTTCTGTATTCAAATGCTGTCCAAAATATGACAGCTTGTTAAAACATACTTCAGGCAGACTTTTCCTCCCATTAGAAGTTCAACTAACACAATACACCCCTGCCACATAAACCATGCAAGGAAACATTCAGCATTGACAAATGCTAGTTTTGTATTCCTTTTCCATGTTTGCTCTTAACCGCTTTGGTAATCTGTCTCTCTTTTGTCTGACAGCGTGAACATTGTCTGTCACTATTACATGCTCAACCCTTTTTGCTTGGCCTGGCACTGTGGTAAAAGTAATTCCAAATATCTTTGCCAAATTACAGATTTATATGGTTTGTTCTGTTGGTAAGGAACATTTACCTTTACATCATCAGAAGTTATAGTTTGTTCTAGTCTGCCATGCACTAGATCGGTAGTTTCTTTAGCAGTTTCTGGTAAGAATATCAAAGCGACTGTTGGTGTTTTTCAACCCATTTCTTCAGGAGGTTAGCATGGTCACCATGGTATATCTTGGTAGGAATGTTTTCTATCAGGAGTCTCAGTTTCACGGTAAATGTATTTCTTCTTTCCTCACTGGTGCTGGCTGTACAGTTTCAGTTTGGAGTTTTGTTTCTGCTTCTAGTTTGGCAGCCATTCTTCTGGTAATAACACTAGGCTTGCTGTTGCAGGATCCATACCTTTCATCTATGCTTCCCTGGTACCAGGTCTAGTACCCACGCACAAAACTCCTGGTTTAGAGTATGTATGATGTAAATCCCACTTTATCTAACACCAGCTATTGTACAGGCATAGGCCAGAAAGCACAGGCAAACCAGAAGTTATAAAATTTGCAAGTAGCATTTTATTATTATCAATAACAGCAAAATAAAAAAATGTACAGGATAGCTCTTCACAAAGGCAGTACAAACAAAAATCCTTCCTCTGAGTCTCTCTTTAAAACCTTAATCTCTCTGGACAAAACATTGCTCTCTTTATATGAAATGTCTTTGCCTGGCAGTTTAATTTCTGCATCCTGTTCTTGTAAATTTCATCTCCTGTTTTTATATGCAATAAGATTGTTTTTCATTGACCTTCCTCTGTCAAGCCTGAAGAGTACATTAGTCTTCTTAACAGGTGTAATCAATTAAGACATCCTGTCCCAGGGCTGATTTCCTGCTGATAATTCTGCTAAACTGGTGAAAGATCAAAATGTTTCTCAAGGTCAACACCCTGGGCTGGATTCACAAAGCTTTCTGAAGGTGCAAAACCATCCCTAAGTCTCCAAAACTGCTGTAGCTATGGAAACAAAGGGGAATTTGCACTGAGTGCTATTCACAAAACCCTCCACAGCTGTGGAAAAAAACACTACGAGTTGTGGAAAAAAGTGCAGCTGAGGAAGTCCCCGAGGAAAAAAAGATGTGAAATAAGTAAGGCACATCCCCTGAAAAGGCTATTCACAACCATTTTTTTTCCACAACTGTGGAAAAAAATGTTACGCACAGTGGAATGAGGTGTAACTCTCCCTCAGCAAATTGCAGTAGTGCCCCAACAATTGGAATTAATTAAGGTAGAGGTGAGGCACAGGTACTAGCATCGCAGATAGTATAGCAGTGGCTGATGTTACAGCAAAATAGCTCACATTGCCATGATACAGTATGGCAACAGGCAACAACCACCAGACCCAGTGCAGCCCATGACGGAGCCCCAGAGGCAGTAGAGCCTGACAAGCCTTCAGCAATTGCTACTCCTGCAGGCAACAGTAGCACCCCAGGGAGGGAGGACCAGCAGTGCCAGTCGGACACTGTGGTGCCATGGTATTCCTGGTACCTGTGGTGCTAAAGTGGTCCCAATTGAGGGACTGGTTGCTGGTCTCTTTGTGGGTGCTTTCAGCTTCATTCTATGGCAACAGTGTTAAAGTCTGCTGCTCCAGCTAATTAGGTTCACTGTTGCTGTACCTCCTAAGCTATTTCTGAAGCTGTGGATCCGCAGTTGCAGATTTTCAACACATGCTCAATTTCTACAGCTGCTGAATTTCTGCAGCTGCGGGGATTTTACGGAATTCCACACCTGCTCAAAATTTCTTTATGAATATCATGCAACTGCGTTTCCGCAGTGCTGCAGGCCTTTTTCCTGCAGCTGTGGGATTTTTGGCTTTCTTTGTGAATCCTGCCCCCTATGTTCCAAACTGCTAACTTCTCTAACACCCAAGTAGCTCTCTCTAATCACTTCAACAAGATAATTATATATATTTGCAAATCAAGAAATCCCAGTTTCACATAAAGATTCACTTATATTTTGTAACCACAGAGAAGCAGGGGGAGAAACAAAGAATAGAAACATCAAGTGAAGGAAGGGCGACAAATGGAAATTACGTACTTACTGTAATTGTTGATCTTCTTGGACAGTCTCCATCACTCATTCACACTAGTGGGATAGCACCGGAGGTGCTAGGATCAAGCGGGAGCCAAAAATTTTCAGAAGGGTCGGCGCCGAGACAGGACCACGCATGCGCGGCACCACAAGACTAGCTGGTGCCTGTGTAGGCTATCTCAGCATCGACTCTCCAACCGCCTCAGTACCTTTTTGACCGAGGAGGTGCAGCGTAACTAATGAAAATAACTTATCTTGTCTTTCTGGGCCTGAGAGGGACCAGATGGCCTGAGTAAGAAAGGTCAAAGAACAATGTCTTCACAGCCTGAACCACAGGACCATGAAGACCTGGAAAGAAACAAGTGAACCCAGGGGATGGTGGGTGGGCGTGTGAATGAGTGATGGAGACTGTCCAAGAAGATTAACAATTACGGTAAGCACGTAATTTCCATATCTTCCTGGACTAAGTCTCCATCACTCATTCACACTAGTGGGAGAGTACTGAGCTAAAACCCAACAACCCTGAGTAGGGTGGTAGGAGATAGGATTCACTCAGAAAGGACAACCAGGGAGTGTCCTGCTAATAAAAAGAGCTGTCTTGGAAGATCATCTAGAACATAGTGCTTACAAGACAAGTGCTTGAGTTGCAACTCACCACTTTGCAGATGACTGCAATGGACACAAAATGAAACTTTGCCAGAAAGTCGCAACCACTCAAGGAAAGCAGCGAGAACCCGGCCACACAATTTGGTCTAGGACCAAAAAATAATAGTGTCAAAGACATGTATTAATCTAACATAAAAAGGCCTCAGGGACTAAAAAAGCTGGGGGTAAAGTCTACTGGTTCATGGTAGACCAAAAAGCGCAGATGGAAAACCCCCACTACCAAGTATGGCTGAACTGCAAACAACAGGTCCAGGAGCACTTGAACCCTTTGCTTGGTGAACAAAAGAAGATCCCGGTGGAGTTAGCCCATCAAGGAGAATGGTTTTCACTTAGTCACTGAAACCTTCCTGATCGAAGCCCAGAGCACGACTAGAAGTCTCTTGTGGTGGTCTAATAGGACCAGATCCTAACCACTTTATGTTCCAAAAGGAATCATCCTGTCCCTGTGTGTACAACTGTAGTACCAGTCTCTGAATTCAGAGAAGAGAGGAAAAGTGTACAGGAGGATGTGTCCACTGCAGAAAAACATTTAGACAGAATAAAAACAGGGGCTGGATTTCTAAGGCAAATAGAGGCAGATGTGCATCGAGGAGGGATGCAGAAGGACCAAGTTAGGGCTAAGCCATTCATTGAAAGTGGCAGAAGTGACTCAATGCAGTGAGGCACTACTCACTCCGGCCTTCCTGAAGGGGGTAGGAAAGAACTCTAGTTTGTTTATTGAAAAACAAACATCACAGCTCCATCACACACTCAGAGAGGATAGCTTTGTGAGTGACTGGGACGGAACCAGTGCGCAGGAACCAAAGGTGTGAATATTTGAGAAGCCATCTCAGAAAAAAGACCTACTTGACCTACGATCAAGAAAGGAGTATGTCGTCTGTTAAGTTGAAGCAAGCAAGAAAGCAGGAACCTGAGTTCTGACTTGCTAGAGAGTCACTTTTGTTGCTGCGAGGCTCTGCTCAAGAGAAAAAAGCCTGATACAAAAGGGGGAATTAACAGACTGGGCAGTTGCCTAGGTCTAAGAAATGTCTCTGAATAAAAGAAATCTCTCTTGGAGAAAGAAATGACCCATACTGCCACTGGATTGGACTCCCCCTAGGGGTAGAAGAAGTCAGGTACTCTTTACCGTATTCTAGAGATGAGTGCCTCAGGGAGCTGAGGCAGAACCTGATCAGATCCAAAATGGGTGGTATTGGGTAATTTCGACTAGGCCCCTATGCTGTGATAAATTTTCATTTTTTTATTTTTTTTTTAACCATTAGTCCGAGCCTAACAAGGCATTCAGGCTGCTATTTCGCAAGGATTGCCCAATACAAAAATGATGAAGATGTCCTTCATCTGAGAGGTAGGAGGAGCCTGAGCGTCCATACTGAATCGTGACCAGACTAATAATCACAGCTGGAGAGAGATGTTAACCCCCTGAGCCGAAGAAGCCACTGAAGGGGCAATATCACAAGGGAGCTATATACCCCTATCAAAGGAGCGGAAGAGCTTGAGCGGCTCCTGACTATTGAATTAGAATGTTCCACAGAGTGTAATTGTCTCGATGACTGAAAAAGTCTAGACGCAAAGGTGTATGGTCCACGGATGCAGTGTGAAATACTATAGTGGACCCCATCACTGAGGAACTACTGAAAAGATCTTCCATCACAGACTCTGATGATAGAGAGGGCGTGTCCTTCAGTCTGTAAAATGAGTCATCCGCTGTATTACTGACCAGAAGGACAGGGAGAGACTCATCTAGATGCACTTCTACCTCAGAAAGACCCCTAAGGGAGGTCTAGATCAGAGACACTAGAGATTCCGCCACCAGGAAGGATGTCAAGGAGCTTGGCACCACATATGGAGCTGAGAAGGTGCTGAATGGAATGAGAGATTCCACTGGCAGAACAGTAAGAAGAGTTCCATCAGTGGAGATCACTGGATGTCACAAGATTCCTCGTAGACTGCCACTCACGAAGATGTGTGGAAAAAAATAATCCGCAGAACAGGACTCCATTCTGCAGAAAACATCCTGCCACAAGTTCTGCAGAGAAGAAGTCTGAAGAAGGAAAATTTGTCACTAGTTCTGCCAGACAGCACCCACTAGCACCCCTGCAGCACCAACATCACTCATGGCACAGGAGGGCACCAAGCAGTGCTCATGCCAACCTTGGTTACACCTGAGGACACCTGTGGCAGTACCCACAGGCACCCCTGGCACCCATGCAGCAATGGCAGTCAAGAGCACCCCCAACACCCATGGCACCCATGGCAAGAATGGCACCCGAGGGCACCCAAGGAACTCATGGCACCCATGAATCTCATGGTACCCGCGGGTGCACGGTGCCACCCACGGGTGCATGGCACCACCCACGGCACCAGCAGTGCCGGCAACCAGCGGCACAACAATAGCACCTATGGCACCGGAGAGTGATGGCTGGAGCCACAAGACCAAGGCACCAAGCCACGGTGTCGTAATTAAGGCACAGAGGCATGGTGCCAAAGTAAAATGCCAATGGAAACCTGGGAGAAGAAAAGGGAGAAGGAAAAGGTGGTGCCCATGCTGGCCCCTCGTAATGGCAAAAGGAGAGGGGGTAGGCACAAGGGGTCGACACGATGGCGAAGGCACCAGGAGGGCACCATGCTCATCCTGATCCAATTGACCCGGCTCTGGTCCAGTGGCTCCGAGGCCCCGAAATCAGGAACACAGGCCAGGAAAATTGGAAGAAGTCAAACCCCCTGCTCCAAAGGAGCGGCCCAGAGGTGAAACTGCTCACCGGAGCTCCAACGAGGACAGAGATGGAGTACAGAGTACAGAATGCGGTCATTAGGAGTGGAGCCAAGGGGAACCCACCAAAGTTGGTTCAGGCCTATCTCCCCTCCCAACGAACAATCCTCATGCAGATGTACCAAAGGGCAACCTCGAGTGGCACCGATTCTTCTTCCCCCAACGAGGAAGAAGAGCTCAAGGTTAAGTGGAGCCAGATCTGTCCTCCCCCCTCCCCGAGCATAGGACTGTCCATAGTCAGACCCCCCCCCCCTGTTTATCAAGGGCAGTGGACCGGACACAGCCCCCTGCCATAACAACTTTCAACTAAGTCTTCCTACCATCACCGCTATCATCCAAGGATGACTCTGTTGATGTCAGGAAAGAATTTCTTTTTCTTCTTCTTCATAATCTTCTTTTCTTGTTCGTAAAATAAGAAATAACTACTAAAATATTAAATTAAATGCTAAAAGCTGCTGTTGTATAGATAAAAACTTTGACTCCGGCAGACGAGCGACGTCGACATCCAAGTGCACTCAATGGCGGGAGAGAAAGGAACTGAGGGCAGTTGGAGGTCAATGCAGATAGTTCACACAGTCAAGAGCTAGTCTGTGGTGTCGCACATGCGTGGTCCTGTCTCGGCAACGACCCTTCTGAAAATGTTTGGCTCCTGCTTGGTCCTAGTGCCTCCAGTGCTATCCCACTAGTGTGAATGAGTGATGGGGACTGTCCAAAAGATCAACAATTACGGTAAGTATGTAATTTCAATTTATCGCCCTTTCTTCACTTGATGTTTCTATTCTTTGTTTCTCCCCCTGCTTCTCTCTGGTTACAAAATATAAGTGAATCTTTATGTGAAACTGAGATTTCTTGGTTTGCAAATGCATACAATTATCTTGTTGAAATAATTACATAGAGCTACTTGGGTGATAGAGAAGTTAGCAGTTTGGAGCACAGTGGGCAGGATTCACAAAGAAAGCCAAAAATCCCACAGCTGCGGGAAAAAGGCCCGCTTGGTCCTAGTGCCTCTGGTGCTATCCCACTAGTGTGAATGATTGATGGAGACTTAGTCCAGGAAGATCAGGGTCTGGCTCCCCATATGACATGCAGGGGAAATGCCGGACCTCGCCCAACAAATAACACACCGAAATCTGGCCAATGGAAAATCATGTACACAAATGCCCACAGTCTGGGAAACAAGATCCCAGACCTGCAGGCAACAATGACAGAGGCTAAACTGGACATAGTCGCCATTAGCAAGACATGGTTCACCATTAACCACTCTTGGGAGACTTCAGTACCCGGCTATGCACTGTTCAGAAGACACCGAGGTGCAAAAGGGGGAGGTCTTTATGTAAATGAAAATATCAAAGCTACAGAAATTCGGAATACACATAAGGAGCCAGAAGAACTGGGGGTCACCCTGGAAACAGGAAATGGGACAGCCATACGAACTGGGGTTGTGTAAAGGCCTCCAGACCAGGGGGAGGACATAGACACATTACTGTTAGAAGATATACAAAACATGACAGCTAAAGGGGAGGTTCTGATAATGGGAGACTTTAACATGCCAGATACAGATTGGTCAATACCAGCAGGAACATCCACCAGAACTAGACACATAGTGGATTCCCTGCAGGGGGAGGGCCTCAAACAACTGGTACAACAACCCACAAGAGACAGGGCTGTCCTAGATCTAGTACTGACTAACAGGGAAAGGATCACAGATCTCCAGGTAGGAGGTCACCTGGGGGCCAATGACCATCACATGGTATGGTTCAATTTGGCCACTAGAACTAAATCATCTCATTCCAAGGCAAACGTATGGGACTTCAGAGGAACTGACTTTGATAAGATGGCCAACAGAGTTAAGTTAGCCCTGGCAAGAAGAAATATAGGTGAGGGGGTATAGGCAAAGTCGGCAAGCATTAAGGATGCAATACTTGAAGCAACATCCCATTGTGTTAGAGAGAAAAGTAAGAGCAAAAGGAGGAGGAAACCACTTTGGTTCTCAAAAACAGTAGAATAAAAGGTCAGAGCCAAAAGGCTGGCCTTCAGGAAATATAAGGGAATGCAGCAGGATGACGATAGAGAGGCATACCAAACTTCCCTAAGGGAAGCAGGAAAGGCAGTAAGGGAGGCAAAGGCCCAAACCGAGGTAACACTAGCATGAACAGTAAAAGAAGGGGACAAGACTTTCTATAGATACATTAGTGAAAGGAGAAAGTCCAGAGGGGGTATTGTTAAGATCAAAGGGATAAGGGGAGTGTGGAGGAGGACCAAGGAAAAGCATCTATCCTAAATAGATACTTCTGCTCAGTATTTACTGAGAAGAAGGTAGGGCAGGGCCCACAGCTCCGCACCATGGACACGGGGGGGGGGGGAGGTGTGCAGTAGTCCCTTCACAAAAGAAAAGGTCCTACAAGAGCTCGCTAAGCTCAGGGTGGACAAGGCAATGGGACTTGATGGCATACATCCCAGGATACTAAAGAAGCTAAGGGTGAAACTAGCAGAGCCATTATCAGAACTGTTTAGTGAGTCTCTGAGCACAGGAGAGGTCCCAGAAGACTGGAGAAGGGCTCATGGGATCCTGCTCCACAAGACTGGTAGCAGGGAGGAGGCAGGGAACTACAGACCAGTCAGTGTTACCTCAGTAGTGGGCAAGATTATGGAGGCACTCCTTAAGGAAAGGATAGTGCAACACCTGGAATCCATAGGAGCACAGGATCCAAGACAGCATGGGTTTACAACAGGAAGGTCCTGTCAGACTAATCTCATAGATTTCCTTGACTGGGTAACCAGAGTGGTGGACCAAGGGGGTGCAGTTGATGTTGCCTACCTTGACTTCAACAAATCTTTCGATACTGTTCCACATAGAAGATTGATTCATAAGCTGGGTAGGTTTGGGGTGGGTCAGAAGTTGGTTAACTGGGTGGCAAACTGGTTGGCAGGCAGAAAACAGTGAGTGGTGGTAAATGGTATACAGTCAGAAGAGATGCAAGTCACAAGTGGGGTACCTCAGGGATCAGTCCTGTGGCCAGTCCTCTTCAATATCTTCATCAGTGACATAGCAGATGGACTGGAGGGTAAGGTTTGTCTGTTTGCAGATGACACCAAGATCTGCAACAGAGTAGATGATCCAGATGGGGTGGGCAGAATAAGAAGAGATCTGGATAAACTGGCAAAATGTTTGGAAGAGTGGCAACTGGGGTTTAATGCAAAGATGTGCAAGATCATGCACATAGGGAGGAGAAACCCTGAAGCCACCTATAGATTGGGAGGAGTTGCTGGCAATCACAAGGGAAGAAAGAGACTTGGGCATCATCATCACAGAGGACCTGAAATCATCCAAGCAGACCACTAAAGCAGTAGATAAGGCTAGAGAGATGTTGGGGTGTATTAGTAGGGGTATCGCAAGTCGTAAGAGGGAGGTAATAATCCCCTCTTTACAAGACACTGGTTAGGCTCCATCTGGAGTACTGCATGCAGTACTGGAGGCCGCACCTGCACAAAGACATTAACAAAATGGAGGTAGTCCAGAGAAGGGCAACCAAAATGGTGCAGGGACTGCATCAGAAAACATATGAGGGCAGATTAATGGAGCTCAATATGTATACCCTAGAGCAAAGGCGGGAGAGAGAGGTGATATGATCGAAGCATTCAAACATCTTAAGGGCATTAACAAGGTGAAAGAGTCTTACATGTTTCAATATAAGAAAAATAGCAGGACAAGAGGACACAGCATGAGATTAGAGGGAGGCTGATTAAGGGATAATGTGAGGAAGTTCTTTTTCACAGAAAGGGTGGTGGATGCATGGAACATCCTACCTCAGGAAGTGGTGAATATGAATACAGTGCAGGGCTTCAAACAGGCATGGGATAGGCATAAGGGAGTAATACCGATGAGTATGAATAGATAGGCCATTGATAGAGTAAAGGCTTACGGCACATTCATAAGGTAGAAAAAATGGGCAGAATGGATGGGCCTTGCGGTCCTTATCTGCCCTCAATTTCTATGTTTCTATTGTGGGACCCTCAGAGTTGCCAATTCCTATGTGCCACAAGGAAAATTTGACTACGCAGTTAGACAGGCAAGAGACAGACAAGTGGCAGAATAGGAGAGGAGAAAAACAGATCCTTGCTTTTAACTCTCTGCATAACAAATGGGAGAGGGTCTTAGCCAACCCTGTCACACCCTCCTCCATCTTACTGTCCTTCCTCATTTCACTTGTCCCTACCTTTTTAGGGCTGCAGTGGGTGTAGCCATGTATACCTTTTTCTATCAGAAAGGGACTTCGCGCATTCCTTCTGACTGAACAGCTGGTTGGATATGCAACACAGCCACCTCCTTGTCCATGAACCACTCTGCTTGCTGTATCTGGTGTAAGTCGCATTGCACTGTATTTTGTCAATAGTCACGGTGGAACACAGCACACTCTGCCATGTCCAAGATGGCCACCAAACTGTACTGCACATGCCTGACTACTAGCACATACGTAGTAGTGCGGCAGCCATCTGGCATGGCTGAGTGTGCCCTGCTCTGCTGTGACCACCGATTTTAATTTTTAAACTATGGATATCCCCACCTGACCCTCCCTCTCAGCACCTCTCCCCCCCAAAACATAACAATGACACTGGGGGTGTCCAATCCCTCAGTGTCCCCATTGGGAATCCTTGCTCCATTTTTATGTCTTAAACCTGAAAAAAGAAAAACGTCCATTGATGTTTTTTGCGGCTGTTAGTGACCCTCACCCAATGCTCCCACTCAGCATCCCCCAACTCCCTAAGCCCTTACTTACCCACTCGGGGGGGCCAGTGCTGTAATCTTCTGTGGACCGCAGACACGTCTTCACTCTTCAAAATCGAACTGCAAACTGAGGAAATCGGTATGCGGTTCAATGTATTTCAGTGGAGTTTTGAACTTAGTGCCATAACTTGGCCATTTTTCCATCTTTTTGCCCCACATTTTCAACATGCTTCTTTGGGACCCCACCCCATGAACAATTGCACTGTCATTAGGCAGATCTGTCCCGAAAGGTGATTTTGCAGTCCCTATGTGAAATCACCTTTTTTGGGCAGGAGCTGAAACTTTTCTTTGTCCTTGTTCATGCGATGTGGTCATAAGAAGACCATGCTTGAAAATTTGGTGTAAAAATATTAAAAAACAAAGTTATGTGCCTACACTGAATTTTGCTAACACAGGCTCGTAACTTTGGTCATTTTCAATATTTTTACCCCAAATTCACAACATAGCCATATCTTTACAGTACCTCATGATTGTGACTGCTGTCATTTTTCAAATCCTAGCCAAAATGTGTTTTTTTTTACATCCCAAAAGGTAATTTTGTGGCCCTGCATGAAATCACCTTTCAGACAGGAGCTGAAAATGTTCTCTGACCTTATTCATGAGGCAGGGTCATAAGAAGGCTATAATTTAAAATAGGTGTAAAAATATTTGAAAAAAAAAAGTTATGAGGCTATGTTGAATTTTGCAAATGCAGGCTCATAACTTTGTTAATATTAAATATTTTTACCCCAAATTTTCAACATAGGTATTTCTTTACAACATTTCATGAATGTGACAGCTGTCATTTTTAAACTTCTGCCCAAAATGTGTTTTTGCGACCTGAAAGTTGATTTCACAGTCCCTGCGCAAATTCACCTTTAAGCCAGGAGTTGAACATTTTCTCTGCCCTTCTTCATGAGGCAGGGTCATAACAAGGCTCTTTTGAAAGTTTGGTGTCAAAATATTAAAAAACAAATAGCAACTACTCCAGTAAAGTGTGCATGCAGTGGGATAGCCTCTCATGATGCACAGGAGTGCAATGCTGATAAAATTACTGCCTGAATCAAAGCCATGAGACATACAATTTTGCTCCTGCTGAAGAAACTTGGGTGAACCCAGGTGGCCTAATGTCACGATTTACCTCTGAGCCAGAGACTAACACCACTACCATGGGGGGGGGGAGGGGGGATATGGTCTCTAGTCTCCATGTGTGGGGCATCACCGATGATTCTACATTACCCACCGACTCCCTTTTTCTGATGAGGTCCTCCAGCCGAGTACCAACTATTAGGGATGGGGTGACTATGGTGGCTGCTACCCCTTGCCCTACACTAACTGCAGCTCAGTGCCAACATCAGTATTACAGCCTTCTGCTGCACATCTTTCCTCTGTCCCATCCCTTGCCTACACCCCTTCCCCTCTTCTGTTGGTCTTTACTCTTTCCTTTGGACTATTTTCCGTCACCTTCTCTCACTGTCTGATACAGGCATCTCTTGGGATTGCGCCTCCCCCAACCCAGATTAGATGGGTGAGAGACCTCTTAGGTGTCATGACCCAACTCCCTCAAGCCCTCTGGTGCCATCTAGGAATATACATGATGGACTGCAATATTGTCCAGCACAGGCACACATCTAAGCTGCTCCTTTCTTAGCCCCAGGAACGAAGCATTCCGTTTGTTTATTTATTGAACATTTATGGTAATTTGTTCTGTGACTGACAGCTGCTTTTTTTTCTATTATCTTTTTAACCCCATTCTTCCCATGTTTTTCTCCCATCCCCTGTCCTGGAGGTAAGCGCATGCTGCAGTACCAAAATGTCCTCCCACTACTTTTGCCGCCCACCTGCCTGCATTGCCTTTGGACCTCCATCCAAGAACAGTGAAACTATAGTGGGTGACAAGGTGCCACCCCAGGAGAGGAGAGCTGCCTTTCAGCTGCTCAATCCTGGTACCTCCTCCCTCCCTCCCCCCGTGCCAGCTCTCCGACGATCCCAGGCTCGTTCCCAAACCCGAGTCACCGGCGTGATGCAAGGTAAGGCATTCAGTGCCTCAACCCCTCAGTGCCACTGGACCAGCATGATAGCTGCTTTTTGGAGAAGTATTCATCTCTGAAGCCTGGTTGGCTAGTAATACTCCTCTGTATAGGATTTTCACTTGTTTATACTTCCTATTAGGCAAACTGAATGTGATTCTCATTCTCCACTCTAATGCCTGTTCCAGGCAATGTTTTTACGAACAAGTTAAAATTTACTCTTGTTTTATAGAATACATCTATTATAGCTACTTAAATAATCATCCTCTGTGGGTGCCCTGCTACTTTACTATACAGCATATAATGTCAGCTGCATAATATATGTTGGTTGTATGAAATGCATATAATTTTCTCATCAGTCACAATGCCATTCATGATACATCCTCTCAGCTCATCTCATACCCTCTCTAGAACTCCCTTTATGGTACACAGAATTACACTGCTAACTCTACACCCCCCACATGGCCAAGACATGGGTAGTAACACAATGGACATGTTAAGACTAACCTCCTGGAAAGTTTAGGGCCTCCACTCCTCTATTAAGCATAAACAAATACTTTCTCACTTAAAGAAAGAATGCTGTGATACTGCATTTTTACAAGAAATCCACCTCTTGCCTGTGGAAACTCTAAAGCTTAAATGGGACTTGATGGGGCATGTTGAAGTCTGCTCCGACACCTCCAAGGCCAGGAGAGTAGCCATTCTCTTACATATAAAATTACCTTCTCAAGTACTTAGTGCATCCAGAAGTAAAGATGGCAGATGGAGTACTAATGAGACTGCAAACTGTCTCCCAAACTATGGTGGTTGGGAATCTATACGCCCCTAACGAGGACTCTGCTACCTTCTTCCTGGAGGCAGCACAAGGTCTCTCTGCCATACTAATGCCTGCTGACACACTCATCCTGAGGGGAACTTCAATGAAGTGTGGGACCCCCCCCACACTAGACAAATCACGTTGCACAAATACCCTTCCCACTAAGTCCCACAAGGTCCTACATCTGTTGACGCAGGAGCTCCATCTCATCAACCCTTGGAGAACATCCAACCCCACAGGAATGGACTTTACTCATCACTCGACCACGCATAATATGAGTAATAGATTATTTCCTCATCCCTACTCAAACCCTTGCACTTTGCTTGTGCCCATTTTTGAATATCTGGTCTCAGATGCCTTCTGGGTATACCACTAAGCAGCGGGTAGAGATAAACAAGACCGTGCATATTTTTACTCTAACCTTTATCAGTCCCAGAGAGGAAGTTTGCCTGAGCTGAAGGATTTCCTGGGGGACTTTATTTTCTCTCTCCCGTCTCCCAAATACAGATCAAGTCATTTGACACTCCTCTCACACTTGGTGAAATCCAAGCAGCAGTGAAAACTCTCCCAAAACAGAAAACCCCAGGGATGGATGGTCTCCCAGTGGAAGTTTGCCAGATATTCCTCCCAACAATCAAGAACAGACTGTTGGAGATGCACAAAGCTGCAGCCTCCCAGGGCCAGCTTCCCCAGTCGATATCAGAAGCCTTCATCACCCTTGTCTTGAAGCTTGGAAAGGACCCTCTTCTTCCACTTAGCTACCATCCCATCCCCCTATTAAATGCCGATATAACAATTCTGGCAAAAAATGAAAATTACATATATACTGTAATTCTTATAATACGCGCATGGTTTCCCTCACTCTGCGCATGCCCCGCTGAAGCTCTTCTCCTCAGCCGCACATTTTTTTCTTCTGCAGATGCCTTACCTGCCACTTGACTCGGCAGTAAGTACATTTAAAACAGAAACTCTACCACAACGGGGAGAACGATCTTCTCAAGTCTGTTAAAAAAAGTTTTAAATAGAAAACGCCACCACGGTCCGCATACTGCAATCAAACCAGACTGTGGAGAGCTCTGGAACCTACATTAATTTTATATGATTGCTGTGGTGAAAAAGGAAAACCCAGCAATTATATAAAATAAAATATGGGGTGTTACCATCCCATCTCTCTACTAAAGGCTGATCTAACAATTCTGGCAAAAAAATGAAAATTACATAAATACCGTAATTCTTATCTTCTTGGACAAAGTCTTCACCACTCATTCACACTGATGGGACTATGCCAGAGGCACTAGGACTGAGCAGGAACCAAAAATCTTCAGGAGAGCTGGCGCCAAGGTAGGACCGTGCAGGTGCGGTGCTGTGAGACCGGCTCATGCCATATAGGCAACCTCGGCGTCAACCCTCCAACTGCCTCAGTACCTTTTTTACCAAGGAGGTGCAGCGTAAACTATCCTATGTCAGACATAAGATAGTCCGAATCACCCATATAAGAAGGGCCAACACAACAGAGTCTTCACAGTCCAGCCACTTGAGGAAATGAAGACCAAAAACAGATAAGTGAGCTCAGTGGCTGGAGGGTGGGCGTGTGAATAAGTGGTGGAGACTTCGTCCAAGAAGATCAAGAATTACGGTAGGTACATAATTTTCATATCTTCCTGGACAGAAAGTCTCCACCACTCATTCACACTGAAGGGAGAGTACAGAGCTAAAATAATCCCCTGAGAAGGGCAGCAGGAGAGAGGAGCTCACTCAGGACAGTAGTCCATTAAGGATTATCCTGCCAAAGGATGGATGCTGTCTGGCATGGACATCCAAAGTGTAGTGCTTCACAAAGGTGTGCGCTGAGCTCCAAGTAGCTGCATTGCAGATGTCTGCAATGGGCACGTTCCATATTTCTGCCAGAAATGCCACGACTGCTCTGGTAGAATGGGCATATACTCTGCCTTACAGTTTGACCTGCGCCATAGAATAGCAATGGCGAAGTCATGCTACCAGCCATGCTGAAATACACTGGATGGCAACAGGCTAACCCAGTTGGGCCATGCTGAATGAGACAGAGTTGCATTGACTTGCAGATCTTTTTAGTTCTGTTGATGTAGAACTGCAAAACTCTCTTAACATCCAGAGAATGTAGGGTATGCTCTCCTTCATTCTGGAAGTTGGCAAAGTATGTCAGAAAGACCAAGGGCTGGTTCAGATGGAATTCCGAGACTACTTTGGGGAGAAATTTAGGGTGAGTTCTTAGAACCACCTTTTCCTTGAGAAATACTGTATACAGAGGGTCTGTGACCAGGGCATGTATTTCAGACACTCTGCAAGCAGAGGTAATGGCTACGAGGACAGCAGCCTTCCAGGTCAGGAACTTCAACTCGCAGGTTGCTAGAGGCTCGAAGGGTTTATGAGTGAGCATGTCTAGCACAAGGTTAATATCCCAAGTGGCTACTGGTCTCCTGACTGGTGGCCTAGTCTGGAGTATACCCTTAAAGAGCCACTGATGGGTCAAGAAGAACATAATATGTGAACACAGAGCAGCTTATATTTCTCATTAGCTCTGTATTTCTTACCTCCATTATTTATTACTGAGGTCAGATGCATGAAAACAGAAGAGTTGTTCCCTGAGGGTTCATCGGCTCCTATTGCTTCATCCTAACCCAATGTCATAATACTGTGCTTGTGATATCACATTTATTCCTATAGCAATGGGCTATGATGTCACAACAGAGCTTTATTTTGTCAAGTAGGGAGTAAGTTACAGAGGTAGATGAGCTCTAAGGGATGAAGATCCTGTTTTTGTGGGAATTTCTTCAATGACAAATAATGAAAGGAGAAATCTATAGAAGACGTGAAATACAAGCTGAACTGTGTCCAACTATTATGTTTTCCAAAATTTTTTCAAAGGCATCATCTGCTCTTTAAGGAACCTCTTAACCAAGGGCAACTGAGCCATAGACATAGTGTATATAGGGTCATGATAAGCCGAGATCGCGCAGAGACGAACCTTCATTGTTGAGTATCGTAGCCCTGTAATTGACAGGTCTAGTAGATACTCTAGGACTTTGTTTGGTGGGCAGGAGAAGGGATCCAGGGAGGACTTTGCACACCAGACGGAGAATCACTTCCACTTTGCAGTGCAAGTTTTCCTAGTGGATGGCTTGCGCGCTGCTAAGAGAACATCTGAGACTCTACAGGAGATGTCAAATCTACCCACTTCTATCTCCTCAGGAGCCATGCATGGAGATGAAGGGATCTCAGGTTGGGATGGACCACTGGGCCCTGGGTCACAAGGTCTGTTTGAAGTGGTAGTTGTCTCAGTGGAACTTCTGATAATCTGTTGATTAATGGAAATCAAATCTGACAAAGCCAGAATGGGGCGATGAGGATCATTCTGCATCCCCCCATGCCTCCAGCTTGAGCAGCACCCTCTGAATTAAGGGAAGATGATGAAATGCATACAGAACGCGTCTTGTCTACCGCAGTCTGAAAGCATCCTGACAGAAAACGCCAGGTTCTGGATTTCTGAATCAGAATAGAGGCAGTTTTGCATTGAGCAGGGACACAGAAAAGTCCAGGTCCGGTGTGCCCCAATCTCTGAAGAGTGATTGCACGATGTTTACATTGAGACACCACTCATGTGGCTCCACCTCTGTTCTACTGAGATGATCTGCTAGATTGTTCTAGGCCCCAGGCAGGAAGACTGCTTGGATCAGAGCTTCGTGATCCAGGCACCATTCCCACACTCTCTTCGCTTCCCTGCACAGAGGGTAAGAGTGTGCTCCACCTTGCTTGCTGATGTAGTACATCACCACTTTGTTGTCCATCTGAAGGAGAATTGTTTTGCGATGGAGGATGTCCTTCAGGGCTTGGACTGTGTACAGGACAGCTCTCATTTCCAGGATATTTATGTGGAGTTGAGACTCATCCTGATTCCACAGACCTTGGGTGGGGAGATCCTGACAGTGAGCTCCCCAAACCGATTAGAAATGCATCTGTGGTGATGGTAATCTGTCTCTCCAGTGGGGCAAAGGGAAAGCCTTGCAGTAGGTCATCCTCTTGGGTCCACCGGGTGAATGACTGCTTTACAGGTTCCGTCACCTTGATGTAAAAGGACTGTGGGTGTGTGGTCTGGGACAACTGAGCATCCACTGAGTGGTCCACATGTGAAGATGAGCCAAAGGTACCATGACCTCTGATGATGCCATGAGACCCAGTATCAACTGCATCATGAGAGCTCTAACTGAGTCTTTCTGTTTGATGAAGCAAGCCATTTGGAGAATATCGTTTCTCCTGTCCTCCGGAAAAAGGCCCTTGCACTGGAGGTGTCCAGGAGGGCTCCTATGAAGAGGAGCTGTTGGAAGGGCTGTAGCTGCGATTTTTCCAAATTCAACAGAACTCCCATGGATGTGAGGAACCTGGAAGCCGTGATTACTGCTTCCTGTTTCCCTTGACTGGAGGAGCTTGCTAGGAGCCAGTCATCCAGATACAGGAACACTTGAATTCCGAGTTTCCCGAGATGTGCTGAGAGTACTGCAAAGCACTTTGTAAAAACTTGTGGCGCCGAGGACAGCCAAAATGGCAGTACTCTGAATTGGTAATGCTGACCCAGAGCCACAAATCAAAGATACTTGTGATGGCTTCAGTGTACGGGAACATGTTGGTAGGCATCCTGCATGTCCAGGGAGGCCAGTCAATCATTTCAATGACTCATAAGCAAGGCCCCTACTTTTCTGCGGCACAGTGGGGTCAAGTTCTGCGGCAAAACTACCATTTGCCACAGAACTTCTACGGCAGTGGTTTGTAATTTCTGTGGAAATTCTGAGGCACTAACAAATTACCATATCACAGTGTCAGCTTGTCATCTTGACTTCACTTTCATGACAGTGGTTATAGCAATCAGGATGGGGGAAAGCACAGTAACACTAGTTCAAAAACTAACAGACTTATAGAAATAATTTTATGCCTAAAAAAGCAAAACAAATATCTCTCCCTTAAGGTTCTAGCCTATTGCATAAATGAAATATGCAGAGGGACCCTATGTGATAAATAAGGTATTTCTATATGAATGGTATCTATACCACTAATGAGGTCTCCACTGTGTATCACTTATATATTTATAGCAATCTGTAACATACATACAAACATGTATGTGTGTGTGTATAGTGAGAGAGAGATACTGTATATATGTGTGTGTGTGTGTGTGTGTGTATATATATATATATATATATATATATTTTTTTTTAATTTCCATGAAATTGCATCCTCATTCATACAAGTCGCATTGGAAATGGAATAAACAGAATAGAGGAGTTACTGCAAAACTTATTTTCCATGCCAACCTGCTTCCCCTGACACATTACGTAACACCATCAGGCCATGACATGTATGTGAACCAATTGTGAGATAGAGCTCTCCAGCCCATCACAATGTGTCCACCGTGTGACAGAACACTGCACCATACCTTCCCAGGCTCCGAGTAGTGATGTGTTCCACCAATCCTTGTGCTGCCTAGCCAGCTCCCAGAGCTAATCTCTGAACCTGAGTTGCCAGCAAGGAAACACAACATGCTACCCTCTGGCCTAACAGCTAGCCCTGAACACATTTCTCCTTAATGTTTGGCTGACTCTATCAACCAGTGATAATATGTAATCAGTAACCCTGGCAAAAATGTGTACAGCGCACTTAACAGGTCTGTTCTTTCAGCAGGTCTACACATTATTATATTCCACTTTTCTGGGCACAAATACTTTATTTTTCCTAAAAATGACAGGTAAATTCATTTTACCAGTTATTCATTTCAGATGACATCTCTATACCTTAAAGGCACAAATAAGTTTGTACAAAGTGAGGTATGGACTTAACCGGTCTATGCTATTGACAAAGCTTTGTTTAAGTTGGCCCCAGTGCAATAATGCAAGACTGAAAATTGCATTAGGCTGTAGTGCAGGTTGAACAAATATCACCAGGCCTGATATGCTGCACCACCGCCTCTGGCAGTGGGAGCTGTGGTAGATAAGTGACTGTTCATTTCTGTTGCAGAATACAGCCATTTCATTAGCTAATTTATGATATTAGAGCAATGATAACATCACATTCTGAGTTTAGAGGGATTTTGGATATAAAAAGAGGGGAAGGGAACCAGATTCTATGGATAAACAGAAATATTAATAAAAAATCACCAAGAACAGTGAATTCTGCGGCACTGCAGAAGTTCTGCGGTAGATTGCAAGTTTTGCGCAAAATTCTGCGGTTGCAGAATTCTAGGGGCCTTGCTCATAAGTAGAAGCATACTGAGTGATATCAACTTGAATTTTTCCTTGAAGAGAGACCTGTTTAACTTCCTTAGGTCTACAATAGGGTGCATACCGCCCGTCTTCTTTGGAACCAGGAAGTGATGGGAGTAGAAATCTGTGTTCTGTTGCCTCCTGCGGAGCCTCTACTGCCCTGTTGTTCAGAAGGCCTTGAATCTTGGAAGCGAGGAGGTCTGACTGAGTGATCAACAGTCTTGGCTATCATTTGGGTGGATGATCCAGAGGGGTATCTGAAAAATTCAGAGAATAACCCTCAAGAATTGTCCTGAGAACCCATTTGTCTGAAATGACTGACTTCCATTGATTGTAAAACTGAGTCAGACGCCCCCCCCCCCACTGCCGAAGAGTCCCCCTCTGACAACTGAGGTGGGACCTGAGCCAGAATTTCAGAGGGTGGCACTAGGCACTTTCAGGCCCTGTGCCTTTTGCTGCATTTTGTTTTGTGGTTGAGGGGCCTGGTTCTTGTTGAAGCCCCCCCTCTGCTTTTACCACAAAAGGACTGACAGTTATGAAACTGCCGGTGGTTTCTGCCCTGTTGAGGGGCAGCAGGAGCTGGTCTGGCCGTCTTGACAGCCATTCTAGTTTTCTGTGTGGCCTCCAGTGCTTGTTCCATTTGTGGGCCAAAAAGATAAAGCCTATCAAATGGTAAATTCATGGCTCTTTGCTGGACATCATTTGTAAACCCCTAAGTTCATAACCACGAGTGGTATCAGGTGCATATCTCAGCTGCTGCTGCTCTAGAAGCAGTGTTAAAGGCATCGATAGCAGCCTTAAGTTGCTGATTATTGGACCCAGTACCTCTAGTGATAGTTTGGAGAAACTCTGAAGCAACGTCTGACTCTGGAAGAGCCTCTACAGTGGCTTTTGGTGAATGCCAGAGGGTATACTCATATTGTGAGAAATAGCCCTGGTAGCTAACAATATGCTTGCCTGGGGTAGCAGCAGCAAAGACTCACTTCCCCAATGTGTCAGTCTTAAGAGATTCCTTATTCACTGGACTAGAGAGTCTCTCGAAATAAGGCTGTAGTGGAGGTGTCGATTCCACAGGGATCTCCTGGACATGCAGATATTGAAGGCGCAACAGTTTCCCTGTATCAACCTCTACAGTCTGGAGAAAGAGTATGGAATTCATATTCTTCAGTAGAAATTTAAAGGACAAGTCCTTGACCAAAAGCTCTGCTGAAGTAGAGGCCTTACTTCCCACTCTAAAAGATGAATCTTCATCGAAGTCGTCTCCTAATCGCAGATCAGGATGAGGCTCAATATCATCTCCTACTAGCCCAGAAGGGATAATATATAAAGAAAAGGGAGGAAAAAGAGCAGGAAGAGGTACTCCCCAAACTGGAGTCAAGAATCCTGGCACTTGTGGTGGTGCTGGAGCCAAAAATGGCGCCAAGCATGGTGTCGGACGTGGCACCACCAAGACTGGAGTCGAGGACAGCACCGCGACCAGAGCCCCCAACCCAAAACCTGGAGCACCCAAGGATGAAGGTCTGAAAACATGAGTAAGAGAAGGTGGTACCTGTGCTGGCCCCTGTGCCGCAGCCATGTGAGGGGAAAAGCACAAGAGTGTGGCATCGATGACACCAAAGAAGGTGCCACGTGACTAGGCTGATCCAACCACCCTGCCCAAGGGTTCAAAACCACTAGGCCCGAAGGCCCCGGGGTCAATAGAAACATTGACTTTGATGACAGATAAGGACCGCTTGCCCCACCTAGTTTGCTCATTTCCCTACCTATTGAATAAGCTGCAGATCCTAGTTAACCAACAGCCTACTCCTTCCTACCCCTCCCAACAGAATTGCCTTACATCTGTCCCATGCATTCTTGAGTTCCCCTACTGTTTTTGACCCCATGACATCCTCGGGCAGGCTATTCCATGCGTCCACCACCCTCTCTGTGAAAAAATACTCCCTTACATTGCCCCTGAGCCATCCCACTCTATCTTCAAATTGTGTCCCCTTGTTCTTGCACATCTCTTTTTCTGAAAGATGCTACCCCCTTGGACTTTGTTGATTCCACTGAGGTAATTGAAAGTTTCTATCATGTCTCCCCCCCCCCCCCTTTCCTCAAGGGTATACATATTAAGCTCCTTTGGTCTCTCTTTGTATGGCTTCTGTTGCAGACCCTGTACCATTTTAGTTGCCCTCCTCTGCACTGCCTCCACCCTCTCTGTGACCTTGCGGAGATCGGGTCTCCAGAACTGCACGCAGTATTCCAGATGGGGTCTCACCAACTGTCTGTACAGAGGGATAACAACTTCCTGTTTTCTACTGGTGATGCCTCTCCCTATACGTCACAGTATCTCCCCAGCTATCCTTACTGCCTTCTCAGATTGCTTGCTTACCTTTAGGTTACCTGATATGACTACCCCCAGGTCCCTTTCCATTTTGTTGTTGTTGTTGTTGTTAATACCCTGCATTGTGTATTCTTTCCCTGGGTTTTTGTTTCCCAGGTGCATTACTTTGCACTTCTTTGCATTGAATCTAAGATGCCATACTTTTGACCATTCCTTCAACCTTGCCATGCCCCTTCTTATCCTTTCCACCCCCCCATTGTGTGTCAACCCTCTTGCAGATCTTTGTGTCATCTGTAAAGAGGCATACTTTTCCTTCTAGTCCTTCTGCAATGTCACTTATAAAGACATTAAAAAGGAGTGGACCCAGTACTGAACCCTGCAGTACCCTGCTAGTGACCCCCTTTTCTTCAGCGTGGACTCCGTTTACTATTACCTCTGTTTCCGGTTGTCCAGCCAGTTTTTTACCCAAGGATCCACTTCCAGGCTGGCTAATTTATTAATCTTTTGTGTGGGACTGTGTGTCAAATGCCTTGCTAAAGTCTAGGTAGACCATGTCCACAACCCGTCCCAGGTCTACTACTTCAGTCACCCAGTCAAAGAAATCTATTAGATTCATCTGACATGACCTTCCTGCTGTGAATCCATGCTGCCTTGAGTACAGTGCCCTGCTGGCCTCTAGGTACTCAACAATTCTTTCTATCAGAGGTGATTCCATCATTTTCCCTACCACTGAGGTCAAGCTAACAGGTCTGTAGTTTTCTGCCTCTGCTTTGCTCCAACGATTGTGAAGGGGAATCACATCTGCTCTCCTCCAGTCCTTAGGTACCACACCATCCTCCCATGATTTGTTAAAAATGGTAGTCAGTGGTGTCGCTAGTTGTCTCCTTAGTTCTTTTAGAATTCTGGGTGAATTCTGTCAGGCCCCACTGCTTTGTCCACCTTCAGTTTTAGAAGTTCTTTCAGAACCCTTTCTTCTGTAAAAGGACTGGTATTGACCCCCCATCCAGAGTGCTTCTATTGATTGGATTAGGTACCTCCCCCCTCCTCTTCATTTGTGAATACTGAGCAGAAGTATTCATTCAATATCCCTGCTCTTTCACTGTCCTTCTCTGCCCACCGACCCTCCCCTTTATTAAGCCTCACTATCCCTCCCTTGGTCTTTCTTCATTCCCTAATGTACCTATAAAAGGTTTTACCCCCTTCTTAACCAAGTTGGCTATTTTTTGGTTTGGGCTTTTGCTACTCTGACTGCCTTCCCCGCTTCCTTCTGCTTTAACTGGTACAGTTCACTGTCCTGCTCCTTCTGTGTTTCCTTATACTTCCGGAATGCTATCTTTTTCTCCCTAACCTTCCCCGCCACCTCTTTTGAGAACCATAGTGGCTTTTCCTTTTGTTTTGATTTATTTGCTTTACACAAAGGCTTGTTGCCTCTGTGATAGAAGTTTTGAGGTTTCCCCATTGGTCCTCTAAGCCCCTTCTTGCCTGTTTGTCAAAATAGGAGAGTGCCTCAAAAAAGCACTAGCAAAGTCAGCCCTCCTAAAGTCCAGTATCCTCACTTTTGTATAGCTTGAGTCTATGGCTGTGTTTATCGTGAGCCACACTGTTTTGGTGGTCACTTGTTCCCAGATGGCTACCCACTTCTAGATCTGAGATCCTCCCTCCGTCCCTGTTTCAGAGTAGCAGGTCTAACACTGCTCCCTCCTGAGTGGGTTCCAAAACTAGCTGTCTGAGGCATGCACCCTGTAGAGCATCGAGAAAGACCCAGCTCTTGGATGTGGCTGCAGCAAAGGTGTTCCAGTTAACATCTGGCATATTCATGTCCCTTATCAACAATATCTCACCTTTTTTTGCCATCCTAAGGATGCCTTCTATTATTTCCTTGTCCATTTCCTCCCCCTGAGACAGGGGTCTGTATACAACCTGTGTATTGTGGTGCCATTTCTGGTCTCCAGGGTGACCCACAGTGCCTCCTCTTTTCCCAGTTTATCCTTTAGTTCCATTATTTTGATCCCTTTCCTTACGTGGAGAGATACTCTTCCTCTTCTACCCTCCCTGTCCCTCCTGTAGATTGTGTACCCTGGTATGTTGATATCCCAGTCATGGTTTCCTGTGTACCATGTTTCTGTGACTGCCACAATATCCAAGCATCCCTCTTCCATCAAGGCCACCAGTTCAGGGAGCTTGTTACCTAGACTACGGTCACTGGCACTTATTACCCTCCATTTTTTGGATGGCCTTACCCCTTTTTGCCCCATCCCTGTCCTTACTGCCTTTGCCTTTTTCTCCATTTACCCCTGCCCTTCTCCCTATCCACTTTTCTATCTTAGTGTTTACCTCACTAACTACCCTGATTTTTTTTTGGGTGGGGGGCTATGATTTCCCTGCTCCTTTTCAGTGCCTCCCCCCTTGGCTAGTTTAAATGCTTGCCAATGAAGCATTTAAACCTATCACCTAGGATCCTGGTTCCCCTCCTGGACAGATGAAGACCATCACAACAGTATAGGCCTGTATCCCTCCAGGTGGACCCCCAGGTACCAATGAAGCCAAAATCCTGAGCTCTGCACCAGTTTTCAACCACTGATTGAATCCCATAGTGCAGAGCACCCTAGCTTCACCCATGCCATAGACAGGCAGCACCTCCGAGAAGGTTACTGTGCGTGCTACTTGTCTAAGGCCCCTCACCAACTCCACAAACTCCTCCTGCACTGCTCTGATCCTTTTTCCAGCCAGGTCATTTGTCCCTAGGTGGACAATGACACCCAACTCCCTCCCTTGAACAGCTGCTTCCACGATCCTGAGGATTCTCTCCCTGTCACTCCAAGCCATGGCACCAGGCAGGTACCTTACCTCCCTCTCTACGCCTCTCCTAACAATGGAGTCCCCCAGCAGGAATTGTTTCCTTCCCCTGTGGGGTCCCATGCCACCCTCCTGTGGGTCTCCTTTGTGGAGGTTCCCAGCATCTTCCTTGGTCTCCACTATGGGTGCCTCCATAGAGGAACCACAGTCTGCCAGAATGGCGTATGAATTGTGGAGTGGTACAATTGGAAGGATATACCTCCGTTCCACCACCCTCACCCTCCCAGAGCCCACTGTGGTCCAACTACTCCTCTTTCTTGGCAACCTCTGAGGCAGCGGCGGCAGCCCTGGTGGTCCTTGGGAGAGAGAAGAGGTCCCCCAAATCCTGGCCAACTCAGCCTGGAGATGAGCAACCTCCAGCCCAGAGAGGTGCCTGCAGATGGGACAACACTGTATCCTCCAGAACGTCTCCCGGAAGACTGCCACTCCACAGGCACTGCACTGCACCACTCCCATCATGTCTTATTTGTGGCATCTCAACTGTTTTGTATGCTTACTCTTTCCTCTCTCTGTTTATTTTTTTCTCCCTACTTTCCTGCTGCCTCCATGTCTTTACAGCTCCTGCTCTTCCTGTTCTGGGACAGGAAGTTCCTGTGTAACCCCCTACAAATGGGGGTTCCCGAAAAGTCTTCCTTGAGCTTGCCTAAATGCTCACTGCCAGGCTGGTGTCCTGCATTTTAGCAGTTTAAATGTGATTGCCAGTGAGTGCCTGTATAGCCTCTGTGCACTGTCTCTTTAAGAGCTGCCTGGATTGCAGTCATAAGTAATCTGAGAGGGCGCTCTGTTGAAAGATGCAACTATTTGCTGATAATCATTTAGAGTGATAATGATAATGTAGTTTGTCTAACCTGCCTTCTTTGCAGCAAGGACTGTTTTGTTTATCTCCACTATCTTGCTCCTGTACTGCCGAATTGGACCAATCAGTACTGGTGGGACCTAAAATGGAGCCGGACTATAGGAACTGTCTGGAATCAGAATCTGTAGGAATTGTAGTTTTGGGCTTTTGGCACCTGAAGGGGGAGCGTCTGTTGTGACTGACAGACAGATCAGCCAACCAAACCTTTTGGATTCTGGGGAAATTGCCAGGCTTGCTGGCAGTTGAGTCAGATCTAAGTTGGGAGCTGAAGAAGCAAGAAGCAGCCATCTGAGTAGTTTCGCGTGGGAGAACTGTGGAAAGGCCTGAGTTGTGGCCTGCATGTGTGCCTGCTGCCCCTGTGAGGGAGAGAAGAGAATTATTCCGGACTAAATCCAAGTCTGTGAGAACGAAGTAAGCCACTGATTTTTTTGACGTGCTCATACCTGAAGACCACGAAGATTTTGCTGAATGTGATCGGCCTGTCAGGATTTCCAGCTGCTTTTGAATCACCAGTTTGTGCAGAGACTTTGCGATCATGACCAGAGAGCAGTTTGCCTGGTACAGTAGAATTTCCTTACATGTAAATGTGCTGTGAGTTGTTAGTGGGTCGTGATTTGGTTCCCCACTGTGTGAACTGTGTTCTGCCCACTGGAAGCTGTATCCAACCCAAAACGGACTATATCCGAATTTGTCTCCATTTGGCCGGGGCCTTGCCACACTGGCCCAGCCAGACTACCCGCTGCACAGAGAAAGCCATCGACGAAAGACCTGTCTGAGGATCAGCCCCCTGCTCCATGCTTGAACAGGAATGACGCCTCGGCGATTCGTGTGGGCCCTGCTTCTCCTGGCACTCCAGATTAACCACCTGCTCTCTCGATTTTCAAGCAGCCCTGGGTACCAGGGTAGCTCCCTGCAACAACAGCCTAATCTAAAAGTGTGTCATCTAATTGTCTTGTTGTTTTCTTTTCACAAACTGAGTCCTCCGGCTCTGGATTACAAATAGTGTGTTGTGCATGTTTTCTTCCATCACAAGGCCCCAACCAGCTGTAACGTTCCTGGCTAGTCCACCATTCTCCATCTGGGCACCTAGAGTGTGTGACTGTTTATGGACCCTGAAATGCATGCATAACTGTTTGACTGATATAGCCTTTAAGCAAATTAACCTGATTACACCCCTCCCTTCTTCAAGTCCCTTATATAAATCAGATCTAACTCTTTTTTGCATTTACCCTGACTGTGGTTCCAGTTTGTGCAAGAGTACTGTACTGCTGTTATTTGCTGTGTATAACCTTGTTTTACAGGGGGTCTCCAGGGCCGGGCCTGAGGAAAGCCCCGGTGGTAACTGCAAACAGTGTGAGTACTTGTGTGGTGTATTAGGGGTATTGTGAAAGTGATTATTGTTTATTGTTCTGGCCACTAGTGAGGAAAGAGGGGGGTTACAGTGTCCCGGAGAGCTATGCCCAGGTTAGCTTGACCACTACCAACCCTGACCTCTGGGTGGAGGCACCCATTTCAGAACTCAGGCCCCTTAACCTGCTACTAGCCAAGCAGGCAGGGGTAGTAGCTCTTGGGATAGCGCCACCTAGGGGTTACACCTGTATTCCTCAGTAGTCTCCTTCTTGCTTGCTCAGATTCAGATCTCCAGCAGCTGGGGGGGGGGGAGAGAGATGGAGAGCTACTTTTTTCCTTCTAGGATGGTATGTCTTTTGTGCTTCTGTGATCACTCCCTTCCTGCTCCCAAACAGGAAGTTCCTGTTGCCAGTCAAATCCTGTGCCTATAAAAGTGGAATTAGCTAAGGGTGGCAGGTGCTGGGGAGGGAGGGCTATATAGTACCAGTAGAGTAGTAAAGTTCTAACAGCACCTCCTTACTCTTGCTGTTCTCTGCCAAAAGCTATCTAGGGCAGTTTTAAATCCAAACACCTGGCTTTCTGCTGAGTAAGCCACTCCCCCAATTCACAGTTCCCTTCTTCACCTAACTGCACAGATAACATTTCCCTTCACCCAACTCAAACAAACACACAAACTCTTGTTGTTTTTAC
Source organism: Neoceratodus forsteri (assembly GCA_016271365.2). Taxonomy (NCBI): domain Eukaryota; kingdom Metazoa; phylum Chordata; order Ceratodontiformes; family Ceratodontidae; genus Neoceratodus; species Neoceratodus forsteri. Next base: position 159,964,047 of record CM057456.1, on the reverse strand, counting down.
CCTAAATACATCCTGTAGGCCCAGAGAGTCATGACAACCGCCAAACCCACTACTCCATAAGAGCGGCCCAATGATGAAACTGCTCACTGGAGGACCCCCCAGGGGGCAGGAAGAAACTACAGAGTCGAGGATGGTGGCCACTGGGAACAAAGACTGTAGGTGACCCCGACAGAGTTGGAGTCGGCCTCCTGTCCCCCGCTACCAACGATCTTCATGCAGACGTACCAGAGAGCAACCTCAAGTGGTACTGTTTCTTCTTCGACCAGTGGGATGAATAAGAACTCGAGGCCGAGTGGTGCTGGGTTCCCGATGAAGATTAAGAATGGGCCCACTTCTTTTTGTGCTTTCAGGAGGACTTCCCTTCCTCCGTAGTCAGACCCCCCCCCCGGTAGAGAGTGGTGGACCAGACCCAGCCCTTCTGGAAAAACAGCTTTCATGTGAAGTCTCCCTACTGTCACCGGCCCCGTTCATGGTCGACTCCATCGAAGATGGGTCGAAGAAGAAGTCTTCTGTACTGTTGAAAGAATACTTTTTTTTTTTTTTTTTTTTTTTACACTAAATAAAAGTAAATAAATATACTAAAAACTAAACAAATAGTGAAGGCCTATGATGCTGTCGTATAAATGTGAAGATTTGATTCCTGGCGGGTGAGTGACCATCACTAAAGCGCACTTAATGGCGAGAAAAAAGGAAATGAGGCGGTTGGAGGGTCGAAGCCGAGGTAGCCTATATGGTGCAAGCCGATCTCGCATCACTGCACCTGCGCGGTCCTACCTCGGCGCCAGTCCTCCTGAAGACTTTTGGCTCCCGTTCGATCCTAGCGCCCCCAGCATAGTCCCATCAGTGTGAATGAGTGGTGGAGACTCTACGTCCAGGAAGATCCCTTGCTTCCAAACTGGAAAGGGTCCTCCCCATTGTTATAGAGCACCATCAAACTGGCTTTGTCATAGGTAGAATGGCCATGGGTTATGTCAGGGCAGTCATAAAAGTAATGTGGTCAGTTAAGCACCCAAAGGACCCAGCAGTGCTTCTTAGCATTGAAACAGAGAAAGTCTTTGACTCTAGAATGGGAGTACATCTACAAAGCCATAGCTGCTAGGGATTCAGGGGTGCCTTCACTAGCTGGAGAAAGCTTCTCTACTCTAACCTACAGGCTTCAATCCTCACTAATGGGCTGATATCACCATCCACATCCTTGAGAAGAGGGACCAGGAAAGGGTGCCTGATTTCTTCAATGCTATACCTAATAGCCATGGAGCACCTACTATGGAAAATCAGACACTCCGCTACTACTAAGGGTAAACACATTGCCACCTACGCCAAGGATTTGCTTCTAGCCATATCGAACCCAGCAACATCCCTCATAGATGCACAGAAATTGTCGGCAGATAAGGACCGCTGTGCCCATCTAGTCTGCCCATAAGCCCTATACTTGTATGCAGTCACTGGCCCCAAGTGATCAATGGCTTTTCATCACTCCCTCCCCACCCAATGTTCCCTTGCGCCTGTCCCAGGCATGTTTAAACCCCTCCACTATGTCCCCACCGCCTCTTGTGACAGACTGTTCCAAGAGTCCACCACCCTCTCTGTGTAGAAAAACTTCCATACATTACCTCTTAATCTACCCCCCTCCAATTTCATATTGTGTCCCCTTGTTCTGATATCTTTTCTATCCTCCCACCTACCCTGCACCTCCTGAATGACTTTAGCTAAATCTGGGGTCTAAAAGTAAACTGGAATAAAACTGAAGTACTGCCCCTTAATAACAGATGTCAGTCGGTTCAAATCTTACAGCTAAATATGAAATGATCCCTTACCCAAATAAAATACTTGGTGGATCTCAATATCAGTCCCCTCATACAAGAACTGGGGTCTGATTTTAATAGGTGGAAGAAATTGAACCTCAGCTTTGGAGGGAAAGTATCTGTATACAAAAGGATGGCATTCCTGAAAATCTTGTTCTGCTGTGACAACCTCCCAGTGTGTACCCCAGAAGTGAAATTTAAATGCCTGGAAAAACTACCAAGAATCAATCTTCATCGTTCATCGCTGGATGGTCTTAGGCTGGAGGCACTATGACCCCCATGGGAGTGCATGCCTTCTAAGCTCTGGAGGTAAGGGACCAATGTCGTGGATGGTGCCGCCCATGAGGCAAACATATGATGTCATGCTCATGGGCTAGCCAGTAACCGATGCCAGACCCCCTTACCTCCTCTGTTCTTCCCGCCATCGAGGAAGGTACTCCGTGGGAGCGTTCACCATTTTCTTCTGCATCACACTGCCTTGGTTCTGTTCATGGCTGCTAGCTTGATGCCATTCAGCATTTTCAACCTCTCATCACCGCCTTTTCTTTTCCTATCCCCTCTGTATGGTACTGAGCTCTATTTTTACTATTTTTTCTTGTATTCCATGAGTCAATCATGTCCGGATCCTAGGGGCCTGAAAAGCAGAAGAAAACATCAAAGAGGATGGAATCTCCCTCCCATGCATTGCTGCCTCTATGGGAGAAACATGTCCATCCAGGACCGACATGGTTGGACCTGCCTCAGAGCAGACCATGACATGAACCACTGTGATGTCTGCTGCTCGATGAACTTTCACACCTCAGAAATTCATGCAATGAGGTGGGGATGGGACCACTCCCACCTTTGGAGGCAGGTGTTGCACCCGGGACTCGAAGGTAAGGTCCTTGGGTTCTTCCCTGAGCCCCTCCCCGGTACTATACATACCGAGGGAGAAGGAGCAATGACTGTATATAAAGATTTGGTTTGACCAACTGAGAAGGGGAACAAAGCAAAAAATGAAAATGACGTACCTACCGTAATTCCTGATCTTTCTGTGCATCTTCACCATTCACCACCTTTGGGTAATGTGGCCGGAGGTCACGACCCCGTGGGAGCTTTTTTTTGGGGGATGGGCGGAGTCGACACACTATCGGCACCACCCTCGAGGCCAACGCACTGTGTGGCGCCCGTGGGTTGGCCATTAGGTGTCGTCGACCCTGCCCTCCCACCAGTTCTGAGTCGCCGAAGAGTAAGAAAAGATTGGGAGGGAGGGACAAGGGAGTCCAAGGGACAGATAAAGGAAAAGATATACAAACTAAAAGGAGAAATAAACGACTGAGAGGACAGAGAGTTGGAAATCTAAGGGGATTGGGAAGGGGCCTCAATCTCTGGAAGTAGAAGAGGAAGGAGGGAGGGAAAGAAGAATTAGCAGTAAGAATGTGGGGGAGGAAACATACCCTGAAGCCTTGACCTGTCTCCAGTTTGTATAGGAACTGTGAAGGAGTAGCCAGAAGGCTACACTGCCAGAATTCAAGGCACAGAATCACTGGCAATAAACTCCAACATAAGCAGAAGTGGCTATTCTGGAAGAAAATACAGGATACAGGGGTGTACCCCGAAACCAAGTTTGGCGGTAAGGAACAAGTTTCTTAAATTAATTTGAGGGTTGAGTCCCTAAGGACAAGAATGAGGGAGAATAGCAGAGAGAGAACAAAAGATAGGGCCAACCACCAACCACCACCCCACAGGGGTGGAGCCAAAGCACTGAGGAAAGAAGTGCTCTCTACCCTGATCACTCTCCCCCCGAAGAATGTAAAACATCCCCCCGTGTGCCCAAGGTCATCCCGCTCCTGACCAAAGGAAAGGAAGAGGGGGGAAGGAGGGCACACAGAGGGAGGGGGACCCAGAGACTGAGGCCCCAGGGGGATGGAGGGTGGGATTGAGATGTATGTGAAGATACACAGAAAGATCAGGAATTACGGTAGGTACGTAATTTTCATATCTTATCTGTGTCAATCTTCACCATTCATCACCTTTGGGTGAGTTCTGAGCCCCCTGAAGGGGGCCCTGGACCCTAAAGGAGTAAGTGCCTTAGCTCTCAGTGGGTGGCACACCAAGAGAGAGAGAGAACCTTCATGGTTCTGGAGAGGCCCAAGACTGGGGAGAGTGAGACAGGGACCCCCAGGAGGGGGCAGGAGATTGCCCTGACAGACGCCGTCTCACCTTACAGGAGAAAAGATTGGTTCTCTGGTATGCAGAAGAAATCACCCTACACCGGGCAAAGGGTGGCAACCAGGACAGATGTAGCCATGCCGTCTGCCTAGTGCAGATCGCTGTCTCTATGACCCTGGAAGCTACCTCTTTGGCGTCGTAAGATGCCCTCGCTTCGTGCCTTGCTAACTCCAGGCCACGTGCAAAGAGTGCAATGGCTTGTCTGGTTACCTCCATATCAGGCAAAGAGGCTAGGAGTTGACCTAGCCTGGACCACAGGAATCTATCATAGGTAGCGTAGTGGGCCTGATGTGCAGATATTGAAAAGAGCAACCATGCTGAGTAGAAAGTCCTCCTTCCCCAGAAGTCAAAATCCATGGAATCTGCATCTGGGGGCTGGTCATGGTGAAGGGCACGAAGCCCATCCGGAGTGTCCAGTTGCATCAGTCCTGACTGAGGATGAGACAAACTACCTGGAGACTCCAGGGGGGGCACAATACCTCTGGCGGTGATCCCTAGGGGCTGGGACTCTGGAAAAGGGTCTCTGCCAGAAATGGAACGATGCCTCCCAAAAGGAAGCAGGCCAGGGGGGGCACCACAAAGGCGTCCACACTGAAATCGCCTAGGAAGGCATGCGTCGAGTGCTCTGGATTGTGTTGAGTGGGTGTGGTGATATGCAGATCCTCCAACATCCTCATGAGGAAACGCTGATACTCCGCGAAATCAGCAGCAGGGGAGATGTGGACAGAGGGTTCCTCTCCTCCCTACGAGGAGGATGAAGAAGCGGAGGACCTTGTAGATTCAGTGGCTGGTTGTTCAGGGGGAGGTTGGAACACCTGCCTGTCCATGGCCCTAACATGAGAGAAAATGAGCAGCCGCAGCCCTGAATTGCTCCCAGGAGAGAGGTCTGCTAGGACCAAGAATGCCTGGGAGAGCAGGAGAAGGTGGCAGAGGAGTGGGGCAGAGCTGGCAACAGGAATCGACTGTCCTCTGCCTGGGCAAAAGAGTGCACCTGGAACCCCAATGGAAGAGGGAGCTCTGGAAAACAACAGCCAACAGCTGATCAACTGTACTGGAACTGCCTAGGCTGTGCCCTGAAGTCTCCGTGAGGTGACCGGGGCCATGGAACTCCAAAAGGACGGTCCCCTACCTCCAAAGAACAAGGCCCTCTCGAGGAGACCGAGAAAGAAGGCAGAAGTCTGCACTACAACTCCTTCCCGAACTCGGGTGGGTCCCAGAAAAGGGTGACCGTGCCGAACCCCTAACCCTCAACCCCTCAGAGTCCGATAGAGCCCTTCTCCTCACAAACACCAGCCTAGGCAGCCGACATCTCTGGTCAGTCCCCGAAGGGACTATGCAGAGAGTAGCACCCTTCCCTCCTGTGAGTGCTCCGATTAGCCCCAAAGTTGGGTGATCCAGGCGTACCACCACTGAGGGATCAGAAAACCCTCTGAGGTCAGGCTGCAGAGCAATAGTGGCCTGCACTACTGCCTGCTGGTCAGCACCCCTGAACCTGGACCTGGGGGCAACTGCCCGCTCCTCAGAGGGGGGCTGGTTCCAGTCAGTCGAGGACACTATCAGGGTGTCCACGTGAGCGGCCAACTCCAAAGAGTCAGACCACTTGTCTGACTCAGAGTCCGACTCCACCTCTGAGGAGGTGGAGACTGAAGTCCGATGCCAGACAGTACGCAGGCGCCCACTGCCATCCTGACCAAAGGGGAGACTGCACCAGAGTCAGTGCCTAAGCCCCAAACTGCACCGCGAACAGTGCATGAAGAAGACACGGCGCCAAGGACAGCAGCAGAATTGGAGCTGGTGCCTGTCATGGCACCATCCGGTCCCATGGCGTTGAGGTCAGAGATGACGCTGACGGCTCTGACAGCTCTCTCGGTGCCACGAATGGCACTGAGAGTGGTACCCCCTATGGTGCTGTGTCCTCGCTCGGTGCCGCAGGCGGCACCAGAGCTAGACATGGTGCTGTGCTCAGCCTCAGTGGTGCGAATGGCACCAAGGTGAAAAACAGTCAAGGACGGCACCGTAGAACCTCCCATGGTGCTGTCAGCACCAGCTGTGCTGTGAACGGTGCTGACATCAGAGACAGCACCAAGCAATGGACTGGCACTGACCACGGCACCATCAGAGCCCACGGCGCCTCAAACGACACCTAGGCCCAAGACAGCGCCGACAGATGGCATCGAGGACAATGCCAACCCAGGCTTCCCAGCCTGAGGAGACGACAGCAGGGGAGCCTTCACCCTTGAAGGGGCGATTGCCAATACGGTGCCTCCTGCCCGCTCCCCAAGAGTATGGACTGGGGCTCCTGCACCGAAGAAGGGGCTTCTGCAATGGTGAGACTACTAGGAGCAGAAGCCCCCTCTTCCATGGTCCATATAGAACTGGGAGGGGACCCAGAGGAAAGGCCGAGAGACCGCAGCTTGGCCCAACGAGTGCACACCTGTCCCCTGAAAGTCGGTGGAGCTCGTCCAACTTTCCATGCACGTTGCTCAATGACACGATGGTCCATGGAGAAGCAGGCATCGCACGAATCCATGTCGTGAAGCGGGCCAGGACACGCAAGCCAACGGTCATGTTGGTCAGTGACTGAGTACTTATGGCAGCACGGGCACCATCGCAAAGGGAGCCGTCCCGTTTTTGAAGATTTCTTGCGCCCCAACTGAGACATGACCAACGGTAAAACAAGCTAAACAAGACGCGACATCACTGAGAAAATAAAGAAAAAGAACAGTCTTACCAGCGGCGTCAAGTGGAGGTGATAATGGAACTGGCAGGAGTTGAGAACTATAACCGCATCGATGAATTTTGGCATCGATAACAGCTTTCACAGAGTAGGCCTCTTGACGTAGCAGCAGCTCCTCATGAGGTGCGACCTCTATGGCAGGAGATGAAGAACTGGTGGGAGGGCGGGGTCGACGACACCTAACGGGCAACCCTTGAGCACCAAGCAGTGCGTCAGCCTCGAGGGCAGTGCCGATGGTGCGTCGACTCCATCCATCCCAAAAAAAAAAAAAGCTCCCATGGGGTCTTGACCTCTGGCCACATTACCCAAAGGTGATGAGTGATGAAGATGGAAGAACAGCAGAGGAAGGAGAAGACATGAGGGAGAACAACAGACACTGGCACCCAAGAGGACAACCACACTATCGGAAGAGTGGGAGATATTGGAATTGAGGATGAGGGAGATTCTAGACTGAAACAATTCTGTGATTTGATAAGTGTTGAGTGCCTGGTTGAATACATGGGGGTGGAAGGCTCGAGTCCCTAACAAGACAACAATGCAAATAATTTATCTACCCTCCATCACGAGTTTTGTTAAAAACAGAATGTGATGTGGTTTCAAGGACATCTCATGAATACAGACAAAAGGCTGTCCTAACAGAAGCACAATGTCAAAGATAATATGCATCACAAGAGATAAATACATTCTCATGGACTAATTTAAGAACTGGGACCAAAATATTGCCGTTCGGTCATCCTCACGGCTAGTACTCACTGGGACTCCCTTGTAAATGAGCACATTAGCTTTACATTGGGGAGAGAGAAAAATGTACACATAAGATTGTCTATCAAGTACATGTGGTATTTTAGATTGATATCAGTTCAGCGGGGGTATGAGCAGGGGGATGTTAACACGTTGAACATTGGTTTTCAGGGATCTGTGCTCTTTTCAATGTTTGACAATCACTGATTACATCATATGTAGGTGGATACTAGAGAGACTAATCATTATATTAGTTAACTATAATTCAACCTGAACTGAAACAATAAGAATCCAATTGTTTTTAGATTATATTGGTACTTAAGTGGTTGTGATAGAGCACGCAGTAGCTCTTGACAAAGCTCCTAGTAAGGCGCGAAATGCCATCAGGCTTTTTTAGCGGGTGTGGCATCTTTTGATATTTGTCACACAAGTGTGCTTAATATAAAAATATATAAAGATGCACCTTTTTATGCACACAGTAGTCTGCACTCCATTTTATACCCACAGAGGGGAGAGTTGCAAGGTTCTCTTTGGCTCTCATTACATTGGTTGAACTGTATGCAACTGCAGCCAGTGGACGACCACTTCTTCTTGTGCATTATACTGAGGGAGACCAGGCTTCCACTAGTCCTCATCTCACTGAGAAGGTAGGCCTGGGGGAGGGGTCTATGGGACAGCTGGTCCCCCAAGGGGCTGGCTGTGCATCCCTCCCAGGCCGGTACCCCTTGGTGGGGTCTGAACAGCCCCAGTGGCAGAGTTGCAGCTATATGCTAGGCCTGTATCCATGGGTTCCTTGGGGCTGTGGTGGTGCTGCCCACATGGCTGGGTCCCCTCCTGCTGCCATTTGTGACTACAGGAGAGGGGAGATCTCTGGAGCCAGGTGCCTGTTGGAGATCTTCTGGATCTCATCCACCAAGCAATTGGATAATCCGGAGGGTGAAGACCAGGATGATCCCAAGTGACTTCTGGGCTCTGGTGAAGTAGAGGACCTTTCTGGGCCTAGCCCTAGTCCTGTAGCATCCGTGTTGTCATCTAGGGGTTCTTATCGGCCTGGTGCCAGCCATGGTGCCACCTTCCCTGTGTCCTGCAGTGCCAGTTCTGGCAATGGAGGGGATGGCAGCACCGGGTGCGGCACCAGGTTCTGTTCTGGTGCCATCTCTGGCACCAAGTCTGGTTCTGGCACTGCCCTCGGTGCTAAATATGATTCTGGTACCATTTGCGTTACTGAGGGGGTTTCTGGTGTCACTTGCATTGACATCTCTCCTTTGCTTCAGGATTCTGCTGCTCAGGTTGTTCTTAGGCCTAGCACAAGAGGCAGAGCCCATTCAGGTGAGGGGGAGGCTTGTATTTATTTATTTAAATTTTGGTAACCGACTAGGTAGGTCCTGGTCAATGCTGTGCTCTGTGTCTAGAGTGGTTGGGAGCTCTAGAAGGAGTTGTAGTGTTGATTTGGGTCTTCTGGCCCTCCCTGAAACTGCCTGTGGTAGGTGGGCTAGGGGCCACACTGTGGGACTACTACTATGGCTCTGATCTCCCCACTTGGGGGTCCCCCCAAGGGCACCATTCAGATTGCCCCTCTACAGCTAGGCATTCCTGGGTGGACAAGATGCACAGCCCCTCTGGGTTGGTCACTAGTTTGCTCATGTAGCCTTGGCAGAGGGCCTGACCTGGTCCTTCATGACCCACCTCCTGCAAGCCTCCTCTGCCTGTCCCTCCTCCTCTTCTGGGCATTTTTAGTCCTACGGGACCCCTGACTTGCTAACAGGTCAGGGCTTCAGCGAGTGCCTTCCCCAACTACCTGAGGGCAATGGATCAGGCTATCTTTCAGCCTCAAACCCCAGCACCACTGCCCGCCCCCGAGTCCAGCTCGTCTGTTCTTCGTCTTCCTCCACTGAGGAAGAGGTTTCTCAATCCATCTCTCCTCCGATGCTGACTACACCCATTATCAGCAGTTCCTTTCAGAGATGATAAGGGAGCTGTGACTGTCCCACTTTTCCAGCCACAATCCTGCATGCCCGACGCTGTCCTTTCTTGGGGAGTACAGTCATACCTCCATGGCCTAGACCTCTTGTGGAGGCGTCAACAGCCGTCTGACTCTGTCCCTCTGCCCCCTCTCCAGTCCCGAGGTACATCTAACGCAGGTATTGCGCACCCCTGGGATCTCCAGGAGCCTTGTGACACTCCCTCTGGACATAGGTGCTCAATGTATGACCCTCTCTTGAAGTTGGACTCAGTTGAATTCAATATCTGGGATTGTAGGGTTTTCTCGGCAGCAGGCACCATGTTGTGCACTGCTGCACACCAAGTGTCCTGTAGCAGGCACCTGTGGGAGATGCTGGGTCAGCTCCTAGCATCTCTGCCAGATTGTGAGGCAATCAGACAGGCCATATGCCTTTCCACACAGGGTCTGGAGCTGGAGACACACCAGGCAAGTGTGTCCTACAATGCTAATGAGGTAGTCTCCAGACTAGTGGGTACTGCAGTCTGTATTAGGCGGACAGTGTGGCAGAGTCTTTCACAGTTGTCACCCTTGGCCCGGTTTAGGGTTATCACCTCATATTTTCAGGGGGTGCACATCTACCGTAGGGCCAGGCGCGAGCTTGTGGGATGTATTCCAGCTCCCAGGCCACAGGAAACTCCACCTGACCCCGACTAGTCTCGGGCCTCGCTAGACCCATGAGGGGCCCCTGCCTTTCTCTCTGTCTTCCCCCACAAGACGTTGAGGGAGCAACCATTTCCCTCAGGGTTCGCCAGCACCACCACTGGTGATGGCTTGGTACTCAGACCCACAAGTGATGAATGGTAAAGACTGATTCTTGAGAGAAAAAGAGACGTGCAAGAACAAGGGGACACAATTTAAAGATGGGGGGGCGGTTCAGGGGCAATGTAAGGAAGTATTATTTCACAGAGAGGGTAGTGGATGCATGGAACAGCCTTCCTGAGGAGGCTGTGGGGTCTAAAACTGTGGGAGCATTCAAGAATGCATGGGACAGACATAAGGCAATTCTTGTTGGGGGTAGGAAGAAATAGGCTGTTGGTTAACTAGGATCTGCGGCCTATCCTGTAGGTAGGGAAATGGGCAGACTAGATGGGCCAAGCGGTCCTTATCTGCCGTCAAAGTCTATGTTTCTATGTTCCTAAAGATATGAAAATTACATACTCACCGTAATTTTTGATTGTTCAAAACATCTTCATTCATACTGCAACTCGCCCACCTTCCCCCATAATGGCCAGGCTTCTGGGCAGTTCTTCCTTCCTTTCAGCCTATTCCCTTTTTCTTAAAAAAAAAAAAAAAAAAAGAGGGTGAGGCAACAAGGGGCAAACCCCTTCAGAGGACCCTTACCTGGCCTCCTCAAAAAAAAACTAAAAAAAAAAGTAAAGGGGATTTTTATATGAGGGTAATGCTTGCCCCATCCCTTCCCCTTAGCTTTCCCTTTGTTATTGTTTTTTCAAAAAACAACAAATGAGCAAAAAAAATTTTTGGAAGGACTCATTGCTATGTCCTTGTTTTTCCCCTTTTTCCTTGCCCTGTTAAAAAAGACACTGCCATCCCTTAGGAAGAGGGGATTTACAGTTGTTGCTTTTGGATAGCCTTTTCTCGTTCCCCTGGGGACAAGACCTTGCAGGGGGAGCTGGCGCTCTAAGGAACTGGAAAGCCCACTAGTTTAACAAGTCTAGCAGAGCCACTATGGCTGTAAATGCATTAACTATTATAGATAAGAGTGTTTCATGGGCTTAAACAAACATGAATTGCTGTTGCATACACTAACTGAATCAAAGTACGGTACATTAAGAAAGGGCAGATATAAAAATAATGCCACTGTCTGTATTACAGTTACCTGTGTGTTTCACATTTTATTCTATGCACTGTTATAGCAATCAACTCAACAGAACTGGGCCATCATATACATGAAGGTACTGTACCTTAATTGCAAACACTGCTGAGACAACTATATGTTGTGACAAGGTGGAAGACAAACACAATGGCCCAGATATTCAAAAGAGTTGAGCCATGCGCAATAGGGTTGCACCTGTGCAAGTCCGAAATTGCGCCATTCTGCGATATTCAGCAGGAGGCAGTTGCGCCCCCGAAATCATGCTGAGCAACAGCGCAATGATAATGAAGGCATGTGCAACCGAAGGGGGAGGAACCATGCATAAATGGTGCAGTGTGATATTCAACGAGTTGCACCATGCACAATAGTGGAGCAAGCGGAAGTTGCGCCATAGTGGAAATGAGCCAAAATAAAAAGGAGCAAGGGAGAGGCGCAAGAACGCTACAGGGAAGCCACATGTGTCAGAAGCAGAGGCAGACAGACAGGGCAGGAGGCACAAACAGGGCAGGCCAGGGAAAGGGCAGTCTGAACAGCCAGGCACAGGGAAGGTGTGGGGAGCCACACAGCACAGAGGCCAGCACAGGCAGGTGTACCCGGTGCAGGGAAAGTAGCAGCCAGGACAGCGGTGGGAATACAGCAACAGCTGCCCGGGGGGGGGTGAACACAAGCCAGGGACATGGCCAGTGCCACCTTCCACATGGAGGCCGTAATGACGGGGGTGAGAAGGTGGGTGGTAGGGGGGTGTGGCCGTGGAAGGGTCCATCGGTGGTATGCCCCCAACAGGCAGTACCGAGCCCACACCAGCTTTGAGCTGTACACTGATACTGAGATCGTGGGCCGGTACCGCCTGAATAGGGCAATTCTGAGGTGGCTCTGTGAGCTGTGCAGTGATGTGATGCAGGCACCCACACGACGGAGCCATGCCCTGTCAGTGGAGACTAAGATAACAGCCTGCATGTGCTTGCTCGCCACGGGTACCTTCCAGAGACCAGCTGGGGACACCACAGGCATAACCCAGTTGGCCACGTCACGCCATCTCACCCAATTCCTCAGCGCACTGCTGCCACATGCTGTGGAGTACATCCATTTCACCAGCACAGCGGTGGAGTGCACAGCAAACATACAGGAGTTCCACAGGGTAGCACGTATGCCTGGCAAGCTAGGGCAATGAACTGCGCCCATGTGGCCATCATACCACCAGGCGTAGGGCTGCATACACTCATCGCAGAGCTATGCCAGCATCAACTGCCAGGTGGTGTGCGATGCCAGGGGTGCATCATCAATGTCTGTGCCACGCACCCTGGGGGAGCACACGATTCTTTCATCTGGCACCAGTCAGCACTGTGCCACAGATTCGAGAGTGGGAACATCCCCACTGGACACCTACTGGGTGAGTATGCAAACCATATGGACAATCATAGGGCCTGGGGGGGCATGGCCAGAGGTGGCATGGATAGTAGCCTACATGGCCTGGGGCAGGGCGATGCTGATCACAAAACTAACCTCCGCCCTCTACACACAGGTGACAGTGGATACCCACTCTGTCCCTGGCTGCTCACACCCTACCGGCGGCCCGCGACCCCATCGCAGCAACTCTACAATGAGGCACACGCCACCACACGTAATGTCATCGAGCGGGTGTTTGGGATGCTGAAGGCACGTTTCTGTTGCCTGGACACCTCTGGCGGTGCCCTACAGTACAGCCCCTCAAAGGCCTGTGGGATATTCCTGGCCTGTTGCATCCTGCACAACATGACCAACGAATGTGGGATAGCCGTACAGGTCAAAGAGGGGGACAGCGATGGGGACGCCGGTGACGATGGTGATGGGCAGCCCCCCCTTGGCTGACGGGACCCCCGACTGCTCCGACTGGCACAGCTGCACCGGGACACCATCACGGAGTAGCACTTCAGCCAACCCAGGTAAGTCATGGGGCCTTGCGCAACCACCAGTGGCCAAGGCACAACCCACAAACACGCATGGACACACACCAGGGGTGCATGCCTCAAGGGAAGTGGCAGGGCACAGAAGCACACACACAACCAGGGATGGGTGAGGATTAACATGCCACGCCGATGGACACACACACACGCTCACACACAACTCAACAAACATGCACAGAGGGCAGAAGGCACACCGACCCAGAACGCACACCCTAGCAACATACATGTCCACAGGCCACCACTCCCACTGCCTGTCCATGTGCATGTGTCAGATGCAGAGCACCATTGCACATTGGTGTACAGCGCAATGCATGCATCATCATGCACACGCAACTGCGGACAGCAGCCGGAAGGGTGTGCAGGTGGACTGTGTGTCCGCATGCAGGGCCGGGTACCCACCCGTGCACTGCCCACTGAAACACACAATGCACACAGGGCAGCACCAGGCAGTAGCCATACTGGGAGACAGGTCAGTCACGTGACACAGTGCCACGGCCACCACGGATGCGTGGGCAGCCCCGCCGAGACCCGCCAGCTCTGGCAGGCTGACCACTGGCCTCATGGGGTGGCACCGATGGTCCCCCAGGGGTTCCACTGCATGAACACGACTGTGCTCGTGCAGGGGTCTGCAGCACACCAAACGTGCCTGCACCAGGAGTGCTCGGGATGCCCACAGCTGAACCCGGCAGTCCGCGATGCATGGGCACCTGACTGTGTGCCCATTGGGGCCATGACAGCAATGAATGCCTATGTATGCCTGTCAATGGCAGCAGTCACATCCTCCCACAAATGGTCCATCCCTGCCAGGATCAGTGCGGTGTCCCTGCTGCGACATTCCTCTGCCTGCTCCAGAGCCACATGCAGTGCATCCACGGACATCGCAAGCTGCATCTGCTGCTGGACCGATGCTTGCAGTAGGCGGGTGTGCTCGTCCAAGAGGTCATCAGCCTCCTCGGCATCCTGTCCCTCAGGGTGTGCAAGGCCCCGATGTTCAGCACCCACTGAGGGTGGGTGCTGCGCACCAGGACCAGGTCTGGGCATGTCCACAGGCGGTGCACAGACGCCGCCGCTGAACTCTGTACCCCCAAGCCCATTGGGCGTCTGCTGATGCTGCCCCTCCGGCTGCTGCACCCCAGGGCTCAGTGGTGCCGCTGCAGTGGCCGCAACAGTCCCACTGTTCTGAACAGACACCAGTGCTGCCCCACTGGTGCTGACAGGCACAGCCTGGGACTGTGCTGACACGCAGGCCTCCATGGCGGCACCACCCACAGCCATGGGCGTGAATTGCCCTGCTGTGTGGCCATCCCGTGGCACACAAGTGTCACTGCCCATGACAGTCATGTCATCATCACTGGTGCCCGGACTCTGCCCCGGCCACAGCCACAGCGTGCTGGCATCCATGGATGCCAGCACGCTGGGACACAGGCAGGGCTTCCTCCACACCTGTTATGACATCAGTGTGGACAGCCAGGCGGCCCCACTGTCACAATGATCCACATATACCTGTGGAGGTGGATGGTCCCACCTCCGACTCCATCCAACTGTCCGCAGTGGACAGGCTCAACACCACTGACCCATGCAGATGCTCAGGATCTGTAAGGGAAAGCAAAGTCGCGTTACTGTGTGTGACCTACCCTGCTCCCCCCATAGACAGACCATGACTTACCATGCAGTGATGGGCCACCACTCATCTGGAAGCCACCACCCAGAACACCCTCAATGGCACTGCGCTGCATGCTTCCAGCAAGCCTCTCCTCCGCTGGGTTCAGCTGTACCACCTCCGGCTGTCCCCCCACCTGTTGCAGCATGTGCTGCCCTGATGGCAGCCACCTTCTCCTTTACCCTCCTCCTGTCCGTGCCCATTTTCTTCTTACACTCCTGCACGGAGCACTGGTGGCTGCCATGCAGGTTCACGGCACGCGCCACCTCCTCCCATGCAGCAGCACGGGCTTGAGGGGTTCCCCGCCATCCACTGAGAAGTGGCTCCTGATCCAGGTAGGCCTCAAACAGGGCCTCTGTTTCAGCCTTTGTAAAGTTCGGCCTCTTCCTCCTCCTCCCACCACTGTTTTCCTCCTCTCCAACAACCTGCTCGGTCATTATGTAGCCTGTAAGAATGGTAGTTGTTACCTGTGACTGTGCAGTCCCATGCATATCCCTGAATCCACAGTCCACACTCCCAAACAGCATGCAACTCACCAATAAACTGCAGTAACCGACTATGGCCACTGCAGCACATTGTCGCACGTTTATAGCGCAATCCATGCAAATGAGGCGAGGAGCAACTTTAAGTAGATGCAAATTGCAGTGCTGCACCATTGAATGGCTGATTAGATGATTTGCATATGACGGCTGAATATCGCACTGTTGTGCTTTGCGCAATTGTGTTGAACGTGCTGAGCCAATGGTGCAGTCCTGTGACATGCGTAGTATACCTCACTGCACATTCCCGGGTTGCTGACGCAGGCATCTGCCACGCTGCTGACGTGATGTGCATGGTAGGCAATGCAGGGCACGGCCACCATTGTGCCAGTGGCACTATAGCGATGGTCACTACATGGCGCAGTGGCACTGGGCCATCCTAGGCGCAATGGCCCAACTGCTCGGTAGTCTGCTATGGTGCTGGCACACAGGCAGCCAATCGCGCTACACGCATTGTCTTCTGATGGCGCTGTGTGTGGCCATGCGCCAGAGACCCTTGACCCTGTGCTCGACCTTTGCCCCCTTGGCGCCATGTGTCAGGCATGGGTGCACCTCTATCATGCTGTTCAGTAACAGCGCGATAGGGAATGGCAGTGCTGTACCGCGCAGCATCTGCACATGGGGAGCCGCACTGCAGAGCACCATATTGCTTACTATAGCTGCTAGGATGGCATGCAGGCGGGCAGCACAGTGGACAGCCATTGAGCTCGCAAATCTGGTGGCAATTGTGGAGCCACACCATGGGCCTCTCTTCGGGGAGGCTTCCCTGGACAGGGCCAGGACGCAGGTGTGGCAGGAGGTGGCCACTGCCCTGGAAGTGGCCACTGGATGGGGGCGGAGCACGGAGCAGTGCAGGCACCACTATGGTGACCTGCGGAAGGGGGGAGCCAGAGCTCCTGGCCCGACTTTGGGCATGTGCCAGGAGGGGCATGGTGCCATGTCCAGGTAGGGATTCCGTCAACACACTTTTATTGTCCATATGGGTCACAGTGTTGTATGTGTCCAGCACATAGGGGAGGGACCGTATGGTGTTGGCCGTGGCGGTGTTCACAGGGTGTGGGGTGGGTGGGTCTGGCTGGGTGGGAAGGCACACACCTTGGGGCAGGGGGACTTTGCTTCAGGAATGTACTGATGTTCTTCTCTCCTTTTTTTCCCCACAGGCCCGGACGAACTCCGCAGATTGCGGGAAAAGCGGCGGAGGGGGAGGACAGTGCAGCTGGGCGAGGGCCATCACTGCCCACCTGACCGGCCTGATGAGGGTGAGTGCCATACATCCATGATTACTATTGCATGCTGTGTGACAGGGTGGGCAGCGGGGCATGGCCACCATTCATCGACACCACTGCCATGCACGCAACTTGTTACAGTCAACACTGTCCAGTGGCAATGCATGTCTGGGTGTGCATCACTGGTGGTCCATGCGTGCACCAGGTGCATGGCTGTGCCACTGCCTTTGCACCACATAGCCATGTCACTAAACGGCCAGGGTGGTGCTGTGCATGACTTGGCCAGTGGGTGTGTGCAGCGTTCTGCATGGCTGTATGCGCCTGGGTGGGCAGGTCCTGTGGACGTGATCACTGCGGCGGGGGGGTCACACACCATCACAGTGGTATGTCCCATGGCCGTATGCCATGCACATTGGGCGGGCTGTATGGGGTTGTGCATTCACACCTATTGACTGTGCTCCCTTGTCCTAGGTACCTGCCCTCTCAGGGACATGCGGGACACCGTGAGGGAGGTCCTACAGCTGGCCCGGGAGTCCCTGGACATACTCAGGAGGCTGGACACGACAGGGGTGCTGAGGAGGCACAGAGGCCGGAGGTCATGAAGTCCTGAACGGTGGTCCCGATAGGAATCCCTCGGTCCCTGACTTCCCCTACCCCCATGGACCCACCCTCACACCCCTCCTATCCCATCCCATTTGTCCACCCCTTCCCCCTACCCATGCCCACCTTGTTTGTAGCCCACCCAAGCTTGTATATAGTTTTTATTCTTGTACATAGTTGACTGTTATATTTTTTCAATACATTTGATTTTGATATGAATACTGTGATGGTCTCTGATTTGCAGCAGACTATAGGTGCTCAGCTGCAGTGGTGTGCATGGCGTCAGGGGTGGTGCAGTCATGGGTATGTGTGTGTGTCCGTGTGGAGGTGACTATGGTGTGGGGGTAGCTATCAGTCAGTGTCTGTTGTTCCCTGTGCACTGGATGACTATGTGCAGTGGTCCTTGGCACGTTCTCTGTGTCCATGGCACACCCATCGGCCCGTCCATGGCCTGTGCAGCTGACACACATGTATGTCTGTGACCTGCACGGTCCGCTGGCATGTCAGTGGTGGCAGTCCCTGCAGGGCGGCCACTGTACCCGTCACTTTGCTGGGTTGCCCCTGTCACTGGTGTGGTGCATACCTGGCTTGGGTGGCACTGTGGGTACCACAGTCGTTGTCCCACCTCCATGCTGTGCCTTGTGTGTGTTGCAGATGTGCCCCACTGTCTGTGGCTTGTGCTCCGGGTGACTACTGGTGGTGTATGGGTCCACAGTGCCTGTGCAGGGTGGCTGGCACTCCAGTGCCATGAAGCACTGCGGGTTGTGTGTATACGGCTTACATGGGCCCACAATGGGGGCTTGGTTGCCCCACCACTGCGTCCTTGTGTTGGTGTGCCCTTGGGTATGGATGGGTGTCTGACCATACACTGTGTGGCATCCGGTGTGGTGCATGTTTCCACGCACCACTGTGGGTGTCTGTGCTGGCTGTTGTGGCCAGTGGTGGGTCAAGGTGTGTCACTGGAATACTGTGCAGGGCGCTGTATCACTGGTGGTGGTGTCAAGGGCATGCCCTGTCCCGTGTGGGGTACCTCTTGTGCCGACGCATGGTCGGTCTCTCAGCAGTACCTCGGGACTGTGCATGGTGGCAACATGTCTGCCGTTGTTGCATTGCCGTGTGCTGCAACCCACTGATGGGTGCTCATGGTGGGGCTGGCTTGCATGGTTCTGTGGTGCACAGAGTTGCATTGACACAGTGGGGGTGGTGGCATGCATGGGGTTTCCTGCAGTGGTGGTCACTGATCATGGGGGGGGGTCTGGGGGTCATGGTGCAGGGTGTGCTCTGCACTGGGAGGGAATGGTGTGGCACGGGGTGGTCTGCCCTCCTTGTGTGCCAGTCACAGCTTGCCAGTAGGTGTGATGGGGCACCATGGCCAGGCTGTGGGTTGGTTGCTGGTCTCCATGGGCCAGTGGTTATTGCAGCCCTCCCCCAGTTGTGCTGTGCTTGGGGTGTGGGGGGACGATGTCTGTTCTGCTGTGTGTTCCTGTGCCCATCTGTGGCATAGGTAGTGGGCCCCTACCTCCCTGATTGTGCTGTTACATTGCTCTGCAGCTGGGGGGCTCCCTGGTTGCGCTATGGCACCTCTGGACTGCTCAGCTGAACATCCCTTGTTGCGTTATGGCGCATCAGATCTGCTCAGCTTCCCCTCCCTAGTTGCGCTATGGCGCAGGTGGTGCGATATTCAGTCGTCGGCTGTTGGCGCAATTTGGTCTGCTCCGTTTTTGAATATTGCGTCTCTTGTGCATGGGCGCAATAGACTTGCGCTTGCTCCTGCTATTGCGCACTTTTTGGGCGAGTTTGAATATCTGGGCCAATTTTGAGATGTTTAGGAAGACATTTGATGTGTTTAATAGATTTTTTTGAGAGATTGCTATACAGTACACACACATAATATAATAATAAAATTTATTTAATTAAGCGTCTTTCAATATTTCAAAGTGCTGTACAAAAATGAACAAAACACATATACAAATACATAATATAAAATCACAATAAAACAGGAAATGCCTTTCCCCATAAAAAAAGTCTTTAGTGCCTGCTTAAAACTCCCCACCATCCTGCACTCCCGGAGCTGATGGGGCAGAGAAATCCAGAGGGTAGGTACCGAAAATCCAAAGGCACGCGTGCCAGATGACTAAGTTAACCCTCGGAATCTCCAGCAACCCCTCGTCAGCCGAGCAGAGCTGTTGCAAAGGGGTGTAAGGAACCAGGAGCTCTTTCAAGTAATCGGGACCCAATCCATGTAGGGCTTTGTAAGTCAATAGACCTACTTTAAAGGTGACCCACCACTGTATTGGCAGCCAGTGCAGAGCGTGCAGCACAGGGGTGATATGAGATCTTCTAGATGCCCCAGTCAACAAACATGCTGCTGTGTTCTGCACTAGCTGCAAGTGGCGGATATCAACCCCAGGAAGCCCTAGATAAAGGGAGTTGCAGTAATCGGCACAATGTCACAAAGGCATGGACCAAGACAGGCAGGTCACTGGATGGAACAAGGTGCCTAATCCTGGCAATGTTCCTAAGATGGAAAAAGGCCAGCTTGATGACTGCCGATACCTGATGTCAAAGAGTCAGATCATATTCAAGCTCCATTCCCAGGTTATGCACCCATTCAGAGGTGAGAATCTGGGCCTCCTCCAGAACTAAACTGGAAGGGAGCCCAGTCCTCAATCCCTCTACCCTATGACTCAGGTCCACAACCAAAACCTCAGTCTTTCCCAGGTTCAACTTTAGACCGCTGGCCCAATCTTGGATTTCTGTGAGGCAGTTGTTCAGTATCGAGATAGCACCAACCTGGTCAGGCGCAAAAGGCAAGTAGAGCTGGGCATCATCAGCATAGCAGTGAAACCTTAGCTCATACCATCTTACAATGTCTCCGAGGGGTAGCATATATACTGCGAATAACATGGGGGACAGCACCGAACCCTGAGGTACCCCGCAAGGCAGAGAGAAAGCCCCGGATGAAAACAAACCCGAGACCACACTCTGCGTTCTCCCAGCGAGGAAAGATGAAAACCATCTGAGGACTGTACTCGACAGCCCACAGGTGAACCTCAGGCATTCGAGCAGAACCCCATGATCCACAGTATCAAAAGCTGATGATAGATCCAGGAGAACCAAGATAGAACGGTGTCTCTGATCTCTTGCTATCAGGATTAGTATAATATAAAAGTGCATAATACCCAAATGTCAATGTAAATCTTACACATTTCATTACAAGTTGTTCTCTTGAAGGAAGATCTTACTGTACAAGGCCTAAACATGGGCATTGAGTAAAAGTAAACTGGGGTAGATGTGTTATTGAAGGTATTGTATAGTTAATCTTTTATTTCTGTTCCACCCCAGGCACACACAATATGAAAATCAACAACCCCTTGATATGAAGCAACAGGAATTAGTACAAGGACAGAAACAAGTAGGAGACTAAGTGGTTAGACAAGCATGAGTATGGTAAGTCAAATAACATTTCAAAAAGTCTCACTATTATAATTCATTTTTTTAGAAATGCATCTGCACAGTTGACAATTTTTGTAAAAAAATAATAAATGTATGTTATTCCACATATGTCCACAGGTGCCACGCATGCAGGTGGTGGGATTTGAGGCCTGGATGTGCCAGTCTGCTGTGCTTCTGAGTCAGAAGATCATGGTGGAGAAGGCAGAGGTACTGTGGGTTCCATCAACAGCTGTTGAAGCAGAGGGAACCAAATCTGATGAGGCCAAAGAGGGGCTATTAGAATCAAGTGAGCGCCTTCCATCTGTAGCTTCAGGAGAACCCTCTGAAGCACTGGGAAGGGAGGAGGTGCATACAAGAACCTCCCTATCCAGCAAAGAGACAGTGCGTCTCACCATAAAACACCACGCCCGGGAACGAGCGAGCAAAAATTAAGTAGTTTTGCGTTGGATGCAGAGACAAAGAGGTCTATTTTTGGCCAATCCCACAGGTTGAATAAGCTTTCAACCACCTCTTGATTTAGCTCCCACTCAGGAGCCCTGATGTTGGTGTGGCTGAGACTATCTGCCAGGATGTTGCTATGCCCAGCCCATGGACAGCAGTCAGGCAGAGGTCATGCTGGACTGCCCAGTACCACACTCGCATCACCTTCCGGTATAGAGGGTATGAGCGAGTGCCTCCCTGTTTGTTCAGGCACTAGACCACAGACAATATTGTCAGTCTGAACCAGGAGTGTCCCCGGACATAGGAGAGGCTGGAGGGCATACAGCACTCCCTCATTTCTAACACACTGATGTACAGAGATGCTTCTAGCTGAGACCATGTTCCCTGGGTCTAATGGTCTCTTAGGTGTGCTCCCCAGTCTTGACACAAAGCATCCATTGTAAGGGTCATGGTAGGAGCAGGGGGTTGAAAGGGGAACCCCCATGGAGAGACTGGACAGCTCCTGCCACCAAATGAGATCCTTCTTCATGTAACCAGACACTAGGATCCTGTGGTCCAGGTTGTCCAGCCGCTGATCCCATTGGACACGAAGAGTCCATTGAATCACCCTCATATGCAGTCTGGCTAGAGGAACTGTAGGGATCGCAGCTGCCATCAGCCAGAGAAGACAGAGGATCGACCAGGTTGTGGTCCAGTGTGAGTTCGCGACTAATCTAGCCTGTTCCTGCAAGGTCTCTGCTCTGTCCAATGGGAGGAAGGCCCTGACCTGGACTGTATCCAGCACCACCCAAAATACATTTTGTAGGTACTGGGAGGGGAGAAGAGGAGAGGAGAGGTAGGACTTGGGATAGTTGACTGTTATTCCAAGTCTGGAAAAGAGGTCCAGGATGAAGGAGAGTGACTCCCTCAGACTGCTCTTTAATGGGGCTGATAGAAGCCAGTCATCCAGATACAGGCACAATTAGATCACTCTATGGCATAGGGCCACAGCCACTACTGCTAAGCACTTGGTAAAACCTCAGGGTGCAGAGGATAGGCCAAAAGGGAAAGCCTTGAACTGGTAATGTTCCCCTGAAAGGCGAACTGAAAATAGCGGTAGTGGGCCTGTAAGGCAGGGATGTGCAGGTGAGCATCCTGTATGTCCAGCACACACAGCCAATGGCTCTTGTAGAGCAGGGGTAGAAGTCCCTGGATGGTGAACATGTGGAACTTCTTGTACTCAATGTACAGGTTGAGCATGCTGAGGTCCAAGATGGGTCTTTGGTCGCCCATCTTTTTGGGCACTAGGAAGAAACTGAAGTAGTACCCTCTTCCTATATGTGCCGGTGCATTTGGTTTTATGGCTGACTTTTGCATAAGAGCCTGGATCTCATCCCCTATCAGAGACAGGTGCTTTGGAGAATAATGCGAAAGGCTTGGGGGGGTTGTCCGGAGGTCTGTCTAGGAACTTTGTGGTGTGACCTCTTGCTATTAACTGATGGATCCATGAGCCATGGTTATGTCCTATGACCCCAGAAGGTGGAGGACAAATCCCGCCCCCACTGGTTCCCATAGAGGTTATCTGGAGGAGGCAGGGGGGTCCTCCACAAGTCAGGAGGCTGAGGGGAGGGAGCCAGCAGCTGCTCTGGGGAGGCTTCTGGGACTTGGCAGGGGGAGTAGGGGTTCCTGATGCTGGATACCAGCATTTGGCCTGGCATTTGGCAGGTGCCTCTTTGGTTTGGCATCTCTGTTGCTGAAGAAAAGGTGTTTGCCTTTGTAACCTCCTTGGTACATGAAGCGGACATTGTAGATGGATTTACTGCGGTTCTGCAATTCAGTGATACTATCCTTGGCATCACCTCCGAATAACACGGATCCCCTGAAAGGGGCATCCAGGATGGAGGTCTGGACATCTTGTGCCAGGCCAGCAATCCTGAGTCACGAATGTTGCCTAATGCAGACAGCAGTGGCTGTGGTGCGAGCAACTGAGTCTACTGTGTCAAAGTGTCCTGGAGGGCATGACAGGAGATTTTAGCCAGTCTCACTGTCTTAGCAATCTCTACCTAAAGCTCCTGGTCCTGGATAGCTTCCAGCTTGGACTTGGGTGAGGCCAAAGAAGATTTCTGGTAAGAAACCATATGAGCCACATAATTAAGGGACCTGAGGGCACAAGTGGAGGAGGAATGGATCTTGTGACTGAAATTGTTGCTTAGACGCCTTATCAGGAGGATACATTCTTAAATGTTTAGGTTTAGAGGACCGGTCATGGACAGCTGTGATAACGACCGAGTCTGCATTAGGATTGACAATAAGGTGTGTGACCCCATCTGGGGGGTGTTGCATCCTGTCTGCCTCTTTTGAAACAGCCGGAATGGAGGAAGGCTGTTGCCAGACAGTGGATGTCAGGTCTTCATGGGGCCCAGTCCAAGGCAGTATGGGCATAGGAGCTGTGTCAGTCATGTCTAAATGCTCTGCAAGCATTTTCTGCTTTGGATCCTGTTCCTGGATAGCCCAGCCACAGGCATTTTGTATAGTTATGAGGAGTTCTGCAAAGGAAGGGTCCTCCAGAGGGGACTTTGGGGACTCCTTAGGATGAGGCTCTATTGGTGTATGCATACCAGAGCTGGAGGACGAGTTGGAGTCAGAGTCCAAAGAGTTCCTGCTGGGGGTCTGAACCCTTTTTAGAAGCATGTACTGGGTTTTATCCCTGACCTGGTGTCTAGAGGAGCCTTCTCTGGAAAGGTGGGAATCCACAGGAGAGGCTGATCTAGGGGTCAGAAAGGAGGCAGGAGTAGAGGCTGCCATTGGTTTCAGATGGTCAAGCTCCATGGCTAGTTGAGTTCTGGCCTCCTGAATCAGGGTCTGAAACACTGCCTGGATATCAGCCTGAGGCTGCTGTGGAGGCTGAGGAGGAGGTGGTGGTGGAGGAGGAGGCTGGTATAACGGATAGCCTGGCATCTGATATTGAGGGAATCCATGAGCCTGATAATAGTAGGGAAAGCCAGAAGGAGCATACCCTTGATTAGACATAGCCCAGCATCTGGTACCCCGGTACATAATGTGGTTGATGACCAGGCATTGGATACCCTGGCAAAGAGTACACTGGGTAGTGTTGGGGCGGATAGCCTGGAACATTGCCCATAGGTCCAGTTGGAGGCAGAGCTGAAGGTCCGGCAGGAAGTCCAGAAGGACCAGGCGTCAGCCCCATAGGAACATTCAAAGGGGCTGGCACTGGATCAGGCACAGCAATGTCCGGCACTGGAACAGTCAGCACCTGGGGGCCTGATGGTAGGCCATGCAGTGTTTGAGGAATGGCCGGAGTGCCAGACATACCCTGGTCTGGTGAAGGGTCACTTGGCATTGGGGTATGAGTAGAACACGTCGGAAGACCCGCCTACGTCTAGGGAGCCGGAGTCCAAGATGGCGGAACCTGGTTGTCCAAGGGGGCTTTGGTTGAGGAGGTCCCAACAGAAGGTCCCAGAAGGGATTAACAATAGGCCCCCAGTGGGTAAACCAGGAAGAGACTGACCTAGCAAAGGAGGGGGAATCTCCAGATTAGTGCCCACCTCTGGCTCTTGATCTTCAGGCAAGCCCGGAGGCTCTGGTTGGGTCAATGGGAGTGAGAAACCCTCTAAAGACTGTTGCTTGTCCAGCAGCTGGCCCAACTCAATGTTCTGGGTATTCTGCGACCCCGATGGGAGAGCCTCAGCTATGCAGTCCCCAGAAGAACCAGAGAGCGACTTATCAGCTGTGACCTTGCAGATGTCCGAAGAGCTAACGTCTGACTTATTGGCCTGGGCCATGCAGACAACAGCAAAGCTGGAGTCCAGCTTATCGGCTGTAAACATGCACTCCTTGGTGGGAGCCAGGGAGTGACTTATCGACCTAGCTGCTGGCTATAGACCCTGAAGATGACATGGGCCTAAGAAGCACAAATGGAAATTATGTACCTACCATAATTCTTCATCTTCTTGGATGAAGTCTCCACCACTCATTCACACAAAGGGACTACGCCAAAGGCAGTAGGACTGAGTGGGAGCCAAAACTCTTCAGGAGGGCCGTATAGGCTACTTCAGTGTCAACCCTCCAATCGCCTCAGTACCTTTTTTACCAAGGAGGTGCAGCGTAAACTAACCTAGTGAAACTAACCTATGTCAGACATAAGATAGTCCAAATGACCCGTATAAGAAAGTTCAACACAACAGAGTCTTCACAGCCCAGCCATTGAGGGAGTAAAGACCAAAAATAGATAGGTGAGCTCGGGGGATGGAGGGTGGGTGTGTGATGAGTGGTGGAGACTTTGTCCAAAAAGATCAAGAATTATGGTAGGTACATAATTTTCATATCTTCCTGGACATAAAGTCTCCACCACTCATTCACACTAATGGGAGAGTACAGAGCTAAAATAATCCCCCGAGAAGGGCGGCAGGAGAAAGGAGATCACTTAGGATAGGAGTCCACTAAGGACTGTCCTGCTAAAAGATTGGTGCTGTCTGGCATGGACATCCAAAGTGTAGTGCTTCACAAAGGTGTGCACGGTACTCCAAGTAGCTGCATTGCAGATGTCTACAATTGGCACATTCCGCATTTCTGCCAGAGATACCATGGCTGCTCTGGTAGAATGAGCGTATACTCTGCCTTCCAGCTTAACCTGTGCCATGGAATAGCAGTGGCGAAGACATGCCACCAGCCACACCGCAATACACCTGATGGCAACAGGCTGACCCAGCCGGGCTATGCTGAACAAGACTAAGAGTTGCTTTGACTTGTGGATCTCACTAGTTATAAGCAGAACCGCAAAATCCTTTTAACATCCAGAGAATGCAGGGTGCACTCTCCCTCATTCTGGAAGTTTGAGAAGTAGGTCAGAAGAACCGAGGGCTGGTTCAGATGGAATTCTGAGATTACTTTGGGGTGGAACTTAGGGTGAGTTCTGAGAACCTCACTGTCTTTGTGAAATACTGTATAAGGAGGGTCTGTGATAGAAACATAGAATTTGACAGCAGATAAGGACCGCTTGGCCCACTCAGTCTGACCATTTCCCTACCTAATGGATAAGCTGCAGATCCTAGTTAACCAAAAGCCTACTTCTTCCTACCCCCACCCTCTAGAATTGCCATATGACTGTCCCATGCATGCTTGAATTCCACCACTGTTTTGATCAGGGCATGTATTTCAGACACACTGCGAGCGGATGTAATGGCTACGAGGAAGGCGGCCTTCAGGTTAGGAACTTCAGCTCACATGTTGCTAGAGGCTCGAAAGGTTCATGGGTGAGCATGTCTAGCACAAGGTTAATATCCCAAGCAGCTACCAGTCTCCCAAATGATGGCCTAGTGTGGAGTATACCTCCTAACCAAGGGTAATTGAGCCAAAGACAGTGTGTACAGACTCATGATAAGCTGAGATTGTGCAGAGGTGGACCTTCACAGTTGAGTACTGTAGCCCTGTATGCGACAGGTCTAGTAGATACTCCAGGACTTTGTTTGGTGGGCAAGAAAAGGGATCCAGGAAGGACTTTGCACACCAGATGGAGAAACACTTCCACTTTGCCGTGTATGTTTCCCTAGTAGCTGGCTTGCATGCCGCTAGGAGAATGTCTGAGATTCTATGGGAGACATCAGATCTACCCACTTCTTTCTCCTCAGGAGCCATGTGTGGAGATGATGGGATCTCAGGTTGGGATGGACCACTGGGCCCTGGGTCAGAAGGTCCATCTGAAGTAGTAGTTGTCTTGGTGGAATTTCCGATAATCTGTTGATCAATGGAATCCAAATCTGAAGAGGCCAGAATGCGGCGATGAGGATCATTCTGCCCCCCCCCCATGCCTCCAGCTTGAACAGCACCCTCTGAATTAAGGGAAGAGGAGGAGGAAATGCATACAGAAAGTGTCTTGTCCACCACAGTCTGAATGCATCCTGACAGAAAATGCTAGGTTCTGGATTTCTGGAGCAGAATAGAGGCAGTTTTGCATTGAGTGGGGATGAAAAAAGGTCCAGGTCCAGTGTGCCCCACTCTTCGAAGAGCGATTGCATGACGTTTACATCGCGAGACCACTCATGATGATCTGCCTCCGTTCTGCTGAGGCAATCCGCTAGATCATTCTGGACTCCAGGCAGGTAGACTGCCTGGAGCAGGGCTTCATGCTCTAGGCACCATTCCCACACTCTCATCGCTTTCCTGCACAGGGGATAAGAGTGCGCCCCACCCTGCTTGTTGATGTAGTACATCACCGCTTTGTTGCCCATCTGAAGGAGAATTATTTTGTGACAGAGGATGTCCTTCAGGGCTTGGATTGCATACGGGACATCTAATTTCCAGGACATTTATGTGGAGTTCAGACTCTACCTGACTCCACAGACCTTGAGTATGGAGACCTTGACAGTGAGCTCCCCATCTGAGTAGAGATGCATCGGTGGTGATGGTGATCTCTGTCTCCTGTGGGGCAAAGGGAAAGCCCTTCAGAAGTTTGGCCTTGAGTCCACCAGGTGAGTGATCATTTTAGAGGTTCCATCACCTTGATGTGAAAGGACTGGGGATGTGTGGTCGGGGACCACTGAGTACTGAGCATCCACTCAGTGGTCATCATGTGAAGACGAGCCAAGGGCACCGTGAACATTGATGACACTGTGAGACCCAGCATCTGCTGCATCGAGACAGCTTGGATTGAGTCTTTCTCTTTGATGAAGTTAGCCATCTGGAGGATATCGTTCTTCCTGTTCTCATGTAGGAAGGCCCTTGCACTGGAGGTATCCAGGAGGGCTCCTATGAAGAAGTGTTGCTGGAAGGGCTGCTGCTGTGATATTTCCAGATTCAACAGAACTCCCATAGATGTGAGGAACCTGGAGAAGCTGTGGCCACTGCTTCCTGTGTCCCTTGTCTGGAGGAGCTTGGTAGGAGCCAGTTGTCCAGATATGGGAAAACTTGAACTCTGAGTTTCCTTAGGTGCACTGCGAGAACTGCAAAGCACTTTGTAAAAACTTGCGGTGCCGAGGACAGCCCAAAGGGCAGTACTCGGAATTGATAGTGCTGACCCAGTGCCACAAATTGAAGATACTTGTGGTGGCTTGGGTGCATGGGACCATGTTGGTAGGCATCCTCCATGTCCAGGGAGGCCAGCCAATCATCTTAATGAATCAGAGGTAGAAGTGTACTGAAGGGATATCATCTTGAATTTTTCCTTGAAGAGGAACTTGTTTAACTTCCTTAGGTCTAGAATAGGGCACATACCACCTGTTTTCTTTGGAACTAGAAAGTAGTGAGAGTAGAAACATGTGTTCTGCTGTTCCTGTGGAACTGTTTACCGCCCTGTTGTTCAGAAGGCCTTGAATCTCGGAAACAAGGGGGTCTGAGTAATCGACAGTCTGAGCTGTTGTTTGGGTGGATGATACGGAGGGGTATCTGAAAAATTTATAGAATAACCCTTGTGAATTATCTTGAGAACCCATTTGTCTGAAGTGACTGACTTCCACTGATTGTAGAAGATGGAGGACCGGACCCAGCCCAGCTGGAAACACAACTTTCATGGAAAGTCTCCCTATTGTCACCTGCCCCGTTCATGGTCAACTCCGACGAAGGCGGACTGAAGAAGACTTCTGTTTCTTTCGGTGAAAAAACCTTTTTACTTAAATAATACAATAAATAATACTACAAATCAAAACTGAATGACTAAAGCTGTCATATAGACATTAAGATTTGACTCCCGGAAGGCGAGCGACATTGTCACTAAAGTGCACTTGACAGCGGGGAAAAAAAGGAACTAAGGCAGTTGGAGGGTCAATGCTGAGGTAGCCTATACAGCGCAAGCCGGTCTCGTGGCACCGCTTCCATATGGCCTTACCTCGGTGCCAGCCCTCCTGAAGATTTTTGGCTCCCACTCAGTCCTAGCACCTCCGGCATAGTCCCATTAGTGTGAATGAGTGGTAGAGACTTTATGTCCAGGAAGATTAGGGGTTCCATCATCCAAGAAGAGTCATGACTGCACCGTGAGTAAAGCAGGCAGGGAGGCCGTGGTCTGATCCACTGGAGCAGTAGGAGTACTTACCGAAGTGGTGGCCCCTCCAGTGTCAGTGGTGCCCGATGGTCGACGCCAAGTGGATGGAGACCTATCACAGTCTCGGTGCCTCTCCTTGTCCTTTTTCTTCTTTTTGGGTTCTAGTGTTGGAGAAGATTTTCCTTTCAGATTCTGCAGCTCCTTTTCCATCAAATCTAGGCACTTCTCCAGCAAGTGGGCTTCGAGTTTTTTCTGGTGCCTAATCCATGTGGCCTGCTTGAAGGATTGGCAGGGTGCACAGTCCTTGACCTGGTGTTTGGGGCCTAGGCAGATCACACAGCTGGAATGCTCATCCACATGCAGGATCTGGGTGCCACAGGACTTGCACTACTTCTTTTCGACGCATCACCCAACTGTTCATGTTCCTGAATTGTACCTCCAACTACATCCCATGCTGTAAATTTGTCACACTTATTTGCTTCCCCTTTTTTCTGTGTATCCCTGAAGATCTCTGTATTAGACCTGTTTATGTTAGACCTGGTTATACTGTATTTTACTATGTAATTGTTTGACCTGGTGTTCTGTTCTTTTTATGCTTAACTGGACGTTTGTGTAAATAAGCATTTTTGCTCACATACCTTTCAGTATAAAATAAAAAGGAATTGATTGATTAAAAACTGGACTGATAGACCTGAACCACAGCAGTTCTGTAAAAATCCAAACTGGTCATACTGGGTGCAACTTGCACAAATACTGCCGGTCCGGTCACACTGGCGGCACTGTTCAGTCCGACTTTTACATATCTGTTCCACTCCTGGAAGTCTGTTTTTCAACCCTTCCTTGGCATGGTTGAAAATGGAACTGTCAGGACCAGACCAGACAGGTAAAAGCCAGACCAGATCATCTGGAGTGAGTGGATCACATATATTTGCACAAGCTATTCCCAGTCCAGATTTTACAGCTCTGGTCCGGGCCCTGTGATCTGGTTTTTAACCATACCCCACTGCATGTGGCTTAGTGACATACTGTACAGATAAATGCAGAGTCTAACCCACTGAATGTTGAATTTTCAGAAAACCATTGTGCTAAAAATACAAAGACTTACTCAATTCCTGATGATCCCCCACCCCCAAGTCATGCTCAAATATTGGTGCCTCTACATCCACAGCATTAAGTTTTTAATGCCACCATGCCTCTTCTGCTGCCATGAGCACCCCCATCCATGAAGTCCCATTCTGCATATGATAGCCCCCTCCCTAAGCCAGGTAATTTTCCACCACATCAACCAAATTACTGCTAAACTCCTTATTTTTAAACATTTTGTTGATAAATTTTTGTTTTAGTATAACCATGGTCAGGAAAAATGAATTTGTAAAAGAAACCAAAGCCACCATTTATCAGTTCATTTAATCACAATACAGCATGTTATGAACTGATCAGATTCTATGTGTAACCTAAGTCAAACAAAAAAGTAGACACACATATGCCTGCCTATATGCAAGTGAAGGAAATATGGTTACTATCATTCAGTTGTAAACACCTATAGTCACAAATTGCAGGTTAAGAACATTCAGTAGAATATAATCAGTAGCCCAGAACTGCCTGCGAAAATTAAGTCGGTGTATTATTTGGAACAGACTGGGACTCTTTGCTATGGAATGTCCAGAGCAAAGTAACAGACTGTAGAGAGGTAGGGACAGACCCTACCCCTCTACCGTCACCTTCATTTTACCCTGTGTACCCCCCCCAACATTTCTAGCTCTCCTTCCTTCCCCAAATTGTTCCCCCTTACTGGCCTCCCTTAATCTCTCACAGAATGTAAGGGACCCCAAATGCTCCCCATGGGTCCCTCTCCTACCCCACGAAGAGGCTTATATCTCTCATCTACTCCCTTCCCCCACCATCCATCCTATCTCCCTTGACTTGCAATCCTCTTGCAGGGTTCTTAGCATCCTGAAGGGGTCTTACTGCTTCTAGACTTGTCTTCTTTCCTTCCCCCTTCCCATCTACTTGTCCCCTAGCCTTTGCAGTCCCCTTGCAGGGTTCTCAGCATCCTGAAGAGGCCCTAATGTGCTTAGGCATGTCTCCTCTCCTTCCCCTCCTCCATCTACCTTTCTCCCTAGTCTTTGCAGCCCCCTTGCAGGGTTCTCAGCATCCTGAGGGGGTCCTACTGCGCATAGTCTTGTCTTCACTTCTTCCCCTTCCCCATCTACCTTTCTCCCTGGCCATCGCAGTCCCCTTGCAGGGTTCTCAGCATCCTGAAGGTGTCCAACTGAGCATTAGCATATCTCCCCTATTCTATCTAGCCACTGTCTTGGCTTTCCACGAGTACTAGCAGGGTCCAATACATCCTGATGGACTACTGATTAGGCCCCATCCCCTCCAAAGGTGTGAATTCTCTTCCCCTCAAGGGTTCAATTCTCACTCCCTCTCCTAATCCCTATCTACTGACCTTCCCCAACCCCTTTGCAGGGTACCCCACATCCAGAAGGATCCTCTCTTGGATTAGGTCCTATTCCCCCTCCTAGTATTTAAGTCATACCTCATCCTTCTCTCTCCTCCCTCTTTAAATCCCTACAGCCTTATCCCCCTTTCCATCTAGCTCCACAGCCCCCTTTTGCAAAGTTCCCCACATCGTGAAGGGGTCTGTCTGGGACAGTGCCTCATCCCTTTCTCTCTGGTCCCCCAGTCCCCTTGCAGAGTTCCTCGCATCCTGAAAGGGTCTCCAGGGACATGACTCTTCCCACTCCCCCACCTAACCCCTCCCTCTCCTTTTCCCCTTTTCTTTCACGTAAGCACTTGTTTTCTTATTAGCCTGACACTTCTTATTGTCCACTCTTTCTACTTTTTATGTGTAACACTGTTGTAACACTGTTTGTAATACCTGCCTTACAATGGTGTGTTAACGTTGATCTTGTAACTTGAATGTTTAATGTCTCATTCCTATTGTACTCCTTCCCCGCAAGTTGCACCAGGAGATGAGCTACTTGTCGCTTAGTGTGCATTCCTGGTGAAATATTTCAATAAATAAATAAGAATGACTGCTGTTAGGATGGTGGTGTCAAATGGCTTAATGAGGTGTTCATAGAGGTGGAGGGCACAGCAGAGCTTATTTGTTATGGAGAAAGCTCCAGGAAGTGTTTAACCCATTCTACTTCCAATAGCTTTCTATGATGTCTGTGCTATCTATTGGTAATCTGTCACAGAACGACTGCCAGAAGATATTGAGTTAACTTTCTGCAGGCTGAATTAACTCCTCAAGCCAGAGGAAAATAGTGCTCTACAGCTTCCTATACACACACACACAGGCAGCGTATTAATGAGGCTTCAGTGGAGGAATTTATTTTTAACACTGTCCTGTTGTTTGGTAGCAAAAATGACATCAGCCCTTTTTTGAATGCAAAACGTCTGCTGGGCTATGCCCACAGCTGTAAAAAGGGCAGCAGTCCATTTCACTTGAGTAAACACACTGGTTGAATGTCATTTAAAAGGGACTTGTCTCTTGACCTCCATAGCCCAGAATAGTAGCCAGAGTTTGGCATGTTTATTCAACGCAGAAATTCTGGAGACTTCACCCAGTAGCCATAAAACTAGCTTATCTGGCAAGGGAAAGTTGACACTTCCACAGAAATCTCAAACCTGTGACTAGAAGCTCATAAGGCAAGGACAGCACCAAATAATTTACTCCAAGGTGCCTTGTGTTGAGTCACACCTCCAGCATTTATCTGAGCTAATAGGCCCATTTTATGTAAAGCCAAGGGAGTACGGTACCCCCTGTCTAGAATTTGTTTCTATGTCCGTTGATATCTGTGGTCTCGATTTGCTGTGTATGTTTTATTTAGAAGGCTTGCCCAAGTGAATTCTGAGACAGGAGTATTTAAAGCTGATTCCCAAGCTTCTTTTTGCCTGCAGAGCAGTGATGAGGAAGGCTCTATTGGTAAATTTTACCTCCCACATTGCTTGGGGCTGGAGCTCCAGGTGGAAAGTAAGGAGTGTAGTGGTGCTTTTCGATGCCATGAGCCACAGAAGAAAGCATGCCTGATCTGCAGGTAATGCCAAAAGTGCATTTTAGGGAGGTCATACATAAGAGTTAGTGTTTGGAACTCATATAACACTCCCACTTGCTGATCAGTGAGGCTTCCCACTGTGAAGATCCCTTTTTAGATCCAAGGAGGGCAGGGTATTGGGTTCCCTTCAGTAGTGATATGGGTGGTTTCCCCAGAGTGGTTTCAATGGGTCTAAGTGAGTGTTGGAGTCACCACTGAACTGTAGCAGTGTTATCCAAGTTCTCTTATAAACAGGAGGGTGGTGGGGGGTTCTCCCTTGGACCAAAGCCCACTTCCTTGACCGTATTCCAAGGAGAGCTGTCAAACATACTTTCTTCAAGCAGTCTCCAAAAGGGGTTGTGATCCATGGGTACTAACCAACATAGGTTTTGCCCGATACCCAGAGCTTGATGATAAACCCATAACCAGGGGAGTCCTCAGTCGACTTGCATAGCTGGAGGTCTCAGTTTTGATATGCTAAAGCATGGACAGTGTCCTTCCCAGAGAAAAGCGAGGAAATGAAAATGACAGTCACAATAATTCTTGATCTTCCAGAATATCTTCATCTTTCATCACTGGTGGGTCCTAGACTGGAGGCACTAGGACCCCGCGGGAGCATAGGCCTTTAAAGCTTTGGAGGTAGGGGACAAACGTCAGAGATGGCACCATCCATGAGGTGAACGTATAACGTGGCACTCATGGGCTGGCCAAAAACCAACACCGGCCCCCTTACCTCCTCACTTCTGTTCACCTAGGAAGGGTAAGAAAAAGAGAAGGGTTGGGGGCAAGGGAGCCCAAGGGACAGATTAAAGGATATAGGATATAAAAAGAACAAATTAATAAAAACTGACCAAAAGAAGAAGATGCTTTTGGGAGGAGGGTCTTAAAGTGGCCAAGGAAGACCAGGGCGTCTGGGCAGGAGAGAGCAGCAGGGACTCAGAATTCCCAGTCAAAGAGCAAGATGTCAAAAAAGCTGGTTTGCCCTCAGCCATTGAAGAGCATGACTTATGGCCCTCCAAGGCTAGCTGACTCCTAAATGAAGAACATGGTCCAGTAGAATGTCGAAGTAGAGGGTAGACTGCAAGGAAAGGAGTACTTCCCTTTCCCTGAAGTCTCAGAAATAGAAGAAAGACCATGAGCCCTGGGGGAAAAACAGCAGCAGCCATAGTTGTCCACCAGAGGGCACAAGAACCAAACCAGATTAGAGATTAGGAGTCCCATATGACAAAAACATAATATGGGAGAAAGAAAGCCTTCCATTTCGAAGGTCTAAGTGAGCTGATTCAGGGCTCAAGAGTGCACCAATAGGTCCAGTTTCCAAGCCAAGGAGATTATTTATATATATATATATATATATATGTACACACATACACACACATATAAATTAACTAGAAATAGAGAGTCGGGATGATGGGAATCCTTCCCTCTTGATGATCTCAGCACCGGGGAAAATGGTGCTCCTTGAGTTAGTGCAGCAGTACACACATGCTAACCAGGATCCCTGGGTTCCCATTATAATAGTGACTGGATAATCGCGACTAAAAAATCACGACCGAAAAATCATGAGTTAATTATTAGCAAGCATCATAAAATGGCGTTGAAGCAAAAATAGCGATTTCGCCTGCCAAAGAACTAACAATAATCACGGTGTGCATGAATTGTGATGTACTCCATTACCTTACCAAGCAGAATATTTTGAAGAGCACATCGGGCAGGAAAACTGGGCCCCAGGAAAAGACTCAGTACAGTAAAGAGTTCCTGGGCCTAGGGGGCAGTCTGTTAGCTTACATGGGCAATTTAAAGAAAAAAAAAAAAAAGAGATATTTTAAGAGTCAGAAAGTCCCGGGCAAATGTCTGCAGGATCACTCTCCTGAGCAACAAAGTGAATCTGCAGGATAATCGGGGACATGGCCAGCTCGGCTGTGTCATGCAGTCAAAAAGTTACCAGGTCAAAAGGAAATAAACCCCCCATTATAGAGTAGACCCCGGTCTCAGGTTTAAAGACAGCCAGGAGAGGGGATAAAAAAATCACTCCATCTGGTGAGAAAGTTAGGGGGCTATCGATTCAGAAGCGGCAAAGCCCCAATCAACTGACAAAAGGACTTAAATACCTGGCAGTCCTGTTCAGTTTGCAGATGAGGCATTGTTCAACACTAACGATTAAGGAGAGCCATCAACAGCTTTTTTAATCTCCTGCATTGTGGCAGACACTGCTGCTAGTCCTCTGTGCCTGGCTCTTTTCCTTTGCACAGCTGTCCAGTTATTCCATTGCAGGTGCAGGGCTGAAGCTGCATCCAATGTGGAAATTCCTCGAGTGTGTTTGCTAATATTACAGCAGTGCTAACATTTCAGGCACTATTAACATAATGAGCTATAATAGCTCTCGCTATTAGTATTTGCCAGATTGGCGATTGCGATTTTAAAATCACGATTTTCACATGGAACTGGATCCCTCTGTCTGTATGGAACTTGCTCGACAATCTTGCAGCTGGTCACCCTGACTGTAGTTCTGTCCGCTTGTCACCTTCAGATGCTTCTGGCCCATTGCAGAGCACTGTGGCAGGACAGCACCAGCCCCAGAAGGCTCAGACCCAGGAGTGGCTCTGCAGCCCAGCTCCCCTGATGGATCGCAGATGCCTTAGTACCCCACCAAGCACAGGTGACCCCCTGAGACAGTGAGTCCCACTTGGAAGGGGTTAGCAAGCTCCCTCTCTGGCTCTGAGTGAGGACTCCCAAACAGTGGGGGTACTCCTGCAGTCCCTGCACTGAGCTCTCAGCAACGAGAAGTTCTTAGGCAGTTGCTCCACTAAACTCCAGTGCCAATCAGTAGGGGTGTCGGCCTCTGATTCAATAAGCCCAAGTGTAATTCAGCAGGGGGGCTCAGGAATAACAACCCCCTGCACACCAGTCCACACTTTTCCAGTTTAACAGTGCCCACAACCTTTTCTTCGGTTGCATCTAGGACTCCGCTCTCAGCCACTTTAACCAATTCACACAGGACACACACAGCTTCTACTAGCACCCAGATGACCAGAGACGCTCTACCCCTTCAGAATTTAAATTGCAGTCCCATCACAGGCAAAATGGTTTATCTGTCCTGACTGTGGCACTCTGACAATCCGCACACCCCTCTCAACAATTTCAACTTTCCAGAGAAGGGTTTCTGAAGCATACAGTTACTCTTATTAACAGCAAGCAACTTCTCCATACCTGGGGAATCATTGTCCAGTCTCTCTCTCTTTCCCCTTCTCGCTCAGTCCAGTAGCAAGTACCTGGGGAACCAGAACCTCAGCACAATCGTTCTTCCTGCTGTCCCCTTTCCAATCCACTTCTGCTGCCAGACAGATCTCCAAATGGGGGCCTGAGGAAGCCCCTGAAGTTCAATGACCACTCTCACAGCACAGTCCTGACTCGTACAGAGCCCTACCATAGACTGACTCAATCCTAGAAAGCCCACACTATTTCAGTTGAGAATCCAATGATCTGATCGGCTGTTGAAACCTTTCAATAATCAATATCCATAGTGATCGATATTTCCTGTTAGTTTATTGGGGCATGACCTAGGCACCAGAACTGGTCCCCTACTTCTCCCAGGAATCCTGATTGTTTGAAACAATGGGGTTAAGTGTCACAAACATGTCAGCTCCCATTAGTTCACATGGAGTCCATTCAATTCAATACAGTTTCTCCCCTTTTTAAGTCTGGTGCAATTTAAAACAATCCTCTCTGTGCACCAACATCCCAACAGAGTATAGCTCTCACTGCCCCCTGTTAAATGAGCCCGCTCTCATCTAATTTGCCTCAACAGTTTAGTGGTCGCTGCTGCTGAAACTCTATCTACCCAGATGGCAGGCAGCACTCATCAGTATGTATGGAGCTGCTCATTAATATGCATAAGCCCCCCGAGCAGCCCCGCTGTCAGAAACCCCATTGTGCCCCAGTTACAGGCTTATGCCCAACTCCCTTTAGGTCTCCGATCACCTGAAGGGGCACCCAGACCACAATCAATCTCCCCGTTCCTGGACCGCAACGGTGGTCAGTAACTTCAAAGCGCTCCTAGGTGCATATGCAAGTGCCGGCCGGAACAACATGCTGGCAGCTCGTGACCATGGAAGGATGCCCTAGAAGGGCAGAAACAGCATGCTGGCAGAGAAAACAAGAGAGGGACGACCAGCAAACTGGGAACGAACGGGGCAACTACAGGTAAGCTCCAACAGGGGGTTACAGTAACAAAATAGAAGTTTTTTAGACTTCGGTAGCACACAGAGGTGATGATATTAAACTTTAGAAAATAAAGTAAAATGGCAATGGTTTGCTTGACACTGTTGCTTTCAGTAGGTCCAACAAGGGTGAGTGATGGTAGGATTAGGAACTGAGGAGTGATGGGGCTGCCCATGTTACATGGGCCTTGACACTGCATGTCATTTTGGGTAGGCCCTAGGCTAGCAAGTTTCTGCCTGGTCCTGAGGCTGACGACTTATAGTTCCAAAGGTGTGGTCTAATGAAGGCAATATTCTCAATAAAGAGCCATAGATCTTTGAGATAATCTCCTTCATTAGGCTACACCTTTGGAACTGTAAGCTGTCAGTGTCAGGAGCACACAGACACTTTCTGCTAGACAGGGACTGACCACAATGTGCAGCGTCAACACATATATAATGTGGGTGGCCCAACACTCAGTTCCCTGCCAGAGGTTAGCCTTGGAGGGCCTCTTACCATGAGGAACCAGGAGACCAAACCAGTACCAGACAAATAATTAGAGGCATGGGACTGGAAATGGGATACGTGGAATAAGGCTTAGGCACTGAATCTGATTATAAGCTAAAAAAATCAATCAAATCAATCAATTTTTATTTATAAAAGGCACTTTTCTCCAATCCAAAGCACCTGCACAATATCATAAAACAATAAATAAACAGAATTTAAAACTATTATAAATCATTAAAAGCTATACTAAAAAGGTGGGTCTTCAAGGCTCCTTTAAAACTCAGGACAGTCTGACTATTTCGCACCTGAAGAGGTAGAGAATTCCACAGGGTCGGGGCCACAAGCTAAATGACCTAGCCTCAAGATTTCAAACAGACCCTGGGAATTTCCAGCAATCCTCGTCCAGTGGATCGGAGGGGTGAGGGACAGTAGAGGCAAAGGAGCTCTTTCAGGTAAGTTGGTCCCTGGTCATGTAGAGCTTTATAGGTCAGAAGACCGACCTTGAAGGTGATTTGTCAAAATACTAGCAGCCAGTGCAGTCCACGGAGCACAGGCATTATATGACTGGATCTAGAAGAACCAGTCAACAACCTGGCCGCCGGATTCTGCACTAGCTGCAGATGGCGAAGCTCAACCCCCGATAGCCCTAGGTACAGGGAGTTGCAATAGTCAAGGCGGGAGGTAACAAAGGCGTGGATCAATGTTGGAAGATCTTCTGGAGGAACCAGGTGCTTCACCCTGGCGATGTTCCTCAGATGGAAAAAGGAAGTTTTGACCACCGCTGACACCTGAGCTTTAAGCGTCAAGCGGTCATCAATTATTACACCAAGATTCCGCACCTGATCTGAGGTTGTCAGTGGAGTGCCTGCAAGCCATAAGCCAGAGTGTGATCCAGCTGGTAAACCCGCCTCACAGCGACCTTTATCCACAACCAACACCTCAGTTTTCTCGGGGTTTAACCTCAACCAACTCCCATTCATCCAATCTTGGATTTCTACAAGGCAGTTATTAAATACCGACAAGGCAGCATCCTGGCCGGGCACAAAAGACATATACAGCTGGGTATCATCGGCATAGCAATGAAAACCCAGTCCGTATCATCTTATAATCGCTCCCAAAGGCAGCATGCACACCGTGAATAACATAGGCGCTAGAATAGAGCCCTGCGGTACCCCACAAGGCAGGGAGACTGATGCCGAGGAAAAAATTCCCGACACCACCCTCTGAGTCCTACCTTCGAGGTAAGATCTAAACCACCTGAGGACCATACCAGATAATCCACAGATGGACCTCAGATGCTCCAACAGCACCCCATGATCAACAGTGTCAAATGCTGCAGAGAGATCAAGAAGTACCAAGATAGAACGGGTCCTATGATCTCTCGCTATTAGGAGGTTATTTAGTACACGAACAAGTGCTGTCTCGGTACTATGCCTTTTCCTAAATCCAGATTGGAGAGCATCATAGATATTGTTGTTGGTCAGATGATCCTCCAATTGCAGTGCGACCACCTTCTCAATAACCTTACCCACAAAGGGTAGGTTAGAGACTGGTCTGTAATTTGCTAGACAGTCTGGGTCTAAGGAGGACTTCTTCAAAGAGGCCTAACTATAGCCTCTTTAGGGTTCAGGAAAGATCCCCCTCTCTAAAGACTTCTAGACTATCAAAGCCAGGACTAGGCCAATTTTATCCACACAATCCACTAAGAGACATGTGGGGCCAGGGTCCAAATCACAGCTGGTTGGTCGTAGTGCTCGGATGACCATCACAATATCCTCGATTTTGGGGAGGCTGAAGTCAGATCATGCAAACTGGGTGTTTGACATCTCCAGCCGACCATCACTACCCCCATTGGAGAGGGAAGAGCGGACATCCGATCTGATTTTGGCAACCTTATCTGCAAAGAAAAGAACAAACTCCTCACATCGTTCTGTGGAAAAGGCCCTCCCGGGCTGAAGACAGACTGGACTGCACAGTCTGTCCACAGTCCGAAAGAGCTGGGCTGGTCTATTCTGTGCAGCCGCTATCTCCCTGGACAGGAACTCTGCCTTCTTACGAGAGATTGCGGATTGATAGGCCATATAATGGTCCATCAAACTAAGTTTGTCATCATCTAGATCGGACTTCCGCCAACGCCTCTCCAGCCTTTGTCCTACCCTCCTCAACTCCCTTATGGTCTCATCAAACCACGGAGACCTGGGGCGAAGAGTGAGCGGACGAACACGAACAGGTGCAATAGAATCCAGGGCCCCTGTAACTGCCCTATTATAGGCCTGTACTAGGTCACCTGGATCCAAGCAATCTATCGGAAGGTCTGATAGGTCCAGCACCGCCATCAGGTCATCTGGGGACACACCCCTCAATGGGCGGTACCGAACCATTTCCGATGGGGCTGACCTAATAGGGGCGGCCTCAAAATTGAACCTAATGGAGTGATGGTCAGACCATCCGAGTGGTTCCACCACCAAATCAGATATCCCATCCCCAGAAGGAACACCAGATCCAATGAGTGCCCACCAATATGGGTCGAGGAGGAAACTACCTGTGTGAAGCCCAGTGATAACATCAACTGGAGGAAGTCTTGACCAAAACGTGAGAGTTCATCATTGACCCAGGCATTGAAGTCGCCCAGAACCAACCATCTGGGGGACCCCAATGTTAGGTCGACATTGAAGTCTGCGACTTCCTGCAGGAAAACGTTCCCGTCACCTGGTGGATGGTATATGAGAAGTATCCTGCACCCCACACCCTCGCCTAAGACACACTCAAAGGATCCGGTGACTCCCACTGGTACCTCCACCAGGCCCAATTCTGATTTAAAACAAATGGCAACACCCCGCCCTACAATCCTGCCTCGGCGGTGTATGCAGTACCCGGCCCGGAACTGCTGCAGTAATACTGGCCCAGCATTTCATCCAGTCAGGTCTGGGTGATGCAAGCTAGGTCAGCTGAACCAACAAGATCGGCTATAATAGCCTGCCTTTGTTTTTAATAGACCTAGTATTACACAACACCGCCTGCAGGATGGACCTCCGACAATGACCGCATTACCTGCTGATAACCAGAACCCTTGGGTATGGGCACAAGACAGGGAGAACCCTTCTCCTGAGCCCATTTCACCCCAGGACGTCTCCTTGACCTCACAATCCCTATCCGCCCGCTCCTTTCCATCCCCACCAAGCCCAGCCCCTACCCTCCTCCTCCCCTTCAAAATCCCCAGAGCCCTACACCTTCTATAGACTCCCGGGGACAGAAAAAGGGACGGAGATCCCTGAGCCTGGAGGGGGAATAATAGCCGACTGTCCTATTTTCATTCCAACACATAGTAACACAACTAATACAAAACCCCACCAAAATATATAAATAAGAAAATTTAAAATACAACATACAAATAACAAAATATAACTATTATAACTAAGCAAAACAAAACTAACTAAAATTATACCCTAACAAAATACTCAAAAAAAAAACCTAAACATTATATTCCAGTATCAGGCATAAAACGTTTCATAACAATGTGTTACACATAAATGTATCAGAAGCACTTGTCCATCTACCCCCTCCCACAGTGCTCTCACCACTGCAGAAAAGGATTTTTCCACCTACACAAAACCCTTAAAATTTGGCCCAGAGTCCACAATACTAAAGGAAAACCAAAACAAGAGTTCAAGGTCTTTTCTTCTTAACATCCACACTTTTTGTGCTCTCACCACTAGTATGGCCCAAAGAACTTTAGACAGTCTTCTCTCACAAGACTGGACTGAATAGCTCAGGTTTCGGTCCTCCCAATCGTATCCCAAAATATAATTGAAAATAACGAAGGTTCAGGTATACATCACCAAAGCAGCAGTCCACACCACAGTCCACACAAATCTGGCTTCATTAAAATCCTGCAGGCATCCAGAGAAAGCATCGACCAGAAGTCCAGACTCAACCTGACCCTCGCAGCAATGAGACAGGCTGAACCACCCTCCGATGGTACCCCTCTCTCAATAAGGAAGCGAGGCTAACCCCACCGTCCTCCGGAGGCAGAGAAACCCGCTACCCTGTCCGGACCAGGGAATCTGTACAATTTAATTCGAAACAATCCACAATTTCCACTGTTCCAGATGCTTCCTCCTTACAGCAAGTCCAGTCACAGTATGTTACCAATTACTTCCTCTTCCTGGTTCGGCAATAATCCTTCCCCGAATGGGAACCAACACTCCACCATGAAGCGTTCCTTCTCGCAGTCCAGCGTTCACCTCAAGCACACAGGCAGCCGCCAGAAACCCCAGGCTGCCAGCAACCAAAATCTCTCCACAGCACCAGCGGCAGTCAACCCAGCTCACACGCTCGCCCCAGCACACAGCCAGCAGCCAACCACAGGACCATACAGCAGCTGGAAATGACACGGCTGGACACAATACAGCTTTCAGGCAGGCAAGTTCCAAACAGCTTAAAATGGAGTAATCGACAACAAAACCGGACAGCAAATAATGCGGTCCTTAATACGATGGTACAACAGTGTAACCACTCAACGAACGGGCCAAAAAATAAATAAAACTAAATAAAACAAATGAGCAAAACGAAGCGCTCACAGATGGCTACCCAGCGTGGCCGCCATCTTGATCATTCAAAAAAAGGGGGAC
Organism: Neoceratodus forsteri; assembly: GCA_016271365.2. NCBI lineage: Eukaryota > Metazoa > Chordata > Ceratodontiformes > Ceratodontidae > Neoceratodus > Neoceratodus forsteri. The sequence goes on along the minus strand of CM057456.1, from coordinate 159,921,496 downwards.
AGAGTGGGTATGGCATGGCCTAATGGAGGAGATTCTCTCAAAGATCAGCTATTACTGTAAGTTCTTCCGTAACTATTCTACCTTCATTGAAGCCATCTCCTCCACTAGGCCACACCTTTGGAACAATTCCCAAGCAGTACAAAGCACCCAGGGAGGATGGTACAATCTGATATATAATCAGGACAGACCTTGCAGTACGTCAACCCCAAAGCCGGCCCATCTGCAAGAGATGATGTCCAGACTGTAATGTTTAGTGAAAGTTTGAACAGTGCTCTATGTGGTGGCAGCACATATATGTCAGCAGCAGGGACTTTTCTGAAACAAGCAACAGAAGTGGCTATACCTCCTGTGGAGTGACCATGAACAGCACCAGGAAGTTCCTTACCCTATATCCTATAACAAAATATAACACAATTAGCCAGCCATTTGGATGGGCATTTTCAAGACAAAGAAGCACCCTCTTTCCCAGGGGTAAACTGAAGCAAAAGCTGAGAAGACTTTCTCCATTCATTGGTGTGAGAAACATAGCACCTCAGTTCTCTGTACATCAAGCGTATGTAGCAATGTCTCAACCTGGTTGGCAAGCTCAGGATGGTGAACAGGGAGGTGTATCATTTGGTTCAGTGTGAATTCAGGTGCCACCTTCAGGAAAAACTTAGGATTCATATGCAGAGAGACTATCTTTGCAACATATCAAATAAGGAGGCTTACACATTAAAGCATGAAGCTCTGAAATCCTCCAAAGCAGAAGTCATAGCAACTACAAATAACATTTTCCATGAAAGGAGACGTAATCCACAAGTCGCAGCAGGCTCAAAAGGAGCCAGTGTTCATTTCTAAGTATGAAATTCAACTCTCAAGGTGGGACTGAATTATGGATAGCAGGTTTCATATGCAGAATATCTCTCAGGAAAGTACAGGACACCTCTATTTGAGCAACCGTGCCATCAAGAATAGGAGTATGGGAAGCTGATAAAGCCGGCCAAATGTAACTTAATAGAGGAATACTGAAGACCTAAATCTGATAGGGGAAAGCAAGTACTGTATTCCAGAACAGAATTTACAGGACACGTAAAAGGGTCCATATTTTTTGAAGCAGACCACAGAGTAAAATGTTTCCCCTTCACAGAATAAGTATGTCTGGCAGATAGTGCCTGCCTTTCAGCATAAAGGAGAGGTACCGTCTGTGACACTTCCTGATTCTGATATGAAGATATGCATCCTTCATGTCCTGGGAACAAAGTCAGTCCCCTGTTTGTAACTGGGGAATCAGGCTTACAGATACAACATTTGAAACTTTTTGTATTTGAAGTACAGATTAAAGCCTCTGAGATTTAATACAGGATGTAGATCTCCTTTCCATTTTAGGACTAGGAAGAATCTGGAACAGAACCTTTTGATCCTATCTTGAGGAGGAACCAGTTCGATGGCAAGCTTTTGAAACAGGGTCCGGACCTCCTCCTTTAAAAGGGATAAGTGGTCTGGAGGATAAGTGGAAGGAAGCAGAGGATGATCTGGAGGGGTTTCTATCAAGTCCAGAGCATGTCCCCTTGCAATTATCTCCAGAACCCACTCTTCTCTGTTGATCTCCTGCCATTGTTTTAAATGCAGGTATATCTGTGCTCCCCACAGTCACCCATGGAGGCAATAGCTGAGGGGAGAGGGAATCAGAAGAGTCTCAGGTGGAGCTGGTGGTGTCACACCGCTGGAACCAGTTCCTTTGGCATGGGCACTCGGGACCACAACCTCTACCACAGCCCTGCTGATGCCATGTACTGTTACCTCTGCAAGCAAGCTGATGAAATTAGCCCCTGCCATGTCCTCTAGCAGGAGGGATAGTGGGATTTAACAGACCGTAGAGTCATTCTTGAGGTCTGAAGGCCATGAAGGGCCTCTTCAACATCATAGCCAAACAGTTTGAAGCCCTTTAAAGGAGCATTCAAAACTACCTGCAGTACCATCAGTAGCAAAACCAGCTATCCTGAGACAAGATAGCACCTATACCTGGGGTGAGAAATGATCAATTCAGCCATTATTTCATTGAGTACATTTATTTCTAGATTGTTATATATTAGTGCAGCTGTAGTTTGTTACCTGTTCCATATAAAATTTTACATTTCTTGTTCATTTTCACTTAGCATGCTGTACGTCACAAAGACTTTTGTTTAAATTAGGTAGGTTGGTAACAGGTGAACACTCCCTGATGATGTTTTGATGCGAAACCGATAGGAGGTTCTTGGGTCCCACTGGTGACTGTTAATTCTGGAAAGAGGTCCGAGTACTTTTTTTATTCATTAAACTTTATTTTTGCATTGAATCCACATTTGGTCTATATGTTCCTTAAGATGGGTAGTGCTCAAGTTTTTTCTTTGTTTGCGTTGTGTTCTCCTTGCACACCCAGCCTGTGGGGCTGCTTTACTTTTGGTAGTTGGGTATGGAACCACAGCCTCACACCACTAGCCACACAGGAGATGGCTAGGGGGAACAGAAGTAGGAGGTTGTTCAGGAAAGGGGTTTGGTTTTATCTTCTGTTTTAACTGAAATATTTGAATAGTTTTGTACTTGAAATTAGTTCTGTGTTAAAAATTATTACTTTGAGTTAGAACTGTTACTTGGACTGTGATATTTTAACTATTGGGGCTTGTGTGCTGGGTGTGGGAACACTTGTTTGGCAGTGATAATTAGATTGAAATTTAAATGTGATGTTTGCCTGGTAGAGCCCTCCCACACACCCTGTTTTGTAGGCTTTCTTAAATACTGAAAAACCACTGGGGGTTGGGATTGAAGGGCTGTGTATTTCTGTTTGTGACTGAAACTTGAAGCAACAGGAACTGGTGGGCCTGTGACATCATACGGTACCTGATGTCTGCATACACACACTGGACTGTATGTGTTTGTGAGACTTGGGAACTTTTTTGGTGGGGTTGAAATTGGGTTCGTAAACAACTGCAGTCAGTATAGAGAGAGACTGTATTCCAAGGGGAAGGGACTGAGAAAAGGGGTGTGTGCCATTATGAACAGAGAGGGACAAACAGGGTGGCCACATTCCACAATGGCAGGCACCTTCGGAAGGGTTGGAGGCTGCACAGGCTGTGGGGTGGCAATAATTCTCAATTGGGCCTGGAGAGATGGAGGTTGCCCATTCTGTAGACAGCTATCTCGTATCAGGAGTGAAGTATATTGGTTAAGGAGTAAGCTGGGGGAGTTGGGGGGTGTCCAAGGATAAGGGGTGTGGATATGGGTGGCAGATGGGTAGGGCTGAGGGGAGGCTGGGACAACACTCAGAAATTACAGGACGTTATGTTACAGCAAGCAGGAGGGGGGATATTAGAGACAGAGGACCCTTAGATAGGGATGTTGACGCTAAGGGGAAAATGTACAGGGTAAACTTTCCAAATATAAAGAGAGTGGAGGGGGAAGAGTCAGGAGGGGCTGTTGTGGGGAAGCCTAGAAGAGCAGACAGTGAGAAGGGAGGGGCTGTTGTAGGGAAGCCTAAAAGAGCAAACTGTAGGAAGGGAGCTCCTAAGGAGAACGGGGCAAGAGGGGAGGAAGAGGGTCAGTTTGGAGGGGCAGTTGGGGGAAACTCAGGTTCCTTGATGGAGGCTGGCATAGAGTGTTAAAATAAATTTGAGCTACTAAGCAACCTAGAGGGGGAGGAAGTGGTTGGTGGAAAAGAGGAAACTGATAGAGGCTGGGGGGAGGGAGTTGAATGCCCATAGGGCATCACAGACTGGCAATGGAAAGGATAGAAATAGTCCCAGAGGGAGAAGGGGAAACATAAATGTTAAGTAGATGGGGGAGATGCAACATATTGCAGACATGAGGGAGGAGAGCACGACTGGAGAGAAACTGGGAGACAAGGAGGTGGGGGAAGGGCCCTCCTTCAGCAGGGGGGTCTGTACCAAGGATGGGGCCCTAGGTAAGGGACCACAGAGGGCCTCTGGAGGTAGGTACTATTACAAGGGGTAGGATGGCAGTGTGGGGGAAGGGGAAACCATCAGGGCCAGGATAAATGGTTAGGATAAGAGAGGGTTAAATTGGACATCTATGGGGGGTCTGAGTTAAGTGGGCAAAATAACAAGGGAGGCAGAAAGGGACGGTGACAAGGGGGTCTCTAATAAGGGGGGAAGATGCCCATGGAATTGATATCACGAATAAAGGGGGGGGATGGGGGGTTGAGAGCACATAGTGGAGGTAAGCATAAAGATGATGGCGGTGTTAAGGTTCTTGTAACCCCCCTGCAAATGGGGGTTCCCAAAAGTCTTCCAGGAGCTTGCCTGAATGCTCCAAGTCTGGGTGGTGTTCAGCGTCTGAGCTGCTTAAATGTGGTTGCAAGTGAGTGCTATTTGAGCCTCCATGTACTGTCTCTCTAAGAGCGGTCTGCTTGCAGACTTAATTAGTTTGTATGGGGGAACTGTGTATTTAATGCTTGAATCCCACCCGAGCTGCGGAGTAAATCGCTCCATTTTGTGGTCGCTGGAAGTGCAAAGGGAGCCCATTTGAAAGCTGTAACTGTTTGCCTGTAATCATTTAAAGCATTAGCAAAATTGTAGTTTATCTAACCTGCCTTTATTGCAGCTGGGACTCTGTGTGTGTTACCCCTCCATTTTGGACCTAAACCGCTGTGCTGGGCCAATTGGGTTAAGGGAGCCCTAAAATGGAGCCTGTGGATGAATCAGAACTTGGACTCTTAATTTTGAGCTAGCCACAAGGGGATTGTATGGGCAGTGATTCTGGGAAATGTAGTTTTTGACCTTGGCGCCTTTTTCCACCAACAGAGGGAGTCTTATTGTGAGCGACAGCCGAACCAGCCAACAGAATGGTGTGGAGCTAAAGGAAATGTCCTGCTCTGTGACTGGAAAGATCAGATCAGTTGCGACAGTGAAGAGAGAAGGAGCTCTGGGCTTCTGCTGTGTGTAGTTTCACGCTGGAAGTGCATGTGAGGCCCTGAGTTTCGGTCTGCAGCCGTTGTAAGCACTAGTTCAGACTGAATCCGACTTGTGAGGAGAAAGAAGGAAGTCTGAAAGGTAGAAACCAGGATAACGCTGTAGAAGACTAGAGAAATTGCTGACTCGCACTCTGTCTGTCAGGAACTGAAGCTGCTGTGTGTGCTCCCGGGGTATTTTGCAGTAATTGTGATCGGGATCTAGGAGCAGCCTGCCTGGTATAGTACTTTCCTTTTGCATATGAATGTGTGTAGTGCTTGTGGGGAATCACTATTTCCAATCCCCTGTGCTGTGTGTTGAAGCTGGAAGCAAACCCCAGCTTGTCTCAGACTAAATCAGTTTGCTATCTACTGCAGTGGGGTCCAGTCACAAGGACTTTGTCTCCATGCCCTAGTGTTCTGGCAACCCAGAAGAACATCCACCATCCAGTTCTCAGCTTGGGTAATGCAAGTACAAATCAGGGTATTCCCCTGCAGCCTGTTTTCAATTACAAGTGTGTCATCTAATTATCGTTGTTTCACTTCTTCATGGACTGAGCCATCTGGCTCCGAATTACAATTGGGTGTTGTGCATATATTTTTCTACAGGGCCCTATCCATCTGCACCTGCTGGGCAACCCCGGGCAATGGATCTGGCTAGCCCCCCCCCCCAAACTGGGTACCCAGAGTGCGACTTTCCAGACCCTATATGTGTGCACAGTACTGTGATTTACTTTGGCTAATTAACTTGATTTCCCCCTCCCATGTTACAGTCCCCCTGAATAAACCAGATTTAATGTTATTAAACTTTAAACTGTCTGCAGTGTCCGTACCTTCATGCCAAGCACTGTATTGGTTTGTGTATGCTGTTTAACCTTATTTTTCAGGGGATCCTCAGAGACGAACCTCTGAATCAGTCTCGAGGGTAAGTGGTACCTTATGATTGAACAGTGTGTACATGTGGGGCTTTGGTACCATAACTCCTGTGCATTGTGTGGGCCATTAGAGGGATTAGAAGGGGGTCTCAGTGTCCCAGAGGGCTGTGACCAAACTAGACCAACCATCACAAACCCTGACCTCTGGGTGGAGGCACCCGCCATAGAACCTAGGCCCTTCAACCTGTTGGTAGTCCAGCAGGCAGGGGTAGTAGCCCTTGGGATAGCACCACCTGGGGTTACATTCTGTTATTGGGAGACTCGATGATTAGGGGTATCCAGTGAGGGACGGGGGGTGCCAGCCAGGTGAAGGTAGTGAGATCTTCATGCTTGACAGTGCACAGAGCAAAGTTCATGGTGAAATAACTGGTTAGGGATTGTGGAGGAAACCAATTTCTGGTGCATTTGGGAACTAATGATCTAGAAGGGAATAGCGCTTTGGAAATCCAAGCAAGGTTCCAAGAACTTGCCAGAGTCTGTCGGGATAATGGATGCAACATTTCCTTTTCGGAGATATTGCCGGTATCAAAGGCCTCAGTGGAGCAAAAAATGAAGATCGCAGAGGTTAATGACTGGCTCAGGAAGTGGGGTGAAAAGAGTGGGTCGGGGGTGTTAGGGAACTGGAAAGGAGTTTGGGAGGATAAGGGACCGTATGCCAAGGACAGGCTTCATCTTGCCCCGTTAGGGAAGGAAGTCCTTAAACGGGGAGTGGCTGACTACATTCAAGAAAGGTGGGGTTTAAACTTGTGGGGGGGATAAGGGAGGGGCTGACCAGAAGCCCTCTCCTCCAGATGAGGGGAGTAGCCTTCAAACCCAAGGGGAGGAGGGGGAAACAGACTGGAGGAGCAGGTTTCAGGAGGAGCAGAGGGAGGATGGAAGTATAAGGAACCTGGGTGGGGTTCGACAAAGGGGATAAGGGTGGGGGGTGGTGTTAGTTAATGCCAGGAGCTTGGGAAACAGGTTGCCAGAGTTCCAGGCCAATCTGTTTGGGGGGGGGGGTGGATGTGGCGGCGGTCACGAAAACGTGGGCCAACAAAAACCATGACTGGGACCTAAATGTGCGGGGGTACACTATGCTTAGGAAGGATAGAAAGGAGGGCAGAGGGGGTGGAGTGGCTATGTTCATTAGAGATGACATAGAAATAGCTAGGGTAGAAGAGGCAGAGGAAATGTGGAGGCCTTATGGGTCACCTTACGAACCCCGGCAGGAGGTAAGGTCAAGCTGGGTGTAGTATATAGGCCCCCCCGGGATGGGTGATGTTCTAGAGGATGGTTTGCTGAACATCATCATTGCCCAGTGTGGACCAAAAGGGGAGGGAGTGGTGTTGATGGGGGACCTTAATATGCCAGCAACAAACTGGGGAACCATGTCCTCTAAGGTGGCCAAGGAGCAGAGGCTGCTGGACGGCTTCCAGGATGTGTTCTTAACACAGCACATGATGGAGCCCACAAGGGAGGGGCATGTCCTGGACGTGGTTCTGGCGGATGGGGATCTGGTAAGGGACCTGGATGTAGAGGATCCCCTGACTGGGAGCGATCACAATACTACCGGGTTTCAAATAAGCATTGGGGGAGAGATCTAGGACACTGCAGTGGACTTCGGGGGAGACTTTGTGGGCATGGGAAATATTCTCAAGGATCACTTGAAGGAATTACATCAATGACAAATGTGGAAAAGAGATGGGAGGTCATAAAATGAGGACTTCATGAGGCAGTCAGGACCTGCGCTAAGGTGAAACGTAAGGGAGCAAGGTCACATAAACCATGCTTGTGGTCCAGTGAGGTTCAGGTAGTGGTCAGAGAAAAGAAGGCTGCCTACAAAAAATATAAAACAACAAGAGGGGATAGGGAGAAGGAAATGTACCATCTTGCATTTGGAAAAGTCACCCGGATGGTGCGGTGGGCAAAGTCCAGTAAAGAGCAGCGGCTGACACAGGGAATACGGGGAGGGGAAAAGGGGTTCTTCTGGTACATTGGGGAGCGGAGGAAAAACTAAGGGCCATCTCGGCAGATTGCGATCAGAAAGAGGGTGGGTGGAAGAGGCGAGGGACCAGGCAGAGGTATTAAATGAGTACTTCACCTCTGTGTTCACTAGGGAGGGGGATGGGATATCTACAAAGCAAGGCATGATGGGGATAGAAGTGGTAGTGAGTGGGATCAGGGGAGCAACAGAAATGGAGCAAGAGGGAAGGAGAGGTACCCCAGGGGTGTCACATCAGCATAAGGATAAAAAGGCCAGTAAGGTGGAGGGGACAGATGATGCCATCTCCACCGAAAGGGTGTGGTTAGCCCTTAAGGCCCTAAAGAAAGATACATCTCCTGGGCCGGATGGCATTAATCCGAGAGTACTATGGGAATTGGCGGACATACTGGCTGCACCCCTGGCGGAGCTCTTCAACAGGTCGCTTGAGACAGGGAGGTTACCTAGGGATTGGCGAGAGGCACATGTGGAACCAATCCGTAAAGAGGGGGTCTAGGAAAGTACCAGGTAACTATAGACCCATCAGTTTGACCTTGGTGGTGGGAAAATTAATGGAGAGTATACTAAAGGAATGATTGGGGGTGTACTTGGAGGAAATGGGAGGTCTGGATAGTCGGCAACATGGGTTTGTGCCAGGTAGATCATGTCAAACCAATCTTGTGGAGTTCTACAAATGGGTAACATCAGAACTGGACAGGGGAAAGCCTGTGGATGTATTATTCTTGGACTTCAGCAAGGCATTTGACTCTGTCCCCCACAATGGTCTGGTGGAGAAACTGATGGGGTTGGGAGTAGGCCTTTGATGGTCAGATGGATTGAAACTGGCTAGCTGGGCGACTCAGAGAGTAGTGGTCAGTGGGGAGCTCTCAACCCAGAGAGAGGTCGGTAGGGTACCGTAGGGTTTCGGTCCTGGGTCCGATCCTGTTTAATGCATACATATCGGACATCAGGGAGGGTATAAGGTGAAATGAGTCTCTTCACTGATGACTCCAAGATGGGAGCAGAGTTGAGGGGAGAGGGGAGGTTGGCCCTGCAAGGGGACCTGGACACCCTGGAAAGCTGGGCTCACACATGGAAATTAAATTTCAATATCACCAAGTGCAAGGTGTTACATCTTGGGCTGGGAAACCCTAAACACATGTACACCCTGGGAGGGGAGGCACTGGAGGCCTCAACAGGGGAAAAAGACCATGGGGTCATGGTGGTTGCATGTATGAATAACTGTGAGCAGTGCAGGAGAGCAGCTAGCAAAGCAAACAGGATGTTGGGATGCATCGTAAGGGGGATCACCTCTAGGAGCAGGGAAGTGAGTCTGCCGCTGTACAATGGACTGGTTAGGCCACACATTGAGTACCATGTACAGTACTGGAGACCACACTTGAAGGGGGACATACAGCTCCTGGAGAGGGTACAGAGGAGGGCAACTAAGATAATACACGGACTAGGGGATTTGACGTATGAGGACAGACTTGAGGAGCTCTGCCTGTTTTCATTGGAGGAGAAGAGAGACGGGGAGACATGATTGAGGTCTTCAAGTACCTCAAGGGAATAAATAAGGTAAACATGGAGGGAATCTTTAGACTAAAGCAGGGAGGTATTACCAGAGGGCATGGTTTGAAGGCGGAAGGGTGAGGGGGGAAAAGAGGAGGAGGTTTTTCACTGAGAGGGTGGTGGACCCTTGGAATGTGCTGCCTGGCGAGCTGGTTCAGAGCTCCACAGTGGAGGGCTTCAAGACAGGGTGGAACAGACACAGGAATCAGATGTATCAGATGATGGCCTGGCCCCGGGGGGGTGGGGATGGATGATAGGGGTTTCTGGAACACAAAGGGGGGGAAGGCCTCGGCGCCTAACTAGTGATCTGAGGTTCGGGCAGACTTGATAGACTGTAAGGCCTAACCTGCTGGCAATTAGTATGTTAGTAATAGGCAGCAGCCCTGAAGCATCTGGCTCTGGCAGACAAGCAAGAGGGGATGCCCAGAATTGGGACCCCTTTGCAACTGGGAAAGCACAATGTACCTACCGTAATTCCTGATCTTTCTGTGTATCTTCACCATTCATCACCTGTGGGTTCTGGCTGGAGGTCACGACACCGCAGGAGCTTTTTTTTTTTTTTTTGGATGAGCGGAGTTGACGCACTGTCAGTGCCGCCCTCGAGGTCAACTCACTGCGTGGCGCTCACGAGTTGGCCGTTTGGTGTCATCGACTCAACCCTCCCGCCAGTTCTGAGTTGCGAGAGTAAGAAAGGGTTGGGAGGGAGGGAGGGACAAGGAAGTCCAAGGGACAGAAAAGGAGAGGCTATATAAAATAAAAGGAGAAATAAATGACTGAGGACGACAGAAGGAGAGTTGGAAATATAAGGGGATTGGGAAGGGGTCCCAATCTCTGGAAGCAGAAAAAGGAGGGAGGGAAAAATCAGAAATAGGGAGGGGGAGGACATACCCTGAACCTTAGACCTGTCTCTAGATTGTATAGGAGTTGCAAAGGAGTAGCCAGAAGGCTGAACTGCCAGGATTCAAGGCACAGAATAACTGGCAATAAACTCCAACATGAGCAGAAGCGGCTATTATGTGAGAAAAGACAGGATACAGGGCTGTACTTCCCCCAAAACCCTCCGAGTGGAGGCGAGAAACAAGGTTTAGTAAAATAATTTAAGGGATAAGTCCTAAAGGACAAAGACACAGTAGGTTAGAGGAGGAGAGAGAGAAAGAAGAGAGGGCAACCACCAACTCCCACCCCAATGGGGTGGAGCCGAAGCATTAAGGAGAAGGTGCCACCTCCCCCGATCCCTCTCCCCTCCCGACAGGGAGTAAAATTCCCTATATGCTCCCAGGTCACCCCGCCCTGACCAGTGGAAAGGAAGGGGAAAGAGAGGGGGACCCAGAGACTGAGGTCCCAGGGGGATGGAGGGTGGGATTGAGATGAATGGTGAAGATACACAGAAAGATCAGGAATTACATTAGGTACGTAATTTTCACATCTTATCTGTGTCAATCTTCACCATTCATCACCTGTGGGTGAGTACCGAGCCCCCCCCCCGAAGGAGACCCTAAACCCTAAAGAACAAAGTCCCTTAGCCCTCAGTGGGTGACACTGAGAGGGAGAACCTTTACGGGCCTGGTGAGGTCCGAGAGTGAGAGGAGACGGGACCCCAGAGGGGTAGGAATTTGTTCCTGACAGACGCTACCTCACCTTATGGGAGAAAAGATGAGTTCTTTGGTAAGGGGAGGAAATCACCCTACGCCGGGCCAAGGGTGACAACTGGGAAAGACGCAGCCATGCTGATCGTCTAGTGCAGATCACTGTCCCTATGACCCTGGTAGCTACCTCGGCGTTGTAAGATGCCCTCGCTTGGTGCCTTGCTAGCTCCAGGCATGTACAGAGAGTGCAATGGCTTGTCTGGTTATCTCTGTATCAGGCATAGAGGCTAGGAGTTGACCGAGCCTGGACCACAGTAACCTTTCATAGGTAGCACAGTGGGCCTGATGTGCTGAAATTGAAAGAAGCAACCGTGCCGAGTAGAAAGTCCTCCTCCCCAGAAGTCAAAATCCATAGAATCTTGATCCGGGGGCCAGTCACGGTGAGGGTCGTGAAGCCCATCGGGAGTGTCCCGCTGCATCAATCCTGAATGAGGATGAGGCATACAATCTGGAGATTCCGGGAAGGGGCACAATACCTCTGGCTCAGATCCCTAGGGGCTGGGACTTTGGAAAAGGGTCTTTGCCAGAAATGCAACAATGCATCTTGAAAAGAACCAGGCCAGGCAGGCAGCACAAAGGTGTCCACACTGAAATCACCTAGGAAGGCACACGTCAAATGCTCCGGATTGTGCTGCATGGGTGGGGTGACATGCAGATCCTCCATCATCCTCACGAGGAAATGAGGAGAGATGTGAATAGAGGGCTCCTCTCCCCCAAAGAGGGGGATGAAGAAGCGGAGGACCTCGGAGATCCAGGGGTTGGCTGCTCAGGGTGATGGTGAAACATCTCTCTGTCCATGGCCCTGACATACATAGGGAAGTGAGCAGCCACACCCCTGAATTGCTCCCAGGAGAGAGGTCCCCTAGGACCAGGAATGCCTAGGAGTGCAGGAGAAGGTGACAGAGGAGTGGGGACAAGGCCAACGGCAGAAGGCGACAGTTCTCTCTCTGGGCAAGAGAGCGCACCAGGGGCCCCAAGGGTAGAAGAGGCCCCAGAAAACCCTACAGCCGACAGCTGATAAACCATTCTGGAACTGCCTAGGCTGTGCCCTGAAGATTCCCCCCTGTGAGGTGACCGGGACTGTGGAACTCCAAAAGGATGGTCCCTATCCTCCAAAGATCAGGGCCCTCTCGAGGAGACCGAGAGAGGACAACGAAGGTCCACACTACAACTCCTTCCTGAACCTGGGTGGGTCCCAGAAAAGGGTCGCTGCATTGAACCCTGACCCCTTGATCCCTCAGAGTCCGAAAGAGCCCTCCTCCTCCTTACACAAACCAGCCTAGGCAGCTGACAACCCTGGTCAGTCCCCGAAGGGATCACCCAGGGAGTAGCACCCTCCTCTTTTGTGGGTGCTCTGATCGGCCCTAAAGTTGGGCGACCCAGACATGCCACCTGAGGGGGTACCATGACTGAGGGAGCAGAAAACCCTCCGAGCCCAGGATGCAGAGCAATAGTGGCCTGCACCACTGCCTGCTGGTCAGCACACCTGACCCTGGACACAAGGGCAACTGCCCGTCCCTCAGAGGGAAGGCTGGCTCCAGTCAGTCGAGGAAACTACCAGAGTGTCCACATGGGCCGCCAACTCCAAAGAGTCAGACAGCCTGTCCAAATCAGACTCCGACTCCATCTCTGAGGAGGAAGAGACCGAAGTCCGATGCCAGACAGTACGTGGACCCACTGCCATCCCAACGGAAGGGGGTACCAGTCCGGATGTCTGCACCAAAGCTGGCGCCGAAGTCTCCAACTGCACCGCGGACAGTGCATGAAGAAGACATGGCACCGAGAGTGGTAGCAGAAGCGGAGTCGAGGTCTGTCATGGTGCCGTCCTGAACCACGGCACCACGAGAGGGGTCGAAGTCAGGGACGGCACCGACAATGGCACCGACAGCTCCCTCAGTGCTGGGAGTGGCACTGAGGAAGACACACCCCACAGCACTGTATCCTCACTCAGCACTGCAAGCAGCATCAGAGCTAGATACGGTGCTGTCCTCAGCCTTGGTGCCACGAATGGTGCTGAGGCAAGAAGCCGCTGAAGATTGTGTCGTAGAACCTCCCATGGCACCATCAGCATCGCGAACAGTGTCAACAGTGGAGATGGTGCTGAATGGACCGGCGACAACCATGGCGCAATCAAGGCCTACGGCACTGCGAATGGCGCCGAGGTCCAAGATGGCACCGACGGACTGTGTTGAGGACGGTGCTGACCCAGGCTTCCCAGCCTGAGGAAACAACACCGGGGAGGGGCGACTGCCAGTGCGGAGCCTCCCGCCTGCCAGGGGGGGATGGACTGGGCCTCCTGCACCGTGGAAAGGGCTTCTGCAATGGCGAGGCTACTAGGAGCAGAAGCCCCCTCCTCCAAGGTCCATACAGAACTGGGAGGGGACCCACAGGAAAGGCTGAGACCCCGCAGCTTGGCCCGACGAGTGTGCACCCATACCCCAAAAGTCGGTGGAGCTCGTCTAACTTTCCACACGCATTGCTCAATGACAGGATGGTCCATGGAGAAGCAGGCATCGCATGAATCCATGTCATGAAGCGGGCCAAGACATGCGAGGCAACGGTCATGCTGGTCGCTGATGGAGTACTTACGGCCACACGGGTACCGTCGCATAGGGGGCCACCTTGTCTTCAACGATTTCTTGCCCCCGACCAAGACATGATCCATGACAAAACAAGCTAAACGAAAGACTCAACGTTGCTTACAAAATAAAGAAAGGAACAGTCTTACCATAGCGGCGTCGAGTGGTGGCGAAAAAAGAACCGGCAGGATAAACACATGGCATCAAGAGACTTTCGGCGTAGATATGGCAGAAAACTAGGCCTCTTGCAGAGTAGCTCCTCACGAGGTGCAACCTCTACGGTGGGAGATGAACTGGCGAGAGGGTGGAGTCGATGACACCTAATGGCCAACCTGCGAGCACCATGCAGTGCATCGTCCTCATAGGTGTAGACAAAGGCCAACTCCACCCATCCAAAAAAAAAAACGCTCTGCGGGGTCGTGACCTCCGGCCAAAACCCACAGGTGATGAATGGTGAAGACTGACACAGGTAAGATCAGGAATGAATCACTGACTCCTGTAAAAGCTAGACCCATGCTAACAGATTGAGGATTGAGTGACTAGCTATTCAAAATATTTTCCCTTTTCCCCCCTGGAAAAAAGGAAGGAATCTCAGGTGCATGTGGAGCTGTAGGGCTAAACAGCCCAGAGGAGTCAAGGTGTGTTAATCTCCCCAGACACCCCTTTGGGTAATGGGCTAACAGCTCAGATGGCATAATGGAAAAAGAATTATAAGTCTAATTAATTATTCATGAGCTGAACTAGCTCACTGATTTGGCTGCCGTGTTGGTCTGAAATCTCTTAGAAATGACCAGCACAGCTGTAGGCTGACAGCAGTTAAAACAAAACTGTTTTCAACATTAAAAACATAAGGAAAAAAAATATCTTTATTACGATTAGACTTATAATCACAATAATGACCTCACAGCCGATCATTTCCTTTGATTAATGACCAGCTTAGTGGGGTTGGCCCTTGGCCACCCTTACCCCCAGCCGGTCATTAATCACCAGGAAGTGACCGGCTGTTCATTTATTATTGCTTAAGTACGGCATACCAACCAAAAAGGATGGGCTAGCATAGTCAGAAGAACAAATCATCAGAGAAAAGGACCTGCTTCTCCTGCAACAACAAGGATATATCTTGTGCAACAGCTGATGTACTTGATCCAATTCAGTGCACAGCAGTTTTCAACAAACAGTGCATCTGGCAAGTGGATGTAGACTGGATAGCACCCAGAGGCACAGAGTGCATTTAGCAGCTAACAGGGATATACCCTGGGCAGGAAGTAGGAGGTAATAAATAAATTAATAAATGGAAGAGAGCTGTCTTCTATCACTTTTTTTTTTTTAGTTTGCACGAAGGCCCTAAAAGGACCCCTCACCCCAATTTTTTTTTTTTTTTAAACTGCTCCATAGGGTGTTCAACTGAGGAGATGCCATTGAACTAGATGGTCTGGCTAGCATTATCAGTGTGAGTTGCCCAGAGGCCATAGCCCTGCTGAAGGCGATTGGGGGGGTTAGTCAGTGACAAAGATGTTCGGGAAGATAAACAGTCACAGTAAGTATGTAATTTATATCTTCCAAGAATCAGCCTTTACCATTGTTTCCCTCTTACAGGTCCAAGTACCAAGCTTCCGTTCTTATCTGAGGGAGGAGCTGGCTCACCCTGTGGGTAACAGATATTATCAACCCACTGCGTGGGGGTGAACATCTGATAGCAGAAGCTCCTTACAAGTCTGGTGAGACTCGAAACTGGTCAAGGCTAGGCATTATCCCTGGTGCCACCCACCACGTCACTGCAAATAGTGACAACAGCATGAGCGATGCCAGATTATGATGTTGAGATGTCCACCACTGTAGCTTGAGCAAATTTATTTATTAGCTTTTGGTAACCGGGTAAGTGCGCTAGGCAACAGACCTGCCTATTTTCAGGCACGACCCGGGAGAGCACAGGACATTGGTTACAATATGCAGAAATGCACAGACATAATATAGGTGTACAGGAGCAAAACAAGATATACATTGGGTAGCACAGTAATAGTTACATAAGGGTACATTTTAGGCATAGATCATAATAAGGATGTAAATAAAGCAATTAGGGTAACCATAAGACAGCTGAGGACAGTAAAGACATCAAGGTTCATAGCCACCTAGACAAGCATATTGCATGGGAGAACATTAGTGAAGTACTCAGGGTCAGACCCGACAGCCTGCAGTGGGACAAAGCAAATTAAGAGCATTTGCATTGGCCAGAGGCTAGAAGGTGGGTGAACAGCGAGTTTTTGAATTCTCGATAGGAGGCTGAAGTTTTCACCATAAGGGGGAGTGAGTTCCAGAATTTGGGAGCAAAATAGGCAAATGCCTGTTCACCCATTTTTTGTCATGCAAGGTCTAGTGGAGAGCATGGGGACAGAGGAAGACCTGAGGGTACGGGTGTGTGAGGCAGGAGTCAGGAGGTTGGCAAGATAGACAGGGCAGGGAGGTCTAGACAAGGAGTCAATAAAGCAGCCCAGGAGTAGCTCGAATATCCTTAGGTGACAGCCAATTTAAGCCAGTGTAAAGGAGACAATGATGGGTAAGACGAAGCAGTTAAGGCTAATCTACAGATGTTGTTGTAGACAGTGTCCCATTTGTGGATTGTAGCAGAGTTTGCAGCAAAGAGGAGGGGCAGAGCATATTGGAGCTGGGGTAAGAGAACTCTCTCTCGCAACAGAAAGTCTAGCGAAGGAGTGAGGGAGTGGCGCCTTGATAAGCTCCGCCAATTTTAGCATTGACGGCACGGCACACCATATTGACATGTTGGGACAGGTCAAGTGTGGGATCCAAAGTGACCCCAAGGTACTTGAAGGACTCAGTGTTTAAGATGAGGGAGCCATCAAGGCATTGAACCCGGAGGGGCAGACAGTTTCTTAGAGGATCCAAATAGCATAGCACAGGTTTTTTCTAGGTTCAGGACTTGGTGGTTGCTAGAGAGCCAGGTCTGCAGGAATTGGAAGTCATTAGTGAGAGTGGAGTTGATGGCAGCAACGATTTTGACCCAGAGTAGAGAACAAGGTCATCTGCGTACATAAGAGTGCAGCTATGCCGAACATGGTGGGAATATCATTTAGGAAGAGGGAGAAGAGTAGAGGTCCAAGAGTGGATCCTGGGGAACTCCAGGGAGATGTTTAGGGGAGGAAAGGCCTCTGTGAAATGCTACTGCCTGAGTCCATTGTCAAGATAGCTATGGAACCAGGAGAGGGCTTGGTCAGATGCTCCAACGGATTGGAGTTTCTTTAGCATGAGAGGATGGTGTACCATGTCGAAGGCTTTAGACAGGTCGATAAAGACGGCCCCAGTGAGTAGGCCATGGTCCATATTATTTCTGATGTCATTTGTAAGTTGTGTAAGTGCAGAGGTGGTACTGTGACCAGGCCGGAAACCATGTTGGCACGGGGTCTGAAGATTAAACATGTCAAGGTGAGCAGCAAGCTGGCGGTGGACTATTTTTTCAAGCAGCTTACTGAGAGTGGGCAGAAGAGATATAGGGCGGTAGTTGGACATGAGTTTGACATCACCCTTTTTGTGTATAGGGATGGTTCTGGCAGTTTTCCAGGTGGATGGGACAGTAGACGCGTAATTGAGAGGTTAAAAGCCAGGTGATAGGTCTGGTCAGCCAAGGTGCAAACTGCTTAAGTATGCAAGGATGGATGCCCTCAGGCCCTTGACCCCCGCGTGCTGGAAGGGAGTTAAGTAGCTTGCGAACTTCAAGGTATGTGGTTGGAGCCAGAACAAAAGGGAGGGTGGGAGGGCGAGGAGGAGAAGAGGACAGTCAGGTTGTGGGCTAGTTAGAGTAGCGACTGGTGGAGAAGAAAAAAGGGCATTGAAGGCGTTGACAATGGTGTCATGGTTGGTGCAGTGAACACCTTGAATGTTCATATCAGCTGGATTCTGTTGCTTGTCACTGCCGAGAATGTCCTTAATTTTGGACCAGTACCTGCGCGGATTTGTAGAGGATGTTATTAGTAGGTTCCTATAGTAGGTGCTTTTGGCAATACGAATTTGTCTTTTGCAGTTGTTACGTAATGCACGATAGTCTTCAAAGTCTGCACGGAGGTGGGAGATCTTCCACCTGGACCAAAGTTTGTCCCTAGATTTGAGAAGTTGAAGCAGGAGGCGTGTTAGCCATTTGGTTACTTTCCCTGCCATCCTACGGTGGTGACCGGATGTGAAGGTTTTGAAGAGAGGAGGACGGAGTTGAAATATTCTGTGGCTATGTTAATGTCCTCTGTTTGGTAGAGAGGGACCAGTCAACCTGGTTAAGGTCAGTTAAGAAGTCCTCATGACTTAGGCGGGACAGATTAGGAAAGGTTACAGTTTTAGCAGGAGGAGGAATGACAGTGTTCCAGATACAGTAGATGGGATAGTGGTCACTAATTGTGTCAGGTAGCATACCGGCTGAGGCAACATATTCCGTCCCTGTTAGTAAGTATCCAGTCATGGAGGGTGGCACAGTTGCCTCTACGTGAGACCCTTTTGTGGGTTCATGTATGAGCTGGGATAGATTTGCCTTGCTAGCTAAGGAGGATAGGTTAGCTGAGTTTTTCTCGGACCAGTCAAGGTTAAAATCACCAAGGCAGATAACGCATTCTTGCCTGTAACTGTAGGCAGAAACCCTAGGAGTTCAGTGATGCCTTGTGTAGCATTTTTGGGGATATAAGTACAAAAATATGGAGTTTCTTTACACCCCAAGAAGCAGTAGGGAGTGCAGGATTTCACAGTTTGGTAGGAGGGGTCCTGCAGAAGGGTAATGTTTAGGTGAGTTTTGAAGTAGAGGGCAAGGCCACCTCCTTTTAGTGCCAGGACGGTCGATACGAAGCATGCTGTATCCAGGAAAGTGGCACTGAGAGTCAGGCACTGTGGACTTAAGCCAGGTTTCTGTGATGGCGAGGACGTCCGGGACGTTAGTATAGATCCAAGCCTGGAGGTCAGGGAGGTTGGCCATAAGGCTCCTAGCATTCAGGTGGGTGAAAGTTAGTCCATCGGTTTTAGGGAGAGTGGTGGCCGGGGGCAAGGTTATGACAGGAAGCAGAGATGGACCAGGGTTGATCTCAATGTCACCGGATAGTATAAGAGATAGGGTTAGTAACCATAGCGGGGTGATGAGGTACGCCCTGCTAGACATGCAGGGTGGCGGCTTCAGATGAAGGTGAAGGTATCTGACTATTGGGCTAATACGCTTGCTGATGAGAGCAGAGGGGGGTAGAGGTAGTGGAGGGCAGTAGCAAGCATGTTGGAGTAGTAGAAGTCAAACTGAGTATAAGTATTGGCAGAAGCTGTTGATGTGTTCAAGCAGTAAAGCTCAAAGAGGATAGGAAGGCAAAGTATTCCCATGAGGAGCGCTTGGGAGGAGGAAGGGACATTTTGACTAGAGAAAGGAGTGAGGTAGAGAGGAAAGAGACAGCAGAGGGCTCCTTTAATATAAATCACCAAGTGAAAACAGCTACTAGAGAGCAATAAAATGTGACGAGTGAGGTATTGGGAGCAAATTGCTCGAACTTAATCAGGCTCCCTCTAGTGGCAAAACAATATAAGGAGCTAATGGAGAAGTTCTGCGGCCTCGCCACTGAGGAAGGTCTGCTGCTCAGAGAAGGCAGGTTGTGGAGGGTTCGCAATCACCCATAACATATGAACATACTGTACATCCAAATATGCCAGCAGATAAAGACCTTACACTCTATCTAGTCTGCTCAAGTGTGTAGGCCCCCCCTTGTCTACAGAAGGACCTGGCCCCTCCCCAAAACTCCCCTGACCACCCTCAAGCCCCCCAGCAACTTTCCCCTTTACTCTGTCCCATCCTCTCTTGAAGCTATCCACCGTTTTCAGGGAGATTGCCACCTCTGGCAACTCGTTCCACTTGGCCACCACTATCTCGGTGAAAAAGTGCCTCCTCATCTCTCTCCTGAACCTTCCCCCTATCAGCATTAGGCTATGCCCCCTACTGGAATTGTTCCCAATAAGACACAAGAGGCCCGCAGTATCCACCCTATTACCTTTAAGATTTTGAAAGTCTCGATATTCACATCCCCCCCTTTCTGTCTTCAAGTACATGTTGAGCCCCTTGAGCCTCGTCTCGCAGGTGTTGCCATGCTGACCCTGGATCATCTTGGTCACACTTCTCTGGACAGTCTCCAGCAAGTTAACATTCTTCTTTAAAGGCACCAGCACTGCATATGCTCTCCAGATGCAGTCTCACCAGCGACCTGTAAAACGGTAGTATGATCTCCGCTTTCATGCTGATAGTCCTCCTGTCTATGCAGACCAGTTCCCAATCTGTTTTTGCTGCTGCTGCTCTCCTGCAGTGTGCCGAGTGCTTAATGTCACTTATGATAATTAACCCCAGGCCCTTTTCTTACTTGGACTTGGTTACGTGCACCCTACCTAAGCAGTATTTGGTCTCTGGGTTCTTCACCCCAAGTACATAACTTTGCACTTTTTAGCACTGAACCCCAGCTGCCAAATGCCAGATCGCTTGTCTAACCTAGCCATGTCTTCCCGGAGTTTCTGTCTTCCCCCTCCTCCGTGTCCATCTGCCCACAGAACTTTGGTGTCATCAATGAACGGGCAGATTTTACCTCTGATCCCATCCGCTATGTCGTTGACAAAGATGTTAAACAACACCAGACCAAGCACTGAGCCCTATGGGACCCCAGAAGGCACTGGCCTATGTTCCAAGAATTCCACCCTCCCACCACCACCTTTTGGTTGCTGTCTTGTAGCCACTTTTTCACCCGTCTAGAATGTTTTGTGTACACCCCCAGGTCTTCCAGCTTACCTGACAAATTTCCTAGGAGGCACAGAATCAAAGGCCTTGCTGAAGTCCAGATATATGATATCAACCACTTGACCCTTGTCCACTGTCCTGGTCACCCAGTTGAAAAAGTCAATCAGATCAGTCTGGCAGAACCTCCCTGACACAAACCCATGCTGCCTCTCATTCTGAAGTCCGTTTTCCTCAAGAAAGCTCATCAGTCTTTCCTTCAGGAGAGTCTCCATCAGGTTCCCACTACTGAGGTCAGGCTGACTGGATTGTAATTCCCTGGTTCATCCCTTGGACAACTTTTATGGAGGGGCATCACATGTGCAGTTCTCCAGACCTGTGGCACACACCCAGACTCCAGAGATGAGTTAAGCAGGTCTTCCAGGAGGCCCACCAGTATCTCCGTCAGTTCCCTTAAGACTCTTGGATGCATGTCCTCTGGCTCTGGGGATCTGTCCACCTTCAGAGCCCTTAGTTCTTTATGTACCCTTTCCACCTGTATTACACCATCAGTGACTCCTCCATTCCCTGCCCCCACCTCCCTGCTCCCTTGTAGCACAGGTCCGTTGTTCTCTCTCTAGTGAACACAGAGCAGAAGTACTTGTTAAGCACTTTCACTTTCTGACAAGCTCATCTTTAATATCCCTCTTTTCTCTTATATATTTGAAAAAGGCCTTCTCACATGATTTTACTTCCTGTGCTAGCAGCACCCCCCTTGTAGCCTTTGCATTTCTAATTGTTCTGCTCACCACCCTATATTTTGCACACAAAACTTCCTTATCCTTCTCATTCTCAGTGTGTTTGTACTTCTGGAAGGTTGCCTTCTCTTCCCTTATTGCAGTTTCCACTTCCCTTCCAAACTAGCTGGCCTTTTTGGCCTTGGATTTCTTGCTTTTGATTTTGGCACACTTGTTAGAAGGAGAAGAAATCAACTGTCCACTGGACCCATTCGCCAGAGTCTCCGACACCTCAACACGGTGAGGTTGATGAGAACTCTGTACTTTCACGAAACCAGAGGTCCTGGGAAGAAGCTCTGGAGAAAGGCCTGATGATCTGTTCTTGCATGCACCCATGTGATGCTTGCCTCTGAAGGTGGAGATTGGACGACCGTACTTGAATGCACAGCCCTTGAGGGTATGGTGGGCCATGAAGAAGTGGGCACCACACATATCCATGTTATGCTCCAGTCCAAGGCAGGCAGCACAGGTCTGATACTGGCCCAGAACAGCCAGTTTCCCAGAGGAGCAGCGATGCATAACAGGTGACTGTCAGCCTTTCTTCTATGACCTGGCCTCTTTTTTTTTTTTTTTTTTTTTTTTTAAAATCAGACTTCAGCACTGTGGTAAAATAATAAATACAGGCGACACCACAAGTAAAGAAAAAATTACAGTGATGCAGATAGCAAAAGCAGTGACAAGGGGAACTGAGAAGCTATACTCCCACAGTGTGCACTCAATGGCCAGAAGAACAGAACAGAGGTTGGTGAGGGAGCTGGCAATGGTTATTGGCCAGTGCATGGCACCATGTTGGGGGAGTGCACAGGTGCCATGCCCAGTAACCATGGCCAGCACCCTTGCAAAAGGTTTGCTCCTGTGGGGTCCTAGTGTTTCAAGCCCAGATCCATAAGTGGGAATCAATGGTGAAGACTGCTTCTTGGTAGATATGCCGTTTCCTATAGGGTCCTGTCACCTCTGGCCCTAAGAGAAAAGAATGAGTGTCTGTGGAGAAAATAAAATTCCTGGAAGATGTCCACATTCTGCAGAGCTCTTTTAGGCACTATAAATTGCATTATCTGACATGTAATGGCATACTGCATTCCAATAAATTTGAGACAGGATTGGGTTTATAGTACTGTTTGCAGAAAATGTGAAAAATCTAACTTTCATAGATGCAGTTATTTGGGCAAAGCTCAAGGCCATACTTTATTTACAGTGCCTTACTACGCAGCAGTGGGTACATTTCTACAGAATGCAGTTAGTCCACAGCAAAGTGATAGATGCAGTTTAAAATAAAATATAGAACCAAGGCTAAATTAATGTGCTTACTGTATATTTGTTCCTATATATTTATAGTGTTTATTTTTTAATACCAAAGCTACACATGAAGTAATCAATATATACCTCTCTCACATATTCATTGGCTTTTGACATTGGTTTGTTTCGGAGGATAATAAATAATTTATTTTTATTTATTGAAAATGTTTCACCAGGAAAGGCACACTGTGCAAAAAGATACTCGTCTCACGGTTCAACCTTGGGGGTTACAATGGAGGACGGTATACATACTACAGTTGAAATTAGGAGTAGAGCAATACAGACAAATGAACATAATTGAGTGTGATTACTTTTGAACTTGTTACATGAGGAGAACAGTACAAAACATGAGTCTCAAGGAAAGTGGTATACATAACATGAGTACACATCTAGGGCAATACATGATTACATAAGTGCCAGTAACAGAACTTGAACTGAAGCGAGATGTACCAAGTTGGCAGCGGGAAATGGAAATCGGAGATAGGGGGGTAAAGGAAAGGTGGAAGAGCTGTCTAGTAGACACTAGGGTGATTGGGGAGGTGCTTTAGGGGAGACGGTTGGGGAAAGAGAAGGGAGATAGAGCAGTGAATAAGACTAAGTGCATAGGGTGGTTAGGGCAATGTATGAGCCAGACAATTAGGTGAAGGCCGAGCCACTGGTCAGGCACGTAAAGGGGGGGGGGGGAGAATCCATCAGTGGGTGGGAGGTCAGGGGTAGTTACAATCTGGTGCAAAGAAGTTAGTGAGGGCAGAGGATAGAGAGTGTTTGGATGAAGAATGGTGGATTTGGGCCAGCAAGCCATTCCAGAGCTTAGGGAAGAGGTAAGAGAAAGCCGATTGGCCTGCGGAGGTCCTTCGGTGAAGGATGACTAATAGCCTAGAGTCAGTAGACCTGAGGGCGAGAGTGGGGGTAGATGGGGAAGATAGGGAGGGAGGGAACCCAGCCAGAAGTTGGAAAACAAATTTAGCACTGCTAAGGGCCCGGTTACTAAGGGATGGAAGAGCCAGGGAATGGTAGAGTTCACAGAGATGGGAGCGGGGGCGGGCATCGAGGGCAAACCGGCAGAACGTTAAAGAGGGAGTCCAGGCTGGCTAAGGTGGTCTTAGAGGCAGAGATGTAAACAACACCGCAGTAGTCGAAGGAGGGTAGAATCATTTTCTGGACTAACGATCTTTTGTTTGAGTGATCCAGGGCCACATATTTCTTTCCTCCCTATACCTGCAGTTGGGGTACTAGTAAGTCTGTATTATGTTTGTAATTTAAAAAAAATGTCAAGTTTGTCAGTGTAATTGCTTTAAATTTAAATTCTTCATGTAGTTTTTCAACCCAGCCACCATATTATTTATGTGTGGAAGCATGACATCTGAAGTTATAACATCTCAAGAGACTCAGACTTTTCAGAGTTGCGATCTTCAAAAAGGCTTCTCCAGCTGTGATAAATGCAGTTTTATTTTTTCTGTACATAAAAAGTGCTTCAGATAGTGTAATCAGTATTCTGTTTAAACAAGTTCATTGCACTCAAGAGTTCAGCATGACCTAGAGACAGGCAATGGTCCCAGTATTTCAGCATTTCTCTTTTCCACACCAACTTCATAAAATGGTAGGAATTTTATCACAACAAATCAAGGGTACAAAAATAGGGACATTTAGACCAAAAGAAATCTGTGTATAGCTGTCAGGAAAATATCTGTGGTGATCTATAGGTTGCTAAAATTGTTTTCTCACCATCAGATTAAATCCCAATATCCTAGTTCAGTCTTGCAATGTAAATAAATATAACAATTTGAGATTTCCATAAATCTTCTTTGCCCTACATCTGATCAAAAATACCAATCTGGGTTCGTTTTAATGAAAAAAAAAGATGCCTGCTAAGTTTTATCAGCCCTCTGAATCAGGAAAGATATGGGTGCAAAAATACCAGAGAAAAACAGCATTTTGTAATTCAGTTTTCAAAACTCTCTTCCATATTTACAACTTCTTCACTCTGTAGGGGAAAAATGCAGATTAAGAATTAGGAAGAAAAAAATCTTAATGCTTAATAATATGCAAGTGGGTTTGGTAACTTTCTACAGTAAAAGTTCCTTTACTCCAAGCTGGAGTCATCTGTTAGGAACATCACAACCCCTTCTTTATCTGCTTTGAGAGTCACCCAGGGACTGACAGTCATGGTGGATGTACTGGGGAGGCATCCCACTCCTCTGGTACACTTGTAACAGCATGGTCATCCTGGCAGCTTCCATTTTCCCTCCTGGGCTACTCACTGACCTGCCCTCCTGCCACCAAGATGGTATCATGCAGAGCCAGTGCAGCCTCATGTGCATGCAGCTGACCCCATAAGCAGGAGTAAGTTCCCCAGCCAAAGGCAAGTGTCGCTGCAGAGGAAGAACACAGTGATACTCCTACCTGGCTGGAACTTGCTGCCCTCTGAAGCACTCTCCCTGGCCCTGACCACCCAATGGCCAGTTTTCTGGGTTCACTCCCAAACCCTAGTTGCTGGCGGGGTAGTGTGATGCATAGCTGTTGGCCCATTGAACAGCCCCAGGTTTGATAGCATTTCAAAGAACACCTCAAACTCTTTTACATTCTTACAATATTAGTATTTCACTCACTTGTATCACAATCCAGTTAGACATATATTACAAGTATATTTTAACATTCATGTATATATATATATATATATTAAGAAATGTATTCACAAACACTTATAGTAAAACATTTAGCTTGAATGCGCTTCATAGTAGGTAAACAATAGATACATATTTATGAGGTGCAATAGGATAACACACAAACATAAAAATACCATTACCAAGGACATGCACTGGCATGAACACCAGACTGCTTTTTTAGCAGCTCTGATTTGCTGGTTGTGTTCTTGAAAATGCAGATATTTATAGCTCAGTTTAACACTGACTGAGCTGTTACATACTGATGGGGCTCACACCAGACAGAGTCAGTCTGCACCTGGCCGTTTATGAAGCCAGTGGTGTGCACCACTTAAGGACATCTACTTCTACACCGGTGTCCTACTGGTGTCTTGAGAAACTGCATTGTGGGATGCATCCTGCGAAGAGTTCACGGTGTGTTTTGATGCTAAATTATCCTCAGGCATTGAGGTGAAAAGGAGCCACCATTTACGCAGCACTTGAAACCACCTACTGTACACCAGTTTAGTTCCTTTGTCTGGGAGAGGTGCAGAAAAGCCACACCGATTTGTTGCCTACACTGTTTACACATGCAAATATACACTGGTGTGGCCCTCCAAACCATCCACATGGGTGTAGAAATGGCCAGTGCAAACAGGCCTTGTGTGGCCGACAGATATTGATTTTATTTTGCTCACACTCCCCTCTGGAATGTCATACTTTGAGGCTCATCTTTGTTCCACTCCCTTTTAACCACCATGTTGCCCCCCTCCTTGCTACCATCAGAGGCCTGGAAACAGGTGAGCATCCTGGCCGTCTGATAAGTCACCCACCCCAAACACACAATGCAGAATTTGCCACTGGAACAACTAATTAGGCTAAAACAAAATAGCACCAGGCAGGAGGACTTTTCGGTGGCAAAAAGAGGAACTCTTTGCCAGACTTAGGCTCAGAGGTTATCAGGAAGTCACCCTTCATTCCTCATTTTTTGAAAGTAGAAAATATGGATAGGGAACAGTTATTAAAGCCTTCCAGTACTCCTGAACAGATCACCTTTGTTTCCAGATACAGTCCAATTTCAATGGATGTACATGTAGTAATTTTGTAGCTTCTTATATGGGGATTGACCATGTACCAGTGAGAATAAGAGGTGGAGACAGAAATCTGGTACTGGACCGTAGAGAGTCCATTTGGATTTTTAAACTTAGATGCTTGAAACCACATGGTTTCAATGATTTGATGGATTCGAAGCCCTTTATTCATTAAAGTTTGAATATCCAAAAAAATATTCTGATATACTTTTTCAGGTGTTAATTCCTGCCTTTGTTTTTCCCTCATCTTAGAGGTGCAGGCCATGACTGAATGTTTAATATAAAGGAATAATGCCCAACAGAGTGGGTGTTATGCTGGGATATCATCCCGCCTTGGGTAGTTGGGCCCAAGGCAGCAGGCTGAGAGCATCCAACACCCGAGAAGGGATGTTATCCCAAATAACACCCACCCTGGAGGGCATTATTCCTATTATACAATGACTTGTTATATACAGAATAAAAAAAAAATTAAGAATGTTGTTGCTAGTGTGTAAAAATATTTTTGTTTCTAAAGAGAAGATGCTAACGATGAGCATGCTAACAATCAGCAGGGATGTTATGCCAGGATAACATCCCTGCTGTGGTGGCCAACTGTCCTATCAGAAGCCAGGATTCTTTCTTGCCATTGAATAATATTTATTCACTAGTCTAAATTATTATGGCGCCATAACAACTTTGGTAGTATTAGTAAAAGGGTTGATATGTTTCCACGGTTATTGTGTTGGGTTCAGTTACCAGGGATGTGCTTTTGACTCTTGCCTAACGCAGTGGAGTTTTGGATATAAAGTAATTAACTTTTTTCCCCACTGACCCTTTATTTTTGGGCTAATGAGGTCCAGACTATACTAATGAGAGCTATAGGCAATAATGAAACGCTTCCATCCTTGTTGTCTTAAGCCAAATGAGTAAGAAATGTATGTAAGTGGTTGTATTTTAGGTCTTTAATTGGATACACCTATTTTCATTATTATTTAATCACCACCAAATTCTCTTTTTAGCCATGTCTCCTGACGAAGGGGCAGAGCACCCCGAAGCACTGAGGCTGGTTCACCCATTGTGGGAGCTGGATTTATATTTATATTGTGTGTTTTTTGCACAGCATTGTCAATTGTAAGTACTGAAGTTTTACATTCAGTAAAAAATTAATAACTACTCTCACTGAGTTTGTGTCTGGAGTGCTGGTTTTACAACATTGTTGCATTTTACATTTTCCTAGCACCCTCCCTAACTTGTGAGCGCTGCTTTCTACTCTTGAACAAACTATCTGACAAGTCAAGCTGGCCAACTTTTCTTGTTCTCCCTGTAACCCTACCCTCTACCCACAACTGGAGACACCTCTTGATGCCCTCCAATGGCTGCGGTCTGGTCAACGGCATGTGGTCACCCACACCACAAATGTTATATATTCAATGGCCATAGGACGTGCTGGCACAGTGTGTGCTCATGCTCTATCTGGAGTATGAATGCATTGTTTTTACAACATGTCTAAAGACTTCACCATCCCATATCAAGGAGTTTGGCTTCTGTTATAAATCTGTGCCTAATACATCACTTCGTAACATGCTATCATGGCTCCTCCAGGCCAGGCTTGGGATGCATTTCTAAGAGAACTGTCCAGATGCAATAATACAGCCATACGTTAGGGGCCAAAAACCAATCCCTCACGCTGCAAAATGCAGTGACCACCAGCATAATGGCCATTGCATTTTTGCTGAAAGAAAACTTTTTTAAAACCTTTTGGTATTTTCAGGGCATTATTCTACTATTTTGTGCTATACTGAGGTCTTGGGCTTATACCCAATGTTGCTTGTGCAGCATTAGGGGAATGCTGCACTACTGGAGGAGCTAAACCAGAAGAGCAAAAATGTAGGGAAAAAGAAATAAAGAAGAAACACAGAAAGATCCCTTTGTCTCATTTTGTGGCTCTCTAAGTGGCAATTAGAAATCTCATGACACATTTTGAAAGCATTAATAAGTCTGTTTTATAAATGTTGTCTGGGTCAATAGATTAGATAATTTAATAATCAATCTTCTCCATAGAGTCCCAGTTTTTGGTCTTTGAGCTGAAGGTGACAGGACCCCCTGGGAACCAAAACCTTCAGGCCTGGCATTGCCAGTGCCCAGTACCAAAGCACAGCATCACACATGGGCCCACAGAGTGTATAGTGGCACAGACACCAGAGCTGGCACTGACTGCAGCACCAACAGCAGTGTTGGCATCTCCATAGGTGAGCTGATGTAGGCCTCAGCGTCGACACTGGAGTCAGCTCCATTGACATCAGTGGACTCGCAGGTGGCACCATCCATAATGCCAATGACACAGAGGTCTTTGGAACTAGGGCTAGCACCATCAGCAGAACCACTGACATAAAACTGCACTGAATTCACTGGTCCATGAAAGCTGACCAAGGACCAAACTACTCATCCAAAGGCTCTCCATCAGGTAGTGAAAGAATCAGAAACGCTAGCATCAGCTCCATGGGATCTAGTGCACTTGAAAGGAATGATGGTGGAGGACCAGGGCCCACTGGAGAACAATGACTTGGTGCAGTTTTCCCCCTTCCTTTTTGTTCGATTTCCTATGCAAATATTAAGATGAGGTCAAACAGTCCCTGGAACTTGATGCCAAGCATGAGCAGGGCTGTGATGACTTGTTTTTGTGGCTTCAGGTGGACTGCCTTTCCTCCCATGCATGAGATTACCCAGTAACATAACACTTACCCAGAGAGGAGTTGTATTCAGAAAAAACCTTGTTGCCTGTTTAGATGGCCTGTCTACCAGAATGGCTGAATGTGGTAGAACGTGAAAAAACATTTCCACAAAATACACTAAAACACTAATAAACTAATGTAACAGACTAGACTAGAATGCTATTTGAATGTAAATTGTAAGTTGTAGTCTTCAATGAGTAAAGCAAGAGGAATTGTGCTTTAAAGGCAGTAAAAAAAAAAGGAACTGAAGCAGTTGGGTCTGGCCCCACTGTACACCAGGAGGTGTGCGGATAACATGTGCATTGGTCAGCATACCTGCGCTGCCAACACTAAAAGTTCTGGCTCCTGCGGAGCCCAGGTGCCTTCGGCCCAAAGACAAAATAGTGGGACTCTATGGAGAAGATCAGTTCTTTTAAGATTTCCCCAAATCAGGGAGGTTGGAAATGACAGGACTCATGAACAGAGCAAACACTGCAGTACAACAAGCCAAATCCAGCATGCTTCCAAGACTGTATATCTAGGGAAAAGTGTTTCATTACAGTGTGAAGAATACTCAAAGTTGTATCACTGTTGATCTTTGCAATTGGCCGCTTTGGGTGAAAGCTGTCGATGTGGCTACAGCCTGAGTAAAATGAGCTTTGACAAAACCCTGCTGTTGTTCCCAGCCATGAAACAGCAATGCGGAATACAGCCGGGAATGGGTCATCATTGATGTCAGTGCACTACCCTTGCCTTATGACCCCCAATAAAGTTAAGGGACTTGGGTCAAGAACTACTGTGGGGATTCAATATCGAAGATCAAAGTTGTAACTGCACAGTGCCTACACCTGGGGAAAAGGAAAAGTTACTTGCTATAATTTCAGCTCTTTAAGAATATCTTCTTCATACAGATCACTTTTTGGTCTTGGAGCCAGAGACAACAGGATCCTGCAGGAACTAGACCTTGAGGGGCTAGCAGTACTGGTGCCTAGCACCAATGAATGGTAATATCCACGGATCCACAGGGTATATAGCGGCATCCTTTCCAACCGCCTCTGCACTTTTTATAGTGTACCAAGGAGGAAAAGCTAAGCTATCTAAAAATTAGTAATGAAGAACATTACAGCATAAGATAGCCAACTGATCCCTACAAGAAAGAACAGCAGCAACACACATACCTCTCAACCTCCTGTCTCATAAATCGGGGACAAGGCTTAAAAAAAAACAGGGACAAAGGACCAAAATCAGGGACACATCTTTGATATAGATGGTATCCACTCAAAAAGCTGGTAGAATAAGGGACTGAGTGTAAAATGCATTTTCTAAGGAAGAACAAATCTGTAACTTTAATGGTTGACATTATTTTGTGCTTACAACTCCCACTGTTTGGTCATGGAAATACAAGTTTTAGGAGGGACAGAGTAAAATTCTGAGGCAAAATCAGGGACGTCCCTGAAAATCAGGGAGAGTTGAGAGGTATGGCAACACAGATCAAGTGTCTTTACAGCCTGTACCCATTCGAGGAAGGGAGGAAGACAATATATGGAAGTGAAATGAGTCATGGGGATGGAAAGTAGGTGTATGGTACTCTATGGAGAAGATATTCTTGAAGATCTGGAGTTACAGTAAGTAGTTTTTCTATCTTTTAAGACTAAATCTTATCCATAGAGTACCATTCTGTTTTTAACTAGCAAGCTGTTAGAAAGTCCCCTTGACTAGAGTAGGTCCTGTAAAACAGCCAATACAAAACTTGCATGTTTCCTGGAATGGATATTCAGAGCATTGTGTCTGGTAAAGATGTGAACACTGCTTCAATCAGTGACCTTTAATAGTTCTGAAATAGGGACGGTACAGAGCAAAGCTACTGAGGTAGCCATTGCTCTGGTGGAATGAGCTCTGACAGAACCTCTAACTGCTCCCTCACCAACGTGTAGTAGTAGTAGTAGTAAATTTAACTGAATTTACACTAACAAGCATGGTCTGGAATCAGGAGGCCCAATTCAAAAAGCATCAAGAATGATGCAAGGTGTTTGTGTCAAAGAAATACAATGCAAGTGGCATAGTGCACCACACCTTGCATCATTCCCGATTCAGTAACGCGGCTCGCACCAGTGGGGGTGGGGCTGCCTGTGCCAGCTGGGTATGCACCATCCTTACAACAGACACACTACTGGTGTGCCATAGCGGTAGGAAGCATGCACCAGGGCAGCACTGCAGCATCCCCTTAAATGGGACTCCAGAAGCCCTCCCCCCTCCCAACAGGGTGCACAGTCTGTAACAGTTAGACCAGCCTGGAGCTGGTCTAACGGGCCATGCTTCATCCCCAGAGCCATTGCTCATGGTATCCCGTGCCCACACAGGACCTGGATAATGGCAGAGCAGCAGTGGAGTGGCTGGTAGTATCCCGCTATGGTGGGTACATGCCTGCAGGATCCCCCTCCATGGTGCTAGGCATACCACTGCACCCCCCACATGGCCAGCACAGACATGGTGGTGGCCATGCAATGTCCCCACCAGGGGTCTGTTGCCACCCCTCCATCCATCCGACCCAGACCTGCCCTCCATATCCCCTGATCTGTCCCTCACAACCCT
The DNA here is from genome assembly GCA_016271365.2 of Neoceratodus forsteri. Lineage (NCBI taxonomy): Eukaryota > Metazoa > Chordata > Ceratodontiformes > Ceratodontidae > Neoceratodus > Neoceratodus forsteri. The sequence continues at coordinate 159,890,054 of CM057456.1, read as the reverse complement.
GCCAGCCTCCAGGCAGGTCTCTGTCAATGGGCGCTGTTAGCTGACCACCCCACAGCTTGTGTCAAACCCCTCCCATGTGCCTTGACTGTCTTGTATGGCAGTGGTTGCTGCAAACTGCAGGAGTTTGGCATCAGGACCCCTCCTGATAGTTAATCAGGTGCTGGGTCCCTGGCGTATTGGAGACTGTCCAAGCTGCTGTTTGCCACAGGTTGTGTTGCACTAAAGGCCACTTTGTGAATCCGGACCAGGAAGTCCATTTTGACTAGGGTCAAAAGAGACAGCGGAGAGGCTCATCTGCAGTGCTCGTTTCTATCAAGGTAGCAAGGGAAGTTACTTACCTTAGCTCTAGTTCTTCAAGAATATCTTCTCCACACAGTATCACATTTTGGTCTTAGAGTAGAGGTTTTAGGACCACGTGAGAATCAGAACTTTAGTGGCGATGGCTTCAGTGCCTAGCACCAATGCAAGGCATCATCCATACACCCGCTGCATATATAGTGCCACTGGCCTCAGTACCACTTTTTTTTTATTTATACTTTTTGGCATCACCGGTCATCAGTTTCAGCCCTGGTCATGGTCCCCCTGGGCTCCCACCTCTGGTAATTGCCAGCGCTCTCCTCTGTCACCCCTGGCTTGCCCCCCAGAGGTTGGGGTTGTGGCACTGATCCCCTACCAGTGCAACACTACTGTATCTGGTCGGGAGAACCAGCACCGGAGGCTGATTGAAGCCCAGGCGGAGGGCTTCATAGAGATGCCCAGGATGTTTTTTTCCCCTGTAAGCAGGGGTGAGGATGTGCAATGATGACCAGTGTCCGCCCCGCCCCTGAATTGTTATGGTGTTGGTGCGTCATGGTGAACCCAGCCTCTTCTGGGTGCCACTATTGCACCGCACACACAGCCCCCTTCCCTCCCAGAGAAGGAGAGCAGTCCAAGGGATGCTCAATCCTTTTCCCCCTGCCGGCCCTCCAGCGACCCAGGTCCATTCCCGAACCCGGGTCGCCAGCGTCGCAAGCGGAAATCTAACTGCTGCGCCGATAGGCCAGCCTCAGTACCATTTTTACTGAGGAGAAAGAGCCAATTATCTGACAACTAGTGATTAATCAACAACTGGTGGCATAAGCTAGACCACTGGTTCCTGTAAGAAGTGACAACCACCGTAACAGTAAAAAGTGTCTCCAGAGCACATACCTATTAGAAAAAGGGGGAAACAATACAAATTCAACTGAAGTGCTTCCAGAGGATGAAGAGGGTGAGTGATAATCTATAAAGATGATGTTCCTAAATATAGATCTATTTATTATTCCTGAATAACTTCTCCACAGAGTACCACTAGTGCATCTAAGCTACAGGTGGTAGGACCCCACAAGAGCAAATCTTTTGGCCAGGTGGCCAGCAATGGCTACTGGCTCTGGGCTGCTGTGTGACCCTGTGTGGTGATGTGCTTGCCAATAATGGTTTTTGTCCCACTTGCTTACCTCAGTTTTGTTCATTAGAAATGTAAGAAAAGTGGGTACAGGCTATATATGTGTAGCACAGATAGAATTAAAAGGATTAGAAAAGGACATAGGGAGAGAGAAGAAATAACGGAATATAATGTGACTACAAACATAGACCCCTATGCATTAAGGGACGGACTTGCCTTGGTGGTGCAGATCTGCAGTGCATTGGCAACCCTAAGTAAGAATGATGCAAACCAGGGGTCCAGCAGACCCTTGGTGGCATTCACAGAATGGGCACATGCCCCTTGTGCACTTGATCCCCTGGCTAATCATGCAGCTATGTGCCATGGGCAGTCTAGGGATATGCCCCCAGTAAAAGCCATGCACTAAGGTGTGGAGTGCTGGATGAGGGGACACATGATAGAGCTGCAGGGGCCCTGCTGTATCTTTTGCATGTCTCCCCGTGACACCCGTTGGTTATGGTGGGACAGGAAAGCCCCCCACCATGCAGCTCGGGCCCACTGGACTAACAGGGAGGGCTGAGGACAGCCATTCATGCACTCAACCATTCTTTTAAAATTGTTCAGTCCCATGACTTCCCAGAACCCCCTTCTCACATGGAGCAGGGGACCCACTTCAGCAGCCAGAAGGGCATCCAATTGAATGCTGTCTTGCATCCCTCGATCCCCCCACACACAACTACACATGGGGGGGGGGGCGCTGTGAGCAGGCGCCCTGTGGGGGCGAGTGGTTGTACATACAACACACTCAGCGCTTGTCCCCAGGTGTGGAGCTATGCATGCCTGATCTGCAATAGTTTATGGCCCCCAAGGAGAGGAAAGATATGAAAAAGGGGTACTATACCCCCTGCTGGGGGCTAGTGGTCCTTCAGTAAGTACAGACTGAACCAGAGCTACTGTGACACAGAGTTTCTCATCCTACAGCAAGGATAGCCTTGCTGACCCAGAGAAGGAAAGGCGGTATCATGGGCAGCAGCCCCAGAGTGGTGCCAGCCTAAGCTCTGGCCAGGTCTAAAAACATGTATTTGATTAGAATCCTGTAGTTTCAGAAAATGGCTTGTCATCTATTTATTTATTTATTTACTGAAGTCTAGGATTAACACCTTTGAGCTGGAAGCTCATTTACAAAGGTTCTACATCAACAGAAAATAACACTTTACATACATTTCACAATTAGAAACAGAACACACTACATACATTTCAAAACTGAAATGGTACAAAATGTATAAGTGCAGTGAAACAGGATACAGTTAAAGGGAATATAAGGATTCACAGAATGTGAGAACAGAACTACAAAACATGACAAATTAAGCAAAATCATTTTTCTTTATCAAAGTATAAAGAAAGAACAGGGTAGGAGGAGAGAGATATGGGTGGAAATAAGTGTCACATGGAGGAAATAGAAGATGTGGGTAAAGTGGAGCATTACTTAGGGCTCACTAGGGGAGGTGGGGGAGGAGGTGGAAGGGTAGAGGGTGAAGAGGGCAGGAGGAGGGCGAACAAAAGAAAGCAGGGCCTAGCAGACACATCTGGCAGTCACAGCTGCTCAGGTTGGCCAGCAGTCACAACTGCTCTGATTGATGAGGTACTGGTGGAGTTCTCTCTTAAATGGCCCCAGCTTGGGCTCACAGGTTATATCCAGAGGGAGTTCATTAAGCCATCATGGGGCATGGTACGAGAAAGACCTTTGCGCTTGAGAGGTGCAAAAGAAGGGGACAAGCAGAAATTGCCTGGCATTGCTTCTTGTGCAGTAGGGGTTGAGAGCTGTGATGAGGAGCTTCTGGATGGCTGGTGGGGATAGGCCAAGGCAGGGTCAATCCCCCTCCCGAAGACAAACTTGGTACTGTACTGTACTCTACTCTACCTTGAAGATTAAGCCAGTTAGTTTGTGCATAGAGGTCACAAGTGTGGGTTAGTCTGTTGGCACCAAGAAGCAGCCGGCAGGATTTATTAAGGGCTATACTAGCCCTTTTGAGGGTGGAGACGGGGCCTGCACCATAAACCACTAAGCCGTAATCAATGATGGACTGTATGGAGCTTTTTTGGCAAAAGACAAGGCATCTTGCATCAGGCAATGATGGTTCCTGAATAGTAGGCCAGTTCTAGCACGGACTACCTTTACAATTTGTTCTGCATGCTGCGCAAAAGATAGAGAGCTATCCAGGGTGATGCCTAAATATTTGAAGGTTTGTACTTGTTCTATTGGGGAGTGTCAGTTATTCTGGATTGTCAGCTGAAAGTCTATGTTTATTGTGGGGGTTCACAAATAACATTAATTTAGTTTTTTTAATAGTTCATTAGAATCTTGTATTTGGTGAACCATGCTTCTGCGGCAGTTAAGTCACTTTGTAGGTGAGACTCAAGTTGGTGCGGGTCAGAGTTTTCTGAAAAGATAAATGCGTCAGCAGGGAGGAAGACATGTTCTTTGCAGACTGAGGGAAGTTTATTATTAAAAAGGCTGAATAAGAGATCTAAAATACTCTCCAGCAGTGCTAAGTAGAATTTAGTGAATAAGGGAATGAGAGAGGCCTCCATTAATCTTTTTACTAACGGGGAAAGAGACAATTCAATGTAACCACTTGAGAAGTGACTGCCCATAACCAGGGCACCCTCTGTGTAACAGGTCTGCGACAACTTGAGACCAGGAGAAGAAGAAATCAATCAATATCACAATCTCTCTCTCTCTCTCTCAGCTGGTGAGCCCAAAGAAAGGTAAAATTTGTAAGAATGAATATAAGGGGATTTACTCCAGTAGAGAAGCTGGACATCTAATGACTTGAGACACAATCAAATTGTTCACAAAGAACAGAGCAAATTCCAAATTTGCTGACACTGATAGAGATAATATCAGGTGGAATTAGACTGGGATGTCAAGACACCACTAGGATGCAATGTTGCACATAGCATCAAGACACCACTAGGATGCAGTGTTGCATATAGCATAAAGACACCACTAGGATGCAGTGTTGCATATAGCATAAAGACACCACTAGGATGCAGTGTTGCATATAGCATCGAATAGCTCACATGCTGCAAGGGGCTCGAAGGCTTTGCAGGCGAGCATATCCAGCATACAATTGATATCACAGGCAGACACTGGCTTCCTGATGGGAAGCCTTGTGCGTAAAATGCCCTTAAGGAATCCCTTGAACAGTGGCAGCTGTGCCATGTGTAGAGTCCCAAGGGGCTTGTGGTATGCAGATATAATACACAGGTGAATCTTAACAGTGGAATACTGTGTATCAGAAAGGTCCAGAAAGTACTCCAGAATATTGTCAGGTGGACACCTAAAGGGGTCCAGTCAAGTTCTGGAGCACCAAATGGAAAATCTTTTCTACTTGGCTGTTTACATTTTCCTGGTAAAAGGCCTATAAACAGCCAAAAGTATTTTAGAGTCCCTCTGAGATATCTTGTACCCGTTGACTTCTGCCTCTTTAGGAGCCAGTCCTGAAGATGAAGGGAGTGCACCTTGTGATGGAACAGGTGACCCAGAGTCAGCAAGTCCATCCTGAGTGGAAGAACCCTTGGTTTACAGATTGATAGTCTCTTCAACATAGAAAACCTTATCTGTTAAGGCCAGAAGGGGGAGACTAGAATCATCCTGCCTCTGTGTGCCTCTAGCGTTAGTAAAACCCTCTGCACTAGAGGGATTAGTGGGAATGCATACAGGAACTGACTTTGCCATTGCAGTCTGAATGCATTCTGACAGAAAACACCATGTCCTAGACAGAGCTGAGACAGTTTGGGTTGAGTGGGAACAAAAAAAAGATCCACATCTGGGGTACCACCCTTGTCAAACAGTGATCTCACAAAGTTTGGAGCTAGTGACCACTCACGAGATCAGCTATTTTCGGCTGAGTTTGTCAGAGTGTTCTGAACTCCTGGCAGATAACTTGCTTGGAGAAGGATTCCCTGCTCCAGGTACCATTCCCACACCTCCATTGCCTCCCTGAATATAAGGTAAGAGTGTGCTCCTCCCAGTTTGTTGATGTAGTACATGACAGACTTCTTGTCTGCCTGAAGAAGGACAGCTTGTGGCTGACTAGGGCCACAAGGGCCCTCAGGTCATACAAAAATGAAAATTACATACTTATCATACTTCTTCATCTTCTAGGAACATCTTCATCATTGATTAAAACTAGTGGGTCTCAGCTGGAGGTGCTAGTACCCTGTGGGAGGCAGAACCTTCCAGGAAGGCTAGTGCTGAAGTAAGCTGCATATATGCACAACATTGCAAGACCGGCTCACGCTGCATGGCTTACCTTCGCACCAGCCCTCAACCACCTCAATATCTTTTGTACTGAGGATGGGCAAGGCGGCATAAGAGAGCACTGATTACCCATAAAAGAAGGGTTAACAAAGCAGTAACACAGTGTCTTCACAGCCCAAAACAAGAGCAAGGAGTGAAGACCAATAAAACATACTGGAGTAAGCCCGGGGGATGGTGAGTGGGCAAAGTCCTTGTTAGTTGATCAGTGGCCTTCCTTTCTCAATGTCAGCACTTAACAGTATAAAAAAAAAAAAAAAGCTTGTGAAAACCGGCCCCATTATAGTCTATGGAGCATGCCCTCGCGCCGTTCTTGTACTGACATCACAAAACAAGCTAGCGTGAGGGCGCAGCTCCATATATGGAAATAGGAGTATTTTGTCTACCTGCTCCATAAAGGTTTTTAACAAGTGTAATTTCTATAAATATAGCAAGCCAAAAATGAATTTGGTTTCATGGATTAAGTGCCTGGTAAGGTGCCGTTTATGTTGAGGGGGAGTGAAAGTTTACAGAATAAAAACCTGCTCTTTAAATTCAAGTTGCATTTCTTAACAGAAATCTACAACATGATTTATATTTATGTGTAAGTTCCCATGTGTCTTGTGGCAACAAGAGTTTCTGCTCAAGTCCTTTGTATCACAGAAGTGCTCAGCTTCACCTTGCAGCTCTGTCATCCGAAGAACTGAAGAATGCATTCTTATAACCATAAGAGACACAGTAACTGTACATGCAAGCATATAACAAATCCTATTCTATTTTGTTATCCTAAACTAAACCTGAAAATGCTTGCAGCATTTTGGGGTCCCACCACCTGAGTGGCTCAGTGTCTTGAAAGTTACTTCACTCCAAGGGTGTTCTTATTGTTAAAGTAGGCAGGGGACCACACTCTAGGAGTAGCACCAATTTGTAGAGATAAAAAAAATACATATTTATTTAAAAGTTAACTGGGAAAAGCACCATGAGCTGGGGCTCATTTCCAGGTGCGACCCAAGACAAGGGAACATAAGGAGAAATAAATACAATAGCAATTAAAATCCAAGACAAGGAAACAAGACATGGGCAGGTGTTAGAAGGCCCAAACATTTGTATGAGTAATAAACAATGACAACAAAAATTACACAGCAATATCAAGTGGCATGTTACATATAGGACAATATTGTCATGAGGGGGTTGGGTTACACAGACCCCTGAAAGCAAAAAAAAAAATAAGCACTCCATCCGGATACAGGTGGAACAATAGGGAGTGTAAAGATACTAAGGTGATTGGGGTTGGGGACATTGAAGGCACAGCTGATGAGGAAGGAGACTGAGGAGCCTTTTGAGTGAGAAGAGAGAGGAGCATTGGCAGAGCTCAGAGGGGAGTTTGTTCCAGAGAGAAGAGAAGCAGAAGGAAAAGGCAGATTGACTAGAGGCAGAGTGTGGGTGAGGTAAAGAGAAGGTACAAGAGTCTCTGATGAAGGGAGTTATTTGAGGTGACAGCTTGGGTAAGACAAGAGGAGAGAAAGACTGGATGAGTACTTTCAGTTGTAGGAACATTTTACTATGTTATAGCCACACAGAGAGCACTGCACTTACCTGCTGCTTCAGACTTAAACTCGGACCTTCATCAGGGGGTCCCCTGATGAAGAACATAACCGAGTTTATGTCTGAAGTGCTAGATAAATATAGCACTCTCTGTATGGCTATAACTTAATAAAATGTTCCTGCAGTTGGAGGTACTGATCCAGTCTGTATTTTTTCACCTCTGCAAACCGGGTGTTACTCCTGGACTGCAGTCTCATGCCTGTTGTTCCTCTCTGATTTGTTGAACCTGTGCAAGTACTGTACACCATCAGCTGCGGCAGGATCTTTCAGTAGTTTTCACTCAGATTCATTGCTCTGGAAGCAGCCATGTTGGCTCTGACCAGAATTTGTTTTAAATAACAAGGTGGGGGAGGGGCGCTATCCTTGCTTCTCAGAGGAGAAAGAAAAAACAGTTTGCTAGAAAATAAAACGCCTATAGACAAGGGTAAGTGCAGGGAATTTCTGCAACAAAGGGGGAAAGGAAGGGGCAAGTTATTCCCATCAGCTCCATGAATCCCTCCATTTGTTTTTCCTTTCCCTTTTCTTTTTTTTTTTTTTTGAAAAACCAAGAAAAAGAGAAAAGGGGACTAGTGCTGTAACCCATAAGAAAAGGAACAAGGGATGGACTCCAAAGTCTACAAGCTGAAGAAAGGCTTGGCAGATGCTGAGTGCAAGAAGGGGAGAGCTTCACAAGTCTCCCTTTTTTTTTTGTTTTAGTTTTGTAAGAAATCCCCTCTATTTTACTTTCTTTATTATTCATGTTATTTATTTTTATTTATTTATTAAAGTTTCGGATTTAACATATGTGAGGATAGGCCCAATACATTTACAAGATTTCATATATTCATATGTACATAGCAATAATAGAGGGATTATAACTTCAGGTGTGGATAATAGATAATGTGGTAGGTAGTGGATTAACTACACAAGTGTAGTCCATGATATTCGTCAGTAGGGGATGGCGGGTGGGTGTGGGCTGGTAATGGGTTGGAGAGCTTTAAAAAGGAGGGGACTACAATAAAGGAGGGGGGAACGGGATAGAGGGGACAGGAGGATGAATTAGTGAGTGCTTTGTGAGGAGCATAGGAAAGGGGGTGATGAGCATATTGCTAACTATCATGGTAAGGAAAAAATAAAATAACCTGTAATATTAAGAGTAAGATTGCAGAACATATAGAAAGTTTCATAAAGACGGAAAGAGAATAGTGGGAAGAGAGTTACAGAGCCATATGCCTGGGTTATACTGTAAGTAATGAGACAGGTGTGGAGGCAATGCACAGGAAATATATTCAGACTAATGATGTCAAAAGCATTTGCACTGTTCCTTGATAAGACTTGAATAAAGGGATTTAAAGGAAGTAATGGATATAGGTATACTTAGTTTTATTGTTTTCTGCAGTTTGTTCCATAAGGAGGGCAGCGTAAAGCTAATGGCTGTCCTTCCAAAGCAAGAATCAACTTTGGGCACTTTCAACAGGATGGAAGAATAGCTTTTTAGGGCATACTTGCCTACTGTATTTTGCTGGAGACAGTCTGCGACATATTGCGGTAACTGATTGGATATGGCTCTGAATGTCCATAGAACAGCATTTCTGTCCCTCCTAAACAGAAGCGAAGTCCATCCCACTGCTGCATATAGAGAGCAATGATGAGTGGTGAGCGGAAGTCCTGTAATAAACCTCAAGGCTCTATGGTAGAGCGTGTCCAATTTTGCAAGGTAGGAGGTCGGGCAGCAACTGTATAGGAAATCTGCGTAGTCAATTACAGAAAGAAACACTGCCTGGATGAACCTTAACTTAGCATTACTTGTGAGAAAGTGTTTGATCCTAAAGTAAAGACCAAGCCTCTGACGTAGTTTTTTTAAGCAATTCTTCCATGTGTTCTATGAAGGAAAGCCTTTTGTCAAGCCAGACTCCCAGGTACTTGAATTCTGTGACAAATTCTAGGTTTTCTCCTAGGATTGCGGATATATGTGGAAGAGCCCCTGAGCTAGCCTCAAGGCAGGGGATTCGTAGTCGGGGCAAGTAGGAATGGCTTAGGTAAAACTGTTCCAGGTAGGTATAGCTATGATAAAGAGCGGTCAGTGGGATGACCTTGACCTAGCACTAAAGTTTTGGATTACAAATACTTCTGAGTACAGAGCTCTTTTACAAGATTCCACATCAAGAGAAGATAGCAGAAAAACACAGAATATACAGCCATGTAAGAGATGTACTAAACAGGTTAAGAAAGGGAAAATTCAGAGTATGCATTGAATGTGGTTCAATTTAACACAGGACAGTAAAAAACTTAACACGGATCAAAAAAGATACGTAACTAGGCAACATGATGGTCAAGAAAATAAAGAAGAGAATCCATTGCTAGTGGAACTCAGCCAAGGGAGGCCTTGTCAACATTAAGGGGGGCAGAGGGGTAGATACGACTAGGAAGAGAGGAGGAGGAGAATGGAGAAATGTAGGGGGAGAAAGAGTAAGGAAGGGCCGAGTTGAAGTAAAAAACTCCCCCGCCCAATTTTTTTTTCTGTTATATGGGCCCAAAGAAAAGGGGACAAAGACTCAAAAAGGAGGAGAAGACAGAAAGAAATGGGGGGAGAGAGAGACAGACAGGGTGCGGTGCCCGAGATGCCTGGCCATTTGTGACCAGGTGATGGAGGGTGGACATGTGAATGAATGGTGAAGATATTCTGGAAGAATTACAGTATGTTATTTTCATATCTTCCAAGAATCAGTCTTCATCGTTCCAGTGCATTGTGGGAAGTCACACAAAGAAAACAAACATGTCAGGGAGTACATTATTTTGTGTGAATTAATTACACTTCTTATTGAAATAATGAAAAAGAAAGCAAGGAAACCCTTACAATAACTTGAAACAGACAACAAACAGCATGTCATTAAATTAAAATCACACGTGACTGCAAAATTACAACTCTTCATTGCACTGCTGATTTAATTCCATGTATGCCAGTCAGCAGGATTTTTGAGAAGTCCAGGAATCTGGCAGACTCTGACAGGCATCTAAGCGAGCTCCAAAAGGTATGGTAATGTTAGGAAAATGCCCTTGGTAGCTAGCAGTCTGCATGCCTGGGGTAACAGCTGTGCAGGCCCATTTTTTCATAGTGTCAAACTTGCATAACTCTTCCTAAAGGTGCAGTGACCACCGGGAACGGTCTGACATTCTCAGGGAGAATAAAATGGCATCTGCTAAGGTTGAGAAACAAACATTGTACCATCTTCGAGGTAGTGTAATTTTTTTATAAATGTAGTCTATCTGCTTGCAGACAGACCGTATTAAAGCAGGCCTACTCCAGACCACACCAGACAGGCTTTTAAATGTGATGGAATAGGATGAATTAAACTGACTGGCATTGTAGAAACATTTAACCACTGCAGACAGAGACATTTACCTTGATCAATTGCTGTAGGTTCAAAATGAAGTACAGAAGCATCTCTTTCAGCAAAGTCTTGGAAGTTAGATCCTCCTGAGGCACAGCAGAAGGGCCTGAGTCCAAAGAGTTCACGCTAAGGAGTCATCATTGACACCTTCAGACTCATCCCCTCTACATCCTCCTAGGAAGTAGGGGAACAGAGAGGGGTGGACTGAAGGCCCTCTAATCCAGAACACAGCCCCAAAACCCCAGCAACACCAGCCCCAAGGAATCAGAACTAAATCCAGCACTGAGGAGATCCGCTTGTACTGACACCGGCGCCAAGCCAGGCCCTGATGGGCCCAAACCAAGGTGTCAGCCCCAGCATAGATTATCCCAAGGTCAAAGGTCTGGTACTATGGGCAGCACCAGAACTGGAATGTAATCATGCACTGGACCAGGCCCGAAGGTCCTAAACCCAGCACTGGCACCAAATCCATCGCTAAAGACTACGCCGGCACTGAACTGACCAGCAATGGTACCTGGCCAGTCCCACCAAGTGACACAGGGTGGGGTTTAGCCAGAGGGACAAAAGTCGGTGGTGCAGTCACCAGCAAGGGCCCAGGAGCTGTTGCCAGAGCCAAATGCTCTACCCAGCTTGATGGCCCCACCTGCAGTTCCAGTTCCACCGATCCCGAAAAGCCAGGGACTGGCTGTGCTGACAGAGACAGAGCTGTCCAAGGGTGCTACCATCCACCAGGATCCCCAATTACAGACAGAGGGGAACAACCAATACTCTGGAAGTGAGTGTGGTCAGTAGCAGTGGGGGCCCGGTGCTCATTATGGGGTTGCTAACCCCAAACAATAAATATCAATCCAAGAAAGCCAGGCTCTCATGGAAACAGACCCAGGCTGGACAAAAAAATAAATAAATCACACAAACAAAGTTCCAAATGGAGAAAAAGTTTTAAGCCAGCAAAGGATATTAGTGTGAACAATAATGTGAGACAGATGTCAGTGACACAGACACCCCATCTGGGGCCTGGGTCTATTTCCACAAGTGCCTGACTTTCTTGGACTGGCACAGACAGTGGGGGACTTTGGGCTCAAGACCTCGATCTCCTAGAATCAGAGGCCCATGGTGATGTTGACAGTGCTGGTGAGGGCCTCCAGTTCCGGGAAATCAATGGCTCATGGCAGACCTCACAGAGGGTAACCTCGAGTGGTACTGTTTCTTCCCGTTTTGAATGGAAGAGGAAGAATTTGAGGCCAAGCAGCACAGAGAACCTGACCTGAATCGGAAACTGGCCAGTTCTTTTGTGCTTTCAGTAGGACTTTCTGACAGGAAAAGTGAACCAGAAATGGCCTCACTGCCGGAGCAGCCTGCCTGAGAAGGCTCCCTACCGTTGTCCTCCATGGCCATCGACTAGGTAGGGCTGTGAGAAAACTGACAAATATTTTTGTAAAATCACTACACTGACACAAAAACAAACTCTAGCTTTAAACACTAAAAACTGATAGAACTGAATGCTGTTGTCATACAGATGTGAAGTTTGGAATCCCTGCAGGCAAGTGACATCATAAGTTCAGTGGAATACACAAGTCTGTAGCCGTCGGCCTTTGTGACTCGCTCAGCCAACTTGAGAAAATGTATTTAGTTGTACTCATATATCTATCCAGGGAGGATTTAAATGCATCTAGGGTGCTACTTGATATTACCTCCTTTGGTAGTCTATTCCAAATAGTGACAACTCTCTGATTTAGCCAATTGCCACATCTGTTTGTCCTAAAGAACTCGCCTTTTAATTGGGAATTGATGGAATCTGCTTCCCCTTGTCGCTTCTTTACCTGCATACCCTATATATTCCCATAAGTCACCATCATTACATGCCCTATATGTAAAGCACAAATCCCTCCTCAATCTCCTGTATTCCAAGAAGTACAGTCCCAAATCCCTCAACCTTTTGCCGTAAGACATCCCTGACATTTGCCTAATTTTCTTAAGCCCTGTCCACACTGCTGTCTTGAAATCTGTAACATTTTCAAAACAGTTTAAACAGGTAATATTACAATTTGTCCGCATCGCCTATGAACCATTTTGAAAATGTTACAGCCTATCCAAACAGTGTTTACTTTAAGGTGCAGTTGTGAGCATTGTGTTTGGCTCCTGAGATGTCATGCTTACAACTGGAATTCAGGCTCTTCTGTGATTGAAAGCACATCAAAAGTGCTTAAGTGCTGTTTGGGGCAACAGCAAACAATATAACATTTTTTTTGCAATTTGACTTTCAAATCTTTGCAGTATCAAAAAACGCTACTTAACCCACGTTGGAATGCAGGTACTTCCATGATTCACTTTGTTTGAGTCCATCTGCGCATGTCTAGATGGCCACAATGCATGCAGGTATAGTGGAGGAAGGGGAGTTATGCGCTCACCCAGCCACACTGCTACTGGTAACGTTACAGCACTGAAAGTGTTATCAGAACTGTTATTGAAACCAGCTTGTAAGTGGTTTCGGTAACGTTTCAGAAAACACTTGCTGTAACTACCAGTGTGTCACAGAGGCACAGGTCAGAAAGCACAGGAAAAACTATGAGCAGCTGTAAAATTCGCAACAAGAGTATTTGTACTAACAAAAAAACCCAAAATTGTTCGTATAACTATTTACAAAGGCCAAATAAACAGAAAAAGTCCATCTGCGTTTTCCTTCAATCTCTGTGTCTGTGACCGGGTAATATGTGTAGGGTAATATGGAGACATAACACAATCAGATAGGTTTAAAAACACAGTGTGTTGTGTGAATTTTATTTGTTCAAAGGACTAACAAGATCAACTTTAAAAATAAAGCAAAGAAAATAAACATTTCTTAACTTCAGACTGTTTGAAAATAAAGAAATTAAACAGCTCTTCTCATGCTCCAGAACTTCTCCACAGCAGTACAGTAGTTCTGCCACAAAGTAGTTAATTTTAACTTTAGTAGTTTAACTTCAGTCTTCTGTGTTCTTATGTTCTCACCAACAACCTCACTGGACACTCTCCTGGACTGATCTGCCTAAACTGAGCAGGTGGTCTATTTTTATACCCATCCCTAGAACATCATCAGACCAGCTGATCCACCCCCTTTCTAATAACAGCGAAATACTATGCTAATACCAACATCTGGGGGGCCAGCTGCCTGTGTAAATTTATTTTACATTAAACCCTCATTAATCAGTGAAAGGTTATTCATAAATAATTTAAAGCACTAAAATCAGACTAAACACTCTTAATGGCCCTATGATAATATGTAGCTCTACCCCCATCCAGAAGATGGACAGATGCCACTGACTTAAAAGAGCCTCTGTTTGGGACTGCTGGCTCCTAAGAGAACCCATTTTGAAATGCCCCTGCTTCAGGTAACAGCTTTATTTTATATGCAATCGTAACAAAAAAGTAAAACAATCAGGAAGCAGCTATTGCAGTTTAAATAGTATTGCTACCATAAGTGCCCATTCATAACATTTTATGTTTCTTTTATGTTTCTAGGAGGGCCGCCAGGAAATAGCATAATGGGTTGCTGAGAAACCTGACGGCTGACATTTCAAGCCGTCTGGGAACATTTTCATTTCCTTCTGTTTAACTGTAGTTAATGTAGTGCTTTGGCTGCAACAGTTCTACAAACAGTTTTTATATGTTTGCTTGCACGCATGTGCAAGAAACATAGTGCCACCATATGAGTTTTTGTAGGTGTGGCACCCCTGCTTCCAATGCCTCTTCATTTTTGCAGGTGCAGCTGCATTGCAGCAATGAATGCCCCAGCTGTCTATGACAGCAGTTCAGATTGCAGTGGCGTACAGTTGAAAGCAAACTACCATTACAATCAGCAGTGGTAATGTGTAGCCAATTTGCATACTGCCCTGCCGTCAGCAGTATGCAAATTGCCTCCATGTCATCACCGCTGATTGTAGCAGTGGTTGTGTCGTGCACCCTTTGTTGTGCGCCAAGGGGTGCCCAATCCCTCGGCTCATGCATACTCCCCCAAGCACACTGTGGCGTCCGACGGGTGCCCAATCCTCACGGCTCCAGTGCCCCTCCCAAAAAAGATAAACTTCCAGGTGCCACGCTGGAAGTCCACCCCAGTGTGGCAGAAGTCCAGCATCCTCATGTGTCCCCCCCCACACTGTATGGCCAATGGGGGGTGCCCAATCCCCCGCTGACTCCACTGCCATCCTAAAACTTCCAGGTGCAATGCTGGGAGCCCACCCCAGAGTTCCAAAGTCCCACGTCATCCATGTAAAATAAAATGGAAAAAAAAAACTAATAAAGGAAAAGTCCCTTGTTGACTCTTTTGCCCCCCTCCTGCAATCCGTGCCCACCCTCTGCATACCCCACCTCCCCACACACTCCCCTCACCCCATATTTACCTCTGGAGGCTGGCACAACGATCTTCGGTGGAGCAGGAACAACTCTGCACTCTTCAAAGTCGACCGCGAGCTGAAGAAATGCCAGCAAACTATAGAATGGCATAAATAGGGTTTTTTCAACTTTGGTGCATATGTTGGTCATTTATTGAATTTTTTCCACCAAATTTTCAACATGGGGTTCTTGGGACCCCATCTCATGAATTCAGTGACTGTCATTTGGTTATTCGGTCCCGAAAGGTGATTTCTCGGTCACTGCACAGAATCACCTTTCTGGACTGATTAATGAAACGACAGTATCATTGTGCATGAGGTGGGCTCTCAAAAAGCCTATGTTGCAAATTTGGTGAAAAAATTCCCAAAAATGACTGTTACAAGTGTGCGTTGCGCAGTTTCCACGCACACTCACAAATGAGCGAATTTGTAATATTTTCACTCCAGATTTTCAACACTGGCATTTTTTCATACCTCCTTATGAACAGTATGCTCTCATTTTTCACATCCTGGCCAAAATGTATTTTCGCACTTCCGGCCCAGAATAGCACGGTCACTACGGGAAATCAGTGTTCGTGACAGAGTAAGAAAATCATAGTGGCACTGTTCATGAGCAGAGGCCCTGAAATGCCTATGTTGAAAATTTGGTCACAAAAGTCCATAAAATGACTGTGTTACGAGTGTGCATTGAGCCGTTTCTACCCATCCACGTAACTTCACAAATGTAAAAAAATTTCACTCCAGATTTTCAAAATTGGCATTTTTCCACACCTCCTTATGAACAGTATGCTCTCATTTTTCACATCCTGGCCAAAATGTGTTTTTGCACTTCCGGCGCAGAATAGCGCAGTCACTGTGGGAAATCAGTGTTCGGGACAGATTAAGAAAATCACAGTGACACTGTTCATGAGCAGAGGTCCCAAAATGCCTATATTGAAAATCTGGTGAAAAACATCTCCCAAATAATTGCATTATGGGTGTGCGTTGTGTACTTTCTATGCAAGCTCGTGACTTCACCAGTTTTTTATATTTTCGCTCCAGATTTTCAACATTACCATTTTTTTTTCACATCTCCTCATGAACAGTACAGCTGTCATTTTCCAAATCATGTTGGAAATGTGTTTTTGCACCTGTGGCATTAACGGCGCAGTCACTGTGCAAAATCACCTTTCCGCTAACAAACTGATAGTGTCACTGTTCATGCGGTGGGGTCACAATAAGCCCATGTTGAAAACTTAGAGTAAAAATACCAAGACATATCCAGGGCCTTAGCGTTTCTGACCATAACACCCTTCCCTGTAGGGTCTGACAGGAGTCCGGCATACCCTGTAGGGAATAACAGGTGTCAGGGGTGTAACTTGCGACTGTTGACAGTAATACTCATGCCATTCCACCCCCCCCCCCACAGCCAGTTACAGGCATCGAGGTGCACCTTGGACTCATTGGCCCCAGAGTTCACACCATTCTCCTATACTGCACCCATTTCAGGGTATTTCCTTATGGAATGAGGTGAGTGTAAAGCTTAAACACCCCAAGATACATCTCGACACTTGTCACTGTCTGCAGAGTAGGGTGAGGTGAGATGTGACCGTTATGGGTGATGACCCAAAGGCACACCTCAATGCCTGTCCATCGCTGCAGGGTGGGGGGGTTGGTGTCAGTTCAATACATCACTACCATTCCTATACTGCATCTGTCTAACTCCTGCACTTCCACTGCTAATGCCAGCAAGCAAACATTCGGCATTGACAAATGCTTGTTTATTTAGGTTACAACACTTTAAAACTAAGAGTACCCCCCAGCTTTGGGAAGGCCCTTATTTTTTTAAAAGGCTGCAGGAGCCTGGAGAAATGAATCAGGCAGGTGTCCTTGGTAACAGCCATTGACACTGCTGACTCAGTCACATAGCAGGCTCGCCCGACTGACACACAGCCAGTTTCACTGTAGCCCTGCTAGAAGAGGCAGTTTTCCCCGCTGGACACCAAGGGGTAACTTCAAGAGGTAAGTGGCATTTACTACACATTCCACCACATTTAGGAGCTGGGCAGCCCCTGAGACTTGCTGGGGAATTTTTTTCATTAATAAATTACAGAGCAGAGAGGTGTGAGTCAGGGAAAGTGAAAGAAATCACTTTCCCCGACTCAGTCACGCTGCGAAGGATAGCGCCAGCACAGACCTTTACACCCTGGAAGGATTTTGGGCGCTAAGCTGCTATGGGAGAAGCCTTTTCACAGCTTTTTTCATGAAGATAGCAGCGAGTCACCCATTTCATTCATGAACTAAGTGCAGTTTACTGACAGGATTATTGCAGGCATTTAAACACTATGGGGCAGTATTACACAGCAAGCCCTTGTCCTGCACATTCAATATTTCTCTCTCTTTAATATTGGTACCTGCTGTACCAAGAATACAGTGCTGCATATTTAAACAGTAATGTTGTACCATATCTGGCACGCTGCACATTTACAGAAGATGCAGCACATCATATAGCTAGCAGCTAGAAAGTCCTATCTTTTCAGTATGCACCCATTTTATATGATGTTTTCTACTACAAAAGGACTGGCAATAAGGTAGGGGAGAAAATGGAATATGAAAGAGGGAGTAGCACAAGAGAACAGAGGCACTATCATGGGGGGCCTGCCCATGATAGCAGAAAGTGATATAAACAGGGATAGAAGAAAGAGAAGGTGCTACTGCAGTAGGCTTTAGAGAGGGGGGTAGAAAAGATATGCCTTGTATGCCTAAAAAGGGGTGGGGAAGCCAAACTGCCAGTGTGTCCCTTTTTGCAAGCAACTGCAGCTCTGTCTTCTAAGTCCTTCCAACCCCCTTTCTTAACAAGCATCCTTTTTGTTTCTAAAGTGTTCTTGTAGATTTCAGGCAGGTGCAGGCAGGAACACAGTCTCCCGGAGCTGAGGCCCCCTTTTCCACAGCTCTTCTACAAAAGGCTTAAAACTTGCACTCAGGTAACCTCTTGAATTTCCAATAGCTTTTTGCAATCATCTCAAACTATAATTATATACATTTCAAAAGTTAACACTATATAATTTCTAATCAAAGGGATCCCAATATCACTTACATTTCTACATAAAGATTTGCATATATTTTATACCAGCAGATATGCAAGGAAGGAAAAGACAGCAAAGGAAGCCTGAGAGACAGTGAGAGGCAAAGAATTGCGGGACTGTTGGGGTGATCAAATCCTAGGTCTCACAGGAAAATTTGGTTGTGCAACCAGTCCGAGAAGAGACAGAAAAGAAGAATAGAATAGATCTCTGCATTCAAACTCTCCATCACAACTGAGACAGGGTCCTATTCAACCCTGTCAGACAGTGTGGATGCAAACCATTATGAAAATGGTTTAACCAGTCTGTAACGTTAGACACATCAGTGTGGATAGGGCCTCTGTGTCCTCTCCAGCATTCAAATTTCCCTTTTGTTGTAAGGTGCCCAGAACTGCACACAGTACTCCAGGTGCATCTGCACAAGGGAAGTATACAGCGGCAGCAGTACTGGTCTGTCTCTACTCTTAACAGTGCTAAGAATTGTCATCACTGATGTGCACTCAGTAGCAAGAAGAAAGGTACTAAGTCGGTTGAGGCCTGGTGCTGACGTAAGTCATGCAGCATGAGTCAGTCTCGTGGTGCCGTGCATGCACGCAGCTTAGTTTGGTGTCAGCCATCCTGAAAAGTACTGGCTCCCATGGGGTCCAAATACCTCAGGTTCAGACCTACTAGTGTGAATCAATGGTGAAGACTGATGCCTGGAAGATCAGCTCACATCTCTAACAGACTGATGTGATGATGAGTCTCTGATGGGTCCCAGACACTTTGTGTTTGGTGGCCCTGACAGTGGGCCCACCACCCCAACATGGAGGCGTCTGTAGTGAGAGTCACCTGAGGCTCCAGTTGGGAGATGGGGAAAGCCCTGAAGGAAACTGTTCTCCACTGACCACCATGCAAGTGACTGAAACAGGGGCTTAGCCAGCTGAATGGGATAGGGTCTGGGGTTGCAATGTTTGTGACCACTGTGCACTAAGCAGCCACTGAGTTGTTCTCTTGTGTAGCTGTGCCAGAGGCATTGTGAACACTGAGCAGGCTATCAGACCCAGCTTGCAGTGCATGGAATTGGTTTGCACAGTTTTGCGCTCTGCAAGCAGGGTTTCTGTCGACGAGCTGTTTTACTGCAAACTGGGGGGAGCTAGGACCTCGGTGTCCTCCTGACTTTTCCTGTTAAATTCTCGCTCCGCTCGCCAGCGGTGCGTAGCTTTGCTGTTTTGAACTGAGACCTGGAGGTTTTGTACTGAGGACAGTGCTTCGTTTGATGTTGACAGAATTCAGCTCCTGACACTATACCTGTGCAGTGTGAGAGACTGCAAGCAGGGTTTCTGTCGGCGAGCTGTTTTACTGCAAACTGGGGGAGCTAGGACCTCGGTGTCCTCCTGACTTTTCTGTTAAATTCTCGCCCGCCAAGCAGGCCGTGCTAGTGCTTGCTGCTTTGAACTGAGAGACCTGGAGGTTTTGATACGAGGACAGTGCTTCGCTTGATGCTGACAGATTTCAGCTCCTGACACTATACCTGTGCAGTGTGAGAGACTGCAAGCAGGGTTTCTGTCGACGAGCTGTTTTACTGCAAACTGGGGGAGCTAGGACCTCGTGTCCTCCTGACTTTTCCTGTTAAATTTCGCTCATTGCGAAGCGTAGCGTAGTGCTTGCTGTTTTGAACTGAGAGACCTGGAGGTTTTGATACGAGGACAGTGCTTCGTTTGATGCTGACAGATTTCAGCTCCTGACACTATACCTGTGCAGTGTGAGACTGCAAGCAGGGTTTCTGTCGACGAGCTGTTTTACTGCAAACTGGGGGGAGCTAGGACCTCGGTGTCCTCCTGACTTTTCCTGTTAAATTCTCGCTCCGCTCGCAAGCGGTGCGTAGTGCTTGCTGTTTTGAACTGAGAGACCTGGAGGTTTTGATACGAGGACAGTGCTTCGTTTGATGCTGACAGATTTCAGCTCCTGACACTATACCTGTGCAGTGTGAGAGACTGCAAGCAGGGTTTCTGTCGACGAGCTGTTTTACTGCAAACTGGGGAGCTAGGACCTCGGTGTCCTCCTGACTTTTCCTGTTAACTCGGCCTCACCGCAGCGCGGAAGGGCTGAATGCCAGGAGTGGTGCAGAGCCCACTGGCACTGGAAATGCTTAGCTGACACAGGGGGGTGAGGCTATGTCTTATTATGTTTTTGGCAACTGACTATTTATTTATATAGTTTTTATTATGTGTAGTTGTAGAACTAATTTGTTCAAGGGCATGGCTATTAGTAGGCCTGTCATATTTTAGAAGTTTGGTTTGGAGGGGTATTTTATATATATCTTATATATTAGTTATTAATTTTGTATTTGTTGTGCCTTGAAGACTTACATATGATATGGAGGGACTGAGAGGGGCTGAATGTGTATGATGGCTTGGTGTTGTGTGACCTACGTCCTTTCATCCCCTTCCGGTTTCTGATGTTACTATCAGGACGCTGTCAAGGAGGTGGGGATTGGTAGGGATAGTGTTGGTCGCCAATACCGAAATCTTAATTCGATAATGCTAGGATTGAAGTTATCAGGTCCAGAGACGCCTGGGTCTCGACGGGCACATAGGAGAGGCCAACCATGTTTGGTGTCCATCCCCAGGGAGCCTATTAGATCAAATGGCCAGGTAACCTATAGGGCTGCATCACCCCCAAATCCTCTGACGGCAGTGCTTTGTAATGCCAGATCGATCAGAAATAAGACAGCAATTATTGCTGCCTTGGTTTCGCCGGGTTGATCTGGCTTTTATCACGGAGACCTGGGTGGGTGACGATGCAGGCCTTTTTTTGAGGCTGCTGTCCCCTGGGTATACCGTGGTACACTGTCCCAGAGTGGGGCGTAGGGTGGCGTGTAGCCATCTGTTTTAGATCTAGCCTGAACTTTACGCGCACCCGTGAGAGCCCCAGGTTCTTTTGAATGTGGCTGTCCGGGAGGACCTGATGCGGGCTGCAGATCTTTCTTATTTATCGCCTCCGGGTTGATGGGGAGTTCCTGCAGGAGGTCGCAGACTTTGTCGCTGTTGCATCGTTGGAACCCTAGATGTGTTTTCCTGGGGATTTCAATGTTTGGTTTGACGATGTAGACCATGGACATGGTTGCGAGCTTCGGATCATGTCCTCCTTGGTTTGACGAGGCGTTACTCTACCAACGATCGGGATGGCCACATGTTGGACCTGGTGTTCTCACTGGGATTTGATATTAGTGATCTTAAGATCGATCCAGTTTTCTGGTCTGATCACTGCACGGTTCAGTTCACGTTTGGGCTCCTGCCATAAGCCCTTCCCTTGCTGAGATGATTCGCTGTCGCACTTTACGGGTTTGATCCCTGAGGGTTTTTTGGCAGCGAATTTATCTAGGTGGGTGATGCATGCGGAGGTGGGTGGGTCGGAGTTGATGCCTATAATAAGTGTTATCTGATACCATAAACCCCTCGCACTCAGTCCGTGGCACGACCCAGGACTTCCACCGAGGTCGCCATGGTTTGATGGTGAGCTCAGAGAGATGAAGAGACTGGTCGGAGATTGAGCGCTGCTGGAGGAGATCCCATCTGGATGTGGACAAACTGGCCCTAGTACCCACTATGGGGAGTACCAGAAGGCAATCGACCGTAAGAAGACAGTGTTTCTGTCTGGGGAGATTGCTGCCGGAAGGAATCGACCGGCCTCACTTTTCCGGACCGTCGATAGACTTTTACATCCTGTCTGTCTACGGCCTGAGAAGGTTTTTTCTAATACTGACTGTGAGGATTTTGCTCGATTCTTTTCGGACAGGGTGTCTATGATCCGGCGGGTGGCTCCCTCAGCCAGAAATGATACAGCTGGCAGTGATCGCCGGATGGTTTCTGAGTGCACTCCGCCTGGTTGGGGAGAGTTTAGACCAGTGGAGGATATTGAGGTCATTGAGGTAGCAACCAATGTGAGGCACACCTTTTGTGAACTGGACCCAGTGTCGACGCGTTTTTTAATGAGATGTGTCGACTCTGTTGGCCCGGTGTTTGCCATGATTGTACGGTGTTCCCTTTCTGAGGGTGTCTTTCCGGATGCCTTGAAGGAGGCTCTGGTGAGACCCCTCTTAAAGAAGCCATCTTTGGACCCGGAGATCATGGCAAATTACCGTCCTATCTCTAACCTTTCATTCTTAGGAAAAGTTATCGAGAAAGTGGTAGCGCTTCAATTGGAAGAGCACCTCACATCTCATGAGTTATACTGAACCCTTCCAGTCAGCCTGTGCCAGACATAGCACTGAAACTGCACTTGTTCGGTGCAGAATGACCTTCTCAGGGCTAGAGACCGGGAGATAAGACAATTTAGTTCTCCTCGATCTCTCATCAGCATTTGACACTGTGGACCATTGTGTGTTGCTTGCTCGCCTTGGGGATTTATGTGGACTCACCGTAATGTCATCAAATGGTTTGAGTCTTTCCTTACTAACAGGAGGCAGCGGTTGTGATGGGAAATTTCTTCTATACCTGGTCTGTTCCTTGTGGAGTTCCCAGGGTCAGTACTGGCTCCAATGTTGTTCGTCAGTGTACATGCTGCCTCTGGGTGGGATCATTAGGAAATATGGCTTGAGTTTTCATTGCTATGCTGATGATACTCAGCTATATTTTTCCTTTGCCCCAGGAACATCCAATGCAGTGGATGTGATTAATATCTGTCTGACCGAGATTAATGACTGGATGGCCTCCAGCTGGTTGCGGCTGAACCCCGATAAGACGGAGGTATTAGTAGTGGAGTCGAACAGAGTTCGTGATAAGACGGCCTCTGACACAGAAACTGGGCTTGTCCTAGGGTCTGTGCCATTGAAGGCCTCCGCTTCGGTGCGAAATCTTGGCGTGATTCTGGACAGGGATCTAACCATGGAGGCTCATATATCCTCTGTGGTTCGTACCTGTTTTTACCATCTCAGAAACATTGCCAGAATTAAATCTCTTGTTCCGCCTCTGGACCTCCCTATTTTGATACATGCCTTAGTTACATCTAGGCTTGATTACTGTAATGCGCTCTATCTCGGGGTCACGGAGGATCTCTCCGCTGATTGCAGCTGGTGAACGCAGCTGCCCGGTTGTTGACCGGGCAACAAAAGTTTTGTCATATTACACCTGTTCTGCGTAAATTGCACTGGCTGCCAGTTAGGTGGAGAGTCCTCTTTAAGGTAGGTCTTCTTACCTATAAGGCCCTACACGGACAGGGCCCTGGTTATTTGTTAGATCTTCTGTCACCTGTTCTTTCCATGCGCCCTCTCCGCTCCTCCAATGAATGCCTCCTGGCCATTCCCAGAACTAGGTTGAAATCAGCCGGTGATAGGGCATTTAGTGCCAGGCCCCTATTCTGTGGAACTCTTTACCAACTATGGTCAGAGAGGCTCCATCGGTGGATGCTTTTAAGGCTCAACTAAAGGCCTTTTTCTTTTCTAAAGCATTTAATTTAGTTTAATTTAAGTTTTGATGTAGTTTTATATTTAACCATTTAGTTTTGAAATTATTTGTATTTATATGTTTATTTTATATTTATTATGCTAAAATGTTTGTTTTAAATTGATTGTATGGCGCCCAGAGCCTCTGGGATTGGGCGTCTTTTAAATAAACTTTGCCTTGCCTTGCCTACAGTGTTGCAGGCCGTCTGCAAGATCACCTGTAGTCTACTCTCTGGAAGAAAGGCTTGGGCATTGGTTGTATCCAGAACAATGCCTATAAACAGCAACTGCTGCAAGGGTTGGAGCTGAGAATTTTCTAGATTCAGCAGAACCCCCCCAGAGGTGAGGAAATGAGAGGCAGTGGCCACTGCCTGTTCCAGCTCCTGCACGGACAGACTGGCTATCAGCCAATCATCTAGGAATGGGGTAAAGCTGGAGTCCCATCTTTCTAGCTTTCTCAGGTGCACTGTGAGTACTGCACAGCACTTTGTAAAGACTTGCTGCACCAAGCAGAGCCCAAAGGGCAGAACTCTGAACTGGTAATGTTGCCCAGCACAATGAATATCTGTGATGCACCAAAATGTGCAGGTATGCATTCTGCACATTCGGGAAGGCCAACCAATCCTGTGGTTTCAGGAAGGGAATCAGAGACCCAACAGAAATCATTTTGAATTTTTCTCGATCCACAAATTTGTTCGGATTTCTGAAGTCAAGGATGGGGCACATTCCTTGATTTCTTTGGTACAAGGAAGTAGTGGGAGTAGAAGATGGAAATGACATACTCACCATAATTCTTGATCTTTTTGTACAGGTCTTCATCATTTATTCATACTGCTGGGGTGCAAGCTGGAGGTGCTGGGACCATGTGGGAGCCAAAAATCTTCAGGAGGACCGCTACTGAAATAGGACCCCACATACCTGGCAATGTGAAACTGGCTCGCGCCATATATGCTATCTCAGTGTCTATCCGCTAACTGCCTCAGTACCTTTGTTACCAAGGAGGTGCAGCATATGCTAATTAGAGAAGACCTAACCTAACAAGGGCATGAGATAGCCCTTCTGACCCATGTAAGAAGTGTCAATTAAAAAACTCCTTGGGTCCAGTAGCTGCCATATGGCATTGGAACCATCTGTTTCTGAACCAGACCCAAAATGGCCACCCGAACTCAATGAGCTAAGAACAATGTCTTCACAGCCCAAAACAGAAACAAAGGAGTGAAGACCTGGAACAGATTCAGTGAGCTCGGCAGATGGTGAGTGGGTGTATGAATAAATGGTGAAGACCTATGCAAGAAGATCAAGAATTATGGTGAGTACGTCATTTTCATATCTTCTTGGGACTTAAGTCTTCACCATTTATTCATACTGCTGGGTTAGAGTACCAAGTTAAAGCC
Source organism: Neoceratodus forsteri (assembly GCA_016271365.2). Taxonomy (NCBI): domain Eukaryota; kingdom Metazoa; phylum Chordata; order Ceratodontiformes; family Ceratodontidae; genus Neoceratodus; species Neoceratodus forsteri. The sequence continues at coordinate 159,865,125 of CM057456.1, read as the reverse complement.
ATATTCCCTGAGCAGGGTGGTTGTAAACAGAGCTCACTCAGGACAGAAGTCCATTAAGGATTGTCCTGCCAAAAGAAGCATGCTGTCTGGCATGAACATCCAGAGCATAGAGCTTAACAAAAGTATGCACTGAGTTCCAAGTAACTGCTTTGCAAATGTCATCAATGGGAACAGAGTGGATCTCTGCCAAGGACACAGAAACAGCTCTGATAGAGTGGGTGCACACTTGACCCTCCAATTTGACCTGCGCCATAGAGTAACAGTGGCGAGGGTATTCCACTATCCAAGCAGAAATACACTTAATGGAGACTGGCTGACCGAGCCAGGCAGCATTGAAGGACATGAAGAGCTGCTTGGATTTACAGATGTCCTTTGTTCTATTGATGTAGAACCGAAGGGCTCTTTTAACATCCAGAGCATGAAGGGTGTGTTCCCTTTCATTCAGGAAGTTAGAGAAATAAGTAGGCAATACCAAGGACTGGTTGAGGTAGAACTCTTACACCACTTTGGGTAGGAACTTAGGGTGTGTAGGGAGAACCACCTTGTCTTTGTTAAAGACAGTATACGGAGGGTCTGTGACCAAAGCATGCATCTCAGAGACCCTACGAGCAGAAGTGATGCCCACTAGAAAGGTAGTTTTCTGGGTCAGAAATTTTAGATAACACATGGCTAGAGGCTCAAAAGGTTTACAAGTGAGCATGTCTAGCACAAGACTAATATCCCAGGGGGCAACCGGCTTCTTGACCGGGGGCCTTGTATGCAGAATGCACTTGAGGTACCTCTTGAACAGAGGTAGTTGGATCAGGGTCATATTCTGGACTGGGTCATGATAGGCAGAGATTGCACAGAGATTAACCTTTATAGGAGAGTATTGAAGTCCTGCATCTGAAATGTCTCCAAATACCTTGTCAGGAGGACATCAAATGGGTCTATAGAGATCTTAGCACACCATTCTGAGAAGCGTTTCCATTTGACTGTGTAAGTTTTCCTAGTGGAAGGCTCACATGCAGTCAGTAGGATTTCTGTGATTCTCTAAGACACATTAAACCTACCCACTTCTATCTCCTCAGGAGCCAGGCATGGAGATGAAGGGAGTGCAGGTTGGGATGGACCAGGGATCCCTGCATCAGAAGGTCCATCCATAGTAGTAGTAGCTGTGAAGGATGTACTGACAGCTTGTTGAGCAAGGGGAAACCAAATCTGTTGAGGCCAATATGGTGCAATGAGAATCATGTTGCCCTGTGGGCCTCCAGTCTGAGCAGCACTGTCTGAATTAATAGAAGAGGAGACATGCATAGATAAAGTGATTTGTCCACTGCAGCCTGAATGCATACTGACAGAAAATGACAGATTCTGGATATCTGGAGCAGAACTGAGGCAGTTTTGCATTGAGTGGGGACACAAAAAGGTCCAGGTCTGGAGTACCTCACTCATCAAGGAGCGAATGTATGATGTCTGGTGCAAACAACCACTTGTGAGGCTCCACTTCTGTCCTGCTGAGGTGGTTTGCCAGATCATTCTGAGTCACTGGCAGGTAAACTGTCTGAATCAAGGCATTGTGGTTGAAGCACCACCCCCAGACCCTCATGGCTTCCCTGCAGTGAAGGTAGGAGTGTTCTCCTTGTTTATGTAATACAACACTGCTTTGTTGTCCATATGAAGGATTACCTTGTGACTGACTACATCTTTCAGGACTCTGAGGGCATATAGAACTGCCCATCACCTCCAAAACATTGATGTGGAGGTACGACTCTGCCTGGGTCCAAAGACCCTGACTGCAATGGCCCTGGCAGTGAGCTCCCCAGCCAAGAAGAGATGTAATCCTTAGTGATGGCTATCTGAGATTCTGGAGAAGCGAAGGGGAGACCTTGAAGCAGGTTGTCATCCTGTGTCCACCATGCAAGTGACTGCTGCAGAGGTTCCATCACTTTGATGGGGTAAGACTAGGGATGTGTTGTTGGGGACCACTGTGTGCTGAGCATCCACTGAGTGGTCCTCATCTGCAGCCAAGCTAGAGGCACTGTGAAGATGGAAGAGGCCATGAGGCCAAACATCCGTTGCATGGAGCAAGCCCAGATGGGATTGTTTTCTATGATGAAGTGTACCATCTGAACAATGTCATTCCTCCTGTCCTCCAGCAGAAAGGCCCTCACTTTTGTAGTGTCTAAGAGGGCCCCCATGAAGAGGAGCTGCTGCAAGGGCTGAAGCTGTGACATTTTTAGGTCAACAGAACCCCCATGGAAGTCAGGAACTGAGATGCTGTGGCTACCACTCCTCTTTATATCCTGTCTGTATGGGCTTCCTAAGAGCCAGTCATCTAGATTGGGAAATAGGAATGCTGAGCTTTCAAAGCTACACCGCAAGAACAGCAATGCACTTTGTAAAGACTTGAGGTGCCGAAGAGAGCCCAAAGGGCAGGACTCTGAATTGGTAGTGTTGCCCTAATGCCACAAAGTGAAGGAACTTGTAATGGTTTGGGTGCACTGGAATATGCTGGTAGGCATCTTGCACATCCAGCCAGTCATGCTGTTTGAGAAGTGTCCCCAGGAAAACCATCTTGAACTTCTCACAATACAAAATCTTGTTCAGTTGTCTGAGATCGAGAATGGGGCACATGCCCTCTTGTCTTTTTTGGAACCAGAAAGTAACGGGAGTAGAATCCTGTGTTTCACTCTGTCTAGGGAACTACTTCCACTGCCCTGTTTTTGAGAAGGCCCATTATCTCCGACGTGGGAAGGTGTGACTGAGCAGCTGACAGTGTTGCTGCTTGGGTGGAATGTCTGGGGGGATCTCTGAAAAGCCGAGAGAGTATCCCTCCCAAACTATCCTGAGGACCCACTTATCTGTGGTGATAGACTTCCACTGGCTGTAGAACGGAGTCAGATGACCTCCCACTGCTGAGGAGAGGACCACCTCAGGCAGTTGAGGCGGAACCAGGGCCAGTCTCTCAGAGGGAGGCACTGGGCGATTTTGGACCCTGTGCCGTCTGCTGCATTTTCTTTTGTGGCTGAGAAGACTGGTGTTTGTTTGGAGCTCCTCTATCTCTTCCCTGAGAAGGCTGCATGTTACAAAAATACTGACTGTTCCTACCTCTCTGAAGGGCTGAAGGAGCCAACCTGGCTGTCTTTATGGCAGTCCTGGTCATAGGTGCTGGAACTAGGGGTGCTGGGGGTGTGGAAGCACCCCCTTGCTTGAAGTACAATTCCCTATGGCTGCCTATACAGTTTTATTCAATGACTTTCAGCACCCCCACTATAAAAATTGTTCCAGTGCCTCTGGTCCTGGTTTCTTAGAGGCCTTTAGGGCTTGTTCCATCTGCCGGCCAAACAGATAGGTACTGTCAAAGGGTACATTCTTAACCTGCTGTTGGGCAAATGAGGAGAACCCCGATGTCTGCAGCCAAGAATGTCTTCTAATGCAGATTCCAGCAAGGGACGCTCTGGAAGTGATATCGTAGACAGCCACAGCCGCTTTCAACTGATTGCTACTGAATTCTATTCCATGGATGATAGTTTTAAGAATCTTAAGCTTAGAGTCAGACTCCAGAAGATTCTCCACAAGAGATTTGAGGGAGGTCCAGAAGACATACCATATTTCACCATTTGAAGCACCCCTATCCCGATTAGCAGCCACCCCCATTTAGAAGCTGCAAGCAAAAAAAAATTGTTAATAAAAGCTGCCCCATTTTAAAGTTGCTGCTTCTAAATGATGAAATCGGTAGATTATATCCTACAGGAAGTAAAGGCATTTAGATCAGAGGTGTCCAGCAAATTTTATGCCATCACTCAAAAAATCACTGACCTTGAGCACAGAGAGGCAGATGCCGATAAGCAAATCTCAGAGAATGATTTTCAGATGGTGGAGTATAATTTGGTACTGCTTGAGACGCATGGAAATATATTTGACGATGGGGATTGTTAACAGTAAAGTAATACGCAGTTAGTATAGCACACGTGGTGCCTCCAGATAAACGATACAGTTATTGCTCCAAAGCATTTCATAATACTAACATACTAAAATGCCAGCAGAATAGGCCTAACGGTCTTTCGTGTCTGCTCGTTTGGTCAGCCTCCACCCTGGGTGCTGACGTTGCTGCCCCCCCTCCCCTCCTCTGGCTTCTCCCTTCCCAGTTCCAGATATTCTTGCTGCATTGGATTTTGCTTCCTGAACCCTTCCCCTGTACCTGTCCCACCCCCTCTTGAACCCCTCCACTGTCTCTGCCTCCACCAGCCCCCTAGGCAGCGCATTCCATGGCTCCACCACCCTCTCAGTGAAGTAGCACCCTCCTTCTCCCTGAATCTTCCCCTCCAGCCTCCACCCATGCCTCTAGTGGCCCCTCCTCCTTCCTTTGAAGTACCCCACTGTTCCTCCCTATTTACCCTCTTCATGTACCTGAAGACCTCTATCATGTCCCCCGGTCCCTTCTCTTCCAATGTGTACATATTTAGCTCTTCGAGCCTCCTCATAGGTCCTGTCCCCAAGCCCCAAATCATTTTGGTTGCCCTCCTCTGGACCCTCTCCAGGAGAGTAATGTCCTCTTAAAGTGTGGCCTCCAAAACTGCACGCAGTACTCAAGGTGCGGCCTCACCAAGCAGTTATACAGAGGGAGTATCACTTTCCTCCTTCTGGAGGTGATCCCCTAGCGATGCATCCCAGCATCCTGTTGGCCTTGGCTGCTGCCCTCCTACAAGTCTCCGAGTTGTTCATCTTGACATCCACCACCACCCCCCAGGTCCCTCTCAGCCATCGAGACTTGTAGCATTCCCTCCCCCAGGGTGTACACTTGGCCTGGGTTTCTGGCCCCCAGGTGGAGTACCTTGCATTTCCCTGCATTGAACCTCAGCTTCCACTTTCTAGACCATCTTTCCAGAGCCTCCAGGTCCCCCTGTAGGGCCACCCTCCCCTCCTCCCCATCCACCACCGCCCCCAGTTTTGAGTCATCCGCAAAGAGACTCATCTCACTCCTGATTCCTGTCCTTATGTCAGAGACGTAGGCGTTGAAGAGGAGGGGCCCAAGGACTGATCCCTGTGGGACCCCACTAATGACACTCCTTGGGGACGAGACTATCCCGCCAACTACGACCCTCTGGGTCCGGTCCTGGAGCCAATTGCCTATCCATCTGATCATCTGGTTCCCCAGTGTTTCCAATTTACTGCTGTACAGTTAAGCTGGTGATGTGGGAGATTCCCAAACTATTTAAATTTAGACAACTCTGAGACATCTCAGAACTAAAGCGGACAGTTGTGTGGTTGAGGACGTTGAACGTAAACTAGTTGGGACTCAGAGAGGTACTCCAGCAGGTATTTATTAGTGGTGTTCTTTCAGTTGGTGCAGATCTCAGTTCTCAGTATCATGTCTATCCAATAAGAGGCAAGTGTACATACGAATAGCAGGAGTAAGGCTAACAAAAAATAAGAATGTCAGCTTATTAATTAAAGCTGCCCCCATTTAGAAGATGCGGCTCAAAATAAAAAAATGTAATAGAAGCCACGGGTTCTAAACAGTACTCATATTGGGATTAGTGCCCCTGATAGCTGGCTATATGCATCCCAGCATAGCCGTTGCACAAAGGTATGCTGATCCTACATCGACACCTTTACCGCGAACGACAGTACAGTGGCAGGTCACTGTACTGTCACCGTGGGACCCCAGCACTGCTTTCTCAGGGTCTTGCACCCCCACTCCAAATCAACTCCGACTCGGAGTTGATTATATTAAGGACGGGGGGGAGGGGTTTGGAGGGGCAAAGCCCCCTGAACAAAACAAAGTGTTCTTGGATGGATTTATGTTGACCGCAATTGTGGTCTACATAAATCAGTCGATGTAACATTGGTTGACAAATTATTTGTCAAACCGGCATTGTAGAGCCCGGCAAAAGCCCTCTTCCCCAGAGTATCTATTGCAGGAGATTCCTTATTGATAGGACACACTGTCCCTTCTTTAGGTAAGTCAGTTTTGTTCTCCGTAAGAGCTACCAGTGCACCTGCAACTGGCTGAGAAGCTACAATAGGTCTCTCTTTGGGAGGGACGTGTTTCTGATCTATGGACTTACAATTAAAAGAGACAAATTCAGACCTAGTCCACATAATTTCAGACAGATTCTCAAAGGCATGGGGAACAGGAGATGTAAGATTCAACGGGATATTAGGAACATGAAGCCATTCAAAGGGCAAGAGGTTTTCTGGGTTCAAAGAAGAAGTCTGAAGAGCCAGGATTGCCTGCATGTTTCTCAAAAGGGATTGAAAGGAAAGGTCCTCTTAAGGGACCGAGGTTGGAACTATCGGCTTATTGTCCAGGCTATAGAAAGAGTCCTCATCCCCTTCCTCAGAAATGATGAGATCTGGGTCAGACTTGCCCTGCTCCATATCCCCCCCTGAGGAGGAGGAAGCAGAGTGGAGTCCAAGAGGCTGAGACCAGTCTTAGGCAGTAGAAAAACAGGCGACACTGGAACCGGTGTGAAAATTGGCACAAGACCCGGTGTTGGCACCAGAGGAGCCAGCACTGGACCCAGTGCAGCACCGGGGATGGCGCTGTCCAAGAAAAAATAGACAGCAGAGATGGTGCCACCCTAGCACCAAATCCAGGTATAGAAGAGGCAGGGGATGGTATGTGTGCCAGTCCATGCAAGGAAACAGAATAGGGGGACATACACATGGAACCGGCATCGGCGGAGTGGTCACTGGCAAGGGAGTAGCCACTGCCAGAGCCAAACATTCTACCTGACCTGTAGGCCCCAGCAGCAGATCCAAGGTGCCTAGGCCTGAGGGCCCTGGCACCAGATCCATGGCCAGATGCTGTACCCACTGCTCCATAAGAGCAGCTCAGTGGTGAAACTGCCCACGAGAAATCCCATAGGAGGACAGAGAAGGGCAGAGGCAATGGGAGAGCCAGACGGAGCTGGGAAAGACCTCTCACCCATGGATGCCACGGACCTTTTGGCAGGCGTACCAGAGGGTGACCTCGAGTGGTACCATTTCTTCCCCTTCTGAGGAGAAGAGTAAGAACTTGAGGCAGAACAGTGCCAGATCCCTGACCTAGATTGGGCCAGCTTCTTTTTGTGTTTTCAGGAGGACAGTCCTCTCTCCCAAACACTGGACTGCCCAGGGTCAGACCCCCCTCAGGAGAGGATGTCGGACTGGACATAGCCCAGCTGCCAGAGCGGCCTTCTAAAGGAGACTCCCTACCATCACCATCCATGGTGAACTCCTTTGATGGGCAGGGCTGAAGGAGAAAAATAAAACGTCTTTTTTTTTTTTTTGTTACACAGAAAATAATTGTAGCCCCAGTGCCATATGCCAGTGGTCTACCCCCTTGCCAGCTGTCTCTGATACCGGGCAAGGGGTCTGGGTCCTGTTACAGTGACAACTGGGGGTTCATTCCCAGAAATACTGAAAATAGCATGGTGCCTCCACCCCGAGTAAAGTACTAGTGGGACAGGTATCTGCTTGGCACAGCCCCCTGGGATACTGTGCCTACCCACCTCCCCAACCAACCACTTTGAACACTGTGTCCCCCAATACCTTGTTCCACCATATACCATGTATTTCAGCAATAAACACATGCAAGAAATTACACTAACACCAGAGGTTCAAACAAATTCACAGCTTTATTTTGGGGGTAAGGAATAGGGAAAGGGATACTTAGACGTAGGGTAGCTATGAAAGCAGTACAGGTTAGTGAAATATTATAACTTTCAGAATGGGGCCTATAGGCCATGCCCTCCTCCACTGGTACAAGCGTCCCTGTACTGTCCCCCTGGGGTACCCAGTAGGTGCAGCCCTGACCGGTGCCACGGGTTGGCCGGCTGTTAGGGCCCTGAAATGGTAGAAACTTAGGTTTTGAAAAACAGAACAAATTCCCCCTCCCCCTCCCAGGAACCAGGTCCTGGGTACTCACGGTTTGATGATCTCAGCACCCAGGGAAATAGAGCTCCTTGAATTCATGCAGCAAAATGGAAAAACAGGCTGGCCAGCATCCCTCTGTCTGGATGGAACTTGCTCAAGGATCTTACAGCTGGTCACCTGATTGTAGTTCCGGCCACTTGTCACCTTCAGCCACTTCTGGCCTGTTGCAGAGCACTGTAGCAGGACCACACCAGCTCCAGAAGGCACAGACCCAGGAGTGGCTCCATAGCCCAGCTCCCAACGATGCAACGCAGATGCCCTAGCACCCCAGCAAGTGCCGGTGACCTCCTGAGACAGTGAGTCCCACTTGGAAAGGGTAAGCAAGTTCCCTCCCTGACTCTGAGTGAGAACTCCCTAATGGTGGGAAGCCCTCCTGCAGTTACTGCACTGAGTTCTCAGAAAAAAGTTCTTAGGCAGTCTCTCCACTACAGTCCAGTGCCAATTAGCAGGGGTGCTAGCCTCAGATTCAATAAGTGCAATTCAGCAGAGGGGGGCTTGGGAATAACAACCCTCTGCACACCAGTCCTCGCTTTTCCAGTTCAACAGTGCCCACACTTTCTTTGGCTGCAGCTGGGATTCGGCTCTAAGACACTTTAACCAGTTCATACAGGACACACACAGCTTCTGCTAGCATCCTGACGACCAGAGACGCTCTGCCCCTTCATTATTCAAATTGCAGTCCCATACACAAGCAAAATGGCTTATAAGTGCTGGCTGTGACACTCTGTTAATACCACAGCCCTGTCAGCAATTTCGACTTTTCAGTGTAGGGTTTCTGCAGGATTCAGTCTCTCTCATTTACCACAAGCAACTTCTCTATACCTGGGGAATCACAGTCCAGTCTCTGTCCCCTTCTCGATCAACCCAGCAGCAATTACCTGGGGAATCAGAACCTCAGCACAGTCCTTCTTCCTGATGTCCCCTTTTGAATCCACTTCTACTGATGAACAGCTCTCCTAATAGTGGCCTGAAGAAGCTCCTGAAGCGCAATGTCCACTTTCTCAGCCCAGTCCTGACTCATACAGAGTCCAACCACAGACTGACCAAATCCCAGAAAGTCCTCACTGTATCAGTCGAAATCCCAGTGCCCTGATTGGCTGCTGAAGCCTTTCAATAACCATAGTGATCAATATTTCCTGCTCGTTTACTGGGGCATGATCTAGGTGCCAGAATTAGTGACCTCCTTTTCCCAGGAGTCCCTCAGTGTCCAGTTTGGGCACCTAGATCACTGATTGGCTGCAAATTGGGGGGGGGGGTTAAATGTCAATAACATTTCTACTCCCATTTGTTTACATGGAGTCCATTCAGCTTTATGCAGTTCCTCCAACTTCACACTGTGACCGCAGCACAAAACATTCCCTTAAGTGACCCAGCACCCCATCAGATTGTAGCCCCAACTGCTCCCTGTTGAATGAGCTCACTCTCAGTTAAAGGCTCCCAGCAGTTTTGCTATAGCTGCCGCCACAACTCTGCCCACCCTAGGCGGCAGGCAGCACTCATTACTATTCATGAGGCCACTCATTAATATTCATAAGCCCCACGAGCGGCCCTGCTGTTAGTACTCCCCTTGTGCTGCCTCTACATGCTTCTGTCCAATCCTCCTCAGGTCTCCAGTCCCCTTGGATGTAACGAGGGGCACCGGGACCACGGACAAACTCCCCATTCATTAGACCACAATGGCAGTTGGCTCATCAAAGTGCCCTTTGTGCTTACATGAGTCCTGGCTGAATTCAGTATGCCGGCAGCTCGCAACCCAGGATTATGCTATGGAGAGGCAGAAACAGCATGCTGCATGAAGGGAAAGAATGGTGGCGAGACCAGGAGCACCAGCAATAAGGGGATAAATAGGGAAATGTCAGGTAAGCCCTGGGGGGAGTTTACATAATAAACTAAAACTGAACGAACAAAGCACTGTAGGCATATAGATGGGATGTGAAGATCTGACTCCCGGCAGGCGAGCAACGTTGTCACTGAAGCGCACTCAATGGCAGGGGAAAAAAGGAACTGAGGAGGTTGGAGGGTCAATGCCAAGATAGCCTATATGGTGTGAGCCAGTCTCATGGCACCGCGCATACATGGTCCTATCTTGGTGCCGGCCCTCCTGAAGATTTATGGCTCCTGCAGGGTCCCGGTGCCTACGGCTTGAATCCCAGCAGTATGAATAAATGGTGAAGACTTAAGTTCAGGAAGATCCCATGTTTCACTCTGATTCTGGTTCCACTGCCCTGTTGCTCAAGATGCTAGCAATCTCCTGTACCTGAAGCTCCAACATATATGCTGATAAGAGGGGCTGTGTTCTGGGTGGACAGTCTGGAGGGATTTCTGTCAAGATCTGGGAATATCCCTCTCAGATGATCCTGAGGATCCAGTTGTCGGTCATATTGGACTCCCACTGAAGGTAAAACTGGATCAGGTACCTCCCTACCGGTGAGAAGAGGCCTACCTCAGACAGTTGAGGCAGGACTGGGGTGGGAGCTTCTGAGGGTGTCAGTAGGTGATTTAGGCGTCTGTGCTTTCGACCGCACCTTCTTCTGAGGGTGGGGAGGTTGGAATTTCTTTGGACTCCCCAGCCTTTTTCACAAAAGGACCGTCAGCTCTAAAAGAATCCATGCCCTTTTCCCCTCTTAGGGTTAGCAGGAGCTGGTCTGGAAGTCTTAAGGGTAGTCCTGGTTCATGAGATGTCTCAAGAGACTTCTCAATTTGCTGTCCAAACAGGTAAGTTCCATCGAGGGAACATTCATAATTTGTTCTTGGACGTCAGGGGAAAAAAGAAAAAATTACTTACCATAGTAATCTTGTTTCTTCCAAAGGAATCTTACTGTATTCTGACTTCGGCAGTATTTGTCTCACCATAAGACTGCCCTGGAGCCGAAATGGTTAATACAACCTATGTTAATCATGGAATGTTAGGTTTGTGTTCGGGTTTCAAACCACTGTTCCTGGTAAACATTCTGCAACCATCAGATTCTTACTGATACTCAAGTCACTAAGCCCAAAAAATAAACACCCATATGATTTGGACAGCATGAACAGCTGTATTGCAGTGCCTATAGGTTCTAGCAGGGGAGGAAGGGTGGTAGCCCGGTGGTGGCACTTTCTTTTCACTGAGGTACGCATCTGCATCTGCAAAATCGCGGAAAAGGGGTGTTTTTTTTAAAGTGCAGATGCAGATGCTTAACTCCATGTATTTTTTTTAATAGGGGTATTTTTTTTGGACTTGTTTCTCCACGATTCTGCAGATTAGGGGTGTGTCTGGGGCATGGGCAAATGTGATCTGTAGCCCCGAGCTGTTACCCCTTTTTTAGCGCTGTAGAGTCCACTGTAGTGGCTGCCCCCTGGCCATCCCCTGGGCTGTCCAATGGCTGTGGTGCAGCCTGTACCCGAGCTTGTATGCATGTGCAACTTGGGGTGGGATGTCACTTGACCCTCATCACGTCGGTCCTCGTGTCACCAAAAGAGCAGGAGGAAAGCCATCTGCCTTTTTTGCGGTTGTTCATGGCCTTGCTGCTGCTCCTAGTCCAGGGCTGCTCCTGCTGTCTGGTCTTCTCCCCATCCCAGGCTCCCCATTCATCTCCTGTGTTGTCTCTCCGGGGTCATCTTCTTGCACCCCCCCCACTTACTCCCACCAGACTGGGTGTCGGGCCCAGTCTCCTTGTCTCCCAAGCAGAAGAGAAAATGTAGTGCCACCATGTGTGTCCGGGTTGCGTGTGCTGTCGACCTGGAGTTTGAGAAGAGCCCCAGAGAACAGCAAACTCCGCAGAACTCCCAGAAAAAAACTGGAGGGAGAAACCGAAACAGCCCACCCGTGCCACGGGTCATGCTGCCAATACTTTTGCAGCTATCGGTGCAGCTTCACCCCCTCAGCCCTCAGGTTCAGGCGTCAGGTAATGGATGATTTTACCCCGAATTTGGGGGCGGGGGGTCTGCATGATGTGATGTGAGCCCTGGGCGTGAGCTCTGATCCCCAGGCCGGATGCAGAGGTTTTTGCCCAATTGTTAGCTCAACTCCCAGGCTCACCTACAGTTTTGGGATCTTAGAAACACTTTAAGTGGAAATCATTTTTATATATCAACGATACTGGGTGTGTGTTTGTGTTTAAAAAAAAAAAATGTGTACACACGTGTTACAGATTGATGCAGCAGGGCTACTAACCTGGGCTAGTAAGCTCTTTAATAGTTTGCACTGTGATCCTAAACATTTTGGGGGTGGTGGAGGCGGGCTCAGGGTCATTTTGTGAATGTTTTATAGCACTTTTAGCTGTGTTGTAATAATTGGTACTTGTACTGGATGGGGAGCTGAGGAAAAGGCCCGGGTTAAGGCTAGCATCAGCTTTTTATTTGCAGGCAGGGGGAGCTAGAGGTCATGAGCAGGGAAGCGGGAGCTAGATAGAGATCATTTGCTTTTGCATACTCTCCAAATGTGGGCATCGTGGCAGGACTAGCACAGTATATGGAAACATGTTCATTAAACATCAGAATTGTTCATAATTCTATTGGCCAAGATGATTTGGCTATTAAACTAGGCTGGGCAGGGAAAAAGCGTCTGTGTGTGTGTGTGTGGGGGGGGGTTGGTAGACTGCTAAAACAGGTTGTTACTTGTGACAACAACATGTGCTAGCAGGTGAGCTGTTTGGGATCACAGAGCTCAGTAATTCTGCTACTGATTAGTGGGGGAGCAAACTAGATGAATTGACTTTTCCCAACTTGTGTAATCCTAGTGTTTAGAAATGTCTGTAGACTAGTTCTGTTCTACTCAATAGCAAAACGGCTCCACTGCACAGAGGGTGCATGCATCAACAAATTACTGGTAAGGCAAACAAGAAGCCGCACTCCTCATCCTTAAGATGCAAAACATATAATTTATTTTGAAAATGGACAAAAAATACCTAAAATAGCATGCCGCACAGCAGCATGTAGGACCATGCAGTAACCCTGACCGGTTTTGTATTCTCTGCGTCCTCAGACTAGTTCTATTGCATTGCCTCGTAATGGCTGCTGCAGAGATCACCTGACTATAGTTCAATAAAATTAAGTTGCTCGTTGTCCTTTTTCTCATTGTATACAATTCCATTTGTTTGCAACATGTTTGTGTAATAAATATTTTGCAGTGACTGTTTTACAGTTTGGGCAAAATACAATTTTTTTCAGCATGGTGTCAGTTTGGGTAGAAACATACTATAGGTAGAAACATAGTATATGTGGGGCAACATAAGACAAAAGGGCTGTCTAATTGCTGGCACGGCTGTTACCCGACTGCTAAGTAAGTGCTGAAAGTGGGCCCACTGTTTGGAGTGCCATGTTACTATGAATAGGGCTCACACATGTGGAGTAGGCAGAGATGAGATTCTCACATGTGACATTAGTGGGGGAGCAAACTAGATGAACTGACTTTTCCCAACTTGCTGTGTAATCCTAGTGTTTAGAAATGTCTGTAGACTAGTTCTATTCTACTCAATAGCAAAATAGCTCCACTGCACAGAGGGTGCGTGCATCAAAAAATTACTGGTAAGGCAAACATCAGAATTGTTCATAATTCTATTGGCTAAGATGGTTCGCTATCAAACTAGTCTGGGTACGTCATTGCTCCCCCACCCCCACCCCTTTTGGGACATGATGTCCCATTCCTGCATCTGTTCTGGGGTCTTAATTATTGTCTTTAGTAAAGATTTGTTTGCAGACTACAAAGACATTCTTCTCACAGAAGGATGACTGGCAGTGGTTGCTACAGAAATATGTGAAGCTTTCTTTGTATCCGTCATACACTGTGGTTGCAAATGGTAGATATTGTGAAGCAAATGGATGTATTTATGGCCCAAAGACCACTATTTATTTATACTCTTTATTTAACTAGTAAGGCACTATGAGTTTAAAAACACAGCGTCCCATGTCAGAATATTGTGGAAACCTGTACTTTTGGGAAATGATTCTGTCTCTCTTTTTTTCTTGCACTATAAGGATAAATTGCTTTTATATTTTAATAATGGTACCGTGGTGGAACTCTGGCTATTATTGCCATATTTACATGTATCCCATGATGGCACCCCTCTGGAACAAACCTGTAAACAATCTCTTTGCAGCTCAGTGTCCCGATAAAATATTTAGAATAAATAACTACATTTTTAACTCAAAAGACGTGGGCACTACTGTGCAGCTGGGGACAGCACCCATTTACACATTCTAAACATGTAAAGAAGCTTTTACATACAGTTATTATTGTTTAACAACATTACGTGTACATGTGATGCAAACCCATTACCACCGGGATTACCACATTGGTTCCCATGCTTGGTTCCTCACTTGAAGCAAAAAGGGAGGGTTAGATGCCATAACTGACTCCTCGTTTTTGTATTAAAGGGGTCCATTTTTTTCAGAAAAAAAAAACAAGGAAAGGGGTCATCTCTAAAACGTGCAGACGAGCATGGGTACAACTTTTTACAGACTGCCACCACTGGGGGTGGGAGCTAGAATACAGTAAGAGTCCCTTGGAAGAAACAAGATTACTATGGTAAGTATTTTTTTCTTCAAACCCTAGGAAATCTTACTGTATTCTGACTTCTGCAGACTACCCACGCAGTACCTTTGGAGGAGGGTAGAGAACCCATTTAGGAAACAGGCTCTGCAGTATTGCTGTGCCAAACCTGGCATCACTTCTAGCCTGGGTGTCCAGGCTGTAGTACTTGGTGAAGGTGCAAACTGTTTTCCAGGTAGCTGCTTTGCAGATTTCCAACAAGGGGAAGTCTCCTGCAGCTGCTATAGAAGTAGCTGTACCTCTTGTAGAGTGGGCCCTGAGGCCTACAGGAGGATCTTTACCCACTTTGCTGTAGCAAAATTGGATACAAGCCACAATCCATTGAGCAATAGTCCTCTGAGGCAGGTTTGTCCTTCTCTACTTCTCCACAGGTTAGGAAGAGCTGGGCTCTATCCTGCCTGTGTGCCTTCTTGTGATCCAAGTAATAGCTTATAGCTCTCTTGACATCAAGACTGTGCAGCCTGCGTTCTCCTGAACTGGAATGATCAGTGAAGAAGACTGGCAAAGTCATGGACTGATTAAGGTGGAATTCTGAAACCACCTTAGGGAGGACTTCCTATTAGTCTTAAGGACCACCTTGTCCCTGTGGACTGTTATGTAGTCCAGCTCTGTGGTCAAGGCCTGTAGCTCACTGATACTTCTGGCTGAGGTGATGGCTACCCCAACACTGTTTTCCATGTCACATACTTAAGCTCAGCTGATGACATGGGTTCAAATCGTGGCTGCATTAATTGGCCAATGCATATGTTAAGGCCCCATGCAGGAGTGGGTTCCCTGTGAGGGGGACGCAAGTGCAATAGCCCCTTGAAAAACTTCCTGAATACCTGGTTGGCAGCCAAGGATGACCCTTTTCCAGCACAGACAGCTGGTAAATGCACCTGAAGAGTGGAGGGCCGAAGGCTCAGGGAATGCAAGTATGCAAGATAGTCCAAGACTACTGGTAAGCCAGTCTGGTGGTGGTCTATCCGTCTCTGTCTGCACCAAATAGAAAACATCTTCCATTTAGATGGATAGGTCTTTCTGGTGGAAGGTTTCCTAGACAACCTTAGGACCTTTAGCACCCCCTCTGAGAGGTATAGGTCATCATATTCTAGGTCCTCAAGAGCCAAGCTCTGAGTCTGAGGGAATGTAGATGGGGTACAGGACCATGCCCTGGGAGGAGGTCAATAGGTTGTGTCTCCTGGGCAGGAAGATTGGTTTGGATATTGGCAGGGTCAGTAGCAGTGAGTACCAAGGCTGCCTGGCCCAGTCTGGAGCAATGAGGATCATTGTTGCTGACTGAGCCATGAGCTTGTTCAGTACTCTGAGCAGCAAGGGAAATGGTGGAAAGGCATACAGAAACTTCCCTGCCCAGTGTAACCCCCCCCCATAAATGGGGGTTCCCAAAAGTCTTCCTTGGGTGTGCTTAAATGCCCACTGCCAGGTGGGTGTTCTGTCTTTACAGGTGTAAAAGTGCTTGCATGAGAGTATCCTGTTCGCCTCCGTGCCGGTCTCTTTAAGAGACATTTTTGTAGTGTAAAATTAATCTGGGTGGGGCAGAGTGTTTCCAGGCTCGAGTCCCGCCCGAGCTGCAGTAATATTGCTCTGTTCTGCCATCGCTAATGGTACAGAGGGAGCTTTGTTAGAACTGGTAATTGTTTGCTGATTAGCTGCTCTAAAAACAATGGTATTATAGTTTGTCTAACCTGCCTTTCTTTGCAGCATGGACATTTCTGTATTGCACCAATCGGTACCTTTTGGGGACCTTAAAACGGAGTCTGTCCCCAGGGGTCTTGTGGGAGTGAATTCCTGTAGGAATTGTAGTTTTTCCACTTTGGCGCCTAAATGGACCTGGAGGGGGAGCTCTAGCTGTGACAGACAGATGGATCAACCAACCGAACCTTTTGGATCTCAGAGGAAGTCCTGGGGCTGCCTGCAGCAGAGTGTTAGTCTGAGTTTGGAGTTGAGAGAGTGAACAGCTCAAGTGATTAGAGCAGCTACTCCTGCGTAGTCGCGCAGTAAACTGGTGGAAAGGCTGAGTTTGGCCTGTCTGCCTGCTGTCCCTCAAAAGGGATCCTTAAAGAGTGCTTAAATAACCGGACTGTATCCGAACTAATTGTGACAAAAGCCGCTGAATTATGACTATACCTTTGCCTGAAGAAAACTGAAGATTTGCTCCACGCGATCTGCCTGTCAGGACGTCTGAATGATCACAGTTTTGCTCAGGATAGCTGACATTGCAACCGGACTGTCATCCGAACTGTGGTATTGCTTTTCTTTTACTATAAGTGTGCTGAATGCTGTTAGTGGGTCGCGATTTGGTTCTCCAATGCCTAATTGTGTCACGCTTGCTAGAAGCTGCATCCAGCATTTACCAGACTGAATCTGAACTGTTCACCTAGCCTGGGCCCTGCCAACTTGGCCCAGTCAGCTACTCGCGATGCAGAGAAAACCATCGACAAGAGACCTGCCCGAGAATCAGCCCCCTGCTCAACACCTCGAACAGGAACGACACCTCGGTGATTCGTGTGGGCCCTGCTTCTCCTGGCAAACCAGCAAGTCATCCTAAAGTCTCCATTTTATCCATCCTGTGTCCTGTACTGGGGTAGCGTGAGAAAACACCAGGGTAGCTCCCTGCAGCAGCAGCTCAATCAAAGTGTGTCATCTGATTTAGTTGTTTTGCTAATTATCACGAACTGAGCCTCCTGGCTGTGGATTACAAATTGTGTGTGGTTGTGCATGCTTCTTCTTTCCAACACAGGGCCCCGACCAGCTGCAATGCCAGCCTACCCTGGGCAATGAATTAGGCTAGCCCCCCTTTGTTCCAACTGTGTACCCAGAGTGTGCGACTGTGAAGGGACTCTAAAGTGCATGCATGATTGTCTGATTGAATCAGTTACAGAACTAATCAGCCAAATTATGCCCCTCCCTTGTTCATTCCCCCTAAATAAATCAGATTCAATTATTTTTGCATTTAACCAGGCTGTGGTTCCATTTTGTACCAGGAGCACTGTACAGTTTTACCTGCTGTGTCTAACTTTATTTTACAGGGGATCTCCAGGGTCGGCCTGGTGAAACCAGCCCTGGTGGTAAGTGCAAACAGAGTGGAGATTTGTATGCTGATTAGGAGCTATTATACCTGTGTATGCTGTTCATTGTTTAGGCCACTAGAAGGGAAAGAGGGGTGTCACAATGTCCCAGAGGGCTGTACCCAGGTCAGCTACGCCACCACTAACCCTGTCCTCTGGGTGGAGGCACCTGTTTTCAATACCCAGGCCCCTTAACCTGCAACTAGAAATGCAGGCAGGGGTAGTAGCCCTTGGGATAGCACCAGCTAGGGGTTACACCAGTCCATCAGGAGTGCATCTAGTGGCACTTTGCCATCTGCCATAGGCCAGCAACAGAAAAGTGGCAGTTGGTGATTGTCTGGAGCTGTGAAGTGGTCCACCTGTGGGGTGCCCCACCTTCTGAACACAACTTGCAGGATCTGCCTGTTTAATGACCACTCATGGTGGTTCTGGTCGATCCTGCTGAGGGCATCTGCTAGGACGTTGTCCTTCCCTGGGAGATGAACTGCTGAGAGGAAGATCCCCAAGGAGTAAGCCAGGTTCTATACCTTCATGGCTTCTGTGCACAGTGGGGAGGACCTTGTGCCCCCTTGCTTGTTGGTGTAGTACATTGTGGTTATATTGTCTATCCTGACCTGAACCACTTTACCCTGCAACACAGAGGCAAAGGACTGAATGCCCAGATAAACTGCCCTGAGTTCCAGCAGGTTTATGTGAAGCAGAGACTCCTGCTGAAGCCAGGTACCGTGGGCAGTATGCTCCCCTAGGTGGTACCCCATCCTAGGAGAGAGGCATCTGTAGTCAAGATTGCTGCTGGTGGCAGCTGGAGGAAAGGCATGCCTTCTCAGAGTTTGACCTTTTCCTGCCACCACTGCAGAGCTTGAAGCAGGGTTCCTGTGACTGGTACCATCTTTGACAGGGAGTCTCTTCTCAGACCAGTGAGCCCTGAGGTGGAACTGAATGTCCCTCATTTGGAATCTTGATACTGTTGCTGTTGATGCAGCCATGTGCCCAAACAGCTGGAGAAAATGCCTTGCTGGTCTGGGGATATGAAGCTGCAAAGAGATTGCCAGCTGTACCAAGCTGTCTACCCTTCCCTGAGGGAGGAAAGCTCTTCCTCAGAGTATCTAGTTCCACTCCTATAAACTCCAGTAGTTAAACTGGTGTTAGTACTGACTTTTTCTGGTTTACCAGGAAGTCCAGTGTAACCAGGGAATCCTGAGTGATGGTCAGTGCTTGTCTTACCTGCTGAAGGGACTGACCTACCACCAGCCAGTCGTCCAGGTATGGGAAGACTGTAACCCCTTGTCTCCTTAGGTGTGCCACTACTACTGCTAGGCACTTGGTGATCACTCTTGGAGCTGATGTCAGGCCAAAAGGCATGGCCCTGAACTGGTAGTGCCCTGATGGCAATCTGAACCTGAGGTACTTTGTGTGCGCTTGCCTGATGGGAATATGGAAGTAGGCATCTTTTAGGTCCAGAAATGTCAGCCAATCTCCCTTCCTGAGTGTAGGAAAAATGGTAACTAGAGTGACCATTTTGAACTTTGGCTTTGTCAAATGTTTGCTTAAGTGTCAGATCTAGTATGGGTCACCACTCCCCTGTTTTCTTTAGAGTGAGGAAGTATCTTGAGTAGAGACTATTTCTCTGCTGGGCCAAGGGAACTGGCTCTAATGCTTTTTCCAGAATCAGTTTTTCTACTTCCTCCTCCAACAAATTTGCCTGTGCTAGGCTGGCAGGTCTAAAAGTCTTACCCTCAGTTTGAGAAGAAATTTGAATTGGAGTGCAAGACCCTGGCCCACTATCTCCAGGACCCACTGGTCTGTGGTGATGGATTCCCAAGCCTGGAGATAATGAGCCAGCCTGCCTCCTACTGGAGTGGAGAGGTGACCCTGGCAGACCTCTCAGAGGGTCTGCTTGGTCTGTGTGGCTTGCTGAGTGCTGGGGCCAGTCCAGCTGCTGCCCCTTCTGCCTCTGCCTCTGAAGTACTCCCTTTGTGACTAGAAGGCTGGTGATACCTGAGCCTGGAAGAAAGGACTGTAGTGGGTTTTACCCTTACCTTTTCCTTGGTATTTCTGTGGCGTTGCAGCCTTCTCTTTAGCAGCAGCATTCTTGTAGGCCACTTTGTACACATCCATCTTCTTCATGTAAACCTCTGTTTGCTCACCAAAGAGAGATGTAGGCTCGCAGGAGAATTCCAGTGCCTTTGTCTACATGTCCTGTGACAAATTAGTGGCCCTTAACCAGGCAAATCTCCTCAGGGACACTGAGGTTGCCATTTGCCTGGCAGCAATGTCATTTGCATCCACCACCATCAGAAACTTACATTTGGAACCTTCTGTTCCCCTTTTTGCAGCTTCGGACAAGTCTGAAACCATGGGCCCAGGGCAAGCTTTGGCGATTTCCAAAACAGTGTTCTAGAGACTCTTCTGGTATCTGGACACATAGGCCATGTGGGTTGCCTGGCTGATGGCTAGAGGTGCATCAAATAAGATTTCTTGGCAATTGAGTCCATCTTTCTGGAATAATTTTTTGGTTGATGTGATGCCAGGGGAATCTCTGCCTTATTACATGCAGCAACCTGCATCACACCTTCATGACTAGGATGGCCAAACAGGAATTCTGCCCCAGATTTAGCCACCCAGTACTTTCTATCCATTCTCTTGTCCACTAGGGGAATGGAAGTGGGAGTCTGCAAGATTCTGGAAGCTTCTCTCTTCAGAAACTTATGGATGGGCAACAACAGCCTTTTTGTTGCTGGTACATCCATCATTTCCATACAGTCTGGTTCCTCTTCTTCCTCTGTAGATTCCTGGGTGGAGAGGTCCAAGGTCTGTGCCACTTGCTTAATAAAAGCAAAATGGGATGTATAATCCTCAGCTCCCTTCTCAGGGGAGTCAGGATGGTGAGGGTCGGGAGAAACCTCTGGTTCAAGAGGGTCCCCAAAATCTTCATCCTCATCATCTTCTTCCTTCCCCCCTTCAACATAAACCTCAGCAAATCTCTCAAGTGAACCGGGAACCAAGGAGGAACCCAGGTCCTGAACAGAGGACTGTGAACAAGGATGCTGAACCGGAACCGTGGTACCCATTGGCAGCGCCTGAAGAACACATAGCATTCGCTATAGCTTCTGTGATTGGAACCAATGGAATCGTTGGTTGCAGATCCTTAACCGAGTACCTTTCCTTTTTCTTCTCTTTATTAGAACTTGCCTGTTCAGAGGCAGTTTCTGTCGTTCCCCAGGAATCTTCATCTTGGTCAGAGGGTTGTTCAACTGGTTCCTTCGGTTTCTCCTTCTGAGAGGAGAAAGTTTTGTCTGCAGCTGGGTCAGCAGCCTTCTTGGACATTTTTTCCGTCAGTTGGTTCAATCACCTACCAAGCGTCGACTGAGGAAAATTCTTACAGATTTCACAATCTGCCTGAAGGTGTTCAAACCGCAGACAGACCACTCAGACCAAGGGAGGATCAGCTTCAGCAAACAATTCCCCACACTCTGTTCAATGCTGAAAACCCGTTGGGCCAGTTCATTTCTTGGGAAGTGACATAACCAACAAAAAAAACCTAAAATTGATTCTTAAGTCGTCCCACCACAAAAGAAATCCTTGACTTTTTTTTCAGTCAGTTTAGCGACTGAGGAGAGAACCAGAATTACCCTGGTTTCTGTCTAAGCTAAAATAACTGATCCCAAAGGGTTTAAAATTAGAAATAAAACTTTATAAAATACAAATAAAGGTTCATTTTCCTCCTGATTAAATTAACCAAGAAGAAAATGAAAAACTTACCGGATTAAGACTAAATCTAAACTAATCTACCTATAAACTTCAAGGACAGTGCTTTGAAAATGAACAGAAATAAAATTTTACTGAAAAAAAACAGAGAAAATAAAATCTTCAAGAAAGATGAAGGAGGGCTCTCTGAGACGTCTGTACTAGGCAAGCGGAGTAAAGAATTTGACTGTTGTAGAATGTTTACCAGAGACAGTGGTTTGAAAACCAAGCTTGAGTTTAACATTCCATGATTAGCATAGGTTCTAGTAACCATTTTGGCTCTGTGGCAGTCTTATGGTGAGACCATACTGCCGAAGTCAGAATACAGTAAGATTTCCTGATGTTTGAACAGTCATTTGTAACCATGAATGCTGCCTGATGCAGATGCCTGCAACAGCCCAGCGAGAGGCATGATCAAAAGGCATCCATAGCAGCTTTGCGTTCATGACTGCTGGACTCTGTTCTGTGTTTGGCAGTTAGCAGAGCTTCTTTTTAGTCTCTGAATCTGGTAGGAATTCTGCTACTGACTTAACCAAGCTCCAAAAGGTATACTTCTACTTGAAGAAATGTCTTTGCTGGCTAGTAATCCTCATGCCTAGGGTGGCTGTTGCGTAAGTCCATTTGCCCATAATGTGAAATCTTGCATGACTCTCTGTTAACAGGGTGAGTAGAGCAACCTCATGGGGAGAATGGCCTTGTCATTCCCAGCAAGAATAACAATGGCATTAGTTATAGCTTGAGAAACATACACTGTTCTATCCTTGGGGGGCAGTGTATTTCTTATCTATCTGCTTGCAGAGCATCACAGAGTGGGGTGGATCGCAGGCACTCAAATCTAGAATGTGGCCTAGGCAACACCAGCAACACCAACCCCAAAAGGATGAGGGATTGGTGACAAGAGTGGTACTGAAACTGGAAATGGAACTGATTATGGCACTGGGTCAGGCCCTGAAGGAACCAAACCCAGCACTGGCACCAGACCCAATGCCAACAACCCAACCATCACCAAAGTAACAGCTGTTATTACCAGTATTACAATACAGTAGTATTGTTTACCAACATGCCACTAAAACTCTATTACGTAAATTGGACAAAACTTGCTATAAAATGGCTAGGTTTGTCCTAAAATACCATTACACTACACACCACTGCAGTCTTCTGCAACAACTAAATTGGGATCCCTTATATATTCGAAGAAAAAAGTGTATAGGATTAAGGGCCTATGTAGAATTTGGAGGCCCTAATTTAGAAAAAAAAAACAACAAAAACAAACTCTCAAAAAATATAATTTAAGAGACTTAAGACATAGATGTCTTGATATTCCTTTTGAGAATAATACATATAGTAGGATGCAAAAAAGATTTTACTTATCAAAGATTTGGAATGAGATCGCCCCAGAGACTCAAACTGCAAAAAATACAGGCTATTTTAAGTGAAGTGTAGAGACCATTTGGAAGGATGACTGTTCCTGTTTTGATACAGGTACTTCATTCTAATATGATCATGTATCGGCCCCTTTCGTAAGGTTACGTCCCTTGGTAAACACTGCCTATAAATAAGTTATAATGGTAGGTGGGTTGGGAGGTGGGGTGGGGATCTGTCAATGATCATATTTAGGTATATACTGCTTATATGATGTGTTAGATTTAAAACAACGGATTGTCTGAAGACGAGTGGGGGAAGGGGGACAAAAAGCAATATGTGAATCTTACATTTCAATTGTACAATTGTTTTGTTTTCCTTTTCCTAAACGTGTGTCATGGTTAAAGGAAATGTGATTTGTTGGGGGGTGATGAAATATTATGTGTATCTGTGTATTCTATGCACCTATTTGCACAATTGTTTTGTCTTGATTTCACTCAAACATGTTATCATGAGTTTGTTGTAACCAGAGTTTGTACTCTATGTGACCACATGCTTAAACTGAGGACAACTTTGTAAAACAGGGCTTTTACAGTTCTAAAACTTATCTCCTGATAAAAAATACATTTTTTTTTATCTATCTAAAGTGATCGGCAATGGTACCGTGGTTGATCCCAACACAGTGACACGGGATGGGGGTGTGGCCAGTGGGACAGGAGTTGGCTTTGTGGTTACTGGCAAGGGCCCTGGGACTGTTGCCAGAGCAAAACGCTCCACCTGGCTTGAAGGCCGCAACCTCAGCTCCAGTTATACCAATCCTGAAGAGCCAGGGACCGGCCCTGCTAACAGATGCACACAAGCCAGACATTGCACCCACTGCTTCATGAGAGCTGCCCAGTGGTGGAACAGTCCACTGGAGTCACCAGATAGGGAGAGACTCTGGGCCTGAGACCTCAACCTCCTAAAAACAGAGGATGCCAGAGATGATGGCACTGTTGATGTCCTCCAGCTCTGGGATACTGAGGATCTTGTGGCAGACCTAACAGAGGGTGACCTCAAGTGGTACCACTTCTTCCCCTTCCAAACAGAAGAGGAAGAACTCAAGGCTGAGGAGCACTGAGAACCCAAATGGGATGGGAAAAGGGCCTACTTCTTTTTGTGCTTCTGGAAGGACTGTCCTTCCTCACAGGCATTGGACTGCCTGTGGTCAGAACCCTTTCCTGACAGGAAGTGGACCAGACATGGCCATGCTGACAGAGCAGCCTGTGAGTAGGCTCCCTACTGTCATCCTTCTCATCAACCCTTGCCTTGGTAGGGCTGAGAGACACACAAAGAAATATTTCTGTAAAATCACTACACTTATTCAACAATAACAAACTCTAGCTTTAAACCCTAAAACTGAGAAGAACTGAATGCTGCTGTTGTAAGGATGTGAAGGTCTGACTCCCAATGGGCAAGCAACATTGTCACTGATGTGCACTCGACAGCAGGGGACATTGAACTAAAGAGGTTGAGAGCTGGTGCAGAGGTAAGCCTGCACCCAGCTTACTTTGATGCCAGTCCTGCTGAAAAGTTCTGGCTCCTGCTGGGTTCTAGCACCTCTGGTTGAGTCCCCCCTAGTGGGAATCAATGGTGAAGATTGATTCCTGGAAGATATTCAGTTGCTTTAAACATGTAACTTATTCTGTCTTTCTTGAATCAATCTTCTTCATAGAATTCCACTCTTGGGCCAGAGTACCAAGCTTCCCTTCAAAAAGTGTGGCGCCTGCTTACCCTGAAGCTAATGCTAGCCTCTTGGTCCAAAGGGACAGATGACTAGTTGGATTGAGGGAGTGACTGCTGAAGTACAGGAGTGGAATGTTCACCTGATAATGGTCACCTAACCAGGGGTTAAAAGAAACTTGCTCACAGAATTACAAATTTGACACTTTGCTATGCCAACGGTGCTAGTTGGGAGAGGTGAAGCCAGGAAATCTGCCTGATATACACAAGTGATCCTACAACCCCAGAGGCCACCTCACTGGCATCGTACAAAACCCTCAACTGGTGCCATGTGACCACCAGGCCTCAGAGAAATGTCCACTGCCAGACTAGTGGGATTTTCAATCAAAAGGGTGCAGTGTACATACAGTGTATTTAGAACACAATGAAACAGAAGCGAGAAACAAGTGTTTTAGCTGGGATTCAAACCCAGGCTGCCTGGAACAACATTCTGTTGCACTACAAACTGCACAACCAAGGAAAATGGAAACCTGGGACTCTTTCTCGAATGCACAACCTGGTGTTGCACAGATAATTAGGTTTCTATTCACAAGATTGCTGTGTGCTTATATAAGGAACCCAATCAAACAGAAGAGGGAAGCAAATAACCAAGGCCCCTACTTTTCTGAGGCACATTGGGACCAAGTTCTTTATCAAGAGTACGATTTGCCGCAGAACTTCTGCAGCGGTGGTTTGTAATTTCTGCGGAAGTTCTGTGGCACTAACGAATTAATACATCACAGTGTCAGCTTGTCATCCTGACTTTATTTCCATGCCAATGGTTGTTGCAATCAGGATGGGGGAAAGCACAGTAACACTAGTTCAAAAAATAACAGACTTACAGGAATAATTTTTATGCATAAAAAAAACAAAACAAATATTTATCTCTTAAGGTCCTGGCCTATTGCATAAATTAAATATGCAGAGGGGACCTTATGTGATAAATAAGGTATTTCTATACTCATGCTGTCTATTCCTTTCATGAGGTCCCCACTGTGTATCACTTATATATTTATATGTGCTGTCTACATCAGTCATGAGGTCCCCACTGTGTATCACTTATATATTTATATGTGCTGTCTACACCAGTCATGAGGTCCCCACTGTGTATCACTTATATATTTATATGCGCTGTCTACACCAGTCATGAGGTCCCCACTGTGTATCACTTATATACTTCTATGCAATCTGTAACATACATACAAATATGTGTATATATACAGTATATATATATATATAGTGAGAGATATACTGTATGTGTGTGTGTGTATATATATATATATATATATATATATGGAGAGAGAGAGAGAGAGAGATTTATTTAAATTTCCATGAAATTGTAT
Source organism: Neoceratodus forsteri (assembly GCA_016271365.2). Classification (NCBI taxonomy): domain Eukaryota; kingdom Metazoa; phylum Chordata; order Ceratodontiformes; family Ceratodontidae; genus Neoceratodus; species Neoceratodus forsteri. The sequence goes on along the minus strand of CM057456.1, from coordinate 159,839,410 downwards.
CCTCATTCATACAGGCCCCTTTGGAAATGGAATAAACAGAATAGAGGAGATATTGCAAAACTCATTTTTCATGTCAACCTGCTTCCCCTGACACACTACGTAACACCATCAGGCCATAACATGCATGTGAAACAATTGTGAGATAAAGCTCTCCAGCCCATCACAATGTGTCCCCCGTGTGGCAGAACACTGCAACATACCTTCCCAGGCTCACAGCAGTGATGTGTTCCCCCAATCCTTATGCCGCCCAGCCAACTCCCAGAGCTCATCTCTGAACCTGAGTTGCTGGCACAGGAACACAACATGCTACCCTCTGGCCCAACAGCTAGCCCTGCACACATTTGTCCATAACCTTTAGGTGATTCTATCAACCAATGACAATATGTAATCAATAACCCTGGCAAAAATGTGTACAGCACAATTATTTAACAGTCTATTATTTCAACAGGTCTACACATTATTATATTCCATTTTTCTGGGCAATGACAGGTTAATTCATTTTACCAGTTATTCATTTCGGATGGCATCTCTATACCTTAAAGGCACAAATAAGTTTGTACAAAGTAAGATATGGACTTAACAAGTCTATGCTATTGTCATGGTTTTGTTTAAGTTGGCCCAAGTGTAGTAACATAAGACTGAAAATTGTATCAGGCTGTAGTGCAGGCTGAGCAAATATCACCATGCCTGATGTGCTGTGCCACCACCTCTGGCAGCGGGAGCTGTGGTAGATAAGTGACTATTCATTTCAGTGGCAGAATGCATCCATTTCATTAGCTAATGTATGATGTTATAGCATTGATAACATCACATCTGAGCATACAGAGGTATTGGATATAAAAAGAGGGGGAGGGAACCAGGTTCTACAGATAAATGGAAATATTAATAAAGAATCACCAAGAACAGTGAATTCTGCAGCACTGCAGAAGTTCTGCGGTAGGTTCTGTGCCTCAGAATTCTAGGGGCCATGCAAATAACTGTTTAGCTGGGATTTATACACAGGCATCCGCAAATACCAATCTGTTATGCTACCAGCTCTGCCACCACAACTGGAAATCTGGGACTCCCAGAAGTACCTTACTCTTTTGGTTTATCCAGCACACCCCCTGCTATCAAGAATCCACATAAGGTGGGACCCAAGGGAACTGGTGCCATTATATAACGATGACTAGTGCACATACTGTTTTTTTTTTATTTTATTTTCTCCAGTATCCACCCCTCCCCTACACCCAGCATAGGATGTGCATCCTCATGCATGTCCCTTGAGCACAGGCAATGCCTCATGAAGAGACAATCTCCCTCAGCCCACCACAGGGGTCGCTACAGCGCTGGAGCCTGAGGGTCCTCCTCCCTTGGCTGGAAGCACTGCTGCATGGCAGCGATATGCCAGCCTCTCAACCTGGCTCCACAATTCATTCCCGAACCCATGTCACCAGCACAGAAGCACACAGTGCCTTCTACAGGCCATTGGGTGACCTGAGATAATTACATTTTTATTCACAAGAGTGTGGTGTGCATATATATGGAATCCAATCAAACAGAAGAGAGAAAGAAATAAGTGCCTTAGCTGGGACTTGTACCCAGACCACCTGGAATACCATTCTGCTGTGCTCCCAGCTGAGCCACCAAGGCATCTATAAACCTAGGACTCCCAGAAGCACCTTAGTCCTTTCTCCAGTGTGCAGCCTGGTATTGCACAGATAATTATATTTTTATTTACAAAAAGGTTATGAGTATGTGTATGGAACCCAATCAAACTGAAAAGAGAAAGAAACAAGCATTTGTCAATGCCGAATGTTGGCTTGCTGGCACTGGCATTGGTGGTGCAGGAGCTAGAAATGCAAAATAGGAATGGCAGTGAAGTATTGAAGTAATGCCACCCTCTCCTGCAGAGACTGAAAGGCGCTGGGAGTGTAGCTTTGGGTCGACCATAACGCTTATGCCATTCCACCTCACCCCACCCTGCAGAGAGCGACAGGTGTCGGGGTATGCACTGGGGTCTGTGACCCTTGTGCTCACAGCTCACCCCATTCCATAAGGAAATAAGCTGAGATGGGTGCAATATAGGAGAATGGTGTGAACGTTAGGATGACAGAACCTAAGGCACACCTCAGAACCTGTCAGTGGGTGTAGAATTCAGCGAACATTATGGCTGACGATCTTAAGTTACATCCCGGATGCCTGTCAGTCTCTACAGGGTGGGTGTATGGTTGGAAACCTCAATGCCCCGGGTGTTTATTGGTATTTCCACTACAAATTTTCAACAGTGTCTTCTTGGGACCCCACTTCATGAACAGTGGTGCTATCATTTCATTACTCAATCCTGAAAGGTGATTTCGCACAGCAACTGCACCACTGGGAGCCACAGGTGCAGAAATGAAAATTATGTACCTACCATAATTATGATCTTTCTGTGTGTCTTCACCATTCATCATATATGGGTATCTGGCCAGAGGTCATGACCCCGCACCGTCAGCGCCGCCCTCGAGGCCGACGCATTGCGTGGTGCTCATGGGTTGGCCGTTAGGCACCGTCTACTCCACCTGCCTGCCAGTTCTGAGTCGCTGGAGAGGTAAGAGGAAGGGAGTGTAGGGTGGGACAAGGAAGTCCAAGGGACAGAAAAAGGAAAAGATGTATAAACTAAAAGGAGAAATAATGACTGAGAGGACAGAAGAAGAAGTCGGAAACTAAAGGGATTGGGAGGGGCCCCAATCTCTGGAAATAGAAGAGGGAGGTAGGGTTGGATAAGGATTTTAGGAATTAGGATGAGAGGGGAGAAAGGTGAAACCACATCCCAGACCCTGGTCTGTCTCCAGACTGTATAGGAACTGCAAGGAGTAGCAAAAGGCTTCTTGCCAGAATTTAAGGCACAGAATCAGTGGCAAAACTCCATATAAGCAGAATTGGCTATTCTGGAGGAGGACAGGATACAGAAAATTGTCACCCTCTCAAGGAGAGATTTTGGTGAAAACTGAATCTTTTTTTTTTTTTTTTAGTAAAGGATATGTCCAAGGACAAAGAGAATAAGATGGACAGGAACAAGGAGGAGAAGGAGAGAATGGAGGGCAACTGCCAACTCCCACCCCACAGCGGTGGAGCTAACGCACTGGAGAAGGAGTGCCCCCTATGCTGACCACTCTCCCCTGAACATTATCACTCTATGTGCCCCAGTTTACCCCACTCCTAACAAAGAAAGGAGGGGGGGGCGAGGCTGGGCATGGAGAGGGTAGGGGACCCAGAGACTGAGGCCCCAGGGGAGGGTGGGATTGTGATGGATGGTGAAGATACACAAAAAGATCATAATTACAGTAGGTATGTCATTTTCATATCTTATCTGTATCAATCTTCACCATTCACCACATATGGGTGAGTGCCGAGCCCCCCCCGAAGGGGTCTTCTTTTAACCCCAAAGGACAGAGTCCCTTAGCTCTCAGTGGGTGACACACTAAGAAGGAGAACCTTCAGGGCCTGGAGAGGCCCGAGTGTGGGGAGAGTGAGACTGGGACCCCCCATAGGGGGAATTAAGTTGCCCCAACAAACGCCATCTCACTCTACGGGAGAAGAGATAGGTTCTCTGGTGAGCGGAGTTAATCACCCTACACCGGGCCAAGGGTGACAACCAGGAAAGATGCAGCCATGTCATCCGCCTAGTGCAGATCGCTGTCCCTACGACCCTGGTAGCTACCTCGTTGGCATCATAGGATGCCTTTGCTTGGTGCCTTGCTAGCTCCAGGCCACGTGCAGAGAGTGCAATGGCTTGTCTGGTTTGCTGTGTATCAGGTAATGAGGCTAGGAGCTGACCTAGCTTGGACCACAAGAACCTGTCATAGGCTGCATAGTGGGCCTGATGTGCAGAAATAGAAAGCAACAACCATGCTGAGTAGAAAGCCCTCCTACCCCAGAAGTCAAAATCTGAGGAGTCTTGATCTGGGGGCCGGTCACAGTGAAGGGCGCGAAGCCCATCAGGAGTGTCCAACTGTGTCAATCCAGACTGTGGATGAGGAATGGAACCTGGAGACTCCAAGGGGGCACAATACCACTGGCAGAGATCCCTAGGGGCATGAACGCAATGATGCCTCCCGAAAGAGAGCAGGGCAAGGGGGCACCACAACAGTGTCCTCGCTGAAATCGCCTAGAAAGGCATGTACCGAGTGCTCTGGATTGCTTAAAGTGGCAGGGGTGAGGTGCAAGTCCTCCAACATCCTCACAAGGAAGCGCTGATACTCAGTGAGATCAGCAGATGGCGAGATGTGGACAGAAGGCTCCTCTCCCCCAGGAGAGGGGGATGAAGAGTTGGAGAACGCCAACTGCTCAGAGGGTGGCTGCTCGGGGGGAGGTTGAAAAACCTGTCTGTCCATTGTCCTGACATAAGCTGGGAACCAAGCAGCCACCACCCTGAACTGCTACCAGGAGAGAGGCCTGCTAGGACCAAGGATGCCTGGAAGCACAGGAGAATGTGGCAGAGGGTTGGGGTCAGAGCCGAGAAGTCGGCTTACCTCCACCTGGGCTATGGAGTGGACAAAGAGCAACCAAAGACAGCTGAACAACCATTTTGGCACTGCCTTGGCTGCGCCCAGAATAATCCCCCCTGTGCGATGACCGGGGCCGTATAGGTCCAGAAGGATGGTCCCCTACTTCAAAAGAATGGGGCTGCCTCAAAGAGAGCAAGGGGGAAGAGCAGAGATCCGCACTGCAGCTTCTCCCAGAGCCCGGGTGGGCACCAGAAAAAGGTCGACACGCAGACCCCATGCTGCTCGGCCCCTCGGAATCTGAGAGAGCCCTCCTGCTCGAGAGGGCCAGCCTAGGTAGCTGACAGCCCTGGTCAGCACCCGAAGGAGCTAACCAAGGCACAGTACCTTCCCCTCCTGTGGGTGCCCTGATCGGCCCGGCCCCAAAGCTGGTCGATCCAGGCACACCACACGAGGGGGTACCACTGCTGAGGGGTCAGTGAAGCCACTGAGACTGGGCTGCAGAGCAATAGTGGCCTGCACCACTGCCTGCTTATCAGCACCCCTGACCTCAGTCTCGGCAGCCACCGACTTTACCTCAGAAGGGGGGCTGACTCCGGTTTGTCGAAGACACTACAGGGATGCCCACCCCAGCAACCAACTCCAAGGAGTCAGACTGCTCATCTGACTCAGAGTTTGACTCCGCCTCCAAAGAGGTAGAGGCCGAGGCCCTGCACCAGACCATAGGAGGGCACCTGCTGCCATCCTTGCCAAACAGGGTGCCAGAAATGGAGACCATGCCCGAGTCAGTGCCAGTGCCCCCCGCAGTACCGCGAACGGTATCTGAAGAGGACACAGCTCCAGCCTGGGCAGCAACCTCAGAGCTGGAACCTGTTATGGCACTGTCTGGCTCCATGGCACCACGAATGGCCCCAAGGGCAGGGACGGCGCCGACAGCACTCTTGGTGTTGCAGACGACGCCACCCAGCTCCACAGGGCCACGAATGGCGCCAACAGCAGGGGCAGCGCCAACAATGGCACAGAGGTCGGAAACCCCCATGGCGCCACGAATGGTGCAGAGGGCAGGGATGGCACAGACTGCACCGACAGCAGATTCTGAAGCCCCCATGGCACCGTGCCCAGAGGCAGACATGGCGCCGTGCTCAACCTCGGTGCTGCGAATGGCGCTGAGGTGAGAAGAGGAAAAGGATGACATTGTAGAGCCTCCCCCGGCACTGCTAGCAGTACCAGTGCAGTGAACAGTGCTGATGATGGCGCCATCAGGGCCAACAGTGCCACGAACGGCACTGAGGCCCAAAACGGTGCTGAGCGACGGCATCGGGGACAGCGCCGATCGGGGCCTTGTGGACCGCAGGTCATACACTGGAGGAGCCTTCACCCCCAAAGGGGCGATTGACATGGAGGCGCCTCCAGCCCGCCCCCCTTAGAAGGAGTGGACTGGGCCTCCTGCACCATGGAAGAAGCCTCAGCGATGGCCAGGCTACTAGAAGCAGAGGCTCCCACCTCCTCGGTCTGTAAAGAACCAGGAGGGGAACCAGAAGAAAGGCTGAGAGTACGTGGCTTGGCCCGACGAGTGCATGCCCGACCCCCGAAAGTCGGCGGAGCTCGCCCCCACTTTCCACACGCGTTGTTCGATAACCCGGCGGTCCATGGAGAAACAGGCATTGCACGAGTCCATGTTGTGATGCGGGTCAAGACACATAAGGCAACGGTCGTGCTGGTCGGTGACGGAAAATTTATGGCTGCAATGGCACCGCTGAATGGGGGGCCTTCCTGTCTTCGAAGTCATCATGCCCTCCGACCGAGACATGACCTACGAGGAAAAAAAACACCAAAACAGACTCAACATCGCCAAGAATAAAATAATTGGAAAGGTCTTACCAAGAGACGTCGAGTAAGGCAACTAGAACCGGCAGGGAAGAAGCCAACGGACTGCAGCACGGAAGGAATGATTGACTGAGTCGAAAACTTTACTGCGTAGGCATTAGGCCTTAAAGTTCTCTGGAGCCTCCCACGAGGCGACCTCGACTGCGGGAGATGAAGAACTGGCAGGCAGGTGGAGTCGACAGCGCCTAACGGCCAACCCATGAGTGCCGCACAATGCGTCGGCCTCAAGGGCGGTGCCGCTGGTGCATCGGCTCTGCCTACCAAAAAAAAAAGCTCTGCGGGGTCATGACCTCCAGCCAGATACCCATATGTGATAAATGGTGAACAATGACACAGATAAGATACACATTTCGGGCAGGATGCGAAAAATGACAGCTGCACTGTTCATGAGGAGGTGTAAAAAAATGGCAATGTTGAAAATCTGGAGAGAAAATATGAAAAATTTGCAAACTTACGAGCGTGCATAGATACTGCGCAACGCACGCCCATAATGCAGTAATTTTGGGGATTTTTTTTTACCAAATTTTCAACATGGTCATTTTGGGACCTCTCATCATGAACAGTGGCACTGATTTTGTTACTCCATCCTGAAAGTTGATTTCACACAGCGACCGCGTCCACTGTGCACCACAGGTGCGAAAACATGTTTCTGGCAGGATGTGAAAAATGACAGTTGTACTGTTCAGAAGGAGGTGTGAAAAAATGGCAATGTTGAAAATCTGGAGTGAGAATATTAAAAATTCTCGAAGTTACAAGCATGCGTGGAAACCACGCAACGCATGCTCATGACAGTCATTTTGGGGAATTTTTTCACCAGATTTTCAACATAGGCATTTTGGAACTTAAGCTCATGAACAGTGTCACTGTGATTTTCTTAATCTGTCCCGAATGCTGATTTCCCACAGCGATTACGCCATTGTGTGCCACATGTGTGAAAACACATTTCGGGCAGGATGTGAAAAATGACAGCTGTGCTGTTCATAAGGATGTATGAAAAAATGACAATGTTGAAAATCTGGAGTGAAAATGTTAAACATTCTCGAAGATAAGAGTATGTGTGGAAACTGCATAACTCACGCTCATAACAGTGTCATTTTTTGGAATTTTTACACCAAATTTGCAACATAGGCTTTTTGGTAGCCCATCTCATGAACAGTGGCACTGTCGTTTCATTAATCGGTCCCGAAAGGTAATTCCACGCATGACCGTGAAATCACCTTTTGGGACAAAATAACGAATGACAGTGACCGATTTCATGAGGTGGGGTCCCAAGAATCCCATGTTGAAAATTTAGAGCCAAAAGTCACAAAGATGACCGAAATATCCACCGAAGTTGACCCCCATTTATGCCATTCTATAGCTTATCGGCATTTCTTCAGTTCGCGGTCGGCTTTGAAGAGTGCAGACGTGTTTCCGCTCCACCAAAGATCACCGCTCCAACCTCCAGAGGTAAGTATGGGGTGAAGGGGTGTGGGGAGGTAGGGTGCAAGAGGGTGGGTGTGGGTTGGGGAGGGCACCACAGACAGCGAGGAACCATTTTCTTGTTTACAGGACAAAATAAAAAAAAGAACACTTCGAGGGAAGGTTTTCTTTTTTTCAGGTAGTACACTGGGCATGCTGGGGTGGGCTCCAAGTGTGCCACCTGTTTTTGGGGGTGGGGACTGGAGCCGACGGAGATTAGGCACCCCATCAGCAAAGAAAGCGTGTCTGTGTTTGGGGGGAGGGTATGATGCCGAGGGACATTGGGCACCCCCCTCGGCAGACAAATTAAACTAGAGGGACATTATGCCAATAGGTATTGGGCATCCCCATCGGCAAACAAATTGAACTGGGGAAGGGGCATGCTGACAGGGGGATTGGGCACCCCCGGAGTCAGCTTCCTAGGGATTGTGAGAGGTGGATGGCGAGAGCTGCTGCCATGTTTATTGAAATGTTTCACCAGGCAAGGCACGTAGAGGAGGCGTGTCAGATCTGCTGCTGCAATGACAAGCCTGTCTCTTATTGCAGCAGCGGATTTCTTTCAAGTTGGTGGCACTCTCTGAAACTGCTGTCATCAGCTGCATGCTCACTGGTTGGTGGCTGCGGGATACATCAGCTAAAGCATCCCTTGGAGTCGCCGCAACATTGACTCACTTTTGAAAGTGCTAGTACAGTGCTACGACCACAAAATGTTGCTTGAGCATGCGTGCGCAAGCCAACATAAAAAAAGTGTCTTAGCTGGGATTTGGATCAGACAAGGATGACTGTGGAGATTTTGGGCCTATAGGAGTAGAGTGCCTTGGTGCAGAGTAGTGAGAACATGACCTCAACCACAGCTTTTTCTTCTCTTTATATTTATGGTGAGAAAGACTGAGGTCACACAGTCCTTGGAACTTGACATGGAGTGTTAGCAGGGCTGGGCCATTTCTTTTTGTTACTCAGGGAGGGCTCTCCTTCCTCCCAGGTGCAGGATTGCCCAGATCCAGTACAGTCATCTAGAAAGAAGTGGTGGTTGGACACAACCTTGTTGCCAGAGCAACTTACCTGTTTCAGCCTCCCCACCTACCTATCTTCACCATTCATGCACACTAGTAGGTCTTAGCCAGAGGTGCTGGGAACCAGCAGGACAAAGAACTTTTCAGAGGGCTGGTGATGCAGCAGGCAATGCGTGCAATCCATCACATGACGACATATGTGCCCGCTGGCACACAGTGGCACCAGCCCCCAACCGCCTCAGTACCTTTTTTACCGAGGTGAGCAGCATACCCTAACAAGAACCTATGCACTTACCCAAGGACATATATATGATAGACTTGGTGGCCCATATAAGAGGAGCCATCAAGCTGCACCAAGGCTCTCAAACACCCTCCAGGATCACATCAGGAGCTCACGGTCTCACCTGACTTTTAAGAAAGAGCTCCACTCATTCCTACAAGCTAATGACAAATGCTCCAGTGCCGTGCCCCAAGTCTCTCTTATACTTTTAGGCAACCCATCCACTTAAACCTTAGCACTTAGTCACTTGCTTTAGCTATAAGGTCGCCTAATTAACTGCTTCTTACTACAACACTGCTTACCCCTAAAATGTCTTATGGTAATTAGGTAATGTTCAACTGACAGTATACACTGCACTATTCCTTGTAACTGGATGCTGTTATATTTTCTTTTGAAGTTATGTTGTGTTCTACTGTCTTATTGTACTGCACTGTCTTGTGTTATCTGACGTATTTCTCCTGGGTCGTTCCTGAAAATAGGTAGTTTCTGCCTAGTGCACTTACCCGGTAAACAAAAGCTAAATAAATAAATTCAGTAACACAGTGTCTTCACAGCCCAAATGAAGTACAAAGGGGTGAAGACCACACCACCACCATATTGGAGTGAATTTTTTTTTTGGGGGGTAGACCAGCATGTGAATCGTTGGTGAAGATATTCTTAGAAGATCAAGAATCATGGTACAGTAAGTGCATAATTTTAATATCTTCCAAGAATCAATCTTCACCATGGAGTCCCACTAGTGGGTCAGAGTACCAAGCTTAGAAAATTCTGCCGGACCAGGGTAGCTGGAACTGAGAGCGCTCTCATGATAGTAATCCATTCAGGATTGTGCTGACAAAGCTGGAATGATGCCTGGCATGGTGCTAGTAAGAGTGTGTACTGTGCTCAAGTTGCAGTTCTGCAAATATCTCCAATAAGCACAAAGTGTCTTTTTGCCAGAGTTGTGGCAACCGCTCTGATGGAGTGGGCATATACCCTGTTCTCCAATTTAACCTGAGCCATGGCATAGCAGTGTCAAAGATCATTCACAATCTAAGCAAAAATGTACTTGATTGTAACAGGCTGTCCCTTCCAATTAGGATCAAAGGAGACAAAGCTATTTGGATTGCCTGGAGTCCTTGGTTCTGTGCAGACAAAACCTAAGGACCCTCTTCACATCCAGTGAGTGGCAAGTCCTTTCTTCCTCATTCTGGATGTTGGCAAAGTAGGTAGGCAGGACTATGGTCTGGTTAAGGTAACACTCTGACACCACTTTCAGTAGAAACATGGGGTGTGTACAGAGAAATGGAAAATACGTACCTACCATAATTCTTGATCTTCTTGGACGAAGTCTCCACCACTCATTCACACTAATGGGAGTTCACTGGAGGTGCTAGGACCCAGTGGGAGTAAACTTTTTCAGGAGGGCCGGCACCTGAGATGGACCCACGAGGAAGTGGCAGCAGAGCCCGGCGTGTGTGGTAATGACTATCTCGATGTCGACCCTCCAACTGCCTCAGTACCTCCCCGAGGAGGTGCAGTGTAACTAACCTAGAAAGGACTAACCTAACAATCGGACATACGATAGTCCGAATGACCCATGTAGGAAGGGTCAACAATAAAGTCTTCATAGCTCAGCCATTGAGAGAGTGAAGACCATAAACAGAGAAGTGAGCTCAGGGGATGGTGGGTGGGCATGTGAATGAGTGGTGGAGACTTTGTCCAAGAAGATCAAGAATTATGGTAGGTCTGTAATTTCCATATCTTCCTGGACATAAAGTCTCCACCACTCATTCACACTAATGGGAGAGTACCACGCTAAATAATCCCCCGAGATGGGTGGCAGGAGATAAAGAGCTCACGTGCTTAGGACAGAAGTCCATTAAGAATGATCCTGCCAAACGACAGATGTCATCTGGCATGGACATCCAAGGCATAGTACTTAACGAATGTATGCACGGAGCTCCAGGTAGCCACATTGCAAATACCTGCAATGCGAACGTTACGGATTTCCACCAGAGATGCCATGACTGCTCTGGTAGAGTGAGTGTACACTCTGCCTTCCAGCTTGACCTGTGCCATAGAATAGCAGTGGCGAAGGCATGCCACCAGTCATGCTGAAATGCACCTGATAGCAACAGGTTGACCCAGCCGGGTCTCGCTGAAGGAAACCACTGTTGAGCCTTGCGAATTTCCTTTGTTCTAACTAGATAGAACCGTAATGCTCTCTTAACATCCAACAAATTAAGGGTATGCTCCCCTTCATTCTGGAAGTTCGCAAAGGAGGTAGGAGGGACTAAAGGTTGGTTTAGATGGAATTCTGAGACCTTAGGGAGAAACTTAGGATGAGTTCTAAGAACTACTTTGTCCTTGTGAAATACAGTGTATGGGGGGGGCGGGTTTGTGACTAGTGCTTGTATTTCAGAAACTCTACAGGTCGAAGTAATGGCCACCAGAAAGGCCGTTTTCCAAGTGAGGAACTTCAACTTGCAAGTAGCTAGAGGCTCGAAAGGTTTACGAGTGAGCAGGTCTAGCACAATGTTAATGTCCCATGCTGCAACTGGACATCTAATAGGAGGTCTAGTATGCAGAATACCCCTAAGAAACCTCTTAACTACGGGCAGCTGAGCCAGCGACATGGAAAGTACCGGCTCATGATATGCTGAAAAGGCACTAAGATGAACTTTGACTGTGGAATACTGCAGACCTGTGTTTGAGAGGTCTAAGAGATACTCCAAGTCTTTATTCAGTGGGCAGCAAAAAGGGTTCAAAGAGGATTTTGCACACCAGAGAGAGAAACACTTCCATTTAGCTGTGTAGGTTGTTCTAGTGGCCGGCTTACGTGCAGCCAAAAGAATATCTGAAACTCTACAAGAAACATTGAACCTATTCACCTCTATCTCTTCAGGAGCCAAGCATGAATGTGAAGCAACCTCAGGTTGGGATAGACCACAGGACCCTGGGTCAGAAGGTTTGTCTGAGGGGGAAGCGTTTTGTGGGGGGTTCTGATAGTCTCTTGAGTAGGGGGAACCATATCTGCCGAGGCCAGAAAGGGGCAATGAGAATCATTCTGCCCCCGAGACTCCAATTTGATTAGTACCCTCTGAACTACGGGAAGAGGAGGAAAAGCATATAGAAAGCATTTTGTCCACCACAGCCTGAACGTATCTTGACAAAAAATGCCAGGTCCTGGATTTCTGGAGCAGAAGATAGGCAGTTTTGTGTTGAGTGGGGTTGCAAAAATGTCCAGGTCTGGAGTTCCCCACTCTTTGAAGAGTGACTGAATGATGGTTAAGTTGAGAGGCCACTTGTGAGGATCTGCCTCCATTGTGCTGAGATGGTCTGCCAGCTCGTTTTGTACTCCTGGCAGGTAAACCACCTGAATCAAAGCCTTGCACTCCAGGCACCATTCCCACACTCTCACTGCTTCCCTGCATAATGGGTAAGAGTGTGCACCACCCTGTTTGTTGATGTAGTACATCACTGCCTTGTCCGTTTGAAGGAGAATGTTCTTGTGACAGAGTATATCCTCCAAAGCTCGGACTGCAAAGGACGGCTGTCTTTTCCAGGACATTAATATGAAGGTGAGACTCATCCTGTGTCCACGTACCCTGGATGTGGAGATCCCAGCAGTGGGCTCTCCAACCCATCAGGGACGCGTCCGTGGTAATGCAGATCTGATGATTGAGAGGGGTGAAGGGATATCCTTCCAGAAGGTTGTCCTCCTGAGACCACCAGGTGAGTGACCACTTCAGAGGTTCCATCACCTTGATGAGAAAGGACTGTGGGTGAGTGGTTGGGGACCACTGAGCATCCACTGAGAGGTTCACATGTGGAGATGAGCCAAAGGTACAGTGAACACTGAGGATGCCATGAGATCCAGCATTCATTGCATCGAGCTCGCTCGCACCGAGCTGCATTCTCTGATGTATCAGGCCATTTGCAAGATATCGCTGCTTCTGTTCTCTAGAAGAAAAGCCTTTACACAGGAGGTGTCCAGAAGAGTTCCTATAAAGAGGAGCTTCTGCGAGGGCTGCAACTGTGACTTATTGAGGTTCAGCAGGATTCCCATGGATGTGAGGAAGTCTGAGGCTGTGGCTACGGCCTCCAGTCTCTCTTGCCTGGAGGGACTTGCTAGGAGCCAGTCGTCCAGATATGGGAACACTTGTATTCCAATTTTCCTGAGGTGCACCGTGAGAATTGCACAACACTTTGCAAAAACTCGAGGCGCTGAGGATAGTCCAAAGGGCAGAACTCTGAACTAATAGTGTTGACCCAATGCCACGAACCTTAGGTATTTGTGGTGCTTTGGGTGTATGAGGATGTGTTGGTAGGCATCCTGCATGTCCAGGGAAGCCAACCAATTGTGTCGATGAATCAAAGGTAGTAGGGTACCGAGTGATGATATCTTGAACTTTTTCCTTGTGAAGGAACTTGTCTAACTTTCTGAGATCCAGAATGGGGCGCACGCCGCCAGTCTTCTTTGGGACCAGAAAGTAATGAGAGTAGAAACCTGTGTTTCACTTATCCAGCGGAACTACTTCTACTGCTCCGTTGTTCAGAAGGCCTTGTACCTCAGAGGTAAGAAGGTCTGACTGTGCTGCTGACAGCCTGGACTGCTGTTTGGGAGGATGATCCGGAGGGGTTTCCAAAAGATTGAGAGCGTACCCCTCGCGGATTATTCTGAGGACCCATTCGTCTGATGTTGTAGATTTCCAATGGTTGTAGAAGTGTCAGATGTCTTCCCACTGTTGAAGAGGAGTCCCCCTCGGGCAGCTGAGGTGGAACTTGGGCTGGAAACTCAGAAGGTGGCACTGGGCACTTTTGGGCCTTGTGCCTTCTGCTGCACTTTCTTTTGTGGCTGAGGGTTCTGGTTTCTGTTAAACCGTCCTCTGCCCTTGCCCTGAAAGGACTGATGGTTGTGAAACTGGCGCTTGTTTCCACCTTCCACCGGGATGGGACGGGCGTAGGTCTGGCTGCCTTAATGGCAGACCTAGTCTTCCGTGTGGCCTCTAGTGCTTGCTCCACCTGAGGTCTGAACAGATACATACCGTCAAAAGGTAAGTCCATGACTTGCTGCTGGGCGTCATTCGTGAAGCCCAAAGTATGCAACCAAGAGTGGTGATGGGTGCAGATGCCAGCCGCCACCCAGGAAGTGGTATCGAAGGCATCCATTGTGGCTTTAACCTGTTGGTTATTGGATTCGATACCCCTAGTTATGGTTTAAAGTAGCTCTGAGTTGACCCCCGATTCGGGCAAAGCTTCTACCATTGCTTTGAGCGAATGGCAAGGAACATGCTCAAATTGAGAAAAACAGCCCTGGTAGCTGGCAATATGCATGCCCAGGGTTGAGGCAGCAAAGACTCTCTTACCTATGCTGTCTATCTTGCAAAATGTTTTGTTTATAGGCTGGGCTGTAGATTACTGAGGTAGGACAGCCTTATCATTCTCTGCCAGGACCACTATGGCATCAGCAGAGGCTTGTGAAGCCAAAATGGGGCGATCCTCGGGAGGGACATACTTCCTATCTATGGACTTGGCCATGGAAGGAATAAGAGCAAGATTCTTCCACACCATCTGTGAAAGGGTCTCAAAAGAGGGCTGTACCGGAGGGGTTAAACCCATAGGGATTTCCGGGACGTGAAGATGTTGGAGACGCAAATAGCTTCCCGGGATCGATTTCTGTGGTCTGGAGAGAAAAAGCAGAATTAAAATTCTTGAGCAGAGACTTAAAGGAAAGGTCCTCAACAACGGGCTCTGCAAGAGGATTGATCTCTGCCCCCCAGGGCAGTTTCAGCATCAACACCATCACCCAAGTGAAGATCTGGATCAGGCACAAAATCATCTCCTGACAGTCCAGGGGGACTGCATAGACAGGAAAGGAGTGAAAAATCAGGAAGAAGAAGAAAGAATCGGAGTTGAAAACCCCTGAAGACCAGATGGCGCCGCACTCATCCTCAGTGCCATCGAGGAAAACAGCGCCGAGAACAAAGAAAGAGCCATCATCAGAAATGGCGTTGCACATGGCACCAACAAAGAGCATGGCGCTGACAGTGCCCCCGGTGCAGACAGAGCCCGCAGCACTGAAGACGCTGCCGACAGAGCCCACTGCACCACAGATGGCACCGACAGAGCCCACGGTACTGCAGATGGCGTTAACCGAGTCCCTGGCATCGGAGAAGTCGGCACTGCAGATGATGGCAACGTCACAGAAGTCAGAAAAATGCGATTGGAAGAAAAAGAAACAATAATGGCAGGAGATAGAGACATTGGGTGTAAACCCTGCACAGCTGTGTGAGGGGATGGTGCGAGCACGGGTCGAAGGAGCACCGAAGGCGCACTCGACTAGGAAGGCCCAACTGCACCACCTGCCTGCCAAAAACTGAACGGCTCGAAGGCCACAGTGTCAGACTGGCCCACTCGGGCAGTCAGATGAACCTCCGAGCCCACTGCTCCATAAAAGCAGCCCACTGGTGAAACTGCTTATCAGAAACTTCTCCAATAAGTGGACAGGCGCTCCGGTGTCAAGGAGGTCGGCCACTAGAGACAGAAACCATAGGCTCTGACAGAGGTGGAGACCGGCGCCTGGCCCTGATAACAAACCGTCTCTGCACAGACTTACCAGAGGGCAACCTTGAGTGATGCCATTTCTTCTTCGACCTACGAGTCGAAGAAGAACTTGAGGCCGAACGGTGCAGAGAATGGGACCGTTTCAGTTTATGCTTCCGGGAGGACCACCCATCTCCCTGAGCATTCGATCATCCACTGTCAGACCTCCCCTCCAGGGACGGCGGCAGACCGGACCCGGCTGACTGAACAGCTTTCATACAAAGTCTCCCTACTGTCACCTGACCCGCTCATGGTCGACTCCATCAATGGAGGGCTGAAGACATCTCTTGTACAAGTTAGAATTAATATATATAATTGGTACTGATTCAAGATAATATACAAAACAATAAACTGAACTAAGTTGCTAGTGAAGTTTAACTCCCAGTGGGTGAACAACATCGTTACTGAAGTACCCTCGATGGCGGGAAAAAAGGAACTGAGGCGGTTGGAGGATCGACACCAAGATAGTCATTACTGCATGCGCTGCCACTTCCTCGTGGTTCCATCTCAGGTGCTGGCCCTCCTGAAAAAGTTTACTCCCGCTGAGTCCTAGCATCTCCGGCAAACTCCCATTAGTGTGAATGAGTGGTGGAGACTTTATGTCCAGGAAGATCTATGCGGTCTTTAAGGAAAAACGTATATGGAGGATCTGTGACCAAAGCATGGATTTCAGATACTCTGCATGCAGAGGTGGCAGCCACCAGAAATGCTGCTTTACAAGTTAAGAACTTTAAGTCACACATCAAGCACTAAGACACACATCATAAAAGGGTCAAAGTACTTGGGAGGGAACATAACTAGAAAAAGGTTGATGTCCTAGGAAGCTACTGGCTTACGGCCTTGTGTGTAAAATGCCCTTGAGAAACCTCGAACAGTGGCAGCTGTGCCAGATAAAGGATACCAATGGGCTCATGGTATGCTGAAACAATACACAAGTGGACCTTGACTGTGGAATACTACAGGCCAGCATCTGAAAGGTCCAGTATGTATCCAGAACCCTGTCAGGTGGATACTGAAAGGGGTCCATGTGTGCTTTGGAGCACCAGATGGAAAATCTTTTCCATTTGGATGTGTAAATCTTCCTAGTGGAAGGCTTACGAGCAGCCCAAAGTATTTTAGAGACCTTTTGAGATACCTTGTACCTGCTCATTTCTATTTCTTCAGGAGCCAGGCCTGAAGATGAAGGGAGGGAAGGTTGAGATGGGCCAGCTGACTGTGTGTCAGAAAGTTCATTTTGAGTGGTAGAGTCCTCAGTTTGCTACTGAAAGGTGTCTGTTCAACAGATGAAACTATATCTACTGAGGTCAGCAGGGGGTCACAAAAATCATCCTGCCCCCTTGCACCTATAACTTGAGTAACTCTCTCTGAATGAGATGGAATGCATACAGAAACAGATTTTGCCATAGTAGTCAAAAAGCATGATAGAAAATGTCATGTACTGGATTTCCAGAGCAGAATCAAGGCAGACTTTCGCTGGGTGGGGTCACAAAGAGGTCCTCATCTGGGGTACCCCACTCATCAAATAGTGATCTCATGACTTCTAGAGATAGTGACCATTTGTGTGGCTCAGCATCTGTTTGACTTAGTTCATCTGCCAGAATGCTCTGAACTCCTGACAGACAGATTGCTTGGAGCAGGATACCCTGCTACAGGCACCATTCCAACACACTCATCGCCTCCCTACAGAGAAGGTAAGAATGTGCTGCACTCTGTTTTTTGACATAATACAAGACAGATTTGTTGTCTGTCTGTATGGAGGAGGGCTGTTTTTTGGCCAAGTCCACTAAGGCTGTCAGAAAGTACAAAACTGCTTGTGTCTCCAACACTCTGATATGGAGATGAGTCTCCACCAGGTCCCACTTTGTGTCTGAAAGCCCAGACACCGGGATACTACCCCATGTCAACAGGGAGACATGTGCAATAAGAACATCTTCAGGCTCTGGTGGGAAGAAGAGGACGCCCAGGAAATTTTCCCCCCCTGACCACCATCTCGGGAACCTTACTAGGGGTTATGTCACCTGTATGGGGTAATTCTGAGGGTGCGATGCTTGTGAACACTGAGCATCCATTGAGTTGTCCTCATGGGTGTGTGTGCCAGAGGCACCGTGAACACTGAGGAGGCCATCAGACCCAGAGTGCATTGCATGGAGTGGGCTTGCACACTTTTGTATTCAATGATGTAGCATGCCATCTACAGGATCGCTCATAGTCTACTTTCTGGAAGAGAAGTATGGCCCGGATTGTGTCCAGAACAGCTACTGGGAATAGCAGTTGCTAGGAGGTACAAGCTGAGACTTGTCAAGGTTCAGTAAGACTCCCTTGGAAGTTAGATACTGTGAGGCAGTGGCTACTGCCTCTTCCATCTTCTGTTTGGACATACTTGACATTAGCCAGTCATCCAAGTGGAGGAAAACTGAGTCCTTGTCATCGAGGCATAGGTCAGGAAGCATAAGAAATCCAGGAGCAGTTGTAAAATTTCCAAGTAATGTTTTATTATCAATAACAGCAAATAACAATAAAAATTATTCAATAGAACTTTTTACAAAGGCAGTACAAACAGAGAAAACAAAGTCCTTAGTCTAAAGGGGCTCTCTAATTCCAAGTTTCAAGTTTCTCAGTCTCTCTCTTACTCTAGCAAAGCATTGCCGCTCTTATTTCTGCCTCCTGAGCTCATTAAGAGACCAGAAATTTGTAAATTTCTTTCCTCACAGGTGCAACAAAATAGAACACGATGTTCCAGAACTGGCGTCTTGTTGACAACTCTGCAAAAGAATTTGTGCTGCATAGCAAGGTTAACCCCCAAAATTCCAAATAGCTTTTTGCAATAATTTCAACAGTATAACTATATACTGTTTCAGACTAAGGGATCCCAGTATCACAGTTTCACACAAAAATTCACATATATTTTTAAAAACACAAATATGCAAGGGGAAAGAAAAGACAGAAACAGCAAGTGAAGGCAGAGAGATAGCAAGAGGCAGAGAATCGCGAGACCAGAGTGATCAGTTCCTAGGTCTCACAAGAACATTTGGTTGGCCAACCAGACAGACAAGAGACCGAAAAGGAGAGGACAGAACAGATCCTTGCATTGAACTCTCTCTGCGTAACATACAGAACAGGGTCTTATTCAACCCTGTCACGGTCCTAATTTTCTCAGGTGCACTGGAAGCACTGCAAAGTACATTGTAAAAACTCGTGGCACTAAGGAAAGCCCAAAGGGCAGGACTCTGAACTGGTAATGCTGTCCCAGCACAACAAAACAGAGGTATCTGTGGTGGCAAGGGTGCACCAGTAAGTGTTGGTATGCATCTTGCATATCTAGGGATGCTAGCTAGTCCTGCAGCTTCAGGCAGGGTAGCAGAGAGCCCAGAGATAATTTTGAATTTTTCTTGATACATGAATTTGTTCAAAATTTCTGAGGTCGAGAATGGAGCTCCTAACCTACAATTTCTTTGGAACTAGGAAGTAGTGGGAGTACAATCTTGTGTTCTGTTCTGACTCTGGCACTTTTTTTCCACAGCCCTGTTGCTGAAAACCCCCACAATCTCTTGTGCCAGAAGATCTGATATGTGAGCTGACAAGGGGTGCTGCCTTCTGACTGGGTAGTCAGGGGGGCTTCTATGAAATCCAGAGAGCACCCCATTCAGAAAATCCTGAAGACCCACTTGTCTGTCACCTGACAGGATGGAGGCAACACCATAAGCAGGACAGATGGTGGTGGTGCCACTCATGGCAAGGACCTGGAGGCTGCTGCCACAGTTGAACACACTACCGAACCCAGTGGCATCTACAGTGGTGCCAGCCCAGCCACTCCTTAGGGGTCATGGGCCTGCATTACCAGCAGTGCCACACAGGCCAAACACTGCACCCACTGCTCCATAAGAGCTGCACAATGGTGGAACTGCCCACCAGAACCCTCACTAAAAGACAGAAGGTGGGCTCTGGGCCTGAGACAGTGACTTTGCTGACTTAGAAGTCCTCACTGTCTTTGGTAATGGTGGAGACCTCCAACCCACAGAAGTCGAATGCCTTACAGAGTGCGACCTTGGTTGGTGCAGTTTCTTGCCATTCTTTTGAGATAAGGAAGAGGCCAAGGTCGAGCAGTGCCTGGACCCCCAATGCCAAGTATGTGCAAGATTGGTACTGCTTCTTTTTGTACTTACAAGAGGACTGTCTTCCCTCCCAAGTACTGGACAGCTTGTTGCCTGAACCAACATGGCCCTGCTAATGCAGCAGCCTGCCTCTTCAGGCTTCCTACTGATCTCTGTGGTCCTCGTCCATTGATGCACACCAGGGCTGAAAGAGAGAAACTGTAATAAAATAACACTCTAGACCTAAACACGAAAACTGAAGAACTGAATGCTGTTGTCAAAGATAGTGAAGTTCTGAGTGCTGGTGGGCGAGTGATGTCATCACTGCTGCACATTCGATAATGATGTATATAAATGGGCACGTGCTATCATCACATGACTGCATACGGTGCCTACTGCATCACCAGCCTGTGACAGGGTTGAATAAGTCCTGCCCCATTTGTTATGCAGAAAGAGTTTAAATGCAAGGGTCTGTTCTATCCACTCCTTTTCTGTCTCTTGTCTGTCTGGTTGTGCAACCAAATTTTCTTGTGAGACCTAGGAACTGATCTCTGTGATGGTTTCACAGTTCTCCACCTTCCGCTCTCTGCCTTCCCTTGCTATTTCTGTCTTTTTTTCCCCCTTGCATACCTGCAGTTATAAAAAATATATGTGAATCTCTGTGTAAAACTGTATGTGATACTGGGATCCCTATCTTCAAAACTGTATATAGTTATACTGTTGAAATGATTGCAAACAGCTATTTGGAACTCAAGGGGATAACCTGAGATGCAGTTTTTAAGCCCTTTCAGAGTTGTCAACAAAAGGTCAGTTCTGAGACACCATGTACTGTTTTGCTGCACCGGCAAGGAGCGAAATTGTCAAGAACATTCCATGAGAAGCAGGCTCTCTTAAAGAGTTCCCAGACAAAGACTTACAAAAAAAAGCAGCAATGCTCTTGCTAGAGAGGCAAGAAGAGTGAGAGACTGAGAGACTATAACTTGGAATTAAGAGAAGAAACACTCAAAAGAAGGACTTTGTTTTCTCTGTTTGCACTGTCTTTGTAAATAGTTATATTGGAAAATTCTTATTTTGCTGTTGAGAAAAATAAAATGCCATTTGTGAATTTTGAAACTGCTCCTGGTTTTCCTATGCTTCCTGACCTATGCTTTGAGGACAGATGGTGTCAGCATAAGTGGGATTTATGCCATGCACACTCTAATCCAGGAGTTTTGTGCGTGGGTACTAGACCTGGTACCAGGGAAGCATAGAAGAAATGCATGGATTCTGCAGCAGCAAGTCCAGGAGTGATTAACAGAAGAATGGCAGCCAAACTAGCAGACAGAAGTCCAAATTAAGACTGTACAGCCAGCACCAGCGATAGAAAAAAAAAAAGAACAGGCAGTGACAGAACTTGAAAGCCTGGCTGCCTTTTTCAAATGGTGGACTATACAACAAACAGAGATGGAGAAACAGAGAAGAGAGGGGAGGAGATGTAGCAGAGAGAAAAAGAGATTCAACATTTAGAGGCACAGAGCAAAGAAGAAATGCAACAACTTGAGAAGCAGAGAAAAGAAGAGATGCAGCAAAAGGAGCAACAAAGAACAGAAGAGATGTAGCAACAGGAGCAGCAGAGAAGAGATGCAGCAACAGAAGCAGCAAAGAAGAGAAGAGATGCAGCAATGGATGGATGCCTTGCAAGTTATCAAAGCCAGAGAATCTTGCACTGGTCCAGCAGAGCAACACGAAACAAGACACAAACAACTTAAAATACATTAAACTTACAAAGTTGTGTCCCTCGGATGATATTGAAGCATACTTGACAACTTTTTAAAGGGTTGCCATAGCCTGCCAGTGGCCAAAGCAGCAATGGGCAATCAGACTGGCACCTTACAGGTAAAGCTCAACTTGCTTACAGCAATATGGACACTGCACAGTCAGAAAACTATGACCTGATGAAAAGTGAAATCCTGAAAAGGTATGACATCTCAGGAGAGAAATACAGGCAAAGATTCTGGTCCCTGAAGTATAACTCGGTCGACAACCTCGAGAAGCCTTCACCCGTCTCAGAGAATTCCTTATTAAATGGCTCCAACCAGAGGGCAAAATGGTCCCACAGATTGACACATTTGCAATGGAGCAATTCATCAACATCCTGCCTACAGATATGCAGCTTTGGGTGAAAGAACACCAACCAGAAAGTGGGGGGGGGAGAAGGCCATTTCTTTGGCTGAGGACTATCAGATTCCCAGACACACCATGCAGCAACAAGGTAACAGTCAAGCACCAGTAAGACACTCTTTTTCCCATTTAAACTCTAAGTTTGATAGGAACTCTGGTGGGGGTGGTAACACATCTGCACCCAAAGACTTTTTTTGCTATAACTGTAATAAGCCAGGTCATATTGCAAGAAATTGTGATAGTAACAAGAGTGACACAGGAGAAGATTTGTCTTAGCAAATTGGGGCAAGTACTTAAGAGATGTGAAGGTGGGAGATGAGACTGTGAAGTAACTATAGATTCGGGAAGCAGACAGACCCCTAGTGCATACTGAAGTGCTGGGAAGGCAATGTCCAAAAGGACCAGGTACTGGTGTCATTTGCATCCACGGGGACACTCGCTACTATCTCACAGCCAAGTGACTCTTGACTATTAATGGAGTGTAGCAACAAATGAAAGTGGGGTAGTACCTAAGTTACCTGTACCTGTGATTATTGGAATTGACTTTCCAGGATTTACAGAGTTAATGAAAGAAGGTGCAAATCCTTATGTTTCAGCTGCTGTGGTAACAAGAGCTCAGGCAAAGAAAATCTCAGATGGTGGGGACTCTTTTCCTTTCGCTGATTTTGATTTGGACTTGTTTGAGCACAGCTCCAAGATCTGGAAGTTCAGGAATAAAAGATGACGCCTGAAGAAACAGTGGCAACAAAAGACTGATGGAAATAAGTTGTTACCATATGAAAACACTGAAACTAAACTGATAACTGATTGTGATTTTCTTTCAGAGCAAGCTAATGACGTTTCTCTCCAGGATTATTTTAAGCAGCTGGGGGTGAAACCAAAACAGGGTGAACCTATATTTAAAAAAATGTAATGGGCTATTTTACAGAGTTTGGGTTAAACCTCAGACACAGGACCAGATAGAACAATTGGTTATACCACAAAAGTATAGATCAGAGTTGTTACAGATAGCACATGATAGTCCTATGGCTGGTCACTTGAGGAGGGATTGCACCCTTACCAGATTGCTGTATAGATTTTACTGGCCTGGAATTCATGAAGATGTTGCTACCTATTGCAGTTCTTGTGCTAAGTGTCAGAAAGTAGTCCCAGTGACTAAGAAAGACCAAGTGACCCTGGTGCCCCCATCCTTGATAGATGTGCCTTTTGAGAGAATTGCAATGCATGTGGTTGGCCCCTTAGACAAAAGTAAAAAGGGTAATCGATTAATTTTGGTTGTATGTGACTATGCTACTCGATATCAAGAGGAAGTTCCAACATGTACTGTCACAGCCCCAAAAGTGGCAGCAGAGCTTGCCAACATTTTCAGCAGGGTGGGCATATCTAAAGAGATTATTACTGATCAGGGTAATAATTTTGGTGCTGCATTACTGAAGGAGCTGTACTGACTACTAGGTATCACTGCCATAAGAACCTCCCTTTATCACCCTCAGACAGACGGTCTTGTTGAGCGTTTTAATCAAACCCTAAAATACATGTTAAAAAGGTTTGCAAAAGGGGAAGGGAAAGACTGGGACCAATACTTACCTTACCTGCTTTTTGCTTACAGAGAAGTGCCACATGCATCAACAGGTTTTTCGCCATTTGAAATGCTGTATGGTAGACAACCTAGAGGGCCACTAGATGTAATAAAAGAAACATGGCAAGGCAAGGCAAATGTGATTTTTCAGGCGCCTAATCCCAGAGGCTCTGGGTGCCGTACAATCAAAATACATCAAAAAAGTTGTTAAAACATAATTAAAATTCAAAACATATCAATTAAGAATGCTTAAATGCAGACCACCCAAAATGGGAGGCCTGACCTAGCAGCAGATTCCTGAAGGGGCCATTCTTCCAAAATGTCTCAGGAGCAGTATCTAAAAGACAGTGTCTGGGAATGCCTGACTGAATAAAAAGGTCTTGAGACAGGCTTTGAATGCCTCAACTGAAGGGGCCTCCCTTACTGATGGAGAGAGCAAATTTCACAGCATGGGGCCGGCGACACTAAAAGCTCTGTCGACAGCAGTTTTTAACCTCGTCCTGGGAATCGCAAGAAGACCCCTAGAGGAGGACCGGCGGGAACTGACCTAGGCAGCAGGTATTAGATGGTCCGACAGGTAGCCAGGGCCCAGTCCATGTAGGGCCTTAAAGGTGAGCAAATCCACCTTAAAAAGAACCCTCCACTGAACTGGCAGCCAGTGCAGTTCATGCAGCACCGGGGTGATGTGACAGTATTTTGGCTATCCAGTCAAGCAGCCTGGCAGCTGCATTCTGCACTAGCTGCAGTCAATGGAGGGTGCCTCCAGAGCCCCCAAGGTAGCGCACATTACAGTAGTCAAGCCCTGATGTCACGAAGGCACTTGCCAAGGTGGGGAGGTCCATGGGCGGAACTAGGTGTTTGATCCTAGCGATATTCCTCAGATGGTAAAAGCTGGTCCGAACAACGGATGACACCTGAAATTCAAGCGTCAGTCCACTGTTGAGGATAACACCAAGACTGCACACCCTAGAGGAGGCCTTCAATGGCAGAGACCCTAGAAACAGTCCAGTACCTGTGCCAGAGGCCATCCTATCACACCTCCTGTTTGACTCCACCACCAGTATCTCCATCTTATCAGGGTTCAGTTGCAACCAGCTAGAGGCCATCTAGTCATTAATCTCAGCCAGGCAATTGTTCAGTACATCCAGTGCATTGGATGTCCCGGGGGCAAAGGATAGATACAGCTGGGTATCATCGGTATAGCAATGAAAATCCAGACTATACTTCCTAATGATCTCACCCAGGGGCAGCATATACATGGCAAACAACATTGGTGACAAGACTGAGCCCTGAGGGACTCCACAAGACAGAAGGCTAGTGGAGGAGGAGAAATTCCCCATCACAACCGTTTGCCTCCTGTGTGAGGGATAGGACTCAAACTAGCAGATGACAGTGCCGGCGAGTCCACAAAATTCCCTCAGGCGGTTGAGCAACACACAATGGTCCACCATGTCAAAAGCGGAGGAGAGATCAAGGAGAACAAAAATTGTTCCCTCTCCTTGATCTCTTGCCCTGAGGAGATCATTATACACCCGAACTAATGTGGTTTCCATACAGTGCCCAGCAAGAAACCCAGACTGGAGAGGCTCATAGATATCAAAGGCCACAAGGTAGACCATGAGCTGCTGCACCATAATCTTCTCTACAACCTTTCCCAAAAATGGAAGGTTGGAGACAGGATGGTAATTCGCCTTGACATCAGTGTCTATGGGAAGATAACCCCCATCAGAAATAATCTTTTACATCTTATATGTGTGCCCAGAGAAAGAAGCTGGAAAAATATATTGAAATCACCCACAGTAATCAGGAAGAGGCCCAAAACCAGTAGAAGGTGTATTATGAACTTGGGGTAAAAGAAAAAGTTTTTGAGCCAGGTGAAAATGTCTTGCTACTGTTGCTCACTACAGAAAAAATACTGTTAATGAAGTGTCAGGGGCCTTATAAAGTGCTTAGACACACAGGCACAGTTAACTATGAGACTGAGACCTCAGACTGGAAAAATCCTACTAAGATATACCATGCTAACCTCCTCAAGAAATGGGTTGAAAAAACACCAAAAGCCATTTTTCTGGTTTTACCAGAAACTGATAAAGAAGATATTGCTGTAACTTATGACAGACTGGAACAAACTAACTCCTGATGTGTAAAGGTGAATGTTTCATTAACCTCTGAACAAACCACAGAAATTTGTAACTTGCTAAAGACATTTAACGGTACTTTTACCATAGTACCAGGCTGAGCAGAAGGGGTCAAACATGTATTAGTGACGAGGAATGTGTGCCCTATTAGACAAAAGACATATAGATTACCAGAGCAGTTAACAGCAGATGTGGTTAAGGAAATGCAAAAAATGAAAGAATTGGGTATCATAGAAGAGTCGGGAAGTGCTTGGTCATCACCAATGGTAATTGTAAACAATAAAGAAGGGGGTATAAGAATCTGCCTTGATTTTAGGAAACTTAAGCGTCAGAATTTGACAGTTATCCTACGCCCAGAATAGATGATTTGGTGGACAGACAGGGGAGTGCTAAGTATATCAGTACCCTCTATGTCTCCAAGGGTTACTGGCAAATCCCTTTAGCTAAAGAATCCAGAGACAAAACTGCATTTGCCACTCCTATAGGATTCTATCAGTTCACCACCATGCCGTTTGGTTTTTATATGGTGCACCCGGCTACATTCCAGTGGTACATGGATGTAATTTTATTCCCTCACACTGGTTATTGTGCTGCATACCTGGATGATGTGGTGTACAGTCCAGACTGGAAAAGCCACCTGGAACACCTACGAGCAGTTATCCAAGTGATCAAAAAGCAAGTCTGACAAATAATCCTACCAAGTGTGCATTGGGATACAGAAAACCAGATATTTGGACTATGTTTTGGGAAATTACTACTAATTACTAAAATTACTACACAACACAAACTAGGGCCTGGCAAACTACCCCTTCTCAAGGCCCACATCAGAGAATGGGACTGGACACTCCTTACAAATACCCTTGACCCTGACCACGCCCCCGAACTGTTTATCAACATCTTTAACTCAGCCTGTGACAAGTTTGCCCCCTTCTCCAAAACTATGACCAAGGGGAATCATGCCCCATGGTTCTCGGACCACCTCCAAGGCCTACTACATCAGCGTGACGCACTATGGTACCTGGTCAATGAGACCCAGCGGCATCAGGACAGGCAACGTTATTGGGAGGCCCGAAACAAGTGCACCTGGGCCATACGTAACGCCAAGGCAAACCATTACAAAGCCACCTTAACCTCCGCCTGTGGAAATGGGCACAAGTTCTGGGAGAACATAAAGGAACTCTGTGGCAAAGGCCCAAATCTCCCACCTGACCAAATACTCATAGATGGTAGCCTCTCCACCGACCCTTTCAGCATAGCCTCGGCCCTAAATACCACTTTCACTGTTCTCTCCCATGTGTTGGCCCCAAATTTCTTCGACCCCCCACCGGACCGTATCATCCCCCACCCCCCCTTGTGGCACCTTTCTACCTACGAGTCCTTACACCGGAGACTGCGAAACTCTACCTTACTAAAGCTTTAAGCAAAAACCACTACAGTCACGACTCCCTAGACCATAGACTTCTCCACCTCACCCACCAGGAAGTCCTGGCCCCTCTCACCCACATTCTCAATCACTCCCTCTGTCAAGGGAAATTCCCAACCCACTGGAAATTGGCCTACATCACACCTATCCATAAAAGTGGTGACCGAACATCCACAAACAACTACTGCCCCATCTCTATCCTACCCCCCGAAGGCACTAGAACGCATAGTCGCCGACCAACTCACTGAACACCTAAATAAATATAACCTTCTATCCAGACAGCAACATGGTTTTCGAAAGGGCCATAGCACCACTACCACCCTCCTTGAATTTACCTCCCATGTCCACTCAGCCCTGGACCATGGCCACCTCATGGGTGTCATCTTCGTGGACCTATCTAAAGCATTCGACACAGTAAACCATGCCCTCTTACTAAACACCCTGGCCTACACGGGTTTCTCCGATGATACCCTAAAATTGTTCTCCAGCTATCTCTCCGATAGTACGCAGATAGTCAAGGTAGGCCCTGTCCTATCACCCCGCCTCCCAATCTGATCCGGTGTCCCACAGGGCTCCATACTTGGCCCCCTACTTTTCAGCCTATACCTCAACTCCCTCCCATCCTCATGCCCCGGAAATCTGCTCCTTTATGCGGATGATGCAGTCTTGTTCGCCTCCGACCGCCCCCCTCAAACTCCACCAATCCCTCCAGCACTCTTTCCGTGAAATCGAAGACTGGCTCACCACCCAGCGTCTTATTATCAACTATAATAAGACTAAAGTCATGATATTCGCCCACCCACAGAACCCACACAAGAACCTGTGCCCCAAATTTCTCACTGCCAATCAGACCCCCCTAGAACAAGTAAACAGCTTTAAATACTTAGGGATCACATAAGACCCTGCCCTCAGATTTAATCAACATATCCTACACCTATCAACTGCCCTTAGCTCCAGACTAGGTGTACTCTAGCGGTACAAACACTGCCTCACCCCGAAGCACTACAGATTACCATAAACTCCTCGACCCTCTCCCTGCTAGACTATGGCATCCTAATATACAGTGCCGCGCCCTCCACAACCCTAAGTAGACTCTGGCTCGTGCTCAACAAAGCCTGCTGCCTCCTCCTAGGATGTGATCGTTTCACTCACTCCTGCTCCCTTTACAGCAGCACAAACTGGCTAAACCTGGATAGCAGAATCAGGTACTACACCTGCCTTTTGACCAAAAAGGTATTACTAGGCCTCACCCCACCCTCCCTACACCAAATTATCCTTCCAACACCACCAGGCAAAACAACCCATAGCACAAAAACAGGCTACTATGGGTACCCATGCCGGACCTCCCAATACCAACGCACCTTCAGTTTCAGGGCCCCTTCCTGGACAAACTCCCTCCCTAGCCATATAACTGATGAAAGAAGGCTGGGCCCTTATAAATCCAAGCTAAGGAAATACCTGCAGGCTTCAAACAGATGTGACTGCCCTTGATACATGATCTGCCTTGCCTCCTTTCAAACAAACTATTAGCAGGTCACTGTACCTAAATGCATTTATGAAACTACATGACAATCAGCCTCCTACAGAATCTTTGTCATTTTTTTTTCTCCTGGCTGTGCTAAATTACCTAAATCTCTGTTAGCCATCTACGAAACAACTATGTAACCTGTTTTTTTAATATTTTTTGTAATGTGCTGTAATCTGTATCTTAAGTCCCATCCCTGTACCATTTATATATGACGTGGAACCTTTGTAAATG
This sequence comes from Neoceratodus forsteri, assembly GCA_016271365.2. NCBI lineage: Eukaryota > Metazoa > Chordata > Ceratodontiformes > Ceratodontidae > Neoceratodus > Neoceratodus forsteri. The sequence goes on along the minus strand of CM057456.1, from coordinate 159,810,562 downwards.
AGTCTCTGACTCAAAGGTCTTTCTGAATATCACAATAAAAAAAAAATGAAGATGTCAAGCCAGAGGTTTCCATGATAGAAGCTGTAGCTAACAACTCTATCCCTAAAACCAAGAAACATGTCAGGTCATTTTTAGGGTTGGCTGGTTATTATCAGAGATTTGTTCCCAGCTTTGCCAAGTTAGCAACTCCCCCCTCACTAAACTCACAAAGAAACGGTTCCCAAATAATGTCAAAATGACCCCAGAGTGTGAAGAGGCTTTTCAGGTCATTAAGACTGCATTATGTTCAGCCCCTGTTTTAAGAAGCCCAGACTTTGAGAAACAATTTGTGTTACAGACAGATGCAAAGGTAGGCCTTGGTGCAGTCCTGAGTCAAAATATAGATGGGAGAGAACACCTTATTCTATATATCAGTAGGAAGTTGCACAACAGAGAGAAAAGGTACTCCACCATTGAAAAGGAATGCCTTGCAGCAAAGTGGGCCATGGAGTCCCATAAGTTTTATTTGCTAGAAGCTGACTTTGTATTGATAACAGATCACAACCCTCTCTCTGTTGGTTTAACCAAATGAAGGATAAGAATTCTAGAAACACACAGTGGTACCTGGCACTACAGCCATTTAAAGTGATGCACAAATCTGGGAAAGAGAATGCCCTGAAAGAACTCCTAAAACTCAAAGTGTACAAAGCAATGGGGCCTGATGGAATTCACCCCAGAATTCTAAAAGAACTAAGGGGAGACCTAGTAACACCACTGACTATCCTTTTTAACAAATAATGGGAGGATGGGGTGGTTCCTGAGGACTGGAGGAGGGCAGATGTGATTCCCCTTCACAAAAGTGGGAGCAAGGCAGAGGCGGGAAACTACAGACCTGTTAGTTTGACCTCAGTGATAGGAAAAATGATGGAATCACTTCTGAAGGAAAGAATTGTTGAGTACCTAGAGGCCAGTTGGGCACAGAACCCAAGGCAGCATGAATTCACAGCAGGGTGACTAATGTAGTAGACCAGGGAGGAGCTGTGGATATGGCATACCTAGACTTTAGCAAGGCATTTGACACAGTCCCACACAAAAGATTAATAAGCAAGTTAGCCAGCCTGGGGGTGGGTCCCGGGGTGGTAAGCCCGAGTAAAAAATTGGCTGCACAACAGGACACAGAGGGTAATGGTAACTGGAACTCACTCCAAAGAAAGGGGGTACTAGTGGGGTACCACCGTGTTCAGTACTAGAACCAGTCCTCTTTAATGTCTTTATAGGAGACATTGCAGAGGGTCTGGAAGGAAAAGTATGCCTCTTTGCAGATGACACAAAAATCTGCAACAGAGTTGATGCACAAGGGGGGTGTGTGGAAAGGATGAGAAGGGACTTGGCAAGATTGGAGAAATGGTCAAAAGTATGGCAGCTTAAATTCAATGCAAAGAAGTGCAAAGTAATGTACTTGGGGAAACAAAAACCCAAGTGAAGAGTACACAATTTTTATTTTGTGGGGGGGGGGTATGAACACCAACAAAAATGGAAAGGGACCTGGAGGTGGTCATATCAGATAACCTTAAGTTGGAAAGCAATGCGAAAAGGCAATAAGGAGAGCTGGGGGGATACTGGGATGCATAGGGAGAGGCATCACCAGTAGAAAACAAGAAGTTGTTATCCCTTTGTACAGACAGTTGGTAAGACCCCATCTGGAATACTGTGTGCAGTTTTGAAGACCCCATCTCCGCAAGAACATAGACAGGCTAGAGGAGGGCAACTAAAATGGTGCTGGGTCTGCATCAGAAGCCATATGAAGAAAGACTAAGACAGCTTAATATGTATACCCTTGAGGAAGCGGGGGGGGGGCATAATAGAAATGTTCAAGTACTTCACAGGAATCAAAGTCCAAGAAGGTAGCATCTTTCAGAAAAAGAGATGTGCAAGAACAAGGGGACACAATTTAAAGATAGAGGGGGGATGGCTCAAACGCAACATGAGGAAATATTTTTTCATGGAGAGTGTGATGGATGCATGGAACTGCCTTCCTGAGGAGGTTGCGGGGTCAAAAACAGTGGGGGAATTCAAGAATGCATGGGACAGTCATAAGGCAATTATAGTGGGAGCTAGGAGGAAGTAGGCTATTGGTTAACTAGGATCTGCAGCTTATCCAATAGGTAGGGAAATGGGTAGACAGGGTGGGTCAAGCGGTCCTTATCTGCCGTCAAAGTCTATGTTTCTATGTATGTTGTACTACAATGGGCAGGAGCATGTGCAGAGGATATACCCACACTACCAGCCCTCAAACATTGTGTCTCCTGTGAGGTCCTAACACCTCAGTCTGCAAGAGCAATAAGTGAGATTCTATGGAGACAATCAATTCTAGGAAGATTGATAATATTCAGGGCTGGGTATTTAAAACAAAGAAACAGTGCAGAAAGTACGCGAAATGCTAGACTAGAATGCTATTCAACAAAATTTGAGAGTCTGGTCCCTGATGACCAAAGCACTGTGCTTTGAGGTGGGATAAAAAGACAGAGGCAGTTGGAACACTGCCACTATATACCTTGTGGATGTGTGCACAACACCCTACTTTGGCGCTAAGCACCAATGTCTCAAACCCCAAAAGTTCTGGTTCCAGCATGGTCCTAGTGTTTCCGACTATGGCTAAAAGAGTGTGGCTCTATGGAGATGACTGACTAGAAAGATAATGGAATACACAGGTACATCAAAACATTTTGTGTGAACAGAAATAACAGTATTTCTCTTTAAAGAAAATTTAGCATTTGAGTGGTATCTCAACAGATGTGCAAAACTGTTTTGTTAAAATAAAAATGTTCCAAACACCATTCGACTGTTTACCTTTAAATGAAAATAAAACCTACATGCACACAGTATATACTGTATATATATTCTGACTTATGTACACATTTATTATATACAGTATACATGCCTTTGTTTGCTGCAAGGTATCGGTTACACTGTTGACCGTCTCTCCTAGCAGAGGGTTTAAGGAGTTAAGTCTGGAAATAAAAAAAATATTTTTTTCAGTGCTAATATTGTTTCGTACACTTCATAAAATTCTTTAACACTATTTCTCTTGAAAATGAATCCCAGTGTGATTTCACTAACAATGTCTTACCCCATAAACAGTGCATTCGATTTATCCACTGTAGAAAGTTTATCTGTCTGGTTAAATGCCAACCAGTCGGGGCATAATCTGAAGCTTGTATGTGAAATCCAAGCCATGTTTACTTTCTCCTTTATCTTGTCATAATCAGCATTGGTGGCTCAGCAGATATCATGCTCACCTATGGGACTGGAAGGTTGTGGGTTCTAGCCCCACACCAGTTACATGGGGTAATACACATAACCAACACCATAGTGCAATATGAGCAGAGCACTAAACTGTTGAGGTGCTGTCTTTCAGGTCCATTCTGTCCTTCCCTTTACACAGTCCAGGTGCAAGTTAGAGTGTCCATGGCACATATAAGAAGAGTAGGGGACTTTTTTGGTTGAAAAAGTATGCAACATTTAATATTTATCAGGAATAAATCATTGCAATCCAAACAGAAACAAAGACAACAAAGCAACATAACCCTTTACCTGAAACCCATATCAACCCACTGCCAGTTTAAGTGAGAAATGGAAATTACATTTCTACTGTAATTCTTGATCTTCTTGGGCAAAGTCTCCACCACTCATTCACACTAATGGGGACTACGCCAGAAGTGCTAGGACCCAGCAGGAGACAAATATCTTCAGGAGGGCTGGTGCCGCAAGACTACCTCTCATCCATATAGTCTATCTCGGTTTTGATCTTCCAACAACCTCAGTACCTTTTTGACTGAGGAGGTGCAGTGTAAACTAACCTAGGAAACTAACCTAATCCAGGCATAAGATAGCGCGGATGACCCATGTAAGAAAGGTCAACCCAACAATGTCTTCACAGCCTAAGCCAACAAGGAAATGAAGACCAGAAAATGGAAATGATGTACCTACTGTAATTCTTGATCTTCTTGGATGAAGTCTTCACCATTCATTCACACTAATGGGACTGCGCCGGAGGCACTAGGACCCAGCAGGAGCCAAAAATCTTCAGCAGGGCCGGCGCCGAGTTAGAATCGTGCATATGTGGCACCACAAGGCTGGCTTGAGCTTGTATGGGCTATCTTGGCATCGACCCTCCAACCGCCTCAGTTCCTTTTTGACCAAGGAGGTGCAGCATAAACTGACCTAGGAAACACCTGACTTAATCCAGGCATAAGACAGCCCAGATGACCCATGGAAGAAGAGTCTACTAAACTGCGTCTTCACAGCCCAAGCAAATGAGGGAGTGAAGACTAGAAGCAGGATGAGTGAGCTTGGGGGATGGTGGGTGGGCTTGTGAATGAATGGTGAAGACTTTATCCAAGAAGATCAAGAATTACAGTAGGTACGTAATTTCCATATCTTCTTGAACTAAAAGTCTTCACCATTCATTCACACTAATGGGGGAGTATCGAGCTGAAAAAACAGTCCTCCTAGTAAGGCCGCAGGAGACAAAGCCCACTCAGGACAGAAGTCCATAAAGGATTGTCCTGCTGAAGAAGTGTGCTGTCTGTCATGGACATCCAGAGCGTAGTGCTTCACAATGGTGTGCGCCGAGCTCCAAGTAGCCACTTTGCAAATATCTGTAATGGGTATGTTACAAATTTCCACCAGGAATGCTGCAACTGCTCTGGTAGAGTGGGTGTAAACCCGGCCTTCCAACTTAACCTGCGCCATTGAGTAGCAGTGACTAAGACATGCCACCAACCATGCAGAAATGCACCCAATGGCAACAGGCTGACCCAGTCGAGACATGCTGAAAATATGAAAACATGCTTGGATTTGTGAAACTCTAGTTCTGTCGATGTAGAATCGCAGAACCCCTCCTGGCACCTAGAGAGTGAAGGGTGCATTCCCCTTCATTGTGGAAGTTGTCAAAATAAGTGGGAAGAACCAGGGGTTGGTTAAGGAGAAATCCCAAACTACTCTTGGCAGGAATTTAGTGCGACTACGAAGGACCGTCTTGTCCTTGTGAAAGACAGTATATGGAGGTTCTTTGACCAAGGCATGAAGTTCAGAAACTGCAAACGGAAGTAACGGCCACTAAGAAGGCACTCTTCTAGGTCAGAAACTTCAAGTCACAGGTGGTTAGAGGCTCAAAGGTTTACGGGTGAGCTTATCTAGCACAAGGTTGATATTCCACATGGCCACCGATATCTGACGAGAGTCCAGTGTGAAGGATACCCTTGAGGAATCTCTTGACTAATGGAAAACTGAGCCAGGGACATGTTCTGTACTGGTTCAAGGTAGGCAGAAATCACTCAGAGGTATACCCTCACTGTCGAGTATTGCAGTCCTGCATTTAAGAAGTACTTCAACACTTATTTGTTGGGCAACAAAATGTGTCCGGCGTGGACTTTTTGCACACCAAAGGAAAATTGCCTCCACCTAGTCGTGCAAGTTTCCCAGTGGAAGGCTTGCGCTAAGACAATTTCCAAGATCCTTTGAGAGACCGCAGACCTACCAACTTCTGTCTCCTCAGGTAGCCAGGCATGGAGATGAAGGGAGCATGGGTTGGGATGGACCAGAGATCCCTATGTCAGGAGACCATCAGAGGAGGAGCTTCCTCGGGGGGACTTCGGACAACCTGTTGATTAGTGGAAAGCATATTTGATGAAGCCAATGCCAGGTGAAGAGGATCATTTTTCCCCCCCAATGCCTTCAGCTTTAGCAGTATCCCCTGAACTAAAGGAATGGGAAGAAATGTGTACAGAAAGTGTCTTGTCCACTGCAGTCTGAATGCATCCAGACAGAAAATGTCAGGATCTGGATTTCTGGAGCAGAAAGGGGCAGTTTTGTGTTGTGTGGAGATGCAAAAGGTCCAGGAGTGGACTGTCCCACTCACCAAATATGGCTGCACACCGCCAGGGCAAGTGACTATTCGTGGGAACCCACCTCCAGCCTGCTGATGTGATCCATCAGGTCATTCTGAATTCCTGGCAGGTAGACTGCCAAAAATAGGGTATCATGCTTGAGACATCACTCCCACCTCTTTATGGTCTCCCTGCACAGAGGGTAGGGGCATGCTCCACCATGCTCGTTGATATAACACATCACGGCCTTGGTGTCCATCTGAAGCAGAATACCTCATGGTAGAAGACATCCTTCAGGACTTGGGAGTTATGTGAAGTTGAGACTCCTACTGGCTCCACACTCTAAGTGCAGAGGTCTTGACAGTGAGCTCCTCCACCGATCAGAGCTACATCCAAGGTGATGGTGATCTGAGGTGCCAGTGCGGCAAGAGTAGACCTTGTAGAAGCCTGTCTTCCTTTGTGTCAGGAGTTCTGTCATCTGTATGTGGAAAGACTGTGGATGCATGGTCGGAGACCACCATGTGCTGAGCATCTACTGTGTGGTACTCATGCGGAACTGCCAGAAGCAGTTATGAAAGCAGCAAAGGCCCTGAGGCCCAGCATCTGCTACATGGACTGGACTCGTACAAGGTAGCTGTCTGTGAGGGAGAGTCATCTGGACAAGTTGGTCCCCCTGACTCCCAGGAGGAGGCCCTCGCTAGGAGGCGGCCGGGGGGTGGGCCCTATGAAGGGAAGTGGAGAGACTTGAAGCTGTAACTTTGCAGGGTCAGCGGTACCATCATGGAAGAGTCCTGAACATCCAGGGATGCAAACCAGACGAGTCGTTGGAAAGGTGGTAGGAGAGCCCCTATGGAAACCATCCTGCCCTAAACAAAAACCTATTTTGTTTCTGAGGTTGAGAACAGGGCGCATGCCATCTGTTCTTTTAGAGACCAGATGACTACAAAGAAGGAAGAAGGCCCTGAATCCCTGAAGTGAGAAGGTCTGACTGTGAAGTGGTGAGACTGTTCTGCCGCTAGGGAGACAGTTGAGCAAGTCTCTGATGATTGAGGGAGTACCCCTTTCAGAAAATTCAGAGGGCCCACTTGTTATTGTTATAGACTGCCCCCAGATGAAACAGTCTGACAATCTCACCGCAGGGTGAAAATCCACCTCATGCAGTTGGAATGGAACCCAGACTATGTCTCAGAAGTGGCACTTGGTGCCTTCGGGCTGTTTGCCTCGAGCTGTGTTTTCTTCGTGGCTGATGTTGACTGCTTGTTGCAAAACTGACAATGGTTCCAGACCCCCTGAGGGGCTGAAGGAGCCAGTTTGGTTGTTCTGAAGACAGCTACTGGAGTGCCAGACAGGGAGAATTATTAAAGTTCCTGATGTTCTAAGTCAGAAGAGTCACCTGACATAGATTCCAGCAGTAGCTGCCTTGGAGGCAGAGTCGTAGGCCTCCACAGAACTTTCAAGGCAGTGACTGCTCCTTTCCCCCAAGGTGTCAACCATACAAGATTCCAAATTCACAGGACGAGCTGGAGACCCCTGAGGGAGAACAGCCTCGGCACTTTCTTGTCTGACAACCATAGTAACTAAAAATGTCCCTCCCTGGGAGGGGCACCAAAGGAATTCAAGCTTGCCTTCCCCACACAGCATGTGACAAGACACCAAGGAGGGTGGGGCACAATGTTCTTGAACCTGCGGAACCTGAGATGCAAAAGCACCCCTGGGTCTACATCGGAGTGTAGAGTCAGGTCAGAACCCATGTCCTAAGGACAGACCAAAAGACATGGCTTAGAGCAGGGTTCAGTTGCGAAGAGGAGTTCACGTACGGGATGTAAAAACAAGTCATCTTACCATTGTCTGAATGAGGAGGTCCAGATCAGACTCATCATGATCCACATCCACCCCAAGAAACAGGAAATTCCCCAGCAATGCCAGCATGGACAAGAGATAGACTGGAGGGCACCTGGGTCCAGGAAGGAGCCTGCCCCCAAAGACCCTGATGCCACATGCAGCACCAAGGAGATGGCACAACACATGACACTGAAATGGATGGCACCACACACAGCACCAAAATCGATGCCACCGCATGCGGTACCGATGTCTACAGCACTGCTGGTGGCACCAACGCTGATGGCATGACAGGCGGCGCTGACATAGATGGCACCACAGGTGGCACCAAAGCTGAGAAGCTCAGAGAACAGCCATCCCACGAGGGAGGAGGAGTGGTACCTGTGCTGGCCCCTGTGGAGAAGAATGAGGGGGGTAGGCACATGGGATCAGCATAGGCTGTGTCGGCACTGAAAAGGCGCCGAATGCAGAACCTGGACCAAAAACTGTGGCCGTGGCCCAGCAGCACCAAAGCCCAAAGGTCTCAGCACCGGAATCACCAGCAAGGGCACTGAGCCAATGCTGAACCCACTGCCAAAGATGAAACTGTCCACCGGAACCCTCCCAAGGGACAGAGAAGGGCCCCAGAGACAAGATTCCAGGCCACCGAGAGCAGATGCCGCAGGGAACCTGGAGGGCTCTCGACTACCAGAGACTCCCCGAGAGATATACCAGAGGGTGACCTCAAGGGGGTACCATTTCTTATTCTTCTGACTGGAAGAGGAAGAACTTGAGGTCAAACGGCACTGGGTTCATGACCTGGATCAAGAATAAGCCCACTTCTTTACATCTATAGGAGGACCGTCCTCCCTCCCGGACACCGGACTGCTTGTGGTCGGACCCCCCACAGGAGAAGGCGGCAGACTGAACATAGCCCTGCTGCCAGAGCAGCCTTCTGAAGAAGAATCTCTACCGTCACCAAGACCATCTAAGGCCAACTCTGTCGATGGGCAGGGCTGAGAGGAATCATCTTCTTTTTTGGTTTTAAAGAGTTTTTATATATTGTTTTAAAACAAACAAGAAAGGCATTTAAATTAACAAACTGAACAACTAAAAGCTGCTGTTGTATAGACAAGACATTTGACTCCCGGCAGGCAAGCGATGTCATCACTGAAGCACACTCGACGACGGGAGAAAAGGAACTAAAGTGGTTGGAGGGTCAACACTGATATAGCCCATACAAGTGCGAGCCAGCCTTGCAGTGCCACACATTCGCGGTCCTACCTCAGCCCTCCTGAAGATTTTTGGCTCCTGCTGGTTCCTGGCACCTCAGGGGTAGTCCCATTACTGTGAATGAATGGTGATGACTTTTAGTCCAGGAAAATCAGGGTGAGTGAGCTTGGGGATGGTAGGTGGGTGTGTGAATGAGTGGTGGAGACTTCGTCCAAGAAAAATCAAGAATTACAGTAGGTATGTAATTTCCATATCTTTCTGGATTAAAAGTCTCCACCACTCATTCATACTAATGGGACAGTACCAAACTAAAAACCAATCCCCTGAACAGGGCGGCAGGAGACACAGCTCACTCAGGACAGAAGTCCATTAAGGATTGTCCTGCCAAAAGAAGTGTGCTGTCTGGCATGGACATCCAGAGTGTAGTGCTTCACAAAGGCGTGTACTGAGCTCCAAGTCACTGCTTTGCAAATATCTGCAATGGGTACACTATGAATCTCTGCCAGGGATGCCACAACCACTCTGGTAGAGTGGGCGTAAACCCAGCATTCCATCTTGACCTGCGCCACTGAACAGCAGCGACGAAGACATGCCACCAACCATGCAGAAATGCATCTAATGACAACAGGCTTACCCAGCCGGGCCATGCTGAAAGATATGAAAAGTTGCTTGGATTTGCTAATCTCTTTAGTTCTATCTACATAGAATCGCAGAACCCTTTTGACACCCAAAGAGTGAAGGGTACGATCCCCTTCATTCTGGAAGTTGGCAAAATAGGTAGGAAGAACCAATGACTGATTAAGGTGAAATTCCAAAACCACCTTGGGTAGGAATTTGGAGTGAGTCTGAAATAACACCTTGTCCTTGTGAAATATGGTGTAAGGCAGGTCTGTGACCAAGGCATATATTTCAGAGAGACTGCGAGCGGAAGTGATGGCCACCAGAAAGGCAGCCTTCCAGGTCAGAAACTTCAAGTCGCAGGTGGCTAGAGGGTCAAAGGGCTTATGGGTGAGCATGTCTAACACAAGGTTGATCTCCCATGTGGCCACCGGTTTTCTGACCGGGGGTCTAGTGTGTAGGATGCCCTTGAGAAACCTCTCGACTAGAGGTAATTGAGCCAGTGACATGTTAGGCATTGGCTTATGGTAGGCGGAAATCACACAAAGCTGTACCTTCACTGTAGAGTATTGCAGGCCTGCATTTGACAGGTCTAAGAGGTATTCCAGTACTTTATTTGGTGGGCAACAAAATGGGTCCAGTGTGGACTTTGCACACCAAATGGAAAACAGCTTCCACTCTGCCATGTAAGTTTTCCTAGTGGAGGGCTTACACGCTGCTAAGAGGATTTCTGAGATTCGAGAGACCTTAAACCTACCCACTTCTATCTCCTCAGGAGCCTAGCGTGTAGATGAAGGGAATGCAGGTTGGGATGGACCAGGAGCCCCTGTGTCAGAAGGTCCATTTGTAGAGGAAGTTGCCTCGGAGGGACTTCCGACAACCTGTTGATCAACGGAAACCATATCTGTCGAGGCCAGAATTGGGGGATGACAGTCAACCTGCCCCCTTGTGCCTCCAGTTTCAGCAGCACCATCTGAATTAATGGAAGAGGAGGAATTGTGTACAGAAAGTGTCTTGTCCACCGCAGTCTGAATGCATCCTGACAGAAAACACCAGGTTCTGGATTTCTGGAGCAGAATAGAGGCAGTTTTACATTGAGTGGGGATGCAAAAAGGTCCAGGTCTGGACTACCCCACTCATTGAAAAGTGACTGCACGATATCTGGAGCGAGTGACCATTCATGTGGCTGTGTCCTGCTGAGACAATCTGCTAGGTCATTCTGAATTCCTGGCAGGTAGTCTGCCTGAATGAAGGCATCATGCTCGAGGCACCACTACCACACCCTCATGGCTTCCGGGCAAAGATGGTATGAGTGTGCTCCACCCTGCTTGTTGATGTAATACATCACAGCCTTGTTGTCTGTCTGAAGGAGAATTACTTTGTGACAGAGGACTTCCTTCAGGGCTTGGACAGCGTATAGGACAGCTCTCATCTCTAAGATATTTATGTGTAGATAAGGAGACTCCTGGCTCCACACTCCCTGAGTGTGGAGGTCTTGACAGTGAGCCCCCCAGCCGATCAGAGATGCATCCATGGTGATGATGATCTGAGACTCCAGTGAGGCAAAGGGTAGACCCTGAAGAAGCTCATCTTCCTATGTCCATCATGCAAGTGATCTTGTCAGAGGCCCCATCACTTTTATGTGGAAGAACTGTGGGTGTGTGATTGGTGACCACTAAAAGCTCAGCATCCACTGTGTGGTCCTCATGTGTAGCTGGGCTAGCGGCACTGTGAAGACAGACAATGCCATGAGACCCAACATCCGCTGCATCGAGAGTGCTCAAACCGAGTTGTTTCCCCTGATGTAGCGAGCCATCTGGAGAATGTAGTTTCTTCTGTCCTCTGGAAGGAAAGCCCATGCCCTGGAGGTGTCCAGGAGGGCTCCTATGAAGAGGAGCTGCTGGGAGGGCTTAAACTGGGATATTTCCAGATTCAGTTGCACCCCCAAGGAAGTAAGGAACTGAGAAGCTGTGGCTACTGCTTCCTGCGTCTCCTGTCTGGGTAGGCTCGCTAGGAGCCAATCGTCCAGATACAGGTACACTTGGATGCCCAGTTTCTGAGGTGCGCCGTGAGAACTGTGAAGCACTTTGTAAAGACATGGGGCACTGAGGACAGCCCAAAGGGCAGGACTCTAATTTGGTAGTGCTGACCCAGAGTCACAAAACGGAGGTACTTGTGGTGACTTGGGTGCACTGGGACATGCTGGTAGGTGTCCTGCATGTCCAAGGATGTCAACCAGTCATACTGATGAATCAGTGGAAGTAATGTTCCTAGGGAGATCATCTTGAACTTCTACCTGAACAGGTATTTGTTCAACTTTCTGAGGTTGAGAATTGGACGCATGCCACCCATTTTCTTTGGAACCAGGAAGTAATGGGAGTAGAAGCCCATGTTCCATTCTGCCTGTGGAACCACTTCTACTGTCCTGTTTTTCAGAAGGTCCTGTATCTCTGAAGTAAGAAGGTCTGACTAAGCAGTAGACAGACTGTGTTGCCACTTGGGTGGAAGATCTGGAGGGAGATCTCTGCGAAATTGAGAGTATCCCTCTCAAATAATCCTGAGGACCCATTTGTCCATTGTGATGGATTTCCACTAATTGTAAAACTGAGTCAGATGGCCTCCCACTGCCGTAGCAATATCCACCTTGGGCAGCTGAGATGGGACCTGGGCCGGGTTTTCAGAGGGTGGCACTGTATGCTTTCGGGCCCTGTGCCTTTTGCTGCATTTTCTTTTACGGCTGAGGAGTTTGGTTTCTATTAAAGGCTCCTCGGCCTTTACCTCGGAATGACTGCTTGTTACGAAATGGCCGATGGTTCCCGCCCCTTTGAGGGGCCACAGGAGCTGGCCTGGCTGTTTTAATGGCAGTCCTGGTTTTCTGAGCGGCCTCTAATGCTTGTTCCACATGAGGGCCAAACAAATAAGCCCTGTCAAAGGGGACATTCATCATCTGTCGCTGAGCCTCGGGTGAGAAGCCTGACGTTCTGAGCCAGGAGTGCCGCCTGATGCAGATACCCACAGCTGCTGCCTGTGCTGCAGCATCATAGGCATCCAAAGCAGCTTTTAATTGATGGTTGTTGGATTCTATGCCCCGGTAATTGTTTGGAGAAGCTCCAAATTAACCTCTGACTCTGGGAGGCTCTCGACTACCTCCTTAAGGGAGTTCCAAAGGGCATACTCGTATTGAGAGAGATGACCCTGATAGCTAGCAGTAGGCATCCCTAAGGTTGCAGCTGCATAAATACACTTCCCTAAGGTGTCAACCTTGTGAGACGTTTTATTGATAGGTCATGCCAAGGTTTCCTGAGGGAGGAGAACCTTATAATTCTCTGCAAGCACTACTAAGGCATCCGCAAAGGGCTGCGATACCAGAAGGGTCTGTCCTTAGGTGGAGTGTATTTCCTGTTCATGACTTTAGCCACAGATGGGATAAGTGCCAATTTGGCCCACATTATCTCTGACAGGGTTTCAAAGGATGGGGGGGGGGGAAGACAGTGGGCATGACATCAGTAGGAATGATCGGAACGTGAAGATACTGGATATGTAGAAGTTTCCCTGGGTCCACCTCGGAGGTCTGAAGAGCCAGGGCCAATCCTACGTTCCTGAGTAGAGACTGGAAAGTCAGATCCTCCACTATGGACTCTGCTGAGACAGAAGGCTTGCTTTCCAGGTCATTGCCAGAGTCATCTCTAGCGTCGTCCAATAGAACCAGATCCGGATCAGACTCATTGTCATTGTCCTCCAGCCCTGAGATGTCAGGGGCAAATCCTGCTAGACCGAGGCCTTGACCAGGCAAGGGGTATATGGGAGTTATTGGGACCCATACTGGAGTCGAAGTTGGCACTGCACGCAGAACTGAAGTACCTTGCACCGAGGCCGATGGTGCATGTGGCACAGAGGCCAATGCCGGATGTGGCACCAAAGCCAGTGACGCATGCGGCACCAAAGTTGACACCAGATTCAGCACTTAAGCTGGTGCCGCAGTTGACGCCATACCAAAGCTGGGACCACACATGGTGCTAATGAACCCCCTTGATGCCGCAACTAGTGCCAAAGAGGTCGACACTGCAAGCTGCACTGAAGGACATGATGATGCATGCAGTGCTGACAACCCGGGACCCCTGTCAGACCTAGAGGAAAAGGGGGAGGAAAATGGTACCTGTGCCAACCCCTATGTGGAAATTTGGTGAGGGGTTAGGCACGTGGTACTGTCGCCAGTGGTGTTGGTACCAGAGAGGGTGAAATCTCCATCGCTGGCACTGAACACACACCCTGTCCCAACCACCCCAGCCCAGCAGCCCCAAGACCTGAAGGCCCCAGAACTGGGTCCACAGGCAAGGACAAATGAGACAAACACTGTACCCACTGCTCCATAAGAGCGGCCCAGTGGTGAAACTGCCCACTGGAAAACCCCATCAGAAGACAGAGGGGCACCAGTGTTGAGACTTCTGATCACTAAAAACAGAGACCACCGGAGACCCAAGAGGGGCTGGGGTGGTTTCACCCTTCACAACCGAGGACCTCTTAGCAGACGTACGAGAGGGCGACCTTGAGCGGTACCATCTCTTCTTCCTCCTATGGGAAGAAGAACTCGAGGTCGAATGGTGCTAGGTCCCCAACCGAGATCGGGAATGGGCCTGCTTCTTTTTGTGCTTTCGGGAGGACTGTCCTCCCTCCCAAGCACCGAACTGCCCATAGTCAGACCCCCCTCCAGAAAGGGTGGAGGACTGGACACAGCCCCACTACCAGAAGAACTTTCCAGCAAAGTCTCCCTACCATCACCGTTACCATCCATAGTCAACTGCCATCAGTGACAGCCTTAGAGAGGTTTCTTCAAAAGAAGTTTTTTTTTTTTTACTAAAATAAAAATAATACTAAGAAATACTAATACTACTAAACAAACTGAATGACTATATGGTGCTGTTGTATAGACGTGAAATTTGACTACCTGCGGGTGAGCATCATCACTGAAGCACACTCGATGGCGAGAAAAAAGGAACTGAGGTGGTTGGAGGGTCGACTCCGAGATAGCCTATACAGACACGAGGCAGTCTCATGGCACTGCGTATGCAGTGTCCTATCTCGGCACTGGTCCTCCTGAAGATTTTTGGCTCCTGCTGGGTCCTAGCACCTCTGACATAGTCCCCATTAGTGTGAATGAGTGGTGGAGACTTTTAGTGCAGTAAGATCAAAAGGACTATGAATCAAAATGAAATACATACAAAATGCTGCCATAAAGGAATTACATGGTTCTTTAAAAGTGAACTAAATTCTAACTTAATTCTGAGTGAAACATGGAATGGAGGTATAACTTATTTATCCAGTTCTGTATGAGTCATTGTTTTCGCTGAAGAAGCAGATAGCGTCTTGTTTGCAAAATACAAAACTTAATGACTGAAGAGGGAGGAGACCAACGTGGCTGTCACTATGTTTTTCTCTGTCGGTAGTTTAGTTTTTGTGGATTTTCATGTGTTTCTGCTTGGAGGAACTGGACCATTCTTAGACATGACATCTATAATGTTTCCTGGACTAAGAAACTGTAAAACATCACCACCAGATATTAGCATTCTCAGCATAAATCAACTTTTTTGGAAGCCATCAAAAGCAAAAATAAGGTCAGTAAATCTGTTATACAAGCTCTGAGTTGTGAAGTGCTGCACTGAATCCACATTTCCGTCTGACTTGTTCCTTTAAAGATCTAAGCTTGTCTTTGAGGTCTATTCACAACCATTTTGGAGAACAAAGGGAAGACACTAACATAAGATTTTTATATCCTGCATATGTCCCAGGCCAGTGTTCATCACCTTCAGGAATTTAACACATTCTGGGTCTTTGATCTACAGTAACAGTTTACTGGTCCCCAGTAGTTCACCATTTCTTGTGGATTTGATTATTTTTCATCATTTGACTCCTGGTACTTTGGACAAGATTACTATATTACATATGCACCTACCTGATCCCAGTAGCTGCACTGATAAACATCTGACGTTTTTTGCATTGCTCATCAAGCCTCCCCCTAGAGGAAAAAGCGCACCTGCTCCTGTGCTACAGTCATGTACCTTCTACTTTGCTCTCTTGTCCTACTGTTGCTGCTTCTATCAGGGAATGTGCACCCCAACCCTGGACCCACCCCTACTAGACTGCCTAAACACAAAGGGCAACTCACCATCGTCTCTTTAAACATCAACAGTCTCCTATCCAAGTTCTCCCAATTCCAGGCTTTGGTACAGGCGACTAAGCCAGACATTAGTGCACTCACGAAACCCTGGCTTTCCCTGAAAATCCTGGATGCATCAATCTCCCTCGACGGATATAACTCCTTCAGGCAAGATAGAACCACTAAACATGGGGGAGGGTGCCTAGTCTATACCAAATCTAGAATAAAGGTGTAGGACCTTGACTCCAGCCTACACACAAAAGAGGTCCAAATCCTGAATCTTAAACTAAGCATAGGTCAACAGAACAAAACACTGCTGCTCTCTACAGTATATACACCACCTGGGCTCCAAACTACCCGACTAAAACTAGTTGCAGACAACCTGCAGCAGTCAGGTGCTAATTTGGAGAAGATTGTTATAGGTGACTAACAAACTGCCACTCCCTGAAGGAGACAAAAGCCAAGGATCTAATATCCAGCCTATTCTTAACCCAGATGGTAACCAATAACACACGGATCAACTACAAAACAGGGAGCAGTTCCCTTATATACTGGCTCCTTTCCACAAATCCAGAGCATATATCAGATGTCCCCATCCTGCCTGACAGCCTCAGTGATCACTCCCCAGTGAAGTGCACCTGGACAAATAATTTCACCAAAGACCCACCAAAGGTGTCCAAAAATCACTGCCTGAGGCCGGGGCTACTTGACCATTTCAAGCAGTGCCTATCACAACTGGACTTGTCTCCTTTGGCAGGAGATATAAGAATAGAGACAATCTCTGGCACATTGCAAAATCATCTGGAACTCCTGCATCACTCATTGCCTACAGGGCAGCTAGAAAAGCCTGCACCAAACTCATTTGGCAGGCAAAAGCTTCTTACTATAAGGGCCTCTTAAGCAAGAGCTGGGGCTCCGGTAGGGAATTCTGGAACTCCATCAAATCCCTAACAGGAAAGACCCCTAAGGCCCCAACCAATCTGCTAGTAACAAGGGAGGGTCCCCTACAGCAGTGGTTGTCAACCTTTTTTGGTCTGGGGCCCCCCGGCAATGTTTTGGCCTTGTCAGGGACCCCTTACAAAAAAACACACATTTAATATACTGACGTGTAACAAACAGCAAGCAAATTTTATAAAACAATGTAGGTTTTAATAATATCTCTGCGATTATACAAAAAATATAAGATTTGTCAAGTATAAAGTGCAAACTTTTTAATTTTGAGGTACTAGTGTGATACTTGGGCTTGATGCAATGAGCAGAGTCTATCAATGTGTTGGGGGAAGTAAAGGTAAATGAACAATAAATAAAAAAAAATAATTTAGTAGTAATGGCACTTCTTGAGCTGCTGGGGGGGGACATCTAACTTATCTGCAACACAGAACTACACTGTAACACTGTCCTTAACAGTTACAGTTTATTCTTGCACTGCTCTGTCAGTCTCTATTAAGCACCACAATCACCCCTGTAATCATTGCTGTAGCACAGACCACGCAGACCATGGAATAAATTGGATATACACAGCGTACATACCAGGACAGATATCCGTGAGTCCATGATTCATGAAAGCATTCATCGGGTCACTAACTAACTGGGATCAAAGGAGCGAGGGCAGCCAGAGGACACAAGTGTGCTAGGATCGTTGGGACTTGGAGCTTCATGCAGCATTAATTGGGTCAATAACTGGGGTTTAAAGGAGCAAAGGCAGCCAGAAACAAACGCGCTAGGAGCTTCATGCGGTATTTATCGGGTCAGTAACTGCAGAGAAAACAAACACGGTTCAAAGGAGGCCAAAAATATATAAGCACGTAGAGGGGAATCAATCACAGCAGTCAGGCAAATGATTAATACCCAACAGCTGAACAATTAAGAACAAGCTGATAAAATTGCTTTATTATTAGGCTAAGCATATTATGCAGGTAGCGAGCATTCCATTCCTGTGTTGTGAGTTGTGTGATTGAATAATAAAAAAAAACTGAAAATCAGCTGCAAATCAGGGTAGTACCAGATGTTTCTATGGCCCCGTCCACACACCACCGCTCTGGCCCGGTAATGGATGCAATCCGTTATGGCCGAGGAGCAGCGCAGTGCATCCACATCTCAGTGGTGTCCATTATGGGACCGGCACTGCCAGTCCACACATCGGGAGCCGAGCAAGCCGTTACGGCGGTGCCCGATCCAACAATGCAGCTCGCGCGCGCTGCCGGTCCTGCAGGGGACAGTTACCGCCCGTCCACACTACTGCTGGTAACGTTACAATGGCGGAACCGGTTTCATAACCGTAGTTGAAACCACCTCATATGTGGTTTCAACAACGGTTACGAAAACGCCTCCTATAACATTACAGGTGTAAACGCAAACCATTGTGGTAACGGTTTGGGCACTCTGTAACGTTACAGAGGTGTAGTGTGGACAGGGCCTAAGTTACAGGGGTAGAATGAGCTGCAAATAGGCAGGTGATTGTTAGAGGCACAGATAATTGAAAGAGAGAGAACAGTCAATGAGTGATTCCATGTTCATTACTAGTGCAGTTACCAGCTTGCTTGCGGCTAAAATTCAAACCTCAAATCTTAAATGTAAAAATACACAATTCGCGTTTGACTTTACAGGCTATTCTGTGAACCCCCTGACATGCGATCGCAGACCCCTTTTGGGCTGCGGACCCCCAGTTTAAAACCATTGTCCTACAGGAACCCATTGACATCACAAATGAGCTCAACCATGCTTTCACAGACCTATCTGGAGTACTCCCTGCTGACTACTTTAAAGATCAGCTCGGGCAACAACACCCAACTACCCCTCTTAACCCCTCAAAAGATGCAATATCACCATTCTACTTTAAGCAGGTCACCAAGTCCAAAACCACCAAGCATATTAAGAGGGTTCTTGGCAAGACCAGGATGGGGACTGATCTAGTGGATATGAAACTCGTGGGTCTTCTCCTAAATGAATTGGCCGGTCCCCTCTCGATGGTGTTTAGTGCATCTCTAAGAACGGGAGTGTTTCCAAAACTATGGAAGTTAGCCAATGTCACGCCTGTCTTTAAAGCTGGGGACAAAACTCTAACGTCCAACTACAGACCAATATCCATTCTACAACCTCTCTGTAAAGCACATGAAAGAATGGTCTCGGAGCAGCTTACAGAGTATCTTGATAAATATAACCTACTTTGCCCACAGCAGCATGGGTTCTGAAAAAAGCACTCCACGCTTACCGCCCTTGTTGATTACTCTTCCCAGCTTTATGATGCCTTAAATAATGGGGAGGCAGTTGGTTCAGTCTTCATCGACCTTACGAAGGTCTTTGACTCTGTTAACCACAAACTACTCCTAAACTGCCTCCATTCAACAGGTTCTATCCCCAGACATGGTACTGTGGTTCAGAAGCTACCTCACAAACAGGTCACAATGCGTCAAAATTGGAGACACCCTATCATCTGCTAGGGAAGTGTCCCTCGGGGTCCCACGGGCTCTATTCTTGGCCCACTGCTTTTCAGCCTCTTCATCAACTCTGCACCATCTGCTTGTACAGCATGCACTATTCTCTATACTGACGATGCAGTGATATCGGTCACTGGGAAAGATCACAACTACATCACAACTGAACTCCAAGACAGCTTCCTCAAGCTTGAATCCTGGTTCACACAAAAAAAACTACTATTAAACTATAAAAAAATGAAAAGTCTACTCTTCTCTACCTCCCAAAGCAAAAAGAAATACCAGTCTTTGCTCATCCAGAACCATAATGGTGAAACACTGGAACAAGTAAGAAAGTTCAAATACTTGGGCAGAGCCTTTGATGATAGACTAACCTTCTCTGGCCATATAGACTCAGTCGTCAAGTCAGCAAATACAAAACTTGGGGTCCTCTACTGCCATAGGCACTCTATGACACCAGATGCCCTGAAACTTGCCATCAGTAGTTCAATGATGTCCTCCATAGATTATGGGCTGCCCATCTATGGGGCAGGCACTAAAACTGCCCTAAACAGAGTCAGCACACTACTAAATAAGGCCTGTCGACTAGCCATAGGGGCTGCCAGGAAACCCACACCTGTATGCTCTACACCAAAACTGGGTGGCTCCCACTCCATCTTAAAGCACAATACCAAACCTACCTACTTCTGATAAAAGTGCTTCTTGGACTTTCTCCCCCTGCACTGGGCTGCCTCTTTACGCCGTCAGTTCCCACCAAATCAACAAGAAGCATGGCTACAGACAGGTTGGTGATTCCCTTCAAAAGGACGAAACTTGACCATAATTCCATCCTGTACCAAGGACCAAAATGGTACAATGATTTACCTGCTAACCTTACAGAATTACCCAAGATTAGTACCTTCAAATCTGGGCTCAGATCCCTTCTTGACACAAAAAAGAATTGTGCTTGCCTACACTAATATGGCAGAATTTCAGCCACCCAACCCTCTCCCTTTCACCCCCCCTTTTTATTTCATCAACCCCCCCATCCCTGAACAAGGCTCATTCAGCTGACAAACCACTTTTACCATGACGATGCCATCCCTGGCTGACCCCCTACCCCCTTAGGCTAGACTGACCAACTAAATAGTGAACTACAAGGCTGAACCCTATTTACCCTATCCTCTTCAACCTTTAGTTGGATATATAAGATTTATTTGTATTTGAATGTCTGTGTAACTGTTTTCTGTTCTATGTAAACACTGTTATATTTGTAATATTTGTTCAACTATGACCTGGAACCTTTGAAAACTAGTCCTGGACTCAAAAGTATTAATCCTAACCTGAAATAAATAAAAAATAAACAAATGACTGTAAATATTAAGATCAATGTGCTAGCATTAAACCTGTTCCATTGCTGAAATCCTATTCTGAAAACTATGTTTCATAAGTGATTATAGAGAGAGAAAAGTTATTTATCATAGCAGCTTATCTTTGAGAAAATCTCCTCCACTTAGCCATATCATGGAACTGTAGATCATCTGTGTCAGGACAACCTGAAAGGTTTTGCTGGCCGGGGCTGCCCCCGTTGATGTGCCTCATCAACGCTTGTATAATGTGTTCATCCCCAGCATGCCTCAGTTCCCAACCAGAAACAAGCTCAGGGGACCATCTAACCAGAAGGGGCCAAAGGAACCAAGACCAAACAAAGCACACAGGACAGGATATGGAAACCTGAGTAAAGAAGCTGAATTGGGTACCAGAGGGGAGCCAGTGTGTGAGCAGTCTGGATAACCACCCATCACCCAAAAAGAGGAGGGGGGGGGGGAGAGGAGGGAGATGTGGCTCAATGGAGATTTTCTTGAAGATATGAAAGCTTACCTCTAGTTCGGTGCCAAGCAGCTAGCCACTCCCACTTCCTGAGCTATATAAGCAGTTCCTCTAAGCCTCACTGTGAAGCATTTTTCTCTTTGCAGCCGAAGGCTCTGCTGGTTTGTCCTCTGAGCTTGTTGGACCTCCTGGCTTGGGCCTGCCCCCAGCCCCTGTCTCTGCAGGGCTTCTGTGTTTATTTTCCTGCTTTTGGTTTGTATTTTGTCTTTGGCTGTGTGTGCTTCCTTCTTTTGTTTGGGGGCTTTTCTCAGCTCCTAGCTTGCTGCTGTTCAGAGCTCATACTGCTTGCTTCAGTTACTCACAACTCTCAAATTACCTGCACTGCAACTGCAAACCTGATGTGTGTTTCAGCTCAACTAGTTGTTCCATGGCATACTCTATTACTTTCACCTGACTCAGTTTTACAACCTAGCGCTACAGCTCACTCATGCTTGTTCTAATTACCTCATTGAAGCAGTCTTTTTGCATTGCCTGGTGACAGTGCTTTAAGAGCATTATGCCTCCTTTTATTTATTGCAGTTACAACTCAGTGTACTCATTTGTTTTCACTACTGCCGCACAGGCCTCATTGCTTCCTGCTACTGCTTGTTTACTCTCATTGCTATTGTACATTGTGTAACTCTGAGGTTAGCCAACTCTCCTGCTGAGGCTATTTAAGTAGCTTTTATATCTGCATGTGGTTCTCGGCCCTTCCATCACTTCCTTGTTTGTCCTACGGCAGGGACTGGGAGGTGTCTGGGGAGGTCGTGGCCTCTGTGACCAATTAATTCTGTTCTAAATCCTGTCTTCGCCAGCGAAAATCCTCAGAGTTTGTCACCTTGATTTGGCTTTGAACTGTCTGACTGGCTTGCCCCAATTCAGTGCCATTTATTGCTATACAGTATGTTATGCAGGTCCACCTATCACTACTACTGCTTACTGACCTATCAGGTCCACACTTGCTTATGCAACCATTGCTCCTTGCTTACGCAAACCATTCCTTCATGCCTACTGCCATCCCCTTGGCTTCAGCCTGGGATTCTGCTGCACTCAATCTGCATTTGACCTTGCAAGGTCTCAGCACGCCGTGCTCATTCAGCTCACCAGCTTTTCAGCTCTCTATCAATTTCTGGGGCATACCAGCCATTCTATTTTGGCGCAGGGTTCCTGCAGCCAACGGTCTCGCTCTGCTTTAAATCTGCATCTTGAGCGTGTCCAACTTAGGGCGGGATCCTTCTCACCCCGCCCACAGCTGGGAATATCCTTGCCTCGGGCTTGGCTTTAGCTGCCTGCTACGCAACAGCAGCTCCTGGTGTAGAATTTAAGACTAGTGGTGAAGGGTGGTTATGACGATCTCCTCTGGCTCTAGTGTGCCACTATATAGTGTTTCGCTAGCGAGGCACCTTCACTGCATCCTCCCTACGACTGCCTCTGGTTCACCTGGTTTGATTTAGGGCAGGTAGGCCAGGTGAGTGCCTCAGCAGTTGTTGCTCTCCTCCTGTGCCTTGGATGCACGTATTGTTGCAGAGTTTTCTTACAACCTTCCACGGTGCTCCCACTAGAGGGTTTGAGTGAGAGCCTTCCTCCAAATTGGAATATTTTCCACCTCCCTTTAATTGGGTTTTCCAAATTGCAGCTGCAGAGCCATCACTAAATAAACTATCCCAAGCCTGGAGGGAAGGTGACCTAGGCCTTTGATCCCCAAAGATTTCCTCCTCATAGGAGTTTTTTTCTGTCCTCCGTTGCCTCAGGTCATACCACTTAGTTAGCTTAGTTGTTTCCCCTAGTTTCTTTGGGTAGGTTCCATTGTTGGATGGAGGTGGAGGATGTCCTGCTGTTCCCTCTCTCCTTAGGGGATCCCCTACTCTCAAAGCAAACCATCGGTATCATGCTACGCAGACCTGGGCAGTCATTACGACAACTGAGCATCTCACTGCATCATCAAACTGCTTATACTTCTCTACTACTACGTTACAGTTACTACTCTTATGTCTCATTTACTGCTTACTCATATGCTTCATGTTGCCTCCTTTTTGGGGATGATACTACATTTTTTTGGGGGGGGGGGTTCCTAAGGTGCCACTAGCCATGGGAACTGTCTCATTGCACCTCTGAATGGAACCCTCTCCGAGGGTTCCTTGCCTTTGTACCCCTTCAGGGTGGTAATTCCTCTGGAACAGAGAATGTGAATGGCCAAAACCAAACTAACACAGTTGCACAAGCATAACATTATACTGGCTGCGTAGGCCAGTGAACTGTTTATTTTATTTTTTGGTAACTGGGTAAGGCCCACTAGGCACAAGTGCCTGTTTTCAGGGGAGATCTGGGAGCACTAGGGTGTTTGTATGACTTGCTCAGTCACACAGTATGCAAATGGCGGTTGTAGAAATCAAACCCAGGTCTGCTGGATGTACCAAGCTCATTCACAGCTTGTTACTCTAACCTCTAGGCTATATTGCCAGCCTCTAGGCTATACTGTTAAAGTGACTATTCTGTCTTCTTCAAGGACATCTCCCTCTATTGAGCCACATCATGGAAGGATTCCCAAGAATACCAAGTGCTGAGGGAGAAGGCAGGAACTAAGGACGTTGAGTAAAGAGGCCTTGCAGAACAGTAAGGTCAAAGCTGGCCTGTCTATGAGAGATAAAGTCCAGACTGTAATGTTTAGCAAATGTATGAACAGTACCCTAAGTGATGGCAACATAGAAGTAGCCACCCCATGGTGGTGGTGAGGAAGAGCAGGACCAGGAAGCTGCTTACCATACTTCTGGTAACAGAAAATAATACAGCAGGCTAACCATTTGGACAGGACTTCTTGTAAATTGGAGTGTCCACCGTTCGGGGGGTGAAAGCCATAAAATGGTCGTGAGGATTTTCTACAATCCTTAGTATGATCCTAGTACCAATGCAGCACCCTGTGGACATCCAGCGTATATAAACAACATTCCTTCCTATTTGTGGGAGCCAAGAAATAAACAGGAAGGTCAATGGTCTGATTTAGTGTTTTCTCAGAGGTGGCCTTCAGTACAAAAATGAAAATTACATACTCACTGCAATTCTTGATCTCACCGTAATTCTTTATCTTCTTAAACCATCTTCACCACTGATTCACACTGATTGGTTCTGAGCTGGAGGTGCTAGGACCCTGTGGGAGCCAGAATGTTTCAGGAGGGATGGCGCGGAGGTACTGTAGACTACACACATGTGCGGCACCGCAAGACTAGCTCATGCTGTACGGCTTACCTCTGCCCTCAATCGACTCAGTACTTTTTTTTTTTTTTTTTTTTACAAAGGAGCTATAGCATAACCTAACAAGGGCATAAGATAGCCCTTGGGATCCATGCAAGAAGGGTCAACAACAAAGAAAGCAGTGTCTTCACAGCCCAAACCAAACAAGGGAAAGTGAAGACCAACGAACAGAAAGAGCGAGCCCAGGGTATGGTGGATGCAGGTGTGAATCAATGATGGTGAAGATGATCCAAGAAGATCAAGAACTAGGGTGAGTATATCATTTCCATGCCTTCCTGGACCGCATCTTCACCATCGATTCACACTGACTGGTTAGAGTACCAAGCAGGGTGGTAGGAGTCGGAGCTCGCTCAGGACAGGATTCCATTAAGGAGTGTTCTGCCAAAAGAGATATGCTGCCTGGCATGGACATCCAAGGCATAGTGCTTGATGAAAATGTGCACTGTGCTCTAGGTGGCAGCTCTGCAAATGCCAGCTATAGGAACAGAGTGAATCTCTGCCAAGGATGTAGCAACCGCTCTGGTGGAGTGAGCATGAGCCTGGCCTTCCAACTTGCCCTGCACCCTGGAATAACACTTGTGGAAACAAGCTACTATCCACGCAGAAAAGCATTTGATCATAATCGACTGACCCAGCCGGTCGACTTTGAAGGAGACAAAGAGCTGCTTGGACTGTCTAAAGTCCTTAGTTTTATAGAAGTTAAACAGATAGGGCTCTTTTGACATTCATGTAGTGGAAGGTGTGCTTTCCCTCATTCTGGAAGCTGGGAAAGTATGTGGGCAACACACCAAGGGATGGTTCAAATGGAACTCCGAGACCACCTTAGACAAAAACTTGGGGCACATGTGGAGAACCACCTTGCCTCTATAAAAAGACGGTATATGGAGGGTCTGTGACCAAAGCATGTATTTCAGAGACCCTGCAAGTAGAAGTGATGGCCACCAAAAATGCAATTTTTTAAGTTAAAAATTTTAGGCCACACAAAACCAAGGTTCAAAGGGCGTATGAGTGAACATGTCCAACACAAGGTTGTGATCCCAGGTAGCAACAGGATTCCTGACTGGGGACTTCTGTGCAAAATACCCTTCAAGAACCTTTTAAAAAGAGGCAATTGAGCTAGGGTGAAGTTCTAAACTATCTCTTGATATCCTGAAACAGCACATAAATGGGCCTTAACTGAGGACTATTGGAAGCCTGCATCAGAAATGTTCAGTAAATACTCCCAAACCTTAGCCGGTGGACACTAGAATGGATCTATACAGGATTTGGAGCACCATTCAGAAAAACATCTCCATTTGGCTGTGTAAGTCTTTCTGCTAGAGGGCTTCCAAGCAGCCAGAACAATGTCATAGACCCTCTGAGAGACCTTATATTTGCTCACATCTCTCTCTTCAGGAGCCAGGCATGGAGATGAAGGGAATGCAGGTTGGGATGAACTAGGGACCCCTGCGTCTGAAGGTCTGTTCACTGAGGAAGTGGCCTCGGAAGGGCAACTGACAAGTTGTTGAACAGTGGAAACCTTATCTGCCAAGGCCAGCATGAGGCGATAAGAATCATTTTGGCCCCATGTGTTTCCAGCTTGAACATTAGCCTCTGAACAAGAGGAACAAGAGGAAATGCATACAGAAAGCGATTTTTCCACTGCAGCATGAATGCATCCTGACAGAAAATGCCATGTTCTGGATTTCTGGAGCAGAACTGAGGCAGTTTGAATTGAATGGGGACACAAAATGGTCCACCTCTGGCATTCCCCACTCATCACAGAGAGAGACTGCATGACATCTGGTGCCAACGACCACTAGTGAGGACCTGCTTCTGTCCAGCTAAGCTCATCTGCCAGACCCGTTCTGAGTCCCCAGGCAAATAAACTGCTTGGATTAGAATGTCCTGCTCTATATACCATTCCCACACTCCCACACACTCACTGCGTCCCTGCAAAGGAGGGTAAGTGTGTGCTTCTCCTGTTTGTTGATGCAGCATATGACTGACTGGTCTGTCTGTTTGCAGAAGGATTACCTTGTGAGGGACAAGGTCAACTAGGGCCTGAAGGGCATACAGGACTGCTTTTCATCGTCAATACATTGATGTGGAGATGGCACTCCATAGGGCTCCAGACACCCTGAGTGTGGTGACTCTGGCAATGGCCTCCCAACACCAACAGAGACACGTCTGTGATGAGGATTATCTGAGGCTATGGAGGTGAGAAGGGGAGACCTTGGAGGTGACTGTCCTCCCGTGTCCACCATGCAAGTGATCAAAATAAGGGCTTCGTCACTTCGATGGGGTAAGACTGAATATGCCTCAGAGGAGGAGACCACTGCGTGCTGAGCATCCACTGAGTTGTCCTCAGGTGAAAATGTGCCTGAGGGACTGTGAAGACGGAGGAGGCTATCTGGCCTAACATTCGTTCCATGAAGTGAGCCTGGATGGCGTAGTTCTCCATGATCAATAGTGCCATCTGAAGGATGGCTTTCCTTCTGTTTTCCAGGAGAAAGGCTCCTGTCTTGGTGGTGTCCAAGAGGGCCCCAATAATCACACCAGTGCCATAATAACTGCAAAGCTTTTGCTAGAGTTCCACACTGTAGGCTAGCAATTAAATTGGAGAAAGCAGGTGTCAGTCAGAAAGATGACTGGATTAAAAGCTGACTATAGGAGAGGACACAGAGTTTTGGTAAATGGCACCTTGCCACAGGAAGGGAGAGTGGCCAGTGGTGTTCTACAGGGATTGGTGCTTGGCCGGATCCTCTTCAACATATTCATCAGCAACATCGCTGATGGACTGAAAGGGAGGGTCTGCCTGTTCGCAGATGATACAAAGCTCTGCAACAGGGTGGACACACAGGAAAGAGTCTCAGGTACAGAGGCAAATGTCAGAAAGTCGGAGGAATTGTCCAGGACTGGCAGCTGAGATTCAATGCCAAAAAGTGTAAGGTAATGCACTTGGGTAAGAGGAACCCAGGAAATATATGTCCTAGATGAGCAGCAATTGGAAGAGACAAAGCTGGAACAGGATCTAGGTGTTATGATATCAGACGATTTTAAGGTAGGAAAGCAATGCGAAAAAGCCACACTAAAGGCAAACAGCATCCTTGGATGCATAGGTAGTGGTATTACCAGCAGAAAACATAAGGTAATTGTCCCACTGTATAGGTCTTTGGTGAGGCCACACTTAGAGTACTGTGTGCAGTTCTGGAGGACTCATCTAAAAAAGGATATAGACTGTCTAGAATCCATGCAGAGGAGAGTCACCAAGATGGTGCAGGGTCTGCACCATGAACCTAGGCTTACCTAGCCAAATCTATTCTCCCTAGAGCAGAGGAGGAACAGAGGGGACATGATAGAAACATTTACATTTGTTAAAGGGATAAACACAGTACTAACCTGGATAACAGGACTGTGAGTACAAGAGGGCACCAATGGAAATTATGTACCTACCATAATTCTTGATCTTCTTGGACGAAGTCTCCACCACTCATTCACACTAATGGGAGTTTGCTGGAGGCACTAGGACCCAACGGGAACAAACTTTTTCAAGAGGACCAATGCCTGAGATGGACTTGCGAAGTGGCACTTGTTTGGCTCGCTCACTGGTAATGACTATCTTGAGTCGACCCTCCAACCGCCTCAGTACCTTTTCTCCAAGGAGGTGCAGCGTAACTAACCTAGAAGGACTAACCTAAAAATCGGACATAAGATAGTCTGAATGACCCATGTGAGAAAGGTCAACAATAAAGTCTTCACAGCTCAGCCATTGAGGGAATGAAGACCAAAAACAGAGAAGTGAGCTCGGGGGATGGGTGTGTGAATGAGTGGTGGAGACTCCATCTAAGAAGATCAAGAATGACGGTAGGTACATAATTTCCATATCTTCCTGGACATAAAGTCTCCACCACTCATTCACACTAATGGGAGAGTACCAAACTAATAATCCCCTGAGATGGGCGGTAGGAGATAAAGAGCTCACATACTTAGGACAGAAGTCCATTGAGAACGGTCCTGCCAAATGACAGATGTCATCTGGCATGGACATCAAAGACATAGTGCTTAACGAAAGTATGCGCTGAGCTCCAAGTAGCTGCATTGCAATTATCTGCAATGGGCATGTTGCGGATTTCCACCAGAGATGCTGCGACTGCTCTGGTAGAGTGAGCATACACCCTGCCCTCCAGCTTGACCAGTGCCACAGAATAGCAGTGGCGAAGGCATGCCACCAGCCATGCTGAAATGCATCTAACAGCGACAGATTGACCCAGCTGGGTCTCGCTGAAGGAAACAAACAGTTGTTGAGCCTTGTGAATTTCTTTTGTTCCATCTAGATAGAATTGCAGCGCTCTCTTAGCATCCAGTGAATGAAGGGTATGCTCTCCTTCATTCTGGAAGTTTGCAAAGTAGGTAGGAAGGACTAAAGTTTGGTTTAGAAGGAATTCTGAGACAACCTTAGGGTGAGTCCTAAGAACTACTTTGTCCTTGTGTAAATACAGTGTACCGAGTGTTCTGTGACCAGTGCATGTATTTCAGAAACTCTATGGGCCGAAGTGATGGCCGCCAGGAAGGCCATTTTCCAAGTGAGGAACTTCAAGTCGCAAGTAGCTAGAGGCTCAAAAGGTTTACGAGTGAGCATGTCTAGCACAAGGTTAATGTCCCAGGCTGTGACTGGACATCTGATAGGAGGTCTAGCATGCAGAATGCCTTTAAGAAACCTCTTAACTACAGGTAACTGAGCCAGTGACATGGAAAGTACCGGCTCATGATATGCCGAAATGGCACAAAGATGAACTTTGACTGTGGAGTACTGCAGACCTGTATTTGAGAGGTCTAAAAGGTACTCCAAGACTTTATTTGGTGGGCAGGAAAAAGTGTTCCAAGAGGATTTTGCACACCAGATAGAGAAACGCTTCCATTTGGCTGTGTAGGTTTTTCCAGTGGCAGGCTTACACGCAGCCAAAAGAATATCAGAAACCCTACATGAAACATTGAACCTATTCACCTCTATCTCTTCAGGAGCCAAGCGTGAAGGTGAAGCAAACTCAGATTGGGATGGACCATGTGACCCTGGGTCAGAAGGTTCGTCTGAAGGGGAAGCATCTTCAGGGAGGTTTCTGACAGACTGTTGAGCAGTGAGAACCATATTTGCTGAGGCCAGAAAGGGGCAATGAGAATCATTCTGCCCCCCCCCCAACGAGACTCCAATTTGAGTAGTACCCTCAATTAGGGGAAGAGGAGGAATGGTGTATAGAAAGCATCTTGTCCACCACAGCCTGAATGTATCCTGACAAAAAAATGCCAGGTCCTGGATTTCTGGAGTAGAATAGAGGCAGTTTTGTGTTAAGTGGGGACACAAAAAGGTCCAGGCCTGGAGTTCCCCACTCTTTGAAGAGTGACTGAACGACAGTTAAGTCGAGAGACCACTCATGAGAATCCGTCTCCGTTCTGCTGAGACGGTCTGCCAGTTTGTTTTGTACTCCTGGCAGGTAAACCACCTGAATCAGAGCCCTGTGTTCCGGGCACCACTCCCACACTCTCATAGCTTCCCTGCATAATGGGTAAGAGTGTGCGCCGCCCTGTTTGTTGATGTAGTACATCACTGCTTTGTTGTCCGTTTGAAGGAGAATGTTCTTGTGACGAGTATGTCCTTCGAGGCTCGGATTGCATAGAGGACGGCTCTCATTTCCAGGACGTTTATGTGGAGTTGGGACTCGTCCAGAGTGCATGTACCCTGGGTGTGGAAATTCTGGCAGTGGGCTCCCCAACTCATCAGGGACACGTCCGTGGTAATGGAGATCTGATGATCCAGAGGGGCAAAGGGATATCCTTCCAGAAGATTGTCCTCTTGTGACCACCAGGTGAGCGACCTCTTCAGATGTTCCGTCACCTTGATGAGAAAGGACTGAGGGTGAGTGGTTGGGGAGCACGGAGTACTGAGCATCCACTGAGAGGTTCTCATGTGGAGACGAGCTAAGGGTACAGTGAACACCGAGGATGCCATGAGACCCAGCATCCGCTGCATCGAGATAGCTCGAACCGAGCTGTGATCTCTGATGCATTGGGCCATCTGTAAGATATCTCTCCTTCTGTCCTCTGGAAGAACAGCCTTCACACAGGAGGTGTCCAAAAGAGTTCCTATGAAGAGGAGCTTCCGGGAGGGCTGGAACTGTGATTTGTTGAGATTCAGCAGGACTCCCATGGACGTGAGGAAGTCTGAGGCCATGGTCATGGCCTCCAGAGTCTCTCACCTGGAGGGACTCTCCAGGAGCCAGTCGTCCAGATATGGGAACACTTGTATTCTGATTTTCCTGAGATGCACCACGAGAATTGCACAACACTTTGTTAAAGCTCGAGGTGCCGAGGATAGCCCAAAGGGCAGGACTCTGAACTGATATAGTGTTGACCCAATGCCATGAACCTTAGGTATTTGTGGTGCTTTGGGTGTATGAGAATGTGTTGGTCAGATCTCCCTGCATTTCCAGGGAGGCTAGCCAATTGTGTTGATGAAGCAAAGGTAGTAGGGTACCTAGTGATATCATCTTGAACTTGTCCTTGTGAAGGAACTTGTTTAACTTTCTGAGATCCAGAATGGGGCGCATGCCACCGGTTTTCTTCTGGATCAGAAAGTAATGGGAGTAGAAACCTATTTTGTTGATCCAGTGGAACTAGTTCTACTGCCCTGTTGTTCAGAAGGCCTTGTACCTCAGAAGCAAGAAGGTCTGACTGTACTGCCAACAGCCTGGGCTGTCATTTGGGAGGATGATCCGGAGGGGTTTCTGAAAGATTGAGCGAGTACCCCTTGCGGATTACCTGAAGGACCCATTTGTCTGATGTTATACTGTAGATTTCCACTGGTTGTAGAACTGAGTCAGATGTCCTCCCACCGCAGAGGAGTCCCCCACAGACAGCTGAGGTGGGACCTGGGCCAGAAACTCAGAAGGTGGCATTGGGTGCTTTGGGTCCTTATGCCTTCTGCTGCGCTTTCTTTTGTGGCTGAGGGTTGTGGTTTTTGTTAAAACCTCCTTTCCCCCGAAAGGACTGAGGTTGTGAAACTGATGCTTGTTCGCACCCCCGGGAGGGGGCGGGTGCAGGTCTAGCTGTCTTAATGGCAGACCTAGTCTTCTGTGTGGCCTCCAGAGCTTGTTCCACCTGGGGTCCGAACAGATACATACCATCAAAAGGTAAAGCCATGACCCATTGCTGGGCATCATTCGTAAAGCCCGAAGTACGCAGCCAAGAGTGGCAGTGGGTGGAGATGCCAGCCACCGCCCAGGAGGCGGTATCGAAAGCGTCCATTGCAGCTTTAACCTGTTGAATATTGGACACGATACCCCTAGTTATGGTTTGAAGTAGCTCTGAGTTAACTTCTGATTCGGGCAGAGCTTCTACCATTTCTTTGAGCGAATGCCAAAGGACATACTCATATTGAGAAAAATAGCCCTGGAAGCTGGCAATGCACATATATCCAGGGTTGAGGCAGCAAAGACTCTCTTACCTGAAGTGTCTATCTTGCAAGATTCTTTGTTTATAGGCCGGGCTGTAGATCCCTGAGGAAGGACAGCCTTACCATTCTCTGCTAAGATTACAATGGCATCAGCAAAGGCTTGAGAGGCCAATATGGGGCGTTCCTTGGGAGGGGCATACTTCCTATCTATGGACTTGGCCACGGAAGGCATGAGAGATGGATTCTTCCACACTATCTGTGAGAGGGTTTCGAAAGAAGGCTATACTGGAGGTGTTAAATCCATAGGGATTTCTGGGACATGAAGATATTGGAGTCGTAAAAGCTTCCCAGGATCAATTTCTGTAGTCTGGAGAGAAAGAGTATAATTTAAATTTTTGAGCACAGACTTAAAGGAAAGGTCTTCAACCACAGGCTCTGCAGAAGGATTGATCCCTGTTCCCAGGGCAGTGTCATCAACATCATCACCCAGGTGAAGATCTGGGTCAGGCTCAAAATCATCTCCTGATAGTCCAGGGGGAACTGTATGGATAGGAAAGGAGTGAAAATCAAAAGGAAAAACAGAAGAAGAAGAAAGAACTGGAGTTGAGAACCCCTGAAGACTGGTCGGTGCTGCACCATCCCCCGGTGCCAAAGAGGAAAACGGCGCCGAGAACAGGGAGGGAGGCGCCAGCTGAAGCGGCATCATGCACGGCACTGACAGAGCCCCCGGTGCCTCACATGGCACCGACAGAGCCTCCGGCACATTGCACGGTGCCGACAGAGCTTGCAGCACCACAGACAGTGCTGACAGAGCCCACAGCACAATGCACAGCACCGACAGAGCCCGCAGCACTGTGCACAGTGCCGAGTGTGTCCCAGAGGTCAGAAAACTGTGATTTGAAGAAAAAGAGGGAAAAATGGCAGGAGATAGAGGCATCAGTGTGGACCCCTGCACTGCAGCCATGTGAGGGGGATAAACACTGGAGCACAGAGTTGATGGCACCAAAGAAGGCACCACACGACTAGGAAAGCTCAACTGCCTTACCCGTCCCTCCGGTGCCGAATGGCCTGAAGGCCCTGACGTCGGAGTGACCGGCTCGGGCAACTGGACCAACCTTCAAGCCCACTGCTCCATAAGAGCAGCCCACTGGTGAAACTGCTCATCGGAGGCTCCTCCAATAGGTGGGGAGGAGCTCTGGTGTTGAGGGGGCCGGCTACCAGAGACAGAAGCCGATGACTCTGACAGAGGTGGGGACCAGTGCCTGGCCCCAATAACCAGCCGTCTACATGCAGACATACCAGAGGGTGACCTCAAGTGATGCCTTTTCTTCTTCGACCTATGTGTCGAAGAAGAACTCGAGGCCGAACGGCGCCAAAAATGGGAGAGTTCATTTAATGCTTTTGGGGGGGACCGCCCATCCCGCTGAGCATTGGACCGTCTATTGTCAGACCCCCCTCCGGGGAGGACGGCGGACCAGACCCGGCCCGACTGACTGAACAGCTTTCATATGAAGTTTCCCTACCGTTACCTGACCCGCTTATGGTCGACTCCGTCAATGGAGGGCTGAAGACTTCTTCTTGCAGAATTGTTAAAATTAATAATATAATCGGTACTGATTCAAAATAATCTACAAAACAATAAACTGAACTATTGCTGCTAGTGAAGTTTAACTTCCCGTAGGTGAGCAATGATGTCACTGAAGTGCACTCGACGGTGGGAAAAAAGGAACTGAGGTGGTTGGAGGGTCAACGTTGAGAAAGTCATTATCACGAGCACGAGAACCATAGTGCCACTTCCTCGTGGCTCCATCTCATGCCCCGGCCCTCTTGAAAAAGTTTGCTCCCGCTGGGTCCTAGCGCCTCCAGCGAACTCCCATTAGGAATGAGGTGTGAACGAGCTTGATACATCCAGCAGACCAGACCTGAGTTTGATTCTCACAACCTCCACTTGCATACTGTGTGATGCTGAGCGAGTCACTTAACTGTCCAGTGCTCCCAGGTCACCCCTGAAAATGGGCACTTGTGCCTAGTGGGCTTTACCCGGTTACCAAAGACTAAAATAAAAAATAAAAAAAAAGTGTGAATGAGTGGTGGAGACTTTATGTCCAGGAAGATCTTGAGACTGGTAGGTGGTAAATTCAGAACCAATGTTAAAAGTATTTTTTCACAGAGAGGATCGTGGACACTTGGAACAGCCTGCCATATGATGTGGTGGCAGCAAAGACAGTTGGGCAATTCACATGGGCATGGGATAGGCAGTGTAGTCACCTCATCAAGATCAGTAGATTGGTGGGGGGGGGGGAAGACATCTCAGGCAGACTAGATGGACCACACAGTCTCCTTCTGCCAGCAAATTCGTATGTTCTTAATAAAGAGGAGCTGCTGAGAGGGTTGAAGTTGCAACTTCTCCCAGGAACTGAGCTGCTGTAGTTACTGCTTGTTCTGTGCCCCGTTTGGATGGGCTAGCTAGCAGCCAGTCATCCAAAGAGGGGAACATTTTGAGCCTAAGTATTCGGTGAGAGTGCGCCGTGAGAACTGGAAAGCAGTTTGTAAAGACTCGAGGAGCCGAGGATAGCCCAAAGGGCAGAACTCGAAGTTGGTAATGCTGGCCTAAAGCAACAAAATGAAGTGGTGGCTGGAATGGACCAGAATATGCTGGTAGACATCTTGCATGTCCAGTAAGGCCAACCAGTCCTGGGACTTGAGAAGTGACAGCAGAGTCCCTAGGGAGACCATTTTAAACTTTTCCAGGAGCAGGAACTTGTTCAGCTCTGAGATCGAGAATGGGGCGCATGCCTCTTGACTTCTCTGGAACAATGAAGTAATGTGAGAAGCCTGCATTGCACTCCATTTTTGGCACTACTTCCACTGCCCTGTTGCTCAAGGGGCCTGTTATCTTTGTGACAAGAAGGTCCAACATGGCAACTGACAGTGAGTGCTGTTTCTTGGGTAGATGGTCCGGAGGGATTTTTGAGAAGTTCAGTAAGAAAAAATTACTTACCATAGTAATCTTGTTTCTTCCCCGTGATACTCAGGTAGTCATAACTTTCTGCAGTAAGCCTTCTAGGTAGGACTGCCCGGACAGAATAGATCACATGCAAATTATGGAATTCTTTGCACATGACAGCTTTTCAAATGCTGCCCTATATTAACTGCCAGTATTCTAAACTCCTCAGATTTCCTAGAAGCATGGAAAGGCAGATCCATGGAACTAGAATACTGTAAGTATTAATGGTCAATATAATTTAGGATTTGAAAAAACCCTAACTTCCTAATACCCCCCCCCCCCAAACTGGAGGGAGAACACAACATTGAAAAACTCCAAAAATTTCTGAAACACCTGAAAAGAGGGGTAAAACACATGTGAACCCTATTTGCTAAAAATTGTACTCGAATGTGTGTGTGTGTGTGTGTGTGTGTATATATATTAGAGGCAAAAAACTCTGTTTAATGCATTAGTTAGGGTTGTTCCACAGTGACAAAAGTGAGAAATTTGGTGTTAGGGTTGAAAATCCCCTTGGACCCCCAGCCCACCCACCCAACCAGCATTGGGGTGCACATTGGAAGTCGTCAGCCTAACTCTCACCCATCACATGTGTAAGCAGCAGAAGTATAGCAGAATGGGGTGTGAGTTAGGACGACGACCCCAATGCGCACCCCAATGCCGGTTGGGGGTGGGCTGGGATCAAGGGGTTTTCAACCCTAACACCAATTTCCTCACTTTTATTGCTGTGGAACAAACCTAACTAATGCATTAAATGGAGTTTTTTGCCTCTAATTTCCCTTCTTTTTGAGAATGATAACGAGAAATAGTGAATGTAATGCAGCGGCGGGAGGGCCCCGCGCTCCCGCCACGTGATGTCTTGTGGCATAGTAACAGGAACAGTAACAGGAACAGCAATGCAAACAGAAGCGCTAACAGTGGCGCACATGGTAATGCAAGCACGAATGAGAAAGGGTAACGGACACGGTGGCGTAGACGGGAACGGTCTGCCACGTGATGCGTTGTCACATAGTAACATGGTGCCTGCAAACGGAAATGTCAATGGGCATGGTGACGCAAAGTGAAACAGAAAGAGAAACAGTACTGTAGACACAAATGGCAAAAAATAACAGAACACAAGCGCAAAGGATACTTGCATGGTGGCGTGAGCGTCAGCGGTAAGTGAAGCAGTGCAGAACATAGCGGAAAGACAGCAGTAACAGTAATGTAAGCGCACAGGCTGGTTTCCCCAAATGCTGCATAGAGAAAGACAGTGAGTACAAAGAATGTATGCATAATAATGGGTATCGGAGCAGAAAATGAGGACTTGGAATACTAAATAAGTTATATCTCAGGAACCGTGTGACGTAGAAAAAAAATGTAAAAGTCATATGATTTACGACTGTCCTGGCTAGTTTTGTAGTTAGCCCCCATTAGGGAGCTAAGCATTTTTCTGACGAAAAGTCCGTATCTTGCACCGTTTCTGAGATACGGGCCTGAAAGGCGCGGCGAACGCCATAATGTTATCCTATGGGGAAAAAAGAGAAGTTCAGAGTGCCATAACTTTGTCTGCAATATTTTTTTCACCAAACCACTGAAAGCCACATCTGTGGGCTGTTGCTGTGCTCCCTCCAAATTTCAGGAAAAAAGAACAAACCGTTATTTTGCAGCAGGGTGCCAAAGGATTCCTGTAATGCGTTGTGCGCCGTAATGTTATCCTATGGGGAAAAAGCGTCAATTTTGGAGTACTGTAACTTTGCCGCCATGCAACATTTTTCAACAAAACACTGAAAGGCACATCTGTGAGATGTCGGCTACGTTCCCTCCAAATTTCAGCCCAAAACTCCAAACCGTTCTTTTGCAGCGGAGTGCCAAAGAATTGCTGTCATTTTCCCACAGACTAGAAAAGTACTGTCGCAATTTGCAAAAGCTTTCGCAAAAATTTGAGACACTTTCGTGAGCACGAAAGTACTTTTCCAGAAATTTGAAAACATATTTCTGGGGTGTTTTACCAAAATAAAGACATGGCTAGCATCCTCAGGGTCCGACTAGGTGAATACAAAAGAATTAGGTTGCTAAAGGGTCCCAAATTTAAATGCCAAGCATTTTCTGATCACTAACTGAAAACAAGATGGCGGATTTGCGAAAGTAACAGGGCCATTTGTGAAAGTAAAAATGCATTTGTGACACTGTCGAACTTTTTGTTAACTTTTCCCATTGACTTATAATGGGAAATTGTTTTTTGAATAACTTTTGAATTGTTTAATATTTTTTCACAAAATCTTCAAAAGGCACATCGGGGACCCTGGCCGCACGTTCCCTGAAGATTTCGGGCCAGTCGCGCAAACCGTGCGACCGTAGAATTCCAGAAAAAGCGTAAATGCACATGCAGATCAGGCTTAATAACTCCGCAGCCGTGTATCCGACCAATACGAAACTTGGCAGATCCCAAGGTGTATGGGTTTTGATCATGTATTCCAAATTTCAGGTAAATCTGCCAAACAGTTGCAAAGTTATTAAGGTGCAAAATTTTGGGTTTAACATAGAAATGGCTCCTCAACCCTAACTATGGCAGCACTACCGTGCTACCATAATATACACACACACACGCACACTTTTATCTCTGGTAGCACAGCATGCAGGAGTGCAGAGGCTAAAGGTTCTGTAAGGGGACCCAGGGTGTGAAGTTATGAATACCTGACTATCATTGGGAAGAAACAAAATTACTATGGTAAACAATTTTTTCTTCTAACCACAGTAATACTCAGGTATTCATAACTTTCTGCAGTCTACAAAGCAGTACCACTGGAGGTGGGCACAGAACTTTATTTTGGAAACAGACCTTGCAGGACTGCTGTGCCAGACCTAGCATCACCCCTGGATTGAATATCCAGGTTGTAGTGCTTCATAAAGGTGTGTACTGTTTTTCAGGTAGCTGCTTTACAGATATCAACCAGTGGAACATCTCTGGCAGCTGCTAAGGTAGCAGCTGTCCCTCTTGTAAAGTGGGCCCTCAATCCTGTTGGGGGCTCCCTACCAGCCTTAGTGTAACAGAACTGAATACACTGAACTATCCATCGAGAAATTGACCTTTTTGATGCTGGATTACCCTTTAACGCATCCCCATAAGTCAGGAACAGCTGTTTTCTGTCCTGCCGATTGTCCTTAGTGGCTGTCATGTAGTAGCTGAGAGCTCTTTTGACATCCAGACTGTGAAGTCTTCTTTCACCAGAAGTGGAGTGCTCAGTGAAAAAAGACAGGTAGGGTAATGGATTAGTGAGGTGGAAATCAGAAACCCCCTTGGGGAGGAATTTTCTGTTTGTCCTCAGGACTACCTTATCCCTATGAAATGAAATATAGTCCTGCTCAATGCAGAGAGCCTGAAGCTCATGGATTCTTCTTGCAGAGGTCATTGCCACTAGGAAAACTGTTTTCCATGTGACATATTTTAGGTGAGCTGAAGACATGGGCTCAAAAGGCGCTCCCAGGAGCTTAGCTATGCACACATTGAGGTCCCATGCTGGCACCAGTTCCCTGTGAGGAGGATGCAAATGGGCCAGATCCTTAAAGAACCTCCTAAAGATAGGTTCTGAGGCCATTGTTATCTTTGCTCCAGCAGAAAGGTAAGCAGATACTGCGGCCCGGTGAACCTTCAAGGTGCTGGGATGGAGTCCCAGGGAATGTAAAAGAGAGGTAGTCAAGAACAGCTGATACACCAGCCTGTACTGGCACCAATTCTCTAGCTGAACACCAGATTGAAAACCTTTTCCATTTTGAAGAATAAGTTTTCTTAGTGGAGGGTTTCCTGCACCCTCTCAGAATGTCTAACACTGCTTCAGAGAG
Organism: Neoceratodus forsteri; assembly: GCA_016271365.2. Taxonomy (NCBI): domain Eukaryota; kingdom Metazoa; phylum Chordata; order Ceratodontiformes; family Ceratodontidae; genus Neoceratodus; species Neoceratodus forsteri. The sequence continues at coordinate 159,772,083 of CM057456.1, read as the reverse complement.
GTGTAGATTAGCTTATTCTAGGTCCTCAAGAGCCAAGCTTTGCGATTGAGAGAAGTGAGGTTCCGGTACAGCAGGGTTCCCTGGTTGGAGGTTAACAGGTTGTGCCTCCGAGGGAGGTGTATTGGTTTGGCTACAGACATGTAGAGCAGAAGAGAGTACCATGGCTGCCTGGGCCAGTCTGGAGCTATCAAGATTAGAGATGCTGAATGGGATCTGAGCTTGAGCAGTACCCTGAATACCAGGGGAAAGGGAGGAAAGGCATACAGGTGCTTTCCTGACCAATCCAGAGCCAGTGTACCCCAGTCTGGTGGTCTACAGCAATACTGTGGCAGGTGGTGGTTCTGGTGGGATGTGAACAAGTCTATCTCTGGAGTGCCCCACCTCCTGAAGGTCACTTGCACCACTTGCCTCTTCAGAGTCCATTCATGATGGGCTTGGTTGATTCGACTCAAGGCATCTGCCAGTGTATTGTCTTTTCCCGGCAGATGGATTACCTGAAGGGATACTCCCAAAGAATAAGCCTAGGTCCAGATTTTCAGGGCTTCTGTACAAAAATTACCTGACCTGGTGCTTTCCTGCTTGTTTATGTAGTACATTGTGGTGGTGTTGTCTGTTCTGACTTGTACCACCTTCTCTTGGACCAATGCTGTGAAAGCTTTTAGTGCCAGAAACACAGCTCTGAATTCTAGCAAATTTATGTGCTGGAGGGACTCTGCAGCTGACCAGGTACCCTGGGTTGTGTGATCCCCTAAATGAGCACCCCAACCCAGGAGAGAAGCATCTGTTGTGAGAACAACTGACAAGAGACTCTCTCTGAAAAGGAACACCCTCTCTTAGGTTAGGTTCCTCCTTCCACCTCTGGAGTGCTTGTAACAAAGTCTTTGTCACTGGAATGGGCTTTGAAAGAGGCTCTTTGACTCCAATGAGCCCTGAGGTGAAACTGGATGTCTCTTATTTGGAACCTGGAGCCCAAGCTGTAGAAACTGCCTTGCAGTTTTGCGTTTGTGTAAGCTGAATGAATTTGCAGTCAGCTGTAGATTTCTGACTCTGTCTAGAGGCAGGTAGGCCCTGCCCTGCAGGGTATTGATCTCTGCTCCTATGAACTGCAGGACTTGTACAAGAATGAGAACTGATTTTTTATGATTGATCAGGAACCCCAAAGACTCCAGTCTGACTTGGTCTGGTGATGTCCCTACCACCAGCCAGTTGCCCAAGTATGGGAAGACCCCTTGCCTTCGAAGATGTGCCACAACTGTTGACAGGCACTTTGTGAACACCCTTGGGGCCAAAGAAAGGCCAAAAGGCAGGGTTGAAAACTGGTAATGGCCTGAAGGGAGTCTGAACCCGAGATATTTTCTGTAGGACTCCCTTATGGGGATGTGGAAATAGGCATCTTTTAAGTCCAGTGTTGCCAACCAATTCCCCTTTTGAAGTGTTGGCAGAATTAATGCCAAAGTTACCATTTTGAACTTTGTTTTTTCCAGATGCTTGTTGAGAGCTCTGAGATCCAATCTAGGCCACCACTCTCCATTTTTCTTTGTGGTGAGAAAGTACCTGGAGTAAAAACCCTTTCCTCTGGGGTGGGTTGGGACAGGTTTTACTGCCCTTAGCAGCAGCAGTAGCAGATTTTGAACCTCTGCCTCCAGCAGCTCCTTTTCTGCTAAGGAGGGTGAACTGAAAACCCTGTTTTTTTGAGAAGGAAGGGATATGAAATTCAGAGACAGACCCTGACTCACTACTTCCAGGACCCACTTGTCTGTGGTGATGTTTAGCCAAGCCTGGAGTAAGTGAGACAGTCTGCCTCCGACAGGGAGGGTGGAGGCAGCCTGTGCATCAGGGTGTTTGTTTTGCTTGAGGCTGGGCTTGTGACCCTCGCCTACAGCCCCTTCTACCCCTGCCCCTGAAGTACCCTTGTTGTGGGTACTGTTGGTACTGGAGTGTGGCCACTGGTTGAAAAAAAGAGCCTGGTGTGGAAGGACCTGCCCCGGCCTCCCCTTCCATAAGGCTTGGTGGATGGTGAAGCCTTCTCTTTATTAGAGTTGCTTCTATATGTGGCCTTGTAATCATCCACTTTTTTCATGTAGGCCATTGTTGACACCCTGAATAGCGCATTTCAATCTAGAGGGAAATCAAAAGCCTTTGACTGGATATCTTGAGTAAGATTTGTGGCCCTTAGCCAGGTAAATCTCTGGGCTACCGTGTTTACCATCCATCTGGCTACAGTATCATTTGCATCAGCAGCCATTTGGAACTGGTATTTAGCTGCCTCTAGCCCAAACCTAGCAGTTTCTGCTAGGTTGTCAGACAGGGGTGAGGAGACTTTCTGAGAGATGGCCAAAACCGACTGCCACAAGGACTTCTGGTACTGGGCAGCGTAGGCCTGAAAATGTGCTTGTGATATGGCTAAAGAAGCTGACAAGTACCCCTTCTGTGCCATACTGTCTATTTTCCTAGAGTTCTTATCTTGTAAGTGTGATGCCAGAGGGACCCTAGCTTTATTACAGGCAGCTGCCTGTATAACCCCTTGATGATCTGGATGGGAAAAGAGAAACTCTGCCCCTTCCTTCTCCATCTGATATTTTGTGTCCATCCTCTTGTTAAGAGTGGGGTTGGAATTAGTCTTAGAGCATCTTTTTTGACAAATTTATTTACAGGAAGGAGTAGAGCTTTGGTAGGGGTTAACCCCATCATTTCTAAATACTCCACACCTCCTCTTCATCCTCAGTCTCCTCCCTTGTGGTGAAGCCCAGTGCATCAGCCATTTTTCTTACAAAAGTAAAATGTGAGGAGTGATCTTCGGAAGTTCTGGTAGGAGAGCCAAATTCTTGCTCAGGGGATACCTCAGGTTCAATGGGTTCCCCTTCCTCCTCCTCACATTCACTGTATTCTTCCTCTTCTGTGAAGGAAGATCTGCCTGTGCTGCCAGGCTGTCCCACAGGGGTCTGGACAGGTGGCTGCTGATCAGTAGGCACTAAGCCTTGTAATGCCTGAATTACCCTGAAAGCCTGGGCAATTTCTTGGGAAGAAGGCATAGTGGAGGCAGGCACAGAAGTCCCCTTTTTTGTAGGTGGGGGTTCAGTGTGTTTTAACTTTTTTGATTTCTTAGAGGGAACCAGAGAGTCAGCCAGTTCAGTAGTCCTGCTGGTGCCTCTGTCACCCATCTCAGGGGTAGAGGCAACAGCAGAAGTGGTTTCACCCACATTAGCAAGGGGTATCGGCTGGTCAGAGCCAGAGGGATCCCTCAGTGGAGGAAGTTTCTTTTTCAGTCGTTCCAGGCGTTTTTCAACAGTTTTTTCAGGGAATGTCTTGCAAATGACACATTCCTCCTGAAGATGCTCATATCCAAGGCAGGCCACACACAAATTGTGTCTCTCTGCCTGGGCAAAGACTTCCCCACATTGTGATCAATTTTTAAAACTGGGTTCACTGGTTTTTTGTTCTGTTTTTCTGACATTTTTATCGGTATCAATAAAAAAAGGTAAACTGCTCAGTCAAATATGAATTTTTAAATAAAACTTAGTGGTTGTGATCGGTTCTGGAACCAATAGGAAACCGGAGGAACCGAACCGATGGAACAAAAGTGAGCCGGGATTAGCGGTTCAGTAACTGAAAATAGTGGTTACAAAAAAAAATAAAGAAGTTTTAAAACTAAAAACTAAGAAACTAACAGGGGTTTTTAGTCAGAAAACCTAGATTAACTAAAAACTAACCCGGTTCACTCCCGGTTATACCGAACCAAGAGGAACCGGCAAAAATTAAGTAAATAACGCTAACTACATTTAAATAACAGTAAACATTAAGTATAAGGCAAAAAATGAAATGAAAGATACTTATAGTATTTTTATAACAATGTCAGTGGCTCAGTAGATAGCACACTCACCTCTGAGGCCGGGAGATCATAGGGCTATGGGTTCAGTTCCCACATCTGGCACTTAGGTTAATATCCCAATACTGACACTGTAGTGCAGCATGAGAGGGGTGCTGCACTTCTGAAGTGCTGTCTTTCGGATGAGACGTTAAACCAAGGTTCCATCTGCCTGGATTGGTGGTAGTTCAGGTGGATGTTAAAGATCCCATGGCACTTATCGAAAAGAGTAGGGGAATTTCCCCGGTGTCCTGGCCAAATTTCCCTCATTCACTAAAAATACCACCAACGGCTTAATCTGGTTCAAGGTCAGTTGGCATTCATCTGTATCCCCCTTCCCCGGGTCGTGCCTGAAAATAGGCAGGATTTGTCTAGTGCACTTACCCGGTCAACAAAAACTAAATAAATAAAATAAAAATAAATATAAGTTTCTTCACATCAGAATAGAAAGTAGAAGAGCCACACTAGCCTGGCCCGGTGGCGCTGAGGGTTGAGGCGCTGGATGCCACACCTCGCGCCACGCTGACGACTCGGGTTTGGGGACGGACTCGGGGAGCCGGGGGTCAGCAGGGGAAGGAGAGGATCAAGTGTCCGGAGGACAGCTCTCCTCTCCCTGGGAGGGATCCTGGGGCTGCTCAGTGCCCTCACGACCCCCGATGGAGATTGGGAGTACAGCAGGGACCACCAGCCAGATGAAGAGGTAGGAGTGTGGCAGATGTCAGCAGGCAGCCTTGCGTGGACGTCATGGCATGCTGCACTCCTCGGGGAAAACATAACAGAAAAATCCCCAACCGGGGATAGGCGACAGCACATCCATCCACGCAGCCACACTCCACCGCCAGTCGTCCTCCATTCCGGGGCTGAGCCCACCCTGTTCTGAATTAAGAGATAGAGCGCCCTGGGCGGATAGGGCAGCCCTACCTCGGAAGGCTCAGAGCTGGGGGGATAGCCAGGTTGGTGCCAGGAATCCGGAGGCCTCTCAACCACGGAGGTAGAGCAGGGTGAAACGGAGGATGCCCGAGAGAGTTCCCCGAGTTGGTGCTAAAATAGAGTTAAAAAAAAAAAAAAAGAAGAGCCACACTCCGAGCAACCAGACTTTTCAGGCGGAGAGTGAAATCTGAGGAGTTTAGAACACTGGCAGTTAGTATAGGGCAGCATTTGAAAAGTTGCCACGTACAAAGAATTCCATCATTTGCATGTGTTCTGTTCTCTCTGGGCAGTCCTGCCTAGAAGGCTTACTGCAGAAAGTTATGAATACCTGAGTATTACTGGGGTTAGAAGTATCCTTCCCGTACGATCCTTAGGGCCCATTTGTCTGTGGTGATGGACTTCCACTGACAGTAAAACAGAGATAAACTCCCCCCACCGCAGAGGAAAGTTCTGGCTCAGGCAGTTAAGGCAGAGCCGAGGCTGGAGCTTCAGAGGGTGGCACTAGGCACTTTGGGGACCTGTGCCTTTGGCTGTATATTCTTTTGTGGTTGAGGAGGCTGGGATTTGACTTGGGCTTCTCTGCTTTTGCCATGAAAGGACCGTTTGTTGTGGTAGAAGACTCAGCCTTTCCCTCTTTGAGGGTGAGTAGGGGTAGGCTGAGAAGTCTTAATGGCTGTTCTAGTCTTCTGAGAGGCATCAAGGGACTGTTCAACTTGTTGGCTGAACAGATTAGAGCCATTGAAGGGGGCATTTATTTCCTGCTGTTGGATGTCATTGGAAAAACCTGAAGTCCAGAGCAAAGAGTGTATCTTAATGTAGATAGCTGCAGTAGCAGAGAGGGAAGCAGTGTCATATGCATCCACAGCCGCCTTTAACTGATGACTGTTGGACTTAGCACCATGGGTAACAGTCTGAAGGATTTTCTGCTTAGTGTCTGAATCTGGCAAGGCCTCCGAGAGAGACTTGAGACATGTCCAAAGTGCATACTCGTATCTTATGAGACTCCTTATTGATGGGGTGTCCCATAACCTCTAGAGAAAGAATGGCAGTGTCATTCTCAGCCAGAATGACAATCATCAGCAATGGCCTGGGAAGCCAGAATTGGTCTGTCTTTAGGAGCAGTATATTTATGATCTATCTGCTTATAGACAGAAGGAATAGACACAGGCCTGGCCCACACTGCCTCTAAGAGACTCTCAAAAGCAGGTAGAACAGGAGGTGTAAGATCGACTTGTATATTGGGAACATGGGAGCCACTCCAGATGAGCAGTTTCCCTGTGTAAGTGGCAGAAGTCTCAAAGGTAAAGGCTGCGTGCATATTGTGAAGCAAAGCCTGGAAAGAAAGTTCCTCCTGTGGAACAGGAGGAGGGCATGGAGTAGAGTTATCCAGGCTGTAAAAGGAGTCATCATCACAGCCCCCAGAAATAATGAGGTAAGAATCAGACTCATCTCCCTCCAACTCCTCTCCGGAAAGAGGAGCTGGAAGAGGAGTGGAACTTGAAATGTCTAGCTCAGCTCTGGGAGTCGGAAAGTCAGGAGAAACTGGCACCAGCAGAGGAGTCAGCGCTGGGCCCGGTGCTGGCACAGACACCAAAGGAGCCAGCACTGCCAAAGAGACAGAGTCCAGTGCCGAGGGATTCCCTGACATCGCAGGCATTGTCGGGTGTGGTGCTGGGATAGGCCCCAGGAGGCCTGAACCCATTGCTGAACCGGTAGTCACCCATGATGACAGTCCAGCTGGCACCAAAGTGACAGGGGAAGGAACCTGGGCCGGTCTCAGCACAGTGACACTGTGTGGGGGTATGGCTAGAGGAACCAGCATCAGTGGCACCATCACCAACAAAGGATCAGGATCCGTTGGCAAAGCCAAACGATCTACTTGGCTAGAATGTTCCAACAACATCACCAATGGCCCTGACCCTGAGTGGACTGGAACTGGTTCTGCAAGAAGGGGAAAATGAACCAGACACTGTACACACTGCTCCATGAGAGCTGCTCAGTGGTGAAACTGCCCACCAGAATCCCCACAAGAGGATGATGAAGGTCTCCGGGCCCAAGACTTAGAATGATTGCATGCAGGAGTTGCCAGGGAAGGCCTCCTGCTCCCAGACCTAGAAGACCTTGTGGCAGACCTACCAGAGGGCAACCTCAAGTGGTACCATTTTTTCCCCTTTTGACTGGAAGAGGAAGCACTTGAGGTCAAGTGGCTCTGGGTCCCCGACCGGGGTCAAGAATGGGCCTGCTTCTTTTTGTGTTTACAGGAAGGTTGTCCTCCCTCCTGAACACAGGAATGCCCATCGTCAGAACCCTCCTTCAGTGAGGGAAGTGGACGAGACACTGCCCCACTGCTGGAACAGCATGCCTGAAGAGGCTCCTTATCACTGTCGCCATCCATGGTCCTCAGCTGTTGTGCGGTAGGGCTGAGAGAAACTGATGAAAAAGTGCATTTTTCTTCTTTTTTTTTTTTTTTTAAACAAAACTGACACAAAAATAAACACTAGCTTTAAATACTGAAATGGAACAAACTGAATGCTGGTATTGTATACATGTGATGATCTGACCCTCAGCAGCAAGCAACATCATCACTGAAGTGCACTCGACAGCAGGCAAAAAAAGGAACTGAGGTAGTTAAGGGCTGGTGCAGAGGTAAGCCATGCAGCGCAAGCTAGTCTTGCGGTGTCACGCAAGCATGCAGCCTACCTCAGCACCAGCCCTCCTGAAAAGTTCTGGCTTCCACAGGGTCCTAGCACCTCTGGCTCAGAACCCATTAGTGTGACTCCATGGTGAAGATACGGTCCAGAAAGATCGAGGATCAGTACACGGTGTAACTCTCTACTTGAGGAAAAGAAAGAGAGGTTCTGCAACCAGAGCCTGTAGCTCAGAAATGGTCTAGCAGACGTCATGGCCACTAGGAACAGTGTCTTCCAGAAGAGTAACCACAGCTCATAAGTAGCAGCAGGCTCAAAAGGAGGTGCAGGAAGGGTCTCTAGGACCAAACTAAAGTCCCACACTGGAATCAGATCACAGACCGGGGGTGCACAAGTAGGATAACTGAGGAACCCATGGGAAACCTCAAGCTGAGCCACAGTCTTGCCATCTGTGAGAGTATGAAATGCTGATAAAGTGGCCAAGTGAACCTTAACAGAGGAACATCTCAGGCCTTAAAGAGGAGGTAGTTACTTAAATCGGGTGTGTTTCAGTTCAGTTTTGTAGCCTTTGCTAATAAATCACAAACTTGAAGCTTGAGTCAAGTGTGGTTTCTTTCAAACATTAGATTTATTGCTGAACCATTTGACAACCTTGATATAAGTAGAAGCTGGTACCGGGGATGGATTAGATGCACTTTGAAGCCAGAGCCACAGAGTGACAAGCTGACTTGGGCTTCACATGCTACACAGTAGTGCGGCTGCACTTTTTTGCAGACATCTGGACAGCCTGCTCATCCATGTGTCAAATGATCAGCTGTTCCCATGTAACTCACAATTTTCATTCACAAGAAGAGCTGGGAACCGATATGGCATGACACCGAACAGCTGATCTCTAACAGAGAGTAATCAAAGCTCACCTTTAAATTTATTTAAAAAAAAGAAACACTTCAGGCACGGTATTTTCAGTAATTAATTCTCCCTTCCTATCTATTCCTGCCACACTTTAAATTCCTTATGAAAACTTAATTTAATAACTTTTTTTTTTGTAGTGTGTTAGGTCTGCAGGGATAGTAGCTCAAGTACAGTTTAGGTAGATGCTGGGAGTGATAAAATCATCCTCTCACCCAACCCCTCTTCTAAACAAACCTTCTATTGATGTGTTGCATATCATAATTAATCATATTAGGCTTGAAAAAACAGATGTGGCAGAGGATAAATTAAAGTAACTGCTCGTGTTTTTTCAAGCTTGCTTTCCCCATTTTATAAGAAAACACATACAATCCTGTTGCACTCTTGGCATTTGTCAGTTAGGATGACTCCCTGTGACAGGGTTGAATAGGACACTGTCCCAGTTGTTATGGAGAGTCTGAATGCAGGGATCTATTCTGTCCTTTCCCTTGTCTGTCCGGTTGCGTAACCAAATTTTCCTGTGAGACCTAGGATTTGATCACCCCGACAGTCTTGCAATTCTCTGCATCTCACTGTCTCTCAGTCTTCCCTTGCTGATTCTGTCTTTTCCTCCCTTGCATATCTGCTGGTATAAAAATATATGCAAATCACTGTGTGGAAATGTAACTGATATTGGGATCCCTTTGTTTAGAAATTATATAGTGTTACTGTAGAAATGTATATAATTATAGTTTGAGACGATTGCAAAAAGCTATTGGGAATTCAATGGATTAACTTGAAATGCAATTTTTAAGCCTTCTGCAGAAGCTGTGGAAAAGGGGCCTCAGTTCTGGGACATTGTGTTTTAGCTGCACCTGCCTGATATATACAAGAACATTTTAGAAAAAAACAGGATACTTGTTAAGAAGGGGACCGCAAAGACGTAAGACAGAGTTGCAATTGCTTGCAAGGGACACAGAGATTGAAGGAAAACAGAGATGGATCTCTGTTTATTTGGCCTTTGTAAATTGTTATTCTGAACAATTTTATCTTTTAATTTTATTGGTATTCATAATAAAACTCTTGTGAATTTTACAATTGATCCTGGTTTTTCCTATGCTTCCTGACCTGTGCCTCGATGACAGATGGTGTCAGCCTAAGTGGGATTCACGTCGTGCATACTCTAAGCCAGGAGTTTTGTGCGTGGGTACTAGACCTAGTACCAGGGAAGCATAGAGAAACGGATGGATTCTGCAGCAGCAAGTCCAGGAGTGGTTACCAGGAGAATGGCAGCCAAACTAGCAGAGACAGAAGTCCAAGCTGAGATTGTACAGCCAGCACAAGTTATGGAAAAAGAACAGGCAGTGACAGAACCTGAAAACCTGATGGACTTTTTCAAATGGTGGGCTATACAACAAAAAGAGATGGAGAGAAGAGGAGCAGAGATGCAGTGACAGGAACAGCGATGGCTGGATGCCTTGAAAGCTATCACAGGCAGAGAATCTGGCACAGATCCAGACGAGCAACAAAACACAAGCAACTTAAAAGCCATTAAACTTACAAAGTTGTCTCTCTCAGATGATATTGAGGCATACCTGACAACTTTTGAAAGAGTTTCCATGGCCTGCCAATGGCCAAAGCAGCAATGGACAATCAGACTGGTACCCTACCTGACAGGGAAAGCCCAACTTGCCTACAGCAATATAGACACTGCACAGTCAGAAAATTATGGCCCGGTGAAAAGCAAAATCCTGAAAAGGTATGACATCTCAAGAGAGAGACCTACAGGCAGAGATTTCGATCTCATAAGTACAACTCAGTTGACAATCCTCAAGAAGCCTTCACCAGACTCCGAGAACTCCTGATAAAATGTCTCCAACCAGAGAGCAAAACACACAGATTGACACATTTGCAATGGAGCAATTCATCAACATCCTGCCTACAGATGTGCAGCTTTGGGTGAAAGAACACTGACCAGAAAGTGGGGAAAAGGCTATTTCTTTGGCCAAAGACTACCAAATGGCCAGACAGTTGCCACAGCAGCAAGGTAACAACCAAGCACTGGTAAGACGCTCTCTTTCCCAATTAAACTCAAAGACTGATAAGAACTCTGGTGGGGGTAACAAATATGTGCTCAAAAATGTTATTTGCTATAACGGTAATAATCCAAGTCATACTGCAAGAAACTGCCATAAGAGCAGTGACACTGGAGCAGATTTGTCCTTGGCAAATTGGGACAAGTATTTAACAGATGTGAATGTGGGGGAGAAGACAGTAAAGGGACTCATTGATTCGGGAAGCAGACAGTCCCTACTGCATGCTGAAGTGCTGAAAAAACACTGTGCAAAAGGACCAGGTACTGGTGTCACCTGCATCCACAGGCATACTCGATACTATCCCACCACCCAAGTGACTCTGATAATTAAGGGTGTGTCACACCAAATGAAAGTGGGGGTAGTACCCAAGTTATCTGTACCCATGATTATTGGAAAGGACTGTCCAGGATTTACTGAGTTAATCTCAGAGGAACTGAACCCTGCAGTTTCAGCAGCAGCAGCAGTAGTAGTAACAAGAGCTCAGGCAAAGAAAATCTCAAACGGTGGGGACACTTTTTCTTTCAGTGATTTTGATTCGGACTTATTTGAGCAGAGCTCCAAGATCTAGAAAACCAGGAAGGAATGAAAGAAAGAGGATGCCTAAAGAAACTATGGCAACAAATGACTGATGGACATAAGGGGTTAACATATGAAAATGCTGAAACAAAACTGATCACTGACTGTGATTTTCTTTCAGAACAAGCTAACGATGTTTCTCTCCAGAGTTATTTTAAGCAGCTGGGGGTGAAACCAAAACAGGGTGGACCAATGTTTAACAAATGTAATGGGTTAGTGTACAGAGTTTGGATTAAACCTCAGACACAGCAACAGACAAAACAACTGATTATACCACAGAGGTATAGAACAGAATTGTTACAGATAGCACATGATAGTCTTATGGCTGGTCACTCACGGAGGGATCGCACCCTTGCCAGATTGCTGTATAGATTTTGCTGGCCTGGAATGTATGAAGATGTTGCTACCTATTGTAATTCTTGTGCTGAGTGTCAGAAAGTAGCCCCAGTCACTAGAAAAGACAAGGTGCCCCTGGTGCCCCCACCCTTGACAGATGTGCCTTTTGAGGGAAGTGCAAAGGATGTGACTGGTCCTTTAGACAAAAGTAAAAAGGGTAATAGATTAATCCTGGTAGTATGCAACTATGCTACTCAATACCCAGAAGCAGTTCCAATGCGTACCGTCACAGCTTCAAAAGTGGCAGCCGAGCTTGCAAAAATGTTCAGCAGAGTGGGCATACCTAAAGAAATTATTACTGATCATGGTAGTAATTTTGGTGCTGCATTACTTAAGGAGCTGTACAAACTACTAGGTATCACTGCCATAAGAACCTTCCCCTATCACCCTCAGACAGACAGTCTTGTTGAGCGTTTTAACCAAACTCTAAAAACGTGTGTTAAAAAGGTTTGTAAAAGGGGAAGGGAAAGTTTAGGACCAATACTTGCCTTACCTACTTTTTGCTTACAGAGGAGTGCCACAGGCATCAACTGGGTTTTCACCATCTGAAATGATGTATGGTAGGTAGCCAAGAGGGCCACTGGATGTGATAAAAGAAATGTGGCAAGATAACCCCACTCAGAAACAATCTAGAATGTCTTATATGTGTGCCCTAACAAAGAAGCTGGCAAAATATGTTGAAATTGCCCATAGTAATCAGTAAGAGGCCCAAAACCAACAGAAGGTATATTATGACCATGGGGTAAAAGAAAGTTTTTGAGCCAGGTGAAAAGGTTTTGCTACTGTTACCCACAACAGAAAATAAACTGATAATGAAGTGGCAAGTGCTTTATAAAGTGTTTGGACATACTGGCACCATTAACTACAAGATTGAGAGCCGGCCCGGTGGCGCAGAGTGTTGAGGTGCTGGACACCACACGTGGCGCCATTCCGGTGACCTGGGTTCAGGAACAAGCGGGTTGGGGGAGGGAAGAGAGTGAGCATCCGAGGACTGCTCTCTTCCCGGGGAGGGTTGGGGAGACGACTGCTCAAGGAGCGACCTCTGGTGGAGGCTGGAGGTTGCCAATAGTAACGTATGTCAGGGGGGTGGAGCCGCAGCAGTACGTTGCCTTGACAGCCAGGCTCCACAGGGGCATAACCAAGTACGTAGAAAAAAAAAACAAACCTCCTCCGCTGATAGGCGAAGGTGCCTCCCTCCGCAGTCCACACTCCGCCCCATCTGCTGTTCCCCTCCCCCCGTTCCGGTGTCTCAATACTTGAAGAAAGAGCAGTCTGGGCAGGGGTGACCCTTCCCCAGAGGGTAGACCTGGGGGATGCCTGGAGCCTGAGAGGAGCTGATGGGGCAGCCGAGCCACATAGGGAGGTAGAGACTGCGGTCCTGGGGGTCGCTGGAGAGAGTTCAGTGGCATGGTAGGGGTGAAAAAAATAGAGTTAGAAAAAAACTATAAAAAATACAAGATTGAGACCCCTGACAGGAAAAATCCTATTAAGATATACCATGCTAACCTCCTCAAGAAATGGGTTGAAAAAACACCGAAAGCTGCTTTGCTAGTCTTACCAAAAACTGATAAAGAAGATATTGATATAGCTTATGATAGACTGGAAGAAACTAACTGCTGATGCTGTAAAGGTGAATGTTTCCTTAACCTCAGAACAAACTGCAGAAATTCGTAATGTGCTAAAGACATTTAACAGTACTTTTACCACAGTAACAGGCCGAGCAAAAGTGGTAGAGCACGTAATAGTGCCAAGGAATGCTCGCCCTATTAGACAAAAGATATATAGGTTACCAGAGTGGTTAAGAGCTGATGTAGTTAAGGAAATACAAAAAATGAAAGAACTGGGCATCATAGAAAAGTCAAGGAGTACTTGATCATCTCCAGTGGTAATTGTAAACAAAAAAGAAGGGGGTGCTAGAATCTGCCTTGATTTTAGGAAACAATCAAGTGACAGAATTTGACAGTTATCCTATGCCCAGAATAGATGATTTGGTGAACAGACTGGGGAGTGCAAAGTATGTCAGTACCCTCGATCTCGCCAAAGGTTACTGGCAAATCCCTTTAGCTAAAGAATCCAAAGACAAAACTGTATTTTCCACTCCTGTTGGATTCTGTCAGTTCACCACCATGCTATTTGGTTTACATGGTGCACCAGCTACATTCCAGCAGTACATGGATGCAATTGTATCCCCTCACACTGGTTATTGTGCTGCATACCTGGATGATGTCATGGTGTACAGTCCAGACTGGAAAAGCCACCTGGAACACCTACAAGCAGTTGTCCAAGCTATCAAAAATGCAGGTCTGACTATTAAGCCTACCAAGTGCGCATTGGGCATGCAGGAAACCAGATATTTTGTCTGTGTGTTGGGAAATTGAGAAGTTAAGCCAGAAATGTCTAAGACAGAAGCTGTAGCTAACAGCCCTGTCCCTAAAACCAAGGAACATGTCAGGTCATTTTTAGGGCTGGCTGGTTATGATCAGAGATTTGTTCCAAACTTTGCTGAGTTAGCTACTTCCCCCCTCACAGAACTCACAAAAAAAAGGTACCTGAATAATTTGAAATCGACCCCAGAGTGTGATGAAGTTTTTCAAGCCATTAAGGCTGCATTATGTTCAGCCCCTGTTTTAAGAAGCCCAGACTTTGAGAAACCATTTTTGTTACAAACAGATGCATCAGAGGTAGGCCTAGGTGCAGTCCAGAGTCAAAATATAGCTGAGAAAGAACATCCTATTCTATACACAAGTAGGAAATAGCACAACAGAGAGAAAAGGCACTCCACCATTGAAAAGGAATGCCTAGCAGCAAAGTGGGCCACAGAGTCCCTTACGTTTCACTTACTAGGAGCTGACTTTGTACTTATAACACATCACAATCCTCTCTGTTGGCTTAAACAAATGAAAGATAAAAATTCTAGAATTATAAGGTGGTACCTTGCACTACAGCCATTTAAATTCAAGGTGATACACAAATCTGGTAAAGAGAATAGCAATGCTGACTTACTGTCAAGATATGGATCAGGAATTGAGGGTTCTGAAGGTTGAGAAACAAATGTACGATTTTAAACTATACTGTTATGGAAAAAGGATTCTGCACATATGCTTAATTTCTGAAAGTTATAAGCTAATGTTAGAGAATTATCAGAAAGGTCTGGAAACCTGTTGGATAAAACGGGTTATTTCTTAAGGAGGGAGGTGTATGTGACATGGTTGAATAGGACACTGTCCCAGTTGTTAAGGAGAGTTTGAATATAGGGATCTGTATTTTCCTTTCCTTTCACTTGTCTGTCTGGTTGCACAACCAAATTTTCCTGTGAGACCTAGGATTTGATCACCCTGACAGTCTTGCAATTCTCTGCATCTCACTGTCTCTTAGTCTTCCCTTGCTGATTCTGTCTTTTCCTCCCTTGCCGGACATGGGTTGGGCCACCCAGATGGCTGTTTCAGCCAGAAGCACAGCCATCCTAGAATCCCTGCAGGGGCTTGTATTCAGGCAGCTGGTGCATGAGCCAACCAGGGACAAGTCAGTCATGGACCTGGTATGAACCAATGGGTACAGAGTCAAAGAAATACAAGTGGAAGGGCAGCTGGGGTCCAGTGACCACCACATGGTGTGATTCAGCATGGAGACATGGACTCAATCAAGCCATGCAAGGGCAAGAGTATTAGATTTCAGGAGGGCAGATTTCACTGAAATGGGTAGATGTATACAAGCAGTCCTGGGGAAGGGAGAGAGAGAGTAGAGGGGGTGGAAAAACAATGGAAGTAACTGAAAGGAGCCATAGTGGATATAACAAACCAATACGTTAGAATAGTGACCAAAGGGAAAAGAAGAAGGAAACCACTATGGTTCTCCAAAGAGGGGAGGGACAAAGTCAGGGCTAAAAAGCTGAGTTTTAGGAAATATAAGGGGAGCCAAAGGGAGGAAGACAAGGAGGTGTACCTTGAATATCTAAGGGAAGCAGGGAAGGCTATTAGGAGGGTGAAGGTGGAGACAGAAGAGAGCTTAGTACAGTCTGTAAACAAAGGGGATAAGGCATTTTATAGGTACATTAGTGAAAGAAGAAAAAACGGCGGGGGGGGATTGTGAGACTCAAAGGGGAGGAGTGAGAGTGTAAGGAGGGGGATCTGGACAAGGCAGAAATACTGAACAAATACTTCTGCTCAGTATTCACTAAGGAGGGGGCAGATCAAGGACCATAGTTGGGATGCAGAGGTAATGGAGGGGGGAGAAGTGAACACCAGTCCATTCAAAGTGGAGAGCCTTCTGGAAGAACTCACAAAGCTGAAGGTGGATAAGGCCATGGGGCCAGATGGCATCCACCTGAGGATATTAAAGGAGCTGCAAAAGGAACTAGCAGCGCCTCTGGCAGCCCTGTTCACAGAGTCATTCAACACGGGTGTCGTTCCAGAGGACTGGAGGAGGGCACATGTAGTCCTATTGCACAAAAGTGGCAGTAGGGAGGAGACAGGGAACTACAGGCCAGTCAGCCTCGCCTCAGTGGTGGGAAAGATCATGGAGACACTGCTGAAAGAAAGGATAGTGACACATTTGGAATCCAGTGGTGTGCAGGACCTGAGGCAACACAGATTCACAGCAGGAAGGTCATGTCAAACTAATCTAATAGTTTTTTTTGATTTGGTGACAAGGGACCTTAATCAGGGAGGGGCAGTAGACGTTGCCTACCTGGATTTCAGCAAAGCTTTCGACACTGTCCCATACAGAAGGCTGATTAACAAGATGAGTAGTCTGGGCATGGGAGACAAGGTGGTGAACTGGGTTAGGAACTGGTTAACAGAGAGGAGACAGAGGGTGGTGGTAAATGGGGTACAATTTGGGGAGGGGGGTGACCAGCGGGGTACCTCAGGGATCAGTACGAGGACCAGTCCTGTTCAATGTCTTCATTAGTGATATTGCAGAGGGGCTGGAAGGAAAGGTCTGCCTGTTTGCAGATGACACCAAGATCTGCAACAGGGTGGATACTCCAGAAGGGGTGCAGAAAATGAAGAGGGACCTAGAAAAGCTTGAAAGATGGTCAGAGATGTGGCAACTGAGGTATAATGTAAAGAAGTGCAAAATAATGCACCTGGATAGAGGGAACCCTGGGGAGAGCTACAGGTTGGGGGGAGAGGAGCTGACTGTCACCAAGGAGGAAATGGACCTAGGAGTCATCTCTGATGACCTTTAGGTATCAAAGCAGTGTACAAAGGCAGTAGGGAGGGCCAGTGGTATGCTGGGTTGCATAGGCAGAGGTATCACTAGCAGGAGGCGGGAGGTGGTGATGCCATTGTAGAAAACATTGGTAAGGCCTCACCTGGAGTACTACGTGCAGTTCTGGAGACAACACCTGTGCAAGAACATAGATAAGATAGAGACTATCCAGAGAAGGGCAACAAAGATGGTGGAGGGCTTACACAACAAAACATATGAGGAGAGACTAAGGGACCTCAATATTTACTCACTGGAGGAGAGGAGACAGCGGGGGGACATGATTGAAACTTTCAAGTACCTTAAGGGCATAAACAAGGTGCAGGTGGGAGAGCTTTTACAATGCAGAAAAAGTACTAGAACAAGGGGGCACAATATGAAATTGGAGGGGGTAGATTAAGAGGTAATGTGAGGAAGTTTTTCTACATAGAAAGGGTAGTCGACACATGGAATAGTCTGCCACAGGAGGTAGTGGGGGCAAGCACAGTGGATGGGTTTAAGAATGTTTGGGACAGGCACAAGGGAAGCCTGAGAGGGGGGTAGGGAGTGATGACAAGCTATTGATCTCATAGGATCAGTGGCCACATACAATGTATAGGGCCTACGGGCAGACTGGATGGGCCTAGCGGTCCTCATCTGCTGACAATTTCTATGTTTCTATGTATCTGCTGGTATAAAAATATATGCAAATCATTATGAGGAAATGTAACTGACATTGGGATCCCTTTGTTTAGAAATTATATAGTGTTACTATGGAAATGTATATAATTATAGTTTGAGATGATTGCAAAAAGCTATTGGGAACGCAAGGGGTTAACCTGAAATGCAAGTTTTAAGCCTTTTGCAGAAGCTATGGAAAAGAGGCCCCAGTTCTGGGACATTGTGTTCTAGCTGCACCTGCCTGATCTATACAAGAACATTTTAGAAAAAAAACAGGATGCTTGTTAAGAAAGGGGGTTGCAAAGACTTTTAAAGGAAAACTGCATGTTAAAATCAGGAAAATGTATTTTTTACCATCCATTGTGTGTTCTTAGTTCATCCCAGTGTTATTTTTCGGCTCAGGCTGTGTGAGGTGTTTTTTCTAACTTTCTCTTGCTATTTTACAGCCCTTGGGGGCTGCCATTTACCTTTCTTTTATTACTTCTTGTCCCAGATATTCTTCCCAGAGTGCCCTCTGCTCTGAGGTCTAATAGCCCATGCATCTGACCAGTGTCTTGTTACAGTGTCTGTATCAGCAACTCCACCATGCATGCAACCTGTATATAAACTGTTACTTTCCTTGGACTCGTGCTCTCCCTCCTTTTATTCGACATATACAAGCTGCTCTTTAAATATTTAAAGTTGAAGGCAATGATACGAGCTGGTATTAAGAACAAAACAGGACGAAATCATGTAGAGGGCTTCTGGTGCAGATCACATGAACTCAAAAATACTGAAGGCTGCTTAGCCAGTGGATGACAACTGCTTTAAAATGATTACATTGGTCTACAAGCATGAATCTTCTACATAGGACACAAGCAACTGAATCAAAAGTACAGAATATGTCGAATAAAAGGGGTAGGGAGAGCACAAGTCTAAGCAAAGTAACAGTTTATATACAGGTTGCATGCAGCTGTGAGTGCTGCTGATATAAACTTTCCTCTGCTATGCCCAAGTGGGGGAGAATTAGCATTGTTGGAGCAGACAGACTTGTTAGTTGTGCTCCATGATGTTTGCAAACCATAGAAACCATTCCAATGCTCTATATATTCTTTCATCTTGTGGCTACTATAAACAATACAGACACTGTAACAGGACACTGGTCAGATGCATGGGCTATTAGACCTCAGAGCAGAGGGCACTCTGGGAAGACTATCTGGGACAAGAAGCAATAAAAGAAAGGTAAATGGCAGCCCCCAAGGGCCATAAAATAGCAAGAGAAAGTTAGAAAAAACACCTCACACAGCCTGAGCTGAAAAATAACACTGGGATGAACTAAGAACACACAATGGATGGTAAAAAATATATTTTCCTGATTTTAACATGCTGTTTTCCTTTAAGACAGTTGTAATTGCTTGCAAGGGACACAGAGACTGAAGGAAAACTCGGATGGTTCTTCTGTTTATTCAGCCTTTGTAAATAGTTATTCTGAACAATTTTTTTTTATTTTATTGGTATTCGTAATAAAACTCTTGTGAATTTTACAACTGCTCCTGGTTTTCCCTATGCTTCCTGACCTGTGCCTCAATCCCCCCAGAAAAAAACCTCTTTTAAAAAAAACAGGTTACTCACCTGTAACAGTAGTTCTAGGAGTGGTATATGTTGTTCATTCACACATCTTGGCAGTGTTCCTTTCCCTTTAAATCAGCCGGAAAGTCTTCAAGCTGGCTCCTCCCACCCACCCAGGTGGTATTACCCTCAGCTCCACCCCATCATGTCAGATTTCAGCCTGCTGGAAGCCAAGTTTGTGCGTCCGCAGCCAGGGAGGTTGGGTAGGTCCGTGTGGATGAACAATATATACCACTTCTAGAAAGTGTAGTTACGTAAGAACTTACCGTAACGGTAGATCTTCAAGGAATGTCTCTTGCAGTAGGTCATTACTTCTGGGAGGTTCCAGCAGGTTGTGCTATCACACAGCAGCTTCTTCCAGCAGTCTCCTATCAGGGACCACCCATACATGACATTTCCTGGCTCTGCCTATAAAAGTGGGTGGTCCCTGGTACTCTCTGTTCCCCGCCGGGTTCAGCTCGCAAAGGCAAGAGTCCGAGGGAAACCGAGGTATCAGTCAGTCCCAGCCCTAAGTCTCAACTTATGATTTCCCTGTTAGAGAGGCAGGGGGGATGGAGGAAACTACCTACTGCAGAGACATTCCTCAAGATGATGCCGTTCACGGTAAGTTCTGCGTATTCTCCATCTTCTGGAATGGTCTCTTGCAGTAGACATTACTTCTGGGAGATTCCTAGCAGTTATGTCACAGTGGGGGGAACCACTATGTTAGTATACCTTGGAGTACTGCCCGGCTGAAAACCGTACGGCGGCTCAAGACAACATCCAGGTTATAATGCTTGGTAAAGGTATGGATGGTAGACCAAGTGGCTGCATTGCAAATTTCTGTGATGGAAGCACCTTTGAAACAAGCCGCAGTAGCCGCCATGGCTCTTGTGGAGTGAGTTTGGATTTGGCCTGGTAAAGGTTTGTTGCATTTCTTATAACAATAGGTAATGCAATGGACTAGCCAGCATGCGAGCATGCACTTTGCTGTTGGGAGACCTTGCCGACCTGGGGCAAAGGTAATGATGAGTTGTGATGTCTTCCGGATAACCTTTGTCCGGCCAATATAGTAACGTGGATGCGGTGCACATCCATCGTGTGTAAAATATGTTCTCCCGTGTTAGTGTATTCATGGTAAAACACTGGTAATTCCATAGTTTGTTTTAGAGTCTGTTCTGAAACCACTTTTGGAAGGAAACAGGGGTTAGTGCGCAGTAAAACTCTGTCCTTGTGAAATATCAGGTAAGGTTCCCTGCAGATAAGAGCCTGAAGCTCAGAAATTCTTCTAGCTGAAGTAATAGCCACTAAAAATACTGTTTTCCATGATAGGAAACAAAGGTCGTAAGTGGCCGAGGGTTCAAACGGTTCTGCTGTTAATTTTTCGATCATAAAATTGAGATCCCAAGGTGGAATCGGATGTCTAATTGGTGGTTTTAAGTGTAACACACCTTTTAAGAACATTTTTGCCAAATGGTATTGATATAAAAGGCAGCCATCAAGTGGTTTGTGGAAGGCAGACATGGCAGCTAGATGAACTTTGATGGATGAATACCTGAGGTTTTTCCCTAATAGGGTGGGTCAAGTAATCCAAGACCTTCATGAGTGGGCAAGAGTAGAAACATAGACTTTGACGGCAGATAAGGACCACTTGGCCCACCAAGTCTGCCCATTACCCTACCTACAGGATAAGCTGCAGATCCTATTTAACCAACAGCCTATTTCTTCCTACCCCCCCCAACAAAAATTGCCTTATGTCTGTCCCATGCGTTCTTGAATTCTCCCACAGTTTCAGACCCCACAACCTCCTCAGGAAGGCTGTTCCATGCATTCACCACCCGCTCTGTGAAAAAATACTTCCTCACATTGCCCCTGAGCCATCCCCCCTCCATCTTCAAATAGTGTCCCCTTGTTCTTGCACAACTCTTTTTCTGAAAGATGCTACCCTCTTGGACTTTGTTGATTCCACTGAGGTACTTCAAAGTTTCTATCATGTCCCCCCTCTCCCTCCTTTCCTCAAGGGTGTACATATAAAGATCCTTTAGTCTCTCCTTGTATGGCTTCTCTTGCAGACCCTGCACCATTTTAGTTGCCCTCCTCTGGACTGCCTCCATCCTGTCTATGTCCTTGCGGAGATGGGGTCTCCAGATGGCGTCTCACCAACTGTCTGTACAGAGGGATATCAACTTACTGTTTTCTACTGGTGATGCCTCTCTCTATATATCCCAATATCCCCCAGCCCTCCCTACTGCCTTCTCACATTGCTTGCTTACCTTAAGGTCACCTGATATGATTACCCCCAGGTCCCTTTCCATTTTTGTTGTTGTTACTACCTCCCCCCCATTGTGTAATCTTCCTCTGGGTTTTTGTTTCCCAGGTGCATTAGTTTGCACTTCTTTGCACTGAATCCAAGCTGCCATACTTCTGACCATTCCTCCAACCTTGCCAAGTCCCTTCTCATCCTTTCCACTCCTCCTTGTGTATCAACCCTATTGCAGATCTTTGTGTCATCTGCAAAGAGGCATACGTTTCCTTCCAGTCCCTCTGCAATGTCACATATAAAGACATTAAAAAGGACTGGACCCAGTACCGAACCCTGCGGTACCCCACTAGTAACCCCTCTTTCTTCAGAGTGGACTCCAATTACAATTATCTTCTGTGTCCTGTTGTCTACCCAATGTTTTACCCAGGCTACCACCCTGGGACCCACTCCCAGGCTGGTTAATTTGACCATTAATCTTTTGTGTGGGACTGAGTCAAATGCCTTGTTAAAGTGGGTCCAATGATTGGGACACTGACCAAATCGCAAAGCGTCTCCATTTGGAAGTGTAAGTATCTCTGGTAGTCGGCTTGCGGGCAGCTAGTAGGACATCGGCTACTTTTTCTGAGATTTGCTGTCTGTTTATGAAGATGTTTTCAGGAGCCAAGCAAGAAGATGCAGTGTTTTCAGGTTGGGGTGCATCACTGAACCGATGTCTTGTGTTAGGAGATCCTGTCTGGATGGCAATGAAATTGGTTCCATTATTGACAGCTGTTGAAGCAATGGAAACCATGCCTGTCTGGGCCATAGAGGAGCTATAAGAAGCATTGTGGCTGGCTCCATTTGTAATTTCATTAATGTTTTGAGTATTAGTGGGATTGGAGGGAAGACATATAAAGAGAGTCCTGTCCAGTTTTGGGACAGGGCATCGGTAGATTTTCCCTTTGTGTTCGGGATAATAGAGAAGTATCTGGGGAGTTTGTGGTTGTCTGGGGAGACAAACAGATCTATTTGGGGAATGCCCCATTGAGTGAATAGATTCTGGAGTACGGAGTCGTGCAGGGTCCACTCGTGTGAGGAGGACTGGTGACTTAGGCGATCCACCAATACACTGAGGTGGCCCAGAAGGTGAGCGGCTGTCAATGTTAGATTGTATTGTATAGCCACATTCCACACTTCTATGGCTGCTCTGCCGAGTGAGCAGGAGTGGGTGCCTCCTTGTTTGTTGAGGTAACATACTACTGTGGTGTTGTCTGATTGTATCAGTAGGTGACCCGGGATGAGGTGTGACTGGAAGGTTTGCAGTGCTAAATGGACTACACGCATTTCCAGTAGATTGATGTGTTGTCAGGCTTGAATGACATTCCATTTGCCTCGAGTCTGATGTGGTCCTAAATTGGCTCCCCAGCCCTGTAGGGATGCATCTGTTGTTAGCACTTGTTGTGGAGGAGCTATTTGGAATGGGCAGCCCTGGTTTAGATTGGAATGGAGGGTCCACCATGATAGTGCATGTCATAGGGCAGGAGTTATCCTGATGGGACTGTCCAACTGCCTGGTGGCTTGGCACCATTGTTCTTGTAGTGCCCATTGAATGGGACGTAGTCTCAGGCTGGCGTGTTCCACTGTTTGGATGGAGGCCACCATGTGACCGATGAGACAAAGCACACATCTTGCTGTAGTCATTTTTTGTGATTGTATTTGTCTGGTCTGTTGTATTAGGACAACCTGATGTGCCAGTGGGAGAAAGGCCTTGGCAACAGTCATGTCCAAGAATGCTCCTATGTATTGGAGGGATTGGGATAGGTGAGGATTGGATTTCGGCCAATTTACTCTAATCCCTAGATCTGCGAACAACTGAGTTGCTCTTTCGACTGTGCTTTTATAAGCCAATCATTGAGGTTTGGAAATATGTAGTGTCCTCAGTTTCTTAGAGCACTTGCTACCACCGCTAGGCATTTGGTAAAGACGTGGGGAGCCAAGGAAAGGCTGAATGGCAGGGCTCTGAATTGGTAATTTTTTTCCAATATTTGTAATCTGATGTATTTTTGATGGGCTGCATAAATGGGAATATGAAGATATGCATCCTTCATGTCCAAGGAACACATCCAGTCCCCTTGTCTTAATAATGGTAGGACAGATGCCAATGTGATCATCCTGAAGTGTTTGTATTGGATGTACTTGTTCAGTGGATGCAAGTCTAGTACAGGTCTGAGATCCCCTGTTTTCTTGGGTACTAGAAAAAAATGGGAATAAAATCCCTGGTGGTGACGTACTGGGACAGGTACAAAGGCCTGCTTTGTAAGTAGGGCCTGTATGTCCTCCAGTAAAATGGTCATGTACTCTGGAGGGTAATAGACCGTTCTCAGAGGAAAATATGGTGGTATTTCTTTTAGGTCCAATGTGTGCCTAGTTTGAATAATCTGGAGTACCCAAGTGTCTTTTGTTATCTTTTTCCAGGCCTCTAAATGAAGGGCAAAACAACCCCCTACAGCCTCCAAGGCCTGATGAAGGAGGCTGGGGTCTAGCCCTGGTAAGTCATTGTGAACCGGAGGTACCCGCGCCCCCTGAGGGGTGGGCACATGGAGGACGGGTGTTCGTTGTCCCTTTTGTGGGCTGGTCTCGTCCTCAATGTATTTTTGCGAAAGGATTTGTAACGTTTTCCCTTTTTGTTCTGGTAGGTATATTGTCCACTCTGTGTGTGGTACATACCTTGGACTGTACTTAATTGATGGCCAGAAGCTTGGAGATCATCTAAAATGATTTGTGTTCTGGGGCCAAATAATTTATCTCCACAAAATGGGACTTTAGTGACCTTTTGTTGTATGTCTGATGCCAGACCAGAGACTTGTAGCCATGCATGGTGGCGAAGGGTAATGCCTGTGGCAGAGACCTTCGCTGACATGTCCACTACCTCATAACCTGACCTGAGGAGGTGTCTGGATAGTGATGTAATGGTAGCGAGTGTCTGTAATAATTGTTCCTTTTCAGGAGAGGAAGGCAAGGTCTTAATGGTATCCAGTGCGGAATTGCCTAATGTTTTCTGGTATTTTAACATGTGGCCCATATAATTTAAAATCCTGATATTCATAGTACCTGAGGCAAATACTTTCTTGCCAAGGTAATCCAGGCATTTGGACTCCTTATTAGGAGGTAATGAGCTGGTACGTTTTGAAGTTTTAGTACGATCGTGAGCCACCATAATTACTATGGAGTCAGCTGACGGGATCGAGGATAAGTATTGATGGACTAGTGGAGCCCGGTAAAGGCGGTCGGCTTTTCGTGGAACAGCTGGTGTGTTTGATGGCTGACACCAAGCATCCGCAATAGCATTTTGGTAAGTAGATATAAGCGGCGGCAACACTAGAACCAGTTCTTCCGGGAGTTCAAGGTATTCTGCCATGTCCCGTCTTTGTTTGTCTTGCTCCGTAGTGGCAAAACCCATAATTTTTTGGATTTGTAGCATCATGTCTGAGAAAGAAGGGTCATCTGGTGGTGAGATGGCCCTAGCAGGTTGTGCCAAGTCTTCTTCAAAAGAGGATGCTATGGAAAATGTTGAGTCTTGCCCTTGAAATTCTATATCGGGGAAGTCATCCTCATGAATATCCTCTGAAAAATCCTCCAGCATGTTTGGTTCGTTTTCTGAATAATAGTCCTCTATAAGTGGAGGAAGCGAGGAAGGTGAGGCTTCTAAGTCAGAGCGAAGTCTCTTAGTAGGTGGTGGAGTCTTGGTTTCAGAGGATGGGGTCTCGGGTATTTTTGGAGGAGGACCGTACCCCAGTGATTGTAGTACTGTATTAATAATGCATTCCATGTCAGGAAGCTGAGAGGGTGGTAATGTCACCTCTTGATTTTGAGAACCCATTGTAATTGGTGTTATTGAAGATAAGGGCATTGTGGAGGGTCTGGTTGTGCCCCTCTAAAATAAACATCTGTGTCTCCGTAAGTGGGAAAAGCACCCCGATATGATGAAATCTGGGAAGAGGGCAGGCCGCCCCATGGATGCAAGAGAGTCTGGTTTGCCACTCCCCATAGTGGGTATTAATCCAACATTTTGTGACATGGGGTCCCCATATGAATAACGGGGGTTACCCTTTGATGTTGATGTTACTGTAGTCATCTATTTTGTTAAGGATAAAACATCAAAACGTCTTGTTTTATGAGCAAAAGCATGCTCCGTCGACAGGCGAATGAGGCCCGATGACAAGGGAGCATGGAATGGATGCTCAGTCGACAGTAGAGATCCCATCGTCGATGATGGAGTGAATAGCTCATGTGCAGTCAATGAGGGAAGCAGCTCCATCGAAGAGGGAAGCAAAAACATGGGTTCCGTCAATGGGGAGGCAGTCCCGTCAACGAGAAGTGTTTCCCATGAACCTCCGTTGACGGGTGAGTATGCCTCGTTGACGATGAAAGAGGTTTAAAAGCTGTCATCGACGGTAGAATAGTTTTCATCGATGATGAATGTGCTGTCGATGGTGTAGATTTAGAGGAAGTTACCATCGATGTACGTCATGGCAGAGATCGAGAGGATGGTTTTTCCTTCTCCCTTTTTGTGCCAAACTGTGACCCTGTCGGTGTGGAGCTCTTGGAAGGAGCCCCTTGTGTCTCCATTAAGGCTAACTTCCATTATGTAGGCTTGAATTTGGTGTAGCCTTCTCTTTTTTGTTGCAAGGTTAAATTCCTGGCGAAAAGCACAGCTGGTGGTGTCATGTGTGGGGCCTAGACACCTCAGGCAATGTTCCCACAATGAGTGCGCACTGGGACATGGTGCTGAAGAACCAAGAATTAGAAACAGCAAAAGGTTCTGGCACACGCAAAACTCATGAGAAGGATGCATAAATAATTTAAAAAAGTAATTTTATTGTACCATGACAAAACAAAACGTCCAGCCTGACATGTTTCGGACTGGCTACAATCTTTTCTCAAAGGCTAAAAAATCTCTAAACACACTCCTCTTAGATATACACATAATCACAGGTGATTCACATAAAAGACATAATAAAACAATCTTGTTTATAATCACTGTAATGGAACATCAAAAGAAGAGTATCATAATCAATTAAGACCCCAGCAAATAAGAGCTTATCATAAATAAAGGGACTTCATGTCTATAAATAATAAGACCATCTAATAAAATATGCCACAGACCTAATACAACACCAAACTATGAAAGCAAATACATAGCCTAAAAAACCTAACAATTAATATCACCCAGTAAGGGGCTAACACATTATGCACAAAAAACATATAGTAATCCCATTTATTGTTTCTTAAGATAGAGGTATGTTTCTAATGGCCCATTCAATCCTGGACTAATATTAGCCCTCAAAGTCAGGATCAAAAAATTCTCCCTATGTAAAACAAGATTATCAAAATCTCCCCCCCTAGGGTTATGACATATTTTGTCGATTGCCATGAATTTAAAGGAATGGTAGAGATTATCATTAACTTTTACAATATGAGCCGCTGTAGCATATGTAATGTCTTTTCTCTGAATGGCTCTGATATCTTCCCCAACCCTTACCTTAAAACGTCTAATTGTTTTGTCCACATAAACAGCTTTACATTCACATATTGCCAGATAAATCACACCCTCAGTATTGCATGTAATACATCATCTCACTTCAAAAACGTTATTATTAATACTAGATAAATATTTATCCTGAATAATGAAATCACAATATATGCATTTTTTTACATTTAAAATTTCCTTTCATTTTATTCAGCCATAATTCTGGTTGCTTAATTTTAAAATGGCTGTGTGTCAATAAATCCCTAAGTGTAGGCGCATTTTTAAAACACATTCTAACTGGTTTTTGTGTCACTTCTTTTAATCCTGGTTCTACTCCCAGCACATGCCAATGTTTTTTAATAATGCCTTCAAACTCCCTTGCTTGCGCTGAGTATTCAGTGACATAATTGAAACGGAGCTCTGTATCTATTGCTTCAGTTTGGTTTTGAAGAAGTGTTTCTTTCTCAGTATTTCTAGCTCTTAAATGAGCTTGATGTATGCTCGTCTTGCCATATCCCGTCTGTACTAATCTTTCAGTTAAAATTTCTGTTCCCCTTTCAAAATCCTCCAAATCAGTGCAATTCCGGTTAGTTCTTAGAAACTGACCAATTGGAATGTTGTTGGCTCGATGCAGTGGATGGCAACTATTTGCAAGCAAAACAGTGTTGCCATCTACTTCTTTGCGATATATATTAGTTTTTAAAGTGTCACATTCAGTTTTCTTAATCTCCAAGTCTAAAACGGTAATAGATTCATTCGAACTTGTAGTAGTAAATCTAAGATGGGGGGTCCATATTATGTAAGTAGTTTACACCGGCATTAAGGCTATTTATGTCTCCCTGCCACAGAATAAAAATATTGTCAATGTAACACCTCAGGCAATATATATGATTATCAAATCTACAGATCTTCCTGCCAAAAGGACAGGAATGAAATAGAGCTTGTTTGCTTTTTGAAGATTCTTCTTTAGGCATTAATTAATTCAGTTCTTGTCGATGACTGCTACACAGAAGATTGAGCTAGCTGCTGTGCGACAATGAAGCCGGCGGGAAAGAGAACAGAGAGTACCATGGACCACCCATTTTTATAGGCAGAGCCAGGAAATGATGTCATGTAAGGGTGGTCCCTGATAGGAGACTGCTGGAAGACGCTGCCGTGTGATAGCGCCACCTCCCTGGAACTCTAGCCGCTCAGGTACCAGGCTGTCGGGTGCAGGGATTGAAGGTCCAGATGGAATACCTTCCCCTGACTGAGCTGAAACCTCCCAGAAGTAATGACCTACTGCAAGAGACCATTCTGTAGATCTACTGTTACAGGTGAGTAACGTGTTTTTCCTAGGATCATGGATATGTTGTTCATCCACACATTTTGGCAGACTCCTAGCAGTTCTCCAGGAGGAGGGAGGTAAGGCGCACACACCTACTTGGGAAACAGAGATTGGAGACCTGAGGCCCCAAAACTAGCATCCCAGCATGACTCAAAGTCGATGTGATAATGGGTAATGAAGGTGTTTGCTGTCTTCCAGGTAGCAGCCAGACAGATTTCCTGGATAGGGATGTCCCTGGAAGCATCGACCAATGCAGCGGTTTGGTGGGTAGAGTGAGCTCTCATCCCTTTGGGAGGCTCCTTGCCTGCCAACTCGTAGCACAGGCTAATGCAAAATGTAATCCATCGAGCAATCATCCACTTTGCTGCAGGTCTGCCAGAAGTGGCTTCAGCATAGGTGACAAACAGCTGGCGAACCTCTCCCTGAATCTCCGCCGTCCTCTCATTAAAATAGGAGAGAGCTGGTCTCAGGTCCAAAGTATGAAGCCTGTATTTGACCTCAGAGGTGTAATTGGGGTAGTACACCAGTAGAGTCAATACCTAGTTAAGGTGAAACTCTGACATCAGCTTCGGAAGGAAATTTGGGTGGGGGCACAGGACAACCTTGTCCCTCCGGAAGACCAGATAAGGGGAGTCCACTGAGAGCGCCTGGAGCTCCCCTGTCTTTCTGGCAGATGTGATAGCCACCAGGAAGGCCATCTTCCATGACAAGTGTGACAACTCACACTTGTGTATTGGTTCAAATGACTTGCCCATGAGCTTTCCCTGTACCAACAGTAGATCCCATGGAGGTGGAGGTTCATGCACCACAGGGGATATGTGATCCAGGCCTTTGAAAAAGTGCCTGACCACTGTCTCCTGTGCCAACATTGGCTGACCGGCCGGTAAGCAGAGATGGCTGCCAGGTACAC
Organism: Neoceratodus forsteri; assembly: GCA_016271365.2. Lineage (NCBI taxonomy): Eukaryota > Metazoa > Chordata > Ceratodontiformes > Ceratodontidae > Neoceratodus > Neoceratodus forsteri. The sequence goes on along the minus strand of CM057456.1, from coordinate 159,743,220 downwards.
CCTAAGGGTCGATGACTGAAGACCCCCCCCCTTTTTTTTTTAAACATATCATACTTTATCCTCCTCACTGCAGAGCAGGTGACGAGCCATGTGGCTGCCGGCACCTGCAACCCCGGACCAAGTCTGGCCAGCGACGTGTTTGCCCCACAACAGACTGGCATGCTCAGAGCCCCCCCCTCAGGGACACAGGTCCAGACACCTGGGGGGCACACCTCTTGAGTCTGGGGACACAGGGCACAGCCATCAGCCACCACAGTCACCCCACAGTTTTCTGCCATCTTTTTCTCACTTGGGAGCCGGTCGTGCAATGGTGTACTGCACAAATGTGCTGACACCTGCCAGGCTCCACCCTCAAGTTATGCTTGCTATCTGTTGAGCACCCGGCCTCCGCCAGGAGTCACTGCAGAGCACTGCAACCCCTGTACCCACCCCAGAGGAAAGAGAGCAGTCGTGGGACGTTCCATCCTTCCTCTCCCCTGCCAATCCCCAGTGACCAGAGTCCATTCCTGAACCTGGGTTGTTGGGGTGGAGCGAAGTGTGGCATCCAGCGCTCCAACCCTCAGCACCACTGGGCCAGCACATGAAGACCCCCTTTGGTTAGAGACCAACGATAGTAGAGAATGTTAGCCACTGGACAGGACAGAGGGTCCAGGCCCTTGTCCTGACACCAAATGGAAAACCTTTTCCATTTGAAGGCATAACACTTCCTGGTTGACTCCTTCCTGGATGCTTCCACTACTGTGAGGACATCCTGGGAGAGACCCAAAGCCTGGAACTCAAGCCGCTCAGGTACCAGGCTGTCGGGTGCAGGGATTGAAGGTCCAGATGGAATACCTTCCCCTGACTGAGTGAGATCAGGTCCGGGCATGGTGGAAGCCGCTCTGGAGGCCTTTTGCTGAGGCTGAGGAGATCTGGGTGCCAGAACTGGTGTGGCCAGTCTGGGGCTACCAGAATCACCTGCGCCTTGTCCCTCCTCACCTTCAGGAGCACCCTGTTGATCAAGGGAAATGGAGGGAAGGTGTAGAAGAGGCCTGAGGTCCATGGCCTCGAGAAGACATCCCCCTGCAGTGAGCCCTGCTGAGAGGGGTGGGCATGAAACAGCCTCAGCTTGGTGTTTTCCAGGGAGGCAAACAGGTATACCAACGGTTTGCCCCAGTGGAAGAACAGACTGTAAGCTACCTCTGAATGGAAAGACCACTCATGGGATGTCTCGCCTATGCAACTGAAAGAATCTGCCAGTTGGTTTGCGGTTCCTGCCACATGTATGGCCAGGCAATCCACCTCCAGATGGCTCCCGAGTGTCCAGATGCAGAGTGCTTCCCTGTATAGCAGACGAGAATGCGTGCCGCCCTGTTTTTTGAGGTAGTACATGGTCGTGGTATTGTCCGTCTGGACTTGAACCACTCGACACTGGAGCTGATGAGCAAAAGTTGACAGTGCCAGTCTGACTGCTCTGAGCTCCAACAGGTTGATGTGATAATGGGACTCCTCAGGGTCCAGAACCTGTCTGACCTGTTGTCCCCCATGTGGGCTCCCCAGCCCATGAGAGAGGCATTGGTCGTAAGGATCACAGCTGGCTTGGGCTCCCTTCCTGCAACTGGTCTGGGACGGTCCACCATTGGAGAGCGTCCCACATCTTCTGGGTCACAGTGATCAGCTGGTCAAAATGACCATGGTGCTGAGTCCACTGGGTGGCCAGCTCCCATTGGAAGGGGCGCATGTGCCACTGGGCTCAACAGACCACACAGGTGTACATGCCATGTAACCCAGAAGGTGCAGAAAGTCCCGGGCAGGGCGCAACTGCCCAACCAGAAATGATTGGGCAAAGGAGGAGAGAACCTCCACCCTGTCCACCGGGAGCCGAGCTCTGGCTTGACAAAAGTCGAGCTCTGCCCCAATGAAGCATATCACCTGAGAAGGCACAAGCTCAGACTTGGCTTCGTTGATCAGGAGGCTGAGTTGGGAGCAGGTCTGGAGAGCCAGGTCCCTGGACCTCGCCACCTCCTGCTGGGTGGAACCTGCTAACAACCAATCATCGAGGGATGGGTAAATTCTGACACCCCTCCCCCAATGCCTGAGGTGGGCTGCCACCACTGCAATGCATTTGGTGAAGACCCATGGGGCCGATGACAGGCCAAATGGCATGGCTCAGAACTCGTATAGGGTTCCCTCGGCTCTGAAGCAGAGGAACCGCTGGTGGGACAGACGGATTGGAATGTGAAAGAACTCCTCCTGGAGATTCAGTGAGCAGAATCACATGTTTCGCTCCAGGGATGTTATGATCTGAGACAGAGTGACCATCCAGAAGGTGTGTGATCTGAGATACTGATTCAGGTCGTGTAGATATAGAATGGGGTGCCAGCCCCCCGTCCGCTTGGGAACCAGAAGTACCTGGCAATGAAGCCTGGGTCTGCTGGAGGGTCCACCACTGGAGCTACTGCCTCCTTGAGAAGGAGCTCAGCAATGTCCTCTAGGAGAGCCGACTGAATGTGGGCAGATGCCCTCTCCTCCTGTGGAGCGTGGGCTCGGCTTGGAGGGTACTGCTCGAATTCCAGAGGCAGTCCCTGGCCGACCACTTCTAAGACCCACCTGTCCATGGTAACAGCGGACCAGGTGGAAAGAAAGTGGTGGAGCCGGCCCCCCACAGGAGGACCCAGAGCTGGCATGATGGGAGTAGGGGTGGCAGCCCCCACCCCATCACTGGGCAGGCTTGGAGGTAGAGGGTCCAGGGCCTGAACCCCAGCCTCCCTCACGGGCCTGGAAGGGTCTGGGCGTGGGCCAGGGGTGCCAAGCTTGAGCCTGCTGCTACTGCTGACCCCCTTGAAAGGAGGACTGCTGGGCTGCAGGGGAAGAGTGCCAAAAAGGCTTCATCTTCTGCTGCTTCTTGGTACCAGAAGAACCCCTAGTAGAAGTGGCATCCAAGGTGGCATTGGACTGCTCAATGCACTGAAGGTGACCAGCTACACCTGGGCCAAAGAGATCAGTGCCCAGGAAAGGCACATCAGCTAGTTTGTGCTGAGTATCCACTGGAAAGGAGGAGAGCCTCAGCCAAGCCCTGCAATGAAAGGCAACTGCGGCTGCCAATGAATGGGCACATGAGTCCCTGATGTCCAGAGCCATCTGGAGCTGTTTGGCAAAAGCACAGCCTTGGTCCCGGACCTGCTTGACCGTGGTCTTAAGTCTGCGGAGATAAGTGGGAAGACTTCATCCAAGGACCCCAAAAGGGTATGGGAGAAGTGTGCCATGACGACAGCCGAGCTTGCCTGATGGACGCCTAAAGACAAGGCCGCATAGACCTTCTGGGCAGAGAGATCCAAATATTTGGATTCCTTCTCAGGAAGTCTGTTGGTATTGGTAGAACTACCAGTACACCTGAACACAGAGGCAGTCACAAGGCTCTCAGCCGAAGGGTGCTCTGCGAATCCTGCAAGGGACCCCATGGGTACTGCATACTTGCAGGCCATATGGGCAGATGGAGTTGGACAGGAGGCAGGGTGCTGCCAAAGTTCTAAGACAGGGCCACAGAAAAGGCTTCTGTTGGGGTATCCCCTTTCTTGAGGATGTCAGTGAGAGGGTACTCCGCCTTTTTCTGGATAGGTTCCAGGGGCATCCCTGTGGACTCAGATGAGGCGAAGAATGCCCTGAAAGGACGAAGGACCTTCTTCCATCTCTATCCCACCAGCCAAATCGTCATCCCTGGATGAGAATGGAGGCCAGTTTCATCCAAATCCAAGGTATCCGGATACAGCGGTCAACCGCCCACATCATACTCGATCCACCAGGGGCGGTCAGGGGTGCCAGTGACCGAGAGATGCCAGTAGCTTCCTTAGAAGGAGCCCCTCCCACAGGCCGCTTGGGCAGTAGTTCCACCAAAATCAGTGGAAAGACCAGTTTAGGCTGAAACGGTGGTTTTGCCAGCTCCGTGGGTGGAGGAACTGACTTAATCGGCTCCAGAGGAGTTGGCTTCGGCCTGGGAGGTGAAAGCCAAGTAATGGCCGGGGTAGGCTTGTGCCCGGATAAAGTCAGCTGTTGCTACATGAGGTCCTCGTAGTGCCCATGGAGCTTCCACCAGAGCCTCTCCTCATCCAAGGAGGACGAGGACGACCGATGGCATCGCCTCTTTTTAGAGCGCTTATGGCCCTTCCTCAGCCTTTCAGATGAGGGGGTCCAAGACCTTGATCGAGATCAGATGGGCCGACTCAGTCACTCGGGAGAAACACCTGTGGGACCGGTGACTTCCCCGGGGGTCAAGGATCACTTCCTCAGCGGGATTCCCAGCAGGCTGGGTCTCCTCGTAGGGGAAAGCAAGGACAGGAGTCCGAGTGAGGGAGTCATCAACCGGAGTCGGTGACAAAGGGTTGATCGGGTTGAGAATCATCTCAACATCGTCGAGCGACACTTCAGTTGACTGGCCAGATGGCAAGACCAAGAAGCCAGCGGCCTAAGAGACTATTTTGATTAAGGTTAAAATAGTCGGTTCCTGGGATCGAGATCTCTTCCTGATCCCAAGAGAGTCTCCGTCAAGACAAAGACGGTCTCGGGTTCTTCTCCCACTTACGGGACTGAGAGGAGTGCATGCCTGCAGGACTCTCACCCTTAGTTGGGAGACAGTGGCACAACTCTCGGAAGGAACCTGAGAAGGTGGAGCCCAGGTTGAGTGGAATGAAGAAGCTCCGAGAGGAAGATTCCGTGGCATGAGCCACTTCCTCCTTGAAGGCTTGCATGCGCTCCAATTCTTGGTGTATCCCGCAGCTGCAGAAACCACCCACTGGGCTTCCTTGGATTTCACCAGCGGGTTCTGTTTTTCAGGCCTCCCAGTTTAAGGTGTGTGAGATGGTCGTCGAAGACATTAGGTTGGAACGTGAGGCAAAACTCACTTGTCGTGGTGTCATGGCCGACACCTAACCAGTAAATGCACGTGGCATGCGGATTGGTGCGACACATCTTCTGCCTGCACGAACACTGGCAAAATCCTGGGGAAGACTTGTCTTCCATGATCAAGAAAAAACTATCACAAACGCGAACGCGAACAAGGTGAATTTTCGGAATAAAAGAAGGTTTTAATCCAGGGCCTTCAAAATGAGAAAGCATGAAGGAGGCAACCTGAATCTTCCAGCGGAAAGGAAGATCTGGCGTCCTGGGGCGCAGACAAGGTTTATACCACCTGGGTGGGTGGGAGGAGCCAGCTTGAAGACTTTCTGGCTGATTTAAAGGGATAGGGACACTACCAATAAGTGTGGATGAACAACATATCCACGATCCTGGAATTATTGCTTCTGGGTTAGGAAAAAAAAAAGTAGTTTTTTTACAATTCTGGGTATGCGTCTTATTGTAAGGTTTTAGACGGATAAAAAAATTTATTTTTATACAGGATATCAGGAGATTTCATGCCATTAGGGATACAATCCCTGTTCACAAGACAGTCCTGTTAGATGTCACATAATTGCTAATAAAAACAACCATTTGTCAATGCCAAATGTTGTCTCGCTGGCATTGGCATTGGTAGTGCAAGAGTTAGAGATGCATAATAGGAATGGCAATGAAGTATTGAACTGACGCCAACCCCACCCCCACCCTGCAGAGACTGACAGGCACTGGGGTGTGTCTTTGGGTTGTCAGCTATAACGTTCATGCCATTTTACCTCACCCTACCCTGTAGAGACTGACAAGTGTAGTGGTGTGCTTTGGGGTCTTTGGGCCTTGTACTTACCCCATTCCATAAGGAAATACGCTGAGGTGGGTGCAGTGAAGGAGAATGGGATGAACTTTGGAGCCGAACACTCCATGGCACACCTCGATGCCTGTCACTGGTTGCAGGGTGTGGGTGGGGGTGGAATGGTGAGAGCACTACAGCTGATGATCCCAAGTCACACCCCTGACGCCTATCAGTCTCTACAGGGTGGGATGTTACAGCTGGAAACCCTAACACCGTAGGCGTGTGTTGGTATTTTCACTCCAAATTATCAACGTGGGCTTTTTGTGACCCCACCTCATGAAGAGCGGCACTATCAGTTTGTTAGCCGAAAGGTAATCTTGCACAGCGACTGTGCCATTTGGCACCACAGGTACGGAAATACATTTTGGGCAGGATTTGAAAAATTGACAACTGTATTGTTCATGAGTAGGTGTAAATAAAATGGCAACATTGAAAATCTGGAGTGAAAATATGAAAAATTGAAGTCATGAGCATGTATAGAAACTGTGCAATGCACGGCTGTAACCCAATTATTTTGGGGATTTTTTTAACCACATTTGCAATATAGGCATTTTGTGACCTCTCCTCATGAACAGTGGCGCTGTGATTTTGTTAATCTGTCCCAAATGTTGATTTCCCACAGCGACCACGCCATTGTGCGCAACAGGTGCGACAACACATTTTGGGCAGGATGTAAAAAAATGACAACTGTACTGCTCATAAGGAGGTATGAAAAAAATGCCAGTGTCAAAAATCTGGCATGAAAATATTGCAAATTCGCGAAGGTACAAGGGTGCGTGGAAACTGCGCAACGCACCCTTGTAACACAGTCATTTTATGGACTTTCATCACCAAATTTTCAACATAGGCATTTTAGGACCTCTGCTCATGAACAGTGTCACCATCATTTTCTCAAACTGTTGCAAAAACTGATTTTGCATAGTAATCACGCTATTCTGCGCCGGACGTGCAAAAACACATTTTGGCCAGGATATGTAAAATAACAGCTGTACTGTTCAAAGGGAGGTGTGGTAAAATGCCAATTTTGAAAATCTGGAGTGAAAATATTAAAAATTCACATAGTTATGAGCGTGCGTGGAAACTGCACAATGCACGCTCGCAAAACAGCCATTTTTTGGATTTTTTCCACCAAATTTGCAACATAGGCTTTTGATAGCCCACCTCATGAACAGTGGCACTGTCGTTTTGTTCATCGGTCCCAAAAGGTGATTCCACGCAGTGACCATGAAATCACCTTTTGGGACCAAATAACCATGACAGTGACTGAATTCAAGAGGAGGGGTCCCAATAACCCCATGTTGAAAATTTGGTGCCAAATTACCCAAAATGGTTGAGATGTACCAAAGTTGAAAACCCTATTTATGCCATTATACAGCTTACTGGCATTTCTTCAGTTCGCGGTCAGCTTTGAAGAGTGCAGACGTGTTCCTGGTCCACCAAAGATCGTTGAGCCAGACTCTGGAGGCAAGTATGGAGTGAGGGGGGTAGTGAACGCAGAGGGTGGGTGCTGGTTGGGGGTTGGGGTAAGAGAGACCACAAGGGACTGTTTTCTTCTTTTACAGGTAAAAAAAAAAAAGACAAGGGTCTGTTTTCTTATTTTTTTGCAGGTGTTGGTTTGGTATACTGGGGTGGACTCCCAGTGTACCACCTGCATAACCTGCATAATGGGGAGGGGACCGTTGCCAATGGGGATTGGGCCCCCCATCGGCACAGAAACGGGTGGGGTGGTGCATGATGTCGGCACACAGCACACATCGGGGGCTGGGGACATTATGCCTAGGCAGGGGGGACTGAAGCCGACAGGGATTGGGTCCTCTGTTGGCAAGGAAAGACTGTTGGAGGGGTGCATGATGCCGAGGAGGATTGGGCACCCCCCTCAGCACACACTTGGAATGGGAGGGGGGCCCCCCCGTGGAAAATGAAGTGGCTGTGGTAGTTGGTGCTGCTATGTTTAGGAAAGTGCTTCACCAGCAAGGGCACGTCGGGAGGCATGTTCTGGTGCCGCTGCATGACGAGCTTGGCTCTCATTGCAGCGGACCTTTTCTCAGATGTGCTCGACTCATTAAATATTGCTGGTGTGGCACCTGCATGCTGGCTTATTGGGGAATGAGGGACACACCTACTGATGCGTGCCCAGCATTCGCCCACAGTGACTGCACCTCCAAATCTGCTACTAATGCAATATGTTGGCTGGCATGCACGTGCAAGCCAACATAATTATACAAACCAAATATTTATACATAGAGATACAGATTTCACAAACATACTTTGCACCTAGACGTACAATAGTTAATTTAAAACCTCAAGTACACAAGCAACATTCATACAACCAAGTAGATAACTGTGAAAACGTATTCTACTGTAAAGAGAAGTTTCTGTGTGGGTAGCGCTGAATGTATGCTTACGCTTGGTTCAGTTTGGAGCAAGCTTTTTTTTTCTGAGACAAGGTAGCTGCAAACTGGTTTTAGTGTCTCACATTGGGGAGTTTTTTTTTTGGGGGGGGGTTTGCCCTAACTGACAGACAAACGCTAACAGACTGCGACAGGATCTTTTGCAGTTTCTTATAAAACAAGGAAAAGCAAGCTTGAAAAAAACCCTGAGCAGTTAACTTTCATTTATCCTCTGCCACATCTCTTTTTAGGTCTAGTATGACTAATTATAATATGCAACATATAGGGAGAAGGTTTGTTTAGAAGAGGGGTTGTGTGAGAGGATATTTTTACCACTACCGGCATCTACTTAAACCACACTCCAGCTACTATCCGAGCAGAGTCTCACACACCACATTTCCTAAAAACAAAAAAACAAAACAGTTACTAAATTAACTTTTCACAGTGAGTAAAGTGCGGCAGGAATGGATAGGGAAGGAGAATTATTAAAAAAAAAAAATACAGTGCCTAAAGTGTTTTTTTTTTTTTTTTTTTTTACATAAATTTAAAGGTGAGCTCTGATTACTCTCTCAGAGATCAGCTGATCAGTGTCATGCCAGATTGGTTCCAAGCTCTTCCTTGCGAATGAAAATTGTGAGCTGCTGTAAGGAAACAGCTGATCATCTGAAGAAAATAAGGAGGATTTGAAAAACGAACGTCTTATTCACACTGGTATCTTGCTTCTTCATTTACTGTGTCTCATAGTCGTTAATTCATGTTCAAGTAGCCTTTTCATATACCGCCTGACTCTCTGCAGCTAAGAACTATTATTACATTACTGACACATAAAATATCTTTTTGACACAGGCTATCCTGGCCTGTCACACATCACTGTCATTATGCACATTTTTGTGTATTATTATTAATATATACCCCAATGTTAAATAGCATGAAGAAACAAAAGCAGGGATCGGGGCTGGGCAAGGGAATTCTGAAAGCTCAAGTGGCTGCCAGTGCCCAAGGTTGTGGTATGAGTTATGGCAGCATTTTTCAGAAGTGGAGTAGCTTGAGTCCTGCTCAAGAGAAACTTCTATTACGTATAATTTTGACTGCATTTGATTTATCCTGTGAGTCCAACCAACCACCACTGATGTGATTGATGATGAGATGAGTGTTACTGGACCACCACTATTATGCTGCTGCTGCTGCTATCCTACAAATGCCCAGACAGGATCTGGTGATGATCCCTGAATACCATGCTGTGTTCTACAATCAAAGGTAAATATTTGTATGGATTTTTTTGGGGGAGAGGAGATTATGTACTCACTGTAATTCTTGATCTTCCAGAATACCTTTACCATTCATCACTGGTGCGTTTGTGCCAGAGGCGCTAGGACCCTGTGGGAGCGCATGCTTTCAAGAGCTTTTTGGAGGAAGGGAGCCGACACTGGAGATGGCACAGCTCATGAGGTGAACATATGATGTGGCGCTCGAGGACTGGCCAGTAACAGATGCCGGCTCACTCTCCCCCTCAGTTCTGTCCACCTAGTAGAGGAATAAAGGGTAGAAGATAGAAAGGGTGGGGCAAGGGAGCCCAAGGGAAAGGGAAAAGGATATAGGATATAAATTAAACAAAGTAATAAAAAACGACCAGAAGAGACAATACAAGAAATTCTAGGGGGAGGGAGTTCAGGATGGCCAAAGGATGACCCGAGCAACTGGGCAGGCCAAGGAGAGAAAGAGTGTGTGTGAGAGAGAGCTGAGGACCCCATGCCCTCGGAAAGAAGGGATGTGTCAGAAGAGCTAGTTTGCTCTAACTCCAACCTAAACACGTCCGACACTTTCTGAGCTATTAACCCAGAAGAAAAGGCTGTCTTTAAAAACTGAGTGACCAGCTGAGAAGGGTTGCAAGGAAAAGACTACTTATCTGGCATATAATGAGGAGAGCTATGAGCCCTAAGGAAAACATACTCAAGTGTAGATGTCCATCTAAGGAAGAAGGAGGCAGTAGGTAAGGTTTAAGAATCCCATATGACCAAGACATAATATGGGAGAAATGTCGGCCTTTGAAACCCAGGGTCTGAGGCTAAGCCAGGGCTCTGACAGTTAGGACAAGCTCAGTTTCTAAGAACTAAAAACTAGGGAAAGAAGGCACTCCTAAGGACCTGACCGAGGACAGGGGACCTCACAAGGAGCAGGGCAGGAATGGGATTCCAAGGGGTCTCTGTTCTCTTAATTCTGAGATTGTGGGAGAATCTCAAAGGGAATTAAGAGACAGAAAGGTGTAGCAGGCCAAAAATAACTAGCATTTGTCAATGCCGAATGTTTGCTTGCTGGCATTGGCATTGGTAGTGTAGAAGTTACAGAGCTGCATAATAGGAATGGCAACGAAGTATTGAACTGAAGCCAACCCCACCACCACCCCCCTGCAGAGAGTGACAGGCATTGGGGTGTGCCTTTGGGTCGTCAGGCATAACGACCACGCCATTTCACCGCACCCTACCCTGCAGACACTGACAAGTGTCACTGTGCCTTGGGGTCTTTGGCCTTTAAGCACACCCCATTCCATCAGGAAATACGGTGAGATGGGTGCGGTATAGGGGAATGGGGTGAAGTTTGGGCCCGAAGAGTCCGAGGCATACCCTGATGCCTCTCACTGGCTGCAGGGTGTGGGTGGGGGAGGAATGGTATGAGCATTACAGGCAAGAATTGCAAGTCACACCCCTGATGCCTGTCATTTTCTTCAGGGTGGGGCGTTATGGTCGGAAACCCAACACCCAGGCAGCATCTGCTGGTATTTACACCCAAATTTTCAACATGTTTTTTTGACCCCCACCTCATGAACAGTGGCAATATCAGTTTGTTAGCCGAAACTGCTTTTGCACAGCGATTACGGCATTTGGCACCACAGGTCAAAACACATTCTGAGCAGGATGGAAAAATGACAGCGGTACTGTTCATGGGGAGGTGTAAAATGGCAATGTTGAAAATCTGCTGTGAAATGTTAAAAACTGGTGAAGTCAATGGTGTAGAAACTGTAGCAACGACACCGTAATGTAACTAGTTTGGGGATTTTTTTTTTTTGCAGCAGATTGTTAACACAGGCATTTTGGGACCTCCACTCATGAACAGTGTCAGTGTGATTTTCTTTATCTGTCCCGAACAATGATTTCCCACAGCGACCACGCATTTCTGCGCTGAAAGTGTGAACACACATTTCGGCCATGTTGTGGAAAATGACAGCTGTACTGTTCCTAAGGAGGTGTGGAAAAATGCCACTGGTGAAAATCTGGACTGAAAATATTACAAATTCATGAACTTACGAGGCTGTGTGGAAACTGTGCAATGCTCACTCGTAACAGTCATTTTATGGAGTTTTGTCACCAAATTTTCAACATAGCCATTTTAAGACCTCTGCTCATGACCAGTATCACTGTGATTTTCTTAATCTGTCCCAAACATCGTTTTCGTACACCGACTGTACCACTGTGCGCTACATGTGCGGAAACACATTTTGGGCGAGATGTAAAAAATGGTAGCTGTACTGCTCATAAGGAAGTGCAGTAAAATGGCACTGTTGAAGATCTGGTGTGCAAATATTACAAATTCGCAAACTTGCCAACGTACGTAGGAACTGTGCAATGTGCGCTCCTAAAACAGTCATTTTTGGGAATTTTTTCACCAAATTTTCAACATAGCCATTTTAAGACCTCTGCTCATGACCAGTGTCACTGTGATTTTATTAATGTGTCCCATACATTGATTTCGCACACCGACTGCGCCACTGTGAGCTACATGGGCGGAAACACGTTGTGGGTGAGATGTGAAAAATGACAGCTGTACTGCCCATAAGGAGGTGTGGTAAAATGGCAATGTTGAAAATCTGGAGTGGTGAAAATATTGAAAATACCATCCTTACGAGCGTATGTGGAACTGCGCAACGCACCAGAACAGTCATTTTTAGAATTTTTTGCACCAAATTTTCAACATAGCCATTTTTTAAGACTTCTACCATGAGCAGTGTCACTGTGATTTTCTTAATGTGTCCTGCATTGATTTGCACACTGACTGCGCCATTGTGCGCCATATGGGCGGAAACATGTTTTGGGTGAGATGTGAAAATGACAGCTGTACTGCTCATAAGAAGGTGTGGTAAAATGGCAATGTTGAAAATCTGGAGTGAAAATATTAAAATTCGCGAACTTACGAGCAGTATAGGAACTGCAAGTAAATTCATCGCCGAAAAGTCATTTTAGAATTTTCTACCAAATTTTCAAATCAGGCTTTTGAGAGCCCACCTTATAAACACTGGCAGTGTCGCTTCGTTAATCATTCGGGAAAGGTGATTTCCGCACAGTGGCTGCGAATCACCCTTCGGCCCGAGTAACGCCATGACAGTGACAGCACTCATGAGAAGGGGTCCCAAAAACCCCATGTTGAAAATTTGGTGCAAAAATTCCAAAAAATGCCTGAGATATGCAGCAAAGTTGAAAAAACCCTATCTATTACATTATACAGCTTACCGGCATTTCCTCAGTTCGCGGTCGGCTTTGAAGAGTGCAGACGTGTTCCCAGTCCACCGAAGATCGTCGCGCTAGACTCCAGAGGTAAGGTTGGGGTGGTGGGGTGGGGAGGCAGGGGCACAGTGGTGGGTGCGGGTGGGGCAGGGAGACTGCGTAGGGACCGCTTATTTAATTTACAGTTTTTTTGTTTTTTTTTAGTATTAAGATGACGCTGGACATTTGCCATGCTGGGGTGGGCTCCCAGCATGACAGCTGGAAAGGCTGTTTGGGGGGCTGGAGCCGACGTGGATTGGGCACCCCTGGCCAGCCATATGGTTTGTGCCACGCCAGTGGGCCCTTGTGCCGCAGCTGTAAGGCTGTTTGGGTTGGAGCCGACGGGATTGGGCATCCCTACCGGCCACTCGGAGGTGTGCCATGCTGGGGTGGGCTCAGCGCTGGCAGCTGTAAGGCTGTTTGGGGCGGCGGGAGCCGACGGGCATTGGGCACCCCCGCTGGCTATACACTATGTGCGTGGGGAGCATGCGTCAGCACGCAATATAGGCGCATGCGGTTGAGGGGGGGAGCTCTGCTCACTGAAGCGTTGCTCTTCCTTTCAACTGTATGCCACTGCATTTTCCTGCTGTCATAGACAGCTGCAGCAGTGATTGGCGCACTGCGACCGCGTCTGCAAACACACTGACTGAATTGGAAGAGGCTGACACACCTCTAGAAAACTCGTATGATGGCACTATGTTTCTTGCACATGCGTGCAAGCAAACATAAAAAGGTGGTGACTACACAGGAAGGTAAAACTAGGGAAAGTTGGCTGCTGTTTGAAATATTGGGTGGTCCGCATAGGCGAACTCTCATAGCAAGCTCCATCCCTCGAGGGATCATAAGGGACAATCTAACAGCAAAAGCACAGATCCTCCCTACTACTAGGAAAGAAGGGAAGGGAAGGCTACTGGAGATAAACAGAGAGGGGTGTCTCTGCTATCTCTCTCTCTCTCTCAGGAAAAAGGAAAACATTGTTCTCTTTCTTTTCCTTGGAAAGCAAGAATCATAAGAGATCCTCTAACCCAAGTATGTATATGGTCAAAATACATACACCAAAACCTCCTTAAAAAATTCTTTTTTTTTGTCACCAGGTGTGCTAAAAGAAGAAAAGGGCTAGTTGTCTGAGGCAGAATTGCCTTTCCCCAACAAAAATAAAGGACTAAACGAGGAGTCTGAACAACAAGAAGTGTTTGTTTTTTTTGGTGGGTGGCCACGAGTTGCAAGGAAAGGGAACAAGCCCCCTCAGGAGTTTGCCCCATAATGTGTATTACTTTTTTGGTTGCAAAATAGGGGGAAGGCAGAAGAAGGGAGGAGACACTGCCCAGAAACTTGGCCATTGCGAGGGAAGGATGGGAAGAAGTGATGAATGAGGAAGATATTCTGGAAGATCAAGAATTACGGTGAGCGCATCATTTTCATATCTTTCAAGAATCAATCTTCACCATTCATCACTGGTGGGTCAGAGTGCCAAGCCACCACCATATGGTGGTATTAGCAAACTCTGAGGGAAATTATTGTTCCCATAGCCTCCTGTGGGGGAGACGCAGAGAGGCGGAGGCCCCTCACGGGTCTGGCGAGGCCTGAGACTTGTCAGGGGCAGGTGGAGGCGTCCGCAGACTGGGACCAGGAAGGTGCCCCACAAGTTCTCACCTGGTTCTGTGGGAGAAGAAATGGGCCCCCTGGTATTGTGAGATGACCACCCTATGCTGGACCAAGGGTGATAACCTGGAAAGTTGAAGCCACGCCATCCACCTAATGCAGACCACAGGTCCTACCAACCTGGAGGCTACCTTGTTGGTGCCATAAGATGCCCCCAACTGGTGTCTTGCCAGCTCCAGACCCTTGGCAGAAAGGCTCATGGCTTTCCTGGTTGCCTCACAGTCTGGCAAGGATGCCAGGAGCTATCTCAGAGTTGCCCTCAGGTGCCTGCCATATGACACCATGTGTACCTCATGTGCAGCAATGTACTAGCAAAGTGAGCGCCATCAAGAAAACTGTTCTACCCCAGTGGTCAAACACAGCTATTTCTGACTCAGGGAGATGGTCATTCTGTGGGCAGTGATGCCCAGAAGGAGTGTCCAGGAGCTGGACCCCAGAAGTGGGGTGCGGCATGACTCCTGGAGACCCCAGGGGTGTGCAATACAGAGTCAGACATTCTGCGATGTTGGACTTCCAGTTGGGACACTCACCTAATAGCAGCCTAAGCAGTGTGCTCTGACCAACTGACTCTCAATCTACGGGCATCTAGACCCAATCCCACCATCCTGTTGACCAGACTGAGCACATCTGATTACCTGATGCCGCCAAAGCACCGCTGGAAGGATAATCCCCCAAATCAAACTGCAACACAGCTAACAAGCATTTGTCAATGCCGAACGTTCGCTTGCAGGTATTTGCAGTGGTGTTTGGCATGTATGGTGCTTTACCCTAATGCCCTGTGCGATTGTTGGTATTTGCACAATAAATTGTCAGCATGATCTTTTGTTACCCCATTGTGCGCCATATAGGCGAAACACGCTTTGGGCAGGATGTGAAAAATGACAGCTGTACTGCTCATAAGGAAGTGGTAAAACGCCAATGTTGAAAAATCTGAGTGGAAATATTGAAAATTCGCAAACGTACGAGCGAGCGTGGGAACTGTGCAATGCACGCTCGTAAAACAGTCATTTTTAAGAATTTTTTCACCAAATTTTCAACATTGCCATTTTAAAACCTCTGCTAATGAACAGTGTCACTGTGATTTTCTTACTGTGTCCCATACATTGATTTCTCCATTACCGACTCGCCATTGTGCACTACATGGGGAAGATGTTTGGGCAGGATGTGAAAATGACAGCTGTACTGCTCATAAGGAGGTGTGGAAATGGCAATGCTGAAAATCTGGAGTGAAATATTGAAAATTCAGAACGATGAGAGCAGTGTGGAACTGCACAACGACGCCGTAAACACTCATTTTTAGGATTTTGTCACTAAATTTTCAATATGCCATTTTAAGATCTCTGCTCATGAAGAGTGTCACTGTGATTTTCTTAATGTGTTCCATACACTGAGTTCGCACAATCGACTGCGCCATTGTGCGCTACATGGGCGGAAACATGTTTTGGGTGAGATGCGAAAAATGACAGCTGTACAGCTCATAAGAAGGTGCGATAAAATGGCAATGTTGAAAATCTGGAGGAAAATATTGAAAATTCGCAAACCTACGCAGCCTGGCGAAATCGCGAACGACGCCGAGAACAGTTATTTTGATGCTGCACGGTCAATATGGATATTTTGGGATTCTTCATGAATGATAAACATTGTCATGGCGTTATTCGAGGCGAGAGGTGATTTCAACAGTGACCGCGCAGTGCCGCGAAATCACCTTCGGGCCCGAATAACGCCATGACAGTGACATCATTCATGAGAAGGGGTCCTAAAACCTCATGTTGGAAAATTTGGCACAAATTCCAAAATGACTGAGATATGCAATAAAGTTGAAACCCCCATGTAGCTCATTATACAGCTTACCGGCATTTCCTCAGTTCGCGGTCGGCTTTGAAGAGTGCAGATGTGTTCCCGGTCCAATCAAGATCGCCGCGCTGGGTCCGGAGGTAACCATGGGTGGGGGTGTGGGGAGGCTGGGTGCGGTTGTGGGAGGGGCTGGGAGACGCGGCCACGGACCGCTTTTTGTTTTACAGGAAAAAAAAAGACGACGATCGCTTTGCCACGCTGGGTGGGCTCCCAGCATGGCAGAAGATGTGGGGGGGGCAAGGAGCCGACGGGGATTGGGAACCCTGCCGGCAAAGCACGCTGGGGCCGAGGAGCTGACGGGATTGGGCACCCCCGCCGCAAACAAACAACGGTTTGCCACGCTGGGGTGGGCCCTCTAGCCGCGGCAGAAAGCTTTTGGGGACGCGCGGATGCGCCGCTGAGGAGCGCGGCGGACGGAGGGGACGGCGCCAGTATGGCAAGCAGTGTTTTCCTTGAAGCAGAGGAACACCGCTGTCATACTGAGCTCCTGCACCCATGGTGCAGGACCACCACGCCACTCAGGGAGCAGTGCATTGGATGGGAGGCACACCTCCAAGTGTGCTACTCTCCCAAAACGTTCCTTGCGCATGCGCGCAAGCGAACGTAAAAATGATCACCCATGCTGAAAGAGAGGAGGCCTCTGGAACCACGGGCTCACAGTTGGGGACCCAGGAGGAGTGATCACCTGAAGAATCGGAGTGCACAGTCACTTCTAAGGAATTGTGCCAGGCACGCAAACAAATTAACCAAACTCTACAACGTTTAGAGACAAAGGTCTCTGAACAATGTACGGACATCTCTGCTCTAACCCAACGCACAGGAGAAATGGAGGAGGTCCTGATAGACTACACAAATACCACTGACCTGCATAATAAGGCACTGCTGGACTTGCACCACTGCTCCATCTCCCTTGAAAATCAACTTAAAGAACTTGAAAATAGGAATCAGAGGAACAACATAAGGATTCACGATCTCCCAGAGGAGACAGAATCAGAGGCAATGATTCGTTTTATAGATTCCTTCCTCCACAAAATATTGAACCTACCTGCTGAAAAAGCCCTTAACATCATAAGAGCCCATAGATCCCTGATCCCTAGACCCAGAGACCCTAAAACTAAACCACGTTCTGTTATTTTGGCATTCTTGGACTATCGTGTAGAAGAAGAAATTCTCTAACTAGCCTGGTCCAAAGAAATAATTCATTTTGGGGATGTCCGTTTATTTTTTGACCATGATTTTAGGCCATGGTTGTTAGCCCAGAGGAGGAAAGTACTTACGGTGGTTAAACAGCTCCAGCAACAAAGCATGAAGGCCTTTGTGGAGTATCCTGCTCGTTTAAAGGTGCAACTGGATGAGGGGCCAAGGTGTGTTTTGGACTTGCAGGCAGCGGAAGATTTCCTGCAACAGAAGGGCATTCAGCTACCGAGGGAAGAAGATTTTAGCTAGCAACGTCAGCAAATTGAGGCTAGGGACTGGATTACAGGTGGAACTAAAAGGCAGGGCTTTAGAGGCAGCACGGTTGCTTCCTCTATCTGGGACATAGTCAGACGAAAGAAACGTTTGAGAAGCTCAAACAGTGAGCAAGCCCCTAAATCCAGTGTGGCTCAGGAAAGTACTTCTGCTTCAACACAAAGCCCTAAGGCCACCTGAATATGTGCAGGCAAAGTACATTTATTTATTTATTGAAAGATATCGGAATTACAATCCTTTGAGTCATCGACTCCTTTGCAAAGGCTCCACGTCAGAAGAGACATATACTATGGATCACAAACTTAATACGTTGAGTACAACTAATATACATTGGGCAACAGTAAAAACTTAAAACATATGGCACGGAAGAAAAACATAAAACATTGATAGAGGATTTAAACATTTGGTGCAGTGTTACTGTAGGGTTACATCATCTGGCGTCTTAAAAAAAGAAGTCCCGGATCTACACTTTTGACTCACATGACAGTACTACAGTTTCGGAAGGTCTTACAAAATAGGCCCCGAGTCAGGATATGATTAACGTGAGATTTATGATAATTAGCTATGGGACTAGGCCAGAGTACTGGGGGGAAGGGGGCCACTATCCATGTGGCATTGGAACTTGGTTTTAACGTTATCTACAGTCACAGGTTGCCGAGTTGAGGAGTGTCCTAAGACCAGCTTTAAATTGCCAGAAACTGTATTTAAGGGAGATTGTGGATGGTAGGTTGTTTATGTTACTCTTTGGGTGACTTTTGTACCATCCTGAGGGGACCAACGATGCGATCGTTTGGTATAGAAGGTTTGGACTTAAGGGACTACCCTATTTACATGGGAGACAGTCTGTTACAATTTACGGATATTTTGTTATGTCTCATTCTGAAAGGATTTGTCGATGGGATGTAGAAAGCTTAATGTCTTAAATTATTTCACATTCCTGGATCTACCATTTTGGAGGTGAGGGGTGGAGCCTGGGGGCTCTCTCTCCCTAGGGGGGTTGAGGTGACACAGGGTGATCGGGGACCATCTGTTCTGACCTGGGGGAGAAATGTCAGTCATTGTGCAGCCTATACAAAATCTGACCTAATACTCTGCTGGTTGTGTGTTGTTTGGAGCGGGGGTATATGACGCACCATGTTGCCTTCGAATTTAATTCATAAGTGAATGGGGGACTTTACTGGCCTCAATGGGTAGACCCTGGGCGTGTGGCTTTTGGGACTGGGCGCCCAGCCTGGGTGGGAGATCACTTGTTCCTCTGAGGGGAGTCTGCTGGGGCCAGTCCTTGTGATTAAGGTGGTGTGACTTTGCTCTCATTCGCTTTAGAGTGATTCAAATCAGCTACAGAACACTCTAAATAATTACAATTTGATATATAACTATTGCTCATTAATGGCTGCTCCTGTGTCTCTCTCCCAGTCGGATGGGGAAGATATCCTGAACAGCCTGGTGGTGGCTCTTCTCCCTGGGCCCGCGGGGGGTTGGGGGGGGAAGAGAATCTGGCTTTGGGGATAAAGGGGGGTCTGCCTCCCCTTCTCCAATAACTCCTGGTGTTGATCCAGAACTACCTAGCAGCTTGTACCATACCTTTTAAGTCAGGAGAGTTGGTCAGCCAGACTTTCCAGATGCAACTAAAGCGAAATAATCTTATTAACTCTGGAACATAATTTAGGAGCAATCCTCAAGGGTATCCAGCCAATGGAATGCCATAGGTGACCTTGGTTCTATATTACACGAGCTGATGCAACAGGTGGCATTCATTACATAGAGCTAAGTGCTTAATCCACCAGCGAAGCTCTGGGGGAGCCCTCCAGTAGGAGGACAACAAAAATCCTGCCCTCTTCATCCTCCTCCTCCTACAGTGGGGAGGGGGGTCTAGACAGAGATTATTCTCATAGGATCTTCTAGCAAGGAAGTCAACTACTAGTTTCAACAAACATTTTTTTGCCTGTTTGGCATGTTATACATTTGAGTGTTTATACAGTTTTCATGATGGAGATGGTCTGCGCTGGGGGGCTGCTGGATAGGAGGGGGCCTTGTCGGTGGTGGGGGGGAGGGGTGTGTGCCTTGAATGTGCTGTTTTTTTGAACATGATGACTAACTCAGGTACTGTTCTCTGTACATATAACATAAATGGCCTAACAAGCCTGGTTAAAAGAAGTAAGGTTCTCAGCCTCATCAAAAAGTCATCTGCGGACTATGTATTTCCTCACGAGACCCACCTTTCAGAAAGGGAGCACAATAAATTCCTTAAACTAGGGTTCAAGGATATTGCTGCCTCATCATATAAAAATGGCAGGTGAAGGGGCACACTGGTATTAACACCTCACAAGTCGCAGTTTGAAACGCTTGATGTTAAAATAGACAAAGAGGGGCGATATGCTCTTATGAAGGGTAAAGTGCAGGGCCAACAGTTAACAATGGCATCAATGTATTTCCCACCGGGAACACCGTACCAAGACTATAGGGCTTTTTTCCTACTCCACCAGAAATGGGCGGAGGGGGTCATGACCTTGGGGGTTGGGGTGGAGAGAGAGATTTGAATTTGGATTTTAACCTGTCCTTGGATACGACCTCACAAATCCCCAGAAGATCCCAAGTTGCCAGGTGGGTTCACAAGTTAATTGGTGAATTGAGAATGCTAGATGTGTGGAGACACCAACATGGAAAGGGGAGGATTACACTTACTTCTCTGCCACCCATAACATGTATTCTAGGACTATTTTTTAGTCCCCAAGAATGAAGTGTCCAGGGTGCAGGATTCTTGGGTCGGAGACTTCGTTCTCTCGCACCATGAGCCCTTATACATGCACCTTGGAATTGGGGAGATGCGCAGGAACATATTCTGGAGGCTTAACATTTCATTAATTAAAGACAGGGAAACAAAGGACCAGATAATAGAGACTTACAACCAGTTTTTATTGGAGAATGATGATCAACATTCATCCCAGGCCATGCTGTGAGACACAGCCAAAGCCGTCCTCTGAGGTAAATTTATCCAGATAGCAGTCAGGAAGAAAAGGGAGAGAGAAGGGAGGAAAACGACTCTTATAAAACAAATTAAGGCACTGGAAGACACACAGAAACAAAAGTTATCTAGGGAGAGGGTGAGACAGTTTAAATCCCTGAAACAAGAGTTGGGAGTGCTTTTAGACTACCAGGTGGAACAGAAACTTTTGTTCTTAAGGCAGAAATATTATGAGAGTGCTCCGAGGTCACTTAGGCTGCTAGCCAGTAGGCTCAGAGCACAAAGGGCTAGAGCCACAATATCGTCTTTCTGGCATGAGAGGCAGAAGAAAATGGTGCATAGTGTTACGGAGGTAACCAAAGCCTTCCGAGAGTTCTATGAAGAATTGTATGCCAGGGAGGCACCCCCGCAGGAAAGGAAGATAGAGGTTTTCTTAAATAAGCTGAAGCTGCTACGCTTATCTCCTGAGCAAGGGGCTGGGCTGCTGCATCCAATCACGGCAGAGGAAGTTAAGGCAGAGACTGGGGGATCGTAGGGAGGCAGTATAGTGCAGTGGTTTAAGGCTCTGAGCTGCAAATCTGGAGACCTGGGTTTGAATGCCACAGCCCCCACTTGCGTACTGTGTGACCCAGAGCAAGTCACTTAACTTCCCTATGCTCCCAGGTTGCACCTGTAAACAAGCTTTCAGTTCAGCGTGTCTCACCTGGTTAAACAATTGAAAAAAAAAAAAAGAAGAAGAAGACAGGGAAATGCCCAGGTATGAATGGGCTACCAGCAGAGTTTTTCAAATGTTTTATGGTTCAGGTTCAGCCCCTGCTGCTGGGATCTTTTTGGAGATCCTGGTGGGAGAGGGTGCGGCCCACCCTCTTGGGCTAGGGTGCTGATTTCGGTGTTGCCCAAGCTGGGAAAGGATCCCTGAAGATGTACATCCTATCGCCCAGTCTCTCTACTGAATATCTACTGAATGTCTTCCATCATGGCTAAAAGAATTCAACAATACCTTCCTTCCCTGATACACTTAGACCAGAATGGGTTTATCCCAGGCAGACAAGTCCAGGATAACCTCCGAAGGACGGCCCACCTTATTGACCATATAAATCTGACAAAAACCCCAGCATTGTTGATGAGTTTAGATGCTGAAAAGGCGTTTGATAAGGTTGATTGGGACTTTCTGGGGTGTGTCCTCTCCCAGTTTGGGTTCCCGAGAAGACTCATACAGTTTATCTTTAAGCTCTACGACTCCCCAAGTGCCTATATCAGAGCGAACGGTCATGTATCGGGTGCCCTGAGTTTAAGTAGAGGCATGAGACAGGGTTGCCCCCTGTCTCCTTTGCTTTGACTATAGAGCCCTGGCCCAGTCTGTCAGGGAAAATGAGAACATACGGGGATTCGAATCGCTGACTCAGAGCATAAACTAGCCCTCTATGCGGACGATGTTCAACTGTATATATCTGAGCATGAGTCTCCCCTGCCCACTGTATTTCAACAACTGGAGGAATATTCATCCCTTTCTGGGTATGAACTGAACCATAGCAAAATAGAGGTGTTAAGTCTACAATATGTCCTGACCTTGGAGTTGAGGCAAAGATGCTCTAGGAGATGGGATCTGAGGCAGATGGGCTACCTGGGCATTAAGCTTGGGGCTAGCACGGCTCAGTTATGGGAACTTAATTACCCTCACTTGGTCCTACAGTTAAAGGTGGATTTTAGGAGGTGGGCTCTTCTCTCCCTTACTATCTACTCTAAAACACAAGCACTGAAGATGAATGCTTTGCCCAGGTTGCTTTATTTGTTCCAGTGTGTCCCATGCGTGGTCCCACAAAAAGAGTTGGAGACCTGGCAGCACATGTTCTTTTCCTTTCTCTGGGGCAGGGAATGACCAAGGGTTCAGAGAGCTTTGCTTTATGCCCCCAAGGGGGAGGGTGGTTTGGCTTTCCCAAATTTGCAGGGTTATTGGGCAGCGGCCCATATGAGGGTGGCCTTGCTTTGGGGCAGCCCAGGGTCTGATTCACATTGGAAAAGGATTGATCTTGGGATACAGACTGACCCCCCCTCTGCAGGCCCTGCTTTTTAGTGAAGGAACACAGATGGAGATGGTGGGCTACGCTGGGACACAGGCAGTCTTGGAGGGATGGCAAAGGGGTACAGCCCGGGTCACACTAAGGAACAGCTGTGGCGATTTTGGCAGTGGGCTTATGACTGCCATTTTGCCCCACCAACAATGGACACATGGTTTAGGAAATAGGCCAAGAAAGGATTTCACTCACCATACCAGGTGTTGGTGACAGACACAGTCATATCCTTTGAGGCTGCCAGACAGACATTTGGTCTCCAGCATACTGATATTTTAAGATTTTACCAAATCAGAGATTTTGTGTTTACCCAGATAAGACACTTGAGTGACAGGGCCTGTGAGGGGAGGGAGCCCCCATTTCAGAGGATATGGTCTCTGGCAGGAGGGAGGGATGCCATTTCCCTATTATATCAGGGTTATCTGGTTGACTTGTCTCTACCCACGGGGCATGTCAAAATTAAATGGGAGCAGGACCTGGGGATAACTTTATCCATGAAACAGTGGGCTGGGGTGTGGCAGAGTACATGGTGGACAACAGGGGCCCCTGTCTGGCGAGAGTTTGGCTGGAAACTTAGATTGCGTTTCTTCTGGGTACTGGCCCAGGTGGTACATTATGCCCCAACAGTTGGAGCAGCATGCTGGAGGAACTGTGGCCATGACCATACCTCCCAGGCACATGTTTTTTGGACCTGCCAGACGATTAAGGGTTTTTGGACAGAAATAAAAAATCATTTGAGTAGAATTTTTCAGCTCCAGTCCCCATTGGGTCCTGAGCATTTGATCTTGGGAGTATTACCAGAGGAGGTTAGGGGCAGGGAGGCAATCTACTTGTGGTTGGTACTGACCCTTGCTGCCATTAAGGCAATTACTAAGAAGTGGGGACAGAGGACCCTCCCTTCAGTAGGGGACTGGAGAGGTGTAGTGCAGGGTATACATTTAATGGAGAGAGTCACTTTTGGACTCCATCAACAAACACACCTCTACCAAAATAAATGGACCAGATGGCTCCTCTGTGAGTCTGACATGAATTAAGTGGTGATGAACTGCCTCCCCGAGATCACTGGATGAAGGCTGCTTTTCCCTTCCCCTACGCTCCTACCCCTGGACCTGGCCCCCACTCCCTCAATGTGCAGACGCTAGTGTAGCTCCATCCTACTTGGTTTCACTTGAATGTTAATGATTATTTCTTCTAATTTGAGAGTTTCAAGGACTGATCAGACTTTGAAAAAAATATTTTCTTCTTAAGCAATCAGAAGTATGCTTATCTACTTGCATTAACTTTCTCTTAGCTAAAGGATATCTCTGTAAAATGGAAAGTGATGTACATTGTAGATGTTCTGTATGCTGACTGTAGCCTCTTGGAGCCTAACATGATAAAGCAAGTATTAAAAAAAAAAAAAAGACATTCTGTGATGTCTCCCTAAATGGCTGGGGCCATGAAGGAATGATCACAGAGCTGGAACTATACTCCCAGAGAAAGGACAATGTCTATCGAGTAGGAATGCATCCTGAAAAGTGGGACAAGTGATACTCTTGCATCATCCCCACAACGGGGTGCTAAGAGGTGTTATCAGCATCAGAGGAGAAGTGGACAGAAGTATCCTCTTCCTCAGAGTAGGAAGACCGGGATGTAGAGGAGCTGGACTCGGGGCAGTGGTGCTGGGGGTTTAGGCCGAAAGATGGTCAAGTTCAATGCTCTCAGGTAGATGGGGAAAGCACTCGCCAATGCTCTGAACTTTCCCAGTCAAGGGCCTCAAAGGGCCAGAAAAGCCAGGGAGGGGGTGCAGAGGGGGGGTTGTGATGAACCAGGCCAGGTCCTCTTCCAGGGCTGTGGGAGCAAACAGGGCACCTTTCCTGTAGGAGGGGGGGCTGTGCACCCCACCCACCTGAGAACGCTCAACTGTATAGGGGTGAGCGGGGTGGTGCCCTTGGGGGAGAACCCCCTGGTGGGGAGGGGGGCTCTGCACCCCACCCACCTGAGAACGCTCAACCATATAGGGGCGATTGGGGGTGGTGCCCTTGGAGGAGAACCCCCTGGTGGGGAGGTCAGAACCATACAGGTCCCACAGGGCAACCCCCTTTCCCCATCTACCACAGGCCCAGATGGTTCTGGAGGGGAGAGAAGACCCGAGTCAACACTATGACTCCTGCCAGAGCCACCAGCTGCTCTAGACATGAAAGCGCGGCACCAACCAGAACCTCCCAACCCCAGCCTCACCAGAAAGGTCTCTGTCACTTGGAGTAGGCCTAGCTGTAGACATGGAGCATGAGACAGGGACAGAGGGCAACTCAGCTTAGTGAATGGTGCCAGAACCCCCCCCCTCAGCACCACAAATGGCACCGGAATTGGACTCTGTGCCACCATTGGCCCCGGAGGCATCCCCAGTGCCGTGAACGGCACCATGGAATGCAGGGGAGGCAGTGCCATGGCCAGCACCAGGAAGAGGATTCCCAGGCCCCACTAACGCTGAAGGCCTAGAACTAGGCCTAGAAGAGACCTTTTGCTCACTGGAGGCGGGATCATCCCGATCGTCTGTCTCCAGGTTGGAGGATGAGATCAGGGAGATCTCCAGCTGGGCAACCCCAGGGACCCTTCCTCTCCTGGTGCTTTGAATGGCAGCAGGAGGGGATCCAGTCATGCGGTCATGCACTGCCCCCCCCCACCAGCCTTAATGCCAGAAGCAGAAGTGGCACGAGACTGTGGCATCAAGGGATCCCCTGGTGCGGGTCCAGTGTAAAGCTGCAAGGCCACCACCAGGGTGTCCAGACTCCTGAGGGAGTACCAGACTGGGAGGGGTGTGCAACTGGCCCTCTGGAGGAAGCTGGCTGTCCCACAGACCCCTCCCTCAGGCTTCCCATCCTGGTGAGACAAGGAACAGTGGAGGCCTGGGCTCCCTTGGTGGGTATAGTACCAGGGACGGGCTCAGGGGAAGAGCCCAGGGCCATAAGCCTGAAGTCCCGGGTGCAACTCCAGCCTCCGAAGGTGGGGGGGGGGTCCTGCCCCCACCTTGCCATGTGAGCCTCAAGGTTGCGGAAGGCCATGCTGAAACAGGTGTCACACTGATCCATATCATGGTTAGTACCCAAGCAGGTCCAGCATCAGTCATGGCAGTTGCAAATGGACATATTCTTCCTGCAAAGGCACCGAAGCATGGGGGGATGATCCATTCCTTTTTCAGGCTTCTTAAGCTCTGGACCAAACTACTATGGAAGATAAAAATCAGCCAAAAAAGGTACTCAGCGCCGTACTAAGGGAGAAAAGGAAGAAAATAATGTGGCATCGAATAAGAGTGCAGCACAGAGAAAAGCAGTACAGTGTTGAGTTAAAGCGGCGAATGAACTGTGATGCACGTTCCAGCAGAATGCTCCCACAGAGATACAGCCTCTATGGCAGAAAACACAGGGCTGAGGAGGAGAGGTGTTGGTTACTGGCCAGATCACGAGTGCTACGTCATACATCCACCTCATGGGTGGCAACGTCTCAGTCGGCTCCCTTCCTCCAAAAAGCTCTTGAAAGCATGCGCTCCTGTGGGGTCCTAGCACCTCCAGCACAAACCCACCAGTGATGAATGTTGAAGACTGATTTTTGGAAGATACTAAAATTATGTACTCACCGTAATTCTTGATCTTCTTGGACTATTCTCACCACTGATTTACACCAATGGGTTCTGAGCCAGAGGTGCTAGGACCCTGTGGGAGCCAAAACCTTTTAGGAGGACCAGAGCTGAGGTAGGCTGCACATATGCAGCATGACGAAACTAGCTCACGCTGCATGGCTTACCTTGGCACTGGCCCTCAACTGCTTCAGTACCTTTTTTACTGAGCAGATACAATGTAATGCAATACAAAAGAAGAAGCTGGTCTCAGAACACACTGCCCAAATCATCAAGGATTCCAGTTTTCTAAGTTTTAAATATTTTATGTATTTCAGTTTCTGAATTACAACCTTAGAGCCAAGGAGGCTCTTTTACAAAGGTTCCATGTCATGGTCATAAACAGAACACAAAACAGAAAAACATATACAGATTTGTATACAGGCAGGTTATGTAACTTAACACCAGAACAGTATACACAAATAAATCAAAACCAGTTGCAGAGCAGAGAAGTCAGTTGCTAAGTGCTGAAGGTTGGAGATATAGCAGCCAGAAGTGGCTTTGTTATGGCAGATTCCAAGGGGGTGTGATGGAGGAGAGGGAAAAGAGTGGAGGGTGGGTAGTGTATGAGTGGGTGGCAGACAAGTTTAGCTGGGAGGGTGGTGTTGCGATGAGGGATTGAGGAGATGCAGCAGCATTGAGTATAAAACATATCTGCAAAAACACACATAAACGTATACCCACAGGTACAAACGTTCCCCTCTGAGAATGTTTGTACCTGTGGGTGTACATTTATGTGTGTTTTTGCAGATGTTTTATACTCAACATGAATAAAATATTTAACATTTGGAAAATTGGAGTCCTCGATGATTTGGGCAGAATGTTTTGAGACCATCTTCTTCTTTTGTACTTGACTTTCAGTCTGTTGATCCACTCGCACACACTGTGCGGTCTCAAGAAATTGCAGTGTAATCTAACATAAATTAGAAAGTAGTCAAGAAAATCCCCAGGCTCGGATTGGTTGATAGCCGTGGCAAGGTGGGCATTTATCAGGAAATAGAGCCCGGGCATTAAAAGTGCCAGCCTGACTAAAACCTCATAACAAAGATTAGTATGCAAAATAGAACGTTCATTTTTAAATGCAGCCAATTTTTTTCTCACAGCTTAGTGGGTGAATTTGCAGCCTCCCAACCCAACCCAGCACTAACTGAACAATAAAGAAGTCACACAGTACCTGCCTCCAGCAGTGCTCCAGCCAGCGTCAGATGGACCAGAGAGGCGCTAAGAGGTAGCTACAGACCTCCCCCCTTGCACATCTTTGCTGATGTTAGCCTGTCCCCTTCCACCCAAGCTCGACCCTTAATTTAAGCACCTCCCTGGTCACCTGACTTCCTGTCAGTCATTTTTAAGTCCCAAGTTTTCCATTTGCAGGTTGTAGGAATTGGCCACCAGAGGGCCTTCCATCCTCCAGGCTCCTTGTCCAATTTAGCTCTCCCATCCCCTTTATCTTGCCAACTCTCTTGACCACCTTTCCTCTGTACTACCCCACTGCTATCCCTGTGCTTTCCTTACCGCCACCCATGCTCAAGTTTTCTCCCCCCGGACCTCCCACCTCTCCTCCCCCGAGTTCCCAGGCCCCCACTGCCCCACCTGTAGTGTCATTCCTCCAGTCACCTCTAGGAGTCGCTGAAGCACTCCTTGTTTTCGACTATTTCTACCCACCTCAGGACAGCCCTGTGCCTCCAGCCATAGGGCATCACAAGGGTCTCCAAGCAGGGCCCCTCCAGGATTCAAACCCAGTATCTTCTGCACTGCAATCTGTCACCCTACCACTGAGCCACACAGACCACCACAATTTTGAATGCTGATATGCCCCTGTCTTATACCACCTCTGGGCTTTTGCCTCATTGGTGCTGCCCTTCGGTCATCTCTCTGCTTGCGGTTGGCCCAGACTCGTCCTGATCACACACTTCCTGCTTCTTGGTCCCCCTAGCCCACCCCTTGAGGACTTCTCCCAAGCATCTCCCACCCCCCAAGCGAATTATGGATGCCACCCACCTACTGATGCCTGCCATCCACCCCCCACCCATCTCCCCACTGTTACATGTCAACACCTAACACCATGCCAGATCTCATTCCTATCCTATCCCATCCCTCACTCATCACTCTGGCCATCCCTTGCACTAGCTGCACGATAACCATGCAACAGTCCTCCCTGGCACACAGGTAGTGATCCTTCATCCTATTCAGAGTCATTGCCTTTCTTCTGCTCATCTCGGGGAATGTCCATCCCAACCCAGGCCATGTCTCGTCCAGCCCAAGCTTCTCGTACCAAGGGCTTAGAGTAGCTGCAATAAATATCTGCAACCTACCCAAAAAGACCGCAGACCTTCACTGCTAGTTGCTGCAACATCAGCCAGATGGCCTAGCCCTCACCAAAACCTGGCTCTCCAAAAAAATTCCCGACTCAATGGTCACCTTCCCAGCTTCACCCTCTACTGAACTGATAGAGTAGGTAAGCATGGTGGGGTGTGTGTGCAGTGTACATCCGTAACTCCATAATGTGTCATGCACTTCCAGCACCCTCACTAGACCATGATGCCCAAGCCCTATCATTAAAATTTACACCGGATGCATCCAGAGCCCCTCTAACTGTGACCGTAGGATATGTCCCCCCAAGAAACCATGCTCAGGCAATACAGTCCATTGCTAACTTCATCTCCAGCTTTTCACCCAAAACAGAGCACATCATAGTTGGTGGCCTGAATGTGAACTGGCTTTCTAGCATGACCTCCCAGATAAAGGACACTTTTGCTGCTCTGGACCTTACCCAGCTGATCAACCAACCCACCAGGGTGAATTCCTCTAATGGCACAAGCACCCTGATCGACCTCCTACTCACCCAACTGTCCCAACAAAATCTCAAATCCTGTGGTCCTTCCGGACTCCCTAAGTGATCACTCCCCTATATTATTCTCATGGTCATGCTTTCAACAGAAACCCAAACCACACAAAATAGCCCGGCATAGTCTCTGGCCTGGTAGCCTTGCAAAACTTAGGAGGTACCTAACCTGCTTGGACTGGTCCCCAATCTCTTGGGCACCCACCACTGACGAAGCCCTTGATTATTTTACCTGCTCCTTTAATAAAGCTTACAATATCTACGCCCCTTTCTCTAATGTACAGACCAAGAAGCGCAATGCTGCCTGGTTTTCTACTTAACTGCTCCATCAACTCAAGCACAGAGATGATCTCTGGAGTAAATCAGTTTCTTCAGGGTCACAAGCAGACAGGCAGGCCCATAAAGCAGCCCACAACAAATGTACCTCGGCAATAAAGCAGGCTAAATCTGAATACTACAAACCAACCCTAGCCTCCTCCTAGGGAAATTCTCGGTTGTTTTGGGACAAGATCAATGAACTTAATGGCAAATCCTGGCTTCCCCCCATCCTTTCTAACCATTAACAATGTCCCCACCACCAACCCATAGGCCATAGCTGACTGTCTTAACGAGTCTTTCTCTGACCTCAATGCAGTACTCCCAATCACTTGTTTGACCCTATTCCAGTAACCCAGGCTCCTAACTTGCAGTATCCCCCCTCCCACTTCAAAGTAGTTACCATGAATGAGGCCAGGCCATTTCTCACCAATGCCCTCAGTGGCTCCTGCTACTGTAAGGACTCGTTTGATACGAGAATCCTTAGGCTAGTACTTGATACTGTTCTCTTCCCATTGACTGACCTCTTAAAATGGCTCCCTTTGTCTGGGGCAGTTCCCATCAACCTGGAAGATGGCCACAATCACCCCTATACTAAAGAGTGGTGACAATACATTCCCCAATAATTACTGGCCCATCTCCATCCTCCCCCCACTCTCAAAAGCCCTTGAAAAGATTACAGCCACCCAACTCGCTGAATATCTTCTCACTAACAATCTACTGTGTAGGGAACAGCATGGTTTCAGATCTGGGTACAGTGCTACTACAGCCCTGACAGAGTTCTCCAATTACATTCATTCTACCCTGGATAGAAAACACCTTGCAGGAGCCATCTTCATTGACCTGTCAAAGGCCTTTGACACAGTCTCCCACCCCTTACTCCTAAGCACACTCCAACACATAGGCCTATCCAAAGGACCTATCGTCTGGTTCACCAGCTACCTTACAGCATGGTCGCAATGCGTCAAATTACACACCATCCAGTCCACCACCTTGCCAGTCTGCTCTGGGTCCCCCCAGTGCTCCATTCTTAGTCCTCTGCTATTCAGCATCTACCTGAATACCCTGTCCAAGTCCTGCTCTGGTAATCTGCTGCTGTATCCAGATGCCGCAGTTCCCTTTGCCATGCACCAAAATCCCAGTTCTCTGCAACCCTCCCTCCAGCACTTGCTTAACCAGATTGAGAACTGGTTCATAGACCAAAGACTTGTAGTTAATGTGAAAAAGACAAAAGCCATGCTCTTTGATCACCATCAGAATAAAACCAAGAATATGCAGCTATCAATTCTCTCCAACTCTCTCTCCTTCCACTAGAGCAGGTACACACTTATAAATACCTGGGTGTTACATTTGACTCCTGCCGCTCTTTCCACTCACACATTAACAACCTCTCCTCTGCCATAAACACCCACATAGGGCTACTGTATAGGCACAAAAATTGCTTACCCCTGGAAGCCCTTAACCTGGCTGTCACCACCTCGGCCTTTTCTCTTGTCGATTATGGGCTTACAGACTACTCTGCCGCTGATCATATGGCACTTAATAAAATCCATTTGGCCATAAACAAAGCGTGCAGGCTCCTATCAAGGGCCGATATGCGTACCCATACCTACACCCTGTATTCCCTGACAAACCTCCTAACCTTGGATGAGAAAATATGTTACCAAACATGTCTCCTAACTAAAAAAATACACCTGGGCCCACCCCCCACCGGGGATATCTGCCTCACTCCAGTCCTACCACGTCTCGGTGAACACCCGCACCACCTGCAAACTGGTCAATACAGAGGGTCAGGACCTCACTAGCCCAAAGGTCCTTCTCCTACAGGGCACCAGCATGGTATAATGAACTCTCCTCTGATATCTCCTCCGTCTCCAACTTGGGTCCCTTCAAAGTAGCACTCAAAGAACATATACTCTACTCACGGCGCTGTCAATGTACCATCTAGTTAGGTTCTACCTTGCTCTCTACCTGTATAGCAACCTCTTGACTATGCCTCTGTTGGCTGCTCGCACAAGTTGGCTGCGCTAGTTCTCCACTTCACTGTATATTTAAAGTAGTAACTGTTCAAGCAAGCCAGTGCTAAATGTATCAAAATAAACCAAGTGCTAAATGTATTAAAGTAACTGCTGAATCTTGCCTAGATATACAAACTGCTGCTGTAATATTGTATTCCTGTTAGAAAATGTAATTTGTGGCTGTAACATAATTCCTCTATGCTGTTACTATGTATACTGTATGTCTGTTTCTGTTCTCGGACGTGGAGCCTTTTGTAAACGAGTCCCATTCCTAAAGAATGCTAAATAAATAAAATAAATAAATAAGTCAAGGAGCTAAAAGAACATCAGCGCTTGTCTGTACTCATTGTGAAAATACTCCACAGGCATCAATACACAACGCATCTTTGTCTCTCGTCCCAGAAAGCCGGCTGCTGAATTAGAAAGTCCCAAGCCAGCAGCACATACCGAGGCGTGGTAGGACTGAGTGAGGTGATATCCTCAGAGCGGTGTATTTTTTAGCACATATCCCAACAGGCAAGAGTAGCAGGCGGAGTCCCAAAGGTTGCAGCTACACACACCACATTGGCCAATTTGTTTAACGAAGGTAGTGACCTCCACAGTGCAGATCTAAACTGGTTGCTAAGTAAACCAAGCAAAGAAATTCAAAATAAACTCTCTCCCGTGGCTCCGACTCCCACCCAAAACCAGACTTCAAGACTTGCCATTTGCCAGCCTAATGGCGCTGAGGGTTGAGGCACTGAACACCACACCTCGTGCCACACCAGTGACCCGGGTTCAGGAGCGAGCCCGGGACGTCGGGGATCGGCAGGGGAGGGAGAGGATTGAGCATCTAGAGAACAGCTCTCCTCCCTGGGTGGGAGGGGGATCCATACTTGGTGCCCGACTGGCCCCAGGCAGAAGCTGGGGATACAGCAGGCACAGAGCTGACATTGGGGACAGGGAGTGGTGACACTGGCAGCAATGCCTTGGCATAGGAGCATGCCACTCCTCCTTAGGAAATCGCGAAAACTCCTGCGGATGCTGGGAAAATGGAGTGCCCGGAGCGTGCCCCCTATATGCCCTAGCCTGCCTGACTACCCCTGATCCGATGCCTGTCACCCCACCTTGTCCCCCACTCGGGGGGGGGGCCACAGCTCCATGGGGACCGGGAGGTAAGTATCGGGCAGGGCGAGTGAGGCAGGAGGATGACTCCTTGGCGCTCCCGAAGGGTCAGGGTCCACAGACCATAGGAGAGTTAAATAGAAATTTCAAAAAAACTTGCCATTCCCAGGGTCATTCCTGCTCTCTCTCTCTCTCTCTCTCTCTCTCTCTCTCTCTAGCAGCTTGGACATCCACCCCCAACCTGACATAATGTGCCACTGCCAGAAACAGTGAGACGCTACAAAAACAAAAAACCTAGTTCCCTGACAGATGATAATTAAAGATTCTCCAGATGTCCTGATGTCCGTGGTTGATGATGCCAGCTCCTCACCTCCCCATGCTTCACTTCTACTCAGGAATGATCTAACGGTTCAAAGTCCTGTATCACAAAACATGAATGCGCACACACCCAAAAATGCTGCAAGCAGAATCTCACAAAGAAAAATAAAACAAAGCTGTGTGTGTTTGGGGGGGGAAGGAGATAATCATGACAACCAACCAGAAAAAGCCTCAACAACAGAAGTCCTTAGATTAAAAAAGCTTGACGGAGGAACAATTAAAAAAAAAAAAATAAACAAAATAGTTAAGATTTTGAAAGCTTTAACAAGCACATTTTTTTTCAACTAAATAAAATATAGTGGCCCATTTTCTAAGCGCAATAATACACCTGTGGGGGGGGGGCGGGGAGTGGCTTAATGCTGACAATGGCAGACGCAGCCTAGCCAAGCTCCTTACTGCATTCAGCCTTTTTTTTTATTAAATCTGGTGGTATCAGTCTTTGTTTGAATTTAGTCTGCAGTGGCATTTGGTCGGGGGATTGATGGCAACTAGCACGAGCAAAAATAAGCAGTCAAAGCTCTTATTTGGCACATCAGAACACTCCAAACAACAACCCCGAGGCCTAACAGAACCAGGTCGCCCCACAAATTTAGTAATTGTGCAGGAGGGAATGTCAGACCTGGAAAGATCACTGGCAGCAGTATCTACTACCCTAGCACTCATACAGCATGACATGAAGGCTGGTTTTGACAAGATTACCTCCCAGATTTCACACTTGCAGTCAGTGGTAACGGGTCTCTCCAAGACTTCAGCTACTCACAATACCCGCCTGGAAGAACTTGAAACTCAGGTCAGCAGCCTGGAGTATTCATTATCAGCTGCTATGGGAGATAAACAGAACCTCAGCAAGTTGGTGGAGGAACTTACCGACAGAATTGAGGACCAAGAAAATCGGTCCTGCAGAACGAATCTCAGGATTGTTGGTCTTCCCGAGGGGATGGAGGGGAATGACCCCAAAAGAATGATAAATGCCTGGTTGTTCGAACACCTGGAGCTCCCTCCTACACTACAGCATTGTGAAGTGGAAAGAGCTCATTGTGAAGGCCCTAAGCTTTTGGACTCCCATCCTAGGCATTGCTTAATAACATATCTGCATTACACGGATAAGGAGGCGATTCTGCGGAGAGCCAAAGAGAAGGGGCCGATCATGCTGGGCAACCATAAAGTCCACATTTTCCAAGACTTTAGCAAGCAACTGCAGATGAGAAGGCAAAAATTCAATGAGATCAAGGGCCAGCTATATAAGATGGGTTGGTTGTTTGCTCTTATATATCTGGCCAAATTGAAAATTGATCGACTGGGAGGTGTACCACAATTCTTTTCATGCCTTGAGGCGGCAATGAAATGGCTTGAATCCGTATCTAAAAATGGAGAAAGCGGCTGCCCACCGTAAAGGCAAGAGGTGGAAGATCACTGAGAGGGGTTATGGCCGTATATTAGGCTAGTGACCTCTCCTACACGTATGGCTGGTCTGATGGTCTTGCAGAGCATGCAGGCCCTCAACTTTTAATTATATCTCTGTCCATGCTTGTGCGAATCTTCGATCATCCGTGGGGGTCTGGGTACCTATGCAGCAAGAATGAGATAGGACTGCTATTTTATACTTTGCGCCTGATCATTTTAGCTGAGTTCCTTTTCGTTTGTACTACTGTTACATTTTAACCTGGATGCGATAATCAGGGCTTCACAAACGTGATTTAGTTTATGTTTACATTCTGGACAAATCACTCGCTGTTTTGAACTTGCAGAAAGTTTGCTTTGAAATATGACTTTGCTCCTACATGAGGATTTATGGTTTGTCTTATGGACCTTATCCTGTGGGGACTACACACAGCTTCATCATTTGGACTGTAACAAGGGGGCTTGTGTTGCTGTTTACTTTATTGTAAAATGATGTCTCGATGCCTCTGTGTGACTATTTTCTATTATTTGCAACTTCTTATAATTTCAGATGTCCATATGTTTATGGCATTGGTTAAGGAGTGCAGGGTAACTTTAACACCAATGTTCGCCAACTGTTTGCAGGGGTTATTAAGGTGGGCCTCTTTGTGTCCATTGGGGGGGGTTTGCGATTCTGCTTTTGGGGTTGTTTCTTGGGCAGTTTAAGGGGAGGGGGGTTATCTGGGTGTGGCGCTGATGGGGACTTGAATCAGCAGTCGACAATCTTTGCTGTACTGGTTGACTGCCCGTTGGGGACCCTTTGGTACTACCCCAGCTGGTTAGTATTGGGTTTGATTGGATTTGATTGGATTTAACTTTAAACTGAGACATGGGAAGTTGTATGATAACTATGCTTTATCTATGCAGGAGGTGGTTAATGATGTTTTTTTTCTAGGGGATTATGGCTAGTCACATCTCTATTGCATCCTGGAATGTTAATGGTCTGAAGTCACTCCTCAAGAGGAGAAGAGTCATGGCGGAGAACAGATGAGCCAAGTGGTAGGCTGTGTTACTCCAGGAGTTGCATATGTCCAGACTGGAGGCTTCTAGAACTGAGGACTTTATGGGTGGGGGGGCTGTGGATCTCAGCTAATTTTTCCTCTAAGGCTCGATGCACATCTATATGGCTACCTAAAGGCTCTAATTTTAAGGTATTGGATACTAAATTGGACCCCCATGGAAGATATGCCCTCGCTAGGGTTTTGCTCCTGGGGATTGGCACTTATAATTTGGGATCAATTTATGCCCCTAATGTAGATGACCCTGAATTCTTCCAGAGACTCTCTTTGGATCTGGTTGCCTGGCGGGGCTCTTGAATTTTGGGAGACGACTTCAGCTGTGTGTTGGATACTGTATTAGACCTGTGTCTATCTTAACATTGCTTTTCTAGCCCAAACACTAGTGCAAACTGACCAGGGCTAGTGCAGCTAACTCTCTACCTGCCCGGCTTGACTAGTGCAGATTTTCATGGCTGTTAATGAAGTTGAAAAAAGTCTCTACTTTAGCATTCTCTAGTTCTCATGCTAATCTCTCTCAATGTTCCAGATGGCCAGGTATGATTAACAGCTCATTAAGAGCTGCAATTATCTGGCAGTTCAAGAGAGGGATCCCACAAACGACTCAATGTGAGTCATTATCACTCCACTGTTAAGACTTTCAGTTAGTGTCCAGGGTGTGATCAAGGGTAGAGTGCTGTTAAGTCACTAGGTTCCAGTTTTCTGAATGTGTCTACGTCTAACAATTTGTCCAATATTATTAAGACCAGTGCCCCTCATTTCTCTACATTTTGAGTGGTTGTATCCAACGTTTCAGTGATAAAATGCAAAGAGGAATACAGGATCGGCCCTGCAGGTGGTGGGTTTTATCCCAGCCTCACCATAACTTCCCTCTCCCAAATCTCTGAACTCTGTTCTTTCCCTGGACACCACTGCAGACCAGACTCGGAAGTTACCATCCATAGATCCATAGCTGCCATTACTGGCAAGTGTACGGGGTCCTCAGCTCTTCTAAATGGACCATGCCAGCCATCACCATCCATACAGTTCCACCCTTATCCCACTCAGCATGTCCTTTCAGCCAAAAATCAAAGCTTTGGATCATGTATGGTACAAAAATAAACTCTGATAAAATACATAATTTGAAACCTTGAAATAGGCATTCCTGAGGTGCATAGATCATTCTATACGGAAATAGAAATATTATAGTATTATGCCTGTGTACTGTTTCCCCTGGGCTGATGAAAGGACAATGTTAAAGAAAAGTATGTTATTGTTAGGGCGAGCATATTAAAATCAATGCTTCTGCAAATAAAAATGTTATAGTTTCCTATTTTCCAAGCCCCTAAAGTTTGTCTAGCCCCCACCCCAAAGAAATCTTAGATGTGCTCCTGGCTCACTTGAGACTGTACAAAAACTTTAAAAAGTGCAGGTCTCCAGTTGACTATAGGGTGGGGACTGCGAGTGTCTTTCTCTGCCTGACTCTGTTCATTGCCCTGTGGGTGGTGGTGACAGTGTGGTAAGGGGCATGATGATGCCAGCTATTGTATGCGCAGAGTTAGAACTACTTGATTGAACATTTACTGTTGTGATATCCTCTCTCTGTTTGGTGTGTGTGTGTGGGGGGGGCAGAAAGAGCAAGAGAGGAGGCCATGGTACAAAACAATGGGGGGGAGGCTCACTGTCTGTGATGGATGGCATTGCAGTCTTTTTTTTCTGCTGGGGAGCTGGAAGCAATGTGGGAGCAGGATAAATGTGCAATAATCAGAGTATTTATTGGCTTTGCTTGCATTGTTCCCTGTATAAGTGAGCAAAATATACCATTATAATTAAGGGCTAGTGCAACCATCTGCAGGCTAGTGCAATTTTGAATCAACTTGCCCTGCTGGCTAGTGCAAAAAAGGTTAAGGTTGACCCCTGATTAGACAGGTCCAATACTACCCCTGTGTTTTTGACAAAAAATGCTCAGGCGTTGGCAGTGTTAATGCAAGAGGTTGGCCTGGTTGATGCTTGGAGGTACTTATTCCCATCTGGCAAATACTATAGCTTTTATTCTAATGCCCATAAGCATATGCCCATATTAATAAGGTGTTGGTCAGTACTGACCTGTTACCATCATTGGTTGGGGCTGAGTACTCCCCAATTTTGATTTCAGACCATGCAGTGGCCTCTGTGGTTCTTAAGCTGGGGAGCTTGCCCCATGGGAGTAAAACCCGGAGGCTAGATCCACTTTTGTTGAAGGATAAGGCTTACATTGATTACATTAAGGCTCATATTGCTGAATTCCTCGCATTTAACAGGAAAGGGGATACTTCTAATTCAACTTGATGGGAAGCCTTGAAGGCCTGTATCAGAGGACACACCATCTCTTATGCAATGCATGAGGCCCAGACCAGATCTAGGGCCCAGACAGACCTGGTGGAACATGCTCACAGACTAAAGCCTGACCAAGTTTTATACAGAAGCTTGCAGAAGCTGAAATGGCAATGCAATTCGGCCTATGGGGCCTGGTTGGAGAGGGCAATACTACTCTCCCGGGCTGGTCAATATTTTGATGGGGACCGAGTGGGGAAGCTGCTCTCCTGGCAGCTACGTAGGAAGGAGGGGGAGAGGGCAGTGACCCATATACATTCTTTAAGGGGTGACTTGGTGGATAACACTCGGGAGGTAACTCAAGCTTTTGAGGATTTTTACAAGCAGTTATACACATCTGAGATCTCCCCAACCCCTGTGCAAATTGGTGCATTTTTGGACAAGGCGGCCCTGAGATCCATTTTGGGACCCCTGTCGGAATCGCTGGAGTCCCCAATCTCACAGGAGGAGATCAGGGTAGCTGTTAAGAAACTCTAGGGTGACAAAGCTCCAGGGCTAGATGGTCTTCCTATAGACTTTTATAAGTGATGCCAGGATACACTTTTGAAGCCATTGGCTGACATGTTGGCTGAGAGCCACGAAGTGGGGATGTTGCCCTCCTCCACTCGGTCTGCGGTC
This sequence comes from Neoceratodus forsteri, assembly GCA_016271365.2. Lineage (NCBI taxonomy): Eukaryota > Metazoa > Chordata > Ceratodontiformes > Ceratodontidae > Neoceratodus > Neoceratodus forsteri. Next base: position 159,704,818 of record CM057456.1, on the reverse strand, counting down.
ATTACGGTACTCCCAAGACTCCAGAAAGATCCCAGCTGGTGCTCCTCTTATAGGCCTATTTCTCTCTTGAATGCTGATTACAAAATCTTAGCTAAGGTTCTGGCCTCTAGGTTGGATCCTTTATTGCCTGGTATTGTGCACCCTGACCAAGCTGGGTTTGTAAGGGGAAGATATGGGAAGCATAATATTAGGAAAACACTGAACATTGCTCACAATTGGGAGAAAACGAAACATAAACATGGGGCGGCCATTCTGGCTTTGGATGCAGAGAAGGCCTTTGACCGAGTGGAGTGGGGGTATTTCAATCAATCAATCAATCAATCAAATCTTTATTTATTCAGGTGATCATCATTGAGCAAGGCTCATTTACAAGATGGACCTGATAAGGTCAAGGTTCGAGTAGGGGCACAGCAATTACATCACATACTTATGAGACAGTTATACATACAGAAAAAAGAAAATGTTATTTATAACACAATAATATACAGAGAATTCCCATGTTAAAGCTTGGCAAGAGAAAGTTAAACTAACATCTACAATATGTACAGTACATATATATCACAATGAGGGCCATGACAGTCACTCACATAATGAGTACAAGGATGGTGAAGGGAATATTGGGTGCCATATACTGGCAGTGTCTGGCTGGAAGTAATATGCCATATGTGATTGGAATATGGTTTTGTGGGATGACTATTCTATCTCTAGCGGTAGCAACTGCATTCTCTGTGAAGAAGGCTGTACAGTGCTGCTTGAAGGATGTAAATGGAATGATAATGGACAGTTTTAGGGATTTTGTAGGGTGTTCCATGCTATGGCTAGAGAATAGCTGATTGCTGCCCTCCCTATTTTGGTGTTGACTTTGGGCAATTTGAGCAGGATGATATTGTTGCTTCTTGGGGCATAGGAGCTGGGAGTGGTCAGGTTGAAGCAGTCCAGGATATATCTTGGGAGTTTTTTTGATAAAGCTCTGTAGATCCATAGAGCTGCATTTCTGCTCCTCCTGACATGAAGAGAAACCCATCCAACTGCATCATAGAGAGAACAATTATGAGTATTATATGGCAGGTCTGTAATGAACCTTATTGCTCTATGGTATGGTATCCAACTTTGAAGGTAGGGAGGGGGCAGTGACTATAGAGGAAGTCTAGAGTCAATGACTGATAGAAAGATGGCCTGGACTAATCTCATCTTTGAATCTCTATTAAGGAAGGGTTTTAATCTGTAGAGGAGGCCAAGCCTTTAGCGAAGCTTTTTCAGCAGTTGTTCTAGATGCTGAGTAAAGTCAAGTCTGTTGTCAATCACACACCTAGGTATTTGAAATTTTCAACATACTCCAGATTTTCTCAAGTATAGTGCATATCTGGGGAGACTGATTGAATAGGATGTGTTGGTGTAGTTTTGGATCATGACATCATTGCTTTGGTTTTCTTTGCATTTAGCAGAAGCTTTTCTCGAGAAGCTGATGTTGTAACAGGGAGAATTCTGCTTGTAGGATTTCATGAGCAACTTTAGGTGAAGGGTTGCTGACATACAGTACAGTGTCATCAGCAAAGAGATGTACTGAGGACTTGGTAAGGGTTGAATCAATTTTATTTATATAAATGGCAAAAAGGATAGGACCCAGAATAGAGCCTTGGGGGACTCCTCTTGACAGTGGTCTTAATGAGGAGAGGTCACCTTCAGCTTTTACCTGCTGTGATCTATTTGTTTGCCACTTTGGCTCAACTGGGGATTGGGACATAGAGTATGCCTTGGATTAGGACCTTTTATAAGGACCCTGCAGCCCAGGTTCTGGTGAATGGGCACCTGACATCCAGTTTTCTTCTATGCAGGGGGACCAGATGGGGTGCCCTCTTTCCCCTTTGTTATATGTATTATCTCTAGAACCTTTAGCTGGGTACATTCGGTCTGATCCGAAGATTCGCGGATTTAGGCTTAATGACACTGAATATAAATTGGCCATGTATGCTGATGATCTTCTTCTGTACATGCAGACCCCCCGTGAAGACCTCCATTGGATACAACAGGCCATATAAGAATATGGCTCAATATCTGGCCACAAAATTAATTGGACCAAGAACGAGGTCTATTGGCAAAATGCATAGACATATCCTGTTTCAACATCTGAATGGCCTGCAGATAATTCCCAACCTCAAATATCTAGGGATCCTAATTTCTGGGAAAGCCCATGCCTTATATGGGTTAAATTATAGGCCTTTTATGAAAACATTCACTTCGGACTGTGAAAGGTAGACGGCACTTCCAATCTCTCTAATGGGCAGAGTAGGAGTAATTACCATGATGGTACTGCCCAGGCTGTTGTATTTATACCAGTCTCTCCCAATACGGCTGCCAAAATGCCATTTTCAGAAGCTAGATGCTGTTATACATAGGTTTCTCTAGCGGAGTAAAGCATCCAGGATAAAGAGATCAATACTATATTTGTCCCCTTATTTGGGGGGGGGGGGGGCTTGGTCTGCCCAATTTTAAACTCTACCATCAGGTGGCACAGATAGTAACTTTGCCGGTTGGTTTGGAGGATCTGAATAATAGCTGGTTAGAACTCGAGGGACTGGGCACAGAGACACACCTCAAAGGGGGAGTATTGGTGGAGGTGTTGTGGTTCGGGAGTGCAGCCTGAACACTCCAATCCATTCACTTTAGCAACCATTAAAGCTTGGTCAGGTGCCCATCATCAGATTAGCAGGGCATCTGCCCCTACAAAAATGACCCTCATCTCCGAGGCGGTTCTCTTGAGGTTTGCTTCCACAGAGGCGATGTCTGAGGGATGCAGACCTATACTGGTGCAATGGTCTGCATCTGTCCAGGGGGGGCAACCAGGATCCTAGGTGAGAGGTTTAAATGCTTCATTGGCAAGCATTTAAACTAGCCAAGGGGGGAGGCACTGAAAAGGAGCAGGGAAATTCCAGCCTCCCCCAACAAACAACAGTAATTAGTGAGGTAAACACCAAGGTAGAGAAGTCATTAGGGAGCAGGACAGAAGTAAATGTAAAAAAAGACAAAGGCAGTAAGGACAGGAATGGGGCTAAAAGTGGTAAGGCCATCAAAAAGTGGAGGGTGATGAGTACCAATGCCCGTAGTCTGTGTAACAAGCTCCCTGAACTAGTGGCCTTGATGGAAGAGGGTTGCCTGGATATTGTGGCAGTCACAGAAACATGGTACACAGAGAACCATGACTGGGATGTCAACATACCAGGATACACAATCTACAGGAGGGACAGGGAGGGTAAAAGAGGAGGAGGAGTAGCTCTATGTAAAGGATAGGATCAAAGCAACAGAACTAAAGAGTAAACAGGGAGCAGATGAGACACTCTGGGTCACCCTGGAGACAGGAAATGGCACCACAATCCGCATGGGGGTTGTATACAGACCCCATCTCAGGGGGAGGAATGGACAAGAAATGATAGCAGGCTTCCTTAGAATGGCAGAAAAAGGGAGATATTATTGATGGGGACCTGAACATGCTAGATGTTAACTGGAGCACCTTTGCTACAGGCACATCCAAGAGCAGGGTCATTCTTGATGCCCTACAGGGGGCATGCCTCAGACAGCTAGTATTGGAACCCACTCGGGAGGGAGCAATCTTAGACCTGGTACTCTCAAATGGGGACAGAGAAAGAATCTCAGATTTAGAAGTGGGTAGCCATCTGGGAACAAGCGACCACCAAACAGTGTGGTTCACGATAAACACAGCCATACAGTCAAGCCATACAAAAGCAAGAGTATTGGACTTTAGGAGGGCTGACTTTGGGAAAATGAGAGTGTGCCTCAGAAAAACACTAGCAAACAGACAAGAAGGAGGGGTGGAGGAACAATGGGGAGTAATCAAAACAGCCATCACAGAGGCAACAAGCCTTTGTGTAAAGCAAATCAACAAAACACAACGAAGGAAAAAACCGCTATGGTTCTCAAAAGAGGTGGCAGGGAAGGTTAAGGAGAAAAGGATAGCATTCAGGAAATATAAGGAAACACAGAAGAAGAAGGACAGAGAACGATCAGTTAAAGCAGAAAGAGGCTGGGAAGGCAGTCAGAATAGCAAAGGCCCAAACCGAGGAAAGGATAGCCAACTCTGTTAAGAAGGGGGATAAGACCTTTTATAGGTACATTAGGGAGTGAAGAAAGACCAAAGGAGGGATACTGAGGCTTAATAAAAGGGAGGGAATGTGGGTAGAGGGTGACAATGAAAAAGCAGGGATACTGAATGAATATTTCTGCTCAGTATTCACAAAGGAAGAGGAGGGGAAGGTACCTAAACCAAACAAGAGAAACACTCTGAAGATGGGGGTCGATACCAGTCCATTTACAGAAGAAAGGGTTCTGAAAGAACTAATAAAATTGAAGGTGGACAAAGCAATGGGGCCTGATGGGATTCACCCAAGAATTCTAAAAGAACTAAGGGTAGAACTAATGACACCGCTGACTACTCTCTTTAACAAATCATGGGAGGATGGGGTGGTACCGGAGGACTGGAGGAGGGCAGATGTGATTCCTCTTCACAAAAGTGGGAGCAGGATTGTTGAGTACCTAGAGGCCAGTGGGGCACAGGACCCAAGGCAGCATGGATTCACGATGGGAAGGTCGTGTCAGATGAATCTAATAGATTTCTTTGACTGGGTGACCAAAGTAGTAGACCAAGGAGGGATTGTGGACATGGCTTACCTAGATTTTTAGCAAGGCAGTTGATACAGTCCCACACAAAAGATTAATATACAAGTTAGCCAGCCTTGGAGTGGGTCCCAAGGTGGTAGCCTGGATAAAAAATTGGCTAGACAACAGGACGCAAAGGGTAGTAGTAAACTGAGTCCACAGTGAAGAAAGGAGGGTTACTAGTGGGGTACCGCAGGGTTCAGTACTGGGACCGGTCCTTTTTAATGTCTTTATAAGTGACATTGCAGAGGAACTGGAAGGAAAAGAATGTCTCTTTGCAGATGACACAAAGATCTGCAACAGGGTTGATACACCAGATGGAGTGGAAAGGATGAGAAGGGACTTGGCATGGTTGGAGGAATGGTTAAATGTATGGCAGCTGAGATTCAATGCAAAGAAGTGCAAGGTAATGCACCTGGAAGACAAAAACCCAGGGCAAGAGTACACAATGGGAGGTGAGATACTGACAACAGTAAAAATGGAAAGGGACCTGAGGGTAATTATATCAGATGACCTAAAGGTGGACAAGCAATGTGAGAAGGCAGTAAGGAAGGCTGGGGGGATACTGGGATGCATAGGGAGAAGCATCAATAGTAGAAAACAGGAAGTTGTTATCCCTCTGTACAGACAGTTGGTGAGACCCCATCTGGAGTACTGTGTGCAGTTCTGGAGACCCCATCTCCAAAAGACATAGACAGAGTGGAGGCTGTCCAGAGGAGGGCAACCAAAATGGTGCAGGGTCTGCACCAGAAGACATACGAAGAAAGACTAAAGGAGCTTAATATGTATACCCTTGAGGAAAGGAGGGAGAAAGGGGACATGATAGAAACTTTCAAGTACATCAAGGGAATCAACAAAGTCCAAGAGGGTGGCATCTTTCAGAAAAAGAGATGTGCAAGAACAAGGGGGCACAATTTGAAGATAGAGGGGGGACGGCTCAGAGGTAATGTGAGGAAGTATTTTTTCACAGACAGTGTTGTGGATGCATGGAACAGCCTCCCTGAGGAGGTTGTGGAGTCAAGAACAGTGGGGGAATTCAAGAATTCATGGGACAGACATAAGGCAGTCCAAGTGGGGGGTAGGAGGAAGTAAGCTGTTGGTTAATTAGGATCTGCAGCTTATCTATTAGGAAGGAAAATGGTCAGACTAGGTGGGCCAGGCGGTCCTTATCTGCCGTCAAATTTTATGTTTCTATGGTAGACTGAGGGATTGGGTGCTTAGAGGGTTACGATGGGTTCATCAGCTTTATGTGGGAGATAGTATGGTGCCCTTCTCCAATCTGAGGGACCAGTGGAATATACAGGGAAGGGATTTCTTTATCTATTTCCGACTACGGCTCATTTTGGGAACTGAACTGAGCTCAGGTGCTGGTTGGGCCCCTCTTTCCACCTCTGGCCACTTATTACCACTGTATCAGTGGAGGTGACCTGGAGACCGTAGAAAAAATTGTTGGGAAATGGGAGGCTGATCTGGGTATCCCGATAAGTGAGCAACTTTGGAAGCGTGCATCTAAACATATGGTAACCTGTTCAAGGAATAATAAGCTCCGGCAGGTGCAGTATTACTTTCTACATCAGGCCTACTACACCCCAGTGAAACTTAACCTGTTAGATCCCTCCAAGTCTGAGGAGTATCCCAAATGCTGGGCAGCCAAAGCAGATTTCTTGCACATGGCCCTAATGTGCCCTAAAATTATGCCCTTCTGGATAGGAATGCACAGTATTATGACTAGGGTGTTCAGATTTTCCCCACTGAACTCTCCTGTTGAGTTTATGTTGGGAGCTGACTTTGAATGCCCAGGCAAGTCTGGTCATGAAACCTTGTGGTCATTGGCTCTGGTGAACGCACGCACACAAGACAAGTGCACAAAATTGGCCAGCTCCTAGTATACAACAGTGTGCTAACAATCTGAAGCAATGTATGTCAATAGAAAGGGTTCGGCTAACTGCTTTGGGTCACCAGCTATGGGGGCCACTGTAGGTGGCAGCTGAAGCAGATATCTTTGCAATATTGGATGCATAGAACTTTAAATTACTGTTATGGAATTAAGAACTATATATATGCCTGATTACTGCATATGCTGTGTATTATGCATGTGGACATCTTGTATTTGATATGATGGTAATGTAGATGATGTAACCTTCCCTTTGTCTCAATAAAAGTTATGTTGACAAAAAAAAAAATAATTCACCTGAGGCATCGGGCCTCATTACACCCCTGGGCAGTTTGGTATTGCCCAATACAGCCCACCCTGTCAGATATTATTCCTTGCATAACATCTAACTAAAGGGTGTAAGCTAGCCCTTGCAATACATGTAAGAAGGGTCAACAAACAAGAAAGCAGTCTTCTGGAGAGTGGGTGTGTGAATCAATGGTGAAGATGATTCAAGAAGATCCAGGACCAATCTTCACCACTGATTCACAGTAATGGGTTAGAGTACTAAGCTGAAATGAAAGTCCCCTGGGCAGGGCGGTAGGAGCCGGAACTTACTCAGGACAGAAGTCCATTCAGGATTGTCCTGCCAAAAGAGGCATGCTGTCTGGCACAGATATCCGGGGTACAGAGCTTGATAAAGGTGTGAACTGTGCTCCTGGTGGCAGCTCTGCAAATAACAGCAATAGGAACAGAGCAAATCTCTGCCATGGACACAGCAACTGCTCTGGTGGAGTGGGCATGAACCTGGCACTCCAGCTTGATCTGTGCCATAGAACAGCATTGGTGGAGTCAACGAACAATCCTTGCAGAAATGTATCTGATCATGACCAGCAGACCCTGTTGGTTGGGGATAAAGGAAACGGAGCAGTTTAAATTGTTGGAAGACCCTAGTTCTATCAAGGTAGAACATGAAGGCTCTTTTTTTAATATCCAGAGAGTGCATGCCCCTCCATTCTGGAAGTTGGGAAAGTATGTAGGCAGTATCAAAGTCTGGCTAAATGAAATTCTGACACCACCTTAGATAAGAACTTGGGATACATGAGGAGAACCACTTTGTCTCTATAGAAAACGGCATTCAAAGGATTTGTGACAAATGCATGCATCTCAAAGATTCTACGGACAGAAGTAATGGTGACCAGAAATGCAGTTTTCCAAGTCATGAATTTGAGGTCACATGTAACCAGGTGTTCAAAGAGCTTACAGGGAAGCATGTCCAACACAAGACTGAGGTCTCAAGTGGCTACGGGTTTCCTGACTGGAGGCTGTGTGCACAAAATGCCTTTCAGGAACCTCTTAAACAGAGGCAATTGAGCTAGACAGAGATTCTTAACAGGTTCATGATATGCTGAAACAGCACACAAATGGACCTTAACTGTAGAGTATTGCAAGCCTGCATCAGAGAGATCCAACAGGTACTCCAAAACCCTGTTTGGCAGAGAGTGTAATGGATCTGTATGGAATTTGGAGCACCATTCATAAAAATGTTTCCATTTGACTGTGTAAGTCTTCCTGGTAGAGGGCTTATGAGCAGCCAGAAGGATCTAAGAGACTCTTAGGGACACCCTGTACTTGCCCACTTCTATCTCTTCAGGAGCCAGGCGTAGAGATAAAAGGAGTGCAGGTTGGGATGAACCAGGGATCCTTGTGTCATAATGTCTGTCTGAAGAGGGAGGGTTCTCAGAGGGCCAACTGACAATTTGTTGAGTAAGGGAAATTGTATCTGTCAAGGCCAGCATGGAGCAATTTGAATCATTTTGCCCCCGTGCGCCTCCAGCTTGAGCGGTACCCTCTGAACCAGACAAATGGGAATAAATGCATACAGAAAAAGGCAATGTGTCCACCACAGCCTGAATGCATACTAATAGAAAATGCCACGTTCTGGATTTTTTGGGGCAGAATCAAGGCAGTCTAGTGTTGAGTGGGGACACAAAAAGGTCCACCTCTTCAGTTCTCCACTTGACGAAAAGAGACGGCAAGATGTCTGGTGCCAATGACCACTCATGAGGATCTGCTTCTGTTTGGCTGAGCTCATCCGCTAGACTGTTCTGAGCCCCTGGCAGATAAATCACTTGTATCAGAGCATCCTATTCAAGATACCATTCCCACACTCTCATTGCCTCCCTACAGAGAGGATAAGAGTGTGGTCCCCCTTGCTTGTTGATGTAGTACATGACAGACTTGTTGTCGGTCTGGATGAGGACCATCTTGTGGTGGACGAAGTTCACCAGGGCCCATAGGGCATACAGGACTGCTCTCATCTCCAACACATTGATGTGGAGGTGGGACTCCGTAGGCATACAGACTCCCTGACTGTGGTAGCCCAGACAGTGGGCCCCTTGCCTTGCAGAGACACATCTGTGGTAAGGGTTATTTGACGCTCTGGTGAAGAAATGGGGAGACCCTAAAGAAGATCGTCTTTCTGTGTCCACCATGGAAGCGATCAGACCAGAGGCTTTATCACCTTGATGGGATAAAACTGAAAATGCATTGCTGGATACCACTGTATGCTGAGCATCCACTGGGTTGTCCTCATGTGCATGCGAGCCAGAGGCATTGTGAAGACGGAGGAGGCTATGAGACCTAACGTGCTGCACAGAGTGAGCCCAAACAGACTTGTGCCCCATGATGAAAAGAGCCATCTGAAGGATTGTTTTCCTTAGGTCCTCTGGAAGAAAGGCCCTCGCTTTGGTGGTGTTCAAGAGGGCTCCAATGAAGGGAAGCTGCTGAGAAGGTTGAAGCTGCAACTTCTCTAGTTTGAAGAGGACTCCTATGAAGGTCAGGAACTGGGTTGCTGTGGTCACTGCTTATTCCATTTCCTGCTTGGATTGGCTGGTAAGTAACCAGTTGACCAGACAGAGAAATACTTGGAATCCGAGTTTTCAAAGCTGCGCAGTGAGAACTGCAAAACACATTGTAAAGACTCGAGGCACTGAAGAGTGCCCAAAGAGCAGGACTCAGAATTGATAATGTTGACCAAATGCCACAAAATGGAGAAATTTGTGGTGGCTGGGGTGGAGCAGAATATGCTGGTAGGCATCCTGCATATTCAGGGAAGCCAACCAATCCTGCAGCTTTAAAAGCGGCACCAGGGTCCCTAGGGAGATCATTTTGAACTTCTTCTGGTGTATGAACTTGTTTAGTCTCCTAAGGTCGAGAATGGGTCGCATGCCCCCTCATATCTTCGGAATGAGGAAGTAATGGGAGTAGAAGCCTGTGTTGTGCTCCACCTCCAGCACTGCTTTCACTGCCCTGTTGCTCAAGAGGCCTACAATGTTCTCCGCAAGAAGGTCTGACATATGTGCTGAAAGGGGGTTCTGCTTCCTGAGTGGACAATCCAGAGGGAGCTTGAGATGTTCAGCAAATATCCCTCCTGGATGATATTTAGGACCCTTGTCTGTGGTGATGGATTCCCGCGGATGGTACAACCAAACCAAATGCCCCTAACTGAGGTATGCCCCAGGCAGCTGAGGCAAGACTGGGGCTGGAATTTCACAGAGTGGCACTGGGCACTTTCAGGGCCTGTGCCTTTGGTTGTGCATTCTTCTGCAGTTGGGGAGGCTGGGACTTGACTTGAGTTCCCCTGCCTTTGCCTCAAAAGGACTGCTTGCTGTGATAAAAGACATAGAAACACAGAAACATAGAGGTTGATGGCAGATAAGGACCGCAAGGCCCATCCAGTCTGACCATTTCTTTTTCTACCTTATGAATGTGTCATAGGCCTTTGCTTTGTCAATGGTCTATCTATCCATACTCATCTGTATTGCTCCCTTATGACTAACCCATGACTGTCTGAAGCCCTGCACTGTATTCATATCCACCACTTCCTGAGGTAGGCCATTCCATGTATCCACCACCCTTTCTGTGACTCCCCTCTTTCCCCTGTAGGGGTGAGAAGAGGCAGCTTGAGAAATCTTAATGGCCATTCTTGTCTTCTGAGACACCACCAGGGACTGCTTTACTTGTTGACAGAACAGATAGGAGCTGTTGAAGGGTATGTTCATGATCTGCTGCTGGATGTCACTGGAGAAACCAGATGTCTGAAGCCAGGAGTGCCTTCTAATGCAGACTCCTGCAGCAACAGAGTGGGAGGCAATGTCAAAGGTGTCCATAGCTGCCTTCAGCTGATAACTTTTTGACTCAATATCATGGGTAACCATCTGATGTATTCTCTGCTTAGCCTCTGTCTCAGGTAAAGTCTCCACAAGAGACTTGAGAGAGGCTGAAAGGGCATATTCTTACTTAGAGAAATTCCCCTGGTAGCTACCTATCCACATGCTAAGGGTAGGTGCAGTGAAAACTCTTTTCCCCATCATATCACTCTTATGTGACTCCTTATTGAAAGGATGCAGTGTGACCTCCTGGAGGAGAATGGCTTTGTCATTCTTAATCCAGAATGACAATCTTGTCAGCAATAGTCTGGGAAGCCAGAATAGGCCTGTATTTAGGTGCAGCATACTTATGGTCTATCTGCTGACAGAGGGAATAGATACAGGTCTGGCCGACACTGTATCTGAGAGTCTCTCAAGCGCAGGAGGAATAGGAATTATAAGGCTGACTGGCATAATGGAAACGTTGAACCACCCCAAACGAAGACATTTCCCTGGGTCAATGGCAGAAGGCTCAAAAGCAAGGGTTGTGTAGATGTTGCGAAGAAGATCCTGAAAAGAAAGATCCTCCTGTGGTACAGGATGGGGGCCTGGAGCCGAGTTATCCAGACTGTAAAGAGAGTCATCGTCATTGCCCTCAGAAACAACAAGCTCAGGCTCAGACTCATCCCCTCCAGCTCCTCTCTGGAAACAGTGTCTGGGAGAGGGGTGAACCTAGAAATACCTAACCCAGGTCTAGGAGTCATAAAGACAGGCGACACCGGCACCGGCAGAAAGGGAGCAGGCACTGACCCCAGCGCCACCAAATGAGGTGTCGGTGCTGGAAAACAGGTAACTGGCACCAACTATGGCAAAAGGGAAGACAGTACTGCCAAAGAGACTGGGCCCAGTGCGGCACCAGTACAGGCTTCAAGGGACCTAATCCCAGCGTTGAGCCCAGTGTCACCCATTGTGTCTGAAGTACTGCTGGCACAGAAGTGACCAGCAAAGGTACCTGGACGAGTCCCAAGACAGTGATACTACACTGCAAGGGGGTGTGTGGCCACTAGAACAGTAAGGCAGCGGATGGTCATTGGCAAGGACCTAGAGGTTGAGCCACAGAGCCAAACGCTCCGTTTGGCTAGACTGTCCCCACTATGGTTCCAATGCCCGAAGCCCTGCAGGACCTAGAGCTTGCTCCATGAGAAGGGGCAACTGAGCCTGATGCTGTACCCAATGCTCCATAAGAGCTTCCCAATAATGAAACTGCCCACAGGAGGACAGGGAGGGGCTCTGGGCCCAAGACCTAGAACATCCACGAACAGAAATTGTTAGAGACATCGACGGCACTGGGGACAGACTCCTGCACGTGGACGCCGAGGACCACCTTGCAGACCTACCAGAAGGTGCACTCTAGTGGTATTGCTTCTTCCCCTTCTGACAGGAAGAGAAGAGCTTGAGGTCAAGCAGAGCTGGTTCACCGACCAGAATTGAGAACGGACCCACTTATTTCTGTGCTTTTAGAAGGCTATCCTCCCTCCCGAACACAGGACTGCCCATTGTCAGAACCCTCCTTCGAAGAGTGAAGTAGACTAGACATGGCCCTGCTGCAGGAGAAGCATGCCTGAAGAGGATCCCTACACCATCGTCAATGTCAATGGTCCTCAACCATTGTTTTGTAGGGCTGAAAGATACGGACAGAAAACTTTTTTTTTTTTTTTTAAGAATATTACACTGAAACACAAACAACAAACACTAGCTTTGAACACTAAACTGAGAAGAACTGAATGCTGTTGTCATATAGATGTGAAGTTCTGACTCCCAGGTGAGTGACCTCATCACTGAAGTGTACTCCATGGTGGGGAAAATGAACTTTAATCGGTTGAGGGCCAGTGCCAAGGTAAGCCATGCAGCACAAGCTAGTCTTGCAGTACCGCACATGCACACAGCTTGCCTCAGCACCGATGCTTCCGAAAAGTTCCGATTCACACAGGGTCCTAGCGCCTCTGGCTCAGAACCTATTGATGTGAATCAATGTTGAAGATTGGTCCTGGAAGATCATCCTGTTCCAGATACCATTCCCACACTCTCACTGCCTCTCTGCAGAGAGGGTAACAGTGTGCTCCTCTCTGCTTGTTGCTGTAGTAAATGACAGACTTCTTGTTCATCTAGAAGAGGACTATCTTGTGGTAGACAATGTCCACCAGGGCCCGAAGGGCAAAAAGGACTGCTCTTATCTGCAACACACTGATGTGGAGATGGGACTCTGTAGGGGTCCAGACTCCCTGAATGTAGTGGTCCTGACAATGGGCTCTCCATCCCAGGAGATGCGTCCATGGTAAGCATTACCTGAGGAGCTGGTTGAGAAAAGGAGACCTTGGAGGATACTGTCCTCCTGCATCCACCATGCAAGTGATCAAAGCTGAGTCTTCGTCACCTTGATGGGATAAGACTGAGGATGTGTTGCTGGAGACCACTGCATGCTGAGCATCTGCTGAGTAGCTCTTATATGTAGCCAGGCAAGAGGTACCGTGAAGACAGAAGAGGCTATGAGGCCCAATATTTGCTGCATGAAGGAAGCCCAAACTGACTTGTGTTCCATAATGAATTGGAGCCATTTGAAGGATAAATTTCCTTCTGCCCTCTGAAAGAAAGGCCTTAACCCTGGTGGTGTCCAGAAGTGCTCCAATGAAGAGAAGCTGCTGAGAGAGTTGAAGCTGCAATTTCTCCAGATTCAGCAGGACTCCCATGGAGGTCAGGAAACGAAAGGCTGTGGCCACTGTTTGTTCAGTGTCTTGCATGAATGGGCTGGCTAACATACAATCATGTAGATAAAGAAAATGTGGAGTCCAAGCTTTTGATAGTGTGCTGCAAGAACTGCTGAGCACTTTGTAAAAACTCAAGGGGCCGAGGATAGCCCAAAGGGAAGGATCCAGAATCAGTAATGCTGACCAAAAGCCACAAAGTGGAGAAATGTGTGGTGGATGGGATGGACCAGGATATGCCGGTAGGCATTCTGCATGTCCAGGGATGCCAACCAATCCTATGGCTTGAGGAGCAGCAGCAGCATCCCTAGGGAGACCATTTTGAACTTCTCTCACTGTACAAACTTGTTCAGTTTCCTGAGGTCAAGAATGGAGCTCATGCCCCCTGACATGTTCAGAACAATGAAATAGTGGGAATAGAAGCCTCTGGCATTACTTCCACTTTATTGTTGCTCAAGAGGCCCGCAGTCTCCTTTGCTAGAGGGTTTGACATGGGTGCTGAAAGGGGGGGCTGCTTCTCAGGAGGATAATCTGGAGGGAGTTCTTAGAAATTCAGCAAATATCCCTCATGAATAATCCTGAGTACTCACCTGTACATGGTGATGGATTCCCACTGATGGTAAAACTGAGTCAGATGCCCCCCCCCCACACACACACAGAAGAGGAGTGGTTGGCCCCAAGCAGCTGAGGCAAGACCGGGGCCGGAATTTCAGAGAGTGGCACTGGGTGATTTCCAGGCCTGTGCCTTCAGTTGCACTTTCTTCAGCAACTGGGGAGGATGGGACTTGACTTGAGCTCCCCTGCCTTTGCATCAAAAGGACTGCTTGTTGTGATAAAAGACTCACCCCTTTCCTCTTTGTGGGTTAGAAGGAGCAGGTTGAGAAGTCTTAATGGCCTTTCTAGTCTTCTGAAAGGCCTCAAGGGACTGTTTTGCCTGTTGACCAAACAGATAGGAGTCATTGAAGGGCACGTTCATGATCTGCTGATGGACATTGTTGGAGAAACCAGACATCCTAAGCCAAAAGTGCCTTCTAATGCAGATTCCTGCAGCAGCAGAGCAGAAGGCAGTGTCAAAGATATCCATAGCTGTTTTCACCTGATGACTGCTTGACTCAGTGTCAGGGGTAACAGTCTAAAGAATTTTTTGCTTAGTCTCTGATTCCACCAAGGTCTGGGCAAAGGGACCTGACAGGAATCCAAAGGATGTACTCGTACTTACAGACATGCCCTTGGTAGCAGGCTATCCACATTCTATAGGTAGCAGCAACAAAAGCTCTTTTCCCCATCGTATCTATCTTACACGGCTCTTTCTTGATGGGATGTGCAGTGACCTCCTGAGTGAGAATGGCTTTGTCTTTCTCAGCCAGAATGACAATCTTGTCAGCAATAGGCTGGGAAGTCAGAATAGGATATAGCGCAGGCCTGGCCCACACTGTGTCAGAAAGGGTCTCAAACGCAGGGGGAATAGGAGGTATAAGGCTGACTAGCATAGTGGAAATGTTGAGCCACTCCAGACGGAGATGTTTCCCTAGGTCAGTTGCAGAAAGCTCAAAAGCAAGTGTTGTGTACATGTTGTGAACAGAAGCCTGAAAAAAATATCCTCCTGTGGTACAGGAGAGGGGCCCAGAGTTGAATTATCCAAGGTGTAAAAAGAGCGATTGTTGTTGCCCTCAGAGATGAGGGTCAGGCTCATCCCCTCCAACTCCTCCCCCGAAACAGGGGCTGGGAGAGGAGTGGATTTTAAAATGCCTAACCCAGTTCTAGGAGCCAAAAAGACAGGCAGCACCAGTACTGGTAATGAGGGAACTGGCACCGGATCCAATGCTGGCAAAGTGGGAGATGATACCAGAGATGCTGTCGCCAAAGAGACTTGGCCTGGTTCCAAGGGCTCTCGCAGTAATAGGGGCAGCATTGGGCATGGCACCAGAACAGGCCCCAAAGGACATGATCCTGGTGCCACCCAGTGTTGGAGGTCCAGCTGGCATGGAAGTGACTGATGAAGATACCTGGGTTATTCCCAAGACAGTAACACTGTAAGGGGGTGCTGCCAGTGGAATAGGCGTCTGGTGGCGCGGTCACCGACAAGGACCCAGAAGCTATTTCTGAAGCTATACACTCTAGAGTATCCTGACTGCTGCTTCAATGCCCCCAGCTCTGAGGGGCCTGGAGCCGGCTCTGTGAGAAGAAGCAAGCGACCCAAACGCTGTATGCACTGTTTCAAGAGTTGCCCAGTGATGAAACTGCCCACAAGTGTACCCACAGGAAGACAGAACTGAACTATGTTGTTGTATAGATGTGAAGTTGTGAATCCCAGTTAGTGAGCATCTTCATCACTGAAGCACACTCCACAGCAGGGAAAAAAAGAACTGAGGTGGTTGAGGGCCGGTGCCAAAGTGAGCCATGCAGCATGAGCCAGTCTTGTGGTGCCATGCATGCGCACAGCCTGCCTCAGCGTCAGCCCTCCTGAAAGGTGCTGGCTGTTGCAGGGTCCTAGTGCCTCTGGCTCAGAACCTATCGGTGTGAATCAATGGTGAAGACTGGTCCTGGAAGTTGTTCTTTTTCTTGGAAAAGGCAATGAAGTAGGTGAATAAATTGCCCAAAGTCAATGACTGGTTTCAAACTTGGGTGGGATAGACAGGAACAAAAGATTAGTATGGCTCATAGGAAGGGGAGAATAGAAACCTTGAAAAAGGTATGCTGAAACACCCCTAGGCCTATCAGCTAAATAACCTAGTGCAGCATTAGGTTAGACAAGGATTCAGGCAGGTAAATGGGCAGACTGAGTTAGCCTCTATGTCTTTTTCTATGATCATAGGTAATTCTTTGAATAAAAGACACACTACTATTAGCATGTCAGATTTGGATAAGTAAGCAGGGGCAAGTTTGAAAGTGGAAATACTAGCTACACCTATTTATAAGCAGCATGATACAAATGTTAGATAAAAGATATACCTTTTCTCTTGGAACGCACAGAAAGAGTAGAGATTCAGAGACTGATTCTTCCAGAAATTCTGAAAATAAAATATAATATTATATTTAGGTTTATGTTAACATGAGGTTATGCAAGAATTTGTGAGAGTGCATGATTTTATTGAGAAGAAGCTATACCACTGTCTCCCTTTCAAGGTCCATTAGGGTCTGAGCATCTTTCTCAAGGTTAGCAAGCTCCTGTGTTACTATCTTCTGGAAGTTCTCCAATTTACGCAACCTAGTAAAATAACAGTAAAGCTGAACTCACTCACTTTTGTTCACATTTTTAGTAGTTCAAAGGTACATATCACATTGGTACCCCGTTATAGTTCCTGTTACTTCTAGACAGACTTGGGTAAAGAAGACAAGATTGTTTATTAAAGAACTGCATACAGGAATAGAGTCACAGAATTTACAGTACATGAACAATCTTCTGCTTTGTGCTGTTCCACAGGACGGCATGCCTGACATTCAGAAGCATGTGTTCTTCAGTAGATTATTGAAAGCTCTTCTACAACAGCTATGAAAACACTATTCAACCTCCACCATTTTATCAGAATTAAGTTTTTTTGTTAAGAAAAATGAAAAGTTACTTACCAGGAACTCTAGATCTTTGAGAGCATCTCCTCCATAAAGCCACACCTTTTTGACTGGTGTTGCTGATGTCAGGGCACCACATAAACACTACAAGTTTGAGGACCCCAAGCCATAGGCATGCAGCCGATACAGAACCTTATGCTTACTAATACCACATGCATGATTGTAAGCATACCCACCTGCCTCACTTCTGACAAGAGAGCAAGAAAAGTTAGTTACTTTAACTCCGAATCTTCAAGAACACCTTCTCCATGGAGCCACACTTATTGGTCTTATGGCCTAAGCTGCTAAGACTTCACTGCACTGATGATGGTGTTGGCACTGCAGCACATGGGACACTGCATACCACAGCCAATAACCATCATACTGCCAAGCCTCCCCCTAACCCTGACTCTACCCTCTCTCACCTGTTTGACTGGGTATCATCTTTATTTCTGCCACATAAGCTGCAACAAGTGGGACCCTCCACTTGCATTCTCTGTTACACCACTGTTACTGCTTTGTATTCACCTATATTGCCACTGTCTGGTCTTGCCTTTACTCCCCTGTTGGGAGTAATTTTACTACCTGCATTCTCCTGTCTTTGCAGTCCCTTTCCGTTGTACCTTTATGCTACTCATTGTTCCACTTTGTGATTTTGCTATTATTACCACACTTTTACCCTGGTATTTGTACACTACTTTTTCACTTTACTTTGTACCTTGACACTGATGCTGTATTCTCATTGCCTAGTTTGTCATACTATTTACCCCTTCCTCTGGGTCACACCGGGAAAAGAGCCTCAGCTCAGTGTGCCTTTCCCGATTACCAATTTTCAAATAACCAAGCTCTGAGAAAATCCCCCACACTAGGAAGGCTGGAGCTCAGAGCTCACTCAGGATAACAATCCATTCAGAATACTCCTGCCAAAGGTGACACACTGCCTCATGGCATGGACATCTAGGGCACAGAGCTTAGTAAAAGTGTGCATGGAGTTCAGAGTTGCAGCCCTGCAGGTTTTTGCTATTGGCATCAAGTATCTCTCTGCCAAAGTGGCTACTACCCTGGTAAAGTGGGCATGAGCCTTGCCATCTAGCTTTCCCCTTTCTGGGAAAGGTTATTGAGAAGACAGCGGCACTACAGCTTGAAGAATACCTCACGGCCTTTGATATCTATGAGCCTCTTCTGTCTGGATTTAGATCTAGACACAGTACTGAGGCTGCATTGGTCAGGGTGCACAATGACCTTCTTAGGGCAAGAGATAGAGGAGAGCAATCAGTTCTCATTGCTCTCTCCTCAGCATTTGACATCACGGACCATGGATTGTTGTTGGATCATCTCAGGGAGCATGATGAACTTACTGGCACAGTCATCTGCTGGTTCTGAGCCCTTTTTCAAAGATAGGATACAGAGGGTGATGATGGGGAGATTCTTCTCACTCCCGAAAAAGCAAAATTATGTACTCACCATAACTGTAGATCTTCTGGAGTACCTTCACCATTCATAACTGGTGGGTCATAGCTGGAGGCGCAGGACCCTCGTGGGAGCATTAGCTTTAAGAATTTTGAGCTGAGGGAGCCAATGTCAGGGATGGTGCCACCTATGAGGCGGACATCTTGCGTGACACTCACGGACTGGCCAGTAACCAACACCGGCTCCCCCTAGCCCTCGCTTCTGTTCACCGGAGAGGAAAAAAGGACAAGAGAAAAAAATGAAGATTGGGGGTTGAAGAGATAGAACAAAGAAAAGAAGTGAAGAAAACAACAAAAGCTGAAAGGAGGACAGATAACAGAGACAGCGAGAGAGAGAAAGGGTGCTGCTGGAGGGTTTGGATGTTGATGAGGGGGACCAGAGCCTCTGCAAGACCTAGAGGACACAACAGATAAAGGAAGGAAGAGGAGAAGATGGTAGGGAGAGAGAGAGAGAGTAACTTGGTTCTCCTCAGAAATCTTGTAAGGAGAGCTATCTGACCCTAAGGGACTCAGGGGTGGCAGAAAAAGGAGCAGTAGGACACAGTGGAGACCCCAGGGGAGTCTCCAGAGTCATGGGTAGACAAAGAATGGCTGTGAACTCGTTTATGTTTGTAGTGTAACATTTAATTGTAGTGTAACATTAAAGGTGTAGTATACCATTTCACAACATTTAACACCAAATATCTTGTGATAATCTTATTAGTAAAGTGGGTAACAAAGAGAATATTGATGCAAAACAGTTTATGAACAACATGTTTTCAAGCTACACAGTCTATAAATAACCTGTTTTAGAGAAAAAGGTACATCACAGCTTAAAATAGACATGTTCTTTGTTTTATGATTGGTTTATACTGGGGTGTTGGCTTTATCAAGATAATTTCATATATAACTACTGAATGTAAACTGAATAAGTAGCACCACTATTGATGAAATGAAATGAACTTGTATGCGAAGATGAATAACTGCAATAAACTTTGAGAAGTAATCTGAAGGCTCGAGTGGAATTATTTTGCAAACACAACGCAGACCTTACAATGCTTCTCTGTTGACTCTGCCCGCAGATTTTTTTTTTGGTAGGCTAACCAAACTGGAAAAAAGTAGAAAGAGGAGTTGTGAAGGACTTGTTGCATCCAGAGAACCTGGCTCAAGTTCAACTAACTGTTATTGCCCAAGGTGTGACAGTGAGCTAGCCTCGCAAGCTCCCCAGAGCACTAGGCTTGCAATGATCAAACATCTGAACTAAATAGCCCCAGTCAGCACCAAAAAAAAAATAAAGGGTAAATAAGGGAACTGTGTCTCCCTCTCTCCCTAACGCAGAGAGAAATGAAACCAAAGCCTCCCTCCTTGAGGTGGCAGGGTAACTCCTCACCCCCCTTTTTTTTTTTTTAAAAAAGGCCAATAGAAAAAAAAAAAGGGGAGAATCGAAGAGATGGAAATGTCTCCTGAACAACTTCGGGGACACCGAGGTATTACACTGTATTGGTGTTAGAAATAAAGCATATTACGAGACGATCTGGAAAGAGCCCTACAGAATAAAATTGGAAACAAGGGCACTCCTAAGGAAGCGAATTGAGCACTAGGGCATCGAATGTATAAAACCCTCTTTCAAGAGAGTGGGACTTGATGTTGCACTATAAGGAATGGAGCCAAGGCTGAGATAACCATGCCGCAGAATGTTTCTCTCTCCGTATCACAGGGTTTGCTAAGGAGAAATATACCCTGTGAGTAGGCCAGGGAGAAGGAGGGAGGGAGGTGGTACACCCCAGAAGTTTGTTGCTGAGGTGATGCAGGGAAGGAAGCAGTTATGAATGGTGAAGATACTCAGGAAGATCTACAATTAAGGTGAGTATGTAATATTCTCTCTTACCCGAATCAATCTTCACCATTCATAACTGGTGGGTCAGAGTACCAGGCTACCTCCCTCAGTGGTGCCTGGCAAACCCTGAGGGAATCGATCCCTCAGCCTCCTGTGGTGGAAAAAACACAAGGAGGGAGGGGCCCCCTTACGGGTCTGGCTGAACCTGCAATTGGTCAGGTGGAGGCTCCTTTGTCACCTGGGAGAGAGAGGTGTCCCAACAGCTCACACCTGACCCTGTGGGGGGAAAAAAATGGGCCTCCTGGGAAGGTGAGGTGATCACCCAATGCCGAGCAAAGGGTGACAACTGCAAGAGACAAAGCTATGCCATCCGCCTATTACACACTGCTGTTCCCACCAACCTGGAAGCCACTGCATTGGCATCATACGAATCACAGATTTTTCCATTATTTGACTATGGTGATGTATTATAAAATTATTCAAACCTAGGTAAATTACACAAATTGGACATACTGTACAACCGGTTGGCCAGACTAATGTTGCAATGTCCTAGGGACACTCATTATTGTTTTATGTACAATAACCTTGACTAGGTCTCCTTATCTGAAAGGAGGCAACTTCATAAATTTGTTCTGGCTTATAAAACGCGTCACAGGATAAATTCTTGACTATTTGGTTGAAAAACGTGAAGTCAGGGATGTAAATGCTTCCCTTAGGAAAGCAGCATGTCGTGAGTTATTAGTCCCAAAGACAACTAAATGTTCTGATATTTTTTCAGTCAGTTAATCCCCAGGTATTGGAACCTACTTCCCTCAAAATTTTGCTTGTTCAATACAAGAATTTACTCTCAAATTGCTGTTAAGCACTGGTTTCTAGTGACAATGTTGACTCAAACCAAGGCCTGCTGTGGTTGACACAAACATAGTGTTGTATGTGACTGCAGGTATTTGCAATGTGGATTTGTAACATGTTATGTTTTTATTTTATGTTTTTACATGTCAGCAACTGTTTAGTATTTGCATTGTAAATGCCACGGGTCACCATTTTAAATGAGTTTTACTCTAAGGTCTAACCCACTTAATAAAAATGAAAAAATGAAAATACGATACCCTCATCTGGTATCTCGCTAGCTCCAGGCCCTGCATTGAAAGGGCAATGGCTTGTCTGGTTGCCTCACTGTGAGGCAGGGATGCAAAGATCTGCCCTGGTGTCACCCACAGGTGCCCGGCATAGGCTACCTGGTGCATCAAAATGCACATAAGGAGTCATGCCACCAAGAAAACCCTTCTGCCCCAGTGGTCAAACTCAGCCCAGTCAGACTCTGGTTGGCAGTCACGATGGGGGTTACGATGTCCAGTAGTTCCCAACCTGAAGTAGGGTGGGGCATGGATCCTGGAGACTGGGGGGGGGTGTAATACCTGCACTGGCCATGTCTAGGGGCTGGAGAAGAGGCAGAGGGGTGCTGCCAAGCACTGTGTGACTCCTCCATGAAAGACTGAGGCCACAGAGGGATCATGGTAGATTTGGAGTTGTATTCCCCCAGGAACGACTGTGTCGCACGCACAGAGTTGCATTCAAAAAAATTGGGGAAGGTTCAGCTCCTCCAGTATCTCTGAAAGGAATCACTGATACATTGTTTAATCAACATCTGAGGAGATATGGCCAGAAGTATCCCTCCCACAGAGGAGGAAGCCAAAGAGGTGGAGGAGCTGGATTCATGGGGAGGCATAGCATGGGATAGAGGTCTAAAAATTACCTTGGCAGTTGCCCTGAGGTAGATCAGGATCGCATGCGCCAGAGCCCTGAATTATTCCTAGGTCATGGAGCCACTAGGGCCAGAGAAACCTGGGGGAGCGGCAGAAGAGAAGAAGGGGGAGAATGGCCATGGGAGAACAAAGAAGACCCTCTGCCAGAGGTGTGGGAGTGAGCAGGAGAATCCTCTTGAGGGATGGAACAGCGTGGCCCGCACACCTGTGAATGCCAAACTGGGGAGGGGCATGGTGAGGAGACTGGAGCCATTCTCATCCAGAAGGGCGGACCCTATCCCCACGAACTGTGGATCCCGGTTGGTCAGAGGGGAAGGTGCAGGTCAGCGCTCTGGCTCTGCCCAGTGCCTCCTGCCACTCTAGAGACAGTCAGGGGCACCGACCGGGACCTCAGAATCTTTGCACTTCCATGCTGAGATGCACCTCTCAAAGCCATGGTCAGAAGGGGGAGAGAGAATCCGTCACCAAGGTCAATAACAGACCCCCTCCCCAGTGCCAAATATGGTGCCACCAGTCGAACCGGCGTCAGACCTAACACTAGGAATGACTGCGGCACCAGAGCTTGTGCCATCCTCCAATTCGGCACCAGGATCGGCACCGGAGGAGCTCCTGGAGCTGCGAGTGGCACCAGTGAACTCAGAGAGGGTGGCACCACCAATGGCTCCAGGTGGAGGAGCAGACCACTGCAAAGGCCCTGGGCTGGGTCTAGGAGAGTCTCTGAGCTCTGAAGAGTTGGGCCACCAATCAGGATCATCCTGATCCTCATCCAAGGAGGACGAGATCAGGGAGATCTCCAAAAAGGCTACCCAGAGACCCTCACTCTTTTGGCACCATGAGCGGTGTTGGTAGGGGACCCAGAGGCACCGGCAGCACTGCCTCGCTCACAGACACTGGAAATGGTATCAGGAGCTGAGGCAGCGCCGGGTGGCAGTGCCAAGGGAACCACCGGAGCAGACCCAGCATATAGCCGAGACCTCAACAGTGGCGGTGTCTGAACCCCCGAATGGATACCGAATTGTGAGGGGTGCTCAGCGAGTCCCCCACAGGGACCTGACTGTCCACCCAACCCCTCGTGCAGGCCTCCAGTCTCAGGGAGACTCAAAATGTAGACCTGCTCTCCCTTGGTACATATAGTACCAGGGACAGGCCTGGGGGAAGGGCCCAGGGACCTGGCCCTGTTGTCCCTGGTGTGACGCCATCCTCCGAAAGTTGGGGGGGTTCTGTCCTAACTTTCCTGCATGGATACAGAGGATGTGAAAACCCATGGAGAAACAAGCTTTGCAACTATCAACATCGTGTTGTGGACCCAGGCAGGAAAAATAGTGCTCATGCCGGTCAGTGGCGGTCATCGGTTTGCCACAGGGGCACTGACACATTGGGGAGAGCCCAACCTTCGATGATTTTGTAGGCCCCAAACTGGACATAAGCGCAACAGAAAAAAAAATAATAAAACAATACAGAAAGTACTCAACGCCACACTGCAAGAATGGAAAGAAAGAAAAAGGGGTTACCTAACCAATTAGCATGGCACCGAGCAATGTTAGGTGGCGAGCAGACTGTGATGCAGTTTCTTCTTGCTTTGCTCCTCATGAGGTGCTGCATCAATGGTGGGAAAAGCAGAACTGAGGGCTAGGGGGAGCCGGCATTGGTTACTGACCAGTCAGCAAGCACCACGTAAGATGTTGGCCTCATGGGTGGCATCGTCCCAGACGTCAGCTAATCCAGCTCAAAATTCTTAACACTAATGCTCCCAAGAGGGTCCAGCGCCTCTAGCTATGACCCACCTGGTATGAATGGTGAAGACTGACTCAGGTAAGATTGATAAATATGTACTCATCGTAATTCTTGATCTTTCACAATATCTTCATCATTCATTCCTCATGGGTTTGTGCCGCAGGCCCCAGGACCCTGCAGGAGCATATAGGTTTTAAATTCTCAAGCTAGGGGTCCTCATTCTTATAAAAAGAAAAACTCTCTGGAGAAAGGTAAGTAGGAGAAAGAAAAACGTAGCAGGCTGGCTGGGAAGGAAGTGCAGGAGGTGTACTGCAAGGGAAAGGGAGAGCTGCACCAGGTGAAGGAGCCTGGGCTGGACTTCAGCATATGTCTCAAGGTCCTCTCTTACACCTGTTCTTCTACATCCCTTTTCCATTTTGAAACAGAAAAGGGAAAAAAGCTTCTCTGACAGCAAACAAGCTACAGACTCCCCCACTGGGGAAGGGGCCGCCCAGGGTGGGTGGGGCCCAAAAACTTTCTTTAAAAAAAAAAAAACTGTTGTACTTCTTTTTTTGTAAGCACAAAGAGGTGATAGGCACTGGAATGGGTAGAGAAATTCCTCCCACCCCAAAAACAGTTTTTTTGAGGACCGCAAAAAAGGGGCCACAAAGGAGGTAAAATAACCCTCAATTGTGTTCCCACCCCTCGTGCCTCCTTTTTTTTTTAAACTGGTGTGTCCTAGCAATGGAGGCAGACAGGGATATACAGACAGAAGGAAAAATAGAAAAACTGTCAAGATGCTTGGCTACTGAAGGGGAAGGTGGGTAGGTTGCAGTAATGAATGCTGAAGATATTCTGGAAGATCAAGAATTATGGTGAGTATGTAATTTTCATATCTTCCCAGAAATCGGTCTTCACCATTCATTACTCATGGGCCACAGTGCCAAGATTAACACCAAAGGTGATGCTGGCTCACCCTGAGAGAATTGGTTGTTCCCTTGCCTCCTGTGGGGGAAGGGGGGAACACAAAGAGGCGGGGACCCCTCACAGGCCTGATGAAGCCTGTGGCTAGCCAGAGGAGGTGAAGGCTCCTGTGGGCTGGGAGCAAGAGGGCGCCCCGCAAGCTTATGCCTGGCTCTGTGAGAGAAGAAGTGGGCCACCTGGGACCATTAGGCAATCACCCTACGCTGAGTCAAGTGTGACAACCTGGACAGATGAAGCCACACTGCCGCTTAATGCAGACTGCAGTTTCTAGGAACCTGTAGGCTACCTCACTGGCATAATAGCATGCCCTTGCCTAGGGTCTCACCAGCTCCAGGCCCTGTGCAGAAAGGTAACAACTCTCGTATTGCAATGGGCAAAAAGGGAGCATCAGGTATAGATCTCACAAATTAGTAAGGCAATCAGATAATGGAATTATGGCAAAAAAACTCTGAAATGTGGATTCATAAGTAACTTTATTGTAGTATGTAGCTCAAACATCCATATTTAAAAAATCCTTGTAATCCCCCACCCCCCAAAAAAAATGCACAGTGATGAAAATTCAAAAAGACCCACCCCAGTCCTCGAGTCAGCCATCTAAACCCTAGCAGTTTGCCAAAAGGCTTTGTGAGACCTATACCTGCTGCTCATCTTTTGCTTGTAGCAATATGAGGGTTGGTAGTATTTGTTTTGTGCATCTTAGCTGAGACCCACGTAGGTGCAGCACCCTCTCTCACCATTTCATAGGCGCAGTCATTTTTTTCAGTGGAAACCCTTGTACAGAAAGGCATATGACTTTTTAGGTTTGCTCACAGTCTGGCATGAATTCCAGGAGCTGTCCCTGCATTGCCCACAGGTGCCTGTCATTGGATGCCCAGTGTGCCAAAATGCACAACATGGTACGTGCCACCAGGAAATTTCTTTGACCCCAGAAATCAAGCTCAGCAGAGTCTGACTCTAGGGGAAAGCCGTGCACTGGGCACCTATGTCCAGAAGGGGCGTCCAGTAGCTGGACCCCAGAAGTGGGCTGTGGCATGGCTCCTAGAGATCCCATGGGTGTGCAGTACCTGTACTGGGTGTCCCTCAGAGCTGGAGAGAGACAGAGCCAGACATCTCTAGATGCTTCTACAGGTCTAGGCCACAGAGATATGACTGAACAGTCATGACTGTACTCCCTGTGACAGGGTAGAATAGGACCCAGTCCCATTTGTTTTGAAAAAAGTGTTTAAATGCAAGGATCTGTAGTCTTTCCTTTTCTCTCCTCTGTCTGGTTGCGCAACCAAATTTTCCTGTGAGACTTCGGACTTGATCAACCCGACCAGTCTCGCAATCCTTTGCCTCTCACTGTCTCTCAGTTTTCTCTTGATGTCTTTCTTCCTTGCATATCTATATCTGCTAATATAAAATATATGATAATGTATGGAAATGTCGCTGATATTGGGATCACTTTTGTTTAGAAAATTGTGTTACTGTTGAAATGTATATATTTATAATTTGAGATAACTGTAAAAAGCTAGAGGTTACTTGGGAGCAAATGCCTGAGCCTTTTGCAGTTGCTATGGGGACCACAGGAAGTTCTCAATGTTCTAGCAGCTCCTAAAATTTACAAAGAACAGGATGCTTGCAAACGATGGTGGTTGAAAAAGACTTATAAAAGCAGCTAAGCTGTGCTGCAAGGGAGATTTATTTTGCTTCTGTATATAGTTATTCTGAACAGATTTTATTTTATGCTACTGCAACTACAAATAAACAGTTTTGTGGAATTTTACAACTGCTCCTGGGTTTTCTCTATGCTTCCTGACCTGTACCTTGACGACACTCCCCAAGGAAGAGCAGCATCAGATGAGCAGGATTGCAGCCTGAAAAATTATCTAGTCAAAGCTTCCTCATCATCTCTGCAGAGAACTGCTGGTAACAGGCGTGCTGAGCATCTGAGGAGAGATGAAGGGAAAAGTCCCCCTCTTCTAAGGAGAAAGATGAGGATGACAAGGAGCTGGAGTCAGGGGGTGGCAGTGCCTGGGTCTCTTGGCTGGAAAATAGCCTGATCCTGTGCGAAAAGGTATGCAGAAAAGGCACTCACCAATGTCCTGTACTGTGACCCGAAATGCCTGTGAGGGAGGGGAAGGCAGAGGAGGAGCAGGAGGAAAGAAGTTGTGGCGGGCTAGGCCAGATCCTCTGCCAGGGCTATGGAATTGTACAGGAGACTTTGCTACAGGAAGGGCCTGACAAACTCTTCCACCTGGGAACACCAATTGTGGAGAGGCAGTCTAGGTGGTGCCCTTGGTGTAAACCCTATACTGGAGAGATTGGAGCCATAGAGGTCCAACAAGGTGGCCCTTATCTCCACCTGAGTGGTGCAGATGGTTCCTGCAAGGCCAGAGGACCCAAGTCAGTACTCCAACTCCTGCCAGAGCCACCAGAAGCTCTGGGCATGGAAGAAGGTGCCAACCGAGACCTACAAGTCCCTACCTCACCAGAATACACTCTATCCCTTGGGATAGGTCTAATGTCAGAACCAAAATAGGAAACCTGAACTGAGGGATAGCCAGCACCCTGAGCAGCAAAGACCCATCCTCGGTGCTGTGAAGAGCACCAGAGTAAAACCCAGCACTGGGGATGGTGCCGGAACTCAACACGGCACCAAGTGTGGTGCTGGAACCCAGCTCGGCACTGCATCAGACACCAGCCCCCCTCCCAGCACCAGAATTGGCACCTGGGCAATCCCCAGTGCCACTAGTGGCACTGGGAGAGAGAAGTGGGTGACAGCCAGAGATGACACCAAGGACAAAAGAGCTCTAGAAATGAAAAATGACATACTCACCATAACTCTTGATCTTCTAGGAGTATCTTCATGATTGATTCAAACCAATGGGTTCTGAGCCAGAAGCACTAGGACCCTGTGGGAGCCAGAATGTTTCAGGACCTTGGTTAAATAAAAAGTTACTGAGGCAGTTGTGGGCCATGTAGCGCAAGCTAGTCTCAGGGTGCTGTGCATATGTGCAGCCTATGGCCCTCTCGAAGAGTGGCTCCATGAGCTTGGCAATGCACAAGTTAAGGTCCCAAGGAGGAACAGGTTCCCAGATTAGGGGCTGAAGGTGAAGGCCTTTGAAGAACACTTTGAAAACGAGTAATGAAATGATCGTCTGCTTCTTGCTTATGGACAGATAAGTAGAAATTGAAGTTAGGTGTAGCTTTAAGGATGAGGCCTGAGGCCTGTAAGTGAGCCAAATAGTCTAGAATATTGGGGATCAATGCTTTGAGAGGATTGAAATGCTTCCCATTGCACCAGAAAGAAAATCTTTTTCACTTAGCTGAGCAAGTTTTCTTGGTACTAGGCTTCTCAGCCAATCTCAGGATTTTAAGGATCTGTTCTGAATACTGGAATTCTGGTTACTCTAACTCCTCAAGAGCCAGGCTTTGAGGTGAAGAGACTGTAGACTGGTATAAGTCACCCCTGTCTGAGGAAGAGTCAGAATAGAGTGAGAGAGGGGAAGCTGGATTGTCTTGTTGGAAACCAGGGATAGCAGGAGGGAGTACCATGACTGCCATGGCCAATCCGGTACTATCAGGATCATAGTTGCAGGCTGGGACCTTAGCTTCAGTAGCACTCTGTGAATCAGAAGGAAGGGAGGGAAGGCATAGAGAAACCTCCCTGGCCAGTCCAGGGACAAGGCATCTGTTAGAAGAGTCCCTAGTGCTGGAGGCCTGCAGCAATACAGAGGAAGCTGATGGTTGAGGTGGGAGGCAAACTGATCTATTTCTGGTGTACTCCACCTTCTGAAGATTGTAGCAAGGACTTGTTTGTTCAGAGTCTATTCATTGTGCCCTTGGCTGATTCGACTGAGGGCATCCACCAAAGTATTGTCCTTGCCCAGGAGGTGTATGGCTGAATGGCTGATGCTGAGGGAGTAGGCCAGAGAACAGATTTTCACTGTCTCTGTACAAAGCACTGTGGACCTTGTGCCACCCTGCTTATTTATGTAAAACATTGTGGTGGTATTGTCCATTCTGATGTGCACCGAATGGCCTTTCAACTGTGGGGTAAAGGATTTCAGAGTCAGATAGATGGCCCTGAGCTCCAGTAGATTGATGTGGCTTACTGATTCCTTGGGGGACAAATGCCACTAACAGAATGACTGTCCAGATGAACTCCCCACCCCAGGAGGGAGGCATCTGTGGTAATGACTTTTGTAGGAGAAGGCAGTTGGAAGGGGATTCCCACTGACAGGCTGGCTGGATCCTTCCACCAGTCTACAGCATGGAGCAAGGTTTTTGTAACTGGGACCAGCTTGGACAGAGAATGTCTTTTTTGGGACCAGTGAGTTCACAGGTGATACTGTATATGTCGCTCATTTGGAATCTGATTCCTGGAATGGCAGCTGTCATGGATGCCATGTGTCCCAGGAGCTTTAGAAAATGTCTGGTTGGCCTGGGCTGATCCAGGACAAAGGAGTTTGCCAGAGCCAGGACTTTTGTACCCTTTCTGTGGGAAGGAAGGCCCTGCTTTCCTGAGTATCCAGCTCTGCCCCAATAAAAGTAAGGAACTGAGTTGGAGTCAGCTGGGATTTCTCTTCATTATGAGGAATCTCAGAGACTACAGAGTTCACTGTGTAGTGCAAGGGCCTCCTGTATCTGCAAAGCAGTCTTGCCCACTGGGATCTAGTCATTGAGGTATGGGTAGACAAATGCCCTGTTTTCTGAGATAAGTTGCCACCACAGCCAGGCATTTGGTGAATACCCTTGGGGCTGAAGAAAGGGCGATGGCATAGCTGCAAACTGGCAGTGTCCTGATGGCAGCCTGAACCTTAGAAATTTTCTGTGAGACTACCTTATTGGAAAATGAAAATAGGTGTCCTTGAGATCCAGGGAGACTAGCCAGTCCCCTTGCTGAAGAGAATGGATCACTGTTGTGAGAGTGACTGCTCTGAATTTTGGTTTGAGTAAGTGCTTGTACAGATGCCTGAGGCCGAGGAAAGGTCGCCACTCCCCATTTTTCTTCCTTGCAAGGAAGTATCTGGAATAGAGACCTCTGCCCTTCTGCGAAGGAGGAACTTTCTCTGTTGCCTTTGCTGTGAGCAACTTTTTCACTTCCAGCTCCAGAAGAAGTCTTTCTGTGGGAGACTGAGGTTTTGACAGGAAGGGACCCCTGAGAGATGGAAATTTTTTTAAACTGAAGGAGGAGGTTCTTTCCACTCACTCCAGAACCCACTTGTCTAGTTATTAGGTCCAGGACTGGAGGTAGTGGGAGTGAGCCCTACTGGTAGAGGGGAGGTGATCTGGACACTGGAATCAGGGCTTAGTTTGTGAGGCAGGAGCAGGGGTGGAGGTACTTCTCCTTTGACCTCTCATGCTTCTTTCTCTGAGAAAAAAAAAAACTAATTTGAGAGTAGTCCACTGGCATAGCATATGGGAAGAAAAGTCTAGGGAAGTAACCCCTGCCCCTTTTCCCTTTGCTCTGAGCTCTTTGGTTACTGGGAGCCTTTCCTCTGGCTGTATTACTCTGGTAGGCCATTTTGTAATCCTCTACCTTTTTCATGTATGCTTCTGTTCTCTCACGAAAGAGTGTGTTCTGGGCACAGGGGAAGTCCATGGCTTTGGACTGGGTTTCCTGTGACAGATGGGTTGTCCTAAGCCAAGCAAAGCACCTGAGGGAGATGGCCTGAGCCATAACCCTTGAGGCTGCATCATTATTGTCTACTGCCATGTGGAATTGGAACTTGGCAGCTTCCAAGGCAGTTTTTGCTGTCTCCATTATGTCCTGGACCATAGTGTCTGGCTTATGCTGGGAAATATTCAGGACAGAATTCCAAAGGGCCTTCTGGTACTTGGCAGTATAGACCATGTACGAAGAGAGGTGCAGCAGGAGAGAGGCTGAAGTATAAGACTTCTTAGCCATGAAGTCCAGTCTCCTAGACTCCTTTTCAGGGGGCTGAGAGGAGAGGGGGACGTTAGCTTTGTCACAAGGTGCCTGCTGTACCACACCTTCATGACTTGGATGTACGTACAGGATGTCAATGTCAGACCTGGAAAGCTGATATTTTTTTTTTTATCTATTTTCTTGTCTACTCCAGACAAAGAGGGAGGGATCTGGAAGAGCTTCATAGTGTTTTATCTGAAAGCCTTATATATAGGGAGGACAACCTTTTTTGGAGGGGGGAAACTCATCACGTCCCTGTAATCCTTGTCCTTCTCATCATCCTAAGTGGACTCCTGTGAGGGGAGATTCAGGATGTCCACCGTATGCTGCAAGAAAGTTAGCATAGAGGAAGCATTCTCCTGGTCACTGGGGGAAGCTCCAAAGTTTGGGTCAGGGGAAACATCAGGCTCTAAAGGGCTTTCCCCTGCCTCATCATCTAATCCATAATAATATTCATCCTCCCCAGGAAAGTCACCTGCATTAGAGGGAACAGCACTGGAGGAATACTAGCAGTGGCAGGGTTTGAAACATGGACCCCATGCCCTGCGGAGTTTGGTACAAATGCCAGGCTTTAGCCATTTCTTCAACAGAGGGTAAATCCCCCGGAAAATCTGTGAGATTGTGCCCCTAAGGCTCAATGTTTTTAGTTTTTTCTTTGCGCTTTTTGCCTACTGATGACTTTCCATGCTGAGGGTGGGAAGGGCAGTGGCATGCTTATCTTTATGAAGCTTCTTGGCAGGCACTTCATCGGTGGTCTGATCTGGTTTTCTTTTAGTAGTTGGCGCCTAATCAGCGCACTTAGAAGTCTTGGGTTTGTTAGGCACTTCATCAGCACCTTTGCTGCCATTTTTTTTCTTTAGATGGTCCTTCATCAGCACCTTTATTATTTTTGGGCTTTGAAGGTACTTTGTCAGCACTTTTATTAGTAATATTTTTAGGTTTGGAAGGTACTTCATCAGCCCCCTTAATCTAAGAAGGCCCCTCATCGGTAGCCTTGGCAGCCATCATTCTTAATCTTTTTGCCCTGTTTCTAAGGGTTTCTTAAGAACAAAGTGAACAGAAGTGAGCTGGACCGAAGCACTCTAAACACAGGTCATGGGTATCGGCTTTAGTCACAATCCTGTGGCACTTCATGCAATTTTTAAAACCTATGGGTCAAGTTCTCTTTTTAGGCTGTTCTGACATGCAAATTCATCAGAACGCTGAAAATAAAGGTTCCCAAAAGGGAAGATTTGACATTAGCGGACGGTTCCCTCGAGGTAAAGAACCACGATTAAAAACAGCAACAAGTGCTAAGAAAAACAAGAAAATAGCAGTTCCCGGTGAAAAAAATGGAACCACTATTAAATGGCGGTAAAGTTTTACCTCAGAAAATGGAAAAGGAAACCACTGAAGAAAGGGAAATACATGGTTCCTGGGAATCACTAAAAACCTCACAAAATAATAAGAGTAAGAAAATACTTGGTCTCAGCACAAAAGGAAAAATTTAAGGGCCAAAAAATGATTTTTTCTTTAAGAGAGGGAGCACCTCAGGGGCAGTGTTTCTTAGTCAGCAGAGAAAAAATTCTGGAGCCCTCTGGGCAGACTCCAAACAGCACACCCTCCTGCTCTTTTCCTATTGGCCAATTCATTGTATGAATATTCATGGCTCCACCTCCGAGGCAGTACAACATGGTTAACTTACTGCAATCAGTTACCGATGCGAAAGGGCCCCTGGGGTGAGAACCATCTTGTCACTAAAGAAAAACGTTATACTAAGGATCCATGACCAATGTATGTATCTCAGAGACTCTGACAGAGGTAATGCTCACAAGAAATGTTGTTTTCCAAGTTAGTGTTGCCCAGGCGCTGTGTGCCAATGGGCTACTACCCCTGCCTGCTGGCCCTTGTACAGGTTAAGGGTCCTGGGGTCCTGCTACGGTGTCAAGTGGGGGTTCTTTCCCAAAGTTATGAATAATAGCGTGGTGCCTCCACCCAGAGTAAGTCATAAGAGGGTCCGGTAACTGGTTGGTACAGCCCCCTGGGATACTACACCTACTCACCTCCCTGACCAGTCACCCTGCACACTGGATCCCCAGCAACATTTTCCTACCAAATATCATAAATATATCATAAGGCAAAATACAAAGAACCTCTCTTGACATAATAATTTCAATAATCAACTCACAGCTTTACTGGGAGTAAGGGCTAGGAAAAGGGGATACCTGGAATATGGATAACTGTGGAATAACATAGAAAGCTAGTGGCAAAATGGCAAACAGCAACATAAGGGCCCATAGGCCAGTCCATCCCCTGGCTGCCCACCCCACTAGTACCAGTGTTACACCCTGAGAAGTCCCTGGGGTACCCATTAGTTGCAGGCCTGGATGTTGCTGCGGCCCTGAAAGCTTGAAAAAATGTTTAGTTTAGACTCTCACTCCCCAGTTTTAATTCCACGAACCAAGTCATGGGTACTCACGGTTTGCAGGTCTTGCCTCAATTATCCTGTTATGTTCTTATAATTTTGAATGCTGGCTTGGATTCTTATTTTAACGGTGATTTAAACCCACATTACTATCAACTGTGTACAATGTGTCTGTATATCATGTGACACATGACATCATGTATTCTGGGTCTATTTGAGCTTGGTATTCACAAACCAGAAACCGCCCCTTTAGGAAGACTTGTTGGTCGAAGTGCAGGGGTTTCTGCTTTAGTTCACTGCAGTATCTGGCAATTTAATGGCACAATAAACTGTGGAAGTTTTTTTTACTTGCAACCTTTGCCTGTGCCAATCTTCTTTATTGGTGTGTGCGACCTTCTAACCTCTACTCTGACAGTATAATGCCACTCACACAGGATCCTCTTGACTCGAGAAGAGCCCGGGAACAGACTGAAACAAACCCAGAAAGTCCTTGAGTTTTCACTCGAGAATCCAGGCTCCCGACTGGCTGGTCAAGCCCATCAATAACCATAGAGAACAATATTTCCTGAGGGTTCATTGGGGCATGAATTAAGTGCCTGAATTAATGAAACTCCCTCTCCCAGAATCCCTCGGGTTTACTTTCAGACACAAACAGCTGATTGGCTGCTGTGCTGGGGTCAAAGCATTAACAACATGTCAGCCCCCATCCAGTTCTATGTAACCTATTGGCAGTGCCATCTTTCAATGTCCCTTGTGGCCAAAGTGTTGACTTTTAAAACAAGGCTGCCCAGTATAAGATAGGTACCCTTGTTTTTTGTCAAGCAACTGTGTAAACAAGAAAATATATCCCCCACAGGGCATGTCACTAGCTCCGATTCCCGCTGTCTCCATGAAGCAAGAACTGGCTCATTAATATTCATGAGCCGATCTAATATTCATGAGGCCCCTTCTGGCTTAGCAGCACTGCTCCTAGCCCACAATTAACTCTTCACCCACCTCCCCCTGGTGTCTGCCAGCACCCCCCGATTAGGTGGATAAGGGGGTCAGGAGCACTCAGAAAGCAATTGGGCAGCCACAAGAACGGCCGGAAAAAATGGCAGCTTAAACAGCTAGGCCGCACACATCTGCGCATGTGTGGACCCCTGGTAAACCGTCCCCGGTCATTCTGAGGAAACCCCCGCAGCCCATCTAGGGTAGAAACCAGAGATGGGGCCCCTAGAAATAAGGTAAGCCCCCAGAGGGGAGTTAGGAAATTTGAGGTCACACGTAGCCAGGGGTTGGAAGGGCTTATGGGTGAGCATATCCAAGACAAGGTTGAGATCACAGGCAGCTATGGGTTTCCTGACTGGGGGCCTTGTGTGCAAAATGCCTTTCAGGAACCTCTTAAATAGAGGCAGTGAGCTAGAGAAAGGTAAGGAACAGGCTTGTGATATGCCGAAACAGCGTACTAGTGGACCTTAACTGTAAAGCACTGCAATCCTGCATCAGAGAGGTCCAGCAGGTCCTTCAAAACCCTCTCTGGTGGACAATGAAATGGGTCTATACAGAATTTGGAGCACCTGATAGAGTGCTTATGAGCAGTCAGAAGAATCTCAGAGACCCTCTGAGTTATGTTATACTTGCCCACTTCTATCTCTTCAGGAGCTAGGCATGGAGATGGAGGGAGTGCAGGTAGGGGTGAAGCAGGGATCCCTATGTCAGAAGGTCTGTCCAGAGAGGGAGGTTCCTCAGAGGGCTGACTAACAATTTGTTGAGTAGGGGAAAACATATCTTTCAAGGCCAGCATGGGGTGATTAGAATAATTTTTTTCCTGTGGGCCTCCAGCTTGAGCAGTACCCCGTGAGCTAGACAAATAGGAGGAAATGTGTACAGAAAACAATTTGTCCACTGCAGCCTGAATGCATCCTGACAGAAAATGCTACATTCTAGATTTGTGGAGCACAATCAAGGCAGTTTGGCATTGAGTGGGGATGCAAAAAGGTCCACCTCTGGGGTTCCCTTCTCGTTGAAAAGAGACTGCATGACGTCTGGAGCCACTGACCACTTGTGAAGATCTGCTTCTGTCCAGCTAAACTTGTCCACTTGTTCCTGAGTCTCTTGACTGGCGGGGCTTGCTAGAAGCCAGTCATCCAGATATGGGAACACTTGAATTCTGAGCTTCCTGAGATACACTGCAAGAACTGCAAGCACTTTGTAAAGACTTGAGGCACCGAGGATAGCTCAAAGGGTAGGACTCTGAATTGGTAGTGTTGACCCAATGCCACAAACCTGAGGTATTTGTGGTGGTTTGGGTGCATGAGAACATGCTGGTAGATGCCCTGCATGTCCAGAGGTGCCAGCCAGTCATTCCAATGAATCAGAGGTAACAGGGAGCCGAGAGATATCATCTTGAACTTTTCCTTGTAAAATAATTTAACTTCCTTAGATCGAGAAGAGAGAGCATGCTGCCCATTTTCTTTGGAACTGGGAAGTAATGGGAGTAGAAACCTATGTTTCACTGATCCAGTGGAACTATTCTACTGCCCTGTTGTTCAGAAAGCCTTGAATCTCAGAAGCAAGAAGGTCTGACTGAGAGACAGACAGCTTGGGCTGTTGTTTGGGTGGATTATCCGGAGGGGTTTCTGTAAGGTTTAGAGAGTATCCCTCGTGTATTATCCTGAGTATCCACTTGTCTGATGTGACTGATTTCCACTGGTTGTAAAACTGAGTCAGATGCCCTCCTACTGCCGAGGAAAAGTCCCCCTTGGACAGCTGAGGTGGGACTTGGACAGGAATCTCAGAGGGTGGCACTAGGTGCTTTGGGGCCCTGTGCCTTCTGCTGCATTTTCTTTTGTGGCTGGGGGGCTTGATTTCTGTTGAAGCCCCCTTTGCCTTTACCACGAATGGACTGACTTATGAAACTGCCACCAGGTCCCACCTTGCTGAGGGGCTGCGGATGGTGACCTAGCCATTTTGATGGCCATTCTAGTTTTCTGTGTGGCCTCTAGTGCCTGCTCAACCTGAGGACCAAACAGATGCATACCAAAGGGTAAACTCATAACTCTGTGCTGGGCATCATTTGTGAATCCAGACGTGCACAACCAACAGTGGCGCCAGGTGCATATACCAGCTGCTGCTGCTCTTGAAGCAGTGTCAAAGGCACCCATAGTGGTTTTAAGCTGCTGATTACTGGATTCAATGCCTCTAGTAATGGTCTGAAGAAGCTCTGTGCAAATGTTTGAATCTAGAAGAGCTTCTACAGTAGACTTGGGCGAATGCCAGAGGGCATACTCATATTGAGAGCAATAACCCTGGTAGCTTGCAATACGCATGCCCAGGGTAGAGGCAGCGAAGACTCGCTTCCCCAAAGTGTAAATTTTGTGCGATTCCTTGTTTACTGGGTGTGCTGTAGATTCTTGAGGAAGAACAGCTTTATCACTTCTCTGCCAGGACAACTATAGCATCAGCCGCACCAGCTCATAATGTCGTATGCTTAACATACAGCATTATGGCGAAACCCGGACCTGTGCGCACTCTGAGTTGGACCGCCCAGAGTTGGAATCTTTAGGGGGGGTCTGAGGGGCACAGCCCCCCCATAATGGGGGGTGTGGGGGGCAGAGCTCCCACAGAATAATAAATAAAAAGATATTGCGCGAACACGACAAAGCGCATAGCAATATGCCATGTGACATTATGACTTCGTGCTGGCATCAGCAAAGGCTTGCGAGGCCAGAATAGGACAATCATTGAGAGGGGCATATTTCCTGTCTGTGGACTTGGCCACAGAGGGAATAAGTGCCGGATTATCCCACATCATTTGAGAGAAAGTCTCAAAGGAGGGTTGCATGGGAGGAGTCAATTCCACAGGAATATCCGGAACGTGCAGATACTGCCGATGCAATAGCTTCCCAGGATCAATCTCCGAAGTCTGGAGAGAGAGAGAATGATATTCATGTTCTTAAGCAGAGACTTAAAGGAAAGGTCTTTGACCAAAGGCTCTGCTGGAAGAGAAGGCTTATTCACCACCCCCCAAGAGGAATCATCATCAAAGTCATCCCCCAATTGAAGATCAGGATCAGGTTCAATATCATCTCCTACTAGTCCAGGAGGGACAGAGTAAATAAGAAAGGGAGGAAAGAGAGGAGGAGGAGCTCCATGAATTGGAGTCGAGAACCCCAGCGCCCTAAGCGGCACCGCAGGCTCTCCTGGTGCCGGCACACTGTGTGGCACTGAGAACACAGGCTGCGTCAGTACAAGACGTGGCACTGGCACCAGAGGAGCTGGTGTCACACTCGGCACTGCAGGACCAGACTCCAACAACCCACTCTGGGAGGAAGAATAGAGAAATTCAGCGGGAGAAAGTGGTACCTGTGCTGGCCCCTGCACCACAGCCATATGAGGGGGAAAGCACCAGAGCGTGGTGTCAATGGCACCAAAGAAGGTACCACATGACTAGGAAGCCCCAGTCACCCTGCCCACAGGTCTGAAACTGGAAGGCTCTAAGGCCTTGGAGACAGACTCACCAGCTCAGGGAAACGGGACAACCGCCGAATCCATTGCTCCATAAGGGCATCCCAATGATGAAACTGCTCACCGGAAGACCCGCCAGGAGGTGGGGAAGGACTACGGAGTCGAGGATGTCAGTCACTAGGAACAGAGGCCATAGGGGACCCTGGGGGGTTGAAGTCAAACCCCTGTCCCCAGGCTCCAATGATCGGTGTGCAGACGTGTCAGAGGGCAACCTCGAGCAGTACCATTTCTTCTTCGACTGAGAGGCTGAAGAAGAAGTCGAAGTCAAGCAGTGCAGAGTCCTTGATGAAGATCGAGAATGGGACCGATTCTTTTTGTGCTTTCAGGAGGACCTCCCATCCCCCCCCCCGAGCACCAGACTGCCCATAGTCAGATCCCCCCTCAGTAGAGAGCGGCGGACCAGGCCCAGCCCTGCTGAAAACACAGCTTTATGTGAAGTCTCCCACAGTCACCTGCCCCACTCATGGTTGACTCCGGCGAAGGAGGGCCGAAGACCTCTTCTTTACTCAGAATTACTTATTTATTAAAGAACTAGAAAACAGATAAACCTAACAATACTAAAAATAATTATAGCTGCTGCCGTATAGACTGAAAACTTGACTCTCGGCAGGTGAGTGAAGTTGTCACTGAAGTGCACTCGACAGTGGGAAAAAAGGCACTGAGATGGTAGGATGGTCGATGCCAAGGTAGCTTATACAACGTGAGCCAGGTTTGAGGTGCCACTTCCTAGCGCCCCTACCAAGGCGCCGCCCCTCCTGAAGATTTTTGACTCCCACTGGATCCTAGCACCTCTGGCGTAGTCCCATTATTGTGAATGAGTGGTGGAAACTTTATGTCCAGGAAGATCTGTTATTGTAAAAAAAAAAAAAATAATAATTTCATCCTCATGGGTTTCAGAATTGTAAAACAATTTTTTTTAAGCCAGCAAGCAGTAAAACAAAGCTGGGAGTGTTACAGAGCAGCAGCCAGCCTCTGTCTAGTAATTGACTTCGGGAGACAGGCTGCAAGGTGAGCTCCGTAAGACTTCTTAAACTACAATAAACTGCAGACTTTGCCAAATACAAACAAAAGGAGAGAAATAATAATAAAAAAAAGATAGAGTAAGTTGTTTTTATTTGTTTTAAATACCAGGGATGTTTTTCCATACTGTCTCCAACAGCCATGTCTTACACTGCTGCAAATAAACCATACAAGAAAAAAAAAATGAAACTAACAATGTTCTAATGATTTTTCACACAGAGCAGAATACTAAGGTAGACCCACTGAATAGAGAGGGCAAAGTAGATTAGCTCCTTGATAAATTTTTTTTTTTTTTTGCTACAAACAACAGAAACTGACATTAGGCTAAAAATTCAGAGTGCGAGTTACTGATGGGCTACTTTACTGTAATTAAGCTATAGTATTTGAGGGGAAGGGGAGCAGGGTCATTATGCGCTATTCCAAAAACAACTCGTTGGTCAAGTGGTAAACGGGATTCAGACAGTCGACCAAATGAATGTTGGGATTTTAAATATGATGGGATTTCGGAATCGGTAATAATCGTGTCGGTCTTTTAAGAATCGGGATTTCGCACCAGACCTGTACGAACTTGTTCATTTCTCTGAGGTTGAGGATGGGGTGCATGCCCTGTAACTTGTTCAGAATGAGAAAGTAATGAGAGTAGAAGCCTGTGTTGCATTTCACCTCTGGCACTACTGCCCTGTTGCTCAAGAGGCCTACAATCTCCTTGGCGAGAAGGTCTGACATAGGAGCTGAAAGAGGCTGCTGCTTTCTGTGTGGATGATCTGGAGGGAGCTCTCAGAGATTCGGTGAGTACCCCTCACAGATGATCCTTAAAATCCACTTGTCTGTATTAATGGATTCCCATTGACATTAAAACTGAGTCAGATGCACCTCCCCACTACAGAAGTCTGCTTCAGGCAGCTGAGGCAGGGCCGTGGCCATAATTTCAGAGAGTGGTACTAGGCAGCTTCAGGGTATATGCCTGTGGTTGTGCTTTCTTTTGTGGCTGGCGAGGCATGAACTTGACTTGGGCTCCCTTGCCTTTGCCATGAAAGGACTGTTTATTGTGATAAAAGACTCTCCCCTTTCCCCTTTGGGGGTGAGAAGGGGCAGGTTCAGAAGTCTTAATGGCCATTCAGGTCTTCTGAGAGGCCTCAAGGGACTGTTCTACCTGTTGACCGAGGAGGTAGGAGCCATTGAAGGACACGTTCATGACCTGCTGCTTGATGTTGTTGGAGAAGCTTTATGTTCGAAGCCAGGAGTGCCTTCTGATGCAGATTCCTGCAGCAGCAGAGCAGGAGGCAGCATCGAATGCATCCATAGCTGCCTTCAACTGATGACTATTTGACTCAGCGCCATGGGTAACAGTCAAGTATTTTCTGCTTAGTCTCTTATTCCATCAGGTATCCACGAGAGATCTGAGTGAGGTCTAAAGGGCATACTCGTACTTGGAGAAATGCCCCTGGTAGCTAGCTATCCGCATGCTAATGGTAGGCCATTCTTCTTCAGGAAGTTACAGCACATCCTATCTTATGAGAATCTTTGTTGATGGGATGTACTTTAACTTCCTGAAGAAGAATGGCCTTGTCATTCTCGGCTATAATGACAATCCTGTCATCTATAGACTGAGAAGCCAGAATAGGCCTGTCTTTAGGGGCAGCATACTTATGGTCTATCTCTCAACAGGCAGAGAGAATAGATGCAGGCCTGGCCCACACTGCATCAGAGAGAGTCTCAAACATAGGAGGAATGGGACTTATAAGGTTGATCAGCATAGTGGAAATGATGAGCTACTCCAGATGGAGACATTTCCCTGGGTCAATTGCAGAAGGCTCAAAAGCGAGGGTTGCATACATATTGCAAAGTAGAGCCTGAAAACATAGATCCTCCTGTGGTACAAGAAACGGGCCTGAGATGAAGTATCCAGGCTGCAAAAGAAGTCATTGTCACCACCCCTGGACATGACGAGGTCAGGTTCAGATCTCCCCCAACAGTTCCTCTCTGGAAAGAGGGCTGGTGAGGGGTGGACCGTAAAATTACTAATCCATCTTTGGTGTCAGTAAGACAAGCAAAATCGGCACAAACAAAGTGGGGGCTAGCACCAGTTAGGAAGGGTCTGGCACTGAGCCAGGCACCAGAAAACAAGGATTTGGTGCTGGTGCCAGCAAAAGTGGAGCTGGTACCAGAGACAGTGTCACCACAGAAATTGAGCCTGGTGTCGAGGGCTCTCTTGAGGCTGGAACAGGCCCCAAAGGATATGATCCAGGTGCCACCCACAGCATCGGAGGTCCAGCTGGCACAGAAGTGACTGGAGAATTACCAGTGATGAAACTGCCCAACCTAGTCCCCACAGGAAGACAGAGAGAAGCTGCGGGCCCAAGACCTTGAATGTCCGAAAGTAGAAACCATCAGGGATACTGTCGGGGCTGGGAAGGGCCTCCTGCTCCTGGTCACTGAGGACCTCATTGCAGACCTACCAGAGGGTGACCTCGAGTGGTACCAATTCTTCTCCTTCTTACGGTAAGAGGAAGAACTCAAGGTCGAGTGACACCAGATCCCCAACCAGGATCGGGAACAGGTCCACTTCATATTGTGTTTACAGGAGGGCTGCCCCCCCCCCCCCGAACACAGGGCCACCCCTTGTCAGAATCCTCCTTCAGAGAGGGAATGAGGCCGAAGGCAGAGGGCTTCCAACCACCCAGCAGGCATTAATCCCCGGTGGAGCCCGATGCTGGAGGTGATTAATGCGCTTGTAACATGGCGAGTGCTAGTTTCTGCGGCTCCTTTTTGCTTACTTATACTTCTATGGTGTACTGTACTCCACAAACGCCAAATTCTCTGTTTGCGAAGGCTGTGCGGGGGAATCGTGTCGCTCAAAGGAACCCTAGCAGTTGTTGCAGCCCCTAGTGAACGCAACTGTCTGATCTTGAAAATGAAGTGAGGCAAAGAAGTGCAGACTGTGGCAGTACTGCTTGGTTGTGGGTCGGGAGACAGGTTCCGACTAGGCTGTGTGCCTTTTGGATTCTTTATTGTTTCAGTTCTGGAATAAGTCCTCTGTGCTACTGTCTCGCATGCATCAGAACTTGATTCCTGTCTCCAGCTGTCAATGAACAAGGAACAAGGAAAGGGCCCTTGCTGAGAAAAGTGTCGGACTAGGATTCACAGAGTGACGGCATACATCTCCTGCCCATACTGCAGGGGGCTGAGCTACCTGTCTGTCTGCACAACAATCCTCTGCAAAGGATGACTGATCTGGCAGCACTCACGTGTTTACTGTGGAAGGAGGTACAGTATGGGTGGCTCTTACATGGTGCTAGTCTCGTTCTTTCGGATGAGAGGGACAATAAATTGTTTAAAATCCTTGGCTTATTAAAATATATCATTTTTCATTATCTGAAAGAAACAATGGAGGGTGGAGTGGGGTCTGGTGAAAATGTCAAAATCGTGTCTATCTCGGTGTGTGCCTCTTGGCACAGCAGACTGTGGCGACTCGGTACTAACCCAGCGGGCTCTAATGAGTGCTGCTTTCTGTGGACACTGTGGGTACTAGCCTAGCTGGCTCTACTCCTGGCTTAATCACTGCTAGGACTCGCTCAGCTGACCCATTTCCACCAATCGGTATGCTTCATTTCACTCCTGTGTCCAGAGTTGTTGCACAGACAGGAATAAATTGATGTTAATACATAACACCTAAAAAACATTCTGTCATATTACTATATATCGATTTCTATCTAATCACTATGTAAGGCGAATATTAAACATAATAGCTATTTTGGAAAAACAAATATTAGTAAAGCATAATCAATTGCTTATTAGTTCCTTCATTGCCTTCCTTGGAGAGGGAGGTGGACCGAACATGGCCCCGCTTCCTGAGCAGCATGCCTGAAAAGGCTCCCTACTGTCACTATCGGCATCCATGATCCTTGGCCGTTGTTCGGTAGGGCTGTGGGAAACTGACAGAAAATTCTCTTTTTTTTTTTTTTTAAACTAAACTGACAAAAATAGCAAACAGTATCTTTAGTAGTAAAGTGTAACAAACTGAATGCAGTTGTCATACAGACGTCAAGTTCTGACTCCTGGGTGGGTGAGTGACATCGACACTGAAGCATACTTGAGGGCAGAAAAAAAGGAACCAAGGCAGATGAGGGCCAGTGCCGAGGTAAAACATGCAGCTTGATCTAGTCTTGTAGTGCCATGTATGCACGCAACCTACCATGGCTCCCACCCTCCTGAAAAGTTCTGGCTTTCACAGGGTCCTAGTACCTCTGGCTCAAAACCCATTGGTGTGAATCAATGATGAAGATTGGTCCTGGAATATCAGCCTTGTCATTCTCAAGGAGAATAACAATGGCATCAGATAAGCTTGAGAAATATACATTGTTCCATCTTAGGGGCATTTTTTTTTTTTATCTGCTTGAAGATAGATGATACTGAAGCATTCTTACTCCAGACTGCATCAGACAGGGCCTTAATGCAGGCAGAATAGAAGGAACTAAACTGACCAGCATGGTGGAAACGTTTAACTACTGCAGACAGAGATGTTTACCTTGGTCAGTGGCTGTAGGATTAAAATTAAGTGCAGCAGCACATCTCTGAGCAAAGACTTGAAAGTTAGGCCCTCCTCAGGCACAGCAATAGAGGCCTGGATCTGAGGAATCCAGGCTAAGTAAGCCAACCTCACCACCCTCAGAGAAGATGCAGTCAGGGTCAGAATTGTTCCCCTTTACATCCTCCCCAGAGGAAGGGGCACAGAATGGGGTGGATTGCTAGCTCTCTAATCCAGAAATGCAACCCCGGCAACACCAACAACACTGGCCCCAAGGACGAGGGTCTGGTGTGCCAGGTGTGGCACCAGAACTGACCAGAACTGGAAATGAATCCAGCACCAGAGATCCCTAGTGTCAAGGGTGGCACTGGGACTGGCATCAGAAGCAGCACCAGGCCAGGCCTGGAAGTGCCCATATTAAGTGCCAGAACCAGAACCAACATCAATGACCCAACCAGACTAAAGTGACCAGCAATGGTACTCAGCCAGTCCCACAAAGTGACACAAGGTGAGGGTGCGACTAGTGAGACAGCAGTCGGCAGCACGGTCACCAGCGAGGGCTGAAGGACTACTGCCAGAACCAAACTCTCTTCCCAGCCTGAGGGCCCTGCCCGTGGCTCCAACTCCACCGACTCTGAAGGGCAAGGACTGACGGGACTGAATTTGCTTGCAGAGGCACATAAGCCTCATGCACCCACTGCTCCAAAGAGCTGCCTAAGGGTAAAACTGCTCACCAGGGTCTCCACTTATAGACAGATAGGAACACTGGGTATGAGACCTCAACAGCCTAGTATCAGAGGCCCCCAGCAATGCTGACAGTGCTGGTGAGGGCCTTTGGCTCCAGGAGACTGAGGGTCTCATAGGAGACCTTCCAGAGGGTGACCTCCAGTGGTAACATTTCTTCCTTTTCTGAAGGGACGAGGAAGACCTCAGGGCTGAGCAGCACAGAGAACCCAACCAGAATAAGGAATGTACCCGCTCTTTTGTGCTTTCAGTAGGACTGTCTTTCCTCCCAAGCACAGGACTGTCCATGGTCAGAACCCTTCCCCAATGGGGAACGTGAACTGCACATGGCCCCGCTGCTGGAACAGCCTGCCTGAAAAGGCTCCCTACCATCATCATCCTTTGTGACAGTCAACCATAGACTCAGTAGGGCTGTGATAAAACTGACGAATATTTTTGTAAAATCACTAAACTGACACAAAAATAAAAAACTATAGCTTTAAGCACTAAAACTGAGATGAACTGA
Organism: Neoceratodus forsteri; assembly: GCA_016271365.2. NCBI lineage: Eukaryota > Metazoa > Chordata > Ceratodontiformes > Ceratodontidae > Neoceratodus > Neoceratodus forsteri. The sequence continues at coordinate 159,660,440 of CM057456.1, read as the reverse complement.
ATGCTGTTGTTGTAGAGACATGAAGTTCTGATTCCGGTGGGTGAGCAACCTCATAACTGATGCACACTCAGCAGCAAGGAAAAAAGGAACTGAGGCAGTTGAGGGCCTGTGCCGAAGTAAGCCTGGTGCCTGAGCTAGCATCATGGTGCCGCACATGTGCGCAGCTCGTCTTGGTGCCAGCTCTCCTGAAACATTCTGGCTCCCTAGGGGTCCTAGCAAATCTGGCTAACAACAACTAGTGTGAACCAATGGTAAAGATGGACTACTGGAAGATCTCTTTATTCTTCTGGGTGATTACCCACTTACACATCTGTGACAGAATGGCCAGTTTTGAAAAGAAAAAGCTGACACACAGAAGATGCAATACCCCTTTTGGGTTTCTGCTTTCACTCTATCCTGTCTCCTTCTGCTTATTCAATCTTTCCTAATCTTCATGCAGGGTGGCCAACCTGACAATTCTCTACTTTGCTTTACTATCACTTTTGCTCTGGTATTAAAACAAAAGCTTGCATCTTGTTTAAGAATACAAAAGGGAGCTGTGTCACTTAAATAAAGCCATAATGTGAGTAAAGGGCTGGGTTATGAAAGAAAGCCTTCACCTACAAGTCAGTTAGTAATTTAGGAAGGCTGAGGCTGTAGAATTGCTGTAAACAGTGAAATAAATGTTTTAGGCAACTCAAACAAAGTTCAGGTTGTACGATCTGTTATTGGGACCCACACGTTTACAACACCCCACAGTGGGTCTTGTATATGCACAGATAATACCGACACACCCAAAAATATTTTTCATATTCATTTGAATAGCATGACTGGTAACTTGCTTGCCTGCAGTTATGGATCTGCTTCAGCAATGCTGATACATGTTGCTTGGAAGCTTTCAGACAGTGCAATGTATGAAGCTCCATCTTCTGGTGCCTAGACTAAACAGAGGTTAAAGGAAACCAACATTAGTATTGCAGTAGTCTGAGAAAAAAAGAAAGTGAAGTTCCAGTACATACCATAACCATAGATTTTCTTGACTATCTTTTCCAAAGAGCACAGTGTAATTCTCTTAAAAGTACACCTTTGGTACTTCCGCAATATGAAAATTACGTACTCACCATAATTGTTGATCTTCCAGAATATTTTCACCATTGATTCAGCCATATGGTCTATGACAGGAGGCACTGGGACCCTGCGGGAGCTTTTTACCTCTAGGGAGGGAGCTGTTCTTAGCTACTGGTGCTGCTCACGTGCAGCATATACCTACGTGGTGCCACGCATCGGCCAATAACCACTGTGGACTCCCTCACACACCTCAGTGCTGTTCACCAGGAGAAGATCAGTGAGAGGACTAGAGATTTTCTATCCCAAAGGATGTCAAATAAATGAATAACCTGAATCAATAGAGATTAAGTTGGGTTTACTAGGTGGCACAAGGGTAGTGGGTCTAAAAATGGAGCCAGAGCTTCGTATTACTAACCAGACAGAAGGTGGGTAGTGACAGGTAAAGAGAAAGGGCAGCAACTATAAGCAAATGGCTCTGGCAACGAGTAGCCCAATTTGGGACCCCTCTGAAAATGAGGTTGGAAGAAGTGCTTAAAGAAACTGACACCTGAACTTCCGAAAGATAATTGCGCTATACTACAAGATCAGTTAAGTAAACTTCTGAGTAAACTCATAACCCTGGATTCTCTAAAAATAGACAAAAGGGAAAGTAGCATAGGAACAGAAGGACCATCATCCCTAGGAAGTCAAAATGATATTTCCTCTGGCATGCTCCAGGCAGAGGGGGAACCACAACGCTCAGAGAGGACACAAGGGGAATTCAAATAAGAAGTGGAAGAGGAGAACAAACGTGCCCTGCTTCTCCCCATAACTACAGGAATGTACCCAGTTTGAGGCTAGTAATTTGATCCAAGCAAGTGCACAGTACCCCTCCACTGTCAGAGCCTTTGCTCAGTGTACTTTCATTAGATTGTGCCCTGGGCACATGTTGCATATATCAACTAATTGGGGTATACTCTATAGGGTATATACCCCAGGTAGGGAATATGAGGGAGGAAAAAAATTGAGATAAGTCAGACACCTACCCATTCCATGAAAGGAAAAACAACAATGGCTTGCCTTTTTTTTTATTTTTTGGTAGGGGTAGCTAGAGTCCCCCAATTCTCTTCCTTTTTTTGGTGAGGGTTGGCATCAGGATGCCCAACCCTCTTTTTTCTGCAACAAGTAGCCACCCAAAAGGACCACCACAGAGGGGAGAGAGAGGAAATACTACTATCAAAACCCATAGGATGAGCTGCCAGAGAGTAAAGGTCCCACTCAGCCTTCTGCATGGGGAAGAGCACTAGTGAGAATGGATTCCTCATGGAGCGGGTGAGGCTCAAGAAATGGAAATTACGTACTTACCATAATTCTTGATCTTCTTGGACGAAGTCTCCACCATTCCTTCACAATAATTGGACTATGCCAGAGGTGCTAGGACCCTGCAGGAGCCAAAAATCTTCAGGAGGGCTGGTGCAGGGATAGGATCATGCATGCGCGGTGCTGCAAGACTAGCTCACACCATATAGGCTATATCGGCATCGACCCTCCAACCGCCTCAGTACCTTTTCGACCAAGGAGGTGCAGTGTAAACTAATGAAAGAAAACCTAACCTTAACTTCCGGGCATATGAAGGCCCGGATGACCCATGTAAGAAAGGTCAATTCAACAATGTCTTCACAGCCCGAACAACAAGAAAGTGAGGACCAAAACAGAAAGAGTGAGCTAGGGGGATGGTGGGTTGGCATGTGAATGAGTGGTGGAGACTTCGTCCAAGAAGATCAAGAATTATGGTAAGTACGTCATTTCCATATCTTCCTGGACTAAAAGTCTGCACCACTCATTCACACTAATGGGAGAGTACCAAGCTGAAAATCAAACCCCCAAGTAGGGTGGTAGGAGACAGAGTTCACTCAGGACAGAAGTCCATAAGGACTGTCCTGCCAAAGAAAGTGAACTGTCTTGCATGGACATCCAGAAAATAGTGCTTTTACAAAGGTATGCACTGGGCTCCAACTCGCCGCCTTGCAGAAGTCTGCAACAGGTACATTACGAATCCCTGCTAGGAAAGCTGCAACCACTCTGGTAGAGTGGTGTGAACCCAGCCTTCCAACTTGACCTGTGTCATGGATTAGTAGTGTTGAAGACATGCAACTAACCAAGTCAAAATACATTTCGTGGCAGCAGGCTGATCCAGCAGAGGCATGCTGAAAGATACGATAGTTGCTCGATGCACATCTTTTCATTCTGTTGATGTAGAATCACAGAACCCTCTTAACATCTAGAGAAATGAAGTGAGCACTCTTCTTCATTCTGGAGTTAACTAAGTAAGCAGAGAGAAGTAAAACATGATTAACGGTAACTGAGCCAGTGACATACTGTCTACTGGCTCAAGATAGACCGAAAACATGCAAAGGTGTACCTTCACTGCTGAGTAATGCAGACCTGCATTCGATAGGTTCAAGAGGCACCTTAACACCTTACTTGGTGGGCAGCAGGAGGGTCCAGACAGGACTTCCACCCCAGAAGAAGAAGGGTTTCCACTTAGCCGTGCAAGCCTTCCTGGTGGAAGACCTATTTGCAGCTTAGAAGATGTGTGCGATGGTTTGGGAAACCTAAACCTTGCCCACTTCCATTTCCTGAGGACCATGGCATGGAGATGAAGGGAATGCAGGTTAGGATGGATTAAAGTCCCTATGTCAGAGGTCCACTCATAGACAAAGTTGCCTCGGGGGAACTTCTGACAGACTGTTGATCAATGCAATCATATCTGCCGAGGGCATTCTTGGACAATGAGAATCATCCTGCCCCCATGCCTACAACTTGTACAGCACCCTATGAATTAAAGGAAGAGGAGGAAAAACATACAGGGAGCATCTTGTCTACTGCAGTGAATACACCCTGACAGGAAACACCAGTGTCTAAATTTCTGAAGCAGGATAGAGGCAGTTTTGCATTGAAAGGGGAAGCAAAAAGGAGCAGGTCCAAATTGCGCCACTCGCCAAAAGCGACTGCACAAAATCTGAACTGATGCATTGTGCTCGAGATACCACTGTCACAACCTCACAGCCTTCCTGCAGAGAGGGTGGGGAGGGTGCCCCACCTTGCTTGCTGATGCAATACATCACAGCTCGGTCATCTGTCCGAAGCAGGATCATTTTGTGGCAGAGGGCATCCTTCAGGACTTTGTTTATAAGATAGCTCTCATCATTAAGAAATTTATGAAAAGATGAGGTTCCTCCTGGCTGTACACCAGAGTGTGGAGGTCTTGACAGTGAGCTCCCCATGACAGATTTTGTCCGAGGCTCCATCATTTTGAAAGGAGGATTGCGGATGCATGGAAAAAGATCACTGCTTGCTTCGGGGGCCACCCAGAGTCCAAGCATCCGCTCAACTGAAAGGGGCCCGAAAGAGTTGTTTTCCATGATGTAACAAGCCATCTGAAGATGTTGTTTCTCCCATCCTCTGGAATGAAAAATGATGCACTGGAGGTATCCAGGATGACTCCTAAGAGGAGGAGCTGCTGGGAAGATGACACTGGCATCTTCCCTGAATTGGAAAACCCCCTGAAGAGAACTGAGAAGCTGTAGCAACTGCCTCCTGTGTCTCTTGCCCAGAAGGGCTAGCTGGACGCCAAATGTTCAGGAAGTGAATACCTGAATGCAGAGGTTTTAAGTGATCTCCTCCCAGAACAGGTACTTTTTTTTTTTTTTTTTTTTAACTGTCCGGAGTTGACAAATGGCACATGCTGCCTGTTATCTTGGAACCAGAAGCAAAGGAAATAGGATGGTGTGCTCCATTCCATTGTGGAACAACTTCTACTGCCCAGTTCCCACAGAGGCTCTGTATCTCAGAAGTAATTTTTTAATTTTTTATTTTATTTATTTATTCTAGGATTACAAGTACCTTTGAGCAGAAGACTCTTTTAAAAGGTTCCACGTCAGAGCCAGGACAATACATTAGTACAAACAGTGGAGCATAGGCAATGTACAATAAAGCAAGACAGGCGGTGCAGATAATTAGATTAACATACAGTTGCATAGTAAAATTTCTATTACATAGTGCATGCCAGTGGCAGTTGTCCACAGGAGAAGAGGTATAGGGGAGAGGGATGTGGCGGAGAGAAGGTGGGTTGGGAAAGGGAAGGAGGAGGGAGTGGACAGAGGAGAGTGGTAAAGGAGGGGACACCTCAGAGGACTGCATGAATGTGTAGAGGGGACCAGGCTAGAAATGACAGTCACAAGTGCTAGAGGCAGAGAGGTGGGATCAGCACTTAGCTTTAAATGGACCTTGCTTGGTGGTCATGGAGATCTCAGGACAAAGGCTATTCCACCAGTATGGGCCCCTGTAAGCAAATGAGCGTTAGCCCAAGGATGTTTTGAGGTTCGGAACTTGCAGGCAATGAAACTCCAGACCTCTTGTGTGGTGGGGGTTACTACTAGGATGGAGAAGAGATAGAACCCCAGGGGGAGCCAGGCCCATGGTGATCTTCTTAGCCATGGTGCAGGTTAAATGTTTTATGTGATTTGGTAGTTGTAGCCAACCCGTTTGAGCGTAGAGGTCACCAGTGTGGGTTAGGCGGTGAGAGCCAGTGATCAGACGACAGGCTTTGTTGAGTAAGGTGGAGATACGTATGAGAGCTTTAGGAGTGGCCCAGCCATAAACTAGAAGGCCATAGTCTATGATGGAGAGGACAGAGCTATGAACTGCAATGTTCAAGGCAGCGGGAGTTAGGCTGGACCTGTGCCTGTAGAGAAGGCCAAGCCGAATGTTGGCGGCCTTTGCAAACATTGCCTATGTGCGGTGTGTAAGACAGGTTACAGTCAAGGGTAATTCCTAAGTATCTGAACATTGGGCCCTGTTCAAGGGTAGTCCCATGTTTGTTAGAGATAATCAGAGGGGGTGGTCTCTGTTTCTTGTGGGAGTTGTGGAAAAGCATAGTCTTGTTTTTTTTGTAGTTAAGGATAAGTCTTTGTGCTGTGAACCATTTTTCCACAGAGAGGCGGACAGACTGGGCTGCCGTCTGGGTGGAAGGTCAGGCAAATCTGTGAAATTGGGAGAGTATCCCTCTCAGACAATCCTGATGACCCATATGTCTGCTGTAATGGACTTTCACTGGCTGTAAAACTGAATTAGATACCCCTCCTACTGCCGAGAGGCATCCCCTTCAGACAGCTGAGGTGGGACCTGGGCTGGATCCACAGAGGTTAGTACAGGGCACTTTGGGGCCCTGTGTCCTCTACTGGGTTTGTTCCTGATAAAGGCACCTAGGCCCTTACCTTGAAAGGACTGCCTGTACGAGAATGTTGAAGGTCCCATCCCTCTGAGAGGCAGCAGGCACCGTCTGTTGATTAATTGGCAGCCGTATTGTTCTGAGTGGTCCCTAGAACTCAGCCCAAGGGCTGAACAGATAAGCACTGTCAAAGAGATGTTAACCACCTGCTGCCAGCAGCAGCTGCCCTACAGGCAGAGTTGTAGGCATCCATAAAAGCTTTCAGCTAATTATTGGGCTATAAGCTCCTAGCAACAGAGCATTAGATTCTAGGAGGTTCTCGATAATTGCATTGAGTGTCTTCCACAGGGTGTACTCATACTGAGGAATGTAGGAACTCAAGATGTAGCAGTCTGCTTTGGTCTACAGATGAGGACTGAAATGTTGTGGTGGACTCCATAACCCTGAGGAAGGGGAATTGTTTAACCAGGAGAGGCACACCAAGCCGAAGCTGCTTTCCAGCTGCAACCTGGGAGCACAAGGAAGTTAAGTGACTTACTCAGGGTCACACAGTATGCAAGTGGGAGTTGTGTGATTCAAACCCAGGTCTCCAGGTTTGCAGCTCAGAGCCTTAAACCATTGCACTATACTGCCACCTGGAAAAAAACTGAAAAGAAGATCTTACAACACACTGATACAGAAGGCCTGCATTCCAGCCCATAAAATGAGTCATCTGCTGTGTCTTTAACAAAGTAGACTAGGGAGAGACTCATCCAGATCCACTTTTACCCCAGAACAGAGTCCACTGGCCAAGACAACTGGGCAGACGCCATACCCCCTGCTCAAAAAGAGCAGCCCAGAGGTGAAACTGCTCACTGGAACCCCATCGAGGACAGAGACGGGACCTGGTGTCGAAGATCGTGACCATTAAGAGTGGAGCCACAGAGGAACCCACCGGAGTCGTTTCAGACCTACCGTTCTCCACCACAGATGATCCCCGCGCAGATGTACCAGAGGGCGATCTCGAGCGGTAGATTCTTTTTCCACAGACAGGAAGAAGAAGAAGAGGTCAAGTGGAGTCTGGTCCCATAACCGCTACTTTTGTGCTTCAGGCAGACTGCCCCCCCAGCACTGGACTGCCGTGGTTGGACCCCCTCCAAGTCTCCCTACCGTCACCGCCACCATCTAAGGTTGACTCTGTTGATGGCAGGCTGAGAATTTCTTCTTTTTCTTCTTCATCATCTTTGATTTCCTTTTTTTTTTTTAAAGAAGAAAAGAACACAAAAAATGGTAAGCTAAACGAATACTGAACGGTTATAGCTGCTGTCGTATAGAAGAAGACTTGACTCCAGGTAGGCGAGTGACATCATCACTGAAGTGCACTCAATGGCAGGAGAAAAGAAACTGAGGCGGTTGGAGTGTCAATGCCAAGATAGCCTATATGGTGCAAGCTACTCTTGCTGCACCGCACATGCGCTGTCCTATCCCAGCACCAGCCCTCCTTAAGACTTTTGGCTCCTGTGGGGTCCCAGCGACTCCACTGTAGCCCCAAGTCCCATTAGTGTGAATGAGTGGTGGAGACTTTTAGTCCAGGAAGATCCTTTCAGAGTTAGATGAGAGTACTTTACCCCCCAAAGTTCCTCTGACTCTCCGGAAGAAATAAGCAAGTCCTCTGGGAAATAAAATTACATACTCACTTTATTGAAAATATTCCTGAATAATTCTTTTTTTATAAACAATTCTTTTATTGAAAATATTAATGAATACTCACTTTAATTCTTAATCTTCTAGGAACATCTTCACCATTGATTCACACCAATGCATTCTGAGCTGGAGGTGGTAGGACCCTGCGGGAGCCAGAACTTTTCAGGAGGGTTGGCACCGAGGTAGGATGTGCAGATGCGTGGCACCATGAGACTAGCTCGTGCTGCATGCCTTACCTCGGCAACTGCCCTCAAACCCTCAGCACCTTTTTTTTTTTTCTAAATTGAGGAAATGCAGTATAACCCAACTAACAATAACACCTAACTAAAGGGCATAAGATAGCCCTTGTGACTGTGTCAGAAGGCTCAACAACAAAGAAAGGAGTGTTTTCACAGCCCAAACCAAAAACAAGGAATGAAGACCAACAAACAAAAAGAGTCAGCAATGGGGGGTAGAGGGTGGAGTGTGAATCAGTGGTGAACATATTCCTAGAAGATCAAGAATCATGATGAGTACAGAATTGTAATATCTTCCAGGAATCAATCTTCACCACTGATTCACACCAATGGGTTAGAGTATCAAGCTGAGAAGAAAGTCTCCCAGGCAGGGTGGTAGGAGCTGGAGCTCACTCAGGAGAGAAGTTCATTAAGGACTGCCTTGCCAAAAGAGGCATGTTGCCTAGCACTGACATTGAGGGCACAGTGCTTGATAAAAGTGTGCACTGTGCTCCCAAGTGGCAGCTCGGCAAATATTAGCGATAGGAACAGAGCAAATCTCTCCCAAGGATGTATCAACCACTCTAGTAAATTGGGCATGAACCTGGCCCTCTAGTTTGACCTGCACCACTGAACAGCAGTAATGGAGGCAACTGAAAATGCATGCAGAAATGCATCTCATTGTAACAGGCTGACCCAACTGATTAGGGTGAAAGGAAGTGAAGAGCTGCTTAGAATGTCAGAAGTCCTTAGATCTAGCCAGGTAGAATGTTAGGGCTCTTTTGACATCCAGAGAGTGGAGGGTGCTCTCCCTTTCATTCTGGAAGCTGGGAAAGTATGTAGGCAGCACTACAGACTGATTTAAGTGAAACACCACCGTAGGTAAAAACTTGGGATGTGTACAGAGAACCACCTTGTCTCTATAGGTAAAAGTACAAGGAGGATCTGTGACCAAAGCATGTATCTCAGAGATTCTGCAGGTAGAGGTGATGGCCACTGGAAATGCAATTTTTAGGAATTTCAGGTTACACATAGCCAACGGTTCAAAGGACTTAAAAGTGAGCATGTCCAACACATGTTTGAGGCCCCCAGGCAGCAATGGGTTTCCTGAATGGATGCCTCCTGTGCAAAATGCCTTTCAGGAACTTATTAAATAGAGGCAGCTGGGCTAGACGAGGTTCTGTATGGGCTTGTGGTACACTGAAATGGCGCACAAATGGACCTTAACTGTGGAGTACTGCAAGCCTGCATCAGAGAGGTCAAACAAGTACTCTAAAACCCAGTCTGGTTGACATCAGAATGGGTCTGTATGGGATTTGGAGCACCACATGGCAAAACGTTTCCACTTGGCTGTGTAGGTTTTTCTAGTAGAGGGCTTATGAGCAGCCAGAAGAATCTCAGAGACATTCTGAGACACTTTATACCTGCCAACTTCCATCTCTTCAGGAGCCAGGCATGGAGATGAAGGGAGCGCAGGCTGGGGTGAACCAGGGACCTCTGCATCAGAAGGTCTGTCTGGAGAGGGAGGATTCTGGGAGGGCTGACTATCTGTTCAGCAGGGGAAACCATATCTGTCAACATTAGCATGGGGCAATCAGAATAATTTTGCCCTCATGTGCCTCCAGCTTGAACAGTACCCTCTGTACTAGAGGAGTAGGAGGAAATGCAGAAATTTGTTCACTGCAGCCTGAATGCATCCTAATAGAAAAACATCACATTCTGGATATCTGGAGCAGAATCAAGGCAGTTTGGTACTGGGTGGGGACGCAAAAAGGTCCACATCTGAAGTTCCCCACTCAAACAGAGATTGCACAGCTGGTGCAAATGACCACTTGTGAGGATCTGCTTCTGTTCACCTGAACTCATCTGCTGGACTGTTTTGGGCCCCTGGCAGATAACATTGTATGCATCACAATGTTCTAATCCATTCACAATTCGCACACTATCATTACCTCCCAGCAGAGAGGATAAGAGTGTGATCCCCCCGATTTGTTGATGTTGTACATGACAGACTTGTCCATCTGGAGAAGGACTATCTTGTGGCTGACAAAGTCCACCAGGGCCCGAAGGGCATAAAGGACTGCTCTCATCTCCAACGCGCAGATGTGCAGGTGGGACTCTATAGGGCTTCACACTCCCCCGAGTGTGGTGGCTCTGACAATGGGCTCCCCATCCCAGCAGAGATGCATCTGTGGTAAAGGTTAGCTGAGGCTCTGGTTGAGAAAAAGGGAGACATTGGAGGAGATTGTCCTTTTGCGTCCACCATGCAAGTGATCAAAGCAGAGGCTTCATCACCTTGATTAGATAGGACGGAGTATGTGTCATTGGAGACCACTATGTGCTGAGCATCCACTGGGCTGTCCTTATGCACAGCTGAGCCAGAGATACCGTGCAGACAGAAGAGGCTATGAGACCTAACATTCGCTGCATGGAGCGAGCCCAAATGGACTTGTGCTTCCTCATGAATTGAGCCAACTGAAGGATGGCCTTTCACCTGTCCTCTGGAAGAAAGGCCCTTGCCCTGGTGGTGTCCAGGGGGCTCCAATGAAGAGGAGCTACTGGGTGGGTTATGGCTACTACTTCTCTAGATTTCACAGGACTTCCACGGAGGGCAGGAACTGAGAGCTTGTAGCCACTGCTTGTTCTGTGTCCTGCTTGAATGGACTGGCTAACAACCAGTCATCTAGATAGGGAAACCTTAGAGTCCAAGCTGTCAAAGGTGCACTACAAGAACAGGAAAGCACTTTGTAAAGACCTGAGGTGCCAATTATAGCCCACAGGGCAGGACCCGGAATTGGTAATGCTGACTCAAAGCCATGAAGTGGAGAAATTTGTGGTGGCTGGGGTGGACCAGGATATGCTTGTAGGCATCCTGCATGTCCAGGGAAGCCAACCAATCCTATGGCTTGAGGAGTGGCAGCAGGGTCCCTAGGGAGATTATTTTGAACTCTTCTGTATGAATTTGTTCAGTTTCCGGAGTTCAAGAATAGAGCGAATGCCCCCAGACATTTTCAGAATGAGGAGGTAATGGGAGTAGAAGCCTATGTTATGCTCTGCCTCTGGCACTGCCTCCACTGCCCTGTTGCTCAAGAGGCCTGCAATCTCCTTTGCAAGAAGCACCAACATGTGAGCTGAAATGAGGGGTTGCTTTCTGGGTGGATAATTCGGAGAGAGTTCTGAAAAGTTCAAGGAGTGTCCTTCTCGGATAATTTTGAGAACCTACTTGTCCGCAGTGATGGATTTCTACTGGTGGTAAAACAGAGTCAGACACTTCCTCACTGGTCAGGAAAGGTCTGTTTAGGGCAGCTGAGGCAAGACCGGGGCCAGAATTTCAGACAGTGGCACTGGGCGCTTTTGAGGCCTTTGCAGTCGGTTGCACTTTGTTTTGTGGCTGGGGAAGCTGGGACTTGACTTGAGATCCCTTGCATTTACCCCAAAAGAACTGTTTACTGTGATAAAAGCTTTGGCACTTTCCCCTCTGGGATGAGAGGGGGCAGATCAAGAAGTCTTGATGGCTGTCCTGGTCTTCTGAAAGGCCCCAAGAGACTGTTCCACCTGTTGACTAAACAGACAGGAACTATTAAAGGGAACATTCATACCCTTCTGTCAGACATTATTGGAGAAACCAGACGTCCAAAGCCAGGAATGTGTTCTAATGCAGATCCCTGCAGCAGCAGAATGTAAGGCAGTTTTCAAAGGTGTCCATAGCTGCCTTCAGCTGATGACTCCTTGTCTCAGTACTGGGGATGACAGTCTGAAGTATCTTATGCTTAGTCTCCAACTCAGGCAAGGACTCCGCAAGAGACTTGAGATAGGTCCAAAAGGCACACTCATACTTAGAGAAATGCCCCAGGTAGCTTGCTATCCTCATGCTAAAAGTATCCACAGTGAATGCCCTTTTCCCCATTGTGTCTATACATGACTCCTTATTAATGGGATGCACAGTGACCTTCTGAGGAAGAATGGCTTTGTCATTCTCAGTCAAAATGACAATCTCGTCAGCTATAGGCTGGGAAGCAAGGATATGCCTGTCCTTAGGGGCAGTATACTTGCAGTCTATTTGCCGACAGACAGAGAGGATAGATGCAGTGTCTAGCCCACACTGCTTCTAAGAGTTTCAGAAACACAGGGGGAATAGAAAGGGTATGGTTGACCGGTAAGGTAGAAACGTTGAGCCACTCTAGATGGAGACATTCCCTGGGTCAATGGCAGAAGGCACAAAAGCAGGAGGTTTGTACATGATGCAAAGGAGAGCCTTATAGGAAAGATCCTCCTATGGTACAGGAGAAGGGCCTGGGGCTGAATGATCCTGTCTGTAAAAAGAGTCACCATTGCCCCCCTCAAAAATCATGAGTTCAGGGTCAGAGCTGTCCCCCTCTAGCTCCTCTCTGGGAAGAGCGACTGGGAGAGGGGAGGACCTAAGATTTCCTAATCCAGCTCTTGGGAGTCGACAAGACAGGCAGCACCAGTGGTGAGGGAGCTGGCACTGGCCCTGTCCCCAATGAAATGGGAGCCAGCCCTGGCCCCAATGAAATGGGAGCCGGCACTGGAGGTGGCATCAAACACAGTGGGCCCAGCACTGAGGGTTCTGTCAGCACCAGGAGATGCACTAGATGTGGCACTAAGCATAGCATTGGAACAGGCCCCAAAGGGCCTGATCCCAGCACCGAACCTGGCACTGCCCATGATGTCAACGATCCAGCTGGCACAGATGTGACTGGCGAAGGTACCAGGGCCGGTCCCAAAACAGTGACTCTGTACAGGGGTGTGGCCAGTGGAACACACATTGGCGGCATAGTCACTGACAAGGACCCAGAGACCACTGATGGAGCTAAACGCTCTACCCAGCTGGAGTGTACCTACTGCCGATCTAATGCCCTCAGCCTTAAGGGGCCTGGGGCTGGCTCTGCAAGAAGGAGAAAATGAGCCAGATACAGTACCCACTGCTCCATAAGAGCTTCCCAGTGATGAAACTGCCCACTGGAAAATAGGGAGGGGATCTAGCCTGAGACCTTGAATGCCTACGAGCAGAAACCATCAGACACCAACAGCACTGGGGAAGGTGTCCTGCTCTGAGACACTGAGGACCTCATGGCAGATCTACCGGAGGGTGACCTAGAGTGGTACTGTTTCTTCCTCTGCCAATGGGAAGAGAAAGAATGAGGCTGAGCAGCATTGGGTCCCCGACTGGGATCAGACCTGCATCTTTTTGTGTTTACAAGAAGGCTGTCCTTCCTCCTGAACACAGGGCCACCCATCATCAGAACCCTACCCGCCACAGGAAGTGGACCAGACATGGCCCCCACTGCCAGAGCAGCATGCCTGAAGAGGCTCCCTACCATCATCATTGCCGTCCATGGTCTTCGACCTTTGTTTAGTTGGGCTAAAAGAAACTTACAGAAAATTTTAAAAGGAGTTACCAAACCGACACAAAAATAACAAACACAAGCTTTAAACACTAAAACTGAGAAGAACTGAACACTGTTGTCGTACAGATGTGAAGTTCCAACTTCTGGCAGGTGAGCAACATCATCACTGAAGCATACTCTACAGTGTGGAAAAAGGAACTGATGCAGTTGAGGGCCAATGCCAAGGTAAGCCATGCAGCATGAGCTAGTCACATGATGCCACGCATCTGCACAGCCTACCTCGGAGCTGAGTCTCCTGAAAAGTTCTGGCTCCCACAGGGTCCTAGCACCTTCGCCTCAGACCCCATTGGTGTGAATCAATGGTGAAGATTGATTCCTGGAAGTTCTGAGGAGGCTTTAAGACCCAGCATGCGTTGTATGGAGTGATGCGTCTGACGGGGTAGAGTAGAACCCTGTCCCATTTGTTGAAGAAAGTGAGTCAATGCAAGGATCTGTATTCTTTCCCTTTTTCTCTCCTCTATCTGGTTGCACAACGAAATTTTCCTGCGAGACTTCGGACTTGATCAAAAGGAACAGTTTTGCAATCCTTTGCTTCTCACTGTCTCTAAAATATGTGCAAATCAATATATGGAAATGAAACTGATAATGGAATCACTTTTGTTTCAAAAATATGGTGTTACTGTTGAAATGTATATATATTTATAATCTGAGATAACTGTAAAAAGCTAGAGGTTACTTGAGTACAAATGTCTCAGCCTTCTGCAGCTGCTGTGGAGACCTCAGGAAGTACTCAATGTTCTAAGCAGCTCCTGAACTTTACAAAGAACAGGATGCTTGCAAAGGATGGGAGTTGGAAAAGACTTATAAAAACAGCTAAGCTGAGCAGCAAGGGACATTTTTTTTACAAGAGATTTTATTTTGCTTCTGTATACAGTTATTCTGAACAGGTTTATTTTATGTTACTGCAACTATAAACAAACAGTTGTGTGGACTTTTACAACTGCTCCTGGGTTTTCTCTATGCTTCCTGACCTGTGCCTCGATGACAGATGGTGTCAGCCTAAGTGGGATTTAAGCCATGCATACCCTAAAACAGGAGATTTGTGCATGGGTACTGGATCTAGTACCAGGGAAGCACAGAGGAAGGTATGGATTCTGCAGCTGAAGTCCAGTCTGAGATTGTACAGCCAGCACAAGTTATGGAAAAAGAATAGGCAATGACAGAACCTAAAAGCCTGATGGACTTTTTCAAATGGTGGGCTATACAACAAAGAGAGACCGAGATGCAGAGAGAGAAAGAAATTCAATGGTTAGAAGCATTGAGGAGAGAACAAATGCAGCGACAGAAGCAACAGATGAGAGAAGAGATGCAATGACAGGAGCAGCGATGACTGGATGCCTTACAAGCTATCGAAGGTAGAGGATCTGGCACAGATCCAGATGAGTAACAAAATGCAAGCAACCTAAAGGCCATTAAACTTACAAAGTTGTGTCCCTCAGATGATATTGAGGCATACCTGACAACTTTTGAAAGAGTTGCCCCAGCCTGCCAGTGGCCAAAGCAGCAATGGACCATCAGACTGGTACACTACTTGACAGGGAAAGCCCAGCTTGCCTACAGCAGTATGGACACTGCACAGTCAGAAAACTATGTCCTGGTGAAAAGTGAAATCCTGAAATGGTACGACATCTCCAAAGAGACCTACAGGCAGAGATTTTGATCTCTGAGGTACAGCTTGGTTGACAATCCTCGAGATGCCTTCACCCGACTCCAAGAACTCCTGATGAAATGGATCCAACCAGAGAGCAAAACAGTCCCACAGATCATTAACACATTTGCCATGGAGCAATTCATCAACATCTTGCCTACAGATGTGCAGCTGTGGGTAAAGGAACACCGACCAGAGAATGGGGAAATAGCGGTTTCTTTGGCTGAGGACTACCAAATGGCCAGATGGATGCCACAGCTGCAAGGTAACAGCCAAGCTCCGGTAAGAAGAAAAAATGACTCACCTTAGTAATTATGTTTCTTCTAACGGAGTCTTGCTGTATTCTGACTATTGCAGTTAGCCCCAGCACACAAACTGCCCCAGAGAGTAGAGGGTTAATTTTCTATGCAGAGCATAGAACGTTGAGCTCGAGCTCAGTTTAAACGTCTGTCTGCTGCACTTTGAAGTGCAACTGTCAGATTCTTACGAGCTAATACTAACTAACTACTATGTGGTAATTGTAACATTTTTACTAGCCAAATGGCAACCAAATATTTTGGATCCCCAAAAGACTCAAGTCAAGAAATCCGAAATCAAAAACCAGGTAGTGAACAACTTAAGACTGTTAAATTAATAATATAACCCACTCCTCCTCTCTAAAAGGAGGGAGTACCCAAATGCACCCCTGGGGTGCAACACTGCACCTGACAGCCCACTTCCCAAAAACAGGTTCTGAGAGGGGAGGTAGAGAGGGAGGTCAGAATACAGCAAGACTCCTTTAGAAGAAACATAATTACTAAGGTGAGTAATTTTTTCTTCAAACAACATAAAGTCTTGCTGTATTCTGACTATTGCAGACTACCAAGCAGTACCTCCATGGAGGAGGGAATCAAACCTACCTTGGGAATAGGCTCTGCAGTACTGCTGTACCAAACAGAGCATCACTACTAGCCTGGGTGTCCAGGGAGTAATGCTTGGTAAATGTATGGACTATTTTCCAGGTGGCTACTTTACATATCTCTAGCAAAGGAATATCCCTGGCCGCAGCCGGGGAAGCAGCTGTACCTCTAGTGGAATGAGCCCTCAGGCCTGAGGGGGGTATTTTGCTTAGCTTCTTATAGCAGAATTGAATACAAGAGACAATCCACCTGGTAATAGTTCTCTTAGTGGCAGGTTTGCCCTTACCCACTTCCCCATAAGTGAGCAACAACTGAAGGGAGTCAAACCTGTGAGCCTTAGTATGCTCAGTGTAGTAAATAGGGGCTCTTTTAACATCCAAACTGTATAAACTTATTTCTCCTGAAGAAGAATGATCAGTGAAGAACACAGGGAGAGACAGATTGGTTCAGATGAAAATCTGAAACCACTTTAGGTAAAAACCTCCTATTAGTTCTAAGGACCACCTTATCTCTATGGAATAAGATAAAATCAGGCTCAACTGACAGAGCTTGCAATTCACTGATGCACCTGGCAGAGGTAATAGCTACCAGGAACACAGTTTTCCAAGTCAAGTACTTAAGCTGTGCTGAAGACAAAGGCTCAAAAGGGGGTTGTATAAGCTGAGCAATGCAAACATTAAGATCCCAAGCAGGGGCAGGATCCCTAAAGGGGGGATTGGTATGAAGAAATCCCTTGAAAAATTTACAGAATACAGGGTGAGATGACAGTAAGGAAGGCTTTCCTGCTGACAGAAAAGCAGAAACAGCTGACAAATGTACTCTGATAGTAGCTGGTCTGAGGCCTAGGCCATTAAGATGAACCATATAATCCTGAACTGTACACAATTCAGCAGTGTCTGGGGATATATGCTTCTTGGAACACCAAATGCTGAATCTTTTCCATTTGGAGTTGTAAGTTTTTCTGGTGGCAGGCTTTCGAGAGGCTTTGAGAATATCCAGAACCCCTTGGGACAGATGCAAATCTGCATACTCTAACTCTTCAAGAACCATGCCTTGAGATTGAGAGACTGAAGACTGGGGTACCAAATCCTCCCCTGAGAGGAGGTTAACAGGTTGTAATTCCTGGGAAGAGACAGGGGAAGATGGACTGCTAGGTACAGCAACAGGGGGTACCAAGGCTGCCTGGCCCAGTCTGGAGCAATCAGAATCACTTTGCAAGGTTGTGACCATATCTTGACCAGAACCTTGAACAGTAGAGGAAACGGAGGTAAGGCATATAGAAATTTCCCTTCCCAGTTCAAAATCAGAGCATCCAGAGGGACTGAGCCCAATACTGGGGGGTCTGCAACAAAACAGAGGAAGTTGGTGATTGTCTGGGGCTGCAAAGAGATTTATCTCTGGAGTGCCCCACCTTGAAAAAATCACTTTCAACACCAGAGGGTCCAGGGACCATTCGTGATGGCCCTGGGAGATCCTGCTCAATGCATCTGCTAGCGCAGGGTTTTAAATAATTGAGTTGCAGTTTTTGTCTTGGGACTATACTGACTGTACAGAAAGTATTTATATAGATTTTCTAGAAGTGCTGTGTTTGTTAAATACAGTGAGGCAAGAGTTATGCATTTTCACAAAGATTTAGCACTTTTATGAGCAAAACGCTATCAATTTTTAGAGTTAAATAAATCCCTGTATCTCATTGTCCTTCCCTAGAAGATGGACTGCTATCAGAGAGGTATGCAGAGAATAAGCTAGGGACCACAATTTCATGGCTTCCGTGCACAAGGCCATGGACAGAGTGCCTCCCTGCTTGTTGATGTACCACGTGGTGGTGGTGCTGCCTGTCCTGACCCACCTTGTTCTGCACTGACTAAGGGAAAGCTTGCAGGGCCAAAAAGACCACCCTGAGTTCCAAGAGATTGATATGAAGAAGGGATTCCTGAGGGGACCACAGTCCCTGGGCTGTGAGAGCCCCCAGATGGGCTCCCCACCCCAACAGAGAAGCATCCGTGGTTAGGACCACAGAGTGAGACTGAGTGACGAATGGGATTCCTTGCCTGAGGTTGCCCTGATCCTGCCACCATTGGAGAGCCTGGATCAGAGTCTGGGTCACTGGAACTAGTTTGGTTAGAGAATCTTTCTTCTGAGACCAAAAGGCCCTCAGGTGAAACTGAATATCCCTCATCTGAAATCTGGCCCCTTGGACCACCGCTGTAGAAGCTGCCATGTGGCCCAGAAGTTGAAGGAAGTGCCTTGCTGGCCAAGAGACCAGAAGTTGGAATGAAGAAGCCATCTCTACAATAGCCCTTGCCCTTCCGGTGGAAGAAATGCTCTTGCTTTGACTGTATCCAACTCTTGCCCTATGAGGGTGAGGAGCTATACAGGCTTGAGAACTAACTTGGGAAGATTGAGAAGGAATCCTAGGGAAGTGAGCACTTGCAGAGTCACTTGAAGGTCTGACTTGACTTGGTCTGGGGACTGACCCACAATGAGCCAGTCATCCAGGTATGGAATATGGAAATATTTTTCCTTCATAAAAAGGCTACTACTACTGCTAGGCATTTTGTGAATACCCTTGGAGCTGATGTCAGGCCAAAGGGCATAGCTTTGAACTGATAAAGGCCTGAAGGCAATTCGAACCCGAGGTACTTTCTGTGGGAGCACCTGATGAGAATGTCAAAGTAGGCATCTTTTAAGTCCAGGGAGGCTAGCCAGTCCCCTGGCCTTAAAGAGGGAAGGATTATTCCCAGAGTCACCATTTTGAATTTTGGTTTTAAAAGATGTTTGCTTAGGTATCTTAAGTCTAGGATGGGTCGCCACTCCCCTGTCTTTTTTGAGGTAAGAAAGTACCTGGAGTACAGACCTTTGGCCCTGTGCAATGTAGGAACTCTCTCTTCAGCCTTTAGAGCCAGTAGAGATGAAACCTCTGCCTCTAGGGCAATGGTTTTGGAGATGCTTGCAGGTGGAAAAGATCTGTCCCTCAGCTTTGGAAAGTTCTTGAAGCTGAGAACCAGCCCCTGGCTTACCACCTCCAGGACCCACTTATCTGAGGTAACAGACATCCAGTCCTGGACGAAGTAAGCCAGCCTGCCTCCTACAGGAATGGGGGAGTCGACCTGGGTTGACACATCAGGGTGTCTGCTTGGCAGGAGCCTTAGGTTGAAAGATGGATGCAGCCCTGCTCATCCCCCTTCTGCCTCTCCCTCTGAAGAACCCCCTCTGAGGAAAGGGAGAAGAGGCCTGTGCTTGGTAGAAAGGCCTACCCCTGCCCCTACCCTGCTGCCTTTGAGGAGTTGCCTGCCTTTCCTTGGCCTGTGCACTCCTTTAGGTGGTCCTATACTCATCCATCTTTTTCATGTAATTCTCTGTCTGCTCCCCAAATGGAGAATTACTCACCACAGGGAAATCCATGGCCTTAGCCTGGGTGTCCTGTGAGATACTAGTACATCTAAGCCAAGCCATTCTCCGAAGAGCCACAGATGTAGCCATGACTCTAGAGAACACATCATTGGAGGCCACAGCAGCATGGAACTGTACCTTAGATGCCTCAATCCCATCAGCAGCCATCCTCTCCAGCTCCGAGGCTAGCTGGGGGTAGGCCTGCTTAGCCAGTGCCAGTACAGTGTCCCACCTGGACTTCTGGTACCAGGCTGCATAGGCCATTATATAATTAGCCTGCCTGAGTCCAAAGGTGGATGCCATGTACTGTTTCTTTGCCATGGCATCCAGCTTCCTAGAATCTTTATGTGGGGGATGTGAAGCCAAGGGTATATTAGCCTTATCACAGGCTGCAGCCTGCACAACCCCAACATGGCTACATTGTTGATACAAGTACTCTGTACCAGAACCTGAAAAGGTGCACCTTTTGTCCATCCTGTCAACAGAGGGTACAGAATTTGGAGTTTTTAAAATCTTTAGTGTCTATTTCCCAAAATACTTATGAAGGGGAATAGACAGTCTTGTGGACTCTGGGAGGTCCATCATCTCCACATAATCAGGTTCCTCTTGTTCCTCTACAGCTTCTTCCACAGGGAGCTGGAGGGTTTCTGCCACTTTCCTGTAAAACATGTAGTGGGAAGGGGACTCAGAAAACCTAGGAGGGGAAACACCAGAAGGCCTGTCTGGGGAGATTTCTGGTTCAATGGGCTCAACCAGACCTCCCACACCACCACCATCATCATCATCATAATCTTCATCCCCCTCCAAATCCAGTTCATAGAAATCTTCAGGGGCATAATCTTGAACCGGAGGAGCCGACCAAACTGAGCACCTGCCAGAAGGCGCTAGATCAGACGGAACCGGACAAAGCAATTCTACAATCCTTATCGCATTGTAATCTCTTTGGCGGTCGGAAAATGGGTCTCTGGATCCGAACTGGCTGATTTTTCCTTTCTTTATCTTTTTGTAGGAACCAACCCCTCAGGATCGGCTCTCCTCTTGCCCGAAGAAGTATCGCCTTGGTGAGAGGGCACTCCCTCAGCTTCGGTCGCAACCGAACCGGGCTGACCATCCAGGTCAGTGGACTTCTAGGCCTCCTTATCCCTGAACCTACCTAATCTTTTTTCCAGGGTAGACTTACGGAAATTTTTACAGATTTGGCAGTCTGAATCGAGGTGGTCAAACCCCAGACAATAAACACAGGTGATGTGGGGATCAGCCTTAGCAAAGACCTCCTCACACACACTGCAGTGTTGAAACCCAGTGGGCCCGGTTTTTCTTTTGGGTTTCTCAGACATAGCCATCCTAACCACAAACTTACCCTTTTTATGGCAAACAACCAGGCAAGACACCCTTATTGGTTTCTAACCGTGTCACGGGCATTGGAAAAAATCACAAGAAAATGCATTTTTTTAAAAACTGATACGGACCGGTAACCATACTCTAAGTTTAAAAACAAAGACAGAATATATAAATCACTAAACGGCCAGTTCAGCTGAACCGGTCGAAAAATCAATTTTTACAATTTCCACAAGTTTACTATGTCTAGTTCACTACCTAGTACTTACTGTACCACAGACAGAGATCTGAACTGAAACTTGCGAAAAATAATCGGTTAAACCGAGGACTTTAACCGACTTACGAACCATGAGCAAAGGAGAAATCTCTGGTGCGGCCGTTCAGGTAGGCGGAGTAAAGAATCTGACAGTTGCACTTCAAAGTGCAGCAGATAGAGGTATGAACCGAGCTCGAGCTCAACGTTCTTCGCTCTGCATAGAATATTAACCCTCTACTCTCCGGGGCAGTTTGAGTGCTGGGGCTAACTGCAATAGTCAGAATACAGCAAGACTTCATGTTGTTTGAAACTCTTTTTCCCATTTAAATGCCAAGCCTGCTAAGAACTCTGGTGGGGGTAACAAATCTGTGCTAAAAGACATTATCTGTTGTAACTGCAATAAGCCAGGCCATTTTGCAAAAAACTGCCGTAATAAAGAGAGTGGCGCTGGAGCATATTTGTCTTTGTCAAACTGGGGCAAGTACCTAACAGACTGGAAGGTGGGGAATAAGACTGTAAAGGGACTCATTGATTTGGGAAGCAGACAGACCCTAGTGAATGTTAAAGTGCTGGGAAAACACTGTGCAAAGGGACCAGGTACTGGTGTCATCTGCATCCACGGGGACACTCGATACTAGCCCACCACCCAAGTGACTGTGACTGTTAAGGATGCGTCGCACCAAATGAAAGTGGGGGTAGTACCAAAGTTACCTGTACCTGTGATTACTGGAAATGACTTTCCAGGATTTACTGAACTGATCAAAGAGGGAGTAAATCCTCATGTTTCAGCAGCTGTAGTGACAAGAGCTCAGGCAAAGTAAATTTCAGATGGTGGGGACACTGTTCCTTTCAATGATGTTGATTCAGACTTGTCTGAGCACAGCTCCAAGATCTGGAAATCCAGGAAAGAAAGACAAAGCCTAAAAAAACTGTGGCAACAGATGACTGATGGACATGAAGGGTTAAAAGATGAAAATGCTGAAAGGAAATTGATAACTGACTGATTTTCTTTCAGAGGAAGCCAATGATGTTTCTCTCCAGGGTTATTTCAAGCAGCTAGGGGTAAAACCAGAACAGGGTGGACCAATCTTTAAAATATGTAATGGATTACTGTACAGAGTTTAAGTTAAACCTCAGACACAGGAACAAACAGAACAATTGGTTATACCACAGAAGTGTAAAACAGAATAGTTACAGATAACACATGATCGTCCTATGTTTGGTCACTCAGGGAGGGATCGCACCCTTGACAGATTGCTGTATAGATTTTACTGGCCGGGAATACATGAAGATGTTGCTACCTACTGTAATTCCTGTGCTGAGTGTCAGAAAGTAGCCCCAGTCACTAGAAAAGACAAGGTGCCCTGGTACCCCTACCCTTAATAGATGTGCCTTTTGAGAGAATTGCAATGGATGTGGTTGGTCCTTTAGACAAAAGTAAAAAGGGTAATAGGTTTATACTGGTAGTATGCGACTATGCTACTCGATAACCAGAAGCAATCCAATGTGTACTGTTATAGCCCCAAATGTTGCAACAGAGCTAGCCAAAATTTTCAGCAGAGTGGGCATACCTAAAGAAATTATTAATGATCAGGGTAGTAATTTTAGTGCTGCACTGCTTAAGGAGCTGTACAGACTGCTGGATATCTCTGTCATAAGAACCTCCTCTATCACCCTCAGACAGACAGTCTTGTTGAGCGTTTTAACCAAACCTTAAAATGCATGTTAAAAAGGTTTGCAAAAGGGGAAGGGAAAGATTGGTACAATTACTTGCCTTACCTACTTTTTGCTTCCAGAGAAATGCCACAGGCATCAACAGGGTTTTCACCATTTGAAATGCTGTATGGTAGGCAGCCAAGAGGGCCACTGGATGTGATAAAGGAAACTTGGGAAGATAGCCCCACTCAGAAACAATTTATATCTTCTGATATGTGTGCCCTAAGAAATAAACTGGCAAAATATGTTGAAATTGCCCATAGTAATCAGGAAGAGGGTCAAAACCAGCAAAAGGTATATTATGACCATAGGGTAAAAGAAAAAGTTTTCGAGCTGGGTGAAAAGGTTTTGCTACTGTTACCCACAACAGAAAATAAGTTGTTAATGAAGTGGCAAGGGCCTTATAAGGTTCCTAGATGTACTGACACTGTTAAGTATGAGATAGAGACCCCTGACAAGAAAAATCCTTCTAAGATATACCATGCTAGCCTCCTCAAGAAATGGGTTGAAAAAATACCAAAAGCTGCTTTGCTGGTTATACCAGAAATTGATAAGGAAGATATGCTTATGATAGACTAGAACAAACTGTAAATGCTGAAGCTGTAAAGGTGAATGTTTCCTTAACCTCAGAGCAAACTGCAGACATTCGAAATGTGCTAAAGACATGTAACAGTACTTTTACCACAGTACCAGGCTGAGCAAAAGGGGTTGAGCACGTAATAGTGACAAAGAATGCTCGTCCTAGTAGGCAAAAGTCATACACGTTGACAGAGCAGTTAAGAGCTGATGTGGTTAAGGAAATACAGAAAATGAAAGAATTGGGTATCATTGAGGAGTACTTGGTCATCTCCCATGGTAATTGTAAACGAAAAAGAAGGGTGTGTTAGAATCTGCCTTGATTTCAGGAAACTTAATCAAGTGTCAGAATTTGACAGTTATCCTATGCCCAGAATAGATGATTTGGTAGACAGACTGGGGAGTGCAAAGTATATCAGGAACCTCGATCTCACCAAGGGTTACTGGCAAATACCTTTAGCTAAAGAATCCAGGGATAAAACTGCATTTGCCACCCCTGTAGGATTATATCAGTTTGCCACCATGCCATTTGGTTTACATGGTGCGCCAGCTACATTCCAGCGGTACATGGATGTAATTTTATCCCCTCACACTGGTTATTGTGCTGTATACCTGGATGATGTTGTGGTGTACAGTACAGACTGGAAAAGTCACCTGGAACACCTTTGAGCAGTTTTCCAAGCTATCAGAAATGCAGGTCTGACAATTAATCCTACTAAATGTACACTGGGCATGCAGGAAGCTAGATATTTGGACTATGTATTGGGAAATGTAGAAATCAAACCAGAGAGTTCTAAAATAGAAGCTGTAGCTAACAGCCCTGTACCTAAAACAAAGAAACATGTCAGGTCATTTTTACGTCTGCCTGGTTATTGTCAGAGATTTGTTCCTAACTTTGCTGAGTTAGCTATTCCCCTCACTGAACTCGCAAAGAAACTGTACCCAAATAATGTGAAATGGACTCCAAAGTGTGATGAAGCTTTTCAAGCCATAAAGGCTGCATTATGTTCAGCACCTGTTTTAAGAAGCCCAGATTTTGAGAAGCCATTTCTGCTACAAACAGATGCATCCGAGGTAGGCCTAGGTGCAGTCCTAAGCCAAAATACAGATGGGAAAGAACATCCCACTCTGTATATAAGTAGGAAGTTGCATGACAGAGAGAAAATGTACTCCACCATCGAAAAGGAGTGCTTAGCAGCAAAGTGGTCCATGGAATCCCTCACATTTTATTTGCTAGGAACTAAATTTGTTCTTGTAAATGATCACAATCCTCTCTGTTGGCTTAACCAGATGAGACAAAAATTCCAGAATCATACGGTGGTACCTGGCACTGAAACCATTTAAACTCTCTGTGATTCACAAATCTGGTAAAGAGAATAGTAATGTTGATTTTCTGTCAAGATATGGATCAGGAATTGAGGGTTCTGAAGGTTGAAAAAAAAAAAACCCTAATGTATGGGTTTGAACTCTATTTTTTGCTGTACTGTTAAAAAAATTGATGCAAATTTGCTTAATTTCTGAAAGTAGAAAATGTTAGTAGAGAATATAAAGTTTTGGAAACCTGTTTAATAAAACAGATTCCCTCTTAAAGAGGGGGGTATATGTGACAGGGTAGACTAGAACCCTGTCCCATTTGTTGGAGAAAGTGTGTCAATGCAAGGATCTGTATTCTTTCCTTTTCTCTCTCCTCTATCTGGATGCGCAACCAAATTTTCCTGTGAGACTTCGGACTTGATCAACCTGAACAGCCTCGCAATCTTTTGTCTCTCACTGTCTCTCTCTTTTCTCTTGTGGTCTGTTTTCCTCCCTTGCATATCTATATCTGCTAATATAAAATATGTGCAAATCAATATATGGAAATGAAACTGATAATGGGATCCGTTTTGTTTAGAAAATATGGTGTTACTGTTGAAATGTATATATATTTATAATTTGAGATAACTGTAAAAAGCTAGAGGTTACTCGAGTACAAATGTCTCAGCATTTTGCAGCTGCTGTGGAGACCTCAGGAAGTTCTCAATGTTCTAAGCAGCCCCTGAAATTTACAAAGAACAGGATGCTTGCAAAGGATGGGGGTTGGAAGAGACTTATAACAAGCATTTGTCAATGCCGAATGTTTGCTTATTGCCATTGGTACTGTTGGAGTTAGAGAGCTGCATAATAGGAATGGCAGTGAAGTATTGAACTGAAGCCAACCTCACCACCACCCTGCAGAGACTGACAGGCATTGGGGTGTGCCTTTGGGTTATCAGGCATAACGGCCACACCATTTCTCCACACCCTACCCTGCAGACACTGACAAGTGTCACGGTGTGCCTTGGGGTCTTTGGCCCTTATGCTCACCCCATTCCATCAGGAAATACAGTGAGATGGGTCCTGTGTAGGAGAATGGTGTGAACTTTGGGGCTGAAGAGTCCAAGGCACACCTTGATGCCTCTCACTGGCTGCAAGGTGTGAAATGGCATGAGCATTACAGGCAAGAATCCCAAGTCACACCCCTGATGCCTGTCAATCTCTACAGGCTGGGGCGTTATGGTCAGAAGCCCTAACGCCTCAGGCGTTTGTTGGCATTTTCACTCCAAATTTTCAACATGTGTTTTCTGTGACTCCCACCTTATGAATAGTGGCAATATCAGTTTGTTAGCTGAAAGATGATTTTGCTCAGCGACTACACCATTTGGCACCACAGGTGCAAAAACATATTTTGAACAGGATGTGAAAAATGACAGCTGTGCTGTTCATGGGGAGGTACAAAAAAATGCCAATGTTGAAATTCTGCAGTGAAAATATTAAAAAAAACTGGTGAAGTCATGATCATGAGTAGAACATGCGCAACACACACCCGTAATGCAATTCGTTTGGGGATTTTTACAGCAGATTGTCAACACAGGGATTTTGGAACCTCCGCTCATTAACAGTGTCACTGTGATTTTCTTAATCTGTCCCGAACAGTAATTTCCCACAGCATTTCTGTGCTGGAAGTGTGAAAACACATTTCGGCCATGGTGTGAAAAATGACAGCTGTACTGTTCATAAGGAAGTGTGGAAAAATGCCAGTGGTGAAAATCTGGACTTAAAATATTAGAAATCCATGAAGTTACGAGGGTGCATGGAAACTGCGTAACGCATGCTCATAAAACAGTCATTTTTGGGAATTTTTTCACCAAATGTTTAACATAGCCATTTTAACACTTCTGCTCATGAACAGTGTCACTGTGATTTTCTTAATCTGTCCCAAACATCGATTTCGCACACCAACTGCGCCATTGTGCGCTACATAGGCAGAAACACATTTTGGGTGAGATGTGAAATGACAGCTATACTGCTCATAAGGAGGCATGGTAAAATGGCAATGTTGAAAATCTGGAGTGAACATATTAAAAATTTGCGAACTTACGGCGTGCATAGGAACAGCGCAACATACATCAGAAACAGTCATTTTGACTTTGTCACCACTTCAACACTGGGTTTTTGGGGCCTACCATGAACTGTGACACTGTAGTTTCATAAATCAGTCCCGAAAGATGGTTCCGCATAGTGACCACGAAATCACCTTTCCGGGCCGATTAACACCATGACAGTGACAGAATTCATGAGTTGGGGTCCCAAAAACCCCATGCTGAAAATCTGGTGAAAAAATTCCCCAAAATGCCGGAGATAGGCACTAAAGTTGAAAAAAAAACCTATTTATTCCATTATACAGCTTACCTGCATTTCCTCAGTTCGCGGTCGGCTTTGAAGAGTGCAGACGATGTTCCCGATCCATGCCCGGACTCCAGAGGCAAGTATGGGTGAGATGGGGGTGTGGGAGGTGGATGCACAGAGGTGGGCGTGGGTGGGGAGGGGTCAGGACAGTCTGCAAGGGAAGGTTTTTTTCTTTCATTTTTTTTCTTGGATGACGCGGGACGTTTGCCACGCTGGAGTGGGCTCCCAGTGTGGCAGCTGGAAGGCTGTTTAGGGGGGCATGGAGCCGATGGGGGACTGGGCACCCCCATCTGCCATAGGAACTGTTGCCACGCTGGGGTGGGCTCCCAGCGTGGCACCCAATAGTCTCTTGGGGGAGGGAACAGTGGAGCCGACGGGGGATTGGGCACCCCCGTCGGCCATCCAGACTGCTGCCATGCTGGGGTGGGCTCCCAGCGTGGCACGTGGAACTCTGTTGGGGGGGAGCAGAGCAGACGAGGGATGGGCACCCCTGTCGGCCATACAGTGTATGCGTGGGGATGGTAGGGAGAAGCATGAGCACGCAATATGCGTGTGTGTGGGGGGGGAGTGCGCATGAGCATGAGATATCTTATCGCTGCTCACTGAAGCATAGCTCTCCCTTTCAACTGTACGGCACTGCATTTTCAACTGCTGTCATAGACACTTGCAGCATCATTGGCGAATGGTGGCTGCGCCTGCAAACACACTGACTAAATTGGAAGATGGGTGCCACACCTCCGAAAAATGGAAATTACGAACCTATTGTAATTCTTGATCTTCTTGGACAAGTCTCTACCACTCATTCACACTAATGGGAACTGCGCCAGAAGCACTAGGATGCAGCGGGAGCAAATTTTTTTGCTAGAGGGTCAGCGCCAGAGATGTAGCCGTGAGGAGCGGCACCATGAGCCCCAGCTCATGCGGTAATGACTAGTACCTTTTTTCCCCGAGGAGGTGCAGCGTAACTAACCTAGAAGGATAGCCTAACCAAAAAAACGGATATAAGATAGTCCGGACAACCCATATAAGAAGGGTCAACAAAAGTCTTCACAGCCTAAGATTGAGGGAGTGAAGACCAACAACAAAGGCGAGCTCAGAGGATGGAGGGTGGGCGTGTGAATGAGTGGTGGAGACTTGTCCAAGAATATCAAGAATTATGGTAGGTATGTAAGTTCCATATCTTCCTGGACATAAAGTCTCCACCACTCATTCACACTAATGGGAGAGTACAGAGCTAATAATCCCCTGAGAGGGTGGCAGGAGAGACCAAGAGCTCACAGTTTTAGGACAGGAGTCCATTAAGGAGGGTACTGCCAAAAGAAAGATGTCGTCTGGCATGGACATCCAGGGAATAGTGTTTGACGACAGTATGCACTGAGCTCCAGGTAGCCACATTGCAAATATCTGCAATGGGCACATTGCAGATTTCCGCTAGGGATGCCATGACCGCTCTAGTAGAGTGAGCATACATTCTGCCCTCCACCTTAACCTGCGCCATGGAATAACAGTGGCGAAGGCATGCCACCAGCCATGCTGAAATACATCTGATAGCAACCGGTTGACCCAGCCGGGTCTCGCTGAAGGAAACAAACAGTTGTTGAGCTTTGCGAAAGTCTTTTGTTCTAGCAAGATAGAAACACAAAGCTCTTTTGAAATCCAAGGAATGAAGAGAATGCTCTCCTTCATTTTGGAAATTTGCAAAGTAGGAAGGAAGGACCAAAAGTTGCTTTAGATGGAATTCTGAAACAACCTTAGGGAGAAACTTAGGATGGGTTCTAAGAACTACTTTGTCCTTATGAAACAGTATACGGAGGGTCTGTGACCAAGGCATGCATCTCCGAGACCCTGCGGGCTGAGGTAATGGCCACTAGGAAGGCCATCTTCCAGGTGAGAAATTTCAACTCGCAGGTAGCTAGAGGCTCGAAATGTTTTCGAGTGAGCATGTCTAGCACCAGATTAATGAGGTCTGGTATGCAGAATTCCCTTAAGAAACCTCTTAACCACAGGTAACTGAGCCAGTGATAAGGAAAGTACAGGCTCATGAAAAGCTGAAATGGCACAAAGATGCACTTTAACTGTAGAGTATTGCAGACCTGAATTTGAGAGGTCTAAAAGGTACTCTTAAATTTTATCTGGTGGGCAAGAAAAAGGATTCAAAGAGTATTTTGCACACCAGAGCGAAAAACGCTTCCATTTGGCTGTGTAAGTTTTCCTAGTGGCTGGCTTGCATGCAGCCAGAAGAATATCTGAAACCCTATGAGAGATGTTGAACCTGTTCAATTCCATCTCTTCAGGAGCCAAGCGTGAAGGTGAAGTGACCTCAGATTGGGGTGGATCACAGGCCCCTGAGTCAGAAGGTTCGTCTGAAGGGGAAGCGGTTTCGGAGGAGTTTCCACCATACTGTTGAGTAGTGAAAACCATATCTGTCAAGGCCAGAAGGAAGCAATGAGGATCATTTTGTCCCCCGGGACTCGAATTTGAGAAATACTCTCTGAATTAGAGGAAGAGGAGGAAAGGCGTATAGAAAGAGTTTTGTCCACCGCAGCCTGAATGCATCCTGACAGAAAATGCCAGGCCCTGGATTTCTGGAGCAGAAGAGGCGCAGTTTTGTGTTGAGTGGGGATGCAAAAAGGTCCAGCTCTGGAGTTCTCCACTCTATGAATAGTGACTGAGCTACGGCTGAGTCGAGGGACCATTCGTGAGGATCTGTCTCTGTTCTGCTGAGACGGTCTGCCAGTTCGTTCTGCACTCCCAGTAGGCAGACCGCCTGAATTAGAACCTTGTGCTCCAAGCATCATTCCCACACTCTCATTGCTTCCCTGCATAAGGGGTAAGAATGAGCACTGCCCTGCTTGTTGATGTAATACATCATTGCTTTGTTGTCCGTTTGAAGGAGAATGTTCTTGTGACAGAGAATGTCCTTCAAAGCCCAGATTGCATAAAGGACGGCTCTCATTTCTAATACATTTATGTGAAGTTGGGGCTCGTCCTGAGTCCACGTACCTTGAGATTGGAGAGTCTGACAGTGAGCACCCCACCCCATCAGGGACGCATCCGTGGTAATGGAAATCTGATGATCCAGAGGAGCAAAGGGGTATCCTTCCAGAAGATTGTCCTCTTGAGACCACCAGGTGAGTGACTTTTTCAGAGGTTCTGTCACTTTGATGGGAAAGGATTGAGAGTGCGTGGTTGGGGACCACTGAGCATCCATTGAGAGGTTCTCATGTGGAGGCGTGCTAGGGATACAGTGAACACCGAGGATGCCATGAGACCTAGCATCCACTGCATTGAGAGAGCTGACACTGAGCTGCTCTCTCCGATGTATCGGGCCATCTGAAGGATATCTCTCCTCCTGTCCTCTGGAAGAAATGCTTTCACACAGGTGGTGTCCAGAAGAGTTCCTATGAAAAGGAGCCTCTGGGAGGGCTGCAGCTGTGATTTTTTGAGGTTTAGCAGGACTCCCATGGACATGAGGAAGGTGTGAGGCCGTGGCTATGGTGTCCAGAGTTCCTTGCATGGAAGGACTTGCTAGAAGCCAATCGTCCAGATATGGGAACACTTGTATTCCGATATTCCTGAGATGCACTGCGAGAATTGTACAACACTTTGTTAAAACTTGCAGCGCCGAGGATAGCCCAAAGGGCAGGACTCTGAACTGATAATGCTGGCCCAAAGCTACAAACCTTAGGCATTTGTAATGCTTCGGGTGAATAGGAATGTGCTGGTAAGCATCCTGTATGTCCAGAGAGGCTAACCAGTCATGTTGATGAAACAAAGGTAACAGGGTTCCTAGCAGTATCATTTTGAATTTCTCTTTGGGTAGGAATTTGTTTAATTTTCTGAGGTCCAAAATGGGGCGCATGCCCCCGGTTTTCTTTGGAACCAGAAAGTAATGGGAGTAGAACCCTGTGTTCCGTTGATCCAGCGGAACTACTTCCACTGCCCTGTTGTTCAGAAGGCCTTGTATCTCGGAGGTGAGAAGTTCTGACTGAAGAACTGACAGCTTGGGCTGTCACCTTGGGGGACGATCCGGAGGGGTGTCCAAAAGATTGTGGGAATACCCCTCGAGGATTATCTGAAGGACCCATTTGTCTGAGGTTATGGATTTCCATTGATTGTAGAAGTGAGTCAGACGACCTCCCGCCGATGAGGAAGAGTCCCCCTTGGGCAGCTGAGGTGGGACTTTGGCCAACAACTTAGAAGGCGGCACTGGATACTTTGGGACCTTGCACCTTCTGCTGCATTTTCTTTTGAGGCAGAGGGGCTTGGTTTTTACTAAAACCTCCCTGCCTTTGCCTCGAAAGGACTGATGGTTATGAAACTGGCGCTTGTTAACACCCCCTCGAGAGGAAGCGGGAGGACGTGGAGCCAATTTAATGGCTGACCTAGTCTTTTGTGTGGCCTCTAGAGCTTGTTCTACTTGAGGGCCAAAGAGGTACATACCATCAAAAGACCACGCCATTACCTGCTGCTGTGCATCATTTGTGAAACCTGAAGTGCGCAGCCAGGAATGGCGGCAGGTACAAATGCCCACCGCTGCCGCTCGGGAGGCAGTATCGAAGGTGTCCATAGCTGCTTTAACCTGCTGGTTGTTGTACTTGATATCCCTGGTTATGGTTTGAAGAAGCTCTGAATTAGTATCCGACTCTGGTAGAGCTTCAACCATTTGTTTAAGCGAATGCCAAAGGATATACTCATATTGAGAGAAATAGCCTTGGTAGCTGGCAATACGCATACCTAGGGTGGAAGCAGCAAAGACTCTCTTACCCAAAGTGCCTATTTTACGAGATTCTTTGTTATTAGGTCAAGCTGTAGTAGTCTGGGGAAGGATGACCTTATCATTCTCTGCCAAGACTACAATAGGATCCGCAAAGGCTTGGGATGCCAAAATGGGTCGATCCTTGGGAGCAGCATATTTCCTATCTATAGACTTAGCCACCGAAGGAATGAGAGCAGGATTATTCCATACCATTTGAGACAGCGTCTCAAAGGAGGGCTGTACTGGGAGGAGTCAAATCCATAGGGATCTCTGGAACATGGAGGTATTGGAGTCTTAATAGTTTCACAGGATCGATATCTATAGTTTGGAGAGAAAGAGTGGAATTCAAGTTTTTCATCAGAGACTTAAAAGACAAGTCATCGACCACAGGCTCTGCAGCAGGAATAGATCCTGTTCCTTCCACATCATCACCCAGCCTAAGGTCTGGGTCAGGTTCAATGTCATCTCCTGACAGTCCAGGAAAGGAGTGAAATTCAGAAGGAAATGAGGAAGGAAAAGGCTTAAAAAGAGGAGGAGTCCTGAAGGCTGAATGACATCCTAACAGGTCTTAGCGCCGAAGAAATGCACGGCGCCGAAGAAGACGCCGAAAGGCCGGACAGCGTTGAGGTGCCACATGCGCCAAAAAGCCGGACAGCGCTGAGAGGCCGCACGATGCCGATAAAGTGCACAGTGCAGAGGATGGCTCCAACGAGGCGCACGGCACCAAGGACGGTGCCGACAGACGTGTCGGCGCCGAGCGTGCCATCAATGCTGAGGGCGTTGAAAACATCCCAAGACTCCGAAAAACAGGATTTGAGGAGAAAGAAGGATGAAAACCAGGAGATAGAGGCATCGGTGTGGCCCCCTGCGCCACAGACCTGTGGGGGGGGGGGACACCTAAATGCAGAGTCAACGGTACCAAAGACGGCACCGCGTGACTAGGGAGGCTCAACCGCCCTACCTGATCTCCCAACAAGCCCGAAGGCCCCGGAGTGACCAGGCCAGGCAGCTGGACCAAACTCCGAGCCCATTGCTCCATAAGAGCAGCCCACTGATGAAACTGCCCATCTGAAGACCTACCAGAGGGTGGGGTAGGGGTCCGATGTCTAAGACATTGGCTACCAGAAGCAGAAACTGGCAACTCCAATGGAGGAGCCCGGCAACTAGCCCCAATAACTGACCGTCTACATGCAGACATATCAGAGGGCGGCCTCGAGTGATGCCTTCTTCTTGACCTGTGGGCCTAAGAAGAGCTCGAGGCCAAATGGTGCAGAGAATGCAACCATTTTCTTTTATGCTTCTGGGGGGACCGCCCATCCCCTCGGGTATTGGACCGTCCATTGTCAGATCCTCCCTCCAGAGAAGGCGGAGGACCGGACCCAGCCCGCCTGACTGAACAGCTTTCATAAGAAGTCTCCTTACTGTCACCCGACCCGCTCATGGTCAACTCCGTCAATGTAAGCTGAGACGACTTCTTTAAACAAGAATAAATAAACTAAGAGATACTTATTCGAAATATTACTACAAAACAATAAAACTGAAAAACTAAGCTGCTAGTTTGAAGTTTGACTCCCAGAGGGCGAGCGACGTCGTCACTGAAGTGCACTCAATGGCGGGAAAAAAGGAACTGAGGTGGTTGGAGGGTTGATGCCGAGACAGTCATTATCGCACGAGCTGGGGCTCGCAGTGGCGCTCGCGGCTCCATCTCTGGCGCCGACCCTCTAGCAAAAAAGTTTGCTCCCGCTGGGTCCTAGTGCCTCCAGCACCGTTTCCATTAGTGTGAATGAGTGGTGGAGACTATTTCTAGGAAGATCTTGGATGATGGCAGTATGTTTCTTGCACATGTGTGCAAGCAAACATAAAAACAGCTAAGCTGAGCTGCAAGGGAGTTTTTATTTTTGCGAGATTTTATTTTGCTTCTGTATACAGTTATCCTGAACAGGTTTATTTTGTTACTGCAACTATAAATAAACAGTTTTGTGGAATTTTACAACTGCTCCTGGGTTTTCTCTATGCTTCCTGACCTGTGCCTGAACTACAATGCGGCTGAAAGAAGGTGCAGCTGAAGAGATTTGCATTCCATTATGAAACATGCCATCTGCAGGATTGCCTGCATTCTGCTGTCTGGAAGGAAGCCCCAGACCTTGGTTGTATCCAGAAGAGGTCCAATGAACAGCAGCTCCAATGAAGGCTGGAGCTTAGATTTTTATAGATTTA
This sequence comes from Neoceratodus forsteri, assembly GCA_016271365.2. Classification (NCBI taxonomy): domain Eukaryota; kingdom Metazoa; phylum Chordata; order Ceratodontiformes; family Ceratodontidae; genus Neoceratodus; species Neoceratodus forsteri. The sequence continues at coordinate 159,626,347 of CM057456.1, read as the reverse complement.
GCAGAACCTCCTTGGAGATAGGGAACTGAGAAGCTGTGGCCGCTGCCTGTTCCATCTCTTGCCTGGATGGATTGGCCCTCAGTTAATATGCCAGATAAGGGTAAACCTGTAGTCCTAGTTTTCTGAAGTGCACTATGAGTACTGCACAGCACTTTGTAAAGACTTAAAGTGCCAAGGAGAGCCCAAAACACAAGACCCTGAACTGGTAATGCTGCCCAGCACAATGAATTGTAGGTGTCTGCGATGCACGATTATGTGCTGGCATGCATCCTGCATATTCAGAGAAACTAACAAATCCTGAGGTTTCAGGAAAGGAAGGCGAGACCCTAGAGAAATCATCCCAAATTTTTCTTGATCACAGAACTTTTCAGGTTTCTGAGCTTGAGAATGGGGGCACATGCCCCCTGATTAATTTGAAACTAGGAAGTAGTGGGAGTAGAAGCCTGTGTTTCATTCGGACTCTGGTACTACCTCCACTGCCGTGTCGCTCAGAAGGCCTGCAATCTCCTGTACAAGAACACTGAGGCAGGACTGGGGTCAGAGCTTCTAAAGGTGGCACTGCATGCTTTTGAAATCTGTGCATTCAGCCACACCTTCTTTTGAGGCTGGGGAGATTGAGATTTGTTTTGGCTTCACTGCCTTTCCCAAGAAAAGACTGCCAGTTCTGAAAGAAACCATGTCCTTCCCCTTCTGAGGGATAGCAGAAGCTAGCCTTGAAATCTTAATCATCATTCTGGTTTTCTGAGATGCCTCAAAAGACTATTCTACTTGCTGTTCAAACAGGTAAGTGCCATCAGAGAGGACAATTATTACCTGTTGTTGGACATCTTAAGAAATACAGAAGTACCTAACCAGGAATGCCTTCTGATACAGATGCTTACCACAGAAGATTGGGAGGCAGTATCAAAGGCATCCATAGCTGCTTTGAGCTGATGACTGTTGGACTCAATGCCATAAGTAGCAATCCACAGGATATTCTGTTTGGTTTCAGAGTCTGGAAGGAACTCTGACTGAGACTTTAATGAGCTCCAAAGGGTATACACATACTTGGAAAAATGTCCTTGGTAGTTAGCAATCCACATGTTAAGGGTGGCTGTTGTGAAAGTCTGCTTGCCCGTAGTGTCACTCTTGTGTGACTCCTTGTTAATAGGGTGTGCAATGACCTCCCGGGGAAGAATGGCTGTCATTCTAAGCAAGAACAACAATGGTGTCAACTATTGGTTGAGAAACATACACTGGTCTGTCCTCATGAGCAAGCAGTGCACTTCCCATCCATCTGCTTGTAGATAGAGGGAATAGGGGCAGGGCTATTCCAGACTGCATCTGACAAGGTCTCAAATGCTGGAGGAACAGGAGGCACCAAACTGACTGGCATGATAGCAACGTTTAACCACTGCAGATGGAGACATTTACCTGGGTCAATGGCTGAAGACTCTAATCAGGTGCAGCATGCATAATTTCTAAGCAAAACCTTGATAGTGAGATCCCTTTGAGCAACAGAATAAGGGCATGGGTTTGAAGACTCCAGACTATAGAAAGAGTCATCCTCGCTGCCTTTAGAAATAATGAAGTCAGGGTAACACTCCTCCTGCTTTTCCTCCTGGGGGGGGGTCATAGATGGAGGTGGATCGTAAACCCTCCAATCCAGAATGCAGTCTTGGTGACACCGGCCCCAGTTTACAAGGAGGGGGTATTAATGGCACCGCTACAACCATAACTGAATCTGGTGCTGGAGTTGGTGCCAGAGCTGGGACAGGCCTCAAAAGGCCTTAGCCCAGTGCAAACAGTGGCTCCATGGCCAGTCCCATCACAGCGACACAGAATGGGGGTGTGGCCAGTGGAACAGGAGTTGTCACCACTGTCACCAGCAAGGATCCAAGGGCTGTTGCTAGAGCCAAAAGCTCTACCCAGCTTGAGGGCCCTGCCCATGGCTCCAGTTCCAGCAGCCTTGAGGAAGCAGAGACTGGCTCTGCTGTCAGAGGCAAACAAGCCACACACTGCACCCACCGCCCCATACGAGATGCCCAATGGTGGATCTGCCCACCGGTGTGACCACTAGGAGTTAAAGAGGGTCTCTGGGCCAGAGACCTCAACCTCCTAGAACCAGAGGCCCTCGGTGACACTGATGTTGATGGTGCAAGACTCTTGGAGACCATGAACCTCATGGTAGACCTTTGAGAGGGTGACCTCAAGTGGTGCAGCTTCTTCCAGTTCTGATGGGAAGAGGAGGAACTCATGGCCGAACAGTGCTGAGAACCTAACAGGGATTAGGAATGGGACCACTTCTTTTTGTGCTTCTGGGAGGACTGTCCTTCTCCTGAGGAACAGGACCGCCCATTGTCAGAATTCTTGCTGGATAGGGAAAGTGGACCGGATATGTTCCCAGTGCAGTTTGCCTGAGAAGGCTCCCTACTGTTGTTGGCCATGGCTGTGGACCACTGACTCAGTAGGACTGTGAGAGACTGACAGAAAAAGTTTAGTAAAAACACTACATCGACAAAAAAAAAAAACAACTCTAGCTTAAAGCACTAAGAACCAAGAAGAACTGAACACTGTTGTCATACAGACAAAGTTCTGACTCCCAGCAGGTGAGCGATGTTGTCACTAGTGCACATTCAATGGTGTGGAAAAAAGGATCTGAGGTGGTTGAGGGCTGGTGCCAAGGTAAGCCATGCACTGTGAGCCAGTCTCATGGTGCCATATGTGCATGCAGCCAACTTTTTGCCAGTCCTCATGAAAAGTTCTGGCTTACACAGGGTTCTAGTGCCTTTGGCTCAGACCCATTAATGTGAATCAATGGCGAAGGCGGATTCCTGGAAGATCACTGCTACGTAATGCATCGGTCTGCACAGAGTCAGCATCAGGAAGTCAGTCACACACCAGGCAACAATGCCCAGCTGGGGTCTGCAACACCTGAAGCCCCAAAATGGGGTGAGATGCTGTGCCAGCAGAACCTGTTGGTGTGCAACACCTATGGTAGATGTCCCTGGGGGCTGGAGGGAGAATGATGGGACATCTCCAAACTGTCCTGGAGCATTCAACAAAGGCCCTAGGCCAGGGATGGATGACACAGTGGTCATCACTGAAAGCTCCTAAGAGTCCCAGCAGTGTGGACAAAATATTACATATGGCTATGGTGCCAATGTTCAGCACCTGCAGCATATCCATCAGGAATCTCCGGTACAGAGTACACTCAAAAGCTGTGAACAGGCATCTGAAGGATTCTGTGCCCTCTGTGAAAGATGTAGATGGAGAGAAGATGCTGGACCTGAAAGCTGGTGGCAGCTGAGGGCCATGCAGGAACTTGAAATTGTCAGCACTGGTATGGTACTGGGACAGCATACCAGCCGTGCTTCTATGTTGACTCCAGGTGAAGGGCCCAAGAGGACCCATGATCCTTGGAAGTTCAGGAAGGGGAGGCATAGACCCAGGAGGGAGAAATGAGCTCAAGGCTCTAGGGTCTGCATCTGGGCAGTGGGGACACTCAGAAGACCTCACCCTAGGAGAGGTCACGGTGAACCCACCTGAGGAGAGTCGACCAACAGAAGAGGAACAACCTCAATGGTGCCCATAGGGGAGAATCCCCAGATAAGGAGAGCTGAGCCATTCAGATCCCTTGGTCCAACTCCAGTCCTCACCCGAGATGGGTTCAGCCATAGGGTCAGGGGAGAATTCAATGCCACATTTATCCCACGACCTCAGGCCAGTGCCATCTCCAGCACTAAACACAGGGTTACAGAACAACCTAGTCAAAGCACTCCCTCCCCTGGCACTGTCCTCAGTGCTGTGCCCGGTGTCTGTCCCAGCACCTGCCCCAAGCTCGCCCCCACCAATGTATGCAGTGTCAGAGGGTGACACCGGAACAGGGAGCAGACCTGGAGGCAGCATAAAACCCACCAGCACAATACTCGATGTCAGGTCCAGAACCAGTGCCATGTCTGTCACGAGACTTGACTTCGGCCTCCTGGGAGCTGCAAGGGCTACTTGAGTCCGAGATATTACTTCCACCTCTGTGACAGGACACCACCCGGCCCTTGTGTCAATCCCTCTCCCAGCACTGCAAACAGTACTAGAAGGAGGTCCATTGTCACAGCTGGCACCACCCTGATCTTTGACACCACAGACTGTGTCAGGAGTCAAGATGGCATCAGGCCACAACACCGAGGTGTCCTCCAATATAAATTGAGCGTATAGCTTCAGCTTCATAACAGGAGATGTCTACTGCTCAGGGAAGACAGACTGGAAGAGTTCTCAGCTGGTCACCAAGAAGGAGCCAGCTGTTTTCCAGACTACCCCGCAGGGCCTCCAATCCCTTAGTGAAGTGAGGTGGAGGAGAACTTTGCTCTTCCACAGTACCAGAAGACCTGTGAAAGGGCCCAGGGGAAAGGTCCAGAGACCTGTGGCAGGTAACACGGGTTTGCTATCTGTCCCCAAAAGTGGGAATCAGACTTCCCAACTTCAGTGATGTACTTCAAAGGTGTGGCAATCCATTGAAAAGCAGGCATTGCAGAAAAACAGGTTACTCATAACAGTAGTTCTAGGAGTGGTATGTGATGTTCATCCACACTCTTGACAGTGTCCTTTCCCCTTTAAGGTTTGTCAGAAAGTCTTGAAGCTGGCTCCTCCCTTCCACCCACCTTGGTGGTAACTCCCCTAGCACCGCCCCGTGACAGCAGATCTTGCCTGCTGGAAGCAAACTGGTGTGCCACTTGGCGAGTGTAGGTCAGGCAGATTAGTGTGGATACAAATCATATACCACCCCTAGAAAGTACAGTTACATAAGAACTTACCATAACAGTAGATCTTCAAGGAGTGTCTCTTGCAGTAGGTAAATACTTTTGGGAGTTTTCAGCAGAGGTTGCAGTGGCACGGCAGCTCTTCTAGCAGTTTTTCACCAAGGACTGCCCACACATAACATCAGCTTCCTGTTTCCTATATAAGTGTGGGCAGTCCCTGGTTATCCTCAGTTTCCCCGCTGAATTCAGCTCACAAAGCGAGGACAGAGGGGGGGGACCCCGAAGTACCAAAGGAGTCCCAAACCTAAGTCACTGGACCAGAATTTGCCCTCTTAGAGAAGGATGGAGGGCAGGAACAGACCTGCTGCAAGAGACACTCCTTGAAGATCTACTGTTACTGTAAGTTCTTATGTAACTGTACTATCTTCCAATGGAGTGGTCTCTTGTAGTAGGTAAATACTTTTGGGATGAATCCCAAGCAGTTATGTCCATGTGGGAGGACAGTTATGATAGAAGACCTTGTAGGACTGCACAGCTGAAGGCCGCCCTGTGTCGTGAGGCAACATCTAGATTATAATGCCTTGTGAATGTATGGATTGTGGACCAGGTGGCTGCATTGCAGATATCTGGAATCGAAGCTCCTTTAAAGCAAACCGCAGTAGTGGTCATAGCTCAAGTGGAATGGACTTGGACAGGTCCTGGTAAAGTTTTTTTGCATTTTGCGTTACAAAATATAATGCAATTTGCCAGCCAGCAAGAAAGGGTTCTTTTAGCAACTGAGAGAAGTGACGAACAATTGAGAAGTTTTTCTAATAGATTTTGTCTGATTAGTATAGTAATGTAGTATACAATGGACGTCTAAGGTATGTAGAAGATGTTCACCTTGATTGGAGTATTCAGGATAGTACACTGGTAACTCCAAGGATTGATTCAAAGTATGTTCGGAGACTACTTTAAGAAGGAAGGAAGGAAGGGTTGGTACGGAGTGCTACCCTGTCCTTGGGGAAAATCAAGTAAGGTTCCTTACACACGAGGGCATGAAGATTGGAAATACGGCAAGTTGAAGTGATAGCCACTAGAAATATGGTTTTCCAAGAAAGGAAACTGAGATCACAAGTGGCTGCTGGCTCGAATGGTTCAAGGGTCAATTTTTCTATCATAAAATTGAGATCCTATGGCAGAGTGGGTCTTTGGATAGGTGGCTTAGTATATAACATTCCTCTCAAAAACATCTTGGCTAGATGATGTTGGTACAGTAATCTGCCATCTAGAGGTTCATGGAAAGCCGAGATGGTGGCCAAGTGGACTTTGATGGAAGAATAACTTAAACCTGACTCATATAACGAGGCCAGGTAGTCTAAAACCTTCGTCAGTGGACAAGAGTACAGATCCAATGAACGAGAGGCAGACCATATTGAAAAGCGTTTCCATTTGGAATTGTATGTTTCTCTGGTTGCTGGCTTATGAGAGGCCAAGAGAATATTGGCAACAGGAGAAGACACCTTGTAATCTAGTTATAAAGGTGTCCTCAGGAGCCAAGCGTGAAGATGTAGAGCCTTCGGGTTGGGCTGTAGGAAGGACCCTTGACATTGGGTCAAAAGGTCCAGTCTGATTGCAACGGAACTGGTTCCCGTACTGATAGTTGTTGAAGCAGGGGTAACCACATTTGGCGGGGCCACATTGGAGCTACGAGTATAATTGTGGCTGGTTCTAGTTGTAGTTTCAGTAGAGTCCGTTGCAGGAGAGGGACAGGGGGAAGCATATAAGAAGAGTCCTGTCTGCCCTCACCCCATCAGTTAGACTTGCTATTGCACAAGGCATTCTGCTCCCAGCACTAGCCTATGGCACAGTCACCTACCTAGGAGCATCAAAAACTACTCTTCACAAGTGGGATACCACCTATAATATCATCTGCCGCTATGCCTCTGCATCCCCTCGTTACAAGCACCACTGCCAACTTTATGCTGATTTAAAATAGCTGTCTCCTACTGCCTATTGGCTCAAGACCCTTGGATCTCTCATTGATGGTATTGCCAGATCAGGTCTCCCTCAATCCCTTGCTTGCCTTCTGGACACTCAGATCATCTCCTATGGGTTTAGATCCACTGACCTAGCTTCCCTCCACATTCCAAGATGTAAAACCATCATGGGTGCGCAGGCTTTCTCGTGTGCGGCACCTAAATACTGGAACATCCTTCTGCAAGACATTCGTTTTACTCCAACCCATGCCTGTTTTAAGAGGCTGCACACCACAGTCATTTACTTGTCTTAACCCTCTGCACATGCTTTCACCCACCTTAGACCCTCCAGCCTCTAACTCCTGACTGCCATGTCTCTACCTACTGCTGTCCTTCTCTCCTCCATCTTTCCTCTCAACCTGACTTCCTGCCTTCTTTCTTTCTAGCCTTGCCCTTGCTTTTCCTAGGCTCACGCCTTCTCCCACCTCCACTCCTCTCTCAATTTCCTACTTCTCCCTCCTTTATATCCGTGCCTTTGTGGTCAACAATATAGCACATATACCCTGGTCTTGATCATGGATCTTTTCTCTAAACTAGTACTCTTGTACTTCTTAGGACCTTTAGTCATGTGGTTGCTCACAATTTGACTTTACTGTGTTCCTACTTAAGGCAATGTTTAAATGCACTTTTACTGTATTTTGTAAAATTTTTGTAATGATATCTCTCATATTTTATATCCTGAATATTGCTGAACTTGCACTTGCATCTCTCTTGCTTTTGTCCCAACTATATTTCTTATTTCTATCTCACTGGTAATTGTATTTGTACCTCTACCCTCTGTATTACCTATTGTTGTACTGCTTCAAATTGTTATTTGTACCCTCCCGTGTTGTGCCTGAAATAGGCATTGCTATGCCTAGTGCACTTACCTGGTTACCAAAAGCAAATAAAATAAATAAATAAATAAATGACTGGGACAGGGCATCTATAGACTGTCCCTTTTTGTTCAGGGTAATGGAAAAATAATTGGGGAGATGGTGATTCACTGGGGAGGCAAACAGGTCCAGCTGTGGGGTTCCCCATAGGCTGAAGATTTCTTGGAGTACCTGCTCGTGAAGTGTCCATTCATGAGAGAAGGACTGGTGACTCAGCCAGTCAGCTAACTGGATGCAGCGTCCTGGGAGGTGGACGGCCGTTAGCATTAGTTGTTGCCGGATTGCTTCTTGCCAGACTGCAAGGGTCTCCATGCATAGTGTAAGTGATTTCGTACCTCCTTGCTTGTTGAGGTAGAATACCACTGCCGTGTTGTCTGACTGTATCAGCATTGGTCCTGGTGTCAGGTAGGGTTGGAATGCCTGAAAGGCTAGACGGACCACTTTCATCTCTAGGAGATTAATATGAGGGTGATGGGGAGAGGCGATCCACTGGCCTTTTGTCTGATAAGGGCCTAAGTGTGCACCCCAGCCCTCCAGGGAAGCATCCGTGGTTAACATTTGCATGGGAGGGAGGGACCGGAAAGGCATTCCTTGATTCAAATTGGTTCTGGTTGTCCACCATGTCACGGCTGACTTCAGAGAGGGAGTGACCCTGATTTTGTCTTCAAACTGTCCTGTTTTTTGAGGTCATTGATTCTGGAGGGTCCATTGGACAGGTCTCATGTGAAGACTGGCGAACGCCACCGTTGTGATGGCAGTGGAGATATGATCCAGAAGGCTCAGCATTTGTCTGGCTGTGACTATTTTCTGAGTCTGTATCCGCGATGCCAGAAATATGTGTGTGTCCTGGTGGGCAGGTGGGAGGTCAGCTCTGGCTGTATCTAGGACAGCTTCAATGTATTGGAGGAACTGTGCTGGGTTTGGACTGGACTTTGGCCAATTGACTGTGATCCCTAGATCTTTGAACATCTTCAGGTTAATGTCTAGGGAGGCAAGCAGAGCTACTTTGGAGTCTGCTTTGACCAGCCAGTGATCTAGATATGGAAAGATGAAGTGCCCTTTTTTCGTAAGGCTGTTACCACCATCACTAGGCATTTGGTGAACACTCTTGGGCCGAAGAGAGGCCAAAAGGGAGTGCTTAAAACTGGTATTTTTGACCCAGTAGGTGGAAGCACAGAAATCTGTGATGGGCAGGATGAATGGAGATATGGAAGTAGGCATCTTTTATATCCAGGGCACAAAGCCAGTCTCCCTGTTTCAGAATAGGCATGATGGTGTTTAGAGTTATCATACGGAAATGTTTGTACTGGATGTAATGATTCAGTTGTCTCACGTCCAGCATCGGTCTGAGGTCTCTGGTTCATTTGGGTACCAAAAGAAGTGGGAGTCAAATCCCATTTGATGTTCTGAAAAGGGCACTGGTAAAACGTCCTGTTTGGCCAAGAGGGCCCTCAATTCCTCTTGAAAAATGGGTATATAGTCTGGAGGATATTGAATCTTTCGAGGAGGGCAAGGGGGCAGGGTGGAGGTGAACTCTAGAGTGTGGCCCTTCTGTTAAATTTGAAGTACCTATTTGTCATGCAACCAGATGGAGGGCAAAATGACCCCCTACAGCCTTTGAGGCCTGGTTGAGGAGGCGGGGGGGGGGAGCCCTAGTGGGTCACTGGGTGCTGGGATGTCCGGCCCCTCCAGAAGGGCGGGAGCCTCGGGCGGCAGAGGTGTTGCCTCTGGTGGATTGGGTATGACCTCTGAAGCCACCTTTAGTATTAGCTTTATATTTTCCACCTCTTTTAGAATAAGAGGAGTTTTGAGTATGGTAGGTTGTATGTGGAGTATGGTACATGCCATGAACCATACATCGAGTTCTGCCAGATGTCTGTAGGCCATTTAGTAATGTTTGAGTACCTGGCCCGAACAGCTTGGACCTATTAAAGGGGGCATTGGCTACTTTATGTTGTATATCAGGTGCAAAACCTGAAACACAAAGCCAGGCATGGCGATGCAAAGAAATACCAGTAGCTGAAATTCGGGCTGCGGTATCCATGGCATCATATCCCAACCTGAGTAGGTGTCGGGAGATCGGGAGATAGAGTTGCTGGTTGACACTGTTGCCAATAACTTTTCCTTTTCTTGGAACGCTTCTTCGTCCATATCACTGGGGAAGTCAATCGGTAATTCTTGTTCATCTGACAAATAATCCTCCATAGTAGGAGGAGGGGACCAGGGTGGTATGGTATCCCTAGCACTATGAAATTGTTTGGGTGGAGGGGTAGGAGAACGGAGGGGATCATCTGGCTCTCCTTGGAGGACTGGGAGTGCCATATGGCATGCAAGTCCTGTCGTACTATGTTGGAGATGTCCCGTTCTTGAGGAAAGGGGGGGCATTTTGGGAAACAAGAGGGGTGATAGAGGGGATGGGACATGCAGTGTGAGCAGGTCTCAGCCCCTGGGTGGTATAAACCAGGGTCCCGATCTATGTCCGCCTGACCCCTGTAAGAGGCCACCTGTGAGGGTGGAGGGGCAGTAAGTAAGGCATAAGCCATAGGTTTCCCCTGAGGAATGTGAGATCTCATTGATGAGCCCACAGGGGAGAAAATTATTTTCACTTAAATTGTCAGATGCCATCGACGGGAGAGGAGCCCCCATCGATGGAGCAGCTATATATTTGGCTGCATGTAAAGCGCTGGAAAGCATAATCGATGAGAGGGTATAAGCCTCCACTGATGGAGCAGTTATTATTTTAACTGCATTTAAGGCGCTGGAAAGCACCGTCGATGTTTTATGAAGAAGCTGTTGAATGATGCTCAGTCGATGGAGGGGCACCTGAAATGGTGGCCATCGATGGACAACGAGGCAGGGAGTGTGAGGAGGGTTCCTCCTTCTCCTTTTTCTGCTGGGGTGAGAACCAGTGGTGGGGGAGCTCTTGGTATGAGCCCCCTGGTTCTCCAAGAGACATTTTCTGCTCCATCAAAAGATGTATTTCAAACAACCACTGTCGATAAGTTGCCTGATTAAATTCCTGACTGAAGCTGCAGGAACTGATGTCAAAGCAGTATATTTTCCTACCACAATGGCAGGAATGAAACAGTGCTTGTTTGCTTGAAGAATCTTTAGACATTCATTTTTGGAAGTCCAAATTCTTGTTGATGACTGCTTCACAGAAGTTGAACTAGTTGCTGCACGAGCTGAAGATGGTGGGGAAATGAACTGAGGATACCAGGGACCACACTAATATAGGAAACAGGAAGCTGATGTCATGTGTGGGTAGTCCCTGGCGAAAAACTGCTAGAAGAATGGCCGTGCCACAGCGACCTCTGCTGGAAACTTTCCAAAATATTTACCTGCTGCAAGAGACCACACCGTGGAAGATCTACTGTTTCAAGTGAGTAACCTGTTTTTTTTTTGTTTTGTTTTTTTAAATGTAACCCCCCTACAAATGGGGGTTCCCAAAAGTCTTCCTTGGGCTTGCCTAAATGCCCACTGCCAGGCTGGTGTTCTATGTGCTGGCCATTTAAAAGTGTCTGCATGTGAGTGCTCTGTTAGCCTCCGTGCCTGTCTCTTTAAGAGCTGCCTATTTCGTACTGTATTAATCTGGGTAGGGGCCAAGTAGTTTCAGACTCAAGTCCCACCTGGGCTGCAGTGTTATCACTCCATTCTGCCATCGCTAATTGCGCAGAGGGAGCCTTACTAGTATCCGTGACTGTTTACTGATTATCTGCAATAATAATAATAATACTGTAGTTTGTCTGACCTGCCTTTCTTTGCAGCATGGACATTTCTGTTAATCGAAAAGAGTAGGGGAATTTCCCTGGTGTCCTGGCCAAATTTCCCTCATTCTCTAAAAATACCACCAACAGTTTCATCTGATTAAAGGTCAGTTGGCATTCATCTGTATCCCCTCCCCCGGGTTGTGCCTGAAAATAGGCAGGATTTGTCTAGTGCACTTACCTGGTCAACAAAAACTAAATAAATAAAAAATAATAAATACCCACCATCTTGGTTCTGGACTGCTAGTTGGACCAATCAGTACCTCTGGGGACACTAAAATGGAGTCTGTCCCCAAGGGTCTTGTGGGAGTGAATTTCTATAGGAATTGTAATTTTTACACTTTGGCACCTAAATGGACCTGGAGGGGGAGCTCTAGCTGTGACAGACAGATGAATCAACTAATCGAACCTTTTGGATCAAGCTGCCTGCAGCAGTGAGTCAGTCTAAATTTAGAGTTTGAAGACTTAACAGCTCGAGTGATTCGAGCAGCTGCTCCTGCGCGTTTGCAGGGGAAAATCGGCGGGAAGGCTGTGTTTGGCCTGCCTGCCATCATCTTCCTCGGTGAAGAAGCCTACTTCAAGTAATCAGACTTACTCTGAATCTGCCTTGATTGTGACCAGAATCCTGAATTGTGACAAAGGAATTGCTCCTGAAGTGGACCGAAGATCTGCCTCGGTGCAATCGGCCTATCAGGACTTGAACTTGCTGCAGAGTGTACTGTTTGCACAGAGACACTGTGAATCGCAACCAGACTGTCATATGAACTGTGATATATACCTTGCTTTTACTCTAAGTGTGCTGAATGCTGGTAGTGGGTCGCAATTTGGTTCCCCACTACTTGAATGCGTCACGCTTGCTGGAAGCTGCCTCCAGCACTTACCAAACTTTCTCTGAACTGTTCATCTGGTCTGGGCCTTGCCACCTCGGCCCAGAAAGCTGCTCACGCCGCAGAGAAACAATTGACGAGAGACCCTGCCTGGGGATTCTGCTCCCTGCTCAACACCAACGAACAGGATCAGTACCATGGTGCTTCGTGTGGGCCCTGCTTCTCCTGGCAATCCAGCACTTCATCCTGAGGTCTCCATTTCATCTATCCTGCATCCTGTACTGGGTAGCGTGAGTAAACACCAGGTTAGCTCCCTGCAACAAAGCTCAAATCAAAGTGTGTCAACTGATTTAATTGTTGTTGCTAATCATTTTGGGACTGAGCCATCCAGGTCTGGATTACAAATTGTGGGTTAAAGTGCATGAATGTTTTCTTTCCATCACAGGGCCCCAACCAGCTACAACGTCGGCCTACCCTGGGCAACACTTCATGGTAGCTGTAGTTCCAACTGGGTACCCAGAGTGTGTGTGACTGTGATACAGGGACCTTAAAGTGCATGCCTTATAAACTGAATCTCTCAGATCTTGAATCAACCACCAGATTCTGCCCTTTCCTTGTTACTGCCCCCTTAAATAAATCAGATACAAATATTTTTGTATTAAAACTGGTTGTGGTGTACCTCTGTACAAACAGCACTTGAAATACTGTTGGTTGTTGTGCTAAATCTTATTTTACCGGGGGTCTCCAGGGCCAAGCCAGCTGAACCAGCCCTGGTGGTAAGTGCAACAAGTGTGGGGTTAAAACTGTTGTCAGGCGTAAATTGCAATTGTGTATTCTGTGAACCATTTAGGACACTAGTGGGAAGAGATGGGTAACAGTGCCCTGGAGGGCTGTACCCTGGTTAGCTATGCTACCACAAACCCTGTCCTCCAGGTGGAGGCATCCGTTTCTAGTACCCAGGCCCCTCAACCTGCATCTGGTCACGCAATCGGGGTAGTATCCCTTGGGATAGCACCACCTAGGGGTTACATTTAGGGATGTGGACATGATGTAGCATCCACACTTCTGACAGACTCCTAGCAGTTCACCGAGAAGAGGGGCAAGGTGTAAACCCCCTATTTAGGGAACAGAGATTGGAGAACTGAGGCTCCAAAACCAGCATCCTGGCATGACTAAAGGTTGATGTAGTAGTGGGAAATGAAGGTGCCAACTTCCAGGTAGCAGCCTGACAGATTTCCTGGATAGGAATGCCCCTGGAAGCAGCCACTGAGACAGTGGTATGACAGGTGGAATGAGCCCTTAGTCCTACGGGAGGCTCCCTACCTGCCAACCTATAGCAGAGGTCGATGCAGGATATGATCTGCCTGCCAAACATGGGCTTAGCTGCCGGTCTGTCAGGTGCAGCTTCAGCGTAGGTGACAAAGAGCTGGTGAACCTCTCCCCGAACTCCAGCCATGCTCTTCTTATAATAGGCTAGCGCTTGCTGCAGGTCCAATGTATGGAGCCTGTGCTCGACCTCCAAGGTATGGCTGGTGAAGTACACTGGGAGATTAATCATCTGGTTAAGGTAAAAATCTGACACAACCTTCAGGAGGAACTTTGGGTTGAGGCGAAGGACAACCTTGTCAGGCACAGTACAGCCTCAGTTTTGTGTTCTGCCTGGAGGCAAACAGGTCCACCAGAGGGGTGCCCCACTGGTAGAACAGGCTGTGTACTATATCTGGTTGGAGAGACCACTCATGAGACATCTCGCCCACATGGCTGAGAGCGTTCTTCAGCTGGATGGAGACACCGGCCACATGGATGGCAAGGAGATCGACCTTCAGGCTGCACATGCAGGTCCAAACAAGGAGAGCTTCTCTGCACAAAGGAAGGGAATGCATCCTGCCGTTTGCTGAGGTAGTACATGGTCATGGTGGTGTTCACCTGGACCTGAACGACCCGACCCTGGAAATGTGAAGCAAAAGCAGTCAGCACCAGTCAAACTGCCCAGAGCTCCAGCAGGTTGATGTGGCACTGTGACTTCTTGGGGTCCAAAGCCCATGGACTCTGTGTTCCTCCAGCTCGTGTGGGAGGCATCGGTCACCAGGATGACTGTCTGCACTGGACAGACAAACAGGATATCTTCCTGCAGATGTTCTGAGACTAACCACCACTGAAGGGCATCCCACATCAGCTGGGTCACAGTGACCAGCTGGTAGAAGTGGCCTTTGTTCTGAGACCATTGGTGGGCTAGCTCCCATCGCAGACAGTGCATCCTCCAGCGGGCCCAATGGACCATGCTGGTGCATGCCGCCATGTATCCCAGGAGGCACAGGAAATCTCCAGCATGGTGCAACTACCCAACCTGAAATGACTGGGCAAAGGAGGAGAGGGCCTTCACCCTGTCCACTAAAAGCCGAACCCTGGCTCTGCAAAAGTCAAGCTCTGCCACAATGAATTGAATCACCTGTGAGGGCATGAGTTGCAATTTGGCTTCATTGCCCAAAAGGCTAAGAGAGATGCAGGTTTGGAAGGCCAGATCTCTGGACCACTCCACCTCCTCCAGGAGGGTCCCGTAATTAGCCAGTCATCCAGGTAAGGCTATACCCAAACTCCTTGGTACCTCAGGTAAGCTACTAGCACTGCTATGCATTTGGTGAAGACCCTGTGGGCCAAGGACAGGCCGAATGGCATGGCCTGGAACTCATAGAAGACCCCTTCTGTTGGTACTGGAGGAACAGGCAGTGGGACGGATAGATTGGGACATGGAAGAATGCATCCTGAAGATCCAGACAGCAAAACCACATGTCCTGCTCGAGAGATGGTTCTGAGACAGGAGCCATGACTCTTGCGGAGGAGCTGGGTGATGTCATCCCGAAGGGCTGACAGGATGTCAACAGACACTATGTCCTCCTGAAGGGCAAGGACTCAGCAAGGTGGGTAAGCCTCGAACTCTAGAGGCAGACCCTGATTGACCACCTTGAGGACCCACCTGTCTATGGTGACAATGGACCAGGTGGAAAGGAAGTAGTGGAGTTGGCCCCCCATGGGAGGACCCAAGGGGGAAAGGAAGGGCATGGGGAAGGCACCCCCCCATCCCATCTCTGGGCAGGGTTGGAGCAGAGGAAGGACTGGCTGAGGAGCTGCTGGGACCCTGAACTCCTGACTTCCGGACAACCATGGTGACTGATTTTGGGTTGGGGATGCCAAGCCTGAGGTTGGGCTGGTTTGGCCACAGGGGCACAGAGAGGGGGTGAAAGGGCCTCTTCTTCTGTTGTTTGAAGCCCTTCGGATCCCTCTGGGTGGAAGTCACAGAGTCCAAGGCAGCACTTGTCTTTTCAATACAGGTGAGGTGCCCCTTGACTCCGCACCTGAACAGGTCAGTACCCAGAAAGGGGACATCTGTCAGCTTGTGATGGGTATCAGCCATGAAGGCTGAGATCCACAGCCAAGCTCTGTGGCACATGGCCACCACAGATCTGGCACAAGAGTAGATTTCAATGACAGTCTTGAGCTGTTGCTTAGCCACTGCTTGGCCCCGATCCTGGATCTGCTTGACCATGGTCTATAGGTCTGCTGAGAGATGAGGAAGCACCTCTTCAAGCATGCCCAAAAGGGCATGGCAGAAGTGGACCATTAAAAGGGCCAAACACGCTTGGTGAAGGCTGAGAGAAGAGGCAGAATAGATGTTTTTGGCCATGTGGTCTAGTGTTTTGGACTCCTTGTCAGGAGACTTGTCAACATCACCCATGTTGCTAGTGCACCGGAACAGAGTGTTGGCCACCAGAACCTTAGCTGAGGGGTGCTCTGTAAATCCGAAAAAGGAACCAGTAGGGACTGCGTACTTGTGGGCCATTTGGGAACAGGGCAAAGGACAAGATGCTGGATGCTGCCACAGCTTGAAGGCAGGGCCAAGAATGGCCTCCACGACAAGGAAGGCTTCCCCGGGGGAGTCACCCCGGTCGAGGATCTCAGTGAGCGGGTACCGAGCCTACTTCTGAACGGGCTACACTGGGAGACCCATGGATTTCAATATAAGGTAGAGAAAACTCATAAAAGAAGTGGGGCTGTTCTCAGCCTACAAATTCTTGGCCAACTCCATGTCCACAGGATGGAAGCGTAAGGAAGAACCCTCTGATTCCGAGGAATCAATAAATAAAGGTAGACTGCCAGAATCCCCACTGACCTTAAGGGGTTGGTCAGGGGTAACAGTGACTGACGGCTGATGCTGGGTGGCCCTCCTTAACCGGAGGAATGAACTTTGGCTGTTCGGGAGGTGGCTCCACCAAAATTGGTGAAGAGGCTGGGGAGGCTGAGCTGAGACCTGACGGGTCAGTTACTGCTGAGGCAGGGAAGGCACTGGCCTCTCTGGCAAAAGCCATGTATCTGCCGTGTCGAGTCAGACACAAGCTTCACCCCACGAACAAAAGCCGTTGCCACATCAAATCCTCATAGCACCACCACAACTTGCACAAGTGGTGGGAGTGCAAGCATTGATGACGACACGGGCTGCCCGACTCAGGACTGTGGAAGCGGGACCATGGCCTTGACCATTGGGGCTACCGACAGTAGGTCTCAGAGAGGACTGGTGAGCGTTGAGCCTCCTCTGGGTCTGGTAGCTCCTGGGTGAGAGGCAGCAGATCAGTGGACTGGTTTGTCCCTCCCTGAGAAGTAAGTGGTAGGACTGGAGTCCTAGATATGGAGGCGCTGGCCTCTTCAAGCAACAATGGGTTGACTGGCTTGAGAAAAATCTGATGGAAAAACAGCCTGTATCTCAGCCAAATGGCCAGACAAGGAGTCAATGGGGCTGGTGGCCTAGGCCGAAGTATCGACTGAAGTCAAAACCTCTGGAGAAGTGTGGGAATCGGAGGCCCAAGAGCACTCCCAATCCCACGACCAACGATGAGACCGTTTCTTGGTCTTTTTTAAGACCTAGATTTGGTGCCCGAGGGACCCTGCCATTGGGTGGTAAGGGTCTGGCACAATTCCTTGAATGCCCCTGTGAAGGAAGTGCCCAAAGAGAGCGTCACAAAGGCTGAAGCAGAGGAAGCTTGTATTGCAGCTTCCTCAAATGCCACAAGTTGTTCAGTGGACCCTGTAGCTGCAGAGACTACCTGACAGGTGTCCTTGGACTTAACAGAAGGATCCCAGTTGTCCAGATGACCCAGCAGAAGATGGGTGTGCTGATCTTCTAAAGTGGATGGGTGAAATGCGCAGCACAGGCTGCAAGCCTGGGGATTGTGCTCATGGCCCAGGCAGCAGATGCACATAGTGTGCGGATCCGTCTGAGACATTTTCTGCCTGCAGGCACATATCCGAAATCCTGGCACTTACTTCATGTCATCCACACTGGAGAAAAGGAGTCACCTGAAGACGTTTTAACAAATTCAAAGATTTTAATAGCAAAGGGCCTGCGACAGGATTGAATAAGATCCTGTCCCATTTGTTATGTAGAAAGAGCTAAATGCAAGAATCTGTTCTGTCCTCTTCTGTCTCTTGTCTGACTGTGCAATCAGATTTTTCTCTGCCTTCACTTGCTGTTTCTATCTTTTCTTCCCCTTGCATCTCTGAAGTAATTTATTTTATTTATTTATTAAGAATATCTGATTGCAACCTTTGAGTCTGGGACTCATTTCCGAAGGCTCCACGTCAGGGTACAGTACATATCAATGAGCAGTCATTATACAATATTACAGTGAGGGTAGGGAGAGAGAGAGAGACAAACAGGGTATGAACAATACTTATCAAATAACAGGTAGTATACAATATTACAGTGAGAGTAGGAAAAAAGAAAAAAAAGATAGTAACAGGGTATGAACAGTATTATCAGTCCTATACAGTCGGGTAGCTATACAAGTCCTGGGGGGAGTTTGTGAATGCTTGTGAACAGTACAATCAATATTATAGTGAGACCTATATGCTAGCAGATGGTGCGGGCAGTCGGGAAACCAACATTGTCAGAAACATATAACAACAACAGTGGAATAAGAGAACTTTAATCCAAAAACTCGCCGTGCGTAGGCAGCTTCCTATACTTAGTAGGAGCATTGGCAGTGACGGGTGGAGATTATGTGGTTTTTGAGGGCTATTTTGAAGGGGCATAGTCTGGAGACAGAGGTAATGGCCAGTGGGTGCTCATTGTACCAGGATGGTGCTCTGTAGGAAAAAAGACCATTGTGCCAGGGTGGTTATGACCCTGGGAACAGCCCACATTACTTTATCACCCATGCGGGTGTTTGCTGAGGTATGGGCAGAGCGGAGGGAGGCAGAGACTCTAGTGGGGGTAAGGCCTAGTTGGATTTTCTTAGTCAGGAAACATGTTTGATAACGTACTCTTTCGTCTAGGGTGAGGATTTTTGTTAGCGTATACAGGGAGCAGCAGTGGATATGCCTATCCACTCCAGCAAGGAGCCTACAGGCTTTGTTGATGGCTAGGTGGATTTTATTTAGTAACAGTGCAGTCAGCAGCTGAGTAAATGGTTAGCCCATAGTCTACAAGGGAGAGAACAGAGGAGGTAACAGCAATGTTTAGGGCCTCTGGAGGTAGGCAGGCTTTATGCCAATACAGTAGTCCTGTACATATATTTATAGTGGAGGCTAGATTATTGATTGATATGTGGGTGGAATGATAGGTTAGGATCGAAAGTAAGGCCCAGATATTTATAGGTACAGACCTGTTCCAGTGGGAGGAGGGTTTTGGAAAAGATTGTTAGCTGGGCATTGTAGTCCTAGCTCTGGCGGTGGGCAAAGAGCATTGATTTAGTTTTCTTTACATTGACTAAGAGTCTGTGGTCAGTGAACCAGTTTTCAACGTGGCTGAAGGCAAGTTGTAGGGAGGACTGAAGGATTGTGGGATCCGAGTGGGAGGCATACATTACCGTGTCATCTGCGTAGAGCAGAAGGTTACATGGACAGGATTTAGGCAGGGTATTCAGGAAGATGCTGAATAGCAGTGTGCCAAGGATGGAGCCCTGGGGGACCCCCGAGCAGACTGGCAGAGTGGGTGAAAGGGTGCTGTTTATCTTCACAAATTGGGACCTATCTGTGAGGTAACTTGTGAACCAAGCGATGGGACCAGTGGACAGGCCGGTGCGGCGAAGAGTATTTAGTGGCAGGGTGTGGGAGACTGTGTCGAACGCTTTTTACAGGTCTATGAATACAGCTCCCGTTGGTAGCTTCTTATCCAGTGCATTGTGCAGCGAGTTGGAGAACTCTATCAGGGCAGTGGTTGTGCTGTGTCCAGCTCTAAAACCATGTTGTTCCCTACATAAGATGTCATGCACAAGCAGATAGTCTGTGAGTTGGGTGGTAACATTTTTTCCAAGGCTTTCGAGAGGGGAGGGAGTACAGAGATAGGCCTGTAATGACTGCATAATGTGGGGTCCCCACTATTTAGTATTGGGGTGATGGTAGCCACCTTCCAGTTGGTTGGGAACTGCCCTAGGCATAGGGAGAGGTTAAGGAGATCAGTCAGTCAGGGGGGAGAGAACAGAGTCAAGTACCAAATTAAGGATCTTCATGTCAAAGGAGTCTTTGCAGTAGTTTGAGCCCCCTAGGGCTTTTTTAAGGTAAGATATTGCTTCATTCATAGTAATAACCCTGAGGTAGAAGGGGGGTAAGTATTGTTTGGTTCTGGGGTCATGGGGGTGTGGTAGAAGAAGTTGTTTGGCAAAACTGTGCTTAAATCAGAAAATGCTGCATTTAGGCCACTGGCGATGGTGAGTGGGTCTGAGGTAATATTATTGTTGACAGTTAGCTGGGCCGGGGGAGGCATCCTGGATTTTCCGTTTAGTTCCTTTAGGTTGTCCTAAAACAACCTATCATTCCCCCAGGAGGCGGCCAGGGTGGATTTGTAGTAGGTAGATTTGGCCATTCTAATAGCCCAGGTACACTTGTTGCGAGCCATTTTGTAGGCCAGCCTGTCCGCCTGCACACCAGAGGCAACAGCTTTGTACCAGAGGTTGTCACGATTCTTTAGTTGCTGGAGCAGTGCTGGTGTGACCCAGGGGGCATTTCGTTTTTTGGACTGGACCTTTGTGAGTGGGGCAAATGTATCACAAGCATTGTTGAATGTGAGGGTGAAGTAGTCAAGGGCTACATCTACTGTAGGGGTGCGTCTGATGGGGGACCAATCACACTGGGCAAGATATCTCCTCAGTTTAGTGAAGCCTCCAGGTTGAAGATAGCATCGGGTAAAACTGCTTGACTGGGGTAGTTGACGCTGACATGACCAGGTGAAAAAGATGGTGGAGTAATCATTTAGTGAGTCTGGGAGTACAGTTAGGTTTGATATTCTGCTTGGGTGATTGGTGAGTAGGAGGTCGATTAGGGTGCTAGAACCATTTCTGGGATTTACCTTGCTTTGTTGGTCTACTAACTGGGCTAGGTGTAGTGCTGAGAGGGTGTCTTTTATAGGGGAGGCTGAGCTTGATAACCAGTTCACATTAAACTCCCCCCAGATAATGTGCTCTGTTTTACTGTAGGTAGGAAGCTGGAGATAGTCGGCCAGAGACTGAAAAGCTGAGGCTTGGTTACGTGGCAGGATGTAAGCCACCGTAATGGTTACAGTGGTTCTGGTAGGGTCTGGTGTGAGTTTTAGCATCAGTGCCTGTGCCCCGTGATTCAGGGTGGGTGTCGGTAGTCTTTGGCATAGCAGTGAGTCTCAGACGTAAAAAGCACCCCCCCCTCCCCGCTTCCCAATTCTGTTGGCTTTATAAGGGGTGAGGCCAGGGAGAGCGACAGAGGAGTCTGGGACCTTCTTAGACAGCCAGGTTTCAGTGAGGGCTAGCACATCTGGTTGATGCAGATGCATCCAGCATTGTAGTAGTGCTAGTTTTTTTGGGTAAACTGCAGATATTCATCGCAGCTATACTTAGCCCATGGTTTGAGGTGCTAGGACTGACTGAGATGGGGCCTGGATTGGGGTGGACATTGCCTGAAATAAGGAGCAATAGAGCGAAAATTCTAAGGAGGTTATAAAATATGTGTGGCTCTTTATGTGAAACTGGGATCCCTTGGTTTGAAAATTTATATAGTTATATTGTTGAAATGATTGCAAAAGCTATTTGGAACTTAAGGGGTTAACCTGGAATGTAACACAAGCTCTCTTTTTTTTTTTTTGCAGAGCTGTCAACAGGAGGTCAGTTCTGGGACACCATGTACTGTTTTGTTGCACCTGCAAGGAAGGAAATTGACAAGAAAATTTTCTGAAAAACAGGATATCCCCTTAACGAGTTCCCAGGCAGAGACTTCTAAAAAGAGCATCAATACTTTTGCTAGAGAGAGAGAGCAAGGCTGAAACTTGGAATTAGAGATATCCTCAGATGAAGGACTTTGTTTCTGTGTTTGTACTGCCTTTGTAAATAGTTATACTGAACAAATTTGTTATTTTACTGTTATTGGAAAAAAAATAAAATGCTACTTGCGAATTTGATACCTGCTCCTGGTCTTCCTGTGCTTCTTTATCTGTGCCTTGATGACAGATGATGTCAGACTAAGTGGGATTTATGCTGTGCATATTCAGTTTTGTGCGTGGGTACTAGACCTGGTACCAGGGAGGCATAGAAGAAAGGTATGGATCCTGCAACAGCAAGCCCAGGAGTGCTTACCAAATGGCAGCCAAACTATAAGTAGAAGTAGAAATAAAAGTCCAAACTGAGACTGTACAGCCAGCACCAGTGATGGAAAAAGAAAAGGCGGCAGGGACAGAACCTGAAAGCCTTTCTGCCTTCAAATGGTGGGTTATACAAGAAAGAGCAGGTCTGACTGGCAGTGGTTCACCTAAAAGACACACTGTGGAGTGGCCGAAATATGACTTTTGGGCAGTGAAGGAAATTATACGAATGGTGAAAACCTTAACAGAAGTGGTGAAATGGATCACAGAATTATGGATGGAGGCCGAACAGATACACCCAGGGATCCAAATAATCCACCAGAGGCAGCACTGTGAGTCCGCCAGGAAAGGCAAGCCTCTGAACAAATCAGACAAGGTCGAGAGGTGAGGAGAGGCCCCATCTGTTGCAGACAGGGACCAGATGGAGTCCAGTCGAAGTACAGAGAATCATTTTGGAGCCATGATACCCGAGATAAAGGGTGCTGTTTCCCAGCAGGAAAAAGGCCTTTACTTCCCAGAGATCAGGAAAAGCAGAAGGCCAAAAAAGACCACCTGGTAAAATAGATATGCTTCCTCCGGGGCTGGGAGAGACATTAAAAAAAAAAGAGATTTTAAACAGAAACATAGAAAATGTCAGCAGATAAAGACCGCTAGGCCCATCCAGTCTGTCCATAAGCCCTATACTTGGTTGCAGCCTTTGATCCTACATGGGCAGTGGCTTTTCATCACTCCCTCCTACCTCAAGATTCCCTAGTGCCTGCTCCAGGCATGTTTAAATCCCTCCACTGTGATTGCTCCCACCACCTCCTGTGACAGACCATTCCATGTGTCCACCACCCTCTCCGTGAAGAAAAACGTTTTCATATTTCCTCAATCTGCCCCCTTACAATTTTATATCATGCCCCCTCGAAAAAATGGGTAACAGTCTAATGCTTTGCTGTAATGTTAATGGCTAAACTGATAAATTAGAAACACTAGAACTGAGAATTCAAAAGGTTGACAAAATGCATGAGTTTAAACTTAACTGTTTGCTGTACTGGTTGTTGTGGAAAAAGGGATAATGCATATGCCAAGAACTGTAAAGCTTATAAGCTAATGTTAGAAAAGAGTTAAAAGAAATGTTTTGGGAACTTGTTTGTTTAAACAGGTTCCCTCTTAAGGGGGGGTATGTGAAAGAGTTGAATGACCCAGTCCCATTTGTTATGCATAGAGAGCTAAACGCAAGGATCTGTTCTATCCTCTTTTCTGTCTTTTGTCTGACTGTGCAGTCAAATTTTTCTCTGCCTTCACTTGCTGTTCTATCTTTTCTCCCCCCTTATATATCTCAAGTTATAAAATATGTGCGGATCTTTATGAGAAACTGGGATCCCTTGGTTTGAAAATGCATATAGTTATATTGCTGAAATGATTGCAAAAAGCTATTTGGAACTTAAGAGGTTAACCTGGAATGCAATGCTAGCCCTTTTGCAGCGCTGTCAACAGGAGGTCAGTTCTGGGACACCATGTACTGTTTTGTTGCACCTGCAGGGAAGGAAATGGAAAAGAACATTTTCTGAAAAACAGGATGTCTCCTTAACGAGTTCCCAGGCAAATACTTAGAAAGAGCAGCAATACTTTTGCTAGAGAGAGCGCAAGACTGAAACTTGGAATTAGAGATATCCTCAGATGAAGAACTTTGTTTTCTGTGTTTGTACTGCCTTTGTAAATAGTTATACTGGACAAATTTATTTTTTATCTTACTGTTATTGGAAAAAAATAAAATTCTACTTGCGAATTATATACCTGCTCCTGGTCTTCCTATACTTCCTGACATGTGCTTCGGTGACAGGGCCTATTCAGCGCAAGAGTGATAAGGAGGGAACCTTCTTCCTGGAGAAAGGAAGATCTGATGTCGCGGGGTGGTGCTAGGGGAGTTACCACCCAGGTTAGTGGTAGGAACCAGACTGAAGACTTTCCAGCAAGCCTTAAAGGGGAAAGGACACTGCCAAGAGTGTGGCTAGAACATCATATCCACATCCCTAGAAATCATGTTTCGGGCCAAGACAGTTTCAGCAAACTTGATGCTGGTTCTTCATCACAATCAACGTTTCACAGGAACACTGACACAATAGTTCCCCCCCCCCCTTTTTTTTCTTGGGCTCTGACATCACACACAAAATAACAAAATGAAATTGACACTTCAAAAATGCAAATTGCGTACCTACCGTAATTCTTGATCTTCTTGGACAAAGTCTCTACCACTCATTCAAACTAACGGGAGTATGCCAGAGGCACTAGGACCCAGCAGGAGCAACCATTTTCCAGGAGGGCCGGCACCTGAGATGGAGGCACAAGGGAGTGGCACCGCAAGCCTGGCGTGTGCGGTAATGACTATTTCGGCGTCGACCCTCCAACTGCCTCAGTACTTTTTTTTTTTTTGAGGAGGTGCAGCATAACTAACCTAGAAAGGACTAACCTAAAAATTGGACATAAGATAGTCCGAACGACCCGTGTAAGAAGGGTCAAGAATAAAGTCTTCACAGCTCAGCCATTGAGGAAGTGAAGACCATAAACACAGAAGTGAGCTCGGGGGATGGTGGGTGGGCATGTGAATGAGTGGTGGAGACTTTGTCCAAGAAGATCAAGAATTATGGTAGGTATGTAATTTCCATATCTTCCTGGACATAAAGTCTCCACCACTCATTCACACTAATGGGAGAGTACCGAGCTAAATAATCCCCTGAGACAGGCGGCAGGAGATAAAGAGCTTGAGTGCTTAGGACAGAAGTCTGTTAAGAATGGTCCTGCCAAAAGACAGATGTCATCTGGCATAGACATGCAAGGTGTAGTGCTTAACGAATGTATGCACGGAGCTCCAAGTAGCCACATTGCAAATATCTGGAATGGGCACGTTATGGATTTCTGCCAAAGATGTCCAGACTGCCCTGGTAAAGTGAATGTACACTCTGCCTTCCAGCTTGACCTGTGCCATAGAATAGCACTGGCAAAGGCATGACACCAGCCATGCTGAAATGCATCTGACAGGAACAGGTTGACCCAGCCAAGTCTCGCTGAAGGAAACAAACAGCTGTTGAGCCTTGTGAATTTCTTTCATTCTATCTAGATAGAACTGCAATGCTCTCAACATCCAGTGAATGAAGGGTACACGCCCCTTCATTCTGGAAGTTTGCAAAGTAGGTAGAAAGGACTAAAGGTTGGTTTAGATGGAATTCTGAGACAACCTAACTTCAGCTCGCAAGAAGCTAGAGGCTCGAAAGGTTTACAAGTGAGCACTGAATGCAGCAAAAACAGCTCATCCGCTGGACGAGGGTGCTCGAGTCAAAAACATGAATAAATAAAACAAAACTCAGCACACCTCAACTAGGCGTAACACACTGGCATATTTAATTAAACTGAAGCAGATGCCACAGAAAGCCTCAAAGGCTCAAAGGTACAAAGCAAAGCAAGTAACCTCCCGACCGGTTTCGTGCTATCTGCACGTCATCAGGGGGTAGTTGAGGTGTTATGAGTGAGCATGTCTAGCACAAGGTTAATGTCCCAGGCTGCAACTGGGCATCTGATAGGAGGTCTAGTATGCAGAATACCCCTAAGAAACCTCTTACCTATGGGCAACTGAGCCAGTGACATGGAAAGTACCGGCTCATGATATGCCAAAATGGCACAAAGATGGACTTTGGCTGTGGAGTACTGCAGACCTGCGTTTCAGAGGTTTAAAAGATACTCCAAGACTTTATTCAGTGGACAGGAAAAAGGGTTCCAAGAGGATTTTGCACACCAGATAGAGAAATGCTTCCATTTAGCTGGGTAGGTTTTTCTAGTGGCCAGGTTACACGCAGACAAAATAATATCTGAAACTCTATGAGAAACATTGAACCTATTCACCTCTATCTCTTCAGGAGCCAAGCGTGAAGGTGAAGCGACCTCAGGTTGGGATGGACCACAGGACCCTGGGTCAGAAGGTTTGTCTGAAGGGGAAGCGTTTCCGGGGTTCTGATAGTCTGTCGAGTAGTGGGAACCATATCTGCAGAGGCCAGAAGGGGGCAATGAGAATCATTCTATCTCCCTGGGACTCCAATTTGAGTAGTACCCTCTGAATTAGGGGAAGAGGAGGAAAAGCGTATAGAAAGCGTTTTGTCCACTGCAGCCTGAACGCATCCTGATAAAAAATGCCAGGTGCTGGATTTCTGGAGCAGAAGAGAGACAGTTTTGCGTTGAGTGGAGATGCAAAAAAGTCCATGTCTGGGGTTCCCACTCTTTGAATGGTGACTGAACGATGGTTAAGTCGAGAGACCACTTGTGAGGATCCGCCTCTGTTCTGCTGAGATGGTCTGCCAGCTCATTTTGTACTCCTGGCAGGTAAACCACCTGGATCAGAGCCTTGTGCTCCAGGCACCATTCCTGCACTCTCATTGCTTCCCTGCATAATGGGTAAGCGTATGCACTGCCCTGTTTGCTGATGTAGTTCATCACCACCCTGTTTGTTGATGTGGTACATCACTGCCCTGTTGTCCGTTTGAAGGAGAATGTTCTTGTGACAGTATGTCCTCCAAAGCTCGGACTGCATAGAGGACAGCGCTCATTTCTAGGATGTTTATGTGAAGTTGAGACTCATCCTGAGTCCACGTACCCTGGGTGTGGAAATCCCAGCAGTGAGATCCCCAACCCATTAGGGATGCGTCCATGGTAATGGAGATCTGATGATCCAGAGGGGCGAAGGAATATCCTTCCAGAAGGTTGTCCTACTGAGACCACCCAGGTGAATGACCTCTTCAGAGGTTCCATCACCTTGATGAGAAAGCACTGACGGTGAGTAGTTGGGGACCACTGAGCATCCACCGAGAGGTTCTTATGTGAAGACGAGCCAAGGGTACAGTGAACACCAAGGATGCCATGAAGCCAACATTCATTGCATCGAGATAGGTCAAACCGAACTGTGTTCTCTGCTGTATCGGGCCATTTGTAAGATATCACTTCTTCTATCCTCTGGAAGAAAAGCCTTCACACAAAAGGTGTCCAGAACAGTTCCTATGAAGAGGAGATTCTGGGAGGGCTACAAATGCAACTTGTTGAGATTCAGCAGGACCCCCATGGACGTGAAGAAATCTGAGGCTGTGGCTATGGCCTCCAGAGTCTTGCCTGGATGGACTTGCTAGGAGCCAGTTGTCCAGATATGGGAACACTTGTATTCTTATTTTCCTGAGGTGCGCCACGAGAATTGCACAACACTTTTTAAAAATGCGAGGTGTCGAGGATAGCCCAAAGGGCAGGACTCTGAATTGATAGTGTTGACCCAATGCCATGAACCTTAGATATCTGTGGTGCTTTGGGTGTATGAGGATGTGTTGGTAGGCATCCTGCATGTCCAGGGAGGCTAGCCAATCATGTTGATGAATCAAAGGTAGCAGGGTTCCGGGTGATATCATCTTGAACTTTTCCTTGTGTAGGAACTTGTTTAACTTTCTGAGATCCAGAATGGGATGCATGCCGCTGGTTTTCTTTGGGACCAGTAGAAACCTGTGTTTTGCTGATCCAGTGGAACTACTTCTACTGCCCTGTTCAGAAGACCTTGTACCTCGGAAGCAAGAAGGTCTGACTGTACCGCCGACAGCCTGGGCTGTCGTTTGGGAGGTGATCCTGAGGGGTTTCCAAAAAATTGAGACAGTTCCCCTCGTGGATTATTTTGAGGACCTATTTGTCTGATGTTATAGATTTTCACTGGTGGTAGAACTGAGTCAGACATCCTCCCACTGCTGAAGAGGAGTCCCCCTCTGGCAGCTGAAGTGGGACCTGGGCCGGAAACTCAGAAGGTGGCACTGGGCACTTTTGGGTCTTGTGCCTTCTGCTGCTCTTTCTTTTGTGGCTGAGGGTTTTGGTTTCTGTTAAAACCTCCTCTGCCTTTGTCCTGAAAGGACTGACAGTTGTAAAACTGGCGCATGTTTCCACCCCGCGGGTGGGGATGGGCGCAGTTCTGGTTGTCTCAATGACAGACCTAGTCTTCTGTGTGGCCTCTGGTGCTTGCTCCACCTGAGGTCTGAACAGATACATACCATCAAAAGGTAAGGCCATGACTTGCTGCTGGGCATCATTCGTGAAGCCCGAAGTATGCAGCCAAGAGTGGCGACACGTGCAAATGCCAGCTGCCGCCACTCGGGAAGCGGTATCAAAGGCATCCACTGCAGCCTTAACCTGTTGGTTATTGGACTCGATACCCCAAGTTATGCTTTGAAGTAGCTCAGAGTTAACCTCTTAATCGGGTAGAGCTTCTACCATTGCTTTGAGCGAATGCCAAAGAACATACTCATACTGAGAAAAATAGCCCTGGTAGCTGGCAATGCGCATGCCCAGGGTTGAGGCAGCAAAGACTCTCTTACCTAAGGTGTCTATCTTGCGAGATTCTTTGTTTATAGGCCGGGCTGTAGATTCCTGAGGTAGGACAGCCTTATTATTCTCTGCCAGGACCACTATGTCATCAGCAAAGGCTTGTGAGGCCAAAATGGGGCGATCCTTGGGAGGGGAACACTTCCTATCTATGGACTTGGCCAAGGGAGGAATAAGAGCTGGATTCTTCCATACCATCTGTGAAAGGGTCTCGAAAGAGGACTGTTGTACCGGAGGGGTTAAATCCATAGGGATCTCTGGGACATGAAGATACTGGAGCGTTAAAAGCTTCCCAGGATCGATTTCTGTGGTCTGGAAAGAATAGAATTCAAATTCTTGAGCAGAGACTTAAAGAAAAGTCCTCAACAACAGGCTCTGCAGGAGGATTGATCCCTGCCTCCAGGACAGTGTCAGCATCAATGTCATCACCCAGGCGAAGATCTGGATCAGGCTCAAAATCATCTCCTGACAGTCCAGGGGGTACTGTGTATACAGAAAAGGAGTGAAAATCAGGAGGAAGAAAAGAAGAAGAAGGAATCTGAGTCGAAAACCTCTGAAAACCGGATGGTGCTGCACTCATCCCGGGTGCCATGAAAGCGGTGCGATACCAAAGGAGCCGCCATTGGAAGCGGCATACTGCGGCACCGACAGAGTCTTGGCGCTGACAGAGCCCCAGTGCCGCCCGATGGACTGAAACGACAGAGCCAATAGTGCCGCAGACAGTGTCGAGAGCCTGCAGTGCTGCAGACAGCACCGACAGAGCCCGCAGCACCGCAGATGGTGCCGATCGAGTCCCCGGCACCGAAGACTGTACCGACGCCACAGAAGTTGGCACCGCACACATCATCACAGTAGTCTGAAAACTGTGATTGGAAGTAAAAGAAGGAAAAATGGTAGGAGATAGAGGCATCGGTGTAGACCCTTGGTCCGCAGCCATGTGAGGGGGATAAACACCCGATCATGGAGTCGAACGGCACCGAAGAAGGTGGTGCATGACTAGGAAGGCTCAACCACCTCACCTGCCCATCTGAAACCAAACGGCCCAAAGGCCCCGGTGTCGGACTGGCCGGCTCGGGCAACTGGACCAACGTTCAAGCCCACTGCTCCATAAGAGCAGCCCATTGGTGAAACTGCTCATTGGAAGCTTCTCCAATAGGCGGGGAGGAGCTCCGGTGTCAAAGAGGTCGGCCACCAAAGACAGAAACCGGTGACTCCAACAGAGGTGGAGACTGGCGCCTGGCCCTAATAACCGACTGTCTACGTGCAGACATACCAGAGGTCGACCTCGAGTGATGCCATTTCTTCTTCGACCTATGTGTCGAAGAAGAACTCAGATCTGAATGGTGCCAAGAATGGGACAGTTTCCTTTTATGATTTGGGGGAAGCGCCCATCTCCCTGCGGATTGGACTGTCATTTGTCAGACCACTCGGGAGTGGGCTAGCGGACCGGACCTGCCCAGCTGACTGAACAGTTTCATGAAGCCCCTCTGCTCATGGTCGACTCCGTCAATGAAGGGCTGAAGACTTCTCTTGTACAAGTTAAAATTAATAAATATAAACGGTACTGATATGAGATAATCTACAAAACAATAAACTGAACTAAGCTGCTAGTGAAGTTTAACTCCCGGCGGACAAGCGACATCGTCACTGAAGCGCACTCGACGGCGGGAAAAAAGGAACTGAAGCAGTTGGAGGGTTGACACCAAGATAGTCATTACAGCATACGCCGGGCTCGCGATGCCACTTCCTCGTGGCTCCATCTCAGGCACCGGCCCTCCTGAAAAAGTTTTCTCCCGCTGGGTCCTAGCACTTCCGGCATACTCCAATTCGTGTGAATGAGTGGTGGAGACTTTATGTCCAGGAAGATCAGAAGAAATTTTGAGGTGAGACAGAAGAAATTTAGATGACTGTCCAACTGAAACGCTGTCACTCCCATAGTGTGCACAGAAGGGAGGGAAGAAAACAACAGAGGTGCGTGAGGGAGTCAATGGCAGTTACTGCCCCATGTGTAGCAGCACGTGGGTATGTGCTGGATATGGGTGGTGCCACTAACCAACATCGGTTCCCTCCCTAGAGGAAAAAAGGTCCCGTGGGGTCCTTGTGCCTCCAGCCCTAGACCCATATGTATGAATCAATGGTGAAGATTGATTCAAGGAAGTACTACTTCACTGGAAGAGTTGTGAACGCCTGGAACAGATTGCAGGTGAAGTCACTGGAGACCAGTTAAGGTATGTGGTGATAGACTAGGCAGGGACCATTGGGGCAGACTGGGTGGTCAAAGTAGTTATTTTCTACTGACATATTCTGTTTCCATATTTCTATGGTAACCTCCATCTCTTCAAGGGCCAGGCCTGGAGAAGGAGGGAGTGCAGATTGGGATGATCAGATTGCCCTGTGCCTGAGTCAATAAGTCCATACTCACTGGTAGAGTTCACAGTTGCTGCCTGACTGCTAGTTGAGTCAGTAACTGATACCATATCTGCCTGTGCCAACATACAGCTATGAAAATTATCTTGCTCTCATGTGCCTCCAGTTTGAGTAGTGCACTCTGAATAAGAGGTAGTCAAGGGAAGGAAGAGAGATAATGACTTGTCTACTGCAGCATGAACGCATCCTGACAGAAAATGCAATGCCCTGAATTTCTTGAGCAGAATTGTGGCAGTTTGGCTTTGAAGGAAGACACAAAATGGTCTATGCCTGGGGTTCCCCATTCTTTGAACAGGGACCAAACCATGTTTTCTGCTAGAATATGTTGTGCTCCAAAGTTGGGGCCCAAACAGAAAAGGAGTTCAGAACCTGGGGCATAGTAGGAAGAGTGCAGCAGGTGCTTGGGGATCCCTCATGGCCCATGCACAGTTGTTAGGGACACCTCAGAGCCCTTAGAGTAGGCAGAGGGGGCAGCAATATGTATCTGGGACCCAAGGGAACAGTGCTTGGGGGGACATATTTGTACAAAGTGATCATACTGCTCCCAGAAACCCAGTATCACCAGCAAACCCTGCACCAACACCAGTTTCGCTAGTTCCCCCAAAATGTAGTGAGTAGTCCTGCTGCAGACGGCTTAAAAGGTGTGGAGCTCTATGGAGGGGGATGTTCTTGAAGAGCTGTTATTTAGTAGGGCAGCCTGTATAGAGGATCCATAAATAAACTGTCTGGATTAGAATGTTTTTCCAGTGAAAGGCTTTTGCAGAGCCACATAACAGTTAGGAAGACCTCTCCCTCCCAGAGAGATCCCACGGATATGTATTTACCCAGAATGTTTTCTTAAGTTGCTCACTGAAATGGTTGAATGCATTGAGGATACTGGCATCACTGGCATCTGCATCCTCGGACTCAGAGTGCAGACTTTCATAAAGCTCTGCCTCATCAATGCCTTCTTTAGATATACCTGAAAGAAATGCCAAAGACATGTAAACATAGATCTGACACCTTCAGAATTGCAAGTCTCTTTGTAAATATAATTTTTTATTAACATTTTCAGTATAACACAGTTCAGTGTAGTGGATCAGCTGATAAAGTACAGTGACTAACAAAGTGTTGCAGAGCTCACCAGCATTGTATTCCATACACAGTAACCTGGAGGAATTCCACCCTCCCTAGTTTAGCAGTGGGGCACAGTAGGTGTCCTGTCTTAGTTATCTGCTACTCTGGATGTCCCTCTAAGACTTCTGAAAACATGAAAAGGGCTCACCATGGGAACATTATTTCAACTGTCCATATGCCTCCCCCTCAGCTCAGGATAGCTATTCCAGCCCTCTTCCCTCTCACCATTTTAAGGACTTGTTATTAGGGCACAAAGGCGGGAAATCAAAATTACATACTCACCGTGATTCTTGGTCTTCTAGGAAAATCTTCACCATTGAGTTAAACTAATGGGTCTGAGCTGGAGAATCTAGAACCCTGCAGGAGCCATAACTTTTCAGGAGGGGTGGTGCCAAGGCAAGCTCCGCACATGCGTGACACCACAAGACTAGCTCGTGCTACATGGCTTATCTCAACACCAGCCCTCAACCACCTCAGTACCTTTTTTACAAAGGAGGTGCAGAATAACCTAACTAGCACATATACACTTGACCTAATGGCATAAGACAACCCTCGTGACCTGTGTAAGAAGGGTCAACAAACCAGAAACAGTGTCTTGACAGCCCAAACCAAGAAGAAGAGGTGAAGACCAAAATTCAGAACGGAATGAGCCCAGAAGATGATGAGAGGGAGTGTGAATCAATGATGAAGATATCCCTAGAATATCGGGAAATAAAAATGATGTACTCACCATAATTCTTGATCTTCTAAGACCATCTTCATCACTGATTCACACTCATGAGTTCCGAGATGTAGGTACCATGACCCTGTGGGAGTCGGAACTTATCAGGAGGGCTGGCGCTGAGGCAAGCTGCGTGCATATACGGCACCGAAAGACTGGCTGATGTTGCATGACTTACCACAGCACCACCCCTCAACTGCCTCAGTGCCTTTTTTTTTTAACCGAGAAGGTGCAGCATAGCCAAACTAATACTAATCCACTTAAGCTAAGGGCATAAGATAGCGCTGGTGACCCATGTAAGAAAGATCAACAAACCAGAAATGCAGTGTTTGCATAACCCAAATGAACAACAAGGTAAAAACCAACATAAAGAGTAAAATGAGCCTAGGGGATGGTGGGCAGGTGTGTTAATCAATGGTGATCTTCTAGGAATATGTTCAAGAATTACAGTCAGTATATAATTTTCATATCTTCCAAGAATCACTTCTCCACCGATTCACATTCGTGGGTCAGAGTACCAAGTTCAGGTGACCCCCGACTAGGGAGGTAGGAGCCGAGGCTCACTCAGGACAAAATTCCATTCAGGATGGTCCTGCCAAAGGAAGTGTGCTACCTGGCATGAACATCCAGGGCACAGTGCTTGACAAAGATGTGCACACGTGCTCCACATTGCAGCTCTGCAAATCTCACTGATAGGAACACAGCGAATCTCTGCCAAAGAATGTGACAACCACTCTGGTGGTGTGGGCATGTACCTGGCCTTCCATCTTGATCTGCGCCATAGCATAGCAGTGACGAAGGCAACTGACAGTCCAAGCAGAAATGCATTTGATTGTAACAGGCTGTCCAATCCGATTAGGATCAAAGAAAACAAATTGCTGTTTAGATTGCCTAAAGGCTTCAGTTCTGTTTAGGCAGCACTTCAGGGCTCTCCTGACATCCACAGAATGGAGAATGCACTCTCCTTCATTCTGGAAATCAGGAACGTATGTAGGCAGCACAAGAGGCTGATTTAAGTGAAACTCCAACACCACCTTGGTTAAGAACCTGGTGTGCATGCAGAGGACCAACTTGTCTCTATGGAAAACAGTATATGCAGGATCCATGACCAAAGCAAGAATTTCAGAAACTCTGTGAGAAGAGGTGATGGCCACTAGAAAAGCCATTTTCCAGGGGAAAAAAAAAAACTTCACCTCATAATTTGCCAAGGGCTCATAAGGCTTATGGGTGAGCATTTCCAGCACAAGGTGGATATCTCAGGCAGCTACACGTTTCATGACTGGAGGCATTGTGTGTAGGATATTCTTAAAGAACCTCTTAAAAAGTAGCAGTTGAGCTAAGTAAAGGGTACCAACAGGCTCATGATATGTCAAAACAGCACACAAATGGACTATGACTGTGGAGGATCCATGACCAAAGTATGAATTTCAGAAACTCTGTTGGAAGAGGTGATGGCCACTAGTCCATCCAGTATCCTTAGATGGATGGGGTGCCATCCAAGGATACTGAGAGAACGCAGCGAGGTGCTGGCTGCCCTTCTGACAGTCCTGTTCAACCTCTCTCTGGAGATGGGAGAGGTTCCGGTGGGCTGGAGGAGGGCAGATGTAGTCCCACTTCACAAAAGTGGTAGTAGGGAGGAGGCCAGCAACTACAGGCCAGTCAGCCTGACTTTGGTGGTGAAGAAATTATTGCAGTCACTAGTGAAGGAAAGGATAGTGGAATATCTTGAAGCCAGCATGACATGAGACAGCATGGATTCATGGGGGTGGGGGCGGGGGATCTAATAGATTTCTGTGACTGGGTGACCAGGGAATTGGATCGGGGGAGGAGCAGTGGATGTGGCCTACCTGGACTTCAGTAAGGCCTTCAAAACCATTCCACACGGGAGATTAGTAAGTAAGCTGGGTAGTCTAGAAGTGGGACCAAAGGTGGTAAACTGGGAAAGAAATTGGCTAATAGATAGGAGACAGAGGGTGTTAGAGTAAACGGAGTTTACTCCAAGGAAGGTAGGGTGACCAGTAAGGTACCTCGTGGATCTGTACTGGGGCAGATCCTCTTTAATGTCTTTATTAGTGACACTGCAGAGGGGCTGGAGGGAAAGGTCTGCCTATTCGTGGATGACACTAAAATCTGTAACAGTGTAGACACTCCGAAGGGTGGAAAAAATAAGAGGGGATCTGAAAAGGTTAGAGGAGTTGTCCAGGGTATGGCAACTGAGCTTCAATGCAAAAAAGTGCAAAATCATGCACTTGGGGCATAGAAATCCATGGGAGAAGTACAAAATGGAAGGAGAAGTAATGATGACCACCAAATAGGAAAGAGACCTAAAAATGTGCATATCTGATGACCTAAAGGTAGCTAGGCTGTGTGACAAGGCAGTTGGGAGAGTTAGCGGGATTCTGGGGTGCATAGGGAGAGGGATCACCAACAGAATGAGAGAGGTGGTGTTAACCCAAAATAGATCACTGGTGAGACCTCACCTGGAGTACTGTGTCCAGTTCTGGAGACCTCATCTCTGGAAGGACAAAGAAAGAATGGAGAATGGTGCATAGTCTGCATCAAAAGCCCTATTAGGAAAGACTGTAGGACCTTAATATGTATACACTGGATGAACTGAGAGAAAGGGGGAATATGCTAGAAACTTTCAAACATCTCGCAGGTATAAATAAGGTTGAAGAGGGAAGCATCTTTCAGAAAAAAGATGCTCAAGGACAAGGGGTCAAGCTATGAAGTTGGAGGGGGGTAGACTAAAGGGAGATGCAAGGAAGTAGTTTTTCAAGGAGAGGGTGGTGGATGCCTGAACAGCTCCCCAGCAGAGGTGGTGGGGGCAAAAACTGTAACAGGGTTCAAGAAAGCATG
Source organism: Neoceratodus forsteri (assembly GCA_016271365.2). NCBI lineage: Eukaryota > Metazoa > Chordata > Ceratodontiformes > Ceratodontidae > Neoceratodus > Neoceratodus forsteri. Next base: position 159,591,028 of record CM057456.1, on the reverse strand, counting down.
GGATAGGCATAAGGGAAACTTAGTGATAAGGTGGGGGGGCAGAGTCGGACATCAGGTTGGGTCTGCGGTGATTCAGTAGGTAGGGAAAAACGGGCAGACTACATGAGCCATGTGGTCCTTATCTGCCATCAAATTCTATGTTTCTATCTTTCTATTGTTGCAGACCAGTATCAGAAAGGTCCAATAAATATTCTAAAACCCTGTCAGGGAGACACTGAAAGGGGTCAATGTGGGATCTGGAGCATCAGACTGAAAATGTTTTCCACTTGGCTTTGTAAGTCTTCCTGATGGAAGTCTTACAGGTCACCAAGAGTATCTTAGAGACTCTCTGAGACACCTTGTATCTGTTCACTTCTATTTTTTCAGGAGCTACTCCTGAAGATGAAGAGTGCGCAGGATGGGATGGACCTGGGGAACCTGAATCAGCAGGTCCATCCCTAGGGGAGGGGTCCTAGGTGTTCTGACTGATACAATGATATCCATCAATGGATTTACTACGAAAGACCAAAATTTACAAGACCGAGTGTCAGGATGCCAAGACTGATATCCCAGAACTCAGAATCCCGACACTTGGTACTTTGCCCTGGGTCCCCTCCCCAACTCTTATTTAATAAACTCCGCTGCGGGCAAATACCAAGTGTCGGGATTCTGAGTTTTGGGATATTAGTCTCAGGATCCTGACACTTGGTATTGTGAAAGTTGGTTTTTCATAATAATCAATCAGCCAAGGAACCAAATGTTGTTGAAAATACAGTATACTGTAATAAAAATGCATAAAATAAAAATAAGCCATTCCACGTAATCTCCCTGATCCCACTCATCCCATCCACACAGTACAACTCAAAGTGCTGAATTTCACACAATGCATTTAGTAAGAAAGAAATAAAGAAGGGACTTAAATAATTAAAAATAAAAAGCACCCCCTTCCCAAATGGCAGGAACATAAATGTGGACTCGGTGTCCAGAACGGTCTTACTTTGCAGTCTCTGCTGCACTTACCCTGATGTCAGATTTGCCATTAATCCAATAGTTATGCTAAATAGTCAAAAAAAAAAAAAAAATTAACCATTAAAGAAGTAATCGTTCCAAACATCGAGTTTGAGTTTTGAGTTTTGTAGCTGATTTAAGACACAACCGGAGTTGGGCGTCTGACCTCACTGCCATATGGTTACTGCTGGCTGCTAGGGCAAACTGTTTTTGTGTGCCTCTGTAACCCTGGCCATCTCAAAGCCCCTCAGACAGTTATTCTTTTGTTCAGTTATCTTATCGAAGGCACTGATGAGTCATTATGCATGTTTATTTTTAAGAGTGGATATACTAAAATTGACACTGACAGCACTGGTCGAGACCCCTTGGCTTAGGTGACTGGCAATCAGCAGTGCATACCAGCTGATACACATTCTTGATTTTGTCTTTGAAAAGCTTATTAATAGTGTGATCAAGTGGTTGCAGCTGATTAGTGCAGGATGGGGGAATGAATACTGGGATAATGCTGTGGCTTTCGAGAAGTTGTAACACTGACTCTGTATTGTGGATTCTAAACCAATCCATTAACAGTATAGTTCATTACTGAGATGGGAGGTCATGTTCATGTTTAATGAAACTTGATGTATGGCAATAATACGGATTCACTGTATTGGATCACGGTTTCTGATGTGGCCTAATGATTTTCTGTGTAAGCAATATTCCAGTCCACAGGGAACAGAAAAAAAGAGCGTCAGTGTTGGGTTTTACCCTGACAGATCTGTGGGGGAAGAAAACTGCCAGTTAGTCTGTAGGCGAGCACCATCCATACTTGCCTCCTGTCTCCCAATCCAGTGACCTCCACTTGCCTTGCACCAGTCTCTTCCATTGTCCAGTGAGAACACAGCAGAAGGTGGATACCATTTTTGTCAAGGTTTATAATCAGTTGGGGAGGAATAAGTTCTTGCTTGCAAACTGTGGTCATCCTGTCAAGGAAAGCTTGCTTCTGTTCCTTGAAGTCCTCTGGTGTATTTCTACCGGCTTTTGTCCCAGAGGTTTTCAAAAACCCCATGGCCCAGATATTCAAACTGCGCCAGGCTGTGGTGCAAGCCTGGGCGCAGTGCAACTTGGCTGCGCAGGGGCGTTGACTGGGCGATATTCAACGGAGCTGCGCCATGGCTCAGCATCATTGTATATCGCACCCTGGCCACCCACAGTGCGCAAGGTGCAGTGGCACTGCGCCAGTGGCCAGAGTGGAGCATTGGGATGTGCTAGCACAAGTTCCATTGCGCAAGGCACAGCAACCGTGATATTCAAAAGTTGACATGCAAATGGGGCCATAATGCATGCAAGGCACAAATGGGGCCATTTGCATGTCATTATGGCCCTATTTGCATGCAGGTGCGCCGATCCCTGACGACGTGCACCCTGCCAGGCAGCAGGCGTGGGGGACCGACGCCCCCTGCAGCACAGCAATGTGCCCCACAGCCCGATCTCGGGCTGCAGTAAATAAAAGATGAATCCATTATCCCTGGTGGTCCAGTGGACCGCTGCCCGCCTGATCGCGGGCTAAGTAAATAAATGAAAATTATCATTATCCCTGGTGGTCCAGTGGACCTGCCCGCCTGATCGCGGGCTAAGTAAATAAATGAAAATTATCATTATCCCTGGTGGTCCAGTGGACCTGCCCGCCTGATCGTGGGATAAGTAAATAAATGTAAATTCTCATTATCCCTGGTGGTCTAGTGGATCTGCCCACCCGATCGCGGGCTAAGTAAATGAATGAAAAATCCCAATATCACTGGTGGTCCAGTGGACCTGTCTGCCCGATCATGTGCTGCAGTAGAATAATGGGAAACCTATCATCCCTGGTGGTCCAATGGACCCACCACCCCACCGCCCACTGACCCCCATCACCCTGCTCCCACCCCCCGGTCAGCGGCGGGCGGCAGCACCCCACCCGCATGCCGCCCCGCCGACCGACACCATCGGTAGGGCTGTACGCCCATTGGTCCACAGCGTGAGCCAATGGGCATGTAGCCCATACCGTACTACACATTCCAGATATATGAATGGATCTAAACAGAAGCTGCTTGCCATGGAAAAGGAGCTGCAGGCCAGGAGCTCTTCTGCATCACCGACGCACTCCTCCGGGGCCTCCTCTTCCTCCCACAGGGAGAAATCGGGAAAGCAGAAATACCGAGAATAGGCCTAGTCAGCTTCCTGGTCTCCTCATAGATCCTCTACCATGACGGCATCCTCCTCCTGTGGGGGGGTCATCACCTCCAGCTGCACCAGCCCTCTCCTCCTCTGGGCTTATGGTGGCTCCTCCACCAGCTCTCATCTCTATTGCAGGCAGAGGCTCTTCGGGGCAAGGGAGCTCCTCTCCTGCCCCCCCAGTCCCTGATGCTCAGGCCCATCTCCTCTATGGGCTCTCAGCCAGGTGGCTTGGCTGGCTCTCGGCTGTCGGGCAGCAGCTCTGTGCCCATAACCCTCCTGGCCCTGGCTCTGGCTCTGACTTCATCGGGTTCCAACTTGGGGATCAACGCCAGTTCTGTTAGGCAGTGCCCACGGTAGTCAGACATGGTTTCTTCCTCTCTGGCATCACCTCTGTCCAGGGGATCTCCTTCTCCTTAGGTGCCAGCTTCTCCTGTGGACCCGGCACTGGCGGACCCTTCACCCAGGTGCTCTAAACCATCGCCCACCAGGCTGTCACCAGTGCTGCCAAAGCCACAGCCAGTGGAATCAATGCCAGCGTTGTCCTTACCTCAGCCTTTGCCTCATCCAATGCCGGCTGGGCTGTCACCGGATCAGCTACCGGCACCACCGATACCTACGATTGGTTACCCATTGCCGACTCCATGGTCATTCCCTAACCTGGCACCAGGGTTGCCCTTCCTGCTTGTGTATAATATTGCTCCGCTGGTAGATCACAATGCCCTTTTCTTGGAGTGGTGGGCGTTTATGCAGAAACAAACCCCCACCCCTCAAGGGCAACCTCTGGCATCTCCCCTTCCTTCCTCCCCAGGGATCCTCAGCCCAGGGACATGGGAAAGGCTGGACCTTCTGACACCCACACGTTGGGGTGCCTTCAGGACCAGGCCTGATGTGGGTATAGGCATCTAGCAAAACAAACACCGGTCTCTGTCTCTGGTACCGGATATCGAGTCCTCGGAGGATGATTCTCAATCTTCGGGGTCGCCTTCTTCCCCGGGGGAGTCTTTGGGTGGTGAGAACATGCCCAAGGAGGTGCCTAAGTCCTCATCCAATGATCTGTCCTTCATGGACGTAATGCACCACATTCAGTCAATAATGGGATGGGAGACGGAGGAGCGAAACCCAGAAAGGCACTGCCTAGCCTTTTTCTTCAGCGGAAGGATGCCTTGCCAGTTATAGTGCCACCCTTGATTGAATTATATAAAGATGTCACCAAGGTCGGCTTGGGCTCACTCCTCCTCTACCCCTTCCCTTTCAAAAAGGTGGACCGACTTTATCATGCGCCAGTGGACACACCTTTTCTAGGGAGCCATCCTAAAGTGGGTTCTGTGGTCGTTACCGCAGTCCACGACTGCTCTAAGAAACCCAAGCACCTCAGTGCCCTCCCCCCAGAACAAGAATCTCGGCAGCTGGACCAGATCGGCAAGTGGTCTTTGCTTTGGCTACTTTGGCCGTTAGGGCCATCAATTATATGACCCACATGGTACAATAACAAAATGCCATCTGGGACCAGGCCAAGAACCTGGTCCAGACTCTACCCGAGGATCCCACAAAAACTCAGCTTGCCCAGCTCATGAAGTCGGGCTCTGATGTGGGCAGCCATGTGCTCTGGGCATCTTATGATGCTGTAGATGCCTCTGGGCCAGGGGCTGTGGCTGGTGTTTGCCTTCGGCGCCATTCCTGGCTCCAGGTTTCTGGTTTTGCCTCAGATGTTCAGGCCAGCATTTTAGATGCTCCCTTCAGGGGCTCAGTTCTTTTTGGAGGTGATGTCCAGGACCTCATCTTTAACTTACATGAGTCAGGGAAAGCCATCAGATCAGTCCATTCGCTCTACCATACTCAGCCTAGAGCGAACCAATGCCAGCCCATTGGTCCTCACACAAGCAGGCCCAAGACCAACCTACCAAGGGCCAGCAATGCCATAAGACCACCAACATCCCTGCAGGGACTGCTACTGCTTGATGCCCCTGGGGTTCCGTGGCTCCCCTACCTGCTCTTGCCCTCACCTCCTGACTCCTTAACCGCCTCCCCCGACCAAGGGTTCAAGGGAGGTGGTCGGGGGTTGGTTCTCTCTCCACTTGGAGGAGTGGAAAGCAGTGACCACAGACAACTGGGTAGTCCAGCTCATAGCTCAGGATCACACTCTGGAGCTGGTGGAGTGGCCACCTGATACCCCTCCAGCGCATCTGCCTCTGGTTTCAGAGGAAATTCAGGCACTTCTGCAAAAAACAGCCATAGAGCCAGTCCCGCAGGCTCAATGGGGAAGGGGATTTTATTCCCACATCTTCCTCATCCCCAAAAAGACTGGGGACCTTTGGCCCATCCTAGACTTAAGCAATCTAAATCTCTACATAGTATACAAGCCCTTCAGGATGGTGACCCATCCATGCACCAAGGGGACTGGCTGTGCTCTCTGGACATGCAGTATGCTTACCTGCACATCCAGATTTTTCCAGCTCATCACTGTTTCCTCCGCTTCCATCTTCAGGGTAGCACTTCAATTTAGGACCCTTCCTCGGCCATTCCTTGCACCCCCAGAGTATTTACTAAATACCAAATGCCTGGGCCATAGTGGCAGTGGCATTGAGAAACAGGGCTTTTATGTCTTTCCCTATCTGGATGACTGTTCTAGGGAGTGCTTGCTTCAGACCCTGGAATGCACCTCCCATCTCTTCCAGGACCTGGGAGTCACAGTGAATCTCTGAAAGTCCTACCTCTCCCCTTGCCAGAGTCTTCAATACATAAGGGTGGTCCTGGACATCCGCCAGGGCAATGCCTTTCTGCCAGAGGACAGGACGGTCAGTTTGATGGAGCAGGTCCATCTAGTCCCCACGAGCCGTTAGGTTCCTGCCAGAGTCTTTCTGCACCTCCTGGGTCATACGGCAGCATCAATTGAGACAGTGCCCTTGGCTCAGCTGCATATACAGATACCACAGTGGACACTACGAGTCCAGTGGGATCAATGCACGGATGACCTCGACTAGTTGGTCATGGCCTCTGACCCAGTCAAGAGAGTTCTGGTTTGGTGGATGGACCCTGCCAATCTGCTCCGGGGGTTCCTTTTTTCAGATCTCTACCTCCTCTCCCCGGCAGGTTCTGACCACAGATGCCTCCAGCATAGGATGGGGCTCCCATCTGGCCAATCATCAGACTCAGGGTACCTGGTCAAATTCAGAGCAAGCTCTTCACATCAAAGACCTAGAGATGTGGGTGGTTCTATACACCCTGCAAGCCTTCCAGTCCCATCTCCTCCTGGGCCCACTACTTGTTCAGACGGACAACATATGTGTTGTCCACTACATCAATAAGCAGGGGGGATCCCACTCTTACCCCCCCTGTGTCTGGAGGCGATGAGAGTCTGATATTGGGCCATCGAGCACAATCTGGAGCTCTTGGCCATTCATGTTCCAGGCATCCAAAACATGTTGGCTGACAGTCTCAGCCACTCCAAATCTGGGGTTCATGAGTGGGAGATTCTCACCTCAGTGGTTGAAGAGAATCTTGGACAGGTGGGGTTGCCCAGAGTTGGACCTCTTTGCATCCCCACCCAATGAAAAACTGCCATTTTTTTGCTTTCTCAGCCCCGGGCCTGGAGTTTTCTGGTGAGACGCATTGTCCCTCTCTTGTAAGGGGAGGTTTCTGTACACATTCCCTCCCTTGCCACTCTTGCAGAGGGTTCTGCTCAAGCTTCAGTTGGAGGGAGCAATGATTCTCATAGCTCCCTTCTGGCCACACCAGATTTGGTTTCCTCTGCTGCAACAGTTAGCTGCAGAACCATCAGTGTCTCTACCTCTGTGCAAAGGCTTCATCTCCCAGGATCAGGACCTCAGGTCCCTGCATCTACATGTGTGGCTGCTCTTTGGGATTTCCTGTAGGATTGCTGATGTCCTGGTGGCAGCCAGCAAGCCCTCTACCAGGGCCACTTATGCTATGAAATGGAAACGCTTTTTCATTTGGGCCACTGCTCACCATTTAGATCCGTTCACTTGCCTGATTAGTCAGGTATTGAAGTACCTCCTTTCCCTTTCGGACCTGGGGTACTCGCCTCTTGAGGTGCACTTTTCTGACATCTCTGCGTACCATGCACCTACTGACAGCAAGGCTGTTGCCCAGCTGAAGATATTCCACACATTTTAGCAGGGCATTCTGCATCTGAAACCACCCATTCGGGATCCAGTTCCCCCATGGGACCTTAATTTTATGTTGGAGAAACTCACTTTACCTCCCTTTGAACTGGCTGTGAGTTGCAAGCTGCACTTTGTCATGGAAGGCGTACTTTTTAGTTGCTGTTACTTCTGCTTGAAGGATTTCCAAGCAGCAGGCTCTGATGTGTAAAGTGCCTTATTTGGTTTTTCACAAAGAAAGGGTGTCTTTGCATACTAATCCTAAGTTTTTTACCGAATGTGGTGTCTGAGTTTACTTTAAATCAGTCCATCCATCTTCCAGTTTATTTTCCCAAGTATTCCAATTGGGGGAGGCCTTGCTCCATTACTTTGGATATTCCCAGAATGTTGCAGTATTATACAAACCACACCAAGTCTTTGAGGAAAACTGACCAGTTGTTTGTTTCATTCGCCCTCAAGAGACAGCGCTCGCGTTTCCAAACAGTATTTGTCTACATGGTTGATGAATTGCATCATTTACTGTAAGCCCCCACTTTAAAAGAGGGGCTTATGCTCCCAATAGGCATCCTCTCCCCCCCTCCCCGAGCTAGGGAATTTTTAGTGCTCTGGGGATATTGGCTGCTGGACACCTCAAGATGGCAGCAGACAGTAGGTTTAGGGAGTATATAAAGGAGCAGATAGGAAGTTTCTGGGCCTTTCTAGCATGGGCATTAGGCCGGGGCTGGGGGGGGGGCTGGAAGAGCAGAATTAGGTGGGCAAGTAAGGGAGCTCGGCGGTCTGGATGGGCCAGTGGGGGCCCCCCCCCTGCCAAAGTGGAGACAGGATGGCTCCCTCAGCATCATGGCATCAAGGAGCTAGGGGAATGGAGCTCTGTGGGGAAGTATTAGCCAGGTCCTGCGTCACTGGGGGCAGGGAATGTAGGTGGCCATGGGGGGCCAGGAAAGGTAGGAGCACTTAGTGACCCTTGTAAAGTGAGATTCCTGGGCCACCAGGGCTGTGGGGGCAGTGGCAGGGTCCCCACAGGAGGGAAACCAGTGGCAGTGGCTCTCCCTCGTACCCAGTGTGGCAGGGTGGCCTGGGGCAGAGGGAGCAGGGGGCCCTTTACCCCAAAATGGGGCCTGCTTGGAGGGACAGGTCCTGGGGTGCTGGCACATGGAGGTCAGGCGGGTCACGGGCTGTAATACCAGGCCTTGGAGGGTAGCCCTCATCTGGAGCTTAGTGCAAGCCCAGGATGTGCTGAAGAGGATGTGGGCCTGGCAGGGATTTCCTGTAGAGGAACAGCAGAAATCACAGCAGCTTTGGGTCATTAGTGGTAGAAGGCAGGCTGCTTGGAGGGACCTGGGGGTGGCAGTGCCCAGGATCTCCCAGGTGGCAGGACAGCCTGTAGCAAGGGGCTGGAGTACTGGAGCAGGGCCGGGTTTTCGGGCCGCTGTACTAGTGGAGCCGTTAAGATGAGAGGCTGAGTGAAATGAGAGGGCAGGTGCTTAAGTAGCACCCACACAGAGCCAGGCTGAAGTGGGTTACAGGGCCTGGGTCATAAGAGAAAAAATCCTGGCACCCCTGTGGCATGGGCCAGCACCCAGGGGTCCAGGTGGGGGGAGCTGCTCACTTTTCTGCGCTAGAGTTCGGGGTGATGACCAGTGGCACTGAGTGGGTAACCCAGCAGTTAAGAAAGAGAAGGGGTTTGGGTTTAACAGATCCAGAGCTAGGAGATTGTAGGGATCAGAGTTTGAGAGATCTTGGGTAAAGCATCCAAGGAAGAGAGTGTAGAAAAATCCTTGCTTGTTACTGCCTTAAAATCCATAATTTCTGCTGCTTTAGATATCCAGCCAGTATGTCTGTAAAAAGTTTGATTAGCTCCATGGAGCTGCTTTATTTATTTGAATGAAGTATGTGACCCCTGCATTGCTAGAATCATTTTTTGTGCAGGAGCTAAATAAAGAAGCTAGTTGGGAGAAGATAGCAGTGATGTGCTTTATTTAAACTGAAAGGGGGAAGTTAATGAAATAAGATCCTTTTCACCTTTTTTTCCCCTTTTCTTGTGCACCTAAATTAATTTCTCATAAGCTATATTCCAGATGAAATCTTCACCCTGCTCTTAGCGGGCATGAGGGGCTCAGGGGGCTCCAGAGATGGTAGATGTGCAGTGTGGAGTTCCTGGTCAGGTGTGCCAGCATTCAGGGATAATCCAGATCCTATGGAGAAGGTGAGAGTATACGGGTGATTGGAGACACCAGAAAGGTAGACCACAACTTTTTCTGCCTTTTATGGGAGTGCATTTGTCTCGATGGTTTAGTGCTTGAGGTGACCTCCCCCCCCCATTGCCCCCAGACCATCTGTGAAAGAAGTTATGCCCCTAGACGGTGGGCCAGGGTGGGGGTTTACATTACAGCTACTGCAAGTACAACAAGCCCCTTCCGGAGGTGGTCAAAGGCCATTCCACCAGGGGTATGGCTGCCTCTACAGCTTGCTTCTGAAATGTGTCTGCTGCTGACATCTGTGTAGCTGTCACCTGGAGTTCTGCTCACACTTTCACCAAGCATTACAGTCTGGACATCACCTCTAGGCATAGAGCCAACTTCGGACTGGCAGTCCGTTACGGCCTTCTGTCATGAACTCTTCTTGACTGCTGTCTGGTCCTCCTCCTGCTGATTTCTGCCTGGTGATACCGGTACTGCTTGGGACTCAGTCCTACTGGTGTGGCCTGCTGCATGAGCCTTCCTCGAAGCAAGATAGTACAGTTACGTAAGAACTTACCGTAACAGTAGCTCTTCAAGAAAAGCTCTTACAGCAGGCCCTGCTTTCCCTCCCTCCTTCCCCCTGCACCTCTTTTTTTATTGCATCAACTTCTGTGTCTTTGGCTCTCAGGATAACCTCCTACGTTCTCCATCAGCTGGCCGCGCAGAGTTTCCAGCGGGAGAACTGAGGTAGGTGTAGGGGACCGCCCTCTTATATAGCCTGTACTGACATCAGATGACTGACATCTGCGGGGGACGGTCTCCCATGGTAGACTGCTAGCTAGAAGTTTTCCGTGTGGTCCTAGTGCCTGGCTGCATAGTCCTACTGGTGTGGCCTGCTGCAAGAGGTTCTCTCAAAGATCTACTGTTACAGTAAGTTCTTATGTACCTGTACTTTTCAAGGACTGGGGACATTGTAGCCATTGCAAGAGAGACATGCTGACCAACAGACCAAACTGATAGAGGTCAGACTGCCTCTTTTGAACCCTCTATCAATGAAGATCAGTTTCAGGCTTCAGCAATCTGAAATCAGCTGATCGGTATGGCTGCAACGTTGCAGCTATGTAACAAGCTGAGTGTCAGTGACATGGCACGTCAGTAGGGTGTTCCTGCATGAAAAATTTATTATTCCACTGAGTCGGCATGTTCAGAAGCATGAAATTTAACAAATGCACTAATTTCCAGTTCTATGGTAGGTAGATAGATAGAAAGAAAAAGAAAAACAGAGAGAGAGTGAGAGAGAAAAATCAAAGAGAGAGAGAGTGTGCACAGGGGATCACTAGAGCTCAGTGCTTTAACTGAAGCCAACAGCATGACTCCAGCTGCGGCTTCAGCATGCAATAAAGTCCCACTGTTCTCATACAGAGAACAAGGGTCAAGGGCTTGTCTCGCTAAGCTGGGCACCCTGGATTTTGGGGTGCCCAGAAAAGGCATTTCTGGCAATTGTTTTGAAAAATAAACACCATAATCTAGCAGACAGGTCCTGTTTAGCTGGGTTCAGTTTTTTTTTTTTTTTTAATTACACCATTTTATGTATTTTCTGTGATATTTAGTTTGAGGGGGGAAAAAACAAGAATGGTGGCTCTCATAGCAGAAAAAAAAATTGTGCTATGAGAAGCAAGCGGTGAGAAATCAAAAACATTCTTGTGACACAGAATTTTTGGTTTTGTATCAGAACGTTATCCTAAAAACCCTACTGAGCATGCTTAGAACAGGAATTTTTATTTAATCTTTATAACTCTGGAACCATTTATTATTTTTTCATGAAACCTTCCGAAGGCACTGGCTTGGCACAGAAGGATTCCACCCTGAACATTTCAGAAAAAATTCCAGTCTGTGTAGGCTGCATGTGACAGCAAACCCAAATACCATGTTAAGCATAGAGGAAACAAATTAGACCGCTACAGAAAAATGACATACGCAGATCTCAGAAACCGCACAAGCTGCTGTCACAAAACTTTCCACAGATATTGACCTTGCTTCCTAAACACATGGGAAATTTCAGCTAGTTTTGTCAAATGCCACCAGTGTTATTAAGGTGCAAAATTAGGAGTTTAACATAGAACCTCTTGCTCAGCCCCAATTATAGGGAAGCTACTGCACCCCATAACATACACACACAGACACACAAAAAAATAGGCATGGAATTCCATGGGGGGGGAGGAGGGAATTGTTTAACCAGGAAAGGCACACTAAGCTGGAGCTTGTTTCCAGGTGCGACTTTGGAGCACAAGGAAGTTAAGAGACTTGCTCAGGGTCACACAGTATGCAAGTGGGGCAGATGGGGTTCAAACCCAGATCTCCAGGTTTGCAGCTCAGGACCCTTAAGCATTACGCTATGCTGCCTCCTCAGCTAGCTATGATTTATACTCATCATCAGCTCAGGCCCCGCCCCTGTTGCTTATCAGTATCTTTCTTTTTTCTTTCTTCACGGGCTGCAGTTGGTCCCTGAGCTGGTCCCACTCCCACTCATTCAACTCTGTAGCCACCCTCCAAACTCCACCAAAAAAAGCCCTATTAGTTGTTCTTAAAAAGAAATGCGAACCCCCCACACCGATGCTACTCACATAACGAACCCTGCTGGTCGATACAAAACAGTGCCTAATCTCCACTTGTTAACAAAAATCAACATCTTGCCTTAAACATTTTCAGCTTACAATCAAATCCACCAATCAGCTGAAGTATTGCAGCATCAGAGCATCATCCTGATAGTGCGTCCATGACAAATGGGAGGGGGAACCACACACCACTCGAAAGGTTACCTGAGGTCAAACAGCACTTGTAAAATAGTTATCTCACTGGTCCCCTCTGCATATCCCTTATACTGTATAGTCATTGCAAAAAAAAAAAAACATGCTAATGCAAACATTAGGACTGAAGAATGTAAAGGCCACAAAGTAAAGAAATAAAAACATTAGGGTTTGGAGTCTCGACAAATTTGTGGTGTGGTGTTCCTTGGGGTTCTCAACCCTAATGGCCACATGCCTCCCCTAGCCTCATGATCTAAGCACAAGCCACAAATCCAAGCCTGTGCCCCCACTGCCCCATAGGCCTAGTCTTTGTGATAGACAACTATGGCTCACCACATGTGGCCCACAGAATCACAACTTTCTTCACACAGGGCCCTGCAGACCTTGAGAGAAACAGGTGACCATGTATAACTTTATTTACAAAGGACCCTGTGGGCTCCACATGAAGCACGAGATCAAGATAATTGATAAGTGTGTATTTGGAGCACCCAGCTGCCCCTGAACAATCCATGAGATCATGTCTGACTTTCTTTGCTATGCGGAGTAAGGTGGCCATCATGATGGAGAACTCCAAGGAACACCACACCACCGATTTGACAAGACTCCAAAGATACCACACACTAGTGGTTTAATTTCTAACTTTGTTTTTTTTTGTCTTTTAGATATTTCCTGAAGAACACCGGAGGTCAAAATGTAGATTTTTAACTCTATTTTCAGTGTGCATTTAATATAACCATTTTGTTTTGTTTTCAGATCACATGCTGGCGCAGTACCTTGTTTTTGTTTAATTTTCTTGCTTTGTAAACGTTATGTTCTTCAATCCTAATGTCTGAATTAATGTAGATTTCCATGAATTTCCATTCTTTTTGTGAAAGTGGAATCATCATCTCATTTGCACATGTTCTTTCTTGACTGTGCAACATGATGTGGCTGTGCAGAACCATCTGGGCCCTGTGCCAAAAAAGGAGAGTCTGGCTGGCTGGGGATACAGAGGGTCCTCTTGCTCAGTGCCAAGGAAAGAGTGCCTCTGGTTGCAAACACATAGAGCCCTCTGGGCCAAGCACCTAGGGAAACACTCATCTGGCTGTGGATGCACACCCTGCACCAAAGGAAGAGTGCATCTGGCTATGGATGCACATAAAAATCAGTCCATCTGGCTGCAGATGCACAGAGCCTTCTGGGCCAAGTGTCAAGACAAGAGACTGTATGGCTAAAGACCTCCCAGGACCCTCTGCTTTCTGCACCAAGGGAGGTATGTCTGGCTGCACACATGAGCCAAGAAAATGGCAAAAAAGGCAAAAATTAATTTAAAAACCACTCATGAGAGCAAAAAAGACCTCATGAAAGCATTTTTATATGTCACAAATGCACAGTGGAAAGGGAAGGAGACAGAGAAATATGCAAAGGAGCACACACTGCAGTCTGCAAAGGTGCCACAGCTAAGCAATCCAACAGTAGAATTAGAAAAGAGCTGTGCACACACAAACTATATATTCAAAAACTGTTTACATCACTTGTTATTGTGGTTTAGTATTCAAACAGTACCAGCCGTGGCAAACTCCACCACCTGATGAAACCTCCTTGAGAAGTGATACATAGAACTAAGTGCCTCTACATTCTCATGCTTTAAGACAGTATTAACAGTTTTTGAATATCCCTGCTGGTATGTGCACAGCTCCTTTCCAATTCCATGGACAGGAAGGAGAGCTACATACCTCCTTTGACTCCAAAGGGTGGGGAAGGGACCCAGGGGAAAGCAGCAGAGTCCAACAGTTGGACCTCCAGGTTCAATGCCTGCTGCCCAAGGTTGGAACCAGATGCCCATCTTCAGACACCAAATTTGGAGGCAAGGCAAATATATATATATATATATATATATACACACACACACACACACTGCATATATATATACACATACTATATATAGATATGTATATATATACACACACACACACACATATACACTCGCATATATATATATATATATACACACACACACACACACACATATACATACATACACACATACTTTATATATAGCACCCTAAGCAAAGGCTCAGAGTACTTAACAAAATAACAATAAAATGCGATAAAACCCCAGAAAAAAGTTTTTAATCTGACCTTGATTAATTTATCAAATAAATAAGTCTTAAGAGAGGTTTTAAAGTCCTGTACCAAGCTGGCAGCCTTAATATATGGTGGAAGAGAGTTCCACAGAAGCGGTGCAGCCACCCAAAGGCCCCATCTCCCAATCTTTTTTAAATGGGAGGGTGGTATAAATAATAAGCTAGCTTCGGTAAAGTGTAGGGGATGGATAGAAGAGTACGGAATTAGAAGCTCTTTAAGGTAGTCAGGTTCCAGACCGTTTAGGGCTTCGCATGTTAACAAGCCTATCTTGAAGGGGATGCACACACTCACAGGCAGCCAAGTGCAGAGAGCGCAGAACAGGAGTGACATGGTTCCTCATAGAGGTGCCAGTCAACATCCTGGCTGCAGCATTCTACACTAGCTGCAAGCGACACATCAAGCCTCCAGACAACCCCAGGTATAGAGTGTTACAGTAATCAAGTCAGCTAGTAAAGGCATAGATAACCCTGTCCAGGTCAGTGGGAGTCATGAATGGATCAATCCTGGCAATAATCCGGAGATGGAAACAGATTGGCCCCAATGACTGATGAGACCTGTTTTTCAAGGTCAAGTCGATTGTCAAGAGTAACGCCAAGACCCTTTATCACCTACAGGGCACAACCATCAACAACAAGGGAGGGCAGTCTCCCATCAGTGAAAATACCCCCATGACCTGACTCGATCACCATAACCTCTGTCTTTCCGGGTATGAGACACAGCCAGTTAGCAGACATTCAGTCGTTTATCTCTGCTAAGCAATGACTGCATCTGGGGCGGCAAGATCGTTAGGGGCTCAGGACAGGTACAACTGGGTATCATCTGCATAGCAGTGAAACCCCAGATTGTACCACCTAATGATCTTTCTCCCAGTGGCAGCATGTACACGGAGAACAACAGGGGTACCAAGATGGAACCCTGCAGAATGCCACAAGGCAGCGCAAAAGAGCCTGAGGAAAAATTTCCTAGGACTATGCAGCACTGCAATCTTCTGGGTAAATATGAGTGGAACCAGCACAAAACTGCACCAGCAGCACCCACATAGTTCCCCAGACGATCCACCAGCACCCCGTGATCAACTGTGTCAAGTGCTGAGAATAGGCCCAAGAGCACCAGAATGGTATAGTGCCTTCAGTCCCCCCGCCATGAAAAGATCATATGTCACCCAAACCAAAGCCATCTCAGTGCTGTGCCGTGGCCAAAAACGCAACTGGAGAGGTTCATAGATGGACAATGCCTCCAGGCACTCAACCAGTTGGTCAACCACCACCTTCTTAATAAGCTTCCCCAGAAAGGGAAGATTAGACATAGACCTATAATTTGCAAGAACATCATGGTCAATAGATGTTTTTTAAGGAGGAGGTCTCACTACAGCCCCTTTCAGAGATGCAGAAAAAACTCCGTCACTTAATGACTCATTTACGATCTTGACAAACACTGGTCCCAGGAAATCCAAGCAGGTGATGACAAGCCACATTGGCTCAGGTTCAGGGAACAGGTGGAGGGACATATACTGGTGAGTACCCAAAGAACCTCATCCACTGAAACTGGCTGAAACTCAGTCCAACACGAGAGATGATGTTCACCAGAAAACTGATCACCTCCAGTAAGAACTGGACCAGAGGAGGTCATGCCCTGATAGAGGCCACTTTGTCAGCAAAAAACTGCCCAAACTGCTCATACTTTTCTGCGGAAAATGCTGTCCCAGACTGGAGACAGTAGGGATTTAGCCAACTGTCAACAGTGCGGAACTGCACAGCTGGACAGTTTCTCGCCACAGCAATTGATTGTGACAAAAATGTTGTCTTCTTCAGATTAACTGCTTGCTGATACTCCAAACAGTGGAGTCGCAGTGCCAACCTGTCCTCCTCAGAGCACGACCTCCTCCAGGACTGCTCCAACCTATGCCCCTTAGTCTTCAACCAGCACAGCTCAGCACAGTACCAAGGTGAATGATGCCAGGAGGTCAAGGGGTGAATGTAGTAGGGTGCAATCAGATCCAGTGCCTCAGTCAAGCTGTATTCTAAGCCTTGACCCTGGCTTCTGAACCCTGAGCACAGGCTAGCTTCAAGCACGAGGCAACCAGTGACTCCTGGAGTTGGTGAGACTCCAATTTGTTTTTTGGATGACACCAGATTGACTCTGGGGGATAGCTCCACATTGGAACTTGATGACACAATGATCTGACCAAAATAATTGGATCAACCTTGACCACCATAATGTCAAGTCTGAGTGAGAAGACCAGGTCAAGAGTGTGGCCATATGTATGTTTCCCGGAGGCAACAGCCTGAGACAATCGCAGCTGAGACATCAGCTGAAGGAGCTCTTGTCCAAAAAGACAGGATTCATCCTTGACCCAGGCATTAAAGTCCCCCAGGACAAGAATCGTAGGGGACTCCAACATGTTTTCGGCAATGAATTCTGCCAGCTCCTGCAGAAATAGACTCTCACGCCTGGAGGTCGGTAGATGAGAACTATTCTGCCACTGACTCCCGAGGCACATTTAGCGACCATACACTCAAAAGACACTGGTGTTCACACTGGAAATGTGGTGAAGCCCACAGCAGATCTAAAACAGATGGCCACCTTGCCCCCTCTGTGATCTTTCCTCTGGCAATGCAAGACCAAGTAGCCAGGAGGAAGAGAAGCCGCCAGCACAGGGTCAGCGTCATCGCCAAACCTAGTCTCAGTGATGCAGACAAGGTCAATTGGCGATTAAAGACTCCAGCACTGCTGTCTTATTTGTCATTGACCTTGCTTTACAAAGAATGGCCCAAAGGGGACGAGCCGAGCATGCTGGATGCACTATCTGCTGCTCGATGACATCTGGCAGAGCCCTAGGGTGGGGCACCAGGTATGATGGTCCTCTGTCCTGGTGCCTCCTCCTCCTCCCTGGGCATCTCCTGGTCTGCACTACACCAATTCTACCCCCCACATCACCAGACTGGGGACCCTCACTGTGGAAGGTGCTCTATTCTTTTAGGACCCCCAGCTCCCAACAGTGGTAGAGTACACCTGCTGGCAAAGACAAAGAAAGCCCTGAAAAGGGATGGAGCAACCGCAGGAAGTGTAAGTAGGTAAGCCTTCTTGTCTGAACATCTCTACACATGTCTAACTAAAATATAACAATAAGAAAAGAACACACATCAAACACACAACCAACATACACACAACAATTAAACAATACACAAATTTACTTTTAAAAACAGTACTATCCCCCACTTAACCCTAACACAACAATTCCAACAGATTGTAAGGCTCAAGGAAGGTAAATATCACATGGCTCTAATTTCTGTGGTGGTCAAAAAACTGGTGCTCAAATATTGGATGTACCAATTAGTCATATCCTACAACGAATGGTTGAATGACCTCTCAGCATGTTTCAGGGCTGAACGCCTGCTTGCTAGCTCCCGTATTAGACTCAATCTGTTTGATAAAAAGTGGGGCAAATTATATGCTTTATATCTGCATCAACGGGTTGTGACCTGATAACTCCCCATACATATCCCATAACTTACATAATTGCTCTCATACTATCCTTAGGGGCGCACTCCAGGGGGGGGGGCAAGTTAATTTCTCTGAATGTAATGTCTCAATATTCTACCATGTGCTGTTACTGTTTTCTTCTTTTATAAATTTAATAAGGAAGGTCGGAAGGTCCTCCGGCCGACCTTCCGACATTGGTCCATGCCTTTGTTACTTCTCGCCTTGATTACTGCAATGCCCTGTACCTAGGGCTGCCGGGGGTTGATATCCGCCGCTTGCAGCTAGTGCAGAACGCAGCAGCCAGGCTTTTGACTGGGACGTCTATGAGAAGTCACATTACGCCTGTGCTGCGCGAACTGCACTGGCTGCCGGTTCAGTGGCGGATCACCTTTAAGGTCGGGTTACTGACCTATAAAGCCCTACACGAACAGGGACCGCGGTATCTTCAAGATCTGCTTGTTCCCTACTGTCCCTCTCGCTCGCTCCACTCCGCCGGCGAGGGATTGCTAGAGGTTCCCAGGGTTCGTTTAAAAACATTGGGAGCACGGACATTTTCTTATGCTGCCCCTACCCTGTGGAATTCTCTACCTTGTCGGATACGAAGTTGCCTGACCGTTGAGAGCTTTAAGTTAGAATTAAAAACTTATTTATTTCAAATGGCATATGGGGAGTGATTCACTGTATTTTATTGTAATTACATTGTTATTGTTGCTGTTTGTGTTATATGTATGTATTTTAATTGTTTTATTTGTTGTTTTATTTGTACAGCGCTTTGGTATTGAAAAGTGCTTAAAAATAAATTTTACTTACTTACTTACATTTGAATTAAAAAAAAACAATAATTCCAACAGCTAGGAGAATCCAAGCCTGTTTCAGGAAAGGAAGGTCTGTAAAATAGTCCAATGTCAACAATGTAAAGAACTTCCTTTCTTGTATAATGGATCATAAAATAACTCCCACATAGTTTAGAAAAGATCTTATGAAGAAAATTAGCCACAGGAGCTCTCACCTGCTCAGGTTTAGTAAAATCATCTCACACAGGGCTCCTAAGCTCTGTCACTGCTTAGGGCAACACGTGGTTTAACCAGATAAATTCAAAGTACAAAACAACGTTTCGGCACTCTCACTGCCAAAGCCCTTTTTAGCAAAACAAGTGTTCTTTGGGAGAACAGTTTACAAATCAAAAAAGCGGCTTTAGAATGGAATGAAGGAATTTGAAGCTTGATGAAGCTGAAGAAAATTACTGCCAAAGTAGTGATAAAATGTCCAACCTGCCCTGAACGCCACAGTTGAGGGTGCAACGGTTGAAAGAAAAGCAGGTCTCAAGGAGTCCCTGTTGTGGCCAGGTCCAAGGCAGGAGAAGAATTCCTATGCCTGTTTTTGTGGCTAATTTTCTTACCACATGCGCAAAAAAATGAAAATTTCATACTCATCGTAATTCTTTATATTCCTGAACCATCTTCACCACTGATTCATACTGATGGGTTCTGAGCTGGAGGCGCTAGAACCCCATGGGAGCCAGAACTTTTCAGGAGGGCTGGCGCTAAGGTAGGCTGCATGCATGCGTGGCACCATGAGACTAGCTTGTGCTGCATGGCTTACCTTGGTCCCAGCCCTTAACTGCCTCAGTACCTTTTTTACCAAGGAGATGCAGCATAACCAAATTTAGTATAACACCTAACCTAACAAACTCTGGCCAGAGCTGGTATGGCTGCAGATGAGCTGACAGAGGAATATGGCCCTGTCTGTTGTGTTCAAGATGGCTGCTGGAGTTTTTTGCGCATGCGCAACTCACTCATGCGCACTGAACTCTAGTGGCACGGCGGCACAGTTTGCCATGTCAAAGATGGCCACTGCACTTCAGTGAGCACATTTGAGCCATTGTGCATGTGCAGAAAACTATGGCAGCCATTTTGGGCATGGCAGACACTGCCACCATGCCTTTGGAGTTCAGTGTGCATGCGCAGAAAATTCCAATGGCCATTTTGAACACAGTGGACAGTGCCATGTTCTACCGACCGTTCTTTTAAATAGTATTGTGAATGCACAGTGATTGCCGTTCACTTCCACTATTTAAAAGTCCGGTTGGTATCCAGTAAGCTCCCTTCTCTACTGTGTTCGCAAGACGGCTGCAGGGCTATGCTCAGTGCAGCCATAAAAATGGCATAAGATAGCCTTTGCGACCCGTGTATGAAGGGTTAACAACAAGAAGCAGTGTCTTCACAGTCTGAACCTAAAAAAAGGGGAAGTGAAGACCAATGAACAGAAGAGAGAGCCTGGGGGATGGAGGGTGGATATGTGAATGAATGGTGAAGATGGTCCAAGAAGATCAAGAATTATGGTGAGTACATAGTTTTCATATCTTCCAGGACCTATCTTTACCATTGAGTCACACTGATGGGCCAGCGTACCAAACTCAGACGAAAGTTCCCCCGGGCAGGGTGGCAGA
Source organism: Neoceratodus forsteri (assembly GCA_016271365.2). NCBI lineage: Eukaryota > Metazoa > Chordata > Ceratodontiformes > Ceratodontidae > Neoceratodus > Neoceratodus forsteri. The sequence goes on along the minus strand of CM057456.1, from coordinate 159,570,678 downwards.
AGCCAGAGCTCAGGACAAGAGTCCATTAAGGATTGGCCTGCTAAAAGAGGTATGCTGCCTGGCATGGACATCCAAGGCATAGTGCTTGATGAAAGCGTGCACTGTGCTCCAGGTTGCAGCTCTGCAAACATCAGCAAAAGGTACAGAGCAAATCTCCACCAAGGGCGTAGCAATGGCTCTGGTGGAGTGGGCATGGACGTGGCCTTCCAGCTTGATTTGCACCATGGAATAGCATTGGTAGAGACAAGCTACTATCCATGTTGAGATGTATTTGATCGTAACCGGTTGACCCAGCCAGTTGGGACTGAAGGAGACGAAGAGCTGCTTGGACTGCCGGAAGTCCTTAGTTCTATCCAGATAGAACTTACGGGCCCATTTAACATACAGAGAGTAGAGTGTGTTCCCCCTCATTCTGGAAGTCAGGAAAGTATGTGGGCAGTACCAAAGGCTGGTTCAAGTGGAACTCTGATACCACCCTTAGGCAAAAACTTGGTGTGTGTGCAAAGAACCACCGTGTCTTTTTGAAAGACAGTAAACAGAGGGTCCATGACCAAAGCATGTATTTCAGAGACCCTGCAGGAAGAGGTGATGGCCACAAGAAATGCAGTTTTCCAAGTTAGAAATTTTAGGTCACACGTACCCAAGGGTTCAAAAGACTACGAGTGAGCATGTCCAACACAAGGTTGAGATGCAGGGTCACAGGAAGCAACAGGCTTCCTGACTGGGGGCCTTATGTGCAAAATGCCTTTCAAGAACCTCAAATAGGGGTAGTTGAGCTAGAGTGAGGTTCTGAATTGGCTTGTGGTACGCTGAAACAGCACAGAAATGGACATTAACTGAGGAGTATTGAAGTCCAGTTTCAGAAGGGTCCAGAGGGTACTCTAAAACTTTGTCTGGTGGCCGTCGGAATGGACCTATACGGGATCTGGAGCACCACTCAGAAAAACGTTTCCATTTGGCAATGTAAGTCTTTCTGGTGGAGGGCTTATGAGCATCAGAAGAATCTCAGAGACCCTCTGAGAGGCTTTGTACCTCCTCACGTCCATCACTTCAGGAGCCAGGCTTGGATATGAAGGGAGCATAGGTTGACTGAACCGGGGACCCCTGAGTCAGGAGGTCTGTCTGCAGTGGAAGTGGCCTCGGTGGGGCAATTGACAAGTTAATGAGCAGGGGAAACCATATCTATTGAGGCCAGCATAGAACAATGAGAATCATTTTGCCCCAGTGGGCCTCCAGCTTGAGCAATACCCTCTGAATTAGAGGAATAGGAGGAAATGTGTACAGAAAGTGATTTGTCCACTGCAGCCTGAATGCATCCTGACAGAGCACACCAGGTTCTGGATTTTTGGAACAGAATCGATGTAGTTTGGCGTTGAGTGGGGATGTCAAAAGGTCCACCTCTGGGGTTGCCCACTCATCAAAGAGACTGCATGACATCTGTTGCCAATGACCACTCATGGGGATTTGCTTCTGTCTGACTGAGTGTCTGCCAGACTGTTCTGAGCCCCTGGCAAATAATTTGCTTGGATCAGAGAGTCCTGCTCCAGACGCCATTCCCACACCCTCATTGCTTCCCTGCAAAGAGGATAAGAGTGTGCTCCCTCTGTTTGTTAATGTTGTACATGACTGACTGGTTGTCCATCTGCAGGGGGATTACCTTGTCATGGACAAAGTCCACCAGGGCCAGAAGGGCGTATAGGACTGCTCTCATCTCCAAGACACTGATGTGGAGATGGGGTTTCAGACTCCCTCTGTACACTGGTCCAGACAATGGGTTCCCCACCCCAACAGAGATGCATTTGTAGTGAGTAATTGGAGGGTCTGGGGGTGAGAAGGGGAGGTCTTGGAGAAGATAGTCTTCCTGTGTCCACCACAAAAGTGATTGGAGCAGGGGCTTCACCACTTTGATGGGGTAAGATTGGGGATGCATTGTCAGAGACCACTGCATGCTGAACATCCACTGAGATGTCATCATGTGCAAATGTGCTGGAGGCACAAGAGACAATGAGGCCTAACATCTGCTGCATGGAGTGAGCCTGAACATACCTGTTCTCCATGATGAAATGCATCATCTGAAGGATGACTTTCCTTCTGTCTTCTGGGAGGAAGGCCCTTGCCTTGGTGATGTCCAAGAGGGTTATAATAAAGAGAAGCTGATGAGAGGATTGAAGATGGGACTTCTTTAGATTCAGCAGGACTCCCACGGAGGTCAGAAATTGAGCTGCTGTGGACACTGCTTATTCTGTGCCCTGCTTAGATGGGATGGCTGACAGTCTGTTGTCCAGATAGGGCAAGACTTTGAGTCAGAGTTTTCAAAGATGTGCCACGAGAACCACAAAGCACTTTGTAAAGACTTCAGGTGCCAAGGATAGCCCAAAGGGCAGGACCCATAATTGGTAATGCAGGCCCAAAGCCATGAAACTGAGAAATTTATGGTGGCTGGAGTGGACCAGGATATGCTGGTATGTGTCTTGCATGTCCAGGGAATCCATTCAGTCCTGCGGCTTGAAGAGTGGCAGTAGGGTCCCTAGGAGACCATCTTGAACTTCTCCCCAGTGTAGGAACTTGTTCAGTTTTCTGAGGTCAAGAATGGGGCATATGTCCCCTGACTTCTTTGGAACGAGGAAGTAACGGGAGTAGAAACCTGTACTGCACTCAGCTTCCGGCACTACTTCCACTGCCCTGTTGCTCAAGAGGCCCACAATCTCTGTGGCGAGCTGGCCTGACATGGGAATTGAAAGAAGGTATTGCCTCTTCGGTGGATAATCCAGAGGGATCTACAAGAACGTTAGTGAATATCCCTCCCGGATGATCCTTGAGACTCATTTGTCTGTGGTGATGGATTTCCACTGATAAAACTGAGTCAGATGCCCCCCCACTGGAGAGGAGAGGTCTGCGTCAAATAACTGAGGCAGAACTGGGGCTGGAACTTCAGAGGATGGCACTAGGTGCTTTCAGGGCCTGTGCCTCTGGTTGCGCTTTCTTCTGCTGCTGTGCAGGCTGGGATTTGACTTGGCTCCCTGCTTTTGCCACAGAAGGACTGTTAATTGTGGTAAAAGACTTGCCACTTTGGGGTGAACTGGGGCAGGCCTAGAAATTTTAATGGCCATTCTAGTCTTCTGAGAGGCCTCCAGGGACTGTTATATCTGTTGGCTGAAGAGATAGGAGCCACTAAATGGGATATTAATGACCTGCTGCTGGACATCGTTGGAGAAGCTGGATGTCTGAAGCCATGAAAGCCTCCTGATGCAGATTCTCTTGGCAGTAGAGCGAGAAGCAGTGTTATATAGGTCCACAGCTGCCCTCAACTGGTGACTGTTAGGTTCAATACCATGGATAACAGTCTGAAGAATTTTCTGCTTGGTGTCAGAGTCTGGCATGGCTTGTGCAAGGGATCTAACAGAGGTCCAGAGGGTGTACTTGTACTTGGAGAAGTGCTCTTGATAGTTATCTATCCGCATACTAAGGGTAGCTGCCACGAAAGTGCTCTTTCTCATCTTGTCTTTCTTGTGCGACTCCTTATTGATAGGATGTGCTGTGACCTCTTGAGGAAGAATGGCCTTGTCATTCTCGGCCAGAATGACAAGCTTATTGATAATAGGCTGAGAAGCCAGGATTGGTCTATATTGAGGGGCGGTATACTTATGATCTATCTGCTTATAGATAGAGGGAGTGGCTGTAGGCCTGGCCCTCACTGCCTCCAAGAGTGTCTCAAAACCAGGTAAAACAGGAGGCATAAGGTTGACTGATGTAGCCCTGGCACAATGTATCAAGAGGGCTACTACCCCTGCCTAGCAGGCTTGACCAAGGTTGAGGGGCCTGGGTTCCCATTTAGCTAATATGGGGGTTCTTTCCCAAGTTAAAGATAACTAGCGTGGTGCCTCGACCCAGAATACATTTTAAGTGGGTCAGATATTTAGCAGTACAACCCCGTGGGATGCTGTACCAACCCACCTCCCCATATAGTCACCCTAACACATGGACTTACCATAACCAAATAAAAAAACTATTTTAACACTTTACTTTATTGGCTTAAGATAATAATATGCTCTCTAAAATTATGATCATGAGTCAGAATTTTCCAAAACAGTTAAACCACATTTTATTTACATGGGGAGGGTTAGAAAAGGATAAAATGGAGCAGAAGTCAAGCAACATTTTGCATTGTTTGGTACAGCAAACAATCATTTTTCATTTAGTATTAAAGCATATTTTCAATATTTTCACCCACCAACCCTCTAACTGCTGCAGATCTTTACCATTTAACAAACCCCAACTGGTACCAGTTCCCCGCTTCAGATGACTCCTCAGAATCTGTCCCTGGGTACCCAGTACTATTTTGTTGCAGGCCTGAGGTGCAGTTGGTTGGTCAGCATTGGTGCGCTTACTTGAATCAATATTAACCTCTCTGTACATCCATTAGTTACTTTAGAACTACTATGCTACTGGGCACAAACTTGAGGCAACTATTTACATACCCCAGGTGCAGGACAATCACTGCCTTTACTCACGGTTCTGCTGACAGTCTCAGGTAGCACTGGGACTGTAGACCTGGGTATTTGAAACCACAGAACTCGGGATGACTTGAGAAACATAGAAACTTGACCGCAGATAAGGACCGCTAGGCCCATCCAGTCTGCCCATAAGCCCTACCCCTTGCTTGTGGCCTCTGACCCTACTTGATCAATAGCTTTCTCCTCTCCCTCTCCTTTCCACTTCTAGGGTTCCCTTACGTCTGTCCCATGCATGTTTAAAACTGTCTACTGTGCTCACTCCCACCACCCCTTGTGGCAGACCATTCCACGCATTCACTACTCTTTCCATGAAGAAAAACTTCCTCACATTACCCTTCAACCTGCCACCTTCCAATTTCATATCATGCCCCCTTGTTCCTGTAGTCCTCCTATATTGGAAGATGTTGCCCCCTGCACCTTGTTTATGCTTTTAAGGTACTTGAATGTTTCTATCATACCACCCTGATCCCTCCTCTCCTCCAGCTAGTACATGTTGAGGTCCCTTAATCTCCCCTCATATGTTTTTTGGTGCAAGCCCTGTACCATCTTGGTTGCCCTTCTCTGGACTGCCTCCACCTGTCAATATCCTTACAAAGATGCGGCCTCCAGAACTGCACACAGTACTCCAGGTGAGGCTTCACCAATGTTTTATACAATGGCATCACCACCTCCCTCCTCCTACTAGTGATACCTCTGCCTGTGCACCCCAGCATGCCACTGGCCCCCCTGTAACCTTTGTACTCTGCTTAGACACCTTTAGGTCATCTGAAGTGACAGCCCCCAGATCTCATTCTTCTTTGGTGATCATCAGCAGCTCCCCACCCATCCTGTAGCTCTCCCCAGGGTTCCTTCATCTAAGGTGCATTATTTTGCACTTCTTTGCATTGAAATTCAGCTACCATACCTTGGACCATTCCTCATGCTTCCCCAGGTCTCTTCTCATTTTCTCCACCTCATCTGGAGTTTCCACCCTGTTGAAGATCTTTGTGTCATCTGCAAACAGGCTGTCACTAATTAAGATATTAAATATGTCTAGCCCAAAAGCTGCTCCTTAAGATACCCCGCTGGTCACCCCTCTTCTCCCCGGACTGAATCCCATTTACCACCACCCTCTGCCTCCTGTCAGTTAACCAGTTCCTAACCCAGTTTACCACCTTGTGGCCCATGCCCAGACTACCCATCTTGTTTACCAGTCATGTGGGACAATGTCAAAGGCCTTGCTAAATTCGAGGTAGGCGATGTCCACCGCTCCCCCTTGATTTACCTCCTTTGTCACCCAGTCAAAAAAATCTATCAGATTTGTTTGACATGACCTTCCTGATGTGAATCCATGTTGCCCTGGGTCCAGGGCACCTGTGGATTCCAGGTGTCCCACTGTTCTCTCCTTGAGCAGTGCCTCCATGATCCTACCCACCAATGAGGTGAGGCTGATGGGCCTCTAGTTCCCTGCCTCCTCTCTGTTCCCACTTTTGGGTAGAGGGACATGTGCCCTCCTCCAGTCCTGGAATCACTCATGTGATGGGTAATTCGGTGAACATGGCTGCCAGAGGTGCTGCTAGTTCTCTCTGCAGCTTCCTCAGTATCCTCTAGTGTATGCCATCTGGCCCCACTGCTTTGTCCACCTTTAGAGTTGTGAGCTCCTCTAGGACTCTCTCCACTGTGAATGGACTAGTGTCCACCCCCTCTTCATATCTGTTGCCCAACTGTGGTCCATGACCCTCCCCCTCTTAAGTGAATACTGAACAGAAGTATTTATTCTTTTTTTTTTGCCTTCTCTAGGTCTCCCTCCTTACACTCTCCTTCATCCCCTTTGAGCCTTACTATCCCCCCTCCCGGCTTTCTTTCTTTCGTTGATGTACCTATAGAATGTATTTTCCCCTTTCTTCACTGTTTGCACTAATCTTTCCTCAGTTTGTGCCTTTGCACTCCTAACAGCCTTCCCTGCCTCCCTTAGACACTCTAGGTACACCTCCCTGTCTTCCCCCTTTGGGACTCCTTATATTTCCTGAAACCTGCCCTTTTAGCCCTTACTTTGTCCACCACCTCTTGAGAACCACAGCAGTCTCTGCTTTCTCTTGCCTTTGGTTACCGACCTGATGCACTGGTTCATCACCTCCTCTATGTCTCCTTTCAGGTGCCCCCACTGCTCCTCAATCCCCTTTTAATTCCTTACTCTCCACAGCTTCTTTGATACATCTCCCCATTTCAGTGAAGTCCACCCTTCTGAAATCCATAACCATCGCCCTTGTGTGACTTGACTGCGTCCCTGTCTCCATGCTAAACCACACTATGTGGTGGTTACTGGATCCCAGTTGCCCTTCTACCTGGACATCTGCTACTCTGTCCCCACTGGTTAGTACTAGGTCCAGAATCGCCCGGTCTTTGGTGGGATCAAGCACTAGCTGCCTGAGGCTTGCCCCCTGTAGGAAATCTAGGATGTCACAGCTTCTGGTTGAAGCAGCTGCCTGGGTGGTCCAATCCACATCAGGCATATTGAAATCCCCCAGCAGCAGAACTTCACCTTTTGTTGCCATCTCATGTATTTTATCCACTAGCTCCCTGTCCACTTCCTCCCCCTGTGTTGGAAGCCTGTAAATCACCCCTGTGCTTATTGCTGTGCCACTGGCAGATTGAAGGATGGTCCACAGTGCCTCGGCCTCCCCGTCTACCCTGCACTTCTGCTGCCTTTATACCCTCCCTGACATAAAGGGCCCCCCTCCTTTTTTACACCCTTTATCCCTCCTGAACAGAGCATAACCCGGTACATTTATGTCCCAGCTATGATTTATAGTGTACCAAGTCTCTATTATTGCTGCTATGTCCAGGTCTGCCTCCACTAACTAGGCCTCTAGGTCTGGGATTTTATTTCCCAGGCTGTGGGCATTAGTTACCATGACCTTCCATGTTCTGCAGCCTATTCTCCCCTCTACCCCTGCTTCTGCCCTCCTGCTTCTTCCCCTCACCAGAGTCATCTTTCTTATGTGGCCTCAATTTCTCCGCTTCTCCCTTCCTGTCTTGTTCAGGTGCCCCCGTCATCCTCATTTTCCTGCACCTCAGTTCTGATTACTTAACCTTGTGGGGGTGGGCAGCCCGAGTTTATCTGCTCCCTTTGACCCCTCTCCCGGTTAGTTTAAATGCTTGTCAATGAAGCATTTAAACTGTCCATTGAGGACTGCTTTCCCCTTCCCGGTCAGATGCAGTCCATCACCACTATCTAGGGCACCATCATCCCAGATGGGTCCCCAGTCCCCATGAAGCCATACCCCTTCTCGCCATACCAGTCCTTCAACCATGCATTGAAGCTTCTGATAGAGAATTTCATCTCCCCATGCCATAGACCAGCAGCACCTCTGAAAATGTCATGGAGCTTGCTCTCTTCCCCAGGCACTCTCCCAACTCTCTCAAGTCCTCATGTACCTGCTTCATATTGCCCTGTCCTTGGATAGGTCATTTGTTCCCAGGTGAACAATGACCTCCACCCCTCCTCTCCTTGCCACTGCTTCAGCTATCTTCAGGATCTGCTTGCCCTCTCTCCGAACTGTGCCTCCTGGAGGCACTTGACCTCTCTTTCCTCCCTATCTGTGCCCAGATCTATCCCCCGGACAATTGAGTCTCCCATTAGGAGTAACTTCTTCTTACCCTGGGGTCCTCTTAACCCCACTCCTGGGTTTCCCTTCTGCAGGACCCTCACCTCCTCCCTGGTCGCAGCCTCGGGTTCCCTTACTGAACTCTCCCTTTCCTCCAGAACAGTAAAGGAGTTCCTGAGCTGGACTGGATGGGGGATGTGCCTCTGACCCCCCTCCCTGAGCCCACCATAGTCCATCCCGCCATCTGCCTGGGTAGCCGCTATGACAATGGCTGGGGACATGGTGGCCTCTGGGTGAGGGCAATGGCCCCCAGTACTCCTGCAGCTCGGCCTGGAGTTTGGCCACCTCTGTCTTCAGCCCATAGTGGTACCTACAAATGGAGCAGCACTTCAGAACCCAAAATGTTCTCTTGAAGATTGCAGCACCACACCCAGTGCACTGCACCGCTCCCTGCATCTTCCATTTATGGTTTCTTGGCCCTTTTACTCTGAGCCCTGTGGCTGCTCTACTTTTTTTTTTTTTTGTCATCTCTCTTCTCCTTTCCCTTTTCTCTCTCTTTTCTCCTGTACCGCTGCTCTCTTCTGTCTACTTCCTCTGTATCTCCCTCTTATTGACTACAACATGCCCTGTCCCAATCTGGAGATGAGGAGATGTGAGGCAGGCACCTTGAAGCTTGGACCTTTTGACTTGCTCGAAGGTCTAGCAGCTTGTCACCTTCAGCCCGCTTCCAGACCAGTTGCAGAGCACAAATGCAAGGCTTTCCAGGCCACAAGTAACCCCAGACCCAGGAGTGACCAGATGGTCTGGCTCCCTCAATGGATCCAGAGTGCCCTAGCACCCAGGCATGCACCTGTGGCTCCCTGTGGCCCAGTTGGCCCCACTCGATAGGGGTTGGCTGTTTCCGTACCTGGCTCCGGGTTGTAGATGATCAGATTTCAGTCTCTTTAGCTTCATATCAAAATTGGCAAACTTTAATCTTGAATTTTAGTCACATCCGGCTGATAGGCATTTTCAGTCAAACCGCCAGTGTGGCAGCCTTGGCCTGTTCAAACCACGTCAGTGTCTCTGGATTTCTCACTGAACATACAGTCTCAGTGAGACTTTGGGGCACTCAGATGGGCTCCTCTGAGGACCCTGAAGTTGGCACTGATCGAACATCTTCTTTCCTCATCCAGTCCCTTAACTCAGACATTCACTTTTTCCTCACTGGGCAAGTGCTCTCGAACCAGAAGAGGCTCTCTCTTCCTCTCTAGAAGACCAGCCTTGGCACTGATGGCAAGCCCTCGCATATCAGGGGGACTCCCATGCAGTTTTCCCGTAAACCAGATCAGTTTTCCAAAAACCAGAACCATCTGTTTTCCTTAGACCAATGTCTTTCCCCTTTTCTGTGTCATTAAGTCCAACCAGGATACAGAACCTTTTATCCTTGTTTCTCACTGTTCAGGTGTAGAATTTCTCACTGCCCTTTCAAACCTACAGCTTTCTCTCTATTGCTGGGCCCTGCAGCTCTCTTCCAGCTGAAACTGCAAAACCAGATTCTTTGATCCAAATTCCTTCACAAATGGGGGAAGGCAAACAAAGGCCCTGGGGGACAGGTGGCTGGTGACCCCCAGGCAGGCCCTTCCCCAGCCTTGCAGCCCCCTCTTCTGCATAGGGGTTGGAGTCCCCCTTCCTCTGGAGGGGCTCCCACTGAACTGAACTCAGAACTAACAGCCCTTGGGGTCTGGGAGTTCTCTGGCAGCTCCCCATTGGCGGAATTAACTGTCCCTTCTCAAAATTAATATGCATGATCCTCCTTCGATACCTGATTGGCTGTGTAAACGGGCACCAACTATCTCCCCAGCTTTTTCCCCCATATGTCCTCTGAACAGTCCCACAGTCCTTGGCAGCAGTCCTAGCCCTCTGATTGGCTAAAACTGGGGTCAAAGCCTGCAGACATGACTACTGAATACAATCTCAAACGCAGTCCACACAATGCCCCCATTTTCATGCCCTAGGGCAGCCAGCAGAAAAAAAACAGGTTACTCCTCTGTAACAGTAGTTCTAGGAGTGATACAGGTTGTTCATCCACACTTTTTGGCATGTCCTGTTCCCCTTTAAATCTTGCTGGATGGTCTGAAAGCTGGTTCCTCCCACCCATCTGGGTGGTATATCCCCCGGCTCTGCCCCATGATGCCAGATCTTGCCCGCTGGAAGCAGAGGGTTGTGCGTCAAAGCTGGGGAGCTCGAGTGGGTTCGTGTGGATGAACAACATATACCACTCCAAGGAAGTACAGCTGCATACTTACCATAATGGTAGATCTTTGAGGGGTATCTCTTGCAGCAGGTAATACACTTGGGTCATTGTCAGAGGATGCTGTGGCACATGGCAGCTCTCTTCCAGTAGTCTTTTGCCAGGGGACGCCCACACATGACATCATCACTGTGCTCCTATATAAGAGTGAGCGGTCCCTGGTATCCTCAGTTCCCCACTGGATTCAACTCGCTAAGTGAGGACCGAGGGAGATCCGAGGTACCATATGGATACCATCCCATATTTGTTTGGATCAGAAGTTGTTCTCTTAGAGAAGGAGGGGGTGGAGGGAAGGATTGTACCTGCTGCAAGAGATACCCTTCGAAGATCTACCGTTACGGTAAGTACGACACTGTACCATCTTCCATGGGGATAATCTCTTGCAGAAGGTAATACACTTGGGATGAATCCCAAGCAGTAAACCCAGGAAAGGTGGAAGTTATGACAAAAAGCCTTGTAGTACAGCTCGGCCAAAGGCTGTCCTACGGCGTGAAGCAATATTTAAGTTGTAATGCTTCGTGAAGATATGTATTGTGGGTCATGTCACTGCATTGCAGATATCAGTGATAGAAGCCCCCCTTGAAGCAGGCTGCAGTGGTGGCCATGGCTCTGGTAGAATGGGCTTGGACAGGTCCTGGTAATGGCTTGTTATAGTTCTTACAACAAAAAATTATACAATGCGCCAGCCAATTGGAAATGGTCTGTTTAGCGACCGAGAGACCTTCCCTTGTTGAGATGAAGGTAACAAAATGTTGAGAAGTTTTCCAATAGATTTGGTATGATTGGTATAGAATCTCAATATACGATGTACATCTAAAGTCTGTAAAAGGTATTTACCCGGATTAGAATGATCGGGGTAGTAGACTGGCAATTCAGTGGTCTGATTTAAGGTGTGTTCTGAGACCACCTTAGGCAAAAAAAGGAAGGACTGGTTCAGAGAACCACGCTGTCTTTGTGAAAGATTAGGTAAGGCTCTTTACACATCAGGGCATGAAGCTCAGAAAAATGTTGAGCAGAGGTGATGGCCACCAAAAATACTATCTTCCAAGAAAGGAAGCGGAGGTCACAGGTGGCCACCAGTTCGAAAGCCTCAAGGGTCAGTTTTTCCAAAAGGAAATTCAGATCCCACGGAGGGGTGGGCTGTCTAATGGGAGGTTTGATATGTAACATGCCTCTTAGAAACATTTTGGCAAGATGTTGTTGATACAGTAGTTTCCCTTCCAAGGGCTCATGGAAGGCTGAGATAGAGGCCAAATGAACTTTAACAGGAGTAACTCAAACCTGTCCCGGCAAGTGAGGCCAGGTAATCCAACACTTTAGTCAGTGGACAGGAATAAGGGTCCAATGACTGTGAAGCGGCTCATATGGATAAGCATTTCCACTTGGCATTATAGGTTTCCCTGGTAGATGGTTTACGTGAAGCCAATAAAATATTGGCTGCAGGAGAGGCGACTTGAAACTGGGCTATGAAAGCGTCCTCAAGAGCCAAGCGTTAAGGTGTAGTGACTTCAGGCTGGGGTGAAAAAGGGTCCCATGATCTTGTGTCAACAGATCTGATTGGCAACGGAATGAGGTCTGCTATTGAGAAATGAAAATTACGTACCTACCGTAATTCTTGATCTTCTTGTATGAGTCTCCACCACTTATTGACTCTATTGGGATCTGCACCAGAGGCACTAGGACCCAGCGGGAGCAAACTTTTTTGCTGGAGGGCCGGCGCCAGAGATGGAACCGTGAGGAGCGGCACCGCGAACCCCAGCTCGTGCGGTAATGACTATCTCGGCGTCCACCCTCCAACCGCCTCAGTACCTTTTTTACCAAGGAGGTGCAGCGTAACCAACCTAGAAGGATAACCTAATCAAAACCGGACATAAGATAGTCCGGACAACCCGGGAGTAAGAAGGGTTGAATAAAGAAGTCTTCACAGCCTAAAGATTTGAGGGAGTGAAGACCAACAACAGAGGTGAGCCTGGGGGCTGGAGGAGTGAATGAGTGGTGGAGACTCATCCAAGAAGATCAAGAACTACGTAGGTACATAATTTTCATATCTTCCTGACATAAGTCTCCACCACTCATTCACACTATTGGGAGAGTACCGAGCTAATAACCCCCGAGAGGGCTGCAGGAGAGACCAAGAGCTCACGTTTCTAGGACAGAAGTCCATTAAGGATGGCTCTGCCAAAGGAAGAATGTCGTCTGGCATGGACATCCAGTGCATAATGTTTAACGAAAGTATGCACTGAGATCCAGGTGGCCGCGTTGCAAATATTTGCAATGGGCATGTTGCGAATTTCCGCCAAGGATGCCGCGACCGCTCTAGTAGAGTGAGCGTAAACCCTGCCCTCCAACTTAACCTGCGCCATGGAATAGCAGTGGCAAAGGCATGCCACTAAACATGCTGAGATACATCTGATAGCGACAGGTTGACCCAGTCGGGTCTCGCTGAAGGAAACAAACAGTTGAGCTTTGCGAAAGTCCTTGGTTCTATCTAGATAGAAACGCAAAGCTTTTTTAACGTCCAAGGAATGAAGGGATCGTTCTCCTTCATTTTGGAAGTCCGCAAAGTAAGAGGGAAGGACCAAAGGTTGGTTTAGATGAAATTCTGACACAACCTTAGGGAGAAATTTCGGATGAGTCCTAAGGACTACTTTGTCCTTATGGAACACAGTATACGGAGGATCTGTGACCAGGGCATGTATCTCAGAGACCCTATGGGCTGAGGTAATGGCCACTAGGAAGGCTGTCTTCCAGGTGAGAAATTTTAGCTCACAGGTAGCCAGAGGTCTCGAAGGTTTCCGAGTGAGCATGTTCAGCACAAGATTGATGTCCCAGGCTGCAACTGGACGCCTTGTAGGAGGTCTGGTATGCAGAATTCCTTTAAGAAACCTCTTAACCACAGGTAACTGAGTCAGAGATAAGGAAAAACTGCCATGATACGCTGAAATTGCACTAAGGTGAACTTTGACTGTAGAGTACTGTAGACCTGAATTTGAGAGGTCTAAGAGGTACTCCAGAACTTTATCTGGTGGGCAGGAAAAAGGGTTCAAAGAGGACTTTGCACACCAGAGCGAGAAACGCCCATTTGCGTGTGTGTAGGTTTTCCTAGTGGCTGGTTTCCGCAGCCAGAAGAATATCTGAAACCCTTCGAGCACATTGAACCGGTTACTTCACCCTTCAGGAGCCAAGCTGAAGTTGAAGCGATCTCAGGTTGGGATGGACTACAGGCCCCTGAGTCAAGAGGTTCGTCTGAAGGGGAAGTGGTCTCGGAGTAACTGCCAACATATTGTTGAGTAGTGGAAACCACAGTTGTCGAGGCCAGAAGGGAGCAATGAGGATCATTTTGTCCCCCTTGGATTCGAACTAGAGGAGTACCCTCTGAATTAGAGGAAGAGGTGGAAAGGTGTAAAGAAAGCATTTTGTCCACTGCAGCCTGAACGCATCCTGACAGAAAATGCCAGGCCCTGGATTTCTGGAGCAGAAGAGAGGCAGTTTTGCGTTGAGTGGGGATGCAAAAAGGTCCAGGTCTGGAGTTCCCCACTCTTTGAATAGTGATTGAACTACGGTTGAGTCGAGGGACCATTCGTGAGGGTCTGTCTCTGTTCTGCTGAGACGGTCTGCCAGTTCGTTCTGTATTCCTGGTAGGTAGACCACTTGAATTAGAGCCTTGTGCTCTAAGCACCATTCCCACACTCTCATCGCTTCCCTGCATAAGGGTAAGAGTGAGCACCTGCTTGTTGATGTAATACATCACTGCTTTGTTGTCCGTTTGAATGAGAATGTTCTTGTGACAGAGAATGTCCTTCAACGCTCGGACCGCATAAAGGACGGCTCTCATCTCTAGGACATTTATGTGAAGCTGAGACTCGACTTGAGTCCATGTACCCTGAGTATGGAGAGACTGACAGTGAGCTCCCCACCCCATTAGGGACGCGTCTGTGGTAATGAAAATTTGATTATCTAGAGGAGCAAAGGGGTACCCTTCCAGGAGATTGCTCGCTTGAGTCCACCAGGTGAGGGACCTCTTTAGAGGTTCTGTCACTTTGATGGGAAAGGACTGCGGGTGAGTGGTTGGGGACCATTGAGTACTGAGCATCCACTGAGTAGTTCTCATGTGCAGACGTGCTAGGGGTACAGTGAACACCGAGGATGCCATGAGGCCTAGCATCCGTTGCATCGAGAGAGCTGGGACTGAGTTGTTTTCCCCAATGTGACAGGCCATCTGAAGGGTATTGTTCCTTCTGTCCTCTGGAAGAAAAGCCTTCGCACAAGAGGTGTCCAGAAGAGTCCCTATAAAAAGGAGCCTCTGGGATGGCTGCAACTGCGAATTTTTGAGGTTTAGCAGAACTCCCATGGACGTGAGAAAGCGAGAGGTCATCCCTACGGCGTCCAGCCTGGAAGGGCTTGCCAGAAGCCAATCGTCCAGATAAGGGAACACTTGTATACCAACCTTTCTGAGGTGCGCTGCGAGAACTGCACAACACTTTGTAAAAACCCGTGGAGCTGAGGATAGCCCAAAGGGCAGGACTCTGAACTGATAATGTTGTCCCAGAGCCACAAACCTCAGGAATTTGTGATGCCTTGGGTGAACAGAAATGTGCTCGTAAGCATCCTGCATGTCTAGGGAGGCTAGCCAGTCATGTTGATGAAGCAAAGGTAACAAGGTTCCTAGATAAATCATTTTGAATTTCTCCTTGGGGAGAAATTTGTTTAGCTTTCTGAGATCCAAAATGGGGCGCATGCCCTTGGACTTCTTTGGAACCAAAAAGTAATGGGAGTAGAACCCTGTGTTCCGTTGATCCAGCGGCACTACTTCTACTGCCCTGTTGTTCAGAAGGTCCCGAATCTCAGTGGCAAGAAGGTCTGACTGAAGGGTTGACAGCCTGGGCTGTCGTTTGGGAGGACGATCCGGAGGGGTCTCCACAAGATTGAGTGAATACCCCTCACGAATTATCCGAAGGACCCATTTGTCTGAGGTTATGGACTTCCATTGGTTGTAGAAGGCATCAGACGACCTCCCACTGGTGAGGAAAAGTCCACCTCAGGCAGTTGAGATGGGATTGGGCCAGCAACTCATAGAGGCGCTGGGCGCTTCGAGCCCTTCTGCTGTGCCTTCTTTTGAGGTTGGGCAGTTGATTTTATGGAAACTTCCTCTGCCTCGAAAGGACTGACAGTTATGAAACTGGCGTTTATTGACACCCCCTCGAGAGGGGACAGGAGAAGGTCGAGCCAACTTGATGGCTGACCTAGTCTTTTGCATAGCTTCTAGGGCTTGTTCTACCTGAGGACTGAAAAGAAAGGCACCATCAAAAGGCAACGCCATTACCTGCTGCTGTGCGTCATTCGTGAAGCCTGAAGTGTGCAGCCAGGAATGACGGTGGGTACAAATACCAGCAGCCGCCGCACAGTAAGCAGTGTCGAAAGCATCCATGGTTGCTTTAACCCGCTGGTTATTAGATTCCATACCTCTGGTAATGGTTTGGAGAAGCTCTGGCTTTGTATCTGATTCCGGTAGAGCTTCAACCATCTGTTTGATAGAGTGCCACAGGATATACCATATTGGGGAGAAATAGCCTTGTAGCTGGCTACACGCATACTTAGGTGGAAGCAGCAAAGACTCTCTTATCTAAGGTGTCTATCTTACGAGATTCTTTGTTAATAGGTCGAGCTGTAGTAGTCTGGGGAAGAACGACCTTATCATTCTCTGCCAGGACTACAATAGGATCCGCAAAGGCTTGAGACGCCAAAATGGGTCGATCCTTGGGGGCTGAATATTTCCTATCTATGGATTTAGCCACCGAAGGGGTGAGAGCAGGATTATTCCATACCATTTGAGACATCGTCTCGAAGGAAGGCTGAACCGGAGGAGTCAAATCCGTAGGGATCTCCGGAGCATGAAGGTATTGGAGTCTTAACAATTTCCCAGGATCGATGTCTGTAGTCTGGAGAGAAAGAGTGGAAATCAAATTTTTCAGCAGAGACTTAAAGGACAGGTCCTTGACCACAGGCTCTGCAGCAGTAATAGATCCTGCTTCCTCCACTTCATCACCCAGCCGAAGGTCTGGGTCAGGCTCAATGTCATCTCCTCACAGTCCAGAAGGGACTGTATGGACAGGAAAGGAGTGAAAATCAGAGGAAAAAGATGAAGGAAAAGAGTGAAAGGAGGAGTCCTGAAAAGCAGAAGAGGCCCTGAGAGCCCCCGGTGCTGCGGAGGCGAACGGTGCCGAGGACCCACATGGCACCGAGAATGGCACTAAGGACACACACAGCACCGAAAACGGCGTAGAGGAGTCGCACAGCATCAAAATGGCAATCAGGACACACACGCCGCTGAAAATGGCGCCGAGGGAGCTGCATGGCGCCAAGACGCACCAAGACAACTGACGGCACCACGCACGGTGCTGAGGATGGTGCAGACAGACGCACCGGCGCTGAAGATGGCGCCGAGCGTGCTGTCGACGCTGAGGGCGCTGAAAACACTCCAAGACTCCAAAAACCAGGATTTGAAGGTAAGGAGGGAAGAAGAGCAGGAGATAAAGGCATCAGTGTGGCCCCCTGCGCCACAGCCATGTGAGGGGGTAAACACCTAAGCACGGCGTCGACGGCACCAAGGACGGTGCCGCGTGACCAGGGAGGCTCAACCACCCTACCTGGTCTCCCAGAAGCCCGGCGCTCTGAGTGACCGAGCCAGGTAGCTGAACCAACCTCCGAGCCCATTGCTCCATAAGAGTGGCCCACTGATGAAACTGCTCATCTGAAGACCTACCAGCGGGCGGGTAGGGCTCTGTCGTCAAGACGCCGGCTACCAGAAACAGAAGCTGGTGACTCAAGGAGGAGACCCAATAACTAGCCCCATTAACTGACCGTCTACACGCAGACATATCAGAGGGTGACCTCGAGTGATGCCTTCTCTTTTTTGACCTGTGGGCCGAAGAAGAGCTCGAGGCAGAACGGTGCCGAGAATGCGACCGTTTATTTTTATGCTTCCGCGGGGACCGCCCATCCCCTCGGGCATTGGACTGACCATTGTCAGACTGGACCCAGCCTGACTGACTGAACAGCTTTCATACGAAGTCTCCCTACCGTCACCTGACCTGCTCATGGTAGACTCCGTCAAAGTAGGCCGAGACTTCTTTTATTTTAAAAATATGAATAAACTTAAGCGATACTTATCGAGATATTACTACAAAATAACAAAACTGAAAACGATGCTGCTAGTTTGAAGTTTGACTCCCGGCAGGCGAGCGACGTCGTCACTGAAGCGCACTTGACGGCGGGAAAAAAGGAACTGAGGCGGTTGGAGGGTCGACGCTGAGATAGTCATTACCACACGAGCTGGGGCTCATGGTGCCACTCCTTGCGGCTCCATTTCTGGCGCCGGCTCTCCAGCAAAAAAGTTTGCTCCTGCTGGGTCCTAGTGCCTCTGGTGCAGATCCCAATAGTGTGAATGAGTGGTGGAGACTTATGTCCAGGAAGATCTGTTAAAGTAGGGGAAATCACACCTGCTTGGGCCACCGAAGGGCTTTGAGGATCATGGTGGCAGGTTCAAGTTGCAGTTTCAGTAGAGTCCGTTGCAGGAGAGGGACGGGGGGGAGAGAGAGCATATAAGAGGAGTTCTGTCCACGGTTGGGACTGTCCCTTTCTGTTCGGGATAACGGAGTAGTATTTGGGGAGTCGGTGATTGTGGAGGGGGGAAGCAAAAAGGTCGAAGTGCGGGGTCCCTCACAATCAAAATACCATCTGAAGGACTTCGTGGTGAAGTGTCCACTCATGTGTGGAGGACTGATGACAGAGAAAGTCGGCCAGGGTATTGTGGTGTCCCGGTAGATGGACGGCTATCAATGATAGGTTATGAAGTACGGCCTCCTGCCAAACTGCCATCTCCCCTCTGCAGAGAGTGCAGGTGTTGGTACCTCCTCATATGTTCGGGTAATACACCACTGAAGTGCTGTCTGATTGGATCAGTAGAGGCCCTGGAGACAGGTGAGGGTGAAAAGCCCGAAGGGCGAGGTGGACTGCCCTCATTTCCAGCAGATTTATATGGGGTTAAATGGAAAAATGAGGCCACCTGCCCTGTGTCCCATAGGGACCCAGGTGTGCCCCCCCCAGCCGTCGAGGGAAGCATCCGTGGTCAATGTCTGCTGGGGAGAAGGGGAGTGGAAGGGCATGACTTGAGATAGGTTGACATGTTGGGTCCACCAATGCAGGGCCAAGTGGAGAGTAGGAGAAATTCTGATTTTGTTTTTGAAATTCCCAGACTCCTGCTGCCACTGATTCTGAAGAGTCCACTGGACTGGTTTCATATGAAGGTGGGCAAAAGCCACTTTGGGGATGGCTGTGGCCATGTGCCACAGAAGGCATAAGAGACGTCTGGCTGTGATAAATTATTGAGTTCGTGTCTGGAAACCAGGACAGAAGTTTGTCTTGCCTGGCAGCCAGGAAGTAAGCCCTAGCAGAGGCAGTGTTCAGGATGGCTCCAATATATTGGAGTGAGTGGGTAGGGGTTGGAGTGAATTTGGGCCAGTTGACTGTAATACCCAAGGACTGGTACAGGGTAAGGGTTGCCTGAAGGGATGAAAGCAGAGTGGTTTCGGAGCCTGCTTTTTTTTATATACTTTATTTTTATTCATTTTTCATAGACATTACATATGTGGTTACCATATAGCAAACAGACCAACTACTATAAGTAGAAAATCTTTAGGGGGATAATCCCCTTAATCTAAGGATACCAATTTGCATCTGCTACATATTGTTACATCATCAGGGATATACCAAATTTAAAACTACACAAAAATTTAAACACCAGTTTGTGCTATGTGAAACAGGCCCATGAGCTTCATGGCAGTTCCTCCGTGTAATAGGATTGTCCAGCATCTCCAGTCCAAAGCATTACAGCGCCCCCAAGGGGACCATTGTAGCCATGCATTATAGCTAAATGTAACTTTTTTTCAATATGATTGTACAGCAGATTACATATATTTTATTACTTCATTCTTTACTAAAGAGTTCTACAATAATGAGCCATATCCCACGTTCTCCCCTCTATTCCATATGTATATTTAACTTATACTTCGCAAGAACCAGAGTAAAAAGTAAACGAAAGAGAACAAACACTTTCGATGTCAACTGGTCAATACATAGTTATTGTATTTAGTTAAACAAAGCCCCATAATAAATTCTCAACACAACAAAAAAATTGACCAGATTCAAATTGAAAAAGGCTCATCTTTCCCAGGCCTCTCAGGGTACATCCTCATTTCCCGAATCATCCTCATGTGAGCGTGATTCAACTGCGCGACAGTCAGCCCGTTTTGCAGCTTCCACCGGGTCTGAGAAAACATAGGTTTTATTATCATGAACGATCCGAAGCCTTGCTGGAAAAATAATAGTGTGTGGTACTCCCAAGTCCCACAGAACCCTCCGAACACCATCAAATGTCTTTCTTCGTTGTCTGGTGGCATAACTTATATTGGGGAAAATGTGAACCAAATTCTCATCATGGGTCAAAGGAGCTGCACGGCGTACATGGCGTAGAATCATATCCCTCGCCACTACCCCAGATGTTATCAGCATCAATGTCCTAGGTTCCTCAGAGTTTTGTGGATGGCCCCAGGGAGTAATCCGGTAAAACCTTCTGGATTTCCCATTGCCGTTCCGAACCTTCCGGCAGCAACTTACTATTAAGCCAGTTGGTGATAAACATGATGGGATGGTCTCCTTCCGTACCCTCAGGTAGTCCCAGAACTCGAACATTCGCCAAGCGACTCTGATTTTTGAGAGCTTCCAGCCTAGCTCTTGAATGCTGGTTTTCTTTAACCATGAGGGCTGAAGCACCCAAGGCAGTCTCTATTTTTTTGTGTGCTTCCTTCATTTCTCCCTTTAGGCCATCCACAGCAGTTTCGAGCACAAGGACGCTACCGTTGAAGTCAACTTTTTGATTTAGAGAAGCCACTGAGGCAATAAGTAGTTGGAGTTTGTGCCCCAGAGATTCAATATTTTCACTCCAGCTGGGTGTTTCATTGGCCTGCATAGTGTCCTCATGTCGCGAGGCCGTGGGGACTCCTTTACTTTTCCCGGTTCCACCAGTTATTATCCTTCTTCGGATTACCCATGTTAGATGAATCGAG
The DNA here is from genome assembly GCA_016271365.2 of Neoceratodus forsteri. Lineage (NCBI taxonomy): Eukaryota > Metazoa > Chordata > Ceratodontiformes > Ceratodontidae > Neoceratodus > Neoceratodus forsteri. The sequence continues at coordinate 159,550,160 of CM057456.1, read as the reverse complement.
GTTGCTCTTTCTTTGGATGCTATCGTTAAACCACTCTTTGGGATGAAGTAGTAGAATTTAAGCAATTTTATTATTTTTAGTATGGAGCTGATGAAATCTGCTGCTCGGGCTCCACAGCACCCTCTCTCTGAGTCTGCTTTATAAGTCAATCGCCCAGGTATGGGAAGACGAAGGGTCCTTCCCGCTTCAGGGCCGCTGCCACAACCACTAGGCACTTGGTAAAGACTCTCGGGGCTGATGAGAGACCAAATGGGAATGCCTGAAATTGTTAATGTGGTCCTAGCAGGTAAAAATGAAGGAACCAGTGATGGGCGGGGCAGATGGCGATATGTAGGTAGGCATCTTTCATGTAAATGTACACAGCCAATCCCCTTGATTTAACATCGGCATTATAGATGTTAAGGTGACCATCTGGAACCTTTCGTACAGAATGTGAAAATTCAGTTGTCTGAGATCTAGTATAGGTCTGAAATCTCCAGTGCGTTTTTGTACTAGAAAGAAATGGGAGTAAAATCCCTGATGGTACTCCCGCTGAGGGACCGGATAAATGGAAATCTTGTGAAGAAATGCCTGAAGCTCCTCCTGGAAATAGGAATATGGTTGGGTGGGTAATAGAGTGGGAGGATGAGGGGGAGGTGCTGAGGTGAGTTCCAGCGTGTGCACTGTCTGTATGATCTAAAGTACCCACCTGTTGCTTCATGCATAGATCCATTAAAAGGAGCATTTACCACTTTATATTGTATAACAGGTATGAAACCTGATACACGGAGCCAAGCATGGCATCTGAGGGTAATCCTGTGGCTGTTGTATGGGCTGAAATATCCACTGCATCATAACCCAATCAGAGCAGATGTCGAGATATGGAATTGCCAATGGAAACTGTAGCCAGTAATTGATCATCCTCCTGGGATGGAGAGAGTTTATTGATGGTTTCCATAGCAGAGGACCAGAGGGTGCGTTGGTAATTAACCATGTGTCCCATATAATTTAGAATTCTAAGATTCATAGTCCCCGCTTGGAACACCTTCTTCCCGAGGTAGTCAAGTCAGCGGGACTCCTTATCAGGGGGTAATGAGCTCATATGCTTTGGTCGTTTAGTAAAATCATGAGCCGCAGTAATTACTACAGAGTCAGCCTCAGGGCTAGTGGAAAGAAAGGGATGGTCAAGAGGAGCCTGGTGAAGGGAAGCCACCTTCCTAGAAATGGCTGGGACCACTGAAGAGTGGTTCTAAGCCTCCAAAATAGCGTTTTGGCAGGTTTGTATAAGTGGGGGTACCACTACAACAGGCTCTTCGCGCAGTGCGAGATAGTCTGTCATGTCCTTTCTCTGTTTATCATGCTCAGTGGTTGAAAACCCCATGATTTTGATGAAATTGAACCATCATCTCTTGAAAAGAGGGGTCATCAGGAGGAGAGGCAGCCACCCAGTGGGAGGCATCCTCAGGTGAAGAGGAAATGGTAGAAAGAGGGTACAGGGAACGGGAGCCCAGGTCCTGTAGTTCAATCTCTTCCAGATCTCCAGGAAAGTCATCCAGAAATTCTGCCTCATCTGAAAAAATAGTCTTTCTCATAGGAGGGAGGGGACCAGGATGGTGAGTGTCCTCTGTCTCCCTGGAAGCCTTTTGGCGTAGGGGTAGGAGAACGGAAAGGCAACTCGCCTCCCCCGGAGTGGGAGATTGAGAGTGCCTCATTACTTGTAGAACCTGTTGTACCACTGAGGTTACGTCCAAGGAGGAAGGGGTAGGGGAAGGAGTAGGGGGATTCTGAGAAACCAGAGGGATAGCTGAAGAAATGGGATGTGAGGTACAAACAAGCCTAGTCCCTGGGTGGTAAAGCCCAGGGTCTCACTCTCTGTCTGCCTGGCCTCTATGGGAGAAAGGCTGTGAAGGTGGCGAAGCAGTGCAAACTGCAAGCCTAGTAGTTCTGCCCATAGAGGAAGGGCCCATCATCGACAGGGCAGCAAGGGAAGAGGCATTGTAATGTTTAAAGAGAGACGCCTTCGACGGAAAATAAGGTATTGTCGACAGAATGTCAAGGGAACCACCAAAGGGTTCCACAGAGACTGCTGAAAGGGCACTGGAAAGCACCATCGACAAGTGGGTGTAAATTCCCATCGATAAGGAAGCAGCTCTGGAGGGCGGCGTCAACGATGGAGCACCGGTAATGGTGGCTGTCAATGGGCATTTGCCCAATGAAGATGAGGAGGATTTATTCATGTCTTGTTTATGCTTCTTGTGTGAAGCAGCAATAGGGGGCTCCTTGGAACCGGCCCCCTTCTCTAAAAGACAGACTTTCTGCTCCATAAGGTGTGCTTCGCTCTCCTAAAGCTGTCGTTGACGGGTTGCCTGGTTGAAATTCTGGCAATGGAAGCAGGAGATGGTGTTGTGCATGGGACACAAACGGTATGGTTGTTGTAACGGTAGATCTTCCAACCGCAATGACATGAGCAAAAAAGTGCTGTCTTGCTTGTAGATCTTTGGACATTCATCGATGAAGGAAAGGAAATGGAGAAATTCTGTTCTCAGCTCAAGTTCTTGTTGATGACTGCTGCTTTCTGCACTTGCTGCTGCGTGTGAGCTGAAAATGGCGGGAAAATTAACTGAGGATACCAGGGACCGCCCACTCTTATATAGGAGCAGAGTGGTGATGTCATGTGTGGGTGGCCCATGACAAAAGACTGCTAGAAGAGAGCTTCCATGCACCACAGCACCCTCTGGCAATGACCCAAGTGTATTACCTGCTGCAAGAGATTATCCCCATAGAAGAGCTACTGTTACAGGTGAGTAACCCATTTTTCCTAGGATTGTGGATATGTTGGGGAGATCACGTGATGCAGCTTTTGGGTTAACAACCCTAGAATGAGCTCTTGTTCAACTCTCCTTTTCTACTGAAAATCCACACACCCAAATTTCTATTTGCACTGCTTTCACATTTTAAAGAGTCAGTAGTACTTACTGAGAAAGCATACGGCAGTTTCGGACGCGATCGGCAAAGCATGGAGGCGGAGATGCGGGTTGCACTCCCACAGCATACACCACCGAATACGCCAGAGAAGGCCCCAAGGAAAGTGAAAGCACAAGCAGGCTCAGCTGGGAAGCTCTCGGCGGGCCCTCAGGACTCAACTCTGCTCACTCTAGAGAAATTCCTTGAGGAATTTCACCCCTTCAGGGAAGAAATGAGATCCCTGAAAGACGATGTAAAAGGCATCTCGACAGCTGTAGAAGAGTTGAATAAGTGTGACTGTGAGGCCAGGGTGATATCAGCAGAGTGCAGGCTGGATAAAATTGATCCCGCCATGATAGAGACCAAGCAGAAGATCCAGAGACTGGAAGCAAAAATAGAGGATCTCAAAGGGAGAAGCTGCAGAAATAATGTTGTGGTAACTGGCATTCCAGAGAAGGAAGAAGGGTCCAATGCTGTGGTTTTTGCTCAGAAATTTGTGGAGAAGCTGGCGGGACCCTCACCTTTTGGTTTGGCCTACATCATTGAGCGAGCACACCGCACCGAGACCAGTGTCCCCACCAGGAGCCTCACCCCGGACTTTCATTTTTAAATTTCTTAATTATCAAGATCACCAGCATTTTTCAACTACAATGAAAGAAATTAAGGAAGTGTTGTGGGAAGGGAAGCAAATCTGGAAAGCCCAAGATCTCCCGCTTACTGTCCGCCAAAGAAGAGCAGCTTTTCATAAAGTGGTCCCGAAATTGCTTACAGCCAATATCTGGTTCAAAATGATGCACCCAGCGATTTTTCAAGTTTCTTTGGATGGGAAATGGTGCTCTTTTGAAGAGCACAAGGTGGCAGAAGAGTCTCTTAAGAAGGCACTACCAGATCTGTTTCGAGATGGCTGATCTCTCCTCTGGGAGACCTTTGGGTTTACAGTGTTTAAAGAACTGCATCTGTGAGTATGTGCAAACAGAGCTACCCACTTCGACACACAGATCTTCAACTCTGCATCTCCCCACAAAGTATTTAAAAGAGACGGGAATGAGAGACACGGTTTTCTTTTCTAGTTTTTGCTGCTTATTTGTGTAGTGGAGTAAGAACTTTGATTGAACACAGAAACCTGAGGACCTGCCCTGAAGCTTTACAGGACTAATGTGCAGCTTGTTAATTGATGCAACTTCCCTCCAAAGAGAGGATCAATTTCTATTTTAGTTTTTTGCTACTTTATGTGCCCTGCACTGTTAACAGGATGGAATAAAGTAAATTTAAGGGGTCCAGTTACTGTTGTGTAGGACCAATAGCAATAGATGGGAATGGTTTCTTCAGAAGGTCTCGATAGAATCTCCCCCCTTCTGCTTATCCCTCCTAGGTTGCCCTCAGATTAGAGAGTACAGGACCATGGAAAGCTTTAAAACCAGCCTGAAAACACATCTTTTCCAACAGGCTTTTAATGATTGATATTTATGAATGGGGAAAGTTTTAAATTGAAGCTGAATTTGTGCAAGATCTTTAAATTATTTGTGATGTGTTTTTATGTGCAGCGTTTTGATACTGAAAAATGCACTATATAAATAAAAATATTATTATTATTAATATTAGGTGTGGTATTATGATCAGCCTGCATATTGGGCCAGAGGGACAGGCCTTTACATGCACCGATAGAGGTGACGAGGGAGTTTCTAATTTACAGGGACCTGTGAGGATTGCGGTAAGTGAGCAGTCGATAGGGATAAGGGTAGGGGTAAATGGAGAAAAAGACTAAGGCAGTAAGGACAGGTATGGGGCAAAAAGAAATAAAGCCATAATAAAATGGAGGGTAATGAGTACCAATGCCCGTAGTCTAGGTAAAAAGCTCCCCGAAATGGTGGCCTTGATGGAAGAGGGATGCCTGGATATCGTGGCAGTCACAGAAACATGGTACACAGAGAACCATGACTGGGATGTCAACATACCAGGGTACACAATCTACAGGAGGGACAGAGAGGGAAGAAGAGGAGGAGGAGTAGCTCTCTATGTAAGGGAAGGGATCAAAGCAACAGAACTAAAGGGTAAACAGGGAGGAGAGGAGGCACTGTGGGTCACCCTGGAGACTGGATATGGTTCCACAGTCCGCACAGGGGTTGTATACAGACCCCCGTCTCAGGGAGAGGACATGGACAAGGAAATGATAGAAGGCATCCTTGGGATGGCAGAGAAAGGGGAGATATTGCTGATGGGGGACCTGAATATGCCAGATGTTAACTGGAGCACCTACGCTGCAGCCACATCGAAGAGCAGGGCCATTCTCGATGCCCTACAGGGGGCATGCCTCAGACAGCTAGTTTTGGAACCCACTTGGGAGGGAGCAATCTTAGACCTGGTACTCTCAAATGGGGACGCAGAGAAGATCTCTGATCTTGAAGTGGGTAGCCATCTGGGAACAAGCGACCACCAAACAGTGTGGTTCACAATAAACTTAGCTGTAGAGTCAAGCCACACAAAAGTGAAGGTACTGGACTTCAGGAGGGCTGATTTTGTCAAAATGGGAGAGTGCCTCAGAAAAGGAGTAGCAAACAGGCAAGAAAGTGAGGTGGAGCAACAATGGGGAAACATCAAAACTGCCATCACAGAGGCAACAAGCCTTTGTGTGAAGCAAATAAACAAATCAAAACGAAAGAAAAAAACACTATGGTTCTCAAAAGAAGTGGCGGGGAAGGTAAGGGAGAAAAAGATAGCATTGAGGAAGTATAAGGAAACACAGAAGGAGCAGGATAGAGAACTGTACCAGTTAAAGCAGAAGCAAGCGGGGAAGGCAGTCAGAATAGCAAAGGCCCAAACCAAGGAAAAGATAGCCAACTCAGTTAAGAAGGGGGATAAAACCTTTTATAGGTACATTAGGGAGCAAAGAAAGATGATGGCAGGGATACTGAGGCTGAATAAAGAAGAAGGTGGTTGGGCAGAGAGTGACAGTGAAAAAGCAGGGATACTGAACGAATATTTCTGCTCAGTATTCACAATGGAAAAGCAGGGGGAGATACCTAATCCAGTCAATAGAAGCACTCTGGATAGGGGGGGTTGATATTAGTCCTTTCATAGAAGAAAGGGTTCTGAAAGAACTCTTAAAACCGAAGGTGGATAAAGCAATGGGGCCTGATGGAATTCACCCCAGAATTCTAAAAGAACTAAGGGAAGAACTAGTAAATGGAAATTATGTACTTATCTACTGATCTTCTTGGACGAAGTCTCCACCACTCATTCACACTGATGGGATCTATGCCGGAGGCGCTAGGACCCAGTGGGAGCAAACTTTTTGCAAGAGGGCCGGCGCCAGAGATGGAGCCATGAGGAGTGGTGCCACGAGCCTCGGCTTGTGTGGCAATGACTATCTTGGCGTCGACCCTCCAACTGCCTCAGTACCTTTTTTTCCCCCGAGGAGGTGCAGTGTAACTAACCTAGACGGACAGCCTAACAAAAAAACGGACATAAGATAGTCCGAGCGACCGTATAAGAAGGGTCAACAAATAAGTCTTCACAGCCTAAGATTGAGGGAGTGAAGACCGACAACAGAGGTGAGCTCGGGGGATGGTGGGTGGGCATGTGAATGAGTGGTAGAGATTTCATCCCATAAGATCAAGAATTACGGTAGGTACGTAATTTCCATATCTTCCTGGACATAAAGTCTCCACCACTCATTCACACTGATGGGAGAGTACCGAGCTAATAATCCCCTGAGAGGGTGGCAAGAGAGACCAAGAGCTCACAAATTTAGGACAGAAGTCCGTTAAGGATAGTCCTGCCAAACGAAAGATGTCACCTGGCATGGACATCCAGGGCATAGTGCATGATGAAAGTATGCACTGAGCTCCAGGTAGCCGCATTGCAAATGTCTGTAATGGGCACATTGCGGATTTCGGCCAGGGATGCTACGACTGCTCTAGTAGAGTGAGTGTACACTCTACCCTCCAGCTTAACCTGCGCCATGGAATAACAGTGGCAAAGGCATGCCACCAGCCATGCCGAAATGCATCTAATGGTGACAGACTGACCCAGCCAGGTCTCGCTGAAAGAAACAAACAGTTGTTGAGCTTTGCAAATTTCTTTTGTTCTATCCAAATAGAAACACAGAGCTCTTTTGACATCTAAAGAATGAAGGGTATGCTCTCCTTCATTTTGGAAGCTCGCAAAGTAAGTAGGCAGGACTAAAGGTTGGTTTAGATGGAATTCTGAAACAATCTTAGGGAGAAACTTAGGATGGGTCTTAAGAACTACTCTGTTCTTATGAAACACAGTATATGGAGGGTCTGTGACCAAGGCATGTATTTCAGAGACCCTGCGGGCCGAGGTAATGGCCACCAGGAAGGCTGTTTTCCAAGTGAGAAATTTCAGCTCACAGGTAGCTAGAGGCTCGAAAGGCTTTCGAGTGAGCAGGTCTAGCACAAGATTAATGTCCCAGGCTGTGACTGGACATCTGATAGGAGGTCTGTTATGCAGCATACCCTTAAGAAACCTCTTAACTACTGGTAACTGGGCCAGTGATAAGGAAAGTACTGGTTCATGATAAGCTGAAATGGCACAAAGGTGAACTTTGACTATAGAATATTGTAGACCTGAATTTGAGAGGTCTAAAAGGTATTCTAGAACTTTATTTGGTGGGCAGGAAAAAGGATTCAAAGAGGATTTTGCATACCAGAGAGAAAAACGCTTCCATTTGGCTGTGTAAGTTTTTCTAGTGGCTTGTCAAAGCCAAAGAATATCTGAAACTCTCGAGACATTGAACCTGTTCACATCTATCTCTTCAGCAGTCAAATGGAAGGTTGCGACCCAGACTGGGATGGACCAAGGCCCTGGGTCAGAAGGTTCATCTGAAGGGAAGCTGCTGTGGGTTTCCTACATACTGTTGAGTAACGGAAACCATATCTGTCGAGGCCAGAAGGGAGCAATGAGGATCATTTGTCCCCCGGACTTGAATTTGAGAAGCACCTCTGAATTAGTGGAAGAGGAGGAAAGGTGTATAGAAAGTGTTTTGTCCACTGCAGCCTGAACGCATCCTGACAGAAAATGCCAGGCCCTGATCTCTGGAGCTGAGAGAGGCAGTTTTGTGTTGAGGGGATGCAAAAATGTCCAGGTCTGGAGTTCCCCACTCTGGGAATAGTGACTGAACTATGGTTGCGTCGAGAGACCACTTGTGAGGATCTGTCTCTGTTCTGCTGAGATGGTCTGCCAGTTCGTTCTGCACTCCCGGCAGGTAGACTGCCTGAATTAGAGCCTTGTGCTTTAGGCATCATTCCCACACTCTCATCGCTTCCCTGCATAAAGGGTAAGAGTGTGCACCACCCTGCTTGTTGATGTAATACATCACTGCTTTGTTGTCCGTTTGAAGGAGAATGTTCTTGTGACAGAGAATATCCTTCAGAGCCCGGACTGCATAAAGGATGGCTCTCATTTCTAGGACATTTATGTGAAGCTGGGACTCGTCTTGAGTCCATGTACCTTGGGTGTGGAGATTCTGACAGTGAGCTCCCCACCCCATCAGGGATGCATCCGTGGTAATGGAAATCTTATGATCCAGGGGAGCAAAGGGATACCCTTCCAGAAGATTGTCCTCTTGTGACCACCAGGTGAGTGACCTCTTCAGAGGCTCTGTCACCTTGATGAGAAAGGACTGAGGGTGAGTGGTTGGGGACCACTGAATACTGAGCATCCACTGAGAGGTTCTCATGTGGAGGCATGCTAGGGGTACAGTGAACACCAAGGATGCCATGAGACCAGCATCTGTTGCATCGAGAGCTTGAACCGAGTTGTTTCTGATGTATCGGGCCATCTGTAGGATATTGCTCCTTCTGTCCTCTGGTAGAAAAGCTTTACACAGGAAGTGTCCAGAAGAGTTCCTATAAAAAGGAGCTTCTGGGAGGGCTGCAACTGCGATTTCTTGAGATTTAGCAGGACTCCCATGGATGTGAGAAAGTCTGAGGCCATGGCTACGGCGTCGAGAGTTCCTTGCCTGGAAGGGCTTGCTAGAAGCCAGTCATCCAGATATGGGAACACTTGTATTCCGATCTTTCTGAGATGCACTGTGAGAATTGCACAACACTTTGTAAAAACTCGTGGTGCTGAGGATAGCCCAAAGGGCAGGACTCAGAACTGATAATGCTGGCCCAGTGCTACAAACTGTAAGTATTTGTGATCCTTTGGGTATATAGGAATATGTTGGTAAGCGTCCTGCATGTCCAGGGAAGTTAGCCAGTCATGTTGATGAAGCAAGGGTAACAGGGTCCTAAGCGATATCATCTTGCACTTTTCCTTGAAAAGAAACTTGTTTAACTTTCTGAGGTCCAGAATGGGGCGCATGCCACCAGTCTTTTTTGGGACCAGGAAGTAATGGGAGTAGAAACATGTGTTTCGTTGATCCAGCGGAACTATTTCTACTGCCCTGTTGTTCAGAAGGCCTTGTACCTCTGAGGCAAGAAGGTCTGACTGTATTGTTGACAGCCTGGGCTGTCATTTGGGGGGATGATCCGGAGGGGCTTCTGAAAGGTTGAGGGAGTACCCCTCGCGGATTATCCAGAGGACCCATTTGTCTGATGTTATAGACTTCCACTGGTTGTAGAACTGAGTGAAACATCCTCCCACTGCTGAGGAAGAGTCCCCCTAGGGCAGTTGAGGTGGGACCTGGGCCATAAACTCAGAAAGTGGCACTGGGCGCTTTGGGCCCTTGTGCCTTCTGTTGCATTTTCTTTTGAGGCTGGGGGACTTGGTTTTTGTTAAAACCTCCCCTGCACTTGCCCCGAAAGGACTGACGGTTGTGAAACTGACGCTTGTTAACATCCCCCTCGGAGAAGGGTGGGACTGGTCGAGCCGCTTTAATGGCCCACTAGTCTTCTGTGTGCGGGCCTCCCACTGCTTGCTCTAGTTTCAGGGTTCGAACAGATACATACCGTCAAAGGATAACGCCATGACCTGTTGTTGGGTATCATTCGTGAAGCCCAAAGTGCATAGCCAGGAGTGACGTTGGGCACAAATGCCCACTGCCGCTGCTCGGGAAGCAGTATCGAAAGCGTCCATAGCTGCTTTAACCTGCTGGTTATTGGACTCGATACCCCTGGTTATGGTCTGAAGTACCTCTGAACTAGTGTCCGACTCGGGCAGAGCTTCCACCATCTGTTTGAGCGAATGCCAAAGAACATACTCGTAGTGAGAGAAATAGCCCTGGTAGCTGGCAATACACATACCCAGGGTGGAAGCAGCAAAGGCCCTCTTACCTAAGGTGTCTATCTTATGAGATTCTTTGTTTATAGGCCGGGCTGTAGATGCCCAAGGAAGAACGGCTTTATCATTCTCTGCCAAGACTACAATAGGCTCTGCAAAGGCCTGGGAGGCCAAAATGGGTCAATCGTTGGGACCAGCATACTTCCTGTCTATGGACTTAGCCACAGAAGGAAAGAGAGCAGGATTATTCCATACCATCTGAGAGTGTGTCTCAAAGGATGGTTGGGGGGGTTATATCAATAGGGATCTCCAGGACATGTAGGTATTGGAGTCTCAAAAGCTTTCCAGGATTGATATCTGTAGTCTGGAGAGAAAGAGCAGAATTTAAATTTTTCAGCAGAGACTTAAATGACAGGTCTTCAACCACAGGCTCTGCAGCAGGATTGATCCCTGCTCCTTCAACAACATTACCCAGTAGAAGATCTGGGTCCCCGGAGGGACTGTATGAACAGGAAAGGAGTGAAAATCAGTAGGAAAGGAAGAAGAGAAAGGATTCGGAGTTGAGAACCCCTGAAGGCTGGACAGTGCTGCACCAAGCCTCAGTGCTGAAGGCAAGGGAGAAGGTGCCATGAGGAAACAACCCAGCTACAGGCGCCGACAGGCTTGTCAGGCGCCGGGAGGCGGCACCGACAGATGCATCAGCGCGAGAGGTCATCAGCGCCGAGGATGATGCCAACAGTGCCGCAGGCGCATCGGTGCTGAGGATGATGCCAAGAGACCCATCGATGCTGAGAGAGCCCCCAATGGTGCCAAAAGCAATCCAAGGCCCCAAAGACTCAGATTTGAAGAAAGAGGAGGAAGAATACCAGGAGATAAAGGCATCGGTGTGGCCCCCTGCGCCGCAGCCATGTGAGGGGGGGAAAACACCTAAGCATGGAGTTGACTGCACCAAAGGTGGTGCCACGTGACTAGGAAGGTCCAACTGCCCTACTCGCGCCCCAAAGGGCCCGAAGGCCTTGGAGTGACCGAGCTAGGCAGCTGGACCAACCTCTGAGCCCACTACCCCATGAGAGCAGCCCATTGATGAAACTGCTCATCGGAAGCCCCTTCAAGAGGCGGGGAAGGGCTCTGATGTTGAAGAGGTCGGTCACCGGAGACAGAAACCAGTGACTCCAGAGGAGGAGACCGGCATCTGACCCCAATGACCGACCGTCGACGCACTGACATACCAGAAGATGACCTCGAGTGATGCCTTCTCTTTTTTAGCCTGTGAGAAGAAAAGAAGAACTCGAGGCTGAATGGTGCCACGAGTGCAACCATTTTCTTTTATGCTTCCGGGGGAACTGCCCATACCCCTGGGCGTCGGACAGTCCATTGTCGGACCCTCCCTCCGGAGAGGGCGGCAGACCGGACCCAGTCTGGCTGACTGAACAGAATTCATACAAAGTCTCCCTACTGTCACCTGACCTGCTCATGGTCGACTCCGTCAATGGAGGGCTGAAGACTTCTTTTTCTAAATAAGTAAAATTTAAAAGTAAGCGGTACTTATCCGTAAATAAATTACAAAACAATAAACTGAAAACTATGCTGCTAGTTTGAAGTTTGACTTCCAGCGGGCGAGTGATGTCGTCACTGAAGCGCACTGATGGCAGGAAAAAGAAACTGAGGTGGTTGAGGTCAAAGCCAGAAAGACATTGCTTAATGAGTCGAGGCTCGTGGTGGACGCTTCCCCAAGGCTCCATCTCTGGTGCCGGCCCTCTTGCAAAAAGTTTGCTCCCACTGGGTCCTAGTGCCTCCGGCATAGATCCCATTAGTGTGAATGAGTGGTGGAGACCATGTCCAGGAAGATCACCACTGACTACCCTTTTTAATAAATATGGGAGGATGGTGTGGTACCTGAGGACTGGAGAAGGGGTGGATGCGATTCCCCTTCACAAAAGTGGGAGCAAGACAGAGGCAGGAAGCTATAGACCTGTCAGTTTGACCTCAGTGGTAGGAAAAATGATGAATCAATTCTGAAGGAAAGAATTGTTGAGTACCTAGAGGCCAGTGGGGCACAGGACCCAAGGCAGCATGGATTTACAGCAGGAAGGTCATGTCAAACAAATCTAATTGATTTCTTTGATTGGGTGACCAAAGTAGTAGATCAGGGAGGGGCTGTGGACATGGTCTACCTAGACTTTAGCAAGGCATTTGACACAGTCCCACACAAAAGATTAATAAACAAATTAGCCAGCCTGGGAGTGGGTCCCAGGGTGGTAGCCTGAGTAAAACACTGGCTGGACAACAGGACACAGCGGGTAGTAGTAAATGGAGTCCACAGTGAAGAAAGGAGGGTTACTAGTGGGGTACCGCAGGGTTCAGTACTGGGGCCGGTCCTTTTTAATGTCTTTATAAGTGACATTGCAGAGGGACTGGAAGGGAACGTATGTCTCTTTGCAGATGACACCAAGAACTACAACAGGGTTGATACGCAGGGTGGGGTGGAAAGGATGAAAAGGGACTTGGCAAAGTTGGAGGAATGGTCCAATGTATGGCAGCTTAGATTCAATGCAAAGAAGGCAAGTAATGCACCTGGGAAACAAAACCCAGGGAAGAGTTCACAATGGGGGTTGAGATACTGACAACAACAAAATGGAAAGGGACCTGGGGTAGTCATATCAGATGACCTAAAGGTGGGCCAGCAATGTGAGAAGGCAGTAAAGAGGGCTGGGGGGATATTGGGATGCGTAGGGAGAGGCATCACCAGTAGAAAACAGGAAGTTGTTGGCCCTCTGTACAGACAGTTGGTAAGACCACATCTGGAGTACTATGTACAGTTCTGAAGACCCCATCTCCGCAAAGACAGACAGGGTGGAGGCTGTCCAGAGGAAGGCAACCAAAATGGTGCAGGGTCTGCACCAAAAGACATATGAAGAAAGACTAAAGGATCGTGAGATGTACAGCCTCGAGGAAAGGAGGGAGAGGGGGACATGATAGAAACTTTCAAATACCTCAAGGGAATCAACAAAGTCCAAGAGGGTAGCATCTTTCAGAAAAAGAGATGTGCAAGAACAAGGGGGTACAACTCAGAGGTAATGTGAGGAAGTATTTCTTCACAGAGAGGGTTGTAGATGCATGGAACAGCCTTCCTGATGAGGTCAGAGTCTCAAAAACAGTGGGGGAATTCAAGAATGCATGGGACAGGCATAAGGCAATTCTAGTGGGGGGTAGGAGGAAGTAGGCTGTTAGTTAACTAGGATCTGCAGCTTATCCTTTAGGCAGGGAAATGGGCAGACTAGGTGGGCCAAGCGGTCCTTATCTGCCATCAAATTCTATGTTTCTACGTATTTTAAGCTGGATTATATAATAGGGGTACAATCCTCCACATGGAGTCCAGTGTTGTTTTACAGGGCACCTCGGCTCTATTGCCCCTTCTTTTGTTCCCCCCCTTTTATGGGTCTGTTGTTCTCTCATTCTCAGACACACCCCTGCAGGGTTAAGGGGTGATGCTCCTGGGGGACTGGCCTTCCGGGTATAGAGACGGGCGTTCTTAGCAGTAGGCCTGAATAATTATATCTGGGTGTTGTGATGGTTGGGTGGGAAGGGAGAGGGAGTGGGGCTTGACGCTGTGACAGAAGGCACATCATGCATGCTAAAGTAGCGGTGGGAAGGTGTAGATAAAGACATGTGTTCTGTATGATATTTGTTTCAGGGATAGAAAAAGGGACTTCAGGGAGGTGGTGGGAGAGGGAGGAGGTTGCAGAGTTGTTCTGTGGAGGGGGGCTCTGGCTTCGCACTGGGGAGACAGTGTTTTTGTTATTGTTTACAGAAAAGGTAATTCAAGCTCAGGTGATTGCCCTCAACATCATGGGAACAATGGCCATCACTAAAAGGTTCTGTACTTGGAATGTACATGGGGCCAGAAATAGAAATAAAAGGTACCAGGTGCTGAAACACTTACAACATATAAAAACTGACATCTCGATGCTCCAAGAAACCCATCTACTGGAGCAGGAAGGTGTACTCTTCCGGCGCCAATTTGTGGGGCAGACTTATAGTGCGGGTATAGCACTCAGAGTACGGTAGTCACTATTTTAATTGCTAGAAAAGTCCCATTCATCTGTGAGCAAGTGGTGAGACTCAAATGGGCACTACATTCTCGTAAAAGGGTGTCTTGATAGAACCACCATGGTACTGGGTAGTGTATATGGCCTGAACATGTGACTACTTCTTAATGAGTCAAACTTTATTAGCCAGGTTAATGGATGCTAATATAGTACCAGGGGTTATTTCTTTTTTTTTTTTTTTTGTTAGTCATTTTTCTTACCTTGGCCCCGGTCTGCCATCTACGTCCAAGTACCCACCTATTCCAGCCGCTGTCCAGATCGCTCCAGCTCCTATTTTGAGCTTCACTGCATACCCCTGTGGCTTGCCCCCCACGGCAGGGCAGCGGAGAGACCCCCTTATCTCTGCTGACACAGGATCCAGTAACCGCAGTGAGCCCTCGGCTAGGGCTGCCCGCCGAAGCGGCCATCAGCCGGCAACCAGTGCCATTTTCCCTGTTCTTGATTTCCCCAGAGTTGAGAGCGGCAGTGATGCCAGCGCCATGAATCGCGCCGGCACGCCCCATCCAAGCGCCTGCCCCGACTCCTCCCCAGTGTACTGTGTGCATCCCCCGACCTCAGCTTCTGCCAGGGCAGTCGGATGCTGACCGGTGTGGACCCCCCTCCCCGGAGAGGAAGAGCAGTCCATTGGATGCTCGATCCCTCTCCTCCCCTGCCAGCCCTCACCGACTCGTGCTCGCTCCCAAACCCAGGTCACCGGTGTGGCACGAGGTGTGGCGTCCAGCGCCTCAGCGCCACTGACTGGCACACATCTTCTCCACATCCAGAGATTCGGGGACACCAGCTGGTCTGATGTCGCTGGATGCGGAGAAGGCATTCAACTGGGTTAACTGACAGTTTCTTTTCAGCATCATGGTGAGGTTTGGCTTCCCTACTAAATTTATAAAATGGGTTTCTGCACTCTGTCATAACCCACAAGCCCACATTTACTGCAGTGGGGTGCTCTCAGGCTATTTCAATCTTCATTCAGGTACTAGGCAGGGGTGTCCCTTGTCTCCCCTTTTATTTAATATTTATCTTGAGCCCTTGCTATCTTTGTTGAGGGAGAAAGTTGGAGTACAAGGAGTGATGGTGAGTTCGCAGTAGTACAAACTGTCTACCTATGCAGATGATGTTCTTCTGCACCTATGACAACCCAGTCAGTCGATACCGGTCGTACTATCTGTAATAAAGGTTTTTAGTGCAATGTGTGTTATAAAATAAACCCGAATAAAACCACGGTCTTTCCTTCGAATGGCAGTCTGTTGAAGGAGGATATTGAAAAACTGGGGTTACAATGGTGTCCTAAAAAAATCAAATATTTAGGTCTTTTCTTAACTAGGGGAGAGGTAAAGATGAGATCCCAGAATTTGGATCCACTGTTGATAACAATTCAACAAGATCTAGTGAGGTGGCAATCCCTACCCATCTCATTATGGGGTCGCATCAGTTTGATAAAAATGAATGTACTCCCGAGGTTGTTCTACCCCCTGAGTATGATGAACATCTGGTTATCCCTGGTCTGGTTTAAAAAAGTGCACTCCATTACATCAGCCCTCATCTGGAAGGGGAAATCTCCCTTGAGGGCCTATAATAAATTGGCTGCTTCTAAACACTTTGGTGGGTTGAGACTACTGCATTTTGGACTTTATTACTGGGCAAGCCACTTGAATAAGTATCTGAGGTAGATTGGACCTAGGGAAGGGATGGACCCGGACTTATATATTCTAGACTGGGTGGTATTAGAAAGGGAATTCATCTCCCAGGTGGGAATTAATCACAGGGCAATGATTTATATATCTCCCAAGGTCTTGGGAAAGAACAGAGTCCCCACTCCTATAACTACCTCACTAAGAATCCATATGCAACTGTGCTCCTTTTTGAGGCTCAAAAAAACAAAGAGCTTTTTGCAACCAGTAATTGGAATCCTAACTTGAAAATAGGGGGGAAACAGATTCCAGACAACTGGATTCCTCAGATTACAGGTCTCAATTTAGGGGATTTCCTCAAAGATGACTACTGTATGACCTTGGCAGAGATCATGGCAAAATACCAAATTCCTGGATCCCAGGTTTTTAAAGTGTATCAATTGTGCCATTTGGTGGTAAATGTATGTAAAGACATGAGAGAGTCAGAAAGGCAGGAAGACTGGGTAGCCTCTTGGGGACAGGTCAGAGGAAAACCCCATGCTGTTTCCTTTCTGTACGCCTGTTTGGTATTCAAATCTTTAGACACACAGTATAAAGACCCAAAATATTGGTCTATGGTTTTCCTTCAATATAAAGATTAGTGAGAGGTCATCTGGAAGGATTTACACTTATATATTCCACAAGATAGACTTCGATTCACCCAATACCAAATTATCAATGACATGTATTGGTCCCCAGTGAAATTACATAGGATGAATTGTGCCCCTTCTCCGCTCTGTACCAGATGTGGATGGTATGAGGGCACCCCTCTACGCTTGTTTTGGGAATGCCCTCCCATCAAAGGTTTATGACATACCATTAAAGCAAAACCAGATCCTTTACTGGGTTGGAGAATCTATTTACACCTGAAGTTTGTTTTTTAGGTCTCTTCTCCTCGATTCCAGTGAAATCTTGCAGATACCATATGGCTTTGGTATCACTGACCTTAAAGAAACTGGTGTTACGACACTGGGTTGATGGGAAGAGCATTCCTTATACTGAATGACTTCAAGATCTATTGTTCAATTTCAGGGCAGAACAGATGCATGCCAGTTTATGGGGTTCTCTGGCTAGATACAAAAAATTGTGGGAGGGTTTTCATTCTCTCTATACGTTACAACAAGGCTCCTCGGTGAGGGGTGAGCCTAGTATATAGTTTCAAAGGCTCGGATATTGATGATTTATGGTAGAAGGTATGGAATGCCTCTCTGTTAGGCACCCCAAAGCATAAGTGCAAAGCTAGTGGGGAGGGAGGGAGGGGTGTAGCATGAGCGTTTTCCTTTTTTGATGGGTATACCGATGCTGAGTCACTGTAAATTACGATGTCATGCTGTATACTTATAAAATCAATAAAGTGTGAATTCAAAATAGGATTGTGGATATGTTGTTCTATCCTCACTGTTTGGCAGACTCCTAGCAGTTCTTTGGGAGGAGGGAGGCAAGAAGCACACCCCCCTACTTCGGGAACAGAGATCGGAGAACTGAGACCCCAAAACCAGCATCCCGGCATGATTCTAGATCAATGTGGTGATGGGAAATGAAGGTGTTTGCTGACTTCCAGGTAGCAGCCCTGCAGATATCCTGGACAGGGATGTCCCTAGAAGCAGCCACCAATGCAGCAATATGGCAGGTGGAATGCACTCTTATCCCTATGGGAGGCTCCTTGCCCGCCAACCAACAGAGATCAATTCAAGATGTAATCCATTTTCCAATCGTCTGCTTGGCTGGAGGTCTGCCAGATGCGGCTTCAGCGTAGGTGACAAAGAGCTGGTGAACCTCTCCCCGAACTTCAACCATATGCTCCTTGTAATAAGAGAGCGCTTGTCTGAAGTCCAAAGTATGGAGCCTGTACTCGGCCTCCGAGGTGTAACTGGGGTAAGTACACCGGCAGAGTCATTACCTGGTTCAGGTAAAACTCCGATACAACCTTCGGAAGGAACTTCGAGTTGGTGCACTGGACAGCCTTGTCCCTGTGGAAGACCATATAGGGAGACTCAACAGAGGGCACCTGGTGCTCCCCAATCCTTCCAGCTGACGTGATAGCCACCAGGAAGGTGGTCTTCCATGACAGGTGTGACATCTCACTCCTGTGCATTGGTTTGAATGGCTTACCCATGAGCTTTGCCAGTTCCAGCAGTAGATCCCATGGAGGTGGTGGTTCATGCACCAGAGGGGAAATGTGGTCAAGGCCTTTGGAAAAGCACCAGACCACCTTCTCCTGTGCCACCGTCTGCTGACCAGCCCATGCCTGGTAGGCAGAGATGGCTGCCAGGTGCACCTTAAGGGTTGTAGACTGAAATTCCCCTTTGGAGAGAGAGACCAAAGGTAGTCAAGAATGATAGCCACTGGACAAGACATGGGGTCCAGGCCCTTGCCCTGTCACCAAATGGAGAATCTCTTCCATTTGAAGGCAGAGCACCCTCCTTGTCGATTCCTTCCTGGATGCCTCAACAATGGTAAGAACATCTTCGGAGAGACCCAAAGCCTGGAAATGGAAATTACGTACCTACCGTAATTCTTGATCTTCTTGGATGGAGTCTCCACCACTCATTCACACTGATGGGATCTACGCCGGAGGTGCTAGGACCCAGCGGGAGCAAACTTTTTTGCAAGTGAGTCGGTGCCAGAGATGGTGCTGCGAGCCCTGGCTCGTGTAGCAATGACTATCTCGGTGTCGACCCTCCAACTGCCTCAGAACCTTTTTTCCGAGGAGGTGCAGCGTAACTAACCTAGAAGGATAGCCTAACAAAAACTGGACATAAGATAGTCCGGACTACCCGTATAAGAAGGGTCAACAAAGAAGTCTTCACAGCCTAAAGATTGAGGGAGTGTGAACCAACAACAGAAGTGAGCTCGGGGGATGGAAGGTGAGCGTGTGAATGAATGGTGGAGACTCCGTCCAAGAAGATCAAGAATTACGGTAGGTATGTAATTTCCATATATTCCTGGACATAAAGTCTCCACCACTCATTCACACTGATGGGAGTGTACCGAGCTAATAATCCCCCGAGAGGGCGGCAGGAGAGACCAAGAGCTCATAAATTTAGGACAGAAGTCTGTTAAGGATGGTCCTGCCAAACGAAAGCTGTCGCCTGGCATGGACATCCAGGGCATAGTGCTTGACGGAAGTATGCACTGAGCTCCAGGTAGCCGCATTGCAAATGTCTGCAATGGGCACGTTGTGGATTTTCGTCAGGGATGCTGCAACTGCTCTAGTAGAGTGAGCGTACACTCTGCCCTCCAGTTTAACCTGCACCATGGAATAACAGTGGCGAAGGCATGCCACCAGCCATGCCGAAATGCATCTGATAGTGACAGGTTGACCCAGCCAGGTCTCGCTGAAGGAAATAAACAGTTGTTGAGCTTTGAGAATTTCTTTTGTTCGATCCAAATAGAAACACAGAGCTCTTTTGACATCTAAAGAATGAAGGGTATGCTCTCCCTCATTTCGGAGGTTTGCAAAGTAAGCAGGTAGGACCAAAGGTTGGTTTAGATGGAATTCTGAAACAACCTTAGGGAGATACTTAGGATGGGTCCTAAGAACTACTTTGTCCTTATGAAACACAGTATATGGAGGGTCTGTAACCAAGGCATGCATCTCAGAGACCTGCGGGCCGTGGTAATGGCCACCAGGAAGGCCGTTTTCCAAGTGAGAAATTTCAGCTCACACAAAGCTAGAGGTTCGAAAGGTTTTCGAGTGAGCATGTCTTGCACAAGGTTAATGTTCCAGGCTGCGACTGGACATCTGATAGGAGGTCTGGTATGCAGCATACCCTTAAGAAACCTCTTAACTACTGGTAACTGGGCCAGCGACAAGGAAAGTACTGGCTCATGATAAGCTGAAATGGCACAAAGGTGAACTTTGACTGTAGAGTATTGTAGACCTGAATTTGAGAGGTCTAAAAGGTACTCTAGAACTTTATTTGGTGGGCAGGAAAAAGGATTCAAAGAGGATTTTGCACACCAGAGAAAAACGCTTCCATTTGGCTGTGTAAGTTTTTCTAGTGGCTGGCTTGCGTGCAGCCAAAAGAATATCTGAAACTCTCAGAGAGACATTGAACCTGTTCACATCTATCTCTTCAGGAGCCAAGCGTGAAGGTGAAGTGACCTCAGACTGGGAAGGACCATAGGCCCCTGGGTCAGAAGGTTCGTCTGAAGGGGAAGCGCTTGCGGAAGGGCTTCCGACACACTGTTGACTAACGGAAACCATATCTGTCAAGGCCAGAAGGGAGCAATGAGGATCATTTTGTCCCCCTGGGACTCGAATTTCAGATGCACCCTCTGAATTAGTGGAAGAGGAGGAAAGGTGTATAGAAAGCGTTTTGTCCACTGCAGCCTGAACGCATCCTGACAGAAAATGCCAGGCCCTGGATTTCTGGAGCAGAAAAGAGGCAGTTTTGTGTTGAGTGGGGATGCAAAAAGGTCCAGTTCTGGAGTTTTCAACTCTGCAAATAGTGACTGAACTACGGTTGAGTCGAGAGACCACTCATGAGGATCTGTCTCCATTCTGCTTAGAAAGTCTGCTAGTTTGTTCTAAACTCCTGGCAGGTAGACCACTTGAATTAGAGCCTTGTGCTCTAGGCACCATTCCCACACTCATCGCTTCCCTGCATAAAGAGTAAGAGTGTGCACCGCCCTGCTTGTTGATGTAATACATCACTGCTTTGTCATCCGTTTGAAGGAGGATGTGCTTGTGACAGAGAATGTCCTTCAAAGCTCGGACTGCATAAAGGACGGCTCTCATTTCTAGGACATTTATGTGAACCTGGGACTCGTCCTGAGTCCACGTACCTTTGGTGTGGAGTTCCTGACAGTGAGCTCCCTACCCCATTAGGGATGCATCCATGGTAATGGAAATCAGGTGATCCAGGGAAGTAAAGGGATACCCTTCCAGAAGACTGTCCTCTTGTGACCACCAGGTGAGTGACCTCTTCAGAGGTTCTGTCACCTTGATGAGAAAGGACTGAGGGTGAGTGGTTGGGGACCACGGAGTACTGAGCATCCATTGAGAGGTTCTCATGTGGAGGCATGCTAGGGGTACATTGAACACTGAGGATGCCATAAGACCCAGCACCCATTGCATTGAGATAGCTCGAACCGAACTGTTCTCTCTGATGTATCGGGCCATCTGTAGGATATCACTCCTTCCATCCTCTGGAAGAAAAGCTTTCGCACAGGTGGTGTCCAGAATAGTTCCTAAAAAAAGGAGCTGCTGAGAGGGCTGCAACTGTGATTTTTTTGAAGTTTAGCAGGACTCCCATGGACGTGAGAAAACTTGAGGCCGTGGCTATGGCATCAAGAGTTGCTTGCTAGGAGCAAGTCGTCCAAATACGGGAACACTTGGATTCCGACCTTTCTGAGATGCACTGCCAGAATTGCACAACACTTTGTAAAAACTCATGCCACTGAGGATAACCCAAAGGGCAGGACTCCGAACTGATAATGCTGGCCCAGAGCTACAAACCTTAGGTATTTGTGATGCTTTGGGTGTATAGGGATATGTTGGTAAGCGTTCTGCATGTCCAGGGAAGCTAGCCAATCGTGTTGATGAAGCAAGGGTAACAGGGTCCCGAGCAATATCATCTTGAACTTTTCCTTGAAAAGAAACTTGTTTAACTTTCTGAGGTCCAGAATGGGGCGCATGCCACCAGTCTTTTTTGGGACCAGGAAGTAATGGGAGTAGAAATACAGGTTACTCACCTGTAACAGGAGTTCTAGGAATGGTATATGTTGTTCATCCACACTGACTGGCAGGTTTCTTACCGCTTTAAATCTTGCCAGAAGGTCTTCAAGCTGGCTCCTCCCACCCACCCCGGTGGTAAAACTCTCGGCTCCGCCCCATGACACCAGATCTAGCCCGCTGGAAGCCAGTTTGTGCATCGAAGCTGGGGAGGTCAGTTGGGTCATGTGGATGAACAACATATACCATTCCTAGAACTCCTGTTACAGGCGAGTAACCTATATTTCTAGGTACATGGATATGTTGTTCATCCACACTGTCTGGCAGACTCCTAGCAGTTCTCCGGGAGGAGGGAAGCAAGGTGCACACCCCCTACTTAGGGAATAATGACTGGAGAACCGAGGCCCCAAAACCAGCATCCCGGCGTGACTCAAGGTCGATGTGGCAGTGGGTGATGAAGGTGTGTGCTGACTTCCAGGTAGCAGCCCTGTAGATTTCCTGGATAGGGACATCCCTGGAAGCAGCCACCAATGCAGCAGTATGGTGGGTAGAATGAGCTCTTATCCCTCTGGGAGGCTCCATGCCCGCCAACCTATAGCAGAGATCTATGCAGAAGGTGACCCACCTGCCTATCGTCCACTTGGCTGCAGGTCTGCATGGTGCAGCTTCAGTGTAGGTGACAAACAGTTGGCGAACCTCTCCCCGAACTTCAGCCGTCCGCTCCTTATAATAAGCGAGCGCTCTTCTAGGGTCCAAAGTATGGAGCCTATATTCGGTCTCCGAGGTGTGATTGGGGTAGAACACCAGTAGAGTCAACACCTGGTTAAGGTGAAACTCTGACACCACCTTCGGAAGGAATTTCGGGTGGGGGTGCAGGACAACCTTGTCCCTGTGGAAGACCAGATAAGGAGACTCAATGGAAAGCACCTGGAGCTCTCCCATCCTTCTGGCTGACGTGATAGCCACCAAGAAGGCGGTCTTCCACGACAGGTGAGAGATGTCACACCTGTGCATCAGTTCGAATGGCTTGCCCATGAGCTTAGCCAATACCAGCAGTAGATCCCACAGAGGTGGAGGTTCTCACACTAGAGGGTATATGTGATCAAGGCCTTTGAAAAAGCGCCCGACCACCTTCTCCTGTGCCGACTGCTTCCCGGCCCACGCCTGGTAAGCAGAGATGGCTGCCAGGTGCACCTTAAGGGTCGTTGACCGAAGCCCTAGTTGAGAAAGGGGCCACAGGTAGTCCAGTATGCTTGCCAAGGAACAGGAGGAAGGGTCCAGGCCTTTGCCCTGACGCCAAATGGAGAATCTCTTCCATTTGAAGGCGTAGCATTTTCTGTTCGACTCCTTACGGGATGCCTCAACGACATTGAGGACCTCGTCAGAAAGACCCAAGGCCTGGAACTCTAGCCACTCAGGAACCAAGCCGTCAGGTGCAGGGATTGAAGGTCTGGATGGAATACCTTCCCCTGATTCACTGAGATCAGGTCCAGGTGGGCTGGAAGCTGCCTCGAGAGCCTGGAGCGGAGACTGAGGAGATCTGGATACCAGAGCTGGCGGGGCCAGTCTGGGGCTACCAGAATCACCTGCGCCTTGTCCCTCCTCACCTTGAGAAGCACCTTGTGGATCAAGGGAAATTGGGGAAAGGTGTAGAAGAGGCCCGGGGTCCACGACCTCGAGAAGGCATACCCCTGCAGCGAGCCCTGCTGAGGGGGGCGGGCATGAAACAGTCTCAGCTTCACATTCTCCCTGGAGGAAAACAGGTCCACCTGAGGCGTGCCCCAGTGGGAGAAGAGATCTTGTACTACCTCTGGCAGGAGAGCCCACTCATGAGACGCAGCCCCTATCCAGCTTAGGGCATCGGCCAGGGTGTTGGAGGCTCCTGCCACGTGAATGGGGAGGAGATCTGCCTCCAGGCTGCGCACGAGACCCCAAATGCGGAGAGCTTCCCTGCACAAAGGCATGGAGCGCGTCCCACCCTGGCGGTTTAGGTAGTACATGGTCGTGGTATTGTCCGTCTGGACCTGAACCACTTGACCCCGTAGAAACGGAGTGAAGGCGGTGAGGGCTAGATGAACTGCTCGAAGCTCCAGCAGGTTGATGTGGCATCGGGACTCCCGAGGGGACCAGAGGCCCTGCGCTCTGTGCTCCCCCAGATGGGCACCCCAACCCATCAGAGAGGCATCGATCGATAGAGAGACCATCGGCTCGGGGCGGACAAATGGGATGCCCTCCTGCAGATGTGCTGGAACAGTCCACCACTGGAGAGCGTTCCACATCCCCTGGGTCACTGTCACTAGCTGATCCAGCGGATCGAAGTGCTGTGACCATTGGCTGGCCAGTCCCCACTGAAGGGGACGCATGTACCAGCGGGCCCAATGGCCCAGGAGGTGCAGGAAGTCCCAGGCAGGGCGTGATTGCCCAACCTGAAATGATCGGGCAAAGGAGGAAAGAACCTCGGCCCTGTCCACCAGGAGCCATGCTCTGGCTCAAAGAGAGTCGAGCTCTGCTACAATGAAATATATCACCTGCTTTGGCACGAGTTCTGACTTGGCCTCGTTGATGAGGAGGCCAATCTGAGAGCAAACCTGGAGGGCCAGATCTCTGGATCGCTCCACCTCCGCTCTGGAAGGGGATGCAATCAGCCAGTCATCCAGGTAGGGGTACACCCGGACCCTTCAGCGCCACAGGAATGCTGTCACCACTGCCATGCATTTGGTGAAGACCCTGGGAGCTAGGGAGAGGCCGAAGGGCATGGCCTGGAACTCGAAAAGGGATCCCTCCACTCTGAAGTGGAGGAATCTCTGATGGGACGGACGGATTGGGATGTGAAAGAACATGTCCTGAAGGTCCAGGGAACAGAACCACATGCCTTGTTCCAAGGATGGGATTATCTGAGCCAGAGTGACCATCCTGAAGGTCAGAGACCTTAGGAACCTGTTCAGGTCGAGAATGGGGCGCCAGCCCCCTGTCTGTTTTGGGACCAGGAAATACCTGGACACAAACCCCGGGTCTGGAGGAGGATCTGCCACCTTCCTGATCACCTCTTTTTCGAGGAGCGGGCAATATCGGCTCGGCGGGCTGACAGTGAGGCTGCGGACCCGTGGCCCCCCGAGGGGTGACGGCTCAAAAAGGTGGGGCCTGCTCAAACTCCAGAGGCAGGCCCTTTCCTACCACCTCCAACACCCAGCGGTCCATGGTGATAGCGGACCAGGCGGAAAGGAAGTGGCGAGCCGCCCCCATGGGGAGAACCCAGGGGAGGACGGGCTGGGGCAACACCCTCAACCAGTCACTGGGCAGGCTTGGAGGAGGAACCGGCCAAGGGACCTCCTGGCCTTTACCTCCCTCCTTCCCACTAGAGGAAGCCACGGGCTTGGGTTTGGGATGCCAAGTGCGAGCCTGCTGGCCCTGGTGCTGGTGCTGTTGGGCTGGACGTGCCGCAGGTGTAGAAGGACGAAAGGACTTGTGCTGCTGCTGTTGGCGGCCTTTGTCCTTCTGGGTGGAGGTGACCAAGTCCACAGTGGCATTGGACTTCTCGATCCGCTGGAGGTGACCTTCCACTCCAGGGCCGAAGAGGTCGGTCCCCAAGAAGGGGATGTCTGCCAATTTATGCTGGGTATCCGCCGTGAAAGTGGATATCCTCAGCCATGCTCTGCGGCACATGGCCACCGTGGCTGCAACCGATCTGGCACAGGAGTCTCCTATTTCCAGAGCTGTTTGGAGCTGCTGCTTCACCAACGCCCTACCCTGGTCCTGAACCTGCTGGACCATGGTCTGCAGGTCGGCCGGGAGTTGATGGATCACCTCATCCAGGGAGCCCATGAGGGCGTAAGAGAAGTGTGCCTTCAGCACGGCCGAGCTGGCCTGGAGGAGACCAAGGGAGGACACAGCGTACACCTTGCACCCGGCGTAGTCCAACTTTTTGGACTCCTTGTCGGGGGGGCTTGTCCACATCCCTAGCATTCCCGGAATGCTGGAAAATGCTGTTGGTGACTAACCCCTCGGCAGAGGGGTGTTAAGAAAACCCGGGCAAAGAGCCGGTAGGGACCACATACTTCCTGGCCATCCTGGCTAAGGGTGCAGGACAGGAAGCAGGCCACTGCCAAAGCTCCAAGGCTGGGCCTACAATGGCCTCAGCCACCGGAAAGGCCTCCATGGGTGAATCCCCTCGGTCCAGTATCTCCATCAGGGGATACTTGGCCCATTTGGATATGGGCTCGAGCTGCATCCCAGTGGACTCCGAGATGAGCCAAAGCAAACCCATGAAGGACGATGGGCTTTCGTCCAGTGACTGGCCCCCAGAGGACTCCAAGTCAACCGACCTGGAGAACAGGGAGGAGTCATTGTCGGACTGCAAGGAGTCCGCGAAGAGCTCCCTAGGGCCTGAGCCACCCTCCACCTGCTGAGGACGGTCGGGAGTGAGGGTGACCGACAACCTGTGGGGCAGGCCTTGACCCAACCGAGAGTCCTTGGTCGGCGCCCCTGATTTCGGTTGTGGAGGCAGAGGTTCCACCACAATCAGTGGGGCAGCTAGTTTCAGCCTAACAACCGGACCAGGTTTGGGCATCTCGACTGCGAGGGGTTGTTTCAGCCGCTCGGGTGACAGCCACTTGATGGCCGGGGAAGGCATCGGCTTGCTCCCGGACAAAAAGTAACTGCTGCCACATCAGGTCCTCGTAGCGTCAACTCAATTTGCACTGAAGCCTCTCCTCTTCTGAGGAGGAAGACGAGGATGAGCGGTGGCACCACTTACCTCGGTGCCGAGACCGCCGATGTCAGCGGGATTGGCTGGACTGAGAAGAAGTCCGAGACCGAGATCAAGATCCATGGTGTTTCCGAGGACGGGCCTGGGAAGGAGCGGGGGACACCCGCTCTTACCTCAGCTCGGACACCTTAACCGGGGACTGCTGCACCAGGGGTGCAGGCAGATCCTTGGTCTCCACTGGGGGAACCGGCGAAGAAGGGTTGTCGGCTTCACCAGTCGACAGCCCGTCTGACGGGGTGAGAAAAAATCCGACCCGGCGTGGGCTGAGTCTCAGCCGGCTGGCCTAACAGGGACGCCATGAAGCCAGCGGCCTTAGCCGCAACCTCGACCGAAGTCGACAGTCGGCTGTCCAGGGAAGGGGACCTCTCCCACTCCCACAAACGCCGACGATGGGACTTACCCTTAGAATCCTTCCTTTTGGACCAAGAGGAATGTCCCGCTGGCCCCTCTCCCTTCGTGGAAAGGGATTGGCAAAGATTCTTGAACGAAGCTGAATACGAGGTACCCAAAGAGAGTGGGATAAATGCCGCGACCGAGGAGGAGGAAGATGCGGCCTGGGCCGCCTCCTCCTCGAGGGCGATCATCTGCTCGAGCTGCTCAGCCGAGCCAGCCACCGCGGTAACCGCCCAACGGGCTTCTTTCGACTTTACCGGCAGGTAGCGCTTCTCAGGGCACCCTAGCTTTAACTGGGCAGCACGGTCCTCCAGGACGTTGGCCGAGGACGAACAGCATGACTCGCAGGCCTGCGGGTTGTGTTCTAGGCCGAGGCAGTAGACGCACATGGAGTGCAGATCCATCCTGGACATCTTCTGCCCACAAGGGCACCGCCGAAAACCGGGAGTCGATTTGTCCATCGCAGCCACGAGGGAAAAGGATGACCGAAGTCTTGAAAATTTTAAAATGAGTTTCGAGCGAACCGAAGAATTAGGATCCAGTCTACGACGCAGAGCGTTAAGGAGGGAACCTGAGCTTCCAAGCGGTAAGGAAGATCTGGCGTCATGGGGCGGAGCCGAGAGTTTTACCACCCGGGTGGGTGGGATGAGCCAGCTTGAAGACCTTCCGGCAAGATTTAAAGCAGCAAGGAACCTGCCAGACAGTGTGGATGAACAACATATCCATGTCCCTAGAAACCTGTGTTTCGTTGATCCAGCGGAACTATTTTTACTACCCTGTTGTTCAGAATGCCTTGTATCTCGGAGGCAAGAAGGTGCGACTGAGCTGTTGACAGCCTGGGCTGTCATTTGGGAGGACGATCCAGCGGGGTTTCTGAAAGATTGAGGGAGTACCCCTCGTGGATTATCCAGAGGACCCATTTGTCTGATGTAATGGACTTTCACTGGTTGTAGAACTGAGTCAGATGTCCTCCCACAGCTGAGGAGGAGTCCCCTATGGACAATTGAGGTGGGACCCGGGACAGAAACTCAGACGGTGGCACTGGGAGCATTGGGCCCTTGTGCCTTCTGTTGCATTTTCTTTGGAGGCTGAGGGGCTTGGTTTTTGTTGAAACCTCCTCTGCCCTTGCCCCGAAAGGACTGACGGTTGAGAAACTGATGCTTGTTAACACCTCCGAGAATGGGTAGGAGCAGGAAGCCATTTTAATGGTCGACCTAGTCTTCTGTGTGGCCTCCAGAGCTTGCTCTACTTGAGGTCCGAACAGATACATACCGTCAATGAGTATTGCCATGATCTGCTGTTGGGCATCATTTGTGAAACACGAAGTGTGTAGCCAGGAATGATGATGGATAAAAATGCCCACCGCCGCCCGGGAAGCAGTATCGAAAGCATCCATAACTGGTTTAACCTGCTGGTTGTTGGACTCGATACCCCTGGTTATGGTCTGAAGTAGCTCTGAACTAGTGTCCGACTTGGGAAGAGCTTCTGCCATCTGTTTGAGTGAATGCCAAAGAACATACTCATATTGAGAAAAGTAACCCGGGTAGCTGGCAATATGCATACCCAGGGTGGAGGCAGCAAAGACTCTCTTACCTAAGGTGTCTATTTTATGAGATTCTTCATTTATAGGCTGGGCTGTAGATGCCTGAGGAAGAACGGCCTTAACATTCTCTGCCAATACTACAATAGGGTCTGCAAAGGCCTGGGAGACCAAAATGGGTCGATCCTTGGGAACAGCATACTTCCTGTCTATGGACTTAGCCACAAAAGGAATGAGAGCTGGATTATTCCATACCATTTCAGAGAGTGTCTCAAAGGAAGGTTGTTCCGGGGGAGTTAAATCCATAGGGATCTCCGGGACATGAAGGTACTGGAGCCTTAAGAACTTCCCAGGATCGATATCTGTAGTCTGGAGAGAAAGAGTAGAATTCAAATTTTTCAGCAGAGACTTAAAAGACAGGTCCTCAACCACAGGCTCTGCAACAGGATTAGGTCCTGTTCCTTCTATGTCATCACTCAGCTGAAGGTCTGGGTCAGGCTCAATATCATCTCCTGATAGTCCAGGAGAGACTGTATGGACAGGAAAGGAGTGAAAATCAGAAGGAAATGAAGAAGGAAAAGGGTTCAGAGTCGAGAAGCCCTGAAGGCTGGAAGACATCATACCAAGTCACGGCGCCGCTTGACATAGCGCAGCACACGGCGCTGACAGGGTCCCTGGTGCCAAGGACAGTGCTGACAACTCCAAAGGCGCCAAGGATGGTGCCAACAATCTCAACGGCACCACGGATGGCGCCGACAGACGCATCGGCACTGAGGCTGAGTGACTCATCGATGCCAATGGTGCCAAAACCAACCCAGGGCTCCAAAAAATAGGATTTGAGAAGAAAGAAGGAAGGAGATCAGGAGATAGAGGCATCAGTGTGGCCCCCTGCACTGCAGCTATGTGAGGGGGGAAAACACCTGAATGCGGAGTCAACAGCACGGAAGAAGACGCCACACGACTAGGGACGTCCGACCACCCTACCTGATCTCCCAACAAGCCTGAAGGCCCCGGAGTGACCGGGCTAGGCAGCTGGACCAACCTCCGAGTCCATTGCTCCATAAGAGCAGCCCACTGATGAAACTGCTCATCTGAAGCTCTTCCAGAAGGTGGGGAAGGGCTTCGATGTTGAATACGTCGGTGACCGGAAACAGAAACTGGCAACTCCGAAGGAGGAGGCCGGCAACTGACCCCAATGACCAACCGTCGATACGCAGACATACCAGAGGGAGACTTCGAGTGATGCCTTCTCTTTCTTGACATGTGGGCCGAAGAGCAGCTCGAGGCCAAATGGTGCCGAGAATGCAACCATTTTCTTTTATGCTTCTGGAGGGACCGCCCATCCCCTCGGGTATTGGACCGTCCATTGTCAGGCCCTCCCTCCGGAGAGGGCAGTGGACCGGACCCAGCCCGGCTGACTTAAAAGCGTTCATACGAAGTCTCCCTACTGTCACCTGACCCGCTCATGGTCAACTCCATCAATGTAGGCTGAGACTTCTAGAATAAGAAAAATTTTATATTAATAGGTACTTATTCGAGATATACTACAAAACAATAAACTAAAAAGTATTGCTGCTAGTTTGAAGTTTAACTCCCGGCGGGCAAGCAACATTGTCACTGAAGTGCACTCGATGGCAGGAAAAAAGGAACTGAGGTGGTTGGAGGGTCAATGCCGAGATAGTCATTGCCACACAAGCCAGGGCTCGCTGCACCGCTCCTTGCAGCTCCATCTCTGGTGCCAACCCTCTTGCAAAAAAGTTTGCTCCGCTGGGTCCTAGCACCTCCGGTGTAGATCCCATCAGTGTGAGTGAGCGGTGGAGACTTTATGTCCAGGAAGATCTGTAGCCGCTCAGAAACCAAGTTGTCAGGTGCAGGAATTGAAGGTCTGGGTGGAGGACCTTCCCCTGATTGACTGAGAGCAATTCTAGGCATGCTGGATGATGCCTCAGGAGCCTGTCACTGAGGCTGAGGAGATCAGGGTACCATAACCCAGGTGGCCAGGCCAGTGCCACCAGGATCACCTGTGCCTTGTCCCTCCTGACCCTGAGGAGCACCTTATGGGAAGGCATAGAAGAGGCCTGGGGTCCACGGCCTCGAGAAGGCATCCCCCTGCAGCGAGCCCTGCTGAGGAGGGTGGGCATGAAACAGCCTCAGCTTTGTATTCTCCCTGGAGGCAAACACGTCCACCTGAGGGGTGCCCCACTGGGAGAACAGGCTGTGTACTACCTCTGGATGGAGAGACCACTCGTGGGATGCCTCGACCACATGGCTGAGGGTGTCCACCAGTTGATTTGAGGCACCTGCCACATGGATGGCTAGGTGAACTGCCTCCAGTCGGCTCACAAGAGTCCAGATGCAGAGTGCTTCCCTGCACTGAGGCCAGGAGTGCATTCCATTCTACTTGTTGAGATAGTACATGGTCGTGGTATTGTCTGTCTGGACCTGCACCACTTGACCCCAAAGGAACGGAGCGAATACAGTCAGCATGAGCCGAACTGCTCAGAGCTCCAGCAGGTTGATATGACATCAGGATTTCTCGGGGGTCCAAAGCCCATGGACCCTGTGATTCCCCATGTGGGCACCCCAGCCCGTGAGAGAGGCGTCAGTCATTAGAACGACCGTCGGCTTGGGGTGGACAAATGGGATCCTTTCCTGCAGATGTTCTAGGACGGTCCACCATTGGAGAGCACCCCACATCTTCTGGGTGACAGTGACCAGCTGGTCGAAATGACCATGTCGCTGGGTCCACTGACTGGACATCTCCCACTGAAGGGGGTGCATATGCCACCAAGCCCATTGGACCAGAGAGGTACTGGCCGCCATGTAATCTAGAAGGTACAGGAAGTCCCGGGCAGGGTGCAAGTGCCCAACTAGAAATGATTGAGCAAAGGAGGAGAGAACCTTCACCCTGTCCACCGGAAGCCTGGCTCTGGCTCAGCAAGAGTCTAGCTCTGCCCCAATGAAGCAGATCACCTTTTAAGGCATGAGTTCCAACTTGGTCTTGTTGATCAGGAGACCAAGTTTGATGCAGGTCTGAAGGGCCAGATCCCTGGACCTCCCCCCCCCCCCCCGTTTGGAGGGACCCTGCTATGAGCCAATTGTCGAGATAGGGGTACATTCTGAACCCTCCCCCCGATGCCAAAGATGGGCCACCACCATTGCAATGCATTTTGTGAAGACCTGGGGGTGGCAGATGACAGGCAGAACAGCATGGCTTTGGAACTCCATCTGCTCAGAAACAGAGGAACCTTTGGTATGACGGATGGATCAGGACATGAAAGAACACATCCTACAGATCCAGTGAGCAAAACCACATGTTCTGCTCGAGAGACGGTATGATCTGAGACAGAGTTACCATCCTGAAGGTGCGACACCTAAAACATTGGTTCAGTTCATGCAGATCTAGAATGGGGCGATGTTGTGTTGGAGAACTGACTGAGTGTGAACGGAAACCATTTTCTCCTGTGGGACACGGGCTCAGCTTGGTGGATGCTGCTCGAATTCCAGAGGCAGCCCCTGGCCGACCACTTCCAAGATCCACCTGTTTGTTGTGACAGTGGACCAGGCAGAAAGGAAGTGGTGGAGCTGGCCCCCCACGGGAGGACCCAGAGCAGTTGTGATGGGTATGGAGTTGGGAACCCCCATCCTGTCACTGTGCAGGCTTGGAGGAGGAGGATCCAGCCTGGGGATCAATGGGACCTTTCCCTCTGGGCTTACGGGGCTGCTGAGGCCCCTGTCTTGAGCCGAGGGTGCAAAGATTGAGCCTGCTGTTGCTGCCCAGATTAAAAATGGGGTTGCTTGACTACAGGGGCAGGAGGCCAAAAAGGCTGTCTCTTCTGCTTTTTGGAACTCTGGGGTTCCTTTTTGGCGGTAGTAATAGAGTCAAGGTGGCATTGGACTTCTCGATGCACTGAAAGTGACCTTCCACTCCTGGACCAAATAAGTCGGTGCCCAGGAAGGGAGCATCTGTCAGTTTGTGCTGAGTGTCAGCCGTGAAGGTCAAGACCCTCAGCTAGGCCCTACGGCGCATGGCGATCACGGCCGCCACCGAGTGGGTTCAAGAATCCCTGATGTCCAGAGTCGTTTGGAGTTGCTGTTTAGCAACTGCCCAACCTTGGTCGCGGACCTGCTTGACCATGGTTGGGAGGTCTGTGGAGAGATGAGGAAGAACCTCATCCAGCGAGCACAAGAGGATATGAGAAAAATGCCCCATAACAACAGCCGAGCTCACCTGATGAAGGCCAAGTGAAGAGGCAGCATAGACTTTCCTGGCAGAATGGTCCAGTTTCTTGGACTCTCTCTCCGGGGGTCTATTGGTGTCTTCTGAATTACCCGAAGACTGTAACACAGACTCTGTCAACAACCCCTCAGCTGAGAAGGTGCTCTGTGAATCCCAAAAGGAAGCCGATCCAGACCGCATACTTGCAGGCCATCTGGGCTGAGGATGCAGGGCAGGAGGCTGGGTGCTGCCACAGCTCCAAGGCTGGGCCAACAATGACTTTGGCCACAGGAAAGGCCTCTGTTGGAGAATTCCCTCTTTTGAGGATATCAGTAAGGGGATATTTGGCTCATTTCTGAATGGGCTCTAAGGGCATCCCTGTTGATTTGGAGAGGAGATGGAGGATGCCCATGAAGGGCAAGAGACCTTCCTCCATTGAGTGACTCCCAATGGATTCTTCGTCCAAGGGACAGGAATGCAAGTTGGAGTCCAAGGAGTCTGGATAGATTGGCCAACCACCCAGATTACCTTCAACTCGCCGGGGGTGGTCAGGCGTAAGGGTGACAGTCTGTGTGGAAGGCCATTGATGGGCAGAGACTCCTTGGTGGGAGCCCTATAGGGCGGTTGCTTAGGTGGCAGCTCCACCCGGACTGGTGGAGAGGCCAGTTTTGGCCAAGCCTGGAGGGTCTTCACCGGCTCTGCAGACAGAGGGACGGTGTTGACTGGCTCTTGAGGGGTCGGCGTCGGCCTGGAGGGCAACAGCCAAGTGACGGCTGGTGTGGAAGCCAGGGTGGACTTCGAACCTGCCATCAACTGTTGACACATTAGGTCCTCATAGCATCGACGCAGTTTGCATCAAACATCTCTTCCGAGGTGGACAAGGATGAATGGTGGTGGCGCCACTTTTTAGAACATCCCGAGTGATGTTTATGAGATTTCTTCGGCCTGTCGGTCGAAGGTGTCAGAACTTCGACTTTGACCATTGGGGGGGGGACTGATGGGGGAAGGTGCTCAGAAGGAGCCAGGAAGAACCGCACCTCCTCCAGGTCAGGTAGAGGGACCATGAAGAGGTTCCCAGTAAGCTGGGTCTCTTCCTCGGTAGGTCCAGTCAGGACCAGAGTCCAGAATAATGACTTGTCAGCCTTATCAAGCGACAACAGGTTGACGGGGTCAATAATCTCAACTGGGTCATCATCCCGCATCTTAGCTGGCTAGCCTGACAGGGTACCGTGAAGCCAGTGACCGAGGCCGCAATCTCGATCGAAGTCAAAACAGCAGATTCCTGGGACCGAGACCTCTCTCGATCCCAAGAAAGTCGTCGATGAGACAAATCTTCTCTTGTCTCCTTGTCCTTCTTATGGGAGTGGGAGACATGCGTGCCTGAAGGGCCTTCTCCCTTGGTCGAGAGAGACTGGCACACCTTCTTGAAGGAGTCTGAAAAGGTGGAGCCCGATTTGAGCAGGATGAAGACCAACACAGAAGAGGACCAATCAGTGGTCCAAGCCACTGCCTCCTCAAAAGCCTTCATCTGCTCTAGTTGTTCAGTGGACCCCGCAGTCGTGGAGACCGCCCAACAGGCCTCTTTGGATTTGACTGGTGGGTTCTATTTCTCCGGTCAGTCACGCTGACTTTGTGCGAGACGATCATCCAGGATGTTAGGCTGGAACGCGCGACGAAAGTCGCAAGCCTTGGTGTCATAGGCTTGGCCCAGGCAGTAGACACACGAGGTGTGCGGTTTGGTGTGAGAAATCTTCTGCCCACAAGGGCACCAGCAGAATCTGGGTGAGGACTTGTCCTCCATCGTGGTTGTGATCGCAAAATGATGCGGAGAACCTCAAATGTGTTATAGTTTAGATAAATCCGAGGATTTGTTCGCCAGGGCCTACTCAACGCGGGAGCGATAAGGAGGGAACCTGAATCTTCCAGTGGAAAGGAAGATCTGGCATCAAGGGGCAGAGTCGAGGGATATACCACCCTGGTAAGTGGGAGAAGTCAGCATTCAGACCATCTGGCAAGATTTAAAGGGGAAAGGGACATGCAAACAGTGTGGATAGAACATATCCATGATCCTATAACACTTATTTTCATTTGCCCCCAAAGTCTGTTAACAATCCCTGTGATCTGTAAATCCACTGCACAAGTTAAAATTTCCATTCAGCCCTCCTCCCGTCACTGCCCTTGAAACTCAGTGTCCCCACTGTAGTTTACACAAGTCCCCTCTGCAGTTTATACAATGTCCCGCTTTTAAAGTTTTGTACAACCAGTACATACCTTTTCATTTATTAATTCCCCCACAGCCTAGTAGCAGTCCCTTTGCCCTACAATATCACTGCAAGGTTCAATGTTTCTGTCTAGCCCCCTGCCCATCATTAGTGCAGATTCTTTCTGCCCCAGGTGCTAGGCAGCTTCCTCATTAATATTCAGATTTGCCTTATTAATATTTATGAAACTAGATCCTTACAAGAGTGCTCATTGTCACTTCTCAAATAAAAATAGCTGCAACTTCTCTTCCACTCCCCCAGGTCTCCGGTCCCCAATTAGCTTAGCTAGGGGACCTGGACCTCCTGAACAATCGCTGCTTTTCCATTAAGGTGATTGGAAAATCAATATGCGCACACGTACATGTATGAACCACTGCCACTTATTTCAAACAGCAGGCAACGAGACAGCCTCTTCGGCCCCAATCTGAACACAAAAATGCTGCAGGGGCCGAATGGAGGCTTCAGTGGCAAGCGGGGACAAAACGGGGGGGAAACAGGGCACCAGGAGGCATCCAAACAGCCCCTGCAGGGGGGTTACACTGATATATTGGGAACACTCAGCCACTCCAGCCGGAGTGGTTTCCTGGGTCAATGGCAGAAGTCTCAAAGGCAAGGGCTGCATGCATGAGGTAAAGCCTGTAAAGAAAGATTCTCCTGTGGAGAAGGAGGACCCAGAGTTGGGTTATCCAGGCTGTAAAAGGGGTCATCACTGCCCTTAGAAATAATGAGGTCAGGGCCAGACTCATGCCCCTCCAACTACTCCAACTAGGGGGCGGTGGCGGATGGGGAGGAGGGTAGGGTGGCCCTACAGGGGGACCTGGAGGCTCTGGAAAGATGGTCTAGAAAGTGGAAGCTGAGGTTCGATGCAGGGAAATGCAAGGTACTCCACCTGGGGGCCAGAAACCCAGGCCAAGTGTACACCCTGGGGGGAGAAATGCTACAAGTCTCGATGGCTGAGAGGGACCTGGGGGTGGTGGTGGATGTCAAGATGAACAACTCTGAGACTTGTAGGAGGGCAGCAGCCAAGGCCAACAGGATGCTGGGATGCATCGCTAGGGGGATCACCTCCAGAAGGAGGGAAGTGATACTCCCTCTGTATAACTGCTTGGTGAGGCCGCACCTTGAGTACTGAGTGCAGTTTTGGAGGCCACACTTAAAGAGGGACATTAACCTCCTGGAGAGGGTCCAGAGGAGGGCAACCAAAATGATTTGGGGCTTGGGGGACAGGACCTATGAGGAGAGGCTCGAAGAGCTAAATATGTACACATTGGAAGAGAGAAGGGACCGTGGGGACATGATAGAGGTCTTCAGGTACATGAAGAGGGTAAATAGGGGAGGAACAGTCAGGGTGCTTCGAAGGAAGGAGGAAGGGGCCACTAGAGGGCATGGGTGGAAGCTGGAGGGGGGAAGATTCAGGGGAGAAAGGAGGAGGTGCTACTTCACTGAGAGGGTGGTGGAGCCATGGAATGCACTGTCTAGGGGGCTGGTGGAGGCAGAGACAGTGGAGGGGTTCAAGAGGGTGGGACAGGTACAGGGAAGGGTTCTGGAAGCAAGCCCAATGCAGCAAGAATATCCGGAACTGGGAAGGGAGAAGCCAGAGAAGGCGAGGGGGGCAGCAAGGTCAGCACCCAGGGTGGGGGCTGACCAAACGAGCAGACACGAAAGACCGTTAGGCCTATTCTGCTGGCATTTTAGTATGTTAGTACTCTCTGAAAAGAGGACCTGGGGGATGAGTGTCCAGCCCAGTTCTAAGGGTCAGAGAGATAGGCGACACCAGCACTGGCAGAGGAGCTGGTGCCAGGCCTGGCACCAACCCAGCAGGAACTGGCAACGGGCCTGGCAGTGGCATCAAAGGAGCCAGCACTGGCACCAAAGGAGTTGGTGCCAG
This sequence comes from Neoceratodus forsteri, assembly GCA_016271365.2. Classification (NCBI taxonomy): domain Eukaryota; kingdom Metazoa; phylum Chordata; order Ceratodontiformes; family Ceratodontidae; genus Neoceratodus; species Neoceratodus forsteri. The sequence goes on along the minus strand of CM057456.1, from coordinate 159,513,510 downwards.
GGACAGTGCCTCCAAAGAGATTGAGCCTGGCGTCGAACCTGGTGTTGCCCACAGTGCTGGTCCAGCTGGCACAGAAGTGACCTGAGAAGGTACCTGTGCGGGTCCCCAAGGCAGTGGCACTGCAAGGGGGTATGGCTAGTGGAATCAGCATTGGCAGTGCAGTTACCAACAAGAACTCGGAGTCTGTTGTCAGAGCCAAACACTCTAGCTGGCTAGAATGTCCCGACTGCATAAACAGTGTCCCTAGCCCCGAGGGGCCTGAAACTGGTTCTGTAGGAAGGGGCATACAAACCAGACGCTGTACCCACTACGCCATAAGAGCTGCCCAGTGGTGATACTGCTCACCAGAATCCCCACAGAAGAGGACAGTGAGGGACTCTGGGCCTGAGACCTTGAACAACAATGAGCAGGTGTTGTCTGGGATACCAACGGTGCTGGAGAGGGCCTCCTGCTCCAGGACCTCAAAGACCTCATGGCATTAGCCGATACTCTTTCTACCCCTTTGGAAAGAAGAACTCAAGGTTGAGCAGCACCAGGTCCCCAACAGAGACTAAGAATTGGCCTGCTTCTTTCTGTGTTTATGGGAGGCCTGTCCTCCCTCTTGAACACATGATAATCTATCGTCAGTACCTTCCCTCGGAGAGGGAAGTGGACCGGACATGATCCCAGTGCAGAAGCAACATGCATGAAGAGGTTCCCTACCATCAGCATCCATGGTCTTCAACCATTGTTCAGTAGGGCTTCTGAGAGAAACTGGCAGGAATTTTTTTTTTTTAAACTGAAGTGACACAAAAATAAATGCTAGTTTTAAATTACTGAAATGGAATGAAATGAATACTGTTGTTGTATAGGTGTGAAGATTTGAACCCTGGTGGAAAAGCGATGTCACTGAAATACATGCAGCAGCAGGGGAAAAAGGAACTGAGGTGGTCGAGGGCTGGTGCTGAGGTAAGCCATGCAGCTTGAGCTAGTCTTGCGGTGACGTCCATGCACACAGCCTACCTCAGCATCGGCCCTCATGAAAAGTTCTAGCTCCCGTTGGGTCCTAGTGCCTGCAGCTCAGAACCCATCAGCATGAATCAACGATGAAGATAAGTCCTGGAAGATCAGAAAAGAGGTCCCTGGACCACCTTTTTCTTCAACAACATAATTCCAAAAAATAATAAAATGAAGATAGACGATGAAGAAGTGAACACAGAATTGAAGCTGCACCTCAGTCCCGAGCTGTGAACTCAACAGTGTGAAAAACAGAACTGAAGTAAGTGAGGAGGCCGGCAACAGTTACTGGCAGGAATGTGTCACCACGCAGTGTCATACAGGTACCCCGAGTCAATGGTTGTTGCTGGCCCCCAGTCGAAAGTTTAGCTCCCATGGGGTCCCTAGTGCTTCCAGCTTAGACACAAGAATGGGACTCCATGGCAAAGATTGATCCTAGGAATATGTCCTGTTCCTCAACAAGTTAGTGCTCCACTAGACTGGGGAAAAAAGAATATAAGGTGATTAGGGACGGTGCCACTATTTATACCAACAGTGCACATGGCACTGTATGTTGATGAGGTGTGCATGGTACATGCCAGCCCCCAAGGTTCAGGTTCCTGTGAATGCCACAGTCCTAAGACTAAAGAATGCTGGTCTATGGAGGAGAATGACACATAGATGACAAGATGGAGTGCCAGAAATACTTAAAATTATAGGCTAAGATGTAGTAGTGCAGGAGATCCACTGGGTACCCTCTTATGAGTGTACGTTCCAACAAAGTTTAGCTCCAGGCTTAGAGAGGCCAACACAATGCAAACACTCTGAAAAAAATCAGCTACACAATCATTTAGAATTCTTTTGTTTTAAGTTTATTCACAATCAGTAACTTCAGCAGCCATCCTTATTAGTGGCCCAGTGTCCACCCCTAAATTGAGTTTCATCAGAAACGTTCTATAGAAGCTTCCAACAGAGCCATGAGAACTCGCATACAGCTGCAGCACAGTGGCGCCAGCAGCAGAACTGTTCCCCATTATTGAGAATATGAATTCATACAGACTGAGCGAAGAAAACTTGTGACCTGTTTAATAAAGCATTTTTAAAGAAAACTATTACTATCCGAATGCCGTTTCGTTGATGAAGCCCAGTTTGGGTTAAAGTGTTGGGCTAATGAGGATGGCTACTGGAGTTACTGGTTGTGAATAGATCTGCAGAAGTATGAAAGGTGAGAGTTTATTTAAAATGTAGTTTTGTCATTCCCCAACAATTAAGTAATAATGTGCATTAGTTCACATACGAGCAAGTCAGGAACTCTGAATTAATGTCAAATTACCTTTAGTGGTTTTCTGTTTCTTCTGACTTGAAGCAAACAGTTTTCGTGGTCTCACAACAAATGCAGGAGTCGACATATTCACTGGGCCTCCATCATTGTTCTCACTTGAAATAAACAATTTCCGTGGTCTCAAGTCAAATGCAAGAGTTGACAGATTCACTGGGCCTTCATCATTGTCAACTACCGTAATGTTCCTATGTGTTTGTACCTGTGAAACACCTGACAAAAGACTTTTGTTAACATGTTTAATTTAATCTTCAGAGTGACACAGTACATTCAGATAAAAGGCTAATTATCTAAAGATTAATATTTAGCACTGAATCAAATAGCACTATGGTTCTCAAAAGAGGTGGCGGGGAAGGTTAGGGAGAAAAAGATAGCATTTAGGAAGTATAAGGAAACACAGAAGGATCAGGACAGAGAACTGTACCAGTTAAGGCAGAAGGAAGCAGGGAGGGAAGTCAGAATAGCAAAGGCCCAAACTGAGGAAAAGATAGCCAACTCTGTTAAGAAGGGGGATAAAACCTTTTATAGGTACATCAGGGAGAAAGACAAAGGGAGGGATAGTGAGGCTGAATAGAATGGATGGTGGGTGGGTAGAGAGAGACAGTGAAAAGGCAGGGATACTGAACGAATACTTCTGCTCAGTATTCACAAAAGAGGAGGAGGGGGAGGTGCCTAAGCCAATTAACAGAAGCACTCTGGACGGGGGGTTGATCCCAGTCCTTTCACAGATGAAAGGGTTCTGAAAGAACTCCTAAAACTGAAGGTGGACAAAGCAATGGACCTGACAGAATTCACCCCAGAATTCTAAAAGAATTAAGGGGAGAACTAGCGACACCACTGATTACCCTTTTTAACAAATCATGGGAGGATGGTGTGGTACCTGAGGACTGGAGGAAGGCGGATGTGATTCCCCTTCACAAAAGTGGGAGCAAGACAGAGGCAGGAAACTACAGACCTGTCAGTTTTACCTCTGTGGTAGGGGAAAGTGATGGAATCACTTCTGAATGAAAGAACTGTTGAGTACCTAGAGGCCAGTGGGGCACAGGACCCAAGGCAGCTCGGGTTCACAGCGGGAAGGTCATGTCAGACGAATCTAATTGATTTCTTTGACTGAGTGACCAAAGTAGTAGACCAGGGAAGGGCTGTGGACATGGCCTATCTAGACTGTGGACATGGCCCATCTAGACTTTAGCAAGGCATTTGACACAGTCCTACACAAAAGATTAATAATCATAATAATAATAGTCAAAAACTGCACTGGCATAGAAGGAGTAGAGGAGGCAGAGGGAACTGTGGAGGCGATTTGGGTCACCTTGATAACAAGGGGGGAAAAGACAGTAAAAATAGGAGTGGTATATAGACCCCCTGCACTGGCAGAGGAACTGGAGGAGAGTCTGGTGGCAGATGTTGGGAGACACTACAGATTGGGCAGGGGAAGGGTGGTGGAGTTGGGGGACTTAAACATGCCAGTAACGACTGGGAGACTGACATCCTCGGTGGCCAGGGAACAGAGGTTGTTGGACGTCTTTCAGGACGCGTTCCTAACTCAGCAGGTGGGGGAACCGACCAGGGAGGCGCGGGTACTGGATGTGGTCCTGGCAGACAGTGACCAGATTGGGGGCCTGGAGGTAAGGGACCCGTTGGCAGAGAGTGACCATGCCATGGTATGGTTCTGCCTGGACCTAGGAGGAGTAGAAGGCTGCACAAAGACTGAGGTAACTGACTTCGCGGGGGTGGATTTCAAGGAAATGGGAAGGATCCTTAATGAGCATTTGGATGTGATTGGGCCAGACATGGACACTGACAGTAGGTGAGAAATCATCAGGAGGAGGGTGCAGGATGCTACCAGCACCTGTGCAAGAGTAACGACGAAAATGCGGTAGGACCCAAAAACCCTGCTGGTGGACCAGGGAGGTTCAGGAGGTGAGGGGAAAGAAGGCGGCCAATAGGCATTTCAAGTGCTCAAGGAGTGAAAGGGATCGAGGGGAGTATGAGGTGATGGCTAGAAGGGCCACTAGGGTCGTGAGGGCGGCTAAGGCAAAGAAGGAGCAGAACCTGGCCATGGAAATTAGGGGAAGGAACAAGGGGTTCTTTAGATACATTGGAGGAAAAACGACAGGTGAAGGGGCAGATTAGCAGGATTAAAGCAGGGGAGGGATGGGCACAAGACCCGGGGGAGCAGGCTGAGGTACCAAATGAGTACTTCACCTCAGTTTTCACCAAGGAAAATGGGAGGCTGCATCATACATGGAGAGATGGTGAAATGGAGGAGGGGGACCCTTCACGGAGCAGTGGGTCTGGGAGGGGCATCACTGGCAGGAGGGGGAGGGCCAAGCAGGGAGACGAGGTAGCGGAGGTGGAAATTACAGCAGAGAGAGTGAGGGAAGACCTCAGGTCCTTTAAGATGGAGAAAGCACCGGGGCCGGATAACTTACATCCCAGAGTGGTGAAGGAACAGGTGGATGTCCTGGCAAAACCCCTGGCAGAGCTTTTCAGCATCTCTCTGAGGACAGGGTGGGTGCCCCAGGACTGGAAGGTGGCACATAGAGTGCCTATCCATGGTGGGGGGGGGGAATCAAGGGAGGTGGCAGGGAACTACAGGTCCATCAGCCTAACATTGGTGGTAGGCAAGGTGATGGAGGGCATTGTCAAGGAGAGGCTGGGGGGGACCTGGAAAAGTCGGGGTGCCTGGATGATAGACAGCATGGATTCGTCCCGTGGAAATTGTGTCAGAAAAACCTTGTGGAGTTCTAGGACTGGGTGACAAGTGCCTTGGACCTGGGTAGACCGGTGGAAGTCCTCTTTCTTGACTTCAGCAAGGCATTTGACTCTGTTCCTCATGGGGGCCTGTTGGATTAGCTGGGAGAAATGGGGGTGGGGAACCAGATGATCAGATGGATAGGCAATTGGCTCCAGGACCGGACCCAGAGGGTCGTAGTTGGTGGGATAGTCTCATCCCCAAGGAGGGTCATTAGTGGGGTCCCACAGGGATCGGTCCTTGGGCCCCTCCTGTTCAACGCCTATGCCTCTGACATAAGGACGGGTATCAGGAGTGAGATGAGTCTCTTTGTGGATGACTCCAAACTGGGGGCAGTGGTGGATGGGGAGAGGGGAGGGTGGCCCTACAGGGGGACCTGGAGGCTCTGGAAAGGTGGTCTAGAAAGTGGAAGCTGAGGTTCAATGCAGGGAAATGCAAGGTACTGCACATGGGGGCCAGAAACCTGGGCCAAGTGTACACCTGAGGGGGAGGGGAGAGAATGCTACAAGTCACGATGGCTGAGAGGGACCTGGGGGTGGTGGTGGATGTCAAGACGAACAACTCGGAGACTTGTAGGAGGGCAGCAGCCAAGGCCAACAGGATGCTGGGATGTATTGCTAGGGGGATCACCTCTAGAAGGAGGGAAGTGATACTCCCTCTGTATAACTGCTTGGTGAGGCCGCACCTCAAGTACTGAGTGCAGTTTTGGAGGCCACACTTAAAGAGGGACATTGAACTCCTAGAGAGGGTCCAGAGGAGGGCAACCAAAATGATTTGGGGCTTGGGGGACAGGACCTATGGGGAGAGGCTCGAAGAGCTAAATATGTACACATTGGAAGAGAGAAGGGACCAGGGACATGATAGAGGTCTTCAGGTACATGAAGGGGGTAAATAGGGGAGGAGCAGTCAGGGTGCTTTGAAGGAAGGGGGCAACTAGAGGGAATGGGTGGAAGCTGGAAGGGGAGATTCAGGTGAGAAAGGAGGAGGTGCTACTTCACTGAGAGGATGGTGGAGCCATGGAATGCGCTACCTAGGGGGCTGGTGGAGGCAGAGATGGTGGAGGGGTTCAAGAGGGGGTGGGACAGGTACAGGGGAAGGGTTCTGGAAGCAAAATCCAGTGCAGCGAGAATATCTGGGACTGGGAAGGGAGAAGCCAGAGAGGGCGAGGGGGGGCAGCAGAGTCAGCCGCCAGGGTGGGGGCTGACCAAACGAGCAGACCCAAAAGACCATTAGGCCTGTTCTGCTGGCATTTTAGTATGTTAGTATGTTAATCACATTAACCAACCTGGGAGTGGGTCCCAGGGTGGTAGCCTGGGTAAAACATTGGCTGGACAACAGGACACAGAAGGTAATTGTAAATGGAGTCCACTCTGAAGAAAGAGGGGTTACTAGTGGAGTACTGCAGGGTTCAGTACTGGGTCCAGTCCTTTTTAATGTCTTTGTAAGTGACATTGCAGTGGGACTGGAAGGAAAAGTATGCCCCTTTGCAGAGGACACAAAGATCTGCAACAGGGTTGATACACTAGGTGGCGTGGAAAGGATGAGAAGGGACTTGGCAAAGTTGGAGGAATGGTCAGCAGTATGGCAGCTTGGATTCAATGCAAAGAAGTGCAAAATAATGCATCTGAAAACAAAAACCCAGAGGAAGATTATACACAATGGGGGGAAGGTAGTAATAAACAACAAAAATGGAAAGGGACCTGGGGGTAATCATATCAGATGATCTTAAGGTTAGCAAGCAATGTGAGAAGGCAGTAGGGAGGGCTGGGGGGATACTGAGATGTATAGGGAGATGCATCACCAGCAGAAAACAGGAAGTTGTTATCCCTCTGTACAGACAGTTGGTGAGACCCCATCTGGAGTACTGCGTCCAGTTCTGGAGACCCCATCTCCACAAGGACATAGACATGATGGAGGCAGTCCAGAGGGGGACAACTAAAATGGTGCAGGGTCTGCAAGAGAAGCCATACGAGGGGACACTAAAAGAGCTTAATATGTATACCCTTGAGGAAAGGGGGGGACATGATAGAAACTTTTACGTACCTCAGTGGAATCAACAAAGTCCAAGAGGGCAGCATCTTCCAGAAAAAAGAGATGTGCAAGAACAAGGGGACACAATTTGAAGATAGAGGGGGGATGGCTCAGTGGCAATGTGAGTAAGTATTTTTTCACAGAGAGGGTGGTGGACATATGGAACAGCCTTCCTGAGGAGGTTATGGGGCCTAAAACTGTGGGAGAATTCAAGAATGCATGGGACAGACATAAGGCAATTCTTGTGGGGGGTAGGAAGAAATAGGATGTGGGTTAACTAGGATCTGCAGCTTATCCTGTTGGTAGGGAAATGGACACACTAGGTGGGCCAAGCAGTCCTTATCTGCCTTCAAAGTCTATGTTTATATATATATATATATATATATATATATATATATATATATATACATACACACACACATACATACATATACACACACACATACACAGAACAATTTAAAGTTTTGTTACTTACCAGTAACAGTAGATGTTAGGAGAGAATCAACTCCATAGCGTCACACTTTTAGAATTATAAACCATCAGTGTCAGTACCATTTGCAAACTTTTACCTAGCTAGTGCCACCCACATGGATGTACAACGGCACTTCCTATATAATGTGGATGGACCCATGCCTTCTCAGTTTCCCACCAGAGATGAGCTCAATGTTTTGCCATACTCACCAGAAACCCAACCATGCAGATAGCAGAGTAGGGGTTTCCGAAAAAAAAAGTTGTTTAAAGGGCACACAAAAGGAAAAGACTAGTTATGCAATTAATGAAAATTATGTACTCACCACAACTGTTGATCTTCCAGAATATCTTCACCATTCAGTCACACCAATGGGTCTTACCCAGAGGCACTAGGACCCTGTGGGGGCAACGTCTTTTGCAGCTTAGGGAGGGTACCAACATCGGTGCTGGCACTGCGCATGTGAGCCAGCAAGTAATTGACGCCACACCCTCTTCAGTTCTGTTCCCAGGAGAAGGAAACAACTGAGAGGAAAAACAAGCATTTGTCAATGCTGAATGTTTCCTTGCATGATTTATGAGGCAGGGGTTTATTATGTGCCATAGGAAAATCATAAAAACTCAGACTGTTGCTTGCCTGTTGCCTTGCAAAGATGGTCCAAGTAATGAGAACTATTCAGAGTGTGCTTGCTGCCCCTTCCTTGCAGGAGCAAAAATGGTACATTTTTCATTTTTGTTTAGCCATGTGATGTGACTGTCAGAGTCAGATGCATACCCGACTGACATGATCAGTCCCTTAAGGTTAAAATTTTTTTTGTTTTATTTATTTAGTTTTTGTTGACCAGGAAAGAAGGACTAGACAATTCTGCTTATTTTCAGCCTTGTCTCGGGGGAAGGGGATACAGATGGATGCCAACTGACATTGAACCAGATTAACCTGTTGGTATTTTTAGTGAATAATTTTAGTTTGTCCGGGTTGTCCCGTTCTTCCCATAAAACTTTGACTGCTTTCAGTTCCCACCCGGCCATTCAATTTTACACTGAACGTGTGTGTGTGTGGGGGGGCAGGCAGCTATTGGAGGAGCAGTCTCTGATTTGAACCTGTGACTGTAGTGGTGAAATGCTATCCACGTATATCTGTAAACCCCTACAAATGGGGGTTCCCAAAAAGTCTTCCTTGAGCTTGCTTAAATGCTCACTGTCAGGCTGGTGTCCTACGTTTTCGCAGTTTAAATGTGATTACCAGAGCCTGTATAGCCTCTGTGTACTGTCTCTTTAAGAGCTGCCTAATTGCAGCTTAAGTAATCTGAGGGAGCTCTGTTGAAATATGTAACTATTTGCTTAAAATCATTTAGAATGATAATGATAATGTAGTTTATCTAACCTGCTTCCTTTGTAGCAAGGACTGTTTTGTTTGTCTCCACTATCTTGGTCCTGGACTGCAAATTGGACCAAACAGTACTGGTGGGACCTAAAATGTAGCCGGACTACAGGAGCTGTCTGAATTCAAAATCTGCAGGAACTGTAGTTTGGAGCTTTTTTGCGCCTTTTTTGCAACTGAAGGGGGAGCTCTTGCTTTGACTGACAGCCAAATCAGTCAATCAAATATTTTGGATCTTGGAGAAGTCCTGGGCTGCTTGCAGTTTTCAGTTAGTTCTGAGCTGGGAAGTGAAATGAGAGGAGCTGAAGTGATTCTGAGCAGCAATCCTGAGTGGATTCGCATGGGAAAACTGTGAAAGGGCTGAGAGTTTGGCCTGCATGTCTGCCTGCTGCTCCTGAGAGGGAGAGGAGAATTATTTTGGACTAAATCCAAGTTTGTGTGGCTAAAGTAAGCTACTGAATTGGGCCAGGCTCAACCTGAAGAAGACCAAAGATTTTGCTGAATGTGATCGGCCTATCAGGAGTTCCAGCTACCCCTAAACTCCCAGTGTGTGCAGAGACTTTGCGGTGTGACCGGAAGTGCTTTGCCTGGTCATGGGAATTCCGTACACATGTAAATGTGCTATGAGCTGCTAGTGGGTTGTGAGTTAGTTCCTCACTGTGTGAACTGTGTTCTGCTTGCTGAAGCTGTATCCAGCCCAAATGGACTGCATCTGAATTTGTCTCCATGCGGTCTGGGCCTTCAGACTGGCCCAGCCAGACTACCCACTGCACAGAGAAGCCATTGACGAGAGACCTGCCTGGGGATCAGCCCCCTGCTCCACGCTTGAACAGGAACGACGCCTCTGCGACTCGTGTGGGCCCTGCTTCTGCTGGCATTCCAGATCAACCACCTGCAGTCTTGATTTTCGTCCAGCATGTGTCCAGTCTTGGTATTGTGAGTAAATACCAGGGTAGCTCCCTGCAACAACATCTTAATTTGAGTGTGTCATCTGATTGTCTTGTTGTTTCATTTTTTTTATGAACTGAGCCCTCTGGCTTGTTCCGGATTACAAATATTGTGTACTGTGCATGTTGTGTTTTCCATCAGCGGGCCCCACAACCAGCTCGTGCGGCCAACCCCGGGCAACAGTCCTGGCTGTAATCTCTTCTCCACCTGGGTACCGGAGGTGTGACTGTGTGGGACTCAAAGTGCATGCATAACTGCTTGATTGATATAACCTTTAAGCTAATTAACCTGATTTTGCCCCTCCCTTGTTCAAGTCCCCTGAATAAATCAGATCTAACTTTTTCTGCATGTAATCTGACTGTGGTTCCAGTTTCTGCTCAAAGTACTGTACTGTTGCTATTTGCTGTGCATAACCTTGTTTTACAGGGGGTCCCCAGGGTCAAGCCAGAGGAACCAGCCCTGGTGGTAAGTGCAAACAGTGTGGGCACTTGTGTGGTGTACCAGGAGTATTGTGAAAGTGATTATTGTACAGTGTTCAGGCCACTAGAGGGGAAAGAGGGGGGTTACAGTGTCCCAGAGGGCTGTTCACAGGTTAGCTTGACCACTACCAACCCTGACCTCCGGGTGAAGGCACCCGTTTCAGAACTCAGGCCCCTTAACCTGCTACTAGCCAAGTAGGCAGGGGTAGTAGCCCTCGGGATAGCGCCACCTAGGGGTTACATATCAATTTATTAGCCAGCTATAACATTTAGTCTTATTTGTCTAACAGAAAGTCTAACTCACTGCTTGGAAAATGTGGCTGAATATTGATGAGAGCAAAAAGTGAAGTAATTGGCATTTAGATCCAGGCTTTCCCTATCAGGATTTACATAATTGTCTGACAGTGTGTGTATAAATGGTTCACAGGATGTGGGCAAACGCCTGCAGTTGCAGGACAGTTTTTTTTTTTTTTTTTTTTAAACTTGCTTGCAATCCTCTTTTTGACAAAAATTAACATCACAGCAGTGGAAACCTAGAATGGCAGAGTGGACTGGTCCGCCCTGCCATGCTATGGTTCTCATCTCTGACCTTAACTGAACAGAATGCACTGCAAATGTACTGCACCTCACTGCTGTGATGTTAAGTTTGTCAAAAGAGGGAAGGGGGGCATTGTTTAGCCAGAAGTAGCACACTATAGTCGGAAGCTTGTTTCCAGATGTGACCTTGGAGCACAAGGAAGTTAAGTGACTTGCTCAGGATCACACAGTATGCACCTAGGCGGGTGTGTGATCCTGAGCAAGTCACAATCAACTTCCGTGCACTCCCAGGTCACATCAAAAAGAGGAAGCAAGCTTTAAAAAAACTGCAACCACAAGCCTTTGCCCACATCCTGTGAACCATTTATACACACACTTTCAATCTCAAGATACAGTAGGTTGGACTACGGTGGTAAGGGGCAGACTGGATGGGCCAGATGGTCCTTTTCTGCCACCACCTTCTATGATTCTTATATAATTCCTTACAGGAAAAGCCTGGATCTAAATGCCAATTACTTCACGTTTTGCTCTTCAATATTTAGCCACCTTTTCCAAGCAATGAGTAAACATGTATCATCAAATTGACAGCCTGGTGCCCCCCAATAAGCTGGCTATCCTCATACTTAACTTCATGGAGGAATTATGACAGGCAGCAACCTGGTAAGCAGCAGGCTGCAGCACACTGTAAAAAGAAGTTACTTCTTCAGGGCAGAGGGCTTGACAAGTGTGGAATTATAGGAAAGAAACCTTTTAACCCACTTTTTCTTTGTTGTGATTGTGAACAAGCCCCTGGGCTGTTGTGAACATGTACCCACATTACATCGGTGAAGTAGACTGATCTTATAATACGGAAAACTGCCTTGCTGCCCACAAGATAATGCAACAGTCTGCCATTGCCAACACTAACTTGACACACAGAATGTCTGCCCCCTCCTGCACTAGTAAGGGCTCAGCATGATTAGCTGAATCATCCAGATGTAACCCCCCTATAAATGGGGGTTCCCAAAAAGCTTCCTTGGGTGTGCTTAAATGCCCACTGCCAGGCGGGCATTCTGTGTCTTTACATGTGTAAAAGTGCTTGCATGCGAGTGCCCTGTTAGCCTCCATGTCTGTCCCTTTAAGAGACATTATTTTTGTAGTGTATAATTAATCTGGGTGGGGCCGAGTGTTTCCAGGCTCGAGTCCTGCCACAGCTGCAATAATATTGCTCTGTTCTGCCATTGCTAATGGTGCAGAGGGAGCTCTGTTAGAACTGGTAATTGTTTACTGATTAGCTGCTCTAATAATAATGGTATTATAGTTCGTCTAACCTGCCTTTCTTTCTTTGCAGCATGGATGTTTCTGTATTGCACCAATCAGTACCTTCTGGGGACCTTAAAATGGAATTTGTCCCCAAGGGGTCTTGTGGGAGTGAATTTCTGTAGGAATTGTAGTTTTTTCATTTTGACACCTAAATGGACCTGGAGGGGGAGCCATTGCTTTGACAGACAGGTGAATCAACCAACTAAACCCTTTTTGGATCAGAAGGAAGTCCTGGTGCTGCCTGCATCAGAGAGTCAGTCTGAGTTTGGAGTTGAGAGAGTGAACTGCTCAAGACATTCGAGCAGCTGCTCCTGCGTAGTAGCTCAGGAAACTGGTCGGAAGGCTGTGTCTGGCCTGCCTGCTTCATCTTCTCTTCTGAGGGATCTGCTAGTGAAATTAATTGGACTGAATCCGAACCGGCTTATGACCAGAAATACCGAATTGTGACTGCCCTGTTACCTGAAGAAGACCAAAGATTTGCTTCACATGATCGGCCTGTCAGGAAGTCTGAAACCACCACAGAGCGTACAGTTTGCGTAGAGACACTGTGATTGAGACCAGACTGTCATCCAAACTGTGGTACTGCTTTTTATTTACTATAAGTGTGCTGAATGTTCTCAGTGGGTCATGATTTGGTACTCACTTTCCAATTGTGTCACGCTTTCTGGAAGCTGAATCCAGCGCTACCGGACTGCCATCCAAGTTGTTCTCCTGGCCTGGGCTCTGCCACCTTGACCCAGCCAGCTACTCATGCCCCAGAGAAGACCATCGAAGAGACACCTGCCTGGGGATAAGCCCCCTGCTCAGCGTCACAAACAGGAACGACACCATGGTGAATCGTGTGGCCCTGCTTCTCCTGGCAAACCAGCAAGTCATTCTGCAGTCTCCATTTCATCCATCCTGTGTCCTGTACTGGGTAACGTGAGTAAACACCAGGGTAGCTCCCTGCAACATCAGCTAAATCAAAGTGTGTCATCTGATTTGATTGTTTTGTTTGATTATCATGAACTGAGCCATCTGGCTCTGTATTACAAATTGTGGGTTACTGTGCATGACTTTCTCTTCCCATCATTAGGGCCCCAACCAGCTGTGACACCGGCCTACGCTGGGCAATGCTTCAGGCTAGCCTGCATCAACAACTGGGTATCGTGTGTGTGTGTGTGTGTGTGTGTGTGACTGTGTTGAGGGACTCTAAAGTGCATGCCTTTCTGATTGAATCAGTTGCTAGACCAATCAACCTGATTACGCCACTCCCTTGTTCAATCCCCCTGAATAAATCAGATCTGACTCTTTTTGCACTTAAATGGTTTGTGGTGCATCTCTGTACTAATAGTGCTGTATTGTTGTTGCTGGCTGTGTCTAATCTTATTTTACAGGGGGTCTCCAGGGTCAGACAGGTGGAACCAGCCCTGGTGGGAAGTGCAATCAGAGTGGAGATGTATTTGTGGTTTGGGGGCTATGGTACCTGTGCATTCTGTTCATTGTTTAGGCCACTTGAGAGGAAAGAGGGGGTCAGAGTGTCCCGGAGGGCTGTACCCAGGTCAGCTACGTTACCACCAACCCTGTTCTCTGGGTGGAGGCACCCGTTTTCAATAACCAGGCCCCTTAACCTGCAACTAGTCACGCAGGCAGGTGTAGTAGCCCTTGGGATTACGCCACATAGGGGTTACACAGAATAAGCCTTGGTCAGGCCAAAAGGGGGAACCTTGCCTGGGGGGAAGGGGTAAGATAGGGTGGTCCGAGCACCACAGGTGTGCAGTATGAGGCAGTTCAAAACTGAAAGCAGGAGCCTGACTGACAGCACAGCAGAAGATAAGACCAGCACAGAGGGCCAAAAAGGGAAATTGAAAACAAATTACTCCTTTCTTCCCCATCATAGCGTACTGGAGTGCTGTTTACTCTATATGGTATGAGCAGGGCACCGTGGGCTCATGACATGTGTGGGGCTGTTAAATCAGGAAACACACTCCTGCGCCTGTGGCAGGACTTGTTATACTGTACATTGATGTCCTATTGCCATTTAGGTCTTTGAAGTAATACTGCTGATCTGGTGAAACGTTTAGTTCTGTACTTGATCTGAATGGATTAATTGGAAGTTGGAATCAAATTACTTTGCCAGAAATGCACTATTGGCAGTGACACTTCATTTCATTGAAGTGAGGTTCCCTGCACAGAGACACTTCAGACTTGTGCTGCTAGCCAGCCCGGTGTCGCTGAGGGTTGAGGCGCTGGACGCCACACCTCGCACCACACCGGCGACCCGGGTTCAGGAGCAGACTCGGGTCGACAGGGGTCAGCAGGGAGGGAGAAGGATTGAGCACCCAACGGCAGCTCTCCTTCTCCGTGGAGGTGGTGTACCGTACTCTCCGCTGCATTACCGCCACCTGATGGGGGAACCTCAGGGTGGTTGGTGCAGTTGGGGAGATGTTCCACGTAAGGGTAGACGTTGGCAGGGGACTGGCTTCAACGTGCGTCTCCACACACGCTGGCAGCCTTGTCCCCATTGCACGCCAACATTAGGGGGATGCACCAGAACATCAGGAAAAAATTCTGCTCTGGTCTAGGTGACGAGCCTCAGCGCCGGTCCCGAGGCAGCACCCAAGAGAGCAGACTGATGTACGTGCTCCCAGTCGTTGTTCAGGGGGAGATATGGGGGATCGCCGCCGCCCTGTCCAGAGGGTAATCCGAGGCTCTGCAGGTATGTGGGTAGCGTTAGTACTCTAGGGGCAGACTACTCAGGGGAGCTGCAGATGGGGACCTATAAGGGGAGCTCCGAGAGAGTGATCAGTGGCAGAAAGTAGGAAGGAAGGAAGGATAAAAAAAAAAAAAAGAATAAATAAATAGACTTGTGCTGCTGAACTTAAAAAGGTATAACGATTTGGGAGAACACATACCAGAGTAAGGCATATCAGAAGCACCACTGCGCCCCAAAAAAAGCATTAAAACCTAAATCAGAAGGCCCGCCCTGCTGCAATAACTTTATGAAAGGTACAGTAACAAAAAACAAAACCTTGGTCTCGTTTTATAACAACTACAGAAACACAACTCAGAACTAGTCATAAATGCAGCCAGTTGCCAACTCACTACACATTACCAACACGATGTCTCACATAGTGTTGGACTCCTTTAGATACCACCAGTCAGAGACAGATTCAATACAATCACTGAACATATATTTTTTTTAATTTTCAAATAACTCTGACCTGTTATCAAAATTTGAACCTAGAGGCAGGAGGCTACAGTGCCAAGGCATTGGAGGTGGAGAGGGGGTGTTCTGGTGCCGCAGTGTCAGAGCCGCTTCTGTTGTTCCTGGTGAGGCAAGCTTGCACCTGCTGCTACTGCTGCTGTCACAGCCTACTGGGCCTCTCAAGTCTCGCTGGCTGGCTCACTTCCTCACAGACCGACGCTTCAGGTGTGACCATCCTGTCCCAGAGGCCAGACTCTCTCATAGATTGATTGGGCCACCCGCTACAAAATAAAGGTGTCAAGTTTGCTAACATTGCTGCACATGATTTTGCTTGCTCTGCCGACTTCAGCTGTCGGGTGAGGTCTCTGACCAGACAGAGTGCTGATGCTATCGCCTCACACATTACTCTAGCTCCAATACTCGCTGCCACCAAATCGGATCGCCCACTCAATTTGCACACAAGCGCACACGGCATTGATGTCTTAGCCGCTCCTCCAGCAAAAAAAAAGGTTGGGGGTGGAGTAGGAAGGCATGCAAGCTTTCCAGCACTTATGAGCTCACTCCGGAGTCCATTCACGGGGGCGGAAGCAGAGGAGAAGCCATGCAGCAGGTCACAGAACAAACCTATCTGCTGCCATTTATTTGAAAAGCATGGATGGTGAAAGTGTCAAGTGATATTATTGGTGGGGCTGAGCCTGCTCTGGAGATGAGCCGAACTGGACCGAGCCCCAGTACCTGCCAGAGACCAAGTCATGGGAGAACAGCAGCTGGTGGGATCGAGGGCCTGGGGGCTGGTAGGATGAAGGCGGTGGAGACGGGAGGTGCGCTGAACTCGGGGAAGGGGATGCAGATGAATAAAGGTCCTATGCTTATGCAAATGAGCTGTATGAAAATGAAAGGAATGAAGCGCTGTGATTGAAGTGCTCCATTTCTTTCAAGTAGAGAACAGCTTCTAGCTGACTCAACAGGGAGCCTGCTCCGTGAATGTCAAGGATTAGCTAAGGAGTGTGTTGCAAGGAAAGGAGTACCTCTCTGAGCTGAGAACAGTAGAAGAGCCTATGAGTCCTGGGAGAAAACACTGCCAACCCAAGGTGCCTGAGGAAACGAGGACTACAAAAGAAAAGAATTATGAGTCCCATGTGACCAAGACGTAATATGGGAGAGGCAAGCCTCCAATTTCAATGATCTGAAAGGCTGACCCAGGGCTCAAACGTGCAATAAAAAGTACAGTTTCTAAGGCCAAAAGATACAAGAGACTTAGAAAGAAAAAGCAACCTTTGAGAGGAACAAAAGACCAAGAAAGGGGTCCTCGCCAGTACAAAACAAGCATTTGTCAATGCCGAACGTTCGCTTGCAGGTATTTGCAGTGGTATTTGGCACTTGGACATGGCTTAAAAAAATCAGTGACAAAGAAGTAAAATGAGGGAGACAGTTTCACAAGTGGTTCTATTGCCTGAAGCAGGCAGCATAACAGTATTGGTGTAAAATACTTTGTCTGCAGAAGAGCAAGTCTGTAACTCTGTTACCCACTGTTCAGTCACAGAAACAGATTGTAGGAGGGACAGAAACATGCTAAGGCAAAGTCGTGGACATCCCTGAATATATATATATATATCTCCTCTCCCCTGTCTCCTCCCACCCCCAAACCCCTCTTCTACAGGTGCTTTCAGGCTTGCCGTACTCTGCCACAGGAAAGCTCAGAGTTGAAAGGCAGAGGGTAAGTGCAGGCGCTTGTGGGGAGGGCAAGACGTGGAGGATATTGGCTGCACCAGAGAGGAGTATTAAAAATATAGCAAAACAAGCATTTGTCAATGCCGAATGTTGCTTGCTTCTATGTGCTGTTTAGGTATTTGAAGTCATTGGAGTGAAAATATTGAAAATTCGCGAACTTACGAAGCGTGTGTAAGAACTGCACAACGCACGCTCGTAAAACAGTCATTTTTAGCAATTTTTTCACCAAATTTTCAACATAGCCATTTACAGACCTCTGCTCATGAACAGTGTCACTGTGATTTTCTTAATGTGTCCCATACATTGATTTCGCACACCAACTGCGCCATTGTGAGCTACATGAGCAGAAACACGTTTTGGGCAGGATGTGAAAAATGACAGCTGTACTGCTCATAGGAGGTGTGGTAAAATGGCAATGTTGAAAATCTGGAGTGAAGATAGTGAAATTACTGGCGTCGTAGAACTGCGCCGAATGACGCTCATTTAACGGTATTTTTACGGACCCACTTTCAAAATAGGCTTTTGAGAGCCCACCTTATGAACACTGGCAGTGTTGTTTCATTAATCATTCCAGAAAGGTGATTTCACACAGTGACTCTGAAATCACCCTTCGGGCCCGAATAACGCCACGACAGTGACAGCATTCATGAGAAGGGGTCCCAAAAACCCCATGTTGAAAATTTGGTGCTAAAATTCCAAAAAATGCCTGAGATATGCAATAAAGTTGAAAAACCCCTATCTATCCCATTATACAGCTTACCGGCATTTCCTCAGTTCGCGGTCGGCTTTGAAGAGTGCAGACGGTTTCTGGTCCACTTACGATCGCCGCTTGAGCCCGGAGGTAAGTATGGGATGAGGGAGGGGTGGGGAGGCAGGTGCGAAAGGTGGGTGGGGGAGACAGTGATGGAACGCTTTCTTATTTACATTTTTTTTTTATTCAGACGACGGCTGGGACGCTTGCCATGCTGGGGTGGGCTCCCAGCGTGGCAGCAGGGAAAGCTGTTTGGGGACGTGGAGCCGATGGGGATTGGGCACCCCATCGCCAAATCAAGATTTGCCACGCTGGGTGGGCTCAGCATGGCACCACAAGCGTTTTTGGGGGGCGCAGACTTAAGTCGATGGGGGATTGAGCTATAACAGTTTCGCGCAGCTCATACAGAGGCGCTGCCAGCACTGATCGCAGCGGTGGTTTTCTTTGAAGTGAAGACCACTGCTGTCATACACAGCACCCGCATCCATTGGTGCAGGACCGTCACGCCTGCTCAACGGAGCAGTGGATTGCACAGGACAGTCACACCTCCAAAGTGTCCTATTCTCCCAAGACGTTCCTTGCGCATGCACGCAAGCGAATGTAAAAAGAGGAATAGTAATCCTCAAGAAAGGATTCCCTTCCTTTGAACTCTCTGTCTCCAAGAAACAGTCCCAAAAAACAGGGGACTAAGAGAAAGGTGTAACAGGCCACATAATAAGCAGAGGAGGTGACCTGTAACAGGAGGAGAGGAACTGGTAAAAAAAAAATGGGCTACACCACCAAATATTCTTAGCCCCTAGGACACCAGCTCGTCCTGTGAGGCCTTGTCCCTGGAGAGACCAGAAAAGGTAGTCCAACAGCAAAAAATGAAAATGATGTACCTACCGTAATTCTTGATCTTCCTTTGCATCTTCACCATTCATCAGTGGTGGGACACTGGCCGGAAACAAGCACCCCATGGGAGCTTTTGTTTCCTAGGAGGGAAGAGCCAGAGCCGTCAGCACTGCCCATAAGGCCGATGCACTGCATGGCACTCGCAGGTTTGGCCAGTAACGGCCGTTGGCTCCTCCTCCGCCTCAGTTCTGCATGCCAGAGGGACAGAGGAAAAAAAGAGGAGAGAGAAAAACGAGGGTGGGGCAAGGGAGCCTGAGGGACAGTAAAAGGAAAGGCTATAAACTGAAAAAGGAAAAGGCTGACCAGAGGATAGAGGAGGAGGAGGAGGAGGAGGAGGAGGAGGAGGAGGAGGATCTGGGAGGGAATGGGCTGAAAAGCCCCAGTCCCTGGACGGCTTGTAAGGGCAGGAAAGGGAAAGAGAAGAGAGAGAAAGAGAAAACAAGGGGAGAGGGAAGGAGAGGAGGGACCAACATCCACACAGGACACTCAGAACTTGCAACCAGCAGTGCCTCTAGGGAGGCAATAGCACACCACCTGGGCAGTTTCCAAGGCAGAACTCTGCTTTATTGAATCCTGTAGGAGATGGAGAAGGTCCCTTCCTCTG
The DNA here is from genome assembly GCA_016271365.2 of Neoceratodus forsteri. NCBI lineage: Eukaryota > Metazoa > Chordata > Ceratodontiformes > Ceratodontidae > Neoceratodus > Neoceratodus forsteri. The sequence continues at coordinate 159,494,125 of CM057456.1, read as the reverse complement.
GCCCCTAACCCCTGAGGGTGGAAACCACCCATCGGTGAGGATTCCTCACCCCTTCCCCCATTATAGTTTTTCAGAAAGAACCCCGCAGGATTGGGGGGAGGGGGGGAGAGAGGGGACCTCACCCATTAACATCTCCCTTCCAAAGGGGAAGGAGACAGGAAGAGGAAGGGAAATAATAATAGGAAGGAGCAGAGGGGAGATCCTATCAGCCCCAGACCCCCAGAACCCAGGGGGACCAAAAAGCCCAAGACTAAGGTGGGCTGACCTCGCAGATCATGCCCAGGACAAGGGGGAGGGGCCCACCAGAAGTCCCCCACTGGGCGAGAAGGAAAGCCCTACTCGCGCCCCTCTGAAGGGTCTTCCAGTCGCCTCCTAGGAAAAGAGGTTACAAGGAGAAAAAGGGGGAACCTAAACGGACCCCAGAGGAGAAGTGCGAGCAGGGACCTGAGACCTTGTGAGGGGAAGAGGGTGAGATTCAGTGATGAATGGTGAAGATACACAGGAAGATCAAGAATTACAGCAGGTACGTAATTCTCATGTCTTCCCTGTGTCAATCTTCACCATTCATCACTGGTGGGTGAGTACCGAGCCCCCTAGTTCCCTGAGAGAATAGCATCCCTCAGCACCCCCCTCCGAGGGGGAGACTCTCCACCGATCAGTTAGGCCTGGGACTGATCAGGGTGAGGCGGTGTCCCATGTCCCTTAGGGGAAGGAGTTCCCGTCTCTCCCTGCGGGAGAAAAGACGGGTCCCTGGAAGGAAGAGGCCATTACCCTATGCTGGGCCAAGGGTGACTACCATGAAAGATGAAACCATGCCATCTGCCTAATGCAGATGGCTGTACCTGCAAGTTGTGAAGTGACTTCATTGGCGTCATAAGATGCCCCTGACTGGTGCCTTGCCAGCTCCAGACCTATAGTAAAGAGGGCTGTGGCTTGCTGGGTAGCCTCCGAATTGGGCAGCGATGCCAGGGCCTGGCCTAGCACCACCCACAGGTGCCTGTTATAGGCAGTGTGGTGCACCTGATGTGAAGCGATGGAAAGTATCATCCACGCAGAGGAGAAAACTCTCCACCCCAGACGATCGAACTCCACAGAGTCAGGATCCGGGGACTGGTCGCAGACCAGATGTCTATACTGGGTAGGGGTGTCTAGATGCATCAGTCCCTAAGTGGGATGAAGCAGAGAGCCTGGAGACCCCTGGGTGCACAATACTGCCATGTTTTGGTGCTTTTTAGTAGCAGCCTGCAGGGGTGTATGCTCTCAATTTTGTTCCTAATAGCCTAATAGTGGGAAAGGCACCACCTTCCCAGTGATCACTGCCAACAGCAAACTTGCACAATACCGCCGCTGGCAGTCCATAGGGGCCAGAACTGTGGCAGATGGAAGCTGCCAGGCACTGTACGATGCCTCCCCGAAAGGGAATTGGCCAGGAGGGGACCACCAAATGGTGTTCCCTGAACTCGCCCAAGAAGGCTAGCGTTGAAAGCTCGGTATTGCGATGGACCAAATAGGAGAAATGCAGGTCCCTGACCAGCCTCGCCAGGAAGCGCTAATACTGGGCCTGATCAGCATCAGAGGACATGTGGACAGATGGCGCCTCTTCCTCAGGGGAGAAAGACGAGGAGGCTGAGGAACCTGTGGAGTCAGATTCTGACTGCGGAGAGGGAACTTATCGAAAGACCTGTTCGTCCATGGCCCTAACGTACTGGAGGAAGTCCGCAGCCCAGGATCTGAACTGTTCCCAGTTCAAAGGCCCCGAAGGACCAACACGGCCTGGGAGAAGAGGAGCTGGATGCAAAGGCACAGGTGAACTGGCCACCGTATATGGCATGCCTCTGCCAGGGCTATAAGACCTAACAGGTGATCCTGGAAGAACAAGGAATCCGCAGGTCTACAATGTCAACATCCTGTTGAGAAAAGTAAAATGGTCCTGACTGAACCCTATAGGGGAAGCTTCCCTAAGAGGGGACCGGGGGCCACATGGATCCCAAAGGGCGGTCCCCAGCCCCACCCAACGAGGACACCCTCGAAGGAGATGAGGGAGAGAACTTGGGCTCAGCACTGCAGCTCCTCCCCAGGCCCTGGAAGGCCACAGGGGGTGCCGCCACCCCTCTCCCATCCCCTCAACCCCCCTGACTCGGAGGAAGACCTCTTCCTCTTATCCTATGCCAAAGGACCCCCCCCCAGCTCCATAGACTCCCCGAGGAGAGTTGCAGAGGAGAGGGATTCGGTCTTGACCTTGATAAAGGGGGTGGTACCGGGGACGGCTGCCATCCCCTTCCCCAAAGCCTGGACCACTGCACCCATAGCAATGGGACTGCCGACCCGCACCACCCCCCCAGAGCTGCCATTGGCCCGAGGGTCAGCGCCGGCTACAGTCACCAGAGCCGCAGGTGGGGGAACCTTGGAAAGCGCAAGAGTGCTAGGCCGTGGAGAACCCTCCAACTCCGCGAAGTCAGGCCACCAGTCCAGATCAGCATCTGGATCAACCGACTCCAGAGAGGAGATGATCCAGAAGAGCTCTGGACCAGCAGCCCCAGTGGCTCGCCCGCCGATGGCGTTGCAAGCAGCACCTTGGGCCGGCCCTGCACCTCTCACAGCACTGCCCCAATCACCGGCAGGGCTCGAAATTCCCTATTGTTTGGTGTTCCGTGCACACCAAAAAACAAGCATGGGACACCAAATGTAGCCTCCTGGTAATCCGTGATGTATACCGCTTTAAGGAAGCCAAGTTCAAGCGGCTGCCATTTTAATTCCTCCCATTTCAATGAGCATGCCCATCATTGGAGAAAAGAAGGAGTTGGCTAGCTGGATGGGAGGAAAAAGGGCAAGTGAGCGGGAAAATCACTAGCGTCGCGATCGCTTGCCATAAACTACATACGAGCCCAAGAAGTAGTAACGCCATGCACAGGGCTGTAAGACAAGAAAGAATGTCTGTGTCAGTGTCAGAAGAATTTGGAGACAGGGATAAGCATGACAAACTTAAAAAAATGTATGTGGCAGTCTGAGACAAGCACCTTTACTATGAAGTTTGAGATTTTTTCCTAATATTTTGCACACGTTACAATTTTGAACTTCAGCGTTCCCTTCACCTTCACCATTGACAGTTATACAATTGTCTTATTTTGTACTGGCACCATCTGTTGCACGTGTCCGTGTAGCACTTGACTACCTCAACAATTTGTGGCTCTCAAAAGACTGAACAATTCATTTACTGACTTTGGGCATATTTAACATTTCCTGGGACTGCGAGGTTTTGGTGCATCTGAAATTTCACAGTAGCATATGGCAATAGCTTTTATGTACTTGTTGCTGCATAAGGAGATAAAAATATTGACCAAACTTTGCTGGCATTTACAAGTCTGTTTCTCATCTGTGTAAAAGACTATACTATACACTACCAGCTTCCTACTTAGTGCATTTAACTAAATTAACCTCTGCGTGTTTAAACCAGTGAACTTTTGAACTATTTCAGTAATTGACTTTTTTCTATTTATGCTATATGCTACTTCAGAATTCTAAAACTACACTATAGACTACAGCTTCCAAATGAGTGCTTTGAATTAACTGCACCTCTGCAGATAGAAACCAGTGAATTTTTGAACAACCTTAGTACTGAATTTTTCTGCCTGCTATTTAAGTTGTATGCTATTAGTATAGTCTGGCGCCATCGCTAAGGGAAGGAGGATGTCATCCATTTGCGTTGCAAACAGCAGGGTTTTAAATGGTGGCATTCATTAGAGGGAAGGGCGAGACTGTATTTTCAGTCGGGTATTCAGTGAAGGTAAGCCCTGAGGATCGAGAACTCCTCTTTTGTTTTTTTTTACCCTGTCTGTCTGCACACTCTTAAGGACAAGTCACCATATGAGTCCGAGTGCCCTGATCATTTCAGCATTGGATTGGTGGACGGCTGAGTGCTTGAGAAGTGTTACACTCCACTGCAATAACAGGGTAGACAATCCTGTCCCCGCTTACCAATGTTCAATCACTGACTGTAAGTAAAGCAGTTCCAACTGTTGGAGATGTTAAAATGAAAAAAGATGTTGTGCAGCCATAACTCCAAATTCCACCTGGGATCCTCTAGGTGAACAAAGGTCTGGCACACACCAAATGGAGCAGTGGTACCACGGCACACAACTCTGGGGGGTGGGGGGAACACTCTGACCATTCTGTTAAAGAAAGCTCTCAAAAACTATATGAAATGCTGGAAGAGAGTTTATTTGGTGGGCTAGCTGAACAAAAACGGCATAGCGGCTACGGTTTACTTGGTGCCTCAGTATATGAGTCTGTGCCTTTAAGTAGTGGATTGATGAACTTTCTTAGTAAAGTCTGAAGCACCAATGCCGGATGTTTTTTGTGCCATTATTATTCAGCTAGCCCACCAAACAAACTCTTTCAGCACTTCACATAATTTTTGGGAGCTTTGTTTAACAGAAGGGTCAGCACAGTTTTTTCCGAGTTGTGTGACCTCTTACCAATGCCAGCAACCAGTGACAGTTTTTTTCTGTTTCATAAACTGTGCTTTTACAGTACTCCTAAGCTGCATTGCACTGCAAAAGAGTAAATGGTTTATAGCAGCAGCACTTACTGGAGGTTGTGGGAATCAAACCCAGGTCTGTTGGAGTGGGGTCTGTATTCTCTGATAAACCAGGTATGGGCCATTAGATATAAAGCAAGTGCCTGTGTTTATGGGGAAGGTTAACTGACCTCAGAGTCACAGTGTGCAAGTGGTGATCGTGGGAATTAAACCCAGGTCTGCTGGAGGTACCAAGAAGCTCATTCATAGCTCATCACTATAACCATAGGCTGTATTGTCAATTAGGCGTATGTCTGCGTATTCAGGAAAAACAGCAAAAAAAAAAAAAAAACAATGCCACAAGTGTGCTTGGAGAACACGACTTCAGGTCACACACATTCCATCACCACCTACTGCAAATAAAGGCAGACCAGTAAATCAAAATTCAAATAACAGCCAGATTTAATTCCAATAGTGTACAAATGAGACCTCTCACCAAGAACAGAGGAGCAGCCCACACCTCCATTAGAGGTGTGGGCTGCTCCTCTGCTCTTAATGAGAGGTCTTATTTGTACACTATTGGAATTAAATCTGGCTATTTGAATTTTCATTTACTGGTCTGACTGGCTTTCTTTGTCTTTATTGAAAGATCACACAAAAACAGAGATAATTTTAATGAGAATTTTACTCAGAATAAAATAAAAAAACTTGTATGTGTACACATTTTTAATACTTTTAATTTTGCTAATCAAATTGAGGCAAGTGCCATGCATCTTCACAACTGGTTAGCAGAAAGTGCTAATCAATTTTTGCCACTTATTTAAAACCCTATATATCTATTTATCTATTTTATTACAACTAGGATTACAAGTACCTTTGAGCCAGGCTCTTTTACAAAGGTTCCACGTCAGAGAACAAATACAATACAAGTTACAGAAATAAGAACAAAACAATAAATAGGTTGGCATATTAGGTTACAATGGTAGATCAATACAATAGCTAGAATAAGTAGAATTTATACATGGGAACACAGAGTAACAGAGGGACAAGTAGGAGGGAGGGTGGAAGATGAAGATAAACGTGAGGAGCAAAGTTGGAGAGGGCAGGAATTGCAGCCAAAGGTCATGGTCATCAACTGGGAGCAGGCTGAAACTAGTCAACAAAAAGGGAAAGATCACGGAGGGATCAGAAGAGGCGCGAGGGGGTGAAGGGGGAGAGTCAGGAGTGGTAAAAAGAAAGAAGAAATAAAAAAGTAACAGAGGAAAAGGAGGGGTGGAGATGTGGTAGGTGATAGTTGGAGGGATCAAAAACCAGAGGGCTGAGGAAATTATAGGTAGCATTCACAGGAGCTTGAGTTAGTAAGGTGGAGGTGGAGTTTATGTTTGAATGAGCCAAGGGTGCTGGTGGAGGAGATGTCAGGATTGAGCGCATTTAACCAGCTAGGCGCTCTGAAGGCAAAGGATCTTTGGCCCTGAGAGGTGCAACAGTGGGGAACCTGAAGGAGCTGGTATTCAGAGCCCCTGGTGTTACGTGGCTTTAGTCTAGAACTAAGCAGTGCTTGGACTCCTGGCGGAGTGGGGTCCATGGTTACTTTCTTTGCCTTAATGCAGGTTTGGTACTTTATGCGATTTGAAAGTTGAAGCCACCCAGATCGGGCATACAGGTCACATGTATGAGTGAGACGATGAGCACCAGAGATAAGCCGCAGGCCTTGTTAAATGATGTTGAAATTCATCTCGGGGCAGAGGCACAGCCATAGATTATAAGACCATAGACAATGATGGAGACCACCAAGCATTAGATGGCAATCTTCAGTGCTTCTGCAGTAAGGTGTTGTCTATGTCGGTAAAGTAGGCCTAGGTGCATATTTGCTGATTTGGCAACACTGTCTATGTGTGCCCCATAGGAGAGATTTGAGTCCATGGATAACCCTAGGTACTTGAACGACTGCACTTGCTCAAGGGTGTTGCCATTGCTGGTAGAGACAGATAGGGGGTGAGATCTATGCCTGTTATGAGAGCTGTTAAAGAGGATTACTTTAGTTTTTTTATGATTGAGGACAAGCTTATGATGAATGAACCAGTTTTCCACTGCGGCAAAGCCTGCTGAAGATTGGTCTGCAGGAGCACAGGGTTCTTGTGGGAGAAGATAACAGCGTCATCAGCATAATGGATAATCTGTTCAGTGCAAAATTTCGGGAGCGTGTTAAGAAAAAGGCTGAAGAGTAACGAACCCAGGATGGATCCCTGAGGGACTCCAGATCGGACCGGTCTGAGGTCCGAGAGTGTCCCAGCAATTTTGACTTATTGAGATCTGTTTTGCAGATAGCTGTTGAACCATGAGACAGTGTCAGGAGAGAGTCCTAAATGCTGGAGTTGTTGGATCAGCAGACGATGGTGGACTGTGTCGAAGGCCTTGGTCAGATCTACAAATACTGCCCCGGTTAAGTGACCCATATCCAATGTGCCGTGCAGTGCTCCAGTGAACTCCAGTATTGCAGAGGAGGTGCTATGACCTTTTCTGAAGCCATGTTGTTGTGCGCATAAGAGATTGTGTTTGTCCAGGTTGTCCATGAGTTGGTTGGATACTACGAGTTCGAGTGCCTTGGAGAGAGGTGGTAGTATCGAAATCGGTTGATAGTTCGCATGGCAGGTCTTATCCCCGCTTTTGTGGACTGGAGTAACTGTAGCCACCTTCCATTTGTCAGGGAACTGACCAGTGCTAAGGGAGAGATTGAGAATGTATGTTAATGGGACTAGAACCTCATCCATAATGAGGGTTAGGTGTTTTAGATCCAGCGAGTCTCCACTTGATCTTGACTTTGAAATTGCTTTGGTGATGTGTGTTCGGGCATCGTGCAGGTTGATTTCTTTGAAGTGGAAGGGTGGGAGAGTGGTAGGAGGATCATCGGGGATAGCATAGGTAGTGTCAAGGAAAAATTCTGGGGGAAGGACACTGCTGAGATCAGTAAATGCATCATTAAAGGTGTTCGCAATGACCAGAGGATCCAGGGTGATGGCCTCATCAACCTTTAGCATAGTTGGAGAGGATTTAGTTTGTTTCCCTGTAACTTCTTTGATATTCTTCCAGAAATCTGACCCCTTTCCCCAGGAGTCTGAGAGAGCTTCTTTGTAGTAACATAGAAGTTGATGGCAGATAGGACTGCAAGGCCAATCCAGTCTGCCCATTTCTTTTTCTACCTTATAAATGTGCCATCGTCCTTTGCTGTCAGTGGCCCATCTATTCATACTCATCTGTATTGCTCCCTTATGCCTATCCCATGCCTGTTTGAAACCCTGCACTGTATTCATAGCCACCACTTCCTGAGGTAGGCCGTTCCATGCATCCAGCACCCTTTCTGTGAAATAACTTCCTCACATTACCCCTTAATTAGCCTCCCTCTAATCTCATGCTGTGTTCTCTTGTCCTGCTATTTTTCTTATATTGAAACATGTTAGACTCTTTCACCTTGTTAATGCCCTTAAGGTGTTTGAACGTTTTGATCATATCACCTCTCTCCCTCCTTTGCTCTAGGGTATACATACTGAGCTCCATTAATCTGTTCTTATATGTCTTCTGATGCAGTCCCTGCACCATTTTGGTTGCCCTTCTCTGGACTGCCTCAATTTGGTTAATGTCCTTGTAAATGGTGTGGCCTAGAGTACTGCATGCAGTACTCCAGATGGGGCCTTACCAGTGTCTTGTAAAGAGGGATTATTACCTCCATCTTACGACTTGTGATACCCCTACTAATACACCCTAATACCCCCTAGCCTTACCTACTGCTTTAGAGGTCTGCTTGGATGATTTCAGGTCATCGGTGATGATGATGCCCAAGTCTCTTTCTTCCTTTGTGACTGCCAGCAACTCCCCTCCCAGCCTATAGGTGGCTTCAGGGTTTCTCTTCCCTATGTGCATGATCTTGCACTTCTTTGCATTAAATCCCAGTTGTCACTCTTCTGACCATTTTGCTAGTTTATCCAGATCTCTTCTCATTCTGCCTACCCCATCTGGATCATCTACTCTGTTGCAGATCTTGGTGTCATCTGCAAACAGACAAGCCTTACCCTCTAGTCCATCTGCAATGTCACTGATGAAGATATTGAAGAGGACTGACCCAGGACTGATCCCTGAGGTACCCCACTTGTGACCTGCATCTCTTCTGACTGCATACCATCTACCACCACTCTCTGTTTTCTGCCCATCAACCAGTTTGCCACCCAGTTGACCAACTTCTGACCCACCCCGAGCCTACCCAGCTTGTTTATCAATCTCCTATGTGGAACAGTGTCGAAAGCTTTGCTGAAGTCAAGGTAGGCGACATCAACTGCTCCCCCTTGGTCCACCACTCTGGTTACCCAGTCAAAGAAATCTATGAGATTAGTTTGACAGGACTTTCCTTTTGTAAACCCATGCTGTCTTGGATCCTGTGCGCCTGTGGATTCCAGGTGTTGCACTATCCTTTCCTTAAGGAGTGCCTCCATAATCTTGCCCACTACTGAGGTGAGACTGACTGGTCTGTAGTTCCCTGCCTCCTCCCTGCTACCACTCTTGTGGAGCGGATCACATGAGCCCTTCTCCAGTCTTCTGGGACCTCTCCTGTGCTCAGAGACTCACTAAACAGTTCTGCTAATGGCTCTGCTAGTTCCATCCTTAGCTCCTTTAGTACCCGGGATGCATGTCATCAGGTCCCATTGCCTTGTCCACCCTGAGCTTAGCGAGCTCTTGTAGGACCCTTTATTCTGTGAAGGAGTAGAACTCCCTCCCCCGTGTCCATGGTGCTGAGCTGTGGCCCTGCCCTACCTTCTCTTCAGTAAATACTGAGCAAAAGTATCTATTCAGGATTGATGCTTTTACAGGGTCCTCCTCCTCACATGCCCCCTTATCTCCTTTGAACTTAGCAATACCCTCTCTGGACTTTCTCCTTTCACTAATGTATCTATAGAAAGTCTTGTCACCTTCGTTTACTGTTTGTGCCAGTGTTTCCTCAGTTTGGGACTTTGCTTGCCTTACTGCCTCCCTGCTTCCCTTAGGGCAGTTTGGTATGCCTCCCTATCTTCATCCCGCTGTGTTCCCTTATATTTTCTGAAGGCCAGCCTTTTGGCTCTGACCTTTTCTGCTGCTGTATTTGAGAACCAAAGTGGTTTCCTTCTTCTTTTGCACTTCCTTTTCTGTCTAACGCAATGGGATGTTGCTTCAAGTATTACATCCTTAATGCTTGCCCACTTTGCCTGTACCCCCTCACCTGTGTTTCTTTTGCCAGGGCTAGCTTAACTCTGTTGGCCATCTTATCAAAGTCAGCCTCCGAAGTCCCATATTTTTGCCTTGGAATGGGATGATTTAGTTGTAGTGGCCAAACTGAACCATACCATGTGATGGTCACTGGCCCCCAGGTGACCTTCTACCTGGAGATCTGTGATCACGTCCCTGTTAGTCAGTACTAGATCTAGGATAGCCCTGTCTCTTGTGGGTTGTTGTACCAGTTTGAGGCCCTCCTCCTGCAGGGAATCCACCATGTGCCTAGTTCTGGCAGATGTTCCTGTTGGTATTGACCAATCTATATCCAGCATGTTGAAGAGCTGAGCCCTGAGATCTCCAATGGCCCAGCATGTAGGACAGTGTCCTAAATCCTGTAAGACTGTCTGTCTGAAAAGTGTTCCACAGTACCTGCAGTTAATGATATTCATTCCAGATAAGTTGCTGGGTTTATAACCTAGTCAGAGTAATTAGAAGGAAGAAAATGCAAGTGATGGTTTGATTTTGTGTTTTGTTTTCGTATAACTTGCTATAACAAGTTAAATTACTAGTGCCCCTAAAAATGAACTCACCTAGTGGATGTCCCACTGATCCACCCCTTCCTGCTTTGCCACAGGAAATGTTACGACTGCAGTACCCTATAAACGGAGCGTAGTGTGGGGTGGTTAGGGATGGGGTGGGTGGCTGGGCCCTTCCCCTGCCAAAAAAAGAATCACAGATGAAAGAACAAGGAGGTAAGAACAGAAACAATCAGTCAACAACAAATGCAGTAACCCTGAAAGCATATCCTAATGTTAGATAAAACTGTAAAACCTGTAAAGCACCACGTGTAATGATTTCAGAGAAGATATACCCTGTAAGAAACACTTTGCTACAAAGAAAAATAAAGCAGTAACAGAAGATATACCTTGCAAAAGACAATTTGAATCAGATGGTTACAGCAGTACTCTGTTAGCACACACCTGTAAGCACACCTTGTAATAATGCAGAAGAAGGCATAACAGCAACAACAATTTGAATCAGAGAAAAATAAAGCAATGAAATGTTAGCAACAAACAGTAGCAATCCCTGTGAGTACAAAATAAAAATAACAACCCACAGTAAATCTGCTTAGCCAAAAGAAGTCTTAATCTTTTCCCTTGCTCTGGTAAGGTTATCTGCTCTGTTCTTTCAAGCAATCTAGAAGGAAAGAACTGAGGTGAAGCTAGGTGCTTTGGCCAGCAAACCAAGTCTTCTAGTAGTAGGCATTTTTCAGTAGTCGTATGGATTTAGTGCAGTTATTGCGGGCACATTTGTAGTTCTGTATGTCATGCTAGGCGCCAGAGTCTCTAGCCAGGGCTCAAAGGTGGTTCTGAGCCTTTACCTGGGCAAGTAGTTCTCCAGTTAGCCACAGGTTGCAGAGTGCTTTGACTTTTCATTTTTTAAGTGGGGCGTAGGTGTCACAGGCCTAGTTGAAGGAGGAGATAAAGAGGTCAAGAGCTGTGTTAACATCTGTTGAGAGGAAAATGGGAGACCAATCAAACCGACTGAGGTAGGATTTAAGGTGTCTTAGCTGTCCACGTGGAAACACTCTGCTAGTGATGACTTTGGGTGGGGGTTTCTGGAATTTATTTGCCCACTCACATATAATGGGTGAGTGGTCGCTTAGTGATTTAGGAAGGGCAGAGGTGCTGGTGATATGAGAGGGATGACTGGTAAGGACCCAGTCCAGTAAGATACTAGTGCCTGTTTTATAGTTCTTTCTGGTGGTGGAGAGAACCATTTGTGAGAGGTTTGCTGATGATATGGCATCCCGAGATATAGCAGCATCTGATGAGAGCCAATTAATATTGAAATCACCTAGTGTAATCGTCTCCGCACCTACTGGTTGGGATTTGATGAAATCCAGAACAGTTGTGAGGCTCTTCCCTTGGTCTTTTGGGGATGTAGACTGTGACAGAGGAGTGGCTATCTCTGCAAAGCGGTGTGCAAAAGATGGAGATTAGTGTCCAAAAGGTGGATAAGCAGAAAAGGGGCAAAATTCAGCAGAAGGGCAGACAGCAAGGAGAACCAGGGATAAATGACAACCAAGGAAGGGGCTGGAGTAGAACAGTGAAGCAGACTAGGGAGATCAAATCATGGAAAGCCATGTGTGCAAATGCCAGGAGCCTTAGCAACAAGATGGAAGATCTGGTGGCTGTCATGGTACAGTCAGATCTGGACATTGTGGCCATCACTGAAACCTGGTGTAATGATAACCATGACTGGGAGATGGCCATACCTGGCTACAACATATTCAGAAGAGACAGAGCAGGCAGGAAGGGAGGAGGAGTGGCACTGTATGTGAAAAATGACATAAGGGCCACAGAGATCCAGGAGGAACAAAATGGGGGAGAGATACTGTGGGTTAAGCTAGAAAGGAAAATGGGGCCAGTCATCCGCACAGGTGTGGTTTATAGACCACCAGCCCAGGAGGAAGAAACAGATAGGGAGCTGATGCTAGCCATCCAAAGGATGGCAGACAAGGGTGAGGTAGTACTGGTTGGAGACTTCAATCCAGATGTGGACTGGAGCATCCCAGCAGCAGCATCAACTAGGAGCAGATTTATCCTGGACTCCTTCAGGGTGCCTTCCCAGCAACTGGTCATGGAACCAACCGGCAGAAGGCATACTGGACCTTCTGCTCACAAACAGGGACAGTGTGATGGGGGGTAACAGTGGGGAGCACCTGGGTAACAGTGACCACCAGTCATTGTGGTTTGAAATCACAGAAAGAGCAGAACCAAACCACACAAAACACGTATCCTGGATTTTAGGGGGCAGACTTTGGGAAAATGGGGAAATACTTGAAAGAGGCATTAAGGAATGGGACAGGAATCAGGGTTGAGGAACAGTGGACAGTATTTAAAATGGGGATTATAAGAACAACAGAATTATGCATTAAGCAGGTTAGCAAGAGGAAAAGGAAGAGGAGACCATTATGGTTTTCCAAAGAGGTAGCAAAGAAAGTGAAAGCCAAAAAGATAGCATTCAGGCAATACAAAAAGACACAGGCAGAAGGGGATAGGGAGAAGTACCAGGAGAAACAAAGGGAGGCAGGGAAGTCAGTAAGGGAAGCCAAAGCTCAGACAGAAGAACACATTGCAAAATCAGTGGTTAAAGGGGACAAACCTTTTACAGGTACACATAAGTGAAAAAAGAAAGACAAAGGAGGGATAGTGAGACTGAAGGGGAGGATGGGAGTCGCGGAGGATGACAACAGTAAAGCTGACATATTGAACAGGTATTTCTGCTCTGTCTTTACTGAGGAAGAGGGGGAATGGGTCTGAAGGGAGTACAAGGGTGAGAATGGTGCAGAAATGGACACAAGTCCCTTTACACGAGAAAGGGTCCTGAAGGAACTGGAAGTAATAAGAGTTGACAAAGAATGGGGCCAGATGGGTGCACCCAGGGTCCTTAAAGAACTAAGAGAGGTGGTGGCTGAACTCTGGCTATCCTGTTTAGCCAATCACTGGAAACAGGGAGGTACCCAAAGACTGGAGGATAGCAGATGTAGTCCCCTTATACAAAAGCGGGAACAAAGAGGAAGCAGGGAACTACAGACCAGTAAGCCTCACCTCGGTAGTGGGAAAGATCATGGAAGCACTTCTGAAGGAGAGATTGGTGGAACATCTGGTTGTCAATGGACTACAGGACCCAAGGCAGCATGGTTTCACCAGGGGGAGGTCATGTCAGACCAATCTCATTGAATTTTTTGACTGGGTGACTAGGGAGGTGGATCAGGGGAGAGCAGTGGACATGGCCTATCTGGACTTCAGCAAGGCCTTGACACTGTGCCACATAGAAGACTATTACACAAACTGGGGAATAGGGGTGGGCAGGACAGTAGTGTGGTGGGTAGGTAACTGGCTGGGTGGCAGGACACAGAGGGTGGTGGTAAATGGCTGTCACTCCACAGAGGGAAGAGTGACCAGTGGGGTACCACAGGGATCAGTGCTGGGACCGGTCCTATTCAACATCTTCATCAGTGACATTGCGCAGGATCTAGAAGGCAGAAATTTCACTGTTTGCTGATGACACAAAGCTCTGTAACAGAGAGCAGACCACACCAGAGGGTGTAGACAGAATGAGAAGGGACCTGCAGAAACTTGAAGAATGGTCAAGGGTTTGGCAGTTGAAATTCAATGCAAAGAAGTGCAAGATAATGCATATGGGGCACAAAACCCTGGCACAATATATCAGTTGGGGGTGAGGATATAGCATGCACCAAGCAGGAAAGGGATCTTGGGGTTTCATCTCTGATGACCTCAAGGTAGGGAAACAGGTGACAAGGCATCAGGTAAAGCAAATAGGATGCTGGGATGTATAGGCAGGGGCATCACCAGCAGGAAAAGGGAGGTCATAATCCGCATACAAGACACTAGTGAGGCCCCACCTGGAGTAAGTGGTATAGTCTCTGGAGACCATACCTACGTAAGGACACAGACAGGGTAGAGAAGGTTCAGAGGAGGGCAACAAACATGGTGCATGGATTGCATCACAAGTCCTATGAAGACAGGTTGAAGGAACTGAACATGTACTCCCTGGAGGAGAGGAGGAGAGAGGGGATATGATAGAGACATACGTATCTTACAGGGAGAAACAGAGTGCAGGAAAACACTATTTTTAAGCGAAAAAGATGTTCCAGGACTAGAGGACATGGGATGAAGTTGCAGGGAGGACGATTCAGAGGTAACATGAGAAAGAATTTCTTCACAGAACGGGTGGTGGACAAGTGGAACACCCTGCCAGAGGAAGTGGTGGGGGCTGAAACAATCACGGGATTTAAGAATGCATGGGATAGACATAAAGGAATTCTAGAGGTCAGGGGTAAGGGGAAACAGACTTCTAGGAAAACAAACTGAACTTACAAGCTCAAATGGGCAGACTGGGTGGGCCATAGGCCCTTATCTGCCGACACTGTCTATGTATCTATGATTACTGTGAGGGTTTTGTTGTGTGCTCCTAAAAGTAGCTTAATAGGTAAGATCTGAGCAGTGGAGTCATGGAGAGGAGTAGAGATGGGGCAACCTATGAGATAGTCTTTGGTGTAGATTGCACAACCTCCACCTCTTTTGGACACGCGGTCCAGTTGCTGAGTCTGGGATTTTTGGTGACAGCCATGTTTCAACAATTGATAGAATATCAGGTCTGTGCTGGTTTACAAAGACTTGGATGGTGTCAAGCTTAGGGATCAGGCTACAGATGTTAATAGTGGCGATGGCCAGGCCCCCAGTAGATTTTGTACAGCCGGCAATGGTGGTAGTATAATGGCCTGGGTTAGGGTGCACATCTCCTGATATCAGAAGAAGAAGAAGAAGGAGGATCTTCAGGGTGCACAGACAGAGTTTCTTGCAGGTGAGATTACGTATTAGCGGTTTGTTATTACTGGTCTGGCATCGCAGGTGCTTGCCCCAGAGCAACATCATACGTGATGAGGGATATAGGAGTGACCATTGCCTGTATGTGTGGGAGATGCGGTGCAGCCAATTAAAGGTGTCAGATGTCCTTGAGGGAGAGTGGTGCTCACAGTGCGAGGTACCTAGGTGGTAATATTGGGTGTCTAGCTGGTAGATGGGGGTGAGAGGGGTGGCAGGCTCCAGGGAGGTAGGAAAGGTGAAGTAATGAGGTGAGGATAGTAAGAGAAAACAGCGTATTGATGGAGGTAGACATGATTAGAGAGAGATTTCAACTGTGGCTGTGCAAAGCCCAGAATGCGAGAGAAAATGTTGAAAAGACAGGGGAGGGGGAGGTATAAGAGGAGAAAAGAGGGCAGAGTCAGGATGACTGCAACCTAACAGGGACCAATGGGGATAGAGGCAGTGAGGGAACAGAGAGAGGAGAGGTGGAGCTAGGGTCTATGTGGAATCAAGTACTTAAGTGGACAATCGAGGGTGGGCAGGCAGTTAGCAAAACCCTCCCTTAAGTATTCTATTGTCAGGGAAAAATATTTCTGACAGCACATAAGAGCTGCTTGTTCTACCCAGTCTGCCCATTTTTTCCTACCTGATTGTGTGCAAAAACAAATGGCACCAGCTTGGGGCATTTAGCTTAGAAAGAATTAACTCTGAAAAAACAAATTGATGTTGGGTGTTTTTTTGTGTGGTTGGTTGGTAACCACTTTGTAATGTGCTGTGTGTATATATATAATAAAACAAAAGACTCAGACCATCTGATCCATGAGATTTTTTAAAGAAAAAAAGGCTTGAGTTAAATCTTTGCCAGGATGAGTGCAGGCCTACATTAGCCACTTTTGTCGAATTAGTAATGTAAAAGAAAATGTGTCTGACAGTGCTTGCCCAAGTGTTAGTCTGTCTAGAGAATGTGTCTGTGCTGAAGTCAAGATTAGTATGTTGACTCATGGCACAGATGAATTCTCATGTAGTGTGTGTGTGTGTGTAAATAAGACAGCCCCACACATAATTTTTTATTTCATTGCCAAAAGTACAATTGACTAAAAGTACTCCTCCATCTAGTTACTGTCAGTTTTACTCCCCCATATTTGATTTTACTGTATCAATTCAAAAATGAGGAGTATTTTACTCACTCCCAAAAAAATCTTATCTAATTTAGCTGAATAGGGCAAATTCGGCTAGAAACTAAATCTGTTCCTAACTGAATAGTGGCATACAAAAAATAGTGTTGGTATACCAGTTTTCAGGATGGAATACCAAACCTTGTGAAATGGTATTCTGTGGGGAACACCACTTTTTAAAATGAATTTCTAGCCCTAACCGGAGTCACAAATGGCTCTAGGATCTGGGGCAGCGCCAATGGGTGGCACCAAGGAATGCCCCACACTGGGCCCTGACAATGGGGGAGCCTGCACCTCTGAAGAGGTGACTGCCAGGGCAGTGCTCCCAGCCCTGAGTGGAAACAGACCGGACCTCCGGCACCGCAGTAGAGACCTTCCTCCATGGCAAGGCTGGAAGAAGAAGAAGAGGCCTCCTCTTCACCAGACTGTGTTGGTCCGGGAAGGGACCCGGAGGAAGGGCCGAGGGTCCTACGCTTGGACCAACACGAGTACTGACGCTCCCCAAAAGTCGGCAGAGCCCTGCAGACTTTCAACACGTGGTGCTCCAGAATGCGGCAGTCCATAGAGAAGCGGGCGTCGCAGGTGTCCATGTCATGTTGGGGTCCAAGGCAGGAGAGGCAAACATCATGCCAGTTAGTAACTGAGATTTGCAGGCTGCAGGGACACTGACGCGTAGGTGGCCAGCCTGTTTTAGATGAACGTTTCTTGTCCCGTGGACAAGGCATGATGCGATGGCAACTAAACTTCAAAAACAGAAAAAACAATGTGGCTAAGAAAAAGGAAAGATCTTACCAGTAACTTCAAAAACAGCACAGAGTGGACAGCAGAACCGAGGCGGAGTTGAGCGGTGCCATGAACTGATGCGAGGCGTCAGGAGGAACAGCTCTGAGAAGTGACTCCGAGGTCGACACCAGCGAACTAGGCCGCAGTGGTGCAGAAGAATTTGTGAGTTGCAGGAGAAGTGCTGTCTCTATGGTAGGAGAAGCAGAACTGAGGAGCCAACGACTGTTACTGGTCAACCCGTGAGTGCCATGCAGTGTGTCGGCCTCCTGGGTGCCGCTAATGGTGCTGGCTCCTCCCTCCTAGGAAAAAAAAAGCTCCTGCAGGATGCTTGTCTCTGGCCAATCACCCACCAGTGATGAATGGTGAAGACTGACACAGGGAAGATCTATAGATTCCCCTTGATAAAGGATGTAACAGCCCACTTTGATAAACAAGCATTTGTCAATGTCGAACGTTTGATACTTGTTTTTAATTTTTTATCCCAACTTTTGAAGATACTGTACATGTGTTAGGATTTGCCTTATAGACATGACATGTACCATTTATAGTATACTGGTCAAAATGTCATTTCTCATCAGAGGTGCGAAAACACGTCTCGTCCAGGATTTTAAAAATGAGACATCACGTTTACGAGGTGGTGTGGAAAATGGCTCTGTTGAAAGTTTGGAGTCAAAATATTGAAAATTAGCCAGGTTATGAGTGAACACCGAAGTAGAGTTAAATATGGAATTCAGGTGTGACAAAGCAACCCATAGAGGGCACCTCCTACAACTGAGACAAAAAAAAGTTCAATACAAATTAATAGAAAGGCCTTCTACACTCAAATAATATTATCCCCCGTGGAACAATTTATCTACTGAAGTTATAGTAAGCAAGGATAAACACCAATTCAAAAGTAGACTAGATGCCTATATCACTGAAGGAAATGTACCAACTTATTATGGGTAACGTGACAGGAGACATTTATGGGCTAACCGCCTTTCCGTGATCCTTACACCTTAGTATGAACCTTACTATAGTGTAACATTCACTCATAACCTAGGCATTTTACTGCATTTGAACATCAAATTTTAAGCACAGCATTCTTATTACCCCACCTAATGAACCTGGTAGGTGAGGAGTTTCAAATCCCCACCAAAATGTCATTCTGCGCCACTAAAACATCATTCCGTGCCACAGGTAGGAACACACATTTTGGCCAGGATTTGAAAAATGACAGCTATCACATTCATGAGGTGTTATGAAGAAATGGCTATGTTGAAAGTTTGGGGTCAAAATATTGAAAATTACCAAAGTTATGAGCCTGCATTCGTAAATTTCAACATAGGCTTATAACAGTTTTTTTTTATTTTTACATTTTTGCCCCAAAGTTTCAGCAGAGCCTTCTTATGACCCCCACCTCATGAACAAGTGCAGAGAAAATTTTCCAAATCCTGCCCAAAAGGTAATTTCACATAGCAAATACGAAATCACCTTTCGGGATACGAAAACACATTTTGGGAAGGACTTGAAAAATTACAACTGTCACATTCATGAGGTGCTGTAAAGAAATGGCTATGTTGAAAATTTGGGGTAAAAATATTAAAAATTACCAAAGTTACAAGCCTGCATTCACAAACTTCAACATAAGCTCATAACTTTATTTTTATGTCAAATTTCCAACATAGTCTTCTTATGATCCCACCTCATGAACAATGGTGGAGAAACTTTTCAACTCCTACCTGAAAGATGATTTCGTGCAGCTACTGCAAAACCACCTTTCGGGACAGATTTGCCTAATGTCACTTGCATGTTTTGAGGTGGGGTCCCAAAAAAGGCATGTTGAAAATTTGGGGCAAAATATTAAAAAATGTCCAAGTTATGCCACTAAGTTCAAAACACCATCAAAATACATTGAACCGCATATAGTACCTGATTTCTTCTGTTGAAAAGTGAAGATGTGTCTGTGGTTCAGAGAGGATTACTGCACTGGACCCCCAGTGGGTAAGTAAGGGCTTGGGGGTGGGTGGGATGGTGGGCGCTGAGTGAGAGGGTCGGGTTGGGAGAATAACGGTGCAGCAGACATCGATAAACTGTTTTCATTTTTACAGGTTTAAGAAATTAAAAAGCAACGGAACTCATGCCCTCAGCATGTGGTAGAAGCAGCAAATTTTAACATCTTTAAAAATAGACTCAATAAGCACATTAATTGGGGTAAGGGACATAGCTAGTATGCCCACATAAAAGTGAGAGACATTCTCGATGGACCTCGGCCTTTTTATGACTTGACTACCTAGTAACCTAGTTTAAATAAATAAAAAAACAATGAGGGACGGTTTTCTCTTTTACAGGTAGTGACACTGGGGGATTGGGCACCCCCAGTGTCACTGTTATAGTTTGCAGCACTGGGGGTGGGCTCCCCAGTGCTGCATAACTAAAACGGGCAGTGTGGGGGTAGCAGCTGGCATGGGGGATTAGGCACCCCAATTAATAACACAAGTTGGGCTGGGGGGCCAGTTACGGCGGGGACTGCAATAGACATCAATGGACGTTTTTCTTTTTTTACAGGTTTAAAAAATAAAAATAAAATGATGAGGGATGGTTTTCTCTGTTACAGGTAGTGACACTGGGAGACTGGGCACCTCCAGTGTCACTGTTATATTTGGCAGCACTGGGGGTGGGCTCCCCAATGCTGCATTAACTAAAATGGGCAGGGTGGGGGTAGCAGATGGCATAGGGGATTGGGCACTCCCCAGTGCTGTTATATTAACTAGGGTTGGGTTGGGGGCAGTTACGGGGAGGCTGGACAGATGTTGATGGTTTTCTTTTTAATAGGCTAACAGGCTCTGACGTGGAAGCAGCTCAGCTGTTTGCTGACCGACTTTATGCAAATCAAAGGACCAAAGACATCTCTGATTAGAGCAACTCAGTCTTTTGAAGTACAAGAAGTTTCCGCCCAGCAAACTGAGTGGTGTCACCACCACACTGCCTGGTCATTGGCGTAGACTAACGAGCTCCTGCTATTTTGAACTGCAATGGGCTTGGCAGTGACACATCCCAAAATCCCGTTTTACTGGTGAGAAAACGTTTGGTGCACAGGTGCAAACGTAAAAAAGGAGTCTCTTTCTCTGAACTCTCTCTTGGTTTATTAAAGAAATGAGGGGGAAAAACATGGACCAGAATGGGTCCTTCCAACATTTTTTTTTGGTATATAAAGAAAAACATGGGGGGGGGGGGGACTTCTGGTGATGTCACCAGGTTATGTAGACGTGCGGTGAAAGAGCTCCCAGGACCCAATCGTATAAATAGTGAATTTAACCCCAATCACGATGAAAAGACTTGTCACAAATAGACTAGAGGAGGTAGTGATGGCTACCTGACTAAAGTTGACAGCGTATGCAGTGGAAAAAGATAAAAGTAAAGTGGCCGGCATGTCACCACAGAGTTGGAGTAGAAGCTGCTCCTTCACATGTAGGCCCAAATCCCTGGACAGACATGGTGACAGTGAGCCCGAAGGAGGGGATGAGCAGCCGTTCACAATCATCTCTCACCGATTATTCTCAAAGTTGAGGCATCTAGGGGAAACGCTGAATAGCATACAAAGCAACTTAAAGGAGAACCAAAAAAAGATCAAACAACAGGAATTAAAAATGACAGAACTAGAAATGCATGTGGCGACCCTGACAGACACCATTGAGCTGCACAATGGGGCCATCCTGCAGCTCCATGATCGAGAGGTGCTGTTGCACCAAAAATTGGAAGATCTTGAGAACAGATCCCAGAGGACAAACCTCAGAATCCATGGACGTCCAGAGAAAACTGAGACAGGGAACATGGTGCAGTTTTTGGAGAGCGTCCTAGGGGAAATACTGCAGCTAGGCCAGGACTTCGCGCTGAATATAATACAAGCTTACTGAGCCCTGTCAGGGCCCCCCCACAACAGATCAGCAGGCCTGACCGTGATCCATCATTGTGGCCTTTCTGGACTACAGAATAAAAGAACTGGTCCTAAAAAAGGCATGGGAGAAGACAGATATTATATTTGGGGGCAAACGTTTGTATTTCGAGTAGGATTACACCCCGCTTACAATGGACCAGCGCAAACAACTCTTACCAGTGCTGAAAGAATTGCACACCAAAGGCCTAAAGGCATGAGCGGAGTACCCAGCTAAACTCTGTGTCACGTCAGATAGGATCCAGACTCTTTGAGAACTTGCACAAGACTAAGCCCTACCTCAAATCACTGGAGGTATCAGCGACCAGCCTAGACAACACCCTGCCAATTAAAAGAGTTACAAAAGAAGAGATGGTGGACGAGAGGCCCTGGGAAGAACGCACCCCGTCCGGCGGAGAACAACACTTGGGAGCGGAAGGCACAGGGGAATCACAACAGGTAAGCTCCACTTTGATCTCCAGAAACCAGCCCAAAGCACACCCAGCCATGGAGTCAGCAGCCCAAGGATGAAGAGGACGCACAGTCGGGGAAGATATTGTGAAAAAATTCACAAGCAAACTGCAGACAGTAAGCATTTTCTTTTTCTTGCTCCTTTCCCCTGCTGTTGCGAGACTGAAAAGGGAAGCTGGGTTTGGAGATTTGTAGCCACTGACATGGGGGCCTTTCTCCAAGGAAGGGAAGGGGAGACAGAGGGGCCCTTTTCAGTTGTCTAATGGCTACTGGGCAGTTCAAAAGTACTGTAATCCCTTTTTTTTCCTTTTTCTTTCTCTTCGGGTCTTAAAAAAAGCAGGGAAAATAAATATAGTGTTGAAATGGGGTGAAAATTAAGCAGAAATGAATGTGTATTAACAGGCTTGTATGATCAATGAAATAACTGGGGATAGGGGGGCGCATGCGAAACTTAAAAGCATGTTCTACAAATCTCTAGCTAAAGACTGATCGGTGTCCTGAAGGGTTAAGAGTAGAGAGACTACATAACTAGAGGGATGAGCACTAACTACTGCTGATGGTGAGGAATGAACCCCGGCAGCGGTGAAGTATAGCTGATTTTGCTATACAACCTGTTACCAGTCCAGAACATCTAAGGTAGCAAGGCAGACAAAGTGCCACAGATGGAAGTTTAAACTGTTTTTTTCCCAGTTGGGAAAAGTGTTTATGGTTAAAAGGTTTTTTTTTAAATGTTTAGATTAACTTATGACCTTAGAACTAGAGGGACACATCTACACAATTTAAGGATCATTTATCTGCAGAAATGTGTCATGATTGGGGAGGAAGGCACAGGAGGGTGCATCAGAACATTTTCTTTGAAAAGCTCACCTGTAGCAAAGGTTAAATGGTGGACCTAAATATAGTCACATACAACATCCGGGGCATTAATAGCCCAATTAAGAGAATAAGAATATTACAAGAGCTGGGCAAACTGGGTACCACAATTGCAATGCTATAGGAGATGCATCTAAATTCCACTGAGCATTCAAAATGTAAGCAGAAATGGGTAGGGGAGGTATATGAGTCGTCCTAGACAACACACTCACACAGAAGAGGAACAGCAATTCTAGTTAGAAGGGACTGACCTCTACAAGTCACTAATGTGGAATCTGACCCAGAGAGCAGATTTGTCTGACTTCAGGGGAGTTACAGGGATACTAAATGCACCCTCCTGAGCATATATGCCCCTAACGAAGAAAGAGAATGTTTGACTTTCTTGAAGAAGGTGCTGTTAGACACGATCACAGATCCAAACAGCTTATACATGATAGGGAGGGATTTCAACAGTGTCATCTTGGGGAGCCAGGACAGCAGAGGAGCAGCAGTGAGAAGAGACAGCAGGGTGAGAAAAATGCTTAAGAGACTAGTGTCAGAACCAGGCATCACAGAAGTTTGGAGGCATCTGAATGTGAAGGCAAGAGATTATACACATTATTCTGACAAGCACAATAGTTATGCCTGTCTGGACAAGTTTTTTTATACCCACGGAGTGGATGCACGTAGTAGAAGACTGCGCTATTCTTCCATGCTCAGTGTCGGACCACTCTCCTGTCCTGCTGGGCTCACCATAACACCTCTATCCACAACTCCAATTGGAGTTGAATGTGGGTTACTAAATGTCCCAGACTGTAAAACCTCATAACGGACACTATAAAAACTATCTCCAGGAATACCTTTGGGGGCGTCACATGCAATAAGATGGGATACACTAAAGGCAGTTCTGAGAGGGGTCATTATCAGCTATGCCTCACAACAGAAAAAGCAAAGAGAACAGCAGCAGCAACAGTTGGAGAATTCTATAGCTGACCTGCAATTTAGACACAAAATAACCCTCAATTCAAAAGTTAAGGCGCAATTGAGGAAACAAATGGAAGAACTGTCACCCCTAATGACGACCAAAACAGAGGGAAGCTATAGACGTATCCAACATTATTATGAAGGGGGCCAGAGAGCGGGCATGTCTTGGTATACACACTAAGACAATAGTTAGGGAACAGAGCAGTAGTACTCCTGAATAACCCACAAAACCAGGGACACTCCACTAACGACCCAGGGGAAATGATAAACATATTCGGGAACTTCTATCAGAACCAGTACTCCCAGGAGAGGTTTCAGGCCTTTGAGCAAAGAGCAGAAACTTTCTTTGAAAACTTGGAGATACCAGGTATAGGACAGGAGAGGGTGGCAGTGGTGGAGGGGGAAATAGGGCTGCAGGAAATTATTACCAAAATCAAAAACTTGAAAGGAGGCAAATCCCTAGGGCTAGACGGCCTACCTGCAGAATTTTACAAGACATTTGTCGAACAGCTGGCACCAGTGTTTCTCCGGGTGTACAGGGATATTCAAGGAGGGGATAAGATACCAGAATCTTGGAAACTGGCACAGATCTCAGTGTTGCTAAAGCAGGGAAAGAATCCAGCGAAGCCCAGCTCATATAGGCCTCATATCTCTCCTTAATGTGGACTTAAAGGTGTTCACGGGGATCCTAGCTGAAAGAGTACAGACTATCATCCACAAAGTTATACATATAGATCAGCCTAGGTTCATATCTGGAAGATACCTTCAGGACAACATACATAGGTTTCTGTATATTCTAGAAGGCACAAGCTGTCTTAAGCCCCTTCAGATAGCTATCTCAATGGATGTGGAAAAGGTGTTTGACAGGGTCAATAGGCAATTCATGTACAAAATTATGGACAAAATGCAATTCGGCTCCAAATTCATAGATGTAATTAAAGCTCTGTACCAGACCCCACAAGCCTTGATCAGGGTAAATGGTATCAACTTCCCATATTTTAACTTATCCAGAGGAACCAGGTTGGGTTGCCCCCATGACACCACTACTGTCTGCAATTTGTCTAGAATCATTAGCTATTAAAATCAGACATGATAAGGAGGTGGGGGGGGAGTGGAGCAAAAAATGTCACTATAGGCAGATGATTCTGTATTTTTTATTAGTCACCCACAACAGACTTTACCTAAACTAATGGAAAACCTACAGCACTTCGAGCACATCTCAGGCTATAAAATAAATTACACCAAATCAGAAACTGTGATGGTATCCGGGACAAACCCAAAGGGATTCTCAAATGACTTCCCATTTACTTGAGCCCCAAGGAGAGAAATTCTGCACCTGGGGATTCATATATCCACTAAATTACATAAGCTCTTTCAGATAAACTACAAAGGGCTTTTCGAGGTGGAAACCGCAGATCTGGCAAGGTGGAGATTGCTGCCAGTGTCCTTAATGGGCAGGATTAATACATTGAAAATGAACGTCCTCCCTAGGTTCCTTTCCCTCTTCCAAACCCTGCATATTCCAATTCCCAAAACCTATTGGAATAAAATACAGAAGCAGCACCTGATATTTATCTGGAATGGGAAGTGCGCCCATATCTCACAGAACCACTTACAACTCCTGAGATAGCAAGGTGGACTGGCCTACTCAGATCTTCGAAAATACTATCTAGCCACACAACTGATGGCAGTCTGCACATCAGTCAATCAATCAAAATCATTATTTATCCAGGAGAACATCGTTGAGCAAGCTCATTTACAAGATGGACCTGGCTAGCTCCGGGTCAAATGGTACAATGCATACAGAGATATTTACAATACAGCTAAATAACACAAGTAAAAAAAACTATTAATGCAAGTAAGTACTCAATGTTACATAAATCATATCGGTTCAGAGTGCTTCTGTAATATTTAAGGAGGACATAAGATGAGGCTTACCAGAACCTTCAGTAGGGAGAAGCGATCAGCTGCTTGTGTAGGGAGCGGACGCAAGCACGGAATTTCAAAAGTAGTGTAATCACACAGTATCCCTAGATGTAACACTCTAAACAGAAGGATAAGGGTCATAACAGTCAAGGAGAAAAGTAATTGCAGCTCTTTTTTGACAAATTTCAGCATGGAAATCAGATTTATGCTTGGTTTAGAATGGACACAGAAGCAGACTGCAGGAACCAATCGGAAGCCAACGCCGAAGAGCACTCACGTTCTGATTGGATGGCTGCTAATGCCGTGCTTTGCTAATGGAGAGTCCAAGCTTAGGTTCTCAGGTGGCAGTAGAGGCAGCGCCGACCACCCAGTGCCTGGGTTTCCCCCGCGTATGGGCAGGGAGCCCGTGGAGAACATATCCTTGGCAGGGGATGGAAGAAAGGGTCAGTATTAAGTACTGGACCATGGACAATGGAACATCTGAACCAGTGGGAGGACCAAAACAGCAGGACAATAGAGTTGGGTATTCCTTGATGCCTAAAGACTGGCCCAACCACAGAAATTCAGAAAGGAGTGTAATCAAACAGAGTCCTGACTCTTGACACTCTAAACAGGAAAGAATAGAGGTCATAACTGTTAGGCAATAAGTAAGTACAGCTCCTTTTTGTGCAAGTTTTAGACAGAAGATCAGACTTTAGCTTAGTATTGAGGGAGACACAAGAGCAGACTGCAGGAGCCAATCAGATGCCAGAGCAGAAAACTGCTCACGTTCTGATTGGGTATCAGCAATGCCACACCTTGCTAGTAAGGAGTCTGGTCTGGGTGTCTCAGGCGGCGGCTATGGAAGCGTCAGCTGCCTGGTATCTACATTTCTCCCACCAGAAGGTCTAGTCTATGGCAGGGAAGAGTGTTAGGGGACAAAGGAAAGAGATAGTAAGAGTGGAATGCAGTGTGGAAAGGGAATACGAAGATGAACTAGGGCAGTTAAATGGTACAGGGTAGGAGAATAAGAGCCACACATTAAGCAATATGTAAAAGACAGCAGGGTAAGTAAGGTGTAGCGGCCGTGAAAGCCATGAAGAGATAATAACTCTACAGGGATTTCTAGAGGGGGAAAAACATTTAAGGCATAAGACGCTCACAGAGTTAAGGTCAACAAAGGCCACAAGTGATCAAAAATTCAACTACGCACAGAGGGCAGCAGCCTGATGCTTCAGACTAAAATTAGGGGCTGGGCAATTCTATGGCTCACACACATACCAAGCATATAGAGATTTAAAGGCATTCATACTGCAGAGACAGCTCAATTTCAGTCATTTTTGTACTTTGTTCCACAATGTTGGCAACAGGAAACTAATGGCCACTCTGCCATAGCGAGAGGAAGCCTTGGGGATACATAATGTGATGTAGGATGTGCTTCTTAGGGCAGACATCCCTGGCTCACTTAGTGGCAGACCATCTATTATATATTGTGGAAGCCGCTTCAAGAGGACTCTATAAGTCCAAAGGACTGCGTTTCTATTATGCCTAAACATAAGAGAGGACCACTCTATGGCTTTGTACAAGGAACAATGATGGTTAGAGATGGAGAGACCAGTAATAAACCGGATGGCCCTGTGGTAAAGCGTATCTAACTTTGCAAGCAAGACTTTGGGACATTGGCTATAAAGGAAATCTGCATAATTAATAAGCGAAAGTAAAGTAGTTTGGACAAGGTGCACTTTTGCATCTCTAGTAAGAAACTGGTTAATTCTAAAGAACAGCCCCAGCTTCTGCCTTAACTGCTTTATAAGGACCTCGATGTGCTCAGGGAATGATAGATTATGGTCTAACCACACACCTAGGTATTTAAACTGAGACAAACTCCAGTTTCTCTCCAAGAATTGTGGTAATCTGAGGTAGTGCTCCAGAGCTGGCCGGATTCATCACAAGGCTATAGGGCAAGAACAACAGCTTTTGTTTTTTTAGCATTTAGAAGAACTTTTTATGGAGGAGCTGGTTAAATTCCTCCTGGAGGTCAGCACTAGCTGCTTCAGGTGTCGGACGACTTATGTATACAACCATGTCATCAGCAAACAGGTGTATGTTGACCTTGTTAATACTCCCATCAATGTTATCAACATAGATACCAAATAGTAAGGGACCAAGTATGGATCCTTGCAGTACTCCCCTCAGTAGAGGTTTGAGTGGGAATAACTCAGTCTCAGCCTTAATTTGTTGATGCTGTCCTAGAAGGTACTCAGTAAACCAATGCAAAAAAAGAGTGCAGGTCTATACTCTTCAGAGAAGAGAGAAGCAGGCTATGATCCACTGTGTCGAAAGCCTTACTAAGGTCTAGAAATATAGTACTGACAGTTTCTGCTGTCCAATTCTTAGTACCAATCATTTGCTACTTTGGCAAGGGCCAAAATAGTGCTGTGTTTAGTTCTAAAGCCAGATTGCATAGGGTTTAGTAGGTTATTGGTTTTGAGGTAGTCCCTTAGTTGGTTGCTGACAATCTTTTCCAGAAGTTTCAACAAAGTTAAGGAGAGGGAAATTGGTCTATAATTGTCAAGGTCACAAGGATCCCCTGATTTAAACAAGGGGATGACATGAGCAATTTTCCAGATCTGGGGAATAAGCCATTCTGACAATGATAAGTTAAATAAGTGGGTGATAGGAACAGCTAGGACATGATAGGTGATTTTAAGGAAATAAGGATCCAAAGAATCAGCACCAGCACTTTTCTTAATATCTAATTGGTGCATGAGGTCTTCAACCTCTTTGAGAGACCGTGTGGAACAAGAAGCCAGGTACCGGGGCAGGAGAGTCTGAACATGGGACACTTATTTGGGAGCAGACCAGGGATGCAGGGGACTTGTCGAAAGCTAGACCAGCTGTGACAAAATGACTGTTAAATGCATCTAGGATTCCCGGTTTATCATTGATAGTAGTACTCCCAGTTGTAATCTTAGGTGGCAAAGAATTACCAGGCGTATATCCGGACATGTCCTCGATTGTCTCCCAGAATTTGGAGGAGCACTCTGCTGTAGAAGCCAATTCGGTTAGATAAAATGCTGCCTTAGCATCCCTCACCATTTTCATACAAGCAGTGCGTGTTCTTCTGAATTGACACCAGTCTGAGTCAAGCTTAGTCCGGCGAGCTTTCTTCCATAATTTATCCCTACCAAGCAATGCAGTTTTCAGCTCGGCAGAGAACCAATGACATGTTTTGTTTTTTTTTTTACACAAATTTTTACTATAGGGGCATACATATTTAGGGCCCCAACAAGTATATCATGGAAAATATCATATGCCGAGTTAACCATGTTAGCTAAGTAGAAGTCTTGCCAACATGGCGAGTGTTTCAACTCATAGACATAGGCAGCCATATCAAAGTTACGACGGGACCTTTTTGTAAGAAATTTAGCTGTAGGTCCTGTATGATGCAGTGATCTGACCGCAGCAATGAAGCAATGATCACTGACAGCAAAGAAGGTTCCAGCACGTGAGAAGAGATGAGGCTTATCGACTAAAATAACATCCAGCAGTGTGCTGTTGCTCATGTTCTTTTTGTTTGGACGTGTAGGTTCGTGAATTAGTTGCATCAACTCACGGGAATCACAGAGTGTTTGAGTGTGAAGCAGACTT
Source organism: Neoceratodus forsteri (assembly GCA_016271365.2). NCBI lineage: Eukaryota > Metazoa > Chordata > Ceratodontiformes > Ceratodontidae > Neoceratodus > Neoceratodus forsteri. The sequence goes on along the minus strand of CM057456.1, from coordinate 159,465,241 downwards.
CGATAACCAGTTGAAATTAAGGTCCCCTATGATGATAGTTTCAAGGTTCTCTTTTTCCATAATAGAGCCAAGATGTGTAAGAAGGAGTGTACCAGCAGATGGGGGTCTACAGCAACCAATCACTCTGAGGGCAAGGGAAGTAGATAAATCCATCTTCAGAGTCAAATACTCAATTTCATTTTTGACAGAAGTAGAATCCAGGCAGGACATTGTAAACCTTTCCTAAATGTACACCACCACACCACCCCTCCCCTAGTGGGCCTGTCCGTTCTGAATAACTGGTAGGAAGGAATAATAATCACCCTGTCCTGAGATGCTGGCCTAAGCCAAGATTCAGAGATTACCAGAACATCTGGCTGAGTATGGCTGACCCACACCTGAATCATGGAGAACTTTTTTTAGGAGGCTGCAGACATTAACATGCCAGAAACTCATGCCTTTAAGACAAGCAGCATCCAAGGGGGATGTAATGGTAGCGATAGGACCAGGGTTTAGCTCAATATTATCTGAGCATAACAGTAACAGAATTAATATCTTTGATAGGGCGGTGATAGTTTTAGAATCCTGGTCCTAGTACGTCTATAAGGCTTGCCAGGTTGGATAAGCCAGTCACCACCCCTGAAGGTGAACTACCAATGAGCCGGTGTTAGGAACAGGCGAACATACACCACCTTATCATGGTTCTTCGGGTGTTGCCAGCCACTCCCATAGGAGAATGGGGGAGTATAGACAAGCTCAGTTGGAAGGGTACCAGAGTGGATGAAGATAAGGCCAATCCTGTAGCCTAGAGGAAGATAGGGGTATGTAGCTTCAGGCAGGAAAAACAGCGGAAGCAGGGAGCAAAAAAGAATGAGATGAAGAGGCAGAAGAGACAGAGCCATAGTGCTCAGAGGATGTATAGAGAATAACCGACAGGGTCAGTAGGGCAAGAGCCAGCCCGTGGAGGTGAAGCAAGGAGAGGGAGCGGGAGTGGGTGGGGGTCCCAAGTAAGTGAGCCCAATGAGGATCAAGCAGGGTGGATACCAAGGTCGAGTGGGTGGAGCCAAATCCTAATTAATAAAGGCTGGAGGTGGGGGTGCAGGGACAGATGCAAATGTTCGGCAAAAGTCATTGCAAAGTAGAGAGTGCCGAAGCCCAGAGACTGAAAATCCAACAGAGAAAAGGCAGGGCCAAACAGTGGCCGAGCGGAGAGCAGCAGTCCAATTAGAGGGGGGTGGCAGCCTATCAGAGCCGTGCAGTGCTACCCCGGAGCAGTCGGGACTCTTAACCGGATTCGAAGGTGTCCTGGTCGTCAGGAGAATGGAGGTGCGGGCGGCTGGCAGGATTAGCCGCGGCTGCTTGTTGGGAGCCCGATCGGGGCAGTGGATCTAGTTTAAGATATAAAACATAGGTTAAAATAGGGCATTTTAGCTAGGGCAGAGGGTACCAAGGCAACTTGAAAATTATTGGGGCTACATAGAGGGTAGCAAGGGAGGAAGCTCAGGTATGGAACTGTAAAGGCCACCACCGACACTCGTCCAGGCTAACTCCCCCAAGGCTTCCACCTTCTCCATCTAAACATTCGTAGCCTAGCCCCTAAGCTTGATCAGCTTCAGGTCCTAGCCGCCCACCACACCCCTGACATAATCATCCTATCTGAGACCTGGCTAAACTCCAGTCTACCAGATAATACCACTGCTATTCCAGGTTTCACTATCACAAGGCAAGACCGGCCCTCCAGAGGCGAAGAGGTGGCTATTTACATCAGATCAGCCCTACACTTCTCAGTCTGTCTTACAAAAGCTGAACCCAAAGCTTACGAGCTTCTCATGGTAAAACTGTCCCCTCCCTCCTCATTACCTATCTTTGTGGCCAGTATTTATTGTTGCCCAGGCACACCTACCACAATAGTCACCGACCTACTGTGCCAACTCTCATTTCTTGCCCAGTCAGGTGAACTATATGTCATGGGTGATTTTAACCACAACTGGCTAGCACCCACGTTTAACAAAACATTAACTGAGATTACCGCTCTTAACCTTAGCCAGACCATTACGGAACCCACACGCTCAAACCATAAGTCCGGTAATCACTCCCTATTAGACTGGGCGCTTACATCCCACCCACACCGCGTCATCAGTTCTGGCCTCCTCCCTGATTCCATTAGTGACCACCACCTAATCTACTTGGTTCGCAAAATACACAGAGTTAAATCCCCTCCCAAATTTATATTCCAATGGTCATACAAATCCCTCAACCTCTCACCCCTCCTGGAAGATCTATCTCACTCAAACTGGGTCCCGAGCTCAAGCTGCTCAAACATGGATTCGGCCCTTACACACTTTCAGAACACTTTCCTCTCTGCCTGGGACAAACACGCCCCCCTGCGCTGAGCTAGAGTCTGTGGGTCTCACCTACCCTGGATATCCCCATAGCTGATAGCTTGCCAACAAGCCCGTGACAAGGCCTGGCGTAACTACAAAGCCACGCTCCTCCCAAGCAATTTTATCACCTACCGCATGCTCTGCAACAAGTGCACAAAGGCCATCCGCTTAGCTAAGGCCGAATATTTCAACAACAACCTAAATGCAAATCTTGGGAGACCTTCGAAATTCTGGAAGGTCATTAACTCCCTTTTCTCCCCCCAAACAGCAAGCCCCCCAACCCTCCTCCTCGCCCAAGGGACTCTCCTCTCTGACCCTCTGAAGGTAGCCTCCGAGTTTAATTCCTATTTCACTACTTGCGCCTTGGCCCTCCTCGATTCCCTACCTCCTGCTACCACACCCACCCCTTAGATCTATAACCACATCGCCCCCAGTCATCTAGCCCCTATCAGCTGATAGGAACCCCTTTTCCATCAGACCCATCTCCCCTCTGAAACCCTAGATGCCCTTCGCTCCCTGAACCCCTCCAAAGGCAAATCCCCAGATGGTCTCGATAAACTCCTCTTCCTATCTGTCCCTGCCATCGCTACTCCCCTTGCTGCCCTACTAAATCTATCTTTCACTACCGAGTCTCTCCCCTCCGAATGGAAGCATGCCACTGTCCTACCCCTTCCTAAAGGTGGCGACCCTTCCTCCACTACTAACTACCGTCCCATCTCCCTCCTCCCCACCTCGCCAAACTCCAGGAACACCTAGTGCTATCCCAGCTCTCCCATTTTCTCTCAGAAACTAACTTCTTCACCCCATTTCAGTCCGGGTTCCGAAAACACCACTCCACCACCTCCTCACTACTAAGACTCATAGACTCCATCCTCACTGGGATGGATAAAGGGCTAATCACTGCTGCTATTTTCATTGACCTAGCTAAAGCTTTCGACACGGTATCCCATTCTCTCCTACTATCCCGCCTATCAGGGGCAGGGTTAGCAGCATCCGCCACAAACTGGTTCAGTGCCTACCTACTAAACAGAACCCAATCCAATCTAAAATAGCAGACCACACCTCCCCCCCCCCTCTCCCTATCACCACCGGTGTTCCCCAAGGCTCAGTTCTTGGCCCCATCCTCTTCTCCATCCTTCTAAATGATCTACTGAATTCTTGCTCCTCTACCGCGATCCACATGTATGCAGATGACATGGTCCTCTTTACCTCCGGCCGGACTCACGAAGAACTCACTTCCAAATTTCAAACGGACTTCAACAAAATCCAACACTGGTTCAATACCAATCAACTCTCCCTAAATGCCAAGAAAACTGTCTCTATGTCTTTCAGCACTAGACAGCATTTATCCAAGCTCACCCCCGCTCTGATCTTCCATACCCTAAACAACACCATCCTTGATGAAGTGCCCTCCTTCAGGTATCTAGGGGTTTGGCTCGATTGTCACCTCTCCTTTTCCACACACATGGATGCCATCATCTCTAAACTGCGCCCGAAACTTGGTGCCCTCTACAGAAACCGCACTAGTCTCCCGCTACCTGTCAGACGTGATTTAGTCCTGAAAATGATTCTACCCACCTTAGACTACTGTGATGTCGTTCACAGCTCCGCCTCAAAGACCACCCTAGCCAAACTTGACCCTCTTTATTTGCTCTGCCGCTTGCCTCGATGCCCCCCGCCACATCACTCGAAGCTCTACCGCTCACTGGCCCTGCCATCCCCTGAGCAACCGCGCCTAACTCATAGTGTTAAATTCGCTTCTAACTTCTGGCTCGGCTCCCTCCTGCCCTACCTCGTATCCTCCCTATCTTCCCTACCCACGCCCTCAGGTCCACTGACAGTAGGCTTTAGTCATCCCCATCGAGCGACCACTGCCGCCAATCAGCTCTCTTCACCTTTTCCCTAAATCGAACGGCCTGCCGCCCAGATCCGCCTTTCATCCAAACGCCCTTATCCTCTAGCCTCACTAACTTCCCTGGCTCCACACTGCAACTGCCCCTGCCCCGACCTCCCCCGATAGCTTTCTTCCTCTCGTCAGCCTTTAGCGCCTGACCAGCGTGCTTGGCCACGCCTAATTGTCTGGCTTATATACTGCCCCATGCACGACACCTCTCTCTCTTCTCTCTCCTAACATACCCCTTCTCTCCCTCCTTCCTAATTAACCTAAGCTCTTCAGCCCTACTCACAGCTACTAACTCCACTCTCTTCCCCACCCATCTCACCTAAACCTCCCACCTACACACCAAATGTTTACTAGTCCACTCCTCCCCTACCCCACAACTTCCCTCTCCAATTCCTACTGTCAACTGGTGCATCTCGCTGCAGCTCAAGTCCTGCTACTGGCACACAAGTTCTGATACTGGCACCCTAGTTCTGTTACTCACACTTATGTAATTTCATGTATTGCCTCATTGTGTACCCATGATATGTTCACCCTGTCCCTGATGATCATGCTCTGTACAGTTCTTGCTTTGATATGTACCCATGATATGTATACCATGTCCTTGATGATTATGTTCTTACTGTTCTCCTTATGTAACAAGTTCAAAAGTAATCCCCCCCAACTGTATGTTATCTGTATTGCTCTGCTGCTAATCTCAACTATTTTATGTACACCTGCCTCCTCTGTAACCCCTTCCCCCAGGTCGCACCGGGAGACGAGCATCTTTTTGCTCAATGTGCCTTTCCTGGTGAAACATTTTCAAGAAAGAAATAAATAAAGTAGATAGCAGAGCAGGCGCTAAACAAAGCTGATAGACAAGCAGAGGGGGAAAATAGGAAGATGTATTTAAAGGGAGGACAGGACAAGTTTTAGGCCTAATAGCTGCACTCTGTATCTTTAAGATGAGTTGCAATATTAGTGAGAGGGGAGGATGAAGACTGCTAGGGGCGGTGCCGAGGGGGGAAGGAGAGCATTTAATAAAGGCTGGAGGTGGAGGATGGGAGGGTGAATGCAAAATCAGGAAGGAGACAGAAAGACAGAAAGTGAAAGAGAAACTGGATTATTTGCAGGGCAAAGCTTACAACTGTGACCCAAATGGAATCTGGTCTAAACAGAAAAAAACTGTATCACTTTAAACTTAGTTTCTGATCCAGGGTAGATTACCACAGGACCTTAAAACAAAGAGAGCTGTAAAATACTTTACAATCTACAAACCTGCAGCCTAAATGAACTTGCACTTCAAACTGCCCTTGGATTGCAAAATTGCTGCAAACAGGCTTAGGTTCACGTTTAAGTTAGGATTCACTGGACAATTTGGAGACACCTAACCAGTACCACAGTCAGAATATAACATTAGCTTAAAGTCCAGAAGAAATAGCAGTAGCAAAGAATTAAAGAACTGCAGCAGCCTGTCAGCAGGCAGAGTCGATGGCTCTGGGGGGGGGGGGGTTTGCTCACCCTAACAAAAGGGGGGGTATAGCAGTGAGTCCACTTGGTGTGCAGACCTGAAATCCCTGGCTACACCCCTGCTCTAGCCAGTCAAGTTTCTGCAGCGTACCTTCAGTCTGGTGATTGGCGGGCAGTACAGCAAGGAAGGCAGCCAGTGGACAGAAGGGGCCCGCCTGGCTACTTGCAGCAGCAGAGACATCCGTGTCAAGGGTGAAGCTTCGGCCTGGTGATCAGCGGGCAGTATAGTGAGGAAGGCAGCCAGCAGACAGAAGGGGCCCGCCCAGCTGCTTGCAGCAGCAGAGGCACCCGTGTCAAGGGCAAAGCTAGACATAGATCCAGTTCTAGATGGTATGATATAGAGAACACAGCAGTGGCTGGGCAACCTCTTTTTACCACCATACTCCCAGAGGTGACCAGCACCATAAAAAACAGATGGATCCTACATAGTTGGAGGATGATCCAGAAGATCTGATGCATCACAAAAACCCCACTGGACCCGGGACCTATGTCTCTTGTCAGATACGAGGCTGACTTTATACCAGCCAGACTAGACAGTGGATATGCTAAGATGGGAGAGGGCAGGAGTCACTAGATTTACACAGTTTATTGAAAATAACCAATGTATTATGTAACCCCCCTGCAAATGGGGATTCCCAAAAGACTTCCAGGAGCTTGCTTGAATGCTCCAAGCCTGAATGGTGTTTGGCATTTAAGCCATTTATCAGTGAGTGTTTTTAGAGCCTCTGGTACTGTCTCTTTAAGAGCTGTCTGCTTGCAGACATAATTAGTTTGTATGGGGGGACTGTGTGCTTCTCTGAGTACCACTCGAGCTGCTGCCAATTCACTTCATTTTTGCAGTCACTAGGGTGCAAAGGAACCTATCTGAAAGATGTAACTGTTTGCCAGAAATTATTTAGAGTAATAATGAAATTACAGTTTGTCTAACCTGCTTTCTTTGCAGTCAGAACTGTGTCTGCTAGTTCCCATTCTAGTTTTGAACTGCTGAACTGGACCAATCAGTGTGGGGTAGGCTAGCTCTAAAATGATGCCTTGGACAATCAGAACTTGGACTCATAATCTGAGCCAGCCACAAGAGGATTGTATGGGCAGTGACTCTGGGAGATGTAGTTTAGACTTCAGTGCCTTTTTGGACCAACAGCAGCAGTCTATTGTGAGTGACAGCCAATCCAGTCAAGAACTGGGAGGAACTCAAAGGAAGTGCCGGTTTAAGTCAGTTGGAGTTCAGTTGAGCTTTGGCAGTGAAGAAGGAGAAGGGACCCTGTGCTTTTTCAGTGTGCAGTTTTAGTCAAAAACGTGTGTAAGGCCCAGAGTTCCGGTCTGCAGCTTGTGTAACAGCTTGTTAGGACTGAATCCGTCCTGTGAAAAGAATCAAGGATCTCTGAAGAGTAGAAACCAGGCTCACCCTGTAGAAGACTGGAAGAATTGCTGAAAATTGCACTCGGTCTGTCAGGAACTGAATCTGCTGTGTGTTCTCCCGGTATTGTGCAGTAATTGCGATCGGGATACAGATGCAGCCTGCCTGGTATAGTACTTTCTTTATATGGATGTGAAGAGGTTTGTGTACCTCAAGTGAGCCCTGCTGACATTGAAGGACCCTATCTTATTTGGAGGTCGTGAGTACTAATTCAGGTTGCTCCTGTTGAATTGCCACATTAAATCCAAATGGAATTACTGTACTGCTGACTGTTTAATTCTCCTTTCTCTGTGTGAAAGGGCCCCTACCAGCTGCCACGGTTTGGACTAGCCACTAGGGCTTGGGTACCCAGGGACAGTAACTGATAGGGATAGGCCTGTGCACAGAGCCATAGGTAGATTATTAGAGTGATAAGCTAATAACCTGATTTCCCGTCCTTGTTATATCCCCCTAAATAAATCAGAGCTGCTTGTTTCAGCAAAGTTATACTGCCTGAGGTATTTGTCTATGTTAAAGTACTGTACTGTGATTGTTGCACTGTATCTCATTTCACAGGAGGTCCCAGTGCCGGAACCAGACCTGGGGTAAGTGTATACTGTGAAGGTAATTCTGATATTGTGGGCCACTAGTGGGAAGAAAGGGGGTTGCAGTGTCCCAGAGGGCTGTGACCAAGTTAGTTTAACTATTGCAAACCCTGACCTCTGGGTGGAGGCACCGCCATTGATCCAGGCCCCTCAACCTGTTAGTGGCAAATCAGGCAGGGTAGTAGCCCCTGGATAGCGCCATCTAGGGTTACATCTTGAGGCTCACCGCTGGGATTGTGTGTCCTCTAGTGGCCATATTTCACGAACCACTGTTAAGAAAAAATGGGTACCCGACAGAAGTGGCTGTGCACCGCTGGTGGAGTGGTGTACTGGGAGGAGATCGACCCCAAATGCTATGCTTATCCTGGACATCCCCTGGGTATCAATACGGACACTGTGCAGGAGTACTTTCCAAGGTGGAAGGTTTACAAAACCCTGTGGTGGTGGGTCGGCATGCTAATCTGCTCACCCACACTTTCCTGGCCCTAGTAGAGTTTAAGGATCCCATAGATAGCTCCAAAGTGCCACAGACCATTACCCCAGAGGGAGCCCTCACTGCTTGGAGAGTGATAACTAAGGACAGTAAAGACCCGGAGGGGAATCAGCCCCCACCACTATCTGAAACTTTTGAGGAGAAATTTGCTGAATGGTTGCTGGGAGAGGGGAAAACTGTGGAGGACTTGAAGAAACTATTCTTGCCACCTGGGGGTGTTCCTCCCCCAACACCCTCTCCTGCTCAGTGCCCGTAATGGTGGCTGAACCAATGCAGACTCTATTTCTGCACCTGCCATTAGTCACGACTCTTACCGAAGGTTGAGGATCTTCTCTGGCACCCTCCCACCCCAAGGGGGAGATGACTGGGAGACCTGGATAGACTATGTTGCCCCCAAGTGCTAGAATGGCAATGCTCGGAAGGTGAAAAGCGAAGAGGGTTAGTGAGAGCCTCCGAGGTCCTGCCCTGGCTACCATCCGTGCTAAACGGGCCAGTAACCCTGAAGCGACTGCACAGGCCTATCTTGAGGCCTTGGAGAATGTGTATGGGAGCCCAGATTCTGATGAGGACCTATGGTGGAGAGTAGAGATGCACAACAGTACCAAGGGGAGTTGTTGTCTGTGTATGTATCTCGGCTGGAAAATTGTTGCAAGAATGCCTCAGAAAGGTAGTTTGCCAGCGATTGAACTGGACCGAACCAGGCTGGACAGGATCCTTAAGTCTGCCCCTTCTCAGAACTGCTGTTGCTTCAGTTACACCTGGCAGATCGACTGGAATCCCCACCCTCCTATGATGAGTTAATGAGAGAAATCGGGAGTTGAGAAAAAGCGACCTGGGAGGGACCTGCACCAATAGCTGCGGCTACGAGCCAGTGACTGAGGGTGACCCATCAAGTGAAGTTCAGGGCAGAGGCTGGCAGTCAATGAGTGCTCTGACAAGGAAAAAGATATGTCACAATGGGGTAACTGTTGAGAGAGATCCGGAATTCAAAACAGTCCCTTTATGAAGGCCACTGCAAGTACGGGCCCTGACCTATATCCGACTAGATCTCATGGGGTGGGGTACCCACCCATGTATCTCCTGCTGATAACAGCTCCAACTCGATTCTTGACCATGGAAGTGGAGAAACTGACGAGATGTCTCCAAATGCTTATCACGTCAGAGACAGAGATGGCACCAAGGTTTCCAGTTAGTAATACCCCGCCCTGGCTCCCAGTGTGGCGCCTCGGCCAGCTCAAACTCCAGGAAGTATGTTTTGCTATAATTGTGGGAAAGATGGGCACATGAAAAGGGAATGCCAGTCCCCAAAAGACACTGACAAAGTTGCATATAGGCTACAAGGAGAGCTTCGGAGAAGAAATCAGTGGTTAAGAGGTGCAAGACATGATCCCAGTGAGGGCACCAAAAATGCTAATTCACGTCCTTTTGTGGCAAGGTCAGTTGCCCAGGCCCCCACTACCGCCTCTCCAGACTGGTCCAGAATAGTGGGTCCTCCATGGAGACCACTGTAAGGTGAGCGGAGTGTCTACAAGAGCTATATTAGACAGTGGCTCCCAAGTGACAATTATGTTCCAAGATTGGTATCAGAAGCATTTGTCAGCTACCTTACAACCATTAGAAGGACTGCATGTATGGGGGTTAAGTGGAAGAAGCCTACCCTATTCCGGTATATCCGAATTTGGCTGTCTTTCCCCACCTCCGTGGCTGGAGTGGCCGAACAAGTAGAGACCCTAGCCTTAGTGTGTCCCCCACTGGACTGTATGATGGTGTCCCTTTGTTGATTGGAACAAATGCTCATATGTTCGGAAGGCTGGCACAGTTGTGTTATGAAAACAGGGTCAAAGACTAGTAGAGCTTTAAGAGTTCCGCTTTAATTAAGAAGGCCTATGAGGCACAGAGAGATGCTGAAAAACAGAACCAGAGGAACCGGTCGGAATTGTATGGAAGAAGGATCCTGAGTCTCTGATCCTGGCCCAAATGCCCAGTGTACCTTACAGGAGAGGTCCGTATCAGAAAGGATGTTAAGAATAAAATATTAATGTTGGATGCACCAGGCGATGGAAAATTGCCAGAGGACTGCTGGTCAAGCCTAGTATTTTGCCCGCTAGAGCCCATGCTTATGCCAGAAGGGTAATGGTCCAAGTTCATAATGTGTCTGAAAAGAGACATTCGAGTAAACAGAGGTTGCATCCTGGCTAATGTGCATTGTGCAGACACTGCAGTGCTACCCAGCAGCAAGAGTTCAGGAAGAATGACAGAGTAACGCCTGACTTGTTTGATTTGCAGCGACTCCCCGCTGCCAGCTGAATGGAAAGTGAAGATCAGTGAGAAGCTTGCCCAGAGAGACCAGGTGTTTTCTTTAAAGGAATGGGATGTAGGATGCGTGCAAGGAGCTGAGCACAATATCCGCTGCATGACGAAAGACCATTTCGTGAGAGGTCTCGACGCCTGGCACCTGCTGACATAGATGATGTGAGACGGCATCTGCAAGAGATGTTAGCTGCTGGTGTAATACAAGAATCCAGAAGCCCTTATGCTTCCCCATTGTGGTAGTGAGGAAAAAGAATGGAACAGTAAGGTGTGTGGGATTATCGCACCTTAAACCGTGGGACTATCCCTGATCAGTACACAATGCCCCGTGATTCAGGATGCTTTGGACTGCCTAAACGGGAGCAAGTGGTTCTCTGTGCTGGATCTCCGCAGTGGGTACTATCAGATCCCGATGGCCCCAGAGGACCGTGAAAAGACAGCCTTTATCTGTCCGCTTGGCTTCTATGAATTCATGAGGATGCCTCAAGGATTTCAGGTGCCCCAGCCACTTTTCAACGATTGATGGAGCGTGCAGTGGGGACATGAACTTACTAGAGTGCCTGGTATACCTAGATGATGTTATTGTGTTTGGCAGCTCACTGGAGGAACATGAGAGCAGATTATTTAAGGTATTGGACCGACTGGAGGACTTTGGCCTTAAACTGTCCATTGATAAGTGTCAATTTTTTCAAACATCAGTAAAGTATGTGGGACACATAGTATCCACCGAGGAATAGAGACCGACCCAAGTAAAGTTGAGGCCTTGACCACCTGGCCACAGCCCAAAATCTAAAAGAACTGCAAAGATTCCTGGATTCTGTGGTTATTATCGGCGCTCATCAAGGACTATTCAAGAGTGATCCGCCTTTACTTAACCTTACTCAAGGGTATCCCCAACCCACAAAAATACCAAAAGTCAGCATCCTCAAGACTGAAAGAGTGTATTTTCATCCGAGTGAAGTATTTGGGGCCCGCTGGACTCCTGATTGTGAGACTGCTTTTCATGAGATCATATATCAACTTACCCATGCTCCAGTGCTGGCCTATGCCGATCCAAGAAAACCTACGCCCTGCACACTGATGCTAGCTTGCAAGGGTTGGGGCTGTGTTGTACCAAGAGCACGAGAATGGCCTGAGACCAGTGGCCTTTGCCAGTAGAAGCCTGACCCCATCCGAAAAGAACTATCCTGTACATAAGTTAGAGTTCCTAGCTTTGAAGTGGCTATTGTTGACCAATTCCATGAGTACTTGTATGGGGCTAAAATACTAGTAAAACTGACAATAACCTTTGACCTATGTGCAGACCTCAGCTAAGTTGGATGCCACTGGCCATAGGTGGCTTTCTGCATTATCTACATATGACTATGCTCGAATACCGAGCAGGTCTGAACCACATAGATGCTGATGCTCTCCCGGAGGCCTGTTCCCCAGAATGATTGGGTCCGACTGGCAGAACCTGACATTCGGCACTCTGCCGGAAGTTTGACAGGGAGGAACAAATGTCCACGGACGCAGTGGACTGCATGGTGGATTGCTTGGGAGCCTCTGAGAATTGCATACCTGCTGCTTATTGCCACTTTTCTGCAATAGACATTGGTGCACTGCCTCAGCTGGACAATGACAGTATTCGGCGGCTCAACCTCGATCCCATGATCAAAGCAGCTTTAGAAGCCCTCTATGCAGGAAAAGATGTGTCCAAATTACGCTCCACTGATTTGAGAACTGCACTGTTATACAAAGAAGGTCCTAAGTTGAAACTGATCAATAAACTGTTATACAGAGAAACAGTAGACAGAGGGGGACAAGTAGACAACAACAACTAGTGCTGCCCACTGCCTTTCGAGACTCAGTATTGAGGTCCTTGCACAACCACATGGGGCACCTTGTATAGACAGAACACTTGACTTGGTGAGATCCAGATTCTATTGGCCTAAGATGGGGCTGATGTGGAGCAACACATTCGAACTCTGTAGTCGCTGCTTACAGAGGAAAGCTTTGCCCAGAGGGCTGCCCCTTGTTAACATAACCACCAGTGCACCCATGGAGCTGGTCTGTATTGATTTTCTAAGTTTGGAGTCAGATCAAAGAAATATCAGTAATGTGCTGGTGGTCACTGACCATTTCACAAGATATGCCCAAGCTTTCCCACCAAAGACCAGAAAGCATCCACTGTAGCCAAAGTACTTGTAGAAAACTTTTTGTTCACTATGGGGCTCCACAAAGAATCCATTCTGATCAAGGGAGAGACTTTGAGAGTCGCCTGATCAAAGAGATGCTTTCTCTGTGGGGAGTGCGAAGTCCAGAACCACTCTACCACCCCAGGGGACCCACAGCCTGAACGTTTCAACCGCACTTTGCTAGATATGCTAGGCACCTGCACCCAAAGGACAGCCTAGATGGAGCCAACAAATTAGCACCCTGGTACATGCTTATAACTGCACCAAAAGTGATGCCACTGGATTCTCCCCCTACCGCCTGATGTTTGGAAGAGAAGTTCGACTACCAGTAGATGTGTGTTTTGGGGTCTCTCCTGATGGGGTTCAAGCTGACAACTATTTACAGTATGTGCAAAAGTTAAAGGCCCAGCTAACTCATGCGTACTAACTGGCTCAAACCATGGCTGCCAAAAGAAATCTGGCCAACAAAGAAAGGTATGATAAAAAGGTGAAAGCACAGAACTCCAGGAGGGAGATCGGTATTGCTAAGAAATCTGGGACTGCATGGCAAGCACAAGATTGCTGACAGATGGCACCATCTCCTCACATTGTAGTGGGCAAACTAGATGATCTGCCAGTGTACAAAGTAAGGCCTGAGAATAATTCAAAGATGTAAAAACAATGCATAGAAATCATTTACTGCCCATTGGACAAATCTTAATTGAGTCTGAGCCCTAGAAGATGCCCCTCTGGACCAGTGACTAGAGCTGCTGCTAAGAAAAGATCAAGAAAGTCTGCACCTACAGAAGCAAAGTTAAAGTGTTCCTCCACAAGTCCCAGTTGAGCATGACTGTCAGTCCACATCGGAAGAAAGTGAGAGTGACTTTGAATACTATCCTTCTTACTAACTGAGTCAATTGTTTCGGGCAATCCCCTAGTCAATACTGGAGACAAAGCTGGGCCTTCTGGACTGTCTAAGCCCCCAGCTTCATCCCTGGAGCCAATGCTCCCAGAAAGTGAAGTGCAAAGCATCAGATCAGATGAAATGGAATCATTGTGCATGGTTGAACTGTTTGAGCTTTCAGGGAGGAAAATGATAGATTGGGGCAGACTGGTGATACACCCAACAAGAAGAGTATTTTGAGTGCCCTGACAGTCCACTGCCAGTCTCCAAAGCTCTCCATGCGAGCCAAATGTTGTGGACTCAGAAACTGTAACTCCTGGAGCTGAAAGTGCCCCAAGTTCTAGCCTCTACCCCCATGGAGACTCCTGACAAGTGAGGACAATGCTGAAAATGAGGCTCAGAGTGCAGAGACTATAACAGTTCCCCTAGAAAGACTGGTGAGCTGTAAAGCCTGTGGTGCACCTCAGTTATGATTCACTTGGGAGGCCTGTGGACTTGCCTCTCAATGTTGTCCATAAAGGAGTGTATGTGTCCCCGAGCTCATTGCCCAAACTGAGCATCAGTGCTAACTCAAGTTACTTGTGTTGCCCTCTAAGTATGGTGCCCTTGCCCCATCCAGCCCCAAGGTAACTGATGGAAGGGCCTCTCTTCAGGTTTCATGTACAAGAGGTAATAACTTGAGTTATGGTACAATGTGTATAATACTGTTAAAGAGTGACGATGCAATGTTTCAGAAATGTGTTCTTGGTAAAATGATATATTGACTGATGATTACATGCGAGCCTAATGCAAATGTATATGGTTGCAGTTGAAACTTATGGGGGTACTTGCTTGACGCGGACGTCAAGCTTTCCCAGGCCAGGAAGGGTGTAACCCCCCTGCAAATGGGGGTTCCCAAAAGACTTCCAGGAGCTTGCTTGAATGCTCCAAGCCTGAATGGTGTTTGGCATTTAAGCCATTTTATCAGTGAGTGTTTTTAGAGCCTCTGGTACTGTCTCTTTAAGAGCTGTCTGCTTGCAGACATAATTAGTTTGTATGGGGGACTGTGTGCTCTCTGAGTACCACTCGAGCTGCTGCCAATTCACTTCATTTTGCAGTCACTAGGAGTGCAAAGGGAACCTATCTGAAAGATGTAACTGTTTGCCAGAAATTATTTAGAGTAATAATGAAATTACAGTTTGTCTAACCTGCTTCTTTGCAGTCAGAACTGTGTCTGCTAGTTCTCATTCTAGTTTTGAACTGCTGAACTGGACCAATCAGTGTGGGGTAGTTAGCTCTAAAATGATGCCTTGGACGAATCAGAACTTGGACTCATAATCTGAGCCAGCCACAAGAGGATTGTATGGGCAGTGACTCTGGGAGATGTAGTTTAGACTTCAGTGCCTTTTGGACCAACAGCAGCAGTCTATTGTGAGTGACAGCCAATCCAGTCAAGAACTGGGAGGAACTCAAAGAAGTGCCCGTTTCGTCAGTTGGAGTTCAGTTGAGCTTTGGCAGTGAAGAAGGAAGGAGCCCTGTGCTTTTTCAGTGTGCAGTTTTAGTCAAAACGTGTGTAAGGCCCAGAGTTCGGTCTGCAGCTTGGTAACTTGTTAGGGACTGAATCCGTCCTGTGAAAAGAATCAAAGGATCTCTGAAGAGTAGAAACCAGGCTCACCCTGTAGAAGACTGGAAGAATTGCTGAAAATTGCACTCGGGTCTGTCAGGAACTGAATCTGCTGTGTGTTCTCCCGGGTATTGCAGTAATTGCGATCGGATACAGATGCAGCCTGCCTGGTATAGTACTTTCTTTTATATGGATGTGTGAAGAGGTTTGTGTACCTCAAGTGAGCCCTGCTGACATTGAAGGACCCTATCTTATTTGGAGGTCGTGAGTACTAATTCAGGTTGCTCCCTGTTGAATTGCCACATTAAATCCAAATGGAATTACTGTACTGCTGACTGTTTAATTCTCCTTTTCTCTGTGACAGAGGGCCCCACCAGCTGCCACGGTTTGGACTAGCTACTAGGCTTGGGCACCCAGGACAGTAACTGATAGGGATAGGCCGTGCACAGAGCCATAGGTAGATTATTAGAGTGATAAGCTAATTAACCTGATTTCCCGTCCTTGTTATATCCCCTAAATAAATCAGAGCTGTTTGTTTCAGCAAAGTTATACTGCCTGAGGTATTTGTCATGTTAAAGTACTGTACTGTGATTGTTGCACTGTATCTCATTTCACAGAGGTCCCAGTGCGGAACCAGACCTGGGTAAGTGTATACTGTGAAGGTAATTCTGATATATTGTGTGGGCCACTAGTGGGAAGAAAGGGGGGTTGCAGTGTCCCAGAGGGCTGTGACCAAGTTAGTTTAACTATTGCAAACCCTGACCTCTGGGTGGAGGCACCCGCCATTGGATCCAGGCCCCTCAACCTGTTAGTGGCAAATCAGGCAGGGGTAGTAGCCCCTGGGATAGCGTCATCTAGGGGTTACAATTACATATTCCAGAGTGAAGGAGAAATTTGGGTGGGACAATTCAGAATTCCTAAAATACATGCAATTAAGACACTTCATTAACACTCCAGGAAACCTGACAAAGCTCACCAGGCCGATCACTGACTGGGAGGAGTACATATATTGGGTGGTCAGACTGTAGGTCCCACAAAGACATATCAACATGTAACCCCTAGATGGCGCTATCCCAGGGGCTACTACCCCTGCCTGATTTGCCACTAACAGGTTGAGGGGCCTGGATCCAATGGCGGGTGCCTCCACCCAGAGGTCAGGGTTTGCAATAGTTAAACTAACTTGGTCACAGCCCTCTGGGACACTGCAACCCTTCTTCCCACTAGTGGGCCACAATATATCAGAATTACCTTCACAGTATACACTTACCCCCAGGTCTGGTTCCGCACTGGGACCCCTAGAAATGAGATACAGTGCAACAATCACAGTACAGTACTTAACATAGACAAATACCTCAGGCAGTATAACTTTGAAACAAGCAGCTCTGATTTATTTAGGGGATATAACAAGGACAGGGGAAATCAGGTTAATTAGCTTATCACTCTAATAATTACCTATGGCTCTGTGCACAGGCCTATCCCTATCAGTTACTGTCCCTGGGTACCCAAGCCCTAGTGGCTAGTCCAAACCCGTGGCAGCTGGTAGGCCCTTTCACACAGAGAAAAGGAGAATTAAACAGTCAGCAGTACAGTAATTCCATTTGGATTTAATGTGGCAATTCAACAGGAGCGACCTGAATTAGTACTCACGACCTCCAAATAAGATAGGGTCCTTCAGTGTCAGCAGGGCTCACTTGAGGTACACAAACCTCTTCACACATCCATATAAAAGAAAGCACTATACCAGGCAGGCTGCATCTGTATCCCGATCGCAATTACTGCACAATACCCGGAGACACACAGCAGATTCAGTTCCTGACAGACCGAAAGCAATTTTCAGCAATTCATCCAGTCTTCTACAGGGTGAGCCTGGTTTCTACTCTTCAGAGATCCTTTGATTCTTTCACAGGACGGATTCAGTCCTAACAAGCTGTTACACAAGCTGCAGACCAGAACTCTGGGCCTTACACACGTTTTTGACTAAAACTGCACACTGAAAAGCACAGGGCTCCTTCTTCACTGCCAAAGCTCAACTGAACTCCAACTGACAAAACCGGCACTTCCTTTGAGTTCCTCCCAGTTCTTGACTGGATTGGCTGTCATCACAATAGACTGCTGCTGTTGGTCCAAAAGGCACTGAAGTCTAAACCACATCCCCAGAGTCACTGCCCATACAATCCTCTTGTGGCTGGCTCAGATTATGAGTCCAAGTTCTGATTCGTCCAAGGCACCATTTTAGAGCTAGCTTACCCCACACTGATTGGTCCAGTTCAGCAGTTCAAACTAGAATGGGGAACTAGCAAGACAGTTCTGACTGCAAAGAAAGCAGGTTAGACAAACTGTAATTTCATTATTACTCTAAATAATTTCTGGCAAACAGTTACATCTTTCAGATAGGTTCCTTTGCACCCTAGTGACTGCAAAATAAGTGAATTACAGCAGCTCGAGTGGTACTCAGAGAAGCACACAGTCCCCCATACAAACTAATTATGTCTGCAAGCAGACAGCTCTTAAAGAGACAGTACCAGAGGTTCTAAAAACACTCACTGATAAATGGCTTAAATGCCAAACACCATTCAGGCTTGGAGCATTCAAGCAAGCTCCTGGAAGTCTTTTGGGAACCCCCATTTGCAGGGGGGTTACAAACAGCCTGTATATATTACTACAAAAAGCACAGAGTAATACACTATTATTAAAAATAAAGGAAACATGGGCGAGAGAGGCAGAGACAGAGATAACAGGGGCCCAGTGGGAGCAAAGATTTAAAAAGTGCTGGAAAGTCACAGCCTCCCCCCCCCCATGGAAAGAATTTTACTGGAAGGTCATGACCCACTTCTTCATCACACCCTCCATCACCAGACACTTCCTACTCACAAAGACAGATGCTGGAGACAGTGTGGGGCCAGGGAAAAAACTCCCACATCTTCTGGCAATGCTCAAAGATTATACCATTCTGGACTATGATCCAACAGAAAACACAAAAAATAACAGGGACTTTTACCCGTGGAGCTCAGACACTGGATCTTGGGCCTTCCAGTGGTAGCTGGGTTGAAGCCGGACCTTGGAGAAATAATCTTAATATGTAAGATGGCGGCTCTAAAATGTATTCTCTCACATTGGCTCACGACACAGATTCCCACACAAACAAAATGGTGACCCAAATTACAAAAATACAAAAGGTAGAACACATAACACCCAAGTTACATCTTCAACAAGAGAAGTATACTGAATGATGGAGGGGTTGGGACAGCTGGTATAATGCCCAGACTGGCCTATAGGTCCGGACAGATCTCAAGGGAGAAGGCCTCTGATCCATGAGATATAATAAAGGCTCACTGCTCTCCTCTTGTTTTATAGTATCAGAAAAACAGGTAATAGAGTGGCTCCTCACCTCTGCTAATGCCATGGAAACCCGGAGGTGTGGACCAGGACCCCCTGCCGCTACCCGCCTTTCTACATAGCCTCTTTATGGGTCTGGTATGTTTTTTCCTCCATTTACAGGTTGTACTGTCACTCCAGGTAGCTGCTTTCCTTTTTTATGTTGATTGCACACATGCGCAAGAAACATGTTGGAGCAGCTTGCTGCAGAAGCAGGCTGTGGAGGCGCGGCACTGTTGTGGCCAATGCCCCCACTGCCTTTGGAGGCTTGACCCGCGTTCCCCAATGGGGTGGCACGCTGCAGCTGACACTAGTTCAGCCAGCGTGCCACAACCTTGAAACATTTTAGCCGCTGTAATCAGGCGCCGTCTCGTCATTGCAGAGTCATCCGCTGTAATGAGGGAGCGACCCCTCATTGCAGGGCTTGCTGATGGAGCACCTAATCCCAGTCGGCTTCAGTCTCCCCTTACCCTTGCCGATGGGGGAGCCCACTCCCCATCAGCATAAGTCCCCCCTGCCTTCGTTCTGTGCCGAGGGGGATGCCCAATCCCACTCGGCTCTTGTGCCCCTTCCCTATGTGCTGATCGGTGCCCAATCCCCCGGCAGCTACAGATTCCCCAAAACACTCAGGTGGCATGCTGGGAGCCCACCCCAGCATGCCAAATGCCCCTGAAAAAGAAAAACCATCCCACAATGTTTTTTTTTTTTTTCAAACCTGTGAAAAAAGAAAACGGTCCCTCACAGTCTCCCTGCCCTCTCCCCAACCAATGCCCACTCTCTGCGTGCCCTGCCTCCCCACAACCCCCTAACTCCATACTTACCTCCAGAGCCCAGCGCAACAATCTTCGGTGGACCGGGAACATGTCTGCACTCTTCAAAGCCGACTGCGAACTAAGGAAATGACGGTAAGCTGTATAATGGCATAGATAGGGTTTTTTCAACATTGGTGCATATCTCAGGCATTTTTGAGAATTTTGGCACCAAATTTTCAACATAGGGTTATTGGGACCCCTCCTCATGAATTCAGCCACTGTCATTACGTTATTTGGTCCCGAAAGGTGATTTCGCAGTCACTGCGCGGAATCACCTTTCGGGATTGTCTACAAAATGACAGTGTCAGTGTTCATGAGGTGGGCTATCAGCAGTTTATGTTGCAAATTTGGTGGAAAAATCCAAAATGGCTGTTTTACGAAAGTGCATTCCACAATTGTTACGCACGCCATAACTTCGAAATTTGCAATATTTTTCACCCAGATTTTCAACACTACCATTTTTCACACCTCCTTATGAACAGTACAGCTGTCATTTTTCACATCCTGGCTGGAAATGTGTTTTCGCACTTGCGCACAGAATAGCATGAGTCGCTGTGAGAAATCAGTGTTCAGGACACATTAAGAAAATGACAGTGACACTGTTCATGAGCAGAGGTCCTAAAATGCCTATGCTGAAAATTTGGTGATGATAGTCCATCATATGACTGTGTTACAAGTGTGCATTGCGCAGTTTCCACGTACCCTTGTGACTTCGCAGATTTGTAATATTGTCACGCCACATTTTCAGCACTGCCATTTTTTCACACTTCCTTGTAAACAGTACAGCTATCATTTTTCATATCCTGGCCAAAATATGCTTTTGCACTTCTGGCGCAGAATAGCATGGTTGCTGTTGGAAATCAGTGTTTGGGACAGATTAAGATCGAGCGAGGGCAGGGAGTGACTGAGCTTTGTCAGGACTGCTGCAGATTTCTTTGTGGGGAGGAAAAGGCACCAATGCAAGCAGGAGCCCAGTACAAAAGGGTAGCCTGCAGCGTCGGGAGAAATAGAATGAGCGAGAGAGGGCAGTGAATGAGCTCAATGGAGCTCTGCTGGAAGATTTTGCCCACCCTCCCGCCCAGGGTCCTCTGCGATCCTATATTACAGCAGGGTCTCTGGAGTAGACAAAAAGCAATGATTGAATATTTTAGGATTGCTGTAATAATACAGATTTAGTTGTTCTGTTTATTTCTCTAACTGAGCTGAGTAATACTTGGAGTGCAATAGGATTTCTAACTGGGCTAAGTGAAACTATATGAGAGCCTTGAACAAAAAGTATGGTAGCTGAGGGGAGAAAAACGGACAAGGAGGCTTTAGGATTGCCACAGTAATACAGTATCTAACAGATGAGAATTGAGACTGAATTTCCCCGGTCGGCAAGGGGTCAGTAGGGGGATTAATGTCTGTGTGTGTGTTGGGGGGGATTTGAGTAACTAGGTACCTAACAGTTGTAGCAGGGTACAGAACCTGGGAGTAAGAGACCGTAACGCAAGATGGGGGCCAAAATGGGGCAGGTGCCACATGTCAATAGGGCAGGCATCTTTGGAGGGGTGTACAGGGTGTGGGTCTGCCATGATCCTGGACTGGACTTGGAGGATTTGGGGGGGGGGTGTATGGACTGTAAATGACTGGCTAGTTTGAGAGAGGAACTGTGGAGGTTAGGGAGGAGTGTAAGTGGCAGGGCAGAGGAGTATGGTATGCATCCTGAGGGGGAAGAATAAGGATGGCAAAGGGGGACGGAGGAAGAATAACTAGGGACTGAAACTGGCCCCAGTATCAGAGGCAGTAGCAGAAAAGAGAGAGGAAGGGAGGGGGTACCCGAAGCGAGGGCAGTGGGCCTCCTGACGGGGGAGGACGAGACCACGAGGAGTACCAGGGGAGAGAGCAGATGGCTGCGGTTAGGGAGGGACCAGGGGTGCCACGGAGGGGAACAAGTGGGGGGGGAAGAGATGTAGGACAGGTATCGACTATGAATAGATTCCAGCCTCTGCTATGGGACAGTGAGGGGGAGCAGGAACATACTGAAGGGGGGAGGACAAGCGGGGCCATGAGAGGGATGGCAACAGGTAGGGGAAGAGATAGCAAGAACAAAAGGGTAGAAGGGGGCTAGTAAGGAAGGAGGGGATGGTGACTGAAGGAGAGAAGGCCACAGGAAGGGGCATCATTATCAGGGTAGAAGGGAATGGGGGCTATAAATCGATGACAGTGGGGATAGGAGAGGGGGTTGGAAATCAGCAGGGGAGGAGGGGAAGTCAACATGGGAAGCCCAGTAGGAAGTAGTCAGGCTGGGAAGGGGTTCAAGGGGGATGGGAGGAATAAGGCAGTGAAAAGGGGTGAGGCGGAAGTAGGGGGTACAGATACAGAAGTCACAGAAGGTGCAGTTGGTGGGGGTAAGGGACAGGGAAGAATGAATACTGAGGTGGTGGAAGGGAATTAGAAGGAAAGGGACAAAGGGTGGGGTACTTGTCCTGGGGATTCTATGCTGAAATGGGTGAGATGGGGCAGAAAGGGGAAAGGCACAGCCATATTTGGATTGAAGCTGTCCCCAGGTTGACTGCAGGAGGGGCAGGGCAGGCACTGCTCAAGCATGCAGTGAGGGGAAGGAAGAAACCTCATTTACTGTTGCATGTGGGTACAAACGACTTGGTGGGGGACACTGTAGAAGTAGTGAGGGGGAGGTTTAAGTACTTGGGCAGGCAGTGTGAGGGGTTGGGGAAGTTGGTGGCATTCTTGGAGGTACCGCCGGTACCATGTGCGAGCATGGTGAGGAAGGGTAGGCTTGAGGAGTTCCGATTGGCTGAAGGATTGGTGCCACACATAACGTTATGGGTTAGTGACTAACTGGGGTAGGGTCTGGGGGGAATACTGACTTGTATGTGGGG
This sequence comes from Neoceratodus forsteri, assembly GCA_016271365.2. NCBI lineage: Eukaryota > Metazoa > Chordata > Ceratodontiformes > Ceratodontidae > Neoceratodus > Neoceratodus forsteri. The sequence continues at coordinate 159,442,933 of CM057456.1, read as the reverse complement.
GACAGGGTACACTGGAGCAGGAAGGGGAAGGGAGTATTAAAGGCAGCATTGCTGCCGGGCCACTGGCACTGAGGGTTGAGGTGCTGGACGCCACACCTTGTGCCATGCTGGCGACCCTGGTTCGGATGCAAGCCCGGGCCACCAGGGTTGGAGGGAGGATAGGATTGAGCGTCTGGAGGACTGCTCTCCTATCCTAGGGCAGGATCCAAGGACCCACTGCTCTGTAGCGGCCCTTGGTGATGCCCGCGGGCGCTACTACAGTGGTGTAGTAAAGGGTGGCAGAGTGTGGCAGATGTTGGCATGCTGTGCGTGAGCGTCATTGCACGCCCGCACTCTACAAAGGGGAAAAAAGTGGAAAATAGGCTACGGTCATGCAGCATGAGCTTCCAACCCCCCTGCCCACCCCAAATGGTGCCTCCTCAACCAGATCCTGCTCCAGTGGGTCAACCTGGGAAGCTCCTCACCACCCCACCATGGGGGTAATCCATGGAGGTGAGCAGCTTGGCCTGATGTCGGGGGCAGGGCTACTGGGGTCAGTCGGGATGACCAAGCCAACCGTAGGCCAGTGAGAAAATATGTATATATATTAAAAAAAAGAAAAAAGGCAGGATTAGAGGGGCATATCTCTACTAAGGTGGATTTAAACAAATGGGGGGGTGGACAAAAGTCTGAGGTTGGTAGAAAGGTGCGGACAGGGGAGCCTGATGAGTTCACTGCCCTAGATATAGGTAAAGGCGGAAGCGTAGTAACCTTGAAAGGAGGCAGGCAGAGTGGTCCGAGTGTAATACAGAAGGCACCACCACCTGGTAAGAATAAGGAGGAGAAAGGGTGCGGACTACCAGGAGGAGAGACATAGGCCAAGGAGGAGAAGAGTGAGGAGAAGGAGGGGTACGGGTGGAAGGTGGTCTGACTAAATGGATAGAGAACTGGTTACAGCGGAGGGTGCAGAGGGTGGTGGGGTAGCTCTTGGTACCCAGAGCAGTGACAAGTGGGGTGCCACAGGGCTCAGTGCTTAGCCCAATGCTATTTGGGCTCTTTATCTCCCATATAGCACACGGACTTGGGAGCAGGGTTAGTCTGTTCACACATTATACTAAATCAAAAGCAAATTGTTATAGTAACAGAGCCGCCCCCCCCCCCACACACACACACATACACACTCCCTGAAAAGCTGCTTAAACACCTGCAATTCATTCAAAACAATTCCATTTTCTTATTTGGGGTTCAATGCCAACAAGTGTAAAATCATATACCTAGTTCATACAGTAGGAACCTCGATGCTGGGTATAGGATGGGGAGAGGTACTGATACTCACTAGACATGAAAGGGTCCTTGAGATTATTATATCAGAGGACCTCAAGATGGCAGTACAGTGTGACAAGGCTATAGGCAGAGCAAATTGGATTCTGGGGTGCACAAGGAGTGGCATCTCCAGTAGGAGGAGGAGGGATGTTGTGCTGCCATTGTATCATTCCCTGCTATACCCTCTGCTGGAGTACTGTGTCCAGTTTTAGAGTACACACTTCAGAAAGGACATAAGGTGGAGGTTTTCCAGAGGAGGGCAACTAAAATGCTTTAGAATTTTCACAGGAACCCCTACAAGGAAAGGCTGAAGCATCTCAACATGTACACTCCGGAAGAGAGGAGGCCGAGAGGTGACATGATCAAGACCTACAAAGTACCTCACAGGGTAAAGAGGGCACAGTTGGGGAGTTTCCTTCAAATGAGGATGAGCACCCAAACCAAGGGAACTACAATGAAGCTGGGGAGGGGGGCATTTAGGATAGATGTGAAGAAATATTTCTTTACAGAAAGGGTGGTAGACGCCTTGAACAGACTACCAGGAGAAGTGGTGGAAGCTAAAATGGTAGGGGGCATGAAGCATGCATGGAATAAATATAGGGGTATATTAGAAAAAGGGGAAGGAGGGGGTCAACTGAGATCAATAGGGCTATGGAAGTGGGGTAGGTTCAAGTTCATTGCAGGAAAAATCCATTAAGCAAGCTCATTCATAAGGGGGTCCTGATGGATGCAGGCAGAGTAAGATATGCAGTAACATATACAGGCAGGAGTTACAAGTAGGTAGAGAACACTTGGGCAGACTGGATGGGCTGAGCGGTCCTTTTCTGCTGACAAATTCTGTTTCTATGGCATCATGTATTAATTCAGGTGCAGTGTTTATTCAAAGTTGGGCCTACCATACATCCAGATGTAAGGTACAGTAAACTACCGAATTAGATGCAGCCCACTTACAGTATAATAAACAGAACCTCAGTGCTTCGAGAAGCTTTTACTCTTAGGCTGCTTAAAGAGCTGGGGTTCTATTTGCAGTGTCCACGCTGATCTTAAAATCGACAGTTAAGAAGGGGATAAAACCTTTTATAGGTACATTAGGGAGCAAAGAAAGACTAAGACAGGGATAGTGATGCTGAACAAAGAGGAAGGTGGTTGGGCAGAGAGAGATAGTGAAAAAGGAAGGATAATGAATGAATACTTCTGCTCAGTATTCACAATGGAAAAGCAGGGAAAAATACCTAATCCAGTCAATAGAAGCACTCTAGATGGGGGGGGGGGGTTGATATTAGTCCTTTCACAGAAGAAAGGGTTCTGAAAGAACACTCTTAAAACTGAAGGTGGATAAATCAATGGGGCCTGATGGGATTCACCCCAGGATTTTAAAAGAACTAAGGGAAGAACTAGTAACACCAATGACTACCCTTTTTAATAAATAATGGGAGGATGGGGTGGTACCTGAGGACTGGAGGAGGGTGGATGTGATTCCCCTTCACAAAAGTGGGAGCAAGACAGAGGCAGGAAACTACAGACCTGTCAGTTTGACCTCAGTGGCAGGAAATGATGGAATCACTTGAAGGAAAGAATTGTTGAGTACCTAGAGGCCAGTGGGGCACAGGACCCAAGGCAGCATGGATTCACAGCGAAGGTCAGGTTGTGACAAACTAATTGATTTCTTTGACTGGGTGACCAAAGTAGACCAGGAGGGTCTGTGACATGGCTACCTAGACTTTAGCAAGGCATTTGACACAGTCCCGCACAAAAGATTAACAAACAAATTAGCCAGCCTGGGAGTGGGTCCAAGGTGGTAGCCTGGAAAACACTGGTTGGACAACAAGACACAGCGGTAACAGTAAATGGAGTCCACAGTGAAGAAAGGAGGGTTACTAGTGGGTACCGAGGGTTCAGTACTGGGGCCGGTCCTTTTTAATATCTTTATAAGTGACACTGCAGAGGGACTGGAAGGGAAAGTATGTCTCTCTGCAGATGACAAAGATCTGCAACAGGGTTGATACACAAGGTGGGGTGGAAAGGATGAAAAGGGACTTGGCAAGGTTGGAGGAATGGTCAAATGTATGGCAGCTTAGATTCAATGCAAAAAAGTGCAAAGTAATGCACCTGGGAAACAAAAACACAGGGAAGGAGTACACAGTGGGGGGTGAGATACTGACAACAACAAAAATGGAAAGGGACCTGGGGGCAGTCATATCAGACAACCTCAAGGTGGGCCAGTAATGTGAGAAGGCAGTAAGGAGGGCTGGGGGGATACTGGGATGCCTAGGGAGAGGCATCACCAGTAGAAAACAGAAAGTTGTTGGCCCTCTGTATAGACAGTTGGTAAGACCACATCTGGAGTACTGTGTACAGTTCTGAAGACAGCATCTCCACAAAGACAGACAGGGTGGAGGCTGTCCAGAAGAGGCCAACCAAAATGATGCAGGGTCTGCATTAGAAGACATATAAAGAAAGACTAAAGGAACTAAAGATGTATAGCCTCAAGGAAAGGAGGGAGAGGGGGGACATGATAGAAATGTTCAAATACCTCAAGGGAATCAACAAAGTCCAAGAGGGTAGCATCTTTCAGAAAAAGAGCTGTGCAAAAATAAGGGGGCACAATTTGAAGATAGAGTGGGGAGAGTCAGAGGTAATGTGAGGAAGTATTTCTTCACAGAGAGGGCTGTGGATACATGGAACAGCCTTCCTGAGGAGGTCGTAGAGTCAAAAACAGTGGGGGAATTCAAGAATGCATTGGACAGACATAAGGCAATTCTAGTGGGGGGTAGGAGGAAGTAGGCTGTTAGTTAACTAGGATCTGCAGCTTATCCGTTAGGTAGGGAAATGGGCAGACTAGGTGGGCCAAGCGGTCCTTATCTGCCGTCAAATTCTATGTTTCTATGATGCTGTAACTGAATGAGTACTTGATTCTTGCTCACTCCATTTCTTCTCCACTTTGAAACCTGCTTGTCCTCAGTTAGCTTTGGGCTGGCAGCGCCTCACCTGTGTTGGAAGATGACCAATAAGCGGCACTGAAAGACGTCAGACTTCACAGACTGTGAAGACAGCTGCTCATGGACAGACATAAGGCAATTCTACTGGGGGGGGGGCAGGAGGAAGTAAGCTGTCTGCAGTTTATTCATCAGGTAGAGAAATGGGCAGACTAGGTGGGCCAAACAGTCCTTATCTGCCGCCACATTCTATGTTTCTATGCTACTCACCCACCATCTTGCCAAGAAGGCGGCTGCAGCACTGGCCACTGATGACTGTTGGGATGTGGGGATGGGGGAACCAAAGGGGACAGACATGAAATAAAATAATAAAAATTGTGAGACCTTCATCAGCTTTCCAGTACGCTTTCCAGAAAAAGAACACTCTATGAAGTTTTTCAAATGGCAACACAATCTGTTGAGCCCTCTGTCTGCTATCTGACAGCAGGCATCAACCAGCATAAAATTGCCTAAAGAAGGCAGCGTGGTCATGTGGTTACTGAAATACTAGAGATTAAAAATGTATAAGAACAAAAGAATATCACACAGAAGCTGGCACATATGCCTATAGCAGCTGTCTCCTGCTTCTCAGTAGTTATATTTATACCCTTGAGGTACTTGAATGTTTCTATCATATCCCCTCTTTTCCTCCTCTATTCCAGTGAGTACATATTGTGGTCCCTTAATTCTCCTCATAAGTCTTATGTTGCAAGTTCTGTACCATCTCATTCGCCCTTCTCTGGACTTTCTCTAGCCTGTTAATATCCTTACGAAGGTGCGACCTCCAGAACTGCACACAGTACTCCATGTGAAGCCTGACCATGGTTTTATATAATGGCATCACTACCTCCCTCCTTATGCTGGTGATACCCCTGCCTATGTACCACAGCATGTCACTGGCCCTCCCAGCTGCCTTACCACTTTGACATTTTCAAGTCATCTGAAATAAGAACCCCCAGGACCCTTTCGTTCTTTGTGACTGTCAGCACCCCCCCCCATTCCTGTACTTTTCCCCAGGGTTTGTGTGTCCCAGGTGCATAATTTTGCACTTTTTTGAATTAAACTTCAGTTGCCAGTCCTCAGACCATTTCTCAAGCTTCTCCAGGTCCCTCCTCATTTTCTTCACCCCCTCTGGGGTATCCACTGTGTTACACATCTTGGTGTCATCTGCAAACAAGCAGACCTTTCCCTTCAGCCCTTCTGCAATGTCACTAATGGAGACATTGAACAGGACTGGCCCCAGGACGACTCCCTGCAGCGCCCCACTGGTCACCCCCTCTCCCCAGACTGCACCCCCTTTACCACCACACTCTGCCTCCTGTCTGTGAGCCAGTTTCTAACCCAGTTTACCACCCTTTCCTCCATGCCCAGCCTACTCATCTACTTTATCAGCCTCCTATGTGGGACGGTGTCAAAGGCTTTGCTTATATAAAGGTAAGCGTTGTCCACTGTCCCACCCTGATTTACTTCCTTTGTCACCCAATCAGAGATCAACCAGATTTGTGTGATATGACTGCTCCACTGTGAATCCATGTTGCCTATGGTCCTGGCCTCTGATGGCTTCTAGATGCCCCACTGTCCTTTCTTTAACCAATGTCTCCATGATCTTCTTCACTACTGAAGTGAGGCTGACCGGCCTAGTCCCCTGCCTCCTCCCTACTGCTGGATTTGTATAGAGGGACCACATGTGCCCTCCTCCAATTTTCTGGTACCACCCCTGTGTTGAATGACTCAGTCAACATGGCTGCCAGAGGTACTGCTATTTTCCTTCACAGTTCTTTTAATATCCTTGAGTGTATGCCATCTGGTCTCATCGCTCTGTCGACCTTCAATTTACTCACCTTCTGCAGGATTCTTCTTCTGCCTGTGAATGGACTATTGTTCACCTCTTCACGCCTTAGGAATTGAAGTTGTACTGTTGTGCCCCTTGCCCCTCCCTCATCTGTGAATACTGAACAGAAAGAAACAGTGGATGTCTTTTTGGGGGGCACATGACAGTTCTTAGCCATGGTACTTTCACTTCCAAATACCTAAACAGCACATATAAGCCATCAACATTCGACATTGACAAATGCTTGTTCCTTTTCTCCTCCACCCTTTGACAACTTTTCAATGAATCATAAGGTAAGCAGACACACAGACAAATGTGATGCAATTAAATATTTTATTCTTGATGAGTTCCATGGAAATAAGTTTGGTCAAATAAAACACAAACAAGAAAAAGTATTGTTAGTTGGTTTATTAGTTTGTTCCAGAAAAATCATCAAACATCTGGATATGAAATTTATTTATTTGTTTTTTGTTAACCGGGTAAGTACACTAGAGAAGAGTATTGCCTATATTCAGGCACGACCTGGGAGAGAATAAAGTCAAACAATGTACAACAGCAGAACAGTAAGAACAAAAACATTACACAGTATACTGACAAGAGAAGCTGTATCTGTAGAAGCTAAGAGAAAACAAATAATGAATATCATAATTAATTGTACTAGAATGATACATCAATGACTCAAACTGAACTACATACTATAACTAAGGGATAAGTAGCAGTTGTGACAATAGGATTCATGTTAGGGTAGGAACAAGCCTATTCCAGAAACAAAGGGGGAACAGTAAGTGTCATGTTGGGAAGGAAAGCAGCTAGCAAAGTGTCTCGGGTTACAGCACAGGAGCAGCCATTAGATTCCATTAGGTGGGCACGAAGACCCAGTTTAAAGGCTTTATTGGATTTGGAGAGTTTGATGTGGGAGGGGAGGGAATTCCAGGTGCAGGGGGCAGATATAGCAAAGGATAGTTCCCCTTTTTCATGAGATATCTAGGAATATCAAGAGGGGTTTGAATGGATGACCTGAGAAGATATGTTTGGGAGGAATGAAATAGCTGTCTAGAGATGTACTCAGGGGTCCCCGTTCTGAGAATGTTATCAATCATGCAGCTGGCAGAGGAAAGTCTGTATGAAGCTGGGGATAGCCAGTTTAATTTAGAGTAGAGTTTACAACGATGGGTAAGTCTGTGTGCAGAGAGGGCAAATCTGCATATGCTGTTATAGCAAGCACTCCATTTAAGGAGGGATGCTTTGCTTGCATTAAGGTATACCTGTGAGCAGTAGATAAGAGAGGGAAGGAGGAAACCTTGTGCAACAGCTAGCCGGGCAGCATCGTTGAGGGAGGACCTAACTTTATAGGCAAGGCCCAGTTTGGAGTTTATCTCCTTACAGGTAGCCGCAATGTGGAGGTTAAAGTCAAGAGACAGGTCAAGAGTGACTCCTAGGTACCTGAATGAGTTAACGGATTCCAAAGGGGAGCCATCTAAACATCATAATGAAAAATCCGGAGCTAGGGATTTGATTCTAGAGGGGGAGCTGAAAAGCATAGCCATAGTTTTCTTAGCGTTAAGTATGAGCCTGTTTTGTAAAAGCCAGTCCTGTAAGCAGTCAAAGTCAATTTGAAGATCAGCCTTTACTGACAAGGGGTCTTTGTCACTAGAGAGAAGCACCGTGTCATCAGCATAGAGGATCAAATGGGAAGAACAGGGTAGAGAGGGCAGGTCATTAATAAAAAGGGAGAAAAGGAGAGGGCCAAGAATAGATCCCCGGGGAACCCAAACAGTGGTGGTGAAAAGATCAGAGACAGCAGTTTCAATTTGAACAAATTGCATCCTCCTCTGAATAAGGAATATAAGTTTATTATACTGATTGATACAGTTGTTAATTAACAAGTGGTATAACTGATTGACAGAAAGGTTGCATACATCTTTGTGTAAACTGAATCAATGTTAACCTGACAAGATGTGCTCCAGGAGGTTTTATAGGAATATGATAAAGAATGTATAGCACAGTATATAGGCCAAATGTTGCAGCCGATTATTGTATACAACTGTTTATTCATTTTATTCCAAATAAATCTAGTTTAAAAAAAATTAAGGAAGGGTTTAGGTGGTGAAGTCACCCGAAGACAAAATTCCCTAAACACCCCCGTTTTAGTTTCGGAGGGGCCACATAAAGGCATAAAGAGGGAAAAAGTCCCTAAAGGGATTTTGTCCCTTGAGGCCTTCGTCCTCTTTTTTTTTTTTTTTTTTTTAAACAAAAAGGGGGTAAGGCTGAAAGGAAGTGAAGGATGAGACTGCCCAGTAGCCTGACCACTGGGAGAAAGTAGGCGGGTTGCATTGAAGAATGGTGAAGATATTCTGGAAGATCAAGAATTTCACAGAGTATGTAATTTTCATGTCTACGAGAATCAACCTTCACCATTCATCACTGTTGGGTCTGAGTACCAAGCGACTACCAATTCACAGGTAATGTTGTCAAACCCTGAGGGGAAATGGTTGTTCCCTCAGCCTCCTGTGGGGCAGACACAGAGAGGTGGGGGCCCCTCACAGGCCTGGCAATACCAAAGACTGGTCAAGGTCAGGCGGAGGCTCCCATGGCCTGGAAGCAGGAATGCATGCCACAAGCTCATGCCAAGCCCTGCAGGAGAAGAAGTGGGCCCCGGTAGCATAAGTCAATCACCCTATTCAGGGCCAAGGATGATAATGGTTAAAAGCGCAGACATGCCATCCAGATAATGCAGACCGCAGTTCCCCCTAGTCTGGAGGCTACCTCACTGATGTCCTGCCAGCTCCAGACCCTGAGCAGAAAGGTGTATGGCCTGTCTGGTTGTCTCTCAATCTGGCAAGGATGCTAGGGGTTGACCCAATGTCACCCACAGGTGCCTGACATAAGATGGCTGGTGTACCTGTTGTGCAGCAGTGCACCACATGGTGCTTGCCACCGAGAAAATCTACGACCCCAAATGTCAAACTTGGCCAAGTTCGACTTTGGGGGATGGTCACACACTGGGCGCTTCGCCCAGAGGGAGTGCCCAGGAGCTGGGCCCCAGAAGAGGGGTGAGACGTGACTCCTGGAGATCCCACGAGTGTACAATATCTGTGCTGGATGTCCCTTGGGGATGGAGAGGGGGCAGAAGGATGGAGCCAGATGTCTCTCAATGCCTCCACAAATGGCAGAGGCCATGGAATTATGACCTGGAGTCATGACTATACTCCCTGAAGAAGGACAGCATCAGAGGTGCAGGACTGTTGCTGGAAAAGTGGGACAATTGCAGCTCCCTCATCATCTCCAGAAGGAACTGCAGATAACAGGTATAGTCAGCATTACAGGACAGGTGGACTACACAAAGACCTCCAAAATCCACCTGGCCATCGGCTCTATAACAGAGAATCTTGGTCACTTTGTTGACTTATTTCCTTCAGGATTCTGTTAAAAATCTTTCTTCATATGTTAAAGACTCAAGGGATATCCTGAAGAAATTTAAGAATTTTGTGTGGCACGATAATTTGGTCTGGCTAGGAATTGATGTTGAATCGCTCACTCTATACCATACCTCTCAACTGTCCCTGACTTTCAGGGACATCCCTGATTTTACCTCAACATTTTACTCTGTCCCTCCTAAAAACTGTGTTTCTGTGACCAAACAGTAGGGGTTGTTAGCACAAAATAATGTCAAACATTAAAGTTACAGATTTGTTCTTCCTTAGAAAATGCATTTTATACTAAGTCCCTTATTCTACCAGGTTTCTGAGTAGATATCACCAATTTTGAAGATGTGTCCCTGATTTTGGTCCTTTGCCCCTGATGTTTTTAAACTTTGTCCCCGATTTATGAGGCAGTAGGTTGAAAGAGGTATGCTCTATACTTCTATCAGGAATTACTTAAGGGTAAGAGCGTGCAGATATTTTCTAGAGAATAATCAAAGAAACATTTCAGTGGATTTTATTATAGAGGCCATGGAGTTTATTTTGATGCATTAATACCTTCAAATTTAATAATTATTTCCTCCAGGTTTGTGGAACTGCAATGGGTGCCAGTATGGCACCCAGTTATGCAAATCTATTTTTATGTTGCTTGCATGCATGTGCAAGAAACATAGTGCCATCATCCGAGTTTTCGGAGGTGTGGCACCCGTCTTCCAATGCAGTCAGTGTGTTTGCAGGTGCGGCCCCAGTTCCCCAATCACTGCTGCAGCTGTCTATGACAGCAGTTGAAAATGCAGTGGTCATACAGTTGAGAAAGGAGAGCTCTACTTCAGTCAGCAGAGCTCCCCCTCCACACACACATGCATGCACCTCGTGCCATCGCCTTCCCCTCCCCCAACACTGTCACGGCCGACTAGGGTACCTAATCCCCGCTGGCTCCACGCCTCCCTGCTTATCCAGGTGCCACACTGGGAGCCCACCCCAGCATGGCAAAATGATAAAGTAGGCCAATGGGGGTGCCCAATCCCCGGCCTGCTCCAACCCCCCAACAGCTTCAGCTGCCACGCTGGGAGTCCACCCCAGGTGGCAAACGCCCTCGTTGTTTTATAAAAAAAAAAAAAAAACTGTAAATACAAAACTGTCCCTCGGTGCTTCTCCTGCCCTCCCTACAACCCGCACTCACCCACTGCACACCCTGCCTCCCACACCCTCACCCCATACTTTCACCTCGAGCTCAGCCACAATCTTTGGTGACCAGGAACACGCCTACACCCTTCAAAGCCGACCGCGAACTGAGGAAATGCTCGGTAAGCTGTATAATGGGATAGATAGGTTTTTTCAACTTTGTTGTACACCTCAGGCATTTTGGGATTTTAGGTCCAAATTTTCAACATGGGTTTTTGGGACCCTCCTCATGAATTCTTGCACTGTCATGGTGTTAATCGGCCTGAAAGGTGATTTCGTGGTCACTGCATGAAATCAACTTTCGACCGATTAATGAAATGATACTGCCAGTGTTCATAAGGTGGGCTCTCAAAAGTCTATGTTAAAAATTTTATGAAAAATTTAAAAATGATTGTTTAATGAGCGTGCATTGCAGTTCCTATGCACGCCCAAGTTCACGAATTTTCAATATTTTCACTCCAGATTTTCAACATTGCCATTTTACCACACCTCCTTATGAGCAGTACAGCTGTCATTTTCACATGCCGCCAAAATGTGTTTCCGCATGTAGCGCAGCACAGTGGCGCAGTCGGTGCGTAATCAATGTTTGAGACAGATTAAGAAAATCACAGTGACACTGTTCATGAGCAGAGGTCTTAAAATGACTATGTTGAAAATTTGGTGAGAAAATTCCCTTCAGACGTTCTGCAATATTACTAATGAAGACACTGAACAGAACTGGCCCCAGGACCGATCCCTACAGCACCCCACTGGGCACCCTGTCTCCCTAGACTGCACACCATTTACCACCACTCTCTGCCTCCTGTCTGTTAACCAGTTTCTAATCCAGTTTACCACCCTTTCCCCCATGCCCAGTCTACCAAGCTAGTTTATCAGCCTCCTATATGGGATGGTGTCAAAGGCTTTGCTGAAATCAGGGTAAGCGTCCACTGCCTCACCCTGATTCACTTCCTTTGTCACCCAGATTTATCTGACATGATGTCCCCACTGTGAATCCATGTTGTTTATGGTCCTGGGCTCCGATGGCATCTAGATGCCCCACTATACTTTATTTAAGCAATGTCTCCATGGTCTTCCCCACTACTGAGGTGAGGCTGAACAGCCTATTGTTCCCTGCCTCCTCCCTGCTGCCGGACTTGTATAGAGGGACCACATGTGCCCTCCTCCAATTCACTCATTTTGAATGACTCAGTGAACATGGCTGCCAGAGGTACTGCTATCTCCCTTCGCAGTTCTGTTAATATCCTTGGGCCTATGCCATCTGGTTCCATTGCTTTGTCCACCTTCAATTTAGTGAGCTCCTGCAGGACTCTTTTGCCTTTGAATGGACTATTGTCCACCTCTTTACCCCCTTGGCAACTGCTGTGGCCCTTCCCCTCCCACTCTTCTCTGAATACTGAACGGAAAGACACAGTGGATGTCTTGGGAGGAAGGCATGGAACTATCACTTCCAAATACCTAAACAGCACATACAAGCAAGCAACATTTGGCATTGACAAATGCTTGTTGAGTATGTTTTGAACTCCTGAAAATCCATAATGTAAATTAGAATCCATTCAGTAAGAATATCAAAACATGGCATTGTTTTATCGATGATTGCTTATGTGTTTGGGAGGGGGATGCCAGGGACATACCAACATTTTTGGATTGGTTGAATGGAAATGATTGGGGTCTCAGATTCACCTACACATCGAGCAAGGAGAGTTTAGAATTCTTGGATATAATTCTAACAGGCACCCAAGGTGAGGTAGTGAGCACCAAGACATTTCGTAAAAAAACAGCTATAAATTCATTATTAAAGGCTGACCGTGCATACATACCCCAAAATTGAAAAAATCAATACCTTATGGGCAGATATTAAGAATTCGACGTAACTGCAGTAACTTGGAAGACTTTAAGAAACAAGCATTGGAATTACAGGAGAGATTCCTGGCCATGGGTTATGATAAAAAGACAGTCATTGATGCAAAGAAAAAAGCTGGAGATCTCACCAGGGATTCCCTACTGCAAGACAGAAACAAGGTGGGGCACCAGACCCATGTAGCTGAGAATTCTCCCATTAGCTTTGTAACTGAATACAACCACATAGCTGGGAAGTTAGGTAACATTTTCCATAAAAACTGGGAAATACTCAAAAGTGATAATGTGGTACACAGAGCTGTAATGGACAAACCTAGGGCTTCTTTTAAGGGAGGTTCAAGTATTTCTGACAAAACTGTTCACAGCAGATTAAATACAAAAACACAAGATCAGAACACTTGGCTACTCAGACGTCCAGCAGTTTTTATAGGTGCAAATGTTGCAACACATGTAAATTTGGAAATCAGAGTATGATATCCACACACCCTGCATACACAAGGACTACAGTAAGAGTTGAACAATGTATTACCAGTGATGCATCTTTTGTTTTACGTCATTATGCGCAGGCTAGTGAACGCTTTTGGGAGAGTAGCACACTTGGAGTGTGCCTCCCACCCAATGCACTGCTGCCCTTGAGCAGGTTTCGGCTGTCCGCACCAATGGGTGCAGGAGTTCAGTATGACAGTGGTGTTCTCTGCTTCAAAGGAGAACACCGCTACATACTGAGCGCCTGTCCCTCCGTCACGCCGCCCAGCTGCCACGCTGGGAGCCCACCCAGCAAGGCAATGTTTGTTTTGCCGACGGGGTGCCCAATCCCGCCGGCCCACGGCCCCCCCGTTATTCTGCTGCCACGCTGGGAGCCCACCCCCAGCGCAAAACCGTTAGTTTGTTTTGGCCGACGGGTGCCCAATCCCCCGCCGACCGCCCGTAGCTTGCTGGGACGGGGTGCCTAACTCCGTCGGCCTCCTCGGCCCCCCACATCTTCTGCCATGCTGGGAGCTCACCCCAGCGTGGCAAAGGTCCCACGTAGTTGTCTTTTTTTTGTTTAAACCTGTAAACAAAACGGTCTCGCTGGCGCATCTCCCAACCCCTCCCACAACTCGCACCCAGCCCCCACCCCATACTTACCTCCAGACTCTGGCGCGACGACCGGTGGACCGGGAACACGCCTGCACTCTTCAAAGCCGACTGCGAACTGAGGAAAATGCCGTAAGCTGTATAATGGTCATCATAGGGGTTTCAACTTTATTGCATCTCAGTCATTTTTGAATTTGTGCACCAAATTTTCAACATGGGTTTTGGGAACCCTTCTCATGAATGATATCACTGTCATGGCGTTATTCGGGCCCGAAGGGTGATTTCGCAGGCACTGCACAGTCACTGTGCGAAATCACCCTTCGGCCTTGAATAACGCCATGACAGTGACATCATTCATGAGAAGGGGTCCCAAAAACTCCATGTTGAAAATTTGGTGCAAAAATTCCAAAAAATGACTGTTTTACGAGCGTGCGTTGTGAAGTTCCTACGCAGGCTCATAAGTTCGCGAATTTTCAATATTTTCACTCCAGATTTTCAACACTGCCATTTTATCATACCTTCTTATGAGTTGTACAGCTGTCATTTTTCACATCTCACCCAAAACGTGTTTCCGACCATGTAGCATAATGGAGCAGTCAGTGTGCTCAAACAATGTATGAAAGACATTAAGAAAATCACAGTGACACTGTTCATGAGCAGAGGTCTTAAAATGGCTATGTTAAAAATTTGGCGAAAAAATTCTTAAATGACTTTATTTAGCGCATATTATGCAGTTCCTACGCAAGCTCGTACGCTTGAGAATTTTCAATATTTGCATCCAGATTTTCAACATTGCCATTTTACCACACCTCCTCATGAGCAGTACAGCTGTCATTTTTCACATCCTGCCCAAAATGTGTGTTTCTGCCCATGTAGCGCACAATGGCGCGGTCGGTGTCGCGAACTCAATGTATGGGACACATTAAGAAAATCACAGTGACACTGATCATGAGCAGAAGTCTTAAAATGGCTGTGCCGTAAAATTTGGTGAAAAATTCCAAAATGACTCTTATGAGTCTGCGCTGTGCAGTTCCTACGCACGTCAGAAGTTTTCGAATTTCTTACATTTTCACTCCAGATTTTCAACATTGCCATTTTACCACACCTCCTTATGAGCACTGCAGCTGTCATTTTTCATATCTTGCCCAAAACGTGTTTCCGCCCATGTAGCGCACAATGGCACAGTTGGTGTGCGAACTCAGTGTATGGGACACATTAAGAAAATCACAGTGTCACTGTTCATGAGCAGAGATCTTAAAATGGCTATGTTGAAAATTTGGTGAAAAAATTCCTACAAATAACTGTTTCATGAGCGTGCGTTGTGCAGTTCCTACGCACGCTCGTAAGTTTGCGAATTTCCAATATTTTCACTCCAGATTTTCAACTTTGCCATTTTACCACACCTCCTTATGTGCAGTACAGCTGTCATTTTTCACATCCTGCCCAAAACATCTTTCCCCCCCATGAAGTGCACAATGGCGCAGTCGGTGTGCAAAATCAATGTATGGGACACAGTAAGAAAATCAGTGTGACACTGTTCATTAGCACAGATTTTAAAATGGCAATGTTGAAAATTTGGTGAAAAAATTCCTAAAAATGGCTGTTTTACGAGCGTGAGTTGCACAGTTCCCACGCACGCTCGTAGGTTTGCAAATTTTCAATATTTCCACTCCAGATTTTCAACATTGGCATTTTACCACACTTCCTTATGAGCAGTACAGCTGTCATTTTTCACATCCTGCCCAAAACGTGTTTCCGCCTATGTAACGTACAATGGGGGTAACAAAAAGATCATGCTGACAATTTATTGTGCAAATACCAGCAATCGCACAGGGCATTAGGGTAAAGCACCATACATGCCAAACACCACTGCAAATACCTGCAAGCGAACGTTCGGCATTGACAAATGTTTGCTTTGTGTTATGGTGCAGTTGTATAAAAATGTATGTGGGTCAAACTACAAGGCCTTTGAAACAATGAATTCAAGAGCATGTTAGGGCTATTGAAAATGGTAGAGAAGATACATCTGTGGGTGTACACTTTTCAACAGCACACAATTCTAAACCAGAAACTTTAGATTTATGGCCATTGAACACATTAATATACAGAAGAAAGGGGGAAACAGGACAAACATGCTGGATAGGAAGGAGAGCATTTGGATCTATACCCTTAAAGAGGTTAGACCATTTGGACTAAATGAACAATGGGACTTGAAACCTTATTTGATTGATTAAAAATTGAATACTGCTATATTGGTTAAGTTATGAAATAGAACATTTTCTGTATTTTGATGTAGTCTCTTGTCTCTCTCTTTCTCCACCCCTTCTTGCCTAGCAGCATGCTAGGAGAAATGTCAGTTGTTTGTATTTTTGCCAGATAATGCGTTCACAGCTTTTTATGTAACAAGACCACATTAGCAATACTTCAGGTCTGTGTGGTTTGTGTTCAGTATGTCTGGTGTTACGGGTGCTACAAGTCTTTCTACTTTAATTTGATTTCTTGCCAACAGCACCGTTACAAGTGTCCTGGTGCTCAGTTCCTACTGTGATTTCTATGCTCACTTTACATCCATACCCCCTGACAAAGTGTCTTTACCCGAAGTGCCGGGGCTTTGTGGCAGGCAGTGGCATGGTCTCTGTGCTAAAATAATTTACTATTAAAGCTTATTTTCAGCACTATCTTAAGGGTGACAGTACATTATTTGGAAGCCTTATAGGGTGCAGGTACTTTCTGGACTAAGGAATCCTCTTCCTCAGATGAGGAAGACGAAGAAGAGGAACTGGACTCAGGGGGTGGTGGTGCTAGGGTTTCAGGCTGACAAATGGCCTGGTCCATTGCTCTCAGCTAGGTTGAGAAGGCAGTCGCCAAAGCCCTGAACTGCTTCCAGGTCCGGGGTCCCATAGAACCAGAAATGCCCGGGAGAGGAGGAGGAGGAGGGACAGGCAGAGGAGGAGGTGGGTTGTGAAGGACCAGGCCAAGTTCTCTGCCAGAGCTGCAAGAGCAAACAGGTAACCTGTCCCGATGGGAGGGGATGTGCATCTTATCCACCCAGGTATGCCCAACCGTAGAAGGAGGGATCTGGATGGTTCCCTTGGGGGGAATCCTCCAGGTTAGGAGGTCGGAGCCATAGAGGTCCCACAGAGCAGCCCCTATTCCCACCTACTGCAGCCCACACAATTCCAGAGGGATCAGCAGACCAGAGTCGACACTATGACTCCTGCTAGAGCCCCTAGCTACTCTAGATGTGGAGCACAGCACTGACCGGGACCTACCAACCCCCATCTCACTTGAAAGGGCTCTGCCCCTTGAATTAGGCCTAGTAGCATTCCCAGCATCAGAAACCTGGAGCAAGAGGGGGTCTGATGCTGCCAGCAGCACCAGAACCCTCCTCAGAACCACAAAGTGCACTGAAATCAGGCCCGGCACTGCGAACAGCGTCTGAACATGACCTATCACAAACGGCACTGGGACCCAAACTGGCACAGTGCCTAGTGCCGCTATCCCTTCTGGCACCAGAATCAGCACTGGAGACATCCCTGACATCACAAGGTGCACCATGGGACACAGGGAAGGTGGTGCCGCAGCCAGCACTGGGACAAAAAGAACTCCAAGATGATGACGCAGAAGGCCTAGGGCTAGGCCCAGAGAGGTCTCCATCCTGCCCTGAACTGGGAAGCCAGTTGGGATCATCCTGGACCTCACCCTCCAGGTCATCCTACTGCTCAGAGGATGAGATCCAGAAGCTCTCCAATGGCTGGCTGGCTTCAGAGATCTCTCCCTCTCCCAGTACCGTGTACAGCAGCAGGAGAGGACCTGGATGCATGGGCTGTGTGATGCTTAGGCCAGCTGGTTATGATTGCTGTATGATATTTGTAATATAAAAATATAGTATGCGAGTCTGTGCTCCATGGGTGCCCCCCCCCCCAAGGTTTCAGTGAAGCAGGAACCATTTAATTAACTGACTTACTTCAGAATGTCATTTTATGACCATTTTATGATAAGCCTAGGCTCTTTGAAGTGGAAATAAAATGGGACTTTATGAGTCTGCCAAGGGAGGAGTCTAGTGTAATAAACTTTTATGACATCTTAAGAGGGAGAACATGTTATACCACCATGGTGCTAAAAGTTGTAAAACCCTTTGATATGCCTTGGGAATAGGAACTGCTCAAGATCAAAGAGAAAATGTTTAATTAAGGAGTGATATTTAGGAAGTGGAATTTTTTCTTATGTCACCTTATTTACTATACCTCCTGATAGGATATCCTGTTTGTAATTTTTTTATATTCTAAAAAGAGAAGCTACTGTAGATGACTCTCAGAAGGGGTGTGGAAAGACAGTTTAAACTAATACTGGTGTCTGATCTTTTTGATACATTATCTTGGGACTCTAGAGAAAGACGGTTCTCAAACTGCACTTAAAGACATAATACATTAGATAGAAAAAGTCTAACTGTATTGTGGTATGAGTTTTTGTTTTGTAATCTTCCCTTGTTCTTTTATGCGATTGTGTGCTCTTTGATATATTGTTCTGTGTTTACATTTACATATTTTTATCTTTTAATAAAATCTTTGTTTCAAGAGACTGCCTGTGTGTCTGCAAGTTCTTTTTGTTGCATGTGATGTCTAGATGGTAAAGTCTAACAACTGTTCAAAAGCTTGATGGTGTTATTAAACTGGGAAAAGGTAAAATATACCCAAGGTCTTTTATAGAGTTTTAAAGGGTTCATTTTGGATGCCTGGTTAGGTGCCCTTAGGCAAAAGATATATTGTATCCCCCCGAAGAGAATATTATCTGAGCCTGTACATTTGGGTATGCTATCATAAGGTTCACAGTTTGAATCCCCCCAGAACTTGAGACTAAAGGTGATTTGGACCCACAAGCAGACAGGAGGGTTACCCTGTCTGTTACCTGTTCACACTATTGCGTTTGGAGGTTGGCACTGAGGGATCAGAGGGCCTGACAAGCTGACTGCGTTTGTAACAGATTTGGTTAGCAGCGGTGGAACAAAATTGGTAACACAAGCTTTAACTGTTCAGTGTGTCAGCTTAATACTGTACAGCTCACTTGCAACATAAGGCAGTGATTTATTTTTATAAAAGGAAACAGAACTATATAATTTTGCTTACAGTCAAGTTCCTACCCGTTTTATTTTTTTTCTAAAGTGCAAGTTAGAGTAGCCATAATTAGGGAAGAAGATGGCTTCCAACTACAGCGGGTACACTGCAGACTACTCGAGGCAGTTGTGCCAGGACAGAGGAGTCCAGCACTAGGCAAGAGCCACCAAGCAGAACCTCGTGGATGCCCTAATGGCAGCTGATGCCCAGAGTGTAGAGTCATAGACAGACACTGTAAAGGACCAAACCTTGGACATGGAGGGGCCAGCGGCCAGTGCAGTGTCCAGATACAGTGAGGAGGGCAGCAAGGCCAGTGCCAGCAAATGACCACAGCAGCGGGGAAGGTCACCAGCATTCTGGAGTCAGAAGCAATCAGGCTGCAGACTGAGTTAGCGAGAATGGAGCTGGAGTTCCAGAGAGAAGAGAAGCGAGAGCAACGAGCTGCACAGGAGAAGAGGGAGCAGAAATAGCAAGAAGTGGACCGTGAACAGCAAGAGGCAGACCGTGAAGAGCGTGAGCGCCAGAGGCGACATGAACTGGAGAAGTTACGACTCCAACCACGAGCACCAGAGCAGGTAAGTGGCTTGGGTTTAACTGAAACTAGAGGACTTGGTTAAAAATTGAATTCCAAATTGATAGTTGAATTTAAAGGGGGGAGGATATAGATGCCTTTTTAAATTCCTTTGATAAAGTTTGTATTCAGGCAAAAATTCCTAGAGGGTCCTAGAGCTTCTAGCTATCCCCGCTACTTACCGGGAAAGCTCAGGATACACTGAGTCAAATGGACAATGAAGACAGTAATGATTACAGCAAACTTAAAGCTGCACTTTAAAAAAAGTTTGATTTAACTGCAGAAGCATACAGAGCTAAATTCCGTAAGCTCAGGAGAAGCCCGGACATGAGCTACGAGGAGTTAGCCACGAAACAAATCAATGTTTAAAACGTTGGTGGGAGGAAATTGAAGCAAGCTCTGTAGATAAAACTGAAAATGCTATTTTGTTAGAACAGTTCTTCTGGGCATGCCCAGCAGAGCTGAAAACCTGGCTGGAGGACAGAGATCCTAAAACAGTGCAAGAGGCTGCTGAACTCTCAGACCGCTATGCCAAGAGCAGACCTTCTCTGAGAGCGAATGGGGTGGGTGTGGCAGCACAGAAAGTGAAAAGCACGCCTTCAGGGCAGCTAAAACCCTCACTGCCTTCACCGAAACCAGTTAGCCCCAGGTTTCAAAGAAAAGAGTTCTCTGAGAAAAGAAATGAATGTTGGGTTTGTAAAGAAACTAGGCATATTGCCAGACAGTGTCCCAAAAGGATGAGCAATACACAACATGGGGATAGGAAAGAAGTAGGTTGTTTGTGTGTCCCTGGAAACAAGTCTGTGAACATGAGGGATCACAAGCACCCAGTCACGGTGAATGGTGTACAGACACGAGGGTTAAGGGACACAGGAGCATCCCTGACACTGGTAAAAGGGTATCTGAGAGAGGCTGGTCAGCTTACACCCAATGAATTTGTAACTGTACAAGACTTTACTGGCGAGGAGAAAACAGTGCCCCTCACTAGTGTTCTCCTAGACTGGGGTGAAACAGAGGGAACTGTACAACAGGTGGCTGTAGCCAAAAGTTTAGCAGTTGATGTCATCCTTGGCAACAATCTCCAACAGGGGATGGTGTGTGCAGTTACCCGTAGCCAAGTGGCAAGGGAAAACTGTAGTTCCCTGGACACCACGGAAGCCATTGTGGAAACCACTGGGAGGCTGGTTCCCCAGTCTATGTCTCCTGATATGGAGACTAATGAAAAGGGGGTAGAAATTTCCCAGTAGCAGTTAACCACATAGATATGGAGGATTACTCCGAAGAAGGGAGGGTGACCCATTGTCAGTGGGTTAGGGATGACAGTGATCCTGAATGCCCTAATGCTAGTGCTAGAGACCCTAGTTTAGAGACTGAAGGGGACCTGTCCCATGCCTTGGGAATATGTGAGGAGTTTGCAGCTGCTCAGAAAAGTGACCCTAGTCCAGAGAAGCTGAGGGCTTGGGTAGACTCTGATGGAGCACAGGTAGGTGACGGTAAACAAAGTTTATTGGGAAAATGGACTGATGTATACGCAGGCTGTGAAGACAGAGGAAGGGGAGATAGGCAGGCAGCTTATCCTTCCCCAGGGGTACCGTGAGCAGTTGCTCAAGATTGCACACGATATTCCCTTGTCTGGTCATCTGGGAATCGCACGCACTACGCAGCGGTTGGCCCAGAATTTCTATTGGCCCAATTTCACCTAGCAGGTGAAGGAATATTGCAGGTCTTGTCACCGGTGCCAAGAAATAGGGAAGGTGGGTAAGAAAACCCAAGCTGCCCTAATTCCATTGCCCACAGTGGAGGAGCCATTCCAGAGGGTGGGAATGGATATTGTAGGGCCTTTAAATACCCCCCCGCTCCTCCAGGAAGAGGTTCATCCTGACTGTGGTGGATTATGCCACCCGGTACCCAGAGGCAGTCGCCCTATCCTCACTGAGGACAGAAAGTGGCAGATGCCTTACTTGGGATTTTATCCCTGCAGGGTTTCCGCAGGAGGTTATCATTGATCGAGGGGGTTCCTTCATGTTGGACCTGATGAAATGTTTGTGGGAGAAGTATGGTGTGGTGCAGAGGCGCAAGACACCTTATCACCCGCAAGCCAATAGGCTTGTAGAAAGATTTAACAGTATCCTGAAGTCAATGCTCCAAGCATTTGCTGAGCAGCATGGAAGGGACTGGGAGAAATACCTTCCCCACCTGTTGTTTGCATACAGGGAGGTGCCCCAAGAGTCGACAGAATTTATATGGATGTTGGGTACATAGGCCCCTTGACTTGATCTGGGAGGACTGGGAAGGCAAGCACACCACCCAGGGCACTCTCACAGTGGATTACCTCCTTGGGTTTAGGGAAAGGCTGAAGGAGCTTATGGGGATAGCCCAGAACAACCAGGCAGTTGCCCAACAGAAACAAAAAAGAGTGGTATGACTGCAGAGCCAGAGCTTTCTCATGTAACCCCCCTGCAAATGGGGGTTCCAAAAAGTCTTCCAGGAGCTTGCCTGAATGCTCCAAGTCTGGGCGGTGTTCGGTGTCTGAGCTGTTTAAATGTGGTTCCAAGTGAGTGCTATTTGAGCCTTCATGTACTGTCTCTTTAAGAGCTATCTGCTTGCAGACATAATTAGTTAGCATGGGGGACTGTGTATTTAGTGCTTGAATCCCGCCCGAGCTGCGGAAAAATCACTCCATTTCTGCAGTCGCTAAGAGCGCTGAGGGAGCCTAAATGAAAGATGTACTGTAACTGTTTGCCTGAAACCAGTTAGAGTGTTAAGTAAAATGCAGTTTGTCTAACTTGCCTTTCTTGCAGCTGGGACTGTGTGTGCATTACCCCTCCATTTTGGACCTAAACTGCTGTGCTGGGCCAATTGGGTTAAGAGTTCCCTAAAATGGAGCCTGTGGATGAATCAGAACTTGGACTCAATTTTGAGCCAGCCACAAGGGGATTGTATGGGCAGTGACTCGGGGAAATGTAGTTTTGACCTTGCTGCCTTTTTCTACCAACAGAGGGAGTCTTATTGTGAGTGACAGCTGAATCAGCCAACAGAATAGTGTGCAGCTAAAGGAAATGCCCTGCTCTGTGACTGGAAAGATCAGATCAGTTGTGGCAGTGAAGAGAGAAGGAGCAGTGTGCTTCTGCGGTGCATAGTTTCACGTGAGAAGCGAGTGTGAGGCCCCGAGTTTGTGTCTGCAGTCTTTGTGAGTGCCACTTTGGACTGAATCAGAGTTGTGAGGAGAAAGAAGCACTATAAGTGTGGAAACTAGGCTCACCCTGTAGAAGTCTGGAGAAATTGCTGAATCGCGCTCAGTCTGTCAGGAACTGAAGCTGCTGTGCATGCTCCTGGGTATTTTGCAGTAATTGCGATCAGGATCGAGGAGCAGCCTGCCTGGTATAGTACTTTCCTTTTACATATAAATGTGCGTAGTGCTTTAGGGAATCACTATTTCAAATCCCCTGTACAGTGAATTGTGTGCTGAAGCTGGAAGTAAACCCCCAGCTCAATTCGGACTACAACCGTTTGCTATCAACTGCAGTGGGGTCCAGTCACAAGAACCTTGTCCTCATGCCCTGCTCTTCTGGCAATCCAGAGGGACATTCTCCATCGGATCTTCAGCTTAGGTGTTGCGAGTACAAATCAGGGTATTCCCCTGCAGTTTGTTTTTAATCACAAGTGTGTCACCTAATTCTTGTTGTTTCACTGTTTCATGGACCAAGCCCTCTGGCTCCAGATTACAATTGAGTGCTGTGCATATATTTTCCTCTAAAGGGCCCTATCCATCTGCGCCTGCCGGCCAACGGACCTGGCTAGGCACCACCCCCAACTTGGGTACCCAGAGTGCGACTTTTCAGACCCTGTATGTGTGCACAGTGCTGTGTTTTGAATATTTCCAAACCAAACCAACCTGATTGCCCCCCTCCTTGTTACTATCCCCTAAATAAATCTGGTTTGTTGTTGTTATACTATATACTATCTTTGGTGTTGGTACTTATGGAAACAGTATTGTGTTTTGCTGTGTATGTTGTTTAACCTTACTTTACAGGGGGTCCTCAGAGATGTGCTGCAGAATCAGTCTCTAGGGTAAGTGGTATCTATATGAGTGAACAGTGTGTATACGTGGGGTATTGGGGCTGTAACTCTGCTGTACTGTGTGAGCCACTACAGGGAATAAAAGGGGGTCTCTGTGTCCCAGATGGCAGTGACCAAGCTAGTCTAACCACTACAAACCCTGACCTCTGGGTGGAGGCACCTACCATAGTACCTAGGCCCCTCAACCCGTCTGTAATCAAACAGGCAGACATAGTAGCCCCTTGGGATAGCGCCACCTAGTGGTCACATCTTGGAGGCACCACTGGGATTAGCATCCTCTAGTGGCCACATTTACGAATTACTGTTAAAAATAAATGGATACCCCAACAGAAGTGGCTGTACACCAGTTGATGAAGTGGTGTATTGGGCAGGAGATTGACCCCCAAAATGCTATACTTCTCTTGGATATCCCGCTGGGTACCAGTACGTAACACTGTAGAGGGAGTACTTTTCCAAGGTCGAATGTTTACGAGAGCTGTGGTGGTAGGGTTACAGGCTGATCTGCTCACCAAACTTTCATGGCCCTAATAGAGTGTAAAGGACCCTTGCAGACAGTTCTAGCAAGCCACAGACTATTACCCCAGGGGAAACCTCACTGTCTGGAAAGTGAAAACCAAAGACAGTAAAGACCCCAGGGAGAATGAGCCTCCTCCATTATCTGAAACTTTTGAGAAGAAATTTGCTAAGTTGTTGCTGGAGGAAGGGAAAACTGTGGAGGATTTAAAGAAACTATTATTGCCACCTGAGAACGTTTCTCCCCAACACCCTCTCCCCCTCCAGCACCCGTTATTGTCCCTCCTCATGTGCCAGTGCTAGTCCTTATGTCTGTACCTGCCAATAGTCAGGACTCTTACCACAGGTTGGAAATTTTCTCCAGCACCCTCCCCACCCCACAAGGGGAGGATGACTGGGAGACCTGGATAGACTATGTTGCTCCTCAAGTGCTAGAATGGCAATGCTCAGAAGCAGAAAAACGAAGGAGGGTAAGTGAGAGCCTACGAGGTCCCGCCCTAGCTACCATCCGTGCCAAACGGACCAGTAACCCTGAAGCAACTGCACAGGACTACCTTGAGGCTTTGGAGAATGTGTATGGGAGACCAGATTCCGATGAGGACCTGTGGTGGAGAGTAAGAAATGCACAACAGTACCAAGGGGAGTTGTCTGTGTATGTATCTCGGCTGGAAAAACTGTTGCAAGAATGCCTCAGAAAGGGTAGTTTGTCAGCGACTGAACTGGACTGAACCAGGTGGATAGGATCCTTAAGTCTGCTGCCTTCTCAGAACTGCTATTGCTTCAGTTACGCCTGGCTAATCGACTGGAATCCCCAACCTCTTATGATGAGCTAATGAGAGAAATTCAAGGAGTTGAGAAAAGGTGACCCCGGGAGGGACTTGTACAAACAGCGGTCGCTACGACCGAGAGTGACTGAGGGTGACCTGTCAAGTGAAGTTCAGGGCAGAGGTTGCAGTACACGAGTGCTCTGAGAAGGAAAAGGGTGTGCCACCATGGGGTGAACTGCTGAGGAGATTAAGATAGTAACAGACAGTCTCATCATGAAGGCCGCTCCTACCAGTACGGGCACCGACACTTGCCCGACTGATTCTGCTATGGGGGTGGGGTGGGGGCCCTACCCAGGCGCCTCATGTAGACAACAGCTCAAAACTTGATGTCTTGACTATGGAAGTGAAGGAACTGAAGAGATGTCTCCAAATGTCAAACACACCGACGGCTGAGGTGGCACCAAGGTTTTCTATTGATAGTACCAATGCCGCAGCCCCCAATGTGATGCCTCAGTCACCCCAAACTTCAGCAGACATATTTTGCCGTAATTGTGGGAAGGATGGGCACATGAAGAGGGAATGCCGGTCTCAGAAAGACAGAGAGAGAGTGGTGAGCCAGCTACATGGAGAGCTTTGGAGCACAAAACAGTGGTTAAGAGGTGCACGAAATGACCGCAGTGAAGGTCCCAATAATGCTAACTCACGTCCTTCCGTGGCTAGATCATCTACCCAGGCCCTTGCTACCGCCTCTCCAGACTGGTCCAGAATAGTGGGTCCTTCAATGGAAGCAACAGTAAAAGTGAATGGTGTGCCCACCAGAGCTGTGTTGGACAGTGGCTCCCAAGTGACAATTATGTTCCAGAATCGGTATCAGAAGCATTTTTCAGATGTACCCTTACAACCATTGGAAGGACTGCTTGTATGGGGGTTAAGTGAGAAGGCCTACCCCTATTCCGGGTATATCTGAGTTTGGCTATTTTTCCCTTCCTCTGTGGCTGGAGTAGCAGAGCAGTTAGAGACCCTGGCCTTAGTGTGTCCCCTTACTGGAATGTACGATGGGATTCCTCTACTAATTGGGATGAATGCGCATATGTTTGGATGGTTGGTGCAGTTGTGTTATGAGAAACAAGGATCAAGGACTGGTAGACCTTTGAGAATCCTGGCCTTGATCAAGAATGCCTATGATGCACATAAAGATGCTGAAAAAATGGAACCAGTAGGAATTGTCTGGAAGAAGGATCCTGAGTCTCTGATTCTGGTGCCAAATGCCCAGTTTACCTTACAGGAGGAAGTCCATATCAGAAAGGATGTCAAGAATAAAATCCTCATGCTGGATGCACCAGGTGATGGTAAATTGCTGGAAGGACTGCTGGTCAAGCCAAGTATTTTGCCTGCCAGAGCCCATGCTTATGCCAGAAGGGTAATGGTTCAAGTTCATAATGTGTCCGATAGAGAGATTCGAGTAAATAGAGGTTGCACCCTGGCTAATGTACATTGTGCAGATACTGCACTGCTACCCAGTAACAAGGGTTCTGGGGCGAATGACAGAGTGATGCCCGACTTGTTTGATTTTGGGGACTCCCCATTGCCAGCTGAATAGAAGATGAGAATCGGTAGAAAGCTTGCCCAGAGAGACCAGGTGTTTTCTTTAAAGGAATGGGATGTAGGATGTGTGCAAGGAGCTGAGCACCGCATCTGGCTGCAAGATGAAAGGCCATTTCATGAGTGGTCTCGACGCCTGGCCCCTGCTGACATAGATGATGTGAGACAGTATCTGCAGGAGATGCTAGCTGCTGGTGTAATACAAGACTCCAGCAGCCCCTATGCTTCCTCCATCGTGGTAGTGAGAAAAAAGAATGGGACAGTAAGGATGTGCGTGGATTATCACACTTTAAACTGGTGGACTATCCCTGATCAGTATAACTTGCCCTGCATTCAGGATGCTTTGGACTGCCTGAACGGTAGCAAGTGGTTCTCTGTGCTGGATCTTCGCTGTGGGTACTACCAGATCCCAATGGCCCCAGAAGACCGTGAGAAGACAGCCTTTATCTGTCCGCTTGGCTTCTATGAATTCAGGAGGATGCCTCAAGGGATTTCAGGCACCCCAGCCACTTTTCAACAACTGATGGAGCGTGCAGTGGGGGACATGAACTTAGAGTGCCTGGTATACTTAGATGATGTTATTGTGTTTGGCAGCTCACTGGAAGAACATGAGAGCAGATTATTCAAGGTGCTGGACTGACTGGAAAACTTTGGCCTTAAACTATCCATCGATAAATGTCAGTTTTTCCAAACCTCTGTAAACTATGTGGGACACATAGTATCAACCGAGGGAATAGAGACTGACCCAAGTAAAGTTGAGGCCTTGACCACCTGGCCAGAGCTCCAATATCTAAAAGAACTGCAAAGATTCCTGGGATTCTGTGGCTACTATCACTGTTTCATCAAGGACTATTTAAGAGTGATCAGTCCTTTACTTAATCTTACCCTCCTACCTATAAAAAAATACAAGAGGTCGGTTTCTTCTGAGCCTGAGAGTGTATTTCTGTCCCAATTAAGTATTTGGAGCTAGATGGACACCTGAGTGTGAAGCTGCTTTTCATGAGATTATATATCAACTTACCCACGCTCCTGTCCTTGCCTATGCAGATCCAGCGAAGCCCTATGTTTTGCACACTGATGCTAGCCTGCAAGGCTTAGGGGCTGTATTGTACCAAGAGCATGAGAATGGCCCGAGACAAGTGGCCTTTGCCAGTAGAAGCTTGACCCCATCTGAAAAGAAAAGAACTATCATGTACATAAGTTAGAGTTCCTAGCTTTGAAGTGGGCCATTGATGACCATTTCCACGAGTACTTGTATGGGGCTAAGATGCTAGAAAAAACTGACAATAATCCTTTGACCTATGTGCAGACCTCAGCTAAGTTGGATGCCACTGGCCATAGGTGGCTTTCTGCATTATCTACATACAACTATGCTGTTGAATACACAGCAGGCCTGATCTACATAGATGCTGATGCCCTCTCCCAGAGGCCTGTTCCCCGGAATGACTGGGTCAGACTGTCAGAACCTGTTATTCAAGCACACTGCCAGAAGTCTGACAAGCAGGAACAAATGTCCACGGATTCAGTGGACTGTATGGTGGATTGTTTGGGACCCTCTGAGAATTGCATACCTGCTGCTTATAGCCACTTTTCTGTAACAGACATTGGTGCACTGCCTCAGCTGGACAATGACAGTATTCACTGGGCTCAATCCAGAGATCCCATGATCAAATCAGGTTTAGAAGCCCTCTATGCAGGGAAAGATGTGTCCAAATTACGCTCCACTGTTTTGAGAACTGCATTGTTATACAAGGAAGGTCCTAAGTTGAAACTGATCAATAGACTGTTATACAAAGAAACAGTAGACAGAGGGAGACAAATAGACAAACAACTAGCGCTGCCCACTGCCTTTCAAGACGCAGTACTGAGGTCCTTACACAACCACATGGGGCATCTTGGTATAGACAGAACACTAGACTTGGTGAGATCCAGATTCTATTGGCCTAAGATGGAGGCTGATGTTGAGCAACACATTTGAACTTGTAGTCGCTGCTTACAGGGGAAAGCTTTGCCCCAGAGGGCTGCCCCCCGTTAACATCACCACCAGTGCACCCATGGAGCTGGTCTGTATTGATTTTCTGAGTTTGGAGTCAGATCAAAGAAATATTAGCAATGTTCTGTTAGTCACTGACCATTTTATGAGATATTCCCAAGCTTTCCCCACCAAGGACCAGAAGGCATCCACTGTGGCAAAAGCACTTGTAGAAAATGTTTTTGTTCACTATGGGGCTCCACAAAGAATCCATTCTGATCAAGGGAGAGACTTTTGAGTCATCTGATCAGGGAGATGCTTTGTGGGAGTGCGGAAGTCCAGAACCACCCTTACCATCCCCAGGGGACCTACAGCCTGAACGCTTCAACCGCGACTCCTTGCTAGATATGCTAGGCACCTCCACCCAAAGGGACAAGCCTAGATGGAGCCAACAAATTAGCACCCTGGTACATGCCTACAACTGCACGAAAAGTGATGCCACTGGGTTCTCTCCCTACCTTCCGATGTTTGGAAGAGAAGCTCGACTGCCGGGTAGATGTGCGTTTTGGAGTCTCTCCTGATGGGGTTCAAGCTGACAATTATTTGCAGTGTGTGCAAAGAAGGTCCAGCTAACTATTCATTAACCTGGCTCAAACCATGACTGCCAAAAGAAATCTGACCAACAAGGAAAGGTATGATGAAAACGTGAAAGCACAGGAACTCCAGGAGGGAGATCGGGTATTGCTAAGAAATCTGGGAGAGCATGGTAAACATAAGATTGCTGACAGATGGCACAATCTCCCTCACACTGTAGTGGGCAAACTAGATGATCTGCCTGTGTACAAAGTAAGGCCTGAGAATAATTCAAAAGATGTTAAAACAATGTATAGAAATCATTTACTGCCCATTGGACAAATCTTGATTGAGTCTGAACCTCCAGAAAATGCCCCCTCTGGACCAGTGACTAGAGTTGCTGCTAAGAAAAAAATCAAGAAGGTCTGCACCTACAGAAGCTGAGTTAAAGTGTTCCCCTCTACATGTCCCAGTTGAACATGACTGTCAGTCCATGCCAGAGGAAAGTGAGTGAGGCTTTGAATACTACCCTTCTTATGAACTGAGTCAATTGTTTTGGGGCAATCCCTAGTCAATCCTTGGAGACGAAGCTGCTTCTGGGACTGTCTAACCCCCAGCTTTTCCCTGAGCCAATGTTCTAGAAAGAGAAGTGCAAAGCATCAAGTCAGATAATATGGAATCATTGTATGGGTTGAACTGTTTGAGCTTTCAGAGGAGGAAAATGATGGATTGGAACAGACTGGTGATATACCAGAGCAAGAAGAGTATTTTGAGTGCCCTGACGGTCCACTGCCAGTGTCCGAAAGCTCTCCATGTGAGCCAAGTGTTGTGGGCTCAGAGATTGTAACTCCTGGAGCAGAAAGTGTCCCAAGTTCTAGCCTCTTTACCCCAATGGAGACTCCCCTGACAAGTAAGGACAATGCTGAAAATGAGGCTCAGAGTGCAGAGACTGCAAGAGTTCCCCTAGAAAGACTGGTCAAGCTGTAAAGCTTGAGGTGCACCTTAATTATGATTCCCTTGAGAGGCCTGTGGACTTGCCTCTCAATGTTGTCCATAAAGGAGAGTGTGTGTCCCTGAGCTCATTGCCCAAACTGAACATCAGTGCTAACTCCAAGTTACTTGTGTTGCCCTCTAGGTATGGTGCCCCTGCCTGATCCAGTCCCAAGGTAGCTGATAGGGAAGGGCTCCCTCACTTCGGGTTTCATGTACAGGAGGTAATAACCTGAGTTATAGTACAGTGTATGTATAATGCTGTGCACAAAGTGATGTACTGAAAAGTTTCAGAAATGTGTTTCTGGTAAGGTGATATGTTGACTGATGATTACATGTATAAGCCTAATGTGATGCTGATGTAAATGTATATGGTTGTATTGAAACTTATGGGTGTACTTACTTGACACGGATGCCAAGTTTTCCAGGCCAGGAAGGGTGTAACACCCCTGCAAATGGGGTTCCCAAAAGTCTTCCAGGAGCTTGCATGAATGTTCCAAGTCTGGGCAGTGTTCAGTGTCTTCTGAGTTGTTTAAATGTGGTTCCAAGTGAGTGCTATTTGAGCCTCCATGTACTGTCTCTTTAAGAGCTGTCTGCTTGTAGACTTAATTAGTTAGCATGGGGGGACTGTGTACTTAATGCTCGAATCCCACCCGAGCTGCGGATAAATCACTCCATTTCTGCGGTCGCTAAGAGCACAGAGGGAGCCTAAATGAAAGATGTACAGTAACTGTTTGCCTGAAACCAGTTAGAGTGTTAAGTAAAATGCAGTTTGTCTAACCTGCCTTTCTTGCAGCTGGGACTGTGTGTGTGTTACCCCTAAATTTTGGACCTAAACTGCTGTGCTGGGCCAATTGGGTTAAGGGTTCCCTAAAATGGAGCCTGTGGATGAATCAGAACTTGGACTCTTAATTTTGAGCCAGCCACAAGGGGATTGTATGGGCAGTGACTCTGGGAAATGTAGTTTTGACCTTGCCGCCTTTTTCTACCAACAGAGGGAGTCTTATTGTGAGTGACAGCTGAATCAGCCAATAGAAAAGTGTGCAGCTAAAGGAAATGCCCTGCTCTGTGACTGGAAAGATCAGATCAGTTGTGGCAGTGAAGAGAGAAAAGAGCTGTGTGCTTCTGCGGTGTATAGTTTCACGAGGGAAACGCATGTGAGGCCCTGAGTTTCGGTCTGTAGCCTTTGTGAGTGCCAGTTTGGACTGAATCTGAGTTCTGAGGAGAAAGAAGCACTATAAGTGTGGAAACCAGGCTCACCCTGTAGAAGACTGGAGAAATTGCTGAATCAGCTCGGTCTGTCAGGAACTGGAAGCTGTTGTGTGCTCCTAGGTATTTTGCAATAATTGCAATCAGGATCGAGGAGCAGCCTGTCTGGTATAGTACTTTCCTTTTACATATAAATGTGCGTAGTGCTTGTGGGGAATCGCTATTTCAAATCCCCTGTACAGTGAACTGCGTGCTGAAGCTGGAAGTAAACCCCCAGCTTAAGTCGGACTACATCCCTTTGCTATCAACTGCAGTGGGGTCCAGTCACAAGGACCTTGTCTCCATGCCCTGTTGTTTTGGCAATCCAGAAGAACATCAACCATCCGGTCCTCAGCTTGGGTATTGCGAGTACAAAATCAGGGTATTCACCTGCAATTTGTTTTCAATGACAAGTGTGTCACCTAATTCTTGTTGTTTCACTGTTTCATGGACTGAGCCCTCCGGCTCCAGATTACAATTGAGTGTTGTGCATATATTTTCTTCTACAGGGCCCTATCCATCTGCACCTGCCGGCCAACCCAGGGCAACGGACCTGGCTAGCCCCCCCTAAACCTGGGTACCCAGAGTGCGACTTTTCAGACCCTGTATGTGTGCACAGTACTGTGTTTTGAAAATTTCCAAACCAAATCAACCTGATTGGCCCCCTCCTTGTTACTGTCCCCTAAATAAATCAGATTTGCTGTTGTTATACTATATACTGTCTGTGGTGTTGGTACTTATGTTAACAGTATTGTGTTTTGCCGTGTATGTTGTTTAACCTTCCTTTACAGGGGGTCCTCAGAGAAGTGCTGCAGAATCAGTCTCGAGGGTAAGTGGTATCTATATGAGTGAACAGTGTGTATACGTGGGGTATTCGGGTGTAACTCCAGTGTACTGTATGATCCACTAGAGGGAATAAAAGGGGGTCTCAGTGTCCCAGAGGGCTGTGACCAAGCTAGTCTAACCACTACAAACCCTGACCTCTGGGAGGAGTCACCCGCCAAAGGACCTAGGCCCCTCAACCCATCTGTAGTCAAACAGGCAGGGGTAGTAGCCCTTGGAATAGCGCCACCTAGGGGTTACACTCATACAAAGGAAGTCATGGTCCTAATTCTGGTTCAGAAAGACAAGCTGCAGGCTGAGTGGGCAGGATTGTACAAAGTAGTTAGGAAGGTAAATGACGTGAACTACCTGTATATCATAGAGTTACCTGACTGAAGACAGACAGAAAGAATGTACCATGTCAACATGATGAAGCCATATGCTAATAGGGCTGACATGGTGTTTGCAGTATGTAATCCTGGGGAGGGGACGGATGAAGGAGACCCCCTTCTGGACTTACGGGAAGGAAGCAAGTGGGACTCCTCCATGGAGGTAGTTAAACTGTCACTCCAGCTGGCCCCAGACAAGATACAGGAAGTAAAGGAGGTTTTAGCAGACTTGACCCCACTGTTTAGCGCCAAGCCTGGACTGACCCCCTTAGTGACACACGATGTGGAGACAGAGACACAGATACCCATATGGCGGACAGCATATCTGGTGTCAGAGGCTGTCCAAAAGGACATTAGGAGGGAGGTGGAGGAAATGGAGGATTTAGTGGTAATCCAGAGATCTCACAGCCCCTGGGCCTCACCTGTAGTCCTTGTGCCTAAACCAGATGGCTGTACTCGTTTCTGTGTGGACTATTATGGACTGAATTCAGTCACAAAGTCAGATGCCCACCCGATACACCAGATGGATGAACTTCTGAACAAGTTAGGAAGGGTGATATACCTTACAACTATTTACCTGACAAAGGGGTATTGGCAGGTAGAGTTAACCGACAGAGCTAGGGAGATGTTGGCCTTCATCACTCAGATAGTCTTATATGAATTTAAAGTAATGCCTTTCCGAATGAAGAATGCCCCAGCCACTTTCCAAAGGTTGGTGAACCAGGCGTTAAATGGTGCTAAGGAGTATGACATGGCATACCTGGATGACATTACCATCTTTAGTGCCAGCTGGGAGGAACACCTATCCCACCTTAGGAAAGTGCTGGGCAGGATACAGAGGGCTGAGCTCACTGTCAAAACTGAGAAGTGCGAGGTAGCCATGGCTGAAGTGGCATACCTTGGGCATGTTGTAGGTTGGGGACAGCTCGGTCCTAACCAAGTAAAAACTGAGGTGATCAAGGCATGGCCCAGACCAGAAATGCAGAAGCAGGTCAGGAGTTTTCTGGGGACAGCAGGGTACTATAGGAAATTTGTACCCAATTACAGAGCCCTGGCTGCCCCCCTATCTGACCTGGTAAAGAAAAGGATGCCTAAGAAAATTACCTGGAGCCAGCCTGTGAAAAAGCCTTTACCAGACTGAAGGAGGCAATGTGTGGTGCTCCTGTATTGACAAGTCCTGACTATAGCAGACCCTTTATAGTCCAGACTGACGCCTCAGGCGTGGGTTTTGGGGAAGTACTTAGTCAGAAATCCAACCAAGGGAAAGATCACCCTGTGGTACCAGAGTAAAAGTTACTTCCCAGGGAGCAGACATACTTCTATTGTGGAAGTGTTGGCTCTATAGATGTTAGAGTCATGCTATATGGGCAGCATTCAGCGGTACAAACTGACCACAATCCCTTGGTTTGGCTGACCCAAATGGGAAAAAGTATTGGTAGACTGTTAAGATGCAGTCTTGCCTTGCAAGGGTATGACATGATGATCTTACATAGGGCTGGAGTGACCAATCAGAATGCTGATGGCCTGTTGTGTCTGTATGAGGAGTGAACTGACTTGTAGGGCTCATCCCATGCAGGGGATACAGCCCCAAACTCAGTCTAGATGGGAAGGATTGTGATGCTTGGCCAGCTGGTTATGACTGCTGTATGATATTTGTAATATAAAAATACAGTATGTGAGTCTGTGCTCATTGGGTGCCCCGCCAGGTTTCAGTGAAGCAGGAACCATTCAATTAACCGACTTACTTCAGAATGGCATTTTATTACCTTTTTATGATATGCCTAGGCTCTTTGAAATGGAAACGAAATGGGACTTTATTAGTCTGCCAGGGGATGAGTCTAATAAACTTTTATGATGTCTTAAGAGGAAGAAGAGGTTATACCACCATGGTGCTCAAATTTATAAAACCCTTTGATGTGCTTTGGAAATAGGAACTGCTAAAGATCAAAGACAAAATGTTTAATTAAGGAGTCACATTTAGGAAGTGGAATTTTTGCTGATGTCACCTTAATTAATACACCTCCAGATAGGACATACTGTTTGAAATTGTTTTATATTCTAAAAGGAGGAGCTAGATGACTCACAGAAGGGGAGTGGAGAGATAGTTTAAACTAATACTAGTGTCTGAGCTTTTTGATACATTGTCTTGGGACTCTAGAGAAAGACAGTTCTCTAACGCACTTGAAGATATAATACATTAGATAGAAAAAGTCTAACTGTATTGTGGTAGGAGTTTTTGTTTTGTAATCTTCCCTTGTTCTTTTATGTGATTGTGTGCTCTTTGATATATTGTTCTGTGTTTACATTTACATATTTTTATCATCTTTTAGTAAAATCTTTGTTTCAAGAGACTGCTTGTGTGTCTGCAAGTTCTTTTTTTGCATGTGACATATAGATGGTTAAGTTTGACAACTGTTCAAAAGCTTGATGGTGTTACTAAACTGGGAAAAGGTAAGAATATACCTAAGGTCTTTTAGAGAGTTTTAAGGGTTCATTTTGGATACCTGGTTATGTGCACTTAGGCAAAAGATATATTGCATCCCCCTCGAAGAGCAGAATTATCTGAGCCTGTAAGTTGGGTACGCTAACGTAAGGTTCACAGTTCGAATCCCCCCAGAATTTGAGACTAAAGGTGATTTTGAACCACAAGCAGATAGGAGGGTTACCCTGTCTGTTACCTGTTCACACTACTGTTTTCAGAGGTTGGCACTGTGGGAGCAGAGGGCCTGACCTGCTGTGTGGATTTGTAACAGGCGGCACTGCCCCACTCACTGGCACCAGCCTTTTTGCCAGGAGCTGAAGCAATGCTGGACCATGGCTCCAAGGGACCCATCAGCGCAGGCCCAGCATATAGCTTCCGTGCTGCCCCTAGGGGTGTCTGGACCCCCGAAGGGGTACCAGACTGGAAGGGGTGCACAACTGGCTCCTTGGGGAGAGCCAGCTGTCCTGCAGACCCCTCCCCCAGGCCTAACATCTTGGCAAGATAAGGACTAGTGGAGACCTGGTCTCCCTCAGTATGTATAGAAGCAGGGAGAATATAAGGGAAAGAGCCTAGGGACCTTACCTTTGAAACACGTGAGCAATGCCAGCCTCCGAAGGCTGGGAGATCCTGTCACCTAATTGCACAGATTTTGAGGGTTCAGAGGTCCACTGAAAAGCAGGCATCGCAATGATCAATGTCATGATTCGATTCAAGGCAGGTCCAACAGTGATCGTGGCAGTCCCAAATGGACATATTTCTCTCATGGGGGCACCAACGCATGTGGAGAGAATACATTTGTAACCCCTAGGTGGTGCTATTCCAAGGGCTACTACCCCTGCCTGTTTGACTACGGACAAGTTGAGGGGCCTAGGTCCTATGGCAGGTACCTCCACCCAGAGGTCAGGGTTTGTAGTGGTTAGACTAGCTTGGTCACAGCCCTCAGGGACACTTAGACCCCTTTTATTCCCTCTAGTGGCTCACACAGTACACTGGAGTTACAGTCCCAATACCCCACGTATACACTCTGTTCACTCATATAGATACCACTTACCCTTGAGACTGATTCTGTAGCACATCTCTGAGGACCCCCTGTAAAGTAAGGTTAAACAACATACACAGCAAAACACAATACTGTTTCCATAAGTACCAACACCACAGACAGTATATAGTGTGACAACAACAAATCTGATTTATTTAGGGGACAGTAACATGGGAGGGGGAAATCAGGTGTATTAGTGGCATTAAATCACAGTACTGTGCACACATACAGGGTCTTAAAGGTCACAGTCTGGGTACCCAGGTTGGGAGGAGGCTAGCCAGGTCCATTGCCTGGGGTTGGCCGGCACGTGCAGATGGATGGGGCCCTGTAGAAGAAAATATATGCACAACACCCAATTGTAATCCGGAGCAGGATGGCTCAGTCCATAAAGCAGTGAAATAACAAGAATTAGATGACACACTTGTGATTGAAAACAGGCTGCAGGGGAATACCCTGACTTGTACTCACAATACCCAAGCTGAGAACCAGAAGGTGGATGTTCTTCTGGATTGCCAGAACAACAAGGCATAGAGACAAAGTCCTTGTGACTGGATCCACTGCAGTTGATAGCAAACGGATTTAGTCTGAGACAAGCTGGGGTTTGCTTCCAGCTTCAACACACAGCACTGGGAATTGGAAATAGTGATTCGCCATAAGCACTACACACATCCATATGTAAAAGGAAAGTACTATACCAGGCAGGCTGCTCCTCGATCCTGATCGCAATTACTGCAAAATACCCGGGAGCACACACAGCAGCTTCAGTTCCTGACAGACCGAGCGCGATTCAGCAATTTCTCCAGTCTTCTACAGGGTAAGCCTGGTTTCCACACTTCAGACTTCCTTCTTTCTCCTCACAAATCGGATTCAGTCTGAACTGGCACTCACAATGGCTATAGGCTGAACCTCAGGGCCTCACACGTGCTTCCCGAGCAAAACTATACACCACAGAAGCACACAGCTCCTTCTCTCTTCTCCATCACAACTGATCTGATCTTTCCAGTCACAGAGCAGGGCATTTCCTTTAGCTCCGCACCATTCTGTTGACTGGTTCGGCTGTCACTCAAAATAAGACTCCCTCTGTTGGTGACAAAAGGCCCCAAGGTCAAAACTACATTTCCCAGAGTCACTGCCCATACAATCACCTTGTGGCTGGCTCAAAATTGAGAGTTCAAGTTCCGATTCGTCCACAGGCTCCATTTTAAGGCCTCCCTATCATCATGATTGGTCCAAGTCAGCAATTCAGGACCAAAATGAAAGAGCTACACTGAAACAGTTTGTGCTGAAATAAAGACAGGTTAGACAAACTACATTTTCTCAGTCACTCTAAATGATTTCTGGCAAACAGTTATATCTTTCAAGAAGGCTCCCTCTGCACATGTAGCGACGGCAGAAACGGAGCGAACTGGCAGCAGCTTAGGCGGGATTCGAGAATTAAATACACAGTTCCCCCATACAAACTAATTAAGTCTGCAAGCAGACAGCTCTTAAAGAGACAGTACATGGAGGGTCAAATAGCACTCATTTGGAACTACATTTAAACAGCTCAGGCACCGAACACCGCCCAGACTTGGAGCATTCAGGCAAGCTCCTGGAAGACTTTTGGGAGCCCCCATTTGCAAGGGGGTTACACATTTACTTTCCAGTTTTCTTTAGCTTCTTAGGCCCCTGGGAACTGCACACGATCAACTTGACGGAAAATAATAAAACCAAGCAAAAAAAAAAGCTTGTGCTGTACTAAATAAAGAAAAATAAAAGCCGACGACAAGAGGTTGTATACACACTATGGCGTCGAGCTAGCAGTGAAGAACAGAATTGGTGATGCAGCAGAAAATGGTGGAATGCTTCCATGCAGTACCTTCCCCAACTGCAGGAAGAACAGAACTGAGGAGGCTGAGGGGCTGGCACTGGTTGCTTGCCAGTCCATGACTGCCACGTCATATGTCTGCCGCATGGACAGAGTTGCCTCTGACATTGGCCCCCTTCCTTCAAAACTTTAAAAGGCATATGCTCCCATGGGATCCTAGTGCCTCCAGGCCCAAGGCCCAACTGTGATGAATGGTGAGGATTGTTTTTTGGAAGATTTGAGAGTTAAGTACCCTACGTTGGGCCAGGGGTACCAACAAGGAAAGGTGAAGCCATGCCATCTGCCAAATGCAGATTGCTGTTCCTACCAACCTGGAAGCTACCTCACTGGGGTCATAACTACACCCTTGCTTGGCATCTTGCCAGCTGCAGGCCCTGGACAGAAAGGTGAACAGCCTGCCTGATTGACTCGCTCTGTGGCATGGAAGGTAGAACCGTACCTAGCTTCACCCACATGTGCTTGTTTGTAAGCTGTTTGATGTGCCCGATGTGCAGCAATGGATGTCACAGTGTGAGCCACAGGGAAAAAAAATTTCCCCCAAGCATCCATCTCCACAGTGTCAGAGTTGGGAGGAGCCATCACTCGAACAGCTGATCCCTGTCTAAAACCTGCATAGTGTAATTGGAAAAAAGGGACTGGATCTCATCTTAGAAAACACTGCAGGCACCGTACATCTATGTTCCTGCACCCTTCACTTACTATAAACATTTATTAGCAAGTCTATGTTAGAAGGAAGTATGTGACAGTCTCTGCAGCGACTTGAGCACGACTTTCTCACAGTGCATATTTTCTCAATACGCACTGTGTTCTATTAAATAAATATTGGATGTGCTGCAGATGTGTTATTTTGGGTACTAGTATTTTCAATTGTCAGACAGCAGTGCACCACTATAGCAACTTAAGAACTTAGTATGACAGAGGTTTAGATGGCCAAAACTGACACTTTTCAGTCATCATTGCATGTTGCTGGTGTTTGCTGAGTTTTTCTTGCTATTGCTCATGAGCTTGCACTAAACCTCTGCCACGTCTGTTTACAGAACTCTGTTGTCCGACTATTGAAAACAGTACTAGTACCCAAAATAACACATCTGCAGGACATACAATATTTATTTCACAGAACAGTGCATTTATTTTTAGTTTTATCAGATATTGTCAAATCGGCTTTTACAGCTAATTGTCTTGCCAAATGTGCAAAAACAGAAAGAGGTCCCTGGCCCTCCTTCTTAGACAACATGGGCATTCTGAAAAAAATATTAAAATGAAAGTGAGACAACAAATAAGTGAATTGAGGCAAGGTGACTTACTTCAACAGTGCACATGGTGGGGAAAAACAGAAGTGATGTAGGTGAGGGGGTAGCAATGCGGCAGTGCACATCACCACACAGTGGCAAGCAGGCAACATATGCTAGTAGCAATTGTTCGCCCCTGACCAAAAGATTTGCTACAGCAGGGTCCTAGTACCTCTACCTTAGATCCAAGAGGGGGACTCCATGAAAAAAACTGATTCTAGGAAGATCTAGTGTTCTTGTTCCCAACAAGGAAAGCAAAAGTATTGCGTTTCAAGTACAGGAAAAACTGAACTGAGGCAGTGTTGGCTGGTGCCACTATATACCCTGCAGGCATGTTGATGACAACATACATCAGTGCTAGGCTGGCTCTTGCCCCAAAAGTTCTACATTTGGATGGCCTTAGCACCTCCAGTGTAAAGACCAAAGAGTGGCCCTCTTATGAAGATTGATTCTTTGAAGATAGAGATGAGTTGTGAAGCACTTCCCTTAAGGGATTCATCCTGGGCCCATGAGGCCTAATCCAGGTTTCATGGTGCAGATGACGTCATCCTACAGAACCAAAGTCAAAGTGGATGGGGAGATGAGGAGAAATCTCACACACACAGGATGCTGTAGGCCCCATGATTCCATGAGGCAGTTCACACATGTGCGAGCTCTAACAACCAGATTTTTGTTGCACAGGAATGCTCAAGATAGTCTGCCCTACTGTGAGCTACAGCAGTTGGGCAGGCTGCAAGGGAAGCCTGGTGTAGTGTTCATATGTAACAGCCTCTAGAATAAAAGGGATGAGAAAGTTTCCGGATAGAGTGTATGGAAGAGGAGTAGCTGTAACTCTATAGCATAATGCTACTGTTCCGTGTTAGCTTTGAAATATCTATATTTCTGTTGTGCTCTGAAGAGGAGGATAAATGCAGCTTAAAGTGGGTATCCTAGTCAAGAGACCCTAAATACATGTTTTGCAGTTAAAAACCCTGTGTATGTGTGTATGTCTTTCACATGTTTCCCTAGGGAGAAACTGGGTTAATTAAAACAGCAGTATTTGTCAGTGAACATAAAGTTTTATTCATCATTAATGTTTATCTGGCAAAAATATCAAACTACCCCAGTTTATTTTCATTTTCTTTCATTCCTGAGCCAAGCTATAGGATTTAGAAGTTTTTAAAAGTTCCCATTCCCATATTATACCTGAGATGAAAAAATTAAATATCTTGGGATGGTGTTGTGCCATTTACCACCAGAAGCATGTGGTAACACCATCCTAATGCACCCACATTATGAATTTAGCATGTACATTCAACAGGTATCCTCAATGGAAGAGAGAGTTTGAAAAGTTGCGAGTGGCAGGCATCTTTAATGATGAGTCATTAATTACAAAATTAGCTGTAAGAGACGATTTGACAATATCTGATAAAACTAAAAATAAACTTCAGCATGAATCTAAGGAAGTCAGAATAGTGTTTACCAGAAAAGAATACAGGATGACCTTTTTTGCCAACTAATAAATACTGCTGCTTTTATTTCTTGTTCTGTTTAGCTCTAAAGCTGGGGGTGGACACTGAATTTGTTTAAGTTATGAGAATGTTGTGTAAATCATATTACCCTTAGGGAACCCTCAGCCTGCCACCTTAGTGCCTTGACACTTTACAGAATCCATGTTGGTTCTCCTTCCATGTGGAGGGCCCATATGAGCAAACATCCGGTGGACTGGTTACAAACATTAAGACAGACTTTAATATAAACAATTTAATTTCAAGATTTAAAAAACATCAAAGCCATAATAAATAGACAGCATTCTTGGATGCATAGTCAAAAAAAAGCCACAGTCAAGACAATAAAGGAAAATTTCCAGTCACTGGGATATCATGTTTTAAAGTGAGGCTTGGCTTGACTGAAACCTTTTAGAGACACTGCATGTATTTATATATTTAAACATATTTTACCAGATCAACAAGCATGGCCTAAAAGACTAATTTCCAGTTGTGACCGTGGTGGTGTTGGGGGGGTGAAAGGGGGGA
Organism: Neoceratodus forsteri; assembly: GCA_016271365.2. Classification (NCBI taxonomy): domain Eukaryota; kingdom Metazoa; phylum Chordata; order Ceratodontiformes; family Ceratodontidae; genus Neoceratodus; species Neoceratodus forsteri. The sequence goes on along the minus strand of CM057456.1, from coordinate 159,401,948 downwards.
AGTAAGGTCATAGGAGAGAATACATTCACCCGAAGGGTTCTTAAAATAAAACAAAAAAAAAACATAAAAACAGCAATAGTACATCATATAAAATGCAAGAATATTTATGCCCACAAGTTTTTACAATACAAGATAAACTACACAATCTTTCTGGGCCACACTTGTCCCTTTATTAGGTACTACATACCTGAATCATCATCTAAAGGAGAGAAAGTTCGATATGGGCTTGCCACTCCACTTGCATGACTCACTTTAGCATTCAGATATGTTTTCTTAAAAATAAATCCAAGAAAAGAATTGTAATTTCTACTTTGATGGCACAAGGCATACAGGTAAAAAAAAAATTAAAATTAAAAATAGAAATTCTTATTGTGAACTGTACCATTGGTGGCATTTGCTCTTCCACATCACAGTAGACAGGGGATTCTGGATCAGTTATGTTCAGTGGTTCTTCCATTCCTGACTTAGTTGGGGAGGTAAAACTTTTAGCTGAAAGAGAAAGGTGACAATTTTACAGTGTTTGTTCCATGGTTGCATTCTTATTTATATTGAAATACATTTTTGCAAATATAACTGTTTAACAAAATTAAGCGAAGACTAGTAGACGAATAATTTTTGTCGGCAGAGTAATAAGTACTGGAGGACCCCATTAGTAGCATGACATCAATCTATTTGGATTTTGGAAGAGTAGTCCCTGCTTCTAAAGTGGGGTATTATAAATATAATAATAGATGAGTGTGTATTACAAGGCAGTAATACCATTGAGAGGTTTTGGGAACATGGAACCTCGAAAGCGAAGCTCGAGAGTTCCTAAAATCCCCAAAACCTTGAGATTAGGCCCTGTTATTTTTTTAACTCCTAAATATGGGTATGGTAAGGGCCGCACGTTGTTGTGGCTTACATCTTACTCAGAAATTTAAATGTGGCTCATGACCCCGAAAAGGTGGGACACCCCTACATTTTAGGAAATTACCCAACCCATTCCTCTGTACTGCCCCACAGTTCTATTAAGGAAACTTACAGTATTAACACCATGAGATAGATTGGCGCAGCCTTTCTTAGCACAATAAATGAAAATTAGAACCATGGACAAAAAAATTATTTGGTGGCAATGCAGAAGAAATTCGGTCATAAAGACTAACTGAGACACTGTCACTGCTACGTTGTGTGTGCAATGGCAGGAAGAATAAAACTGAGGTGCATGAAGGAACTGATGACAGTTACTGGCTAGCACAATGGCACCATGTGAGTGGTACAGGTGATGTCAGTACTGCCGTTGGGTCCCTCTCTGCAGAAAATGAGCTCCTGCAGTGTCCCTGTGCCTCTGGCCATAGACCCAAGGGTATGAAGTATGATTCTTGAAAGATCAACAATAGGAACTCCGAAGAGTCCCAATAGCAGGGCTGCTGTAATGCAGTCTGTAAAAGCATGCAGGTTGAGTACCTGGAGCATCTCCACCTAGAATCGCTGGTACAAGGCAAAATTAACAGCTGAGGGGAGGAGGACAGATATGAACATTTTATACTCACCGTAATTCTTGACCTTCTAGCAACATCTTCATCATTGATTCACACTAGTAGGTGTTAGCTGGAGATACAAGGACCCTGTGGGAGCCAGAACTTTTCAGGAATACTGACGCCGGGGTATCTGTGTACTTGGGTGGTGCCACAAGACTGGCTCACACCACATATCTTACATTGGCACCAGCCCTCAACTGCCCCAGTACTTTTTTTTTTTTACACACCAAAGAGGTGCAACATAACCTAACAAGTACTTATGCACTTAACCTACCGGCATAAGACAGCCCTGATAACCCATGTAAGAAGGGTCAACAAACCAGAAACACAGTGTCTTCACTGCCCAAATCAAGGACAAGGGTTAAAGACCAAGAAAACAGACTGGAGAGAGCCCGGGAGATTGTGGGGGGCAAGTTTCAAAGAAGATCAAGATTTACAGTGAGCACGTTATTTTCATATTGTCCAGGAATCAATCTTCACCTCTGATTCATGCTAATGGGTCAGAGTACCAAGCTTCTTTTTTTTGCAGTTAGTCTTTTTAGTGGAAGATTTCAGACTTATTACATAGTTTTAACCATTAGGCCAAATGCCTGACAAAGTGGTTTACAACATTACCACTTAATACACACAGCAGAAAAAGTCCAGGTCTACAATACAGGACAGGCATATCTACAAGCATTACCACTGATTATTCAAACATCTTTTAAAGGGTAACTATAAACCTGGTTGACCGTGTTACAGAAATATTAAGAGAAAACCCAAAGACAAGTTACATACTCACTGTACAAATAGGTGGTAACCGGAGTGGCTGAGCTTCTTCACAGAAGGTGAGAAACCAGTAGTGGGGGGAACCAGAAATTAATCATCTGGAAGTGGAGCACACATGATAGCTATATAGAGAGGAGCAATAACAGTGTTTAATAACCATACAACCATTTCTACTAGGGAGTCAGGGTGGTTTCAATTTATCCTTCAAATATCTGGGAGACAATATTCGCTTATTAGAGTCAATATATAGCATGTAGGGGGCCCATATCTCAGCAAACCTATGTAGACACTGGTTCCTATAGCATGATATCCTAGTCAAAGTGACAATCCTTTCCAAAGCTACAAGCGATTCTGAGAAAAGAGGGACCGCTAAAGTTCTCCAGCGACGTATAAGTAGTCATTTACATTCTACCGAGGCCTGTATGAGCCATAAAATAGAAGCTTTGGCAAGGTAAGAGTGTCAGGTGTTAGGCCCAATACCCATAGACCCGGATCTGCTGGGAGGGTCGATTTTAGGATGGCAGAGTAGTGCTGCATTACTGCCTCACAAAATGCCTTCAGGGGTGTACATGACCACAGGATGTGGAGTAGATCTGCCTCTGGGGCATCACACTTCCAGCAGTAGCAGTGGAAAGAAGACTCATCATTTTCAGTTGGGACGGAGTGCGATACCAGAGGTGTAGTACTTTGTTTTGTAGAAGGAGGCTCTGGGGGATGCAGCAGGCCTGGTGAGTTTTCAACCAGCACTGTCACCATTGTGAGTCCATAATGGAAGTCTCTCTAGTGCAGTGGCCCACTTGTCCTTGGCTGGCAGAGAGGGATTGGGAGCACTGTCTCTGAGAAACCTCTGTATAAGACCAGCTCTACCTTTGGTATGTGTTAACCATTCTTTAAGAGCAAGTGGAGGAGAATGAGCAGTTTACAAGAAACACAGGTACATCATCTTCTAACCTAAGATTGGTAGAGGCTTCTCATTTGAAGGTATTTCCAAAAGTCACTATGGGGCAAGTCGTACCCGACTTGTAAACCTTGGAATGAGTCCATATCGGAGTGTCCCGGGTGTTCCAGATCCCCAATATCCATTATCCCTTTAGAAGCCCATCCCCTCCAGTTCATGGGGGAGTTGTTAATACAGAGGTAGGGATTCTTCCAACGTGGAGTGTAACTTCCCAAATCTAGACAGTGGGAGGTTTTAAGCCCCAGTTTTTGCCATGCCAAATGAGCCTGCTGAATGGAAAGCCAACCTCTATAGTGTTTGGGTAGGGGATATGGTGCAAGAGTGGACACAGAGGCCCTTCATAAGGTCTCTTTCTATTTGGATCCAGGATGGAGGGTCGAAGGGGTGTTGGAAGCTTTCACCTTTTAGTGTCTTTGCTACGTTAAACGCAATGGAGTACTAACAGAAATCTGACACGTTCCACCCCTCCTCTCTGGTTTTGAGCTCTGAGTTTGGCCCTACTGTATCTGGGCCTGGTAGAGCCCCAGAGAAAGGAACTAATCAGCATATTCAGCTTTTGGTTCCATATATCAGGTAAGAGGAAGGGAATATGAGATAGTAAATGATATACTCTGGGGGCCAGCAGCATTTTAATCATGGCGATCTTGCCTGCCATGGAAAGATGCAGATGTGCCCATCTGTTTGTAGCGGTTCAAAGTTTGGCCAGTAGGGGTTTTAAATTAATTTCTATTAGGGTTGAAAGTTTGGCAGTAAGCTGGATGCCCAAGTACTTTATGTCTGATTTAGCCCAGGCTGATCCCTGAGTTCTCACACCAACTGAAGTGAGGATGTTAAGAGGAAGAATTTCTGACTTTGCCTCATTAATGTGTAAGCCAGAGAGTTCTCCAAATGTTTTTAATGTGGACAGAATGTATGGAAGGCTGTGTGGAAGGTCTCGGGTTAGGATCAGGCAATCATTGGCATACAACTTTGTGGTGTAGGATTTATCATTGACCTGAATACCATGGATGTGTGGATGGTTCCTTAGAGCAGCCGCAAGAGGTTCGATAGCTAACACAAAAAGTAAGGGGGACAGTGGACAGCCTTGTTTGGTGCTCCTCTGCAGGAGAAATGGATCAGACATGGCACTGTTAAGAACCCTGCCGGAAGGACAGGCATAGAGTATTTTTATCCATGTAGAAAAATAAGGGCTGATATTAAAAGTGTTCAGAACTGCATGCAAATAATCCCAACTGACCGAATCAAATGCCTTTTTGAAATCAATTGTAACTGCTGCCGCTGGGGTGGGGAATGAAGCTGCCACCTGCATTAAGGATACTAGGGCCCGAATGTGGTCCAAACTGATTCTGCCCTTAACAAACCCCACCTGTGATGGATGAATGATCTCTGGAAGAAATTCCTCCAATCCGGTAGCGAGGACTTTGGCCAAAATGTTGGCATCGGGGTTAATTAACGAAATGGGCCTGTAGCTAGCAGGGAGACAGAGAGATCTTTACCCTCTTTCAGAAGTACAGTAATTAGGGCCTCAGATAGAGCAGGAGGAAGTTGCCCACACAAGTACGCTTCGTTCAGCATATTCTTCAGGGGGGTTATGATCAAGGGCTGAATCAGTTTGTAAAAGTCCACCGAAAAACCATCCCTCCCACCAGGGGCTTTATGAGGGGCCATCCTAGTAATGGCTCTGCGAATTTCGTCCTCCGTGATGGGTTTGTCCAATGTATCTTTCTGCAAGTCAGAAAGTTTGGCGAGGGGTAAGGTCTCAACAAATTTAGCATAAGAATTTTCGTTCCAACACCTGTGGGAGGAGTAGTGTGTTTTATAGAACTTGGTCATAATAGTGTTAATTGAGGAGGGGTTTAGGAAGAGTTTTCCTGACCCATCTCTTAAGCTGATGATACTTCTTTCTGCTTGTCTTTGTTTTAGTCTATAAGCCAGCAACTTGCTAGCCTTTTCACCCTCAGCCTGGTATCGGTGTTGGACTCTATGAATATGGAGCTCAGCCTTCCTGCTTACCTGCGTGTTAATTTCTATTTGTATGGCAGATAGGGAGGATATAACTGATGGTGTCTGAAGCAATGAGGGCTTTGCTTTGTATTCAGCCTCCATACTTTTTAGAGTGTTCTCTAACTGACCTAGTTCCTGGTCCCTCATCTTCCATCTGTGTGAATCAAAGCTAATGATTCCTCCCCAATGGTGGCCTTATAGGCCTCCCATATACTTGCTGCAGAGGAAGGAGGATTGTGTTGAAAGAATTCCTCTGTGGCTGTTCAAAGGCACTGAGCAAAGTCCTTGTCAGACAGTAGGAGGGGGTAGAGCCTCCACAATAATGATTTGGAGGTACGAATAGCAGGCAAGAGGGTAAGGGTGACAAGAGCATGATCGGAAATATAGACTTGAGAAATCTCTAGCTGTAGACAGGTTAGGAGAGGTAAGCCAGAAATCTAGCCTACTTGCCATTTGGTGTGGAGCAGAAAAAAAAGGTAAAGTCCTTTACTGAAGGATTCAAAACCCGCCACATGTCAGACAGCTGGTGTAAAGACATAAGGTCCTTCAATGCCTGCAGGGCTCTGCAGTGTGGCCTGGTCTGGCATTGGATCTATCTGGGAGGCTATCCAAAACCAGATTAAAGTCCCCTCCTATTAGCAAATCAGGATTGTTGTAGGAAATATCCATATGTTTTTGAGAAATGGCATGGAAAAATTCTGGAGACACCTCATTGGGGCCATATATATTTGCCAAGATAAGGGAACCTGAGGGGGAAGAAACCTTCACGATGATCCACCTATCATCACCCCCTCTAAAAACCTCTTTAAGTTGTCATTGCAGTGATTCATGCAAAAAAATGGAGACACCCCGTTTAGCGGATTTGGCCGTACAGTGAACTTCGGTACCCACCCAGTCCCTCACCAATTTCGAGGCTTCTTTGGAACTTAATTTAGTCTCCTGCAAAAAGGCGACTTGGGTTTCAGCTTTTTCAGCCAAGCCAGAACCAATTTCCTCTTTATGGGAGAATTTAAACCCCTGACATTCCAAGTAGTGGTTGTGATGTTCGAGACATTAGCCATTATCAAGATGATTCCATTCTGCGTGCCAACAGCTATAGGCAAACACTGAAACCATCCTAGGTGACGGTAATATTTTAGCATAGATATTCCAGTATATAATTTAGGGTCCCCACCCTGGATTAAGTAGTGCAGCAACTCTAAACATGGCCACAAAGTGCCCAGCACAAATCCTAGCACCTCCTGAAATCATTTTTGCAGCTGTTATTATCTCTAATAGGATACTGAAGGAACACAAGAGCTAATATACCACCCTGGAGTGGGCCAGATGTATCCAGAATGCAATCACATTTCAAGGGGTTAAGATAGGAAAGGTGGAGAGGGAAACCTCAACTGAAAGACAGGTCAGCAGAATAAATATTTGGACTACCCCAAGAGAGTAGTGAGAGGTCTCACTGGATATCTTGTGGGGGTTGTAGTCTATTACCGGCCAGGGAGGAGGGAAATAATCCAGCACCTCCCAACGACCCAAGACTCTCCCCGGGGGTGGAGGGGTTGCGAATAAAGTGTGGGTTCCAAGCTCCACATCCTGGTCAGCATATTACATGCAACAGTGACCATCAAGAAGATTGTATGGAAGTTACCAGCTATCCATATCCTGGAATAAAGGCACCCATATTCGCCGTAGACTGGCCTATGCCCGTGGTTATACTAGGAAAAGTAAGGCCGGAGTGCAGTTGGTAGTAAGTGGATTGTGGTAAAATTCCTGCCCTATACCATATTGGTTTGTACCTGTACCTGGAAGGGAACTAGGGGTCGCCAATATTTGCACATTGTTCCTGTAAAAAATTCTTAGTGTTAATCCCCTGAAACCAGCACCCCTAGGAGAGTCAAAGCATGCACAAACTCACTTGACATCAGATGCTAGGGGCACTGCGAGTGATACCCAGACTACAATAAATGTGCATATACACAATGTATCTACATTAGCCTTTGTAACAAAAAGGATAACATACCAAGACCTTATAAAACCCTATTAAACTTTAGCTTAATAACAAAGTAGCTTGTCCCCTAAATTAGGAATCTGCCTGCAATTGTTCCACCTTGGATCCTATTTCAATGCTAACCATAGGAGCTATCCCTTAGCTACCCGGACGCCATGTATGTCCAAGGCAGCAGCCCCAAATTATAGACATGGCCTCAGGGACTAGCAAACCAACAGGGACAGAGTACTGTAATAGGGGCTGACAAATCTAGCAGCTGGGACAAAACCCCTCGTCCACACATGTAAAGACACAGTGTTTGAGTGCAAAATCCTAACAGCAGGGACAAGCAAGTAAATTCTGCAATATCAAAAGTTCTTGTCTGGCATTATCAAGTACATCAGCCCCTCAACAGAGTGGAACTAAAATGCATTGAAACAACTGACAAAACTGATCAGCCCCGAGAAACAAACCAGCACAAATTCTTTGTGTCCTAATCTGTAAAACTAAGCATCAGAAAGCAAGCGGTGCTGTGTGGCTGCGGCATGCTGAGGAGACAGGGAAAAACTCACCCCCGAGATTAAGGCAGGAAAGCCTGGTGTTCATACACCCCAGCGGCTGCTGGGCCTCGCAGTTGGAGAGGGGGCACCTCGCACACTAACAGCAATAACTAAAAAGACCTTTGCCAGAACTGTTTTTGCAGAAAAGACCAAGAGATTTCAACCACTCCACTTACTTCAGCAGTCCCTGATGATGTTTAGCCCCGGGTCCTTCACCCTTCTTGAGAGGTCGTTGGCAGGTTCATAGCACTTTTACCTTCTCAGGGGCTTCATGGTTCAACTGATCAGTCCTTATTGATGGAAGCCCAGTCGGTCACCACTTCCACTTGATCCAAGGGTATGGCATCTTCACGGCTAATGCTGCTCTCGTGCAAAGCTAGGGCTGTCGGCAACAAATCCCCAAGCAGCTCATACCGATTAGACAGCTTAATGGGTGTAGAAAAAGTGGAGGAACCATTGCTTCCTGAAAGTTGCTGGGCAAGTTGCCGACTTCTCGAGCGGTTTCTGTGTGGTTTCTCTGCTGCCGGCGAGAGGGACCTGCCAGGTCTACCGGATGTTTTCTTCCACTGTTTGCCTTTATAATGTACTTGCCAGTTGGACCTTTCAGCTGGCACCGGAGGTGGTGTGCAAACGTGACCAGGAGAACTGTTCAGTGGAATAGAGGTGTCCATAGGCGGTGTAGTTTCACCACGAGGTTGAGGAGCATGGTCCTGGTGCGGCCTAGAATCACCTCCAATATCCTTCAGGAAAAGTTCCACCTCAGCAGGAGAGTTAAAGGTAAGGTATTCTCCTCTGTACAGTACCCGGAGCTGCGAGGGACATCTTAGAGAAGTAGGCAAGTTTAATTTATAGAGGGGTCTGTTTTACCGGTCCATAGGCTCTCCGTCTTCCGGACAGATCATATGATTAGTCCTGGAAAATCTGAACAGGAGCCCCATCCCATCGCAGTGTTCTACTGTCCTGTGCAGCCTTCATGCATTGTTCTTTAACCAGGTACTTTAAGAATTTGCACAGTATTGGACGGGGTCGATCTCCAGGCTGGGATTTTGGAGCTAGTGACCCATGAGCCCTTTCCAGCTCCAGGGGAGAAAGATGGTCCAACTTGAGCACAAGTGGGAGAGATGTTTGCAAAAAATAAATCGTATCTGGGCCCTTAGCCCCTTCTGGCAGTCCCATAATCCGAATATTTTTTCTTCTCCCTCAATTTCCAAGGTCATCAACCTTGGCCAGTAGGTACTGTATTTGGCTATGGTGGTCCCGAACTTGTAGGAATTGGTCATGTAGAATTTGATCTTGTCGTTTAACTTGTAGTTCAGTGTCCCCCACTCTAGAAGTTAGTTTTTCTACATCCTTTTTGGTGGTAGATGTTGTAAAAATAATTGCAGCCGTATCAATTAATACTTTATTTAGCATGGAAGTAATGTTGCCCAGTTGTTGCTCCGCTGTTTGGGTAAGGGAGATCTGCGGATTGCGAGAGTGATCCATCCTCAGTCGGCAGGGATGCTTAGCAGCTAGAGCCCAGAGGTCTGTGAGTGTCAAACAGGCCTCAAATGGCAATGAGGTGGAAACTTCAAAGTCCAATATATTTGCAATCCTTTGTCCGATTTTTCCACTTTAAAGATGTATGGCTTCAGCCCGATGTGTAGAATGCAAATCCGGAGAAATATCCTGAGGAGATAGGTGCTGAGAATCTGGATGTAATAGGATGGATAAAGCTGGAACTGCAGCAGACTAGTTACACCTTCCATCTTGGCTGGCTAGCTCAACCCCCCCCCCTCCCCCCGCCAGAGTACCAAGCTTCATTAAATACTCCAGACTAGGGCAGTAGGAGCCAAGGGTTCACTCAGGATAATAATCCATTGAGGACTTGACCTGCAAAAGGTGGCACGCTGCCTGGCATGGACATTCAGAGCACAGTTGTGTAATAAATGTGTATACTGTGCTACATGTTGCAGCTCTGCAAATATCACAGCTAGGCACTGAGCGAATCTCAACTGGGGACGCAGCAACTGCTCTAGTGGAGTGGGCACATACCTGACCTTCCATCTTCATTTGCACCATAGCATAGCAGTGGCGTAGGCAGCTCACAATCCAGGCAGAAATACACTTGATTGTAACAGGCTGTCCCATTCAATTAGAACTGAAGGAGATAGCTATTTGGATGGCCTGAAGTCCTTGGTTCTGTACAGATAAAACCAAAGGACTCTGTTAACAGGTAGAGGACAGTGTGTTTTTCATTCTGGAAGCTGGCAAAGCAGGTAGGCAGCACTAGTGGCTGATTTAGATGGAACTCAGACACCACTTTTGTTAGGAACATAGGATGTGTGGTCAGAACTACCTTGTCTTTGTGGAAAACAGTACATGGAGGATCTGTGGACAAGACACAGATTTTATTCCCTCTTCAAGCAGAAGTGATGGCCAATAGGAAAGCTGCTTTGCAAGTTAAAAACTTCAGCTCACATGTTGCAAGTGGCTCAAAGGCTTGCAGGTGAGCATATCCAGCACAAGGTTGATATTGCAACTGCCACCGGCTTCCTGCTGGAAGGCCTTGTGTGTAAAATGCCCTTAAGGAACCTCTTGAAGAGTGGCAGCTGTGCCTGGTAGAGGATGATGACAGGCTAGTGGTATGCAGAAATATCACACAAGTGGTCCTTAAATGTGGAACACTGCAGGTCAGCATCAGTAAGGTCTATCAAGTACTCCAGAATCATGTCAGGTGGGCATCCAAAGGGGTCCAAATGCAGGTTTTGAAGCACCAGATGGAAACTCTTTTCCATTTGGTTGTGCAAAGTCTTCCTAGTGGAAGGCTTACATGCAACCGAGTATTTCAGAGACCCTCTGAGATACCATATACCTGTTCACTTCCATCTGTTTAGGAGGCAGGCCTAAAAGTGTAGGCTGGGAAGGACCAATATGATTGTGTATATTTAAAGGTATATTAATAGCTATATATTTATCTCTTACTGTTATAATCATTTGCAGGCACAACCTCTAAGTTATTCAACTCACTGGGGCAGCGAAGTCACCAATTCAGCCACTCTAGGCCTGTTCAAATATAATCTTTGTCATACCCTTGTGACTCGGGCCTCATGTGACTGCTTCACTTAATTACCCCGGGCTGACACCCCTGTCTCCCTTCATCTCTATTTTCTCCGTTTCTATGCCTCTGTCTACCTCCCACACCTTTTTTTTCTCTTTCTCTTTTTTCACCTCCCCCTTTCCCCTCAATTGCTGCACCCCTCCACTAGCTCTCTTCAGCTCTTATGCCCCCTCTTCCTACTCCCCTGTCCATTAGCCCAGGATCTGAAAGCCTTCTGACCTCCCATCTCCCCTACACTTATGCACCCCCTCTCTCGTATGCCTATATCAGTTTGTATCTTCAGTCCTTGCTACTTTTGAAACTCTTCTACTCCGATGACGAGGCTTAATTTTGCTGCATTGTAATTCTCTGTATAATTGTGTTCATGTACTCCACTATTTGTAATGATATTCCCTGTTTTTTTATTGTATCTAACCTAGGTACTATGTCTAGCTGTACTGTTTCTTGTGTTAAGTAACCCTGGACTGTGTAAACCCATTTCAATGTTTTTTTTATGGTCTTTTTATGAACATTCGACATGGAACCTTTGTAAAATAGGCTATGGCTCAAAGATGTTAATTCTGAATTCCCAATTAATAAATAAAAAAATTTAGTTTTGTCCCTGCTTTCTGCATTAGGGATGGTCACTGAGTTTGAATTTGAAAATTTGTCATCATGCTCGAGAACATTTGTAAGCACCGTTTCATCAGGTAGCCTGTTGTAAACTATCTCAATCATATGAACTGGAATTATGCAAATTTTACAGTGCATTCAGGAGACTGATTCAGTCAGACTTCAATGGGGAGAAGATGGAGGTAAGAAGGGAGGTCACAGAGCAAAAATTTAACAAGTAGCCTATGAGGAGAACTGCTTTATTCTGTCTTAATTGTAACATTTGATACTTCATTATTTAAATTTTACAGAAGAGACTGCATTGACACATTTGTTTATATATTCGTATGTTATAAAGTTATGTTTATGGTACTGGGATCTCGGTAATAGTGATTTTTCATGGATAGATTTAAAAATCTTATTTTTTATCTTTAAATGTATACTAGTAGTACTATATTTATCAATTTCACATTGTTAATTTACAAGCTTCATTTTTGCCATTTTAATAGAACTGTTTGTCTCCACTCGCCTCTCTCTACCAGGGGTTAGTCACGGAGTTTGAATTTGAGAATTATGTCATCATGCTCTAGAGTATTAGCATGCTCTGCTCTAATAGGCAGTCTCTTGTAAATAATGTCAATCATTAGTTTCTCTGTGCATCATTTTAATTTTCTATAATGTTAGCAGGGCCTATGAGAGGGTGGGGGAGCCAAGGATAATTCCTGGGGCTTGGCGCAGAGAGAGCCTGGGCTGCCCTACATGCTACTGTAAACAGCTGCAGAGGGGCCCCAGAGTATGAACTTTTACTGAGGCCCGGAATTCCTCCCATGGGAACTGAATGTTAGACACTGCACATGTTTCTTAGGTACTGATATACTATTAGTGCTGTCATGTAGTTTTGAGTACCCACAGCACCTCTCTTTGCCGACTTACACTCTCCAAATTTAAGGAGAGAAGAACAGGATAATTATCTTTTAAATTGATGTGGTGATAATAAGTGTTTGAGAGCTACAAGAGTCAGCAACAGTATTATTCAATTCACTAAACTGACACTAATCAAGTGCACCTGAAATACCTGTATAAGTACAGTTTGTGATGTGTTGGTAGCCACCTCCCCGAGGAAGACATGTTTTTTTCCTTGTAGTGCTGGGGCTTGTTGGGTTTGGTCCATTGGATCTCTGTTTTCAACATGTATTTTTTTCTAGAACATTTATTTGCACAGTGTGCACAATAAATGATCAACAAATTTGTCTATGCAGTGGAGTGCTTGCTGAAGGTGAAGAGAGTGTAGGCTGGGAAGGACCAGGTGACCCTGAGTCCGTAAATCCATCCTGAGTGGAAGTATTCTCGGTTTGTTGACTGATCATCTGTTCAACAGAGGAAACCATCTTTGTCAAATCCAGCAGGGACGATCAGTGTCAACTTGCTTCCATGCACCTCCAGTTTGAGAAATACCCTCTGCACTAGGGCGATGGGAGAGAATGCATGCATGCACACAGAAAAAGATTATGCCATCACAGTCTGAATGCATCCTGACAGAAAACACCATTTCCTATATTTCTGGAGCAGAAATTAGGCAGTTCGTCATTGAGTGGGGATGAAAAAAGGTCCACATCTGGGGTGCCCCACTTGTCAAACAGCAATCTCACCATATCTGGAGCTAGTGACCACTCTTGAGGATTGGCCTCTGTTTGGCTGAGCTCGTCTGCCAGAATGTTCAGGGCTCCTGGCAGATAAAAGGTCTGAAGTAGGATCCCTTGCTCCAGGCCCCATTCTCACACTCATCGCTTCCCTGCAGAGGGGGAAGAGTGTGCTCCTCGTTTGTTTGTTGATGTAATGCATCACAGACTTCTTGTCTGTTTGGAGGGGGACTGTTTTGTGGCTGACGAGATCCATTAGGGCTCACAGGCCATACAAAACAACTCTCATTCTCCAACACACTGATGTGGAAGTGTCTCTGACAGGTCCCAGACACCTTGTTTGGAGGCCATGACAGTAGTCCCCCCCCACCCCAACAGGGAAGTATCCATTATGAGTGTAACTTGGGGCTCCAGATGGAAGAAGGCAAAGCCCTGGAGAAGACTGTCCTCTACTAACCACCATGTGAGTGACCAAACCAGGGGCTTGGCACCTGAATGGGGTAGCTCTGAGAATGTAATGCTTGTGACCACTGTGCATTGAGTATCCACAGAGTTGTTCTCACATGCAGCTGTGTTGGGGCACTATGACCACTGAGGAGGCTATCAGAGTCAGCATGCATTGCATGGAGTGGGCTTGAACAGATTTGTGCTCCATAATGTAGCATGCAGCTGCAGGAGTGCCTATATTCAGCTCTCTGGAAGGAAGCCCAGGCCTCAACTGTATCCAAAAGAGCTCCTACAAACAGCAGCTGCTGTGAAGGTTGTAGTCGAGACTTCTCTAGATTCAGCAGAACTCCCATGGAGGTAAGGAACTGAGAGGCTGTGGCCACTGCCTGTCCTGTTTTCTGCCTGGATGTACTGCCTTATCAGCCAGTTGTCCAGGTAAGGGTAAACCTGTAGTCCCAGTTTTCTCAGGTGTGCTGCAAGTACTCCAAAACACTTTAAGACTCAAGGCCCTGAGGAGAGCCCAAAGGGCAGGACTGTGAACTGGTAATGGTGTCCAAGCAAAAAAAATTAGAGGTATCTGTGGTGGCTGGGGAGTGCCCCAGCATGTCCTGGTGTGCATCCTGCATGTCCAGGGAAGCTAACCAATCATGACGTTTCAGAAAGGGAAGCAGAGACCCCAGAGAAATCATTCTGATTTCTTCTCGATCCATAAGCTTGTTCAGGTTTCTGAGGTCAAGAACTGGGTACATGCCCTCTGATTTCTTTGGTAGTATGACGCAATGAGAGTAGAAGCCTGTATTTCATTCTGACTCTGGCACTATTTTCACTGCCTTGTTGCTCAGAAGGCCTACAATCTTCAATGTTAGAAGCTCTGACATATGAGCTGATAAGAGAGGTTGTCTTTTGGATGGATAGTCTGGAGTTATTCCTGTGAAGTTCAGGGAGTATCCCTATCAAATGACCATGAGGACCCACTTGTCCATCCTAATTCCCATTGATGATAAAAGTGAGTCAGGAGCCACCCCCACACACACACACTGAGGAAGAAAGGTCTGCCTCGGGCAGATGAGGCAGGACCAGAGCTGGAGCTTCAGAGGGTGACACTGTATGCTTTCGTCTGCACCTTCTTCTGCGGCTGGGGAGGCTGAGATTTGTTTCGGTCGCCCCTGCCTTTCCCACAAAAGGATTGCCAGCTCTGAAAGAACCAAAGTCCTTTTACACTCTGAGGGTTAGCAGGAACTGGCCTGGAAGTCTGAAGGGTCATTCTAGTTTTCTGAGATGCTTCATAAGACTTCTCTACCTGCTATACAAACAGATAAGTACCACTGAAGGGAACATTCATAACCTGCTGTTGGCCAGCCTGAGAAGCAGCACAAAGCCAGGAGTGCCTTCTGATACAGATGCCTGCTGCAGCTGAGTGGGGAGGCAGTATCAAAGGCATCTGTAATGGCACTGAGCTGATGACTGACTCCATTCCATCTGTGGCAGTCAGCAGAATCTTTTGTTTAGTTTCAGAGTCTGGCAGGGACTCTGCCAGAGACTTAAGCGAGCTCCAAAGGGTATACCAATACTTGGAAAAGAGCCCTTGGTAGCTAGTAATCTTGACGCTGCTAAAGCCTGCTTGTCCACAGTGTCAATCTTGCACAACTCCTTGTTAATGAGATGTGCAGTGACCTCTTGGGGAAGAATGGCTTTGCCATTCTCAGTGAGAATTAATAATGGCATCAGCTATAGGCTGAGCAACATACACTGGTCTGTCCTTAGGGGCAGTGCACTTCCTGTCTATCTGCTTGTAGCCAGAAGGGACAGAGGCAGCATGTCTATGATTGCATCAGACAGGGTCTCAAATGCAGGTAAGACATTGTCATAGCAGAGTATAGAGGTAGTACGATTGAGTACGGACTCAGGCTATCAGATTGTAGGTAGTACAGCTATGGGCAGGTACAGGAGTGGGTAGTGAGTATGTGGTTTCTGAGTGCCGCCTTGAAAGGACCCAGTTTGGTGAGGTTAGTGATGGATGTATGGAGCGTAATAAAGAAGGTGGGGGCCCTGACCATAAATTACCTCTGTGCCAGGGTTGTCTTGACCCTGGGAATTAACAGGGAGGCAGTGCTAGTACCGCGAGTGTTTACTGGGTGCTCTTTGGTAGTCAGGGATACTGCCAATCCTGGCAGTGTTAACCCAAGGAGAGATTTCTTGACTGTGAGACAGGCCCGATACCCGAGCCTCTCATCAAAGTTGAGGATCTGAGTAATGGAGTAGAGGGTGCAAGTGTGCGTGGTCTGTGCCGCACCTGACAGGAGCCTGCAGGCTTTGTTGACGACTGCTTTGATTTTGTTGAGAGCCATTGTGTCAGCCATGCTATAGATCAGGAGACCGTAGTGTATCAGGGACATGACAGATGAGGTGATGGCTAGTTTTAATGCTTCAGGGGGTAGGCAGTCCTTGTGGCAGTAAAGGAGGCTGATACGGGTGTTCACTGCAGATGTGAGCTTGTGAATGTGGGTATGGAAGGTAAGAGCAGGGTCAAAGGTAACCCCTAGGTATTGTAGGAGTATACCTGTTCTAGGGGGTGGAGTGAGCTGGAGACTCTGTGGAAGGGTGAGTTCTTTTGTTTGCTCCGATGGTGCACAAATAGTACGGTCTTAGTTTTCTTCAGATTCATAACCAGCCTGCTTTTGCTGAACCACTGTTCAGTCAGGCTAAAGGAGTGCTGGAGTGCGGCCTGCAGGCTGTTAGGGTTTGCATGGGACGGCGTTGTCTGTGTAAAATAGTATTTTTTCCGGGCAGAGGGAAGGGAGGGCATTGAGAAAGAGACTAAAGAGTAGTGGTCCCAGGATGGAGCCCTGGGGGACTCCAGAGCATATTGGGTGGGAGATGGATAGCGTGGTATTAATCTTGACACACTGCATTCCTGATGTCAGGTAGCTGGCGAGCCAGTTGAGGGGACCTTGAGAGAAACCTAATTTGAGGAGGGTGTCCAGCAGGAGGGGGTGGTTTACTGTGTCGAAGGCCTTGGAGAGGTCAACGAACATGGCCCCTGCTAGTTGTCCCTTATCAAGTGCAGCAAGGATATAGGATGAGAATTCCAGGAGGGCTGTGGTTGTGCTGTGCCCAGCATGGAAATCGTGCTGTTGGCTGCAGAGCAGGTTATAAGTGTCTAGGTAGGCTGTTGGCTGATCAGCCACAACCTTTTCTAGGGCTTTGGAGTGGGGGAGAAGGACTGAGATCAGTCGGTAGTTCCCCGTGGATAGGTGATCCCCACCTTTGTGGATGGGCATCACTTCTGCAGTTTTCCAGTTTTTGGGGAACTGACCAAGGCAAAGGGAGAGATTCAGGAGGCCCATTAGGGGGAGGAGCAGAA
Organism: Neoceratodus forsteri; assembly: GCA_016271365.2. Classification (NCBI taxonomy): domain Eukaryota; kingdom Metazoa; phylum Chordata; order Ceratodontiformes; family Ceratodontidae; genus Neoceratodus; species Neoceratodus forsteri. The sequence continues at coordinate 159,385,018 of CM057456.1, read as the reverse complement.
CATCCAGCACCAAGCAGAGTAGTCTAGTGTCCAGCAGGTCATTCAGGGGGCTAGTGCATTTCAGGGCCTTGGCCAGGTAGGGCTCAGCTTCCTGAGGGGTGATTGCCCTCAGGTAGAAAGGTGGATGAGTGAGCCGGGGGGTGTCCGAGGTGGGAATGGGGCTGAGGAAATTTTGGGGGAGGACTGAACTCAGATCAGTGAAACTGGTGTTGAGGGCATCGGCTATTTCCTTAGGATCAGTGCTAATGGATCCATTTATTGAGATCTGTGAGGGGGGGTGGGGACTGTGATTTGCCATTGAGTATTTTTATGTTGTCCCAGAATTTGGGGGAGGACCCCGAGGAGGAGGTAAGTTGAGCCCTGAAATGTTCAGCCTTTGCTTGACGGATGGCCCAGATACATTTATTCTGCTCTGTGCGATAGGCCTGCCTATTGGCAGCCTTTGCAGAGTCTCTGGCTTTGTGCCACAGGTTGTCTCTGTGCTTTAGTTGTTGGATGAGTGCAGAGGTTATCCAGGGTGCATTATTTTGCTTGCGGTGTGTTTTCTTTATAGGGGCGTAGGTGTCACAGGCAGAAATAAATGAGTCGTGGAAGTCATCTAGAGCAGTGTCCACATTAGTGGCCTGATAAATTGGGGTCCAGTCCCAGTGGGCAAGGTGTTCTTTGAATTTGGTGAGGTAACCCGGGCGAAGGGTATGCCGGAGTGTGGTGGTAGGTTGTTTGCCTGACCAGGTACAGCACAATGGTAAGTGGTCACTCAAGGAGTCTGGGAGGACAGTTATATCCTTAATTCTAAGAGGCCGGTTAGCGATTATGAATGATGTCCAGCACGGTATCCTTGCCTGTGGCGGGGTTGTGCCTTGTGGGCTGAGTCACCAGCTGATGGAGATCTAGGGCTGTGAGAGCTTCCCTGGGGGCAGTGTTCATGTCAGAGAGCCAATTTAGGTTAAAGTCCCCCAGGATGATATGTTCAGCTTTGTGCAGGAGGCTGGGGATATATTCTGTCAGGGGCTGGAGAGCCTGGGACTGCTTACGTGGGTCGATGTAGGCCACTGTGATTATTGGGGGGGGCTTGGATGGGTCGGGGTGATCTTGATGGACATGGCTTGTGTTCCATGGTCCAACACTGGTGGTGGTATGGCTTGGGCAAGCAGGGAGTGTTGCAGGTAAAGTGCACATCCAGCACCCTGTTTTCTGACTCTGTTGAGGTGAAGTAGGGTGTAGCCTGGAATGGATACAAAGGAGTCAGGGGTGGACTTAGAGAGCCATGTCTCCACCAGGGCGAGGATGTCTGGCTGGTGTTGTGTGATCCAGCACTGTAATGCAGCAGTTTTCTTTAGTATGCTGTGAATGTTCATACAGGCAATCCGGAGTCCAGGGGTGGGTGTAGGGTGGTTGGGATGGGGGGCACAGGTCCTAGGTTAGGGTGGACATTCCCCAGGAGTAGAAGGAGCAGTGTAAATGGCCTCAGAAGGGGTTGGAGCTTTTTAGCGCTGTTGGTCGCAGAGCTATTTCCAGGTCCTGTGCAGCACACGCATGGTGCAGGTAGAGAGAGTACGATACTGACAGCTGGCCATATAAGGGGTGGGGGTTGCTGGTGACTGTGACCAGTATGTGTGGTGAGCCTATGGGTGGGAGGAGGGTACTGTGCGGGTGGACGTGCTGGCGGAACTGGGACGGAGTGTCCTTACCAGTGTCAGCTGTGGGGCACTGATTGGCAGGGGAGGAGGTGAGTTTTGCAGGTGTGGGAGCAGACCCACAAGTAGGGGTAGGATGCTGGACTTTGGTGCATGGGGTACCAGGTTTGAAACCAGGGAGAGGACTGTACATGGAGGGCCTGGTTGATCACGAAAAATGGGGATGCTCAAAGTGAACAGACAGTGGGAATGCAGTGAAAAGAGGGGGTGCGCTAGCAACTCCTAGTGGTGGAGATGAGATATGCATCTGGATGGGGGGGAAGTAGAGCTGTGAAGGGGGAAGTAGAGCAGAGAGAGTGAGCTAGAGGGGTATAGAGAAGGGAGAGAGTGAGGAGAGGTAGTGCTACAGGCTGCAGAGGAATATGTTCCCTCTGGTGGTGATAGCTTATAAACAGCAAATGGAAAAGCAGGGAGATAGTTAAGAACGGGAAGTCATGTGACATGGGAGGGCCTTAAATTGAGGGTCGGGCATGTATGCAGCTTGCCTCGACATCAGTCCTCCTGAAAAGTTTTGGCTTCCACAGGGTCCTAGCACCTCCAAAACTCCATCCCCAATACCACTGTGTGACCCCTTGTCAGCACCACCTCCAAACCAAGCCTCAGTGAAATCCTCAGAGATAGCATTCTCCCAATCATTGTGGCCGGTACAGTCCTCAATCCCTCGCTTGGTGTTGACTTCAACATTGTACTCTGTGCCACCACCTTCTTCTGTGCCATGAGTGACACCAGAGTTGGGGATAGCCTCCAAGATGACATAGTCATCAACACCTCACTCAGAGCCAGGCCCGGGATTGGCACCATTACTGCTGCCGCCTCCTCCACCATGTCTGAAGAACTCACCATCCTCAGTGTCACTAGGCACACCATGGACCGTGACAACATCCAAACCAACAACAGTCTCTGTGTTGGTCCCTCTCCCGATACCATGAACAGTGTCAGGAGGAGGCCCAGTGTTGTCCTCTGTGCCAGCCACAATGTCATCACAGCAAACATCAACAGCAGCACATGGGGCTCCAGAAGATGACCTCAGGGTGTAGACTGTGCATATAGTTGCAGCCTCACCACCAGGGACATCTGCTGCTCAAGGCAGACAGACTGTGGAGGGTTCATAGTCGACTGTCCAGAAGATGTCAACTGTCCTCCAGACCCACCCACCAGAGTCTCCAGCACCACAGCATGGTGTCGAGTAGAACTACATATTTCCACAGAATCAGAAGTCCCGGGAAGAGACCTGGGGAAAGACGTAAAGACCTGGTCTTGGACGCAGGTGTGTGAGGCTTGCCTTCAAAGATGGGGATTAGGTGAACCCATCTTAATGCAGCAGTGCAACGAAAATGGGTTAAAATTTGACCCCACTTTTTTCTTCTTAATCAATGCCAGATGTATTCCAGTTTATTTTGGTGGTAATATTTTCAGTTTTCATTATCATTTAAGAATTTTTTGAAAGTTCTAAAATAATTATTTCTCAATTAAAAAAGATAGCCGCCTAATTTTTGCAATGAAATAATACCGAGGACCCTAGGAGGGTAGGAATCCAGACAAAATTTCAGATCTACAGTAACACAGCACAAGAAGAATCCATAAAACCCAAATCAACAGTTCTGCCAATATTTTTCACAACCATAGCAGAATATTAGCTTTTTGAAATAACTTTTATCATTGCACTGCTGCTTTAAAGTGTGATTCTCTAGGGTATAGCAATCCATGGAAAAGCAGGTGTCACATGCTTCCATGTCATGCTCCAGTCCAAGACAGGCCCCACAGGACTCATGTCAGTCAGTTATAGCGATTAGTTTCCCAGAGGAGCAACGATATATGATGGGTGACTGTCAGACTTTCTATTTCAGCAACACGGCTCCTTTCTTGTCAGATTTTGGCATCACAGAAAATAACAAAAGGCAGTTCCATGAACATGGGAAAAACACTGACACAGCAAGAATTAAACAACAGCGAGGTGAATTGAGGAACTGTGTGCTCATGGTGTGCACTCAGTGGGAAGAACAAAACCAAGGCTGGCGAGGAAGCCGGCAACTATTACTCGCTAGTACATGGCACCACACTGGAGGTAGGCTGGTTCTGTGCCCAGTAGCCATTGTCAGCACCTGGCCAAAAGCTTGTGAGGTCCTAGTGCCCACGACCTAGACCCATAAGTGGGAAAAAATGGTGAAGACTGATTCTTGGAAGATCAGAACTGAATTACCTGGCAACAGTTATTGGCAGATGCACTATGACCAGAAGCCATTGCCAGCCCCTAGCCAAAGATTTGCTCCTGCAGGGTTTTAGTTCCTCCAGCTCAGACTAGAGATGTTGCGAAGTTTTACTTCACTGATGAAGTTGCAAAATTTGCTTTTGCAAATAACTTTGTGAATTGCCCACTTCATTTTGCCACTTCACATAGAGTTTTCCTTGGGAAATGGCACTTTCTGAGGTGAAGCCAGCTGAAGTCAAGGCAGGTTGCAACGTCACCTTAACTTTGCCTGAAAAAGTGCCACTAAACTTGCCAAAAACGTTGTACTCCATGAATTTGGCAAACTGTGGAATATTTTGCAAAGCAAAGTTTGCCACTTCACACATCTTTAGCCCAGACCCTTAAATGGGACTCAGTGGGGAATGATTCAGCGGAGATCGTCCTGTTTATGAAACTGCATAATGACGGGCAGAGATGCTCTCTGAATGTTGGTCTATTGCTATACAGCAAACAAACACAACACACACTCAGTTTACAGATGGCATGCTTTCATATTTCCAAATCCACTTATTCTTAACTGCTACATGGATTTCTTGGAACCAACAGTAAAGTTATGAGGTAAATGTGAAAACACTGTACCATGTCCCAGTATAAACCATCAATTTTGACAACAAAACTAGATGAAAGAGGGTGTGCAGTTGTGGGGTGGGAAGGTGAGTGCAGAATTGGGAGCTGTGATGACCATAAAAATACTTACAAGTAAGGACCTTGTTAGCATCCCCTGTGATGGGTGTTAGAAGAGCTGAAATGCCAAGTTTTTCACTTGGATATTCTTGTAATGTGGAGGTAACTGTAGTCTCTTTCATGGTCTTCTTTACTGAAGCTGGTGTTAACTTAAATCAAAGTGTTTATAGAACATTAAAATATTACATAAAGCATAAAAATATTTTTTGTCAACTTATAATATATTCCACATCTGCATAATAGTAGTACCACAACAGCTCCTGACCTTAAATATGGCACAAACTGTATTTTTCTTCTTCAGGGAATAGGCATAACAAATTACCATTAAATGAAAAGTATTGGTTTACCAAGGAAAGCAGCTACTGCTTAGATCAGGGCTTAAGCTTTTACTCACCAATATAGAAGAGCAAAGGGGGGACATGTGCATGGTCTACAAAGCACTGCAGAATGAATCAACAGCAACTAGCTATGGGTTGACACTCAAGCAGGGAACATACCAAACCAGAGGCCGTCCATTACAGTTCAGGGTTTTATTTAACTCCAAAAACTGATTAGCGTTTTGCTCATAAAAGTGCTAAAACATTGTGAAAATGCATAGCACTTGCTTCACTGTGTTTAACAGGCATAACACTTCTAAAAAACCTATATAAATGCTTTCTGTACAGTTAGCATTGTCCCAAGAAAAAAACTGCTAATCAATTATTTAAAACCCTATAGTTAAGACTAGAGAAATGGAATTTACTAAAGAGAAGTCATTGGTTTAGCCTCAGGGTTCCCCCGTTATGGAACAGCTTACAAACCGAGGTGGTCATGAGCAGAACCACAGATCTGTTCAAAACTAGGCTTGATAGGTATATTATAAATAAATATGAAAAGGCATAAAATACTGAAGAAAGCAAAAATGTCGACGCAAGTCTAATAAAACTTGAACAACCTATTAAGTACCTCAATCACCCATGCAGGCTGACTCTCCTGATAGAGTGGTTTGTAAAATGGAGGCCTTGTAAAACTGCAACTACCAAGTAGCATGCTGGCACGTCATGATATGCCTTTGCCCCAGATTGCACTAAACAAGAGTTCTAACACTGTGTAATGATGACAAGCAACTGCACCTTCTAACCCAGTGCCCTACGTAAGGAGATTTAACATGCTCCATCTCCTATGCCATGCTGTATTTGCCAAGACTAAGCCTACAGTACATGGCATGTTCATTTTAATTATAAGCATGGCATTCAGGCTTAGTCTTGGCAAATAAAGCAGGGCAGAGGAGATCTAGAGAATGGCAAATTTATAGGGCATGGTGTTAAAAGGGGCAGTCCTGCATCATTTGGTGTCCCGCCCAGGGAACCATCCTGGGACCCCATCTGTTCAGCCTATTTCTGAGCACCCTTCCTGACTCCTGCTCCTCTAATATGTTGCTCTATGCTGATAATGTCGTAGTATTTGCTAGCAACAAACAAGTGGATCCAATTACCAATGAGCTTCAAAGCGGCTTCAGGGAGCTGGAGGAGTGGTTCCACCAAAATAAGCTGCTCCTCAACTACAAAAAAAACAAAGTTACACTTTTCTTAAGCCACCAGGCCAAGAGGAAAGTGAGCCAGCTCAACATTTGCAATAAAAAGGTGAAACACTTGAACAGGTCAATTCTTTCAAATACCTCGGTGTTACTCTTGATGACTCCATTACCTTCAACACACTCTGAACACGTTGTTGAAACTGTAAATGCAAAACTAGGTATCTTATACAGACACCAGAACTCTATCATACCTGAGGCAACGAGTGTTGTCACCAGCTCCACCCTATCTGACATCGACTATGGGTTAATAGTCTACAGTGTACTGTAGCCTTGGACACCTCCCTAAATAGAGTCAAGATGGTCATGGATAAAGTCTTTAGTTTGGTTCTCAGTGCTGGCAAAGTCACCCACACCTGCAATCTTTATGACCAATTGGGCTGGCTCACCCTCAAAGCAAGAATTATGAACCAAGGTCTGCCTCCTGGGAAAGACTACATTGCCAAACCTACTCTCCCCCCCCAGTCTCTGAACACTAACATAGCCAGTGCACATCCCACATTGTACAAGAAGCATTTCCTGCAATGCCCTCAGTGTTCCTTTGCCTATAGGGCTCCACTATGGCTAAACAGCATCTCTGCCTCAATAATGAACACTGCAAAGATTGGCCACTTCAAAACTGAACTCAGAAAACACCTCGCACATATGGGAAAATGTGACCGTTTTGATTCAATTTCATAAGATAGTTACTCTCAAAAGTTGCCCATCCTCTTCCCCCCTCCCACAACCTTACTGTACACCTATGTCATAACCCCACCTCTCTCCACTACTTCTCACAATGCACTGATCTTACCCAACCTCCTCCCACACCACTTAACCTCTATTATAACAAGCATTTGTCAATACCGAATGTTGTCGCGCTGGCATTAGCTTTGGTAGTGCAGTGCGGGAAAACATTTTGGGCAGGATGTGAAAAATGACAGCTGTACAGTTCATAAGGAGGTGTAAAAAAATGCCAGTGTTGAAAATGTGGCATGTAAATATAGCAAATTTGCGAAGTTACAAGGGTGCGTGGGAAATATGCAATGCATGCTGGGAACAGTGTCATTTTATGGGCGTTCAGCAACAAATTTTCAACATAGGCATTTTAGCACCTCTGCTCATGTACAGTGTCACTGTTATTTCCTCAAACTGTCCCAAGAAGTGAGTACACACAGCGACCACGCTATTCGGCGCTGGAAGTGCGAAAACACATTTTGGGCAGGATATGTGAAATGACAGCTGTACTGTTCATCAAGAGGTGTGGAGAAATGCCAATGGTGAAAATCCAGAGTAAAAATATCACAAATGCACGACGGTACGAGCGTGCATGCAATCTGCCAATGCACGCTCGGAACAAAGTCATTTTATGGAGTATCGTCACCAAATTTTCAAGAGAGGCATTTTAAGACCTCTGCTCATGAACTGTGTCACTGTCATTTTCATAATCTGGCCCGAACACTGATTTCCCACAGCGACTGTGCTATTGTGCGCCGGAAGCATGGAAACACATTTCAAGCAGGATGTGGAAAATGACAGCTGTACTGTTCACAAGGAGGTGTACAAAAATGACAATGTTGAAAATCTGGCATGAAAATATTGCGACCCGTAGTTACGCAGCCTGTGTAGCAACGCAAAATGCATGCTCGTTAAACATGCATTTGTTGGATTTTTCCCACCTAATTTGGAACATAGGCTTTTTGAGAGGCCACCTCATGAACACTGGCACTGTCTTTTCGTTAATGGGTCCTGAAAGGTAATTCCACGCAGTGCATGCAAAATCATCTTTCAAGGCTGATTAATGCCATGACAGTGATAGAATTCATGAGGAGGGGTCCCAAAAACCCCATGTTGAAACTTTGGTGCCAAAATTCCAAAAAATGCCCGAGATATGCAGCAAAGTAAAAAAAAAACCCTATTCATTCCATTATACAGCTTACCGGCATTTCCTCAGTTCGCATTCGACTTTGAAGAGTGCAGACGTGTTCCTTGCTCCATCAAGATCGGCCATGGCAGACTCGGAGGTAAGTGTGGGGTGAGGGGATGTGGGTAGGCAGGTGTGCAGTGCATGGATGAGGGTGGGGGCAGGAGGCGAGGGACCATTGTTATGTTACAGGAAGAAAAGAAATACAACTAACATCGGCGGGACAGTTTTTTTTTTCAGGGACTTGGCAGGCTGGGGTGGGCTCCAGCGTGCCACCTAACTGTTTTGGGGGTTGCTGCAGCCGATGGGGATTGGGCACCTTGTTGGCACACAACGGGGTGTGAATTTATGCCGACGGGGACAGGGCACCCCCATTGGCACACAATAAAAGCGGGGGCAGAGCCGAGGGGGACTGGGCACCACCTCGGCATATAAGAAATGCAGGGGGCCTACTTATGCGGACGGGAGTGGGCCCCCTGTCAACACACAATGAAAGCGGGGAGGCAAGAGCCGAGGGGGATAGGGCACCCCTCTTGGCATATAAGAAATGGGGGGGGCTGCTTTATGCCGACAGGGAGTGGGCTCCCCCGTCGGCAAATTTGTGCGGCCACAGTAAGCCGGCAGGGGGATTGGGCACCCTCAAAGTCTGCTGTTGGACGCCCGCCCACCATGCTGCTAATGTGGCGAGTAGGTAGGAAGGGTCCGCTGCATCTGATGAGCTTTGCTCAGATTGCAGTGGACCTTTCCTTAGATGTGCTCACCACATTAGCATGCACGGTGTGACACCAACATGCAGGCTGATTGGGGAATGAGGGACGCACCTACTGATGTGTGCCCTGCATTCGCCCAACAGTGGCCGCGCCTCCAAATCCCCACTGCCGCAATATGCTGGCTGCACAAGCTCGCCAACATAAAAAGGGTCTCAGAAATGCTGCAATCTGATTGGCTGTTAGGATTCAAACAGCCTTACATTAATCCATGTTACACTGTCATGTACAGCCTAATCACCATGGCACATGGATTCTTCCTGTCAGCATTCCATCCTCTAGCACTGCTGAATGACTGGAATGATGCATTCTGATTTTGAACCAGCATTCTTAAACTGTTGGTGGAACAACTATTTTATTAAAAATGTCCCTCTAAATGAGGAAAACATTCAAAAGGTATACTTTTAACGCTTTTCTTTTGGAATATTTTTTACAGTAGGAATGAAGCACTTCCAGGAGTTAGAGTAACAGTCAGTTAATCACCCCCTGGGGCAATATGGCACCCTTAGGGGGGCATTAACAGACTGTTAATCTAACCCTTGGTCATGCCTTATTGCTTAATTCCCCTAACCCTCAGATAATTCCGACCACCCTTCACCCCTACAGTAATGCCTCAGATAACCCTCTGTGACCTATCTCCTGGCTGTATGCCAGTTTTACTCAGGACGAGGCCATGATCTGCTTTTTGTAAGATAACTATTCTTGTAAGTTTCATCATTATTTTTGTAACAGATATTTTCTTGAAAGGTGTACTGTTGAACGAATCCTGTGTACCTTCCTTTGACGGTTTGTTCCCTGTTTTTTGACGTGGAACTTTTGTAAAAGAGCTGTTAACTCAAAGGTATTGTAACCAGAAACTTCAGATAAATTATCACAGTGTTAGCATTAATGTGCAGTGCAAACTTGTGGGTACAGGCATATAATGAAATGCTTGCCTACCACTCATGTAGCTGTGGTTTTTATGAAGACTCCATTTTGCAAACTATTATGAAAAGATTCCACCTGCATGGGTGATTGAGGTACTGAAAAGAAAGTCTATGCAGCAGTTGCTTCTTTTGAAGAGCCAGTAGTACTTCTTTATAAAACAAACATGACTGCCATGCTGTCTAAATTTAAGAATCAATTGACACAAGAGCCAGTAACAGATCTTGGATGTTGGGAAGCAAACATCAGTTAACTTTCTCCATTCCACTTGCAAATCCTTGACCTGCAGTGACTCTCCACTGTAATATCATCCATTAGTGACTCAATGACCTGCAATCTACCCCCACCAGGAAAAATTGAAAAGGTGTGTTTTTACTGTAACTGAAGATCTTCCAGAATACCTTCTCAATGGAGTACCACTCTTGGTTTAAGCCAGAGACCTTAGGACCCTGTGGGTGGAAATCTTCTGGCCAGAGGGCCAGCAATGGCTACTGCCCTGCAGCACCTGCTTGACATTATGGGGTGATGCGTGCCTGCCAATAACCATTGCTGGCCTCCTCGCCTACCTCAGTTCTGTTCACCAAGACAGTAAGAGAAAGCAAGAAAAGTAGGAGAGAATTGTGTTTGCATGATAGACAAAATAAAGAAAGGGTAAGAAAAAGGATACAGGAAGAGAAAATAAACAACTGAATATAACCAGAAAATATATGCATATAGATACATGGACGGGAACGTTCTCCATAGAAAGGGCCATAATTTATTCTCCTGCATAACTGTGACTAATCTGGCCTCCTGCATAATCATCTATCTTGTCTGGCAATAAGCCTGGGTTTAAAAAAAAGTAAACTATATACTTGCAGTAATTAAACAATTACAGCTATATACCTACACGAATCAAACAACTAAAAGTATACACCTACACTAATAAAAAGTATATACCTACACTACATTAAACCCTATGGGACAAGTTTAATAACACAGTTATAGTATATGGTTACTCTGTTATAGATAAAACTCAACCTGCTCAAAATCCTTGTTAAGCATATTCTAAACCGCTATGCACATTCCAAAGTGCTGTTATGTACATTAAGAACAGTTACGCACAGTTCAAAGATCATAAATTTTAAATTTCTCATTTATTCTACACATAGCTACTTACTAACCACCCAGTGCTCAAAGTCATACCGTTTACCTTTCAAAAGTTTGGAAATTTGATTTTGTTATGTGAGCAGAACAAAGAAATGGCAAGATTTTTTGTTTTCACTTCAGTGGGGGTCTGTCACACGTGTAAAAAAACATACTATAAAAAATAAAATATGGTCAACCACACAGAACTTGGCATGTGTTTCCATCTTGGGGTTGAGATGACAGCATGGACCTCTCGAGCTTCGCTCTCGAGGTTCATATGCTATCATCTCAACCCCTCGATAGAAACACAGCCTTGTGTATGGTTGCCCATACATTATTCTCTATACAGTACCTCATCATTTGGAAGCTAGCCAAACCAGTTAGCAATCTGCAAAAGAACCTGGAAAAAAAAAAAAAAAAGACTCTTACATAAAGCCCTACAAAACTCAGAAATCCCCCAAACTCCTACCTGCACTCCCAACGCACCATTTCCTCCTTGCCACAAGAGATCTTCAGGTGCTATTGCATGATCGAAAATGCAATCTCCATATCAATAACTATCCTAATATATTATACTCAACAAACAATGGGTAAGGGTGGAACACTTAGAAGTATACCTATCTCAGTGGCTAATTAGGGCAATAAAGTCACTCGACTTTGGGGTCTTGACCTTATAGACCTAATTTCTTATTTTTTGTTTAAAAGTTTGTAACCGGGAAAGGCACCATGAGCCAAGACTCGTTTCCAGGTGCGACCCAGGGATAGGGGAACATAGGGATGAAACATACATTAAAAAAACAATTAGATAACAGTAAAGAGTAATTCATGTAAAACACTCACATGGGTCACAGTTACAAGACCCAAACAGCAGGTAAAATTGGCAAAAGAGGTACAAAAAGAAAACACAGTTTGAGGCAGGTGTAACAATTACATATACTGAGTCATGAAACTACAGAAAAACACTGTACAGCCGTAATACCGCACACCAACTGCAGAAGCAAAGTATGTTTTGACACTAGAGGCGTCTCTGGAGAAAGGAGGAGAAAGTGGGGATTTAGGAACTGGGGGGGTGGAAGAGAGTCATTTGTGAATTTAGGGCGGAGGGAAACTGGGAGCACTGAGGGACGGGTAAAAGTTGGAGGAGCCTTTTGAGTGAGGAGGAGGATAGACAGAGGTCAGAGGGGAGTTTGTTCCAGAGAGAGGGAAAATGAAAGGAGAAAGCAGATTGGCCAGAAGCAGAGTTTGGGTGAGGGATGGCAAAGGTTCGTGGGCCTCTTTGGTGAAGGGAGTAGGTAGAGGAGGCTGCTTGGGAGAGGAGGGTCCCAAAACAGAACTTAATAAAGGAGGCACAGTGAACCATTCTCCTGTGACATAAAGGTGCAAAGGATAGGGCGGTGTAAAGGAGACAGTGGTGTGGTGGGTGAGGGGAGGTTGTTATGAAGCAGCAGCAGGAGTTCAGAAGGATATCTAATCTGGCAAGTGTCAGCATAATCGAAGACAGATAAGATCATTTTTGTTACTAGTTCCCGGCAGGTGGCGAGAGGGAGGCTATTTTTATGTCAACAGAGGACAGCCAGTTTAGAGCAGATGGCATCTATGTGGGTGGAGAAGTCAAGGTGGCAGTCCAGTCAAACACCCTGGTATTTGAAGGCCTGGACATTCTTGAGGGGGGAGCCGTCTAGGGTAGTAAAGGCCGGAGATGATTTGAGGGTGGCCAGTTTTTGCCTGGAGCCAAAAGATAACCACTGTTTTTTTAGCGTTTAGTTTGAGGTGGTTTTCCTGAAACCAGGACTGGACTCTGTTGAAATCCTCCTGGAGAGAGGACTGTACACTGGAGACAGAAGGCCCGGAGATGTAAATGATAGTGTCATCCATGTACATATGCATTTTAGAGGATTGACAGATTGAGGGTAGGTTATCTATAAATACAGAGAAAATTATGGGGCAGAGGATGGATCCCTGGGGACCCCAGAAAGTATGGGGAGTGGGGGGATAGAGCATTGCATATTTGAATTGACTGCTGTCAAAAGATATGAGTGGAATCGGTTGACAGCAGATTCTGCAAGGCTAATGGATCTAAGGTTGTGAAGTAGGAGAGGATGGGGAAACAGAATTAAAAGCCTTCGCCAAATCTATGAAAATGGTGGCAGTAATGTGACTGCAGTCCATAGAACAGAATATTGAGTCTGTAACCCTTAGAAGCGAGGAGATGGTTGAGTTTTGTTTTCTAAAACCTGATTGTACAGGAGAAAGAGTACTTCTGCTAGCTAAGAATTCAGACAGCGTAGAGTGTATAAGGGTTTCCTGAAGTTTGGCAAAGGAGGGGAGGAGGGAGATAGGCCTGTAGTTGTCAGGTGAGGAGGGGTCACCTCCCCTTGTGGAGTGGTATGACCTTGGCAGATTTCCAGGCCTTCAGGATGGAGGAGGTAGAGAGGGAGAGGTTAAGAACGTGGGAGAGAGGGGTGGCTATAGCTGAGGCGGAGATGTGGAGAAGCTTACGGTGGAGACCATCAGAGCTGGACTTGGTAGGGTTATGGGTAAGGAAAGCCGAGTAGACCAAGCGAGGGGGAGGGGAGTTAGAATTTGGTGGGTTGGTCAAGAGCTTCCAAAGGGACGGGGGGGGGGTTCAGGGGTAAAGGGGAGTGGTTATTGGGGAGTGTGTGTGGCAAAGAAATTGTTGAATGTCTCTGCAACTCGTGCTTGATGGGAGATTAGGGATCCATCAACTCTGAGGACGGGGGGAGGCCTGTCGGGCCAGCAGGTCAAGGAGAGAGTAGAGTACTCTCCAAAAAGATGCAGGATTGTGCTGCACTTGCTGCAGGTTTTGCCTGAAGTAATTGGCCTTTGAGAGATGGATGGCCTTAGTGCAGTTATTCCAAAGGGCTTTGTAGGCTTGGAGGTCTACTTGAGATGGGGAGTCTTTGTAGCATTTTCAGATTTTGTCCCTTGCTCTGCATTTGGCAAGCAGGTCAGCAGTTATCCAAGGGTGATGTCTTTTTACTTCTGGATCTCTTTAGTGGAGTGTGGCGATCCCAAATGCGGAAGGAGAGACTAGTGAAAAAAGATAGGACTGAGTCAATGTCTTCCACGGAAGAGATGGGATTCCAGTCAGCCTCAGAAAGATCATGTTGAAGGGCAGTGGACATCAGGATTATGAAGGGGTCAGGACCAGATGCATTTGGGGGCAGCATAGGAAAGGTGAGTCTTACGGATGCAGAATGTGATGCAATGGTGACTGAGGGCATCCTGGAAAGTGCCTGCTGCAATGATATGGTGGGGTGGGAGGATAACACCCAGTCAAGCAACAGTGAGGTTATGAGAGTGGAGGTTCATACGGGTAGGTTTGTGGATCAGCTGTGTTAGGTTGAGAGCTTCAATTTTGAGGAGGGTGGGCTTAGAGGAGGGGGGGGAGAGCCAGTCAAGGTTGAAATCTCCTCGGAGCAGCAGCTCACTGTTTGCCGAGTAGGAAGAGATGGAAGTGATAATGGATACTAAGGAGTCATTATATGTTTTAGGCCGGGAATAAAGTGCTCCTACAAAAAGTGGGGCAGTGGACGGAAGAGATATCTGAGCCAAGAATAATTCATGGGAGGAGGTGTGGGACTCCGAAGATAATGGAGCTTGAGAGAGATTGTTAAATGTAAAGGGCGACACCACCATCATGCTTGTCTCAATCTTGTCGATATAATTTGAAATCCGGAATTGAGAGGTCAGAGTCTGGGATTCTGGCTGAGAGCCAGGTTTCTGTAATGCACAGAATGTCTGGTGGGTGTTGGGTGATCCATACCTTGAGAGCATTGATTTTGGGGAGAAGGCTGCAAACATTCAAGTGAAAGGTGCGAAGACCCTTTGGCATGAAAGAAAGGTTAGGAGAGAGGCCAGGAATGGGCAGGGTTTGAGGGGAAGGATTGGGGGCCTAAGTTTGGGTGGATGTCTCCAGACAGGAAGGGGAGGAGGAGTAGAGGAACATGGAGGTGGGAGGTATCTGTACCTCTGGCAGTTTTGGGGAGAGCTTGGAGAAGGTGTCAAAATGCAGTGAAATAGGGCTTCAAGGTTTAGGAGATGAGAATGAAGTAGCCCAGGGTGTATGAGAGGATGAGGGAAGGCATGGGGTAGACTATGGGAGTGGAGGAAGAGTGCATGTGTGCTGAGGAACAGGATCCAAGTAAAGGATTGAGTATGGGGGGAGAGAAGTAGTGTTGTGGGGGGGATCTGGAGGGAGAGTTGAGTTAGGGTAAAGTGGCATGGGGCAGGAAAAAAGAACGGGGAGGAAGGATAGTATGAGATAGGTGGGAAGAGACATGTTGGGGTGCAGAGGG
The DNA here is from genome assembly GCA_016271365.2 of Neoceratodus forsteri. Taxonomy (NCBI): domain Eukaryota; kingdom Metazoa; phylum Chordata; order Ceratodontiformes; family Ceratodontidae; genus Neoceratodus; species Neoceratodus forsteri. The sequence continues at coordinate 159,369,775 of CM057456.1, read as the reverse complement.
ACAGGAGGAGTGGGGAAAGAGAATGAGGTAGAGAAGTCAGGAATGAGCTAAGAGATAGCAGGCTTCAGGAGAGAAGGGGAAAATAAGGACTAGCTAGGTGACTAGGTGCCATTAGGGAAGAGGGCCAGGGATTGAACAAGACAGACAACACTAGAAGCCTCTGGCAGAAATGAAATTGGAAGTTAAAAAAAGAGAGGTTTAGATAATGAAGAAAAAACAATGAAGGGTAACGCTCAGTAGATGCGGCAAACAGAAAAAAGCAAAGGATTATAGGACAAGTGTGGGATGCCTCTAGCATTCAGGCAGTAATACCTGCAAATGGAAAACCGGACACTTAAAAAAAAAAAAAAAAAAAAATCAAAGCCTACCGACATGTGACCCACTGAAGATGGAAATTACGTACCTACCGTAATTCTTGATCTTTCTGTGTATCTTCCGCATTCATCACTGTTGGTTCTGGCCGGAGGATCAGGATCCCGTGGGAGCTTTTTTATTATTTGCAAGGGGGAGGAGTCGATGTTGCAGTGGCACCACCCTTGAAGCCGAAGCATTACATGGCACTTGCGGGTTGGACAGTAACTGACGCCAACCCCTCCTCAGCCTCAGTTCTGCATACTGGAGAGAGAAACAGAGAAGGTGGGGTCAAGGGAGCCCGAGGGATAGTAAAAGAAAAGGATGTAAAACTAAAAAGGAGGAATAAAGCCATACAGAAGACAGAAGAGAAGCAGGCCTAAGGGATTGTGACAGGAAAGTCCCAATCTCTGGGCGAGTAAGGGAGTGAGGGATGAAAGGGTGAGGGGTAGAAGAAGAAGAAGAGAGAAAGAAGAAAAAGGGAGGGAGGAGAGAGAAGACACCACCCCCGAGGATATAGCCTAGGAAACTACTCAAGGAGTAGGATGGTATTGCCCCAGACCAGACCATCTTCCAAGCCAGAGGAGGGCTTAACACTAAAGCAGCAGAACTGGTACCAATCCAAGAGGGGAAAAAAGCAGTCATGAGACCTACCCAGAGGGCCAAGAACAGGTCGGTGTCTCCCCCTCCTGCCGAGAAGAACTAGAAGTGAGAAGGACACTTCAGAAATATACCTGAAGAGGGAAACCCCAAGGGATTTTCTTTTAGCTTTTTATAGAAAGAAATCACCTCCAGAGGAGGAACTATATCGAGAAGGATTTATTCGCTCTGAACAAGGAGAGGAGATTACAGAGAAACTACATTATGAACACCGGCATAATGTGGTTGGAGGAGAAATAACTGAGGGAGTCACCAGAGCCTCCTCTCTATACTTACTCCTCTCTCTCCAGCCTTGGTCATTGAGGAAGTCCAAGACAAGTCTATCCAGACTGAGGAGGGGCCCTGGAGAATCCCAACAGAGAGTAGCCTCCCTGTCTGTCTTCCCAGGGGAAAAATCCCTGATCCCAAAGATGGGGAGGGCATAGGAGGTGCAGGAGATTGACAGAGGTTGTAGCTGAGAAGCAAACAGGGAGGAGGATCACCCAGAAATGGAGGCCTAAGAGGGGAAGATGGGCGGGATTCAGTGATGAATGGTGAAGATATACAGAAAGATCAAGAATTATGGTAGGTACGTAGTTTCCATATCTTATGTGTGTCAATCTTCACCATTCATCACTGTTGGGTGATTACCAAGCCCCACAAAGGGGGCCCAGAACCTCCCTTAGGGACAAAGTCCCTCAGCTTCCAGTTCCAGTGGGGGAGACACCAGATGAGGGAATCCCAACAGGCCTGTTAAGGCCTGAGACAAGTCCAGGTGAGGCAAGGTTCTCCTAGCAGGAAAGGGAAGGCACCCCTCAAGTTGTCTCACCCTGTAGGGAAAAAGATGGGTTCCTCGGAAAGAGGAGGCAGTCACCCTACGTCGGGCCAAGGGTGACAACTGGGAAAGACGAAGCCATGCCATCCACCTAATGCAGATCGCTGTCCCCGCCAACCTGGAAGCCACCTCGTTGGCATCATAAATGCCCTTGCTTGGTGCCTCGCAAGCTACAGACCCCGCACGGAGAGGGCAATGGCTTGTCAGGTCACCTCCGAGTCAGGCAAAGAGGCTAGGATCTGACCTAGCAGAGACCACAAGTGCCTATTATAGGCAGCATGGTGGACCTGATGAGCTGTTAGACATAAAAGGAGGTGCACCAATGAGAATGCTCTCCTCCCCCAAAAATCAAAATCAGCCGAGTCAGATTCTAGGGATCGGTTACACATTGGGCTTCTATGCCTGGAGGGTGTGTCCAGGAGTCACACCCGAAGGGGGGTGAGGTAGGGCTCCTGGAGACCCAAGGGGTGTGCAATACCTCTGGCAGAGGTCGTTCGGGGCTGGTGCAAGGGTTGAGGGACATTGCCAGGCATGGTATGACACCTCCCAGAAGGGAGTAGGCCAGGTGAGAACCAACAGGTTGTCTGCACTGAAATCACCCTAGAAGGCATGCGCCGACCGGTCAGGATTGCAACTACTTAAGGTGGAGATATGGAGCTTATCGAGCAACCCCAACAGGAAGTGCTGGAAAGATCAGCTGTGGAGGAAAAGATGGACAGAGGACTCCTCTCCTTCAGAGGAGAAAGATGAGGGAGCTGACGAGTCCAGAGAGTTAGGATCGGGCTGCACCAGGCAGTGGTGGAATACCTCCTCATCCATGGACCAGTAGTAGGCAGGGAATAGTGCAGCCGTGGACCTAAACTGTTCCCAGGTAAGGCATCCCATAGGACTGGAGTGACCTGGGAGTGAGGGAGTGGTTGGCAGAGGCAAAGGGGCCAGGCACCTCCGAGGAGGGACGTGGCCTCTGCTCGGGCTGGGGGAACCGACAGGAGACCTCAAAGGAGGAGGAGACCGGGTGGTCCCAACAGCCAGGGCTGAGCCCAAAGACAGCATTCCCCCTGCAAGGCGACTGGGGCCACATGAGACCAGAAGGGCAACCCCTAACCTCTAAAGATGAGATCTCTTTCGAGGAGATCTCGGGGGAGAAGAACAGGCCAGCACTGTGACTCCTACCCAAACCCCTGCAGGTTCCCAGGAAAGGATGCTGCCCTGAATCCAGCCCCCTCAACCCCTCGGACTCCGAGAGAGCCTTCCTCCTCAACATCAGCACCATAGCTGACTCCTGAGAGACAGGTGAGGTGGAGTGCCATCCCCTGCCTGAGACACTCCAGTCGGCCCAGAGGTAGGGCCAGCAAGAACCGTCACAGGAGGGGGTTCACCTTCCAAGGGTGAAGATGAACCACTGACTCCGGGCTGCCCTGTGGTGTCCCCCCAGGCCACCCAAGGACTGGTCGGTGCCACTGACCCCAGTATCAGTGGAAGCCATCTGCTCCTCTGAAGGGGGCTGAACTGGAGCCGACGCACTGGAGGAGGAGGAATCTGAGAATTCCGAAGAATCCTGGAGTGAGTCTGGGTCAGCCTCAGCATTGTCCTCCCCAGAGGTGGCTCAAATCCATACCACTGCCTGTTCCCCCTCAGCTGTGGCACTGCAAGTGGCACCGCAAACCGGCACTGCACTGCCCATGGCGCCACCCCATCCCCAGCATCGCGAATGGTGCCATAGTCAGAAGCAGTACTGGAGACCGGCCCCATGCAGCCCACGGTGCCACCCAGATCCCCGACACTGCAAGCAGCACCGTGATCAGGGGTGGCAGCGGTGGATGGCACCAGCCCATGCCCAGAGGCCTCCAACCATGATGACAGGGAGCCCTTGACTCCAAGGAGGCAACTGCCAGGACGGTGCCTTCCGACTAACCCCTGAAGGGGTCAGGCCAGGCCTCCTGCACTGCGGAAGGGGTTCCCACCGAGGCAAGGCTAGAAGAGGTGGAAATCCCCTCCTCTGCTGCAGGCCATATAGGACCGAGAGGGGACCTGGAGGAAGGGTAAAGAACCCTGCATTTGGTGACCCAGGTGCGAGCCTGTCCCCCGAAAGTCGGCAGTGCAAGTCAGACTTTTAATGTGCACAACTCCAACACACGACAGTCCATGGAGAAACAAGAGTCACAGTGATCCATGTTGTGGCTAGGGCCCAAACAGGCGAGACACTGGTCATACTGGTCCGAGATGGAATACAGTCGTTAGCAGGGACACCGAAGCATTGGAGGCAGAGTCGCCTTGGAAGATTTCTTTTTGTACCCTGAATGAGACATGACCAGATGAAAAAAATAAACAAATACAGCACTCAGCATCAATGAAGAAAATAATGGAAAGGTCTTACCGGTCGATCACCAAGGAAACACAGCAGCAGAACTAGGAGTAAGGAAAAACCATCAGACTAGGCCGTTGGCATAAATAAAATGATGCTCACTCGTGAGGTCATGTTCACTTGACGGTGGGAGAAGCAGAACTGGGGCTGAGGGGGGTCCGGCTTCGGTTACTGGTCAACCCACAAGTGCCACACAATGCGTCGGCCTCGAAGGCAGCACCACCCCGGCATCGATGCCTTCCCCTTGCGAAAAAAAAGAAACTCCCACGGGGTCTTGATCCTCCGGCCAAACCGAACCAACAGTAATGAATAGTGAAGATTGACACAGATAAGATCTATAAGAATCAGTCTCCAAGTAGGGCAGGGGGTGGGGGGGCCTAGCAACTAAGCAAGAATTCCCCATCCGCAAATTTCCCCATAAACAATTAAGGAGCCCAAGGTACAGTGAAAGAACACAGCAGGAGGGAGATTGGAGTGCAGGGAGCAGTACTGAAAAAGGGGCAGTATTCAAAGTGCACTTCTGACTGCTCCTCACATCTCTGTACCTGCCCTGGCTTCAGGGATTAGTCCCCTCGCTGGGTATATATCCTTATATAAACACCCGAGGCACGGTCATGCCCCTATAGTTAGGGTTAACTAGGCAATTTAATGTTAAACCTCAAGTTTTGCACTTTAATAATTTTGCAACTGTTTGATGGATTTGCACAAAATCTGGCACGCCCAGTCTCGTGGACTAGATCTCTTGACTTGGCAAGTTTTGATCTAATTGGACTTGCAGATTCCGAGATCCAGACAGTGCAAAAAACTTAAAATTTGCCCTTTTTCGCGTTTTTTTGTTATCACCTTGCACCCAGATAGTGTGGAATTTTAGTATGAAATGTATATGGTAGAAAGAGCTTGGGACACAGCAGTGCCTTACGCTAGTTTGGTGAAAAAAATATTAATCCATTGCAAAGTTATTTAATTTTTTTAAGTTCCCATTATTTTCAATGGGAATATCACTCTCCAGGATAGCTTCCTTGAATGAAAAAGGAATTTGGTCTCATGAAAAAGGATTCCTTTTCTTGAGGTGCCAATCCTGTTTTATGACAAAAAATTCCTTTTTCGTGAGCCGCCATCTTGTTTTCTATTTCTTCAAATAAAATACTTTAATAACTCAGTCAAATGGTGCCTTGCCTGACACCAAATATGTATTGTGGTCATCAGCACTTCATGATGTGTATTTCTTAAGTTTTGTTTTAGAATATGTCCCAGTAATGTGTTTTTTTTACCGTTTTTAAATCCTTTTTCATGACTTACTAACTTCCTTATTTGCAAATCTTTTTTGTCATCGTGAAAAAGGAAATCTACTCGCATAAAAGGTTTTGTAAAAAAAAATAAGTTCAAAATCATTTTTTGTAATCAGATTCCTTTCTTCACGATGATGAAAAAGAATTCATGTAAAAGGAATCGCCTTGCAAAAAAGGTTTAAAAAAAAACCAATCCTTTATGAGAAGGAACTTTTATGCGCAATTATGAAAAGGATTCACAGAAAAGGAATCGCTCACGAAAAGGACTAGAAAACAAATAAGTCCGAAATCCTTTTCCACTATTGCAGCAAAGGATTACTTTACGGGGAAAATTGAATCTCTTCCCGCAACCACAGCAAAGCATTCATGGAAAAAGATTTCCACTCTTGAAAAAGGGATTTATGTGGTTTCTAACTGTGCCAAATTGGTGTTCAGTGGCACCCCTACCCTACCATTGCACTTTTGTATAGCCCTGATGTCTAGTGGCACCTCACCTCCAATCCCCATATTTATAAAAATGTATTATTACAATAGTGGTTAATGGCACCTCCACCCTCCCATGTCACACTCAAGTTGGAAACAAAAAAAACATCCCTCAATGTCTTTTTTTTTTTTTCTTAACAACCTGTTTAAAAAAAAAACAAAAAAACTGTCTGCTACCACCACAGACTGCTGTCTAACAAGTAAGGTAACTGCAGTTGAATGTATTTTCTGACTGCAGTTACCTTACTTTAGACAACAGTTGCCGGTTCTAGCAGCAAGACGAGTCTTTGATTGAGAGTGAATCTTCACTGTGTTGGCAATTCAGGTGAGTGAACGTGTGGTGGGGTCAAGGGGGGTGCGGGGAGGTGGGGTGCACAGTGGGAGTGCGGGTGGGTGGTGTGGGTGTGAGCAGCGGTGGACTTTTTTTTTTATTGGTTGTAAAAAAAAAAAGACATTGAGGGATGGTTTTCTTGTTTGCACCTTGAGTGTGACACGGGAGGGAGTGTGTGTGGGGGGGTGCCTCACACCAATGTAATAATTTTTTATAAATATGGGGTTCGGAGAGTGGGAGGGTGCCACTAGGCACCAGGCTTATAAAATCTAGGGATATGGGAGGGTGGGGGTGCCACTAACGACCAATGGGAAAACTATTATTCTAATATTATAAATATGGGAATCGGAGGGTGAGGGGTGCCACTAGCCACCAATGAGGCTTTTAAATATTATAAATATAAATATGGGGATCGGAGGGTGGGGGTGCCACTAGACACCAGGGCTACACAATATAGAGATATGGAAGGGTGGGGGTGCCACTAACCACCAATGAGGAAATAAATTATTATAATTATAAACATGAGGATCAGATACTCCAGTTAGGGTCAAAGTGACAAAAGTTGGGAAACATGGCAATAGGGTTTCCACCTATCTCCATTCCCAAAGCAGGCAGAAGAGTAGGTAGGTCTTTGGGCTTCATGCTTAACACTCACCCCATTCTCATGAAGTCTACACATCTGACCTTATTTGGAAATGGAATGGGGTGTTAGACTTGAAGCCAGGCATTCACCTGCTCTCCTGCCTGCTGTGTAGATGCTTGAGGGGGGTGTTAGGGTTGCAAAACCTAACTCCACATTTCTAAAGTTTTGTCGCTTTTACCTTAACTGGAACACTGACAAAGTTGTTTGCAATATATTTATTCTACATATCTATATATGAGAGAGAGAGAGAGAGAGAGAGAGAGAGAGAGAGAGGGACATAGCTAGCTAGCTAGATAATCCTGAGTGGCAAAACCACGAGTGATGTCAAATTGTCAAGCTGCACGAGGGACAATTTCAGTGATATTTTCATAAGGATCATGGCATATTTGATTTATGCTATGCCTTTTATCATACTATGGCATGAAAAAATCCTATATCCTTATTGTTCAGTAGCTACCTTCAACAGTGATATTTTCACAGAAAACATCACTGAATGAAGGTCAACCAAATCCGGCACTGTACAGTACCTCCATTGACACTATGGATGCCTGTGTGGATAAAACGTTAAATCCTCCACTGCTACTATGGGATAAATGGACCTAGAGTGAGGATAAATGCAATAGTCTCTCTCTAGATCTGACCACCCTCAAAATACTAAAAATATTTGCAGACATTGATCCTCACAAGAAATTAAAATGATGTACTCACTGTAACTGTTGATCTTCCAGAATATCTTCACCACCTATTCACACTCATAGGTCTGTGCCAAAGGCACTAGGACCCCACAGGAGCAAACTCTTGCAACTTAGAGCTAGGGGGCAGATCAGTGATGGCTCCGCCCATGAGACACACGAATGGTGTGGCGCTCGAGTTACTGACACTGACCCCCTGCTTACCTCAGTTCTGTCAGCCAGGAGATCAACAAAGTGGGAGAGAAGAGAAAGAGGAGATACTAAAAATCACCCAAAGAGGAAAAAAAAGGATATGGCATATAAAATGAACAAAGAAATAAAACCCAACTACCAGAGGAGGGTGGGGGTGGGTTCCAGGGTAGTGGATTAAAGAAGAGGCTGAGGCCATCTGGGCAGCAGGCCTCTCAGATCTACGGAGATTCCTGTATTTTGCAGTGAATGGAGCCATCTAATGGGAGTTCCCACAGACTTGCTTTGGTTATACAGGAAAAAAGAGCAAGTCTGCTTCCATAAGAAATAATGTAATCTACAGGAAAACTGGTAAATTGCTCTGCAGTTACAAGATAAAAGCTAACTTAATCTAGGAGCAATGGGGCCCCGAAGACCAGAGGCTCTGAAGAGAGAGGGATCAGCAGGGGTTCCATATTTAAGGGGGTTCCCGTATGCACATGGACCAGAGGGATGTACAGAAAATGATTTCCCAAAGACTTACTGTGGTGAAGAAAACAGTTATCCTGCTTCTAAAGAAATATCATCTACAAGAAAAGCACGGGAAAAACACCTTGGATTACAAGGGAAAACAAAATGTCTGAGAGCACAAAGACAGAGACCCACTGTTAGTAAAATACTTTTTTGTGTGTTTTCTTGTTTTGTTTGAAAAAAGGAAGAAACAAGGGGGCTATACTTCACTCTACAGGAAATGATGAGGAAAAAATAAAACATAACAAACCCGTCCACTGGGACTAGGCCAGGCATGTGACAGCAGAGGTGCTGTGCAGTTGGAAGCCACTACATCTAGAGGAGTGCCTAAAGAGGGAGGGAGGGTAACAAAAGAGAAAAAATAATTTTAAGTTTTCTATTTTTTGAGGGCTGAGCCCAAGCTAAGCGAGGCCAGAGATCCCTTCCCTGTTTTTTTTGTTAAAAGAAAAACAGACTCAAAGAATACAGAAAGTGGGCAAGGGAGGCAAAGGACAATTAGAGAAAGAGGAAAAAAAGGGTGATCTTCCAAGATGCCTGGCTTATACTGTGCTGGGGATGGTGGGCAGGAACATGAATAGGTGGTGAAGATTTTCTGGAAGATCAACAGTTACAGTGAGTACGTAATTTTCATATCTTCCAAGACACATCTTCATCGGCTATCCTCACTTATTGGAAAGAGTACCAAGCTTACCACCCAAGAGGGTGGTGTACTCACCTAGAAGAAAATGGTTATTCCCTCAGTCTCCTTGGGGGTAACCACAAAGAGGCAGGAACCCCATATGGGCCTGGCAAGACCCAAGAATTGTATGGGTCTGACTGAGGTTCCCATGGTCTGTGAGCAGGAATGCACCCTGCCAACTCACATCTACCTTGCAGGAGAAGAAGTTCCCTTGGAATTGCGAGGTGATCACCCTACACCGGGACAAGAGGAACAACCGTGATAGATGAAACCACGCCATCCACCAAATGCAGACCATAGTTCCCACCAGCCTGGATGCATCTTGTTAATGTAATAAGATACCCTTGCTTGGTGCCTCGCCAGCTCTAGGCCATGAGCAGAAAGATGAATGGCCTGTCTGGATGCCTCACAATTTGGCAAAGATGCTAGAAGCTGACACAGCATCATCCACAGGTGCTTTCCATAGGTCGCCTGGTGTGCAGAAATGCATGGCATGGTGTGTGCTGCAGAGAAAACCCCATGGTCCCAGGCATCAAAGTACGCAGAGTCTGACTGTGGGGGATGGTCACAAACTGGGTGTTTATGCCCAGTGGGGGTGTCTAGGAGCTGATTCCCAGAAGAAGGATGTGGCATGGCTCAAGCCAACAGCATCAACCCAGTGAGGTACCCACTGCATCAAAAAGGGACAGTACTCAGGGTTCACCCTAGGTGGGAAATGAGAATCATGTCTGGGGTATCATTTGTTTTGAAGAGTGCTGCATTGCTTTATCTCTGTTTTTCCCTTCCCTCAATAAATACTGTTATTTTTTGCATTTCTTATCTCTTATTTGCATATTATTGTGAAAAGGAGGGAAAGTATTACTGCAGGGAAAAGTGTCTTGGGGGCAGTTTACGTATTTTCCTTGGGGATGGTAACCTGATCTCTGTCCACAGGCATCACTTGCCACTTCCCTGGGTGGAGGCACCACACCAAATATTTGGTCCACTATGGCACCCAGGCCAGCCCTCTTGGAGGTGTTGTGCAGTGTGGAACCCAAGGGCCTCGGAGCAGCCAAGGTGAGTCAAAGGGCTGTTACAAATTTAAACGCCACATGTCATGTTTATAAGGGAAGTCATGAAATGACTATCTTGCAAATTTGGGGTCAAAAGTAAGAAAACAATTATAATTAAGAAGTTTTGTATGTAGTGCCAGTCTTGACCCCAGTGGGTAGTGCTTTGCAAAACCCGTGCCAGTGAGCAGAGTTCGGGGACGAGCTTTGTGACCCAGCTGGATAGGGCGAGAGTTGGGGGGTGGTGCTGTTATGTGACACCCCTCAGGCAGGGAATGAAACATGCAGAGTTGCCTGCACAGACCCCAGTACCATAAAGTGAAGGCAACTCTTCTGTTGGCATAGGCCCCTGCACCTCTACACCCTTGGGCGACAGAGGGTTCTATGCATTGGCTGAGAGATGGATTCTGCCCTATGTGCTTGTATCTGTGGCCATGTAGGGCCCAGAGGACCCTGCAATTCTGCAGCCCACCAGAAAGCCCCATGAATTCTTGATATCCATCAGTGCACCGAAGTGCAGGGCTTTGTGGGCCCTGCATGTCAATGTATGTTTAATAAGGATACAATTCCACTATGTTAAAAAGTAAATTCTCTGCAAAAACTGTGCTGATGCACCAGTTAGGGTTGAAGATAACACCACAAAATGAAAATGTGGCATTAGGGCTTTAAACCCTAACTCCCCACCCATGCCCCCAAGCAGCAAGGAAAAAACATTAGGGTTTTGGGTTTCCGGAATCTTGGCAAACCAGTGGTGGGGTCTTCCCTTGGGGTTGTCAACCCTAATGTCCACCCTGTTCCCTAAGCAAACCATATCAGACATGATTTCCTTCCTTCCTTTCTTCATGCAGGGCCCTGTGTGAGGAAAGCGACAGATTGTGTTGGCAACATTTTACAAGAACATCTCTATCTCTAAAGAGTGCATCACTGTGAGGCACTGGCCTGGAGCTCACTGTACCTTGTTCTTTGGACAGGAGACTATGGGCTAGTGGGAAGGGGTGAGCATTAAGGTTGACAATCCCAAGAAAAAATCCTATTTTTTTCCTTTGCTGCTTGGGGTGGGTGGGGAGTTAGGTTGGAAACCTTAACATCATGTAACCCCTAGGTGGCACTATCCCAAGGGCTACTGCCCCTGCCTGCGTGGCTAGTAGCAGGTTAAGGGGCTGAGTTCTGAAATGGGTGCCTACATCCAGAGGTCAGGGATGGTAGTGGTCAAATGAACCTGGGCACAGCCCTCCGGGACACTGTAACCCCCCTCTTTCCCTTCTAGTGGCCTGAGCAATATACAATAAATCACTTTCACAGTACCCCCTGTACACCATACCAGTACCCACACTGTTTGCACTTACCACCAGGGCTGGTTCCTCTGGCTTGACCCTGGGGACCCCCTGTAAAACAAGGTTATGCACAGTAAATACCAACAGTACAGTACTCTTGGCACAAACTGGTACCACAGTCAGGTTAAATGCAGCAAAAAAGTGAGATCTGATTTATTCAGGTGACTTGAACAAGGAAGGGGTGTAATCAGGTTGATTGGTTAAAGGTTATATTAATCAGACAGCTATGCATGCGCTTTAAGTCCCTACACAGTCACACACTCTGGGTACCCAGGTAGGAAAATGGTGGGCTAGCCAGGAACGTTGCAGCTGATTGGGGCCCTGTGATGGAAGAAAGCAACATGCACAACACAGACTACTTGTAACCGGAGCCGAAGGGCTCAGTTCATGAAAGACAAAGCAACAAGAGAATCAGATGACAGCACCTTAGATTTAGCTATTGTTGCAGGGAGCTACCCTGATGTTTACTCATGATACCCAATACTGGACACGGGCAGGATGAAATTGAGACTGCAGGTTGTTGAGCTGGAGTGCCTGGAGAAGATGGGGCCCACACCAATCACCGAGGCGTCGTTACTGTTCAAGTGTTGAGCAGGGGCTGATCCCCAGGCAGATCTCTCATCGATGGCTTTCTCTGTGCAGTGGGTAGTTGGGCTGGACCAGTGTGGCAAGGCCCAGGCCCAATGGAGACGATTTTGGATTCAGTCCGTGGGGCTATAGGTGGCTTCCAGCAAGCAGAATACAGTTCAAACCACAGTAGGGAACCAAATCGTGACCCACTAGCAGTACACTGCACATTTACATGTAAGGAAATTCTAATGCAGCTTCCAGCAAGCAGAACACAATTCAAACCAAAGTGGGGAACCAAGTCACGACCCACTATAAGCACACAACACATTCACATGTAAGCAGATTCCACTGTATCAGGCATCAGGCTCTCCGGTCGCAATTACAGAGTCTTGCACAATCCGGGAGTTCAGAGGTGGCTGGAAGTCCAGACAGGCTGATCGCAATTAGCAAATCTTCGGTCTTCTTCTGGTAGGAGCCTGGTCACAATTCAGTGGCTCACTTCGCTCTCTAAGTTTGGATTCAGTCCGAAAAAGACACATGTTCCCTCTCGGGGACAGCAGGCAGGCATGCAGGCAAAAACTTGGGCCTTTCCACAGTTCTCCCATGCGTATCTATGCCGGGGCTGCTGCTTGAATCATTCAAGCTGTTATCTCTTCACTTCCCAACTCAGAACTGAAACTAGCTGCAAGCAACTTAGGAATTTCCCCAAGATCCAAAAGGTTCGGTTGGCTGATCCGTCAGTCACAAGAGCTCCCCCTTCCAGGTTATTTTAGGCACCAAAATGCAAAAACTACAATTCCTACAAGTTTTGATCCCACCAAGTCCCTCTAGGCAGGCTCCATTTTAGAGTCCCAACAGTACTGACTGGCCCATTCTGACAGTCCCGTTCCAAGTTGGTGGAGATGCTGGAAGAGACAGAGACCAAGGCTGTGGTCATGCTATGCCCCTTCCGAAAGCCATGCTGGGCCAGGGACGAGCAGTTCGTGGACCAGTATGTACTCAGAAAGTTGATCTGCCACAACTTTTTCAAGCAGCTTGCTGAGGGAGGACAGAATGGCGATCGGTCGATAATTGTCCGGTACCTTGGGATCACCCTGCTTCAGAACAGGGACAATCCTAGTCACCTTCCAGATGTCGGGAATGACCCCCGATGCAAGGGATAGGTTAAAAATGTGGGCAACTGGGGAGGAAATGTGGGGGGTGCCTAGCTTCAGAAGCTTGGGCTCCAGATTATCATGCCCAGGACTAGAGTACTGGGAGAGGCCAGAGAGAAGGCTCAGCATATCTGACAGAAACTGTCCTAAGATGGCACGGCGGTCGGGGGCGGGGGAAGCCATCTGCCCTGTAGGGGGAAGGGGACAAGTAGTACACTCTTCAGGTGGGAAGAGTGAGGAGAATGCTGACAGGTCTGTGAAGTGAGAATTGAGGGCATTGGCAATCGTGTGGGGATTGTTGCAGGAGACCCCTGCACTGGAGGGCCCACTAACAAGTGTTTTTATGTTTCTCCAAAACCGTCTTGGATCACTGGCTGAGCTGAGTAGGGCGGACTTGCAGAAGTCACTTTTAGCAGCCCTAATGGCTTTTTGCACTTATTTCTAAGATTTCTGTATTGTTGGAAAATTGACTGAGCAAGGGAGCTTTTGAAGTGGGCCCAACACTTATCTCTCGCCCGTATGAGGGCTAGGGAGACTCCTGTGCAACCACAGAGTGGCGGACTCCCCTAACCCTCCGGTGACCATTGGGGCATGCTTGTCTTGCAGGGCCCTGAAGGTAGTGAAAAGTGGGTAGCAGCTGTAGAGGATCAGATGCTTCCAGCACCCCAGACGCAGTCAGTAAATGCCTCGGGTACGAACCTAGCGTAGTTCCTGATGTGGATGATTTTAAGGGGAATATTTGGGGATGTAATTTTCTGCACACAGAAGACCGGGGAATGGTTGGAGATGAAGTCTGATAGGGTACCTGCAGAGGAGATCCTTTCAGGATGGTTTGACAGGATCCAGTCCAGGAGGGAGCTGGAGGATCCATTGGCAGACCGTCTGGTTGGCTCCTGGACAAGTTGAGTCAGGGTGTGATTAGCAAGTAGGGACTCGAACTGCTTCACATTACCACCAGCCCAGTTAAGGTTAACATCGCCCATGATTACAAGTTCGTTGTCGCCAATGCTGGGACCTATGGTGTCCAGGAGGTGGGTCAGGCCTGGGAGCCCACCCTTTGGGGGATTATAGGTGCATACCACATGTAGTTTCTTGGTGTTCCCAAGTAAGAGCAAGACATGAAGAAGCTCACAAGGGGATGGGGAGAATGGCTGGAAAGCCACCTGGGTTACCTTAAGGTGGCTCCTGTAATATCACAGGATGCCACCTCCCCATTTATTCCCTGGCCAATCCAGTTGTATGAACTCATAACCGGGGAGCACACAGGTTGAGTCAGGGATCGAGGATTTCAGCCAGGTCTCGGTCACTCCAAGTATATCAGGCTTGTAGAGTGAGACCCATGAGACTAACTCATTAAGGTTAGGCAGTAGACTCCGAATGTTGAGATGCGCGACTTTTAGACCCTTGCCCAGCCTCCATTCAGGGAGAATAGTGGAGGACAGGTAGTTAGGGCCTGGATTAGGTTCAATGTCTCCAGCCAGGGATAATATCAGGGGGAAGAGCCAGAGGAGGTGCCACCTGTTGGTAGTCACTCCAATCAAAGGCTTGCATGCTAGGAGTCGCTTAACCCGGGCGGAGTACAGTAGACATCTAAGGTCAAGGCAGCAAGTAAGACAGCACAATGTCATGGAGTACGCTAGGAGATTAGAGAAGGAGTAGTCAGGCACCTTGTCAGGGGAAGACTTCTTGCAGCAGCCCCGTATTGTCAATGGGGGGCTAGAGGCCACTTGGAGGAGAGCTAGCACCAGTATGAGACCAGCAAGGATAGTAGTACCATGAAGGGGGGGTGGTCCTCCACTCTTCAGCACCATGGGGGACACCCTCACCATGGTGGAGGGCACCTTGGGGGACTCCCTTCCCATGGTGGGAGGCACCAGGTTCCTGGGCCAAACCAGATCCGTGGTCTAGGCAGCTCTAGTGTTTCAGGCCCAGTCAGCAGGAAACAGAGTGCACCTAGCGGGAGATGGGAGCTGTAACAACAGAAGTAACCAAGTCACAGATTCAAAATAAATGGCAAGTAGGGAGGTACTGAAACAAAAGAAGTTCCCAAATCACAAAATCAACAGTATTTGTCGAATAGGGAGTAAGAAACAGATTGATTAGGACAGTGAATTGCATCGAATGTATACAGAAATGAGCATCAGAGAGCAGTTTGGGACAAAGGCTAAGATCAGCTGTCAACAAGAATTTGAATGGCAGAGTGAGCCTCTAGCAACAAAGCAGGATTTCCCCCAGGACTATGGTATTAGTTGACTCCCTCTATATTACAGAACAGAAAGCGCCTATAGCAATTTAGTGGGACCTCCCTCACACCCTAATAGGTCGAGTCTGGCCCTGGAGGAGGAACATGTGGGCATTTAATGGGAGGAGGGAACGGGGTGAGTGGGAGAGCCAAAAAAGACACTCAGGAGAGCAGTCTCCTGCAATGGCAGGGGCAGGAAGATTAAGTTTCAGCCGAGGAGGCCCGCCAGCACTAGGGGAGCTACCGGCATCTGGGGGGGGGGGGCGAACTAAGTAGTGCTGAACTGGGCCCACTCTCTCCTAAGAGAGAAGAGCAGCCACGTCACTACTGTAGGGAACCAATAGTTCAGGTCCGCTAAGTGCAAAAGTTTAAACAGGCAGTTCGTAGAATTAGTCCATCGGCAGGAAAGCAAAAGTTCTTGTGGTCTCAATTTCCACTCTCGCAGATCTGGGTACCTGCAACCGCTGTTTTAACACTCGAGGTCGGGTTGAGGTGCGGAGTCTATTCCTGGTGGCAGTTTCAGTCAGGAGAGCAGTCTCTGCAATGGCAGGGGCAAGAAGATTAAGTTTCAGCTGAGGAGGCCCGCCGGTGCTAGGGGAGATACCAGCACCTCAGACTTGGCACTGGACACGAGGCTCGGGGGGTTGGGGGGACCTATCAGGCACAGGTCTCCCTCGCCTCCCCTCCTCCGAATAACGAGACAGTTAAGCAATATATTGGGGTATTCCGAAGTCCAAGAAAGATGCATTGGCTGTTGATCAAGAAATGTAAACAAACATGTTTCTGTGTGGTTACAGTATGGTGGGCAGTCTCTTTTTCACTTTTTAAGATAAAAAAGGAATCAAGAATTACACTACTAGCTATTTCAGCAATCTCTACAGAATGTGACCAGTCATTAAATGTGTTCTTTAAACTAAAGAAAGTTTGAGGCATAGGAGGGGCTGACAGAGTGCCTTTGTACCCCAATTTTAGCACCTTAGTGACTTTGGTAGCATTTGACAATATAGTTCAAAATTGAGCATGCACAGTCTGGCTGCCAGGGTCTCAAGATCTGAAAAGCTTTGTGATGGCATCTTTGGCAGTTTCTGTGATAATAAATTTAAATTTTTAATGAATTACAGTAGTCTTATGTAAAGGGTATCTCTTATAACAGGCCACACCAGTAGGATTAAGCCACCAGGCACTAGGACCACACGGAAACTTTCTAGCTAGCAGTCTACCAGAGGGGGCTGCCCATCTCCGATGTCACCCTCTGACTTCAGCCCATCTTATAAGAGTGGGTGGCCTCCACAGTTCTTATCCCCGCTACTAACAAACGCATGTCAGACCTCTGGAAACTGCCCCAGCTTCAGTCGATTGCCATTTTTGCATGCTATTATGTGTTTTTTTCTTTCTTTTCTCACTGTAGTCCTTAGTAATCATTCAGTAGTTTTTCCTTTTCTTACATCTTCAAAACCGACTTCAACCTTAGATCACTCCACTAAGTGTGCCTATGGAAAGCAAATACCAGAGAAGGATGGCCATTCTGCCTGTGTCTGCTGCCTAAGCCCAGACCATGACATCCAAGCCTGTGAAGTATGGCCAAGGGTTTAACCAGGCCACCCAATGATGCCACCAGCGGACCTTAGAAAATTTGTTCCTGAAGCAGAAGGTCACCTCCATGGAATGGGAGCTGCCGGCCAGGAGCTCCTCAGTTTCCCCAGCCAAGTCCTCAGGCTCTCAGTCCTTGAAGTCCTGGGACAAGGCCAGTGGGAAACAAACACCTGGATAAGGACCAGGATAAACCCTGGTCCTCCTCCTCGAGGACAGTCTCCACACCATCCTCTGACTGTGAAGGAGGGTTTCCTCATCCAGGGGGTCAGCTCCGACTGCTGTGCACGTACTCTCTCCCACAGGGCTACCATCGGCACTGCCTCCCACCACTCTCACCATCTTGGGCAGAGGCCATCTGGGTCAGAGCTCGCTCCCTACTGCTCAGCCCCTGCTGCTCAGGTCTTTGCTTATGATGGGCTCACAGCATGGTGGCTTGGCCAGTGTGTCTTTAGCTGGTGCAGGTTTGGTGGAACCCGGGCTCTCCTCTGACTCCTGCCTGCAACCCCAGCATTGGTTCCTCTTCAGGGTCAGCCGCCTGTCCTCTGGTCTCGGAGCTGGTGCTGCAGAACACCAGCATCTCCCCACAGCCGAGTCCTCCACCACTTTCACTAGTAAAGGCTCCTCCTACCCCAGTACCCATCTTACCTCAGCTGGCTTCAACAGGACTTTTGCCGGCCCTGCCACTACCAGCACCTATTGAGCTTACGCCGGTCTTGCCTCAGCCAGCACCCATCAGACCTGTACACTTATACTCTCAGCAAGACACCTGTCTGAATTATGCCAGTCTACCCCATCCAGTGCCCATTGGACCAATGCCTGTCTACCCCCAGTCTGCACTCACTCGACCTGTGCCAGTCTATCCATAGCCAGCACCCACAGGGCCTATGCTGGTTTAGCCTCCTCCTGTGCCCGCTGGACCGACGCCTATCACACATGACTTACAAAGCCTACCAACATCTCTCTGGGGCTTTATGTGGTTGCAGGTTCCCCCTCCTCAGGACACAGTGTTTCCCACTCCCCATGGGCTTTCTCTGGTGCCACCCACTACATTGCTTTTGTGGCCAACCCCGCCATCTAGGCTGGTTCACCCCCCCCACAATGGCCCACAGATAAGAAGGTTCAGTATCATCCAGACCTGCATTTGCATGATGAGAATGATGATCAGGACACAGATGAGGTGGAAAAAGGCAACATTAGTGGCTTGTCCACCCTCACCACAGGCTCCTCTAAAGGGAAAGGGACCCCTGAGTCTTTTCCCAAATCCTCCACCAGAGGATCCCTCCTTTACGGCTGTCATGTGATGTATTCAGAAGGGCATGGGGTTTGAGACAGAGAAGCATGACCTGGAGCAGTGCTGGCTTGCTATCTGCCTTCACCAGCTGGAGATGCCTCTGTTGGTGGTCCCTCCTCTCATAGATACCTATGAGGACACCACCATGGTGTCAGCCCAGTCTGGTCCCGGCCATGTCCAGGAAGGCAGATAGGCTATACCATGCCCTGGCAGGGAAACCATTTCTTGGGAAGCATGCACAAGTGGATTCTGTGGTGATAAATACCATTCACAACCACACTAAAAAGTCCTAAGCATCTGAGTTTCCGCCCACCCAACAAGGAGTCACATTAGTTGGACTTTCTGGGCAAGCAGGCATTTGCCTCAGCCACCCTTGTGATCTGCACCCTCAATTACTTGGTGCACATGTTCCAGTACCAAAATGCTCTTTGGGATCAGACCAAGGATGTCATCCAATCCTTACTCAATGACCCTGCCAAGCAGCAAGCCCTGGGTTCCTGAAGTCTGCTTTGGACATTGGTACCCATTCGCTCTGGGTGGCATACGACAAGGTAGATGTGGTGACCTAGGTGGCGGTCAGTATATGCATGCACTGCACTCTTGGCTTCAGGTGTCAGAGTTCGCACAAGAAGTCCAGTTGATCATCATGAACACCCATTTGGATGGTACATGTTGTTTTGCAGAGATGTTGATGATATCCTCTCCACCCTCCAGGCATATGGATGCATGCTGAGCCTTTGAAGGACAGCCATGTCCGAAACATGTCAGGCAGTTGTTTGTGTCCTGTTGAAGGAATAAAATGAATCAATAAAGAAATCCTGTGTGGTGGCATCCCTTTTACAAGGTTTGTGAGTGCTAAGAACTTTATAGTAAGTGTATTTGTACGCTTCCTGTAGCATCACAATCCTAGTGCACACTCTGTTGCCAAATGCTTGTTTAAGTATCTGAGTTCTAAAATGTGTCACCACTCAACATTTTTCTTCTGTGTGAGGAAACACCTGAGGTAGAGACCTTTGCCCCACTGATAGGCAGGTTATCCCTCTACTACCCTTGCTGCCAGGAGGTGTTTTACCTCTAACTCCAACAAAAGTTTCTGTTGGGGTTAGTGGTTTGGACAGATGGGTGCCGGAGGGCTGGCACCTTTTTGAACTGAAGTGGCAGGTCCTCCACTACCTCCAGGACCCATTTGTCTAAAGCAATGAGAGTCCAGGTCTGGAAATAGTGGGAGCCTACTCTCTACCGGCAGAGGGGAGGTGACCTGGGCCTTGGAGTCACAGCTTTGGCATAGAGGCAGGAGCAGGGGTAGAGGTAGGCTTTCTCTGACCTCACCTGCCTCTTCCTCTGTAATATACCCCATTTGAGTAGCCAACTTGGGCAGGAAAGGGAAAATGCGGTCTAGGGCAGTACCCCCTACAGTTTCCCTTACTTTGAGGCTTCTGAGCAACAGGAGTCTTCCCTTTTACTGCATCAGATTAGTTGTCCTCAGCCATGCAAACCGCCTGAGGGAGATAGCCTGGGCCATAACCCTGGAGACTGCAGCACTGTTGTCACCTGCCATCTGCCATATGGGACTGGTACTTAGTGGTTTCCAGGGCAGTTTTAGCCATTTCCACCAAGTCCTGTAACAGAGTCAGACCCCGCTGAGCTATAGCTAGAACCAAATTAAAGAGGGCCTTCTGATACTTGGCTGTGTATGCCAAGTAGGAAGACAGCGGGAGGAGAAGAAAGGCTGAGGTACAAGCTTTTTTTTTTTTAAAGCCATAAAATCCAGTTTTCTTGAGTCTTTGTAGGAAGCTGAGAAGAGGGAGGGACTCCTGCCTTGTCACCTGCAGCCTGTTGTACCACTGCCTCATGGCTGGGGTGTACAGACAGGAATGTTGTATCATTTTGGACATTTGGTATTTATTTTTTAATTTCTTTGTCGATGACTTCAGACAAGGATGTAGGGGTCTGGAGAAGTTTCATAGTGTTCTTATAGATAGGAAGTACCACTTTTGTAGGAGGAAGGAGACCTTTCATTTCCCTACAGTCCTGGTCTTCTTCCTGTCCCTGGGTGGACTCCTGAGAAGGGAGGTCAAGGGTGTCCATTATGTGTTGCAGAAAAGTCAGTATGGAGGAAATATCCTCCTAGTCTGTTGTTCCAAAACGAGGGTCAGGGGACATATCAGGCTCTAGAGTGTTGTCCTCTGTTGCATTATCGGAAGCATCATGGTATTCCTCATCATCCTCCACATAGGCTCCTGCATCCAAAGGTGCTGCAGTGGGGGTTTACCCAGGAAAGGCAGGGGTAGTAAAGAAAAGGGACCCCATGCCCTGCAGGGTTTGAAAACCATGCCGGGCTTTAGCCATATCCTCCATAGATGGTAACTCCTTTCGACTGTCTGGGAGATTACCACCCTGTGGTCCTGTAATTTTTAGATTTATCTTTATGTTTTTTACTCGCTGCTGTCTCAAGAGCTGAGAGGGGCAGTGGTATGCTTTTCTTTGCAATGCTTCTTTAGCAGACCCCTTATCAGTGACTTGGTCAGGCTTTCTTTTTGAACCAGGCATCTCATCAGCACCTTTTAATTTTATTTTTTTTAGAAGGAACTTCATCAGTCCCTTTAGAAGTCTTAGATTTAAAAGGCATTTCATCAGCACCTGAATTTCCATTTTTTCCCTTAGAAGGCACTTTATCAGCACCTTTATTAGGATTAGATTTTAAAGATGCCTCATCAGCACCCTGATTTGTGTTTTTATTCTTTGAATGTCCCTCACTGTTAGCCTTGGGTCTTTGTTTGGGAACAGCATAATTCTAAGCCTTTTTGCTCTATTTCTTAAAGTAAACAGTAATGATCTGGACCTAAGCACCTTAAACACAGTTTGTGGGCATCCGCTTAAGGCACTGTTCTGTGTCACTGTAAACAATTTTTAAATCTGTGGGTTCAGTCCTTTTTTTAGGGATTTCTGAAATGCCAATTCACAGAAAACCCCAGAAATATAAAGCCCAAATAGGGTCAAGTAAAGAAATGCAGCTGGTTCCCTCGCTGTAAAGAACAGCGACTTTCAGAGGAAAAAACAGTAAGAAATAAGAAAAACGTCAGTTCCCACTTAAAAAAGGGAACTGTGGTAAAATAAAGAAAGGAACCATCAAAATAACTCAACTCGGTTACTTTTTTGTTAAAAAATAAAAGGAGGGAACCGCGGAACTGGCAGGAAAAAAATGCGATTCTCAGGAACCAAGGGGAACCACTAAAATGAAAGAAAACTACTCAGCACACTATAAAAATACAGAAAAAAAACCCAAAATGTATAGCTACCAAGAGAAATAAATCTTTTTCCTTGGCTAAGAGAGAGAGCATCCCAGAGGCAGTGTTGTTCAGTCAGGTGGAGAAAAAAGTTACGGCGCCTTCTAGGCAGGTTCTGCTCAGCACACTCTCAAGCTCTTTCCTGATTGGCTAATTCATAAACCTATTACTATAATCTCCACTCCTGGGGCAGTTCAACCTACTCAACTAACTGCATATTGTTTCTGGTGCTAAAGGACCCCTGGGGTGAGAAATAAGCTTTTTTATGCACTCTGAAATGTTGCCAGCAATGCTGGCTGGCTAAGAGTGGCAGTCACAACTAACAGGCTGCATTGCTGGTACCATGAAAGAGGGAAAAAGCTTATTTGTGAACAACCCATGGGATTTCCTACATATACGCTGGGCAGGTGGGATATGCTGGTAGTCTTCACTGCTTAGTACATTAAAAAGGCAAGTTGTTATTTTAGCCCCCTCCAAGCATTGCAGATGCTGAATGTTCACCATACTAACTCGAATTATGTGGGAACCTTATCCATTTTGCTGGGTTGTGGAAGCAGCATGCTTTGTCCTGCCATGGCTAGGTTATGACAATGTGTATTTTATTGATCTTGATTAGCTGAAGAAAGCAATTGTGAAGGGGTTGTTGTGGAAATAACACGTTATTTCCACCACAGCTGGAAAGCAAGGCAAAATAACACTATTTAAAACAATCACTCCAATGGTATACATAAATCAATGCAGAAAACTGCATTAATGCACCAATCAGGGTTTGAATTAATGCCACAATAGTAGGGGAACGTGGCATTTGGGTTACTCTCCACCCCCCCCAGCAGCAAAAGGACAAGACCAAATAAGCAACCACAGACAGCCAACATCCAGTAAGACAAACATACAACTGTTTCCAGATGACAAATGCAGAAGCACTGATTTGCTACCTTCGAAAATTGGGATCTGTGGTATACACACCACAGGATACACACATTAACTTCTGCCTGCAGATAGAAATCCACTATACTCAAATCACAACAGTACATCTGTGTGCAGAAACTCAGATCCCTGCAACCACGGATACAAATCCACAATACTGGTTCTCTTGTCTGCACAAGTGCTGGCCCCTATGGGACCAGCACTTTTGTAGCCACAGGTAGTCATCCACACTAAGACATACACACAGTTCTGTCTGCAGAAACAGAGACCCCCTGAGGGACCAGTGCTTATGAAGACACAGGTGTAAGGCAAACACACCAACCTATGGCTGCAGAAGTGCAGTCACCAAAAAATCCATGATATCAAAATCGTAAAAATACTGTTGTCTGCAGGAGACTGTCTCTTCAGCCACAGGTGTAAGACGTACACACAGACTTCTGGCAGCAGAAGTGCAGGCCTCTGTGGGACCTGCAGTTATGCAGCTGCATATAGAAATCCATGCTACCCACATTGCAACTGTACGGTGGTCTGTGTATTCCCGGTCTGCACTCTCTCACCACCCAACTTACCTTTTGGTCTGGGTGCGTGAGTAGCAAACCGGTTATCCCACAGCTGTCCTGAAAGTCACCCAATACCCTCAGGGTCCACCTCTCCTCCACTTCACTGTATAGGGGACAGCTCAAGTTCTTTCTTGCAACAGGACAATGACAGGGTAAAATTATAAGATTAAGTGCCTACACCTTGAGTAGGGTTATAGGAGAGTTACCAACATGGCCCTAAACTCTCCTCAGGAACAATTAGTCTTTTCCCTCAACACAAACTTTTAGATAATTCCCACACAATAGCTGTGGACATAATGCAAATACCATGAATACAAATTGTAAAATGCAGTAAACAAGCATTTGTTAAAAGGGAGGGGTAAGGAAAAAAATGTAAATTACATACTGTAATTCTTGATTGTCTTGGACCATCTTCATCATTGATTCACACTAATGGGTTTTCGGAGGCGCTTGGATCCTGCGGGAGCCAGAAGTTTTCAGGAGGGCCAGCGCTGAGGTAGGCTACATGCATGAGTGGCACCACAAGACTAGCTCACGCTGCATGTCTTACCTCAGTACTGACCCTCAACCATATCAGCACCTTTTTTACCAAGGAGGTGCAGCATAACCCAACTAAGTAAAACATCTAACCTAAAAGGACATAAGATAGCCCTTTCAACCCGTATAAGAAGGGTCAACAAAATGCAGCATCTCCACAGCCCAAACTGAAACAAAGGAGGTGAAGACCATCGTACAGAAAGAGTGAACCTGGGGTATGGTGGGTGGGCTTGTGATTCAATGGTGAAGATGGTCCAAGAAGATCAAGCATTCTGGGGAGCGTGTGATTTTATATCTTCACCACTGATGGGTTTGAGTACCAAGTTCAGGTAAAGTCCCCCTGGGCAGGGAGGTAGGAGATGGAGCTCACGCAGTACAAAAATCCAATAAGAATTGTCCTGCCAAAAAAGGCATGCTGTCTGGCATGGACATCCAAGGGAATAGTCCTTGATAAACATGTGCACTGTACTCCAGGTGACAGCTCTGCAAATGTCAGCAATACGAACAGAGCGAATCTCTGCCAAGGATGAAGCAACCGATCTGGTGAAGTGGGTACGAACCTGGCCTTCCAAATTGACCAGCACCATGGAATAGCACTGGAGGAGGCAAACTATGATCTATGAGGAAATGCACTTGATCGTAACTGATTGACACAGCCGGTTGGGATTAAAGGAAACAAAAGTGCCATTTTGACCGCCATAAGTCCCTAGTTCTATTGAGGTAGAACTTGAGGGCTCTTTGAACATCCAGTGAGTGGAAGGTGCACTGTCCCTCATTCTGGGAGTTGGGAAAATATGTGGGCAATATCAAAGACTGGTTCAGACATAACTCCGACACCACCTTAGCCTAAAATGTGTATTGTTTGAGGAGAACCACCTTGTCTCTATGGAAGACAGTACATGGAGGGTCTGTGATCAAAGCATGTATTTCAGAGATCTTGAGGTGATGGCCACTAGAACTGCAGTTTTCAAAGTCAGGAACTTGAGGTCACATGTAGTCACAGGTTCAAAGGGCTTATGGGTGAGCAGGTCCAGCACAAGTTTGAGGTCCCAGGTAGCAACAGGTTTCCTGACTTGGGGCTTTCTGTGCAAAATACCTTTCAAGAATGTCTTAAAAAGAGGCAGTTGAGCTAGGGTGAGATTCTGAACTTGGTACTTGGTAGTTGGGTCGAAAGAAGGCCGAAGCCCATCGAGGATGTCCTCCACATAGTGTGGATCATTGGTAGATTATATTCTGTCCAGAAGCCATTTATCGAGTTTGAGTTTAAATGTATTAATATTCTGGCAGTCAACAATTTCCTGTGGCAGAGAGTTCCAGATTTTTGGTGCTCTAACAGTAAAAAACTGCTGTCTTTTGTTTGTTTTTGTTTTCTCAATTTCAATTTGTTTGTTGTGTATTCTAGCTACTATTTTTCTAGATGTAAAAGATAATCCGATGAGCTCATTAATGTAGCAGATTGTAAGATTTTAAATAACTGAAGGAGATCTCCCTTAGTCTTCTAAATTCAGAGAATACAACTTTGTTTTTGAAGCCTAGTTTTGTAATTGAAACGAGAAAGATGAGGTATGATTTTAGTAGCTCTTCTTTGAACTCTCTCTATTTTTATAATGTCCTTAGCTAAATAGGGACTCCACAAAGATGAACCATAGTCCAGGTGTGGTCTGACATGGGTCTTATATAGAGTCATTATGCATTCTTCAGTTTTGAGAATGAAAGTGTTGTTAATCCTACGTAGAAGGGCATTGGCGTGATTAGCAACCTTGTTAAAGTGATTAGAAAGACACAGCCTATTGTCAACCAAAATACCCAAATCTTTTTCGACAAGTTATTCCCTGAGTATTGTATTATTAAGATGGTAAGTTTGTTTGGGATTTTTTTTTACCAATGTGTAACACAGAACATTTGGACACATTAAATGACATTTTATTAGTTACCGACCAGGATTCAATTCTTTTAAGATCATTTATTAGAGTACTCCTGTTGGTTTTGTTATCAACAGGTCCTCCTAATTTAGTATCTGCAAATTTAGATCAGATATTCTGTGATGAGATAATAAGATCACTGATGAAAAACTGGCTCATGGCAAGCTGAAACAGCACATAAATGTACCTTAACTGAGGAGTATTGTAACCCTACATCAGAAAGATCCAGCAAATACTCCAAAACCTTCTCTGGTGGGCATCAGAGTGGATATATATGGACTTGGAGCACTACTCAGAACATTTCCACTTGGCTGTGTAAGTCTTTTCGATAGAAGGCTTGTGAGTAGCCAGGAGATTCTCAGAGACCGTCTGAGAGAACTTGTACCTGCTCACTTCTATCTCTTCTGGAGCAAGATGTGGAGAGGAAGGGAGCGCAAGTTTGGATGAAGTAGGGATACCTGCATCAGAAGGTCTGTCCACAGGGCAAGGAGCCTCGAAGGGGACACTGACAAGTTGTTGAGCAGTGGAAACCATATCTGCCAATGCCACTATGGGGGAATCAAAATCATTTTGCACCTGTGTGCCTTCAGCTTGTGCAGTGCCCTGTGAACTAGAGAAACAGGAGGAAATGCATACAGAATGCAATTTGTCCACTGCAGCCTGAATGCATCCTGACAGAAAACACAAAGTTCTGGATTTCTGGAGCAGAATCAAGGCAGTTTGGCATTGAGTGGGGATGCAAAAAGGTCCACATCTGGGGTTTCCCACTCATCGAAGAGAGACTGCATGATATCTGGTGCCAACGACCACTTGTGAGGATCTATTTTTGTACAACTGAGCTTGTCTGTCAAACTGTTCAAGGCCCCAGGCAAATAAACCACTGGGATCAGAACGTCCTGCTTCAGGCACCATTCCCACACTCTCATTGCTCTCCTGCAAAGAGGGTAAGAGTGGCTCCCCCTGTTTGTTGATGCAGTTCACGACTGACTTGTTGTCTGTCTGAAGGAGGATCGCTTTGTGATGGACAAAGTCCACTAGGGCCAGAAAGGCATACAGGAGTACCCTCATCTCCAAATCACTGATGTGAAGATGGGACTCCAGAGGGCTCCAGACTCCCTCAGTATGATAGCCCTAACAATGGGCTCCCCACCCAACAGAATTGCATATATGGTGAGCATTATTCTGAGGCCTTGGGACTGAGAAGGGGAGATCTTGGAGGAGATTGTCCTCCTGTGCCCACCATGTAAGTGATTGAAGTAGGAGTTATCACTTTTACAGGGTAGGACTGAGAATGTGTTGTCAGAAACCACTGTGTGCTGAGTATCTACTGAGTGGTCTCATGTGTAAACATGCCAGAAGCACTGTAAAGACAGAGGAGGCTAGATGACCTAATGTCCGCTGCATGGAGTGAGCCCAGACAGACTTGTTCTCCATGATGAAATGTGCCATCTGAAGGATGGCTTTACTCCTGTTTTCCAGGAGGAAGGTCCTCGCCCTACTGGTGTACAAGAGGGCTCTGATGAAGAGAAGCTGCTGACAAGGTTAAAGCTGTGACTTCTCTAGATTCAGCAGAACACTAGTGGAGGTCAGGAACTGAGCAGCTGTGGTCATTGCCTGTTCTGTGTCCTGTTTGGATTGTCTGGCTAGTAGCCAGTTGTCCAGGTAGTGAAAAACTTGAAGCCCAAGCTTTCAGAGGTGCTCCACCAGAACTGTAAAGTACTTTGTAAAGACTCGAGGCACCAAGGATTGCCCAAAGGGCAGGACTCAAGACTGGTGATGCTGACCCAAAGCCACAAAACGGAGAAACTTGTGGTGGCTGGGATGGACCAGAATATGCCGGTAGGCATCCTGCATATCCAGGGAAGCCAACCAGTCCTGGGGCTTTAGAAGTTGTAGCAGGGTACCAAGGAAGACCATCTTGAACTTCTCATGGTGCAGGAACTTGTTCAGTTTCCTGAGGTTGAGAACGGTGCACATATCCCCCCAACTTCTTTGGAATAAGGAAGTAGAAGCCTGTATTGTGTTCCACTTTTGGCACCACTTCCACTGACCTGTTGCTCAAGAGGCCTGCTATCTCTGTGGTGAGGAGGTCCAACATTGCAGCTGACAGGGTAGACAGTCCAAAGGAATTTCTAAGAAATTCAGCAAGTATCCCTCTTGGCTGTTCCTTAAAACCCATTTGTCTTTGATGATGGATTTCCACTGATGGTAGAACTAAGTCAGATGCCCCCACTGGAGGAATTGAGTTCTGCCTCAGACAGCTGAGGCAGAGTCTGGCTGGAGCTTCAGAGGGCTGCACTAGGTGCCTTTGGGGGCCTGTGTCTTCAGCTGCACCTTCTTTTTCAGCTGAGGAGACTGGGACTGACTTAGGCTCCTTTGCCACGAAAGGACTGTTTATTGTGACAGGACACTCAGCTCTTCTTTCCCAGAGGGTAAGCTAGGCAAAGCGGAGGAGTCTTAATGGTTGTCTTAGTCTTCCGAAAGGCCTCGAGGGACTGTTCCACCTGTTGGCCAAACAGATAAGAGCCACTGAGGGGGACATTCATTACTTGCTGCTAGATGTTGTTGGAAAACCACGATGTACGAAACCAGGACTGTCTCCTAATGCAGATACCTGCAGCAAGAGAGCAGGAAGCAATGTTATATGCATTTATAGCTGCCTTTACTGGATGACTGTTGGACTCAATGCCATGGGTAACAGTCTGAAGAATATTCTTCTTATTGTCCGATTCTGGCAAGGCCTCAGAGAGATTTAACAGAGGTTCAGAGGGCATACTTATATTTGGAGAAACGCCCTTGATAGTTACTGTAGCTGTCCTCATACCAAGGGTAGCTACCATAAAAGCTCCCTTCCTCATTGTGTCTATCTTGCATGACTCTGTATTGACAGGATGTGCTGTGACATCCAGAGGGAGAATGGCCTTGTCATTCTTTGCCAGGATGACAATCAGCAATATGTTGGGAAGCCAGAAATGATCTATCTTTAGGAGCAATATACTTATGATCGATCTACTTACAGACAGCGGGAATGGATGCAGGTCTGGCCCACACTACCTCCAAAAGAGTCTCAAAAGCAGGTGGAACAGGAAGTGTAAACCAGACTGGTATATTGGGAACGTGGAGCCACTGCTGATGAAGCCATTTCCCTGGGTCAATGGCAGAAGTCTGAGAGGCTAGGGTAGCACGCATATGGCAAAGCAAAGCCTGGAAAGAATGACTCTCCTGTGGAACAGTAGAGGGGCCTGGAGTAGGGTTATCCAGACTGTAAAAGTGGTCGTCACTTCCCTCAGAAATACTGAGGTCAGGGTCAGACTCATCCCCCTCCAACTCCTCTCCAGAAAAAGGGGCTAGGACGGGGAGTGGACCTATGAATGCCCAGCTCTAGGGGTCGGAAAGACAGGTGACACCGGCACCAGCCCAGAAGGAGCTGGGACCGGGCCCAGCTTCAAAGGAGCTGGCACTGGGGTAGGCACCACCGAAGAGACTGAGCCCAGCACAGAGGGATCCCTCGACACTGCATGTGTGGAAAGTGGAAGACTAGGTTTGCTGGCCAAGCCACCTAGCTTCACCTGAGCTCTTTTCTTCTAGGTTGCTTGAAAGGACAGAGCACGGAAAAGGATTAAGGCTTCTTTTAGCTAGGCAGATTTACTGTGTGTTGTATTTTTATTTTGTACTCACAGGGATTGTTACTGTTTGTTCCTAACATTTTATTGCTTTATTTTTCTCTGATTCACATTGTTGTTGCTGGGTATACCTTCTGATGCATTATTACAGGGTGTGCCTACAGGTGTGTGCTTATACATTATTGCTGTAATCTTCTGATTCAAATTGTCTTTTGCAAGGTATATTTTAGGTTACGGCTTTATTTTTCTCCATAGCAAAGTGTTTCTTACAGGGTATATCTTCTGTGAAATTATTACAGGTGGTGTTTTACAGTTTTATCTATCATTAGGATAAGCTTTCAGGGCTACTGCATTTGTTGCTGGCTGATTGTTTCTGCTCTTACCTCCTTGTTTCTTTCATCCGTGGTTCTTTTTCGGCAGGAGAAAGGCCCAGCCACCCACCCCCATTCATCCCCAACCATCCCACAACTACACTCCTTTTATAGGGTTGCACAGTTGTGACATTTCCTGTGGCAAAGCAGGAAGGGGCGAATCAGAGGGGTGTCCACTCAGTGGCCTCATTTACAGGGGCACTAGTAATTTAACTTGTTAAAACAAGTTATACAAAAACAAACAAAACGCAAAATCAAACGTTTGCTTTCATTTTCTTCCTTCTAATTACTCTGACCAGGTTATAAACCCAGCAACTTATCTGGAATGGATATCATTAACTGCAGGTACTGTGGAACACTTTTCAGAAGGGCAGTTTTAAAGGATTTAGGACACTGTCCTACATGCCGGGCCATTGGATATCTAGGGGTTCAGCTCCAGGCAGCATGGGCAGAGACTGCACACTTCAAATTGCATATTCAAAAGGAAATATAAAAACTGCCTGCCATTTCCCCCAACATCCAACAGAAGCACCTTGACCGCAGAGGGTAGTTTGTCCGGGAGGTTGGCAGGTGGTTAGGAGGGGCAAAATAGGGTGCCCCATCACTTGGTGCTCTCCAACATATCACCTCCACAAACCATAAAAAAACTACAAACAGGCATCTGCCTCTATGTCCAAAATCAAACAAAGGGGCAGAGGACACTGCAGCACAGGAGCTAGCACAACAAAACTCACACAAAACAGGAACCAAAACAAAAAAGCAAAAAGGAAATCCAAAAAACTTCTGATCATAGGAGATTCCATGATTTGGGGAGTTGATACCCATCTCCAGCCAGGGGTAATGGTCATATGTCTCTCAGGTACATCAGCATGGAGAGACACTGACTGCATTGCTAAAAGTTCAGGAAGCAGGAGAAAACACTGATGTCCTGGTACACACAGGGACTATCTATCTCGCCAGCTGGTCAGTTGTGGAGACCAAGGAATACCTGACCAGTCTGGGTGACAAACTAACCTCCATTTCATCTGGCATCTCCTTCTCGGAGATCCTGCCAGTCTGAGAGAGGGGGGCAGATGGACAGAAGGTCAGAGATGGGGAGATAGGGGAGCTAAACATGTGGCTCAAGGGCTGGTGCCAGGAAAAAGGACACAAATATGTAGGGAACTAGCAAAGTTTTGGGAGCGAAAGTTCTTTAAATTTGATGGACTGCTTTTGACTAAGGAGGGAGTCAGTGCATTGGGGCAGAAGTTGGATGTCTTTGCAGAATATTTAAACTAGCAAATGAGGAGAGGGGAGCAGCACCCCATATGTCGAATGGAAAAAACACCCCTTCCCCTCAGCTAGTGGTCAAACAGAGGTTCAGCATGTTTGTAGTCCATTTGCATCACCAGGTAAGGAAAAAGGTCCAGCTCCCCATACGATGCACAGGGGAAACACCAGACCTCGCTCAACAACTAACACACTGAAATCTGGCCAATGGAAAAGCATGTACACAAATGCTTGCAGTCTGGGAAACAAGATCCCAGACCTGCAGGCAATAATGACAGAAGCTAAACTGGACATAGTAGCCATTAGCAAGCCATGGTTTGCTAGTAACCACACTTGAGAGACTTCAGTACCTGGCTATGTACTGTTCAGAAGAGACAGAGGTGCAAAAGTGTGTGTGGGGGGTGGAGTGGCCCTTTATGTCAATGAAAATATCAAAGCTACAGAAATTCAGAATACATATAAAGAGCCAGAAGGACTGTGGGTCACCCTGGAAACAGGAAATGGGACAACCTTACGAACTGGGGTTGTGCACAGGCCTCCAGACCAGGGGGAGAACACAGACACATTACTGTTAGAAGATATACAAAACATGACAGCTAAAGGAAAGGTTCTGATAAGGGGAGACTTCAACATGCCAGATACAGATGGGTCAATACCAGCAGGAACAGCTGCCAGAACAAGACACATGGTCGATTCCCTGCAGGAGGAGGGCCTCAAACAACTGGTACAACAACCCACAAGGGACAGGGCTATCCCAGATCTAGTACTGACTAACAGGGAAAGGATCACATATCTCCAGGTAGAAAGTCACCTGGGGGACAGTGACCATCACGTGGTATGGTTCAATTTGGCCACTAGAACCAAATCATCCCAAGGCAAAAATATGGGACTTCAGAGGAGCTGACTTTGATAAGATGACCAACAGAGTTAAGCTAGCCCTGCCAAAAAGAAATACAGGTGAGGGGGTACAGGCAAAGTGTGCAAGCATTAAGGATGCAATACTTGAAGCAACATCCCATTGTGTTAGAGAGAAAAATAAGTGCAAAAGAAGAAGGAAACCACTTTGGTTCTCAAAAACAGTAGCAGAAAAGGTCAGAGCCAAAAGACTGGCCTTCAGGAAATATAAAGGAACGCAGCAGGATGAAGACAGGGAGGCATACCAAACTTCCCTAAGGGAAGGCAGTAAGGCAGGCAAAGGCCCAAACAGTAAAAGAAGGTGACAAGACTTTCTACAAATACATTAGTGAAAGGAGAAAGTCCAGTGGGGGTATTGCTAAGATCAAAGGGGATAAGGGGGCATGTGAGGAGAAGGGCCATGTAAAAGCATCTATCCTAAACAGATACTTCTGCTCAGTATTTACTGAAGAGAAGGAAGGGCAGGGCCCACAGCTCAGCACCATGGACACAGGGAGGAGGGAGGTGTGCATTAGTCCCTTCACAAAAGAAAGGGTCCAACAAGAGCTCGATAAGCTCAGGGTGGACAAGGCAATGGGACCTGATGGCACACATCCCAGGGTACTAAAGGAGCTAAGGGTGGAACTAGCAGAGCCGTTACCAGAACTGTTTAGTGAGTCTCTGAACACAGGTGAGGTCCCAGAAGACTGAAAAGGGCTCATGTGATCCCGGTCCACAAGAGTGGTAGCAGGGAGGAGGCAGGGAACTACAGACCAGTCAGTCTTACCTCAGTAATGGGCAAGGTTATGGAGGTACTCCTTAAGGAAAGGATAGTGCAACACCTGGAATCCATAGGAACACAGGATCCAAGACGGCATGGGTTTACAAAAGGAAGGTCCTGTCAGACTAATCTCATAGATTTCTTTGACTGGGTAACCAAAGTGGTGGACCAAGAAGGAGCAGTTGATGTTGCCTACCTTGACTTCAGCAAAGCTTTTGATACTGTTCCACACAGAAGCTTGATTAATAAGCTGGGTAGGCATGGGATACGTCAGAAGTTGGTCAACTGGGTGGCAAACTGGTTGATGGGCAGAAAATAGAGAGCGGTGGTAAACGGTATACAGTCAGAAGAGATGCAAGTCACAAGTGGGGAACCTCAGGGATCAGTCCTGGGGCCAGTTCTCTTCAACATTTTCATCAGTGACATTGCAGATGGACTGGAGGGCAAGGTTTGTCTGTTTGCAGATGACACCAAGATCTGCAACAGAGTAGATGATCCAGATGGGGTGGGCAGAATGGGAAGAGATCTGGATCAACTAGCAAAATGGTCGGAAGAGTGGCAACTGGGGTTTAACACAAAGAAGTGCAAGATCATGCACATAGGGAAGAGAAACCCTGAAGCCACCTATAGGCTGGGTGGGGAGTTGCTGACAGTCACAAGGGAAGAAAGAGACTTGGGCATCAACATCACCGATGACCTGAAATCATCCAAGCAGACCACTAAAGCAGTAGGTAAGGCTAGGGAGATATTGGGGTGTATTAGCAGGGGAATCACAAGTAAGAGGAAGGAGGTAATAATCCCTCTTTACAAGACACTGGTTAGGCCCCATCTGGAGTACTGTGTGCAGTACTGGAGGCCGTACCTTCACAAGGACATTAACCAAATTGAGGCAGTCCAGAGAAGGGCAACCAAAATGGTGCAAGGATTGCATCAGAAAACATATGAGGACAGATTAACAGAGCTCAATATGTATACCCTAGAGCATTGTGATATTGTTTACAGTGCCGCCCACAAGTCAGTTTTATCCAAACTGGATACCCTTTTTAATGTTTTCTGCTTGTTCGCTCTTGATGCTCCTCCTCGCACCCACGTTGCGAGCTATACCACTACCTTGTTCTCCCCTCTCTTAAGAACTGCCGCCTAATACACTGTGTCAAGTTTATCTCGAAGAACTGGTTTGGTACCCTCCTAGTGTATCTAACCTCCATACTATCGCCGCCTTTGGTACCCACCAATGCTCTGAGGTCCCTAGACTCCCGGCTCCTGTTAGTCCCCAGATGTCGGACCCAAGCTGGCCAGGCCACCTTCTCTCACCACTTCCCTCAACTCTGGAACTCTATCCCCTCTGAAATTCGCCACTCTTCCTCTATCCACTCACTATCCTATGCCCTTGCCAACCACTGCTCAGTAAACTGCTCCTGCAGCTAACTCTCCAATCTTTCTACCTCAGACACTCCTATATTTCTTCTCCTAGTAGGCCCAATGGTGCTACTTCGCTAACCACACCCAACTACTGCACACTTGATCCCAACTTTTGAGCTAGCTAGCTTGCACTTACCCCTATCTCATTATATACCACAACCCAATACCTTAGCAGGATTTCATCATTGAAACTGTTACGCTCAACTATTAGGGTATATGTATTAATCCACACTCACCTATTATTGTCAAACATATGCAGCTGTATTATGTAATTATACGTTTTCAAGGTATAAAGCATGACTTCCCTATGTAATTGCTACTATACTATAAGTAAGGGTAAATTGTCATCTACGCCCAACTTTCTGTCAAATGTTTTCAACTGTATTGTAATTGCATGAATATATGTCAGGACCTGGACTACCCTTGTCCTCTTCCCCACTGTACCCCTCCCCCCAGGACCTTGAAGGACCACCAGGAGGAGTTGTTGGGGATACAAGCGATGCCGGAGAAAGGCCTCCTGCTCCTGGACCTAGAAGACCTCGCAGCAGACCTACAGTACCAGAGGGTGACCTCGAGTGGTACCGTTTCTTCCCCTTCTGATGGAGAGAGGAAGAACTCTAGGTCTAACATCGCTGGGTCCCCGACCCAGATCAGTAATGGGCCTGCTTCTTTTTGTGTTTATGGAAAGGCTGTCTTCCCTCCCGAACACAGGACTGCCCATCATCAGAACCCTCCCTCGGTGAGGGAAATGGACCGGACACAGCCCTGCTACCAGAGCAGCATGCCTGAGGATGTCCCCTACCATCACATTCGCCGTTCATGGTCTCAGACCGTTGATCAGTAGGGCTGAGAGAAACCAACAGGAAAACATTTTTTGTTGTTAAAAACTAAACTGACACAAAAATAACAAACACTAGGTTTAAATCTACTAAAACAGAACAGACTGAATGCTGTTGTAATATTGATGTGAAGTCCTGACTCCTGGTGGGCGTACAATGTATTTATTTATTCAATTCTGGTAACTGGGTAGGCCCACTGAGCCCCGAAGGTCCCTTTTTCAGGAGCAACCCGGCATTAGAGGATACAGGTACAAAAATGGACAGAACATAGTACATCAGCACAATAGGAAGAAATTGAAGTACAGAAATCATGAAGACATTGCAGCAAAATTAGTTACAGGCGAAGACAGTTAAATAGTGTAATAGGTAGCAGTACAACACTCTGGAAAGGACTATTACAGGAAGAGTCAAGGGTAGCAGTGTAGGGGAAAGGTGATACTTAATACAGCAGTCATAATTTAGGCTGGCAGGGACCTAGCATTTGAGATAGGGTACACCCCTTTATTGACAAGAGCAGATGCTCACTTCTAGTAAGTGAGCACAGAGTCCCTTGCAGAAAGTTCCAAGGGAGGAGGCTTCCTGAAGGAGGGGAGGAAGCCTGTTCCATAGGGCAGGGGCGAACATGGCAAAGGACTTGCTGCCAGTAGTGGTTCGAACCTTAGGTTTCTCTAGTAGAGTTCACCTAGAGTTTGAAGGTATACTAAGCGCTGGACCAGGAGAGGACAGACTCATCTGGGGATTTGCAGTGTAGGAACTTGTATGGATAAAAAGTAGGGGGTACTGGAAGGTGACCAGCTAGGGAGGGCCATTGCAGAGAAGCAAGGGCATCACAGTGATGCCTTTGTTTGTGAGACTGAGACGCAAACTGAGCTACTTTGTTGTAAAGAACCTGCAGCCTGCTCATTTCCTGTTTGGCCAACCACTGAAGTATAGGGGTAGCGTAGGTCACAGTAGGAAGGAGGAGACTGTTGGCTATGGTGCTTCTTGACTCAGAGATTAGCTGGTCATTCAGGCAGTACAGAAGGCCCAGTTTGCAGTGATCTGTTTTGGTTACCTGGTCTAAGTGAGTCCTTAGAGTGAACCCCTAATCAAGAGTTAGCCCCAGGTATTTGAGAGAACTCACTACTTCAATACGGCTGCCTGAGGCTGAGGTCAGAGGGAGTAAGGCACTCCAGTCTGGGCCAAGGTTTCTCTGTCCAAATAGCATTGCCTTGGTTTTTGAGGCATTTAAGACCAGTTTATTTTCTGTAAGCCAGGTCTCTAACTTAGAAAAGTCAGTTTGTAGATGGAGTCCCAGATCAGAGGGATTGCACGGGGAACGGTAGATAACAGCGTCATCTGCATACTGAATGACCAGGCTGCCACCACAGTGGGAGTTCAGGTCATTAACGAATAGTGAGAAGAGGAGGGGGCCAAGTATAGAACCCTGAGGCACCCCCTCATTTAGAAGGAGTGGATCTGAGGTCACGCTCATCCACCTGACCTGTTGGGAGCAGCCGGATAGATAGGAGGTGAACCAGGAAAGGGAATGCTGGTCCAGACCAAAGGAGGCCAGTTTGGATAGCAGGAGCTTGTGAGCGACTAGGTCAAAAGCCTTAGAAAGATCAATGAAAACAGCACCTGTGGGGAGCCCTTTGTCCATGGCCCCCAGTACATCAAATGTAAATTTTATGAGGGCTGTATCAGTGCCAAGATTTTGCCTAAAGCCGTGTTGGGTGGGGGCTAGTAGTTGATTAGCCTCCTGATTTTCTCAGAGCTGACAGTATACTAGCTTTTCCTGAATCTTGGCCAGAGCACAAAGCAGCAAGATCAGCCTGTAGTTACCGATGGATTCCTTGGGACCCCCTTTGGGGATAGGAGCAACAATGGCCCGTTTCCAGGTATTGGGTACAGTGTCTTCGAGCAGTGATCTGTTAATTAGCCATGTAATAGGTACAGGAATGGCTGGTGCTGCCGCCTTTAGTAGTTTAGGGCATATGCCATCAGGTCCTCCAGGGCCTTTGACTTTGATGTGCTTTAAGAGTGGTAGTACCTCTTTGACCATAACTAGCCACAGGGGGAAGAGAGGCCTTGCAGGGCAAAGACACTCTGAACAGGGGGGCAGAGCAGAGGTAGGATTAAGTTTAGACTTGTGATCCTCGAGATTAGTGAAGTAACTGTTGAAGGCAGCAGCAATTTCATGACAGTCATCAGTTATAAGGCCATTGATCTCAATAGGGCCAGGGGAGGGGGACTTGTTGCCCTTTAGCAGGTCACTGATGTGGGACCAGAATGATTGCGGGTTGGCTAGAGTGGTTTGCTGGAGATGCTTGATAAAGTATCTCTTTGCCATCTTAGAGGAACGTTTACACTCATGCCTCAGTTGTTTATAGGTCAGAAGGTCTGCAGGCAGGGTGGACTGTTTTTGACGCTTCCATGCCTTGTCTCGGTTCACCATCAAAGATTTGAGCTCTGTGGTGATCAGTCTATGGCATCTGCCCTTAGCTTAGAGTTTTTTAAATGGGACAAACAGGCTAGCTGTGGAGTTGAAGGAATTCTGGAAGAAGTCCAGGGCTTCTTCAAGAGTTGGGAGGAGCCGCACCAGAGACCAGTCGAGGTTGCCGAGGTATGCATTAAAGGCATCCTCCGAGAATTTGGAATAGTCTCGGGTAGAGAGTATCCTTGAGGGACCCGGGGCGGGTTTTCCAGATGCAGATGATGTGTGAGTGGTCACTAAGAGCATCAGCCATGATACCTGCAATCGCAATGTTGGAGGGGTGAGACACCAGATCTCAGTCGATGGTAGTGTGGTTCCCTGTTTTGTAGTTGATCCTAGTCTTTTCAGTGATAATTTGCTCCAGGTTAGCATCTAGAAGCAAGGCTTTGAGGGACTGCACAGAGTCCTTTGCCCAGTTGAGACTGAAGACCCCCAGGATCAGGAATTCTGAGGTGACCAAATCAGCAAGAGCCTTGGTGATATTTTCCAAGGCTTGTAGAGACGCCTTCGGAGGGTGGTACAGGCAGCCAACTGTAAGGTGTTTAGTATTGCCAAGGATAATTTTTATAAAGACTGATTCACCACCCGCATGAGTAGTGCTGGGTAATTGAGCAAGGGCTGCATCAAGGGAGTCCCTTGCATATATGAGAACCCCACCCCCTTTTTTGTCCTCCCTGTCCTTGCGGAAGGTGGTGTAGCTGGTCAGTGCTACCTTGTGGGATAGGGTGTGAGGCTTAAGCCATGTTTTGGACACAGCCAGAATATCTGGGTTGTAGAGAGACATCCAGCCCTGAACCTCTTGCATTTTTGGAGGGAGGCTGCAGATGTTCATGTAGGCAATTTTTAGGCCCTTGGTAGATACCCAGAGTAAGTCATGGGGTGAGCCGAGAGCGACGTTGGTTCTGGGAGGGCCTGGATTGGGTTCGATGTCACCTGATAGAAGCAGCAGGAGTGACATAAGCAGTAGAGCTGAAGGGGATAGAAGGAACAAATCCCCTCTGCAGTGCTGTGTGTGGAAATGTAGGACCAGGTAGTAGGTTCCCTTTTTAGTGAGTATATGGGACAGAAAGAGTGGCCGGACGTTACATTTGGCTGGGTAGCTCCGAATGACAGGGGGTGTGTGTGTGTGTGTGTGTGTGTGTGATGACACGGATCAGGGTACCCGGTCCTGGAAAGGCACATAAATCTGTTGACCCACACAAGAGACATGATAATAATAATATAATATCCTTTATTTTAAATGTGTCTTTCAATTGTTAAGGTGCAGTACAATTAAAACAGTTAAAACAAATAAAACAATCTTATAATCAAAGTTTGCAATATTCATCACCATATGCCTTTTTCCACAAAAAAGTTTTTAAGGCCTGTTTGAATCAGTCATGCACTCCCTAATCCGAAGGGGTAGAGAATTCCAGAGGGTAGGGGCCACGAACATAAAAGCCCAGGCCCAAGCGGATTTTAAAGACGCCCTCGGAATCTCTAGCAACTCCTCGTCGGATGAGCGGAGCGGTTGTTCAGGGTGATAAGGAACCAGAAGCTCTTTCAGGTAGTCAGGACCCAGTCCGTGTAGGGCTTTAAATGTCAGTAAGCCAACTGTGAAGGTGACCCACCACTGAACCGGCAGCCAGTGCAGTTCCCGCAGCACCGGTGTAATATGGGAAGATCTCAGAATCCCTATCAACAACCGGGCTGCAGAATTCTGCACCAGCTGCAAGTGGTGGATATCAACCCCTGGTAGCCCAAAGTAAAGCGAGTTGCAATAATCCAAACGCGAGGTCACAAAGGCATGGATCAATGTGGGAAGGTCACCAGACGGAACAAGGTGCTTGATCCTAGAATGTATAGAGAAACCAGGAAAGGGGCGGTGATTGATAGCCTCGAGAGCTGCTTCCATTTGGGCATATAAGTGTGTGCAGAGTGAATGCAGGGGTCCGTAGATCCAGGGGATGGCATTATGGAGGGAGGAGGAGGAACAGAACTAATTTAGAAAGGAAGGTGGATTTATTTTTATCCTTTTCGTTTTACACCCAAGAGAGTTACCGGTCAAGCGTTAGATAAGCTGGAGCACAGAAATTATAGTGCGACCTCTTGTGGCAGCTTCTGAAAAGCTGCAAGTGGAGAAGTCAGGTGATTGGCTCACAGCGCCTATAAAAGCAAATGCCCGCCAAGGGTGGTGGCGGGGGCAGTGGGGCAGCCGATGCAGAACATCGGTGGGGATTCTCCAGAGCAAAGTGACAGCTAGCCACAGAGGAAATCGCTGAGGATTGCCCAGTCAGTCAGAGGTACCTGTAAGAAGGGCTTGCGGATTCCGTTTCTGTTGGGGGCTCTTCGGTGAGGTTCCCCAGAGTGACCTCCCGCTTTGGGGGGAGGGAGAGCCGCACTGTGCCATGCCGTGGTCCTGGATTCCTGTGCTGGACTGAGGAGAGAGACAGAGAGGCAGAGATTAAGTAAGACACCAGCGGGGTTTACTGAGAAGGGGGTGGGAGCATGATTTCAGGATTATGGAGAAACGACAGTGAATAGAAATGCAGGCAAACTGAAACTTGGCTTATTATGGTACATTAATACTGAAACTAGGCTTGACTGGTAACTTTAAGGAAGGTATTAGGGTAAAAATGCAAACACTTCAACTTGGAAATAGTAAATGAGGATTGCTATAAAATAAAATAAAAACTATCTCCACATATGGGTCGACAGAGTCACAAGTCTTAAGGAGACTTTTAATATAGCAGTCCAGGGTTGTGTTGTTTAAAATAAAAGGTGCCAAAAGGTTCCAGTCCAGGGTTGTGTTGTTTAAAAAAAAGGCGCCAAAAGGTTCTCCAGAGCAAAGCCACAGCCAGCCACAGGGGAAATAACGGAGGATCACCCAGTCAGTCAGAGGTACCTGTAGATGGGCTTGCGGATTCCGTTTCTGCTGGGGGCTCTTCGGTGAGGTGCCCCAGAGTGACCTTCTGCTTTGTGGGGGGGCTGCACTGCGCTGTGCCATAGTGGATGTCATCACTGAAACGCACTCAGTGGGGAAAAAAGGAACTAAGGCAGTTGAGGATCGGTGCTGAGGTAAGCCATGGAGCACCAGCTAGTCTAATGGCGCCACACATGCGTGCAGACTACCTTGGCACTGGCCCTCCTGAAGAGTTATGGCTCCCACAGGGTCCTAGCGCCTCTGTCTTAGAACCCATCCGTGTGGATCACTGGTGAAGATACAGCTCAGGACGATCAAGGGAATGTAAGAAAAATGGGAGCAAAAGGAGAATACTTCAGACTTTAAACAATAAGCAATTCTCCCCAGACAGTTCCAGTCCCACCCCTGCAGGTGCAACCGGCTTGTACCCCCAGAGGCTGTTAGAGATCTCTGCTGATTGTGATGGGTACCTCGCTGGGTTGCTGGTAGGTAACCAGTTGTTGCAGGGTTGGTGCGCTTGAAGAAAACTTTTGAAACAACAATTGGAAGCAACTGAAGATGCAATATTTAAAGGGGCCCCATTTGTATTCCACAAAAGGGTGGGCCGGATGGCCTTGTTGTTTTTCTTCCTGGGCCTATTCTGAAGCTTACAACGTCCTGCTCAGGACTTCACCCCCCCCCCCACCTTCCTTCCTGCCTTTCTTTCTTTCTTTCTATCTATCTATCTATCAACAGACTCCTCAGAGCCATGGCCCTGAGGTACTCTCAGTTCTCAGATTTCAAGGAGCTCTCTCCGGGGATAATGCTCACCACTGCAGTGCTAGATGCAGGATGCCTCCATCTTGGAAACAGGAGATGCAGGTTGAAGGATATCAGCACAGGCAGTGTCCCCTTCTCCCACTGAGCCCTTTGTTGCACCCCTGGGTGGTTGACTGCTGCAGCACTCAGACAGTGCTCCAGACTGCTCCTTAAAGAGTGATCAGATACCCTCACATCCTGGCTACAAGTGAAGGACAGCCACTGCCTCTGGGACACTTCCCTTGGCCATGGTTTCACTCAGGCTAGTGGTTCCCCTGGACATCTTCCTCATTTGCTTTATTTCTCTGGAATTCTGATCTGTGGGGGTCCTGACAGCTGACTGGTAAATAGATTATCAGCTGGTACACAGAAAGGCTGACTGCCCTGTCCCCGCCTCTTACACCTTTCTCCTTCTGGTGATTCTCAGAAACATCCACCTCCTGGCAGGTTATGCAGATAGTCTTTTTCACTCCAGACTTCCCTGCCCCGGCACTTGGGTCTTTCGAAGTGGCTGTGTACCACAGCTCCCCCCTCTAGCTTTGGCAGCACTCTTCACAAAATATCCACTCCACTGGACTCCTCCCAGATATCTGGGCAGAGCACATTTTATGGCTGTGGGTGGAGCTTACAGTCATCTTGCTCTAGCTTGAAAAATGGTTTATCGTGGAACACATTTTAGTACTTTTCAGTGTATTCTTCCATAAATGCAAATCACAATGAATTACATAAAATATTCTCTTCTTTCTGTTTACAATGTTGGAGACAGAACTCCAAGCTGCTTTTCTCTGAGAGCAAATGTGCACATTTTAAACAATCTAAATATCATTAAAACTATTCAAAGTTCAGAAAAATACAGTGTTTAGTAAATCAGGCACATGGATTTACTAGAAGTTATAATCATTAGCCATACTAAAATCAGACAGCGCCTGGCTTGAAGTCTTACTTCGAACTGACCTGCTAGAGCTAGCCCATAACAGCTTTCCATCTCTCCTAGAAATCTCCTAACAGTCATTAACCCTTTACTCATAGAACATCCATCCCCCTCACTATGAATTATCTACTAACATGAACCATCTCCTCTACTTGTAGTCTATTATATTCATGCACTGTAAATAGATTATACTGACTGCATGCAGTATGTCCTTCCATTTGTAACAGTATTTGTCCTCTTCAATCACTCTCCCCCAGCTATGCACTATACTTGGAGAAAATCTGGAGTATGTTGAAAACTTCAAATACCTAGGCATGTGGATTGACAGCAGACTCTACTTCACTCATCATTTAGAAGAACTGTTAAAAAAGCTTCGCCAAAGGCTTGGCCTTCTGTATAGATTAAAACCCTTCCTTAACAGAGACTCAAAGATGAGGTTAGTCCAGGCCATTTTTTTATCAGTTTTTGACTATGCAGACTTCCTTTATAGTCACTGCCCCATCTCCTACCTTCACAAGCTGGATATCTTATATCATAGAGCAATAAGGTTCATTACAGATCTGCCATATAATACCCATCATTGCTCTCTTTATGCTGCAGTTGGATGGGTTTCCCTTCCTATCAGAAGGAGCAGAAATGCAGCACTATGGATTTACAGAGCTTTATCAAAAAAACTTCCAAACTATATCCTGGACTGCTTCACCCAGACCATTCCTAGCTCCTATGCCCTAAGAAGTAACATCATCATCCTGCTCAAAGTGCCCAAATTCAACACCAGGCTAGGGAAGGCAGCAATCAGCTATTCTCTAGCTATAGCATGGAACACCCTACAAAAATCCCTAAAACTGTCCATTATCATTCCATTTGCATCCTTTAAACAGCATTGTACAGTCTTCTTCACAGAGAAATGCAGTTACTACAGCTAAAACTAGAATTGTCACCTCCACAATCTCTTCCAAACCATATGGCATATTCCTTCAGACAGGCACCCCCATCTTATGGCACCCAATATTACCTTCACCATCCTAGTATTCATTATGTTGTGTGTCTGCCATGGCCCCCAGTAGGATATGTATGTACTGTATATGCTGTAAATATTAGCTTAACTTTCCTGTAACCGAGTTTTATCATGTGAATTCACTGTACATCATTGTGTTATAAACGTTATTTTCCTCTGTATGTATAACTGTCTTATAAAGTGTATGATGTATCTGTTGTGTATCAACTATTGAACCTTGACCTTATCAGGTCCATCTTGTAAATGAGCCTTGCTCAATGATGTTCGCCTGAATAAATAAAGATTTGATTGATTGATTTGTTCTGACTATTTTTTAGGCCCTTGCTAACTACAGTGTCAGTTCTTTCCCAACAAAACTGCTGTAT
This sequence comes from Neoceratodus forsteri, assembly GCA_016271365.2. Taxonomy (NCBI): domain Eukaryota; kingdom Metazoa; phylum Chordata; order Ceratodontiformes; family Ceratodontidae; genus Neoceratodus; species Neoceratodus forsteri. The sequence goes on along the minus strand of CM057456.1, from coordinate 159,326,614 downwards.
GCGTACCATACAGTATGGTGTAAATGGACTTTTCACATTCTTCTACACTGTAAATCAATATGTAATTAGAAGTAATGTGTGGCACTTAGAAACTGTTTTATCTCATTTAATAAAGTGCAGAGATGTTTTATGTCACTTTAAACTATCAATATACTCCAGAGCCTAAATACACACATACATATTATATATATATATATATATATATATATATATATATATATATATATATACCCCCCTGCAAATGGGGGTTCCCAAAAGACTTCCAGGAGCTTGCTTGAATGCTCCAAGCCTGAATGGTGTTTGGCGTTTAAGCCATTTATCAGTGAGTGTTTTTAGAACCTCTGGTACTGTCTCTTTAAGAGCTGTCTGCTTGCAGACATAATTAGTTTGTAGGGGGGACTGTGTGTTTCTTTGATTGAGTACCACTCAAGCTGCTGCCAATTCACTCCATTTTTGCAGTCACTAGGAGTGCAAAGGGAACCTATCTGAAAGATGTAACTGTTTGCCAGAAATCATTTACAGTAATAATGAAATTACAGTTTGTCTAACCTGCTTAAATTGCAGTCAGAACTGTGTCTGCCTAGTTCCCATTCTGGTTTTGAACTGCTGAACTGGACCAATCAGTGTGGGGTAAGCTAGCTCTAAAATGGTCCTTGGACGAATCAGAACTTGGACTCATAATCTGAGCCAGCCACAAGAGGATTGTATGAGCAGTGACTCTGGGAGATGTAGTTTAGACTTCAGCACCTTTTGGACCAACAGCAGCAGTCTATTGTGGTGACAGCCAATCCAGTCAAGAACTGGGAGGAACTCAAAGGAAGTGCCGGTTTTGTCGGTTGAGTTTCAGTTGAGCTTTGGCAGTGAAGAAGGAAGGAGCCCTGTGCTTTTCAGTGTGCAGTTTTGATCCAAAGCGTGTGTAAGGCCCAGAGTTCGGTCTGCAGCTTGTTAGGACTGAATCCGTCCTGTGAAGAGAATCAAAGGATATCTGAAGAGTAGAAACCAGGCTCACCCTGTAGAAGACTGGAGGAATTGCTGAAAATTGCACTCGGTCTGTCAGGAACTGAATCTGCTGTGTGTTCTCCCGGGTATTGTGCAGTAATTGCGATCGGGATACAGATGCAGCCTGCCTGGTATAGTGCTTTCTTTTATATAAATGTGTGAAGAGGTTTGTGTACCTCAAGTGAGCCCTGCTGACATTGAAGGACCCTATCTTATTTGGAGGTCGTGAGTACTAATTCAGGGTCGCTCCCTGTTGAATTGCTCACATTAAACCAAATGGAATTACTGTACTGCTGACTGTTTAATTTTCCTTTTCTCTGTGTGAAAGGGCCCCTACCAGCTACCACGTTTGGACTAGCCACTAGGGCTTGGGTACCAGGGACAGTAACTGATAAGGATAGGCCTGTGCACAGAGCCATGATGAATTATTAGAGTGATAAGCTAATTAACCTGATTTCCCCTGTCCTTGTTATATCCCCCTAAATAAATCAGAGCTGCTTGTTTCCAGCAAAGTTATACTGCCTGAGGTATTTGTCTATGTTAAAGTACTGTACTGTGATTGTTGCACTGTATCTCATTTCACAGGAGGTCCCAGTGCGGAACCAGTCCTGGGGTAAGTGTATACTGTGAAGGTGATTCTGATATATTGTGTGGGCCACTAGTGGGAAGAAAGAGGGTTGCAGTGTCCCAGAGGCTGTGACCAAGTTAGTTTAACTATTGCAAGCCCTGACCTCTGGGTGGAGGCACCTGCCATTGGATCCAGGCCCCTCAACCTGTTAGTGGCAAATCAGGCAGGGTAGTAGCCCCTGGGATAGCGCCATCTAGGGTTACATATATATATATATATATATATATACATACATACATACACACAGGCTGCCTGTTTTATGTTCAATCTTCCCAGGACTCCCAGCAGTCTGACTTACTGGAAGACATGATCTCTGACTGTACACTGCAATCACTAAGCATTTCAATAAAATTCATCTTGCTCTGTGCTGTATATTATATTGTAGTCCAGTCTATACTGTTAATTTCTGACATGACAACCCTTACCCCTTGTACAACTTCAATGTAATAGCATCTGCGTATAACAATAAAAGTAGCATTTCTAAATCTCAGATCTGAATAATAAACTGCAGTGATGTGTAATAGAAAACGTGACAGTAAAATGTGGTACAGTAGATTTATGGCACAACAGCAAACATTATTATTTAGTCTTATGTTTACAAAGTTGTTACCCGGCTTGAGATAAATGAATGCTTGGTTCAAACCCCACCACAGCCACTTATACATGATGACCTGGGAGCACTTGTATTAGAACAGGGTTACTTTCATCATGTTTATGGTTACTGTTGTAACATGGGATTTAAGCACACACATATATATATATATATATTTTTTTAATTTGTTTAAATATATTTTGTTGTAGAATGTGTGTCCATTTGCCTTTTGCAACAAGGTTAAATTGATTCCATGCTAAGGAGGCACATTCTGCAATTGACACGGTCTATTCTGCTTCACTCTGGGATCCATTTTAACTGGAATTTCAGGCTGTTCTGTTCTGTTATTCCCTCTGCGTACATTTACTGTTAAGTTACAGAATATATCTCCTTGGAACCAGTTTAACCTTGCTTCAACAGGGAAATGGACGTAAATTCTACAGCAAAATGTATTCAACACAGATTTAAAAAAACAAATATGTGTGCATAGATTCCATTTTGCAACAGTAGCCATTGATATGATGAAAGTGGCACTGATCTAACGCAAGTGCTCCTGGGCCATCACGTATAAGTGGCTCTGATGGGATTTGAAGCAGGTGATTCACTTATCTCAAGCCAGGTAACAACTTTGTAAACATAAGACTGCAGAAGAGATTTATAGCACAACAGAAAACAGTAATGTACCACATTTTACTGTCATGTTTTCTATGACACATTAGAAAATGGGCTTTTTATTTCCTGGCCTCTGATTGGCTAGTACCCTTACGGGGGTACATTAACTTTCAATAGATGCCCAAGAAACAAAAAGTACCAGCCTAGAGTGCCCCATCACTCACTGGAGTATGATACTGCCCACCCTGCTTCCTAATTGGCTAAACTTCCTAATTTCAATATGAATTTGCTGCCATTTTTTTGTCTCGCTTGGCAAGGCATACTAGCCCCCCCCCCCCACGACACTCAGTAGTTTAATGCCAGCTGACCGGGTAAAATGCACACAAACTTTCCTTTTCTCGCTCTACTGCTTTTTTTTCCCTTTACACTCTTTTATCAGCATTGCCCTATAATTCTCAACTGTGCAACTCTCAGAGACGGAGAGCCAACTGCGCTCAGCTTCGCATGCCTCAGTCAGAAACTCCTGTCCTGCCAACTTCCATTTCAAATAACCACTGTTTTTCCCCGCTCAGTAACTGGGATAGAATGGCGACTCAAACCCAACACAAAAACACAGCACCACAACCCTGCCCACTACTAACTCCCAGTTTCACCACCTAAACAAACGCAGCTAATTTTTTTTCTTCATTTTCATCTGACATTAATACCTGAGGCTGTCACAGCAATACCTCCATCATGTTACAGCACAGCAGTCCCGTCTCAATGCCTGGCAATTCCCTCCATGGCATTAGAACTCCAGCATTGAAAACCGAGCCAACCGAAGCAAAGTTACAATTAATGTGTACACCATTTGCAGCAGACAGCATTTCTATAAATCGCGGTTCTGCCGACCATGCTGCCACACAGACTAGAAGCCTTTTGATTTCTTGTGACTCCCTCTCCACATAGCCACACACTGTCAAGCCTGCAGTTAAAAAAAAAAAAAAAAAAAAGAATAAAATGAAGCTGCTAAATTGTCCATTCTCCTCTCATTGGTGGTGGGGTGATCAGTAATATGATCTTGTTGCCCAGCATCCGGAATGAGATTCAGGGGAGGGGCAACAGACTGATGCCTGTATACAACAAAAAAGCATCACTATGTTTTAATGAGTCTTTGTGGGAAGGAAATTCAACAGTCTACAAACAAGCTGGTGTGTGTGCGTGTGCCCAAGACAACCAGCTAAAAAAAAAAAAACACTATCCTAATATAGGCAGAGGAACTATTTTTTACAAAACACATTTAAAACTCATTTTGTAATTTTGTTTTATTAAACACATTTTTTTCACAGTGCCCATTTTCTAAGTGCAATAATACCATCCAGGGTGGGCGGTATGGGCAATACCAGACCTTCCAGGGGCTATAAGGCCCTCCACCTGCAGCATTGGACCTCATTACACCCCTGGGCAGTCCGGTATTGTTCAATTCCGCCCACCCTGTTGGGTATTATTGCTTGCTTTCAGATCACTACGTTTTGTTACTTCAGATCTAAGATTTGGACTTGCTACTGTTATTCCTGAAGATGCTATTAGTTAAAACAGTGATGAAGTTATTTTTCTTTTATGACAGGTTTGTACAAGGGGTAGGTGTGGTCATGTCTGAAATTAAAACTATATGAACATACAAAGAAGCCAGCAGAAGAAGGCAATTTGATCTATCAAGTCTGCTCATATTGCAGGGTCCACAGCTTGAGCTAATGTTCCTGCCCTCCCTACCCACTCCTCCCATCCTCCCTACGCAATATCTTTACCTTACCCCATGCCTATCCTAGCCTCTCTTAAAGCTGCCCACTGTCTTCAACAAGATTAACTCTTCCAGCAGCGCATTCCAAGTGTCCAAGACCCTCTCTGTGAAGTGGTTCCTGACCTCCCTCCTAAATCTTCCCCCTTCAGCTTAAGACTGTGTCCCCTCATGTAATGGTTGCCATTCAGCTTAAAGAGACTCCCCTTATCAACCTTATTTATCCCTTTCAAGTACTTGAAGGTCCCAATCATGTCCACTCTCTCTCTCTCCCCTGTCTTCCAGGGAGTACATGTTCAGTGCCCTCAACCTCTCCTCGTATGCCTTACCCTGCTGCCCACTGTCATCTTTGTAGTCTCCCTCTGGACCTTCCCCAGCAGGTTAATGTCCCTTTTGAGGTGTGGGCACCAGTACTTAACTCCATACTCTAGATGCGGCCTTACAAGTGTAACCCCCCTACAAATGGGGGCTCCCAAAAAGTCTTGCCTAAATGCTCACTGCCAGGCTGGTGTTCTGCGTTTTAGCAGTTTAAATGTATTGCCAGAGAGTGCCTGTAAAGCCTCTGTGTACTGTCTCTTTAAGAGCTGCCTGGATTGCAGTCATAATTAATCTGAGACAGAGCTCTGATAGAAGATGTACTTGTTTGCTGATCATTTGTTAGAGGAGTAGTAATAATACTGCAGTTTGTTCTAACCTGCCTTCTTTGAAGCATGGACAGTTCTGTTTGTTTCCATCATCTTGGTCCTGGACTGCAGAATGAGCCAATCAGTACATTTGGGACTCTAAAATGGAGCCTGCCTAGAGGGGCTTGGCGGGGCCAAAACTTGTAGGAATTGTAGTTTTGGGCTTTTGGCACTTAAAATAACCTGGAGGGGCAGCCCTTGTTGTGACTGACAGATCAGCCAACCAAACCTTTTAGATCTTGGGGAAAGTCCGACACTGCTTGCAGTTTCAGTTATATCTGAGTTGGGAAGTGAAGAAGTAACAGCTCGAGATAGTTCGAGCAGCAATCCACAATGGATTCACATGGGAGAACCGTGGAAAGGCCTGAGTTTGGCCTGCATGCCTGCCTACTGTTTCTGAGAGGGAACTTGTGCTTTTTTCAGACTGAATCTGAATTTGGAGAGTGAAATAAGCCACTGAATTGTGGCCAGGCTTTAACCTGAAGACGACCGAAGATTTGCTGAATGCGAACGGTCTGTCAGGACGTCCAGCTACCTCTGAACTCCCGAATTGTGCAGAGACTCTGTAATTGTGACCGGAGAGCCATTTGCCTGGTACAGTGGAATTTCCTTACATGTGAATGTGCTGTGTGCTTATAGTGGGTCGTGATTTGGTTCCCCACTGTGTGTCTGAACTGTAATTTGCTTGCTGGAGGCTGTATCCAGCTCCACGGACTGAATCCTTAGCCATTTCCATTTGCCTGGGCCCTGCTACACTGGCCCAGCCAGAATACCTGCTACGCAGAGAAAGTCATCGATGAGAGACTGGCCTGGATCAGCCCCCTGCTCAACATCTTGAACAGGAATGATGCCTCGGTGATTTGTGTGGGCCCTGCTTCTTCAGGCGCTCCAGCTCAACAGCCTGCAGAATCAATTTTGTCCTGCCTGTGTCCAGTATTGGGTATCGTGAGTAAGCATCAGGGTAGCTCCCTGCAACAACAGCTAAATCTAAAAGTGCTGTCATCTGATTGTCTTGTTGCCTTTTTTTGTTTCATGAACTGAGCCCTCCGGCTCCGGATTACAAATAGTGTGTGTTGTGCATGCTGCTTTCTTCCATCACAGGGCCCCAAATAGTTGCAATGTTCCTGGCTAGCCCACAGTTTTTCTACCTGGGTACCCAGAGTGAGTGACTATGTAGGGACTCTGAACTGCGTGCATTACTGTCTGATTAATATAGCTTTTAAGCAAATCAACCCGATTACGCCCCTCTCTTGTTCAAGTCCCCTGAATAAATCAGATTTAACTTTGTTTGCATTTAACCTGACTGTGGTTCCAGTTTGTGCCAAGAGTATTGTGCTGTTATTTGCTGTGCTTAACCTTGTTTTACAGGTGTCCCCAGGGTCAAACTAGAGGAACCAGCCCTGGTGGTAAGTGCAAACAATGTGGGTAATTGCCTGGTGAATAAGGGTCATTGTGAAAGTAATTATTGTATACTGTTCAGGCCACTAGAAGGAGAAAAGGGGGGGGTTACAGTGTCCCGGAGGGCTGTGCCCAGGTTAGCTTGACCACTAACAACCCTGAACTCCGGGCGGAGGCACCCGTTTCATTACCCAGGCCCCTTAACCTGCTACTAGCCAAGCAGGCAGGGGTAGTAGCCCTGGGGATAGTGCCACCTAGTGGTTACACAAGTGACCTGTATAAGGGCAGTATAACCTCCTCTCTCCTACTACTGATCCCCCTAGATATGCATCCCAGCATCTTGTTTGCCTTTGCTGCTGCTTTCTTGCACTGTGTGGAGTGCTTTAGGTCAATAGTGATCATCACCCCCAGGTCCTTTTCCTCCTCTGATGCAGATACTCAGACTCCACCCAGGTAGTACTCTGTCCTGGGATTCTTGGCTCCAATATGCATAACTTTGCATTTCTTGGCACTGAAGCCAAACTACTAGATCCTGGACCACCTCCCCAGCTTTTCCAGATCTTCCTGTAGTTCCTGTATCCCTTCAGCTGTGTCCACTCTGCCACAGAGCTTGGTGTCATCCATGAATAGGCACATTTTACCCTTAATGCCATCCCCAATATCACTGATGAAGACACTGAACACCACCGGCCCCAGCACCGAGCCCTGTGGGACCCCACTTGTTACCTCTCTGGTGCCAGAAAACTCCTCCCCACCCCCCACAACCACCCACTGGGTTCTGTCCCTCAGCCAGTTTTCCACCCATCTGGCCATCTTTTCCCCAACCCCAAGATCCACCAACTTCCTGATCAACCTTTTGTGGTGCAAAGTCAAAGGCCCTGCTGAAATCAAGGCAGAGGATGTCTACGGTTTGGCCCCTGACTACTGTCTTAGTAACACAGTCAAAGAAGTCAGATCCTTTTTACACAATCTCCCCCCACTCCATGAATCCATGCTGCTTCACATCCTGGAGACCATGCTCCTGTAGATATTCCACCAACCTTTCCTTTAGTATGGTCTCCAACAGCTTGCCCATAGTGGAGGTCAGACTGACCCGTCTAATTCCCTGGGTCATCCTTGAGACTGCTTTTGCTATAGACTGGATTACATTCTAATATACAGCACAGAGCAAGATGAATTATATTTGTAACCCCTAGGTGGCGCTATTCCAAGGGCTACTACCCCTGCCTGCTTGGCTAGTAGCAGGTTAAGGGGCCTGAGTTCTGAAACGGGTGCCTCCACCCAGAGGTCAGGGTTGGTAGTGGTCAAGCTAACTTGGGCACAGCCCTCCAGGACACTGTAACCCCCCCTTTAGTGGCCTGAACACCGTACAATAATCACTTTCACAATACCCCTGGTACACCACACAAATACCCACACTGTTTGCACTTACCACTAGGGCTGGTTCCTCTGGCTCGACCCTGGGGACACCCTGTAAAACAAGGTTAAGCACAGCAATTAGCAAGAGTATAGTACTTTGAGCACAAACAGGAACCACAGTTAGATTACATGCAGAAAAAGTTAGATCTGATTTATTCAGGGGACTTGAATAAATGGAGGGGCAAAATCATGTAAATTAGCTAAAGGTTATATCAATCAAGTAGTTATGCATGTGCTTTGAGTCCCCCACACAGTCACACCTCTGGGTACCCAGGTGGAGAAGAGATGGGCTAGCCAGGACTGATGCCCGGGGTTGGTAGGCGTTGCAGCTGGTTGGGGCCCTGTGATGGAAAACACAATATGCACAGTACACAATATTTGTAATCCGGAGCCAGAGAGCTCAGTTCACAAAGGAAACGAAACAACAAGACAATCAGATGACACACTAAGACTAAGCTGTTGTTGCAGGGAGCTACCCTAGTATTTACTCACGATACCAAAGACTGGACACTGGCTGGATAAAAATCGAGACTGCAGGTGGTTGATCTGGAATGCCAAGAGGAGCAGGGCCCACACGAGTTGCAGAGGCATTGTTCCTGTTCAAGCGTGGAGCGGGGGCTGATCCCCAGGCAGGTCTCTTGTCGATGGCTTCTCTGTGCAGTGGGTAGTTTGGCTGGGCCAGTCTGGTCAGGCCCAGACCGCATGGAGACAAATTCGGATGCAGTCCGTTTTGGGCTGGATACAGTTTCCAGCAAGCAGAACACAATTCACACAGTGGGGAACTAACTCACAACCCACTAGCAGCTCATAGCACATTTACATGTAAGTGGATTCTACTGTACCAGGCAAAGTGCTCCCCGGTCACAATCGCAAAGTCTCTGCAGACACCGGGAGCTTAGGGGTAGCTGGAACTCCTGACAGGCTGATTGCATTCAGCAAAAATCTTTAGTCTTCTTCAGGTTGAGCCTGGCCCACTTCAGTAGCTTACTTAAGTCACACAACCTTAGATTTAGTTCAAAATAATTCTCTTCTCTCCCTCTCAGAAGCAACAGACAGACGTGCGGGCCAAAACCTCAGCCTTAACTGAAAAACTGCAAGCAGCCCGGGACTTCCTCAAGACTTCCTCAAGATCCAAAAGGTTTGGTTGGCTGATTTGACTGTCAGTCAAGGCATGAGTTCCCCCTTCAGTTGCAAAAAAAGGCACACAAAGTTCAAAACTACAATTCCTACAGATTTTGACTTCAGACAACTCCTGTCGTCTGGCTACATTTTGGGTCCCACTAGTACTGTTTAGTCCAATTTGCAGTCCAGGACCAAGATAGTGGAGACAAACAAAACAGTCCTTGCTACAAAGAAAGCAGGTTAGACAAACTACACTATCATTATCATTCTAAATGATTTTCAGCAAATTGTTACATCTTACAACAGAGCTCCCCCTCAGATTACAAGAGCTGCAATCAGGCAGCTCTTAAAGAGACAGTACACAGAGGCTACACAGGCTCTGGTAATCACATTTAAACTGCTAAAACGCAGGACACCAGCCTGGTAAGAGAGCATTTAGGTAAGCTAAAGGAAGACTTTTTGGGAACCCCCAATTGTAGGGGGGGTTACATATTAAAATGTTTAGTGACTGCATTGTACAATCAGAGATTATGTCTCCATCAGTTAGACTACTGGAAGCAATGCAAAGATGACAAAAAAAATAAAAATTGTCAATGCCGAAGGTTTCCTTGCATGGTGTATGTGGGATGGCATTCGGAGGCACTCATGGCGCTCGTTCCTCAGAGCTTCTTCAAGCTCACCACAGCCATATCTGCTCTGGCTAGAGTTTGGTATACGAGTTCCAACTTGATCCCTGACTAGCCAGCCAGTTTATGGGCAAAGCCTTTAGAAGCTTTCCCCAGCATGTGCTGGGCTTGCATTTTACTAATAGGCATCACAATCTTTCCCAGCAGCCCTTGAGGCTGGGTGCTCCCTGGTGGCTGCCATATTTGTTTACATCCTGCTGCCATCTTTAAGCCTCCTTCTGGTCTTTAGTTTAAGTCCTTGAGGGGCTACTGTCACTTTGCCCTGGCCTCATTACTTGCCCTAGGGCCAGGAAAGCTGTACTTTGTCTGCAGCCTAGTTCATCCTCTGGGGCTCCACGTAGAGGTGGTGATTGCACAATCCTCCTGTCTCACTGTGCGCATGCATGCTTTCTTTAAATAGTTTCTGGTCCCGCTGACTGTGCTGGTGCCAGGAACCCCCCACATCTGTGTTTGATGGTGCATCATCCAGTCTGATCTCGGCCTCCGCTTCCTATCCTGTGGCCGAGGAGCAAGCACAGAAGGTGGCACCAGCTGCAAATAAGTTAGAGGGAAACCCTGACCTGATTCTGGCCAAGGCTCCCGGAGGATCATCAAATGCCTTCTGGTCACACCTTGCTACAGTCCTAGGGACCAGAAGGTGAAGACAGGGGCAGGAACAGGGCCTGTAGCCCTACAACAGGTAAGCCCCAGAAAAATGGAGGGCTTACACAACCATACTTATGTCTGCAGAAAGGCTGGCCCCTATAGGGCCTGTGCTTCTGCAGACTGAGGTCTTATTTGTGATGCAAGACATACACACACACACACAATTGTGGCTGCAGAAAATGAAAGTTACGTAGCTACCGTAATTCTTGATCTTCTTGGATGAAGTCTCCACCACTCATTCACACTAATGGCACTACGCCGGAGGCGCTAGGACTGAGCGTGAGCCAAAAATCTTCAGGAGGGCCAGTGCTGGGGTAGGACCATGCACATGGAGCACCACAAGACTGGCTCACACTGTATAGGCTACCGTGGCGTCAGCCACCTCAGTACCTTTTTTACCGAGGAGGTGCAGCATAAACTAACCCAGTGAACTAACCCACATCGGCCATAAGACAAGTCCGAATGATCCATATAAGAGTAGTCAACACAACAGTGTCTTCACAGCCCAGCCATCGAGGGAGTGAAGACCAAAACAGAAAAGTGAGCTCAGGGGATGGAGTGTGGGCATGTGAATGAGTGGTGGAGACTTCATCCAAGAAAATCAAGAATTACAGTAGGTACGTAATGTTCATATCTTCCTGGACATAAAGAATCCACTACTCATTCACACAAATGGGAGAGGACCGAGCTAAAACAACCCCCCACCCTGGGAAGAGTGACAGGAGAGAGGAGCTCACTCAGGACAGAAGTCCATGAAGGATTGTCCTGCCAAAGGATGGATGTTGCCTGGTTAGGACATCTAAAGTGTAGTGCTTCACAAAGGTGTGCGCAGAGCTCCAAGTAGCTGCAAGTGCAGATGTCTGCAGTGGGCATATTCCGTATTTCTGCCAGAGGTGCTGTGACTGTTCTGGTAGAACGGGCGTACACCCTGCCTTCCAGCTTGATCTGTGCCATCAAGTAGCAATGGTGGAGACATGCTACCAGCCACACTGAAATACACCTGATGGCAACAGGCTGATCCAGCTAGGCCATGCTGAATGAGACAAAGAGTTGCTTGGACTTGCGGATCTCTTTTGTTGTTGATGTCAAACAGCAAAAAATTTTTTTTTTTTTTTTTTTTAAAAACACGATATTCTTCCTCCTACTCCTCTTGTGCAGCGAGCATGTTGGTCGTCTGGCTACCAGCACTCACACCCACAGATCTGGGTCTGGTCTGTGATACACGCTCTTCCACACAGGCTGGTCAATGCCTGGGGGGCACACCTCTCTAAGTCAGGGGGGCAGCACAAGCCATCAGCCACCATGACCGCCCCACCATTTTCAGCCCGATTTTTGTCCCCTGGAGCTGGATGTGCAATGAGGTCAGTGCACTAATGTGCAGACATCTGCTGAGCTCCAGCCCTCTGCTATGTGTTGCTGCTGTAGTGCCCCCGACTTCCATCAGGTGCTGCTGCAGAGCGAAGTGACCCCCTGCACCCACCCCAGAGTGGAGAGCAGTCATGGAATGCTCCATCCTCCCCCTTCCCTGCTGACCCTCGACAGCCTGGGTCCGTTCCCGACCCTGGTCGCCGGGGTAGTGCGTGGGTGTGGCGTCCAGCGCCTCAACCCTCAGTGCCACCAGGCCGGCACAAAGAACTCTAACATCCAGAGAATGTGGGGAATGTTCTCTTCATTCTGGAAGTTTGCAAAGTAGGTCAGAATGACCAAGGGCTTGTTCAGGTGGAATTCTGAGACTACTTTTGGAAGAAATTTAGGGTGAGTTCTGAGAACCACCTTGTATTTGTGAAATACTGTATAAGGAGGGTCTGTGACCAGGGAATGTATTTCAGACACTCTGCGAGCAGAAGTAATGGCTACAAGGAAGGCAGCCTTCCAGGTCAGGAACTTCAACTTGCAAGTTGCTAGATGCTTGAAAGGTTTGCGAGTGAGCATGTCTAACACAAGGTTGATATCCCAAGCAGCTACTGGTCTCCTGACTGGTGGCCTAGTGTGGAGGATACCCTTAAAGAGCCCCTGACACCATTAGAAAAACTTGGAAAAAATGTGAGATATAGACAGTTCAGTTTATATTTTATGTATTTTCTATAATTATTTACCCTTTTTCATTATTACTGAGGACAGCTGTATGAAAGCGGCTTACTGCCCCTTAGACCTTATCTGCTCTTTCTGCTATCCCTACATATGACATCATAATCCGGGTTGCACCTAGAAACAATCTTCTTGTCATGGTGCTTTTCCCGGTTACCAACTTTTAAATGAATAAATAATCCCCACAGCAACAGACTGTGATGTCATAAACAGAACTGTGATGTCATATGTAGGCAAGCAGTCAGAAAAGATAGGGCAGTGATCATGTTTACATGCAAATGGCTTTAGTAATAAAGAAGAATGAGAAATACAGAAACATTAAAATTTAAGCTCACTTGTGCAAAACATTACATTTTCTCAAAGTTGTCACAATGGTGTCAGGGGCTCTTTAAGGAACCTTTTAACCAAGAGCAACTGAGCCATCGACATATTGTGGATAGGCTAACAATAAGCCGAAATCACGCAGAGATGTACCTTCCTCATTGAGTATTGCAGACAGCCCTGTATTGGACAGGTCTAGTGGATACTCTAAGTCTTTGTTTGGTGGGCAAGGAAAGGGGTCCAGTGAGTGTTTTGTGTACCAGATGGAGAATTGTTTCCACTTTGCTTTGTAAGTTTTCCTAATGATGGCTTACATGCTGCTAGGAGAATGTCTGAGACTCTACCGGAGAGATCAACTCTACCCATTTCTATCTCCTCAGGAGCCAGGCATGGAGATGAAGAGACCTCAGGCTGGGATGGACCACTGGGCCCTGGGTCAGAAGGTCCATCTGAAGAAGTAATTGTCTTGGTGGAACATCTGATAATCTGTTGATTAACAGAAACCAAATCTGACTAGGCCAGTATTGGGCAATAAGGATCATTCTGCCCCCCTGTTCCTCCAGCTTGAGCAGCACCCTCTGAATTAAAGGAAGAGGAGAAAATACATACAGAAAGCATTTTGTCCACCGCAGTCTGACAGAAAATGTCAGGTTCTGGATTTTGGAGCAGAATAGAGGCAGTTTTGTGTTGAGTAGAGATGCAAAAAGGTCCAGGCCTGGGGTGCCCCACTCTTCGAAAAGTGATTCTACGATATTTTCGTTGAGAGATCACTCATCTGGATCCACCTCCATTCTGCTGAGGTGATCCACTAAATCGTTCTGGACTCCAGGCAGGCAGACTGTCTGAATCAGGGCTTCATATTCCAGGCACAATTACCACACTCATATCGCTTTCCTGCACCGAGGGTAAGAGTGTGTTCCACCCTGCTTGTTGATGTAGTACATCTCTGCTTTGTTGTCCATCTGAAGGAGAAATGTTTTGCAACAGAGTATATCCTTTAGGGCTCAGATAGAGTACAGGACAGCTACAACTTCTAGAACATTTATGTGTAGCTGAGACTTCTCCCGTTTCCACAGACCCTGGGTGTGGAGATCCTGACAGTGTGCTCCCCAGCCGATTAGAGATGCATCTATAGTAATGGTGATCAGTGTCTCCAGTGGGGCAAAAGGAAAGCCTTGAAGAAGGTTGTCCTCTTGAGTCCACCAGGTGACCAACCGCCTCAGAGGTTCCGTCACCTTGATGTGAAAGGACTCTGGCTGTGTGGTCAGGGACCACTGAGTACTGAGTTTCCACTGAGCGGTTCTCATGTGAAGATGAGCCAGAAGCACTGTAAACACTTATGACACTGAGACCCAGCATCCGCTGCATCAAGAGAGTTTGAACAGAGTTATTCTCTTTGATGAAGCGAGCCATCTGGAGAATATAGTTTCTTCTGTCCTCCAGAAGGATGGCCCTTGCCTTGGAAGTTTCCAGGAGGGCTCCTATGAAGAGGAGTTGCTGGGAGGGCTGCGCTGCGATTTCTCGAGATTCAACAGGACTCTGATGGATGTGAGAAACTTGGAAGCCATGACCACCGCTTCCTGTGTCCCTTGTCTGGAGGAGCTTGCTAGGAGCCAGTCATCCAGATACAGAAATACTTGAATTCAGAGTTTCCTGAGATGTGCTGTGAGTACTGCAAAGCACTTTGTAAAAACTCACGGTGCAGAGGATAGCCCAAAGGGCAGGACTCTGAATTGGTAGTGCTGACCCAGGGCTACAAAGTGGAGATACTTGTGGTGGCTTGGGTGCACAGAACATGTTGGTAGGTGTCCTGCATGTCCAGGGAGGCCAGCCAGTCATTTTGATGAATCAGAGGTAGAAGCGTACCGGGCGATATCATCTTGAATTTCTCCTTGAAGAGGAATTTAACTTCTTTAGGTCTAGAATAGGGTGCATACCGCCTGTTTTTTTGGAACTAGAAGTAATGGGTGTAGAATCCTGTGCCCTGTTCCTCTTGCAGAACTACTTCTACTGCTCTATTATTCAGAAGGCCTTGAATCTCGGAAGCGAGGAGGTCTGACTGTGTGATAGACAGTCTGTGCTGTCGTTTGGGTGGATGATCAGAGTATCTGAAAAATTCAGATAGTAACCCCTTGCAAATTATCCTGAGAACCCATTTGTCTGATGTGACGGACTTCCACTGGTTGTAAAACTGAGTCAGACACCCCCCAGACAGTTGAGGTGTGACCTGGGCCAGACCTTCAGAGGGTAGCACTAGGTGCCTTAGGGCCCTGTGCCTTCTGCTGCATTTTCTTTTGCAGCTGGGTGACTCAGTTGTTTTTATCGCCCCCTCTGCCAATATCACAAAATAATTGACAGTTATGAAACTGGTGGTTTCCACCACGTTGAGCGGCAGCAGGGGCCGGTCTGGCTGTCTTAATGGCAGTCCTAGTTTTCTGCATGGCCTCCAGTGCCTGCTCCATCTGTGGGCCAAACAGATAAACTCCATCAAATGGCAAATTCATGACACTCTGCTGAACATCATTTGTAAATCCCAAAGTCTGTAACCATGAGTCGTGTAGGGTGTATATCCCAGCTGCCCTCTAGGCAGTGCCAAAGGTTCCATAGCAGCTTTAAGTTGCTGATCATTGGATTCAATGTCTCTAGTAATAGTCTGGAGAAGCTCCGAACTAATGTCAGACCCCAGTAGAGCTTCTACTGAGGTTTTTAGTGAATGCCAGAGGGTATACCCATACTGTGAGAAATAGCCCAGGTAGCTAGCAATACGCATACCTAGGGTAGAAGCAATGAATACTCGCTTCCCCAAAGTGTCGATCCTATGGGATTCATTTACTGGACGAGCTGTAGACTCCTGAGGGAGAACGGCTTTATCGTTTTCTGCCAAGACCACTATAGCGTCTGCAAAGGCTTGAGAGGCCAGGATTGGTTGATCCTCAGGGGGAGCATACTTCCTGTCTATGGACTTGGCCATGGAAGGAATAAGCACTGGATTGTCCCACTCCATCTGTGAGAGAGTTTTGAAAGAAGGCTGTACTGGAGATGTCAATTCTACCAGGATTTACGGGACATGCAGATATTGAAAGCACAACAGCTTCCGTGGATCAACCTCTTAAGTCTGGAGAGAGAGGGTGGAATTCATATTCTTCAGTAGAGATTTAAAGGATAGGTTCTCAACCAAAGGCTCTGCTGAATTGGGGGACTTACTTTCCACTCTGAAGGATGAATCTTTATCAAAGTCGTCTCCTAATTGTTGATCAGGATCAGACTCAATATTTCCTACCAGTCCCGGAGGGATAGAATATAAATGAAAGGGAGGAAAAAGAGCAGGAGGAGGTGCTCCTCACATCACAGTCAAAAATCCTGGCCCCGTGGCAGCAGCATCGAAAATGGCGTGGACACAACACCAAGACTAGAATCGAAGGTGGTGCCGCAACCAGCCCCGTGAGAGCACCTGGAGACTCCAACCCAAACCACGGGGCACCCAAGGATGAAGATCTGAAAACATGAGTAGGAGAAGGTAGTACCTGTGCTGGCTCCTGCACTGCAGTCATGTGAGGGGGGAAAGCACAAGAGCACAGCATTGACAGCATTGAAGGTGCCTATATGACTAGGCTGACCCAACTGGCTCACATTCGGGTTTTATGTCCCCAGGCCTGAAGGCCCTGGGGTCGTCTCCATAGGCTCAGGAAGTCAGAACAACTGCCGAACCCACTGCCCCATAAGAGTGGCCCAATTATGAAACTGCTCACCAGAAGACTCCCCTGGGGGCGTGGAGGGACTACGGAGTTGAGGATGTCAGCCAGTGGGAACAGAGGCCACAGGCAACCCCAATGGAGTTGGAGTCAGCCTCCTGTCCCCGTCTACCCACGAGCATCATACAAACATACTAGAGGGTGACCTCGAGCGGTACCATTTCCTCTTCGGCCAATGGGATGAAGAAGAACTCAAGGCCGAGTGGTGCCGGGTTCCCGATGAGGATCGGGAGTGGGCCAGCTTCTTACTGTGCTTTCGGGAGGACTGCACTTCCTCCCGAGCACCGGACTGCCCATAGTCAGACACCCCCCCCCCCACCTTACAGGGTGGCAGACTGGTCCCAGCCCTGCTGTTAAAACAGCTTTCCTGCTAAGTCTCCCTACCAGCACCTGCTCCATTCATGGTCGACTACGTCGATGGCGGGCTGAAGAAGGCTTCTGTATTTTTTCCCTGAAGAAATTAAAAAAGCTTTTTTTTCGAAAGAATAAATAATCAAATAATAAATAAACTGAAACTTAAGTACTGAATGACTAAGCTGTTGTCGTATAGATGTGAAGAATTGACTCCCGGTGGGCAAGCGACAGCGTCACTGAAGTGCACTCGACAGCGGGGGAAAAAAGGAACTGAAGCGGTTGGAGGGTTGATGCCGAGGTAGCCTATATGATGTGAGCCAGTTTCACGGCTCTGCACATGCATGGTCCAACCCCGGTGCCGGCCTTCTTAAGAGTTCTGGCTCCCACTTGGTCCTAGCACCTCCGGCATAGTCTCATTAGTGTGAATGAGTGGTGGAGGCTTTATGTCTATAAGATCACAGGTTCCTGTGGGATCTGTGCTTAGACAGTCTGCCACAGATACAAATCCATGAAGGCAGCATCAGTGCTACTGCATTTGTGTCACCTGAAAATATCTCTGTTTGTCTTACCTGATGTGGTTTCTTGCATGGTCTTGCCCTTTTGTTGCTTGGAGGGGGAAAGATAGGGTTGGAAACTCTAATGCCACATTTCCCTACTAGTGTGGTGGTAAGTTGAACCCTAATTGGTGCATTAACACAGTTTTATTTTGCAAAGAAGTTCCTTTTTTTTTTTTTTTTTTGAAATCGTGGAATCGTATCCTCATTCACACAGGTCCACAGCTTCCATGAACAGATGCAGAGCCTGCACCAATGGGAGAGTCTGTCTGCAGAAGTGCACTTCCATGCAGCAACAAATGTCAAGAATTTGTGGGGCTGCCAGTCAAGCTCTGGATCCAGAGATTCCAAGTGCCTACAGATGCAGACTTGTATGCCAAAGAGTGCATCTGTCAGCTCAAGCACAGGACCTAAGGTGTAAAGATACAGTCCCGATGCAAAGAGAAGAGTTCTCTTCACCATATGGTATTTGGGCCCATGCGGGCAACCCTTTGCTTTCTCTTCCAAGAATGGGGTGGTAGTGCCGCATGACAGTGCCATCCCTCCAGCCTCGGCCCATTCACCTGGTTCACTGACTTTGCCCCCAAAATGAGCTCACCAGTACGGGATCACTAAGCAGTACCCACTGGGCCAAAGGCTGGTGTTGCAGATGCTTCTTAATATTTTTTTATTTGAATTTTGACCCAAAATTTTCAACACAGCAATTTTATGATTCTCCTTTATAAACATGACATGTGGCATCTATGGAATACTGGGTGGAACATCATTTTGTGCCACAAGTGAGAAAAGACATTTCAGCTACATTTTGAAAAACGACACCTATCATGTTTATAAGGTGGTGTGAAAAAATGGCTGTCTCGAAATATTGAAAATTACTGAAGTTATGAGTGAGCACAAACCTTTCAACGTACTGTATATTCATGACTGTTTTTTAATATTTTAATATCCAATTTGAATATAGTCTTCTTATGACCCTACCTCATGAACCCGATTGGTGAAAATTTTCATCCATAAAGGCCTTTAACTGTTAACCATTGGATTCAATACCTTGTTATACAGGCAGCAGTATTTCTTGTTTCACCTCTGTGTCTGGCAGGACCTCTGTCAGTGACTTAAGTGTGCACCTGAGAGAATACTCATACTAAGAGAAGTAGTCTTCATAAATGAAAATTATGTACTCACTTGCAATTCTTGATGATCTAGGAATATCTTCACCATTGATGCACAATAATGGGCTCTGAACTGGAGGCTCTAGGACCCTGTGGGAGTCAAATCCTTTAAAGTGGGCTGGTGCTGAGGTAGGCTGTGCACACGTGTAGCACAGTGAGACTGTTTTGTGCTCCATGGCTTATCACAGCACCAGTTCTTAACTGCCTCAATATCTTTTTTACCGAAGAGGTGCAGAATAACCTAACTAGCCCATATACACTTAACCTAACGGCATAAGATAGCCCTCGTGACCCATGTAAGAAGGATCAACAAACCAGAAACACAATGTCTTCACAGCCCAAAGGAAGAAATGAAAATGACACACTCACCATAATTCTTGATCTTCTAGGAATATCCTCACCATTGAGTCACACCAATGGTTTCTGAGCTGGAGGAGCTAGGATCCTATGAGAAGCAGAACTTTTCAGGAGGACCGCCGTGAAGGTAGGCCATTTGCATGCACAGCACTGCAAGATCAGCTCATGCTGCATGGCTTACCTCAGTACTGGCTGGCCCTCAACCACCTCAGAACCTTTTGTACTGAGGAGAGGCAGCATAACTTAACTAACACTAACGCACTTAACCTAGGGGCATAAGATAGCCCTAGTGACTCATGTAAGAGGGTCAAGAATAAAGGAACACAGTATCATCACAGCTGAGCCAAGAACTTGGACTGAAGACCAACAAACGGAGAAAGAGAGCGAGTCTGGAGGATGAAGGGTGGGGGCATGTGAATCAATGGTGAAGATATTCCTTGAAGACCAGAAATTATGGTGAAGTTGCTGACACAGTCAGACGCTGTACCTGACTGGAAGGTCCAAGACTGTGGCTCCAGTGCCCCCAACTCCAAAGGGCCTGTGGCCAGCTCCACAAGAAGGGGCAAATGAGCCATATGATGTATCCACTGCTTCATAAGAGTTGCCCAGTGGTGAAACTGCCCACCGGTGTTCACAAAGGAAGACAAGGAGAGACTCTGGGCCTGAGACCTCCAGTGCCCATAAGAAAAAGCCATTTGTGATACCCAAGGCACTGGTGAAGACCTTCTGCCCTTGACAGTGAGGACCTCGCGGCAGACCTACCATGGGGGGGGGGACCTTGAGTGGTACAGTTTCTTGCCCCTTCCTGGGAAGAGGAAGAACTTCAGGCCTAGCAGTCCTGAGTCAACAACCAGGATCAGTAATGGGCCCATTTCTTTCTGTGTTTTCAGGAGGGCTGTCCTCCCTCCCAAACACATGACCGCCTGTCATCAGAACAGTCTCCTGAAGGGGGAAGTGGAGGGACACAGACCCACCACCAAAGCAGAATGCCTGAAGGGGCTCTCTACTGTGACAGTCACTGTCCATGGCCTTTCAACGCTGCCCAATACAGCTGAGAGCGACTGACAGAGAAAACTGAAAAAAAAAATCACTAAACTGACACAAAGATAACACCACACTAGCTTCAAACATCAAAACTAAGAAGAACTGAACTCAGTTCTGATATAGACACAAAGTTCTGACTCCCAGTGGGCAAGTGTCATCTCTGAAGTGCACTCAATGGTGGGGGGAAAAAAAAGAACTGAGGCGGGTGAGAGCTGGTGCCTAGGTAAGTCATGCAGCATGAGCCAATCTCACAGTACTGCGCACGCACTCAGTATACCTCGGCGCCGTCCCTCCTCAAAAGTTTAAGCTCCCATAGGGTCCTAGCACCTCTGGCTCAGAATCCATGTGTGTAAAACAATGGTGAAGATCGATTCCTGGAACACCAAGGGGTGAAGACCAACAAACAGGTTGGAACAAGCCTGGGGGATGGTGGGGCGGGTGGCTGAATCAGTGCTGAAGATATTCCTAGAAGATCAAGAATTACGGTGAGTACGTAATTTTCATATCTTCTAGGAATTAATTATCACCTCTGATTCACAACTAATGGGTCCGAGTATTAAACTCAGACCAAAAAATCCCCAATGCTAGATCAGTAGGAGCCAAGGCTCACTCAAGACAGAAATCCTTTCAGGATGGTCATACCAAAGGAGGTGTACTGCCTGGCACGGGCATCCAGGGTGCAGTACTTGACAAAGGTGTGCACTGAGCTTTGAGTTGCAGCTCTGCAAATATCCCAAACATGAACAGAGCAAATCTCTGCTAGGGAGTTGGCAACCATATTGGTAGAGTGGGCACGTACCTGGCCTTCAAGCTTGACATGTGCCATAGCATAGCAGTGGTGTAGGCAATTGACAATCCAGGTAGATGCAATTGGCTAACAGGCTGTCCCTTCTGATTAGGATCAAATATAACAATGAGCTATTTAGACTGTTTTAAAGAAGAACTGTGCTGAACCTGTATGTCATTTTCCCCTGTAAAAGCCTACTTTTAAATACTGTTTTAAATTATGTTACTGTTCCCTTTCTACAGGCTTTTTAGTTATCCTAGTGGATATTTCTAATTCACACTGAAGTAGTAAGAACCATTTTAGAAATGTATGATGTAGTTTGTCCCTTGCTCAGCTAAATTGTTGGCACAATGCATTTGTGTTCTATTATAGAACTCTGTGGCCGAGAGGGACATGAAGTATATCATACAGTTCCAAAATGGCATTTCACATCAGACTGTAAGTCAGAAACATCTAATGTGTTTACTAAAAGGCCTGCATAGAGGAAATAACTGGAACAAGTACTTAAAAACAGTTGCTACTGGAGGAACTGGCTTACAGCTTTAACGCTGTTCTCCTTTTAAGTCTTTAGTTCCTTCTAGGTAGGACTTCAGGTCTCTTCTGACTTGGAGAATGTACTCTCCTTCATTCTGGAAGTCAGGAAAGTAAGTAGGCAGCACAAGAGGCTGATTTAAGTGAAACTCTGACACCACCTTGGGTACGAATTTTGGGTACGTATGGAGGACTATCTTGTGTCTGTGGAAAATAGTATATGAAGGATCCATTAACAAAGCATGAATTTAATAAACTCTGGGCAGAGATGATCCCCACTTGGAAAACCATTTTCCAAGTTAAAATCTTCAGCTCCCAAGTTGCCATGGGCTCAAAAGGCTTAAGAGTGAGCATGTTCAACACCAGTTTGACATCCCAGGCTGCTGCAGGTTTCGTGACTAGAGGCCTGGTGTGTAGGATGCCATTAGGGAACCACATAAAAAGGGTCATCTGAGTCAAGCTGAGGGTACCAACAGGCTTGTAGTATGCCAAAACAGCATACAAATGGACTTTAACTGTGGAGCACTGTAGACCAGCATGAGAAAGGTTCAAAAAATACTCCAAAACCTTGCAATGTGGACACCAAAAGGGGTCAATGTGGGATTTGGAGCACCAGACCGAAAATCTTTTCCACTTGACCGTGTAAGTCTTTCTGGTGCAAGGCTTATGGGCTGCTGAGAGACTCTGAGAAACCTTGCACCTGTTCACTCCTATTTCTTCAGAAGCCAGGCCTGGGGAGTGTAGGTTGGGGAGAGGGGGGAGGGACCAAGGTGCCCCAAGTCAGACTCCATAGGACCATCCTGAAAGGAAGGGAACGGAAGGGACCTCAGTGCACTGACTGACAGACTGTTCAACATAGAAAACCATATCTTTCAAAGCCAGTATCTGGCAATGAGAAGCATCTTGCCCTCATGTGCCCCCAGTTTGAGCAATATTCTACGTACTAGAGGGACTGGAGGAATGCATACAGAAAGAGATTTTGCCACTGCAGTTTGAATGCAACAGACAATGCCATGTCCTGGATTTCTGGGGCAGAATCGAGGCAGTTTGCACTGAGTGGGGATGCAAAAAGGTCCACATCTGGTGTTCCCCACTTGTCGAACAGTGATGTAACAACATCTGGAGCTAGTGACCACTTGTAACATTGGCCTCTGTTTGGCTTAGTTCATCTGCCAAAGCATTCTGTACTCCTGGCAGATAAACTACCTAGATTAGGATCCCTGATCCAGGCACCATTTCCACTCTCTCATTGCCTCCCTGCTGAGGGGGTAAAGAGTGTGCGTTCCCTGTTTACTGATATAGTACTTCATGGACTTCTTGTTTCTCTGAAGGAGGACTGTCTTGCGGCTGACTAGATCCATGAGTGCTCTAATTTCCAGCACGTTGATGTGGAGATGAGTCTCTGAAGGGACTCAGACACCCTGTGTGTGGAGGCCCTGGCAGTGGGCTCCCCATCCCAACAGGGAGGCATCCATGGTGAGGCACATGTGAGGCTTTGGTTTGGAAAAGGAGAAGCTCTGGAGGAGATTTTACTCCACTGTCCATCACACAAGTGACCGAACCAGAGGTTTCTTCACTTTGATGGGGTAAGACTGAGGGTGCGATGCTTGCGATCACTGTGTGCTGAGAATTCAGTGAGTTGTTCTCGTGTAGACATGCTGGGGCACTGTGAACACTGAGGAGGCTATCAAACCCAACATGTGCTGCATGGAGTGGGCTTGTACTGTTTTGTGCTTCATGAAGACGTGCGCCATGTGCAGGATTGCTTTCAACCTGTCCTCTAGGAGGAAGACCCCAGCTCTAGTGGTATCCAGAAGGGCTCTGATGAACAGGATCTTCTGAGAGGGTTATAGCTGCGACTTCTTTGGCTGTAGCAGACCCCCCCCAATATGGATGTAAGGAACTGAGAGGGTGTAGTCATTGCATGTTCTGCCTCCTGCTTGGATGGACTGGTTATGAGCCAGTTGTCCAAGTAAGGAAAGACATTTAGTCCTAGCTTTCTCATGTGCTTGGCAAGTACAGCAAAGCACTTTGTAAAGACTTGAGGCACAAAGGACATTGTTCTATGCAGTACAGCTTTAAGAAATATGCTTTCTGTGACTCTTTCTATGTGTGTGTTTGAGATCAGTTTCCCCCTTATATCTGTGCCGAACAGAAGTAAACAGAGAAGGCCTAAATTTTGGTGGTGCATGTTTTACTTTTCAATCAAGACCCTGATGTGTTTAAGGTACTTATTTTCAGCCACCAAATACAACAAACTGGCGACAAGGATGGTGAAAATGTTCATAGCTCCAGCTTACTGAATTATACCATTTTGTGACTTTCTGCATTGGAGGCAAGTAAGCAATTTGGAACAGTGCTATATCATGGAGACTTCAGCCAGCTTTGAGAATTTTACAGGAACGGACTGGGATTCATGGTCCAGATGGTTTGATCAGTGGATATTACTTAATCCTGCCATACAATCAGCAAATGATCAGCTACATGGTGAACTTATTCTAGCTGCTTTTTTTACTTTCTTGGGAAGCGAAACCTTCAAACTTTCATGCAGTCTATGTACACCGGACCGCAGGAGGATTTGTCATATCAAGAGCTAAAGGCTAAATTGAATGCACAATACAGTTTAACAACTTTCCCAACGGCTGAATGATATAAATTCTACAGTTGCTGTCAGAAACCAGGTCAGTTATTACAATCTTATTTGGCAGAGATCAAACACTTAGCTCTCACATGTGAGTGGAGCAGGGAGCACCTTGAATCTAATTTAGCTGATAAGTTTGTTATGAGGGTGAATAATGAACATCGTATTCAGTAGTTACTTTCTGTAAGTGTCAAGAAATCTGCTGATGAACTTTTACAGTTGGCACAAATGTATGAGGTCACAGAAAATGAAGCATATGTGAAGATGAGCACTAAAAATGAGGTACAAGTGTGTGCAGTAAACCCAAATTGAAACAGCTGAAATCTAAGTCTAAACCACTGTTTTCAAAGAAAATTCAATTACTTCACCTAAATTGCATGGCCAGTACAAATTGTGCATCATGTGGGTCTTCTCAGTATAGCGGGAACCAGTGCAAATTTAGAGAAGTTCAGTGTCGTGCATGTAAACGTCAGGGACATACTGCCAAGATTTGCAGGAGAACTGCGGTGATCAGTTCGGAGAGCACAGACAGTGCAGTGGTTCCTATTTCACCACAAATGCAGACTAAAGATGTTCCTCCTTTCTATATATTACTTCAACTGCCACACCTGAGGCATCAGTTGCGTTTAGTGGTAGACTCTGCTTCCCCAGTTACTTTTATTAACCATCAAACATGGTCTGATCTGGATAATCCACCATTGTCTCCTTGTAATAAGTTGCCGCATGCATTTGAAGGGCAACCAATTCAGCCACTGGGCTCATTTACCACTTTGGTACGCAGGACTGATTCTCCTACTACACCTTTAACTTTTCTGGTTTCAAAAAAGGGTATCAACATTTTGGGCAGAGATGCTCAGGTTCTTCTAATCATTCATAGTGATCCAGTTGATTTTGGCCTACTTGCTGCTGTCCAGGTACCACAAAGCAGTAATCTGCCCAAGCATGGGGAGATTTTAGACATGTATCCAGAGTTGTGGAAAGGCCTGGGAAGTTGCACAACAGCTAAAGTCAAGCTAGTTACAAAGCCTAATGCAGTCTCTAAGTTTTGTAAACTACGGAAACTTCCTTTTGCCTTAAAACCAGTGGTTGGGGCAGAATTGGACAGACTGGAAAACACAGGTGTACTGGAAAAGGTTTCAAGTTCAGATTTGGCCACTCCAATTGTGGTGGTATCTAAACCAGGTGGTAAGGTTCAAATATGTGGAGATTTTAAGGTGACACAATCCAGTACTTTTATTTATTTTTATTTTATTTTAGTCTTTGGTAACCGGGTAAGGCCCACTCGGCACAAGTGCCTGTTTTCAGGGGCGACCTGGGAGCACTGGGCAGTTAAGTGACTTGCTCAGAGTCACACAGTATGCAAGTGGAGGTTGTGAGAATCAAACTTGGGTCTGGTCTGCTGGATGTATCAAGCTCGTTCACATCTCGTTCCTCTAACCTCTAGGCTATACTGCCAGCCCAGTACTCAGCAGAGAAGTATTTCCTTTACCCTTACCTGAGGAACTTTTTCATAGACTGAACTGTGGTGTGGGGTTCTCTAAACTGGACCGTGCTGATGCATACCTTCAAGTGGAGCTGGATACAGACTCTCAGAAATTGGTAGTGATTAATACACACCAAGGACTGTACAAGTACAAACGGTTAAGTTTTGGCTTTAGTTCCGCACCGGCTATTTTTCAAAAAGTGATTGAGCAAACGGTGGGTGATATACCAGGTGTTGCTCATAATTTGGATGACATCATCGTCGCGAGCAAGACAGAAACAGAACATTTACTTAACTTACAAAATACTTTAGAGAGATTGCAACAGAGTGGATTCAGACTCAGGAGAGAAAAATGCCAATTTTGTTAACCAAGTGCCACACACTTAAATCACACTATTGACAAAGATGGAATTCATCCAAATGATGAAAAGGTGGAAGTCATTGTGCACATGCCTGAAATGTAGAATGTTTCAGAGTTGCACTCATTCTTGGGTATGGTGCACTACTATGACTGTTTCATACCTGGCTTAGCCACTAAATGTGCTCTCCTAAATGAACTGTTACATAAGGGTACTTCATGGAATTGGACCAAGGGCCACAGTAAGGCAGTTCAAACCATCAAGCTCTCTCTAACCAATATGAATAATTTAACTCATTATGACCCTTACTTACCTATCACATTGGCCTGTGATGCTAATCCTGTGGGTATAGGAGCTGTCCTTTTCCATACAGATGCAGAAGCCAATAGCCCATGCTTGATACAAACTCACTGCAGCTGAGAGAAATTATGCCCAGATTCAAAGAGAGGCATTAGCAATTGTGTTTGGAGTTCAGAAATTTCATCAATACTTGCTAGGTCACAAGTTTCACTTGAAGACAGATCACAAGCAACTAGTGACAATTTTCAGTCCAGAAAAAGGAATTCCAGAGACAGCCACCAGCCGACCTCAATGATGGGCATTAATTTTGTCTGCCTATAATTTCGAGGTTACATACCAACCAACTGACCAGCATGGAAATGGAAATGCCTTGTTGAGGTTACCAATATCCAGAGAATTAGAGTTCAATATGGGACTCAAAGAGGAGCCATTAATATGCCAGGTGGGGCCAGACAGTTTTCCAGTGCAATTCAAAGATATGGAGGACTCTACTGTTGTGTGTGCAGTGGAGCTACAACAGTTAGATCAGCTTCCAGTACTAGCCAAGGACATTGCAAAAGTGACTAGTCAAGATGTAATTTTGAGACAAGTGTATCAGTATTTACTTGAGAGTTGACCGCAAGGCACTACTTTGTTCAGCTGAACTAAAACCTTACTATACAAAGAGACAGCAGTTGTCCATTGCTGAGGGATGTCTTCTATGGGGATTGCGTGTCATAGTACCCAAACGTTATCACTCAAATGTGTTGACTCTTTTGCATGTGGGCCATCCAGGCGTTGCTAAAATGAAATCCCTGGCCAGACTTCGTGTATGGTGGCCTTCCACTGACAGAGACACATACCAGGTTGTGCTGTAACGATGGGAAATCTGGCAAGAGCTGCAGTTCACCATTGGGAATGGCCTGAAAAACCCTGGCAAAGGTTGCATACTGATTTTGCGGGACCTTATTTAAATTTCATGTGGTTACTCTTAATTGATGCTTATAGTAAATAGCCAGAAATTCATCAAATTCTTTGATAGCTACTGAGAATACCATCAAAGTGTTGAAATATATCTTTGCTACCCATGGTTTTCTGCAAGTGATTGTCTCGGATATCGGACCACAGTTCATGTCTGTTGAATTCTAAGCATTTTGCCAGCAACGTGGTATCCACCAAATTTTCTCACCTCCCTACCATCAAAGTCCAAATGGCGAAGCAGAATGCCTGGATCAGACTTTTTAAAAGACTATGGACAAAGCTAATCTTACTACTCCAATGGCAATACAAATAGCCTTTTGGACTTTCTTGTGATGTATCGAATACCACTACATTGTGTCACGGGAATATCCTCTGCAGAATTGTTGTTTGGATGCCAGATTCAAACTCAGTTGGACCTTCTTCACCCTCTAGGCTATAAGTCAGTAACTGAAATGCTTCCTAACCCCAGATCCTTCAAACCCAACGATCTTGTGTAGGTCAGGATGTATGCAGGCCCGAAGAGATGGATAGAAGGTGTGGTGGAAAAAAAGTTCAGAAATGTTGTCTATAGCATTCGACTGACTAACCAGAGGAGAATGAAAAAACGTGGACCAATGACGTACTAGAATTGAGACTGAACAAAAAAGGGATACCCAGAGTCGGGGTAGTTATCCAGCATTATTTCTTACAGAACAACAACAGGAAGAGATAGTGGAACCACATCATTGCGACAAGATGTGACTGATGCTGATCAGATTCCAGAGCAACAGCCTCCGGTCCTACTACATCAGTCAGTATGTACAAGACGTCCACCAAAGAGAATGGACTTGTAGAGATATAGTCTAATGACAGACTAACTAAAAGGGACATTACAGTAATAACTAATATTTTCATATTACTTCTGAATTATGGACTAACGTACTTTCTAGCTAAGTCAGGAGGGATTGTTATATACAGTACAGCTTTAAGAAATGTTAGCACAGCTTTGAGAAATGTACTTCCTGCGACTCTTCCTGTGTGTGTGTTTGAGATCAGTTTTCCCTTTATATCTGTGCTGAAGAGAAGTAAACAGAGAAGGCCTGAATTTCTGTGGTGCATGTTTTTCTTTTTATCGAGACCCTGATGTGTTTAAGGTATTTATTTTCGGCCACCAAATACAACAGATGGCCCAAAGGGTAGGATTATGAATCAATAATGCTGCCCCAGCACAACAAACTGAAGGAATCACAGAAAGAAGAAGACAGGGAACTGTATCTGAAAAGCAGAGGGAGGTGGGGAAATCAGTCAGGAGCGCAAAGGCTCAAACAGAAGAAAAAACAGCCCAGGCAATAACAAAAGGGGACAAGAACTTTTTTAGGTGCATTAGTGAAAGAAAAAAGACTAGGGGTGGGATTGTGAGACTAAAAAGGGAAGGAGGGAAGTGAGTAGAGGGGGATCAAGAAAAAACAGAGATCCTGGACAAGTGTTTTTGTTTAGTATTCACAGAAGAAGGGGAAGGACCAAAGTTAGGCGATGGAAGCACCACTTGGAGGGAAGTGGACACCAGTTCATTTAAGGAGGAGATGGCCTTAAAGGAACACGCTAATCTGAAAGTGGACACAGCAATGGGGCCAGATGGAATACATCCTGGAGTATTAAGAGAACTCAGGGGAGGACCTGGCAGCACCCCTGACAGCCCTGTTCAACAGTTCACTGGAAACAGGTGTGGTACCAAGGGACTAGAGAAGGGCGAATATGGTCCCTCTCCACAAACGTGGGAGCAGGGAGGAGGCTGACAATTACAGGCCAGTGAGCCTGACCTCAGTGGTGGGGAAATGAAAGGAACCACTACTAAAAAACAAAAAAAAGGGTTTGTGATATATCACTAATCCAATGGAGCACAGGATCCAAGGCTGCATGGATTCACAGTGGGAAGATCTTGTCAAACAAATCTGATAGATTTCTTTGACTGGGTAACTAGGGAGTTGGATCAGGGAGGGGGTGGTGGATGTGGTCTACCTGGATTTCAGCAAGGCCTTTGACACTGTCCCACACAGGAGGCTAGTTAACAAGCTGGACAGCCTGGGAGTGGGTCCCAAGGTGGTAAACTGGGTCAAAAACTGGCTGAGTAGCAGGGCACAGAGGGTGGTGGTGAACAGAGTTCAATCCAAAGAGAAGGGGGTGACCAGCAGGGATCAGTGCTTGGGCCAGTTCTCTTTAATGTCTTCAAAAACGACACTGCAGAGGGACACTGTAAGGGAAGGCATGTCTCTCTGCAGATGACACAAAGATCTGCAACAGGGTTGATGCTCATCAGGTTGGGTAGAAAAAATGAGAAGGGACCTAAGCAAGCTTGAGTCAACAGTGTGGCAGCCAAGATTCAATGCAAAGAAGTGCAAGATCATGCACTTGGGGCACAGAAATGTGTGGGAGGACTACATGATGGGGGTGGGGTACTGACAGCCACCAAACAGGAAAGGGACCTGAGAGTAATCATATCTGTTGATCTATAGGTTACCAAACAATGTGATAAGGCTGTGAGGAGTGCCAATGGAATCATGGGGTGCATAGGGAGAAGTATCCAGCAGAAGGAAGGAGGTGGTGATGCCACTGTATAGAACATTAGTGAGACCTCATTTAGAGTACTGTGTCCAGTTCTGAAGGCAGTGTCTCTGGAAGTACATAGAGTAGAAGTGGTTCAGAGAAGGGTGACAAAAATGGTGCAGGGGCTGCACCAAATGTCATATGAGGGGAGACTGGAGGATCTCAATATGTATTCCCTGGAGAAGAGGGGAGGTGGTATGATAGAGACTTTCAAATACCTCAAGGGTATAAATAAGGAACAAGAGGCTAGCATCTTTCAGAAAAAAAGATGTTCATGAACAAGGGGCCATATCATCAAAATATAGATGGGTAGACTTAGGGGTAACATGAGAAATATTTTTTCACGGAAAGGGTGGTGGAGCCATGGAATAGCCTCCCGGCAGAGATTTAAGGGCAAAAATGGTAGGGGAATTTAAAAACACATGGGACAATCATAAAGGAACTCTAGCAATAGGAAAGAGAGGGTAAACCACAGATCATTTAGGATCTGTGGTATATGAAACAGGTTGGGAAAATGGGCAGACTAGGTGGGCCAAGCAATCCTCATCTGCCATCAAATTCTGTGTTTCTAATCTGTGGTGGTTGGGGTGCACTAGGATATGCTGCGAAGCATTTTGCATATCCAGAGAGGTGAACCAATCCAAGGGTCTTAGAAAGGGTAGCAGGGATCCCAGAGACACCACCCTGAACTTTTCTTGCTTCATGAACTTGTTCAGGTTCCTGAGGTTGAGAATGGGACACATGCCCCCTGACTACTTTGGTACCAGAAAGTAATGGTAGTAGAAGTCAGAGTTGTGCTCCAACTCTGGCACACCATTACTTCTACAGCCTTGTTGCTCAGAAGGCTCATAATCTCCTGTGCCAGGAGATCTGACATGTAAACTGATAGGAGTTGTTTTCTGGGTGGATAATCCAGAAGGATTTCTGTAAAACTCAGGGAGTGTCCATGTTTGATAATCCTGAGCACCCACTCGTCTGTCGTAGTGGACTCCCGTTGATGGCAAAACTGTGTCTGGCACACTCCCACTGGTTGAGGAGAGTAGACTTATGCAGGGGGCGAATATTTCTTTCCGAATATTCCAGAGCCCTTCCTGAATAGGTGACTATTTGGGTAACAGGAGGGGAAAAAAAAAAAACAGCCTCCCCCACTACTCCCAAGCCCAAAACCTTGTAAAATGTAACACCCATTCCCCACCCCTCTGTTAGCAGCCTAGTCCCACTCGTCCCCCTAGTACCCACAATTAGTTATATATAATTTAAATCAAAATCTCCTGATGAGCAACTGTCACAACCTGCCCACCGCCACAGCTGGTTGCCAGCTTTTAAAATAATAAAGTGCTTGTTTGAACTTTAAAAAACATTCACTACATCCCTTCCCACCTCGGCAGCACCCTATTCCCACCCTCTTCCCACAGCAGCATCCAATTCCCGTTAGGATAAAATGACCAGCAAAATCCACTCCCTCTACAGCCAGTCACTTTCTCATGAATGAAAGCGCTTATGAGCTTGAAAAAAAAATCAGCAGATAACATGATCAGCTGGTTTTACTCTTCAAGTGCAAGAGCATTTTCATTCATGAGAAGGAGTCTGTCCATTGAGGAGGGCGGGTTGTGCTGGTTGCGTTCTTGTAATGAGAACTGGGTGTTGCTGGGGGAAGGAGGGTAGGAGTAGGGTCAGGTGCTGCCTGGGTGGGGAGGAACATACTGAATATTTTTTAAAGTGCAAATGAGTGATATATTACTTTAAAAGACAGTGCCTGGCCATGTAGGCAGGTGAGTTGTGCCAGTTGCCCAATGGGGGATTTTGGTCCAATCCCTGAGTAGGGTCTCAGGAAAGGCATTGATGTTGGCACTGGGATGAGCCTTAACACAGAGGGCCTATACGGCACGGAAGGTGGCACTGAGGTAAGCCCCAAAGAGACAGACCCCAGTGCCAAGGTTCCTGCCAGCTTGAAGGACTTGGCAGTGGCACCATGACTGGCACCATCCCTGGAGGGGTCAGCAATGACACCACAGGAGGTGGAGTCAGCTCCAGCAGCAGTACCAGTAATGGCCCTGTCACAGAGGCAGATCAGTCTGAGTCAGTGCACCTAAGTCTGACACACTGAAGACTGTGCCAGCACCAAGACCCTCAAAGGCCTGACACTTGCACCATTAACAGTGCCATCATATTTGTATGCTGAAAAGTACAGTTACGAAAGAACTTACCGTAACAGTAGATCTTCGAGAGGAGCTCTTGCAGCAGGCTATTACAATTAGGACTATGCCGCAGAGCACTAGGACCACACGTGTGAAAACTTGTCAGCGGCTAATGAGGGACCACGCCGGCCCCGCGCCCCCGATGTTGGTCAGGGTACAAGAGGGGGCGGACCCAGCTCCACCTCAGTTCTCCCGCCAGTACCCAGCAGAAGGCCTGACAAGAGAAAGAGGCGAAGCCTATCATCTAGAAAGAAAAGAAAATAGATCTGCACAGTCCGAGGGGGAAGGCGGGAGGGAAGCAGCGCCTGCTGCAAGAGCTCCTCTTGAAGAGCTACTGTTACGGTAAGTTCTTACATAACTGTACTGTCTTACTTCGAGTGGGAGCTCTTGCAGCAGGCTATTACAATTAGGACTGAATCCCAAGCAGTCCCTCAGTAAGGAGGTAGCCGACCCCAGGAGGAGGAATATGCTCACTCTAGAGGCCCTAGGACAAAAGTCCCTTTAAAACTGCTAGGCCACAGCCAGCACGGCGTCTGGAGACGATATCCAAGCTGTAATGCTGGATAAAAGTATGCACCAAGTTCCAGATCGCGCCGCACAAATATCCTGGATAGCTACATTCCGCATGGCGGCAAGAAGCTGACACTCCTCTGAGGAGGACTCTAAACCGGCCCGTAGGGGTTTATTGTGATGCTCAGAGCAAAACGAGACACAACGGACTATCCATTTAGAGATAGTCTGCTTGGACACCGGTTGACCCAAGTGATGTGGTACAAAAGCCACAAAGAGCTGCTCCGATTTACGGTACTGAACCGTTCTGCTGAGGTAATACCTCAGTGACCTATGAACATCCAATGTGAGGAGGACAGCCTCCCCTCTATTGGAAGGGGAAGCAAAATAAACTGGAAGATCAACCGACTGGTTGAGGGTCAACTCCGAGACCACTTTGGGAAGAAACTTAGGATTAGTTCTGAGGGAAACTCTTTCCCTATGAAAAATCAAATAGGGCTCTTTACACATCAGAGCCTGAAGCTCAGAAACCCTTCGAGCTGAAGTAACGGCAACCAAAAAACAAACTTTCCAAGAAAGGTAACACAGGTCCCAACTTGCTGCGGGCTCAAAAGGAGGGAGAACTGAGGTGGAGCTGGGTCTGCCCCCTCTTGTACCCTGACCGACGTCGGGGCGGGACCGACGTCGGGGGCGGTCCCCGCTGGTATTGCTGGCAGAAGTTTTCACCGTGTGGTCCTAGTGCCTGCGGCATAGTCCTAATTGTAATAGCCTGCTGCAAGAGCTCCCACTCTAAGTAAGATCCAATGGTCCACAAGAGCTGCCCAATAGCAAAACTGCTTACCAGAGGCCTCCCTATGAGACAAGGAGAGACTCCAAGATAGACACATGGTGTCACTGGAGATGATGGTGGGGACCCCTGGCCTAAAGACACAGAATGCCTTGTGGAAGGAGGGCCCGAGGGTGACCTTGACCGATGCCTTTTCTTTTTGCACTTTTTACAAGAAGAGGTTAAGAGGTCAAGGCAAAATTATGTATAGATCCCCTACACAAAATGTGTGAAGGATCTGGACCATTTCTTTTTGTGACTCCAGAGGGCTGCCCCCCCCGGGTGCTGGACTGCCCACTGTCAGAGCACTTCCCCAGAGAGGAGTGGTGGCCAGACACAGCCCCCACTTCCAGAGCAACTAGCCTATTAAAGCTCACTACCTTCCACGACATTGACCGTTTTTGTGAGGGAAGACTGATAAAAAAACTTAACTTTCGTGTGTGTGTGTGTGTGTGTGTGTGTGTGTGTGTGTGTGTGCATGCAAGTAAAACTAAACTGACAAAAGTAACCAATTCTAATGTATTTGAAACTAGCACCGAAGAAATGAATGCTGTTATTGTACAGACGGTGAAGTTCTGGCCCTCGAAGAGTAGAGCGAAGGAGACTGTATGCACTAGAGGGCAGGAAAAAAGGAACTGAAGCAGTTCGGGGCTGGTGCTGCTATATACTTGTGGGTGCATACCATGAAGAGTGGGCTTACTC
The DNA here is from genome assembly GCA_016271365.2 of Neoceratodus forsteri. NCBI lineage: Eukaryota > Metazoa > Chordata > Ceratodontiformes > Ceratodontidae > Neoceratodus > Neoceratodus forsteri. Next base: position 159,292,534 of record CM057456.1, on the reverse strand, counting down.
CACCAGTGCCCACCAGAAAAGTTCTGGTCCCCATGTAGTCCTGCCACCTCTGGCTCATGCCCATTAGTTGGAATCTATGGAGAAGATCGATTCTTGGAAGATCAATGGCAGCACCAGATGATGACCCCAAGGTGTTCACTAGGGTGGAACGGGCATGCAGCCACAATTTCAATGCCAGGGATGTCTGCCTCTCAGGTCGAACATACTGTGGTAGGTTCTCAGTCAACCACCCAGGAAAAGTCAAATGTCCACTAGACCTATCCACCAGGGTCTCCGATGCCTCAGCACAGAGAGATCAAGGAGAACCTTGTACTTCTGACGACTGTGAATATCCTGGATGGGACCTGGGGAAGAGTCCAGTTTCCTCACTTTGAATGCTCTGGTTCAACATCTGCCTCTGAAGGTAGGGGTGGCCAATCCCACTTTAATGTGCAGACTTTCAGGGTGCAAAAATCCACAGACAAGCAGGTGCTGCAGAAATCCATATCATGGATAAGGCATGAGAACCAGAACTGATGCTGTTCAGACAAAATATTTTTTTTTGCACATGGACATCAATGAAAAATGGATTTTGTGGTCCCCTTTTTTGACTTACCAGACAATGACAAAATTTGAAAAGACAAGAAAATGTTCTAAGAGAAATGGTGATGCAGTGAACTAAAGCAACGATCAACTCCTGGGTATGCACTTAATGGTGGAAAAACAAAACTAAGGTTGGGAGGGAGCTAGCAAGAGTTATTGGTAGGTATGTAGCACCACAAGGTATAGCACAGGCACTCAAGTCAGTAGCTGTTGCCAGACCAAAAGATTTGCTCCCACAAGGTCCTAGTGTCTCAGGCCCAGAATCACAAGTGGGACTCAATGGAGAAGATCGATTCTAAGAAGATCCAAGGAAAGGAGAGGCTGCCCATGTTATATAGGTAGCATCAATTAAATGAACATGGGCAGACCTTGGCTAGCAAGTTCCTGAACAGGTCTGACTCCAACATTTTACAGTTCCGCGGGTGTGACTCAGTAGAGGAGTATACCCCTGAAGATCTTGTAGTTGTCACAGAAAATGGCTTGTCTCCTGAAATACTTCCAAGTTGTACTACTGCTAACCATTTAGTGTATAAAGGAATGAGAAATGCATCCATTATCCTTATCACCATCAGAGAAATAAAATTTCAGTACAAGTACTTGAGAGATGACTGCCTGTAACTAGGGCACCTTTGATATACAAGAAATTTTGTGACAAGCTGAGACCAGAAAAAAAGGAAAAACACTGTCCCCCTCTTTCAGCTGGGGAACCTAAGCATGAGTAAAACTTGTTAGACTGGATAAATAGGAGTCAAAACTGTATACTTTGTTATCACTTGCACCCACAGTGCTATTCTGTGGGACTGGTTACAGGTCACCCCCTCTGCAACGGCGACTAAAATAAATGAATCTACCTTAGTAGGGAATCTAAGCACCCAGTAACTTGACACAACCAGACTCTTCAAAAGAACAGGCCAAAGCAAAATTTTTCTTACACTGATAGGGCTACTATCAGATGAAATTACAGTAAGTTGGGAAATCAAGACAACATTAGGGTGCAGTGTTGCATATAAAGTCGGACCTGCTTATAGCAGACACATTGAGTAATCCAGTTTTCATCTGTTATAACCATTGTCCATTATATCTGAGATGCCATTTGGGTGATCATCTAATTGAGGTAACCACGTTTTACAGTACCGCATAATGCTGTGTTGTGTTGATTTAGTGCTTTTGTGCTTTGTGACTTATGACTTTGTTGCTTGTATTAAAACTTAGCTTTCATTTTTTATTATATTAAAAAACTGCTTGTGAAGTACAGCAGAGTAGAGTGGCTCAGAATGTGTTCGATGGGGGGGGGTGGAGGTGCTTGGTACGGGGGTATAAAAGTCTGTTATGTGCAGTGATAATAGAACCCAGTCTCATAAGTGCTGAAGATATCATAAGCAGCATACCCCTCGAGAACAGTAGGAAGCACCTTCTTAATCCACTGCTCAGCCCCAGCAATGTCTGCACTTTGTTTTTCCCCATGGACTTTTCTAAACCAGATATTATTCCAGACCTTCCAGCAGTGCAACCAGCCTGCTGAAGGAATAGAACCCTCTTTCCCTGTTGCTGTAGCAAGCCGAGCTGCCTTCTGAAGCAACAGTGGACCGCTGATCATTGCCTCACGGCTACAAGAGTTTACAAACCACCGCAACAGAGCTTCCTCTAGGTGTCCTTCCCTACCTTCACATTTTCTTTTTCATTCAGGGTTTTGGTTCTTATGCCACTCTAATAGTAGCTTCTGTTTATTTTTTTATAAGATCAGAGAAGGTGGACGTAGGGAGACCAAAATGCAATGCAAGCTCACGTACGCTAGTCGTAGGCATTTTCTCTGTTTAGTTTAAAATCTCCAACTTTTGGGCAAGAGTTAGAGTAGCACACTTGGAGGACATTCTCACACCGCAGCACAAAAGAGAGCACACAGAAAAAATCTAAATTGGTATGTTTTGACCAGTTTAAGTATGATCTGCATTTCATTGACTACCCGCCAAAACAGGTCAACACCTACATTAAGCTCCAGCTACAGTACCGTAATGCCACATGCATTTTCTGCAATGTAAGGGCTACAATGTATGGTCTAGTTGTGATTTTATGTATCACAGACATAGAATAAGGCATTTTGTTTTGATAAATTGCCCGTTATAAGCGGGCATCCGCTCTATCTGTGTATGTTATAACTGGGCTGGACTGTAGTAACTAATAGGGATATACCTGGCTAAGAGTGTGTACCCTGAAGAAGAGGGTGATAAGATTATAGGTAACAGCAATTTTTTTTTTTTTTTTTTTAAACAATTTTGTTTAAATTTGAATGGTTGGAATAATCCAGTGAAGTGGGCCAAAGTGTTCTCAAAGATTAGGAAGGAGAGGCCTTGGGTGCTATTTTTGTAAGAAACTCATCTTGATTCAGTAGAACATGTGAAGCACTGGAAGTTCGGATACCAGGAGGTTTATAATGCAGAAATGTAAATTACGTACCTATCGTAATTCTTGATCTTCTTGGACGAAGTCTCCACCACTCATTTACACTGATGGGACTACGCGGGAGCCAAAAATCCTCAGAAGGGCCAGCGCCGAGGTTGGGCCACAAGGAAGTGGTGCCACGAGACTGGCTTGTGCCATATAGGCTACCTCGGCGGCATCTCTCCAACCACCTCAGTGCCTTTTTTACTGAGGAGGTGCAGAGTAAACTAACCTAGTGAAACTAACCTATGCCGGACATAAGATAGTCCGTATGACCCATGTAAGAAGGGTCAACACAACAGTCCCTTCACAGCCCAGCCATTGAGGGAGTGAAGACCAAAACAGAAAAGTGAGCTCAGGTGATGGAAGGTGGGCATGTGAATGAGTGGTGAAGACTTCGTCCAAGAAGATCAAGAATTACAGTAGGTGCGTAATTTACCTATCTTCCTGGACATAAAGTCTCCACCACTCCTTCACACTAATGGGAGAGTACTGAGCTAAATAATCCCCCAAGAAGGGCAGTAGGAGAGAGGAGCTCACTCAGGACAGAAGTCCATTAAGGATCGTCCTGCCAATGGATGGATGCTGTCTGGCATGGACATTCAAAGCGTAGTGCTTCACAAAGGTGTGCACAGAGCTCCAAGCAACTGCATTGCAGATGTTTGCAATGGGCACATTCCAAATTTCTGCCAGAGATACCGTGACTGCTCTGGCAGAATGAGAGTAAACTCTGCCTTCCAGTTTCACCTGTGCCATGGAGCAGCACTGGTGAAGACATGCCACCAGCCACGCCGAAATACATCTGATAGCAACAGGCGGACCCAGCCAGGTCATGCTGAAGGAGACAGAGAGTTGCTTTGACTTGTGTATCTCTTTAGTTCTGTCTACATAGAACCGCAAAACCAGTTTAACATCTAGAGAATGTAGGGGTATGCTCTCCCTCATTCTGGAAGTTCGCGAACTAGGTCAGAAGAACCAAGGTCTGGTTCAGATGGAATTCTGAGACTACTTTGTGGAGAAACTTAGGGTGAGTTCTGAGAGCCACCTTGTCCTTGTGAAATACAGTATATGGAGGGTCAGTGACCAGTGCATGTATTTCAGACACTCTGTGAGCAGAGGTAATGGCTACAAGGAAAGTGGCCTTCCACGTCAGGTACTTCAGATCACATGTTGCTAGAGGCTCGAAAGGTTTATGGTTGAGCATGTTTAGCACAAGGTTAATATTCCAAGCGGCTACCAGTCTCCTGACTGGTGGTCTAGTATGGAGTATACCTTTAAAGAACCTCTTAACCAAGGGTAACTGAGCCACAGACACAGAGTGTATAGGCTCGTGGTAAGCGGAGATCGTGCAGAGATGGACCTTCACGGTTGAGTATTGTAGCCCTGTATTTGACAGGTCCAGTAGATACTCCAGGATTTTGTTAGGTGGACAAGAAAAGGGATCCAGGAAGGACTCTGCACACCAGATGAAGAAGTGCTTCCACTTTGCCGTATAAGTTTTCCTAGCAGCCGACTTGTATGCCACTAGGAGAATGTCAGACTCTACACGAGACTTCAGATCTACTCACTTCTATCTCCTCAGGAGCCATGCATGGAGATGAAGGGATCTCAGGTTGGGATGGACCACTGGGTCCTGGGTCAGAAGGTCTGATTGAAGTGGTAGTGGTCTCAGGGGGTTTCCAATAATCTGTTGATCAACAGAAACCGTATCTGACAAGACCAGAATGGGGCGATGAGGATCATTCTGCCCCCCTGTGCCTCCAGCTTGAGCAGCATCCTCTGATCTAAGGGAAGAGGAGGAAATGCATACAGAAAGCGTCTTGTCCACCGCAGTCTGAATGCATTCTGACAGAAAGTGACAGGTTCAGGATTTCTGGAGCAGAACAGAGGCAGTTTTGTGTTGAGTAGGGACACAAAAAGGTCCAGGTTCCATGTGCCCCACTCTTCAAAGAGCGATTGCATGAAGTTTGCGTCAAGAGACCACTCATGATGATCCGCTTTCATTCTGCTGAGATAATCCGCTAGATTGTTCTGCACTCCAGGCAGGTAAACTGCTTGGATCAGGACTGTGTGCTCTAGACACCATTCCCACACTCTCATCGCTTCCCTGCACAGGGGGTAAGAGTGTGCCCCGTCCTGCTTGTTGATGTAGTACATCACTGTTTTGTTGTCCGTCTGAAGAAGAATGATTTTGCAACAGAGGACATCCTTCAGAGCTTGGGCTGTGTATAGAACAACTCTCATTTCCAGGACATTTATGTGGAGTTGAGACTCATCCTGATTTCACGACCTTGGGTGTGGAGATCTTGACAGTGAGCTCCCCAACCAAATAGGGATGCATCTGTGGTGATGGTGATCTGTGTCTCCAGTGGGGCAAAGGGAAAGCCTTTCAGTAGGTTGTCCTCTTGAATCCATCAGGTGAATGACCATCTCAGAGGTTTCGTCACCATGATGTGAAAGGACTGGGGGTGCGTGATCGGGGACCACTGAGTGGTCCTCATGTGAAGACGAGCCAAAGGCACTGTGAACACTGACGACACCATGAGACCCAGCATCTGCTGCATTGAGAGAGCTCAGACTGAGCCATTCTTTTTGACGAAGTGAGCCATCTGAAGGATATCACTTCTCTTGTCCTCCGGAAGGAAGGCTCTTGCATTGGAGGTATCCAGAAAGGGCTCCTATGAAGAGGAGCTGCTGGGAGGGTTGCAGTTGCGATTTTCCCAGATTCAACAGAACTCCCATGGATGAGAGGAACTTGTAAGCTGTAGCCTCCACTTCCTGCGTTCGTTGTCTGGAGGAGCTTGTTAGACACCAGTCATCCAGATACTGGGACACGAATTCTGAGCTTCCTGAGATGTGCTGCGAATACAGCAAAGCACTTTATAAAGACTTGAGGTGCCGAGGACATCCCAAAGGGCAGGACTCTGAATTGGTAGTGCTGACCCAGAGCCACAAATCGGAGCTACTTGTGGTGACTTGGGTGCACAGGAACATGTTGGTAGGTGTCCTGCATGTCCAGGGAGGGCAGCCAATCATTTTGATGAATCAGAGGTAGAAGTGTACCAAGCGATATCTTGAATTTCTCCTTGTTGAGGAATTTGTTTAACTTCCTTAGGCCTAGAACAGAGCACATTGTGCCTGTTTTCTTTAGAACTAGGAAGTAATGGGAGTAGAAACTGGTGTCTTGCTGATCCTGTGGAACTACTTCTACTGCCCTGTTGTTCAGAAGGCCTTGAATCTCGGAAGCCAGGAGGTCTGGCTGAGAGGCAGACAGCCTGGGTTGTTTGGGTGGATGATCCAGAGGGGTATCTGAAAAATTCAGAGAGTAACCCTCATGAATTATCCTGAGAACTAATTGGTCCAATGTGAGTGACTTCCACTGGTTGTAAAACTGAGTCAGGCACCCTCCTACTGCCGAAGAGGAGCCCCCCTCGGACAGCTGAGGTGGGACCTGGGCCGTAATCTCAGAGGGTGGCACTAGATGCCTTCAGGCCTTGCGCCTTCTGCTGAATTTTCCTTTTCTGGCTGGGGGGCTTGATTCTTGTTGAAACCCCCCCTGCCCTTACCGTGAAAGGACTGATGGTTATGAAACTGCTGGCGGTTTCCGCCCCGTTGAGGGGCGGCAGGTGCCGGTCTGGCCGTTTTGATAGTCATCCTAGTTTTCTGTGTGGCCTTGAGTGCCTGCTCCACCTGTGGACCACACAGATAAGCTCCATCAAGTGATAAATTCATGACTCTTTGCTAGGCATGATTTGTGAACCCTGAAGTTCGTAACCACGAGTGGAGTCGGTTGCATATCCCAGCTGCTGCTGCTGCTCTAGAAGCAGTGTCAAAGGCATCCATAGCCGCCTTAATTTGCTGATTATTGGACTCAATACCCCTAGTGATAGTTTGTAGGAGCTCAGAGTTAACATCGGACTCTGGAATTCTCTCCACGGTTGCTTTTAGCGAATGCCAGAGGGTATACTCATATTGTGAGAAATAGCCCTGGCAGCTAGCAATACGCATACCAAGAGTAGTGCAGCAAAGACTCGCTTCCCCAAGGTGTCAATCTTACAAGATTCTTTGTTTACTGGACGAGCCATAGACTCCTGAGGGAGGATGGCTTTGTCATTTTCTGCCAAGACCACTATGGCATCAGCAACAGCTTGAGAGGCCAGGATTGGTTGATCCTTAGGGGGAGCATACTTCCTGTCTATGGACTTAGACATGGAAGGAATAAGCGCTGGATTGTCCCACACCATTTGTGAGAGGGTCTCGAAAGAGGCCTGTACTGGAGGAGCCAATTTCACAGGGATCTCCGGGACATGCAGATATTGTAGGTACAACAACTTCCCTGGATCAACCTCCGAAGTCTGGAGAGAGAGAGAGAGAGAGTGAGAGAGAGTGTGGAATTCATGTTTTTCAATACAGACTTAAAGGACAGGTCCTCGACCAGAAGCTCCACTGAGGAAGGGGGTTCACTTCCCACTCTGAGTGATGAATCTTTGTCAAAGTCATCTCCTAATCGTAGATCAGGATCAGGCTCAGGCTCAATATCTCCTACTAGCACAGGAGGGATAGTATATAAAAGAAAGAGAGCAGGAGGGACTACTTCTTGAATCAGAGTCGAGAATCCCAGCACCCAAGGTGGTGTCGACTGAGAAGATGGCACCAGTACCAGGTGTGGTGCAGGACACAGTGCCACCAAGACTGAAGTTATAGGCAGCACTGCACCCAGCACCACGTGAGCACCTGGAGACCCCATCCAACTCTCGGAGCACCCAAGGATGAAGATCTGAAAACATGATTAGGAGAACATAGTACCTATGCTGGCCCCTGCCCCGCAGCCACGTGAGGGAGAAAAGCACTAGAGCGTGGTGTCGATGGCACCGGAGAAGGTGCCACTTGACTAGGAATACCCAACTGCCTTGCCTGCAGGTTTGAAACTCCTAGGCCTAAAGGCCCCAGGGTCGACTCCGTGTGCTTGGATAGTTGGGACAACCGCTGAACCCACTGCTCCATAAGAGCAGCCCAATGATGAAACTGCTCACCGGAGGACCCCCCAAGGGTGGGGAGGGACTACAGAGTCAAGGATGTCAGCCACTAGGAACAAATGCCGCAGGAGACCCCAACAGCATCAGAGTTGGCCTTCTGTACCCTGCTACCGACTACCAACGTGCAGACATACCAGAGGGCGACCTCGAACAATACCATTTCTTCTTCGACTGGTGGGACAAAGTAAAACTTGATGCTGAGTGGTGCCAGGTTCTCAACAAAGATTGAGAACAGGCCTGCTTCTTTTTGTGCTTTCAGGAGGACGCCCATCCCCGAGCACCGGACTGCTCATAAGTCAGACCCCCACCCCCTCCGTAGAGGGTGGCAGACCAGACCCAGCCCTGCTGGAAACACAGCTTTTATGCAAAGTCTCCCTACCGTCACTGGCCCCGTTCATGGTCTACTCCGTCTAAGGTGGGCTGAAGAAGACTTCTCTGTTCTTTCGATTAAGAAAAGAAAACCTTTTTTTTTTTTAACTGAATAATAAATACTAAAACTTAATACTGAATGACTAAGCTGCTGTCGTATAGACGTGAAGATCTGACTCCTGGTGGGCGAGCGACATCATCACTGAAGCACACTCGATAGTGGGGGAAAAAAGGAACTGAGGCAATTGGAGGGTCGACGCCGAGGTAGCCTATATGATGTGAGCCAGTCTCGCAGCACCACTTCCTCAAGGCCCTACCTTGGCGCTGGCCCTCCTGAAGATTTTTGGTTCTCACTCTGTTCTAGAATGTCTGGCATAGTCCCACCAGTGTGAATGAGTGGTGGAGACTTTATGTCCAGGAAGATCTGTCCCACAGCAAATGATGGGGGGCAACAGTCCTAATTTCTCATGTGACTCCCTTTCGAGACATAGAAACATAGAATTTGATGGCAGATAAGGACTGCTTGGCCCACCCAGTCTGCCCATTTCCCTACCTAATGGATAAGCTGCAGATCCTAGTTAAGCAGCAGCCTACTTCTTCCTACCACCACCTCCTAGAATGGCCTTATGACTGTCCCATGCATGCTTGAATTCCACCACTGTTTTTGACTCCACAACCTCCTCCGGAAGGCTGTTCCATGCATCCACGACCCTCTCTGTGAAAAAATACTTCCTTAAATTACCTCTGAGCCGCCCCTCTTCTATCTTCAAATTGTGCCCCCTTGTTCTCGCACACCTCTTTTTTTGAAAGATGCTATCCTCTTGGACTTTGTTGATTCCCTTGAGGTACTTGAACATTTCTATCATGTCCCCCCTCTCCCTCCTTTCCTCGAGGCTATACATATTAAGCTCCTTTAGTCTCTCTTCATATGTCTTCTGGTGCAGACCCTGCACCATTTTAGTTGCCCTCCTCTGGACAGCTTCCATCCTGTCTATGTCTTTGCAGAGATTGGGTCTCCAGAACTGCACGCAGTACTCCAGATGGGGTCTGACCAGCTGTCTGTACAGAGGGATAATAACTTCCTGTTTTCTACTGGTGATGCCTCTCCCTATGCATCCCAGTATCCCCCAGCCCTCCTTGCTGCCTCCTCACATTGCTTGCCCACCTTTAGTTCATCTGATATGACTACCCCCAGGTCCCTTTCTATTTTTGTTGTTAGTATCTCACCCCCATTGTGTACTCTTCCCTGGGTTTTGTTTCCCAGCGCATTACCTGTATGCTTCTTAGCACTGAATCTAAGCTGCCATAGATTTGACCATTCCTCTAACCTTGCCAAGTCCCTCCTCATCCTTTCCACCCACCTTGTGCATCAACTCTGTTGCAGATCTTTGTGTCATCTGCAAAGAGACATACTTTCCTTCAGTCCCTCTGCAATGTCACTTATAAAGACATTGAAGAGGACGATCTAATACTGAACCTGCGGTACCCACTAGTAACCCCTTTCTTCTGAGTGGACTCCATTTACTATTACTGTCTGTGTCCTATTCTCCAGCCAATTCTTTACCCAGGCTGTCATCTTGGGACCCACTCCCAGGCTGGCTAACTTGTATATTAATCTTTTGTGTGGGACTGTGTCAAATGCCTTGCTAAAGTCTAGGTAGGCCATGTCCACAGCCCCTCCCCTGATCTACTACTTTGGTCACCCAGTCAAAGAAATCTATCAGATTTGAAGTAATCCAAGATAAAGAGGGCCACTTGGTAATAGTTCAGGGCATTTTATACCAGTGGGAGGACACACTAGCTAACATTTATATCCCCCCAGGTACTACCGCCCAAGAGATCAGGCACCTTCTGGATATGGTCCTGGAATACACAAAAGGGGCTCTACTTCTGGCGGGTGACTTTAACATGATTCGTTCTAATGAACTAGAAACTATGAATGCTCCCCAGATTAACTGCTGCTAATAAAGCATGCACTGCTCTCTTAAAATCCCACAGATGGGTAGACATATGGCAGAACTGACAATATTCATATTTTTCTGCAGTTCACTCATTGTCGACACATATAGATTAGTGCTATACACAACACTATGTGGCAGACTGTGCCATGGGAGAGATCTCACTCTCTGGTCATGCGTCTGTCTGGACATACCTCAAGCTGGATCAAGAAATCCCAAAGAAACAGTGGCGTCTGAACGGATTCTGTTTCCGATCAGAAAAATTCTGCAAATTTCTCCAGGAAAAACTTTGGAGATATGGGAGCAGAACCGGGGGGCCCACAAAGAGGCAATGCAGTGGGATACTTGTATAACTGTATTGTGCGGTCATATTATAGAAAACTGCACTAGGAAAACTAAGGATTGTAATCAGTGTCTGGAGGATCTGCCGGGTACCCAGCATTTTCTTCAACAAGCACATATGCAGGGGGTCGATTGATAAAGCCACAGTTAGATGAAACTAGACAGGAGATTAACAAACGACATTTGGAAAAAAATAAACTGGCCCTCCTGTTTTTTTGCCATAAGTATTACGAGGTGAGCCCTTGGGCCACTAGAGTACCAGTGCACCAAGTACAGCGAGTTCGTGTCACTGTGGCCCAGACCCCACACCCTAATATTAGGCAGTCCCTCCAGAGAACTAGCAACATGGCAGACTCCTTCTGCCATTATACCCAGCTGTATACCACCCAAAAGGCCCCCACCCAAACTAGAAGCCATGGAGGCCTTTTTGGTGCCCCTAACTTTATCATAGCTTATCCAGGAACTACAAGCAACGCTGACTAGCCCTATAATGGCTCAGGAGTTGGAGGGGGTCTTAGGCCAAGACCACAATCAAAAGGCTCTACATCCTGATGGTTACATACTAGAATTTTATAGGGCTGAGAAAGATCTTGTTCTTCCCAAATAACAACAGTATGTAATGAGGTGATGGCAGGGGGTACATCTAAAATACATGGCAATATGCTACTATCACCATCATTCCTAAACTGGGGAAGGACCCCACTGAATGTCAATCCTACTGACCTATACTGGTATTGAACATCAATTATCAACTGTTCATGGTGGTGGTAGCTCATCAGTTAGATCCCTTCCCGCCATCATGCATACATCGGGATCAAATGGGGTTCGTACGAGACAATCAGAGTAGGAATAATGCCTGTTGCACACTCCATATACTCCACCAGGTACACAGGATAATTGACCCCTTTATCTTAGGTAGGGTGCTGAAAAGGCATTTGATAGGGTGTCCTGACCTTATCTTTTTGCTGCTCTCCAGAGATTTGGCTTTTCTCAGGATTTTACTGCCCTCCTGGGGTGGGTATATAATTCACCATGGGCAAATGTCAAGATAAATGGGCATGTATCCTCCTCCTTCAGGCTAGGAAGGGGCACCCAACAGGGATGTTCCCTGTCACCCCTACTGTTCGCCCTCTACATAGAGCTGTTGGCTCAGGAGGTACAAGAAAGCGCCTGGTGCAGGGTATGGTGCTGGGTGAGACGGAGCATCGAATTACATTATTTGCAGACAATGTTCTGTTATACATTACAAACCCAGACACATCTTTGCCGGGGCTGTTTCATACCCTAGAAACATTTGGCAAGGTCTCGGACTACCGGCTTAATAAAACCAAGTCAGAGTTTCTTCCCTTACACTGGTCACCATCTGTCAGGTACAAACGGGATTATCCATTTAAATGGGATTTGCAGGAAATAACATATCTTATAATTAAAATTCTATTCTACCTGGATGGGTTGTATGAGGCTAATAAGCAACCTCTAGCCTCCCAGCTACTGACAGATCTCAGAATGGCATAACCTCCCACGGAGTACAATTCACAGTGTAGACATGGTGACACTACCCTGCTGTTTTTACATCTTCCAAAACATCCAGGTTCAGGTCCCTGAGTGGGACTGGAGAACATTGCAGTTAGCCATTTCAAGATTTGTGTAGTCAGGAAAATGCCCTTGGATCTGGTACTGCACACTGGTGCTTCCAAAGGCAAAAGGGGTGCTGGCTCTTCCAGATCAAATGACATATTATACAGCTTCCCAGTGGTATACAGAAAACCTGGGCCCACAGTGGCTGGACTTGGGAGTGGGAGGCACAACACTTTTGGGACAGGGCCCAGTTCCTGTATGGGACCCGTCCCGGAGAAACTGAGTTACAACCTTGGAATCTCTGGATATCTGTGGTAGGGTGGGTATGCTGAGAAACAGTGTCAGCTTTACACCCTTCTCCTGCGCTAATCTGAGTTTGCCCTCTTTCTTTACCTGAGGACTTTGTTCCAGCCCTGCAGAACCCCACATTTCAGCAATGGTAAAGAAAAAAAATCTGGTGTACCTGGCACAATTCTGTGAGGGTCAGCGAGTTAGATCCTTTCTTGAGCTGCAAGCCAATATGGATAGGAATGGGGAGACCTTTTCTGCTACCTTTAGATCCACCATTATCTGGATATGCGACCCGCCGTGTTAAGTGATACCACCAGGGGCACCACCTCTGGTTGCTCTACTGGTGGCTTAACCAACCTCACAGATTAACAGACACCTTATTGCCCTTCTGTACTGGGTCAAACAAGGTACACAGCCATACTCCACATAGTACTTAGCTACTAAATGGAATGCAGCATTAGGGCAGGACATAGACACTATAGTATGGGATAAGGGATGCTATGAGGCAGGCAGGGTTACAGCCTCTCATGTCTGGATGGAATATGGTTAGAAACACCTAGTGAGGTATTTAAGGACCCCTGTAGTCACAGCCAAATATGGGTGCGGCTCCAGCGCAGGGTGTTGGAGACTCTGTTTGGGGGGGGGGGAGAGAGCAACCCACGCTCATGACCATGGGTGCACCCCCTCCTCATACCCTTTTATCATGACCTGGAAATGGCTATAGCAGAAGTTCTGTGGACAGAAATCAGATTACACCTGGAGGTGTGCTTGCTGTTCCAATACCCTAGGAAGCTGTAGGATCGTCAGGTAAAATACCTCTTTGGTATCATGCTAATGGTGGTACTAAAGTGCACTACCAGGAGATGGGCAGCCTCCCAACCCTCCCACACTAAGGGGACATGGTGAACATCATATATATTATGGATAGGATTGCGTTTAACTTAAATAATCAAACAGAGCAGTTCCCCGTCCCAATGGACAAAATGGATTCTGTACATCATGCAGCATGTCCCTACTTTTGTGCCTAGTGGAGAAACTTGTGGGTGAGAGAGAAACCTGTATGGAGGGTGGTATGGGGGGAGAAGGATACTGGGCATTAGGGCGCCCTCTTACCCATATGTCATGTACCCCATGAAAGAGACTGCACAGTGGCTAGATAGGGACACTGTCCTTGTGTTGGTAGTGCAGGGGTCTGCACCATCCAATTGTTGTGCCAACGAGGGCCCCACAACTCTTTCTATTATACTTGAGAACTACAGTGTGCCTATGTATTAAGCCTGTCTTCACATTGTACTGTACAGATGACTATCACGTATTGTGTTGTACCCCCTTGCTGTAAATAAACAAATCGTCAATAAAGATCCAGTTACAAAAAAAAAAAAAAAAATCTATACGAAAAAAGGAACTTCATTTATTACTCAGGAAAAAAATGGGCAGGGAGAGTGAAAGACCACCAGCAAGGCTAAACCCCCACCAAAGGGTGAGGTGCCCAGTAGCCCTGGCTCAATACAAAGAAGGGGATGGTGGGTGGGTTAGTGTTACTCTATGCAGAAGACATTTAGGAAGTTCTCCATTTACAGTAAGTATGTAAAATTGCTGTCTTCCTTAGGTGGTTAAAGGGATAGTGTCAGGAGATTTGGTACCACTGTGTTGGGGACTGGAGGGCCTTCTGAGACAGTAGATTCTCAAGGGTGGTGGTGGTCTTCACCTGACAAAGAAGGGGCCAGTGTGCTAGGGCAGAAATTTGACATCTCCACTGGACAGCAGAGACAGAGTCTAGGGGAACCATGGCGATAGGAAAAAGGAAAGGGAACCTAGCAAGTACTCCTTCTAATCTGGGGGCTCGTAGCTGCACAGTGGGCAAAAATAAGGTTGGGTTCAATCTGGACATGGGAAAGTGACCAATAAGTGAGGACTCCCAAAGCCTGCAATCAACATGAAAAACAAGACGTTAAAGAGACTAGGGAAGAATAAGGGATAAAGACAAATAAAAAGCAAAAGGAGATTAGGAGTTAGATGGAAGAGGGTTTGTTATAATGCCAAGAGTCTGGGTAATAAAATCAGAGAACTCAAGGCAGTGATGGCAGACACTGAGATGGACATTGTAGCATCACAGAAACTTGTGCCTCAGAAAATAACGACCAGGACCTAACAGTCCCTAATTACACAATGTTTATCTGGGATATAGAGGAAAAGTTAAGTGTTGGAGGGGCATAACCCTTTATGTCAGTGAAGGCCTTCAGGCTGTAGAAGATGAATATATTAGGGGGAGTGATGGGGAGACAGAGTTGCTGTGGGTACAGCTCATGGCAGCCTCAGGCATGAAATTAAAGGTACACACTTACCGTAGTTGTTGATCTATCAGAATATCTTCACCACTGATTACCATTTATTGGTCTGGGCAGGAGGCACTGGGACTTCATGGGAGAAAGCCTTTGCTAGGGGGCCAGCAATCGCTACTTGATATGGTGCCTGCACATCCCCATGTGGTGCCACATGCCAGCCAATACCCATTGCCGGATCCTTCACTAACCTCAGTCCTGTTTACCATGAGAGAAACAAAGTGGGGAAAAAATGAGAGAGGGCTAAGAATTTTTCTAGCCCACAGGAAGAGAGAAAATATATAGTTAGTTAGTTTAACCAGGAGTAGCACACTAAACTGAAAGCTTTTTTATAGGTGCGACCTGGGAGCACAGGGTAGTTAAGTGACTTGCTCAGGGTTACACAGTATGCAAGTGGAAGCTGTAGGATTCAAACCCAGGTCTGGTCTGCTGGATGTCACCAGATTTGCAGCTCAGAGCCTTAAACCACTGCGCTATACTACCTCCTAAATATACAGGAATATAACTAAACAAAATAAAACACGACTACCAACCTTTGAATAAAGGAAAAAACGGCACACTAAGTGTCCTAAAGGGGTAGCTTGGCATGGAACCAGAGCCTCACAGCACTAGTCAGACAAGGGATGGATAGTCATCTTAAGGGCAGTGGTCCTGAAGCATGTGGTTGTGGCAGAAAAACAAGAAGGGATGCCCAGAATTGGGACCCCATTGCAACTGAGATGGCATAATGTACCAAAATAAGAATGCATCACAGACTCCTGAAAAAAACAAAACCCCATGCTACCCGATGGAGGATTGACTGAATTGCTAATCAAAATACGTCCCCCTTTTTAACCATGAGGAAAAAAGGAAAAGAATCTCAGTTGCATGTGAAGATATACAACCAAACAGCCCAAAGGAGTCGAGATGAATTGCTCTCCCCAGGCACCCCTTAGGGTAGTGGGCTAACAGCCCAGCTGGCATAAGGGAAGAAAGAGGAGGGCATACTAACCAAATGGATCTGGCATGGCCAGATGAAAATAAACAGACAAAAGGACCTGCTTCTCCTGCAACAACAGGGATGTACCCTGTGTAAGAGATAGTGAATGTGGTCCAATCCAGTGCACAACACTCTTCCACAGATAGTGCAACTGCCAAGTGGAGTTAGACTGGATAGTACCCAGAGGCAGATAGTAAATTTAGCAACTAATAAGGACATACCCCAGGAAAGGGATATACCCTGGGCAGAGAGGAGGACAAGAAAGAAAGTAGAAGAACATAGCTGCCTTCTTTTCTGTTTTTTTGGGTTGGTATGAAGACTCTTAAAGAAACCCTCACCCCAGTTTTGTGTTTTTTTTTTTGTTTTTTTTTAGTGGTGGGAATGGGAACCCACCAGTTGGTCCCAACCCCCTTCCCCTTTTTTCCCTTTATTAAATACTTCTCCATGGAGAGTATACCAGGGGAGATGCCATGGCACTAGATGGTACTGGCCAGCAATTAGAGGGTGAGCTACCCACCCACAGGCCCTACTCTGCTAGAGTGGGAGGATGGCTGGCAGGTGTAGTCACCAATGATGAAGATATTCTTGAAGATCAACAGTTTTAGCTTCCAAAAATCAATCTTCACCACTGATTTCCACTTATGGGTCTGAGTACTAAGCTTCCCTTCATATCTGAGGGAGGAGCAGGCTCACCCAATGGGTAACATATACCCTCAGCCCTCTGCATGGGGGAGAACACCTGAGGGCAGGGGCTCCTTCAGGCCTGGTGAGACCTGTTACTGGCCAGGGCCAGGCAGTGACTCCTGTGGCACAGGAGTAAGAGGGTTCCCTGATGGTTCCTGTCTGACCCAAGTGGAGGGGGAGAAGAAATGAGCCCACTGGAGTGTGAGTTAAGCACCTTGCACTGGGCCAAAGGTGCCAGTCAGGAAAGATGAAGACATGCTTTTCACCTAATGCAGACTTTGGTGTCTACCAATCTGAATACCACCTCATTGGCAACGTAAGATGCCTTTGACTTGTGTGCCAACTCCAGACACTCAGTAGAAGGGTGTCCTGCCTGACTGTCTCACTTGGTGGAAGTGTAACTAACAGGCTGTGTAGCTGTAAACATAGATGATGGTTATAGGTCGCCATACAGTATGTGCCTCATGTGCAGAGATGCGCATTAGGGCACATCCTGAGGGAAAAGCCTTCCTCCCAAAAGTGTCCTTCTGTGTGGAATCTGCCACTGAAAGTTGTTCATGCATGAGAAGCCTAGATCCCGATGGAGTAGTCAGTACTTCACACCACAAGGGGAGGTGAAGAACCTCAGCTGTGGATCATGTGGATGTGTGATATCTTGTGAGGAGGACTCCAGGGATGGCCGAACTGGAGAGGGGATGTCTCCACACTGACCTAGATGCCTCCTCCATGGCCCTAGGCCAAGAAGAAACGACTACTGTGTAAATGTTGGACATTCCAAGAAGTCTCAATGGCAGTGCTACTGGATCGCTGCTCTTTACTAGTGGTGGTGATGTCAATGGCTTTGGGGAAAACTCCATCTCCAGGCCATTATCTGACCAACAGTCAGTGCTGCCTATTGAACCAGGCTCAGGATCAGTGACTCCCGCAGAGGCAGGGGTCATTCCCATCACCACCTCAATGTCATGCTCAGTTCTGACTTAAACATCGTGCCCAGAGGCTTCACCCTTCTTGGTGTCATGGATGACACCAAAGAAGGCAATGACCCCTTGAATTACATCATCTTCGGTACTTTGCCCGAAGTCAGACCCAGCAGTGGAACCATAGTCATCGGCACCCCTGTCACCGTGTTTGGAGTTACCACCTTCCTTGGTGTCACCAGCAACACCATGAATGGTGACAACATCCAAACTGGCAACAGTACAAACAACAGCCTCGGGCCAGTCCCTTTCCTGACACTGCAAATAGCATCCTCCTCAGTGCCATCCACCGAGTCATCACCACAAACAGTGACAACAGCATGGGTGATGCCAGAGGATGACATCGAGAGGTCCACCAGTGTGGACCAACCGTATAGCTGTGGCCTACCCACTGGAGGCGTCTGCTGCACAGGGCAGGCAGACTGTGGAGGGTTTGCAGTGAACTGCCCAGAAGGAGTTAACTGTTTACGAGACCCACTCACCGGAGTCTCAGACACCTCAGCACAAGGAGAACTCTATACTTCCACGTAACCAGAGGTCCCAGGAATAGGCCTGGGGAAAGGCCTAATGACCTGTGCTTGAATGCACACTTGCAAGGCCTGCCCATGAAAGTGGGGATCAGATGATCCTACCTCAATCCTCAATAGGTGATTCTTGAGGGTATGACAGTCCATGGAGAAGCAGGCTTGGTGGGCAACTGAAAGTGTCCAGACAGGACTTTGCACACCAGATAGAGAAGTGTTTCCACTTATTCGCGCAAGTCCTCCTGGTGGAAGACCTATGCGCGACTAAGAAGATTACTGCGATTGTCTGGGAAACCTAAAACTTGCCCACTTTCAGCTCCTCAAGAGCCCAGCATGGAGATGAAGGGAATGGAGTTTAGGATGGATCAAAGTCCCCATGACAGAGGGTCCACCTGTAGAGGGAGTCGCCTCGGGGAACTTCTGACAGACTGTTGATCAATGCAAATTATATCTGCCGAGGCCAGTCTGGGATGAAAAGAATCATCCTGCCCCCATGTGCCTACAACTTGAGCAGCACCCTCTGAACTAAGGGAAGAGGAGGCAAGCATACAGGAAGCGTCTTGGCTACTGCAGTGAATACATCCTGACAGAAAACACCAGGGTCCAGATTTGTGAAGCAGGACAAAGGCAGTTTTGCCCTGACAGGGGAAGCAAAAAGGATCAGATCCTTACTGCCCCACTCATTGAATAGCGACTGTACGACATCTGAACTGAAGCATCGTGCTCAAGGTACCACTCTCACATCCTTACGGCCTTCCTGAAGAGAGGGTTGGAGGGTGCTCCACCCTGCTTGCTGATGTAATACATCAGAGCTTCGTCGTCTGTCTGAAGTAGTATCACTTTGTGACAGAGGGCATCCTTCAGGATTTGGCACCTAAGACAGTTCTCATCTCTAAGATATTTATGAGAAGATGAGGTTCCTCCTGGCTCCACACCTGGGTGTTGAGGTCTTGACAGAGAGCTCCCCAACCGATCAAGAGCTCTGAGGGTAAGGGGAAGACCTTGCAGAAGCTTGCCCAGTTGCGTCTACCATGTGAGTGATTTTGGCTGTTATTTTGAATAGAGGATTGTGGATTCATGGCCGGAGACCACTGCTTGCTGTGGACGATACCATGGGCCCCAACATCCATTGCATCAAAAGGGGCCTGAATAGAGTCATTTTCTGTGACGTAACGAGTCATCTGAAGATGTCATTTTTCCTGTCCTCCGGAAGGAAAACCCTCACCCTGGAAGTATTCAGGAGGGCTCCTAAGAAGAGGAGCTGCTGGAGAGATGAAACTAGCACCTTCCCCGAAACAGAAAACCCCTCCTGGAAGAGAACAACTGAGAAGCTGTGGCAACTGCTTCCTGCATCTCCTGCCCGGTTGGGCTGGCTAGGAGCCAAATGTCTAGGAAGGGAAGAGTTGAATGCCAAGGTTTTAGTGAACTCCTGCCTGAACAGGTACTTGTTTAACCTTCCAAGGTCGACAAATGGGCACATGCCGCATTTTATCTTGGAACCAGAAGCAACGGAAATGGGAACCTGTGCTCCATTCCACTGTGAAACAACTTCTACTACCCAGTTCCTGCAGAGACCCCGTAACTTGTAAAACCGAATTAGACACCCTTCCGACTGCCGAGAGTCATCCACTTCAGACAGCTGAGGTGGAACCTGGACTGGATCCACAGAAGTTGGTACAGGGTGTTTTTGGGCCCTGTGCCCTCTACTGCATTTTCTTCGCAGCTGAGGAGTTGGTTCCTGATAAAGGTACCTAGACCTCTACCTTGAAAGGATTGCCTGTTATGAGAATGTCAACGGTTCCCATCCCTTGAGAGGCAGCAGGTGCCACCTGTTGTTTAAATGGCAGCCCTATTGTTCTGATCGGCTGCCAGAGCTCAACCTGAGGGCTGAACAGATAAGCACTGTCAAGGAAACAGTAACCACCTGCTGCCAGTGGCAGCTGCCCTAGAGGCAGAGTTGTAGACATCCATAAAAGCTTTCAGCTGATTATTGGGCTATAAGCCCATAGCAATGGAGCGTTAAGATTCCGGGAGGCTCTCGACCATTGAATTGAGTGTGTTCCACAGTGTGTACTCGTACTGAGTAATGTAGGAGCTCAAGACGTAGAAGTCTGCTTTGCTCCACAGATGAAGACTGAAATGTTATGGTGGACCCCATGTCCCTGAGTAAAAAACTGGAAAGAAGATCTTTCATCACACTGATACAGAAGGCTTGCATTCCAGCCCATAAAATGAGTCATCCGCTGCATCTTCGACAAAGCAGGACAGGGAGAGACTCATCCAGATCCACTTCTACCCCAGAATAACCTCCAAAAGGCAAGTCTTGGCCAGCAACATGGGAGATGCTGCCACCTGGATTGGCAACACTCACAACACCAGCACCACACATGGCACGAGCAGTGCTGCTGTCCCTAGACCTGAAGAAAAAGGGGGGGTGAGGAAAGTGGTATCCATGCTGGCCTCTGTGGGGAAAAAGGCGAGGGAGTAGGCACGTGGGGTCGGAATCGCTGGCACCAGAGAGGGCACCATGCACATCTTGGCCCGACTGACCCAGCTGTGGCCCAGTGGCTCCGAGGCCCCAGAATTGGGTCCACTGGCCAGACCCATACCCCCTGCTCTAAAAGGGCGGCCCAGAGGTGAAAATACTCACCGGAGCCCCAACGAGGACTGAGACGGGATCTGGAGTTGAAGATTGTGGCTGTTAAGAACGGACTCGCAGAGGACCCCACCAGAGTCCAATCTGGCCTACCGCTCTCCACCACCAACGATCCCCATGCAGACATACCAGAGGGCGACCTCTAGTGGTACAGTTGCTTCTTCTAGCAACAGGAGTAAGAAGAGCTCGAGCGGAGTCAGGTCCCCGATTGAGGTCGGGCCCACTACTTTTGTGCTTCGGGTGGACTGTCTCCCTTCCCCCGAGAGCACCAGACTGTCCATGGTTGGACTCTCCCTCCATAAAGGGTAGCAGACTGGAGACAGCCCCACTGCCATCACAGCTTTCATACAAAACGTCCCTACCATCACCGCTACCATCTAAGGTCGACTCCATTGATGGCAGGCTGAGAATTTCTCCTTTTTTTAAATAAGAAAAGGACACTTAAAGTAGTAAGTTAATTGAATACTGAATGGCTATATCTGCTGTCGTGTAGATGAAGGCTGGACTCCCGACAGGCGAGTGACATAGTCATCAAAGCGCACTCGACGGCAGGAGAAAAGGAACTGAGGCAGTTGAAGGTTCAATGCCAGATAGCCTACACAGCGCAAGCTAGTCTTGCGGTGCCATGCATGTGCAGTCCTATCCTGGTGCTGGCCCGCCTGAAGATTTTTGGCTCCTGCGGGGTCCTAGCACCTCTGGTGTATTCCCATTAGTGTGAATGAGTGGTGGAGACTTTTAGTCCAGGAAGATGCTTTGCTTCTGTGGGGTCCTAGTGCCTCCAACCCAGACCCGTAAAGTGGGAATCAACATTACCGGTCCGCTGGAGCAGTGGTAGCAGTACCGCATGCGGCACTGAGGATCTGGGTTCGGTTGCGGACCTAGAAGTCTGAGGGTTGGCCGAAGGGAGGTTGGCAGAATGTCCAATGGACTGCTCTAGCCCTTTGGTGGGGGCGCTCCATGGGGGTCCATTGCTTATGTGCCACCTGGCAGTGGCTGGGTGCCAGGCTAGGACAACCAGGAGAAAAGGATGCCTGTGCCATCGGTGGAAGTCTGCAGTGCACGTGTGGGTGCAAGTGTATGCTGTGTTGACATCATTGCATGTCCGTGGCCTATAGTGTCAGAAAATGGAGGGAGCCAGCTGTATGATGCAAGCTCCTCCACCCTGTGTGCTGCAGCCCCATCACCCCTGCCAGGGGGTGTAAGCCCTGGGGGCACTGATGGTGGGGAGAAGAATCCCACAGAAGTGGCTCGGCACTGGGGGTCAGCAGTGGGCGCAGATGCTGAGTGTAGCAGGTTCCCCCAGCCAAAAAACAGAGCATGTAAAAAATAAATAAAAAACAAAACTGAGAATCAATTATGAAGATTGATTCTTCAAAGATACTGTGGTTGGGGTGATCTATAGACCTCCAGGACTAGTGGAAGAGGGAATAGGGAGCTTGGAGAAGAACTAGGAAAGGAAGTGGTGACATCGAGGTAGTGATGGTACGTGATCTGAACCTACCAGATACTGACTGGGACATGCCAGCTGCCAGAAGTACCAGACATCTGGCCCATCTGGATATTTTCCAGGGCCGTCTGCTGGTGCAGCTTGTTAAGAAAGCTACCAGGCAGGCTGTCATTCTCGATGTGATGCTCACTAAGTCAGAGGTGGAAGGTGGTGTGCAGGTAGGGGAGCCACTATGGTCCCGTGACCACAAATGGAAATGATGTACCTACTGTAATTCTGATCTTTCTGTGCATCTTCACCATTCATCACCTTTGGGTACTTGGCCAGAGGTCATGACCCGCGGGAGCTTTTATTTTTTGATGGGTGGAGTAGACGCACCATCGGCTCCGCCCTCGAGGCCGACTCACTTTGTGGTGCTCGCGGGTTGCCATTAGGTGTTGTCGACTCCGCCTCCTGCCTGTTCTGAGTCGCTGTAGAGGTTAGAAGAAGGGTTGGGAGGGTGGGGGCAAGGAAGCCCAAGGGACAGACAATGGAAAAGATATAAAAACTGAAAGGAGAAATAAATGACTGAGAGGACAGAAGAAGTTTGATAACTAAAGGGGATTGGGTAGGGGCCCCAATCTCTGGAAGTAGAAAAGAGGAGGGAGGGTTAAGGATTTTTAGACGCAAGGATAAGAGTGAGAGGGGGGAAGACAGGAGAAACATACCCCTGTAACCTTGACCTGTCTCCAGGTTGTATAGGAACTGCGAATGAGTAGCCAAGAAGCTAACTGCCAGAATTGAAGGCACAGAATCACTGGCAAAAACTCCTACAAAGCAGAATCTGCTATTCTGGAAGAAAGGACAGGATACCGGGATATCTCCCCCCTCTCAAAAGGAGATTTTGGTGCAAGAAACCTAGTTTCTTAAATCAATTGAGGTTATGTCCACAGGACAAAAAGAAATCAAGGATTAATAGGGAGAAGGAAAGAAAAGAGGGCAACTGCCAACCCCCACCCCACAGGGGTGGAGCCAAAGCACACTGAAGAAGGGTGCTTACAATCCTGACCACTCTTCCCTAAGAAATGTCTCTCTGTGCCCCAGGTTTACCCCGCCCGGACAACAGAAAGGAGGGGAGCAAGGGGGGGGACCCATAGACTGAGGCCCCAGGGGGATGGAGAGTGGGATTGTGCTGAATGGTGAAGATACACAGAAAGATCAGAATTACGGTAGGTACGTAATTTCCATATCTTATCTGTGTCAATCTTCACCATTCATCACCTTTGAGTGAGTGCCAAGCCTCCCCCCGGAATTTAATCCTAAGGGGCTGAGTCCCTTAGCTCTCAGTGGGTGACACCCCAAGAGGGAGAACCTTCACGGGTCTGGAGAGGCCTGAGAGTAGGGAGAGTGAGACGGAGACCCCCCCCCGAAGGGGGTAGGAAGTTGCCCCAACAGACACCACCTCACTCTATGGAAGAAGAGATAGGTTCTCTGGTGAGCGGAGTTAATTCCCCTATGCCGGGCCAAGGGTGACAACAGGGAAAGATGCAGCCATGCCATCTGCCTAGTGCAGATCGCTGTCCATAAGACCCTGGTAGCTACCTCATTGGCATCATGTGATGCCCTTGCTTGGTGCCTTGCTAGCTCCAGGCCACGTGCAGAGAATGCAATGGCTTGGCTTGTCTAGTTTGCTCCGTTTCAGGCATGGAGGCTAGGAGCTGACCCAGCCTGGACCTCAAGAACCTGTCATAGGTTGCATAGTGGGCTTGATGTGCTGCAATAGAGAGCAGCAACCATGCCGAGTAGAACATCCTCCTCCCCCAGAAGTCAAAATCCAAGGAGTCCTGATCTGGGGGCCAGTCACGGTGAGGGGCGCGAAGCCTATCAGGAATGTCCAGTTGTGTCAATCCTGACTGAGGATGAGGCATGGAACCTACAGACTCTGGGAGGGGGGCACAATACCACTGGCAGAGATCCCTAGGGGCAGAAACTCCAGAAAAGGGTCTCTGCCAGGAACGCAATGATGCCTCCCAAAAGGGAGCAGGCCAGGGGGGGCACCACGAGGGTGTCCTCACTGGAATCACCTAGAAAGGCATGCGCCATGTGTTCTGGATTGTGTTGAGTGGCAGGGGTGATGTGGAGGTCTTCTAACATCCTCACGAGGAATCACTGATACTCAGCGAGATCAGCAGCTAGAGAGATGTGGACAGACTGCTCCTCTCCCCCAGAAGAGGAGGATTAAGAGTCAGAGGACCTCAAAGGTTCAGAAGCGGTCTGCTCAGGGGAAGTTGAAAAACCTGTCTGTCCATATCCCTAACGTAAAAGGGAAACTGAGCAGCCTGAGCTCTTAACTGCTCCCAGGAGAGAGGCCTGCTAGGATCAAGAATGCCTGGAAGCACAGGAGAATGTGGCACAGGAATAGGGGCAAAGCAGACAACGGGGATTAGCTGACCTCCGCCTGGGCTAGGGATCGCACCAGGAGCCCTAGGAAAGGAAGGCGCTCTGGAAAACTCCACAGTCGACAGCTGATCAACCAAACTGGAACTGCCTAGACTGCATCCTGAAGAATCCCCCCAGTGAGGCGACCGGAGCCTTGTATGTCCAGAAGGATGGTCCCCTACCTCCAAAGAATGAGATCCTCTTGAGGAAACTGAAAGGGAAGGGCGGAGATCCACACTACGGCTTCTCCCAGAGCCCGGGTAGGTTCCAGAAAAAGGCCACTGCACAGACCCCATGGCCCTTAAACCCCTTAGAATCTGAGAGTGCCCTCCTCGAGAGAGCCAGCCTAGGCAGCTAACAGCCCTGGTCAGCACTCAAAGGGGCTATCCAGGGAGCAGCAACCTCCACTCCCGTGGGTGCTCTGATCAGCCCCAAAGTTGGGTGATCCAGGCACACCACCTGAGGGGGTACCACCATTGAGGGATCAGAGAACTCTCTGAGGCCAGGTTGCAGGGCAATGGTGGCCTGCACCATTGCTTGCTGGTCAGAACCTCTGACCCTGGCCCCGGTAGTCACCGTCCACTCCTCAGAGGGGGGCTGACTCTGGCCCATCGAGGACACTACCAGGGTGTCCACACCAGCAGCCAACTCCAGGCAGCCAGACTGCCTGTCTGACTCAGAGTCCAACTCCTCCTCTGAGGAAGTGGAGATCGAAGTCCTGTGCCAAACAGTACGTGGACGCCTGCTGCCATCCCCACTGAACAGGGCACCAGAACCAGAGACTGCACCAGAGTTGGTGCCTGTGCCCCCCTCCACACTGCAAACGGTGCCAGAAGAGGACACGGCTCCAACAAGGGCAGTAGCCTCGGAGCCGGAGCCTGTCACGGTGCTGTCATGACCCACAGCACCGCAAGTGGCATCAAGACCATCAACAGCACTAATGGCTCCGACCGTGCTCTTGGCATCGCAAATGGCACCGAGGCTGGAGACCCCCACAGTGCCAACCCGCCCCATGGTGCCATGAGTGGCACAGAGGACAGAGATGGCACCGACAGCCCCAAGAGTGCCAAGCTGTGAAGCACCCATGGCACCATGTCCCTGCTTGGAGCCGCGAATAGCTCCAGAACTGGACACGGTGCCATGCTTAACCATGGTACCAGGGTGAGAAACACAGATGGTGCCGTAGAGCTTCCCACAGTGCCAACAGCACCATCGATGCCACGAATGGTGCCAGCAGCAGCAACAGTGCTGAGCAATGGACCAGCGCCAATGACGGTGCCATCAAGACCCACGGCACCGCGAACAGCACCGAGGCCCAAGATTGCGCCAACAGATGGCATCAAGGATGGTCTTGACCCAGGCCTTCTGAGCCACAGGTACGACACCGTGGGAGCCTTCTCCCCCAAAGGGGTGATTGCCAAGGCAGTGCCTCCCGCCTGTCTCCTGAGGGGGACAGACCGGACCTCCTGCACCGCTGGAAGGGGCCTCTGCCATGGCTAGCTACAAGAGGCAGGAGTCCCCCTCCTCCTCGGTCCGTTATAGAACCAGGAGGGACCCGAGAAAAGGCCGAGAGAATGTGGCTCCAGGCGAGTGCACGCCGACTCCTGAAAGTTGATTTTAGTTAGTTCTACCTCTTTCATCAAGACGCTGTCAGCTTTGACTTGTGCTCCATGGAGAAACAGGCATCGCATACAATCCATGTCATGAAGCGGGCCAAGACACGTGAGGCAACGGTCATGCTGGTCGGTGATGGAGTACTTACGGCCGCAAGGGCACTGTCGCATGAGGGGCCGTCCAGTCTCAGAAGTCTTCTTGCCCTACGACCTAGACATGATCTACGAGGAAAGAAACACCAAATTAGACTCAACGTCGCAAAATAAAATAATGGAACAGTCTTACCAGGTGACGTCGAGTAGGCTAACAGAACCGGCAGGAGACAGGGGGCCGATGGACTTCGGCACAGAGTCGACACAGAGTCGAGAAAGGTGATACATTTTAATTTGAACTACGTAGAAGAGGTAGGCCTCAAAATATTCTTCTGAAAAGTATCCCAGGGGTGACCTCGATGGTGGGAGATGAGCAGCGAGGCGGAAGGCGGAGTTGGCGAGCACCTAAGGGCCAACCCGTGATCGCCACGGAGCGCGCCAGCTCGAGGTGGTGCCGGCGGTGCGTCGACTCCACCCATCCAAAAAAAAGCTCTGTGGGGTCATGACCTTTGGCCAAGTACCCAAAGGTGATGAATGGTGAAGACTGAGACAGATAAGGTCTATTTGGTTTGAGTTGACCCTTGGGACAGGAAAGCCCTCATCAAGGGCTGAGGACCTTGATTTCAGAAGAGTGGACTTAACAGGATGAGATGGCTGGTCTTGGACAAGTTAGTCAGGGTTGTCAGCCAGAAAGGCAGTCCCAGAGATCAGATACCCAGTAATTACTAGCAAAAGGTCCATAAAGAGCTAGCAGCCCTAATGACAGATAATGCCCCCGGGGTCTGATGATATGCATCTGAAAGTACTCAAGGAACCAGCAGCAGAACCGTCTGAACCCCTGCTAGGGCTATTCATTGACTAATTTCATATGTGGGCAGTTCCAAATGACTGGTGGTTAGCAGATGTACTTCCACTCCATAAGGCAGGGAACATGGAGCAAGAGGGAAAATTAACACGAATTCTTCTTTTGATCTTCCAGAATATCTTCACCCTTCACTCCCACTTATGAGTCTGTGGCAGAGGCACTGGACACTAGGACCCCAAAGGAGCAAAGCCTACAGCTTAAGGGGCTGACATCGGTGCCACTGCCACCCATGAGGCAGATGTAATGATGTCACGCTCAAGGGCTGGCCAGTAACTGGTGCTCACCCCCCACCTTTCTTGGTTCTGTTTGCCAGGAGAAAAGCTAGTGGGAAACCAAAAAAAAAAAAAAAAAAGAGACTAAGAGTTCCAGTCCAAATGGATAGGAAATGGATATAGGATACAGAATCATAAAAACAATACAACCATGTTACCAACTTAGAGGAAAGAAAAGTGTGAGCCTAATGGGCACAGTGGTAGTGTGTAAATAGGAGCCAGAGCCTACAAGTCATCTGGGCAGGAATGTGAAGAGGGACAGCAGCCCTGGTAAAGGGCTCTGAAGGAGAGACTGAAGTAATCTCCTGTGAAAAAGTCTTGAAAGAAAGGCATTGTGCAACAGTACAAGGACAGACAAGTTGGAAGAGAGAGCTATTCTCTTGCCACTCTGCAGGAAGAGAGAGAGAGACAGAATAACTAGGCATATCCTACAATAGTTATGTCCTGCCCTCTAGGATAAGACTGTTGGCACCCACAAAAGGCTGACTAGTGCTGGCAGACCTTGAATATGTGAAACAAGGCAGCTCTAGGCTGTCTATGCCCACAGAGAGTTGAAGAGTGGTAGCTGAGCTCATCCAAAATAGCTATGGGTGAAAGAGAAATGCTTAAAAAGAGGGGGAAGACAATATTTATTTATTTAGTTTCTGTTTACTGGGTAAGTGCACTGGACAACAAGCATCGTCCATTTTTAGGCCTAACATGGGAGGGTTACAGACAAGATCAGCACATCATAGGAGGAGAAAAGGGGGGGAATGAAAAACTTCCTCAAGAGAAAATTGGAATGGCAAAATGGGGTCATTTTCCATTTAACCCCCTTTTTTTTTTTAACAAAAGGAAACAGAATGGGGGTAGGTCCCTGTCAGAAGAGCAGGGTGTCTCCAAGAAGACTGAAAGTGAGTGGCAAGAGGATAACAAGAAAATAAAAGACAAGAGGTGAACTGCCCAGAGGCCCTGGCTCCCAACTGAGCAGTTGATGTGGCTGGCATGTGAATGAATGGTGAAGATATTCTGAAAGATCAAGAATTATGATGTGTACGTAATTTTAGTATTTTCCGAAGAATCAGTCCTCACTGTTCATTCCCATGTATGGGTCAGAGTACCAAGCCTTCTAACCAAAAGAGTGGAGCTGGCTCTCCCAGAGGGAAATGGTTGTTCCCTCAGCCCTCTGTGTGGATTATCAACAGAAGGGCAAGGACTCTCACAGGTCCAGTGGGAGTCGAGACTGATCAGTGGCAGGAGGAGGCTCCTGTGGTCTGGGAGCAGGAGGGTGCCCCAACTATTTATATATTTAGCTTTTTTTTTACCGGGTAAGTACACTAGACAAGTATTATGCCTATTTTCAGGAACGACCCCAAAGAGTACAACATGAGGAACAACAGTCAAGGAGACATGGCAAAGAGTACAGTTTTGTGTCACAGTAAACAAACATATGGGAAATACATCATTTGACACTAGGGAAAACATATAGTAGTAACCACATTCTAATGACTTACCCTGTGGGAGGAAAAATGAGTCCCTTGGTAGCACAAGCTAAGCAGCCTATGCTTGGCTAGGGTGCCAACTAAGAAAGGTCATGCTGTCCACCGAATGCAGACTGCACTTCCCACCAGCCAGGAAGCTACCTCGTTGCCATCACAGGACATACTTGTTTGGTGCTTTGCCAGCTACAGGCCCGGAGTGGAAAGATGTATGGCCTAGATTTTCTCGCTATCTGGTAAAGGTGCCAAGAGCTGACCTAGCACCATCTACAGGTGCTTCCCATAAGCCGCTTGGTATGCCTGATGTGCAGAAATGCACATCACGATGCAAGCTGCTGAAAATACCATCTGCCCCAACCATCATACTGCAGAGTCAGTGTCAGGGGGGCAGTCATGCATCAGGCATCTGGGCCCAGAGGAGATATGAAAATTAAGTCCTTGCCAAAATTCCTCATCATTTAGGAATATAATTTATTCACTCTAATGGGTCTGTGCCAGAGGCAGTAGGATCCTGCAGGAGCTAGAACTATTCAGGATGGCCAGTGCTGAGGCAAGTGGCACTGCGAGAGTGGCTCGCAGCACCAGCCATACCCTGGTGCCAGACCCTAACTGCCTCAGTTCTTTTTTTTTTTTTTAAAATCAATCAATCAATCAAGTCTTTATCCAGGCGAACACCATTGAGCAGGCTCATTTACAAGGTGGACCTGCGTTACACAAAGTCAAGAATAACACTTATGTACAGATAATAAATAGACAATTATACAGAAATAGAAAAAAATACACAGAGCAATAACAAGTATTTCAGGTATACAGTTAACAAGGTTAGGAAGAATGGTATGAGATGGGGAATTAAAACATTCTGAAACAGCCAGCATATTAAAACATTTTCAAACAGCACGGCATATCATTGGTCAGGACATATACAAACTTAAGGGGCAGATATGGAGGGGAAGGGTACAGGACTGCAGCTGTTCTAGGAGGGGTGCTGCACTAGATGGGCTGGGGACATATATGTTAGGAGTCTGAGGGTAAGAAAGGTAGTGGATTAGCAGAAAAAAAAAAGGGGAGGGATATAGGTGAAGACAATCAAGGGGCCAGGTTAGGTGGAGATGTAGTGGGCAGGTAAGCAGTAGGCACCCTAGCACGCTGGAAACAGCTGCATAGCTCCTTAACAGCCTTCACATACAAGGTCATGAAGGTGGTAACACTAACAGGGAGGCTCAGTTTCATAGATTTCTGTAGTTTGTTCCAGAGTGAGGGCAACACAAAACCTATGGCTGCTCTCCCAAAGCGTGTATTGGCCCTAGGTACCTTCAGTAGAAGCAGAGAATAGCTTCTCAGTCCTTAGTTGCCTACCACTTATAACAACAAACAGTCCGAAATGTATTGGGGTAATTTGTTGGTAATAGCTCTGTAAGTCCAGAGAGCCGCATTTCTATTCCTTCTGTACAGAAGGGAGGTCCACCCCACAGCTGCATAAAAGGAGCAGTAGTGGGTGGTGATAGGTAGGCCAGTTATGATTCGCAAGGCTCTGTGGTATAAAAGTGTCCAGTTTAGTAAGACAGGAAGCATTACACGGACTATAAATGAAGTCGGCATAATCAATTAGGGATAGAAACGTGGATTGAACTAACTGCATCTTGGCATCTTTGGTCAGGAGGTGGTTTATTCTAAAGAAGAGACCAAGCCTCTGCCTCAACTTTTTCAGCAGATCCTCGACATGCTCCATGAAGGAAAGTCTGTGGTCTAGCCAGACCCCTAGGTACTTGAATTTCGTAACAAATTCCAACCTCTCTCCTAGTAAAGTGTTTATGGGAGGTAAGGAGCCAGAGATAGCAGAGTTCGCTAAATGAGCAGCCAGAGTGAACAGCATAGCTTTTTTTTTTTTTGGCATGGAGTAAGAATTTTTTATTCAGAAGCGGATTCTGTAACAAGTTGAATTCTGTTTGTAAATCTCCACAGACGGCTTCTGGAGTTGGGCGATTTAGGTACATCATCGTTATCATCAGCGAAAAGGTGAATATTGGCCTCCTTGATGCCAACATCAATATTGTTTAGAGGCCCCAGGATGGATCCCTGTGGAATGCCTCTTTTTAGTGGTTTGAGTGGAGAGAGCTCCCCTTCGACCTTGACCTGCTGAAGCCCATCTGTAAGGTAATTATTGAACCAGCACAGAGAGGTCGGGTCCAGACCTATCACTTTTAGAGTGGAAAGAAGCAGGCAGTGGTCGACAGTATTGAAGGCCTTGCTAAGGTCCAGGAACTTGGCACATACAAAATTTATTGTTTTCCAGCTCTCGTTGCCAGTCATCAGTCACTTTGGCCAGAGCCATAATGCTACTGTGCTTGGCTCTGAAACCAGACTGCAAAGGGTTTAAAAGGTTCTTATCTAGGTAGGTTCTCAACTGAGCATTCACAATTTTTTCCAGCAGTTTAGACAATATTGGTAGGAGAGATATCGGCCAGTAATTATTTAGGTCGCAGGGATCCCCTGATTTAAACAGAGGAATGACGTGGGCAATTTTCCATAGGTGTGGAAGAGTCCCTTGGGACAAGGACAAGTTAAATAGGTGTGTGATTGGTACAGCTAGGACGTGGAATGCAATCTTTAAGAAGTAGGGCTTGAGAGAGTCAGCACTAGTGCTTTTCTTGGTGTCCAACTGCAGAAGGAGGTCTTTGACCTCTTTCAACAAAGCAGGAAGGAATGAGAAGACCACATTAGCGATGCTAGGTTCAAGAATCTGTGCACTAACCTGAGAATGTAACACGGATGCTGGTGAATTGTCGAATGCTAGGCTTGTCATAGCAAAGTGGTTGTTGAAGGCCTGGAGAATCTCCTTGCTATCATTGACAGTAACATTGTCAGAGATGATTTTTGAGGGAAGTACATTTCCAGCTGTATGACCAGACAGCTCTTTGATTGTGGACCAAAATTTAGCTGGGCACCTTGAGGCAGAGTCAAGCTCAGAATGATAGAAGTTGGCCTTAGCCTCTCTAACCAGTTTGGTGCAGGAGTTCCTAGCCTTCCTGAAGTGGCACCAATCCTCAGCAGTTTTTGATTTGCAGGCTATTTTCCAGAGTTTATCTCTCACTTGTAATGCAGCCTTGAGTTCAGCAGAGAACCAACCGCAAGTTCTGGTCTTTACGTGGACTTTTACCAATGGAGCATTATTATCTATGGTACAAGACACTATTTCTTGAAAAATGTCAAATGCCATACTGATCAATTTGGCTAGCTAGACGTTCTGCCAGTGTACAGACAATTTTAGCTCATCCATGTAGGCAAATGGGTCAAATTTGCATCTGGACCTTCTGGTGGAGAACTTAGATGTGGAGGGGGGATTGGAGTCAGATCTTACACCAGTGATGAAGCAGTGATTGCTGACATCCGAGAAAAATATTCCAGCATAGGAAAAGGACTGCGACGTGCTTGTAACAAAGACATCCAATAGGGTGCCATTTCTGAGGTTTTTCTTGTTAGGACGCATATGTTCTTCAATGAGTTGTGTGAGTCCAAGAGAGTCACAGAAGGATTTGATGGGTAAGGAAGCCTTGGATAACCAGTCATAATTGAGATCCCCTAGAATAATAGTTTCAAGGGTCTCATGTCCCATAATAGTCAATAGGTGAGACAGGAGCTGGGACCCAGCAGATGGAAGTCTGTAACACCCTATAACCCTGATAGCCATTAAGCGGGATGTTTCAACCTTAAGGGACAGACATTTGAAGCCATTTGTGAGAGAGGAGGAGTCAATGGTAGTGACAGTATATTTGTCCTTGACATAAATGGCTACCCCACCACCCCTAGTCTGCCTGTCAGCGCTGAACAGCCAATAGTTAGGGATGTTAACTTCCCTGTCAGGGGTAGAAGATCTAAGCCAGGATACTGAGACTACTAGCACATCTGGTTCAGTATGAATGACCCAGGTCTGGATCGATGTAAGCTTTTTTAAGAGACTGCAAACATTAACGTGCATAAAGCTCATTCCTCTAAGCCTTGTAAGGTCAGACAGAGAAGACAAGGCTTCTGTAGGACCAGGGTTAAGTTCAACATTGCCTGAGCACAATAGGAGGAGAAACACAAGTTTCTTTAGGGCAGCCAGAGATAATTTGAAAGCTACAATTCTTCCACGACTGCTTGGAATGACAGAACGAGAGTGCTGGGCCCTATGGTTTATGCAGTGCTGTCCTAAGGATGCGGTTACTAAAACCCTACAAGCAAAATTGGCGGGCATTTATTACTGGGGATATAGGGGTATACCCTGAATGGGAAGAGGGGTGCAGGTCCCACCCCAGAATCTACCTCAGACTGATGCAAATATGGTAGCGCAGGGGTGCAACAAAAGCTACGAGACAAGTTGCTGTACAAATAGCACTGTGACAGAGGATCCGACTCCCCCTGTGAGTTATTTCTGCCCGGGTGATACACTACATAAGGCACCAGCCATAGGAAGATGAAGAGATGAACCAGGGAGGTGCAGTAGAACCTAACTAGTAGTCATGCACTAACACCAAGGACATAGTGTAAAAGTGTAAGCCTCCTCTCTTTGAGAGAGATTTAGGGCTCCACTCCCATTTATTCTCCACAGGGTTTAGGGATTTGTTGGTGCTCTGGGGGGCATAATTCCTGCTGGTTGCCATGAGGTGGCAGCAGAGAGCAGGGTTTCAGGGATATAAAAAGGGAGGAACAGAAAGTTTGGGGGGGGGTTGGCTTGAAGAACGCAAGGAGGAGGGCAGGCAAGGCAGGGCTCGGCGGTCCAGGGCGGCGGGGAGGATGAGTAGTCAGTCGGTGGGTGCAGCGACATGGCATCGGAAAGGGAATGGGTACTCAGAGGGAGGATGGCCAGATAGCCGGTCAGCGTCATTTGGGAATTGGGGTTCCTGGGGTTTTTGAAATGAGGCCTGGTAGGAGGGAGAAGATAGGGTCTTAAGGAGGAGCCCCAGTGATCCTGTGCAGGTGTTTGCCTGGGTTGCCAGGCCTGTGAAAGTCATGGTAGGGCTCCCACAGGGGAGGGACCAATGGCAGTGGTCCCCTCCTGCACCTGGTGCGGCAGGGTGGCCCAGGTGGTTTAGTGGGCACGGGAGAGTTTCCACCTGGTAAGGGGCCTGCTTGGGGGAGGGGGGCAGGTCCTGGGACACCGATCAATCAAGGGTTGGGCAGGCTGCAGGTGTTCGGACAGGCCTTGGAGGATTGCTCCTGGCTGGATGCTTATAGCAAGCTCAGGAATCGGATGGTGGGATGCAGTTAAGGCTTGGGGACCAACCAGTTTGCCATCTTCGAGGGGTACTCTGGCAACGGATGCCAAGGGTACCAGCGGAGGACTTGAGCTACTCAGAAGGCCTGGGTTGAGGCAGGGCTCTGGATCTTTCATGTGGCAGGGCAGCTCAAGATGCGGCAGTGGGCTACAGCCTGTGTACGCTGTGGGTCTGCCATGCCCGTGTCTGGGGCAGGTGCCGGGGCCTCCATTTATGAGCAGACCTTTAGGCCCATATTGGATACAGCTCCATGGTAGGAAAGGGATATGGAGGGCTGCACAAAGGGAAGTGTTTACAGATGAATCAAGGCTCCCAGGGTCAATCGAGGACTGGTCAGGGGGAGAAAATTCCTGGAATCCCTGAAGGATTCGGTGTTTGGGTCCAGGGACCAGCTGGGAGAAGCTACTCGCTTCTCCACACGAGTTGAAGGCATGGCCTGACCAGGAAAAATGGAAAAGTAAGAGCAAAAGTTAGGGTGGCTTACCAGCACCAGAGAGACGTGGGGCCTATGTTGCTTTGAAGAGAAGAAGTTCCAGTTCGGATAAAACATTTGAGTTTCAAGGAAAAAAATGTTTAGCCTTGCAGTAACTGTCTAAGATCTTTCTCCTTCTTTGGAGTTGCCAGCAGTTGTAGCATATATAAAATGTTTTAGCCCCATGGAGCCGATATGCATTTTAATGTAAGAAGGTACCCCTGTGGCCCTGCGATCATCTGGGCACAGGTGAAAAAGTGCTTATTTGGGGAAGAAACAGTGAGTTGCGATTTTGTGTGGAACAATATGGGTAAGTGAAATATGCTGTAAATCCTCAGTTTTAATCAATTCATGAGTTTGCCTTTCCAGTGGGCCACCTGTTCCAGAAGCTTGCACCTGCTGGGGGTTCGAGGCCAAGGGGATTGTTGCTGCAGTTCATTGTGGAGTGCCTGGTTCCAAGAAAGGAGGGTTTCCTGGGGTGTTGGTTTCAGAAGTTAGGAAGCCACTGAGTGGTAAGATGAGCTATTTTTCTTGCCTTTCATGCTGTGCAGTTTAGGCAGTGTGTCTATGCTGTGGGCCCCTCACCCCCCCCCCCCGGTTCATCAGCGATTTCAATCATCCCCTAGATGTTCAGGGGGTGGGGTGCTTCATAAGGAGCCCTCGTGACCTGTGAAATAATGGTTATGTGAGTAACAGTGTCTTCACAGTTCAAGCCTTGAACAAGGGAAAAAAAAAAAAACAACAAACATACTGGATTGAGCTCGGGGGATGGTGGGTGGGCATGCAAATAAATGATGAATATATTCCTAGAAGATCAAAGATTACAGTAAGTATGTAATCTTCATATCTTCCAGGAATGTATCTTCACCATTTATTCACACTAATGGGTCAGGGAGTACCAAGTCGAGATAGAATCCCAGGGGTAGGGTGGTAGGAGTGAAGGGCCCACTCAGGAATGGAGTTCATTCAAGACAGTCCTGCAAAGCAGCATACTGCCTGACAGTGACATGCAGGGCTTGGAGCATAACAAAAACTGTACTGTATTGAAAAATCACGGCGTAAGGAGGCTGTTGCTTTGTGAATTTCCTGGATCTGAAAAGGCTGTAAATCACTTGTTTGCAGTGCTTAAAGAAAGGACTCATATGTGGTAAAATATATCTAGAGACTCCTTTGTATTTCTGTGTGTGCCGTGATTCTTCCATACAGTACAGTTACAGTATTAGTGTCAGAGCACGCCACAGTCTTGAGTGGCTCTGCTTCACTGAATTGTGCATAAATGAAAATTACGTACCTACTGTAATTCTTGATCTTCTCTTGTATCTTCACCATTCATTACTGCTTGGGTAGCGCGGGGCGCACCTTCTGAAATTTTTTTTGGGTGGCTCGAGGCCACCTCTAGGCGGCGTGCTGCATCATGTGCGAGGGGTGGCCATTAGGTGCTGCAGACTCCTCCTCCATCTCAGTTCTGGTAGCCGGAAAGGCGAAAGCAAAGGGTAAGGAAAAAAGGAGAACGAGGCAAGAGAGCCAAGGGACAGAAAAAGGAAAAGATATAAACTGAAAAAGGAATAAGCCGGTAGAGAACAGACAGAGGAGAGAGAATTCCTACCCTTAAAGACCGCAGGGCCTCCTTTCCGGAGTGGCTCTAGGGGAGGAACAGATAGAGAGAAAGAGAAAAGAAGAAGGAGGAGGAGAAGAAAAGAAGGCATGCTGAGAGGGGAGAACAGTGCCCATAGACGCATTGGTTGAGAGGCTTATAAGCTCGAGACTAAAACAAGGGAGCAAGAATCCCAGCTGATAGGACTGAGAGAAGGTTCAACTGAACCGCCTGCACAGATCGGACATAAAGGGCAGATTCTCTAATCTCTCAACATGCCAAGTCCCTACATCCTAGCTGAGAGCTCACAGACTGCCCGGGCAGAAAATCTGTTCCGGAAAGAGAGCACCCACCTAGGAAGGGGTCTATTGCCCCTTAGCACCCTGTTAAATGCTAACACAGAAGTGTATGGGGAAGGATTATGCCTCTCGGAGGCAGCTTTGTATGAAAGGATAGAGTGGGAACTCAATCAGACTCCCTACATGAAGGCAAGAGCAACTGCTCAAGGCTAAGAAGTGCCAAATGCACCAGTCAGAATGAGCTGAATAACAACACCTGCCAGGGGGAATCTAAATTTTTTTGAGGCCGAGCCAGGGCACGGTCTCTTTAGCTGTGAACTGCGTAACATGATCAAGGTGCCCAGAGGTCGCACCCTAGGGCAGTCAGAAAGAGTTCCCTCAGAATAGGTGAAACACAGACCCTGCTCGTTCCTCTTTACCTTGAGGAAAAAAGATCCATTCAATAAGGACGGAAAACAAAGTTTTTTTTTTTTGTATTTTTTTTGGCATAAAGGCCAAAGGGAGGGAGAGGAGCGAGGCGGGAGGGAGGCATACAGTAAGGAGTCCACTGAGGAAGGTGGGCGGGTATCAGTATGAATGGTGAAGATACAAGAGAAGATCAAGAATTACGTGAGTGCGTGAATTGTCATATCTTCCTTGTCAATCTTCATCATTCATTACTGGCAGTGATGCCAAGTTCCCCCTAAAAGGGGGATAGAAACCCTGAGGAGCAAGACCCCAGTTTCCTGTTGGTGAGAAACAGAAGGGAAGACCCTGGGCTAATCAAGAGAGAAGCCTATGGGGAGAAGAGCTAGGAGGTGCCCCGAGGATGGGGAGCAGGAGAAAGCCTTGCAGAAGTCTCCTAGCTCTGGAGGAAAAGAGACGGGTCCCCCGGAAAGCGGAGCGAATCACCCTACGCCAGGCCAGGGGTGACAACCTTGATAGATGAAGCCATGCCGTCCGTCTAATACAGATCGCTGTCCCTGCAAGCCTGGAAGCCACCTCACTGGTGTCATAAGATGCCCTTGCTTGGTGTCTTGCCAGCTCCAGGCCTATAGCAGAGAGGGCAATAGCTTGTCTGGTTAGCTCTGTATCAGGCATTGATGCTAAGATATGGGAAAGCATTGACCACAAATGCCTACTGTAGGCAGCGTGATGGGCCTGATGAGATGCAATGCAAGACATCGCACAAGAGGAAGAGAACACTCTTTGCCCCCACTAGTCGAACTGTAGAGAATCCGAGTCCAGTGTACGGTCTTGCGCCAGGTTGCGGCACCCGGAGGGAGTCTTTAGGTATGCCAATCCCGAGGGTGGGTTGGGGAGAGTACCTAGGGATTCCGAAGGGGCACAATACCTATGTTGGCAGTCTGCCAGGGCTGGAGAAAGGGTGGCTGGTGACTGCCAGGAATGGATAGACGCCTCCTGGAAGGGAATAGGCCAGGATAGTACCACCAAGTGCTGGGCACTGAATTTGCGCATCTCCCATTCAGTATTGTCTCGCCTAACATAGGAAATTCGAAGATCGCTCACCATCCTCGGAAGGAATCGATTATATTCAGTGAAATCAGCATTGGAGGAGAGATGAGCAGTGAGGGTTCCTCTCCCTCAGAGGAGGGAGACGAGGATGATGGAGAGGTGAGTGTCCAGAGGACTCCTGCGGCGGTGGGGATAGGCGAAAAACCCGCTCATTCATGTGCCTAACATATGAGGGGAAGGCCGCCGTAGAACCTCTGAACGTCTCCCAGAATAACAGGCCCGTGGGACCGACATGGCCTGGGAGAGAGGGGGGTGGCTGCGGAGGAAGGGAAGAAGGGCACCTACGGTGAGGCAACTGTCCTCTGCTAGGGCTCTGGAATCTGGGGAACGGAGCCCGAGCTGGCAGGATCCCGGACAACAGACCAGGTCGCAAAATGGAACCCTGGGGATGCGTAGCCTGGAAGAGCCCAGAAGAGGATCCTCCCCGTGACGAACCTGGGACTGCATGCATCCAGAAGGGCAGCCCACAGCAACACCACCAGAGGGGTCCCTGGGGTCCAAAAAGGGAAAGACGGGACCCAGCACTACGTCTCTGAGCCACACCCTGAGGGGTGGCAGGTAGAGACCGAGATGCCTGAACCCTGCCCCTCGACCCCTCAGACTCCGAGAACGACCTCCTCCCCTCCCTAGGCGACCTCCACCCGGAAGGGGTGCAGCCACCAGGGTCAGTAGCTGCCAAGACCCCCCAGGAGGGAGAGCCCTCCTCCACTCCGCCTCCATCGCCCCCAGGGACCCCAGACCACCCCCAGCCTGGGGGCGCCCAGGGAGGACGGCAGCGGGACAGAGGAACAGGCGACGGGCTGCCTAGCACTCATGCCACCGGAGACCCTGACTCAAGAGTCAGGTTGCCAGGACGGGTCCACGTCTGAATCATGAGCCTCCAAGGAGGAAGAGACCAGCTGGACCACAATACTGGCAACCCCAGGGGTCTCCGGTGAAACGGCGCCGGAAAGCAGCGTCGAGGGTCCACCGATGCTGGGCCCAGCAGGCATGGGCCTCGACACTGAAAGAGCCTGTACCTCCGAGGAGGTGACTGCCAAGGTGGTGTCCCCGCTGCGGCCCCGGGGGGGACCTTGGTGTTCCTCTGACACCGCAAAAGAAACTTCCTCTTCGGCAAGAGAAGATGAGGAAGCCTCCTCCTCTACAGACAATATAGGCCCGAGAGGGGACCCGGAGGAAGGGCCTAGAGACCTTACCTGGGAATCCCTTGAGCGGCGCCATCCCCCGGAAATCGGCAGGGCCTTGCCGATCTTCAACACACGGACTTTTAGGACGTGACGGTCCATGGAGAAACAGGCATCGCATGCATCCATATCGTGGTTGGGTCCCAGGCAACGAAGACAAACATCATGCCGATCCGTGACGGAAAAGTGCCGGCCACAGGAGCACCAACGCATAGGGGCGCGGCCCGCCTTCGACTTACGTTTTGCCCCCGAACCTGACATGATGTGAAAAAAATATGAATGAAACAGCAAAAGCTCTCAGCGCCGTCCAGGAAATTATAAAAAGAATGGTCTGAACCGGGTTTTGATGGCATTGAGAGAAGATCGAGAGAAGTTCGAGAAGGAGTCTGGAATGAATCTGACCTGTCACTAACCGAGTAGCAGGTGCAGCCTCGACGGCGGAAGAAACAGAACTGAGATGGAGGAGGAGTCTGCGCACCCCTCGCATGACACAGAGCATCGCCCGAGGCGCGCCCGCTGAGCCGACT
Source organism: Neoceratodus forsteri (assembly GCA_016271365.2). Taxonomy (NCBI): domain Eukaryota; kingdom Metazoa; phylum Chordata; order Ceratodontiformes; family Ceratodontidae; genus Neoceratodus; species Neoceratodus forsteri. Next base: position 159,252,745 of record CM057456.1, on the reverse strand, counting down.
CAAAAAACTCCCATAGCGGGTGCGCGCCTCCAGCACTACCCAAGCAGTAATGAATGGTGAAGACTGACAAGAGAAGATCACAAATATGCACTGAGATGCCAGTTTCAGCTTTGCATCACCGAGAGGCATAGAGCGAATCTCTGCTAGGGACGTGACAACTGCAATGGTGGAGTTGGTGCATACCTGAACTTTCAAGCATGACCTATGCCAAGGCACAGCAGAGGTGCAAACAGCTCACAACCCAGGCAGAAATGCACTCAGCTGGAGCAGGATGACCATTTCAAACTGGAAACAAAGGAGACCAAAAGCTGTTTGGATTGCTTGAAATCAAAATTCTGTCCAGGTGAGAAGTGAGGACCCCCTGAACATTCAGAGAATGGAGAGAGAGTGCTCTCCATCATTTCTGAAGCTGGCAAGTATGCAGGTAGCACAGTTGCAGATTCAGAGAGAACTCCAATGCCACTTAGGAGGAAACTATTTATAGAGTGCAGAGCACTAACCTGTCCCTCTGCAAAACAGCATAAGGAGGATCTGCAATCAAGACAAGAATATCAGACACTGTGAGCAGAAGAGATGGTCACTAGAAAGCTGCTTTCCAAGTAATAACTTGGCTCACAAGTCACAAAAGGCTCAAAGGACTTGAGGGTAAGCACAAGGTTGATATCCAGGCAGCTACCAGCTTCTGAATGAGGGGCCTCGTGTGTAAAAATGAACCCAAAAGAACCTCTTAATAGAGGCAGTTGAGCCAGACAGAGGATACCAATGGGCTCCTGGCATGCAGATATAACATACAAGTGGACCTTGACTGTGGAATACTGCAAACTAGCATCAGAAGATCCGGCAAGGACTACAAAACCCAGTAAGCTGAACCCCAGAAGGGGTTCATGCAAGTTTTGGAGCACTGGATGGAAAACCTTTCCATTTGGCTGTGCAAGTCTTCCTAGTGGAAGATTATGGGCATGAAAAAGTATTGCAGGAACCTTCTGAACTACCTTGTTCCTGTTCACCTCCATCTCTTAAGGAACCAGGTCTGAAGGTGAAGGAAGCGCAGGTTGGAATGGAGCAGAAGACCCTGAAACAACATGTCCAACCTAAGAGGAAGGATCCTCTGTTGGCTGACTGATAGCCTGTTTAACAGAGAAATCATGTCTGCCGAGGCCAACAGGGTGCAAACAGAGTATTCACAAAAGAAGAAGAGAAGGAGTTACCTAAACCAAACAGTAGAAGCACTCTGGGTAGTGGGGTTGATGCCAGTCCATTTACAGAAGAAAGAGTCCTGAAAGAACTCCTAAAACTCAAGGTGGACAAAGCAATGGGGCCTGACGGAATTCACCCTAGAATCCTAAAAGAGCTAAGGGAGGACCTAGTGACACCACTAACCACACTTTTTAACAAATCATGGGAAGATGGGGTGGTACCGGAGGACTGAAGGAGGGCAGATGCGATTCCTCTTCACAAAAGTGGGAGCAAGGCAAAAGCAGGAAACTACAGACCTGTTAGTTTGACCTCAGTGGTGGGGAAAATGATGGAATCACTTCTGAAAGAAAGAACTGTTCAGTACCTAGAGGCCAGCGGGGCACAGGACCCAAAGCAGCATGGATTCAAAGAAGGAAGGTAATGTCAGATGAATCTAATCAATTTCTTTGACTGGGTGACAAAAGTAATAGACCAGGGAGGGGCTGTGGATATGGCCTACCTAGACTTTAGCAAGGCATCTGACACAGTCCCGCAGAAAAGATTAACAATCAAGTTAGCCAGCCTGGGAGTGGGTCCCACGGTGGTAACCTGGGTAGCAAACTGGCTGCACAACAGGACACAGAAGGCAATAGTGAATTGAACACATTCTGAAGAAAGGGGGGTTACTAGTGGAGTACCTCAGGGCTCAGTACTGGGTCCAGTCCTCTTTAACGTCTTTATAGGTGACATTGCAGAGGGTCTGGAAGGAAAGGTATGCCTCTTTGCAGATGACACAAAGATCTGTAACAGAGTTGATACACAAGGAGGGGTAGAAAGGATGAGAAGGGACTTGGCAAGGTTGGAGAAATGGTCAGATATATGGCAACTTAGATTCAATGCAAAGAAGTGCAAAATAATGCACCTGGGAAATAAAAATCCAGGAGAAGAGTACATAATAGCAGGGGAGTTACTAACGACAACAATAATGGAAAAGGATCTGGGTGTAGTCATATAAGATGACCTAAAGGTGAGTAAGCAGTGTGAGAAGTCAGTAAGGAGAGCCACGGGGATACTGGGATGCATAGGGAGGGGCATCGCAAGTAGAACAAGCATTTGTCAATGCCGAATGTTTGCTTGCTGGCATTGGCAGTGGTAGTGTAGAAGTTACAGAGCTGCGTAATAGGAATGGCAGTGAAGAATTGAACTGAAGCCAACCCCACCACCATCCTGCAGAGAGTGACAGGCCCACCACCCTGCAGAGAGTGACAGGCATTGGGGTGTGCGTTTGGGTTGTCAGGCATAATGGCCACGCCATTTCACCACACCCCACCCTGCAGACACTGACAAGTGTCACGGTGTTCCTTGGGGTCTTTGGCCCTTATGCGCACCCCATTTCATTAGGAAATATGGTGAGATGGGTGCGATATAGGAGAATGGGGTGAAGTTTGGGGCTGAAGAGTCCAAGGCATACCTCGATGCCTCTCACTGACTGCAGGGTGTGGAATGGTATGAGCATCTCAGAAAGAATCCAAGTCACACCTGATACCTGTCATTCTCTACAGGGTTGGGCGTTATGGTTGGAAACCCTAATACCTCAGGCTACGTTGGTATTTTCACTCCAAATTTTCAACATGTTTTTTTGTGACCCCACCTCATGAACAGGGGGAATATCAGTTTGTTAGCCGAAAGCTGCTTATGCACAGTGACTACGGCATTCAGCACCACATGTGCAAAAACATTCCAAACAGGATGTAAAAAATGACAGCTGTACTGTTCATGGGGAGGTGTAAAAAATGGCAATGTTGCAAATCTGTAGTAAAAATATTTAAAAAAATGGTGAAGTCACAAGCGTACACAGAAACTGTGCAACGACACCTGTAATATAATTAGGTTGGGGATTTTTACAGCAGATTGTCAACTCAGGCATTTTGGTGCCCGATCATGAACAGTGTCACTGTGATTTTCTTTTATCTGTGCCGAACAATGATTTCCCATTACGTACCACGCATCTCTGCGCTGAAAGTGTGAAAACACACTTCAGCCATGTTGTGAAAAATGACAGCTGTACTGTTCATAAGGAAGTGTGGAAAAATGCCATTGGTGAAAATCTGGACAGAAAATATTACAAAGTCATAAACTAAAGAGGGTGCGTGGAAACTGCGCAATGCTCACTCGTAACACAGTAATTTTACGGACTTTTGTCACCAAATTTTCAACCTAGCCATTTTAAGACCTCTGCTCATGAACAGTGTAACTGTGATTTTCTTAATCTGTCCTAAACATTGCTTTCACACACCAACAGCACCATTGTGCGCTACATGTGCGAAAACACATTTTGGGCGACATACGAAAAATTGCAGCTGTACTGTTCATAAGGAAGTGTAATAAAATGGCAATGTTGAAAATCTGGAGTGAAAATATTAAATTTGCAAACTTATGAGCATGCATAGGAACTGTGCAATGCACACTCGTAAAAGTGTCATTTTTAGGAATTTTTTCACCAAATTTTCAACATAGCCATTTTAAGACCTCTGCTCATGAACAGTGTCACTGTGATTTTCTTAATTTGTCCCGTGCATTGATTTAGCACACCGATTGCACATTATAGCGCTACATGGGCGGAAACACATTTTGGGTGAGATGTGAAAAATGACAGCTGTACTACTCATAAGAAGGTGTGGTAAAATGGCAATGTTGAAAATCTGGAGTGAAAATATTGAAAATTCGCGAACTTACGAGCGTATGTAGGAACTGTACAACGCACGCTCATAACACAGTCATTTTTTGGAATTTTTTCACCAAATTTTCAACATAGCCATTTTAAGACCTCTGCTCATGAACAGTGTCACTGTGATTTTCTTAATTTATCCCGTACATTGATTTCGCACACCAACTGCGCCATTGTGCACTACATGGGCGGAAACACATTTTGGGTGTGATGTGAAACATGACAGCTATACTACTCATAAGAAGGTGTGGTAAAATGGCAATGTTGAAAATCTGGGTGAAAATATTGAAAATTCGCGAACTTCTGACGATGCTTCAGAACACTGCACAATGCTACGCTCGTAAAACATTCATTTTTGGAACTTTGGCACAGATTTTCAACATGGGGTTTTGGGACTCCTTCTCATGAATGATGTCACTGTCATGGCATTATTCAGGCCGAAGGGTGATTTGCACATGACTGCACAGTGACTCGCGAAATCACCTTGGACCTGAATAACGCCATGACAGTGACATCATTCATGAGAAGGGGTCCCAAAACCCCATGTTGGAAATTTGGCAAAATTTCAAAATGCCTGAGATATGCAACAAAGTTGAAACCCCTATCTAGCCCATTATACAGCTTACGGCATTTCCTCAGTTCGTGGTCGGCTTTGAAGAGTGCAGACGTGTTCCCGTCCACGAAGAATCGCGCGCCGAGGTCAGAGATAAGTATGGGGTGAGGGGGAGTGGGAGGCAGGGTGCGAGGGGTGGGTGGGTGCGGGTTGTGGAGGGGGCTAGGAGACTACGGGATCGCTTTATAGGTTAAAAAGAAAAGGACGACGAGACGCTTGCCACGCTGGGGTGGGCTTCCCAGCATGGCACAAGGATGGTTGGGGGGCGTTCAGCTGACGGGGATTGGGCAACCCTGGCCGCCTAAGAGTCGATGCCACGCTTGGGGTGGGCTCCAGCGTGGCACGGCATTACCGGGGTGAGGATCGTGTTTCGACGGGGATTGGGCACCCCGCCGGCTATATCATTAGTTCCCACGCTGGGTAGGCACCCATGTGGCATTTTGGAAGGCTTTGGGGAACACAGCACAGCTGACAGGGATTGGGCACCCCTGTCGGCTATACAGTGGGGGGCGCGCACGCCTGCGTGGGCATGTGTGTGTGGTGGGGGGGAGCTGCGCATGAGCAGGCAATGTCTTACCGCTGCTCAATCAAGCATAGCTCCCCCTTTGAACTGTATGCCACTGCATTTTGGAGCTTGTCATAGACAGCTCCAGCATGCATTGGCTTACAGGGGCCGCGCCTGCCAAACACTGACTGAATTGGAGGAGGAGGTGACACACATCCGAAATCTCTGATGATGGCACTATGTTTCTTGCACATGCATGCAAGAAAACATAAAAAGGGAAGTGGTTATCCCTCTGTACAGACAGTTAGTGAAACCCCATCTGGAGTACTGCGTGCAGTTTTGGAGACCTCATCTATGCAAGGACATAGACAGGATGGAAGCAATCCAGAGGAGGGGAACTCAAATAGTGCAGGGCCTACATCAGAAACCATAAGAAGAGAGACAGAGAGCTTAATATGTATACCCTTGATGAAAGGAGGGACAGGGGGAAATGATAGAAACTTTTAAGTACCTCAAGAGAATCAACAAAGTCCAGGAGGGTAGCATCTTTCAGAAAAAGATATGTGTAAGAACAAGGGGGCACAATTTAAAGTTAGAGGGGGGACGGTTCAGGGGTAATGTGAGGAAATTCTTTTTTACGGAGAGAGTGGTGGATGCATGGAACTGTCTTCCTGGAGAGGTTGTAGGGTCTAAAACAGTGAGGGAATTTAAACATGCATGGGACAGACATAAGGCAATTATAGTGGGGGTTTGCAGGAAGTAGGCTGTTGGTCAACTAGAATCTGCAGCTTATCCAATAGGTAGGGAAATGGGCAGACTGGATGGGCCAAGTGGTCCTTATCTGCCATCAAAGTCTATGTTTCTAGAGTGATTTTGCCCCCATGTGCATTCAGTTTGAGCAATAATCTCAGTACTAGGGGGCTTGGAGGGAATGCATACATAAAAGATTTTGCCATAGCAGTCTAAATGCATCCTGGCAGAAACTACTACGTCTTGGCTTTCTGGAACTGATTTGGGGCAGTTTGTGCAAGAGAGTCCATATCTGGGGTACCCCACTCACTGAACAGTGATTTCATAAAATCAGGTGTGAAGATGGGCCTCTGTTTGGCCAAGCTCACCCGCCAGTGTGTACCAGACTCCTAGCAGATAACTGGCCTGGAGTAGGATCCCCTGCTCCAGACCCTCTCTTCGCACTCTCATAGCTTCTCAGCAAACAAGGTAAGACAGTGTCCTTCATTGTTTGTTCGTGTAATACAAGGCAGACTGTCATCTGTTTGGAAAAGGACTGTTTTGTAGCTGTTGAGATCCACTAGGGCTGACAGGCCATACAAAAACAGTCTGCATGTGGAACCCACTGAATTGAAGATGAGACTCAGATGTGTTCCAGGCACCTTGCGAATGAAACACCAGCAGTGAGCTACCCAACAGGGAGGCCTCAGAAGAAAGAGTTGCCCGGCGTTCCAGATGGGAGAAAGGAAACTGTGGAGGAGATTGTTCTCCACGGACTGTCAAGCAAGTGATCAAACTAGGGGCTTGATCAGCTGCTACAAGGCCCAGCATGGGTTGCATAGGGTGGGCTTAAACAGATTTGCTGTCCATTATGTAGCATGCTATCTGCAGGTTCATCTGTATATTGCCCTCAACGGAAGACTAGGCCCTGATTGCATCTGGGAGAGCTCCTAGGAACAGCAGCTACTGCGAGGGTCAGAACTGAGACTTCTAGACTCAACAGAACTCCAAGAAGGAAAGGAACCGTGAGGCCATGGCCAAAACTTCATGGTTAGACAAAGTGGTTATTAGCCAATTGTCCCGGTAAGGGTAACAGTCCTAATATCTCGCGTGTGCTGTGAGAATGCAGGGGGCAGGATCTAGAAGCTTGCATATCCAGGGAGCTAACCAATCCTGGAGAAATAAAAGAACTGGCAACTGCTTAGATAAAATCCTCAATATGGCAGTCAGCAGAATCCACACCCTTTATTTTTTAAACTTGTGTAGGGACTAAGCGAGCTCCAAAGGGACGGACACAAAGGGAAAAATACCCTTGGAGCTAGCAACCACAAGAGCATGCCCTGAAGCACAGCAGAAGTACCTGGCTTTAAAGAGTCAAGGCAAAGAAGACATTATCACCACCCTCAGAGGAGATGAGGTGGGGGTAAGACTTATCTTCCTCAATATTCTCCCTGTGGGGAGAGGAGTAGGGATGTTACTCTAAACTGAGAACCTCTGGTATCAACCATGTGGCAGACAGGATGTCAGAGTGGGTGCCAGAGACAGCACTAAGGACAGGGCAGACCTTGCCCCAGAACCAGTGCCAGACCTGATGCTAGACACTACACTAGATCCTGCGCTGAACACAGCAGCAGACCCTGCACTGGACATGATGTCAAACACGGCACTGGATGCAGCGCCACATGACACCAGACATAGCGCCAGACTCCTGGTGCCAGACACAGTGTCAGGCACCAGACACAACGGTGCCGACAGAATAAGAGACACAGCATTGGGGGGCCAGCACTGTAAGAGGTGGCACCAGGAAGGACTGGATGCAGTGCCAGGAGATCCCTGGCACCGACCTTGCAATAACATGACACTAGAACCAGCAGTATCAGGGGATGGCATCAGGAGGTCCCCAGCACCAGGACCCCCCCCCCCAGCCGACCCGGCAATGACAAGAAATGACTAAATGCCTGGAGTAATGGAACAAGTGCTCAACCAGCCCCCCCCCCCCGCCAAGGGGAGCAGAAAATGGCACCAGGAGATTTCAGCAACCTGACACCATCATAAAGTCAAAATGACACCAAAGAGGGGGACGACCCAGCACTAGGACCAGTGCTAGAAGCGCCAACAGGTCAGGCCTCGAAAGACCCAAACGCAGCACTGATGCCAGAATTAGACCCAGCACTAGTGACCCAGCCAGCACTGAAGTGACAGGCAGTGGTACCTGGCCGGCCCCACCAAGTGGCACAAGGTGGGGGTGCAGCCAGTCTGACCAGAGTAGGCAGCAGCATGGTCACCGGCAAGGGCAGAAGGCTGTTGTTGGAGCCAAATGCTCTACCTGACTTGTGGGCTGTACCCAGTGGTCTAGTGCACCAACCCCAAAGGGCCAGGGACTGGGTCTGCAAGGAGACACACAAAGCCGGACACTGCACCCACTGCTCCAAGGAGCTGCCCAGAGGTGGAACTTCCTACCAAGGTCCCCCACTTAAGGAAATAGGGGGGGACTCTGGGTCTGAATCCTCAACACCCCTGAACAAAAGCCCCCCCCCCAGTGATGCAGATAGTGCCAATGAAGGCACAAGGTCTCAGGAGACAGAGTCTCTCATGGCAGACCTCCAAGGGGGACCTTCAGTGGTACTGCTTTCCTCAACTTCTGAAGGGAAGAGGAAGAACTCGAGGCGAAGTGGTGCCAATAACCTGACCAGAACTGGGAACAGGCCCACCTGTTTGTGCATTGGAGGACCATCCTTGCTACTGAGCACAGGACCGCCCATGGTCAGAACCCTTCCCCGATGGAAAAGTGGACCGGACATGACTCTGCTGCCATAGCAGCCTGCCTGAAGGTGCCCTGTCATCCTGCATAGCTGTAGAATGTTGACTTCGGTAGGATGGACAAAGATATTTACATAAAATCATTAGAACTGATATAAAAATAACAATCTTTAGCTTTAAAAACTAAAACTGCAAAGAACTTAAAGTGGCTGTCGTACAAACGTGAAGTTCTGAGTCCCGGTGGGTGAGCAATGTCATCACTGAAGTGCACTTGACGGTGGGAAAAAGAACGGAGGTGGCTGGTGGCTGGCACCAAGGTAAGCCTATTGTCATGAGCCACTTTTGTGGTGCTGTGCATGCACATAGCTTGCCTCAGTGCCGGCCCTCCTGAAAAGTTTTGGCTCTCGCAGATCCTAGTGCCTTCGGCACAGACCCATTAGTGTGAATAAATAGTGAAGATACATTCCTAGAAAATTTGCAGAACCAAAATCCCGGAAGAGGGATCAGGCATGGACCCTGAAGACCCTGCAGGAGTTATCTGCACTGGATGTCCCTAGGGGCTGGAGAGGAGGAAAAAGGGATGGAGCCAAACATTACTTGATGCCTCAGAGAAAGGCCAAGGCCACAGAAGGATGACACTAGTGTCTCTGCTGTACTCCCCAATGAATGATAGCACTAGGGTAGCAGTGTTGTGACCAGAGAAATGCTGAAGGCCCAGCTCCTGTATCATCTCCCCCAGTAACTGCTGGTACAGCATCAGAGGAGAGGTGGACAGAGGTACCCTCTTCCTCAGAGGAGGAAGTGGGAGAGGAGTAGGAGCTGGAGACAAGAGGCAGCAGTGCAGAGGATTCAGGCCTTAAGATGGCCTGGTCATGTCTAAGGTGGTAATGTGAAAATTCACCACCTGTTGTCCTAAACTGATCTAAGGTTATATGCCCAAGAGGACCAAAAATGCCTAGGATGGGAGGAGAAGGGGACTGGGGCGATTAGGAGGATCATGGGAGATCAGGACAGGTCTCCTGGCCAGGACTGTGCGAGTGCTCAGGGGACCTCTCCCAGGGGAGTGCCTGGCAAACTCACCCATCACCGAGCAATCAACAGCAGCAGACCAGTCGAAATGGTGTCCATGAGGGGAAGCCCCCAGATGGGAAGATCAGAGCCATGTACATCCCATGGGGTGGCCCCGATGCCTGTTAGCGACAGAGCACAAGGGTTCCAGGGAGAAAGATGGGTCAGAACCAGCACTGTGACTCCTGCTAGAGCTACCACCTACTCTAAGCAGGGAGTGAGCCACAGGCCCAGACTCCAAGATCCTCCCCTCACTAGAGCAAAACCTACCCCTTGGGCCAGGCCCAGGCTCCAGGCCGGAGCCTCCAGGTGAATAAGTGTCAGAAATGGTGCTGTAATCAGCACCAGCTCTATTCCCGATGCTGTATATGGTGCCAGAAACAGGGTCAGCAGTGGGAACAGCACCAGGACCTGAACTAGCACCACAGAATTTGCACTGGCATCAATCACAGACACCACCCCTCCAGAAGCTCCCAGTCCTGAGCTAGGCCTGAAATCAGACACAGGAAGGCCCCCTCCTCACCAATCTCCTCTACAGGCCAGAAGTCTTTATGAAGATCATCTCCTGGGTTATCTGACCACTCAGGAGAAGATATGATGATCACCTCAAGGGCCCGATAAGGATAGACACTGGAGGCGTTCCACCTCCCAGCATCACAAATGGCACCAGGAGGAGACCTGGTCTTGCAGTTGGCACCGCCTCACTCACCAGTACTGGCTTGTGTACCAGAAGCTGAGGCATTGCTGGGCCACAACACCAAGGTGCACAATGGTGTAAACCAAGGATATAGCTTTGGTTTTATCACCGGAGGCATCCGCTGCCCTGAAGGGCCAATGAACTGGGAGGAGTGCTTAGCTGATCCCACAGAGGAGACGTCTGTCCACCAAGCCCTGCCCCCAGGCCCCCCAATGTCTTGACAGGGCAAGTGCTCAGAGAGGCCTGGTCATCCTCAGCATGTATAGTGCTGGGAAGGGGCTCAGGGTATCTTATCTTGTGTCCCTTGTGCAATTTCTGCCTCTGAAAGTGGGGGACATGTGACCCCACTTCAATGCGTGGCTTTCTAAGGTGCAGTAGTCCATGAAGAAGCAAGCATAGCACCTATCCATGTCATGGTCGGCTCTGAGCTAGGTCCACCACATATCATATTGGTCTCAGATGAAAATGTTTTCCCCTCAGGAGCACAGACACATAGGGGGCTGTCATGCTACTACTTCTGCTTGGAGTCCTTCTTCTTGCACTCATCAAAACCAGACATGGTACCACAAGGAAAAAAACTGGAAAGGAACAGTTTGGCACCACAATAAAACAGAAAAAGAAGAAAAAATAGCTCTGAATAGGATGGTGCCAAGTGGTATGGCAATGAACAAATGGCAACGAACTGAGGAAGAAGCTGTGACGCAATAACACATGATGACTAGCATTCCCACAGTGTACACTCAATGGCAGGAAAAACAGAACTGAGGATTGCAGGGGGTCAGCATCAGTTACTGGCAAGCTCATGAGCACCATGTCATTACTTCTGCTTTGTGGGTAGCACTGGCACTGACGGTCTCCAAAGCTGTAGGCTGCAAAGACTTTGCTCCTGCATGCTCCTAGTGCCTCTGGCACAGACTCATAACTGGGAATAAACAGTGAAGATTAATTGTTAAAGCTCTACAGTCCGTCTTACTTCTGTTGTGGGTTAACTGATGGAGTCACTCATCAAGGGGACCTTGAGACTACCTGGAGGCAAGGACTCCAGGATAGTAAATGGCATGGGTTCCTAGACGGGGGCCTTGTCAGAACAACCTGATAATTTTCTTTGACTGGGTGACAAGGGTACTGGATAGAGGACATGTCACGGAGTTACTCTAATTTGACTTCAGCAAGGATTTTGACTTGCTGCCTCATAGAAAATTGCTGAAGAAGATGGAGGATCTGGGTGCACCATAGGAAATAGGAAGATGGATAGGAAACTGGATGAAGGAGAGGCAGTAGAAGGCTGTGATTGATGGTGTCAAATCAGAAGACAGGGAGGTCATGAGTGGGGTGCCACAGGGTCCTGGGTATAGTCCTTTTCAATATGTTCATCAGCGACAATACAGAAGGAATCTGGGGCAAGTTGGGTCTCTTCACAGACGACACTAAGCTCTGTGAAAAGGTAGACAGTAACAAGATAATTGATCTAATGTTTAGCAATTGAAATTCAACGTCAAAAAGTGCAATGTGATCCACCTAGGGAACAAGAACCCCAGGAAAGAGTACAGGATGGGAGGGGTAAAGCTGAGCACTACAGCTGTGGAAAGGGCCACAAAGATCCTGCAATTCTTCAACACAACCTTCAACTTGGTTTCAGTTCTGTAGAGACATGGTTTCTTAATCATAAACTGGTCCTCAATGACAAGAAAACCAAATCTATGCTCTTCTGCAGCTCTCATAACCCACACAAGCTACACCACTTGGCTATCTCCACCACCCAGGGCAACACTCTAGATCAGGTGGTGTCCTTCAAATACTTAGGGATTCAGCTTGACCCTAATCTCTCCTATGGACTTCATGTAGATAATGTAGCTAGAGCTGCTAATACACGGCTTGGTCTCCTATACAAACACAGACCACACCTCATGCCAGAAGCTTTGAAGGTTGCAGTCCTGAGCTCTGTGATCTCTGTAATAGACTATGGTCTCATCATTTATGGCTCAGCCACAACCACAACCCTTAGACACCTCTCAACTGCCTTAAATAAAGCATGTCGGCTCATCACTGGTGCTCACCGTCTCACCCACACATGTGACCTGTACACTCAGTCCGGCTGGCTCCAACTATCAAACCGCATAAAGTTTCTCACCTGCTCCATGGTCAAAAAATCTACCTTGGCCTTGCACCTTCTGGGGTCTCAACTCTGTTACAACACCGAATTAACAAATGGTGCCTTAGGAGATCCACGCTACAGCTACTGAAAGTCCCCCACTGTCACACTTCACAGGGACAACGCTCTTTTGCTTATCGAGCACCACTCTGGTTCAATGGCCTCAGCCCAACCATCTCCTCTGCCCCAACTATTGGTATGTTTAAAACTAGGCTCCGGGACTATCTCACTACCAATAGCTCCATGACTGCTCAACTTAACCTTGTTTCTCCACTTCCTTTCTGCTCTAGTTGCCCCCACTGATTCTACCTCACATCTTGGTATACCCAATGCTGCACTTTTCACCCTCTTGCCACCCTTCCCACATTCCTTTCTCCCCACCCTCTTCCCTCTCCCTATGACTCTGGCACTTCTTATCTGTTGTCTATTTTCTCTGACAAATGCCGCTGACTGCCTTGTTACAATGCTACCCTTGAACTGTATTAATCTGTACCCTGTTTGCAATGTCCACATTGTTGTAATGCCTGTCTTGATGTTCCCCATAATTTGTATTTCTCTGACATGGAACCTTTGTAAAAGAGCCATGGCTCAAAGGTATTTGTAATCCTAAACTTGATAAATAAATAAAGGGACCTAGGAGTCATCATTAGTGACTCCCTTAATCAAGCCAATGCAACAAGGCCTATAGTAAGACAAATAGGCTGGGATACATCAAAAGGAGTACTGACAGGAGAAGAAGAGAGGTATTACTACCTTGTTATAGACCAGTGGTGAGGCCACGCCTGGAGTACTGTGCCCAGTTCTGAAGTCCTCACTTCTGGAAAGGTAAGGACAGGCTAGAGATGGTGCAATGGAGGATGACCAGAATGATTTAGGTCCAGCAGGGCAGATCTTATGAGGTTTGGCTTAAGGTACTGAACCTGCACTTGTTGGAGACAAGATGAGAGAGGGAAGATATGACAGAGACTTTCAGGTTCCTTAAAGAAATAAATAAGGTGAACTGTGAGGAACTATTTAGCATTGGTAACAGTTGAACAACACAGGGGCATGAGTGCAAACCGATGGGAGGAAGGTTCAAGAGGGATGTGAGAAAGTTTGTACAGAAAAGTTGGTGAAACTGCAGAACTGTCTACCAGCTAAGGTGGTGGGGGCAAAAGCGACAAATAGTTTCCGAGCATGGGACAGGGTATGGTGATTACTCAGATCGGTAGCAGTACGGACTGGAATTTGGGGGGGGGGGGCTTAGATAGCAAGGGCAAGTACCCTGTATTGACAATAGGTTCCGGGGCTTGATAGAGAACTACAGGCAGACTGGATGGACCACTGGTCTTTTTCTGCCGTCATTGTCTATGTTTCTCTGTTTCCTTGAATCAGTCTTCTCCACACAGTCCCATAGTTATGTCACAGTACTAATCTTCCCTTCAGTAAGGGAGGAGTCTGCTCACCAGGTGCAAATGCTAACTACTGCCCTTTGCATGCAGAAGAATTCCTGAAGGGCAGGGTTCTTCTTGGTCCGAAGGGAACAAGGACTGATCAGGTCAATATGGTGGCTTCTGGAGCACAGGAGCAGGAGGGCTCCCCCAACAGCAGCCACCTGACCGGAGGTGAAAAACAAGCAGCCCCCAGAAAATGAGAATTCAGCACCTTTTGCCAAGCCAAAAGTGTCGGCTGGGACAGACGATATCAGGACATTCACCTGATGTGGACAGCTGATGCTACAAACCTTAAGGCCACCTTGTCATCATATAATGTCCTCAGCTGGTGCTGTGCCACCTCCAGGCCTGTTATGGAAATGTCCATGGCTAGCCTAGTTGCTTCACAAGTAGACATAGCAGCAAACAGGCTGTGCACCTGTAACCACAGGTAGCACTGGTAAGTCCCCTATATGGGGCAGGTGTGAGTAAATAAGTAGCAGTGATCTGGCCTAACAAAACATTTCCATACCCAGTATGTCAGATCCTTTGGAGTTCTGACTGAGAGGTCAGTCACAGAATGAGTGCTGTGACCCAGTCCATATGTGGAGGACATGAAACCCTGAAGTGAGATAAGTTATAGCCCCAACAGACCCAGAGGCGGCACGATACCTGACTAGGACTTTTCCTGGGGGCATGAGATGTGATATGTGAAAGCCTCAATAGTGCCCTTATTCCCTCCTCCATGGCCCTGTATAAAAGACAAATATAGAATTTGTTAGCAGAAAAGAACTGCTTGGCCCATCTAGTCTGGACCAATGCTCCCTGTCAAATCTATCTCCGGCAACCCTAACTTGTCTCCAGCAACCCTTCCTCCACCTGCCTTTTTATTAGTATTCCCTTATGTCTATCCCATGCTGCTTGAAGCTCCCTACTGTTTTTGCCTCCATCATTTCTGCTGGAAGTCTGTTCCAGGCATCTGCCACCCTTTCAGTGAAGTAGTACTTTGCACATCCCTCTTAAACTCCCTACCCCACACCTTTATCGTATGCCCCCAGTCCTAATCCTGGTGCTTTTTCTCAGCTGAAAGAGACTCCCTGCCCCTCCTGCATCCTGTTCAACCTTGTGAGGTACTTGCAGGTAACTATCATGACCCATCTCACTCTTCTCTTTTTTCCCCTGGTCTTCATGTTGAGATCCCTCAGTCTCTCCTCACAGGCTTCTTATGCAACTGCTGCACCATTTTAATTGCCCTTCTCTGGAGAACCTCCATCCTCTCTATGTCCTTGCTGAGGTTCAACCTCCAAAACTAGACATAGTACTCCAGGTGGGGTCTCACCAGCGAGCGATACAGTGGCAACACTGCCTCCCTCCTCCTGCTGGAGATAAGAACTCCCTATGCACCCTAGCATCCCACTAGCCCTACCCACTGCTTTTTCACACTGCCCTGCCAATTTGAGGTCATCAGTTATTATAATCCCAAGGTCCATGTCCTGCTTGGTGATTGTCAGGGCCTCCCCATCCTATACTCAGCTCCCGGGTTCCTATGCCCTAAGTGCATGATTGTGCACTTTTTGGCACTGAACTCCAACTGCCATGCTCCTGACCACTCCTTGAGTTTCCCAAGATCCCAGCAGATTCTTTCTACACCCCCCCTCCCAAGTGTCCACCCTATTATACAGTAAATGTTGGTATCATCTGCAAAAAGGCATACCTTCCCTTCCAGTTCATCTCCAATGTCACCTATGAAGACACTGAAGAGGACCAGTCCCAGTACGGAGCCCAGAAGCACCCCACTGGTCACTCTCCAATTATTTGAGTGAGTGCCGATATCCACCACCCTCTGTCACCTATTTATTAACCAGTTTCTAACTCAATTCACCACTTTGGATCTTAGCCCTAAGCTGCTCAGTTTCTTTATCAATCTCCTGTGCAGTACAGTGTTGAATGCCTTGTTAAAGTCCAGATAGGCCATGTCCACTGCCCTCCCCAGATGCATTTTCCAGGTCACCCAGTCAAAGAAAATCAGATTATTCTGGCATGACCCCCTTCCCCTCATGAATCTGTGGTGTCTGTGGTCTTGCAGCCCATTGGATTCACTTGCTTTTTCTGTCTAAAGTTTTGCAGCATGGAGAAAATTAAGTAAACTACTTTATTTCACAGCTTCATTGCGTGAGTGAACTTTTTTTCATTTTCTTATGTACATGCTAGCATTGATTTTCCTTGTGTGTGCACTACCACTTTGGATTGTGTACAATGTAGTGCTAGACCAGACTCTCCATCCCCCAACAAGTTTTCTCCCCCACTGCTCCACGACACCCGTAGCTGGCAGCCACCCACTGACAAGACCAGAAGTTGGAATAGGCTCATCATAGGACAGAGAGAGACTCCTCCACCCACCTACCATCACTAAAGACTGCAACCTAGCTGAGTGTGTGTATTTAAAAAAAAAATGTTTTTTTTATCTGTGAAGCCCACTGTTGGTTAACTGCATTACTGTATTCTAATTCACTGGAATAAAACTGGTTCATTCCAATGATTAGAATACAGTATTGCTGGATTAAAAAAAAAAAACTAACAATGGAAATAACATTTGTGAATTGTGATCGCAAAAGTATCAGTATGGCTGAGTAGAAGCACTTTCGTCTTGGAATCAGAAAATTACAAGTTTGTGATCAACATCTGGGACTTGAGCTTATACCCCAAGCTCACACCATATTGTAGTGATTTACTGGACATGTTCTGAATGAGACATGAAAGTAACAGCAGTGTATGTCACAGTGAACATTTTTGATGTATTCATTTCTATTCGGTTTTGCAGTGTATTTATTCTCACATTTTGTAAAATGCCACATTTCCCCATTTCGAGTCTGCATAGGTATTTATTGTACATCTGAAATAATTAAAAGTGCTCCTTTTAATATAGTATCATCCCTCTTATTCTCAGATGTTTCTGAACACCCATTGTAACATTACTTTTCATAAAAGATGCAGCAAATCAAAACTTCACCAGCGAAGTTGGTGCAAAGTTGGGATCTTCACACTGAAGTGCAATGGGGCCAAGTTTTCCCAAATGCACCCATCTGTCAGGTAATGTTCTTATAAAAAAAATTTTAAGTAGAAAAAAGCACCCCTACTAGAGATAGGCAAAGTCCACAAAATTTGCTACCCAAATCTATCTGCGAATTTTGCACAGTTCACAAAATAATCTGTGGGTGTGAACTGCGAAGTTCAACCTGCAAAGTGCACCATTTCAGCCACAAAGTGCACCATTTCACCACTCACTAGTGAAATTCCACACTTTGAGGGCAAAATTCCGACACTTGGCATATTCATATGTAACAATCCTCCACATAAAGTTAAAGAATTCACTGTTTGAAGCAGTTACACATGTAATTAAAAAAAAAAGAAAAGCAAATTTAAGTTGTTGCTTACTACCTTTTTTAACAGACACTACACAATTCTTTGAGAACACTAAGCAGATAAATTAACATGTTAATACTTTAATCTAAATAAAGAGAGTGCACAGATTTCGCTTTATAACTGAACCATATAGAACACAGTCTGAACTATCTGAATGTTTTATATACAATAGTGCAGCCCAGCTAAGGAGTAAGTTATGAAGATTCAAGTATATATGTATGATAATATATCAAGAGTTATAAAGCCTTTAGTAAGCTGATGAGGCCCTCTTGAGGCTTCACCATGAAAAATAATATAATTTATAGTATACATAATTGAATTTAAGTTCAAGTACAATTATTACTGCATTTAAAATTATGTAATAAGTTTGATTTATCATCCTGAAAATTAAAGGATAAGTCTGGTACATAGCATATTATCAGCACCTGTAAAATAAAGTGTTAGGCTTGACTGCTATGCCCTTAATAAACTTACCACTGAAATTTTTACTAATTAATAGTCAAATTTAAGTTTAGACATATATAGTAGATAAGCTAACGAGGGTCCAATAAAATTTGCAATAAAGACGTTATGTTTACATGCATAATGACAATAACTTGAGGTAAGTTTGAAAGCATAAAACCTACAAAATTCAAATAAATTCAAGTATCTTTCAAAATAAAATATAAGTAACTCTTATTACCATTAGGCTACATCAGTAATTAAGGAAAGACAACTTTGATTAATATAACGTTTCTTTCAGACTGAAGCCACACATTAGAGTCTTGGGTCAGGACAAACATAATTCAAATTGAAGGCGTGTTCGAGAAAGTTCTCTCCAAACTAGGCAGATAAAAGAAAAGTATTCCCCATTAGATTAAATAAGCTCAAGTCATCCAGCCTCCGAACACAAAATCATTATGTCCACAATACTGTCCCAAATGATAGAAGCAGTCCCCCTATATCAGTCTTTGATCAGCTTCGGACTTATTGACTAGTATTGTCGCCAACCAAAAGCAGTCTTCTGAACTACCCAGCAGTTGCTAACATCAGGCAAATCAATGAAAGGGTCAAAAGAAAAATATATCAAGCTCAACCCCCCAAAAAAAAAGACCCTTGATTTTGTAAGCATGCCACACAATAGCCAACCCTTTCTCATCCAGGAAGCTCTGACAAGAAAAGAAAAACAGCAATACTTAATTTGCTCTTCCCAGCAATTGGTGCAAAGTAAACAAGCCTGCATTCAGTTTATGATGCAACATTTGCCATGGTTTTAAAACATTGAGCAAAAGCATCAAAATCTGTCCTAGGATCCAAGCTTCTCACAAAGATTCCAACAGGTTCAGCACAGCAGTCCGTATCAGATATCCAGAACGGCAGGCTTACATTTATTTATTTTTTTTGCACTTGCCCAGCTCCCACAGCTTCAGAGGAGGCCTCGTACCTCCTCCTAATCTGTCCGCCAAGGCACCCCTCTAGGCAGCCCCTGCCCCAGCTTCATCTTGCTCGGGGGGGTGAGGTGTATGGATTTTTCCCCCTTTCTCTCCCTCACCCCTGAGGATGCTCTTGCAGAGGATGTATGTCCAGGCAGACAACGTGTAGACACAAACCACTGCCAAGCACCTACAGCATCCTTCCCTTCCCGGCTCCGAAGAGCCACCGTTGCCCCTCAAAGTCCATGCTTCCACCAGCCCCAGGATTGTCAAGTGCTTAGGGCACCCCCCGTAACCTACCACAGAAGGAGGCGAGCATCCATTAGGATGCTCAATCCTCCATCCTCCATCCCCCCCCCGCCAACCCCCAGCAATCAGAGTCTGTTCCCAAACCCGGATCAATGGCGTAGCGCAAGTTGTGGTGTCCAGCGCCTCAACCCTCAGTGCCACTGGGCCGACACATTTTCATTTTTTAAACAAATTCGGGAAAATAGAGCAAAGGTCTTTAGAAGCTGCATCAGGGTCATCCCAGGTGATACTGGAGGAAATATGTCAGCTATTTAATCTGGCAGGGTACAGCATTTTAAATTTAATATCTGCTGCTATTAATTTGCTAATCAGAGGAGCAAAAGCTTGCCGTTGGAGTCGAACATCATGTGGCAAATCATGGGTAACTCTGATATGTGATTGTCCCAAGTTAGATTTTCAATTGGATTGTTTTTGCCAGTACATGTTGACGATCCAGATAATTCAAGAATTTAATTAAGGGTCTTGGCTCGTTTTCTACAGAAGGCATTGGCTGTAAGGAGCGGTGGGCCCTTTCGACAATGTAGGATGGGCCGTTAGGGGAAGGTCTGGCTAGATATTCTAGAATCACTTGGGGAAAGTGAATCGGGTTATTGCCTTCAGATTCTCAGGAATGCCAAATATTATTAAATTATTTAGTCGGCTTCTACCTTCAAGATCTTCAATTTTGGAGTCTAGTTTCTTTATTTTTTGTCATAGTGCAGGGAACTCTGGCTCAACTCTAGCATGCCAGTCTTCCAGCGAGGAAACCCTGGCTTCAGCATCACCAATCTTTCTGGTAAGTTTGTCAGTTTTAGCATTCAAGTTTTTAATTTCTAGCAACACATACAGACACCATGGTTTCTTTTAAGGAAGTCATTTCAGAAAGAAATTTATCTTCTGTTAAAGTACCTGAAGGGTTAGGCTGTTGTGGAGATTTTGAAGTATTCTGCTTAGTACGCTTAGAGCTCGGTGTTCTGTCTGGCGTTGGTGGTGGAGTATGTCTTGGCAAAGGAGTTTTCATTTCTTGATCCATCGTAGCTTTAATTTGGGTGATGTGCTAGGATTTAAATGGTGTTTGCTATGCTGTGCTTTCTCTTCATGAAACCCCACAAAATGCACCACAAGGCACCAAAAAACCCAGAGCTTCTAGGGCAGGGGCCTTGGTGGCCCCAGACCCCCTGCCATTTGTTAAAGGCCACCTCTGGCTCCTGGGTCCATGATGTACATACCATTTGCAAGATTGCCAGTAGTCTGCTGTCTGGAAGGCCCAAGCCCATGTCATGTCCACAGCTCCCATGAACAGCAGTTCCTGTAAGGGCTGCAGCTGAGACTTTGAAGGTTCAGCAATACTCCTATGGATACTAAGAACTAAGAGGCAGTGGCAACTGCCTGCTCTGTCTCCTGCCTGAATGTGTTTGAAATTAGCCAATCATCAAGATATGGGAATACTTGGAGTCTTTGCTTTCTTAGGTGTGCTGCGAGTACTGCAAAGCACTTTGTAAAGACTCTTGGTGTCAAGGAAAGCCCAAAGAGTGGGACTCTGAACTGGTAGTGTTGCCCTTCCACACAGAAGCAGAGATACCTGAGGTGGTTGGGGTGCAAGTCCTAAAGAAAAACAACACTCTGTGGTGCAGAACCCAGGTACACTGCTGAAAGAGCCTGCCATGCTCCCATACAAACAAAATCCAAAGAGACAAAGCACAGTTCATCCAGAAACCAGACCAACACACTGTTTGCTAGTCAATAAGTGCAGGGTTTATTTAAAAAAAGATTAACTGTGTTGTCCAAGCAGTACAAGTAAGACAGCCTCACTAGGCTACCCGCTTCCTATGGAGGCATGCCCAATCAATGGTGAAATTCCAGCGCCAGCCATTTTTATGTTTGCTTGCACGCATGTGCAAGAAACATAATGCCATCATCCAAGATTTCAGAGGTGTGTCACCTCCTCCTCCAATTCAGTAAGTGTGTTGGCAGGCGCGGCCCCTGTAAGCCAATGCATGCTGGAACTGTCTATGACAAGCTCCAAAATGCAGTGGCATACAGTTGAAAGGGGGAGCTATGCTTCAGTGAGCAGCGATAAGATATCGCCTGCTAATGCGCAGCTCCCCCTACACACGCACACACGCATGCAGCGTGCTGCCCCCCCACGCACACACTCTATAGCCGATGGGGGTGCCTAATCCTCCGTCAGCTGTGCTGCGCTCCCCCCCCAAAGCCTCCCAAATGCCACTCTGGGTGCCCACCCCAGCATGGCAACTCGATGGTATAGCCGATGGGGTTGCCCAATCCCCCCCGGCGGCTTCACTGTCTCTCCCTCCCCCCCATGCTATCACAGATGGGGGTGCCCAATCCCCCGTCGGCTTCACTCTCCCCCAACCCAGTACAAGGTGCCACGCTGGGAGCCCAACCCAGCTTGGCAAGTGATGCTTTGGCCGACGGGGGTGCCCAGCCCCCATCGGCTGAATGCCCCAACCATCCTTGTGCCACACTGGGAGCCCACCCCATGGCAAACGTCCCACGTAGTCATTGAAAAAAAACCTGTAAAGAAAAAACGGTCCCACGTAGTCTCCTTGGCCCCTCCCACAACCCACACCCACCCACTGCGCACCCTGCCTCCCACCCCCCCTCACCCCATACTTACCTCTGGAGCTCGGCGCAATGATCTTCGGTGGACCGGGAACACGTCTGCACTCTTCAAAGCCGACCACGAACTGAGGAAATGCCAGTAAGCTGTATAATAGGCTAGATAGGGGGTTTTCAACTTTATTGCATATCTCAGGCATTTTTTGGAATTTTTGCACCAAAATTTTCAACATGGGGTTTTTGGGACCCCTTCTCAAGAATGATGTCACTGTCATAGTGTTATTCGGGCCCAAAGAATGATTTCACAGACACTGCGTGAAATCACCCTTCAGGCCTGAATAACGCCATGACAGTGACATCATTCATGAGAAGGGGTCCCAAAACCCCCATGTTGAAAATTTGGTGCAAAAATTCCAAAAATTGACTGTTTTATGAGCGTGCATTGCGCAGTTCCTACGCACGCTAGTAAGTTCGTGAATTTTCAATATTTTCACTCCAGATTTTCAAC
The DNA here is from genome assembly GCA_016271365.2 of Neoceratodus forsteri. Classification (NCBI taxonomy): domain Eukaryota; kingdom Metazoa; phylum Chordata; order Ceratodontiformes; family Ceratodontidae; genus Neoceratodus; species Neoceratodus forsteri. Next base: position 159,230,691 of record CM057456.1, on the reverse strand, counting down.
ATTGCCATTTTACCATGCCTTCTTATGAGTAGTACAGCTGTCGTTTTTCACATCTCACCCAAACGTGTTTCCGCCATATGGCGCGACAATGGCGCAGTCGGTGTGCTTGAGATCAATGTTGAGACAAATTAAGAAAATCACAGTGACACTGTTCATGAGCTGAGGTCTTAAAATGGCTATGTTGAAAATTTGGTGAAAAAATTCCTAAAAATGACTTTTACGAGCGTGTTGCGCAGTTCTTATGCATGCTCATAAGTTTGCGAATTTAATATTTTCACTCCAGATTTTCAACATTGCCATTTTATTACACTTCCTTATGAACAGTACAGCTGCCATTTTTCATATGTCGCCCAAAATGTGTTTTGCACATGTAGCGCACAATGGTGCTGTTGGTGTGCGAAAGCAATGTTTAGGACAGATTAAGAAAATCACAGTTACACTGTTCATGAGCAGAGGTCTTAAAATGGCTAGGTTGAAAATTTGGTGACAAAAGTCCATAAAATGACTGTGTTACAGTGAGCTTCATGCAGTTTCCACGCACCCTCGTAAGTTCATGACTTTGTAATATTTTCAGTCCAGATTTTCATCAGTGGCATTTTTCCACACTTCCTTATGAACAGTACAGCTGTCATTTTTCACAACATGGCTGAAACGTGTTTTCACACTTTCAGCGCAGAGATGCATGGTCGCTGTGGAAAATCATTGTTCGGCACAGATAAAGAAAATCACCGTGACACTGTTCATGATCGGTGGCACCAAAATGCCTGAGTTGACAATCTGCTGTAAAAAATCCCCAACCTAATTAGATTACGGGTGTGCGTTGCACAGTTTCTATGTACGCTTGTGATGTCACCATTTTTTTAAAATATTTTTACTACAGATTTGCAACATTGCCATTTTTTACACCTCCCCATGAACAGTACAGCTGTCATTTTTTACATCCTGTTCGGAATGTTTTTGCACCTGTGGTACTTAATGCTGTAGTCACTGTGCATAAGCAGCTTTTGGCTAACAAACTGATATTCCCCCTGTTCATGAGGTGGGGTCACAAAAAAACATGTTGAAAATTTGGAGTGAAAATACCAACGAATGCCTGAGGTATTAGGTTTCCAACCATACGCCTAACCCTGTAGAGAATGACAGGCATCAGGGGTGTGACTTGGGATTCTTGCCTGTGATGCTCATACCATTCCACACCCTGCAGTCAGTGAGAGGCACGCGGTATGCCTTGGACTCTTCGGCTCCAAACTTCACCCATTCTCTCTATCGCACCCATCTCACACGTATTTCCTAATGAAATAAATGCGCATAAGACCAAACACCCCAAGGAACACCGTGACACTTGTCAGTGTCTGCAGGGTGGGTGTGGTGAAATGGCGTGGCCGTTATGCCTGACGACCCAAACGGACACCCCAATGCCTGTCACTCTCTGCAGGGTGGTGGTGGGGTTGGCTTCAGTTCAGTACTTCACTGCCATTCCTATTACGCAGCTCTGTAACTTCTACACTACCACTGCCAATGCCAGCAAGCAAACATTCGGCATTGACAAATACTTGTCTTTGTCTAATGTTCATCTGCTGTCAGCCTTAGTTGTTCAACCATCCAGTATGTGTCTATTGCAAGTTGCTACAGTTGTTGCTTTTACCCAGTGTTCAGTATACATAGTATCCAGTATAAAAACCACAGAGATCACACACATAGATAGTATCCAATCTCCAGACATCCTCTCTTGATACACTGTATCCAGTTTATTGAACAATTATTCACCCCACACATACATTATCATCCCTATTTATTTTTCACTGTATTATGCTGTCTGTTTCATGTTGCGCTACAATATAAAAATCAGATTGCAATATAAAATTGAGACTACCAGTGAATTGTAGTAGCAACACTTACTGTACATTGAAATTAAACATAAAGGGGGATAAATTCCACAGGTTTGTCATATTTCTTTAAAGGTATTAAATTGATGCAACTTTTAATGCAATCAGTGGGCCATAATTTTCATGTTAGTATCTTTACAATATAACACAGATTTCATTCCTCATATAAGGATGATTGATATATGGCTGGTTAATTATGTCACATTGTCTAGAGTGACACTTAGTAGAAATGACTTGTAAATCCCAGAAAGCTAAGTATTTAATGTAATTATTTTATTATGCCTGATGTGAGGATAGAACCCACAGCCTTCTGATCTCTTAGCCTCAGAGGTGAGTGTGCTACCTGCTGAGCTACTGCAATTAAGTGACTGGCTTGGAAGGTGGTCTTACCATAGGCAATGATGTCATAATTCATTTATGGGCATAACAGGCTTTTCTGCTCTGAACATACTGTAACTACTGTGCTATTAAAACAGTATAATACAGCGTGTCGTCAGTGCTGAGGGTATTTAAAGCAGCACACACATCCATAGCCACGGCTGTAAATGCAGTAGTCTCCTCATTAACAAAAGCAATGTCAAATGACAGTAGTATACCATCATAATTACTCTTATAACTATGTGATGCATCTAAAAGCTGCTTTCAAGCTAAATAATTAATGAAGTGCATACTGTAGTTATCAGTAGAATAAAATTAAAAACCTGACTGGTTTTCCAAAGGTCGAAATGTCAGAATACTTTTTTTCAGAAGATGCTTTTCTCATTGAAAGTCTAGAATCTTATTATTATACAGTACATGTGACTATTTATAAATCTGAAACATTTATACTGGCAGTGGTTGTGTTCTGACAATCAACAACTTTGAAAACAAACTATGTTTAACTACTTTTCTGCATTATCATCAGTAGGGGCTTTGTTGGTGATTTACTGTAGCTTTTAAGGAGCACCACACATTTAAAACTGATTTGTGAATAAGGCGCTACTACTGTATATTTCAAACTGTGGAAATGTGTGCTGCTTTAGTTAACCTCGGCATTGGAAACAAGCTGGAATATACTGTATGTGGCTTAATACAGTTTTATCTACCCTGAAACGGTCATCTGAATGGATAGTTGATTGGATACTTTCAAATTTGCTGTCCATAGCTGGACTATTTAAACCAAGCATTGTTAATGTGAAACTCTGCAAAGAAGATGCTGCTTTTATCAAATGCATAAGGAGTGTGTCAATGTTTGACCCATGCCTTGTTAATAATATTTAATGCATCAAATACATTTTATAAAATATATACTGTATGCACATTTGCAAATGAACCTCCATTTATGGTAAAATCAGTTTGACTAATGCACTTTATTATTTAATGGTGTGTAAGATAATTTATAATGTTTTTATTAGCTGGTGTACATGTAATGTTGACTGAATGAGAGAGCCATAGTGCAGTCTTGGTAAGGTACAACTCATGTATACAATCAACATAAATGTGGAACCCTGACAATTACAGTATTTGGTCTGAATGGGAAATAGTCATAACCTCTGGATCAGCAGCCAGTTGCTGTTTCTATACAGTATGTTCCTGCTGATCTGGAACCATGTCTTTACCTGGGATTAACTTTGATTCCAGGTCCTATTCCAAATTCAAGTCTATTATTTTACAACATAGTATGCACATTCAGAATTTAAAAAAAGTATGTTAGGTGATTACAGTTTGTTCTATTTGCAGTCTTCACTGTGACATTCTAGTGTCATAAGTGGAATGAAATGTTCTGCATTTTTTTTTGTTTTGCCATGTAAATGATTGGACTGACTCTTAGTCCATCATGAAAATAAAGTGATAAAATCCAGGTTTATTCTATTTCTGACTGTAGTTGTTAACCCTCATATTACTCCATAGAAGAAGCAATACAGTACATAACACAATAAAATAAATTATTTGAAGATGTATAAAACATCACAAACACACATATTCAGTTCCACTGTTTTCTGATGCTGAAACAGACAGGGAATACTGTAGGTGTGCATGCAGACTGCAACATAGACTGAATATATATATATATATATATATATATTTATACAATGTATGTTTTGGGATAAATAGCAGGATAAAAAGTAATATCTCTGCCAGGTCATGGAGATATCAATGATATCTTCACATGTGAAGATATCACTGATATCTTCACACTCCTATATGTCATACATAAGCCAATCAAAACAATAGTACCACCTGGACGTTTCTCAGCACACATTGCGAACACTTTCACTTTCACATCCCGCTTATCTCCTGGCTAGAGTCCCACCACAATACATTCTCCCGAGACAAAAAATTATTTGTACATTAAAATGCCATTTAACATTCAACATATTCTTCAGTAATTCTAATCCCAGACTACAAAACAATTTCATTTACCACCTCCATAACTATGCCGAACTCATCTCTGCTAATGTTAACCCGAAAACCGAACAAGTCGCAGAACACTGCATCTCCAAATTACACCACCAAACGTTACTGCTGAATTCCTCATTTCCTCTAGCCAGCTTTCAGAAAAATAAAGTAAATAACCACTAAAGTATTCACCAATAAGAACGACATCTCTTTCCATACACACACTTAACTTTTCGCTTCCATATACAATAATTACTATCAAAAGCTGCATCTGTTCTACAAGTACGTCCCCACGCTGTACTGAGATGACATGCAACATTCCTCTACAACACAGAAACCCCTCACTAAAATGAATTGCTCAGTCTCCCATTTCCGAGCTAAAATCCTTACAGGAAAATATTCTCATTACAAAGGCTGTCATCGACCATCACCTCCTGACTATTTTTCCGTTTCATACTTCTACTGTACTCACTTTCTTCTTTTCAAAGCCACTTCAACTCACACCACTCATGGATCCGTATGGCTGCCACTCGCACTAATTTTATTCACAGCACCACTGTCCCACATACATACATGACGCTGCCTCAGATTGTCTACATTTTATGACTCGCTTTATTCACGGACACTACGACAATAAAATAATTTCTCCGCTGCTTACTAAAACATAACTCATTCATACTTGTGCACCGCAGCTCCCACTTCATACAACATAAATCATTTCTACCACTGCTCCCTACTTTACATCATTATCAATTGCAACACCCTTTTTAAAAAATGTCACGCTGCTTTTCCATACCACAGAATCCACTTTTTACCTGTGCACATTAACACACTTCATCTGCAAGGACGACTCCTACTGCTCACTCCGTCTATTCCATTTTTGCCGGTTTCAACATAAATGACAGCTCCCTACTCGCGTCCTTTTTTTATTCCTTTATTACACCACAGCTCCTTTTCTCCTTCTCATAAAGTTACATCCGTTATTAAATAGCAGCATACCACGGAAGCCTTTGGAGCACTTTACTATTATATACTACAGTTCGGAAGAACCACAATTACACAAACTACACTCTCCACTACATCACGAATGCTACATGCGATCACAGCGTGAGCCACCGCTTCTGCTACCATGGCAACCAAAACCTTCACACCTGTGCCACTCACCACAAAAGCACGAGCCAAACACAGCAGCCTGGCACCCTCAGAAGACAAACAGGAAGCAACATAAAAACGTTCATTCAGAAGAGTGTCCCTTCACTACAAATAATAAGTTCTCAGGCAGTTTGCGACGGCCAATTAATTAGAACTGTAATACAAACCGAACATAGAAATGATAAAAAAAAAAAAAAAAAATGCGCAAACATGAACATATCGTTTGAAATCCAGCCCAACACCATACCTATTATACAGAGTCAAACAGAAGAAACTACTTCTTCAGAGAAAACTGACAGCAGCAAAATTTCCACAGAACTTGAAGACCATGAAAATGAGCCATCAACCTCAGCCACAACAGATAAGTCACATCATTGCCTAACCATAGATGACTCAGTACTGCATTTTATTAAAGACAAAGAAAATAAAACACCTCTCGAAAACAACCTATGATGTTTTATCCATACAAAAGCATTTTGTTGAAATTTATTCAGACAGCAGAAACTTAGAAAACATAGACCCAGTCACAATAAATAACTATTTATCAAAGTTTTTCATGAATGCCAAGAAAAAAAATGGAGAGCCATATGAGCCAATAAGCCTCCGAGCAATATATCAGAGTATAGAAAGGTACCTTAAAAGCAAAAATTACAGTCATTCCATATCAAATGACAAAGAATTTGAGATAACTAGACAAACATTGGCAGCAAAACAAAAGCATTTAAAATTGCAAGGCAAAGGATGTAAACCAAATGCATCCGATGAACTGTCAGATGCCATGATTGACAAACTGTATTCACAGAAACAGCTAGGTCCTCATTCTGCAACATCATTAATTAACACACTATGGCTCATATGCTGCACATTTTTTGGCATAAGAGGATCCACTGAAATTAGACAATTAAAATGGGGAGATGCAATCAAAATGTAGACGAAAATGGAATACATTATATACAGTACCCACTGAACGCCAAACAAAACCCGCCAGGACTCAAATATAAGAGACACCAGAAAAAGAAAACCTAGGGCATATGAAAACAAAGAAAATCCCACCAGATGCCCTGTCACTACATATACACATATGCCAAGCCAGCGTCCAGACTGCTGAATGAAACCTGAAGACCCATTTTTCTTAGCAGTAAACAGCAACACTGAACTGCACACTGCATTAGAGCAGTCAAGTGCTTTAAAAATCAACCGATGGAATTAATAAATAGGCACCATACTCAAAACAATGACAGCAAATGCAAGCATAAGTACAGACCAAAACTAACAAATCATAGTGCAGTAAGCATCTCGTACAAAAGTTAAATGACAGTGGAATCCAACCAACTGAAATAATGCAAGTTACTGGACACAAATGTGTACGAAGCATTAATGACTACTTCCATATTAATGAAAGCCAACAAAAACAAATTTCAGATCTATTAAGTGGAGCTAATACAGACATAGCTCAAAAACAAGACCAGCATGAACATCTACAAATGACGCAACACTCATCCAATGTACGAAATGCATGGGACGGATACTTCTTTCAACCAGCTTTTCATACAACAAATATCAACTTTCACTTCCATAATGGTAAAATTCCCTTTATATACTCAAATCTACTCGTAACACATACACACACACACACACACACACACACACACACACACACAACCCACACACCATTTAACACAAACTTAATACACATAGCCAAAAACAGCCACCACAAACAACATACCAGACTACCAATCATAAACTCACAAATCACACACCTAGAAAGAACACTTAAACACTATAACAACATACAAACAACAATTTAACTGCCTTTCTCTCCTACATCCCCCAACAGAGACGATCAACAAGCTCACCAGCAAAAGACGCCTGCAAGTCTTATCAAGCGACTCAGACTAGGTCGGTATACAAATATCATACTTGATATTCACCTAACTTCACAAATTGTATACTTTATATAGAAAACCTGATAAACACAAAATAATGTTCATAAGGCATATTGTCCAGCAATGTACTTTATCTGCAAAACATGCAAGCATGTAACATATAAATTATTAAAAACATACATTCCGTAAAACAACAACACATGTAATCATACAAATGCAAATGTAACAGAAAATTATACAAAGAGTTTCCAAAATAACAACTATAGATAAAGTACAATGTTGCACAGCAAATAAACACTGCACAAAATACAATACTATCAATATGACAACAGTAACAATTTATTTTCTTTGTTTCTTTCTCAGGAATGATGACCCACACTCCAGAAGATGTGAAACACTAGAAGACCACAAGAAACAGAAACACACAGCAGCAAACAACTACAACTAAAGGCACAAATGGACTCAAACAACAACTAGAAGACAACAACACAGAACCTCTACCTATTATATATTCTGCATATGCTAAACAGACTTACAGCCCTTGGATAATCAGCAACAGAACAGTACTCTAACTGAAAAGGACTAACATGAAAGACAATACTGCAAATCTTATCTATAGCATTTCATCAACGACTCAACAAAGAACAATGCTACCATATTCATGGACTTAATAGCTCAATTTAAACTTTAAAAAAACTTTCATAACTACCAACTTAATAGTATGCAAATGTTAAAAATGACAAAGACACAATCTTTTTCATTCATTTTATTAGTGACACAAAACAACTGAAATCTACCAATTGTTATCTGTACTTAAGCAGTTACTTAAATACTGTACTTACAAATGTAAAAGTTCACTGGTTAACAAAGAGTTAACACACTACAGTATTTATTGTTTGACAGTTCTATTCACAACATTTTTTGAGTGTTACAAAAAAGTAATGAAATATTCAATGTTTCCATAAAAAACACTTCCAAAATAAAACATTTCTTCTTAAAATACTCGCTTTATGCAGTTTAATGCTCTTGGTCAAGAAACGGTTAAAATATTACAATTATTATTAACATACTCTTTTTTTTTCTATTGTTCAAACACTTACCAGACCTTAATTACTTCTATATGTATCAACTTTATTCAATAAATAGCACTTTTTCACAAAACAAAAATATTGTCTTCTACTTTTCTTTACATCATACTGACTACTATTGCTGTTATGCTTTAATTACTAAACTATTAATAATCCCAAAACATACAGAGTATAAACAGAATATGACATGGCCTGACTGAAGATATCATATTTATCTTCACTCGAGGCCAATGAGAAATCATGATATCTCACTGCATTAGCCATCTCGTGAGATATCATTGCCCTCGTGAAGATAAATATGATATCTTCAGTCAGGCCATGTCATATCCTATATATATATATATATATATATATATATATATATATATAAAATGGTGTGGTAAAATCATAAAATCCCACTTATACAATTGGACAAAACACGTCACATGACCGTGCATTATTTCCCAACGACCGCACACCTAGCAGCACTACCGCCCGCCTAAACTACTTTCCATTCTCAAACCTCTTCACCAGCAGCAAGACCACTCCACACCTGCTGCAGCTAGACACCCACACTAACACACATATGCAACTGACACCCTGTAACCACTGTGACCAGTCTGATTAATATAAACCTAACTGTATATATAAAAGTACAACATACATTATTTTGTACTCTTCTCCTCATTTCAAGCCTTTACATACATTATTTTGTAGTCTTGTCTTCAATTCAAGCCTTTACATTGACAATACTGCGATCCTAAACACAGTACTTTCACTTTCAATACAGAAATGTAAGCGTGACGGCGGTGCTCATTTTACAAAGTCGAAGCTGTTAGCTGGTGAAAGTAAGGCGTGCAGTGTTTAAAAATTAGAAAAGTCAGTCCCTTTACTAGTTTCTCTCCGTAATCCAAAATAGTAGCTCCATTTCCGATGCGAAGCAATGACGACAGACCCGGCAGTGGTAATTTTAGAAACCTGGGCGAGGCGAGTGAGTGTTGCCAGCAACACTCGCTCTCGCTTCCTCACGCTTCTAAAATTACCGACTCACCTAATCTACCCTCATGCTTCCGCATACAATGTGGAACTAGTACTAAAGAAAACGGACAGAAACTAATAAAAGGCACAGACTTTTCTAATTTTTTAAACACACCATGTCTTACTTTCACAACCTAACAGCTTCTCACTTTCTAAAATGAGCACCACTCAGTCACGCTACATTTGGGCAATTAAAGTGACAGTACTATAAACACATACTTTTTTTGACACCACAAAGGACTACTAAAACTTAAATTCATTTAAAATACAGTTTTTAACACCAAAAAGTATCACCTCTACAAACATAACATTTAATTACCAACTACACAGAAGGACTACTCCCCCCCCCAAAAAAAAATCTATAGCCATTTTATAAGATAGATATACCACTCTGAGGTGTGCGGTCGCACTCTGATATACATGCGCCTTGTGCGGTTGGCCTTCGCCCTGCGGCCTCGACGGCGCACACCCAACGCGCATGTATATCAGAGCGCAACTGCACACCTCTAGAGTATATCTATTACATATATATATACACATATATATATATATATATATATATATATATATACACATATATATATATATATATAGAGGTCAGTGATCAACTGAAATGATTGCAGAAGATCAATGTAGTCATTTCAGTTGGCAAGGTCCCCCGATTAATAAAAGTATAAATTCAGTCTACAGTATATTGCACACTGCATGGAAACCTATTCAGATTTCAGTGACCCCATCTAGGCATCAGAAAACAAGAGTGATTTGGGCTTCTCACCAGTTACTGTGTGAACTATGAATTCTAACTTTTCTCATGGAAGTGTGCATGTAATGTTGCCCTTCAACTGTATTAAGTTTTTTTTAGTAATTTTCTGTACTCTGCAGGGGTGATGGGGCTTGGGGAGCCACATCTCAGCCCAGCCTTGCTTCATGGTCCCCTGCAGTTGACAGCATGGAGGCAGTGCACGCTGTCAGAAAATGAAAAGAAAGAATGAATGATATTGTCATCACCTATAGTAATACCCGATTGGCCACTTGTCAGCCAGTCTGGTTTTACCACAGGCAATGATGTCATCATTCATTCATTCATGCTGGAATGAATGAGCACAGTCATCAGCTCTGTATGCATAATTAGTCACTAATAAAACAGGAATTATGATATACAGTACTGTGCTGCAGATTGCTGCAAACCTGGAGGATAGTTCAAACACCACCTCTTAAATCCATTTTTATGTTTGCTTGCACGCATGTGCAAGAAACATAGTGCCATCATCTGAGTTTTCGGAGGTGTGTCACCCCCTCTTCCAATTCAGTCAGTGTATTGGCAGGAGCAGCCCCAGTCCTCCAATGCATGCTGGAGCTGCCTATGACAGCTCCAAAATGCAATGGCGAACAGCTGAAAGGGGGAGCTACATTTCAGTGAGCAGCGATCAGATATCACCTGCTCATGCACAGCACCCCCTACACACACACACACACACACACACACACACTGCATGCTGCCCCCACGCACACACTGTATAGCCGACGGGGTGCCCAATCCCCGCCGGCTGTGCTGTGCTCCCCCCCCAAAACCTTCCACATACCACACTGGGTGCCCACCCCAGCGAGGCAACTCATGGTATAGCCGATGGGGGGTGCCCAATCCCCCGTTGGCTCCACTGTCCCTCCCCCAGAGTACAGGGTGCCATGCTGGGAGCCCACCCCAGCGTGGCAATAGATGCTATGGCTGACAGCAGTGCCCAATCCCCCGTTGGCTCCAAACACCCCCAACCAGCCGTCCTTGTGCCATGCTGGGAGCCCACCCCAGCACGGCAAACTTCCCGCGTCATCATTTAAAAAAAAAAAACCTGTAAAGAAAAAATGGTCCCACGCAGTCTCCTGCCCCCCACAACCCGCACTCCACGCATCATGCACTTACCTCCCCACCCCCCAATTCTATACTTACCTCCGAGTCCAGCGCGACGATCTTCGTAGACTGGGGAACATGTCTGCACTCTTTCAAAGCCGACCGCGAACTGAGGAAATGCCGGTAAGCTGTATAATGGGATAGATAGGGTTTTTTCAACTTTGTTGCATATCTCAGGCATTTTTGGAATTTATGCACCAAATTTTCAACATGGAGTTTTTGGGACCTCTTCATGAATGCTGTCACTGTCATGGTAAAGACTGGTTCAAGGGTGATTTCAGTCACCGCGTGAAATCACCTCTCGGGACTGATTAACAAAACGACACTGCCAGTGTTCATAAGGTGGGCTCTCAAGAAGCCTATTTTGAAAATTTGGTGGAAAACTTCCAAAAAATGACTTTTACGAGCATGTGTTGAGCAGTTCCTACGCACGCTCGTAAGTTCACGAATTTTCAATATTTTCACTCCAGATTTTCAACATTGCCATTTTACCACACCTTCTTATGAGTAATACAACTGTCATTTTTCACATCTCACCCAAAACGTGTTTCCGCCCATGTAGCGCAAAATGGCGCAGTCGATGTGCGAAATCAATGTACGGGACACATTAAGAAAATCACAGTGACACTGTTCATGAGCAGAGGTCTTAAAATGGCTATGTTGAAATTTGGTAAAACATTCCTAAAAATTACTGTTTTACGAGCGTGCGTTGCGCAGTTCCTACGCACGCTCGTAAGTTTGCAAATTTTCAATATTTTCACTCCAGATTTTCAACATTGCCATCTTATTACACTTCCTTATGAACAGTACAGCTGCCATTTTTTGTATGTCACCCAAAATGTGTTTTCGCATATGTAGCGCACAATGGTGCTGTTGGTGTGCGAAAGCAATGTTTGGGACAGATTACAAAAATCACAGTTACACTGTTCATGAGCAGAGGTCTTAAAATGGCTATGTTGAAAATTTGGTGCCAAACTTCCATAAAATGACTGTGTTACGAGTGAGCATTGCACAGTTTCCACGCAGCCTCATAAGTTCATGACTTTGTAATATTTTCAGTCCAGATTTTCACCAGTGGCATTTTTCCACACTTCCTTATGAACAGTACAGCTGTCCTGTCATTTTTCACAACATGGCTGAAGTGTGTTTTCACACTTTCAGTGCAGAGATGCGTGGTTGCTGTGGGAAATCATTGTTCGGGACAGATAAAGAAAATCACAGTGACACTGTTCATGATTGGAGGCACCAAAATGCCTGAGTTGACAATCTGCTGTAAAAATCCCCAACCTAATTATATTATGGGTGTGCATTGCACAGTTTCTATGTACGCTCATGACTTCACCATTTTTTTTTTAATTTTTACTGCAGATTTGCAACATTGCCATTTTTCACACCTCCTCATGAACAGTACAGCTGTCAATTTTTACATCCTGTTCAGAATGTTTTTGCACCTGTGGTGCCAATTGCCGTAGTCGCTGTGCATAAGCAGCTTTCCGCTAACAAACTGATATTGCCACTGTTCATGAGGTGGGGTCACAAAAAAAACATGTTGAAAATTTGGAGTGAAAATTCCAACGAATGCCTGAGGTATTAGGGTTTCCAACCATAACACCCAACCCTGTAGAGAATGACCGGCATCGGGGTGTGACTTGGGATTCTTGCCTGTAATGCTCATACCATTCCACACCCTGCAGCCAGTGACAGGCATCAAGGTATGCCTTGGACTCTTTGGATCCAAAGTTCACCCCCATTCTCCTATATCGCACCCATCTCACCGTATTTCCTAATGGAATGGGGTGCACATAAGGGCCAAACACCCCAAGGAACACCGTGACACTTGTCAGTGTCTGCAGGGTGAGGTGTGGTGAAATGGCGTGGCCGTTATGCCTGACGACCCAAAGGCACACCCCAATGCCTGTCACTCTCTGCAGGGTGGTGGTTGGGTTGGCTTCAGTTCAGTACTTCACTGCCATTCCTATTACGCAGCTCTGTAACTTCTACACTACCACTGCCAGCAAGCAAACATTCGGCATTGACAAATGCTCGTTAAACCAACCGAGTGGCTACATCCTGATGACACTGCTTCTGAATATAGAACTTTTTTTTTTATAACAAGGGCTGCCCTTAAAAGTAATTAGATGATCTGTGCAAAACACAAACATTTACAAATGTATTAGAAAAAAATACTTCTTAATAGTAATTAATATCTGAAAATAGATAAACCCTAGTCTTGATATTATATTTTTGAAGTGATTACCAGCATTTTTTATTATTTAGCTGGAGGGTGAAGTTATGTACCATAAACCCACCATGTACAGTTTTGAATTACCACACAATAAATATTTTTTGAAATAAATTCTGCACGTACTGGCAAACAAGCAGTGTGTCAGTATGGTTTCTGGATGGAGTGTGCGCTGTCTTTCTGGATTTCATTTATGGTGGTATGCATCCTGCATATTTAGTGACACCAGCATTTTCTGATGCTTCAAGTAGGGTAGCAAAGATCCCAGAGAAATCATTTTGAATGTTTCTTGATCCATGTATTTGTTCAATTTTCTAGGGTTGAGAATGGGGTGAATGTCCCCAAATTTCTTTGGTACCAGGAAGTAGTGGGAATAGAACCTGGTGTTCCCATCTGACTCTGGCACTATTGCCACTGAAGTGTTTCTCAGAATGCCTGCAATCTCCTGTGCCAGAAGCTCTGACATGTGAGCCAACAGGAGGAGCTGCCTTTTGGGAGAATTGCCCGGGGTGGGAGTCCAACAATTCCAGGAAGTACCCCCTCTCAGATGAGCCTTAGAATCCACTTGTCCATCGAGAATGTTTCCCACTAATGGTAAAACTGGGTGAGGCATCCCCCTACTGAGGAGGAGTGGTCTGCATTGTGCAGCTGAAGCAAACCTGGAACTGAAGCTTCAGATGGTGGCACAGAGCACTTTTGATGTCTGTGTCGTCAGCTGTGCTCTCTTCTGGGACTGGGGAGTCTGGGATGTCTTGTGCTGGGCTCCCCTGCCCCTATAACAAAAGGACTTCTTGTGAAGAGAACTGCATCCCTTACCCCTTTGTGGGTTACAGAGAGCCATCCAGGGGGTCTTATTAGTTGTTCTCGTTTTGTTACACTTTTTTTTTGTGCTCGACTGCGTCCTGTGGCTCACCACTCTATTGGTCTGTGACAGCGTCCCTTACACCCAACAGTTTCACCCTCCCATACCTACTTCCCGGTATTTCTGCACCGATCTTCTCTGTGGTCCATGGGTTCTGGCTTATCCTTCCCGGGGGACTAAGGAGAGGAGTGACAGTTCCAAGTGCCCTTGGAGGATCCACAGGAGTCATGGTGATGAGGAAGTGGTGTGTCTGGGGGATGGTTGGTGTGGCGGACATAGCAGTCATCATCCGGGTCACTGGGGATCATTTTCCATTTCCTGGGGCCCTTCCCGCTTCCCACAATCATGCGGCCACAGTGGCGTCCCGGAGACAGGGGCATTCGGCAATGTGTGGTCACCCATGCCGCCAAGAATGCCTCCTGTAAGCCACCTCCAAGAGTCTCTACAGAGTGGTCCAACAAGACCCTCTTCCCAGAAAGAAGCATCCAAGAGACACTCTTACTTCCTCCCTGCTGGCCTCCGCTCCTGACATCCAGGTTTGGGACGTCAACCTGGATGGCCAGTGTGCTAGAGTGATGCTCCATCACTGGGTGCCACAGAGCCAGCATCATTAGACTCTAACAGACTGGTCGACCTGCTGTCCAAATGGATAAGTGACATCAAATGGCACATTCATGATCTGTCGCTGGACATCTCGGGTGAAGCCAGCAGTCCACAGCCAGGAATGCTGTCTGATGCATATACCTGCAGCCACAATGCAAGCTGCTACATTAAAGGTATCCATAGAAGCTTGCAGCTGTTGGTTGTTAGATGCATGTTTAATAGCAAGCAGCATCTTCTGTTTTGCTTCAGTGTCTGGCAGGACCTCTGCCAAAGACTTAAGCTTATACCAGAGGGCATACTCCCACAGAAGAGAAGTGGCTTTGGAAGCTAGCTATTCTCATACTATGGGTAGCCATGGAATAGATCCGCATGTCCATGGTGTCTACCTTGCATGACTCCTTGTTAATGGGGTGCACAGTGGCCTCCCTTGAGCACCATGGCTGGCATTCTCAGCCAGAATAACAAAGGCATCTGCTATTGGCTGAGTGAAATACAACGGCTTAAATTTAGGTATCATGTATTTCTTGTCTAACTACTTGGGGACAACTGTCACGGTAGCAGGCCTTCTCCAAACTGCTTCAAAGATGGTCTCCAGGGCCAGCTGGATGGGAGGAACTAGAGAGACTGGGATATTAGGCATGTTTAGGAACTCCAGTTGGAGACGCCTAGCCTGGCCATGGCTGTCGAATCAAAATTCAGTGCGGTATACATATTTCTGAGCAGACCCTGAAGGGAGAGAGCCTCCTGAGGTACAATGACAGGAACCAGTTTGAGGTTCTCCGGACCAAAGTACAAGTCATTGTCATCACCACTGAAGATGAGGAAGTCAGGATCCAACTAGTCTCCTTCAACTCCCTCCAAATGCAGAGGGTTGTAAACAGGAAGGGGTAAAAAGGGTGATAGTGCAGGCGGTGGCCTCAGCAACATTGGGGACACTGGATCCAGCCCCAGGTGGGGGCCTCCATAATGGTACAATCAGTTCTGAGAAAGGCCCTGGGAATGGGCCTGAAGGACACAATCCCAGCACCGAAGGCCCAAGCAAAACAGTCAGCAGCACCAGCACCAAGGTAGGCCCTGGAGGGCTACAGTCCCATGTCAGACACAGCACTGCTAATGGTGTCCATTATCCCATCAACCTGAAGAAACTGGTGGCAGCACCAGAGCTGCCCCTGTCTCCGGAGGGTTTGCAAGTGACACCACAGGTGGTAAGATGTCAGCAGTGCCTACAGCAGCCCCAGCCTGAAGGCTAAGCTGAAATCTGTTGTGCACCCAAATCAAGTGGCACCAAAGACTCCACCTGCTCAGCCGACATCAAGAGAGCAGAAGCCAGCACCAACAATGGCGACGCTTCACTTCTATAGTGCACCCACTGCTCGGTAAGAGCAGTCCAATAGTTAAAATCCCCACTGATGTTCCCGCTTTTGAACAGTGAGGGGCTACAAGATGGAGAAATAGATCTCACAAGCCCAGACATCTCTGGTGTCATCGGTGATAACAGTAGGGTACCGAAGTCCACAGAAGCCAATGCCTCACAATAGAGCGACCAGAGGATAACCTCAATTAGTGCAGTTTCTTCCCTATATGCTTTCTGTGGGAAGAGGTCAAGGCTGAATGGTGCAAGGACCCTGATACAGAGCATGTGCGGGATCTGAACCATTTCATTTTGTGACACCGAGAGGACTGTCAGTTCTCCTGGGTGCCACGCTGCTTGTTGCCAGAGCACCCTCCAAGAGAGAAGTGGCTGTCAGACACAACGCTGTTGCATGACTAACTTGCCTTTTTAGGCTCCCTACCTTCTAATATGGTTGTCTGTTAACACAAGTTAGGGCTGAAAGAAAAATGTAAAATGATGACCATAATTCTTGATCTTCTAGGAATATCTTCACCATCAATTCGTGCTAATGGGTCTTTCTCAGCTGAAGGCACCACACCCTGTGGAAGCCAGAACTTTCTAGGAGGGCTGGCACTGAGGTAAGCTGCACAAATGCTTGGCATGGCAAGTCTGGCTCATGCTAACATGACTTACCTCAGCACCAGCCCTCAACTGCTTCAGTACCTTCTTTGCCAAGGAGGTGCAGCATAACGTAACTAGCACTTATACACTTAACCTAAAAGCATAAGATGGTGGCGGTAACCTGTGTCAGAAGGGACAACAAACCAGTAACACAGTCTTTACAGCCCAAACCATGAACAAGGAGAGATGCCCAACAAACAGGTTGGAATGAGCCTGGGGGATGGCAGATGGGTGTGTAAATAAATGGTGAAAATATCCAGAATTAACAGAGAGTCTGTAATTTTTATATTTTTCAGGAATAAATCTTCACCACTGAGTCACACTAATGGGTAGGAGTACCAAGCTCAGACAAAAAATCTCCCGAACTAGGGTGGTAAGAGCCAAGGCTCACTCAGAACAGAAGTCCATTGACGATAGTCCCACCAAAACAGGCATATTGCCTGTCATGGATATCCAAGACATAGTGCTGAACAAAAGTGTGTGCCATGCTCCAAGCTGTAGCTCTACACACATCACTAACAGGTACAGAGCGAACCTCTGCTAGGGATATGCAAACAGCTCTGGTAGAGTGAGCATATACCTAACCTTCCAGCACGACTTGTGATGTGGCATAGCAGGGGTGTAGACAGCTCACAATCCAGGCAGAAATGCACTTGATTGTAACAGGTGGTCCCTTCCAATTGAGGCAGAAGGAGACAAAGAGCTCTTTGGATTGTCTAAAGTCCATAATTCTGTCCAGGTAAAATTTAAGGACTCTCCTGAAGTCCCAAGAATGCACAGTGCATTTTTCTTCAGTCTTGAAACTTGCAAAATAAGCTGACAGCATTAGTAACTGATTCAAATGCAACTCCAACACCACTTTTGGTAAGAACTTAGGGTGCATGTGGAGAACTACTTTGTCCTTGTGGAAGTGTATGGGGGATCTGTGACAAAAGCATTAATTTCAGACCCTCTGGGAGCAGAACTGATGGCCATTAGAAAAGCCGTTTTCCAAATTTTAGTTCACATGTCACAAGAGGCTCAAAGGGCTCGAGGGTGAGCATGTCTAACATAAGGCCAATATCCCAGGCAGCTACTGGCTTCTAGATTGGGGGGGAAGGGGCTTGTAATAAAATGCCCTTAAGGAACCTTGTTCAGTGTTCACAGAGGAAGGAGAAAGTGAGGGTTCACAGATAAGTGTCAGGGGTATCGATTTTTGGAAGGTTGGCAGTGAAGAGGGTCCTAAAGGAACTAAAATTTTTTAAAGTGGACAAGGCAATGGGGCCAGACGCGATACATCCAAGGATATTGAAGGAACTCAGAGAGGTGCTAGTTGCACCTCTAATAGTTCTGTTCAACCACTCACTGGAAACCGGAGTGGTCCCGGAGGACTGGAGGGGAGCAGATGTTGTCCCGCTTCACAAAAGTGGTAGCAAAGAGGAGGCTGGCAATTACAGACCAGTCAGTCTGATTTTGGTAGTGGGGAAATTAATGGAATCACTACTGAAGGAAAGGATTGAGAATACACTGAATCCAGTGACTTACAAGATTCGAAGCAGCATGGATTCACAAGGGGGAGGTCATGTCAAACAAATCTGATAGTTTTCTTTGTTTGGGTTACCAGGGAACTGGATCAGGGTAGACTGGTGGATGTGGCCTAGATTTCAGTAAGGCCTTCAAAAATGTTCCATATAAGAAACTCATAAATAAGTTGGGTAGCCTAGGAGTGGGTCCAAAGATGATAAAATGGATAAAAAATTTGTTGGGAGATAGGAGACGGAGGATGGTGGTAAATGGAGTTCACTCCGAGGAAAGGAGGGTGACCATTGGAGTGTCACAAGGTTCAGTACTGGGCCGGTCCTTTTTAATGTCTTTATTAGCGATACTGTAGAGGGACTAGAAGGGAAGGCACGTCTTTTTGCTGATGACACCAAGATCCGCAATAGGGTTGACACTCCAGGGGAGAGGGGGTAGAAAAATGAAGAGGGATCTAAGAAAGTTAGAGCAGTGGTTAAGAGTGTGGCAACTAAATTTCAATGTGAAGAAGCACTAAATTATGCACTGGGGATGCAGAAACATGGGGGTGGAGTATAAAATGGGAGGAGTGGTACTGGTGATCACTAAACAGGAAAGAGGTCTGGCGGTAATCATATCTGATGATCTAAAAGTAACTATACAGTGTGACAAGGCAGTTGGGAGAGCCAGTGGAATGCTACTGTGCATAGGGAGGGGTATCAGCAGAAGGAAGAGGGAGTTGGTGATACTGCTGTATAAATCACTGGTAAGGCCTCATCTAGAGTTCTGTGTCTAGTTCTGGAGACCACATCTCAGCAAGGACATGGACAGAGTTGAGGCAGTCCAGAGGAGAACAACTAAAATTTTGCAGGGTCTGCATCAAAAGCCCTATGAAGAGAGACTGAAGGACTTCAATATGTATACCCTGGAGGAAAAGAGAGAGAGAGCCGGGATAGGATAGAGACTTTCAAATACCTCAAGGGTATACATAAGGTTTAAGAAGGAAGCCTTTTTCAGAGTAAAAAATGCTGAAGAACAAGGGGTCATGCTGTGAAGCTGGAGTGGGGTAGACTCAGGGGAGATGTAAGGATGTACTTCTTCACAGAAAGAGTGGTGGATGCCTGGAACAGCTTCCCAGCAGAGGTGGCGGGGCCAAAACCGTAATTAGATTCAAGCATGGGATAGGCAAAAGGGAACCTTAGTGGTAGGGAAAGTGGGAGGTAAAGCTGGAGGTCAAGTAGGGTCTATGGTGTTAGAGTAGGTAGGGAAAATGGGCAGACTAGGTAGGCCAAGCACTCCTTATCTGATGTCAAACAATGTTTCTATGTTTAACATCATAAAGAGTGGCAGTTCAGCCAGGTAAAGGGTACTGATAGGATCATGATATGTAGAAATAGCACATAGGTGGACCTTGACTGCGCAATATCGAAAATTAGTATCAGAATGATCCAGCAAGTACTCTACAACCTTGCCAGGTGGGCACCGAAAGGGGTGAGTTTTGAAGCACCAGACAGAAAATCTTTTCCACCTGTCTGTGTAAGTCTTCCTGGTGGAAGGTTTAAGGGCATCCAAAAGTATTTCAGAAACCCTCTTAGATACCTTGTACCTGTTCACTTCTATCTCCTCTGGAGCCAGGCCTGAAAGTGAAGGGATGCAAGTTGGGATGGACAAGGTGACCCTGAGTTAGTAAGTCCGTCCTAAGTGGGAGGATCCTCCATGTGCTGACTGACAGTCTTGTTCAACAAAGGAAACCATGTCAGTTGAGGCCAGCAGGGGATGACTAGAATCATCTTTCCCACTGTGTGCCTCTAATTTGTGAAATACCTTCTGCACAAGAGGGATTGGAGAAAATCCATACATAAAAGATTTTGCCATTGCAGTCTGAATGCATACTAACAGAAAACAAAATGTTCTGGATTTCTGGAGCAGAAATGAAGCAATCTGACATTGAGTGGGGTTGAAAAAAGGTCCACATCTGGCATTCCCCACTCATCAAAAAACAATGTGATGACATCTGGAGCTAGTGACCACTTGAAAAGCTAGGCCTCTGTTCAGCTGAGCTTATCTGCCACAGCATTTTGTACTCCTTGGAGGTAAACTCCATGGAGCAGGATCTCTGCTTCAGGAACAATCCCCACACTCTCTTCACCTCCCTGCAGAGAGGCTAAGAGCGTCCTCCTCCTTCCTTGTTTATGTAATACATTACGGACTTGTTTGTCTGTAGGAAGACTGTTTTGTGGCTGACGAGATCCACTAGGGCACAGAGGCCATACAACACAGATCTCATTTCCAGCACGTTGTTGTGGATGAGTTTCCAAGGGGTTCCAGACTGCTTGTATTTGGAGACCCCGACAGTGGGCACTCCATCCCCTCAGAGAGGGGCATCTGCGGGGAAGAGTCACCTAAAGCTTCAGCTGGGAGACGGAAAAGCCCTGGAGGAGATTGTCCTCCTCTGTCCACCATGTTAAGTGACCAAACTAGGGGCTTGGTTACCAAACTGGGGTGAGTTTTTATTTTATTTATTTCTTATTACTAGGAGAAAGCACATTTGAGCTAAAAGCTAATTTACAAAGTTTCTGCATCAATATAGAATACAGCAAAGACATATACAAGGAATATATAGTCAAAGTGAGATTAACAACAATTATAGCTAGGCAGAATTCAGTACCTAGAGGGACCAATGTCATTAGGCATATCAATAACAACAATTGCAATACTTAGAGGAGTAGGGGAGAGCAGGGGACAGAGAGGAGTAAGGGGACGGAAAGGGGGGGTGGAGGAGAGAGGAGGGAAGCAGCCGGAGAGGCCTTGTCTAGGGGGAGGGTAGTGAAGGGGGGAGGGAAATTATGAGCTAAGCCTACAGTCTCAGAGTTGCAGGACGCCAGGTGGGCCCTCAGCAAAGATGTGAAGTGGTAAATTTTTGTGTAGGACAGGAGGTCTGTGCTGAGAGAGTTTAGCCAGTTAGGAACCCTATAAGCAAAGGAACGTTGTCCTTGTGTTGTCAGGCAGAAAGATACATTTAGCATCTGACGACTAACATTTCTGGTGTTCCTTGAAGTTAAGTTGGGGTGCAGGAGGCCTTTGACCCCCAGGGTGGTAAGGCCCAAGGTTGCCTTTTTAGCAAGTTTGAGGATGCAATGCTGTGTGATCCTGAGCAAGACACTTAACTTTTATGTGTGCAGTTATCAGTGACCACTTGCTTTTTGCATGCATGCCACATGCATGCAGTCTGTTCCAATTTAACATAAAACATGCTTTCCACATGCATGCGATCGGTTCCGATTTAAAATTTAAATCATGCTTGCAGCATGCATATCATGTGAGTAGTTTTAAGTGTGCAGCATGACAACATTTCATATAATTATTTCTGTAAGGGTATGACCACTCTGCACTGAGCATCCACTGAGCCATTCTCATCTGCAACCATGCCAGGGGCACTGTGAACACTGAGGAGGTTATGAGACCTAGCATGTGCTGCATGAAGTGAGCTTGCACAGATTTACACTCCATTATGTAGCATGCCCTCTGCAGGATCACCTGCATTCTGCTCTCCGGAAGGAAGGCTTGGGCCTTGGTTGTATACAGAAGAGCTCCTATGAACAGCAGCTGCTGTGAAGGTTGAAGCTGAGACTTCTCTGTTTTTGAATACCAGGTAGGTGCACTAGGCATAGAAAATGCCTATTTTCAGGCATGACTCAGGAGAGTACGAGTCAAGTGCAGTCAATACAGAGGAGCAGAAGTACACTAAACACAATATACATGATCAAATGGCAGGGAAACTAAGTTCAGCAGAACTCCCATGAAGGTAAAGAACTGAGAGGTTGTGGCCACTGCTCGTTTCATTTCCTGCTTGCAAGAGCTGGCTATCATGTTTTCTCTTATTTGCATTCTAGTTTGAAAAAACATGTGAAGAAGCATATTATTAAGTTTTATAAATCGAATGAGGCCATAGCTTAATGGCATATGTCATTTTTCAAAATACAGTGAAACTTGCAGGTATGGACTAGTACCTATTGGGAAAGTTGTAACACTGTTCACTACAATTTGGTGTTTTGGTGTAGGGTTCCATCTCTAATTATTGATATAGGATAGATATATTAGATTAATTAAATATTTATACATTATGTATATATGTATTTGTTCTATAGGATCTGGAATCCATGCTAATGTGAGAGAAAGTGACAATATATGACTGAGACTTTATGTAGTAAGTGGCATCAGTGGGTATTTATTTAAAAGCATTATAAGATGGTATAAATATGTGTGTAGACGGTCCTTTTAATTTTATGTATTTATATATTTTTTCATAAGGGCATCTCTTGATAAAGCCAAGACACTTGGTGAAACATTGAGGATTGCCACATTTTAAACTAATAAAAAAAGAAGAATTTGAGAAAACAAGAAAGACTGTCTACAGATATCTTTTTTGAAGCGCCCTCACCTTGTTTACTCTATATTGGAGATTGTTTCTACATCATCTGCACATCGGAGAGACGGCTTTTGCATGTGAAAGACTTTGTCCATTTCCTGTGGGATTGCTTTTTCTTTCTTAGATATCAGCCAGTCATCCAGATAAGGGTACACCTGGAGTTCTAGTTTTCTCAGGTGTGCTGTGAACATGGCGAAGCATTCCGTAAAGACTCAAGACATCAAGGATAGCCAAAGAGCAGGACTCTGAACTGACAATGCTAGCCCAGCACAACGAATCGAGGGAATCTGTGGTGACTGGGGGTGCACTAGGATCTGCTAGAAAGCATCTTGCATATCCAGGCAGGCTAACCAATCCTGAAGCTTCAGGATGAGAAGCAGAGATCCCAGAGAAACCATCTTTAATTTCTCTCGATCCAAACTTGTTCAGATTTCTAAGCCCGAGAATGGGGGCATGCCACCAGATTTCTTTGGAACTGGAAAGCAGTGAGAGTAGTAGCATGTTTCACTCTGACTCTGGCACTACCTCCACTGCCCACTGCTCAGAAGGCCCAACAATGTCCTGCAGAAGAAGCTTTGATATACAGTATGTGCTGATAAGAGAAGTTGCCTTCTGGGCAGAGAGTCTGGAGAGATTTCTGTGAAATTCAGGGAGTATCACTCCTGGATGATCTGGAGGACCCACTTCTCAACTGTGATGGACTTCCATTGATGGTAAAACTAGGTCAGGTGCCCCCCCTACTGGAGAGAAGAGGTCTGCCTCGGGCAGCTGAGGCAGGACCAGGGCTAGAGCATCAGAGGGTAGCATTAGGTGCTTTTGGCATCTGTGCCTTTAAGTTGCACTTTCTTTTGTGGCTGGAAAGGCTGAGGTTTGCTTTGGACTCCCCTACCTTTTCCTCAGTGTTCTAAAAGAAACCTCATCCTTCCTCCCTCAGAGGGTTAGCAGGAGCTGGTCTAGACATCTTTATGGTTATTCTAGTTTTCCGAGATGCCTCAAGAGACTACTCTGCCTGCTAAAGGGAAACGAAAATTACTTATCTACCATAATTCTTGATCTTCCAGCGTATCTTCAGCATTCATCACTGATGGGTGTCAGCCATGAGCGCTCCGTCCCACGGGAGCGTCTCCCCCCCCCCAGGGGAGGCTCCTGCACCAATGGCGCCGCCCACGAGGCCAACACAAGGTGTGATGCTCATGGGCTGGCCAGTAACAGCTGTTGGCTCCTCCTTCGCCTCAGTTCTGCATGCAGGAGAGACAGAGGAAAAGAGACTAGAGAAAAACTGAGGGTGGGGCAAGGCAGCCCAAGTGACATTAAAAGGAAAAGATATAAACTGAAAAAGGAACAGGCTAGCCAGAGGACGAAGAGAATCTGGAGGGTATGGGCCAAAAGACTCAGTCCCTGGATGACCTGAGAAAACAGGAAAGCAGAGAAGAAAGGAAAATGGAGAGAAAATGGGAAAGGGGGGGGGACCCGAAAAGACCCTATCGATCAGCCCAGAAGGAGACAAAGTGCTTCCAGAGGTAAGCAGGCTTTAAGAATAGTTGCATAGAGTGCAACTAAGCAGCTCTAACTCCATTAGCTAAAAGGGCAATCGGGAAGGCCCCCCCCCGGGTTAAACCAGGAAGGACTCCCCCTGGATGGGAGACCACCCCCCCGGCCAAGTTCACAGGAGAGAACTCAGAGAGTTGGGGGGGCGGCCGGAGTAAGGTCTCCACCCATTCAACATCTCCCTCCCCAGGCAGAGGGAGACTAAAGGGGTAGAAAAAAGCGATAGGGAGAGAAGTGTAGAAAGGGGGGAGTCTCGTTAGCCCTCCTTGACCCTGCCCTCAATCCAAGGGGCCTCCTAAGAGCCACCACACCTAGAGGGAGGTGGACCAGTCCCAGAGGTTCCTCAAGGGCAGAGGAAAAAGGCCCGCCAGGAGTCCCCCAACGATCTCCCAAGAAAAGGCTCTACTGGTTCTCTTCCCATTAGAGACCCCTTCCCCAGTTTTGGGAGAAATGGGTCCTAGGGCTGCCGGAAGGCAAGAGGTCTCCCCATTGGATCTAGGGAGGATAGCCAGCTGGGTGGTGGACTGCCCAGGGATACACTGGAAGATCAAGAATTACGGTGAGTACGTAATTTTCATATCTTCCCAGAGTCAGTCTTCACCACTCATCACTGTTGGGTGAGTACAGAGCCCCACGAAGGGGATTCAGCACTTCCCTGAGGAACAGATGTCCCTCAGCCTCCTGTGGGGGAAAACACGGGAGAAGGAGACCCATTACAGACTGGCTAGGCCTGAGACTGGTCAGGTCAAGGCGGGGTCCCCCGTTCCCTGCGGAAAGGAAGGTGCCCCTGCAGTTCCCACCTCACCCTGCAGGAGAAAGGGCAGGTCCCCCGGAACATGGAGGCAATCACCCTACACCAGGCCAGGGGTGATAACCGAGATAGGCGAAGCCAGGACATTCGCCTGATGCAAATCGCTGTCCCAGCAAGCCTTGAAGCGACCTCATTGGCGTCATAAGATGCCCTTGTCTGGTGCCTTGCTAACTCCAGGTCTATAGCGAAGGGGGACATGACCTGCCTGGTTGCCTCTGAATCAGGCATTGATACCAGTACCTTACACAGCATCACCCACAAGTGCCTTTTATAGGCAGTGTGGTGTGCCTGATGTGATGCAATGCAAAGAAGCATCCGCGCAGAGGAGGAGAAGACTCTCCACCCCAGGTGGTTGAACTCCGCAGAGTCCAGATCCGGGGGTCAGTCGCGGACTGGACGTCTATGCCCAGTAGAGGTGTCCAGTCACATCAGTCCTGCAGAGGGATGCAGCAATGAACCTGGAGACCTCTGGGGTGTGCAGTACCAACACTGCCAGTACAACGGGGCTGGAGCTAGGGCAGATGGAAGCTGCCAGGTGCTGTATGACACCTCCTGGAAAGGCATAGGATGGGACCACCAAGTGATCCACGTTGTACTCACCCAAGAAGGCTCACGTCATACGCTCAGTATCGTGTCAAGCAATATAAGAAATGTGTAGGTCCTCGACCAGCCTCACGAGGAAAAGCTGATACTGTGTCTGATCAGCATCAGAGAACAGGTGCACAGAGGTCTTCTCTTCCTCGAGGGAGGAAAACGAGGAAGCCATGGAACCTGACAATTCAGACTCCAGCTGTGGTGGGGGAGATGGGCAAAAGACCTGCTCATCCATAGCCCTAACACAGTGGGTGAAATCCGCAGCCTGGGATCCGAACTGTTCCCAGGTCAAAGGTCCCAAAGGACCTGCATGGTCTGGGAGAAGAGGGGCTAGACACAGGCAAGTGAGAAAAACTCATAACAGCAAGTGAAGCACCTCTGCCAGGGCTAGGAGACCTAGCAGGCGATCCCGGATGACTAGGGAATTGGCACGTCTGCTCTGTCAACGGCCGCTGAAGTAGCCTGAAGTGGTCCAGA
This sequence comes from Neoceratodus forsteri, assembly GCA_016271365.2. NCBI lineage: Eukaryota > Metazoa > Chordata > Ceratodontiformes > Ceratodontidae > Neoceratodus > Neoceratodus forsteri. Next base: position 159,204,303 of record CM057456.1, on the reverse strand, counting down.
CTGTAGGGGAAGCACCCCTATGAGGGGACCATGACCACATGAGTCCAAAAGGGCAGTTTCCAGCAACACTCAATGAGGACTCCCTCGAAAGGGATGAGGAAGAGAACTTGAGTTCAGTGCTGTGGCTGCTCCCCAACCCCCGAAGGACCGCAGAGGAGCGCAGCAGCCCCTCGTCCCATCCCCTCAACCCCGACTCCAACAAAAACCTCTTCCTTGAACCCTGTGCCTTGGACACCCCTAATTCCACAGGCCCCCCCAAGGGGGGGTCCCAGTCCCAGCATCAGGGAGAGGGATGGCAGCCGAGCCCTCCCCCAACGCCCGGATTACCACACACTCAGACCCAGGACCACTGTCCTGCACCACGCTCCTGATGCTGCCATTGGCACAAGAGTCATCGCCAACTGTAGCCACTGGAGCCACGGGAGGGGACACCTAGGAAGGCACAAGGGTCCTGGGCCCTGGAGAGCCCACCGACTCCGAGGAGTCAGGCTGCCAGTCTGGATCACCCTCTCGATCATCCAGCTCCGGAGAGGAGCAGCTCCGAAAGACCTCCAGCTTGGTGACCCCAGGGGCTCTCCTGCCTATGGTGCCGCGAGCGGCACCACTGATGGGCCCAGTACCTCTTGCAGCATTGTCTCGATGCTGGAGCTGAAAACGGCTCCAGGAATGAGACAGCATTGGTGAGTGCTGCTGAGAAATGCCCCATACCAGGCAGTGTGACCATAGGCCCTGACAATGGCGGAGCCTGCACCTCCAAGGAGCTGACTGCCAGGGGCGGTGCTCCCAGCCTGGCCCCAGGTGGGACCAGTCCCACCCTCCACCACCATGGTAGAGGTCTCCTCCACGGCAAGGCTGGAAGAAGAGGAGGAGGCCTCTTCCTCACCAGACTATATAGGTCCCAGAGGGGACTCAGAGGAAGGGCAAAGAGACCTACGCTCGGACTGACAAGAGTGACACCTACCCCCAAAAGTCAGTGCAGCCCTGCTGACTTCGAACGCTCAGTACTTGAAACCGCAGTGGTCCATCAAGAAGCAGGTGTCACAGTGAACCATGTTGTGCTGGGGTCCAAGGCAGGTAAGCAGACATCATGCGGGTCCATAATGGAAAAATGCCAGCCGCAGGGACACCAACACATGGGAGGCCAGGCCGCCTTAGAAGAGCACTTTTTGTCCCCTGAACTGAGCATGATGAGAGTGGAAAACTACAATTACAAACACAGTGCAGACTTGACGCAGTTTAGGTAAAAAAAAACAGGAAATACCTTACCGGGATTCCAGAGATGGCATTGAGTAACTTGGACGGCAGAACTGAGGCAAAGCAGAGAGGAACAGTGTCAAGAAACATGGCCCTGAAATCAAGGTGCAGTGCCGTGCTGAGACTAGGCTGCCAATGCAGAGGAAATACCACAAAGCAGTTGCGAGGTGCTGTCTTGAACAGTGTGAAAAGCAGAACTGAGGCAGTGGAGGAGCCAACGGGTGTTACTGACCAGCCCATGAGCGTCACGCCGTGCATCGGCCTTGTGGGTGGTGCCGTTGGCACTGGTTCCTCCCCCTTGGAGGGGAAAAAAAAAACTGCCATGGTGTGCTGCCCTCACAGCTGACACCCACCAGTGATGAATGGTGAAGACTGACACTGGGAAAATCATGTACCTGCTGTTGTATAGTCTGTGAAAAACCAGGAGCTACAAAGCCAGGAGTGCCTTCTGATACAGATGCCTGCAGCAGCAGAGCAAGAGGCAGTGTCAAAGCATCCATAGCTGCTTTAAGCTAATGACTATTAGATGCTATGCCATGAGTAACAGTGTGCAGGGTCTTATGTTTAGTCTCAGAGTCAGGCTAAGACTCTACGAGAAACTTAAGTGAGCTCAAAGGGGTACTCATATTTGGTAGCTAGCAATTTGCATGCCAAGGCTGGCGGCTATGAACACTCTTGCCTATGACGCCAATCTTGTGTGACTCCTTGTTTAAAGGGTGTGCAGTGACCTCCTGGAGCAGTGTCAGCTATGGGCTGAGAAACATGCACTGGTGTATCCTTAGGAAGTGTGCATTTTCTATCCATCTGCTTATAGACAGAAGGGATAGAAGGGGACATGTCAATTTGTTGTGGTCTTTCCACTCCACAACTCGCCCTGGACTATGAGCTCTGGTATCAATTGCCTCCCTGCACAATTCGTTCCCATTATGTGCCTCCCTGCACAATTCGTTCCCATTATGTGCCTCCCTGCACAATTCGTTCCCATTATGTGCCTCCTTGCACAATTCATTCTCATTATGTGGGGTCAATGTCAACTCGCTCCCAACAAAACGCTCCGCGACAGCTCGCTCCCGACAATTCATATCCACCTCAATTAACTCCCGTACATTACGCTCCCAGTGCTACATGAATTTGCCTGACAAATTTCAGCATCTGTGGTCAGTTTGTCTGTAGTAACCGAATTACGAAATGAAGAGCTGCAAATGTCCTGATATGTTAAAATATGTATTTATCTTAAATGTTAAGTGTTTTTCATGGTGTTTTAAAGCGTGCCAGAGAAATAGGGATTTTCACGTGGCAAGAGTTCAAAATCTCTATCATTTGAGATGACTCTGCTACAGCTGACCATGAGCTTGATAGAAGTGACCAAGTTTGGACAGACAATGCTGAGGTGCAGAACAGTGGAGGAAGCGCGGCCCAAATAACTGACCCCAACTCTGCAGTGCCTGAAGTTTCTCTACCGAGGCAACCGAAATCTTGCATTGCGAATCGCTCATGATGCCCAATTGACAAGCTTTCTATCACTCCCTCTGGCTCAAACACCCTGGTGCAAATTAATCCCTCCATCTCTCTCTGCAATAAGTATGTCCGTCTGTTGGATGAGCTACATTCATCACAAGAAGATGTTAACTTACAGACCATAGACGATCAGACTGCCGATTCAGGTACAGCTCTTCAGGGCAACACTTCAGTTGATTCATCAGGGGATCATCCGAGGCAATTACAAGTTCCCCTCTTAAACAACTCGAACCGCCACCCCACTCGTTGTATAGCCTTCACTGCCGCAATTCTGTCGCACCCAGCAGGTCATGATTCCAAAAGGCTGTACATCGCTGTTGATACTTAATTCTTCTGGAACCTAAAAACTTTTACATTGTCATACAAATGTAAAGTATTCTTGTGCAGTAACATGTATATCTAACCTACCACGTACGCACCTAACATAGAAACATAGAATTTGACGGCAGATAAGGACCGCTTGGCCCACCCAGTCTGCCCATTTCCCTACCTACTGGATAAGCTGCAGATCCTAGTTAACCAGCAGCCTACTTCTTCTTCTTACCCCCAACCCCCAGAATTGCTTTATGACTGTCCCATGCATGCTTGAATTCCACCACTGATTTTGACTCCACAACTTTCTCCGGAAGGCCGCTCCATGCATCCACAACCTCTCTGTGAAAAATACTTCCTTAAATTACCTCTGAGCCCCCCTCTATCTTCAAATTGTGCCCCCTTGTTCTTGCACACCTCTTTTTTTGAAAGATGCTACCCTCTTGGACTTTGTTGATTCCCTTGAGGTACTTGAAAGTTTCTATCATGTCCCCCCTCTCCCTCCTTTCCTCGAGGCTATACATATAAAGCTCCTTAAGTCTCTCTTCATGTGTCTTCCAGTGCAGACCCTGCACCATTTTAGTTGCCCTCCTCTGGACAGCTTCCATCCTGTCTATGTCTTTGCGGAGACTGGGTCTCCAGAACTGCACACAGTACTCCAGATGGGGTCTCACCAGCTGTCTGTACAGAGGGATAATAACTTCCTGTTTTCTACTGGTGATGCCTCTCCCTATGCATCCCAGTATACCCCCAACCCTCCTTGCTGCCCTCTCACATTGCTTGCCCACCTTTAGGTCATCTGATATGACTACCCCCAGGTCCCTTTCCATTTTTGTTGTTGTTAGTATCTCACCACCCATTGTGTACTCTTCCCTGGGTTTTTGTTTCCCAGGTGCATTACCTTGCACTTCTTAGCATTGAATCTAAGCTGCCATACATTTGACCATTCCTCTAACCTTGCCAAGTCCCTTCTCATTCTTTCCACCCACCCTGTGCATTAACTCTATTGCAGATCTTAGTGTCATCTGCAAAGAGACATACTTTTCCTTCCAGTCCTTCCGCAATGTGCTAGAAGACATTGAAGAGGACCGGTCCTAATATTGAACCCTGCGGTACCCCACTAGTAACCCTCCTTTCTTCTGAGTGGACTCCATTTACTATTACTCTCTGTGTCCTATTCTCCAGCCAATTCTTTACTCAGGCTGTCATCTTGGGACCCACTCCCAGGCTGGCTAACTTGTATATTAATCTTTTGTGTGGGACTGTGTCAAATGCCTTGCTAAAGTCTAGGTAGGCCATGTCCACAGCCCCTCCCTGATCTACTACTTTGGTCACCCAGTCAAAGAAATCTATCAGATTTGTCTGGCATGACCTTCCCGCTGTGAATCCATGCTGCCTAGGGTCCTGTGCCCCTCTGGCCTCTAGATACTCGACAATTCTTTCCTTCAGAAGTGATTCCATCATTTTCCCTATCACTGAGGTTAAACTAACAGGCCTGTAGTTTCCTGCTTCTGCCTTGCTCCCACTTTTGTGAAGGGGAATCACATCTGCCCTCCTCCATTCCTCGGGTACCACCCCATCCTCCCATGATTTGTTAAAAAGGATAGTCAGTGGTGTCACTAATTCTACCCTTAGCTCTTTTAGAATTCTGGGATGAATCCCATCAGGCCCCATTGCTTTGTCCACCTTCAATTTTAAAGTTCTTTCAGAACCCTTTCTTCTGTAAATGGGCTGGTATCAACTTCTGTATCCAGAGTGTTACTACTGTTTGTTTTATGTACTCCCCTCTTCATTTGTAAATACTGAGCAAAATATTTGTTTAGTATCTCTGCCTTTCACAGTCTCCCTCTGCCCACCCTCCCTCCCTCCCTTTATTAGGCCTCACTATCCCTCCCTTGGTCTTCCTTTGCTCCCCGATGTACCTATAAAGGTTTTATCCCCTTCTAACTGAGTTGGCTATCTTTTCCTCGGTTTGGGCCTTTGCTGCTCTGACTGCCTTCCCAGCCTCCTTTGCTTTAACTGATACAGTTCTCTGTCCTGCTCCTTCTGCGATTCCTTGTACTTCCTGAATGCTTTTTTCTCTTGAACCTTCACTGCCACTTCCTTTGAGAACCATAGTGGTTTCTTACATTGTCTTGTTTTGTTTATTTGCTTCACACAAAGGCTTGTTACCTCTGTGATGGCAGTTTTTATTATTCCCCATTGTTCTTCCACCCCTCCTTCCTGCCCATTTGCTAGTGCATTCCTTAGGCACTCACCCATTTTGGCAAAGTCAGCCCTCCTAAAGTCCAGTACTTTTGTCTTTGTATGGCTTGACTCTATTGCTGTGTTTATTGTGAACCATACTGTTCGATGGTCGCTAGTTCCCAGATGGCTACCCACTTCTACATCTGTGATCCTCTCTCCATCTCCATTTGAGAGAATCAAGTCTAATATTGCTCCCTCTCGAGTGGGCTCCAGTACTAGTTGTCTAAGGCATGCCCCCTGTAGGGCATCTAGAATAACTGCACTAAATACTTTGCGTTTTCTTTCTGGATAATGCATATTTGTGTTCAGAAGCTCACACCCTTCCTGACAATACCCTTGAATAAAACCAGCTGTATCATGAAAAAAAAATAACTTCAGAGCCAAGTGTCTCTTTAGCATTTGCCTGCCTCCCTATAGTTACTTGTTGTGTATGTGTCAAAATCAGCAGGAGCGAGTTGACATCGGGAGTGAGTTGACAGGAGCGTATTGTCGGGAGTGAGTTGTCACGGCGTGTATTGTCGGGAGCGAATTGATGCGCTCCCCATTGTGCGCCACCTGGAGTTTATTTTATTTATGCTGGGGCGAACTGTCAGGGGACAATTTGTTCAGGGGTGCACTTTATGCTGGAGGTCATATCTTGGAGCAATGTGTCATGGACTGAATTGACCTGCACAAATTGTCATGTAGCAGATCTTTTCCAAATTGCATCTGACAAGGTTTCAAATGCTGGAGGAAAAGGGGGAACCAGACTGACTGGCATAGTGGAAATGTTTAACCACTGCAGATGGAGATATTCATCAGGATCAATAGCTGTAGGCTCAAAATCTAGTGCAGAATGCATGGTCTTTAACAAGGCCTGGAAAGTCAAATCCTCCTGTGGAACAGGAGAAGGGCCTGGGTCCGAAGATAAGAGATGATGAGTTTGGGGTCAGACTCATTCCCTTTCAGCTCCCCCACAGGAGGAGGATCATGCAGGGGAGTGGATCTCAGGAGCACCAATCCAGAATGAGGCCTTGGTGACAGTGGTCCCAATTTATGAGAAGCTGGTGTAAAGGGTGGTGCCGTGGCCCAGACTGAATCTGGTGCTGGGAGACTGATGCTGGGATAGGCCCAGAGATCCCTAAGCCCGATGATCCAGCTGGAACCAGACTGACCAGCAAAGGTGCCGTGGCTGGTCCCATCACAGTGACACTGAATGGGAGTGCAACAACTTGGACAGGATTCAGTGGCACAGTCACCAGCAAGGGCCCTGGTGCTGTTGCTAGAGCCAAATGCTCTACCTGGCCTGAAGGCCCAACCTGAGACTCCAGTGCTACCAGCCATGAAAGGCCATGGACTGGTTCCGCAGGCAGCAGCTAATGAGCCACATGCTGCACCTACTGCTCCATAAGAGCTCTCTAGTGGTGGAACTGCCTGCCGGAATCCTCACTAAGAGACGGAGAGGGATTTCTGGCCTGAGAAGTTAAAACCCTGGTGATGCCAATGGCGCTGGTGAGGGCCTTTTGCTTCGGGAGACCAAGGATTTCACAGCAAACCTTACAGATGGTGACCTTGAGAGGCACCACTTTTTCCCCTTCTTATGGGAAGAGTAAGAACTCGAGGCTGAGCTGCGTTGTGACTCCAACTGGGATAGAGAATGGGCCCACTTCTTTTTGTGCTTCCAGAAGGACAATCTTTCCTCCCAGGCACAGTACTGCCCATTGTCAGAACCCTCCCCCAAAGTGGGAAGTGAGCCGGACACAGCCCTGCTGCCAGAGCAGCTTGCCTGAGGAGACGGCCTACCGTCGTCATCCATGGCCATCGACTGTTGACTCAGCAGGGATGTGAGAGACAGAGAAATATTTTTGTAAAATCACTAAACTGACACAAAAATAACAAGCTCTAACATGAAACAATAAAAACTGATAAGAACTGAACCCTGCTGTCATACCGGCATGAAGTTTTCTGACTCCTGGCAGGTGAGTGACATCTTCACTGAAATGCACTTGATGGTGGGGAAAAAAAAACTGAGGCATTTGAGTGCTGGTGCTGAGGTAAGCCATATAGCATGAGCCAGTCTCACATGTGTGCAGCTTACCTCAGTGTCAGCCCTCTTGAAAAGTTATAGCTCCCACAGGGTCATAGTGCCTCCAGCTCAGACTCATCAGTGTGAATCAGTGGTGAAGGTTGATTCTTGGAAGATCTGTGGTTTTACATGTTAAACTAAACTGACACAAAAATAATAAAGTCTAGAATATTTTCAACTAACACTGAAGATTTGAACACTGTCGTCATATGGACTGTGAAGTTCTGGTCCTGATGAGGAGAATGGCAAGGCTACTGCTCTGCGCTCAACGGCGGAAAAAAAAGGAACCAAGGTAGCTGGGGCTGGCACTACTGTATGCCAATAGGTGTGTGCGGTGATGCATGCATAGGGTCTACCTATGCTCCAGACAAGTTTTGGCTCCCGAGGGATCCTAGCGCCTCTGGCTCAGACCCATTACTGTGAATCTATGGAGTAATTTGACTCTCAGCAGATTATACTCGGCAGATGAGTCCAACTGAAAAGCAGATTTGCCGTCCTCACTGGAGAACAGTGAGGGAGAAGAGGAGCATAAACACCTGGGTAAGACACTGGGGAAGGGCCCCTGAATCAGGTCCTATTAGACTCCCTGTGCAAGGCCACCACTGTGCTCACCCAAACATGGTTCTGCTCCCATGTTAAGGGCTCTGCTGGCCTAAAGAATGTGGGAATCCTATCTATCCACTCCTGAGACATTTGAGGTAAGGGCCTGGGAGGGGATGGGGTAGCTTGCTTAGCTGCAGCACCCATGTCTTGAGAACGACCCGGAGACCCTGGAAGCACCTTCACCCTAGGGGAGAACTGAGCCTCCTGCTGCTTATTTAAATGAAACAGTCAGTGAAAGTCTGTAAGTAGGCCCCGCTGCAAGGCCTGAGCACTGCTCATTGTCAATGCCGATGCCATAGCAGGGGAAGAACTTGGCACCAAAACAGTCATTGTTGTCAGAGTCGGCACTACTTGGCACTGACAGCAGAAGCTCCAACAGCTCTGGCCCCAAGCTCATCCTCACCACTGATGTCGGTGACATGCTTGACATGGACCCTCTTCCTCAGCCCAATGCTGACAATGCAGCCAACACTGATGTCGGCACTGACCACGCCACTGCAAACAGTGTCAGAGCTAAAGTCTGTGGCAGTGTTCCTGATACCCTTGTGCCATCATCATGAATTGTGACAACAGCTGTGGTGACAAAGGTGATCAGTGTTGATGTCACCGAAGTGAACAATGCCAGAAACCTTGACCCAACTATGGGGTGACCCATCGCTGATGGTGATTGGGCTGTGGTCGTTCTTTACCAGATGCCCAAGAAGGAGCCAATGGTCCAATAGACACTACCACCATACACTCCAACACAGCTCCAGCATGGAAGGGGTTAGCTCAGTGACTCCAGCATCTCTGAAGAGTGACAAGTGGACCATGGGAAATGGTCAAAATTCCTCTCGAGACCTCCTGGTTCACCACCTACCTCTGAAGGATGGAACCAGATGGCCCAGCTTGAGCTAAGAAACTTGGAACGTACAGTGGAAGGAAAAGCAGGTGTTACAGGACTCCATGGCTAGGTCCTGGACAGGCAAAAAAAGGCTGAATGCCTGTCATCCTTCCTGATCTTCTCACTGCGAGCACAAGTAACACAAGGCTTTTGAGCCATTCTTTATCGATGATGGGTATTCTGGAAAATAATAAACCGAGAAGAAATGGCAACAAAGGCAAACTGAGGTGATGCGATCTGCTCCCATGACAGTGGGGAAAAAACAGAGCTGAGGCAGATTGGGGTGGGGGGGGTCAGCAACAGTTATTGGCAGGCATGTGACACAACGCTGCCTCATGTAGGCACGTCGAGTAAGTCGCCACTGCTGTCCCCCTTGCCAGAAGATTCGCTCCCAGTGGGATCCAACTGCCTCTGGCAGAGACTCACAAGTAGAACTCTACAAAGAAGACTGATTCTTGGAAGATCTAAAGGTAAACACTTGTGAAATTATTTTGTAATATATTATAAGAAACTGTTACTTACCATCCTACTTTTGTTATCTTCATCAGTACTGTTGCCAGAAGACAATGGTAAAACTAAAAAAAATTAAAAACCCACAAATAGGACATTTTACGCAAATAATTGTTTCATTTTAGCCGTAGAACACATTGCATTAAATTGCATTCATAGAATACTGTACTAAACTGCATTGTTCGCTTTATGCTTCAGTAAGAGGCTCTGCATACTGATTTGTTTCCAACTGTTAAATTAGAGAGGAGTAGGAGTCATGTGGTTAGTCTTTGCTTTCTGTGGACTGGTGCCCTCCAAGACTCAAACCATTCCCCTCTGCATACTGCATGTTACTGGAATCAACATCTGACTGCAGCATATTATTTTAATTAAAAAAAAAAAAAAGAGTTAAAGGTTACCTTTCAGTTTAGGTTTGATTCTTGGTTTGCTTCTGCTGTAGTCTGACATTTTGGAGGTTGATTTTTTCTGATTTTCAGTGAGCCAGCTTTTATTACTACCACTTGTAGCTTCACTGCTCGAGTCAGAAAACAGATGTTTCTTGGAAGTACGGGACTGAAATACAATAAAATTGACAACATGAAATGCTTACGTAAACCCACACAACTAGATTTAATTTTTTTTTTTCAAGCAAAACAATGTACTACTGAAGAAAAATTAAAGCTACAATAATTGTTGATCCTCTAAAATATATTCTCCACAGAGTAACACTAAGGCTTCTGAGCCTGCGGTACTGGGACACTGTGGGACAACTGTTCTGAGGACTGGTGATGCGAGTAGTTCCCACGTGCACATTACCACATGCACCTGCTGCTATACAGTATTACCAGCCCCTAAATGACTCAGTACCATTTCTACTGAGAAGGTAAGCACAGCATGAACCTGACAAGTAACCTATGCACTTAACCCAAAGTCATGAGATAGAGCTGGTGGCCCGGGTCAGAATGGCCACCAACCCAGTAACACAGTGTCTTCATAGTCTAAATCAGGTACCAAAGGGTGAAGACCAACAGATAAATACTGGAATGAGTCCTGGGGAGGGGGTAGTGGGCAGGTATGGTAATCTATGGAGAAGATACTCCGGAAGATCAACAGATACCTTAGGTACATAACTCATTTCTTCCAAGAAATGAAAATTAGGTACTCACCATAATTTTGATCTTCTTGGACCATCTTCACTATGGATTCGCACTGATGGGTTCTGAGCTGCAGGTGCTAGGACAGTGTGGGAGACAGAACTTTTCAGAAAGGCCAGCGCCAAGGTAGGCTGTGCACATGCGTGGCACTACAAGACTAGCTGATGTAGCACCGCTTACCTCGGCACTGGTCCTCAACTGCCTCAGTACCTTTTTTAACAAGGAGGTGCAGTGTAACCTAATTAGGTATAACCCTAACCACCTGTATAAGAAGGTTCAATAACAAAGAAAACAGTGTCTTCACATCCCAAACCAAAAACTGGGGGTGGGGGGAGACCAACAAACAGAAACCGTGAGCCCGGGGAATGGAGGGCAGACGTGTGAATCAATGGTGAAGATGGTCAAAGAAGATCAAGAATTGCAGTGAGTACATAATTTTTATACCTTCCAGGACCAGTCTTCACCACTGATTCACACTGATGGGTAAGAGTATCAAGTTCAGACGAAAGTCCCCCCATGCTGGAGCTCACTCAGGGCAAGAGTCCATTAAGGACTGTCATGCCAAAAGAGGCATGCTGCCTTGCAAGGACATCCAGGGCATAGTGCTCGATGAAAGTGTGCACTGTGCTCCAAGTGGCAGCTCTGCAAATATCAGCGATAGGCACAGAGTGAATCTCTGCCAGGGATGTTACAACTGCTCTGGGGAAATGGGCACAAACCTGGCCTTCCAACTTGACTTGCACCAAGGAACAATTTTGGTGTAGGCAAGTGACTATCCATGCCGAAATGCATTTGATCGTAACTGGCTGACATAGTTGGTTACAGTTGAGGGAAACAGAGCTGTTTTGACTGCCAGAAGTCCTCAGTTCTATCTAGGTAGAATATTAAGGCTCTTTTAATATCCAGAGAGTGGAGGGTACACTCCCACTTGTTCTGGATGTTGGGAAAGTATGTTTGGCAGTACCAAAGGCTGATTCAGGTGGAACTCTTACATCACCTTAGGTAAAAACTTGGGGTGTGCGGAGAACCACCTTGTCCCTATGAAGACAGTATATGTGGGTCTGTGACCAAAGCATGCACCTCAGAGACCCTGCGGGCAGAAGTGATGGCCATCAAGTATGCAGTTTTCCAGGTTAGGAATCTGTGGTCACACGTAGCTAGGGGTTCAGATGGCTTATGCGGGAGCATGTACAGCACAAATTTGAGGTCCCAGGCAGTGACAGGTTTCCTGACTGGGGGCCTTGTGTGCAAAATGCCCTTCAAGAACCTGTTAAAGAGAGGCAATTGAGCTAGAGTGAGGTTATGAACTGGCTCATCATACACAAACAGCACACAAATCTACCTTAATTGAAGAGTATTGCAATCCTGCATGAGAAAGGTCCAGTAGATACTCCAAAACCTTGTCTGGTGGACATCTGAATGCATCTACAATATACTGAATTTGGAGCACCATTCAGAAAAATGTCTCCATTTAACTCTGGCAGAGGGCTTACGAGCAGCTTGGAGAATCTTGGAGACCATCTGGGACAGCTTGTACCTGCTCACGTACATGTCTTTAGGCACCAGGCATGGAGATGAAGGGAGTGCAGGTTGGTATGAACCAGGGACACCTGCATCAGAAGATCTGTCCAGAGAGGCAACTGAAATTGTTGAGCAGGGGAAATCATATTTGCCAAGGTCAGCATGGGGTGATCAGAATCTTTTTGGCCCCATGTGCCTCTAGCTTGAGCAGTACTTTCTGAACTAGAGGCGTAGGAAGAAATGCACACAGAAAGCAGTTTGCTCACCGCAGCCTGAATGCATCCTGACAGAATACACCATGTTCTGGATTTCTGGAGCAGAATTGAGTCAGTTTGAATTTGATCGAGGATGTAAAAAGGTCCATCTCAGGAATTCCCCACTTCTTGAAGAGAGACTGCATGACATCTGTTGCTAAGGACAACTTGTGAGGATCTGCTTCTGTCCTGCTGAGTTCACCCGCCAGACTGTACTGTGTCCCTGGAAGATAAATCTCTTGGATCAGGGCGTCCTGCTCCAAACACCATTCCGACACTCTCATTGCCTCCCTACAGAGGATAAAGAGTGTGCTCCCCCTTGCTTGTTGATGTAGTATATGCAGTGGTTAAACTGGAAATGTTCAGAAGGTGCAACTGTAATCTCTACATTTGTAGGAGGTGGAACTGTCATCCCAAGGAGGTGGAAGAAACTCTCTAATAGTATACAATGGAGAAAGGTGTCAGAGGAGGTGGAACTTGGTTTCTGTGAGTTCCTGCCCAATTTAAACCACGAGTATATGCCAAACTTGTTGTCCATCTTAAGGAGGATGACCTTGTGGCAGACAAAGTCCACCAGGGCCCGATGTGTGTACAGGATCGCTCTCATCTCCAAGACACTAATGTAGAAATGGGACTCTGCAGGGCCCCAAACTCCCAGAGTGTAGTGACATTGACAGTGGGCTCCCCACCCTAACATAAATGTGTCCATGGTTAGGGTTACCTGAGGCTCTGGGGAAGAGAAGGTGAGACCTTGGAGGAGACCGTCTTCTTGCATCCACCATGCAAGTGATCAACAAAAACATTGTCACTTTGATGGGGTAAGACTGAGGATGTATTGTCGGGGGGTCCACTCTGTGCTGAGCATCAACTGAATTGTCCTCTTGTGCACACTAGAGGTACTGTGAAGACAAAGGATGCTATGAGACCTAACATCCGCTGCATGGAGTGAGCCTGAATGGACTTGTTCTCCATGATGAACTGAGCCATCTGAAGGATGGCTTTACTTCTGTCTTCTGGGTTAAAGGCCCTCACCTTAGTGGTGTTCACGAGGGCTCTGATGAAGAGGAGCTGCTGAGAAGGTTGAAGCTGTGACTTCCCTAAAATCAGCAGAACTCCCATGGAGGTCAGGAACTGAAAACACAGATGTAACCATGCTCTTGGAAAAGAAAGAGGGTGCATGTCAAACAACCAGTTAAACAAAAGCACAGACGATGGCACATATTCTCAAAAAAAAATAATGAAATGATGAAATATATGAAAATCATGCCATTCAGTTTAGATGCACTAAAGCCTCAGCACTGTTGCCCCAGCACTTTACATCATTAGTATGACACTTTGTCAGGGAGCAGAGTTTCAGCACTATGCTTGTGAATTTATTCAGTTCAATTAAAGATATAGTAATACATATACAGTATTAATACATAGCGCAAGGAGACAGACAGCAAATAACCCTCCACCAAAACTAATACAAACGTGTTCACCATGTGAAAAATGTGCAGATTAAAAACAACAACTACATAAAAGCAACAAAAATACCTAAATACCAAACCCAAATATCAACTGGATATCAAGACAAGAAAGAAATGTAAAACCAAAAAATATACTCATGGCATAGCTGATATACAGCCATTGCCCACTAATGATAGGACAAATATTTAAAGCATGCTGCAAATCTAAAACACTTGATAAACAACAATTCATATGAAAATGTAAGAAAACATAAGAAGGGGGTTTGTGGGGGTGGGAGGAGTAGTGATAGATAGAAAAAATCCCTTAGAGTAGAGCTACTTAGAATATAGCACTCATTAAGAATAAATATGCATGAAACCTCAAAAGGAAAAGGGATAGATTTTATATGAAAGAATAACTAATCAAATACGTGTAGCGAAGCTGCTATATATTAAGTGCCCTCAGGAACAGATATTCCTAAAAAGAAAACTTTATTAAAACAATAATTAAGGAGAATAGAGGCGTTCCACATAATATGAAGCACCCAAAGGGCGGGTTGGGGGGAACCTAAAAACGGTTAAACACTAAATACACCATCAGAGACACTTTTAAAAAAAAAAAAAACTTAATACAGAAAAATGCTTGGGGGGGTATAAAAAAACTCATAAGTGTGGCTGCTAAAGTTAGAGCACCCAGCAAGCACGTACATGCTTAATAACTCAAATGAAAAAATGGAAGAAAAGGGGGAATGGAAAAGGATTATGAAAAACAGTATACATAATAACAGGTTACACTTTGGCCAAGTTGATGAACCAATAGTAAATTATAAAAATGAAAGTATGTCAAAGCGTAAGCAATATGGCACTAAGGGGTGTGTGTAGACCATAGTTTACACATGGCCAGGGGCATAGTAAGGCACAAGACCGAAGGCTGAGTGTCTTCAGTCGCTGGCTATGTGTAAACTATGGTTTACACACACCCCTTCGTGCCTTATTGCACTTATAAAATTGGCTTTTTTTTTTTACTTTTGACTATTGGGAAAAGCATGTTTATATGTAGAAAAAATACATTTACTTGTGTGCATTAGTGATAAAATAGTCCTTCTGCCCACTGCAAGTGATGCAATTGATGATGTCATTGTATCATTGCCTACAGGTCCAAGATCCCAGACCTGCAGGCAATAATGACAGAGGCTAAATTGGACATAGTAACAATTAGTGAGATGTGGTTTACCAGTAACCACACTTTGAAGACTTCAGTACCTGGGTATGTACTTTTCAGAAGAGACCGAGGTGCAAAAGGGGGGGGGTGGAGTGGCCCTGTATGTCAATGAAAATATCAAAGCTACAGAAATTCACAATACACATAAGGAGCCAGAAGAACTGTAGGTCACCCTGGAAACAGGAAATGGGGACAGCCATAAGAACTGGGGTTGTCCACAGGCCCCAGACCAGGGGGAGGACATAGCCACATTACTGTTATAAGATATACAAAACACGATAGCTAAAGGGGAGGTTCTGATAATGGAAGACTTCAACATGCCAGCTACAGATTGGTCAATACCAGCAGGAACATCTGCCAGAACTAGACACATGGTGGATTCCCTGCAGGGGGAGGGCCTCAAAGAACTGATACAACAACCCACAAGAGACAGGGCTATCCTAGATCTATTACTGACTAACAGGGAAAAGATCACAGATCTCCAGGTAGAAGGTCACCTGGGGACCAGTGACCATCACATGGTATGGTTCAATTTGGCTACTACAACTAAATCATCCCATTCCAAGGCAAAAATATGGGACTTCAGAGGAGCTGACTTTGATAAGATGGCCAACAGAGTTTAGCTAGCCCTGGCAAAAAGAAATACAGGTGAGGGGGTACAGACAAAGTGGGCAAGTATTAAGGATGCAGTACTTGAAACAACATCCCATTGTGCTATAGAGAAAAGGAAGTGCAAAAGAAGAAGGAAACCACTTTGGTTCTCAAAAACAGTAGCAGAAAAGATCAGAGCTAAAAGGCTTGCCTTTAGGAAACATAAGGGAACACAATGAGATGAAGATAGGGAGGCATACCAAACTTCCCTAAGGGAAGCAGGGAAGGCAGTAAGGCACGCAAAGGCCTAAACCGAGGAAACACCAGCACAAACAGTAAAAGAAGGTGACAAGACTTTCTATAGATACATTAGTGAAAGGAAAGTCCAGAGGGGGTATTGCTAAGATCAAAGTAGATAAGGGGGCGTGTGAGGAGGAGGACCATGTAAAAGCATCTATCCTAAATAGATACTTCTGCTCAGTATTTACTGAAGAGAAGGTAGGGCAGGGCCCACAGCTCAGCACCAAGGACACAGAGGGGTGGGTGGTGAGCACTAGTCCCTTAACAAAAGGAAGGGTCCTACAAGAGCTCGATAAACTCAGGGTGGACAAGGCAATGGGACCTAATGGCATACATCCCAGGGTACTAAAGGAGCTAAGGGTGGAACTAGCAGAGACATTATCAGAACTGTTTAGTGAGTCTCTGAGCACAGGAGAGGTCCCAGAAGACTGGAGAAGGGCTCATGTTATCCCGCTTCACAAGAGTGGTAGCAGGGAGGAGGCAGGGAACTACAGACCAGTCAGTCTTACCTCAGTAGTGGGCAAGATTATGGAAGCACTTCTTAAGGAAAGGATAGTGCAACACCTGGAATCCATAGGCGCACAGAATCCAAGACAGCATAGGTTTGCAAAAGGAAGGTCCTGTCAAACTAATCTCAGATTTCTTTGACTGGGTAACCAGAGTGGTGGACCAAGGAGGAGCGGCTGATGTCGCCTACCTTGACTTCAGCAAAGCTTTCCATACGGTTCCACATAGAAGATTGATCATTAAGCTGGGTAGGCTCGGGGTGAGTCAGAAGTTGGTCAACTGGGTGGCAAACTGGTTGACTGGCAGAAAACAGAGAGTGGTGGTCAATGGTATACAGTTAGAAGAGATACAAGTCACAAGTGGGGTATCTCAGGGATCAGTCCTGGCACCAGTCCTCTTCAATATCTTCATCAGTGACATTGCAGATGGACTGGAGGGTAAGGTTTGTCTGTTTGGAGATGACAGTAAGATCTGCAACAGAGTAGATGATCCAGATTGGGTGAGCAGAATGAGAAGAGATCTGGATAAACTAGCAAAAGGGTCAGAAGAGTGGTAACTAGGGTTCAATGCAAAGAAGTGCAAGATCATGCACATAGGGAAGAGGAACCCTGAAGCCACCTATAGGCTGGGAGGGAAGTTGCTGGCAGTCACAAGGGGAGAAACAGACTTGGGCATCAATCATCACGGATGACCTGAAATCATCCAAGCAGACCACTAAAGCAGTAGGTAAAGCTAGGGGGATGTTAGGGTGCATCAGTAGGGGTATCACAAGTCAGAAGAGGGAGGTAATAATTCCTTTTTACAAGACACTGGTCAGACCCCATCTTGAGTACTGCATGCAGTACTGGAGGACACACCTCACAAGGACATTAACCAAATTGAGACAGTCCAGAGAAGGGCAACCAAAATGGTGCAGGGACTGCATCAGAAAACATATGAGGACAGATTAACAGAGCTAAATATGTATACCCTAGGGCAAAGGACTGAGAGAGGTGATATGATCGAAACATTCAAACACCTTAAGGGCATTAACAAGGTGAAAGAGTCTAACATGTTTCAATATAAGAAAAATAGCAGGACAAGAGGACACAGCATGAGATTAGAGGTAGGCCGATTAAGGGGTAATGTGAGGAAGTTCTTTTTCACAGAAAGGGTAGTGGATGCATGGAACGGCCTACCTCAGGAAGTGGTGGATACGAACACAGTGCAGGGCTTCAAACAGGCATGGGACAGGCATAAGGGAACAATACAAATGAGTATGAATAGATAGGCCATTGACAGTGCAAAGACTGATGGCACATTTATAAGGTAGAAAAAGAAATGGACAGACTTGATGGGCCTTGCGGTCCTTATCTGCCATCAACTTCTATGTTACTTTTTTTTTTCTGGGTTTTTTTTTTTTCTGTTTTTTTTTTTTCTCTGTTCTCCACATTCAAGATATTCAAGATATGGAATGTTTACCATGGAATACATGCATTCAAAATTCTGCTCAGTTCCACTGGCAGAATGTTTCTCTCTCAACACACTGTACACACAGGCAACAAGTAAGCAATAAGACATGATGGTGTGTGCATTACGGTGTAATGACCACACTCCTAGGGGCATAGTTAGGCACGAGGCTAAAGGCCTTGTGCCAGTCGTCCTTAGGAGTGTGGTTATCACACCGTAATGCACAACCCCAGAGTGTCTTATCGCGCTTATAAAATGGCCCTTTATTTTTAGGAGCAGTTTTTTTTTTATTTAAAACACATTTTTAAATAAGTAAAAACGTAAGTGAATCTGTGCTTTTAACATAAAATAGTCCTTCCGCCTGTTGGTGCTAGATTAAAGTAATGTTAAAAAACAAAAAAAGGTTTTGCACTGGGAAGCTGGTAAAGGTAAAAAGTAAACATAGTGCAAAGGAACCAAGCACACATCACCTCATATTTAAATGGACACCAGATATTTTAAGCAAAAACTTTAAGTAAAATACGCTTATTTTACTTAATAAAGTAAAGTTTTTGCTTATAATTTCTGGTGTCCGTTTAAATATGAGGTGCTGTGTGCTTGGTTCCTTTGTACATGATTAAAGTAATGTTATACAGTGTGTGCCTCCCTGCCCACTCAAGCTTCATATTCTGCTGCCAGCCACAACCATTCACAAATGCCGTTTTCCTCTTTTTAAATATAGTCCCCTTACTTTATTTCATTCTCCTCACTCTGTAGACAAAACTAAAAGTGTAACCCCTCACCTCTGCCTTTTTGCAAAACGACAGGTGGCATGCTGTTGAAGCTGACAGCAGTACCTGGTGGGGACCTGGGTTCAGGGAGGATGAGGTTACTCGGCACAGGGGGACCTAGGTTTGGCTACTCTGCACAGGGGCACCCAAGTAAATCCGAACACAGGAAGCAATAACTGTAATGTCCAGAACCAGGAATGGGATTCTTCAGTGTGGTTTTTATTCACATACTAGCTGAACAAACAAAGCATAGACTGACCCCCATGGGGCTACATTTCCTGGTAATGCAGATTAGAGACTACAAAACACTATATCACCATTTTCAGCCCTCAGGCTCTGAACCCACCAGGCACATAGCCCGGACTTGCACGCAGCTTTGGGTACGCAGCCCGACTTGTACACACACGGGTTTTCCCCACTGGCCTGGCTCCCATGCTGGCCACTTGATCCACAGTCCATTTGACAAATTAACCAATTATCCTGTTGTGGCTCCCCAAACCACACTAGAGTCTGCGACTCCTAGAGAGAATTTTCTTTACAATCCCATATCTGGGTACTTCCCCCATCACTGGCCAAGTGCCTGAGGCAAAGTAGAAAACACAGAAGAAATCTGTAGAGGTGGACCTGGTCACTAAAGATGGAAGGCCACCCACCTCCAGCTCCCACAGCCCATACCCGGCCACTTCTCTAGAAAACTGAAACAATTCCTTTGCTGAACTCCTAAATGTAGATTAAGGGTAGACGTCTGTCACATCTCCTCTACATATTATTTGAATCTCACAAAACTCAGGGATTTGACACTACTTTTACTTGCTTTGCCCATTTCTCTAGGTTTCCCAATATGTCGTTCAATCCCTAGATTTTCACACAAGTTCCAGGGTGAAGAAAACATATGCCCTTTTAGCCAGAGCAGACACTCACCCTTAAATTGCAGATGCCCCACAGGCGACTCACAAATCTTCCATCTTCCAAAATAAATCCTGGACTAAACAGGCAGCTTTTCCTCCACTAGCAGAATTAAGGGATTGCCTCCCCAGGAATTCACCTACACTCGAGGGGAGGGGGCACTGAGACCCAAAAACAGCGGTCTCCACCACTTGAGTACAAACTTCACTCCTTCAAGCCAAACTGCAGACTCTCACTTTGAAAACTCCCAACGTTCTATCTAACTCCCTTTGCTGCAGATTCCAATGTGGCTTATGCAGCTGCGAAAGTTTTATTGGTGATGTCATCCCTCAGTCTCAGCTGAGACTGAGAACAGACTGAGACAGTGTGAAACCCATTTAACTGGAGTTTCACAAGCTGCCTTTCCTGCCTACCACTACGTCTTACTGGGATTCTAGTAACCCCGGGTAACAAGGGGGTTACAAAAGGAAGCCATAACACAAGCTTCTCAGTTCCCCGATGCTGCAAGCATGAGTGTGGTTCAAAACTGCCACACTCACTGAGAGGATCATGAACTGCTTACTCTGTCCTAAAAGCTAAACAGCAGGATGAGTCATTTACCACCTTTTCTTTTTGTTTCTATAGTATTAGAAAATGGGTAAAAGGAATTAACCTTTCTGACTGGCTGAAGCACTTCTCTAGCTGGGCATCTATCAGACAACAGATGCCCAGCTATTAAAAGTACCAGCCCAGCCAACCCCATCACCAGAATCCTGCTGGCCACCCTCATCTCTAATTGGCTAAAAACCCTTCTTACTTTTTCAAATGTCCGCCATTTTTTTTGTTTCGCCAAGCAAGACATACCTGCCCCCAATGCTGGCCGAATCCAGAATGAAATGAGAAAGGGCACTTTAAAAACAGAAAGAAGAAAGCAACCAGGAAAAAGCACACTCCTGTCCTGTTCACTCCTGGGCACAGGGAATTTTCAAACGGCAAACCCTCCATTTTTTTCCTCCCAATCGCTAACGGACCTTGACAACCAAATGATAAGTAACCCCCAAGCATGCCCAACCCATCAACAACATAACTAAACACACCTTTTTAAATCAAATCTTGCCTTTTGATAGAGAGCAGCATAATATCAATAAACAGCAACTCTCCGGTCCTGTTCTATGAAAAGCCGGCCGGCATAGTAATTCCAGCAAGGCGGTAAAGCACGTTCACATCCAGGGATCCAAAGTAAGGAAAATATGCTCCTTACCCCTATTCTCCCGTTCGCTCCTCGGGCTAACTGACCTCATCATTAACCATTAAAATGTGACCTAAACTGCCACTCTGCCCCAGTAAACACAAAATTCAAACAGTCCACAAACAAATCTTTCTTTTTTTGGTTCCAAACCAAATCGGCAGCACAGTATCGGCTGTTCCTTATAGCGATTGTTCACGCTATTGCTGCCTTTCCCCCCAGTGTTTTTCCTGCTGGCAACAAAAAAGAAAGTGGTAAAACATAGCAACTTCACTTTTTTTTTTTTTTATCTTAAATGATATAGTACCTGTTCTCATCGCCCGTTGCCTTGCAGCATTGTCAGCAATGCACAGAACTCGTGGTGGAGGAGATGATTAGATGCGAGTAAATACACAAAAAATAAATAAAAAAATGGATTACAGCCTGTATGTCTTTGGTTGTGGTGGTGTTGGTGGGGGGTGACAGTAACATTTTGAAACTGAGGAAATCTAACTCAGGATCTGTGAGGAGGGAGTGTAACCATGACAACAGTTGCAAGTCACAAGTCATAACAACAGAGGCTGCTCTAGGACACAAGTCCCTAATTAAAAAAAAATGCAGCAGTCTAATGCAGGGGGAGGAACTATTTTATTACAAAACAAATTAATTTTAACATGTAAGCATAAAAATATCTTTTTCAAACAAATAATATTACTGTGGCCCATTTTCTAAGTGCAATAATACCCTCCAGGGTAGGTGGTATTGCACTATACCGGACCTTCCAGGGGCTATAGGCCCTCCCCGCCTGCGCCTGGCCTCATTACGCCTCTGGGCAGTCCGGTACAGCACAATACCGCCCACCCTGTCGCGTATTATTGCTTACTTTCAGCATTCTTTTATTTTTCCTCTGTGTTTCCCCACATTCAAGAAATTGAATGTTTGTCATGGAATTTTTACTATGGAATACAGGGATTCAAAATTCTCCTCGGTTCCACTGGCAGAATGTTCCTCTTCTAACATACTGTAAACACACATCAAGGCCTTTTCTAAAGCCACAGACTCAATTATCTCACTGTCAGGGAAAGCAGAAGAGATTTCCCTGATGAGCATGGTAAAAATAGAAGGGCGATTTTTCACTGTCAGCAAAGAAACAGTTGTAATGAAAACTATAAACAATACTTATTGTTTCTAATTTGTTTATGTGTGTAAGGAGTGTGTGATGATCAAGGAAAAAACATTTAATTTGTTTTATTTTTTTATTTAAGGTAGTTTTTTTTTTTTTTTTTTTTTTTTTTAAGGGCCTAGTTGAAGGCTTTTACAGTGTAACGGTAACAGCCATATTTGTGATGGAAAATCAGTTCTGGATCTAGGGAGACTGATGGAAGATAGTTCTGTTTGTAGAAGGACTGATTTGCTTATTGTGTGATGTGGTTTAGGACCAGGATGACTGTGCGTATATAGAGATTTAATGTACGGTCAGCTGATATCTCTTGGCCAATGAGATTTCTAGATTTTCTCATGCCATTTTATAAGTAAGCAATAATACCAGACAGGGTGGGCGGTATTGTGCTATACTGTGCTGCCGATTTGGTTTGGAACCAAAAAAATAAAGATTTGTTTGTGGATTGTTTGAATTTTGTGCTTACTGAGGCAGAGTGGCAGTTTAGGTCACATTTTAGTGGTTAATGATGAGGACAGTTAGCCTGAGGAGCGAACGGGAGAATAGGGGTAAGGAGCAAATTTTTCCGTTTTTAAAGTGCCCTTTCTCATTTCATTCTGGATTCAGCCAGCATTGGGGGCAGGTATGTCTCGCTTAGTGAGACAAAAAAAAAATTGCGGACATTTGAAAAAGTAAGAGGGTTTTTCAGCCAATTAAAGATGAGGGTGGCCAGCAGGATTCTGGTGATGGGGTTGGTACTTTTAATAGCTGGGCATCTGTTGTCTGATAGATGCCCAGCTAGAGAAGTGCTTCAGCCAATCAGAAAGGTTATTTACTTTTACCCATTTTCTAAAGGCCTTTGTTGCAGCCAGAGACTCAGTTGTCTCACTATCAGAGCAAGAAGAAGAGAGTTCCCCGATAAACAGTTAAAGATAGAAGGGGGATTTTTCACTGTCAGCAAAGAAACAGTTGTAGTGAAAACTATAAACAATACTTGTTGTTTCTAATTTGTTTATGTATGTAAGAAGAGTGTGATAATCAGGGAAACAGCATTTAATTTATTTGTTTTATTTTATGTTATGTTTAAGGTAGTTTTATTTAAAGGGCCCAGTTTAAGTTTTTTTACAGTGTAAAAGTAGCAGCCATGTTTGTGGTGGAAGATCAGTTCTGGCAATAGAGGGCGAACTGAAATGCCTGAGTTCCAAATGCCCATTGATCTGTGTTGCGGACTCTTCACTGCTGAGCAGTCCTTTTTTAACCATGTGTAAACCATAGTTTACACATAAATAAAAGCCAATCTGATGACACAATTTTACCCTGCCATTTTATAAAATCATTTAAACCATGATGAGTGTGAGCTTTCAGTGTATAAACCCAACCACTTTCACACTGAAGTAAACTTCTTTTCCTATCCCTGCCACTGAGATTGGTAGATGTATGTTTGAGACCAATAAAATGAAAGTTATACAGATTACTGTCATGAAAAGTGGCAAAATGTAAACCCACCGAGTATCTGGATCCTGTTTAACAACTGAATCAGCATGTTCTTGGATCCTTTCTTTAAGCGCCCTAACTGTACATACCACACACAGTTTAGGGCAAGAACATGTCAATACATAAACAAAGGGTGTTGTAAAGTTGATAAATTGTTGAAAAAAGACATCTTTCTTTAGAATGGGACATTTAAAGAGCAACTCTGCACTTCAGCATTTGCTTTCATAAATAAGATGTTTCCGCTGTTACAAGTTACCAGAGAATACAGTTTTTTTTTTCCTTTTCAATGTTCCTTTCTGATATTTACACATATCCAGGTAGTCAGTCTAAAAAGTCTGCATATAAAAATTTGCCTCTCCCCTGTTAACCTCACAGTGCCTTTGGTTATGACATCATAGTGCTCACCATGACAGCAGTCTGTGGTATCACAAACAGCAATTGTGTGGTCAGCAGGGGAGAGCCAGATACATTTTGAAAGACTCAGTGAAAATAATTGCTGCATTATCTACAATATTTAGTAGACCAGCAGCAGGGGAGAGTGAAAAAAGTAACACATAACTACAAAACAATAATGCTAAAACAGAACTGGTGTAAATCTAGTGATTTGCTCTTTAAATGTTTTTTCTTGAATGCAGTATGTGCAGATGTTGCATCTGCCACAGCGGTAACAGCTAATCGGTTTAGGTGGCTTCCAGGTGTGTCAAACTGTATTGGAGGGTTCCTTGTAATAACAAAAATTAGTTAATAAATTTTCAAGATTTTTCCTCTCAAATAAGAAATTCTAGGTCGTGAACCCACAGCATTTTTTAGTACTGGATCACTACCCAAAACCTTTCAGTATTTGTGAATGATTGCGGAGATTTCAGATAAAAAGTGATTATACTTTGTCACAAATGTGGCAGGTTGGGTTTTCTTCTGTGTTTTTTTTTTTTTTTTTTTAACGTGCTTGTTTTTGGCCCTTGGACATCTGGGGGAGGAGACCACCCCCACATGGGCTATGGTTTCTGTATACTGGTATCCACATCAAGGGGTATGTGCTGTGGAATTTTTCCTGCTTTGTGTCCCCCCTCCCCACCTGACTGAGGTGGGGCTGAACGTGCAATGACCTCAGCACATGATCAGGCATGCTCCTGCACTTGACATGCAGTGGTCCACTGGTCCCCACTCCGACAGGCTCCCACTATGGCCCCAGACTGCCACACCCCCCTGCCAATGCTAGGGGTCAGTAGGCTTTGGAAACCAAAGTCCCTCCTGCCATGGAGAAGTCGAGCAGTCCTCGAGACACTCAGCTTGCTTCCTCCCTAGCTGGCCCTCTGGCATCCAAGGTCCGCTCCTGACCCTCGGTCGATGGTGCTGAGATGGAAGTACTTCCACTGCACCGGTGGGCTGGCCCTTCTTCTGTGTTTTTAGATTTAGTTATTAGCAAATTACTCAGATTTAACCTTAATGTTCTGTTGTAGGCCAAATCCAATGATGCCTCAGAGTACCCGTGTTGCAAGAACCTATTCTTAAGTTCCACTGCCTGAATTTCAAATGTCTCAAGATTAGAACAGTTTCTTCTTACTCTAGTGAATTGTCCATAAGGAATGAGAGTTTTCAAATGAGGTGGGTGGGCACTGGATGCATGCAATAACATGTTCCCAGATGTGGGTTTCCTAAAGGTTTCACTCTCTAAAGGTAGACCGTCCCTCTCATGTTTGTTTATTTAAAATTTGGTAACTGGGAAAGGCACACTGAGCAGAAGCTCATTTCCAGATGCGACCTGGGGACAAGGGGTACAAATACAACAAGGGGATTACAAAATTCAAAAATTCAGATACAGTAATATATAATGTGCAAATAGATTTCACTTTTAAATTTAAATGATTGGATACTGTACATTGATAAATAAGCAACATAGCACAACAAAAGCGTAACATGAGGTCACTAAATTAAAACAGGAGATGGAAAAGATAGGACAGGACAGGAGTATTTTAGATTAGGACAGTGGTTATGTAAAGATAAATCCAAAAATGTATTTGTTTATTAAAGAGTTTCACCAGGAAAAAAAACATACTGAGCACAACGTAGCTCATTTCCAGATGTGTGCTGGGGGAAAGGGGAGAGGGAAAGCATTACAATATTCGAAAAAGATGTATACAATTGCACAGGCTGACATGCAGAGACATATAATGAGTACAGAGGTGAATTAAATATACAGAACGTAACAGAAACACATAGGTACAGTATATACAATAAGTGCAATATGCAGTGGCAGCAGTTAGGTAACTCAAGTTCATACAATGTTCAAGTAGGTGAATACCACAAGTGCAAAATACAATCACAGCAGTTTGGATCCAGAGGAACGGAGGGAGGGTAAGCATACACTTAAGGACAGTGGCAGGAGGGAGAGGTGTGGGAGCGGAGAAGAGAGATTAGTGAGGGTTTTGAACAGGCTGAGTGAATGTTTAAGGGAAGAGAATTCCAGAGTTTAGGAAAGCAGAAAGAGAAGGCCGATTGACCAGTGAGAGTTTTATGGGAAGGGAGCTTGAGGGAGCAATACCCAGAGTTTCGGAGGGAGGAGGGGGTGGATGGAGAGAATAGGGAGTCAAAATATGGGGTAGGGAGGATAGACAGAGTTTGGAAGTAAAGGAGGCACAGTGGGACACATGGCAATCCTCCAGGGAAGGGAGGGAAAGAGCGAAGTAGAGAGAACACTGGTGGGTAGAGCAGTTGAGAGCAAAGTGGCAGAAGGAGTGGAAGAGGGGATCCAGTCTGGCCACAGTTGATTTAGGGGCACCACCATAGACAATATCGCTGTAGTCAAAGATGGGGAGAATCATCCTGGTAAGGATGTTTAGTGAGCAAGGAGGGGGATACAGCTCTTATGCCTAAAGAGGGCACTCAGTTTAGGGTGGAGCTTTTTATGAATGGTGTCTATATGCTGGGAGAAATGGAGGTGACAGTCAAGCCATTTGCCAAGGTATTTGAAGGCAGTTGAGTCATCAACTGGGATACCATCTAGGATGTGGAAGAAAGGGAACAATGGGAATTTAGAGAGCCTTGGTCTAGTACCAAAGCATACAGACACCATCTTCTTGGCATTTAGAGAGAACAGATTTGACAAACCATTTCCGGACGAAGTCAAAATCAGGTTGGAGTTTGGATACAAGCTCAGCTGGCGATGAACCAGAGACATATACAGCAGTTTCATCTGTGATGAAAGTGATAGAATTAGAAACACTAAAGTATGTGAAACAAACCAAAATCATTATTCAAAAAATCTGAAAAGGAAACAGCAGACTTCCTTTCCCTTGTCTTTTTCTTTTGAAGTTTTCATGTGTACAGTATTTATGCCTTATGAGTGCTATAGTCTACGTTATTTTACTCCAAGGGATATTTTTCAATCTGTTGCTACTCCTCCCACCTCCACAACCCTTCTTCTTTCTTATTTTACATTTCCATGAGGACTGTTTTACAGGGAGTGCTTGATACTTGCAGCAAGGTTTTAAATCTTTTTCCTATCATTAGTCGGCGATTGCTAGATATCAGCTATGCTACGAGTATATTTGCCTTTACATTTGATTATTTCTTTTTTCTGGTTTTTATGACCAACTGATATTTGGGTTTGGTATTTTTGCTGCTTTTATGTAGTAGTTATTTTTAATCTGCACATTTTTGACATGGTGTACACTTTTGTAATAGTTTTGGTGAATGGTTATTTGCTGTCTAACTGATTTATTTATTGAAATGTTTCAGCAGGAAGGCACACTGACTGACAAGTCGCTCGTCTCCCGGTGCGACCTAGGGGGAAGGGGTACATTAGGAATGAGACATTGAATATTCAAGTCATAAGTTCAACATTAACATACAGTTGTAAGATAGATGTTACAGTGTTACAACAGTGTTGCATATCATAGGTAAAAACAGTGGACAACAATAAGTGCTGGATTAATAAGTAACAAGTGCTTATGTGAAAGAAAAGGGGGAAAAGAGAGGCAGTGGGGAAGGGGAAGAGTTGTGTCCATACAGACTTCTTCAGGATGTGAGGATCCTGCACTGCACTGGCCAGAGAAAAGGGGATAAGGGAGTGTCCCAGAGAGACCCTTTCAGGATGGTGGGGGAAGGGAGTAGATGAGAGATACAAGCCCCTTTGGGGGGTAGGGGAGGAGCCCATGGAGACCATTCGGGGCCCCTTATATTCTGAGAGAGATCAAGGGAGACCAGTAAGGGGAAACAATCTGGGGAAAGGGGAGGAGATGCTGTCTTGTTGTACTATGTATTAATATATGTATTACTGTATCTAATGGAACCAAATAAATTCTTAAACATAGTGCTGAAGCTCCGCCCCCCTGACAAAGCATCATGCTAATGACATGAAGCACTGGGGCAACAGTGCTGAGTCTTTAATTGATGTAAACTGACTGGTGTGATTTCATTTATTTCATTATTTTATGTTTTTTCAAGAATGTGTGCTGCCATCTATGCTTTTGTTTGACTGGTTTTTTGAGGTGCATCAGATTTCCCTTCCGAGAGTATGGCTACAACTGCGTTTTCTGTGTTTGTGCTATTGTACGGTCCTAACACGCAGCACGAAGACATCTGATAACTGCAAAGCGTTTTTTTCTTGAGTTTTATTTTTATGCCATTCATGTTTCAGTGCAGCTGGAGTAAAGCACTTCAGCCAAGGTGCTTTAATTATTTGAATTTTAGTTTTGGGTTCGGAGAAGATGGCCACTCCACTCGGTACGGAAGCTTTTCAACAGCATGTTCTTTAATTTGGATACTTTGCAATGAATGGAGTGCAAGTGTAACTACAGACTTGACCAGAG
This sequence comes from Neoceratodus forsteri, assembly GCA_016271365.2. Lineage (NCBI taxonomy): Eukaryota > Metazoa > Chordata > Ceratodontiformes > Ceratodontidae > Neoceratodus > Neoceratodus forsteri. Next base: position 159,176,142 of record CM057456.1, on the reverse strand, counting down.
TGGATTCTTTCTCCTGCTTTGAAAACCCAGCAGCATCGGCTAGATGCAGGTTGGCAACAGCAGCAGCAGCTATTCCTACTACTACCCACACTGAGCAAGATGTCAGTCTAAAGGTACTATATAATGAGTGTGAAAAATTAAAATTCAAGGAGATAAATTCATTCTATAACAAACTTTACTTTACTGAATACCAAGAGAAAAAGTGGGCACCATGGTGACTTAGCATATATAATGCACCATCAAGGGGTACCAGCACAGATGGGAAAAGGCACTTTCTAATTGCTCTGAAGAGCTCATATTCTAACTGATCAGGATTAAGACATCCATACTACAGTAACTAAAAAAATCTGGGGAAATTCAAGTTATTACTGCTTAGGGATCACCCTGTCTTTAAAAACTTTGAAATCAATTCGCAAAACAAGTTAATTACCTATGAGAAGGAGATCGTAGAACACAAGAAAGGCAAATTAGAAGTGCTTTATGAGATTATGATTTAAAAAATTTTTCGTATGGCAATGACCTGAACCGCAAGTAAATAGAGGTAGACCAATCAACATATCTTCTAGTCGGGGTAGGAATTGATCCAAATCTAAAACCAAAGGTAAATCAAGGGTTTCTAACACCGATTCCTCGACAAGTGCAGCTGAATAAGAATCAATAATTTGACAAATGTCTTTTTCCGATTTGTGCCAAGTTCAACCACATCCCCCTTTACCAAAAAGAAACGCAAGACACATGGGGTAAACGAGGAAGAGGTCACAGAATGGTCTTTAATAGACAATTTGAGGAGTTGATCTCAGAAGTAATACATCTTTCAAGATTATCAACTTACGCACACACAGATTGAGGTACTTCAGAAAGGTTTAACATTTGTGCCTGATGCAAAGGTAAATGAGTTTGAACTTTTTATTGACATAAAAAAATGATTCTGTAAAGTAACCCTTAAGAACTTTATTTGTAAACAAAAACACATGGATTTTGGAAATTTGCAACAGATACAATCCTTTGATGTGGACATTCAGGCCCTTATTTCTTTCCTTGTGGAATCAAAATATTTTGACCAATCAGTGAATGATCCTGAACTATTAATTTCAGATCTGAACAGTGAGACAAAAACATCTAGAGTTAAATGTGACTGTTCCATCCTGTATAATTACATTTAAGCCATGCTCTACATTCTGTCCACCTGTTGCAAACTCTGCAGCCTTACAAACCTATCAGAATTTGGTTTTGAGGGATATCAACAATCAGTTCTGTACTAAATGGAAGTACCATAAACCAAACCTGACAAAGCAAGAACTAGCCAAAGTCCATCAAATTAATAGGAATCAAAGAGGCAGACAAAGGTGGCAAAATTGTGGTCCTAAATAAGAAACAATATGATGATGAAATTAATAGACGATTACAGGATGTGAACAGCTACCAGAAACTGCAAGGTGACCCAATCAAGGCATTTAAAACACGTATTGATGCTTTTCTTCAAGATCCTCTCTCTAAGGGACATATTACTAATACAACTGCAATACATGCAAGCTAACTACCCTACAGTACTGAAACTTTATGTCCTTCCTAAAATCCATAAGGACCAGACCAACCCCAGACAGACCAGTTGTGTCAGGATGCGACTCACTAACTGAAAATATTTTTGGTTTTGTGGATTATTTTCTAAAGCCTTTAGTTCAAGTTCAACCTTCATATACAAGAGTCACTATGGATGTTTTGTCTAAAATGAAGGGGTTGGTCTGGTCCTCTGAATTTAGGCAGGTCATCATTGATGCTGTCAGCCTCTGTACAAATATTCATCATGATCTAGGTTTAAGAGCTCTTGACTATCATTTTAAAAATTCAATCCTTGCTGAAAATTTTCATAAAGAGTTTATTTTAAGAAGCTGTTAATCGAATATTAAATAGTAATTTTTTTTGTTTTAAGCTAAATTTTATCAGGCTTGAGGTACTGCAATGGGGACAACGATAGCCCCCTCCTACACCAATTTGTTTCTGGCATGGTGGGAGGGGGACATTGTGTTTGACCACACAAAGAATCCTTTTCTTCCCCATATATACACTTTTGGGGTCATTCTATTGATGTATTAATTGTATGGAGGAGTGATACTCAGTCTGTTTTCCTTTTACATTTTTTGAATAATTATGTTTTTGTTTTAAGTTTTATATTCTTTAGTGATCCTAATTCTATCACTGTTTTGGATTTATCTTTGCATGGGAGGGATGGTCAACCTGTAGAAAGTCATACCTTTAGGAACCCCACCTCTAGGCAAATGTTATTGCATACATCCAGTGCCCAGCCACCTCATCTGAAAACTGGCATTCCATATGGGCAATTCACTAGAGTAAGAAGAAACTGTTCTAATCTTGAGACATCTGAAATTCAGGTAATGTAACTTACCTAGCTGAAAAGATGATTTTATAATGCATCATTAAAATAACCATGACAGGTGATGTGCAAAGATCATGAACAAGCTTCAAAAAACATCAATGTGATCATGAAGAACAATCATTAAACATGAACATTAAATGGCCACCAATCAAAAAACATCATGTTATGGAAATGGTGATAGTGATTAATGATGATCACATATCATCATGATTTCCCATGGCCAAGAGTACTGTAATAAATTTAAAAATCAATTTATCTTCTTTCTATTCTTTTGAAATTTTTTATTTAGACATCTTTACTAGCATCATCAGCTATGGTACTTGTTCTTTACAAACATGCTACCTTCAGTTATACTTACTCTGATACCTCATTTCTTATTACTGTTATAAGGGCACAAATCAGTTTATATATCTCCTTTAAATGATTCCTTTTCTGGTTATGGTGAGTTTATACAAGTATCTGGTTTCTGCTTAAAATCTTTCATAAGAGTTGGCAAAATACTACTGTCAAGACAAAATATTTTCCAACCATAGAAATTACCACTGTTTTGGTTCATAAACTGTGCTACCAAAATATGCAAATTAGTTATATAAATGTGTATACTATGTCGAACATCGCATTTCCTCTTCCTAAATGGATTAAAACTTGACTTTACATGATTTCCATTAAAATGTCCTTGCTTTTGCTGATATTTGACATTCATATTTTCATATTAGGAACAAAACATGTTGATGCTGTAGGTATTACTCATGTGACTTACACTCATACTACAGAACTAATACAATCAATGATCATTAACTATCATCATGTGATCATCCACAGATCAAAAACCATCATGCTGATTTAAGCTTATAAAAAAATCTAAATCATTGGTGATTTGAAAGCTACATGTTTATGATTAAATCATGATCTAGATGATCTTAAATCACAATCTGTCTTGATGATCATATGGTAACATTTGATAATTAACAGTGATCTGTCATGACTGACCTTCAAAAACATGATTGATTTACCAATTCGTCTGGGTTTAGAACAGGTTCTTACAATGGAGGTACTGCTAAGCATCACTGGATTTGGCCTACAATAGAGCATTACGGTTAAATTGGAGGTATCTGCTAACACCTAAATCTAAAAACACAGAAGAGAACCAACCTGCCATGTTTGTAATCGAATATAATCATTTGTCATCTGCAATCTCAGCAATTATTTACAAATACTGGGATGTTTTGGATAGTGATCCAGTACTGAAAAATGCTGTGGGTTCGCAACCTACAATTTCTTATTCGAGAGTAAAATCTTAAAAGATTTACTTACAGTTTTTATTACAAGAAATCTTCCAATACATTTTGACTCACCAGGATGCCACCTAAACCCCATTTGCTGTTACTGCTGTAGCGGATGCAACGTCTGCAGATACTGCATACAAGCAAAAACAGTTAAACATCCAGTTTTAAATAAAGCTGTCTCAATTCAACAATTTATCAAGTGTACAACACCCTTTGTTGTTTATGTATTTACATGTTCTTGCCCTAAATTATATGTGGGATGTGCAGTTAGGGTATTTAAAGAAAGGATCCAAGAACATGTTTGTTCAATCATTAAACAGGAGCCAGACACTCTGGTGGGATTACATTTTGTCACTTTCCATGACAGTAATCTGAACAGCTCATTTCATTGGTCTTGAACATGTTATCTACCAATCTCAGAGGTGGGGACAGGCTAAGACGTTTACTACAGTGTGAAAGTCATTGGATTTATGCACTGAAAGCTCATACTCAGTTTAAATGATTGTATTGATAGACTTCCGTTTTTATCATTTCCTTGGTGGTTCATCAACTTGGTCAAAGTGTAACCTGTTTTTATATATATATATATATATATATATATATCACACACCATACACACACACACACACACACACACACACACACACACACACATACATACACACACACACACACATATTTATATATCCTTTTCATAAATTTTTATTCCCTTTTCCTTTCCTTCCATTTTTTCTTTTGAGTTATTAAGCATGTAGTTATGCTTCTAGATTACTCAAACTAAGGCAGCAGCATATTTATAAATTTTTTTCCCCGAGCATTTTTATGTATAATTTTTTAACAGACATTTTCTCTGATGGTGTATTTAGTGTTTAACAGTTATGTTTTCAGGTCTCTCCACACACACACACATGCACACAGTTCCCTCCTTCTCCATGGGTGCTTCATATTATGTGGCACACCTTTGTTCTTCTTAATTATTGATTTAAAGAAATGTTTTCTTTTTAGGACTATCCATTCCTGAGGGCACTTAATATATAGCAGCCTTGCTACAAATATTTGATTACTCTTTCCTATAAAATCCCTCCCTTTCCCTTGTATTTTTCTTTTGAGGTTTCATGCATATTTACTGTATGCTTAATGAGTTCTATATTCTAAGTAGCTTTGTTCGAAGGGATTTTTTCTATCGCTACCCCTTCCACCACCACAACCCCACTTTCTTTTTTTTTTACATTTCAATGTGAATTGTTTTTTAGTCAACACTTTACATTGAGCAACTGCTATATATCAGTTATTGAACATGCTAGAGGAAAAGCAGGGGTGGGCTCAAATCACTCAATGTGACCAGTTTGGTGCTAGCAGTAAGAGAGAGGCCAGAAAGCCAAGCTTCCAAAACAACTGCTGCACTCACCCTAAGGCACAATGCTTATAAAATAAAGAACTGATAGCTTATGTTACTGGCATCAATGTTTATTCAAAACTGCTTAAACAGTGCTCACAAATCATAGAGTCAAAGTATAGGGCACATCAGTGATGCTAAGTATGCCATTAGCTGTCCGTTGCAGACTGGCTTGTTGTGGTTTGGAGAAAAACTCAAGTGCAATTGGTGGTAAAATTTAAATAAATCCACTCAGAGCTGGAATGGATTAACATTTGTGATGGACACAAACTACAGACATTTTGTAACACTTTTTTTTGTTCTACATTGAGGACCTTATCAGTTAAATATATAATCATCATTTCTTCTCTGAGTTGTAGCATCTCGGTGGCCCAGATGGCTGCCAAAGTCTTCTGGCTTTGCCTCGTCCTCTTCCCATGTCCCCTCTTTGTTTTCCGTCTTGCCTCATTTGCTGGGAGAACAACAACTGATTCTGTGTAGTTGGTGTTATTCTTTTGTCTTAAAAAAAAAAAAAAAAACTTCTCTAGTTTCTGCTCTGCTGTTGTCACAGTCACTCTCTGGTGGTGAAGTGAAGTTATCCACCCTGAACCTGTTAAAATCTCCACTATAGCGAAATGGTTCTCCTCTGGTTTTGCACTGCCAATTATAAACCTGCCCCCTCTCATAGTCTCTGACATCCCTTTCATGTTTGCCTAGCTTGTAGCATTTTAATTCTTCTTGGAATTTCTTCACAGTACTTTCAAGTTCATTGAACATTTGCTCTGCATCAGTATGAGAAATGTTTGCTTTAATTTATTTATTTATTGCAATTGTTTCACCAAGAAAGGCACACTGAGCAACAAGATGCTCGTCTCCCGGTGCGACGGGGGGTGTACACATGGATATGACAACACACAGGTTGTCAAGTGAACAGTTAACATAAGCAAATAAAAAGCAGTATAAGGATACACGATTGAATGAATATACAAGCAACACACATTGAATGTTTAGGATATTATAGTATCAAATAATTTTTGTGACAAGAAGCAGCAGACAAGGTAAATTAGCACAGTAGTAACAGCTGTAAACAACAGAGGATGTATATCACAGTTATACAGTTATACACAGTACATAGGGCAAAACAGGCCCAGGACATAAGTGCAAGGTTGGGGTTATGTGCCAGCTTCTGCAGCAAGACTAAGGCCGCTGGTCAGGCATTGGGGAGGGGATAGTGGGGCATGGCAGGTTCAGGGACAGGAGTAATTTGTAGTAAGGAAGTTTGCTAGAGTGGTAGACAGAGAGTAGGAAGAGGAGGAGGAGTGCCAAATTTGTGGTGGGAGGGTGTTCTAGAGCTTGGGTAGCCGGTGTGAGAAGGGTGCTTGACCGGCAGAAGTCTTCTGCCTAGGGACTGAAAGTTGGCAGGAGTCACTGGATCTAAGATTATGGGAGGGGGTGGGGCATCTGTGAGCATGGTGGCAAGGTTGGAGGGAATGGACCCAAGCCATAGGTTGGAGACAAATTTAGTACAGTGAGAGATGCAGTGGTTTTTCGAGGGATGGTAGTGCCAAGGCTTGGTAGAGGTGACAGTGGTGGGTGAGGGGAGAGGCATCAAGAGCAAAGCAGCAGAAGGCATTATAAATTGTGACCAGTTTAGATAGGGTGGACTTAGGGGCTGCACTGCATACAATGTTGCAGTAGTTGATGGAGGGCAGTATCATCTTCAGGACCAGTACATGTCGGACTCTGGGAAGGAGACTTCTGCAGTTCCTATATAGTGCACTGAGCATGGGGCATAGTTTTTTTGAGATAGCATCGATGTGGTCAGAGAAGGAGAGATGGCTGCTGAGCCAGACCCCCAAGTAACAGAACGAGGAGACATCTTCAAGTTTTTGGCCATCCAGGGTGGCGAAGTAGGGAAGGGAGGAGAGTCTGGCCAGGTGTTGTCGTGTGCCGAAGGTCATAGTGACAGTTTTTTTTTTGCATTTAGGGAGAGCTGGTGTGAGCTAAACCATTGCTGTACCTTGCTGAAGTCAGCTTGGAGGTTTGATTGTGCCACATCAGGGGCAGAGCCATAGTAGTAGAGTACAGTATCATCTGCATACATGTGGATTGAGGAAGTAGAGCAGATGAGTGGCAGGTCATTTAGGAATATAGAGAACAAAATGGGACCAAGAACTGACCCCTGTGGGACACCGGTAGTTAAGGGAAGGGGGGTGGAAATCCTATTTAAGAATCTAACGGACTGAGTTCTGTCAGAGAGGTATGTTCTGAACCAATTTGTGGCTGCGACAGAGAGGCCTGATTCAGTGAGACTAGAGAGCAATATGGGGTGGGAGACTGTGTTGAAGGCTTTTGCAAGGTCGACAAAAATGGCTGAGGTGATCAGTCCACTATCCATGCCTGTCAGGATAGTGTCTGTAAGCCCCATCAGGGAGGAGGTGGTGGAGTATCCCTTCCTGAAGCCAGACTGAAATGTCGTGAAGAATTTGGAGTCAGTGAGGAAGGAGGAAAGTTGGGTGAGCACAAGGTGCTCTTGTAGTTTTGCTAGGGCTGGGAGGTAGGGGCACCTCCTTTTGGCAGAGGGATGACAATGGCGTGCTTCCATGCATGGGGGATGGCAGCAGCAGCAAAGGATTGGTTTAGGAGTTTGGCAAGCTGAGTTGCTATAGTGGGGGCGGAGAGGTATAGAAGTTTAGGGTCTAATCCATCCAAGGATTTGCCTTTTGAAGGGTTGAGAGAAAAGTAATGTATCTAGGGCCTCAGTTGCAGAGATGTCTTTGAAGGAAAAGAGGCGAGGCCCCTAGTCTGGGTCTTTATGTCTGTAGGCGGTGTGAGAGGTGTAGTGTTGGGCAGGGAAAAGAGGAGGGTGGCAGCACAAGTGGAGAAGTACACATTTTACTCAGTGGTGACTGCTGTGGGCTCTGATAGGAGAGAGTTATTAACATTTAGCATTGCAGTGAGATTGGCAGCTGGTGGGGTAAAAAGGGAGTGAATGACCTTCCAGAATTTTGAAGGTTTATTTAGGTTTGACTGGATGGAGCTGCTGAGTACTCTGCTTTTGCAAGACGAGTGGCTCTGGTGCACTTGTTACGGAGCATGCGGTATGTGGAGAGGTATTGTGGGAGGCATGAGGATTTATGTGTTTTCCAGGCTTTGTCCCATGTGATTTGACATGCAGTCAGTTCTTGGGTGATCCAAGGTAGGTTGTTTCCTCTTACTCTTGTACGATGCAGTGGGGCGTGTTTGTTTCAGACATTGAGGAATGTGTTTTTAAGTGTAAGAAGGCATCCTCAATGGAGATCGTAGGAGGTGCAGGGGCCCAGTTTGCTAGTGCAAGGTCATCTAATACAGGGGCTAGACTGAGGGATTTATAGGAGCGTTGGACTACAAATTTAATGGGGGATTTTGGGCAGTGGATTTTACTCACTACGAAGGTTACATGGTGGTCGCTGAGGGAGTCTGGAAGAATATCGGCTTGTTTGACCCAGTGGGGGTGTGTGGTAAGGACCCAGTCGATGAGCGAGTGGTTATCAGATTTTAGGTTAAGCCGGGTGGGCTCAGTAATGATTTGTGAGGTTTAGGGTGGAAATTTCAGTCCTGGTTTTGTTGAGGGGAGGAGCTAGCCAATTGTGGTTAAGATCACCCATAGTGTAACGTTCCCCTGTCGTGGTTAGGCAGGAGATTTGCTTAAGGGAGGCTGGTGACAGCAGAAGCTGGTGTACCAGGTCGGCAGTATATCCCAGCAATGTAGATTGGTAGTGAGAAGGGAAGGACAAGCTGAATTACTATTACTTCAAGGACTTTTGGTTTGGACTTGGTCAGGACTACTGAATAGTATAAGTCCGAGTTTACGTAGATGGCTATTCCGCAGCCTTTAGAGGCTCTATCGTGGTGGGCCATAGTGTAGTCTGGGATAGCGACAGAGGAGTCATCGATGTTTTTGTTGAGCCAGGTTTCAGATAGGGTGAGGATATCTGGAGCACAGTGGACGTCAAGAACCTGAAGGGAGTCAAGCTTGTGGACAAGGCTTCTTATATTTAGGTGCAGGAGGCACAGGCCACATGGGAGAAGGTCCCCCAGAGTGAGGTGAAGAAGAGGCCTATGTTGGAGAGGGGCATGGGGACAGTATTGGGGCCAGGGTTAGGGTGGATGTCACCTTCTGCAAGGAGCAGGACAGCGAGAGGTAGTGAGCTAATAGCTGTATATCACTGACAGCGAGCAGACGTCTCTTAGCTTGATGGCGTGTATGAGCTGGGCATATTAGAATGAGCTGAAAAATGACCCAGGGGAGCAATGGGCTGAAAAGAAATGGGCTGGGATGTGTGGCAGAGTGTGTCCATGCTTGGGTGAAAGGGGAGGTGGATGCCGGGCTGGAGGGGTGGGAGAGCTCAACGAGGTTTGGCAGGATTTGGGAGGGGGGCATGGGAGAGATCGGTGGCATGTTGGAAACGAAGGGAGGGAGAAGAGAATAGGGATGAGCAGGGTCAGGTGGCCTGGTAGAAGGATCATGGCGTGGATCAGGTGCTAGAAGGACCCTACTGCTGTGGTTACGTAGCAGGGAAGGTAGGTGCTCTAGTTACTTAGTGGAGAAGGTGGAAGTCTGGGACGCGGGGGCAGGGAAATGATAGGGTCCTGTAAGGACTAGGAACCAATTGGGGAGCAGAGGAAATGAGGGTATTAGGTAGCCAATGACGGAGCAAGCAGTGCTGCTTAGCTTATTAGCCAATGAGGGAGAGAGTGCTGCTAGGCTTACTAATCAATGATGGAACGAGAGGGAATGTGGGTGAGCAATAGGCGTATTTAATCAGTGGAGGAGGGGGGGGGTGGGGTGGGTGGGAGGGCAGAAAATCTTTCTATGAGACACTTACATTTTGCTTAGTTGCAGCTAAATCTATTTGTAAAAAGCACCAGGTGGCAAAAGCAGGAGAAAAAGTCCTGGCCAATCAGAGCGGGTTTGCTGGAAGTGCCAGTGTTCTGATTGGCTGTGCTGTCACCGTACCTTCCAAGGAGATGCAAGCGGGCGTCCTGGTCTTGGTTGGCTGGGTGCCATCCGACCATGGGGGAGCTGAAGCAGCCCTATTCAAGGGCAGGCAGCTGGAAAGAAGAAAAATAGAAGAGGTAAAATAGCGTAGAGGCAGGACAGGTTTAGACTGAGCAATTTAGCAAGACAAAGGAGAATGAGACTTTTCGGCACCAAGGCAGAGTGCTTGGATGGGGAGGGGTGGGGGTGCAGGAGCAAGTAAACAACAGAAGAGCTGTAAGCACTTTAAAACAGTAGTAGAAATTACAATCCAGCTTATACAGTTGAAATCCTTGTATGAGACACTTGAATTTTGCTTAGTTGCAGCTAAATCTATTAGTAAAAAGTACCAGGCGGCAAAAGCAGGTGAAAAAGTCCTGGCCAATTGGAACGGGTTTGCTGGAAGTGCCCGTGTTCGTTGGCTGTGCTGTCACGTACCTTTCAAGGAGCTGCAGGCGGGCATCCTGGTCTCGGTCGGCTGGATGCCGTCCGAACGTGGGGGAGCTGAAGCAGCCCTGTTCAAGGGCAGGCAGCTTCCAAAGAGCTGCAGGCGGGTGTCCTGTTCTCAGTTGGCTGGGTGCCGTCCGAATGTGAGGGAGCTGAAGCAGCCCTGTTCAAGGGCAGGTAGCTTCCAAGGAGCTGCAGGCGGATGTCCTGGTCTCGGTCAGCTGGGTGCCGTCTAAGCGTGGGGGAGCTGAAGCAGCCCTGTTCAAGGGCAGGCAGCTTCCAAGGAGCTGCAGGTGGGCATCCTGGTCTCGGTTGACTGGGTGCTGTCCGATTGTGGGGGAGCTGAGACAGCCCTGTTCAAGGCAGGACTCCTTTTTTTAATCTCTGTTTCAACACTAGCTATGTCTCTCCTTGCTTTCTTTATTAAACTGAGAATCCAGTCCCCTACATGCCTTATTGCAGATCTGTCCCCATTCCATCATGAGAATCTGGTTGTCCAGATTGTAAGCAGGTGAACTTTGGATTCTCAGCCAGTAAGGGATTTGCTTAACCCTCCAATGTGATAAGGAGAGCACATGTAACTGGAACCTGACCAGTTTCTTTTTAAGGCTTCCAAAAACCATTCTGTCAGGTATCTGAACTGACGAACTAATGCTAGCATGTGGGGCAAACAATTTGTCACAAGTCATTTGGTCAAACATTCTTTAAACACTCTCAGTTTCACTATAGGAGAGGAAAGCTTTGTTGCTGCTAATGTTTGTTTCACCTGTCGCCACGTTAACACTTCTATAAATAGCTTGATGGTGGTAATACACATTGGAAGCACATACCCAAGTGGTCCTCTGAGTAAGAGCTTAAGCATTGAACATGCAGCAAGAAAAGCAAGGGAGGGGGGCCTTGAATCACTGAATGTGACTAGTTTGGTGTTAACAGTAAAAAAAAAAAAAAGAGACCCAAAGCAAACACAGAAAGCCAAGTTTACAAAACAACTGCTCCACTAACCATTAGGCACAATGGTTGTAAAATAAAGAACCGACACAGCTTACCTTGCTGGTATCAATGTTTATTCAATAGTACTTAAGCAGTATTCACAAACCATAGATTCAAAGTGAAGTGTGCAAATTGAAACAGCTACAGTACTGTAACGAAAATTAAACAAAACAAATTCATGCCGGCACCATATTGGTGCTCTGTAGCAGAGAGAGTAAATGGCCAAAACAGCCAGTGTGCATCCCCATGGGTGGGACATACCAATCAGCTGACATTTCAGCAAAATGGCTTACTTGGAGCCAATAGGTAGATAATCCCAAATGCAACAAATACCCATACCTCATGAATATTTAAAAGGGTGGGTGTGCTGCAGCTCAGTGCTAGCCAGTTATGTAAAGACGTACCAACACAGACAGGAATAAAACAAGCACTGGTCAATGTCGAATGTTGTCTCACTGGCATTGGCTTTGGTAGTGTCAGAGGTAGAGATGCATAATAGGAATGGCAGTGCAGTATTGAAGTGATGCCAACCCCACCCTCACCCTGTAGAGAGCAACAGGCATTGGGGTGTGGCTTTGGGTCATCAGCTATAACGCTCATGCCATGAAAGGGCGGTTACTAGTGGGGTACCGCAGGGTTCAGTATTGGGTCCAGTCCTTTTTAATGTCTTCATCAGTGACATTGCAGAGGGACTGGAAGGAAAAGTATGCCTTTTTGCAGATGACACAAAGATCTGCAACAGGGTTGATACACAAGGAGGTGTGGAAAGGATGAAAAGGGACTTAGCAAGGTTGGAGGAATGGTCAGACAGTATGGCAGCTAGGATTCAATGCAAAAAAGTGCAAAATAATGCACCTGGGAAACAAGAACCCAGGGGAAGAATACACAATGGGTGGGGAGCTAGTAACAACAACAAAACAGGAAAGGGACCTGGGGGTAATCATATCAGATGACCTTAAGGTTAAAAGCAATGTGAGAAGGCAGTAGGGAGGGCTGGGGTATACTGGGATGTATAGGGAGAGGCATCAGCAGCAGAAAACAGGAAGTTGTTATCCCTCTGTACAGACAGTTGGTGAGACCCCATCTGAATACTGTGTCCAGTTCTGGAGACCCCATCTCCAAGGACATAGACAGGATAGAGGCAGTCCAGAGGAGGGCAACTAAAATGATGCAGGGTCTGCAAGAGAAGCCGTATGAGGAGAGACTAAAGGAGCTTAATATGTATACCCTTGAGGAAAGAAAGGAGAGGGGACATGATAGAAACTTTCAAATACCTGAAGGAATCAACAAAGTCCAAGAGGGTAGCATCTTTCAGAAAAAGAGACTTGCAAAGAACAGGGGACACAATTTAAAGATAGGAGGGCGTTCAGGGCAATGGAGGAAGTATTATTTCACAGAGAGGTAGTGGATGATGGAACAGCTTCCTGAGGAAGTTGTGGGTCTAAAACTGTGGGAGAATTCAAGAATGCATGGGACAGACATAAGGCAATTCTTGTGGGGGGCAGGAAGATAAAGGCTGTTGGTTAACTAGGATCTACGGCCTATCCTGTAGGTAGGGAAATGGGCAGACTAGATGGGCCTAGCGGTCCTTATCTGCCGTCAAAGTCTATGTTTCTATGCCATTGTAGGTCACCCTACCCTGTGTGTGCTTTGGGCATTATACTTACCCCATTCCATAAGGAAATATGCTGATGTGGATGCAGTATAGGAGAACAGGGTGAATTTTGTGGCCAAACAGTGCAAGACACACCATGATGCCTGTCAGTGGCTGCAGGGTGGGGGTGCAATGGCACGAGTATTACATCCGATGATCCCAAGTCACAGCCCTGGTGCCTGTCAGTCTGCACTGGGCTGGGTGCTACAGTTGGAAACCCTAACACCGTAGGGGTGCGGGGGTATTTTCACTCCAGATTTTCAACATGAGCTGTTTGAAAGGCCACCTCAAGAGAAGTGGCACAATCAGTTTGTGAGCTGAAAGGTGGTTCTGCACAGCTGCTATGCCATTTGGCGACACAGGGATGAAAACACATTTTGGGCACGATGTGGAGAATGGTAACTGTATTGCTCATGAGGAAGCGTAAAAAATGGCAACGTTGAAAATCTGGAGTGAAAATATGAGAAAGTGGTGAAGTCATTAGCACGCATAGAAACTGCGCAACACATGGCCATAACCCAATTATTTGTGGGAGCTTGTTAGCCACATTTTTAACACAGGCATTTTGGGACCTCCCCTCATGAACAGTGACGCTGTTTTTTGTTAATCAGTCCCAAAAGTTGATTTCCCACAGCGAGCACACCATTGTGGGTCACAGGTGCGGAAACGCATTTTGGGCAGGATGTGGAAAATGAGAGCTGTACTGTTGATAAGGAGGCGTGAAAAAATGGCAGTGTTGAAAATCTGGCATGAAAATATTGCAAATTTGCAAAGTTAAAAGGGTGCGTGGAAAGTGCGCAACGTATGCTTGCAACACAGTCATTTTATGGCCTTTCAGCAGCAAATTTTCAATACAGGCATTTTAGGACCTCTGCTCATGAAGAGTGTCACCGTCATTTCCTCACACTGTCCCGAAAACTGATTTCGCACAGCGATCGTGCACTTCTGCACCGGACATGCGAAAATACATTTTGGCCAGGATATGTAAAATGACCGCTGTACTGTTCATAAGGAGGTGTGGAAAAATGCCAATTGTGAAAATCTGGAGTGAACATATTACAAATTCACGAATTTACGAGAGTGCATGCAAACTGCGCAACGCACACTCGGAAAACACTCATTTTATGGATGTTCATCACCAAATTTTCAACATAGGCATTTTAGGACCTCTGCTAATGAACAGTGTCACTGTAATTTTCATAATGTGTCTCGAAGACTGATTTCCCACAGCGACCACGCTATTCTGCACCGGAAGTGCGTAAACACATTTCGGCCAGGATGTGAAAAATGACAGCTGTACTGTTCACAAGGAAGTGTGGAAAAATGACACTGTTGAAAATCTGGCATCAAAATATTGCAAACTCACAAAGTTGCAAGTGTGTGTGGAAACTGCTCACCGCACGCTTGTAAAACAGTCACTTTTTTGATTTTCCCACCAAATTTGTAACATAGGCTTTTGAGCCCAATTCATGCCTGGCACTGTCATGGTGTTAATCAGTCCCAAAAGGTGATTCCGCACAGTGACCACAAAATCACCTTTCAGGACAGATTAACGCCATGACAGTGAAATAATTCATTAGGAGGGGTCCCAAAAACCCCATGTTGAAAATTTGGTGCCAAAATTCCAAAAAATGCCTGAGATATGCATCAAAGTTGAAAAGGCCCTATTTATTCCATTATACAGCTTACCGGCATTTCCTCAGTTCGCGGTCGGCTTTAAAGAGTGCAGTCGTGTTCCCTGTCCACCGGAGATCATCGCACTGGACTCGAGGCAAGTTGGGGGGAGGGGTGTGGGGAGGTAGAGGCGAGTGGTGGTGGGTGCGGGGTTGTGGGAGGGGGCAGGGAGACGGCGAAGGACAGTTTTTGTTTTACAGGGTTTAAAAAAAAAAAAAAAAAGACGTCGCGGGACAGTTTCCATTTTTCAGGTGGGATTTCCCCAGTGTGCCACCTCAGTGTTTGTGGGTTGAGGGAGTCTTTAGCTGACGGGGGATTGGGCACCCCAGTCAGCACATAACAAATGGGGGGGGGAAGGTGCATGATGCCGACGGGGAGTGGGCTCTGCTGGCAAAAAAACTGTTGGTGGGGGATTATGACGCCGAGGGGATTGGGCACCCCTCGCAATCAACAAAAGGGGGAAGACACATTATGCCAACAGGGAGAGGGCTCACCCGTTGGCATTGTGACAGGCAGCAGCAGCGGCAGTCACTGCCGCCATGTTGCCTGCACCATGGGAGGTGTGTAATGGTCACGCTGCATGAGAGCTTCACTCTCGTTGCAGCAGACCTTTTCTTTGTTGTGATGGCCACATTAGGCATGCATGAGGTCATTGCCTCCTGCTGCCTGATTGGGGAATGTGAGATGCACCTTCTGATGCATGCCCTGCATTCGCCCAACAGTGACCGCGCCTCCAAATCTGCTACTACCACAATATGTTGGCTGCACAAGCGCGAGCTAACATAAAAATATATATATATTATATCTAAAATACAGATTACGTATTTTAAAAGAGCAGATCAAATTGTGTTTAAAAACACAATGCCAGACAGACTATAGATCATAAATAACACTGTACTGGTAGTTCAGAGCACTTTGTAAAGACTTGAGGTGCTGAGGAGAGCCCAAAGGGCAGGACTCTGAATTGGTAGTGTTGACCCAAGGCCATAAAGTGAAGGAACCTGTAATGGTTTGGGTGCACTGGAATATGTTGGTATTCATCTTGCATGTCCAGGGATGCCAGCCAGCCAGTTGTGTTGTTTGAGAAGTGGTAGAAGTGTCCCCAGGGAGACCATCTTGAACTTCTCACAGTACAAGAACTTGTTCTGCTTTCTGAGATTGAGAATGGAGTGCATGCCCCCTGTCTTTTTCGGAAAGTAATGGGAGTACAAACCGGTGTTTTGTTCTGCCCAGGGAACTGCTTACACTGCTCTGTTTTTGAGACAGCCCATAATCTCTGAGGTAAGAAGGGATGACTGAGAGGCTGACACAGTGTGTGTTGCCACTTTGGAGGAAGTTTTGGGGGAATCTCTGCAAAGTTAAATGAGTACCCCTCTCGAACAATCCCGAGGACCCACTTGTCTGTAGTGATGGACTTCCACTGGCTGTAGATCGAGTCTGACGTCCTCCCACTGCCGAGGAGAGGTCCATCTCATGCAGCTGAGGCACCTGTTGGCTGAACAGATAGAGAGCTATTTACAGCAATTTACAAGTGCAGTCAGCAAATATAAGCAATGCTACAAGGTATGCAAGAGAGTTTAACAGGGAGGAGGGAAACAGACTGAGGAAGGAATGACCAGATGAGGTTAGACAGGGAAAGACGAAAGAAGAAAATTGGTGGAAAGATCAGTGGCCATTGGTCATAGTGCGTAAGTCAGAGGTGTGCAGATGGAGCAGCCTGGTATATCTTTAGGAGGGACAGTGACATTTGGCTGCCGAGAAGAGTCAGGCTTTCATTTAATGTTTAAAAGTCAGGTGGGTGGGAGATGCAGGATGCAGCTAGGGGGAGCACTATTGGTTTAGATGGAGGGAGAACTGACCTCCGACCACCACCTCTTAGTTGGGAACCAGAAGAAGGGGGTCTGGCAAAGAGTCAAGCAGCAGTGGATCCAGCTGTGGGGCTGGTCCTTCACTTCTGGGATGCTTGGCCGCTGCTCCAGCATTGGAGGTGTTCGGCAAGGCAGCCAGGGCTCTGCACTTCCTTGAGGATGAGAGGCTGCACCAGGTCTACTGGTTGCTTTGCGAAATTGGGGCACTTTCCACCTCTTGGCAGAGCATGGTAGAGAGTGAACAGACTTAAACACCCTGCCTGAGGCTTGCAGATCACTGATAATGCCCTGAACATCAGCGCTGAATGCCTTGGTGCCATTAAAACGGGCTTTAAGTACCTTCTGCTGAACATCAGCAGCAAAACCGGATACCCTCAGCCAGGAGTGCCTACGTAGGCATATGCCCATGGCAGAAGCCCTCTCAATAGTTTCAGCCATGCCATAGAGGGCTTTGAAGAGCTGTTTGCTAACATCCTCAGTGGCCTGAAAGCACTGAAGCAGCTTCTGCTTCTGTGTGCCATCTGAGAGGGCCTCTTCCAATTAGCATTTTGGTACTTTATCATGTGAGACAGGTAGTTTGCAGTCCTCATACCCAGTGTTGAGGAGGCATATACCCTCTCACCCCAGAGGTCAATTCTGCAAGACTCTTTGTCGAGGGGGAGGGAACTAAGATGCTTAGGCACCTTAGACCTGTTGCGGGCCACCTTAATGACCACTGAATTTGTTTCGGGCTGGGCAGCATAGCAAGGGAACCTCTAAGGGGCATGGTAAAGTTTGTCTGCTCTGTGAGGCATAGCTGGCACCATGTCTGGTCTGTGCCAAGCTGCCGTGGCTACATTCCTCAAGGCAGGCAAAATCGGAGGAATGATTTTTGGGGGAAGATTCTGGGAACTCCAAGAAGTTCACCAACTGTTTCCTGGTGACATCCTCTTCCTCAGTGTGGTAGCTTATGGGTGAGGACAACTGCTTCATCATAATAAAAAGTGTGAGGTCCTCAAGGAGACCTGGGAGTACGCTTAACCGAATCCTCGATGACAGAGGAAGTTGTGGATCTGTCAGAGACCAGGATCTCTTCCTCTTCTTCCTCATCATCATCAGGAAGAATGAGGTCTGGATGGTATTCCTTTTTGACATCGACTTGTTCCAAAGCTAAGTCTGGTGTCGGATGCACTGGTTGATGACTTGCGGGAAGCTTCCCACGGCCGATGAGTAGGTGTTAACAATGAAGCTGCTGTCGATGGTGTCGGCGAGGTGGGAATATACGCGGCCAGCTGTTGAACAATCACTGAAGTGAATTTTGTCAATAGCTTGTTCTGGTCAATGCCATTCATCAACGGGGAGGGGGGGGTCAAGAGCACAGGTGTTGACGACCCACCTGCTGGGCTCTGTGGACCCAAGAAGCCCATAGCCCTGGAGGGAGAAGGTCCAGGCCTGTGGGAGGGCTGTCAATGATGACCCCTGAGGTTGAATGCCGACAGCCCCAGAATCAGGCAGGGTGCTGTTGGTATGGGTCTGAGGCACAGAGACCTGACAGCAGTTTTGCACATTGGCTAGCTGATGAGGATCCTCTGGCAAGAAGAGGTTGTTGAGAATGAGATCGCCTGTGGGGCAGCCATGATCTTGGGTCTTTTTTATGACTTTTCCCCAAGGATTTGTCTCTGACCTTGGAGGCCTGGTAGCTTGACGACCCCATTGGCTAATGAGAGGCTGGGACACTGGAAGATCCCTGACCGGAACTAGCTACCTGTTGATCCATCAGGAAATTTTTAAGAGCCTTTCTGCGTCACCTGAGGGTTGCTTGGTTAAACTTCTGGCAAAGCTCACAATTAGAAACTTCGTGGTCAGGCCTAAGACAGCAGACACAGAGTATGTTTCTCTGTGAAGGCAATCTTCTTTCTGCAGTGGCAGCGGCAGAAGACAGAAGTTGAAAGATTAACTCTCAACATAAACATAATGGAGGAATCTCTTTAATAAAAGAGATTCTGAAAATATTAGAAGAAAAAAGCCTTAGGTGAAAAAGTCATGAATGCTGCGTCAGAACTCCTGTGGAGGCCTATGCAAGTGAGTCAATGGCAGGAAAGAACTGAAGAGGGAGGAGGGCCGCTCACACCATTAAAAGGTTAGTGATGTCAATGGTATGGGTGGCCCCAGTTGTACTGCTGTAAATCGTCCATTTGGATCCTACTTCACCAATAGTGAAGTTCCTACGGTGTAACTCGAAGACTGAGATACCCCCAAAGTAGATCTGTTATTACTATTCACAATGTACAGTGATAAGGAATTAAAGAAGAAATTAAATTTTACAGGGGGACAGGAAATATACTCATTACGTAGAAATAATAAATAGGTACACTTCAGGACAAAAAATAGGAAACTGTTTTACACTCAATGGTGGTTCAGTTATTGACCTATCTTCTGGTGGAATTGGTTAACAGTAGCAACATTGAATCATTTAAAAAAGCCCATGGAGCTTGATTACACAAGAAAAATGTCAAAGGATACATTATGTAATTATGAGATAGACTATGCATGGACAAACTGTCTAAATTCTATCTCAAAAACCAATTTATAAACCAAAGTATAAATGACTCCACAGGAGGCAAGGGGAGACATGCAAGTGGAGACACTTCAAAGGCACAAGAAAGAACAGTTATGCAAGAACTTTCTGTAACAGTAGATCTTTGAGAGAATCTCCTCTATCAGGCCACACCTTTGGAACTGTACACAATCAGTGTCAGGACCACACGGAAGCTTTTTGCTAGCCTGGGGCTGCACACAATGAGGCGAAGCATCAATGCGTATATGTGGGCAGCCCCAACACTCTTCAGTTCCCCAATGGAGATTAGCATCAGAAGGC
Organism: Neoceratodus forsteri; assembly: GCA_016271365.2. Taxonomy (NCBI): domain Eukaryota; kingdom Metazoa; phylum Chordata; order Ceratodontiformes; family Ceratodontidae; genus Neoceratodus; species Neoceratodus forsteri. The sequence goes on along the minus strand of CM057456.1, from coordinate 159,156,576 downwards.
CTCTAACTGAGAGGATCCAAGAGATCAAACCAATACCACACAAACAGGGAGAGGCATGCGACTGGAAACAGGATACATGGAATAAGGCATTAAGCAAAGCATCTGATTTAACCTTCAGGATATAGAAAAGGGAGATAGGGAGAGGGTACAGTGCAGTCTAATGGAAGAGATTCTTTCAAAGATCTACTGCTCCCTGAAGTTCATAAATAACTGTTCTATCTTCCTCAAGGATATCTCCTCCTTTAAGCCACATCTTTGGTTTGAATCCCAAAAAGTATAAGCAGCATGTGAGGATGGCACAGTCTGATATGCAGTCAGGACAGAAGGCCTTGCAATACCCCAAGCCCAAACCAGCAAATCCAGACAATGTCCAGACTGAAACGTTTTGGGACAGTTTGAAATGTGCTCCATGTGACGGCAGAACACAAGAACGTGTCGGCAGAAGGGGACCGTGTGATCCATCTAGTCTGCCCAGATTGCCTACCCCCCCATTCTGTTCTTCCGAGATTACTGCAGTACTTGTCCCATGCTAGCTTAAAAGCAGTGTCTGTTTTGGCCTCCACAACCTCTGGTGGTAAGCTATTCCAAGGGTCTACCACCCTCTCTGTTAAGTAGAGCTTACAATGTTGGTTTTAAACTTAACCCCTGTTAGTCTCAGATGACAGCATCATTGCTAGAAGAACAGGAATATGAGTTTTGAATTTTAAATGTTTTTCCATTACAAATGACACGTCTCAGGAGAGATGTGTGTACATACAGTAGTTTGCAGCAAGGCATAGTTTTGTACCTTTGTCGCTTACCTGGAGCTCTGTGGGAAGTTTACCTTCCACCAGCCACCAAACCTGAAGTAGAAATTGGTGCAAAGCAAACTTCCCACAGAGCTCCAGCTAAGTGACAAAGGTACAAATCCATGCAAAGCACCTCGCTGCAAACTATGTACACATCTCTCCTGAGACGTGTCATTTGTAATGAAAAAACATTCAAAATCCAAAGCTCATATTCCTGTTCTTCTAGCAACGTAGTATATATGATACAATGTAGAAAATGTGACGAAGGCTGCTATATTGGTGAAAAATGGAAAGGAACTCAAAACAAGAATGTATCACCACAGATTCACAGTTACCCACAACTATGAATATACACCAGTAGGGGAACATTTCCCAAGACCAGACCACTCCATCAGTGATTTTACTGTCAGACAGTTAAAGGGTAACTTCAAAAACAGTCAGGAATGGCAAACATTTGAACTAAAAATGATAAAATGTTTTGACACTAAAGAAAAAGGACTTAAAGATGTTGGTTTCTTAGCACATTACCAGTGATTTTACTTAAAAGAGTGCTTCAGAGTTCCTCCTTGAAACATCATATCAGCACCCTCTTGCTCTTTTAACAGGTACCTTTTAAAGACAAAGGTATTTTTTTCCTGTCTTGATTTTACACAAATGTTAATTGATGATCCAGACATTTATATAGCTGCCCTTTGATCTTACAAGTTAAACTCTTCAACACAAACACTCCAATGACAATTACAGTATTCCTGTTTGCAAGGACTGTGAATTGACTGTAATGCTTTGATGTGTAAACTGCTAGTTTATGTCTTGAATCCACATCCAATCTTTATGTCTGTCATGCTATTCATCCGTTTTCACTTTGAACTGAAGATGAGAGTTTTATCTCTTGAAAGCTAGTCTCAGAAATAATTTTGTTAGTAAAATAAGATATTGCCCACAATATATTTGTTTTTTTTCTCTACCCACCTTTAAATCATTGGAAATAAGTACTCAGAGGTCCCATTCAAGTTTTGTTTCTGTTAATTGTTCACCACCGAGTGTGTATGTTTTCCTTGGGTTTCCTTTAGCTAGGTGTATGACCTTACACCTCTTGGCGTTTAATTTCAACTGCCAGTCCCTAGACCATGCTTCTAAGGCTCTTTAGATCTGCTTCCACTGCTGCCATTCCTTCACTTCTATCTACCATGTTGCAGAGCTTTGTGTCATCTGCAAACAGGCATACCTTACCCTGCAGGTCCATCAGCAATATCACTGATGAATATATTGAAGAGGATTGTCCTTGAGACACTCCACTTGCTAGACAGTGTTCCATTGACTACGATCCTCTACATCCTATTGTGGAGCCAGTTTTGAACCCACTTGACTATTTTGTGCCCCAACCTGGAGTGCTCTAGCTTTTTGACAATCTTCTATGGGGACAGAGTTAAAAGCCTTGCTGAAATCTAGATAGACTGCAGTATGTCTACTGCCCCTCCCTGGCCCACTATTTTAAAGACTCAGTGAAAGAATTTAATCTCATTCGTTTGACATGACCATCCTGCTGTAAATCCATGCTGTTTAGTATCTAGCTGCCCTGTTTCCGTAAGGAACTTCACTATTCTTTCCTTAAGTAGGGACCTCCATAAGCGTCCCCACTAATGAGGTCAAGCTCACTGACCAGTAGTTTCCAGCCTCCTCCCTGCTTCCACTTTTGTGCAAGGGTACCACTGTGGCCCTTTTCCAGTCCTGAGGTATTTCCCTGCTCTCTAGAGACTGTGTGAATAATGTTGCCAGTGGGCCTACAATTTCCTGTGCCAGCTCCTTCAGAATTCTAGGGTGGATTTCATCTGGGCCCATTGCTTTATTTGCTTTTAATTTAAGAAGCTCTTTTAGGACACTATCTCTTGTAAAGCATCCAGCATCTGCTTCTATGATGAGTCCGACTGTGTTCTGCATTTTGGGTTCAGTGCCGCTGTCTTCTTTTGTGAACACTGAGCAGAAGAAACTGTTTAGAATCTCCGCTTTTTCATCATCATTTTCTGCCTGTTTGCTATCCTTGGTTGCTGTTCTTATAATGCCTCTTTCAGTTTTCCTTTTTTCTCTGATGCATCTATAAAAAGTTTTGCCACCCTTCCTCACTCCTCATGAGATTCTCTCTTCTGTCTGGGCTTTGACTGCCCTTACTGCCTTCCCTGCTTCTTTTAGCTTGGTTTTGTAGACTTCCATATCTGCCTCATTGTTAGTATCCTTTATTCTCTTGAATGCTTTCCTTTTATCCTTTATTTTTGTTGCTACATCCTTGGTATACCATAGTGGTTTCCTCTTTTTCTTGACTTAGAGATCTGCTTCGTGCACTGGGCAGTTACTGTGATTACAACTTCCTTCAGGGTTTCCATTTCTGTTCCATTGTGCCCCATTCCTTGCTAGTATTTGTTTAATGGAAGCTCTCATGTTAGTAAAGTTAGCCTTCTTGAAATCCAGCTGTGGCTGATTTCCACTTAACTGGTAATGGTGATCCAGACGGTCCTATGGTCACTGGTACCCAGACCAGATTGCTGCCCACAGTTGTGTCAGAGATCCTGTCGCTATTTGAAAGCACGGGCCCAGGGTGGCTTCCTCTCATGTTGGTGTGGTCACCAACTGTTCTAGTCCTGCTCATTTTAGTGCTAGGAAGAATTATCTGCTCCTTTCTCTGTATGAGATCCAGTCCACATCCAGTAGATTAAAATCACTGACCACCAGCAGTTCTCTTTTGTCTGCTATCTGTAGGATGACCTCCAGGTGTTCCTGGTCCAAGTCTTTATCCTGTGCTGGGGGTCTTTATATAACCCCAACTCGGATAGTGTACTTCCTGCTCTGAGGGTGACCCAGAGGACCTCTGCATTGCTGCTGTGTCCATGGGTTTCCATAGCATTGATGCCGTTTTTTCTTTTTGTTTGTTTGTTTTTTTTAACATACATTGCTACCCCATCCACCTTTCTTACCTTTACGGTCTCTTCAGAATAGTGTGTATCCTGGGATAGCTACATCCCTGTTGTGGTTCTCTGTGAACCATGTCTCTGTCACCACGACCCAGTCCAGGTCTGCCTCTGCCATTATGGTGGTGAGATTTGGGATTTTGTTCACAAGACTACGAGCACTGACATACAGTGCTCACATTCCTTTGTTAGAATTAATCACTGTGGAGCTTCCCTTTTTCTGTGTATCTGCTGAAGATGTTGTCTTTATACTAAGCATCCCTGTAGGGTCCTTAAGTGTGCCGATAAGGTGTGTGTTAGTGTTATTTTGATCTGGTTGTGTGTTCATAGGAGATAGTTGGGAAGTGTCAAAAGTTGTCCCCTGTGGTTCCTTGGGTACTGCTGCCCACTCCCCATTAACTAGTTTAAATTAGAAATGAAAATGTCAAATTTCTGGCTTGGCACCCGGGTTCCCTCCTTGGTGAGGTGCAGGCCACCATACTGAAAGAACTGCCTTTCCCAGAATGTATTCCAGTCCCCTATGCATCTGTAGCCCATTTCTGCACACCAGTGTCTGGGCCAGTTGTTAAGCTCAGAGATGTCTATCTCTGGTCTTCTTCCTGCTAGCTCCTTTTTCCTATACCAGAAGAATCTCAGAGAATTAGACAGTGGACATAATAGGAGAAAGTCCATCACCTAGAGAGATCAGATGCCTCTTGGTCTCCTCCACTGAATGACTGGCCAGGTCGTTGGTGCTTAGGTGGACTAAGATGTACGGTTTTATCCCTGTGTCCCATATGATTTTCTTAATGTGGCTAGTGTCTCTATGTTGATCCTGAAGGCACCCGACCACAACTTTCGTATTTTTGCTCTGTTGTAGGTGAGGCTCTATTTGCCGAATTATAGAGTCCCCTATGACTAGTACATGAGTTGCAGTTATGTCCTATGTCTTACTGTAGCTTGTTTTTTGCTCACATGAACACCGTGGTAGGTCTGGACTCAGTAGAGACATTTCTGAAATAATCAACCAAAGTGACCATACTCCTATTTTTTTTTTTTAAATTCGGCTGTTTATTTTTTGACCTTTTTTTATTTCAACATTGTTTCCTTCAGCAGATCTGATGAGGATGATTGACAGCAGGATAAAGAACTAAGGAGTGTTGAAGCTGTCCATATTATATACGTGTTGATACTGCACATCACTGTGGGCAGCCCCGGTTATCACAAAGTTTCCATGTGGTCCTGATGCTGATGGCTTAAAGTTCAGAAGGTGTGACCTAATGGAGGAAATATCATCGATGAAGATAATCCAGTGTCACTGATGACAATGAGGGTGATTTCTACATCCCTGGGAGAGCAATGTCTTGGAGCAGAGTGCTCAGAACTTGAACTGGATTGAATGTCTCCACTTTGTTTCCTAAGCAAAAATTAGGGCTAGGTTGAAAATTTTCTGGAACCCAACAGCAAAGCCCAGGGCAACTGGGTGAAATGTTGGGTTCAGTCATAGAGGCATGTGTATGTCTTGTACTTAAACGTTACGGTTATCCTGCATTAACTGAAAGTACCTTCAGGTGCATGTTTGTGATCCAGCTTTACTTTTCTGAGAGGCTGGTTCCATTTGCCAAGAGCATAACCAGTTCAGAGCATCCCTTTTGCCTTGCTCGGTCCAGTACCAGAACAGCCACCCAGAGAGGAGTGGTAGTCAGACACAACTTCATTGCTAGAGCAACTAGCTTTTTGAGGTGCACTACTTGCTCTAATGGTTTTTGAGCACAATCAAATGTAATAGGGCTGTAAGAGGAATGTGACAGTTTAAGTGGAATTAAACTATTACATCTTTTTTTAAATAACAAAACAAGTTTAAAACTGTAATAAAGAAATGTGATGTACTAGATGGGAACACTATTTGCACATAAAACTGGTGTTCTGGTCCCTGGCAAGGAAAGCGAAAGCATTATTCTTTAACGACAGGAAAAAGGGAACTGAGGCAGTTGGGGCCAGCACTGCTATTTATACAGCAGAAGAGTGGACAACGCCATGTATCAATGCTAGGCACGGACATCACTGGCCCCAACAGTTCTCATTTCTGCAGGGTCCTAGTGCCTCAGACTCTAAGACCAAAGCAAAGAACTTCATGTGCAAGACTGATTCTTAGAAGATCCAAAGTAACAGTAATCTGACAGTAGGTGTCAGGAGACATCTGGCAGACATGGCCTACAAACTGCGGACTCCAGACTGACATTCAAGTATGGCACCCTTCTGCTGAGGCCCTCATGCAAATGACCACTTTCTTAGGCCTCGGATATGTTCAGGTGGATGGTTCCACCTTTCACAAACGCATTCAGAAGGTCAGGCCCTCTGCTCCCATAGTGCCAACCTCAGAGCGCAACAGTGTGAACAGGTAACAGACAGGGTAACCCTCCTGTCTGTTTTTGGGTCCGAATCACCTTTAGTCTCAAGTTCTGGGGGGTTCAAACTGTGAACCTTATGCTAGCATACCCAAATGTATAGGCTCAGATAATGTTCTCTTCGGGGGGATGCAATATATCTTTCACCTAAGGGCATCTAAACAGATATCCAAAATGAACCCTTTTAACTCTGTAAGAGACCTTAGGTATATTCTTACCATCTTACTCAAGTTCCGTAACACCATCAAGCTGTTGAACAATTGTCAGATGTAACCACCTATATGTCACATGCAAAATAGAACTGGAAGACACCTAGGCAGTTTTTGAAAGAAAAGGTACTTTACTAAAAGATGATAAAAATATGAAAAATGTAAGCACAGAACAATATACCAAAGAGCTCACAATCACATAAAAGAACAAGGAAAAGTACAAAGCAAAAACTCCTACCACAATAAATTTAGACCTTTGCTGTCTAAGGTATTACCTCTGGAAGTGCATTTTAAAGTTCGATCAGAGAGCTCTTTCTCTCAGAGTCCCAAAATAATATGACCAACAGTTCAGACACAAGTATTAGTTTAACTGTCTCTTCACCCCCTTGGTGAGTCATCTAGCTCCTCCTGTTTAGAATTAAAAATCACAAACATGATTCCTATCAGGATGTATATTAAATAATGTGAACATCAGCAAAAAACAAAACATAAAAAACACTTCCTAAATATGACTCCTTAAACATTTTCTCTTTGATCTTGTGTGGTTCCTATTCCCAAGGTAGATCAAAGGGTTTACAACTTTTAACACCATGTTGATATCAAATGTCCTTCCTATAGGAATCATAAAACTTTACGAGCACTATATCCTGGCAGCTGGATCCGTTCTAATTAAGACAAAAAAAAAACAGGAAACCTTTAATCCGGTCTCTCTGGTCTTTTTAATTACCTCCTAGTTTCAGGTCACTTGTCACTGCTGACACCTTGATGTCGGCCAATTTCTCACATCTTCTGTTCAGTTTAGATATCCTGTAGCTTCACTGAAACCTGGGGGGAGGGGTCACCCATGGAAGCACAGGCGGCCTTATGTGAGAGAATCACATACTATATTTTTATTTTACAAATATCATACAATAATCATTACCAGCTGGCCAAGCATCACAATCCTCCCCACCTAGACTGAATTTGGGGGCTGTATCCCTTGCATGAGATGAGCTCCCTAAGTCAGTTCACTCCTCATACAGATGTGACAAGCCATCTGTGTTCTGATTGGTCGCTCCAGCCCTATGTAAGATTGTAATGTCATACCCTTGCAAGACAAGACTCCATCTTAATAGTCGACCATTAGTTTTTCCCCATTTGTGCCAGCCAAACCAGGAGGTTGTGGTCAGTTTGCACCTCAGAATGCTGTCCATGTAAGTATGGCTCTAACTTCTTTAGGGCCCACACAATGGCAAGACAATCTTTTTCCACAGTAGAGTAAGCCTGCTCCCTGGGAAGTAACTTTTTACTCAGGTACACTACAGGGTGATCTTTCCCTTGGTTAGATGTCTAAGTACTGCCCCAATACCCACGTCTGAGGCATCAGTCTGGACAATAAAGGGTCTGCTATAGTCAGGACTTGTCAATACAGGAGCACTGCAAGTGCCTCCTTCAGTCTGGTAAAGGCTTTTTCACAGGCTGGTTCCCAAGTAATTTTCTTAGGCATATTTTTCATTACCAGGTCAGATAGGGGAGAAGCCAGGGCACTGTAATAGAGTACAAATTTCCTATAGTACCTGTTGTCCCAAGAAAACTCCTGACCTGCTTCTGCATTTCTGGTTTGTGCCGTGCCTTGATCACCTCTATTTTTACTTGGTTAGGACGGAGCTGTCCCCGGCCTACGACATGCCCAAGGTATGCCACTTCAGCCATGGCCACCTGCCACTTCTCAGCTTTGACAGTGAACCCGGCCCTCTGTATCCTGCCCAGCACTTCCCTAAGGTGGGACTGGTGTTCCTCCCAGCTGGCACTACAGATGGCAATGTCATCCAGGTACGCCATGGCTCCCAGGCTCCAAATCTTTTGTGAGCTCCCTGATAAAATAAATTCTACATGGGAATGTAAAAGTTACGGCTAGTTAGTGGTCTTGAATAAATAACAAAAAACTTTGGTTTCCCTGTCTTACCAAATGTCCAACTACTAGAATATGCTTATACCTGTTAAATTGGTGGATTTACACCTTAAAATAGTTCAATCGAATGATTATTACATTTATTAATATAATTGTATGATGGTTGCGAACCCCTTAGGAATTGTGATGCCGTTTAATGTAAGCTTTGTTATTATGCATATTTTTTTGTATTTATATGATGTCCTTTGTATGTTGGAATTGACGATTGTTATAACAGGAGCATCTTGAAAATGGGTAATTGACCCAATGATGTAAAAGTGACATCTTTCCTGTATAAAAATAAACATTTTACTACTACTACTACTACTACTCCTCCTCCTCCTCCTCCTCAGCACCATTTAACGCCTGGTTCACCAACCTTTGGAAGGTGGCCGGGGCATTCTTCATTCCAAAAGGCATTACGTTAAATTCAAATAAGCCTACCAGAGTGATGAAGGATGACCTCTACCTGCCAATACCCCTTTGTCAGGTCAATAGTCGTAAGGTATGTCACCCCTACCAACTTGTCCAAGAGTTCATACATCTGGGGCATTGGGTGGGTGTCTGACTTCGTGACTGCATTTAGTCCATGATAGTCCACATAGAAATGAGTAGAGCCATCTGGCTTGGGCACAAGGACTACAGGTGAGGCCCAGGGGCTGTGGGATCTTTGGATTACCCCTAATTACAGCATTTCCTCCACCTCCCTCCTAATGTCCTTTTGGACAGCATCTGACACCCGATATGCTGTCCGCCATATGGGCATCTGTGTCCCTCTCTCTACATCGTGTGTCGCTAAGGGGGATGGTCCAGGCGTGGTGCTAAACAGTGGGGCAAAGTCTGCTAAAACCTCCCTTACTTCCTGGATCTTGTCTGGGGCCAGCTGGGGTGACAATTTAACTGCCTCCACAGAGGACATCTGCTTGCTTTCTTCCAGCAAGTCCAGAAGGGTGTCTCCTTTGTCCGTCCCCTCCCCAGGACTACACACTGCAAACACCATGTCAGCTCTGTTGGCATATGGCTTCATCATGTTGACATGGTACATTCTTTCTGTATGTTTTCTGTCAGGTAATTCTATGATATAGTTCACATCATGAACCTTTCTAACTACTTTGTACGGTTCTGCCCACTCAGCCTGCAGCTCGTCTTTCCAGACCGGAATAAGGACCATGACTTCCTGACCCACTGTGTACGAGCGAGCTCTGGCTCTGCGGTTGTACCACACTTTTTTTTTCTGTTGGGCAGCTGCCAGGTTGCTCTGGGCTGTCCCTATAAGCTCCTTCAGCCTTTCCCTAAACCTAAGGACGTAATCCACTATGCGAGTTTCCTGGGTGGCATGCTTGCCTTCCCAGTCCTACCAGATCAAGTCTAGGGGCCCACATACCCGGCTGTCCATATAAGAGCTTGAAGGGGAAAACCCTGTCGACTCTTGGGGCACCTCCCTGTATGCAAACAACAGGTGGAGAAGGTATTTCTCCCAGTCCCTCCCAGGCTGTTCAGCAAACACTTGGAGCATTGACTTCAGGGTACTGTTAAATATTTACACAAGCCCATTGGCTTGCAGGTGATAAAGTGTCATGCATCTCTGCACCACCCCACACTTCCCCCACAAACACTTCATCAGGTCCAACATGAAGGAACCCCCTCAATCAGTGATAACCTCCTATGGAAACCCAACACAGGAGAAAATCCCAAGTAAAGCATCTGCCACTCTGTCTGTCCTCAGTGAGGATAGGGCGACTGCCTCTGGATACCGGGTGGCATAATCCACCACAGTCAGGAGGAACCTCTTCCCGGCAGAGCTGGTGTTATTTAAAGGCCCCACAATATCCATTCCCATGCTCTGTAATGGTTCCTCCTCTATGGGCAATAGAATTAGGGTGGCTTGTGTTTTCTTACCCACCTTCCCTATTTCTTAGCATCGGTGACAAGACCTGCAATATTTCTTCACTTGCTGGGTGAAGTTGGGCCAATAGAAATTCTGGGCCAACTGCTGCGTAGTGCGCATGATTTCCAGATGACCAGACAAGGGAACATCGTGTGCAGTCCTGAGCAACTGATCATGATACCCCTGGGAAATGACAAGCTGCCTGCCTATCACACCTCCCTCTGTCTTTACAGCCTAAGTATACATCGGTCCATTTTCCCAATAAACATTTTGTCTTCTGTCACCTCCCTGTGCTCCGTCAGAGTCTGCCCAAACCTCATCTTCTCTAGACTAGGGTCACTTTTCTGAGCAGCTGCAAACTCCTTACACATTCCCAAGGCATGGTACCGTACAGGTCCCCTTCAGTCTCTAAACAAGGGTCCCTAGCACTAGCATCAGGGCACTCAGGATCACTGCCATCCCTAACCCTCTGGCAATAGGTCACCCCTCCTTCTTCAGAATAACCCTCCGTAGCCGTTTGGTTAACTGCTACTGGGGAAATTTCTACCCCCTTTTCATTAGTCTCCATATCAGGAGACATGGGTTGGGGAACCAGCCTCCTAGTGATTTTCACAGTGGCTTCTATGGGGTCCAGGGAACTACAATTTTCCCTTGCCACTTGGCTACGGGTAACTGCACACACCATCCCCTGTTTGAGATTGTTGCCCAGGATGATGTCAACTGCTAACATCTGGCTACAGCCACCTGTTGTATAGTTCCCCATTTCATCCCAGTCTAGGAGAACACTAGCAAGTGGCAATGTTCTCTCCTCACCAGTGAACCCTTGTACAGTTACAAATTTATTGAGTATAAGCTCACCAGGCTCTATTAGATCCCCCCCCTTTTACCAACGTCAGGGATGCCCTTGTGTCTGTACACCATTCAGTGACTGGGTGCATGTGTTCCCTCATGTTCACAGGCATGCTTCTAGGGACACACAAACAACCCACTTCTTTCCTAGCCCCATTTTGTGTATTGCTCATCCTTTTGGGACACTGTCTGGCAATATGCCCAGTTTCTTTACAAACCCAACATTCGTTTCTTTTCTCAGAAAAATCTTTTCTTTGAAACCTGGGGCTAACTGGTTTCGGTGGAGGCAGTGAGGATTTTAGCTGCCCTGATGGCATGCTTTTCCCTTTCTGTGCTGCCATGCCCACCCCATTAATTCTCAGAGCAGGTCTGCTCTTGGCATAGCAGTCCGGGAGTTCTGCAGCCTCTTGCGCTGTTTTGGGATCTTGGTCCTTCAGCCAGATTTTCAGGTCTGCTGGGCATGCCCAACAAAACTATTCTAACAATACAGCATTTTCAATTTTATCTACAGAGTTTGCTTCAATTCCTTCCCACCAATGTTTTAAACATGGACATTATTTCATGGCTAGCTCCTCGTAGCTCATGAAAGGGCTTCTCCTCAGCTTACGGAATTTAGCTTTGTATGGTTCTGCAGTTAAATCAAACTTTTTTAAAAGTGCAGCTTTAAGTTTGCTGTAATCATTACTGTCCTCATTATCCATTTGACCCAATGAATCCAAAGCTTTCCCGATAAGTAGCAGGGACAGCTGAAAGCTCCAGCACCCTCTAGGAATTTTTGCCCGAATACAAACTTTTTCAAAGGAATTTAAAAAGGCATCCAAATCCTCCCCGTCTTTAAATTCGGCTATCAATTTGGAATTTAATTTGTAACCCAGTCCTGTAGTTCCAGTTAAACCCAAGCCACTTACCTGCTCAGGTGCTGGTGGTTGAAGTCGTAGTTTCTCCAGTTCATGTTGCCTCTGGTGCTCCATGCTCCTCTCAGTCAGCTGCTCGCTGTTCTCGCTACCTCGCCTCCTTTGCAGCTTGCTTCTCTCGCTCAGCCTCTCTCTGTTCTCTCTCCCTCTCCTCCTCCTCCTCCTCTGCAGCACGTTTCTCTCACTCCACTTCTCACCATTCCCACTCAGCCTCTCTCTGGAACTCCAGCTCCATTCTGCGCAACTCAATCTGCAGCCTGATTGCTTCTGGCTCCAGAATGCTGGTGACCTTCCCCTGCTGCTGTGGCCCTTGGCTTGCACTAGCCCTGCTGTCCTCCTCACTGGATTTGGACATTGCACTGGCCGCTGGCCCCTTCACATCCAAGGTTTGGTCCTTTACAGTCACAGTCTCTGACTCAACACTCTGGGCATCAGTGGCCAGAGCGTCCAAGAGGTTCTGCTTGGTGACTCTCCCCTCGTGCAGGACTCCTCTCTCCTTGCACAGTTGCTTCAGGTAGTCTACAGTGTGCTCACTGTAGTTGGAAGCCATCTTCTTCCCTAACTACGGCTACTCTAACTTGCACTTTGAAAAAAAATAAAACAAGTAGGAACTTTGACTGTAAGCAAAGTGATATAGTTCTGTTTTCTCTTTTAAAAATAAATCACTGCCTTATTTTGCAAGTGAGCTGTACAGTATTAAGGCAACACACTGAACAGTTAAAGCTTGTGTTACCAAATGTATCCCACTGCTACCACCAAATCTGTCACAAATGTACTCAGCAGGTCAGGCCCTCTGCTTCCACAGTGCCAACCTCAGAGTGCAATAGTGTGAACAGGTAACAGACAGGGTAACCCTCCTGTCTGTTTTTGGGTCCAAATCACCGTTGGTCTCAAGTTCTGGGGGGATTCAAACAGAGAATCTTATGCTAGCACACCCAAATGTAAAGGCTCAGATAATATTCTCTTCGGGGGGGATGCAATATATCTTTCACCTAAGGGCACCGAACCAGGTATCCAAAGTGGACCCTTTTAACTCTATAAGAGACCTTAGGTATATTCTTACCTTCTTACTCAAGTTCAATAACACAATCAAGCTGTTGAACAATTGTCAGACTTAACCATCTATACGTTACATGCAAAAAAGAACTGGCAGACACCCAGGCAGTCTTTAAAAGAAAAGGTACTTTACTAAAAGATGATAAAAAGTATGAAAATGTAAACACAGAACAATATCTCAAAGAGCTCACAATCACATAAAAGAACAAGGGAAAAGTACAAAACAAAAACTCCTACCACAATACATTCAGACCTTTGCTGTCTAAGGTATTACCTCTGGAAGTGCATTTTAAAGTTAGATTAGAGAGCTGTCTCTCTCTCTGAGTCCCAAAATAATATGACCAACAGTTCAGACACAAGTATTAGTTTAACTGTCTCTCCACCCCCCCTTGTGAGTCATCTAGCTCCTCCTGTTTAGAATTAAAAATCACAAATATGATTTCTATCAGGAGGTATATTAAATAATGTGAATATCAGCCAAAAAAAAAACAAAAAACACACTTCCTAAATACGACTCCTAAATTAAACATTTTCTCTTTGATCGTGTGTGGTTCCTGTTCCCAAGGCAGATAAAAGGGTTTTACAACTTTTAACACCATGTTGGTATCAAATGTTCTTCCTATTGGAATCTTAAAACTTTATGAGCCCTATATCCTGGCAGCTGGATCAATTCTAATTAAGACAAAAAAAAAAAAAAAAACAGGAGACCTTTAATCAGATCTCTCTGGTCTTTTTAATTACCTCCTGGTTTCAGGTCACTTGTCACTGCTGACACCTTGATGAAGGCCAATTTCTCACATCCTCTGGTCAGTTTACATAGCCTGTAGCTTCACTGAAACGGGGGGTGGTGGGGGGGAGCACCCACGGAAGCACAGGCTGTCTTATGTGAGACAATCACATACTATATTTTTATTTTACAAATATCATACAATAATCTTAACCAGCTGGCCAAGCATCACACCACCATCCTGGACTGTTGCTCTATTTGTGTTTGTTCTTCAGGAAACTTTAAGGTTACATGGATCTGCCTGTAGGAAGACATACTTCTTACAGCATTATGAGTGCACCTCATCAGACTTGCACTCAAGGTTATATGAGGTTAAGGCTGGCCCATCGATGCAGCAGTACTGCTACCACTTGCAACACTGGTAACTTGGGTTTGGGAACAAGCCTGGGATGTCAGAGAGCCAGACCGGGGCAGCATGAGTGTCTCCAGGACTACTCTCATTCTCCGGGGGTGGGAGATGGGCTGTGGTTCCTAGTATAAATGCGACTCCCAGGGAATGCTGGGAGTATAGCACTAGCATGGGACCATGCATTTAGGAGACATCAGCAGATGTTTGTAGGGCACATGTGGGGGCATGTGTCCCCTCTGCTGACATCATTACACATCCGTGTCTCCAGGGGCAACCTAAGCATAAAACCACTTAAGCAGTCATGCCAAGAAGCCAATGCCCTTACAAGCACCACCATTAGCCCACTCTAGGGGATGCCAGGGGGACTGGATTAACATCTCAGTCCCCTCCTCAGGGCCGGAGAGGCAAGTCAGGGTCTCCTGGTCTCCCCTGGTAGGTCCCCAGAGCCAGCACAAGCATAGAGGTGAACCTGAAAGGGGCTGACTATTAGACATGGGTATATCCCCAGCTTTCTCCAAAGGAATAAACAGAGTTATGAGAGGTCCAATGTGTTACTGATTCCCATAACCTCCCAAGTTGTTGCACTCCTTCAAGGACATGATTTATACATTTAGGATCCCTGCTGATACAGCCAGAGCTTGATCTGTTATTTTGATTTTTTTTTACCCGTTTTCCACGTTCACTTGATGTCTGCTTTTCTTTAATCCTGGTACTTGAAAGATTTCTGAAAGGTACATAGTATAGAAATCAGGATATAGATTACACTGAAATTACATTTACATGCTATATCGTTACTAACATCTAGGTATGATTAAGTGAGCTAAACAGCTATTAGTAAACATACTGTTTAGTAAACAAGCTGCTGCCACTTAACAGCAATATACTTTTAACATGATTGCAACTGATAATTATTCATTTAAAAAAACATATATTGAGGAAGATATTCTACTTTACTGAACAGTCACTAAGCATTAAGGCATGACCTAGGGTTGGGTTACCTTCAGTTACTCAAACCCTAGGAGGTCATGAAGCACAAGGCATACCAGAGTGCTCTATGCCCTTAGGGGTAGATTAACTACGGTATCCCAACTCCTGCAGCATCCTGATGCTACCTGTAACTGACATATTTTAATTTGTTTTTAAATTAATGTTTTTATTGTTACAATTCTGAGTATTCTGCTGTACATGATGGTTTCCAGCCATTAACCTTACCCTGTTAACAATGCTGAAAACCAATCACAATTCTTTGTTTCCAACCACTGTTGTGTTATTAAACAAGTATACAGAAATATTTCATTTATTTATTTAGGTTTTGTTAATCAGGAGGTTACACTACACATGTAAATGACTATTTTCCGGTACGTCACCCAGGTGACTAAAAAAAAAAAAAAGAGACATTACAATTAAGCAGGAATGACAGGTAAAGCAAGGCAGGTTAAAATAATATATGCAGTACAGCATAACACTGCCCAAAACAAACTAGAACAATTAAATAGAACAATGTGTAGGCAATGATTGGCAGTAACAAATAGCAATTTGCCAGCCTAGAGAGAGAGAAATGCAACACTAGCCAGTCAATAATAGGCCGTAATAAATAACAGTTGGCCAGCCTTGAATGAGATCATTACAACATAAGTGGTGGTTAGTTCCTCAGGTACAGTTATAAGCAAAGGAAACCTGTAAAAGTTTTCTCAAGGCACCTCTAAAGAGGGGTTTAGAAGGGAGTACTTCATAAGTGCACCAGGCAGGAGTTGCATAACTTTGGTGCAAATGAGGAGGAAAGCCTGTTCATCCATCCTTGTGGTACTCTTAGGAAGATGGAGTAGGGACTCATCAGAGGATCTAACAGGGTAGTGATGATGGGAGCACTGAAGGAGCAAAGTGATAGAAGTAGGAGTAGAATATATTAGGGGCTTGCTGGTCCACTGGCAAAGCAGTAGCACTACTGCTTGAGACGTCGACAACCCAGGTTCGGGAACAAACCTGGGGAGTTGGAGGGCCGGCAGGGGGGAGGAGGCTGAGAGTCCCAAGAACCACTTGCCTTCTCCAGGGAGGGAGGGAGAGGGCGTTGTGGCTCGGCACTTTGCTGACCCCAGGCGGAGGGATGGCAAGTGTACACCCAAGTTACCAGGGGAACAAGCATGATGGATGTCTGCGGTGATGCCTTGATGTCCGGGTGCACACCATGCTCACCAAGAAAAACGGAAAAATGGCCTCCAGGCACCGGGTAGACAGAGTGCCTGGTGCGGACCCCAGAAGCTCTCGCCTGCCTGTCCAGATGCTAGGACCTGATGAAGACAAGAAAGTTCGGGATGTCTGGGCCCCACCTCTTCCCCACTTGGGGGGGAAAGAGACCCACAGCTACATGGGGGTAAGGCCGGGCTCCAAGTAAGGCGAAGGGAGTGGGGAAGACACCATAGGTGCCTCAAGAAGGTGTGATGCCTGGGGGACAGAGGGGAAGCATACAAAAAAGAGAATATGTTAGGGGTTTATCTAGGAAACACCCAAGAGCATAAGAATGCCCAGCGGATGAAGAGAGCCATCTGAGGGTAGAATACAGATTGCAGTGGTAAGATGGTTGTAGGACAGTGCAAAAAATGAAAAATACATGTTCACTGTAATTGTTGATCTTCCAGAATATCTTCATCATTCACTCACACTTATGGGTATAAGCCGGAAGCACCAGCACCCAGCAGGAGCAAAGTCTTTTTCAGCCTAGAGGACTGATATCAGTGCTGGTACTACCCACGAGGCAGATAGAATGACAATGCATTCATGGACTGGCCAGTAAATGATGCCAACCCAGTACCTTCCTCAGTTCTGTTAGCCAGAAAAAAAACTAGCAGGAGAGAAAAAAGGAGAGAGAGGGCCATTGACTTCTAGCTCAAATGGATAGGAAAAGGATACAGGATATCAAACCATAAAAATAAAACCAAACTATCAACTTAGGTAAACTAAGGAATGGGCGTAAGTGGCATAGGGGTAGCAGATGCAAGAGTCTACCAGCCACCTGGACAGGAAAGTGGAGAAGGGCAGCAGCCCTGGTATGTAGCTCTGGCAGGCCTTGGAGAGACCCGAGGGAATCTCTTGAGGGTTAGGATGTCAAAAGTCAAATTGAGGAAGAGCCTTGTATTCCAAGAGGACAAGGACCAAAGCTAAAACCAAGCTAGAGAAGAATGATTGGAGCAGGCTCAGAACACTGCTACTATCCTCTTGCGACTCTGAGAGAGTGAAGAGAGAGAGAGAAGAAAAAGGATCCAGCACCGAGGTGTGGGACAGGATGTAGCTTGAGAAGTTGAGAAAAGAACAAAATAACCCCTTGGTATCTGCCTCTCCAAGGACTGGAAGTGGGGGCTGCATCCCTGTACAAGGCTATTATGCCAGCTGGCAGAGCTTGAAAAATGCATGGTTTAGATGGGGACACAGCAGCCTTGGGTGAGACATCTAAAAACCTCCCAGAAGGAGAACAGGGAATGGAGGGGGTTAAAAAATTAAAGGAACTCTGTTTTTTCCTTTTTGAAAAAAGGTTAGAGACCCTTATTCTTTTTTTTTTGTTATACAGCACCCCTATAGTTAGGGTTGAGTTGGCAGTTCAATGTTAAATCCAATTTTCTGTACGTTAATAACTCTGGCATCATTTGACAAAATAGCACAAAATTTGGCATGCGTGGTCAGGCTGCCAGAGTCTCAAAATGTGGACAGTTTGGTGACAGCATACTGTATGGTTTTTAAGATACAGAGGGTGAAAAAACTAATTTTTTTCTCTTTACTTAACATTGGATATTTTTCCTCTCACCTACAGCCTAAATGGTATGGAATGTCTTCATAAAATTTTCAAGGATGATGGGTCCTGTGCCAACGGTGTGCCTCTGGATGGTTTGGTGAAAAAATATTACACAGTTTTTAAATCATAACAATTTTTGGGATAACTTTCAAGTTCGAGTGATTAAAAAATCAACTTTGATCGATAAAAAAGGTTTGCAAGTGTTGACAGGTCACGATTTACTGTTTGTGTGCAGAGAAATACTGATCGTGAAAGGAAAAAAGAAAAACACGTTGTGAGTGGTTATTTGTATTACTTAATTGCCATGGGTAAAAACCCACCCCAACAGAGTCATAAAATCTGGTGTTCTGCCAGGCTCTCTAAGCGACCACCACATGATTTTTATGGTCCAGAAAATACGCAGGGCCAAGGCTCCCCACAAACTAATTCACTCAAGGTCCTTTAAGTTCCTTAATTTCAACCCCTGCTCCTCAGTCTTGTGCATACTGACTGGTCCCCCATCTCCACAGCCAACTCTCTAGATGCTGCCCTGGACTACTTTAAAAGAAACAGTAATCACCACTTGGGACATCAATGCCCCCACTAGGCATTAAAGGGTTTGTGGCAACCACATTCCCTGGATCACCCCAGAGCTACTAGCATGCCTATGGGCTCAGGACCTGCCTGGAAAAACACAAGGAAACAAACAGTCCAAATGACTTCATGATCCACCATACACTGCGCAACCAATGCACTAAAGCTACTAGACTGGCAAAGGCTGATTATTTCAGGAACACATTTCAATCCAACATAGACAACCCTTCCAAATTATGGAATGTAGTCCATGCACTGTTCTCTCCTCCATCTAAACTGCCGCCCTCTTCTTAAGGTTAATAATGTACTGCTCTCAAACCACCTTGTGGTAGCCACTGAATTCAACTCGGATGTCACCTCCTGCACCTCTAGCCTCCTTGCCTCCCTCCTCTCTCATCCTCCCCATCAATTACCTCCTCACCACAAAACGAAGCCCTACACAATGAAATTTCCTCCTTCTCAAAAGTCTTCCCTGCCAACACTCTGACAGCCCTTCTTGCACTAAACCTTACAAAAGGAGGCTCCCCAGATGGTCTCGACTCAAAGCTCATTTATCTTTCTGCCCCAGCTATTGACTCCCCAGTGGCTGACATCTTAAACCTTTCCCTCACCACTGCCACAGTCCTCAAAATCTGGAAGCATTTATTATTTATTTAATAACATTCGGAATTACAACGCTTTGAGTCTCAGACTCCTTTACAAAGGCTCCAAGTCAAACAACAATGAGGACTTACATATAGTATTAAGCAGTACAGTGTTCAGGTAAAAGAAACAAGAGAAAACAAGTAATGGAAGTAATGTATACAAAAAGTTATACAATATAATCACAGTGATCATGGAAAAAAGAATGCACAAAAACACACAGAAGGGGGATACTGAAACACTAGTCTTTGGGAAAGGAGGATTCAGCATCATCCATAATATGCATATTTAGGTAATGCATGAATACACATTTTGTTTTCCATATAGATCACAACTTTTATGAGGTAGATTTATACTGCAGAGCCCCACCAAGGGAGGGGGGGAGCAGGTGGAAGAGAGCATTAGGGACAGTCACAGACTGAAGATGAGCTTTGAGACTGGTCTTGAAGGGACAGATTCTTGGTTCCAGGGAGATGGGGCTGTTGAGCCAACGGGGTGCTCTGTAGAAAATGGCTCTTTGTCCAAGGGAATTTCAGCAGTGGGGGACTAGTAGGAAGGTCCCAATAGAGCTATGGGAGGTTCTGACCAACGGGACGGGTTGGATGAGGCTATGCAGACCAGGCGGCACTTGACCAAGGAGGATTTTCTTGGCCAGGAGGCAGGTATGGTACCTAAGATGGGTGTCAAATGGCAACCATTCGGCAGACTTGTAGAGATCACAGGAGTGGGTCCATCGGTCACAACCCATGACCAGTCTGCATGCTTTATGTAGGGCGACTTTGATGCGTCACAATGCCCTGGGGTCAGCAGTGCCATAGATGACAATGCCGTAATCTACCAGGGAGAAGACTGAAGAGGTAACGGCCAGGCGGATAGCCATTGGGGGAAGGCAGTGTTTATGGTGATATAGAAGCCCAAGTCTGGAGCTGATAGAAGAGGACAGTTGTTGGATATGTGCATGGTAGGTGCGAGATGTGTCAAGGGTGACATCTAGATATTTGAATGAATCAACCAGCTCAAGTGGGGATCCTAGTGAGTTTGTGATGGTCAGTGGGAAGTCCCGATGAGGACTCTGATGGTGGGCAAAGATCATTGATTTTGTTTTCTTATAGTTTAGAACTAAGCGGTGGGAACTGAACCATATCTAAACTTCAGTGAAAAAAAAACTCTGCAGGGCATGCTGAAGGAATCATACCTGGGGTGGCTCCAGAAAATTACTGCATCGTCATCTACATAGAGCAGAATTTGTCCAGGGCACGAGCTGGGGAGAGAGTTTAGGAAGATGCTGAAGATGAGGGGTCTCAAGATGAAGCCTTGGGGTACTCCTGAATAGACCTGGAGTCTGGTTGATAATGGAGTTAATTTTTACCTGCTGGGATCTGTCAGAGAGGTAATCTTTGAACCAAGTTATTGTTTCATCTGAGAGCCCCAGGGAGGGCAGGGAGGACAGAAGCATAGTGTGATTAATTGTATTGAACACCTTTGTGAGGTCACTGTAGCTGACCCCACTAGGTGACCATGTCCGAGGGCACCATGGATGCAGGAGGAGTATTCTAGGAGGGCAGTGGTGGTGCTGTGGCCCTGGCGGAAGCCATGCTGTTTGGGGCACAGCAAGTTATATTTAGACAGTTGGTCCATCAGCTGATCAGATACTATTTTTTCGAGGGCCTTGGAGAGGAGAAGTAGAAGGGAAATGGGACGATAGTTATTGGGGAACAGGCGGTGACCACTCTTGAAAATAGGGGTGATGATAGCTCGTTTCCAGAGGGCAGGGAATTGCCCTAAGCTTGGGGGCAGGTTCAAAAGTTTGGTAAGGGGTTGTAGGACCTCCTTGAGAGCTAGCCAGAGGAGCTTCAGGTCAATGGAGTCACTGCTAATGTGAGACTTGGCAAGGGCTTTGGAGAGGTATCTCCTAGCCTCCCATGTTCAGATGATTAGAAGGTAAAAGTGAGGGATGCTGGAAGGTGGGCTGCAACCAGGGATGGGGTCTAGTGGGGCAAAGAAGTTGGGGGGTAGGATGCAACTGAGATCTGAGAATGTGGTGTTTAATGTGCTGTAATCCTGCCACTTCCCAAGGGAATCAATCTGTCCTCCCCTGGCAACTAATGCCTAGTTTCCCTGCCCCTGTCCGGGGCAAACTTCAGGAACACTTGGTCCTTTCACAACTCTCCTCCTGTCTCTCAGATTCTAACTTCTTCACACCTTACCAGACTGGTTTCAGGAAACATCACTCAACTACTACCTCCCTACTTAGGCTAAATGATTCCATCCTCTCAGGGATGGACAGTGGCCTAATCACATCAGCCATTTTTGTCGACCTTGAAAAGGCTTTTGACACAGTCTCCCATCCTGTCCTCCTAAACAGCCAATCCTCAGCTGGTCTGTCTGACCCTGTCACCAAATGATTCAGGGCCTACCTTACTGGGCAGATCCTATCAGTCAGTATCGCTAACTCACTGTCCCCTTCCCTGCCCACTGACACAGGTGTCCCACAGGGATCAGTGCTTGGTCCCATACTTTTCTCAATGTTCCTAAATGACCTCCTGTCAGTTTGTACAACATCTATTCACATGTACACTGATGACACTGTCCTGTTCACCTCTGGCCATACCCTTTCTGATGTTGAAACCTGACTCCAATTGGACTTCCACAAGCTCCAACACCGGCTTACTGCACATCAGCTTTCCCTGAATGCCAAAGACACTCTCCATGACCTTTGGCATGAGGCAGAGACTCTCTAGGTTCACCACTCTTCCCTCCTTCCACACCCTAGAAGGGACTTCTCTGGAGGACACCTCCTCCTTCAGATACCTGGGGGTTTGGCTTGACCATGTGGATGATATTCTGAAAAAACTGCACCCCAAGCTTAGTGTGCTATTCAGGAACTGGAGCCGACTACCTCTACTGGTTAGGCATTGACTTGTCCAGAAAATGATTCTCCCTATCTTTGACTACTGCAATGTGGTTTATAGTGCTGCTCCAAAGTCCGCCTTAACCAGACTGGACTCCCTCTTCAACGCCTTCTGTCACTTTGCTCTTGACGCCTCACCTCACACTCAACACTGTGACCTTTACCACTGTCTCGCATTTCCTTTCACTAAATGACACTTGTCTCTCCCACATTGCAAAGTTCACCTCTAAATTCTGGTTCAACTCTCTCATCTCTTACCTCTCCTCTGCTCTGACTACCCCTTCACCCCTATCCATTCACTTAGATCCACTGACAATAGGACCTTGGCTATTCCCCACAGACTCATTTCAGCTGGCCAGTCCACTTTCCCCCACTACTTTCCCAAACTCTGGAACTCGTTACCTCCCCAAGTCAGATACTCATCATGTCCCCACTCTATGTCAGCTTCCCTATCAAATTACTACTCTTCTAATTACTCTTGCACCTGATGGGCTAAGTTCAACCCCAGCTTGCCCTATTACCCTACTATGGCAGCCTTAATGTCCCAGGTTACAGCCGTTCATGCCCTTGTACTCCATTATGGCACTTACTACTGTACTAATTATGGCAATTGTTCCAATACTGGCTCATTTTGTCTGTGCATTATGTATATTGGTTCCATGTTTTTGTATGTATGTATTATCCCACTGTATTAGATTGTCTCTTATCCCATTGTTCTGTTGTTGCAGGCTACTCAGTTTGTTCAAATTGTATGTTTCACATTGGTATCTGTACTCTGTATATGTGGTCTCCCATTACCCTTTCCCCCAGGACACACCATGAGATGAGCAACTTGTTCAGTGCGCCTTTCAGATGAAACCTTTCAATAAATAAATAAAAACACTTGCGATGTCTATTTTCTTTTTACTGTTTTAAATTTACAAACAGTTAAAGTACAATCAGATTATGTATTTAAAAAATAAACACCTGAACCTAGCTAAACGGGACGCATTTAGCTATATTCTCTGTGGGTTTGTTTTTAACTTCGCCAAAAATACCTTTTCTGGAAACCCCAACTCTAGGGTGCCCAGCTTAGTAAAAGGAGCCATTCACTTGCATTCTCTGTATGACAACAGTGGGACTTTCTTGACTTCTGTAGCCGCAGCAGGAACTTGTGCTGTGGGATGCAGTGACAGCAGTAAGCCACTGCTTCCCTGGTGTCTAGTGGCACCCCCAGTTCTCCACTGCCACCCCTTTATGTGCCTAACATTGCCCTGGTGTCAAGTGACACCCCCCCGCCGTCCAATTGCCATCCCTATATTTATTGTTTCCCTTGTGTCTAGTCGCACTCCCACCCTCTGATCACTGTCCCCTTGAGGACTGTATATTTCCCTGGTGTCTAGTGGCATCCAACCACCCTCTGATCATGTCACTGTAATGACTGCATACTTCCCTGTTGTCAAGTGGCATTCCCCCACCACTCTGAGTGCCATCTCCATGATGACTGTATATTTCACTGTTGTCTAGTGGCACCGCCACCCTCTGATGTTGCCCCCATAATTACTGTATATTTCCTTGCTGTTTAGTGGCACCCCCACCCTCCGAAAATGAAAATTACATACCTACCATAATTCTTTATCTTTCTGTGGATCTTCACCCTTCATCACAGTCAAGTATGTGGCCGCAGGTCATGACTCCAGGGTAGCTCTTTTTTTTTTTGATGGGCGGAGCCGATGCAGCCACGGCACCGCCGTCAAGGCAGACACACTACATGGTGCTTGCAGGTTGGCAGCAGTTGCCAGCCACGCTCTCCCGCCAGTTCTGAGTCACTGTAGAGTAAGAAAAACAAGGGGTGGAGGGTGGGACAAGAGAGTCCAAGAGACAGATAAAGGAAAAGATATAATAAACAAAAGGAGAAATAAGTGACCAAGAGGACAGACGAGGGAGAATGAGAAGCTAAAGGGGATTGGGAGGGGCCCCAATCTCTGGAAGAGGGAAAGGGAAGGATAATTAAGTGGGAGGGGAGAGGACAAACCAGGGATCGCGGTCTGGTCCCCTAGCGCTTAGATGGATGACTGCCCAGGAGTAGTTGGTAGCCTGGCAAGGCTGGTAAGATTCAAGGTACATAAGTTTGATCAAGACGTACTCTGGCAAGAACAACTTTTAGAGTCTTGGATTAAAGAGGGGAAGGGACCAGGAACCAAGGGATGTCCTCTCTCCTATCCAACCAAAAATAAGAGGAGGGGAGGAAAACCCCATCTCTAAAAGTAGTAAAAGAATAGTCTCAAAGGACAAGGGGTAAAGGGTGGAGAGAAGAGGCAGTCCTCCACATCCCACCCCTGAAAGGGGTGGGAGTCAAAGGCAGTGAGGAAAAGATAGCCCCCCTTCTCAGCCAAAGGCTGCAGAAAAAACAACCCCTGCATGCCTGAGGGTCTCCCCACTCCTTACCCAACAGGAAGGGATGGAGGAGAAAAGGGCAGACAGAGGGAGGAGGACCAGAGACTGAGGCCCCAGGGGGATGGAAGGTGGGATTTGTGATGAATGGTGAATATACACAGAAAGATCAATAGATACTGTAGGTACATAATTTTCATATCTTATCTGTGTCAATCTTACATAATTCATCACAGATTCCAAGTATTAATACTAGGCAGAAATTCCAGAAACACTAAGGAACTAAGTCCCTTAGCTCCCAGTGGGGAGAAAACACAGAGGGAGAACCCCTACAGATCTGGTGAGGCCAGAGACTGGGAAGTGTGAGACGGGGACCCCCAGAGGGGACAGAAGGTTGCCCCGACATATGCCGCCTCACTGTATGGGAGAAAAGGTGGGTTCTCTGGTAAGTGGAGGAAATCACCCGACGACAGGCCAGGGGTGACAACTGGGAAAGATGTAGCCATGCCATCTGCCTAGTGCAGATCGCTGCCCCTACAACCCTGGAAGCTATCTCGTTGGTGTGGTAAGATGCCCTTGCTTGGTGCCTTGCTAGCTCCAGGCCACGTGCAGACAGTGCAATGGCTTGTCTGGTTACCTCCGAATCACGCAAGAAGGCTAGGAGTTGGCCTAGCCTGGACCACAAGAACCTATCATAGGAAGCATAGTGGGCCTAATAAGCAGAAATCGACAGTAACAACCGTGCTGAGTAGAAGGTCCTCCTCCTCCCCCAGAAGTCAAAATCCGCAGGAATCTTGATCTGGGGGACAGTCACAGTGGAGATCGCGAAGCCCATCGGGAGTGTTCAGTTGTGTCAATCCTGACTGAGGATGAGGCATACGACCTGGAGACTCTGGGTGGGCGCAATACCTCTGGCTCATATCCCTAGAGGCTGGGACTCTGGAAAAGGGTCTTTGCCAGAACCGCAATGATGCCTCCTGGAAAGGAGCAGGCCAGGTGGGCACCACAAGGGTGGCTGCACTGAAGTCACCCAAGAAGGAACGCGTCGAATGCACTGGACTGTGCTGAGTTGGTGAGGTGATACGCAGGTCTTCCATCATCCTCATGTGGAAACGCTGATACTCAGCAAGATCAGCAACAGGGGAAATGTGGATGGAAGGCTCCTCTCCCCAAAAGGGGAGGGCGAGGAAGTGGAAGACCTCAGAGATCCAGAGGCTGGCTGCTCAGGGGGAGGCTGGAACACCCGCTCGTGCATGGCCCCAACATGAGTAGGGAAGTGAGCAGCCACACCCCTGAACTGTTCCCCAGAGAGAGGTCCCGTACAACCATGAGTGCCTGGGAGAGCAGGAGATGATGACAGAGGAATGGGGGCTAGGTCCACAACAGAAGAGGACCATCCTCTGTCCAGGCAAGAGAGAGAGAGCACCAGACGCCTCTAGAGAAGGAGGAATTCCAGGAAACCCAACAACTGATCAACCACACTGGAACTGCCTAGACCGTGCCCTGAAAAATCCCCCCTGTGAGATGACCAGGACCACGTAAACCCAGAAAGATAGTCCCTTCCCTCCAAAGACCAGGGCCCACTCGAGAAGACCGAGAAGGAAGGGCTAAGTCCGTGATGCGACTCCTCCTGAACCCAAGTGGATCCCAGAAAAGGGTCACTGCATCGAACCCTGACCCCTCAGAGTCTGAAAGAGCCCTCCACCTCACAAACGCCAACCTGGGCAACTGACAATCCTGGTCAGTCCCCGAGGACACCACCCAGGGAGTAGCACCCTCCCCTCCCGAGGGTGCTCTGGTCGGCCCTAAAGTTGGGCGATCCAGGCACACTATGTGAGGGGGTAACAAAACTGAGGGGGAAGAAAACCCTCCAAGCCTAGGCTGCAGGGCAATGTGGCCTGGACCACCACCTGCTGGTCAGCACCTCTGACCCCAAACTCAGGGGCTACTGCCTGCTCCTCCATGGGAGGCTGGTTCCGGTCAGCTGAAGTAACTACCAGGGTATCTGCGTGGGCTGCCAACTGCAGAGAGTCAGACAGCTGGTCCGAACCAGACTCAGAGTCCACCTCCAAAAAGGTAGAGACCTAAGTCCGGTGCCAGACTGTTCACAGACACCTGCTTCTGTCTGGACCTAGAGAGGTTCCAGTCCGGGTGTCTGCACCAGAGTCAGCACCGAACTCCCTCATGGCACTGTGAACGGCTCCCGAGAAAGAGAGAGCACCGAGAGCGGCAGCAGAACCGGAGTAGATGTCCTCCACAGCACTGGCCCCCATGGCACCGTGAACAGCACCACAGTCAGGGATGGCACCGGCAATGACACCGATGACTCTCTCAGCATTGCCAGTGGTGCTGACAGCAACACCTCCCATGGCACTGTGGCTTCGCTTGGCACCACAAGCAGAGCCGGAGCTACACACAGCGGCATTCCCAGCCTCGGCGTCGCGAGTGGAGATGAGAAAGAGTCGAACTTCCCACGGCACCACCAGTACTAACAGCATCACAAACAGCGTCGACAGCAGAGACAGCACCAAGCGGCAGACTGGTGCAGACCACGGTGCCATCAGGGCCCATAGCACCGTGAGTGGCACTGAGGACCAAAGCAGCACCGATGGACTGCATCGTGGACTGTGCCAACCCATGATTTCCAGCCCAAGGAAACAACACCGGGCCTCTTGCACCGCGGAAGGGGCTTCTGCTATGGTGAAGCTACAAGAAGCAGAAGCCCCCTCCTCCACGGTCCATATAGAACTGGGAGGGGACCCAGAGGAAAGGCCAAGAAACTGCAGCTTGGCCTGACAAGTGCACACCCGTCCCTGAAAGTCGGCAGAGCTTGTCCAACTTTCCACGCGCGCTGTTCCAGGACACAACGATCCATAGAGAAACAGACAACACACAAATCCATGTCATGAAGCGGACCAAGGCTCGTAAAGCAATGATCATGCTGGTCGGTAATGGGAGTACTGCGGCCACACGGGCACCAACGCATAGGAGGCTGCATCACTTTCAGCAACTTTTTGCCTACAACCTAGACATGATCAATGATAAACAATGAAAAAAAAGACTATGTCACTGAAAATAATAAAGGAACAGTCTTACCAAACAGCGGCATCGAGTAGGGCGAAACGGAACTGGCAGATGGACTTGGCATCGACAGACGAAGACTAGACCCGATGTAGTTGCTTGGAGCTCCTCATAAGGTGTGACCTCTATGGCGGAAGATGAAGAACTGGCAGGAAGGCAGGACCGGTGACAGCTAACGGCCAAACCGTGAGTGCCACGCGATGTGCATCAGCTCTCAAAGGTGGTGCCGTTGAGCGGCCGGCCCGCCCATCCAAAAAAAAAAAAAGAGCTCCTGCGGGGACGTGACCTCCGACCACATACCCAACTGTGATGAAAGGCGAACAGTGACACAGATAAGATCATTATGAGAAACCAAGGTGAGAGCAGTTCAATGTATTTCAATGGGATGTTTTACTCTGATGCATAACAACCATTTTTGCATTTTTTGACACCAAATTTTCAACATCGCCTTTTGAGGACAACACATCATGAACAATGGCAGAGGAATTCTGCAAATCTGGCCTAAAAGGCAATTTTGTGGTAGCTTGGCGAAATCGGAAAATTTTCACCATCCTTGTTCATGAGATGCGGTCATAAGAAGGCTATGTTGAAAATTTAGGGTCAAAATATTAACAATGGCAAAGTTATGCACATATGTTGAAATTTTACTATGCTCACTCATAACTTTGATAAATTTTATTTTCTCCCCAAATTTTCCACAGTCATGTTTTGCATCACCTTATGAACGTGACAGCTGTCATTTTTTAAATCTTGGCCAAAATTTACTTTTGCACCTGTAGTGCAAAATGGTAATACTCAATATGAGTGACTATTATTGAGTGACTCAAGATGAACGACTCAATAATAGCACTCATAAGGACAGTGACTAGTGAAAAATATCGCTATATAGAATATTTTCAAACCAAATTAACCTGATTGCCCCCTCCTTGTTACTGCCCCTTCTACTGGAGGCAGTATAGCGCAGTGGTTTAAGGCTCTGAGCTGCAAATCTGGAGACCTGGGTTTGAATCCCACAGCCCCCACTTACATACTGTGTGACCCTGAGCAAGTCATTTAACTTCCCTGTGCTCCCAGGTTGCACCTGTAAACAAGCTTTCAGCTTAGTGTGTCTCACCGGGTTAAACAATTGGAAAAAAAAAAATCAGATTTGTTGTTATTGAACTATGTTCTGTCTGTGGTGTCAGTACATGTGAAATAAGCATTGCATTGTGGCTGGTGTATTATCTAACCTTGTTTTACAGGGGGTCCTCAGAGACATGTTGCAAGAATCAGTCCTGAGGTTAAGTGGTTATTGTATGTGTAAGACGTGTGCATATGTGGGATATTGGGGTGGTTAACTCCAATGTTCTGCATGGGTCACTAGTGGGAACAAAGGGGGGGGGTCACACTGTCCCAGAGAGCTGTACCAGAGTTAGTTTAACCCCTACCAACCCTGACCTGTGTGTGGAAGCACCCGCCATTGGACCTAGACCCCTTAACCTGTCACTAGCCATACAGGCAGGGGTAGCAGCCCTTGGGATAGTGCCACCTAGGGGTTACATTGTGGAGGCACCACTGGGATTTGCATCCTCTAGTGACCCTGTGAGAGAACTACCCCAATATGTTTAATTTAAGGGACAAAATGGAAGGGAGTACCACGCCCAAGCTAAAAATTGCCCTCCATAAGCTGGTGGTGCATAAATTAATGAGGTGGTGCGAAGCTGAGGAGACAGACTCCCAAAAGGCTGTTTTGTTGCTGGATGTCCCCTTAGAGAGTAACAAAGCTGACATTGTGTCCACTGTAGAACACGTTAAGTGCTTGGGCAAGGTAGAGGGTTAAGGGACAAGATGCTGACTTATTTGACCAAACTTTGATAGTGCTACTCTCGTGTAGTTCCCATATAGACCCTGAAAAGGTACCACCAATGATTCTGCCCGAAGGAGCCCAGAAGGGATGGAGGGCTGTTCACTTACATAGTGGTCTGACCATCCCGGGTGGGTCCCCTAGTACTGACGGGTTTAAAGAGAAGCTGCTCAAGCTGTTAGCCTCAGAAGGGAAAACTGCACAGGAGGTGGTAAAAGTGTTAGACTTGTCTGGGGACCACACCCCCCATGCACTCCCTGATCCCCTCTCCTGTGTCCCCGAAGAGCTCCCCAATAGCCACCTCCCCCATCATAATTCCCCCCCCTCCGATACAGCTGGATTCCTATAGAAGGCTCAGACTTTTCTCCAGTACTGTCCCAGTGCCTTCAGGGGAGGATGATTTACAGACCTGGATGGACTATGCTACCCCTTTAGTGCAGGAATGGCAATATTCAGAGGGGCAAAAGAGGAAGCGCTTGATGGAGAGCTTGAGAGGCCCTGCCCTGGAAGCCATCTGTTTTCTACGTGCCACTAGGTCAGAGGCTACTGCAGCAGAATATCTCTCTGCCTTGGAGCGGGTATTTGGCAGCACAAAATTGGGGGCTGATTTATTGTGGAAATTCAAGTCAGTTAAACAGTGGAGGACTGAACAGTTGTCTGCCTTTGTCACTAGGATAGAGAGGGCTCTGCAGAGGGCCCATAGAAAAGGGGGAGTGCCTGCCAAAGAGCTGAACCGGGTCTGATTAGACCACATCTTGAAGTCAGCTAGATTTTCAAGTGTAATGATTCTGAAGGTCAAATTGTAAGACAGGAGGGCAAGCCCTCCCAAGTACTGTCATCTAATGAAAGAAATTTGTGAGATTGAAACTGTTGAAGATGGCTGGGAGCCCTGTGCTGGGGCTGTGAACATCTGTCCGACCCTTGAAAGGAGTGATTCAGAGGAGGCCAAACAGTTGAGAGAATTGATCAAAGAACTGACTGAGGTAGCCAGGGAACCCGATCTGTATCAGGCTCCCCCTGAGCCCAAGAGTGGAGTGCAGGTGCATGTTGTTTCCCCGGAGACCTGAATCAAGGGTAACTTGCTAGCACAAATACGGGAATTGAGAGCAATGGTGGGGGAGCTACAAAGAACTGCCCTGACCCTCAACCGTAGTGGAAATTTAGAAGTTCCAGGGTGTAGGTCTCCTGTCCAAAAACAGCCTCGGCGAGCCCCAGAAGTGTCCCAACAGAAAAGAGACCCCCCCCCGGCCCCCAGAGCCTCTAAAGACACTGAGCTTTGCTACCATTGTGGGGAGGATGGCCATTTCCAGTCAACTTGCCACTTGTCAGAAAACTTGGTCAAAGTTACACATAGGTTGGTGGCTTTGCATCATAATGCTAGTGCCCGGCCACCAGGGGGAGCTGCACGAAAAAGTTATGCCACCAGGGCCAGTACCCAATCAACACTCAGGCCAGCGCCACCAGAATGGTCTGAAGTGGTGGGTCCTTCCATGGAGACCACTGTGAAGGTGAATGGAATGTCTACAAGAGCTGTATTAGACAGTGGCTCCCAGGTGACAATTATGTTCCAGGATTGGTACCAGAAGCATTTGTCGGATGTGCACCTGCAACCATTGAAAGAACTGCATGTCTGGGGTTTAAGTGAGAAGGCCTACACCTACTCCAGCTATATCCAGATTTGGTTGTCTTTCCCCACTTCTGTGGCTGGAGTGGCCAAACAAGTGGAGACCATGGCCCTAGTATGTCCCCCTACTGGACTGTATGATGGGGTCCCTCTACTAATTGGAACGAATGCACATATGTTTGGACGGTTAGTGCAGTTGTGTTATGAAAAACAGGGGTCAAGGACTGGTAGAGCTTTAAGAATCCCGGCCTTGATCAAGAAGGCCTATGAGGTAGAGAGAGAGATGCTAAAAGAGTGGACCCAGAGGAACTGGTTGGAATTGTCTGGAAAAAGGATCCAGAGTGTCTCTGATCCTGGCGCCAAATGCCCAGTGTACCCTACAAAGGGAGGTCCGTATCAGAAAGGATGTCAAGAATAAAATACTCATGCTGGATGCACCAGGTGATGGAAAATTGCTGGAAGGACTACTGGTCAAGCCTAGTATTTTGCCTGCCAGAGCCCATGCTTATGCCAGAAGGGTAATGGTTCAAGTTCATGATGTATCTGATACAGAGATTCGGGTAAATAGATGTTGCACCCTGGCTAATGTGCATTGTGCAGATACTGCAGTGTTACTCAGTAACAAATGTTTGGGGGAAGAGTGATAAAGTGACGCCCAACTTGTTCGAATTTGGTGACTCCCCACTGCCAGCTGACTGGAATGTGAGGATCAGTGAGAAGCTTGCTCAGAGAGACCAGGTGTTTTCTTTAAAGGAATGGGACGTAGGATGTGTGCAAGGAGCTGAGCACCATATCCGGTTGCATGATGAAAGGCCATTTCGTGAGAGGTCTCGATGCCTGGCCCCTGCTGACACAGATGATGTGTGATGGCATCTGCAAGAGGTGCTTGCTGCTGATGTAATACAAGAATCCAGAAGCCCATATGCTTC
The DNA here is from genome assembly GCA_016271365.2 of Neoceratodus forsteri. NCBI lineage: Eukaryota > Metazoa > Chordata > Ceratodontiformes > Ceratodontidae > Neoceratodus > Neoceratodus forsteri. Next base: position 159,124,699 of record CM057456.1, on the reverse strand, counting down.
ACCTATTGTGGTAGTGAGCAAAAAAGAATGGGACAGTAAGAATGTGCGTGGATTATCGCACCTTGAACTGGTGGACTGTCCCTAATCAGTATACAATGCCCCGCATTCAAGACATCCTGGACTGCCTGAACGGTAGCAAGTGGTTCTCAGTGTTGGATCTTCGCAGTGGGTACTACCAGATCCCGATGGCACCAGAAGACCATGAAAAGACAGCCTTTATCTGTCTGCTTGGTTTCTATGAATTCATGAAGATGCCTCAAGGGATTTCAGGTGCCCCAGCCACTTTTCAATGACTGATGGAGTGTGCAGTGAGAGACAAACTTATTAGAGTGCCTGGTATGCCTAGATGTTATTGTGTTTGGCAGCTCACTGGAGGAACATGAGAGATGACTGTTCAAGGTGTTGGACTGACTGGAAGACACTGGCCTTAAACTATCAATCGATAAATGTCAGTTCTTCCAAATCTCTGTAAAGTATGTGGGACACATAGTGTCTACCAAGGGAATAGAAACAGACCCCAGTAAAGTTGAGGCCTTGACCACCTGGACCCAGACCCATCATCTAAAAGAATTGTAAAGATTCCTGGGATTCTGTGGCTACTATCGCCGGTTCATCAAGGATTATTCAAGAGTGATTTGCCCTCTACCCAATCTTACTCAAGGTTACCTTCCTACTAACAAAAAATATAAGAGGTTGGCTTCCCCTGCAGCTGAGAGAGAGCGCATTTTCACCCCAATGAAGTCTTTGGAGCCCGATGGACACCTGATTGTGAAGCTGCTTTTCATGAGATTATATATCAACTCACTCACGCCCCTGTCCTTGCCTATGCAGATCCAGCAAAACCCTATGTCCTACACACTGATGCTAGCTTGCAGGGTTTGGGGGTTGTGTTGTACCAGGAGCACGAAGATGGCCTGAGAACAGTGGCCTTTGCCAGCAGGAGTCTGACCCCATCAGAAAAGAACTATCTTGTGCACAAGTTGGAGTTTCTAGCTTTAAAGTGGGCTATTGTTGACCAATTCCACGAGTACTTGTATGGGGCTAAGATACTGGTAAAAACTGATAATCCTTTCACCTATGTGCAGACTTCAGCCAAGTTGGATGCTACCGGCCATAGGTGGCTTTCCGCATTAGCTACATATGATTATGCTGTTGTATACAGAGCAGGCCTTAACCACATAGATGCTGATGCTCTCTCCCGGAGGCCTGTTTCCCAGAATGACTGGGTCCGACTGTCAGAACCTGATATTCGAGCACTCTGCCAGAAGTTTGACAGGGAGGAACCAATGTCCACGGACGCAGTGGATTGTCTGGTGGATTGTTTGGGGCCCTCTGAGAATTGCATACCTGCTGTTTATTGCCACTTTTCTGCATTAGACGTTGCTGCACTACCTCAGCTGGACAATAACAGTATTCAGCGGGCTCCTTCTCGAGATCCTATGCTCAAGTTAGCCCTAGAAGCCCTCTACAAAGGGAAAGACGTATCCAAGTTACGCTCCACAGATCTCAGAACTGCATTATTGTATAAGGAAGGTCCTAAGTTGAAACTGATCAATCAACTTATACAGAGAAACAGCAGACAGAGGGGGACAAATAAACAAACAACAACTAGTTCTGCCCACTGCTTTCAGGGACTTAGTATTAAGGTCCCTACACAACCACATGGGGCACCTTGGCATAAATAGAACACTTGACTTGGTGAGATCCAGATTCTATTGGCCTAAAATGTGGGCTGATGTTGAACAACACATTCAAACTTGTAGTCTGTGCTTACAGAAGAAAGCTTTGGCCCGGAAGGCTGCCCCTCTTGTTAACATCACCACCCGTGCCCCCATGGAGCTGGTCTGTATTGACTTTCTAAGTTTAGAGCCAGATCAAAGAAATATTAGTAATGTGCTGGTGGTCACTGACCATTTTACACAATATGCTCAAGCTTTCCCCAACAAGGACCAGAAGGCATCCACTGTGGCAAAAGTACTTGTGAAAAACTTTTTTTGTTCACTGTGGGGGTCCACAAAGAATCCATTCTGATCAAGGGAGAGACTTTGAGAGTCATTTGATCAAAGAGTTGCTTTCTCTGTGGGGAGTATGAAAGTCCAGAACCACCTCTTACCACTCCCAGGGGGACCTACAGCCTGAACGTTTTAACTGCACTCTGTTGGACATGCTGGGCACCCTCCACCCAGAAGTCAAGCCCAGATGAAGCCAGCAAATTAGCACCTTGGTACATGCCTACAACTGCAGCAAAAATGATGCCACTGGTTTCTCCCCCTACCACCTGATGTTCAGAAGAGAAGCACAACTACTGATAGATGTTTGTTTTGGAGTTTCTCCTGATGGGGTTCAAGCTGATAATTATTTACAGTATGTGCAAAAGTTAAAGGCCCAGATGAATCATGCGTACCAACTGGCTCAAACCATGGCTGCCAAAAGAAATCTGGCCAACAAAGAAAGGTATGATAAAAAGGTGAAAATACAACAACTCCAGAAGGGAGAGCGTGTATTGCTAAGAAATCTGGGACTGCATGGCAAACACAAGATTGCTGACTGGTGGCATCACCTCCCACACATTGTAGTAGGCAAACTGGATGACCTGCCTATGTACAAAGTAAGGCCCGAAAATAATTCAAAAGATGTTAAGACAATGCATCAAAATCATTTGCTGCCCACTGGACAAATATTGATCGAGTCTGAGCCCCCAGAAAGTGCTCCCCCTGGACCAGTGACTAGAGCTGCTGCTAAGCAGAGGTAGAGAAAGTCTGCACCTACAGATGCTGAATTAGAGCTTTCTCCACAGCAAGCCCCAGTCAAAAATGACTGTCAGTCTACCTCAGAGGAAAGTGAATGCAACTTTGGGTACTGTCCTTATGATGAACTGAGTCAATTGTTTCAAGGCAACCCCTTAGTCAAGTATGGAGATGAAGCAGGGCCTTCTGTCTGTCTAAGCCCCCAGCTTTGTCCTTGGAGCCAATGCTCCCAGAAAGAAGTGCACAGTATCAAGTCAGATGACATGGAATCGCTGTGCATGGTGGAACTGTATGAGCTTTCAGAGGGGGAAAATGATGAACTGGGACAGACTGGTGATCTACCAGAGCAAAAAGAGTATTTTGAGTGCCATTATGGTTCACTGCCAGTGTCTGAAAGCTCTCCATGTGAGCCAAGTGTTGTGGACTCCGAGATTGTAAATCCTGGAGCTGAAAGTGCCCCAAGTTCTAGCCTCTCTACCTCAATGGAGACTCCCTTGACAAGTGAGGACCATGCTGAAAATGAGGCTCAGAGTGCAGAGACTGTAACAGTTCCCCTAGAAAGACTGGTTGAGCTGTGAAGCCTGTAGTGTGCTTAAGCTAGGATTCCTGTGGGAGACCTGTGGATTTGCCTCTCAATGTGGTCCATAAGGGAGTGTATGTGTCCCTGAGCTCATTGCCCAAACTGAGCATAGGTGCCAACTCCAGATTACTTGTCTTGCCCTCTAGGTATGGTGCCCCTGCCCCATCCAGCCCCAAGGTAGCTGATAGAGAAGGGCCCCCTCTTGTCAGGTTTCATGTGCAGGAAGTAATGACCTTATATCAAGACGTACTGTATGTAAAATGTTGTGTAACCAGTAGTAAGCTGTGTAATACAGTATAAGTGCATATAACAAAGGTTTAATATGTTGACTGTTGTTTGAAAGGGATGCAAGCCTAAACTGTTTGTGATATAAATGTATGTGATAATCTGCTTTAAAGTGTTATAAGGGTACCTGCTTGATGTGGATGCCAAGATTTTTCAGGCCAGGAAGGGTGTAACCCCCCCCTGCAAATGGGGTTCCCACAAGTCTTCTAGGAGCTGGCTAAGTGCTCCCAGCCTGAATGGTGTTTGGCGTTTAAGCCGCTTAACTGTGAGTGCTTTTAGAGCCTCTGGGACTGTCTCTTTAAGAGCTGCCAGCTTGCAGGCTAATTTAGTTTGAATGGGGGACTGTGTGTTTAATGCTCTACTCCCGCCCAAGCTGTTGTCTAATCGCTCCGTTTCTGCAGTCGATAAGAGCGCAAAGGAAGCCTAACTGGAAGATGCAACTGTTTGCCAGAAATCAGTTACAGCATTAATGAAAATGCAGTTGTCTAACCTGTTGGGACTCTGTGTGTTCTTCCCCTCCGTTTTGGACCTGAACTGTTGAGCTGGGCCAATTGGGTTAGGGGAGCCCTAAAATGGAGACTGCTTGGAGCCAACCAGAACTTGGACTCTCACCTGGAGCCTGCTACCAAATGGGAGTATATGGCAGGTGCCCCTGGGAATTGTAGTTTAGACCTTGGTGCCTTTTTTGCACCAACAGAGGGAGCTCTGCTGTGATTGACAGCCGAATCCACCAACAGAACTGGTATGAAGCCAAAGAAAATGCCCTGAACTATTGCTGGGAGGATCAGATGCAAGTTGTCTGTGTAAGGAGAAGGAGCTCTGCTTGCTGCGGCATATAGTTCATGTGGGAGGCCCTGTACTCGGCCTGCAACCGTTAGAGTGAGTGAGTTGTGCTAAACCCGAATTCAGAAGAGAAAGCAGATGTGTGCCGAACCAGGCTTGCCCGTAGAAGACCGAAGGTTTGCCGAAGTGCGATTGGCCTGTTGGGGACTGCTGATGCTGTGTGTGCTCCCGGGTAATTTGCAGTGTTTGCAATCGGGATCGAGAAGCAGCTGCCTGGTATAGTAATTTCCTTTATATAGGAATGTGTCTCGTGCTTATGGGGCATCGCGATTCCATTTCCCTGTTACTGTGAGTTGTGAGCTGAAACTGGAAACTGAACTCAATTTAATCGGACTGAATCCGCTTGCTATTCAAAGCAGTGGGCTCTGTCATGAGGGCCTCATCTCCATGCCCTGTTTTCTGGCAATCCAGAACAACCATTTCCTTCAGGTTCTCTACTTGGGGTATAGCAAGTACAAATCAGGGAATCTCCCTGCACCTTTCATTTAATCAAAGTGTGTAAAAAGATTTCTGTGTATTTTCTTTCTGTGGACAGCCATCTGGCTCCATATTACAGTTGTGTGTTGTGCGTATATTTTCCTCCCACAGAGCCCCATCCAGCTGCACCAGCCGGCCAACCCCGGGCAACGGACCTGGATAGTCCCCCCCCCCCCCATCCTGTGTACCCAGAGTGAGACATTTTGGACCCTATATGAATGCACAGTACTGTGAATCGAATATTTTCAAACCAAATCAACCTGATTGCCCCCTCCTTGTTACTGCCCCCTCTAATAAATCAGATTTGTTGTTATTGAACTATGTTCTGTCTGTGGTGTCAGTACATGTGAAATAAGCATTGCGTTGTGGCTGGTGTATTATCTAACCTTGTTTTACAGGTGGTCCTCAGAAACATGTTGTAAGAATCAGTCCTGAGGATAAGTGGTTACTGTATGTGTAAGACATGTGCATATGTGGGGTATTGGGGAGGTAACTCCAACATACTGCATGGGTCATTAGTGGAAACAAAGCGGGGTCACAGTGTCCCAGAGGGCTGTACTTGACTTAGTTTAACCACTACCAACCCCGACCTCTGGGTGGAAGCATCCGCCATTGGACCTAGGCCCCTTAACCTGTCACTAGCCATACAGGCAGGGGTAGTAGTCCTTGGGATAGCGCCACTTAGGGGTTACAGACTAATATTATTATACATCACATCCCATTTTGGCAGGGTGTTTTAGGAGGCATGGAAAAAGAATAGATGGCAGTAGCGTAAGTTAGGCAAGAAGACTCCTTTAGTGATGCCAAGTCTGTCCTTTAGGGTAAGTATGTGTCTAATACTGTAGGCTATGCCAAGCTTAGTATTACTTGCCTTGCAGATGGTGGGACTATGTAGGGAGAAATCCAACGAGGGGTCAAAAGTGATGCCAAGGTATCTAAACTGGTCAACCATGGCAAGTAAGGCGCCATCAACACAAGTCACTGCTACGGCATATGCACAAGGCCTCAGCTTGGCATTAGAACCAAACAGCATTGCCTGGGTTGTTTTGGCGTCAAAGACAAATTTATTTTTCATGAGCTGGTTCTGAATATTCTGAAAGTAGCACCTTAGTTGAAAGGTAATATGGCCTACAGTCCAGAAACTAAAACAGAGAGAGAGAGAGAGAGAGCGCTATAAGGGGCTGGAAGGGGAAGGTATCAGTTCATTTCAGGGAAGTGACTGTTGATTTTTGCTGATTTTATTGCTGCTGTTATTGTTTCTTTTGCAGCTTATTGTTGCTTTCAATTGGGACCAGGTTGCTTTCTGGATTCATTTGGAAAGTTACCTGTTTGGGGGATTTTGTAGGTGGGGCTTAATGTTTCTGGGGGGGGGGGTTGCTGGTGTAGCCAATTGTCTCTGGTAGTCAGGAGGGGCCTATCCCATTCATCACCCATAGTGCATCATTTCCTTTATACTGGTAGCCTGCAACATCATACAGTACCAGCTGCCTACATATACACACACTGTTAGCCATCTCATTTCAGTACACAACATAGCCACACACCGCACCCTGACATAAATCTACATTCCTTGATATATTATACCACTAAAGAGTATTGACAGTACAAAAATATACATATATATATAGGCACTGGACAAGGTATAGAAGGAAAGAGCAGCAGAGGGTACAGGGCAGTAAGGGTCAGTTAGGGTAAGAATAGGAGAAGGAAGATGATGGGCGTGGTGCTTTGCAGTGGATGTGGGGCAGCAGTGTTCAGAAATACCTTCTGGACACTGCAGTGCTGCCCTATCTGTGGGCATCTCTCTGTTGAGGGAGGAGGTAGCTGAACTCCAAGCAGAGTTGGTGTGGATACAGGCAACCTCCCCCCCCCCCATACCGAGACCACCATGTCAACCACCGCTCCCTCAGAGGTTGCCAAGAAAGAGTGAAAGATGAACTACGGTGGGCTTGGGGAAGGTGAGGGATGCAGGATGGAGGCACATCCCCCAGACGGTGTCATTTCACAGGTTGTATGCCATCCTGGCAGAGCATAGAGATTGCACAGCATATCCAGAAGTGAACACAATGGGGGTTGAGGGGGTCATCCAGGATGGAAACCCAAGAGCAGATGCAAGGAGAACACACAGGAGGAGGAGGAAACAAATCCTGGCTGGGGACTCCATTGTCTGGAGGACTGAGCTGCAGGTCGGGTAGCAATGGTGAGAGGGAGGTAATGTGCCCACATAGAGGCACAGCTCAGAAAGGAGGGCAAGTAAATCCTTAGGACTGCAAGGGTGGTAGCAAGGAGGGAGGAGGAGCTGGACATCATTATTCACTTGGGGACTAATGACCTGGCTAGAGAGGGGGTAGATGTAAGAAGAGTACAGGGAGCTGGGGAGGAGTCTTGGACAAGCAGCACACTCTGTGACCTTTGCAGGGGGTGCTACCTGTCTATGGCAAGGGGGAAGGGAGGGACATCCACATCACTGAATTCAACAAATGGCTGAAGAAATGGTGTGGAGAGGTGGGGTATGACTTCACTGAGGACTAGAACCTCACCTGGAGGTACGTAGGACTATATTCTCCAGATGGTCTGCAGTTATCCAGGAAAGGCAAAGATATTCTTTCTGAGAAGTTTAAGTGCATCCTTAGTTATCATTTAAACTTGCAAAGGGGGGAGGCATAGACAGTCAAGGGGATTAGCCCCCCCTTTTACAGGACATAACTGAAAGCAGTGAGGACCCAATAACTAGAATATCATCTAACCGTAAAACTGCCATGGTTACAATGGGGGAGAGAACATAAGGTACATCACTAATGTGGCGCAGTGCAAAGACCAATAAACAAGGAACATTAAGGGGGTACACAGAGTGGAAGGTCATGTGCACAAATGCCCACAGTCTGGAAAACAAAATCCTAGACCTAACGGCACTGATGGCAGACACATTGTGGCTATTACGGAGACATGGTACGCAGGGAACCATGACTGGGTCGCAGCCATACCAGGGTATGCACTTTTTAGAATGGATAGGGAGGAGAAGAGGGGAGGAGGAGGAGGAGTTGCTATGTATGTGAAAGAAGGGATTAAAGTTACGGAGGCTCAGTAAACCAGTGAAGAAGCAGAGGCATTGTGGGTCGCTCAAGAGTCGGGGAACAAAACAACCACCCGTGTTGGAGTAGTTTACAGGCCTTTCGCGCAGGGGAGGATACAGATCTAGTATTAGTGGAGACCATCCATAATATGGCGGCCAAAGGAGTACTACTAATGGGTGACTTCAGCATGCCGGATGCAAACTGGAATACCCAGACTGCAAGTACATCAAAGAGCAGGGATCTCACGTCTGCCATGTATGGGGCAAACCTGAGGCAGCTTGTGGTTGAACCCACCAGGGAGAGGAGATGTACTGGACTTAGTGCTGACAAACGTGACAGAATCATGGATGTTGAGGTGGTCAGTCCCATGGTACCAGAGACCACAGAAATGAAAATTACGTACCTACCGTAATTCTTGATCTTCTCTTGTATCTTCACCATTCATTACTGCTGGGTGCAAGCTGGAGGCGCTCACCTGCCCGGGAGCTTTTTTTTTTTGGGAGGGGGGGAGGAGTCAGCACTGATGGCACCACCCACGAGGCAAACACACTGCATGGCGCTCGAGGGTTGGCCCTTGACCACCCCAGTTCTGTTCTGCCGGAGAGAAGTGAAACAGGGGAATAGAGGAACTTAGATGAGGCAAGAGAGCCGAGGGACAGTAAAAGGGAAGGATATAAACTGAAAAAGGAATAAGCAGACCAGAGGACAGAGGGAAACAGAACTTTGTTAACTGGCCTTAGGGCCCCAGCCAATGGACGGCAGCACAGGAAAGAGAGAGAAAGGAATGAGAAGAGAAAGACAGAAGATATAGGTGAAGAAGGAGAGACCTCTGCCATGCTCAGCCGGAAGACCATTGGCTCATTTGTAGCCTCAAAAACCTGGGAGGTATAAAGACACAGGTGCAAGGATCCCATCAACTTCAGCAACTAATGGACATAGGTCCAGAACAAGAGAATTTGAGATGGTCTTGGAGAATATAAAGCATGGCTGAGTCTGACCCTCCATACCCCTAAACCAGCATTCAGGATGAAAGTACTGGAGCATGGCCCTCTCAAGCTTACCACCTGAGGGCTTAGCTAAGGGGGGGAACCCCTTAAACAGGAGAGGACAATGTCCAGAAACAACCCCTATAAAGTAGGAGGACAGCAACAGAGGAAAAAGGGGTGGGGGTGTCTACGGGTTCTCACACAGGATGTACTGATCAAGTCCTCATCCTTAATCAAGTTGACAATGAACCAGACAGGTCCGTGCCAAGTCACAGAATGGACCATACAGTGTACCCCACTGAGACCCCCAGGGAGTTCCCTCCAAGGCCAGGGCGAAGACTCTACTTGCCACCCTCCATAGGTTGGGCGCTCTGTGACTTTAGAGAAGGAAACAGAGGGCCCTGAAGTACCAGGGGGACTCTGCCCCCGACTGGCCTCAAAGAGGGTGAGGACAAGCAGGGTGGAGGTGGCGACCAAGAGCTGAGGCCCAAGAGGGGAAGGTGGGCGGAAATCAGTAATGAATGGTGAAGATACAAAAGAAGATCAAGAATTACAGTAGGTACGTCATTTTCATATCATCCCCTTGTCAATCTTCACCATTTATTACTGCTGGGTGAGTACCAAGCCCCCCGGAGGGGATCTGGCACTGCCCTGAGGGAACAGATTCCCTCAGCCTCCTCTGGGGGAGATGCAGGAGGGGAGACCCTATTGCCATACTAGGTCATACATGGCCCAAGGCTGGTCAGTTCGAGGAGGTGTCCCCCATGGCCGGGGGGGACGGAAAATGCCCCTGTAAATTCCTCCTCGCCCTATGGGAGAAAAGACGGGTCCCCCAGAAGGTGGAGGAAATCACCCTACACCGGGTGACGGGTGACAATCTAGACAGGCGAAACAGAATTGATTAGTCTCCCCAAGATAAGTAAAACATGCTTTTTATGGAGAAGACCCATACAAACAGGCATTTGAAACTGTGTTATATTTTCAGCAACGATAGGAACAGAAGGAAGCAAAGTGAACAAGGGCATACACAAAGGGACATAAAAGCATTCTCATAAATACGAAGGTAAAGAACCTTATCCAATATTTTAACACTTTTATTTGAACGTAGTAATTTTGACTCAGTAAAACAATAAAACAGAGTAATAACTGAAAATTCCTTCTTTTAGGGCAATAGAGCTTCGGCCCATGAGAATAACACAGATACCAGAGGATATGCATATGAAGGTAATTGAAGCACACACACCTTATAATTAAAAACAAAGATAAAAAACAGAAATAAAAATGTAATTTAATAAAAAAAACAGTATTATAATGACTGTGTATCTTATTAGGGTCTCCAGAGGATGCTCAGGAGAAGTAATACACTAACATAACCACAGAAAAAAAACAATCAGTTTTGATTTAAATACAGGTTTGTTCCCCCTTTTTCATGTACATAAAATATTGTATTTATTCATTTATTTTTATTTTAGTCTTTGGTAACCAGGTAAAGCCCACTAAGCAGAAGAGTCTGTTTTCAGGGGCGACATGGGAGCACTGGGCAGTTAAGTGACTTGCTCAGAGTCGCACAGTATGCAAGTGGAGGTTGTGAGAATAAAACCAAGGTCTGGTCTACCAGATGTACCAAGCTTGTTCATAGCTCGTTACTCTAACCTCTAGGCTATACTGCCATGTATGGCATTAATTGTAGCTTAATGAGAACTTGATAAATGTAAGGATATGTTATTTTAATTATAGCTCCTTAATTTAAAGTCTTAGGAAGAGACAGGATTGTCTTGAAACATTATGTAACCCCCTTGTTCCCAGGGGTTACTAGAATCCCATTAGAATCAGTGGCAGGCAGAGACAGGCAGCTAGTGAAATGCCAGTTAAATAGATTTGTAACATGGCATAAATAAAGTGATACAGAGGAAGAGACGTAATTTGAGGAAACACACCACATGGTACGTTTTCAACCGTGCATTAATCAATCAAAATCTTTATTTATACAGGGGGGCACCATTGAGCAGGGCTCATTTGCAAGATGGACCTGGTCATACAAAAATCATAGTACAGTAACATGGTAAAACATAATGCAACATACCTCTCAACCTCTCAGGATTAAAAATCATAGCACTGGCCTTCAGAAATCATAGCAAACGGTCAGCATGTGTAGCACTTTCTTATTTTAAATAATAATATGTCTACAGATAGCGGACCCCATTTAGTTAGTGATAAAGAATGTTCTATCAGCTTAGTTCAATGATTTAATAGTTTGTGCCCAGAAACAGCTCTAACATTATGAGGAACATCAGTAAACCTATGCAGAGCAAGGGTAAATTTGAGTATGAAAATCATAGCACTATGCACAATTCATGACAGTTGAAAGGTCTGTAATGCAATATTATACAAAGAAGAAAAATATACATAAGTACATCAACATTTGAATGAGAGGGCCTTTACAACAGATAGGCTCACAATACATGGTTGAACAGTACCAACAGTAGCCACAAAACATAGTGGTATCAGAGAAATAGCATAGTGGCGATAGAGGCATGCAGTGGACAGAAGGCCGCAATCCTATGCCTGACAGTATGTGCACAGAGTCATATGTTGAGAAAGTAAACAGTAATAGCAGTGGAAACATATTACCAGAACATGGCACTGCGACCACACTACTATCATCTCTAGTGTCGCAATCGTACAGTGTCACAGCCCACATCATGCTCAGACAAATAAAAAATACCAACAAAGGAGTACTTCCAAACCAGTAAAGAGGATGGGGTGCAACCAAGAGCAGCAACACTGAGCAGACCACAAGTACTGTAGTTCATCACTGTATATAGGACATGAGATATAGTCCAGCAATCTGTCTCACATGTCTACATTTACAATCAACAGCCCAGTAAACTCACTACCATGCATCTGCCCCGAAATAATGTCCGGCACACAACTTCTATTTGGAACTGTTGATCACATAAATCCCTTGCACCGTGCTGTGACAGCAGACATCTGAATTCCATCGTAAACGTATGATACAGAAATACTAAATGTTTGAAAAGTAGCAGTAGTAAATCTTACAAGAACTGTTAAAGTTATTGTAGTAGTAGTTGTTGAATTTTGTTGACCTGGTAAGCCCACTGGGCCTAGAAGTCCCTTTTTCAGGGGCAACCCGGGGTGGCTGGAGATACAGATACTAAGCAACTGAAATTGAACCAGATTAAGCTGTTGGTGGTATTTTAGTGAATGAGGAAAATTTGGCCAGGACACCGGGGAAATTCCCCTACTCTTTGGCAGGGGTGCTGTGGAGTGTTTGAGCGTTGGATTGCAGATTGCTGCTGAGAGCAGTGGAGGACAGATGGCTACTTGTCCGCTCCTCAATTTTTCCTGTTGGGGACGCGGTACGGCTAGAATGCACCTGAGTGATGGTCAGCAACACGTACTGGAACCCCCGTGGCAGGCAACGTCGTCGGTTGATGCGGAAGTCATCAGAAGTTTTGCGACGAGGGACGGCCCAGTAATCCGGGCGAAGCCTGTGGAAATAGTCCAGACAACGAGCGATGGCGTTAGTGTATCAAATGCTGAAGAGGCCCCATCGCAGGGGTCTGAGGATGTGTGAGTGCTATTAGAAAACAAGAGACAGCTGATGGAGATCACGATGGAGGACTATCATTTGGCACAATTACAAACAGTGGGGGATCAGAAATGGCCCAAGAGTGACTCTCCCTCAGGCCTACCAGGTACAGGCAGCAAAGTTTTAAAAGGTCCCTTTCATGTTGCTTCGAGAGATGAACACTCCCTGCCCCAGACCCCTAACCCTGTGGTAGTTGAGAGTCGCGAGTCTTGGTCCCCACAAAAAGCACTTCAGGGTGCGGGAGGGATTCAAATGGAGTCGGGTGCTTGGATTGCATATCCTGTGATACCACTTCCAGGGGTATCTGGGGTGGGTGGGAATAATTAGTTACCGGCAGAACACAGTACTGATACTGTTATGTTACCAATGCCAACTAATGTTGATTTTTCAACAACTCCTTTCCCTGACTATCTTGGGAGTTCCCCTAATATGGGACAAGTAAGACCCCAAGACCAAAACCTTTCTCTTGCTAATCCCCCGTTGCAGAACTCTGATGGCAGTATATCCTATTCTCCTGTGCTGCTGGAACATCAACCTAAGGTTCTGGATATGGGGAATGTTATGGGTGAGGATGGCTCTAATATAGATGCTACTACAGGACAACCAGACACTAACAGATCCAACTGCTACATTTGCTACTCCCTATAAAAAACCTGTAACACTGGAAAAATGCTGAAATGCAGTCAGATTAAGATTTTTTAGGAACTATGGAGAATATGCCAGATCAATTTTATGTTGGAAAGGTCTTGGTAAAACAACTCCTGGGTTTTTCACCCAGTGAGGTATATGCTCTTGTACATACCCCTGGCAATAATACCTATGACATTAATTTCCATACACCAGATTTACTTAATAGATTTTGGATGAAATATGCAGTGCTAAATGTCACAAACCCACTCACCAGGTCAGGCCCTCTGCTCCCACAGTAACAACCTCTGAGCAGAGTCTTGTGAACAGTTATCAGAACAGGGTAACCCTCCAGTCTGTTTTGTGGGCTCGAATCAAACTTTGATCTCAAGTTCTGGAGGGATTCAAATTGTGAACCTCCTGCTAGCACACCCAATGTACAGACTCAGATAGTTCTGCTCTTTGGCGGATGCCAGATATCTTTTGCCTACGGGAACCTAACCAGGTGTACAAAATGAACCCTTAAAACTCTACAAAAGACCGTAGGAAAAATTCTTACCTTTTCCCAGTTTGGTAAAACCAGTAAGCTTAGTACACTGTCAGCTTTAACCATATATGCTTCACTTGTCAAAGAAAAAATAATTTCAAAGGCACACCAAGTAGGCTCTAAAGTAGAGGTTTACTTAAAAATAGATAAAGGAAATGTAAAATGTAAATACTGACCCATATATCACAAAAACATACAATCACTTAAAATAATAAGGTTTTAAATGCAACAAAATTTCCTACCACAGTACCCTTACACTCGTCTAATCTAATGTATTCTTCTAACAGTGCCTGATGTTGCCTTTTCAGAGTCCAAACATGTGTGTCTAAAGGTTTGTTACAGCATAATTAAAACACTGTCTTGACTTTGCCTTCTTCATGATGTCACCCAGCTCTTCTTCTGTTTATTAAAAATTAAACAACCAGGATGTCATCACTCAGAAGGTAAATTAAATAAGGTTAATTTTAAGTCCTTCTTTCATCCATGAGCAACATCCTGCTTTTACAAACATGAGAGGAACATTTATGACTTCGCACCAGTGTGACAATCTGGTTTTCCTCCTCTAAACATCATAAAATGGATATTTTCTATCCTGTCAGCTGGCAAGCTACAATTAAGCTAGATAAACAGGAGATGCTTAATTTATGCATCTTCTAGCCTGTAATTATCTCTTGGCCTTCCAGGTAACAACTTGCATCTAAAACCTGGGGGTCATTCCACAGGCTGTTTCAGCATGTCTCATGAGAGACAATATATAGAATAGTGTAAGGTTGCTCATACACAACAAAGCTATGTTGCCATCGAGGGGATGTGACGACATCACACAAACCTCAAGAGCGAAGCTCGAGAGGTCGATGTGTGAATCACTTCCCGAGATATCTTGTTGTGTTTAAGCAACCATATACTATTTTATATAGTATATGGTTCCCCAAACTGTAGGAGGTTTGACTTTTGACAAGGTTCATACCCTGTGAATATTGTCCGGCTCGCTTGCTCGGTCGCTCCCTCCTGGTCCATGCTGCAGTCGCCATCCAGTTCTGACACTGAAGATACCGGTGCTTCACTGCTTCCTGCGGTCCTGCTCTTGGCAAAAGAAATAAAAAAAAAAACTGCCAAACTGATAGTTTGGGAACACAGAGCAGAGTATGGCAGTCCGTGTCCAAACTATCTGACTGAATGGCACTACCAACTGATCGTTAGACACCTCCGCCATTTTAGAGTGCATTTTTTGATCAGCTCTGTTTTCAGCCAATCATGTAGCAGCGCAAGGCTGAAAAGTTGTTGTACTATCGATCTGACTACAGAACGATAGCACAACAACTTTTTTGACCTCTGAACTGTCCTACAACAACATTTGGGAAGCCACTGTTTTCCATCTAGAATAAGCCCTAACCATATGCTGTAACACATTTTTTATATTACAAAAAGCATACAGTGATCAGAACCAGCTGTCCAAGCGTCACAATCCTCCCTACCTAGATTGAATTTGGGGGCTCTATTCCCTGCATGGGATAAGCTTCCCAAATCAGTTCACTCCTCATACATGCAAGACAACCCATCCAAGTTCTGATTTTTGGCTCCAGCCCCATGTATAATGGTCATGTCATACCCTTGCAAAGCAAGACTCCATCTTAGCAATCTACCATTGTTCTTTCCCATCTGCGTCAGCCAAACCAGTGGGTTGTGGTCCATCTGTACCACAAAAATGCCGACCATACAAGTATGGCTCCAACTTCTTTAGGGCCCACACTATGGCAATACACTCTTTTTCCACAGTAGAGTATGCCTGCTCCCTGGGAAGTAACTTCTTACTCGGATACACTACAGGGTGATCTTTCCCTTGGCTGGATGTCTGACTCAGAACTACCCTAATACCCACGTCTGAGGCGTCAGTCTGAACTATAAAGTGTCCGCTATAGTCAGGACTTGTCAAAACAGGAATACTGCACAGTGCCTTCTTCAGTCAGGTAAAGATTTCTTCACAGGCTGATCCCCAAGTAATTTTCTTTGGCATCCTTTTCTTTACCAGGTCAGACAGGGGAGCAGCCAGGGTACTGTAATTTGGTACAAATTTTCTATAGTACCCTGCTGTCCCAAGAAAACTCCTGACCTGCTTCTGCATTACTGGTCTGGGCCATGTCTGGATTACCTCTATTTTTATTTGGTTAGGATGGAGCTGTCCCCGGCCTACCACATGCCCGAGGTATGCCACTTCTCCCATGGCCACCTGGCACTTCCCGGCTTTGACAGTGAGCTCGACCCTCTGTATCCTGACCAGCACTTCCCTAAGGTGGGATAGGTGTTCCTCCCAGCTGATACTAAAGATGGCAATGTCATCCAGGTACGCCACGGTGTACTCCTCAGCACTATTCAACACCTGGTTCACCAACCTTTAGAAAGTGGCCGGGGCATTCTTCATTCCGAAAGGCATTACTTTAAATTCACATAAGTCTATCGGAGTGATGAAGGCCGACCTCTCCCTAGCTCTGTCCGTCAACTCTACCTGCCAATACCCTTTGGTCAGGTCAATAGTAGTAAGGTAGGTCGCTCCTCCCAACTTGTCCAGGAGTTCATCCATCCGGGGCATTGGGTGGGCGTCTGACTTCATGACTGCATTCAGTCCACGATAGTCCACACAGAAATGAGTAGAGCCATCTGGCTTAGGCATAAGGACTACGGGTGAGGCCCAGGGGCTGTGGGATCTCTGGATTACCCCTAAATCCAGCATCTCCTCCACTTCCCTCCTAATGTCCTTTTGTGCAGCCTCTGACACCCGATAAGCTGTCCGCCGTACAGGCGTCTGTGTCCCTGTCTCCACATCGTGAATCGCTAAGGGGGTTAGTCCAGGCTTGGCACTAAACAATGGGGCAAAGTCTGCTAAAACCTCCCTAACTTTCTGGATCTTGTCCGGGGTCAGCTGGGGAGACAATTTAACTGCCTCCTCAGAGGACTTCCAATTACTTTCTTCCACCAAGTCCAGAAGGGGGTCTCCTTCGTCCGTCCCCTCCCCAGGACTATGCACTGCAAACACTATGTCAGCCCTATCTGCATATGGCTTCATCATGTTGACATGGTACATCCTTTCTATCTGTCTTTGGTCAGGAAACTCTATAATATACTTCATGGCATTTACCTTCCTAACCACCTTGTACAGTCCTGCCCACTCAGCCTGCAGCTTGTCTTTCCAGACCGGAAGAATGACCATGATTTCCTGACCTACCATGTACGAGTGAGCTCTGGCTCTGCGGTCGTACCACACTTTTTGTTTCTGTTGGGCAGCTCCTAGGTTGCTCTGGGCTGTCTTCATAAGCTCATTCAGCCTTTCCCTAAACCTAAGGATGTAATACACAATGGGAGTTCCCTGGGTGGCATGCTTGCCTTCCCAGTCATCCCGGATCAAGTCTAGGGGCCCATGTACCCTGCATCCTTATAAGAGTTTGAAGGGGGAAAATCCTGTCGACTCTTGGGGCACCTCCCTGTATGCAAACAACAGGTGGGGAAGGTATTTCTCCCAGTCCCTCCCATGCTCTTCAGCAAACACCCGGAGCATTGACTTCAGGGTACCACTGAATCTTTCCACAAGCCCACGGGCTTGTGGGTGATATAGTGTCGTGCATCTCTGCACCACCTCACACTTCTCCCACAAACATTTCATCAGGTCCGACATGAAGGAACCCCCTCAATCGGTGATAACCTCCTGTGAAAACCCAACATGGGAGAAAATCCCAAGTAAGGCATCTGCCACTTTTTCTATCCTCAGTGAGGATAGGGAGACTGCCCCTGGGTACCAGGTGGCATAATCCACCACAGTCAGGATGAATCTCTTCCCTGAGGAGCTGAGGGTATTTAAAGGCCCCACAATATTCATTCCCATCCTCTGGAATGGCTCCTCCACTATGGGCAATGGAATCAGGGCGGCTTGGGTTTTCTTGTCTGCCTTCCCTATTTCTTGGCACCGGTGACAAGACCTGCAATACCCTTTCACCTGCTGGGTGGAGTTAGGCCAGTAGAAATTCTGGGCCAATTTCTGCATAGTGCACGCACTTCCCAGATGACCAGACAAGGGAATATCATGTGCAGTCTTGAGCAACTGCTCATGATACCCCTGGGGAACGACAAGCTGCCTGCCTAGCACCCCTCCCTCTGTCTGCACAGCCTGAGTATACACATGTTCATTTTCCCAATAAACCTTATGTCTACCATCACCTCCCTGTGCTCTGTCAGAGTCTGCCCAAGCCCTCAGCTTCTCTAGACTAGGGTCAATTCTCTGAGCAGCTGCAAACTCCTCACACATTCCCAAGGCATGGGACAGGTCCCCTTCAGTCACTAAACTAGGGTCCCTAGCACTAGCGTCAGGGCACTCAGGATCACTGTCAATCCCAACCCTCCGACAATAAGTCACCCCTCCCTCTTCGGAGTAACCCTCTGTAGCTGTGTGGTTACTTGCTACTGGGGAAATTTCTACCCCCTTTTCATTAATCTCCCCATCTGGAGAGACAGGCTGGGGAACCAGCCTCTCAGTGGTTTCCACAATGGCTTCTGTGGGGTTCAGGGAACTACAATTTTCCCTTACCGCTTGGCTACGGTAACTGCACACACCATTTCCTGTTTGAGATTGTTGCCCATGATCACATCCACTGCTAAGGTTTGGGCTCCAGCCACCTGTTGCACAGTTCTCCCTGTTTCACTCCAGTCTAGGAGAACAGTAGCAAGGGGTACTTTTTTCTCC
Source organism: Neoceratodus forsteri (assembly GCA_016271365.2). Taxonomy (NCBI): domain Eukaryota; kingdom Metazoa; phylum Chordata; order Ceratodontiformes; family Ceratodontidae; genus Neoceratodus; species Neoceratodus forsteri. The sequence continues at coordinate 159,106,191 of CM057456.1, read as the reverse complement.
CCACCAGTAAAGTCTTGTACAGTGATGTATTTATTGGGTATAAGCTGACCAGGCTCTACTAGATCCCCTTTTACCAATGTCAGCACTGGCGACGCTACACCGGGGCACACCAGGGCACGTGCACTGGTCAAAAATGCCCTCGGTGCTCCGAAGTCCGGAAAATTTTAGATATTTTTTTCTGTTCTGTTGCGCTAGCATAACGCCGTAGCCTCCTCCTTTTGCAAGTTTCAACTTGCAACGGACAGACCAATGCCTTTTCGGGGGGTGTGTCTGCATCCAGGGCCAGATTAAGGGGAGGACAAATGCCCCAGGCCCCCCCACAAGTCAGTGGTGCGGTTTGTAATTGTAAGTCATGCTGCCTCCCCGCCCACCTGCTGCAGTGAGAGTCAACCTACCCCCCCGGGCTGCTCGCTCCCTAAAAACAAAAAAACCAAAAACAACACTGTGGAAAGCAGTGCGACTTCAGAAGAGGCATTGTATTTAAATAAACAAAACAAAGCCCCCTGCTACAGATAGGTCACCCGGCCAGCATTGCAGATTTCTCTCGCCCCCTGGTTTGTAAATCATGCCATGCCATCCCCCGACCCCCGCACAGCAGGAGTCAAGTGCGACCCCCCCGCCCGCAGCTCACTCCATGTAACAACGCAGTCAGCGTGACTTTGGGAGAGGCACTTTTGAATTAAAAGAAAACAAAACACACAGGCCCCCTCCTGCCACAGATAGGCCCCCCAGTAAGCAAGCAAGCCAGCAATGTAGATTTCTCTCACTTCCCTCCCTCCTCCTTGGTTATTTGCAGCCTGCAGTTTGGGCTGTCCGGGCAGCTAAGCAAGCACCTACCTCTAGAATTTGCTGGGTTTTTCATTTTGTTGAGTCTGGGACAGTGGGACTGAACCGGTGGTGTGTGTTGCGACCACAAGATCTGGGCTGCTGCTGCATGATACAAGGAGCAGCGTGGCGCCAGGAGCTTAACGAGTGTACAATCCATCCCCAGGCAGCATTTTTGTAAACCACTCTTTCTTGGTGGTTTTCAGGCTCAGCACCGATTCTGGAATAGCAGATGTGAAGGTCACTCCATCCGGATACACTTTGCCGGTGGCAGCACCCGCGCTATCTATGCCATGCTATCTGGACCCTGGCTAGCAGGCATGATGCACTGTTCTAAGCTGCCTGCTGCTGCTAAACTGAGGAGTTTCAAAGGGAGCGTCAAGCAGCAGCAGACAGCTTGAGTTCAGAAAGTGGCTTAGAAAGTCCACCAATCAGAGCCCCAAAAAAGTAATCCTGCCAATCGAAGTGGGGAGACAGACCAGGCTTGTGATTGGTTCACTTCGAAGAGCCAATCACAACGTATGCATTAATGCAAATGTGTGGCAGGAAAAGAAAACAAAGGGCACACTTGGCTACTTTGCCCTATAAATTGGGGCTGTAAATCCCTATTCAGCCAGGCATCAGATTTTGATCACCTGACTGATCTACCAACAGGAAGAAGAAGAAGAAGAATTAGAACTGAAGAAAGAGGAAGACAGTTATCATCTGGATCTCCATCCATACCAACCAACCAGCCCCACTCCCACCATCAGACGGAGAGAACCAGGAACTCGGACACTTTTTGAGCCCTAGACTGCCAGTATCCTTCAATCTCAGCAGCACACTGTTTGTGTCAGATTATCTTCAGGAGCAAGCAGCAGAGTTTCTTTGAGGTAGACTCAGGCTGGTGGTGTTTATATAACTGTAAATGTCAATTTTCATTTTTTTTTATTTTTTTGGGGGTATACTAGTATACTTGCATTTACGATTACACTGTACATGCCTTCATGAAACTGACACTGTAGGATTGGGGGGGGGGGGGAGAGAGACGCATGTTAACATGGAGGGTACTGCAATTTTTTGCATATTTTGTTTAATATATTTCTATTTTTCTCATTAACGACATAATGAGCAGGGACAGTGTGCTTCCAGCTGTGTCAATGCTTCAATTATATATTGGATGATCTTGTTAACATGCCCCCCCCCCAAAAAAAAATATATATATATACAGTGTTGGGCTCCATACAGGTATTTTCAGTTCTAACTTTAAATACTTCACTGAAGTCTGTCTGCTACTGCACAAAAACATTTGGTTTGCTTGCAGATTGTGTCAAGTTCATATCTGTATTTTATTTTATGCTGAGGTAACTGATCCAAGGTTGTTCTAAGAAGAGATGTGTGCGTGTGTGTGTGTGTACATGCTTGTGCCTCTGAAAGAAATATAATTACTCATTCCTTTGATATTATGAACAAATAAAGGTATTCCATCAATCTGTTAGCACATAGTGTAGGATGGTCTAGTGCCAGTTAGGCAATGACTGGGGACAGTCATTTTCCTGGCTGAGGTTGAGTGTAACTCTCTTGTTCCCAGAAGTTACTAGAATCTCATTAGAATCAGTGGCAGGCAGGGAGAGGCAGCTAGTTAAATGGATTTCACACTGTCATTCTCTGGTTTCAGTCTCAGCTGAGCTGGAAGATTATGTAATCATGGAACTGTCGCAGCAGCATAAGCCACACTCGAGCTAGCTGCAGGGAGTTAGCTTTAGATTGTTCATTGAGTCAGAGTAGAGTTCCAGGAGGAGGCTGCAGCCTTCAGCAGCTCCTCAGTTTTAATTCTGACAGAGAGCTACCAATAGTGTTTTTGTTTGTTTCTCTCCCTAGTGTGAGCCAGTATAGCCTAGTGGTGCAGTGATGGAAACCAAGCCAAGTGGTTTTCCAGGATTCAGTGGCAATCCCCTGGTCCAGTCTGGACTGTGTTGAAGCTGCCTGAGATTCAGCTGCTAGATGAGTACCTGTGACTTTTGTGTGGAAAAGCCCCAGGGCACCTGCATGAATTTTCTCTGTCAAAGGGATCCTGTCACCTCGACTGTTTTCTGTTTAAAAGTGTCTGCTAAAGTTAGGGTCTAGTGAAGAGACAGTGCCAATTACAGAACTTTTAACTTTCTGACACCTCCAAGGTGTGTAATGTAGTATGTTAAGTGTGAAAGACATTTCAAGATAGCATCTACAAGTTTTCTGTGAGGCTGTTATTAACTAGATGAATGGTCAAGTATAAACTTGGAAGCAAAAGGTGGGAGACCCCCCATCTTGAGCAACCAGTTTACCTCTCCAGGTTCAGTTTGGGCACCTGTGTTTTCTTTCAGTGCATTTGGCCAGTGCCCGAAGAAAATAGTTTACCCAGACGTGAGTTGGATTTTCTGTGAGCCTATATGTGCTCTTTGGTGGTTGAGGGTGCCACCTGTAATTCCTCATGAAATATGGGGAAGTCTCCTAGTACTGACCATGTGAGGCTAGTCAAGAGGAAATGTACCAGTTCTGGCCGTGGGTGCCAATCTCCATTTCTGAACCAGAGAGTTCGCTGTGTCATTCAGAACTAGAGTGTTTGCGGTGTCATTCAGAACCAGAGTGTTCGCTGTGTAATTCAGAACCTGAGGGTTTGCTGTGTGCGTTCAGTATGCCTATGCTAAATGGGAATTTAGGAATGTCTGCACGTCAGTAATCTGCATTACCAGTAGGAGTCGCCCTGTGGGGGGCCATCTTCGCTTTGTGATTATTCTCTGTGTATGTGAATAAAAGCCACACTCTAGAATCCTAACCTGGTTTGGACAGTACTGTTATTGCTTCCACTGTGTCTGGATTCACCTGGGTGCCCCCGACTAGAAGTACAAACCTAGCATAATTTATGAGCAAACGTTTTCTCCTAGGGACCTAGGTTGATGGCCATGGTAAATGGTCCCACCAGGTGTGTGCCAGGTAGTTACCACACTTGGTTTGCCTGTCTGTGTATAGCAGGCTCAGAAGTAAATGTACTAGTAATCTGAACTGTAGTGACAACCCCCATCTCTCTCTCTTTGGCACCATGTGGTGAGAGAAGCAGCCCTGCTAGTTAGATAAGGGGGGGCGGTGGGGGTGGGTTACAACTCAAAGTGGAATATTATTTTTTGAAATGAAGTGGAATTTAATTATTGGAAGCTGTATAACAAAGTGGTACCTGACTTCTAGAAGCTGTATAATCCACTGGAATCTGTACATACTGACCTTGGATGAATTTAAAGTCACTTGAAAGTGATGTTGATTAAGAAAGAGTTACAGAAGCATAAGTAAAAAAACAAGATCTATTTGAAATGTATCTGGGGTTGAGAGCCTCTTTTCTAATATTTTCACAATTTAGACAGGCGAAGCCATGCTGCCACATAATACAGATCACTGTCCCTATCACTCTAGAAGCCACCTCATTGGAATCAAACAGTGCTCTTGCCTGGTGCCTTGCGAGCTCCATGCCCTGTGCAGAGAGGGCAATGGCTTGTCTAGATTCCCCCAAATCAGGCAATGATGCCAACACTTGTGCCAGCATCGACCACAGATGCTGGTTGTAGGCAGTGTGGTGAGCCTGATGTGCTATGATGCAAAGCAGCACACGAGATGAAGAGAAAACTCTTCTTCCCCATCGGTCGAACTCAGTGGTGTCTGGATCCAGTGGTCGGTTGTGTGCCGGGTGTTGTAGCCCGGAAGGAGTATCTAGAGCAGTCAGCCCAGAGGGTGGGTGAGGCAGAGAACCAAGAGACTCCTTGGGTGCTCAATACCTCCCTCCTGCAATCTGCTGGGGCTAGGGACTGCCAGGTGTGGATTGACACTTCCTGGAAGGAGACAGGCCAGGAAGGTACCACAAAGTGGTTCACACTGAATTCACTCAAAAAGGAGTGCATCTCCCACTCAGTATTGCGTCTTACCACATGAGAAATATGGAGCTCCTGAACCAACCTCGAAAGGAATCACAGATATTCAGTGAAATCAGCATCAGAGGAGAGGTGGAAGGAATGTTCCTCTTCCTCAGATGAGGAAGCTGAAGAAGCAGAGGAGCTCGGATGTTCAGAGTCCTCCTGGGGCGGTGGAGACAGGTGAAAGACCTGCTTGTCCATGGCTCTAACATACCTAGGGAAGGCTGCCGCAGTAGCCCCGAATGTCTCCCAAGTTAACAATCCCGTAGGGCCCATATAGCTGGGGAGAGGGGGTGGTGTCTGCAGAGGGATTGGGGAAGTGCACATGACAAAGTGTCCGGTCTCTGCCAGGGATCTGAGACCTCGCAGTAGATTCTCCTGCATGGGGGATCTGGTGGTTGACCCAGTCAGCAGAAGCTTCAAATCTGAGAACAAATCCTGGCTGAGCCCTGAGGGGGATTCTCCCCTGTGGTGCGACCGGGGTTGCATGGTTCCAGAAAGGCAAACCCAAACGCAGCCCACTAAGGGCACCTCCACAGTCTCAGAGGAGGAAAAATGGGGTTCGGCACTGCGACTCCTTCCAACCCCCCCCAAAATAGTGGAAGAGGGCCCCCGTGAGTCACCCCAGGCTCTCAACCTCTCGGACTCTGAAGCCACCCTCTTCCTCGAGCCCTGTGTTAAGGGGTCCCCCAATCCCGCAGACCCCCCCCCAAGGGAGGCTGCAGAAGAGGAGGTCCCCATCCAAACCACAGTAGCCAGGACAACACCAGAGATGGCAGCTGCCCCAGCCCCCGAGGTCAGGACCATCACCCCAGGCACCCCAGAACTGCTATGCACCACTGCCCCCCCCCCATCAGGGTCTACATGGGGGGAGCCGAGACTGCAGAATCCAGGGTCCCCGGGAGACAAGCACTGGGGCGCCTGGTGTCATGTCCAGGGGGGCTTCCTGACTCCGAGGAGTTAGGATGCTAATTCGGATCAACCAGCGAGTCGTCTCCCTCTGAAGAGGAGGAGACCACGAACATCACCAGACTAGTGATCCTGGAAGCCTCCTGCAATGGCACTGTGAACAGTGTTGCCATCGGACATACCACCCATGGTGCTGCCCAATCACCAGCACCACGAATGGCCCCATTATCTGAGATAGCACCAGCGGGTCATGCCGAGGATTCATTGGTGCCGAGTCCAGCAGCCGTGTGCCACAACACCAGGGGTTTTGCACTCATCTAGTAACAATTTGGCAAACTTCTCCTCAAAGGTCTCAGATAAGGGTGGGAGCTTGTTTTCTGAGGGATCCTCACTATCTTTAGCTACCACCCTCGAGGCAGCGGGGGACCCATCAACGGCAATGGTTTTGGGTACCTTAGTGATGTCCACAGGGTTGCTACACTCCACTAAAGCCATTAGAATTTGGGCAGTCAAGTCAGCATGTTGGCTTACCACTACAGCTTTTCCCAGACATTCAGTTTATGAAAGTGACCCCTCTATAGTGTCTTTACTAGTGCCCAGGGGTATATCTAGTATTAACAAAACATTTTGGGGGTAAATTTCATGCCCCGTACACCAACCAACCAACTGATGCACAGCCATTTCTTCGGTGGTACCCATTAAATGGCTAGTTGCAATTTTTGATTTGGGCCACTACAGTGTGCTAATCCCAGCAGTGCCTCCAAAGATGTAACCCTGATGCTGTTATACTAAGGGCTACTACCCCCGTCTGCTTTCTCACTGCAGGTTGAGGGGCCGGGGTTCGCTATCAAGGGTCACTGTAGTGTCACTACCAGTAGTAAAACTACAAATATGGTGCCTCCACCCAGAGTAACGATTTAGTGGTTTAGAACATGAAATGATACAGCCCTCTGGGAAGCTATACCTACCCACAGCTCCACCTAGTGGCCCCACACTGACAGAGAAGCTGCTGTTGCCTCAGGGACTGTGACTAAAGTTAATGCCTGTGGTCACCAGAATTGTCTTCGGCTGATTTGCCAGAAGGAGACCTGAACTGCTGTGTGCCGGCTTACACCTCCAAGACTGCATGTTGTAAATGAATAAGCTGTGTGGCCTATTCCTGAACTGGATCCAAGCTAAACTGGTGATGCCAAGTAATGTGCCTAAGAGACTGTCACTGCCTGTACAAGCCAAGCTGCCAGACGACTAGAAAAGGGAATCGGCTCCTGCAGAGAAGTTTGTCACGGGTTGCGGCCACCCTAGGGGGCTACGCCTTGATGGGGGGTGAGTAATGTCAGCTCCAGTCCCTGTAACCCTGGTTCTTGCAGAAAGGATTAAGTCCTGCAGCCTGCAGCCATATCCTGCCTCAGGGAGAGCCATCCTGGAAATCAGTCCAGATCTCAAGGTTCAAGGTTCAGTGAGTAAAACAGGGTTCTACCTTGCAACACCAATTAAAAGTGCTTTCTAGCTGATTTGCTTTTTCCAAATTCTTCTTGGGGTTTAGACTGTTTTGAAGGTCATCGGGCCTGGAGATTACAATTTCTGGGTTTCAAAGGTGTTTTATAGTTTCTACAGCCAAGTACAAATTAAAGCTTTAACCATTTCTTTAAGGGCCCCAACCAGCTGCGACACTGGCCAACCCGTGGCACCACTTCAGGCCTGCCACATAGCTTATCCTGGGTACCAAATGAGATTAATTGGACAGTCTAAAGGGGTTAATGCTTCTGATTAAATGTTATGCAATGCCAAAATACTGCTAAAACCAAAAGTACCAACTAGTCTATCTTTAATTTGCATCCCCTGACCCTTAACCCCTAAATAAATCTGTTGTTTAAATGCTAATCTGGTCCATGAGCATATTATTACTGAGAACTGGTTTAATACAAATAGCTGAAAGGTACTGTTTTATTGCTGGTAACCATTTTCTTACAGGTGCACAGGGTGCATGCTGAGTTCCCAAGCCTGTTGGTAAGTGTGGTCACTGTGAGCATATTATTAGTACTCTATTAATTGTGAATTGAATGCAAAGCAAGGTATTTATCGTAATTTCAAGCATGAGGCCACTAGGTGGGGCTGTGGGTAGGAATAGCTTCCCACTGGGCTGTATCATTTCATGTTCTAACCCACTAAATCGTTACTCTGGGTGGAGGCACCATATTTGTAGTTTTACTGCTGGTAGTGACACCACTGTGACCCTTGATAGCGAACCCAGGCCCAACCTGCAGTCAGAAAAGCAGGCAGGGGTAGTAGCCCTTGGTATAATGACGCCAGGTTTACAGAGAGGATAGTGAAGCTGCTGGACTCAAGTGATGCAATAGACCCAAGGCAACATGGATTCACTGAGGGAAGGTCCTGTCAGACTAATCGTATCGATTTCTTTGACTAGGTGACCAGGGTGGTGGATCAAGGATGGACAGTGGATGTGGTCTACCTGGATTTCAGCAAGGCCTTTGACAATGCTCCACAGAGGAGGCTGCTTAACAAATTGGGGAATCTGGGTGTCAGCTCTAAAGTGGTAAAATGGGTTGGAAACTGGCTAAAGGGCAGGACCCAGAGGGTGGTAGTAAATGGCATAAAATCTATAGAGGGGGAGGTGACTAGCGGGGTGCCTCAGGGAACGGTTCTGGATCCAGTCCTATTCAATGTCTTCATAAGGGACATTGCAGAGAGACTCGAGGCGAAAGTATGCCTGTTCGCAGACGACACCAAGATCTGTAACAGAGTCAACACACAGAAGGGGCTAGGTAAAATGAGAAATGACCTAAGACTACTTGAGTACATAGTAGTAGTAAATCATTTTTTATTCATAAGAATAATGGATACATTCAATTGAGCAAAGCTCATTTTCAATGAAGTTCCAGGCCAAGTACAAAAACATAGTTACACAGACACATCTCATATCATACTCACACACACTATGAGACAATTACATTATAACAATAAACAGAGCAGCAATACAATCAACACATCACTTGAGGAACGGCCAAGAGTTTGGCAGTTGAGTTTCAATGCTAAGTAGTGCAAGATAATGCACCTGGGACACAGAAACCCAAGAGAGGAATACAGGATGGGGGCAGGTTCCAGCCACCACAATTCAGGAGAGAGATCTGGGGGTTATTATCAAATGACCCGTCCAAACAATGCGAAAAAGCAGTGGGGAAAGCAAACAGAATGCTGGGGTGCATAGGAAGGGGCATAACCAGGAGGAGGAGTGAAGTGGTGATGCCACTGTATAGATCACCGGTGAGGCCTCATCTGGAATACTGTATGCAATTCTGGAGACCGCATCTCAGGAAGGACAAACGGAATGGAAGCAGTCCAGAGAAGAGCAACAAAAATGATACATGCACTGCACCACAAGCCTTATGAGGAAAGACTCAAGGAACTTAACATCTATTCACTGGAAGAGAGAAGGGAGAGAGGGGATATGATCAAGACTTTCAAACACCTTAGAGGAATAAACAGGGCACAGGAGGGGAGCATATTTCAGAGAAGAAAGTGCACAAGTACAAGGGGACATAACATGAGGCTGGAGGGAGGCTTGGGGGAATGCTAGGAAGTATTTTTTCACAGAGAGGGTGGTGGATCCATGGAACAGCCTACCAGTGGAGGCGGTGGAAGCAAAAACAGTATGGAGATTCAAAAGTGCATGGGATAAGCATAAAGGCACCCTGCTGTGCAGCAGAGCAGGAGAAAGGCAGTCCAAATAAGAGTAGGGATTGCAAACCAAGTAGGGAAATGGGCAGACTAGGTGGGCTGTATGGTCCTTATCTGCTGACAGATTCTGTGTTTCTACAGTCATCTGCATAAACTAGGGAGGAACAAGGCACTAACAGAAGAAGACTTTTGATAAAGACAGAGAAGAGTAATGGGCCACGAAGAGAGCCCAGGGAAGCACCAACTTTATCAAAGAACATATTATATAGCCATATTGTTAAACTCTAAGAATTGGAACATATTTAAAAGGTAGCTTACAAACCAGGAGACAGTATGGGAGTAGAGGCTGAGCAGAATCAGTTTTGAACATAATCACAGGTGATCAACCAGGTCGAAAGCCTTTGAAAGGCTGTCGAATACAACTCCGGTCATCATTCCCTTATCTATAGCTACTTTGATAACATTAAATAATTTGGTAAATGCAATGGATGTGCAATGCCCCCTGCAGAAGCAATACTGTTCGGGTTGTACTTGTGTGCAGTCTGTCAATTGCATCACAAACACCTTTTCCAAAAGATTATTTAGAACTGGGAGGAGTGCAACAGGATACTAGTTTTAAGTTTTGGGTCTCCTTTCATGAAAACAGGGACAACTCTAGCAATTTTCCATATATCATGCATACAGATTAGTGGCAGGCTGAATGTGCAGGCAATATGTGAGGCAGGGACAGGCGCAACAAGGTTGAGGATCCCATGTTCCAATGAATAAGACCCAGGGCTAGTGCCAAGGGAGAGAGTGCTTAGCAGTTTTTCAGTTTCCTTTGTAGTCACAGACTTCAGGAAAGACTAAGGCTGAAAGGAGAACGGGAAGAGTTTTGTCGGCTATGTTGATGGGTTGACAAGTAGGATAAGTATATGTTGTTATAAAATGGGGTATAAAAGTGGAAAAAATTGAACAACTTCATTGGTTAGAGCACAGCACATGACCACTGATTTTCCCAGAAATTACACTTCATAAGTAATATGCCCTAATCTACCTAGCAACAACCTAACTAATTGAAAATTAAACAGTATTCCATTAAAATATTTCTTCTTCTACTTTTTAAACCCAAAACAGTGCATAGGTTTCTTCACAATAAATGCAGTTCCCGGGTTCATTCAAAGGCATATGGCCTTTGATACTAAACTCATCTATTCTACCTAGCAACAACACGACTTAAGGAAAATAAGAATTTTTTCAAATAAAAAAAATCAGTTTCACAAGTGCAATAAACCACCCCAGGGCATGGATTTCTTTCGAATTAATGCACATACCAAGTGTGTTGAAAGTCACTCTGCCGCTGGCCTCAGGCCTTCAATTTACCCATGGCGTGCGTTAATTCTCTGGAAATGCATGCTCTGTTGTGGGTTACTGCTTACTTAAACCTGCAAAATGATCATTGCAAACAGTTGCAACAGTAGCAGGGTTATTACAGTTTATCCCATTAAGGACAATATAGAGTTGCAAATACTGTTCTATGGTTAAGCCTCTATATTTGCACCTTAATACCATAGCCATCCCTAGACAAAACAGACTGGAATTTGGCAAGCACATTTTAGGACCCAAGATATCTTGGCACTGAAAAAATTAACGATCATTTTATGGTTTTAGAATTTCTAGAAGGCTGAAAATACATACAAATATCCACATTAAAGAGACTTACCAGTCTCGTGATGTGTACCACATATATTGGTGCCTTACCTCTGGGAAAGGCAGTTACTGCACAGTTCCCAAAAATACTGTTCTAGTTTACAAGTAAAAATGCTCATAAAATTGTCCCCACTGGGTCTCTTCTACTTCCCAGTCTGTAGTGCTGCCCACGCTCTGCCCCCACACTCAGCCACGTTATGACATGGAGCTAGGGAAAGCACAGGGATGCGCTCAATTATAGCCTATGAGGGGCAGCTTTCCCATCATTTTTCTATATTGTAATGGTCAAATGGTGATTAATCAAGGGCACCGGTTGACTAACAAGGACCTTCATCACACTTTGACCCAAGGAAGTTCCTTTACCAGGTGGTTTCACTGAAAAACGTTTTAGTTTTTACAGTAAGAAAATGGCATTGTCATGCCTGAGCAGAATATTTTTCTAATGTTCGATTTATAAGGTGCTTTTCGTAACAGCAGCTTCCATGCCATTCTCCCTCAAAAACTGTTCCCCTGAGCCATTTTCATGAGCTGAAATGGCTCACATCAATAATCTTGAGCAACTTCCCACCCTAACTAGCTGCTTATGTTAAATGGCCAGTGGTAGGTGCCCAGACACATCACCAGTCCTCCCCTCCCACCTGATCACCTTTATCTCCCCAAAAATTTACACTGGTAGAGGATGCCCAACTTGCCACCTGTTTCCCCTTCCTTCCACCTGACCCAGCTAGCAGTGGGTGCTCAACCCCACCACTGGTACCCCCTCACTCCTGATTGCCAAAGCATTAATTTTAAAGAGTAATTCTCCATTATAATAAAAGGCTTAAAAAATGAAAATTACATACTCACCATAATTCTTTATCTTCTTGGACAAGTCTTCACCATTTATTCATACTGCTGGGTTCAAGCCAGAGGTGCTGGGACTGTGCGGGAGCCAAAAATCTACAGGAGGGCTGGCACCGAGGTAAGACTGTGCATGTGTAGCACTGCAAGGCTGGATCATACCATATAGACCATCTCCGCTTCGATCTTCCAACTGCCTCAGTACCTTTTTTACCAAGGAGGTGCAGCGTAATGTAACTAAACAAACACCTAACCTAACAAGGGCATAAGGCAGCCCTTCTGACCATAACAGAAAGGTCAACTAAATAACCATGTCTTCATAGCCCAAACTGAAACACGGGAGGTGAAGACCAAGAAACAGAGAGACAGCATACGTTCGAGGGGATGGCGGGTGGGCATATGAATAAATAGTGAAGACTTGTCCAAGAAGATCAAGAATTACAGTGAGTACATCATTTTCATACCTTCCTGGACTTAAGACTTCACCATTTATTAATGCTACTGGGTTACAGTACCAAGCTGATACAAAGAAATCCCCCAAGCAGAGTGGTAGGAGACAGAGCTCACTCAGGACAGAAGTCCGTTAAGGACTGCCCTGCCAAAACAAGCATGTTGTCTGGCATGGACATCCAAAGTATAGTGCTTAATGAAAGTATACACTGAGCTCCAGGTAGCCGCTTTGCAAATTTTGGTGATGAGGACAGAATAGAGTTCTGCCAGGGATGTAGCAACAGCTCTGGTATAGTGAGCACGAACTTGGCCCTCCAATTTCACCTGGGCCATAGAGTAGCAGTGGCAAAGGCATGCCACTATCCAAGCAGAAATACACTTAATGGTTACTGCCTGACCCAGCTGGGTAGCAGTAAAGGAAACAAAGAGTTGCTTGGATTAATGAATGTCCTTGGTTCTATCAATGTAGAACCGAAGAGCTCTTTTCACATCCAGGGAGTGAAGGGTGCATTCTCCTTCATTCTGGAAGTTAGAAAAATAAGTGGGCAACACCAAAGGCTGGTTTAATTGGAACTCCGAAACCACCTTGGGTAGGAACTTGGGGTGTGCATGAAGAACCACCTTGTCTTTGTAGAAGATGGTATACGGATGGTCTGTGTTGTTGACTCTGTTGCTTCCATAGTTCACCTTCTATGGCAGGAAAAACAGAACTGAGGCAGGCAGGGGGCCAGCATCGGTTACTGGCTAACACATGTGCACAACATCAGTGCATCGGCCGAGTGGCTGACACCATCAGTTAATGTTGTCCCCCTTCTGGTTGAAAAGACATTGCTCCCACTCAGTCCTAACACCTCCAGCATAGACCCATACATAGGAATTAATGGTGAAGATAGATTCCTGGAAGATCCAGCAGTCTGCAACCAAGAATTCTCAAAATTCAGACCAGTACTGTACCAGAGCCCACTGCTGCAATAGAAGAATCCACAGAGGCTTTCAAATGATAACTGTTAGACTCTGTGCCTTGAGTAGCAGTTATCAGAAGCTCCTGTTTCAAATCAGAGTCTGACAAACTCTCCATCAGGAATGGTAGCCTGCTCCAGAGTTTGTACTTCTACTTTAAAATAAGGGCCTGGTAGCTTGATATTCTTAGACCCAAAGTGGCTGAAGCAAAGCGCCTCTTCCCAATGCATCCATTTTGGGCTACTCCTTGTTAGTGTGTGGCGATGAAACCTCTTTAGGAAATATGCCCTTATACTCAGCCAAAGTTACAGCAGCATCCACTACAGGCTGAGTATAATACACAGGTATAGTCCTGGGTGCTGTGAATTTCTTAGCACCTTGACAAGTGTTTGCATAAATAGTCACTGGCCTTCTCAAAGCAACCTCTGTTAGGATTTCCAAAGCAGGCTGGATTGGTATAACTAGTATTAGGGACACAGGCATACTAGGCACATTCAGGAACTCCAGATGGAGATGCATCTTGCCTGGTCAATAGTCATCATCTCAAAATGCAAAGTATTATGTATGTTTTTGAGCAGTGCCGGAAAGATCCCCCTCAAGGTACTTTGCCAGAGGTTGGATCATATACCTCAGGTTCCAAGGGATACTACTCAACACAAGAATCAGTTTCAGTAATGATTAAAGGGAAATGTCCACCTGCAATCGGGCCATGCCTCAGTGTAAGGCAAGGCCCGATTAGCTTTTTCGCAAAGTGTTTAAATTTTTTTTTTTTTATTATTATTATTATTTATCTTTTCTCCCCTGGCAGAGCGGCCCCCACAATCTCCAGCCGCTGGCCCCTGCACCCCCAGGCCCAGTCGTGCGCACGGGCCACACGAACCTATACCCCCAATGGGCCGGCCATTATCGCCTCCACACCACATTGGGTACGCGCCCCTCTCAGGTCACTTCTGGGGGTGCAACAGCATGACCATCAGCAGCGAAGATCGCCCTCCGTATTTTCCTATTTCCTCCCTTATGGAGAGTCAGTGGTGCAATGGCATCCGAGCACGCAGTGCTGATGCCTGCCACCCTCTCCTCCCTTAATTTTGCATGCTACTGTAGTATGGCTGGCCTCCGCCAGTCACCGCTACAGAGCCATTCAAGCCCCTTTACCCACCCCAGAGAGAGGAGAGCAGTCATCAGATGCTCGATCCTCCTCCTCCCCTGCCAACTTCCGGTGGCCCGGAACCGTATCCCAAACCTGGGTTGCCGGCGTGGCACGAAGTGTGGCATCCAGCGCCTCAATCATCAGTGCCACTGGGCTGACTGAAGAGTTTTAATTTTTTTAACTTACAGTTGCTAAAATATATAGATATCTGGTTGATCCTGCCTCCCTCCCGCTGGCATTTTTTACTGCTCGGCACTCCTGCAACCTCCAGCGGCTGTCCCAGGATGACGTATGAAATGAGGAGCAACCATGGGAGCATGCATATATGTTCTGTATGAATGGAGCAATTAATAGCTCCAGTTTCCAATGTACATGTCTTGGTGCAATACAGAGACCAGATATAGGTTATCCAGTGTTGGCCAGTCTATATCTGGTCTCAGTATAGCACAAGGGCATGTACACTGGAAACTGGAGCTATTAATAGCTCCATTCATACAGGATGAATATGCACGCTCCCACAGCTGCTCCCCATTTCATACATCATCCTGGGACAGTTGCGGGAGGTTGTGGGAGCACCGAGCAGTTCAAATTGCAGGCAGGAGGGGGGCAGGATCAAACAGATATCTGTATTTCAGCAACCCTAAGTTTAAAAAATTTAAATACTTTGCAAATAAAGATAATCGGGCCATGCCTTAACACTGAGACATGGCCCAATTACAGGTGGATGTTTCCTTTTAAACTAGAATCTGATGTCATGATCTGGATAAGGAGGAGCTTCATGATGAATTGGCACTGGACATGGTGTCAGCCTTTTTGACAAGGGTGGAACCGGCACAAGGGTCAGCCCTGAAAGATCTGGTCTCAGCACCCAGTGTAACACTGTATACAGCATTGGTGTTGTGGGTGTCCCTCACAGAGTTCCATCCAAGGAACAAATGGTGGAATTTGCAACGAAGCTGGCACCAGCAACAGCACCGGAACCAATGCCAGTCCCAACGGTGTCACGACTAACTGCGACACCAAAGGCCCTGGCATCAAAACCAAAGTTAGTGTGCCCAAATGCAATGGTGCTGAGGGCAGTGCTGGCACAGGCCTCAACAGTGTAGGGGCCAGAGCTGGCACCATCCTCAGTGCCACCGCACTTATATGCTGAAACCACTGCTCCTTAAGAGCTGCCCAGTGGCCAAACTGCTCACCTAAAAGCTCCTCAGCAGGCAGGGGAGACATGAGGATGGAAACTGGACCTTGAAGTCTTTACAAATTCAGTGCTTTAGAGGCATAGAATGCCACAGTGCAGTGACCAGAATGTGACCTTGACACATGCCTTTTCTTCTCTTTATGTGTTTTATGAGAAGAGGTCAAGGCCAAATGGTGACCAGGGCTTGATGAGTAGCATGAGCGGGATCTTGACTGTTTCTTTTTGTGACTCTGGGAGGACTGCCTCTCCTGCATGGGAGTTTTCCCAGTACCTGAACAGTAGCCAAGAGAGGAGTGGTGGTGAGAGACAACCTCATTGCAATGTTGAAGAAACGGGCCCCTTTGGACCCCCTAGCTTCCATATCAATGACCAGTGTCCAATGATAAGACAGAGTTTCCTCACAGCCCTTTTTTCATGTTAAACTAAACTGACAAACATAACAAACACATGATTTTCTGTAAACTCTGATAACTGAATAGAAACAATGATTTCATGTAGTGTGCGAGGTTCTGGCCCTGATGAGGACAGTGAGGAAAGTGCTGCATACTTGACGGTGGGTTAGAAAAAGGAACTGTGGAAGTTAGAGGCTGTAACGCTGTATACCAGCGGGTACATGCAGTGACATGCGCATGGGTGTACTAGTGCCACCAGTCCCCAGAAAAGCTCTGGCTCTGTCCAGAACACCCATAAGTCAGAAATCTATGGAGAAGACAGATTTTTGGAAGACACACATAATGGGCCCTATGCACTATACCACCACGCCCTGTAAACCGGGCACATTGGCATAGTTAAGGCAGAATGGTGGTCGGGCGGCATCTACGACTGGGCCAGCATAGCCAGGCTACACACACCCAATCCCCAGCCAGGAATAGTGCAATGTACCAGGCAGGCGGGGTGTCAGCAAGCGCACTATGCACAAAAGTGCATAGTGTAACCCGCAGGGGGGCTAAGTGGTGTGAAGGATATGCCAGGGGGGACCCTGCCATAAACCACTACACACCCCCACAGACATAAACCGCCTGTCATGGCTGGACCTTGCTACATCCCCCCGTGCTGCCCCAGGCCACTAGGCAGCATGAGGGGGTCCGGGGCAGTCAACGGGGTGAGTGCCTGTCCGATCGCAATATGGACTGATGCGGCGGATCTGATCCCCATATGTGGGGCCTTCCACCAGGTTCCAGCAATCCACCCAACCCACCCCCACCACCACGCTGTGCCACCAACCCACCCCAGACACAGCTGGGCACAGCCCCAATAATGTGCCACCATAGCCCCCGCCCACCACATCGTGCCTCGCCCCGGTAATGCACAAGCTCCCCACGTGCGCCCCTGCTCCACAGTTGTCAGCATCCCCCGCACACTCAGGTGACCCTCATCCTAATCCTAGGTCAGTGCCCAACCCAGTACCTCTACCCCCATTGGTGTTCAGTGACACTCCCCGGCACCGACAAAAGCACCTCGCCAGTCCTCGTACTCACATGTGTGCTCCCCAGATGACCAGCGGCACAGCCCTCCTTACACCTCCTCAGCTGCTGGCTGTCCAAATGATGCTGGGATCATGCTGCCTATATATAGGCATATATATTATATACTGTAATGCAGCATGAGAGGGGTGCTGTATTTCTGAGGTGCCGTCTTTCGGATGAGACGTTAAACCGAGGTCCCATCTGCCTGGATTGGTGGTAGTTCAGGTGGATGTTAAAGATCCCATGGCACTTATCGAAAAGAGTAGGGGAATTTCCCCCATTCACTAAAAATACCACCAACAGCTTAATCTGGTTCAAGGTCAGTTGGCATTCATCTGTATCCCCCTGCCCCGGGTCGTGCCTGAAAATAGGGAGGATTTGTCTAGTGCACTTACCTGGTCAACAAAAGCTAAATAAATAAATAAAAATCTTTTGGACAGCCGGCAGATAACGAGGTATGAGGGAGGGCGGTGCCGCTGGTCGTCCGGGGGAGTTCACATGTGGGTATGGGGACTAGGAAGTGCTTTTTTTGGAGCAGGGGGGAGTGCCACTGAACACCAATGGAGTGGGGGTACTGGGTTGGGCACTGGACTAGATATGAGTCACCTGTGTGTGCGGAAGCAGGGGATATTGAAAACCGCAGGAACAGGACACCTGTGGATGGGTGGGGGCTTGTGCATTACAGAGGACAGGGCACCTGTGTGTGTGTGGGGACCTGACCAACAGTGGGGCTTGGGGTACCAGGTTCAGGGTCTCGGGGGGGGGGGTGGAGAATGTTACAGCAGGGTCCGGGCACAGCTGTGTTGGGGGAGCAGCCTGTGGGATGGTGGTGGGGTTACACTGCCAGGGGGCATCTGTACACTGGGATGGCGTCTTGCTGAGATTTTGGTGCAGGGGTTCACTGGACGATGGGGCCATGCTGTGTGAGTCCAAGTGCCTGCGGTAGGCATTCATGCACCCGCACAAGGGATCCACTGCTGGATCCATGCTAGGCATCCAAGGCCGCCCTGCTCAGACCTGTGCACTGGGGGGGGGGGAGAAATGGATAGGTGCCAGCTGTTAGTGAATAACAACCAGTGCACACCTGTCTGCAGGTGCAGAGCTGTGCAGATGGGTTACACACTTTTGGTGTGTAACTTATGTCCATTAGTGCATAGAGGCCATTGGTTGGAAAAAGAATTAAAGTGCCTCTTATGTGGACATGAGGTGGAGTGGTGAGTTGGCCACCCCAAAACTTTGTGGTCAAAATGGCAAAAAATTGTCAAGATACGGCCGGAAGAAAGAAAAAAAAAACCTAAGTCCAGAAGCACGAGTCCGGCAGACAAATGGTGGGGAAGGAGAGTCCTTGCTCAGGCCACCTTGGATTTGATGTTTTATGTGTCACTGTGCAGCTGCTTCATGAGCAGCCTACAAAGCTACTTGTAAAGCAAGCGACAAGTCTCATGCAGTGCATGTCATCATGCAGCTTCTTCATAACAGGCAGTTTACAATTGGCATCCTGTTTCATGTAGGGCATCTGCACTAAGTTACTTTGGCTATCTAAAAGAAGGCAAGAACTTCACTGCCAACAACTACAGTCCATTAATGCACAAGGTAGGATTTTCAAAACATTAAAAGTAAAGAAGTGTGATGTTTGGGTTTTCTTGAACCCCATCTCCACTCAGCCCCTATGCACCACCCTGTGAATGCCACTGAATTAAAATGCCAAAGCACTGAAGGATTTTAAACATACATTTGGAGGAGGAGAGCTCCATACCTTATCCAACTCTGAAGAGAAATGAGGAGACTTGGAGGAACAGTTTACAGTCTTACTTACGGATCTTGTGTTCGGATGTAAGCTGCCAAAAGTTGGGACCTCCTAGCCCAACATCAGGCAATGAGTTTGGAAAGTGTTTGGAGCACCAGAAAAAAAAGATTCACAGTCCCAGTCAGACAAAACAGAACAAAAGTCCATTGTTATGGATAATCTTCTCATCACATGCATAGAAATGGAACAGAGGTGCAGGTTTGCCCTTCTTTTTCAATGATTTAGGCATTCTGGATACCAATAAAATTAGAAAGATGACAATGAAAGTGAACTGAAGAAAAAGGATTCACTCTTATGGTGGGCACCTGACCGCGGGGACAACAGAACTGTGGTAGGCGAATGGCCAGCAATAGCTACACTGACAGGCATGGGTCACCATGTGATGTCATGCTAGGCCATAAGCCAGCAGCCATTGTTGGCTCTGGCCACAAGATTTGCTCCTGCAGGGTAGTAGTGCCTCCTGGTTACACTCAGGAATGGGACTCTATGGAGAAGATTTATTCTAGTAAGATTATGACTGCCAAACATCAGGTTATTCTGTACATGGGTAGCCTGGGCATTGAGGTGCACAAATCGAGGCTTAACAGAGGATTGCATTTGTAAACCTAATACTAGGGGTGCTACCATGCCCCTATAATTATACATAGAAATATCCTTAAATAACAGATTTATATTTAACATCACACGTTTTGTCATATTTACCTTTCATTTTGTATTAACTTCTGTCCAAGGACTTTTTCTTTTGCTTGTCGGATCTAAAAAAAAAAAAAAATGATAAAAATATAGCCATATGAAGTTCAGTGATGAATACCAGATTTCAGCCAACAAATTTCTCTATTAAATCTCTTACTCAACTGAACAGAATGTCCCTTTAAAATGCAGTTTATGAAGCACAAGTAATTAATATTATTTAGTATATAATATGCAAATGTAGTTTGCAAATGACTAAGTTTGCCAATAATTTCCAAGAAATAAATGTTCTGTACTTACTGTAACTGAAGATCTTCCTGAATATCTTCTCAATGGAACCCACCCCTAAATGGTAGACTTACCCGAAATCACCTTTCTGGACATTTCAAGGTTCTTCTGCTGACAGGAGGGTTCCGGCTGATGCTCTGCCTCCGAGAGTCTGGCAAGCCCTGTGATGTAAATAGTAAATTCTAATGTAAAGTATTACTGGTTTCCCTACTCTTGCATGAGTGTGCTAATGGATGCCACTGCACTGCGCCCTGAAGAAGTTTAGACCTGCCATTGCAGTGGATAGCCTGTGCTGGGTCCGGGAGTTCTAATGCCTGCGACTAGCCAGGTATCACCCCAGTAAGTTTCGTCTTACAGTCACTTACTTGTAACGGTACAGCCTTATTGAATACTGTGTTTATTTCTAAATCCAAACTGTTCTATTTAAAATTAACTTTAATGTGGACTGTTTACTTTGTTGGCAAGGAAGCTGCCATGTTTGGTCCTGGACTTTGCATTTGGACCAATCCGAATGCAAAAGGGTCCTCAAGGGGTCCTTGTTACATTGATTTCTGGGTCAAATTGTGAACTTTTCTGTTGGTGCCCAATTGGAACTCTGGGACAGTGACAAACTGTTTGGGCACACAACCGGAATACAGAGAAATCAGCTCAAGTTCTCAAGAAAGGGGGAGTCTGTGTGGCTTAGTTGAGAAACATGGAGAAAATGCCTGCTAGCCTCCTTGTGTGGACTGCCTCAAGCAGAAAAGGTACTGTTCTCGTCAGCCTTTTTGCAGCCCTTGAGCTAGGTAAAAGAATGATTTACTAAACAAGTGAGTCTTGTGTTAAACTGTCTCACAGCTTGAGAAGTTGCCATGAGGACTGATAGAGACTCCTGTGTGCTGGCCCAGTGGCGCTGAGGGTTGAGGCATTGGATGCCACACCTTGTTGTTGACCTGGGTTCGGGAACGGATTTTGATCACCAGGGATTGGCAGGGGGGAGAGGGAGGATTGAGCGTCCCATGACTGCTCTCCTCCCACTGGGGCAGGTGGAGTAAGCTGCATAGCTCTACGGCGGTGACTGCTGGAGGCCATATGCACTGCAGGTAGCGAGCACACTCTGGGGGTGGAGTACGGTGGGCATCCGCACAACTGTGCGTGGATGCCATTGCAAGTCTGGCTCCAGGCGGTACGTAAAAATGGCGGAAATTGCGAGTCGATCGTGAGAGCTGATGGCCGTGCTCTGTGCCCCTGGACACAAGGGGTGTATCCTCCGGGTCTGTAATGCGGATCCCTGTCGGGGGGGGAACCTGCCTACCAGCCAGCCTGTGGGGTTGGGTATATAGATTCATGCACCAGATCTGGTCCGGGGGTGCAGGAGCCAGCGGCCGGATGATTGCTAGGACCACGCCGCAAGGTAGGACAGAAAATAGTGATATGTTAGAGAAAAAAAAAAAAGAGAGCCTTCTGTGTAAAAGTGGAGCCTAACTGTTGTGACCGTCTCCTGCCATGGTTTGAGTAAAGGCGGAGATCTGTTTACTGTGTGTCCAGTTCACAATAAAAAGTCTGCAAGCCCAGAAGTGGACAAGCTGAGTTTGCTGAATAAACTGTGTTAGAGACTGAACTGCATGTGCTGGGCCTGTGTCACAGAAGGTCCACAAGACTATCGTTGTAGACCTGAAGCCAGCCTGACTAAAGACCAGATCAGGGAGTCCGCTTCTTGCAGCCACCTTGAAGGGAAAGGCCATGAAGTGGAGGGGAGTTGTGTCAGCCATGGTCCCCTGTTCACACCTGGCAAGAAAGAATCCAGTTTGACTGCTGCTATCATCCTTACTGATCCTTGTACCATGAGTAATCTCAGTGTCTTTATCTTGCAACTAAGATTAAAGTGTTTACAGTGTATGGTAGAACGTTATTGTGGGCAAAATTCAGTGCAAACACACAGCTGTTGTACGATCATGGAGACGTCATGATGGTGTTGTACCATCCTGAGGACGTCACCACGATGGTACAACAGCATCGATCCTCATTGCACATGTGCATCCAGCAACACACAAGTCCGTGAAAACAGGAGCATGAAGGACAGATCATGGATAAATGGGCAGCAGCGGCGTGATCCGTACAAAAAATACAGCAGAGCTGTTGAAAGTACAGTCCCGATGTGCTGAATTGGTGGGTAGCTTCATTTTTATTTAAGAAATGTGAGTCTTGTGAGAACAAGGAGCGAGCGAGCAGGGCTTCTTTTCATGTTGGCGGTGGCGGAGGAGGACGGGTCACAATCAAGAAATGTTCAACTGATGCCCATACACTATACAAGATAAAGGATGGGCATCAGTAAACAATAACCCTGTGCTAACTTCTCGAGGTTGTCTGCCAACCGCATACCACTAGAGCTTCACTCTCAAGGTTTACTTGGTTTTCATGACAACCTCTCGAAGTTAACAACAGGGTTGTTGTTAACTGTTGCCCATCCATTATCCTCTATGTGATCATCTGATTTGCTTTCAAAGTTTGTGTTGTGTTGGACTGTATTTACAGGCCATCAGGCCTGGGGATTACAAGTCCATTTGTGTCTAAAGCACTGGTGAATGTGGCTACAGATTAAAGTAAAAGAATCAATAACCAATTATTTATTCAAGGGCCCCAACCAGCTGCAGTGCTGGCAACACTCAGGCCTGCAACAACTAAGATCCTGGGCATCCAGATCTCACTAACTGAAACTAAGTCAGGGGTAAGAAGTTTGTGATTATCAATACATCAGCAAAGCCTAATAATTTCTTCCTCAGTGACGATTCATTTACCTGCCCATCCCCTGTTAACATCCCCCAATAAATCAGTTTACTGTTTGAATGTTAATATGCTTCCTGAGCATATTATTCCCGGAGTGTGGGGGATTGGAAAAGGTACACGGGTGTATTGTTGTCACTGCCTATTTTCCTTGCAGGTGTACAGGGTATCCCAGTAGTCCAGACCCTGTTAGTAAGAGTGGTAGCCATGAGCATATTATTAGTACTTGCTCTTAACTGTAAGTTGAATGCTAAGCAAGGTAATTGATATAATTCCATGTACTGGTAGGGGCTGTGGGTAAGTACAACTTCTCAGTGGGTTGTGCTAGTTTAACATCAAACCCACTTGAAACTCTCTCAGGGTGGAGGCACCACATTAATAGCAGTATTGTTAGAGCCAAGGCCCTCTCAACCGGCAGTTAAGAAAGCAGTCAGAGGTAGTAGCCCATTGGGAGGTGGCACCCGGGTTGAAGTCACTTATGGATCTGAGCTGAAAAGAGATAGCTCCTCATCTTTCTTGGGAGTTGGTGGAAAGCATATGCAGAGCACAACAGGCGACTGCAAGTGATCCCCGAATGGAGCCAATAAAGCATCAAGTACAAGCTAATATGTGGCTCACAGTCACTGGTACTGCAGAAAATAAGACCAGAGCTTGCTCATAAGATAAAAACACAATATATTTAAATAACCGTGGACACTGAGCAACACTCGCCTCCACTGACCCTGTGCTGTTCTGTGTTCATGGTTATTTACATAAACTGTGTTTTTTATCCTATGACCAATCTCTAGTCTTATTTTCTCCTGGAACAGTGACTGTGAGCCCTATATTAACTTGTAATTGGAAAGAGTATGCCCCCGTGTGCACATCATCAGACTTGCCCGCTGGCATACAGCTACACCCTCCCTCAACTACTTTAGTATCTTTTTTTTTTCTTTTTTTTGTTACTGAGAAAGAGATTAGCATGACAGTAAATGTGCAAGCAACTCAACCACTACCTAAGGGCATCAGATAGCTCTGTTGACCCATACAAGAAAGACCAAACAACGCAAAGACAAAAAACACCCGCAAAAAAAAAATGAAAATGATGTACCTACCGTAATTCTTGATCTTCTTGTGTAGCTTCACCATGCATCACTGGTGGGTTATACGCCAGAGGTGCTATGACCCTGTGGGAACTTATAGCTTAGAAATTTTTCTAGGGGGAGGAGCTGGTGCCTGGGACAGTGCTGCCCTTGAGGGCGATGCACAGCATGCTGCTCGTTCGTTGGCCAGTAACCAATGCCAACTCCTCCCCTGCCTCAGTTATGTCTGCCAGAAAGAGTGAAAAACAGATATAGAGTGACAGTAAAAGGAAAAGATATAAACAGAGAGGAAAATAAAGCTGACGAGAGGAGAGGGAGTCTACCTGGAGGTGTGGTATAGGGAGGCCCCAACCACTGGACAGTCCCAAGGGGATAAGGTGGTGGTGGGGTGGGGTGGGGAAAAAGAAAGAAAGAAAGAAAATGAGAGACCAATTGGCACCCTACTCCTCTAGGGATGCCAGGGAGCATCTAGGTGCTAAAATGGAACAGCACCCGTCTTCATTCTCCCTAACCACTCCAGCAGGTTGGGGGAGAGGAGACCAGAATGGTCTGTCATCTGTAAGAATGTCTAGACCAACTGAACACGTTAGGCACTTTGGAGAGAAGCTGGAGGAAGAAATCAACCCAGGGGTTGTACTCTTCCGACCCATAGAGGGTGGGTGCTAGGGTCTCTCAAGTCTGTCCCAAGGACACAGCGGTGGGGACAGGACCCACCCTGGGGCAGGATTCCTTTCCCTCAACCCAAACTTTCTGGCAGAAAGGCCCAGGACTTTTTTTTCTTTTACTTATTCTGAGCCACTGGGCAAAGAAAGATAGGTTGACCAAGGAGTTCTTCTTGAGGAGAAGGGAAACTGCCCCAGGTTAACTAGCCCAGTTAACTAGAAAGGAAAAAGGGAAGGGGGTCCTCAGAACCCCTAAATTCCTCTACAATCCACAAGGGTCCCAAGTCCAGGACACCAGTCCAGACTCAGATTCCCCCTCCCCATGAGGGACAGCGGAGCACCAAGGGACATCCCCATCCAGAACATGCAGAAGGGGTCCAGAGGAATCCATATTAGAAGAGGGCAAGCAACTCCACTTACCCCCCCGTTACACCTAACCAAGGGACCAATGCACCCGCAAAGTCAGCAGGACTCTGCTCACAGCTGACCTCAACTGGGGGAAGCAAGTGAGTAGGGGGCACTGCTAAAAGGTTGAGGCCCAAAAGGGGAAGGTGGGTTGGAAACAGTGATGAATGGTGAAGATATAACATCATCAAGAATTACGGTAATGCACTCAGGATCTTCCCTGTGTATGCATCTTCACCCACTCATCACTGGTGGGTGAGGATGAAGCCCCCGAAGGGGACCTGGCACCTCCCTGAGGGAAGAGCTTCCTTCAACCCCTTGTGGGGGAAAATCACAGGGGGAAGCAGCCCCCTACGGGCCTGGCAAGGCCCGCGACTGGTCAGGGCTAAACCGGGACTCCTGTGGTCTGGGAGAAGGAAGGCGCCCCGCTAATTCCCATCTCATCCAGCAGGAGAAAAAAAATGGGCTCCTGGGAAAGGGGAGGCAATCACCCTATACCGGGCCAAGGGTGATAACCTGGAAAAACAAAGCCATACCATCTGCCTTATGCAGACCACAGTTCCTGCCAGCTTAGAAGCTACCTCATTAGTGTCGTATGATGCTCTTGACAGGTGCCTCGCTAGCTCTAGGCCACTAGCAGAAAGGCAGATGGCTTGCCTGGTTGCCTCCAAGTCAGGCAGAGTGGCTAGGAGCTGTCCTAGCACCATTCATAAGTGCCTAGCATAGGCAGCCATATAAGCTGAAATACAGAAGACGAGATGCGCCATGGAAAAAACCCTTCTCCCCAGCGGTCAAACTCAGCTGACTCAGACTCCAGGAGACAGTCGTGTCTCAGGCAACGATGCCCAGAAGGGGTATCCAGCAACTCTATCCCAGAAATGGGATGAGGCATGGAACCTGGAGACCCGTGGGGTGCGCGATATCTGCGCTGGCAGTCCCTCAGGACAGTGAAGGGGGTGGAGAGTTTCAGCCAGACCAGATGTGATGCCTCCAGAAATGAAACAGGCCACTGTGGAATAGCAATATTCTCAGAGAACTCCCCAAGGAGAAAACGCATCACATGAGCAGGATCACAACTTGCAAAGTGAGATATGTGGAGCTCTTCCAAAAACGACAAAAAACGCTGATAGCTGGTGATATCAGTGTCAGAGGACAGGTGGATTGATGAGGCTTCTTCCTCTGGGGAGGAAGACAAGGAAGCAGAAGAGCTTGATTCAGACTCTGGCACAGCAGGGGCTTCTGGTCTGAAGATGACCTGGTCCAGAGCTCTTTAAGAAGCAAGGAAAAGCTACAGACGAGGCTGTGAACTGGTCCCAAGACAAGGGCCCCACAGGGCTCGAAATGCCTGGGACAGCAGAAGGGTAAGGTAGTGAATCCAAGGGAGGGGAAGAAGTCCAGCAAACCAGAGGAGGATCTCTGCTAGGGCTTTGGAATACTCACGTGACCCCTCCCAAAGGGTGGAGCTGGTCAAAGTGCCCACTGTATGTTGCCCAACTGTACAGGAGTGGCCCAAGTGGTGTCTCTAAGGAAAAAGCCGCACAGTGAGGCGATCAAGGCTGGTCTGGCCCTTGCGGGTGACCCCTAACCCCTTGTGGTGCAGACCCCCTGCTGAGGAGAGCGTAAATGTGAGGAGTTGCCATTGTGGCTCCTCCCTGAGCCACCAGCAGCTCTGGGAGTATGCCCCTGAACTACCCCAGGCCTTCTCAAACCCTCCCCTTCAGAGACTGACCTGCCATTGGCCTTCCCTGAGGTACCAACAGGAAGCACTCCAGGACAGCTCCAGATCCTAAAAGACCAGTCACAGCCATCCCCAAACCCAATTCTGTAGCAGAAACTGGATCGGCACCACCCCAGCTGTAACGCCAGACTTGGCACAAATGGTGGTGACGACATCAGACTCTGCTCCGGGCATGGTGCCATTCCCAGATCCGGAACCATCCCCCAACCTGGCACCGCCTTCAGTGCCACCCTCCTCCTCGGTGCCGGGGTCAGTGCAGTGAGTGTCTGGCACTGCCAATGGCACTGGAAGACTTGGAAGAGTCAGCACCAAGGACAGGCCCGACCAGGGAGGTAGAAGACGAAGATACCTGTGGAACCTCACCACTAGGCCTAGGTAGGCAATGTGACTCCTCAGAATCAGGAGACTCCTCGGAGTAGGGTAACCACTCTGAGTCATCCCCATCATCCTCCTCTGAAGAGAAGGAGACCAGGATGACCGAGAAAGGCTACCCCCCCCCCCCATCACTCTACCGGGTCAGGTACTGCTGCTGCGTTAGAAGTAGGCCTAGCTTGAACCTCGGCCCTGCCCTATTCACCAATCCCAGGAAAGGGGCTAGGCATCCAAGCAGAGTTGGAAAACGGAGCCTAGAGCCCCACCAGTTCGGGTCCAGTGTTTAGCTCCGACCGTGACAGTGGGGGTGATCATGGCTCCGAGAAGGCCGACAATAGAGGGGTGCTCAACTGGCCTCCCAGAAGAGGCCGACTGTCCACCTGACCCCTCTGGTGAGCAAGAGGTTCCAGTGAGACTGGAACCAACCACAGCTTGCTCCCTACTGGTACATATAGTATCGGGAAGGGGGGCGACCTCCTGGGAGAAAGGTCCAAAGTTCTTGCCTTGGCATCCCTGGACCGATGCCATACTCTGAAGATGGGAGGTTTCTGACCCACCTTCAATGCGTGCGTTTCAAGGACCCAGTAATCCAGGGAGAAGCACACATCACAGTTGTCCATGCCTTGTTGAGGGCCCAGGCAAGACATACATTGATTGTGGCAATCCATTACGGAGATGGACTTGCCGCAGGGGCACCGACACTTGGGGGCACATCCCTTTGACAATTTAGGCCCCGGACCAGACATGATCGACCGCACACAAAATAAAAACAAAACCACAGAAAGACTCAGTGTCTTAGAAGCAAATATAAGAAAGAAGCGGTCTCACCCATGTGAAGATCTATAGCATCAAGTAACGGTGAACAGAACTTCCGCAATGACAAAACTACAATTGCATAGTAATGGCTCTTCAGCTCCCACAAGGTGCACTCTCGACAGCGGGAAAGACTGAACTGAGGCGAGGGAGGAGTCAGTGTTGGTTACTGGCTAGCGCATGAGCAGCATGCTGTGCGCTGCCCTCATGGGCAGCACCGTCCCCAGTGCCAGCTCCTCACCCTAGAAAAATTTCTAAGCTATAATCCCCCGCGAGGTCATAGCGCCTCTGGCGTATAATCCACCAGTGATGAATGGTGAAGATACATACAGGCAAGATCACAGTCTTCACAACATATACCTATTAAAAAGAAGGGATAAGTGCAACAGCATCAAACACAACTGTAGTAAATCCAGGGGATTGAGGGTGGATCATGTTACTCTATGGAGAAGATATTTAGGAAGATCTTCAGTTACGATAATTACATAACTCTCTATCAATAAAAAATCCTCCATAAATTCCCACTAATGGGTCAGAGTACCAAGCTTCAGAAAAGCAGTTCCCCAGACCGGTTGAGGTTTGAATCTAGGACTTGCTCTGGATAGTAAGCCATTCAAGATAGTCCTGCCAAAGCTGGAGTGTTATCTGGTATAAACATCTAGCACACAATGCTTAGTAGAAGTATACACTGTGCTCCATCTGGCAGCCCTGCAGATCTCTGTGACGGGCACCAAGCAGTTCTCTGCCAAGGAGGCGATTACAACTCTTGTGGAATAAGCATATACCTTACCCTCCAGTTTATCCCCCACCATGGAGTAGCAGTGATGGTTGCAATTAACAGTTCAATCAGATATGCACTTAGGAGTGACAAGTAAACCCTTTGATTGGGATTTAAGTTGAAGAACTGTTAATAATAATAACAACTTTATTTTTAAACACCTTTCAAAAATATCAAGGCGCTTTACATCAAAACACAGTGTACAATATCAAATTTAGACATATAAATGAATACATTAAAACATCACTCAGTTAAAAACAAACCATACGGTCATCCATATTATCAACAAATATTTACAGATAATTACCATTACTCATCCAGATAGGCCAGATCCCATAAATAAGTTTTCAAATCTTTCTTAAATACCTCCACAGAGGTGCACTCCCTTAACCGGTGTGGTAGAGAATTCCAAAGAGTGGGTGCAGCATATGAAAATGCTCTACTACCAGAAGATTTTAAATTCACTTTGGAATCTCTTAACAATTTCGTCGTACGAAGCGGAGCGATCGGCCGGGCAGTAAGGGCAACCAGAAGTTCTTCAGATAGGTCGACCCTGATCATGAAGGGCTTTAAAAGTCAGTAAAATGATTTTAAGGTGATCCGCCATCAGATAGGCAGCCAGTGCAGTTCGCGCAGCACTGGGGTAATGTGACTGGATCTCCTTGTCCCAGTCAAAACCCAGGCTGCTGCGTTCTGCACCAGCTGAAGGTGACAGATTTCAACCCCAGAGAGCCCAAAGTAAAGGGTGTTGCAGTAGTCTAAGCACGAGGACACAAAAGTGTGGACCAACGTTGGTAGGGAGTCAGACGAACAAGGTGACACACCCTGGTAATATTCCTAAGATGGTAAAAGGAAGTCCTGACAATGGCAGACACCCGAGATTTAAGGGTCAGCCTATTGACTAGGACAATCCCAAGGTTGCGAACGTGTTCAGAGGTCGAAAGTGACACACCCCTCAAGAAAAATTCCAGCGGGCGTGCCATCATGCGACCTCACTATCGGACCACCCTGGTCCACCACTAACACCTCTGTCTTCTCTGACTTCAACTTTAACCAACTAGAATCCATCCACCCTTGGATTTCTTCCAGACAGTTATTAAACACCAAGAGTGCTCCATCCTGGTCGGGTGCAAAAGACAGGTATAGCTGGGTATCATCTGCATAGCAGTGAAACCTCAGCCCATACCGTCTTATGTCTCAGAGGGGCAGCATGTACACTGCAAATAACATGGGTGACAGTACTGAACCCTGAGGTACCCCACACAACAAAGGAGTTGAGCCGGAGGAATAAACACCCGACACAACTCTTTGTGATCTCCCAGTGAGGAATGAAGTGAACCATTTTAAAACAGTTCCCGACATTCCACAAATTGACCTCAGGCGTGCTAACAGCACCAACTGATCCACAGTGTCAAAAGCTGATGAGAGATCAAGAAGAACTAGAATGGAATGTCTCTTCTGCCCTCTCGCCCTTAGAAGATCATTAAGCACCCGAACCAGCACAGTCTCAGTGCTATGTCTTTTTCCAAAACCGGATTGGAAGGATTCACAGACATTATGGATGGTTAAATGGTCCTCCAACTGGGCTGCCACTACCTTCTCAATAACCTTACCAATAAAGGGAAGGTTAGAGATAGGTCTGTAGTTTGAAAAACAGTCTGGGTCCAGAGTAGCTTTTTTCAAGAGGGGTGTCACCACTGCCTCTTTCAGGGAGTTAGGAAACTCACTAGACTCAAAGGAGCACCAGACTATTTGCACCATAACTGGACCAATGGTCTCAAGACAACCCAAAATTAGGGGAGTTGGTCCAGGGTCCAAACTACAGCTCGTAGGCTGCACACTATGGATGAGCCTCATAATATCCACGACTTCCAGTCGGCAAAAGGAACTCCAAGAGAACTGAGGTATTGTGAACTCGCACTGTTCCACATCACCACCCTTAGAGATTGCTGGACGCAAGCCAGCCCTGATGTCAGCCACCTTAGTTGCAAAGAACCAAGCGAGCTCCTCGCACTCTACTTGCTAAAAGGCTTTTCGGACTTGCAGACAGGCTGGCTTGCACAGTCTATCTACAGTCCGAAACAGCTGAGCCGGTCGGTTCCGTGCAACTGCAATCTCCCTGGACAGGAATTCTGCCTTCTTATGGGTGATTGCAGATTGATAGAATAATGTTCCATCAATCTAAGGTGGTTGACATCAAGGGCGGATTTGCGCCAACAATGCTCTAACCTTTGCCCCTGTCTCCGCAACTCCCTCAGTGTCCCATCAAACTAAGGGGACCTGGGGTGAAGGGATAAGGGGCGCTCACTAACAGGAGCAATAAAATCCAGGGCCCCCGTAATGGCCATATTATAGGCCGCCACCAGTGCCTCTGGATTACTGCTAGTCAACACGGGGTATGAGAGGTCAGGGACCACCACCAGGCTTTGGGAAGTGATATTCCGTAATGGGCGGTACCTGACCATCTCCACAAGGGAAGGCCTTCTCAGGGGGGTATAAAAATTGAACCTCATGGTGTGGTGATCAGACCAGGTGACTGGTTCCACCCCCATGTCAGATGAATCGATCCCTAGGAGGAAGACTAAATCCAAAGAGTGCCCAGATTTATGTGTAGCAATGGAAACTACCCGTGTAAGTCCCAAAGAAAACATAAGTTGGAGGAAGTAATTACCAAATTGTGAGAGTTCATCATCGACCCAGGCGTTAAAGTCACCCAGAACCATCAATCTGGGCAACTCTAACGACATATCGATGAGGAAGTCTGCTACTTCCTGTAAGAAGCGTTTCCCATCTCTGGGTGGACGGTAGATGAGAACAATTCGAATGCCTACACCTGCTACAACTGTACACTCAAAGGATTCAGTCTCACCTACTACCACATTCGTGAGGCCCAATTTAGTCTTAAAACAGACTGCAACCCCCCGCCCACCCCTGTGGTCCAATCTCGGGCGGTGCATCACCGAGTACCCGGCTGGAATCACAGCCTCCAAAATGGGGCCAGAATTTTCATCCAGCCAGGTCTCAGTGATGCAAGCCAGGTCAGCCAAACTAATGAGATTGGCTAAAACAGCGGTCTTATTCTTAACAGACCTGGCATTGCATAACACCGCCAGAGTTGGACAAACCTCAGAAGCTGTCTAGCCTATCCATCCACCAAATTCAGTAGTGCCCTTGGGTATGGGCACCAGACATGGGAGACCCCGGTCTGGATTCCATTTCACCCCAGGGCGCCTTCTAGACAATAACCCCAATACAGTGGCCCGCTCTTTCATTTCTCTCCTGTTAAACACCCCCACCCTCCTCACTCTCTCAGAACAATCCCCACGCTCTACAGCACTGGTACGTCTCGAACTGTGAGGGAGGAGTATAGAAAGGTGGAGGGTGCGAAGAGAGGAGCATGAATAGTGCACCGACGTGAAGCCTGCCGGCCAGCACATGATTTAGCTCAAACTAAACAATATACAACAAATATCTAACTAAACTAATCTAAAAACTCTAAAAGCCTATAACAAAATTTCTAACAATTAAAATCCTAAAAATCCTCTAAAACAATAACTTAAACAATAAACCCAACAAAGTCTACAAACCCACCCTCCTCCCCAACTAGAAAGAATTCAAACCCAGAAAACAAAATATAATAAGATAAATAAATAAAAATCCTCTCTCACAGGATAAAATACATATACAAATATAAACCTCCCCCACCCTCTCACAGGAGAAAGGGAGAATTTTGGGCACTCCCACTACCCAAAATACACACAATAAACAAAAATATAAAAATAAACAAAAACAACACAATAAAACAAAACAAAAAAAATTAAATATAGGTGTCCTGGTCCTCTCACCAACCAGGAGACCAAAAAATAAAAAGTCTGGGGAAGAAGTCAATCAGTGGTAGGAGAAGTCCTGATGAGTCCAATAACAACTTCAAAACCAGTTAAATCCAAGAATCATAAAGAATCGGGAACCAGCAGGCTATCAAACAATAGTCCAGATCTTGTTCACAATGAAAATTCCTGAAATAATAGTTGGTTTACACGTGGAGCTAAAGTTCCCTCAATTCAAGTATAGCCAGCTCCAAAACAGACCAGGGCAGGTCGTGGTATATACAACCGCTCAACCCCACTTGGAATGCAGGAAAAAGCCCAACCTCTGCCAGGCAGTTCCAGCAACTCCTGGAGGCCCCGAGGACACCAACCCTCCAGTAGGCTCACCCGACCCTCTGAGGGACAAACGGCCATACCCCGCAACCCACCTCAGGCCAGCTGGACTGGCTAAACCTCTCTTCCTTCTCCAAAGCAGGGCTCAAACAGAAACCATATCCAAGCAGGTGGTCTCTCAAGTATCCGAAAGTTCGCTATTTAGGACCAAACTCCCATATATGCACAGGAGTCTTCCATACATCAGCAGCTTAATCAAAAAATCCACTGTTGGCATTCACAAAAGCCCTGAAAAATGTGCCTTGGTGACTCAGACAAATCCAACTGGCAGGAAACAACTGCACTCCAAACAACCCCCCGATTATTGTCCCCAAAAAGCTGAAGCAAGTAGCTTCCGGTTCCAGGTACTCACAGTGTTCACCCAAACCGGCAAATTTCAAAGCTTCCAGGGGATCTTGCAAAATCATGCTGTGTCGTCCAAATCGCCAGATCCAGGACCATAGATCATGATCTCCCAGACAAAATGGCGGCAAACTTCAAAATCCTTCAAACCGCCGAAATCCATAAGCCGCTGTCTCTTGGCTCCCGACTCCCAACTCCAACTCCCGACTCCAGGAAGGACTCCAAATGTAGATAAAAATAAAATTAAATTAAAACAAACGAACACAGCAAATGAAACGAAATACTGACGCAAAAACAAAAACAAATACACACTAAAAGGCACAAAGCACTACAAAACTATACAGAGCTATACACATGGATAGCCCAGCATGGCTGCCATCTTGGATGTCAAATAGATAACCATCCATGTAATATATAACTGTTGCTTTGTCGGCCTGTAGTACTGTGTTACAATCTGCTACCTGGTGTGCCAGATATGCAGAAATGCACATCATGGTGTATGCCGCTACAAAAAACTCTCCTGCCCCAAGCGTTGATCTCCACAGAGCTGGTGTTTGGGAGGGGCAGTCATGCACCAGATGCCTAGGCCCAGAGGGGGTCTGCAGCACCAAAATCCCTGAGGTAGGATGAGGAATAGAGCCTGGAGACCTTGCAGGAGCGCAATCCCTTGTGCTGACTGTCCCTAAAGGCTGAAGAGGGGACAAAAGGATGGAGCCAGACATTTCTGGATGCCTCTGTAAACGGCCATGGAAAGATGACAGTACTGCCATTGCTGTATTCTCCAAGGAATTACAGAACCAAGGTAACAGTATTGCAACCTACAAAATGATGAAGACTCAGCTCCTCCATCATCTCTGAACGGCCTTGCTGGTACCAAGAGTACTCAGCGTCAGAGAAAAGATGGAGTGAAAAACCTTATTATTCATAGGAGGAAGTGGGAGAGAAGGAGCTGGATTCAGATAGTCACAGTGCAGGGACCTGAGGCCTAAAAACAGCCTGATCAGCTATGAGATGAAGTTGGTGGGACACACCAGCTGCTGACCTGACTGGCAGTATACTTCACCTATTCACATTTTGGTGCTGGAAATAAATATCTCTTGCAATGCTATCCGGAGTGTGGCTCTATTCATTGCTTGGAAGATACGCTCCCCTTTTGAACCTTGGAGTGTTGGTCTTTTTTCTGTCTCTCCTGTTGTGCCCGGCACAACTCTGCTCACCAGTACTGACAATAGTACCAGGAGCTGGGGCACCACCAGCACACAACACCTAGGTGCTCACTGGTATAGACTCAACGTATAGCTTTGGCCTCAAAGGGCCGATGGACTGGAAGGGGTGCTCAGCTGACCTCCTGGAGGAAAATGAAAATTACATATTCACCATAATTCTTGATCTTCTTGGACCATCTTCGCCATCGATTCACACAAGCTGGAGGCGCTGGGACCCTGTGGGAGTAAAAAATCTTCAGGTGGGCCGATGCTGAGGTGGGCTGCACAGATGCGTGACATTGTGAGACTAGCTCACACTACAAAGCCCATCTTGGCAATGGCC
Source organism: Neoceratodus forsteri (assembly GCA_016271365.2). Classification (NCBI taxonomy): domain Eukaryota; kingdom Metazoa; phylum Chordata; order Ceratodontiformes; family Ceratodontidae; genus Neoceratodus; species Neoceratodus forsteri. Next base: position 159,071,583 of record CM057456.1, on the reverse strand, counting down.
CTCAACCACCTCAGTACCCCTTTTTTTTTTTTTACCAAGGAGGTGCAGCGTAACCTAAGTAAACAACTAACTTAATAAGGGCATAAGATAGCCCATGGGAACCGTGAAAGTAGGGTCAACAACAAGAACAGTGTCTTCATAGCCCAAACCAAAATGAGAGACGAAGACCGGGAGACCGAGAGAGTGATCTTGGAGGATGGTGGGTGGGTGTGTGAATCAATGGTGAAGATAGTCAAAGAAGATGAAGAATTACGGTATGTAATTTTCATATCTTCCTGGACGTTGTCTTCATCACTTATTCAGACTGCTGGGTTAGGGTACCAAGGTCAGACAAAAATCCCCCAAGTAGAGCAGTAGGAGATGGAACTCACTCAGGGCAGAAGTCCATTAAGGATTGTCCTGCCAAAGGAAGCATGCTGTCTGGCATGGACACTGTGGTAGAGCTATCCCCGCACCCCCCCCCCCCAAGGTGTGGGAGGCATTTTGCTGAGATGCTGAACTTCTTCTTTATATCCTCTTAAAAAGTATGTTGCAACAGCCCTTCTGTCCCTTTATTTTCTCATATTCTATCCTTTAGGCTGGCCTAATTTTCTCTTTTCTTTCTTTGATTTTTCACTGTGGTATCTCTCACATTGTCCGCCTGCCACCGAGATATGCTCAATGTGAGATAAAATGCCCTGTTGAAATTAAAGTCAAGCACTCTGTAAAGCCATTAGTTTATGGCATATTGTGTGCTGCATCCCGAATATAGTGTTGTTTTAGTTTAAGTTTCTAGTTCAAAGCTGTGAGGGGACAAGTGCACTGCAGAACTGCTGCTTTATAAATGCAGCTCTGTGTACAGCGCTATATTGTAGGAATGACCCTCGCTGTTACAAAATCATTACATAAACAGTTATATTCCAAGGAAAGTAAGGGGTATGTTAGTTAGAAAGTCCCCCTTTAGTCACACTATGTCTAGGGAAAGACAAGTTGAAGCACGCATATTCAAATTGTAGCCCAGAGTTTGTATATTACCATTAGCTCTTCTTTTGGCTTACAAGAGGTACGGGTGACACGGAGCTCTTTGTTGGTATACGGTTTATGATGTCCCTGCTCCATGTCTGCCCTTCCTTTAACACACTCGGCAAGCACTATGGCATAATAAATGACTCCGGGATATCGGCAGCCGGTAGAAAGACCTGTAAAAACATGCCCCAGCGAAATATGTGTTACCATAAGTCACAGTGCAATTGATTGGTTCTGAGAAGTGGGCGGTACCACAGAGCTCTCTTGAAATAATGTTTTCGCTCCACGCTGCTCCTATTTTAACAATTATGACTTTGCAGTCTGAAGAAAAGACAGAATATAGCAGAAAAATGTATGTTTAGCAGCATGTCAGCCTAGAGGGGGAGAGCATGGGAGTGAGTAGGGAGCACTGAACGCTCTACTTCGTAGCACTCCTCCCGTTTGAACTGCGGCTGTTTTATCTTTGTCTCAATGCTTAATAAAACTAACGCTCCTTCTCTCGCTGAAACACGTCTAAAACATTTGGCCTCCATTTTCTTGCTGCCTTACATGCAAGGTTGTGTGCAGACCTTGCATGCAGGGTAAAACAAGGCCAACATTTTGCCTATAGAATCAAATGTTTTATTACAGCATCTCATAAAAAGCATTCCTATAACTGCAGTAGTATTTTGCTTTAGGTTTCTCATTTAATAAACCATGTACAAGTACTTAAAACATATGCAATCATACCTTAGCAACCAGCTAGGACTTTTCTTTCTAGAGGCCAGTGCCCCAACAGGTCGCTATGGTTATACTAAGTACTCTGCCAGTCATAGCTGAATGGGCGGAGCTTCCAGGCCAATTATGAGGAAAATCAGTTTAAGTTGTTGAATTCTAATGTTTAGCAAATATAGTGCGATTCTGAAATTCTTTGCTTCCTAAGTAATGTGAACGTGTTTTTGATAATGATTAAGTGTAGGAAAATTCTGTGTATTAGTCTAGGAGTCTGAGCCTACAATCATATGACCATATGGTGTATAAATACATTGAAGGTTGATTCAGTAAGGAGTTCAGTTCAGCCTAAAAGCAAGTTGAGGACACAGAGGGTAAGACTGATGTTGTAAAGTCCTAGATGCGTACCATTGTTTTCCTCATTTCTTTTGCTTTATTGTAAGTTATTCTTTTCATTTTTAATAAATACACACTATCTTTTGTTTTGTACCTTCCTTTGTCATCAACCGTCTTACTCCCACACTCCACTACAACAGACACCCAGAGCATAGTGCTTAATGAAAGTATGCACTGAGCTCCAGATAGCTGCTCTGCAAATATCAGCAATAGGGACAGAGTGGATTTCTGCCAAGGACATTGCAACCGCTCTGGTGGAGTGGGCACGAACTTAACCTTCCAATTTGACCTGCACAATAGAGTAGCAGTGGTGTAAGCAGGCCTCTATCCAAGCAGAAATGCATTTGATTGTAACCAGCTTACCTAGTCAGGTTGGGGTAAAGGAGCCAAAGAGCTGCTTGGACTGCCGGATGTCCTTAGTTCTAATGATGTAGAATCTGAGGGCTTTTTTAACATCCAGAGAGTGGAGGGTGCATGCTCCCTCATTCTGTAAGTTAGGAAAGTATGTGGGCAGTACCAAGGATTGGTTTAACTGGAACTCTGACACCACTTTAGGCAAAAACTTGGGGTGTTTGAGGAGGACCACCTTGTCCTTATGGAAGAAGGTATAAGAAGAGTCTGTGACCAATGCATGTATTTCACAGACCCTATGGGGCAGAGGTGATAGTCACCAAAAATGCTGTTTTCTAAGTAAGGAACTTGAGATCACAAGTAGCCAGGGGTTCAAAAGGCTTATGAGTGAGCATGTCCAGCACATGGTTGCTATCCCAGGGAGCGAAAGGTTACCATACTGCGGGCCTTCTATGCAGGATGCCCTTTAAGAATCTTTTGAAGAGGAACAGTTGAGCTAGAGCAAGGTTCTGGACTGGCTCGTGATAGGCTGAGACTGCACAAAGGTGAACCTTTACATAGAAGTACTGTAGATTCGCATCAGAGAGATCCACTAAATACTCCAAAACCTTGTCTGGTGGACATTGAAATGGATCCATACAGGATTTGGCACACCATTCTGAGAAAGCCTTCATTTTGCTGTGTAAGACTTTCTGGTAGAGGGCTTAGGAGCAGCCAGGAGAATTTCAGAGACCCTCTGAGAGACCTTAAACCTGCTCACTTCTATCTCCTCGGGAGCTAAGCATGAAGATGAAGAGCACAGATTGGGATGGATCAAGGATCTTTGTGTCAGAAGGTTCTTTCATAGAGGTAGAGGCCTCTGAGGGGCTGCTGATAACTTGTTGATCATAAGAAACCAAATCTACCATGGCCAAAACAGGGCAATCAGAATCATTTTGGCCCGTAGGCCTCCAGCCTGAGCAATACCCTCTGAACTAGTGGAAGAGGAGGAAATGCATACAGAAAGCAATTTGCCCACCGTAACCTGAATTCATCCTGACAAAAAAACACCAGGTTGTGGATTTTTGGAGCAAACTGAGGCAGTTATGCATTGAGTGGGGATGCAAAAAGGTCCAGGTGTGGAGTACACCAGTCGTCAGAGAGACTGCACGATGTCTGGTGCTAATGACCACTAGTGCAGATCCACTTCTGTCCGACTGAGTTAGTCTGCCAGTTTGTTCTGAGCCCCCAGCAGGTAAACTGCTTGAATCAAACCATTCTGCTCCAGACACCACTCGTATACCTTCGCAGCTTCCCTGCAAAGTGTACAGGATTGTGCTCCTCCTACTTGTTGATGTAATACATCACTGCCTTGTTATCCATCTTCAGAAGGATTACATCATGTCAAATGAAGTCCACCAAGGCTCAAAAGGGTGTACAGGACTGTCCTCATCTCCAGAACAGTGATATGGAGATGAGATTTCATCTGAGTCCAGACTCCCTGGGTGTGATGGCCGTCACAGTGTGCTCCCCATCCAAGGAGAGATGCATCTGTGGTGAGAGTTATCTGTGACCCTGGCGGAGCGAAGGGGAGACCTTGATAAAGATTGTCCTTCTGCATTTACAATGCAAGTGACCACTGAAAAGGCTACGTCACCTTGATGGGGTGAGACTGAGGATGAGCTGCCACAGACCACTGTGTACTGACCATCTGCTGAGTGCTCCCCAGGTGCAGTCATGCAGAGGCACTGTGAAGACTGACAAGGCCATAATGCCCAACATCCACTGCATGGAGTGAACCCGCACGGGGTCGTTTTCCATGATGAAATGTGCCATCTGAAGGATGGCATTCCTTCTGTCCTCTGGGAAGAAGGACCTCGCCTTGGTAGTGTCCAAGAGGGCTCCTATGAAGAGAAGCTGCTGCAAAGGTTGAAGCTGTGACTTCTCTAGGTTCAGCAGTACCCCCATGGAGGTCAGGAACTGAGCTGCTGTGGCCACTGCCTCTTCTGTGCCCTGCCTTGATGGACTTGCTAGGAGCCAATTATCCAGGTAAGGAAAGACTTGAAGCCTGAGCTTTCAAAGGTGTGCTGCGAGAACCATGAAGCATTTTGTAAAGACTCGAGGCACCAAGGAAAGTTCAAAGGGCAGAACTCTGACTTGATAGTGCTGACCCAATGCCACAAAGCATGGGAAATTGTGGTGGCTTGGGTGTACTGGAATGTCCTGGTAGGCGTCTTGCATGTCCAGGGATGCCAACCTGTCCTGTGGCTTGAGAAGTGGTAGAAGGGTCCCTAGGGAGACCATTTTTTTTTTTAGTCTTTGGTAACCAGCTAAGGCCTACTAGGCACAAGTGCCTTGTTTTCAGGGGCGACCTGGGAGCACTGGGTGGTTAAATGACTTGCTCAGAGTCACACAGTATGCAAGTGGAGGTTGTGAGAATCAAACTCAGGTCTGGTTTGCTGGATGTATCAAGCTTGTTCACACCTCATTCCTCTAACCTCTAGGCCATACTGCCAGCCAAATCAGACTATCTTGAACTTTTCATGGTACAGAAACTTGGTCAGCTTTCTGAGATCTAGGATGGGGCACATACCCCTTATCTTTTTTGGAACAAGAAAGAAATGGGAGTAGAAGCCTATGTTGCATTCCACTGGAGACATTACTTTCACTACCCTGTTTCTCTGAAGGCCCGCTATCTCAGAAGTGAGAAGATCCATCTGGGCAGCTGAAACAGAGTGCTGCCTTTTGGACAGATAGTCTAGGGGGGATTTCTGAGAAGTTCAGTTGGTACTCCTCCCAGATGATCCTTAAAACCCACTTGTCTATGGTGATAGACTTCCAGTGGCTGTAGAAATTAGACAGACCCCCCACCCACCACCACTGGGAGGAGGTCTGCCTCAGGCAGCAGAAACAGAGCTGGAGACTCAGAGGGTGGTACTGGGTGCTTTCAGGGCATGTGCCTTCTGCTGCATTTTCTTTTGCGACAGAGGAGTCTGGCGCGTGGGTGGGGCTCCTCTGCCTCTTCCAGGAAAGGAGAGCCTGTTATGAAAAAACGGATGACCTTCTCTTTGGGGATGTGAAGGGGCCAGTCTCACAGAATTTATGGTTGTCCTAGTCTTCTGAAAGGCCTCCCCTCCAGAGACTGTTCCACCTGCTGGGTGAACAAGTAAGTACCATCAAGGGTGACCTTTAAAACCAGCTGCTGAGCATCAGTGGAAAATCCTGCAGTCCGCAACTAGGAATGTCTTCTTATGCAGATTCCGGCAACGGCTGCATGAGAAGCAGTGTTATTTGCATCCATGACCACTTTTAACTGATGATTGTCGGACTCTATACCATGAGTGAATCTGAAGAATGTGTTGCTTAGTATTGAACTCTGGTAAGGGGGGGGGCTAGAGGGCATATTCATGCTGAGAGAAATGGCCGTGGTAACTGGCTATTTGCATGTTCAGGGTGGCCACTGTGAAAGCCCTTTTTCCCTATAGTATCAACCTCATGCGATTCTTTATTAATAGGGTGTGCTGTAACCTCTTGAGGAAGGATGGCCTTATTTACTGCAAGGATAAAAAAGAATTATGTACTTACTATAATTCTTGATCTTCTTGGACAAGTCTTCACCATTTATTCATACTGCTGGGTTCAAGTTGGAGGTGCTGGGAACATGTGGGAGCCAAAAATCTTCAGGAGGGCCAACTCTGAGATAGGACCATACATGTGCAGTACCACGAGGCTGGCTTGCGACGTATAAGCTATCTCGGTGTCGACCCTACAACTGCCACGGTACCTTTTTTACTGAGGAGGTGCAGCATAATCTAACTAAACAAACACCAAACCTAACAAGGGCATAAGATAGCCCTTCTGACCTGTAAAAGAAGGATCAACTAAGAACAATGTCTTCACAGCCCAAACCGAAACAAGGGAGGTAAAGACCAAAAATAGAGAAAGTGAGCTCAGGGGATGGTGGGTCGTGTATGAATAAATGGCAAAGACTTGTCCAAGAAGATCAAGAATTACTGTGAGTACATAATTTTCATATCTTCCTGGACTAAAGTCTTCACCATTTATTCATACTGCTGGATTAGAATATCAAGCTGAAGCAAAATCCCCCGCAGGGGTGGTAGGAGACAGAGCTCACTCAGGACAGAAGTCCATTAAGGATTGTCCTGCCAAAGGAAGCATGCTGTTTGGCATGGACATCCAGAGCATAGTGCTTAATGAAAGTATGCATTGAGCTCCAGGTAGCTATTTTGCAAATTTCAGCAATGGGAAGGGAGCGGTTCCTTGCCAAGGATGTAGTGACCACTCTGGTAAAGTGGGTGTGCACTTGGCCCTCCAACTTGACCTGCGCTATAGAATAGCAGTGGCAAAGGCAGTCCACTATCCAAGCAGAAATACACTTAATGGTTACTGGCTGACCTAGACGGGTGGCATTAAAGGACACAAAGAGCTGCTAGGAATGAGAGATGTCCTTGGTTCTATCGATGTAGAACCGAAGGGCTCTTTTAACATCCAGGGAGTGAAGGATGTGTTCTCCTTCATTCTGGAAGTTAGAAAAATAAGTGGGCAAGACAAAAGGTTGATTTAAATGGAACTCCAAAACTACCTTGGGGAGGAACTTAGGATGTGTACAGAGAACCACCTAGTCTTTGTGAAAGACAGTGCACAGAGGGTCTGTGACCAAAGCATTTATCTTGGAGACCCTACAAGCAGAAGTGATGCCCACCAGAAAAGCAGTTTCCAGGTCAGAAACTTGAGATCACAAGTAGCTAGAGGGGCAAAGGTTATATGAGTGAGCATGTCCAGCACAAGGTTAACATCCCAGGGGGCAACCAACTTCTTGACCAGGGACCTGGTGTGTAGAATGACCTTCAGGAATCTTTTGAACAGAGGTAGTTGAGCCAGGGTCATGTTCTGGACCAGTTCATGATAGGCAGATATGGCACAGAGATGTATCTTTACAGACGAGTATTGTAGCTCTGCATCTGACAGGTCTAAAAAATATTCCAACACCTTATCTAGCGGATGCAGGAATGGGCCTATGTTAATCTTGACACACCATTCTGAGAATCACTTTCATTTAGCTGTATAAGTTTTCCTAGTGGAAGGTTTACGTGCAGCCAGGAGAATCTCAGATTCTCCCCGAAACATTAAACCTGCTCACTTCTATCTCCTCAGGAGCCAGGCGTGGAAATGAAAGGAGCACAGGATGGGATGAACCAGGGATCCCTGTGCCAGAAGGTCCATTCATGGAGGCAGTTGCCTAGCAGGGGCCACTGACAATTTGTTGATCAAGAGGAACCAAATCTGATGAGGCCAGAATGGTGCAATGGGAATCATCTTGCCCCCATGCACCTCCAGTCTCAGCAGAACCCGCTGAACTAGTGGAAGAGGAGGAAATGTGTATAGAAAGTGATTCATTCACCAAAGCCTGAATGCATCCTGAGAGAAAATGTCAGGTTCTGGATTTTTGGAACAGAAGAGAGGTACGTTTTGTGTTGAGTGGGGACACAAAGAGATCCAGATCTGGAGTACTCCACTTGTCGAAGAGAGACTGCACATCTGGTGACAACGACCACTCATGAGGATCCACTTCTGCACTGCTGAGAAGGTCCACCAGATTGTTCTGAGTCTCTGGCAGGCAAACTGCTTGACTCAGAGCATTATGGTCAAGGCACCACTCCCATACCCTCATGGCTTCTCTGCAGAGTAGGTAGGAGTGTCTCCTCTCTCCAAGTCTATTCTGAAGCAAAAATCGTATTGCTGATGTGAGGGAGCAGAAACAGGCTGTATGGTTTAGCCTTAATAAGACTGATTCTTCCCTGGAAGATTATTTATTTCTCCCACTAGAGCTTAATATTAGAAAATTGATCACATGGACTAGACTGGGCATCCTTGTTTCAAAATACACCTACTTCAATAAGCCACCCCGAGACAATGCTACCCAGCCCCACTGCAGATGCAACTGGGGGTTCACTGAAACCATACATCATTATTGTTCAATGTCCACTTTACAACCCTGCCCGTAATCAAACGCTAAAAATATGCAAACCTGGATTATGATTCTCTTTTTATTTTACTTCATACTAAAACAATGAAAGAAGTGGACTTAATCTCTAAATTTTTGGCTTCAGTGATAAAGTCTAAAAAGAAGCATTTCCACTTACTAAAATCTTAGTATTATTAAGCCTACTGCCCATCAATTTTGCCTATATATAATTGTGTTTTAAGAAACAATTTATTGTAAAAATGTGTCTGTCTGAAACTTTGCTATACATGTTTTAACTGTGTGTTCTTGTAAAGTCCGGTATTTGTAGGTCTTGAATATACAATAAACATCTATGACTAGGAGTGTGCTCCACCCTGCTTGTTGATGCAATACATGACCTCTTTTGTTGTCTGTCTGAAGAAGCATTACCTTGTGACTGACATCCTCCAAGATTCAGGAGGCATAAAGGACTGTCCTCATTTACAGAACATTGATATGGAGGTGAGACTCTACTATGTGGGTCCAGAATCCCTAAGTTTGATGGCCCTGACAGTGAGCTCCCCACCTGAGGAGAGATGCATCTGTGGTAATGGTTATCTGAGATTATGGCAGAGAGAGAGGGAGACCTTGAACAAGGTTGTCGTCCTGTGTCCATCATGCAAATGACTGACACAGGGGTTCTTTAACTTTGATGGAGTACCACTGAGGATATGTTCCTGTGGACCACTGAGTGCTTAGCATCCACTGAGTGCTTCTCATGTGCAGTTGCGCCACAGGCGCTCTGAAGACAGAAGAGGCCATGAGGCCAAACATCCATTGCATGGAGTGAGCCCACATGATTGTTCATGATGAAATGTGCCATTCGAAGGATGTTATTCCTTCTGTCCTCTGGATGGAAGACCCTCACCTTGGTAATTTCCAAGAGGGCCCCTATGAAAAGGAGCTGTTACGAAGGTTGAAGCTGTGACTTTTCCAGGTTCAGTAGTACCCCATGGCTGTCAAGAACTGAGCTGCTATGGAAAGTGCTTTCTCTTTACCCTGCCTTGAAGGACTTCCTAGGAGACAATCGTCTAGGTAGGGAAAGACTTGAATGCTGAGCTTCCAAAGGTGCGTTGCGAGAACCACAAAGCACTCTGTAAATTCACAAAGTGCCGAGGACAGCCCAAATGGCAGGACTTGGAATTGATAGTGTTGACCCAAAGCCACAAATTGAAGGAACTTGTAGTTGTTTGGGTGTACTGGAATATGCTGGTAGGTATCTTGCATGTCCAGGGGTGCCAGCCAGTCTTCTTGATTGGTAAGTGGCAGAAGTGTCTGGAGGGAGACTATCTTGAACTTCTCAAAGTACAAGAACTTGTTCAGCTTTCAGAGATCGAGAATGGGGTGCAGGCCTAGTCTTTTTCATACCACAAAAGTAATAGGAGTAGAAACCTGTGTTGCACTTCGCCCAGTAGAAGCTTGTGTTTTGCTCTGCCCAGGGGACTACTTCCACTGCCCTGTTTCTGAGAAGGCACGCTATCTCCTAGGTGAGGAAGTCTAACCGAGTGGCTGACAGAGTGTGTTGCTGCTTGGGTGAAAAGTCTGGGAGAATCTCTGAAAAGCTGAACAAGCACCCCTCTCAAACAATACTGAGGACATACCTCTCTGTGGTGATTGACCTCCACAGACTGTAGAACTGAGTCAGATGACCTCCCACCAATGAGGAGAGGTCCACCTCAGGCAGTTGTAGCGGAACTAGGGCCAGGGTCTCAAAGGGTGGGACTGGATGTTTTCAATGCCTGTGCCTTCTGCTGAATTTTCTTTTGTGGCTGAGAAGACTGGTGTTTGGTTGGGGCTCCACTGACTTTCCCACAAAAGGGCTGTGGGGCTCCACTGCCTCTCCCACAAAAGGGCTGTCTGTTATGAAAGAACTGTTGGTTCCTGCCCCTCTGAGGGGCTGAAGGAGCCGGTCTGGCTGTTTTGATGGCAGTCCTGGTTTTCTGAGAGGCCTCTAGGGATTGTTCCACCTGTTGGCCAAACAGGTAGGCACCATCAAAGGGAACAATCATAACCTACTGTACAGTTGGGCATCTGAGGAAAACCCTGATGTCCACAGCCAGGAATGTCTTCTAATGAAATTTCCAGCAGTGGCAGTCCTGGAAGCAGTATCATACGTATAGCCACTTTCATCTGATGGCTATTGGAGTCTATTCCACGAATGAAAGTCTGAAGAATCTTAAGCTTGGAATCAGACTTCAGAAGACTCTCCATGAAAGACTTAAGCAAGGTCCAGAGGACATACTCATACTGAGAGAAGTGTCCTTGATAGCAGGCTATATGCATGCAGATGGTGGCAGCTGCGAAAGCCCTATTCCCCATGTTGTTGATCTTGCGAGATTCCTTATTGATAGGATGTGCTGTTACTTCCTGAGGTAAAACAGTTTGTCCTTCTTTCCAAGAATAACAAAAGCATCCGCAATCGTCTAGGAAGCTAGACTAGGTCTCTCTTTAGGAGGTGCAAATCCAACAAGATGATTCTGGCTTGCTCAAGCAAATAAATGCTTCTACACACAATGCCTTTAAAGTTCAATATTTCTTTTATTTAATGAATCCCAACATTTCGCCTTGTACTAGGCTTCTTCTGGGGAACTGTAAAAATATTTTTAAACACATAATCAGTATATTTCATGCACAAAAATTTTTCTTCAAGTTTATAGTATCTTTCAATATTGGACTATGCTAGTCAAAAGACTGTATGTGCAGTCTTTCCGTTACAATGCTTAAATCAAAATCAATACAAAAAAAGTGTTATTTCCAACAATTACATACAATTATTGATTTAAGAGTTATACCCATCTAATGCCACCAGAATAAATGCATAATATAATCATTGCCTTACTTTTCAACAATGCCAGCAATGGCCAAACATCTGCCATGCCTTCTTAAGAATTGCCTCCAGAATGTATTTGCTTAAAAGAAATGAAACATGTGAATCAGATAACCCCTTATCCAACATTAAATATACAGTATTTCTGTTAAATTTATACAGACAGTTTTAGATATTCACCTTTTTATATGTGCTACTGCTTTTGCTGGTTTCAAATATATTTTTCTTCACACCACTTAGCTATAGAAAAGAAAAGAACTAGAGAAAGTGGGGGGAGTGGTGGTGGTGGAAGAGACAACAGTTACTGCTTTGAATTCGCCTTCATAACTATCAAACCATTTATTCATTAAGTTACAAACTAAATCATAATCCATTCCTGTCACCACTTAATCTACATCTTCCTCCTAAAATTAACAGAAAATGCAGGTTTCTCAAAAACCATTATAAATAATCATTTCTTTAGAGCCGTGTGATCCTGGCGTCTGACACAATCTTATTTGTAACCGCATTCTCTCCCCTTTAACATCCTTTTTAACATGTTAAATGGTGATATGCAATTCAAAACATGTCAAAATATAATTCTTCATTTCAATTCTTGAATGCTCATACGCATAATCCGTAATTCTCTTGCGCTTTTTCATTCTACTTAAACTTCGCTTTAGGCAGTGTAAAGTACATGGTCATTTCTATAGCACCATGTGCTTCTGGCATCTGACACACTTTCATTTGTACCCACACTCTTTCCCCCTTAACCTCCTTTTAATCTTGTTAAATAGTGGTATACAATTAGAAATATTTTAGAAAATTGTTCTTCACTTCGTATCTAAAGTGCTAATGCACAATATCTGTGATTTTCTCTCAGTTTAGCTTCTAGCTTATATTTCGCAGTAAGTACATTGTTCATCTTTCAAATTCACTTATGCATGACACAAGATTTCAGCTAGCCTTCATTAAATTAACAGCTTTTAAATGAAGTATACTCCTGCAGTTAAATATTTCAGTAAAGATTTGTGACTTACTCAATGCTGTTCTAAAGGCAGACTGGCAGCATTGGCTGCTTCACTGGCTGAGCCTCTTTATGTCAGGGAGAGGAGTCATGTGATAACAAGGTTTATGTCATCACTCCTTGCCGAAACAAGGCGGTCACCATGGCGACCAAGGACTCCTCTCCCTGATATAGTTCAGCATCGCAGAGATTGTTAGCTGCTTTAGAAAACACTTACAGGAATACATATAGTTTCAAAGGTGTCTCAGCACACGTTGGTTGTTTAAAAGCTGACTGAACCAATCCATAGTTCTTAAACTATAGCAACCACTATTAAGTGCTTGTTCTCACTAATTCAAAATTACCACGCAGACAATTTTTAAGTTGCCATATGTATTTTGATGTCATACTCTACTCAGATTGGCCGCTTTGGTACTTACAGCTAAAACATGAGACTGCCATGTCAGTCAGAGTTTGGAAAAGTTTTGTGACAAAAAATTGTTATAAATTCATTCTATACCTCTTATTGTTCCAATACTGAACCAAAGTGGCCCTAAAACTCTCTCTCTCTCTCTCTCCCCATCTTAAATAAGGAGCCTGACTCTATTTCTTCTTAAAAAAAAAAAAATCTCCAGATGAATATTTTTTCTTACTAATCTCTCCAACACACCTGTCAATTAACATCTTCATTTAAACTCCATTTCTCATAAATAAGACCCATCTCATACATCCAAAACATTTCTCTTTTTTTCTAACAAATCGTTGTAACAGCCACCTCTTACTGGTTCGGGGACTTGTTCAAGTCCTCAAAACCTAATTTGTATGGGGGAATGCCCTCTTTCATTATAATGCCTAGCTAGAGGGGAATGCTTATCTGTATTACTGATCCAACTTTTGTGCTCTGAGATACGGGTTCTAAGTTCCCTCAGTGTTTTATCGACATATAATTGGTTGCAGGGACATTGATTTGGGTATATAACCCCCATTGTGGCACATGTAATATGTGACTTAATATGATATTCTCTACCTGTGTGAGGATGTTTAAAATATGTTTTCTGAGAAGTGTTTCCACATGCAGCACATTTGCCACAAGGGTGCATCCCATATTTTAAGGGACCCAATAGTAATTGGGACCTTTTAGGAGTCTCTTTCCAATGATCTGTATGTACCAATCTGTCCTTAATCGTAGGTGCCTTCTTGGAGACCACATATGCTTTTACTTGGAAAATTCCAGAAGTTGTAGGATTTTTTTGCTGAATGCTCCAATTATTTAAAATACCTTTTTTGAGCTGTGGCATAATGTTGTTATGGACAGAGTTGAAAACTAATGGACTTTTTTTTTTTCCAGTCACTGTTCCAGTAGTCCCTAATGGTATAAGAAATTCCTGTCTAGACTTCATTGCTGCCTTAGCTTGGGCTTGCTCAAGTTTTCTTTTTTGGTATTGTCTTTCTCTGAATCTTGCCTTAATAGTTTTCTGCTCTTTTGCATATTCTTTATCAGTACTACAATTGTGTCGAGCTCTCAAAACTGCGAATAGGGAATGCTTTCAGTGAGTTTATTCAGATGAAAATTCTTCCTATGTAACATAGTGTTTCTGTCTGTTGCTTTTCTAAACAATTTATTTTCCAGTCTGTGCCTGTTTTTATAAATTATGTCCAAAAAATCCATTTGGTTTTTATTATAAAAAAACAAAGGACAAGTTAGTCTTTACTGTTTACATATTCTTGAAACTCTGTTAGTCCATTTAAATTGCCTGTCCAGATCAATAGTATATCATCAATGAATCTCTTCCAGAAAATGATTTTGTCCTTGAAGGCATTCCCCACTGCTGTTGTATCGGTAATGAATGTATTTTCAAAATCATGCATAAAGGCATTGGCATAACTTGGAGCCATCATGCTGCCCGTGGCAGTGCCTCTAACCTGTGCATAAAACTGATTTTCAAATTTGAAACAGTTTTTATGCAAAACAGTCTCTGCCAGATCCTGTAGGATACGAGTTCTCGGTCTTTGATCAGGTGGTCTAGTGTCTAACAGTTTCCCCATACTTTCTATACCTTTCTCATGTGGTATAGATGTATACAAGTCCGTCACATCGATTGTTACAAGGATACTGTCATCTGGTACCCCTAAAATATTTAGGTCCTGTATCAGTTGTAGCATGTGGGTGGTGTCCTTAATATAAGTTGGAATTTCTGCCACGAACAGTTGTAAAAAGTAATTAACAAACTTAGATAAAGGCTCTAAAATGGAGCCTATTCCAGACACAAATAAGCCTGCCTGGAGGTTTTTCCAAATGTTTGTGAATCTTAGGAAGGGCATAAAACAAAGGTACCCTTGGGTACCTGTTCTCCATAGTTTCTATTTCCCATCTTCTAAGCAAGACTACTGTCTCCATTTCAAATAATGGCACTTTTATTAACTCAGATATAGCATTGAGGGGGCCACCTTCTAATTTTTCATAGTTAGCAGATACTTCTAAAAGATCTAGACACATCTGTCTGTAGTCGTCCTCGGTTTTGAATCACTATTACCCCACCTTTATCTGCTGGTTTTACTTTTATCGAGGGGTCATTTTCTACATTAACAGCATCGATGACAACATCAATAAAGCCAATATCCACTTGTTTGCTGACGATACAGTACTTTATTTGTGTCAGCCTACGCCAGAAGCAGCCTGTGAAGATCTTCAAGCTGAATTTAACCTATTGCAATACCAGCTCATAAGCAAAAAGCTTCTGCTTAATGTGAAAAAAACCAAAGCAATGCTCTTTTCCCCTTCCTCCTATGTGGCGAACCCCATTTGCAATGGGGCTATCCCTCAGATTACCACAGTACTTGGAGAAAAACTAGAGTATGTACTAAAATTCAAATATCTGGGTGTATGGCTTGATCACAAACTTTCCTTCTCTGAACATCTCAAAGAACTACAGAAGAAACTAAGACAGACTAGGACTATTCTACAGAATTAACCACTTCTTTACTAGGGATGCCAAGCAGCGGTTGGTTCAAGCCACGTTCCTTTCACTAATAGATTACGTGGACATTCTCTATAGCCATTGTACTGCCTCTGCTGTGGCTACATTGGACACCCTATACCACAGAGCAATCAGGTTCATAATGGGCCTGCCACTTTCCACACACCATTGCTCCTTGTACACTGCGGTGGGCTGGACTTCCCTTCATTATAGGAGAAATAGAAATGCTGCTCTATGGGCTTTCAGAGTAGTTACCAACAAGCTCCCCTTATAATTCTCTGATTGTATTCCCTTAAGTGTGATAGAGGCCTATGCTCTAAGAAGCTATTCCCTAATTGCCTTGCAGTTACCTAAGGTCAAATCTCATTTCGGCAGAGCTGCCATAAGTTTCTCGTTGCCTTCCTTGTGGAACAATATGCAAAAAAAACTTGAAGCTGAGCTGTTCTGTTAGCCTGAATATTTTCAAGTCACTCTATGACCGCTCCATGAAGAAATCCTGCAATTGTTTCCCACATTGCTAGCTCACTTATTTTCCAGTTTCCCTCCTGCCTCCTGCCCTGCCTCTCTCTCTCTCCCTACCAAAATACCAGCTTCTCTACCTCTCTTTAGCCATGGCCAAGTTCCACCCCCTTCCCTGAAGTGTGCCAGTTAACTATTCCAACCCCATCATTTCTTCCTAAGCTGGTATCCCTCTTCTTGCCTCTTCTCTCCTTTTAAGTGAACATTTCGGCTGTACCCAGTTATCAGCCTATCTGTTGTAAAGGCCCTCTCACTCAAATGTTAATGTACATATGTATATTTTTCTTCTTTGTATAATATTGCATTATGTTTTACCATGTTACTGTACTATGATTTTTGTATGACCAGGTCCATCTTGCAAATGAGCCCTGCTCAATGGTGCCCGCCTGGATAAATAAAGATTTTAATTGATTAATAAAGTCAATAAGGCTTTTTTTTTTTTTTGATAAATTAGACCCATGATATTGGGTGTGGGTTTTCAAAATCTGATATAGAAACATAGACTTTGACAGCAGATAAGGACCACTTGGCCTACCCAGTCTGAAAATTTCCCTACCTACTGGATAAGCTGCAGATTCTAGTTAACCAACAGCCAACTTCCTGCCACCCCCCTCCACTACAATTGCCTTATGTCTGTTCCATGCATGTTTGAATTCCCCCACTGTTTTAGACCCAGCAACCTTCCCAGGAAGGTGGTTCCTTGCATCCGCCACTCTCTCTGTGGAAAGAAATTTCCTCACATTACCCCTGTGCTGTCCTCCCTCTATCTTTAAATTGTGTCCCCTTGTTCTTACACATCTCTTTTTCTGAAAGATGCTACCCTCCTGGACTCTGTTGATTCCTTTGAGGTACTTGAAATTTTCTGTCATGTCCCCCTGTCCCTCCTTTCATCAAGGGCATACATATTAAGCTCTCTCTCTCTCTCCATATGGTTTCTGATGCAGACCCTGCACCATTTTAGTTGCCCTTCTCTGGACTGCTTTCATCCTGTCTATGTCCTTGCATAGATGAGGTCTCCAAAACTGTACACAGTACTCTAGATGGGGTCTCACCAACTGTCTGTACAGAGGGATTACCACTTCCCTTTTCCTACTTATGATGCCCCCTTCCTATGCATCCCAGTATCCCCCTGGCTCTCCTTACTGACTTCTCACATTGCTTACCCACCTTTAGGTTATCTGATATGACTACCCCCAGGTCCCTTTCCATTTTTTTTTTGTTGTTAGTACCTCCCCTGCTATTGTGTACTCTTTTCCTGGGTTTTTGTTTCCCAGATGCATTACTTTGCACTTCTTTGCATTGAAACTAAATTGCCATATGTCTGACCATTCCTCCAACCTTGCCATGTCCCTTCTTATCCTTTCTACCCCCTCTTGTGTATCAACTCTGTTACAGATCTTTGTGTCATCTGCAAAGAGGTATACCTTTTCCTCCAGACCCTCTGCAATGTCACCTATAAAGATGTTAAAGAGGATTGGACCCAGTACTGAGCCCTGAGGTACTCCACTAGTAACCCTCCTTTTTTCGGAATGTGTTCCATTCACTATTACCTTCTGTGTCCTGTTGTGCAGCCAGTTTGCTACCCAGGCTACCACCCTGGGACCCACTCCCAGGCTGGCTAACTTGATTATTAATCTTTTGTGTGGGACTGTGTCAAATGCCTTGCTAAAGTCTAGGTAGACCATGTCCACAGCCCCTCCCTGGTCTATTACTTTAGTCACCCAGTCACAGAAATCAATTAGATTTGTCTGACATGACCTTCCTGCTGTAAATCCATGCTGCTTTGGGTCCTGTGCCCTGCTGGCCTCTAGGTACTCAACAATTCTTTCTTTCAGAAGTGATTCCATCATTTTTCCTACCACCGAGGTCAAACTTACAGGTCTGTAGTTTACTGCTTCTGCCTTGCTCCCACTTTTGTGAAGGGGAATCACATCTGCCCTCCTCCAGTCCTCAGGTACCACCCCATCCTCCCAATGACTTGTTAAAAAGTGTGGTCAGTGGGGTCACCAAGTCCTTCCTTAGTTCTTTTAGGATTCTGGGGTGAATCCCGTCAGTCCCCATTGCTTTGTCAACCTTGAGTTTTAGGAGTTCTTTCAGGATTCTTTCTTCTGTAAATGGACTGGTGTCAGCCCCCCTACTCGGAGTGCTTCTATTGTCTGGTTTAGGTAACTCCTCCTCATCTTCTTTTGTGAATACTGAGCAAAAGTATTCATTCAGTATCTCTGCCTTTTCACTGTCTCCCTCTGCCCACCTTCCCTCTCCTTTATTAATCTTCACTATCCCTCCCTTAACCTATCTATGCTCCCTAATGTACCTATAAAAGGTTTTATCCCCCTTCTTAACTGAGTTGGCTATTTTTTCTTTGGTTTGGGCTTTTGCTATTCTGACTGCCTTCCCCACTTCTTTCTGCTTTAATTGATACAGGTCCCTGTCATGCTCCTTCTGTGATTCCTTATACTTTTTGAATGCAGCCTTTTTCTCCTTAACCTTCCCTGCCACCTCTTTTGAGAACCATAGTGTTTTTTTACTCTGCTTTGTTTTCTTTGTTTCACACAAAGGTTTGTTGCCTCTATGATGGCAGTTTTGATTTTTCTCCATTGTTCTTCCACTCCTCCTTTTTGGCCGTTTACTAGTGCATTCCTCAGGTATTCACCCATTTTGCCAAAGTCTGCCCTTCTAAAGTCCAGTATCCTTGTTTTTGTATGGCTTGACTCCGTGGTTGTACTTATTGTGAAGCACACTGTGCAGTGGTCACTTGTTCCCAGATGTCTACTGACTTCTAAATTTGTGATCCTCTCTCCATTTGAGAATATCAGGTCTAGTATTGCTCCCTCCCAAGTGGGTTCCAACACTAGCTGTCTAAGGCCTGCCCACTGCAGGGCATCGAGAATGACTCTGCTCTTGGATGTGGCTGCAGTACATGTCATCCAGTTAACATCTGGCATATTCAGGTCTCCCATAAACAGTATCTCCCCTTTTTTCAGCCATTTTGAGAATGTCCTATCATTTTCTTGTCCATTTCTTCCCCTTGAGACGGGGTTCTGCAAACAACCCCTGTGCTGATTGTGATGCCATTCCCCCATCTCCAAGGTGACCCAGAGTGCCTCTTGTCCTCCCCCTTTACTTTTTAGTTCTGTAGCTTTGATCCCTTCCCTTATGTATACAGCTACTCCACCTCCTCTTTTACCCTCCCTGTCCCTTCTGTAGACTGTGTACCCCGGTATGTTGACATCCCAGTCATGGTTCTCCGTGTACCATGGTTCCGTGACTGCCACAATATCCAATTGTTCATCTTCCATCAGGGCTACTAGCTCAGGAAGCTTGTATCCCAGACTACGGGCATCGGTACTCATTGCCCTCCATTTAATGTTGGCTTTATCCTTTCCCCCCCATCTCTGCTCTTATTGCCCTTGTCTATTTTTCCATTTACCCCTGTCCTGCCCTCGATTGAGCTCTGCACCTCAGTGCGTTTACCTTACTATCTGCCATGTTTGGTGGTGGGAGGCTTGACATTTTCTGTCTCTTATCAGAACCTCCCCCCTTGGCTAGTTTAAAAGCTTGCCAAGGAAGCATTTAAACCTGTCACTTAGGAGCTTGGTTCCCTTTGTGGACAGATGCAGACCATCGTGCCAGTATAGACCTTCATCTCTCCATGTGTACCCCCAGACCCCAATGAAGCCTAAGCCCTGTGCTCTGCACCAGTTTTGCAACCATTCATTAAACTGCATGGTGTGCAGTACCCTAGCCTCACCCCTTCCATGAACTGTCAGCACCTCCGAGAAGGCAACCATGCTTGCTACCTGTCTGAGGCCCCTCCCCAACTCCACAAATTCATCCTACACTGCACTGATCGCATGCCTAGCTAGGTCATTTGTCCCAAGGTGGAAAATTGTATCTAGTTCCCTCTCCTGTGATGCTGCTTATGCAATCCTGAGGATTTGCTTCTTGTCCCTCCAAGCCATGGCACCAGGCAGGCACCTTACTTCCCTCTCCTCTCCCTTCCCCAGGTCTACCCCCCCAACAGCTGAGTCCCCTATCAGAAGCTGTTTCCTTCCCCTGTGGTGTCTCTTGCCACCCTTTTGTGGGTGTCCCTTGTGGATGTCCTCAGCATTCTTCTTGGTCTCCGCTGAGGGTGCCATCATAGAGGAACCTTGCTCTGCCAGACTGGTGTATGATTTGTGTAGAGGTACAACTAGGGGTCTTCACCTCTGTTCCACCACCTGCACCCTCCCAGAACCCACTGTGGTCCAACTGCTCTTCACACTTAGCAACTTCTGAGGCAGTGGTTGTGGCAGTGGTGCTCTTTGGGTGGGGAAGGTCTCCTTAGTCCTTGCCAGTTCAGCCTGGAGGTAGGCAACCTCATCCCTCAGAGCTGACATTTGCCTGCAAATAGGACAGCAACACAGTTTCCAGAATGTCTCCCGGAGAACTGCTGCCGCACAGCCAGTGCATTGCACCACTCCCCACATGTCCCTCTCCCTTATAATATACAATACGTAATATATATAATTTTTTTTTTGTGTGTGGTGTGTACTTACCCTTTATGCACTGTGCTGGGTTATTAAGAATATGACAGTTCTGCCCCAAGACCTGCTGAGGAAGTGATGTCAGAACCTTGGCTATAAAGGAAATGCCACACCTGGGGGTGTGGGGGTGGGTAGACAACAACCACTGGTGACTGTTAGAAACAATCAAATACACCACTGCTCCACCACCCTGGTGAGTACTGCCCTTTGTAGTAATTCAACTAACCTCCAGTAACTTATTTTAAAATAGTTTAACTATCACAAAATCCTACACACCAGTAAATTATTTAAAAATAGTTTCTGTCCCCAAATCCTAGTAGTCAATCCAGCTACCCCCAAAGGACAACCAAAATGCAGTATTTAAATGCTTATGAAGTTACTTCCAAGATGAGCAGAGTTTGCAAGCTCCTTACTCAACTCCTCAGCTACCTGTAATTTATTTAAAAATAGTTTAACTGTCAGAAAATCCTAGAAGACAATCTAGCTACCTCCAAGGGTCAACCTAAATGTAGTATTTAAATCCTTCTGAAGTTACTCACAAGATAAACAGAGTTTGCAAGCCCCTTCTTGGTTAAACACTAAATAAGTACGTAAATAAAAAGCAATTACCAAGGGTAGTTAGTTTCATCTCCCACAGAATTGAGCATAAGTGCACGTTGTTGCAGATATCAAGTGCAATATAGAATTTCCCACACAGCTCACAGCTGAATAAAGTAGTAGTCTCCTTCCAGGTCAAGAAAATGTACTTTGTGTCTCTAAATATTGCAGCCACCAGTAGTTTATAGTAATCTGATCAAGTCTGGAAGGCTCCACCCAGGGCAATTGGTTATGATGCAACCTTTCCTGATCCAATACAACACTTTGTGGTCTGAAAACAAAGAGAGAAACAATTTCCTGCACCTGAGGCTATCTGTGTTTCAATTCACACTGCAGCTTTTGCTATAACAACTCCTTAACCCCAGTAACTTATTTAAAAAGTTTAAATTTCACAAAATCCTACACACCAGTACATTATTTAAAAATAGTTTCTGTCCCAAAATCCTAGTAGTCAATCCAGCTACCCAGAGGGACAACCAAAGTGTAGTATTTAAACCCTTATGAAGTTACTTCCAAGATGAGCAGAGTTTGCAAGCTCCTTATTCAACTCCTCAGCCACCTGTAATTTATTTAAAAATAGTTTAACTGTCAGAAAATCCTAGTAGACAATCTAGCTACCTTGAAGGGTCAACCCAAATGCAGTATTTAAATCCTTCTGAAGTTACTCACAAGATGAACAGAGTTTGCAAGCCCCTTCTTGAGTAAACGCTAAATAAATATGTAAATAAAAAGCAATTACCAAGGGTAGTTAGTTTCACCTCCTGCAGAATTGAGCAAAAGTGCACGTTGTTGCAGATATCAAGTGCAATATAGAATTTTCCCCACACAGTTCATAGCTGAATAAAGTAGTAGTCTCCTTCCAGGTCAAGACGATGTGCGCCGTTTATGATCTCTATATAATTCTCTTATTGATGAGAAATGGAGTTTAAATGCAGATGTTAATTGTCAGGTGTGTTGGCGAGATTAGTAAGAAACAAAAAATATTCATCTGGATTTTTTTTATAAGAAATGGAGTTGGGCTTCTTATTTAAGATGGAGCGAGAGAGACTGTTAGGGCCACTTTGGTTCAGTATTGGAACAATAAGAGGTATAGAATGAATTTATAACAATTTTTTGTCACAAAACTTTTCCATCAAACTCTGACGTGGCAGTCTCATGTTTTAGCTGTAAGTACCAGTGCAGCTAATCTGAGTAGAATATGACAACTTAAAAATATCAGTCTGCTTGGTAATTTTGAATTAGTGAGAACACTGCATAAAAATTAGAAACACAGCAGATAAATGGTTATGACTTTCCCAGTTCTAAAAATATTCAAATAAACTATTCCCTTTAATTGTATGCTTTTTGAGCACTTAATAGTGGTTGCTATAGTTTAAGAACTATGGATTGGTTCAGTCAGCTTTTAAACAGTCAGCGAGTGCAGAGACACCTTTGAAACTACTTGTATTTTTACTGCTTGCCTTGCCATAGCCTGCCCTAGCATGTATTTTGTACATGGTTGCTATTTCTGATCCTATAATACCCTATTGATTGTAACCCTTCTGCTGTCCACTTACATCCTGTCTAGGTTTGTGTTTTATTATCAATGCATGTATACAAGGCTTCCCCAATATGTTTACCCTAAATACTGTTTTGTTAAGTGACATTTTATACCTTACATGGAGGATAGTCTTCTATTGTATTAGATGTGTGCTTTCTTATATACTCAAATGTCAATAAAAAGATAGTGGAAAAAAAAAAACTACCTGTATTCCTTTAAGTGTTTTCCAAAGCAGCTAACAATCTCAGCAATGCTGAACTACATCAGGGCGAGGAGTCCTTGGTCGCCATGGTGACCACCTTGCTTCAGGAAGGAGTGATGACATAAACCTTGTTATGACATGACTCCTCTCCCTGACATAAAGAGGATCAGCCGGCAAAGCAGCCAATGCTGCCAGTCTGCCTTTAGAATAGCATAGAGTAAGTCACAAATCATTACTGAAATATTTAAATACAGGAGTGTACTTCATTTAAATGCTGTAAATTTAATGAAGGCTAGCTGAAATCTTGTGCCATGCATAGGTGAATTTGAAAGATGAACAATGTTCTTACTGCAAAGTATAAGCTAGAAGCTAAAGTGAGAGAAAGTCACAGGTTCTGTGCATTAGCACTTTAGATACAAAGTGAAGAAGAATTTTCTGAAATATTTTGAATTGTTTACCACTATTTAACAAGCTTAAAATGAAGTTAAGGGGGGAGAGCACGTGGGTACAAATGAAAGTGCATCAGACGCCAGAAACACATGACACCATAGAAATGACCGTGTACTTTACACCAGTTAAAGCGAAGTTTAAGTTAAATGAAAAAGCGAAAGAGAATTACTGATTATGCATATCAGCATTCAAGAATTGAAGTGAAGAATTATATTTTGACATGTTTTGAATTGCATATCACCATTTAACATGTTAAAAAGGATGTTAAAGGGGAGAGAGTGCGGTTACAAATAAGATTGTGTCAGACGCCAGGATCACACGGCGCTAAAGAAATGATTATTTATAATGGTTTTTGAGAAACCTGCATTTTCTGTTAATTTTAGGAGGATGATATAGATTAAGTGGTGACAGGAATGGATTATGATTTAGTTTGTAACTTAATGAATAAATGGTTTGATAGTTATTAAGGCAAATTCAAAGCAGTAACTGTTGTCTCTTCCACCACCACCACCACCACTCCCCCCACTTTCTCTAGTTCTTTTCTTTAGCTAAGAGGTGTGAAGAAAAATATATTTGAAACCAGCAAAAGCAGTAGCACATATAAAAAGGTGAATATCTAAAATTGTCTGTATAAATTTAATAGAAATACTGTATATTTAATTTTGGATAATGGGTTATCTGATTCACGTGTTTTATTTGTTTTAAGTGAATACATTCTGGAGGCAATTCTTAAGAAGGCATGGCAGATGTTTGGCCATTGCTGGCATTGTTGAAAAGTAAGGCAATGATTATATTATGCATTTATTCTGGTGGCATTAGATGGGTATAACTCTTAAATCAATAATTGTTTGTAATTGTTGGAGATAACACTTTTTTGTATTGATTTTGATTTAATCATTATAACGGAAAGATGGCACATACAGTCTTTTGACTAGCACAGTTCAATATTGAAAGATCTATAAACTTGAAAAAAAATTTGTGTATGAAACACACCGGTTATCTGTTTACAAATCTTTTTACAGTTTCCCAGAAGAAGCCTAATACTAAGTGAAACGTTGAGCCTCATTAAATATAAGAAATATTGAACTTTAAAGACATTGTGTGTAAAAGAACTGATTTGCTTGAGCAGGCCAGAATCGTGTTGTTGGATTTGCACGTACCGAAAACTTGGCAAGCTTCAAACAACATATCTATTCAATCCTTTCAAATTGTATTTGACGATTTCCCCGAGCACGGAACTCTCTTTTTAGGAGGGACATATTTTTGATCTATGGACTTGCACATAGAGGGAATAGAGGCAGGCCCAGCCCACATGGACTCAGAGTCTCAAAGGCTGGGGAAACAGGAATGTAAGGTTCACTGGAATATTAGGAACGTGAAGCCATTCAAGGCCATCCACTTTCCTGGATCTAAAGCAGAAGTCTTCAGCACCTGGGTCACCTGCATATTCTTAAGTAAAGACTAAACAGAAAGATCCTTTTTTGGAACAGAAGCCAGAATGGACGGCTTATTGTCCAGGCTATAGAACGAATCTTCATCCCCCTCTTCACAAATGACGAGGTCGAGGTCAGACTTACCTTGCCCCAGATCCCTATCAGAGGAGGAAGGCAGAAGAGGGTGGAGCACAAAAGACCAAGATCAGGCCTAGGAAGTGGGAGGGACAGGTGACACTGAGAAAGTGGAATGACCAGTGACACACGACCTGGCAAAAGAATTGGCACCAGACCCGGCGCTGGACATGGCATCGAACCCGGCGCTGGCTGAAGAGAAGCCAGCACTGCCCAAGAACCTAAACCTGGCCTACAGGAGGCAGAATGGACAGGAGATGGTACCTTTGCCAGTTCCTGCAAAGAAACAGGGAGATGGAGGTTGGCACGTGGAACCAGCATCGGCGGCGTGGTCACTGGCAAGGGAAGAATATCCGTTGCTGAAGCCAAATGCTCTATCTGGCCCAAAGGCTCCAACTGTGTTTGCGAGACACCCAAGACCGAATGCCCCAGTACCAGATCCACAGGGAGGGGCAAACAGGCCAGACGCTGTACCCACTGCTCTATAAGAGCAGCCCAGTGGTAAAACTGCCCACCGGAAACCCCACAGGAGGACAGGGAAGGGCTCCGGTGTTGAATTTCCTCACTTATTTTGATGGATTCTACATTCATGCTCAAATCAGAGAGAGATAATAGTACGGATCTCATTCATACTTACTTTGGGGGGGAGCTTGTAATGAGCAGCGAAGGAGATTAGCACCAGTAGAGAGTTGTATGGGACAAAACCGATTGCACATTTGCAAGGTATAACTTATAAATGGAAGCAAATAAATGTTTTGTAAAAAATCATTTTAGATCAGAGACCCGGAGTGCATTTGGGGAAAAGCACCAGGGAGAGGAGAAAGTGTCTGATGATGGCAAAGTAACCATACTCCATAAATGAATTTTGTTGCACTGTGCTAAGAAAAAAAATCACAAAATAATACTAATTATTGTTCATTATATTTAAACCTTAGGAAGCCCTTTGAAAAAGCACATTACTGTGCAAAATGTCAGGGCACATTTGAATAAAAGAAAATAGAAGAAAAATTCCAACTAAAGTCTCTTGTCCGGTTCCTTCTTTAAAAGTCTTCAGACACTCAGATACATAGATTGGTCCCAATCAAAGAAGAAATTAACTTCTACTTTAATTATCCATTTCCCATGGAACTGGCTACATAAGAGACCCCAAATCTGGCAATGGCTATGTCCTCAGGAGCCTTACATGGAGATGGAGACTTGAGGTCTGGATGAGCCAGGGTGCCCTTTTCCTAGGAAAGCAACCTTGTCCACAGGGGCAGGAACAGTGGAGATTCCACAGCCAGTTGCTGTAGCAAAGGGAACCAGATATGAGGAGGCCAGAAGGGGGTGATGAGAATCACTATAGCCCCCTTCATCTGGAGTTTGATCAGAACTCATTAAAGGAGTAGGAAGGAAGGGAAGGCATACAGAAACCTTCCTGTTCAGGAGAGGGACAATGTGTCTCACCAGAAAACTCCAGGCCCTGGATCTAGTGAGCAGAAAAGTGTCAGTTTTGCATTGTCTGGGGATGCAAAAAGCTCTAACTTGGGCCTACCCCATCTGTTGAAGAGGTCATTTACTACTGAGGTCAGAAGTTCCCACTCGTGAGCTTTGGACCTTAGTGGCTTAGGCTTTCCACCAAGATGTTTTGGTTGCTGGGCACATGGACAGCCGAGAGTTTGATGGCCATATACCAGACTCTCATTGCTTCCCTGGGATAGGAATGAATCTCCTCCGCTTCTTTTAAGTAATAAACTATGCACATGTCTGTCTGATCCAAGAATGGACCCAGAGAGAGCAGAGTCTGGAAAACCTACTGGGCTTTCATAACTGCCCTCATCTCCAGGACATTTATGTGGAGATCACTTTCTATCTTGGACCGTGTCCCTTGTGTTTGGTGGGTCCCCATGTGGGCTCCCAAACCAAGGCCTGAGGCATCCTTTTTATAAGGATCTGCTGAGGGGGAGGCAAACAAAAAGGGACTGCTTGATCAGGTTGCTGGGCTTCAGCCACCACAACAGCACCTTCATGACTGGATCCGATACCAGCACAGGTTGGTCCATGGTGTCCATGTGTTGGTCCCACTGGACCCACAGTGTCCATTGAGGGATTCTCATGTGCAGCCTGGCTAAGGGAACCATAGCAATGGCTGTGGTCATGAGGACCAAAAGCCTCAGGAAATCACTCACCAGAACATGATGGTTGAAGTAAAGAAGGCGGTCTTGAACCATCAGGTGCTCCGCTCTGTTAGAAGGTAAAAAGGCCTTGCCCTGAATCATGTCCACCACTGCCCCTATGTAAAGAAGGCACTGGCAGGGGATGAGGAATGATTTTGTCCAATTGATGGTAATGGCCAAAGCTTGGAACAGGCTGCAGGTACTCGCAGGAGTTTGAAGAACACGGTCTCTGGATGGGGCTGCCAACAGCCAGTCATCCAGGTAGGGGAAAAACATAACATTCCTGTTTCCTCAAGGCAGCGGCCACCACTGCCTGGCAATTGGTGAATACCATAGGGGCTGAGGACAGGACAAAAGGCAAAGCCCAAAACTGGTAATTCTCTCCCTGGAAGTGGAAGCTTAGGAAGTCCCAGTGGGATGCAAGGACTTTTGTGTGCAGATAAGCATCCTGCATATCCACAGAGCAGAGCCAGTCCCCTCTTATGAAGCAGTGGCAGTAACCCCTGAAGGGTAACCATCTGGAACCATTTGTACAGGCTGATGGTGCTCATGTCCAGGATGGTCCAGAGATCTCCTGTCCACTTGGGGCCAGGAAAAAGTGGGAGTAGAACCTCCTTCCCTGTTGAGATCGTGGAAGGGGCTCTATGGCCTTCTTTTGAAAAAAAAGGCCTGAATCTCCACCCATATGAGGGCAACATGACCTGAAGGATAAATTTGGAATACCTGGAGGATTTTCTGGAGTCCACTCCAAGCTACAGTGTGCTCATGCTCAATGAGCTGCAGCACCCAGTTCTTGGTAGTGACCTCCCTCCACCTGTCCAGGTGGAGGAAGAAATGACGTCCAACCACTGCTCCTGAAGACCTTTGGGGGAATCCGACAAAGAGTCAGGAGGTGAGGGCAACCCCTGGCTGGGCTGTGGTCACATCTCTAGCAGCTCGGGTGGTAGCCAGGGAGGGCAGCCCCTGCCTTGCATTTGCCATGGGCCTTGGAAAGGGGCCAGACCTGACTGTGGAAGGAACAACGAAAAGGAGCCCACTGTCCAGACTTTGGCTGGGTGTGGTGTGTGGAGTGGACTGACTTAAGGCTCACCCAGAAGTCTGGAGCTCTGAGATAATGCAGTGAACATCTCCCCCCAAACAGCTTAGGGCCCCAAAAGAGAGCATCCATAATACTAGACTGGACATCAGGAGTGAAGCCCAAGGCTCTGAGCCAAGCATGGCACCTCATACTGATGTCAGCAGCCCTGAAGATGTAGGTAATGATGTCGGACTCATTCTTAACAGCCTGGAGGGTTTGCCGCTTCGAGGTATCATCCGGTCATCCCACAGGCACAGGGTATAGGTAAGCAAGCGCCAGTCCCCCTGGACACTGGATAGGGGTAGGCCAGCAATGGACTTCCAGGCACTGGAGCAGGATACCCAGGTGGCAGCCCCACTGGTGTCGGTGGTGGCACAGGTGCTGGTCCCCATGGAAGGGGCAGTGTATAGATGGATACAGGTCCCTTTGGCATCGGTAGCGGAAGAGCCAGTGAAGGCCCTACTGATGCTGAAGGCAGCAGGGCCAGAAAAGGTCTCTTGGGCTGCAGGATGACAGGTGCAGGCCCGATGGGCATTGGCCTGGGTAATGCCAGAGAGGGATCCACAGGCACCTGAACAGGAGAAGCTGGCACCAGAAAGGAGGATCCCACTGGTGAAAGCTGAGTTGAGATAGGGCTCTGGGGGGCATTGGTGCCCTGTAGGACCTGCCCCTGTGAAAGAGGGGCAGGACCGAGGAAGGTCCCGGAGGACAAGACTGGTGTTGTGGGCATGGATGATGGAACAGCAGAGCCAATACAGCCAGCAGCACCCATGCTGGCAGGATGAGCTCTGGCCAAGTCACCTGAGGAAGAGCCCATAGAAATCAGGGGCTGGGAGACAGGATATGGAAGACCCTGACCTGCAGAGCCGCCACCTGTGACTGAGATCCCGGCAGACAGCGGGGCCATCGGAAGCCCTGAAGAGGTAATGGCATGCAAGGCCAAGGAAGTTGACCCAGGCACGGTCTGCGGAGCCTTGCACGTAGACCGCAAACAGGAGGCAGACCAGAGTCAGTCCCAGATTTTGTCTCAATGCTTTGCTTCCCTAATAATTTGTCCTTGGATTTGGACAACCAAGAGCCCAAGGACTGAGCTGGGGAAGGCAGAGGAGCTCCAGGTCTGCAGCTCTCAGTCTACCATGGTGATCTTCTGCTTGAGGAGATGATTCTCCAGGGTCTTCTGGTGGCATTTCCTGGTGGCCAGATTAAACTTCTGGCAGACCTCACAGGCTTGGACATAATGGTCTGGGATCAGGCAGAAGAGGCAGGCAAAGTGGCCATCCTCATCTGGGATCCATTTGCTGCTGGAAAACTTTGTGGAGTGGTCGGAAGAAGATGATGGCTGAGAAGACAAACGTGAAAGAAACACCAAAAAATCTCATGCTTAACTTTGTAAAATGAGAAAATAATACAGTGTGGTAAACTTGGGAAAATGGCGGTCGACTGTAGCTGCTGTAGTGTCAGCGATCCAACGCAGGGATCACAGTGCTTGGAGCATCCACTGCACTGTCCTCATGTGCAAATGAGCTAGAGGCACCATGAAGGCAGAGGAGGCTATGACACCAGGAATACGCTGCATGGAGTGAGCCCAGATGGACTTGTTTTCCATGATGAAGTGTACCATCTGAAGGATGGCTTTCCTTCTGTCTTCTGGGAGGAAGGCCCTTAGTTTGGTAGTGTCCAAGAGGACTCTGATAAAAAAGGAATTGCTGAAATGGCTGCAGCTAGTTGTCCAGACAGGGAAAAACTTGAAGTCTGAGTTTTCAAAGGAGCACCACGAGAACTGCAAAGTACTTTATAAAGACTCAGAGTACAGAGGATAGCCCAAAGGGCAGGACTTGAAATTGGTAGTGCTGGCCCAAAGCCATGAAACAAAGAAAATTGTGGTGACTGGGATGGACCAGAATATGCTGGTAGGTGTCCCGCATGCCCAGGGAGGCCAAGCAGTCCTGGGATTTGAGAAGAGGCATCAGGGTCCCTACAGATACCATTTTGAACTTCTACTGGTGTAGGAACTTGTTCAGTTTTCTGAGGCTTAGAATGGGGCACATGCCCCCTGACTTTTTTGGAACAAGAAAGTAACGGGAGTAGAAACCTGTATTGCGCTCCACCTCCAGCACTATTTTCACTGCTCAAGAGGCCCACTATCTCCAAGGTGAGAAGGTCCAACATGGCAGCAGACAGGAAGTGCTGCTTCTTGGGTGGAGAGTTTGAAGGGATTTCCAAGAAATTCAGTAAATAATCTTCTTGGATGATCCTCAAAACTCACTTGTCTGTGGTGACTGATTTCCACTGATGGTAAAACTGAGTCAGACAGTCCCCCACTGGAGATGAGAGGTCTGCTTTGGGCAGCCAAGGCAGAATCTGAGCCGGATCTTCAGAGAGTGGCACTAAGTGCATTTGGGGCCTGCGCCTTTGGCTGCATCATCTTCTGCAACCGAAGAGGCTGGGACTTGAGTTGGGCTCTTCTACCTTTGCCAAGAAAGGACTGTTTACTGTGGTAGAAGACTCAGACCCTCCCCCCCCTTTGAGGGTGAGCTTGGGCAGGCCGAGCAGTCTTGATGGCTGTTCTAATCTTTTGAGAGGCCTCGAGGGGCTGTTCCACTTGTTGCCTGTACAGATAAGAACCATCAATGGGGACATTCATGATGCCTCTAACTGATGGCTGTTGGACTTTATATCACGGGTAACGGTCTCAAGAACTTTCTGCTTAATGTCTGATTCTGGCAAGGTCTCAGCAAGAGATTTGAGAGAGGTCCAAAAGGCATACTCGTACTGGGAAAAATGCCCTGGATAGCTAGCTATTCACATACTCAAGGTAGCTGCAGCAAAAGCACTTTTCCTCATATCATATCACATCAATTTTATGAGACTCTTTATTGATGGGGTGTGCCATAACTCCTTGAGGGAGGACAGCTGTGTCATTCCCAGCCAGAATGACAGTATTTTCAGCAATAGGCTGGGAAGCCAAAACAGATCTGTCTTTAGGAGCAGTATACATACAGTCTATCTACTTACAGACAGAAGGAATGAAGTAGGCTGGGCCCACACTGCTTACAAGAGTGTCTCAAAAGCAGGAGTGATAGGAAGTGTGAGGTTGACCGGAATATTGGGAACATAGAGCCACTCCAGACGTAGCCACTTACCTCGGTCTAGGGCAGAAGTCTTGAGGGCAAGAGTTGCATGCATATTGGAAAGGAAAGCCTGGAAAGAAAGGTCCTGCTTTGGAACAAGAGGAGCACCCGGAGTAGGGGTATCCAGGTTGTAAAATGAGTCATTGTCAATGCCCTCAGAAATAATGAGGTCAGGATCAGACTCATTCCCTTCCAACTCCTCACTGGGGACAGGAGCAGGGAGAGGAGTGGACCTAGAAATGCCTAACCCAGCTTTGGGGTTGGAAAAACAGGCAACACCAGCAGAGGAGCCAGCACCAGACCTTGCACCAGCACCAAAGTAGCTGGACCTAGCACCATCCCCGATGGAGTTAGCACTGACAGTGGCCCAAAAGGATTTGGCACCGGAGCCAGCACCACCCCAAAGACTAAGCCCAGCACCGAGGTAACCCTTGACCATGAAGATGTTGGGTGCAGCATCGAGACAGGCCCTAGGAGGCCTGACCCCGGTGCCACCCCAAGGATGGTCCAGTTGGCACTAAAGTAACTGGAGAAGGTACCTGGGCCAGTCCCAGTACAGTAACACTGCAAGAGGGTTTGGCTAGTGGAACTGGTGTCATTAGAACAGTCACCAACAAGGGATCAGGATCCATTGACAGAGCCAAACACTCTACCCGGCTAGAATATCCCGACTGCATCACTGGAGCCCCTGGCCTGGAAGGGCCTGAAATCGGTTCTGCAGGAAGGGGCCAGTGAGCCAGATGCTATATCCACTGCTCCATAAGAACTGCCCAGTGGTGAAACTGCCCACCAGAATTCCCACAAGAGGACAGTGAGTGCTTCAGGCCAGACACCTAGAATGACCATGAACAGGAGTTTGCTGGGGATACTGGTGGCACTGGGGAAGGCCTCTTGCTCCCAGACCTTGAAGATCTCATGGCAGACCTACCACAAAGTGTCCCAGAGTGGTATCATTTCTTCTTCTTCCAACAGGAAAAGGAAAAAACTTGTGGCCAAGTGGCACTGGGTCTCCAACCATGATTGAGAATGGGGCTGCTTCTTTTTGTGTTTATGGGAGGGCTACCCTCCCTCCCAAACACAGGACCACCTATCGTCAGAACCCTCCCTTGGCAAGGAGAATGGACCGGATATGGCCCCACTACTGGAGCAGCATGCCTGAAGACGTCACCGTCCATGATCTAGGCCGTTGCTAGGTAGGGCTGAGAGAAACTGACAGGAAAAGTTTATTTTTTTTTCTTTTAACTAAACTGATACAAAAATAGCAAACACTAGCTAAAACCTTAAAAATAGAACAAACTAAATGCTGTTGTCATATAGACGTGAAGATCTGACTCCCCACGGGCGAGCAACGTCATCACTGAAGTGCACTCAATGGCAGGGTAAAAAGGAAGAGAGGTGGTTGAGGGCTGGTGCTGAGGTAAGCCATGCAGCATGAGCTAGTCTCACGGTGCTGCGCATGTGCGCAGCCTACCTTGGCACTAGCCCTCCTGAAAAGTTCTGGGTCTTTCAGGGTCCGAGTGCCTCTGGCTCAGAACCAATCAGTGTGAATCAATGGGTAAGATACGGTCCAGGAAGATCATTGGATTGATTTGCATTTAATGGATCATAAATAGAGACTGAAAGATAATAACTGAGTTGAAGCTTGTTCCATCAAGTTTTGCATTTTTTTAAACTTGGTTTAAGAAATTTTTTTTTTTTTGTTACATTTTTGCAGTGTGTGACAGTGTGAGGGGATTTTAAGGTACTCCAGGAGTACTTAATCTGACACTAAGTGCTTAAGCAACTCTGCTTCATTTTGTGCCTCACTACCACCCCCCAAAAAAAGTTTGGATTAACTGATGGAGCCCAACCTCCCTCAATTCGTGTCTTAATGTTTAAAAATCTATATACTTACTTCTGAGTGTTCGGGTGATGTGGAACTTTCAAGCTCAAATTCATCCCTTTTCCTCCTGCAGAACAAGACAGTCTTTTTAATATTTATTTTCCACCAATTTTTCAGTGCCCTTAGTCAAGAGAATTTTGTCCAGCTTAAACTCACACAGTAATCCTTATTAACTGAATGCTAAAGCAAACCTAAAGAACACACGTGCTATAAGAAATAAGTTGATCAAATGTATTTATAGGGAATATTCTAGAAGGTAGCTTAAAATTTTGTTAGTGTAGAGTGTTGTTTTCATTGCATATTTGCAATGAGCAGCTGAGCAAAGTGAAATGAAAATTATGTACTCACCGTAATGCTTGATATTCTAGGAATATTTTCACCACTGACTCACACAAATGGGTCTGAGCCAGAGGCGGAAGGATCCAGCAGGAGCCAGAACTTTACAGAAGGGCTGATGCCAAGGTAAACTGTATGCCCTTCTGACTCCACGAGACTGGCTTGCGTTACATGGTTTACCTCAGCGCTAGGCCTAAACTGCCCCAGTATGTTTTTTGCTGAGGAAGTGCAGCATTACATTACTAACATTTATGCACTTAACCGAAGGGTATAAGATAGCCCTGGTGACTCGTGCAAGAAAGGTCAAGAAACCAGTAGCACAGTGTCTTCACAGCCCAAACCAAGAATCAAGGGTGAAGACCAACAAGCAAACTGGAATAAGCCAGGAGGATGGCAAGTGGGCGTGTGACTCAATGGTGAAGATACTTCTAGAAAATCAAGAATTACGGTGTGTACATAATCTTCATATCTTTCAGGACTTAGTCTTCACCACTGATTTACACTAATGGGTCAGAGTGCCAAGCTCAGACAAAAATCCCATGGACTAGAGCTGTAGGAGCCAAGAGCTCACTCAGAACAGATGTCCATTCAGAATACTCTTGCCAAAGGAGGCATTTTTGCCTGGCATGAACATCCAAGGCATAGTGCTTAATAAAAGTATGATCTGGGCTCTAGGTTGCAGCTCTGCAAATATCACATATAGGTACAGAGTGAATCTCTGCCAGGGTCATGGCAACCACTCTGGTAGACATGGCACATACATGACCCTCCAGCTTGACCTGCGACATGGCATAACAGTAGCACACACAGTTCACCGTTAAGGCAGAAATACACTTGATTGTAAAAGGCTGTCCCTTCTTAATAGGGTTGAAAGAGAAAGTTTTCTGGATGGCCTGAAGTACTTAGTTCTGTCCAAGTAAAACATAAGGAATCTCTTAATATCCAGAGAATGGAGAGTACCTTCTCCTTCATTCTGTAAATTTGCAATGTAGGTAAACAGCAGTAGTGGTGGACTCAGAACTCTGACACCACTTTTGGGAGGAACATTTGCATGTGGGAGAACTATTTTGCCCTTGTGGAAAACAGTATACTGGGGATATGTGGCCAAGGCATGAAATTCAGACACACTGTAAGCAGAAGTGATGGCCACTAGAAAAGCCAATTTCCAAGTTGAAAACTTTAGCTCACATGTAGCTGGAGGCTCAAAGGGCTTGCGGTGAGCATGTCCAGCACAAGGTTGATGCTCCAGGCAGCTACTGACTTCCGAATTGGGGGGGGCATGTGTGTAAAATACCCTTAAGGAACCTCTTAAAGAGTGACAGCTGAACCAGGTAAATGGTACCAACAGACTTGTGGTATCTAGAAATAGCACGCAAATGGACCCTGACTGTGGAATACTACAAACCAGCATCAGAAAGGCCCAGCACGTACTGTAGTTCAGAACCTCATCAGGTGGTCACCAAAAGGGACCCATGTAGGTTTTGGAGCAACAGATGGAAAATCCCCTGCTCCAAGCACCAGTACCACACTTCCTCTGCCTCCCTGAAGACAAGATAAGAGGGTGTTCCTCCATGCTTGTTTATGTTATACTTGACAGACCTGTTCTCCATCTTGAGGAAGACTGTTTTGTGGCTGTTGAGATCCACTCAGGCTCAGAGGCTGTACAACACAGCTCTAATTTCCAGCACATTGATGTGGAGATGAATCTCTGAAGGGTTCCAGACTCTCTGTGTTTGGAAACCTTGACATTGGGAATCCTATCCCCACAGGGAGGCATCCGTGGTGCGTCACCTGAGATTCTGGTTGGGAGAAGGGAAAACCCTTGATGAGATAGTCACCCACTATCCACCATGTAAGTGACCAAACTAGGGCTTGCTCACCTAAATGGAGTTAAGTTTGAGGATGTGATGATTGTGACCACTGTGCACTGAGCACCCACTAAGATGTTCTCATGTACAACTGTTCCAGAAGCAGTGTGAATGCCGAGTAGGTTAATCAGACCTAGCATTCTTTGCATGGACTGTGTTTCCACAGATTTATGCTCCATCATGTAGCATGCCACCTGCCAGATCACACCCCTTCTGCTCTCTGAAAAGGAAAGCATGGGCTTGATAGTATCCAGAAGAGCTCCTATGAACAGCAGCTGCTGTAAAGAATGAAGCAGAGACTTTTCTAAGTTCCCCAGAACCCACATGGAGGCAAGGAACTGAGAAGCTGTTGCCACTTTTTGTTCCGTCTCTTGCCTGGTTGAGCTGGCAATTAGCCAGTTGTCCAGATAAGGATAAACCTGGAATCCTAGTTCTCTCAGATAGTCTGTGGGTACAGCAAAGGATTCCATGTGATAAAGGCGAAGAAACAATACCGCTGTCAGTTCTGCGAGTGCACAAACGCCTAAAACAGAAACGGCAACTGTGCACTACAGCGATCCCAACATCAGTGAGCATGCCAACACACTCTACGGAGAAATATTTGCTATACATTTTATGCAGAGGGCTGTGCCCCCACACCCCCCCTTATTATAATTAACTCTGGGGGGAAGGCTAACACTGAGGTATGGGAGGCAACTCGAGAGGGGTCTATTTAAGGGAGGACATGGAGCACAGTTCTGGGTGATTGGGGAATGAGACACAGAAAAAAATTAACTACCAAACACACACAAAGGTATAAATATCTACACACACCTAGCAAGCTCCGAACCCGGATCCTCCCTCACTCGAGGCAGTGACTCAAGCCACAGCACCAAGTGGCCAGCTGGCAACTGCATGGCCAAACTACCTCTCATATACTTCTTCCCTATAGTTACCTCTACCGTTCGCTTCATTTCTTCACTCCCCATTCTTCCCCTTTCATTGTAGCCCATACCGTGCCTCGCTATCCTTTTACATTCACATGTCACAGGCAGTCAAACTGAGTTGCTCATATTGAGTCACTCAATTTGACCTACCCGTATGACGGGATATCCAGCAAAGCACTTTGTAAAGACTCAAGGTGCCAAGGATAGCCCAAGGGGCAGGACACTGAACTGATAATGCTGGCCCAGTACTGTACAATGAATTGGAGGCATCTGTGGTGCACCAATATGTGCTGTTATGCATCCTGCATATCCACGGAAGCTAACCAGTCCTGAGGTTTTTGTAAGGGGAAGAAGAGACTGCAGAGAAATCAATTTAAATTTACCTCAGTCCATGAACTTGTTCAGGTTTCTGTAGTCAAGAATGACACACACCCCGATTTCTTTGGTACTAGGAAGTAGTGCGAGTAGAAGAGGGACTCCAGGCCTGAGACTCTGACCTCCCAATAACAGATACCTCTGATGCCGATGGCACCAGAGGTGGCCTTCTGCTCTGGGAAACTGAGGCTCCCATGACAGACCTTGCAGAGAGTGACTTTGAGCAGTACCACTTATTCCCTTTCCTACGGGAAAAGGAAGAACTCAAGACTGAGTGGCACTGCAAATCTGACCCAGATAAGGAACAAGCCCACTTCTTTTCGAGCTTCCCAGAGGACTAGCCTTCCTCCTGGGCACAGAGCCACTTGTCGTCAGAACCCTCCCCAAAAGAAGTGGAACCAACATGGTCCTGCTGCCAGAGCAGCTTCCCTGAGGAGGTTTCCTACCATCGTTGTCCACTGACTTGGTAGGGCTGAACATTTTTGTTTGTAAAATCACTAAACTGACAAAAAAAAACATCTAACTTTAAACACTAAAAATTGAGAAGAGCTGAACTCTGTTGTCACACAGACAAGCAGTTCTAACTCCCAGCGGGTGAGCAACACTGTCACTGAAGTGCACTTGACTGTGGGGAAAAAAGGAACTATGACTCTTGAGGGCTGGTGCTAAGGTAAGCCTTGTAGCATGGGCAAGTCTTGCAGCACCACACATGTGCACAGCTTACCTCAGCACCAGCCCTGCTGAAAAGTTCCAACTCCTGCATGGTCCTAATGCCTCCAGCTCAGACCCATTAGTATGACAATGGTGAAGACAGATTCCTGGAAGATCTCTGGATTAGGACACCAGCAGTGAAACTGTCCCTGCTGGGGTCGCTGCTGGGACTGTTGTGGCTGAAAGGAACAAAACTGAAAGGCCTTTTCTTATCTGGCACGGAGGGCTGAGGCACTTGGCACCTTACCCCTTACTTGTAATGTGCATTAACTTTTATTGTTAAGTGGTCATTATTATATGTATATAGTCGCACGTTAATGATATCATGACTTTGGTGTGTTTAAATGAGTCACAAGATCTCTGTATGGTTAACGTCCTCTTGAAGGCTAGCAGCTGAGGCCCTAGGAGATTTTCATGCTGGTTTAAAATAAAGCAACAATCTAGCTGAATTAATGGCATTTGTGGCCTTTGAGCACTTTACCTTGGAATCTTTGTTCTGTCTGGGCTGGCCACCCTATGTTAGCACACCACTTTCCTGTTCCTTGAGCACAGGTACGTGCTTTCTGTGGAATTCCTTGTTTGGCCAATTTGTTACCTGCAAATGGCTGTGTATGCCTCAGTGGCTCAGGAGAAGAGTTGCCACTATTTGTGTATTACCGGCGATGCATGAAGCTTCCGTATGGCAACGTTTTGAGCTGTTAATCTTCTAACACTCCCACAGTAATACCTTTGTAGGCTCTGAAAGTCTATCGGAGTTGCTGGTATTTTGTTTTTTAAAAGAACACTAATTGACTTTAAGCTCACTTCTTGTATACAGGGATCCCGATTGTTATTGGCAGTTATGTCCGAGGATGTGCCAACAGTAACAGGAGAAACAGCGGGGAGTGCAAGTTTCAGTTGAAAGGATTTAGCTTAATTACAATCATGGAAGCAGTGGCTGAGAGTGAATTTGGCAGGAACCACTTTACCTGGAGCAACAGCAGCCCACATCAGTACTGGAGTCAATATCGAATTTGTATCTCTCAAACTAGAAAGACTGTTAATCAAGGAGGTGACTCTGAGCTATAACACTACTTTGCTTGAGGCGTACTCAAAGAAATCAGGCACTGCGACATTTGTGAGTAACTAAAGCGCAGTCATGTGGCTTTGAAAATTTTAAAAGAAAGGAGGCATGACAAATTTTCTGAGGCAGCGTCTTTAGCCTACACTTAAATTGTTGAGGAAGATACTGATTGTTATGTGGCGTTAGAAAAGGAGCTTAAAACAGCAAAATAGGAAGTGGCTGCTTATAAAGCGCATGCAGATTTTCCACAACTTGATAAACTTTTAAAGGCAAAAATATTGAAGCACGAAAAAGATACCATTGAGAGAAAATAAGTGAACTTATTAAGGGACAGCAAGGATTACAAACTTGGGAATGCGTATATTGTGCCGAAAGAAACTGGGTCAAGGTCTTAAAGCAGAGGGAGATCCAGAAACAGAAATAAAAATTGAAAAAGTAGCTCTAACAATACCAAATGAGCAGAAGCATCTGAACAACCAGACAGTATAACAAAAGCTGTAGCTATTGACCTGACAAAAAATTCAGTGGCACAACCTTTTTTAGACAGAACCCCAGAACAGCAAACACATACAACATAGAAAGACAAGAGGAGGAAAGAGGGGAGGAAAAAAAAAAAAAGTACTCAGGGCCCACAAGAACACCCCCAAAAACCCCAGCTGCAAATAGTAAACCTAAGTGACTTTGAATTAAGCCCTGCACAAATAACACTACTACAAAAGGGGCTTCATTTTGCTCCAACTCCTACTATAAATTACTTTTCCATCTTCATGGGCATCTTTAAACTGCTTTGTAAAGTGAAACAAATTATTTTTCTCTAAAAAAAGAAGAGATAACGAAGTTGAAGAATTGGGATTCACTGAAATTCTATTTGTCAGTTACAGGAAGAGGATTTGGATTTTCTGATAACTGCTGCATGTGATCTGGAGGACAATGGTGAAATTGAGAGGCAAGATGTAAAT
Source organism: Neoceratodus forsteri (assembly GCA_016271365.2). Taxonomy (NCBI): domain Eukaryota; kingdom Metazoa; phylum Chordata; order Ceratodontiformes; family Ceratodontidae; genus Neoceratodus; species Neoceratodus forsteri. The sequence goes on along the minus strand of CM057456.1, from coordinate 159,032,439 downwards.
GTGTTGGATTTCCTGTAATTTGTAGAAGAAAATGAGAATAGTGGGTCAGGAGAGACTGTTGTGGGTCACCATAACTTGGAATCTATAAGGAAAACCTTGTTTAGATGCAGTTCTGATTTTTGTCCTCAGGTGATTAATGGTAGTATCACTGCGCTTGAGAACTCTGTTCTCTAGAAGGTAAGGGAGTTGTTGGCAAAGCAGAAAGATAAAAGAATCAGTAAAAACCTAAGCGTTGCAGAGGAAATTACCCTAAAAGAATTAATGGTAAATGGAAATGTAATTATCAAAAAAAGCAGAGAAGGGGGCAATACTGTGATCATGAACACAGACAAATAAAAGAACATGGTTGAGAAATAGCTTTTTGATGTTAACTACAAGAAGCTGAACAGTGACCCCACTCATCAATATAAAAAAATAGCTATTTTTGCTTTTGGACAAGGCAGTACAGGAAATAAATATTACCAATAAGGAATACAAGTACTTATTTTGTGAGTTTCCAATGATTCCAACTCTGTACTGTCTGCCCAAAATTCACAAAGATTTGCATGAGCCACCAGGGAGACCTACAGTCTCAGGTGTCAACTTGGTGACAGAACATCTCTGTGAATTTATTGATCTGTTCTTGCTGCACAGTATGCTTAAAGAACTGCTGATGCCTCAAAGAAAACTTTGAAAAACATGATATTTAGGTACAATTAAGTTTGCATTCCATATATATTCTATGGCTTTCTCCTCCCCATTATTAATTTCTAAGGAAATTTGCCTGAATACATGATCTTTATACTACAGAGTTCATCTGCCTTTTTAGCTTACTCCATACTTCGAGTCATAATCCTGTGTTGTGACATCACAATCTGTTGCCATGAGAGCAACTGTGGTGTCACAAGGAGTGCATTATAACCTCAGGTAGGAAGAAAGCAACAGGAAAAGATGAACTCTTCAGGCGTAAAGATCCTGACTGCATGCAAATTACACCAGTAATAATGGGGAGGAGGAATACAGAACTGATGTGAAACACCAGCCAAACTGCATCTAAATGTGTTTTGTTAAAGTTCTGAAGGCATCAGTTGCTTCCTTCTTATCTTAGAGATAGCAGTGACACCATTAAGAAGTTTCAGGAATATGTGTGGGAATCTGAGTTTATTTGACTAAGTGTGGATGTTGAATCACTGTACACATCAATCGGCAGGGACCCTGGTTTTCCATTTTTACCAGTAACACCGGTAACAATCACGGAATCTTGCTTGGTTTGCGGATTTTGAATTCTTGTACCGGTGCCTCACGGAAATTACATGTCACTGCACAGAATCTCTAAGATTTCAGTATCTTTTTAAATTATTTTTTATTTTCTCTTTCTATGTCCCCATCTCACAGCATCAATCTCCACTTTTCAGAGATCCCTAGCCTGGGTATCCCCTAGCTTCATCCCCAGGTAATGCTCAGGAGCTCCTGTGGGCCTGTCCCTATCCTGCCTGGATTGTACTCCCCCCAGGTGGGAAGGGAGGGGACCCCAGGTCACCCCTCCACACTCACTTAGTGTGTGTCAGGCAGCTCATTGGGTCCCTCATGGAGCCTGGTTATGAAGTCTGGGGCACCTGGGTCCCTTCTGCCAGTGTCCGATGTGGAGTGACTGTTCCTAGTTTTCTGGTCTCTGTCCCTGAGGGCACCAGCACTAGAGTTCAAAGGAGGTAGTCACAGAGACATGCCACTGCTCCAGATCCTGGCTAGTGTCCTCCCCTCCTGTTCACTCTGCAGCACCATTGCACCACCACCCGTGGTCACACAGGTGGTGGTAAAAAGCAGAACCTGCAGCCCACCCTCCTGCAGGAGGAGAGCTGTCCCCAGGTGCTCAATCCACTCCCTGGCCAGACCTCCAGCAACTTGAGTTTGCTTTGACCCTGGGTCGCTGGTATTGCAAGGCAAGCGATAGTGCTACAGCAGCACCAGCGTGGCTGACCCAGATTTCAGCATCTTAAATGAATGCTGCTGTGCTTTGCATTCTTTCTGCTTTGCTGCATATAGAGTCAGTAAGGAAATGACCAGACTGCTTTGTTGTAATCAGCCATTCAGTTTAACCACCCATGCCTAGTGGTTAGAGTAACAAATGGTGATTGAACTGGGTACATCCAGCAGACTTTGGTTTGAGTCCCACAACCTCCACTTGCATACTGTGTGACTCCAAGCAAGTCACTTAACTGCCCCAGTGCTTTTAGGTCACTCCTTAAAACAGACAGTTCTACCTAGTGGACCTTACCTGCTTTACAAAGAATATAAAAAACAAAATACCAATATATGTTTACTACATCATAGAATAGTAGTCAGGGTACCATATAATTTACCCGAGTTTTACTTAGGCTGCAATAATTTTCTATAGGCAAAGATAAATGTTCAGATACATTTTATGTGTTTATAAGCTTGTTTTAGATTTAGTCAGGTTTTATTGAATTCCTTGCATATAAGCATCTAGGTTGTAGATTGCTAAATGCAGGATCACCAACTAACTTATTCAAGTTTATAATCAGTAGGGCCATCCAAAATCCTCAGTTGTTTGAATGAAAACTAGTCTGAATTAAATTATGTTCATGAAGAAGAAACTGCCTTCCTACTTATGAAAAGACTTCACAGTTAGCACCCCATTTAGGTGAATTGGATCATTTACACCTTTCCCCCACCTGCTGTTTCAGTCTGTGTGACAACAAAAAGTTTTCTGATAGACTGCTTCAACAAAAAGCAAATGTTAAGTATTTAAGAGTGCTTATGTTTGTCCAGTGGATTTTGAAAGCACAGTCAATGACATACAGAAGGTAAGACCCCAGGGGCTGTATGATGCTCGTGAGCAGGGTGGTGTTCAATTCACATCTGAACAAAGACATGAAAACTGGGAGACACCCTTTTCATGGACACCAAGTTAAAAAAAAAAAAAGCATCCACGTGTCTGGGAGATGCATGAATCCATTTGAAGGTCCTCCACTAAACACTTGTGGATTTTTTAGGTGAAGACACTTTATTTCAAAGACGCAAATTCAAGCAGTTATTTTTTGCTCCTTCTACCCCCTGGCCATCCACTCCTTCAGGCCTGCCAAGGTCCCCTACCACCTGCTGAGTCCCGACCACCATCCACTGACCCTTACTGCTGTGCTACCAGGTAGCCCAAAGTAACCTTTCATTGAGTGGGCCCCTACCCTGTAGGAGGCTACCAGGGGAAGAGAATTGCCCCAAAGAGCTTCCTGTGTATCCTGGGCATGGCAGGGGTCTGACCAGACACATGTCTGGGGCTTCTGGCTTATGAAGGGACCAACAGCCATCCTTCAGTTGGTCATCAGCTGTTTTCCCATTTTCTTGGGGCGTGACAGGCCACATGATGTCAAGGCACAAGCTGACGTCCATCATGCTCCCTTCTGCAGTGAGGGCGGTCATGTTGTCATGCCTCTGGCCTCTACCACGGCCAGCAAATGCTGAGCCATGAACCCACCCTCCCTCCCAGAAGAAGGTGAGTGGTTGTTGGGTACTCAAGCCTTCACCCACCAGCTGGCCCTCCAACACCCAAGTCTGTTCCCTCACCCTGGTCAGCAGTGTCACAGGCAGAAATCCAATTCAGGCAGTTAAATTATAGATAGGGAAAAAAAAGGTAGTCCACCTTAGCAGTGATAGTTCAGATTAATTCACTTCTGAGTTCTAACAAGCAAAGAGACCAAGTCATTTGTAACTTGTGCATGTGGAGTGTGGGTGCTGAAGAAAGGGGATCGTAGTGCTGTCACTACTACCATCACCCCAGAGAGATGTGGACTGCATTGCTGCTACTGCCATCACACCGAAGGGGTGGGGGCTGTAGTGCTTCTGTCATCACCACTGGTGGATGGGGAATGTATTACTGCTGCTGTCCCACCTGAGGGATGGGGGCCATATTGCTGATACTGCCATCACACCTGAGGAATGGTGAACGTAGTACTGCTGCTTCTGTCACACCTGAAGGAGGAGGTTGTAGTGCTGTTGCTGCTGCCATCACACCAGAGGTATGGGGGCGTCAGTTAGCTTCCATCACACCTTAGGGATGGAGGCTGTACTGTTGCAGCTGCCATCACATCTTTGTACCTAAAACAACTTTAAATTGGTACAAGGATGGAAGGATGTGTAATAGTGGAGGTCACAATTGCTAAAATGCACGTTAGCAGAGATAAAAATTGTTAAATAAAGTACACAAAACCAAATACCGGTAAAACTGGATTTTGGCTTAGCAGACACCGGTGACAATACCATTTTTTTACAATGTGCAAAATGGAATATGCCCCTTCTCAGTCCCGGTAAACCAGTGTCCCTGTCAATCGGGCAAAACGTAAAGATGGAATCAGAGCAGCAAAGTTCTTTTTAGAACAAGATCAAGGACAGACACTTGCACCAGTAGATTTCTTAGTTGAGGCATTGAGTTTTGTTCTTCACCATAGCAACTTCGAATTATGGAGACTTTTATGCTCAGCAATGTGGGGCTGCAGTGGGTGCCTCTATGGCACCTGCATATGCTAACTTATTCATGGGGCTATGGGAACTGCAAAACCTACGAAATCCAACAGTCAACCCACATTACACCATTATGGTCAGATGGGGGCATTTTATTGATGATCGTCTTTGTATTTGGACAGGCAGTCTTAAAAGTGCAGTAGAATTTGTAGACTGGTTAAATAACAATGATTTAAATTTGAAATTTAATGCACAAATGCATCAGGCCCAGACTCCATAGTCCCGCAACCATCGGTTGGAGGTCCGATGGGTGCGCATGCGGCAGGAGCAGTGACATAAGGTCTGGGGTGGAAGGGGTCACCAGATCCTGGTGTGTGTGCCTCCACGCATGAGTATACACGTTTACACCGTGACCCTGGGAAGGCTAGAAAAAGAGGGGGAAAAAATTGTATATGGGGGAAAAAAGGTGCAATGTCTGCAAATACATGCAAACTGGCAGTGAATTTTTTTGCCTAATAATGTCAAAATAGTAATTGATGATTTCATATCTTGTACAACTACATTTGTTGTCTACATTCTATGGTGCAGCTGCAATTTCTTTTATATAGGCAAAACAGTAAGAACTTTGAAGGAGCGTATATGAGAGCACATATGCTCCATTATTAATCAAAAAGTTGACAAGCCAGTGGGTAGACATTTTGCACAGATACATAATTCAGACCCGTTTTAAATTTATGGGTCTTGAATGGGTCCAGAATCAACCAAGAGGTGGTGACAGGCAAAATCTTTTGATGCAGCGAGAAAGTTCTGGATCTTTAAAGCAGTCACCGTCAAGCCAAGAGGTCTGAATGAGAGATGGGATTTAAAACTCTTCTTAAAATACAAGAAATGAACCTACCTGCTCATAGAACTATGAATTAAGTTCAGTTATAATCAGTTTCTCCCCTTTTTCCCCCCAACCGGTCTTTTCCCCCCCCCCCCCATCCTGACCCACTTATCTTTCATTACCTATCTTGTTAACCTATAGGTATTAGTGTGTATCGTATAGTGAAATTAATGTTTTACCTTTTTCTTCTCTCTTTCAGAAAGAATCATCCTTTTCCCTTATTTCCAGTATAAGTGGCCTGGAATTTATTCCATCGAATGAAAAGTTCCACAGTTCTCCATATTCTTTTGGCCTTTAAGTGGTAGTGATTTTCTCCTATTTTCAATATACAATTGAGCCTAGTAAATTTACAACACACGGCCAGCCCATTGGTGCAGTGGTTGGATTTTAGCTCATGACGCCAGTGACCCGGGTTGGTGGACTGGCGGGTTGCTGGAGGGCCAGCAGGAGAACTTGAGCGTCCCAGGGACTGCTGGCCTTCTCGGGAGGAGGGATCAAGGTCCGCAGCTTGCCTGACCTCGGGTGGAGGCTGGAGGTACAGAAAGTCATGCAGCTTGCAGGAGTTACTAGTGGGACCCATGTGGTAGATGTTGGCGCTTAGCACCTTGATGTCAGGGCGCACACCACACAGGAGAGAAAGGAGGAAAAAGCACCACCGGAGCATGGGTAGACAGAGCACCAGTACCAACCCTAACTGCAACTGCCTGCCTGACCACCGAGGGACCCGACAAAACTCGGAAGATATTGGGGTGTCAGGGCCCCACCCCATACCCACCTGGGGAGGTATAACCATGGTTCCATGGGGGTACCCCTGGGGACTTAGGTAAGGCAAGTCATTGGGTGGTACTTAAGTGTCTCCGAAGAAGCGTATCTCTGGGGTGGGGAAGGAGGAGAAAAAGAAAGTTAAAAAAATAAGTACATTTACAACACACAAGATTGCTAGCTAAAATAGGCAAATTACTTTTGGTGAATCCCTATTTGGAGATACCTATTACAAGTCTTATGAATGCAACCAGTCTTGTTAAGTGTTTTGGCTGTATTTGTATTTACCTCTCATCTGTTGCTTCTAATTGTTTGAGCTTTGAAGCTTGTCAATATTTGGTAAAGTGTTGACATAATCTGACATAAACAGAGAATCATTTTTGTGATGTGCATCAACTTTTATTGTTAAGTTGTCATTGTTATATGTAAATAGTCACATGATGTAATGGCTTTGGTGTGTTTAAATGAGTCATAAGATCACAGGATGGTTAACACCCCATTGAAGGCTAGTAGCCGAGGCACTAGGGGATTTTCACGCTGGTGTAAAATAAAGCAACAATCTAGTTGAATTAATGGCATTTGTGGTCTTTGGAGCGCTCTGTCTTGGAATTTATATCCCTTACTTGGCTGGTGACCCAAGTTTGGGAATGAGTTCAGGTTGCTGAGGAGGAGAGGATTGAGCATCCATTACACAGCTCTCCTTCCCCAGTATGGGAGGCATGCCACCAGGTGGAAAACTAGGGTAATGCAGGTGCTTGATCAACACTGAAGAGAGGGACCGCAGTTCCGTAGTATGTGTGCATCTCCATGTGCACATGTTTATGGACGGTCATGGCAGGGGACCCAGGGAGAAAAGCAAAAAATGATCTGTGCAGGCTTCATGAAGCCCTGCCCACCTAACCTCATCCCATACCACCACCAGGCCAATACTGGATAAGAGTCATCTTGTCGGGGAAGTACGATCCTCCCCTTTCTGCCAACGTCATGGGAATTAATCAGTGGGCCTCTTTGGGTCCAGTGAGTCCAGGGGAGGGGAGTGCTGGATAGGTGAGGAGGGGATAGGGTTCAGAGCCTGCCTTCCATGACTGCCAGGAAAAAAAGCATTGTAGTGGTAAAGAAAAGGCCTGCTGCTTCTTAAACTTTTGGTCCTTCTGGGGTACAACCATGGAATTTAGGGTGGCACTGGACTTCTCAATGCATGCAAGATTTCCTCTCACACCAGGGCTGAAGAAGTTGGTACCTAAATGGGGACATTGGCCAGCTTCTGTCGAGTGTTCACCGTAAAGGAAGACAGCCTAAGCCAGCAGAAGTATAGTGATGGCCATAGCCATGGCATGGCTGCAGGAGTCACCAATATCCAAATCCTTCTGGAGCCGATATTTAGCCAGCAGTTGACCCTGGTCTTGGATAACCTGAACAGGAAGCTGCTTGTCTGCCGCAAGGTGCAAAGGTCCCCCTAATAGTGCAATCAATGAATAGCCAAACTTCACCATTATGGCAGCATAGCTGGCTTGTTGGAAACCCCCTGATGGTCAGTCTTCTTGGACTCATCTGGAGGCTTGTTCCCATCCAGTTGGCCTTTGGATTTACAGAAGTCTGAATTTGAGACCAAATCCTCCACAGAGGGGTGATCAGAGAACCCAGAAAGGGTTGCCTGTTGGGACCGCATTCTTCTGGACCAAACAGGTATAGGATGCTGCTAAAGCTCCAAGGCCAGTCCCAAGATGGCCTCACCAATAGGAAAGGCATATCCCAGGGAATCATCCCTATCATCCCTGTCCAGTTTGCCAGTAAAGGGGTAATTGGCCCGCTTCTGAACTGGCTCTAAGTGAACCTTCATTAATTTGGACTAGAGCCCCAAAGTGCATCAGCCCATGGCCAGTGGGTCAGCTCCTCAATAAATTCCTGGTCAGACGTATGAGTCCTTGTCTAGGCCACATAGAAGAACTGCCTTCCAAGTCATCAGAGGATTCCTCAAAGGACATCCCTTGACCATCTGCCACCATGACCACCCTGGTATCCTCATCTTGCGTGATCTCTTCTAAGATGTGGCATGGCAAGCCAGCTGTGGGTGACAGTCCTTGTTTGGGGCCCCAAACAGGGGCTGCAGTGGATGCAATTCCACCCAAAGAGGTACAGAAGCAGATGCTAGGGAGTGCTGAGAAGCATAGAGTGGTGTGGGAATGACTAGCAAAGGCCAAGGAACCAAAGGTCTAGGGGCAGAGCTCTATCTCTCCCAGCAATAGCCCACTGTTGCCAGAGAAGCTCCTCATAGACTGAGGAATCTTTTATCAATGCCTCTCCTTGTTCAAGGACGAGGAGCTTGTGGAGCATCGATGCAAATGCCTCCAGGTCAAGAGGGTGAAGAGCGCTAGTGCCTCACCTCAAAAGGTCGACGCTGATGGGTGCCCTCTGAAGGGTTTGTGTAAACCACCTGCCATGGCAAGTTAGGCACGAGAGGCTTTGGAAACATGGCCACCAGTGGAGGCCCCTCATGAGATAACTCAGCCAGGGGTACCAACTGGGCTTCATCCTACAGGGTGAGGACAGGAAGCACCAGAGTCTGGGAGAGTGACTCCTGGTTGATGATCTCAGACAGCCAGTCAACAGGCTTGAGAAAGATCTTGACTGCCTGCTCCACCAGAGTGAACAATTGCAAACAAATTCTGACCTTGCTGCGCTCAGGGAATGGATAGGGTGCGCCTGCAGATGGGATGCCAGCCCAACCAAGTCAAGCACAGACTCCAGAAGAGTGCAAGCACTACTCCCAACTCCACAAAAAGAGTCACACACAATAGTAACAGTGATAACTGCTGTTTTATTGCAAAGTAAGCAGTAGTTCACAAAATATGGTGCAAAATTTCACTGAAGACAAACAGCAGATACACGTTAGCACTTGCACTCTTCTGGAGTCTGTCCACCAGAGTCAAGGTTGACAAGCTTGATGGGGTCATCGTAGAGCCCTCAATTGAAGGGAGCTTGACAAAGGCTCAGCGGCCAGGGGAATCAAAGATCAGGAAGAGGGTGATTGTTCCACATCCCATGACCTGTAACTTTTTTGTGTTTCCTGCTATGGTGAGAAGGGCTCTCCACAAAGGTCTGGAGGACCACGCACATTTCTCTGAACTCATCAGAGTAGGACCCTCCAACACTGGCCCTAGCCAGGAACAGCACCGAGACAGACAAGGAGCTCACTGCAACTGCTGCCACCACTTCTTCCATGACCACAAGCTGAGCAGCTTACCTGGCCACAGCTGAAGCCTTCCTGAGGTCTTTCAGCATAGCAAGGGTCAGTCAGACCTTCTAATCTGATGAATGAGGGCAGCATGGCTCAGCACAAACTGCATCCTTCGATGTTGTGAAGATCATCTAAGCAGTAAAAGCATGTGCTATGTGGGTCTGTGGCTGACATTGTCTGGCTGCACCGGGTGCAGAACCTAAAACCCTGTCACTTGCTCTCCATTGTCAACTGCGATACATAACCTGAAGACAGAGGGGAAACAGTAACATTGAATATGGATTGAAACAGTTGAAAAATTGCCTGAAAATCACATAAAGTACTCAAATTCCTTCACAGCTGCAGAGCTGCAAAGGAGGATACCACTCCTTTCCAGCAGAAAGAAAGCTCTGATGTCACAGGATTAAGTGGGAGGAGCAGAAGGAAACATCACTTGGGCAGCGAGAGGAGCCTAGTTTGAGGACATCGACTGGGAAATCCCAATGACCAGGAGTGCCAGACGTCAGGCACTGTCTGATGCTTTGCAGGAATGCATGTTTGTACAACAGATCAAGGATTCCTCTAGATGGACAACCATTTTAGATGCGATACTCACCAACTTGTAAAGAGTAGGTCAATATGGGTCAAGAAACCCACTGGTGCCCTGGGTCCACAGCACTGTATGGTTAGAAGTGGCCCTGTACACCTGAGAACCCTTGTCAAAGGCTGGTGTACTAGACTTCAGGAAGGTGGATTTCAACCATTTGAGACAAATGGTGATGGACTGGTTATCTGGGGTTGACAGCATCAGGGGAGTGGAGGAAAGATGGGGATTATGAAAGGGTATATTCTCAAGGAAACAAAAATGAAAATTATGTACCCACCATAATTCTTGATCTTCCAGTGTATCTTCACCATTCATCACTGGTGGGTGTTAGCTGTGAGCACAGCATCCCGGGGGAGATTTCTTTTCCCCAAGAGGGAGGAGCCAGCACTGGCGGCACCGCCCATGATGCCGACATATGTTGTGGCGCTCATGGGTTGGCCGGTAACAGCCATTGGCTCCTCCTCTGCCTCAGTTTTGCACACCGGAGAGACAGAGGTAGAGAGAGTAGAGAAAAAATGAGGGTGGGACAAGGGACAACAAAAGGAAGAGATATAAACTGAAAAAGGAATAGGCCAGCCAGATGACAAAGAAGGAGGTGGCTCTGGGAATTTGGGCCATAGGGCCCCAGTCCCTGGATGGCCAGAGAAAATAGGAAAGAAGAGAAGAAGGAAGAAGGAAGAAGAAAGAGAAAAGGGGCAAAACGGCAAATGGGAGAAGTGGAGGACCTGAAGCCTGACCCACAGCCCAGAGGAAGACAAAGTGTCTTCAGAGGAAGCAGCAATTTTAAGATAGGGCTTCAGTGCATACAGCAGCACTAATCCTCCTTGCTAAAGGACGATCAGGAAGGCCCCTCTCCTCCCCCCCCGGTTAATCAGGGCCCCTGGATGGGAGACCACACCTTCACCCCCAGCCAAATCTTGCAGGCGAACCCACAGGATTCAGAGTTATGGTCTCCACAAATCAACCAACTCCTCCCGAGGAGGAAGGAGAGTAAAGCGGTGGAAGAAGAAGAGAGGAAGTACAAGGGGGTGGAGAGAGTCCTGTCGGGCCCTCCGACTCCGCCCCCAAAACCAGGGACCTCCAGATGGACTCACCCTTTGAAAGGAGGAAAACTGGTCCCAGAGGCTCCCTGAAGGGCAGAGGGAGGAGCCCTCCAGAAGTCTCCCCAAAGTTCTTCCAAGAAGAAGCCCTACTGGCTCCTCTCCCAAGAGACCCCCTCCCTTAATTCTGGGAGAAGAAGGTACTAATACTGTGGGAGGATGGGCATCCCCCCCATGGACCTAGGGAGGAGAGCCAGCAGGGTGGAGGACTGTCCAGGGACTGGAGCCTTCTGAGGGGAAGGTGGGCAAGATTCAGTGATGAATGGTGAAGATACACTGGAAGATCAAGAATTACGGTAGGCACATAATATTCATATCTTCCCAGGGTCAGTCTTCACCATTCATCACTGGTGGGTGAGTACTGAGCCCCCCAAAGGGCTGAGGAACTTCTCTGAGGAACTAACGTCCCTCAGCCTCTCATGGGGGAAACACGGGAGAAGGAGACCTTCTACAGACCAGTTAAGCCTGAGACAGGTCTTGGTGAGGCAGGGTCCCCCGGTCCCCATCCCCTTGGGGAAGGAAAGTGCCCCTGCAGTTCCTGTCTCGCCCTGGGGGTGAAAAGGGGGGTCCACCAGAACACAGAGGCAATCACCCTATGCCGGGCTAGGGGTGAAAACCAAGAAAGGTGAAGCCATGCCATCCGCCTAATGCAGATCGCTGTCCCCGCAAGCCATAAAGTGACCTCACTGATGTCATAAGATGCTCTTGTCTGGTGCCTTGCCAACTCCAGGCCTATTGGAGAAGGCTGTGGTCTGCCTGGTTCCTCTGAATCAGCAGCGATGTCAGTGCCTGGCCCAGCATCGTGCACAAGTGCCTGTTATAGGCAGCGTGGTGCGCCTGATGTGAAGCAATGCACATAAGCATCTGCATTGAGGAGAAGACACCACCCCAGTCAGTCGAACTCCAGAGTCCAGATCCAAGGGCCGGTCATGGACTGGACATCTATGCCCAGTAGGTGTGTCTAGTCGCGTCAGTCCCACAGGGAGATGTGGCAGTGTACCTGGAGACCTTTGGGGTGCGCAGTACCAATGCTGGCAGTCCAAAGGGGATGGATGGAAGCTGACAGGTGGTGTACAATGCCTCCCAGAAAGGGATAGGCCAGGACAGGACCACCAGGTGATCCACACTGTATTCACCCAAGAAGACTTGCGTCGTACACTCGGTATTGCAGCGAGCAGCATAAGAAATGTACAGGTCCTTGACCAGCCTCATCAGGAAGCGCTGATACTGTGTCTGATCAGTGCCAGAGGGCAGAAGGATGAGGGTCTCCTCTTCCTCGATGGAGGAAGACAAGGAGGCCGAGGAACTGGACGAGTCAGACTCCTGCTACAGCGGGGGAAGACAGGCGAAAGACCTGCTTGTCCATAGCCCTAACATAGCGGGGGAAATCCGCAGCCTGGGATCTGAATTATTCCCAAGTCAAAGGTTCTGAAGGACTAACATTGTCTGGGAGAAGAGGGGCTAGATGCAGAGGCAAGGGAGAAGAATGTACCACAGGAAGTGGAGCACCTCTGCCAGGGCTAGGATACCCAACAAGTGATCATGGATGACCGGGGATCCGCAGGTCTGCTCTGTCACCGGCCTCTGAAGAAACTTGAAATGGTCCTGACTGAGGCCTGTAGGGGAAGCATCCCTATGAGGGGACTGGGACCGCATGAATCAGAAGGGCGGACCCCAACCCCACACAATGAGGACTCCCTTGAAGGGGATGAAGGAGACACCTTGGGCTCAACACTGCGGCTCCTCCCCAAGCCCCAAAGGACAACAAGGGAGTGCTGCAGCTTCCTGCCATGTCCTCTCAACCCCGTTGACTCTGAGGAAGACCTCTTCCTCACAACCTGTGCTATAGGGCCCTCCTAATGCCACAGGCTCCCCAAGGAGAGCCGCAGAGGAAGGGGTTCTGGCCCTAGCATCTGAAAGAGGGATGGCACCATGGACGGCAGCAGACCTGTCCCCAATGCCCGGACCATCACAGCCCCAGGGCCGCTGACCTGTGCCACACGCCTGGTGCTTCTGTCAGCACGGGAGAAGGCACCCACTGCAGTCACAGGAGCAATGGGAGGGGATACCTGGTAAGACACAAGGGTCCTGGGCCCTGGACAGCCCACCGACTCTGAGGAGTTGGGTCACCAGTCTGGATCGGCCTCCCAATCATCCGGGTCTGGGGAGAAGATCCAGAAGACCTCCTGACTGGTGACCTTAGAGACTCTCCCACCTACGGCACAATGAACAGTGCTGCTGGCAGGCCCAGCACCCCTTGCAGTGCTGCCCTGATCACCTGAGCTGCAAACGGCTCCAGGATCCAGGGAGGTGTCGAGGAATGCCCTATGCCAGACCCAGCGACCATAGGTGCCAATAGGGGAGCCTGCAGCTCCAAAGAGGTGACTTCCAGGGCAGTGCTCCCAGCCTGGCCCCAAGTGGAATGAGACCAGTCCTCTGGCACCATGGTAGAGACCTCTTCTGCAGCAAGGCTGGAAGAAGAGGAGGCCTCCTCCTCACTGGACCATGTAGACCCAGGAGGGGCAAAGAGACCTACGCTTGGACCGATGCCACTCCCCGAACATCAGTGGAGCCCTGCTGACTTTTAATGCGCAGTGCTAGAGAATTCAGCAGTCCATCGAGAAACAGGCATCACAGTAATCCATGTCGTGTTGAGGTCCAAGGCAGGTAAGGCAAACATCATGCCAGTCTGTCACAGAAAACTGCCAGCCACAAGGACACTGACGCATGGGAGGCCGGCCCACCTTAGAACTCCTCTTTCTGTTCCCTGGACCAGGCATAATGCGAGTGAGCAATTAAATCACAATACAGTACAGACTCAATGCCGCTCGGGTAAAAATAATTGGAACGGTCTTACCAAGATTCAGGAATGGCGTCAAGTGACTCTGATGGCAGAACTGAGGGGAAGACAAGATGAACTGCATCAATGGCATTGATCATAATGGACCCAAACTCAAGGTAGCGGTGCCACATTAAACTAGGCTTCTGATGCAGTATGTGAGGTGCTGTTTCTAACAGCAGGAGAAGCAGAACTGAGGTGGAGGAGGAGCCAATGGCCGTTACTGGCCAGACTACGAAAGCTACGATGTACATCAGCCTCATGGGCAGTGTGACAGGTGCCAGCTCCTCCCTCTTGAAAAAAAAAAGAAAAATCTCCCACGGATTGCTGGTCTCACGGCTAACACCCACCAGTGATGAATGGTGAAGACTGATACTAGGAAGATCATGCATAAGAACAGCTATCAAGACAAACAAGTACAGTATAACAGATCAATTTGGTTTTCTGAAAGGGTTAGGGAGTCAGTGAGGGATAAAAAGGGGACCTTTGTAATGTGAAGTAAAACTGGCGGATGAGGAATGGGAGGAGTACCAGGAAAACAACACAAATTATGTACTCACTAATTCTTGATCTTCTAGGAATGTCTTCACCACTCATTCACACCAATGACTTCAGAGCTGAAAGTGCTAGGACCCTGCGGGAGCCAGAACTTTTCAGGAGGGTCGTCGCTGCAGTAGGATGTGCATATGCACAGCACCACGAGACTGGCTTGCACTGCACGGCTTACATCAGCACCGGACGTCAACTGCCTCAGTACCTTTTTTTAGTGAGGAGGTGCAGCGTCTTCTAACACTAGTGCACTTAACCTAAGGGCATAACAGAGCCCTAGTGACCTGTGTAAGAAGGGCCAACAAATTAGAAACACAGTGTCTTCAAAGCTCAACTAAAAACAAGGGGTGAAGACCAACAGAGAGAGCGAGCCCAAGGGATGGAAGGTGGGTGTGTTAATCGATGGTGAAGATATTCCTAGCAGATCACAAATTACAGTGAGTATGTCATTTTTATATCTTCCAGGAATTAATCTTCACCACTGATTCACACCAATGGGTTAGAGTAAAAAACTCAGGTAAAAGTCCCCCGGGCAGGGTGGCAGGAGCCGGAGCTCACTCAGGAGAGAAGTCCATTAAGGGTGGTCCTGCCTAAGGAGGCATGCTGCCCAGCATGGACATCCAGAGTAAAGTGCTTGATGAAGGAATGCACAGTGTTCCAAGCGGGAGTCCTGAAAATATCATCAATAGGCACAAAGCAAATATCTGCCAAGGACATAGCAACCACTCTACTGGAGTGGGCACTTACCTGGTCTTCCAGCTTGACCTGCACCATAGCGCAGCAGTGTCAGAGGCAGCTGACAATCCATGCAGAAATGCATTTGACTGGAATGGGTTGTTCCATCCGATTAGGGTCAAAGGAGACAAATAGCTGCACAGACTGTCTGATGTCCTTAGTTCTAGCGAGGTACAACATGAGGGCTCTTTTATTATCCAGAGAATGAAGAGTGTGTTCCCCTTCATTTTGGAAGTTAGAAAAGTATGTAGGCAGCACTAGAGGCTGATTTAAGTGAAACTCTGATATAATCTCAGATAAAAACTTGGGATGTGTGCAGGGAACCACTTTGTCTCTGTGGAAAACAGTACACGAAGGGTCTATGACCACAGCATGAATCTCAAACTCTGCAAGTACAGGTGATGGCCATTAGAAAACTGTATGGTCTTGTAGTATGCTGAAACAGTGCACAAATGGACCTCTATCATAGAGTACTGCAAATCTGCATCAGAGAGGTCCAACAAGTACTCCAGAATCCTGTCTGATGGGCACTGGAATGGGTCTATATGAGTTTTGAAGCACCACACAGAGAAACGCTTCCACTTGGCTGTGTAGGTTTTTCTGGTGAAAGATTTATGAGCAGCCATTAGAATCTCAGAGACCCTCAGATACTTTATACCTGTTCACCTCTAGCTCCTCAATTGCCATGCCTAGAGGTGAAGGCAATGCAGATTGGGATGGACCAGGGACCACTGCATCAGAAGATCCATCCTAAGAGGAAGGGCCCTCTGAGGACTGACTGACAGCCTGCTGAGCAAAGGAAACCATATATGTCAAGGCCAGCACGAAGCAATCAGAATCATCTTACCGCCATGAGTTTCCAGCTTCAGTAGTACCCTCTGAACTAGAGGGACTGGTGGAAATAAATATACAGAAAAAGATTTGTCCACTGCAACCTGAATGCATCCTGACAGAAAATGCCAGGTCCTGGATTTTTTAAGCAGAATCAAGGCAGTTTGTGTTAAGTGAGGAACCAAAAAGGTCCACATCTGGGGTTCCCCACTCATCTAACAGCAATGTCTGGTACTAACGACCATTCATGAGGGTCAGCTTCTGTTCAGCTCAACTCATCTGCCAGCATGTTCTTAGCCCCTGGTAAGTAAACTGCCTGGATCAGAATGCCCTGTTCCCGACACCATTCCCAGACTCTCATTACTTCTTTGCAGAGAGGGTAAGAGTGCGTTTCCCCTTGTTTGTTGATGTAGTACATAACAGAGTTGTTGTCTGTCTGGAAAAGTACTATCTTGTGGCTGACGATGTCCACAAGGGTCTGCAGGGCATAGAGAACTGCTCTCATTCCCAACATACTGATGTGGAGATGGAACTCTGCAGGGCTCTCAACTCCTTGAATGTGGTACCCCTAACAATGGGCTCCCCATCCCAGCAGACACACTTCTGTGGCGAGAGTTACCTGAGGCTCTGGCTGAGAAAAGGGGAGACCCTGAAGGTCGTCTCCTGTGTCCACCATGCAAGTGATCAAAGCAGGGGCGTCATCACTATGATAGCATAAGACTAAGGATGTGTTGCTTGGGACCACTGCATGCAGAGCATCCACTGATGCACACAAAAAGTGACAGCATATTTTTTTATTTTAGTCTTTTGGTAACCGGGTAAGGCCCACTAGGCACAAGTGCCTGTTTTCAGGGGTGACCTGGGAGGACCGTGTGGCCCACCTAATCATCTGCCCCTTTTCCCTACCTAATGCGTTACCGCAGACTCTAGTTAATCCGCAGCTTACCCGTGCTTCCCTATTGCTAGAGTACTCATGTCTATCCCATGCATTCTTGAATTCCCCTACTGTTTTTTCCCCCACCACCTCCGCAGGGAGGCTGTTCCAAGCATCCATTACTCTTTTATGAAAAAGTACTTCTTTACGTTGCCCCAAGCCTACCCCCCCGTAGCCTCATATCATGCCCCTTTGTTCTTGTACACCTTATTTTCTGAAGGATACTGCCCTCTTATACCTTGTCTATACACCTGATGTACTGGAGTGCGTCTATCGTATACCACCTTTGTCTCGCTCCTCTCCTCCAGGGAATACATAGAGGTCCTCTAGTCTTTCCTCATATGACTTTTGGTGCAGTCCTTGCAACACTTTTCTTGCCTTTCTCTGGACTGCCTCTATAGTTTGTCTATGTCTTTCTGGAGATGCGACCTCCAGAACTGGACACAATACTCCAGATGAGGTCTCACTAGTGATCTGTACAGTGGCATAACCACCTCTTTTCTGCTGGGGATACCACTCCATATGCACCCTAGCATTCTACTGGCTCTCCCCACAGCCTTCTCACATTGTTTGGTTACCTTTAGGTCATCAGATATGAATACCCACAGGTCCCTTTCTTGACTGGTGGCTGTCAGTACCTCCCTTCCCCCAACTTGTACTCCTCCCTTGGATTTCTGTGAGCCAAGTCTATGATTTTACACTTCTTTGCACTGAATCATAGCTACCACCCTCTCGACCACTCCTCAAGCATGTTTAGTTGCTTTCTAATTTTTTCCACACACCCCCGGAGTGTCGACCCTGTTGCATATCTTAGTGTCATCTGCAAAGAGGCATACCTTTCCCTCTAGCCGCTCTACAATGTCGCTTATGAAGACATTAAAGAGGACTGGTTCAGCACGGATCCCTGTGGCACCCCCTCGGTCACCCCCCTCTCCTCGGATTGAATGCCATTTACCACCACCCTGTGTCCTGTCACGCAACCATTTTTTTTAATTTTTATTGAGACATACGCATGGCTACAGACAATCTTGGTAGTACACATATAGTGGAGCAATGTAAACAATGTACTGTACATCTGCAGTCAGACACATTTTGATGACAGTCAAGTGGTCAATCTCTGTAGATATTAAGGAGCAGCGCCCCACCCAGTCTCCCCTCAATTCAATCTCTATGGAACAAATGTTCCATCTGTTTGAGCCATGTACCATATCCACTTCTGCCACCTCACATTAAAAGTTGGCAATTTGTCTGCTAGACCAGCAGTTAATTTTTCCAAATGGTATATGGACGTCACAATTTGTCGCCAATCTGTCACCGTTTGTTATCAATGGTTTCATCCACCTCCTGGTTACTGCTGTCTTGGCCATCAATATAAATAAAGGCAATAAAGTCTTGTGTCATGAGGGGGAATATGGAGGCTATATCATCAATAGGACCATTTCATCCATCAATTCCACTATTTCCCATAAGCAATCTCTTAACTCATCTTGAAGGGTGCACCAAATTGGGGTAATAAGGGACAGGACTGAAACACACATCCCAAATCTGCCAACTGACAGCAGCAACCCCTCCAACAAGCCCCATAATGTGATGGGAGATATTTGGTTAATAGCGCTGGTGCTTGAAAATATCTACTTCTACACTTCCAGGAGAGCCCCCCCCAAATTACTGTGCTTGTAATTTTCACTGCTTCAGGTGCAGATTGTAGCCATGTTTCAAAAGTAACTGATGAGCCCAAGTCCTTATTCCAACTGTCCAGCACAAAAAAGGTGGAATTCCCCAATTTATCACTCATAATCTTATATATTTGGCCTATTAGATGTAATTCTAAATTCCCATCATTATGACTGATTATTAAACCAAGAAGAGGAGGCTTCGAGGCAGGAAGTCTAGTGTTTGCCTCTGTTTGTTGTTGACTATATCCCCTAACCTGCATATATTTATTTCAGGTTCAGATTAATACCTTTGAGCCAACAGGGTTCTTTGACAAAGGTTCCAAGTCAAATGAAAAAAAAAACAATACATTACAGTACACCTAATACAAGGGTCACATATTGGCAGAGTCATGCTAAACACAAAGTAATAGATACAAGGCAGTTACAGGTGCAATAGGAGGTACAACATTATGTCTCATTTATAAGGTAGAAGCTCAAAAGTCACAGTTAGGTTTCTGAGTTCTGGTAGTGCAGAGTTGGCAGCCAGAGAGGGCTTTGTCCTGGGGTACTACTGTCAACAGCCAGAGAGAGCTTTGTTCTGGGCAGGTAGGGAGAAGGTAGAGTAACATGGATATTATGCGATTGGGTGAGACAGACACAATGGTGCCATTGGGCTAGGAATTTTATATGTTTACGTACGTACGAATGTGTGTGTATGTGTGTATACACACACACACACACACACACACACACACACACACTCACAGAAGCTAACTGACCTTGTGTCACCAAGCTGCTTCCAGACTATGGCCAACAATGCATTTAAGACAGTATGCCACTGTCCCAATAACTAACCAGAACCTACTTCTTACTTTACCTTGCACTCTGATCAGCTACTTATCATAACCAACCTCCACCTATCCTGATCCTTCACCCATCCCTCCCTCCCACCCATCATTCTGCTGTTTGTCCTGAATAACACCTAGCACTTAACCCCATGCTCTTAATCTTTCTTTTGTCCTCTATATCATCCTGAGCAGAACAGTACAGGTACCAACTTGACTGTATGCACCTTCTTATTTAGATCCTTCTTATGTATTTTTTTTTTTTGTTAGAATGATTTTTATTTACAATTTTTCCATAAGGTACAGGGGAAGGCAGTCATAAGTTCATCTTAATACATAGTGGTTAACTTATACAGGTTGTAAGAGTTACATATCATACACATATAGAGTACATAGGATTCAATTTCATAACATGACAGAATAATAATAGGTTAAGTCCATTCACTATATTCAGAGTTATCCACCCTCTCCTTCTTATGTATTAGCTAGTACACTAGCCCGTTTTCCTTATATCCAAACCCATCCCATTGTGCTGTTGTAATATTTCTTGCTTGCTTATTTGTCCTTGCAGAGCCACATGTGCATGTTACTGTCATACCAGGACCTCCTTGTGAATGAGTATACTCAGCAGTCTTTTTTTTCCTGTAACAAAATTAATTGAGTGATAGTTTGTCAACTACCATCAAGGCTTATCTTGATATACTGTACTATTCACTCATGTTATTTAAGCAATAATGCCCGACAGGGTGTGTGTCATGCTGGGATAATGTCACACCTCAGGTGGTTGGGCACGAGGCCACAGGCCGAGTGTGACCAACAACTGAGGCATGACGTTATCCCAAATGACACATGCCCTGGAGGGCATTATCGCTATTATACAATGGCTCATTGTTATATATAAAATAAAAAAATAGTTTTAAAGAATGTTTTTATTAGTGTGGAAAAATATTTTTGTTTCTTAAGAGGAGATGCAAAAAAAGGGATCATCGGGATCATCCATATTGGTTCACAGTGCTGAGACTAGACGCATGATGTTGTACTGGGATAACATCACGGGTCCAGCCCAAGACTGACCAATCAGAGTCCAGGATTTTTTCTTGCCATTGTATAATCCTATTTATACAATGGCAAGAAAGAATCCTGGCTTCTGATTGGTCAGTTGACCATCACAGCAGGGATGTTATCCCGGCATAACATCCCTGCTGATTGTTGGATGATTTATTAGATGATCTTTTAAGAAACAAAAATATTTTTCCACACTAACAAAAACACTCTTTAAAATTATTTGTTTTATTCTGTATAAAACAACAAGCCATTGTATAATAGGAATAATGCCCTCCAGGATGGGTGTTATGCTGGGATAACATCCCTTCTGGGGTGTTGGACGCCCTCGGCCAGTGGCCTCGGGCCCAACCACCCGAGGTGGGATGTTATCCCAGCATAACACCCACCATGGAGGGCATTATTCCTTTAGTAACAATTCATTTATTTTTATTTAAAATTGGTGACCGGGAAAGGTACACTCAGCAAAGGCTCATTTCCAGGTGCGACCCAGGTACAATGCAAAGCAAACTCTGGAGTTTGAACATTTTTATAGTAAGCATATGTTACAAGAATTTGCAAGAGTATAATTAATTACTGGCACAGTTTATGTAATATGTACAAGGGCAAGCCACAGTGTGATAAGGCGAGTACATAAATGTAAAATAAGTTATAAATAATTTATTTTCAGACACTAGTAGGCCCCTTGGTGAGGAACTGGGGCAAGTAGAGGCCCAGGTTATGTTTAGACGGGCAGTTGACTCAGGCCAGCCAGGGTCTATTTTCTCAGGGAAGGAGGGAAGGTAAAGAGGAAAAAGAACATGTTTGAGGTAAGAGGGGAAGAAAGCAGAGCAAAACCTGCCAGGGAGAATAGTGGTAAAAGCTCACAAGGGGTCAGAAGCAAGACGGAGGTGTGGTCAGGAGCATTGGGGGCACTGAGGGGAGGAGTTCGAGGATCTTTTTAAGTGATGAGAAAGGAGATGCAAGATGAAGGTCAGAGGGTAAATTGTTCCAGAGAAGAGGGAGATGGTACAAGAAGGCAGACTGGCCAGCAGATGAGGGATGGAGAAGGAGCGCGAGTCTCTGTGGTAAAGAGAGTAGGTAGTGGAAATGGCAGCTGAAAGTTGGGATAAGAGATGGGGGGAAGGGAGTCAAACCAATACTTAGCTATGAGGGAGGTGTAGTGAACAGTTTGCTTATGAGATAGCGGAGCGAGGGAGAGTGAGGCATAAAGGAGGCAATGATGGGTAAGAGGGGGTGAGGCGGTGGCAAAATGGCAGAATGAGTTAAGAAGAGTATCCAATTTGGAGAGAGATGTGACTGGGACAGTGCCGTTGACTACATCTGCACAGCCCAACAATAGCAAAATTGCTTTGAGTACTAATTCACATCAAGTGTGGAGAAGGGAGGCAGGCTTTGTGGCGGTAAAGGATTGCAAGTTTGGGCCGGAGTTTGGTGCAGAGGGCCTCAATGTGGGAGGAGAAGTCCAGCCAGACACTCAGGTACTTGAGAC
Organism: Neoceratodus forsteri; assembly: GCA_016271365.2. NCBI lineage: Eukaryota > Metazoa > Chordata > Ceratodontiformes > Ceratodontidae > Neoceratodus > Neoceratodus forsteri. Next base: position 159,010,470 of record CM057456.1, on the reverse strand, counting down.
CATCTCAAGGGGGTGAACCGTCCAGGGTGGTGATTGCTTGGGGGGGAAGGAGCCAAGCTTCTCTCTGGAGCAAACCAAAAAAACATGGTTACTGTGTTTTTGGCATTTAGTTTTAATTGGTTTGATTGGAACCAGGTTTGAAGCCTGTTGAAATCATTTTGGAGAAGAGGGAGAGCACAGTTAAAAGATGGGCCAGATGCGGCCCAGTGGTGCTGAGGGTTGAGGTGCTGGATGCCACACCTCACTCCACGATGGCGACCCGGGTTCGGGAATGAGCCCAGGTTGTCGGGGGTTGGCAGGAGAGGACTAGGATTGAGCATCCGACGACAGCTCTCCTAGTCCTGGGGAGGAGGGGTGGACTCTGCTGGTCCCTGGGGACGCCCGGAGGTACTGCAGTTGCACGTGTGCTTAGTTGGGGGGAAGCGCGGCAGACATCTGCAAGTCAGTGTGCTGACGTTATTGCACATCCTTGCTTCCACAGAGGAAATAAGTGGGAGGAAAATGGCAGCACAAGTCCGCAGCATCTTGATGGCCGCAGTTTCACCGACTGACTATACCTGAAAAGGCATGTGCCGGGTAATGGATCCTCGCCGGGTGCGGGGGCTAAGGGGGGGCCCCTTTCACAGGTGTAGTTGCGTATGCCACCTGGGCATGTCGAGCTTCAGGGTCGGCGGTGGAACGGTGGCTGGATACAGGGCAGTACTGTGGCTGCAGGTAAAAATTGTTAAATGATTAAAAAAAAAAAAAGATGGGCCAGAGGCACAGATGATGGTGTCATCTGCGTACATATGAATGTTAGTGGAGAAACAGACTGAGGGGAGATTGTTTATAAAAATGGAGAAAAGAATGGGGCAACGGATGAAGCCTTGAGAAACCCCGGGGAGTATAGGGAGAGGAGAAGAGAGTGCACAATGCCAATTTGAACTGACTGTTGTCTATTTTGGAGGTATGAGCGGAACCAGTCAACAGCTGGTTTTGCAAGGCCAAAGGAATTAAGCTTTTGAAGGAGTGGATGGAAGACAGAGTCAAAAACTTTTGCCAAACCTATGAAAATAGCAGCAGTGATTTGGCTTTGGTCCATTGCAGTTAGGATAGAGTCAGTGACACACAGCAGTGAGGTGACTGTGGAGTGCCATTTGCAGAAGCCTGATTGCACAGGTGATAGTAAGTTATCTGAGGAGAGAAAGTCAGAAATTTTTGCAAGGATGAGTGATTCTTGGACTTCAGCAAGGGAGGGGAGAAGCAAGATGGGCCAGTAGTTTCCAAGGGATGAGGGATCACCGCCCTTGTGTAGGGGGAGGACCTTGGCTGATTTCCAGGCATTGGGAACTGTAGCTGTGGAGAGAGAGAGAGAGAGAGAGAGATTTAGTATATGTGTCAAAGGAGCGGTTATGGCAGGTGCGGTGATGTGGAGCAATTTAGGGTGGAGACTGTCAGGGCTTGATTTGGAGGGGTTAAGGGAAGTGATTGCCGTGTAAAACTTCATGAAGAGAGAGAAGGGAGGAAAGAGGAAGCTGGCTGGAGAGGATGGAGATTCAGGAGGGCAGGGAAAAGGGCCAGATATGTACTTTTCTTGCACGTACTGTACATTTGTATCCACTGTTCTTCCTTTGTACCTAGAATATATGTACTCTATCTTGTTCTTACTTTGTGTATGTTCCTAATATATGTCTCAGGATCTCCTTGTGAATGAGCTTGCTCAATGGAGTTATTCTTGCAATAAACTTGAACTTGATATATCTGTAGTGATCGCTCATGGTTAGGCCATAACTACTGTAGGGAATCAAAGGTTATAACCCCCTCTGAATTCAGGAATTGATGAATAAAATGTAGGCCAAGATGACACCAGTGTTTGAATGCTACAGTATATCCAAACAATTTGGCTGAAAGTGTTCATCTGCTGATAGTAGCCTTGTGTAACAGAATATGTCTGCGAACTTTGGATGATTTTGCAGGCTATACCACATTCTCAATGTTTGTGAAGTGACATGAGTGAAATGTCAGAGGGGGTAAATTTATTTGTGGAGAAAAGGGTACGTGCAGTGACATGGACATCACTGAGTGTGAACTTAATGTCCTTCCAAGGAACCCTATATCGTGAGGAAGTCCAAAATAAAACTGTCTGGAGGTGTGCTGCTTTAGCATATAATTCAAGGTTCAGAAGAGTTGCTCCTTTCTGGATTATGGACAACTGAGGGACCGACAGGTGCACCCTGGGTCGCTGACCCCCCAGACAAAATTAGAAAGCATTTTATTCCAAGAGGCATAATAAAAACATGCCAGTGGGTATGGGAGAATTTGGTATAAATAATCTGGGTAACATTCATATGTGTAGTTTCAATTTTCAGAAAATAAAAGCATTAATTTACCCCAATTATTTAAATCTTCCTGAACTGACAGTGTAAGGGGACCATAATTAAGTCCAGGTTAAGTAAATCTTTTGGAATAAAGATTACCAAGCATTTAATTTTCGTCTTAAGCCATTTTAATGGGTAAAATTAAAGGTCAAGACTTCCATCTTGGTAAAGTTTAATCTAGATCCCGCTAGCTCATCAAATTTATCCAGAATGGCCCATGCCACAGGAATGGACCCCTCAGGAGACAACACTGTTAAGAGAATGTCATCAGCAAAAAGCCCCATCTTGTATTCTACCTACCTCAATAAGATGCTCTCCACCCACATCTCCCTGCGCACTGCAGCTGCCAAAGGTTCCATGTATAGTGCAAATAAAAGGGGGGATACAGGGCAACCCTGTCTCGTTCCCCACTGCAATGGTATAGGGGATGTGATAGAGCCATTAATTCTGATGTGGGCTGGTCATGGTACATAGTCCTTATCCAAGTCAGAAATGTGTCCGGGAAGGTGTGGCTTGGACCCGGACGACATGGCTGATTAAATTTTTTGCTCTGTCCTCCCCTGGTGCTCCATCGACTGAAATCAGCACTGATGCTGGGCTGAACTGCATTTCTTTCAGCTGGGAATTCCTCCCCCACTCCCTGCCGCTACTATCCTGCCATTTTTTCACCTGGTGATCCATTTTTCCCAGTTGACTGAGTCGACATGCTGTGCTAGTCACGCCGCTGCGCTAGGCCGTAAAAGCCCCCTGGTGTAGAGTTAACTCCCTCACTGAGTCATGAACTGAAGACCCCTGCGCCAGTGGTGAAGTTGTCGGGTCGCAATTTCCGGTCGTTCTACCGCATTTTCCCTCTCATTCATAAGTGGTTACCTGTTCTAGACAACCCGCTGGTTGGGACAGAATGAGTGAAGTAATGGCAGCCTATGCTGACACCGGTAGCGGGCCAAACATTACCCAGGGCCTTTCTGGGCAGATGCAGGTGGGGGATGCCCTCACTAATATTACACAGATGTTGGAGGCTCTACTTGCCCAGGTAGATGGAATTGGGGCAACCCTGGCAGGAAATGTAGCTGATGTGAGACGGTTGGAGGACAAACAGAACGTCCTGGAGCAAAGAACCAAGGATTTGGAAAGGCAGCATATTCTGGCATGGCAAAGACTGAGGGAACACGAAGCAAAGCTTACCAGACTCTGGGAGAGGGCTGAGGAACAAGAGAACACGGGAAGAAGGAACAATATTAGGATTCTGGGGTCCCCGAGGGCATCGAGGGCTCCAACATGTAGAGGTTCACTAGTGAGCTCCTCCGGCAACTTTTGGGAGACAGGTGGAAGGAACCCATCAAGGTGGACAGAGCCCACAGGATAATGGGCAAAGTGGAGGGTTCTTCTGCCCCACTAACTATCATAGCCTATCTACTGCGCTACTCAGTCAAAGAAAGAATTATGAAAGCTGCGAGGGATCTTGGAGATCTTACCTGGAAGGGGGCCTCCATATCTCGCTGTATCAGGACTTCTCACAGGAGGTTGCAGCTAGGCGAAGGGCGTTTGGCCCCATCAAGAAAATCCTGCAGGCCAACTCTTTTCATTATCGGTTTAAACGACTTACCGCCATGCACATCTCGAAAGGCAATAAAGCTTTCCTGGCAGAGTGCCCCAGGGACGCTGAAGTGTGGCTCCTCAATCACTGGCCAGGCCTTCTCCCCAAGACTACATCTCCCAGACGCCTCTGGGTCCCTGGGGGGCAGGACAACAAATAGGCTTAAAGAAAGGAGAAATGGTTCCTGGAGGACTCCAATCACAAATGGACTGGTCCTGCTGCCAATGGATCCCCCAGCTCCTCTCCTCCAGAGTATGGAAGGCACGCAGATTCGGATGGTAGGTTTGTTGACAAACAATCCCTGGTACCGCAGGAGGCGCCCTGAAAACTGGATCAAGGGAAACACCCTCTTCCTGTGCACCACCGCCATCGTTCCAGAAGCCTCCGTCCTGCAGCCACCGGTACATCTGCGTCTTCACCCCCTGCAAAGCTTCCCAGGGCTGAGGCCTTGTCTCCAGATAGGCTCCTGAATTGTGACCACCATGAAAAGGACCAGAGCAAGCCCATGGACTCTGCTGCCCCGATAGACTGGGCAGATGACGTAGAAGAAACTGAGGAAGAATGGGCAGCAGTTGCTGGAGTATTCAGACCTGGTGCTAAGTCATTTGCCGAAACCCTGGCCACCCCACAGCAGACACGCACAGGCGAGGAGACCTGCATGAGCTGCCCTGCCTCACCAAGAAGGAATAGATGTCTTTCAGGACTGCCTTCTGAAAGATAAGACTTTCTCATAACTTTACTTGCTTTATTATTCCCTGCTGTATGTATAGATAGGCAGTCTGGAGTGGGTGTCATGCCGGGGAGCTGGTGGTGCGTTTTGCACCAAGGGATCAGCCCAGCTGCTACACCCGATGACCAGCTAGCTCCTACTGACCCATGGGTCCCAATATCCTCACTGCTATCGATGGGATGAGGTAGTTGATTCCTCCTCCTCAGCCCTTCCCTCTCACAACTGCCTTCCCATCTGGTGGATAGCGCCATCAGGGAGCCTCTGGCCATGGTTTTTTTTTTTTTTTGTAGGACTTTGTTGCTACCGACTCGCTACTGACAGGTACTGTTACTTGCCTAAATGCTTTTTAGAGAGAAAGGCAAGGAGGGGCCCTCCCTCCCATATTTCCCCCTTCTCCTCCCTTCCCCTATCTCAGCTGTTTTTATTATATTAACTGCTGCCGGCCCCTGTTGGCTGAGATATCCTGGCCCCAGGAGTTAATGTCCTTATGCACTGTGAGGCCAGGTGGGAACAGGTCATGGCTAACTTATCTAGACCTTCCCCTCCCATTCTTGGTGCCTGAATCAGTGTGACTTGGAGACCCATTTGGGCCTTCCCTCACACATTTACTTCAGCACTATTAGCTTGGTTACTTTTTCTTACTACCATAGTTATAACTACAGGTTGTACACTGTTGTTCTTATTGTATTTTACTGCGTAGTTTTTTGTCTTTTGTACTGCATAGCTAAATTGTGTTTGTTTTCTGACTAGGTTCCATTTTGGAGTGGTAACATTTGTTATAGCTCTCCTTGGCCTGTGCACCATTCTTTTCTCCTTTTCCCTGGCCTTTTTTAGACCTCACTTACCCCTTTTGCACCGGTTACTCCTTTCTGTTTTTCGCTTTTCCCTTCCCCTCCTCCCCCTCCCTTTTTTGGGATGATTATGGCTGGCAAGTTTCCTGCAGCGCAGGGTTGGAGGTACGTCTCCTGGAATGTAAAAGGGCTTAACCACCCCGCCAAGCATACTAAGGTGCTACAGTTCCTGAGCTCTCTGGGCACAGACGTGGCCTTACCTCAGGAGACACACCTCACCACCAGGACTGTTTCATGGCTTAAAAAACTGTGGGTTGGGTTGGGTCAGTGATAGCCAGCTGTGCCTCGAGCAAATCCAGAGGGGTGGCTATCCTGCTGTACAAGGCGTCCCCCTGGTTGGTGGAGGATACCCGAACAGACTCCCAGGAAAGGTGGATAATGCTACTCTCTCCTATCCTGGGTTGAGGGTGCACATAGTCAACGTATATGGCCACAATAGTGACTCAGGGGAATTTTTTCCAGATATCAGCCAGGCTCTTTCTAGTCTAACAGATGGTTTTGCAGACATCCCAATACTCACGGGGGAGCGATTTCAACTTAGTCTTGGATATTTTTCTTGACAAATCTCTCCCCACCCCACAGTCCCATCCTAAGGACCTGGCTGGACTCACTGACTTGATGTCAGAGTGGGGTATGTGTGACCTATGGCGGAGGGACAACCCACAGGGGCAGGACTACTCTTTTTCCCTCGCTGGTCCACAATACCCATAGTAGGTTGGATTTTTGGCTGGCGAATCAATCAGCCGCACCTGGAGTCACAGAGGTCAAAATGGGGAACATTATTATTTCTGACCATGCCCCAGTATCTCTCTTATTCCACCCACCTGGTCAAGGGGCTCCCTTCATGAGATGGAGGTGCAACCCCTTGCTGCTGCAGGATAAAGAGTTCCAGGTCTTCATAAAGAACGAAGCCCACACCTATTTTTCATTGAACGCCTCTGATTAAGTTTCTGCCGCCATGATTTGGGAGGCCTTTAAGGCAGTCATTAGGGGCAGGATAATCTCCTACTCAACGGCAAAGATATGGAAATTACATACTTACCATAATTCTTGATCTTCTTGGACGAAGGCTCCACCACTCACTCACACTAATGGGAGTTTGCTGGAGGCGCTAGGACCCAGCAGGAGTAAACTTTTTCAGGAGGGCCGGCGCCTGAGATGGAGCTGTGAGGAAGCGGCAGCGTGAGCCCGGCATGTGAGGTCATGACTATCTCGGTGTTGACCCTCCAACCGCCTCAGTACCTTTTTTCTCCTGAGGAGGTGCAGCCTGACTAACCTAGAAAGGACTAACCTAAAAATCGGACATAAGATAGTCCAAATGACCCGTGTAAGAAGGGTCAACAATAAAGTCTTCACAGCTCAGCCATTGAGGGAGTGAAGGCCATAAACAGAGAAGTGAGCTCGGGGGATGGTGGGTGGGCGTGTGAATGAGTGGTGGAGACTTCGTCCAAGAAGATCAAGAATTACGGTTGACCCAGCCGGGTCTCGCTGAAGGAAATAAACATTTGTTGAGCCTTGCGAATTTCCTTTGTTCTATCTAGATCGAACTGCAATGCTCTCTTAACATCCAGCGAATGAAGGATACGCTCCCCTTCATTCTGGAAGTTCGCAAAGTAGATAGGAAGGACTAAAGGTTGGTTCAGATGGAATTCTGAGACAACCTTAGGGAGAAACTTAGGATGAGTCCTAAGAACTACTTTGCCCTTGTGAAATACAGTGTTTGGGAGGGGGGTTGTGACCAGTGCATGTATTTCAGAAACTCTACGGGCAGAAGTAATGGCCCCAGGAAGACCATTTTCCAAGTGAGGTACTTCAAGCTCCAAATAGCTAGAGGCTCGAAAGGTTTATGAGTGAGCAGATCTAGCACAATGTTAATGTCCCAGGCTGCAACCAGACGTCTAATAGGAGGTCTATTATGCAGAATACCCCTAAGAAAACTCTTAACTACGGGCAACTGAGCCAGCGACATGGAAAATACTGGCTCATGATATGCTGAAATGGCACAAAGATGAACTTTGACGTGGAATACTGCAGCCCTGTGTTTAAGAGGTCTAAGAGATACTCCAAGAATTTATTTGGTGGGCAGAAAAAAGGGTTCCAAGAGGATTTTGCACACCAGAGACAGAAATGCTTCCATTTAGCTGTGTAGGTTTTTCTAGTGGTCAGCTTACGCGCAGTCAAAAGAATATCTGAAACTCTACAAGAAACATTGAACCTATTCACCTCTATATCTTCAGGAGCCGAAGGTGAAGCAACCTCAGGTTGGGATGGACCTCAAGACCCTGGGTCAGAAGGTTTGTCTGAAGAGGAAGCGTTTTCGGGGGGGTCCGATAGTCTGCTTGAGTAGTGGGAACCATATCTGCCGAGGCCAGAAAGGGGCAATCGGAATCATTCTGCCCCCCTGAGACTCCAATTTGAGTAGTACCCTCTGAATTAGGGGAAGAGGAGGAAAGGCATATAGAAAGCGTTTTGTCCACCTCAGTCTGAATGCATCCTGACAAAAAAATGCCAGGTCCTGGATTTCTGGAGCAGAAGAGAGGCAGTTTTGCTTTGAGTGGGGACGCAAAAAGGTCCAGGCCTGGAGTTCCCCACTCTTTGAAGAGTGACTGAATAATGGTTAAGTCGAGAGACCACTCGTGAAGATCCACTTCTGTTCTGCTGAGATGGTCTGCCAGCTTGTTTTGTACTCCTGGCAGGTAATCCATCTGAATCACAGCCTTGTGGCTCCAGGCAGCATTCCCACACACTCATTGCTTCCCTGCATAATGGGTAAGAGTGTGCACTGCTCTGTTTTTTGATGTAGTACATCACTGCCTTGTTGTCCGTTTGAAGGAGAATGTTCTTGTAACAAAGTATGTTCTCCAAAGCTTGGACTGCATAGAGGGTGGCTCTCATTTCCAGGATGTTTATGTGAAGGTGAGACTCGTCCTGAGTCCACATACCCTGGGTGTAGAGATCCCGGCAGTGGGCTCTTCTACCCATCAGGGACGTGTCCATGGTAATGGAGATCTGATGATCGAGGGGGTGAAAGGATATCCTTCCAGAAGGCTGTCCTCCTGAGACCACCAAGTGAATGACCTCTTCAGAGGTTCTGTCACCTTGATGAGAAAGGACAGAGGGTGAGTGGTTGGGGACCACTGAGTACTAAGCATCCACTGAGAGGTTCTCATGTGGAGAAGAGCCATATCACTCCTTCTGTCCTCTGGAAGAAAAGCATTCACACAGGAGGTGTCCAGAAGAGTTCCTATGAAGAGGAGCTTCTGGGAGGGCTGCAACTGTGATTTGTTGAGGTTCAGCAGGATTCCCACGGATGTGAGGAAGTCTGAGGCCATGGCTACGGCCTCCAGAGTCTCTTGCCTGGAGGGACCTGCTAGCAGCCAGTCGTCCAGTTATGGGAACACTTGTATTCCAATTTTCCTGAGGTGCTCCATGAGAATTGCACAACACTTTGTAAAAACTCGAGGCGCCGAGGATAGCCCAAAGGGCAGGACTCTGAACTGATGGTGTTGACCCAATACCATGAACCTTAGGTATTTGTGGTGCTTTGTGTGTATGAGGATGTGTTGGTAGGCATCCTGCATGTCCAGGGAGGCCAACCAATCATGTCAATGAATCATAGGTAGTAGGGTACCGAGTGATATCATCTTGAACTTTTCCTTGTGAAGGAACTTGTTTAACTTTCTGAGATCCAGAATGGGGCGCATGCCACCGGTTTTCTTTGGGACCAGAAAGTAATAGGAGTAGAAACCTGTGTTTCGCTGATCCAGTGGAACTACTTCTACTGCCCTGTTGTTCAGAAAGCCTTGTACCTTGGAAGCAAGAAGGTCTGACTGCACCGCTTACAGCCTGGGCTGGCATTTGGGAGGATGATCCAGAGTGGGTTCTGAAAGATTGAGAGAGTACCCTTCGCGGATTATTCTGAGGACCCATTTGTCTGATGTTATAGATTTCCACTAGTTGTAGAAGTGAGTCAGACATCCTCCCACTGTTGAGAAGTCCCCCTCGGGCAGCTGAGGTGGGACTTGGGCCGGAACCTCAGAAGGTGGCACTGGGCACTTTTGGGCTTTGTGCCTTCTACTGCGCTTCCTTTTGCTGCTGAGGGTTCTGGTTTCTGTTAAAACCTACTCTGCTGCCCTTGCCCCAAAAGGACTGACAGTTGTGAAACTGGCGCTCATTTCCACCGCCCCCGGGAGGGGATGGGCGTAGGTCTGGCTGTCTTAATGGCAGACCTAGTCTTCCATGTGGCCTCTAGTGCTTGCTCCACTTGAGGTCCGAACAGATACATACCATCGAAAGGAAAGGCCATGACTTGCTGCTGGGCATCATTCATGAAGCCCGAAGTACGCGCCAAGAGCGGCGACTAGGAAGGCCCAGCCACCCCACCCGCCTGTCCGAAACCAAATGGCCCGAAGGCCCCGGTGTCGGACTGGCTGGCTCAGGCAGTCGGACCAACCTCCGAGCCCATTACACCATAAGAGCAGCCCACTGGTGAAACTGCTCATCATAAAACTGCTCCAATAGGTGGAGAGGAGCTCCGGTGTCGAGGTCGTCGGCCACCAGAGACAGAAACCGGCAACTCCAACAGAGGTGGAGACTGGCGTCTGGCCCTAACAACTGACCGTTAGAATTAATTAAATATAATTGGTACTAATTCGAGATAATATGCAAAACAAACTGAACTAAGCTGCTAGTGAAGTTCAACTCCCAGCAGGCAAGCGACGTTGTTACTGAAGCACACTTGATGACGGGAAAAAAGGAACTAAGGCAGTTGGAGAGTCATCGCTGAGATAGTCATTACCGCACGTGCCGGGCTTGCGCTGCCGCTTCCTCGCGGCTCCATCTCAGGCGCCGGCCCTCCTGAAAAAGTTTACTCCTGCAGGGTCCTAGCACCTCCAGCCTCCAGCAAACTCCCATTAGTGTGAATGAGTGGTGGAGACTATGTCCAGGAAGATTAAGGCCCGGGCAGCTGAGGTCCACCGGTTGCAGATGGAACTCACCTCTCTGGAATCGCAATTCAAAGCATCGGCATCGCAGATGGCTAATGCCTCCCTTCTCTCCACTATTGTGGGCCTGAAATACCGCATTAACAGCCTCCTGAATGAGAAAGCGGAATGGCAGCTTCTCCACTCCAAGCACAAATTGTGGGGTTGGGGGGGTGATAAGAGTGGCAGGCTGCTAGCTTTCCACTTACTGTATGTAAGCAGCAAGCTGTTTCCAGAATCCACGCCCTTAGAAATAAACAGGGGAAGGTTGTCTCTGCTCCTAAGGAGATCAACAAGATGATGTGCCTCTTTTATCAGGCCCTGTATCAAACTTGCTCTGAGCTTATGCCTGAGGAGATCTCTAGGAAGCTCTCAGAATTTTGCCATGGGGTTCACCTCCCCAAGCTCCTGCAGGTGGACCGCACCAGCCTATATGCCCCCATTGACAAACAAGAACTTCAGACTGCCCTCTCCCAAATGGCAATGGGGAAAGTCCCTGGGCCTGACGGAATGACCGTGGAGCTTTATCAACTCAAGTCCAAAATCACTTCCCCTCTCCTGCAGGCCCTTCAAGAGGCACACTGCAAAGGCTCACTCCCCCACACCATGCGAGAAGCACTCATCACTTTACTTCCCAAGAAATCTTCTGATGCCCTGGACTGCTCCAACTTCTGGCCCATTTCGCTGCTTTCAGCGGATACCAAACTAGTGTCTAAAGTCCTGGTGAATAGGTTGCTTTGCATCCTTCCCACTTTGATTCATCCCTTGCAGTCTGGCTTCTCAAAGGGCAAGTCTGGTGTGGACAACCTGCATCTGCTCCTTAATCTGAAGTGGCTGGCTCTTCAATCTCCCATCCCTATGGCTGCCCTTGCAATTGATTTTTTGAAGGCTTTTGATTCCCTAGAGTGGGACTATCGCCATAGTGTTCTCTGGCTCTACAGTTTTGGTACCCACTTTTGTTCCTGGATAACCACCCTCTACCACCTGCCCACAGCAAAAATCCTCACTAATAGAGATATTTCCTCTCCCTTCTCTCTACAGAGGGGCACCAGGCAAAGCTGCCCCCTCTCCCCTCTCCGGTTTCTTACAGCCTTGGACCCCTTGATTAGGAGACTCCTATACACCTCTGGGATCACAGGGATCCTTGTCAATGGCCATGACTTCCTAGTAAATGCATATGCGGATGATATGCTCCTTACACTATCCAATCTGGATCTCTCTCACGCCTAGTGGTTCTGCCAGTGTTACAGGACGTTGCCCTTCTCTCTGGGTTACTTATCAACCAAAAGAAAATGACACTTTCCCCGCTCAATGCCAGATGCGGTAGGAGCTGCTTGGCAAGCATGTACATCGCCTGGGCCCCACAGGGTTTCTCTTATCTAGGTATTTTCATCTCGGCAGCTTGGAGTGATCTGGAAAAGACAAATTTTTTCCCCCCTCCTTTCTGCCCTTACAGCTGAGGTCCAGCAGTGGTGCAGGCTACAGTTGTCTTTGAAAGGCAAAATCGTGTAGCCGGCCCGGTGGCACGGAGGGTTGAGACGCTGGACATCACACCTCGTGCCACGCCGGCGACCCGAGTTCGGGAGCGAGCTCGGGTTGCCGGGGGTCGGCAGGGGAGGATTAGGATTGAGTGTCTGTAGACGGCTCTCCTGGTCCTGGGGAGGGTTCGGGGATTGTCCGCTGCACTTGTACCCCCTGGCAAAGGCTGGGGCACTACAGTGCATGGCAAATAGATGCTCAGGGATTGGAGCATGGCAGAAGTTTTCAGGTGCGTGCAGGAGTGCGCATGCTGAAGTGAGGACATCTTCGCTAGTCCGTGCTCGGAAGAAACTACAGAAAAATCCCCCTTTTTTCCCGTGAGGCGACGGCGATCGGAGGTAGTTCATCCGACCTCACGCCCAATGCGGGCCGACTCTCCAGTTCTCCTTGGGGTCTGGGGTCACTCCCTGTCAGGAGGGAGTGCCCAGACCTTGCATACCTGATGTAGCCCAGAGCAGCTCGGTTCAGGTGGGCAGTTGTGTATGGCGGCTACAGAAGAGACCCTGAGAGAAGCCCCGAAGGTAAGGGAGCATAAATAGAAGAGAAAAAAAAAAAAAAAGAAAGGCAAAATCGAGACTGTGTGCATGTTTGTACTCCCTAGAGTCTCTTATCTCCTGTCCCACCTCCCAATCCCTCTGTCCTCTACCCCGTTCTCCTCTCTGGACAAACTAATTTCCTCATTTTTGTGGGAAGGGAAAGCAGCCCGCTGGGGCCGCTCCAGGTTTAGGGCTCATTGGTCTAGAGGTGGACTGGGGCTTCCCTGGTTTACTAGATACCAACTGGCTTACCGTATGGCACAGGCCACCGCCTGGTTCACCCCTACCCTTTCTTGTCCCCCACAGTGGGTTACCCTAGAGTCCGCCCTTATCCAGCGTAACTCCCTCTTTTCCTTGTTATCAGGAAGGAAGGCCTCCATTTGCCAGATTACCCCGATTATGGCTGAAACCTGCAGAATCTGGCAGCAGGCCATGTTACTCATGGGTACCCCCACTTCAGCTCGTCCTCCCCCGATACTATATGCCCCCCTTTGGGGCAATAGCCTGATTCTGGTGGATAACCAACCTCTCTCTTGTCCTCGGTGGCTAGCAAAAGGGATTAAAACTGTTGGCGATCTTCTCCTCCCAGACACCGCAACCTTGATGTCCTTTGAGCAGTTGAAAGACCGTTATGGTCTAGAAGCTCAGGACTTTTGAAGATTTCTCCAAATTAGGAGTGCGGTCCACCCCCTCCTGTTGTGGCATGTAGATGAAGGGAAGTGGAGTTGCCTTGCTAATTTCCACAAGCCCAATCAGAGACAGGGTCTTGCGGGAACCATTTATAAAGTCCTGAGGGATTCACAACCAGACACCACCTCCAAATGCAGGCTGGCTTGGGAGGCTGAGCTCCAATGTTCTATCCCTCCTGAGCACTGGTCTGCCCTCTTGAGGGCAATGCACTGTGCTTATGTCGATGCCAAAAGCCAGCTGATACAGCTGAAGATTCTTCTCCGCTGGTACAAGACTCCAGCCCTACTCTTCCAACTGAAGCTGCTCAGCCATGATAGATGCTGGCGGTGCCAAGAATCCCCAGCTCACTTACTTCATGTCCTATGGACCTGCCGTACCCTTAAGAAGTTCTGGTTGGCTGTACTGGATGATTGCTCCAAAACTGTAGGGAAAAGAATCTCATTTTCGCATGCCTCTCCTCCTGGGACACATCTCTTCCCTCGACCCCCTGGCCACACCGCACAAAACATGGATCCTCGCTGCCCTTCTGGAAGCAAAAAGGGCTATCCTGACAAAATGGAGGCAGCCCAACCCTCCCTCCATTCTTTCCTGGCACGCAGCAATGCCCAGGCTAGCCATATTTGAGCGTCTTACTGCCACAGGACAAGGACAACTCCCCAAGTACTACAAGAAATGGGATGCATACCTCCACTTATATCTGCACTATTCCGCGCCCCCCCCCCCGGGAATCCGCCTCTGGTCTAGGCCCCCCCATCTCTTGTTCTTTTCTCCCTTCCTGCATCCTCACAAAGTACCACTGCTTTTCTTTTGTCTGACTGGCACCTGTTTCCTTGCCTCCCCTCACTGCTTTGGGTTGCTTCTCATACTCTCCCCTCCCCCACAGATATTAAGCACATAAGAGATATATATATGGTGCACTGATGGCCACAGGAAGGCTCCACCCCCTATAATATTCTTTGCTGATTGTTACTTACACTTCTCAGACAGACTATAGCATAGCTGATAGGCGGCCTTTAGTTGGACTTTACTAATAAATGCATGGCCGCTCCTTCTTGTGCTGTCATGGTATAGTTATGTAGACTGTGCTACATTCTGCAGTTTGTCTTTTCTTCGTTGATATCATCCTTGTGCTGTGCTTTGTGGTTGTGTTTGGAAATGCCTCTACAACTTGAAAACTCAAAGTCTTAAAAGATAAAAAAGAAATGTGTCTGGGAAATGAAAGGTCGACAGGGAATCCCACAGAAAATCCCAGTACACCCTGCCAAACGCCTTCTCAGCATCCAAACTGAGAAAGACCACCAGGATTTTTCTGGCTTGAATAAGCTCAGCCAACAGCAGCACCCGACGGATATTGTCCATTGTATTACGATTCTTAATGATTCCAGTTTGGTCAGGGTGTATCAGTGACAGCAGTATTTCTTCCAATTGCGAGGCCCTGACTGCCATAAACATTTTATAGTCAGTGTTTAATATCAAGATTGGTCAGTAAAGAGGATGGCTCCATCCCATCTGGCTTAGGGACCGGTGCGATTAACATAGGCCCATGACGGCAGAGGCTCTTTACCCCAGACACCTCCCTAAAAGCTGAGAGCATGGTGGATAAGAGTAACCTCAAGAATTTCTTGTACCATTCAGAGCCAAACCCGTCAGTCCCTGGGCACTTCTGGGTTTTGGTAGCCTGAATGTGACAAAGGACCTCCTCTGCATTGCACTGATAGGCCTCTCCAGGCCTTGTTTCTGGTCCTCAGTCAGATGGGGTAGGAGCACATCGGTCAAAAATATCCACCTAGCCTCAGGGGTCGACTGCTGCTCCAATTGGTAAAGGCTTTGGTAATATGACGAAAAGACTACCCAAATTTCCTGTTCTTGATGTGTAAGTCATTTAGTTTGGGACCAAATATTGTGGAGGTTTTCTTACGGATTTGCAACTTGTGGGACAGGGTACGCATACTGCAGGGTCCCCCTTGTAATTTGCATGTTTTAAATACTGCAGGGTTTGCTGTACTTTCCAGTCCATTAAATTTTGTAGTGCACTTTGTTTCTCTCTTCTTTTTAATTGTAGCTCTCCATCACCCTCTCTATACAATAACTAATATTCCTGAAGTTGACGCATTAATTTCTGATATTTCATTTTTCCTTTTTCCTTTTTTTCATTGCCGAATAAGCTATTTCCCCCCTGAGAATCACTTTCAAGGTGTCCCACAGTGTTGGTTGCTGCTACTTCTTCTGCACTGTTTTCCTGAATTATTTGGGGAATACGTTGTTGCATCACAGTTTGAAATTCCTGATATTTTAGCAGCAGGGTATTTAAACGCTAAAGGAATTGTTTCTGTTTCTTTCCCAGGTCAAGCTTTAAAATCAAGGGGTGGTGGTCTGAGAGAATTCGAGGCCAGACCGATATAGCTCTGATTATGGTATAATATTCACAGGTGACAAAAAAATTGTCCAGTCTTGAATAGCTGTGAAATCTGGCTGAATAATAGGTATATCCCCACTGGGATGTAAACATCTTTCTCCAAACGCCTATCAGTTCCAGCTGCTCGAAAGACCCTCTCAAAAAATGAAAAGCATTAGTAGTTCTGTGAGTGCCCTGGGTACTGGAGTCTAAGGCCAATGACCAAGTCATATTGAGGTCACCACCCATTACCAAAATTCCATCCAGCAAGTTCAGCACTGTTTAGAAAAGTTTGGACAACTGGGACCGATGACTGCAGGATCACTCAACCAGTTTCTGACCCAGTTTACCACCTTGGGGCCCACTCCTAGGCTGCCCAACTTATTTATTAACCTCCTATGTGGAACAATGTTGAAGGCCTTGCTGAAATCTAGGTAGGCCACACCCACCGCCCCTTCCCAATCTACCTCTCTGGTCACCCAGTCAAAGAAATCTATCAGATTTGTTTGACAATTTCCCGCTGCAAATTCATGTTGCCTTGGATCCTGTGCTCTGCTGGATTCAAGAAATATCACAATCCTTTCCTTTAGCAGTGACTCCATTAATTTCCCCACCACCAAGGTCAGGCTGACTGGTCTGTAGTTGCCAGCCTTCTCCCTGTTCCCACTTTTGTGGAGAGGGACTACATTTGCCCTCCTCCAATCCCCTAGAACCACGCCTGTCTCTATCGATTTGTTGAATAGGGCTTTTAGGGATGCTGCCAGCAGCTCTCTCAGTTCTTTTAATATTCTGGGTTATATCCCATCTGGCCCCAGAGCCTTGTTCCCCTTCAGATTCAAATTCCTTTAGGACTCTTTCCTCTGTAAACAGGCTGGTGTCCACCTCTCTCTCTCTCTCTCTCCAACTGGTGCTCCTATCCCCCAACAGTGGTACTTCTCCTTCCCCTTCTGTGAAGAAACAAAAATACTTGTTCAGGACTGTTGCTTTTTCTAGGTCCCCCTCCATACACACCCACTTCCTCCCTTTTTAACCTCACAATCCCACCCCCGTCTTCTTTCTATCACTAATGTACTGGAAAAAGGTCTTGTCTCATTTCTTAACTGCCCACACTATTTTTTCCTCCGTTTGCACCTTTGCACTCCTTACTACTTTCCCCACCTCCCTCTGCTTTTCCAGATACGGTTCCTTGTCTCCCAACCCCATGTTTCCTTGTACTTCCTGAAAGCTAGCCTTTTCTCTCTTACCTTCCCAGCCACATCCTTTGAGAACCATAGTGGTTTTTTCTATCTCTATTTTGCTTACTTGCCTAACACAAAGGCTTGTTGCCTCTGCTATGGCTTCCTTAAGGCTAGCCCTTTGTTTCTCTACATCACCCCTTCTTCTCCTGCCAGGGCTTCCTTGAGACATCCCCCCAATTTTGCAAAGTCAAATTCAGGACCCTTACTTTCGTGTGGTTTAACTCGTCCACTGTTCTCACATTGAACCATACCGTATGATGATCAGTGGACCCCAGGTGGCTACCTACCACCACATCGGTGACTGTCCCCATTGGTGAGTACCAGGATCAATACTGCTCCTTCTCTGGTGGGTTCTGCCACAAGCTGCTTTAAGCATGCCCCCTGCAGAGCATGCAGGATGCCT
Source organism: Neoceratodus forsteri (assembly GCA_016271365.2). Lineage (NCBI taxonomy): Eukaryota > Metazoa > Chordata > Ceratodontiformes > Ceratodontidae > Neoceratodus > Neoceratodus forsteri. Next base: position 158,993,152 of record CM057456.1, on the reverse strand, counting down.
CTGCTACTGGCTGTGGCTGCAGCCTGGGTGCTACAGTCCACATCAGGTAAATTGAAGTCTCCCACCAGCAGCACTTCACCTCTGGCTGTCATTCTGTGGATGGCTTCCACTAGTACCCTATCCATCTCCTCCCCTTGTGCTGGAGGTCTGTAGATCACACCTGTGTGAATGGTAGTGCCATTTCCTGTCTCCAGGATGACCCACAGTGCTTCCTCTCCCTCCTGCATTCCCCGAATTTCAGTTGCTTAAATTTATTCCCCGACATAGATAGCCACCCCTCCACCCTTTTTTCCCCTACCCTGTCTTTTCAAAATAGAATGTAACCTGATATGGCTATATCCCATTCATGGTTCCCCATGTAGCATGTCTCAGTAACAGCAACAATGTCCAGGTCTGCCTCTGCCATCAAGGCCACTAGGGTCTGGGATTTTATTTCCCAGGTTGCGGGCATTCGTACACATGGCCTTCCAAGTTTTGCAACCAACTCTTCTAGTAGCTCCCCTCCTATCCCCACATCTTACCTCCCTTCCTCTCCTGTTTTTACTCCCATTCTTCCTTACCTCTGACCAAGAGGGAGAAGTTGAAGTTGCCTACCTTGACTTCAGCAAAGCTTTCGCTACTGTTCCACATAGAAGATTGATTAATGAGCTGGGCAGGCTCGGGTGGGTCAGAAGTTGGTCAACTGGGTGGCAAGCTGGTTGATGGGCAGAAAGAGAGCGGTGGTAAATGGTATACAATCAGAACAGATGCAAGTCACAAGTGGGGTACCTCAGGGATCAGTCCTGTTCAATATCTTCATTAGTGACATTGCAGATGGACTGGAGGGTAAGGTTTGTCTGTTTGCAGACGACACCAAGATCTGCAACAGATCGGGTGGACAGAATGAGAAGAGATCTGGATAAACTGGCAAAATGGTCGGAAGAGTGGCAACTGGGGTTTAACGCAAAGAAGTGCAAGATCATGCACACAGGGAAGAGAAACCCTGAAGCTACCTATAGGCTGGGAGGGGAGCTGCTGGCAGTCACAATGGAAGAAAGAGACTTGGACATCATCATCATCACAGATGACCTGAAATCATCCAAGCAGACCACTAAAGCAGTGGGTAAGGCTAGGGGGATGTTGGGGTGCATTAGTAGGGGTATCACAAGTCTTAAGAGAGAAGTAATAATTCCTCTTTACAAGACACTGGTTAGGCCCCATCTGGAGTACTGTGTGCAATACTGGGGGCCACACCTTCACAAGGACATTAACCAAACTGAGGCAGTCCAGAGAAGGGCAACCAAAATGGTATAGCTACTGCATCAGAAAACATACGAGAACAGATTAACGGAACTCAATATGTATACCCTGGAGCAAAGGAGGGAGAGAGGTGATATTTATTTATTTTTTTTATTTAGTTAGTTTTTGTTGACCGGGTAAGTGCGCTAGACAAATCCTGCCTATTTTCAGGCACGACCCGGGGAGGGGGAATACAGATGAATGCCAACTGACCTTGAACCAGATTAAGCTGTTGATATGACTGAAACATTAAAACATCTTACGGCATTAACAAGGTAAAAGAGTCTAACATATTTCAATATAAGAAAAATAGCAGGACAAGAGGACACAGCATGAGATTACATGGAGGCCAATTGGGGGTAATGTGAGGAAGTTCTTTTTCATAGAAAGGATGGTGGATGCATGGACCGGCCTACCTCAGGAAGTGGTGGATATGAATACAGTGCAGGGCTTCAAACAGGTATGGGATAGGCATAAGGGAGCAACACAGATAAGTATGAATAGATAGGCCATTGACAGAGCAAAGGCCGATGGCACATTCATAAGGTAGAAAAAGAAATGGGCAGACTGGATGGGCCTTGTGGTCCTTATCTGCCATCAGCTTCTATGTTTCTATTCTACCTACCTCGGTTTTAGGGTCAGTTTCCAAACCCTAGCATCCTCCCTACTGACGGGGCAATTAGCTTCTTCCTGCCTACTGTTGCCTTCTCCCTTGGCTAGTTTAAATGCTTGCCAATGAAGCATGTAAATCTCTCACCAAGGTTCCTGGTCCCCCCCCCCCGGATAGATACAGTCCACCCCACTTGTACAGGCCTGCATCCCTCCAGGTGGGACCAGATTCCCCAATGAAGCCGAAGCCCTCTGCTCTGCACCAGTCCTTCAACCATGCATTGAATCTTGTGGTGAATCTTGGAATTGTCCTCATGTGTAGTTGGGGCACAAGCATCGTGAACACTGAGGAGGCTATCTGACCAACATACGCTGCATGGAGTGCACCCAAATGGACTTGTGCTCCATGATGTAAAGAGCCATCTGAAGGATTCTTTTCCTTCTGTCCTCTGGAAGAAAGGCACTGGCTCTTGTGGTGTCCAGAAGGGCCCCTATGATGAGGAGCTGCTGAGAAGGCTGAAGCTGCGACTTCTTGAGATTCAACAGGACTCCCATGCAGATAAGAAACTGAGAGGCTGTGGCCACTGCTCATTCTGTCTCCTGCTCGCATGGACAGGGTCAGTCCAAGTTTTTGTAGGTGTGCTGAGAGAATAACAAAGCACTTTGTAAGGACTTGAGGTGCAGAGGATAGTCCAAAGGGCAGGACTCAGTACTTATAATGTTGACCCAAGTACAGTACCATGAAGCAGAGGAATCTGTGGTGGCTGGGGTGGACCGGGATATATTGAAAAGCATGCTGCATATCCAGAGAAGCAAACCAATCCTGCAGCTTGAGGAGTGGCAGCAGGGTCCCCAGAGAGATAATTTTGAACTTTTTTAGCTACATGAACTTGTTCAAGTTTCTGAGATTAAGAATGGGGCACACTCCCCCAAACTTTGTCAGACAGATGATGTAATGGGAATAGAAGCCTGTGTTGCGCTCCACATCTGGTTCTACTCCCACTGCCCTGTTGTTCAAAAGGCCCACAGTATTCTGCGCTAGAAACTCAGATATGTGAGCTGATAGGAGGGGTTGCTTTCTGGTTAGATAATCTGGGGGGATTTCTGTAAAATTTAGGAAACATCCCTCTTGGATGTTCCTGAGAATGATATTGTCCATCGTGATGGATTCCCACTGACGGCAGAACTGGGTCAGGCACCCCCATACTGGAGAGGAGAGGAGAGGTCTGCCTCTGGCAGCTGAGGCAGGACTCGGGCCAGAACTTCAGAGAGTGACAGTAGGCACCTTGGGGGTCCGTGCCTTCAGCTGTGCTTTCTTTTGTGGGTAGGAAAGCAGAAACCTGACTTGAGCTTCCTTGCCTTTGCCTCAAAAGGACTGCTTATTATGGTAGAAACCTCGCCCCTTCCCCCTTTGGTGATAGGATGGGGCAAGCCTGGAAGTCTTGATGGTCATCCTGGTTTTCTGGGAGGCTTCAAGAGACTGTTCTACCTGTTGTTCAAACAGGTAAGAGCCATCAAAGGGAACATTCATAACTTGTTGCTGGATGTCACTGGAGAAGTTAGCTGTCAGAAGCCAGGAATGTCTTCTAATACAAATACAAATTCCTGCAGCAGCAGAGCATGAGGCAGTGTCAAAGTCATCCACAGCTGCCTTTACCTTTAGCCAATGACAGACGGAATACCATAACAGTAACAGTCTGAAGAATCTCGTGTTTAGTCTCAGATTCAGGCAGGGATTCTCCTCAAGACTTACGAGAGGTCCAAAGGGCATACTTATACTTAGAAAAATGGCCTTGGTAGCTGGCTAGCCTCATGCTAAACGCAGCAGCAGCAAAAACCCTTGTCCCTATAGTGCCCAGCTTGTAGACTCCTTATTAATAGGGTGCGCAGTCACTTACTGAGGAAGAATGGCTGTCTCATTCTCAGCCAGAATGATAGTCTTGTCAGCAGTAGACTGAGTATCAAGGATAGGCCTGTCCTTAGGGGCGGTATTCTTATGGTTTGTCTACAGAAGACAGAATGAGGAGATAGATGCAGGCCTATTCCATACTGCATCCAAAAGAGTCTAAAATGCAAGGGGAATAGGAGGTATGAGACTGACCGGTATAATGGAAACTTTGAGCCACTTCAGACAGACACATTTACCTGAGTCAACAGCAGAAGGCTCAAAAGCAAGTGCAGCATACATGTTGTGGAACAGAGCCTAAAAAGAAAGGTTCTCCTGGAGAGTAGGAGAAGGGCCTGGATTTGAAGTGTCCAAGTTATAAAAGGAGTCCTCATTGCTGCCCTGAGAAATAACGAGTTACGGGTTAGACTTCTCCTCCAGATCCTCCCTGGGGAGAGGGTCTGGAAGAGGGGTGGACCAGAGTTTCCCTAACCCAGGTTTAGGAGTAGGCAACACCAGCACCAGCAGAAGTACAGCCAGCGTGCCAGAGGCAGCACCAAGAGAGACTGGGTCCGTCATCGAGGGCTGTGCCGGATGCAGTGCCAGGCAAGACCCCAAAGGGCCTGAAGCTGGCAGCAAGCCAGTCCCCATGGTCCAGCCTGCAGAGGAGTGACCAGCAGAGGTACCAGGGCTGGTCCTAAAGCAGTAACACTGAATGGGGTGCAGCCAGTGGAACAGGCATCAGTGGCATGGTCACCGGCAAGGATCCAGAGGCTGTTGACAGAGCCAGATGCTCTACCTGACTGGAAGGTCCTGACTGCGGCTCCAATGTCCCAAGCCCTGAAACACCTGGGGCCAGCTCCGCAATAAGGGGCAAATGAGCCAGACGCTGTACCCAAGCTCCATAAGAGCTGCTCAATGGTGAAACTGCCCACCAGCATCCCCACAAGAAGAGAGAGAGAGACTCAGGGCCTGAGACAATGGTGCTGGGGAAGGTCTTCTGCTCAAAGACACCAAGGACCTTGTGGTGGACCTAACAGAGGGCAACCTCGAATGGTACCATTTCTTCCCCTTCCAACGGGAAGAGGAAGAACTCAAGACCGAGCAGTGCTGGGTCTCCGATCGGGAATCGGTCAGCTTCTTTTTATGTTTGCAGGTGGGCTGTCCTCCCCTTCAAACACAAGACCACTCATCATCATAACCCTCCTTTGAAGGGGGAACTGGACCACACATGGCCCCACCACCAAAGCAGCATGCCTGAAGATGCTCCCTATCATCACCATCACCATCCATGGTTGTCAACCGTTGCTCGGCAGAGCTGAGAGAGACTGACACAGATAATTGTGTAAAATCATTAAAATGACACAAAATAACAAACATTATCTTTAAACACAAACTGAGAAGAACTGTTGTACAGATGTGAAATTCTAACTCCTGGTGGTCGAGTGACATTGTCACTGAAGTGCACTCAACTGCGGAAAGGAAGGAATTGAAGCAGTTGAGGGCTGATGCAAGCCATGCAGCATAAGCCAGTCTCATGATGCCACTCATGCATGCAGCCTACACTGGCGCCAGCCCTCCTGAAAAGGTATGTCACCTGCAGGGTCCTAGCACCTCCAGCTCATAATCCATTGGTGTGAATCAATGGTGAAGATCGATTCCTGGAAGATACAGAGAGGACAAGACAGAAGTCAAGATTGCAAAGATAGAACTGCATACTGCATAGGGGGTTTTAAGGGATGGGAAAGTACAGTTTCGAACCTACTGTAACGGTTGATCTTCAAGAGGATCTCTTGCAGCAGGTACTACTCTTGGGTATCTGCCAGAGGACGCTCCTGTTAATGGTAGCTTTCAATAGCAGTGTTGACTGAGGGCCACCCACCTTAACATCATCACATTCTGCCACCCTAAATATGTGAGCAGGCCCTAACATCCTCAGTTCCCCGCTGGCGAGTAGCTCGTGCAGCAAGACTCTGAGGGGAACTGAGGAGGTCTAAGGTACCCAATAAAACTTTTGATGTAGGTATGAAAGATTACTCTCCTCGAGAAGGAAGGAGGGAACGTACCTGCTGCAAGAGATTCTAAGATAGAAACAGAAGTTGACGGTAGATAAGGACCACCAAGGCCCATTCAGTCTGCCCGTATTACCTACCTGATGTATGTGTCATATGACTATTCTTAGTGATTTAATTGTATACCCTTACCTAGCTCTATGATTCCCTTGTGCCTATCCCAAGTCCTTTTGAAACCCTGTATTAGCTTCCACTACCTCCTGGGGAAGGCTGTTCCATGCAACCACCATCCCTTCTGTTAAAATTTACTTTCTCACATTTCCCCTTAGTTGGCCTTCTTCTATTTTCATGTCATGACCTCTTGTCCTACTGCTCCTTTTGTGCTGAAACATGATTGACCCATTCACCTTGTTAATGCCCTTAAGATATTTTAATGTTTCGATCATGTCAACCCGTCCCTCCTCTGCTCTAGGGTGTACATATTGAGATCCTTTAATCTTCTCATATATCTTATGATGTAGCCCCTGCACCATTTTGGTTGCCCTTCTCTGGACAGTCTCCATCCTGTCAATGTCCTTGCACAGGTGTGGCCTCCAGTATTCCATGCAGTATTCCAGATGGGGTCTAACCAATGTCTTGTAGAGGGGAAGCATTACCTCCCTCGTACGGCTCGTGATACCCCTACCAATACACCCAACATCATTTTATCCTTTCCTACTGCTTTTGCTGTCTGCTTAGAGGCTTTCAGGTCATCTGTGATGATGACCCCCCAAGTCTCTTTTTTTCCCTTGTGATAGCAATCCCTCTCCCCCAACCTGTAGCTTGCTACTGGGTTCCTCTTCCCTACATGCATGATTTTGCATTTATTTACGTTAAACCTCAGTTGCCAATCCTCAGACCATTTCTCCAATTTTTTCCAGATCTTTCCTCATCCTGTCCACCACTTCTGGGTCATCAACTCTGTTGCAGTTCATGGTATTGTCTGCAAACAGGCAAACCTTAACCTCCAGGCTATCTGCTATGTCACTGATGAAGATACTGAAGAGGACTGGCCCTAGGACTGATCCTTGAGGTACCCCACTTGTGACTTGCTTCTCTTCTGACTGGGTACTATTTACCATCACTCTCTGCTTTCTGACCTTTAACCAGTTCCCCACCCAGTTGAGCACCTTTTGGCCCACCCAGAGTCTACCTAGCTTGTTTACCAATCTTCTATGTGGCACAGTATCGAAAGCTTTACTGAAGTCAAGGTAGGCTACATCAACTGCACCCCTTTGATTCACCTCCCTGGTCATCCAGTCAAAGAAATCTATCAGATTCGTTTGACAAGACCTTCCTGCTGTAAATCCATGTTTTCTTGGATCCTGTGCTCCTATGGATTCCAGGTGTTCCACAATCCTTTCCTTAAGGAGTGTCTCCATGATCTCACCTACAACTGAGGTTAGCCTGACTAGCCTATAGTTCCTCGTTTCCTCCCTGCTACCATGTTTATGAAGTGGGATCACATGAGCCCTTCTCCAGTCCTCAGGAACCTCCCCTGTGCTCAGTGACTCACTAAACTGTTCTGCTAATGGCTTCTCTAGCTCCCCTCTCAGCTTTTTTACTATCCTGAGATGTATGCCATCTGGCCCCATTGCTTTGTCCACCCTGACCTTAGCAAGTTCTTCTAGGACCCTTTGTTTTGTGAAGGGTTCTGAGTTCACCTCTCTCTCCCCCCCCCTGTGTCTATCATGCCAGCTGAGGAACCTGTCCATCCTTTTCCTCAGTAAAGACTGAGCAGAAATATCCATTTAGGATAGATGCTTTTCTCTGGTCATCTTCTACACATTCCCCTTTATCCCCTCTGAGCTTAGCAATCCCCCCCCCATCTTTCTTTTATCACTAATGTATCTGTAGAATGCCTTGTCTCCTTTCCCGATTGCGCTAGTGCCTCCTCGGTTTGGGCCTTTGCGCTCCTCACCGCTTTACTGGCTTCCTTTAGACTACGCTGGTATGCCTGCCTGTCTGTGTCCCTCTGCATTTCCTTATATTTCTTGAAGGCCACCCTTTTGGCTCTGACCTTCTCTGCCACAGTTTTTGAGAACGAAAGTGGTTTCCTCCTCCTTTTGTACTTGCTTCCCTCTTTAACACACTGACCTATTACTTCAACTATTGCTTCTTTGATGCATGTCCATTTCAACTCTATGCCCACTCCTGTATTTCTGCTTGCTAGCTCAACCATTACGGTAAGTATGAAACTGTACTGATTCCTAAGCAATGAAGTAGGAAGGGTGGCAACTAGGAAAGAAGACCTTGCAGGATGGCGTGCCCAAAGGTCGCGCGGTGTCGAGAGGTCAATGTTATAGTACCTAGTGAAAGTATGCACTGTAAACCAAGTAGCAGCATCATAGATATCTGAAATAGAGACTCCACGAAAACACGCAGCTGCTGTAGAAAGAGCTCGGATGGAGTGCGTGTGCACATCACCTGATAGAGGTTTTTGGAACTTTTTGTAACAGTATGTTATTTTATTTTTATTTATATATTTAGTAATCAGAATTACAAACTTTGAGATAAAAGCTCATTTACAAAGGATCATCGTCACAAGGGTAGTTGAGGGTACATAAGTTTGGAGTCAGTAGCAGCTTAATAGGCATCATCAAGAACATCTAATAGTAAGAAAAAATGTGAACAGGAGAAATCATTAAATATTGGCAATAGCATAACAATGTAGGATAACATAAGCAAATAACACAACCAAAACAATGGTACATAGTTAATGGGTTGGGTTCACACGTCATGCCATACAAGTAAGTGCTTAAGTCAGAGTTAGGTGCTAGTTTGAGAAAAAAAATTAGAGGTGGAAGCTAGGTAGGATCTTATATTGGAAGGAAACAGGAGATGGAGCTGTTCATCAAAACTGATACCTAAAGGTTACTAGGCTATAGCCAGAGGAGTCAGCCTAGGCATAGTAGTCAGAAATGGTAGAGGGAACCAATCAGGATTAGCTAGAAGAGGAGGAATCAGAGGAGGATGATGGTAGGCTCAAAGGTGGGTGGTGTAAGGAGGTCAGCAGGTGAAGGTTTGTCAGGGAGCGTGTGAGAGGAGAAAGATGAGCAGGCAGGTGGGCAGACATGGGCAGGTGGTGAGCAGGGAGTTTTGCATCAAATTGTAGAGTGAAAGAAGAACCTTGGCAAGCCTAGGGTTCTGGTACCTGCTAGGCTAAGAGTGGCTGTGGCAACGTACGGGAGGGGAAATGGTCTTTAGGAGCATGGCTTTGGGGAACAGAGGTGTGCTGGCTCGTGGGTTGAGAGTGGCAATAGCAACGTATAGGAGGGTGGATAGACTTCCTTAGCCTAGAATTGAAAGGCCCAAGTTGGGTAAGGCTTGTGGTGGTGGTTGGTAGCTCATTTATCCAAGCAGGGGTCCTGACGGCAAAGGTTCATCTCCCCAAGGTAGTTCTGAATGGAACAGCTAATGCATGTTTGGTAACACTTCTTGTGGCATGTTCAGCTGGAGCAGGACAGAATAAGGCTTGTATAGAGGGAGGTGCAAGTCCAAGTAGGGCCTTCTGTCCCACGATGCAGGCATGGAGCTTAATGCGGTCCATAAGTGGGAGCCATTCAGTCCGTATGTACAGTTCACATGTATACAATAGGCGATCTGCCCCCAATGGAAACCTACAAGCTTTATTTAACGAGGCGTGCACTTTGAGCAGGCTAGTTTCAGTGGCGGCCCCATAGACTACATTTCCATAGTCCAGGATTGGAAGGATTGTACCTGACTGCCTGTGTCCTGGCCTCAGGAGTAAGACAGAATTAGTGCCTGCACAGAGCCCCTAGTTTCCTACTGACCGCCGTGGTAGTATTGCGTATATGTTCGACAAACGATAGGGACTCATCTTTGGTGAGACCAAGATACTGGAAGGAAGTTACCTGCTCGAGGGTGGTGTGAGAGCTGCTGGTAATTGAGAGAAGTGCGGTGGACCTCTTCTTTTGTCGTCCAGCAAAGAGCATTGCCTTGTTTTTTTTGAGCACCAGAATGCTGTCCTTGAACCATTCCTGTAGTAGGTTAAAGATGTTCTGCAACTCCTTAGTCAGTGCTTCCTGGCAGGTGTTTCGTGAGAATAGCACTGTGTCATCTGCATATAGCATGTTATACAATGTGTCAGCCAGTTTGAAAGGGTTTGTTTAGAGACTGGCTGCCCTTTTCTGCCTGGGGCAAAGACAACAAATAGTTGTTTTGATTTTCGTGTAGTCTTAGAGCGTGCTGTGTAATATCGCAATATGCAGTGTACATCCAGGGTATGAAGAAGAGATTCAGCTGGATTGGAGTAACTTGGGTAGAAAACCAGTTAATGTATGGATTGGTTCAATGTGTATTCCAAGACAACCTTTGGAAGAAAGGCTGGATTCGTATGAAGGGATACTCTGTCTTTATGAAAGACAAAGTAAGGTTCTGAGCACATGAGGGCTTGAAGCTCAGAGATGCTGTGAGTGGAGCCAATAGCCACTAAAAAATACAGTTTTCCATGCTAGAAAACGCAAGTCACAGGTGGCAGCTGGTTCAAAGGGTGCCAATGTTAATTTTTCAGTCACAAAGTTGAGGTTCCAAGGAGGGACCAGCCTTTTAATAGGAGGTTTTAAGTGTAGGATGCCCTTTATGAACATATGGGCAAGGTCCTGCTGTGCGACTTGACGGGCACTGATGGGTTCATGAATGGCTGAGATGGCCACCAAATTAACTTTGATAGATGAATAATTGAGTCCTTGAGAGGAAAGTGAATCCAGGTAGTCCAGGATCATGGGAAGGGAGCAGGAAAATGGTTCTATGGAATTGGATGTTGCCCAGTGGGTGAATCTTTTCCATTTTGCTTGGTAGGTTTTCCTAGTGGATGGTTTTCTGGAAGCCAGTAATATGTTTGCTACATTTGTAGAAACTTGTCTTTTTATGAAGATGTCTTCAGGAATTATGCATGAAGGTGCAGTGAGTGAAGACTGGGGTGTAGGAGAGCCCCTTGGTGTTGTGTGAGTAGATCTGGATGAAGGGGAATGGGATCCGTGAATGACAGCTGCTGGAGAAGAGGAAACAACCTGTTGAGGCCAAAATTGGGCAATCAGCACCATTGTTGCAGGCTTCAGTTGAAATTTGAGGAGGACTCGGAGGAGGGGAATGGAGTGGAAAGCATATAAAAACTGTCCCCACCACGTTAGGGATAGGGCATCTATAGAGTGTCCCTAGCTGTCTGGTATAATGGAGTAGTAATGAGGGAGGCGGTGGTTGTCTGGGAAGGCAAAGAGGTCAATCTCTGGCATTCCCCAGAGACGAAAAATATCCTGGAGGACTGAGCCGTGTAAGGTCCATTCATGACCATGTGCGAGGCACGACTGAGGTGACCCACCCATACAGTCTGTGCTCCCAGTATGTGTACCACCACGAGCATGGGATTTTGTTGTAGAGCTTCTTGTCATACACGGACAGTCTCCTGACAGAGGCGTTGGGATCTTCTGCCCCCTTGTTTGTTTATGTAATAGAAGGCCAAAGTGTTGTCTGTCTGTACTAGAAGAGGACCAGTACCAGATATGGTCAGAATGTTTGTAGTGCTAAGCAAACTGCTCTCATCTTGAGGAGACTAATGTGGAGAGAGGCCATAGCCTGGTACCACAGACACCAGATGGGCACCCCAGCCCAGAGTGGAGGCATCAGTGGTCAATGTTTGAGATGAAGTGTTTGAAAAGGAAAACCTTGGTCTATATTTTACTGAATCGTCCACAAGATCAGGGCTCAGTGGAATGTCGATGTGACCCTGATTTGGTCTTCAAAATCCCCAGTGTGTTGTTGCCACTGGTGTTGTAGAGAACACCATATCAGCTGTATGTGCAATCGTGTATATGGTGGCAGCCATATGGCCTAGAAGGCACATGACTTGACAGGCCATAACATATGGGTCAGATTAGCAGTGGGCAGCAAGAGATTCAAGTTTTTGATGTCCATCTTCAGGAAGAAATGCTCGCCCTAGCTGTGTGTCCAGGGTAGCACCTATGTATTGTAGTTTTTGTGTTGGGTCCGGATGGGACTTCAGCCAGTTGACCCTAATGCTTAGTTTTTGAAAAAGCTATAGGGTGGCATGTAGACACTGCAACAGTCCCTCCTTGGTGGAGGCTTTGATGAGCCAGTCATCTAGGTATGGAAAAACGAAGTGACCTTGATGTCTTAAGGCCACGGCCAACACTGCTAGGCATTTTGTGAAGACTCTGGGTGTAGATGATAGGCCGAAGAGTAGTGCTCTGAACTGGTAGTGATGTTCTAGAAATTGAAAATGGAGGTATCGATGGTGCGCAGGATAGATTGGAACATGAAGGTATGTGTCGTCTTTCATGTCCAAAGTGCAGAGCCAAACTCCTTTGTGCAGAAGAGGAAGGATTGTAGGTAGGTTAACCATCCTGAATTTCTTGTACTGAATATACCAGTTCAGGTCTCTTAGATCTAATACTAGATGGAGATCTCTTGTGCGTTTTGGTATCAGGAAGAAATGGGAGTAAAATCCCTTGTGTTGTTCCTTTGGTGGTACAGGTTGAATTGCATCTTTTTGCATGAGGGAAGCCAGTTCCTCTAGGAGTATCAGAATGTGGTCTGGTGGGTACACGACAGGACGGGGAGGATGGGCAGAAAGTGTGGAAATAAGTTCCAGTGTGTGTCCTGTCTTTATTATTTGCAGTACCCACTCATCTGTTATGTTTTGCCATGCCTCTAGATGGAGTGTGAAATGGCTCCCCACAGCCTGGAATGCTGGCTGAAGGAAGCTGGAAAGGCAGTTTGTTTTGAGTCAAAAGGACTGCCGGGTGCTGGTCGCTACTGGAGGGGTGGATCAGGTCCGCTTTAGAGGCTGAGTCAAGGGTACAATTAGCTGGTTGGTTTTGTTGTCTACTGTCTGGCATTGCCACACTGATGTCCAGCCCTCCAGAACTGAAAGGGCTGATATTTTTTTCTGGCCTGTAGGTTGGGACGTATGGTTCATACCATGTACTGTTGGAAAAGTGTGTCCTGAAGCTTGGAGATCATCCAGTATTGTTTGCGTATAAGAGCCAAAAGGTTTTTGACCATTGAAAGGAGCAATGAGTATGATTTGTTGAACATCAGGTGTAAACCCAGACACCCTTAGCCAGGCATGCCATTGAAGGGTGACTCCCATAGCGGAAGTCTGTGCAGAGGTATCTACCACATCGTATCCCGCTCTAAGTAAATAGTGCCAGCCACTTGTCTCTCCCATAAAGGACTCCCCCCAACGAGGCCTCTTGAGAGGTGAGGGAGAGGAGGTAGCTGAAGGCCGAGGATGCTGGGACTATGGTTGCAGGCTCTGCATCACTTGGAGCACCATTGTGGCGATGTCAATGGAGGAGGCCATCGACAAGAGCAAAGTCAATTGTCCAGCAGAAGTAGAACTGGTTATAGGCAAAATAGGAGTGGGGCGCAGTTGTGGAAACAGCCATGAACACTAGTCCTGAGAAGCTGCCCCCCGTAAGGCATCAGTCTGGTTCCTATGGCTGACCACCTGGGAAGGAGGTGGTAACTTAGGGATCACCATTAAAGAGAAGCCTTTTTACTTAACATACCCTGAACCTGCCGCAGATTTTGTTGACAGAGATTGAAATGGGGAGCCAATTGAATGTTGAAAAGTGTGGGTCGGCGACAGAAATCCCTGGTCCATGCTGGAAAACCTGGTCGTTGTCGACGAATGACCAATGGATGCAGTAGATGCCATCATGGTCACAACAGACAATGCATCTTATAAGGCCGTCTATGAGAGGACCTGAAGGGTCATTGTCAATGAAGACAGTTTTTTCTGAATAGTCCTTGGTTTGAGAAGCCATTGACAGACTGCCAAAACTGGAGGCAGTCAATGGGAGAGATTTTTGACCTTCTACGAGGATGAAGATTTCTCCTTGTCTTTATGCTTATGTTTGGCAGAGTGTTTGTGTGATGACAGGAAAACATCAGACGTCGATGACGGGGTATGGGGATGAGTCCCCTTCTCAAGTAGAGAAATCTTTTGCTCCATCAAAGAAGATTCAATTTCTTGTAGGCATCGCTACGTGGCCTGGTTAGACTCCTGGCAGTGGATGCAGGTAGAGACATTTTGGGTAGCCCCCAGACAACGGACACAAACTGAATGGTTATCGTAACGATAGATTTTTCTGCCGCAATGGCACTTTTGAAAAAAATAATCCAAATTAGACATTCGAAGTCGGCTGGAAAACAAACAGAGAACCATTCTGGTTGCAGTTTCTCGTCAATGACTTTGTCGACCACTCTTGGAGTGAAAAGCTATCTGTGCAGCAAGCTGAGTGATGATGTGAAAAAGAACTGAGAATGTCAGGGGCCGCCCACATATTTATAGTGGCAGAACATGATGTCACAGTGGGTGGCCCCCAGTCAACACTGCTAGTGAAAGCTACCATCAACAGTAGCACCCTCTGTCAGATACCCAAGAGCAGTACCTGCTGCAAGAGATGCCCTCGAAGAAGATAAACAGTTCTCAAGATGTATGAGAAAAAAGAAACACAGGAGGGGGAACTATCAAGCTAATGGATGGGGGCAGGGAAATAGAGGACAGGTAGAAAACAACCAAGCTAAACAACTGCTTCTGCTCAGTATTCATTAGGGAGAATAGCAGACCCCTGCAGGAGAGTGGCATAAAGGCAGCTAATAGAGGGGTCCCAAAAATTAAACTGCAGAAAAGTACTGGTGAAAGAGTATAAAAAGGGGCTAGCAGTCCTGAAGGTAAATAAAGTCCTGGAGCCATATGGGATGCATCTGAGAAGGCTATGGGAACTGGCATCGTTGTTAGCCAAACCTCTGGTAGGGTTATTCAACAGCTCAATGCAGCGAGGGGTGGTTCCAAGGGACTAGAGGATGGTGGACATTGTTCTGCTGCATGAAGGAGGTGGACAAAGTGCAGCTAGGAAACCACAGGCCCATCACCCTTACCTTCTAGCTGTCAAATGGTTCTCGTCTTACCTTTCTGGCTGCTCACAATGTGTCCAAGCTGGTATGGTACTCTCCCCTCCTCTCCCTATCTTGGCAGGCATTCCTCAAGGTTCCATTTTTGGTCCTATTTTATTCTCCATCTTTCTAAATGACCTACATTCTGCATGCTCATCTAGTCCCTCCCTTCCGGTGGTAACTTCCCAGCTGCAGACTGATTTCACGTACGTTGTAAATTGGTTCCAGTCTAACCAGCTCAAGGTAAATACTACTAAAACAGACTCTATGATATTCAGCACCCACCAAAAACTAGCTAAACTCACCTAACCCCCTTCTTTCTCAACCCTTGATAGCACCCCTTTGGATACTGTCCACTCTTATAAGTGTCTAGGTGTCTGGTTAGACAGCCATCTTGATTTCTCAACTCACGTAACCTACCTGCATTCCAAGCTCCACCCAAAACTTGGTGCTCTCTATAGAAGAAAGGATGCCCTCTCTCTCTCCCTGTTTATCAGATACTTCTTACTAAAACCATCCTACCACTCTTCAACTATGCTGACATTGTCTATGGTTCTGTTTCTGCATCCACTCTTTCTCGACTGGATGTCCTTTTTAATGCCTTCTGTCATTTCTCCTTGAACGCCACACTCAGGACCCATCATTGTTCCCTCTACTCCTCTGTGTCACTCCCTTATCTTCTTGCCGATGTCTCCACTCTATCATTTCTGCCAAATTCTGTTTCGACTTGCTTCCCCGACCTCTCTTCCCTTTTATCCCCCTCCCCCACTCAACCTCCCCCTTCGCAAACGAGACCCTCGTTCATTTGCACTCCCATGCCCTCATTCAATTTCAGGCATGGTGGCTGTCTCCTTTTTTCCTCCCTTACTTGTGGAATACCCTATCCACTTCACTCTGTTTGCTGCCCTTGCTTATCCTCATTAAACAGTCTCTACTGCCCCCCAGCTCTTGCCATCCACCAGGCTAATCTCCTTCCTTGCCCTGGTTCTTAAACAGCAACTTCAAGTCAATATTAGATCCCTCCCATGTCCCTTGTCTGTATTATGTTCATTATGCTGTACCCCATGTCCACCCTGTATCCTCTAGAATTCCACTATTTGTATATGCTACGTAATTTAGTATCGTCTCTTTTGCAATTTATTTGAGTTGTATATACAGTATTTGTTCTAGTTTACGTTTTTGCCTGTTCCCTAGTTTGTACTCATTGCTAACTCTGCAGGCATCATTGTAACCAGCCTGTGCCTCTGCACTTCTGTACTTCAATCAATCACTTTATTTAACCAGGCATAAACACCATTGAGCAAGCTCATTTTCAAGGTGGTCCTAGGCATTAATACAATACAGTACACTTCATAAGATTACAATCACGGTGGACAGCGGTGCAAAAAAAACAAAACATTGCGGAGGTGCCTGTCAATATGGGCCTATACATAGCGGTCAACATAATTAACATGCAAAGGTACATAATGATAAGCTTTACTGGAATGGGAAGAGACAACAATCCCATATAGTCTCCGCTAAGTAAGACCTCATACCTAAATGATAAAAAAATAAGGAGGTGTTAAGGAATAGGGTAGAAATTGGGGTGAAAGAGTAGGTAGCCAAGAGGTAGGCCAGAATAGGTAAAGGGTAGAGAATAGGCAGGGCCATCTCGGATTAAGGGAACTAGGCTTGTAGGTCCTAGGTTTCTGTTGTTAGGAATGTGGGGTGGATGAGATACTTAGGAGTAGGATTTGAGAGTGGCACCCAGGGCTTAGAGGTAATAGGCGTCTGAAACAGTTGCACGATTCCTTCAGATAATCCGTTAATAGAGCTTTGAATGTGAAAATGCTTGGAAGTGAGGATAATTTTAATGAGTCTTGCATAGTGTTCCAAAGTGATGGAAGTGAGAAGCTGATTGCTGCTGAGCCAAGGGTAGTCTTCACTCTAGGAATCTGGAAGCAGATTATGGAGAAGCGTCTCAGGCCATAGGAACCTTTAGCCCGTTTGAAGAGGTTCAAGATGTATGCAGGGAGATTATCAGACAATGCTCTAAAAAAAACCAGAGGACAGCATTCCTTTTTCTCCTAGTTGAGAGTGAGGTCCACCCCAAAACCTGGTATAGACGACAGTGATGTGTACCACAGGGTAGATTTAGGATAAATCTTAAAGCCCGGTGGTAAAGGGTGTCCAGTTTGTTTAGCATCGTTGATGGGCAATGACTGTAAAGGAAGTCAGTGTAGTCCAGGATAGGTAGGAATGTAGTTTGTACTAGTCTCATTCTGGCTTCTAACGTAAGTAGGTGTTTAATGCGATGGAATAAACCTAATCGCTGTCTTAGTTTCTTCGAGGTTTCATTTAAGTGGCACAGAAAGTTGAGCTTGTTAACCAGCCAGAACCCTAGGTATTTAAAGGTATCAACTACTTCAAGGTGTTCATCTAAGAGTGTTCAGATCTGTGTGATGTGACACCATCCAGAAGTAGACTTTGGTGAGAGAATCATTGCTTTAGTCTTTTTGGCATTGAGGAGGAGCTTATGAGTGATAAGGTTGTATTGCAGGGTGACAAAGTCTTTCTGTAAGTACTCATGGGCCAAATCCAAGAATGAATTTGTGGTATAGAGTACAGTATCATCTGCAAATAAGTGCACATTGGCTGTGCCCAGCTGCGAGTCCAGATTATTGATGTATATTGCAAAGGGGATAGGGCCCAGGATGGAGCCTTGTGGGACTCCTCGTAACAAGGATTTTTGTGGGGACAGATCTCCTATGGCTTTGACCTGTTGTAACCTATTGGTTAGGTAGCTGGTGAACCATTTAATGGCAGAACTATCAAGTCCGATGTTACGCAGTGCAGTAAGCATGATGGTATGATCCACAGTATCGAAGGCCTTACCTAGATCAAGGAAGAGGGCAAATACATGCTTCTTAGAGTCCAAGGCCAGTCTGTAATTACTTTGGCTCTGAAGCCGGACTGAGCTGGGTTTAGCAACTTTTGTGAATCCAAATGTTCTCTAAGTTGGATGTTGACAATTTTTTCAAGTAATTTAGAGAGGATGGATAGTACAGAAATAGGCCGGTAATTGTTCAGATCACTCGAATCCCCAGTCTTGAATAATGGTAGGATGTGGACAGTTTTCCACAAGACAGGTAGCTCACCTTGAATCAGAGAGGTGTTGAATAAGTGTGTAATGGGGCGGTCAGATAGGTATGGCCAAGTTTTAGGAAGTAAGGTTCAATATTATCTGCACCCGCACTCTTTTTTTGTATCCAGAGAAAGGAGGAGGTCCTCCACTTGCTTGAACATAATTGTGAGGAAGCTGAAGGGGGTGGGATTCAGTTGGTTATGGTTGTGGTTATCAGTGAAGCCAACAGTGTAGTCTCTTGCCGGGCTAAGTTTGCTGATAGGTGAGGTGTCAAAGGCAAGCCCTGCAGTGGCAAAGTGATCATTAATCTTCTCTAGTATATCAGCTTTGTTTGTATAGGTGATACCATCAGACACAATTTTGTTTGGAAGAGATGTTGCAGTGGACTGACCTTCGACTTCTTTGAGGATGTTCCAAAATTTGGCAGAGTTGTTTTTATTTTCTTCTAGTTCTTTTTGGAAGTACCTAGCTTTTTCTGACCCAATTAGCTTGGTACAAGCATTCCTAGTGATACAGAATGCAAACCAATCGGCTTCCAGGTGGGATTTCCTCATTTTTTCCACCAGTAGTCCCTATCCCTAAGTGCTTTCTTCAGGATGGGAGAGAACCAGCCAGGAGTTTTATTTTTTGATTTGAGCAGTCTTAGTGGTGCGTGTTTGTCTATTAGCCCCAGTAAGAGGCTGTGAAAGATGTTAAATGCCTCATTAAAGGTGGGGGCTAGATAGAAATCCTGCCAACGAATGTTGCTTAGATCTTTCAGGAAAGTGTACTGGCAGAACTTTTTCAGGCATCTTTTCAGTTTGAATTTGGAGGCCGTTTTTATTTGGAAAGGATGTCTGATGCAGGCAGTAGTGCAATGGTCGCTTATATTGTTGAAGAATACCCAGTATGCTAGATATTGTGAGGTTTGTTTACTAGCATAAGGTTCGGAGGTGCCAGGCCAGGGTTTTTTCTGTTAGGTCTGGTTATACCAGTCGCCATTTCTAACAGACCATTAACATCGTATAGATCCTTCAATTTCTTAGAGCTGTCATCATTCCAATTTACATTGAAATTCCCCATTAGAATACACTCAGTATTAGCAGAGTCAAGAAGGTTTTGAGGGTGTGGCAGAAGTGCCCAGCCACCAGACGGCGGTCAGTAGCATGCTGCCATAAGGAGTGATTTCTCACTGGAAAGTGATAATTTTAGAGCCAGGCATTCAAATTCCTTAGCCTTTGAGGTACAAAGACTGTGAATTTGCTTTTGACATATATTGCAACCCCTCCCCCTCTAGTCAGTCTATCACAACGGTAGATGATATATCCGGGTACGTTGATAGATTTGTCTGGGGTCGAGGGTGTGAGCCAGGATTCAGTTATGAAGAAATCAGAAGATGCCTGTAGAGCCCAGGTCTGTATAGAGTCAATCTTCTTTAGCAAACTACAGACATTGATATGGAGAAAGCTAATCTCTTTATATTAAAGGAGGTCTGAAGGGGCGTCCAGAGAAATAGGTGGGCCTGGGTTTAATTCAACATTTCCTGAACAGAGTAGGAGAAGCAGTGGTAGTTTTTTTAAGGTGGTGTCAGCCTGCTAAATAGTCTTTTGTTACTCCTTCTAGCATACATTGGTTTAGCAGTGGCTGTGTTAAGGGCAGGATTGCTATTTGCTAGGGATAAAACAAAGAGAACTGATAGGGCCGATACCATCTTTGGGAATTGCACGTGTTCTATAGTTATGGCCTGGTGGGAGGAGGGGCATGACCATAGAGGAGAAGTCCCTGATGTAGGATGCCATGGTCTAATGTGGGAGGCTATATCTTGGCAGATGATAGAGGAGGGAAACTGGCCTTTGTTAGAGTTGCAAACCGAAATTTTGGGTAGAGCATAACTTAGTAATATAAGGCAACTATAGAGAAGGATAGGTGCAGATGGCGTTCTTAACATGGAGATATTTCCTTTTACCAGTAATAAATACAGGATTTGCAACAGTTCCTTGAGAGGGCCAAGGAAATGAGCGGTCCCTGTGGGAGGATGGGGGACCAGTGAAAATTAAGACCTAGATAACCAACGAGGTGTGGCTGGCAATAGCCAGTAGAAGTGAGCTAGAAAGCCGGGGTGGGGTTTATGTGTATTTACTCAGGACTGGGGTGGGTGGTGGGGCGAAAAATTGGCAGCTAGAGCTCCCTTCCTGGAGGTAATCAGTCCCTGAGGGCAAGTCCGTACCTGCGTTTCTGTGAGGGACTGGTGGCGGCAATCTGGCAGGTCGGGTTCGTCAGAGAACCATGGCTGTGGCTCTCAGACTACCTCATTAAAGCAGGCTATTTCTAACCTTTCTGAGTCATACTTGTTTACTGTTCTGCATTTTTCATGTATGGATGTATGTACTGCTCCTATTACCCTTTCCCCCAGGTCACACCTGGAATCGAGCTTTGACTCAGTGTGCCTCTCCCAGTTACCAACTTTTAAATAAATAAATTCATGGTAGGGAAGCTGATGGCGACAACAGTCAAAGATCATCTAGTTGAGAAATCTGGACTTCAGGATAAGCAGCATGGATTCATAACAGGGAGATCTTGTCGGACCAACCTGATAATATTCTTTGACTGGTTAACCAAGGTAGTTGATAAAGGCCATGCTATAAATTTACTCTACTTTGACTTCAGCAAGGCATTCAACTCAGTGCCACATCAAAGGCTGCTGAAGAAAGGGGATCTGGGAACAGCTAAGGAAATAGTAAAATGTGTAGGGAGTTGGTTTGAGGGGAGGCAGCAGAGAGTTGTGGTGAATGGAGTTGGATCACAGGAAAGAGAGGTCACTAGTGGAGTGCCACTGGGATCTACTATGTGCCCAGTCCTCTGTAATATGTTCATCAGTGACATGGGAGAAGGAATCCAGGACAGGTTGTGTCTAGTCACAGATGATGACAGAAGGAAGATAAGGGAGTTGCAGAGAGACCAGCAAAGGCTGTAAAATTGGTGAAAAGCACACAGCTAAAGTTCAATGCCAAAAAGTGCTAAGTTATGCACTTAGGGGGAAACAAACTGGAATAGAATAGAGGATGGGGGGGTTGAAGCTGGATACAACATCAGAGGAAAGGGACGTAGTAGACTAGGAGTCGTCATTACTGACTTCCTTAAACAAATGAGCCAATGTAACAAGGCCTTCAGAAAAGCTAACAGGATCCTGGGGTGCATCAGGAGAGGGTTCGACAGTATAAGGCAGGAGGTAGTGTTACCACTGTATAAGGTCACTGGTGAGGCCACTCCTAGAATACTGTGAGCAGTTCTGTAGTCTCCACCTAAAAAAGGACTGGGGCAGGCTAGAGAAGTTACAACATAGGATGGTCAAGACGATTCAGGGCCTGGAGGGCAGATCCTGTGAGTATCGACTAAAGGCACAGAACATGAATTCACTCGAAACCAGAAGATAAAAGGGGGATATAATATAGACCAAGTTCTCGAAAGGAATTAACATGGTGGATGGTGAGGAAGTAGTTATCAGGAACGAAGATAGGACAGGTGGTCATGAATGGAGGCTAACAGGGAAGGTTTAAAAAGGATGTGAGGAAATATTATTTTACAGAAAGAGTGGCTGAGCCATGGAATGGTCTGCCAGCAAGAGTGGTGGGTGCCAAAACCATAAATGACTCCAAACACTGCTGGGATAGAGTTACGGGGATATATGCTACTCAGTGGGAAGTTGGGGATGGAAATGTGGATAACAAATGGGCGAATAGTGTAAGCGAAGACCCCACATAGACAACAGATCCTGGTGTGTGATAGGGTAATATGGGCATACTGGATGGATCAATCTTTTTTTAATTTAATGAACTTTATTGAATTTTCCATAACAAACAAAATGAAGACAGAAAACACAACAACACACTACAACCATCCACACACAACCCCCCACCCCACCCAGAGCGGTATACGTCATGCATGAAACCGTAAGTGCAGAAACAACACACAGTGCATGTAAAGATTCAACGATAGTGACCCTGCCCAAAAATCAAGGTCAATAACAATCCATTATCCCAGTACTACTGTCCCATATGCCAATGACTGGTCAAAGCCCCATTCCCCTGTAGAGGAAGGTGCATGCCATACCCAACAGTTACATAAAAAGCACTAAGATATGCAACGACTCCCACCTCCTCTTTCATGCCTCCGACTGGTGCTTGGAACTGGCAATAGATTTTTTCACATTCAGCACAAATAACAGTTCTCTACTCAATTCCACTCCTGGGATATCCTCACCCGTCC
This sequence comes from Neoceratodus forsteri, assembly GCA_016271365.2. Lineage (NCBI taxonomy): Eukaryota > Metazoa > Chordata > Ceratodontiformes > Ceratodontidae > Neoceratodus > Neoceratodus forsteri. The sequence continues at coordinate 158,971,017 of CM057456.1, read as the reverse complement.
AGTGCTGCAGGATGATTAATTTGGCAGTGGCAAAGATCAGAGCTATATGCCCTCTCCTGGGACCAAAGATCCTATTCAGAAAGTGACCCAGAATGCAAACTTCAGGCATAAAGGCATCTTGCACTCCCAGGAGTGGATCCAAATGCTCTTTGATATTGGTCCAGAAGGGCCACATTTTGGAACACTCCCACAGGATATGCAACAGTGTACCCTCAGCCTCCTCACACCAAGTGCATAACCCAATTTTAAGCATACGCATTTTAAATAATCTATTGGGAATAAAATAGAGGTTATGCAAAATCTTAAATTGTTGTGAATACAGTCTATCCTGTTTCAAGCATTCTGTACGTCTTTCCAAATTCCCTTCCACTCATCCCCCAACAACTGTTGATGAGGCCACAACAGAATATTGTGTCCAGTTCTCGAGTCCTCACTTAAAGAAAAAGACAGGAACAAGCTTGGGAAGGTAAAACATAGGATAACCAAGACGATTTAGTTCCAGGAGGGCAGATGCTATGAGGATCGACTAAAGGCACTAAAATAAAATTTCCAACTTTCCAAGGCCTAAATCTGGGATGGTCCATCCTGACCATGAACCCCCCACCATGTCACTCCCACGGGCACTGCCGCAGACAACGCTGCACACAATCAATTACATTTTGATGCCCCACAGTAACACCAGTAGCAAACATCCAGATTAAAAAATACGTCATTCTGCTGCATCAAGTTCCAAATCATATTGTACAGAAAGTTCATTAGAAGCAAACCTGCATTAAACTGTGATTATTTATTTATTGAATTTTGATGACCGGGTAGGCCCACTGGGCCCCGAAGGTCCCTTTTTCAGGGGCGACCCGGGAATAACAGTACATGATATTATAAACAGTTGAACATAAGCATATACAGGTTATCATGGGTATACAGTATTCGGCTGTGTACACATAGCAGTAGTTATATGGGTTTCATATATCTAGTTGGTAAGTTATTTCATTACATTCTCCTTTTGTCCTACATATTAGCGAGACAGTACTGTGGATTCATTAGGTAACATAGTTCAAGAGCATCAGGATGGTTCAGAGAGGGGGAGGAAAAAGTTAGTGCTACCCTGTTGGGGGGGTTAAAGATTTTAGTTTGGTAAGCAGGCAAATTGTGGTCGTTGTAGAAGTGTCAGGTGCGGTGGCACTGGCATACGCTTGTTGACATAAGATGAGTCTTTAGTCTTGCGCAAAAGCACGGCACCGATAGGGTTTCTCTTACCTCCAAAGGCAGGTTGTTCCACAAGGAAGGGGCAGCATGCGTGAAAGATTTCTGGCCTGCCTTAGTCCTAACCTTGGGGACCTCTACTAACGTTAAGCCCGAGGACCTAAGGCTGCACTGGTTTCTTTTTACTGTGAGGAGTCCCCTAAGACTCAGGGGAGGCGTGGGGCTAATTATCTTCTTCGCCAGGCAGAGTACAGGGTAACTGAGGCAGGCTTCAAAGGATGGCCAGTTAAGCTTTGCTAACGCCTCACAGTGGTGGCTCCTAGAGTGGGATAAGGTGGCAAGGTGGGCCACCTTGTTGTATAGAGTCTGTAATTTACTGTACTCCAGCTTTGTAATACCCTGAATGACTGGGGCAGCATATATTAGTGTTGGAAGTAGGACACTAGCTGCAATAGCAGTCCTAGCTTCTGGGGTTAACAGTTTCTTGAGCCGATACAGTAATCCGAGTTTTGTATGGATTACTTTAGTGACTTGTTCCACATGTTGTTTGAACGTGAGACCTTGGTCGATGGTGAGGCCGAGGTACTTTGTCGAGGGGACTACTTCCAGCTTGTTGCCCTCCAGGGATGAAAGTTGGAGTAGTTGTGATCTATCTTGTCCAAGGGCTCTTGGTCTGAACAGCATGGCTTTGGTTTTGTTGGTATTAAGGACCATTTTGTTCTTGATGACCCACCTCTCCATGATGTGAATATCCTTTTGGAGAGAAATGCGGAGGTCATCCAGGTTGTCGATTAGATATTCGAGCTGCGTGCATTGCTTCTCCTGACAGTCCCATCCAACCCACTTACACTCACTTCATTTGCTGAGCAAACTTCACTTCAGTGACTCCCACCACCACACCAGATTGTTTTCACACACTTCCCTACAGCTGATCAGGTTCAGGTACCTTAGTTCACTGCTGCTGGTCTCTTCTCTGTCTGGAGTCCCTCTCAGCTGCTGGCAGGCAGACGTCCACGTGTGCTTGTTTGCACTACTACACAGTCTAATCCAACAAGGAGGAACATGCTTTACTGTGCTCCCACTGTCATGCTTGCAGCGCAACACAGGCGCAGGGGTTGAAGTTGCAAACTGCTGTCCAGCCCAAGCAGCGCCACAGTGAAATAACTGTCACTCATGGATTAGCAGTCAGCAAAAAAAAAAAAGGGACAAAACTGGGACAAGTAGGAAAAAACCAGGACAAGAAAGACATTTTGCAAAACTTGTGGGGACACTGGGACATGCTGCCTAAATCAGGGACTGTCCTGGGAAAATAGGGACTGTTGATAGCTTTATACTGAAATTAAAATTATGTCCTCACCATAATTTTTGATCTTCCAGAATATCTTCACAGTTCAGTCACAATGACGGGTCAAACCGGAGGTGTTAGGACTCAGCAAGGGCAAAGTCTTTTGCAGCCTCGGAGGGAGCAGTGTGACAGGGCTGAACAAGACCATTTCCCAGTGGTTATGCGAAAAGCAAGGATCTTTTCTGTCCTCTCTTGTCTGATTGCACAAACAAATTTTCATGTGAAATCCAAGACCTGATCACTCCGACGGTTTCATGTTCCCACCACACTGTCTCCCTGACTATGTTTCTTGCTGTCTCCGCTTTGCTTATATATGGTTATACAAATATGTATGAATCTTTATGTGAAAAAGGGTTCCATGGTTTCAAATGTATATAGTACACAGCAGACTGTAGCAGAGTTTGTCCTTTTTGACCTCGGGCTTTTGCAAACTGTCAGCAGGGAGCCAGCTTGGTTAACAATGTGCTTTTTTGCAGGAACCAACTAATTCTGTACAAGCAAGAGACACCTTGTCTGCAACAGGAGGAAGCAATTAACCTGCTTAATAAAAAAAAAACTTGTAAAAGGAGAGAGTGTGCTGGATAGTTTTAGTTTTTATTTTGAGCTCAGAAAGTAGACTTATTGGACTGCCCATGTTTTAAACTATTCCGTACATTTTTTTTTAATTTTTCTTCTATTGTTATTGATAGTAATAAAACACTACTTGCTAATTTTAGAACTTCTCCTGGTCTGTATGTTTCCTGACCTTGTGCCTCGACTCGACAAAAGGTGGACGTTGGTGCTGGTGCACCTGTAGTATTATATAGGTAGCACTGCCACCCTATGGACATTCATTGTCATTGCATCCTAAATATGAAATGCTATAATGTAAATGGTTCCAGACTGTGCATGTGCATATCAGATTAAATAAAGATAGCTACCTGATCGCATCATCTGAAATCATTACATGGTGTCAGAAGTAAACAAAAACAATTGCTGAAAAATGGACTTGCTCAAGTCACTCGGTGTTTTAAGCCTGCAGGGGAATGTTTCTGACAACTGGAGGAGATGGAAGCAGCAGTTTCAAGAACTTTCAAGTTTACCTCCCTGCTACAGAAGCATATAGAAAGCCAGAGAATGTGCAATGTGCTTTGTTTCTCCATCTGATAGGAGCAGAGGCTCTAGAAGTTTCCAACACTTTCCAGTTTGCGACTAAAGAACAGGACAAACTAGAGGTACTTATAAAGGAGTTTGAGCAATATTGCAACCCTAGGAGAAATATAACTTTTAAAAGATATAAATTTAACACTCGCAAGGCAGCAATGAAAGTATAGCTCATTATGTGACTCAAATAAAGTTACTGGTGCAGTCTTGTGAATATGGGGAACTGTGTGAATCTCTTATCAAGGACAGAGTAGTCTGTGGAATCCAGTCAGCTCAGCTCCATGCGAGATTAAGAGAGGCTGATCAAACTTTGCAAAAGGCCACTGATGTCTGTAGAGCAGCAGAAATAACAGAAACTCGCATGCAAAAAATGGGTGAACTTGACACCAGCGTAGTGCATGCTGTGAAACAGAAAACAGTTATTGAAATAAAGAGTACAAGTAGCAGAATTTCAGTAGTAAAAGCCCTGATGAAAAGCTGGAAAATGAATGTTCAAAGTGTGGCTCAAAGCACAAGATCAGAAACTGTCCTGCATTTCGTCAGACATGTAGAAAGTGTAAAAGAAAAAATTGTTTTGCACACATGTGTAGGACCCAAAGGGTCTCTGTGACAGCAGCACGAAAATCAGAAAGTGAAACTGAGGACTTTCTCATTGGAAGTGTGACTGCAGACAGTGCTGTTGCTGTGAGTGAATGGCATCCAGAACTAACTATAAACCATCACAGAGTGAGCTTCAACTTAGATACGGGAGCACAGGTGAATGTAATTCCAAACTGAGTTTAAAGAATCACCAATACAAAAGTGCTCCTGACAGGCCTGGTGGCGCTGAGGGTTGAGGCGCAGGTTCGGCAACGGACTCGGGCCACCGGGGGCTGGCAGAGGAGAGGGAGGATTGAGCGTCCGATGACTGCTCTTCTCTCTCTGGGGTGGGTAGTGGGGCTTGCATCACCCTGTAGCAGTGACTGGTGCAGCCACACTTTGAACATTCATTTTCTAGCTGCACTACAATGGCATGCAATAGCAAGGGGGGAGAGCACAGCAGGAGTCAGCACTACGTGCTCGGACGCCATTGCACATCCGGCTCTCCACAAAGGGAGAAAAAGTGGAAAATGCAGAGGGCGATCTTCACAGCTGATAGCCGCGCCTTGCACCCCCAGAGAGACCTGAGAGGGGCACATACCCAGTGCGATAGCGAATAAAAGGCTGGCCCACTGGGGAGCAGGTTTGTGTGGCCTGTACACACGACCGGGTCCGGGGATGCAGGGCTGGCGGCCAGAGATCATGGGGCCACTCTGCTGAGGAGGAAAAAATGAAAATTACATACCTACCGTGATTCTTGATCTTCTCTTGTATCTTCACCATTCATCACTGCTTGGGTTAGTGCGGGGCTACACCTTCTGAGGAGATTTTGTTTGTTTTTGGAGTCGACTCAATGGTGCATACATAAAGGTGGCCTTTTCGTCATGCACTAGGGGTGGCCATTGGGTGTCATGACTACTCCTCCATCTCAGTTCTGGTAGCCGGAGAGGTGAAATAAAGGATACAGGAAAAAAAGGGAGAGTGAGGCAAGAGAGCCGAGGGACAGGAAAAGGAAAGGATATAAACTGAAGAAGGAATAAGCCGGTAGAGAACAGACAGAAGAGGAGGAATACCTACCCTAAGGGACCTCAGGGCCTCCCTTCTGGGGTGGCTCTAAGGGACGAACAGATACAGAGAAAAGGAAGTGGAAGAAGAAGAAGAAAGAGAAGAAAAAGGAGGGATGCTGAGAGGGGAAAACACTGCCCATAGATAGATTGGTTGAGAGGGTTATAAGCTCAGAACCAAAAACAAGGGAGCAAGAATCCCTCCTGATAGGAGTGAGAGAAGGTTCCACTGAACTGTTTATATTGATTGGACACAAAGGGCAGATTCTCTAACTTTTCATCATCCCAACCCCCCTATACTCTAGCTGAGAGCTCACAGACTGCCCAGGCAGAAATCTGTTCTGGAAGGAGGCCCAACTGAGTGGGAGACAGCTTATAGCACCTTGTTAAATGCTAACACCAGAGTGTGGGGGTAGAGGTTAGGCTCTACAAAAGGCAGTTTTGTATGAAGGATAGAGTGGGAACTCAATCGGACTCCCTGAAGGCAAGGCAAGGACAACAGTTCAAGGTTAAGAAGTGCAGAAGCACCAACCAGAAGAAGCTGACAATTAAATGATACCTGCCCGTATGGACCTGAAATTTGAGGCCGAGCCATAGAGGGACAGTCTCTTCAGCTGTGAACTAAACAACGTGGCTAAGGAGCCAAGAGGTCACCCTTAGGGGCAGTCAGAAAGAGTTCCCTCAGGATAGGAAGAAAGTCCTACTCGTTCCCCTTTACCTTGAGGAAAAAAGATCCGTCCGTAGAAGAACGGAAACCAGGACAGGTTTTTTTTTTTTTTTTTTGGCATAAAGGTCAAAGAGGAAAGGAGAGGAACGAGAAGGGAGGGGGAGATGCCGCAGTAGGAGGCCACTGAAGGGAAGGTGGGCGGGTATCAGTAATGAATAGTGAAAATACAAGAGAAGATCAAGAATTACGATAGGTACGTAATTTTCCTATCTTCCCTTGACAATCTTCACCACTCATTACTGCTTGGGTGAGTACCAATCTCCCCCACCCATGGGGGGGGATAATAGGAACCCTGAGGGAACAAGACCCCCACCCTCCTGTTGGTGGGTAACAGGAGGGGAAGACCCTGGGCTAATCAGGTGAGAAGCCTATGGTGGAGGAGAGCTAGGAGGTGTCCCCCGGGGAGATGGAGGAAGCCCCTGCAGAAGTCTCCTAGCTCTGGAAGAAAAAAGACGGGTCCCCTGGAAAGCGGAGCAAATCACCCTACACCGGGCCAGGGGTGACAACCTTGATAGATGAAGCCATGCCGTCCGTCTAATACAGATCGCTGTCCCTGCAAACCAGGAAGCCACCTCACTGGCATTGTAAGATGCCACTGCTTGGTGTTTTGCCAGCTCCAGGCCTATAGCAGAGAGGGCAATAGCTTGTCTGGATTGCTCCGTATCAGGCACTGATGCTAAGACTTGGGAGAACATCGACCACAAATGCCTCTTGTAGGCAGCATGGTGAGCCTGATGTGATGCAAAGCATAACATCGCATGAGAGGAAGAGAACACTCTTCGGCCCCACCGGTCAAACTGTAGGGAATCGGAGTCTGGTGGACGGTCGTCCGCCAGGCGGCAGTGCCCAGAGGGAGTTTCTAGGTATGCCAATCCCGAAGGCAGGTTGGGGAGAGTACCTAGAGACTCCAATGGGGCACAATACCTTCTTCTGCAGTCTGCCGGGGCTGGAGAAAGGGCGGCTGGCGACTGCCAGGAACGGATAGACGCCTCCTGGAAGGGAATAGGCAAGGACAGTATCACCAAATGCTGGGCACTGAATTCACGTGTCTGCCATTCAGTATTGTCTCTCCTAACAAAGGATACGCAAAGATCCCTCACCATCCTCGAAAGGAATCGCTGATATTCGATGAAATCAGCATCAGAGGAGAGATGAGCAGTGGGTTCCTCTCCATCTGAGAAGGAGGGAGACGAGGATGATGGAGAGCTCAAATGTCCAGAGGACTCCTGCAGCAGTGGGGATAGGTAAAACACCTGCTCATGCATATACCCAACGTATGAGGGGAAGGCCGCTGTAGAGCCTCTGAACGTCCCCCAGGATAACGGGCCCGTAGGACCAACATGGCCTGGGAGAGAGGGAGGTGGCTGCAGAGGAATGGGAGAGGGGCACCTATGGTGAGGCAACTGTCCTCTGCTGAGGGTATGAAATCCGGAAAACAGGGCCCAAGCTGGCGGGATCCCGGACAACAAACCAGGTCGCAGAATGGAACCCTGGGGATGCGAAGCCTGGAAGAGCCTAGTAGGGGATCCTTCCCCTGTGATGAACCTGGGGCTGCATGAGTCCAGAAGGGCAGCCCACAGCAACGCCATCAGAAGGGTCCATGGAGCTCGAGAGGGAAAGGTGGGGCCCGGTGCTATGGCTCCTACCCGCCCCCCGAGGGATGGCAGGTGAAGACCGAGGTGCCTCAACCCGGTCTCTCGATCCCCCGGACTTCGAGAACACCCTCCTCCTCGACCCCAGCGACACCCCACCCCAAGGAGGTGCAGCAGCACTGGGATCGGCAGCTGCCACACACCCCCCCAGGAGGGAGAGCCCCTTCCTCCGCCTCCACGCCATTCCCCTTCAGGGACCCCAGACCACCGCCAGCCTGGGAGGCCTCAGGGGAGGACAGCAGAGGAGACAGAGGAATAAGTGATCTGGGCCACCTAGCACCTCGTCTCACCAGAGACCCTGACTCCGAAGAGTCAGGTGCCAGGACGGGTCCACATCTGAATCATCCTCCTCCGAGGAGGAAGAGACCAGCTGGACCACAATACTGGCCACCCCAGGGGTCTCCAGTGAAATGGCACCGCGAACTGCACCAGTGCCAGCAGCGGCGCCGGATGACCGCAGACTCCCTGCAACACCGAAACCCAGCCCTGACTCCCCAGCAGTGCCGGTCAGACCCACAGCACCGGGACCAGACTCGGCACCACTAGAAGAGCCGACCAGGCCCACGGCGCAGAGAGCCAACACGGCAAAGCGAGAGGTGCCACCTCAGTCACCGGCACTGGAAGGCGGTGTCGACGGTCCACCGATGCCGGGCCCAGCAGACCTGGGCCTTGACACTGGGGGAGCCTGCACCTCCGAGGAGGCGATTGCCGAGGCGATGTCTCCACCGCGGCCCCGGGAGGGACCCCGGCGTTCCTTCGACACCGTGAAAGAGGCCTCCTCTTCAGCAAGAGAAGATGAGGAGGCCTCCTCCTCTCCAGACCGTATAGGCCTGAGAGGGGACCCAGAGGAAGGGTCTAGAGACCTTACCTAGGAATCCCTGGAGTGGCACTGTCCCCCAAAAGTCGGCGGAGCCTTACCGATCTTGAACGCGCCGACTTCTAGGACGCGATGGTCCATCAAGAAACAGGCATCGCACGCATCCATATTATGGTTGGGTCCCAGGTAGCTGAGACAAACATCGTGCCGGTCCGTGACAGAAAAATGCCAGCCACAGGAGCACCGACGCATAGGGGTGCGGCCTGCCTTCGACTTGCGTTTTGCCCCCGAACCTGACATGATGCGAAACAATTAAGGCAAAAAAAGCACAGCCCTCTGTGTCGTCCAATAATAGAGAAAAAAACAAAATGGTCTTACCAGTGACGACGTCGAGAAAAAGGCAGGATGAAGGAGAAGTCTGAAATATGGCGTCGACGAAAGACAACTAGGCCTAGTGGCATACTGTAAATTCTACCGTGCAGCAGGTGCAGCCTCGACGGCGGGAGAAACAGAACTGAGATGGAGGAGTCTGCGGCACCTAATGGCCGCCCCTCGTGCATGACGCAGCACGTCACTCTCGTGGGTGGCACCGTTGGAGCCAACTCTTAAAAAAAAAAAAAAAAAATCTCCAGAAGGGTGCGCCGCGCAACCTCAAGCAGTAATGAATGGTGAAGACTGACAAGGGAAGATCAGTAGTATGATAAAAAAAAAAAAATGCTCCTGACAAGTTATGGGGGACAAAGAATTCCCATCTTTGTAAAAGTAAATCTCCTGTGTATACACAAAAGTAAACCTGAGCATGTAGAGTTCTAGGTGGTGGAACAAGATGTAATGAGCCAGTACTGGGTCTTAATGCATGTGTGGCCCTCAACCTTGTGCAGTTAGTGATGGCTGTGAAGAAAAAATTACTTACCACAGTAATATTGTTTCTTCCAAGGTATCCTGCAGTATGCTTGACTGATGCAGTATGCCAGCTGGGTTCAGCTGCCCCAGAGGTGGAGTTCATGCTAATGACTTCAGGGAGTTAGTCAATCAGAACGCAGGAGGGAGTGTGCTGTCCGTAGGTTGTGCTGGAGGCCAGTCAGAGTCATTTCAAAGCTAAAAGGCAAAAGGCCCCCAAAGTCCTAATATATGTGAAAAATGGAAATTATGCACTTACCGTAATTATTGATCTTCTTGGACGGTCTCCATCACTCATTCGCACTAGTGGGACAGCACCGGAGGCCCTAGGACCAAGTGGGAGCCTAAAATTTTCAGAAGGGTCTGCACCGGGACAGGACCATGCATGCACAGCACCACGAGACTAGCTTGTGCCTGAGTAGGCTATCTCAGCATCGACCCTCCAACTGCCTCAGTATCTTTTCGACTGAGGAGGTGCAATGTAACTAATGAGAATAACTCATCCTGAGTTTCTGGGCCTGACAGGGCCCAGATGGCCTTTACAAGAAAGGTCAAAGAACAATGTCTTCACAGTCTGAAGCATAGGACCATGAAGACCAGTTAAGAAAACGAGTGAACCCAGGGGATGGTGGGTGGGCGTGTGAATGAGTGATGGAGACCGTCCAAGTCCAAGTATGTAATTTCCTTATCTGCCTGGACTAAGTCTCCATCACTCATTCACACTAGTGGGAGAGTACCAAGCTAAAACCATCAACCCTAAGTTGGGTGGTAGGAGATAGGGTTCACTTAGAAAGGATGGCCAAGGACTGTCCTGCTAATAAAAAGAGCTGTCTTGTAAAGAGCATCTAGGACATAGTGCTTACAAGATAAGCACTCGAGTTGTAACTCACCACTTTGCAGATGACTGCAATGGGCACAAAATGAAAGTCTGCCAGGAAGCCGCAACCACTCTAGGAAAGTGGCAAGAACCTGGCCTCACAATTTGGTCTAGGACCAAAAGTAATAGTGTCAAAGACTAATGTAACGTAAAGGGACCTCAGGAACTGAAAGAGTCGGAGGTAAAGTCTACTGGTTCAGGGTAGACCGGTAAGTGCAGATGGAAACCCTCACTATCAAGTATGACTGACCGGTGAACAACAGGTCCAGGAGCACTTGAACCCCTTACTTGGTGAGCATAGGGGATCCAGGTGGGGTTAGCCCATCAAGGAGAATAGTCTCCACTTAGTCACTGGAACCCTCCTGATGGAAGGCCAAGCACGACTTAGAAGCCTCTTGAGGTGGTCTAGCAGAACCAGATCCTACCCACTGCATATTCCAAAAAGTAACCATCCTGCCCCTGTGTGTACAACTGTAGTCGCAATCTCTGAACTCAGAGAAGAAAGGAAAAGTGTACAGGAGGATATGTCCACTGCGGAAAAAAACATTCCGACAGAAAGAAAACCGAGGCTGGATTTCTAAGGTAAATAGAGGCAGATGTGCGTCGAGTAGGGACACAGCAGGACCAAGTTAGGGCTAACCCATTCATTGAAAGTGAGTTGAAGCAGCAGTGACTCAATGCGGTGAAGCACTACTCGCTCTGGCCTCCCTGAAGGATGTAGGAAAGGATTCTAGTTTGTTTGCTGAAAAACAAACATCACAACTCCATCATGCACTTGGAGAGGATAGCTTCGTGAGAGACTGGCATGGAACCAGTGTGCCAGAACTGAAAGTGTGAATATTTGAGAAGCTACCTCAGAAAAAAGACCTACTTGACCTTCGGTCAAGGAGGAGTATATCGCTTGTTAAGTTAAGGCAAGCAAGGAAGTAGGAACCTGAATTCTGACTCGGTGGAGTCTCGCTTCTGTTGCTGCAAGGCTCTGCTCAAGAGAAGAAAGCCTGATAAAAAGAAAGGGAAATTAACAGACTGGGCAGTCGCCTAGGTCTAGGAAATGTCTCTGAATGAGAGAAATCTCTCTTGGAGAAAGAGAGGACCCATATCACCGCTAGATCGGACTCCCCCCGGGGAAGAAGTCAAGTACTCTTTACCATACTCTGGAGATAAGCATCTCAGGGGCTGAGGCAGAACCTGACCAGATCCAAAAAGGGGGGTATCAGGTAATTTCGGCTAGGTCCTGTGCTGTGATAACATCTTTTTTTTTTTTCATATTTAATCCTAGCCAAACAAGTCTTTTAGGCTGCTATTTCACAAGGATTGTCTTGATACAAAATGACGAAGATGTTCTCCATCTGAGTGCAGAAGGAGCCTGAGCGTCCATACTGAAATCATGACTGGACTAATAATCACAGCTGGAGAGATGTCAACCACCTGTGCTGAAGAAGCCACCAAAGTGGCAATATCACAAGGGGGCCATATACCCCTATCAAAGGGGTGGAAGAGCCCAACCATTAAATTAGAATGTTCCACAGAGTGTAATGGTCTTGACGATTGAAAAAGTCTAGACGCAGAAGCGTATGGTCCATGGACGCAGTCTGAAATACTATAGTGGACCCCATTACTGAGGAACTACTGAAAAGATCTTCCATCACGGACTCTGATGAGAGAGGGGACGTGCCCTTCAGTATATAAAATAAGTCGTCCGCTGTATTACTGACAAGAATGACAGGGAAAGACATCTAGATGCACTTCTACCCCAGAAGGACCTATCAGGGAGGTCTAGGTCAGAACCACTAGAGACTCTGCCATCAGGAAGGATGTTGAGGAGCTTGGTACCATGTAGGGAGCCGAGAAAGTGCTGAGCAGAGTGAGAGATTCCACAGGCAGAGCAGTACAGCAGAGTTACATCAGCAGAAAACCGTTGGATGACACAAGATCCCACATGGACCGCAACTTACTAAGATGTGCGGAAAAATAATCTGCAGAACAGGACTTCATTCTGTGGAAAACATCCCGCCACAATTTCTGTGGAGAAGAAGTCCAAAAATGAAAAAAATGTGTCACTAGTTCTGCCAGACAGCATCCACTAGCACCCCCATGGCACTAGCATCACTCATGGCACAGGAGGGCACCAAGCAGTGCCTATGCCAACCTGGGCAATACCCAAGGGCACCTGCGGCAGTACCCGCAGGCACCCATGCAGCAATGGCACCCGAGGGCACCCCCGACACCCATGGTACCATGGCACCCATGACAAGAATGGCACCAGTGGCACCCATGGCACCTGAGGGCACCAGTAGCACCCATGGCACCTTTGGCACCCATTGGGTGCCCACAGTGCCACCCACACCACCCAAGGGTGCCCCCAGCACAACTCATGGGTGCTCGGCACCACCTAGACACCCGAGGCACCACTGGCAGCGCCAACAACCAACAGCAGCAACAACAGCATCCACGGCACCACATAGAGTGATGGCGCTGACCCACAGCACCAACCAAGGCACCGAGTCACGGCTCCGAGGCACGGACGCCAACCAAGGCACTAAGCCACAGCTCCAAGGCATAGGACTGACCAAGGCACCGAGCCATGGCGCCGAACCATGGCACTGAAGGAAAATGCCAATGGAAATCCTGAAAAAAAAAGAAAAAGGTGGTGCCCGTGCTGGCCCCTGCATGGAAAAGGGAGAGAGGGTAGGCATGAGGGGTCGACACGATGGCAAAGGCACCAAGAGAGCACCTCGCCCATCGTGATCCAATTGACCCAGCTCCAGTCCAATGGCTCCGAGGCCCGGAGGCCCCAAAATCAGGAACAGAGCCAGGAGAACTTGAAAAGTCAAACCCCCTGCTCCACAGGAGCGGCCCAGAGGTGAAACTGCCCACCGGAGCTCCAATGAGAACAGATATGGAGTTCGGAGTCGAGAATGCAGCCGTTAGGAGCGGGGCCAAGGGGAACCCACCAAAGTCGGTTCAGGCCCATCGCCCCTCCCGACGAATAATCCTCATGCAGACGTACCAACGGGCAACCTCGAGTGGCACCGATTCCTCTTCCACCAAAGAGGAAGAAGAGCTAAAGTTAAGCTGAAACCCGGATCCCGAACTGCTAGATTTGTGCTTCAGTGGACTGTCTCCCCGCCTGAAAGCACAGGACTGTCTATTCGGACCCCCCCCCCGGTTAATTAAGGGCGGCGGACCGGACACAGCCCCTCTGCGATAAAAACTTTCAAACGATGTCCTCCTACCATCACCACTACCGTCTAAGGATGACTGCATTGATGGCAGGAAAGAATTTCTTTCCTTCTTCTTCATAATCTTCTTTTCTTGTTCGTAAAATAAAAAAGTACTACTTGAAATATTAAATGCTAAAAGCTGCTGTCATATAGATGAAAACGTAGACTCCGGCAGACGAGCGACGTCTACATCCAAGCGCACTTGATGCCGGGAGAAAAGGAACTGAGGCAGTTGGAGGGTCGACGCTGAGATAGCCTACACAGGCACGAGCAAGTCTCGCGGTGCCGCACATGCGTGGTCCTGTCTCGGCGCCAACCCTTCTGAAAATTTTAGGCTCCCGCTTGGTCCTAGAGCCTCCAGAGCTATCCCACTAGTGTGAATGAGTGATGGAGACTTAGTCCAGGAAGATCTATGAAAACCATTAAAAAGAACAAAGAACTATAAAACACACAGAACTGTGAAACCCTTACGGTTAAATTCAGCCTGAACACTTAGAATTTGGATCAAGGCATGGACAGTAAAACTACTCTCAGGTTATGTAAGGGGAGGAAGGGTGGGAGGTCAAGCATACTGAAGGATATCTTGGAAGAAACAATATTACTATGGTAAGTACTTTTTTCTTCTCATACCAGAAATCCTTTAGTATGCTTGACAAATGCAGACTACAAAGCAGTGCAGCTGGGAGGATGGTACAGAACCTATTTAGAAGACATGCTCTGCAGGACTGCTGTGCCAAATTTGGCATCTGTTCTGGACTGTACATCCAAGCAATAGTGTTTTGTGAAGGTCTGTACAGTCCTCCAGGTAGCTGCTTTGTAGATATCTAGCAAATATGTCCCTTACAGCTGCCACTGAAGCGGCAGTGCCCCTAGTAGAATGGGCTCTGAGCCCTCGAAGAGGCTGTTTGCCAGCCTTACTGTAACACAATTTGATGCAAGAGACTATCTACTGAGAGATGGTCTTCTTGGAGGCTGACCTGCCCTTGCCTACCTCACCATAGGTGAGAAAGAGCTGGGTATGGGAGGCCTTGAGCTGCTTAGTATGCTCTAGGTAGTAGGTCAGTGCTCTCTTAACATCCAAGCTATGGAGCTTGGGCTCTTCAGGAGTGGATGAGTCTGTGAAAAAGACAGGGAGAGTAATGGATTGGTTCAAATGAAATTCAACCACCACCTTAGGGAAGAATTTTCTGTTTGTCCTGATAACTACTTTATCTCTGTGGGAGATAATATAGTTGGGTTCTGTACAGAGGGCTTGCAGCTCTGAGATCCTTTGGCTGAAGTGACAGCTACTAAGAAAACAGTTTTCCAAGTGACATACTTTAAGTTTATAGTAGCCATGGGCTCAAAAGGGGGTTCCATAAGTTTGGCTATGCAGAGGTTCAAGCCCCAGGGAGAGACTGGTTCCATATAAGTGGGGATTGGAAGTGCAACAGGCCACTGAAAATGTTCTTAAAAATGGAATGAGAAATTATGGATTTCTCCTTTCCGGCAGAAATGTAGGTCGAAATAGTGGCCAAGTAAACCTTCAATGATGAGGGTCTAAGGCTTGAGGTTTGTAATTGCACCAGGTAGTCCAACAGAGAGGGCAGGCTGGCCCTCAGTTGGTCGATTTACCAGTCTTTGCACCATAGGTAAAATCTCTTCCATTTAGAAGCATAGATCTTCTTAGTACTGTGCTTCTTAGCCAGGCGAAGGATTCTTATGACATGTTCTGAGAACTGAGAATCTGGGTACTGTAGCTCTTCAAGTACCACCAGGCTTTGAGGTGAAGAGACTATGTTGGGGTATGCTATCCCCATCTAAGGCAGAGTCAGGAGACTGTGGCTCGGGGACCGGTGAATGGGTTGCTTGAATGGCAGGGCAATGAGCAGACAGTACCATGGCTGTCTTGCCCAGTCCGAAGCCACCAGAATCATGGTGACTGGCTGGTTCCTGAATTTCAGGAGAACTCTGAGGATTAAGGGGAATGGAGGGAAGGTGTACAAGAACTTCCCTGTCCAGTCGAAATTCAGGGCATCCACTGGCACTGTGTCCAGAGCTGGAGGCCTGCAGCAGTACAGGGGAAGCCGCTGACTGAGGTTGGAGGTGAAGAGGTCCATCTCTGGAGTGCCCCACCTCTTGAATACTGTGGCCAGTACCTGTTTGTTTAGGGCCCACTCGTGGTGGGCCCTGACTGATGCAGCTCAGAGCATCTGCCAGAGCATTATCCTTGCCTGGCAGGTGAATGGCGGAAAGCTATATGTCTAGAGAGTAGCCAGGGACCAAATCTTCATGGCCTCTGTGCAGAGCTTTGAGAATCTTGTGCCCCACTGCATGTTGATGTAGAACATAGCAGTGGTGTTGTCTGTTCTGATTTAGACAGACTGGCCTTTTTGCTGGGAGGCAAAGGCTTGGATAGCCAGGTACACAGCTAAGAGTTCGAGAATGTTTATGTGGCAAGTGGAGACTCTGGGGTAACCATGTCCCACGTGTGGACTGGCTGTCAGGTGAGCACCCCATCCTAGGAGAGAAGCATCTGTAGTGAGAACTCTGGAGTGCTCCCTTCATTGGAAGGGAACCCCTTCCTTGAGGTTTTCTATGTCTTTCCACCAGTTGAAGTAGGGTCCTTGTGACTGGTATGAGCTATGACAGAGTATGTTTTCTGGGACCAGTGAGCCCTTGGGTGATACTGAATGTCCCTCATCTGAAATCTGGCACCTCGGACTACATCTATAGTGGATGCCATGTGGTTCAGAAAATGTGTGGCTGGCCTTAGCTGGCCCAGGAAAAAAGAATTTGCCAGGTTTTGAAGGTTGTTTTTGAAGGTTTACATTTGCAGCTCTGACACTGTGGAACTCTCTACCTCATCTGATATGAGAGTGCCTCACTGTCCAAAGTTTTAAAATGGGGTTAAAAACATATTTCTTTAACCTGGTGTATCCCAAGGGCAACTACCCCTGCCTGCATGACCAAGTACAGGTTGCTGGGCCTGGGTACTGAAACGGATGCCTCCACCTGGAGGACATGGTTTGTGATAGCATAGCTGAACTGGATAGAGCCTTCCGGGACACTGTTCCCCCGGTCTTTTTCCTCTAGTGGCTTACGTAACTCACAGGTTACAGCCTGCCAGTCCTGAGTCGCCGGAGAGGTAAAAAGGAAGGCAGTGGAGGGTGGGACAAGGAAGTCCAAGGGACAGAAAAAGGAAAAGATATATAAACCAAAAGGAGAAATAACGACTGAGAGGACAGAAAGGGAGAAAGTCGGAAACTAGAGGGATTGGGAGGGGCCCCAATCTCTGGAAAAGGAAGAGGGAGGTAGGGTGGGTAAAGAATTTAGAAAGAGGGGAGAATTAAACATCCCAGACTCTAGTCCGTCTCCAGATTATATAGGAACTGCAAGGAGCAGCCAAAGGCTTTCTGCCAGAATTCAAGGCACAGAATGACTGGCAAACACTCCTGAAGCAGAGTCAGCTACTCTGGAAGGAGGACAGGGTACAGGGAATTAACACCCTCTCAAGGAAAGATTATTGGTGAAAAAAATGGGGAGTTTCCCTTTTTTTTTTTTTTTTTTTTTAGAAACAAGGAGAACAGGGAGGAGAAGAGAAAGGACGGCAACTGACAACTCCCACCTCACAGGGGTGGAGCCAGAGCACTGGAGAAGGAGTGCCCCCCCTTGCTATCCACTCTCCCTGGAACATTATCCCCCTGTGTGCCCCTGCTTTACCCCATTGCTAAGAAAGGAGAGGGGAGAGGATTGGGAGAGAGAGAGAGGGAGGGGGACCCAGGGACTGAGGGCCCAGGGGGATGGAGGGTGGAGTCATGATGAATGAAGATACACAGAAAGATCATAATTACGGTAGTTACATAATTTTCATATCTTATCTGTGTCAATCTTCACCATTCATCACTGTTGGGTGAGTACTGAGCCCCCCGGAGGGGGTTTGTTTTACACACACTAAGAGGGAGAACCTTCAGGGCCTGGAGAGGCCAGAGAGTGGGGAGAGTGAGACAGGATCCCCCCCCCCCAGAGGGGGAAGGAAGTTGCCCTGTCAAGCACCGTCTCGCTCTATGGGAGAAAAGATAGGTTCTCTGGTGAGCGGAGTTAATCACCCTATGCTGGGCCAAGGGTGACAACCGGGAAAGACGCAGCCATGCCATCCGCCTAGTGCAGATCGCTGTCGCTGCAACCCTGGTAGCTACCTCATTGGCATCATAGGATGCCCTCGCTTGGTGCCTTGCTAGCTCCAGGCCATGCACAGAGTGCAATGGCTTGTCTGGTTTTGCAGAAATGGAAAGCAACAACCATGCCGAGTAAAAAAGTCCTCCTACCCCAGAAGTCAAAATCTGAGGAGTCTTGATCTGGGGGCCGGTCACCGTGAAGGGCGCGAAGCCCATCAGGAGTATCCAACTACGTCAATCCAGACTGTGGATGAGGCATGGAACCTGGAGACTCTGTGGGTTTGCAATACCTCTGGCTGAGATCCCTTGGGGCAGGAATTCTGGAGAAGGGCCTCTGCCAGGAACACAACGATGTCTCCCAAAAGGAAGCAGGCCAGGGCGGCACCACAAGGGTGGCCTCACCAAAATTGCCTAGAAAGGCGTGCGCAGAGTGCTCAGGATTGCTGATAGTGGTAGCAGTGAAGTGCAAGTCCTCCAACATCCTCACGAGGAAGCGCTGATACTCAGCGAGATCAGCAGCTGGAGAGATGTGGACAGAAGGTTCCTCTCCCCCAGAAGAGGGGGATGAGGAGCTGGAGGGCACAGGCTGTTCAGTGGGTGGCTGCACGGGGGAAGGTGAAAAACCTGGCTGTCCATCACCCTAATGTAAGCAGAGAACCGAGCAGCCACCACTCTGAACTGCTCTCAGGAGAGAGGCCCGCTAGGACCAAGGATGCCTGGGAGCACAGGAGAATGTGGCAGAGGGATGGGGACAGAGCCAAGAAGAGATGTCAGCTGACCGCCGCCTGGGCTAAGGAGCGGACCGGGAGCACCCACGGAAGAAGGTGCCCTGGAAGACCCCACAGCCGACAGCTGAACAACCATTTCAGTACTGCCTTGGCTGCATCCAGAAGAATCCCCCCTGTGAGGCGCCGGAGCTGTATAGGTCCAGAAGGACAGTCCCCTACCTCAAAAGAATGGGGCTGTCTCAAAGAGACAGAGGAGGAAGAGCGGAGATCCACACTACGGCTTCTCCCAGAGCCCGGGTTGACCCCCGAAAAAGGCCGCCGTGCTGACCCCACGCCCCTCGACCCCTCGAGTCTGAAAGAGCCCTCCTACTCGAGAGGGCCAGCCTAGGTAGCTGGCATCTCTGGGCAGCACCCGAAGGAGCTATCCAGGACACAGTACCCTTCCTCCTGTAGGTGCTCTGATCGGCCCCAAAGTTGGGCGATCTAGGCACACCACAGGTGGGGGTACCACTACTGAGGGGTCAGTGAACCCACCAAGACCAGGCTGCAGAGCTATGGTGGCCTGCACCACTGCCTGCTGGTCAGCACCCCTGACCCCAGTCTCGGTAGCCACTGACCCCACCTCAGTAGGGGGGCTGACTCCGGCTTGTCGAGGAGACTACTGGGCTGCCCACCTCAACAGCCAACCCCAAAGAGTCAGACTGTCCATTGGACTCAGAGCTCAACTCCACCCCCGAGGAGGTAGAGGCTGAGGTCCTGTGCCAAACTGTAGGAGGGCGCCCACTGCCATCTCTGCCAAAGGGCCCAGAAACCAAAGCCCTGCCTGAGCTGGTACCAGTGCCCCCCGCAGCACCATGAGCAGAATCCGCAAGGGGCACGGCTCCAGCCCAAACAGGAGCTCCAGAGTCGGGACCAGTCACAGCACCATCCGGCCCCATGACACTGCGAGCGGCGCCAAGGACTAAGACGGCACCGATGACATCACCTATCAAACTGAGGTAGGGCACTGATGTCCAATGCAGAAAAATGACAATAGGCTGCAAGTATGCAAGTATCAGGGGAGGAGGCACCCAAACAGTCCACAAAACAATCCACTGCATCTGCGGATGGCAGCTCGTCTTTGTCAAATTTTTGGTACAATGCTTTAATAGAGGGTTCTGACAGCCTCACCCAGTTGTCTTGGGAGCTTGGCCACCGTGAAAGAGTGTCAGCATCAATATGGTTCAGTCCAGGGTGGTATTCAACTGCATAGTCTTAAGTCGACAGAGCAGAAAGCCACCAGTGGCCACTGACGTCCAGCTTTGCTGAGGTCTGTACATACGTTAGGAGGTTATCAGTTTTCACAAATATCTTGGCCCTATAGAGATACTCATGAAACTGGTCGACTATGGCCCACTTTACAGCAAGAAACTCCAACTTGTGAACAGGATAATTTCGCTCATACGGGGTCAAGCTTCTACTGGCGAAGGCCACAGATCTCAGGCCATCTTCATAATCTTGATACAACACAGCTCCGAGTCCCTTCAGGCTGGTATCCGTATGCAGGACATAAGGGTTGGTGGGGTCAGCATAGACAAGTACTGGGGCGTGAGCAAGCAGAGATGATCTTGAAGAATGCTGCCTGACACTCAGGCGTCCAACAGGCTCCAAATGGTTTACCTGTTCGGAAATTCACCTTTTCTTCTTCCTTGAGGGATCCCTTCTTATACCTGCAGTTGGTAGGATAACCTTGAGTGAGATTAAGAAGTGGCTGGATTATGAAGGGACGTGGTTTAACCACCGACATGATGGCAGCCTGATTTGTGAGCTCCGTTCTGGCTGAGGACCATCCGAGCTTGGATGCCGTGATCCCGTGGAGTTATAACCCCCTCACTATAGCTTGATGCACGGGTAACCTTCTACCTACCAGGCGGTGCATTCTTCAATGGATTTTGGTGCAATTGGTGGTTCTCTGCAGTGCCATTAGCCATGGTACCTCTGGCCACACAGGCCCCCCCTAGAACACTACCACTCCTGACCACTAAGTGAGCACCATCTACCGCAGCACAGACACTGAAGAAGTTCGGGCTCCTAAAAACCTGTACAACCTGCAGCCATGGATCCTCCGATGGCAGCCTCATCTCCAAGTCCAGCTAGCCCTCCTGCGCCTCAACCTGCATCAGTGGGCGAATCATTGCAGTACATTACAAAAATGCTAGAAGCTGTTTTCCTAAGGGTGGATGACACAAGTCTCTCTTTATCGGGCACAGTTATTGTGGTTCGACAACTACAGGATCGCATGAACGTCTCAGAGCAAAGGGTGGAGGCTTGCGAATTGCACCAGCACAAAGAACGTTTGACGGCCCTCTGGGACAGAGCCGAAGATCAGAAGAACCGAGGCTGCTGCAATAACCTGCGGATCATTGGCCTCCCTGAGGGGGCTGAGGGGCAGTCGATGGAAAGATTTCTCAATGACAACCACCCCCTCATGCTAGAGGAACGCTGGAGAAGCCCTGTAGATGTTGAGAAGGCACACCGGGTTTCTACCCACCCCAACAAATCTGCAGATGCCCTCAGACCTGTTGTGGCCTATCTATTTCATTATTCCATTAAGGAACAAATTCTTCATGCTGCTAGGGACCTGGGGGGAGTTTCGCTGGCAAGGGGC
Source organism: Neoceratodus forsteri (assembly GCA_016271365.2). Lineage (NCBI taxonomy): Eukaryota > Metazoa > Chordata > Ceratodontiformes > Ceratodontidae > Neoceratodus > Neoceratodus forsteri. The sequence continues at coordinate 158,949,954 of CM057456.1, read as the reverse complement.
CCAAATCTCACTGTACCGGGACTTTACCCAAGAAATGGCAGCAAAGAGAAGAGCATTTGGCAACATAAAACATTTTCTTTATTAACACAAATTTCGATTTCAGTTCAAAAACCTTACCAGGCTCTGTGTATCCAAAGATGGGCGTGAGATGACTGCTGACCACCCCACCGACCTAGAACACTGGATTACAAAATTCTGGCCAGCTCTACACATTCCAACTACAAATCCCAGGAGGCTTTGGGAACCCTCTCAGGTGGGACCTCTCAGTACGAACAGTTCACCAGCGGAGACTCCAAGGAACTCATTACTAGCTGTGCCAGTCCCTCACCAACCAGGCCCCCCCCATTGCCTATGGGTACCTCCTCAGTCTCTTCTACTCCAGCTCCTGCACAGACAGTGGACTCTCAGCCCCCCTGGCCTCTCTCCCCCAGCGCCCGACTAGCTCCTTCACCAAATCTCAACAATGAGCCAGGTGTGGGCCTCAGCATTAGCCCAGCAAACACTCCATAGCCCCACCCACAAAAATTTACCGGGACGATGCATCTCCTGCTGCAGACCCTGAGAATTCAGAGCTGCCGGACTCTCAAGAGATGGACATCACTCACCCAGTGGATTGGCTGATTTTCCTGATGCTTCCCTCTTTCAAGCGCTGGACACTGTTTCCCCTGTGAGACCTGGGCTAATAAGCTACACTGCAGCTGTTACAAAGACCACCACGGACTCTGGAGCCTTTTCCCGGGTTTCACCTGAGAAGACCGAAGGACTGCCCACATAAACCGATTCTATGCCCTTGGCTGTTATGTACTCCTCCTACATTATATAATGGCTTTTTGGGTAAGGCACCATTATAGACATCCCCCCCCCTTTCTCTATGCGCGCTGATCTCACCCATCAGGGCATGAGCAGTATGGTAAGCCACATCTGGACCCCCTTTTCTATCTCCTATATATTGCCTGGCCTTTCACCCTGGTGCCTTATGCTTATAGACACAGTGCCTTTAGGTTTTGCCTGCTAGCTGCTCTCCTGGTTTACCTACCCGCCGGAGTGGTTAGCTACACAGTGTCATATTTGTACCTGGCTCGTTGCCCCATATGGGGCCTGTTTGCCTCACCGCTATTATGGTATACTGGCAGGTGGACATACCCACTTCCCTTTCCCCTGTCCCATAATGCTTTTTTCCTTGCCTCCTCCTAGTCCCCTCCCCCCTCCCACTTCCCACTCCCCGCGGTCAGGGAGCCCAACTTTGGGTGGCTCCTCAGTTCAGGATGACTCCACTAGTTGGACTTTCACACTATACCCCATACTGAGTGTTGGAGATAGCATAGTTGCAGGGCAGAGTTCCTACCCTCATTTGCATTGACCTCCACACTCATAGCGTGTTTACGCTGTTGTGTCTCTACTGTTATCTAAGTGCTGACTGTTGGGCTTCTCCGTCATATACGTGTTGTATTACTTGTACATTAACTGTTCTTTATTTGTTGCTTTTTCTACAGCCTCTATACTTAAGACAGTGTACACCAGCTTGTCAGTAATGCTTACACCTTCCTCCTTTTGGGGATTTGGATTTGCAGTATTGGTTTATTTAGGGTGCTGTCACACCCCTGCGATCCCAGTGTACCTGCCTCCCCTCCCTTTTTGTCTCACAGTAAGTACTCTTTTTTGTTTAGCACACCAGACTATGGCATCTGATTCACCAGTGCCCCATGCTCACTGTTGGGTGTCCTGGACGGTTAAAGGGCTTAACCACCCAATTAGGCATACAAATGTTCTGCATCATTTATGTTCTTTGCACGCTGATGTTGCACTCATACAAGAAACCCACCTCTTGACCTAGGCAACCCTATGGCTTAAAAAATTTTGGGTGGGTGAGGTCTTAGCTAGCTCCTCCACAACTAAAACTAAGGGTGTGGCTATCCTTCTCCACCGCGCTTCCCCTTGGAAGGTGGAGGGCATTAGGAAGGATACCCAAGGTAGATGGGTGGTAGCCAAATTGTCCTCCTCTGAGGGTCCGCTGTTATTAGGGAATATATATGCTCCCAACACTGACCACATGAACTTTTTCCGGCGGTCAGCCAAGCCCTTACTGCTCTACAGTCAGCTGATCCACCTATTCCAGTCATGATAGGAGGTGACTTCAACATGGTAGGCAATATTTTCCTCGACAAGTCCTATCCCACGCTGCATACCACCCCCAAAGGCAGACAATCCCTGCAAGACTTTATGGAGGAGTGGGCACTCAATGTCTGGTGCAGGGACCACCCCATGTGTCGTGACTACACATTTTATTCCACATCTCACCGTTCTCACTCATCTTATTGACTTTTGGCTGGCCAACGAATTGGCAGCTTGGGACATCTTTGACAACAACTGGCTCGATCCTGATCTCCAACCACGCAACCACCCAGATCTCCTATACCCCACCCCCCAGCAACCATGCCCCTAGGGTCAGGTGGCAGTGTAATCCCCTCCTCTTTAAGGACCCTAACTTCTGTCCCATGTTGATTCAGGCCATGAAAGATTATTTCGCTCTTAACTCTGACTGCGGCGTCTCACATGGCACGATCTGGGAGGTGTTTAAGGCAGTCATTCAAGGCCCCATTATTGCCTTCTTAGCAGCTCTAGATAAGGCCCGCAGAGCAAACCTAACCAAATTGCAAGCGGATTTGTTCGCGCTGGAACAGCGCTTCAAGGCTGCCCCACCTGTCTCTATGGTTAGTGCCTTGCACCATCAAATCGTGGGGCTTGAGTACCACATCAATGTTAACCTGCATCAGAAAGGCGAATGGCTCTTGTTCAGGGCCAAACATGCGTACTGGGACAGTGGAGAGAAATCTGGCAAGCTCCTTGCCTTTCGGCTCCATAAGCAGCAGGCAGCCACTCGGATCCATGCCCTCCGCACCCACACCGGTTCCATACCCTCCAGCCCTAAAGATATTAACACTACCATGAGACAATTCTATGAAAACCTTTACCAATCCCACTCCACAGCTTTCCCACGGCACTGCGGCCTTTAGCCATCACATCCCTCTCCCTGTTCTTACCCCTGATCAGGTGGCCCAACTCAACTCCCCCCTTTCCTGCGAAGAACTCTGCATAGCACTGTCCAAGATGGCCAGAGGAAAAGCTCCTGGACCAAACGGCATGTCAGTGGAACTATACCAAGCCCTCGGACCTGACATTTTACAGCCCCTCTGGCTTGCCCTACAATCCTCCCATGAAGCCTGCTCTCTCCCACCTACAATGCAGGATGCGCTTATCACCCTACTCCCTAAAAAATCATCTGATCCTTTGGACTGCGCCAACTTTCAGCCCATATCCTTATTATCAGTCGACACGAAGATCCTTGCCAAAGCCCTGGCTTCGAGGATGATGTCTGTCCTCTCGTCAATCATCCATCACATGCAAGGTTTCATGCAAGGCAAAAATGGAGCAGATAACACCAGACTCCTACTCAACTTTAAATGGTTTGCCTCCAAATCATCTCTCCCCATGGCAGCCTTGGAAATTGATTTTTCTAAGGCATTTGATTCCATAGAATGGGACTACCTTCACGAGATCCTCCACCTCTATGGATTTGGCATCTATTTTAGGCAGTGGGTGCGCACACACTACTGTTCTCCCATGGCCCGCATTCTCACTAACAGTGACATCTCCCCCTCTTTTCCCCTTAATAGCGGCACCAGACAGGGATGCCCTCTTTCCTCTCTCCTTTTTCTGGTAACTTTGGATCCTTTAATCCGAGTTCTTACTGCCTCCCCCCAGATCCATGGAACTGAGGTCACTGGCCACACATACCTTGTGGCAGCATATGCAGATGATCTCCTTTCAAGTCCTCAACAACTGATCCCAACAACACTTTGGGTCCTTGATGACTTTGCGGTCCTCTCCGACCTACGGGTCAACCAAAGGAAGACCACCTTGGCTCTCCTTAACTCTGGGTGTACAAGTGCCTGTCTTCAGGGCACTAATCTCTCCTGAGCTGCTCAGGGCTTCACATACCTTGGTATTCGCCTTCCCACCACATGGTCTGCCCTTGAATCAGTTAACTTTTCTCCCCTACTAGCACAGCTCACCACTGAGATAGAGAGATGTCGCAAACTGCAACTCTTCTTGCCAGGTAGAGTAGCTGCAGGTCATATGCTTCTCTTCCCCTGGCTCCTCTACTTCTTTAACAACCTGCCCATAGCCCTCTCACCTAAGCTATTCATTTCATTGGAACACCTAGTCTCCACTTTTCTGTGGGATAATAAGCTACCCAGGTGGAGTAAACAAAAGCTAAGAGTGCACTGGTCACCGGCTATGCTTGTAGGGCGGCTCATGCAACCAAATGGTTTGTACCCAGCCCTTTGGGCCTTCCGTCCTGGGTCCAACTGGAAACAGACCTAGCAGGGGGATTGCCGTTTATTCCTTCCTTACATTTTGGTTCCCCCCGGCCCAATCTCTTCCACCCAATATCATTGACATGGTTCATCCCTTGGGAATCCTTATGCTTAAGTCACATACACCAAAACAGGCTTGGCCCCCCCGCTTCGATATGCCCCATTATGGCATATTGCCAACTTTCAAATTGATGGGACCCTGTTGTACTGGCCCTCTTGGCAGAGATGTGGAATCCAAACAGTGCAGGACCTCTGTTCTACTGATGCCACCTCCCTATTGTCCTTTGCTCAACTGCAGGAAAAATTCTCCCTTCCATACAAGGACTTCTGGAGATATTTACAGATTCGTAGTCTTCTACAACCACTCCTTAACAACCGTCCCTCCAATGCACCCTGGCGCTGGCTACAGATGCTTCATAGACTTCCCACATCCAAGGGCCTGCTTGGTCACTTCTACACAACACGGAGGGAGGCCCAACTGAATACCACTTCCTCATGCAAGTCAAAGTGGGCAGAGCAGCTGGCTTCCCCCATCTCTGAGGGTCAATGGAATATCTACCTTAAAGATGCACACCACATCTATAAAGATACCAAAAGTCATTTTTTTCAACTTAAAATCCTGCTATTTTGGCATTGCACTCCTGTGGCCCTCCACACACACGCACACACTGATTGCTTAACCACACCCAGTGCTGACTATGTTCACAGCCTGATGCCCGCCTTTTGCATATACTTTGGACATGTCCACAACTTACCACACTTTGGAACATGGTCATCTAGGACCGTTCCAAGGTGCTCAAGTCCTCTATCACTCTCACGGACCCTAAGTTGCTCCTGGGTGACACCACTTCCCTGGCCGGCATATCCAAACCTCTCCGAGACTGTGTACTCCTTGCTCTCCTGGAAGTAAAACACCTCCTTCTTATGCACTGGCGCCAAGTGACCCCCCCACCCAGAAAGTCTGGCATGGAGCACTTGCTCATTTGTCTCTCTTTGAAAGGCTGTCACACACCCAAGGGAATAACATGCGCTACTGTCTAAATGGAAACCATATCTACAGTCTGATCTTTGTAAACACCCCACCCCACCTGCAAATCCTCCCATATGACATAGCCCTCACAAGTACTTAACTTTGGCTACTGATTGCTACTACTCACTCATAGAAGGTGTACGCATCTGTTACATTTATCATGATTGACCCTATTATCTTATCTTGGTTTATTACAGTCATATATGCCTGGTTTTTGCCTATGCAGTGTTTTGATAGTACTGGTTTTAGATATGTCTAATCCACTATACCTGGTCTGTAAAGATATTCTGCTATACTATTTTATGTACACTGTATACTGTACTAAAACCTAATAAAACCTTATACAACAAAAAAAGAAGTGGCCGGATTACATTTCAGTAGTCTTTAATGAACTGCCGATAATAGCCACAGAACTGCAAGAAACACTGCAGCTCTTTTAAGTTAGTTGACTGGGGCCAGGTGGTCAGGGACTCTACTTTGCTGGGCTCTGTCTATATCCCCTCAGCTGACACTATGTGTCTCACATATTTTACAGATTTTTGGAAAAACTGACACTTGTCTATAGATAGTTTGAGATCGAATTCTTCCAGGCGGTCAAGAACTTTGAATAATCTGGTCTCATGCTCTTCAAGGGTGCGTCCAAAGATGATGACATCATCCAAGTATACTAGATATTCTAGCAGATTCATGTCTCCTACTGCACGCTCCATCAGCCTCTGGAAGGTAGCAGGGACACCCAAAATCCCCGGAGGCATCCTCAGAAATTTGTAGAACCCCAAGGGACAAATGAAGGGTATTTTCTCATGGTCCTCGGGGGTCATCAGGATTTGATAATACCTGCTTCGTAGATCAAATACTGAAAACCACGGACTCCTATTCAGGTAATTCAAGGCATCCTGGATGGGAGCATGGTGTATTGGTCTGGTACAGTCCTTTGGTTTAGGGTGAAATAGTCTACAAACATCCTCACGGACCAATTTTTCTTGTGCATGACTACGATGGGAGACACACAGGGGCTTCTTGACTCTTGAATAATGCCAGCAGCTAACATCTCCTGAAGATGCCGCTGAACATCATCTATATCAGCTGCGGCAAGGCATCGGGACCACTCTCTAAAAGGTCCATCTTCGTGAAGTCTGATAGTATGCTCAGCACCATGGGTGCACCCCATATCCCACTCTTAAGGAAAACACTTGGTCCCTCTGGGCAAGTTTCCTGCTGATTTGAGTCTTCCATTTAGCAGACAATGGGGAGTCACCAAAGTCGGATAGGCCTGGGGTCACCTCCCCCTTCTCACTGGCATATTTGTTGCTGGGCAGCACTGCAGTGTCTACACAGTGTACCACAGCTAATGTACACCCCCGTTCACCCAAATTTCTCAATCAGATACATTCCGGACATGGATCATCACTCGCCGTGCATGGGCATGGGCAGGTAGGATACTGGGTTTAACCAATGACCCCTCTGGCAACTTCCCCTCACCAGGGGCATCTAGCATCAGTATTTTATGTTTTACATCCTTTCTAATGTGAACCTCTCCATGGATGGTGTACTGAGCATTGGGAGGTAGTGCCAGAGAATCGAGATCTTTCTTCCGCACTATCCCCACTGGCTCATCTCTGTCTGCTTCAGTAGTCCATTTTTGCAGGTTATAGGCTCTCTTTACCAAGGCTGGAATTCTCAGTGCCCACCCAGTCAGTTTCCCTTGTTTCTCTTGACACAACTGCGTTAGTCTTCCAAACATATGGGCGTTGATTCCAATGAGCAAGGGAACACCATCATACAATACCGTAGGAGGGGCACACCAGGGCTAGTGTCTCTACTTATTCATCTACACCTGTTACAGTCGCAGGAAAAGACAGCCAGAGCCGGACATATCGTAGGTAGGGATAAGACTTGTCACTCAGGCCCCACACATGTAAGTCTTCCAGAGATTGTAGTGGCACATCAGATAAGTGTTTGTCATACAAGTCCTGGAATACAATGGTCACGTGCGACGCGATGTCAATCACAGCCCGAGCATGGATACCATTGACAGTCACAGAATTCTCCATTGAAGGGCCTATTATTTTGGACCAGTCTGGACAGGCAGTAGCAGAGGCCTGGACAGACAATTTAGCCACAAAGAAGTTTGAGTTAGGATTTCTCAACCCTTCACTGCAGTCGTTGCCGGCGCTCCTTGGTCATGGTCTCGCTTTACAGAGCTCCCCTTTAAGTCTGTATACAACTTTATCTAGGTCTTTTCGGGACTGGCCTTCTTTCTTCATATGCCTTTCCTTCCCACAGTTATGACAAAATATGCTTTCCTGGGTCTGGCGTGGCTGAGACATCACACTGGGAGCTGAGGTGGGGGTACTACCAACAAAAAACCTTGGTTCCATCTCTGTCTGTTGTGTGGCAAGCATTGGGAGATACATACTAACATACTAACATACTATTTGCCAGCAGATTAGGCCTTATGGTCTATCAAGTCTGCTCGAACCTAGATCCTTAGTTGGGTGCCGAGACCCTCTCATCGCTTGTGCTCCAGAAACCCCTATCATCCATCCCCACCCCCCCGGGACAGGCCATCATCTGATACATCCACTTTCTGTATCTGTCCCACCCTCCTTAAAGCTCTCCACTGTGGATCTCTGAACCAGCTCACCAGGCAGAGCATTCCAAGGGTCCACCACCCTCTCAGTGAAAAACCTCCTCCTCTTTTCCCCCCTCACCCTTCCACCTTCCAACTTCAAACCATGCCCTCTGGTGATGCCTCCCTGCTTTAGTCTAAAGATCCCCTCCATGTTTACCCTATTTATTCCCTTGAGGTACTCTTGAAGACCTCAATCATGTCCCCCCTGTCTCTCCTCTCCTCCAATGAAAACAGGCAGAGCTCCTCAAGTCTGTCCTCATAAGTCAAATCCCCTAGCCCTCGTATCATCTTTGTTGCCCTCCTCTGTACCCTCTCCAGGAGCTGTATGTCCCTCTTCAAGTGTGGTCTCCAGTACTGTACACAGTACTCAAGGTGTGGTCTAACCAGTCCATTGTACAGCGGCAGAATCACTTCCTTGCTCCTAGAGGTGATCCCCCTTGCGATGCATCCCAACATCCTGTTTGCCTTGCTAGCTGCTCTCCTGCACTGCTCAGTGTTATTCATACATGTATGTCTCAACAATTCTCACTTCCATAGTCAATTCATCAATTTTTGAGCGGCTGTCAGCAGTAGATGCCTGGGTGTGCACCCCCAACCCCATAGCAGATGCAATCGGATAAAGATTGGGGGCTGTACCTGCAGGAGCAGCCTTCATAAAGAGACCGGCTATTGTTTCTCTGAACTCGCTCAGCAGTTCGTCCCATGGCGGAGCATCCTTAGCAGCCCCTCTCTTGCTGGGCTCCCCAGGGCTAGCACCAGCATTTAGTTCTCGGATTCAGTCATATGGCTTCTGGAAATCCAGGCCATCAGCGACTGTCCCCATGCCTGGAGCAGGGGTTGCGGCAGCCATGACCGCACAGGGTTCCTGAGAGCCTTCCTCCTCCTCAACTTCCCGTACCTCCATCAACATATGGAAGGTCAAGGGACCAGATTTCCTTTGGTGCAGTTGCAATTTGAGCAACACCCAGCTGAAATGCCGGGCAGAGCAGAGTATATTATCCAGTCTTACCCGGTCCACCTCACTACAGGCCCAGTCTCCTTTCTGAAAAATGGTTTGTAGGATTCCCTGTAATTGATCCATGTAGGCAGATAACAATTCCCCCGGCTGTTAACATCTTTAAGTTTCTATTTCAAAGCCTCAACACTAGTGGTGCCCCCAAACACATTTTCAAGGGCGACTAAGTACTCTTGGGCTTTGGCGTCAGGGTCAGAGGACCTCAGGGAGTGAAAAGCATGTAGGCCGGGCCCCTGGAAGCTTTCCCCCAGGCAGGCCCTTTTTCCGGCCTCTGAGCATTGCCAGTCTTGTACCACAAGGGTAGCAGAGTTTATCCCGGTCTCCTTCCCCATTAGGAGTAGGGAAGAAGCCAGAGAACACATTGAGCTTGCGGTAAGGGTTGTGACTACCTGCTGGCACAGAGGCAGGTGCAGAAGTTGGTGAAAGAACAGGTGCTGGGGCTGGTGTGGACAATGGGGAAGGGACACTTCCAGGTGGCAGGAATTTTTTAAAATCCTCAATGGTTTTACCCCCCTCCAGTAACAACTTGGCAAACTTCTCCTCAAAAGAGACAGATAATGGTGGGGGCTCATCCTCCAAGGGATCCTTACTGTCTTTAGTTATCACCCTCCAGGCAGCTGGGAACCCCTCTGGGACGATAGTCTGGGGCACCTTTGAACTGTCCAGAGGGTCACTGCACCCCACCAAGGCCATGAGAGTTTGGGCAGTTAAATCAGCCTGTCGACCCACCACTTCAGCTTTTTTCAAACATTCAACTTTGGAAAGTGCCCCTTCAACAGTGTCCTTAACAGTGCCCATAGGTATATCCAGTGTTAGCATGGCATTGTAGGGGTCAATCTCTTGTCCCGTACATCACCCCACCAACTGGTGTACAGCCATTTCTACTGAGGTAGCCATTAATCTTTAACAATAATTCTTGATTTTGGCCAAGGGGGCGCTAATCCCAGTGATAGCCTCCAAGATGCAACCCCTAGGTGGCGCTATCCCAAGGGCTACTACTCCTGCCTGCGTGACCAAGTGCAGGTTGAGGGGCCTGGGTACTGAAACGGGTGCCTCCACCCAGAGGACAGGGTTAGTGGTAGCATAGCTGCCCTGGGTAGGGCCCTCCGGGACAATGTTACCCCCCCCCCTTTTCCTCTAGTGGCCTACGTAACTCACAGATTACACAACTGCAATTTTCCCTTGACAACAGTTTTAACTCCACTCTGGTTACAGTTACCTCCAGGGCGGGTTCAGCTGACTCAGCCCTGGAGACCTCTTGTAAACTAAGGCCTGTAACAGTAAACAGCAATACAATATTTACAATACAGAGGTACATCACAACCAGTTTGAATGCAAAAATATTTTGATCCGATTTATTCAAGGGGGCAGGAACAAGTAAGGGGCAGAATCAGGTGGACGATTCAAGATCTGAACGATTCAGGTTAATTGGCATGCACTTTAGAGTCCTACAACACAATCACACACACACTCTGGGTACCCAGTTATTGGTAGAGGCTTGCCTGAAGCATTGCCTGGGGTAGGCTGGCACTGCAGCTGGTCGGGGCCCTAATGATGGAAAGAAATAGTCATGCACAGTAACCCACAATTTGTAATCCGGAGCCAGATGGCTCAGTCTCAAATGATTAGCAACAATTAAATCATTTAACACACTTTGTTTTGAGCTTTGTTGCAGGGAGCTACCCTGGTGTTTACTCACGCTACCCAGTACAGGATGCAGCATGGACGAAATAGAGACCTCTGGATGAAGAGCTGGATGGCCAGGAGAAGCAGGGCCAACACGATGCACCATGGCATCGTTCCTGTTCGTGATGTTGAGCAGAGGACTGATTCCTGGGCTGGTCTCTCATTGATGGTTTTCTCTGTGGCGTGAGCAGCTGTCTGGGCCAAGGTGGTAGGGCCCAGATTGGGTGAACACTTCGGATAACAGTCCGGTAGTTGCTGGATGCAGCTTCCAGCAAGTGTGACACAATCAGGCAGCGGGGAACCAAATTGCTACCCACTATCAGCATTCAGCACACTTATAGCAAAAGTAAGGCAAATACCACAGTTTGCATGACAGTCCGGTTGCAATTCACAGTGTCTCTGCGCAAACCGTGTGCTCTGTGGCAGTCTCAAGTCCTGACCAGCTGATCACACTGAGGCAAATCTTCGGTCCACTTCAGGATCCAATCACAAAAGCTGCAAATTCAGAAGAAGTCTGTTATCAGGCTCAAGATCTCTTCACTTATGAAGATGGTAACAGGCAGGCCAAACACAGCCTCCCCGCTGATTTCCACTGCGCATCACGCAGGAGCAGCTCCTTGAATCACTTAAGCTATTCACTCTCTCAACTCTAGCTTCAGACAGACACTCTGCTGCAGGCAGCTCCAGGACTTCCTTCTGATCCAGAGGGGTTCAGTTGGTTGCTCCATCTGTCTGTCAAAACAAAGGCTCTCCCCTCCAGGTCCATTTAGGTGCCAAAATACAAAAACTAAAATTCCTAAAGAAATTCACTCCCACAAGACCCCTGGAGAAAGTCTCCATTTTAGGATCCCCAAAGGCACTGATTGGTCCAAACTGGCAGTCCAGATGATTAACAGAAAGTCCAAGCTGCAAAAAAAAGGCAGGTTGGACAAACTACACTATTATTACTACAGCAGATAACCAGCAAACAATCGCTGTTTCGGATAAAGCTCCCTCTGCGCAATTAGCGATGGTAGAACGAAGCAAAAGCACTACAGCCCTGGCACGACTGGAGCCTAAAACATTCAGCCCCTATCCTGATCAATTATACTCCACAAAATAGGCAGCTCTTAAAGACACAGGCACGGAGGCTAACAAGACATTCACGTGCAAACACTTAACTTGCCAGGACACAATGCCAGCCTGGCAGTGGGCATTTAGGCAAGCCCAAATAAGGTTTTTAGGAACCCCCATTTGTAGGGGTTTACATTGGCCTATCCTGATGTTGCTTAATTAAGTTTTACTAGAGACTCAGCTGGATCTTACAAGGTTTTAAACCGTTATATTGTTTGTATGTGTTATACGTATTTATGTTGCTTGTACAAGCGCCTTGGTTTCTAGAAAGGCACTTTAGTTAATAAAGTTTGCTTTGCTTTATTGTGAGCCTTATCCAAAGGGAGCAGGGCTTTTCCCTGCTAGGCATCCAGTTCGGTATCACCCCACCACAGTGACAATTTCATGTCAAACACCACCACAGTGACAAATCTCGTTAGGTTGAGATTGGTCAGTGTGGGAGTCCACCATCTTCCAATGCGGCAATTCCCAGTGTTGTGCCCCCAACCCGAACCAACTCACAGTCGGAGTTGGTTATCTAGAGATTGGGGGGCACAGCCCCACCCCCACAGAAAACACACTTGAACTGTTGGGAACAATGCCGACTGTTGGCATTGTTCCCGTTGCTGTTGGGGGTGTCAATGTCGACACCCTTGATATATTGACGTGGAACCATCCAGTTCTGTCACAATGAACTCCAGTAACAAAACTGGTTCGAAATGGACTTCTGGGAGTTCATGAGAAAATCCAGGGATGCTAGCAGTATAGTGCAGTGGTTTAAGGCTCTGAGCTGTGAATCTGGAGACCTGGGTTTGAATCTCACAGCCCCCACTTGTATACTGTGTGACCCTGAGCAAGTCACTTAACTTCCCTGTGCTCCCAGGTCACACCTGTAAACAAGCTTTCGGCTTAGTGTGTTACTTCTGGTAAAACAATTGGGGGGGGAGGGAGAATGCACTGTGTAAGGCTAAGAGAGTCTCTGACCTTCTGTGGAAACTTACCCACTACTAGCTAGTCATCCAGGTAGAAGACAGACACCTGTTGTCCCCCGAGGTGGGCTGCCACTACTGCCAGGCACTTTGTAAAGACCCTGGGAGCTGAAGAAAGGCTAAATGGCAGTGCTGCAAACTAATAATGGTCTGAAGGTAGTTTGAATCTGAGGAATTTTCTGAGGAACATCCTGATTGGAATATGAAAGTAGGCATCCTTGAGGTCTAGGGAAGCGAGCTAGTCTCCTGTTGCAAGGATGGGATCACTACAGACAGGGTGACCATCCTGAATTTGGATTTGAGTAAGTGTTTGTTCAGGTACCCGAGATCCAAAATGGGTTGCCAATCCCCATTTTTCTTTTGGGTGAGAAAAAAACTGAAGACAGACCTTTTCCCCATTGAGGAAAGGGAACTCTTTCCACTGGTTTTGCATAAAGAAGTGACTTTACCTCTAACTCCAACAACAGCTTTTCTGTAGGGGTTAGAGATTTGAGTGACTTTGACCCTGTTGTGTGGGAAACTTTTTGACCTGCAGGGTAAGTCCCCGACTCACTACCTTGAGCACCCACTTGTCTGTGGTGATGAGGTGCCATTGGTGGAGGTAGTGGGGTTCAGCCTTCCTCCTACTTGGGAAGGTGACCTGGCTTTTGCAGTCAGACCACCTGTTTGGACTGCACTTTTGAGGGAGGTGAGGAGTCAACTCTCCTCTGAGCCCTCCTTCCTTTTCCTCTGAAGAAACCTCTCATCTGAGAGTAGTGCAGGAGCACGGTCATTGGCATAGTGTAGAAGGCCCTGGGATAGTAACCTCTGCCTCTGTTCCCCTTGACTTGAGGTCTTTGGGATGCAGAGGCTCTCTCTTTGGCAGCATTGCTCTGGTAGGTGGTTTAATACCCCTCCACCTTTTTTATACAAGTTTTTGTTTTTGTGTCCCCAAAAAGAGTGTTATTCTCACAAAGGAATTCCATAGCTTTAGTTAGAGTGTCCTGGGACAGATTGGTTGTTCTTAGCTCGGCATAATGGCCTGGGCCATAGCTCTGGAGTAGTGTCACTGGTGTCCACTGCCATATGAAACTGATATTTAGTGGCTTCCAAGGTAGTCTTTACTGTTTCTGCCAAGTCCTGAGCCACCCTATCTGGATCCTGTTGGCTGATATCCAAAAGAGAGTTCCAGAGTGCCTTTTGATACTGTGCTGCATAGGTCATACAGCTAGAGAGGTGAAGCAGCAAGGAGGCTGTGGTGTAGGACTTCTTACCCACAGAATCCAGCTTTCTAGATTCCTTTTAAGAGGCTGGGAAGATAGAGGCACTTTAGCTTTGTCGCACGCTGCAGCAACCCTAGGGTGGAAGTGGGGTTTTGGAGTAATTTAAAAGTAGCTCTGTGAAGTTTTATTTTTTATTTACTGAGCATATGAGAATTACAAACCTTTGAGTCAAACTCCTTTGCAAAGGCTCCACGTCAAAATACAAGTTAACTGTACAATACAAATCAAAAGAACAAGTGGATACATGAGGTATAGAGCTGGGTGCAAGACATACAGAGGGTAGAGAACTATACCCTGAGTCACGACAAGCAGATAAGCAACAAGCTGTATATTACATTAGGATAGTACAGTAAGTAACAGAACAGCAATATATTTGAGAATACTCAGGAGGATGTACAAGCCTATCATTTTAGAGATGAGGGGGACCACTCAGGAGGTGGATACAGACACAGCGTTGTAGATATGGGGAGAAGGTATGGAGGAGGAGGTGGTGGGGGTTGCTGTTGGAAAATACGTTTTCTGTGAAAGCTAGTAGGGGGAAAAAGTAGGGGGTGTAAGGAGCGCAAGGGGAGGAAGGTTATATGCAGCTGCAGACACAGAAGGAGAGGAGTAACTTTCAAGTTTGGATTTGAAGGGGCCTAGTTTCAATTCTGAGGAGATATCTACAGGTAGGTCATTCATCCAGGGGGGAACCCTATAGCAGAATGCACTTTGCCCCAAGGATGTCCTGCAGGCGAGGGAACAGGAGCAGGTCTTTTGCAGAGCTTCTGGTGGATCTAGCTTGAGGGGCATGCTGGATTAAATCACAGAACCCCCTAGGGAAGAGACCAGCTGAGATTTTCTTGGCTATAATGCAGGTTTGGCATTTTAGTAGAGCCTCAAAGTTTAGCCAGTTTGATAGCTTGTAGAGGTCACAAGTGTGGGTCCACCTATCACACCCAGAGACTAGCCGGCAGGCTTTGTTCAGCGCTACCTTGATACGACAGAGCGTGTTATCAGCTGCACCACAGAAAGTAATCCCATAGTCAACCAGGGAAAGGACTGAGGATGACACAGCCAGGCGGAGGGCTGCAGGAGGCGTACAATGTTTGTGTCTGTGCAGCAGGCCAACTCTTGAGTTAATGGACTTGGTTAGAAGATGGATATGATCGTGGTAGGTAAGATGGGAGTATAGGGTGATACCTAGATATTTAAAGGATTTTACCAGCTCGAGTTGGGCAGTTTCGTAGTTAAGAATGTGAAGAGGAAAGTCTTTTTGTTTGTTTTGGCGATGGGCGAAGATCATAAGCCTTGGTTTTATTATAGTTAAGCATGAGTTTGTGCTCAGTGAACCAGGCTTCTGCTTCAGAGAAGAAGCTCTGTAGGTCAGTTTGGAGGGTGAGGGGGTTTGGATGGCTACTGTAAACAACCGCGTCATTCGTATACAGAAGGCGGCGACCTGTACAGGCTGAGGGAAGTGTGTTCAGGAAGAGACTAAAGAGGAGTGGACCTAAAATGGATCCATGAGGGACCCTGGAGAGAAAAAGCAGGCTGCAGGACAGGACAGAGTTCATTTTAACTTGCTGAGACCTTGCACTTAGGTAGTTCTCAAACCAAGAGGTGGATTCCTGTGCAAGCCCAAGGGATGACAGGGTCTTGAGGAGAAGGGTGTGATTAACTGTATCAAACGCCTTAGTTAGGTCAATATAGACTGCCTCAACTAAGTGTCCATGATCAAGAGGTTTGTGAATAAATGAAGTATATTCCAGCAGGGCAGTGGTGGTCCTGTGGCCCTTTCTAAAACCATGCTGTTCGTGGGAGTGTAGGTTATATTTTGACAGGTAATCAGTTAGCTGGTCAACAGCTATTTTTTCAAGGGCCTTAGATGGGGGGGGATAGAGATTGGGCAGTAATTGCCTGGGGAGGTGCAGTCACCACCTTTATGAATGGGTGTAATCACAGCCTGTTTCCAGAGTGTTGGAAACTGGCCTAGACAGAGGGGAAGGTTGAGGACTTTGGTGAGGGGGGCAAGGACAGTGTCAAGGGTGAGGCAAAGGAGCTTAAGGTCCAAGGTGTCACCATTATGCTGGGTTTTGCCTAGCACTCTAGTTAGGTGGGATTGGGCCTCATGGGCAGAGATGATCCTGAAGCAGAAGGATGGTGTTTCGGGGGGAGAGGAAAGAAGTTGGAGGGAAGCATGCTACTAAGGTCCGAAAAAGGTGGATTTAAAGGCATTAGCTATGTTCTTGGGGTCCTGCGAGAGGGCACCATTGATGACAAGTTGAGAAGGTGGGGGGGGGGAGAGATCTACCACTGAGCTCCTTTATGTTATTCCAAAACTTATGCCCAGAGCCTCAGGAGGATATGAGCACCTCTTGATAGTGGGCTGCCTTGGCTTTAGAGAGTTCCCAAGTATATTTATTTCTAGCTTCCCTGTAATGCTGTCTGTCAAGGAGGAGGCCTGATTCATGGGCTTTGCACCAGAGGTTATCCCTGTGTCACATGAGATCCAGAAGGGCTTGGGTGATCCAGGGTGTAGTGTGGTCTTTAATGGTTTGTTTTGTGACAGGGGCGAAGAGGTCACACGCTGTGTTGAAAGTGGAGAAGTGATTTCTGTATACGCAAAAGCAGCTTTTTAGAAGGAAGGAGACCTATCATATTTAAAAAGGCTTTATTCTCAACTTTGTCAGTGCTCTCTTGGATAGTAAGATCCAGAGTATCCACCATACATTGAAAAAAAGTAAAATGAGAGACAAAATCCTCCTGGCCATAGAGGGAGAGCCAAATTCTTGGTCAGGGGATACGTCTGGCTCTAAAGTTTCACTCTCTTCTTCCTCTTCATCACCCTCATAATAAAAGCCCTGGCCCAGTCCAGGGTCTGAGGGGTGAGGGATCAGAAGGGATATTAAAAAGGTTGCCCATAGCCTGAAGAGTCTGATACAACTGCCAAGTAAGCCATTTCTTCTGCAGAGGGTGTATGTGTTTGTGTCACTAGTGTCTCCCTTCGCTTTTCAATGGGAGGGGCAGTGATATGTTTTTGTTTCTTTTTTGCAGGCACTGAGTCACAAACTTGCTCACTCTCTCTTTTTCTGGCTAATTTTCAAGCGGGTCCCTTCAGGACCTGTCTAGATTTTTGGTGAGAAGACCCCTCTTCAGGGTTCTTGTTAGAGGACCAGACAGAGGCCATAATTTCCAGCCTTTTAGCCCTCTTCTTAATTGTTTTAGAGCAGAATTTAGAGCAAAGCTCACAGTTATGGTCTGGACCTAGACAACTCAAACAGATATCATGACCATCTGCCTTGGCCACTATTCTGAAGCACTTAATGCAATTTTTAAAACCAACAGGTCCAGTTCTCTTCTTGGGTCTATCTGGCATGCCAATTCATCTGAAGACCTCTAAAAATACTGTTCCCAAAAGGGAACAAATGAAAGAAATCTGTTGGTTCCCAAGTGCTATGAAACAGCAAAGGAACAGTTCCCAAAACATTCAAAATAAGAAAATAATGAGAAGAAAATGCGGTTCCTATGAAAAATAAGGAACCGCTAAAATAAAGTATAAAGAAGAAAAAGTGCGCTTATTTTACTTGAAGCGGTAATATTTTTACCACAGAAAAGGCGTGGGAACCACAGCTGGAACCACTGAGGAGAAATTACTTGCGGTTCCTGGGAACTGAAGGGAACCACTAAAAAAAATAAATAATAATTACCTCAAAGCACAAATAAGTAAATACTACTGACTGACAGAAAACAACTTCAAGTGAAGTTCTGAAGAGAGCTCTGGGGCAGTGTTGCTCCAGTCAGCGGAAAAATGAATCTGACTGGCCTCCAGCACAACCTACAGACCGCACACTCCCTCCTGTGTTCTGATTGGTTAACTCCCTGAAGTCATTCACATGAACTCTACCTCCGGGGCAGCTGAACCCAGCTGGCATACTGCAGTAGTCAAGCATACTGAAAGATTCCTGGGGTGAGAATACATTAAATACCCCTGTAACCTATGCAGATGTTTTTCAGGGTATTGGCTGTCTTTAGGACAGATATCATACTGATGTAGACCCAAAGATAACTCCCATAGTGCATGCACCTAGAAAAGTCCCCACAGTGCTTTGAGACAAGCTGCGACCTGCGTCAAGAACTTGCGAGAATGGTGCAAAACAACATACTTGAACCCATTCACAAACCAACAGATTGGCTATGTTCACGTACAGTGAAAAAGCCTAATGGAAGTTTGATACTGTGTTTGGATCCCAAAGAACCTAACAGAGCAGTGAAAAGAGAGCACCATCAAATACCAACAGTGGAAGAAACAGCCAGCAGATTGAATGGTGCCTTAGTGTTCAGCATTTTAGATGCCAATTCAGGTTTTTGGCAAATTCTTTTGATTAGAGAGTCTACTGACTTTACCATATTCAGTGTCCCTTTTGGCAGGTACAAATTTCTATGTCTGTCATTTTGGATTGGCTCAGCTCCTGAAGTTTTTCACTGCACTATTTAAGAAAGTTCTCAGGATATCCCAAGAGTGGAGATATACACTGATGATCTGATGGTATTTGGGGCAGCACACCAGAGGAACATGACCACAGACTGCAACAAGTGCTACATACAGCAAGCAAGGAACAAAATCTAAAGTTTAAAGAGATTCATCAAAATACAATAAGTAGCCCCTACACCATATCTATCGGTGCATTACCACAGAGGATCCAGATAATGTTAAACTTTCCATTAAGCTTGCTTTAATTCAAAAGTTACAACACTCAAATTTCTATTCACTGGGTCCTAGGACTTCCTTTTTTTGCAGCTGTCCGCTTCATGGCAAACTAGCATGTTGAGATGTCAGTGAGAGAGGGCGCGCCATTGTAAGCAATAGACTGCACCTTTTCCATCTATTTTAAATAATATAATGGTCACTTGGCAATGAAATGTGGCACCGCCGACTAACAAGGGTCTATTGTTATAATGGAGCATGCCCCCGCCCTTTCACTGGCATCTTGTGGGCGGCTGCAAAAAAAACCAAAACGGGATTAGAAATGTACAAGTATTGTAGCTTTTGAATTAATGGAAAGCTTAACATTATCTGGATACTCTGGCGTTAAGGCACCGATAGATATGGTGCAGGTGCTAATCATGGTGGATCTCTAACAAATGTGTCAGCTGGGGTGACCAAGATCAAATACTCTGGACATGTACTTAGAGCTGATTGTTTGAAAATAGATAACAGCCCCTTCTGAGTCTGTAACTTCCTCTAGCCCTTCCAATACAAGTCCCTTACTTCCTATTTGTGTTTTTTTTTTTTTTTACTCATCTCCCCATTAACATGAGTGATCTAATTCTACATTCATGGAATGTTAAGGGACTCAACTCACCTTGTAAACGAAAGCAAATACTTTACCTCAAAAAGCATAAAAATCATATTGCTTTCTTACAAGAAACAAAACTTTTAATAGAGGACGTCGAAAGACTCAGAAGGGATTGGGTCAGTCAAGTATATGCGTCGTCCTCCTCTACTTCTAAAAAATGGGGGTTGCTATTCTATTACATAAATCCCTTAACTGGACCCTCATCAAATCCATCTCCGATGCAGATGGATTATAGTCCACTTAAATACCCCTGCAGGCCCCCTTATGTTAGTTTACATTTATGCCCTAACTCTGATTCACCTGAATTCTTACATAATATGGCCCAACAAATTATGAACAGTAACTTTAACAATTCTCCTGTACTTGTAGGTGGGGATTTCAATTTAGCTTGGGAAGCACATTTAGACAGAAGTAACTCTTCGTGTGATTCCCAACCCAGAAGTATTTCTGCACTCTTCAATGCTAATGAAAGACTTCGTTCTCACGACATTTGGAGACTACACCATCCTAGACAGCACGACTATACTTTTTGCTCACCGCTTCATAAATCTTATAGCAGAATTGACTACTGGTCTTCTTCCCCATTAATCGCTGAAAAAATTATCGACACAACTATGCTCCCAATTACTTTATCAGACCATTGTCCTATAAAATTACTTCTTATTTGGGGCCCGGCCCCATCTAAATCCCCCTCCTGGCATCTAGACCCACTCTTATTGAAAGACCCCAATTTCTTACCTTGGATTAGATCCCAAATCCAAGAATTTCTTTCCTTTAACAACACTCCTGATGTATCTCAAGGTACCATCTGGGAAGCACTTAAAGCAACAGTTAGAGGAAAATTATAAGCTATGCAGCACAGAAGAAAAAACTAAGGCAACAACAATTGGCCGATTCAGAGAAATCTCTTAAAGAAAAAGAAACCCAATATTATATATAAAAAATAAAAAAAACCCAGATAATAACTCACAACTTCACCCTGAAATTCTTCAGCTTAGAATTAAAATCAACTAATTAATATCCAGGAAAGCTGAACTCACCCTCCTTAGACAAACACCGTTATTGGGAGCAAGGGGATAAATGTGGGAAGCTGCTTGCTCATCAACTCAAGAATCAACAGACTGTAGAGACATACTGCCGATTTGAAAGATCCTTCAGGCAAAATCCATACAAATAATCCCTCAATTAACCATATTATGCAATCCTACCAACAATTATACTCTCACCCCACTCCCCCACAATCTGAATATATACAAGTTCTGGACAATTTACAGTTATCACACCTCTCCCAACAAGATATGGATTTGTTAGATGAACCCTTTTCCCTAAAAGAGATACAAGCAGCGCTAAATTCCCTTAAAGCTGGTAAAGCTCCTGGGACTGATGGTTTTTCCGTAGACTTTTATAAACCCCTAGCTGACATCTTATGCCCCTTACTGTTTAAGGTCTTCAAAGAGGCATCTTCACAAGGCAAACTTCCCTGTTCTATGACAGAATCCATTATAACTGTCCTACCAAAGAAAGATAAAGACCCTTCTCTCCCATCCAGTTACAGAACAATATCATTACTTAATACGGATGGGAACATTTTTGCCAAAGTATTAAATACTCATTTAGAATCAATAATTTCGAAACTTGTCCACGCCTCCCAAGCTGGATTTATAAAAAATAGAACTGGTTCTGATCATCTCCGCTCATTATTTAATTTAATCTACAAAGCTAAATCTCTTAAATCACCTGCAGCAGCTATAGTCAGTGACTTTGAAAAGGCATTAGATTCTCTCAACTGAACTTATTTGTATCGTGTTCTATCCCACTTTGGTGTCACTAATAAATTTTGTACATGGATTCAATTACTATACATCCTCCCCTCTACCCATGTTCTTACTAACTCTACTCTGTCCTCATCCTTTCATCTGGCAAGAAGTATTAGGCAAGGGTGCCCTTTATCCCCCACTCTTTTTATTCTAGCTATGGAACCCCTATCAGCTGCTTTTCATCAATCCTCCATGATCCAAGGTATCCTTATCGGTAATTCCCACTATACTTCACTATCCTACGCTGATGACCTCCTCATTCTACTCGAAAATCTTGAAATTTCGGGACCACCCTTAATTAAGTTACTTAGCAACTTTACTTCACTTTCTGGGCTCGCTCTGAATCTAAACAAATCAGAAACAATGCCATTGAAAATTTTTGTAACCCTTCTATGAATACAATATTAGGTTTTCGTTGGGCCCCTCAAGGTATCTCTTACCTTAGAATACAGATCACCTCTAAATAAGACAAGATATGGGACGCCAATCTTTCCCCGTTATTAGCAAATATTAAAAACACTCAACAGATGGAAACTGCTCAACCTCTCTTTTAATGGGAAAATCTCCGCTATCAAGATGTCAATAGCTCCCAAAATACTGTATCTATTTTCTAATATCTCTTTAACCCTCCCTTTTTTTTTTGTCAGAATTGATGATATAATTGGCAAGTTTTTATGGGAAGGCAAAATTCCCAGATTTAGTCGTAACAAACTGCGTTCCCACTGGTCCAAAGGGGGCTTTGGGCTCCCCTGGTTCCAAGCATATTTTTGGGCCTTCTGCACTGCCCAAACTGTAAAATGGTTTAATAAACCCAGCAATAAATCACCATTGTGGGTCAATATGGAAGCATCTCTATGTCCAGGCAATGTCACCACTTCCTTCATTTATAACCCCCCAATTTAAAATCTCACCCTACTATAGCATCATCCATATACTACTGGAAAATAATTCATAAATACCTTAGATCTAACCCAACCCCTTTCATACATGCCCCCATTTGGGGGAACCACAACATCACTCTTGATAATCACCCAATTGTTTGTTGTAATTGGAAAAACAGGGGCATTTTTTTCTTGGAGGATATACTTATACCTCAGACTCTCAAATTAAAATCCGTTTCTGACCTGCGCAAACAATGGAATATTCCCCAACATGATTTCTGGAAATATTTACAGTTACACACAGTATGGGACCTTTATTTTTTTTAATTTTTATTTATTTAGTTTTTGTTGACCAGGTAAGTGCACTAGACAAATCCTGCCTATTTTCAGGCATGATCCGGGGGAAGGGGATAAGGATGAATGCCAACTGACCTTGAACCAGATTAAGCTGTTGGTGGTATTTTTAGCGAATGAGGGAAATTTGGCCAGGACACCCGGGAAATTCCCCTACTCTTTTCGATAAGTGCCACGGGATCTTTAACATCCACCTGAACTACCACCAATCCAGGCAGATGGGACCTCAGTTTAACGTCTCATCTGAAAGATGGCACCTCAGAAGTACAGCATCCCTCTCGTGCTGCACTACATTATCAGTACTGGGATATTAATCCAAGTGCCAGATGTGGGAACTGAACCCACAGCCCTCTGATCTCCCGGCCTCAGAGGTGAGTGTGCTACCTACTGAGCCACTGATACTGTAATCATGTTATCTTCCAATTATTCCTCATCAATCTATATATGACACTTTTATTTCTAAATGGATCAAAATAAACTCTAGATTAACTAGTATTTACAAACATATCAGAAATACAATTCCAGATCAATCCATCATTGCAAAAAATAAATGGAGTACCCTTTTAAATTATAACAACCAATTCACAGTGGCATAACTGCTGGCTATCCTGCCATAAATCTTTAAAGGATAATCACTGTTCACTCACACAAACCAAAATTCTGCATCTATGGTACAGAACTTCTGAGATTTTGCAAAAAATTGACTTAATGAACAACAATAAATGTTGGCGCTGTAACTCCCCCAATGGCAATTTGCTACATACTGTATTTTATGGCATTGTCCTCCCATACACAATCTTTGGCGTCATATTCATTTCTTTGCAATGAAAGTGATTGGTCTATCCTTTGCATTAGATCCAAAACACTGCATACTTGGTATTTCAATGCTCATGCATACAAAATACCCCATTCTCAGAATAGGTGGTTATCCCTACTATTCCTTCAAGTTAAACGCCTTATATTAATGCATTCGAGATCCAAAATCATTCCCATCCTCACGGATATTCTCAAACAACTATCTCAATACACCATCCTTGATTGTATGTCACACACAGCCTGTGACTGACTTAATTTATATAATAAATGCTGGCAGGACTATTTTAAATATTTAAATACGTCTACACATATCGTCACTTAATCCATGGGCTGTTATATGTTTACATTGGAATCTCGCTTCTAGCTCTCTCATTCCTTTTTCATCTCCTCTCTTTCTATATCCTTTTCTTCTTCCCCACTTCATTCTTTTCACTTTCTTAGATAATTTTCTCCTTTTTATGTTCTTCCTTTATACAATCTTCCACATACTTGTATTAAATTACAGCATAATACAAGTACAATCATGACTGCTTATGTCTCTTGTTTGTATCTACTCCTTTTACCCCTTGAAGCATAATTTGCCATATTATCTATCATACAGATTGTACTGTTACATATTGTTTTCTCAACATTTGTTTTCCCCTTTAATATCATTGTATAATACTTCAGACATCATGTTTTTTCCTTCTCCTATTAGGAATTGATGTACTGTAAGTGTATATTGGAGAATGTAGTGTATTTGTATGTATAGTTACAATAAAAAGATTAACTGTAAAAAAAAAAAAAAATAGATGACAGCAAAGTAAAAGCTATCACAAAGCTGCCAACTCCAGAAAATAAACAGGACACAGAGCATTTCTTAGGAATGATAACTTACCTTGCTGAGTTTACACTCAACCAGTCACAAGAATTTGTACAGTGAGAATTAATGAAACAAGATGTGGAATGGCATTGGGAGGATGCTAATCAGAAGGCTTCTGAGAAACTCAGGACACTGGTGACTGAAACCCCAGTGCTTAAATTCTTTGATGTTAACAAGCCAGCGACTTTGCAGGTAGATGTGTCAAAAGATGGCCTGGGAGCCATGCTGCTGGAAAATGGTAGGCCAGTAGCTTATACTTCACAAACGGTAACCCCAACACAAAAGAACTATGCACAGATCGAGTAGGAAACCCTGGCCTTCTGTATTTGGCTGTGAAAGATTTCATCACAACATCGATGTAAAAGTGGTGCAAGTGAAATCAGACCACAAACCACTGGAGATTATGATGGAAAATCCTTTGTTAAGTGCACCTCCATAGATACAGTGCTTATTGTAAAAACTGCAAAAATGCCAAGTCAGACTGTGGTTTAAACCAGGGAAAGAAATGTACATAGCCGACATGCTTTCCAGAGCATATCTACAGGACTCTGCAATTCCAGAGCCTAAAAACAGGTCAGGACCACATAGTGGTGGAGGACCTGCAGCACACTGATGTTACACAGAAACATAGAAATTGTTGGCAAATAAGGAACGCTAGGCCCATCTAGTCTGCATGTAAGTCCCGTACTTGATTACGGCTTCTGACCGTCCTTCTGCTTTACCTTTATGGTTCCCCTATGCCTGTCCCATGCATGCTTAAATCCAACCACAATGCTTGCTCCCACCACTTCTTGTGGCAGACCATTCCATGAGTCCACCACCCTCTCTGTGAAGAAAAACTTCCTCACATTCCCTCTTGACCTGCCACCTTCCAATTTCATGTCATGCCCCCTCGTTCTAGTACTTCTCCTGTATTGGAAGATTTCTCCCCCCACACCTTGTTTATGCCCTTGAGGTACTTGAATGTTTCTATAATGTCCAATCTCTCCATCCTGTCCTCCAACGAGCACATATTGAGGTCCCTTAATCTCTCTTCTTAAGTTTTGTGGTGCAAGCCCTGTACCATCTTAATCACCCTTCTCTGGACCTTCTCCAGCTTGTTAATGTCCTTTTGAAGGTGTGGCCTCCAGAACTGCATACAGTACTCCATGTGAGGCCTGACCAGAGTTCTATATAACAGCATCACTACCTCCCGTCTTGTGCTAGTGATACCTCTGCCTATGCTCCCCAACATGCCACTGGCCTTCCCTTCTGTCCTTGTACTCTGCTTTGACATTTTCAGGTCATCTGAAATAATAACTCCAGGTCCCTTTCTTCCTTGGTGACTTTCAGCAACTCCGACGCCCCAAAAAATCCTGTAGCTCTCTCCAGGATTTCTATGTCCCAGGTGCATAATTTTGCACTTCTTTGAATTAAACCTCAGTTACCACTCCTCAGACCATTTCTCAAGCTTCCCCAGGTCCTTCATCATTTTTTCAACCCCTTCTGGAGTATACACCCTGTTACAGATTTTGGTGTCCTTTGCAAACAGGCAGACCTTTCCTTCCAGCCCCTCTGTAATGTCACTGATGAAGACACTGAACAGGACTGGCCCAAGGACTGATCCCTGAGGTACCCCCCTTCCCAGACTGTACCAAATTTACCGGCACCCTCTGCCTCCTATTTGCTAGCCAGTCGCTAATCTAGTTTACCACCTTGTCTCCCATGCCCAGATTACCCATCCTGTTAACCAGTCTCTTACGTGGGATGGTGTTGAAAGCTTTGCTGAAGTAGAGAGAGGCAACGCCCCCGGATTTACTTCCTTCATCACCCAGGCAAAGAAATCTACCAGATTCGTCCGACATGGCCTACTCACTGTGAAACCATGCTGTCTAGGGTCCTGGGCACCAGTGGCTTCTAGATGTCTCACTATTCTTTCCTTAAGCAGTGCCTCCATGATCTTCCCCACTACTAAGGAGAGGCTGACTGCCCTATAGTTCCTCGCATCCTCCCTACTGCCGGATTTCTGTAGAGGGACCATATGTGCCCTCCTCCAATCCTCTGGTACCACTCCTGTGTTGAGTGACTCTGTAAACAAGGCTGCCAGAGGTTCTGCTAGCTCTCTTTGCAGCTCCCTTAATATCCTTGGGTGCATGCCATCTGGCCCCATTGCTTTGTCCACCTTCAATTTAGTGAGCTCCTGCAGGACTCTCTCCTGTGAATGGACTGTTGTCCATCTGTTCTCCCACTTGGCATCTATTGCATGGCTTTGGTCCCTGTCCCTCCCCATCTTCCGTGAATACCTAAGATAAGTATTTATTCAGTATTTCTCCCTTATCCATGTCTCCCTCCTTACATCCCCCTTCCTCCCTTTTGAGCCTAACAATCCCCCTCCTGGTTTTCCTTCTTTCACTGATGTACCTGTAGAATGCCTTGTCCCCTTTCTTTACTGTCTGTGCTAATCTGTCCTCAGTCCGCACCTTTGCTCTCCTTACAGCTCTTCCCACCTCCCTTAGACACTCTAGGTACACTTCCCTGTCCTCCTCTCTTTGGGTCTCCTGATATTTACTGAACCCTGCCTTAGTAGCCCTTACTTTGTCTGCCACCTCTTTCGAGAACCATATTGGCCTACTTCTTCTCTTGACTTTGGATACCAATCTGATGTACTTCCACTATGGCTCATTTAAGGTACTCCCACCGCTCTTTCATCCCACCTCCTATCCCCATTACTCCAGGGCTATTTTGATAGCTCTCCCCATTTCAGGGAAGTCTGCCTTTCTGAAATCCAAAACCTTTGACCTAGTGTAATATGACTGAGTCCCTGTCCCCATGCTGAACCACACTGTGTGGTTATCACTGGATCCCAGTTGCTCTTCAACCAGGACATCTGTGATTCTATTCCCATTCGTCATCACTAGATCCAGAATCACCATGTCCCTGGTGGGATCAAGCACAAGCTGCCTGCCTCCTGTATGGAATCTAAGATTCCTATGGTTCTGGCTGAAGCCACTGCCTGGGTGGTCCAATCCACATCCAGCATATTGAAATCCCCCATCAGCAGAATTTCACCTTTCACTGCCATTTCATGCATTTCATCCACTAGCTCCCTGTCCACTTCCTCTCCCTGTCCTGGAAGCTTGTATATCACCCCTGTGCATACTGCTGTGCCATTTCCAGGTTCAAGGGTGACCCACAGTGCCACAGCCTTCCCCACTTACCCTGTATCTGTGTCACCTTTATACCCTTCCTGATATACAAGGTGACCCCCTTTTACCCCTGCCCATCATTCCTGAACAGAGCATAGCCCTGTACACTGATTTCCCACCCATGATTTGCAGTGTACCAGGTTTCAGTTATTGCTACTATGTCCAGGTCTGCCTCTACTATCAATGCCTCCAGATCCGAGAGTTTATTTCCCAGGCTGTGGGCATTAGTTACCATGGCCTTCCATGTTGTGCATTTTAGATTACTCCCTCTGACCATGTTACTACTCTCCTGCTTCCTTCCCCAACCCATTACCTTGCTAGAGTTGTCCCAATTCCACCACTTTGCCCCCCCACCCCCGACAACTTCAGTTGTGCTTGCCGACAATTTATTTTCCTGCATGTGCCCTTGGGGGGTTGGTACCAAGCCTCCCGACACTCCTAGCTCCACCTCCCTTGGCTAGTTTAAATGCTCGCTGCTGAAGCATTCAAATTTGTCACACAAGTTTGTGGTCCCCTTCCCGGATGGATGCAGACCGTTATCCTTATACAGGCTCGCAATCATCCAGGTGGGGCCCCAGTCCCTCATGAAGCCAAACCCCTCCCTTGCACACCATTCCTTCAACCAGGAGTTGAATTTCTGGAGGCAGTGTCCTAGCCTCCCCCCTGCCATGGACAGGGAGAACCTCCAAGAAGGAAACAGACTGTGCTACCTGCTTCAGGCTCCCCCCAGCTTCCTGAAGTCCTCCTGTATTTCGGACTAACTCCACCCCATCTCCTGCCACGTCATTCATCCCCAAGTGGACAACGACATCCAGTTACTTCCTCCTTGTTAATGCCCTTGCGATCCTATTGATCCACTTCCCATTCCTCCATGCCATGCTTTCTGGGATGCACTTGACCTCCCTATCCTTCCTGCTAGGTTCTCCTAAAGTAACTCCCCGGACAACTGAGTCTCCCACTAGAAGATGCTTCCTCCTCCTCTGGGGTTCTCTACCCCTTTCCTTTGGGCTCAGTCATGGATGACCTGCTCATCCTCCCTGGTCTCAGCTGCGTGTGCACCTGTGGAGCTATCCCATTCCTCCAAAACTGCGTAGGAGTTAGTTAGCTGGACCAGTTGGGGAATGTGCCTTAGACCCCACCCTCCATGAGCCCACTGTGATCCAACCACTCCTTCTCCTGGGCTTCCTTTGAGGTTTAGATTATGGACCCAGTGGCCTCTGGGTGGGGACAGAAGACCCCTGTAACCTGGCCAGCTCAGAGACAGATGACTTCCTCCCTCAACCCAGAGAGGTGCCTGCAGATAGGGCAACATCGCAGCCTCTGGAACATCTCTCTGAAGACAGCCACTACACCACTGCCATCATTTTTGTTATGGCCGTCCCCCAATTAGCCCCGAAAATTACTTATACAGATCTAACAGAACTCCTCTTACAATTTCAAGCCGAAGACATCTCCCGGGAACATCGCTGGACAGCTGGGGTGCCTTAAAGGCCACAGACCCCTGTCCAGCCCACTCAAGCCCAAGACAACTCCCAGGAACATCGCTAGACAGCAGGGGTGCCTTAAAGGTAACAGCTGGCTGTTTCTCCTTGCACCTTGTTGCTGAGGGGTGTTAGCCCATCGACGGTGTGTGTCGACTGCCCCGCCTGCCCCACCCAGGGGTGTCTCCGCCTATATGGTCCTCTTCTGGTCACATGACCTATCACGTGACTACCTTTTAAATTGTTTCTAAGTCCCCCCCCCCCATTTGCTCGTTAAACTAACTGACCACTAGGAGTCACTGTCTCCCCCTTTTCCTGGTCCTCCTAGCCACCTCCTCCACTCTAGCCCGCTTCTCCTTCTCGTCTTTCCCCCTCCCTGTTAGCTGTCATTCCCTGCCTCCCTTCTCCCATGAGACTTGAACCTTGCACCCTTAGCATTAAAGGTGGCGACTATTGCTGCACCACTCTGTCTCCCCTGTTGTTGGATGTCCTTTTCTCCCCTCTCTGCTGGTCCCTACATATCCCCCCCTCAGTGTTTTCTCCACCTCCTCCTCCATATTATGGCTAATTTTCTCCTCCTTCGCTTTATCCTATCCCTCTGATAGTCCCCCAACCCTCTTCACAGCCCCCCTTTCATCAACCCACCTCTCACCCACCTCCCTCCATGCTACCCTCTTCACCCTGCTCCCCCCAGAGTCCCCACATCTTGCCCCTCATCCCACTCTGTGTTTCCTACCTCTCCCGTTAGCTCCCCCACATCCATCACTCCCGATCCCTGCCTTCGCTATCAAATCTATGCCCACAGACGCCAAGCCCACCATCTTAATAAACTCATCAGGAATGTTCTCCTCAGGTCTCTCCTCCTCCTTCTGGCTAGCAATATCCACCCAAATCCTAGCCCCTGCCACCGTTCCCTCCAACCCCATGCCTGACAAAGGGATTCGCACTGCTTTCTTTAATGTCTGCAGTCTGCTAAAAAAAGTGGGACTCCATCCAGGGGCGGGTACTCCAACATCATCTGGATGTCATTCCCGTGGGAGAAACTTGGCTCTCCCCCCTCGATCCCCGACTCAGCCATAACCCTCCCCAGGCTAGAACGCCTTAGAGCTGACCATCTGGGAAAGGTGCATGCGCCCTCTACCTTAAGGACTCGCTCCATGGCCAGCAGCTCCTCCCCCCCTCACTGGAACCTGGAGCCCAGGCTCTTATTCTAAAAATAATGATTGGGCGATCACCTACCTCCCCCTTCTCATTGCGGCAGTCTAGATCCCTCCCAAGGACCAGAAACAGGCCTTCCAATCTGTCCTGTGCTCTCTCTCTACACTCCAGCCACAAAATGAAAAAAATAATCCTTAGTGATTTTAACATCAATTGGCTTGCCAAGACTGCCACTCCGTACATAGATGCTGCAGCCACCCTTGACCTGACCCAGGTAGTCTCCTTCCCAACTCACCTGAACAACCGCACAGGGTCCTCTTCCCTTCTTGACCTGGTTTTCACCAACCATCACCACAGAATCATAAACACTGCAGTGCTTCCTAATGCACTTAGTGACCACTGTCCTGTTTTCTGCTCCTGGTCCTGCAAAGCCCCAAAGACCCCCCCCCCTCAAAAAACCCATATCTCTCCGCTGCAAACTTGGACCTGGGAAACTATCAACTAAATTCCTATCTCAGAACATGGGACTGGACCCCTTTAACCAATACCCATGACCCTGATTGTGCCTTAGTCATTTTCATCCTCACCTTTAACCCTGCCTGTGACAAATTTGCCCCCTGACAAAAAGGATGGCTAAAGGAAACCCGGTCCCCTGGATCATGGATCACTGACCACCTCCTTGATCTTATGGGGCACTGCGACTCCCTATGGCACCTTTCCAATGAGACTGGCTGGCCAGTGGATAGGCAGCACTACCATGATGCCCAGAATAAGTGCACGTGGGCTTTACATAAAGCCAAAGCCTAGTACTATAAAGCTTCCCTAATGGCTGCCTGAGGCTCTGGTCATAAATTTTGGAGTAACAAAGGAAATTTATGGCATGGCCCCAAATCCATCCGCTGCTCAGGCTGATGTCAATGGCATCCTCACCTCATATCCCGTCCTCATTGCTAATGCCCTAAACTCCTCCTTCACTGACCTTAGCCATGTCCTCCCCTCTAACTTTTTTGATCCCCTACCTCCCTGGTCCCCTTCCTTTCACCTAAAATCCATCACCTCGAGAAGGCCAAACCCTACATTATAAAGCCCTAAATGGCTCCTGCTACAGTAGTGACTCCTTAGATCCTCAACTACTCCACCTCACGCTACACAATGTCCTGACCCCCCCTTACCCACATTCTCAACCACTCTCTCTCTGTCTAGGGAGATTTCTCACCAGCTGGAAATCTGCTTCCATTACACCCATCTTCAAAAGCGGTGACCGCACTGAGACCAACTACCGCCCTATCTCCATTCTCCCCGCCATCCAAGGCACATCGTCTCTGATCAGCTCACTGACCACCTCACTAAGTACGACCTCCTCTGTAAGGAACAGCACGGCTTCCACAAGGCACAGAGTACCACTACGGCCCTTCACGAGTTCACCTCCATGTCCACTCCGCCTTGGACAGATGTCACACTACAGGCGCGGTCTTCGTGGATCTAAGGCATTTGACACAGTCAACCATTCCCTCCTACACACCACACTCGCTACCCTTGGTTTCTCCCATGATGCCCTGAACTGGTTCTCCGACTATCTATCTGGCAGGACCCAACTGGTTAAAGTTGGAGCTACTCTGTCCACCTGCCTCCCAGTTTGATCCAGTGTCCCACAGGGCTCCATTCTCTGCCCCCTGTTCTTTAGCCTCTTCCTCAACTCCCTCCTTGCGAACTGCTCTGGCAACTTACTCCTCTATGCGGACAATGCCGTCCTTCACTCCTCCAGTCCCAATCCCACTAAACTCCACCAATCCGTCCAAACCTCCTTTGCTGAAGCAGAAGAATGGTTCTCCACCCAGCGTCGAATACTAAATTATAAAAAGACCAAGGTCATGTTTTTCTTGCACCCTCAGAGCACGCATAAGAATCACTGCCCCCAAATTCTTGATGCTAACCAGTCTCCTCTCGAATAAGTTGAATCTTTTAAGTATCTGGGCTTCATTCTTGACCCAGCCTTCAACTTTCACCAACACATCCATCTCCTGTCCACTGCCCTTAATGCCATAATCAGCATACTCTATCAGTATAAACAATACCTCACTCCTGACACCCTTCGGCTTGCCGTCACTTCCTCGGTCCTCTCCCTCCTTGACTACAGCATACTTGTTCATAGTGCAGTGAACAGCACTGCCCTTATCAGACTCCAACTAACTCTAAACAAAGCCTGCCATCTCACCCTTGGCTGTGACCTCTACACCCATACCTGCTCCCTCTATAGGTCCACAAACTGGCTAAATCTAGACAACAGGACCAGGTTTCACACCTGCCTCGTGGCCAAAATGATTGCCCTTGGTCTCTCCCCTTCTAGCCTCTCCACACTCATACAACTGGCTTCCTCGGTCAGAACCACTCGTAGCTCAGACAAATCCCTTCTCCAGGTTCCTTGATGCCGGACCTCCCAGTTTCAAAGAACCTTTAACTACCGGGCCCCTTCCTGGAAGAATGCCCTCCCCAGCTCCATTGCTAATGAAACAAGCATTTGTCAATGCTGAATGTTGTCGCGCTGGCATTGGCAGTGGCAGAGGTAGAGAGGCATAGCGCTGTGAGTTTGTTAATGTGTCCACGTCACTGTGTGGCAGAGCTGCGGAAACACATTTTGGGCAGGCTGTGGAAAATGGCAGCAGGACTGTTGATAATGAGGTGTGCACAAATGCCACTGGTGAAAATGTGGCATGAAAATATTGCAGATTGACAAAGTTACAAGGGTGCGTGGAAACTGCGCAATGCACGCTTGCAGCACAGTCATTGTTTAGACTTTCGCCAGCAAATTTTCAACATAGGCATTTTTGGACTTCTGCTGATTAACAGTGTCACCGTCATTTCCTGAAAGTGTCCCAAAAAGGGATTTCACACAGTAACTGTGCAATTCTGCACCAGATGTGCGAAAACACATTTCAGCCAGCTGTACTGTTCATAAGGAGGTATGGAAAAATGGCAATGATGAACAGCTGGAGTGAAAGTATTACAGATTCACAAAGTCACGAGCATGTGTGCAAACTGCGCAATGCGCGCTCATAAAACACTCATTTTATTGACTTTCGTCCCTAAATTTTCAACAGGCATTTTAGGACATCTGCTAATGAACAGTGTCACTGCCATTTTCATAATGTGTCTCGAACACGGGCTTTCCACAGCGACCGAACTGTGAAAACAGATTTTGGTCAGGATGCGAAAAATGACAGCTGTACTGTTCATTAGGAGGTGTAGAACAATGGCACTGTTGAAAATGTGGAGTGAAAATAAGTTTGCTAACTTATTTAGCTATGCAACCACGCGAATGCATGCTCAGAATAGTCATTTTATGGAGTATTGTCACCAAATTTTCAAAACAGGCATTTTTGGATGTCAGCTCATGAACAGTGTCACTGTCATTTTCGTAATGTGTCCCAAACAGTGATTTTGCACAGCGACTGTGCTATTCTGCGCCGGAAGAGCGAAAACACATTTTGGCAAGGATGTGAAAAATGACAGCTGTACATTTCACAAGAAGGTGTGGTAAAATGCCAATGTTAAGAATCTGACATGAAAATAGTGTGAATGCGCTAACTTATGAGCGTGCGTTGCACAGTTGCTACGCACGCTCGTAAAACAGTCATTTTTTGGGGATTTTTCCCACCAAACTTGCAACATAGGCTTTTGAGAGCCCTCATGAATAGTGGCACTGTTTACTATTGATTTCGTCCTGAAAGGTGATTCTGTGCAGTGACTGCAAAATCACCTTTCGGGACCGAATAATGCCATGACAGTGCAAGAATTCATGAAGGGGTCCCAAAAATCCCATTTTGAAAATGTGGGGCCAAAATTTGCAAAAATGCCCAAGATATGCATTAAAGTTGAAAACCCCCTATTCATTCCATTATACAGCTTACCGGCATTTCTTCAGTTCGCGGTTGGCTTTGAAGAGCGCAGACGTGTTCCTAGTCCACAGAAGATCGTTGCGCTGGACTCCACTGAGTAAGTATGGGGTGAGGGGTGAGAGGAGGCAGGGTGCACAGTGGATGGGGCGGGTGGGAGGGGCATAGAGACTACAAGGGACCGTTTGCATTTTACAGGAGAAAAAATGGGAAAAACCAGCGATGGGACTTTTTTTTTTTGGCATTTGTCATGCTGGGGTGGGCTCCCAGCATGCCACCTAACTGTTTGAGGGGTGTCTGTAGCTGACGGGGATTGGGCACCCCGTTGGCACACAAAGAAAGTTTGGGTGGGCGTGCCGAGGGGACTGAGCACCTACTCAGCGTTCAATAACTGGTGGGGTTTATGCCGACCAGTGGGCTTCCCCGTCGGCACACAAAAGAAAGTGGGGGTTAACCATCAGGTGATTGGACACCCTGAAGTTGGCAGTAGTTAGCAGCCACCTGTCATGACCATGCACATAATGGCGGGCGAGCATGGCAAGAAAAGGACCGCTGCGTATGACGAGCTTTGCTCGGATTGCAGCGGACCTTTTCTTAGATGTGCTCACCACATTATGTATGCATGGTGTGGCACCGGCATGTAGGCTGTTTGTGGGAATGCAGGATGCACCTACTGGTGCATGCCCTGCATTCGCTGAATAGCGACCCCGCCTCCAAAGCTGCACTGTCCCACAATGTTGGCTGCGCAAGCACGCCAACATAAAAATAATTGGTTCCTTCAAATCTCTTCTCAGGGAGCACCTTCAATCATCCAACCCCTGTGACTGCCTCTGATTTCCCCTCCTTCTTTCCCCAACTCTGCCTGCCCCCCCGCCTTTTTTACACCAAACCTTGACAATGGCCTATGATCAGCCTCCCCCCCCCACCCCTCTTGGGGTGACTACATAAATCTAATCGTTCTGCATTTAGATGGAACTCAAATGTAACAGCAACTTGCCCTGTTGTACTGTACCTGTAAATGTGTTGTCACTGTGATTTTGTCTACCTGATGTGGAACCTTTGTAAACGAGTCCCTGACTCAAAGGTACTTTCCAAAAATTTAAACAAAAAAAAAAACTGTTAAGCACAAATTACTAAGCCTTCCCAGATTAGCTAGATAGCACAACCCAAAAAAAGAAATACTAAACACTCCCTGATTGATTAGATGATAACAGTCCCTAGACTTTCCATGGCTTAAATGTAAACCATATTGTTGTCTTGTCTTATCTCTTTCTCGTTTGCTTTCTCTTCCACTCCTCCTTCCCTTCTTTTGAGTAGTACTTCTGGTCGGAGGCAGGAAGATGTACTTTTACCTTATTTAATTTAATGCTACCTGTTACCCTTTTGCTAAAAGTTGTTCAATATATGTTGAATCTAAATATGTAATGAACACCACAAAGGTGTACACTATAACAATCATTCACAACAAGCTTACTCCCATCAATACACTCCCGACAGACTGTATGTTAATGCACAAGTCCACATGGTTATGCACAGCCTACCAGTTACAAAAGAAGAGAGACTTGCAAATTCGAGAAGTGACTGAAACAGATGTCAACCTGCAATAAGTAACAGTTTTGGTGAAAGGCGGCCGGCCCAAGGACAGTAAGAAGTACCTACTGAAATCAAGAGTATTTTAACTGCCAAAAGGAACTACCCGAATGTGAGGGATTAATGTTTATGAGCAGAAACTGATTATACCAACCTCAGTGAGACCTGAACTGTTGAAAATATTCCATCAGGGACACTGGGGAATAGAGAAAACCAAACAGAGAGCAAGAGACATTATGTTTCGGCCTGGAATGGCAGCTCAAATTGCTGATGTGGTAATCCAAGGGTTGCATACGTAGGAAAAACAGAAACGTGAATCAAAAAGAACTATGAACTATGAAGTGTCCCCCCAGTCCGTGACAAATAGTGGCAACTGATGTGTTTCACTGGGATTCCAGAGACTACCTGGTTCTTGCGGATTACTGTTCAAGATATTGTATAGTCTGTCACCTCAAAGAGGGAAAGGAATAGATCACATCATATCCATATTTGTCAGACATGGTATTCCCACTGTACGGACTCATCGAGGCACAGGTCAAGAAGCATAGGAAAACCAGCAGGAGTTGTAAAATTTGCAAATAGTGTTATTATTAACAGCAAAATGAAACATGAAAATTGTTCAGTATAACTATTTTCAATGGCAGTGCAAACATAGAAATCAGAATCTTTCTTCTGAGTTTTTCTTAATTTCCAATCTCAGTCTCTGTCTCTCTTGCAAAACATTGCAGCTTTTTATAACAAGTCTTTGCAGAGAGCTCGTAAAGAGAACATCCTGCTTCTCACACAGTTTTCTTGTCAGTTTCAGCAGGTGCAGCAAAAGGAATGTTGTCACTTAGAACTGACCACTTGTTGACAGCTCTGGAAATATTTTTCAAACCAGCATTTCGGGTTAACCCCTTGAATTCCAGTTTTTGCAATCATTTCAACAGTATAACTACAGTGTATACAGTTTTAAACAAAGGGATCCCAGTTTCACATAGCGATTCAGATACATTTTTTATAACTGCAGATATACAAGGGGGAAGAAAAGATAGAACACCATGGGAAGGTAGATAACGAGGGGCGAAGAACTGCAAAACCTTGGGAGTGATCATTTCCTAGGTCTCACAAGGAAATTTGGTTGTGCAACCACACACAAGAGACAGAAGAGGAGAGAACAGACCCTTGTGTTTAAACTCTTTCTGCATAACAAATGGGGCAGGGCCTTATTCAACCCTGTCACATTGACACTGGACAATGGTACACAATTCACTAGTCAGGAATTTCAGAGGCTGGCAAAAGATTGGGAATTTAAACATGTAACCGGTAGTCCAAATTACCCACGGTCAAAGTGGACTGGCAGAGAAACCTGTCCAAACTTTGAAATAAAATGCTGCAGGAAGCTAAGGAGGTTGGCAGAGACCCTTATCTTAGCCTCCTGGACTACAGAAAAACAACAGTTGATGGTATTGGATCCTCAGCAAACGTACTAATGAGCTGAAGATTACGGTTCAAGTTATCAGCTACCGAGTCATTATTACAACCACAAGTACTGGATTTGCAACTTGTTCAGAAAAAAAAAATTCAAGAAAACAAAAGCAATATAATTACTGACCAGCATTTTTTCCCTAAGAGAAACCCAGTTATAATTTGCCATTATAATGGCAAACGCACGCTGGGTTTCCCTCCTTCTGCACATGCGCAAGCAGACGCTCTTCCTTCCTGATCGTGGACCCCCACCACACTCACACACTCAGCTGTGGCACCTTAGTGAGGGACAGGTCCCTGTTTTCTCAGTCTGTACAACAGACTTTTAGTTTAATAAAGAGACGGAGAAGTCCGTGCAGCCGCTGCACAGACTTCTCCGTTTGTTTGCTAAATTAAAAAAGTCTGTTGTACAGACTAAGAGGCAAGTTTTTTTTTTATTTTTCCTTTTTTCTTCAAATTTACTTACCGCCAAGTGGTAGTGGTGGTAGAGGTCTGCAGCATGTGCCCAGGGGTCCAGGTACAGGTTGCAGGATTCTCCTGATCTACTGCCCCCTGGGGCGGCAGGTGAATTCCTGTAGGAGGTAGCCGATTTAGTCATCAGTGAAACGTAGTCCCCCAGATGTGTAATTCTGGGGGACTTCAATGTCTGGGCTGCTGATGAATCTTCTAGGCTAGGTTATAACCTTCTCCAGATAATATAATCTCTGGGCCTGTCACAGGAAGTTTCTTCCCTGACCCACCAGGGCAGCCACATGTTGGACCTTGTTTTCTCACTGGGGCTTGAGGTTACTAATCTGAAGACTGATCGTGTCATTTGGTCCAATCATTGCATGGTGGAGTTCTCGTTCGGGGCCCCCCTGAGAGCCCTCCCCCTGCAGAGATGGCAAGCTACCACCCTTTGAGAGGTTTGACCCCAGAGGGATTTCTGGCGAGAGCCGATTTATCTAGTGTGGGTAGTGCTTGTGGGGGTAATGGGGTGGCTTCTGTCACTATAATAGGGCAATGTTGGCAGCACTTAACTCTCTGCACTGGTTCATGTATGACCCAAATCCTCTCACTTGAGGTCCCCCTGGTTTGATGGGGAGCTCAAGGCGATGAAGATTTTGGGTTGGAGGTTAGAGTGCTGCTGGCAGAGGTCTGGGTCAGAGGAGGACAAACTGGCCCTGCTTTCCCATTATGGTGAGTATCGGGGGCAATCACCCATAAGAAGGCAACGTTCCTGTCCAGGGAGATTGCTGCCAGGAAGAATTGACCAACTGTGCTCTTTTGGACTGTGGACAGGCTTATAAACCCAACCTGTCTACAGCCGAAAAAAGCCTTTTCTGATGCTTTATGCGAAGAGTTTGCTCGTTTCTTCTCAGACAGGGTGTCCACCATCTGGCTGGGTGTACCACCAGAGAGACATAACATGACTGACAGTGGTCACCCTTAGTGTCCGGAGAGCACTCCGCCTGGTTGGGGGAAGTTTAAGCCTTGGATTATTCTCGGGCTGAAGCACACATATTGTGAACTGGACCCGGTACGACGCATTTCTTAATGAGATGTGTTGACACCATTGGCCCGGTGTTCGCCTTGATTGTCTGGTGGTCACTCTCAGAGGGGGACTTCCCAGATTCCTTGAAGGAGGCACTGGTCAGACCACTTCTGATGAAACCATCTTTGGACCCCAACATCAAGGCAAATTTCCATCCAATCTCCAACCTCCCATTCTTAGGCAAGGTTGTTGAGAAGGTTGTGGTGCTTCAGCTTGAGGAACGCTTTGTGGCCTTTGACCTGTACAAGTCTCTCCAGTTGGGGTTTCGTACGAGGCACAGCATGGAAACCAGATTAGTTTGGGTGCAAAATGACCTCCTCAGGGCTAGAGATCAAGGCGATGGGACAATTCTTGTTCTCCTCGATCTCGCCTCAGCTTCTGACATGGTAGACCATTGTGTTGCTTGACCACATGAGAGAATTCTGTGGACTCACCAGCACTGTCATGTGCTGGTTTGAGTCCTTTCTCACAAACAGGAGGCAACAAGTAGTGATGGGGAATTCCTTGTCCTTCCCTAGCCTCCTGTTGTGTGGAGTTCTTTAGGGTTCAGTCTTGTCAAACCATGTTGTTTGCCATGTATATGCTGCCCCTGGGAGAGCTCATTAGGAAGTACAGTTTGGGTTTTCATTTCTATGCGGATGATATACAGCTGTATCTTTCCTTTGCCCCTGGAACATCGAATGCGGTGGAAGTGCTTAATGCATGTCTTGCCGAAATCAATGACAGGAT
The DNA here is from genome assembly GCA_016271365.2 of Neoceratodus forsteri. NCBI lineage: Eukaryota > Metazoa > Chordata > Ceratodontiformes > Ceratodontidae > Neoceratodus > Neoceratodus forsteri. The sequence continues at coordinate 158,910,763 of CM057456.1, read as the reverse complement.
GGTCTCCAGTTGGTTGCAACAGAACCTCAATAAGATGGAGGTGCTGGTGGTGGCGTCGAACAGAGGGCATGATAGGATGTCCTCATGTGCAGAGACAGGCTTGTTCCTGGGATCTGTGCCATTGAAGGCCTCCTCTGGGGTGTGAAATCTTGGTGTGACCTTCGACAGCAGACTGACATTTGAAGCTCAGGTGTCATCCATTGTCTGGTCCAGCTTTTACATCTTTGGAATATCATCAGGATCAAGCCCGTAGTTCTGCCCCTGGACCTCCCTACCTTGGTGCATGCCTTTGTGGTGTCAAGGCTTGACTACTGTAATGTGCTCCACCTCAGGGTCTTGGGAGGTATCCTGCACAGGCTGCAGCTAGTGCAGAATGCCGCTGACAGGGCAGTCAAAATACTGCCATGTCACCCCAGTGCTGTGTGAACTGCACTGGCTGCCAGTCAGGTGGAGGATCCTCTTTAAGGTGGGCTTGCTCACCTTTAAGGCCCTACATGGACTGGGCCCTGGCTACCTGTCTGATCTTCTTTCACCTGCTGCCTCAGTCCGCTCCGTCCACTCCTCCTCTAGGGGCCTCCTTGCGAGTCCAAGGATGAGGTTGCAAACTGCCAGTGATACAGTGTTTAATGTTACCGGCCCTGTCCTGTGGAATTTGCTGCCAATTTGTGCAGGAGGCTCCTTCAGTGGAGGTATTCAAGGCCCTGTTCAACACCCACCTGTTTAATCTGGCCTTCCCAGACACTGCATGTTAAATCTTAGTTTGGGATAGCCTACACCAGCATTGTTTTTAGTTAGACCTTATTTATTTAACTGTATGGTCTGCTTTTACTGCTGATAATCTTATTATTTTATTGATAGTTGTATTGCTGTGTACAGTGCCCAGAGCCTCCAGGATTGGGCACCTGGAAAAATAAAATTTGCCTTGCCGCTGGACCGCAGATCACTTCATCCCCACAGGACACAGCTCAACACCACTATATCTATATTTTATTTAATTGCTGTGGTGAAAAATGCTGTTCAGCAATTATATAAAATAATGGCCGGGTAGGGGTTTTTAACTTGAATTGTACACCCACCTATTGGTGTGGAATGCCTTTATAAACCCCTCAAGCTTCGCTCTTGGGGTTTATGTGGCATCCCACACCTGGGGTGGGTGTAAAATTTCATAACCCCCTACCTAGCCATTATTCTCTATATTATTGGGACCTTTAAGTACTTGAAATGGATAAATAAGGTTGATAAGGAGAGTCTCTTTAAGCTGAATGGCAACCATAACACTAGGGGGCACAGTCTTAAGCTGGAGGGTCAGAGGTTTAGGAAGGAGGTCAGGAAGCACTTCTTCACAGAGAGGGTGGTGGACACTTGGAATACACAGCCAGAAGAGGTCATCTTGTTGAAGACAGTGGGCAGCTTTAAGAGAGGCTGTGATAGGCATAGGGAGAAGGCAAGGATCATGGGTAAGGAGGACGGGAGGAGTGGGAAGGGAGGGCAGGGACAATAGCTCAAGCTGTGGACCCTGCAATACGAGCAGACTCGATATACCAAATTGCCTTCTTCTGCTGGCTTCTTCGTATGTTTGTATATTATGATCCCCGTGCAAAGCCTTTATCTGTCTTGAGAGAAGGGGAATGAGTCAGAATATAGCAGAACAGTAAATGGAAACCAGTGGTAGTGTCAAGTAAAGCATCAACACCAATGTCTTGTATATGAACATACAAAAAAACCAGCAGATGAAGGCCATTTGATCTGTCTAGTCTGCTCATACTGCAGGGTCAACATCTTATGCTACTGATCCTGCCTCCCCTTCCCCAATCCTTTCCATCTGCCCCACCCATAACCCATACCCCTCTTCCTGATGATTATCCCAGCCTCTGTCAAAGCTGCCCACCATCTTCAATGAGACCACCTCATCCGTAGTGCATTCCATCTGGCCACCACTCTGTGAAGAAGTGTTTTCCAACCTCACTCCTAACCCACCCTCCGCTTAAGACTGTGTCCCATCATGTTACAGCTGTCACTCAGCTTAGAGACGCATCTTATCCACACTATTTATCCCTTTCAAGTACTTTAAGGTCCCAGTCATGTTTCCTCTCTCCCTTCTCTCCTCCAGGAAGTACATGTTCAGTGCTGTCAACCTCTCCTTATATGCTTTGCCCTGCTGACCTGCAATTATCTTGTTGCCCTCCTCTTGACCTTCTCCAGCAGTCTAATGGCATTTTTGAGGTTTGGGCACTAGTGCTGTACTCCACACTCTAGATGTGGCCTCACCAGCCACCTGTACAAGGGCAGTAGAACCTCTCGCATACCACTGATCCCCCTAGCTATGCATCTGAGCATTTTATTTACCCTTGCTGCTGCTTTTTTGCACTGTGTAAAGTGCTTCAGGTCACTCGTGATCATCATCCCTAGATCCTTCTCATCCTCCACTGTAGATACCCTGAATCCTCCCAGGTAGTACTCTGTCCTGGGATACTTGGCTCCAATGTACATAATGCTTTATTTCTTGGCACTGAAGCCAAGCTGCCACACCCTGGAACACTTCTCAAGCTTTTAAGATCATTTTATTTATTTATTGCATTTTGATGATAAGGTAAATCCAGTGAGTCCAGAGGTCCCTTTTTCAGGGGTGACCCGGAATTAATTACATACAGCATACATTGTACAATAGTTTACAACAATCATGAGACAGAGGAAACAAAGAGTGGATACACAAAATTTCAACAATAGTAATTAGTCACAAAGGGAAGGTATGATAATCAGCAGACTTGAGTATAGATATAATAAATTAATGATTCAGGTCACAGGTCATTAGGTTCAGGGGAGAACGCAATACTCTCATCTGGAGGTACAATTTGATTAGAATCCTGCGCACAGTACCCAGTAACATATCTTGCAGGGCAAGGACTGCGATTCAATGATATCAGCTGCAATGGCAGCATTTCAACATGTACACTTTTAGGCCAGCATTGAACCCTTCTAAGGTAGAGCTGTTGGTCAGATTCTCTGGGAGAGAGCACCAGCAGTAGGGCACAGAGAATCTGAATGATCTTTTACCTAGGCTGGTTCGCACCAGAGGAATATCAAGTAGATAGCTACTTGAGGAGCAAAGGGTTCACTGGGAAACTTTTTGGTCCAGGAGGCCTTCCAGGTTTTTGGGGGGGGGGGGGGAATGCCCACATTGGTGAGCGTGAAAGTGAGACAGTAGTGGATAGGAGAGTATGTAGTCCAGGGAGGGCCAGTTTAGATCCGCAAGGACCGCAAAATGGTACCTTTGAGGTGGGTAGCGGGTAGCGAAATGGTTATATTATTATAGAAAACAGTTAGTTTGTGGTTTTCACGCTCCTTAAGGAAATGTAGAAGCGGAGCACCATAGAGAAGGTTGGGGAGTAGGGTGCTCTAAGCTATGGCACATCTTGAGTCGTCAGTCAGGAAGTTACCAAGCCTGTAAAGAAGTCAGAGTTTCTGGTGCATCGTCTTAGTTATGTGCTCAGTATGCTGTTTGTAGGACAGTTCTTGGTCCAGGTAGACGCCTAAGTATTTAATCTTGTCAATGACTTTCAACTGTGACACTGAAGCAGTATAGAACAGGAGCAGGTGCTGCCTATCCAGACCCAGGTGGCTGGTTCCAAATAGAACAGCCATGGTCTTTTTGTCATTTGGCACCAGTAAGTTTGAGGCAAACCATCCTCTAGCACCTTAAGACTAGCCACTAGTTTTGCAACAATTACACTAGGTAGGGGATCACTCCAGTAAAGCACAGTGTCATCCACATTCAGGATTAAGTCTCCCATATCACAGTTCTGACCAGAGTCATTAACAAAGAGGGCGAACAATAACAGGCCTAAAATTGAGCCCTGGGGTACTCCAGTAGTCACTGGTCTGCAGTCTGACTGCATCCCTCTCCATTGTACCTTCTGTGCTCTGTTTAACAGATAGCTTTTGAACCAGGTGTGTGAGAGAGTCTCTAGACCAAGCAACTGTAGCTTACTAAGCAGCAGCCCATGACTGACAAAGTCAAATGCTTTCGACAAGTCAATGAATATGGCCCCGGTTGGGGATCCATTATCCATAGCACTCAGGATGTCAGCTGTAAATTTAATCAGGGCTGTGTCAGTTCCATGTCCTTTTCTGAAGCCATGCTGATTATCAGACAAAAGGTGGTGGTGCTCTAGGTAACTCTGCAGCTGGCTGTGAACCAATCTCTCCTGGACTTTCGCCAATGGGCAGAGTATGGAGATAGGTCTATTGTTTTCTATATTTCCTAGTGGCCCCGTCTTATGAATGGGGACAACCACAGCCACCTTCCATTTCCTAGGGACCCACCTCTCCACGAGGGACCTGTTGATTAACATAGTGACTGATCATCTAAAAGGTCCTGTATCCCTTTGACTGTGTCCACCCTCCCACAGAATTTGGTGTCATCCGGGAAAAGGTACCTTTTCCCTTTAATGCCATCCCCAATGTCACTGATGAAGACACTGAACAACAGCAGTCCCAGCACTGAATCCTGCAAGACACCACTGGTGACCTCCCTAATGCTAGATAACTCCCCCCCCGCCAGCATGTTCTGGGTCCTGGTCTTAAGCCAGTTTTCTACCCATCTGGCCATCTTCTCCCTTATCCTGAGGTCTGCCAACTTCCTGATCAACCTCTTAAGGGATACAGAATCAAAGGCCTTGCTGAAGTCCAGATAAAGGATGTCCATAGCTTGGCCTCTGTCTAGTGCCTTAGTGACCCGGTCAAAGAAGTCAATCAGATTTGTTTCACATGATCTCCCTACCATAAACCCATGCTGCATCACATCCTGGAGACTATACTCCTCTAGATACCCTACCAATCTTTCCTTAAAGAGCTGCTGACACCATCTGGCCAAAAGTGCTATGTTGCAGAGTTAGAATAAGCATATCCCCAGTAAACAGCACACCAAAGAGTAGATTTCTGTGTTACTTCATTTTAAAGTTATTAACCATTTTGTAACCCTGATTTCACTACCTGTTTAAAAGAAGCCTGTTTCAGTGAAGAGCTGCTGCTGATGTCATCTAGGGACCTTACAGTCTAGTATTTCCTTTCAGCAAGCTTATAGGACCTGTTTCTCTAAAGTTGTATAGATCATATGCAATGGTTTTCGTAAGTAAAACAGGCAGCATGAGTTAGTAAACATTGTTTTAAAAACTTTGTGTTTCAGGCTTTGTAACAAAACTAACAATATTTTGTCTGGGTGCCTTTTTATTGAGGTCCTTTTTTCCTGGGTTGCTGGATGCTGAGTCATAGCACACTGTTGAGAGGTTTGCAGACTGAATAAGTTTCTGATGTGGTGAAAGGTTGAGCTCATTCACACCCATCAGTTAATTGAGGCAACTTCTAAGAATGGTAATTTAAAACAATTATCACATCTCCTTGTCAATGGGGTGGGCAGACACATTCACAAATCTGGACTGTCATGTACGGTATGGGCTGCAAGCCCATTGGCTGTAGCTCTGCACCAATGGGCGTGCAGCCCTACTGGTTGAGTCAAGGGAAGGGCGGGGCGGCAGGCGGGTGGATGCTGTCGCCCCGGCTGCGGGGAGGGGTGGAGGGCTCGTGGGTGGGGGACACTAGACACCAGGGAGATGTTTGGGGGTTTGTGATGATTCTGCCCGCGATCAGGCTTACGGTCCACTGGACCACCAGGGAGATATTTGGGTTGGGGGTTACATTCTGCCCGCGATCGGGCACGGGGGTTCATACACTATGCCCGCGATCGGGCTTCGGGATATGGGGGGTTACATGTACCTGTACTGCCCGCGATCGGGCTGTGGGAGATGTGTGGCGGGGGAGTCGGTTACACTCATGCTCGCGATCGGGCTGGTGGGGGGCACAGGAAAGAGTTGGGGCCAGCCAGGTGGCAGCTGCTGTGTTGCGCCCTGCAATGCAGCAGCTCACCTGTGGGTGGCCCTCAACGAAGCCTTTTTGGGCTCAAGGTTGTGCAGGCGCAGGTTGGGTTGCATGCACAACTCTGCACAACCCGACTGAATATCGGGTTGCGCAGGTTATGCATGGATCCTCCCCCTCCTGTTGAGCATGCATTCATTTGCATTGCTCTCTTGCGCAACCTGATGCCAGTGGCGTAACTGCCTCCTGCTGAATATCGCAGAATGGCGCATTTTGGACTTACGCATGCGCAACCCTGTTGTGCATGGCGCAACCCTTTTGAATATCCAGGCCATAGAGTATAGTTTTTATAGCAACATTTACTGACTGGTGTTGCCTGTTTTCTTGTGAAAACCAATGCACATGATCTTTACAACTTTGGTGAAATGGGTCCTATAAGCGTGCTGACAGTCATTACTAAACTGAGGTCCCTACACATCATCAGCAGCTCTTTACTGACACCTGTTTTTATTGCACAGGTAGTGCAATCAAAAGTTACAAAACAGCTAATAACTTTAAAACGAAATAACGTACAAATCTAGTTTTTGGTATGAGATTTACTGGGAGTATGCTTAGTTGGATTCTGCAATGTAGCAGTTGTGGTGTTAGTGGTTCTAAGTATGGTCCCCATGAGCTTGCACGTGATTGAAGTCAGACTGACCAGTCTAATTCCCTGGGTCATCCTTAGAACAGCTCTTGTGGAGGGGTACATGTGCCATTCTCCTGTCCTGCGGTACCATGTCCGACTCCAGTGAACTATTCAACAGTCCCACCAGTGGCCCTGCAAGCTCCTGTGCCTGTTCCCTCAGTACTCGTGTGTGTATAACACCCAGGCCTGGCGATTTTGTCCATCTTAAATGCTAGCAGCCCTTCCCTCACGCTATCCTCCTCTATCACTACATCTGTGCTCCCCTTCCCCATACTCCCCTTCTCCCCGCTGTAGGCACCGGTCTGTCTTTCTCCTTGGTGAAGACAGAACAGAAGTATTCATTCAGTATTTCTTCTTCCCCCTCCCCATTCTCCTCTACCCACTCTTCCCCTTTCCAAGCCTAACAATCCCATCCTTGTCTCTTTTCTTGCTTGTATAGCTAAAAAATTAAAAATACAGATGGAGGAGCGTACAGAAGAAACAAAAGACATATTTAAGCCACAAAAGAAACAGGATTCCTTAAGAGGGATCTACTGGATGATACCACAGAGCCACAATCTCGGTATACTGTGCAGCCCACAGAGGCTGTTGAGCCCCAGGAGCCTGTTTTGGACTCAGAGATCTGTATCCTTCCAGATGGAGAGTTCTAGAATTGGAACTAGAATAAGGAGTGGCAAAGAACAGTGCAGACCTGAAAGGTGGAAGGACTGTTGAGTTAACTATTAAGTGATACAGCAACCGTCAATTATGGAAAAGGGGAACTTGTTTAACCAGAAGAGGCACACTAAGCCGAAGCTTGGGAGCACAAGGAAGTTGCGACTTGCTCAGGGTCACACTGTATGCAAGTAGGTGTAACCCCCAGGGGGCGCTACCCTTAGGGCTACTACCCCTGTCTGGCCCCACAGAGGCAGGTTGAGAGGCCCAGATCCATTGACGGGTGCCTCCACCCAGAGGTCAGGGTTAGCACAGTTAAGACTACCACGGTTACAGCCCTCTGAGCTACTGCAACCCCCCTTTCGTCTCACTAGTGACTCACACTGGGTACCAACAAGTCTGTTCACCAGTACACTTACCCCATGGAAGATATATTCCAGCTCCCTTCGGGGAACCCCTGTAAAGTAAGGCACAGTTATGTTGCAATCACCAGGCAGCAGTTCACCATTAATGTACACACAGCCAGGATGTAACTGTACAAAAGCAATCTGATTTATTCAGGGGAAACAACAAGGACAGGGGAATCAAGTTGATTAGCTTATCACTATACTTATCTACCTAGGGCTCTGTGCACAGGCCTAACCCTACAGCTTATTGTCCCGGGTACCCAAGCTCTAGCGGCTAGTCCACACGTGGCAGCTGGTTGGGGCCCTTAGCGCACACACAAACATAACAGTCCTGAGCAGGTCAAAGTAAGAGGAAAGGTCAGTTAAGTGATCGAAAGTTAAATGGTGCACTGAAACCACTGCATAGACACACTACAGGGAGCGACCCTGAATTAGTACTCACAACCCCAGCAAATGACGATTCCTTCACCGCTACCAGGATGGAGCCTGACTTTCACCAGTCTTCTTACACATTTATATGATAAATAACAACAGAGGGGTACCACACCAGGCAGCTGCTTCCAATGCTCACACAAACTCACCGCCACAGAGATACGGCAACGGCAGCTTCCACTTTTCTTCGACCGAGCACAATTCAGCAATTCTTCCAGTCCTCCTGCAGGTCGAGCCTGGTGGTAGCGTACAGGGCACAGCTCTCCTGATTGCCTGTCGCGGATTTTGAAACAAACTGCCAGAGAGAAAACGGCCGCTTTAGGCCTTCACGTGCTTCCCGCGAACACTTCCCAGCGCAGAAGCACAAAAGCTCCTCACCAGCCACAATGCATCTAACCCCCAACAGCAAGGGGCTCTCCTCTCAGTTTGGGCGCTACCCGCTGTCATTGGCTGGCTGCACACGCCAGTCACTTCCTCCAGTGCTTAGTGGTGCAGAAAAAGCGCCATAGCCCATAATATCTTTCCCAAAACAAGCAGATCCTCTATTGGTCAGTCCACTCTGCAGGGTCCCAAGGTACTGATTGGCCCACTTCAGCAGTTCGGGGCAAATGGAGGAGGCAATCGAAACCTCTGTGCTGCAAAGCAAGGCGGTTAGAACAACTACATTATCATTATTACCTAACAGATAACCAGTAGACAAGCATATCGTCTAACAAAGCTCCCTCTGCGCAATTAGCGATGGCAGAACCGGAGCGATTATCGGGCAGCCCGGGAGGGACTCGAGCATAGAAACACTCAACCCCCTTCTTCTCTCCAACTACAACTGCAACAGGCAGCTTTTTAAAGGGACAGATACGGAGGCCTTAAAGGCGCTCACTGGCTACCCAGTAAAAGCAGCTTAACCGCCGAACATCAAGCAGGCATAAGGCACATTAGGAACCCCCATTTGCAAGGGGGTTACATAGGGGCTCTGGGATTCATACCCAGGTCTCCTGGTTTGCAGCTCAGTTCCCCAAACCACAGTGCTATACTGCCATCATTAGTGGTTGGTGCTTAAACATTCTGATAAAGTAACAGAACTGTTTTTCTAAAACAACTTAAGTTTTATTTTGTCACCTGACAAACATACTGTAGAACGATTTATTCTTGCGCAAGTTATATTTAACGCATGGCGCTAACTGGCTATAATTGTGCAAATTTAATTTCACACTTTGCAATTAGCTCCTAATTTATGTCTACTGAAACGACACAATTTTGGCCAATTAGGGCCATTTTATTTTAGCGCAATTATCACTTAAGTAAATGTAGCTATAAATATCTTACATCAAATATAACCTGTTTTACAGTAGTCATATGGGAGTTCAAATTTTGATATGCTACAGTACTGTGTTTAAAATCAAGTCACAATACTCTAGAACTTTCTTTTTGTTAACAAGGGGATGTGGTGGCACTCCCACCCTGTAGACATTCAGGGTCATTGCATCCTAATATAAAGAGCTATGATGTAATAGCTGCAGACTGACCATGTGCAGATCAGATTAAATAAAGAAACCTTCTGATTGTATTACCTGAAATCGTTACACCACCCGCAAGGCAGATGTAGTGACATCACACTCGGTGGTTGACCAGTAACCAATGTTAGATCCCTCCCTTCATCAGTTCTGTTTTTCAGGAGAGAAAATAAGTGGGATAGAAAAGAAGAGAGGGCTATAGACTCCTAGCCCAATAGGATAGGAAACAATATTAGATATGTAACCCGGGGTTACTAGAATCCCAGTAAGACCTAGTGGTAGGCAGGGAAGGCAGCTTGTGAAACTTCAGTTAAATGGGTTTCACACTGTCTCACTCTGTTCTCAGTCTCAGCTGAGAATGAGGGATGACATCACCATAGAACTGTCGCAGCTGCATGAGCCACAATGAAATCTGCAGCAGAGAGTTGGAGCAGAATGTTGGGAGGTTTGAACAGTAGTCTGTGGTCAGTTGGAGTTTGGAGCTTGTTGTGGTAGAAGCACAGCAGCTCTGTGTTAGGCTCTTGTGAGCCTCAGCCCTGACATAGGGCTACAAGTAGGAAAAAGGTGTGTGTTTCCACCTAAAGAGAGACACAGTTGAGCAATTTTAAAGTGGAGACCGCTGAATCGGGTCTCAGTGCCCCATCCCTCAGGGGATGGGGCAGGAAAGTTTAGCCTGCATATTGCAGGGGCAACCCCCTGGCTACTGCTAGTGGAGAAGCTGCCTTATTTTGTCCAAGAGTATGGGAAACAAGAAGATTTTGTGATTCGCCTGTGGGGCACCTGCAACTGCAGGGTGAGTTTCTGCTCTTTCTAAAGGGCCCATGTTTTCACCCTGGGACTTGTGTGATAGTGGGGATTGTATTACTGAAGTAGTGGGAGGCCTAGAGTAATAGGCTTAGCCAAAAGTAAAAGTAAAAGTATGTTCAAGTCCAGCACATAGGGGAAGTCAAGACATGTAGAGGAGATGTGACATACGTCTACCCAGTAATCTACATTGCCAAGCTTTCAGAAAAGAGTTTAGTTTCCAGAGAAATGGCCAGGTATGGATTGTGGGAGCTGGAGGTGGGAGACCCCCCCATCTTTAGTAACCAGGTCCACCTCTACAGATTTCTACTTTGCCTCATGCACTTGGCCAGTGATGAGGGGGAGTACTCAGACATGGGATTGGAAGGAAAATTCTCTCTAGGAGTTGAAGGCTCTAAGGTGGTTTGGGGAGCCACCAATAGGAAAACTGGTTCATTCCCATAATGGATCGTGGATCAACTGGCCAGCGTGGGAGCTGCGCCAGTGGGGAAAACCCAAGTAGTGTACAAGTCGGGCTGTGTACCCAAAGCTGCGTGCAAGTCTGGACTGTGTGCCTGGTGGATTAAGAGCCTGAGGGCTGGAAATGTGAAGAAGTGTTCTGTTGTCTCTAATCTTCATTACCAGGAATGTAGCCCCGTGGGGGTCCATCTATGCTTGTTTGTTCAGTTTGGATGTGAATAAAAGCCGCACTGTAGAATCCCATTCCTGGTTTGGACATTACAGTTATTGCTTCCTGTGTTCAGATTTACTTGGGTGCCCCTGTGCAGAGTAGCCAAACCTAGGCCCCCTGTGCTGAGTAACAATCCTCCCTGAACCCAGTCCCCACCAGGTACTGCTGTCAGCTTCAACAGCATACCACCTGTTGTTTTGCAAAAAGGCAGGGGTCCAGGGGTTACAGATACAAAATAATAACATTAATAAAACCCGTCTACCAGCTAGAAGAACTAAGAGTTGGGCCTAAGTGACCCCTGGGTAGAGGGTGTATGAGCCAGAGTCTAAGAAAGCCACCTGGGCAGGAAGGTGGAGAAATTGGCAGCAGCCCTGGTATAATGCTCTGGCTGGAGTAAGAAGCCCAGAGGACCTCAGGCAGTTAGGAAGGCAGATGCCAACATAACCCAGTATCCATTACTCAGTAGAGGAGATGAATTTAAGAGACAAGCTCAAAAGCTCTGGAAGAGCAGAGGCAATTGCAAAATAGAAAACAAGTACAAGACAGGAGTCCTCTTCCCACTCCAAAGACTGTTAAAACACTGAAGGAGAAGAATCCAGAAGGGTGTGGGAAAAACACTACCCACAGGTTGATAAAACAGAAAATGAACCCTGCTGCCTCTGTCTCTCCCTAGCTTGGAGTGAGTCTGCACCTGAACAATGTCTTGAGACTGCCACATGGCAAAGGCTCAAAACACTGGGTAGGAAACAGCAGCCAGAGGAGGAGTCTAGAACATATCCCCACAAGGGCAGGGGGGGGAGAGAGCGTTTAAGGGAAAAAGAGGGATAAAAATCGCACTTTTTTGAGGGGGGGAACAGGGGTCTCACTTTCATTCCCCCCCCCAAAAAACAGGAAAATAGAAAAACAGCTAAGCCTCAAGGGAGAGGAGCAGCTCAGGAAGAGTGGCAAGAAGTGCATGAGCACTATCAAAACAGGGTGCGCTGCCCGGAGGCCATAACCCTTACTGGGGGTGGGGTGGGGGAGAGAGAGAGAAGAGATGGTAGGTGGGTGTATAACTGAATGGTGAAGATCTTTTGGAAGATCAAGCGTTACTGTGAGCATGTAGTTTTCATATCTTCCAAGAATCAGTCTTCATCATTCGGTCACACTGATGGGTCAGAGTACCAAACTTTCACCAAAAATAGGGGAAGGGCTGGCTTACATGGAGGGGAAAACCTATCCCTCAGCCCTCTGGTGGAGGATAAGCACTGGAGGGCAGGGACTCTTCACAGGTACAGTAGGATCAGACACTGGTCAGGGGCAGGTGGATGCTCCCTTAGTCTGGGAGCAGGTGGGTAACCCAACAACTCACACTGGTTGTGGCCCTGTGATGGAAGAAAACAACATGCACAACACACACTATTTGTAATCCGGAGCCAGAGGGCTCAGTTCTTGAAAAGAAAACAATCAGATGACACTTTTAGATTAGGCTGTTGTTGCAGGGAGCTACCCTGATGATTACTCACGATACCCAAAACTGGACACAGGCCGGACGAAAATCGAGACAGCAGGTGGTTAATCTGGAGTGCCAGGAGAAGCAGGCCCCACACGAATCGCCGAGGCATCGTTCCTGTTCAAGCATGGAGCAGGGGGCTGCTCCCCAGGCAGGTTGGTCTCTCATTGATGGCTTTCTCTATGCAGCAGGTAGTCTGGCTGGGCCAGTGTGGCAAGGCCCAGGCCAAATGGAGACAAATTTGGATACAGTCCGTTTTGGGCTGGATACAGCTTCCAGCAAGCAGAATACAGTTCACACAGTTGGGGACCAAATCACGACCCACTTTCAATACACAGCACATTTACATGTAAGGCAATTCTACTGTACCAGGCAAACCGCTCTCCGGTCATGACGGCAAAGTCTCTACACAAACCGGGGATTCTAAAGCAGCTGGAAATCCTGACAGGCCGATCGCATTCAGCAAAATCTTTGTTCTTCTTCAGGCATAAACCTGGTAAAAAAATCAGTGCCTTACTTCGTTCTCACAAACTTGGATTTAGCCCAAAATCATTCTCTTCTCTCCCTCTCAGGGGCAGCAGGCAGACATGCAGGCCAAAACTCAGCCCTTTCATAGTTCTCCCATGTAAAACTACACATAACTACTGCCCAAATCACTTGGGCTGTTCTCATTTCACTTCCCAGCTCAGAACTGACTGAAGCAGCAGGTAGCTTGGGGATTTCCCTCAGATCTAAAAGATTCGGTTGGCTGATCTGTCTGTCCATCACAACAAAGGGCCCCCCCTTCAGGTGCAAAAAGGTGCCAAAACCTCAAAACTACAATTCCTACAGATTTTGACTCCAGACAGTTCCTGTAGTCTGGCCCTTTTTTAGGTCCCACAAGACTGATTGGTCCAATTTGGCAGTTCTGGGCCAGAATGGTTGGGATAAACAAAACAATCCTTGCTGCAAAGAAGGCAGGTTAAACAAACTACATTATTACTACTACTCTAATGATCAGCAAACAGTTGCATCTATTAATAGGGCTCCCTCTGTGCAATTAGCGATGGCAGAAACAGAACGATCACCTGGCAGCCCGGGCGGGACTCAAGCATGACAACACTCAGCCCCCTCCCAGATTAATTATTACTGCAATCTAGGCAGCTCTTAAAGCGACAGTACATAGAGGCTACACAGGCACTCTTTGGCAATAACGATTAACTGCTAAACACAGGATACCAGCCTGGCAGTGAGCATTTAGACAAATTCAAGAAAGACTTTTTGGGAACCCCATTTGTAGGGGGGTTACAGAGGTATTCACTGGGGAAGGAAAGGGGACCCAAATGCAAGCAGGAAGGTGGTTTGTATGCCTGGGATGACAGCTGGGAAGGTGGGTCCAAGAATAAGGGAGGCTGGAGGAAAACCTAATTTAGTTATACATTTGGGAACCAATGACCTAGCTGGGGAGGAAGTGGAGGTAGTGAAAAGTAGGTTCAGGGAATTAGGGAAGATCTGCAGGGAGGAAGGAAGTTCGCTGGCCTTCTCAGAGGTGATGCAAGTACCAAGGGTCAGCACAGCCAGGAAAAGAAGAACAGAGGATTTCAATGACTGGCTGAGGAAATGGTGCAGGGAAGAGATGTTCATCTCTATTGGGAACTGGGAGGAGACCTGGTCAAACAAAGCACTCTTCACCAAACAGGCTACACCTCAGTAGGGAGGGTCTGAGGGTACTTGGGGACAAACTGGGGGAATACATAACCACAACACTTAATTTAAACTACTGGGGGGGCAGGGGGAGTGCAGGCCCACAAACTCCAAGAGGAGGAGGAGGTCAGTGAACCTCCCCTCCCCACAGTGATGGAAGAGGTCTGGAGGAAGGAGGTAGAAGGGGCAAGAACACAGTTAGTAAAGGGTGGAGGGGGTGAGAAACACATAACAAGGGGATGTGGAGGGGTGCACATAGAGGGGATAAATTTGAAAAGAAGAATAGAGGGAAGAGAAGGAAAGTCAGATTCTAGGTGGAGGGTGGAGTCTCTGAATGCACGGAGTCTTGGAAACAAGATGGAAGACTTGTAGGCACTATTAGCGGACAGGAGGCTGGACATAGCTGCAGTAACCGAGACTTGGGCAACATCACACCATGACTGGCACCTTGCGATCCCTGGATATAAATTATACAGGAGGGACAGGGTAGTTGGGAAGGGGGAATGGGTGGCAGTTTATATCAGGGAGGGAATAACTTGTGTAACCCCCCTACAAATGGGGATTCCCAAAAAGTCTTCCTTGAACTTGCTTAAATGCTCACTGCCAGGCTGGTGTCCTGCGTTTTAGCAGTTTAAATGTATTGCCAGAGAGTTCCTGTATAGCCTGTGTGTACTGTCTTTTTTTTTTTTACTTTATCTCCAACCCTGGAGAACTCCTTCCAGCAACCTCGGGAGCTCCCCTCCTCTACCTACCTCCGTGACCACTCCTCTCCCCTCGTGCCACCAAGCACCACCTCCGGGTCTGAAACTTCCGGAGGTAGGGCCACCCTATCCATCCAGGGCACTCTATCTTATAGGGCAAAGTGCCCAGTGCACGAGTCGGGCAGTGGAGAGGAGATAGCCCAGAGTTTGGAGTGTGGGCTATGGAAGGTCAAGGTGCCTTCATCCATCCCCAGGATTGGGGTTTTTATCTCTCATTTTTTGTTCCCCCCCTCTCCCAGCGGAGCCCGGCCAGCAAGGCGACATAGTATCGTGGCTCCGCCCACCCAAGGCATCCACCGCGCTTTCGCAGTCGGCGATCATCCAGCCGCCACCAGAGGTCACTCCATGAGTGAGCGCATCCCACACCCTTCCCCAGGAAGAGAGAGCAGTCCTCCGGATGCTCGATCTCTCTCCCCCCCCGCTGACCCCCGGCTCATTCCCGAACCCAGGTCGCCAGCGTGGCAAGAGGTGTGGCGTCCAGCACCTCAACACCACCAGGCTGGCTGTGTACTGTCTCTTTAAGAGTTGCCTGGATTGCAGTCATAATTAATCGGAAGGGGAGCTCTGTTAGAAGATGTACTTGTTTGTTGATCATTTGTTAGAGTAGTAATAATATTGCAGTTTGTTCTAACCTGTCTTCTTTGCAGCATGGACAGTTCTGTTTGTTTCCATCATCTTGGTCCTGGACAGCAGATTGGGAAAATCAGTACATTTGGGAGTCTAAAATGGAGCCTGCCTACAGGGGCTTGGAGGGGCCAAAACTTGTAGGAATTGTAGTTTTGGGCTTTTGGTGCCTAAAATAATCTGGAAGGGGAGCCCTTGTTGTGACTGACTGATCGATCAGCCAACCAAACCTTTTGGATCTTGGGGAACAGTCCCACACTGCTTACAGTTTCAGTTAGATTCGAGTTGGGAAGTGAAGAAGTAACAGCTCGAGATAGTTCGAGTAGCAATCCATAGTGGATTTGCATGGGAGAATTGTGGAAAGGCCCGAGTTTGGCCTGCATGCCTGCCTGCCTGCTGTTCCTGAGAGGAAACTTGTGGGTTTTTTTCAGACTGAATCAAGCCACTGAATTGTGACCAGGGTTTAACCTGAAAAAGACAGAAGACTTGCTAAATGCGATTGGGCATGTCAGGACTTCCAGCTACCTCTTAACTCCCAGATTGTACAGAGTCTCTGCACAATCCAGGAGTTCAGAGGTAGCCGGAAGTCCTGACAGGCCAATTGCATTCAGCAAATCTTCAGTCTTCCTCAGGTTAAAGCCTGGTCACAATTCAGTGGCTTAATTCACTCTCCAAATTCAGATTCAGTACGAAAAAAGCACAAGTTCCCTCTCAGGAATGGTAGGCAGGCATGCAGGCCAAACTCAGGCCTTTCCACAGTTCTCCTGTGCAAATTCACTATGGATTGCTGCTCGAACCATCTTGAGCTGTTACTTCTTCACTTCCCAACTCAGATCTAACTGAAACTGCAAGCAGCGTGGTACTTTTCCCAAGATCCAAAAGGTTCAGTTGGCTGATCTGTCAGTCACAACAAGGGTTCCCCCTTCAGGTTATTTTAGGCACCAAAAGGCCAAAACTACAATTCCTACAAGTTTTGGCCCCACCAAGCACCTGTAGGCAGGCTCCATTTTAGAGTCCCAAATGTACTGATTGGCCCATTCTGCAGTCCAGGACCAAGATGATGGAAACAAACAGAAATGTCCATGCTGCAAAGAAGGCAGGTTACAACAAACTGCAATATTATTACTACTCTAACAAACGATCAGCAAGCAAGTACATCTTCTAACAGAGCTCCCTCTCAGATTAATTATGACTGCAATCCAGGCAGCTCTTAAAGAGACAGCAAACAGAGGCTATACAGGCACTCTCTGGCAATACATTTAAACTGCTCAAATGCAGGACACCAGCCTGGCGGTGAGCATTTAAGCAAGCTCAAGGAAGACTTTTCAGGAACCTCCATTTGTGTGTGTGTGTGGGGGGTACACCCTTCCCTACCTGGAGAAAACTTGGCGTCCACATCAAGTCTGTACCATCATGCATCAGTTAACATAAACTTATTACTTTACTATACATATTCACTACACTTCATGATACTATTTCCATAAGGACAATACTTATGCATGTTTCATACAGGTAATACTGATTCCACTATGATTAACACATTAGCAACATCACAATACTGCTTCAAGCAATAACTTCCTGTACATTAAACAATGTAAGAGGGGGCCCTTCCCTATCAACTAACTTGGGCCCAGATGGGGCAGGGACACCATGGTGAGAGGAAAAAACAAGTAACCTGGAATTGGCCGTCAAGCTCAATTTGGGCAGTAAGCTTGGCAGGATGTAAACCCTTTTGAGAACCAAATTGAGAGGCAAATCCACTGGCCTCCCAGGGGAATCATAACTAACGCGTAGTACTGACTTGACAGCTCAGCCAGTCTTTCTGGGGGGGAGCAGCCACAGTCTCTGTACTTTCAGCACTAACTTTGGAACTTTCGTCACTTGTGAGGGGTGCCTCTGCATGGATGGGGATGTCCAAACTGGGAGCACCATCAGCTCCTTGCTCTGTAGGCTCTGTCTCCACCACACTTGGCTCATTTAGAGAAGGTTCTGGCACAATTAGACTTTGCAGCACTGAAGGGGCCTGTCAGCACTCTCTTATTGCTGTTCAAGTTCTGGTGTGTCACTAGAGAGACTCAAACCATCAGCCCCTTCTTCGGGCAAGTCACACTGTACCACTAAACGCAGGGAGTCTGCAGCCTCAGACATGATACTTTGCACTTCACTTTCAGGGAGCATTGGCTCCAAGGACAAAGCTGGGGGGTTAGGCAGTCCAGAAGGCTCAGGTTCATCCCCACAATTAGTCATAGGGTTACCTTGAAACAGCTGACTCAATTCATAGGAAGGGTAATAGGTATTGTCACACACACACACACACACACACACACTATCATCAGATGTGGACTGACAGTCACTATCATTCTGGGCCTGCTGTGGGGGAATTCTTAAATCTGTAACTACTGGGGTAGGTTGACTCTGTCTCTTTTTTGCAGCAGCACGAGTCACCAGCCCAGAGGAGGCAATGTCTGCTGGCTCAGCTTCAATAATAACTTGGCCGATAGGCAGCAAGTGGTTATGGTGCATGGTCTTGACAGCTTTGGAGTTATTCTCTGGGTGTACCTTGTACACTGGTAGATCCTCCAACTTTTCAACTACTACATGGGGAAGATGGTGTCACCTATCAGCAATTTTAATAACGCCATGTAGTCCCAAATTCTTGTCAACAACAACACATGGTCTCTGGGCCGTAGCTCTTGAGCCTTTACTTTCTTATCTTGCCTCTCTTTGTTGGCAAGATTTCTCTTGGTGGCCATTGTCTGGGCTAACTCATATGCACAGTTCAATTGAGCTTTCAGTTTCTGTACATACTGCTGGTAGTTTTCGGCTCTGACCCAATCTGGAGACCCCCAAAGCAGACATCAACTGGCAGTCGGGCCTTCCTCCCGAACAGGAGGCGGTAGGGGAAGAACCCAGTAGCATCTTTTTTGGTGCAATTGTATGCGTGTACCAAGTTGCTAATCTGCTAGCTCCACTTATGCTTCTCTTTTGGGGTGGAGGATGCCCAGCATGTCTAGAAGGGTGCGGTTAACACGTTCTGGTTGAGGGTCCCCCTGTGGGTGATAGGGGGTAGTTCTTGACTTCCACACCCCCCACAGAAAGAGAGCATTTCTTTGATTAGCCGACTTTCAAAATCTCTGCCTTGGTCAGAGTGGATCCGCTGGGGGGCACCATAGTGGACAAAGTCATTTTCCACTAGCACCTTGGCTACGGTAGAGATCTTTAGTTGGAAAAGCTTGTGTATACCATGTGAAATGATCCGTAACCACTAACACATTGCCAATATTCTGCTGATCAGATTCTAAATGTAACCACACTACAAATGGAGGTTCCTGAAAAGTCTTCCTTCAGCTTGCCTAAATGTTCACTGCCAGGCTGGTGTTCTGTGTTTTGGCAGTTTAAATGTATTGTTAGAGAGTGCCCGTATAGCCTCTGTGTACTGTCTCTTTAAGAGATGCCTGGATTGCAGTTATAATTAATCTGGGAGGGGGCTGAGTGTTTCTATGCTCGAGCCCCACCCGGGCTGCCAGATAATTGCTCCATCCTGCCATCGCTATTTGCATAGAGGGAGCTCTGTTATAAGATGTGCTTACTTGCTGACTAACTATCAGTGTGATAATAATATTGCAGTTTGTTCTAACCTGTTTCCTTTGCAGCAAAGACTGTTCTGTTTATCTCCACCAACTTGGCCTAGAACTGTCAGAATGGGCCAATCAGTACTGTTGGGACTCTAAAATGGAGCTTACCGACAGGGGCTTGGTTGGGTCAAAACTTGTAGGAATTGTAGTTTTTGCATTTTGGCACCTAAATGAACCTGAAGGGAGAGCCCTTGTTGTGACTGACAGATCAGCCAACCGAACCTCTGGGATCTTGGGGAAATTCCCAGACTGCTTGCGGTTTTCAGTTAGTTCTGAGTTGGGAAGTGAAATGAGTAACAGCTCAAGTGATTTGAGCAGCAGTTCTGTGTAGTTCTGCTTGGTAGAACTGTGAAAAGGCTGAGTTTTGGCCTTCTTGTCTGCCTGCTGTCCCTGAGAGGGAAAACAGAGTTTATTCGGACTGAATCCGAGTTGTGAAGACTATTTAAGCCACTGGACTGTGACCAGGCTTTAACTTGAAGAAGACTGAAGATTTACTGAATGCGATCAACCTGTCATTATTTCTAGCCACCTCTAAACTACCGGTTTCTGCAGAGACTCTCTAATTGCGACTGGATAGCAATCTGCCTGGTATAGTGGAATTTCTTGCATGTATATGTGCTGTGTGCTGTTAGTGGGTCATAATTTGGTTCCCCACTGTGTGTTGAACTGTGTTCTGCTCGCTGCTGGCGTGACAGATCGCAATCTGCCTGGTATAGTGGAATTTCTTACATGCAAATGCACTGTGTGCTGTTAGTGGGTCATGATTTGGAGCCCCACTGTGTGTTGAACTGTGTTCTGCTCGCCGGAGGCTGCATCCAGCTTCAACAGACTGAATCCAAATTCATTGCCTTTTTGCCTGGGCCTTGCCACACTGGCCCAGCCAGACTACCCATTGCACGGAGAAAGCCATCGATGAGACCTGCCTGGGGATCAGCCCCCTGCTTAACGCCTTGAACAGGAACGATGCCTCGGTGATTTGTGTAGGCCCTGCTTCTCCTGGCACTCCATCTCAACAACCTGCAGTCTCAATTTCATCCTGCCTGTGTCCTGTATTGGGTTTCGTGAGTAAACATCAGGGTAGCTCCCTGCAACAACAGCTAAATCTAAAGTGTTGTCATCTGATTGTCTTGTTGCTTTTTCTTTCAAGAACTGAGCCCTCCTGCTCCGGATTACAAGTGGTGTGTGTTGTGCATGCTTCTTTCTTCCATCACAGGGCCCCAGCCAGCTGCAATGTTCCTGGCTAGCCCACCATTTTCCTACCTGGGTACCCAGAGTGTGTGGGGACTCAAAAGCGCATGCATAATTGTTTGATAAATATAGCCTTTAAGCCAATCAACTTGATCACACCCCTTCCTTGTTTAAGTCCCCTGAATAAATCTGATCTGACTTTTTTGCTGCATTTAACCTGCCTGTGGTTCCAGTTTGTGCCAAGAGTACTGTACTGTTGCCATTTACTGTGCATAACCTTGTTTTACAGGGGGTCCCTAGGGTCGAGCCTGAGGAACCAGCCCTGGTGGTAAGTGCAAACAGTGTGGATACTGGTATGGTGTACAAGAGGTACTGTTAAAGTGATTATCATATGTTGCTCAGGCCACTAGAAGGAAAAGAGGGGGGTTAGTGTGTCCCGGAGGGCTGTGCCCAGGTTAGTTTGACCACTACCAACCCTGACCTCCAGGTGGAGGCACCCATTTCAGAACTCAGGTCCCTTAACCTGCTACTAGCCATGCGGGCAGGAGTAGTAACCCTTGGGATAGCACCACCTAGGGGTTCCATAAACACAAAAAGTCTATGCAGACCAGTTCCATGGGGGTGCTAATAGTAATATTGACAAGGTGGGGGAAGCCCTATGAGGCAGGACTTTCCTTTGATGGCAACAATGCAGGTCTTTACATGGTACTCAAAATCGGCCCCCATCTTGGGTCAGTAGAATCGAGATTGTACCAGGTCGAGAGTTATGTCAATACTGAGGTGCCCCATGTGATTGTGGAGGGACTTCAGTACCAAATCTTTAAAGACCGTGGGCAGGACCAATTGCTGCTTGTCTACTTGACCACTGCAATTCACTGTCTCTCTGTATAACAACTGATTGCGTAACTTCAACCTGGGGCCTTCTTTAAACAATAGGGCAGTTCGCAAGTCAGGGGAATGCAACTGGGACACATTTTTGCCCGCACGCAGGGCATCAAGTGCTGGCTGAATCATAGGATCTTGGGATTGAGCCCACTGGATGCTGTCATTATCAAATTGAGGTAGTGCACTAATATCTAGAGTAGAGAAATGGCAATTGGCAGCTGGTATGCAGGTATCAGGAGGGCCCAAGCAATCTACTAAACAGTCCACTGTGTCCGTAGACATCTGTTCATCTCTATCAAACTTCTGGCACAATGCTCGGATGTCAGGTTCAGACAACCTGACCCAATCACTCTTGGAGACTGGCCTTTGTGACAGGGCATCAGCATCAATATGGTTCAGTCCTGGCCTATATTCAACAGCATAACCATAGGTTGATAAAGCAGAGAGGCACCAGTGCCCAGTGGCATCCAACTTAGCTGAAGTCTGTACACAGGTTAATGGGTTAGTGTCGGTCTTCACCAATATCTTTGCCCCACAGAGGTACTCATGAAACTGGTCAACAATGGCCCATTTTAGGGCAAAGAACTCCAGCTTGTGCACAGGATAGTTTCGTTCTGATGGGGTCAAGCTCCTGCTGGCGAAAGCCACTGGTCTCAAACCATCCTCATGGTCTTGATACAGCACAGCTTACAGGCCCTGCAGACTAGTGTCCATATGCAGCACATAGGGCTTGGTAGGGTCAGCATAGGAGAGAATGGGGGCATGGGTGAGCTGGTGTATGACTTCGTGGAAGGCTGCTTCACATTCAGGTGTCCAGCGGGGCCCAAAAGGTTCACCTGTGTGGAAGTACACTTTCTCTGGTTCTTTGACAGTCCTTTTCTTGTATTTACAGTTGGTAGGGGGGTAACCATGGGTAAGATTCAGAAGTGGGCGAATCACCTTTGAATAGTCTTTTATGAACCTGCGGTAGTAGCCACAGAACCCCAGAAAATGTTGTAGTTCTTTCTAATTATGGGGCTGAGGCCAAGTAGTCAGTGACTCAACCTTACTGGGATCGGTCTCTATTCCTTCTGCAGATACTATGTGCCCCACATACTTCAAGGAGGTTTGAAAAAACTGGCACTTGTTGAAGGACAGCTTGAGGCCGAAGTCTTCCAATCGGACCAGCACTTTAAACAGTCGGGTCTCATGCTCCTCTAATGTGTGTCCGAACACAATGACATCATCTAGGTACACTAGACATTCCAGCAAGTTCATATCTCCCACTGCACGTTCCGTCAGTCGCTGAAAGGTGGCCAGGGCACCCGAAATCCCCTGTGGCATTCTTAGGAATTAGTAGAACCCCTAAAGGACAGATGAAGGCTGTTTTCTCATGGTCCTTCGGGGCCTTTGGAATCTGGTAATATCCACTGCGAAGATCCAATACCGAGAACCATTTGCTCCCATTCAAGCAATCCAGGGCATCTTGTATACGGGGCATGGTGTACTGATCTGGTATGGTCTGCCAGTTCAGGATTCAATAATCAACACACATCCTCACGGACCCATTCTTCTTACGCACAACCACAATGGGAGAGGCATATGGGCTCCATGATTCTGTTTTTTTTATTTAATGTATTTTATTACTTAAGACCATAACATCATAAGAAGAAGGAAGTGACAATGAAATAACACAGTTATAAGAGAACATATAAAATACCAGAGAATGGAGAGAGAGAAATAAAACCCACAAACCACACAATCAAACAATTCTAAGATTGAATTAACGATTTTACCCTCCCCTCCCTTAACCTCCCCTCCCCACGCTGTGGTGCATACTAGTTCCATACATATGGCTATGCTGATTAATCAGGTGAAGAAAGGAAAAGCATTTTGGGTCATCTACATAAGAGCAAAACCAGAGTAGAAAACAAAAGACAGACCCAAGCTTACAGTGAATTCTCTTCCTACCTAAAATGGTGTAGGAAGAGATAGTTGAATAGAGAATGAGAGACATAGAAACATAGGTACATAAAGACATGGAGGAGTCCCAGCCCATTTTATATCTAGACATCATTTGAAGCCAGAGGGTACAACTTGCCCCATTTTTTAGTAAAGGAAGGTAGACGGCTGTTCACTTCGCTTATCAGATTCTCAACGAAGTGCAAAGGAGAGCTCATGTAACCATTCCGTATATATTAAAACAATTTGGTCTTTCCAGTGTCTAAGTACTAGCTTTTAACCGCTATTGATATTAAGGCCAGATGATATCTCTTTCCTTCACTTGAATTTGGAGAGTCACCAAAGATACAAGTTTTAGGAAAATATCCATATAACCCCAACACTGGATCAAGAGTTGATTCTATGTGTTTCCATAAAGGGATACTGATTCACACGACCACAAAATATGTAACAAACAACCCTCCTCCTTGTTACATCTGGAGCATGTTGGCGAAGATATACGCTTCATTTGTACAAGTTTAACGGGTATAGTAAAGGTTATTCAAAATACAATATTGTGTAATCCTGTATCTATCTTGGGTATGATAAATATAAAGGACTCTCCATATGCTTCGCCAGTTAATATCTCTATTTGGATACAGACTTTGCCAGATTTTGGGCCAATGATAGAGAGCTTCTGAAATGTATGGAGCAAATTATACAGCTTAGAGATACTATGCGGTTTGTTAACTGTTATGGAGATTTGGTGAAGAAAATTGGCGAGATAGAAGCTTTAGCATTACACCCAAATCTTCTACTTAAAAGGTGCCTCAGCTGAATAACTGAAGACCGCCACCTATCGGCCACCTAAATTTACTAAGGTTTCTTCTAGTTAGAATACGATCTGGTGAATAGAAATCTCCCACCTTGCATTCAGAAGACGGTAGCCATCCTCCGGCTATCATAGAATTACCTATCTGCAGGTTTGGGTTTGCACAAATAGGCTGAGAAAAGTCAAAAATTGGAAATCTTGAAATACCTAAACAACTGGGAAACAACCTGAGAAGAGACCCCAAGCGGTAAAGACTGGAGCATTGTAGGATATTTTTTCAGATATATAAAAGAGGCCATTGAGCAATGTTATAAATTTTCAGAAGGTCTAGTTCGCCTGCAACCATACTGGATTATATCCATGATGATCAAGGGGTCAGATGAAGATAACCATTTTCCACATTTATTCAAGTCACGAAGCCCAATAATATAATAGGAAATTAGGAAAGCCCCCAAAACTTAGAGCTGGGATAACTTATGATAGGATTTTCTGGCAGATTAATTATTCCAAATAAATAGATTTATTCCTGAATGAATATGCTGGAAGTAGGATATTGGTAACCATATATTCAACATGTTCAGGGATAGAAGATTCTGGTAACACGTTCATTTTAATAGTGTTAATTCTGCCAAAGCGATAATGGAAGTTTAGACCATCTTATTAAGTCTTGCTGGATATCACTACATAAATCTTCCAGATTCAACCTCCGTGATAAAGGCGAGTTTAGGGTAATGTGGATCCTAAAGTACTTAATGGAGCGGAGCCTATTTCATCCCAAAATGAGTAAAGCTTGAACTATGAGTAAAATGGTTAAGAGGAAAATCTCAGTTTTGCTAATATTGAGTTTATAATTGAGTACTTGCTAAAGTCTTCAATTATTGTCAAGGCCTCTTTAGTGAGGAGACTGGATTTGAAAGATGAAGGAGTATATCATCAGCAAACACTGAGATTTTGGTAGTGTTATTAACTATGGGAATACCTGCACTAATGGAGATAAGTTAGCGCCTAAGAAGGGGCTCGAGATATAAATTGAATAGAAGAGGGGAGAGGGCAGCCTGTCGTGTACCTGATGTGAGGAGAAATAAGTCAGATAGAATCCCATTGCAGTACAATCTAGCTCTAGGTGAGAACTGGCAACGTACACCCATTTTATGAATAAAGAGGGAAACCCATGATTTGCAACGTTGCTAGAGAAACATCCAGTCTACCCTATCAAGCGCTTTTCTGCGTCCAGGAGACTAGGGCCATTGGCATGAAGGATGATTTGGCTGTGTTGATGATATATTGGAGTTTTCGATGGTGGTCTGCTGGGGTTCTATTGGCAATGAAGCCTATTTGTTCCGAACTAAGTAAAGGGATCCAGACTTGCTCTATCCTCTTAGCCAACATTTGGCTAAATTTTAATATCACAATTTAATAGGGAAATGGGGCGGTAACTTGATGGAAGATGCACTGGTTTACCTGGTTTAAGAAGAAGGGTAATAAGAGCTTCTGAAAGTGTTGGGTCTTGTGTGTTCCCTGAGAGCAAATATTGATACAGGCGAAGCAAACCTGGTGCCAAATCCTTGGCAAATTGTTTATAAAAATTTGGGGATAGGCCATCAGGACCAGGAGCTTTATCTGGAGCCAAATCTTTGATCGCTGCCAGTATCTCGTGGGTGGAGATAGGGGAAGTCAACAATAACTGCTGTTCGGGAGTAATCGAAGGTAGAGGAATTGATGCTAAATAATTCAGCATCTCATCTGAAGAGGGAGTGGGGGTGGCTTTGTTATATAATGAAGAAAAGTAGAGCTTGAGCACCGATACCACTTCTCTAGGGCGGGTTCTAACTTCCCCAGTGGAATCTTCAATTGAGTTTATTAGTCTAGAGGTCTCCAATTTCCTTAACCTCAAAGCTAAAAGGTGGCTTGCCTTTTCGCCTTGTTCAATGTACTTTGCCCGAGTTCTCAAAATAGCAAACTCGGCTCTTTCTTGAAGTAGAAGGGAGTATTGGTTTCCTTGATTCTTGTATAACGCCAGCAGCGAGCATTTCCTGAAGGTGTCTCCTAACATCATCTATGTCCGCTTGGGTGAGGCGTCGGTTTCTCTCTCTCTCGAAATGGCCAGTCATCATGCAGGCGTATGTGATGCTCTGCACCCTGAACACACCCCATGTCCTATTCTTTTAACGAAAACACTTAGTCTCTCTGGGCTAGTTTCTAGCTAATTCTAGCCTTCCATTCAGCTGTCAAAGGCGAATCACCAAAGTTGAATAAGTCCGGAGTTGCTCTTTCCTTTTCACCAGAGTACTTGTTGCTGGGTAATATAGCAGTGTCTGCGAAGTGCACTGTAGCTAGGGTGCACCCTCTATTCAACCGGATCTCCCGATCTGACACATTCCGAATTTGGACCATCACTCATTGTGCATAGGCATGGGCACAGGCAGGTAAAATGCTGGGTTTAACCAATAATCCCTCTGGCAGCTTTTCATCACCCCGTGCATCCAACATTAATATTTTATTTTTCACTTCCTTTCTAATGCAAACCTCTCCCTGAACGGTGTACTGAGCATTGGGAGGGAGTACCAGAGAATCAGGATCTTTCTTCCACATTATCCCCACCGACTAATCCCCATTGGCTTTAGTAGTCCGCTTTTGCAGATCATAGGCTCTCTTTATCAGGGCTGGGATTCTCAGTGCCTGCCTAGTCCGTTTCCCTTGTTTTTTGTGACACAACTGCGCTAGTCTTCCAAACGTGTGTGCGTTGGTTTCAATGAGCAAGGGAATCCCATAATACAATCCTGTAGGAGGGCACACCAGGGCTAGTGTGTCTGCTTGTTCAACTACACCAGTTACAGACACAGGGAAAGACAACCAGAGCCAGACATATCCTAGGTAGGGATAAGACTTATCGCTGAGGCCCCACACATGCAAGCCTTCCAGAGATTGTAGTGGCACATCAGATAAGTGTTTGTCATACCAGTGCTGGAATACAATGGTCACTAGCGACCCGCTATCAAGCACAGCCAGCGCATGAATACCACTGACAGTCACAGAAGTCTCCATCAAAGGGCCTGCTATTCTGGACCAGTCTGGAGAGGCAGTAGCAGAGACCTGGACAGATGATTCAGCCACAAAGAAATCTGAGTTAGGATTTCTCAGTCCTGCACTGTGGTCATTTCCGGCACTCCTTGGCCATGGTCTCGCTTTCCAAAGCTCCCCTTGAAGTCTGTATACAACGTTATCTAGGTCTTTTGGGGATCAGCGTTCTCTCTTCATGTGGCCATCCTTCCCATAATTATGGCAAAATATGCTTTCTGGGGTCTGGCGTGGCCAAGACATCACACTGGGAGCTGAGATGGGGGTACTACCAACAGAAAACCTTGGTTCCACCGCTGTCTGCGGTGTGGCAAGCATTTGGAGACATCTCGTCACTTCTCTCACTTCCACAGTCAAGACATCAAGTTTTGAGCTGCTGTCAGCAGGAGATGCCTGGGTGTGCACCCTCACCCCCATAGCAGATGCAGTCTGATAAGGATCGGGGCCTGTATTCGCAGGAGCGGACTTCATAAAGAGACTGTTTTTTGTTTCTCTGAACTCCCTCAGCAGTTCATCCAATAGCGGAGCATCCATTGCAGTCCCTCTCTGGCTGGACCCCCTGGGGCTGACATTTAGTTCTTGGATTCCGTCATGTAATTGTGGTGATTCCAGGCCATCAGCGACTGACCACATGCCGGGAGCAGGGGCTGCAACAGCTACGACTGTGCAGAGCTCCTAAAAGCCTTCCTACTCCTCAACTTCCCGTACCTCCTTCATCAACACATGGAAGGGCAAGGCACCAGATTTCCTTTGATGCAGTTGCAATTTGAACAACACCCAGCTGGAGTGCCGGGCAGAGCACAGTATATGATCCAGTCTTACCTGGTCCACTTCACTAGAGGCCCATCCTCCTTTCTGAAAAATGGTTTGTAGGATTCCCTCTAATTGATCCATGTAGGCAGATAATTCCCCCAGCTGTTGACTAACATCTTCAAGTTTCCATTTCAAGGCCTCAACACTAGTGGTGCCCCCAAACACATTTTCAAGGGCAACTATGTACTCTTGGGCTTTGGCGTCAGGGTCAGAGGACCTCAGGGAGCAAAAAGTACTTAGGGCGGGTCCCTGGAGGCTTTCCTCCAGGCGGGCCCTTTTTTTGGCCTCTGAGCATTGTCAGTCTTATACTGCAAGAGTAGCAGATTCTATCCAGGTCTCCAGGTCGACTTCCCCATTAGGAGTATAGCAGATGCCAGAGAATACCTTGAGTTTGCAGTGAGGGCCATGACTACCAGCTGGCTCAGAGGCAGGTACAGAAGGTAATGAAAGAATAGGTGCTGGGGTGGGTGTGGACATCGGGGAAGTGACACTCCCAGGTGGCAGGAATAATTTTTTTTTTTTTAAACTCCTCCACAGTTTTACCCTCCTCCAGTAACAACTTAGCAAACTTCTCCTCAAAAGACTCAGATAACAGTGGGGGCTCATCCTTGAAGGGATCCTTGCTATCTTTGCTTATCACCCTCCAGGCAGCTGGGAACCCTTCTGGAGTGATAGTCTGGGGCACCTTTGAACTATCCAGGGGGTCGCTACACTCCACCAAGGCCATGAGAGATTGGGCAGTTAAATCAGCCTGTCGACTCAGCACTACAGCATTTTTCAAACATTCAACTTTAGAAAGTGCCCCTTCAACAGTGTCCTTACTAATGCCCATAGGTATATCCAGTATTAGTGTAACCCCTAGGTGGCACTATCCCAAGGGCTACTACCCCTGCCTGCTTGGCTAGCAGCAGGATAAGGGGCCTGGGTAATGAAACGGGTGCCTCCACCCAGAGGTCAGGGTTGCTAGTGGTTAAGCTAACCTGGACACAGCCCTCCCGGACACTGTAACCCCCCTTTTCCCTTCTGGTGGCCTGAACAATATACAATAATTACTTTCACAATGATCCTTATTCACCAGGCAATTACCCACGCTGTTTGCACTTACCACCAGGGCTGGTTCTTTAGCTTGACCCTGGGGACCCCTTGTAAAACAAAGTTAAGCACAGCATATAGTAATAGTACAATACTTTTGGAACAAACTGTAACCACAGTCAGGTTAAATGCAAACAAAGTTAAATCTGATTTATTCAGGGGACTTGAATAAGGGAGGGGCGTAATCAGGTCGATTTGCTTAAAAGCTATATTAAATCAGACAGTTATGCATGAAGTTCAGAGTCCCTGCACAGTCACATACACTGGGTATCCAGGTAGGAAAACGGTGGGCTAGTCAGGAACATTGCAGCTGGTTGGAGCCTTGCGATGGAAGAAAGCAACATGCACAACACACACTATTTGTAATCCGGAGTTGGAGGGCTCAGTTCATGAAAGAAAAGGCAACAAGACAATCAGATGACAACACTTTTAGATGTAACTGTTGTTGCAGGGAACTACCCTGATGTTTACTCATGATAACCAATACTGGACACAGGCAGAATGAAATAGAGACTGCAGACTGTTGAGCCAGAGTGCCCAGAGAAGCAGGGCCCACATGAATCACCAAGGCGTTGTTTCTGTTCAAGGCGTTGAGCGGGGGGCTGATCCCCAGGCCAGTCTCTCGTTGATGATTTTCTCTGCATAGCAGGTATTCTGGCTGGGCCAGTGTAGCAGGGCCCAGGCAAATGGAAATGGATACAGATTCAGTCCGGTAGCTGGATACAGCCTCCAGCAAGCAAAACACAGTTCAGACACACAGTGGGGAACCAAATCATGACCCACTATAAGGACACAGCACATTCACATGTAAGGAAATTCTACTGTACCAGGCAAATGGCTCTCTGGTCATAATTACAGAGTCTCTGCACAATCCGGGAGTTCAGAGGTAGCTGGAAGTCCTGACAGGCTGACCGCATTCAGCAAATCTTCAGTCTTCTTCAGGTTAAAGCCTGGTCACAATTCAGTGACTTAATTCGCTCTCTAAATTTGGATTCAGTCCAAAAAAAAAAAAAAAAACACACAAGTTCCCTCTCAGGAACAGCAGGCAGGCATGCAGGTCAAACTCAGGCCTTTCCACAGTTCTCTTGTGTGAATCTACTATGGATTGCTGCTCTATCTCGAGCTGTTACTTCTTCACTTCCCAACTCAAATCTAACAAACTGCAAGCAGTGTGGGACTTTCCCCAAGATCCAAAAGGTTCAGTTGACTGATCTGTCAGTCACAACAAAGACTCCCCCTCCAGGTTATTTTAGGCGCCAAAAGCCCAAAACTACAATTCTTACAAGTTTTGGCCCCACCAAGCACCTGTAGGGAGGCTCCATTTTAGAGTCCTAAATGTACCGATTGGCCCATTCTGCAGTCCAGGACCAAGATGATGGAAACAAACAGAACTGTCCATGCTGCAAAAAAGGCAGGTTACAACAAACTGCAATATTATTACTACTCTAACAAATGATCAGCAAACAAGTACATCTTCTAACAGAGCTCCCTCTCAGATTCATTATGACTGCAATCCAGGCAGCTCTTAAAGAGACAGTACACAGAGGCTATACAGGCACTCTCTGGCAATACATTTAAACTGCTAAAACGCAGGACACCAGCCTGGCAGTGAGCATGTAAGCAAGCTCAAGGAAGACTCTTCGGGAACCCCCATTTGTAGGAGGATTACACTTGCACGAGGGAGGAGTCGGAGGAAGGGCAGGTGGAGGCATTATGGGTTCAGTTAAGGTCCAATAGAGGGAGAAAGGGGAGGTTGAGGGTGGTTTACACACCACCCAATTAGGATGAGGAGAGGGACAGGGAACTGAGCTTACAAATATCGGAAGCTGCGGGGAAAGGAGAGGTGGTAATAGTGGGGGACTTCAACCTGCCCAATGGTGGACTGGATCATACCATCCACAACATGTGCTAGGAGACAGGTGATCCTGGAAGGACTACAGAGTTGGTTCCTGACTCAGAGCATCACTGAACCAACTAGAGCTGAGGCAATTCTTGATCTGGTGCTCACAAATGGGGAGCATGTACAGGTAATAATGGTCAGGGAGCCACTGGGTGTAAGTGACCATTGCACAGTGTAGTTCCAGCTGGATATGGGCAGGGAAAGCATCCTGACTAAGAACAAAATCTTGGATATCAGGAGGGCGGACTTCAGAAAATTGGGTGAAGTGCTAAGGAGCCATCTTGTGGACATCAGAGCAGATATGGGGGTGGAAAAAAGGTGGTCCATCATTAAGGAAGGAATACCGGTTGCTACAGATGAATACATTAGGCTCAGGAGGAAGAACACAAGGGCCAGTGTGTCCAGCTGGTTCATCCTGGGGTTGCCCAGGCAGTAAGGGAAAAGAGGTTGGCCTAAAGAGACTTCAAGAAGATAAAGAGAGAGGTGGATAGGGGAAAATTACCTAAGGTTGGCTAGTGAGACAAGAAAGTCAGGTGAGCAAAGGCACAGAAGGAGCTGCAGACAGCTGAAGGAATTAAAAAGGGGGAGAAGGCTTTCTTTCGCTATACAAGTGAGAAAAGGGACAAGGAGGAAGGGATTGTTAAGCTTAGGAAAGGGGAGAAGTGAGTGGAGAATAATGGGGAAAAGCAGATACACTAAATGAATACTTCTATTCCATCTTCACCAGGGAGAAGGACGGAACCGTGCCTTCAGGAGGGAAAAGAGGAGCGGGGGGAAGGGGACACAGATATAGTGATTGAGGAGGATAGAGTGAGGGAGGGGCTGCTGGCATTGAAGGTGAACAAATCACCAGGCCCAGACGGAGTACATCCAAGGGTAATAAAGAAATTGGCTGAGGAGCTGGCAAGGCCACTGGCAGACCTATTTAATAGTTCACTAGAGACAGACATAGTACCGCAGGACTGCAGAACAGCACATGTAGTGCCGCTCCACAAAAGCAATCCCAAGGATGACCCAGGGAATTACAGACCAGTCAGTCTGACCTCCGTTGTGGGCAAACTCATGGAGACCATACTAAAGGAGAGGTTTGTGGAATATCTAGAAGAGCATGGTCTCCAGGATGCGAGGCAGCATGGGCGCTGTATCAAGCAAATCTGACTGACGACTTTGACTGTGTCACTAAGACAGAAGACAGGGGCCAAGCATGTGCCCCACAAAAGGTTGTCCATGAAGTTTGTGGATCTTGGGGTTGGGGAAAAGATGGACAGATGGGTGGAAAACTTGCTGAAGGACAGAACCCAGAGGGTGGTTGTTGGGGGGGGGGGGGGGGGGAGAGGAAGAGATATCTGGTACCAGACAGGTAACCAGTGGGATCCTGCAGGGCTTGGTGCTGGGGCCAGTGTTGTTCAATGTCTTCATAAATGACATTTGAGATGGCATTAAGGGCAAAATGTGCCTATTCGTGGATGACACCAAACTCTGTGGGAGAGTGGACACAGCTGAAGCGATACAGGATCTACAGGAAGATCTGGAAAAGCTAGGGAGGCGGTCCAGGATATGGCAGCTTGGCTTCAATGCCAAGAAATGCAAAGTTATGCATATTGGAGCCAAGAATCCTAGGACAGAGTACTACCAGGATGGAGTCCGGGTATCTGCATTAGAGAAGGAGAAGGACCTGGGAGTGATGATCACTAGTGACCTGAAGCACTCTACACAGTGCAAGAAAGCAGCAGCAAAGGCAAACAGGATGCTGGGATGCACATTTAGGGGGATCAGTAGTAGGAGAGCGGAGGTTATACTGCCCTTGTACAAGTCACTGGTAAGGCCGCATCTAAAGTATGGAGTTCAGTACTGGTGCCCACACCTCACAAAGGACATTAACCTGCTGGAGAAGGTCCAGAGGAGGGCTACAAAGATGATAGCCAGTCAGCAGGCTAAGGCATATGAGGAGGGGCTGAGGGCACTGAACATGTACTCCCTGGAAGACCGGGGTGGGGGGTGGGGGGGGGAGAGAGAGACATGACTGGGACCTTCAAGTATTTGAAAGGGATAAATAAGGTTGATAAGGAGAGTCTCTCTAAGCTGAGTGGCAACCATAACATGAGGGGGCACAGTCTTAAGCTGGAGGGTGGCAAGTTTAGGAGGTAGGTCAGGAAGCACTTCACAGAGAGGATGGTGGACACCTGGAATGCATTGCCAGAAGAGATAATCTCGTTGAAGACAGTGGGCAGCTTTAAGAGAGGCTGGGACAGGCATAGGGAGAGGGTAAGGGTCATGGGTAGGGAGAGCAGGGACATTAGCTCAAGCTATGGACCCTGCAATATGAGCAGATCTGATAGGCCAAATGGCCTCCTTCTGCTGGCTTCTTCGTATGTATGTTCGCGTGTAACCCCTAGGTGGCACTATCCCAAGGGCTACTACCCCTGCCTGCTTAACTACTAACAGGTTGAGGGGCCTAGGTCCAATGGCGGGTGCCTCCACCCAGAGGTCAGGGTTTGCAGTAGTTAAACTAACTTGGTCACAGCCCTCTAGGACACTGTAACCACCCCCTTTCTTCCCACTAGTGGCCCACACAATGCATCAGAAATATCTTCACAATGTACACTTACCCCCAGGACTGGCTCTGTCGACTGGACTCTGGGGACCCCCTGTAAAACAAGATGATACAGTGCAAAAGCCACAGTACAATACTTTAACATAAATGAATACCTCAGTCAGGATAACTTTGCTGAAACAAACAGATCTGATTTATTTAAGGAGCTGTAACAAGGAAGGGGGAAATCAGGTTAATTAGGTTAAACACATTAATAATCATAGCACTGTGCACATATTCAGAGTCCCAAATTGTCACTTTCACTGGGTACCTAGAAGTTGGGGGCTAGCCAGGATTGGTGCAGCTGGTCGGGGGCCCTGTGATGTAAAAACATACTGCACAACCAATTGTAATCCGGAGCCAGAAGGCTGAGTTTGTGAAGAAATGAAAGCAACGATTAGATGACACACTTGCAATTCGATAAACAAATGGCAGGGAGCTACCCTGCTTTGTACTCACAAACTCAATTCTGGGAACTGGATGGAAGGCAGATTGTCTTGGTTTGCCAGGAGGAGTGAACATGTGGAAGAGGTCCTTGTGACTGGACCCCACAGCAGTTTACAGCAATCGGATGTAGTCCGAAACAGGCTGGGCTTTACTTCCAGCTTCATGCACTCAATTCACTGTACAGGAGATTTGAAACATGATTCCTCACAAGTGCTACACACATTTATATGTAAAAGGAAAGTACTATACCAAGCAGGCTGCTCCTCAATCCCGATCGCAATTATTGCAAAATACCCGGGAGCACACACAGCAGCTTCAGTTCCTGACAGACCGAGCGCGATTCAGCAATTTCTCCAGTCTTCTACAGGGTGAGCCTGGTTTCCACACTTCTGGTGCTTCTTTCTCCTCACAACTCTGATTCAGTCTGCACTGGCACTTACAAACAGTTGTAGGCCGAACTTCAGGGCTTTACACGAGCTTCCCGCGCGAAACTATACAGCGCAGATGCTTGGAGCTCCTTCCCTCTTCACAGTCACAACTCATCTGATCTTTCCAGTAGACAGAGCCGGGCATTTCCTTTCAGTTCCTCCCAGTTCAGTTGGCTGGTTTGGCTGTCACTCACAGTCAGACTCCCCCTGTTGGTGCAAAAAGGTGCCAAAGTCCAAATTACAATTCCCAGAGGCATCTGCCATACAGTCCCATTGTGGCTGGCTCCAGAGGAGAGTCCAAGTTCTGATTTGCCCAGAGCAGGCTCCATTTTAAAGGATCCCCACACTGATTGGTCCAATTCAGCAGTTCAGGACCAACATGAGGGAGCTACTTTGCACAGTCCTGGCTACAAGCAAGCAGGTTAGAACAAACTGCATTTTCATTATTACTTTAACAGATTACAAGCAAACAATTACATCTTCTGAAAGAGCTCCCTCTGCGCATATAGCGACGGCAGAAATGGAGCGACTTGCTCAGTGGCCCAGGTGGGACTCGAGCAGGGAAACACACAGACACCCCCATTTCAAAGTAATTATCTGCAGTTTGGCAGCTCTTAAAGTGACAGTGCATGGAGGCATTAGGCACTCTCACTCTATTTTTTTTTTTTTTTTTTAAATCAGCTGAAATACAGGACACCAGCCTGGTGGAGAGCATTTAAACTCACCCAAAGAAGGCTTTTTAGTGACCCCCATTCATAGGGGGGTTACACATGGATATCTCTTCCATTAGACCACACCTTTGGAACAATTCTAATGCAGTTCCAAGTAAAACTGGAAGGATGGTACAGTCTGATACATACTGAGAACAGAACTTAAGGCCTTGCAGTACAGCAAGCCCGAAGCCAGCATGTCTGCAAGAGACTATGTCCAGACAGTAATGTTTAGTGAAGGTGTGGACAGTGCTCCATGTAGATGCAGAACAAATGTCAGCAGCAGAAACATTTTTGTAACAGGCAACAGAAGTAGCCATACCCCTTGTGGAGTCACTGCAAACAGCAAGCAGCAGAAGTTCCTTGCCATACTTCTTATAACATAATATAATACAATGTGCCGGCCTATTGGACAGACACGGTTTAGACACAGGTGCACCCTCTTTCCCAGGGGTGAATTAAAAAGCTGAGAGGACCTTCTACAGTCTTTGGTGTCAGTAACATGGCATCTGAATATTCTATGTACATCTAAAGTATGGAGTAGGGCCTCACCATGATTGGAATGCTCAGGGTAACAAAGAGGAAGGTGTATTGTCTGATTCAGTGTAAATTCGGATACCACCTTCAGTTGAAGCTTAGGATTCATATGCACAGAGAGACTGTCTTTGTGTAAAATCAAATAAGGAGAGTCCACTGGCGCAGAGGCAGGGCGTCCACTTGCGATGCCAATTCGCCCAATGAACCCGGGAGTCAGAGGGCCAGCCGGGGTGGAGAAGGATTGAATGCCATCTGTTGACTCTCCTTCTCTGGGAGGGGAAGGGTGGGTGAACATTTGGCATGTTAGCGGCCCCTGATGGAGGCTGGGGAGCCACAGGTACTGAGGCCACACGTTAAAGGAGGCGGGACAGACGTTGGGTGCACCCGTTGGTGCCATTGCATGTCCCACCTCTGGGGAACAGCAGCATTCCAAAAAATGCAGTCTCATGGGTGACACTCCCACCTGCGACGCCACTCCTACCATGATGAAGGTCCGCCGTGGGTCCCACTCCTGTGGCCCTGTCCTGGGGGGTAAGCCAGGGCTAGAGTCTGCGTGTCCTGGGGAAGGGGCACCGGCCCAACAGCCCTGCCCAGGGGTGTAAGCCTGGGCTAAAAAGGGTGGCAAACGGAGCAGGGGCTGAGCAGCCTCTGCCCAACAGGGCAAAAGGTGGGGGAACCAAGCAAAAAAAAAAAAAAAAAAAAATCAAATAAGGAGGCTCACAAATTAAAGCCTGAAGCTCTGAAATCCTTGGAGCAGAAGTGATTGCAACTAAAAATAACATTTTCCACGGCAAGAAATATAAGCCACAGCTCATAGCCTGCTCAAAAGGAGCCAACATCAGTTTCTCGAGCACAAAATTTAAGTCCCAAGGTGGGACTGGATTATGGATAGGAAGTTTCACATGGAGAATACCCCTCAAACATATGGGGCTCTTCTCATTGGACAATTGGACAACCATCAATGGGGCATGGAAAGTTAATACAGCAGCCAAACGCATCTTAAGTGAGAAATACTTTGACATTCAGTTGGATTTGCCAGCTTGTGTGAGCAGGACTAGGAGACTGTTTGCTAGTAGGTTTGTGCGTTTTTGCCCTGTAGTTTACAGAAGACTGTCTTGTATTACCAAACTGTTTTTGTAGACACCGAGTGTCAAAGCAACAGCCCCCCCAATGCACCCCCATTCCCCAACCACCCCCAGGTGCTCTGCCTTTATAGTGGAGGGCCAAGCCAGACCTACTTAAAGTGGCAGGATCAGTTAGACAGCACAACACAAGCAATAGCCTAGCTGATATATATGCAGAATTACAAAGGGTGTAGCTAGCAACTAGATCCAAAGGACACATACAAGAGGAGGAGAGAGAAGCTGTAAGTCACTACAGAAGGAGAGAGTAAGAGTTTTGCGGTACTACTACACAGGTTTAGAGCTCTTACAGAAATATGGATGCAATTCTAAAGAGCTGTGGAATATTTAGAGACTAAGAGAGACAGGGGATGTGGAGGCCAGGGCAAGGAGGCAGCTGGATGAATGAGAGGTAAGAGTGGAGGGGTAGGGATGACTGGGGTTGGGGGCACAGGGAGGCCAGGAGCGCTGTGAGCTGCAGTGGGTGTGGGGCACACTGTTTCTTGGAACCTGGTGGAAGGTGGGGGGTGTCCAGTGTTCAGGATGTTCAGACAACTTACGCTGGAGATCGAGAGCTTGAGATGGGAACTGGGGGGAGGGGACAGTATGAGGGGGTGAAGAGATGGGGCAGAGGAGCAGGGAGGGCTCCATTGCAGGATAAACCAGGCTGCCACGGGCCAGAAGGGAGCACTCAGCCAGGAGGGACATGTCCACAGGGTCCTGGGAGCACCAAAGCGGGGTGTTGGCAGGTGGTAGGGAACATGGGTTGATAGAGAGGCAGTACAAAGAGGTTCAGGGTAAGCAGAGGCGGGAAGGGATTTCAGGGAAGGGCAAGGGCAGGAGGTTGGAGACAACAAACAGGTATGCAGTACTGGTTGATGAAACAGAGCTGGGGGTTGGGGAAGGCACCACAGAACAAGAGTCAGGGGACCAGGATGGGGGGAGGAAATACAGTGTACAAGGAGAGAGGGAAGACTGGGGGGTTAAAGCGGGGAAGGGCAGGGAAGTAGGTCAAGTTGGCACAAACACATTAAATAAATGGGGAGGAAGGCCAAAACAAGTTGGGAGGGATGGAGCGAGAGGCACAATGCAGGGGGCAGTGGGAGGATGTAAAAGTAGTGGATGGGGAGGGGTTGTGGAAGAGAGCAAGCACCGAAAGTATGAAGGAGGAGGAGGAGAGCAGGTGGAGGTGCAACTGATGGAGAAGGGAAGGGGAAAAGGGCAGGGTATGAAAGGAGAGGACACTGAGGAAAAGGGGCTTATAGGAGGGCAAATCAAGGGGAAGTGCAAGGGATGGGGGAGCGAGTACTTGTATTAGGGGATTCTATGCTCAGGAGGGTGAGATGGTGAGGTAAGGGAGCAAGGAAGAGCTGAACCTGGGTGGAGTGTATGCCAGGTATGACAACGACAGAAAAGGGCAGTGCGTTCAGAAATGTGTGGAAAAGGTGGGAGGGAAGCCTCATATCATTGTGCACCTAGGAACAAATGACCTAGAAGGCAGAACAGTGGAAGAAGTGCAGGAGAGGTTCAGGGAAATGGGGGGTATCTGCAATTGGGTAGGAAGCTCAGTGATGTTCTCAGAAGTACTCCCAGTACCTAGGGCAAGCACGGTGAGGAAGCTAAGAATACAGGAGTTTAATGGATGGCTGAAGGGGTGGTGTGCAGAAATGGGGTATGGGGTAGTAGGGGAGTTGGATGAGACATGGAACAATAAGGGGCT
This sequence comes from Neoceratodus forsteri, assembly GCA_016271365.2. NCBI lineage: Eukaryota > Metazoa > Chordata > Ceratodontiformes > Ceratodontidae > Neoceratodus > Neoceratodus forsteri. The sequence goes on along the minus strand of CM057456.1, from coordinate 158,872,267 downwards.
TTATGCCAAGGATAGGCAGCATCTCAACATTGAGGGTACAAGGGCATTAGGACAGGGGTGGAGAAGTACATTAAAAACAACATAGATTTAAACTGGGGGGGGGGTGGGCTGAGTCAGATAGCAGAGAGGAGGCATCTTCCAGGGGAAACCGGAAGGCCTTGCCCCCCAGAGAGGAAGGAGGAGAATGAGGGAAGTTACCAAGACAAAAGTGGAAGAGGGAGAGACCGGAAGAGGAGGGGCAGGAAATAAGGTGGACTGTAGTATCCTTGAATGCAAGGAGCTTAGCAAACAAGGTGACAGAGTTCCAGGCAATGATGGTGGAGGGAGAGGTAGATATTGCAGCCATCTCAGAGACCTGGGCTACCCAATACTATGACTGGGATCTCACAATCCTGGGATACAAGGTGTTCCGCAGGGACCGGGAGGAGGGAAGGGGTGGCTATTTATGTCAGGGAGGGGATACTGTATATCTGGGAGGAAGGGAGGCCAGAAGCCATGTGGGTATTGCTCCAAAGTCCTAAAGGTAAGAAGTTCAGGATGGGGGTGGTGTACAGGCCACCCTCACAGAGCGAGGAGGTGGCTAGGGAGCTGGGGGAGCAAATCAGGAAGGTCAGTGGCAAAGGGAATACATTTATAGTGGGAGACTTCAACCTACCTGGGGTTGACTGGCAGACAGTAAATGAAAATTACGTACCTACCGTAATTATGATCTGTGTATCTTCACCATCCATCACTGTTGGTGCTTGGCGGAGGTCAGGACCCCGAGGCTTATTTATTTTTATTTTTTTTTTTTTTAGGTACAGTAGGTGGGTAGGCACCTACCTCGAGGCAGATGTGCATTAGTGGCTCGTGGGTTGGCTGTTGGGCTGCATCGACCCGCCTGCCTGCCAGTTCTGAGTCGCGAGAGGTAAGAGGAAGGGAGTGGAGAGTGGGACAAGGAAGTCCAAGGGACAGAAAAAGGAAAAGATATATGAACCAAAAGGAGAAATAACAACTGAGGGGACAGAAAGAGAGAAAAGTTGGAAACTAAAGGGATTGGGAGGGGGCCCCAATCTCTGGAAAAGGAAGAGGGAGGTAGAATGGGTAAAGAATTTAGGAAGAGAGGGGATAAGGTTAACACATCCCAGACCCTGGTCCGTCTCCAGATTGTATAGGAACTGCAAAGAGTAGCCAAAGGCTTTCTGCCAGAATTCAAGGCACAGAATAGCTGGCAAACACTCCAGATAAGCAGAGTCGGCTATTCTGGAAGAAGGACAGGGTACAGAGAATTAACACCCTCTCAAGGAAAGATTATTGTTTTTTTTTTTTTTATAAACAAGGAGAAATAAGTTGGACGTGAACAGGGAGGAGGAGAGAAAGGAGGGCAACTGTCAACTCCCACCCCACAGGGGTGGAGCCAGAGCACTGGAGAAGGAGTGCGCCCCCTGCTGTCCACTCTTCCCAGAACATTCTCCCCCATGTGCCCGTTTTACCCCACTCGTAAGAAAGGAGAGGGGAAAGGATGGGCACAGAGGGAGGGGGACCCAGAGACTGAGGCCCCAGGGGGATGGAGGGTGGGATCGTGATGAATGGTGAAGATACACAGAAAGATCATAATTACGGTAGGTACACAATTTTCATATCTTATCTGTGTCAATCTTCACCATTCATCATTGTTGGGTGAGTACCGAGCACCCCCGAAGGGGGTTTCTTTTACACCCTAAGGGACAAAGTTCCTTAACTCTCAGTGGGTGACACACTAAGAGGGAGAACCTTCAGGGCCTGGAGAGGCCCAAGAGTGGGGAGAGTGAGACGGGGTCCGCCTCAGAGGGGGAAGGAAGTTTCCCTGACAAGTGCTGTCTCGCTCTACGGGAGAAGAGATAGGTTCTCTGCTGAGCGGAGTTAATCACCTTACGCCGGGCCAAGGGTGACAACCGGGAAAGACGCAGCCATGCTGTCTGCCTAGTGCAGATCGCTGTCCCTATGACTCTGGTAGCTACCTCATTGGCATCATAGGATGCCCTCGCTTGGTGCCTTGCTAGCTCCAGGCCACGCGCAGAGAGTGCAATGGCTTGTCTGGTTTGCTCCATATCAGGCAATGAGGCTAGGAGCTGACCTAGCCTGGAACACAAGAACCTGTCATAGGCTGCATAGTGGGCCTGATGTGCAGAAATGGAAAGCAATAACCGTGCTGAGTAGAAAGTCCTCCTACCCCAGAAGTCAAAATCTGAGGAGTCTTAATCTGGAGGCCAGTCACAGTGAAGGGCACGAAGCCCATCAGGAGTATCCAACTGCGTCAATCCGGACTGCGGATGAGGCATGGAACCTGGAGACTCCGGGGGTGCGTAATACCTCTGGCTGAGATCCCCTGGGGCAGTAACTCCAGAGAAGGGCCTCTGTCAGGAACGTAAAGACGCCTCCTGAAAGGGAGCAGGCCAGGGTGGCACCACAAGGGTGGCCTCGCCAAAATTGCCTAGAAAGGCGTGCGCCAAGTACTCAGGATTGCTAATAGTGGCAGGTGTGAGGTGCAAGTCCTCCAACATCCTCACGAAGAAGTGCTGATACTCAGCGAGATCAGCAGCTGGAGAGATGTGGACAGAAGGTTCCTCTCTCCCAGAAGAGGGGGATGAGGAGCTGGAGGGCACCGGCTGTTCAGGGGGTGGCTGCCCAGGGGGAGGCTGAAAAACCTGACTGTCCATCGCCCTAACGTAAGTTGGGAACCGAGCAGCCACCGCTCTGAACTGCTCCCAGATGAGAGGCCCGCTAGGACCAAGGATGCCTGGGAGCGCAGGAGAATGTGGCAGAGGAATGAGGACAGAGCCGAGAAGAAATGTCGGCTGACCTCCGCCTGGGCTAAGGAGCAGACCCGGAGCACCCGCGGAAGAAGGTGCCCTGGAAGACCCCACAGCCGACAGCTGAACAACCATTTCCATACTGCCTTGGCTACGCCCGGATGAATCCCCCCTGTGAGGTGATCGGGGCCATATAGGTCCAGAAGGACGGTCCCCTACCTCAAAAGAATGGGGCTGTCTCAAAGAGACCGAGGAGGAAGAGTGGAGATCTGCACTACGGCTTCTCCCAGAACCCGGGTGAACCCCCGAAAAAAGCCGCTGTGCCGACCCTACACCCCTCGACCCCTTGGAGTCCGAAAGAGTCCTCCTCCTCGAGAGGGCCAGCCTAGGTAGCTGACAGCTCTGGGCAGCACCCCTCAACAGCCAACCCCAAAGGGTCAGACTGTCCGTCTGACTCAGAGCTAGACTCCGCCTCCGAGGAGGTAGAGGCCGAGGCCCTGTGCCAAACCATAGGAGGGCACCCACTACCATCTTTGCCAAAGGGGCCAGAACCCAAAGCCGTGCCTGAGCCATTTACCAGTGCCCCTACAGCACCACGAGCAGAATCCACAGGGGGCACAGCTCCAGCCTGAACAGGAGCTCCAGAGTCGGGACCAGCCACGGCACCATCCGGCCCCACGGTGCCATGAGCGTCGCCGAGGACGAAGACGGCGCCAATGACGGCCCCATTGGCACCGCCTGGCTCCACGAATGACGCTGAAGGTAGAGGAAGCACAGACGATGGTGCAGACGGCGCCATTGGTGCCAAGGACAGCGCCACCCAGCTCCACGGCGCCGCAAATGGTGCCGAGGGCAGAGGCGGTGCCACAGATGGCGGAATCAGAGAGCCCTACGGTGCCAAGCCCTGAGGACACGGTGCCGTGCGCCAAGGTGAGACATGAACAAAGACGGCGCCTTAGCAGCCCCCATGGTGCCGCTAGCAGTGTCAGCACTGCGAATGGCTCCAACAGAAGCCACGGTGCCATGCGACAAGTCGGCACCGACAACGGCTCCGACAGGGCCCATGGCACCGAGGCCCGCAACGGCGCTGACAGACGGTGTTGAGGACGGCGCCGACCCGGGCCTTGCAAACCGCGGATCTGACACCGGGGGAGCCTTCACCCCCGAAGGGGCAACTGCCATGGTGGTGCCTCCCGCCCGCTCCCCAAAAAGAGCGGGACGGGCCTCCTGCGCCATGGAAGGAGCCTCGGCGACGGCTAGGCTACTAGTAGCCGAGGCCCCCTCCTCCTCGGTCCATGTAGAACCAGGAGGGACACGGAGGAAAGGGGCCGAGAGAGCTGCGGCTTAGCTCGGACAAGTGTGCTACCACCCCGAATGTCGGCGTGAGCTTGCCCACTTTCCACATGCATTCGATGACCCGGTGGTCCATGGAGAAACAGGTGTCGCACGAATCCATGTCATGAAGTGGATCAAGACATGAAAGATACCAGTTGTGCTGGTCGATGACGGAATACTTTCGGCCACATGGGCACCGTCACATCGAGGGCCGACCCATCCTAGAAGTTTTCTTGCCCTCCGACTAAGACATGACCTATGGGGGAAAAAAAACACCAAAACAGACTCGATGTCGCAGAAATATAAAGAAATGGAAAGATCTTGCTGTGCGACGTAGAGTATGGCAAAGCAGAACCGGCAGGAACTGACGGACTTTGGCACCGAAGGAAATATAGAGACCACGTCAATCGAAGTGTTTTTCGGAGTTGAACTAGGCCTCTAGCGCAGCAGCGCCACATGAGGTGCATCCTCTATGGTGGGAGACGAAGAACTGGCCAGTAGATGGCCAACCCATGAGCACCACGCAGTACGTCAGCCTGGAGGGCAGCGCCAATGGTGCGTCATCTCCGCCTACCTAAAAAAAAAAAGCTCCTGTGGGGTCCTGACCTCCGGCCACGTACCCAACAGTGATGAATGGTGAAGACTGACACAGATAAGATCTACAGCACACGCCAGGGAACAGGTGCTGCCGGAGGCTATCCAAGACAGCTACCTAGCGCAAGGGGTGATTGATCTTACTAGGGAAGGGAAATATACTGGACTTGGTGCTAACAAATGGGGATCAAGTCCAGGATGTAGTAGTACAGGACCCTCTAGCAGGAAGTGACCACCACTCAGTGTGGTTCCTCCTCAACACAGGGAGGGAGTCGGCTAAGACCAGGACAAGAGTGTTGGACTTCAGGAAGGCAGATTTTGCCAGAATGGGGAGCATCCTAGAGAGGTATTTAGCTAAAATTAACCCAGGGATGGATGCTGAACAGAAGTGGGCAATCATTAGGAAGGGGCTGAATGAGGCCACGAACATGTGTGCCAAATCTCAGAGTAAGCAGTCCAGGTCAAAAAAACCTAGCTGGCTCAGCAAGGAAGTGAAGGGGAAGGTGAAGGAAAAATGATTGCCCTTCATTAAGTTAAAAAAAATCAGGGCATGAGGATAGAAGTGTGTTCACAAAGGCATCTAGGGAGGTGACCAGACCAGTCAGGGCAGCAAAGGAGCTGAAGCTGGCTCAGGGGATCAGAGAGGGGGAAAAGGGGTTCTTTAAATACATAAGGGAGAAGTGGAGTTGTAGGGATGACATTGTTAGAATCAAGGTGGGATGGATGGAACAAGGGAAAGATCAGGCCGAGACACTCAATGAGTATTTCTGCTTGGTGTTCACGAAAGAAAGGGATGTTCCAATACCCAAGGGGAAAGGGGGCAAGGGTGGGGGGGGAGCAGAGATAACAGATGGGATCATCCAAGAGGATAAAGTTCTGAAGGGCCTTAAAGCCTTGTTGGTGGACAAGGCACCAGGACCAGATGGTGTACACCCAACGATCCTGAAGGAACTGGCAGAGGTATTGGCAGACCCTCTGATGGACCTATTCAACACCTCCTTGGAGATGGGGAATGTACCCAGGGACTGGAGGATGGCTCATGTGGTGTCCCTTCACAAGAGCGGAACCAAGGACCAATCGGGCAACTACAGACCAGTGAGCTTGGCCGAGAACTGCAAAGTATTCCATCAGCCGCTTTGTGTTTGTGACTGTCTAAACCTGCCCTAAACAGTGACTGCCACCCTAAGCTCCCAGTGTACCGGAGAAATCATCTGTTGGTGAGGGAGAAGAATGGAGGGACGTGTCACAGCAAAGGAGGAGCTACATACTTCAAATAGCTTTGCACTGCTGCTTGGTCAGGTAAGCTACATCTGAAGTTCTGAACCAGCTTTTTTCAACTCTGCAGAGAACTGCAAAGTATTCCATCAGCCACTTTGTGTTTGTGACTGTCTAAACCTGCCCTAAACAGCGACTGCCACCCTAAGCCTTAAACCTCCTGGTGTACCGGAGAAATCATCTGTTGGTGAGGGAGGAGAATGGAGGGATGCGTCACAGCAAAGGAGGAGCTACATACTTCAAATAGCTTCGCGCTGCTACAACATGAGCGCTGTGGCGTGAGCATGAATGGCGCGAGCGCCACTCAGTGTAGAAAATAAAAGCAAGAAGCCGAAGTTTATTGCTCCTACATGACTGGTAAATATACTGGGAGTTTAATAAAATTGTTGCTACTGAAAAAGTTGTTTTAAAAAATTGGTGTATATGCCAACTTGAAGTGTGGTTTTAAAATTAGTGCCACTAGTGTTTAATGCAAACTTGAAACCTCACTATCTGCCAAATTGATAGTTCACTTGACAGATACTGAGTGCTCTCTGTTACTTGTGGTTTAGTGGTTATTCATTAGTGGTTTTAATATATTTTGCTATAAATAATCACGGAAAACAAACCGTCTCATAAAAATAATGTAATAATTAGGTTTGGCTGTGTTCTGGGGATACTGATTATACTTATTTGTTTGTTACAAATATGTTCCATAAATTCAGCTGCCTCTCTTTCCCTGAAGTGTCAACTTCAGCAGGGTCTTCATCCTTTTGATTTTTCTGCCACAAATAGGTTAGGCCTGGTAAAGAGGAGAAATCCTTTCCTCCAGGTGAGGTATGGCTCCATTCCCAGGCCAATTGGTAGAACAAATGGATGGGTACTTTTGGTGATTCTGGCCCTTAGTGGTGATATAGAAACCAATCCTGGCCCTGAATCAAGACATGTAAAAATTATGCATGATAATGCATGAAGTTTAGCAAACAAAATGGATTTGCTTCATGCCTGGGTTGAAAGGGAAAAACCAGAAATAACTGCTTTTTCGGAAATTTGATTGGGAAAGAAAGAAGAAGATAAAGACTTAAATTTAACTGACTACTATTTTCATAGAAAGGATAGAGAGGCAAGGGGTTGGGGTATAATATTGTATGTAAACAACTCTTTGGGGCACTCCGAGACAATATTGTCTTGCAAAATTGAAGGAATGGAGTGCATTTTGATATATATTTTCTCAACTGACTTGGTTGTTGGAGTGGTTTACTCCCCACCTAAGGTTAAAACATGTCTTTTTGAGAAGTTGGCTGATACCATAGGGTTGCATGTTAGAGATAAACAAGCATTTGTCAATGCCGAATGTTTGCTTGCTGGCACTGGCATTGGTAGTGTAGGAGTTAGAGCTGCATACTAGGAATGGCAGTGAAGTACTGTACTGAAGCCAAGTCCATCACCACCCTGCAGATAGTGACAGGCATTGGGGTGTGCCTTTGGGTCATCAGGCATAATGGCCATGCCATTTCACCACACCCTACCCTGCAGACACCGACAAGTGTCACGGTGCGCCTTGGGGTCTTTGGCCCTTATGCGCACCCCTTTCCATCAGGAAATACGACGAGATGGGTGCGGTACAGGAGAATGGGGTGAACTTTGGGGCCGAAGAGTCCAAGACACACCTCGATGCTTCTCACTGGCTGCAGGGTATGGGTGGGGGTGGAATGGTATGAGCATTGCAGGCAACAATCCCAAGTCACAGCCCTGATGCCTGTCATTCTGTACAGGGTGGAGCGTTATGGTCGGAAACCCTAACACCTCAGGCATTCATTGGGATTTTCACTCCAAATTTTCAACATGTTCTTTTTGTGACCCCCACCTCATGAACAGTGGCAATATCAGTTTGTTAATCGAAAGCTGCTTTTGCACAGCAACTACGCCATTTGGCACCACAGGTGCAAAAACACACACTGAACAGAATGTGAAAAATGACAGTGGTACAGTTCGTGGGGAGGTGTAAAAATGGCAATGTTGAAAATCTCCTGTGAAATTATTAAAAAAAACTGGTGAAGTCACGAGCGTGCGTAGAAACTGTGCAACACACACCCGTAATGTAACTAGTTTGGGTATTTTTTACAGCAGATTGTTAACACAGGCATTTTGGGACCTCCGATCATGAACAGTGTCAGTGTGATTTTCTTTATCTGTCCTGAACAATGATTTCCCACAGCGACCACGCATTTCTGCGCTGAAAGTGTGAAAACACATTTTGGCCATGTTGTGAAAAATGACAGCTGTACTGTTCATAAGGAAGTATGGAAAAATGCCACTGGTGAAAATTTGGACTGAAAATATTACAAATTCATGAACTTACGAGGGTGCATGGAAACTGCGCAATGCTCACTCGTAACAGTCATTTTATTGAATTTTTTCACCAGATTTTCAACATAGCCATTTTAACACCTCTGCTCATGACCAGTGTCACTGTGATTTTCTTAATCTGTCCCAAACATTGATTGAACACACAGACTGCGCCATTGTGCACTACATGCACGGAAACACATTTTGGGCTACAAGTGAAAAATAACAGCTGTACTGCTCATAAGGAGGTGTGGTAAAATGGCAATGTAGAAAATCTGGAGTGCAAATATTAAAAATTCATGAACTTATGAGCGTGCGTAGGAAGTGCGAAACACACGCTCGTAAAACAGTCATTTTTAGGAATTTTTTCACCAAATTTTCAACATAAGCTTTTTGAGAGCCCACCTCATGAATACTGGCACTGTCGTTCCATTAATCGGTCCTGAAAGGTGATTCTGCACAGTGACCGCGAAATCACCCTTTGGGCCCGATTAATGCCATGACAGTTACAGAATTCATGAGGAGGGGTACCAAAAACCCCATGTTGAAAATTTGGTGCAAAAATTCCACAAAATGCCTGAATTATGCATCAAAGTTGAAAAACCCTATCTATTACATTATACAGCTTACCGGCATTTCCTCAGTTCGCGGATGGCTTTGAAGAGTGCAGACATGTTCCCAGTCCACGAAGATCATCACGTCAGAGTCGGAGGTAAGCATGGGGTGAGGGGGTGTGGGGAGGCAGGGTGCGCAGTGGGTGGGTGTGGGTGGGGAGGGGACCAACAGACCGCGAGGACCGTTTTTCTTTCAGGGACTTTTTTTTTTTTTTAAAGGAGGATGGCGGGATGTTGCGGCTGGGTGGGCTCCAGTGTGGCATCAGGAAGGCTGCTGGGGGCGTGGAGCCGGCCGAGGATTTGGCACCCCATCTGCCATTACATTGTTTGCCACCGCTGGTGGGCTCTGGCATTAGCACAGAAAGATGTTTTTTTGGGGGGCTAGAGCCGTAGAGGTTGGGCACCCGTCGGCGCTACAGTGTGTGCATCGGGGAGCAATTACGAGCATGCAAATGAAATGCTTGCATGCCTGCGTGCATGGGGGGAGCTCTGCTCACTGAAGCGGAGCTCTCCCTTTCAACTGTATGCCACCGAATCCCGTGTCTCGGATGATGGCACTATGTTTCTTGTACATGTGTGCAAGCAAACATAAAAATTAGTATTAGTGGGTCATTTTAATGCTGCATGGGGGGAGAGAAGAGGCCAGAAGTTAAAGGAATCATTTCAGATTTAAAATCTGATCCAAATAGTTAATACCCCAACAAGAAAAGGTAAAACGACAGTCCTGGAAACATATTAGACCTTATTTTCTTGTCCCCAGATATTGCAGTTCTAGAAACAACAGTCTGTTCCCCAAATATGGGCGATCACAACGTGATTTCCTGTTGCATCTCTATTAAACAACTTAAAGTTCACACTATTAGAGAGAACTTTTCATTAAAGAGATGTTATAGGAATTATAACAAACAAACGTTTCAATCTAAAATGTCACAACAAAAGTGGTACAGGATTTCCCTTATTCCAGACTTGGATTTGGCAGTAGAGGAATTTACGAAAATGTTCATACAGGTATGTAACAACTGTTCTCCATATAAAAAGAGAACAAAGAAACAAAATCACTTACCATGAATAAATGATGCTTTAAAAAAAACTGATAATATATAAAAAGAAATTACGGAAAAAAGCTAACAAAACATTGGACCAGGTTGTTTGGGATCATTTCAAGAAAATACGAAATAAAGTCAATCAGGAGGTAAAGAAAACAAAAGCACTTTATTACAAATATAAAATCAAAGGTGCTAATGATCCAAACAAATACTGGGCTTTAATGAAGTCTCTTGTTAAATTACCAAATAGCTCAAGTAGTATAAAAGTTATTGAAAATGGTGTTTTGCAAAATCCAGACAATGCCGCAAATATTCTAAACAAATATTTCATTAAACTTCCTGATTTAAACATCTCTACTGGATTACAAGAAAAGGGACAATGTGGGATAGAGGTAAACAATAATCAAATAGATTCAAACTTTGTTCCAAAACTTAGGTTTAAACAAATAACAAGGAAGGAAGTAATAAAAGAAATAAACAAACTACAAAAAATAAAGCCAAAGGCTTAGATGATGTCAAAATTAGATTCCCTACATAAGGTGGACCAACCTTTAACTAATCTCTTTAATTGGAGCTTGATTGAAGGAATACTTCCCAGATCCTGGAAACAAGTTAAAATAATGCCAATTCATAAGGGGGATACAGACTTTAGGCCTACAAACTATAGACCAATCGCCCTATTATCTGTCTCATCTAAGCTGCTGGAAAGGTTGACTCATAGTCAATTTATGGATTATCTGGAAAAATATAATAAGTTAAATAAATTTTAGTCTGATTTTAGATGGGGTAGGTCGACGACCACCACAATCACTGATTTTGACTTCGTGGCAACCCCACTTGGTGGGCAGAGGTCCGTGGGTGCGGTGTTCATCGACCTATCAAAGGCATTTGATTTGGTTGACAACTCGTTATTATTATTAAGGTTGAAACAGATAGGTACAGCAGCTGAACCATTAAATTGGTTCCGATCATACTTGGTGGATCGATTTCAAATGGTGATGGTGGAAGAGACCTGCTCAATGTTTCTTCCAGTGACTCGAGGCGTTCCACAGGGATCCATATTAGGACCCCTGTTATTCATCATTTACATAAATGATCTTCCTCATCATATAAAATCTATGCATGTTAGGCTATATGCTGACGATACTGTTCTAGTTTCCGATGGAGTAGACACGGGAGAGGTAGAGGCCAACCTGCAGACAGATTTCAGTGCACTACAGGCTTGGTTTACCTCCTCAGGTCTTGTCTTAAATACAGAGAAGACCCAAACTCTGTTATTCGGTTTAAACACAACTAAGAATTGCTTACAAAATGATAAATTATATATAAAAACTGTAAATGGAAACTGACACAAGTTTTCGCCTATAAGTACCTAGGGGTAATTGTTGACCATAAATTATTATTTGTACATCTAAATATGGTAATAAAAAAGTTCACTCTAGGATAGGTACGCATAGGAGAATAGTAAACTGGGTATTAGGGACAGACAGGTAATAGCAAACCAGTTAATTCCACTGATCGATTATGGAAGTCATGTATACTCCAGTGCTACTAAAACAAGGTTACATAAGCTTGATATATGTTGTAATAGATTAGCAAGGTTTGTACTAAGATGTAATATTGATATGAATCATTGCCATATGTACACTAAGTTAAATTGGGACTCTCTAGAGACTAGGAGAAAACAAATCTGGACAAATTTGGTCTACAAAATCTATAAGACCAGACATCCTACAGGTTTGGCAGAGATACTTATTCCCCCCTAGCATCAGTTTAACCTTCGTAAAACTGGAGCTAGAGATCTGATAGTTCCCAAATATAAAAATAGATTTGTAACTCTGACTTTCCAGTATAGAGCTGCTATTACTTGGAATGAACTTTCACTGTCATTGGAAACCCAGGACTTGACTCTAGCCAAATTTAACTCTGCTAAGAAACAAGAAATACGTTTTCACTGTGAATGTAATAGATGACCTGCATCGCTTGAAGATGTTTAAGCGCTATGATATAAACTGTTGTTCTGTATTAAGTAATTTATTGTACTGTTAAATGTGCAGTCTTTATTGCTTGTTTACTGTAACTTGTATTGACATCTAAACAGGTGCACCTTGTAAAGAGGGCTATTGTAACCCTAATGGTGTTTGAAATTGTTCATATTCCTGTATAAATAAAATTTTACTACTACTACTACTACTTGGCTTCCATAGTGGGGAAATTGATGGAAACCATTCTGAAGGAGAGATTGATGACCTTTCTCGATAGCAATGGTCTGTAGGATGAGAGACAGCATGGGTTTGTCACGGGAAGATCTTGCCAAACTAACCTGATCGACTCCTTCAACTGGGTCATTAGGGCGGCTGACAAAGGTCATGCTGTGGAGGTCCTTTATCTGGACATCAGCAAGGTTTTTGACTCGGTGCTGCACAGGAGGTATGAGCAAGCTGAGGGGCAGGGGAAAAACTGGTGGGGTGGGTGGCAAGCTGGCTGCAGGGCAGACAACAGAGGGTAGTTGTAAGGGGGAGAGGTCCAAGTCAAGGCCAGTAACGAGTGGGGTACTGCAGGGTTCAGTGCTGGGCCCTGTTTTGTTCAATATCTTTACTGGAGACATTTCAAAGGGGGGTCAAGAGTGAGATCAACCTGTTTGCTGATGACACTAGGATCTGTGCAAAAATGGACAATGAAGAAGAGAGGCAGGCACTCAGAGAGGATCTAGCTAAACTCAAACACTGGTCTACAGAGTGGCATTTGAGGTTTAATGCTAATAAGTGCATGGTCATGTACATCGGAGCCAGAAATCCCAGGAACAGCTACTGACTTGGGGGAGGCAACAACTTCAGATGAGGAAAGGGACCTGGGGTTAATAGTTACAGGGGACATGAAGATATCAGCACAGTGTAGGAGGGCAGCAGCAAGGGCAAATAGGATGCTGGGGTGCACTGCCAGAGGGATCACCTCTAGAAAGGGGTAGGTCATCTTGCCATTGTATAGATCACTGGTGAGGCCATACTTGGGTACTGTGTACAGTACTGGTGCCCATACCTCAAAAAGGATGGGAGATTACTGGAGGGGATGTAGCATAGAGATACAAAAATTATCATCGGACTAGGGGAGTTGCCGTACGAGGAAAGGTTGAAGGAACTCAACATGTACTCGCTGGAAGAGAGAAGGGAAAGAGGGGATCTTTAAGTACTTGAAAGGCATAAACAAAGTTCATGAGGGAGGAGTGTTCTGCTTAGGGGGGGGAGGGTCACTAGGGGGTACAGTCTGATGTTGGAAGGGGGAAGGTTTAGGAGGGAGATGAGGAGGCACTACTTCACAGAGAGAGAGAGTGGTGGCGGGTTGGAACACACTGCCAGAGGAGTTAATCACTCAAAGGACAGTGGATAGCTTTAAGCAGGGTTGGGATCGAGTCAAGGGCAGGGTTAGTACAGACAAGAACACAAAAGGGGGGGGGGGAGGACCAGGAAGGGGTTTGGATGGGGCAGCTGTAGTGATATTAAACTAAGAGCTGCACAACTGGGCAGACTTGATAGACCTGTGGGCCTTTTCCTGCCAGCAATTTCGTATGTTCATAGGCCAGAGTCTGACAAGGACAACAAGTATTCCAACACAGCATTTACAGGACATTTACTGAGTCCAGACTCCTGGAAGCAGCTCACAAAGTGAACCCCTTCCATTTCAAGGAATAAATATGTCTGGTAGAAGGCTTTCTAGCTGCAAATAAGTACATCAGCAACCTTAGGGGATACCCCAAAATGTGCAATGGCTATGTCTTCAGGCGTTATGCTTACAGATGTAGGACCTTCAGGCCTGGGTGGACCAGGGAACCCCCTTGTCCTGTGACAACAGACCCCAACACAGAGGTAGAGGGGCAGGAGGCTCCACTGCCAGCTGTTGCAGAAGTGGAAACTATTTGGCAAGGCCATAATGGAGCAATAAGAGTGAGTGGCACTCTCCATCTGCAACTTAAGCAGAACCCTCTGCAATGGAGGACTTGGGGGAAATGCATATAGGAATTTCCCTTTCCAAGAGAGGGACAATGTGTTTCACCACAAAACTCCAAGCCCTGAAACACGAGTAGAAATGCAGCAGTTTTGTATTATGTGGGAATGTGAAAAAGGCCCAACTCTGGATGATCACATCTTGCAAAGAGGTCATGTATCACGGGGTTCAGCAAATTCCCATTGACGAATCCTGGACTGTGATATGCTTAGCCTGTCTGACAAGACATTTTGGAGACCTGGAAGATGCACGGCTAACAGCTATAGACTGCAGGACACAGCCCAGTACCATACTCTCATTTCTTCCAAATAGGAGCGAGTGCCTCTCTATTGATGTCATGGATCACACAGGCATTGTCCATCTGGATTAACAGAGGACTGAGGCAAAGATGTTCCTGAAATGCCTGATGGATGTACAAGGCAGCCCTAATTTCCAGGACACGTATAAGCAGCTTGGTCTCCACCTTGGTCCATGGCCCCTGTAACAGCCAAGATGAGCACCCCAACAAAAGCCCAAGGCATCCATGATGAGGATCTGTACAGGGGATGGTACAAGGAATGGAATGCCCTTTAATAGATTTTCCTGATCCATCCATCATAGCAATGCTCTGTGAAGCAGAGACATGACGAAAGACATTTAGTCAAGCTTGTCCGTCAACTGATCCCTCTGGACCAAGAGTGTCCACTGAGTGATTCTCACATTGAGGCAGGCCAGTGGCACAGTCACTATGGCCACAGCCATGAGACCCAGGAGATGCATCTGTTTTCACAGAGGCATAGCGACGCCTGTATACCAACTGCGCTTCAACAATCAGATTGTTTGCTCTGTCCTGTGGCAGGAAAGCACAATCCTTCTCTGTGTTGAAGACTTACCCTATGTACTGCAGTATTTGGCAGGGAGTCAAGACAGACTTTGGCACATTCACTGTGACCCCCAAGTCTTCCAACAACTGCTGTGTCTGAGACAGAGTACGTAATAGCGCTTCCCTGGAGCTGGCCTTCAGAAGCCAATCATCCAGGCAGGTAAACACATACAGGCTTTCCCTGCAAAGAGCTGCTACCAGTACTGCCAGGCATTTGGTAAAGACACATGGCGTAGAAGACAAGCCAAAGGGCAATACTCTGAAGTGGTAATGTTCCCCCTCTAGCACAAAATGGAGGTATTGCCTGAATAAATTCCTGATTCTGACATGAAGATACGCATCCTTGATGTCAAGGGAACAAAGCCAGTCCCCTGTTTGCAGAAGGGGAATCACAGCTTGCAGGGATACCATTCAAAACTTTTTGTATTCAGTGTGAAAGTTGAGATCCTTGAGATCCAACAAAGGACGCAGTTTCCCTGTCCATTTTGGGACGAGGAATTTTCTGGAACAGAACCCTTTGTTTCTCTGTCAGATATAACTCGTCCTAGGGCACGTTTTTAGAATAATGACTGAACTTCTTCCTTCAGAAGGGAAGAATGACTTGGAGGATAATAGGATGGAGGTGGAGGATGATCAGGAGGGTTATCTAACAGCTCCAGAGAATGCTCCCTTGCAATTATCTCCAGGACCCACTTGTCCGTAGTAATCTCCCATCACTGTTTCAGATGCAGGGAGAGTCTTCCTCCCGCATATGAAAATTACGTTACCTACTGTAATTCTTGATCTTCCTGTGTATCTTCATCATTCATCACTGGTGGGTGTCAACCAGAGGCACAACACCATGGAGCTTTTTTTTTTTGCATTAGCCTCAAGGGAGGAGGTGGATGCATGGCATCCTGCTCACAGGTTGGCTACACTGGCACCAGCTCCTCCCCTGCCTCAGTTCTGCATGCTGGTGAGGGGGGAAGGGTGCTAGAGAAAGGAAGGCTGTGGCAAGAAAGCCCAAGGGACAGAAAAAGAAAAGGAATTAACCCAAAAAGAAATATGCCGGCCAGGGGACAGAGGCAGAGGAGGACCTGTGGGAGTGGTATTGGCCCCAGTCCCTGGACAGCCAGCCAGAGCACTGAAAGAAAAAAAGAGAGAAGAAGAGAAAAGAAGGGCAGAGCTAAGGGGGGGGGACTCCAGCATGGTGCCCTGCTTCCCCTGTACAGGGAGCCAAGGGGATCCAAGTGATGGTATCCACTAAAGGTACTGATGGGACTCTAAGGGAGCTGCGGAGATTGGAGTGTAGGTTACAGCGTCGTTGGAGAAAGTCTGCCTCTGATGCTGACCACCTTATTTTGTTAGAGCATTATAAACTCTATCAAACAGAAATTTCCCGTAAGAAGGCAGAATTCCTGTCCAGGGAAATTTCTGCTGCACGAAATTGACTGGCTCAACTCTTCAGAACTGTTGACAGGCTGTGCAACCCAGCCTGTCAGCAGTTCCGTTGAGTTTTTTTCACAAATTGAGTGTGATGAGATCGCTCGCTTCTTTGCGAATAAGGTGGCTGACATCAGGCGGGAGTGCCACCAACTTCACTCTAAGAGGGTTGCTGTTGATCGGTGCTTTGTCGCACAGCCTGGAGTTTCCTGGAGTACCTTTGACCTGCTGGATTTCATAGATATTATGCGGATCATCCAGGAGATGCATCCCACTTGCTTTAGTTTAGACCCTGGTCCTACTTCCCTGATTTTTGGGTTGCAGTGATATTGTCGGCCCGGTCTTAGCTGGGATTGTCCGGTGCTCTCTGGATTTGGGTGAGTTCCCTAGTTCCCTGAAGGAGGGGGTGGTGACCCCCCTTCTGAAGAAAGCTTCTTTAGACCCGGAGAACATACCAAACTACAGGCCTATCTCTAACCTCCCTTTTGTGGGGAAGGTTATTGAGAAAGTTGTGGCTGCTCAACTGGATAACCATTTAACCATCCATAATTTATACAAACCTCTCCAACTGGATTTTCATAAGAGGTATAGTACTGAGACCAGTCTGGTTCCGGTGCTCAATGATCTCCTGAGTGTGAGAGATCAGAGACACCATTCTATCTTGGTTCTCCTGGATCTATCATCAGCTTTTGATACTGTGGATCATGGGGTTCTGCTCGAATGTCTGAGGTTTATCTGCGGGCTGTCTGGAACAGTCCTCAGATGATTTTCATCTTTCCTCGCTGGTAGAATGCAGAGTGTCGTCTCGGGTTTATTTTCATCCGGGGCTTTCTCACTGCCCTGCAGGGTACCTCTGGGTTCAGTGCTGTCTCCCATATTATTCGCAGTATATATTCTACCCCTTGGAGACATTGTAAGACAGTATGAGCTGAGGTTTCACTGCTATGCTGATAATACCCTATTACTATTGTAACTTGTCTATCTGTATTATTACTGTAGGACCGCAGGTCCACCTTGTAAATGAGCTGTTCAATGGTGCCCGCCTGGATAAATAAAGATAGACTGATTGATTGATACCCAGCTCTACCTGTCTTTTGCTCTCAACCAGGTTAGTGCTGTCTCAGTACTGAACAGCTGCTTCGCAGAAATCCAAAATTGGATGAATACCAGCGGTCTAAAGGTGAACCCAGGAAAGACTGAGGTTTTAATTGTGGACCCGGGTCATAGGGCAGAGTGGTTGAGGACTGGGTTCCCTTCTGGTTTAGTCATGAGGGAGGCCCAGTTTCTCACCTCTGAATGGGTGCATAATCTGGGAGTGGCACTTGACGATGGCCTGACTATTCATCATCAGGTGTCGGCAGTCATCAAGCTGGCCTTTTACCATCTTAGGAACATTGCTAGGATTAGGCACCTTGTTCTGTCTAGTGACCTACCTGTCTTGGTCCATGCCTTTGTGACATTGCGCCTTGATTATTGCAACTCCCTTTACCTAGGGCTTTCTGGGGTTGATATCCACCGCTTGCAGCTAGTGCAGAATGCGGTAGCACATTTGTTGACTGGGGTATCTAGAAGATCTCATATCACCCCTGTGCTGCACAATCTGCACTGGCTGCCTATACAGTGGCGGATCACCTTTAAAGTAGGTCTTTTGACTTGCAAAGCCCTGCATGGATCGGGCCTGATTACCTGAAAGAGTTCCTGGTTCCTTACACCCCTTTGCGACAGCTCCGCTCGGCTGACGAGGGGTTGCTAGAGATTCTGAGGGTTAATTTAAAGTCATCTGGTGTGCATGCCTTTGGGTTTGTGGCACCTACCCTCTAGAATTCTCTGCCCAGTCAGCTTCAGGAGTGCAGGACAGAGGGGAGTTTTAAGCAGGCACGCAAGACTTTTTTATGGGGGAAAGCATTTTCAGTATTTTCTTGATTTTATATTGTATGTACTGTGTTTTGTTTTTATGAGAATTGTACAGCACCTTGAAATGTGAAAGGCACTTATACAAATAAATTTTATTATTATATTATTATTACTGAAGCATGGGCAGATTTGATAGACCATGTGGCCCTACTCTGCTGGCGTCAAGTATGTTAAGTTGTCTGATAGAGAGAACCTGGTCCCACCACACTGGTGGTGAGTGTCTCAGACCCTTTTGGGGCTCCAGACAGAACAGCTGCCGCTGGACCATAAGTTTAAGGCACAGCCATAGTCTCCCCCTTAAAGGTAAAGAGAAGACATCCTCGGACAGGGCTCCCCCCAAGTTGCCATCTTTCCCGAGACTCAACGAGAAAAGTGGGAGGTGCCCTATCCAACATACCATGTCTCTGTCCCCCCCCTCGGAGGAGAGAGGAAAGAAAAGACAAAGGAGGACAGATAGGAAGGGGGAAATCCCTCGCACCTCCCCAACTCACTCAGCAGAGCTCCCCAAAGGGTCAGCCCAAACCCAGTGGATCTGGGTTGAGCTGGGGGAGACCATGCCACAGGCAGGAGCAAAGAGGAGAGGGAGGTTACAGGGGAGACCCCCAAGACCAGGGCATACCTCACTCGCCTTTTCCCAGTATGAGTCCTTTAGCTTTCCAGAAGGGTCCAAACTGAGAAAAGTAGCCCCACCCAGCTGAAGAGGGAGAGCAGGGAGGAAGGACGACTGCCTAGGGGACTAAAGCCTTGCAGGATAGAAGGGTGGGATTCAGTGATGAATGGAGAAGATACACAGGAGCTCAAGAATTATGGTAGGTACGTAATTTTCATATCTTTCCTGTGTCAGCATTTCCCTGAGGGACGTGAACCCCTCAGCCCCCCATAGGGGAGAGGACCCTCACAGGCCATTTAGGCCTGTGACTGGTCAGGGCAAGGAGGGGTCTCCTGATGGCTGGGAGAAGGAAGGTGCCCCTGAACTGCCCTCCTCACCCTGTGAGAAAACAGGCAGGTCCCCTGCAAAGCGGAGGCAAGCACTCTATGCCGGCCAAGGGTGACAACCTTGATAGATGAAGCCACACCATCTGCCTGATGCAGATCACTGTCCCTACAAGTCTGGAGGCTACCTCATTGGCATCATAAGACACCCTTGCCTGGTGCATTGGAAGCTCCAGACCTGGAGCAGAGAGGGAAATGGCTTACCTTGGTCACCTCTGAATCAGGCAGCTGCACCAGCACCTGGCCGAGCAGCAACCACAAAAGCCTGTTATAGGCAGCATGGTGTGCCTGATGAGAGGAGATGCACAACATAATGCGTGCAGAGGAGAAAACTATGTCCCCAGTGGTCGAACTCCACAGAGTCTGCATCCGGGGGTTGGTTGTGCATTAGGAGTCTATGTCCAGAGGGAGTGTCCAGGATCTCAAGCCCTGAAACAGAGTGAGACGTAGCTCCAGGAGATTCCTGGGGTGCACAATACCTGTGCTGGCAGTCCCCGAGGACAGGATCTGGGGAGGAAGGACACTGCCAGGTACAGAATGACTCTTCCCAGAAAGGCACTGGCCAAGGGGGCACCACGAGGTGATCTGCAATAAATTAGCTAAGGAATGCTCGAGTTGCCCGCTCAAGATTGCATCTTGCCACATGGGATAGGTGAAGCTCATCCACCAGCCTCGCGAGGAAGTGCTGATAGCCCGTCTGGTCAGTGTCAGAGGACAGATGGACTGTAGATTCCCTTTCCTCAGGGGAGAAATGCGATGAGGCAGACGAGCCTGAGGATTCAAAGTCAGACTGTTGCGGGACAGAAAGGCGGAAGACCCTCTCATCCATGGCACGCACATAATGGGGAAAGGCAGCAGCAGTGGCCCTGAACTGTTCCCAAGTTAAAGGCCTTGTAGGACCAACGTGACCTGGAAGCTAAAGGGGAGGATGCAGTGGCAAGGGGGAAAGGCATCTCTGCACACATCCTCTGCCAGGCCTCAGAGACCTAGAAAGTGACCTCACACCTCTTGGAGGTCTGCAAGTCTGCGCAACCACTGGCCGCCCAACTATCTCGAAGTGATAGAGGCCGAGCCCTGAAGGGGACACTCCCCTGTGAGGAGACCGGGGCTGCATAGGTCCAGAAAAGCTGGCCCCAGCTCCACCCAATAAGGTCTCCCTGGAAATAGATGAGGGAGAGAAACTGGGCTTCGGCTCTGCCCCGAGCGGGGCCCCACGAGGAATCGTCGCCCTATACCCCATGCCCTCAACCCCATCGACTCCAAGGCTGACCTCTTCCTCAGTCCCAGAGATGGGGGGCACTTCCAACCCCTCAAGCCCCCTGAAGGGGACCGAGGGAGAGGAGACCCCTGTCCTTGTCCCCATCTCAGTACCCCGGGTGGCGCCAACACCAGGGTAAGCATCCATCCGGGACTCCAAAGCTGGGACCACCACCGCTACAGTCCCAGAATCACAGTTGGCCTTCAGAGACCCAGGACCTACCCTTGTGCTGGGCCTGGAACCAATTGCAACAGCCAGGGGAGGCGTGCACCTGGGAGGGCATGGTGGCACCAAGCATGGGAGGGCCTTCAGAATCCGAATAGTCAGGCTGCCAGTCGGGGTCTTTCATGGGATCATCTGGCTCCAGAGAGCTAGAGATGAAGTAGACCTCCACCCTGGCACTCCGGAGGCCCTCCCACCCACGGCACCGTGAACAGCGCCACATGCAGGCTCGGTGCTGCTTATGGCACTGCCCAGATCACCGGTGCCAGAAATGGCGTCGGGATCCAAGATGGTGCTGGGTCCAGCAGCCATGGGCACCAACACCAGAGGAGCCTTCACCTCTGAGGAGATGACTGCTGATGCAGTGCTCTCAGTCCGGCCCCAAACAGAGCCAGACTGACCCTCCATTACTGCAAAAGGAGCCCCCACCATGACAAGGCTAGAAAGGGTGGAGGCCCTCTCCTCCAAGGCCAATATACAGTCGGGAGAGGACCTGGAGGAAGGGTGAAGGGACCTGCGCTTGGCATCCCTGGTGCGATAGCAGACTTTAAACGCGCGGCATTCTGAAACTCTTCAGTCCATAGAAAAATACACATCGCACTGATCCATATCATGCTGTGGATCCAGGCAGTTTAGACAATGGTCATGTCGATCCATAGCGGACATCTGTTGGCCGCAGGGACAGCAGCGCATTAGGGCTCGACCCGTTTTGTCTTCTTGTCCCTGGATGGACCCGACATGACCAACTGCAACTAAACACAATACACAGAAAAGACTTGGCACTGCTTAAAAATAAAAGGAACTATCTTACTGGAAATCCTAAAAACAGCGCCGACTAGCTTGGTAGACAGCAGAACGGAGATGGTGGCGTCGACAGTGTTAAAGTTTGGAGTCGAAAAACAGGCTGGACTAGGCTGCAATTATGCAGTTGGCATGAGCTGGAGAGCTGGCAAGGTGCTGCACTCTCAACGGCGGGATAAGCAGAACTGAGGTGGGGAGGAGCTGGCGCCAGTTATGGTCAACCTGTGAGTGTGACGCCATGCGCCCGCCTCATGAGCAGCACCACAGTACTGACTCCTCCCCTTTGAGGTGAATGCAAAAAAAAAAAAAACTCCCGTGGCGTGCTGCGCCTCTGGCTGACACCCACCAGTGATGAATGGTGAAGATTGACACAGGGAAGATCCACCCCTGCAGGTAACTGTGGAGGCAGGGGTGTATATCCAGAAGAGAGTCAGATGGAACTCATGGAGGCAGTGCCACCTGTACCGATTGCTTTGAGTACTTCTGTATGGGCTTCTGGGGGGAGGGGCCCAGCAGGGGAACACTTCCATTACCCAAGTCTTGCTGTCAAGTAAGCACAGCTACCTCTGGCAGTAGGCTGAAGAAAGGAGCCACTCCCTTGACCCCTAGCAGGAGTGGGATACAGGAACTTTGCAGACCATTATTTCTGAGGTCTGAAAGTCATGTAGGGCCTCTTCAACAACAAAACCAAACAGTTTTACCCCTCTAAAGGGGGGCTTTCAAAACTGCTTGCTGCACATCATTGGCAGAGGCAGCAACTCTGAGCCAAGAAATGGAAATTACATACTCACCATAATTCTTGATCTTCTTGAACCATCTTAACTATTGACTCACACTGCTGGGTTCTGATCTAGAGGTGCTAGGACCCTGTGGGAGCCAAAAATCTTCAGGGGGGCTGGAGCTGAGGTAGGCTGCATGCATGCGCGGCACCGCGAGACTGGCTCACACTACATAGCCCATCTCAGCAACGGCTCTTAACTGCCTCAGTACCTTTTTCACCAAGAAGGTGCAGTGTAACCCAACAAGGAAACACCTAACCTATTAAGGACGTAAGAGAGCCCTTAGGACCTGTGTGAAAGGGTCAATAACAAGAACAGTGTCTTTACAGCCCAAACCAAAACAACAGGAGATGAAGACCAATAAACAGAGACAGTAAACCAAGGGAATGGTGGGTGGGCGTGTGAATCAATGGTGAAGAATGGTTCAAGAAGATCAAGAATTACGGTGAGTGCATAATTTCCATATCATCCTGGACCTATCTTCACCATTGACTCACACTGTTGGGTTAGAGTACCAATCTCAGATAAAACTCCCCCAAGCAGGGCAGCAGGAGACACAGCTCACTCAGGACAAGAGGCTATTAAGGATTGTCCTGCCAAAAGAGGCATGCTGTCTGGCATGGACATCCAGGGCATAGTGCTTGATGAAAGTGTGCACTGTGCTACAAGTAGTGGTTCTGCAGATGTCAGCAAAGGGAACAGAGCAAAACTCCGCCAGGGATGTAACAACTGGCCCTCCAACTTAATCTGTGCCAAAGAGTAGCACTGACAAAGGCAAGCTACTATCCAGGCTGAGATACTATACATTTGATCAAAACTGGCTTACCTAGCTGGTTCGGGTTGAAGGAGACAATGAGTTACTTAGACTCTCTGAATTTCTTAGTTCTATCAATGTAGAACCTAAGGGCCCTTTTAATATCGAGAGAATGAAGGATGCGCTCCTCTTCATTCTGGAAGTTAGGAAAATATGTAGGAAACACCAAGGGTTTATTTAACTGAAACTCAGACACCACTTTATGTAAGAACTTAGGGTGTGTGCAGAGGACTACTGTTGTCTTTGTGAAAGACAATATACAGATGGTCTGTAACCAAGGCATTTATCTGAGAGACCCTATGGGCAGAGGTGATGGCCACCAGAAAAGCAATTTTCCAAGTTAGGAATTTTCAGAAACACATAGCCAGAGGTTCAAAGAGCTTACGAGTGAGCATGTCCAACACAAGGCTAATATCCCAGGGAGTGACAGGTTTTCTTACTGGGGGCCTTGTGTGTAGAATACCCTTCAAAAACCCTTAAAAGAGAGGCATCTGAGCCAGAGTAGGGTTCTAGACTGGCTCACGGTGTGCAGAGATTGCACATAAATGGAGGAATACTGCAACTTTGCATCTGAAGGGTCTAGTAAGTATCCCAAAACCTTGTCTGGTGGGCATCGGAATGGATCCATGTGAGATTTAGTACACCATTCAGAGAAATGCTCCCATTTGGCTGTGAAAGTCTTTCTGGCGGAAGGCTTACGAGCAGCCAGGACAATCTCAGATACCCTCTGAGAGACCTTAAATCTACTCACTTCTGTCTCCTCAGAAGTCAGGCATGAAGATGAAGGGAGCATAGATTGGGATGGACCAGAGACCCCTGTGTTAGAAGGTCCACCCGTAGAGGTAGATGCCTCAGAGGAGCCGCTGATAGCTTGGTGATCAATGGAAACCAAATTTGTCATGGCCAAAATGGGGCAATCAGAAATCATTTCACCCCATGCGCCTCCAACCAGAGCAGCACCCTTTGAACCAGTGGAAGAGGAGGAAATGCATACAGAAAGCAATTTGTTCATAGCAGCCTGAATGCATCCTGACAAAAAACACCAGGTTCTGGATTTCTGAAGCACAGCTGAGGCAGTTTTGCGTTAAGTGGGGATGCGAAAAGGTCCAACTATGGAGTTCGCCACTTGTCAAAGAGAGACTGTACGACATCAGGTGCTAATGACCACTTATGAGGATCTGCTTCTGTCCAACCGAGTTGGTCTTCTAGACTGTTCTGAGTCCCTTGGCAAGTACACTGCTTGGATCAGGGCTTTGTGCACAATATACCCCTCCCACACCCTCATCATTTCTCTGCACAGAGGGTACACGTATGCTCCCCCGTTTGTTTTTTTTTATTGTATTTTTATTTTTCAAAAAGCAGAAGAAAAAAGCAATACATAATACACTTTACATATCTGCTTGAATCATCAATATTAATAGGCTAATATATTTATCAGCTTCTATTTGCTTTAGTACATTTTGCTAAATACCTTATGAATTAGTCTACTATGTGTTGAGCCACAATGTTCACTCAAAACATTTTTTCTAACGCAATTTGTTAATTTTCGGGGCATTCCCCATTACCTTATATATCCAGCAATAGGGAAGATTTAACTTGGATATAGACGTTACTACATAAAGAACAGAAAGTAGGAAAGTGAGTATAGCCAAAGTCCCTGTCTAAATGAGTGGAGGATGCCGCCCCCCCCAACCAATGGTACAAAGTCTGGGTAACTTTCTAACTGATATAGTACCCACTTCCTCCAAAATGTCTCAAAATGGGGTAATCTGTCCATAAAGTATATGTCAAATGTTTCATATTATATATGTCCATCATTATGGATCTCCATGTCTTCCTCATTGGTAATTTTGTCATGTGCCAAAGCTGCATTATGGCTTTTTTTGCCACCAAAGCAGATATGAGAATTAGGCGTAACATGGCCACATTCAACTTGTGGAGGGATGGTTAACAATATTCGTGTGGGGGTAAGTGTACCCCCACAGTCAAAAGAAGCCTCTGTTTCATTAATGCCTGCTTGCCAAACCTATTGTATTTTGGGGCAGGCCCAGAAAATGTGTGTTGTGTTTGCTGCGAGCTGTCCGCATTGCCTCCAGCAGACCCCCCCTCTCCTCCCCCACATACTTGGCTACCACATTTGGAGATCTAAAAGATCTGCAACGGCACTTGCAGGAGAGTTCTCTCCAATATGTTGAGGAGGTTAAATGGTAGGCCTTGATGGCACATTTGTTCCACTCCTCAATTTTATGTGCCGTACATAATTCAGCATTCCATCTTTGTAGGGTATACTTGGTGGATTCCACAGCCACTTCTTGGATTGCCCTGTAGGCCTGTCCAATTATGTTCTCTAGTTGGAATCCCTTTAAACAGGAGATTAAGAGTTGCAGGAGTAAAGGAGGGCCCTTCAGAAAGACACAGGAAGCCACTGTTTGATCTTCTATATAGGATCTCACCTGTAGATAACGGAAATGCTCTGTATTCCGCAAGTGGAATTCTGATTCTAGCACATTAAAGGGAAGGGTTCCATGTTTATCTATTAGCTGGAAAAAGAAGTTGAGACTGTTTGGCCCAGATTTGGAGGGATCTGTCGATTTGATTGGGTCTATAGTCTACGTCGTGTGCCAAGGCTCTGAGAAGGAAGCAGTGCACAGAACTGATGTATCTTTTTGTGAGACGCAGCCACTGTGTTAGTACTGTTGTGTATTTACAGAAAGTTTTTTTTACTAGGACACATATCGGGTGATTGCCAAACACAAATACGGCTCGTAGTTGTGCAGATCATTTAGGGTAAACTCAAATCGGTTTCCAAAAGAGCTGTTGTGAGGGAGCTATCCAGATGCATATGCCGTGCAAATGTGCAGATAGGGCATATTTTGAAAAGTTCAGTAGACTGATGCCCCGTCTATGCCTTGGAAGTTGTAGTGTGGAAAATTTAATCCATGGGAGTTTCCCATTCCATATAAATTGAGAGATTGCTTTGTCCCAGGCTCTGACATATTGCCGACCGGGCATCAAGGGCAGCATTTGCAGATAGTACAGTATGCGTGGTAAAATGTTTTGGCTTATTGTTTCAATACATTGGAAAAAAAAAAAACAGTGGAAGGCCAGTCCATCTAGAGAGATCTTCTGTGATTTATATAGTTAATGGTTTGTAATTCCGAAGTTCAGGGTTACTAGTAACTTTAATTCCCTGGTATCTAAATGACAATTAATTCCACCTAAATGGAAACCGGTTCTTAAGCTGTGTGAACAGTGTATAATTATACAGTAAAACTTCTGTTTTGGAGGTGTTCAGTTTGTTTCCTGAAATACTTCTGAACTCCTCTAGTACCTTCCAAAGTGTGGGGATCGACTCCTCGGGGGTGACTGTGAGAAGCAGATCATCTGCAAATAATGACATTTGTATTCTCTACCACCCACAGGGATCCCAAAATTTGAGGAGTTTGCTGAATTTGTATGGCAAGGGGTTCTAAATACAGGGCAAAAAGAAGGGGTGACAAGGGACAGCCTTGCATGGTTCTCTGTTCCAGGGGGAGTGAGTCTGATAAGGAGTCATTTATTCTAACATATGCTTGGGACCCTTTGTATATGTTCTGCAAGCTGCATACAAATTCATCCAGTATGTCAAACGCAGACAGAGTGGCCCACAGAAATGGCCAGGCCTCCTTGTCAAATGCCTTTCCAGCATCCAGACTTAGTAAGGCTAATAGGATCGAAGGAGTTGTAGCATGCTCCAGCAACAGAAATGTCCTTCTCACATTATCATGTGCTTAGCAGTTCCACACAAAACGCACCTGGTCTTGATCAATCAATTTGGGCAAAATGTTTTCAAGCCTACTGGTTAAGATAGACATGCATATTATAATAATAATAATAATAAAACTAGTTATTAAGCACCTTTCAAGCACCAAGGTGCTGTACAAATTAGCAATAAAATCAGAAAAGACATATATAAAATCAGAACAACAACGAAAACCTCAAGCCATAAAAGCTTGACTCCACAGATGGGTCTTAAGTTCCTGCTTGAAACTCTCCACGGTCATGCATTATCAGAATTCAATAAAGAAATAGGACCATAGGAGTAGGCACATTTCAGGACCTTATTCGGTTTTAGGAGTGCTGATATCACTGAATGATGCCAGGTGAGTAGGGGAGGATCCCCATTCTGAACGGCATGAAAAACTGGTAGAAGGATCGGGGTAAGCAATGAGAATTTTTTTTAAACATTCAGCCAGATACCCTTCTAATCCTGGAGCTTTCCTAGACAGAGTCTCAGATCTCTGTTTGTAGTTCACCAGAGGTGATAGGAGTTATCAATCTCTCAGCTGCTGCCTCTTCCATTTTTGGGAGATAGAGAGAGTTTAAATAATTTTTTATTTCTTGCAGTGATGTTTCCGGGTCACCGGAATACAGTTTTTTTAAATAAAATTTAGCTAGCATAGCCTGGATAGCTGAAGGGCCAGATGCCATTTTCCCGAATCCGTGTCAACCATTTGAGTGATGCATGCCCGAGATTTTTGTGCACGGAGCGCCATTGCTAGGTTTCTTGCTCCCTTACCCCCCCTCATAATAATGATGATGTTTAGTAAAGAAAAGAGGTTGTTCTACTTTAGAGTCTAGAATTTTCTGCACTTCCTTCTTGACTTGGTTTATCTGCTGGGAAACAGATGCATCTCCCTGTATATAAAAGGACTGCAGTGTTGTAAGTTGAGCCTGTAGTTCCTTAAGTTTCCCCCTTCCCTTTCCCTGGATGAATACGCTATGATCTCTCCCTGTAACACTGTCTTGACAGTATCCCATAGGGTGAATGGCAACACTGATGGGTCAGAGTTATCTTTTATTATCTGCGGAAGTTAATCTCATGCCAGTTATAAAAATTCAGGGTCTTTTATTAGTGCTAGGTTGAATCGCCATGGGGCCTGTGCAGTGGGTTTCCCCAAACTGATTTTTATCTGAACTTGCGCATAGTCAGATATCAATATAGGGGCATGGCTTATATCTTGAAGAGTGTCTAAATGCTCGGCCATTATGATAAAATAATCTGGTTGTTCTGCTGATCCTGTCCTGGTGGATCTATGTGTGTAAGCTGGTGTTGTTGGGGAAAAAATGGCACCACACATCCGTGAAACCCAGGTGAGCTAGTGTAGCTTGCAGGTATTTTTGCCTTTGTGTAGCTCTATGGGGTAGGGGCTCTTGTAAGGGTGGTATTGAGGTCCCCTCCCATAATCAACTGGCCCTGCAAGGAGGACAGTAATTTCATAGGTTTCATAGGTAATTTCAAGCTAGCAGACTTACATCCATAATTGCTTGCCAACACCTAATTTAGAATTGAGTTTTTATTTTGCTAAAATGTCGGTCAAAGTTAACTTTGAAGTTATTCATGCTTGGGCTATCCACGAGTACTAATGGAAGTGCATTCCAAGGTACCACCACAGTTTGACTAAACCAGCTCTTCCTTAGGTTACGGTTCCAATTAAAATGGACAAGTTGTTTATTATGTCTCCTACTACTGCACCAGTTAGTCTTAGACTGGATACCAACCTCTGCCCGAAGTTTGTCATCTCTCATTATTCTATATAAAAAACATAAATCTCCCCTAAACCTTCTATAATAAAGGGAATACAAATTGAGGGATGACAATCTTGCTTCATATGGCAATTAATTTAAACCCTTTATAGATCTTGTAAATCTTCTCTGAATGCTTTCCAGCCTGTTGACGTCTTCCCTATTCTGAGGGGACCATACCTGGGTGCAACATTCTAAATGGGGTCTCACGAAAGCTACATAGAGTGGCATGAGTACCTTATCATCCCTGCTAGCTATGTGCCTGAGTATGCAATTTAAGTTCTGATTTGCTTTCCTCACTTGTGCCCTACAATGAGTCCCGAACTTTAAAATACCAGTCACCCTAATCCCCAGGTCACTTTTCTCATGACTGACTGTTAGCATATCATTAGCAAGCATATATGAGGCTTTAGCATTATGCTTACCAAAATGCATAACCTTACATTTGCCCGTATTCAGGACAAGTTTGTTAGTGCCCACTCAAAAGTCTCATTGATAGCATTCTGAAGGGATGTAGAATCTTCTTGATTATTCACCACTGTCCCAAATCTGCAGTCGTCTGCAAATTTATGTAGCCATACTTCAGGGTTGTGTAAACTAAGGGAGGATATATAGATATTAAAAAGACTAGGCCCCAGAACAGAGCCCTGGGGAACCCCGCTAGTGATTGGTGCCCAATCAGAAAGCACTCCACTTATGGTAACCCTTTTTTTTTTTTTTCCACCCCTGCAATCATGCTGAGACCCAATTACAAATGTTCCGGTTTAGGTTACTGTTCTCCAGCATATTTAGAAGTTCCATGTGGGGTAACTTATCAAAAGCTTTTGCGAAGTCCATATAAACCACATCCACTGAATTTACAATATCTAGCTCCCTACTGATGTTCTCATAAAAGGCCAAAAGATTCGTTTGGCAGGATCTAGCTTTTATAAGCCCATGCTGAGCAGAGTCGACTAATCTCTGAGTTGTTAGGAAGTCTGATATTAAATCTTTGAGCAATCCCTCCAAAATCTTTATCAGCAGAGAGGTTAGACTTACTGGCCTATAATTTTCAGGTTTTGTCTTAGGCCCCTTCTTTAAAATAGGGACTATAATAGCAGTTTTCCAGTCAAAAGGTACTGAGCCAGTGTCTAGGAAGGCTTGGAAAATCCAAGTAACTGGTGGTGTCAGCACATCAGCTAGTTCACGTACGACTCTAGGGTGCAAATTCTCGGGGCCTGGTGATTTATTTATGTCAATCTTTGTGAGTCGATCAAATACATCCTTGGGGTTAATAACAACTTTCCCAGGAGTGGATGCTTCTTCATCAACGTATGGTGCTGTACTGTTATAGTCTGAGCAAAAATATTTGTTCTGAATGTCCACCATTTCTACAGTTGTTGCAGTATTTCCCAAGTCATTCAAAAATGGGCCTATCATGCAGTAGCCTCCCTTTTTGTTATTAATGTATGAAAAGAAGGATTTTTTATTATCCTTCACTCTGTTAGCTAAATCCAACTCAATCTGTGCTTCAGCATTTTTAATTCTTACTTTGATACTCTTAACACATTTCCCTATAAGCCTGATTTGTTCCAAGTGACCCGTTACCTTTTAGTTTTTTGTACAATCTGTTCTTCCTGTTTATCATTTTTTTTTTTTAATGGACGCATTCATCCATACATGATTTGTTTTGATGCTAGTGTTGTATTTTGGTACGCTTGGATAACATTTTTTACAAGATTTGATAATCTAGCAAACAGTCGTTTCAACATTTCTTGCACAGATAATCCCTTAAAATCACTCATCCAATCCCATGCCAGCATTTGGCTTCTGATAGTGGAGAAATCTGCTCTCCTAAAATTTAGCTTGGTTGTAGTACCCATGTTTTTAATCAGTACAGGTTCCATGATGCTGAAGTGCAATGAACAATGGTCAATATTACCTAGAGGGTTGTTAACCTGAAGATTGCTAATTGTGTTACCCATATTGGTAAGCACTAGATCCAGGGTTCTAACACCTCTGGTGCTACCTTGGACTAGTTGTTCAAGACCTATCTGGTCAAAGGTATCAATATACATTTTGTCCAGATTGTTAACCCCTTGCCCCTTTAACCAATCTATACTAGGTAGATTGAAATCCCGTCAGCAATATTCTATCTACTGGATCCAACTCCCCTATTATTTTTAATAGTGCCTCATCATCCTCAGATGTTAGAGATGGTGACCTGTATACTAATCCTAAAATGATCCTAGTACCCTTCTGGGGAAGTAGCTTTACCCATAGTAGTCCTAGGGCTCCTGTAGCCCATTGCAGTTCTTCCCAATGAATAGAATTCTGCACATATACTGTATAGCTATTCCACCCCCCTTTCTATGTAATCTGGATTTGGAAAATAAGTTGTATCCTGTCACCTTTTTATCCCACAGATCATTATCATCCCACCAGGTTTCTGTAACTAATGCTACATGGATATTCTGAGAATGTAACAACAAAGAAAATTCATCATACTTATTAACCAAACTCCTGGCACTAATGAGAACTGCTTTCCATTCAGGGGTTTCTTTGGGATTTGTCTTGGGATTCGTACCCCTGCTTAGGTCACTTTCCAGAACCCCTCCCCCCAACCTTTTTTCCCCAGTTTAAATGGAATCGCATTACCTCAAGAGTTTTTTTCCTCAGAATCCTAGTACCTGCAAAAGTTTGAGGCTTGAAGATATGACTTCTCTAGGTTCAGTGGGACCTCCATGGAGGTCATGAACTGAGTAGCTGTGATCACTGCCTCTTCCGTGCCCTGTTTGGATGGACTTGCCAATAGCCAGTTGCCTGGATAGGGAAATACCTGTAGACTAAGCTTTCGAAGATGTGCCATGAACTGTGAAGCACTTTGTAAAGACTCGAGGCACTGAAAATAGCCCAAAGAGCAGGACTCTGAATTGGTAATGCTGTCCCGGAGCCATGAGGCATAGGAACTTGTGGCTGGGGTGTACTGGGATTTGCTGGTAGGTGTCCCAAATGTCCAGGGAAGCCAACCAGTCTTGAGGCTACAGAAAAGGCTGTAGGGTTCCCAGGAAAACCATCTTGAACTTCTTGAGATACAGAAACTGGTTTAGTTTTCTGAGGTCGAGAATGGGGCGCATGCCCCCTGTCTTTTTGGGGATAAGAAAGTAATGGGAGTGGAAGCCTGTATTGCGTTCTGCTTGGGGCACTACTTCCACTGCCCTGTTGCTTAGAAGGACCGTTATCTCCATGGAGAGAAGGTCTGACATGGCAGCTGACACAGAGTGTGCTGCCTTTGGGTGGATTGTCTGGGGGGGGATTTATGAAAAGTTCAGTAAGTACCCCTCTCGGATAATCCTTAAAACCCACTTGTTTGTAGTGATGGACTTCCACTGATGGTAAAACTGAGTCAGACACCCCCCACTGGGGAGGAGGCCCATCTGAGAGAGATGAGGCAAAGCTGGGGTGACCTTCAGAGGGTGGCACTAGGTGCTTTCGGGGCTTGTGCCATCTGTTGCATTTTCTTTTGCAGCCGAGTAGATTGGAGTTTAGGTTGGGCTCCTTTTCTTTATCTGCAAAAAGACTGCTTGTTATGGAAGAACTGACAGCCCTTCCACCTTTGAGGACAGGAAAGGGCTAGTCTTGCAGATTTGATGGCTGTCAGTCTTCTGGAAGGCCTCAAGAAACTGCTCTACTTGTTGGCCAAACAGACAGGTGCCATCAAAGGGGACATTCATCACTTGCTGCTGGGTGTCAGTGGAGAGGCCTGAAGTTCGAAGCCAGGAATGTCTTCTAATGCTGATTCCAGCAACAGCAGAGCAGAAGGCAGTGTCATATGCATCCATAGCTGCCTTTAACTGATGACTGTTGGATTCAACACCATGAGTGACAGTCTGAAGGATCTTTGGTTTAGTGTCAGACTCTGGTAAGGATTCCACAAGAGACTTAAGAGAGGTCCAGAGGACACATTCATACTGGTAAAAACGGTCCCTGGTAACTGGCTATGTGCGTGTTCAAGGTGGCGGCTGCAAAAGCTCTTTTCCCCATGATGTCAGTCTTGTACGATTCCTCATTAATGGGGTGTGCTGTGACATTTTGAGGGAGGAGAGCCTTTTCATTTTCAGCAAGGATGACATTTTTATCCACAATAGGCTGGGAAGCCAAAATTGGTCTGTTCTTAGGAGGAATATACTTGCAGTCTGTCTGCTTTGAGACAGAAAGAATGGAAGCAGGCCTAGTCCACACCACCTCAGAGTTTCAAAAGCCAGAGGAACAGGGGTGTGAGGTTCATTTAAATATTAGGAACATGGAACCACTCGAGATGCAGTGGCTTACCTGGGTCAGGGGTAGAAGTCTCGAGGGCAAGGGTTGCCTGTATATTTCTCAGTAGGGTCTGAAGAGATAGATTCTCCTGAGGGAAAGGAGCTGAAGCTGGAGCTTGATTCTCCAGGCTGTAGAAGGTATCACCACCACCCTGTGAAGGAATAAGATCAGGGTTGGACTCATTGCCCTCTAACTCCTCTTCAAAAAGGGGAGGGGGAAGCAGAGTGGACCTAGAAACACCTAACCCAGACCATGGTATTGGATAAACAGGTGACACCGGCACCAGAGCAGGCACTGGCCCCAAGGGAGGTGGCACCAGGGCTGGTACCTGCCTTGAAGGAACTGAAGCCAGGCCTGGAACCGACTCAGACAGGTCCAGCACTGGGGTCAGGGCCAGTTCCAAAGGAACCAGCACTGGCACCAGAAGAGTCGGCACCAGAGGTGGCACTGCCAAAGAACCTAAGGCAGGAGTTTCCAGAAGCAGCTCAGGGACATGGCACCGGCACAGGCCTAGATAGGCCCGAATCCACTAAGCCCAGAACTGAGTCTGAAGATCCAACTGGCACTGAAGTTATCAGAGATGGTACCTGCACCGGTTCCTGAAGAATGAAGCTTTTAGGAGGTACAACAAGTGGAACCGGCATCGGCAGTGCGGTCACTAACAAGGGATGAGAATCCATTTATGGAGCCAAACACTCTACCCAGCTTAAATACCCCAGAAGCGGGCCCAAAGGCACCAGGACTGGATTCGCTGGAAGGGACAAATGAGCCAGATGCTGTACCCACTGCTCCATGAGAGCTGCCCAGTGGTGGAACTGCCCACCAGAATCCCAAGAGGACAGTGAGGGGCCCCAGGTCTGAAACCTGGAATGACTGTGAGCAGAAGCCATCAGGGAAATGGACGGTGCTGAGTAAGGCCTCCTGCTCATGGACTCGACAGACCTCTTAGCAGATGTACCAGAGGGTGACCTCAAGTGGTACCGCTTCTTTCCTTTCCGATGGGATGAGGGAGAATTCTAGGTCGAGTGTGGCTTGGTCCTTGACCTGGATCGAGAAAGAGCCTGCTTCCTTTTGTGTTTATGGGAGGACTGTCCTTTCAAAACACAGGATCACCTGTCATCAGGACCGTCCCCTAAGCGGGAAGTGGAACAGACACAGCCCCGCTGCCAGAGCAGCATTCATAAAGAGTCCCTACCTTCATTGCCACCTTCTCCATTCATAGTCATAGGCCATTGTTCAGTACAGCTGAGAGAAACTTACATAAATTAAAGCTTTTTTGTTTAAACTGACTGAAAAAAGTAATAAATAATAGTATAGACTAAATTACTGTTCGAACGGAACGCTGTTATATAGATGTGAATATCTGACTCCCAGTGGGCGAGCATCATCATCACTGAAGTGCACTCAATGGTAGGAAAAAAGAAACTGAGGCGGTTGAGGGCCATTGCTGAGATAGGCTATGTAGCGCAAGCCAGTCTCACGGTGCCGCGCATGCAGGCAGCCTACTTTGACGCCAGCCCTCCTGAAGATTCTTGGCTCCCACAGTCTCCTAGCATCTCCGGCTCAGAACCTAGCAGTGCGAATCAATGGTGAAGATAGGTCCAGGAAGATCATCTTCTTGTGCAAATGTCTGAAGCAGCAGCTCTGGCAGAAACATCAGACACATCATAAGCTGAGTGACTCAAATGTTTGCCAACCTCAGAAACAGAGGATAGTATCTTAAGTAACTCATTCTTGGCAGAGCCATCAGGCAAGGCCTGGGCTTCAGTACAGGCAGCATTCCACAGGTCGTCCTGATATTTTATCATGTGGGCCTGGTAGTTTGCAATCCTGAGGACCAGTGAGGCAGAGGCATAAGTACACTTGCCCATCAAATCCAGCCTCCTAGATTCTTTATCAGGAGGCAAAGTATTCATGTGTTTAGGTGCCCTAGACCTATCACAAGCAGCCACGGTGACTACAGAGTCAGTTTGTCTGGCTGGCATAATAAGGATTAGCAGATGGTGTAGGATAATGCTTAACAGCCTTTCTAGGAATTGCAGGCAGTGAGTTTGGCCTGTACAATGCAGCAAATGTAGCATCCTCTAATGCAAGATATATACGTGGAATTATAATGGAGAGTGTGCAAGGCACCTCCAGAAATTCCATTAAATTTCTTTTTGAGGCATCTTCTATAGCAAAGCCCATGGCAGACTGCTTTTTGCTGCATCATGGCTTGAAAAGTTGGATCTTCAGGAGGAGATCTTGGGGGGTGCAAACCACTGAGTCCTCCTTGCAGGATGACAGGGCAGAAGTAGAATGGGGTGCAACATGTTGTTCTCCCTCATACTACTCCTCTAAATCCTCCTCGAAAACCATGCGGTCAGGGTTTTATTCCACATCGTAGTCATCTCTGTTTAAGACGGGAGCCACAGAATGTACCGGCAACAATGGTGGTGGCTATGAGGGAGGAATCTGCAGTATGCTAGTAGAAGCCATTGATGAGGGCCAAGTACTTGGTGGCCCCATTGGTGGGATAACTATCTGTATTGGTAATCCAAGCAGAATACATCTGATCGTTTCTAAGAAAAATGCCAGAACAGCTGGAGAATCGATGGTGCCTTTTAAAGGGGTTGGGACTACTTTTGTTGATGGGCCTTGACCCGACAATGATGGTGTGTAACCCCCCTGCAAATGGGGGTTCCCAAAAGACTTCCAGGAGCTTGCTTGAATGCTCCAAGCCTGAATGGTGTTTGGCATTTAAGCCATTTATCAGTGAGTGTTTTTAGAGCCTCTGGTACTGTCTCTTTAAGAGCTGTCTGCTTGCAGACATAATTAGTTTGTATGGGGGGACTGTGTGCTTCTCTTGAGTACCACTTGAGCTGCTGCTGCTAATTCACTTCATTTTTGTCACTAGGAGTGCAAAGGGAACCTATCTGAAAGATGTAACTGTTTGCCAGAAATTATTTAGAGTAATAATGAAATTACAGTTTGTCTAACCTGCTTTCTTTGCAGTCAGAACTGTGTCTGATAGTTCCCCCATTCTGAGTTTTGAACTGCTGAACTGGACCAATCAGTGTGGGTAAGCTAGCTCTAAAATGGTGCCTTGGACTCATAATCTGAGCCAGCCACAAGAGGATTGTATGGGCAGTGACTCTGGGAGATGTAGTTTAGACTTCAGTGCCTTTTGGACCAACAGCAGCAGTCTATTGTGAGTGACAGCCAATCCAGTCAAGAACTGGGAGGAACTCAAAGGAAGTGCCCAGTTTTGTCAGTTGGAGCTTCAGTTGAGCTTTGGCAGTGAAGAAGGAAGGAGCCCTGTGCTTTTCAGTGTGCAGTTTTAGTCAAAAAGCGTGTATGAGCCCAGAGTTCGGTCTGCAGCTTGTGTAACAGCTTGTTAGGACTGAATCCGTCCTGTGAAAAGAATCAAAGGATCTCTGAAGAGTAGAAACCAGGCTCACCCTGTAGAAGACTGGAAGAATTGCTGAAAATTGCACTTTCGGTCTGTCGAGGAACTAGATCTACTTGTGTGTTCTCCGGGTATTGTGCAGTAATTATGATCGGGGATACAGATGCAGCCTGCCTGGTATAATCACTTTCTTTTATATGGAGTGTGAAGAGTTTGTGTACCTCAAGTGAGCCCTGCTGACATTGAAGGACCCTATCTTATTTGGAGGTCGTGAGTACTAATTCAGGGGTTGCTCCCTGTTGATTGCCACGGATAAATCCAAATGGAATTACTGTACTGCTGACTGTTTAATTCTCCTTTTCTGTGTGAAAGGGCCCCTACCAGCTGCCACGGTTTGGACTAGCCACTGGGGCTTGGGTACCTAGGGACAGTAACTGATAGGGATAAAGCCTGTGCACAGAGCCATAGGTAGATTATTAGAGTGATAGCTAATTAACCAATTTCCCCTGTCCTGTTATTATATCCCCTAAATAAATCAGAGCTGCTTGTTTCAGCAAAGTTATACTGCCTGAGGTATTTGTCTATGTTAAAGTACTGTACTGTGATTGTTGCACTGTATCTCATTTCTAGGAGGTCCCAGTGCCGGAACCAGACCTGGGGGTAAGTGTATACTGTGAAGGTAATTCTGATATATTGTGTGGGCCACTAGTGGGAAGAAAGAAGTTGCAGTGTCCCAGAGGGCTGTGACCAGGATAGTTTAACTATTGCAAACCCTGACCTCTGGGTGGAGGCACCGCCATTGGATCCAGGCCCCTCAACCTGTTGGTGGCAAATCAGGCAGGGGTAGTAGCCCCTGGGATGGCGCCATCTGGGGTTACATCTTGGAGGCTCACCGCTGGGATTGTGTGTCCTCTAGTGGCCATATTTATGAACCACTGTTAAGAAAAATGGGTACCCGACAGAAGTGGCTGTGCACGGCTGGTGGAGTGGTGTACTGGGAGGAGATCGACCCCAAAATGCTACTTATCCTGGACATCCCTGGGTATCAATACGGACACTGTGCAGGAGTACTTTCAAGGTGGAAGGTTTACAAAACCCTGTATGGTGGTGGGTGGCATGCTAATCTGCTCACCACACTTTCCTGGCTAGTAGAGTTTAAGGATCCATAGATAGCCCAAAGTGCCAGACCATTACCCCAGAGGGAGCCCTCACTGCTTGGAGTGATAACTAAGGACAGTGAAGACCCGGGGGATCAGCCCCCACCACTATCTGAAACTTTGAGGAGAAATTTGCTGAATGGTTGCTGGGAGAGGGAAAAACTGTGGAGGACTTGAAGAAACTATTCTTGCCACCTGGGGTGTTCCTCCCCAACACCTCTCCTGCTCCAGTGCCCATCAATGGTGTCTGAACCAATGCAGACTCCTATTTCTGCACCTGCCATTAGTCACAGAGAGAGAGCTCTTACGGTTGAAGATCTTCTCTGGCACCCTCCCCACCCCCAAGGGAGGATGACTGGGAAACCTGGATAGACTATATTGCCCCCAAGTGCTAGAATGGCAATGCTCCGGAAGGTGAAAGCGAAGAGGTTAGTGAGGCCTCGGGTCCTGCCCTGGCTACCATCCGTGCTAAGCGGGCCAGTAACCCTAGGCGACTGCACAGGCCTATCTTGAGGCCTTGGAGAATGTGTATGGGAGCCCAGATTCTGATGAGGACCTATGGTGAGAGTAAGAGATGCACAACAGTACCAAGGGGAGTTGTTGTCTGTGTATGTATCTCGGCTGGAAAAATTGTTGCAGAATGCCTCAGAAAAGGTAGTTTGCCAGCGATTGAACTGGACCGAACCAGGCTGGACAGGATCCTTAAGTCTGCCCCTTCTCAGAACTGCTGTTGCTTCAGTTACACCTGGCAGATCGAACTGAATCCCACCCTCCTATGATGAATTAATGAGAGAAATTCGAGGAGTTGAGAAAAAGAGCGACCTCGGGAGGGACCTGCACCAATAGCTGCGGCTACGACCCGAGTGACTGAGGGTGACCATCAAGTGAAGTTCAGGGGCAGAGGTTGGCATCAATGAGTGCTCTGACAAGGAAAAGATATGTCACAATGGGGCGAACTGTTGAGAGAGATCGAGAATTCAAAAACAGTCCCTTTATGAAGGCCACGCCTGCAAGTACGGGCCCTGACCTATATCCGACTGCATCTGCTATGGGGTGAGGTACCCACCATGTATCTCCTGCTGATAACGCTCAGAACTCGATTCCTTGACCATGAAGTGGAGAGCAGCGAGATGTCTCCAAATGCTTATCACGCCCGCCAGACAGAGATGGCACCAAGGTTTTCAGTTAGTAATACCCCGCCCTGGCTTCCCAGTGTGGCGCCTCGGCCAGCTCAAACTCCAGAAAGTATGTTTTGCTATAATTGTGGGAAGATGGGCACATGAAAGGAATGCCATTCCCAAAGACACTGACAAAGTTGCATATAGGCTACAAGGAGAGCTTCGGAGAAAATCAGTGGTTAAGAGGTGCACATGATCCCAGTGAGGGCACCAAAATGCTAATTCCGTCCTTTGTGGCAAGGTCAGTTGCCCAGGCCCCCACTACCGCCTCTCCAGACTGGTCCAGAATAGTGGGTCCCTCCATGGAGACCACTGTAAAGGTGAGCAAGTGTCTACAAGAGCTATATTAACAGTGGCTCCCAAGTGACAATTATGTTCCAAGATTGGTATCAGAAGCATTTGTCAGGCGTACCCTTACCAACCATTAGAAGGACTGCATGTATGGGGGTTAAGTGAAAGCCTACCCCTATTCGGGGGTATATCCAATCTCTGGTTGTCTTTCCCACCTCCGTGGCTGGAGGGCTTAACAAGTAGAGACCTCTAGCCTTAGTGTGTCCCCCCACTGGACTGTATGGGATGGTGTCCCTTTGTTGATTGGAACAAATGCTCATATGTTCGAGGCTGGCACAGTTGTGTTATGAAAAACAGGGTCAAAGACTAGTGAGCTTTAAGTTCGGCTTTAATTAAGAAGGCCTATGAGGCACAGAGAGATGCTGAAAAACAGAACCAGAGGAACCGGTCGGAATTGTATGGAAGAAGGATCCTGAGTCTCTGATCCTGGCGCCAAATGCCCAGTGTACCTTACAGGGAGAGGTCCGTATCAGAAAGGATGTTAAGAATAAAATATTAATGTTGGATGCACCAGGCGATGGAAAATTGCCAGAGGGACTGCTGGTCAAGCCTAGTATTTTGCCGCTTCGAGCCCATGCTTATGCCAGAAGGGTAATGGTCCAAGTTCATAGTAAGTCTGAAAGAGACATTCGAGTAAACAGAGGTTGCATCCTGGCTAATGTGCATTGTGCAGACACTGGAGTCTACCCAGCAGCAAGAGTTCAGGAAGAATGACAGAGTAACGCCTGACTTGTTTGATTTCGGCGACCCCGCTGCCAGCTGAATGGAAAGTGAAGATCAGTGAGAAGCTTGCCCAGAGACCAGGTGTTTTCTTTAAAGGAATGGGATGTAGGATGCGTGCAAGGAGCTGAGCACAATATCCGGCTGCATGACGAAAGACCATTTCGTGAGGGGTCTCGGCGCCTGGCACCTGCTGACATAGATGATGTGAGACGGCATCTGCAAGAGATGTTAGCTGCTGGTGTAATACAAGAATCCAGAAGCCCTTATGCTTCCCCATTGTGGTAGTGAGGAAAAAGAATGGAACAGTAAGGATGTGTGGATTATACGACCTTAAACCGCGGACTATCCCTGATCAGTACACAATGCCCCGCATTCAGGATGCTTGGACTGCCTAAACGGGAGCAAGTGGTTCTCTGTGCTGGATCTCCGCAGTGGAGTACTATCAGATCGATGGCCCCAGAGGACCGTGAAAGAACAGCCTTTATCATCCGCTTGGCTTCTATGAATTCATGAGGATGCCTCAAGAGATTTCAGGTGCCCCAGCCACTTTTCAACGATTGATGGAGCGTGCAGTGGGGACATGAACTTACTAGAGTGCCTGGTATACCTAGATGATGTTATTGTGTTTGGCAGCTCACTGGAGGAACATGAGAGCAGATTATTTAAGGTATTGGACCGACTGGAGGACTTTGGCCTTAAACTGTCCATTGATAAGTGTCAATTTTTCAAACATCAGTAAAGTATGTGGGACACATAGTATCCACGAGGGAATAGAGACCGACCCAAGTAAAGTTGAGGCCTTGACCACCTGGCCACAGCCCAAAAATCTAAAAGAACTGCAAAGATTCCTGGGATTCTGTGGTTATTATCGGCGCTTCATCAAGGACTATTCAAGAGTGATCCACTCCTTTACTTAACCTTACTCAAGGGTATCCCCCAACCCACAAAAATACCAAAAGTCAGCATCCTCAAGACTGAAAGAGTGTATTTTCATCCGAGTGAAGTATTTGGGGCCGCGCTGGACTCCTGATTGTGAGACTGCTTTTCATGAGATCATATATCAACTTACCCATGCTCCAGTGCTGGCCTATGCGATCCAAGAAAACCAGTCCTGCACACTGATACTGACTTACAAGGGTTGGGGGCTGTGTTGTACCAAGAGCACGAGAATAGCGGCCTGAGACCAGTGGCCTTTGCCAGTAGAAGCCTGCCACATCCGAAAAGAACTATCCTGTACATAAGTTAGGTTCCTAGCTTTGAAGTGGGCTATTGTTGACCAATTCCATGAGTACTTGTATGGGGCTAAAATACTAGTAAAACTGACAATAATCCTTTGACCTATGTGCAGACCTCAGCTAAGTTGGATGCCACACTGGCCATAGGTGGCTTTCTGCATTATCTACATATGACTATGCTCTCGAATACCGAGCAGGTCTGAACCACATAGATGCTGATGCTCTCTCCGAGGCCTGTTCCCCAGAATGATTGGGTCGGATGGCAGAACCATGACATTCGGGCACTCTGCCGAGAAGTTTGACAGGGAGGAACAAATGTCCACAGGCACTTGATGGACTGCATGGTGGATTGCTTGGGAGCCTCTGAGAATTGCTACTGCTGCTTATTGCCACTTTTCTGCAATAGACATTGGTGCACTGCCTC
This sequence comes from Neoceratodus forsteri, assembly GCA_016271365.2. Classification (NCBI taxonomy): domain Eukaryota; kingdom Metazoa; phylum Chordata; order Ceratodontiformes; family Ceratodontidae; genus Neoceratodus; species Neoceratodus forsteri. Next base: position 158,830,917 of record CM057456.1, on the reverse strand, counting down.
AGCTGGACAATGACAGTATTCGCGGGCTCAATCCCACGATCCCATGATCAAAGCAGCTTCAGAAGCCCTCTATGCAGGAAAAGATGTGTCCAAATTACGCCCACTGATTTGAGAACTGCACTGTTATACAAAGAAGGTCTAAGTTGAAACTGATCAATAAACTGTTATACAGAGAAACAGTAGACAGAGGGGACAAGTAGACAAACAACAACTAGTGCTGCCACTGCCTTTCGAGACTCAGTACTGAGGATCCTTGCACAACCACATGAGGGCACCTTGGTATAGACAGAACACTTGACTTGGTGAGATCCAGATTCTATTGGCCTAAGATGGGGGCTGATGTGGAGCAACACATTCGAACTTGTAGTCGCTGCTTACAGAGGAAAGCTTTTGCCCCAGAGGGCTGCTCCCTTGTTAACATCACCACCAGTGCACCCATGGAGCTGGTCTGTATTGATTTTTCTAAGTTTGGAGTCAGATCAAAGAAATATCAGTAATGTACCAGTGGTCACTGACCATTTTCACGAGATATGCCCAGCTTTCCCACCAAAGACCAGAAAGCATCCACTGTGGCCAAAGTACTTGTAGAAAACTTTTGTTCACTATGGGGCTCCACAAAGAATCCATTCTGATCAAGGAGGAGACTTTGAGAGTCGTCTGATCAAAGAGATGCTTTCTCTGTGGGGAGTGCAAAAGTCCAGAACCCTCCTTACCACCCCCGGGGGACCCACAGCCTGAGCGTTCAACCGCACTTTGCTAGATATGCTAGAAACTTGCACCCAAAGGACAAGCCTAGATGGAGCCAACAAATTAGCACCCTGGTACATGCTTATAACTGCACCAAAAGTGATGCCACTGGATTCTCCCCCTACCGCCTGATGTTTGGAAGAGAAGCTCGACTACCAGTAGATGTGTGTTTTGGGGTCTCTCCTGATGGGGTTCAGGCTGACAACTATTTACAGTATGTGCAAAGTTAAAGGCCCAGCTAACTCATGCGTACCAACTGAGCTCAAACCATGGCTGCCAAAGAAATCTGGCCAACAAAGAAAGGTAATGATAAAAGGTGAAAGCACAGGAACTCCAGGAGGGAGATCGGTATTGCTAAGAAATCTGGGATTGCATGGCAAGCACAAGATTGCTGACAGATGGCACCATCTCCCTCACATTGTAGTGGGCAAACTAGATGATCTGCCAGTGTACAAAGTAAGGCCTGAGAATAATTCAAAGATGTAAAAACAATGCATAGAAATCATTTACTGCCCATTGGACAAATCTTAATTGAGTCTGAGCCCCTAAAGATGCCCCTCTGGACCAGTGACTAGAGCTGCTGCAAGAAAAGATCAAGAAAGTCTGCACCTACAGAAGCAAAAGTTAAAGTGTTCCCTCCACAAGTCCCAGTTGAGCATGACTGTCAGTCCATATCGGAAGAAAGTGAGAGTGACTTTGAATACTATCCTTCTTACGAACTGAGTCAATTGTTGAGGCAATCCCTAGTCAATACTGGAGACAAAGCTGGGCCTTCTGGACTAACTTAAGCCCCAGCTTCATCCCTGGAGCCAATGCTCCCAGAAAGTGAAGTGCAAAGCATCAGATCAGATGAAATGGAATCATTGTGCATGGTTGAACTGTTTGAGCTTTCAGGAGGAAAATGATAGATTGGGGCAGACTGGTGATACACCCGAACAAGAAGAGTATTTTAGTGCCCTGACAGTCCACTGCCAGTGTCCGAAAGCTCTCCATGCAGACCAAGTGTTGTGGACTCAGAAACTGTAACTCCTGGAGCTGAAAGTGCCCCAAGTTCTGCCTCTCTACCCCCATGGAGACTCCCCTGACAAGTGTGGACAATGCTGAAAATGAGGCTCAGAGTGCAGAGACTGTAACAGTTCCCCTAGAAAGACTGGTCGAGCTGTAAAGCCTGTGGTGCACCTCAGTTATGATTCCCTTGGGAGGCCTGTGGATTTGCCTCTCAATGTTGTCCGCATAAAGTGTATGTCCCGAGGCTCATTGCCCAAACTGAGCGTCAGTGCTAACTCAAGTTACTTGTTTTGCCCTCTAAGTATGGTGCCCTTGCCCCGTCCAGCCCCAAGGTAACTGATAGGAAGGGCCCCTCTCTTCGAGTTTCATGTACAAGAGGTAATAACTTGAGTTATGGTACAATGTGTATGTAATACTGTAAGAGTGACGTACTGCAATGTTTTGAAATGTGTTCTTGGTAAAATGATATATTGACTGATGATTACATGTATGCGAGCCTAATGCAAATGTATATGGTTGCAGTTGAAACTTATGGGGAATGCCTTGTGACGATCAAGCTTTCCCAAACCAGGAAGGTGTAACCCCTGCAAATGGGGGGTCCAAAAGACTTCAGGAGCTTGCTTGAATGCTCCAAGCCTGAATGGTGTTTGGCATTTAAGCCATTTATCAGTGAGTGTTTTAGAGCCTCTGGTACTGTCTCTTTAAGAGCTGTCTGCTTGCAGACATAATTGGTTATGTATGGGGGACTGTGTGCTTCTCTGAGTACCACTTGAGCTGCTGCCAATTCACTTCATTTTTTGCAGTCACTAGAGTGCAAAGGAACCTATCTGAAAGATGTAACTGTTTGCCAAGAAATTAGTAAGTAATAATGAAATTACAGTTTGTCTAACCTGCTTTCTTTGCAGTCAGAACTGTGTCTGATAGTTCCCCATTCTAGTTTTGAACTGCTGAACTGGACCAATCAGTGTGGGGTAAGCTAGCTCTAAAATGGTGCCTTGGACTCATAATCTGAGCCAGCCACAAGAGGATTGTATGGGCAGTGACTCTGGGAGATGTAGTTTAGACTTCAGTGCCCTTTTGGACCAACAGCAGCAGTCTATTGTAGTGACAGCCAATCCAGTCAAGAACTGGGAGAACTCAAAGGAAGTGCCCAGTTTTGTCAGTTGGAGCTTCAGTTGAGCTTTGGCAGTGAAGAAGGAAGGCCCTGTGCTTTTCAGTGTGCAGTTTTAGTCAAAAACGTGTGTAAGGCCAGAGTTCCGGTCTGCAGCTTGTGTAACAGCTTGTTAGGACTGAATCCGTCCTGTGAAAGAATCAAAGGATCTCTGAAGAGTAGAAACCAGGCTCACCCTGTAAGAAGACTGGAAGAATTGCTGAAAATTGCACTCGGTCTGTCAGGAACTGAATCTGCTGTGTGTTCTCCCGGGTATTGTGCAGTAATTGCAATCGGGATACAGATGCAGCCTGCCTGGTATAAGTACTTTCTTTATATGGATGTGTGAAGAGGTTTGTGTACCTCAAGTGAGCCCTGCTGACATTGAAGGACCCTATCTTATTTGGAGGTCGTGAGTACTAATTCAGGGTTGCTCCCTGATGATTGCCACATTAAATCCAATGGAATTACTGTACTGCTGACTGTTTAATTCTCCTTTTCTCTGTGTGAAGGCCCTACCAGCTGCCACAGTTTGGACTAGCCACTAGGGCTTGGGTACCAAGGGACAGTAACTGATAGGGATAGGCCTGTGCACAGAGCCATAAATAGATTATTAGAGTGATAAGCTAATTAACCTGATTTCCCCTGTCCTTGTTATATCCCCTAAATAAATCAAGCTGCTTGTTTCAGCAAAGTTATACTGCCTGAGGTATTTGTCTATGTTAAAGTACTGTACTGTGATTGTTGCACTGTATCTCATTTCACAGGAGGTCCCAGTGCGGAACCAGACCTGGGGGTAAGTGTATACTGTGAAGGTAATTCTGATATATTGTGTGGGCCACTAGTGGGAAGAAAGGGGGGTTGCAGTGTCCCAGAGGGCTGTGACCAAGTTAGTTTAACTATTGCAAACCCTGACCTCTGGGTGGAGGCACCCGCCATTGGATCCAGGCCCCTCAACCTGTTAGTGGCAAATCAGGCAGGGGTAGTAGCCCCTGGGATAGCGCCATCTAGGGGTTACATGGTGTCTTACAATCTATAGTAGGTATGGCAGCACCCAAGCCAAGCCTCAACCATGGTGTCTCATTGACTATTGGAGGGGCTATTGTTAATGCCACCAGAGTGAGTAATTATGCAGCAGCTTTACCTTGTCTCAATGACAACCGGGATATTACCAGCAAAGCAGATCTCTCTTCTTCTCTGTGTTTATGCTTGTGGACAGATAATGAGGAGGGCCATGATGATGATGATGACCATTCACTGTCCCATTCTTTCGACCTTGGTGGCCATGTCTCTGCCGGCAGTGAGAGAAACGGACTTTGGGCCCTGCTCCTTCTCCACGGCTTTCAAAGTTTTGAGAAGGAGAACATTTTCTACAGCTTTCTTGCATCGTTGCCTTGTAGCCTGTTAAAGCTCTGGCAAATCTCACAAGTCCTCATATTGTGAGACAAGCCCAGACACCACATGTGTCTTTTTTGTTAATTTCATCTCCGCACCTACAATACCAGAATAAAGGCTTTGTCAACTTTGGTGGCATGCAGACAACTACGAAATAAACACTTTAGTAAATAATAAATGGCAAAGATGAGGTTTTACTGCATTTTGTTCAGCAGGTCCGATGAGGATGATCATTAGCAGGAAAATAACTGAGAATGTGACAGGGTTGCCCATGCTTATATAGATACAGGCATGGTACATCCTTTTAGGTGGCCTCCGGCTAGCTAAAGTTTCCGTGTGGTCCTAATGCTGATGCCTATAGTTCCAAAAGTGTGGCCTAATGGAGGACATATCCTCAAAGAAGAAGTGTTATTTTGCAGTAAGAGTGGTTGAGCCACGGAATGGTCTGCCAGCAGAGGTGGCGGGTGTCCAAACCATAAATGACTTTAAACACAGCTGGGATAGAGTCAAGGGGATATTAGCTACTCAGCAGGAAGTAGAGGGTAGAAACATGATCAAAAGAGGGAACAGTGTAAGCAAAGACCCCACAGACAATAGATCCCCAGGATGATAAGATGATATGGGCAGACTGGATGGACCATCAGCCTTTTTCTGATGTCATTGTCTATGTTTCAATGTTTCTCTGTGAGACTGCCAATGTCTCAGTTGTCTCCAGCCAAACTGCCAGTGTGCGTATAGTGACCATGTACTGAATCCATGTTATTAGAAAGTTACTTACAATAATTCTAGATCTTCAAAAATATCTTCTCAATAGAGCCACACTCTTTGGTCCTAGAGCAAGGGCCATGAGGATACTGCAGGAGTTAGAAACATTGAGGCAGGGCTGGCCCAGTGGCGAGGAGAGCTGAGGCAGCGATGCTTTACCTCCTGTCACGCTAGTGACCCGTGTTCACAGTGTGAGTGGGTTACTGGGGAGGGAGAGGATGGAGCGTCTCGAGGAAAGCTCTGCTCTCCCAGGGAGGGGTGGGTCTAGAGACCGGTGCATGCCTGACCCCTAGTGGCAGCTGGAGGCTGGTACACTGACTCCATAGATGCAGGGGGCAGAGGCTGAGCAGATGCCCTGGCATGCCACATTACAGTAGCATGCGCATCTTGGCCATTGGCGTCAGTACACGCTGCCGCACTGCACTTGGTGAGGGGGAAAATGGAGGCAGAAAATACCGCCAACTGGTGAGATGATGCCGGTCCCCCGCAGGCTCTGCACTCGGCCAGCTGGCACCTCAGTGCCATGAGGTCATATCCGGTGGATGCCTAGGTGACGGGGCTGGTTGATGGGGGCCAGTCGGTGGCAGGCAAAGAACTAAAAAAAGAAATGTTGGGGCAGGAATACACCATGGGCATGAGCATGGCACAGTGTATGTTGCCATGTGCATCAGCATCATAAATGCTGATGCTGGCCCCACCTCACTCAGTTTCTTTTTTCCAAGAAGAGAGCAAGACAAAAGATCAAAGAAAAAAAACACACACTTGAAATGCCCTTTTCCCTAATTTATAGTAAATATTTAGAAAAGTTTTTTTTTTTTTTTTTAAAGACAGAGGAAATAAATGCCTCTATTAAGACAATCAGTACTGCTTGTGTAATACTCCCATACTTTGCCTTGATGTTTTGCTCTTCTGAATGTGATCTCTGTGTACTTATTTCTTGAATATTATTCTGGAAAAAAAATGGACATACAGTACGTCAGTACACTTTATTTTATTTATTGAGTTCTAGAATTACAAATACCTTTGAACCGAAGGTTCTTTTACAAAGGTTCTGCATCAAACAAGTTGGTGAACAACAACAACAGAGGCAGCTTACATTCAGTGGTAGAATACAACTGGTTACAACACAGTAATACAACATACAAAACAGTAATATAAATACCATACATACATACAACAGTAGATTGATTTATTTTAGAGTTTCACCAGGAAGGGCATACTGATTAACCAGTTGATCAATATTTGGTTACAGTCAAGATAGTTAACCTGGGTGGATTACTAATTAGGGAGAGAGAAAGAGTGACTCTAATAGGTGGGAGAGACAGGGGGAGCTAACCAGGCAGACACGAGGTGACATTGTCCGTTAAGTGCGTACAATGGTATGTGAAGTGCTAAAAGTTGTGTGGGGAGTATAAGGGATGAAACAGTCAGAGTGATGGTGCAGGGGGGAAAGAAATGAGGGAGGAGGGTCTCCCAACAATGATTGGTTGGGATGGAGGGATAGGAGTGGAGGGGGAAGGTGGGAGAAAAACAGGAAGTATGAGGGGAGGGACAGAAGGTGGTATAGGGAGGAAGGGTGTGTACAGGGGAAGGGGTGAGAAGGTGGGGGAGGGTAATAGTAGCCGAGATAGCAATAAATGGGTGGGGGGGGGTGCAAAGTAAGAGGCAATGGGGACGCCAAAGCAACTTAGGGGGAACAGTTGCAGCTGCAGAGAGAGGCAAGGTGCTAATGCAATTTGCATTTGTAGGGGCCTAGCTTAAGTTCTGAGGAAACCTCAGGGGGGTGTCTGTTTAGCCAGGTAGGTGCCCTAAAGCTAAAGGTACGCTGAGCCTGGGAGGTTGGACAAAAAGGGACAAGCTATGGTTGTGTGATAGAGCTGCACGTGTGTTACATGAGGTGTAGGTGCCATGATGGCCTGTGAGGTTGGGGGAGTGAGGCCAAGGCTAATTATTTTCACTAACAGGCATGTCTGGTAGGAGATTCTACCCTTGAGATGCAGCCATCTGGTCTGAGCATAGAGTTCGCATGTATGGATGCATTTCCCAGCTCCTGAGGCAAGCCAACAGCACTTACTCAGTGTGATCTTTATTCTTTTTAAGGCAGTGTCAGTAGCAGACCCATAGATAACTAGGCTGTAGTCAATAATGGCCAGGACAGGGCTAGTTACAGCTATTCACAAGGCATCAGGGGTTAGGCAGTGGCAGTAGAGTATCCCAAGCCTAGTATTTAGGGACTTTATTACCTGGGTGGTCATTTTGTGTCAGGTAAACAATAGATAGCTCGGACTTCATATGAAGCTACTGGAAGTAACAAGTTAAGAGATTTAGTTAATATGAAGGTTAAAGGATAGGGAGCTCTCACGAGTAACCTCAAGATATCTGAACTCCTGGACTTGCTCAAGTGGTTGTTTTTTTGGTTTAAGATAGTTAGGCTTGTTGATTTGTACTTAGTGTGTGAGCTAACGAACACCATAGCTTTGATTTTCTTATAATTCATCAATAGTTTATGGTGCGTGAACCAAGCCTCTATCGAGGAAAAATTGGACTGTAGGTCACTGGTAAGGAGGGACGGATCAGTGTGGGTAGAAAAGAGGACAGCATCATCGGCGTGAAGTATATTACTACTATTACAGGCTTCGGTGAGGTTATTTATAAAGAGGCTAAACAGTAGTGGGCCAAAGATGGACCCTTGCAGGACTCCTGACCGTACATGGAGGCTGCAGAAGCGAGCATGACTAATTTTAACTTGTTGGGATTTACCCTAAAAAGGTAGCTACCAAACCAAGTAGTGACCTCATTTGAGAGGCCAAGAGTGGGGAGGAATTGTAGAAGGAGCTGGTGATTGTTGGTATCAAAGGCCTTGATCAGGTTCACATATATTGCACAGAGTAGGTGTCCCTGGATCCAGGGCCTTGTGGATGTGGTTAGTGAAATCAAGGAGGGCAGTGGTTGTGCTATGTGCTTTTCTGAACCCATTTTGCTGTGCACATTGCAGGTTATATTTTACCAGGTATTCGGACAGCTGGTCTGTGACAATGCGCTTGAGGGCTTTAGATAGCAGGGGAAGGATGAAAATAGGGCGGTAGTTGGAGTGCAGTGTCCTATCCCCACATTTGTGGACTGGTGTGACAACAGTGGCTTTCCACTGCTTGGGGAATTGCTTCAAGGACAGGGACAGATTTAGGAGCGTTATGAGGGTCGACAAGTGACTTCAAGGGAGAGGTTGAGGAGTTTCAGATCAAGGGAGCCGCTATTGTATCTAGCTTTTCCAAGAACGTTTTGCAGGTATTTTCTGGCTACATTTAGTGAGACTCTCTTAAAAATAGAAGGGTTTGGGGGGGGGGGCTCAATTGTTTGGCACTGTTTGGCAGGGAGGATTTATCGAAAATATTAGGATTACACCACTTAGATCAGTGAAGGCGACATTGAAGGAGTCAACAATTTGTTTATGGTCTTGTACGGTAGTCCCATTGATTTCGATCATTGAGGGAGGTGTTTTGCTCGTCTTCCCAGTCAGATCTTTTAAGTTATCCCAAAAGTTTAGGCTATTTTGTAATAGTTTTGTTTGGCTCTGCGAATGTCATGGGTAAATAAATTTCTGGGTGACCTGTAGCGTTGCATGTCATTTTGCTGACCAGTCTCCAGGGCCCGGTACCAAAGACAGTCCTCATCTTTCATAGCACTTATAAGATTAGAGGTAATCCAAGGATTGGAGGATCCCCTGAGTTTTCTTTTCTGGAATGGGGCAAAATTGTCGCAAGCTGCATTAAATAGAGTGATGAAGTGGGTTAGTGCGATGTCCATATTGTTAGATGTGTCAGTGGGGGACCAGTCACTTTGGGCAAGGAAAGCTAGAAATTGCTTAAGCTTTCCTTTTTTTTTTTTAGAACACGTTGGTAGGAGATTTTGAAAAATCAAAGTCAGTATACAAAAATCATAAGTCAGTATACAAAAAGCCATATTTTCAGTGCAATAAGTTCTAAACAAACAACTAAGGAGTTTACATGTGGTTACACTTTAGAATTTTCTTTCACTCAATGGACAGTGCAATACCTTTTCCTGGACCAACAGAGAAGACATTGAATGCAAATGTTATAACATACAATCATTTGAGGCCACACAGGCCCCTTCATAAGGAACTCTGCCTCTGAAGTAAGTAATCAGAAGAACATTTTTGAGGGTCCCCTGTGCTCAAATAAGAGAACCAAGGTTAGCAGCAATGTAAAATTATGTATTTTAGGGGCATGGATACAGTTCACTATCCCCACTTCGGCAATTCCACTGGAAGTGCTGATTCAGTGGACATCCTTGAGCTAACTTCCTCACACCACCCAGGAGGAATATATCCTTTGGCTCCACCCAGTTATGTCAGATCTTTTACAGTGGAAGGAACAGGTCTTCTTTGTAGCACTGCAGTGTTGAAGGCTCCTATTGCACATTTGTTGATTTCTTCAGTTTTAGTCATAAAACAACTTTGTTCCTCGACTGCTCTTCTGCTTCCTCAATCTGGTTCTGCCTCCATCGACAGAATCCAAGGAAGTGAAGCTATCCTGTGGCTTCAAGTTCTTCATCACTTGTTGGCAGAAGATGTGAAAAACAGACTCACATGTCTTGCCTCTAATGCCTAGGGCAGCCCAAGATGTTTCTGGCTATGGCCTATGTCAGGCGATACTTCCTTCATACTTGGAAGATCGAGTGGCCAGACTTCATCTCAGTCGGCTGGCCAATAGAGATCCTAAAATCTGATCTAAGGGTTGTAAGAATGCCCCGGCTGTGGCAGGGTCAGCTGCTCAGCTTGTGGCCCTGAGAGAAGTAGTGGCTGCCATCACAATGGGTACCTCATTGGCCTCAGTGCTGTTCCCAGCTGGGGCCAGCATAGGAAGGTTGTCCTTGGATGGATTCCTAGATATGTGTTGGGCAAGCCAGGTCTTTTGGGAGAGCCTGGGCCAACATGGTAAGAAGCACAAGTGCTTCTGGCACCGATTGTGGGATCAGGAGATGATGCTGTGCTCCCGGTCCCTCAATTTTCCTGACCACTCCATTCATGTCAAGCGCTGAACTCAGGTCAAGCCACCCTTGGTCGAGGGGCTGGTCGACAGCTCCACAGTGCCCCTGTTGATCTTACTGGCCTTGACACAAGTCAAGCAGGCTGTTAAGAATTTTCTTAACCCTGCTGACCAGTTGTCAGAGGAGACTGATTAGGAGTCAGTCTCCAGAACCCAGATCAGTTCTAATTGGGACCAGCCTCCACCAGTGTTTGTGCAGCCAAATCCAATGCTGGTGAATGTGGGTTGGCATGTGGTCTACGCTGACCCTCTAATGACTGCTCCTCAATATCGGCCCTCAGGTCGATGGTCAAGGTCACAGTAGAGATGCTATTCATGCCCTCGATCCCGCTTAACTGGGAGGCACCACCATTAGCATTCTTCAGCCTCCTTGCCCTCCGACAAGGATAGCCACCACCGAAGGATGCAGTGGCACAACATGAAACTCTTCTGGCAGTAGTAGAGCCCTAACCCCTGGACCTACATTCAACAGACAGGTGCCAGTCATGCCCACGCCAGTCCACTCCCAACATATGTCCCCGGCATCTACCTCTCCAAGGGGAGCAGCTTCCACCACAGCCTTTGGTGAGAGTGCCAGCCAGCAACTGCCATACTACAGTCAGCTTGCCATGTTGGCAATCAGTGGAAATCACCCAGTCAGAAGACACTCGGGTGGTCCATGGCTGAAAACAGTTGAAAGTCCTCTGATAACTCAGATGGGTCATCCATACTATGGTTGAGGTCTGGTCACACACCTTCAACCAGGCCTCAATCAAGGACCTTACCAGCGACCATGAGTCGGTGTCATTTGGGGCTCTCCTCCGCCTGATGTGAGAGTTCATGAATGTGCCCTTGAAGGCAGTCCAGAAGAGGGCTAAATACCTTCTTCACAGACATCTTGGACAACGACAATTCCCCTTGGGTTGCCTTTCCCATGGCCAAGGCCATCTTGGGACAGACTGTAGAGCTCTGGCAGTATTCAGCATCCTGCCTGGCACCCTCCACCGATATAGGCTGCAAGTATGCAGACCCAGTGAGGTCCCTTTTGGAGCTCTTGGACCATCCCTCAAATGAGGGATTGGTCTTGGAACTCTACCATCCGGAAGGCTTGAGACTAAGGGGACATGGACAAGCCCCCCCAGACAAGGGATCAAAAAAGCTTGACCATGTGACCAAGAAAGTATACACTACTTCCTCTTTGTGTCTGTGTCAGACCAGCTACACTGTCCTGATGGCCAACTTTGGTCACTCCCTGATAGGAGTACTGGACAAAATACTCCTTCACTTTCCTGCTGACAAGCCTCTGGCAGTGAAGTTTCTCAAGGACCAGGGTCAAGTGCTGGCTAAACACCAAACACAGATAGCCTTGGACATGTGCGACTCCCATGCCAGTGCCATGGCAGCAGCCATCATGATGCATTGCAGGGCCCAGCTGAGAGTTTCTGCCTTTGTAGCGGGCAGTCAGCACAAGCTGGCCAATGTCCCTTTTCTGGGCATCGATCTCGTTGGCTCTGGGGTGGAGGGACATCTCACTAGGATTGAGAAGTCCTATGTTACCCTACATTCTGTTGCAGAAGGGGTTCTCTATCAGCTCCAGGTCATGTCCTTCAGCCTCTTGTCTATGCCCTGGGTCTTCATCAAGTGTATGGCAGTGGTGGCAGCCTTCCTGTGGTGCAAGGGCATCAGGGTGTATCCCCACTTGGATGACTGGTTGATAGCTAGGCCAAGGAGGCCATAGAGTGGTCCAGAGATCTGATCCTCCAGGCCTGCAGAGATCTAGCCTATTGGTCAACCCAGAAAAATCTGAACTGATCTCCTTGCAGGTCATCAAGTTCATCAGGGCACAGCCAGACTCCCTGTGGGCCAAGGCCCATCCTCCTGCAGACAAAGGCTCAGGACCTTACCTTCTTTGCCCAATCATTTCAGGTTGGGCAGTCATGCCCTGCCCGTAATTTCCTACAGCTGCTGGGAAACATAGCATCCACCACCAGCATGAACTGTTGGTCACACTGGTGGATGTGCCACATACAGCAGGAGCTGAACTGCCAGTAAACCCAGTGCCTAGGTCGCCTGGATCAGCCAGTTATTATGACCCAGCAGATGTGGGATACCATCCAGTGCTGGCTGGTCCCTCAACATCTGAAGGAAGGAATCACATTTGTCCACCCAGAGCTGACTGTCACACACATGATGGACGCATCTCTGGTTGGGTGCAGAGTGCACCTGGGAGCCCACTGATCCCACAGGTTCTGGTCCCCCAGGGAGTCCCAACACCATATCAACCTGCTGGAACTCTGTGCAGTGTGGCTGGCTCAGATGGAGTTTGCTTCTCTGGTCAGGGGTCAGGTTGCAGGTCTAGAAGGACAACATTATGACCATGTTTTACCTTAACATGCAGGGCATAACTCATTCCCTTCATCTGTGTTGGGAGGCCCTCTGCACCTGGATCCTTGTGTGCAGCCTGGGTGCAGATCTCCTGGCGATCCATATTGTGGTAGGGAAACAAAAATTACATACTCACCATAATTCTTGATCTTCCAGAATGTCTTCACTATTTATTCATAGTTCTAGGTCTGAGCTGGAGGCACTAGGACCCCTTAGGAGCAAAGTCTTTTGCAGCCTACAGCTTAGGGGATCGGTTTTGGTGCAGATACCATCCACGTGGTAGACATAATGACATGGCACTCGTGGGCTGGCCAGTAACCAACACCAGCCTCCCCCCACCTTCCTCATTTCTGTTTGCCAGAAGAGAAATCTCTGGGAGAGAAAAGAGATCAAGAGAGACACAAGAGTCCTGGCCCAAAGGGACAGGAAAAGGAGGTGGGAAATAAAATCATAAAAGAAAAAACAAAACTACCAGCTTAGACAAAAAATAAGGTGTGGGCCTAAGTGGCACAAAGGTAGCACGTAAAAGGCAGTATAGCGCAGTGTTTTAAGGCTCTGAGCTGCAAATCTGGTGACATCCAGTAGACCAGACCTCTGTTTGAATCCCACAGCTTCCACTTACATACTGTGTGACCCTGAGCAAGTCACTTAACTTCCCTGTGCTCCTAGGTTGCACTTGTAAAAAAACTATCAGCTTAGTGTGCTAATCCTGGTTAAACAGCTAAAAAAATAAATAAATAAAAAGGAGCCAGAGCCTAGTAGTCACCTGGACAGGAAGGTGGAGAAGGGCAGTGTACCTGGTCTGGAGCTCTGGCTAAGCTGGAGAGACCAAAAGGAATCTCCTAAGAAGAGAGTAAGGAAAATACAGAGAGCCTTGTACTAAGAGTACAAGAAATGAAAATTACACACCTATCGTAATTCTTGATCTTTCGGAGTACCTTCACCATTCATCACTGGTGGGTGATTGGTTGGAGATAAGCACCCCACAGGAGCTTTTTTTTTTTTTTTTTCATTTTATTTTGGGGAGGAGCCTGCATTGCCGACGCCACCCATGAGGCCGATGCACTGCGTGGTGCACGAGGGTTGGCCAGAAATGGCCGATGGCTCCTTCTCCACCTCAGTTCTGCTCATTAGCGAGATAAGAGAATAAGAGAGAGATACAGAAGCAAATGAGATTGGAGCAAGGGAGCCCATGGGACAGCAGAAGGAAAAGGATATAAACTGAAAAAGTAGTAGGCCTACCAGAGGAGGAGATGGAGACTCTGGGAGAGTATGGGCTGAAAGGCCCCCAGTCCCTCGATGGTAATCTATGGACAGGAAAGGAAAAGGAAAGAGAGGGAAGAGGAAGGAGAGGGGGGGACCAACATCCATTCACTAAAAATGTCACCAACAGCTTAATCTTGTTGAAGGTCAGTTGGCATTCATCTGTATCCCCCTCCCCCAGGTCGTACCTGAAAATGGGCAAAATTTGTCTAGTGCACTTACCCGGTCAACAAAAACAAATAAATAAATATGGTGACTTGGATCTTAAGAGAACAAGAAGTACCTCCAGGGAAGGCAGGCAGCCAAACCACAGGTATCTGTTACCGAGGCTGAATCTCGGTTTAATAATCTCCCCTTAAGGAAGAAGAAGAAGCATTGAGGAGGTCCCCCCCCCCTCCAATCCCTTGTGGGTGGAGGCCACCCTTGGTGAGGATTCCCCACACTCCTCACCTCCCCGGTTACCAATTTCCAAAGGAAGAACCCACAGGGTTAAGGGAGGGGGAAGAGTGCCGATCCCACCTATTAATATCTCCCTCCCAGGAAGGGGAAGGAGACAGGGAAGTGGAGAAGAAGCAATATAAAGAAGGGAGTGGAGGGGAGTCCCCACTAGCCCCACCCCCCCATCCCAGGGGACCCCAAGAGCTGGCATAACCTGATGGGTGGACCGACCCAGGAGATTGTACCCAGGATAAGGGAGAGGGGGCCCAATAGAAGTCTCCCACCTAGATATTGCTGGAAAGCCCTGCTCGCCCTCCTCCCAAAAGTCCCTCTTGCCACCTCCTAGGACAAGGAGGGGCGCCAAGCAATAGAGGGACCCAACTGGATCCCCGAGCTGGAGGGTGAGCAGGGAGGAGGCATCACCCAGGGACTGAGGCCTTCTGAGGGGAAGATGGGTGGGATTCAGTGATGAATGGTAAAGATACATAGGAAGATCAAGAATTATGGTAGGTACATAATTTTCATATCTTCCCTGTGTCAGTCTTCACCATTCAACATTGGTGGGTGAGTAACGAGCTCCTCCAAATGGGGCCCAGTATTTCCCTGACAGATCAGCATCCCTCAGCCCCCCATGGGGGAAAACATGGGGGGGATGGAAGAGACCCTTTACTGGCCAGTTAGGCCTGGGACTGGTCATGGCGAGACGGGGTCCCCTGTTCCCTGGGGGAAGAAAGGCACCCCTGCAGTTCTCATCTCACCCTGCATGAGAAAAGGTGGGTCCCCCAAAATGAGGAGGCCATCACCCTATGCTGGGCCAAGGGTGATAATGTGATAGGTGAAGCCACGCCATCCACCTTATGCAAATCGCTGTTCCTGCAAGCTGTGACGCGACTTCACTGGCATCATAAGATGCCCTTGACTGGTGCCTTGCTAGCTCCAGACCAACCGCAGAGAGGGCTACAGCTTGCCGGTTAACCTCTGAATCAGGCAGCACTGTCAGTGCCTGGCCCAGCATCACCCACAGATGCCAACCCCATAGTGGGATGCAGCAGAGTGCTTGGAGACCTCTGGGGTGTGCTGTACCGATGCTGGCAGTCCAAAGGGTCTGGAGCTGTGACAGATGGAAGCTGCCAGGCACTGTACAATGCCTCCTGGAAAGGGATAGGCCAGGAGGGGACTACCAAGTTGTTCACACCGTACTCGCCTAAAAAGGCTTGCGTTGTACACTCTGTATTGTAACAGGCTATAAAAGAGATATGCAGGTCCCGGACCAGCCTCGCCAGGAAGCACCAATACTGGACTTGATCAGCGTCATAGGACAGATGGACAGAAGGCTTCTCTTCCTCAAGGGAAGAAGCCTGAGGAACCCGAAGAGTCAGACTCTGGCTGCGGAGGGGGAAGATAGTTGAAAACCTGCTCATCCATGGCACTAACGTACTGGGGGAAGTCTGCAGCCTGGGATCCGAACTGTTTCCAGGTCAAAGGTCCCAAAGGACCAACATGGCCTGGGAGAAGGGGGGCTGAATGCAGAGGCAAGGGTGAAGAACTGGCCACCATATGTGGCATGCCTCTGCCAGGGCTAAAAGACCTAGTAGGTGATCCTGGAAGAACAGGGAATCTGTAGTTCTGCTGTGCCACCGGCCTGTGGAGCACAGAAAAATGGTCGGGACTGAGCCCTGAAGGGGAAGCTTCCCTATGAGGGGACCAGGGCCGCATGGATCCAGAAGGGTGGTCCCCAGCCCCACTCAATGAGGACTCCCTTGAAAGAGATGAGGGAAAGAACTTGAGTTCAGCGCTGTGGCTCCTCCCCGAGCCTCTAAGGACTACAGAGGAGAGTCGCAGCCACTCACACTGACCCCTCAACCCTGCCGATTCCAAGAAAAAGACCTCCTTCCTCTCCGTGGACCCTGTGCCATAGGACCCCCGACTCCGCAGGCTCCTCAAGGAGAGCCTCAGTGGAGAGGGATCCAGTCATAGCCTTAAGAGGGGGGGCCGCACCGGGGTGACAGCCAACTCCTCCCCCAAAGCCTGGACCACCACACCCATAGCAACAGGGCCGCTGACCTGCACCACCACCCCGGCGCCACCACTGGCCTGGGGGGGTCGGGGGTGGTTGCAGTCACCAGAGTCGCACTTGGGGAGATGCAATAGTCCTGGGCCCCGGAGAACCCACCAACTCCAGGAAGTCAGGTTGCCAGTCCAGTTCAGCCTCCCAATCATCTAGCTCTGGAGAGGAAGAAATCCAGAGGAGCTCCAGACTGGCGACCCCAAGGGCTCTCCAACCTACGGTGCTGCAAGCGGCACCACAGGTAGGCCCAGCACCCCTTGTGGTGCTGCCCTGATCACCGGAACTGTGAACGGTTCCGGGATCTATGGCGGTGCCGGCGGGTGGCACCGAGGAATGCCCCACACTGGTCCAAGCAACCATGGGCCCCAACAGGTGACTGTCAGGGTGGTGCTCCTGGCCTGGCCCCGGGTGGAGCCAGACCGGTCCTCCGGCATCACAGTAGAGACCTCCTCCATGGCAAGGCTAGAAGAGGAGGAAGTCCCCTCCTCACCGGACTGTGTAGGCCCAGGAGGGAACCCAGGGGAAGGGTGAAGAGTCCTACACTTGGATCAACAAGAGTGACGCCACCCCCCAAAAGTCAGCAGAACCCTACAAATTTTTAACTTGCAGTGCTCAAGAACACGATGGTCCATCGAAAAGCAGGTGTCGCAGTGATCCATGTCATGCTGGGGTCCAAGGCAGGAAAGACAGACATCATGCTGGTCCGTCACGGAGACAAGCCGGCTGCAGGGACACCGACGCACAGGAGGCCTGCCTGCTTTCAACGAATGTGTCTTGTCCCCCGAACCTGGCATGATGCAATGGTAACTCAAAAACTTAAACAGAAAAGACAACACCATTAAGGAAAGAAAAGGAAACATAGAATTTGACGGCAGATAAGGACCGCTTGGCCCACCCAGTCTGCCCATTTCCCTACCTACTAGATAAGCTGCAGTTCCTAGTTAACCAGCAGCCTACTTCTTCCTAGCCCCACCCCCTAGAATTGCCTTATGACTGTCCCATGCATGCTTGAATTCCACCACTGATTTTGACACCACAACCTCCTCCGGAAGGCTGCTCCATGCATCCACAACCCTCTCTGTGAAAAAATACTTCCTTAAATTACCTCTGAGCCGCTCCCCTCTATCTTCAAATTGTGCCCTCTTGTTCTTGCACACCTCTTTTTTTGAAAGATGCTATTCTTGGACTATGTTGATTCCCTTGAGGTACTTGAACATTTCTATCATGTCCCCCCTCTCCCTCCTTTCCTCGAGGCTATACATATTAAGCTCCTTTTGTCTCTCTTCATATGTCTTCTGGTGCAGACCCTGCACCATTTAGTGCCCTCCTCTGGACAGCTTCCATCCTGTCTATGTCTTTTGTGGAGATTGGGTCTCAGAACTGCACACAGTACTCAGATGAGGTCTCACCAGCTGTCTGTACAGAGGGATAATAACTTCCTGTTTTCTACTGGTGGTGCCTCTCCCTATGCATCCCAGTATCCCCCAACCCTCCTTGCTGCCCTCTCCATTGCTTGCCCATCTTTAGGTCATCTGATATGACTACCCCAGGTCCCTTTCCATTTTGTTGTTAGTATCTCACCCCCCATTGTGTACTCTTCCCCTTGGTTTTTGTTTCCCAGGTGCATTACCTTGCACTTCTTAGCATTGAATCTAAGCTGCCATACATTTGACCATTCCTCTAACCTTGCCAATTCCCTTCTCATCCTTTCCACCCCACCCTGTGCATCAACTCTGTTGCAGATCTTTGTGTCATCTGCAAAGAAGACATACTTTTCCTTCCAGTCCTTCTGCAATGTCGCTTATAAAGACATTGAAGAGGACCCGTCCTAATACTGAACTCTGCGGTACCCCACTAGTAACCCTCCTTTCTTCTGAGTGGACTCCATTTACTATTACTCTCTGTGTCCTATTCTCCAGCCAATTCTTTACCCAGGCTGTCATCTTGGGACCCACTCCCAGGCTGGCTAACTTATATATTAATCTTTTGTGTGGGACTGTGTCAAATGCCTTGCTAAAGTCTAGGTAGGCCATGTCCACAGCCCCTCCCTGATCTACTACTTTGGTCACCCAGTCAAAGAAATCTATCAGATTCGTCTGGCATGACCTTCCTGCTGTGAATCCATGCTGCCTAGGGTCCTGTGCCCCTCTGGCCTCTAGATACTTGACAATTCTTTCCTTCAGAAGTGATTCCATCAGGGTCTTCAGTAGAGGTGCTGAGTGGTGAACGGCAGAACTGAGGCGGATTACTTAAGGTGGCATTGACAGCGGCTCCGAGAACTGATTCCGAGGTGTCGAAAATGGCTCTAGGACTGATGAGGCCACAATGGCATACTACGAATTCTTCAGCTACAGGCGAGGTGCTGTCTCGACAGTGGGAGAAGCAAAACTGAGGTGGAGGAGCCAATGGCCGTTTCTGGCCAACCCACAAGCGCCATTCAGTGTGTCCCCCAAAAAAATAAATCCCCCACAGGGTGATCATCTCAGGCCAATCACCCACCAGTGATGAATGGTGGAGATTGACACAGGGAAGATCAGGAGAGTTTGGAAAGAAAGAGATAGGATAAAGGATATAGATATCCTCATACCACTTCTCAAGCCAAAAAGGGTGAGAATGTCCTCCCCTCCACGATGAGGCTGATGACATCCACAGGAGGCTGAACTATGACTGACAGAGTTTGAACATGTTAAGTAAGACAGCGCTAGACTGACTATGCCCACAGGGGCTTAAAGTGTAGCTGGCCAAGCTTGCCAAAGTTTCAAAAAATGGTAACAGCCTTGGGTGTGAATAAGTGCTGAAATTAAGGAGAAAATGAAAATTATATACAAACCATAATCTTTGATCTTCTAGGAATATGTTTGCCATTGATTCACATTAATGGATTCTGAGCTAGAGGTGCTAGGAACCTGCAGGAGCCAAAACTTTTCAGGAGGGCTGGTGCTGAGGTAAGCTAAATGCATGCATGGCACTGTGAGACTGGCTTTCATTGCATGACTTATCTCGGCACCAGCCCTCAATTGCCTCAGTACTTTTTTTTTTTTTTTTAAATAGAGGAGGTGCAGCATAACTAGCACTTATTCACTATACATAAGTGCATAAGATAGCCCTGATGATCCTTGTAAGAAGCGTCAACAAATGACTAATGCAGCGTCTTGACAGCCCAAATGAAGAACAAGGGGTGAAGACCAACAGACTGGAATGAGCCCAGGGGATGGCAAGTGGGCATGTGAATCAATAATAAAGATATTCCTAGAAGATCAAGAATTACGATTAGTATGTAATTTTCATAACTCCCAGGAATCAGTCTTCACCATTGATTCACACTAATGGATCAAAGTACCAAAGTCAGACAAAGACTCTTGGACTAGGGCAGTAGGCACCGAGGCTCAATCAGGACAGTAGTCCATTCAGGATAGTCTTGCCAAAAGAGGCCTGTTGCCTGGCATGGATATCCAAGACACAGTGCTCATCAAAAGTGTGCACTGTACTCCAGAGGTTGCAGTTCTACAAATATCACTGATCGGTACAGAGTGAATCTCTGCCAGACACGTGGCAACTAGTCTGGTGGAGTGGGCACGTACCTGATCTTCCAGCTTGATCTGCGACATGGCATGGCAGTGGTGTAGACAGTGCTCAATCCATGCATAAATGCACTTGACTACCAGGCTGTCCCTTTTGTCTGGGATTGAAATCTGGATTGCCTAAAGACCTTAGTTCTGTCCAGGTAAAACTTAAGGACTCTCCTGACAGCCAGAGAATGTTCTCCCTCATTCTGGAAATCTGTAGAGTAGGAAGGCATCATTAGGGGTTGATTCAGATGGAACTCTGACATCACTTTCGGCAGCAACTTAGGGTGTGTGCAGAGAACTTCCTTGTCTTTTTGGAAAACCGTGTACGGGGGATCTGTGACCAAGGCTTGAATTTCAGAGACTCTGTGAGCTGAGGTGATGGCCACTCGAAAAGCTGCTTTCCAAGTTAAGAACTTTAGCTCACATGTCACAAGAGGCTCAAAGGGCTTACGAGTGAGCATAACCAACACAAGGTTGATATCCCATGCTGGTAGTGGCTTCTGGATGGGTGGCCTGGTATGTAAAATGGCCTTAAGAAACCTCTTAAAAAGTGGCAATTGAGCCAAGTAGAGGGTACCAAAAGGCTCATGGTATGTAGATATAGCACACAAGTGGACCATGATTGTGGAATACTGCAAGTCAGCATCAGAAAGGTCCAGCAAGTACTCCAGAACCTTGTCAGGCAGGCACCGCAAGGAGTTCAAGTGGGTTTTGAAGCACCAAATGGAAAATCTTTTCCACCTGATTGTGTAAGTTCTGCTGGGGGAAGGTTCACGGGCAGCCAAAAGTTTTTCACAGACCCTCGGATACCTTGCACCTGTTCACTTCCATTTCTTCAGGAGCCAGGCCTGAAGGTGAAGGGAGCACAAGTTAGCATGGCCCAGGTGATGCAGACTAAGTAAAAGTTCATCCTGACTGGGGGGATCCTTGGTGTGCTGACCAACTGTCTATTCAACAGAGGAAACCACATCTGTTAAGGCTAGCAGGGAGTGATTTAGAATAATCTTACCTCTGTGGGCCTCCAATTTAAACAGAACCTTCTGCGCCAGAGGGACTGGAGGAAATGTATACAGAAATAGATTTTGCCATTGCAGTCTTGATTTCTGGACCAGAACTGAGGCAGTTTGGTATTGAGCGGGGGTGCACAAAAGTCCACATCTGGTGTTAACTACTTGAACAGCAATATCAAGTCTGGAGCTACTGACCACTCATGAGCAACAGCCTCCATTCGACTGAACTTATCTGCTACAGTATTTTGTACTCCTGGCAGATAAACTGCTTGGAGCATTATCCCTTACTCCAGGCACCATTCCCACACACTCACTGTCTCCCTGCCTGCAGAGAAGGTAAGAGCGTGTTCCTCCTTGCTTGTTTATGTAAAACATGACTGACTTGTTGTCTGTCTGTGGGAGGACTGTTTTGTGGATGACAAGGTCCACTAGGGCTTGGATGCCGTACAATACAGCTCTCATTTCCAACACGTTGATGTGGAGCGTGAGTCTCAGAGGTTCCAAACACCTTGTGTTCAGAGATGCTGACAGGTGCTCGATCCCATCAGGAAGGCATCCATGATGATAGCTGCTTGGAGTTCTAGCTGGGAGAAGGAAAGCCCTGGTGGAGGTTGTCCTCCTCTGTCCACCATGCAAGTGACCGAACCTGGGGCTTAGTCATCAGAATGGGGTAAGTCTGAGGATGTGATGCCTGTGACCACTGTGCACAGGGCATCCACTAAGCTGTTCTCATGTGTAATCATGCCAGGGCACTGTAAACACTGAGTAGGTCATCAGACCCAGCAAGTGTTAAATGGATTGCACTTGGACAGATCTGTACTCCATTACGTAGCATGCCATCTGTAGGATTGCCTGCCTCCTGCTCTTTGGAAGGAAGGCCTGAGCCTTGGTAGTATCCAGAAGATCTCCTATAAACAGGAGTTGTTGAGAAGGCTGAAGCTTAGATTTCCATAGGATCAGCAGAACTCCCATAGAGGTAATGAAGTGAGAGGCTGGAGATACTGCTAGGTCTCCTGCTTGTATGAACTGGCTATCAGCCAGTCACCCAGATAAGGGTAACCTTGTAGTCCTAGTTTTTCTCAGGTGCCCTGTGAGTATTTTATTTATTTAGCTTTTGTTTACCGGGTAAATGCACTAGACAAATCCTGCCTGTTTTCAGGCACGACCCGGGGGAAGGGGATACAGATGAATGCCAATTGACCTTGAACCAGATTAAGCTGTTGGTGGTATTTTTAGTGAATGAGGGAAATTTGGACAGGACACCAGGGAAATTCCCCTACTCTTTTCAATAAGTGCCATGGGATCTTTAACATCCGCCTGAACTACCACCAATCCAGGCAGATGGGACCTCGGTTTAACGTCTCATCCGAAAGACGGCACCTCAGAAATGCAGCACCCCTCTCATGCTGCATTACAGTGTCAGTACTGGGATATTAACCCAAGTGCCAGATGTGGGAACTGAACCCATAGCCCTCTGATCTCCCGGCCTCAGAGGCGAGTATGCTACCTACTGAGCCACTGACACTGATTTATGACTATATTGACAATATTTAAGCCCACTAGAGTCAATTATAAATCTGGCTACCAGTCTAAAATTGACTGGGTTGTGATCACTCATCTGGATATGGTGGTCACAGCAGGTATATTGAGGGACAGTGTGACAACAGCCTCGTCTTTTATGAATGGTCTGCAAAGAAGCCTCTGGTTGAGCCAATGCTAGTAAAGACTTTCAATATTAATTATATGGATACAACTGCTTGTAATGTGGTAGTATACTGGCTGGCATTATTATAACATTTTAGAAGTAGTTAGCTTTCACTTCTTATATCTGAAATATTTTTCCTTTTCCGTTTAGCTAATTAGATTTACTTCCTGACAGTACTATGTGTGATGTGTGGAACAGCATTCTTACTGGAGGTTAAACATAGTCACGTTGTATTCCTCCCTATCCATCATCAGCATTGCAACCTCATTGATTGGTTCTTCTTGGTTACTAGGGATGTCACAATATCCTGCTGCTTGGTTGGTAAACTGTTACACATGTTACCAATCAAGCTGCAGGGCTCGTGAAGTAACAATGAATGAGGTCACATGCTGATGATGTAGTGGAAGGAAAACAAGGAAGGGGAGGGAGTTAGAAGGCCCTAAACGTCATACTTCAAAAATAATTTATTAACATGCAGACCTGGTTCTGTGTCCGAAGGATGGTCCTCAATACCAAAAAACTAATGCTATCAATATGAGCTGAACAAAGAAGCTGGGAAATTTGGATTTTTCCTTGAAAGTCATTGAATGAATAATTGTAGAGACAGTCAATCAATTTAAATACTTAGAAGTAGTTTTAGATAGTACTCTTTCCTATGTCTGTCATGTGGATTATATAATTAAGACTATTCATCAGCAGTTGGCTCTTTGTACATGGTTTGGAACAGTCTTTTGCTGGAAAGGGGTGTACTCGTAGCCAAGAGCTTGCTTGTGTCAGTACTGGACTATGATATCCTTTGCTATTCTGGTACAGGATGTGGGGTTTTATCTGCGGTTAAAGTTGTATACAGCTCAACCTGTCATTTTATTACTGGGTTACCATTCCATATTCATCACTGTATGCTGATACAGACCGCTCAATTGCCCAGTTTTGATGGTTGTGTTACAGCAAACAAAATCAGATTTTCTTTCATAAGATCATCTTGGGCAAGGTCCCTTGTTCGATTGCAGAACTTTTTCCATTACAACAAAACAACTGTAATACTAGTTTTCAGGTTCCTTCACATTTTGTTATTCTCTTTCACAGAACCTGTTTTGGCTTGAGAGTTTTTGATTATGTTGGCCCAGGTACTTACAATAATTTACCCATGTCAGTTCAATTGTGCAAGTCTATACTTACATTTAAAAAACAGTTATGTAACCTTCTCAACAATCAGTTCCACTGCAACTGTGTCTAACTTACTGAATTTGATGTATTTTTTAATTTTGTATTGTCATTGTTGTAATTGCTGGTCGCACTTGAAAAAGGACAATTTTTGCTCAATGCGCCTTTCCAGGGTAATCAATAAATGAAATTAAATATCTGCTTTAAGGTAAAGCAGTGCTTTTCACATCACACCTAATACTAGTAGGTAGAAAACCACTTAATGAGCACACAGAAATAAAAAGTAATAAGGAACTACTTTTAAAAATGCAAATGTTTCTGCCTGCTATATTTTGCCACTGTCAGCTCTTTAAGAAGTCTCTGCCAAGCCTGGACTGGTCAATAACTTTGCTGATACCGATGAAGCATGATCTTTTTATAATATTTTTGAGACACTGTGTAACAACTTTGTTCCTGTTAAAAAGGCCCATATTAAAGAAAGCAAACAAAAACGGAGTATCATAGATCAATTAAACTCATAAAAACAAGGGGTAAGTGTTGAAAAGGATTCTAGAAACTGGGTCATAATCATCTCCTGTTAAAACAAACTACTCTGTAACACATGTATGGTCCTGGTACTGGGAAGCAAAACTCAAGTTTTTAGGGACACACCTTGTGAAACTTGTATTTTGGCTAATGACACTTGGAGAATGTTAAATAACTTTAGTAGGACATAAGAAAAGGTTAGGCCTTTGTACTTATAATAAAGCGATAACAGTGTTTTCACTGATCCTCAGAATTCAGCCAACTGTTTTAATAATTATTTCAGAAACACGGAAAGATGTGCTTGTCACGTCTTTCTAAACAGTGAACTGATCTCTTTCTGAGACCATGGCAAGTTCTTCTTTTCATCCTAAGTTTTATTTTAAATATCTGACTGTTCAAGAGGTATTCTATATCTTTATAACCTCTCCTTGAAACCAATAGCAGGCCCTGATGGAGTTGACATAAGTTTAATACAGACTGCTAAACCAGCTTTGGCTGTGCCCCTTTGCAAAATCCATTTTGTTGTAAAATTATCCACAGTCTAGAAATAAGCTACAGTGTGTCCTATACTGAAATCAGGGGGGAGTCATCTCTCATTTCTAATAATTTCTTTACTGGTACTCCTTGCAAAAGTGCTGGAAAGAATCATGCATTATCAAATGATCCATCACCCGGAAAAGTTGGACTTACTGACCTCAGTACAACATGGGTTTAAATCACAGCACAATACCTCCATGGCCAGGGTGAGGGTCACCCACTGAGCTCATCAGGCTTTTGACGCGGTTAGTTTGTGGTCCTCACCAAGGCCTTAGATTTGATTAATCATATGAAATGTATGCCTATTTTGCATAGCAATCACTTATCTCAAGATATTTTAATGTGGCTTGGCAACTATTTCTCTGACAGGATGCAACAGACCAAGATTACTAATGCATTCTCTCAGTATTTTCCAGTTGGAACAGGGCTCTCATAATAGTATGGCAAAGCACTCTGTAAAGACTTGAACTGCTGAGGATAATCCAAATGGCAGGACTCTGAACTGATGATGATGTCTTAGCACAAAGAAACAGAGGTATCTGTAGTGGCTGAGGTGCAGTAGAATATGCTGATAAGCATCCTGCATATGTCTAAGGTGGCTAAACAATCCTGAGGCTTCAGGAAGGGAAGCAGAGATCCCAGAGAAATCATACTGAACTTCTGCTGATCCATGAATTTGTTAAAATTTCTGAGGTCAAACACGGGACACATGTCCCCCGATTACTTTGGCATGAGGAAGTAGTGGAAATAGAAGCCTGTGTTGTGCTTTGACTCTGGCACCATCTCCACTGCCCTGTTGCACACAAGGCCCACCATCTCCTGTGCTCCTGTGCCAGAAGCTCTGATATGTGAGCTTATAAAAGGAGTTGTCTTCTGGGTGGATAGTCTGGAGGGATTTTCTGTAAAGGTCAAGGAGTATCCTTCTCAGGTGATCCTGAAGACCCACTTTGTCTGTCATGATGGACTCCAACTGACAGTAAAACTGGGTCAGGCACCCTCCTACTGGAGAGGTGGGGGGGGGAGGTCTGCTCGGGCAGCTGAGGCAGGACTGGGGCCGGAACGTCAGGGGTGGCACTAGGTGCTTTCGGCACCTGTACCTTTAGCTGCACCTTCTTTTGCAATTGGGGAAGCAGAGATTTGTTTTGAGCTCCTCTACATTCTCCTCAA
This sequence comes from Neoceratodus forsteri, assembly GCA_016271365.2. Taxonomy (NCBI): domain Eukaryota; kingdom Metazoa; phylum Chordata; order Ceratodontiformes; family Ceratodontidae; genus Neoceratodus; species Neoceratodus forsteri. The sequence goes on along the minus strand of CM057456.1, from coordinate 158,804,976 downwards.
AAGGACTGCCTGTTCTGAAAGAAACCCCTATCCTTTCCCTCTCTGAGGATTAGTAGGGACTGACCTAGGAGTCTTTATAGCTGTACTAGCTTTCCGAGAGGTTTCAAGAGACTTCTCCACCTGCTGTCCAAACAGGCAAGTGCCATTGAATGGAACATTCATAACCTGCTGTTGGACATGTTGAGGAAATCCAGAAGTACAAAGCCAAAAGTGCCTTCTGATATAAATGCCTGCCACAGCAGAGCAAGAAGCAGTGACAAAGGCATCCACAGCTGCTTTAAGCTGACTACTGTTAGATTCAATGCCATGAGTAACAGTTTGCAGGATCTTCTGTTTAGACTCAGAGTCAGGCACGGACTCGGAGACTTAAGTGAGCTCCAAAAAGCTATATTCATATTTGGAAAAATGCCCTTGGTAGCTGGCAGTTCTCATGCACAGAGTAGCCTTGGTGAACGCTAGCTTACTCATAGTGTCTATCTTGCACAGTTCCTTGTTAATGGGATGTGTAGTGAGCTCCTGGGGCAGAATGGCTTTGTCAATCTCAATAAGAGTAACAAAAGCATCATCTATAGGTTGAAACAATACACCAGGCTGTCCCTAGGGGCAGTGTGCTTTCTATCTATCTACCTAAAGACAGACAGAACAGAAGTAGACCCATTCCAAACTGCAATGCTGGAGGAATAGGAGGAAGTTAACAGGCATGGTAGAAATGTTTAACCACTGCAGACAGACACATTTACCTGAGGGTCAATAGTTGAAGGCTCAAAATCAAGTGCAAAATGCACTTTATTTTTTTTTTAAGCAAAGCCTGAAAAGTCAAATCCTCCTGAGGAACAGGAGGTCCTGGGTCCCAAGAGTCCAGGCTATAGAAAGTGTCATCATCACTGCCCTCAGAAAAAAATGAGTTCAGGGTCAGACTCATCCTCTTCCAACTCCCCCCCACCACCACCAAAAGGAGGATCAGGCTGGAGAGTCAATCGCAAGTTCCCCAATCCAGAATGAGGCCTAGGTAACATCAGGGACACTGGCCCCAATTTATGAGGAGCTGACGTCAGAGGCGGCACTGCGGTCATAAGTGAATCCAGCACCTGGAGGTCCCCACCACGAGGGCAGCGCGAATGCTGGCACCAAAGCTGGCACCAGGAAAGGTCCTGAGAGGCCTAAACTCAGCACCGACCCCAGTGCCAATGATCCAGCTGGCACCGAAGTGCCTGGCAAAGGCACCGCAGCTGGTCCCACAGTGACAATGAATGGAGGTGCGGGCCAGTGGGATAGGAGTTGGTGGCACGGTCACTGATAAGGGCCCCTGGGGCTGCTGTCAGAGCCAAATGCACTGCCTTGGCTTGAAGGCTCCACCTATGGCTCCAGTGCCACCAGCCCCAAAAGGCCAGGGACCAAGTCTGCAGGCAGAGGCAAAGAAGCAAGATGGTGCACCCACTGCTCCACGAGAGCTGGCCAGTGGTGAACTGCCCACCTGAATCCCCACTAACAGATGAGGAGTGACTCTAGGCCCAAGACTTGGACTGCCCATAAATGGAAGTCAGTGAGGGTGACCATGAGTGGTACCATTTCTTCCCCTTCTTATGGGAAGAGGCAGAACTTGAGACCAAGCGGTACCGCAACCCCGACCAGGATCAGGAATGGGCCCACTTCTTTTTGTGCTTCCAGGAGGTCTGTCCTTCCTCCTAGACACAGGACTGCCCATCATCAGAACCCTTCCCTGAAGGGGGAAGTGGACCAGACATGGCCCAGCTGCCAGAGCAGCTTGACTGAGAAGGCTCACTAACCATCATCGTCCGTGGCCATTGACCAGGGACTCAGCAGGGCTATGAGAGATTAAAATATTTTTGTAAATTCACAGAACTGATGCAAAAATAAACACTAAAAACTGAGAAAAACTGAATGCTGTTGTCTTATAGACATGAAGCTATGACTCCCAGTGGGCAAATAACATCATTTCTGAATTACACTTGATGACAGAGGGAAAAGGAACTAAGACAGTGGAGGGCTGGTGTCAAGGTAAGCCATGCAGTGTGAGACAGTCTTGCGGTGCCGGGCATGTGTACAGCTTACCTTGGCACCAGCCCTGCTAAAAAGTTCTGGCTCCTTCAGGGCCCTAGTGCCTCCAGCTCAGTACCCATTAGTGTGAATCAATGGTGAAGGTCGATTCCTGGAAGATCTGACGGTTTAAGAAAGGAGGGAAGGAAAATTCCCTTTTCAAAATATTTTTTGGGGAGGGATAGGGACCCCAAAAAAGGTATCTTTCTTTTTACCTTTTTTTTTTTTTTAAGGGACAGACGCAGAAAGAAAAATGGAAAGGGAAGAGGGGTGTTGCTGTGAAAGAGCAGGGGTGTCAAATATTCTAAGAAAGTAGCAAGAGGATAAGAATGAAGAGAGAATACACAGGGCGAGCTGCCCAGAGGCCCTGGCTCCTAGCTGAGTGGAGGATGCTGGGTGGTTGTGTGAATAAATGGTAAAGATATTCTGGAAGATAAACAATTACAATGAGCAGGTAATTTTTGTATCTTCCAAGAATCAATCTTCACCATTTATTCCCACCTATGGGTCAGAGTACCAAGCTTTCCACCCAAAAGGGAGAAGCTAACTCACCCTGAGGTAAATGATGCTTCCCTCAGCCCTCTGTGGGGGAAACCACATGAGGGCAGGCACTTTCACAGGTCTGACAGGACTAGAGACTGGTCAGGAGCAGGCGGAAGCTCCAGTGAACCTGGGAGCAGTAGGACACCCTGACTACTCATGCCTGACCATGCGGGAAAAGAAATGAGTCCCCTGGTAATGGGAGCTTGACCCTACATCAGGCCAAGTGAAAGGCAAAACAATGCTGTCCACTGAATGCAGACTGTGGTTCCCACCAGCCTAGAAGCTACCTCGTTGGTGACATAAGATGCTCTCACATGGTGCCTTGCCAGTTCTAGGCGCTGGATGGAAAGGTGAATGGCCTGCCCAGCTGACTCGCTATCTCGCATGGATGGTAACAGCGGACTCCATGTCACCCACTTGCAGTTGCCATAAGCTGCCTTGTTTGTCTGATGTGCAGAGATGCACATCATGGTGCATATAACCTAAAAAAGTCTGCACCAGACATCGGACTCTGCAGACTCAGTGTCAGGGAGCAGTCATGCACAGGGCGCCTAGGCAAACAGGGGGTCTGCAGTACCGGAATCTCAGAAGAGGGAAAAGGGATGGTTCCTGGAGACCCCACAGAAGTGCAATACCTGCGCTGGCATTCCCTTGGGCTGGTATGAGGGCAGACAACTCTGAATGCCTCTGTGAAGGGCCGAGGTCATGGATGGATGACAGTACTGTCTCTGCTGTATATTCACCAAGGAAGGACAGACATGAAAATTACTTACCTACCATAATTCTTGATCTTCCTGTTCATCTTCACCATTCATCACTGCAGGGTGTAAGCCGGAGTGGAGCACCCCGCAGGAGTTTTGTTTTTTTTTGTTAGGGGGAGGAGCCGGAGCCAGTGGTGCCACCCAGGAGGCCAACGTACTGCTCGCTGGTTGACCAGCAATGGCTGTTGGCTCCTCCTCCACCTCAGTTCTGCTTGCTAGAGAGATTGGGGAAACCAGAGGGACAGAGAAAAATGAAGGCGGGGAAAGGGAGCCCGAGGGACAGTATAAGTAAAAGATATAAACTGAAAAAGGAATAGGCCAACCAGAGGACAAAGGAGGAGGAGGAGGAGGAGGATCTGGGAGGGTATGGGCCGATAGGCCCCAGTCCTTGGACAGCCATTGACAGACAGAGAAAAATAATGGGAGGAAGGAGAGAAGGGAAAGGGGGGAACCCATCAACCTTGACTGACCTAGAGCACTGAGCTACAGGGGATGTGCCTCCAGAGGTAGGCAGTCAGCTAGGCCGTAGGCAATTGCTGCAGGATCCACATCCCGGCCTTATTATTATTATCCCCTTCCAGGGTCAGACTAAGCATCCATGAAGAAGGTCCCTCCCTCCAACCCCCTACTGGGTGGAAAAACCCACCCCTGGTCAGGATTCCTCACTTCTCACCCCGATTACTGCTTCCAAATAGAGAACCCTCAGGGTTCAGGGGGTGAGAAGTGAGGATCCCCCCCCCCCCATTTAATAACACCTCCCTCCCAGAAGGGGAAGGAGATTGAAGAGGTAGAGAAGTAAGAAGACAGGAAGGGTAAATGGGAGAAGGAGGAGTCCCTCCCATCCCCATTCCCTCCCCTCATCCCAGGGGACCCCAAAAGGAGTCAGCACATCATGAAGGGAGTGGATGGACCCCAGAGGTCCCCCCAGGAGAAAGGAAGAGGGGTCCACCAGGAGTCCCCCATCTCAGTTTTTTGATTGAGGCCCTACTAGCCCTCCTCCCAATGGGTCCCCTCCGTCGCCTCCTAGGAACAAGGAAGGGCCCTAAGGATACAGTGGGAGAATCCCAGCTGGTTCCCTGAGGAGGAGGGCAAGCAGGGAGGAGGCATCATTCAGGGATTGAGGCCTTCTGAGGGGAAGGTGGGCGGGTTTCAGTGACGAATGGTGAAGATACACAGGAAGATCAAGAATTACGGTAGGTACATAATTTTCATATCTTCCCAGTGTCAGTCTTCACCATTCATCATTGTTGGGTGACTACCGAGCCCCCCAAAGGGGGTTCAGCACTTCCCTGAGGGACAGATGTCCCTCAGTTTCTCATGGGGCAAACATGGGAGCAGGAGACCCACTCCAGGCCAGTTAGGCCTGTGACTGGTCAGGGCGAGGCGGGGTCCCCCGTTCCCTGGGGAAAGGAAGGCACTCCTGCAGATCCCGCCTCGCCCTGCGGGAGAAAAGACGGGCCCCCGGAATGTGAAGGCAATCACCCTGTGATGGGCCAAAGGTAATAACCTTGACAGGCGAAGCCACACTGTCCGCCTAATGCAGATCACTGTCCCAGCTAGCCAATAAATCGACCTCACTGCGTCATAAGATTCCCTTGCTTGGTATCTTGCTAGCTCCAGATCTGTCACAGAGAGGGCTGTGGCCTGCCTGGCTGCCTCCGAATCAGGCAATGATGCCAGCACCTGACCCAGCATCACCCACAGATGCCTGTTATAGGCAGCGTGGTGCACCTGATGAGACTGTCTACATAGCATTGCCTGCGCCGAGGAGAAAACTCTCCACCCCAGGCAGTCAAACTCAGCAGAGTCCAGATCCAGGGGCCAGTTGTGTACCAGGCGCCTGTGTCTGATAGGGGTGTCCAACCGCATCACTCCTTCAAAGGGATGAGGCAACGTACCTGGAGACCCCTAGGGTGTGCAGTACCGATGCTGAGAGTCCGAAGGAGCTGGAGCTGGGGCTGGGGCGGAAGAAAACTGCCAGGTGTTGTACGATGCCTCCTGGAAGGGTATAGACCAGGAAGGACCACCAAGTGGTCCGGACTGTATTCGCCTAGGAAGGTGCGCATCATACGCTCGGTGTTGCATCTTGCTACGTACGATATGTGCAGGTCCTCGACCAGCCTCTCAAGGAAGTGCTGATACTCTGTCTGATCAGTGTTGGAGGACAGGTGGACAGAAGTCTCCTCTCCCTTGATGGAGGAAGATGAGGTGGTCGAAAAACCTGAAGATTCAGATTCTGGCAGCAGCGGAGGGAGACAGGAGAAAGACCTGCTCATCCATGACCCTAACGTATCTTAGAACTCTGCTGCCTGATATCTGAACTGTTCCCAGGTCAAGGACCCACATGGCATAGGAGAAGAGGGCTGGACACAGAACAAAGGGAGAGAAACTTTTTACGGCTAGTGAAACGCCTCTGCCAGGGCTAGGGGACCTAGCAGGTGATCCCGGACTACGAGGCGATCCATAAGTTGGATCAGTCAAAGGCCACTCAACCAGCCTGAAGTGGTCAGAACTGAACCCTGGAGGTGAAGCACCCCTATGAGGGGACCAGGGCTACATGTGTCCAGAAGGGTGGACCCCAATCCCACCCAACAAGGACTCCCTCGAAGGGGACGAGGGAGAGAACCTGGGCTCAGCACTGCGGCTCCTCCCCAAGCCCTGAAGGGCTCCAGAGGAGTGCTGCAGCCCTTCACCCCATCCCCTCAATCCAGACTCTGAGGAAGACCTCTTTCTCATTCCCTGTGCCTTGGACTGGCCCAATTCCACAGGCTCCCCAAGGAAAGCCGTAGAAGAGGGGGTCCCAAGTTCTAGTTTCAGAGGAGGGATGGCACCAGGGACGGAAACCGAGCCCACCCCCAGCACTGGAACCATAGCCCCCGCAGACCCAGGATAGCTATCTTGCGACCCCACTCCTGGCACCACCCTCGGTGCAGGAGCTGGTGCTGACCGCATTCACCAGAGGGTCACCTGGGAATGTGCAACAGTCCTGGGCCCAGGAAAGCCCACAGACTCTGAAGAATCAGGTCGCTAGTCCAGGTCGGCCTCCTGATTGTCCAGCTCCAGAGAGGAGGAAATCCAAAAGACCACCAAACTGGCGACCCCGGTGGTTCTCTCATCCTTGGTACCATGACCGGCACTGCGGGCAGGCCCAGTGTTCCTTGCGGCACCGTCTGGATCAGGAGCTGTGAATGGCTCCAGGATCTGAGATGGCACCAGCAGATGGCACTGAGGAACCTACCATGCTGGACCCAGCAACCATGGGCCATGACACTGGGGAAGCCTGCACCTCCAAGGAGGTGACTGCCAGGCCAGTGCTCCTGACCTGGCTCTGGAGGGGGGGGGGTGGACTATACCGGTCCTCTGGCACCGTGGAAGAGGTCTCTTCTGTGGAAGACAAGAGGAGGAGGAGGCCCCCTCCTCACCAGACTGTATAGGCCCATGAGGGGACCCGGAGGAAGGACAAAGTGACCTGCGCTTGGATCCTCATGAGCGACGCTGCCCCAAGAAAATCGGTGGAGCCCTGCCGACTTTGAATGCACAGTACCCAAGAACACGGCGGTCCATTGAGAAGCGTGCATTGCAGTTGTCCATATCATGCCGAGGTCCAAGGCAGGTTAAGCAGATATCATGCCAGTTCATCACAGAAATTTGCCGGCCGCAGGGACTGGGACACCGACGCATAGGAGGCCAGCCCACTTTTGAAGAATGCTTCTTGTCCCCCGAACCTAGCATAATGTGAATGGTAATAAACGGAAAAGACTCAACACCATGTAAGAAATAAAAAGGAAAGATCATACTGGATCTTCAAATAAATGGCGCAGAGTACCGAATGGCAGAACCAAGGTGAAGATTTCACTCAGACAGCATCGAATGTAGCTCCAAGGTGAGCTGTAGTGTTGCAACGAAACTAGGCCACAAATGACATCAGTTATTTTTTCTTCCACTGCTGCAGGCAAGGTGCTGTCTTGATGGGAGATGCAGAACTGAGGTGTAGGAGGAGCCAACGGCTGTTACTAGCCAACCCGAGAGTGCCATGCAGTAAGTCGACCTTGTGGGCAGTGCCACTGGTGCCGGCTCCTCCCCCTAACAAAAAAACAAAAACAAAAAAAAGCTTCTACGGGGCGCTGCACTCCGGCTCATGCCCAACAATGATGAATGGTGAAGACTGACACAGGGGAGAACCAGGGTATCAGTATCGCAACCTGAGAAATGCTGAAGACTCCACTCCTGCATCATTGTTGCTGGTACTGGGTGTACTCGCATCACAGGAGATGTGGACAGAGGTATCCTTTTTCTCAGAGAAGGAAGTGGGAGAGGAGGAACTGGAGTCAGGAAACAGGGGTGCAGGGGCTTCAGGCCTAAAGATGGCCTGATCATCTTTAAGGTGGTATTAATGAAACACCAGGCACTGTCCTGAACTGATCCTAGGTCACAGACCCGAGAGGACCGAAAAGGCCTCAGAAAGGAGGAGGAGGAGGTGGGGGTGGGGATGGGGAGGAAGGTCACAAGAATTAGGCCAGGTCCTCTGCCAGGGCTAAGAGAGTGCTTAGGGAACCTCTCCTGGGGGGAGGGCCTGGCAAACCCACTCATCAGTGAGCGATCAACAATTGCGGACTGGTCAAGAAGGTGCCCTTGGGAGAAAGCCCCCCGGTGGGGAGAGCAGAGCTGCATAAATCCCAAGGGTTAGTCCCAATCACCAAATATGATAGGGCATGCTGATTCTGGGAAGAAACTCCAGTCTAAACAAGTGCTGCAACTCCTGCCAGAGCTACCACCAACCGTAGGCAAGAAGTGAGCCACAGGTCCAGTGTCCAGGAGCCTCCCCTCACCAGAGCCAACCCTGCCCCTTTTGATCAGGCCCAGACTGAAGGTCAGCGAGTCCTGGAGAATGAATCTCAGAACTGGCACTGTGAATAATGCTGGCCCCCTTCTGTAGTACCACAGATGGTGCCAGGAACAGGCTCAGCACCAGGAATGGCAGTGAGACCTGACCATGCACCACTCCCCTGGCACCGACCACAAAAACCATCCCCTCAGAAACATCTGGCCTTGAGCCAGGCCCAGAACCAGATGCACAAAGGCCCCTATCCTCACCAACCACATCAGCAGTCCTAAGATCATCACCAGGCTCCTCTCCCAGGTCATCCAACCGCTTGGGAGAAGAAATGACAACTATCTGAAGGGCTCAAGATGGACCCAGCTCCAGAGACCCCCCCCCCACAGGACTGCGAACGGCACCAGAAGGGGGCCTGCTCTTGCAGTCAGCACCACCTCACTCACCGATACCAGCCTGTGTACCAGGAGCTAAGGCATCACTGGGCCGAAAAACAAAGGTGCCCACCGATATAGACTCAGCGTATAGCTTTGACCTCACCACTGTCTGATGCCCAAAGGGCCATATGACTGGGAGAGGTGTCCAGCCAGTCCCCCGGAGAAGATCAACTCTCCACCTGTCCCCTCCACCAGGTTCTCTGACATCTTGGCAGAGTATGTGTGTGGAGAGGTCTGGTCCTCCTCAGTACGTACAGTACTGGGAAGGGGTTCAGGGGAAGAGCCCGGGGACCTTACCTTGGCATCCCTGATGTGATGCCTGCCACTGAAAGTGGAGGGTTTGCACCCAAACTTCAATGCATGGATTTCTATGGTGTGGTAGTCCATCAAGAAGCAGGCATTGCACCTGTCCATATCATGGTAACCATCAAGGCAGGTCCAACATGCATCATGTCGGTCCTGAATGGCAATATGGCCCTCACAGGAGCACCGATGCACAGAGGGGCACCATGTTGCCTCCTTTGCTTGCCAGATGCCTTCTTCCCTTTTCACTCCTCAGAACTGGACAATGCCATGAGCAAAAATATAATAAACAGGACAAAAAGGTTTGGCACTACACTATATGGCAAAAATAATGAAGGCTGCATCGAACAAGGTTGGAGCCGAGGGTACGGCATCGAACAATTGGCGATTAACTGAGGAAGGAGTTGTGACACTTACGATGACCAGCGCTCCCACTGTGTGCTCTCAATAGTCACTTAAGCTGTAGGCTGCAAAAGGCTTTGCTCCTGCAGGGTCCTAGTGCCTCTGGCACAGAGCCATAACTGGGAATAAACGGTGAAGACTGATTATTGGAAGATCAGTCAACTGGCAAATGCTCTCAGCTGGGTGGGAAAGAAGTCACATGAGTGCTCCCTGCATCAGGAGGTGGTTCACCACCTGTTCTCCTAGTGGGGCACCACTCTGATGGATGTGTTTGCCTCCTTGGAGAACAGAAAGCTGAGACTGTTTTGTGCTCACCCACCACAGTTTGGGACACTGTTGGGGGATGCCGTTCTGAGGCCCTGGAACCCAGGCCTTGTGTATGTCTTCTTTCCCTTCCTCACGATCCACAAGGTGGTGGTCAAGGTCGGAAGGACAAGGTGTGGATGATTCTGATAACTCTACACTGACCTAGATTTTTCTGATATTTGGATCTCCTCAGCCTCATCAGCACGTATATGTGGTGGTTATCAATTTGCCCAGATTTACTGACCAGACAACAGGGGAAGGTCCTGTACCTTCAATCCCTGCACCTCATGACCTGGTTCCTGAGTAGCTAAAGTTCCAGGCCTTGGGCCTTTCGGAAGCTGTGCTCCATACTGCGGAGGCCTCCCAAAAGGAGTCAACTTGCCAGTGCTACTCCTTTAAATGGAAGAATGAGCTGGATCCCCTTGCCTCCCCTGCAGCTAGCATTCTTGAGTACCTCTGGTCTCTCTTTCAGTAGGTATTGTGTGAAACAACACTTAAGGTGCACCTGGTAACCACATCTGCATACTGGGTGTGGGACAGTATGTCACAGTGGCCCAAGAGAAGGTGGTCAGGTACTTTTTTTAAGCACCTTGACCACCTGTCCCCTCCAGTGTGTGAACCACCACCACAGGACCAACTGCTGGTGCTGGCTATATTCATGGGTAAGCCATTCAAACCTATGCACAGGTGGGTGACCGTCTTCTTGATGACCATTACATCAGCCAGTATGCATCTTTCTTATCTTCCAATAATTAATTTTCAAATAGATTCTTACTAATGGGTCCGAGTGGCTAGCTCAGATAATGTCCCCTGGACAAGGGAGGATGCAAATCAGGATAATAATCCATTCAGAATGGTCCTGCCAAAGGTGGCATTTTGCCTGGCATGGAAATCCAGGGCATAATGCTTGGTAAAGGCATGGCAAGGCAAGCTTTATTTATAAAATGCCCTTTCCTAAAGCATAACAGGAATAAAATCAATGGTGGCTAATAAAACAGCATAAAAGTACAGCTTAGCTGAAGTCAAATGGTGCAGCCCTACATATTTCTGCAATCAGTACCAAGCATATCACTGCCAAAAAGTGGCTACTACTCTGGTGGAGCTGTCGTACACCTTGCCCTCAGGCTTTACTCCTGTCATGGTATAGCAGTGGTGAAGGCAATTCATAATCCAGGTGCAAATGTACTTGATTGTGACAGGCAGTCCTTTTAGACTGGGGTTGAAAGAGACAAGAAGCTAGTTTGCCTTTTTATAAGTCATTGGTTCTTTCCAGGTAAAAACTGAAAGACCCTTTTCACAGTGTACAGAGTTCTCTCTCCATCTTTCTGAAAATTAGCAAAGCAGGCAGAATCAGGGCCTGATTCAAGTGAAACGCCATCACCACTTTAGGCAGAAACCTGAGGGTGTGTACTGAGCACTACCTTGTCTTTATGGAAAACAGTATACGGAGGATCTGTGACCTGGATTTCAGATACACTGCACGAAGTGACGGCCACTAGAAATGGTGCTGTGCAAGTCAGATATTTCATTTCACAAGCTGCAACAGGCTCTAAGGCTTGCGAGTGAGTATAGCCAGCACAATACTGAGCTCCCAAGGAGCCACTGTATTTCAATGAGGTGCCTCATGATGTGTAAGATACCCCCGAGGAACCTGTGACAGCTGTGCCAGAGAGAGGGTGAGAATTGGAAGGAATGGATACAGAAACTGATTGTGCCACTGCAATCAATGCATCCTGACAGAAAATTACAGGTCCTGGACTTCTGCAGCAGAATCCAAGCAGTTTGTTGTTGTGTAATGAGTTGGGACGCAAAGAAGTCCATGTCCAGGGTTCCCCACAAGTTGAACAGTGATCTCACTACATCTGCAGCTAGTATATACTCAAGACAGTCTGCTGTTTTTCAACTTACTTTATCTGCCAGAGTGTTCCGGACTTCTGGCAGATAGATGGCTTGGAGCTGGGTCTCCTGTTCCAGGCACGACTGCCACACTTTCACTGCCTCCCTGCAGAAGGGTAAGTGTGTGCTCCTCCTTGTCTGTTGGCATAATATACAACAGATTTATTGTCTCTCTGGAGGAGGACTATCTTATGGCTGACAAAGTCTGCTAGGGCTTGTAGGTCCTAAGGAACTGCATACATCTCCAGCACAATAATGCGAGATGCGTTTCTGTCTGTCCTAGACCCCTTGTGTCTGGAGACCCTGGCAGTGGGCTCCCCAGTAAAGCATCCATGGTGACAGTTACCTCTGGCTCTGGAGGGGAGAAGGTTAAGCCCTAGAGGGGATTTTCCTCCACAGATGATCACAGCAGGATCCTCACTAGTGGTTTGGTCACCTGAATGGGGTAGTTTTATCAGTAAAATGTTATTGATTTTTACAAGTACAACATCATGAAAATACAGTAATAATAAAATTCACTTTCCATACAATAAAGTTATTTCTATTACTCTAGGTTTAATTTCAGTTTCTATCTTTAACTACTTATACCATTTGCGAGCTTGTGATGCCAGAGACCGTTGAGCACTGAACACCCAGAGTCATTCTCATGTGCAGCTTTGCTAGCGGAACTGTGAACAATGAGGATGCCATGAGTCCCATCATGCATGGCAAGGAATGAGCTGGCACAGTCTTGCGCTCTATGATAAAGCATGCCATCTGCAAAATTGCTCGCATTGTGCTCAGGGACACTGGTTTACCGGGATTGAGAAAGGGCATATTCCATTTTGCACATTGTAAAAAACAGTATTGTCACCGGTGTCTGCTAAGCCAAAATCCGGTTTTACCGGTATTTGGTTCTCTGTACTTACTTTAACAATTTTTAACTCTGTTAACATGCATTTTAGCAATTTTAACCGCCACTGTTGCACATCCTTCCATCCTTGCACCAATTTAAAGTTATTTTAGGTACAAGATGTGATGGCAGCAGCAGCACTACGGCCCCATCCCTCAGGTGTGATGGCAGCAGCAACACCACTATGACCTCCCTTCCTCAGGTGTGACAGAAGCAGTAGCACTGTGGCCCCCATCCCTTAGGTGTGATGGCAGCAGTACTACATTCTCCATCCACCAGTGGTGATGGCAGAATCACTATAGCCCCCACCCCTCCGGTGTGATGGCAGTAGCAACAATGCAGTCCACATCCCTCGGGTGATGGCAGTAGTGACAGAACTATGATCCCCTTTTTTCAACACCCACACCCCACATGCACAAGTTACAAATGACTTAGTCTCTTTGCTTGTTAGAACTCAGATGTGAATTAATCTGAACCATCACCACTAAGGTGGACTACCTTTGTTTTTTCCTATCTATAATTTAACTGCCTGAATTGGATTTCTGCCTGTGACACTGCTGACCAGGATTAGGGAACAGACTTGGGTGTTGGAGGGCCAGCTGGTGGGAGAAGGCTTGATTGTCCAACGACCATGCACCTTCTCCTGGGAGGGAGGGTGGGTTCACGGCTCAGCATTTGCTGGCCCCTGGTGGAGGCCAGAGGCACAACAACATGTCAGCTCTCACTGCAGGAGGGAGCGTGATGGATGTCAGCTTGCGCCTTGACATCATGTGGCCTGTCAAGAAAATGGGAAAACACCTGCTGGCCAACCGAAGGACAGCTGTTGGTCCCTCCATAAACTGGAAGCCCCAGACATGTGTCCGTTCTGACCCCTGCCATGCTCAGGATACACAGGAAGCTCTTTGGGATAATTCTCCTCCCCTGGTAGCCTCCCACAGGGGTAAGGGCCCACTCAATGAAGGGTTACTTTGGGTTACCTGTTAGCACAGCAGGGCAGTGGATGGTGGTTGGGACTCAGCAGTGGTAGGGGGACTTGGCAGGCCTGAAGGAGTGGATGGCCGGGCAGGAGGCGGAAAAAAAAACTGCTTGAATTTACTTCTTTGAAATAAAGTGCCACCTAAAAATTCACAAGTGATTAGTGGAGAACCTTCAATGGATTCATGCATCTCCCAGACATGTGGATGCTTTTTTTTTTTCACTTGGTGTCCATGAAAAAGGTGTCTCCCAGTTTTCATGTCTCTGTTCAGATGTGAATTGAGCACCACTCTGCCCACCAGCATCATACAGCCCTGGGGTCTTACCTTCTGTACGCCATTGACTGTGCTTTCAAAATCCACTGGCCAAACATAACTACACTTAAATACTTAACATTTGCCTTTGTTGAAGCAGTCATCAGAAAACTTTTGTTGTCACAGAGACTGAAACAGCAGGTGGGAGAAAAGGTGCAAATCATCCAATTCACCTAAAAGGGGTGCTAACTGTGAAGTCTTTTCATAAGTAGTAAGGCAGTTTCTTCTTTGTGAACATACTTTCAGACTAGTTGTCATTCAAACAACTGAGGATTTTGGATGGCCCTACTGATTACAGTATAAACTTGAATAAGCTAGTTGGTAACAGTGATCCTGTGTTTAGCAATCTACAACCTAGATGCTCATATGCAAAGAATACAATGAAAACCTGACTAAAATCTAAAAGCAAGCTTATAAAACACATAAAATGTATCTGAACATTTACCTTTACCTATATAAATCATTATGGCACAAGTAAACGCGAGGCAAATTACATGGTACCCTGACTACTATTCTATGATGTAATAAACATATATTGGTATTTTTTCATATTCTTTGTAAAGCAGGTAAGGCCCACTAGGCAGAACTGTCTGTTTTCAGGAGTGACCTAGAAGCACTCGGGAGGTTAAGTGACTTGCTTGGAGTCACACAGTATGCAAATGGGAGTTGTGGGAATCAAACCCAAGTCTGCTGGACGTACCCAGTTCAATCACTGTTTGTTACTCTAACCACTAGGCATGGGTGATTAAACTGAATGGCTGATTACAACAAAGCAGTGTGGGTGATTTCCTTACTGACTCTATATGCAGCAAAGCGGAAAGAATGCAAAGCACAGCAGCATTCATTTTAAGATGCTGAAATCTGGGTCGCCCATCTGCTGCAGTAGCACTATTGCTTGGAATGCCAGTGACCCAGGGTCAGAAGTGAACCTGTTGCTGGAGGCCTGGCCAGGGAGTAGGATTAGCACCCGGAGGACTGCTTTCCTCCTCCAGGAAGGGTGGGCTGCAGGTCCTGCTGCTTTACCACCACCTGTGTGACCACGGATGGTGGTGCAATGGTGCTGCAGAGTGATCAGGAGGGGAGGAAGCTAGCCAGGATCTGGAGCAGTGGCATGTCTCTATGTGACCTACCTCCTTGGAACTCCTCTAGTGCAGATGCCCTCCGGGACAGAGACCAGAAAACCAGGAACAATCACTGTACATCGGTCACTGGCAGAAGGGACCCAGGTGCCCCAGACTTCATAACCAGGCTCGATGAGGGACCCACTGAGCTGCCTGACACACACTAACGGAGTGTGAAGGGGTGACCTGGGGTTCCCTCCCTTCCCACCTGGGGGTACAATCCAGGCAGGATAGGGGCAGGCCCACAGGATCTTCTGAGCATTACCTGGGGTGAAGCTAGGGGATACCCAGCCTAGGGATCTCTGAAAAGTCGAGACTGATACTGTGAGAAGGGGACATAGAAAGAGAAAATAAAACATTTTTTAAAAGATGCTGAAATCTTAGAGATTCTGTGCAGTGACATGCAATTTCTGTGAGGCACTGGTACAAGAATTCAAAATCCGCAAACCAAGCAAGATTCCGTGATTGTTACCGGTGTAACCGGTTAAAAATGGAAAACCAGGGTCCCTGATTGTGCTGTCTGGAAAGAAGGCCTAGCCTGGGCCATGTTCAGAACAGCTTATATAAACAGAAGTACCTGGAAGGGCTTCAGCAGAACTCCGATGGACGTTAGAAACTGCAAGGCAATGGATGCTGCCTGCTCTGTCTCTTGTCTTGATGAGTCTGCCAGGAGCCAGTTGTACAGGTATGTGAAGCCCTGTAGTCATAACCTTCTGAGGTGGGCTGTGAGCACTGAGAAGTACTTCGTAAAGACTTGCAATGCAAAGAAAAGCCCAAAAGGTTGGACTTTGAACTGGTAATGTTGCCTCTCCACACATAAGCATAGGTAGGTACTTGTGATGATAGAGGTGCACCATCATGTGCTAGTATGCGCCTTGCATATCCAGAGATGCTGGCCAATCCCATGACTTCAGGTATGAAAGCAAAAAACCTAGCAAAACCATTTTGAATTTTTCTCAATCAATGTACTTTAGTTTTCTGAGGTTGAGAATGTGGTGCATGCCCCTGATTTCTGGGGTACTGGGAAACAGAGGGAGTAGATCCCTTTGTTCCATCCTGACTCTGGCACCATTTCCGCCACCCTGTTTCTTAGCATGCTTGCAATCTCATGTGTGCCAGCAGCTCTAATATGAGTCAACAAAGGGAACTGCCTCATAGGCAGATTGTCCAGCGGAGTTTCTAGCAACTCCAGCTAATATGCCCTCTTAGATGATCTTTAGAACCCAGTTGTCCATTAAAATGGATTCCCACTGATGATAAAAGTGGCTGAGGCCCCCCCCCACCTGGAAGGAGTGGTCCACTCAGGCAGTTCAAGTGGTCCCAGTGCCATGGCTTCAGCTGGTAGCACTGAGCGCTTTTGCCACCTATTCCTTTGGCTGCACTTTACTTTGGGCTTGAGGTGGCTAGAATCTGTTTTGAAAGTCTCCACAGCCTCTGGCATGAAAGAATGGCTTATTGTGGAAAGAGCTACATCCCCTACCCCTCTGTGGGTTGTACGGAGTTGGCCTAAAAGTCTTAGGAGTTGTGGTTTTGTTAGACTCCTTAAGAGACTGCTTCACCTGCTGTCCAAACATATAAGAATCATCAAAGGGCACCTTCATGATCTGTAATTGCACATCTAGTAAAGGTTTGGAACACGCTACCTCAGGAATTAGTCATCAAAATAATTTATATGGTTTTAAAAAGAGCCCGGATAACCTACTGTAATCTGAACCAATCTCAATTGGTATAATTGTCCAAATGGTGTGGGGGGCAGTCTTGATGGGCCACAAAGCCTTCTTTTGTCCTTTCCAACCCAGTAAACTTAGTAAACCTAGCAGTACTTGTGGTGGTTGGGGAGCACCACTGAGGATGCCACGGTGATGGAGACAATGGTGGGGTACCCGGATCCACAGGCACCAGCAGCTCACAACTAGGAATGCCTTCTGATGCAGATACCTGTAGCTGCAGAGTAGGCTGCTGCATTTATGGAATCCAGAGAGTCATTTAACTGGTGAATGTTAAACTCAATGCCTTGAACAGTCAGTAACATCTCTTGCTCAGTCTCCATGTCTGGTAGGGCCTCTGCCTGCCAGTGACTTAAGCATGCACCAGAGGGCATACTTGTATTTCAAGAAATGGCCTTGGCATCTAGCTATCCTCATGCCTAGGGTAACTGAGGCATAGACCCACTTGCCCATGATGTCTGCTTTGCATGAGTCCTTGTTAGTGGGATGCACTGTGACCTCCTTGGGACTATGTCTATCGTTCTCAGCCAAAATGACAATGGCATCAGCTATTGGCCAAGTAAAATACATAGGTTTAGTCAGAGGAGCCACATATTTTCTGTCTGCCTGTTTGGGGAGAGTGGCCATAGTCGCATGCCTCCTCCAAGCCATCTCTTAGAGGGTCTCTAGTGCTGGCTGGATGGTAGGAGTAATAGAAACTGGGATGTTAGACGCATTTAGAAACTCTAGCTGGACGCACATATCCTGGTCAATAGCTGCTGTCTCAAATTTAAATTGCTAAGCATGTTTTTGAGCAGAGCTTAAAAGATGAGATCCTCATGAAGTACAACAAGAACCAGTTCAGTTTTCTATGTGCCATAGACTGTGTTGCCCTCATCCCTTTCAGTTAAGATCAGGTCTGGATTGGACTCTTCCACATCCTGATTGTAAAAAGTTGACCCTGGCTGAGGCCTCGGCAACACTGATCCTGGCCTATGATAAGGTCTTGGGAATGTCACCGTCAATGGCACAGAGGGCGGCAACAGTGATGTCAGCACTGAGGCAGGGTCCAAAGAGCCTGACCATGGCACAGCACTCAGCACCATCAATGGTGTCGAGGGTCTTGCCCCAAAAAGCTTGTCAGAGGCACCATGGCTCTTCTTCATCCCCAGAGGGATCAGAAAAGACACAATTGGAGTCCACACTGGTGGTAATGATGATGGCACATCACTAGGGCCAGAGTTAAGTCAGCATGCCTAAGTTCAACAGTACCAAAGGTGGCACCAACCCAATGACCCTGAAGGGCCTGGAGTTGGCACTGTCAGTAGTGCCAGTGCACTTATGCACTGGAACCACTGCTTCACAAGAATTTCCCAATGGCTGAACTGCGCACCAGAGGCCTCTATATTAGAAACAGAGAGGTGCTCCAGGATGAAGACACCAAGCTCATAGGCCCAGGAGGCCATGGTGTAATTGGAAAAAATGGTGGGGTACCCAGGTCCACAGGTGTTGAATGTCCCACAGCAGAATGACTAGAGGATGACCTTGACTGATGAGTTTTCTTCCCTTTTTGTTTTTCATGGGAAAAGGTTGAGACCAAACAGTGCAAAGATACCAACACAAACTAAGTGTGGGGGCTGGATCACTTCTTTTTGTGGCTCCATAAGGGCTGTCCTTTCCCCAGGGCACCTGACTGCCGCTGTCAGAGCACTCACCCTGAGTGTAGTGGTGGCCAGACACAGCCCCACTGATGGAGCAGCTAGCCTGTTGAGAGTGAAGGAGAAGTTGGGCACATGGTGGGAAAACAGGACCATAGGTGGTTGAGGGATGGTGCTGCTGTATACCAGTGGGCACAAGCAATGACACGTATACAGTATGTGTAGCCTACATGTGCCACAAGCTCCCACCTGAAAAGGTCTGGCTCCTGCAGGGTCCTATCACCTCTGGTTCAGACCCATTAGTGGGAATCTTTGATTCTTAGGAGATTTCAGGTTTTCTGTGAGACCACCACCTTCAAAAATAACTGTTTGGGTTTTACTGTTACTCATTTCTTCTTATTTGAAATGTGTCCTCCCAGAGCATGAGACAGAGATACTGTGCTTCTCCATTTCAAGGTTGAACTGTAGGTATTGTATCATTGAAACAGAAGTGCAGTACTTCATTTTAAAAGTGCATCCACATTTCTATCCCTGCCGTGAAGATCTGATGCATTGCTGGTACCCTATGGCCTCACATGAGCACACACCTACAGGGGAGCAAGTTCCCTGGCACCCCCCCCCCAAGTGGAGATGCACTACGTCGACAGCACTTCCCCAGCTCTGGCCACCCGAGTGCTAGCAACCAGAGTTCACTGCCACACCTGGGGTGCTGAAAGATAGCAGGATGTGTGCTACCATGGGACCACTGAGCAGTCCTTTGTATATAGTTTTAAGTTGCCTTATTGTACATGGTGTGACTAAGCCACAATGTACAGTACCACTGCACTGCTTCTACATGTACAAATCTGAAAAATATACCACTGAGAGATGTTCTTCTAATGCACGTCCATGGGAAAGCTCTTCCAAGGGCACACTTTCGCTGGAAAACAAAAAATCAAAGTAAAGACTTACAGTAATGCTAGTTGTCCTAATTGGGCAATAAACAACTTTTTACTTGTTAGCGTTGCATGAAAATGGTGCTTTTGGATTATTGTTTCAATGAAAGCATGAAGGATGACATCCTCAATGAAAACACAGTTGTGCAGAAGCAGAACACACTATTCCATAATGAACTGCTGTATTTCGACACTGTATGCACAAAGTATTGCTGTCCAATATGAATATTCATTCGAATCTTCTAACATTCTGCACCCCTACATTTATATCTAAATAAGAGTTTTAAGTGTTATACTGAGATATATATAAATATACACTTACATACACACACACACACACACACACACACACACACACACATATAGTTCATAACAATAGGTATATCATTTGCACACACATCAATTAGAATCTGCACTTTATATTAATGGATGCATACCAATATATAAAAGGAAAAATATGAAAATGAAGGCGGGAAAGTCAGATTAAAACAAACTCTGGTCAGAGCCAACACAGCTGCATAGAGCCATTCACGCCACAGAGACAGTGCTCCATGAAGATGGAGCTGATGGCAGAGAAGTGTGACGTGTCCAAGATAGCTGATGTAGTTTTCGCATGCGTACTGAGACAAGGCGGCCATCTTGGGCATGGTGACCGTTTCCCCCGGGAGCTCTGTATGCATGCGTGATACTAAATGTGGAAGTACCGCAGTAAAGTAGTGTGCCTGCTGGGGAGGGGATGAGCACACCACGGAGGGGAGCTGCGGACATGGAGGGGAGAGGCAGAGGAGATACCACATACCACCAATGAACTAGCACTGTGGACAAATGACCACATCACAGTAGGAGAGGACTGGGACCACTCGTATTAGCAGAACATCCTGTCAATTTCAAATCCCTCCCTAATTGTCTAGTGGACCCCCTTCCCCTCAACTGTCCATGTATTGCCACAACACCCTGTCAATTTCAAATCCCTCTCCGATACTTGACACATATACTAAATCTCTCTCTCACCTCAGCTACTGTTCCCAAAGCCTGGAAATCAGTCAAGGTCCTATCCCTACACTAGGGAGGTGATCCCTCATCCCCTGGAAATTACAGGCCCATCTCGCTCCTTTCCCTTGCTAAAGTCCAGGAATCCTTAATTCTTGCAAAGCTCTCTGACTTTCTCTCCTCTCATGACTCACCATCAGCTGTGCTATCAGGTTTTTGGAAACAACACACAACCATCACCTCCCTGTTGCATGTCACGGACTCCATCCTCACCGTGATGGACCAAAGCCAAATTACTGCTGCTGTCTTCATTGATTTGGCTAAAGCTTTTGACTCTATATCACACCCACTCCTTTAAAAACTTACTTCTTTCAGCCTTGCGATACCCATAGTTGACTGGTTCTTCTCTTACCTCCAAAACAGACAACAGTCAGTCCAAATAGATGATGCTCTCTCTACTCCTCTCTCTATCCTTTCCAGGGACCCCAAGGCTCCATCCCTGGCCCCATCCTTTTCTCTATATTTATAAATGATCTTCCTTCAGTCTGTCACTCCTCTACCATGCACATGTACGCTGATGACACTGTCAGTTTTGCCGACGGTCCATCCCATAACAGTGTTCTCCCCAATCTCCAAAACAATTTCAACAGAGTACAGTCTTGGTTCCTATCAAATCAGTTAAAATTCAATGCCAGAAAGACAGTCACCATGTTCTCTGGTTCCTGACAGAAGCTGGCCTCCCTCCCTGCCCCTTCAGAGATCACTACCCTGGACGGTTCACCCCTCGAGAGGGTCTGTGCCTTCAAATACCTGGGTGTCTGGCTGGACAGCCACTTCGATTTCTCAACACACATCGACACTACCTGCACCAAACTCTGGCCCAAACTTGCAGTCCTCTACTTCTACAAAGCCAGCCCTTTCTCTCCCCACTTGATGTGAATTAGTACTTAAAACAATCTTGCCAGTGCTGGATTACGCTGATGTTGTCTATGGCACCATCCCAACCTCTTCCCTCTCCAAACTAGTCACTCTTATGAACTCCTCCTGCCCCTTTGCCACCACCTCCCCCTTCCCTTACCCATCACTGTCTCATTTATGCTCCTCTCTCCCTTACCCCACTATCTCACAGGAGAACTAACCACCGTGCCTCCCTAATTGCAAAGTATTGGTTCTGCTCCCTTCCTCTCTATCTCTCTTCCCATCTTACTCCTGCCAAATCCACAAACTACTCTCTTCACCACGGAGACTTGCGCACCTTCTCCATCCCTCGTCTTCACTCCACTGCAGGCCAGTCCACTTTCTTGTACCGTCTCCCTCTGGAATAATCTACCCTCTGACCTTTGTCTTGCTTCCCCCTCTCATCACTCAAAAGACTCCTCAGACTCTACCCCTCTCCCTAGTGCCTCCAATGCTTCCAACACCCCTGCATCTCCCTTCCAACTTAGAGCGCATGTTCCCCCTCATCTCCATGGTGTCCTCTCATATGCCCCCCATCTGTGACTTCAGGTCACTGTTGGCCTGAGCTGGTTACCCCCGATCTCAAACTCAGCCCCTGCTTGTTCCAGATCCCTCCAAAGGGGCCTCAAAGTGTCTCAAGGTGTCTCAGGTTAAACTGTTAGTTACATTTATGTATTCCTGCCTTATAATAATTGTGCCTTATCTATGTAAACTTTGTGCCTAAACCTTATTTTGCTCTTGTATATATCTGTAAATTTCTGTAAGTAACTTGTACTGTAACTTTGATCTACCACTGTGTTACTCTTACCCGGGTTGCACCTGGAAACGAGCTTTGGCTCGGTGTGCCTTTCCTGGTCATCAATTTTAAATAAATTAAATAAATGATACTCTCATGGACCCCCCTCTCTCCATGACTGCCCATGTATTACCGGAACTTCCTGCGGATTTCAAATCCCTAACAAACAAAAGAGAAAGAAATAAGTGCCTTAGCTGGGACTTGAACACAAGCTGCCCTGAATACCATTCCAATTGCAGTACCAGCTGTGCCACCAAGGCAACTGGAAACCGGGACATCCCAATGCACCTTACTTTTTCTTTAATGGACAGCCTGGTACTGCACTAATAATTACATTTTCAATCACAACGGTGTGGTGTGTACATTTATGGAAAACAATCAAAGAAAGGCACTTATTTTCTCTGTCTTCTGTTAGTGTTCCCCAAATGTGCACATTGCACCCTTGTCATTGACAATTTCAAATCCCTCCCTAGTAGTTTAGTAGATCGCCCTTCCCCTGACTGAGTACCATCTAACCCCCCCACCCACCGAGGACACCCACTCCACACTACTCCCCTCACCCTGTTAACAGAAATGACCACTGAGAAGGACCGGTACTGCCCTTGGCTCACTTACTCGGCCGGCCTCTGTCGGACATGCACTGAAAGCGATTACGAGTTTTGTTTAAACAGTTTTACAGTGCTCATGTAATCCCCTTGCAGGGTGGGCTTACTAGCCTCTGGTTGCATCTCTCCACCTCCCCGTGACCCCTAGTCTGGAAAATGTTTGAGGTAATTCTATCACACTGCCACCAGGTGGCAATGTTTTGGCCTGTATTTAAGCCCTGGTTTCCCGGGGTGGAGGGGAGACGAGGAATAAGCGGATGTGAGTAGGGTCAGTGTTCCGAGGAGGGTGCCCCCTGGCCTAGTAATCGGCAGGTGAAGTGTCTGAGTGACATGGGGGTTGTTGGGTCTCCGAGGGAGGGCTTGTAGGAGCTGTGCAGCCGTGTGGGTCTGAGGAGTCCTCTTGACACTGGCTACAGAAGGAGGTGAGGCAAAGAGCAGAAAGAAGGACTGAATGGTGTTGGAATCCCTCTGTGGTGCAGGGGTGCTGGTACCCCGGTTTTAAGGTAAGAGGTGGCCTGGCAGTGGGGCTGCTGTGGTGGTGGCAGGGCTACAGCAGGACCACCGGAGGTGGCAGTTCCAGTGGACTGTTCCCTCATGGCACATTGTCAGGGGAAACATTAAGGCAAGGGGAGTGTGGCCTGGGATTCACCATAGGGCCTGCTGTGCCCATTGTCTGGGGCAGGCCCTGGTACCTTCCATACCCGTGTTTGGGACAGTTCCTTCAGACTCAAAGAGTCGTGGCTCTCTGGGAACAGGAATCTGGAAAGTAATGGAGCTGCCGCTATGCTTTGAACAGCCCAAGTACTGGATTGGAGAGCAACAGAAACTGTGGGCACCATGTTTTTGGCTCAGTATAAGCTGTTGGGTAGTTTGGGAGCAGCAGTGGGAGGCTAGGCAACAAATCACTCCAAGGCTGTCAACTTGCTTGGCTGGCACTGGGAGGAGTAAGGTACTCCCCCCGTCTGGAGGCTGAAGTGTGAGAAAAGGGAAGGATTTAAAGGAAAGTACAGTTGCGTAAGAACTTACCGTAACAGTAGATCTTCAAGAGAATCTCTTGTAGCAGGTCATAACACATGGGATATCCAGCCACAGGTGTCATTTCCTCTGGATGATTTCTCAGCTGTCGACCCTGGGACCTCCCCCTAATGTTACCACGTGGTGTCAGTCTGGCATGTATAAAAGGGGGAGGTCCCAGATGCTCCTCAGTTCTTTTCCATCTTAGTGACCAAAATGAGAATACACTCACAGGCCTCTGATGGGAACTAAGGAGAACAACAAAAAAGCAGCAGCCTGAGATTTCCATGAAAGATTGGAGCAGGGTACCATTCTGAAGTAGTAAGCAAGGGGGGGGGGGAGAGACAGGAGGGACAGCATGGCCTGCTGCAAGAGACTCTCTCAAAGATCTACTGTTATAGTAAGTTCTCGTGCAACTGTACTACCTTCTTTGAGGAACATCTCTTGCAGCAGGTCATAACACATGGGAAGATTCCCAAGCAGTTGTTATGCCCAAGGGAGGAGGAAGTGCACCTTATAGAATTAGGACAGCAGACCTTGGAGAACGGCCCATCCAAAAATGGTCTGCTTCTTGGAAGCAATGTCTAGACTGTAATTTTTTATAAATGTATGTACAGTAGACCAAGTGGCCACTTCACAAATTTCCAAGGCAGAAATGCCCCTAAAGCATGCCGTTGAGGCAGCCATACCTCTGGTGGAGTAGGGTTTGACAACCCCTATGAGAGGTTTGTCGTAGTTGGTATAAATGAAATGCAGTTGGCCAACCAAGTGGACAAGTACTGCTTCGAAACCTGGATGCCCAGTTTCCCGGGACGAAAGACAAAAAGTCGCTCAGTTCTGTGCAACTGTGTGGTGTGGAGAAGATCTCTCAAAGTTCTATGCACATCGAGAGTATGACGCAGGGATTCCCCTGGATTTGCTGGCTCTGCATAGTACACTGGTATGTGGATAATCCGATTTAAGGTAAATTCTGAGACCACATTTGGAAGAAAAGTTGGATTAGTATCTAAGTAAACTCTATCCTTATGAAATTGCAGATAGGGAGGTTTGCACCTCAGTGCATGTAACTCTGAAATAAGTCTACCCGACATAATGGCAACTAGGAAAATAGTTTTCCAAGAAAGATATTGTAGCTTGCACGAAGTGGTAGGCTCGAAAGGACTTACTGTCTGTTTTTCAAGTACAAAATTCAAATCCCAAACAGGGACTGGATCCTGTATAGGGGGATGAAGGTGAAGAATACATTTTAAGAAGGTCCTTTCAAGTGTCAACTGGGACAATAGTTTGTCATCCATGGGCAAATAAAAAGCTGAAAATGCTGAAAGGTGAACTTTGACAGAGGAATATTTTAGTCCACCTTCTGACAGGGAACGCAAATAGTTCAAGATGCTCTAAGGGGAACAATCATGAGCCGAAGACCAAATGGAAAAACGTTTCCACTTCATGGACTAAGAAGAGCACGTAGACTGTTTCCTAGCAGCCCATAGGACTTCTGCTACTTTGAGCGACACCTGGAAGCGAGAGGGGACTACATCCTCAGGAGCCAGGTGTGCAAGTGCAGGGAGCGAAGATCTGGATAAAGTAATGAGCTGCTTGCCTGGGATAATAGACCTCAGCAAATTGGTAGAGGTAGGGGTTCTAGGACCAAGACTTGTAGAAGCAATGGGAAACAGATCTGTCTCGGCCACAATGGCGCTATTAGAGTCATAGTCACCTGGTCCCTGACCAGTTTGAGTAGAACCCTCTGACAGAGGGAAGGGTGGGAAAGCATAAAGCTATCTTCCTGTCCAGGAATGAGACAACTCTTCCAGCCATAAAGTTTAAGGACCTCGCTCGAGAGACAGCAAAGAGGCAGTTTTGTGTTTTGAGGAAAGGCTAACAGATCCAACTCTGGGTGGCCCCAGTGGTGAAAGACATCTTCCAGGATATCCTGGTAAAGTTCTCACTCATGGGCCCAGGCAGTGGTTCTGCTTAAGGCAGCTGCCAGGGTGTTGAACACATTGGGTATGTGGACTGCCAGATGACGATGTCTCTCTGGATTGCCCAATACCCAACCCTCATCGATTCCCTGCACAGGGGATAGGAATTGGTTCCCCTTGTTTGTTCAGGTAGTGGATTACCATGGAACTGTCTGATTGTACTTGAAGGCAACCTTTGGGAAGGAGGGCCTCGAAAGCCTGCAGGGCGTATAGGACGACCCTCATCTCCAGGATGTTGATGCGAAGTTGGACTTCTGTGCTCGTCTAAGATCCCTGGGATCGAAAATCCAGGACACGAGCGCCCCATCCTAGAGAGGAGGCATCCATGGTCAAAATGAGACACGGGATAGGAGACTGGAATGGAATGCTGCGCATCAAATTGTTATAAGATGTCCACCACTGAAGAGCTTGAAGAGCTGGCGAGGACTCCAGGACATGGGCATTGAAATGGTCTTCTTGTTGGTCCAAATGGACACTCAGAGACCACTGGAGGATCCTCATGTGAAGTTGGGCATATGGGAATGTGGGGAATAGTAGCTGCCAAATGTCCCAGAAGGCAAAGGTAGTCTTGAGCTGAGACATACCGGCTGGATCCCAACCGAACAGCTAAAGCAATGGAGGGCATCTGCCCGAGCTTTGGGAAGAAATGCCATGCCTTGGGAGGTGTAAAGAACCACCCCTATGTAAAGGAGGCACTGGGAGGGATCCAACTTGGACTTCGCATGCCTGATAGTGATTCCCACCAAGAAGAACATCTGGAGGGTACGAAACAGTGTCTCCTCCAGTAAATGGCAGGATGATGCCTCCAGGAGCCAATCGTCTAGGTATAGAAAGACGTATAGGCCTTCCCTGTGGAGGGCCGTGGGTACAGCCGCCAGGCATTTTGTGGATACCCTCAAGGCCGATGATTGGCCGAAGTGGAGGTCTCTGAACTGATAATGGCAACCCTTAAACTGGAAATGAAGGAACTTTCTGTGTGCAGGGTACATCAGGATATGGAGGTAAGCGTCCTTCATATCCAGGGAACAGAGCCAATCTCCCTTGTTCAGCAAGGGGAGAAGGGTCAGGAGTGACACCATCCTGAACCTTTAGTATTTTATGTATAGATTGAGGAATCTGAGGTCCAAAATGGGACACAAGTCCCCTGCCTGTTTTGGAACCAGGAAAAAATGGAAATAAAATCCCCCGTCCTTCTGAAGAAGGGGAACTGGTTCGATGGCTTGTTTTGTGAGCAGTGCATCTATTTCAGTTTGTAACACCAATGCTTGGTGGGGGGTAATGAGAGGCCCTTGGGGCAGTGGAGGGGTACCTCAGTGAATTCCAATGTGTGACCAGATTGGATCAATTGAAGGATCCATAGATCTGAGATGATCACTTGACACCCTGGGAAGTGTAGGGAAAACCTGCCCCCATCGGCCATGGGAAGGCCTCCAATCCCATGACCAGAGAAAGGCCTTCAGTCCAAAGGCTGATCCTGCTGGGTGACAGCAGAGATGTAGCAGGACATCTTTGAGGCATTCTGGGGTCCAGGCAGAGCCAACTGAGCCTTCCACTTATTAGCAGGCTGCCTCTGGGTATTAGGCCTAGACCTGTTAGAGCAGCCCTGAAAAGATCCCCTATAGGCCAGTTTTGCCAGTGTACGATACATGGTATGGACCAACTGAAGGGTATGACCCGAGTCCTGTAAATCCTTCAAAATGTCTTGGGTCTGGAGCTCAAGCAGCTTATCGCCTTTAAATGGCGTAGTTAGAATGGAATGCTGTACGTTCTGTGAAAAGCCAGAAACTCTTAGCCAAACATGGCGTCTAAGGCAAATCCCTGCAGAGGAAGCCCTCGCCAACGAATCTACAGTGTCATAGGCAGCCCTTAGCAGGTAGTGGCATACTGCAGCTACAGTGGACAGTTTAGCAGTGAGATCCTCCTGAGCAGCACCAGCATGAAGAGTCTGAACAGTAGCTTGGGAAGCCTTGAGGATTTCCTTCTGATATTGAAGCAGGTGACCCATGTAATTCAGGATGCGTAGTGTCATTGTGGAAGATGAATACACTCTCTTCCCCACGATATTCAATTTCTTGGATTCCCGATCTAGGGGCTGAGCACTCATATGTTTTAGTCTGGCAGACCTGTCATGAGTGGCACTGATCACCACAGAATCAGCCTTAGACAGAGATGTAAAGCAGGGATGATCCACAGGGGCCTGATATATCCCATCAGCCTTCAGGGGATTACAGGGGATCTTAAAGGGTTGCTGCCATGAAGCCCAAATAGCTTCTTCAAAAGCCTCCACCAAGGGCAGGATGACCAGGGTGGGGCATTGTGGTATGCCAAAGTACTGTGCCAATTTCTTTCGTGAGGCATCCTGCTCAGTTCCTTGAAAACTAAGTTTTCTGGAGGTGAATCATAATGTCAGAAAACGTGGGGTCATCAAGAGGGGAACATGGCAGTTTTGGAGTGGGTTCTTCCTGCACCGAAGAAGCCGAAGAAAAGGACAGGAGACTCAGCATCTTGGTCAATGTCTTAGTCATCATCCCAGTCAGTAAGATCCCATTCCTGCAGGAAGGGGTCCTCCATTTCCACATCCCTCAGTTGATAACTGGGGGAAGTGGGTGAAAAGCTTGCAGTCCTCGAGGCAGAAGAGTGCCTGGAGGGGGCAGAAACTGAGACCACTGCCTCACCAGTATGGCAAAGGGTGGATTTAGTAAGATCCATGATAGTATGTACTAGTGCCCGGACATCAACCATGGCCAGCTGTGCTGACGACAAAGTAGGTACAGCACGTACAGACTGTATAGGCACCACCAAAGTAACTGATGAGAGTAATGGTGTTAAACAGCCAGTCGTCAATGAGGGATGTGTACAGAAACATAAAAACATAGACTTTGACGGTAGATAAGGACCACTTGGCCCACTTAGTCTGCCCATTTCTCTACCTATGGGATAAGCCGCAGATCCTAGTTAACTAACAGCCTATTTCTTCCTACCCCCACAAGAATTGCCTTATGTCTGTCCCATGTATTCGTGAATTCTCCCACAGTTTTAGACCCCACAACCTCCTCAGGAAGGCTGTTCCATGCATTCACTACCCTCTCTGTGAAAAAATACTTCCTCACATTGCCCCTGTATCGCCCCCCTCTATCTTTAAATTGTGTCCCTTTGTTCTTGCATGTCTCTTTTTCTGAAAGATGCTACCCTCTTGGACTTTGTTGATTCCACTGAGGTATTTAAACATTTCTATCCTGTCCCCCCCTCAAGGGTATACATATTAAGCTCTTTTAGTCTCTCCTCGTATGGCTTCTCTTGCAGACCCTGCACCATTCTAGCTGCCTCTATTCTATGTCCTTGCGGAGATGGGGTCTCCAGAACTGGACGCAGTACTCCAGATGGGGTCTCACCAACTGTCAGTACAGAGGGATAACAACATCCTGTTTTCTGCTGGTGATGCCTCTCCCTGTGCATCCCAGTATACACCCAGCTCTCCCTACTGCCTTCTCACATTGCTTGCTAACCTTAAGGTCATCTGATATGATTACCCCAAGTCCCTTTCATTTTTTGTTTTTGTTACTACCTCCCCCATTGTGTAATCTTCCCCTGGGTTTTTGTTTCCCAGGTGCATTATTTTGCACTTCTTTGCATTGAATCCTAGCTGCCATACTTCCAACCATTCCTCCAACCTTGCCAAGTCCCTTCTCATCCTTTCCACGCCTCCTTGTGTATCAACCCTGTTGCAGATCTTTGTGTCATCTGCAAAGAGGCATACTTTTCCTTCCAGTCCCTCTGCAATGTCACTTATAAAGACATTAAAAAGGACTGGACCCAGTACTGAACCCTGCGGCACCCCACTAGTAACCCCTCTTTCTTCAGAGTGGACTCCATTTACAATTACCTTCTGTGTCCTGTTGTCCAGCCAATGTTTTACCTAGGCTACCACCTTGGGACCCACTACCAGGCTGGTTAATTTGACTATTAATCTTTTGTGTGGGACTGTGTCAAATGCCTTGCTAAAGTCTAGGCAGACCATGCCCACAGCCCCTCCCTGGTCTACTACTTTGGTCACCCAGTTAAAGAAATCAATTAGATTCGTCTGACATGACCTTCCCACTGTGAATCCATGCTGCATTGGGTCCTGTGCCCCACTGGCCTCTAGGTACTCAACAATTCTTTCCTTCAGAAGTGATTCCATCACTTTCCCTGCCACAGAGGTCACACTGACAGGTCTGTAGTTTCCTGCCTCTGTCTTGGGCCCACTTTTGTGAAGGGGAATCACATCCGCCTTCCTCCAGTCCTCGGGTACATACATAGATACATAGATACATAGACAGTGTCGGCAGATAAGGGCCTATGGCCCACCTAGTCTGCCCATTTGAGCTTGTAAGTTCAGTTTGTTTTCCTAGAAGTCTATTTCCCCTTACCCCTGACCTCTAGAATTCCTTTATGTCTATCCCATGCATTCTTAAATCCCGTGATTGTTTCAGCCCCCACCACTTCCTCTGGCAGGGTGTTCCACTTGTCCACCACCCGTTCTGTGAAGAAATTCTTCCTCATGTTTCCTCTGAATCGTCCTCCTCCAACTTCATCCCATGCCCTCTAGTCCTGAAACATCTTTTCGCTTAAAAATAGTGTTTTCCTGCACCCTGTTCCTCCCTGTAAGATACTTGTATGTCTCTATCATATCCCTCTCTCCTCCTCTCCTCCAGGAGTACATGTTCAGTTCCTTCAACCTGTCTTCATAGGATTTGTGATGCAACCCATGCACCATCTTTGTTGCCCTCCTCTGAACCTTCTCTACCCTGTCTATGTCCTTACGTAGGTATGGTCTCCAGAACTGTACACTGTACTCCAGGTGGGGCCTCACTAGTGTCTTGTATAGCGGAAATATGACTCCTTTTCCTGCTGGTGATGCCCCTGCCTATACATCCCAGCATCCTATTTGCTTTACCTGATGCCTTGTCACACTGTTTCCTACTTTTGAGGTCATCAGAGATGACAACCCCAAGATCCTTTCCTGCTTGGTGCATGCTATATCCTCACCCCCAACTGATATATTGTGCCAGGGTTTTTGTGCCCATATGCATTATCTTGCACTTCTTTGCATTGAATTTCAACTGCCAAACCCTTGACCATTCTTCAAGTTTCTGCAGGTCCCTTCTCATTCTGTCTACACCTCTGGTGTGTCTACTCTGTTACAGAGCTTTGTGTCATCAGCTAACAGTGAAATTCTGCCTTCTATATCCTGTGCAATGTCACTGATGAAGATGTTGAATAGGACCGGTCCCAGCACTGATCCCTGTGGTACCCCACTGGTCACTCTTCCCTCTGTGGAGTGACAGCCATTTACCACCACCCTCTGTGTCCTGCCACCCAGCCAGTTACCTACCCACCACACTACTGTCCTGCCCACACCCATATTCCCCAGTTTGTGTAATAGTCTTCTATGTGGCACAGTGTCAAAGGCCTTGCTGAAGTCCAGATAGGCCATGTCCACTGCCCTCCCCTGATCCACCTCCCTAGTCACCCAGTCAAAAAATTCAATGGGGTTGGTCTGACATGACCTCCCCCTGGTAAAACCATGCTGCCTTGGGTCCTGTAGTCCATTGACAACCAGATGTTCCACCAATCTCTCCTTCAGTAGTGCTTCCATGATCTTTCCCACTACCGAGGTGAGGCTGACTGGTCTGTAGTTCTCTGCTTCCTCTTTGTTCCCACTTTTGTATAAGGGGACTACATCTGCTGTCCTCCAGTCTTTGGGTCCCTCCCTGTTTCCAGTGATTGGCTGAACAGGATAGCCAGAGGTTCAGCCACCACCTCTCTTAGTTCTTTAAGGACCCTGGGGTGCACCCCATCTGGCCCCATTGCTTTGTCAACTCTTATTACTTCCAGTTCCTTCAGGACCCTTTCTCGTGTAAAGGGACTTGTGTCCATTTCTGCACCATTCTCACCCTTGTACTCCCTTCAGACCCATTACCCCTCTTCCTTAGTAAAGACTGAGCAGAAATACCTGTTCAATATGTCAGCTTTACTGTTGTCATCCTCCACGCTGCTCCCATCCTCCCCTTCAGTCTAACTATCCCTCCCTTGTCCTTCTTTTTTCACTTATGTACCTGTAAAGGTTTTGTCCCTTTAACCACTGATTTTGCAATGTGTTCTTCTGTCTGAGCTTTGGCTTCCCTTACTGACTTCCCTGCCTCCCTTTGTTTCTCCTGGTACTTCTCCCTATCCCCTTCTGCCTGTGTCTTTTGTATTGCCTGAATGCAGTCTTTTGGCTTTCACTTTCTTTGCTACCTCTTTGGAAAACCATAATGGTCTCCTCTTTCTTTTCCTCTTGCTAACCTGCTTAATGCATAATTCTGTTGTTCTTATAATCCCTATTTTAAATACTGCCCACTGTTCCTCAATCCCTGATTCCTGTCCCATTCCCCTTAATGCCTCTTTCAAGCATCTCCCCATTTTCCCAAAGTCTGCCCCCCTAAAATCCAGGATACGTGTTTTTGTGTGGTTTCGTTCTGCTCTTTCTGTGATTTCAAACCACAATGACTGGTGGTCACTGTTACCCAGGTGCTCCCCCACTGTTACCCCCATCACCATCCTCCCATGATTTGTTAAAAAGGGTAGTCAGTGGTTTCACTAGTTCTCCCCTTAATTCTTTTAGAATTCTGGGGTGAATTCCATCAGACCCCATTGCTTTGTCCACCTTCAGTTTTAGGAGTTCTTTCAGAATCCTTTCTTCTGTGAAAGGACTGGGATCGACCCCCC
Source organism: Neoceratodus forsteri (assembly GCA_016271365.2). Taxonomy (NCBI): domain Eukaryota; kingdom Metazoa; phylum Chordata; order Ceratodontiformes; family Ceratodontidae; genus Neoceratodus; species Neoceratodus forsteri. Next base: position 158,772,744 of record CM057456.1, on the reverse strand, counting down.
TATCCAGAGTGCTTCTGTTAATTGGATTAGCACCTCCCCCTCTTTTGTGAATACTGAGCAGAAATATTCGTTCAGTATCCCTACTTTTTCACTATCCCCCTCTGCCCACCCACCGTTCATTCTATTCAGCCTCACTATCCCTCCCTTCGTCTTTCTACGCTTCCTGATGTACCTATGAAAGGTTTTATCCCTCTTCTTAGCCAGGTTGGCTATCCTTTCCTCAGACTGGGCCTTTACTATTCTGACTTGCCTCCCTGCTTCCTTCTGCCTTAACTGGTACAGCTCTATGTCCTGCTCCTTCTGTGTTTCATATACTTCCTGAATGCTATCTTTTTCTCCCCGACTTTCCCCGCCACCTCTTTTGAGAACCATAGTGGCTTTTTCTTTCATTTTGATTTGTTTATTTGCTTCACACAAAGGTTTGTTGCCTCTGTAATGGCAGTTTTCATGATTCCCCATTGTTGCTCCATCCCTCCTTCTAGCCTGTTTGCTAGTGCTTTTCTGAGGCACTCTCCCATCTTGTCAAAGTCAGCCCTCCTGAAGTCCAGTACCCTCACTTTTGTATGGCTTGACTCTGTAGCTGAGTTTAACATGATCCACACTATTTGATGGTCACTTGTTCCCAGATGGAATCCCACTTCTAGATCTGAGATCCTCTCACTGTCCCCATTTGAGAGTACGAGGTCTAAGATTGCTCCCTCAGGAGTGGGTTCCGAAACTAGCTGAGGCATGCCACCTGTAGGGCATCGAGAATGGCCCTGCTCTTGGATGTGGCTGCAGCAAGTGTGCTCCAGTTAACATCTGGCATATTCAGGTCTCCCATCAATAGTATCTCCCCTTTTTCTGCCATCCTAAGAATGCCTTCTATCATATCCTTGTCCATTCCCTTCCCTTGACCTGGGGGTCTGTATACAACCCCTGTGCGGATTGTGGTGCCACTTCTAGTCTCCAGGGTGACCCACAGTGCCTCCTTTCCTCCCCGTTTACTCTCTTGTTCAGTTGCTTTTATCCCTTCCTTTACATACAGAGCTACTCCTCCCCCTCTTCTCACCTCCCTGTCTCTCCTGTTGGTTACGTACCCTGGTATGTTAACATCCCAGTCATGGTTCTCTGTCTACCATGTTTCTGTGACTGCTACGATATCCAGGCATCCCTCTTCCATCAAGGCCACCAGTTCAGGGAGCTTGTTGCCCAGGCTACGGGCATTGGTACTGATTATCCTCCATTTCCTGATGACCTTACTCCTTTTTGCCTCATCCCTGTCCTTCTTGCCTTTGTCACTTTCTTCATTTACCCCTGCCCTTCTCCCTATCGACATCTCTATGTTGGTGTTTACTGCACTTACTACCGTGACTTTTTTTGGGGGGGCTAGGATTTCCCTGCTCCTTTCCAGTGCCTCCCCCCCTTGGCTAGTTTAAATACTTGCCAATGAAGCATTTAAACCCATCACCTAGAATCCTGGTTCCCCTCCTGGACAAATGCAGCCCATCATGCCAGTATAGGCTTGCATCACTCCAGGTGGACCTCCCGTCCCCAATAAAGCCAAATCCCTGAGCTTTGCACCAGTTTTTCAACCACTGATTGAATCCCATGGTGTGGAGCACCCTAGCCTCTCGTACACCATAGACAGGCAGCACCTCCGAGAAGGTTACCGTGCATGCTACTTGTCTAAGGCCACTCCCCAATTCCACAAAGTCTTCCTGCACTACTCCGATCCCTTTCTTAGCCAGGTCATTTGTCCCTAGGTGGACAATGACATCCAGCTCCCTCCCCTGTGCAGCTGCTCCGACAATCCTGAGGATTCGCTCCCTGTCCCTCCAAGCCATGGCACCAGGCAGGCACCTTACCTCCCTCTCCCCTTCCTCCCCCAGTTCTACTTTCCTAACAATGGAGTCCCCCACCAGGTGTTTCCTCCCCATGTGGGGTCCCATGCCACCCTCCTGTGGGTCTCCTTTGTGGAGGTTCCCAGCATCCTCCTTGGACTCCACTATGGGTGCCTCCATAGAGGAACCACACTTTGTCAGAATGGCATAGGAATTGTGGAGAGGTACAACTGGAGGGATGTGCCTCTGTTCCACCACCCTCACCCTCCCTGAGCCCACTGTGGTCCAACCGCCTTTCTTGGCAACCTCTGAGGCAACGGCAGTGGCCCTGGTGGTCTCTGGATGGAAGAGGAGGTCCCACAAATCCTGGCCAACTCAGCCTGGAGATGAACAACCTTTCCCTCAGCCCAGAGAGGTGCCTGCAGATGGGACAATACTGCATCCTCCAGAATGTCTCCCGGAAGACTGCTGTTCCACAGCCACTGCACTGCACCACTCCCATCATGTGGTATTTCTGGCCCCTTCACTATTGTTTGGAATCCTTACTCTTTCCTCTGTTTTTTTTTCTCCTTCTCTTTCTACTTACTGCCTCTGTGCCCTTTAAGCTCCTGATTGTCCTGTTCTGAGACAAAACGATCCTATATTTCTCAGTAGACCCCTTACTTGCTTAGAGGCAGACCTCCAGCAGCTAGAGGGGGCTGGAGAGCTACTCTTGCCCTTCTAGGATGGTTAGTCTTTGGTGGCTCTGTGATCACTCACTTCCTGCTCCCAAACAGGAAGTTCCTGTTGTCAGTCAAATCCTGTGCCTATAAAAGTAGAACTAGCTTTACGTGGGAGGGTGGAGGGGAGGTGGGCAATGTAGTTTTTTAGAAGAGAGTAGAAGAGTTCTATTTCTTTAGTCCCAGTAGAGAAGTCCAGTCACACAGCACTCCTTCCTTCTGGTGTCCTCTGCCAAGCCTCTGACAGAATCTTTCTAAGGCAGTGTTTAAATCTAGTTTCCTTCTAGCTAAGCCATTCCCCCTACTTACTAGATCTTTCTACAAGTAATTTAAACTGCACAGCAATCAAGCCCCTTCAGCCACCTGAGATTTACACCTAGATAACTGTTCAGATAACCACTTTAGCTAACTGAGAAACACTAATTTTTTTTTTGTTTTTTTTACCCTAAATTAAAGGTCTCAGTAGAAGAGTTCTGTTTCTTTATTCCCAGTAGAGAAGTCCAGTCACACAGCACTCCTTTCTTCTGGTGTCCTCTGCCAAGCCTCTGACAGAATCTTTCTAAGGCAGTGTTTAAATTTAAATTTAAATATATGACCCCTAAATCATCGACAAGGGAGCGGACATTGAGCTCAGTGTAACTTGGCCAGCCATTGACGAGAAAATTGTTGACGGATGATGGCTAGGTAACTGTGAGGGGGTGGCAGTGATGGTAGCTGCAACCAAACCCCTTGAGCTGTCGATGAGGCAACAGAAGAGAAAAGTCATCGACGGAATAGAACACAACTGAGAAATGGCATCTTTATGAGCCTCAGTGACTACCCCTTTTGATAGAGCTTGGGACACTTGTCATTGATGAGGGCATGGGAGAAACATGGTTCATTTTACTAGAATGTTTCTTACCTGATCCCTGCACTGTTGACAAGGAGGGCTCACTGGCAGAATGGTGAGACCCTGAGAAGGATGCCAAAAATTCCCTGGGCTTCGAGCGTTGCTTCTCTTCGAGAAAGGCAATCTTTTATTCCATAAGGAATTCTTGAAGTTACTGAAGCCTTCAATGTTTTGTGGCCTTGCTGAACCACCAGCAGAGGATACAAACACGGGTATCATGTTCAGGATGGAGGCACCGAACAGAGACATCATGGAGGTCCTCTGCAGTGATAAGTTGACTACAAGAGCACTTTTGGAATAAGGGATCCGAAGACATCAATTGATGCACCTGATGAAATAGTAAACTGTACTATGAATGGTCAGTAGAACTCTTCATTGATGACTGGAAGCGGGACTCCAAAGGAGAACATGCTGCATGCACGGTCGCGGTTGAAAAGAACTGAGGAGTATCTGGGATCTCCCCCTTTTATACGTGCCAGACTGAAACCATGTTATAACATTAGGGGGAAGTCCCAGGGTTGACTGCTGAGAAATCATCTGGAGGAAATGACGCCTGCAGCTGGATATCCCATGTGTTATGACCTGCTGCAAAAGATTTTCCTCGAAGGTAAGCGGTTTCTGATTAAGCAAGATCTCCACCCAAGGGAAAAGGAAAAAGTCATTTTAAGTGGAGCCAGATTGGTCTAAGCGCTAGGCCTCTGATAAAATGTTTGTCTGCTGTGATGATTTATGTGCCTGAAAGAGCCATTTGTATTCCAGTGTTTATCTCCCAGCCCCATGGAGCTGCTCCTAGTTAATTAAAAGGTTTCTTTGGGTGCAATCATTTTCCTCCAATGCCCAAGAATAAAGTTTTTACATCTTTCTGTGAAGATGGTTGTGGTGACTGATCATTCAACTAATGAAATTAATCTAACCACTCACAGTATTTATTCCAGTTTCAGAGAAACTGACTCCCCCCCCCCCCCCAAGTGAGTAGTAGCTGAAATGTCACCTGTTCAGAAGATGCCAGCTGTCGGTCCTAGTGCCATCTGTAGCTGTGAAAAGGCTTTGAATAGAGGGAGGCCTTGACAGAAAAATAGAAGATGTCATCAGGTAAGGCCACCTCGTCTTCCATTCTTTGATGTGAAACTACTAGGCAGTGTCCTGGTCTGTGCCCCCCTCTTCATACCATTGGGACCCCTAGACAAATTGAGGACCACAGGTGGGCTGCAGCTATCCACCAACCAAGGAGGTGACCTTAGGGCTGTGCCAGTCCCCATCATTGACTGCAGTACCAATGATCAGGATGTGTGTGAGGTGGGGGGCTGATACATGGATGGGGGGGTCACTCGGTCATGGAGGGGCATCATCCCTCCGGAAATACTTCTAATTTATGCAACCTGAGTGAGCTGTGGAGGGGTCCAATAGATGTCAAGGAATCAGGTATACATCTACCATCGTGGGGTGGGAGATCCACTGGACCTCCAGGGGGGATCCTGCTTTAACATGGGTGATTGGGGGGGGGGGGTTAGACTGTTAGGGAGTTTGACTGTAGTACAGCCACCCTACATTAGGAAAGTAGGGGTAAGGCATTAGCTCATAGTTAAGGCTAGCTTTCAGCAGTGTTAATCAGGGATGTGCTGACTGCTATTCAGCGCTGAATACTTTTGAATATATTGCTGTGCCATTTATGCATGGGGGCTCCCTCATTTGCACAGGCACAGTGATATCATCAGGGTGAGTGTGCTTCTGGGTTTGAGTGGCACTCTGGGGGCCTCTGAAAATGGCCTGGCCTGGAGGCGGCACTAATCCAGGTTAGGATGACACTAACCACCTTTTGAATATCTGGGACATAATGCAGTAAGGGATGGTGGCAAAAGACAATTGTAGATAATTCTATAAAAACAAATTAGGGTGATGGCTAAAAATATAGGGCGGTGGTAAAAAAAATTATAGAATGCACAACTTAACACTTGGGAAGAAGTACATGACTTCTTGAACCAGGTACTACCCTTCCCGGTGCCACAGTCCTTTCAAGTGTTACTTCTTGGCACCTATACCCACACGGATGTGGCAAAACAGACTACTACATTTATAGGCTGATCATAGCAGTAGTTCTTGCCATAAACTAGCAAATGTCTTATTCTGCTGCCACCACCCTTGAACGGCTTCTAAAAGGCACCAGCAGTAGAGAGAACCTCATGGCACTACTAGATATGAAAATGGATGAATTCAGAATGACATGGTCTAAAGTTTTAATGACATTTTAGAGGATACAGATTCTTGCACCATTAATCATGTAATGCTTTATGTACAATGCCATGGGATCAGGGGCTTCATCTGTATATGATGTACCTCTTACTTACAGAGCAGGTGCTTAGTAAGGGTGCATATCTTAAAGAATGAAGGTTTAGGGCCTTTAGATGCCTCTGCAATCATTCAGTTTGCTTTTATTTGTTTTGTTACTTAGTTTTTCATCATTTTATTTGTATTTTGCCAACTGCTAGTGAAAAAAGAATCCTGTATGATATCATAAAATCCTTACTGGCAAGGCTGCTGGTGGATTTCAATGGGAAACTACAAATCTGTTTTCAGATTTTTATGTAGAAATAACACTTCCTGCCACCAAAATATTACATATTTAGTCGAAATATGTGATCTTTGATCACATGTGATCTTTTGTTATAATTTAGCAGGTGACATTTTCTTCATAACCAGATTTTACTTGGAAAGAAGTAAAGAGAAGCTAATTATTGTATTCAAAAACGTAAAATCATACAGATGGGGCACTATAGTGCACACGTATAAAAGGCAAGGTTTGTTGATGAAATAAGTGTAACCCCCCTGAAAATGGGGGTTCCCAAAAGACTTCCAGGAGCTTGCTTGAATGCTCGAAGCCTGAATGGTGTTTGGCGTTTAAGCCATTTATCAGTGAGTATTTTTAGAACCTCTGGTACTGTCTCTTTAAGAGCTGTCTGCTTGCAGACATAATTAGTTTGTATGGGGGACTGTGTGTTTCTTTGAGTACCACTCGAGCTGCTGCAATTCACCCATTTTGCAGTCACTAGGAGTGCAAAGGGAACCTATCTGAAAGATGTAACTGTTTGCCAGAAACCATCTAGAGTAATAATGAAATTACAGTTTGTCTAACCTGCTTTCTTTGCAGTCAGAACTGTGTCTGCCTAGTTCCCCATTCTGGTTTTGAACTGCTGAACTGGACCAATCAGTGTGGGGTAAGCTAGCTCTAAAATGGTGCCTTGGACGAATCAGAACTTGACTCAATCTGAGCCAGCCACAAGAGGATTGTATGGGCAGTGACTCTGGAGATGTAGTTTGACTTGCGCCTTTTTGGACCAACAGGAGCAGTCTATTTTGAGGACAGCCAATCCAGTCAAGAACTGGGAGGAACTCAAAGGAAGTGCCCGTTTTGTCTGTTGGAGTTTCAGTTGAGCTCTGGCAGTGAAGAAGGAAGGAGCCCTGTGCTTTTTCAGTGTGCAGTTTTAGTCGGGAAAGCGTGTGTAAGGCCCAGAGTTCCGTCTGCAGCTGTGTAACTGCTTGTTAGGACTGAATCCGTCCTGTGAAGAGAATCAAAGATATCTGAAGAGTAGAAACCAGGCTCACCCTGTAGAAGACTGGAGAAATTAAGTTGAATTGCACTCGGTCTGTCAGGAACTGAATCTGCTGTGTGTTCTCCCAGGTATTGTGCAGTAATTGCGATCGGGATAGAGAAGCAGCCTGCCTGGTATAGTACTTTCTGTTTTACCATATAAATGTGTGAAGAGGCTTGTGTACCTCAAGTGAATCCTGCTGCCATTAAAGGACTTTGCCTGTTACTGTTCACCATAAATGTGTGAGGGAGGCTTGGTTAGCTCAAGTGAATCCTGCTGCCATTAAAGGACTTTTTGCCTGTTGCAGTTTGCTATATAAATGTGTGAGGAGTCTCGTGGAGCTCAAGAGTAGCCCTGCTGACATTGAAGGACCCTATCTTGTTTGGAGGTCGTGAGTACTAATTCAGGGTCCTCCCTGTTGAATTGCCACATTGAATCCAAATGGAATCACTGTACTGCTGACTGTTTAAACTAATTTTTCTTTTCTCTGTGGGAAGGGCCCCTACCAGCTGCCACGGTTTGGACTAGCCACTAGGGCTTGGGTACCAGGGACAGTAACCGGTAGGGATAGGCCGTGCACAGAGCCATAGGTAGATGAGTAAAGTGATAAGCTAATTAACCTGATTTCCCCGTCCTTGTTATATCTCCCCAAATAAATCAGAGCTGCTTGTTTCAGCAAAGTTATACTGCCTGAGGTATTTGTCTATGTTAAAGTATTGTACTGTGATTGTTGCACTGTATCTTATTTTACAGGAGGTCCCAGTGCCTGAACCAGCCCTGGGGTAAGTGTATACTGGGAAGGTAATTTGATATATTGTGTGGGCCACTGTGGGAAGAAAGGGGTTGCAGTGTCCCAGAGGGCTATGACCAAGTAAGTTTAACTATTGCAAACCCTGACCTCTGGGTGGAGGCACCCACCATTGGATCCAGGCCCCTCAACCTGTTAGTGGCAAATCAGGCAGGGGTAGTAGCCCCTGGGATAGCGCCATCTAGGGGTTACATAAGTACTAATTTATTTTTAAAAAGATAGAAAACTATATTAATGTCTTATTAAAATACACTGGGCTGTTTAGTAGCTGGCAGTGTCTGAGATCACAATACCAGCATTCTACCAAATTCTTTTTTACTGGTAATATGAAAAGCAAAGGTGAAAATCCACTTGTTTCACTGCAATAACAAATATTTTATTATAAAAGTATAAAGTAATTACTAACGCATCAAAATACAATAAATAAGTCAGTTTTCTATTTCCTATAAGTAAACACCTGCTTATTAAGTGCTCAGCATATTTTTAATGAGAAACAAAATATATTTTTCTATCTTTTTCAAAAGAAATTGATACTTATTTCATCAACAAACCTTGCCTTTTATATGTTTGCACTATAGTGCCCCATCTGTATGATTTTACATTTTTGAATACAATAATTGACAGTGGTCAGCTCTCTGGTGCAGTCTTCCTTGACCTCACTAAAGCGTTTGACACAGTCAGCCACTCCCTCCTCCTAACTACCCTCTCTAAATATGGTCTCTCTCTCAAGAAGCCCTTGGTTGGTTCTCCGACTACTTGGCAGACCGTTCTCAGCAAGTCAGAATTGGCACCTCATTATCCGGCAGGCTGCCTGTCTGCTATGGTGTCCCGCAGGGGTCTATCCTTGGACCCTTATTATTCAGCCTCTTCCTTAACTCCCTCCCCCAGTCCTGCTCAGGCAACATCCTACTCTACGCAGATGAAGCTGTCCTGTACTCCTCCAACACTGACCCCTCTCAGCTCCACCTCTCCCACCAATCCTCTTTCAGTGATGCCGAAAGTGGTTCGCCTCACAGCGCCTTATTCTAAACTGTAACAAGACTAAGGTTATGTACTTCTCACACCCTCAACTCCAAGAAGGACTGCTGTCCTCTACTACCAGCTGCAAACCAGACCTCACTCGAGCAAGTGGACTCCTTTAAATACCTGGGCATCACACTTGACCCAGCCCTTAATTTCCACCAACACATTCACCAACTGTCTACAGCTCTCAATATCCAGCTTGGTATCTTCTACCAGTTTAAACACTATCTCACTCCTGATGCCCTTCGTCTTGCGGTCTCCTCCTCGGTCCTGTCCCTTCTAGACTATGGCATTCTAATCTACAGCGCTGGCAGCTCCTCGGCCTTTTCCAGACTGTGGCTCTCATTCAGCAAAGCCTGTCATCTCACCCTGGGCTGTGATCGTCTAACCCACACATGTTCCCTTTATAATGCCACCAATTGGCTTAACCTAGATAACAGAATCTGGTTTCATACTTGCCTAATGACCAAAAAGATTACCCTTGGACTCACCCCCCCCAGTCTTTCTCCTCTAATCCAGCGGGCCTCGTTACTACAGCACACCCACAGCGATAGCAGGCAACTTCTTGTGGTTCCCTGGTGCCGCACTTCCCAATTCCAAAGGTCCTTTAGTTACCGAGCTCCTTCCTGGGTCAATAACCTGCCTAACACTCTCATAAACATAAATAGACTCGGCCCCTACAAAACCTAACTTGGGAACCACCTATAGTCCTTGAATCTCTGTGACTGCAACTGAACCTGCCCCCCTCCCATATCCATTGACCAAGACCACTGGCGTAACCCCCACTCTTGAAGCTCTCTTTAGCCCTCTTCTGGAGTTTTCTTATGTACTTGAATATTGTATCCAACACCATGATTCAACAGTATCTAAAATGTTAGCCAACTTCCAGTATATTTGTATATTGTTTGCTCGCTTGTGTACTATTTCTGCATTGCTCTGTACTGTTCTCTTATTGTTTTTATCTGTATTGATGTGGAACCTTTGAAAATAAGTCTTTGACGCAAAGGTATTTTCCGAATCTTCAATAAATAAATAATTCAGTCAATGTTCACACTGAGTGGGGGGGTGCCAGTGGAAGGCGGGCTGGTGGTCTGTCCTTGTTTTACTGGGTTAATAGGGTGGAGGTGGGTAGTGGGGCTGTATAGTACACTATGGCTATGAAGTGGACAATGGATGTGGGTAAGGGTACTAATACATGGCAGTTATTTACCTTAACTCTAGTTCTTCTCGAATATCTAGTCCACAGAGTACCACTCTTTAGTCTTCAAGACAGAGGCACTAGGACACTGTGTAAACCAGAACTTCTGGGGCTGGCAGCGTCAGTAGGAAGGGCGAACTATCTATCCAACAATCAGTAATAAACAAATAACTAAGGACATAAGATAAGATACACAGGTTTAAGGAGTGGGGGAGGAGGGAAACAGCCCACCAGTACAGTCAGTCGGTGGGGTGAGGTAATATAGTAAGGGCAGACTGGATGGACCTTCAATCACCATCTGCCATCAAATTCTATGTTTCTGTCTTTCTGTGGCCTAGTTGTCCCTGCAAGAAGGGACGACCACCTTAAGAAAAAAGTTACATACTTATCGTAACTGTTGATCTTCCTGAATCTCTTGTCCATGAATTATTACTAATGGGTCCGATCCGGAGGCAACAGGACCCCACAGGAGCCAGAACTTTTACTAGTGTGGGCTGGTGACGAGAGTAGCCCCCACATGCATACACTGGCATGTGGTCACTGGTATACAACGGTGCCAGCCCCCAACCACTCCAGTGAGAATATAGAGAATACTGGATGGGTAACCATGCAGAACCAGTGTATTCTGCCACAGAGGGGTCTGAGGAATCAGACCCCGAGGTGGCAGAACACACTCGTTCTGCACTGGGTTACCCATCCAGTATTTTTTATAGTGTATGGTACCCCAAAAATTATTTTAACAATGTTTGTAGGCTTTTAACATGTATTATTTATATGCAGAAAAGAAAATCTTGTCTCCCGTTTGTTAATGGTAAGTCATGTGGTTGCTAGGGACTGGGCATCCCTACATCAGCAGCACACACTCCCACTGGCTGCCACTTTAGTGTGGGTGGGATTTAAAAAAAAAATGGAGGTGGGATCTCTTGCTTAGCGAGAGCAGAAACAGATACTATGGTGAAAATTGTAAGTTAAACTTACATATCTGCTTAATCCTGCATTCTACGTAATGGCAAATGAACTGTTCCCCTTTTAGAAAACTGCTGTTGCAGTTACCATGTACCCATAAATATTGGTGACTCACAGTGGTTTTCTGTATATGCTTTTAAACCGTGGCTCGAGCTTTCAATTCTAAATGAATGAAATGCTGTTCTGCATGTATGGTCAGAACAGCATTTCATTCATTTTGCTAACAGTGAATGAACAGCCTTTCAATGAGGTGGGATTTCTAGCGAGAACAACGTTCCACCATGCACTATAAAGCTGTTTTACTTTCAGTTCTTACCTAGCACTCTCAACAATTATTTCAGCTGGTTGAGTCTGGCTTGTTGCAATATGAGGCTTAGTGGCAGTCTTTGTATCTAAACAAATTAAACAGTCACTGTTAGTAATTAGAAAGAATGTTATACAAAGATCACACCATTTAAGCTATGCAAGCTCAAAAGGCAGCTTAAATGACAGAGGTTGTGACATACTCTGATAGAGTAACATTAGGATACTTTCCTTTTCATAAGGTTCAAAATGTTACAGATTATTTTAATGAAAAGGTAGTAAGCAGACAATGGCATTCAATATTTCTAATTACAATCACTGGAGTACTGCTTTTACAGGTCAACAGCTCAGTCTGGCTGGTCTATACACATACAGTTACAATCAAAATTTCAAATCCTTGGTTCCATACAGAACTGAGTTATTAAAAGGAACTTACAAAATGGATACCAAGAATGCTGTTTTTTGATTGACTAAAACTTGTCTTTAACAGTGGTTTTATGACATCACAAACCATGGAGGTAAAAACGTTTTGGTAGTCAGAGGACACAGTGCATAGTGCATTAAAGAAATACATGTGCCAGGTTTTAGAATATATTAAACTGGAAACCAAGATTTTTCTTGCACCAATGCTCCTTTTAAAAATACATACCTCCACTGTTAAGTTTTCCTAACTACTGTACAGCATTTATAACTGTTCCTTTTTTAATTACATAAAATTCATGATTTACACTCGCCTGTCTTCTCTATCCACCTGCTCTCTCGCTCACTTTTCAAGATAGTCAGATCACCCACATGAAACCGAATCACTTAATTCCCAGTTTGTAACCATTTGTACCTTTTCTCTCCCAGCCAGTAAAACTACACTTGCATAATGTTGGGGTTGGGGGAAACATCCCCAATCTCTTTCTGGACACTAACTACCACGAGAGCTACCGCTCGCAAATTGCGAGTCGCAATATCACTCTCTCCATTTTTCCTAACCATAATTTCTAGTAGGACAGGATGCATTTTGTTTCTTTCTCCTAGCCATGATGCCCATTTGATCACCAGCTCACTTCCGCTGTTAAAAAATAACTGCGCAAAGCACAAGGGCAACAAATACAAAACAAACCTCCCTTATTGCCAAATGAGTGTTTAAAACCCGGGCAACCCACCTCCATCAGTGTAGGCAAGCATTCTCTCAGTCTAATTCCCGCCCTCTCACTGATCTCACTTACTTAGCTGCTCACTCGCTCTTCTCTCACAGCTAAAGACTGTTAAAACCCTGCTGCTGAATAAAAATGAAAATTACGCACTTACCATAATTGGTGATATTCCAGAATATCTTCTCCATTGATGCCACTCACAAGTCGGAGCCAGAGGCAGTAGGACCCAGTGTGGAGCAAATATTTGGTGATGAAGCCAGCAACTAGGCATGACTCCTGCACACACACATGTGGTGTTGCACACTAGCCAATAACAGTTGCCAACTACCTCACCAACCTCAATTCTGTTCACTAGGAGAGAGAAAACGTGGGGAAAATAAGAGCTTGAGATATTCTCTAGCCCAAAGGATAGTGAAAAGGATATAGGAAGAATAAATGAGTAAACTAAAACCCTGACTACCAACTTCAAGACAGAGAAGAAAGGGCACATTAAGGCGGCACAGATAGGCAGTAAGGGTTTAAAGATTCAGAGCTTCACGTTACCACTTGCCAGATAGCCCAAACAAGGGGCCTGGAAAGAGTAGTGGGAATAAAGCAGCAGCCCTATGGACTTTGGCAGACCAAAGGGGGGAAAAAAAAAAAAAAAAAAAAGAGGGTATGCAGAAGTGGGACTCCTTTTTGCAATTCAGATGGCACAAGTGTGCCAAACACTAGGACAACAATGACTCCTAATAAGCAATGAGAATGCCACGAGTAGCAAAAGTAAACTTTTTTCAACGGTTAGGCTATGCTCTCCTCCTGGGGAGACAGAGTAGAGGAAAAACACTGGTGCATGTGACACTATAAGGCAGTTCAGCTGTAAGAACTAGAAAAATATTCCCCTCTTCAGTTATCCCTGAACCTCCTGGATATAACAGCCAAAATATGGCATAAGGGGAAAAATACAAATTACGTACTTATAATTCTTAATCCACTAGAAATGATGTCACCACTAATTCCCACCGATAGGTTCTGAGCAGGAGGTGGTAGGACCCCATGGGAACCAGAACATTTCAGGAGGGTTGGGGCTGAGGTAAGCTGTGTGCATGTGTGGCACTGTGAGACTGTCTCTCACTACATGGTTACCTCAGCACCCACCCCCACCTACCTCGGTACTGCTTTTACAGAGGAGATGCAGTGTAGCCTAACACTAATGTACTTATCCTAAGGACATAAGATAGCCCTAGTGACCCATTTAAGAAGGGTCAACAAACCAGAAACAGTGTCTTCAGAGCCCAAAGCAAGACCAAAGGTGAAGACCAACAGAGTGGAACAAGCCAGGGGGTTGGTGTGTGGGCATGTTAATCAATGGTGAAGATATTCCTAGAAGATCAAGAATTATGGTGAGTATGTAATTTTCATATCTTCCAGGAATCTGTCTTCACCACTGATTCACAACAATGGGTCAGAGTACTAAGTTCAGATGAAAAATCTCCCAGACTAGGGCAGTAGGAGCTGAAACACATTCATGACCAAAGACAATTCAGGATGGTCTGTCAAAGGAGGTGTGCTGCCTGGCATTGACATCCAGGGCACAGTGATTGACAAAAGTGTGCACTGTGCTCCAAGTTGCAGCTCTACAAATATCCCTGATAGGAACAGAGCGAATCTCTGTCAGGGTGTGGCAGCCATGCTGGTGGTGTGGGCACGTACATGGCCTTTCAGCTTGACCTGTGCCATAGCATAGCAGTGGCATGGGCACTTTGGCAATCCAAGCAGAAATGCACTTGATTGTAACAGGCTATCCCTTCTGATTAGGATAAAATGAGACAGACTACCCGAAGTCCTCAATTCTGTCCAGGTAGAACTTCGGGGCTCTCTTGACATCCAGAGTATGGATAATGTACTCTTCTCTGTTCTAGAAGTCGGTAAAGTATGTAGGCAGCACAAAAGGCTGATTTAAGTGAAACTCAGACACCACTTTGGGTAAGAACTTGGGGTGTGTGCGAGGGACTACCTTATCTTTGTAGAAAATAGTATATGGAGGCTTTGTGACCAAAGCATGAATTTCAGAAACTCGGTAAGCAGAGGTGATGGCTACTAGAAAAGCCATTATCCAAGTTAAAACTTCAGCTCACAAGTTGCCAGAGGCTAAAAAGACTTACAGGTGAGCATCTCCAACACAAGGTTGATACACCAAGCAGCTATACATTTCCTGACCAGAGGGGTTGTGTGTAGGACACCTTTAAGAAATGTCTTAAAAAGTGGCAGTTGAGCCAGGTAGAGGGTACTGATGGGTTTGTGGTATGCTGAAACACACAAATGGATCTTAACTGTGGAGTACTGCAGACCAGCACCAAAAAGGTCAAATAAATACTTCAATATCTTGTCAGTGAACATCGAAAGGGGTCAGTGTGATATTTGGAGCACCGAACTTAAAATCTTTCCCACTTGTCTGTGCAAGTCTTTCACTGGAAAGCTTGTGGGCCACCAAAAGTATTTCAGATTCTTTGAGACACTTTGTACCTGTTCACTTCTATTTCTTCAGGAGCCAAAATTAAGGTCAAGGGAATGCGGATTGGGATGGACCAGAGGGCCCCAAGTCAGTAGCTCTGTCCTGAGGAGAAGGTCCTCCTTGTGCCGCTGACAGTCTGTTCAACAGAGGAAACAATATCTGTCGAGGCCAGAAGAAGGTAATGAGAATCATCTTGTCCCTGTATGCCTCCAGTCTGAGTAACACCCTCTGTACTAGAGGAAATGGAGAAAATGCATAGAGAGGAGGATCTTGCGACAGCAGTCTGAATGCATCCTGACAGAAAATGCCAGGACCTTGATTTCTGGAGCAGAATCAAGGCAGTCTCATATTGAGTGGGGAATCTAAAAAAGGTTCACATCTGGAGTTCCCCATTCATCAAACAGCGATCTCGCGACATCTAGGGTTAATGACCTCTCAAGAGAATCAGCCTCTGTTTGGCTTAACTCGTCTGCCACAGCGTTCTGCATTCCCGGCGGATAGACTGCCTAGATCAGTATCCCTTCCTCCAGGCGCCATTCCCACACTCTAATAAATTCTCTGCAGAGAGGGTAAGAGTTTGCTCCTACTTGCTTGTTGATGTTATATATCACAGATTTATTGTCTGTTTGGAGAAGAACTGTTTTATGGCTCACGAGATCCACAAGGACTTACAAGCCGTACAGCACAACTCTCATTTCCAGCATGTTGATGTGGAGATGAGTCCCAGACATCAAGTATGCATAGGCACAGTGGACTTCCCATCCCAACAAGGAGGCATCCGTGGTGAGTGTCACCTGAGGCTGCACTTTGGGAAAAAGTGAAACTCTGGAGGTGGTTTCCTTCCACTGTCTACCAAGCAAGCAAGTGACCAAACTAGAGGTTTTGTCACCTTGATGGGATAAGTGATGGTATGATACTTGTGACTACTGTGCACTGAGCATCCACTTAGTTCTCATCTGTAGATAAGCCAGGAGCACTGTGAGCACCGAGGATGCCACCACATCCAACATGTGCTGCATGGAATGTGTTTCTACTAATTTGTGCACCATTATGCAGTGCACCACCTGCAGAACTGCTTTCCTCCTGTCCTTTGAAAGGAAGGCCCAATCTCTGGTGGTGTCCAAAAGGGCTCCAATGAACAAGATTTGCTGAGAAGGCTCTAAGTGGGACTTTTCCAGATTCAGCAGAACCCCATGGATGTAAGGAACAGAGAGGCAGTGGCCACTGCTTGTTCCATTTCTTGCTTCGATGGACTGGCTTATCAACCAGTCCGACTAAGGGTAGACTTGGAGTCCTAGTTTTCTTGGGAGAGCCACAAGTTCAGCAAAGCACTGTGTAAAGACTCAATGCTCCGAGGACAGCCCAAAGGGTATGAGTCTGAACTGTTGATGCTGACCCAGCACTATGAACTGAAGGGATCTGTTGTGACTGGGGTGCACTAGGATATGCTGGTAAGCCTCCTGCATATCTAGGGAAGCTAACCAATCCTTGGAGTTTAGGAAGGGTAGCAGGGATTCCAGAGAGATCATTTGGGACTTTTCTCACTCCGTTAACTTGTTCAAGTTTCTGAAGTCAAAAATGGAGTGCATGCCCAGACTTCTTTGGTAAAAGGAATGGGAGTAGAAGCCAATGTTGCACTCTGACACTACTTACACCGCCCTGTTGCTCAGAAGGCCCGCAATCTCCTGTGCAAGAAGCTCTGACATGTGAGCTGATAAGAGGGGTTGCTTTCTGGGTGGATAATCTTGAAGGATTTCAAATTCAGGGAGTATCCCTCTCATATAATCCTGAGTACTGACTTGTCTGTCATGATGGAGTCCCACAGACAATAAAACAGAGTCTAACATCCCCCTACTGGAGAGGAGAGGTTTGCCTTGGACAGCTAAGACAGGACTGGAGCCGGAGCTCCAGAGGGTGGCACTAGGTGCTTTTGCAGCCTGTTCCTTCAGCTGTGCTTTCTTTTGTGGGTGGCAAGGCTGAAATTTGTTTTGAGATTCCCTACTTTTGCCTCGAAAGGACTGTGTCTTGAAAGAAAACACGTCCTTTCCCACTCTGAGGGTTAGCAGAAGCAGGTCTGAAAGTCTTAATGGCCATCATATTCTTCTGAGAGGCCATTAGAGATTCTTCCACCTATTGTCCAAACGGGTACAAGCCATTGAATGCAAATGAAAATGACGTACCTACCGTAATTCTTGATCTTCTTGGATGAACTCCACCACTCATTTACACTAGTGGGACTACGCCAGAGGCACTAGGACCCAGCGGGAACCAAAAATCTTCAGGAGGGCCGGCACCGAGGTAGGACCGTGCATGCACACTGCCCAGAGACTGGCTTGTGCCGTACAGGCTATCTCGACGTCGACCCTCCAACCGCCTCAGTACCTTTTTATGTTGTCTTGCACACGCACAACCAACATATTGTAGTAGCTTGGAATAGCAGGTTTTGGAGGTGCGGTCCTGTTGTGGCCAATCACGGCCACTGCTTTTTTGGGCTGGTCTGTGTGGTATGAATGAAACAGCATGCTGTCTATGACAGCAGTGCAAAAGCGTGCCATCAATTTGAAACTATTTCGCCACTGCAATGAAGGAGCCACCCTTCATTGCAGGGCGTGCCTTGCCTGGTGTAAAATTTCAATAAACATGGCAGGCGGCAGCTGTCGCCATCTGCCTCTCACAGTCCCCAGTTTTATTAGGATTTCAGAGAGCCAGTGTAATCCTGTCAGGTGGTTGTGAAGTGTCAAGCCGTTGACAAGTTGCCGAGAGTCTCTCACAGTCGGAAGGTCTTGCTTCTTTCCAATGAATCGGTCAGTGTCTGTCACTGTCCACATAATTTACAAGCATGTTTTGAGGAGAACTATCTGTGCAGCAATGGTTTACAGGGGGTCTTCCAGTCACAATGTGATGTGTAGGACCCACCAGTACTGTGGCATTTGTAACAGACAGGCTCTTCATTAGGGTGGCTCTTCTGACAAATGGCAAATGTGGTTGCTGCCACAAACTTGTTTATTTTGTGTGTATTTGCATTGTGGTAAACTGCTCAGTAATGGTTTATTATTGCCCCCCCCCCACATTTCACAAATCACACCTTTTCTCATGGTATTGATTCAAACTGTCTTCGGATGGGACAGAAGCCATGCAGCGGTATAGACGTTCTTATGACTGGCAGTTGCATTAATCTACTGCTCTCTTTATGTTGTTTTGTGCTTCTACATATGACATATATGATTGGTGCTAGAATCGGGGTTGGTTCATATGCATTTCATGCTTTATCCATGCATGTTGCTAGGTATATCAGTGAGGTTACATTCTGCCTGGCGTTCACATTCATTTAGCCATAATATCATGAATCTGAAGAAATTGCAGTATGTAAATGCATTGTAGACATGGTGCTGTGTTTTTTTTTTTGTCCCTTACTGTGGATAGTTTGCTATTTTGTCACCTTCTCTGCCGAAATGCTGAATGCTGGAAAAACGGAACAGAGTAAAAGTGAGGTAAAACAAATGATAGAAGTTACCAAAAAAATAATATGTACGACTCACTCTGACAGCCTGACTTGACGAGGCACACAGCTTTGAGTTTCAAAACTATTTGGTAAAGTAGACAATAAAAAATGAAAAGTTTCACAGAGGACTTCAGTGCAGCTGTCCTCCAAACAAAGATAAACAGTCAGTTACACAGAGGAATAGCAAGGAATGGCCGATGACATCCCTTTCAAATATGTTGCCTAACATCTGTTTCCACAAACTGAATGTCACCGACAGTTTAAAGCGTGTGCCACATTACTCCAAGGATGACTGATGTGGTACCTTGCACCAAGTCACTCTGGCACTAATAGATTCTAAATGGCGACAGAGTTTGGGACAAGGTACCAGCTTCAACAGCACCATATTAGAGCCAGAAAAGACATTCACTTTCACTTGCAGGATGCCACAGAGTAAACAGTGGCCTGGCATACTAGGGGTGTGAACGGGTGAAGCTGATTTTATCATTCGTTACACTAGCTCTTTAATATCTATTTTTCTAGTGTATCCCCTTTGTCTTGTCTAAAAATCTACAGTAGATCCAGGCAGACCTTGTTCAAGGAATTCATTCGTCTGCCTCTAATCTCTGCACTCTCTATGGTGCAACATGGTTGTATGAGTCTGTGAAACCTCCAGTTGTTAGTTATTAAAGGATTTTGAAGGCATTAATCAGTTGATTAATCAAATAATGTTTTGAAGGATTGTGTATTAGTTTGCATGTGCTAATATGACAGCTGACTGATCTAATACAGGTAGAGTAAGTACATAAGCATGTAAACATTTCTAATGGAAGGAACGGTTAAGCTTTTCTAGTCTGCTAGTTGGTAATCTGCAGTTGTACCCTTTAATCCCCATAGTCCCCATAGTCCCCATATATGTGTCAAGTCCATTTTTATAAGTCACACGAAAACTGTTCTGAACCTCCTTGCTTGGCAAGCTGTTCCACAGACACCACCCTCTGTGTAAAGAAATGTAGCATTTGATCTCTCTCTCTCAACTTGTTCCTTGCCTTTTGAATCTTGATAAACACATTAAATAATTCCTATTGGTTTTACTATGTGGTTTTCCCACTGCTGCACTGCTTTATGCATCAGACATCTGTCCTCCCATTTTAAATTATGCTTGCAATCACTTTAAGAAGCGAGACTAAAAGGGCTACAGTATGTGCCTGAGGTCAGGATCTCTATACAAAGTACCAGTTGCAGGCATACAATGTTTGGCTGTCTTGAGAACATGTCTGCCATGCTCTGCAGTCGTGTGTGTGTGTGTGTGTGTGTGTGTGTGTTTTCATTCTCAAATTCATATTGGTAATCAAAAATGTATATTTATGTAGGAAAATGAAGGCAAAGTACATCCACTGCCTTTCCCTTGTCCACTGACTTGGTGGATTGGGTGACAAAGGCAGTGGGCATACTGAATATTAATTTCAGTAGAGCCTTTGATTCCATCCCACACTGGTGGTTAAAAAGATGCAGGATCTTAGAATACGGGGACAAAATTATTCACAGGGTGAGAAACTGGCTAAATGCCAGGACTCAGAAGGTAGTAATAAATGAGCTCTTGAGGGATCGGCAGGGGAGGGGGGTGTCACTGCAGGCTGCATCAGGGACTGGTTCTGGAACTGGTCTCCAACATCTTTATCTGTGACATAGGGGTAGGGATTTAGGGCAAGATACTGTATGCCTTTTCACAAATAATACTAAGATCTGTGGCCAGGTGGATAAGCGAAGAGGGAGTCAAAATTATTAAGGAGCAGCCGAGTAGATCAAAAACATGGTCACAAATTTGGCAGTTATAATTTAATGCCGAAAAGTGCAAGGTAATGCACAAGGGGGCCAAAAATCCTAATACTGAATGGGGGAGATTTTAGTGGAGAACACTACAGAGAAATGGGACTTAGGAATAATCATTTTAGACAGTCTAAAGGTATCAGCAGAGTGCAACAGGGAGGTGGGTTGGCCTAATAGAATGTTGGGCTGTACATCAAAGGAGATCACCTGCAGGAAAAAGGAGGTGTTGATACAACTGCATAGGTCAATGGTTCATCCTCACCTGGAGTACCATTTGCAGTTTCAGAGTCTGCATGTGAAGAAGGACAGGGACCGAGTGGAGGCAGAGGAGGGAAACTAAGATGATTCAGGGACAGCAGGAAAGGACACATGAGGAGAGGCTGGCAGACATGAACACACTTAAATTGAGAAGGGAGAGAGGGGACTTGACAAACAAATATCACCATGGGGCAAATACAGTGGATAGTGGGAAGTTGTTCAGACTGACTGGGAACACAATTACCAGCGGAAGCTCCATGAAGCTGGCAGGGGGCACGTTTATGAGAGATACCAGCGAAGTACTTTCTCATGGAGAAGGTGGTGGTGGGTTGAACAGGATGCTGGAGGAGGTGGTGTGTGCAAAATTAGCAGGGGCATTCACACAAAGGTGGGGCAGACACATGGGCTTGGAAAAGAACATCAGAATGGAAGGAATGAAATGTGAGATTGAAGAGTCTCTATGGTGGTCTCCTTCAACATTAGTTGTGTATCTGGGTCGACAGAATGGACCAACTACCCTCTTTCTGCCAGCAGATTTTATGTCTCCATGTTACGTTTTTGAATAAAGAAGTTTGTCAACATTCACATGATGCTTCCAGGACCCTTTCATGGTAAATGGATGGGAGAGCGAGTGCTTTTCTCAACTTTTATTTTTGAGTTTGTGCATAAATATTGCATTCAATGAGACATGCCCATAAATAATATGACTGATAAAAAAAAACGATCTTTCCCACACTGAAAGCAGAATATATGCTGTCAGGGTCATTATAGAATTCTTTGCTACAGCTTCACAGTGGGGCCATGGTAACAGAGTGTAGCCAAAGGAATGCTAACCATGGTTCACATGGGTTGCATAAAATGGGAGAATGAGAAACAAAAATGAAAAAAATACTGTATGTATTTTCCGTTTCTAAGGTCTGCTTTAGCAGCTGTCTGTCAGAAGCACACAGCGCTGTTATCCTCACAGTAAGGGAAAGATACCTGCAGGCCCATGTATTAAATTACCTCCACTTAATTGGTATCTTGTAGATTTTTCACCCAGGGGATAGTTCTTGATTTTTGCCTCTATGAAAGGACAGGAAAGCAAGCAAATTTTAAATTATAATGTATCATGAAAGAACAGCTAGCTTTAGATGAATCGCATAGTTCACAACAGAATCATTCTGACCCAATTTTCTGTTTTTGCAGGCTGCATGTTCTGAGCCAGGAAATGGATCTCATTATATTTTTAATATAAAGGAAATTGTAAGGAACTAGATAGATGTGTAGTGTGGTTGTACTGCATGCTGGGTGAGATTTATTTGAAAAACAGAAAACAAATGGGGCTGCAATGCTCTGTTTTACATTTACATATGTGAAATGCTAGATCAGCATCCTAGGTTAAAATCTTATCCCATGCTACACAATTTTTCATACTTTGTCCTTGAGTAAACCACTTCACCTCTTTGTAATTTAGAGGCTGGATTTTTAAAGGGTCAAAGATGGCCCAGAGACTAAGTCCTGCACTGCAACCTACAGATGGGTAGAAAAAAAGCTCTGCACTGGTGGACTGTGTTTATTCAGTTGCTGCTGCAGAGAAATGTAATCAATCAATCTATATGTAACCCCCCTGCAAATGGGGGTTCCCAAAAGACTTCCAGGAGCTTGCTTGAATGCTCCAAGCCTGAATGGTGTTTGGCGTTTAAACCATTTATCAGTGAGTGTTTTTAGAACCTCTGGTACGGTCTCTTTAAGAGCTGTCTGCTTGCAGACATAATTAGTTTGTATGGGGGACTGTGTGCTTCTCTGTTTGAGTACCACTCGAGCTGCTGCCAATTCACTCCATTTTTGCAGTCACTAGGAGCAAAGGAACCTATCTGAAAGATGTAACTGTTTGCCAGAAATCATTTACAGTAATAATGAAATACAGTTTGTCTAACCTGCTTTCTTTGCAGTCAGAACTGTGTCTGCCTAGTTCCCATTCTGGTTTTGAACTGCTGAACTGGACCAATCAGTGTGGGTAGCTAGCTCCAAAATGGTGCCTTGGACGAATCAGAACTTGGACTCATAATCTGAGCCAGCCACAAGAGGATTGTATGGGCAGTGACTCTGGGAGATGTAGTTTAGACTTGCCACTTCTTTTGGACCAACAGCAGCAGTCTATTGTGAGGACAGCCAATCCAGTCAAGAACTGGGAGGAACTCAAAGGAAGTGCCTGGTTTTGTCTGTTGGGAGTTTCAGTTGAGCTTTGGCAGTGAAGGGAAAGGAACCCTGTGCTCCTTCAGTGCACAGTTTTAGTCAAAAAAACATGTAAGGTCCAGAGTTCCGGTCTGCAGCTTGTTGAGACTGAATCCGTCCTGTGAAGAGAATCAAAGGATATCTGAAGAGTAGAAACCAGGCTCACCCTGTAGAAGACTGGAGGAATTGCTGAAAATTGCACTCGGTCTGTCAGGAACTGAATCTGCTGTGTGTTCTCCTGCATTGTGCAGTAATTGCGATCGATACAGATGCAGCCTGCCTGGTATAGTGCTTTTCTTTTACCATATAAATGTGTGAAGAGGTTTGTGTACCTCAAGTGAATCCTGCTGCCATTAAGTGACTTTTGCCTGTGACTGTTTACCATATAAATGTGTGAGGAGTCTCTTGGAGCTCAAGAGTAGCCCTGCTGACATTGAAGGACCCTATCTTATTTGGAGGTCGTGAGTACTAATTCAGGGTCGCTCCCTGTTGAATTGCCACATTAAATCCAAATGGAATTACTGTACTGCTGACTGTTTAATTCTCCTTTTCTCTGTGTGAAAGGGCCCCCTACCAGCTGCCATGGTTTGGACTAGCCACTAGGGCTTGGGTACCCAGGGACAGTAACTGATAGGGATAGGCCTGTGCACAGAGCCATAGGTAGATGAGTAGAGTGATAAGCTAATAACCCGATTTCCCCCCTGTCCTTGTTATATCCCCCTAAATAAATCAGAGCTGCTTGTTTCAGCAAAGTTATACTGCCTGAGGTATTTGTCTATGTTTAAAGTACTGTACTGTGATTGTTGCACTGTATCTTATTTCACAGGAGGTCCCAGTGCCGGAACCAGTCCTGGGGGTAAGTGTATACTGTAAAGGTAATTCTGATGTATGTGTGGGCCACTAGTGGGAAGAAAGGGGTTCAGTGTCCCAGAGGGCTGTGAGCAAGTTAGTTTAACTATTGTAAACCCTGACCTCTGGGTGGAGGCACCCGCCATTGGATCCAGGCCCCTCAACCTGTTAGTGGCAAATCAGGCAGGGGTAGTAGCCCCTGGGATAGCGCCATCTAGGGGTTACATATATTTATTAATAGAGCACTTTTCAAAAATCAAAGCGCGAATACATCATAGACAAAACAACAAAACATTCAATTAATAAAAGCATATATATAAAAATAACAAGGCAGCAGAAATAAACTAAGCAAAATCTCCGAAAGCCAGAGTAAATACATACATTTTCAAAGAGATTTTAAAAGTCTCAGTGGACAAGCACTCTCTAATCAGACGAGGTAGAGAGTTCCACAGAGTCAGGGCCACAAAGAAACAAGCCCTGGCCCCAGATGACTGAAGACAGACCCTGGGAACCTCTAGCAAACCCTTGTCAGTGGATGGAGGGGGTGGTAGGGCCGAAGGAGGTCTTGCAAGTAACCCAGTCCCTGTCCATGTAGGGTCTTATAAGTCAGCAAGGCGACCTTGAAGGTGATCCTCCACTGCAATGGCAGCCATACAGGCAGATATGCCTGGTAGTACCATAAATCACGGAGCCAATTACAAACCTGCACTTTCTGTACCTCGCTAGCTAAAGTACCTCCATGAAAGTTAGGCATCATAGAACCAACCTGCCATCAGTTTGATAGCCTTTGTGCTTCATTGCATGAGAAAGCATAAAACCAGTAATATATAAAATATGAGCAACAGTCAACACTCATTTTTATTCCACACTCTTGGTGAGTGATACCTAAATAAACCACTTGACCTTTGGTCTTGGGGTTTATGTGGTATCATGCACCTTGGGTCTGTGTAAAACTCATTGCACATGATTGTCTGTGGTCTCTATATCAAGAAGGAAGTGTTTTATTCCCTTGCATTCCTGCTGTAAAAGTAATCCCTTCTCCATCTGTGTCACACTCCTCTGTACAGCTGAGAATGAAGCCTTTTCCTGTTGCCCTTTATCTCTGAGGAACAGTCTACACAAACTACAATATGATCCATTGCCTCCCTTTCCAACTTGAAGTCCCTACTGAAAATATTTCCTTTCCTCCTCTGCTTCTAACTCCAAAATTCTAGGGTGCCGTGGCTCTGTGTAGAATTGCAAAACACTGTGTGCCAGATATTCAAAGACCTGCTAGATCATCACAAGTTGCGGCGATTTAGAGGATTCACTGCATCCTGGCTGCATCAGGGACCCTGTGCAATATTTAGAATGAACAGGCTCCATGCACCAGAAATCCAGGATTTGCTGCAGCTCCAGGCATGTGGCAAAGTGATGGATGCACCTGCGGGTAATGCCGCAGGTCTCCAGCTGCCCTCCCCCATTCATCGCAACTGCAGAGGTGCCGGAATGGTCAGAGGTGGGGGCACACACTGGGCAGGCAAGTGGGGTTCTGGGGGTTGCATGGACAGAGGGTAGCACAGTTGCATTTTGGGAAGAAGCAGGCGAGCATCTATGTACAGCAGCACCCAGCAGGGGTGCCAATTCTTGCACAAGACTGTGAGGGACCAGGAATGGTGTATGAGGGGGTATAGATGCATACAGTGCCATTGCCCCACATATCTTCCAGCCCCAGCAGTCCCCTGGCTGTTTCACTAGCCCTGCACTGTGTGTCACCATACCCCCCCAAATATGCCATTTCTGGTCTATCACAGTTTTGTGCATGAATTGGCACCCCTACTGGGTGCTACTGCAGTCAGATGCTCACCCACCCCTTCCCCAAATGCAACTGTGCCACCCTTAGCCCATGCCACCCCGACACATGTCCGTTCAGGTCCCTAGAACCCAGTTTGCCACAGTGTCTGGCAGTGGTGCAAGGGGCTTAGACCAGCTTTTTGTTGGTCTAACTCAAGCCCCTTTGCTGCGGCCATGGCAAAGCTTTATGCATCCTAGAAAAGGGGATGTGGCAGCCCTGCCATGACACAAGCCTGCTTGTGACATGGCGCAGCAAAACTTTTGCCACAACCATGATGCAAGGGGACTTTGATGCAGCCATGTAGGGTTTGACACAGGCCACATTTCTGAATCTTGATTGCCGCGACTTTGCCGCAAGTAGCCCCTTGCATCATAACCTTTTGACAATTCCCTTGCGTCAGTCTATCCCCTTTGAAAAGCGCCCCTGTGCCTTACGTCACATGAAATTAATATAGTAACACAGTATTGTGGTTACAAAAATAACTTGGGGTCCATTTGTCTCCTGCCAGGATACCTAAATGTGAATAATATCACACACCTACAGTTACCTTATCTTTTGGAATGTTAATCCTAGTCATGCTGTCCCCATAATGCTATTGTGTCCTGTATTAAAATCCTGAACAGTGCTTGCTTGCTTCCACTACTCACCAGATAGGTTTTCCCACAAGCAGACCACCATGTGGGAAGAAATTCTATTTGATGTTTTCCTTTTCCTCCTCATAGTTTTAGGGCATGCCCACTAGTTGTGCTTCTAAAGCACTGACCAGCTCAGACAGCTGTGTATTCTCCACTGTGTCTATCCTTTTAATATTTGGAACACCGAGATCATGTCCCCCTCTTCCTTTGCTTCTCTAAGCTTAGTAATTTGAGTGTTTGATCTTTCCTCATACTTTCCCTTTCCCTTCCTCTATCTTTCCTCACATCTTTCCTGCAGTGCCCCTTACGCCAATAACCAGCTTGGTGGGCCTGTGCTGGACTCTCTGCATCTCTTCAATGCCCATTCTGTTCTGTGTTGACTACAACAGAACTCTCAGGTGTGGCCTAGTCAAGTTCTTGAAGTAGATGAGGATCAACTCCTTCATTTTGCTTCAGGCATCTATTTTTAATGTAGCCCAAGTCTGCATTTGCACTCTTTTTTTTTTTTTTTTTTGTGTGTTATCTATTTATACCCCCGTCATGCTCTGGAGCTGTCTCTCCTTTGGGCTGTCATGACCCACAGACATTCCTCCTACTATCTCCCCAAAGCCACTTCACCGCAGATCTGCAGCCATCCTTGGGATAGCCTGGCGTAACCCTTTACTGGGTGGGTCCCTCTTCTCCGTGGGGGAAGGCACTGGTGGGGAGAAGACCAGCACACTATTTCTCCTTCGGTCCCGGGTGCTGCTAAGGTTTTCTGTGGTTTCCTGGGAGTCTTCAGAGGTGTCCTGGGCTGGCAGCCATCATCCGGCCAGTCCCCAGAGCAGTGTTTCAGTTTTTTCTGTGGTGTTTCCCTTATTGCGATCCTCTGCAGTGCTCCTGGTCTCCACCAGGGGCCGCTGCAGAGCGACCACGCATCCCCCAACCCACCCAAGGGGAGGAGAGCAGTCCTACGGATGCTCAATCCTTTCTCTGCTGACCCCCGGTGCCAGAGTCCGTTCCCGAACTAGGGTAGCCAGCGTGGTGAGAGGTAAGGCGCCCGTGCCTCAACCCTCTGCGCCACCACGCCCATTTGCACTCTTAACTATGGCAACAAATTGCCTGCATGGATTCAGCTTACTAACCAGAGGTACCCCTATGTCCTTTTCCTCACTTTTGCTGTCCACTTTTGCACTGCACAGGGTGTAGCTGAAACCCAGATCAATCATTGTTTGGAGAAGTACATAACCCCTCATCACATAAAAGCTCAGTTCCCATTGCTGAACTCCCCCTCCCAATGGGTACAGACCCACTTACAATTTACCTGCTCCTTTGCTGTGCTCACTCGTTTGGCCAATTTAATGTTGTCAACAATCTTTAGCAGATTGTTACGGACTTCTTCCTCCAGCTTATTAATAAATATGCTGTGGAGCAGTTAACATTCTGAATGGTAACCATCTACAGTACCACTACTCTCCTCTTCCCTCATCTGAGCCAGTTTGCTAGCCCCTTCTTGCATATTTTGTGGACCACATATTAGGCTACCTTCTTCCATGTTAGTTCCTTGATGCATGGTGTTAAAAGCATTGCAGATGTCTAGATAGACACACTCTACTACATCTGTCCTATCACCACCCTTTTTTACTCCTCAAAGAAGACAGTCTGTTATGTTTGATTGTTTTATTTTCTTTATTTGTGTGATTGTATATTTCTATTCTGGTCACATGTGAAAACTGGCATCTTTTGCTCACTGTGTTTACCAGATAAATCAATAAATGAAATGAAGTCAGGATGGTTTAGCAACGTACTGGGTCAATATGTGGAATATAAAATGCTGCAGGGCAAAACCACGCAACAGTAAGAGCGCGAGTCCCTGAGTTGCCCCTGGAGGAAGTTATCTTAATAGGGGGTGGTTCGGGGGCACAGTTCCCCATAATGGGGGGTGCAGGGGGCAGAATCCCCTGCAGAAAGCAAGTATTGCACTGTATTCCTTGTTTGGTCACTGTTTTAACAGCACGGTATAGTGCCGCACTGTTTTTGTATGTGACATGACAACCCCGTACTGTTTAGCAAGATTTCCATGTCGTGAAGTCATGATAAATTAGAGAACTCTTAAGTGCTGTGTATATCAATGTTTATATGTTGTCTTGCATGCAGGTGCAAGCAGCATCTTGCAGTAGTCCACACTGAGAGGTGTGTCAGTGTTGGCAAATACAGGGCACACTTTAGCAGGTGCACCCCTCATCCCCCAATCAGCGAGCATGCTAGCGCTGACATGGAAATTATGGAAAGTGCCACCAACTTGAAAGAAATGTGCCACTGTAATCAGAGACAAGCTCGTCATGCAGTGGCAGATGACACCTCCCCAACGTGCCTTTCCTGATGAAACTTTTTAACAAATATGGTGGCTCCTGGGGCGCTGTGGAGCATGAGCAAAATGGCCATTGAACTATAGAGCTCTGTAAACGTCTCTCTAATTATTGCATTTTTGACCAGTTATCCTTCTACTGGCACAATGAATTTGATATAATTTGGTAGCTGAACTACTGTGGTATGACATGAGCAATCCTCATAAGGATAAACATTTGGGGGAAGGAGCTAGAGCAAAGACAACTCCGGGAGCACCACCACGGGGGCAGTACAGGCCCGAGAACCCAACCACGAGGAAGGAACAGGAGAGGAGAATTTGCAGACCCTAGGGATTAAACTAAATCAACCGATTTCCTCTGTTGAGGGTATTTCCACAAAATTTGACTCTTACCAATTGGGTAACCACTGTCGAGTCCACTCTTGAATTGGTCACCTTAGCATCGGCAGCAGCAACTAAAACTGACGATGCTGCAATGGGGGCTGTTGCCATGGTAATAAAAGAAAATATGCACCTCTGTTCTTAGCTGGAAATGTTGGAGAACCAGTCAAGGGCCCATAACATCAGGATCCTGGGGTTAGCTGAAGGCTGTGAAGGGGACCACCTGATACTATTCTTACAAGAATGGATCACGCAACAGCTAGAAGAGGAAGTGAACCAGACAGTACAGAAAATCCAAAAGGCATATCGGGTTACTTTTCGGGGCAGTCAGGTCAATCCGGAGGCCCCACACACAGTTGTAATGGTAACAGATGGAGTGGGTTCACGGGATTACATATTAGCCTTGGCATGGAGGAGGAAAACCCTGCTTCACGATGGGCATCAAATCGGGCTTTTTCTTGATCTTGCATATGCCACTAGGCAGAGGAGGAAAAGGTCTGATGAAGTGAGGGCGATGTTGCTGGAGGCAGGAGTACCACATGTCCTAATTTTCTCTACATGTCTGTGGATTGTACACCGGAATAAAGTTTTCATTTTCTTGGAATCAGCGGAGGCTCTTAAATTATGTCAATGGAATGCTTCATCCCACACGAGAGAAATAGAGGAAGATGACCCATTGTCGGATGAAGACGCTCCTTGAACGACGTTATTGTTTTATAGAGAACTCTTGGACTATACTGATAACGGGACAAAGGGGTAAAGTTTATGCCAAAGAAATGTTCTTATTTTACACAGCCCACTGAATATGCTTGTTTTTTCTTCTTTATCAGAGCTGGCCTGTTTAACAAATGGGATTTGGGTTGCTCATTTCTCCTATATGCCCCATTGATATGTCCCAACCTGCTTAGCTGGCCCTAGGCATTCTCAAATAATAGTTGCTAAAGTTCTGCCTAATGTATTTTGGTAAATGCTTGTTCACAGTGTTTCAGCGCCTTATTGAAATCAAAAGTCATGGCGGTGTTAGTAGGGGATGATACTGTATGATACTGAGCCCACTATGTTCCTTCCTTTTACACTACCAAGTGCATTCACTATGGTTAAGCATGGTGAGCTTGTCTCTATTTATAGGGAAGAACATTGGACAATAAATATTGTGGACTACTGATTTTTATTACACCATGCAGCTCATAGACTATCACAGCACTAGGATTATAAACAGTATATTTTATTATTATGGTTATTCCCTCCACTGACGTATATTTTTTCATTTAATGGATCAAAATGAGAGTATTAAGAGGAGTGGCGCCCTCATGGTTATCCATATCTGTAATGTTAAATGAAGGTGTAATGGCTGTATGTTTGTTTACAAATGAATAAACATAACATTTAAAAAAAAAAAAATAAACATGGTGGCTCCTGCCGTCCGACACACAACAATCCCCATACCGACATCAGGGGTGGCCAATCTCCCGTGTCGGCATGTTCCCCCACCTCACACACTTTCTTTGCAGACAAGTCAATTAGCGAGAATGCTAGCGCTGATGCAGAACGTATGGAAAGCGCCACCAACCTGAAAGAAATCTGCTGGTGTAATCAGAGACAAGCTCGTCATGCAGCGGCAGATGACATGCCTCCCCAACGTGCCTTTCCTGGTGGAACTTTTCAATCAACATGGTGGCTCCTGCTGTCCACCACACACAAGCCCCATACTGACATCAGGGAAGGCCAATCCCTTGTGTCAGCATGTTTTCCCACCCCCACACTTTCTTTGCCAACAGGGCCCCATCCTTCTTGGCATCAGCCCCCAAAAAAAAACTCATGGCTCACATTGGAAGCCCACCCTAGTAGCCCAACATCCCCTCAAAGTCATGGGGCACACTGTGCCACTATTCATGAGGTGGGATCACAAAAAGCCCATGTTGAAAATTTGGACTGAAAATAGTACTAGTGATGCACGGATACCACTTGTATCCTGGATTACGGGTCCAGATATTTTTCGATTTTTAACTGACCGGTTTCGGTTCAACATCAGTTCGGATACCAATAAAGACAGTGAATTCACTGTACATAGATTTTATATTTATTTAAAAAAAGTGCATTTAGCATGTTTAATATATT
Source organism: Neoceratodus forsteri (assembly GCA_016271365.2). Classification (NCBI taxonomy): domain Eukaryota; kingdom Metazoa; phylum Chordata; order Ceratodontiformes; family Ceratodontidae; genus Neoceratodus; species Neoceratodus forsteri. Next base: position 158,741,839 of record CM057456.1, on the reverse strand, counting down.
ATAGTGCACCAATTTGCACAGCATTGTACCACTGCAATTTATTATTACAAGCTTTAAAAGCATAAATGCACAATTGACTTAGATAATTTTGGGGGTTGTGAAATGCCTAATTCCTAATGGCTATTGCATGGGTTAGTAAATGTCACAATTTCAATACAGCAGAATAGTAACATGTTTGTGTAACCCCCAGGAGGTGCTACGCTTAGGGCTACTACCCCGCCTGCCTCAACTGTGACAGGGTGAGGGGCCCAGATCCATTGACGGGTGCCTTCAACCAGAGGTCGGGGTCAAGACAGTCAAGATTGACTCGGTCACAGCCCTCTGGGCTACTGCAACCCCCCTTTTGTCCCACTAGTGGCTCACATGAAGTAATGACAATACTTTACCCTGGTACACTTACCCCCAGGCTCGTATCTCTCCGCTCACTCTGGGGACCCCCTGGAAAATAAGGTACCGTTATTACACTTTCACTGTACAGTATATCCTCAGTAAAACACAATCCAGCCAGGGTATAGTTGCAAAACAAACAATCTGATTTATTTAAGGGGGGAATAACAAGGCCAGGAGGAAATCAAGATGATTGGCTTATCACTATATTTTTATACTTCGGGCTCTGTGCACAGGACAGGAAACCTAGTAATTACTGTCCCTGGGTACCCAAGCCCTAATGGCTAGTCCCTCATGGCAGCTGGTTGGGGCCCTGACACAAACAAACATTTACTGTCCCGAGCCGAGCAGAATGAGCAGAAGGCTCAATTAGTACAGGCAGCAGTATAACAAAATGGTTTAGGTTTCTAGCCACTTGTCTGCAAGATTAACAGGGAGCTACCCTGACCCAGTACTCACACTCCAGCAGATAACCACTCCTTCATTACTGGCAGGGCTGAGCCTGAACTTCAAAGACCTCCTCACACATTTATATGGAACAACAACAGAGGGGTACCATACCAGGCAGCTGCTCTCAGGACCCGAACGAATTCACAGCAATTGAGGGCGTTAGCAGCCACTCCAAACATCCTGATGGACCGAGTGCGATTCAGCAGATTCTCCAGTCCCCCTCAGGTGCAGCCTGGTAGGTAGTTGTGTCCCTACACAGCCTCCTCCGACCGCACGCCGGTGGATTTAGTCCGAAGCACTGACAAGGCAAAAACGGCCGCCCGGCCTTTCACGCACTTCCCGTGCGAACACAAACGGCTCAGAGCTCCCTTCTTCACAGCCACAACGAATCTGCCCCCTTACAGCATAGGACACTCCTTACAGTTCGGGCGCTATCCGATCCCATAGGCTGGCTACACCGGTCAGTCACTTATTCCTGCTCTCAGTGGTGTGAAAAAGCACCATAGCCCATAATGCCTTTCCCAAATTACAAGCAGTTCCTCTATTGGTCAGAAGGCTCTTCTAGAGTTCCACTGTACTGATTGGTCCAACTCAGCAGTTTGGGACCAAAATGGACGAGATAATCGAGACAGTCTTTGCTGCAAAAAAGGCAGGTTAGAATAACCACATTATCTTTCTCACTCCAAGCAATTATCAGAAAACAGTTACATCTTTCCAGAGCACTCCCTCTGCACAACTAGCGATGGCAGAATGGAGCGCTTACTCAGCAGTCCGGGCGGGACTCGGGCATAAAACCACATGCCCCCCCCCCCCATTTCAGCTAATTATGACTGTAAATAGGCAGCCCTTAAAGAGACAGTATACGGAGGCTTTAAAAGCGCTCACAGGCAACAGCATTTAAGCGACTTTACGCCGAACACCAGTCAGGCATGGAGCATTTAAACAAGCTCTGGGAAAGCTTTTAGGAACCCCCATTTATAGAGGGGTTACATTTGCATTCTCTGTCGATAAATGAGAGTGACATTCTGTAATAATGTCCCCTGCAACACTAAATGTTCGTTCGCTGGGAACACTACTAGGTGGAACTGACAGGTAGCATTTTGCAAGTCTGGAAAGCATCGGGAAGTAGAGATGGTGAATTTCCCAGTAATGTATGGCATCAGGTGTTTTTCTGGGGAGTAAGTGCTCAGAAAGGTATATTTCAATCTCAGTATTTCTTGATGCGACCTCTGCATTTTCAGCAGCTGTGGGGGGAGAAGGGATGTCTTAGTATCATATTTAGAAATGGGTATTACAAAATGTAGACAAAGCTTACAACAGCAAAGAGCTAACTAAAGGCCTTACTTTCCTGTGGCACAGCATTACACTGTGTAAAGGTGTCCCATGGGTCCTCAGCCTCACACTCAGGCTCCAGTATGGTTTCTGGCAGTACATCCTTTGTTGTTCTGGGCTTGAAATTATCGAGTTCATCAACTAGTTCTTTGACAACAGTACGGACAAATGATTTGCCTCGGTCACTTCTAATAAAATGCAATTTATAATGGGGGTCAAGAAAAGAAGCAGCTACCAGTTCTTTTGATGCTTCATAATGCTTAAATCGAGTGTCCATAGCCAGCACAGCTTTGTGCATTGATAGTAAACCAGGTATCTTAATGTTCTCAATTGCATGATAAAGAACAGTGGCAGTGGGGATTATGTCTGACATGCAAGCTGACTGCAGGCTGAGCCTTCTAGTCTCATGCTCGAAGGGCTTTAATATGCAGCATATACTTTCAGCTAGCGCCCATTGTGTAGAGCTCAGGGTTCAGTTCTCAGTTTCAGAAGCGTATATGGCGAGGACTCGCCTCTGCTCCTGCAGTCTTTCCAACATGTAGTAACTGCTATTCCACCTGGTAGGAACATCTTGAATTAGTCTGTGTACAGGCACTTGAAGGCTTTTCTGTAAAGCTGTTAGCTTTTCTGTTGCACTACTGAAGTGCTTAAAATTACCCACTATCGCTCTCCCAACAGACAGCAAGTCTTCACAGGACTTTGTTCTCATAATGGCATCATGGACGATCAGCTGCAGAGTATGTGCTAAGCACTCCTCACTTGGAACACTACTTAACTTCATTGCCTTTGTTATGTTAGGGCTGTTATCCCTAATGACTAAGTGCATTTGACTGGCTTGCAGACCCCAATTATCAAGAACTTGCACAAACACTCTGCATAAATTTTCACCTGTGTGCCTTTCTGTTAAATGCTTAAGCTCCAAAATATCACCTTTGCGCTTGTAATTTCCATCTATCCAATGCAGAGTGATTAAAAGGTACGATTCAATCAAATGCTCTGCAGTCCATGTATCAGTGATGAAACTAACTGCTTGAACAGATTGTAGTTCACTGATTAGCTTCAGTCGAAGCTTTTCATACATGGCAGGGATAACATTATCTGAGAAATACCTCCTTGAAGATGTCGCATACCATGGCTCTAGTACTGAAAGTAGCCTTTTAAACCCCATGTTATCAACAATGGCATAGGGCTGTTCATCCAAAGCCATCATCTCAGCTATGCTTTCTGTGATATTTTTAGCCCTTGCATGCTCAGTGGGAAATGGAAGGGCTCTGGTTAAGCAAGATTCAAGTGTGGGCTGCTCTTTCTTTTTAATTCGTTTTGCTGGTGGCTCATGGAATTCGACTTTTGAAAGCTGTGAAAGCTTTGCTTTCTCTGCTAACAGCTCTGCATGTTCTGCTTTATGCTTATTTTTCAAATGATTTAAAAGACCTGACAGTAATTTTTAACACAACAATCCTGGACTTATTAAAGTAGGTGCAGTACACAGAATACATTTTGCTTTTGAATCCATGTCAGCAGCAAGATAGAAATACTGCCAGACTAGGCTTTTTTGAGTCATTTTAGCGGAAAGCAATACAGAGCGGCGTACTCCACCCCAGCCCCTTCAGATCACTTACCCAAACCAGCACTTTAAATAGGCATTACCCAATTGGGGCAGATACCATGTAAAAGCAGAAAATCTGATCAGATCGGATATCCGTGCATCTCTAGAAAATACCAAAAAATGCCTGGGGCGTTAGCAGTTTCCAACCATAATGCCACATCCTGTAGGGGCTGACAGGCATCAGGGTTGTAACTTGGTATTTCAGCTGTAATGCTCACGCCATTCCATCCCCATTCCCACCCTGTAGCCAATGACAGGCATCGAGGTGTGTCTTGGAGTCTTCAGCCCCAAAATTCACCCTCTCTCATATACTGCACCCATCTCAGTGTATTTCTTTATGGAATGGGGCGAGCATAAGGACCGAAGACCCCAAGGCACACCACGACACTTGTCGGTGTCTGCAGGGTAAGATGAGGTGAAACAGCATGAGCGTTATGGCCGATGACCCAAAAGCACACCCCAATACCTGTCACTCTCTGCAGGATGGGGGTGGGGTTGGCATCAGTTCAATACTTCACTGCCATTCCTATTATGCATCTCTAACTCCTGCACTACCAATTCCAATGCCAGCAAGACAAATTCAGCATTAATAAATGCTTGTTTACCGAGGAGGTGCAGTATAAACTAATCTAGGAAACTAACCCAACCCGGACATAAGATACTTTGTATGACCCGTATAAGAAGGGTCAACTCAACCGCATCTTCATAGACCAGCCAACGAGGGAGTGAAGACCAAAAACAGGATGAGAGCTCGGGGGATGGTGGGTTGGTGTGTGAATGAGTGGTGGAGACTTCGTCCAAGAAAGATCAAGAATTATGGCAGGTATGTAATTTTCATATCTTCCTGGGCTAAAAGTCTCCACCACTCATTCACACTAGTGGGAGAGTACCGAGCTGAAAACAATCCTCCCAAGCAGGACAGCAGGAAAAAGGAGCTCACTTAGGACAGAAGTCCATTAAGGATTGACCTGCCAAAGGAAGGATGCAGCTGAGCTGCCCTGTTAGCCTGAATATCTTCAAGGTGCTCTACGATCACTACATGAAAGTGCCTTGCAAATGTTTTCCTCACTGCTAGACCACTGATTCCACAACTCCCCCTTTCCATCCTGACGCTCGCCATGTTTCTACCCCTGGCTCTCACTCTTTCCCTATTAACTCTTCCTGCTGCACTCACCCTTCCTTGTCCGCTCCAGCCTGGCTAAAGTCCCATCCCATCCATAGTAGTGTCCCAATTATCTACCCCTCCTCCATCATTATCATAATAAACAACTACGCGACAGCCATCGTCACTTTCTGTGGTTTTAGCCCAATTTTTCCCCCAGTCATCAGTAATATATCCCTTCCTCTTCTTTACCTCTCTAACCCGCCACCCCATACACGGCCTCTTTCCCCTATATGTGTAGTTGCCGGGTGCCTCACTCAAAAGATCTCTGCTTATAACCCCTGTATGCCTATGGCCGATTGTACATCTGCTGATTTCTTCAATTGTACAATATTACTTTTTTTTATCTCAACCTTGTACTGTATACACTGTATATACTTTTTCTTCCTTGTATAGTATTGCTTTTTGTATACCTGCTTCTGTACTGTACTTTGATGTATTCATGACCAAGTCCACATTGCAAATGAGCCTTGCTCAATGGTGCCCGCCTGGATAAATAAAGATTTTGATTGATTGATTGGATTTGCAAATCTCCTTCATTCTGTTGCTATAGAATCGCAAAACCCATTTGACATCCAGAGACTGAGGGGTGTGTTCCCCTTCATTCTGGAAATTCATAAAGTAGGTCGGAAGGACCAAGGCCTGGTTAAGATGAAATTCCAAGACCACTTTGGGTAGGAATTTAGGGAGAGTTCTGAGAACCACCTTGTCCTTGTGAAATACTGTGTGTGGGGGATGGGGGGGGTCTGTGACCAGGGCATGTATTTCAGATACTCGGAGAGCGGAGGTAATGGCCACTACGAAGGCTGCCTTCCAGGTCAGAAACTTCAAGCTGCATGTTGCTAGAGGCTCAAAAGGTTTATGGGTGAGCATGTCTAGCACAAGATTGATATCCCATGCGGCCATCGGTCTCCTGACTGGTGGCCTAGTGGCAGGATTCCTTTAAGGAATCTCTCGACTAAAGGTAACTGTGCCACCAACATATTCTGTACTGACTCGTGATAAGCAGAAATCATGCAAAGGTGCACCTTTACTGCTGAGTATTGCAGTCCTGCATTCAACAGGTCTAGGAGGTACTTGAACACCTTACTTGGTGGGCAAACAAAGGGGTCCAGGGTGGACTTTGCATACCAAATAAAAACAAGTTTCCACTTTGACATGCAAGTCTTCCTAGTGGATGGCTTGTGTGCAGCTAAGAGGATTTCTGAGATTCTCTAAGAGATGTTAAACCTACCCACTTCTATCTCATCAGGAGCCAGGCATGAGAGATGAAAGGATCACAGGTTGGGATGGACAACTGGACCGTGTGTCAGGAGGTCTGTCTGTAGGGGAAGTCATCTAGGAGGGACTTCGGATAATCTGTTCATTAATGGAAACCATATCTGACAAGGTCAGAATGGGGCAATGAAAATCATGCTGCCCCTTTGTGCCTCTAACTTGAGCAGCACCCTTAGAATTAAGGGAAGAGGAGGAAATGTGTACAGAAAGCGTCTTTTCCACCGCAGTCAGAATGCAACCTGACAAAGCGCGAGGTTCTGGATTTCTGGAGCAGAATAGAGGCAAGTTTTGCATTGAGTGGGGACTCAAAAAGGTCCACGTTCAGAGTGCCCCATTCTTTGAATAGCAACTGCATGACGTTTGAGTCGAGTGATCACCATGGATCTGCCTCCGTTCTGCTGAGGCAGTTCGCTAGATCATTCTGGATTCCCAGTAGGCAGACTGCCTTGATCAGGGCCCTGTGTTTGAGACACCACTCCCACACACTCACACTCTCACGGCTTCTCTGCATAAAGGGTATGAGTGTGCTCCACCCTGCTTGTTGATGTAATACATCACAGCCTTGTTGTCCGCATGAAGAAGAATTACTTTGTGACAGAGGACATCCTTCAGGGCTAGGACAGCATACAGAACAACTATCATTAACACCTTTATGTGAAGATCGGACTCCTCCTGGCTCTACAGACCCTGGGTGTGGAGGTCCTGAGAGTGAACTCCCCAACCAGTCAGAGATGCATCCGTGGTGATGGAGATATGAAAATTACGTACCTACCGTAATTCTTGATCTTCTTGGACGAGTCTCCACCACTCATTCACACTAATGGGATCTGCGCCGGAGGCACTAGGACCCAGCGGGAGCAAGCTTTTTTTGCTGGAGGGTCGGCACCAGAGATGGAGCCGCGAGGAGCAGCACCGTGAGTCTCAGCTCGAGCGGTACTGACCATCTCGGTGTCGACTCTCCAACCACCTCAGTCCCTTTTTTCCCCCAAGGAGGTGCAGTGTAACTAACCTAGAAGGATAGCCTAACAAAAACCCGGACATAAGAGTCTGGATGACCCATATAAGAAGGTTCAACAAAGAAATCTTCACAGCCTAAAGATTGAGGGAGTGAAGACCAACAACAGAGGTAAGTTCAGGGGATGGAGGGTAGGTGTGTGAATGAGTGGTGGAGACTCGTCCAAGAAGATCAAGAATTATGGTAGGTACGTAATTTCCATAACTTCCTAGACATGAAGTCTCCACCACTCATTCACACTAATGGGAGAGTACTGAGCTAATAATCCCCAGAGAGGGTGGCAGGAGAGACTAAGAGCTCACAGTTTTAGGATAGGAGGCCATTAAGGATGGTTCTGCCAAAAGAAAGATGTCATCTGGCATGGACATCCAGGGCATAGTGTTTGGCGAAAGTATGCACTGAGCTCCAGGTAGCCGCATTGCAAATATCTGCTTTTGCACATTGCGGATTTCTGCTAGGGATGCCGCAGCCACTCTAGTAGAGTAAGCGTACACTCTGCCTTCCAGCTTAACCTGCGCCATGGAATAACAGTAGCGAAGGCATGCCACTAGCCATGCTGAAATACATCTGATAGTGACAGGTTGGTCCAGCCGGGTCTCACTGAAGGAAACAAACAGTTGTTGAGCTTTGCGAAAGTCTTTTGTTCTATCTAGATAGAAATGCAAAGCTCTTTTGATGTCCAAGGAATGAAGAGAACACTCTCCTTCATTTTGGAAGTTCGCAAAGTAAGTAGGAAGGACCAAGGATTGGTTTAGATGGAATTCTGAAACTACCTTAAGGAGAAACTTAGGATGGGTCCTAAGAACTGCTTTATCTTTTTGAAACACAGTATATGGAGGGTCTGTGACCAAGGCATGTATCTCGGAGAACGTGCAGGCCGAGGTAATGGCCACTAGAAAGGCAGTTTTCCAAGTGAGAAATTTTAACTCACAGGTAGCTAGAGGCTCGAAAGGTTTTCCAGTGAGCATGTCTAGCACAAGATTCATTTCCCAGGCTGCGACTGGACATCTTATAGGAGGCCTGGTATGCAGAATTCCCTTAAGAAACCTCTTAACCACAGGTAACAGCCAGTGACAAGGAAAGTACTGTCTCATGATGAGCTGAAATGGCACAAAGGTGAACCTTAACTGTAGAGTATTGCAGACCTGAATTTGAGAGGTCTAAGAGGTACTCTAAAACTTTATCTGGGGGGCAGGAAAAGGGATTCAAAGAGGACTTTGCACACCAGAGCGAAAAATGCTTCCATTTGGCAGTGTAAGTTTTCTTAGTGGCTGGCTTGTGCGAAGCCAGAAGAATATCTGAAACCCTGCGAGAGACATTGAACCTGTTCACTTCCATCTCTTCAGAAGCCAAGTGTGAAGGTGAAGCGACCTCAGGTTGGGATGGACCACAGGCCCTTGTGTCAGAAGGTTCATCTGAACGGGAAGTGGTTTTGGAGGAGCTTCCGACATACTGTTGAGTATCGGAAACCATATCTGTTGAGGCCAGAAGGGAGCAATGAGAATCATTTTGTCCCCCTGGGACTTGAACTTGAGAAGTACCCTCTGAATTAGAGGAAGAGGCAGAAAGGCGTATAGAAAGTGTTTTGTCCTGCAGCCTGAACGCATCCCGACAGAAAATGCCAGGCCCTGGATTTCTGGAGCAAAAGAGGCAGTTTTGTGTTGAGTGAGGATGCAAAAAGGTCCAGGTCTGGAGTTCCCCACTCTGCAAATAGTGACTGAACTATGGTTAAGTTGAGAGACCAATCATGAGGATCTGTCTCTGTTCTGCTGAGACAGCCTGCCAGTTCATTCCGCACTCCCGGCAGGTAAACCGCTTGAATTAGAGCCTTGTGCTCCAAGCATCATTCCCACACTCTCATCGCTTCTCTGCATAAGGGGTAAGAGTGAGCACCGCCCTGCTTGTTGATGAAATACATCACTGCTTTGTTGACCGTTTGAAGGAGAATGTTCTTGTGACAGAGAATGTCCTTCAAAGCCCGGACTGCATAAAGGATGGCTCTCATCTCTAAGACATCTATGTGAAGCTGGGACTCGTCCTGAGTCCACGTACCTTGAGTGTGGAGAGTCAGACAGTGAGCTCCCCACCCCATCAGGGATGTATCTGTGGTAATGGAAATCTGATGATCCAGAGGAGTAAAGGGATACCCTTCCAGAAGATTGTCCTCTTGCGACCACCAGGTGAGAGATTTCTTCAGAAGTTCTGTCACCTTGATGAGACAGGATTGAGGGTGAGTGGTTGGGGACCACTGAATACTGAGCATCCATTGAGAGGTTCTCATGTGGAGCTGTGCTAGGGGTACAGTGAACACCGAGGATGCCATGAGACCTAGCATCTGTTGCATCGAGAGAGCTGAAACCAAGCTGATCTCTCCTATGTATCGGGCCATCTGAAGGATATCGCTCCTCCTGTCCTCTGGAAGAAATGCTTTCACACAGGAGGTGTCCAGAAGAGTTCCTATGAAAAGGAGCCTCTGGGAGGGCTGCAGTTGCGATTTTTTGAGGTTTAGCAGGACTCCCATGGACGTGAAATAGTGTGAAGCCGTGGCTACAGCATCTAGAGTTCCCTGTCTGGAAGGGCTTGCTAGAAGCCAATCGTCCAGATATGGGAACACCTGTATTCTGATTTTTCTGAGATACACTGCGAGAATTGCACAACACCTTTGTAAAAACTTGCGGCGCCGAGGATAGCCAAAAGGGCAGGACTCTGAACTGATAATGCTGTCCCAAAGCCACAAACCTTAGGTATTTGTGATGCTTTGGGTGAATAGGAATGTGCTGGTAAGCATCCTGCATGTCCAGGGAGGCTAACCAGTCATGTTGATGAAGCAAAGGTAACAGGGTTCCTAGTGATATTCTGAATTTCTCTTTGGGAAGGAATTTGTTTAGTTTTCTGAGGTCCAAAATGGGGCGCATGCCCCCGGTTTTCTTTGGAACCAGAAAGTAATGGGAGTAGAACCCTGTGTTCCATTGATCCAGCGTAACTACTTCCACTGCCCTGTTGTTCAGAAGGCCCTGTATCTCGGAGGCGAGAAGATCTGACTGAAGAGCTGACAGCATGTGCTGTCTGGGGAGACGATCCGGAGGGGTCTCCAAAAGACTGAGTGAATACCCTTCACGGATTATCCAGAGAACCCATTTGTCCGAGGTTATGGACTTCCATTGATTGTAGAAGTGAGTCAGATGACCTCCCACCGCTTTGGCAGGACTTGGGCCAACAACTCAGAAGGCGGCACTAGGCGCTTTGGGTCTTTGTGCCTTCTGCTGCATTTTCTTTTGAGGCTGGGGGCTTGGTTTTTATTAAAACTTCCCCTGCCTTTGCCTCGAAAGGACTGACTGTTATGAAACTGGCGTTTATTAACACCCTGTCAAGAGGGGACAGGAGGAGGTTGAGCCAATTTAATGGCTGACCTAGTCTTTTGTATAGCCTCTAGAGCCTGTTCTACTTGAGAGCCGAACAGATACACACCATCAAAAGGCAACGCCATTACTTGTTGCTGTGCATCATTCGTGAAACCTGAAGTGCACAGCCAGGAATGACGGCGGGTACAAATGCCCGCCACCGCCACTTGGGAAGCAGTATCGAAAGCATCCATAGCTGCTTTAACCTGCTGGTTGTTGGACTCGATACCCCTGGTTATGGTTTGAAGAAGCTCAGAATTTGTGTCAGACTCCAGTAGAGCTTCAACCATTTCTTTGAGTGAATGCCAAAGGATATACTCATATTGAGAGAAATAGCCTTGGTAGCTGGCAATATGCATACCTAGGGTGGAAGCAGCAAAGACTCTCTTACCTAAAGTGTCTATCTTATGAGATTCTTTGTTAATAGGTCGAGCTGTAGTAGTCTGGGGAAGGACGACCTTATCATTCTCTGCCAAGACTATAATAAGATCTGCAAAGGCTTGGGATGCCAAAATGGGTCGATCCTTGGGAGCAGCATATTTCCTATCTATGGACTTAGCCACCGAAGGAATGAGAGCAGGATTATTCCATACCATCTGAGACAGGGTATCAAAGGAGGTCTGTACTGGAGGAGTCAAATCCATAGGGATCTCCAGAACATGAAGGTATTGGAGTCTTAAAAGTTTCCCAGGATCGATATCTGTAGTTTAGAGAGAAAGGGTGGAAATCAAGTTTTTCAGCAGAGACTTAAAAGGCAGGTCCTCGACCACAGGCTCATGGTTGACTCAGTCAATGTAGGCTGAGACTTTTTCTTAAATTGAGAATAAATAAACTAAGCGATACTTATTTGAGATATTACTACAAAACAATAAAACTGAAAAACTAAGCTACTAGTTTGACTCCCGGCAGGCGAGCAACATCATCACTGAAGTGCACTCGACGGCAGGGAAAAAAGGAACTGAGGCAGTTGAAGGGTCGGCACAGAGATGGTCATTACTGCACGAGCTGAGGCTCGCGGTGCTGCTGCTCATGGCTTCATCTCTGGCGCCAACCCTTCAGCAAAAAAAGTTTGCTCCCGCTGAGTCCTAGTGCCTCCGGCGCAGATCCCATTAGTGTGAATGAGTGGTAGAGACTTTATGTCCAGAAAGATCTGTGTTTCCAGTGGGGCAAAGGGGAAACCCCGGAGAAGGTTGTCCTCCTGAGTCCACCAGGTGAGAGATCTCATTAGAGGCTCCCTGATGTGGAAGGATTGCGGATGTGTGGTTGGAGACCACTGAGTGCTGAGCATCCACTGAGTGGTCCTCACTTGTAAGCGGGCTAGAGGCACCGTAAATACGAACGATGTCATGAGGCCTAGCATCCACTGCATTGAGAGAGTTCAATCTCCTTGATGAAGTGAGCCATTTGGAGAATGTCATTCCTCCTGTCTTCTGGAAAAAATGCTTTTGCTCTGGAGGTGTTCAGAAGAGATCATATGAAGAGAAGATGTTGGGAGGGCTGAAGCTGTGATTTTTCCAGATTCAGTAGTACCCCCTTGACGTGAGGAACTTGGAAGCTGTGGAGACCACTTCCTGTGTCCCCTGCCTGGAAGGGCTCACCAAGAGCCAATCGCCCAGGTATGGGAACACCTGAACATTGAGTTTTCTGAGATGTGCTGTGAGTACTGCATAGCACTTTGTAAAGACTTGTGGCACCAAGGACAGCCCAAAGGGCAGGACTCTGAATTGGTAATGCTGACCCAGAGCCACAAAGCATAGGTACTTCTGGTGGCTTCAGTGCACCAGAACATGTTCGTAGGCATCCTGCATGTCCAGAGACACCAACCAGTTGTTCTGATGAATGGGAGGCAGTAGCGTTCCCAGTGAGATCATCTTGAATTTTTCCTTGAACCAATATTTGTTCAACTTCCTTAGGTCTAGAATAGGATGCATGTCACCCGTTTTCTTTGGAACTGGAAAGTAATGGGAGTAGAAACCTGTATTCTGCTCTGCCTGTGGAAATACTTCTACTGCCCAACAGAAGGCCGTGAATCTCGGAAGTAAGGAGGTCTGACTGAGTGGTGGACAGCTTGGGCTGTCGCTTGGGTGGATGATCTGGCGGAGTCTCTGTGGAATTGAGAAAGTATCCCTCTTAAATTATCCTGAGGACCCATTTGTCCATTGTGACGGATTTCCACTAGTTGTAAAATCGAGTCAGATGACCCCCTACCACCGTAGAAGAGTCCACCTCGGGCAGCTGGAGGTGGAATATGGGCTGGGTCTTCAGAGGGTGGCACTGGGCGCTTTCAAGGCCTGTGCCTTCCGCTACATTTTCTTTTGCAGCTCCGGGTTTGGTTCTTGTTAAAAGCTCCTCGGCCTTTACTTTACCTCAAAAGGACTGCTGGTTATGGAACTGTTGGTAGCTTCTGCCTTTCTGAAGAGCAGCAGGAGCTGGTCTGGCAGTCTTAATAGCAGTCCTGGTCTTCTGAGTGGCCTCAAGTGCCTGTTCCACTTGTGGGCCAAACAGATAAACACCGTCAAAGGGGAAATTCATGACTCTCTGCTGAGCATCATTTGTGAAGCCTGAAGTCCTTAGCCAGGAGTGTCACAGAGTACAAATTCCAGCTGCTGCTACCCTAGAGGCATCCATAGCAGCTTTTAGTTGCCGATTGTTGGACTCTATGCCTCTGTTAATGGTCTGAAGAAGCCTTGCATTAGTGTCTGACTCTGGGAGGCTCTTGACAGTTGTCTGAGTGAATGACAGAGTGAATACTCATACTGGGAGAAATAGCCCTGGTAATGAGCTATATGCATGCCCAAGGTAGCAGCAGCAAGCACTCACTTCCCTAGAGTGTCCATTTTACAAATTTATTTAACGGATGAACCTTGGATTCCTGGGGGAGCACAGCTTTTTTGTTTTCCGCCACAACCACCAGGGCATCTGTGAAGGCTTGAGAAGCAAGGACTGGCCTGTCCTTAGGGGGAACATACTTCCTATTTAGAGAATTAGCCACAGAAGGAATGAGCGCCACTCTGCCCCACATCACTTGTGAAAGAGTCTTACTGGCGGTGTCAGGTCCACCAGAATTTCAGGAACATGCAGGTATTGCAGGCACAAAAGCTTCCAAAGATCCACCATAGAAGTCTGGAAAGCCAGGGTGGAATTCATATTCTTCAGCAGAGATTTAAATGAAAGGTCTTCAACCAGAGGCTCAGCTGAAGTAGAGGGATTACTCTCTATCCTATAAAATGAGTCCTCATCCACATCATCTGTCAGGCACAGATCAGTATCAGACTCATCGATGACCCCCTCTACTCCAGTAGGGATAGCAAAGGAGGTGGGAAGAGATGGAGGCATCACCACTGGAATCAGAGTCGAGAACCCTGGCACTCAAGTCAGAGCCAATGGCAAAAACAGCGCTGCAGCCACAAACAGAGCCACATGTGGTGCAGCAGTCAGCGCCGAACAAGCGTCTGGAGTCCCTGACCCCAGCACCGGGACTCCCGAAGGTTGCGACACCACCGGAGACCTGAAAGTGTGAAGAGGAGTATGGGGAGAATGCAGTACCTGTGCCACAGCCATGTGAGGGGGAAAGGCACAAGGAAGTGGAGTCAATGGCACCAAAGGCACTGCACGGTCAAGCTGACCCAACTGCTCCGACCACGGACCAACAGCCCCCTAGGCCCGCAGGCCCCAGGATCGAGTTCACAGGCAAGGGTAGTTGGGACAACCACTGAACCCACTGCTCCATAAGTGCCGCCCAATAAAGAAAATGCTCCCTGGAAGACCCCCCAAAGGTGCGGTGAGGGCCTTCAGAGTCAAAGACCTCTAGGGACCGAGGCCATAAACGACCCTGACAGAGCAGAGGTTGGCCTCCTGTCCCCTGCTACCGATGATCTCTGTGCAGACGTACCAGAGGGCTATCTCGAGTGGTACAGCTTCTTCTTTGACCAGTGGGAGGAAGAAGAGCTCAAGGTTGAGCGGTGCCAAGCCCTCAACTGAGATCAGGAACAGACCCGCTTCTTTTTGTGCTTTCGGGAGGACAGCCCTTCCTCCAGAGCACTGGACTGCCTGTGGTTAGACCCCCTCCAAAGAGGGCAGTGGACCGGACCTAGCCCTGCTGCCAAAACAGCTTTCAAGTGAAGTCTCACTACCATCAATGGCACCGTTCATAGTTGACTCCATCGCTGGTGGGCTTAAGACTTCTTCTCGTTGTTACTTCACTTAAAACATTTTTTTTTTTTTTTTTTAATAAATACTACTAAAATACTAAAACTAAATCAAATGCTGACTGACTAAAGCTGCTGTCGTATAGTCTTGAAGATTTGACTCGTGGCGGGCAAGTGTCATCGTCACTGAAGCACATTCGATGGTGGGAATAAGAGAACTGAGGTGGTTGGAGGGTCAATGCTCAGATAGCCTATACAGCACAAGCCAGTCTCATGGCGCCATGCATGCACGGTCCTACCTCGGCGCTGGCCATCCATTAGATTTTTGGCTCCTGCTGGGCCTTAACACCTTCAGCATAGTCCCACTAGTGTAAATGAGTGGTGGTGACTTTTAGTCCAGGAAGATCATTCATTACCTGTTACTGGACATCTGGTGACTGTTAGACTCGATGCCACCTGTGACAGTCTGCAGGATCTTCTATTTAGTGTCAAAATCTGGAAGAGATTCAGTGAGGAACTTAAGAGCGGTCCAAAGGGCATAGTCATACTCAGCAAAAAAAAAATGTCCTTGTTGACTGGCAATTCTTATGTTCATAGTAGCCGCAGCAAAATCCTGCTTGCCCACAGCATCCATCTTGCATGACTCCTTGTTAATGGGGTGTGCAGTGACTTACTGAGTGAGAATAGCCTTATCATTCTCAACAAGGATGACAATTTTGTCAGCAATAAGCTGAGAAGTGTAAATGGGTCTTTAGAGGCAGTGCACTTACGGTCTGCCTGCAGACAGAGGGTATAGTTCGCCTATTCCATACAGCATCTGAAAGAGTTTCAAATGCAAGGGAAATGAGGGGAAATAAGGCTGACCAGCATGGTGGAAACGTTTAGCCACTGTAAACAGTGATGTTTACCAGGGTCAATAGCTGAAGGCTCAAAAGCAAGTGTAGAGTACATATTGTAGAGGATAGCCTGAAAATACATACTCCTGAGGAACAGGAGGGTGCGAGTCTGAAGAATCCAGACTACAGAAACAGTCATCATTACCACCCTCAGAAATAACGAGGTCGGGGTCAGACTCATCCTCTTCATGTCTGCCCCACCCCCGGAAAAGGAATCTGGAAGGGGGCCGGTCACATGATCTCCAATCCAGACTGTGGCATATGCAACACCGGCCCAAAGAAACTAGGTGTCTGTGCTGGAGGTGGCACCATGACCAGGACTGAATCTGGGACTGGAAGGTCTCTCAGTGCTGAGGGTGGAAGCAAAATTGCCATTGAGGATGGTGGCAGGCTGACCCTAAAAGACCTAGTCCCAGTACTAACCCCATCACTGACCCTGGCATCATGATCCAGACAGCACCAAAGTGACCAACACAGGTACCGTGGCCAGTCCCAAAGCAGTGACACAATGGGGGTGAGGCTAGTGGGACAGTAGTTGGCAGCATAGTCAGCTGCAACAGTCCTGAGACCACTGACAGAGCCAAACGCTCCACCCAGCATGAAGGCTCTGCCCATGGTTTCCTGGCCTCCAGCCACAAAGGACCTGTGACTGACTCTGCAGGCAGAGGCAAATGAACCAGAAGCTGTACCCACTGCTCCATAAAAGCTACCCAGTAGTGAGACCAGAGTCCCTGAAGTTGACAGGGAGGGACTCTGGGCCAGAGAACTCTACCTCATATGAGCAGAACCCATCAGAGACACAGATGGTGCAAGTGAATGCCATCCGCTCCAGGGTGAAGACCTCACAGCAGACCTCACAGAGAGCAAGCTCAAGTGTACCATTTCTTCCCCTTTCAATGAGAAGAGGAAGAACCTGAGGCCAAGCGGTGCTGAGTTTCTGATTGGGAAAGGGCTCGCTTCTTTGTGTGTTTATAGGGGAGCTGTCCTACCTACCAAACACAGGATCGCTCATCATCAAAACCCTCCCCTAAAGGGGAAGGTAGACCAGACATGGCCCCGCCACTGAAGCAGCCTGCCTAGAGCTCCCTAGAGTCACCATCAACATCCACGGCCATTGACCTTTGTTTGAGAGAGCTGAAGAAAAATTTTCTTTTTGTAAAAAACTAAACTGAAAGAAAATAATAATGTGTGAATCAATGATTAAGACTGATTCTGGGGTGTGAGGGTGAGGCACTAGAGCCAGCTTCAGGACAGACATTTTTGTCCCACTCCCCAAAGGGAGCTCAGCCCCCACCATGCCCAAGCTTACCACCCTGGGCAGGGCCGCCAGGCAGGTGCCCCTTCCCCACTGTACGTGGTAATGTGCCCTGCCTTACCCACCAGGGTGGGGCCATGGGAGCGGGACCAGACCCGGCAGACACTGTTGGGGGTGGCAGCTGAGCAGGGCTTCATGCATGGGGCTGGTATTCTGCATGCGGCCGTACCTGGGGGATGGGACATGCAATGACAGTGCGCGTCTGCCCCACCACCCCTCAGATAAAGGTGCCAGCACAATGGATCCCACCCAGCCTCTGCCAGGGAACCACGATGTGCCAGACATACTACCACCCTCCCCCAGAGAAAGAGAGCCATCCCAAGGACTCTCAATCCTTCTCCCCTTGGCTGGCCCTACGACATCCCGAGCACGTTTCCGAACCCGGGTTGTTAGCATTGCAGATGGATGCACTGCCTCTGCACTGGTGGGCCAGCTAGTATAGACATCTTTGACATTGACTCTCACTTCAGGATCAGCTACATATTCATAAGCCTCATAAATAAGCTATCAGTCTGATTTTACTTCGATGGATCTCACCTCCTAAGAATACAAGGATTAGAACAATACCTATATCAATGATGGGGCATCTGAAGAAATCAGCAGGAGCAACAAAAGCATCCCAGCCCAACGCAAAAACAGATAACGCCATGAGTGCAGCAGGGCCTTGCAGCAGTGCAGGATCAGAACCCCTGTGGTACATTATGGTTGAAACCATGAAGGCAATCGACACAAAAATGGAATACACTAACAAAATTGGAAACTCATGATGTGACCATTTAAATTTTGACTGGAAATATTGTGGAGCAGGAAAAGTGAATGATTTTAACACAAGCAGCAGTGGCTACTATGACTCGGGTGGGGGTGGGGGGGAGAAACACAGCTACATGATCAGCTAGAAGCACTAGAAAATGAAATAAGGACTGGTAATCTTCATCTGATTGGAGTCCCCAAAGGCGCAGAGGGCACTGATTTACTTTTTCATTTAGGAATGGTTCAAAATCTGTATTTTGGTTCACAGAGATTTTCAATGGGATTCACTGAAATGTGCCCATGAGCTAACCCTAGAGTTTGGCCACAGAACACTTCACAACCTCAAACTGTGCCGATACGTTCCTCTGGTTCAGATATCCATGAAGTGGTGCTCAGGGCAGCCACAGCGGCATATCCATTAACAATCAATGCTTCGGATGTCAACATTTTCCCAGACTTATCTTTCCGCCACAAGAGATTTGACTGTGTCAGGCAATGTCTCCAATCATTGGAAATTAACCACCTGTTCCTGCTCCCAGCTAGACTCCCCATTATGTATGGGGGAAAAGCTGGCAGTTCTTGGATCCCAGTGATGCTGGCAGATGGATGAAGAAGACCGAAGCAGAATTTGTGGCAACAGACAGATCAAACGAACATGAGGAAGAATCTGAAGATGAGGGTCGACATTCAAGTTTGGATAGCAATTTAAACTAGTGGACAGTGCAGTGACTAACTTGCAATCAATATAATTATTGTATTCTTTTTGGAATGAAACCTTCCATTTCGAGACTACTTTGGGGGATTTCCATGTACTTGGAAAGGGATGGTATGTAGGCCTTCTCCACGTGGCTTCTGACACTTTGCAATCTCTGCAGGAAGGGTACTCCAAAAATTAAGGCCTGCAGTGTGTTTCACTGGTTCCATGTTGCCACAGCGACAGGAATGTTGGCGACCTCCCCTACAGCGACACATGGTCGCCGACATCCCTGATGCCACAGACTCCGGCTGTTACAACAGTATACCGTGTTTCACCATTGCTTACTATAAATGCAGGACATTGGTTAACCATTATTCTTGTTTGTATACGGTTATATAGTTGTGTTTCACCTAAAATAATTACTGGATAATGTGAGGATGTGCCGGCCTAACATGGGAGGACAGTGATCAGTAGTGACTTCACTACTTTAAAGTTTTTATAACTGGTTAATAGCAAACTTATGTTTGCATTTTACCATTTCCTTCATATTCTCCGTATTGGATTTTACCATGCCTTTGAAGCAACTAGCAAATCTGGACATACTGTTTTAGAGACTAACTGATGGATCCCCCCAATCCTATTGTACAAGATTATGATGCCAGCCTATAATGTGACCCACTAAATGTTTTAGAAGATAGCCAACTGCCGTACTAACGATCAGTTGTTACCTGGTGCTTTGTATGAGGATGTGCATTGTTTTGTCATTATGATGAAAATAAACAAACATATATTTAAATAAAAAAGATTGATTACTGGAAGATCTCTTGTCCGATTTCCCATTTGCACATTATACTACCTGGCCACCAGAGGCTCCATGACACAACACCTAGTCCTTCTGACTACTTGATTAATTCAGTCATTCTAGATAGACTCTAGAGAGGGGCTAAAGATAAGCTGCTGCTAGTCACCTCTGTAGCTCAGTACAAGTTGATACAGACTTCTGATTAATAGACTCACAAGTAATGTAACTTTGTTGGGAAACCCCTAGAATCGAGTAAAATTACCTCATATTGACACCTCTCATTAAGGACAAGGGTGTACCTCTATTACTGAAACCCGGTTTGTATTCAGTATCAGGAAAAGAGCCTGCAGGCAAGATTAGAAAACACTGCCACTATGCTCTGCACCATAAACGGGAATAAATCAGGTATAGTGCTGGTAATACTACTAGCACTAATTCACTGTTACCAGCCTGCAACATTATACTGTGATACACTGGGTCAAATAAAACTAAACACCAGATTCAATGCTATCTGTGGGGAAACCCCCACTAGCCCCTTACGTGGCCCTCCAGTACAACAACGGCACCACAATGAACATCACCAAGGGCCACTACGGCCCACGTCAGGCACCCTCAATTAACTTGAAGATACAACACATAAAAACCTATAGAAGCCTCCACATTACCAACAGATTCTTCAATCCAGCTCCAAGGGTGTGCCACATCTCAACACCAGGTAGCATCTACCTTATCCACTCTCAAAGTGGATTCAATGAACTCTTCATCAACAGACACTGTTGTGTCATATTGTGTTCTATGTGGTATCACATGTTAACATCTTTTCACATATCTCAATTGTGGTGTTGACATCCCCAAGTTCTGCACTATGTTTTACAGACACACCATTTGTGCTCAATCTGTGACCACCCCTGTACCAACTCCTGAACAGGCCCATTTTTGACAGTAACCCTGACTGTTTGCTTCTTACAGACTACATACATTTTTGTATCCATTTTAGTTTTAGTCTGTGATTATCCATCACACATGCAACCCTGTTTTATTATTAATACTAACGCTTTACTGTCTGCAGCGTACTATCATGCAACATTATGATTAACTTATTCCTTTACAAGGCTCATGCTTCAGGCTTGTAAACAATTCCAACTGCTTCCCTATGGTTGTGTTGCCCCTTCTGAGGCAACAAGGAGGGGATTGTTGTCCCTGGGTCCCACACCCCTTGCACCCTCATACACACACCAATGACAGATGTTTCATCATTGCTGTATTGCACTAACATGTAGTAATGGATATTCACTGTGCAAGCATGGGTACTAGGTATCATGCTTGCTAAGTATATACACCACACAGTATAAATTAATTTTACAGCATTATTTCTCAGTTTTCTGTTAGGTGTAATGTTCATTTGCTTATATGAGGCAAACGTGCTTTGGGCCTAACCATATTTTTTCACATGCATTTCTGCTGATACTGCTTTTGCACCATAATGACCTTGCAACTACTGGAGAACTTCTGTGTCATCTTTGTTATAACAAATGCTATGTCTTCTGTATAACGTAATGCTTTCCTTTCTGCTGACTCTACACTTTCTATCCAGCAATGTAGTGGTACCACTTGCTTCAGTCAATGAGAACTGTTGCACCGTTTTCCGCATCTCCCTATAAAAAGCACTATTCTAGAAAGGTTTGCTGAGAATTGCTGCATCTAGATGTAGGGAGACTTGTATTTCTCCTGGTATTTTGTACTGCAGGTTGTAAGACTGTTTCTGTAATAAACTTGTTTATTACATGATTTGCCACTGTCTGTCATTCCTTCCACTTGTTTATCTCTAACAGGAACCTGATGCTGGAGTCCTTTCACTCTCTACAGTGTAACGGTAAAATGTTTGGGGACAGGATTTGACTGATAACAGGAACCTCCTGTTTGGGAGCAGGAAGTGAGTGATCACAGAGTCACAAAAGACACCATCCCAGAAGGAAAAGAGTAGATCTCTGTCACCCCCATAGCTGCTGGAGGTCTAACTCTGAGCAAGTAAGGAGACTACCGAGAAATATAGGAACTTCTTGTCTCAGAACAGGAAGATCAGGAGCTTAAAGGGCACAGAGGCAGTAAGTAGGGAGAAAAAAAATAAACAAACAGAAGAAAAAGTAAGTATTTAAAACAACAGTTAAGGGGCCAGAAGTAAGACATGATGGGAGTGGTGCAGTGCAGTGGCTGTGGAGCAGCAGTCTTCCAGGAGATGTTCTGGAGGATGCGGTGTTGTCCCATCTGCAGGCACCTCTCTGGGCTGAGGGAGGAGGTTGCTCATATCCAAGCTGAGTTGGTAAGGATTTGGGGGACCTCCTCTCCCACCCAGGGACCACCAGGGCCACTGCCATTTCCTCAAAGGTTGCCGAGGAATGGTTGGACCACAGTGGGCTCAGGGAGGGTGAGGGTGGTGGAACAGAGGCGCATCCCTCCAGTTGTACCTCTCCACAATTCATATGCCATTCTGGCAAAGTGTGGTTCCCCTATAGAGGTACCTGCAGTGGAGACCAAGGAGGATGCTAGGAACCTCCACAAAGGAGACCCACAGAAGTGTGGCATGGGAACCCACAGGAGAAGGAAACAACTCCTGGTTGGGGGCTCCATTGTTAGGTGGGGAGAAAGGAGAGAGGGAGGTAAGGTGCCTGCCTGGCACCGTGGCTTAGAGATACAGGGAGTGAATCCTCAGGATCGCTGAAGCAGCTGCACGGGGGAGGGAGCTGGATGTCATTGTTCACCTACGGACAAATGACCTGGTTGAGAAAGGGATCAGAGCAGTGCAGGAAGAGTTTGTGGAGTTGGGAAGGGGCCTTAGACAATTAGCACACATGGTAACCTTCTTGGAGGTGCTGCCTGTCTGTGGCATGGCTGAGGCTAGGGTGCTCCACACCATGGGATTCAATCAGTGGTTGACAAACTGGTACAGAGCTCAGGGGTTTGGCTTCACTGGGGATTGGGGGTCCACCTATAGTTATACAGGCCTATACTGGTGCGATGGGCTGCATCTGTCTAGTAGTGGAACCAGGATCCTAGGTGACAGGTTTAAATGCTTCATTGGCAAGCATTTAAACTAGCCAAGAGGGGAGGCACTAGAAAGGAGCAGGGAAATCCTAGCCCCCCCAAAAAACAAATCACAGTAGTAAGTGAGGTAAACACCAAGATAGAGATGTCGATGGGGGAAGGGCAGGGGTAAATGGAGAAAATGACAAAGGCAATAAGGACAGGGATGGGGCAAAATGGGGTAAGGCAATCAAGAAATGGAGGGTAATGAGTACCAATGGCTGTAGTCTGGGCAACAAGCTCCCTGAACTGGTGGCCTTGATGGAAGAGGGATGCCTGGATAGCACAGCAGTCACAGAAACATGGTACACAGAGAACTATGACTGGGATGTTGACATACCAGGGTACACAACCTACAAGACAGACAGTAAGAAGAGAAGAGGGGGAAGAGTAGCTCTCAATGAAAGGGAAGGGATAATAGCAACGGAACAAAAGAGTAAACAGGGAGGAGAGGAGGTACTGTGGGTCACCTTTGAGACTGGAAATGGCACCACAATCTGCACAGGGGTTGTAATACAGACCCCCATCTCAAGGGGAGGGAATTGACAAGGATATGATAGAAGGCATCCTTACGATGGCAGAGAAAGGGGAGATGCTGTTGATGGGAGACCTGAATATTCCAGATGTTAACTGGAGCACCTTTGCTGCAGCCACATCCAAGAGCAGGGCCATTCTCGAAGCTCTACAGGGGGCATGCCTCAGATAGCTAGTTTTGGAACCCACTAATGAGGAAGCAATCTTAGACCTCATACTCTCAAATGGGGACAGTGAGAGGATCTCAGATCTAGAAGTGGGTAGCCAACTGGGAACAAGTAACCACCAAACAGTGTGATTCTCGATAAACTCAGCTACAGAGTCAAACCATACAAAAGTGAGGGTACTGGACTTCAGAAGGGCTGACTTTGGCAGGATGGGAGAGTGCCTTAGAAAAGTACTAGCAAACAGGCTAGAAGGAGGGGTGAAGCAGCAATGGGGAAACTTCAAAACTGCCATCACAGAGGCAACAAAATCCTTTGTGTGAAGTAAATAAACAAATCAAAATGAAAGAAAAAGCCACTATGGTTCTCAAAAGAGGTGGCGAGGAAGGTTAGGGAAAAAAAGATGGCATTTAGGAAGTATAAGGAAACCTAGAAGGAGCAGGACAGAGAACTGTACAAGTTAAAGCAGAAGGAAACTGAGAGGGAAGTCAGAATAGCAAAGGCCCAAACTGAGAAAAAGATAGCCAACTCGGTTAAGAAGGGGGATAAAACCTTTTATAGGTACATCAGGGGGCATAGAAAGACAAAGGGAGGGATAGTGAGGCTGAATAGAATGGATGGTGGGTGGGCAGAGAGTGACCGTGAAAAAGCAGAAGTTCCTGAACCAATACTTCTGCTCAGTATTCACAAAAGAGGAAGAGGGGGAAGTACCTAATCCAATTAACAGAAGCACTCTGGATTTTTGTGAGGGGGTCGATGCCAGTCCTTTCACAGAAGAAAGGGCTCTGAAAGAACTCCTAAAACTGAAGGTGGACAAAGCAATGGAGCCGGATGGAATTCACTCCAGAATTCTAAAAGAACTAAGGGGAGAACTAGTGACACCACGGACTACCCTTTTTAACAAATCATGAGAAGATGGTGTGGTACCTGAGGACTGGAGGAAGGTGGATGTGAGTCCCCTTCACAAGTGGGAGCAAGACAGAGGCAGGAAACTATAGACCTGTCAGTTTGACCTCTGTGCTAAGGAAAGTGATGGAATCGCTTCTGAAGGAAAGAGTTGTTGAGTACCTTGAGGTCAGTGGGGCATAGGACCCAAAGCAGCATGGGTTCACAGCAGAAAGGTCATGTCAGACGAATCTAATTGATTTCTTTGACTGGGTGACCATAGTAGTAAACCAGGGAAGGGCTGTGGACATGGCCTACCTAGACTTTAGCAAGGCATTTGACACAGTCCCACACAAAAGATTAATAAACAAATTAACCAGCCTGGGAGTGGGTCCCAGGGTGGTAGCCTGGGTAAAACATTGGCTGGACAACAGTACACAGAAGGTAATTGTAAACAGAGTTCACTCTGAAGAAAGGGGCGTTACTAGTGGGGTACCGCAGGGTTCAGTACTGGTCCAGTCCTTGTTAGTGTCTTTATAACTGACACTGCAGAGGGACTGGAAGGAAAAGTATGCCTCTTTGCAGATGATACAAAGAGCTGCAACAAGGTTGATACACAAGGAGGCATGGAAAGGATGAGAAGGGACTTGGCAAGGTTGGAGGAATGGTCAGAAGTATGGCAGCTTGTATTCAATGCAAAGAAGTGCAAAATAGTGTACCTGGGAAACAAAAACCCAGAGGAACATTACACAATGGGGGAGAGAAGGTAGTAACAACAAAAATGGAAAGGGACCTGGGGTAATCATATCAGATGACCTTAAAGTTGGCAAGCTATGTGAGAAGGCAGTAGGATACTGGGATGTACAGGGAGAGGCATCATGAGCAGAAAACAGGAAATTGTTATTCCGCTGTACAGACAGTTGGTGAGACCCCATCTGGAGTACTGCGTCCAGTTCTGGAGACCCCATCTCCCCAAGGACATAGACAGGATGGGGGCAGTCCAGAGGAGGGCAACTAAAATGGTGCAGGGTCTGCAACACAAGCCATACGAAGAGAGACTAAAGGAGCTTAATATGTATACCCTTGAGAGAGAATGGTGACATGATAGAAACTTAAGTACCTCAGTGGAATCAACAAAGTACAAGAGGGTAGCATCTTTCAGGAAAAGATGTGCAAGAACAAGGGGACACAATTTGAAGATAGAGGGGGGATGGCTCAGGGGCAATGTGAGGAGGTATTTTTTGACAGAGAGGGTGGTGGATGCATGGAACAGCCTTCCTGAAGAGGTTGTGGGGTCTAAAACTGTCAGAGAATTCAGGAATGCATTGGACAGATATAAGGCAATTCTTGTGGATGGTAGGAAGAAATAGGCTGTTGGTTAACTGGGACCAGCAGCTTATCATGTAGGTAGGGAAATGGGCAGACTAGGTGGGCCAAGCGGTCCTTATCTGCCGTCAAAGTCTATGTTTCTATGTTTCCAACATAAAAGAGTTGCTAGGTAAAGCTGATAAGAAAGTGCCCTCTATGCTCAACCTTACTGGTGGCACAGCACCACGCTAGACCCTCAAGCCATCGCCAGCTCCTTCAATGATGCCTTCATGAATTGGAGCCCTGTCCTTCCTCACGATTGCCTAATTGACTCAGTGGCTCCGCGAGATAACACTGTCTCACTTAACCACCCAAAATTCTATTTCAGGTGTGTCTCAGTAAAGGATGCTAAGAAATACATAAAAAGAGTGCTTGGGAAAACAAGAATAGGTAGCGATTTAATTGGCATGAAGATGGTGGGACTCACCCTTGATGAGGTAATCATCCCGATCTCAAAAATCTTCAAGTCCCTCTCCTTGGGAAAATTTCCCGCCCTGTGGAAGCAGGCATGCACGCATCATACCAGTGTACAAAAATGGTGACCAAGCTTCCACAGCCAACTATAGGCCCATATCCATACTGTCCCAGATCTCCAAAGCTCTTGAGAGAATAGTGTCAGACCAGCTTACTGAATACCTGGTTAAATACAACCTACAGTGTCCTCAGCAGCATGGCTTCAGGAAAGGCCACAGCGCCACCACAGCCCTGGTCAAATTCACAGACTATGTTCAGCAAACTATGGATGATGGAAGTTTTGTGGGATCCATTTTTATTGACCTAACGAAGGTGTTTGATATTGTCAACCATAAGATACCCCTACAACAACTGGCAGATCTGGGCCTGTCACCAGCCTCTGTGGGCTGGTTTAGTGACTATCTAGTCACCAGGAACCAAAGGGTAAAGATCAGAGCAGTGTTATCAACTGCCAGAGAGGTCTCCCTAGGCATCCCTTAGGGATCCAGCCTAGGCCCTCTACTGTTTAGTCTCTTCATAAACAGACTTCCTGCATCATGCCCCAGTAGAGTCATCCTTTATGCAGATGACTCAGTAATTCTGAGCCGAACCCAAATATAAGTGAACCGGCAAGTAAACTGCAAACTACCTTCAACTTGTTGGAGGACTGGTTTACCTACTTCTCAACTATTAAATAAACAAGGTGATATTACTAACCAGTCCCCACCTTAGGAAAAAGGATCCCACGTTGACCATCAAAAACAACAAGAACACCCCACTCGAGCAGGTATAGGTATTCAAATACCTTGGTATTCATAACGACAAATCCTTCACCTTCTCCTATCACATTAATCACATGGCAAAAAGCATCAATGCTAAGCTTGGAATCCTGTATAGACACAGGAAATACCTCATGCCTGATGCCCTGCAACTATTGGTCACAGGTTCTGTACTTTTTTTTTTTTTTTATTTGACATACTTTATTAAGTATAACCCAACACAAGATCATACAAAAATAAAATACAATAATATCGGCACATACTGCCTAAAAGGCTATGAGCAAATTGATAACAGGGAGAGATGAGCTTTTGGAGAAAATAATAGCAACACTACCTTGAAAAACAAAAACCAAAAGCTACCCCCCCAACCCCCAGGGTGCACTTTCTATAGCATATCACAACAAAACTAAAAGGAGGACGAAAATGATAACAGTTAAAGTAAAATATAAAAGGATGAGAGGCTCGTGAACTTACTAAGACATCCTATCAAGACAAATAGAGGGCATATAATTTCCACCATTTTTTATTAAACGATAAATGGCGATGGTGTACACTCGCAATTAAATATTCAACGCGGAGCGCGAATGATATTTCATGCAACCATTCCGTATAAGAAATGGTGACTTGATCCATCCAGTGTCTAAGCACTAGCTTTCTGACCGCCATTGAGATTAGAGCCATATGAAATCTTCTCTCCTTCACAAGAATTCCGGAATAATCTCCCAGAATACATATGATGGAGGAGAAGAGGCCCTGTAGTCCCAGCAGTGGGTCTAGATCAGATTCAATTTTTTTCCACAAAGGGGATATTTTTCACTCAACCACAATATATGAAGGAGTGAGCCTTCCTCCTTGTTACACCTAGAGCACGTGTTGGAGGGAAGCCTCTTCATTTGAGCCAATTTGATAGGAGTATAATACATGTTGTTTAAGATACAGTATTGCGTAAGCCTGTATCGGTCTTGGGTGAGGTATGTATATAGGCCTGTCCATACTGAGTGCCAGTTAATAACTTTGTCAGGGAAAAACGCCTGTCAGATCCGGCAATCGAGGGAGGTTGTGGGAATGTAAGAACCAATTTATATATGGTAGAAATGCCATGGGATTTGCAAGCAAGAATCTTAATTTGCTGAAGAAAGGCTCCAATATGGGAGGGGTTGAATTCTTTCCCAAACACCTTGCCTAGTAAGTGCTTAAGCTGAAAAATTTGAAAGGCAGCCCGTGACGTTAAGTCAAATTTGGTAAGAATCTCCTCAGCAGACAAAATAGCATCCTGTGAGTAAAAGACCGCCACAGTGAGCTCAGGAGGGAGACTGATAACCAACACAGAGATATAGGAACACCACCTATTTTGAGATTCAAGTCGGCATAGATTGGCTGAGAGAAATCAGAGCTCGGGACTACCTTATAAAAACTGAACATTTGAGAGAGAACTCTTAATGAAATACCAATCGGGAAAGACTGCAAAGCTTTTGGTAAATTTTTAAAGGGCGTATAAAAAAGTGAGGAAGGAGCTAAATTATATGCAGTAAGAATATCCGACTCAATATGCAACCAGATTGGGACATACTCATGATGAGTAAGGAGTTCCGATAAAGAAAACCACTTCCCACACTTATAGAGGTGACAAGCCCAGTAATAAAATAAAAAGTTTGGGAGACGCAAGCCTCCCAACTCTTTAGGTAGGGAAAGCTTAAGATAGGGTCTTCTAATAGCTTTGTCCTGCCAGATAAAGGAGTTAACATCAGAATGGATACGCTGAAAAAAGACAAAGATAACAAAACATCCAGCATGTTTAGTGGATAAAACAGTCTGGGTAGGACGTTCATTTTGACGGTGTTAATTCTGCCCCATAACGAGAGAGGAAGCTTTTTCCATCTTGATAAGTCCTGCTGAATATCAAACCACAAATCCTCCAGATTAAGTTTGAGGAGTAAAGATAAGTCTGAGGTAATATGAATACCCAGATTCTTAATGGACCTGGGGGTCCATTTCATACCAAACTCACTGAAAGCTGAGCTATATGTTAGACAATTAAGGAGGAAGATTTCGGTTTTACTAATATTGAGTTTGTAGTTCGATAATTTCCCAAAAGTGTCAATAATATGCAATGCTTCTGTTAAAGAAGAGACCAGATCTGAAAGATGAAGCAATATGTCATCTGCATAAACTGAGAGCACAGGGACCCTATCGCCTATTGGAAGACCAGTAATTAAAGGGGAAGATTTCAGCCGCCTAATCAGGGGTTCGAGATATATGTTAAAGAGAAAGGGAGAAAGCGGACAACCTTGCCGCGTACCCAAAAAAAGAGAGGGAAAACCTCAGAGTACACCATTGCAGTGTATTCTAGCCTGAGGGGAGGAATATAAAGCCTGGATCCATTTAAGAAAATTATTAGGAAAACCCATTGTCTGTAGCGTAGCCCACAGAAATGCTTTTTCTGTATCAAGGCCATGGGGGTAGGGGCGGTTTTGGCCACCTGAACCAGATATGACAGTTTATGAAGGTGATCAGCAGGGGTTCTGCCTGACACAAATCCAATTTGCTCCGGGCTGAGAAACTGAGTCCAGACTTGTTCGATTCTACTAGTGAGTATCTTGGCTAAAATTTTAATATCACAATTTAACAGACAGGATGGTAGCTCGCTGGAGACTGGGGTGGCTTGTCTGGTTTAAGGAGAAGGATAATAGAGGCTTCCAACAGGGATGGATCTTGAGTTTGCCCTGAAAGCATATATTGATACAGATGCAACAGGCAGGGAGTGAGATCTTTGGCGAAAACTTTATAGAAGTTCGAAGGGAAACCATCTGGACCAGGAGCTTTGTCCAACGCGAGATTATGAACAGCCAATAGCAATTCCTGGAGGGATATAGGAGCAGATAAAAGGGATTGCTGCGTGAGAGAGAGAGAGTAGGTAAGGATGAGGTGGACAGATAATCTAGTAATTCAGCTTGTGATGGAGATGCAGGACGCTGACTATATAGAGAGGAACAGAACTGTCTAAAAACAGCAGTTATGTCTCTTGGATGTGTTTTGGTAATTCCATCAGGATCATTAATAGAGGAAATGAATCTTGATGCCTCTAATTTCCTCAGGCACAAGGCTACGAGATGACTCGCCTTCTCACCTTGTTCTATATATTTTGCCTTAGTTCTTGGTACGAGAAATTCTGCTTTTTCCTGTACTAGACGAGAATACTGATTAATTAAATTCAGTAATGATTTTAACAAATCGGGAGAGGAGGAAGAGGTGAGAGATTGCTCGAGTGTACGGATCTGATCCAGAAGTGAGATAATGGTAGCCTCTCTCTTCCGTTTATGGGTAGAAGAGAGCCTAATAAACTCGCCTTGCAGAAAGCATTTCAAGGCACACCATTCATGATCTGTTCTTGTGACAGAACCCTGATTATTTGCAATAAAGAGTTGAATCAAGTCAGAGATCCTAGTAATAACATAGTCTTCCTTTAACAGCTGTGTATTTAAACGCCATACTGAGTCCCTTTGGAGGTTTTGGTTTAGCATGATAGTGACCCAGGCCACAGCGTGGTCCGATATAACAATCGGTTCTATGGCAGAGTCATTAAGATCATGTATAAGAGAGCGGCTGAGTAAAATATAGTCCAGCCGGAACCAGGTGGAGCGCACCATACAGTGAAATGAGAAGGCGCGGGTCTTGGGATTTTGCAGGCGCCAAGAGTCGCACAGTCCAGCGGAATCAAGAAATTCAGCAAATGCCCTCTGGACATTTGAGAGAGACTTGGACAGGGAATTAGATCTAAATCCTGAATGGGTAGTAGGTCCAATCCTCCACCAATAATTAAGGGAAGTGTAGAAAACTTTTGTAATTCGTTCAGTAAATCCTGAAAAAATTCAGAATTTCCCCCCACAGGCCCATATACACTCCCAAGGACTAAGTCAGTGCAATCCAATAATCCTTGAACTAATATATATCTCCCTTGTGGATCAGCAATTATTATTTTGGGTTGAAAGGCGATCGACTTGTGAATTAGGATGGCAGTGCCACCACTGGCGGATGAAGTACCGGAAGCAAAAACTTGCCCAATCTCCAGTCTACGCAAGCCCAACACTTCCCCGGAGAGAAGATGGGTTTATTGGATAAAGGAAATATGAGCGTGCAGCAATGATAAGTGTTTTAAGACTTGGATTCTTTTGTTAAGATCATGAGCCCCTCTTACATTCCAGGTTATAAACTTTTTCAGTCCATTAGCCATTGAAGTCTATAGCGCCCCATACATAGCCAGTCCATTGTAGTGAGAAAGTGCACCAATAACCCCCCAACCAATGCTGCATGTAAACTATAAGATTGGTGTTCCCACGAGACCCCCCCAAAAAACCCTGAACATAAATCCATCCAATAAGACAGTTGTAAAGTGAGGGGAATCCCATCGTTAAAAGTGGAAAGCAGCGAAACACCAAGGTTATCTAGTACCCCCCATAATCCCTACCCACTTATAACTATTTACAAAAATCCCTCTACCCAACTTTGAAATCGACTGAAAAGCCTCATTGCTCCTGAATGGTAGAGACCCCATACGTACCCTGTTGTAACTACCCTCTATAATTCTATTTAGGCATACAAGACTGAAATTAGCAGGCTCATGCATTGAATAAACTGCTAACACTAATTTGGGCATTAGTATGAACCGACATAACTAACCAAAAATAATCCCCATAGTGCCATATGATGTAAAGAAAAAGACAAGCGTAATTAGGGTACGTCCCTCCATACACCAGGACGTGTGGTGGGTTACTCCCAAGCCAATGTCCTCTCCCTCCCAACCCCCACAAACCTTGAACAAAAGGTACTGAAGGTAGTTTAAATCCAAACAGAGATGCCCCATAGAATTATGAAAACCAAGCACCCCTCATAAACAAAGCCGTATTCCTGTCAGCTTGTCAAGAGGGAAGCAAAGTCTGCACCAGACACTCTAAAAGAGATAAAGAGAAAGAGATAAGTGTAGAACAAACGGGACTGCAGAGAAAGCTAGTTGTAAGCGTTGAGATAGAAATACGAAAGACAGCAATGATAAAGTAAAAAAGACATGAACAAAGAAAATGGAAAGGAGGACAGGAGTCCTATAGAAAAGTATTGAGAAGAGACAGACACTTAGTGCTGAGGTTAGGCATAGCTATCGCTCCAAATATAACAAAACCAGAAATATAGTATGGTAGAGAAGCAGCCAGAAGAGAGAGAATTAATAGTGAGCAGAGTGGGAGATAAAAGGTGGTATTTCCAGACTTATTTGCATAAGGCAACACAGAGATATCGCAAGGAGGAGTAAATGAGCCAAGCAGCTCCTTGAATATGCGGCTGTTCCCCGGGGGAACCAGATTGGTGACGGGCCAGGACCGCACCATGAAACAATCCCCACTGGAAACAGCTAGTTGCACAAAAAAAAAAAAGTCAGCGGGAAAATGGTGCCTCGATACAGCGTGGATTCTTCCAGGCCTACAGGCCACTGCTCGCCTCCCTCTCAGTCCGTCGCCGTCCTCTCCACAGCGGGAAATACCTCCCCACACAAAGACATCCCTTGGACCGGACACATTAATGGTAAGTCAGCAGAAAAAAACATTCAGACAGTCAAAAAAAAGATCCTTGGTAACTTGAGAACAGGACCACAACCTTATGATTTAAATAATGAAGGCAGCTTCTTGCACAGATCAGCCTGAGCCTGGTCAGCAGAGTCAAAGGAAAGCCATACTCCATCCAACAAAACCTGCAAATGAGCTGGGCATGCCATACGAAACTTAATGCTGGCAGCTATCAGCTTGCTGACTGTTGAGTGAAAGGTAGCTCTCTTCTGATGGGTTTCAAGGGGCAGATCCTGAGTAATCCTTAGTCGCTTGCCCTCCCATTGTATAGCTTGGAACTCTCTGACTTTCGCCAAGATATGTTGCTTCTCCAAATAGTTAAGGAAGCAGATAATCATCGGACGAGGGGAGGCAGACTCCTCTGGCTTCGGGCGTAAAGACCTGTGTGCCCTTTCTAATAAATAAGTAGGGTTGTGTGGAGAAGGGCCCACGATCTTGGAGAGAAATTTTTGCATAAACGGAATTGCAGAGGGACCCTCAGCCCCTTCTGGAAGCCCAAAGATCAGGATGTTGTTCCTCCTACTGCGCCCCTCTAGGTCTTCGGTTTTAAGTTGTAGTTTAGTGATTTGTTGCCTGAGCTTTGTAATCTGTGGTTCAGTCCGGTCTCTCCAGGCCTCTAGAGAGTAGGTACGTGCCTCGGTATCTGCTGCTCAAGTTCTGAGGTCCACCATCTCAGTACGAATATTTTTAAGATCAGTGACGATATCTTGAAGGGTCCTAAACGGTTGCAGCTCTTGCAAGAAGCACTCTTCTGAGAGTGGTACAGAGGCTGACAGTGCGCCCAGTTGCTTGGCAGAAGAGTGCTGGAGAGGTTTTACTTTCTTCGCCTGTTTAAGCAGGCGAGACCGGGGATGTGCGTCTGGGCAAGGCCATCTTCATTTCGGCCTCCATCACAGCATTTTAAAATAGTAGAGACACCAGAAATTCAGCCAGAAAGCTCCGTTGTGTAGACAGGAACAGTAATGTTGAGGCAATCCCCAGTAGTTTAAGCCAGAAAACACCAGATTATAATAGATTTTCAGATGGGAGAGCCGAGGGGAAACAGCTGCTAGCAAGCCCAGACCATCACGTGATCTCACACACAGGTTCTGTACTGTCAGTTGTTGATTATGGCCTAGTGGTATACATCGCAGCCTCAGACACTACCTTAAAAAGGATCTCCACTGCACTAAATAAGGCCTGCAGGCTTGTCCTAGGGGCGAACAACCAAATGCACACATGCCAGCTATTTAACCACACAAATTGACTCAACCTTAGGGACAGGTTAAAATTCCAGACCTGCATCCTAGGCAAAAACGCACTGCTAGCTCTTGTATCACCTTGCATCCAACAAATGTTCAGACAGCTAGTTCTGAGCACAATACCCGTTGGACTTAAGATTGCGCTTTCAAGGTACCTTTCAGAAGAACATCCCTGGGGCAATGCTCCTTCTCCTACAAGCCTCCGCAATGGTTGAATGATCTCCCAGTCCTCCCCTCCCTATAGGCCCACCAGTGTGAGAGGTTGACCTCTCCCATTACTCTGGCCGAAGTGGAAGAGGCAATAAACGGGCTAACTCTGGACAAATCCCCAGGTCCCGACGGCTTCCCCTCCAATTTTTATAAGGTCTTCTGCAAGGAGATTTCTCCCCTTCTCCTGAAATTATATGAATACATGTTCACCTCAGATTCCCTTGACCCTTCTTTGTTAGAGGCCACGATAGTACTAATTCTGAAACCAGATAAACCCCTGACAGAGCCGGCCAGTTACCGCCCAATTTCATTATTAACTTACGACATAAAAATTCTAACCAAGATCTTCTCTCTCAGAATTAAGCAGATGTGGCAGCAATTACTGAGCCCCGAACAGGTGGGGTTTGTTCAAGGCAGATCTGCTGCAGACCATCTGAGAACCCTCTCACATATCTTCCAAGCTGCCCAGGACTCCCAGGCCCCTATGGCACTAATCGCATTAGACGCAGAAAAAGCCTTCGACAGAGTGAACTGGGACTTTCTGTGGTCTACCCTTAGGAGAATGGGCTTCCCAGAAACTTTTATTCAGTGGATTAGGATGGTATACAAATCACCCACTGCTAAAATCTACTGTAACAGGGTTTTCTCATCTCGGTTTCCCTTGTACACCGGCACTCGGCAAGGTTGCCCCCTGTCTCCCTACTTGTTTAACCTGTACTTGGAACCCTTGATACTGAGTATCAAGGCCTCATCCCAGGTCACAGGTTGTGTTATATGCCAGAAACCTCTGACACTCTCAGTTTATGCAGATATCATCCTTTTGCATCTTACCAACCCAGAATCCTCTTTAACACACGTTTTACAAATCATTGATCAGTTTGGACAAGTAGCCAATTATAGATTAAACTTATCTAAATCAGTTATCTTCCCGTTAAATTCTTCCACACTCCAAGCTAACTTTGCTCAATTTGGTATGAGATGGTCCCCAGCTTCACTCAAGTATTTAGGCATACACCTTGCCCGAGATCCAGAGGTTAAGAAACTTAACCCGGATGATTTGCTGACGAGAATTCAGAAGGATCTCTATAGATGGGGCAACCTGCCGATATCCCTATGGGGCCGTATCAGTATCATCAAAATGAATGTTTTGTCCTGCATTTTTTAACCCTTAAACTTATTAAATATTTAGCTCCCAAGGTCCTACTTTCAGCAGATTCACTCTGCTCTCTCCAACTTTATTTGGCGGGGTAAGCATCCTAGATGGGCCTTCTTAAAGCTTAATTTACCCAAGGAGAGAGGGGGACTTCGCCTTCCTAATTTTATGTTATACTACTGGGCTAGTCATCTATCCAAATTAGGGCGATGGTTAGGTATCCGGCCCGATTTATACCTTCCCATTTGGTTACAGCTAGAACTTAACCTCCTGGACAAGTACAACCTCCGCTCACCTCAAATCTTTTATTATACCTTTTCAACACTACCGGAAGCTATACAAGGTTCGGCTATAGGGCTCTCCATTAAAGTCTTATCCCAGTGCTTGAGTTTCTTTAATATATATCACACAAAAGAGATTTGGCGCAACCCCTCGTCTTAAACCCTAATATCAAAGTAGGTGGTTCCCCGCTGACCCCTGTCTGGCTTCCAGAATTGCATGATGTTTTAGTGGAAAACCTATACTCTCAGGGCTCCCTTCTTTCCTCTACAGACGTTAGCCAAACTGAATATTCCCCAGAAACACACATTTGAGGTTTTTCAATTGAGACACCTCTTGGTTAGTACATTCAGGAATGTATCCACACCGTCCCAAATGAGGCCCTTTCTAGAACAGATACAGGAGTGTGTAAATAAACCCCACGGAATTTCCAGGACCTACTCCTACCTACTAGGCATAAAATATCCTAGTGCTCTTACTGGTTCTAAGATTTGGGCCTCCCTCCTGCCAGACTCCTCTCTGCCCTGGAGCCAGATTTGGACTGACACACACAGATACCTTACTCAGGATAGGCACAGGTTAATTCAATTTCATAGCTTAAATAATCTGTACTACACACTGATTAAGTTGGCCAAATTTGGCAGACTGGCATCAACTACTTGTACACGGTGTAGAGCAGTTGAACGGAACTTGATACATATATTTTGGTATTGTGACAAGGTGTCATCTCTGTGGAATACAATCCAAACCAAATTAGACCCCCTCCTAGGATTGGGGGAGTTGTTTACAGTAGAAATATGTGTACTAGGGTTGTTTTCTAGTATTGGAGTCCGGGAACGAAGGTTTCATATGGCTTTAATCTCTATAGCAGTCAAAAGGTTGGTTCTCAAACACTGGATGGATCAACTAGCCATTTCATATTCTGAATGTCTAAAAGAAATGTCCCTTTGTTTTAAAACTGAAATGTTAATAGCAAGCTCCCGGAATCGCATGGCCACCTTCAATCAGAGATGGAGTAAAATATACGCTTTGTACCTGAATCAAGGCTCACATAATGACAACCTCTGACTGCCCCAGCTTGTTTTATCTCCCTTGGAATTTTATCATTATCAGAGTATTTCCTGCTTTTTTTCTCTCTCTACTATTTGGTTTTTCGATTTGGCACTCTCCAGGGGTGGGAGGGGGGAAGGTTGGGAGTGGGATAGGGGAAGGTTTGGTCTCTTGTTCTTTGTTATGAATATACAGGCATATTTTATCTCAAAGCTGATCTGAAGACATGTTAGTCACATGATATCTCGTGTCACTGTATCATGTTCCACTGTCTTTATATCATGTTCCCTTTGTTATAATTCAATAAAGATGTTGAATTTCAAAAAAAAGAATGATCTCCCAGTCCGCACAACTGGTTTACAGAGCCTGAGGATCTTTAAAACACAACTTAAACAGCACCTCACCAACTTATCGACTTGCAGCTGCTTCAAGTAATACCTACTTCCCTATGGGAGAGCCATCCCATCACTTAGTAGCAGCACTTAGCCTCTCACCCAAGCCACCCCTACCTATAGTAAAAACCCTTACTCACAGCACTTGCCTTGAGAGTCTCTAATCCCCCCACCCCATCCCTTCGTGTATTTGAGGACCCCTGCAGTCCAGCCTAGGGCCTCACCACCTATGCCTGTGAGGCTGCTCCTCCCACTACCCTCTCCCTTCAATTCACCCCACTTTTCCCTGGACATTTCCCCTCCCATCACACCGCTGAGACCCCTTACCACCCATCCCACTTAGCTGTATCACTAACTAAACCCTGACAAAGCCTTCCTCTAGCAGCATAGGGTTTCTCTTTCCATCTCTATAATCCATTGTATTCTTTCCCATTCTCCTTTAATTAAGATCATATAGTAGTCTAAACTCTATACATATTATGTCTCCACTCTTTACACTAGAAATGTATAAACAACTCTAAAGTCTATAACCGAGTGAAATTATTGTTTAGAACCTTGCCAAGTGACCTTGTAGTTGATTCTTGTGACATTACTATTATTCGGTATTGTATGTCCTGTCTAAATGTGGAACCATTCTAAATGAGCTTCCAGCTCAAAGGTCGTTTCCGATTCAATAAACTTGAAACTAGATCCTTTGCTCCTGCGGGGTCCTAGTACCTCCGGTGTCAGACCCATCAGTGTGAATCAATAGTGGAGACAGATTGTTGGAGAATGTTCAGTTAAGTATGTAACTCTTTAGAAAATGGGTTGGGGAAATCCTTTTGAAACTCACTTTTTTTTTTAAGCCACTAACCACCTGGTGCTGTATCAGGCAATAGAGACCGGGAAATAATTAGTTCCAGTTTCTACATGCCTATTTACCTTTAAAATGACTGAGCTAGAAGAACATTAAATTTTAAATTGCCACCATGTTTTTTTTCTTGCTGAACGAGAGACATCCTTCCGCCTCCCCCATAAAGTAAAACTATTGGTTAGCTGGGTTAATACAAAAATGGGTTTTCACCAAATGTCATGATGCACACACCATCCAAGTATTTTGAAATTATTTTTGGCTTCAAACAGTTTTGTATTTTTAAGCACCAGCACTAGCACGTCAGGTGTTCTGCGCTACTGCAAAACAAGTTAACTTTACAACCACTGGCCATGTCCCCCCGATTTTACTAACCCACCTCACAGTCATATCTAGTATTGTCTTACCAGCAAGAAGGCAAGCTGTTATCTTCCTGATCACCAACCATGCTACTCAGCACTGTTCTGAAGGTGCCCACTGCAATTGCTGGTCACCAACCATACCACTCTCCTGACCACACTCATGGCAATCCCTCTCCCTGCAATCTCAGCTTCCTTCTCACCACCCTGCCTGATCCTAGTATAGTCCTTCTCAACCACTCTCTCATTCATATGAAGGTAACAGACTGGGGGGGGGAGGACTTCATATAAAGAAAAAACTGCAGCTTCATTTCCACAAAATGGGCTGAGGGTTACAGACAAGTGGTACCACTGAGAACTGTTTAAAAAAAAAAGTTGTCAGACACTGCAGTGCAGTGTACTTACAGGTATACAAGGGACTATTTTATTACAAAATACAGCATCGGGCATCATTACGCCCTGGGGTGGTTTGGGATAGCCCAAAACCACCCACTGTGTTGGGTATTATTGTTTACTTGAAGCAATTTTCTCCATGGAGTGCCACTGTTAGGTCCAGTGTACCAAACTGCCCCTTCAGTAAGGGAGGAGCCACCTCACCCTGAAGCTACAAAAAATAGCCCAGCCCTCTGTGTGGGGGATAACACCTGATGGAGGGGGCTCTTCCTGGTCTGAAGGAACCGAGGGCTGGTCAGTCTGAAGTGGTGTCTCTTGGGGCATAGGAGCATGCATATCTCTTGGCAACTGCCACCTGACAAGGGGAAAAGAAATGAGCCCCCTGTTAGAGTGAGTTGAGCACCTTTCACTGGATAAGAGGTGCTAGTAGTATTACTTTATTTATATTGTACCCAATCCCAGAGGCTCTGGGCGCTGTACATCTCTGTGCAGGCATAGCTTTGACATCCATCTGATATGGACAGCTGATTTGACATTCATAATGGCCACCTTGTTGATACTGTATGATGCCCTCAACTGGTGCCATGTTGCCAATACACCCTTAACAAAACTGTTGCCTGCCTTACGACCTCACAGTCAGACACTGCAGCAAGCACAGTATGCACTTGCAACCAAAAACGGCAGTGAAAAGCCACCATGTGTGCTTGATGTGACTCAATGATCAGAAGAAAGGGTGTAGAGGAAAATACCGTCCCGCCTAGTGCATCAAAACCTACTGAATCTTGACTGGGTCACACTTCGGGCACTGTGACGTAGTCTGGGTCTGTAGTACCTGAAGCCCTAAAGTGGGGTGAGCTATGGATCCTGCAGACCTAGTGGGTACACAGTACCTAATTACGAGGTCCCTATGGGCGGGAAGTGTGGAAAAAGGATGCCTGTATATTGCAGTGGATGCCTCCTTCATTACATTCTTTAAGCTGGGGTGTCCAACACCTGTAAAATCTCCCTCAAGAATCGCTGGCACATAACATACTCAACAGAAGAGGCCAGATGGAGTGATGACTCATTTTTTGAGGAGGAAGAGGTGAGGAGAAAGTCTGGGCTAAGCACTGAGGAAGGGACCCTGAAGTGGACTAACTTGGACACAAGAGGGGGACGCCATGAAGATGATGGACTCTGGGTAACACATCTGCAGATTTCTGTTGTCCTTGACTAGGAAGGCAAGCTATATAGTGTTAGTCATACAGTATTTCAATAGGCATTACCTATGGATAAAAGAGAGTTTCAGTTTCCAAAGTCATCTAAACCCCCACTTCATACACACAAATCGAGCACGAAGTACAATAAAGCAGATGGCAAAGAGAAATATTAAGGATGTTTTTAAACTTTCACCCACCTTTGCCAGAATCCTTTGGAACTTTCTGCCGAGTGTCCTGTGTGGTAGATGTGCCAGAGCTTATTATCTGTTGGTTGGACAGAACTAATGATATTATTCTTGTAATATTTAAAAGGATACTCAGATTTTCTTCTTTGGGTGCAATTATTGTTTTTTATTAAAGCAAACCTGGAATGCACCATAACATTTTTAAAACCTCTTAAAAACAATACTGCCAATACTCTCCCCCCAATAGGGCTTTTTATCCTGACAGTAGGTGTTAAACACGTCTCTGAAAATGAAAATTATGTACTCACCATAGTTCTTGATCTTCCACAATATCTTCACCATTCATCACTGGTGGGTCTGTGATAGAAGCGCCGAACCTCGTGTGAGCATATGCCTTTAAGAACCTTTGGAGGAGGGCAGCCAACAGTGACAGCACTGCCCACAAGGCAGATGTATGATGTGGCGCTTGTGGATTGGCCAGTAACTGACGTCGACTCCCTCTTCCCCTCAGTTCTGTCTGCCTAGTAGAGAAATAAAGGGTAGGAAGATAGAAAGGGTGGGGCAAGGGAGATCCAAGGAATAGAAAAAAGAAACAGGGCTCGGTCCTGGGTCCAATCCTGTTTAATGCATACATATCAGACATCAGGGATGGTATAGGGTGTGAAATGAGTTTCTTCGTGGATGACTCCAAGATGGGAGCAGTAGTTGAGGGAGAAGAGGGGAGGTTGGCCCTGCAAGAGGACCTGGACACCCTGGAAAGCTGGGCTCACACATGGAAATTAAATTTCAATATCACCAAGTGCATGGTGTTGCATCTTGGTCGGGGAAACCATAAACACAGGTACACCCTGGGAGGGAGGTGCTGGAAGCCTCAACAGGGAAAAAGACCTAGGGGTCATGGTGGATACATGTATGAATAACACTGAGCAGTGCAGGAGAGCAGCTAGCAAGGCAAACAGGATGTTGGGATGCATCGAAGGAGATCACCTCTAGGAGCAAGGAAGTGATTCTGCCACTGTACAATGGACTGGTTAGACCACACCTTGAGTACTGTGTACAGTACTGAAGACCACACTTGAAGAGGGACATACAGCTCCTGGAGAGGGTACAGAGGAGCAACAAGATGATACGAGGGCTAGGGGATTTGACTTACGAGGACAGACTTGAGGAGCTCTGCCTGTTTTCATTGGAGGAAAGGAGAGACAGGGGGACATGATTGAGGTCTTCAAGTACCTCAAGGGAATAAATAGGGTAAACATGGAGGGATCTTTAGACTAAAGCAGGAGGCATCACCAGAGGCATGGTTTGAAGTTGGAAGGTGGAAGGGTGTGGGGGAAAAGAGGAGGAGGTTTTTCACTGAGAGGGTGGTGGACCCTTGGTATGCTCTGCCTGGTGAGCTGGTTCAGAGATCCACAGTGGAGAGCTTTAAGAGAGGGTGGGACAGACACAGAAAGTGGATGTATCAGATGATGGCCTGTCCCGGGGGGGTGGGGATGGATGATAGGGGTTTCTGGAGCACAAGGGATGGGAGGGTCTCGGTACCCAACTAAGGATCTAGGTTCGAGCAGACTTGATAGACCATAAGGCCTAATCTGCTGGCAAATAGTATGTTAGTATGATATAGGATGCAAACTGAACAAATCGATAAAAAAAAAAAAAAAAACACCAAAAGATAAGAGAAATTCTGGGTGGAGGGACTTTAGGACAGGCAAGGATGACCAAGGCAACTGGGCAGACCAAGAGGAAAGAGAGTGAGAGACAGAGAGAGAGTTAAAAAAAGGGGAGGGGACGAGAGAGGACACATGTTTTTGGTTAGAAGGATGCCTGTGTCAGAAGAGCTGGCTTGCTCTCACTCTGAACTAAGGAATGTATGACATTCCCACTGAATAAGAACCCACAAGAGAGA
The DNA here is from genome assembly GCA_016271365.2 of Neoceratodus forsteri. Lineage (NCBI taxonomy): Eukaryota > Metazoa > Chordata > Ceratodontiformes > Ceratodontidae > Neoceratodus > Neoceratodus forsteri. Next base: position 158,700,507 of record CM057456.1, on the reverse strand, counting down.
CATGCCCAGAAAACAGGATCAGGCCAGAAGGGCTGCAAGGAAAGAAGTGAGGCAAACATTCTGAGGAAGCTAGGAACCCTGTGGAAACAGTCAAGCCTAGATGTCCATCTGAGCAGGAAGGACGTTTTGGGCCAAGGTGCAAGTCCCATGTGATCAAGACGTGATATGGGAGGAAGCTAGCACCTCCCCCTTTTTTTTTTTTTTTTTTTTAAACAGAGGTCTTAAGGATAAGTTAGGACACAGGGTGCCAGGCCAAGCTCACAGTGAAGAATAAGAATAGAGGAGAGAAGTTACACCTAAGGTAAGACCAAAGTCAGGGATCCCCGAAAAGACCAGGAGGAAAATTTCTCTCTCTAAAAAGCACCCCCAAATATTCCAAACAAAATAATTTAAGAGAAAGAAGGTATAGCAGGCCAAGTGGAATGTATAAGAGTCCATCTGCCAAGCTCCATCTCAGGGATCAGGAGATATGTCCAACAGCAAGCACATAGACCCTTCCTTGACCCAGGTGGGGCCTAATCAAGGGTCATTTTTTTTTTTTTTTTTAGAAAAACAATGCTATCCTTTTTTTTTGGGTTGTTGAAAGGGGCACATCACCCAAAGGTACATAGATACATAGACAGTGTCGGCAGATAAGGGCCTATGGCCCACCCAGTCTGTCCATTTGAGCTTGTAAGTTCAGTTTGTTTTCCTAGAAGTCTGTTGCCCCTTACCCCTGACCTCCAGAATTCCTTTATGTCTATCCCATGCATTCTTAAATCCCGTGATTGTTTTGGCCCCCACCACTTCCTCTGGCAAGGTGTTCCACTTGTCCACCACCCGTTCTGTGAAGAAATTCTTCCTCACGTTTCCTCTGAATCGTCCTCCCTCCAACTTCATCCCATGCCCTCTAGTCCTGGAACATCTTTTTCACTTAAAAATAGTGTATTCCTGCACCCTGTTCCTCCCTGTAAGATACCTGCATGTCTCTATCACATCCCCTCTCTCCCTCCTCTCCTCCAGGGAGTACATGTTCAGTTCCTTCAACCTGTCCTCATAGGACTTGTGATGCAATCCATGCACCATCTTTGTTGCCCTCCTCTGAACCTTCTCTACCCTATGTCCTTACGTAGGTAAGGTCTCCAGAACTGTACACTGTACTCCAGGTGGGGCCTCACTAGTGTCTTGTACAGTAGAATTATGACCTCCCTTTTCCTGCTGGTGATGCCCCTGCCTATGCGTCCCAGCATCCTATTTGCTTTACCTGCTGCCTTGTCACACTGTTTCCCTACCTTGAGGTCATCAGAGATGATAACCCCAAGATCCCGTTCCTGCTTGGTGCATGCTATATCCTCACCCCCCAACTGATATATTGTGCCAGGGTTTTTGTGCCCCATATGCATTATCTTGCACTTCTTTGCATTGAATTTCAATGGCCAAATCCCTGACCATTCTTCAAGTTTCTGCAGGTCCCTTCTCATTCTGTCTACACCCTCTGGTGTGTCTACTCTGTTACAGAGCTTTGTGTCATCAGTGAACACTGAAATTCTGCCTTCTAGGTCCTGCGCAATGTCACTGATGAAGATGTTGAATAGGACCGGTCCCAGCACTGATCCCTGTGGTACCCCACTGGTCACTCTTCTCTCTGTGGAGTGACAGCCATTTACCACCACCCTCTGTGTCCTGCCACCCAGCCAGTTACCTACCCACCACACTACTGTCCTGCCCACACCCATATTCCCAGTTTGTGTAATAGTCTTCTATGTGGCACAGTGTCAAAGGCCTTGCTGAAGTCCAGATAGGCCATGTCCACTGCCCTCCCCGATCCACCTCCTAGTCACCCAGTCAAAAATTCAACGAGGTTGGTCTGACATGACCTCCCCTGGTGAAGCCATGCTGCCTTGGGTCCTGTAGTCCATTGACAACCAGATGTTCCATCAATCTCTCCTTCAGTAGTGCTTTCATGATCTTCCCACTACCGAGTAAGGCTGACTGGTCTGTAGTTCCCCGCTTCCTCTTTGTTCCAACTTTTGTATAAGGGACCACATCTACTGTCCTCCAGTCTTTGGGTACCTCCCGGTTTCCAGTGATCAGCTAAACAGGACAGCCAGAGGTTCAGCCACCACCTCTCTTAGTTCTTTAAGGACTCTGGGGTGCACCCCATCTGGCCCCATTGCTTTATCAACTCTTAGTACTTCCAGTTCCTTCAGGACCCTTTCTCGTGTAAAGGGACTTGTGTCCATTTCTGCACCATTCTCACTCCTTGTACTCCCTTCAGACCCATTACCCTCCTCTTCCTCAGTAAAGACTGAGCAGAAATACCTGTTCAATATGTCAGCTTTACTGTTGTCATCCTCCACGCGGCCCCCATCCTTGCCCTTCAGTCTCACTATCCCTCCTTTTGCCTTCTTTTTTCACTTATGTACCTGTAAAAGGTTTTGTCCCCTCTACCCACTGATTTTGCGATGTGTTCTCCTGTCTGAGTTTTGGCTTCCCTTACTGACCTCCCTGCCTCCCTTTGCTTCTCCTGGTACTTCTCCCTATCCCCTTCTGCCTGTGTCTTTTTGTATTGCCTGAATGCAATCTTTTTGGCTTTCACTTTCTTTGTTACCTCTTTGGAAAACCATAATGGTCTCCTCTTCCTTTTCCTCTTGCTAACCTGCTTAATGCATAATTATGTTGCTCTTGTAATCTCCATTTTAAATACTGCCCACTGTTCCTCAACCCCTGATTCCTGCCCCATTCCCCTTAATGCCTCTTTCAAGTATCTCCCCATTTTCCCAAAGTCTGCCCCCTAAAATCCAGGATACGTGTTTTTGTGTGGTTTGGTTCTGCTCTTTCTGTGATTTCAAAACACAATGACTGGTGGTCACTGTTCCCCAGGTGCTCCCCCACTGTTACCCCCATCCACACTGTCCTGTTTGTGAGCACAAGGTCCAGTATTGCCTTCTGCAGAGTTGGTTTCATGACCAGTTGCTTGAGGAAGGCACCCTGTAGGAGTCCAGGATAAATCTGCTCCTAGCTGATGCTGCTGCTGGGATGCTCCAGTCCACGTCTGGAATATTGAAGTCTCCAACCAGTACTACCTCACCCTTGTCTGCCATCCTTTAGATGGCTAGCATCAACTCCCTATCTGTTTCTTCCTCCTGGGCTGGTGGTCTATAGACCACACCTGTGCAAAGCTGGCCCTATTTCCTTTCCAGCTTAACCCACAGTATCTCTCCCCATTTGTTCCTCTTGGATCTCTGTGGCCTTATGTCATTTTTCACATACAGTGCCCTCCTCCTCCTCCTGCCTGCTCTGTCTCTTCTAAATATGTTGTAATGAGGTATGGCCATCTCCCAGTCGTGGTTATCATTACACCAGGTTTCAGTGATGGCACAATGTCCAGGTCTGACTGCACCATGACAGCCTCCAGATCTTCCATCTTGTTGCTAAGGCTCCTGGCATTTGCACACATGGCTTTCAATGATTTGACCTCCTAGTCTGCTTCACTGTTCTACTCAGCCCTTTCCTTGGTTGTCCTTTATCCCTGGTTCTCCTTGCTGTCTGCCCTTCTGCTGAATTTTGCCCCTTTTCTGCCTATTCACCTCTTGGGCGCTAATCTCCATCTTTTGCACACTGCTTTGTAGAGACAGCCACTCCTCTGGTTCACTGGTTCCACTGCTAGCTGTGGGGGGTGAGCAAGTAGGTACCTTCCTTTCTGGCCTGCCACCCCCCTTTGCTAGTTTAAATGCTTGTCAATGTAGCATTTAAACTTATCATTGAGTGCTTGGATTCCCCTCCAGGATGGATGCAGGCCGTCAGGCTGAACAAACCTCCATCCCTCCAGGTGGGTCCCCAGTCACCAATGAATCCAAACCCTTTCTCACAGCACCAGTTCTTCAACCATGAGTTAAGTTCCTGGTGCATGCACTCATGCTCTCCTTGCCTCTGCATGGTAGTACTTCTGAGAAAGTGACAGAAGTAGCTACTTGCTGAGACCCTCCCAATTTCCTAAACTCTTCCTGAACTTCCTTTGGCTCCCCATTTGCCAGGTCATTAGTACCTAGGTGGATAATGACATCAGCTCACCCTCCTCTTGCCTTCCCAGTGATCCCCAGGATCTTCCTTCCATCCCTCCATGCCGTGGCACCTGGTGACACCTCACCTCCCTGTCCTCCACCTCCTGTGTTCCTAGCTGGATCCCTCTTATGATGGAGTCCCCCACCAGGATTCGCTTCCTCTTCATCTGGGGTCCACTGCTTTCCCCGCTGAGGTCACATCCTTGGCTAACCTCCACATCCTTTCCTTCCACTTCTCTGGGTACCTCTATTTGGTTGTCCCAGTTTGCCAGTATGGCATATGAGTTCTTGAGTGGAATAGGATCTGGGATGTGCCTCTGCCTGACCACGCTAACCCTCCCTGAGCCCACTGTCATCCAAGTGCTCCTCATTCTCGGCATCCTTTGAGGCAGTTGCATTGGACTGGGTGGTCTCTGGATAGGGATGATGGTACTCCTGACCCAGTTTACTTCTGCTCTGAGTCTGGCTACCTCATCCCGCAGTCCAGAGAGATGCATGCAGATAGGGCAGCACCTCAGTGTTCAGAAGGTCTGCCTGAATATGGCTGCCCCGCAGCTACTGCATTGCACCACTCCCCACATTATACTGCAATTATACTGCTATTCCACTACTTGTCTGCTACTGAAGCTCTCCTAGTTCTCTTTTTATTAATTTACTGTCCTAAAAATCCTGCCCCTGATCCTCAGATACTTTTCTTTTTAAAAAAAGAAAATAAACCAATAAATAAATAAATGAGTCAAAACACTTGTCATGCTGAGGGTGGGCTTCTTCCCCCTTATGCCCCTCCTACTCCACACCCCTTACTATACCCTGTGTTTTGCTCCTGTCAATCAGATTTAACAGGGCATGTAAGTAACACAGCAAAGAAATACACCACCACTACGTTTTAAATTTAACAGCCCAAAAACAATTCTAAGTAAAGACAACAAAGAAAGTACAGTGTCACTAAAAGCCCACAATCTAAGTTTAAAAGAAAAATAGCAATTACCAGTTACTGTAAAGCACTGAATTGAATAGGTTTCCTTCCCCGTCTGGCTTCTTCTGAGAGAATAAAACTCACTTGCTACCTCAACTCTGACTAAGCCCCACCTCCAGTTATCACGTAGCTGAGGTCAGAGGCCAGACAATTATCACCCCTCACCCAAACTACAGGGCAAGTCAGACAAGCCAAAACTAAATTTGCAGCAATTAAAGACAGCAAAGAAATACACCACCACTACGTTTTAAATTTTCAACAGCCCAAAAACAATTCCAAGTAAAGACAACCAAGAAAGTACAGTGTCACTAAAAGCCCACAATCTAAGTTTAAAAGAAAAATAGCAATTACCAGTTACTGTAAAGCACTGAATTGAATATGTTTCCTTCCCCTTCTGGCTTCTTCTGAGAAAATAAAACTCACTTGCTACCTCAACTCAAACCTAGATGCCTTCCCTCTACAAAAATGAAAGGCTGAAGAAGGCCCCAATAAATAAAGCAGATTTTTTATTTGGTTGGGGGTAAGGTACCGAAAGGAACAATTTCCCTCGGGAGTTTGTCGCCTGATGAGGAACATCCTCTATTTTTTGGGGGGGGGAGGGAGAAGGCAGAAGGAAAGGGAGGAGAGACTGCTCAGTGGCCTGGCCAATGAGGGGGAAGGTGGGCGGGTTACAGTGAGGAATGGTGAAGATGCTGTAAAACGTGTAAATGAAATGCAAAGCAAATCTCACCTTCAAAGCGGCCAGAAGTTTAAAACACAAAAGTGACTTCGCGCATTGAACACTGCCCGACCTGCAGTAACCCCGCTACAAGTGCCAGTTAATAAGCAGTCGCTTAAAATTACAGCTACATTTCATTTTGCATGCTGTCAATTAGCCACCACTCCCAGGTACTGGATTAACCGTCTAATCAGACTGCATTCGTTTTAAAACATACTGTCAGTTCAGAGGTAGTGGTGCTGGTGTGGGTTCTGTTCTGCATGTTATAGTACTGTGTTGTGGTTAACTTTGCTTTACCTTGCCTTCCTTACCTTGCTTTAACTTGCCTTCCTTACCTTGCTGTACTTTGCTTTACCTTGCCTTCCTTACCTTGCTATACTTTGCATTACCTTACCTTCCTTACCTTGCTATACACCTTGTTTTCTGTGCTTGCCTTGCAGATTTTTTGCAATGTCGCTTATTCAGTGGCTACAATGAAGCAGACCCCAGAAGCGTGACTGCTTCGTGCTGGAAGAATTAACGTCAGACACACTTAGGGACTGTCATGGGGCATCATACAAAACAGCAGACAGTGTTGTTAAAGAAATTCAAAATGCAACACCCCCATTTAAATGCAGGAGAAAATAGTACACAACATATTCCCCAGAGGTATGTTATGAGCTTGGGAAGTACACGGCCACTAATGGGGCTATGAATGCAGTTAGACATTATCAGGGGAAGTACAATAACCCCATGAATGAAAGCACTATCCGTAAATTCAAAAAAGACTACCTTGATAAACTGAAAACTGTTCCTTGTCCATCCCTCCTCCCCTCTGTATCACCCACCAAACCCAGAGGACGTCCAACATTCTCAACAGAGGATGTGGAAACCAAGCTGAAAAGGATTATTAAAAGCTTGAGAGCTGAGGGGACAGTTTGTCAATGCCCGCATTGTTGTTGCAGTGGCTGTGGGTGTGGTGAAATTACACAACCACAAAATGCTTTATGAATATGGTGGCCCACTTTTATTCTCCAGGCAGTGGGCTTGGCAGTTCCTAAATAAACTTGGGTTTTGTAAGAGGAAGGGAACGAAAGCCAGTTGCAAAACCCCTTTACATTTTCCACAATTAAAGGAGACCTTCCTCAAATGCAACAGCACTGCCAGTATGCAGCAACTCATTCCAGCCAAACTCCTCATTAATACTGATGAATCGGGGGTGAATCTTGTCCCCTGCTCCCAATGGATGATGGAGGAGGTGGGAGCAAAGCAGGTGGAAGTAACTGGCATGGAAGAGAAGTGCCAGATCTCTCTCTAGTAATAGAATGTACTCTGGCAGGCCCCCTCAGGTGATATACCAGGGCAAAGCAAATCATAGCCATCCCACCTTTGTGTTCCCAGTGGAATGGCACATCACTCATTCTGACAACCACTGGGCAAACACAGACACAATGCCATTTTGATCCCATACATTTCCTCTGTAATTTAAAAAACTATCCATCTGTTGAGCAAAGATCCATCCTTATCCTGGATCTTTACAGAGTGCACGCAACCAGACCTGTACTTTACAAATTGGAGAATGCAGCCATCATACCCACATTTATCCCAGCGTCATGTACGGACTTGTTAAAGCCCATCGATATCTCTATCAATAAAATCTATAAGGACAATCTTAAGGCATGCTTTACAGAATGGTATGCTGTTCAGATTACAGACAAGCTCAATTTGGGAACTCCCTTTGAAAAAATAAACGTGGATCTCTGCATGAGCACCCTCAAAATGCAGCATGCCAAGTGGTTGCTAAAATCTTTACAGGACCTGAGAAAAGAAGATAGTCTCTGTGGGTTTGCAGAGGCAGGCATAAAAACAGCCCATGACAACTGCTTGGAGAGTACTGTAAGTAATTTAAATGCAGTAAATACAGCACTTCCTTTATTATACTGACAACCCTTACTTTCTCTGTAGATTTCCAAGGTTTCCGGGGCCCTAGAGAACTTGGTTTGCAGAGAGGAGATGGAGAGCAAGAGATGGCACAAGAACAAGAAATACAAGTAATCGATATGCCCCTTGAAGAGAAAGAACAACAACAAGAACTGAGAGATGAGGACACTACTGACAGGGAAAGAAGAGGTAAAGCTGTTGACTTGACTGAATCGGACTATCCAGATTGTGTGTTTTACTCTGCTTCTTACTGTGGTCCGTTTCCACTGATAGTGACTAGAAGCACAGTGAGAGACTTGGCAGGAAGACATTAGAAGTTGCAGTACAGTAATTTTAAAAGTAAGCTCCCTTGTTGTCTTGTGTTTTTTGCTAACGGCACTTGCAGTTTCTTAGTTTTTCTTTTTTTGCAGGCTCTGCGTGATGTTTGTGTATGTGGAGACTGAATACTGCACATTAAGAAAGCAATGCAACTCAATAGAGAATCAAATTTATTTTATTTCTTTTTTGTGATGCAATAAAAATATGTATATAGTAATGTCTGTGTCAATTGGTTTTTGCGGCAAAACAATGTTCACACCTGCAAAAGAAGTGCAAACATAGTGAAATTTTTTTCCTTATAAATTACCAGTTGTACAGTATTCTGGAAGAGCAGAAATTACGGTGACTATGTCATTTTCATATCCTCTAAGAATCGATCTTCACCATTCATCACTGGTGGGTCAGTGTACCAAGCCACCACCGAAGATGGTGTTGGCAAACCCTGAGGGAAATGATTGTTCCCTCAGCCTCCTGTAGGGGAGACACAGAGAGGCAGGAGGCCCCTCATGGGTCTTGTGAGGCCCAAGATTGGTCAAGGGCAAGCGGAGGCTCCTGTGGATTGGGAGTAAGACAGCACCCCGTAAGCTCTTACCTGGCCCTGTGGGAAAAGAAGTGGGTCCCCTGGAAGCATGAGGCAATAACTCTATGCTGGACCAAGGGTGATAACCTGGACAGGCAAAGCCATACTGTCTTCTTAATGCAGTTCCTACCAGTCTGGAAGCTACCTCGCTGGTGTCGTAAGATGCCTTTGACTGGTGTCTCGCCAGCTCCAGACCCTGGGCAAAAAGGCAAACCGCTTGCATGGTTACCTTACAGTCTGGCAAGGATGCCAGGAGCTGTCCCAGAGCTGCCCAAAGGTGCCTGCCATAGGACACCATGTGTGCCTAGTATGTAGCAATGCACAACATAGTATGCATCACAGAGAAAATTTTACAACCACAATGGTCAAACTCAGCTGAGTCAGACTCAGGGGGATGGTCATGCTCTGGGAAACAATGCCCAGAAGGGTGTCTAGCAGCTGGACTCCCAAAGGGGGTGAGGCATGACTCATGAAGACCCCAGGGTTGTGGAATACCTGTGCTGGGTGTCCCTAGGGGCTGGAGAGGGGGAAAGGATGGAGCCAGATGTTCTGCAATGCCTCCGAGAAAGGCATGGGCCACAAAGGTGCAACAGTTGTGTCAGAACTGCACTCCTTAAGGAAAGACAGCATTGACCAGGCAGGATTGCATCCAGCAAAAGCAGTCTGACACAGGTCCTCTATTATCCCCTAAAGGAAGCACTGATAAGAGGTGAAATCAGCATCAGAAGAGATGTGTACTGAACTATTCTCTTCCTCGAAGGAGGAAGACAAGGATGAAGAGGAGCTGGACTGAGGGGGGGGCGGCGGTGCTGGGGTCTCTGGCCAAAAGATAGCCTGGTCCATTGCCCTCAGGTCGATGGAAAAGCACTTGCCAATGCCCTGAATTATTCCCAGGTCAAAGATCCTGAGGGGCCAGAAATGCTCAGGAGAGGAGGAGGAGGAGGAGGAGAAGGCAGAGGAGAACGAGAAGGGTCATGGCAGACCAGGTCAGGTCCTCTGCCAGGGCTGTGACAGTGAACAGGAGATGCAACTCACCCATCCCTGAGCACCCAACCATAGAGGGGAAAACAGTGTGGTGCCCTTGGGGGGGAACCCCATGGTGGGGAGGTTGGAGTCATGTAGGTCCCAAAGGCTGACCCCTGTCCCTTCCTACTGCAGGCCCAGATTATTCTGGTGGAGAGACAAGCCCCAAGTCAACACTATGACTCCTGGCCGAGACCCCAGCTACTCTGGCCACGGAACATGGTGCAGACTTGAACCTCCCAATCCCAGCCTCACTGGAAAGGACTCTGTCCCTTAAAGAGACCTGAAATAACTCCTAAAACTGAAGGTGGACAAAGCAATGGTGGGGGGGTGCCTGATGGGATTCACCCCAGAATTCTAAAAGAATAAAAGGGAGAACTAGTGGCACCACCAACTACTCTTTTTAAAAAATCATGGGAGGATGGTGTGGTACCGGATGACTGGAGGAGGGTGGATGTGATTCACCTTCACAAAAGTGGGAGCAAGGCAGAGGCAGGAAACTACAGATCTGTTAGTTTGACCTCAGTGGTAGGGAAAATGATGAAATCACTTTTGAAAGAAAGAATTGTTGAGTACCTAGAGGCTAGCGGGGCACAGGACCCAAGGCGGCATGGATTCACAGCAGGTAGGACATGTCAGATGAATCTAATAGATTTCTTTGATTGAGTGACCAAAGTAGCAGATCAGGGAGGGACTGTGGATATGGTCTACCCAGACTTTAGCAAGGCATTTGACACAGTCCCACACAAAAGATTAATAAACAAGTTAGTCAGCCTGTAAGTGGGTCCCAGGGTGGTAACCTGGGTAAAAAACTTTCTGGACAATGGGACACAAAGGGTAACAGTAAATGGAGTCCACTCCAGAGAAAGGGGAGGTTACTAGCGGGGTACCACAGGATTCAGTACTGGAATCTGTCCTCTTTAATGTCTTCATAGGTGACATTGCAGAGGGACTAGAAGGAAAAGTATGCCTCTTTGCAGATGACACAAAGATCTGCAACAGAGTTGATACACAGGGGGGTGGGAGTGGAAAGGATGAGAAGGGACTTGGCAAGGTTAGAGGAATGGTCAAAGGTATGGCAGCTCAGATTCAATGCAAAGACGGGCAAAGTAATGCACCTGGGAAACAAAAACCCAAGGGAAGAGTACACAATTTTGGGAGGCATTAACAACAAAAATGGAAAGGGAGCTGGGAGTAGTCATATCAGATGACCTAAAGGTAGGCAAGCAATGTGAGAAAGGCAGTAAGAAGGGCAGGGGGTAAATACTGGGATGCATAGGGAGAAGCATCACCAGTAGAAAACAGGAAGTTATCATCCCTCTGTATAGACAGTTGGTGAGACCCCATCTGGAGTACTGCATGCAGTTCTGGAGACCCCTTCTCTACAAGAACAGACAGAATGGAGGCAGTCCAGAGGAGGGCAACTAAAATGGTGCAGGGTCTGCACCAGAAGCCATATGAAGAAAGACCAAAATAGCTTAATGTGTATACCCTCAAGGAAAGGAGGGAGAAGGGGGACATGATAGAAACTTTCAAGTATCTCAAGGAAATCAAAGTCCAAGAGGGTATCATCTTTCAGAAAGAAAGACGTGCAAGAACAAGGGGGCATAATTTGGAGATAGGGAGGGATGACTCAGGGGCAATGTGAGGAAGTATTTTTTTCATGGAGAGGGAGGTGGACACATGGGTTAACTTTCTGAGGAGGTTGTGGGGTCAAAAACAGTGGGGGAAGTTAAGAATGTATGGGACAGACATAAGGCAATTCTAGTGGGAGGCAGGATGATGTAGGCTGTTGGTAAAACTAGGATCTGCAGCTTATCCAGTAGGTAGGGAAATAGGCAGAGCGGATGGGCCAAGTGGTTCTAATCTGCCGTCAAAGTCTGTTTCTGTGTTTCTATGAGAAGGTCCAACAGCAGGAGGAGAGCCAGAGAGAGAAAAAGACAGAGATGCAATGCTGTGGGCAGCACAAACAGCCATCTCGGCACCACAAACAGCGCCAGAATTGAACCAGGCACCACGGACAACACCAGAACCCAACCTGGCACCAAAGGTGGCACTGAACCCCAACCTGGCACCAGACAGTGCCGCCTCCTCCTCCAGCACCAGAACTGGCACTGGAAGCCTCCCCAGTGCTGCAAGTAGCACCCTGAGAAGCAGGGAATTTGGCACCATGGCTGGCACCAGAAAGAGAACTCCCAGGCCCTACTGATGTCGTGGGCCTAGAAGAGTCCCTCTGCTTTCTGGAGCAGGGGAGTCAGTCAGGATCACCCCAATCCTCTTCCTTGGAACCAAAGCATGAGATCAGAGAGATCTCCAGCCATGCCTTCCAAGGACTTTACCTCTCCCAGTGCCATTAACATCAGCAAGAGGGGACCCAGTCATGCTGCTGGCCTCACTCACCGGCACTGGCCTGAGTGCCAGGAGCCAAAGCAATGCTGCACCACTGCGCCAAGAGATCCACCAGTGCAGGACCAGCATATAGCTGTGATGCCACCACCAGTGGTGTCCATACCCCGAGGGGGAACTGTACTGGTAGGTAAGTGCAGCTGGCCCCTCAGAAGAGACCGGCTGTCCTACAGACCCTCTCCCAGGCCTCCTGTCTCAGTAAGATGAGGAACAGTGGAGAACTGGCCTCCTTCAGTATGTATAGTATCAGGGAGGGGCTCAGTGGAAGAGCCTAGAGACCGGATCCTGGAATCCCAGGTGTGATGCCGGTCACCGAAGGTGGGGGGGGTCTCATCTCCACCTCATCATGCGGATCTTGAGAGTGCGGCGGTCCATGCTGAAGCAGGCGTCACAATGATGCATGTCGTGGTCAGCACCCAGGCAAGTCTAGCAGCAGTCATGACAGTCACGAGCAGACATATTCTTTCTGCAGGGGCACTAACGCATAGGTGGAAGATCCACTCCCTTGTTAGTCTTTGTTTTAGGCCCTGAACCGGACATGACCGTACTTGCACATAAAATAACAGAAAGAAGCAACAATACTACTTGGCACGTACTATGAACAAAAAATTAAAGAAATGGCATAGAATGATGGTGCATGGCTTCGAGTAAGCGGCAAATGAACTGTGAGGCAGTATTCGGCAGAACACTCCCAGAGAGATGCTGCCTCTACTGTGGGAAAAACCTGAACTTAAGGGGAGAGGGAGTCTGCATCAATTACTGGCCAGTCCACAAGCTCCACATCATAAGTCTGCCTCATGTGTGGCATCATTCCCATTGGCTCCCTTCCTCCTAGAGTTCTTAAAGGTATAAGCTCCCATGGGGTTCAGCGCCTCTAGCACAGACCCACCAGTAATGAACGGTGAAGACTGATTCTTGGAAAATCAGGCTTTGTTTTTTTTGTTTACAGAAAAGTAAAAGTAGCACAGTTCTGTGGGACCAGGTTTGTTTACATAGCATGCTTGGCACAGCTGAACAGATAGCTGGGTTTCAGTACAGTCAAGCCAATGAGTCCCTCATTTCCTTCATTTTATTTATTGTTTTTGCTCCTTACTGGTCTCCAGTTCAGGACCTCCTCCCATTACTTGTTCCCCTCTGCCAACCAGATGAGACCATTCCAGACAAATGTCTGAAGTTTTCTCCACCCCAGTGATCCCATGACTTGTCTCTACAACAGGATCTTACTAGCATCTGACCTCCACGGCCAGGCTAGGAGACAGAATCTGCAGCAGGCAACAGGTGGGAGGGGTGCATCCTAGTGGAACCTTATAACACTTAGGGGGGCAGTTGCCTTCATCTGCCTATCAAGAGCTTTTATTTTCCTCTTGATTTTCACTCTCTCAGGAGGCACTGAAGGAAGGCAAACAAGCTTGCAAGATGCAATAAGGCTGCCAACTTCCTTCACCTCCCATCATTGTTCATCCCCAAACCTGCAGTAGACTGGAGCTCTGAGAGGTTAGCTGACCTGCTCAGGGTCAAACAAAATTGGCTGTGGTGGGGAATTTCAGAAAACTTTTTTTTTTTTTTTGGAAGAATGTTTCATTACTTATCAGTAACAGTAGATCTTTGAGAGAATCGCATCTAATAGGAGCCACACACATTTAACTGTGAATAGTCACACATTTAACTGTGAGTTATTGGCATCAGGCCCACTCAGAAAACTTTGCTTACCTGGGCTGCCACCTTGGCAAGCATACTGAGGGATCCCCTGGAAGAAAAAAATATTACTATGGTAAGTCATTTTCTTCTCACCCCAGGAATCTCTCAGTATACTTGACTAGTGCAGACTACGGAGCAGTGTAATTGGGAGGAGGGAACAGAACCTACTTTAGAAACAGGTTCTGCAGGACTGCAGTGCCAAATCTGGCATCTGATCTGGACTGTATATCCAAGCAGTAATGCTTTGTGAAGGTGTGTATAGTCTTCCAGATAGGTTCTTTACAGATGTCAAGTAAGAGTATGTCTCTTGCTGCTGCCGACACCGAGGCTGCAGTGCCCCTGGTGGAATGGGCACTGAGGCCTTGTGGTGGCTGTCTGCCAGCCTTACTGTAATTGAACCGGATGCAGGAGACTATCCAACGTGAGACAGCCCTCTAAGAGGCTGGCCTGCCTTTACCCACTTCACCTTAGGTGAGGAAAAGTTGGGTGTGTGAGGACCTGAGCTGCTTAGTTTGCTCCAGGTAGTAGGTCAGTGCCCTTTTGACATCCAGGCTGTGAAGCTTGCACTCACCAGGAGTGGATCTGTCTATGAAAGATAGGGAGCATTATATACTGGTTCAGGTGAAATTCAGACACTACCTTGGGAAGAAATTTCCTGTTGGTCCCGAGAACTACTTTGTCCCTGTGGGAAATTATGTAGTTCGGTTCAGTACAAACAGCTTGCAGCTCTGAAATTCTTCTAGATGAAGTGACTGCCACTAGGGAAGGCAGTTTTCCAGGTGACATATTTTAAGTCTACAGTTGCCATAGGCTCAAATGGAGACTCCATCAGCTTAGCTATACAGAGGTTCAAATCCCGTGGAGAGGGGGGACAGATTCCTTAAGTGGGGGTTGAAGGTGTAGCAAACCTTTAAAGAATTTCTTAAACAGAATGAGCAGGCCTTTAAAGAATGAAAATGGAATAAGAAATTGCAGATTTCTCTTTACCGACAGACATGTAGGCCAGAATGGCTGCCAAGTGAACCTTCAGAGATGAGGCTGTAAGGCCTGATGCTTGTAAGTGTACCAAATAGTCTAGTATGGAGGAAAGGCTAGCCTGCAGATGGTTAATCTGCCTGTCTTTACACCAGAAGGAAAATCTCTTATTTGGAAACACAAGATTTTCTGTACTTGGTTTCTTGGCCAGACAAAGAATTCCCAGGACTTGTTCTGAATACGGAGTGTCAGGGAATTTTAGCTCTTCAAGTATCAAGCTTTGAGGTGAAGAGTCTATGCTGGGGTTTTCTATCTTCATCTGAGGCAAGGTCAGAAGACTGAGTGGGAGGCAGGCGAATGGGCCATTTGAGAGGGCGAGAAGCAGGGTGCACCAAGGCTGCCTGGCCCAGTCTGGAGCCACCAGAATCAAGGTTGCTGGCTGGCTTCTGAAATATAGCAAGACCCTGAGAATCAGAGGAAATTTAGGAAAAGCACATAGGAACCTCTCTCTTCAATCCAGAGACAGGGCATCCACTGGTACTGAGTCCAGAGCCGGAGGCCTGTAACAGTAAAGGGACTATGTGGGTTTTGGAGCACCAGATGGAAAATCCTTTCCATTTAGCTGTGTAAAGTCTTCCTTGTGGAAGGTTTACAAACAGCCAAAAGTATTTCAGACAGCTTCTGAGATATCTTGGACCTGTTCACTTTATCTATTTAGCAATCAGGCCTGAAGGTGAAGGGAGCATCAGTTGAGATGGACCAGGTGGCCCTGTGTCAATAAGTCCATACTCAGTGGCAGAGTCCTCAGTTCGCTGTCTGAAAGTCTGTTCAACAGACTTGTAGAAGGCAGTACAGTGGAGTGAATTAAGTCTCTGAGCTACAAACCTGGAGACCTGGGTTTGAATCCCACAGTCCCCACTTGCATACTTGCTGTGTCAGTGGCTCAGTAGGTAGCACACTCGCCTCTGAGGCCGGGAGATCAGAGCGCTGTGGGTTCAGTTCCCACATCTGGTACTTGGGTTAATATCCCAGTACTGACACTGTAGTGCATCATGTGAGGGGTGCTGCACTTCTGAGGTGCCGTCTTTTGGATGAGACATTAAACCGAGGTCCCATCTGCCTGGATTGGTGGTAGTTCAGGTGGATGTTAAAGATCCCATGGCATTTATTGAAAAGAGTAGGGGAATGTTTTATTTAAAGAAAAAATAGTGCAGTACATTCAATAAACAAAATACAATGTCAACTTTACAGAAACTGTAAATAAGGTTTGCAAGAAAGACAAAAGGAAATCAACCCACAAATAAAACAAAAAAACAAGGGTGGGGAAAAAAAGGAAAAAGAAGTCAAAAGAAACATTTCAGTTTAAATGGAGCAAAATAAATGCTTGCTAATACAGAGAGGAAAAAAGGAAAACATCTTCAGGGTACTGCATTTTCAATCCATGCACAATTGTTCCAATATGAACTGTATACAGCAGAAGTCAACTTTTTTTCCGCATTTTGGATTACCACAAGGCTAGAAACAATTCCAGTAACTATCTGCATTGCAGAAAACACTTTCTGTTGCAGGAGAAAGAGCACCTGGCCTGCCATAAATAATAGAGGCAGGGTGCAAAGATGAGACTTAAGATGCCTGTGTGGTATTTCTGTAATCCGGGGTACATCCTGATACCAGAATATCATGTTACATTCTGAAGTGCCTTTTCTTTCCATTTATGTAAAAGGAGGGTCCAAACAACTTGACTATTTGGGCAATCAATAAAAAAAATGATGCATGGTTTCCAGTACCGCTGTACAAGAGTCTCGGGGGCATATTCGCTCCTCTACGGATTTATATTTTAGGTTGTTCTTGACACCCAGTCTTCCATGACAGGCTAGCCAGGAGATATCCCCAAATTGTGTGGGGATCCTGGGGTCAGTTAACAGAGAAGGGCGTTTCTAATTCCAGAAGGGAGCCTTGTGTTGATACTATCTGTGGTAAGTCAGAAAAATGGGTATCTAAAACAAAGTTATAAAGCTGTCTCCTGATTTTAGTCAATATACTGTATGTGCAGGGGAGAGTTTCCATTGCCGGATCTCCAGAAAAAGGGGAGGAAGCCGGGGATACCTAGTTTTCTGAAGTTCCTAGGGATGTCATGTGGGAGTTATTGCCATATTTGGCATACCTTAATGGTAAAAGAATATATAATTAAATGCCAAAATAGGGGTGGATCACGGAGTAAGTGGGGTGTCGTGATTTTCAGGAATAGGCTACGGAAAAATACCATCGGGTTCAGCATCCTTACCCCATCATGACAATAATCCATTTTTGTGTATGATCTTTTTATGGGATTTAAACGGCTGCCCCAGAAGCCTTGGAAAAAAAAATATCGTAAACTCTTGCCTCCAGAGAAAAAGGGGCCAGAAACACTGATGCCACGTGTAAGAAGAGGGGAAGTATTAAAGTTTTCAATAAAAATACTCTCTTCCATTTTGCAATGCTATGTCCTTTCCAAAAGGAAAGGGAGTGTGCTACTCTATTTAATACTATATTCCAGTTAATAGCTGGCATCATCTGGGGTGCCATAATGTAATCCCACGATTTTTATTGGAGCGACTGCCAGAGGGATATCTACAATATGCACTGGTAAGTCCATGCTGGCTGAAGCTGGCACCACTAGAGCTGTGCTTTTTGCTATATTTATTTGGGAGCCCGAAGCTGTCTCAAATGCTTTGAAAATAGGGGGAAGTACTATCTCCTGAAGATAGGGGGTAGTACAAATGCACAAATCATCAGCATATGCACATACTGGAGGTAGAGGTCTTCCAATGGGGGGAGAGATTCTAGGTAAAGATGGGTGCAGCAGTAGGATCTGAATAAAGGGTCCAGTTGGAAAATATATAAAGAGGACTTAAGGGCAGCCCTGTCGACCTCTAAGGCCTAAAAAGGGGGCATGGAGAACCATTTATATGGGGTTGTATCCAAGCAGTACTATATAAGAGTTTAAGCCAAGTGATGAATTTCTGGGAAACATGGTAGTGTGCAAGAACCTGGAACAAATAAACATGGCTGACCCGGTCAAAAGCCTTTTCTTGGTCCAATGAGAGCAACAGGGCAGGTGAAGAGGGGGTACTGTTTGAAATAATGCCTCGAATGAGGGATAGGTTGGAAAGAATAGATCTGCCGGGAAGGGCACAAGTCTGCACCTCAGAAATAATCTGAGTAGCAACAGGGAGCATCCTACTGAACAAGATGGAAGTGAATATTTTATAGTCTACATTTAGCAGACTTAGTGGTCTCCAGTTTCATATATCAGCTCTGTTCCCTTTCTTGAATAATAAAATCATAATAGCATCACAAAATCCTTTAGGAGTAGAATTAGTGCTTATGGTGGTATTATGTATTAATGTCAGAAAGGGGGCCAAAAATAAACTGTATACATAATTCTGCAGTAAGACCATCAGATCCAGGGGAAGTGCGCTTCTTTTGGCGTTTTATAGCCTGCTGGGTTTCCTCTGGTGTTATAGGTTTAAGGAGATGTTTCAATATATCTTGGGATGGAGGAGGAATAGAAATACCTAAAAGGAAAGGTATGATACTATCCACAGGAGTTGTGGTGCCAAACATCGTAGCTAGATAAGAGCTGGTGATACGCTTCATGTCCAGCAAGGAATTGTTGGGGGTATTGGAAGCAGGATCAAAAAGTTCCTCTATGTGGGTTGCATTTACCTTGTCAGTGCAACTTTTATAGATATCTAAGGAGGGACCGGAGCCTTGTGTCCCATGCTGAGCTTCCATCCATAAAGAATGTGCTCAGTGATACTGGAACTGTTCCATTTCTTCCTTAATGGACTTTATTGTGTGAGAGTAGTCCATGTGGGATGTGAAAGAAAGATATGGCCTGTTGTAGTTTTTGTCTGAGAGTGAGGTATCAAGGTTATGAACTCAGTGTTCTCTTCCTCCCCGTATGTAGGAAGAAAATCTTGATATCACTTTTAGTGTCTTCCCACCATTGTAGAGGGGAATGATATGCTTCCAATACGGACAGCCGGACCCTTAGAAGGTCTGTGCAATGCATTGAAATGGCCGGGTCTGTCAACAATTAACTATTCAGTTTCCACCTAGAGTGGGGTTGACCAGGAAATGAGTTCCCTGAGGGGGAGCAAATGAGAGCGATCCCCAGATGGTCTGAAGTCTCACAGGGTATGATTCTTGCCTGTGTGACTGAAATATTCTGTGAGACAAAAAGAAAACCTATCCTGGTAGCGTATGGGCCTCTGTGATAGGTTTTGGCACCTGGACCATGTAAAGCGTTATGTCCATCTATGAGGGCTGCAGTCTGAATAATTTTGTTCAGGGCAATTGAATCTGCAAAAGGTTTTTGGGTGGAGCCACCCTGATCTAAGAGAGTAAGACCACAGTTGAAATCGCCTCCCATTTAGATTTGCTGGTTGGAATAGAGGTATGGGTGTATTTTGTTAAATAAGTCTGTTCTGGAGGCAATGCTCTGGGGGGCATATACATTAATGAGCCTGAGTTTCTGTTGTTATGTACAGTCTACAATGTCTACCAACCGGGAAATTTGGAAATTAAAATTTGCAAACAAAATACCTAGGCCATCACACCTATCCTCTCCATGTGACCAGAAGGAAGAGCCCTGATGCCAACGAGTTTTAATTTGAGAAAGCTCATGAGGAGATTTCAAACGGGTGTCCTGGAGAAAATAGATGTCCCGGTGTAAGTCAGAAAGGTACTGCATTGTAGAGAGTTGTTTTCTATAGGATTTAACACTGCATGCATTTAGGGTGAAGCAGCGGAGTCCTTGGTGGTGGTTCATCCCAGAAAGTACAGTGCCATTCTGGAGGAGCTGGTGTCAGGTAATGTTAGCATGGGTCCTACCTCCATCTGCTGAAGGGGGGGGAGATCAAGCTGGGAGTCAGAGGAGAAGTCCATACGGGAGGAAGAGGCTAGAGAAGAATCCGAGTCTCCATCTTCCCCTTCCATGTCTCCCCATTGTCGTCTCTTGGCTAAGGCCTGAAATTTATTCCTCATGATAACCGTTCTCGTGGGGTGGAAGCATCTGCTTTTCGTTTGCCTTTACCCCGTTTAGAAGGGGGGATTACCACAAAGTGTCCCAAGTCCTTTGGAGGGGGAGGAGGCATGGTAGCCTGGGTACTAGCAGGGACTAATTCAGAAGTGGGTACTGCTGCTATAGGGGTGCCAAGGGACTTGGGCATGGCCCCTTGTCCGTCCGTAGGTTCAGGCTCTTGCGGGAGAGGAGGTTCTTGTGCCAGGGTAGAAGTGGCAGGGGCCGGGGCCTCCCTGCGGCGTAAGGCCTGAGTCTGGGGATCCATTATAAGTGCTATCTGGTCCTGGGGAGGGCGGTCAAGCCTATTATGATCCGCCCAAGGGCACTGGTGATAGAAGTGCCCTGGCTCATCACATAGATTGCAGTATAGAGGATTTGGACAACCTAAACTCACATGTCCGTAGGATAAGCACAAAGTACATCTGGGCTTGTCGCAAGTGCTGCTCAGGTGGGTGAGAGAACCGCACTTATGACAAGTCCATGGTTGTCCAGGGTAAAAACATAAGCCACGGTCCCTGCCTATCTGAAAGCTGCCTGGTAAATGCAAGATACCTTTATCCATGTTTTTAAGTTGTACCTTTACTTTCCATCCCCCAGTCCATACTAAGTCCTCGTCCAAAATAGGTCGAGGGACCTCTAGTATATCGCAGCGCTGCCTGAGCCAGTACTGGACGTCCGCTATGCTCACCCCCTCACTACGAAACAGTAAGGTAACAATTTCGCTGTTGGTTTTGTGAGGGGATGACCATAAAGGAGCCTAGAGTGGAAGATGTTTTACATGCTCATTTTTCTCCCAGAATTTCCAAAGTGTACACATTTTAAAACTTAAGTCATACACAGATTCCCATGCACGTGAATGAAGGCAAATATTTCTGTTGCCCCTATCCCTAAAGAGTTCCGAAACATACTATGCAATACAGTTCTTCTGTCAGGGCTTGTAGCAATGTCCCCCATGAACTTCATACGTACAGCATTCCTTCGCTGTGCTGGCTCACCTAAGTTTGTGAACAGATCACTGAGTTTAAATGGGTCGAGTTAGTGCCCTCACCTGCAGGCTGTGGACCAAATGGCTCAGACGTACCAGCTAAATTATGTTCTGAAGTCGAGGAGGATGAAGTTGATTTACATCTGGCTAAGTTGGGGCCCATGACAGTATCTGTGACGTCAGGTGGTGTTCGGGAGATAGCAGGTGTGCTTGAAGCATTACTAGGGAAAGATACTGGTTCCGGAGCCGTTTTCGTCAGTAATGGTGTGTCTTCTGAAGATCGGAGTTCGTTGAGAGCCTCAGAGATGATTTCCTGGGCAGAAACAGCCCTTGGGGAGGTCCAGGGTGCTCCTTCTGAATGCTGCTGCCAGCCAGCAGCATGGAGCGCTGCGTGGGTGACCAAATGCTCTCAATGTCCTCTGCGGTGCGATGAGTCTGTCCCGTAGATGCAAAGAGAGAGGAGCTCCCGATGCAGAGTTTGTGGCATTTCTGGTGCTAGGAGTCGTATCAGAAGTGGCTGCTGCAGGGTAAGTTGACAAAAAAGGCTGTGAAGAAAACTGTGAATCAGAGTGCATTAGACCAATAAGAAAGTCCTTGTGTCCAAAATACATGTTTCGCAGATAATTTTCTGTGTCATTAGAAGTGCTCTGAGTTCCTGAAACTGGGTAAAGTGGTGTCTGAGGCGAGTCTTCTTGATGATTGTCTGGCAATTCATTTAAAGTGGTACCTTCAGTATTTCTTTCTGCAGATTGCAGCCTTGTAGGTTCTTCAGAGGTAATGTCAGGTATTCTTGACTCCATGGGTGAAGCTGTAGTCAGGTCAGAATCCAAAATATCTCCAGCAATTCCACCAGCAACCACACTGTCATCCGCCATCTTGGTACCACAGACAAAAGGGTCCCCTCTGCTCACAGGAAGCAAGGCCCCCTGCAGGCAAAGAGTAGGGGAATTTCTCCAGTGTCCTGGTTAAATTTCACTCATTCACTAAAAATACCACCAACAGCTTAATCTGGTTCAAGGTCAGTTGGCATTCATCTGTATTCCCCTCCCCCGGGTCGTGCCTGAAAATAAGCAGGATTTGTCTAGTGCACTTACCCCGTCAACAAAAACTAAATAAATAAATAAATACTGTGTGACCCTAAGCAAGTTACTTAACTTCCTTGTGCTCCCAGGTTGCACCTGTAAACAAGCTTTCAGCTTAGTGCATCTCTCCTGGGGGGAAAAAAAAACAAAACAAAAAAAAACACATTTGTCAAAGCCAGGATGGAGACACTAGCAGCATCTTGCCCCTGTGAGCCTTCAGTTTGAACTACACTATCTGGACAAGAGGAATTGGAAAGAATGCACACCGAAACATATTTTGCCACAGCAGTCTGAAAGTATCTTGACAGAAAATGCCACATCCTGGATTTCTGGGGCAGAATCAAGGTAGTTTGCTGTTGAGTGGGGATGCAAAACATTCCACATATGGGGTACCCCACTAGTTGAACAGCAATCTCATAACATTTGGAGCTAGTGGCCACTTGCGAGAATCTGCCTCTGTTCCACTGAGTTAGTCTATCAAAGTATTCTGAACTCCAGGCAGATAGGCTGCTTGGAGCAGGATCCCCTGCTCCAGACACCATTCCCATACTAGTACTCTTTGCCTCCCTGCAGAGAGGGTAAGAGTGTGCTCATCCCTGTTTATTAATGTAGTACATGGCAGACTTCTCTGTCTGAAGGAAGACAGTTTTGTGGCTGACTAGGTCCACTAAGTCTCTCAGATCATACAAAACAGCTCACATCTCCAACACACTGATGTGGAGAGGAGTCTCTAATTGGCCTCAGGCACTTTGTGTTTGGAAGCCCTAGCAGTGGGCCTTTATCCCAGTAGAGAGGCATCTATGGCAAGAGTCACCCGAGGCTCTGGTTGGGAGAAGGAGAAATCCAGGAAATGGTTCTCCTCCACTGATCATCATGTGAGAGACTGAATCAAGGGCTTGATCAACTGAAAGGGTAAGTCTGAGGGTATGATGCTTGTGATCACTGTGCACTGAGCATCCATTGGGATGTCCTCATGCGCAGGCATGCCAGGGGTGCTGTGAACATGGAGAAGGCCATCAGACCCAGCATGCACTGCATGAAGTCCAGAACAGTTTTGTGCTCCACGATGTAGCATGCCTTTTACAAAATTTCTTATTGTCTGCTCTCTAGAAGGAAACCCCAAAGACTGGGCTGTATCAGAAGCACTTCTATGAACAGCAGTTGCTGCAACAGTTGAAGCTGAGATTTTTTGAGTTTCGGCAAGACCTCTCTCTCCTGTCTGGATAGGCTTGAAATTAGCAAATCGTCCAAGTACAGGAAGACTTGGAGTCCTAACTTCCTCAGATGCACAGTGAGCACTTTGTAAAGACTTGAGGCACTGAGAAAAGCCCAAAGGGCAAGACTCTGAACTGACAATGTTGCCCCAGCACTATGAAACAGAGTTATCTGTGGTGGCTAGTGTGTACCAGTACGTGCTGCTAAGCATCCTGCATATCCAGGGATGCTAGCCAATCCTGAGGTAGAACCAGGGCCAGAGCATCAGATACTAGCACTACTTTCTTTGAGCACCTGTGCCTTTGGCTGCACCTTCTTCTGAGGCTGGGGGAGGTGGACATCTGTTATGGACTCCCCCTGCTTTAACCACAAAAGGACTGCTTGTTTTGGTTTAGAGCCATATCCCTTGCCCATCTGAGAGTTAAAGGGAGCTGGTCTAGAGGTCTTAAAGGCCATTCAGGTCTAGGCCAGCAGTCTGCAGTCAGAAATGTCACCTGATGCAAATGTATGCAGTAGCAGCAGAGTGAGATACAGTATCAAAGGCATCCATAGACTGTTGTACTCTGTACATCGCTTGACAGTCAGAATATCCTGTTTAGCCTCAGAGTCTGGAAGAGTCTCAGATAGAGACTTCAGCTTGCTCCAAAGGGTATACTCATACTTAGAAAAATGCCCTTGGTAGCAGACTCCCCTCATGCCCAGGGTTTCTGAAGCATAGGTGTATTTGAGCATAGTGTCAGTCTTGCATGGCTCCCTATTTAGTGGGGTGTGCAGTGACCAGTGATTTCCTTAGGGATGATGACCGTCATTCTCTGCGAGAACAACAGTAGCATCAGCTATGGGCTGAATAAGATACACTGGCTTATTTTTAGTAGTAGTGTACTTCCCGTCTGTCTGCTTGGGTACAGCTGCCATTGAAGCAGGTCACTGCCAAACCTCATCAGACAGGGTCTCAAGTGTGAGCTGCATAACAGGACCCAAAATGACTGGCATATTAGGCATGTTCAGGATCTCCAGCTGGAGGTGGTTAGCCTGGCCAATGGCTGCAGGCTCATAATTCAATGCTGAATGCATATTTCTCAGCAGAGCCTGGAAAGAGAGATCTTCCTGAGGCACAGAAACAGGAACTGGGCCCGAGGATGGGGCACAGAAACAGGAACTGGGCCTGAGGATGAGGCACAGAAACAGAAACTGGGCCTGAGGCCTCCTGGCTATAGCAAGAGTCATCGCCACCTTCAAAAATAATAATCAGGGTCTGACTTGTACCCCTCAACACCTTCAGAAGGAGGATGGAAGATAAGGTTGGGTCAAAGGCCAGACAAACCAGCAAGCAGCTGCAAAAACACCAATGAAACTGGCCCTGGTCCACGGGGCAAGGGGGCAATGCCAAGGGCAGAGCCAGAACCAGCATCAGATTTGGCAATGGGAATGTTCCCAGCACCGCAAACCAATGCAGCACTGGTGCTGATGCCACACTTGGCATAGGACTGGGCTCCAAGGGGCCTGAACCTGGCTTGGGAAATGGCACCAGCACCAACAACCCAGCCAGCACTGAGGTAACTGGCAATGGCATCATGGCTGGCCCCATCTCAGAACAGGAAGGGGGTGTCACAAGTGGGACAGGTTTCAATGGCACTGCTCCTGGCAAAGGCTCAAAGGCTGTTCTCACAAACAAACATTCTTCCGGGCCCAGTGGTACCAACCACAATACTGCTTCCACCAACCCAGAAGGGCCAGGGGACCTGCTCCTCTAGTGGTGCCACTTTAGCCAGATGCTGCACCCACTGCTCCTTAAGAGCTGCCCAGTGTTGGAATTACCCACTACAGCCCTTGTTTAAAGATGGGGGGAGGGGGCTCTGGACCTAAGGCACTGACCCGCCCAGGCCAGAACTCCCTGGTGTCACAGGTAGTCATGGTGAGAACCTCTGACTCCATGAAGTCAAGTGTCTCATGGCAGGCCTTCTAAAGACTGAACTCGACCAATGCATTTCTTCCCCTTCCTATGAGAAGAGAAAGAAGTTGAGGCCAAGTGGTGCCTAGACTCTGATGCAGAGTGCAGGGAAAGGATCACAGATCTCCAGGTAGAAGGTCACCTGGGGGCCAGTGACCATCACATGGTATGGTTCAATTTGGCCACTACAAATAAATCATCCCATTCCAAGGAAAAAATATGGGACTTCAGAGGAGCAGACTTTGATAAGATGGCCAACAGAGTTAAGCTAGCCCTGGCAAAGAGAAATACAGGTGAAGGGGTACAGGCAAAGTGGGCAAGCATTAAGGATGCAATACTTGAAGCAACATGCCATTGTGTTAAAGAGAAAAGGAAGTGCAAAAGAAAAAGGAAACCACTTTGGTTCTCAAAAACAGTAGCAGAAAAGGTCACAGCCAAAAGGCTGGCTTTCAGGAAATGTGAGGGAACACAGCAGGATGAAGACAGGGAGGCATACCAAACTTCCCTAAGGGAAGCAGGGAAGGCAGTAAAGCAGGCAAAGGCTCAAACCGAGGAAACACTAGCACAAACTAAAAGAAGGTGACAAGACTTTCTATAGATACATTAGTGAAAGGACAAAGTCCAGAGAGGGTATTGGTAAGATCAAAGGAGATAAGGGGGCTTGTGAGGAGGAGGACCATGTAAAAGCATCTATCCTAAATAGATACTTCTGCTCAGTATTTACTGAAGAGAAGGTACGGCAGGGCCCACAGCTCAGCACCATGGACACGGGGGTGGGGGGAGGTGAGCACTAGTCCCTTCATAAAAGAATGAGTCCTACAAGAGCTCGATAATCTCAGGGTGGACAAGGCAATGGAACCTGATGGCATACATCCCAGGGTGCTAAAGGAGCTAAGGGTTTAACTAGCAGAGCCATTATCAGAACGGTTTAGTAAGTCTCTGAGCACAGGAGAGGTCCCAGAAGACTGGAGAAGGCCCCATGTGATCCCACTCCACAAGAGTGGTAGCAGGAAGGAGGCAGGGAACTACAGACCAGTCAATCTTACCTCAGTAGTGGGCAAGATTATGGAGGCACTCCTTAAGGAAAGGATACTGCAACACCTGGAATCCATAGGAGCACAGGATCCAAGACAGCATGGGTTTACGATAGGAAGGTCCTGTCAAACTAATCTCATAGATTTCTTTGACTGGGTAACCAGAGTGGTGTACCAAGGGGGAGGAGTTGATGTCACCTACCTTGACTTCAGCAAAGCTTTCAATACTGTTCCACATAGAAGATTGATTAATAAGATGGATGGGCTCAGGGTGGGACAGAAGTTGGTCAGTTGGGTGGCAAACTGGTTGATGGGCAGAACACAGAGTGGTGGTAAACGGTATACAGTCAGAAGAGATGCAAGTCACAAGTGGGGTACCTCAGGGATCAGTCCTTGGGCCAGTCCTCTTCAATATCTTCATCAGTGACACTGCAGATGGACTAGAGGGTAAGGTTTGTCTGTTTTCAGATGACACCAAGATCTGCAACAGAGTAGATGATCCAGATGGGGTGGGCAGAATGAGAAGAGATCTGGGGAAACTAGCAAAATGGTAGGAAGAGTGGCAACTGGGGTTTAATGCAAAGAAGTGCAAGATCTCGCACATAGGGAAGAGAAATCCTGAAGCTACCTATAGGTTGGGAGGGGAGTTGCTGATAGTCACAAGGGAAGAAAGAGACTTGGGCATCATCATCACTGATGACCCAAAATCATCCAAGCAGACCACTAAAGCAGAAGGTAAGGATAGGGGGATGTTGGGGTGTATTAGTAGGGGTATCAAAAGTCGGAAGAGGGAGGCAATAATCCCTCTTTACAAGACACTGGTTAGGCCCCATCTGGAGTACTGTGTGCAGTACTGGAGGCCACACCTTCACAAGGACATTAACCAAACTGAGGCAGTCCTCAGGTCCAGCAGGTCCACACTGTAAATGAGCTTGCTCAATGGTGATCGCCTTGATAAATAAAGATTTGATTGATTGATTGACAGTCCAGAGAAGGGCAAACAAAATGGTGCAGGGACTGCATTAGAAAACATATGAGGACATATTAACAGAGCTCAATATGTATACCCTAGAGCAAAGGAGGGAGAGAGGTGATATGACTAAAACATTCAAACACCTTAAGGGCATTAGCAAGGTGAAAGAGTCGAACATGTTTCAATATAAGAAAAATAGCAGGACAAGAGGACACAGTATGAGATTAGAGGGAGGCCGATTAAGGGGTAATGTGAGGAAGTTCTTTTTCACAGAAAGGGTGGTGGACGCATGGAACGGTCTACCTCAGGAAGTGGTAGATATGAATACAGTGCAGGGCTTCAAACAGGCATGGGATAGGCATAAGGGAGCAATACAGATGAGTATGAATAGATCGTCCATTGACAGAGCAAAGGCCAATGGCACATTCATAAGGTAGAAAAAGAAATGGGCAGACTGAATGGACCTTGCGGTCCTTATCAGACGTCAACTTCTATGTTTTTATGTAGTGTGTGAGGAATTAGGACCGCCTTTCCTCCCAAGTACTGGACCACCATCATCAGAGCACTTCCCTGGAGGGAAAAGTGAAACAGACGCAGTTCCATTGCCAGAACAACCTGCCTCTCCAAGCTCCTACTGTCCTTATTGGTAGTCAACCACTGACACTCCCTTAGGCTGAGAAAACTAAGCTATTAAACTGTGGCAAAAACTCAAGACTGACACAAAAATAGACAGCCCACTGGCACAGCAGTTGGATTTCCGCCTGCGATACAGAGGACCCGGGATTCAAAGGGGTGGCTGGGGGGAGAATGGATTGAGCATCCTAGGGACTGCTCTTCTTCTCCAGGGAAGGGTGGGGAAGAGTGTCCAGTGCTTTACAGACCCCTGGAGAAGGCCAAGGGTACTGCCATGACTGGCACCATAATGTTAGGTAGGCAGGGTGGACGCTGGATGTCATTGCATGTCCCAGGGATGCAAGCATCTACAAAAAAGCCTGCCCTCTGGCATGACAGCCTGCTCCGCCACCCGCTGCCTCCAGTGTCTGCCGGGGGTCCCGCTCCAGTGGCCCAGATACAGGGGGGGTACATTGGGTCTTGCCAATAATGTCCATTGGGAGGGTGAGCCCCCCCGGCCTGGGTATGGGGGTGGTGATTGGGTCCAAGAATAAGAGGGGGTTCTGGATCCAAAAAAAAAAAAAAAAACACAAGACACAAAAATAAACTCCAACTTTAAACACTAAAACTGATATGAACTGAATGTTGTTTGGTGTAGATGTTTAAGTTCTGAATCCCAGAAGTACTGATGCACACTTGATGATGGCAAAAAAAAAAAAAAAGGAATGGTGTGAGTTAGTTAGGGGCTTATGCCGAGGTAAACAAGCAGCTACGTGCACCGATTCATGGGGCTGCACATGTACAATGCTCATCTCTATGCCTGCCATCTGAAAATTTCGATCCCACTAGGTCATAGTGCCTCTGGCCAAGACCCACTAGTGTGAATCACTGGTGAAGATTGATTTCTTGGAAGATCCTTTTTTCAATAATGTACTGTATGCTACTTACGGGTGTGCTGGAAAGGGTGCTAAATTGAGAAGTAAATAGGTCTGATACAGAGTCTGTGTCATTGAATGACTGCTGGGTCCCTCTTGCTGGGACAATAAGCTGAGGAGTTACTGTAAAGAGAGGAAACCAGGACAGTTCATGCTGTATACTTGACCACTTGAATATGGATTGGCATGGCCATCATTTAGTGATTAATTTTATAATAAATTTGCAAAACTATATGAAAGAGCCTTGTACTGTGTATAAGTTTTGTTTATTCACATACCAGGAACAAAAATGAAAGTTATGTACTTACCGTAACTGTTCATCTTCCTGAATATCTTCTCCATAGATTAGCACTTATGGGGCTGAGCCAGAGGTGTTAAAGGGAGCCAGAGATTTTCTGGTGGGGCTGATGGCTCAAGTAGCTGGCCCCAGAGTGAATGGGGCTGGCATGTGCCCAATGGTACAGGGCAGCACCAGCCCAACTGTCTCAGTATGAAACCTAATGAATTCCCTTATGCACTAAATGAGGGCATGAGATAGCCCTGGTGGCCTGTGTAAGAAGGGTCAACAGTTCCAGCAATATAGTGTCTTAACAGTCCAAACCAACAGAAAAGTGTGGAAGACAGCAGTACAACAATACTGGAGTGAGTCCAGAGGATAGTGAGTGGGTGTGGTAGTCTATGGAGAAGATATTCAGGAAAATATGAAAATTATGTACTCACCAGGATTGTTGATCTTCCAGAATAGTTTCACCATTTAGTACCATGTATGGGTCTGTGCCAGAGGCACTGGGACCCCACAGAAGCAAAAAACTTCACTAGGTTACAGCTAGTGGGCCAATGTCAGTGATGGCACCGCCCACGAGGCCCCTGTATGACATGGCACTTATGGACTGGCCCATAACCAACACCAACCCCCTGCACACTTCAAGTCTGTCACCATGAAAGAAACAAAAAATAGGAGAAAAGAGAGGAGAGGTGCAAGGTTGCCCAAGGGATAAAGAAAAGAACATAAGATATGAAAAGAACAAAACAATAAAACCCAACTACCAGAGAAGATGAGAAGACAATGAAGAAGGGGGGCAAGGTCATCTGGGCATCAAACCTCTAGAAAAACAAGGGGGGGGGGGCTGACCATGGGCTCCAAGAAATGAAACCTCAGGAGGAGGAGGAGGAGGATAGACAGAGAGGAAAGGCAAGTGAGAAACCATAGGACCCAATATAGGGTAGCGTGAACAGGGGAATGAAGGGAAAATCTGAAGTCTTACTGGTGGGAGCCCAGAGGGGATCCAACTGGGGCCCAGAAGAAGAGTTGCAGCCTTGGAAAGGCAGAGAGGCTACACACATTGAGGCCCCTCCCAAGCATAGCCTGATAAGAACAAAGAGGCTGTGAAGAAAGGAAAAATAAAGTAGCAAAGAAAAAATGGAGCAGCTTCCTGAACATAGAAAGTTCACAATACCCAGCTAGAGCAAAAACAAAGCTGCTGGGGGAAGGATGCCTTCCCCATCAACCTCGCCTTTCTCTCTGTATTTTTTGTTTTGAAAATACATAGAGAAACACATGGTGCAAGTATCAACTCTTGTTTCCCTTCCGTTTACATTCCTCCCTTTTTTGCTTTTTTGCTTTGTTCTTTTTTTTGTTTCATTAAAAAAAGAATGAGGGAGTCACCCTGGGGACTCACAGGGAAAGGAATGGAAGGCGAAACCAAAAACAAAGTCTGACCTTAGACAAAGTAGATCTACAGTGGTAGTTACACAAAAGTTTACTGAAGTTCTGGTATGCCGAGGTGGTAGCAGAAGCAGTAAGGTAGCGGTATGTGGTAGTTCCTACACAAATCATTTAATTGGCATTTTATTCCCAATAGCTGAATTGCGTCAGGTGGCGCAGTTTCTGAGTAAATTTGCCTGCCAATTTTGGCTTTGCCTGCAGGTGTCTCGATAATCCATAAAGTATCTCCTTCCCTCTCTCCACTTAAAATTACAACACTCAGACACTACTGTACTGTATGCATTTCTGTACACAGGTATTATTTTATACTATAGGTGTGTGTTTTCTACATCCCGATCGCCGCTCTGTGTGTGCCTAACTCCAACCCCACTCAAAGAAGAGGACCTATACTATTTATACATCCCAGTGCAGGACTGCAATCCAGACCTTCCTGAATATGTGTGAACAAGACCAAATCAGACTACCTCTGAACAAAGAAACTGACAGAGCCAGAGTGGACAGAGTGCATTAAGTGCAGTCTCATATGTACTTGTAATAGTGAAAGTTTTTTTTTTTTTTTTTTTTATCTATATCATACAGTGTATTTGCATTGTTCTTGTACTTGGGTATTATAATTCTTCAGTTACCAGCTCCAGATGAAAAACAATCCCTGGTGGCTAGCAGTTCCTACCTCCACCTGATCACTCGCCCTGACTTGGGGGAAAAAATCCTTGGTGGCTAGTTGTCCCACCCCCCACCCAGTCAGCTGCCTTATATGAAAAAAAAATTCCCTGGTGGCTAGGGGGTCCTCCCCCACCCAATCAGCTACCCTACTTGTGGGGGGGGGAGGGGACACTAGTGGTTGGTTGTCCCTCCCCCCAACTAATCACCTGCCCCAGGTGAAACTAATTCTTAGCCTTAGCAAAGGCTAGATGCATGCTGAAATACAATTATTTATACATTTGGCACTTTGTGTGACATAGATAGAATGTTTCCCAAATTAAATACAGCTAGGAAATGTGCTAGTAATTGTCTTTCCCCATGTATGGAATAGCTTTTCACTTGAGGTTCATGTGCCATTGTGTGAGGGGTTTACTCCATGGGATGTGTACATTTTCTAAATATACTGCTTGAAGGAAGGGATTTTCTGACCAAATTACTTGCTATGTACACCATCCACTCTATAGTGGATTGATTAGTATCTGCTCCTTGAATTAAAACATCATGTCACCTCATGGATTTGATCTGATATCTAGATTTTCTGTGGGGGAGTTATGCTGGAGGCTGCTACACTGAATGCGCATTGGGCAAACAGTAAAGGGGCAAGTAACCCTCTTTACTTAATACAGCAGTCAGGCAGGACTGGAAGATGTCATCTAAGGCCTTGGACACACTACAGAACTGTTTTTGAAAAACGTTTTTAAAATCAGTTTAGGTAGACCATTTCAGTGCAGCCACACTACTCAGTAACCATTTTTGACTAAGATTTAGTGTGGCCACACTGCTAGTGTTTATTTTTTATTTATTAGCTTCTGGTAACCAGGTAAGTGTGCTAGGCAACAATCCTGTCTATTTTCAGGCAGGACCCAGGAGAGAACAAGACAAAAGTATAGATAATCACAGTAGTACAACTTACATTAAAAGAAAAACATAAGGTTACAAGCAATAATTTAACATCATACACGCTGGATAAGATCAACACAACTGGTGTTACCGTGTTAAACCTGTTCTCCTTGTAACTATTTTGTGTTAAGTCCAACACACAGAACTGTGCTTGCCTGGACACACTGCAGCTAGAACTGTTTTAGTTAAACCATTACAGCTTAAAATGTTTTTACTCCTGGACAGACCTGTGTGTAAAACCATGCTAGCTCCAAAATGGTTTTAAGACTAGGTTTCCAGCAGGGTTTAAAAACACTTTTGTTAAAACATTTTAAGGGGTTTATAGTCTGTCTGCAAACAGTGCTAGGGGGATTTAAACCATTTTAAGGCACTTAAACTATTCTAAGTTTCCTAGTGTGTCCAGGGCCTTAGATATGCAGAGTATACTGGCACATGGTATATTACCATGGGTAGGAGCAGGAGGACTCTACTGTATAAGCAGACTAACCTTGCACCAAAACTCAACAGTTTCCAAGGGGTGAGGGTACGGCTAGCAGAGTGCTGTAAACCTCAATGTGAAGCAGAGATGGGAGATGCAATATATAGCAGAAACGAGGGATGGGAGCTGGCCGAGACAGAATCTAGAACAGAAGGAGGTGTGGGAAGCACCCACCCTCAGCAGAGGGGCCTGTCCCAAGGATAGGGACCTAGGTGAACAAAGCTTGGGTAACAAGATAACAGAGTTCCAGGCCATGCTGTTTGGTGGGGGTGGGGTGTGTGGCAACACTCACCAAAATGTGGGCAAACAACAACTGTGACTTGGACCTTAACGTTGTCATGGGGTGTTGAGGGTGGGCTATGTTCTGGACGTTGTCTTGGCGGATGGGGATCTGGTAAGGGACCTGGTTGTAGAGGATCCCCTGACTGTGAGAGACCACGGAAATGTCTGTTTTCACAGTAACATGGGGTGAGGGGTGGAGAGATCGAGGACACTGGCAGTGTATATCAGGGGAGCAAACTTTATGGTAATGGGAAATATTCTAAAGGATCACATGAAAGGGATTACAACAAAGCCAGACATGGGTAAGAGAGGGGAGGTCATTAAACGGCTACTTCATGAGTCAATCCGGACCCATGTTAAGGTGAAGTGCAAGGGAGCTAGGTCACATAAACCATGCTGGTGGACCAGTGAAGGCTCCTGGGACTGTATTTCACAGTTAGAGGCCATGCATTGATGGGGCACCTGTGAAGTTAATCGATTCATGAGCATTACCAATGTGGTTAGTCTGATCACTGAATAATTTGCACCTCATTATTGTCCTGGAGTGCTCATTTCACCGAGACAAAATAAAACCACAGCAGAAACACACAAAGTGGTGTTGGGATAAATTCTTCCTGCCCAGTCTCTCTGTCATGTGGGGTTCCCCAAGACTCTGTGTTGTCCCCCATGTTGTTCGCAGTGTATATGCTGCCCCTTGGAGACATTATTAGAAGTTATGGGCTGAGTTTTCATTGTTATGCAGATGATACCCAGCGCTATCGATCTTTTGCACCTAACCAGGATAGAGCGCCTCAGTCTTTAATAGTTGCCTCACTGCCATCCAGTGTTGGATGTATTGAAACTGGCTGAAGTTGAATTCGGAGAAGACTGAGGTAATGTTTGTGGACACAGGTCACCGGTGAGAGGGGACAGGAGCTGGTTTACCCTCATGTTTATTTCTGTGTGGTTTCCAGCCCTCCACCTCTGAACAGGTGCGTAACTTGGGGTTGATTTTTGACAATGAGCTGACACTGCATCCGCTGGTTTTGGCATTTGTCAAACTTTCCTTTAAACATCTTAGGAACATCAGCAAGATTAAGCACCTTGTTCTGCCCTCCAATCTGCCTACATTGATCCAAGCTTTTTCGACCTCACGTCTTGATTATTGCAACTCCCTTTATCTACTGCTTCCTGTGGTTGATATCCACCGCTTACAACTGGTGCTGAACGCTGCGGCCCGGTTATTGACTGGTACGTCTCCTGCCAGTCATATTTCTTCGGTTCCGCATGATCAGCCATGGCTGCCAATATAGTGGCAAGTATTTAAACTAGCCAAGGGGGGAAGCACTGGAAAGGAGCAGTGAAATCCTAGCCCTCCCTAAAATGTCACTGTAGTAAGTGCAGTAAACACCAACATAGAGATGTTGATAGGGAGAAGGGCATGGGTAAATGGAGAAAGTGACAAAGGCAAGAAGGACAGGGATGGGGCAAAAAGCAGTAAGGCCATCAGGAAACGGAGGATAATGAGTACCAATGCCCGTAGCCTGGGTAACAAGCTCCCTGAACTGGTGGCCTTGATGGAAGAGGGATGCCTGGATATCGTAGCAGTCACAGAAACATGGTAGACAGAGAACCATGACTGGGATGTTAACATACCAGGGCACGTAACCTACAGGAGAGACAGGGAGGGGAGAAGAGGGGGAGAAGTAGCTCTCTGTGTAAAGGAAAGGAAGGAAAGCAACTGAACAAAAGAGTAAACAGGTAGGAGAGAAGGCACTGTGGGTCACCTTGTAGACTGGAAGTGGCACCACAATCCGCACAGGAGTTGTATACAGACCCCCAGGTCAGGGTGAGGGAATGGACAAGGATATGATAGAAGGCATTCTTAGGATGGCAGAGAAAGGGGAGATACTGTTTATAGGAGACAGGAATATGCCAGATGTTAACTGGAGCATACTTGCTGCAGCCACATCCAAGAGCAGGGCCATTCTCGATGCCCTACAGCTGGCATGCCTCAGACAGCTACTTTCGGAACCCACTTGTGAGGGAGCAATCTTATACATCATACTCTCAAATGGGGACAGTGAGATGATCTCAGATCTAGAAGTGGGTTGCCATCTGGGAACAAGTGACCATCAAACAGTGTGGTTCACGTTAAACTCAGCTACAGAGTCAAGCCATACAAAAGTGAGTGTACTGAGCTTCAGGAGGGATGACTTTGGCAAGATGGGACAGTGCCTCAGAAAAGCACTAGCAAACAGGCTAGAAGGAGTGGTGGAGCAACAATGGGCAATCATCAAAACTGCCATTACTCAGAGATGAGGTCTCGAGAACTGGACACAGTACTCCATATGGGGTCTCACCAACTGTCTGTACAGGGGGATAACAACTTCCTGTTTTCTGCTGGTAATGCCTTTCCCTATGCATCAGAGTACACCCACAGCTCTCCCTACTGCCTTCTCACATTGCTTGCTAACCTTAAGGTCAACAGAGGCAACAAGCCTTTGTGTGAAGCAAATAAACAATTCACAATGTTAGAAAAAGCCACTATGATTCTCAAAAGAGGCGGTGGAGAAAGTAAGGGAGAAAAAGATAGCATTCAGTAACTATAAGGAAACACAGAGGGAGCAGGACAGAGAGCTGTACCAGTTAAGTCATAAGGAAGCAGTGAGGGAAGTCAGAATAGCAAAGGCCTAAACTAAGGAAAGGATAGCCAACTCAGTTAAGAAGGGGGATAAAACCTTTTATAGGTACATCAGGGAGCGTAGAAAGACAAAGGAGGGATAGTGAGCATGAATAGAATGAACGGTGGGTGGGCAGAGGGGGGTAGTGAATAAGCAGGGATACTGAAAGAATATTTCTGCTCAGTATTCACAAAAGAGGAGGGGGAGGTGCCTAATCCAATTAACAGAAGCACTCTGTATTGGGGGGGGGGGGTCGATCACAGTACTTTCACAGAAGAAAGGGTTCTGAAAGAACTCCTAAAACTGAAGGTGGACACAACAATGGGGTCTGATGGAATTTACCCCAGAATTCAAAAAGAATTAAGCAGAAAACTAGTGAAACCACTGACTAGCCTTTTTAACAAATCATGGGAGGATGGTGTGGTACCCAAGGACTGGAGGAAGGTGGATGCGATTCCCCTTCACAAAAGTTGGACAAAGACAGAGGCAGAAAAATACAGACCTGTCAGTTTGACCTCTGTGGTAGGGAAAGTGATGGAATCACTTGAAGGAAAGAATTGTTGAGTACCTAGAGGCCAGTGTGGCACAGGATACAAGCAGCATGGGTTCACAGCAGGAAGGTCATGTCAGACGAATCAAATTCATTTCTTTGACTGGGTGACCAAAGTAGTAGACCAGAGAGGGCAGTGGACATGACCTACCTAGACTTTAGCAATGCATTTGACACAGTCCCACACAAACTGATTAATATTCAAATTAACCAGCCTGAGAGTGGGTCCCAGGGTGGTAGACTGGGAAAAACATTGGTTGGACAACAGGACACAGAAGGTAATTGTAAATGGAGTCCACTCTGAAGAAAGAAGGGTTACTAGTGGGGCACCGCAGGGTTCAGTACTGGGTCCAGTCCTTTTTAATGTCTTTGTAAGTGACATTGCAGAGGGACTGGAAGGAAAAGTATGTGTCCTTGCAGATGGGTTACTCAAAATATTCAAGTGCTCGTGCTTTTATGTATGCTGCCACTACCCTCTGGAATTCTCTACCCCATCCACTTTGTCAGTGTGCATCCCTCGAGTAATTTAAAAATGCCTTGAAGACCTATTTATGGTCTAAGATTTGTTTTACTTGATTAATCTGATTGTATGAGCTCAGATTGATGTTAGATTGATGTTATCTGTAATTATTGTAAGGCGCCTTGAATTCATGAAAAGGTGCAGTATAAATACTAACATACTAATTGGCAGCAGATTAGGCCTTATGGTCTATCTAGTCTGCTCGAACCTCAGATCCCTAGTTGGGTGCCGAGGCACCCCCCCCCTTGTGTTCCAGAAACCCCTATCATCCATCCCCACCCCCCTGGGCCAGGCCATTATCTGATGCATACACTTTCTGTGTCTGTTCCACCCTCTCTTGAAGCCCTTCACTGTGGATCTCTGAACCAGCTTGCCAGGCAGTGCATTCCAAGGGTCCACCACCCCCTCAGTGAAAAACCTCCTCCTCTTTTCCCCCCTCACCCTTCCATCTTCCAACTTCAAACCATGACCTCTGGTGCTACCCACCTGCTTTAGTCTAAAGATCCCCTCCATGTTTACCCTATTTATTCCCTTGAGGTACTTGAAGACCTCAATCATGTGCCCCATCTCTCCTCTCCTCCAATGAAAACAGGCAGAGCTTGTCTGTCTGTCATCATCGTCAAATCCCCTAGTCCTTGTATCATCTTAGTTGCCCTCCTCTGTATCCTCCAGGAGCTGTATGTCCCTCTCAAGTGTGGTTTCCAGTACTGTACACAGTACTCAAGGTGTGGTCTAACCAGTCCATTGTACAGCGGCAGAATCATTTCCCTGCTCCTAGAGGTGATCCCCTACGATGCATCCCAATATCCTGTTTGCCTTGCTAGCTGCTCTCCTGCACTGCTCAGAATTATTCATACATGCATCCACCATGACCCTAGGGTCTTTTTCCCTATTGAGGCCTCCAGCACCTCCCCTCCCAGGGTGTACCTGTGTTTAGGGTTTCCCCACCCAAGATCTAACACCTTGCACTTGGTGATATTGAAATTTAATTTCCATGTGTAAGCCCAGCTTTCCAGGGTGTCCAGGTCCCCTTGCAGGGCCAACCTCCCCTCTTCCCCCTCAACTACTGCTCCCATCTTGGAGTCATCAGCGAAGAGACTCATTTCACACCCTATACCTTCCCTGATGCCCGATATGTATGCATTAAACAGGATCGGACCCAGGACTGAGCCCTGCAGTACCCCACTACCGACCTCTCTAGGATTCGAGAGCTCCCCACTGACCACTACTCTCTGGGTGCATCCAGCTAGCCAGTTTTCAATCCATCTGATCATCAAAGGGCCTACTCCCAACCCCATCAGTTTCTCCACCAGACCATTGTGGGGGACAGAGTCAAACGCCTTGCTGAAGTCCAAGAATAATACATCCACAGGCTTTCCCCTGTCCAGTTCTGATGTTACCCATTCGTAGAACTCCACAAGATTGATTTGACAAGATCTACCTGGCACAAACCCATGTTGCCGGCTATCCAGAACTCCCACCTCCTCCAAGTACACCCCCAATCGTTCCTTTAGTATACTCTCCATTAATTTTCCCACCACCGAGGTCAAACTGACTTTTTATTAGTATTTATTATTAAGAAAGATAATTCTCCAGGGCTGGATGGCATTCATCACAGGGTACTATGGGAGTTGGCGGACATACTGTCCACCCCCCTGGCAGATATCTTCAATAGGTCGCTTGAGACAGGGACGGTACCCAGGGATTGGAGTGACTTCAGCATGGTGTTTGACTCAGTCCCCCACAATGGGCTATTGGAGAAACTGTCGGGGTTGGGAGAGTGCCCTGTTTATGGTCCAATGGATGGGACACTGGCTAACTGGATGCACACAGAGAGTGGTGATCGGTGTGGAGCTCTCGAACCCTCGAGAGGTCGGTAGTGGAGTTCCGCAGGGCTCGATCCTGTTTAATGCATGCATATCTGACATCAGGGTGGGTATAGGGGTGAGATGAGTCTCTTCGCTGATGATCCAAGGTGTGAAGTAGTTGAGGGGAAGAGGGGAGGTCGTCCCTGCAAGGGACCTGGACACCCTGGAAAGTTGGAATCTCGATGGAAGTGAAATTTCAATACAACCCAGTGCAAGGTGTTACATCTTAGTTGGGGAAACCCCACACAGGTACACCCTTGGGGTGGAGCTGATGCCTTGTCTGGGGAAAAGACCTAGAGGTCATGGTGGACGTGTGTATAAATAACTCTGAGCAGTGCAGGACAGCAGATAGCAAAGCAAACAGGATGTTGGGATGCATTGTAAGGGGGATCACCTCTAGGAGTAGGTAAGTGATTCTGCCGCTGTACCATGGGATGGTAAGACCACACCTCGAGTACTGTGTTCAGTACTTGAGACCGTACTTAAAGAGGGACACACGGCTCCTGGAGAGGGTACAGAGGAGGGATACCATGATGATGATTCGAGAAATGGGGGAGTTGACGTACGAGGACAGACTTGAGGAGCTCAGCCTGTATACATTGGAGGAGAGGAGACACAGGGGGGACATGGTCAAGGTCTTCAAGTACTTCGAGGGAATAAGTAGGGTAAACACGGAGTGGATCTTTATACTAAAGAAGGGCGGTATCACCAGAGGGCATGGTTGGAAGGAGGAAGGATGAGGGAGGAAAAGAGGAGGAAGTTTTTCACTGAGAGGGTGGTGGATCCTTGGAACGCGCAGCCTGGTGAGCTTGTCCAGATTTCCAATGTGGAGGGCTTCAAGATATGGGTGGGACAGATACAGAAAGGGGTTACCGGAACACAAGGCGTTGAGAGGGCCTCTGTTCCCAACAGGTGCTGTGAGCCTCGAGCAGACTTGATAGACCATAAGGCCGAATATTCTGGCAATTAGTATATTAGTATTTTCGTATGACTGGTCTAAGGTATGGCAGCTAAGATTCACTGCAACAAAGTGCAATGTATTGGATCGTGTCAAAACAAAAACTTAGGGGAAGAGTAAACAAAGGTGGGGGGTGGTACTCACAAAAACAAAGTGGAAAGGAACACTGGAGATAGTCATATTACACAGCCTTAAGGTGAGCAAGCCATGAAAGTGAGCAGTAAGGAGAGCTGAGGGATTGTGGGGATGCTTTGGGAGAAGCATCACCAGTAGAAACTGGAAGTGGTTATCCATCTGTACAGATATTTTGTGAGACGCCGTACGGAAC
The DNA here is from genome assembly GCA_016271365.2 of Neoceratodus forsteri. Taxonomy (NCBI): domain Eukaryota; kingdom Metazoa; phylum Chordata; order Ceratodontiformes; family Ceratodontidae; genus Neoceratodus; species Neoceratodus forsteri. Next base: position 158,661,020 of record CM057456.1, on the reverse strand, counting down.
ACTGCATGCAAGTGGGGATTCCACATCTCGCACGTACTTAGTCTGGACAGCGATGTACAAGCATTTGGCAAATAACGGTGATCAGTTTCTGCTACAGAAGCTATACACTTCATATCGTGACCCCTATCTGATACCCATTACCAACCCATCACCACACCCCAAGCTGGTATGCTAGCATGGTAACATTATTAATCGCTAGTGCTGTGAGCTCCAGTGGGTCACCATTGCAGGATCACTTTCTGCCAGCTGTCCACGCACCACTATACCACCTAGTTTAAATCAATACTTTTTGCTATTTTCCTCTCTGACCTTGGCATCAATACCACCTTCCACGTCAAACTCAAGTGTGTATTGTCACCTGCATATAGATCACTGTTTTGACATGTTATGCCACAGCTACCCTGCAAGCCATAACTACTTGGATCCACTCCTTTGCACCCTCCAAGTGCTGAACTAACAGTAGACACCAAGCAGAACTCTATATTTTGTTTTTTAGACCTTTGTTTAACCAGGTGAGACACACTAAGCTGGAAGCGTGTTTACAGGTGCAACCAGGCAACTCAGCGAAGTTAAATGACTTGCTCATGGCCACACAGTATGCAAGTGGTGGTTGTGGGATTCAAACCCAGGTCTCCCGGTTTGCAGCTCATGGCCTTAAACCACCGCGCTATACTGCCTATTTCATGGTCTATTGTGATTACATACCCCTATACATGTGTATCTTTTCCTGTGTTACAGAATCAGGTATTGATATCAGAATAGTTGTGGATTTCATTGCAGATCAAATGTTGCCCATTGGGAAAAAAGTAATTTTCAAATATATTGATTACCATGGCTATTTTGCTTTTGTTTAGCAGTCTACTTTTTACACAAAGTTCTTAGTATACAGGAGCACAGTCTTGAAAGGCTCCTGGGACTGTATTTCACAGTTAGAGGCCATGCATTGATGGGGCACCTGTGAAGTCAATCTATTCATGAGCATTACCAATGTGCTTAGTCTGATCACTGGATAATTTGCACCTCATTATTGTCCTGGAGTGCTCATTTCACTTAGACAAAATAAAACCATAGCAGAAAAACACAAAGAATTTGGTGCGAACGGTCCACTGATGAGTGCCATTGACAGTTGTCATTAAATGCATTTCCCTTTGTTTCCAAACATTGTGTGTATGACTACAGCTCATCAAACCTTGGCCAGAATAGCATTTACAATAAATACACATTGCTAATTGTGCATCACCTGGATATGTAAACATTGGCAGTCATGCAAGGGATGCATAGCATTGCCCAACTACAAGAATGCTGAAAATATAGATATGGTAGAAGCCTCTGTAAATTTCAATATTGCAATCTAGGACAGGAGGTTATACAACTCCCCCCAACAAACCAACTACACTCTAGTAGAAAAATTGAGTCATGAGGGTGACCTGCATCTGGACCAAGCCATCCTGATCACAAAAGCCCCTGCGCCCCCACTACACATCAGCTGTTCCATTGCAGGACAGCTAACCTTGACGATACAGTGGCATGACCATAACCCCCCATCCCTAATCAAAAATAAAAAAAAAATTATTGACTGGTGGGTGAACAGCTCAGACACCCGAATGGCTGACAATCAATGTGACAATTGTACTAACATACTACTCTGACAGCTAAATGCACCGACGGGTCTTTGCGGCTCTGCTAGGTTTTCATCTGCCGCACTCATGGGTGATTTTTGTTGTTTAGGATTTTTCAGGGGTTATACTGTCCACAGTCCCATATGTGACACCGGCTTTGTACCAGGTCAGATTTACCATCCCTGTGTAAAAGGACCATCCAGTCAACAGTCCACAGACTACTTTGACAGCTCCCTGGGCAGCACACTATATGGCTCCACCGCCCTCTCATAGAAACATAGAAGTAAGGACAAAAAAGGACATCCTTTAGGAGGTACAAGACAACTCAGACTGAAGCAAAGAGGGTGAAATGCTACAAGGAGACAGAGAAAAGGCCGACCTACTAAACACCTATTTTTGCTCTGTGTTCAAGAGGGAGGAAGAAGGCAGCAGAGCAGGAAATTAAACGGTTGGGGATGGGGGTGTGGAGATGAGGCAGTTTCTTGTGGAGGAAATATTGGAAGAACTGGACTGCATGATGGTGGACAGTGAACGGGAGATGGGGTGCACCAAAGGGTGTTAAGGAGCTAAAGAGGTATTGGCGGTACCCTTGACTGCACTCTTCAATTGGTGCTTGGAAACGGTGTGGTGCCTGAGGACTGGAGGAGGGCAAATGTGGTCCCTCTGCATAAGAGGGAGGGAGGGAGGAGGAAGTGGGAAGTTACAGGCCCGTGAGCTTGACATCAGTGGTGGGCAAGCTCATGGAGAAGCTAGTAAAAGGCAGGATCACCAGCTACCTGGAGACAAACGGCCTGATGAATCCAAGACAACATGGGTTGACTAGGGGCAGATCCTGTCAAACAAATTTGATAGAGTTTTTTGACGGGGTCACCAAGGAAATAGATCAAGGTACAGCAGTAGATGTAGCTTATTTGGATTTCAGAAAGGCGTTTGACTCAGTGCCCCATGGGAGGCTGCTGTGTAAAATGGCAGGACTGGGGATGGGGCAGAGGGTAGTCAAATAGGTGGGAAGCTGGCTGGAAAAACGGAGGCAGAGGGTCATAATAAATGGGGTGGCATCCAGGGAGGGCAAGGTCACAAGTGGGGTCCCTCAGGGATCGGTGTTGAGGCCCCCAATGTTCAATATATTCATATGGGACATCATGGAGGGCATTGAGGGGGATGTGAGTATGTTAGCGGACACTATCAAAATCCCTACAACAGGGTGGACACGGAGGACGGGGTGGAACAGAGGCAGAGAGACTTGAGGAGACTTGAGGCATGGTCAAAAAGGTGGCAGCTTGAATTTAATACAGAAAAATGTAAAATCATGCAGCTGGGCTCCAGAAATCGGAAGGTAGTGTACCGTATGAGGGGCGGAGATTTGGAGGAGACAGAACAAGAAAGGGACCTAGGCATCATTATATCCAGGGACCTGAAGGTGGAAGGTCAGTGCGGGAGGGCAGTGGCCAGTGGTAGTGGAATGCTGGGATGCATCGGAAGGAGGATCACCAGTAGGAATAGGGAGGTCACAGTACCCTTGTACACCCATTTAGTTTGACCACACTTGGAGTACAGACTCCAGTTTTGTAGGCCATCCCTCAGGAAGGATGTGGGGAGGATAGAGAGGGTTCAGAGGAGAGCGAAAAAAATGGTAAAAGGGTTAGGCCACCTATCCTATGAATAAAGGTTGAGAGATCTGAACATGTACTCCCTGGAGCAGAGGAGGAAGAGGGGGACATGATCGAGACTTACAAGTACCTTAAGGGTATAAACAGGGTGCCAGAGGGGGCATCTGCAAATGAAAGGAAATCCAAGGATGAGGGGGCATGGCCTGCAGGTGGAGGGAAGGAAGTTCAGGGGTAACATTAGAAAATACTATTACACAGAGACAGTAGTAGAAAAGTGGAACAGACTCCCAGAGGCAGTCGTTGGAGCAGAAACAGTGGAGGGATTCAAAACAGCATGGGACAACCACATCTGAGTGTTAAGTGGGGGAGGAACAGTTCCAAGCAGATAGCTGGGCAAATGTGAAGACTTAGTGGGCCTATGTTGGTCATTTTCTGCTGTCACACTTCTATGAATGTACTGGAGTTCAACACCTGGGAGAGTGATGTGACAATTTCTTAACGTGCTGGGATAGAAAACATGACCATCTGGTTGTGACTGTACCCTTACTGTTCACCTACCTCTACCCCACAGCACTGTCCAGATTTTTCAAAACAATGTCTACTGGTTGCTGCACTCCTGGTATCCACATACCAGCTCATTTTAAACGCATCCAGAGTGACTGCTACCACATGCCTGATGCTAACTGAGATGGACAATGGGATCAGCAAATCCACATTAGGTATGGTTATGTAAACGTGCTAATCAGATTTACCCATTACTGGGATTATAATGCAACCTCATACTGGGATGTGACCGTCTCACCCATCCTTGCTCACCAGTCTCTGGCTGCCGAAACGAGACTTCTGTCCCGACTAATGGATCGCTCTAATCTTCACTGGCTGTGTCAGTGCCAATCAGGTTGTCCATCAAAGGAGGGGAGGGGAACTGTCAGCTTGCTTATCTTGTTATCTGCTTCTCAGCCCACCTGTTAGATGATCACTGTTAGGGGTGGGCAGACCGGTCAGTTTGAAATCAGAACCCCCCCCCCAGATCTTGCAGGATCTGACAGACCCGGGTAGAACAGGACCTTGCTGCTTTCCACTCCCATGCAATTGACCACAAAAGCAACAGAAAAAAATTACTTCAACACTTCACCACTATTCTCGCTTTCTGTGCGCATGTGCTTCATTGGAAAGAGCGTGGGAACAGAGACTAACGATCAGCAGCGATGGGGGCAGCGTGGATGAATAGACCGACCGACTCAGGAATTACACGATTTTTAAAAAACTAAATCGGTATTCTCCAGCTATGGATGTTACCGTGAACATCCAGAACAGCTCCGACCATAGCAGCAGTGGAGGAGGTAGGCAATATTATAGTAGTCTCTCACCGCAAGGAACAGATTTGGAGCCATAACTTGCATTCTCTCCCTGCTCATTACTGCATGTAAATGCAGTGATTGAGGGACACTTACAAGCAAGGCAGAAGTAATCAGAGCACTGAATAAGCCCTGTTAATTCAATTCTGCAATACACTTACGAAATTATGCATCTAAGTACTAAAAATAGGCATATGTTTTAATTAAAAAAAGTAAAGTGTTGTTAAAATAATTTGAAAGCTTAACTGTGTAAAATTGCCCTGGATCGCTATCGCTACAGTACTTATGCCACTGCACCGTACCTTCTGTTAGCTCACTCCCAAAGCAGCAAACTGTGTTTTTGCCCCTTTAACATAGACTTTGACGGCAGATAAGGACCGCTAGGCCCATCTAGTCTGCCCATTTCCCTACCTACAGGATAGGCCGCAGATCCTAGTTAAACAACAGCCTATTTCTTCCTACCCTCCACAAGAATTGCCTTATGTCTGTCCCATGCATTCTTGAAATCTCCCACAGTTTTAGACCCCACAACCTCCTCAGGAAGGCTGTTCCATGCATCCACTACCCTCTGTGAAATAATACTTCCTCACATTGCCCCTGAACCGCCCTCCTATCTTTAAATTGTGTCCCCTTGTTCTTGTAAGTCTCTTTTCTGAAAGATGCTACCTCTTGGACTTTGTTGATTCCACTGAGGTACTTAAAGTTTCTATCATGTCCCCCTCTCCCTTCTTTCCTCAAGGGTATACATATTAAGCTCCTTAGTCTCTCCTCATACGGCTTCTCTTGCAGACCCTGCACCATTTTAGTTGCCCTCCTCTGGACTACCTCTATTCTGTCTATGTCCTTGCGGAGTTGAGGCCTCCAGAACTGGACACAGTACTCCAGATGGGGTCTCACCAACTGTCTGTACAGAGGGATAACAACTTCCTGTTTTCTGCAGCTGATGCCTCTCCCTATACATCCCAGTATACCCCCAGCCCTCCCTACTGCCATCTCACATTGATTGCTAACCTTAAGGTCATCTGATATGATTACCCCCAGGTCCCCTTCCTTTTTTGTTGTTGTTACTACCTCCCCACTGTATTCTTCCCCTGGGTTCTTGTTTCCAGGTGAATTATTTTGCACTTCTTTGCATTGAATCTTACTGCCATACTCTGACCATTCTCCAACCTTGCTAAGTCCCTTTTCATCCTTTCCACGCCTCCTGTGTATCAACCCTGTTGCAGATCTTTGTGTCATCTGCAAAAAGGCATGCTTTTCCTTCCAGTCCCTCTGCAATGTCACTTACAAAGACATTAAAAAGGACTGGACCCAATACTGAACCCTGCGGTACCCCACTAGTAACCCCTCTTTCTTCAGAGTGGACTCCATTTATAATTACTTTCTGTGTCCTGTTGTGCAGCCAATGTTTTACCCAGGCTACCACCCTGGGACCCACTCCCAGGCTGGTTAATTTGACTATTAATCTTTTGTGTGGGACTGTGTCAAATGCCTTGCTAAAGTCTAGGTAGGCCATGTCCACAGCCCCTTCCTGGTCTACTACTTTGGTCACCCAGTCAAAGAAATCTATTAGATCTGCCTGACATGACCTTCCGCTGTGAACCCATGCTGCCTTGGGTCCTGTGCTCCACTGGCCTCTAGGTACTCAACTATTCTTTCCTTCAGAAGTGACTCCATCACTTTCCCTACCACAGAGGTCAGACTGACAGGTCTGTAGTTTCCTGCCTCTGTCTTGGTCCCACTTTGTGTAGGGGAATCACATCCCCTTTCCTCCAGTCCCTCGGGTACCACACCATCCTCCCATGATTTATTAAAAAGAGTAGCCAGTGGTTTCACTAGTTCCTCCCTTAATTCTTTAGAATTTGGGTGAATTCCATCAGGACCCATTGCTTTGTCCACCTTCAGTTTTAGGAGTTCTGCAGAACCCTTTCTTCTGTGAAAGGACTGGGATCGACCCCTATCAAGAGTGCTTCTGTTAATTGGATTAGGCACTTCTCCTCTTTTGTGAATACTGAGCAGAAATATTCATTCAGTATCCCTGCTTTTTCACTGTCTCTGCCCACCCACTGTTCATTCTATTCAGCCTCACTATCCTCTCCTTTGTCTTTTCACGCCGCTGATGTACCTATAAAGGTTTTATCCTCCTTAACTGAGTTGGCGATCTTTTCCTCAGTTTGGGCCTTTGCTATTCTGACTTCCTCCTGCTTCCTTCTGCCTTAACTGGTGCAGCTCTCTGTCCTGCTCCTTCTGTGTTTCCTTATACTTCCGGAATGCTATCTTTTCTTCCTGACTTTCACAGCCACTTCTTTGAGAACCATAGTGGCTTTTCTTTCGCCTTGATTTGTTTATTTGCTTCACACAAAGGCTTGTTGCCTCTGTGATGGCAGTTTTGATGATTCCCCATTGTTGCTTCACACCTCCTTCTAGCCTGTTTGCTAGTGCTTTCTGAGGCACTCTCCCATCTTGCAAAGTCAGCCCTCCTAAAGTCCAGTACCCTCACTTTGTATGGCTTGACTCTGTAGCTGAGTTTAATGTGAACCACACTGTTTGATGGTCACTTGTCCCCAGATGGCAACCCACTTCTAGATCAGAGATCCTCTCACTGCCCCCTTTTGAGAGTACGAGGTCTAAGATTGCTCCCTCACGAGTGGGTTCTGAAACTAGCTGTCTAATGCCTGCCACCTGTAGGGCATCAAGAATGGCCCTGCTCTTGGATGTGGCTTCAGCAAATGTGCTCCAGTTAACATCTGGCATATTCAGGTCTCCCATCAACAGTATCTCCCCTTTCTCTGCCATTCTAAGAATGCCTTCTATCATATCCTTGTCCATTCCCTCTCCCTGATATGGGGGTCTGTACACAACCCCTGTGCGGATTGTGGTGCCTTCCAGTCTCAAGGTGACCCACAGTGCCTCCTCTCCTCCTGTTTACTCTTTTGTTCAGTTGCTTTTATCCCTTCCTTTACATAGAGCTACCTCCCTCTTCTCCCATGCCTGTCTCTCCTGTAGGTTATGTACCCTGGTATGTTAACATCCCAGTCATGGTTCTCTGTGTACCATGTTTCTGTGACTGCTACGATATCCAGGTATCCTCTTCCATCAAGGCCACCAGCTCAGGGAGCTTGTTGCCCAGACTACGGGCATTGGTACTCATTACCTCCACTTCCTGATGGCCTTACCTTTTGCCCCATCCCTGTCCTTCTTGCCTTTGTCACTTTCTCCATTTACCCCTGCCTTCTCTCTATCGACACCTCTATGTTGGTGTTTGCCGCACTTACTACCTATGATTATTTGGGGGCTAGGATTTCCTGCTCCTTTCAGTGCCTCCCCTTGGCTGTTAAAAGCTTGCCAATGAAGCATTTAAACCTATCACCTAGGATCCTGGTTCCCTCCCGGACAGATGCAGCCCATCATGCCAATATAGGCTTGCATCACTCCAGGTGGACCCCCAGTCCCCAATGAAGCCAAATCCTGAGCTCCACCAGTTTTTCAACCACTGATTGAATCCCATGGTGCGAACACCCTAGCCTCTCCTATGCCATAGATGGGCAGCACCTCCGAGAAGGTTACCGTGGCGTGCTACTTGACTAAAGGCCCTCCCCAATTCCATAATCTCTTCCTGCACTCTCTAATCCTCTCTTAGCCAGGTCATTTGTCCCTAGGTGGACAATGACATCCAGCTCCCTCCCTGTGCAGCTGCTCCGCAATCCTGAGGATTCGCTCCCTGTCCCTCCAAGCCATGGCGCCCAGGCAGGCACCTCACCTCCTCTCCCTTCCTCCCCAGTTCTATCTTCCTAACAATGGAGTCCCCACCAGGAGTTGTTTCCTTCCTGCAGGGTCCCCTGCCACCCTCCTGTGGGTCTCCTTTGTGGAGGTTCCCAGCATCCTCCTTGGTCTCCACTGCTGGTGCCTCCATAGAGGAACCACACTTTGCCAGAATGGCATAGGAATTGTGGAGAGGTACAACTGGAGGGATGTGCCTCTGTTCCACCACCCTCCCTCCCTGAGCCCACTGTGGTCCAACCGCTCCTCTTTCTTGGCAACCTCTGAGGCAACGGCAGAGGCACTGGTGGTCCCTGGATGGAAGAGGAGGTCCCACAAATCCTGGCCAACTCAGCCTGTAGATGAGCAACCTCCTCCCTCAGCCCAGAGAGGTGCCTGCAGATGGGACAACACCGCATCCTCCAGAACATCTCCTGGAAGACTGCTGCTCCACAGCCACTGCACTGCACCACTCCAATCATGTCTTATTTCTGGCCCCATTAACTGTTTGCAATCCTTACTCTTACTCTGTTTTTTTTTTCTCTCTCTCTCCTTACTTTCTGCTTGTGTGCCCTTTAAGCTCCTGATTGTCCTGTTCTGAGACAAGAATATCCTATATTTCTCAGTAGACCAGTTACTTGCTCAGAGGCAGACCTCCAGCAGCTAGAGGGGCCGGAGAGCTACTCTTGCCCTTCTAGGATGGTGGGTCTTTGGTGGTTCTGTGATCACTCACTTCCTGCTCCCAAACAGGAAGTTCCTGTTTCAGTCAAATCCTGTAGCCTATAAAAATAGAACTAGCTTGGGGTGGGGGTGCAGGGAAGGAGGGCAATATAGTCCCAGCAGAGAAGTTCAGTCACACAGCAGTCCTTTCTCCTGGTGTCTTCTGGCAAGCTATTAGCAGAATCGTTCTAAGGCAGTCTTTAAATGTAGCTTCCTTCTAGCTAAGCCACCCCCTACTTACTAGATCTTTCTACAAGTAATTTAAACCTCACAACAGTTAAGTCCTTTCAATCACCTGAGATTTACACCTAAATAACTGTTCAGATACCCATTCAGTTCAATTAACCCAGACAAACACACTTTTTTTTGTTTTGTATGTTAGGTTTTTTTTACCCTAAATTAAAGGTCCAAGTACAAAAGTTCTTCTACTGTAGGCCCAGCAGAGAAGTTCAGTCACACAGCAGTCCTTTCTCCTGGTGTCTTCTGCCAAGCTATTACCAGCAGGAAGGTACAGTAAATACATTTTTTTTAACTCTTTTTTTCCTCACCTGCCAATCAAGGCATCTCTCAGGCTGTGCTCACTCGACCTGCAGCCCCTAACTGCCCGCCTGAACCACCTCCCCAACAGCAACGTTGGTATCAGGATCCCCGCCTCTCCCAGACTCCTTGAAGAGGCTGAGGATCCCCAGGGGTAGAGTTTGAGATTTGGCCATTGATAGGCATGCAGAACCTTGATCCCTGGAGGTTCGCCATTGCATCACAAGTCTAGTAGGGTTTTTTTCCTGCTGTGTGTCCCTCCCCCAAAGTAGGATGTGCAGTGCCACCCAGCCCGCTATGTAAGTGCTCTCGCACACATCCAGAAGGCAGCCGCCCAGTGTTCCCAGCATGGTCACTGCATCTGCAGTGCACCCGGTCTCCACCAAGTGCTGCTAGCAGCACGGGACAATTCCCTCTCCCTCCCAGGAGAGGAGAGCAGTCCTCCGGATGCTCGGTCCTCTCCTCCCCGCCGATCCCGACGGCCTGAGCTCACTCCCGAGCCCAGGTTGCCGTCGTGGCATGAGATGTGGCATCCAGCTCCTCAACCCTCCACGCCATCAGGCTGGTGAGATACAGTAAATAATTAACTTCTTGTTTTTGTGTAGATAAGCCAGGGTTAACTAGTGAGACAGACAAAAATGTTATCATATTCACTGCACCTCCCACTGTCTTACTTTCTGACCTCCGACTGCAGTATGAGGTGGTCTTGCTAATGTCGTGTTTTTTCTCCAAAACTCCCAGTTCACACCTATCCCACTACTTTACAGAACAAATAGTACAAGTTGTGGAGGTGAGGAAAGGAGATAAGGGTTTTGATATTATCTGAACAACTGATAACTAATGAGAATGCTGAGAGCTGCTCCAAAACTGCAGTGCCGCTGATAGCCGGTAACAACTGTGGCAATTCTGAGTGATAAAGCATGTGTCCTTCATAATGTGCTTCAGTGGCGTGAACTGCTGCTTCAACTTTTTATTCACAGTCTTTCTTATTGCTTTGTCTATGACTGTGCCTTTTATTTGCTTGTCTGTGTTAGTCAGAGCTGCTAGGCTCTCTTGAGGCTCTATTGCAGGGGGTAGGGTTTAAATCACTTACTTTCTCAGAGGTCCTGACAGTTCCGAAAGCACATTCCGACTTCAAAACAAACAATGGAAGGATTCAATGTGTTGCTGAAATAGTGGTATGCAGCAACATGGTTCTGATTTCTTGGAGAATGGTCCGATACATAGATTCATAGATGTGTTACGGCAGCAAAGCACTGAACTAGACACACCAAGTCTGCCCATTTGCCCAGCTAGCCACTTGGACCTGTGCCTACCCCCCTTAACACTCATGTGGTAGTCCCATGCTGTTTGAATCCCTCCACTGTTTCCTCTCCAACGACTGCCTCTGCGAGTGTGTTCCACTTTTCTACTACTACTCTCTGTGTAATAGTATTTTCTAATGTTCCCCCTGAACTGCCCTCCCTCCACCTGCAGGACATGCCCCCTCATCCTCGGATTTCCTTTCATCTTGAAGATGCTCCCCCCCACGGTACCCTGTTTATACCCTTAAGGTACTTGAAAGTCTCGATCCTGTACCTCCTCTCCCTCCACTGCTCCAGCGTGTACATGTTCAGATCTCTCAACCTTTCTTCATATGATAGGAGCATAACCCTTTTACCATTTTTTTCACTCTCCTCTGAACCCTCTCTATCCTCCACACATCCTTCCTGAGGTATGGCCTCCAGACCTGGAATCTGTACTAAAAGTGTGGTCTAACTAAATGGGTGTACAAGGGTTCTATGCCTTCCTATTTCTACTGTTGATCACCCTTACGTTGCATTACAGCATTCCACTTCCACTGGCCACTGCCCTCCCACATTGCCCTTCCACTTGCATGTCTTCTGATATAATGATGCCTAGGTCCCTTTCTCGCTCTGTCTCCTCCAGATCTCCACCCCCCCAATATGGTACCCTGACTTCTGATTCCTGTAGCCCAGATGCATGGTTTTACATTATTCGGTATTAAATTCAAGCTACCACCTATTTGACCTAGCCTCAATTCTGGCCAAGTGTCTCTGCATTTGTTCCACCCCTTCCTCCATGTCCACCCTATTGTATATTTCGATATTGTCCACAAACATACTCACACCTCCCTTCATGGCCCTACACGATGTCCCCTATGAATATATTGAATAGTATTGTCCTCAGTACAGATCCGTGAGGGACCCCGCTCATGACCTTTGCCAACCCAGATGCCACCCCATTCATTATGACCCTATGCCTTTCACCTTTAAATCTTGCAGTCAGTCTTGCTTACTTCCACCCACCCGGGTAGTATATACCTAGGCTCTGCCCCAAGATGACAGATCACTAGTCGTAGTCCCATGGTCCCGGACGTTTCTCTGTTTTGCACTATTGCTTGTAACTTATTACTGTGCCCCCACATTCTAATTCTGGCAACAAAGCTCACCTGCATTTCTGGCAGCAAAATGCACCATCTGTAGCAGGTGAGTTGGCAGGAGACTGAGTGCGTGTTAGCAGTGGATAACCAGCAAGATGTAGGAAAAAAGGGCCACAGTGAAAAACAGGGAAAATAGTAATAAACAAACACAGGAAACCTTGCACTGCAAAAGTCTGGACTTTCTACATTCATGTCCATAGGGAAGAATGTATATGCCATATGTGCGGAGGGCTGTGCAGGCAGGCAGGACGCAGGTGCCAGCACTCCTATTCAAATTCTAATATATCAGTATCCTGTCTGAGACAGGAAACTCAAAATTTCTAGACCAGTGAAGGCTCCTGGGACTGTATTTATGCAGCAGAAGGCAACACCTTCTTACTAGGACAGTTTGTGACTGCCACTAGGACTCTAACACCCACAATGCCCACTCACCCACACTCTCCTTCCCCTTCCTTTTACACCCACTCTTCCCTATTGCCCTATCCCTCCGTCTTCCTCTCCCCCCTGTGCCTTTTCTCCCACTGGATCAACCTTAAAACCAACATACTACCACTACCTCCCCAACCTCCTAGACAAAGCCGCTTCTTCTGGCTGCCCACCCCCGCCTCCCTCCCCTCACCTTGACCTCCTTGGACCTCACACAGGTGTCACGCCTGTTTATCTCCTTCGCTACATATAAACACTGTCCTTTACCCTAGTTGAATGCTCTTGATGCTGTACTATCACCATTAGTACTATGGATGACACTGTATCCTTACTGTATACTAGCTACCTACTATTCGAGTATTGTATGTAAACTGTTTGTTATTGCTGTCATTGTCACTGTTTGACGTGGATCCTTTGTAAAAGAGCTCTGAGCTCAAAGGTATGATCCGAATCCCTAAATAAATAAATAAAAAAAAAATATTTCACAGTTAGAGGCCATGCATTGATGGGGCACCTGTGAAGTCAGTCTATTCACGAGCATTACCAATGTGCTTAGTCTGATCACTGGATAATTTGCACCTCATTATTGTCCTGGAGTGTTCATTTCACTGAGACAAAAGAAAATCACAAAGAATTTGGTGCTAACGGTCCACTGATGAGTGCCATTGACAGCTGGAATCACACTTTCCTTTGTTTCCAAACACTGTGTGTATGACTACAGCTCATCAAGCCTTGGCCAGAATAGCATTTACAATAAATACATATTTCTAATTGTGCATCACCTGGATATGTAAACATTGGCCGTCATGCAAGGGATGCATAGCATTACCAGACTACAAGAATGCTGAAAATATAGATATGGTAGAAGCCTCTGTAAATCTCAATATTGCAATCCAGGACTAGAGGCTATACAACCCCCCCCCCCCCCAACAGACCGACTACACTCAAGTGAAAAAAATGAGTCATGAGGGTGACACACAGCATGCCACGATTACTGATGGCTATCCCATGCCACTGATATCCCCTTGGAATGTCAGCCACAAAAGTGAGTATTGAAAATGGGCAACTATAGCAATAATTGGCAACATATGGGCAGCTCACAGAGCATCGGTGAAAGTTCGGAAGCAACACAAACCCCTAAATGAAATGCGATCCTGGGTGAGCTTTTATGCTTTGTGTTGGGCAGTGTTTGAGCACAAAACTGAAAAATCATTACTTACTTGGCATATTTGACACAGACTGGATACAAAAAGAGAAGTGATGTACATGAACTGCGAATACAATGAAACCTGCGCACCAGGCGCCATCCCCCCCAACCCCAACCACCCACACTCACACACCCGAAAACAAGAAAACAGGACAGAGAAATGCTGATGTGGAATGTAATGGGCCTACACATTGTGTGCTAGTCAGTTTTCAGGTGCAAGCAATGTATATTACCACTATTCCTTGCATCCCATCACAGATGTGGACAGTACCAATTAGAAAGAAGGTGTGACCAGTTAGGGTGCTCTAAAGGATGGTGAAGGAGGCAACGAGAGGGAATGGGTGTAAGCTGGAAGTGGGCAGGCTCAGAGGATGGAGGAGGAGGTGTCATTTCACTGAGAGGGTGGTGGAGCCATGTAGTGTGCTGCCCAGGGAGCTGTCAAAGGAGTCTATGGACTGTTGTAAGAGTGGATGAGCCTTGTACACAGGGATGGTAAATCTGACCTGGTCCAAAGCCAGTGTGACATATGGGACTGTGGACAGTATAACCCACAAAAAATCCTAAGCAACAAAAATCTCCCCTCAGTGCGGCTGATGAAAACCTAGTAGACGAGCAAAGACCCGTCTGTGGATTTATCTGTCAGAGAAGTATGTTAGTACAATTGTCACATTGATTGCAGCCACCGGACTACCACCCAGTGACTGCAGAACAATGGGGGGCCATGACCTTCTTGGGAGAGGAGAGCTGCTGTTAAACTGTTCGATCCTGCTACCACCCTGCCCCCCAAGCTGGTACCCCGAGGTCATTCCCAAACCAAGGTCGATGACAAGTTAAAGTATAATGCCTCAGCCCTCTCACCACAGGTCCAGCTCTTTTGCTGGACTGGTACCCGGGCTGATCCCCATAGGTCACACTGCTGGTCGACCTCCATTTCATAGATTTAGATCCATGTACCATGGCCCTCTGTATTCTTTTACTCAACAGGTTTGTAACCCATTATAGCACTATGTGACCCATTCACTGATTGCCCAGTTTGTTCACAAGTTTTCTGTGTGGAATGCTATTGGGTGCTGTTACAGAAATACAAACAGGCCACATCCAATGCCACCCCCCCAATCCATTTAGTCACTGAGGCAAAGCAATCCATTATATTAGTTTGATGTGACCTTCCTGCTGTGATCCCATGCACTGCTTGATTCAAGGTGTTCCCCCATCACTGGTTTAAGTAGTGATTCCAGAATCTTCCACACTATCGAAGTGAGCATGACTGGTTGATACTTTACAGCCACCTCCATACTCCCATTTTTGTGAAGAGGGACTATATCTGCCCCACTAGGTGCATACTGTGATTTGGTGAACAGGTCTTCCAGTAGTGCTGCCAACACCTCCCATAGTTGTATTAATAGTAGTGGATGTATTCCACCTGGTCACATTGTCCTGTCCACTTTAAGTTTTGTGCTTTCGTTTATGACTCTGTTCCATAAATGAACAGGTGTCCATGTCCCTCCTATGTTTATTCATGTTGCCTAACTATTGTCCCTCACCTTCTACTTCATTGAATTTTTTGACTGAGTGACTAGGTGGTGGATCAGGGGAGGGCAGTGGACATGGCCTATCTGGACTTCAGCAAGGCCTTTGACACTGTGCCACATAGAAGACTATTGCACAAACTGGGGAATATGGGTGTGGACAGGACAGTAGTGTGGTGGGTAGGTAACTGGCTGGGTGGCAGGACACAGAGGGTGGTGGTAAATGGCTGTCTGTGGGATCAGTGCTGGGACCGGTCCTATTCAATATCTTCATCAGTGACATTGCGCAGGACCTAGAAGGCAGAATTTCACTGTTCGCTGATGACACAAAGCTCTGTAACAGAGTAGACACACCAGAGGGTGTAAACAGAATGAGAAGGGACCTGCAGAAACTTGAAGAATGCTCAGGGGTTTGGCAGTTGAAATTCAATGCAAGGAAGTGCAAGACAATGCATATGGGGCACAAAAACCCTGGCACAATATATCAGTTGGGGGTGAGGATATAGCATGTACCAAGCAGGAAAGGGATCTTGGGGTTATCATCTCTGATGACCTCAAGGCAGGGAAACAGTGTGACAAGGCAGCAGGTAAAGCAAATAGGATGCTGGGATGCATAGGCAGGGGCATCACCAGCAGGAAAAGGAAGGTCATAATTCCACTATACAAGACACCAGTGAGGCCCCACCTGGAGTACACTGTACAGTTCTGGAGACCTTACCTACATAAGGACATAGACAGGATAGAGAAGGTTCAGAGGAGGGCAACAAAGATGGTGCATGGATTGCATCACAAGTCCTATGAGGACAGGTTGAAGGAACTGAACATGTACTCCCTGGAGGAGAGGAGGGAGAGAGGGGATATGATAGAGACATACAAGTATCTTACAGGGAGGAACAGGGTGCAGGAATACACTATTTTTAAATGAAAAAGATGTTCCAGGACTAGAGGGCATGGGATGAAGTTGGAGGGAGGACGATTCAGAGGAAACGTGAGGAAGAATTTCTTCACAGAACAAGTGGTGGACAAGTGGAACACCCTGCCAGAGGAAGTGGTGGGGGCTGAAACAATCACAGGATTTAAGAATGCATGGGATAGACATAAAGGAATTCTGGAGGTCAGGTGTAAGGGGCAACAGACTTCTTGGAAAACATAAACTGAACTTACAAGCTCAAATGGGCAGACTGGGTGGGCCATAGGCCCTTATCTGCCGACACTGTCTATGTATCTATGTACTACAGCACCAAATTATATATTCAGTATTTCATTGGTTTCCTTGTTCCCTAACACCCACTCTCCTTCTTCCCCTGTAAACCTTATTATCCAACCCCCTTGTTTTTCACATGTCACCAATGTACCTATAACAAGTCTCGTCTTCTCACTTTACCTACTGTGCTATTTTTTGCCTCACTGTTTGTGCCTGGTCAATATGGACTGCTTTCCCTCTCTCCCTTGGTTAACCCAAGGGCACTAACCTGTGCTCCTACTGCTGTGTTTCCTTGTATTTTTTGAAAACAATCTTTTTCACACTAAGCTTCCTGGACACTTCCTGAGAGAACCACAGTTGGCCATAGTGCATTTGCTTTCTCTTGCACTTGATTGCTTTACCTAAGTCAAATCGTTGTACTGTACACCATGGATCCTGGCAGCTGGTCTCACTGCTCCTCCATGCCACCCCATTTGTCTCTTTCTGCAAGAGCATGCTTGAAACATACCCTCATCTTAGTAAAGTCTGCACACTAGAAATCAAGGAACCACAGCTTAGTGTGGCTTTCATCTGCCACTGTACTTGTGCTGACGCACACCATGCCATGAATAGTCAAACCCAGCACATTGACCACCTTAACTTCCTCAGTTATGTTCCCACTGGTGAGTTCAGGTACAAAATTGCACACAGTGACTGTGCACCTACCGACAAGGTGTGATACCAATGGTCTGGATCCACTGATACTGTAAAAGGCCTCAGTATGTGCAGTTCCTTTGTTAACACTACCCAGTTGGCTGTGTTCGATACATGGAATAGGCTCCATGCACAGAGTCATAAAACATAGTGGAATAATGTAAAAAGTAATTGTGTTATCTTAGTGGAACTCCAAAAAAAAAAAAGGATAACAACTCCCTGCTAGATGCTATCTTAGTGAACAAACCGCATCTTTTCTCTCATGCTGGCACCTCCTTCAGTGATATCAGTGATCATTCCTTCATTGCCAGAGTAAGATCAATTAACAAACCACCTAACCAACTGAATCAGATAATTGAGGGGCATAACACATGACTTTCCCAGATTGAGTTTATATCCCAAAATCTGTGAGAAACGGTGAATAATGTTGAGAGCAGCAGGGATAGAGGACTGTGGATGTTCAAGGTGTAGAAGACGGTCATCAGTGTAGGCAGCTATAGAGAGAATGAGAGCGGCCCGACATGAATGCCTTGGACCTCCTGGCATGTTTGTAAGGAATGGATAAGGGGTTCTAAATAAAGCTTAAAGGGAAAGAGGGCAACCTTGTCTAGTGCCACGGTCTAGGGAGAATGGGTCAGAAAGGACACCATTACAACAGACTCTAGCCATTGGAGAGGAGTATAGCACACGTAGCCAGTCACAGAAAGCAGACAGTAAGCCAATTTTAGCCAATACGGCATATAGAAAAAGCCATGAAACACGGTCACATGCTTTTTCAACATCTAGGGAGACCAGTACCGAGGGGATGGGACTGCATTCTGCCAGGGCATTGAGGTGTAGTACTTTACGTGTGTGGTCGGATGAAAACCTTCCGCAACAAAGCCTACCTGTGAATGGCTCAGCAAACTTTGCCAGACTTGATGCATGTGATTGGCTAGTACTTTAGCCATGATCTTGATATCTGAGTTTAATAAAGAGATGGGGCGATAGATACTGGGCAAAAGTGGGGATTTGCAAGGCTTAGGAAGAACCGAGATACTGGCTTGAGTGAAAGAACGGTCTGATGGACCAGAAGCACGCAAGTCGTTGAAAAGCTGAGAAAGAAAAGGGCCAGAACATCTTGGAAAGCTGCATAAAACGAGGCATTGAAGCCGTTCGGGGCCACGGCCTTATTTTTAGGAAGTTGTGCTATCACCTGCTTAATCTCAGAAACAGAAACTGGGGCCTCTAAAAGATCTTGTTGCTTATGGGTGAGAGAAGGCAAGGAGACAATCCAGAAAATGATCTATGGTGAGGTCTTCATGGGTATACACATCCTCAGGTGTGTAGAGGGACTCATAATATTGTTTGAAAATTGCAGCTACATCTCGAGGCTTGGTAACCACTGGCCCAGGCAACACGAGCTCTAGGCCTTGGATCATGTTTCTGGCCTCCAACTGATGAAGCCACAAGGCTAACAGTTTCCCAGCCTTTTCCCCCCTCCGATTCCAGGTAGTGAAATTTAACCCGCTGTAGAGATAGGTCTGCCTTTTCAGCTAATAGACCAAAATATTTAGCCCGTAGGGTGTTCAGCTGGACCCAGCAGTAGGAACTGTATGAGGAGAGATGCCGTTCTAGCACCCTGATTTGATGGAATAATTGGATGGTGGAGTCTTCTCTCACTGTCTTTGTTCTGGCAGCTAACCTGATACAGTCACCCCGGATGGCGCACTTCGCCACCCCTGATAACAGATCCAGAGAGGTAGCCGAGCCAAGGTTGTCTTAAAAATTAAAAATTCTGTATGAAAAGTTCTAGAGATTGGACCACGTACATGTCCCACGGGAGGCCAGAACTGTCTTGTTTAGGTCCTGGGGCAGGGAGCTGCTGGACATGAGTTGCCTGCCCCAACCAAAAAATGTCAGCAGCTCTTTAAAATCGGTTCATTTAGCTAAACCCACTCACCGTTGATTTGGTGAGGCACGTTGAGTGACTGCTGGTCCTGCTTCCTTCCCACTTACGCTCCTGTCCAATCAGACACCCTGAACTGGAATTTCTGGAGCCGCTACCTGTTGGACGCAAACCCGGAAGAAAAATAACGGCCACTTCATCGATTGCAGAAACTTTTTTTTTTTTTTTTTTTTACTAACAGCCCGCATGAGTGATCAGAACCGCAGTAGTCGTAAGATTGCTGTGTAGTGCATCCTAAGTTGTTGTGCTGCAGTAGTGATGTCTGGAGTGCAGCACAAAAACATTTCAATGTCACTACTGTACTATAATAAAGATACTCTAGTGATGGATTTTAGGGCAAAACTTGTTCTACCATACAATGTATCATCTTTGTGATATTTTGCTGTTTCTGATGTCGCTAGGCAAGATATCAGGCCCAGTTTTCAGAGCTGGCCAGCTGCACGCGCAAACATGTGCACCGCACAAAATAATAGGGCTATCTGGCTCTGGCGCCATGTTCAAAGAGATAGCACAATATGAACTGACCGCGCTATCTGTTTGAATATCGGACCCTGGTAGCGTGGCACACATCAAGGGGGCACCATATTTGGTGCAGTGCTACCAGAGGGCTGGGCTGAAGAACGCCCATTGGGGTAAAGCACGACACACACTGGTTAATGGCATGGCTGCCATGGGCGAAATTCAGCCCAAACATGCAAATGAGCACATTAGGCATACAGGGTGCTAAGGGGCCATCTGCATGCACATTATGGGCTCATCTGCATGTGAGCACGGTCTGACCACGCCTGGCCAGGTTCCACCACCCCCAACCTCTGATCCCTGGATGTAACCCACTGGTAACTCAGTGTCCCTGCCCTGATCCCTGTTCACATAGTTAAAAATACAGTACATTGGTAGCTCAGTATCCCTCCTCTGCACCGACCCCCATTCACATAGTTATAGAAAAGCACATTGGTATCTCAGTGTCCCTCTTCTGCCCCGATCCCCATTCACATATAAATGGAATAGTAAAACTGATGGTATAGTGGTCCATCCCACCCCCGTTCCCTGATCACCGCTCCCATTCCATATAATTATATGCCCTGTGGTCCAGAGGTCCATCTCTCATTCCCCGATCACCAACCATCCACAATACCCTGGTAATCTAGTGGCCCCCCACCCCAACAGGTAGTGATCCACCACTCTGCTCCCCCCCAACCTGAATGCGCCAGTGACTGGCACAGCCCTCCTCACACTGCCACAGCCAGCCACCAACCAAACTATCAATGAGTGTGTACAGTAGACAGTATGCGCTCATTGGCTACTGTCCAGACTCACTGACAGTTCAGTCAGCGGCTGGCCATGGCAGTGTTAGGAGGGCTGTGCCAGTCGCCAGCATGAGTCAGCTTGGGGGTGAGTGGGTGGTGAGTCACTACCTGCTGGGGTGGGGGCCACTAGACTACCAGGGTATTGTGGATGGTCAGCAATCAGGGAATGGGGGAGGGACCTCTGGACCACTGTGCATATAATTATATGGACCACCAATGTTACTATTCATCTGTATGTAAAAGGGGATCAGGGGAGGGATAGTGAGCTACCAATGTGCTGTATTTTAACTATATGAACAGGGATCGGGGCTGGCAGCCCACGACAGTGCACAGACGAGGTGCAGGGCACCCTTCCCTCTGCACACTGTAAAGGGCTTGGTTTCAGAAGCATTAATATGTGCCGGTGCTGGCAGCCATTTAGCGCTTCTGAAATCATTCAGTATTGTGCTACACTGCATATGCATCGGGGATCCCTCATTTGCACAGCTGCAGCACAATATTGTGCCAGTTGGTGCTGTCAGGGGTGCGTGGCACATATGTGTCCTTTGAATATGGGCAGACTCCCACTTGCTAATGCTGTTTCAGGTTAGCGCAGCACAAATCCGGTTTGTGTTGTGCTAACCTTTTGAAATGTGGACCATCATATCTAGCTTGTCATTTTTACCCTCACTACTGTCATTTCTTTATTCCTTTCTTGTATATGCAAATCACCATGACATTTTAGGCTGGTTCTGCTTTAAGCAAGAATGCATGGTGCCAAAAGATCTCTCACACAATCCATGAAGGCTGAGAACAAAAGAGACAGACACGTGTTTTATCCTACTCAGGACTCAGTGTGCTTCAACTGTATCTTGCTGCAGTGGAAAAATTACCCATCCCTTATGTGGTCATATGGGTTTGGGTCATGGTGGGTGCACAAATAAGGGTTACTTACAGTATCTGTAACCATGGTTCTAGGGGTGGTATATGGTGTACATCCACGCTTAGGCAGTCTCTCTTTTCCTTGAATTCCACCCAGAACATCTTCAAGCTAAACTCCTCTCACCTACCCGGGTGGTATCCTCTTCAGCATCACCCTGTGACGTCAGATCTTGCACACTGGATGCAGGAATTCGTGTGTTACTTGCAAGGGAAGGTCGAGTGGATTGTGTGGATATGAACCATATACCACTCCTAGAACTACAGTTACAGGTGAGTAACACTCATTTCTAAGGGCGGGGATATAATGCACTACCCACACTTTAGCAGACTCCTAGCAATTCTCTGGGAGGATGGGGCAAAGCACACCCCCCCACTTGGAAAAAAAAGGGGTTATAGAACCAAGGTCCCAGAACCAGCATCCTGGTGCGACTCAAGGTCAATATGGCAATGAGAAATGAAAGTGTGTGCTGACTTCCAGGTGGCAACACTGCAAATCTCCTGGATAGGGACTTCACTGGAAGTAGCCACCGAAGCAGCGATATGCTGGGTGGAATGTGTCCTAAGACCTACAGGAGGCTTCCTACTAGCCAACCTATAAGACAATCCACTTGCCAATCGTCCACTTACCAGCCAGTCTGTCAAGTGCAGCTTCAGCATAGGTGACAAAGAGCTGGCGAATCTCTCCCTGAACTCCTGCCATGTGTTCTGTGAAATGAGTGAGTGCTCACCTCAGGTCCAATGTATGGAGCCTGTGCTCATCCTCTAAGGTTAGACTGGTGAAGTACTATGGGAGATTGATCACCTGGTTAGGGGGAACTCCAAAACACCCTTCAGAAGGAACTTTGGGTTGAGCAGACAGCAACCTTATTCCTACGGAACACCAAGTACGGAGACTTCACCGAGAGCGCCTGGAGCTCACTGATCCTTCTGGAAGAGGTGATGGCTACCAAGAAGGTGGTCTTCCACAACAGGTGAAAAATGCCACGCTTGTGCATTGGTTTGAATGGCTTAATTATGAGCAGTGCCAAGACCAGCCATAAGACCCACAGTGGTGGTGGTTCACACACCGGCGGGGACAGGTGGTCAAGGCCCTTAAAAAGTGCCCAACCACCCTTTTCCTGAGCCAATGTTGGCATACCAGCCCACGCCTGGTATGCCGAGATGGCTGCCAGGTGCACCTTGAGGGTCATCGACCTCAGGCCCGACTGAGAGAGGGACCACAGGTAGCCCAGAATGCTAGCCAGGAAGCAGGATAGGGGGTCTAGCTTCCTGACTTGGCACCAACTGGAAAAACGCTTCCATTTGAAGGCATAGCACTGGTGGGTCGATCCCTTCCGGGAGGCTTCCACAACCTGGAGAACCTCTTTGGAGAGACCCGAAACCTAGAACTCTAGCCACTCAGGAACCAGGCTGTCAGGTGCAGGGACTGAAAGTCTGGGTGTAAGACCTTCCTCTTGTGACAGAACAGCAGGTCTGGGCATATAGGCAAGCACCATGGAGGTCTGCTACTGCTGAGGTGGAGGAGATCTGGGTACCAGAAATAGCACAGCCAGTCTGGGGCTACCAGGATCTCCAGCGCCTTGCCCCTACACGCCTTGACCAGCACCTGGTGGATCAGGGGGAAGAGATGGAAGGAGTAAAAGAGGCCCGGGGTCCAGGGCCCCGTACGGGCATCCCCCAAGTGTGTCCTACACTGAGGCGGGTGGGCATAGGACAGCCTCTGCTTTGCGCTCTTCCAGGAGGTGAACAGGTCAATCATGGGAATGCTCCACTGGGAGAACAGATGGTTCTCCACTTCTTGATGAAGGGACCACTCGTGAGATGACTCACCCACCCCGCTGAGGTCATCTGCTAGCTGGTTGGAGGCTCTGGCTACATGAATCACTAGGAGATTGGCATCCAAACTACACTTGAGGGTCCAGGTGCTGAAGCTTCCTGGCACAGCTGTAGGGAATGTATTCTGCCCTTCGTGTTGATGTACTACATGGTCATGGTGGTGTGCATCTGGACCTGCATGATCTGATCCTGAACCAACAGACCAAATGCCGTCAGAGTCAGCCACATTGCATGGAGCTCCAGCAAGTTGATGTGGCATCAGGACTCCTGGAGGGGTTCAGAGCCCATCGACCCTCTGGTCCCCCAAGTGGGCTCCACAGCCCACTAGAGATGTGACTGTCATCAAAAAGACCGCTGGATCTGGGTGGATGAATGGGACTCCTTCCTGTAGGTGCTCTTGGACAAGCCAACACTGGATGGCATCCGACATCGGCTGCGTCATCACGACAAACTGGCCCAGGTGACCGAGGCACTGAGACCACTGAAAGGACAGCTCACACAGCAGGAAGCGCATTTTCCAGCGGGCCCACTGGACCATGCTGGTGCAGAACTCCATGTACCCCAGCAGCTGCAGGAAATCCCAGGCAGGGAGGAAGTGCCCAACCAGAACTGATTGGGCAAAAGAGGTAAGGTCCACTGCCTGGTCTGCAGTTAGTTGGACCCTGGCCCAGATGGAGTTGAGCTCTGCCCCGATGAAGTGGATGATCTGCAAGGGGTGGACTTCCAACTTGGCTGAGTTGATGAGCAGACCCCAAATTGAGCAAGTCTGGAGGGCCAGATCATTGGACCGCTGCAACGCCTCCTGGACTGGACCGGCAAGCAGCCAGTCATCCAGGCATGAATAGACCCAGACCCCACTGTGCCTCAGGAATGCTGCCACCACTGCAATTTGCTTGATGAGGACCCTGGGGGCTGAGGAGAGGCCAAAAGGAATGTCCCAGTCCTTTCACAGAAGAAAGGGTTCAGCAAGAACTCCTAAAACTGAAGGTGGACAAAGCAATGGGGCCTGATGGAATTCACCCCAGAATTCTAAAAGAATTAAGGGTGGAAACTAGTGAAACCACTGGGTACTCTTTTTAATAAATCATGGCAGGATGGTGTGGTACCAGAGGACTGGAGGAAGGCAGATGTGATTCCCCTTCACACAAGTGGGACCAAGACAGAGACAGGAAACTACAGACCTGTCAGTTTGACCTCTGTTGTAGGGAAAGTGATGGAGTCTGTTACCCGTATTGGCAGTGTCTGGGCCAGGTAAAGGAACCTCGGTAGGATGACCATCTGTACTGCCTTAACCCATTGTATGAAGGACAGCGGGAGGACCATCCACCTCTCCAGATCTACAACTATATTGGTTAGGAGCAGGGAGTATTTTAGACTAAACAGGTCCGAGTGATAGGGTCCTATCTATACCCCCAAGTATTTAATATACTTCAAATTCCAATGGAATGGAAACCTCTCCAGAGTCTGCGGGGATGGGTTCATAATTCAACCTAAGCACCTCTGTTTTGGTAAGGTTGAGTCTGTACCCCTGTCTGGTGCCCCTCCCCAAAGTCACTGGGGGAGAAATCCAGCCATTCACCTTAATATATGCCTTTTTGTTCTTTGTAAAGCATAGAAATTATTTTAATAAAGTCCCAAGAAAGGCCCATCCTCTCCAAAACTGCCCATAAAAAGGACCATGCCACCCGGTCAAACGAGTTCTCAGCATCCAAACTTAGTAGAAGGAAAGAGGCGTCCGACTGGGCAGCACGATGCAACAAATGCAGCGTTCTCTTTATACATTCTTGTGTTTGTCTTCCTGGTACAAAGCCTGTCCGGTCTACATTTATAAGTCATGGAAGCATAATCTCTAATCGTTTAGCTAAGATTGATGTAAATAATTTATAATCTATATTGAGAACTGAAATGGGTCTGTATGATGTACAAGTTGTGCTGTCTTTTCCTGGTTTTAAGATACTGGATATGTACGCATAGCACCACGTATCTGAAGCCTTTTCTCCACCCTGGGCCTCGCAGCATGTACACCTCAAGGTGGGAATTGGCTCCTGTTTAAACTTTTTATAGGACTCTCCTGTGTATCCATCAGGTCCAGTGCTTTTAAAGGATTTTAAACTACTGATGGCCCCTTCTAGCTCTCCCTCAGTGATTGGGCTGTCCAGGACTTTCCGTTGTTCCTCAGAGAGTCCTGGTAACTCAAGTCCCCGTATAAAGGCTTGTATTGCCATTTCATCCACCTCCAGTTCAGGGGGTATACAGCATCTCACAGAATTTCTGGAAAGCTTCCTTGATCTGCAGGAGGGTTTTCATGTTTTTTGTTTTTTTTTTAATGTTAAAGTTGTTAGTCTCAAACTTCAGTCAAAGGACAGGACAGCAACATATTTCCCAACTCTCAAAGTGGATCTCAAGATTTTGAGTGGCTGACCGGTGTCTCAAAACCTAAATCGTCACACTCTACCCTCCTCTGAATACACTCAATCTCCTTCATATTCTGCAGCATCGAGTTTTCACTATGCACATGCTTTGGGCACTAAACTGTACAAAGGAAGCCACCCTGTAAACCTGAACCATAGTAACGTAGAGACTTTCTCACCTAATACCCTACACAAAAGCAGCAGTGGGAACCACAGACTCTGTCCACTTCTGGTGATACCAACTGCTCTTAGCAGTAAGGAATGATTAAATTATGACACTGCAACATGTCCCTGCCACCACCTGTTTACAAAGACTAAGGCACTGTTTTCCATTACTTCCATGATGCTCTGACAAATTGCTGCATCTGTCTGTAATACAATATTCTGGCAAAGCAGATGTTGTTACAGACCTTAAGGACAAATGCTTGGGAGGGTCACAGTTATACTGGCCATATGTGTTGAAACAGGGAGCTGTGTCCCCCATGGTTTAGGTTTCCTCTCATGGGTGTAGCCCATGGCGGAACTCGAGTGACCAGATTGGGACAGTGCCAGCCTGCCCAGCATTCAATGCTGCCTCGGTTATGGCAATCTTCACATGGAGTGGACTGAGGAATTGATCTCCACAGCTGAGGAAGACCAGCTCCTTCTCACCAGCCTTAGGATCAGTTGCAACTCCTGGATCCCCACCCCTTTCCCCTACCCATACACATGTATTAAGGAGTGCTAATGGTATTAGGTGTAATCCCCTTGGTGTCAGACATCTGAAAGTGACACTAGTCCATTGGTATTGCTACTGCTGCTAATATTAAATAAGATGCACTACAGAGACCCCAATGGGGTCAGGGATTACTACTGGATCAATGCATCCCCCAAACATACACACCCAGAGCTCAGAGGAGACCCCTCTCAAATGATGCCAATACTTAATGACACCATTTTCATGTTAAGGTAATATTTGTTGTGCAGTACCTGTTGACAACTGAAAGCACATGCCGTACTTGAGCAGAATTATATGATTCAGGAAGGTCGCTGTCATGTCTTTTATAGGAAGTCCTGTGAAAAACTCTTGCAGAGTTGAAGGAAGGGAGCCAGCACCTTCACTGTTTCATGGAAATACATTGAGTGTAACACACACACTGTCCAGTCAGTAGCAGTCCTATACCTGTCTCTTACAACACACAGGTAGTGACAGTAATATACAGTACATTTAAAATACGGAGCAACTGCCATTATGCAAAATGCTTGTGTATTATTAAGACTAATGAATTTAATGAAACGGGTCATCATATGTTTAGGGTTACTGACTACTTGTAAGTTAATTTTTGATAGTATGACCATAACATTGCTCTAACTGGGACAGGTTTATGTTATATTTGTGTAGTTAAATGGACAGTTAAGGGCGTGGGGTCTTAAATAAGCTGCAAATTGCACTGTGTTGTGTATATACAGTACAATTCGTTTATCAAACAGTGCCATCTGCTGGTGAATGAATCACCCAATTAAAAAACAGAAATGGTGGCTCTGAAGGAAATAATCACTTGGGGAGGAGAGGTGATTACCATCCTGTGGCTAGTGTAGGAAGCACTTTTAGGCAACTAGTGTACCGAGCTTGTAACATAACATTACCACAGCACCACATTTCTGCCGAGCATTATGCTGGTCTACTGAGACACTTTTCTGTAAATACCACTGGAAGTTTGGGGGGGGATAGAATATATTTTTTTGTTAATACGAGAAAAACTAATGTTTTTTCCTCTCCAAGAGGGAGAGGATAAGGAAAAACTCCAGATCCCTGTTCCTCTCCCCCTCTTTTTTTATTCATTTAATTAAATACATGTCCAAGAGGCAAAGAACAGAGAAGAAAAAAAAAAAAAAAGAGTGAGCTACCCAGAGGCCAGGCTTGCAATGAGTGGGGGACGGAGGCCAGGTTGTGGTAATAAATGATGAATATATTCTGGAAGACCAACAATTATGGAAAGTACATAATTTGACTATCTTACAAGAATCAATATTCATTTACTACTACATATGGGTCAGAGTACCAAGCTTACCACCCATAAAGGGTGACGTTGGCTCACCCTACATGAAATGTTTGTTCCCTCAGCCTCCTGCTGGGGATAATCACTCAGAGGCAGTGACTCTTATAGGCCTGGCGAGGCCTGAGAATGGTCAGGGCCAGGTTGGGGCTCCAGCAGCCTGGGAGCAGGAATGCTCCCCATTAACTAGTGCCTGACCCTGTGGAAGAAAAATTGGATCCCTTGGAACTGTGACACAATCACCCTACACCAGGCCAGGGGCGACAAGCAGGAAAGATGAAGCTATGCTGTCCACCTGATGTGGAGGCTACCTCGTTGACATCATAAGATGCCCTCACTTGGTGCCTCAGAAGCACCAGGCCGTGGGCAGAAAGGCAAAAAGCCAGTCTGGTTGCCTCATGTCGTCGTGGCATAGGTCAGGAAGCATAGGAAAACCAGGAGCAGTTTCAAAATTCACAAGTAGCGTTTTATTATCAACAGTAAAATAAAAATACAAATTGTTCAGTATAACTATTTACAAAGGCAGTACAAACAGAAAAAAAGTCCTTCATCTGAAGGTTCCTTTTCAATTTCAAAGCTCCATCTCTCTAGCAAAAATATTGCTGCTCTTTTTATAACAAGTCTTTGCCTAACAATTAACTTCTTCATTCTGAGCTCATTAAGGAGACATCCTGTTTCTCACAAAATGTATCAGAATTCTTATCAGTTTCTTTGCAGAGCAGGCTTGCAAATAGAACTGTGTCCCAAGCTGGCCTCCTGCTGACAGCTCTGCAAGAGAGTTTGCAAGCAAGCCTGAGAGGAGCTCAGACTGTAGTTAACCCCCTAAATTCCAAATACCTTTCTGCAATCATTTCAACAGTATATCTATATACAGTTTCAAACAAAGGGATCCCAGTATCACTTACAGTTTCACACAAAGATTCACATATACTTTTATAACTGCAGATATGCAAGGGGGAAGAAAAGACAAAAAGCAAGTGAAGGCAGATATAGTGAAAGGTGAAGAATCATGGAACCGTCAAAATAATCAGTTCCTAGGTCTCATGAAAACATTTGGTTGCACAACCAGACAGACAAGAGACTGAAAAGGAGAGGCTAGAACAGATCCTTGCATCTAACTCTTTCTGCATAACAAAATGGACAGGTCTTTATTCAAACCTGTCACACTTCACAATATGGAAAGGATGCTAGGATGTGACCCAGCATCGTCCACAGGTGCCTGCCAATAGGTCTGATGAGCGGAAATGCACAACATGGTGGGTGCTACCAAAAAAAACCTATGGCCTCAGACATCAAACTCTGCAAAGTCGGACTGTGTGGGATGGTAAGGCATTGGGCGCCAAAGCCCAGTGGGGGTGTCCAGGAGCTGGTTCCCAGAGGAGGGATGTGGCATGTGTCCTGAGTACCCCATGGGTATGCAATACATGCATTGGACATCCCTCAGGGCTAGACAGAGGGTGAATGGATGGCATCAGACATCCCTGGATGCCTCTGTAAATGGCCAAGGAGGGATGACTGTTGAGTTATGGCAGTAATTTCCAAGGAATGACAGCACCAGCTTTGCAGGATTGTGGCCCACAAAATGGTTAATTCCCAGCTCCCTCATTATCTTTGTGAGGAACTGCTGGTACCAAGTGTACTCTGTTGGAGGGGAAGTGCAGGGAGACAGCCTCTTCCTCACAGGAGGAAGTTATAGATGAGGAAGAGCTGGAGTCAGGGGGGTCATGGTGCAAGGGTCTCAGGCCAAAAAATGGTCTGATCTAGTAACGAGTGATACTAAGGAAATGCACTTGCTGATGCCCTGAACTGTTCCCAGGACAGGGGACACCGAGGGCCCAGAATGCCTTGGAGAGGAGGAAGTAGAGGCAGAGAATGGGGGTAGGAGGGTTGTGAATGATCAGGCCAGGTCATCTGCCAGGGCTGTGAGTGTGCTCAGGTGACCTCATTGGAGGAGGGCCTAACAAGCACATTCAAAGGGTGCTAAACAGGTGAGGAGCAGTCAAGGTGGTGCCCTGGGGGGAGGTCTCCCAGTGGAGAGAGTGGAGAAGTGAAGGTCTCACAGGGTGGCCCAGATCCCCACCAAAGACAGGACCTGAAGGTTCCATTAAGGCCAGGGGTTCTGAGTTGGTGCTGGACTCCTGCCAAGCTGCCACCTACCCTGAGCAAGGAGTGAGCTATCAATTGTGACTTCCCAGCACCCACTTCACCAGACAGTGCCCTGCCCTCTTGGGCAGGGCCTCTGAGCAGGCCTCTCATCAATTTCCCAGGAAGCAGAAGAACCAGCACTGTGAACAGCACTGGAATCCCCCTTGGCAAACATGGATGGTGCCAACCCTCTGCCTGGCATTGCAGCTGTCACCAGCACTGCAACTGGCACTGGAACCATCCCCAGCACCACAGGTGGTGCCAGAAGATGACCAGGCAGTGGCAGCACAAGCTGTACTAGGCAGAGAGGGACCCATGGAGATGACGCCAACCACAATGAGGGCCTAGAACTGGTCCCAAGAAGGTAATCTTCATCACCACAGTCCTGCAATAGATAAGGCCTTCCCAATCCCCAAGCCCCAGGTCATCCGACCAATCATGGGAAGTGATCCAGAACACCTCCACAGAACACCTAGACAGCCCAGCTCCAGAGGTCTTCCCTCTCCCGGCACTGCAAGTGGTGTCAGGAGGGGACCCAGCCTTGTGGCTGGCATCACCTTACTCACCTGCATTGGCGTTAGTGCTAAGAGCAGAGTCATCGCTGGAACACAATGTCAAAGTGCCTGTTGGCGTAGGCCCAGCATATAGCTTCAAACTCACTGGTGGCATCTGGTACTCTGAAGGGGCTATGGACTGACAGGGGTGCTCTGCCAGCCCCCCTGGGAGAGGCTGACTGTCCACCCAACCCCTCCCTCCAGGCTCTCCGTCTCGGTGGGGTGAGGACTAGGAGAAGCCTGGTCTTTCTCAGAAGGTGTAACACTGGGAAGGGGCTCAGAAGAACAGCCCAGGGACCTTACCTTGGGAATCCTGAGCATGCAGTCTGCCTCCAAAAGTGGGTGGCTGATTACCCCACTTCATCGTGCAGATCTCTATGGTGCAAAAGTCCATTGAGAAGTAGGCATCACAGTTGTCATGGTCAGACCCAAGGTAGGTCCCAGCAGCAGTCATGCCAATCCCAAATGGACATAGGTCTTCCACAGGGGAACTGACACATGGGGGATGGGATCTTTCTAGTTGTTCTTATCTTTTTTTCTTTTGCTCCTGGGAGTTGGACATGATTGAAGTGGAAATAATATAACAAGTGGAAAAAGAGGCTCAGCACCTTGAGATAGGACAGAGGAAGAAAGCAGCACCGGAAAATGGCTAAAAAAGTATGGTGCTAAGCAAGAAAATGGTAGTGAGAGGTGGAATACAGTTACTAACTCAAAGCTGAAGCTCTCACGCTGTTGCCTCAATGGTGGAAAAAACAGAATTGAGGTGTACGGGGACAGGTGTTGGCTACTGACCAGTCCATGAGTGCCACATCATATGTGAGCCACGTGGGCAGCACCATCATACACATCGCCCCCTAGCTGTAAGCTAGTGAAGTTCTTGGCTCCTGTGGGGCTCTAGTGCCTCCAGCACAGACCCATATGTCATAATAAATGGTGAAGATTGATTTTTGGAAGATCAACAGTTACTGAAATGTCATATCTTCCAATAATAATCTTCTCCATAGATTCCCACTAACTGGTCAGCGTACCAAGCTCAGACAAAGTCTACTGGACTAGAGAGGCTGAAGCTCAGGGATTACTCAGGATAGTAATACATTCAGAATGGTCCTGTCAAAAGTGGCATGGTGCTGTTGTGAACAGCCAGGGAATAGTGCATGTTGCAGCTCAGCAGATTTATGCAACCAGCACTGAGCATATTTATGCCAAGGAGGAGGCTACTGCCCTAGTGAAATGAGCATGATTCTTACCCACAAGCTTTGCCCTTGCCATAATGTAGCGGTAGCAAAGGCTGTTCACAATCCTACATGCATTTGGACAGGTAGTCCTGTTTGATTGGGGTCAAAAGAGACAAAGAGCTGTGTCGCCTTTCTGTTGTACTAAGTTCTGTTCAAGCAGAATCTTTACCATTTTCACATCGAGGGAGTACAGAGTTCTCTCACTCATTCTGGAGGTTGGCAAAGTACTGTAGGTAGGCAAAATCAGGGAATATTGTTAAGTGGAAATCTGACACCACCTTCGGAAGCATTTGGGGTGAATATGGAAGATCATTTTTTTTCTTTATGGAAAACGGTATACGAAGGATCTGTCACCATAGTATAGATTTCAGACACACTGCTTGCAGAGGTGATGGGCACCAGGAAAGCTGCTTTCCATATCAGATATTTCATGTAACAAGTTGCAATAGGTTTGAAGGGCTTGTGAGCGAGCTTGTTTAACACAGCACTGAGGTCCCAAGGAGTCACTGGTTTCTGAGGCCTGAGGTTGGAGACGAGTAGTGACGGTTATTCGGCTACGTGCTCTCTATTTTGAGGAGGAAAATAGAGAAGCAGGGAGACATTGCCTAAATATTTTTTTTTTTTTTTTTATAAAAAGTATGCCACTGTTACCTTTTTAGTTTGTCTCCTTTCCAGAAGTTCTTTTTGGTGGCTCCAGTCATGCGCTTGTTCTCTGCCATTTCTTGTCTCTGTTCAGAGGAGGAAGGCCTGTTGGTGGTGCGGGTGCTGAGTGCTCTCAGGAGTGGTGCCAGATTGTGGACAGAGTAAGAGGTCATCTTCAGAGCAGCCATGGAGTGTAAGAATGCCGCACTAGTTGTGGAGTGTTCCCGGCGAGTCTAGCTGGGGTTTCGTTGTCCAGCCTGCGTCACTGCTGAAAGCTTTCTCAGTTTCCAGTGCCACAGAAGTAGTATGGTGAATTTGGAGAAAAACAGCAGTGCCTAAAGGGATGTTTTGTCTCTTTTTGTTTCAGTTTTTTCTTTTTGTTCTTGTGTTTTGAACATTTTTTTTATTTACAAGCTATTTAGGAGTTACAGTTGTTATAGGTTACTTATGCTGCAGCGCTGTTAGCGTGTCACTGTGAGATGAAAGGTATAAATTTTATTTTATTACTCAGTATTTAAAATGTTTAAAAAGGTTTTTACTTTTTATATTTCGCGCCATATGTAAATTTCATTCATGTGACCACTGTGCATGGTATGAAAGGCGCATGCGCAAACCCAGGCCTGTTCAGTCTTGCACAGCCTAGCTGCTTGCGGTTTGCCGTTTGCTGCTCTGGTCCTAGAGTGTGTTTTAACTCGAGCTTTGGTTTCATCTTGTCTGCAATTTTAAAAGTATTCTTTAAGCAGACACTCTGGGAAAGCACTATAAGAGTGGTGCCTGTTTTAGTTTTAAAGCGCTGGACTGAAGCAGAGTAGCCAGGGTGCAACGAAGGCCTGAATTAATTTATTGAAACCGTATAAACATTTTGTTTTATGCTTGCACTATGCTACTCTGGTAAATCTGGCAGTTTTGGTGCCTTTTAGAGAAGCCTGTGATTTCATCAAACGTAAGCTCATTACATTTTTTTTGTGATTTATTTAAAAAATCTGTTTCATTGAATGAAACGAAAGATAGTTGTGTTTTTGACTGTTATGTGTTTCTAGACAGCATCTTAGGCACTTTAAGTATTTTGCTTTTAAGTGTTTTTTAAATTGGTATTAATTTTAACTATCACTGAGTGCTCCAGTGCAGTGTGTGCTTAAAATCTTTTCCACTTTTTTCTCTCCTAGTGAGCTCTTCAACGGAGTCAAGAGAGCTGTGGAGAGTCAAGTTCATTTCAAAACACTTTTGGTCCTGCTGTTTTATAAGGCCCTTGAATGTTGTTATAGTCCTGGTTTTCTCGAGCAAGTTTTCTTTTTTGGACTTTTGCTGAGCCACACAATGTTGAAGGACCTATATGTGAATTTTCTGGATCCCATCAGGGTACTACGGACTCCGAGTGCCCTTTTCTATTTCTTATGAAGCAGCAACACTGGAGATATGGACTTGAATTATCAATTAGCAACTACTAATTATCAACAATAATTAGCAATCTTGAATTGATTAATAATAGTTAATTGTGTATAAAACTTTTAAGAGCTTAGAGTTTTTATAGTATATTATTATTATAGAGTATAGTATATTATGGTGTTAACACTGAAAAGTCCACGATATGGACCCAGGTAGGGTCTCTTTAGTGCCCTCTGACTGCTTAGTTTTATCTGAGCATTTAGGGTCTGCTTGTATTGCTCCAACTGCTGATTGCTGGTTAGATGCCAATTTTTCTGATTTGGATACTCATTCTACTCCTATACAAGGCTGTCAGGCAAAGAGTATTACTAAAGGTAAACAGAATAGAAAGAAAAAGGCTTCTAAACCTTTTAAAGCTGCTAAAAAAGTTCAGGGAAGTAAGTTAATTAATGAACATTCCTCTAATAGTAATAATAGGAATTCAAAAAAGGGACATTGTCAAAAGGGCATACCCACTCTGAGGCAATTAATCAACTTTTGGGTAATCAGACAGTTTCAAGACGGACTAAAATTCTGGATAATTTTCAGCTCTTAGACACTGAGCTCCCTGGTGTCAGGATGCACGTATATCCCAAGTAGTGGCTGATTTTAATCACGGCATTATTGCCATTGAGAACAATGACATTATTGATGTCGTTGATACTCCAGTCCGGTCTGACTGTTCTGGTATATTGGAACACAATTTGTGTCCTACTTGTGATGCTGAGGCAGAGAACCCCATTTATGGCATCTCATTATCTCCCAATATGTCCTACTCCTCTGTTTATGAGCACAGTAAGAGTATTTCTAGATCTTTGGAATTCTCACCAGAATATTTTCTGGAATCTAATGCTAAGCCAACATGGATCAATGATTTGAGAGGTATTGTAACCGATTTACAAGAAACTATAAATGGGTTGAAACAAATTTATGTACCGAGTACAGTAGGTGAGGACTTACAGGTGGGGGTAGACTCACAGAGGTCTGATGTACAGAGGGGGTTAATGGTAGATTATATAAACCCCGTTTTGAATATTAACCCTCCTATTAGTTTGTGTGAGGATCTTAAAAAAAAAAAAAAAAAAAAATGCTCATGGTCCATATGTTGCTAATCTCATGACTGAGTATCTGGTTATTTTGCATCATGCAATAGATCATCTTAAAGGGAACATGGCTATTAATGGCAGCAGATTAGATGTCTTAAACGGAAAAAAATAGTACCAAATTAGTAATCCTGATTCCTCCTCAATAGTGGTGGAGTCTGCTCTACTGGTGCGTCCTGATTTTTCTACAGTTATAATTCCAGATTTCCTAGTTAATAGCAGACCCCAAAAAGGTAAAGGGAAAACAAAAAAAAAAGGAAAACTACAGTGAGGTAAAAAAATAATGAAAATGTTATTAATTCTAATATTTCTCCTCTAATTGCTTTCCAACCAGTCAATGTCAATAAGATAACTGACTCCTTGTCAGAATCAAAAGTTGATAAAATCCCCTTCTTCTGTAGATAGTGGTAAGATAATTCATTCTGCTCCATCAGTGACTATTCCTGTCCATTTTCTAGATAATTTATCCTCTCAAATGTTTAACCTTGAATCTGAACTCCAATCTATTAGAAAGGAATGGAGGGTTAAGTTTCCCTTATGTGTTAATGAGGACAATTTTTCTACTATTTCTACACTTACATTGTCTGTGGCTGTGGACAAAACTCCTCATATGAATGCTACAATTGAGACTTTTTACATTACTGATTGTGCTATTCTCTGTCTATATGGTGTAAGATTCCCATGAGAAATGTGTTACAATTCTATTAAGGAACAGATTGTGCATTTGCTTAAGGTAGCAACTGGTGTAGATATTGCTCTAGTGGATATTGTACAAATCTGGAGAGATAAAGACCATTTAGGTAAAGACTTATATTTTTTGCTCTGCCCCTCGTATGGAAAATCAGATATGGTTAAGCAATGAAGGTCTGATAAATATGGGTTATTCTATCGATTTTGTTAATAGGGAATCTTTAAATTCTATTAGCCACAAGGAATTGTCTGATCCAATTCAACTGAGTATATCTGGACTGAAGCCAAGTCCAAATGAGACTCCATTTGAGTTGGGACAAACGTTACAAACCTTATTGACCCATGTCTTAAAGATATCAACTATTGGTTTCAGGGTTGAAAAGGTTTTCAGACATGAATCTTTGGGTAAATGCTGCAGAGTGGACTATTTGATTAACAGTCAGGTCCTGGCAAATTATATATTGTCTAAGGCTTCTATTTTAGACAATGTAGGCACATTCATATTCTAGAAAGTGAAATTCTAACCAAACAGAACCCAGTGAAGTCCCACAGGGCTGTTACTGATAAGACTCCAGCAACCTTATATCTGTATAGTCTTGGTCGCACTAAAAAGGAGAATTGGCAGAAGACACCAGGAGAAAGGACTGCTGTGTGACTGAACTTCTCTGCTGGGACTAAAGTAGAAGAACTTCTGTATTTAGACCTTTAATTTAGGGTTAAAAAACTAACATACAAAAAAAAAAAGTGTGTGTTTGGGTTAACTGAACTGAATGGGTATCTAAAGAGTTATCTAGGTGTAAAGCTCAGGTAAATGAAAGGACTTAACTGCTGTGAGGTTTAAATTACTTTAGAAAGATCTGGTAAGTAGGGGGAGTGGCTTAGCTAGAAGGAAGCTACATTTAAAGACTGCCTTAGAAAGTTTCAGCTAATTGCTTGGCAGAAGACACCAGGAGAAAGAACTGCTGTGCTGGGACTATATTGCCCTCCTTCCCCCCACCCAAAGCTAGTTCTATTTTTATAGGCACAGGATTTGACTGACAAAAGGAACTTCTTGTTTAGGGACAGGAAGTGAGTGATCACAGAACCAGCAAGTACCCACCATCCTAGAAGGGCAAGAGTAGCTCTCCGGCCCCCTCTAGCTGCTGGAGGTCTGCCTCTGAGCAAGTAAGTGGTCTACTGAGAAATATAGGATATTCTTGTCTCAGAAAAGGACAATCAGGAGCTTAAAGGGCACACAGGCAGAAAGTAAGGAGAAAGAGAAAAAACAAGAGAAAGAGTAAAGATTGCAAACAGTTAAGGGCCAGAAATAAGACATGATTGGAGTGGTGCAGTGCAGTGGCTGTGGAGCAGCAGTCTTCCGGGAGATGTTCTGGAGGATGCGGTGTTGTCCCATCTGCAGGCACCTCTCTGGGCTGAGGAGGTTGCTCATCTCCAGGCTGAGTTGGCCAGGATTGTGGGACCTCCTCTTCCATCCAGGGACCACCAGTGCCACTGCCGTTGCCTCAGAGGTTGCCAAGAAGAGAGGCGGTTGGACCACAGTGGGCTCAGGGGGTGGGAGGTGGTGGAACAGAGGTGCATCCTCCAGCTGTACCTCCACAATTCCTATGCCATTCTGGCAAAGTGTGGTTCCTCTATGGAGGCACCCACACTGGAGACCAAGGAGGATGCTGGGAACCTCCACAAAGGAGACTCACAGGAGGGTGGCAGGGGACCCTGCAGGGGAAGGAAACAACTCCTGGTGGGGGACTCCACTGTTAGGAATGTAGAACTGGGGGAGGAAGGGGAGAGGGAGGTAAGGTGCCTGCCTGGCGCCATGGCTTGGAGGGACAGGGAGCGAATCCTCAGGATTGCCGGAGCAGCTGCACAGGGGAGGGAGCTGGATGTCACTGTCCACCTAGGGACAAATGACCTGGCTAAGAAAGGTATTAGAGAAGTGCAGGAAGAGTTTGTGGAACTGGGGAGGGGCCTTAGTCAAGTAGCACGCACGGTAACCTTCTCGGAAGTGCTACCCATCTATGGCATAGGAGAGACTAGGGTGTTCCGCACCATGGGATTCAATCAGTGGTTGAAAAACTGGTGTGGAGCTCAGGGATTTGGCTTCATTGGGGACTGGGGGTCCACCTGGAGTGATGCAAGCCTATACTATCATGATGGGCTGCATCTGTCCGGGAGGGGAACCAGGATCCTAGGTGATAGGTTTAAAAGCTTCATTGGCAAGCTTTTAAAACTAGCCAAGGGGGGAGGCACCGGAAAGGAGCAGGAAAATCCTAGCCCCCCCCCAAATAATCACGGTAGTAAGTGCAGCAAACACCAACATAGAGGTGTCGATAGGGAGAAGGGCAGGGGTAAATGGAGAAAGTGACAAAGGCAAGAAGGACAGGGATGGGGCAAAGGGAGTAAGGCCATCAGGAAATGGAGGGTAATGAGTACCAATGCCTGTAGTCTGGGCAACAAGCTCCCTGAGCTGATGGCCTTAATGGAAGGAATGCCTGGATATCGTAGCAGTCACAGAAACATGGTACACAGAGAACCATGACTGAGATGTTAACATACCAGGGTACATAACCTACAGGAGAGAGAGGCAGGGAGAAGAGGGAGAGTAGCTCTCTATGTAAAGGAAGGGATAAAAGCAACTGAACAAAAGAGTAAACAGGAGGAGAGGAGGCACTGTGGGTCACCTTGGAGACTGGAAAGGGCACCACAATCCGCTCAGGGTTGTGTACAGACCCCATGTCAGGGGAAGAAATGGACAAGGATATGATAGAAGGCATTCTTAGAATGGCATAGAAAGGGAGATACTGTTGATGGGAGACCTGAATATGCCAGATGTTAACTGGAGACATTTGCTGCAGCCACATCGAAGCAGGGCCATTCTTGATGCCTACAGGTGGCAGGCATTAGACAGCTAATTTCCGGAACCCACTCTTGAGGAGCAATCTTAGACCTCATACTCTCAAACGGGGGCAGTGAGAGGATCTCGGATCTAGAAGTGGGTTGCCATCTGGGGACAAGTGACCATCAAACAGTGTGTTCACATTAAACTCAGCTACAGAGTCAAGCCATACAAAAGTGAGGGTACTAGACTTTAGGAGGGCTGACTTTGGCAAGATGGGAGAGTGCCTCAGAAAAGCACTAGCAAACAGGCTAGAAGGAGTGTGGAGCAACAATGGGGAATTATCAAACTGCCATCACAGAGGCAACAAGCCTTGTGTGAAGCAAATAAACAAATCAAAATGAAAGAAAAAGCCACTATGGTTCTCAAAAGGGTGGCTATGAAAGTCAGGAAGAAAAAGATAGCATTCTGGAAGTATAAGGAAACACAGAAGGAGCAGGACAGAGAGCTGTACCAGTTAAGGCAGAAGGAAGCAGGGAGGGAAGTCAGAATAGCAAAGGCCCAAACTGAGGAAAAGATATCCAACTCCGTTAAGAAGGGGGATAAAACCTTTT
This sequence comes from Neoceratodus forsteri, assembly GCA_016271365.2. NCBI lineage: Eukaryota > Metazoa > Chordata > Ceratodontiformes > Ceratodontidae > Neoceratodus > Neoceratodus forsteri. The sequence continues at coordinate 158,622,215 of CM057456.1, read as the reverse complement.
ATAGGTACATCAGCGAGCGTAGAAAGACAAAGGGAGGGATAGTGAGGCTGAATAGAATGAACGGTGGGTGGGCAGAGGGGGACAGTGAAAAAGCAGGAATACTGAACTAATATTTCTGCTCAGTATTCAAAAAGAGGAGGAAGTGCCTAATCCAATTAACAGAAGCACCCTTGATAGGGGGTCGATCCCGAGTCCTTTCACAGAAGAAAGGGTTCTGCAAGAACCCTAAAACTGAAGGTGGACAAAGCAATGGGTCCTGATGGAATTCACTCCAGAATTCTAAAAGAATTAAGGGAGGAACTAGTGAAACCACTGGCTACTCTTTTTAATAAATCATGGGAGGATGGTGTGGTACCCGAGGACTGGAGGAAGGCGGATGTGATTCCCCTTCACAAAAGTGGGACCAAGATGGAGGCAGGAAACTACAGACCTGTCAGTCTGACCTCTGTGGTAGGGAAAGTGATGGAGTCACTTCTGAAGCAAAGAATAGTTGAGTACCTAGAGGCCAGTGGAGCACAGGACCCAAGACAGCATGGGTTCACAGCGGGAAGGTCATGTCAGACAAATCTAATAGATTTCTTTGACTGGGTGACCAAAGTAGTAGACCAGGGAGGGGCTGTGGACATGGCCTACTTAGACTTTAGCAAGGCATTTGAACAGTCCCACACAAAAGATTAATAGTCAAATTAACCAGCCTGGGAGTGGGACCCAGGGTGGTAGCCTGGTAAACATTGGCTGCACAACAGGACACAGGAAGGTAATTGTAAAATGGAGTCCACTCTGGAAGAAAGGGGTTACTAGTGGGTACCGCAGGGTTCAGTATTGGGTCCAGTCCTTTTAACGTCTTCATCAGTGACATTGCAGAGGGACTGGAAGGAAAAGTATGCCTTTTTGCAGATGACACAAAGATCTGCAACAGGGTTGATACACAAGGAGGCGTGGAAAGGATGAAAAGGGACTTGGCAAGGTTGGAGGAATGGTCAGAAGTATGGCAGCTAGGATTCAATGCAAAGAAGTGCAAAATAATTCACCTGGGAAACAAGAACCCAGGGGAAGAATACACAATGGGTGGGGAGGTAGTAACAACAACAAAAGGAAAGGGACCTGGGGTAATCATATCAGATGACCTTAAGGTTAGCAAGCAATGTGAGAAGGCAGTAGGGAGGGCTGGGGTATACTGGGATGTATAGGAGAGGCATCATTAGCAGAAAACAGGAAGTTGTTATCCTCTGTACAGACAGCTGGTGAGACCCCATCTGGAGTACTGTGTCCAGTTCTGGAGACCCCATCTCCGCAAGGACATAGACAGGATAGAGGCAGTCCAGAGGAGGGCAACTAAAATGGTGCAGGGTCTGCAAGAGAAGCCGTATGAGGAGAGACTAAAGGAGCTTAATATGTATACCCTTGAGCCCTTGAGGAAAGAAGGAAGAGGGGGGACATGATAGAAACTTTTAAGTACCTCAGTGGAATCAACAAAGTCCAAGAGGGTAGCATCTTTCAGAAAAAGAGACTTGCAAGAACAAGGGGACACAATTTAAAGATAGAAGGAGGGTTCCAGGGCAATGTGAGGAAGTATTATTTCACAGAGAGGGTAGTGGATGCATGGAACAGCCTTCCTGAGGAGGTTGTGGGGTCTAAAACTGTGGGAGAATTCAAGAATGCATGGGACAGACATAAGGCAATTCTTGTGGGGGGTAGGAAGAAATAGGCTGTTGGTTAACTAGGATCTGCGACCTATCCTTTGGGTAGGGAAATGGGCAGACTAGATGGGCCTAGCGGTCCTTATCTGCCGTCAAAGTCTATGTTTCTATGTTTCAAAACAATGTACTGCTTTGGATCTAATTGAGCAGCTTTTAAATATCTCTGTTGATGATCCCACAGCTCTTATGGCATCTAGGCAGGGATTGGACCCAGACTGTGACCTTGTTTGTTTGGAAATTGCTTATAAGAGCCTATTTAATAAGATAGTGGAGAATGCTGCCCTATTGGATTTGATGGGTTTGCATTTTGTCCCCTTTGACAGTGTGTTTAGCTCTGTTTCATGTATGGACACTCCCTTGGTCAAGGTCCCTTGCTCTGCAAATTTAGATGTCAATTTAGTGTATAACATTCCAATGAAAAACTGATTTGAAATCTTTACCAACAATGTTGGGTGACTAGCAAATTTGGAGGTGGCCAACTCATCCACTTAAATTAATTTCTTGGAATATAGCAGGACTTAACTCAAAATGGGCAGATTCTGAATGGTTAGAATTAATTAGTAGCCATAATCTGATTTGTTTACAAGAGACCTGGCATAATTCAAATCAAGATCCCTCCTTAAATGGTTATGTAACTTTTCATGAACCTGGTCATAGGTCTGCTAATTTTAGCAGACTAGTTGGTGGCTTAGTCACATGGACTAGAATTAGTACATCAATTAAGGCAGAGATTATTCTAATTTTCAAGTCATTTAAAAAAAAAATATTTAACAAATGTGTATATTCTGCCTGCTAGATCCAGAAATTATACAACAGAAATTTGGAAAATACTAGAGGAAGCAATTCATCTGGCATGGGCCAGAATGGATTAAGAAATAGTATTGTGTGGGGACTTTAATGCCAGGATTGGTAATTATGATGGGTATGGGGACTGTAGTTTTCATCTTTCTCACCAGCAATCTTATAACTTGGTCAGGCAAGCAAAGGATTTAAAAGTTAATGGCTCCGGCATTAGGTTAATTGAGCCATTATCACATTTTTTTGCCCAATTAACAGTTATATTAAGGGTGACTTTACACACTATTCTGCAAGGGGACCATCCACCACAGATTATGTATTGTGGAACAGTAATATGCTGTTCTGGGAATCATGCCAGGTGATTACAAGAACTGAAAGTGATCATTTTCTCCCTGTTCCTTCATCCATTAAGTTATCTGATGTTTCTGAATGATACATTCCCTTGCCCCCTATCAAAATAAGAAACCAAGCAAGAGTTAAATGGCAGATGTCCAAAAGTCCTCAGATTAAATGTATTCTTCAAGAGACAATTATTAGACCAGATATTTCTGAGCTCGATTTTAACATTAAGGGCATTCTGGAGTTGACGTTTGAACAAATAAGAAACTCTTGTTTGTTAAGGGAAAAGGTTAAATTCTACACTTTCAAATCATAATTGGTTTGATAAGGACTGTAGGGCTGCTAAGTCTCAGTTAAATCAATTAATTAGAAGTTGTAGAGCTGATCCTTTCCATACAAATAATCAGAATTTAAATAGTGCTAGGGATAGTTATAAAAGTTTATTGAAAGCAAAAAGAAAACAATTTCAACAAAATCAGTGGAATAGGATGCTGGATGTTATCAACCGAAATTATATTCAATCTTACTGGTTGATGGTGGCCAATGGCACTAATAATCTTAAATTTGAAACTGACTCACATATCAGCCTTGACACTTGGGTAAATTACTATAGTAAAAAGTTATTTCTCCCCAATCTCAAGCAGAATAAGCTGCTGGCTACAAACATGTCTGGCTACAAGTTATTTATGAGATCTGAGGTCTATTTAACTATAGCTTCATTAAAATGTAATAAGGCCTCAGGGCCTGATCTCATTCCCAATGAAGTTTTTCCTGCAACAGTTACTGATTGGTCAACTATTTTAATGCATTTCTTTAATCAATGTTTTTCCCAGTTACGCTTCCCTAAATCTTGGAAGGGAGCTATTATTATATCCACTTATAAAAAAGGGGATAAATCAGATCCATTAATATATCGTCCTATTTCCTTACTGGATAATTTAGGGAAAATCTTTGCTAAATTAGTTTTGAACAGATTGATGGTCCAGCTTCAATTAATCGGTGGACTATCTGAATTACAATCAGGTTTTAGAAAAGGGTTTAGTACAGTGGACAACTGCTTTGTAATAATGCATCTTTTTGAGAAATACTGTATATTCATATCAGAAAACAAAAACTTTATGCAGCTTTTATAGATTTTAGTTTGGCCTTTGATACATTAGACAGAGCTCTTTTATGGTCATGTTTCAAAGAAAAAGGTTTCTCGCATGAACTAATTGCAATAATTAGGGAGCTCTATACCCAGACGTGGGCCCAAGTGAGGCTGGGCAGAAATGGTCAACTTTCTGCTGATTTTGAAACAAATACTGGGGTTAGACAAGGCTGTGTTCTTGCTCCAACATTGTTTTGTCAGTATACAGATAAATTACTCAATCAGTTACAGTCTTTAAATACTGGCTCACCGAAAATTCATAACCAGCATGTTGCAGCACTTGTATATGCCGATGATTTAGTTTTCTTTTCTCTCTCAAAATCTGGACTACTTTGTAAACTTAATATCTAGGCCGATTATGTGGACAGATATAAACTTAAGATTAATGAAGGTAAAAGTTAGGTTTTGGTGTTTGGCTCCAATCGCACACATAAAAAGTGGAAAACTGGCTCTCAATACTGTTCCTCGTTATATTTATTTGGGCCTAGTTCTTTCCTGGAACAGTAAATGGACCAGGCACATTAATAACAAAGTCCAGACTAAAACAAACTACCAGTTCACTTGGCTGTTTTAACAGAAAATTAGGGGGTAACTATTAAGCCATTAACATCAGCTATTAAAGCAAAATATTATGCTCAAGCATCTTTTAGCAGTGAAATCTGGTCTATAACTAATGGTAACCTGCTGGAAGTTCCTTTAAATATCTTACTGAGATCCAGTATGGGCCTTAGTAATTCGGTTCCTGCTTCTATTTTAAGAGCCGAACTAGGTCCAATAAGTTTATGTGCAATTTATGCAGCCAGAAAAATAAATTACTGGATTAAGCTGTTACAATACAAACCTAATCGAAAACTCTCTTCTGCACTTATTGAAAAGTATTAATGGTCCAATTTAGGGCACTTACAATCAAAATGGCATATAGGTATTTTCCAGATTCTTGGCGAAAATGACTTGGATTATTTGAAATCCTATCAAGCTAGGGGTATAAAAATTAGCTTAAAGTATCAAAAAGATGTTTTGAATAAAATTGCTGCTAATTTTAATATTCAGGATCTGAAGATCATTTCATCCCTTCATTTTTCCCCTTAAGACAAAATGATAGAGCCCATTATTTTTGTCCATATCTCGAAATCATTACAGATAATAAATCTAGGACACTGCATACTAAATATAGGTCAGAAGTGTTTCCAACTTCTGTACTTTCAGCTAGACATCAGAAGAGTATTAATTTATATAATAGATTGTCACTGCACTTTTCAACATATAGAGAATTTGTTTCACTTTATTTTTGATTGTATTTGGGATTCTGAGTATAGGAACAGGTGGTTAAAACCTATTTTTGACTCAATATTGATTAAGGAACACTGTCTTGCTTAAGATACTTTTCACTACTTATGACGAAATTGCTGTACTTGCAGTATCAGAATATATTGATGCAATGTATAGGCGAAGGACAAGGCTATACAAGTCAGCAAGGGGATCTTGAGATATTTATTTAAATTGCCCAAGTGATATTGATGTAAGTGATTTAAATGTTAGTAAGCATGGGAATCTAATATTAAGTAAATGTTTTACCCAACAACTTGCTTATTTATAAGTTAATATGTGCAATTATGGCTTTTGCTGGACATCACTGATGTATGATATTCATGTGCTACTTGAATATTCTGTCTAGAATTAACTTATTGTTTCTTGTATTTTTTAATGGTTTGTATATTATTTATATGTGTGAAAATGTAATGGTCTAATGACCGATCAATAAATACTACTACATTGGCTTCCTAATGGAGGGGGCACTCGTGCAAAATACACCTGAAGAACCTCTTGAACAGTAGCAACTGCACTAGAGAGAGAGGGTAATTACAAGTTTGTGGTATGCTGAGATAGAGGATAAATGGTCGTTGACTGTGAAATATTGCAGTCCTGCATCAGAAAGGTCCAGCAGGTACTGTATTCTAAAACAGTTTCAGGTGGACACTTAGAGGGGTCCCTTGAGGTTTTGGAATATCACACATAAAAGTCTTTCCACTTGGAAATATTTTCCTGATGGAAGGTTTACAAGCAGCCAACAATCTTTCAGAGACCCTCCGAGATGCTTTAAACCAGTTTAATTCAATTTCTTCAGGAGCTAAGCCCAAAGATGAAGGGAAAGCAGGCTAGGGTGGAAAAGATGGCCACTTAGGTGGGGACAGTAAGTCAACCCAGAATGGCAGAGTCAAGTTTTTCTGACTGAAAGTAGCCGCAGTTGGGAGGGCACTGTGGAACCCAATCGGTATGGCAACTAAATTAATTAATATCTGCTCTTTTGGACAATCCCGAATATTCACTGACAGCAAATGGTATCTGAATGTTATATCTTAATGGGAAATCCTAAAAGGCATAAGCAACAGATTGAGGGTGCAAAAAGTAAATCTCTGGTCCTCCGACCATAAGATCTGCCTCAGACAGAGCCACTGCCGCCATGGAGGAAGACACATAGGAAATTCTCTAGGGCCTTGGAGTGAAAAAATTCCTTGTTTAATTAATACAGTCCCTGTATTAGCAGACAAATTTGATTCTCTCCACAGAGTGAATACTCTGGAAATGGACTTTGTGTATATAAAAGTGGAGACTGTTGCCTCAAAAAAGTGATCTGAGGTGGCCTTGGGTCCTACAGTGAACCCAGTTAAGGATAACCTCCACCTATGCACCTCAAATCCTTAGAGAAATATGCCAGGTTAGCAAACAGTCGGGTGGTAGACAAGCCAGCGTGTAGTGAAGGAGATCACCTACTGTTAGTTTTGAGAGAATGGCTGGAGCAACAGCCTGGGGACTCCATCGTCCAGGGAACTCTCAGCATCCAAAATGCCTACAGAGTTGTGATTAGAGGGAGGCCTGACAACCCAAATGCACCATGAGCAATCATGATGGTCTTGATGGCATGGGTTCCAGAGACCTTGTGCTGACACTTGGAGGAAAAAAAACCTGCTTTGTGATGGACAACAAGTATGCCTCTACCCTGACCTCAGCTATGCTACCCACATGAGACAAATGTTTTGATGGGGTTTGGGCAATTTGGCGAGAGCCAGATGTCTCCCATGGAATGTTTTTCCCTGCTAGACTGCTCATCGCTCATTAGGGGAAGGTTTTTGCCTTCAACCCAGAAGACATGCTGAAATGGACCCAGTGTCATGCTTCATCACATCTTTAGTGGGAAGAAGCACCATTTTGAGAACCGGAGGAAGAAGACACAGAGATGTAAACTTGGACTGTAACCATTCAGGTTTGCTTTACATATTTCCTTTGCTGAACCTTACACTGCGTTAAGGAATAGCATTATCCAGTTGGTTCTAAGAAAAGAAAAATTTCTGGAACAGTGTTGGCGTCCAGAGACATTTACATGTTGATGAACCAGACCCTTTTGTTGAACATGAAGTGTCTTTTCCTTCAAGCTATTCGAGGTGGTAGAGACTCAAAAGCCTATTACTTTCAACTTTCTATGTTGGTGCAATGTTTGCACTTAATTACCTGTTAATTTTCTTTATACACTTATGCCAGTCTAATTGCAAAAAACGTTTGTGTCCTTTTCATGGCAGCATCTGTGCAGAGTTTAAATCCCATATCGTGATATATCCTTCTGGCATTAAGTTTAATTACAGCATGATTCCCTCACCTTTCTATTTTAGGAAACAGGGACATTGAAATGACTAATACAGTTTCCCATTTAATATTCATGGTGTTCATGGGCTCACTTTTACAGCATGCTGGATATTTCATTATGGTGACATTTTAGATTTTTTTATTTTCTTCCCCATGGATATAGTAGGTCTTTTCTGATATAATAACTCAAGGTCTCTGGTGACTGTCTTTACCCTCCCCCAATCTTATACTAAGCACTGGGGTTCCTATGCCCTAGGTGTATGATTTTACACTTTTGACTCTGAAGCCTAGCTGCCATGCATTTGACCCATCCTCAAGTTTCCAAAGGTCCTAATGCATTCTTTCCACCCCTCCTACGGGTCCATCCTATTGCAGATTTGGTGTCATCTACAAAAAGGCATACCTTTCCCTCCAGGGTTTCCATTAATTTTCTCACCACTTAAGTGAGGCAGACTGGCCTATAATTGGTAGCTTCCTCCCTGCTGCAGTTCTTACGCAGAGGGACCACATCAGTCCTTCAGACCACATCGGTTTTCAGTGAGCTGTTATAGATGGTACTTCCCCAAGTTCTTTCAGCACCCTGGGGTGAATGCCATCCAGTCCCATAGTCTTATCCACCCTCAGGGCTGCAAGTCCTAAAATGTACTTATTTCCATCTTCCCCTCTCCCCTAACCTTGCTTCTCCCTTGTGATCTGTCCCCTCCTTCCTCTACTGTGAAGGCTAAGCAGAAGTAGTTCATAACATACTGTATGCTGATTTTAACGTTGCTGTTAGCTGGAAATGAACAGCCAAACCCTGGACCTACTCGTCCAGACTTGTGTATGGATGTCACTCAGGTTGGTATTAAACATGCTACAATATTTGTCCATTTGGAGCATTCTCCCCAATTGTTTAACCAGGTGAGACACACTAAGCTTGTTTATAGGTGCAACCTGGGAGCACAGGGAAGTTAAGTGACTGTTCTGCCAAAGACAGATAACTTTTGGGCCTGGGTCAGCAGCAATGGGTTTGATACAGTAACACTTTTAGAATCATGGCCATCAAGCAGCATACCTGATTCTGCAGTTAGCCTGGATGTTTTTAACCTATATCGGTGTGAATGTCAGGCAAAATGCAGGGGGTGGGAGTCTTGCCATATGCAAGAAAAAATTACTATTGTAATATTGTTTTTTTCAGGGATCCCTCAGTATGCTTAACTAGTGCAGTTATGCCACCTGGGTTCAGCTCCACCAGAGGTGGAGTTATGCTAATTATGTTAGGGAATTAACCAATCAGGTTGTAGTAAGAAAGTGCTGGCTGTAGGTGCTGCTGTACTTCCAGTCAGATTCATTTCGAAGCCTGATGAACAAAAGGTACCAAACCCTAAACCTATGTTAATACTATACAAAAAATGTGAAAAACAAAGATAAATGAAACTTGCCTCTAGGCCAACTATATACATTATGCTTCACTAAAGATTACATATTTTATTGCTCTACAGCAATAAATCTTGCCTAAGGCAAGGACTGCAGAATTATTCTCAGCCATTATGTGAGGGGTGGCTGGGTGGGAGGTCAAGCATACTGAGGGATCCCCTGGAAGAAACAATATTACTAATCTAAGTAATTTTTTCTTCTCACCCCAGGAATCATTCAGTATGCTTGACTAGTGCAGACTACAAAGTAGTATAGTTGAGAGAAATGAAAAGAACATACTTTGGAAATAGATTCTGCAGGACTGCATTGCCAAATATGGCATCTGATCTGGACTGTACATCCAAGCAGTAGTGCTTTGTGAAGGTGTGTACAGTCTTCCAGGTATCTTCTTTACAGATCTCAAGCAAGGGTATGTCTCTTGCTGCTGCTGCCACCGAGGCTGCAATGCCCCTGGAATGGGCCCTGAGGTGGCTGTCTGCCAGCCTAACTGTAACAGAACTGGATGCAGGAGACTGTTCAACATGAGATAATCCTCTTAGAGGCTGGCGTGCTTTTACCCACCTCACCATAGGTGAGGAAAAGTTGGGTGTGCCAGGACCCAAGCTGCTTAGTTTGCTCCAGGTAGTAGGTCATTGCCCTTTTGACATCCAGGCTGTAAAGCATGCACTCACCAGAAGTGGATTTGTCTGTGAAAAAGACAGAGCATTATAGACTGATTCAGGTGAAATTCAGACACTACTTTGGGAAGAAATTTCCTGTTAGTCTTGAGAACTACTTTATCCCTGTGGGAAATAATGTATTTGGGTTCAGTACAAAGAGCTTGCAGCTCTGAAATCCTTCTAGCTGAAGTGACTGCCATTAGCAAAAAGTTTTCCAGGTGATATATTTTAAGTCTGCAGTAGCCATTGGCTCAGATGGAGACTCCATCAACTTAGCTACACAGAGGTTCAAATCCCAAGAGTGAACAGGTTCCCTAAGTGGAGGTTGAAGGTGCAGCAAGCCTTAAAAGAATTTCTTGAAAATGGAATGAGAAATTACAGATTTCTCCTTATCAACAGACATGTAGTCCAAAATAGCTGCCAAGTGAACCTTCAGAGGTGAGTCTATAAGGCCTGATGCTTGCGAGTGTACCAAATAGTCTAGTATGGCAGACAAGCTAGCCTGCAGAGGGTTAATCTGCCTGTCTTCACACCAGAGAGAAAATCTCTTCCATTTGGAAGCACAAGATTTTTGGAACTTGGTTTCTGGGCAATATGAAGGATTCTCATCACTTCTTCTAAATACTGAGAGTCAGGGAATTCTAGCTTTTCAAGTATCAAGCTTTGAGGTGAAGAGACTGTATGCTATTCTCATCTGAGGCAGGGTCAGGAGATTGGATGGGAGGCAGGTGAAATGGTTGTTTGACAGAGTGAGAAGCAGGGAATACCAAGGCTGCCTCGCCCAGTCTGGAGCCACCAGCATCCTGGCTGCTGGCTGGCTTCTGAGTTTTAGCAGGACCCTGAGAATCAGGGGGAATGGAGGGAAAGTACACAGAACCTCCTTCCAATCCAGAGACAGGGCATCCACTGATACTGAGCACAGAGCCGGAGGTCTGCAACAGTACAGGGGAATCTGGTAGCTGTGGTTGGAGATGAAGAGATCTGTCTCTGGCATGCCCCGCCTCCTGAAGACTGTGGCCAGCACCCGTTTGTTTAGAGTCCACTCATGGTGACTCTGACTGATGCAACTCAGGGAGTCTGTCAGCACATTGTCTTTCCCTGGCAGGTGAATGGCTGTGAGCTGCATATCCAAGGAGCAGGCCAGAAACCAGATCTTTATGGCCTCTGTGCAGAGTTTTGTGGACCTTGTGCCCCCTTGATTGATGATGATAGAACATAGCAGTGTTGATGTCTCTCCTGATTTGGACAGACTGATCTTTGAGCTGGGGAGAAAAGGCCATGATAGCCAGGTAACATGGCTTGGAGTTAGAGAAGATCTGTGTGACACCTGGACTCTCAGAAATCACATCCAGCTTATGGACTGGTCTGCCAGGTGTGCATCCGACCGTAGGAGGGAAGCATCTGTAGTGAGCATGGTGGAAGGTTCCCTCCACTGGAAAGGAACTCCATCCCTGAGGTTGTCCCTGACCTTCCACCAGTCCAGGGCTTGTAAAAATGCCCTTGTGAGTGGAACCAGTTTTGCTAGGGAGTCCCCTCTTCTGAGATCAATGGACTCTGAGATGGTACTGAATATCACTCATCTGAAACCTGACCCCAGGCACTATAGTTGTAGTAGATGTCATGTTACCTAGAAGTCTGAAGAAGTGCATAGCTGGTCTTGGTTGGCCCAGGACAAAACGAGTGTGCCAGAGCCTGCAGGTTTTCCATCCTGTCCAGAGGGAGCAGGGCTTTGACTTGCTGTGTGTCCAGCTCTGCTCTGATAAACTCTAGGAGTTGAACTGGCTTGAGCTGGGACTCCTCTGTGTTGAACAGAAAACCCAAGGACTCCAGGATGCACTGTGTGAGGCTCAGAGTCTCTCTGACCTTTTGGGGATACCTGTTGACTATTAGCCAGTCGTCCAACTAAGGGAAGACACAGATCTCCTTTCTTCTGAGATGAGTTGCCTCCATTGCCTGGCACTTTGTGAAAACTCTGGGAGCTGAAAAAAGACAGAAGGGCAGAGCTGCTAACTGGTAGTGGCCAGAAGGCAGCCTGGATATGAGATACTTTCTGTGAGAGGGCCAGATTGGAATGTGAAAATAGGAATCTCTTAGGCCTAGGAAGGCTAGCCAGTCTCCCTGTTGTAAAAAGGGAATCATCATTGACAGGGTGACCATCTTGACTTTGGGATTAAACAGGTGTTGTTTAGAATTGGTTGCCAGCTCTTTTTGGTTAGAAAGTTATCTGGAATAGAGGCATTTTCCCTCATTGGGAGAGATGGACTCTTTCCACTGCATTTGCTGGCTAACCTCCAACCCTAGCAGAATTTTCTCTGTGGGAGTTAGATGTTTTACCCTCCTGTGTCCCAGAGTAGGAATTTATTTTGAACTGTAGGGTAAGTTCTTGACCCACCACCTCCAGAACCAAATTGTCTATGATAATGTGGTGCCATTGGTGGAGGTAGTGGGTCGGCCTTCCTCCTACTGGCAGAGGGGAGATGACCTGGGTCTTTCTGTCAGGAATTTTGGTTGAATTTTTGTTGAAGGAGAGGGAACAGTATGTTTCTGGGTCCTTCTTCCACTTCCCCTAAAGAATCCTCTCATCTGAGAGTAATCCAAGGGTATAGGCATAGGGTAAAAGGCCCTGTGATAGTAACCTCTACTCCTTCTTTGCAGTCTATAGAAAGTAGAGGGTTTCTCTTTAGCTGCATTGCTCCAATAGGCGGTTTTGTATTCCTCCACCTTTTTCATGCAAGTCTCTGTTTTGTCCCTAAAAAGAGAACTGTTCTCACAAGAGAAATCCATAGCTTTAGTCTGGTTGTCCTGGGAGAGATGAGTAGACCTCAGCCAGGCAAACCTCCTGAGAGAAATGGCCTGAGCCATTGCCCATGAGGCAATGTCATTGGCATCTACAGCCATATGGAACTGGTATTTTGTGGCTTCTAAGGTACTTTTTACAGTTTGTCAGTTCCTGAGAGACACTGTCTGGGAGCTGCAGACTGATGGCCAGGACAGAGCTCCTGAGAGCCCTTTGGTACTGAGCTTTGTACACTATGTAAGTACATAGGCAGAGAGGCTGTGGTGTAAGACATCTTACCCATAGCATCCAGTTTCTTTATTCTTTTTCTGGAAGCTGGGAAGAAAGAGGCAGCTTTGATTTATCACAAGCTGCAGCTTGCACTACTCCTTCATGGTCCGGATGTATGCAAAGGTACTCTGCATTAGTTTCATCTAGCTGGTACTTTTTCTTTAATTTCTTATCCACCCCGGTATAGAGGTGGGATTCTGAAGTAACTTGAAAGTAGCCCTATGAAAGGACTTATGAACTGGAAAGAGTAACTTTTTAGGAAGACGGAGACCCATCTTATCTAAAAAAGAATCTTAACATACTAATTGCCAGCAGGTTAGGCCTTACGGTCTATAGAGTCTGCTCGAACTTCAGATCCCTAGTTGGGTGCTGAGGCCCCCCTTGTGTTCCAGAAACCCCCATCATCCATCCCCACGCCCCTGGGCCAGGCCACCATCTGATACATCCGCTTTCTGTGTCTGTCCCACCCTCTCTTGAAGCCTTCCACTGTGGATCTCTGAACCAGCTCACCAGACAGTGCATTCCAAGGTTCCACCACCTTCTCAGTGAAAAACCTCCTCTTCCCCCACCCACCCTTCCACCTTCAAACCATGCCCTCTGGTGATACCTCCCTGCTTTAGTCTAAAGATCCCCTCCATGTTTACCCTATTTATTCCCCTGAGGTACTTGAAGACCTCAATCATGTCCCCCCATCTCTCCTCTCCTCCAATGAAAACAGGCAGAGCTTCTCAAGTCTGTCCTCATACATCAAATCCCCTAGTCCTCATGTCATCTTAGCTGCCCTCCTCTGTACCCTCTCCAGGAGCTGTATGTCCCTCTTCAAGTGTGGTCTCCAGTACTGTACACAGTACTCAAGGTGTGGTCTAACCAGTCCATTGTACAGCGGCAGAATCACTTCCCTGCTCCTAGAGGTGATCCCTTTTATGATGCATCCCAACATCCCGTTTGCTTGCTAGCTGCTCTCCTGCACTGCTCAGAGTTATTCATACATGCATCCACCATGACCCCTAGGTCTTTTTCCCCTGTTGAGGCCTCCAGCGTGTCCCCTCCCAGGGTGTACCTGTGTTTAGGGTTTCCTAGCCCAAGATGCAACACCTAGCACTTGGTGATAGAGGTGAAGTACTTGTTTAATACCTCTGCCTAGTCCCTCGCCTCTTCCACCCACCCTTCTTCTAATCTCAATCTGCAGAGATGGCCCTTAGTTTTTCTCCACTCCCCAATGTACCAGAAGAACCCCTTTCCCCCTCCATGTATCCTCTGTGCCAGCTGCTGCTCTTTACTGGACTTTGCCCTTCTCAACATCCGGGTGACTTTTCTAGATGCAAGATGGTACATTTCCTTTTCCCTATCCCCTCTTCTTCTTTTATATTTTTTGTAGGCCGCCTTCTTTTCTCTGACCGCTACCTGAACCTCACTGGACCACCAGCATGGTTTACGTGACGTTGCTCCCTTATGTTTCACCTTAGCGCAGGTCCTGACTGCCTCATGAAGTCCCTGTTTTATGACCTCCCATCTCTTTTCCACATTTATCATTGATGTAATCCCCCTTCAAGTGATCCTTGAGAATATCTCCCATGCCCACAAAGTCTGCCCCCCTGAAGTCCACTGCCAGTGTCCTAGATCTCTCCCCCCATGCTTATTTGAAACCAGACAGTATTGTGGTCGCTCCCAGTCAGGGGATCCTCTACAACCAGGTCCCTTACCAGATCCCAATCTTCCAGAACCACGTCCAGGACATGCCCCTCCCTTGTGGGCTCCATCACATGCTGTGTTAAGAACACATCCTGGAAGCCGTCCAGCAGCCTCTGCTCCTTGGCCACCTTAGAGGACATGGTTCCCCAGTTTGTACCTGGCATATTAAGGTCTCCCATCAACACCACTCCTTCCCCCTTTTGGTCCACACTGGGCAATGATGTTGTCCAGCAAACCATCCTCCAGTACATCACCCATCCTGGGGGGCCTATATACTACACCCAGCTTGACCTTACCTCCTGCTGGGGTTCGTAAGGTGACTCATAAGGCCTCCATGTTTCCCTCTGCCTCTTCTACCCTAGCAATTTTTATGTTCTCTCTAATGAACAGTCACTTCACCCCCCCTCGCCCTCCTTTCTATCTTTCCTAAGCATAGTGTACCCCAGCACGTTTAGGTCCCAGTCATGGTTTTTGTTGGTCCATGTTTCCGTTACCGCCACCACATCCACTCCCGAACAGCATGGCCTTTAACTCTGGCAACTTGTTTCCCAAGCTTCTGGCATTTCAGAACACCATCCCCACCCCTTATCCCTGATCCCATTTGTCAAACCCCACCCAGGTTCCTTATACTTACATCCTCCCTCTGCTCCTCCTGGAACCTCCTTCCCCAGTCTGTTCCCCCTCCCCCCCTTAGGTTTGAAGGTTACTCCCCTCATCTGGAGGAGAGGGCTTCTGGTCAGCCCCTTCCCTATCCTTCCATCCCTCACAAGTTTAAACCCCACCTTTCTTGAATGTAGCCACCCATCCCCTGTTTAAGGACTTCTTTCCCCAACGGGGCAAGATGAAGCTTGTCCTTGGCATACAGTCCCTTATCCTCCCAAACTCCTTTCCAGTTCCCTAACACCCCCAATCCACTCTCTTCACCGCACTTCCTGAGCCAGTCATTAACCTCTGTGATCTTCATTTTTTTCTCCACTGAGGCCTTTGGTACTGGCAGTATCTCTGAAAAGGAAATGTTGCATCCATTTTCCCGACAGACTCTGGCAAGTTCTTGGAACCTTGCTTGGATTTCCAAAATGCTAATTCCCTCTAGCTAGTTCGTTCCCAAATGCACCAGGAATCCGGTTTCCCTCCACAATCCCCAACCAGTTCGTACACCATGAACTTTGCTCTGTGCACTGTCAGCACAGAGATACTCACTACCTTCACCTGGCTATGGCATCCACCCCCCTGTCCCTCCCACTGGATACCCCTAATCAAGTCTCCTAATAACAGAACCTTAACACTGCCATCATCCTTATGGTTACCTCCACTATGCGCTCTCAACCCCACCATTCCCCCCCTTTATTCATGATCTCAATTCCATGGGAGTCTTCCTGCCTTATTAGAGACCTCCTTGTCACCCTCTCCTTTCTGCCTCCCTTGTTATTTTGCCCACTTAACTCAGACCCCCCTGAATAGGTGTCCCCTTTAACCCTCTCTTATCCGAACCATTTACCCTGACCCTGATGGTTTCCCCTTCCCCCCACACTGCCATCCTCCCCCCTTGTAATAGTACCCCTACCTCCAGAGGCCCTCTGTGGGTCCCCTTTATGTAAGGCCCCATCCTTGGTACAGACCCCCTGCTAAAGGGGGGCCCCCTCCCCCGCCTCCTCATCTCCCAGTTTCTCTCCAGTCGTGCTCTCTTCCCTCATGTCTGTAATATGTTGCATCTCCCCCATCTGCTTAACATTTATGTTTCCCCTTCTTCTTCCTCCTCCTCATCTTCCTCAGTGGACTCTTGTATAGAAAGGGCAAGAGTGTCAATCATGTGTTGGACAAAGGAAAAATGTCAGCCAAATTTTTGGTCAGAAATTTCATCAGGTTCTAAAGACTCTCCCTCCTCTTCATCATCACCCCCTCAAAGAAAATGCCCTGGCCGAGGCCTGGGTCAGAGGGGACAGGTGTAGGAGAACCAGCTGGGGCACCCAGAAGAGATCCCACAGCCTGAAGAGTCTGATATAGTTGCCAAGCCTTTGTCATTTCCTCCGCAGAGGGTGTATCTTGTTGTAACACTGGTGTTTCCCTTTGCTTTTCAGATTGATTATTTTTTTTGTTTGTTTCTTTTTAGCAGGCCCTGAATCAGAGACCTGCTGTGAATATATTTTTTTGTTTGGCCTGGTCATTACTTTTATCAGACTTATTTTCTATGGGGTGATTGGAGTACCGGTCTTTAGACTTTTGATGATGAGGACCCCCCTTCAGAATTTTTTTTTTTTTTTATAAAGGGGAAGGCAGACAGAAGCCATGATTTGCAGCCTTAAGACTTATTTTTGTTTGTAAGCTTTACTTTATATTGCTCAAAACACAGAGAAAAACAGTGACTAGCCCAAAATATTAAATGAGAATTGTGGCAGCCTGCCTTGTCTACAATTTAAAAGGCTTTAGTAATTTGGAAGAAAAAAGGGGCCAGTCTTGGTATTTGATTTGTCTGACCTGCCAATTTGTCAGGAGACTCAGAAGTTTGTTCCCAAAAAGGAAAAGCAGAAGGCTCCCAGTGCATGGAACTACTGAAAAATGGTACCCAGTTGAGGTAAAATAAAGAAACGCAGTTAAAATCCACAGAACCACTTACAATTAGATATCTGCTGCAAAAATAATGTTAAAATAAAAATTCCATAGAGTTTTTACCTCAAAAGTGATATTTTTCAGTCAGAAAAAAAGCATGGGAAAGTGAAAAAGGAAGATGGCTTTCCACGGATTCTGGGAACTGAGGAACCATAGGAAACACAAACAAAAGTGCTAAAAACTAAAACATTCTAAAAGCTGTACCATGTAAAAGAAATAACTGATAAAGTGAAAATAAACCACTTCAAGTGAAGGTCAGTAGAGGGAGCTCTGGGGTAGACTTGACCAGTCAGCGGAGAAATGAATCTGACTGGAAGTACAGCAGCACCTACAGGCAGCACCCTCTTAATACAACCTGATTGGCTAATTCCCCTAGCATCATTAGCATAACTCCACCTACAGGGCAGCTGAAACCAGCTGACATAACCGCACTGACTCAAGCATACTGAGGGATTCCTGTGGTGAGAAAAGCTTTTTTTTTTTGTAATTAGAGGTTTTATTCATAGTCATTGAAAACACCGATTTTCTTCTGTTTGTAACCCCCAGGAGGCGCTACCCTTAGGGCTACTACCCCTTTCTGCCCCCACAGAGGCAGGTTGAGGGGCCGGGATCCGTTGACTGGTGCCTCCACCCAGAGGTCGGGGTTAGCACAGTTAAGACTACCACGGTTACAGCCCTCTGAGCTACTGCAACCCCCCTTTCGTCCCACTAGTGACTCACACTGGGTACCAACAATTCTGTTCACCAGTACACTTACTCCACGGAAAATATAATCCAGCTCCCTTTGGGGACCCCCTGTAAAGTAAGGCACAGTTATGCTGCAATCACCAAACAGCAGTTCACCATTAATGTACACAATAGCCAGGATGTAGCTGTGCAAAAACAATCTGATTTATTCAATGGGGAGAACAACAAGGACAGGGGGGATCAAGTTGATTAGCTTATCACTATAATTATCTACCTAGGGCTCTGTGCACAGACCTAACCCTACAGCTTATAGTCCCGGGGTACCCAAGCCCTAGCGGCTAGTCCACACGTGGCAGCTGGTTGGGGCCCTTAGCACACACAATCGTAACAGCCCTGAGCAGGTCAAAGTAAGAGGATAGTTCAGTTAAGTAGACACACTACAGGGAGCGACCCTGAATTAGTACTCACAACCCCAGCAAATGACGATTCCTTCACCCTACCAGGATGGAGCCTGACACTCACCAGTCTTCTTTCGCATCCATATGGTAAACACAACAGCAGAGTCCTTTAATGGCAGCAGGATTTAGCTTGAGCTACTCACACATTTATATGGTAAACAGCAATAGCAGAGCCCTTTAATGGCAGCAGGATTTAACTTGAGCTACTCACACATTTATATGGTAAACAGCAATAGCAGAGCCCTTTAATGGCAGCAGGATTTAGCTTGAGCTACTCACACGTTTATATGGTAAACAGCAATAGCAGAGGGGTACCACACCAGGCAGCAGCAGCTGGGCTCTCCAGGCTTCTCTGTCATCAAGCACTGTAATGGCAGCTTTCTCTTCACTTTTCCCGCGGACTGAGCGCAATTCAGCAATCTTCTCCAGTCCTCCAAACAGGTCGAGCCTGGTGGGTAGCTGCACAAAGCACAGCCTCCTCTGACCGCCAGCTGGTGGGTTTTCTGACTCCTTTCCTCAGGCAAATGGCCACTAGGCCCTTCCGCGCTTCCCGCGCGAACACTCCCAGTGCAGAAGCACACAGCTCCTCTCTCTTCACTGGCCACTACGAATCTCACCCCCAACAGCAAGGGGCTCTCCTCAGTTCGGGCGCTACCCGCTGTCATTGGCTGGCTGCACATGCCAGTCACTTCCTCCGGTTCTCAGTAGTGCAGAAAAAGCGCCATAGCCCATAATACCTTTCTCAGTTACAAACAGCTCCTCTATTGGTCAGTCACTCTGCAGGGTCCCGAGGTACTGATTGGTCCAATTTCACAGTTTGGGACCAAAATGGAGGAAGCAATCGAAACTCTCTAGGCTGCAAAACAAGGCAGGTTAGAACAACTACATTATCATTATTTTTACAGCTTATTTTAAGCAACCACCTACATCCTTTATCAGGGCTCCCCCTGCACTATTAGCGATGGCAGAGTGGAGCGCTCACTTGGCAGCCCGGGTGGAAGTCGAGCATGACAACACTCAAACCCCTCCCATTTTAACCAATTTAAACTGCAAAAGGCAGCCCTTAAAGGGACAGTATACGGAGGCCTTAAAAAGCACTCCACAGACCCCCATTCCGGCGGCTTTATGCCGACTACCAACCAGGCATAGGGCACATTAGGAACCCCCATTTGCAAGGGGGTTACATGTTAAATATTTATTTGGGAGGGGTTAAACAATTACATTTAGTTTCTTTTTACTTTCTGCCTGGTCATTATTTGGAGGGACTACCTCTTAGATTACAAAGATTTTATTTTAATGGCAAAAGAAATAATATTGTTAGGAGATGCTAATGTGAATTGGTATGATAAGGCACATGTTAAAATAAGGAATCATTTAGCCAATTTAAATTTACAACAGGCTATTAATTCATCAACTAGGTACAACCATAAAAACATATCTGAAACTTTGATATGATATTGACTTCTCGATTAGTTAGAATATTGCGGGCTCTTCCCTTAGCAGATAGCCTTACTAATCACTGTGTGGTCCTATTTTATGTTCTTGGAGTGCTCAAAAACCAAAAAATGCTATTTACATAGCCTCATGGTATTAAAAAAAATTAGATTTAGTGGAATGTCATAATTTAATTGCAATAACTGGTTGGTCATATTTGTATTCCAATTCCAAACACTGCTTTTTATGCTTAATTTTATAATAAATGAATTTATTAGGGTTTGTGATGTATTTGGCCCAGTATGTAGGATTGGAATAATAAAAAAAATGATGCCAGGAATGGATTACACCTGAATTGATGGTGAAGATGCAGGAAAGAGATGGTGCCTGCCTGGCATGCCTACATGAAATCACAGTTGCCAGCTTGTTTGCTTAGGCAAACGCAATTAAGAAATGTGTGCAAAAAGTTAGTGAGACAAACCAAATTTGAATTTTTCTTGCAACACCACTTCTCCTGCTCCAATCAGCAGCAGGATAACTGGTAGATTTTAAACAAATTATTAGGCAAGTTAGAGTCTACTGAAGTTCCATTACTCACTATGAAAGAATGTAATTTAACTGATAAATTGGCTATTGCTTCTGAATATTTTTGCTGAAGTTTCTAAACTTGCACCACCCCTGGTGCCTTTGGTTTCTAATTCTAGTAAACAAGCATTTGACTATAATTTCCGTAATTTTGAGCTTAAATTTAGTGATGTGCAGAACCTCTCCAACAGAAACTGAGCCACCCCGAATGCATGCAGCTTGGTTTTCAGGAGACCCGAGCCGAACCAGCCAGCTCAATTCTGATCTCTACTCTGTATTTTTTTTTTCTCACCTCACCAGCCTACCAGTTTAAATACCTGTCATGCGACAGGCTTAAGACAAGCTAGAAGAGGTCAGAGTGTGCTGAGGGGAGTCCGTGTGCAGCAAAGATACTCCGGTTTGCACATGCACAAACTGGAGTATATATAGAAGTGCAGCTCTGATCTTCACACCAATTACATCTCAGCTAGCAGTGGAGATCATTCTTATGTTGGTGCTATACTGTGCCTTGCAGGAGTGGGAGCCTTGCTGCTCAATTTCCAGCTTTGGTTCTCCATTGAATCAGGATGAAGAGGAGAAAAACAGAAGGGAAAAAAAGCACTTGACAGAGGACAGGGTTGGAGATGATATGTGTGTGTGTGTGTGTGTGTGTGTGTGTGTCACTCTCTCTGTATGTGTGCATTGGGGGACAGCATGTGCCAGATATTAGCTGACAGATGAAAATTATGTACCTACCATAATTCTTGATCTTCCTGTGTATCTTCACCATTCATCACTGTCAGGGGTATCCAGCCAGAGGTGCAGCACCCCACGGGAGTTGTTTTTTTTTTTTCCAAGGGGGATGAGCTGGTGCTGGCAGCGCCACCCATGAAGCTGATGTATTGGGCTGTACTCATGGGTTGGCCAGTAATGGCTGTCTGCTCCTCCTCCACCCTAGTTCTGCTCACCAGAGAGATAGAAGGAAAAAAGAGGGATAGAGAAAAAAGAAGCATGGGAGCCTGAGGGATAGAATAAAGAAAGGATATAAAC
Source organism: Neoceratodus forsteri (assembly GCA_016271365.2). Taxonomy (NCBI): domain Eukaryota; kingdom Metazoa; phylum Chordata; order Ceratodontiformes; family Ceratodontidae; genus Neoceratodus; species Neoceratodus forsteri. Next base: position 158,600,955 of record CM057456.1, on the reverse strand, counting down.
TGAAAAATGAATATGCTGGACAGGGGAGAGGAAGAGGGTCTGGGGCTATGGGCTCTTTAGGCCCCAGTCCCTGGACAGGCTAGTCAGGAGACTGTAAAGAAATGTAAATTACATACCTACCATAATTCTTGATCTTCCCTTGTATCTTCACCATTCATTGCTGCTGGGTGTAAGCTGGAGGTGTGCACGTGCTCAGGAGCTTTTATTTTTATGGGAGGAGTTGGCGCCAATGGTGCAGCCCATGAGGCTAAGGCACTGCGTGGCAGTCGAGGGTTGGCCAATAGGCACCACTGACTCCTCCTCCACCCCATTTCTGTTCTGTCAGAGAGAGAAGGAAACAAGGGGGATAGAGAACAATTTTAAGATGAGGCAAGGGAGCCGAAGGATAGGAAAAGGAAAGGATATAAACTAAAAAAGGAATAAGCCGGCAAGAGGACAGAGGGGGAAGAGGGAATTTTCTATCTGGATATTAGGGCTCCAACCCCTGGGTGGCAGCACAGGAAAGAAAGAGAGGGAAACAAATGAGAAAAAGAGAGAAAAGATAGAGGGAGAATAGGTGAGAGACCATTGCTATGCTCAGCCAGAAGACTACTGGCTTATTATTCTCAGATATGAAGACACAGGTGCAAGGATCCTGTCAGGCTTCAGAAACCACTGGACATAGGTCCAGAACAGAAGAGTTTGACATGGTCTTGGAGAATATAAAGCACGGCAGTGTCTGCTACCCCCTGCCCCTAAATCCACATTCAGGAGGAAAGTCCTGGAGCATGTTCCTCTCAAGCTTACCATCTGAGGGCATAGCCAAGGGGAAGAATCCCTAAACAGGAGAGGATTCTGTCAAGAAACAACACCCATAATACAGGGGACAGCGAGAAAATGAAAAGAGGGGGTCCCTATGGGCCCTCACACAGGATGCAATGACCAAGTCCCCCACCCTTTAACCGAGTCGGCAATGGACCAGACAGGTCCATGCCAAGTCACAGAAGGGACCCCACAGTGTATCCCACTGAGAACCCCAGGGAGTTCCCTACAAGGCTAGGGTGAAGACCCTACTCACTGCCCTCCTTAGGTTGGGTGCTCTGTGACTTTAGAGAAGGAAACAGAGGGCCATGAGGTACCAGGGGGAGTCTGCCCCCAATTAGCCTCAAAGAGGGCGAGGGTGAGCAGGGTGGAGGCAATGCCCAGAAGCTGAGGCACAAGAGGGGAAGGTGAGTGGGAACCAGTAATGAATGGTGAAGATACAAGAAAAGATCAAGAATTATGGTAGGTTCATAATTTACATATCTTCCCCTTGTCAGTTTTCACCATTCATTACTGCTGGGTGAGTTCCAAGCCCCCCAGAGGGGACCTGGCACTGCTCAGAGGGAAAAGTTTCCCTCAGCCTCCTGCGGGAGAGACCCTTTTAGCCATACTAAGCCATACCTGGTCTAAGGCTGTTCAGAGCATGACCAGAGGGATGGAAGAAGCCCCTGCAAGTTCCTCCTTGCCCTGCGGGAAAAGAGATGAGTCCCCTGGAAGGCAGAGAAAATCACCCTACGCCAGGCCACAGAGTTAAAATCTTGATAGGCCAAGCCATGCCATCTGCCTACTGCAGATCACTGTCCCTACCAGTCTGGAAGCCACCGCACTGGCATCATACAGTGCCCTTGCTTGGTGCCTTGCAAGCTCCAGACCCTGCGCTGAGAGGGTGATGGCCTGCCTAGATTCCTCAGAGTCAGGCAACAATGCTAACACCTGCACCAGCATTGACCACAAATGCCTGTTGTAGACAGCATGGTGGGCCTAATGTGATATAGAGTATCACATGAGATTAAGAGAATACTCTTCTTTCCCACCGGTCGAATTCCGCAGAGTCCAGATCCAGTGGTCGGTCATGCACCAGGTGCTGTAGCCTGGAAGCAGTGTCTAGGGCTGTCAACCCTGAAGGTGGGTGAGGCACAGAACCTAAGGACTCCTGGGGTTTGCAATACCTCCACCTGCAGTCCGCTGGGGCTGGGGATGTAACGGCTGGTGACTGCCAGGTGTGGATTGATGCTTCCTGGAAAGGAATAGGCCAGGAAGGGACCACAAGGTGGTTTGCACTGAATTCACTCAAGAAGGAGCACATCTCCTGCTCAGTATGGCACCTGACCACATGGGAAATATGGAGCTTCTGAACCAACCTCAAAAGGAATTGCTAATATTCTGTGAAATCTGCATTGGAGGAGAGGTAGACGGAATGCTCCTCTTCCTCAGAGGAGGAAGTAGGGAGCTTGGATGTTCAGAGTCCCCCTGCGGCAGTGGGGACAGGCAGAAGACCTGCTCATCCATAGCCATGACATACCTAGGGAAGACCACCGCAGTAGTTCTCAATGTCTCTCAGATCAAGGGCCCCATAAGACCCACATGGTCAGGGAGAGGAGGTGGTGTCTGCAGAGGCATTGGAGAAGGGCACCTGAAAGAAAAGTACCTGGCCTCTGCCAGGGCTCTGAAATCTCACAGTAGATCATCCCTCATGGGGGGATCCTGTAGCTGACCCAGTCAGTGAATGCTGCAAATTGGAGAACAAATCCTGGCTGAGCCCTGAGGGGGATTCTCCCCTGTGGTGCGACCAGGGTTGCATTGTTCCAGAAGGGCAAACCCCAGCGCTGCCCACCAAGAGCACCTCTGCAGTCTCAGAGGAGGAGGAGAAGCAGGGTTTGGCACTGCTGCTCCTCCCCCCCCAAAGGGTAGTGGAGGAGGGCCCCCATGCTTCAACCCAACCTCTCAGCCCCTCAGATACTAAGGCCGTCCTCTTCCTCATTCTAAGGGGCCCCCCCAAGGGAGGCTGCAAAAGAGGAGATCCCCATCCCAGCCGCAGTAGCCAGGGCAGCACCAGGAGTGGCAACTGCCATGGCTCCTGAGGCTGGGACCATCACCCCAGTGACCCTGGAAGCACTATCCACTGCTGAGCCCCAGATGCAGGCTTCAGCATGGGGGCCCGCAGAGACCGCAGCCTCTGGAGCTGCCGAGGGACGAGCACTGGAGCGCCTGGTGTCACATCCAGGGGGGCTCCCTGACTTTCTGGAATCAGGTAGTCAATCCAGATCGGTCAGCAGGACAGCCCCCTCTGAAGAGGAGGAGACCATGCACACTGCCAAACTGGTGGCCCCGGGAGCCCCCCTGCCAATGGCGCTGCGAACGGCACTGCCGTGGGACATACCACCTGTGGCACTGCCCCAATCACCGGCACTGCAAACGGCGCCAGGATCCGAGACTGCACTGCTGAAGGTCCGTCGGTACATGGCTCAGCAGCTGTGGACTGCAACACCGAGGAGTCTGCACCTCCAAGGAGGCGACTGCCATAGCGGTGCTCCCAACTGGGTTCCAGAGGGAACCAAGCCATTCCTCCAGCACTGTGTAAGAAAATTCCTCTACAGCAAAGCTTTAATCAGAAGAGGAGGTTTCCTCTTCACTGGGTCGTATAGACCCACGACGGGACCTGGAAGAAGGGTCAAGAGTTCTAGCCACGGCATCCCTAAAATGACACTGCCCTCCGAAAGTCGGTGGGGCCCTGCTGACTTTAAACATGCGGATTTCAAGTATGTGGTGGTCCATGGAGAAGCAGGCATTGCAACTGTCCATGTCGTGGTTGGGACTCAAGCAGCGAAGGCAGACATCATGCCAATCCAGAATGGAGTAATGCCGGCCACAGAGGCACTGATGCATTGGAGCACGGCCCTCTTTGAATTTCTTCCTAAACTCCCGAACCAGATACGACACAAACAAATTCACAAAACTACAGCAAAACAGACCCGAAACTGTCATTAAGATTTTTTAAGAAAATAAAAGGAGGGGGCTTACCGGGAGGAAATGGTGTTGGGTGAGCAACTTCAGAAATGGGATGGTAACCATCGAATGGTTGAGGAAAATGGCATTGAAATCAAAAAGGCCTCAGACGCAGGTTTTTTTCTGTTCCCTTGTGAAGCAGGTGCTACCTCGATGGCGGGAGAAACAGAAGTGGGCTGAAGGAGCAGTCAGCGGCGCCTAGCAGCCAATCCTCAAGCGCCACACAGTGCGTTAGCCTGGTGGGCGGCACAGTAGGCACGGACTCCTCCCACAAAAAAAAAACAAACTCCCGAGCAGGTGCATGCCTCTGGCTTATACCCAGCAGTAAAGAATGGTGAAGACTGACAAGGAGAAGATGGGAAAAGAGAAGAAGAGCGAAGAAAGATGGGAGAAGGGAGAGAGAGACCCATCTTCCCCTGCACCATATCCAGGGCTCAGCAACTTTTGGACAGAGATGTGCCTCCCAGAGGCAGGCAGTCAACTAACCAACAGGAGTAGCTGAGGAATAGTATCCACATCTCAGCCTTACTGACCCCTTTCATGGGCAAGACTGAGGCACTGAACGAAGGTGGTGTGGGGAAGGTCCCTCCCCCTTCCTCTAATTTCATCCTGGGTGGAAAAGAACCACTCCTAGGCAGAATTCCCCACCCCCCTGGCTACCGCCTCCCAAGGGAGGCCCCAAGGGTTCGGGGGAATCCCACTCACTCAAAAGCCCTCCCGGTGGAGGGAAAGGAGCTTGAAGAGCTGGAATAATATTTCAAAAACAGAGAGGGGGGAATGAAGGAGGAGTCCCTGTTGGCCACATTCCCTCCCCCCAATCTCAGGAGACCCTTGCCACCAAATGTCAGCCCACCCCGGCAGGTCTGGGCTGACCTTGGAGGGCTATCCAAGGACAGTGGAAGCACAGCCCATCACGGGTTCCCCCCTTCCCCCAAGGCTGGGATGAGCCACCCTACCAGCTCTCCTCCTATATCAACTCCGCTGCATAACAAGAAACAAGAAGAGGGACCCTAGGGCCACAGTGGGTAGGGTCATGACTGGTTCTCAGAGGCAGAGGGCAAGCAGGGAGGAGGCATTGCACAGGGACTGAGGCCTTCTGAGGGGAAGGTGGGAGGGTGCCAGTGAAGATGCACAGGAAGATCAGGAATTACAGTAGGTACATAATTTTCATATCTTCCCTGTGTCAGTCTTCACCATTCATCACTATAAGGGTGAGTACAGAGTCCTCCAAAGTGGGTTCATCACTTCCCTGAGGGACAGAAGTCCCTCAGCCTCTCATGGGGGAGGACCACTCGAAGAGGAGACCTACTTCAGGCCAGTTAGGCTTGTGAGTGGTCAGGGGGAGGCGGGGTTCCCTGGGGGAAGGAAGTCTTCCCTGCAGATCCTGCCTCATCCGGCAGGAGAAGAGAGGTCCCCCAGAATGTGACGGCAATTACCCGATGCCCGGCCAGGGGTGATAACCTCAAAAGGCAAAGACATGCCATCCCCCTTATACAGATCGCTGTCCCCACTAGCCATGAAGCTACCACACTGGTGTCATAAGACGTCCTTGCCTGGTGCCTTGCTAACTCCAGGCCCAGAACAGAGAGGGTGGTGGCCTGCCTGGTTGCCTCTGAATCAGGCAGCAATGCCAGCACCAAACCCAGCATCACCCAGATATACCTACTGTAGGTAGTGTGGTGTGCCTGATGAGAAGTCATGCATAGTATTATCCACACTGAGGAGAAAACTCTCCACCTCAAGTGGCCGAACTCTGCAGAGTCCACATCCGGGGGTTGGTCATAGACTGGGTGCCTATGCCGGGGTAGGGGTGTCCAGCAGCATCACTTCCACTGAGGGATAAGGCAAGGAACCTGGAGACCCCTGGACTGCACAATACTGAACTGGAAATCCAAAGGGGCTGGGGCGGATGGGAGCTGCCAGGTGCTGTATGACACTTCCTGGAAAGGTATGGGCCAGGAAGGGACCACCGAGTGATCCGCACTGTATTCGCCCAGGAAGGTGCGCATTGTATGCTTGGTGTTGGGTCTTGCTATGTGACACAGGTGCAGGTCCTTGACCAGCCTCATGAGGAAGCGCTGATACTCCATTTGATCAGCGTCGGAGGAGAGGTGGACAGATGTATCCTCTCCCCCAATGGAGAAAGATGAGGAGGCCGAAGAACCCATAGATTCAGACTCCAGCTGCAGCAGGGGGAGACAGGTGGAAGAGCTGCTTGTCTATGGCCCCAGCGTATCTTGGAAATTCTGCAGCCTGAGCTCTGAATTGTTTCCATGTCAAGGGCCCTGAAGGACCCATATAGCCTGGAAGAATGACTGGACGCAGAGGCAGGGGGAGTGACACCTCTCACCTTCAGTGGGCTGCCTCTGTCAGGGCTAGGGGACATAGCAGGTGATCCTGGACGATGAGGGGATCCATAGGTTGGTTCAGTCAAATGCCGCTCAACCAGGCTGAAGCAGTCAGGATTGAGCCCTGGAGGGAAAGCACCACTATGAGGGGACCGGGGCTGCATTTGTCCAGAAGGGTGGACCCTAACCACACCCAACAAGGACTCCCTCAAAGGAGACAAGGGAGAGAACTTAGGCTCGGCATTGTGGCTCCTCCCAGAGCCCCAAAGGGCTCCAGAGGAGAGCCACAGCCCCTCGCCCTGGCCCCTCAATCCCGCCGACTCTGAGGAAGACCTCTTCTTCATTCCCTGTGCCAGGGACAGGCCCAATCCCACAGGCTCCCTGAGGTGAGCTGCAGAAGAAGGAGTCCCTGTTATAGTCTCGGGGGGGGGCGGCACTGGGGACAGCAGCTTGCCCCACCCTAAAACCCGAACCACTCCTGCTATCAGACTGGGGGCTGCTATCCTGCACCTTTGCTCTCTGTGCTACCGTCGGTGCAAGAGCCGGTGCCAACTGTTGTCACTGGAGCCGCGGGGAAGGGCACCTGGGAAGGCACATCAGTACCAGGCCCCGGAGATCCCTCCAACTCCAAGGAGTCGGGTTGCCAGTCCAGGTCAGCCGGCTCTACTAGCAACCCCGGGGCTCTCCCACCCTCGGCACTGCAAGCAGCACTGTGGGTGGCCCCAGTATCCCTTGTGGCACTGTCTCAATCACTGGAACAATAAGTGGCCCCAGGATCCAAGGCATTGCTGGTGGTTGGCACTGAGGAACCTCCCGTGCCAGACCCAGCAACCGTGGGTAGCGACACTGGGGTAGCCTGCACCTACGAGATGGTGACTGCCTAGGCGGTGCTGCCAGCCAGGTCCGGGGGGGGGGGAACCAGACAGGTCCTCTGGCACTGTGGAAGAGGCCTCCTCCCTGGAAAGGCTAGAGAAGGAGGAGGCCCACTCCTCACTGGTCCATATAGGGCCATGAGGGATCCTGGAGGAAGGGCGAAGAGACCTGTGTTTGGAGCCTCTCAAGCGATGACACCCCCTGAAAGTCGGCAGAGCCCTGCTGACTTTAAACGTGCGGTATTCTAGAACTCTGTGGTCCATTGAGAAGCAGGCATTGCAGTTATCTGTGTCATGCCGAGGTCCAAGGCAGGTTAAACAAACATCATCCTGGTCCATAATGGAAATTTGCCAGCCACAGGGACACACACACAGAAGAATGTCTCTTGTCCCCAGAAGCAGGCATGATGTGGTGGTAACCAAAACAAAACAGTAAAGACATGGCGGAAAGGTCTTACCGGTATCTTTATGTAAATAGTGCTGAGTACTGAATGGGCAGAACCGAGCGAAGTTGAAGTGTGGCATCGAACGCTGTGTTGAAGTCTGGCATTGCACCAAAAAGTAGGCCACAAACTATGATGACGCAGTAGAAATTCTCCGCTGCAGGTGAGGTGCTGTCTCAATGGCGGAAGCAGCAGAACTTGGGCAGAGGAGGAGCTGACGGCCATTACTAACCAACCCGTGAGCACCATGCAATGTGTTGGCCTTGTGGGCTGCGCCACCAACTCCTCTCCCTTGGGGGGGAAAAAAAAAAAAGGTCCTGCGGGGTGTTGCACCTCTGGCTGGACACCCCTGACAGTGATGAATGATGAAGATCGACACAGGGAAGATACAGACTTTGCAGTCTGCACAAAAACTAACGAGCTTTCTTTAAACTAAATAAGATACTAAAAAAAGGTACAATGAGGAAAAAAGGCCATCAGTATAGCTTAGAGGTTAGAGTAATGAACTGTGAAGGAGCTTGGTATATCCAGCAGGCCAGGGTTTGAGCCCACAACCTCCACTTGCGTACTATGAGACTCTGAGCAGGTCACTTAACAACAGTATAGCTGTGAGGTAAGAGTAAGGAACTTGGCACATCCAGCAGATCTGGTTTGATTCCCATGATCTCCACTTGCCTACTGTGCAACTCTGAGCAAGTCACTTAAGCCACCCCAATGCTCCCAGGTTGCCCCTGAAAACAGGCACTTGTGCCTAATGGGCCTTCCCCAGTTACCAAAATAAAAAAAATACACACAAAAAGAGGATACTGTGTGTGTTTGCGGGGGGGGGGTGCCACATGCCAGTCTCGGACATTAGCTGTCAGACTCTGCACGTAAAAGTGGCCAAGAATCCAAAACTAAAACCAGAACCTCCCTTGTTTCGTACTGTACACCTCTATTTAAAGACCACTAAACAAACTCTAGGATATATCTTAGGGTATGAATTTGAAGACACAAATGGGTGCCGATATGATGGATTTACATTTGGTCCAGTATTGGACCTGACAGCCCATCCAATGACTAGTTTAATCAGTCAGTCTTTATGTCTTGCAGCGATTCCACAGCTTTGGAAGCAGGCAACTGTTGTACCAATATTTAAATCTAGTGACTGTTCCGTAATCTTTCAAAAAAAACTATCATCCTATTTCCCTGCTTACCAACCTCCCCTCTCCCCCAGCCAAGATCCTGGAGCAAATTAGTGTTTGACCAGGTAAAAGAATATTTAGACTCCAGGAAATTTGTTAACATCTTGTCAACATGGCTTCAGGGAAAATTATAGTACCCCGACAGCCACACTGGAGATTATGAATATCCTCCAAAGGACCTTGGAGAGAAATGGCTTGGTAAGTGCTTTGTTTCTAGCTTTATCAAAGGTCAATCTTGTTAATCACCATCACCTGCTAACAAGACTTGAGAATCTTGGCTTTTCATCGGTTACAAAAAACTGGTTTTCACATTATTTGTCCAACAGAACGCAATCTGTTATTCTTGGCTCTACCACTTTTCCTTTAATTGATATACATACTGGCGTTTCCTAGGGATCTGTTTTGGGCCCCATTCTTTTTAGCATTTTTTTTTTTTTTTTTATATAAACACATTACCCTCTGTTGTTCATGATTCAAATACTTTTGTTGTGTTTGCTGATGACAGTGTTGTACTGACCTGGTGGTAATCATATTGACGGCACTAGATTATAGGGGAATTTTGATACTGTACAATAATGGTCGATTGAAAATAGTATATTATTGAATTTAAATGCTTCCAGGACCAAATTCTTGTTTTTTTGGTACACAAAAACAAAAAGAAATCAAGCAATTTGTGCATCTTCCTTATTTTAGTGATTTGACTGGTGCCAAAACTCAACAAGAAACAAGTTTTCAATATTTGGGATTTATACTGGGATTAGCATTCGACCTTTCCAGTTCATATTAATTATGCTGTTAAAACTATGCACTCTCGTTTAGGGCAGTTATAGCGATTAAGAAGTTGTTTAACATCTCACTCAAGGAAGGTACTGGCACAATCATTATTGTTACCTGTTATGGACTATGGTCTTCTAATATACCCATCTGCTGCTATCATTGCTCTTCAATGTGTAAAAACACTACCATTCAATTTGTACATTTGCAAGTTCAGCTTCATGTCACACTCACTAATGATCTTTGTATAATGGGCTAGGTTGGTTTCCGTTTGAGCAAAGGCTTGTTTATTTTAACTTGTTAGCATTCAAAAGGTGTTCAGTGCTATACATATTGGGCTAGGCTCACAACTGGAGTTGTGGTGCCAGCCAGTGAGGACTTTAGCAAGAATTACTTTGACTTCTGAGGTGCCTACTACAGTATATTGGCAACAGTGGTCCCCACCTTCAGTCTACTGAATTCACCGGTGGTGAAACCGACCCTTGATTTTTCAGAAACTGAAGATGGACATGTAATTCCCCCACAATGGGGGTTCCTAAAATGTCTTCCTGAGCTTGCCCAATGCCCACTACCCGGTTGGTGTTCTGTGTCTCAGTGTTGAATATGCCTGCATGAGAAAGCCCTGTTAGCCTCCGTGCCTGTCTCTTTAAGAGCTGCCTATTTTCATAGGATATAATTAATCTGGGTGGGGACTGAGTGGTTTTAGGCTCGAGTCCCATCCGGGCTGTAACATTGCTGCTTCATTCTGCCGTCGCTATGTGCACAGAGGGAGCTCTTATAGGATCTGTGATTGTTTGCTGATTATCTACTTTAATAATAATAATAATAATAATAATAATATAGTAGTTTGTCTAACCTGCCTTCCTTTGCAGCATGGACTTTCTGCTTAGAGCCACCATTTTGGTTCTGGACTGCCAGTTCAGACCAATCGGTACCTTTGGGGACTCTAAAATGGAGACTGTCACCAGAGGTCTTGTGGGAGTGAATTCTGTAGGGAATTGCAGTTTTTACTGTTTGCACCTAAATGGACCTAAAGGGGGAGCCCTTTCCGTGACAGACAGATGAATCAACCAACCAAACCTTTTGGATCACTGGGAAATCCCAGAGCTGCCTGCAGCAGTGAGTCAGTCGAGAGCTGGAGGTGAGGAAGTGAACAGCTCGAGTTACTCGAGCAGCTACTCCTGTGTGGTAGCACGGGGGATTCAGCATGAAGGCTGTGTCTGGCCTGCCTGCTACCATCTTCCAGTGTGAAGAGGCCTGCAAGTTAAAGTGGACTATATCTGAATAGTGTTTGCTGAGACCTGGATCCTGAATTGAGAGAGAGTGAATTTCGCCTGGTGTGGACCGAAGACTTGCTCCAGAAGTGATCGGCCTGTCAGGATCCCGAAGAAAACAGCAGAGAGAACAGTTTGCCCAGAGACCCTGCTTAATTGCAACTGGACTTCATCCGAACTGTGGTATTTCGTTGTTTTGCTTATAAGTGTGCTGAATGTGCTGTGTGGGTTGTGATTTGGTTCCCCACCACAGAATGGGTTATGCTAGCTGGAAGCTGCTCCAGCACTTAAACAGATTTAATCTGAACTGTCTTGTCTGGTCTGAGCCCTATCATCTTGGCCTAGACTGCTGCTCCTGCCGCAGAGACGTATCCAACGAAAGACACGCTTGGGGATTCAGCTCCCTGCTCAATACCATCAAACAGGCACTGACCACCAAGATGAGTCGTGTGGGCCCTGCTTCCCCTGGCAAACCAGAGCAACAATCAGAGGTCTTCATCTCGTCAGTCCTGCCTCCTGGTCTGGCTAGCATGAGTGACCAACAGGGTAGCTCCCTGTAACAAAGCTACAATCACTGTGTGTCATCTGATTTACTTGTTTGGGTTTGTCATCACGAACTGAGCCATCTGGCTCCAAAATACAAATTTTGGGTCAAAGTGCATGTGGATCATTTCTTTCCTAAGGGCCCCAACAACAGCTGCAATGCTGGACTACCCCAGGCAATGCTTCAGGCTAGCCTGAGTAACAACTGGGTACCCAGAGTGTGCGACTGTGACACAGGAACTCTTAGTGCATGTATGCTTTGTCTGAATAAACCAGATCTGAAATCAACTGCTAGATTGCTGCCCTACCCTTGTTCACGTCCCCTGAACAAATCAGATTCTATTCTTTCTGCACCTAACTTGGCTAGCATGTACCTTTGTGGAGGGGATATTGCATTGTCACTGAACTGTTATATTGCAGGTCTCATTCTACAGGGGGTCTCCAGGGCCTTTGCAGCTGATCCAGCCCTGGTGGCAAGTGTACAGAGTATGGGTTCAGTATTGTTATCATATGGTCTATGTGATTGTTTATCTGCTTACATGTTTAGGCCACTACAAGGGTTGGTGGGGGTTTATAGTGTCCTAAAGGACTATACCCAAAGCAGTTACGCTACCCCTAAACCAGTCCTCCGGGTGAAGGTGCCCTTCACTGAGCTCAGGCCCCTCAACCCATGCCTAGTCATGCAGGCAGGGGTAGTATACCTTAGGATAGTGCCACCTAGGGGTTACACACATCAAGGCAAGCACTCTAATGCAGATGCAAGTGCAAATGTCGATACTCCGCTCACCATTAGAAATGCATTTTATTCTATATGAGAAGGTGGCACTTAAACTGAAATGTTTAGTGTAGCAGGAAGTCACCTTGGAGAGGTATGTGGCTGCAAGTAGAGTTCCACTGGGTTTACATATACTTAAATTTCTGAGTTTTGGGAGAGATAGAGACTTCCTTTTTACCTTGGAAAGAATTACAGGATGCCTCATTGAAATTAATTAGACTGATCATTAAGGATTCGATCTGGGTGCAGAAAGAACTAATGACAGAAGTAAGACAAAAGGAGGATGATTTAAATAAATTCATCAGCCATCCATAGTTTAACAATTTCAGAAAACAACTGATAGACCATCATTACATTTGAGAATAAAATTAGAGCTTACAAGAAGAAATGGATTAGTGACCAGAGAGACTATGTTAATAATTGTCTATAATTGGAAACAGTTTGAAAAGAGAGAACAATTAGCAGTCTCGTTCGATCCTAAATGGACAGCAAAACCTGCTAATCCGCAGGAAGATACTAGTGCTGAAAATTCAGCTACTAATTCGTGTGACAGGGTTGAATAAGACTCTGCCCCATTTGTTATGCAGAAAGAGTTAAATGCAAGAATCTGTTCTAGTCTCTCCCTTTCTGTCTCTTGTCTCTCTGGTTGTGCAATCAGATGTTCTCGTGAGACCTAGGAACTGATCACTCTCATGGTCACGCGATTCTCTGCCTTTCACCATCTCTCTGCCTTCACTTGCTGTTTGTCTTTTCTTCCCCCTTGCATGTCTGCAGTTATAAAAATATATGTGAATCTTTATATGAAACTGGGATGCCTTGGTTTGAAATATATAATAATTATACTGTTGAAATGATTGCAAAAAGCTATTTGGAATTTAGGGGATTAACCTGAGATGCAGTTTGAGCTCCTGTCAGGCTTGTTTTCAAACTCTTTTGCAGAGCTGTCAAGCAGGAGGCTAGCTTGGGACACTGTTCTATTTGCAAGCCTGCTTTGCAAAGAAACTGACAAGAACTCTGATACATTTTGTAAAAATCAGGATATCTCCTCAACGAACTCAGGATGAAGTTAATTGTCAGGCAAAGACTTGTTATAAAAGCATCAATATTTTTGCTGGAAAGATTGAATCTTAGAATTAGAGATACCCTCAGATGAAGGACTTTGTTTTCTCTGTTTGTACTGCCTTTGTAAATAGTCATGCTGAACAATTTTTATTTTTTTATTTTACGGTTATTGATAATAAAATACTACTTGTGAATTTTATATCTGCTCCTGGTTTTCCTATGCTTCCTAACCTGTACCTCAACAACAATTCAGATGCAACATCTTTTTTTATGGAAGACTCGATTTCAGAGGAGTCTTCCACATCAAATCTGCAATCAACTATGCTATAGCCCACAGGTGACTTTCAGAGCACCAGGACCAGATGAGGTAAATGGAATAACAGGAGGCACAAGCAGTCGAGGGGTGACAACACCCTTCCAGAGGCAGACAAACACTGGAGAGGGAAGTCCAACAGACCTATGGTCCACAGAGGAGGGGCCCCCGGGAGGTCCATACCAGACCCGATACCAGACTTAATTCCATGTAATGTTATCAATCTATTGTCCATTAAGTTAAGTGATGTTGATGTGTCTGCACTGAGTAAAGGGTTAACATTTGTAACTACTAATTAACTAAATCCTTTTCGTTTGTATACTGATTTGCAAAAATTCTTTAGAAATCTAAATTTGAAACATTTCTACTCTGATGAGAACAGCTTTGTAGTGGATGTTGAATCCGAGAAAGACTCTATAAACTAATGAAACAGTTTGTACATATTCAAAACTTTAAACCACATTCGTGCTTCATTCCTCCCATGAATCCCATTGTTAATACTTTTCAGAGAGCATGTGAATGTGAGTTTCAGAAGCTTGCCAAATTTAGACCTTTTACACCTCACTATGGTAACCTTATAAGAGATGAACACTGTGCCATCACCCGGCTAAGCAGCAATCAGGATCTTACCATAAAGCATACCGACAAGGGTGGTGGCGTTGTTATGGATACGACAAAATACATTGAGGATGTCAATAGACAATTGAGCAATTCTAGGTTTTATTATAAATTGAATTATGACCCCACCTTGTGTTTAAAAAAAACAAAAAAAAAAAAAACAACAACTGATGCATAGGTCACTGGGACTCATTTACAGGGTTGGATTGATGTTAAAACCAGGGACTTTAAGATTACAGCCTCCCCTGGACACTTTCTGGGACTTCATGGCATTGGGGGACCGGAGGCCATCATCCGGTTGCCCTCCCACTCCCTCTGCCCTAACTGGCCGAGTGCAGCGGCGACCTGAGATGGGGATGCACAGGGGGAGTGTCGAGACTTCATGCCTCCAAGCCACATCGCCCAATCCACCTCCAAGTGCTGAGGCCCTGCCCGCCCCCCCCAGGAGGGAAGCAACCAATGGATGCGCTGTAATCTCTCCCTACAGGTCTCCGCTCCTGGCACCCGGGCTTAGGGCATGAACACAGGTCACCAGCCTGCCGAGCGAACCCCTTTGCTTGGCGCCATGGAGCTGGCTGCCCAATTCAGTCTTGAATGCAGTTCTTTTACTTTTATAGGGAATCATTATCTTCAGGTAAGTGGCACCATTATGGGTGTCACTTTCACCCCCAATTTCACCAGTCTATACCTGGGTCTGTAGGAGGAACGGGGCATTTATGATTCAGACAGAAATCCATTTTTTGATAAAATGTGCCTCTATCATTGTTATATCGATGATATTTTAATGGTGTGGTGGGGCTCAGTTGAGGAGATGAACAGTTTGTTCAGTACCTAGAGTCTAGTAATAGGAATTCACGTTTTTCAATTTCTTACAGCAACTCCAGTATTCTATATTTGGATGTGTTATTGATCAATAATGATGACAATTATATCAATATCGATCTCTATTGCAAACCCATGGATATAAATGCACTTTTACTGTCCAGCTCATGTCATCCCCACCACACCATTGAGAACATACCGATTAGCCAATGGCATGGGGTCATAATGTCGAAAGACATTAAGCTGCAGCAATATACCGCGCTGCCAATACAGTGCAATATATAACAGCAGCATTAGTTTCCGCACTTCTGAACCCCACCCAACTTAAAGTCATCTGACTCAAGTGCTGTTAACAGTTAAAATTGCACAAAGTGTAAAAAATGTAAAAATCCATGCGTCTGGTACCAGGAATCGAAACCCAATAACAAATGCACTGCCTGCACCTCTTGCTGCCAGTGGCTCATCCCATCAAGCCACGGCAGTTGCTTGGTGGATCCCTGTCCCAGCAGAGGTCTTATCCTCTGCCTGGGAGAGTGACAGGGGGCACTACCGCGCATACACCCTTTCATGGTTTTGCACCCTCTCACTCTTCCCTACCATGCTGTTCCTGTTGCATGGTTTTGTCATTCTCTGTAGAGCATATGACAGAGAGACCCGGTACGTTAGCCAATTCCAATGTGTATGGCGTAACTGCAGTACTGACAAGTATTTTGAGCAGACAGTATGGCAACTAGATTTCATCAGCAAGGATATAGCCAGGATTCTGTCAGTAGGGCATACAGTATGGCTAAAAGTACAGATCACCAGTAAATGGAAATTACGTACCTACCGTAATTCTTGATCTTTTTGGACGAGTCTCCACCACTCATTCACACTAATGGGATCAGTGCCGGAGGCACTAGGACCTATCAGGAGCAAACTGTTTTGTTGGAAGGTCGGCGCCTGAGATGGCGCCATGAGCCTCAGCTCATGCGGTAATGAATATCTCAGCGTCGACCTTCCAACCGCCTCAGTACCTTTTTTCCCTGAGGAGGGCAGCCTAACTAACCTAGAAGGATAGCCTAGCCAAAAACTGGACATAAATCAACAAAGAAGTCTTCACAGCCTAAAGATTTGAGGGAGTGAAGCCCAACAACAGAGGTGAGCTCGCGGGATGGAGGGTGGGCGTGTGAATGAGTGGTGGAGACTTGTCCAAGAAGATCAAGAATTATGGTAGGTACGTAATTTCCATATCTTCCTGCACACAAGTCTCCACCACTCATTCACACTAATGGGAAAGTACTGAGCTAATAATCCCCCGAGAGGGCGGCAGGAGAGACCAAGAGCTCACAGTTTTAGGACAGAAGTCCATTAATGATGGTTCTGCCAAAGGACAGATGTCATCTGGCATGGACATCTAGGGCATAGTGTTTAACGAAAGTATGCACTGAGCTCCAGGTAGCTGCATTGCAAATATCTGTAATGGGAACGTTGTGATTTTCTTCCAGAGATGCCGCTACCACCCTAGTAGAGTGAGTGTACATTCTGCCCTCCAGCTTAACCTGCGCCATGGAATAACAGTGGCGAGGGCATGCCACTAGCCATGCTGAGATACACCTGATAGTGACAGGTTGGCCCAGCTGGGTCTAGCTAAAAGAAACAAACAGTTGTTGAGCTTTACGAAAGTCCTTTGTTCTAGCTAGATAGAAATGCAAAGCTCTCTTGACGTCCAGGGAATGAAGAGAATGTTCTCCTTCATTTTGGAAGTCCATAAAGTAAGAGGGAAGGACTAAAGGTTGGTTTAGATGGAACTCCAAAACAACCTTAGGAAGAAATTTAGGATGGGTTCTAAGAACTACTTTGTCTTTATGGAACACAGTATATGGAGGGTCTGTGACCAAGGCATGTATCTCAGAAACCCTGCAGGCTGAGGTAATGGCCACCAGGAAGGCCGTTTTCCAGGTGAGAAATTTTAGCTCACAGGTAGCCAGAGGTTTGAAAGGCTTTCGAGTGAGCATGTCTAGCACAAGATTAATGTCCCAGGCAGTGACTGGACGTCTTATAGGAAGTCTGGTATGCAGAATTCTCAACCACAGGGAACTGAGCTAGTGACAAGGAAAGTACCGGCTCATGATAAGCTGAAATGGCACAAAGGTGAACTTTGACTGTAGAGTACTGCAGGCCTGAATGTGAGAGGTCTAAGAGGTACTCCAAAATTTTATCTGGTGGGCAAGAAAAGGGATTTAAAGAGGATTTTGCACACCAGAGCGAAAAACGCTTCTATTTGGCTGTGTAAATTTTTCTAGTGGCTGGCTTCCGCGCAGCCAAAAGAATATCTGAAACCCTGCAAGAGGACATTGAATCTGTTCACTTCTATCTCTTCAGAAGCCAAGCGTGAAGTTGAAGAGACCTCAAGTTGGGATGAACAATCGGCCCTTGAGTCAAGAGGTTCGTCTGAAGTGGGAGTGGTTTCGGCTGAGCTGCTGACATACTGTTGAGTAGTGGAAACCACATTTGTCGAGGCCAGAAGGGAGCTATGAGGATCATTTTGTCCCCCTTGGATTTGAACTTGAGAAGTACCCTCCGAATTAGAGGAAGAGGCAGAAAGGCGTATAGAAAGCGTTTTGTCCACTGCAGCCTGAATGCATCCTGACAGAAAATACCAAGCCCTGGATTTCTGGAGCAGAAGAGAGGCAGTTTTGTGTTGAGTGGGGATGCAAAGAGGTCCAGGTCTGGAGTTCCCCACTCTGCGAATATTGACTGAACTACGGCTGAGTCGAGAGACCATTCGTGAGGATCTGTCTCTGTTCTGTTAAGGCGGTCTGCCAGTCCGTTCTGTACTCCTGGCAGGTAGACCACTTGAATTAGAGACTTATGCTGCAAGCACCATTCCTATACTTTCATCACTTCTCTGCATAAGGGGTAAGAGTGAGCGCTGCCCTGTCTGTTGATGTAATACATCACTGCTTTTTTGTCCGTTTGAAGGAGAATGCTTTTGTGACAGAGAATGTTCTTCAACGCCTGGACCGCATAAAGGACGGCTCTCATTTCCTAGACATTTATGTGAAGCTGGGACTCTACCAGAGTCCACGTACCTTGAGTGTGGAGAGCCTGACAGTGAGCCCCCCACCCCATCAAGGACGTGTCTGTGGTAATGGAAATCTGATGATCCAGAGGACCCTTCTAGGAGATTGTTCTCTTGTGATCACCAGGTGAGTGACCTCTTTAGAGGTGCTGTCACCTTGATGAGAAAGGACTGCGGGTGAGTGGTTGGGGACCACTGAGTACTGAGCATCCACTGAGAAGTTCTCATGTGAAGGCATGCTAGGGGTACAGTGAACAGCGAGGATGCCATGAGGCCTAGCATCCATTGCATCGAGAGAGCTGGAACCAAGTTGCTCTCCTCGATGTGATGGGCCATCTGAAGGATATCGCTCCTCCTGTTCTCTGGAAGAAAAGCCTTCACACAGGAGGTGTCTAGAAGAGTTCCTATAAAAAGAAGTCTCTGGGAGGGCTGCAGCTGCGATTTGAGGTTTAGCAGGACTCCTATGGACGTGAGAAAGCTTGAAGCCGTGGCTATGGCGTCCAGAGTTCACTGCCTGGAAGGACTTGCCAGAAGCCAATTGTCCAGATAAGGGAACACTTGAATTCCGATCTTTCTGAGATGTACTACGAGAACTGCACAACACTTTGTAAAAAACTTGTGGCGCCGAGGATAGCCCAAAGGGCAGGACTGTGAACTGATAATGCTATCCCACAGCCACAAACCTTAGGAATTTGTGATCCTTTGGGTGAATAGAGATGTGCTGGTAAGCATCCTGCATGTCTAGGGAGGCTAGCCAGTCATGCTGATGAAGCAAAGGTAACAAGGTTCCTAGTGAAACCATCTTGAATTTCTCCTTGGGCAGACATCTGTTTAGTTTTCTGAGGTCTAAAATGGGGCGCATGCCCCCGGTTTTCTTTGGAACCAGAAAGTAATGGGAGTAGAATCCTGTGTTCCGTTGATGCAGCGGAACTAACTCTACTGCCCTGTTGTTCAGAAGGCCCAGATTCTCGGAGGCGAAAAGGTCTGACTGAAGTGTTGACAGCCTGGGCTGCTGTTTGGGTGGACGATCCGGAGGGGTCTCCACAAGATTGAGTGAATATCCCTTGTGGATTATCCGGAGGACCCATTTGTCTGAGGTTATTGACTTCCATTGATTGTAGAAGTGCGTCAGATGACCTCCCACTGCTGAGGCAGCTCAGGTGGGACTTGGGCCAACAACTCAGAAGGTGGCACTGGGCGCATTAGGTCCTTGCGCCTTCTGTTGCATTTTCTTTTGAGGCTGGGGGGCCTGGTTTTTATGAAAACTTCCTCTGCCTTTGCCTCGAAAGGACTGACTGTTATGGAACTGGCGTTTATTAACACCCCTTCGAGAGGGGACAGGAGGTGGTCAAGCTAACTTAATGGCCGACCTAGTTTTTTGTGTAGCTTCTAGAGCCTGTTCTACTTGAGGGCTGAAGAGATACACACCATCAAAAGGCAACGCCATTACCTGCTGCTGTGCGTCATTCGTGAAACCTGAAGTGCGCAGCCAGGAATGACGGCGGGTACAAATGCAGGCCGCTGCCACTCTGGAAGCAGTATCGAAAGCATCCATAGCCGCTTTAACCTGCTGGTTGTTGTATTCAATACCCCTGGTAATGGTTTGAAGAAGCTCTGACTTTGTATCAGATTCTGGCAGAGCTTTGACCATCTGTTTGAGCGAATGCCAAAGAACATACTCATATTGAGAGAACTAACCCTGGTAGCTGGCAATACGCATACCCAGGGTGGAAGCAGCAAAGACTATGTTACCTAAAGTGTCCATCTTATGAGATTCTTTGTTAATAGATTGAGCTGTAGTAGTTTGGGGGAGGACGACCTTATTCTCTGCCAAAACTACAATAGGATCCGAAAAGGCTTGGGACACCAAAATGGGTCGATCCTTGAGGGCCGAGTATTTCCTATCTATGGATTTAGCCACCAAAGGAATGACAGCAGGATTACTCCATACCATTTGAGACAGCGTCTCAAAGGATGGCTGTACCGGAAGAGTCAAATCCGTAGGGATCTCCAGAACATGGAGATACTGGAGTCTTAGCAATTTCCCAGGATCGATGTCTATAGTTTGGAGAGAAAGGGTGGAAATCAAGTTTTTCAGCAGAGACTTAAAAGACAGGTCCTCGACCACAGGCTCTGCAGCAGGAATAGATCCTGTTTCTTCCACTTCATCACCCAGCCTAAGGTCTGAGTCAGGCTCAATGTCATCTTCTGACAGTCCAGGAGGGACTGTATTGTCAGGAAAGGAGTGGAAATCAGATGGAAATGAAGAAGGAAAAGGGTTAAAGGAGGAGTCCTGAGAGGTGGATGACGCCCTAAGGACCCCCGGCACCGCAAAAACGCACGGCGCCGATGAAGCGCATGGCACAAGGACAAGCGCCGGCTGCACAGTGCCGACAAGGCGCATGGCACTGAGGATCCACATGGCGCCGAAGACGGCGCATCGAGGCTGGATGATGCCATGGTGCCATGTGCCGACGAAGCGCATGGCGCCAAGTAACTCAACAGCACCAACAGACGCATCGGCGCCAAGGATGGCATCGAGCATGCCATCAACACAGAGGGTGTCAAAAATACCCCAAAACTCTGAAAAACAGGATTTGAGGGGAAGGGAGGAAGAAGAGAAGGAGATAGAGGTATGGTGCTGGCCCCTGTGCCGCAGTCATATGGGGGGACACCTAAACAGGTGACCGAAGATGGTGCGTGCAACCAGGGAGGCTCAACTACCCTACCTGGTCACCCAAGAAGCCCGAAGGCCCCTGAGTGATCACGCCAGGCAGCTGGACCAACCTCCGAGCCCATTGCTCCATATGAGCAGCCCACTGATGAAACTACTCATCTGAAGACCTACCAGAGGGCGGGGTAGGGCTCTGATGTCAAAGACATTGGCTACCAGAAACAGAAGCTGGCACCTAAGGAGGAGACCAACAACTAGCTTCAATAACTGACCGCCTACGTGCAGACATATCAGAGGGCGACCTTGAGTGATGCTTTCTCTTTTTTGACCTATGGGCCAAAGAAGAGTTCTCGAGGCCAATGGTGCAGAGAATGCGACCATTTATTTTTATAAGCTTTGAGGGACTGCCCGTCTCGGCATTGATGACCATTGTCAGACCCCCGGAGAAGGCGGCAGACCGGACCCAGCCCTGCTGACTGAACAGCTTTCATACAAAGTCTCCCTACCATCACCTTGACCTGCTCATGGTCGACTCCACAAAGTAGGCTGAGACTTCTTTGTAAATGAGAATAAACTTAAGCGATACTTATTCGAGATATTACTACAAAACAATAAAACTGAAAACTATGCTGCTAGTTTGAAGTTTGACTCCCGGCGGGTGAGCGACAGTCGCTGAAGAACACTCAACAGCGGGAAAAAAGGAACTGAGTTGGTTGGAAGGTCAACGCCGAGATATTCATTACCGCACGAGCAAAGGCTCGTGGTACCACTCCTCGCGGCCCCGTCTCAGGCGTTGACCTTCCAACAAAAAAGTTTGCTCCCGATGGGCCCTAGTGCATCCGGCGCTGATCCCATTAGTGTGAATGAGTGGTGGAGTCTTATGTCCAGGAAGATCTGTTGGCCACAGGTCAGCCACAATGTAGCTCTGATAACAAAAGATGCAATTTCGTCACTACCTATAATGTCTGGTCCTAAAGCCATAGAGAATGTTATTAGGAACAATTGGCACATTATTCAGAATGAACCCAGACTGACTGAGTGGATGGAATATTTTCCACACTTGGTATATAAGAGAGCCAGAAACCTCTCTGATATGGTCACTTAGTTTTCAGCCCATCCCCGTTAGCCCACCTGGCTACCAGCCCTCCCACATGGGTGCTGCCACTGCAATAGGTGCAAGTTTTGCCAACATATTCAGTCAAGCAAAACCTTCTCTAATCTGTTGAATCATGAGGAGGTTGCAATTGTCAAGTTTATTAACTGTGACACCACAAATGTCATTTATGTGGCTACATACGCCTGCTCCAAGATTAATGTTGGCAAAATGAAGCGTAAACTGAAAGAAGGGTGGGGAATCACATTCAGGCCCTGGAGCACCAGAATCTTTCTTATGCTATGGTGGCTCACACTGTCAGCTCCAGGGATCCCTCAGCACATCAAAAGACATTCCTCGGGACTGAACATGTATCCCTTAGACCCAGAAATGGGGGATATACCAAGAAAATTGTCCCAACGTGAGAGAGATTGGATTTTTCATTTGCAGGCCATGAAAATGTGTCTGACTGATAGATGTGAATTATCCCCATATTTGTACTAGTCCCAGTACTCGTTCAGACCCCACAAAGATAGTTACATTTGGTCACGAGATCTAAATACCCCCCCTTCCCCAAACAATAGACTAATATCTGTCTTTACATTATGGCTATTTGTATCCCAGTCTCAGTATACCACTTTTTCACATCTTTTTATTCCCATTTCAGAAACAGCAGGGGACTCCAGAGCAAATTTAATTTTATGCATTAGCTTAACCTTTTTGAAATGATTGCCTTTTAAGCAATTGTCCACTTAAAATGATGTAATATTGAGCATGTGACAATATACATTAAGGCCATTTTTACTATCATACGAAGAACTGAATCCCATTTGTGTATATTTTATATACATACACATACATACACATATATATATATATATATATATATACATATATATATATATATATATATATATATATATATACATACATACATACACACACACACACACACAACCATATATGGATATTATTTCAGGTTATATCACTGCCTGCTCAATATGAAGTAACAGGGAACTTCAGAGCAATTCTAATGTTATGTATTTGTTCATTCCTCTAAGTGACTATTTCTTAAGTGATCATTCTTTAATATGTTGTGATGCTGATCATGTTATAATATGTATAATGGCCATTTAAGAGTGATAATATAATAATATGAAGTATTGAATTTCATTTATATGTATTTGTTTATTTACCACTATTATTCAATCTATTTCACTGTTCAACATGAATTTATCATCACTTTGCAAATACACGCCTGCCCTCTTAAATCCTAGTAAATCGGGGGTGTTTTCACCACAGTGTAATTGATGACTGGTTTTAAGTTTTAACTCTTTGTGCTTTTAATATTTATTACACCCGATTCACCTGTAATTGTTATGTGTATTAAATGGGCTCATTGGTCGTAGAAATTTAGTTTCTCCAGAAGCGTAAAGAAGCTAAACGCTGGAGCCTTTCTGTGGTGGGGAACTGCTGTTCTTGGCACTATCTTGCAAAATAAAGTTATGCACAGCAGCATTTCTTTGACTCTGGAGTACGGTTAGTAATAGACGTCGGCTCCTTCTCTACAGGGAAAAGTTCCTGCAGGGTCCTAGTGCCTCTTATCCTAGATGCTTAAATATGAATCAATGGTGAAGATCGATTCTTGAATGATCTGCTCATATCTCTCACACACTGATGCGGAGCAGAGTCTCTGCTAGGTCCCAGACACCTCATGTCTGAAAGGTCTTGGTAGTGAGCTTCCCACCCTAACAGGGAGGCATCTGTGGCAAGAACCACTTATGGCTCTTGTGAGGTGAAGGGGAAGCCCTGGACATTCTCTTCCATGGACCACACCAAGGGTTTGGTCACCTGAATGGGGTAATTCTGAGGGTGTGATGCTTATGGCCATTGAGCAAGGAGCATCCACTGAGCTGTCCTCCTGTGCAGACATGGTAGGGCATTGTGAGCACTGAGGAGGCTCTCAGACCCTGAATGCGCTACATAGAGTGGACTCACACAGTCTTGCTCAGCAAGACCCCCATGGAAGTTAGGAACTTCCTGTTCAGTCTCCTGTTTGGACAAACTTTAAATTAGCAAATCATCCAAATATGGGAAGCCAGTTTCCTCAGGTGCACTGCAAGTACTTTGTAAAGACCCATGGTGCAGAGGAAAGGCCAAATGGTAGGACTCTGAACTGGTAATGCTGTCCCAGCACAATGAAACAGAAGTATCTGTGTTAGCTGGGGTGCACCAGTACATGCCGGTATGCATCCTGCATATCCGGGGATGCTAGTCAGTCCTGAGGCTTCACGTAGGGTAGTAGACAGCCAACCCCAAAAAAATCCTGAATTGTTCCCATTCCATGAATTTGCTTAGATTTCTAAGGTCAAGAAGGTAGTGCATGCCCCCTGATTTCTAAGGAACTAGGAAGTAGTGGGAGTAGAACCCTGTGTTCTGTTCTGACTTTGGCATCATTTGCACCGACCTGTTTCTTTTAAGGCTTGCAGTCTCCTGCACCAGAAGCTCTGACATGTGAGCTGACAAAGGGAGTTGTTGACTTCTGGGTGAATAATCTAGGGGAGGGGGTCCTATGAAATCCAGGGAGTGCCCTTCTTGGAGAATCCTGAGGACCTGCTTGTCGGTCATGATGGATTCTCATTAACAGTAAAACTGGGTCAGGTGCCCCTCCAACTGGGGAAGAGATAGTAGCTGCCTCGGGCAGCCAAGGCAGGACCGGGATGGAGCTTCAGATAGTGGCACTAAGTGCTTTCAGCACCTGTGCCTTTGGCTGCACTTTCTTTTGAGGATGGGGAGAGTGGTTTTTATTACTTTGGGCTTCCCTGCCTCTTGCATGAAAAGGACTGCTTTTTGCGAAAGACCCATCCCCTAAAGTGCTATATAAATGCTGATTATTCTTCTTCTTGTTACCATCCCGGGAGGTTGAACAGAACTGGTCTGGAAGTCTTAAGAGTCATTCTAGTTTCATTAGGCACCTTAAGAGACTGCTCCACCTCCTACCTGTACAGGTAGGTTCCACCAAAAGCGGCATTCATTTATTGTTGCCAAACATCCTTTCAGTCTTCTGCCCACAGTCAGGAATGCCACTCGATGCAGATGCTGCATCAAAGACATCCATAAAGCCTTTTTGATGGTGACTGTTGGATTCAGTACCTTGCTTGACAGTCCACAGTATATCTTGTTTAACTTCTGAACTGGGCAGACTCTCTCCCAGAGACTTTAGCTTGCTCTAGAGGGTATACGGATACTTGGAAAAATGCAGTTTGTAGCTATCCTCATGCCCAGGAGAGCTGAAGCATAAGAAAAAATTACTCATTGTAGTAATCTTCTTTCTCCTAAGATGTCCTTTAGCATCAGTAACTACTGCAGTGAGCCGACTAGGTAATACTGCCCCGGAGGCGGAGATTATGGTAAGGAGTTTATGAATTAGCCAATCAAATTGAAACTTGAGGGTGTGTTGAGCAGGGAGAGTGAGGGAGGCTTCAGAATTTTTTCAAAGCTAGAATGGGTACATGCCCACATAGGAATGAACCAACAGGATTCAAAAATATAACAAGAACCACAATAATAAACATGAAACTTTGCTCAAAATACAAGTCAAAGTTTAAAATGACCAAATTGCTAGAAAGCAAGAATCAGGGCCCTCTTCTGAAGGTTATCTGGGGAGGAAAGGTGGTAGCTTACTGATGCTAAAGGACACATTGGAAGAAAAGAATTACTATGGTGAGTAATTTTTTCTTCTCGCCCCAAGGGTTCTTTAGCATCAGTAACTATGGCTGACTATAAAGCAATGCAGTTGGGAGGCACGTAGAGAACCTACTTAGGAAAGAGGCTCTGCAAAACAGCCTTGTCAAATCTGGCATCAGATCTAGACTATACTACCTTCTGAACACTGTGGCCAACACCTAATTGTTCAGACATAATTTGCTGTGCCCTTGACTGATGTGACAGAGCATATGCCAAGGTATTGTCCTTGCATGGAAGATATGGCTGAAAGACTGATGGCCGGGAAGCAGGCCAAACCCCAGACTGTCATGGCCTTCAGACACAGAATGCTGGACCTTGAACCAAAAAACATTGCAGTGGTGTTGCCTGTCCTGATCTGCACTGTACGACCCTCCAGTACTAGGTAGATGGCCCCGAGTTCCAGTAGACTGATGTGGGCCTGTGACTCCAAGTCCAGGAGCCACTCATGGAAGTACTGTCCATGTGGGCTCCCCATTCAAGCAGAGAAGCATCTGTAGTAATTATTTTTGTGGGAGAGGGTGCTTGGAAGGAGATTCCTACTGATAGGTTGGCAGTTTTCTTCCACCAGCATAGAGAGTGAAGGAGTGTCTTTATGACTGGAACCAGTTTGGACAATGAACTTCTGCTTTGGAACCGGTTAGACCTTAGATGCTGCTGTATGTGTCCATCATTCTGAATCAGACTCCTGGAACCACGGATGTCATAGATGCCATGTATCCTAGGGAGCCTTAGGAAATGTTTGGCTGGCCCAGGACAAAAAAGTTTGCCACTGACAGGAAATTTTGAGTTCTTTCCAGAGGAAGCAGAGCTGTAATCTGCAAAGTGTAAAAGTGTTCTCCTATGAACATAAGGAGTTGTGTTGCTTCCAGATGGGATTTCATCTGGTCTATAAGAAACACCACAGAGTGTTGAGTGTCTTTTGTCAGGAAAAGGGCCTTCCTTCGCTTTTCGAGGGTTTTTTCCCTACTATGAGCCAGTCATCCAGGCCAGACATTTGTGAATACTCTTGGTGCAGATGTCAGGCCAAAGGGCATGACTGCAAACTGGTAGTGCTCTGAAGAAAGTTTTAACCTCAGAAACTTTCTGTGGGACTGCCTTACTGGGGATGTGAAAGTAGGTGTCCTTGAGGTCTAGGAAGGCTAGCCAATTTCCCTGCTGTAGAGACTGTATTACCATTTTTAGAATTACCATTTTTAATTTGGGTTTCAGATGCTGCTTGTTCAAGTATCGGAGGTCTAAAATAGGTCACCACTACCCATTTGTCTTTTGTGTCAGGAAGTATCTGGAGCAGAGATCCTTGCCACGTTGATGGGTGGGTACTCTCTCTACCAGCCTTGCTACCAGAAGGTGTTTTACCTCTAGCTCCAACAGAAGCCTTTCTGTTGGGGTGAGTGATTTGGACAGCTGGGTGCCCCTGAGGGCTGGCATCTTTTGAAATGAAGAGGCAGGCCCTTTTCCACTACCTCCAGGACTCACTTGTCTGTTTTAATAAGGGCCCAGGACTGGAGATAATGGGAGAGGGGAGGTGTCTGGACTGAGGAGTCAGGGCTTTTGCTGGGTAGCAGGAGCCAGGGTAGAGGTAGCTCTTCTCTGATCCCTCCTACCTCTTCCTCTGAAGTAACCTCTGAACTGAGAGAAATCAAACTGAGGAGGAAGGTAATAATACGGCTTAGGAACATATCCCCTGCCCCCATTTCCCTTTTGCTAGGGATTTTGAGGAGCAGAGGACTTCACTTCTGAAGTGTTACTCTGATAGGTTGTTTTATATTCAAACTTTTTTCATGTAATTCTCACTTTTGGAGTCAAATACAACATTCTTGTCACAGGGAAAGTCCATGATTTTGGACTGTGTCCTGCATAAGATTTGTTGTCCTCAGCCAAGCAAAGTGCCTGAGGGAGATAGCCTGGGCCATGACCCTAGAGGTTATATCATTTTTGACATCTGCCATATGGAACTGATACTTTGTGGCTTCAAGTGCAGTTTTACCAGTCTATGCAAGGTCTTTTGCCATAGTGTCTGACCCCTGCTTAACTATGGCTAGAACGGAGTTCCAGAGGGCCTTTTGATACTTGGCTGTATAAGCCATGTATGAAGACAGACAGAGGAGTAAAGAAGCTGAGGAATAAGTCTTCCTAGCCATAAAATTTAGCCTTTTAGAATCCTTCTGAGGAGGCCGAGAAGAAAGAGGGACTCCTGCTTTGTCATATGATGCCTGTTGCATCACTCCCTCATGATTGAGGTGCACAAACAGAACTTCGGTGCCTGTTTTAGGCAACTGATATTTCTTGTCTAGTCTCTTCTCAACCCCTGTCAAAGATGTGGGAGTCTGAAGAAGCTTCAAAGTATTCTTCCTGAAAGGCTTATACATAGGAAGTGCTAACTTTTGGGAGGGAGAAGGCCTTTCATTTCTCTATAGTCCTGGTCTTCCTTGTCTTCCTGGTTGGACTCTTGAGAGGAGAGGTCAAGAATGTTCACCAAATTCTGTAACAAAGTGAATATGGAGGAGGCATCCTCCTAGTCTGTAGGGGATGCCCCAAAATTAGGGTTAGGTGACGCATCAGATTCTATGACCTTACCCTCTGAAATGTCATCTGAGCATCATAACAATCATCATCATGCCTGTCATCAACCCCTGTATCAGAGGGAGCTGCAGAAAGGACCTGTCTGGGAAAAGCAGGGGCACCGGAAAAGGACCCCATACCCTGTATAGTTTGGTAAAGATGCCAGGCTTTATCCATATCCTCCATAGGTGGCAAGTCCCCCTTTACATCCTGAGGATTACCCTCCTGGGGTTCAATGTTTTTAGATTGTCTTTATGTTTTTTGCCAGCTGCAGCCTCACCCTTAGCACTGCTCAGAGGTGCAGTGGTATTTTTGTCTTTACACAGCTTTTTTGCAGCCACCTCATCAGTGACTTGTTCAGGCTTCCTTTCTGAACTAGGAACTTCATCAGCCCCTTTTGAAGCCTTATGTTTAGCAGGCACTTCATCAGCACCTGTAGCAGGTTTAGATTTTAAAGATGCCTCATCAGTACATTGATAATTATTTTTATTCTTTGAAGGCCCTTTATTGGTAGCCTTGGGTCTATGTTTGGGAACAGATGAAGATCATTATTTGGTCATATCTCTAAGCCTTTTAGCGCGATTTCTTAAGTCTTTGAACAAAATTTAGAGCAAAAAACACAGTAATGATCTGGACCTAGAAACTTAAACACAGGTTGTAGGTATCAGCTTTGGCCAGTATTTTCTGGCAATTAAAACACTTTTTAAAATCTGTGGGTCCCGTCCCTTTCTTAGGGATTCCTGACATGCCAATATACAGAAAACCCTGTAATTATAAAGCCTAAATAGTATTTTGAATAGGTATGCAGTCGGTTCCCTCGAGGTAAAGAACCATGACTTTTCGAGGTAAAATATAAAGAAAAACACCAGTTCTCACTTAAAAAAGGGAACCGTGAGTAAAAGAATAAAAGGAACTGTGGAAAACATTATATGCGATAACTTTTTTTTTTACTAAGAAAATAAAGAGAAGGAACCACAAGGAACCGCAGAACCATATGAAAAAAAGTGGTTCTCAGGAACCACAAAAGCGCAGAAAACACTCTGCACGCTACAAAAATAAATACAAGTTTGTTTTTTGTTTGTAGCTACCAAGTCCTAGGAAAGTTTTTCTTGGCTAAGAAAGAGAGCAACTCAGAGGCAGTGTTGCTCAGTCAAGTGAAGGATAAATTCTGGAGCCTTCCTCACTCTCCCTGTTCAGCATACCCTCAAGCTTCAATTTGATTGGCTAATTCATAAAGTCATTACCATAATCTCCACCTCCAGGGCACTACTACCTAATCAGCTCATTGCAATAGTTACTGATGCTAAAGGGCCCCTGGGGTGAGAAGTTTGTTTGCCCATGATGTCAAGCTTACGCGACACCTTATTAGCAGGGTGTGCAATGACTTCCTTGGGCACAGTGGTCTGGGCATTCTCAGTGAGATTAACAATAGCCATCAGCTATGGGCTGAGTAAAATACACTGGCTTATTTTTAGGAGCAGTGTTTTTCTTATTCCCCTACTTGAGGACAGCTACCACATTAGCAGGCCTATGCCAAGTCACATCAGACAAGGTCTCCAGACTGTGCTAGAC
The DNA here is from genome assembly GCA_016271365.2 of Neoceratodus forsteri. Classification (NCBI taxonomy): domain Eukaryota; kingdom Metazoa; phylum Chordata; order Ceratodontiformes; family Ceratodontidae; genus Neoceratodus; species Neoceratodus forsteri. The sequence goes on along the minus strand of CM057456.1, from coordinate 158,571,408 downwards.
AAGAGAATTAAACTGGCCAGAATAGTAGGCATGTTTAGAAACTCCAGCTGCAGACGCCTAGCCTGGTCAATGGCTGTTGGCTCAAAATACAATGCCAAATGCATATTTCTGAGCAAAGCCTGGAAAGAAAGGTTTTCCTGAAGAAGAGATACAGGAACTGGGTCTGAGACCTTCTGATCATATTGAGTTTCATCATCCCCACCTTCAGAAATAATAAGGTAAGGATCTGAAAAATCCTCCAGTACGCTGTCCTCACAAGGAGGATAGAAGAGAGAGGGGGATCACAGAGCTGACAGCACAATGCGTAGCAGCAACAACACTGGTCCCGGCCGCAGGGGTGGCCCCAGAACCAACATCGTGGGTGGCATCAGGAGGGTTCTCGTCACAGCCAACACATACAACATCTGACCTGACACAATGAGTGACATCAGGTCAGGCCCCTGAGGGGTCCAAACCTGGTACGAGATGTGACACCGAACCCATCTATGAGCAAGCCAGCACCAGAGTGACCATCAGTGGCACCGTGGCTGCCCTTGTCCCCTGATAGGACAGAGGTTAATCAAGTGGGACAAACATTGGCAATGCTGTTCACAGCAAGAACCCGAAGGCTGTTGCCACAGGCAAACACACTGCCAAGCCCAGCAGCATCACCAGCAAAGCCAGCTCAGCCAACCCTAAAATGTTAGGGGCATGTTTCACCACCTGATTCACATGGGTCAGATGTTGCACCTATTGCTCCATAACGGCATGGTGGAACTGCCCACTGAAATCCTCACTAAAGACAGAGTGGGCTGTGGGCCAGAGACAGCAATCCCACAGGCCTGGAAGTCCCAGACGTCATCACTGAGGACCCCTGACCCACAGAAGTCAAATGTCTCACAGCAGACCTGACAGAGGGTGATCTTGACTGGTGCCATTTCTTCCCATTCTTATCAGAAGAGGAAGAGGCTGACGTCAAGCGGTGCCTGGACCCCAAAGCCAAGCATGTGCAGAAGTGATACTGCTTCTTTTTGTACTTATGAGGGGGCTCTCTTTTCTCCATGGTACTGGACTGTTTGTTGTCTGAACCCCTCTCCAGAGAAGAGCATGGACCAGTTATGCCCCCACTGCTGGAGCAGCCTGCCTTTTCAGGCTCCCTATCATCCATGGCTGTTGACCATTTAATAAGAGGTTGGGCTAAGAAAAACTAATTTGTTTATGTAAATAAACTAATGAACAAAAAAAAAAAACTCTAAAGTTAAACACTAAAACTGAAGAACTGAATGCTATTGTTGTATAGAGGGAGACATTCTAACTTCCAGCAGGTGAGCAACGTCATCACTGATACACTCAGTGGAAGGGAAAAAGGGAACAGAGGAGGTTGGGGGCTGGTGCCACTGTATACCAGCGGGCATGTGCATCTTCGCATGACAATATGCACGCAGTCTGTACCACATCACCAGCCCTCTGAAAAGTAGTTACAACTCCCACTGGATCCTAGCACCTCTGGCTAAGACCGAATAGAGGGAATCAATAGTGATGATTGATTTTTGAAAACCTGAAGAGGTGTGATGCAGTATGCATCATCATGGGTGGCCTTGATTAGGCAAATGTTTCCAAGTGGTCCAATGCAGATGGTGTCTACATTCCATAAGTGTGTCTCAGTAAAGAGAGAGGTCCACAAAGAAGATCTCCTGGTACCCAAACTAGTGATTTAACTGGCTTATTCCCACAAAAGAAGCTCAGCAGGAAGTAGATTTCTAGTGCTATAGTGCTTAATGTGACATGCAGAAGCCCAGTCCTTCAGTGATGGTGGAGCTGAACTGTAGCATAATTTTAATCAATAACAGGGTTTAGCAAAACATGCAGAGTATTAGCTTGAGACATGATAAAAGTATTTTCTGGAAAAATACACATATGAGATACTTACAGGCATCTGTACTATTTTCAGTTTCCCGGAGTAGGATTACTAGCTGTTTCTTGAATGTGTTGGCTGGTTAACATCTAAAACAAACATAGTTAGCTTTCATTTTCAATTCAAGTAAAGCAGGTATTACTTAGAAGGTACAACTGCGTATTCACCGTAATGGTAGATCTTCAAGAGGCATCTCTTGCAGCTGGTAATACATTTGGGGTCCGGTCCTCACCAGAGGGTGCTCTTCTGCACAGAAGCTTTCTTCTAGCAGTCTTTGCCTAGGGGCCGCCCACACATGACATCATCATCCTGCACCTATATAAGTGTGGGTGGCCCCAGGCATCCTCAGTTCCCCGTCAGATTTAGCTCACTAAGCGAGGACTGAGGGAGAGCCAAGGTACCTTATGTGCCCCCTCATGTATATATATTTGGAGCAGAAGTTGTCCTCTTTGAGAAGGAGGGGGATAGAGGGAGGGCTCGTACTTGCTGCAAGAGATACCTCTTGAAGACCTACCATTATGGTGAGTATGCGACTGTACTATCTTCCACGAGGGTAACCTCTTGCAGCAGGTAATACACTTGGGATGACTCCCAAGCAGTAAACTCAGGAAGGGTGGAAAACATTATGATAGAAGGCCTTGTAGACAGCGTGGCCAAAGGCCATCCTACATCAAGAAGCAATGTCTAAATTGTAGTGCTTCGTGAAGGTATGTATTGTGGACCATGTGGCTGCATTGCAGATGTCCGTGATAGATGACTCTCTGAAGCAGGCCATGGCAGTGGCCATGGCTTGGGTAGAGTGGGCTTGAACAGGTCCTGGTAATGGCATGTTATATTTCTTATAACAAAAGGTTATACAATATGCTAACCAGCTGGAGAGGGTCTGCTTAGCAACTGGGAAGCCTTCCCTGGTCAGGCAAACGAAACAAAAAAGCTGAGGAGTCTTCCTGAAAGATTTAGTACGATTTATATAATATCTCAAAATGTGTTGAACATCTAAAGTGTGTAGGACGTATTCTCCTGAATTAGAATGCTTAGGGAAGTAGACTGGTGGTTCTATAGACTGATTTAAGGTGTGCTCCAAGACCACCCTGGGTAAAAAGAAGGGATTGGTATGGAGGGACACTCTGTCTTTATGGAAGATTAAGTAAGGTTCCCTACACATAAGGGCATCAAGTTCAGAAATACGTTGAGCTGAAGTGACAGATACTAGGAATAAGGCCTTCCAGGCTAGAAAGCGGAGGTCACAAGTAGCTTCAGGCTCGAAGCAGTTGAGGGTCAGTTTTTCCAACAGGAAATTCAAGTCCCATGGAGGGACCGGTAGTCTAATAGGAGGTTTGAGGTGTAAGTTCTCTCTTAGAAACAACTTGGCAAGGTGATGTTGATAAAGCAGTCTCCCTTCTAAAGGTTCATGAAAGGCAGAGACAGAGGGCAGATGGACTTAAACAGAGGAGCAGCTCAAGCCTGTAGAGGTGGGCGAAGCCAAGTAGTCCAATACCTTAGTCAATGGACATGAATAAGGGTCCAAAGAATGGGAAGTGGCCCATAGGAAGGAGCATTTCCATTTGGCATTATAGGTTTGCTTGGTAGATGGTTTATGGGAGGCCAAAAGAATGCTGGCCACTAGTGAGGAGACTTGAAGGTGGGCTATATAAGCATCCTCAGGAGCCAAGCATGAAGGTGTAATGACTTCAGGATGGGGAGAAGGAGGGTTCCCTGATCCTGTGTCAACAGGTGTGGCCTGACAGGTAACGGGACTGGGTCCACCACTGATAACTGTTAAAGTAGGGGAAACCACACCTGCTGAGGCCACAGAGGGGCTATAAGAATCATGGTGGCAGGTTCGAGCTGTAACTTCAGCAGAGTCCATTGCAGGAGTGGGACGTGGGGGGAGGGAGCATATAAGAAGAGTCCTGTCCACGGTTGGGACAGAGCATCGGTAGACAGTCCCTTTCTATTTGGGATAATGGAATAGTATCTGGGGAGATGGTGATTGTCGGAGAAGGCAAACAGGTTGAGGTGCGGGGTCCCCCACAACTGAAAGACCATCTGAAGAACCTTGTGATGAAGTGTCCACTCGTGCGTGGAGATCTGGTGACTGAGAATATCAGCCAAGCTATTGTGGCATCCTAGTAGATGGATGGCAGTTAATGTTACATGCTGAAGTATAGCTTCTTGGCAAACTGCCATTGCCTCCCTGCAGAGAGCATGGGATTTGGTACCTCCTTGTTTGTTCAGGTAATACACCACCAAGGCATTGTCTGATTGAATCAGGAGGCGCCCCGGAGCAAGATGGGGTTGAAAAGCCTGAAGGGCAAGGTGGACCGTTCTCATTTCCAATAGCTTTATTGGAGGAGGGATGGAGTACAGGGGCCACCTGCCTTGTGTCCTGTGAGGACCCAGGTGCGCCCCCCCCTCCAGCCATCAGAGTAAGCATCCATGGTCATCTGCTGGGGAGGAGGGGACTAGAAGAGCATGCTCTGAGGTAGGTTGGCATGATTGGTCCACCATTTGAGGGCCAAGCGTAAAGCAGGAGTGACTTGGATTCAGTCTTCGAAATCCCCCGTTTTTTTGCCTCCATTGACTTTGAAGAGTCCACTGAATTGGTCTCATGTGTAGATGGGCAAATGTCACCATAGGGATGGCTGCAGCCATATGTCCCAAAAGGCATAACAGGCATTTGGCTGTGACAAGATTGTTACTTTTACATCTGGGAGGTCAGCGACAGAAGTCTGTCATGCGTGTCAGCAGGGAGGTAAGCCCTGGCAGAGGTGGTGTCCAGAACGGCTCCAATGTACTGGAGCTGTTGGGTAGGAGTTGGGTTGGATTTGGGCCTTTTGACCATAATTCCCGGGACTGGAACAGAGTGAGAGTCATTTGGAGGGACAGGAGCAGATAAGTTTTGGAGTCTGCTTTTATGAGCCAGTCATCTAAGTAAGGGAAGACTAAATGTCCGTCCCATCGGAGGGTCACTGCCACCACCACTAGGCACTTGGTAAAAACCCTCAGGGTGGATGCGAGGCTGAATGGGAGAGCCCAAAATTGGTAGTGATGTCCTAGCCAGTAGAAACGAAGGAACCAGTGGTGGGCAAGGTGGATGGGTATATGCAGGTAGGCATCTTTCATGTCTCACGCGCATAGCCAATCCCCTTGTTTTAACATTTGTATGATGAATGTTAAGGTGACCATTCGTAGCCTCTTGTATTGTATATGTAGGTTCAGTTGTCTGAGGTCTAGTATAGGTCTGAGATCCCCGGTGCATTAGGTTACCAGAAAAAAATGGGAGTAGAATCCCTGATGGCACTCCAAAGGAGGAACAGGACAGACAGCGTTCTTGTGAAGAAGTGTTTGGCATTCCTCTTCAAGGATGGGGATATGGTCAGATGGGTAAGAGACAGAGTGATCAGGGTGAGGGCAGAGGCAAGGATGGAATGGAGCACATGTTGAGAGATGAAGTTGCCAGCTGAAATTGCTGCCAATAACTGGTCCTTCTCCTGGGATGGAGGGAGTTTATTGACTAGTTCTATAGCAGAGGACCAGTGGGTACGTTGGTATTTAACCATGTGTGCCATATAGTTTAAGATTCTGAGGTTCATGGTATGCGCCTGGAATACCCCCCAGGTAATCTAATACGCCAGGACTCCTTATCGGGGGTAAGGAGCTCATGTGCTTTTGACATTTGGTGGGATCATGAGCCACTGTGATTACTACTGAATCAGCTTCAGGGGCAGTAGAAAGGAAAGGATGGTCAAGAGGAACCTGATAAAAGGCAATCTGTCTTTCAAGGAACTCCCGGAACAGCTGAGACTTTATTCCAAGCTGCCAGCACTGCATTTTGATACGTTTGTATTAGTGGGGGTACCACTACAACAGGTTCCTCAGGGAGTTCAAGGTAGTCTGCCACGTCCTTTCTTTGTTTATCATGTTCCGTAGTTGAAAACTTCATGATTTTTTTAATTTGGACTATCATCTCATGGAAGAATGGGTCATCAGGAGGAAAGGCAGCCATCTGACGGGAAGCATTCTCATGTAAACAGTAGAGACAGAGGATGGGGGTCCAGGTCCTGGGGTTCAAAGTCCTCAAGATCTCCTGGAAAACCTTCAGGAAATTCTGCCTCTTCTAAGAAATATTCTTCCTCATAGGATTGAGGGAACCAAACAGGAAAAGGATATCTATCACCTTGAAAGCATTTAAGTGGAGGAGTGGAAGAACAGGAAGGGCAACCCATCTCTCTCTGAGAGAAAGGTTGAGATTCCCTCATTACTTCCAAGACTGTTTGCACCATGGCTGCCACGTCCACTGAAGCAGTAGTGGAGGGTGGAGCAGGCTGCCTCTGGGAAATCAGAGGAATAGTGGAGGTAACTAGGTGTGATGTATAAACAGGTCTGGCCCCTGGGTGATAAATACCAGGGTCTTGTTCCCTATCTGGTTGACCCCTGTGAGAGAGTGGCTGTGAAGGAGGAGGGGCCATGGCCATGGAAAATCCTGTAGTTTTCCCCATGAATATCTGACCTGTCATCAATGGGGCAATGAAGGGGGAGGTAGTAGAGTGCTTAAAAGCAGTTGTCATAGATGGTAAATGAACCATCAGACGGGAAGTCATCAGAACGGACATAAGGTTCTGTAGAAACTGCTGAAAGGGTGCCGGAAAGCGCAGTCAATGAGGGAGTATAAACTCCCATCGATGAGGCAGGAGTTCTGGAGGGCATAGTCGACGGTGGAGCACTAGTAATCGTGGCCGTCGACGAGTGTCTGTCTGAAGAGGATGATTTGTTCCTTATCCCGTCTATGCTTCTGGTGTGAAGCTGTAATCGAGGTCTCCTTGGGATGGTCCCCTTTCTCTAAGAGAGGCAATTAGATGAGATTCGATTTCCTGCAGTCAACGTGTTGCCTGGTTGAATTCCTGGCAATGTCTGCAGGAGATGGTGTCACATGTGGAACCCAGACACCTAACACAAATGGTATGGTTGTCATAGTGGTATATTTTTCTACCGCAATGACAGGACCTAAAAAGTGATTACTTGCTTGTAGATTCTTTGGACATTCATCGAGGAAGATCGGGAATGGAGAAAAAACATTCCCAGCTCAAGTTCTTAATTGAGGACTACTTCACAAGCACTAAGCTGTGCGTGTGAGCTGAAGATGGCGGGAAAATGAACTGAGGATGCCTGAGGCTGCCCAAACTTATATAGGTGCAGGATGATGATATCATTTGTGGGCGACCCCTCGGCAAAGGCTACTAGAAGAAAGCTGCCATGCAGAAGAGTGCTGTCTAGGGAGGACCCCAAGAGTATTGCCCAAGTGTATTACCTGCTGCAAGAGATTACCCTCCTGGAAGATCTGTAATTCTCCAGCATAGTATTTATTCCATACCAATACTAGTAGTAGCCTGCTCCACTCTCCCCCACCCTTTCCATGAAATTGTACTTCCTGAATTCACCCCCATCAGCTCCCTCTGGCGCATGTACAGTAATCTCAATCGTCTAAAAATCATGCTAGCATTCACCTTATTTATACCCTGCATACTATATATTTCATGGGCTCTATTATAAATACTCTCTCCCTCCTGGACTCCAATGAGTACAAGTTTAGGCTTCTCCAGCCTCTGTTCAGACATATTCCCATTCCGCCTTTGAACCATCTTTATGGTCATTCTCCTCACTGCCCACAGTTTGTTCATGTCCTTCAGACAGGAATTCCAGAACTACAGGTGCAGGCACATCAGGGATCTGTACAAGGGCAGTATAACTTTCTTACTCCTGTTACTGATCCCTCTGCTTATACAGTACAGCTTTTTACTGGCTTTTCTTACTGTCTTACTGCACTGCACAAATGACTTGAGGGTGCTCATAATCATCAACCAAGTCCTTTTCTTTTTCTGACAATGTGACAGCAACCCCACAACCTGTACTCCAGACCTGGGGTTCTTCCTCCAAATGTGCTTGACCCAGCACTTCTTAGCGTTGGAGTCCAGCTGTCAAATTCTAGACCACCACTTTAGCTTCTCCATCATCTCTAATACCCCTAACCCCCTCCTCGCCATCAACCCTGCTGCAAAGCTTTGTGTCATCTGCACAGAGGCAGCTTCTGTCCTGGATACTGTCTATGAATACCCTGAACAGTGCCAGCCTGAGCACCATGATTTGCAGACACTCACGACACCCCTCATAACAAGAGTGTTCCCCACTGACCACAACCCTTGACATTCTTCTCCCAGCTAATCTCCAACCAAGTTAGTCATTTTATTTCACACCCCAGTGTCCCTTAGTTTCTTTACTACTCTTCTGTGGAGAACAAGAGTTGAAGGCCTACCTGAAGTCCACTTACAGCAGGTCTACTGCCAGTCACCTATCAATGGCCTTGGTGACCCAGTCTAAGAATTCCATGGCCTTCATAACCCAGTCAAATAAGTCTATCAAGTTAGTAGGACATGACCTTCCTGACACAAACCTACAGTATGCTGCCTGCTGTCCTGCAGCTAGTTACCCTTGAGGAATTCTATCACTTCATCAATATGACTTCCATCAGTTTGGAAACAGTGGAAATCAAGCCAAGTAGCTTGTAGTTCCCTGGCTCCTCCCTAGACTCAGTTTTGTAAAGAGGTACTATGTCTGCTATTCTTCATTCCCTGGGTACCACACCAGCCTCTACAGAGTCATTGTATAGGTCAGCTGTGCATGCCACCAGTACTTGTGCCTACTCCATCAGCAACATAGGGTGTGCTGTCATCTGGACCTGGAGATTTATCTACCTTTAGGCCCAGTAACCCTTAAAGGACCCTCTCTGAGGCAATGTGTTCTGCACACCTCCTTGCAAACACTGAGCAGAAATATTTTACTCTTTCTGGTTTACCCTTAGTGTCCTCCACCCAGTTCATCCTACCTCAGTTTGAAAATGGCCTCTTTCGTTACTCACATTATAAAAGAAGGCCTTGTTCCCCATCTTGATGCCCTCCACTGTTCTCAGCCCCACAGTAGCCTTAGCTCTTCTTGCCACCTTGCTGGCCATTTTCAAGGTAACCCTCCTAGTCCTCCTCCTTCCGACTCCCATTGTGTTTACTAAAAGCTGCTCTTTCTCTCTCTCTCTCTCTCTCCTTTCTTCCCTGGGAACCATATTGGTCTTCTCTTGTTCCACTTTTTTACCCGTTTCAGACAGGAATCAATTACACCCTGAAGGCTAGCCTAATAATAATGTCCTGCTTTGCTTCCATCCCTTCTACTCCCTCTAGCCTAGCCAGGAGTTCTTTGATTGTACTCTCATTGAGTTGTACCCTCATGGTGTAAAAAAGCAGAAATCCCTGTCGGAGCACAGGGTAACTGACCAGCACCAGGCACTTTCCTTTTCTTCGGCAGCAGGGAAGTGCAGGATTTCAGCAGGCAACAGAAATAACCAGCAAATACATGTACAGGGTTTCGGCAGCAGCACAATGGCCGCAAAATACAGTAAATTGATCAGATTTGACTTTGGGATTTGACAGCAGCAAAACAGCCGCAAAATACCACCAGCAGTAGCAATCCTTGTCAGATCACAGGGTAACTGATTATTTCTTTTAACAGAGTATATTTACTCTCGGCTGTTGGCAGAGTATGTGTGGCTCTAGCCTGATCATTCTTTTTCAGCGAGATCACAGCAACTTAGGCAAAGGCAGTAGTGCGGAACAGAGGAAGCCAGGACTCAGTAACGGACACCACATAGGCTGCTCTCAATGGCTGCCTCACATCACAGGGGCAGCATCCAATCATGCAGCCTGATGGAGCATGCCAGAGTCAAATCCTGTATACCTGGAGCTATAAATTCAGGGGCTCAGCTCAAGATACCGGCAGTAGAAATCCCTGTCACAGCACAGGGTTAATGACCGGCACCAGGCACTTTTCTTTTCCTCGGCAGCAGAGAAGTGCAGGGTTCCAGCAGGCAGCTGAAATAAGCTGCAAACACATGTTTGGGTTTTTGGCGGCAGCAGAACGGCTGCAAAATGCAGTAAATTGATCACATTTGACACAGTTTCAGTGACAGCAGAACGGCCGCAAAGTACCACCAGCAGTAGCAATCCTTGTCAGAGCACAGGGTAACTGATTCTTTCTTTCAGCAGAGTATATTTACTCTTGGCTCTACCCTCCTGCCCGCCCTGCCCCATCACCCTCCTTCCGTGTTGGTACTGACCTTATACAGGGTTATTTGATTGACAGGTGGGAGTGGATTAGGACGATGTTTTAAAAGGTACCTTACTCAAAAAACTAAACAAAAAAAAAAACTCGCTCATGGCAAACAGATTAGGTACACATCTCAAAGGGTACCTAGTGGGAAGGGAGACAACAGACCTTGCAAATTACAACTGGTGTGGTGCACTGTTCCAAAGGGTACTCCTTTGGAATTTGGGCCACTGCCCAACATGCAGGGCTATTAACAACATAAAAGCCCAGCTTAAGGCAGTGTGGGCACAAATTTCTCATCTTCAACACCAGCTGCTGCTCAGCTCCCAACTAACTTGCACTCCACCCCCTCACCTCAGTTACAACCAGCACCGCAAGAAGGAATATGTAACTGGGGGATGGCAGGTGGTGGGGAAAAAAAAGTGGCAAGAGGGGCAGCATGCAGCATCTTAAACTGGAACGGAGAACAAACATACCATTAAACAACAGATTCTCGCCCCATGCTTCCAAACCAGATAAAGCTGAAAGGGAGTCTGCTTCTGGTCCCCCACACAGGCCTGGTAAAACCTGTGAAGGGGGGAAAGCATAATGGAAGCCAACCTAGGAGCGATTGTGGCACTGGCATTAAAGGATAGGGCAAAAACGAGCATGTAAAAGAAACTACTAATAGCTGGGGACTCCATGATCAGAGGAGTGGATTCCCAACTAGGACAACATTAAGGTCAGGTACCTCCCTGGTGCCCCAGCAAAAAGAGACATGGAGTGTATTGAGGGAATTCTGCACAAGGAAAGGAATTGTGCAGGAGTTATTGTGCACACTGGAACAAATAACCTTGCAAATGGTTCAGTCGAGGGAGTCAAACTGAACCTAAACCTGCTAGTGGAGAAACTGGCCACTTAATCACCCAAGCTTGCCTTTTCAGAGGTCCTTCTGGTATGACAAAAAGAAGGCTGCAAACAGAAAATCGGTTTGGAAGCTATTCTTGAGTTTAACACCTGGATGCATGACTGGTGCCTGGCTACAGGGCATCTATTTACTGGAGACTGAGGCAACTTCTGGGAAAGAGGGTTCTTTAAGTTTGATGGCCTACACCTCACAAAAGAGGGGGCGAGTTCTCTGGGACAGAAGAAGAACCTATAACCACAGAGACAGAATGGGAAAAATAGGAGGGGGTTAGCAAAGTACATCAAGGAGGGAATCAATGCAGCTATGGCTCACGGGACCATGGTGGACATGGAGACACTATGGATCACCCTAGAGACTGGTAATGGGGAAGCTATATGAGTGGGGGTGGTCTATAGACCACCCCCACAAGGGGATGAAAGTGACAAGGAATTATTGGAATCAATCCTCAAAATGATGGGTAAAGGGGAGGTGATCCTTCTAGGGGATTTCAACCTCCCTGACGGCAGCTGGAGCTCGTGGACAGTGGCATCTGTAAGGAGCAGGGATTTCTTGGCAGCTCTACAGGAGGCAAGACTAGAACAGCTAGTAAAGCAACCCACAAGGGGTAAGGCTGCTCTAGACCTGGTACTCACGAACAGTGATAGCTCACAGATGTGGAGGTGGGGGAGCCACTTGGGATTCAGTGAGCATAACATGGTGTGATTCAGCAGCAGTAGACAAAAGCCATTCCAAAATTAGGGTTCTGGATTTCTAAGAAGCTGACATCCCACAAATGAGGAAGTACATTAAGGAGAGTCTAAAAACATGGGCTGGGTGAAGGGTTGAGACATGTTGGGCTAACCTAAAAAAGGCAATATCAAAGATCACAGATATGTACGTCAAACATGTTAGCAAATCCCAAAAAGAGAAACCCTCTGTGTTTTTCCAGGGAGGTCTCCAAAAAGATCAAGGATAAAAAGAGAGCATTTACTAAGTTCAAACAAACTAAACCTGAAAAGGATCTGGAAACTCAGAGAGAAGCTAAGGAAATTGGGCAAGGCAATCAAGGTAGTCAAGGCAAATACGGGAGCAAGAATTGCACAGGGAGTCAAGAAGGGAGACATGATCATCTTCATGTATATCAGGGGGAAAAAGGAAAAATGGGGGGAGGGGGACTGTTAGGCTTGAAAAAAAGGATGCCGGGCATATCGAGGGAGAGGGAAAAGATAGAGGTCCTCAATGAATACTTGTGTATTCATGGTAGAAGAAGAGGGTACAGGTCCAAAGCTGGGCAAAAGGTATCTCATCACTGGTGAAGTGGACACCAGTCTCTTCTTGGAAAAAAAGGGTGCCGGAAGACCTCAGCAAACTGAAAGTGACCAAGGCTATGGGCCCTAACAGCATCCACCCAAGAATACTTAACGAACTGAGGAACGAGCTAACAAACCCCCTGGCAAATATTTTCAACATGTCCCTTGAGAGTGGGGTGGTTCCAGAGGATTGGAGAAGGGCAAACATGGTCCCTATTCACAACAGCAGGAGTAAGGAGGTGGCAGGAAACAACCGCCAGGTCAGCTTAACCTCAGTAGTGGGCAAGTTAATGGAATCCCTTCTTAAGGAGAAGATCTTGGAATTCCTCAAATCTAGCATTTAGCAGTACCCAAGACAACATGGCTTCACTGCAGGCAGATCCTGACAAACAAATATGACAGAGTTCTTTGACATGGTGACCAGACTGGTGGACCGGGGTGTGTGGACGTGGTTTACCTTGACTTCAGCAAGGCTTAGGCAAGCTGGATAGCCTGGGACTGGGGCAGAAGGTATTAAACTGGGTGAGAAATTGGATATATGGCAGAACACAAAGGGTAGTCATCAATGGGTGCTTATCAGAGGAGAGGGAGACGACTAGTGGGGTGCAGCAGGGGTCTGTACTGGGTCCAATACTATTCAATGCCTTTATCATTGACATTGCAGATGGATTAAGGGGAATGGTTTGTCTGTTTGCAGATGATACAAAGATCTGCACCATTGTAGACTCAGCGAAGGAGGTAAATCAAATGAAGGAGGATCCCAGAAAGCTGGAGAAATGGTCAGAAGACTGGCAGCTAAAATTCAATTAAAAAAAAAGTGCAAAGAAGTCATGCACTTGGGTAGAAGAAACCCTGGGATGGAGTACCTCATGGGGGGGGGGGGAAGCTGTCTGCCTTAGAGCAGGAGAGGGACCTAGGGGTTATTATATCCAGGAACTTGGAGGGTGAATAAGCATTGTGAAAAAGCTGCATTAAGGGCAAGTGGCATGCTGGGGTGCATAAGTAAAGGCATCACCAGCAGAAGGAGGGAGGGAGGTCGTATTGTCACTGTATAGGTTCTTGGTAAGGCCCCATCTGGAGTATTGTGTCCAGTTCTTGAGGCCATACTTTAGAAAGGGCATAAACAGGCTAGAGATGGTCCAGAGGAGAGCGACAAAGATGGTCAAGGGGCTGCATGAGAAACCACATGAGGAGAGGCTGAGGAAGCTTAACATGTACTCACTTGAGCAACATAGGGGAAGGGGGGACATGATAGAAACCTTCAAGTACCTCAGAAGTATCAACAATACCCAGGGCAATAACCCTTTTCAGTTCAAAAATAATAGCAAGACAAGAGGTCACAACATGAGACTAATAGGGGGAAGTTCAGGGGTAACACAAGGAAGTTCTTCACAGAGCGGGTGGTGGATGAATGGTACAGCTTACCCTGGGAGGTTGTTGAAGTCAAAACAATCAGTGCATTCAAGAGACCATGGGATAAACACAAAGGTATACCAACTCCTGCAGAGTAAGTAGGGAGGGAGTAGTTTATTGGGCAGACTTGATGGCTCAGGCGATTCACATCTGCCAACACTTTTTCTATGTTTCTATGTTCTTCTGAGGTCTAGAAATGAAAATTACATACTTCATTTCCTAGGAATATCGTCACCATTTGATTTCCTAGGAATATTTTCACCACTGATTCACAGTAGTGGGTCTTTGCCAGACGTGCTAGGACCCTGTGGGAGCCAGAACTTTTCAGGAGGGCACTGAGACAAGCTGCACACATGCATGGTGCTGTGAGAGGGAGCTCAAAGCACAAGGTTTACCCCTACATCAGCCTTTAACTGCCTCAGTACCTTTTTTACTGAGGAGGGGCAGCATAACCTAACAAGTGTTTAGGCACTTAAACTAAGGGCTAAAGAAAGCCCTGGTGACCCATGTAAGAAGGGTCAACAAACCAGTATCCCAGTGTCTTCAAAGTCCAAACCAAGAACAAGGGTTGAAGACCAATGAAATGTACTAGAGTGAGCTCAGGGGATGGTGGGAAGGTGTGTAAATCAATAATGAAGATATACCTAGAAGATAAAGAATTACGGTGAGGATATCATTTTTCCCATATCCCAGGAATCACTCTTCACCACTGATTCACACTAGTGGGTCAGAGTACCAAGCTCAAACAAAATCTCCCAGACTAGGGTGGTAGGAGCCAAAGGCTCACTCAGGACAAAAGTCCATTCAGAATTGTCCTGCCAAAGGAGGCATGCTGTTTGGCATGAACATCCAAGGCATAGTGCTTAACAAAAGTGGGCACTGTGCTCCAATCTGCAGCTCTGCAAATATCACAGCACACAGCGAATCTCTGCCAGGGACGTGCAACTGCTCTGGGGGAGTGGGCACATACCTGACCTTCTAGCTTGACCTGTGTCATGGAATAGCAGTGGTGTAGACAGCTCACAATCCAGGCAGAAATGCACTTGTCTAACAGGCTGTCCCTTTCAATTGGGATAGAAGGAGATAGAGCCGTTTGGATTAACTGAAGTCCTTAGTTCTGTCCAGGCAAAAGTAAGGACCCTCTTAACATCCGGAGAATAGAGCTACACTCCAATATGGAAATTGGCGAAGTAGGTAGGCATCACAAATAGCTGATTCAGATGGAACTCCGGGGTGGGGGGGTGGAGCTAGCCATGAATCATGGCGGATGCTTACTAGCCATCTCCTCATGGTGCTTTAGAAAAATTGCTTAAAAAGAGCATCATTCAGCCAGTGAAGTTTAAATTTTAAGGGTCGCCCTGTCTCTAAGCCAGATGGCTTCAGCTAGAAATAAGAATAAGCAAGCCAAGCTGAAGTTTGACTCAGTGCACCCAAACAAGAAACGAGTAGGAGTGAAGAGCAAAACGGCGGTTCGCAGGCTGAAGAACTCACGGCAGAAAGCACATCGGGTCTCCACACTGACTGTATGGCAGATATCAGGTGGTCCTTGTGCCGGCCACGCTTTTGCAAATGCAACAAGAGATGAAGGCTGGCTTCCTGAACATTACTGCGCAGCTTACTCATCTCTAGGGGGTTGTTACAGGCCTCACCGAGACCTCTGCCACCCATACAACCCAAACAGCTGAGCTGGAAACTCGTGTGGGGCAGCTTGAGGACACACTGTCTGAGGTTTCCTCCAAATGAAATGGATTGAAGAAACTACTAGAAGAGCTATCGTCCCGCGTAGATGACCAAGAAAACGGATTCCGCAAGTCTAACCTCCGCATTATTGGTCTTCCTGAAGGCACAGAGGGCCACAGTCTAGAGAAAGGCCTTCACAATTGGCTGATTGACAATCTGGGCCTACCTGCCGAAGCTGTGGAGTATGAAGTGGAAAGAGCTCATCGCGTGGGGCCATCCCGCAAACCAAGCAACAGATCCCGGCATTGTCTGATAAAGGACCTCATATATGCGGGCAAAGAAATGATTTTGAAGCAGGCTAATCTGATCTCCTTTAACAACAGTAAGGTATACATTTACCAGGACTATAGCCATAAGCTGCAGATACAGAGGCAGAAATTCAAATTACGTCAAAGCAATGCTTTTTAAAATGGGCTGGTCTTTCTCTTTTCTGTACCCAGTCAAGCTTAAAATTGACCGGGCTGGCCAGCCCCCTAAATTCTTTGTGTCCACCCACAGTGGAACGCTAGGTGGAGGAAGAGGAGTCCAGAGGGAAGGCAGCACAATCAGCACCACCTTAACTATTGTATCCTCAGATAAGTATCCTGTAATGGGGCTCGCATTTCTTTCTCAGATTGATTTGGGTTTCTTTTTATTTGATGGGGCAACATGCACAGCTCCTGTGTTGGGCTCAATTTTGATTCCTAGCCTGTGGATCCAATTTAGGCCCTTGGCTCTGCGGACCTGATTTATGAGACGCAATCCCCCCGACCATGTCTAGGGACATGGGTAGCAGCGGGGGTGGATTAAACATATTCGTTGTTTACCTTGGTCTTCTTCTTATAGATCACATTTTTTCAAGCTGATCTTCACTGGCTGCACGTTGTTTTAAGAGGTGCAGGGTTTGCTAGGCCGGTCTGCAGCTGTCCACCTCTCCTAGAGGCGAACTGTGGTGGGATTCTAATAGTCTGCTGGCTACCTCTGTATTACCTTTCATCTCCCAAGCACCATGTTGACATAATAATGCAGGAGACCTGATGCCCACTCTTTATGTACTTTTATTAAGTTTGCTCTCTGGTTCTTAAATGTTCTGATAAATACATAGTGCCATTTATGAACACTTCATGAACATATTATGAATCTTGTCACTCAATTCATTATTCTTGCTACCTGTTTGCATGGGAACCCATTTTGGACACCATTATGTCTGGGGATCTGGGGGGAAGGGAGTTGGACACTGTTATTGTTAACTTCGGGGTGTTTGCTGTGGGGACAGTGCAATGTGGGTGGAGTTGTTTGGGGGATGCGGATGCAGACCTCTGGGTTGGAGGAGCCTTTAATGCAGACACAGGCACCTCGGCCTGGAGAGCTCCGGCCCTCCCATGCTACTGGGGGAAGGGAGAAAATCTTTGGGGGGCATAGTTCAGGGGGGTGGGGGGATGCTTGGGACATTATTATACATTGTTAAAAAAAAATGGTTCTGTATCTGCAGATCTAAACATGCATTTAGCAGGGAGATGTTTTTGGCAGGGTAGAATGGGCAGGAGGCGGCTCAGGACAGGATTTCTGACATGGGGCATACTTGGGACAAGCTGATGCCACGATGCGTGCTCTATACAAGTGAAAATGGGGGAAGATATTAAAATGGTGACTTGGAATATTAATGGACTTAAGTCAACTCTAAAGCACAGAAAGGTTCTTGCTAAGGTGTGGAAACGCAAGGGTCAGATAATTCTACAGGAGACTCATATGACTACCTCGGAAGCCCAGAAAATGGCTGAGTTTATGGGACGGACTTGGGTATCATCCACCTTCTTGTCGAAGGCCTGTGGTGCCTTGATTTGGTTTGTAAGAGGCATGCAGGTTGACATCCTGTGGAAGATTGTGGACCCGGCAGGCAGGTATGCCCTGGTCAGAGTGACTATCCCGGGGAGGGGCACATTTTCTATTGGGTCTGCTTATGCTCCCAATGTGTAGGACCCAGTTTTTTTTCAGAAACTGGCCTTGGATATGTCTATGTGGGAGGGTCCCTGGATTCTCGGCGGGGACTTTAATTGCATCACCGACACAGTTTTAGACTGCTTTAATAACACCCCAGTATCTCTGTCTAGGAATGCTAAAGCCCTGAGGGAGCTCCAAACTGAGATGGGCCTGACAGATGCATGGAGACACATCAACCTGTCCAGCAGAGACTATAGTTTCTTCTTTCATGCCCACCATACGTATGTTAGAATAGATAGAATATTGGTCTCAGCATGCTTGATCTTGGGGGTTGGGGAGGCGACCTATATGCCAATCATGTTGTCTGATCATGCCCCGCATAGTATAAATCTGAAGGTTTCTGACGCACCCAGGTTGCCTAGGCAATGGAGGCTTGCCCACCTTCTTTTGAAGGACCAAGGGTACATATCCTTCATGTCTGAGCACATACAGGAGTATTTAATGTTTAATAGGAGAGGCGATACCTCTCATACGACTAGATGGGAAGCTTTAAAAGCTTTTATCAGGGGTCAGTCCATCTCATATTTGTCCCATTAGAGAAAGATTGAAGAGGGGGAGTTGTCCTTTTTGAGAGCTAAAATTGAAGCCAGTGAGAACGCTCATGAAGTGAACCCTACTAGGGGCCTGTACAATGTTATCCAAAAGCTAAAGTGGAAATTTAATACCCTGAACAGCTTGAAACTGGAATGGTCCATCCTCTTAGCTAATGCCGGGGCTTCTTTTGATGGGGACCGTGCTGGGAAGTTACTAGCTTGGCAGATGAAGTGTGAAGCTGAGAGAACGGTGGGGCAAATCTTTAACAGTCAGGGGCAATTGGTACGGGATACAGTGGAAATAGGGGGTGCCTTTGGGGATTTTTATAAAGCCCTCTACACCTCAGAGTGTCAGCCTGATCAGTGGGATTATGACTCCTCTGAGGTCCCCCTTCGAAAGCTGGATGACAAGGCAGCCGGGGACTTAGACTACCCACTGACAGAGCAAGAAATTTTGATCGCAATTAAATTACTCAAGGGAGTAAAGGCCCGCAGCCCCGATGGGCTCCCCACTGACTTCATTTAGACTTTCTCAACCTTCTTTCCGAACCGCTGTATGACAAGCTGATTGAGAGTTTAAAGTTTGGAGAACTATCCCCCTCTACATGGTCTGCAACTATTATAGTTCTGCCAAAATCAGGGAAGGACCCTACAAAGTGCGCCTCCTATAGGCCCATCTCTCTTAACAGCTGACTATAATATTTTGGCTAAGGTTATGGCCCTTAGAGTGGGCGCTCTGCTCCCAAATTTGATACATGGGGATCAGTCAGGATTCGTGCAAGGACTGCAGGGGAAACACAATATCTGTTGTACGCTAAATATTACATTTTGCTGGGAGCAAGAATAAACAAACAGATGGAACTCTGACAACACTTTAGGTAGAAACTTGAGGTGTGTGCAGAGAAAGAAAAATTAAGTATTCACAGTAATTGTAGATCTTTCTGAGTATCTTCACCATTCATAACTGGCGAGTCTTAGCTGGAGGCACCAGACTCTTGCAGGAGCTTTAGCTGTAAGAACATTTTTGGCTGGAGGAGCAGACATTGGGGATAGCACTACCCGAAAAGCTGAAGTGTTACACGGCGCTCGGAGATTGACCAATAACCGACATCTACTCCCTCCAGCATTCAGTTCTGCTTGCCGGAGAGGAGAAAAAGCAATAAGAAAGAATATGAATTAAGGAGGGCAAAAAGCCAAAGGGACAGAAAAAGGAAAAGAAGAGAAGAAATGAATAAAAAAAATAAAAGAAGCACAGAGAATATGAGAGAGAGAAGGATAGGATACTGATGGAGGGTTTGGGTAGGGAGAGGGACCAGAATCTTTGGGGAACCCAAAAGACATAACAGGAAGGAAAGAAAGGAAGAGGAAAGGATGGGAGGGAGACAGGGAGGGACAGCTGGCTCTCAACTTGTGGCAGGAGGGGTAGGAAGTCCACAATTGTAGAGCCTTTTGAAAAGGAAGCAGCAGGAGTGCAATACAGACTGCAAGATAGTCTGCAGGGATAGGGCAGACAAGATATATATATTTTGTTTTTAGTGTAACCCCCCTGCAAATGGGGGTTCCCAAAAGACTTCCAGGAGCTTGCTTGAATGCTCCAAGCCTGAATGGTGTTTGGCGTTTAAGCCATTTATCAGTGAGTGTTTTTAGAGCCTCTGGTACTGTCTCTTTAAGAGCTGTCTGCTTGCAGACATAATTAGTTTGTATGGGGGGGGGACTGTGTGCTTCTCTGTTTGAGTACCACTCGAGCTGCTGCCAATTCACCCATTTTGCAGTCACTAGGAGTGCAAAGGGAACCTATCTGAAAGATGTAACTGTTTGCCAGAAATCATTTACAGTAATAATGAAATTACAGTTTGTCTAACCTGCTTTCTTTGCAGTCAGAACTGTGTCTGCCTAGTTCCCCATTCTGGTTTTGAACTGCTGAACTGGACCAATCAGTGTGGGGTAAGCTTGCTCTAAAATGGTGCCTTGGACGAATCAGAACTTGGACTCATAATCTGAGCCAGCCACAAGAGGATTGTATGGGCAGTGACTCTGGGAGATGTAGTTTAGACTTCGGCGCCTTTTTGGACCAACAGCAGCAGTCTATTGTGAGTGACAGCCAATCCAGTCAAGAACTGGGAGGAACCCAAAGGAAGTGCCCGGTTTTGTCTGTTGGAGTTTCAGTTTAGATCTGGCAGTGAAGGGGAAAGAAACCCTGTGCACCTTCAGTGCACAGTTTCAGTCAAAAAACGTGTGTAAGGCCCAGAGTTCCGGTCTGCAGCTTGTGTAACTGCTTCTTAGGACTGAATCCGTCCTGTGAAAAGAATCAAAGGATCTCTGAAGAGTAGAAACCAGGCTCACCCTGTAGAAGACTGGAGAAATTGTTGAATTGCACTCGGTCTGTCAGGAACTGAATCTGCTGTGTGTTCTCCCGGGTATTGTGCAGTAATTGCAATCGGGATAGAGAAGCAGCCTGCCTGGTATAGTACTTTCTTTTTTTACCATATAAATGTGTGAAGAGTCTCGTGGAGCTCAAGAGTAGCCCTGCTGACGTTGAAGGACCCGATCTTGTTTGGAGGTCGTGAGTACTAATTCAGGGTCACTCCCTGTTGAATTGCCACATTAAATCCAAATGGAATCACTGTACTGCTGACTGTTTAAACTAATTTTTCTTTCACTGTGTGAAAGGGCCCCTACTAGCTGCCTGGTTTGGACTAGCTACTAGGGCTTGGGTACCCAGGGACAGTAACTGGTAGGGATAGGCCTGCACAGAGCCATAGGTAGATAGTAAAGTGATAAGCTAATTAACTGATTTCCCTGTCCTTGTTATATCCCCTAAATAAATCAGAGCTGCTTGTTTCAGCAAAGTTATACTTCCTGAGGTATTTGTCTATGTTAAAGTACTGTACTGTGATTGTTGCACTGTATCTTATTTCACAGGAGGTCCCAGTGCGGAACTAGTCCTGGGGGTAAGTGTATACTGTGAAGGTAATTCTGATATATTGTGTGGGCCACTAATGGGAAGAAAGGGGTTGCAGTGTCCCAGAGGGCTGTGACCAAGTAAGTTTAACTATTGCAAACCCTGACCTCTGGGTGAGGCACCGCCATTGGATCCAGGCCCCTCAACCTGGTAGTGGCAAATCAGGCAGGGGTAGCCCCGGGATAGCGCCATCTAGGGGTTACATCTTGGAGGCTCACCCTGGGATTGTGTGTCCCTCTGGTGGCCATATTTACGAACCACTGTTAAGAAAAAATGGGTACCTCGACAGAAGTGGCTGTGCACCGGCTGGTGGAGTGGTGTACTGGGAGGAGATTGACCCCAAAATGCTATGCTTATCCTGGACATCCCCCTGGGTATCAATACGGACACTGTACAGGGAGTACTTTCCAAGGTGGAAGGTTTACAAAACCCTGTGGTGGTGGGTCGGCATGCTAATCTGCTCACCCACACTTTCCTGGCCCAAGTAGAGTTTAAGGATCCCATAGATAGCTCCAAAGTGCCACAAACCATTACCCCAGAGGGAGCCCTCACTGCCTGGAGAGTGATAACTAAGTACAGTAAAGACCCGGTGGGGAATGAGCCCCCACCACTGTCTGAAACTTTTGAGGAGAAATTTGCTAAATGGTTGCTGGGGGAAGGGAAAACTGTGGAGGACTTGAAGAAACTATTCTTGCCACCTGGGGTGTTCTCCTCAACACCTCTTCCGCTCCAGTACCCGTAATGGTGGCTGAACCAATGCAGACTCCTATTTCTGCACCTGCCATTAGTCACGACTCATCAAGGTTGAGGGGGGATCTTCTGGCACTCCTCCCACTCCCCCAAGGGGAGGATGACTGGGAGACCTGATAGACTATGTTGCCCTCAAGTGCTAGAATGGCAATGCTCGAGTCGAAAAGCGAAGAGGGTTAGTGAGAGCCTCAGAGGTCCTGCCCTGGCTACCATCCGTGCTAAACGGGCCAGTAACCCTGAAGTGACTGCACAGGCCTATCTTGAGGCCTTGGAGAATGTGTATGGGAGCCCAGATTCTGATGAGGATCTATGGTGGAGAGTAAGAAATGCAGAACAGTACCAAGGGGAGTTGTCTGTGTATGTATCTCGGCTGGAAAAATTGTTGCAAGAATGCCTCAGAAAGGGTAGTTTGCCAGCGATTGAACTGGACCGAACCAGGCTGGACAGGATCCTTAAGTCTGCCCCTCTCAGAACTGCTGTTGCTTCAGTTACTGGCAAATTGACTGGAATCCCACCTCCTATGATGAGTTAATGAGAGAAACGAGGAGTTGAGAAAGGCGACCTCGGGAGGGACCTGCACCAATAGCTGCGGCCAAGACCCGAGTGACTGAGGTGGCCCATCAAGTGAAGTTCAGGGCAGAGGTTGGCAGTCAATGAGTGCTCTGACAAGGAAAAGATATGCCACAATGGGGCGAACTGTTGAGAGAGATCCGGGAATTCAAAACAGTCCTTTATGAAGGCCACGCCTGCAAGCACGGGCCCTGACCTATATCCGACTGCATCTGCTATGGGGTGGGGGTACCACCATGTATCTCCTGTTGATAACAGCTCCAAACTCAATTCCTTGACCATGGAAGTGGAGAAACTGACGAGATGTCTCCAAATGCTTATCACGCCGCAGACAGAGAATGGCACCAAGGTTTCAGTTAGTAATACCCCGCCTGGCTCCCAGTGTGCGCCCGCCAGCTCAAACTCCAGAAAGTATGTTTTGCTATAATTGTGGGAAGATGGGCACATGAAAAGGGAATGCCGTCCCAAAAGACACTGACAAAGTTGCATATAGGCTACAAGGAGAGCTTGGAGAACAAATCAGTGGTTAAGAGGTGCATAATGATCCCAGTGAGGGCACCAAAATGCTAACTCACGTCCTTTTGTGGCAAGGTCAGTTGCCCAGGCCCCACTCATCGCCTCTCCAGACTGGTCCAGAATAGTGGGTCCCTCCATGGAGACCACTGTAAAGGTGAATGGAGTGTCTACAAGAGCTGTATTAGACAGTGGCTCCCAAGTGACAATTATGTTCCCAGGATTGGTATCAGACGCATTTGTCAGGCGTGCCCTTACCAACCATTACAAGGACTGCATGTATGGGGGTTAAGTGAGAAGTCCTACCCCTATTCCGGTATATCTGAATTTGGCTGTCTTTCCCCACCTCCGTGGCTGGAGTGGCTGAACAATGAGACTCTAGCCTTAGTGTGTCCCCCACTGACTGTAAGGATGGTGTCCCTTTGTTGATTGGAACAAATGCTCATATGTTCGGAAGGCTGGCACAGTTGTGTTATGAAAACAGGGGTCAAAAACTAGTAGAGCTTTAAGAGTTCCAGCTTTAATTAAGAGCCTATGAGGCACAGAGATGCTGAAAAAATAGAACCAGAGGAACCGGTCGGAATTGTATGGAAGAAGGATCCTGAGTCTCTGATCCTGGCACAAATGCCCAGTGTACCTTACAGGAGAGGTCCGTATCAGAAAGGATGTTAGAATAAAATATTAATGTTGATGCACCAGGCAATGAAATTGCTAGAGGGACTGCTGGTCAAGCCTAGTATTTTGCCCACTAGAGCCCACGCTTATGCCAGAAGGGTAATGGTCCAAGTTCATAATGTGTCTGAAAGAGACATTCGAGTAAATAGAGGTTGCATCCTGGCTAATGTGCATTGTGCAGACACTGCAGTGCTACCCAGCAGCAAGAGTTCGAGAAGAATGACAGAGTAACGCCTGACTTGTTTGATTTCGCGACTTCGTTGCCAGCTGAATGGAAAGTGAGGATCAGTGAGAAGCTTGCCCAGAGAGACCAGGTGTTTCTTTAAGCGAATGGGACGTAGGATGCGCAAGGAGCTGAGCACAATATCCGCTGCATGACGAAAGACCATTTCGTGAGAGGTCTCGACGCCTGGCACCTGCTGACATAGATGATGTGAGACGGCATCTGCAAGAGATGTTAGCTGCTGGTGTAATACAAGAATCCAGAAGCCCTTATGCTTCCCCCATTGTGGTAGTGAGGAAAAAGAATGGGACAGTAAGGATGTGCGTGGATTATCGCACCTTAAACCAGTGGACTATCCCTGATCAGTACACAATGCCCCGCATTCAGGATGCTTTGGACTGCCTAAACGGGAGCAGGTGGTTCTCTGTGTTGGATCTCCGCAGTGGGTACTACCAGATCCCGATGGCCCCAGAGGACCGTGAGAAGACAGCCTTTATCTGTCCGCTTGGCTTCTATGAATTCATGAGGATGCCTCAAGGGATTTCAGGTGCCCCAGCCACTTTTCAACGATTGATGGAGCGTGCAGTGGGGGACATGAACTTACTAGAGTGCCTGGTATACCTAGATGATGTTATTGTGTTTGGCAGCTCACTGGAGGAACATGAGAGCAGATTATTTAAGGTATTGGACCGACTGGAGGACTTTGGCCTTAAACTGTCCATTGATAAGTGTCAATTCTTTCAAACATCAGTAAAGTATGTGGGACACATAGTATCCACCGAGGGAATAGAGACCACCCAAGTAAAGTTGAGGCCTTGACCACCTGGCTACAGCCCAAAAATCTAAAAGAACTGCAAAGATTCCTGGATTCTGTGCTTATTATCGGTGCTCATCAAGGACTATTCAAGAGTGATCCGCCTTTACTTAACCTTACTCAAGGGTATCCCCAACCCACAAAAATACCAAAAGTCAGCGTCCCTCAAGACTGAAGAGTGTATTTTTCATCCGAGTGAAGTATTTGGGGCCCGCTGGACTCCTGATTGTGAGACTGCTTTCATGAGATCATATATCAACTTACCCATGCTCCAGTGCTGGCCATGCCGATCCAAGAAAACCTTACGTCCTGCACACTGATGCTAGCTTGCAAGGGTTGGGGGCTGTGTTGTACCAAGAGCACGAGAATGGCCTGAGACCAGTGGCCTTTGCCAGTAGAAGCCTGACCCCATCCGAAAAGAACTATCCTGTACATAAGTTAGAGTTCCTAGCTTTGAAGTGGCTATTGTTGACCAATTCCATGAGTACTTGTATGGGGCTAAAATACTAGTAAAACTGACAACAATCCTTTGACCTATGTGCAGACCTCAGCTAAGTTGGATGCCACTGGCCATAGGTGGCTTTCTGCATTATCTACATATGACTATGCTCTCGAATACCGAGCAGGTCTGAAACACATAGATGCTGATGCTCTCTCCCGGAGGCCTGTTCCCCAGAATGATTGGGTCCGATTGGCAGAACCTGACATTCGGGCACTCTGCCGGAAGTTTGACAGGGAGGAACAAATGTCCACGGACGCAGTGGACTGCATGGTGGATTGCTTGGGACCCTCTGAGAATTGCATACCTGCTGCTTATTGCCACTTTTCTGCAATAGACATTGGTGCACTGCCTCAGCTGGACAATGACAGTATTCGGCTGGCTCAATCCCGCGATCCCATGATCAAAGTAGCTTTAGAAGCCCTCTATGCAGGAAAAGATGTGTCCAAATTATGCTCCACTGATTTGAGAACTGCACTGTTATACAAAGAAGGTCCTAAGTTGAAACTGATCAATAAACTGTTATACAGAGAAACAGTAGACAGAGGGGGACAAGTAGACAAACAACAACTAGTGCTGCCCACTGCCTTTTGAGACTCAGTACTGAGGTCCTTGCACAACCACATGGGGCACCTTGGCATAGACAGAACACTTGACTTGGTGAGATCCAGATTCTATTGGCCTAAGATGGGGGCTGATGTGGAGCAACACATTCAAACTTGTAGTCGCTGCTCAGAGGAAAGCTTTGCTCCAGAGGGCTGCCCCTTGTTAACATCACCACCAGTGCACCCATGGAGCTGGTCTGTATTGATTTTCTGAGTTTGGAGTCAGATCAAAGAAATACCAGTAATGTGCTGGTGGTCACTGACCATTTACTTAGATATGCCCAAGCTTTCCCCACCAAAGACCAGAAAGCATCCACTGTGGCCAAGTACTTGTAGAAAACTTTTGTTCACTATGGGCTCCACAAAGAATCCATTCTGATCAAGGAGAGACTTTGAGAGTCGTCTGATCAAAGAGATGCTTTCTCTGTGTGGGGAGTGCGAAAGTCCAGAACCACTCCTTACCACCCCAGGGGACCCACAGCCTGAACGTTTCAACCGCACTTTGCTAGATATGCTAGCACCCATGCACCCAAAGGACAAGCCTAGATGGAGCCAACAAATTAGCACCCTGGTACATGCTTATAACTGCACCAAAAGTGATGCCACTGGGTTCTCCCCCTACCGCCTGATGTTTGGAAGAGAAGCTCGACTACCAGTAGATGTGTGTTTTGGGGTCTCTCCTGATGGGGTTCAAGCTGACAACTATTTACAGTATGTGCAAAAGTTAAAGGCCCAGCTAACTCATGCGTACCTAACTGGCTCAAACCATGGCTGCCAAAAGAAATCTGGCCAACAAAGAACGGTATGATAAAAGGTGAAAGCACAGGAACTCCAGGGAGAGATCGTATTGCTAAGAAATCTGGGACTGCATGGCAAACACAAGATTGCTGACAGATGGCACCATCTCCCTCACATTGTAGTGGGCAAACTAGATGATCTGCCAGTGTACAAAGTAAGGCCTGAGATCAATTCAAAAGATGTAAAACAATGCATAGAAATCATTTACTGCCCATTGGACAAATCCTGATTGAGTCTGAGCCCCAGAAGATGCCCCTCTGGACCAGTGACTAGAGCTGCTGCTAAGAAAAGATCAAGAAGTCTGCACCTACAGAAGCAGAGTTAAAGTGTTCCCCTGCCCAAGTCCCAGTTGAGCATGACTGTCAGTCCATATCAGAAGAAAGTGAGAGTGACTTTGAATACTATCCTTCTTACGAACTGAGTCAATTGTTTCGGGGCAATCCCCTAGTCAATACTGAAGACAAAGCTGGGCCTTCTGGACTGTCTAAGCCCCCAGCTTCATCCCTGGAGCCAATGCTCCCAGAAAGTGAAGTGCAAAGCATCAGATCAGATGAAATGGAATCATTGTGCATGGTTGAACTGTTTGAGCTTTCAGGGGAGGAAAATGATAGATTGGGGCAGACTGGTGATACACCCGAACAAGAAGAGTATTTTGAGTGCCCTGACAGTCCACTGCCAGTGTCCAAAGCTCTCCATGTGAGCCAAATGTTGTGGACTCAGAAACTGTAACTCCTGGAGCTGAAAGTGCCCCAAGTTCTAGCCTCTCTACCCCAGGAGACTCCTGACAAGTGAGGACAATGCTGAAAATGAGGCTCAGAGTGCAGAGACTGTAACAGTTCCCCTAGAAAGACTGGTCGAGCTGTAAAGCCTGTGGTGCACCTCAGTTATGATTCACTTGGAGGCCTGTGGACTTGCCTCTCAATGTTGTCCATAAAGGATGTATGTGTCCCCAAGCTCATTGCCCAAACTGAGCATCAGTGCTAACTCAAGTTACTTGTGTTGCCCTCTAAGTATGGTGCCTTACCTCGTCCAGCCCCAAGGTAACTGATAGGGAAGGGCCTCTCTTCAGGTTTCATGTACAAGAGGTAATAACTTGAGTTTGGTATAATGTGTGTGTAATACTGTGTAAAGAGTGACGTACTGCAATGTTTCAGAAATGTGTTCTTGGTAAAATGATGTATTGACTGATGATTACATGTGTGAGCCTAATGCAAATGTATATGGTTGCAGTTGAAACTTATAGGGGTACTTGCTTGACGCGGACGTCAAGCTTTCCCAGGCCAGGAAGGGTGTAACCCCCCTGCAAATGGGGGTTCCCAAAAGACTTCCAGGAGCTTGCTTGAATGCTCCAAGCCTGAATGGTGTTTGGCGTTTAAGCCATTTATCAGTGAGTGTTTTTAGAGCCTCTGGTACTGTCTCTTTAAGAGCTGTCTGCTTGCAGACATAATTAGTTTGTATGGGGGGACTGTGTGCTTCTCTGTTTGAGTACCACTCGAGCTGCTGCCAATTCACTCCATTTTTGCAGTCACTAGGAGTGCAAAGGGAACCTATCTGAAAGACGTAACTGTTTGCCAGAAATCATTTACAGTAATAATGAAACTACAGTTTGTCTAACCTGCTTTCTTTGCAGTCAGAACTGTGTCTGCCTAGTTCCCCATTCTGGTTTTGAACTGCTGAACTGGACCAATCAGTGTGGGGTAAGCTTGCTCTAAAATGGTGCCTTGGACGAATCAGAACTTGGACTCATAATCTGAGCCAGCCACAAGAGGATTGTATGGGCAGTGACTCTGGGAGATGTAGTTTAGACTTCGGCGCCTTTTGGACCAACAGCAGCAGTCTATTGTGAGTGACAGCCAATCCAGTCAAGAACTGGGAGGAACCCAAAGGAAGTGCCCGTTTGTCTGTTGGAGTTTCAGTTTAGATCTGGCAGTGAAGGGAAAGAAAACCCTGTGCTCCTTCAGTGCACAGTTTCAGTCAAAAACGTGTAAGGCCCAGAGTTCCGGTCTGCAGCTTGTGTAACTGCTTGTTAGGACTGAATCCATCCTGTGAAAAGAATCAAAGGATCTCTGAAGAGTAGAAACCAGGCTCACCCTGTAGAAGACTGGAGAAATTGTTGAATTGCACTCGGTCTGTCAGGAACTGAATCTGGTGTGTGTTCTCCGGGTATTGTGCAGTAATTGCGATCGGGATAGAGAAGCAGCCTGCCTGGTATAGTACTTTCTTTTTACCATATAAATGTGTGAAGAGTCTCGTGAGCTCAAGAGTAGCCCTGCTGACGCTTGAAGGACCCTATCTTGTTTGGAGGTCGTGAGTACTAATTCAGGGTCGCTCCCTGTTGAATTGCCACATTAAATCCAAATGGAATCACTGTACTGCTGACTGTTTAAACTAATTTTTCTTTCACTGTGTGAAAGGGCCCTACCAGCTGCCACGGTTTGGACTAGCCACTGGGGCTTGGGTACCAGGGGACAGTAACTGGTAGGGATAGGCCTGTGCACAGAGCCATAGGTAGATAGTAAAGTGATAAGCTAATTAACCTGATTTCCCCCTGTCCTTGTTATATCCCCCTAAATAAATCAGAGCTGCTTGTTTCAGCAAAGTTATACTTCCTGAGGTATTTGTCTATGTTAAAGTACTGTACTGTGATTGTTGCACTGTATCCTATTTCACAGGAGGTCCCAGTGCCGGAACTAGTCCTGGGGGTAAGTGTATACTGTGAAGGTAATTCTGATATATTGTGTGGGCCACTAGTGGGAAGAAAAGGGGGTTGCAGTGTCCCAGAGGGCTGTGACCAAGTAAGTTTAACTATTGCAAACCCTGACCTCTAGGTGGAGGCACCCGCCATTGGATCCAGGCCCCTCAACCTGTTAGTGGCAAATCAGGCAGGGGTAGTAGCCCCTGGGATAGCGCCATCTAGGGGTTACATTAGCATAAAGACTTTGGGGGTAGAAGGGAGGAACTGAGTGGTGTTGAAATTGCCAAAGAGTTCAATTTGAGGTCAACAGCTGCCATTGCTTTGAGAGACAGACAGCAAGAGAAAGAGTGCGTGAGAGAGAGGTAGCCTCGCAGGCACCCCAGAGGCAAAGTGACATCTGGGGTATTACTGCTGGAATGGAGTGTTCTGCAGGCAGCAACTTGAAGTCAGAGATAAACAAGGGGCAGTGCCCCTCTATCTCCCAGTTGAGAGGGAAAAGTCCAGTCTCTTCCTCCTGAGGCAACAGAGCAACTCCTTCATTGTCTTTTCTCCTTCCTTATCTTTTTTTTTTTTTTTAATAAGAGGAGGGAAGAGGAAATGGGAGTCAGAAAGTCTCCTGAACCTTCTCAGAGAAACCGAGGTGTTCCCAAAGTTGGAGAAAACAGGGTGGTCCCAGGGGCCAAGTCGAACCCAAGGGCAAAGGGCATAATAACCCCAAATAGGGGGAGAGTAACAGACAGAGAAGCAGATATAGACCTAAAATAAAAAACCAGGCTGAAGCTGAGGAGCCTGCTCCAGGAGTTCACTTCTCTCTCCGCATCCCTAGGGTTTGCCAAGGAAATATGCCCTGTGAAGGGCCAGGGAGAAGGAGGGAGTTGGTACACCCCAGAAGCCTGGTCCTAAGGGGATGGAGGGAGGGAAGCAGTTATGAATGGTGAAGATACTCAGGAAGATCTACAATTACAGTGTGTACATAATATTTCTATCTTACCCAAGTCAATCTTCACCATTTTATAACTGGTGGGTCAGAGTACCAAGCCATAGCAAACCCTGAGGGAAATGATCCCTCAGCCTCCTGTGGGGGAGAGCACAAAGATGCAGGGGTCCCTTACAGTTCTGGACAGACCCGTGACTCATCAGGGGTAAGCGGAGGCCCCCGTTGCCTGGGAGAAGGAAGGTGCCCCAACAGCTCATGCTTCACCCTGTGGGAGAAAAAATGAGCCTCCTGGAAAAGTGAGGCAATCACCCTATGCCGGGCCAAGGGTGACAACCATGAAAGATGAAGCCATGCCATCAACCTAAAGCAGACTGCCGCTCTCACCAACCTGGAGGCCACCGCATTGGTGTCATATGATGATGCCCTTGCCTGGTGTCTCACTAAATCGAGGCCCATTGTGGAAAGTACAATGGCTTGGGTTGCCTCACTGGCAGGCAGGGACAGGAGGACCTGCCCCAGCGCCGCCCACAAGCACCTGGCATAGGATACCTGGTGCACCTGGTACATCAAGATGCACATAAAAAGTCATGCTGCTGAGAAGACCCTTCTACCCAAACGGTCAAAGTCAGCTGAGTCGCACTCTGGGGGGTGGTCACAACAGGGGCAACAATGCTCAGAAGGGGGATGCAGTAGCTCCAATCCTGAAGAGGGATGGGGCATAGCTCCTGGAGACCTGGGATGCACAATACCTGCTCTGGCAGTCCCTTGGGGCTGGGGAGGAGTTAGAAGGGTGCTGCCAAACACTGTGCAGCTCCTTCATAAACGGTTGAGGCCACGGAGGTATCACAACAGATAAAGAAAGTACAGTTGCATACTTAAAATGACAGTAGATCTTTGAGAGAATCTCTTGCAGCAGGTCACATAAGTAGGAACATCCAGCCGCAGGCATCTATTCCTGCTGGAGGATTTCCCCAGCAGTCAACCTGGGACCACCCACGATGACATCACGTGCTGTGCCATAGGGTATCTAAGCATAGGCAGTCTCAGATCCTCCTCTGTTCTTTCCCTGTCAGTGACCAGATGTCGCTTGGAGTCTGTGTCAGGCCTCAGAGGAAATGAGAAGGAGGTAGAAGTGCTCTGCTTTTTTAACTCATTCTATCCTATTGTCACTTAGAATGTTCAGGTCCCCTCTGCCTGCTGCTAGAACACCTGTGTGCCTGAAGGGGTTTTAGATCTGCAGCATTCATACAAACACACTGTGCTTAAACCTACACATCTTAAAAACCATACATCCAATTTTAAAACTGTAAAAAGAAAAGTTTTTCAGGACAAAAAGTTTTTGAAAATGAGTGAGGTTTGGTAATGTCTATTTAACTGGATTTAATGTTGTATAAGGTTGTTTTCATATTTTAATAAATTCTGATGATTTTATCTAAATATAATTATGCTCTGTTTACTTAGTCATGCAAAAATATTAAATTTCTGTAAAATTATTGATTAAAATTGTTAAAAGTATACAGTAAACATCTGTCATTGTCTAAATATAAATTTTGCATGTTTTTTACCATTTTTTAAGTCAGAAATCAATATCTGAATCTCTTGTTATTACAGTTAGAGTTTTTTGTTCCACTCCACTGGTTGGAATTTTGCAGTGTTCAATTCTTCTTACCCACTGATTTTAGTTTATGAATCTGGTTATCAATTTTTTTGTTTTTCCCCTAGTTTAGTAAGAACATGTTTACACAGTACCTTAGAAGGACATATCAGGAAGTGATGCAGGAAGGAAGGAAGTGCTTTGTGAGGTCAGTGATGAAAATAGCAAGAACACTGCCAGTGTAGGTCAGCGAGCTGACGCGGGAAATGGAGACATTTGTTAGTGCTGGAGGTCTCTCTATGATTAATTGCATATGTGCTGTAGTTAAAATGTATAATTTCATTGAAATAAACTATTTTATTTTATTTTTGCAATAAAATCCCATGATAAGTATAGGAAACTGTATTTTATTTGTGCTGTTTGCTTTATCATACTGTAAATGAAGCATGATGTTGTTCATGTAAAGGTTCACAGTCTTTCAGTAAACATCATGTTACATAAATCTGTGTTATTTAATTTCCTGGCATAGTTTATTTTTGGGTTGTATTATGGGATGGTTTAAGGTGAGGGAATGACTGTATGAGGAAGCACTGTGTGTTAGTGGTGGTGGTGGTGGGGGTCCTGCATTCATAATACAGGCTCAGATGCACTTCATATGTTCTGGGGAAATGAGAGAGAGCTGTATGCATGTAATAATGGTGCTAACAGACACTGTAGATACATTACGGATACGATAGGATGATGAAATTGCTGAAAAGGCACTGGTAATTTGGGGTATACTGTGTCATGGGGAAGGGGTGGTGTGCCTGTACCAAGGAATGATGCTCATAGGCACTGCAGTCATTTTGTGTCATGAACTGGCACCTGTCCTTGGGGTATACTCAGTTGTAAGGAAGCAGTGGGCTGCCTGCACCTGGTAATGGTGTCCATATGCCATGCAGAAACATTGTGGTACACATACAGGCTGATGACATGTACACCTGTAAAGGTTGTGTACTATGTGCTGTGTCACATGGTTTGCCTGCATACACATGTAATATGTTGCAACATTCAGTATGGCGCACTGTGTGGGTGGGAAGGAGTGTGGGTGTGCCTGCACCATGGAGTGATGCTCATTGGTGCACATGTGTACTGTGTGCTATGTTTCATTTGAATGGACTGTATATGTCATACACTGGCACTGATCACATCACAGTGCATCAGAGATAAGGGATGGTCTGAAGCATTATGAGCACAAGGGACTAAAGTGGTTGTGGAGCGATTCGAACTTGAATAGAACATTACAGTGCATCTGAGGGTAGTGTTGGAATGAATCTTGATGTGCACAATGGACTACACCATGATGACTGAGGAGGATCCATACCAGTAATGCACATCACAGAGTGTCAGAGATAAAGGTTGGACTGAAGACTGATGAACAGATGGACTAAATCAGTGACTGGTGGGATTTGAAGCTGAACAGCACTTTACAGTGCAGTAGAGGTTGGGGCTGGACTGACACCAGATCAGTCAATGGACAACACCATTGGCTGTGGAGGGATCCGAACCTGAAATGCACTTCACTGTTCACTACAGTTTGGGGCTCGACTGATGCATGGTAAGGAGCTAGATCTTACAAGTGGCTGTGGAGGATTTAACCTGAAGAACACTTTACAGTGCATCAGAGGTTGAGTCTGACTGACGCCATACGAGTCGATGGACAACACCAGTGACTGTGGAGGGATTCAAAACTGATTTGGCCTTTACAATGCATCAGAGATTGGGGCTGGACTGATGCCAGATAAGTTGAAGGCAGCACCATTATTTTTTTCATTTTAAACAATCAGCAACTACGTATTAGGGAGAAAACTCAAGTGCCGAGCATGAGACAAACATGCTACTGACCCTAACCCACTTATCATCCATAACGCAGGGAGCAACATGCCATATAGATTTTAATATAGCATAATCCGAACATAAACTCTTTAAAAAGTAACAAAAGGTGCTGAATTCATGTGACCTCATCTAGTACATGCACAAGAAACACTCTCTCCCATCAGGAATGCCAGCCGGATCCATAAGATGTGATCACACAGGATGACCAGAAATTATTCCAAAATGAACAAAGTAACAACTATGAAAACTTTTATCATAAATAAAAATAAAACAAATAAAGTAAATACAGATTACAAATCGAGGTTTTGCACTGAAATGAAGTGAGTATTTTAGGATAACAGCAGCGCCTCCATCTTGAATCTAAGTTTCTAGTCACCATGCTCTTCCTGCACCAGTGTGCTCTGACTGGTTAATGGAAATAGTGGCGTGTACAATAAGCATAGAGCAAGCATGGCAACAGTGAGGATCAATATGACCAAATGGTGACGCACTACAGAGCTAGGGCGGTGCAGGTGTGGGCTGTCACCCTAACTGAAACATCAAAAAAATCACTGTACACCCAGAGCCCAGAGAGCCACTTCTCCTCCATTGACGGTTGTAAAAAAAATACAAGTCCTTGCTTGAATGCTAAATAAGGATTTAGTCTAACGTCTCAGGCACACACATTGAATAGAATAGTGGAAGGCACAACAAAAGATCTGCGTGCAGGTTCCCTGGCGCTTCGACAACTAAGGCTTCATCAGTGGGATGGTGCCTGCATCTAAGACAATCCCTTTATACCAGTTAAATTCAGAATTGATGATGTCAGAAAATCCAACCAATCACAGAGCTCGATTTTTAAATACAGAAATATTCAGCTCACTACTTGGTATAAATGGACTAATAGTTATAACAATCATGATATCAGTGACAACATGTTATTGTAGAAAAATACCCCAAAAGACAAAAAAATACACCAAAGTGGTGACGGCCAATCGGATTGCTCGAATAAAAAACAAAACTAAATAAATTATGAAATTAATTATAGTGTAAACCTGATCAGGTTAACATGTTAGCAAATCATCTTGTTTTAGTGTGTTACGATACAAACTAATGGCAGAATGAACATAATACATTTTTCACAGCACATGCAAAAAATAGTAAATTTATTTATGTATTAAGGCTTGTTTTCTCAAAAATAGCCAATGGGAACACATATTATATTAGGTAAAATCAGTAAGGGTACGATGTCCCCTATTAGCTGGTACAACTCAGTTCATCAAATGTAAACAAATGCTTGAGCTGCACCAAGAGAAGATATGGACGCCAATTGCGCCATCAGGCACCATAGCAAATGATTTAGGACGCCATATGGCCATCAGGAAAAAGAGGTATATTTTTTTTTTTTATGACGCCATATGGCGCCATCAGTGAAGGAATGAGCAAGGAGCAGGAACAAATCTTTACAGTGGGAGGTTATGGCATGAAGCGAGGAGGGAGGGAGGAGAATATATGACCTGCTGGAAGAGATTCTCTCGAAGATCTACTGTTACGGTAAGTACACAACTGTACTACCTTCTTCGAGGATATCTCTTGCAGCAGGCCACACAAATAGGAATGAGTCCCTAGCAGTTAGGATGAGAAGGGTGGTGGAGTGATCATGATAAAATGCCCTGTAGAACTGCACCGCTAAAACTGGCAAATCTTTTGGCCGTCATGTCCAAGCTGTTATGTTTGGTGATGGTATGGACCGTCGACCAGGTAGCTGCCTCGCAAATCTCCACAGCTGAGACGCTTTTAAAGCATGCCACTGAGGTGGCCATACCACATGTGGAGTGAAGCTTAATGACTCCGGGGAGCTGCTTGCCATATTTATTGTAACAAAAGATAATGCAATTGTCCAGTCATCTGGAAAAGTATTGCTTAGAAACTGGATTGCCCTCTTTACACCTGGGGCGAAGGAAAAACCAAGTTGTGCTGACTTGAGCTTATTCTTTGCACAAGATAGATAGTATCTCAGTATTCTGTGTACATCTAATTTGTGAAGCAATGTTCCCCTGGATTGGCAGGGTCCTCATAATACACAGGCAGGTGGATTGATTGGTTCAGAGAGAACTCAGATGCCAACTTGGGAAGACATTTGGGGTTTGTTCATAAGGAAACAGTGTCTTTGTGGAAAATTAAGTAAGGCTCCTTACACATTAGCACTTGTAATTCACAAATGCACCTAGCCAACATACTTGCCACTAGGAATAGTGTTTTCCAGGACAGATACTGCAGCTCACATTTAGCCGCGGGTTCAAATGGGGCTAAGGTAAGCTTTTCAAGGATAGTGTAGGTCCCACGCAGACAGGGGTTTCTCACAGGTGGCTTGCAGTGTAGCACACCCCTTAAGGCCTTCATGACCTCTAACTGGGTCAGGGGGTGGTCAGCCACTGAGACGTGAAAAGATGATATCACCAGTAAGTGCACTTTCAGAGAGGATTACTTCAGTCCAGCATCAGAGAGCGACAGCAGATAATCAAGGACACATTGCAGAGGGCAGGTGTATAGGTCTAAGCCTTGGTCAGTTGCCCACAAAGCAAAATGCTTCCACTTCATGGAGTTTGTTGCTCTGGTTGAGCCTTTTCAAGCTACTCATAAGACCTCAGCAACCTGGGGTGAGATGTGGAATCTGGCTACAGCTACGTCTTCAGGAGCCACGCATGAAGATACAGCGAGTGGAGGTTGGGATGTAGCAGAGGTCACAGAGCTTGTGTGAGAAGGGTAGGGCATATGGGGTGGGGAAATGGGATCCTGGACTGCCAACTGCTGCAGCAGAGGAAATCACACCTGTTGAGGCCAGAGAGATGCTACAAGGATCATGGTCACCTGATCCTGGAGCAGTTTGAGTAACTCTCTCTGTATGAGAGGGGATGGAGAGAAATTGTAAAGAAGTTTTTCTGTCCAGGAAAGTGATAATGTGTCTAGCCACACAACTCCAGGTCCAGGCTCTAGCGAGCAGCATCATGACAATTTTGCGTTGTGGGGAGAGGCGAAGTCCAGATTGGGTCGACCCCATCGGTTAAAGAGGTATTCGACAACATCCTGAAGGAGCTCCCTTTCATGTATCTGGGCCTTAGAATGACTGAGCATCTGCCAATGTGTTCCTGTTGCCCGGAATGTGCACTGCAATCAGATGCAATCCACATTCTATGGCCCAATACCAAACTCTCATGGCTTCCCTGCACAGAGCATAGGAATATGTGCCCCCTTACTTGTTCAGGTAGTGAACTACTTGCTGAAAAGCTTGTAATGCATAAAGAATCACCCTCATCTCTAAGATGTTGATGTGGAGATGGGTCTCCGCCTGGTGCCCTGAGTATGTAAGTAGTCAAGATGAGCTCCCCAGCCCTGGGAGGATGCATCTGTGGTGAGGGTGTGGGATGGGGAGATGCAAGGGGATGCCCCGTAGCAACTTGTCCAGGGTCATCCACCACTGGAGGATGTGTTTCGCTGGAGTAGAGACCATGATCTCTGCATCTAGATCATTTGTTTTTTTGGTTCCACTGAACTCGTAGAGTACATTGTAGGATTCACTTGTGAAAGCCAGCATAGGGAACTGTGGCTATTGCCGCAGCCACGTGTCCCAGTAACCTCAGGTAGCAATGGACTGAGCCGTATCTGCTGTTGCTGATCTGTGATGCCAGGCTGAGCAGCTTTTCCACCCAATCTCGAGGCAGGAACACAGAGCCTATGGAGGCGTCCAGTATGGCCCCAATCTACTGGAGACTTTGGGTGTAGTCCATTTTGGATTTTGGGATGTTGATCATTATTCCCGATGAGGAAAATAGGGCAAGTGTTAGAGAAAGAACAGCTGTCATTAGTTACTGGTACCTTCCCTACAGCTTGGAAAAAAGCTAACATTATTCCAATCTATAACAAGCATTTCTCAATGCCGAATGTTTGCTTGCTGGCATTGGTAGTGTAGGAGTAAGAGAGCTGCATAATAGGACCGCATCCCCTCAAACTATAACTGAGACACCCTTCCCTTCTCCATTCTCTATGACAGTGCCAGAATTCATGAGGTGGGGTCCCAAAAACCCCATGTTGAAAATTTGGTGAATAAATTCCCAAAAATGCCTGAGATATGCATCAAAGTTGAAAAAACCCTATGTATTCCATTATACAGCTTATCGGCATTTCCTCAGTTCACGGTCGGCTTTGAAGAGTGCAGACGTGTTCCCGGTCCACCGAAGATCGTCGCGCCGGACTCCGGAGGTAAGTATGGGGAGAGGTGGGGGTGTGGGGAGGCAGGGTACACAGAGGGTGGGCGCAGGTTGGGGTCAGGACAGTCAGCGAGGGACCGTTTTTTCTTGCAGGTAATTTTTTTCTCGTATACGACGCAGGACTTGTGCTGGGGTGGGCTCCCAGCATGGTAGCTGGAAGGCTGTTTGGGGGGACAGTGGAGCAGACGGGGGATTGGGCACTTCTATTGGCGATACGGACTGTTGCCACGCTGGGGTGGGCTCCCAGCGTGGCACCCGGTAGTCTGTTGGGGGGGGAGAACAGTGGAGTCGATGAGGATTGGGCACCCCATCCTTCTCTTACGGACCATTGCCACACTGGGGTGGGCTCCCAGCATGGTACCTGGAACTCTGTTGTTGGGGGGAGCGCAGCAGAGCCGATGGGGGATTGGGCACCCCCGTCAGCCATACAGTGTGTGGGGGGGGGAGGAGAGAGCACACGAGCACGCAATATGCTAATCAACACTATCTTATCGCTGCTCACTGAAGCGATCTCTCCCTTTCAACTGTACGCCACTGTATTTTCAACTGCTGTCATAGACAGCTGCAGCATTCATTGGTGAACTGTGGCTGCGCCTGCAAACACACTGACTGAACTGGAAGACAGGGTGCCACACCTACAAAAACTTGGATGATGGCATTATGTTTCTTGCACATGCGTGCAAGCAAACATAATAAGGAAGTGCTACACATTCTGGTCATTTGCTCTGAATTTTGAAGGCCAGAGCTGTGGTTTTTAATACTGAGAGGTTGAGAGGTATGCCTTGGATCCTGTAGTATGGGGAATCCCCACACATTATTATATGTATGCAAAGCATACTTGTTTGTCCCCCTTTTTTGGTGAGGGGCCTTGAACCTTACATTACTATGTATAAACAATAAGACACAATGGGGTGTGCGTTAGACAGTTCTAATGCATGGCTAGGGGGCATAGTGAAGCACAGGGCCACAGGTCAAGTGCGTCCAGTCCCCTCGCTGTGCATTAGAGCTGTCTAATGCATATCTCTTGAGTGGCTTATTGAACTTATAAAATGGGTCTGTGCATTCCAGGTTGGGTTTCTAGTTTTAGGCATGTGTTACACTTCTTACACATGGCTAACAACCAATCAGATTGCTTGAAATCCTTTGCCCATTTTTTAATACTATTTAAAGGGACACTGTCAATCCCCTTAGGCCTCAAAGTGTCCCATGTTTAAAAAACAAATTTTATGATTGTTCTCATTCTATAGAGACTGTTGATGCAGCTGGTGGTTTGATTCAGATCCCTTTTGTCTTTTAAAAATTGAAAAACTGATTGCTCACCATACTGGTGTTACCACACCAAAGCATGCTTGTTTACATTTCTTGACCAACTCCCACTGCATCTTTTCTGGACTCGGGAACACCCCCAACACAATTTAGTTACTCATTATCAAGGCCACTGTTTTACCGTAATTCCATGGTCACGGACGGAATCACGGAATTCCCATTGGCTGCTGGAATTTAAAACTTCCCGCCAGTGACTTGCGGAACCCACGCTGCTTTCGGGAGTTTGTCCCTTTAAAAGCAGGCACGTAGTGCAGCGTCTCCCTATTTTCAGGAAAACCAACCGGAAGGAGAAGGAGAGAACGCACTGCAAACGCTGAAAACCACGCGGTTTGGATGCCAGAGAACCTCGCTGCTGTTAGCTTTTTTTTTTTTTTTTTTTTAGTTGTTCTCAATCACGACAACTGAAATTAAAAAAAAAAAAAAAATGTATTTATTGCTGCCGCACTCACCGCAACAACCACCCCAGCCACCACCTGAAGGACGCCCAGCTCAAGAATGACCATTCTGAAGTACAGCAGGCCACAAACCTTCAGGTATTTGCAATAATTTGCCTAGCTGTTATTTAATCAGATTATGCACTTAGCGCGCCCTCACTTTATCAGTCACCCCTCACAACTTTTTTCTCTACGCACTATACCTCTGAATGCCACTTTAGCCATCTGATTGCCCTTTCCACGCAGATCGGTGACCGTTTTCAGATGGACTATTAAAGCCATCCCGAGTTAGCCATGTACTGCAGCAGTAGCAGATATGGGAAGAGATGGGAGACAACGACGATGAGGCAGAATACAGTATGCTGCCTTTCCAGTGGTCTCAATGGAGGATGGTCGGTGAGTTTGGTGAGTTTGGTGGTGGGGAGCTGCTGCCTCTGCTGCTGCCTATTCCCCACTGAGAATCCCCTCCCATTAGGTACCCGGTTCCCTTCTGCTACTGATGGAGATTGTGTGAATTCTGAGCTGCTGTGGCACAGTCAAGTGCAGCTGTGTGATCTCGCATGCCTCTCGTGCCTTGGGGCTTCACCGCAGACTGCTTGGGCAAGCGTCCGAATAAAGGCAACCGTCGCAAGAGGGCATAGAAATACCAAAAGATAGTCTTTTGCAAGAGTGCAGTAGGGCAGCAGCAGCATCACGATCCAGTTGCCCATTTTAAATGTTTTTCATTTTTACTCTAAACCATTCATTCTAACTTCCAGTGTAGATATTTGCCAGTATACACTATGCACTGACGTCCTTAAGAGTCTTAAACTTTGTTTCTGCTGACTTAGAGAGAGAGAGAGAGAGAGAGATAAGGAAAGTCTGTAATTTGTGCAGCTATTTTAAAGCAGATTTCTCTGTTCTGAAGGGAAAAGGTAAATGGAACACAACTGGCAGTCGGGAGGATATGGGTAGATATTTGCCAGTATACACTATGCACTGACGACCTTAGAGTCAGTAGTACCCCACCTGCCTTAAACTTTGTTTCTGCTAACTTAGAGAGAGATAAGGAAATTCTGTAACTTGTGCAGCTATTTTAAAGCAGATTTCTCTGAATTCCTTTAATATCAGCCAATTCAAGCCACGAGAGAGAAGATTAAGTGGCTGGCAATGCTGTGTGAGCATTTGTGGTGTTCTGAAGGGAAAGGGTAAATGGAACACAACTGGCAGTCGGGAGGATATGGGTGGGCCTTTCACTAAGTGTGATCTGATGTAGAACATAGGATAGGGTGTTGAACCAGAGATCAAGAAGGCATGTTATATTCCAGGTTTTTCCATCGGGTTGCACCAGAGGTCTAGTAGTTTTTCCTTTTCTTTGTGCCCTGCCCGTGTCCACTCTTACGTAGTTAGTATTTTGCTGGCATGATTGGCCTTAATTCATATTTATTTACATTGTGAATCCCCCCCTCGATGTTGCATTACTGAGCAGAGCTGAAAGCCAGTGATAGCATGGGTTTGGGAGGGGGGTTGGTTATGCACACAGCAGAGCGGAACGCTGATGTATTCTGGCTCAGGACTGCACCTGCTACATGTCTACCTCTGACATATCTGTCCATAACAGAAACAACTTTTAAAACTGGCACTTATAAAAGGGTGGGAGGGAGTTTCTTTTTTTTTTCCCAAAAGGTAAAAAACAGCCCACACTATCCTAATCAATCCATTTTAATGCAAGGCATCCCAACATTCCACCCTATAATAAAGGGCTTCTTCAGGGACTTTTTATTTGATGTGCTCCTTGGGATGCTCCTGTTTCACCTACTGACCCCCAAGCTACATTGGGTCGCTTTCTTTGCTATGTTGTCTTGTGGAACCAATTCTGAGGAAGCCTGCCTGTTCATCACTATGGTGAAATGTCATGTCCTGTACCAGCTTTAGCACTTTGATTAATACCTTGAACTTTGCCTGGATTTTGCATATACTGGAGAAGCTTTGCATAGAATACACGCTAAAGTACCCAAAAGAGGATTATTATTATTGAATATAAAGCATTCTCCTCGTCATCTGGGAAGAGTTTACATCCAAAGATGCTTTTATTACATCTTTGGATGTGAAACATACGTTGGGGTGGGTGCTTTTGTATTGTTTTAAACATGCTCTAGCATTGGGCTTTCTTGTGTGGTAGACTTGTAGCCGAAGGTTTCTATTTACTATTGGAGAAGCTGTGGAATAACATAGAAACATAGATTTTGATGGACCGCTTGCCCGCCTAATCTGCCCATTTCCCTACCCACAGGATGTGCTGCAGATCCTAGTTAACCAACGACTTATTTCTTCCTACCCCCTACAAGATTTGCCTTATGTCTGGCCCATGCATTCTTGAATTCTCCCACAGTTTTAGACCCCACAACCTCCTCAGAAAAGCTGTTCCATGTGTCCACCACCCTCTCTCTGAAAAAATACTTCCTCACATTGCCCCGAGCCATCCCCCCTCTATCTTCAAATTGTGTCCCCTTGTTCTTGCACATCTCTTTTTCTGAAAGATGCTACCCTCTTGGACTTTGTTGATTCCACTGAGGTACTTGATCTCAGAAATGTAAAGGCTAGCCCTTCCCTGTTAAGTAATACAACAGCTCCTACAGGTACCTATGTGTGGGTGTCATCAATTCCCAGTCCATTCTGAACTGCCTATATAATGTGCTTTACTGGGTGCTGAGAGTGGGTCACTGTCCATTTTTGCATATTGCTACAGTGAGAGTGTTCCGGTGTAGAAGTGAGGGTTTTTTAACTGGAAGAAATCAAGTGCTGTACCAAGAAAGGGTATACAGCTATTGTAAAGTACCTCAGTGCAGTGCACCAGGGAGCTGTACACCCTTTTCGGGTACTTGGGCATATTAGCCTTTTTGGGGGGGGGTCTGAAGATTCCCAAGCAGCTACTGTGTTCCCCAGAGCATATGTGTGTGTGGGAGGGGGAGAATCCCCTAGCTTGCTATGTGCACTACAGTAGAGGGGATGGCATATATGCTAATGTGGGCATGGTTGGAGTAAGAGTTGGTGCATCTGTAACATCAGAGGGTCTGTGTGCCCCTGAACAAGTGTGGAGAGGGGTTTAGTGCCCTTCTCTGCCTGCTGTGTGCCTCAGAGAAGGTGGGGTGAGGTGATGGAATGATGCAGAATGCTAACATGGGCACGCTTGATGGATGAGAGTTGGTAGTGCTGTGCCTTGGAGCACGTCTGAAGGGGCAGTGTTGGTTGCTGTGCACCCAGAGCAAGTTTGGTGAAGGGTGTTGGGGTTAAACAAACTGTCCACCATCCAGCACTGACCCAAACTCCCAGGGCTTGTCCCCACTGGTGGGGCCAGTGGGGGTTCCCCAGCCCCCTCTGGGGACCGTATTCAGTGGGCCAGTGCTGTGACTAACTGGGAGTGGAGCCTGTGAGACACCCTCCACCAGTGTGCTCTTCCTTTTCCTGTTTTTGTCCTAGGAGTTGGGGTGTGCAATGATGCCCATGGAGAGGAGTCACGCACACCTTCCAAGTGTCAGCCCCAACTCCTCCCCCTTCGGCAGTGCAGATCCTTGTCCCCCAGCCTCTGCTAGGGAGCTGACCACTGAGGGTCCTTTCCCCAGAGAAGGAGAGCAGTCTGCCGGATGCTCAATCCTTCTCTGCAGCCAGCCTGCACATTCCTGAACACAGGCCGCTGCTGTAGCACGAGGTAAAGTAACCAGTGCCTCAGCCCTTAGTGCCACCAGGCTGGCACCAATGAGTTTGTTTTTTCACCTTAGAGGTGTGTGTGTGTGTGTGGGGGCGAAGTTTCCCAACCCAAAGAGCGATCCAGAATAAGCTGATAAATAGGGCTTAGATTCCCTGCAAAATCTCACCTCGGCCCCTCTATACTGAGAAAGTCAGACATGCTCCCACACTAGTGCCTCCACCATGGCTACTACCAGTACTGGTTTAAAGGGCAATGCCAATGTTTGTCCATCAAGAACTGTTGGCTGTTTTGCAAAATTTATTTTTTTTCCTGACAAATCAACTCATTCTATCTTGTGTGGCCATTTTGGGTCGGGTAAGTAAATGTTGATGGTTTGGCACCATATGGCACTAGCAGTAAGAATGGGTAAAGTATCCCTCATATCTGGCTGATCCTGCCTGTGTCCTGTCGTTTTTTCATGAGTTTATGCGGCATGCCCACAGCCACCCGTGGCTATCTTAAGTGTGCGTCA
The DNA here is from genome assembly GCA_016271365.2 of Neoceratodus forsteri. Lineage (NCBI taxonomy): Eukaryota > Metazoa > Chordata > Ceratodontiformes > Ceratodontidae > Neoceratodus > Neoceratodus forsteri. The sequence goes on along the minus strand of CM057456.1, from coordinate 158,527,785 downwards.
TTTCATACGGTGAGCAGGCGGGGGTGGGGTACGTGCCTATAGACTGTCTACGTAAAGGCAGCCATTAAAAGCTCCAGCTTTCAAACTACATGTCCCAGCTATATACAAAGATGAGGTACAGACTGGCACTCGAGTGGCTGTGGGCGTGTCATGCAATCATGAAAAGCTGACTGGGGAGAGAATCAACCAGATATGAGGGATATATATTTACTGAGATTTGCAAGGTAAAAAGATTGTTGCAGCATACGGCACTCATGTGTCCATGCCTTACACCCAGACATGGCCCAACTTCTGGTGGACCAACTGTGTTGCCTTTTGTGTGGCTCAGACAATATGTATGTGGTGGTGGGAAGAGTCTGAACAGGTAGGGGTCTGGGTATTCTGTTGTCCTTTGTTTGCCCCAGAGAATGTGTGTTTTTGGGGGTGAGGTGCCTCAGAGAGGTGCAGGTATATCCTGTTTGTGTCTCAGTTTATACACTTTGCTCAGAGGAGGGGGTTCTAAAATATTGTACTGGTTTCTATGCTGCTGTGAAGTTTAAACCAAATAAGTGGTGACATTTCCCCAAGTTATGAAAAGGGTGTACAGCTGTGTTATGTGGGCATACATACAAAGCCCTCAAGTGCAAGAAGTTGATGTGTTTAATAAAAAACCAAAAAGGGGTCCATGTCTGTGGTGGTGTTGGGGTCAGAGTTGGCAGTGCTGGATCTAAGCATGTCTGAAGGGGCTATGTTGGTTGCTGTGTCCCTCAGAGCAAGTCTGAGGACAAAATGTTTTCTAGATCTTCGGGGATATCTCTTGTAGGATGTCTCTCAAAAGGAACATGACAGACTGACATGGCAAGATAGAGTTGCCCTGGGGATTTGGGGGTCCCCAGCCCTCACCGGCAGAAAAAAAAACTTGCACCTGCCACAGCAAAGTGCAAATAAAATCCCTACACCTAGGTTGGCCTCAGAAGCATAGCAGGCAGGTGTGGAGACAGGGCCAAACCAGGCATCAAAACAAAAACACTCGTGAGAACTCACTGTGACCGTAGATATTCAAGAGTCTCTTGCAGCTGGCCACACCTCAGGAACCACAACCATCAGGCACCAGGACCACACAGAAACCCCCCTGCCAGCAGTCCATCTGGGGCCACGCACAGCACTGTCATGAGGTTGACATCCTCCCTATGTAGCTGTGGGTGGCCCCAGATAGACCACTAGCAAAAATGTCTCCATGTGGTCCCGGCGCCTGATAGTTGCAGACCCAAACTGTGACCCACTGCAAGAGACTGTCCTGAAGATCCACTGCTAATGGTAAGTTCTTACATAAGTGTTCCCCTTTTCAGGGAGGGGGGATGGAAAGCCCCCTGGATCCCCACAGTAACCTTGCACTCCACACCTGCCTGCCACAGCTCAGAGACCAGTGGTTTTTCCATACCACTCTATGCAGGAACAAGCAATCCCTGCCAGGGACGTATATGGAAATACCCCACTTCCCACTGCAACAGTGCCTTGCTATACCTGCCCACAGTGTCTCGTTTTGAGAGGACCAGGTAATCTGAGCATGAACCCATTTTCAGACTTTAGAAAATCATGTAAAAGTGCAGCACGTTGAAAGTTCTGCACTTTTACATGATTTTCTACTCTGCACCTGGAGAATGGTGGCTATATTCTGCTCCCCCCACTGCCTTCACACCGGAGGATGGGAGTCGTAGATTGCTGCTGCCATCCTCCCTTGAGAATGGGAGCCATAGGCTCTGCTGCCATCGTACCTTGAGGGTGGGAGTTGTAGAATGCTGCTGCTGCTGCCTTCACACCCGGAGGATGGGAGTCATAGATTGCTGCTGCTGCCTTCACACCCAGAGGATGGGAGTCGTAGATTGCTGCTGCCGCCTTCACACCCGAAGGATGGGAGTCGTAGATTGCTGCTGCTGCCTTCACACCTGGAAGATGGGAGTCGTAGAATGCTACTGCTGTTGTACCTGGAGGATGGGAGTTGTAGACGGTTGCTGCCATCTCACCTAGTGAATGGTGGTCAAAGGCTACTACTGCCATCCCAGGAGGACGGGAGTCGTAGGCTGCTGCTGCCATTATACCTGGAGGATGGGATTTGTAGAATGCTGCTGCTGTCGTATCTGGATGATGGGAGTCGCAGATTGCTGCTGCCTTCACACCCGGAGGATGGGAGTCGTAGATTGCTGCTGCTGCCTTCACACCTGGAAGATGGGAGTCATAGATTGCTGCTGCTGCCTTCACACCCAGAGAATGGGAGTCGTAGATTGCTGCTGCTGCCTTCACACCTGGAAGATGGGAGTCGTAGAATGCTACTGCTGTTGTACCTGGAGGATGGGAGTTGTAGACGGTTGCTGCCATCTCACCTAGTGAATGGTGGTCACTGGCTACTACTGCCATCCCAGGAGGATGGGAGTCGTAGATTGCTGCTGCTGCCTTCACACCCGGAGGATGGGAGTCGTAGGCTGCTGCTGCCATCGTACCTGGAGGATGGGTGCTTTATGCGGTGGCTGCTGCCATAATAGCCAGAGGATAAAAGTCATGGACTGCCATATCCAGGGGATCTGAGGCTCCCATTTTGTTGAATTTTTATCTTATCAAGCAGATTAGTGGAACACACTACTAATAATATTTTTTGGTTGTGATTTCAGTATTCATACTTCCTGTATGATGTCTGCTACACCAATAAATGAGAAAGCCAAGCTCTGCTACACCTCGGCTAAGGAGTGAGCACTTCAGTTTAAATCTGAAGTCCTCTATGAGGATGAAGGAAAACTTTTCTGTCCATACTGCAACCATGTCCTGGACCATACCAGAAAAGATACAGTCAAAGATCATCTGCTCAGCAAGAAACATGCTAGGAATAAGGAACGAGCTGCTAGTGAAGGAAGACCAGCAAGGCAGGTGACCCTGACCAGCAGTTTCAGAGCTGCAACAGAATCATCCATAGTAAGAAATGAGATGGTCATGGACACAGTTAAGGCATGGGGGGCTGCAAATATCCCATTGGAGAAGCTGGACCATCCACAGCTGAGGGAATGGATGTGCAAGTATGTGAAGGGGAGTGGAGCGATGCCAAAAGCAGATACCCTGAGGCAGCTCTATCTACCCAAGGTAAGAGAGCAAATTGATGAAGACCTTAAAGCAGCTGTGACTGGGAAATCATTGTCTGTGATATGTGATGAGAGCACAGATACACAGTCATGCTGCATTCTTAATGTCCTCTTTGTGTTGGAAGGGGGCAAGACATATCTTGGAAACAGCATAGAACTAGACTCTGTCAACCATTCCACAGTGGCTCAAGCTGTCTTGAAGACTCTCCAAAGTTGTAACATTGACTTTATGAATGTAGTTTCCTTTGTCAGCGACAGTGCTCGTTACATGATTAAATGTTTTAATGATGCACTTCGTGGGGTTATTGGGGACCATGTTGTGCATGTGTGTTGCTGGGCACATGTCTTGTCCCTTGTTGGGATACATGGCTGCACCATTTCAAAAAGTTAATGAACTGGTTTCATTGGTAAAATATGCTTTCAGCAGTCATCAAAACGCAAATGAGAATTCATCACGCTTTTGGAGGATCTTGAAGCTCCGGAAATGATTGCTTTGCCACCAGTTCCTGTTTTAACTAGATGGAACACATGGTATGCAGCTGTGGCATACCATTCAACACACCTGCAATACCTGAGGGACTTTTCAGGGTGGATTCAAGTAATGCCACCTCAATAAACAATCTCACGGCATTACTCCGGACTAATGGTACGATGAGCTACAAGCACAACTGGCATTCATTATAGATAATTCAGGTGACATTATTGCTGCGATAGAACTTTTGCAGTCAAAGGAGAAACCTCTTTATGACATCCACGTATGACATGCTAATGTCAATCAAGAGCCGCTGAGGCTGGCACAACTAAAAATGACGGCTTTGGTGAGAAAGCAGAGATTTACCTCTCAAACTGAGGAATAAAGTAAGAGATGAGAACATCAAACTGTTCAAAATGCTTTCAAGGTCAGTTTGGAGAAACTGACAAAACACCTGCAGTCAAACCCATCTATACAGTTTCTCATGGCCTGTCGAATTCTAAACCCACTCAACCTACCCAAACTCAATAAGGACTTCCAACTGTACTTGCCCTATATCCCAATGTTCACTTTACACAATAAGAATGCACCGATAAGGGACTGGGAGATCTACGTACGGCAGGATGTGCGGGAACTACCAGAGATCGTATCATTTGATCTTCACCAGTACTGGATCTCTATGTCCTCACAGGTACCAACTCTGGCAAAGGCAGCTCTTCAGGCCATCTGGGTCCCTGTTTCTAGTGCAGAAGTGGAGCGGTCATTTTCTGCACATGGACAAATCCTGACTGACCAACGGAGAAGCCTGACTGTGGACAATTTAAAATTATTTTCAATGCTGCTATTCAATAAGTAGACCCAGAATCTCCCACCCTCATCTGTGTAATTGCAGATCTGATGCACTATTGCAGAAAAATGATGCTCCTCTGTGCAATAAAGTTGCAGACATGCAGTTCTAGTATAATGTTGTAGAAAACAAAGTGGTGCTTCACTATGCAAAGACGAAGATGTGTTCTGGTGCAGTACTGTAGGGAAAAAATGGTGCTCCACTGTGCAATAAAGTGTCGATGTGCAATATGTAGTATCTCTGCATTATATGTAGCTATGGGTTAGATTCTACTGTCCTTCACATAGTATGCTTTATTTCATGTTGTCTGGGTAGCGTATTTGTCGACCCATGTTCAGTAGTCAATACTTGAATTGTGTTTTTTTTTTTTTTTTTTTATACACGTTTATCTTTGTAAATCTTTTTAAAATAAAACACATGAATTGCATTTTAGCTTTGAGAAGTTTTTATTATACATGTCACAGAACACATTGTCAACATTAAAACAAAGACTAGCTTTTGGTGTCTTTAGTATTGAACAGTTTTCAGAATTGGTTCCTCCCTGTGAGAAAAATGTTACTGTTACATGAGACTTTTTATTTCACCGCTGCACTGATCTGAGGGGAATATTTATGCCAGTTTGGCCAATGGAGTTCCACGGTCAACTCATTAGCCTTGATAGTTGGTAGATGCAAACTTGGATAGCTAATATAACAGGCAACATGAGATTAAATGTTCTTGTTTTCTGCTGATGTGACTTAAATCTGCATAAAAACATGATAAAACACTGATAGACAAATTTATTACTTAAAATGAGTGAATAATAAAGTTTTGTATTACCGGAAAAATCCCGGAAATTGGATTCCCAAACACCGGTAAAATCCTGGAATCCAGGATGGTCAAAACGGAATTTGCTTTTTCCAAGCACCGAAAAACAGTGTCCTTGCTCATTATGCAGTGAAAGTAGAGGAGACTATTGTATCATGAGTGGCTACACTGTTTCAGGGTGTTTCTGATATTCAGGAAATATACTGTACAATAAGAGTACTTCAATGCTTTGAAGCAAAACAAGGTCAGGTATAGACATACCTTACCATGCATTTCAGTTCGAATACATAGACACTGTTGGCAGATAAGGGCCTATGGCCCAACCAGTCTGCCCATTTGAGCTTGTAAGTTCACTTTATGTTTTCTTAGAAGTCTGTTGCCCCTTACCCCTGACCTTCAGAATTCCCTTATGTCTATCCCATGCATTCTTAAATCCTGCGATTGTTTCAGCCCCCACCACTTCCTCTGGCAGGGTGTTCCACTTGTCCACCACCCGTTCTGTGAAGAAATTATTTTTCATGTTTCCTCTGAATCACCCTCCCTCCAACTTCATCCCATGCCCTCTAGTCCTGGAACATCTTTTTTTGCTGGAAAATAGTGTATTCCTGCACCATGTTCCTCCCTGTAAGGTGCTTATATGACTATCACATCCCCTCTCTCACTTCTTTCCTCCAGGGAATACATATTCAAATCCTTCAACCTGTCCTCATAGAACTTGTGATGCAATCCATGCACCATCTTTGTTGCCCTTCTCTGAACCTTCTCTACCCTGTCTATGTCCTTACGTAGGTAAGGTCTCCAGAACTGTACACTGTACTCCAGGTGGGGCCTCACTAGTGTCTTGTATAGTGGAATTATGACCTTCCTTTTCCTGCTGGTGATGCCTCTGCCTATGCATCCCAGCATCCTATTTGCTTTACCTGCTGCCTTGTTGCACTGTTTCCCTACCTTGAGGTCATCACAGATGATAACCCCAAGATCCCTTTCCTGCTTGGTGCATGCTATATCCTCATCCCCCAGCTGATAAGTTGTTCCAGAATTTTTGTGCCCCATACGCATTATCTTGCAATTTCAACGGCCAAACCCTTGACCATTCTTCAAGCTTCTGCAGGTCCCTCCTTATTCTGTCTACACACTCTGGTGTGTCCACTCTGTTACAGAGCTTCGTGTCATCAGTAAACAGGGAAATTCTGCCTTCTAGGTCCTGTGCAATGTCACTGATAAAGACATTGAATAGGACCGGTCCCAGCAGTAATCCCTGTGGTACCCCACTGGTCACCCTTCCCTCTGTGGAGTGACAGCTGTTTACCACCACCCTCTGTGTCCTTCCACCCAGCCAATTACCTACCCATTGCACTACTGTCCTGCCCACTCCCACGTTCCCCAGTTTGTTTAATAGCCTTCCATGTGGCACAGTGTCAAAGGACTAGTCCAGATAGTCCACGTCCACTGCCCTCCCCTGATCCACCTCCCTAGCCACCCAGTCAAAAAAATTCAATGAGGTTGGTCTGACATGACCTCCCCCCAGTGAAACCATGCTGCCTTGGGTCCTGTAGTCCATTGGCAACCAGATGTTCCACCACGCCTTCCTTCAGTAGTGCTTCCATGATCTTCCCCACTACTGAGATCAGGCTGACTGATCTGTAGTTCCCCACTTCATCTTTGTTCCTGCTTTTGTATAAGGGAACTACATCTGCTGTCCTCCAGTCTTTGGGTACCTCCCCTGTTTCCAGTGATCGGCTAAATAGGATTGCCAGAGGTTCAACCACCACCAATCTTAGTTCCTTTAGGATCCTGGGGTGCACCCCATCTGGCCCCATTGCTTTATCAACTCTCATTCCTTCCAGTTCCTTCAGGACCCTTTCCCGTGTAAAGGGACTTATGTCCATTTCTGTGCCATTCCCACCCCTTGTACTCCCTTCAGGCCCATTACCCTTCTCTTCCTCAGTAAAGACTGAGCAGAAATACCTGTTCAGTATGTCAGCTTTACTGTTGTCATCCTCTATGCAACACCCAGCCTCCCTCTTCAGTCTTACTATCCCTCCCTCAGTCTTTCTTTTTTCACTTATGTACCTGTAAAAAGTTACCCAATGATTTTGCAATGCACTCTTTTGTCTGAGCTTTGGCTTCACAAAAAGGCAGATAAAACAATCAGGAACATCAATGAATCTGAGATGGTAAGCAGTCATAAAATGTGGGTTTTTACCTAAAAATAATATGATGCACAAAAGGTTGACAGTGTCCCTTTAAACCCTCTCTTCCAGTCAGAAGTTAGAGTTGGTAGACTGCTTCTACTTATTGAAATTAGACTTTTAAATGTTTGACTTGGGATAAATGTTAAAAATGATTAAGTGCCTAATCAGACTAACTGTGAGGTTTTGAACTGTGCTTTTGGGGAGGAAGATCTGTGATTACAGCCCTTTTCTGCCTACGTGCACTGGCCCCAGACTTTTGGGCGCCAAAGTAATACACGTCCATTGTACTTCAAATCTTGGGCTCCCCGCTGCTCTGTCTGCCCCTTTGTTTGAACCCCCGTTACTAATCCTCACTCTCCTCCTTTCCCTCAGCCAGGGAACTGCCATCCAGGCTCCCAGCTTCAAAGCCGCAGGACTCCAGGCTACCGGGCAGTCGGCGCCTCCCTAGCAGACGCTCAAGACCGCAGACATGGACTCTCGGCCCTCCAAGGTATGGCAACTGCTGCAACTTGTTCGCCCGCCCCCACCTCCACTGAATAAATACACTAGCTCCCGCCAAATATTATTCCACACCCCCTGGCGCAGAGCCCCTCCAGTAGAGACTTAGCTCGTGATCCCCCTCTTCTCTGTCCAGTCTCCGGGGTCCAATTCATAGGGCAACGCCTTACTCAAATGAATAGGTTCCCCTTGGCTCTGCCTCCCTCATTAAATATTCTTTAATGCTCAAAGATTCGAGTTGACCTGGATCTGCAAGCTACTGTAACCCCTAGATGGTGTTATCCCAGGGGCTACTACCCCTGCCTGATTTGCCACTAACAGGTTGAGGGGCCTGGATCCAATGGCGGGTGCCTCCACCCAGAGGTCAGGGTTTGCAATAGTTAAACTAACTTGGTCACAGCCCTCTGGGACACTGCAACCCCCCTTTCTTCCCGCTAGTGGCCCACACAATATATCAGAATTACCTTCACAGTATACACTTAACCCCAGGTCTGGTTCCGGCACTGGGACCTCCCAGAAATAAGATACAGTGCAACAATCACAGTACAGTACTTTAACATAGACAAATACCTCAGGCAGTATAACTTTGCTGAAACAAGCAGCCTGATTTATTTAGGGGATATAACAAGGACAGGGAAATCAGGTTAATTAGCTTATCACTTTACTATCTACCTATGGCTCTGTGCACAGGCCTATCCCTACCAGTTACTGTCCCTGGGTACCCAAGCCCTAGTGGCTAGTCCAAACCGTGGCAGCTGGTAGGGGCCCTTTCACACAGTGAAAAGAAAAATTAGCTTAAACAGTCAGCAGTACAGTGATTCCATTTGGATTTAATGTGGCAATTCAACAGGAGCGACCCTGAATTAGTACTCACGACCTCCAAACAAGATAGGGTCCTTCAACGCCAGTAGGGCTACTTTTGAGCTCCACGACTCTTCACATTTATATGGTAAAAAGAAAGTACTATACTAGGCAGGCTGCTTCTCTATCCCGATCGCAATTACTGCACAATACCCGGAGAACACATAGCAGATTCAGTTCCTGACAGACCGAGTGCAATTCAACAATTTCTTCAGTCTTCTACAGGGTGAGCCTGGTTTCTACTCTTCAGAGATCCTTTGATTCTTTTCACAGGACGGATTCAGTCCTAACAAGCAGTTACACAAGCTGCAGACCGAACTCTGGGCCTTACACACGTTTTTGACTGAAACTGTGCACTGAAGGAGCACAGGGTTTCTTTCCTTCACTGCCAGATCTAAAACTAAAACTCCAACAGACAAAACCGGCACTTCCTTTTAGTTCCTCCCAGTTCTTGACTGGATTGGCTGTCACTCACAATAGACTGCTGCTGTTGGTCCAAAAAGGCGCCAAGTCTAAACTACATCTCCCAGAGTCACTCGCCCACAATCCTCTTGGGGCTGGCTCAGATTATGAGTCCAGGTTCTGATTCGTCCAAGGCACCATTTTAGAGCAAGCTTACCTCCACACTGATTGGGCCAGTTCAGCAGTTCAAAACCAGAATGGGGAACTAGGCAGACACAGTTCTGACTGCAAAGAAAGCAGGTTAGACAAACTGTAATTTCATTATTACTGTAAATGATTTCTGGCAAACAGTTACATCTTTCAGATAGGTTCCTTTGCACTCCTAGTGACTGCAAAATGGAGTGAATTGGCAGCAGCTTGAGTGGTACTCAATCAAAGAAACACACAGTCCCCCATACAAACTAATTATGTCTGCAAGCAGACAGCTCTTAAAGAGACAGTACCAGAGGTTCTAAAAACACTCACTGATAAATGGCTTAAACGCCAAACACCATTCAGGCTTGGAGCATTCAAGCAAGCTCCTGGAAGTCTTTTGGGAACCCCCATTTGCAGGGGGGTTACACTACTATTAGGCTTCATTAATTCAGCAACCTCTCTGAGCACTGGGCTAATCTAGTGGCTCCATTTTCTCAAGGTTCCATCATGTGGGGCTCTATAAGGCTCCTCACATTGCCCCTTCTTCTGGTGGTACCAGCTGGCCAGCATTGGACACCTGAACTACCGCCATGCATGGTCTACAACCGCACCTTCTGCTGTATAGCACATGGCAACTTATCCTTTAATTGCCTCTGTGATTTCAAGCATCAATACCTTGAACACTGCTCTTGGCCTACACATTCCAGCAGTACTTGTAACACGTCCCCACAGCAAGGCCTGCCTCCCACCACACAGACTACTATCCCCTTCCCGCTACAACAGGTCACCTCTCCTATGGTGGCAACATTCCAGTCCCTAATAACAACAGATCTACTAGATGGGAAAAAGGCACGAATTTTAAGCTTACAATTGGCGCACTTAGAAAAATCCTACTTATACTCCTGCTGTGTTCAGACAATGTAGAACTTAACCCTGGCCCTCCAGAAGTTATCGCATCACCAGCAGAACTAGCAAATCTAAAAGGAATAAGATTCCTACATATTAACGTATGTAGCCTCCTCAAAAAGATCACCTTAATCCAAGCCTGGGTAAATCATACCTCTCTTGAAGTACTTGTGATTTCTGAAAATTGGCTTAGACCTGGCACCACTGATAGAGAAGTAAACATCCCCAACTACGTATTGTTCAGAGCTGACAGGCATACTAGAGGAGGAGGGGTAGCCAGCTATGTTAAAGACAAATTTTCTGCCTTCTGCTTATCCTCGGCATCTGTCACCAACGAATTTGAATGTCTAATTCTCAAAGTGGAAATTACACAGACTACTGCACTCTGCGTAATAGGATGCTACAGACCACCATATGCTGGCCTACAGCTTGTGTCATATCTAAGAGACAAGTTGGGACCGGGACAGCCAGAAACTACTATCCTAGGAGACCTCAACTTTGACTGGCTCTCTAACGCAGCAGCCCCACTTGCATCCTTCTGTGATGCACATGGGTTGACAACTTATTACTGAACCAATGCGCCCAAATGTGAAGAACCCCAGTAAAAACACCCTTTTGGATGTGCTAATGGTGAGCAAACTTCATCTTTTCTCCCACGCTGATGTCTTCTTCTCAGATGCCAGTGACCATTGTTTTATTGCGGGAGTAATATCAACCAACAACTCATCACCCATTACCAAGTTTTCTATGAAAAGATCCAAGCGCAACTTCAGTGAACCTGCCGATCTAAACGAGCTTAAGTACTCCCCTCAGTGGCAGGATTTCTACCTGGCCAAAACGGTTACGTCAGCTTACAAATATCTTCCACAGCATTCTATCGAGGGTCCTTAATAAATATGCTCCCTTGATTAAAGTTCGAACTAGGAACAAAACCTTTAAATGGTTCACCCCTCAAATCAAGTCCTTGCTCCTAGAAAGAGAAGCTCTGGAAAAAAGCGTGTAGACTGAACACTGCTAAGGACTGGAATCAGTTCAGGAGACTACGAAATTTATGCACTAAAGCAATCAGAGAATCGAAGGCTACCTTCTTCAAATCCGAACTCGACTCTGCCACAAAGAGCCCAATCAAGCTCTGGAACACTATTAACGATCTGCTAGGCCACTCCCTAGGAAATTCACTCCCGACCAAGAATACCTCTGGCAACTCAACTATCACCGAAAAGATGGATATACTTGACGCATTTAATAACCACTTTGCTACTGCAGCATGGCATTTGATAACTCCCCTGCAAACGTACTTCACTCCCAGACTGCCAACCACCTTCCTGAAACACTGATCGCTTCTTCGCCTTTCACGCTTCAACCTGCCTCACTGAAAGAGGTAGAGGACCTCTTGCTACAGTTGGACATTAGAAAAAAGTGCTGGGGCCGACACCCTAGACCCATACTTCCTAAAAATTGCCTACCATGTCCTAGCAATACCAGTCACCCACCTTTTTAACTTATCCCTGTCCCAGGGCACCTTGCCACCTGTATGGAAGACAGCGCATGTCATACCACTGTTCAAATCAGGTGACCCCTGTGATCCCAATAACTACAGGCCAATTTCTCTCCTTCCAGTCCTGTCCAAGCTCCTGGAGAAAACTGTAAATGCACAGCTGAGGACTTACCTTGAATCTATGGAACTGCTAAATCCTATGCAGTCCGGATTCAGACCTAAACATAGCACTATCACAGCCCTCACCAAAGTAACCAATGACTGGCAGAATAATTTTAACAAAAACTTTATTTGTGCTGTTTTCCTTGATCTAAGCAAGGCTTTTGACACCGTTGACCATAGTCTGCTCCTCTCCTCCCTACAAACCATAGGTGTGGACCTCTCCTTCCTCTCTGTGTTGGTTCACTGACTATCTTACAGGGCGCCTTCAACAAGTTAAAGCTGAAGGAGGCCTGTCTCCCTTAAAAACTCTTCAAAGAGGGGTACCCAAAGGATCTATACTAGGGCCCTTACTATTTGCAATCTACATTAATAACATCGACCACTGTACAAAAGAAGCCAGTATCCATCTGTTTGCAGATGATACAGTTCTCTATGTGAGTCGCCCAACACCAGAAGCTGCCTGCAATGATCTACAGTCTGAATTCAACCTTTTGCAAAGCCAACTTCTCCAAAAAAAGCTACTCCTCAATGCCAAAAAACTAAAGTGATGGTCCTCTCTCCATTCATCTGTACAGCTAACCCTGTGTCCAGTGGGACAGTTCCCCAAATTACCATAGTTCTAGGTGTAAAACTAGAATTTGTTACAAAATTCAAATATCTGGGAGTCTGGATAGACCACAGACTCTTTCATCGAACATATCGAGGACTTGCTAAAACGACTCCAGCAAAGGCTTGGCCTGTTTTTTTTAGAATCAACCAATTTCTCACCAGAGATGCCAAGCAACAACTGGTCCAATCCACTTTCCCATCACTGGTTGATTACACTGATTTCCTGTACAGCCAATGCCCCAACTCTTACATGGCAAGCTGGACACGCTCTACTCACTCGAGCACTGAGGTTTATAAGCGGACTTCCCTTATTACGCATCACTGTACCCTATATGCGCAGTGGGTGGACATCACTAAAGCTCACGTACACAGAAATGCCACTCTCTGGACCTATAGAGCTTTCTCTAATAAGCTGCCTTACTATATCTCCTGCTGTCTTCCCCCGAGTGTAAATTGGGAAATACGCACTAAGAAGTTACTCATTTATAACACTTAAAGTACCCAAAGCAAAATCCTGATTCAGCAGGGCAGCTATAATCTTCATGCTGCCTACCTTATGGAACGATCTGCAAAAAAACTCTCAAATTAAGCACTCTAATCTGTTTAAATGCCTTCAAGACACTATATTTCCGTACAATCAGAGAAGCGTGTAACTGCTTCATCCACTCAGATCCATTACCTGTGCCTGCACTGGTATACAGCCCCACCTAGACCCAACATTAAGTACTGACCCCCCAGCCCGCTCCTCCCAAGCCTACATGTCCTATCTTCCATATCCCCTTGACTTATTAACTCTATGCCCTACTTCTCCTAATTTTTCCTACATCGGATAGGAGCTCATTACCCCTGGGTTGTGACAACCTCCCTGCCCTGTATTTTATATCATACAATCCCAGGGCCTACACACTCCTTTCCTCCATCCCCCACCTCTATATCCCATTTTCCCAGCTCCGCTCTGTGCACCGTGCCCTCCTAGCCTTTCTCTCCCTACCTCCCTCCCTTCCCCCTACCTCCGCCTCTACCTTGTGTATTTTTTTTTCCAACAACCTTATATAACCTGCCTTATAACTCTCTCTAGACACTTGTGTATGTAGATACCCTGCAATCTGTACAATGTCTGTATAATTCTATGCACATATGAATTTTTTTTCTTTTCTGTAAAATGTATTATCTGTATTGCCTTGTAAATACCTGTGTTGACCTGGATAAACAATTGTTCATGTTCCACCCAGGTCCATCTTGCAAATGAGCTTTCGCCCAACGATGACCGCCTGGTTAAATAAAGACTTGATTGATTGATCCAAAAGGGAATTCACAACTGTCCTTTTGTTCTCAATAAAGTGACATCATCATTCACCTTGCATTCTAATGGGGGTGGGGTGGGCAGAACAAATACACTTTTTTTTTTAATAAACAAAAACATGTACTGGCAATAATATGATTGTAGATGCATAGTCCTCTGCAAACATGTGTTTACCTCCTGGAAATGTTATAGAGCTTTCGGATTTTGATTCCATTAGGCTAATGTACATGGAATCAGGATATTTGTCCCTTGGAGATGATCTGCTTCTGTTGTTGATCCCTTTGCTAAAATTACAATTCAAAAGGAAATGCTGGTTGGCTACTAATGAAACACCATGCTAACTCAGTCTAACAATGCACCTGGAGCACACTAGAAAAAACAAGCATTTGTCAATGCCGAATGTTTTCTTGCTGGCATTGGCATTGGTAGTGTAGAAGTTACAGAGCTGCATAATAGGAATGGCAGCAAAGTATTGAACTGAATTCAACCCCACCACCACCCTGCAGAGAGTGACAGGCATTGGGGTGTGCCTTTGGGTCGTCAGGCATAACGACCACGCCATTTCACCACACCCTACCCTGCAGACACTGACAAGTGTCACGGTGTGCCTTGGGGTCTTTGGCTCTTATGCGCACCCCATTCCATCAGGAAATACAGTGAGATGGGTGCGGTATAGGAGAATGGGGTGAAGTTTGGGCCCGAAGAGTCCGAGGCACACCTTGATGCCTCTCACCGGCTGCAGGGTGGGGGTGGAATGGTATGAGCATGACAGGCAAGAATCCCAAGTCACACCCCTGATGCCTGTCATTCTCTACAGGGTGGGGCGTTATGGTCGGAAACCCTAACACCTCAGGCATTCGTTGGTATTTTCACTCCAAATTTTCAAAATTTTTTTTTTGTGACCCCCACCTCATGAACAGTGGCAATATCAGTTTGTTAGCCAAAAACTGCTTTTGCACAGCGACTATGGCATTTGGCACCACAGGTGCAAAAACACATTCCGAACAGGATGTGAAAAATGACAGCAGTACTGTTCATGGGGAGGTAAAAATAGCAAATGTTGAAAATCCGCAGTGAAATCTTAAAAATTGAAGTCATCAGCGCATGAAACTGCGCACTAATACCCGTAATGTAACTAGTTTGGGGATTTTTTTTTTTTTTTTTTAACAGCAGATTAACACAGGCATTTTGGGACCTCCGATCATGAAGTGTCAGTGTGATTTTCTTTATCTGTCCCGAACAATGATTTCCCACAGTGACCACGCATTTCTGTGCTGAAAGTGTGAAAACACATTTCGGCCACATTGTGGAAAATGCCAGCTGTACTGTTCATGAGGAGGTGTGGAAAAATGCCACTGGTGAAAATATGGACTGAAATTATTACAAATTCATGAACTTACAAGGGTGCGTGGAAACTGCGCAATGCTCACTCGTAACACAGTCATTTTATGGAGTTTTGTCACCAAATTTTCAACATAGCCATTTTAAGACCTCTGCTCATGACCAGTGTCACTGTGATTTTCTTAACGTGTCCCATAATTGATTTTGCATACCGACTGCGCCATTGTGCGCTACATGGGCAGAAACACGTTGTGGGCGAGATGTGAAAAATGACAACTATACTGCTCATAAGGAGGTGTGGTAAAATGGCAATGTTGAAAATCTGGAGTGAAAATATTGAAAATTCGCGAACTTATGAGCGTGCGTAGGAACTGCGCAACGCACGCTCGTAAAACAGTCATTTTTAGGAATTTTTCCACCAAATTTTCAAAATAGGCTTTTTTGAGAGCCCACCTTATGAACACTGGCAGTGTCGTTTTGTTAATCATTCCAGAAAGGTGATTTCGCGCAGTGGCTGCGAAATCACCCTTTGGGCCCGAGTAACGCCATGACAGTGACAGCATTCATGAGAAGGGGTCCCAAAAACCCCATGTTGAAAATTTGGTGCAAAAATTCCAAAAAATGCCTGAGATATGCAATAAAGTTGAAAAAACCCTATCTATCCCATTATACAGCTTACCGGCATTTCCTCAGTTCGCGTCAGCTTTGAAGAGTGCAGACGTGTTCCCGGTCCGTCAAGATCGCCGACGAGCTCCGGAGGTATGTATGGTGAGGGGGTCTGGGGAGGGGGGCAGGAGAAGCGCTGAGGACAGTTTTTGTATTTATAGTTTTGTTTTGTTTTTTTCCCAAAGACGACGAGGGATGTTTGCCATGTTGGGTGGGCTCCCAGCGTGGCAGCTGGAAGGATGGTGGTGGGGGCAGGAGCCGCGGCGAGAGTTGCGCACCCGTCGGCCATAACATCATTTGCCACGCTGGGGTGGGCCTCAGCATGGCACCTGGATGCTTTGGGGTGTGCAGCCGACGGGGATTGGGCACCCCTGCTAATATAGAAACATTTTGGCATGCTGGGGTGGGCTCAGCGTGGCACCTGGATGCTTTGGGGGCGGAGCTGACGTGGGGATTGTGCACCTGTCACCGTATACAGCTGGGAGAGCATGAGCGCAGTGTGCGTGGGCGTGTGAGTGTGTGTGGGGGGAGGGGAGAGCCTGCTCACTCAAGCGGAGCTCTCCCTTTCAACTGTATGCCACTGCATTTTCAGCTGTCAGACAGCTGGAGCAGTGATTGGCCCACTGTGACCGTGCCTGTAAACACGCTGACTGAATTGGAAGAGGCTGACATACCTCTGGAAAACTCGGATGATGGCACTATGTTTCTTGCACATGCGTCCAAGCACACATAAAAACTAACATTTAACAGGCTACAGGAAATGTTTAATTGATTTATTTTAATATAACCGCCCTTCAACTTGATAGTCAAGTTCAAATAAGAGCACATATTCAGGACAGAATCAAACTAACCTTATCAGATCTGAAAACCTTGCCAAATATATTTCTGTCACGTAAAACAGCTGAAAGTTGGGGCCAGTGATCAGCCAGAGATAGTGAACTGCACTATCATGCAGGTGACTGAGGTTCTTTGCATGAACCCAGATCTCAGCAAGCACATGGCTAGGGACAGAAGTGTTGACTAAGACAGTGCTCTCCATCCCCACAGAGTGGATGCCTGATGTTCCATTCAGCCAGCAATCCCTTGAGTTGGGTGGGGAAGTGCATGACATCACATGCTGGTGCCTCCAGCCACAGATGCACTGCAGACAGGGACATAGCTAGTCTGGGTGGGGGTACTTGGGACATGATGTCTTTACCAGGGGTGCAGGGATTATAGGGAAAAAAGAAAACTGATCAGCCTCCATCTGCTTCAATGCCTCCTTCCTCCAGTCATCATGGGCCCCACCTGCTAGGACTTCATATATATTATTTTCCAAACCTATCCAGGTGGGCTCAGCACTGAAGAGTTAGGGTATGCCCTGGACCATCAGTCATATTGGACTTGGGGCTATGGGGGGTGGGGTGGGCACTGTGGAGTAAGAGACAAGCCTTTGAAGAAAGGAGGATGAAAAAAGGCAAAAGGAGATTTACATTTTTATGTTGCTTGCATGCATGTGCAAGAAACATAGTGCCATCATCGGAGATTTCGGAGGTGTGTCACCTCCTCCTCCAATTCAGTCAGTGAGCTGGCAGGCACGGACCCTGTAAGCCAATGCATTTTGGAGCTGTCTATGACACGCTCCAAAATGCAGTGGCATACAGTTGAAAGGGGAGCTACGCTCAGGAGCAGCCATACAGTTTAGCCCTCCCACACGCATGGTGTAGCCGACGGGTGCCCAACCGGCCGGCTGAGCTGCGCCTCCCCGTTTAGGTGCCACGCTGGGAGCCCACCCCAGCGTGGCAATCAGTCCTTGGCCGACGGGTGCCTAATCTCCGTCGGCTGAACGCCCCCAACATCTTGTGCCACGCTGGGAGCCCACCCCAGCGTGGCAAATGGTCCCACAACGCCTTTTTTTTTTTTACCTGAAAACTAAACGGTCTGCGCGGCCTCCCGATGCCCCTCCCACAACCCACACCCACCCACCGCGCACTCCAGCCTCCCCACGCCCCCTCACCCCATGCTTACCTCCGACCGCGCGCGACGATCTCGTGGACCGGGAACACGCCTGCACTCTTCAAAGCCGACCGCGAACTGAGGAAATGCCGTAAGCTGTATAATGGGCTAGATAGGGGTTTCAACTTTGTTGCATATCTCAGGTATTTTTGATGCATCATTAATGGTTTAGACTCTTCATGAATGATAAACATTGTCATGGCGTTAGTCTGGCGGTGATTTGTGCAGTGACCGCGAAATCACCCTTCAGGCCTGAATACCGCCATGACAGTGACATCATTCATGAGAAGGGTCCCAAAACCCCATGTTGAAAATTTGGTGCCAAAATTCCAAAAATGACTGTTTTATTTAGCCAGTGCTATGCAGTTCCACGACGCATAAGTTCGCAAATTTTCAATATTTGCACTCCAATGACTTCCAAATACCTAAACAGTACATAGAAGCAAGCAACATTCGGCATTGACAAATGCTTGTTCTTACCATTTCATGATGCCTGACTGCACTAAAGATGGAGCGAGTCATGATTGTGAAAGACAGGGGGTTCAATCACAGCAAATAAGCTGTGGTATAGCAAAGCAACATCTTCAGCAGCATTAATGACAACTCTTACTGATAATTATGTAAGAAATATTTGCCAGTATACACATTTGAAACAAATCTGTAGCCTTATGTCTTGAAATGAGAGACTGCTCTGCGCAGAAAACATCATTCATGAACCTAAAACCATTCACAACCAATATTCTGCCACCAGTGGAGGAGTGACGGGTCCATGAAGCCCTGCTCTGTGCCTGTTTTGTGGTGATTTAATCAGTGAAAGACAGTAAGAAGTCAATACTGAGACATACTTTCACAGTAGCAACTTATTACATATGACAGAGCCCATGCTAGTGGAGTAACTGCAAGCTGCCTATCAGCACACAGGCTAAGAAAATGGTCTGAATACCTCCATGGAGACATCAGGAGAACATCCCAAAGCCACCAAGGTGTAGGCATGCAATCTTCCATCAGTGCCATCCCTGTCTCAGAAACTGCAGCAGAGTGCATGATATGGAAACAAGGTTGTCACAGCAAACGTATTAATTGCATTGCTTCAGGGAAGGAGACTAACAATATCGGGATACCCCCTGCAGCTTTTTCTAATAAGCTTTCCTTGGAACAGGCAAATGCTCCTGCATTATCCAGCTGTTAAACTCAAGCCTTCACAACAATTTCCTCTGACTGTGGGCAGACAGTTATCTCTAGCAATGAATGTTGCGCTCTCGGAAGAAAGGGAGCTGGTATCGTTGGAAAGAAAGGTTATAAGGCCACTGGTCGGCAAAACACAGTGGAACAGTGCAGTGCAGTGGTGGGCTCCACATTACTTACTACACCAGCATGATAGCTATACTATGCAGCAGAGAGACAACCCTTCTCCTTATGTCTTAGGTCAGGGTACCCCCTCCCCCCAGATGAAACACACATCTGATATTTGGTAGGAGATAGTTTTCTGGATAGGGTGAGCCAAACTCTGCTGTGATCACCTTGACAACAGTAAAGAAATGTTCTGTCCAACAACCTCATCGATGCCCAGTTTGGTAAGTACCAAGACCAATACCCTTTTAAGTTCCTGATACTTTGCAGTGCCTCTGCTAGTCACACACACCACAGCATGCTGGTGCCAGGCTCCCCAAGGAAGAAGGCTCTCCAGTGCATCACAAGGGATTGCTGTTGCAGTTGGCAATGACACCTCTCAACTCTGGCAGGGGGACACATTGCATCAAGAAGCACTTTACCCAGACAGGCCACACACTTCTAGTGATCTGTGACTGCTTGCCAAACCCCAGTCATAGACATTAAAGTATAACATGTTTCTATTTGGCCATAATTCAGACCAGAGTGTGAAGTTGGTGACAGTAGGATCCATTTTGGGCAGAGAGTGTGTGCAGGGTTCCAGAGTGCAGAGGTGTCATCCTGCCTGGCAGAGAGGCGTTTTCTCCCCTGTAGTCATCCCATCTTCGAGATACCAACTGTCAATATGCCCACTGCGCACACACAATCAATATGCATGGCATACTTCAAGCCTGTTACTGTATGTCTTCCCACCCCATGCCATCACTATCAGTGTAGCTTCACTAGTGAACCCCCACAGGTGGTGCTTCTGCCATGGAGGTTGGACAGCCACTCATCCCAAAGAGGTATGCATCCTATTAGATGCTCAAACCTCCTCGTCTGCTGGCCCTCCAGTTTTCCATTCTCCAGTCTTCCAGTCTGTTGAAAAATGTCCATACTGTACGTGGTAGTGCAGGATACACCTCTCCTTCTCCCCAGATCTTCTCCCATAATTGAAACTCTGCTTTTATGATTATGTAGGGCAACCTTCCCACCCACCCCGACTCCCATCCCAAATCAGTGGTACCCATCATCGCTGTGCTATTGTAAGAGTTTTTTGATTTTCCTGGTACTTTAGTTGAACTATAATTGAATCCTATTCTCCACTTGAAATCATGCCTCTACCTTTTCTCTGGTGTTGAGACCACTGTCACCTACCAGCAATTATTCCTTGAAAAATTAAAGGTAATGTACTGTAACTCTGTTACCGCTGACTCACTCTTACTATCTCAGAATTGCAGGTGCTTTGTGAAATACATTTCAATTTTCCCTTATGTTGCTGTGCTCTGTAAGCTATCCCCCACAGGAATCCCACTACCTACCACCCTAGCATGAAGTGCCCACTCTCCCTGTTCTGATCTCCAGACCTTCTCGTAGTCTGCATGCACTTCAAAGCAGTTATGATCAACTGTGGCAGTCTGGTGAATGAGCTTTCAATGATTGACAGCTCACTCAGCAGCCACCATTAGTGCAGATTGGTGACTTGAAAGTGTCCCTTTGTATTGCTCTTGATGTGTGTGGATTCCCAGTTGTGGGGCAGTGCATGTTGAGTGGTGGTAGTAAGTGGGGGTGGAGGGAGTGTTGAGAGGACCCTACAAAAGCAGCAGCTAATAGATAATGATTTACAAGGATACAAGCACCTTCACGATAGGAAGGAGTTTTTGTCCTGCTTGCACTGAATGTTTTTTTTTGTTTCAGATGCAGTCTGGGGACAATGAATTGTTCATGCCTGTGCTATGTGGGATAATAGTGTTGTGCCATGGCATCATTCTGTGTGCCTATTTGGTTTTTCCTCAACCCATCCACCCCCAGCCCCTCACCCTACCGTCTGCCCTCTTATCTGTTTAGGAAAAAAAAAAAACACAGATCTGGAGGTCCAGTGACCCTCCCCGCCCTTCTCCTCTGATCGTCTCCTGAAAGGACACAAAATTACAAATATTCTTTGCCAGCTCCATTTAAATATGACAAAAATTATCAACAATGTTAACATACATGCACACTGACATGACTTGTCCAAAAAGGCAGGTGTACATGAAAATTTCAGTCATTCAAACTGCTACGACTGATGAAATGAAAAAGTTTCATTTTTTTCCTTCTATTAGGGAGCCTAATAATGAACACGGATAGTCACTTTCACAAAAACGTATATGACAACTCACTGACAAGTATTAAAACCAGTTAACCAAATCAGTTTCCACTCAGCAGTTTATGCTACAGAAATAAAAAAAAAAAAAAAAAAACAGATACAGCAACTGAACAATGGGAGTATGTGGCTGCACACTGAGTAAAGAATGGCACTTGGCACACGGTAAACCACCACAAACAATGTCATTCAGCCACCAGTCAACTATTAGATAAAACAGCGAGAAAAGTACGAGGCATCGGTAACATGGAAAAAGCTGGTGGACAAACCTAATAGAGAGCATTTAAAAAAAAAAAAACACTAGACTACAGCATAAAACATTTAAGGAACTCTATTCAGGGGAAGATGACAAACTGCATCAGGAGCTCTTTAAATCTCGTTTGCACCCCTCGGATAATACACCGCTCTCCTTTTTAGAAACCTAGAAGTTGATGGCAGATGAGGACCGCAAGGCCCATCCAGTCTGCACATTTCATTTTCTACCTTATAAATGTGCCATCGGTCTTTGCTCTGTCAATGGCCTATCTATTCATACTCATCTGTATTGTTCCCTTATGCCTATCCCATGCCTGTCTGAAGCCCTGCACTGTATTCATAGCCACCACTTCCTGAGGTATGCCGTCCCATGCATCCAACACCCTTTCTATGAAAAAGAACTTCCTCACATTACCCTTTAATCGGCCTCCCTTTAATCTCATGCTGTGTCCTCTTGTCCTGCTATTTTTCTGAAACATGTTAGACTCTCACCTTGTTAATACCCTGAAGGTGTTTGAACATTTCGATCATATCACACCTCTACCTCCTTTGCTCTAGGGCAGGGTTTCTCAAATGGTGAGGCCAGCCTCCCAGGGGAGGCCCCAACCTGTTCCAGGGGAGGCTCAAGCAAGCCTTAAAATGTACTATATTTAAATGTCAAGTTTTGGAGTCTTCGTGTGAAGGATGCAGCAAAGTGAAAGCGAATAATGGCATGCAAATTTGTGTACAAAATGGTTACCAGGAAAGACACGCCAACAAACACTTGTTTCCTGGTATGACATGGGGAAATACAATTCTTGAAACTGTGCAAACACAATGCAAAAATCAAATGAACAGGAACAAGGTAACGACTGACCCATTATACTGGCTGCAGAAAACACAAATACAAAGGCTAAACAGAGAGATACTAGAGCAAGAGCAGGAGGGAGAAAATGGTCCCTGAGCAGGGTAAACTGACAAATAAAACAATCTGACTCATGGAGGTATTACAATGAGGGGTAAACAGAGTCCAAAAGTCAGAAGTGTGGAGTGAGTAGGCTGAACTGGGGAGGGGGGTTATAGAGAGGGAGAATAATAAAGTTCAATAAAATGAGAATAAACTCAACTACTCACATGCACTTCATTGTATTCTTCCTGTAATATGCAAAGTATGATAGTTGTTCTAACTATGGGGAGGCCCAAAATTATTTCTATACTAGGGGGAGGCTCAGGATCTTTTCCAAGGCTTTGGGGAGGCTCACTATGACAAAGTGTGAGGACTCCTGCTCTAGGGTATACATATTGAGCTCCGTTGATCTGTCCTCATATGTTTCTGTTGTAGTCCCTGCAGCACTTTGGTTGCCCTTCTCTGGACTGCCTCAATTTGGTTAATGTCCTTGTGAAGGTGCAGCCTCCAGTACTGCACGCAGTACTCCAGATGGGGCCTAACCAGTGTCTTGAAAAGAGGGATTATTACCTCCCTCTTCCAACTTGTGATACCCCTACTAATACACCCTAACATCCCCCTAGCCTTACCTACTGCTTTAGTGGTCTGCTTGAATGATTTCAGGTCATCGGTGATGATGATGGCCAAGTCTTTTTCTTCCCTTGTGACTGCCAGCAACTCCCCTCCCAGCCTATAGGTGGCTTCAGGCTTTCTCTTCCCTATTTGCATGATCTTACACTTTGCATTAAACCCCCGTTGGCACTCTTCCGATCATTTTGCTAGTTTATCCAGATCTCTTCTCATTCTACCCACCCCATCTGGATCATCTACTCTGTTGCAGATCTTAGTGTCATCTGCAAACATACAAACCTTACCCTCCAGTCCATCTGCAATGTCACCAATGAAGATTTTGAAGAGGACTGGCCCGATTACTGATCCCTGAGGTACCCCACTTGTGACTTGCATCTCTGACTGTATACAGTTTTCCACCACTCTCCGTTTTCTGCCTGTCAACCAGTTTGCCACCCAGTTGACCAACTTCTGACCCACCCCAAGCCTACCTAGCTTATTAATCAATCTTCTATGTGGAACAGTATCAAAAGCTTTGCTGAAGTCAAGGTAGTGAACATCAACTGCTCCCCCTTGGTCCACCACTCTTGTTACCCATTTCAAAGAAATCTATGAGATTAGTTTGACAGGACCTTCCTTTTGTAAAACCATGCAGTCTTGGATCCTGTGCCCCTATGGATTCTGGGTGTTGCACTATGCTTTCCTTAAGGAGTGCCTCCATAATCTTGCCCACTACTGAGGTAAGACTGACTGGTCTATAGTTCCCTGCCTCCTCCCTGCTACCACTCTTGTGGAGCGGGATTACATGATCCCTTCTCCAGTCTTCTGGGACCTCTCCTGTGCTCAGAGACTCACTAAACAGTTCTGATAATGGCTCTACTAGTTCCGCTTTAGCTCCTTTAGTACCCTGGGATGTATGCCATCAGGTCCCATTGCCTTGTCCACCCTGAGCTTTTTGAGCTCTTGTAGGACCCTTTCTTTTGTGAAGGGACTAGTGCTCACCTCCTCCCCCCCCCCCCGTATCCATGGTGCTGTGCTGTCAGCCCTGCTCTACCTTCTCTTCAGTAAATACTGAGCAGAAGTATCTATTTAGGATAGATGCTTTTACATGGTCCTCCTCTTCACATGCCCCCTTATCTCCTTTGATCTTAGTAATACCCCCTCTGGACTTTCTCCTTTCACTAATGTATCTATAGAAAGTCTTGTCACCTTCTTTTACTGTCTGTGCTAATGTTTCCTCAGTTTGGGCCTTTGCCTGCCTTACTGCCTTCCCTGCTTCCCTTAGGGAAGTTTGGTATGCCTCCCTATCTTCATCCCGCTGTGTTCCCTTATATTTCCTTCTGGCTCTGACCTTTTCTCTCACTGTTTTTGAGAACCAAAGTGGTTTCCTTCTTTTGCACTTCCTTTTCTAACACAATGGGATGTTGCTTCAAGTATTGCATCCTTAATGCTTGCCCACTTTTCCTGTACCCCTCACCTGTATTTCTTTTTGCCAGGGCTAGCTTAATTCTGTTGGCCATCTTATCAAAGTAGGCTCCTCTGGAGTCACATATGTTTGCCTTGGAATGGGATGATTTAGTTGTAGTGGCCAAACTGAACCATACCATGTAATGGTCACTGGCCCCCAGGTGATCTTCTACCTAGAGATCTGTGATCCTTTCCCTGTTAGTCAGTACTAGATCTAGGATAGCCCTGTCTCTTGCGGGTTGTTGTACCAGTTGTTTGAGGTCTTCCCCCTGCAGGGAATCCACCAGGTGTCTAGTTCTGGCAGATGTTCCTGCTGGTATTGACCAATCTGTATCTGGCATGTTGAAGTCTCCCATTATCAGAACCTCCCCTTTAGCTATTATGTTTTGTACATCTTCTAACAGTAATGTGTCTATGTCCTCCACCTGGTCTGGAGGCCTGTAGACAACCCCAGTTCTTATGGCTGTCCCATTTCCTGTTTCCAGGGTTACCCACAATTCTTCTGGCAGTATCTCCACTCGCTCCTGCACCCCCACGCTGAGTCCCCTCCTCTTTCACTCCACAAGGCAGGTTCTTTTATCTCTGACCCCTTCCTTGTTGCCAACACCTTAAAGGGCATCTAAACAAGCAGTTTTTTTTTTTATTCCAAACTCTGACTTATAGCGAGGTAAAGGAAAGGCTGCCATTTACATTTAAGCTAAAACTGCATTTATGCAAATAACATAAATGCAGTTTCATAGCTTTTGAAAAATGCAAATATCAGCCTTTCAGTTTTAAAAACAGCCTTGCCTGCTCCTAAAATTTCTGCCAAAAGTGTTAAGTGAGGACACCATTGGAGCCAGAGGCACAGACCCACATGGCTCCCTATAGTGCTAACTAGTTATTTTATCTCCCTTTGTTTTGAACTGTTTCACCAGAATGAACAATGCCATGTGTTAACACGTGGATTATTTTGATCAGTACACATGTTAGGCTATGATTTTGTTTACTTTATCTTGCTGAAATTGTTTTGTAATCCAGCTGACCTTCTCTTTGGCAAACCACAGTACAGTACAACACTTCAAATGCCTGGTGATCTAGTGGTTATGTGATGTCCTGAAATTTGAAGTGAAGTACTGGTCTGGTCTAATTCCAAAATTCATGCTTTCTTGGTAATCCACAAATAAGCTTCTCTTGTAGTCTTTCCATGTGAGCCCCCTGCATCTAGCCTGCCTTCTGTTAAATACCCCACCATCTATACTCTGTCCTTAGTACTGCCTGGGGCCGCATATGAGCATGCGGTCTCATGAAGAGAATTATCACACCTCAGACTGTAATCTTGTACCTCAGAGAGTAGTGCACACCTATACTGATGCGCTTCATCAGCTGGCATGGTTAAAAAATGCCTCCCAAATCACTCTCCAGTCCTAATTCTCAATGTTTGACTTCTGCTCCCACAGTAACATTGAGCGGATCACCACCCCTCTCCACAGAGAAGGCAGTATACTGTATGTATAGTCAGCTGTTGTGTTTTTTTCCTGCCTCATTAACCAACAACTAGATTATCTTGAAGGACCAAGCAATAAGCATCAGGACACAACAGAAAAACTGCTATTCATACCCTCATAAGGGCTGCACTTACTATGGATAACAATATTTTTAGCAGGAGAGGGCATACTAATGCCTTGAGTGAATCCACCAGACTTCCCAGTCTTTAGCTAATCCCTTACCTGTGATCTACAGAACCCCGCAGGACAGTCATCGTCAATTCTTCTCCAGTACTTTTCTGTACCCCACTCCACAATGTGAGTTGGATGGCTACCACTCTTCCTAATCTTGAACAAGCTATACACAGCTCCCTCGATAACGTCCCCCCCAGGGTAATCTCTCTTCACTGAATTAAAGTAACAATTTAGGTGCAACCCTGTCACTCTGATTATTTGTCATTGCTGGCTGATCTCATCCACAGTCAGGTAGTGATCATGGTGCTGGCAGCCCACATCTCAGATCTCACAATGATCTGCTCAGCTTCCCCCATCCTGCCTTCCCCTACCCTGAATATGGCTGTACCCTCTTGGAATGGCCTCTTCAGTCCCTCTCTGGCATTTATTCTTCTCGCCTGCATCCCACACCAAACACAGGTGAACTCACCACCCTTCCACATTATGAATGCAGTTAGTACAGCCTTCCATGTTTTTATGTTTGCTTGCACCCATGTGCAAGAAACATAGTGCGGTGATCCAAAATGCAGTGCCGTACAGATGAAAGGGCGAGCATCACTTGAGTGAGCAGTGCTCCCCCTCCCCACACACAGACACGCGCACGCGCATTGCGTGCTCATGCACTCCTACCTCCCCCACGCACACACTGTATGGCTGACGGGGGTGCCCAATCCCCCGTCAGCTCTACTGTTCCTCCCTGCAGTCTAAATGGAAGACGGGGTGCCCAATCCTCCATCGGCTCTACTGGTCCCCCAGACTATCGGGTGCCATGCTGGGAGCCTACCCCAGCATGGCAACAGAGTCCATGGCCGATGGGGTGTCCAATCCCCATCGGCTCCACTGCCCCCCAACAGTCTTCCAGCTGCCATGCTGGGAGACCAGCCCAGCGTGGCAAATGTCCTACGTAGTCCAAATAAAAACAAAAACAAAGAAAACCTTCCTCACAGTTTTCACCTCTCTCCCACCCGCCACTCACTGTGCACCCTGCCTCCCACACCCCCACCTCACCCCATACTTACCTCCAGAGCTCGGCGCGATGATATTCGGTGGACCAGGAACACGTCTGCACTCTTCAAAGCCGACCGAGAACTGAGGAAATGCCGGTAAGCTGTATAATGTAATTAATAGGGTTTTTTCAACTTTGCTGCAAATCTCAGGCATTTTTTGGAATTTTGGCACCAAATTTTCAACATGGGGTTTTTGGGCCCCCTCCTCATAAATTCTGTCACTGTCATGGTGTTAAATGGGCCCGAAGGGTGATTTCACGGTCACTGTGCAAAATAACCATTTGGGACCGATTAACTAAATGTCCATGCCAGTGTTCATAAGATGGGCTCTCAAAAAGCCTATGCTAAAAAACTTGGTGAAAAAATTCCCAAAAATGATTGTTTTACAAGCATGTGTTACGCTGTTCCTGCGCATGCTCGTAAGTTTGCAAATTTTCAATATTTGCACTCCAGATTTTCAACATTGCCATTTTACCACACCTCCTTATGAGCAGTACAGCTGCCATTTTTCACATCTCGCCCAAAACATGTTTCCGCCCATGTAGCGCACAATGGCGCAGTAGGTGTGCGAAATCAATGTATGGGACACATTAAGAAAATCACAGTGACACTGTTCATGAGCAGAGGTCTTAAAATGGCTATGTTGAAAATTTGGTGAAAAAAATTCCTAAAAATTACTGTTACGAGTGAGCTTTGCGCAGTTTCCATGCACTCTCCTAAGTTCATGAATTTGTAATATTTTCAGTCCACATTTTCACCAGTGGCATTTTTCCACACTTTCATATGAACAGTACACCTGTCATTTTTCACAACATGGCCGAAATGTGTTTTCACACTTTCAGCACAGAAATGCGTGGTCGCTGTGGGAAATCATTGTTTGGGACCGATAAAGAAAATCACAGTGACACTGTTCATGACTGGAGGTCACCAAAACGCCTGTGTTGACAATCTGCTGTAAATAATTCCCAAACTAATTATACTACGGGTGCACATTGCACAGTTTCTTCGCACGCTCGTGACTTCACCGTTTTTTTTTTAATATTTTCACTGCAGATTTTCAACATTGCCATTTATTACACCTCCCCACGAACAGTACATCAGTCATTTTTCACATCCTGTTCAGAATGTGTTTTTGCACCTGTGGTGACAAATGCCGTAGTCGCTGTGCAAAAGCAGCTTTCCGCTAACAAATTGATATTGCCACTGTTCATGAGGTGGGGGTCACAAAATAACCAGGTTGAAAATTTGGATTGAAAATACCAACGAATGCCTGAGGCGTTAGGGTTTCCGACCATAACACCCCACCCTGTAGAGAATGACAGGCATCAGGGCTGTGACTTGGGATTGTCACCTGGAATGCTCATACCATTCACCCCCCACACCCTGCAGTCACTGAGAGGCATTGAGGTGTGCCTTGGACTCTTCGGCCCCAAAGTTCACCCCATTCTCCTATACCGCACCCATCTCACAATATTTCTTGATGGAATGGGGTGTGCATAAGGGCCAAAGACCCCAAGGCATACCGTGACACTTGTCGGTGTCTGCATGGTATGATGTGGTGAAATGGTGTGGCCGTTATGCCTGATGACCCAAAGGCACACGCCAATGCCTGTCA
The DNA here is from genome assembly GCA_016271365.2 of Neoceratodus forsteri. Taxonomy (NCBI): domain Eukaryota; kingdom Metazoa; phylum Chordata; order Ceratodontiformes; family Ceratodontidae; genus Neoceratodus; species Neoceratodus forsteri. Next base: position 158,498,871 of record CM057456.1, on the reverse strand, counting down.
CTACCTGCAGGGTGGTGGTGGTGAGGTTGGCTTCAGTTCAATACTTCACTGCCATTCCTTGTATGCAGCTCTGTAACTCCTACACTACCAATGCCAGCAAGCAAACATTCGGCATTGACAAATGTTTGTTGTTTTACATATTAATAGTAAACATGATCTTCTGGTAAGCCAGGCTGATAGCAGCAGGGCACAAGGGGGAAAATAGGTTTTCCTACCCATATAAGGTCTAAGCTACCTATGATTAGGCACTATTAAGTGACATGCATAATGATGCGCACACCAGTCATTTAATAATGCCAAATCAAAGGTAGCTTAGATCTTTTAAGGATAGGAAAGCCTATCTCTCCCCCTTATGCCCTGCTATCAGCCTGATGTACTGGAAACATTTGTTTATTTTTGATATGTCAAAAGCTTAGGGATGTACTAACTGCGTTCATGACGCAGAAGGGTGATGAGCTCACCAGTTTTTGGTGTGGGGAGCAGGAATGAAGAATGAATACCAGAGGGGGACAAAGAAGTCCACTTCTGCAGGGTACCACTATATTCAGTGAAGAGGGAAGACAGAAGAGGAGAAAGATGTGTGGATCTCTGTGAGATGTAAGATGTGGGTCTGCCAGCACCATGATCACTACATGACCCCCGATGTCCTGGTCAGTATTCCCCTACCCATAAAACCAGTTCATGCAACTGTCCAAGGCTGTGTGTGTGGGTATTAATGTGTGAAATGGCCTCCACTACACATTCAGTCACTTCACTACCAAGCTAGCATTGCTTGTAAAGCACTTTGGGATACAATGTGTATGGAAAGCACTATATAAATGCTGATTCTTCTTATTTCCCAAGAAAACAAGCATTTGTCAATGCCGAACATTCGCTTGCAGGTATTTGCAGTGGTGTTTGGTACGTATGGTGCTTTACCCTCATGCCCTGTGCGACTGCTGGTATTTGCACAAGAAATTTTCAGCATTACCTTTTTGTTACCCTCATTGTGCGCTACATAGGCGGAAACACGTTTTGGGCAGGATGTGAAAAATGACAGCTGTACTGCTCATAAGGAAGTGTGGTAAAACAGCAATGTTGAAAATCTGGAATGCAAATATTGAAAATTCGCAAACCTACGAGCGTGCGTGGGAACTGTGCAACGCACGCTCGAAAAACAGTCATAGTTAGGAATTTTTTCACCAAATTTTCAACATAGCCATTTTAAGATTTCTGCTCATGAATAGTGACACTGATTTTCTTAATGTGTCCCATACACTGAGTTCGCACAGCGACTGTGCCATTGTGCGCTACATGGGCGGAAACACGTTTTGGGCAAGATGCAAAAAATGACAGCTGCACTGCTCATAAGGAGGTGTGGTAAAATGGCAATGTTGAAAATCTGGAGTGAAAATATTGAAAATTCGCAAACTTACGAGCGTCCATAGGAACTGAGCAATGAAGACTCTTAAAACAGTCATTTTTAGGAATTTTTTCACCAAATTTTCAACATAGACATTTTAAGACCTCTGCTAATGAACAGTGTCACTGTGATTTTCTTAATGCGTCCCATACATTGATTTAGCACACCGACTGCGCCATTGTGCGCTACATGGGCGGAAACAAGTTTTGGGCAGGATGTGAAAAATGACAGCTGTACTGCTCATAAGGAGGTGTGGTAAAATGGCAATGTTGAAAATCTGGAGTGAAAATATTGAAAATTGCAACTTACGAGCTGCGAGGAACTGAGCAACGACGCCAGAACAGTCATTTTTGATTTTGAACACTTTCAACGGTTTATCTTTTCTTGAATGATGTCATCATGCGTTATTTGGGCCGAAGGGTGATTTCGCAGTGACGAGTGACTGCGAAATCACCCTTCGGGCCCCAATAACGCCATGACAGTGACATCATTTATGAGAAGGGGTCCCAAAACCCCATGCTGAAAATTTGTGCAAAATTCCAAAATGCCTGAGATATGCATAAGTTGAAAACCCCTATCTAGCCCATTATACAGCTTACCGCATTTCTCAGTTCGCGGTCGGCTTTGAAGAGTGCAGACGTGTTCCCGGTCCACCAAGATCGTCGCGGCCGAGCTCCGGAGGTAAGGGGTGAGGGGGCGGGGAGGCTGGGTGCGCGGTGGGTGCGGGTTGTGGGAGGGGGACTGGGAGATTACGTGGGACTTTTTTCTTTACAGGTGACAAAAAAAGAGACTACGTGGGGACATTTGCCACGCTGGGTGGGCCTCCAGCTGGCAGAGGATGGCTGGGGGCTGTGGAGCCGATGGGAGATTGGGCACCTCTGTCGGCAAACAACGAGGATATTTGCCACGCTGGGGTGGGCTCCCAGCGTGGCAACAAAGATTTGGGCGCATGATGCTGCTGCCTGTATCACAGCGGTGGTTTTCTTTGAAGCGAAGACCATACACAGCTCCCGCACCCATTGCTGCGGGACCGCCATGCCTGCTCAACGGAGCAGTAGATTGAGAGGGAGAGGCACACCTCCAAAGTGTGCTACTCTCCCAAAACGTTCCTTGCGCAGGCGCGCAAGTGAACGTAAAAATAAAACAAGAATATTTTTGATTTCCAAGAAAGTATGAACTCTGGCATTGGACTACACCAGAACTTTGCTACAAACAAGTGGTAGATCTAGGGGGTGGTGAAGGGTGCAGCTGCCCCCCATTGTAACTTACTTACTTGCTTGCTGCTGCTGCATTTCACTTTGTTGCAGAAATCCGATTTAGTGATTGTACAAATGTTTGCATTCAAAACTATGGGTTACATTTGTAGGTTCTGTCACAAACGTGCTAAAAAAGAATAGTAGCAAACAATATAAAGGTTTAATAAAAATGTTAAAAAGTGCATATCAAGTATGCACACCACCCCAGCACCCCCACTGTAACATCCTGGATCTGCCATAAGCACCTCAGATCCGCCTATAAGCACCTCAGATATAAATGCACCAAGGCCATCTGTAACTCAAAATCGTCCTATTTTAAAGTGCAATTCTCTTAAGCCCAGAACACCAATGCACCCTTTTGGAAGTTGATCAACTCTCTCCTCGACCCCCACACAAATCAGGCCTGCCCGACTCTTACTTTAGATGGCAAGACCGTCTCGGATCCTGCCTCCGTGGCTGAGCTATTCAAGTTTTTTATCTCCTGTGCCTTGCCCAACTCCACCCCTCTATCCCCCAACCTGGGTTGTCCATCCTCATCTGACCCTGGCTTCCTCTTTCCTCCCATCACACCTCAAGAAGTCAGCAACGCACTCTACTCCCTTAACTCATCCAAATCTAGCCCTGACGGAATCCACCCCAAAATGCTCTGTATTTCTGCTGCAGCCATTGTAGCTCCACTGACTCACATTCTGAACCTATCCAGCAACACAGCTACAGTGCCAAATGCTTGGCAATCAGCCAAAATTATTATCTCTCTCCACAAAGGCGGCGACCCTTCCCAGCCTGGTAACTATAGTCCTATCTCACTCCTCCCCTCCCACGCCAAAGTCCAGGAGTCCTTCATACTGACCAAACTGTCTGACTATCTCTCAGCCAACAACTACCTGTCACCAATTCAATCTAGCTTCCGAAAACACCACTCCACCGTCACCACCCTTCTAAGTGTAACAGACTCCATCCTCATAGCCATATCAATGCAGCCATTTTTATTGACCTGGCTAAAGCCTTCGACTGTCTCCCACCCGCTTCTACTTAGCAAACTTAGCTCTTTCGGCATCGCCCAGCCTGCCATCGCCTGGTTCCTCCATAAACGACAACAATCACTCCAAGTGGGTGACACACTTCTCGTTACATCTTATCTGGCATCCCCCAAGGATCCATTCTTGGCCCTCTCCCTCTTTATAAATGACCTTCTCTCCTCCTGCTTAGCCTATAACATGCATCTTTATGCAGATGACACTATCATCTTTGCCTCGGGCCCCTCCTACGGCAGTGTCCTCCCCACTCTCCAAGACAATTTCACTAGAGTCCAATCCTGGTTCCTTGATAACCTGCTCACACTAGATGAAAAAAAATGGTCACAATGGTCTTTGGTTCAAAACAGAAGCTGGCCTCCCTCCCAGCACCCCCTGCTATCACCACCAGAGATGACTCTCCCCTGGAGCAAGTCTCAGCCTTCAAATACCTGGGAGTTTGGCTGGATAGCCACCTCAATTTCTCCATCCACATTGAGGTAATCTGCACAAAGCTCCGGCTCAAACTCGCCATCCTCTATCACCACAAAGACAGCCTTCTAATCCCCACCAGATGCGAGCTGGTTCATAAAACTATCTTACCAGTTATTTACTATCCCGACATAGTCTAAGGTATGGCCCCAGCCTCCTCTCTCTCTCTCCAGACTTGACATACTCCTAAATTCCTTCCGCCGCTTCGATACCGCCTCACCCTCTCTCACTCAGCACTGCCATCTCTACACTCTCCTCTCCTCTCCCTGGCTCCGCTGTCCCATAGGCGTACCATTCACAGTGCCTCCTCCTTAGCTAAATACTGGCATGGGTCCCTCACCCCCACCTCACCTCCCTCCTCACACCAACCTCCTCCCTAAGCTACCTTCTCCGCCACAGGGACACCCGCACTTTCTACCTCCCTCACTCTCTGACCGGCCAAGCTGCCTTCTCGTCCCGCCTCCCCCCCTTCTCTGGAATAACCTCCCTCCCAACCTTCGACTGGCCCCTTCCTGTTCCGCTTTCACTCGACTCATCAAGCGCCAGCCCGCCCCGCAATGCCCTAAATGTTCAAATGGTCCCAAAACACAACCGATGCACCACTCAATCCCCATCCACCTACCCCAGCCACTTAGAACTAACTGATCTCATCTTCCTTCTCCCTCTCCACTTGAAATTATTTTACTGTTTTACCACTGATTCAGTGTATTTTATTGTTGTAAAATGTTGTACGAATTGTCTATCTTCAGTCGTGTGCCTTTCCCGGTCATCAAATTTTAAATAAAATAAATAAATAACCACTAGACCACCAAGTATTTGAAGATTTGTACTGCACTGTGGTCTGCCAAAGAGAAAGTCGGTTGGATTAAAACACAATTTCAGCATGTTAAAGTAAACATAATGAACAGAACCATTGCCTAAAGTTGAACCAGCATATTTTGTGATGATTTGCTTATACAGCACATGATGCTTTGCATTATGGGGGTATGTGTGATTTTGTATTAAGATAGCTTAACATGTGTATTGATCAAAATAATACACATGGTTTTGACCATTTGGTGAAACACTTCTAAACAAAGGGAAACAAGAACTAGTTAGCGCTACAGCGAGCCTTATAGCTCTCTGGCTTCAATGATATCATGAAACACATTTGGCAGCCATTTTACCGTAGGAAGCAGGTATTTTTTTTTTTTTTTTTTTTTTAAATCAGAAGGCCGATTTTACATTTTTCAAATGCTTTGGAACTGCATTTAGGTAAATTATATAAATGTAGTTTTAGCATTGATGTATACAGCAACCTTTCCTTTAGTTCTCTATGAAATCAGATTTTGAATAGTTTGTTGGAAAAATGTTGTTTAGGTGTCCTTTAAATATTTCACACGTTATACAGTTCCACCAGGCCTCCAACCTCTCCACCGTGTCCCCACCCCACCCCCTCACACGCCCTCAGGCTTTCTACTACCTCCTATTTTACCATCTGAAGTTCTGAAAGCTCTTACATCACTTAACCCTGCAAAGTCAAGACCAGAAGGTCTGCACCCATGGCTCCTCAAAATCTCTGCCCTGCAATTGTCACCCCTTTAATCTTCATTCTAAACCTGTCACTCTCCTCAGCCGCTGTTCCCAAAGCCTGGAAGTCTGCCACTTGTCTCCTCCTCTTCAAAGGTGCCCCCCCCCACTGTCCCTGGAAATTAACACCCCATCTCCCTTCTCCCTGCCCTCGCCGAAGTCCAAGAATCCCTTATACACATTAGGCACAACTTCCTACTTACTTCTAACACACTCCCCCATTACCAATCAGATTTCAGAAAATCCCATTCTACCACCTCCTCCCTCCTTCACTTCACTAATGCCATTCACTCTGCAATGGATCTTGGCCAGATCACCTCAGCTATTTTCATCAATCTGGCGAAGACCTTCGACTCTGTCTCACACTCTCTCCTACTTTATAAGTTAAGCTCCACTGGCTTATCCCCCTCTTCAGTCTCCTGGTTCACTTCATATCCAACTGGCCACTCACAATCAGTTTCAGTTAACAACGTCCTATCCTCCTATCTCCCCATCCTCACTGGTGTGCCCCAGGGATCCATCCTCAGGCCTGTTCTCTTTTCCCTCTTTATAAATGATCTCCCCTCACTTTGCACATATGCTAGTATTCATATGTATGCGGACAACACCGTCCTCTTCCTGTCTGACCCGTCCACCCAATCCATCCAAACCCCCTTCAACGTGATCCCTCTCTGTGGTTACAGCTTGGCCCGAAGCCAACTGCCTAAAATTGAACACTAAAAAAATGGCCGCCATGACCTTCTGTTCCAAACAAAAACTAGCCAGGCTACCCTCCCTACCGGTCTTCTCCTCTTCAGCCAACACTCCGCTAGACAATGTTTCTACATACAAACACCTGGGTGTCTGGCTTGATCCCTCTCTCGATTTCTCCTCCCACTTCAGTGCTCTACACACTAAATTGCAACCTAAACTTGGGTTATTCTACCATCATAAGGCCAGTTTCTCCCTCCCTCCCTGTTAGACGGGACCTCCTAGTAAAATGGATCCTCCCTGCCTTAGATTATCCAGACATAGTTTACAGTGCAGCCCCAGCCTCCTCCCTTGCCAAACTCTATGTTTTGTTTCACGCCTTTAGTAGGTTTGCTTCAAACTCTGCCCCCTTAACCCACCACTATGACCTCTACTCCTCCCTTTCCCTTACACTCACTTGCTGAGGCATTCCTCTCACTGCTCCACATTCATTGGTAAATTCTGGTTTGGGTCTCTTCTGTCCTACCTTGCCTCTTTCCTTACTCCTGCTGCTCCCTCACCCTACAACTCACAGTCGGGCTGTGCCCGCACCTTTTTCTCTCCCACATGTCGGCACCTCAGCTGGCAAACTAACTTTCTCTTATAGATTGCCATCCCTTTGGAACAGCCTTCCCTCACAAATCCGCCTCTCTCCCTTCTTCCCAGCTCACTCAGACCAACCCCTAACACTACCTGCATCTGCTCTCCTTTCTAGATTTTACTTACCTCAATATGGCTTTTCTCCATTTCTTTTGCTGAGACTCACTGTACATGCCAATGTAAATATTGTTTGCATTAATTGTAAATACCAACTGTAATGTATACTCTCTGTACATTATTGTTCTTTTGTTGTATTTGCTTTCTCCTGTACCCCCTCCCTCCCCCAGGTCACGCCTGGAAACGAGCTTCTGTTCATGGTGCTTTTCCCAGTTATCAACTTTTAAATAAATGAATATATGAAAAAAACAACATTAACACCCCCCACACACCCCACTCTAGCCAAATTCACACTAGTTGTCTATAGATAGGTATGTATGAAGGTAGTTTTATTATGCATAACTATTTCTGTGCTTCTTATTTTACTTAAGTGATTTCATGCAACATAAGGGAAATGTTGCTACATAACTGATGAACAAATTAGGTGATTTGATACCTTTTATTGGACCAACAGAAATTACAGCAAAATCTTTAGCTTTCGAACTCAAAGGTCTTCTTCAGAAGACATGGCAGATCTTTAAGAAAACTCACTTTTAAAAGCCCAGTGAAAAAACATTTTACACGAGTGTGATAGATTAGCAATTCATTAAGAAATACAACCAGAGATAAGCAGGCATCCCTGAGATTATAGCAATAAGTAAAATGTCACAAAATGGAATGTTTATGTAACCCCCCTACAAATGGGGGTTCCCAAAAGTCTTCCAGGAGCTTGCCTAAATGCTAAAAGTCTGGGCGGTGTTTGACGTCTGAGCTGTTTAAATGTGGTTCCAAGTGAGTGCTATTTGAGCCTCCACATACTGTCTCTAAGAGCTGTCTGTATGCAGACTTAATTAGTTTGTATGGGGGGGGACTGTGTATTTAATGCTCGAATCCCACCCGAGCTGCTGTCAATTCGCTCCGTCTCTGCCGTCGCTACATGTGCAGATGGAGCCTTGTTGAAAGATATAACTGTTTGCCAGAAATCATTTAGAGTGACTGAGAAAATGTAGTTTGTCTAACCTGTCTTCATTACAGCACAAACTGTTTCAGTGTAGCTCTTTCATTTTGGTCCTGAATTGCTGACTTGGATCAATCAGGATGATAGGGAGACCTTAAGATGGAGCCTGTGGATGAATCGGAACTTGGACTCTCAGTTTTGAACCAGCCACAAGGGGATTGTATGGGCAGTGACTCTGGGAAATGTAGTTTTGACCTGGCACCTTTTTTCATCAACAGAGGGAGTCTTATTGTGAGTGACAGCCGAACCAGCCAACAGAATGGTGTGGAGCTAAAGGAAATGCCCTGCTCTGTGACTGGAAAGCTCAGATCAGTTGCGACAGTTAAGAGAGAAGGAGCTCTGTGCTTTTGCGGTGTATAGTTTCGCGCAGGAAGTGCGTACGAGGCCCTGAGTTTCAGCCTGCAGCCATTGTGAGTGCCAGTTTGGACTGAATCCAAGCTGTGAGGAGAAAGAAGCACCAGAAGTGTGGAAACCAGGCTCACCCTGTGGAAGACTGGAGAAATTGCTGAATCGCGCTCGGTTTGTCAGGAACTGAAGCTGCTGTGTGTGCTCCCGGGTATTTTGCAGTAAGTGCAATTGGGATCGAGGAACAGCCTGCCTGGTATAGTACTTTCCTTTTACATATGAACGTGCGTAGTGCTTGTGGGGAATCGATATTTCCAATCCCCTGTGCTGTGTGTTGAAGCTGGAAGCAAACCCCAGCTTGTCTCAGACTAAATCCGTTTGCTATCAACTGCAGTGGGGTCCAGTCACAAGGACCTTGTCTCCATGCCCTGTTGTTTCTGACAATCCAGAAGAACATCCACCATCCGGTTCTCAGCTTGGGTATTGTGAGTACAAATCAGGGTATTCCCCTGCAGCCTGCTTTCAAGCACAAGTGTGTCATGTAATTCTTGTTGTTTCACTGCTTCATGGACTGAGCCATCCGGCTCCAGATTACAATTGGGTGGTGTGGATATATTTTCTTCTACAGGGCCCTATCCATTTGCACCTGCCGGCCAATGGACCTGGCTAGCCCCCGCAACCTGGGTACCCAGAGTGTGACTTTTCAGACCCTGTATGTGTGCACAGTACTATGATTTAATGCCACCAATTAACCTGATTTCCCCCTTCCATGTTACTGTCCCCTAAATAAATCAGATTTGTTGTTATACTATATACTGTCTGTGGTGTTGATACTTATGGAAAAAGTACCGCATTTCGCTGTGTATGTTTAACCTTATTTTACAGGGGGTCCTCAGAGATATGCTGTAGAATCAGTCTCGAGGGTAAGTGGTGCTTTATGAGTGAACAGTGTGTATACGTGGGGTATTGACGCTGTAACTCCAGTGTACTGTGTGAGCCACTAGAGGGAACCAAAGGGGGTCACAGTGTCCCAGAGGGCTGTGATCAAGCTAGTCTAACCACTACAAACCCTGACCTCTGGGTGGAGGTACCTGCCATAGAACCTAGGCCCCTCAACCTGTCAGTATTCAAGCAGGCAGGGGCAGTAGCCCTTGGAATAGTGCCACCTGGGGGTTACATTTATGTAGCAATTATCTGATAATTATACAAGTCTCACTGAAGATAAGTTAAAGAGAGTGTGTGTGTGTGTGCCCACATGCACACACACCTGTTCATAATGGATGTAACCACCCTATACACCAATATTCCACACACCGTATGTCTGAATTACCGCCGGTGCTTGACTAAAGGCCTGCCTGTATAAGCGCCTGGTGAGAAATCCTCACGGGTTTAATAAGAGCTGGTGCTTAATTAAGGGCCCGGGAAGTAATGACATCTTGCCGCATGAAGGGCTGGGTGAGTGATAAGGGCTGGGTGGGTGATAACAGAAACCGAGCAAGCGATTAGCGCAGGTATTGTCTGCTGCGCTGGGTGTGATTAACACCCATTCATAACAATAAGATACCTGTAGCCAAGGTAGTTACATAGAAAATCAAAATAAATTAGGTGCTGGGACTTCTGGTTCTGCTCCATTTGTAATGGCAGCATAGCGAAATTGCTCACACCTTCCCCGACTCAGAAATTCTCTCCACGGAAGCCATCAGACTCTACAGACTAGTTAATTATTATATTAATCTACGTCGGAGAGAACCTAATTCAAGATAAAGCTGAAACCAACCTGATCAGAGGCAGAATGGACAAGGTCCTTGGTAGATCGGATTCGGAGGCCTCCTGTGGCATGGAGCGAGGGGAAGCTTTCTCTCAAGAGGCCCACAGACCAGCGGTTAAAGCTAAACCGAAACAGGGGAAAGCTAAAAATTAAAAGGGCAAACTGGACTTGATTTATCAGGAGCTTTTGACATTTCAAGCTGAAATAAAGGAAATGCATGGGGAGCTCCAACGCAATGTTATGCAGCTGGAGCACCGAATGGACGATCAGAAATGGCAGGGGACTGCAACTGAGAACAGAGTAGATGATCCGGAGATGGCCCTGCAGCAGCTAAAGGAGCAACAAGACCAGATGGAATCGCGCCAAGAAGATCTAGAGAATCGTGCTCACAGAAAAAACATCAGAATTTACTGTATTCCAGAGGGCTCAGAAGGTTCTAATGTGAAGGATTTCATGGAGGCCTTGTTGCATACAGCCCTGGATTTGTCGCAGGGCTTTGAATTGCACCTTGAGTGTGTCCATCAGACACTGGCTCCGAAACCTGTCTCCCAGAATACTCCTCCTGGGTCCATCATCACCAGATTTAATAATTTTGCAATGAAAGAACAGGTTCTCCTCACCGCCTGGAGGAGACAAAAAGTGTTTTATGGTCAAAAGCGCATATATCTAAAACACGATTACGCATCTAAAACGATGAGTCTTAGAAGAGCCTGTCTCCCACTACTCCCAGTTTTGAAATTGGCTGGTTACAAGTTTACTACCCCAAACCCAGCACGTCGGGTGGTCCAACTGCTGATGAGAAAAAAATAATTAGCAACTGCGTTGGAGGCACATACCGAACTTACTAAGATGGGCCTGTGATTTCTAGAAAAGCCCTCAGAGAGGAAAGCCTTAGCACAGCCCCTGCATGTTGGCAGACAGTCTCCACTAAACAGAAAGAGAAGCAACTAGACCTTAGGGAGGTAAAGAATGCTCTGGCCATTTATCGGAGAGACACGGAGGCCTCTACATCCTGAAGACTACCAGTTGGACAAGGCCTTATACAGGTGGGTGGTGGATATGGGGGGGGGGGTTATTCCTTTTAGGGATTTTCTAGGTTCTGCCTCTCAGAGGCCTAGCTCTAGGTTTGGGGCAGACCCTCTAAATTTGGGCTAGCTTCGGGCCAACTGTCGGCAGAGTGTAGGCTGGAACAGCCACCCCTTCTCCTTAATTGGCGTTGGGGTAGTTTCGGATCCATACCATCCCTCCACTCCCCCTATTAACTTCAGCCCTTACATTTCAAGATCTAGCTCCATTACCTGAACAGTTGACTAAATGCTTATTGATGAATGAGAGGAGAGTGGTTTCTTAATTTTAGTTTGGATATCTCCACCTCCAAATTGGGGACATTTAACAGTTTATACAGAACAAACATTTCCTTTCTTTTCGAAACCTGCAATCCGTTAAGTAGTGCAAGGCTACTCTTATGAACTCTAATTGTATTTTTGTTAAACTTCAGCTAAAAGCAGCTTTGTTGTATTCTGAACAGTATCTGATAGTCGGGGAGACTTGGACGATGAATGTATTTGCTGTTCGTTGATGGGGAGCAAATCCTTGGACCCTTTCCATAAACTTTTTTTTCCCCTTCAACTTTACCCATTACTTTATTGTCCCCTAGATGTTTTGGGAACACATATCTAGTTTCCGGGAGGCCCCGCAGTCTTGTGAGTCGGGATTACCTCTACTAACAGGGGATCACCATTTTTTTTTTTTTACGATGTTCTCCTGCTGGAAATAGGGAGGAGTACAAACTTCTCCCCACTGTTGGAAGTCCGTTCAGATTTATTACTTAAGATTATTGTACATAGTTATATGGGATTCATGATTATGGAATCCTTCTGGTTCCTCATTTCTTGTTCTTACTGTTTTTATTATTTGCTATTACAAAGTGAGACTTATTGGCACATTTGGGGATACATAATAGATGGACTAGGTACCTTACAGGATAGCTGTAGGGGCTTGTTACTGCAGATGATACAGGCACTTGATCTACGCTGGGGCCTAACATATAATAGGAAGTTTGGGATTCTTTACAGGGGCTGCCTGAGGGGGACTCATTTTGGAGCCATCAGATGCTCGAGGGGAAAATATTTGATTATAACCAGCTAAGGGGCAATAGAAGTTTCCAGGACTGAACAGAACTTTAGTGATTTCTCTTGGCAGTACAGGTAATTAAATTGTTTTCTCTCAACATAAATGGCATTAACAGCCCCATTAAAAGAACCAGACATCAGCAATATCTGCACCAGCAGGGGGCGCACTTTATCTACAAGAGACCCATTTGTCTCAACCAGAGCATAACAAACTCTCAGCTAGAGGCAGATATTTGTTTTTTTTCCTCTTCGAGCAGAAATGGGAAGCATAGAGGTGTTGCAATATTGATCGCATGGACCACTTCTTTTGTAAAAGAACAAGAATTTGCAGACTTGGATGGGTATTTTGTGATAATCCAGGGCCGGATAGCAGAAACAGAAGTCACGTTGGCAAACGTACATCTCCCACCGTGAGCTTCACCAGCTCTCCTGAGCAGGTTCCTAAATAAATTATTAGATATTCAGAAAGGTGTTATACTGATCAGGGGAGATTTTAATGCAACATTGGCACCCCAAAATGATTCTTCTCACCCTCAGACACATAGAAGAACCCCTACACAAAAACTCATTCAAGCTCAGCTCCCCAGACTGGGATTGACAGATGTTTGGTGCCATTTCTTCCCTACTGCAGAAGACTATACTTTTTACTCCTCACATCATACTTTTTCTAGGCTAGATTATATTTTTGCATCTACTGAATTTTTGGATAGGATACATGACATTACAATAGGGGCACTTATGTCATAATATGCACCCCTCCTTTTAAAAGTAAACTTGGGTACCCTTAGGAAAACTTCCCTGTGGAGGTTAAACATTTTTCTTCTACAGGATCCGGATTTTAAAGCCAGGATGGAAGCCCGTGTACCCCAGATTCTAATTGAAAACCTTACCCTGGATACTTCCCCAGTATTAATGTGGGATACCTTAAAGGCAGTCATAAGGGGTGAAATTATCGCATACTCCACGCATAAGAATAAGCAAAGGGACACTAAATGCAGAACGTTACAAGCTTTACTTGCAGAAATGCAGGCTACAGGGGCGAGAGGGTCTCTCCTAGCAAACTTGGATGGGTACAATCTGAAATACAAGAAATACTGGATTATAAGGTCCAGACAGCCCTTTTATATACTAAAAGGTTTTATTATGAATGTGGTTCCCGAGGCGTAAGAAATCTAGCTAAAAGAGTTAGGGCCTTTAGACATTTGGCAGCTGTCACCAAAATTAGGGAGTCAGATACAGGTACCGTATTTTATCAGCGTTCTGATATTATGAAGATCTTTCAGAACTTTTACAAAACCTTATATGCAGAACAAAGTCCCCCCTCGGCAGATAATATTTGAGCCTTTTTGACTCCCTTGACATTCCCAAAGCTCGACGATATTCAGCAAGCCTTTTTGTAAAGCCTATAACGATCACTGAAATACAATCAGCAATAGGCAGAGCTAAAACACTGAAATACCCCAAAATTGGACGGTTTTACTGCTGAGTGGTATAAAACATTCTTGCCTATACTACTACTACAGCCCCTCCAGCAGGCTTTCTTAGAGATACAGGGAGGAGCCCCCCTCCCGGCCTCATGGGCGTATGCAATAATCTCTGCTATTCTGAAGCCAGGGAAAGAATTATTATCAACTGAATCTTATAGACCCATCTCAGTACTGAACTGTGATTATAAGCTTTACATGTCTATATGGGCTCGAAGATTGGAAAATATTCTTCCAGGCCTAATCCACACTGATCAGACTAGATTCCTGACAGCGAGACAAACGGCCGACAATGTTCAACATACAATTCATTTAATGGAACATATGTCTCGTGAGTCAATCCCATCCCTATTGATCAGCCTAGATGCTTACAAGGCCTTTATTTATTTGCTTTTGTTAACTGGGTAAGTCACACTAGACAGCCAAGTGCCTATTTTCAGGTGCGATCCGGGAGAGTTACAAGCTTGGATAAACAGGTATAGTGACAAATTGGTATTATATACAAAGAGCATTACATGTCATATAAAGAAATAAATGTAAAAAAGCAACCAGTAAGAAGACACCCACCCAGGGAGGGTTACAGATGACCCCGGAGAGTTGAGAGATAGAGCATACACATACAGTGAGTGAGTCAGATTTACACACAGTGGTATTGCAGGCGTTAACGATTATAGCATTACATTTAGCCAATTTCTTGACCAGTGGACAGGAGACGTAGTGCAGTGGACCTGGAGTGTGCAGAGACCCCCGTGTGAGTACAGTTCAAGGGGCTACAGGGCGCAAGGACAGGTGGAGGAGCCCTTCAGAAAGGTCCAAAGGGACATTTTAAACCCTGGATGGGAGGGGTGGACCGAGTAAGGGCAGGGAACGAGTTCCATAGTTTAGGGGCATAGTTGGCGAAGGCCAGATCACCCACAAGGGTGCGTGTTCTGGGAACCAAGCAATTTAGTGCCACCCTTGACCTAAGGTAGTGGGAAGAATTGTTGGGGTTGCGGGGCAAGGGTTGTGGGGGTGGCAATTCTAATGATGTTGTCAATGAAGTTCTGTATTACGAAGATGCGATGCTTCTCAGGGGGGAGCCACTCAAGGCGGTGTAAAGGTCACAGAGGTGTGTCAGGGGGGGCAGAGATTGCAAAGCGGCAGATGCTGTTGTAGGCCGTATCCCATTTCAAGAGGTTGGATTTTGGCACGGGGCGAA
Source organism: Neoceratodus forsteri (assembly GCA_016271365.2). Classification (NCBI taxonomy): domain Eukaryota; kingdom Metazoa; phylum Chordata; order Ceratodontiformes; family Ceratodontidae; genus Neoceratodus; species Neoceratodus forsteri. The sequence goes on along the minus strand of CM057456.1, from coordinate 158,483,769 downwards.
GGTCACTAGCCCATAGCAGAGGGAGGGGAGGAGAACACTCCCGGCTAGGGCCATCCGAGCGGCCGGGGTGAGGCAGTTTTTGGCTCTGTAGGTGAGTCAGATTTTAACATTTGTAGTCTTGCAGATGTTTCGGATATGAAGGGAGAGGTCCAGCTGGGGGTCCAGAGTGACGCCAAGGTACTTGACAGCAGCAGCTATCTGCAAGGGCAAGCCATCAGCCCTTTGGATTAGAAGGGGGGCAGGGCAGGATTTTGTTCTATTCAGGAAACCAAACAGCATAGCCTGGTTTTTTTTGAGGTTGATGACAAGCTTATGCTCATCCAGTCAGGACTGGATCCGCTTGAAGTCAGAGTTTAGTTGGGAATTGATGGTGCCGATGTCTTGGGGCGCTATCCAAAATGACAAGGTCGTCGGCGTACAGGGTGGCAAGCCCATGGGTGATGATAGACGGTAATTTGTTGATGAAAAAGGAGAAGAGCGTCGTGCCGAGGACGGACCCCTGGGGGGCCCCACATTGGACATGTGGTGAGGTTGGAGAGGGTCCTGTTGAAGTTGGTGTATTGCTTCCTACCAGAGAGGTAATTGTGGAACTAGGCATGAGCGGGGTTTGAGAGTCCGAAGGAGAGAAGAGTGGTGCTGAGGAGGGAGTGATCTACTCTGTCAAAGGCCTTGGATAAGTCCACGAAAATCGCACCAGTGAAGTTGCCCTGGTCGGTTGCAGTTCTGATCTGTGAGGTGACTACAGCGAGGGTGGTAGCCATGCTGTGCCCCCTTCCTAAACTCGTGTTGGGCTGGAGAGAGGAGATTGTGCTCCTGTAGGTACTCGGTTAACTGAGAGGCCACAACTTTCTCTAGAAGTTTTGATGCGGCAGATAGAATAGCAATTGGTCGGTAGTTCAGGTGATCTTTAGGGTTTCCTTGTTCTAGGACAGGGGTGACCTTGGCTATTTTCCAGATATCTGGGATGACACCTGTGGCTAGAGAAGTGTTAAAGATATGCGTTATTGGCCAGTCTAGGAGGTGGGCACCTAGCCTGAGCAGCTTTGGCTCGAAGTTGTCATGCCCTGGGCTGGTATGGGGGAGAGGCTGGCGAGCAGCCTCTGGGTCTCGGTGATAGATACCTGCTGTAGAAAGAAGGAGGGTCTGGACGCAGGTCCGGGTCAAGTGGCATTGGGGGGGGGGGCTATGTTTCAGGTGGTTGAGAATTTGAGGACTTGGGGGCAGGAGGTGGGGGGGTGGCCTGTTCGGAGAACATAGTGTTAAAGGTATTAGCGATTGTGTGAGGGCTATTGCAGCTGACCCCATCAATGAGCAAGTCCGTAGCTTGCCCTCTCGCAGAGCCCCCGACTACGCTTTTTATGTTCTGCCAAAAGCTCCTTGGGTTTTTGGTGGAGGAGAGTAGGGTGGATCGGCAGAACTCACTTTTGGCGGCCCTGATGGCTTTTTTGCAGGAGTTTCTGAGGTGCCTGTAAGCGGCGAGATCATTGATGCTGAGAGAGGCCTTATAGGTCTGCCAGCATTTGTCCATGAGTTTCATTAGAGAGAATAGACCCCCATGAAGCCATTTGGTGACGGTGCCTCGCACCCTCCTTCTAGTGAGGGGCGCATGCTTGTTCTTCACTGGGATGTATTTGGTTGGGAATGCATCCAGTGCTTAATTTGGGTCCAAGGAGGTGGTGATCCCGGACCAGTCAATTGATCTGAGGTCAGTGAGGAAGTCGGGCAAGTAGAGCTTTGAGTAGTCCCTCATCTGTATCACTTTGCTAGGTATTCTTGCCTGAGAGATGCCCCAGGTACAAAAGGTGGGTGAGTGGTCCGAGATGGCATCAGGTAGGATGCCCAAGGATGTGATCATGTCAGGCCTGTTGGTCAGGACCCAGTCAATCAGTGATCCTTTATCCCCCACTGGGGGATGGTCTCGTTGGCTCGGTGATAATCTGGTTCAGGGCGAGGCCTGAGAGCAGAGGCTCATAGGATTTAGAATTGGATCCTATCCAGTCGAGGTCGAAGTCTCCAATAATAAGGACTTCACTTGTCTCCACCCTTGAACTGACACTGTGCAGAAGTGAGGAGAGTCCAGGTAGCCCACCTCTGGGAGGGTTATAGCAGCAAATCAGGTGGGTTTTCTTTGTGAGCCCTAGTAAGAGAAGAGTGTGCAGGAACTCACATGTCGGGGGGTAGGTGGGTGGTCAATGGCAAACACACTGAGGTGGACTTTATAGCAAAGTAGCACCCCCCAGTCCACATCTGTTCCCCCTACGATCACACCTGATATGGCTGTACCCTTTGATATGGTCTCATGGAGATTCCTGTGGGAGGACTTGGCATCCTTTGGCTTCCCAAATGAAGTAATTTGGTGGTTAGAGGGGAGCTATACCTTGCCCAAAGCCTATATCAGACTTAAGGGGGAAATTTCTACCCCTATACCCCTAGAGAGAGGAACACGGCAGGGTTGATCTCTCCCCCCCCCCTTTTTTGCCATTTACATTGAACCACTGGCAATAGCGATTCGGGAATCTCCAGACCTCTTGGGAATCGGGGTTGGAGGAAGTGATTGGAGACTAGCTCTATATGCAGATGATATTTTGTTCTTGTTGCTTGACCCAGACAAATCCCTCCCAGCCCTATGGGAAAAACTGGAAAATTTTGCCCAAGTTTCTGGTTATAAAATACATTCTTCTAAGACGGAGGTCCTGTCCTTTCATTATACCCCTTCTAATGCTATAAAAAACTACTTTCCTTTTAGATGGCGGAGCATGAAAATTAAATATTTAGGGCTACAGTCTCCCTCAGAATGTTCAGATTATAATGTTGCTAAATTATTAACCACTTACCCTACAAATAGAGGGTGACCTCCATGACTGGTCCCAGCTTCATCTCCCTTTTCACTCTAGGATTGATCTCATTCATACGACTATTCTACCCAGATTGTTATCTCTCTTCCAAACCATACCTATATTTCCTATTTCTACTTATTTTACCTCATGGAACAGAACATTGGCCAGGTTTGTTTGGATGGGTAAAAAAAAAAACACAAATTAGATGGACTATATTGTAGCTCCCTAAAGAGAGGGGAGGCTTGGCCCTTCCTAATCTACTTAAATATGCGCAGGCTACTATATTAGAGTTATGCATTAGAGCAATCCGGCATACAATCTCCCTTGGAAGACCCTGGAATTAGCCCTAAATCAGATTCACGAGAGTGTCCCAGTCATTTATTCCCTGAGCTCCCTCCCTGCAACGTCAGGCCCCTATCTGCACGGTATGCACTCTAACTTGGGGATCTGGCACAAACTTCGCTCCTCTGTGGAGTTTGAGACAGTATCCTAGTTTCTGTGAACTATAAAGACAGAGGTAACATCTTTTCCATCTCAGACATTACAGACAATCGATTATTGGTATGGGAGAGGCCTTAGATATTTGTTTCACGTTATAGACTCAGAGGGACCTTTTCCTTTCTTGAAGATACAGGAACAATATGGGGTACGGCAGGCAGACCTCCAGATACGTGTTTTAGTAAGGAAACTTTTGTTACAGAGAGGTCCCCACAGAGGTGTTCTACCGAGTCCCCTTCCGCTATTATTACACCTGTTTATGACTTCCCTGAGGGACAGACCTGGCCTCATTTTATCGGTTTGGTGTATAAGGGACTACAAGAACTCTCCAGGGAATCAACTAAGTCAATTTTAGAAGCCTGGAACAGAGAACTGGATATTCCAGTCTCGGAGGAGGACTGGGGAAAATACATAAAGCTTTCCTTAGAGGTCCCGGCTTCCCCCAACTGGAGAGATTTCTCTTGGAAGACGAGGAACTGATTTTTTAATGCACCAGCTAAGATAGCTAAATTTACAGGTGAACCAACAGGTAAATGCTGGAGGAATTGTAGTGAAGCGATGGCAGGCCATTTCCATGTCTTTTGGTTTTGCCCCAGCCTTAGGAGGTTTTGGCATGAGCTAGCTGCAGCACTTGGGGATTTAGTGGGAGAGGAGGCAGTTCTTACTCCTGAAATGGTGCTTATGGCAGTCCCTCCTGAAGGTCTCCATGTTCCTCGAGGGTCTCTTCTTGTTACCTATATCCTAGCTGCTAAGAAGGCTATCACACGTTTATAGGGCCTATGTACTCCCCCTACGATCCATGATTGGTTCAAGGTTATGAGGGAAATTTACACCTTGGAGAGACTTTCCTCCAGGGGATTAAATACTGGCACCTCATTTGAAATCAGATGGCGAAAATGGGTTATGTATGCCACCTTGCAGGATTCCTTTTTTCTTCCATGATGTTTCTGATCAGGAAATATATGGAATGTGGGGTGCAACAGGGGGAGATCCTCATAGCACTGAATGTAGGGCAGATATATCCCCGATTTCACTTAAGATTGGAGAGCCCTACAGCTTTACCAGGTTTCCCTCTTCTCTGTGCACATGTGTCTTTTTGCCTTTAACAAAAGATTAATTGTTTAAAGAATGTATTTCTACATTTATGTGCACCAGATGCCTGTCTAATTGAACGTATTTTGTATAAGAAAAGTCTCACATTCTTTGTTGTACTGTTATTTAACTAAAAAAATCTAATAAAAATTAAAGTTTAAAAAAATTAGGTGCTAAGCAGGGTGTTAGAAAGCTGTTGGTTGTTAATGTTTTTAAAAAACAGAACAGTAACATCCACACATGCATCCCAGCTATCAGCCATGAACAAGCAGGACACATCAAAGCGCCCCAAGATCACTCACCTGAGGCAGTGCCTGCAGAGTCGGCATCAAAGAAGCGAAAGCTTCACAGTTACAGCATGGACTTCAAACTCCAGGCAACAGTGTGTCCAAAATGGGAATTGCAAACAGAGCGCAGCTCGCAACCTTGGCGTTTATACAAAAAGGATACGGGAGTGGTGTAAGCAGGAAGACCAGCTCCAATCCACGTCTGCACAGGAGAGAAGGAAATTAGGAGGTGGCGGTCGGTGTCCTGTCTCCGAGGACCTGGAGGTGCAATTCTATTCCTGGATCGAGACAATGCGAGCACAACGGCTGCATGTGATGCACAAAGCTGTCAAGAAGGAAGCAATTAAAATATTTGCCAAGTGTAATGCAGACAAGCATTTCATTGCGAGTGATGGGTGGCTGAGGAATTTTTTCCACAGGTACGATATCACCCTGCGCAGGAAAACCACAGTGGGACAGAAAATCCCTGATACTGTTGCCCCCAAGCTGACCTCCTTCTTGTCATTTGCGAGGAGTATCAGGATGAAAAAGGGGTACTCGTCAGCAGAAATCGGGGGAATGGATGAAACTCTGATTTGGCTTGATATGGCTGCTTATACACTGTTGATTTTATTGGAAGTAAATCGGTCCCACTGAAAGCCATTGGCCATGAAAAATCACGGGTAACAGTGGTTTTGGCAGCAAAGGCTAATGGTACTAAACTCCCTCCCTTTATTGTTTTTAAGAGAAAGTGCAGGGACAAGGAACTGGACACAGAGTGGTGTTTTTCTGTACAGTGAGAATGACTGGATGAATGAAGATCTCACGCGCATATGGCTCCATCAGGTGTGGGGTTCTCTCACTTTTTTACGCAGATTGCTAATCTGGGATGCTTACCGGTGCCACATACAGCAATCAACAAAGCGTGTTCTTAAAAAACTAAAAACTGCCACTGCAGTCATACCCGGCAGCTGCACTGGGCTTGTAGAGGCAGCAGATGTCTGTTGGAATGTGCCTTCTAAGGCTCACTATAGGAGCTTTATGAGGAGTGGATGTCAGAGGGTCAAAAGCAGTACGCACGTGGTGGAAACCTGAAGCTGCCAACAAGAGTCCAGCTGGCTAAGTAGGTGAAGCAAGCCTGGGACAATATTCCCACTGAGCTCATTGTGAAGTCATTTGTTGTATGTGAACAGAAGGGGAAGGAAACATTCAATTCAGTGCTTTACAGTAACTGGTAATTGCTATTTTTCTTTTAAACTTAGATTGTGGGCTTTTAGTGACACTGTACTTTCTTTGTTGTCTTTACTTAGAATTGTTTTTGGGCTGTTGAAAATTTAAAACGTAGTGGTGGTGTATTTCTGTGCTGCCTTTAATTGCTGCAAATTTCGCCTCCCAACTCTTAATTATATGCCCTGTTAAATCTGATTGACAGGAGCTAAACACAGGGTATAGTAAGGGTGTGGAGTAGGAGGGCATAAGGGTGAAGAAGCCCACCCTCAGCACGACAAGTGTTTTGATTCATTTATTTATTTCTTGGTTTATTTTCTTTTTAAAAGAAAAGCATCTGAGGATCAGTGGCAGGATTTTTAGGACAGTAAATTAATAAAAAGAGAACTAGGAGAGCTTCAGTAGCAGACAAGTAGTGGAATAGCAGTATAACTGCAGTATAATGTGGGGAGTGGTGCAATGCAGTGGCTGGGGGGCAGCCATATTCAGGCACACCTGCTAGACACTGAGGTGCTGCCCTATCTGCATGCATCTCTCTGGACTGTGGGATGAGGTAGCCAGACTCAGAGTGGAAGTAAACTGGGTCAGGAGTACCATCATCCCTATCCAGAGACCACCCAGTCCAATGCAACTGCCTCAAAGGATGCCGAGAACAAGGAGCACTTGGATGACAGTGGGCTCAGGGAGGGTTATAGCGGTCAGGCAGAGGCACATCCCAGATCCTATTCCACTCAAGAACTCATATGCCACACTGGCAAACGGGGACAACCAAATAGAGGTACCCAGAGAAGTGGAAGAAAAGGATGTGGAGGTTAGCCAAGGAGGTGACCTCAGCAGGGAAAGCAGTGGACCCCAGAGGAGGAGGAAGCGAATCCTGGTGGGGGACTCCATCATAAGAGGGATCCAGCTAGGAACACAGGAGGAGGACGACAGGGAGGTGAGGTGCCTACCAGGTGCCACGGCATGGAGGGATGGAAGGAAGATCCTGGGGATCACTGGGAAGGCAAGACGGGAAGGTGAGCTGGATGTCATTACCCACCTAGGTACTAATGACCTGGCAAATGGGGAGCCAAAGGAAGTTCAGAAAGAGTTTAGGAAATTGGGGAAGGGTCTTAAGCAAGTAGCTACTTCTGTCACTTCTCGGAAATACTACCTGCGAGAGGCAAGGGAGAGCATAGGGGTGCATGTACCAGGAACTTTAACTCATGGTTGAAGAACTGGTGCTGTGAGGAAGGGTTTGGATTCATTGGTGACTGGGGACCCACCTGGAGGGATGGAGGTTTATTCAAGCCTGACGGCCTGCATCCATCCTGGAGGGGAATCCAAGCACTCAATGATAAGTTTAAATGCTACATTGACAAGCATTTAAACTAGCAAAGGGGGCTGGCAGGCCAGGAAGGAGGGTACCTACTTGCTCACCCCCCACAGCTAGCAATGGAACCAGTGAACCAGAGGAGTGGCTATCTCTACAAAGCAGTGTGCAAAAGATGGAGATTAGCACCCAAGAGGTGGATAGGCAGAAAAGGGGCAAAATTCAGCAGAAGGGCAGACAGTAAGGAGAACCAGGGCTAAAGGACAACCAAGGAAGGGGCTGGAGTAGGACAGCGAAACAGTCTATGGAGGTCAAATCATGGAAAGCCATGTGTGCAAATGTCAGGAGCCTTAGCAACAAGATGGAAGATCTGGAGGCTGTCATGGTGCAGTCAGACCTGGACATTGTGGCCATCACTGAAACCTGGTGTAATGATAACCACGACTGGGAGATGGCCATACCTGGCTACAACATATTCAGAAGAGACAGGACAGGCAGGAAGGGAGGAGGAGTGGCACTGTATGTGAAAAATGACATAAGGGCCACAGAGATCCAGGAGGAACAAAATGGGGTAGAGATACTGTGGGTTAAGCTGGAAAGGAAAATGGGGCCAGCCATCAGCACAGGTGTGGTCTACAGACCACCAGCCCAGGAGGAAGAAACAGATAGGGAGCTGATGCTAGCCATCCAAAGGATGGCAGACAAGGGTGAGGTAGTACTGGTTGGAGACTTCAATATTCCAGACGTGACTGGAGCATCCCAGCAGCAGCAGCATCAACTAGGAGCAGATTTATCCTGGACTGCCTTCAGGGTGCCTTCCTCAAGCAACTGGTCATGGACCCAAGTCGGCAGAAGGCAATACTGGACCTTGTGCTCACAAACAGGGACAGTGTGATGGGGTAACAGTGGGGGAGCACCTGGGGAATAGTGACCACCAGTCAATGTGGTTTGAAATCACAGAAAGAGCAGAACCAAACCACACAAAAACAAGTATCCTGGATTTTAGGGGGGCAGACTTTGGGAAAATGGGGAGATAATTGAAAAAGGCATTAAGGGGAATGGGGCAGAAATCGGGGGTTGAGGAACAGTGGGCAGTATTTAAAATGGGGATTACAAGAGCAACAGAATTATGCATTAAGCAGGTTAGCAAGAGGAAAAGGAAGAGGAGACCATTATGGTTTTCCAAAGAGGTAGCAAAGAAAGTGAAAGCCAAAAAGACTGCATTCAGGCAATACAAAAAGACACAGGCAGAAGGGGATAGGGAGGCAGGGAGGTCAGTAAGGGAAGCCAAAGCTCAGACAGAAGAAAACATTGCAAAATCAGTGGGCAGAAGGGACAAAACCCTTTACAGGTACATAAGTGAAAAAAGAAAGGCAAAGTGAGGGATAGTGAGACTGAAGGGGGAGGATGGGGGCCGCGTGGAGGATGACAACAGTAAAGCTGACATATTGAACAGGTATTTCTGCTCAGTCTTACTGAGGAAGAGGAGGGTAATGGGTCTGAAGGGAGTACAAGGGTGAGAATTGTGCAAAAATGGACACAAGTCCCTTTACATGAGAAAGGGTCCTGAAGGAACTGGAAGTAATAAGAGTTGATAAAGCAATGGGGCCAGATGGGGTGCACCCCAAGGTCCTTAAAGAACTAAGAGAGGTGGTGGCTGAACCTCTGGCTATCCTGTTTAGCCAATCACTGGAAACAGGGGAGGTACCCAAAGACTGGAGGATAGCAGATGTACAGTAGTCCGGGAACAAAGAGGAAGCGGGGAACTACAGACCAGTCAGCCTCACCTCAGTAGTGGGGAAGATCATGGAAGCACTACTGAAGGAGAGATTGGTTGAACATCTGGTTGTCAATGGACTACAGGACCCAAGGCAGCATGGATTCACCAGGGGGAGGTCATGTCAGACCAACCTCAATGAATTTTTTGACTGGGTCTCTAGGGAGGTGGATCAGGGGAGGGCAGTGGACATGGCCTATCTGGACTTCAGCAAGGCCCTTGACACTGTGCCACATAGAAGACTATTACACAAACTGGGCAATATGGGTGTGGGCAGGATAGTAGTGTCATGGGTAGGTAACTGGCTGGGAGGCAGGACACAGAGGGTGGTGGTAAATGGCTGTCACTCCACAGAGGCAAGAGTGACCAGTGGGGTACCACAGGGATCAGTGCTGGGACCGGGCCTATTCAACATCTTCATCAGTGACATTGCGCAGGACCTAGAAGGCAGAATTTCACTGTTCGCTGATGACACAAAGCTCTGTAACAGAGTAGACACACCAGCGGCTGTAGACAGAATGAGAAGGGACCTGCAGAAACTTGAAGAATGGTCAGGGGTTTGGCAGTTGAAATTCAATGCAAAGAAGTGCAAGATAATGCATATGGGGCACAAAAACCCTGGCACAATATATCAGTTGGTGGGGTGAGGATATAGCATGCACCAAGCAGGAAAGGGATCTTGGGGTTATCATCTCTGATGACCTCAAGGTAGGAAACAGTCGACAAGGCAGCAGGTAAAGCAAATAGGATGCTGGGATGCAGGGGCATCACCAGCAGGAAAAGGGAGGTCATAATTCCACTATACAAGACACTAGTGAGGCCCCACCTGGAGTACAGTGTAGTTCTGGGAGACCTACTCACGTAAGGACAGACAGGGTAGAGAAGGTTCAGGAGAAGTGCAACAAAGATGGTGCATGGATTGCATCACAAGTCCTATGAGGACAGGTTGAAGGAACTGAACATGTACTCCCTGGAGGAGAGGAGGGAGAGAGGGGATATGATAGAGACATGCAAGTACCTTACAGGGAGGAACACGGTGCAGGAATACACTATTTTCCAGCAAAAAAGATGTTCCAGGACTAGAGGGCATGGGATGAAGTTGGAGGGAGGGAGATTCAGAGGAAACATGAAAAATAAATTCTTCACAGAACAGGTGGTGGACAAGTGGAACACCCTGCCAGAGGAAGTGGTGGGGGCTGAAATACTCACGGGATTTAAGAATACATGGGATAGACATAAAAGAATTCTGGAGATCAGGGGGAAGGGGCAACAGACTTCTAGGAAAACATAAACTGAACTTACAAACTCAAATGGGCAGACCGGGTGGGCCATAGGCCTTTATCTGCCGACACTGTCTCTGTATCTATGGAGTTTCGAATGTGTTTGACAACTCAGAAGATGATTCTATAAATGTGCTCAAACCAAATGGCATTCTGTTCCAGCAGAGAGAAGATGTGCTCATAATGCTTTGGGCACCTACAAATTGTAGCAATGCTCTGGACCCAACACGAGAAACTGAACCTGAGGATGTGGAGGAATAAATGCTGATAATGAACTGGGACTGGAGGACAGTGATGGAGAGATATTTTTTTAATCTTCTTGCATCTCTCCCCACCCCCGATTTTCTGCACCCAAGACCATAAAGTTTAAAGTACATTTAAAATAAAAATAAAAAAATAAACAGATTTAAGTCTATTATATCAATTCTGGTGTGTATATCCTAAAGCTAACATTAAAAAAAAATAAGCGCCCCTGCTCAAATAACAGCCTGCTTAAATAAGCACCTGCTGTCATGATGCTACAAAATAATTAAGGGCCTCAGGGATCAGTCCTGGGGCCAGTCCTCTTCAATATCTTCATTAGTGACATTGCAGATGGACTGGAGGGTAAAGTTTGTCTGTTTGCAGATGACACCAACAGTGGCATCACCAGGCTGTTTTTGGGGAGGTTGAAGCCCCCCAATACAAGCTCAAGCCCCCCCCAATCATTTTCCCTGAAAAATTTAAAGACTTACAGCTTCACTGCTTGCTGAGAAAAAAAGCCGCCATGGTTTAGAGTCAGCACTTTATAGCTCTACCACATGGAGCGCACTTTCCTTTTTCTTTTCCTGGCCTGGGTCCTTGGATCCCACTGCGGTCGTTGGGGGTGCTAGTGGTGGAGGTCGGGGAGCTCTGCTCCCACCCAATGCTTTGGTTGCCCCTGAACAGTGGCAGGGTGGAACTTTAGTGGTCCAGGTGCTGGTTTCCACCCAGACACACATTGCTGCTGCACCTCATGGTCCGTCTGCCCAAACTTGTCCCCTCTTGGTGAATGCCGCATGGTCCGTGATCAACTGGGTGCCCAGGTCTGCGACTGCACTGGCACTAATTTACGGTGGAAGGGAGGTGGGGAAGAGAGCTGAGCAGGGGAACTCCACCACCAACGACCACCAAAACAGACGCCCGCCACTCATTCGGGGCCAGTCAGGGTCATTTCAGGGGACTGGAGTAAGAAAGGGGTTCGAGGAGCCCACAAAACAGATAAAAATAAAAACAAAATAATGACAAAACTGAAGGCAGAAAATAAAGAGCCCCCCCAAAAAGGCCACCACACCCCGCAACCAGCACAGAAGGCCAGGCAAAGGGATGGGAGGCAACCTGGAGCCTCCACAAAGGGGAAGAGAAAGAAATTTAACAAAACAAAGAGGAGAAAAAAAATAACCACTCCAGCAAACCTGGGCATGGCAACAGCCTGCTGACCAGCAAGTGGCACAAGAGGCAGTAAACAAAGGGGGAAGGACAGGGGACTGCTATGGCAGCCCCATGTGTGGCAACCTCCAATGTCAATGGCAGAAAGAAAACAAAACACAGCCAGCATACTGGAGAGGGGAGACAGCGGAACTGCAATGGCAGCCCCCCAAAAACACAAACCACACCAATTCTGCAAAATAACAGGTAGCAAACTAACAGACTTGCCAAGCCATATTTTTATTCAAACAAAAGAGAACCTGGGTGAGCATTACCCTCGTCACTTTGCATCTGAAATGTGATGTCTGTGCTACATGCACTATTAGGCACCCAGCATCAGGACACCCCAGAAAACCCCAATACAAAAACTGCAAACCAAGGAAGCAGACAACTAAAGGGAGCTCACCCTATGGAACTGGCTGCTGGCCATCAGAGGGACTGCTGGTCCTTTTCCAGAGCTAAGGTGTGACTGCTGCTGCTGGAGAACCCCCCCCCCCTTTGAGGACCACTGGCTATAGAGAAGCAGCCACCCAGGAGCTACGAACCAGAGCTTCAGGTAACCTCCAGGCATCCATACTCCTGTGCTCTCTACTCTGTCAGTCACTCAGTCCAGAACTGCCACTGGCTAGCAGGGAAGACCTTTTCTAGCCTAGAGGTGGACCTGGCTTTTGGACAGGTGATTGGGAATCTGGGGCTAAGATAAGCCCATTTGGCTGATTTATGGCCCCTTTAGGCACTGGCCGGAGACCTGGCCTGGCCAAGACAAAGGATCCAGCACCAGAAGGCTCCAGGAGGGGAAGGGGATAGAGACAGGAAATGGTCAGCCAGCCAGTTTGGTCAATAAGTCAGCTGGCTGTGCATGAGGTGGTTGGGGAGTTAACCCTTTCTCTCCCCGAGTCTTCTTTGGTCTGCTTGCCTGGCAAACATTGGGGCACTACACTTATTCACTCACAAGTCTGATGGAGAAAAAAGAAAAGTAAGTCTCGTGAGCGGACCGAGTGCACTCGTGGCTGGCTGCTGTGTACTGTGCTGTTGATAAAGAGAACACTGGGACAGGAGTCAGGACGTCACCATGGAAGAGCTCACTTGGGGCAGGGATTTGTCATCATCACTCCCAGGTTAGTCGGATCCCAATCTATCAGGGAGCGCTGGGGGGGTTACAACAAATGCACTCTACCTCTGCTAGTCTCTTGGACTCTGTTCAGAAGCATGAGAGGTTTAGCATGCCTTGCCTTGTAGGAGGGAACACCTGGACAGGACTGGAAGTGATTGACATAAGTTGGGATCGGGATTGGTGACCACCTTTTAGTAACTGCCATGCCAACACAGTCAGCATTGCTTGCACAGCAGGTATATTTTTCAGACAGGCACAGATGTGGTACACATCTAAAAGGATGTGCAGCACGAGTTTTACACAGTTTTTTGGCAGTTTAGAGAAGGCAGATCTGTGCCTGTGGCTTGTGTGAAAAGAAAGTTTGATTTATATAGCGCCGTTCATATAGACTGTATTCCTGAGTGCTTTACAATCCAAAGAGGGAGGGAGAGAGAGAATTTTGGTGCCTTTTTATATAGCAACCTACATAGACACAATCATATAAATCATCCCCAAACTCCTTAGAATCCAGGAAGAGGGGGAGTGATAGTTTGCAGCACACAGGGAGGGAGCTGCAAAGACTATGTGAGAGAGAGGGCATGGAGAGAGATTAAGGGCAGGAATGTTAAGTGACTTGTTCAGAGTTATGCAGTGTGGAAGTGGTGGCTGTTTGCTCTGGGGTTCTGTAACCTTCCCAGCAGATCTGCTGAAATAATGGTGTCTGCTGGCAGCTCTTTTACTTGCTCTGGGGTCCTGTAACCTTCTCAGCAGATCTGCTGGGATAATGGTGTCTGCTGGCTGGTCTTACTTGCTCTGGGGTCCGGTAACCTTCCCAGCAGATCTGCTGGGATAATGGTGTCTGAATGGTCTCTTATTTGCTGTGGGGGATTGTAATCTTCCCATCAAATCTGCTGGGATAATGGTATCTCTCTTCCCGTTGTTCTCACTGGTCCAGTAACCAAATTTTTGCACGTGTAGCATTTAATAAATATCATGATAACCAGGCTTCACAAACATATATTTCACCATTAAAATGCAGGAAAAGACACTATTTGAAGGTAAAAATCTCAAAATTTTCCAGGGGGGCAGGCCCCCGGACCCCTAGATTTGTTAGGATTTTGACTGTACGGCATTAGCCCCCCCCATCTTTATACCTCTGGTGATGCCCCTGGACACCAAGATCTGCAACAGAGTAGATGACCGAGCTGGGGTGGGCAGAATGAGAAGAGATCTGGGTAAACTGGCAAAATGGTTGGAAGAGTGGCAACTGGGGTTTAACGCAAAGAAGTGCAAGATCATGCACATAGGGAAGAGAAACCCTGAAGCTACCTATAGGTTGGGAGGGGAGTTGCTGGCAATCACAAGGGAAGAAAGTGACTTGGGCATCATCATCACAGATGACCTGAAATCATCCAAGCAGACCACTAAAGCAGTAGGTAAGGCTAGAGGGATGTTGGGTCATATTAGTAGGGGTATAACAAGTCATAAGAGGGAAGTAATAATCCCTCTTTACAAGACACTGGTTAGGCCCCATCTGGAGTAGTGTGTGCAGTACTGGAGGCTGCACCTGCACAAGAACATTAACAAAATGGAGGCAGTCCAGAGAAGGGCAACCAAAAAGGGTGCAGAGACTACATTAGAAAACATATGAGGACAGATTAACGGAGCTCAATATGTATACACTAGAGCAAAGGAGGCAGAGAGGTGATATGATCGAAACATTCAAACATCTTAAGGGCATTAACAAGGTGAAAGAGTCCAACAGGTTTCAATATAAGAAAAATAGTAGGACAAGAGGACACAGCATGAGATAAGAGGGAAACCAATTAAGGGATAATGTGAGGAAATTATTTTTCACAGAAAGGGTGGTGGATGCATGGAATGGCCTACCTCAGGAAGTGGTGGATATGAATACAGTGCAGGGCTTCAAACAGGCATGGGATAGGCATAAGGAAGCAATACAGATGAGTATGAATAGATAGGCCATTGACAGAGTAAAGGCCTATGGCACATTCATAAGGTAGAAAAAATGGGCAGACTGGATGGGCCTTGTGGTCCTTATCTGCCGTCAACTTCTAAGTTTCTTATTCAAGCAGATATGGTACTGATGGCATTTCAGCCTGTCTTAAATACCTGCAGGAGCGAGGACAGCAACATGACATCCCCCCAAAGTTCATTACATACTATGAAGCCAGCAGAATAGGCCCTATGGTCTATCGAGTCTACTTGATAGTGCCTACACAGGGCACTGATTTTAGCCCCCCCCTCCCCCAACAAGGACTCCTACTTCCCAGTGGGGCTCCTGGATGTACCCTTCCCCTGCACCTATCCCAGCCCTTTTTGAACTCCTCCACAGTAGTAGCAGCCACCAGTTCCCTGGGCAGCGCATTCCAGGGCTCCACCACTCTCTCAGTAAAGTAGCGCCTACTTGTTTTCCCCCTCAGCCTCCCCCCATCCAGCTTCATGGGGTGGCCCCTGATGGCCCCCAGTTCCCTCATCTGAAGGACCCCCTCAAGGCTTACCCTATTGATCCCCTTGAGATACTTGAAGACCGCTATCATATCCCTCCTGTCTCTTCTCTCTTCCGATGAGTACAGGTTGAGCTCCCCCAGTCACTCCTCATAGGGCCTTTCCCCTAGCCCAAATACCATCCTGGTCGCTCTCCTCTGCACCCTCTCCGGTAACGCAATATCCTTCTTTAAGTAGGGATGCCAAAACTGTATGCACTATTCAAGGTGTGTGGTCTAACCAGGCTATTGTACAGTGGAAGGAGTATCTCACTACTCCTTGAGGTTATCCCCCTGGCTGTGCACCCAGCATTTTATTTGCTTGTGCCGCCACCCTTCTACACTGCTCCGAGTTGTTCATTTTGACATCCACCACCTCAAGGTCTTTCTCCCCCCCTTGAAACCTGCAGCGTCTCCCCCCCCCCCAAGGTGTATTCATGAGTCGAGTTTTTGGACCCCAGGTGTAGAACCCTGCATTTCGCAGTGTTAAACTTTAGTTTCCAGACTCGTAACCACCTCCCTACAGACTCCAGGTCCTCCTGGAGATCCAAATTTCCCCCTTCCCATCAACCACTGCCCACAGCTAAGAGTCATCTGCAAAGAGGCTCATCCCGCTCCTGATACCACTTCTGATGTCAGCGAGATAGGCATTAATTAGGAGTGGACTCGGCACCGACCCCTGTGGGTTCTCACTTGAGACTAACCTTGAGGATGAGACCACCCCTCCATCCTCACCTTTGTACCCACCCTGCCAGCCAGTTTCCTATCCATCTGCCCATCTTCCCCCCCACCACCATACTCTTCAGCTTCTTCAGTAGCCCATGATGTGGCACGGAATCAAATGCCCTGCTGAAAGAGGACATCCACTGGCCTGCCCTGATCTAGTGCCCTTGTCACCCCTTCATAGAACTCCAGATTTGTCTGGCACGATCTGCCATTAAAGCCATGCTGGCGAATGTCTAAGTGACCCCATGCCCTCAGCACCCCCTCTATCCTTTCCTTCAGGATGCTGTCCATCACTTTGCCCACTACCGATCTCAGGCTAATCGGCCTATAGTTACAGGGCTCCTCTTGCGGGCCACCCTTGTGGATATGCACAATACAGGTCATCCTCCAGTCCTGAGGTACCCACCCAGACTGCAGGGAGACGTTAAAAAGGTCTGCTAGGGGGTGGCCAGGGTATCCGCCAGCTCCTTGAGCACCCCCTTGGGTGGATCCCATCTGGGCCCAGTGCCTTGTCCCCTCTTAGGGTCTTGAGTGCATCCAACACCCTACCTCTGGGTATTTCATCATCCTTTTCCCCCTCTTCATCTGCTGTATCTCCTGCTCCCTCTCATACCGGTGCCACCCTCCCCTCCTCCTTGGTAAAGACAGAGGCAAAAAAGTCATTTAGTACCTCCGCCTTCTCTCCTGCCTCTTCCTCCCACCTGCCCCTATCCTTAGCCAACTGATCTGCCCCTTCCCCTTTCTTCTTTCCCTGATATACCTAAAAAACCCTTTCCCCCCTTCTAATCCCCTGTGCCAGTCTCAGCCCCATCCCCGCCTTAGCCAATCTCACCACCCTGGTGACTCTACTGGCTGCCATATCATATTCTTCCTCTGATATAGCCCCCTGAGAGCATTTATATTGGCTATAAACAGCCTTTTTCTCCCTCACCACATCCTGGACCTCCTTCGTCCACCAACTCGGCCTCCTATATTTGTCCCCCTTACGTCTTTCCCTCGTGCAGATCTTGGTAGCCTCCAGGAGCCCCTTTTTTATAATTTCCCATTGTGCCTCCGTGCCCATGCTTGGCCTGATCCCATCTAGATAGCCCCTCAGGATCCATTCCATCCCCCCAAAGTCTGCCCCTCTGAAATCCACCACGGTCGTTCTTGTGTGTTCTACCCTGCCCCCTAGTTCTAGGGAAAACCAAACCATGGCATGGTCACTACCTGCCAGTGGATCCCCAATAACTAGGTTCCTGATGAGCTCCTCGTCTGACAGGACCACATCCAGGATCCGCCCCTCCCTCGTTGTCTCCGTTACCAGCGGGGTAAGGAACGCATCCTGGAAGACTTCCAATTACCAGACTTATTGAATTTATTCTGGCCCACAGCAACTTTAGTTTTAATGGCAAACATTACATTAGCTTAAGATTTTTCTGTAATCTCTGTTGGTCAGTTCCATGTCATAACAGCAAAAATACTTCAGTGACTCGCAAAACAGCGAGTACAAAACAACGAATGTCAAACAAGCACATAACCCACCTCAGCAAATACCAAGAAGGTGATGGAAATACATTTCCAAACAGGACCTTAAATTTGATATTTAATGCAGGGGCTGTGCCCTCGCACCCCAAACTAAAATATTCATCTCGGGGAGACAGGAGACTACACAGGAGGGAAGCCCCCACAGTAAACAGGGGGATACTGTGGCTGGGGCACTAGAGCCATAGCACAGCAACACAGGAACAGAACACCACCAGGCACACTACCAAAAAAACTACCCTAAAACAGTCCTGGATCTGGGACCATTGGCACTGCAAGCAGCTTCCTTGCCGGCCACGCAGCCAGCTCATCAGCAGCAGGCTGCACTTCCCCATTTCGCCCATAGCACCAGCAAATCCCTGTCATTCGCTGTCGCTCTTCTTTCCCTTCTCCCTCGCTTCCCTTCCCTCGCTAAACCCTCACCGTCGCTGTTCCTATGGGCGTGCAAATTGAGGTCGTTCAATTTGTCAAGACATATCACTGATACCCTGTTGGTCCAAAAGGTATTGTAACCCCCTTGCCCCTCGGGTTACTAGAATCCCACTTAGAACCAGTGGCAGGCAGGGAAAGGCGGCTTGTGGGATACCAGTTAAATGAGTTTCACACTGTCTCACTCTGTTCTCAGTTTCAGCTGAGCTGGAGTGATGATGTCACCATAGAATTCTCGCAGCAGCATAAGCCACATTTGTAACAACATTGGAATGCTAGCTGCTGGGGGTTAGCAGTAGAACGTTGGGGAATTCAAGTCAGTTTTGAAGTGAGACTCGAGAGAGAGAGGAGGGCTGCAGTTGGCAGCCCTTCAGAACCTAGTTCTGGTTTAGAGCTACATCAGACAAGTGGGTTGTGTGTTCTCACCCTAGAAAGGAACACAGAAGAGACCAGAAGGAAGTGGTAGAGACCGTTCCCTGTGTTGTTCCAGTGCCCCATCCCCGGAGGGATGGGGGGATCCAGCATTTCAGGGGCAACCCCCTGGCCCTGCCTGGAAAGGGAAAGCTGCCTGAAAGTGAAGTTTGTACTGAGAGTCCTGAGAATCTGTGTTTTGGCAAAGAAACCCTCTGGCACCTGCATACCATGGTGAGTTCTGCTCTGATATAGAGACTATGTTCACCAAGACAGAGATTAGTGTAAAAGTATCTACCTACCGTGGGATCAGGAGAAGACTTGTCAAGTACAGTACTTTTAAACTGTGTATGGCTTGGAAGCATCTGAAACAGTGGGGGTCTAGGGTATGGACATTGCCACTTACAGAACTTTTTAAGTCAGGACACCACCTGAGTACAGTGTAGAATGTTAAATGTGCCAAAGCTTTCTAGAGAGCATCTACAACCACAGATTTGAAGAAAGGTGTTGTAACCAAATGAATGGCTGAGTATAGATTTGGGAGCAAGAGGTGGGAGACCCCCCAACTGGAGTAACCAGGTTTACCTCTCCGGGTTCAGTTTGGGCACCTATGGCTTTCTCCCAGGCACTTGACAAGTGTTTGCAGAAAGCACCCAGATGTGGGATTGTGGATTTTCCCTTAGAGCTAGAAAATACTCATGGGTGGTTTAGGGAGCCATCATCAACCTCCATACCATATGAAAAAGTGCCCTAGTACTGGCCGGGGTGCCATGTCAAGGAATACAAGAGAAGTGAACCAGTTTGGGTGGTGTGAGCCCAGAATTGTTTGGAACCTGAGGGTTTTGTGTAGTGAAGAAGTGTGCTCTGTACCTCTGTAATCTGCATTATCAGCGAGTGTAGCCCTGTGGGGGTCCATATTTGCTTTATTATTCTCTGTGTTTATGTGAATAAAAGCCACACTCTAGAATCCCATTTCCTGGTTTGGACATTTCAGTTATTGCTTCCAGTGTCCGGATTTACTTGGGTGCCCATGACCAGAAGTACAAACCTAGCATAATGCTGAGCAACCAGATCTCTCTCAGAACCTAGGGGTTACAGTATCAAATCACGTAATTTGTGCATCTTGTTGTACAAGGACCAATACAGCAACAAACATTTTTTTTTTTGGCTACATAACTTAATATTTTGTGTAGAGGTGCACGTTTCTCCTTTTACTCTAGTCCTCTACTCTAAACAATACATTTTGATAAGATTCTTTTAACACTGTAAGGGGATCATATAACTTTTTTTGAAACAGATTTCCTTTACTAGCTCGTTGCCCTGGATGGACTTATGACAGAAATTCTCATTCATAAAGGAGACCTTAGAATAGACTTTATGTAATTTGTTAGGGTAAAGGACTGAAACCAAAATTCTGAACGCTGCATCCAATTATGTATTATTGCAATGAATTCTGTGTTTTTATGCATTAGAGGAGTGCCTTTAGTTGTAAATATTTAAGTGAGTGTACAATATGCTGGGACATATATATCTTCATAGAGCTTGCGTTATTTCACAGTTTAAATATTGACCATAATACTGGTTGGTTTTATTGATCATCTGCCCTAATATTATGGAACTGTAGTGCCCAAAAGTGTTAAGGTTGGCTCCAGTAGACATCGCTCCATTGCATTTTATGAGATGAAGAAAGTATTCTCGGAAGATGCTGTACAAGGAAACGGGACTCTGTATATAAAACCTAAAGTAATTGCATTCATTATGCACATTTGATTCCCTCCACACCAATATTCCTCAAAAAGAGGGTTAACTGGCTATAGAACATTCTTTATTGAAATATACCAATCTCCCACAGACCACCAATATGGTAACTACATTGACAGAAACAGTTTTAAATAATAACATCTTTATGTCTGAAGGTCGAGTGTACAAACAAATTAAGGAGACAGCCATAGGTGCCACTTTGGCACCCAGTTTGGCTAATCTCTACCTTGGAGAGTGGGAAGAGAGGGTGATATATGATGCTAGTCAAAATCCTTACTTTGACCTGACTGATGTTATAAATACAAAATCACACATGCCCCCACAATGCAAAGCATCATGGGCTGCATATGCAAATCACCACAGAATGTTATGCTGGTCCAACTTTAAGCAGAATTGCATGGTGCCGAAAGGCCTCTCACACAGTTTGCAAAGGGTGCTAACAGAAGACATAGACACGTGTTTCATCCTACCAGGACTCATCAGTTTGACACCCCAGTGGAACGGACCAGCTACCCTAGAGGCAGTGTGCCTTGGATATATTGTGGTGAACCCACATATGCAGTCAATGATGCTTTGCATTGTGGGGGCATGTGTGATTTTGTATTTTCTTGAAACTTGGCTTCCCAGCCAAATGCCCTTTGGGGTAACCCTTGCCTCAGTGTTTGCGCACAGAGGTTCTTTGTCTTTTAAATAGTTTTTTATTTTAATGGGTTCACCACAATATATCCAAGGCACACTGCCTCTAGGGTAGCTGGTCCATTCCACTGGGGTGTCAAACAGACGAGGCATACTGATGAGTCCTGATAGGACGAAACATGTGTCTATGTCTTCTGTTAGCACCCTTTGCAAACTGTGTGAGAGGCCTTTTGGCACCATGCAATTCTGCTTAAAGTTGGACCAGCATAACATTCTGTGGTGATTTGCATATGCAGCCCATGATGCTTTGCATTGTGGGGGCATGTGTGATTTTGTATTTTCTTGAAACTTGGCTTCCCAGCCAAATGCCCTTTGGGGCAACCCTTGCCTCAGTGCGCACAGAGGTTCTTTGTCTTTTGATGTTATAAATGTTACATTGATGATGTATTCATCATATGGTATGGGAATGACACTGAATTACAAGAATTCATAACTTTTTTGGAGGATAGTAATTGTAATCAAATTTAAAGTGACAGTGGGGATAGATATTGTTAACTTCCTGGATTTATCTATTACTAAGTCAAGGGATGGTACATTGTACACCGACTTGTACTCAAAACCCACAGATACCAATAGTCTTCTCCATGCTAGGAGTTGTCACCCTCCCCATTTGGTACATAATTTGCCCAAGGGACAGTACATGAGGGTCAGAAGGAACTGCTCGACTTTAGAATTGTTTGATCTGAGAGCTGAACAACTCACCAATAAATTTCTGGCTACGGGGTACCCACAAAGACGACTGTCAGAGTTTTCGAATTACATTAGAGAGAACACCAGGGAAGTATTGCTCTTGCCTAAATAAAAGAAGAAACAGTTTGGGACCTGGTATTTTATTTGTAACCTCCTATGGTGGAGGCAGTAGGGAGGTTGTGGACATTGTGAAAAGGAACGTGTCCATTCTTAGAGGAGTAACTGAATTAAAAACACACTCCTTGAACAACCACTCAGAGTGTCTTACATAAGAGGGAGCAACCTCAAGGACAAACTGGTACACAGTTATCAACCTGATACCAGAGTAAGACAGACCACCATGAAATGGGGTTCAAAACCTCGTGGTCTATGCAAGATATGCCATTACATGGAAAGAAGAGTTTGTTAATCCAAGTACTGGTAAAATAGAGACCATTAGCGGCCGAACTGACTAACTCTGAAGTGGTTGTTTACCTCCACACTTGCTCCTGTGGGAGTTTTTATGTAGGTAGGACCAAGCGTAAGCTGAGGCTCAGGATTAGTGAACATATACAGGCAATTAGGAAAAAGAACCTGAGCTATGCAGTGGCCCACCATGTATATAAAAACCCAGGAGTCAAACATAAGCTTTCAGTATTAGGTGTAGAATATATGCTCAGGAATGTCAGAAGAGGAGATTTGGAGAGTACACTTAATTGTGCAGAACAGAAATGGATCGTCAGGTTGGGGGCACTAAAATGCCCCAGAATCAATGATAAATTTGAACTGGCCCCTTTTCTGAAAACAATGAAAGAATTAGCCATTTATACCCTATTTGGATCTTATTCCCTTGCATATCCCCTCCCCGTTCCCCTCTCCTTCCCCCTTCTTCTCCTCCTCCCTCCCTTTCATCCTTTTCTCTCTCTCTTTTTCTTTCTCTCCCCATCTTCTCTTTCCTGACTTGAGGTTTTGGAAAATTAATTATTTACTCTGATAAAATTAGCTTTTTTGCATTTTGCAGACTTATTTCAGAATACACCTTTTCAAGTGAGTGGGAGCCCATACATGCTGCCACCTAAAAAAAAAAAAAAAAAAAAACCACATATGGTTGTTTGGAAACCAAAGATTTTACAGAAGAAATTGGGAATAAATAATGTATATTTAAATAAATTGATGGCGAAATTAGCCTTTTTTCACTGAGTGCACTTATGTGATTGTATCTCCTACACTGCTAATGAATGGTGGCCACATTAATTGACTGCACTTGTGTTTAGTATTTAACGCATTTTTTATGTTGTTTAATCAGCTCTGAGGAAGCCCTGGATGCAGGGTGAAATGTAAGCGGTTCTCTGCAGTGCAGCTGCACTGCTGCCTTTGTCTCTGCTACTGGTAAACTGTTTATGATTTAACACAGTAACAGTTTAGTATCGCTGATTGTGTGGATGGCATGCGCATTCTTTTCTTCTGTGTCAGAGATCCTGTCTTTTTGAATTGCACTGCTACCTTGTGCTCCACCCTCTCTCTAGTTTATTATGTACATTTACTTTGCTTGCACTATAATAATAAATAATAATAAAAACTTCATTTAATAGAGCACCTTTCCAATATCAAGGTGCTTCACAAATAAGTACAATTCAGAAAATTCAATAAATATCAATAAAATCAGAGGAATTCAGGATAGGCTTTTCCCCATAAAAAAGTAATAAGATGCCTGTGCATGGGCATGACATACAGCCAAATATTTATAACGCAATCTGTAATGTTTAAATAATTGTCAAGCATTTTTAGGTGTTACCAATAGTTTTATGCATTTCATGAAATGTTAAATAAGGAAGAGCTATTGCATGGCACAAATACTTATGATGTAGACGAGCATAACAATTGGGACAAAGCAATTTGATCTAATTACGGTTTTCTAAGAGCAATGTTATTACTTTTAACTGTTTAAATGTGCACGAGTATTTGTGAAGTTTTAAATTGGTAACACTATAAAATAAGGCTGTGTGTATTTATGGTTTCACTTCTGATGAAGCCCTGCCCAGTCAGAGCAAAACGTAAGGGCCTGTCACCAGTTTTACTGGTGTAACTTCTGCTAATAGTGGGACTGCCTCCCTCTATATATTTAGCTCTTTGATGTGTCTTGTACTATTTATTGCACCATTTTGTATACCACTTATGAATCACAGTGTCACAAATAAACTGAGTACTGCATATTTTAAGTGGTTTTAGTGTGCTATATCAAACATTTGGGTAACACACATAGTGCAATATCGAATTTGTCTGTGGGAGATGCACTGCTCCTTTTTGTGTCAATATCCTAGTTTTGGTGGTGCACCACCAGGTTACAAACATCTGGATAATGGAGCACCCGTCTGGGTCTCACTTTCTTGTAAGATCTACCCAACTTTTATCTAATTTGTGCAGCTCACCTTTGGGGAAGTTTCTGTTTTTTCTTCAGTATAAGAATGATCCATTTTCTCTTGTGCAGTTCCATTTCTGCTTGGTTCTCCAGCACTAACAGGAAAATCCATTTCTGATTGGTCTTCCAGACTAAGGTACTTTTCAGTAAGCAATGTCTACAATATCATTAAAAAGTAGAGTAATTGGATAAAGTAAGATTTAATTAACATGCCATAGATTTTACTTTTTCATACACAGTAGCATTGTAATTGAAGACTGAAAGGGACTCTAGTCCATCATATTGTCCCACCCCTGCTTCAAAAGTAGGTACGGATATGCTATGCAAACATGTACTATTTCAAAGGGGTACCCTACTTACTACTACCTGGGGTACCCTTAGTAAGCAATAATGTGTCCAGGCTTACCTCTGAGGAACTAGAAGGGGACAGGATCAGATCTGTTCCAGTACAGTAGCTGCTTCTTGTTGTTTTTACAGGGTTTCTTGTGGATTTTACTTGGTAGAAGGTTATTTCTTTTCTTTCTTACTACTTCTAAGGGGCTAGCAGGGTATTGTTTTGGGGGCTGTTGGAAGTTTGAAAACTGGTTTGGTGGCTGTAAGTGGGCTCATTTGTTGGATGTTTCACTGTGTAGCAGGCTGCGCTGGTGGAGGCCTATTTCTTCTGATTTAAAACCTATTCGGTGGGATTTGCTTGGGGCTGTTTCTTTGGTTGCAGGGCTGATGCACTCTCTCGAGAGTCGGGTGTAGACCCTAATCTCACCTCCCCACCCTCCCTCCCAGAGCTCTGTTTATTTATAGGAGAACACCTGCCCTACAATTGGAGGAAAAGGCTTCAGGTGCAGCTCATGTAGTTCTAGCCACTGGGAATTAGATTTAAAGGCTGGGAGAGAGGAGCTTAGGGAGTTGTTCACTTCCCTTACAAGTTTACTGTGTTCTACTGCACCTAGTAACAGGGTTACCGGTTTACTGTGGGACTGTATCTCGGATTAGTGGGTGACCCGATTAGTCAGTAGGAGTGTATCCTGGACTAGTGGGGAACCTGGTGGCTCACCCAAGGAAACCTACTTGGAGGGGTATGGGACCACACGTCATTAGGGCTGGCATCTTTGGGAGGGTGGTGGGGTGCACAGAGTTTGGGGCAGCCATGATACTGGACTGGGCTTGGAAGTTCGGTGGTTGCCCAGTGTGCTACCAGCTGGCACAGCTTAGGGAGGAGGTTGTGGGGATTAGAAGACAGCTGGGGGAAAGGGGCAGGGGATCTCCCATGGGGTTGCACCAAGCACTAGGTGCGGGGGCATAGGGAAAGAAGTGCAGGAGAATACTCTGGGGTCACATAGGGACCCTGGCAGACAGGGCCCAAAAGGAGGACACTACCAAGGAAGCAGGCAAGTAACTGGGGACCCTCACAAAGGGGGGCCAGAGGGACAACATTCTCAGGGAAGTAGGCAGATGGCTGGGGCTGGACAGAAGGAAGCAAGGTGGGGAGGTGGATTGGACCTTACGCTCAGTAACTGCTTCAATTCTCTTCTTCTGCTTGAGGATGGGGGGGTGATGTAGCCATGACAGGGGTGGTTAGAGATGGAAAGGGAATGGGGAGACAGGAGGCGGGGGGTAGATAGCAGGAGGAACAGGGAGAACCTGGAATGCAGGAAAATGGGGGGAGCAGTGGATCACAGCAGGAGGGGCAGGGGGAAGAGGGAGAAAAGCGCAAAGATAAGGACCAGTTGGGAGAAAAGGGCAAGGAGAAGGACCAGAAGTACAAGGAGGATACAGTAAAGGGAGCCGAGGGTTTAGGCCAGGGGAGCACGACAAGCAAAAAGGGGCTGAATGGAGACAGGAAGGAAGGGAGGATGAGCCACACTAGTTTAGAGGATGGGGGAGAAGGACCAGTCACGAGCAGTGAGGGGGGAGATAACAAGGTACAGAAGGATACTCGGGAGGAGGAGAGGCATAGGATCGGAGGGAGGGGTGGCCAGGGTAAATAAGGAGAGGGCAGCATGTGGCACCCAGATAGGGGGAGGAACAAGGAGCCAGCTGGGTGGAGGGGCCGGTAGAAAGGATGAGGGACATGGAAGGGGGAATGGAGGAAAAGGAGCGGTCAGAGTGCTCCTGTTGGGGGATTCTATGATCAGGGGTATCAAATGGGATAGGGAAGGGGAAGCCTGGCCAGTTAGAACAAAATGCTTCCCTGGACTAACAGTGCACAGGGCCAAGCATGAGGTGTATCATCTGGCAAAGGATTGTGGGGGTTCCCTGGACATACTGGTCCACCTGGGTACAAATGACACTGAGGGAAATAGCAAGCTAAAGATACAGGCAAGGTTCAGGAAGCTTGCCAGGGTCTGTCATGACATAGGATGCACGATTTCCTTCTCAGAAATCCTGCCGGTGCGAAGGGCTAGTGGGAACACAAAAGGAAGATTAGAGAGAGAAACCAGTGGCTCAGGGAGTGGTGTGAGGCCAGAGGGTATGGAGCTGTACACTAGAGATAGGCTCCATCTCAATTTGGAGGGGAGGGGAATCCTTAAGTTGAAAATAGAGGGATTCATTGGTGAAAAGTGGGGTTTAAACTTGTGAAGGGGGGAGGGATGGGAGAAAAGGCTGTCGAGGGGGGTTCGGTAAAGGAGGGATTCTGTCTCCACCCCCCTGGGGAGCTGGAAGAATGCAGAAAAAGGCTGACTGGTAAAGTGCAGACCAGGGGAAGACGGAATCTCCATGGGAACACGAGCAGGGGAAATGGAAGTATAGGGAAAGGGTGGAAGGTAGTCCTGCTAAATGCCAGGAGCTTGGGCAATAAAATGCCTGAGCTCCAGGCGATGCTAACTGAGGGAGCGGTGGATGTGGCAGTGGTCACTGAGAACTGGGCCACCGCAGGACATGACTGGGACCTGAACCTGGAGGGTTACACGATGTTCAGGAAGGACAGGGGGAAGGAAGGGACGGAGGGGTAGCAATAATAGTCAAAAACTGCATTGGCATAGGGGGAGTAGAGGAGGCGGAGGGAACCGTGGAGGTGATTTGGGTCACCTTGATAACAAAGGGGGGGGCAAGAGAGTAAAAGTAGGAGTGGTGTATAGACCCCCTGTGCTGGCGGAGGAGCTGGAGGAAAGCCTGGTGGCAGATGTTGGGAGACACTGCAGATTGGGCAGGGGAAGGGTGGTGGTGTTGGGGGACTTAAACATGCCAGGAACAGACTGGGAGACTATGACATCCTCGGTGGCCAGGGAACAGAGGTTGTTGGATGTCTCAAGATGCGTTCCTAACTCAGCAGGTGGGGGAACCGACCAGGGAGGCGCAGGTACTGGATGTGGTCCTGGCAGACAATGACCAGATTGGGGGCCTGGAGGTAAGGGACCCATTGGCGGGGAGTGACCATGCCATGGTCTGGTTCTGCCTGGACCTAGGAGGGGTAGAAAGCTGCACAAAGACAGAGGTAATTGACTTCAGGGGGCGGATTTTAAGGAAATGGGAAGTATCCTTAAGGAGCATTTGGATGTGATTGGGTCAGACATGGATGCTGACCGTAGGTGGAAAATCATTAAGAGAGGGGTGCAGGATGCTACCAGCACCTGTGCAAGAGTAAGACAAAAATGCTGTAGGGCCCAAAAACCCTGCTGGCGGACCAGGGAGGTCCAGGAGGTGGTGCGGAGAAAGAAGGCAGCCTATAGGCAATTCAAGTGCTCAAGGCGTGAAAGGGATCGAGGAGAGTATGAGCTGATGGCTAGAAGGGCCACTAGGGTGGTGAGGGCGGCAAAGGCAAGGAAGGAGCAGAACCTGGGCAGGGAAATTAGGAGAGGGAACAAGGGGTTCTTTAGATACACTGGGGAAAAATGAAGGGTGAAGGGGCAGATTAGCAGGATTAAAACAGGGAAGAGATGGGCACAAGACCCAGGGGTTGCAGGCTAAGGTACTAAATGAGTACTTCACCTCAGTTTTCACCAAGGAAAATGGGGGTGCTGCATCATACATGGGAGGAGACAATGATACTGAGGAGGGGGGACCCTTCCCGATCGGCGGGTCTGGGGAGAGGGGGAGGCATCACTGGCAGGAGGGGGAAGGCTAAGCAGGGGGAAGAGGTAGCAGAGCTGGAAATCACAAGAGAGAGTGAGGAAGCCCTCAGGTCCCTTAAGATGGAGAAAGCACTGGGGCAGATAAATTACATCCCAGAGTGCTGAAGGAACTGGATGTCCTGGCGAAACCCCTGGCGGAGCTTTTCACCATCTCTCTGAGGACAGGGTGGGTGCCCCAGGACTGGAAGGTAGTGCATATAGTGCCTATCCACAAGGGGAGATCAAGGGAGGGGGCAAGGAAGTACAGGCCTGTCAGCCTGACATCGGTGGTGAGCAAGGTGATGGAGGACATTGTCAAGGACAGGCTAGGAGGGGACCTGGAAAAGTCAGGGTGCCCGGACGATAGACAGCATGGATTCGTCCCGGGGAAATCATGTCAGACAAACCTTGTAGAGTTCTATGATTGGGTGATGAGTGCCTTAGACCTGGGTAGACCAGTGGACGTCCTCTTTCTAGACTTCAGGAAGGCATTTGACTCTGTTCCTCACAAGGGCCTTTTGGATAAGCTGGGAGAAATGGGGGTGGGGAACCAGATGATCAGATGAATAGGCAATTGGCTCCAGGACCGGACCCAGAGGGTCATAGTTGGCGGGATAGTCTCATCCCCAAGGAGGGTCATTAGTGGGGTCCCACAGGGATCAGTCCTTGGGCCCCTCCTGTTAAATGCCTACATCTCTGACATAAGGACACGTATCAGGAGTGAGATGAGTCTCTTTGTTGATGACTCAAAACTGGGGGCGGTGGTGGATGGGGAGGAGGGGAGGGTGGCCCTACAGGGGGACCTGGAGGCTCTGGAAAGATGGTCTAGAAAGTGGAAGCTGAGGTTCAATGCAGGGAAATGCAAGGTACTGCACCTGGGGGCCAGAAACCTGGGCCAAGTGTACACCGGGGAATGCTACAAGTCTCGATGGCTGAGAGGGACCTGGGGTGATGGTGGATGTCAAGATGAACAACTCGGAGACTTGTAGGAGGGCAGCAGTCAAGGCCAACAGGATGCTGGGATGCATCGCTAGGGGGGATCATCTCCAGAAGGAGGGAAGTGATACTCCCTCTGTATAACGATTAGTGAGGCCGCACCTTGAGTACTGCATGCAGTTTTGGAGGCCACACTTGAGAGACATTAAACTCCTGGAGAGGGTCCAGAGGAGGGCAACCAAAATGATTTGGGGCTTGGGGGACAGGACCTATGGGGAGAGGCTCGAAGAGCTAAATATGTACACATTGGAAGAGAGAAGGGACCGGGGGGACATGATAGAGGTCTTCAGGTACATGAAGGGGGTAAATAGGGGAGGAGCAGTCAGGGTGCTTCGAAGGAAGGAGGAGGGGGCAACTAGAGGGCATGGGTGGGAGCTGGAGGGGGAAGATTCAAGGGAGAAAGGAGGAGGAGCTATTTCACTGAGAGGGTGGAGGAGCCATGGAATGCGCTGCCCAGGGGGCTGGTGGAGGCAGAGACGGTGGAGGGGTTCAAGAGGGGGTGGGACAGGTACAGGGGAAGGGTTCTGGAAGCAAAATCCAGTGCAGCGAGAATATCCGGAACTGGGAAGGGAGAAGCCAGAGAAGGCGAGGGGGCAGCAAGGTCAGCTCCCAGGGTGGGAGCTGACCAAACGAGCAGACACGAAAGACCGTTAGGCCTATTCTGCTGGCATTTTAGTATGCTAGTATGTTAGGACTGTACTGTCTTCAAGTACAGTGTGTCTGTGGGAAGGCTGTTTAATAGATTAACTACCCTCTCGGATACGAGTGCTTCCTAATGTCATCCTTGAATTATCAACACTGAGCATGTTCTCCATCCTGCTGGAGGACACCAGATCAAAAATCTGTGTTTGATATAATCAATACCCCTTAGCATGCAGGAGACTGGCATCACATCCCCTCTCAACCTTCCCTCCAACAGAATAGCATGCAGGAGACTGGGATCACATCCCCCTCTCAACCTTCCCTCCAACAGAAATATGTCACAGACAATCTTCATAACTTTAATCTCCCACACCCCTAATTAAAGGAAAAGTAAACTGGTGCAAAATTGGGGAAAGAAATGAAATTTACGTACTCACCATAACTATTGATCTTCCTGAATATTTTCAACATTGATTCAGAGATATAGGTCACAGATCAGGATGCACTAGGACCCCACAGGAGATTTTTTTCCTCTAGTGAGGAACTCAACGTTGGGTAACAGTGCCACCCACATGCAGCACGTTCCATGTGGTGCTGCGCACAAGGCAATAACTACTGCAGACTCCCTCACACACCTCAGTTCTGTTCGGCAGGAGAGAAGGTGGAGAGAAATAAAGAGGGGACTGTTGAATTTCTAGCCAAAAGAGATAGTAAAAAGATATAGGATATAAAACAGATAAATAGAATCTGACTGCCAACTTAGAGTCTAAGGGTTGGACCTACAGGTGACATGTCAATTCGCGCAGGTCGATATGCTCTGCGACAACTCGCACTGGGCTATTGGCTCCCTGCACAATTCATTCCTGATTTGCATCCCTCCCCCTGGAGTTTATTTTATTAAGTTTACATGGGGGTGAATTGTCCAGGAACAATTTGTACAGGAGGGCTGATTAACAACAGAGCTAATGGTATGGCATGAGTTGTTGCGGAGCGCATTGATCAGAGTGAATTGATATGTATATATGGTCAGCCTTCTATCATCTTGGCAGCTTATCCGATGCGGTCACTTTCCTCACATCCAAACTCTCCCACCTATAGGACATCCATTTCCCCATCACAACCAGAAGTGTAGGAAGCGGCTGTACCACTGGCTCTCCAAAGAACTGCTGCCACTAATGAAAGCCCTGGATAACAAATGGAAAGCCTAGAAGGGATAATTAATGGAAAGCCTATAAGGCATCACCCTTCTCCCCTCCTCTTGAATGCTTACAGACAGCTACGCAACACCTGCTAACAGACTGCAAAATCACTTAAGCACAAATTCCACATTAATCAACAGAAAAACAACCTTGGCAATCCATGCATGTTCTGGGCCTCTATTGGGACTATCCTTAACCCCAAGTCCAATAGACAATTAACGCAGCTTAAATTCCCCTCTGGTCCTATTTCAGACCCTACAGAGATTGCAAATATCTTCAACACGAAGTTCATGGACTTATCCCCCTATCTGAGCAAGCTCCCTCCACAGGCATCCTCCGTCCTGAACCTCCCACCTCCCCTCCTCCTCAGCTACCACCCTGCCCCCACCTTTCTGCTTCAAAGTCATTGGGCATACAGACACTATTAAGCTCCTGAAATCTCTCCCTGCCAAAGGCAACCCTGGCAGTGATGGATTATACCCCGCATTTCTTAAGCTCATCTGCCCTGTTTTGATTAAACCCCTCACCTTCCTCTTCAACTTCGTCCTTACATCTTCTATGGTTCCCGACTCATGGAAACATGCAAATGTTGTGCCCATTTTCAAAAGTGGTGACCCTGAATCCTCTGATAATTATAGGCCCATCTCCCTACTCCCTCACCTGAGCAAACTACTTGAAAAAATTGTGCACCTCTAGTTCTCAGAGCACCTCGAAAAGTATAACCTCTTATGTCCTCTCCAGCATGGTTTCCGCAAGCACCACAGTTCCTCCTCTGCTTTGGCCCTTTTCTCTGATCATGTGCTGAGAAATATAGACCAAGGCAAAGCCACAGGTGCTGTCTTCATAGATCTGTCAGAAGCTTTTGACCTTGTCGACCACCACCACCTCCTCCACTCAACCCTGTCTGTCTCTGGCTGCTCCAGTGGAACTGCAGCCTGGCTCTGCAGCTATCTATCCAGTCAACCTCAGTCTGTCATCATCAACAATGCCTCCTCTGCTGCCCTCCCTGTATGCACTGGAGTCCCCGAAGGTTCCATACTCGGACCACTGCTCTTCTCCGTCTTCATTGATTCACTCCCGAGGGATAGCCTCAGCTGCCAAGCGCTCCTTTATGCAGACGACCTGGTCTCCTACCACAGTGATAAATCCATCGAGCTCATCTCCTTTATCCTCACACACAACTATGGCTCTGCTCATAAATGGTTCCTTGCCAACAGGCTGCTAGTCAATGAAAAGACCACCAAGTCCATGCTTTTTGGTTCCAAGCCTTTCCTCGCCAAAATTGCCAAATCCAACTCCTCCCTCCTGGTACGCACCCCAGCAGGCCCCCCCCCTTGAGAATGTCCCATCTTTTAAATATCTAGGTATCACTCTTGACCCCTCCCTATCTTTCACTGAACACGTTAACAACACTGTGCAGAGAATCCACCAAAGACTTGGTGCTTCCTACAGACTCAAAAGCCTTCCATCGGCTGAAGCACGCCTTGCCATCGCCCAGGGCAACCTACTGCCTGTACTTGACTACTGTTCCCCTGTCTACTCCCTTATATCCCCCACCTTGAAATCAACACTAAACACTACCTATAACTCTGTCGTTTTTTCCATCAAGCTCCCCACCGGACCCACCACTGCACTCTTTACCAGTCACTGGGTTGGCTCCCTGTACAAGGTCGCTTTGACTATGCGATGGGCTGTCTAGTGGACAATGCACTAAGATACTGACACCTATCCCATTACTCTCTCCTCGACAGACAGAGTGGCTCCTAGGACACTTTGGGCATCCTCAGTCCCCCCACTGGAGACACCCCGCATCTCCACAGCAATGCGAAGTAGAGCCTTCTCCGTCTCTGCACCCTCTCTATGGAACAAGCTCTCACAGCATCCCCCTCACACCTTGCCTTCAAACAGGCCATGAAAACCTGGCTCCTAGCAGCTGCTGACTCTCACTGCACCCATAAGTAACTCTAAGGCACCCTAATGCCAATGTCTCCTTTCCTCCCCTGGCCTTCTGTTCATCCCCCTCCCTCGTCACTGTAGTTCTATATAACCCTCCTTCCCTCGCTATCTCAAATCCATGAACTGATGTGAGACTTACTATATGAACCCGTACAACTTTACTGATGACTGTAATAAACTGGTCTCACATCATATTTATAATTTATAATGCTACATATGCTCTTCTGCAACATGTAATGTGGCCCCAGTACCTCACGTTATTTCTATTGCTATGTATGGCCCACTTTCACACTGTGTGTGCCTGGCCATTGCCTTGTACTATTATGTTATCTGTATTTTGTTTTTCCACACCACCTTGTGCCTGAGGTGTGAATTTACAGTATAGATTGAAGTTTCCCTGCATGTGTTGCTGCGTTTCTCTCTGTTGCTTGCCACCCTGTGGCCCGGGTCGTGACTGAAAACGGTCCTCTGGATCAGTGCACTTACCCAGTAAACAAAGACATAAATAAATATAGCCAGACCTGCAAGGTGGCAGAAGGGTAGTGAGTCTGAAAAGAGGCAGAGCCTCTTATCACTAACCAGACAGAGAGCGGATAGTGATAGGTAAGAGAAGTCTGCAACCCTGAGCAAATGGCTATGGCAGAAATTGAGGGGGTAGCACAGCTGGGACCCCTGTGCAAATGACAAGCTAAAGAAAATGACACCTGGACTTCCAAAAAGGTAACTGTCCAGTGCTACAAGATAAGTTGAGTAGACTCAAGAGTAAACTCACAACCCTGTGTTCTCTAGGGGTGAGAAAGGGGAAGTAGCATAGATGTTGCAGAACTAGCAGTCCTAGGAAGTCAAGATGTGCATGTCTCCTCTGGAATATTCCTGGCAGAGTACCATATATACTCACGGATAAGCTGACCCCCCTCAAACCCATCATGCGGAACTTTAAAAATTGCACTGAACCGCGTATAAGCTGAATGACTGCAAACTTCATGGACAGTACTGTGCATGTGTTTGATAGGGAGCACTTGAGACCCTGCTTTCTTGCCATATCTCAGACAGGGTCGAAGGACTTGCTGCGATCTACAGCCCATTTAGGGTAATCAGGTTTAAATGCTAGTCAGGATCCCTACCAAGTTAACTCTTTCCGCTGCCGTGCTTTAGCCACAGTAAGTTCCTGATCCTGGTAGCAGAGCAGATGAAAGATGATCGGGTGAGGCAATGCGGAGAAGGGACGTGGGCACGACAGGACTCTGTGAGCTTGATCTATTTTGACTGGGGAGTCCCAACAGTGATCCAGAAGCTTGGGCAGTAAATGCGACAAGAAATAAATGGTGATGGATCCTTCACTGGACTCAGAGACCCCTAGGTACTGCAAGTTGTTCCGGCAGTTCCAAGTTTCTTGATCATCCCATTTGTCCCACAGTAGCTATATATCCCGTTCCATTGCTACAAGCCACTGATCTGTGGGGTGGGCCCAGTCTTCCAGGAGTCCAACCCGCTTCTCCACCTCAGTAATTCGGGCACATAAATTGTGTACAGCCCCCATAACAGAGAATCAATACTAAGATGCTAGTTTTCATTTACAGTATGCTATAGTGCCTGTCCTGGCATAAATGCTGCATCGTAAGAGCTCAGTTTTCTTTTGCAGCTCATTTTGGCAAAGATTTCTCAACAGGATGGGAAGTTGCACTTTATAGGGCTTATCAGTAATTGGGAATTGACATGGGTAAATTAGTGATTTAGTGACCCACGTATAAGCCAAGAACCATGATGTAGAACTCAGAAATTGGAGCAAACAATCTCTGCTTACACGCAAGTATATACGGTAAGCAACATAACCCAAATACACAGAGAAAGAGACAAGAGATGCCTTCCAAAAAATCAGAACATGAGAAGAACATACCCTGCTTCTCCTTGCAACCAGAGGGAGGTACCCTGTTTGAGGCAAGTATACTGACATAAGCAGGTGTATTACACCCCTCCACAGCTAAAGCATCTACTCACTGAGCTAGACTGGATAGTTCCCAGGGCACATGTTGCATATAGCAACCAGCAGGAACATACCCTATAGAGGATATACCCCAGGCAGCAGAAGGAGAGAGAAAGATGGAGGGAAGATGGCCACCTACCCACTCCATAGAGGAAAAATAAGTATCTCTTTTTGTTGGGGTTGGCAGAGGAACAGAGGCCCCCCAACCTCCTTTTGTTTTGTTTTTGTCTGCTGAGGGTTGGCACCTGGTTGGCCAACCATCTTGTATTTTTTCTTTAAACAACACGTCATCACCCGTAAGAACCATGGCAAAGGAGAAAAAGTGCACTGGAGATTGCCAATACCCACAGGGTGAGCTGCCAGATGCCCGGTCTCACAGCTGAGCTGTTGATGGAGGGTAGACAACTGAGTAAATAGGGAAGATATTCAGGAAGATCAAAAATTACTAAGAATACGTAATTTTCACATCGTCCTTGAATTAATCTTCACCATTGATTCACACATATGGGTCTGAGTATCAAGCTTCCCAATTAGGCAGAAGCTGGCTCACCATGAGAGTGTGAAGTCACTCTCAACATGCGGGGGAGATCACTTGAATTCAGGGTCTTCCCACAGGCCTGGCGTGGCCTAAGAATGATCAGTTAGTTGGGAGGTAGAAATGCACCCCCCCCCCCCCAAAGTTCCCATCGGACTCTTACCCAAAAAACACCGAGTTCCCTGGAACTTGGAGTTCAGCACCTCATGCCAGGCCAGAGGTGTCAGACGAGAAAGACAAAGTGATGTTGTCCACCGAATGCAGACTCCAGTTCCTACCAGCCAGGAGGTCACCTCAGTGGCAGCATAAGAAGCCCTTGCCTGGTGCCTCGCCAATTCCAGGCCCTTGGCAGAAAGGCAGATAGATGACTTCCCTTGATTAACTTCATTTGCAACATGGCAGCTAGGAGCTGTCCTAGCCACAACCACACACAGGCACTTGTAATGAGCTGCCAGCTGCGCCTACTGTGCCCGATGTGCCAAGATGCACATCATTGTGTGAGCCAACGTGAAAACCTTTCTCTCCAATACATCTGCCTGTGCAGAATCTGCATCTGGAGGTTTGTTATGCACCAGGTGACAAGGCCAGTTCAAGGTCTGAAGAACCTGAATCCACAAAGTGTGGTGAGGTACTGTGTTGGTACAATACCACTGGTAGACACCCCTTGGGGCTCAAAGTGAAGGGACAGATCCAAACCATCCAGGTGCACTCCTCAAAGGCCCTTGGCCAGAGATGGACAATGACTTGATCATCGCTTAAAACCCCTAGGAGTCTCAGCTGTGTGGCCAGAATATTGCACTTGGCAACAGTACCAAGGTATAGAGCCTGCAGCATGTCCATCAGGAATCTCTGGTACAAAGCATACTAAGGGGTTGAGGACTGATGCACAGTTGATTCTGTGCCCTCTGAGGAGGACATGGACAGAGAGGAGGTGCTGGACATGGAAATGTGTGGCAGTTGTGGGCTGTGTAGGAACTGGGCACCATCTGCACAGGTATCGTACTTAGTATACTTGCCGCACATCCAAACTGAAACCAGGTGATGGGCCCGAGAGGACCTATAATACCTGGGAGTTCAAGTAAGGGAGGCATAGTTCTTCAAAGGTGAGAAGAACCAGAGGCTCTACGGTCTATGCCTGGGCTGCAGAATCATTCAGCAGACCTTGCCAAGTGAAGGGTATGATAAGCCCACCTGAAGAGAGTCCACCTACAGATAAGGAATTACCTCAGTGGTGCTCGAAAAGAAAAATTCCAGAGCAAGGAGAGTGAAGCCTCTCAGTCCCCTTGGGACAGCTCCAGTTCTCTCTAGAGATGGACTCAGCCATAGGACCACGAGAAAATTCCACAACCCAGCTGGTCCTGAACTCTGGGCTGGTGCCACCTCTTGCACCAAACTCAGAGGTGGAAAACAACCCAGTTGCAGGACTCTCCTGCACCATGGCTGGTGCTGTCCTCTGTGCCAAGATCAGCATCAGGACCAGTGTCACCCCCAGGTCTGTCCCTTCCTCTGGCATTGTGAGCTATGTTGGAAGCAGGCCTGTGACTGAATGGCACCAGAACTGGGGATAGACCTAGTGGTGACACTGCCACTGGTGCCATACCTGGTGCCAGGCCCAGGAGCGACACTGGAGCAGGTGCCATGCATGTCACAGGGCCTGGCACCACCCTTCTCCTCCTTGGAGTCATGAGGGCTACCAGGGAGCATCACCTCCACCTGTGCAACAGGGCATCACTTAGCCCTGGGTGCTGATCCCTCTCCAGGAACCACGAACAGCACCTGCATGGGGTCGGGAGTCACGGTTGGCACTGCCCCACTTACCAACTCTGCACATAGTTTCAGAAGCTGGGGTCCACCAGACCCATCCCCAGGGCTTCCAACACCTCAGTGAAGTGAGATCAGGGAGGATCTTCTATTTCTGTGGTACCAACAGCACCAGGAGGAGGTCCAGGGGGAAGGCCTAAGGTCCTAGGCTTGGCATCATGGGGATTTAGTGTGCCTCCAAAAGGCGGGGATTGGGCAACCCAGCTTCTGCACATGGACTTTGACAGTGTCAAGGTCCATCGAAAAACAAGCATCGCAACAGCCCATATCATGATCAGGGCCACGACAGGTCCAGCAAACCTGATGTCTGTCCTTCACGACAATTGCTTTCCCATAGGAACACTGACGCATAGCCAGGGGTTTTTCTTGTCCCCCTTGCTCTTCTTTCTGGACTCTGACATCATCAGCAAAATGAAGGTAACACATCAAAAGATGAAATTTCAATGATGTCACAGTAGGATTTTTGAAGTTCCATGATGTTGAATAGAGGTGCTGCTCTCACAGTGTGCAATCAAAGCAGGAATACCAGAACTGAGGCACATGAGGGAGTTAGTGATGGTTATAGGCTGGTGCACAGCACCACACAGAATGTGTTGTATGCGTGCAGCACCACTACTCAACATCGATTCCCTCCCTGGAGGAAAAAGCTCACATGGGGTCTTAGATTCTACAGCCCTATGATCCATATGTATGAATCAGTGGAGAAGATTCATTCAAGAAAGATCAGTTATTTACTGTAACAGATGTTCAAGAGACTCTCCACAATTGGGTCACATCTTTGGGAACTGTAAGTTGTCGGCATCAGCCCACATGGAAATTTTTACAAGCCAGGGGCTGCCCACAATAGCATATAGTACATTATCTCTGCCTATATAACATAGGTGTTCCTTCCAGTCCTCAAATCCCTGCGGGAGACAAGCTCAGAGGATAGCTAGCCAGCAGGAACCAGGAGACCAGAGCCAGAATAGGCACAACGAGTTAATGGACCAGAACATGGTAGTCAATAGACCGTGTAAATGTAGATGGGAGGGAGGTTCAGGAGGGGCATGGGATTTATTTTTTTTTTTGTTACAGAAAGAATGGTTAAGCCATGGAATACTCTGCCACACAGGACATGGTTACGGTCTTAGAAGTTACTCAGAGGGGGGGGGAGTACTAGTAAAACAGCGAGCAAGAAGTAGATAATGTAAACAAAGGACCCCCTATTGACAAAAGATCTTGCAATGCGATAGGGTGTTAAAGGCAGACTAAATAGACCACTAGTCTTTTTTCTGCTGTCACTGTTTACGTTTCCCTGTTTCTACGTAAATGCACCCCAAGACAGACAGTAGGCGGAACGCAAGCAACTCTATGATCCTTGAGGTAAAATAAGAGGGAAGGAGCATGGCTCGTTGTCGTCCGATGGAGGAGTTTCTCTCCAACATATACTATTATAGTAATGGACTGTTCTATCTTTGTCAAGGATATCTCCTCCAGTGATCCACACATTTGGAATAATTCCTAAGCAATACAAACGGTACCATGTGAATTGCGGATATCCTTCAATCACTTATATGTAATGCAGTGAATTGTTTGGACATACTGATACTTGAGGTTTCCCCAAACTATTTCATATTGTATAAAATTGCAGTGTTTGTCAAGATATTTTTATCTATACCAAAGAAGTCGAGATGTGTTCATCTCCCAAGGCACCCATAAGTGTAGTGGGCTAACTGCCCATCTGACATAAGAAGATGAAAGAATAGTTACTTACTGTAACAGCAGATCATCAAGAAAATTATCTCCATTGAGCCACATTATGGAACTGTAAGCCATCAGTGTCAGGACCACCCAGAAATTTTTGCTAGGTGGGTCACCCATGCTGATGTGGAACATCAGCACCTGTATAATGTAGGTAGCCCCATCTTGCCTAGTCCCCCACTGGAGACCAGCCTGGAGGATCATCGGACTGGCAGCAACCAAAGCAAGCTGGACCAAACCAGACACACAGAACAGGATATGGACACCTTAGTAAATATGCCAAATTCAGGCATAAGAGGAGAACCAGCATGTGGGAGCAGGCAGGATAACCACCCATCACCCAAAAAAAGGGGGGGGAGAAGGGACTGAGAGCTGTGGCTCAGTGGAGGTGGAGGAGTCTCTCTCAAAGATGTACTGTTAAAGTAAGAAACTACACTATATTCTTTGAGGACATCTCTCTTAACTTAACCACATCATGGAACAATTCCCAAGCAGTATCAAGGGAGGAAGGAAGGCTCCAAGGACCCTGAGTAATGAGGCCTTGCAGGACAGTAAGGTCAAACTCAACATGTCTGCTAGAGACCATCTGTAGACTGTAATGTTTACTGAATGTATATACAGTATTCCAAGTGGACACAGCACTTATGTCAGTAGTGAACACACTGAAAACTGGCCATGGAAGTAGCCAACCCACAGGTGGAGGGAGCACAGACAGGATAAGGAAGCTGATTACTGTACGTATGGTAACAAAAAGAAATGCTACAGCTAACCATTTGGAAAGGTCCTGCTTCAAAACTGGAGAGACCACCATCCTTGGGGAAAAAGCTACAAACAGCAGAGAGAGTTTCTATAATCCTTGGTACAATCAAGGTTCCAATGCAACATCTTAGGGACGTCAACCGTGTGCAGACAACATTTCCCCACTATCTGTAGAAGTAAAAAAATAAGCTGGAAGGTCAATAGTCTGATTAAGTGTTTGCTCAGAAACAACCTTTGGCAGACAAAGAACTGACAAGCAAGGTAACCCTATCCATGTGAAAAACAAGGAAGCTCTTCAACCATCACCTGCGATTCTGAAATAAATCTAGCGGACATAGCCATGAGGAACAATGTCTTCCATGTGAGGAAGTGCAGCTCACAAGTAGTAGCAGCCTCAAAGAAAGGCACAGTAAGGGTCTCCAGGACCAAATTAAAATTTTACACTGGAAAAAGATAATGGATCGCGAGGTGCAGAAGCTGAATACCTCTGAGGAACCTGCGAGAAACCTCAAGCTGGGCCACTGTCTTGCCATTGGTGAGGGCATAACAAGCAGACACCACAGCCAGCTGGACCTTAATGGAGGACTACCAGAAGTCT
Organism: Neoceratodus forsteri; assembly: GCA_016271365.2. Taxonomy (NCBI): domain Eukaryota; kingdom Metazoa; phylum Chordata; order Ceratodontiformes; family Ceratodontidae; genus Neoceratodus; species Neoceratodus forsteri. Next base: position 158,443,520 of record CM057456.1, on the reverse strand, counting down.
GCATCCTTAAGGGACAGTAGGTAGTCCATCACCAGTCTGACTGAACATGTAAAACGGTCCACCTGATCAGTGTACCAAAACGTTTCCATTTTTGCAAATAGATATATCCAATAGATGGCTTCAGGGCCACCAACTGAACTGTTGCAACTGCTGGGGAAACTGTCATCAGGGGTCAGGTGTGGAGGTACAGAAATCAAAGATCTGGATGCACCAGCAAGTGTTTCACCTGAGAAAGAAGTACCACTCATAAAAGGAGCTAGACAGGAGGTTCCACCACCAATTGCTGTTGCAGAGGGAACAAGATTGGTCTGAAACAGTACACAGCCACTGGAATCAGGATGGCCGACTTGAGCCCTCAGTTTGATCAGAAGCCTCTGTATTAGAGGGAATGGAGTAACGGCGTACATGAACCTCTTTCCAAGAAAAGAACAACGTGTCTCGCCAAAAAACTTCAGGCCCTGGAGCGATCAAGCAGAAACAGCAGTTTTTTGTTGCATGAGACACAAACACGTTGATGTCTGGGCAACTCCACTTCATGAACAGGTTGTCAATGACCGAGTCCAGTAGCTGCCATTCATAGCAGAGCACCAGAAACCAGCTGAGGTGGTCCACAAAAGCACTGAGGGAAATGTCACATTCCATGGCCCAGTGCCAGACTCATCACCTCTCTGTAGAAAGGTCATGAGTTAACACATCCTTGGTGATTTATGCAGTACATCACAGAGATACGGTCCATATGGAGTAACAGCTGATGACCCTGAAGGAAGGCAACAAAGGCATGTACAGTAGTAGCCACAGACACTGCCAGCTATTTCCCAAAATTTCTGTGATATTCCAGAAATATCTGATGCTTTTTGCATTTAAATAGTAGGGGCAGTAGAGAGAAACTCTTCAGAAATTTCGCAAAATATCTGGAAATAGCTGTCAATGTCTGTGGCTACCACTGTAGGCCAAGCAGAACAGCCCTCATCTCCAGAGTATTGCTATGTAGAACCGTATACAAGGCGGCCCACTAACCCAGAGTCTGGAAGGGGCCCAGATGGGCAAGCCATCCAAAACAGGCACCCGTCATAATCACTAGCAGAGGAGATGGATGGAGAAAGGGTAATCCCATCTCCAGGATGGAGTGGTCTAGCTATCAAAGTAGGGGTAGTGTAGTGGAGAGGTCACCTTTATGAGACACTCCTGTTTGTCTGACTATTAAGCCCACTGGGCATGAAGGAACCATTATGGAATCCTCATGTGTAGCTGCTCCAGAGGGACAGATAGGACAGCAGCAGCCATGAGGCGCATCAGTCAGAGGAAACATCTGGCTGAAACAATCACTGGACTAGACCAGATGTTCCTAGGCAACCAATAATATAGCATGGTTACGTGGGAAGAAATGCCTGGCCCAGCCCTATATCCAGAACTGTTCTGATGCACTGGAGATACTGGCATGGAGTGAGGACAGTCTGACTCATTCACCAGAACACCCAACTGCTCGAAGAGCTGGCTGGTGCAGAAGAGGGTGTCTATTATCGCTTCCTTCAATGGGGCTTTAGAAGTCAATCATCGACGTGTGAGAAGACAGAAGAGAGTTTCCACTGGAGGGCAGCCGCAACTGCTGCAAATCATTTGGAAAGACACATGGTGCAAAAGGCAAGCCACAAAACTGATTGCACTAATCGCAGGTATTGCCATGAGATTTGCAGATCTTAATAGGGAGTTAAGCATTCTTCACATCTAGGGTGCAAAACTAATCCCTTTAAAGAAGCAGGGGGGGGAGAAGGGACTGCAAAGAGACCATTGTTAACTGTCTGTATTTGATAAACAATTTAAGGCCTCAAAGGTCTAGAATGGGCCTTAAATCCTTGGTCCATTTTGGTGCCAAGTAGTACTGGGAATAGTATCCATGATTCACTTCTGTAACTGGGATAGTTTCTATGGCCCACTTGCAGAGGAAGGTTTGAAAATTCAGTAAGAGGGTGAGATGTCCAGAGGGATATCGGTTTGGCATGGGAGGGGGTACAGGAGGGACAGAGGAGTTCTAGGGCATGTTGTTGCTGAACCACCTCCAGTATCCAAGGCATTTGTTGTGATCTCCCACCACTTTGGAAGAAAGATTCCCCACAAGGAATACCTGATCTGCAGGGGCCAAGGGAGGGGGACAGGAGTCAGAAAGCTCCGGGGAACAACTAAGACCCACCCATTTGGTGACCCTGGCATGGGCACAGGGAGGCAAAGAGGCCTAGGGGGAGGCCTGTGGCCACTAGGAACCATGGTGGGTACCCTGGGAGTAGCCCCTACCAAGGTGGGTATAAGGCCTGCAAAAAGAACCACTATACCAAGGCTTAGGATTTAGAGTATGCAGGGACAGCAGGGTAATTTTGGACAGATGGAGGTCCTGCAAGAAAAATACATCAGTGCCAAAAAGCTGCTTTAAAGGGAGCATTAAGGACAGATTGATGGACATCAGAGGCAAAGCCAGCAACCCGTAACCAGGCGTGGTTGTGCAGGTAAACACTACATGAAAAACAATCAAGAGCCATGTTTGGATTGCACTTTTCAAATAACGTTTTTTCTATTTTTAATATAAAACAGTTTGGTAATAAGCACACTCTCGGCTACTCACAGTACAGGAGAATAAAAACTCCCACTTGTCTTGACAAAGAGCCTGTTGGTTTGAAACGTTGACATGGTGCATTGGTGGGGTGCTACCACATTTTTGTAACAATAAATTTGATATTCTTCTTTAATGTTCCCTAGCAGCGGGAGTTTTTGTTCTGTACTGTGAGTAGCAGAGAGTATGCCTGCTTCCAGATATTCATGATTTTGGCACGGCGGGGAAGCTCCAAGGCCGCAATGGTTTTTGTTCTGTATAGTTTGGTAACGTTTTTGAGTGCAGGGGCCCTTGATTCTTTTGGATACATGCTATTGTTGGACTAACCTGCCCCTGGCACCTAATCCTCTGCACCACTTCAGCGTGAGTCATTTTCTTGTTTTTTCATTTTTAAATGCTAGAAACAGCAGCATTCGAGGCATCATAAGCTGAGCTTAAAAGGCACTTATCAGCCTCCAAACCACTGGCAACAGTCTGCTGAACCTCAGTTTTCTCTGGGCCATCAGGCAGTTTGTCAGCCACGGCAGCCACAGACTCTCACAGGCTGTTCAGATTATTTTATCATTAAGCCTGGTAGTTGGCAATTCTGGGGCTAAGGCACACTGAAGCATATGTCCTCCTGCCCATGACATCAACCCTCCCAGATTCCTTATTAGGAGGAAGGGAGCTCATATGTTTAAGGAGCCTTACACCAGTCATGTACAGCCATGATTACCACAGAATCCATATCTGGTTGAAAGGAATAAAAGGGCTTATCAGAATGTGCAGGATACTGCATATCTGTTTTATATGGCACATCCAGTAAAGCCCATGGTCTGTGCCAAACAGCTAGTGTGGCATCCTCCAAAGCCGAATGGACAGAAAGAACAATCACAGTGGGTGAGGTAGGCACTTCCAAGAACTCAAAGATTTCTCTCAGAGGAATCTTCCTCCTGGGCAGTAAATACCAGTTTAGACTGGACTTGCAGAAGGAAAGCCTGGAAAGAGGCATCTTAAGAAGGGAATCAAAGTATGTATGGATAAAGTGGAGCTGGAGCCCACCACATTGGGGGCTCAGACCTTCCTTTTCCTCAAATTACTCCTCCATCTATTCAGGATTATATTCCAATTCCTCCTTCTCGTTGACAGTCATGGGCAGCAAATCAATGGTAAGAGGCAGTCATGGTGAAGGAACTACCATTGGGAGAGGCAGTCACTGAAGACAGGTGCAGGAGATGCCAAAAACTCTTGGTACTGCTGCACTCTCTCCCACCACTACACATGTGGCTGGAGGGAGTCAGCAGCAACAGTAGCAGCAGTATCCGGGACCTTGGGAGGGAGGCAGAAGCAGATCAGTAAGCTCCCTTCTGAGGAAGGGGTTATGTGTACTTTAATCTCAGTGCACAGCACTCTTCCACAGACAGTGCATCTGCCAAGTGTAGTTACACTAAGTGTCCAGAGGCAAAAGTTGTATTTAGCAACCAACAGGAATACACCCAAAGAATGGGATATATCCCTGGCAGTGAGGAGGAGGATAAGGAAGACAGGAAAGAGAACAGGACCTGCTTTCCTTTTTTTTTTTTTGTTTGGTATAAGGGACCCTCACCTCAGTCTGAAGTTTTTTTTTGGGGGGGTGGGAGTGGGTACCCAGCAATGGGTCCCAACTAAATTTTTTTTTTTTTGAGAAACTAGTTTTTGAGGGAGTCCATCTAAGGAGATGCCCTGGGACTAAGTGGTACCACCTAGCACTGTCAGGGTGAGCTTCCCAAAGGCCTTGGCTCTGCTAGAGTGGAGGATTGTTGGTGGGTGTTGTAATCAATGGTTAAGATAATCTGGAAGATCAATAGTTACGTTAAGTAAATAACATTCATATCTTCCAAGAATCAATCTTCACCATTGACTCCCACTTATAAGTCAGTGTACCAAGCTTTCCCTTCTTTTCAGAGGGAGGAGATGACTCACCCTGAGGGTAACAGATACCCTTAGCCCTGCATGGGGGAGAACACCTGAGGGCAAGGGGCTCCTTACAGGTCTGGCGAGACCAGCAATTGGTCAGTGTGGGGGGGCCCATTTGGCACAGGAGCGGGGGGGTTCCCTTCAAGTTCCCACCTGACTCCAAGAGAGAAGAAATGAGCCCCCCGGAAGCAAGAGTTAAGCACCTTACGCCAGACTAAAAGATGCCACCAGGAAAAGTGAAGCCATGTCATCCACCAGATGCAGACTGCAGTTCCTGCTAATATGGAGGCCACCTTGTTGGCATTCTAAGATGCCCTCCACTGGTAGAGCTGCCCCCAGGACCCAGGCAGAAAGGTCAGTGGCTTGTCAGACTGTCTCTCTCTGAGGCAGTGTAACTAAGAGTACTTAGCTGCAACCTTGACAGTGATGGGTCACCATATGTGCCTGGTGTGCAGAGATGCACATCAGAGTGTGAGCCAAGGAAAAGGCCTTCCTGCCAAGGGCATCTGTCTGAGTGGAATTTTCCTGTAGAGTTTGGTCACACATGAGGCGCTTTGACCTTGATGGGGTCTGCAGTACTTCAAGCCCCAAGAAAAGGTTAAGTACATCACCTGCAGACTCTATGGGTGCTTGATACTGTATGAAGAGGTCCCTGGGGATGGCAGGATTGGAGAAAGAGCACCTCCACACTGCCCTGGATGCCTCCTCAAAGGCTCTAGGCCACAGAGGAATGACAGCAGTATAGAGACTGAACTCCAATGAGTCCCACTGGCAGGGCTGCCAGATTGTGACTTATGAAAACATTTAAGTCAAGTGCCTGGAGCATCTCCACCAAGAATCACTGGTAGAAGAGGACTCAACAGCTGGAGATAGGTGGATAGATGATTCACTGTCCTCTGACTAGGACGTAAATGAGAGATGAGGTGCAGACTCCAGGGACTGTTGGTGTCAAGGAGAAGGGCCTCTATTGGGCCCTATCAGACTCCCTGTGCCAACTCTCTATGGCGCCAATGAAATCCTGGTGTTGATCCCATGCTGGTGGCCCCTCAGAGCCAAAGAATAAGGGCAGCCTCTCTAGAAAATGGTGAGGCCCTGTTAGAGGGGATCAAGACTCCTGGTCTTGAGGGCCTCAGCCTGGGCTACTGAACTGCATAGGGGGCTTTGCCTCAAGGGAGGGTCTAGCAGATACTCCAGAAGGGTGTTGTCTTGCATCGGAGGACTGATCCTATCAGTGCTTAAGGGGGAAACCCCAGGTGAGGAGAGCAGACCCATACAGGTCCCAGAGGGTGACCCTGGCCATCACCAGTTGGTGACGTCTAGTAGCTTCAGGGAAAACTCCACCTCTGGGCTGCTGTCTCACAGTGACTGGGTGCCACCTAAGGCACCAGGCTCAGGATTGGCAACAGCCTCAGAATGGGGTCACTCTTGATGCCAACTTTGATGTCACCCCAGAGCCATCACACTCCTCAGTGTTGTGAACATCAGAGTCGAGGGTGCTCCACCTTGTGAAGTTGAAGGAAGCTCAGTGTACACTAGTGGATACCCTGCCATCATCCTCTGGCATCACCTGTACTATTGTCATCATTCGCAGTAGCAATGTGGTGGGTAGCACCAAAGATGGCACCAGGTCCCCTTCTGACACTGTTTGCAGTGCATCTGGAGAGAGAGAGAGAGAGAGAGAGAGAGAGACTGGCACCAGGGTTGTTGTCCATGCTGTTGCCGATGTGGAGGTTGTTACCATCCTTGGTGTCACTAACACCAAGGAGGATGACTACACTGGACACGGAGATGGAGGCAACAGCCATGGTGGCAGGCCTGAGGGGTAAAGTACATCACCTGTGTATGGCATGCCATCAACAGCAAACATAGCTGCTCTGTCTTTGCCACTTCTTTAACTATTATGTCCACTGTAATTCTGATGCCCTCTCATGCATAGGACCACACCTCCTCCCTTGCCCCTTTCTCTATTCATCTTGAAGACTGGATATCCTGGAATAATGAGTTCCCTGTCATGGTGCAAAATCACCCATATTTCCGTAACTGGCTGCCATAAAGTCCAGGTGAGTTTGTGCAGCCAGTGGCTGTAGATACCCTACTTTACTGTCCCTTCTCCTAAAATTGATAGTTATAGTTTTCCAGGATGGCTGGTGTTCCTTTGTGTTTTTGTTACCACTGTGCATTGTCCATTTGTACCTTGATCTTGTTTAAGACTGATAGTCTTTCAAATTTTGACCCTCACACCCTTTTCCCCCTTATTATTCCCCTTGCTACCCTGAGTATTAAAAGAACATCCCCGATACAAACTGGGAGCAGATTCACATCAACAGCATACGAGAATGACAGGTAGAAAGCATGCAGTAATAAATCACCACCGATGGTATCCAGATGCCCCACAGCATCAGAGTGTGCTGCCCAAATGACGCAGTTGTACACAAGCCCAATCAAACCTATTACAATTAGCCAGGAGCTGCTTTGCTTCAGTCATCACGTCTGGAAGAAAATTTGGTCTGCTGCAAGAGGAGGAGCAGAGTTAATTTTGTTTCTAGTTTGTAAATTCTCATAAGAGATCAATTGCTGTTTCAAACACTCTCCAGAGGGAGTGTCAACACTTATTATTTTGTTCATCAAAAGCCCCTGGTCTGTGGTCCAAACCAGTAATGTAACAGAGGATCCCATGCAAGCAGCAGCTCTAGCCAATAGAAGAGATACCAGCTGTTTTAAGAATCTGAAGGTACAGAGCTAGATGGCGATGAGGGTCTGGGAAGCTGACTCTGCATGCTTTGCAGCAGGATTCAGTTATGGCTATATCGCCTTTTGACCGATCCAGTTGAGAGACTTCACTAGACCCTGCAGTCCCAAAGGACACAGACTTTTGTACCAAGACTCCCTTGAAGCAATTTTACAGTGCCACCTCTCCCCATGCATACCTTTTACAGTTTTAATATCAAAGCATACAAATATAAATGTGTGCATGTTTGTCGTTACAAGTCCAGCTGAAGAGATGCTATGGCTCTATACATAGAGCTGGCAGTTAACCCATACACATTAAAGTTATTTTTCTAAAGACTTCCACAATATGAGCTATTGGTAGATTTAACTGCAGGAACAGAAAACCCGAGCGTGACAGGCCTGGTACTGTAAAGGGTCACAAATGAAGTTACCTGAAGTACATTCAGATCCTAAGACAATGGGTCTTTATTCAAATATCAGTTATTATTGAAATGGGTTAATTTTAAGGGTACTAGGTGAGAAGTATGTATTCTGGTTGATGTACAGTACTGCAAAAATTACCCAAACTGCACAACTGCAGTCTGTATCCCTTGAGCCAAGACTATCAGTGAAGGATGCTACCTAAATGAGGGAAGTGTCTTATTAGAACAGGCAAAATGGAAGGTCACAGTTTATGGGTATCAAAATGCACCTGAATACAAGGCTCATTTGGATTGAGATCCCAGATCAATTCGACGAACCCCCCCTCCAACCCTGCCAGTGTGGGACCAGTATAAATTATCTGCCATGTTCCTGGGTGTTCTTGCTAGAGCTGGTCGCAGATTGAGGATGGACAGGGATACTGGGAGGGCCAGCTCTATGCCACGCTAAGCCCTTGTAGCAGACAGCAATGATTTCAAATGGGCAAATTTTCAACCAGTGGGGATACTTAAAAGTGCATTTACAGATGCCTTCACAACACAGTACCACAGAGGGATCTTCCCCTGGAACAAGTCATGTGATTGAAGCATGGGAGTTGGGGAGTGGAGTTAGGCTGCTAGACTGTGCCGTCCCAATTAATTAACTGGTACAACCATTGCTGGGCCCCTCACTACAACTGAGGACCCCACAGAGACCACTGGATCTGTTGAGTGTCACAGTACAAAAAGCAAAAACTTACCATAATTTTTTCCTCTCCGAATACCATCTTGGCTGCACTCATGATGTCATACTGAGAATTAAAATAGATTTTGACTTTTGTCCTCTGTTTTTTACCTATACACACTGAAGCCTTCATTAGGGCAATGAAAATCTTTTGCCCATCATTTTCTGTAAAAGATAAAATAGACATTGCATATAGAATGGATTTCAGACAGAATATTGGCTTTGGAAAGGAACAGTTGCTCACTGAAAGATAAAAGTTTAGCAGTATTATTTCTGTGAAAGTTGCATATCTTCCAGTTCTATGTGTACTGTGTGTATGTGAGGCAGTATAGTCTAGACATGCCAAGCTGTGAAAGACCTGGTTTGAATCCCACCGCTACTTACTCATGTGAACTTGAGCAACTCGCATAACCTCTGTGTGTTCACTCACCTCTCTGACTGCCACATGCAAACTACCAGAGCTTTCCATAACTTCCACTTGTAACCCCCTCCAGAAACAGGGGCTTACATTTTCTGGTCCCTGCATGCACCACCAGTATCTCCTCCCTGCTACCTGAAACTCTGACACTGCCTGTCACATTTTCATTGCTCCTAGTCCTGGTCCTGGTGGACTGCAATGGGGGACTGGGCAGCACAAAGGACAACTGCTCACTATTCATTACTATGGAAGGGCATAACGGATACAACTGCCAATGCCCCCTGTGGGGTATCAAGACTGAGCACTTCAGCCCACATTGAGAGACCAGAGAGTTAAAATAAAAAATAAAACAGACCAGGCTCCCTGCCATAGGGCTGACAGGGAGCTGAGCACACATAGGCAACTGTGAATGATTCTCCAGACATGCTCAACCTAACAGATGGAATAGATCAGGCATCCAGCAAATTAGTCAGCAAGGTTGTTTTGGTGCCTTGCTCTTGGCACACTAAGGTGGCCAGAATTTGCATCAAGAGACAGTTACAAATACATAGGATGGTATGTGTGCAGCTAACTTTTGTCACACACGGGTCCTAAAGGACTGTGGGAAGGGGTCAGAGGTCACAGATTCACCTACACTGTGGAAAGCCAGGCAGGAGGCCCTCAAGACACACCTCACATGGCAACACCCAATAAGAAAAAAGTGCCCTGCAAGAGGAGCTTTTGGTTCATGAAATGCAAGGAATGATGTGAAAACCAGACCAGTTAGAGGGCTTCTTTCCCTCCTTCTGCCTTAACCAATGGATACTGAAGCTTGAAATGTGGGTTGCAGCCAGAGGCCCCAGCTCAGCCGGTTTCTGGAGGGGGCTATGGGTGGAAGTTATGGAAAGCCTTACTTTGCTTTATTTGTTGTCACTCAACTACTGCCACCATGTATTACCAAATGTAACAACTGTAACCTTTCACTACGTATTACCTGCTCTTGTTATTTTGATGTTCCTACTCTGTGCCACCTCACGTGGCCTGGGTCATGCCTGCAAACAGTCCCTGGGATCAGTGCACCTACCCAGGTAACAAAGTCATAAATAAGCAAACAAATTACAGATCTGCCTGATCCAGAGGAGAGTGCATGTGTGTTTTATGCTGTTCAGCCTTTTGGGGGAGCTCCTGGCCAGAAATCCCTGCCTGGGATTTTCAGCTAACTGATTCTGGGCCAGGAACTGAAGTGTCTGCCCAGATCTTCTATAGGTAGAGAAAAGGCTGCATTAGCTTAGCTCAGTTTCCATAGCAGAGTCTTGCTGCTTCTCGGCTCCCAAGCAGGACCCATGACAGCAGTGCTGAGATTCTGGTGCATGTACTGGACCTGTCAGACCCTGGCTGCTACATGTGAAAATCTGAATCAATTAGAAAACATAAAAAGGCACAATCACTAGTTACTAACTGCAAAATGTGCCTTTTATATTACCCCAATACACTGTGCAAAACTACAAACAGCCTTGCTGGCCACATAACCACTCGCCCCGGTGCCTTGCTTGTAAAGAGCTTTGTCACGGGACTGTTTGTATTTTTGCACACTATATTGTGGTAATAAACCAGCACTTTTTGAAATTAGCAAATAGCTGCTGTGCTTTTTCATGTTTTCTGGTTGTTGAGAGTGTATACCCTTGGTCAGGTTTGCTACTTCTCCCACCCAAGTGCCTACCTTCAGGTTGGTGAACAAAGCTCTTGGGGCCAAGAGGATCATCAAGAGATCTCTCCAATGGAAAATGTTTTGGCATAGCTTACACCTTTCGCCACTAGAGGTGTGCTGGGTCATCCAGTCCATTTAATATTGAATCACCATGAAGTAACTGCAACAGCTATCAAATACCAGTTGTGAGTATCACATACAAAAGTTTGTTTGTTCATTTATTGAAAATTGGTAACCGGGAAGGCACACTGAGACAAGGCTCATTTCCAGGTGTGGCTCAGAAGGGGAGGGGATGGGGGGAGAAGACAAAAACACATGGTGGTTCAGTGCATAACTGCAGGCAAAAAGTAAAAATTACATACTCACCATAATTCATCTTCGAAGAATATCTTCACCACTGAGTCACACTAATGTCTCTGAGACAGATGCGCTAGGACACAGCAAGAACCTAAACTGTTCAGACGGCTAGCACTGAAATAAGCAGTGTGCATGTGGGGCTCCTGTTTACATTGGCACCAACTTCCAACCACCTCAGTACTTTTTTACAGAGGAGGTGCAGCATAACCTAACAAGCACCTATGCACTTAACCTAATGGCATAAGGTAGTCCTGGTAGCCCATATAAGGCCACCAAAATCCAGTAACAGTGTCTTCCCAGCAAAAATAAAGGGATGAAGACCAACACAACCATGCTGGAATGAACCTGAGGGATGGTGGGCGGATGTGTGACATGTGTCAATCAATGGTGAAGATATTCTTAGAAGATCAAGAATTATGGTGAGTACGTAATAGTAAATATCTTCCAAGAATCGATCTTCAACATTGATTCCCACTAATGGATCAAAGTAACAAGCTCAGACAAAGTCCCCTGGACTACAGCAGCTGCAGCGAAGGCCTCACTCAGGATGATAATCTATTCAGGCCTATCTTGCCAAGGTGGCACAATACTTGGCATGGACATCCAATGCTTAGTAAAAGTGTGCACCATGCTCCAAGCGGTAGCTCTGCAAATTTCTCCAATACGCACTGAGCAAATCTCTGCCAGGATGTGGTAAGCACTCTGGTGGAGAGGGCATGTATGATGCCCTCCAATTTAACCTGAGCCATGGCATAACAGTGGCAAAGGCAACTCACAATCCAGGCAGAAATTCCCTTGATTTTAACAGACTGTTCCTTCTGATCAGGACTGAGGGAGACAAACAGCTGTTTGGAATGCCTTGATTCTGTTCAGATGAATCTTAAGGACCCTGTTAACATCCAGTTAGTGAAGAGTCCTTCCTCCCCCATTTTGGAAGTTGGAAAATTAGGTAAGCAGGACTAAGGCCTGGTTAAGATAGAACTCTGACACCAGTTTTGGTAGAAACCTGTGTAAGCACCCTCTGGGAGCTTACTAGTTAAAAGTGTAGCTAGGCAGGAAAGACTGTGGTGCTGGTAGGTCTGGGGTTTGGACTTGCTTGCTGCTAGCAGGGGGCACCATCTCAGAGGATATAAATAGTAGAAAGATTACATTTTGAGAGGGATTGGAAAGGGGAGGGAAGAAAGAGCTGGAGGTTTGGGCCCACAGTTCGGCCAGAGGGCTGTGGAGGGACACCTGCCACCCTGGCCCTCCTCCGAAGACCCGCATATAGAGAAGTGTGGCGGTTCAGGCAGTTAAGTAAGGGGAAGCAGTGCAGCAACAAGCCTGGGTCTTGTCGGTGCTGTTGAGAGCCAGAGCCTGTGATAGGCAAAAAAGGATGGAGGCCCACCAAGTGATCTCTGGTACCTTGGTTGGGTAAGCACCGAGGGGGGCCCTGTATTTTAAGTAATCTCACCCATAGGCGAGTGCAACCTGGGAGCCACTGAGTGTTCTGTGGGTGGGCCAGCTATGGTAGATTGGGACTGGGGCACAGTTCAGAGGTGGCAGCCTGGACTGTTGAGGGCACAGCGGTGGTAGCTCTGCCCCCCCTTTTTCCCTTGCCAGTGGCCACTACAGTGGTTGGGCTTTCAGGGGGGTGCAGCCTGTGGATGTAGGGAAAGGTCCATGTGGGGAATGTTTGGTTGGGACCCCTGTGGGTTGGCAGTCTGTCCCAGTGCTCCGTGTGGCACAGTCGGCAGTCCCCTGGGTGAAGGCAGTCCAGAAATTGAAATCGCTGCATGAGTGGATAGTGCCTCTGGTTCTCTGTAGGTCTGGGAGTGTGCAGAATTCCTTGGAAAGACTTCGGTCTCTGTAGGTCTGGGGATGTGCAGCACTCTGCAGGGGAGGACAGTCTGGTGCATGGCATCAGTGATTGGGTATCCAGAAGGTATTTGGTGGTTCGGTTCTTGCTAAAGAACACCAATTTTACTGTGTAAGACCTTGAAGTGAAAAGAAAGCTCCCCTGTATTGTAAGGCATCCCTCTGTGTAGAAGGACAAAAGCAAGGCATAGTAAGTAATGGGGTTAGGAAAATAGAAATGTCTAGTGCTGTCACAATTGCTACCTCAGTTTAAGTTATGCTGAGACTCAGAGAATGGAAAAGTAAGCAAGTGCTTGTGTGAAGACAGAATAAAGTGGAGGGAATATGAAATGAAACTGCTGCTGAATTGGGAATGCTCCTAAGGGCAGCCTGTTTCAGGGTATCCAGTGAGTATAGCGACTGAATATGAGCGACTGTCAAAACGGTGACTCATATTCAGCAATATCCCCATGGGCTGCCCTGCAAGGGTAGCAATCCTCCCAGTAAAAAGCGAGTGTAGGGTGACCAAGGGGATAGCAAGGGGGATAGTTGCTGTGTTTGTAGCTGGAGTGGTGAGCCTGCTGCAGCCGAGCTAACCATGTGGTGTGAGGGTGACTAGTTCTGGCGCAGTAGGTACTGGGTTCAGGGCTGGGGACTGGGAGACACTATTTTGCTGCTGCCTGAGGCTGCATTAATTTTTTGTGCCACAACAGGAGTGTCACCCCCTTCCCAACAAGCACCCCCCCTGGAGTTAGGACTCTACAGTCAGGGGGGTGAGGGAAGCATAGCCTCCCCTGTGAAAACACTTAGTGTTGTTGCCGGATGTCTTCTCACCAGCATGTGTATATTGCTGATTTGCTTTTCGGTGATATATACTCATCATAATAGCGATCGCTGTTTTGCGATCGCTATTATGACATGGAACCCTGTTTCGGCACACCGGATTGCAGCTGTCAGGAATGTAGTCTTTTCAGCTCAAGGGAATGTCTGCATGCAAGCTGAATCAGTCTGTTGGCAAAATAGACTGTTGCAGAACAAATATCAGGTGCCTACCTGTAGAGTAACCCTACTGTGAACCGTTTATCCCCTGGTTCATGGAATGACTGTTCCAGTTTATCAACTGTTCATTAAATGGGATCCCCGGTTTCTGCAGCAGTTCTGGTATTTGACTCATTTGTTGGAGAAACTGTTTTTGCTGCTAAAAGAAGTTTGCCTCCACAGTCAGCCACCAGTGTGTTCCAGGGTGTGATCCCAGAGAACTATTGCACCATCGAGGAGGGCGTCAAGAGGCCTGCTTGGAGAAGACTGACCACAAAGGCCTGTGGGGAAAGCTGGCAAGGCCAGGCAGGTGAAGGTATGCATCATCCCACTAGTGCATCACCCCTGCATCGTTTGGCACTCCGAGGGCACCCCAGATGGAGCAACTCCATCACCAGCAACACTCAAAGGAATAAGGTACTGCTTTTCCGGTCTAATTTCTTGGACTGTGTTTTCATGGTTGTACAGTGCCTTCCTCCTACTAAGTTACCATCAGGATACCCCTGGACATCGTGAGGCGGGGGGGATTACACCCGGGGTGTGCACAGAGAACTATCTTGTCTTTATGGAAAACAGTATATGTTGTAACAGTCCCCTTCACTAACCTTGGCTGATCCAGGGCCTTCGGGTTCATAACAACATGTCGGCAGAAGGGGACCGTATGATCCATCTCATCTGCCCAGATTACCTACCTCCCATTCTGTTCTTCCGAGAGTACCGCAGTACTTGTCCCACACTAGCTTAAAAGCAGTGACTGTTTTGGCCCCCACAACCTCTGGTGGTAAACTATTCCAAGGGTCCACCACCCTCTCTGTGAAGCAGAACTTACAAATGTTGGTTTTAAACTTACCCCCCATTAGTCTCACACTGTGCCTCCTTGTTCCAGTGGTCTCATTTTGTTAAAGAGGTTTTCTGCTTGTATCTTATTTATGCCCTTTATGTATTAAAAAGTTTCTATCCCTGTCGTCAAGGTACAGGTCAGAAGCATAGGATGACCAGGAGCAGTTGTAAAATTCTCAATGAGTGTTTTATTATTAGTAATAACAGCAAAATAAAAAATAAACATTTCTTCAGTATAACCATTTACAAAGGCAGTACAGAGAAAACTAAGTCCTTCTTCTGATGGTATCTCAATTCAAAGTTTCAGTCTCTCTAACAGAAGCACTGCAGCTCATTAAGGAGACAGTGTTTTCTCACAGAATGTTCTTGTCAGTTTCCAATGTTCTTGCAGGTGCAGCAAAAGACCATAATGACCCAGAACTGACTTCTTGTTGACAGCTCTGTAAAGTTTGCACACCAGCATCTCAGTTTACCCCTTTGAGTTCCAAATACTTTTTTGCAATCATTTCAATGGTATAACTATATACAGTTTTAAACAAAGGGATCCCAGTGTCAGTAACATTTCCACATAAAGATTCACATATATATTTTTTTTTTAACAGCAGATATGCAAGGGGCAAGAAAATACAGAAATAGCAAGGTAAGGCAGAGAGAAAGCAAGAGGCAGAGAATTGCAAAACCATCAGAGTGATCAGTTCCTAGGTCTCTCAAAAAAATTTAGTTGTGCAACCAGACAGACAGGAGACAGAAAAAGGAGAGGCTAGAACAGACCCTTGCGTTTAAACTCTGTCTGCATAACAAATGGGACAGAGCCTTATTCAACCCTGTCACATAACCCCCCCCTTAAAGAGGGAACCTGATTTACAAAAACATGTTTCCAAAATGTTCTTTTAAATTCCTGTCTAACATTAGCTTATAACCTTTACAGTTCAGTGCATACGCAGCATAGCAAACAGAGAAGTTTCAACTCACATTTTTTCAGCCTTTGAAATTCTCAATTCCTGATCCATAGCTTGACAGAAAATCAACATTGACGCTCGTTCCCAGATTTGTGCATCACTTTAAATTTAAATGGCTGCAGTGCCAGGTACCACCATATGATTCTGGAATTTTTATCCTTCATTTGATTAAGCCAACAGAAAGGATTATGATCTGTTATAAGTACAAAGTCAGCTCCTAGTAAGTAAACATTAAGGGACTCCATTGCCAATTTTGCTGCAAGGTATTCCTTTTCAATGGCGGAGTAACTTTTCTCTATGTCATGCAATTTCCTACTTATGTACAGAATAGGATGTTCTTGTCCATCTATATGCTGACTCAAGACTGCACCTACGCCTACCTCTGATGCATCTGTCTGTAACAGAAATTGTTTCTCAAAATGTGGGCTTGTTAAAACAGTGGCTGAACACAATACAGCCTTAATGGCCCAAAAAGCCTTGTCACACTCTGGGGTCCATTTCACATTATTCAGGAACCGTTTCTTTGGGAGTTCAGTGAGCGGAGTAGCTAACTCAACAAGGTTAGGAACAAATCTCTGATAATAACCAGCCAGCCCTAATAATGACCCGATATGTTTCTTGATTTTGGGGACAGGGCTGTTAGCTACAGCCTCTGGCTTGACTTCTCTATTTCCCAAAACATAGCCCAAATATTTGATTTCCTGCATGCCCAGTGCACACTTGGTAGAATTAATCATCAGACATGCCTTTTTGATTGATTGGATAACTGCTCATAGGTGAGCCAGGTGGCTTTTCCAGTCTGGACTGTACACGACGACATCATCCAGGTACGCAGCACAATAACCAGTGTGAGGTGATAAAATTACTTCCATGTGCTGTTGAAATGCAGTGGGTGCACCATGTAAACCAAATGGCATGGTGGTGAATCCTATAGGAGTGGCAAATGCAGGTTCATCTCTGGATTCTTTAGCTATGGGCATTTGCCAGTAACCCCTGGTGAGATCACGGGTACTGATATACTTGGCACTCCCCAGTCTGTCCACCTAATCATATTCTGGGCATAGGATAACTGTCAAATTCTGACACTAAGTTTTCTAAAATCAAGGCAGATTTTTACATCCCCTTTTTTGTTTATAATCACCATTGGTGATGACCAAGTACTTCTCGATTCTTCTAGGATACCCAATTCTTTCATTTTTTTGTATTTCCTTAACCAAGTCTGCTCTTAACCACTCTGGTAATCTATATGTCTTTTGTGTAATAGGGCGAGCATTCCTTGTCACTATTACGTGCTCGACACCTTTTGCTCAGCCTGGTACTGTGGTAAAAGTACTGTTAAATGTCTTTAGCAAGTTACAAATTTCTGTGATTTGTTCAGAGGTTAAGGAAACATTCACCTTTACAACATTAGCAGTTACAGTTTGTTCTAGTCTGTCATAAGCTACATCAATATCTTCTTTATCAGTTTCTGGTAAAACCAGCAAAACAGCTTTTGGTGTTTTTTCAACCTATTTCTTGAGAAGGTTAGCATGGTATAGCTTAGTAGGATTTTTCCATATCAGGGGTCTTGTTTCATAGTTAACTGTGCCAGTATGTCTAAGCACTTTATAAGGTCCTTGTCACTTCATTAACAGTTTATTTTCTGTAGTGGGTAACAGTAGCAAGACCTTTTCACCTGACTCAAAAACATTTTCTTTTACCCCAAGGTCATTATACACCGTCTGCTGGTTTTGGGCCTCTTCCACGATTACTATGGGCAATTTCAACATATTTTGCTAGCTTCTTTCTCAAGGCATACATATAAAAAATAATATATTGTTTCTGATGGGGGTTATCTTCCCATGTTTCTTTTATTACTTTTAGTGACCCTCTAGGTTGTTTACCATACAGCATTTCAAATGGTGAAAAACCTGTTAATGCCTGTGGCACTTCTCTGTAAGCAAAAAGCAGGTAAGGTAAGTACTGGTCCCAGTCTTTCCCTTCCCCTTTTACAAACCTTTTTTATGGGAAGGCTTTAAGCCTCAGGTTCAATGGGTGGAGCAACAATGTCACTCCCCCATCAGGCCTTAAAAGGCCACTCCTCCTGGACTGTTCCAGGATTCGTTCTTCATTGCAGCCAGAGGCTCCATCGACTGTCCATTCTCCTGCTCCCGCTTCTTGTTGTTTCCTTGTGTTGCCCCTTTTCCTTGCATCGCCTCTGGCAGCCCTCCTCTCCCCTCCCATCTCTCTGCCTCTGCTATCCCCTGCTGCTCTGGCGGTTGCTCAGTCCTGTCCCTCGCTCCCCCCCCCCGCCTTCCCAACATTTTTCTTGGCTCCTCTGGAGCTCTGTGTTCCCCCGCTCTCTTTCCTCGTCTTGCTTTACCTTCCAGTCATCTACCACCTGGGGAACATCTGTGTTTGGCTCTTATCATTGGCACTCAGGTGTGCCATTACCTATGAGTGCCTGGCTCCCCGCTTCTGCTCGTTCTCAGACCCTGTCACCCTTGCTCCTATCTGTGCTCTCACCCCTTCGCTTGCCTCACCGTTCCAGGTCACTCCCGGGTGCTCCTTCGCTGGTGGCAGTTTGTTCTCACTCTTCTTCCTGCCAGCTGCCCCCACCGACCTGCTCCACGTCTCTCGCATTTTTCTTTGGTGTATTCTGTGTCTTCCTGCATCTCTCAGACCTCCCTCCAGCATCACTATCTGCAGTGCGCTAAGCTGGAGGTCGAGCGTGTGGGGGGGTTGCTTCTCAGACATGTGTTATCTGTTCACTTTCAGCTTATAGTTGCATCACAGATCATCTGCAACCCCGGAACTTCTGGGTGCCTAGTGTCCCCCAGAACCTCAGCATTTACTATCTCTATTTCCTCCAGCACATTCCGCTAATTCCCAGCATCATTACTTGTATTCTCCAGCTGTGGCGCATTTTTCCTGACCCTCCTTTCCTCTCCTTTGATGGATCTGACTTCTGCCAGGCTTTGTTCGCAGCTTGTTGCCTTCTCTGTGACTCTCCCCTCTTTTATAGTTCAATTCCCTCACCATTTTCTTCCAAGTATCTTACTTCTCTTCTTACTGATGTATTGGCACAGCTTCCAGCTGCTGGCATTTACCTTTTTTTTTTTATATATCTTTCCACGTTTTTTTTCCACAGTACCACCTGTTTGTAGCCTTCTTCTACTTGATGAGCTTCCATCTTGCCCGTACCCTCTTCCCCTCATTCGTCTTTAGCGTTGGCCTTCACCGCTCATTGTTCTGGTTACCCCGTGCTACGCTTTCTGCCTTTCATCCCGACTGTGCTTCCCCATGGTGGGCGCTCACCCTCCTCCTCCCATTCCTTCCACCCTCCATTCCTCTCTTTCTCTGACCTCTGCTTTCTTTTGGGGGCTTCCCTCTCCTGCCGTCCTGCTATACCATCATACTCTACTCATTCACATTGTCTAATATTCCCTCCTGCCTACTCATCTCCTCTGACCCTATTCCCTCATTCTAGTCAAACCTATTCAGATGTCCTCCTGGTACTGCCTACCTCACCATCTGCTGCCAGCTTCACCAGCCGCTATCGCTCCAACCTTCCTGCAATTCTATCCATTCCTAATTTGGCTCTCAATGGACCTGGCTGGCATGCACTCCCATAATTACCAATAACTGGTAGCTTCCTCATGACATGAGTCTGGTTCTCCTTCGCGCAGTCTGACCTCAGGGTCTACTTACATCGATTAATCAAGCATACCTCTCATTGGGACTTATGCTACCTCATCGAACTGCTCTCCATTCGAAGACATGCCTTCCACATCCACTGCTCCTTGGCTCAGGGCTAGACTGCAGCTGACGGTCTCGCTCTGCATCCACAATGTCCGTATCTAGAGCATGGGAAGCTCAGAGCAAAGTCCTTCTCCCTGGTCCATAGCAGGAATGTCTTCACTCCGAGTGGACCTTCAGTCGTCCCTCATCTCGGCGATACCTCTGGATGTAGAATTTATGACTTCCAGCTACAAGGGGTGGGGCTCTCATCATCAGAGCCCCTTTGGCTGCCCAAGCAGGTTCAGAGGCACCCACTACGCTATTCTCCATCAAGACCGCCTCTGGCTCACCTGGTCTGTTTCGTAGGCTCGCATAGGCCAGCTCAGTGCCTCAGATGTCATCTCTCTCCTCTCTTGCTTTTGAGAGTCTAGTTGCAGAGAAATCACTCGCAACCCTCAACAGCTGTCCAGTTAGGACAGAGTGAGAGCTTCCTCTAAATTGGAATATTTCCCACCTCCATCGATCCAGACTCTAAATTGCAGTAGCTGAGCCGTCACTAATCAAAACATCCTTCAGCCTGGAGGGAAGGCAACCTAGGCCTTGGATCTCCAGAGGTTTCCTCCTCAAAGGGAGTTCTTCCTCTATTCAGTGCCAATGGTCATAATATTAGTCAGGGTTCATGCTTTCATAGCTTCCATAGTTAGGTTCCACTGTTGGATGGGGTCAGAAGGTGGCCCAGGTTGTTCCTTCTGTCCTTAGGAAGTCCCCCCTTCTGCATCTTGTAAGATTTCCTTTCATTCCTTGTCCTAGCCTTCTATCGTTCTTCTC
This sequence comes from Neoceratodus forsteri, assembly GCA_016271365.2. Classification (NCBI taxonomy): domain Eukaryota; kingdom Metazoa; phylum Chordata; order Ceratodontiformes; family Ceratodontidae; genus Neoceratodus; species Neoceratodus forsteri. The sequence goes on along the minus strand of CM057456.1, from coordinate 158,423,427 downwards.
CTGTCCTTTCTTTCTATGTTGGTCACATTTATTTCCGGTCTAGATTTCTTCTGATTTCTCGCCTCTTTGATGCTTGACACCCTTTTGGGAATTCTTCCTAAGCTACCTTTAGCCAAGGTAATTATTCCCATGGCACCTGTGGGGGGATCCCTCCTCTAGAGTGCCTTGTGTCGTACCCCTACAGGGTTGTATATCCCATGGATAGAAAAGCGAACAGCCACAATGTATCAAAGTCGCACAAGCATGCATCTCATCCAGTTGTGTAAGCACAATTGAATGGGACGGCTTTAAGTCTGAGGTTCAATGGGCGGAGCAACAAGGTCACTCCCCCATCAGGCCTTAAAAGGCCACTCCTCCTGGACTGTTCCAGGATTCATTCTTCATTGCCCCACCATCCACCCCTCATCCTCCAGCAGCTCGCCTCCTCTTCTTCCAGTGGGCAGGCTTCTTCCTAAGCTACCTTTAGCCAAGGGAATTATTCCCACGGCACCTACTTTGGGGGGGGGGGAACCCTCCTCTAGGGTTCCTTTCATCGTACCCCTACAGGGTGGTATATCCCATGGATAGAGAGGGGCAAACAACCACAAGGTATCAAAGTCACACAAGCATACATCTCATCCAGTTTTGTAAGCAGAATTGAAACGTGTTTTAGAGTTTGATTAAAACGCTCAACAAGCCCATCCGTCTGAGGGTGATAAGGGGAGGTTCTTACGGTAGTGACACCTAGGAGTCTGTACAGCTCCTTCAGTAATACAGCACCAAAATTACTACTCTGATCAGTAATAATTTCTTTAGGTATGCCCACCCTGCTGAAAATTTTGGCAAGCTTTGCTGCCACTTTTGAGGCTGTGACTGTATGCACTAGAACTGCCTCTGGGTATCTAGTAGCATAGTCACACACTACCAAAATGAATCAATTACCCTTTTTACTTTTGTCTAAGGGGCCAACCACATCCATTGCAATTCTCTCAAAAGGCACATCTATCAAGGGTAGGGGCACCTTGTCTTTTTTAGTCACTGGGGCTACTTTCTGCTACTTAGCACAATAACTGCAATAGGTAGCAACATCTTCATGAATTCCAGGCCAGTAAAATCTGTACAGTAATCTGGCAAGGGAGCGATTCCTCCCAGAGTGACCAGCCATAGGACTATCATGTGCTATCTAACAACTCAGATATACACTTTTGTGGTATAACCAATTGTTCTATCTGGTCATGTGTCTGAGGTTTAACCCAAACTCTGTACAGTAGCCCATTACATTTTTTTTTTTTTTTTTTTTAAACATAGGTTTACCCTGTTTTGGTTTCACCCCCAGCAGCTTAAAATAACCGTAGAGAGAAATACTGTTAGCTTGTTCTGAAAGAAAATCACAACCAGTGATCAGTTTAGTTTCAGCATTTTCATATGTTAACACTTTATGTCCATCAGTCTTTTGTTGCCACCGTTTCTTCAGGCGTCATCTTTCTTTCCTGAACTTCCAGAACTTGGAGCTGTGCTCAAACAAGTCTGAATCAAAATCGGCGAAAGAAGAAAAAAAAAAAAGACCCCACCATCTGAGATTTTCTTTGCCTGAGCTCTTGTCCCCACAGCTGCTGAAGGATCAGCATTTATTCCCTCTTTGATTAACCCAGTAAATCCCGGAAAGTCATTTTCAATAATCACAGGTAACTTTGGCACTACCCCATTAATAGACAGAGTCACTTGGCTGGTGGGATAGTATCGAGTGTCCCCGTAGGTGCAGATAACACCAGTAACCGGTCCTTTTGGACACTGTTTTCCCGGCACTTCAACATGCACTAGGGTCTGTCTGCTTCCTGAATCTGTAAGTCCCTTCACAGTCTCATCTCCCACCTTCACATCTGTTAAGTACTTGCCCTAATTTGCTAAGGACAAATCTGCTCCAGTGTCACTCTTCTTACTACGGCAATTTCTTACAGTATGACCTGGTTTATGACAGTTATAGCAAACAAAGTCTTTGGGTGCACAATAGTTACACCCACTGGATTTCTTATCAGACTTGGAGTTTAAATGGGAAAAGGAGTGTCTTATTGGTGCTTGGCTGTTACCTCGCTACTGTGGCGTCTGGCCAATTCGTAGGCTTCAGCCAAAGAAACAGCCTTTCCCCCACTTTTTGGTCAGTGTTCTTTACCCAAAGCTGTACGTCTGTGGTTAGGATGTTGATGAACTGCTCTATTATAAATGTTGTCATGATCTGGGGGAGTGTTTTGCCCTCTGGTTGGAGCCATTTCATCATGAGTTCTCAGAGTCAGGTGAAGGTTTCTCGAGGACTGTCGACAGAGTCGTACTTGAGAGACTGAAATCTCTGCCTGTAGGTCTCTCCTGAGATGTCATAGCTTAAGAATCTCTCTTTTCACTGGTCATATTGCTGTAGGCAAGTTGGGTTTTCCCTGTCTGGTAAGGTACCAGTCTGACTGCCCACTGCTGCTTTGGCCACTGGCAGGCTGTGGCAACCCTCTCAAAAGTTGTCAGGTATGCTTCAATATCATCCGAGGGACACAACTTTGTAAGTTTAATGTATTTTAAGTTGTTTGTGTCTTGTTGCTGTACTGGACCAGTGCCAAATCCTCTAGCTTTGATAATTTGCAAGGCATCCATCCATCACTGCACCTCTTCTCTTTGTTTCTCCTGTCACTGCATCTCTTCTTTTCTGTGCTTCGAGTTGTTGCACTTCTTTTCTCTGTGCCTCTAAACGTTGAATCTCATTCTCTCTGCTGCATCTCCTCTCTTCTCTATTTCTCTGCCTCTGTTTGTTGTATAGCCCACAATTTGAAAAAGGCAGTCAAGCTTTCAGGTTCTGTCACTACCTGTCTCCCGCCCCAAAAAAAAAAAATCACTGGTGCTGGCTGGCTGTACAGTCTCAGCTAGTTTGGCTGCCATTCTTCTGGTAATCATAGAACATAGAAACAGACTGACAGCAGATAATGACTTCTTGGCCCACCCAATCTGCCCATTTCTCTACCTATTGGATAAGCTGCAGATCCTAGTTAACCAACAGCCTACTACTTCCTAACCCCCACCTACCACCCACCAGAATTGCCTTGTCTGTCCCATTCATTCTTGCAATCACTCCTGGACTTGCTGCTACAGAATCCACACCTTTCTTCTATGCTTGCCTGTTAGCAGGTCTAGTACCCATGCACAAAACTCCTGACTTGGAGCATGCACCACGTAAATCCCACAGTCTGACACCATATGTCATTGAGGGACAGGTCAGGAAACATAGGATGACTAGGATCAGTTGTAAAATTTGCAATGAGTGTTTTATTATTAGTAATAAAAGTAAAATAAAACAAATTTATTTGTTTAGTATAACTATTTACACAGGCAGTACAAACAGAAAACTAAGTCCTTCTTCTGAGGGTATCTCTTAATTCCAAGTTTTAGTCTCTCAGACTCCGACTCTCCTTGTCTCTCTAGCAAAAGCATTGCTGCTCTTTTTATATCAAGTCTTTGCAGGGAGCTCATTAAGGAGACTGTTTTTTCACAGAATGTTCTTTTCCCTTTTTCAATGTTCTTGCAAGTGCAGCAAAAAGAACATAAATGACCCATAACTGACCTCTTGTTTACAACTCTGTAAAGTTTGCACACCAGCATCTTAGTTTAACCCCTTGAGTTTCAAAGTTTTTTTTTTGCAGTCATTTCAACAGTATAACTATATACAGTTTTAAACAAAAGGATCCCGATATCAGTGACATTTCCACATAAAGATTCACATATATTTTTTAACTGCAGATATGCAAGGGGAAGAAAAGACAGAAGTAGCAAGGGAAGGCAGAGAGATAGCGAGAGGTGGAGAATTGCGAAGCCACAGTGGTCATTTCCTAGGTCTCACAAGAAAATCTGGTTGAGCAACCAGACAGAAAAGGGAGAGGATAGAACAGACCCTTGCATTTAAACTCTTTCTGCATAACCAAGGAGGCAGTATAGCACAGTGGTTCAAGGCTCTGAGCTGCAAACCTGGAGACCTGGGTTTGAATTCCACAGCCCCCACTTGCATATTGTGTAACCCTGAGCAAGTCACTTAACTTCCTTGTGCTCCCAGGTCGCACCTGTAAACAAGCTTTCAGCTTGGTGTCTCTTTCCTGGTAAAAAAAACAAAAACAAATAAAAAAAACCCAAATGGGGCAGGTCCTTTTTCAATCCCGTCACATTCCCCCCGGTTTCTCTTTTGCTCGAGGGAGTACATTTGCAGTTGCTGTAGTCTAGATACATATTGCCCCTGGTGCAGTTCTTGTACCATTTTAGTAGCTCTCCTCTTTACAGCCTCTAAGCGGTCTATGTCCTTTTTTAGGTGTGACCTTCAGAACTGTACACAGTACTGGAGATGTGGCCTCACCAAGGGCCTGTACAGATTGCTTCCTACTTGTAATGCCCCTGTCATTACATCTAAGGATGCTACTAGCCTTTCTGTGCCAGCATTTCACGCAGTCTACCCACCTCTAAATCATCGGAAATAAGTACTGAGAGGTCCTGTTCGAGTTTTGTTTCGGTTAATTGTTCACCATGGATTGTGTATGCTTTCCTTGGGATTCCTTTACCTAGGTGCATGACTTTGCTCTTTCTGGCATAAAATTTCAAGTGCCAGACCCTAGACCATGCTTTTAGGGTCTTTAGAGCTGCTTCCATTGCTGCCATTCCTTCAGTTGTATCTACCCTGTTGCAGAGCTTTGTATCACCTGCTAACAGGCATATCTTACCCTGCAGGCCATCAGCAATGTCACTGATGAATATATTGAAGAGGATTGGACCAAGGACAGATCCTCATGGCACACCACTGATCACCCTTCCCTCACTAGACAGTGTTCCATTGACTATGGCCCTCTACGTTCTATTGTACACACCTCTGAGGGGGCCGGCATGGGTTCATGAGTGGACAATGATATACTGGAGTGGAATGGTACAGTGCCTCCACCTGGGGTAGTGATATGGGATACCAGTGGGATAAATTCCAGGTTAACACCCCCCAGGAAAATACAATAACTACCCCCACAGTAAATACATGCACTTTCCAGTAACCAGCAACACTATATTGTACCATAAACCAACTTTTCATTTCATTATGGGGAGAAGGTGAACAGGGAAGAAAATAGTGCAAGAACTATACCTCACACTATGTCCCTCACCTCCCACCTGGTGGTGAACCCAGCTTTATACAGTGTTCACCCGACAGACCTCTTGACGTCTTCCTCTCCGGTAATCTTTTCAGGGAACTGGGCAGGCTGGAAGTTCCAGTCTCTTTCTGCTTGGCACACAGCTTTAAACCCACACTTACAGTGGGGCTTTGGCTCAGTCTCTGGCCCCAGTGCACACTTCTCCAGCTAGACTCAATTCTGCAGCTTTCAAACTCTTTCCCCTCTGTGGAAAACACAGTGGCTCAGTTTTTATTCTCCGCTGCAAAATCTGTTTACCCTCTGCTGCAAATTCACAATCTCTAATTTCAGGCTGCAATTTGCAAAGTCACACAGCAGGTGCAAATCTTGCTTCAGGGAACACAGTCCATGACTTGGCTTCCTCTCCCTGTTGACAATCTCCGCCAGGCTCTTTACCTCTGTTTGGCTTTGAGAGCAGCAAGGCTGTTGGGCAAACAACCAGGCTTTTGGGCTAGGTAGCCCATAGCAGTCAATCATGCTCGCTTGCGCTCTGGAATCTCTATGAATTTCTCCCCCTTTTGGCAGGCTGCCAGTCTCTCATATTTCTTTTTAAAAGTCCCATTGTGATTGGCTACATCATTCCCGGGCACACAGGATGCACTTTGACATTTTCTCAGCAGCTCCCCTGCTGCAGGAGTCCCCTGGGGGCCGCCATATTTGTTTACAATATGCTACCATGGCAATGGAAGCCTATAACTTTAATTTTAAGACCTTCCAGGGGCTAATATTCATTTGTTCTGGCCCCGCTTGCATAATGGGGCAAGAAAAACTCCTTATCCACTTTATGGGAGCCTCCATTTGCCCCACAGGGCTCCCAAAACAATAGGCACCTGTTTTTGTGCCTTTCTCCAATTGCCACTATTGGAGCACTGCTTCAAGATTTGTGGCTGTGCATACAGTGCACGGTGGCCATCTTTATTATTTACTTTTGGCTCGGTCTTTTCCAGAGGCTTCTCCCTGGATCCAGAAAGTCCCCTGAGGCACAAAAACACTGGCGGACCTCAGCCCACTTCTGCCACAGGGCAGAGGAACAAGGTGGTTTAGTGGCCACAACCATGGAAGTTACAGGTGCTCTTCATGGCCCAAAGCCCTCCCAGAGCCACTGGCAAGATGCCACAGGGCCACAACCCCTTAAGGTAAGTCCCACAGGATTGGAGGGTTTACAGGAGTATCTGAGATCATAGCATGGCTTTTAGACACACTGTGAGCAGAGGTAATGGCTACCAGAAATGCTGCTTTCCAAGTTAAAATCTTCAAGTAGCACATCACAAAGGGCTCACACAGGGCTTGCAAATATGCACATCAAACACAAAGTTGATATCCCTGGCAGCTACTGGTTTTCTGATGGAATTGTGTGTGTGTAAAATACCAAAATCCAAAAGGACAGCACGCATCAGGAGAGCTGTGCCAGTGCTGTCACCAGACTGCCAGGTCCCGAGCCAATACACGAAAATCTAAAGGACAGCAATCATTCTGAAGCAGACATGCTTGTGTGTAAAATATCCTTGAGGAAACTTTTAACAGTGGCAGTTGTGCCAAGTAGAGGATACGGTCAGACTTGTGATATGCTGAAACAGCACACAGGTGGACCATCACAGTGAAATACTGTAGACCAGCATCAGAACATTCCAGCAGGTACTCCAGAACCTTCTTAGATGGACATCTAAAGTGGTCCATGTTGGTTTTAGAGCACCAGATGGAAAATCTTCTCCATTTGACTGTTACGTTTTCCTAGTGGAAGGTTTAAACACAGCCAAAGGTACTTCAGAGAGACACAGATATTTCAGAGACCCTCTAAGATACCTTGTACTTGTTCAGACCTATTTCTTCTGAAGCCAGGCCGGTAGGTGAAAGGAGAACAGGCTGGGATGGACCAGGTGATCCTGTGTCAAGAAGTCCATCCTGAGTGGTAGAGTCCTTGGTTTGCTGACTGAACATCTGTTGAACAGACAAAACCATACCTGTTGAAACCAGCAGTGAGCCACGAATAATTTTGCCCCCTTGCACCTCCAATCGAGTAATACTCTCTGAACAAGAGAGACTGGAGGGAATGCATATAGAAACCAATTTTGCCACTGCAGTATGAATGCATCCTGACAGAAAGTACAATGTCCTGGATTTCTGAAGCAGAATCAAAGCAGTTTGGCATTGAGTAGGCAATGCAAAAAGGTCCACATCTGGGGTACCCCACTCACCAAATATGGTCTCACGATGTCTGGAACTAGTGACCATTCGTGAGGACTGACTTCTGACTGAGGTCGTCTGCCAGTGTGTTCTGGACTCCTGACAGGTAGATTGCTTGGAGCAGAATCCCCTGCTCCAGGCACCATTCCCACACTCTCATCGCCTCCCTGCAGAAAGGGTGAGATAGGATAAGAGTGTGCTCCTTTTTAAGTTCGCCGTGCCTGCATGCTGCTAATTTACTGCTATGAGTAGTGTGTGTGAAAACTTCAAAAGAAGGAGTCACCAAACAACCGATCACTGTTCAGTCATTGAACAATGTGTCAAATGCAGCCAATTCCACACATGTGCAGTAGCGCCACTGCATCTGTGCATGTGCAGAAACCACACACTTCCCGGGAAAGCCGACATCGGGGTGCCCAATCCCAGTGTTGGCATGTATCCCCCTGCCTCCACATTGTGGCACATTGGAAGCCCACCCCAGTGTGCCGAGACAGTTTTTGTATTTACCCTGACACCAGGATGCCTACTTCCAGTGTCTGATGCCCCCACCCCCAAACTCAATTTCTTTGCCGATGGGGGTGCCCAATCTCCATCACCATCAGGCCCCCCAACTCATGTGGCACACTGGGAGTCCACGCCAGTGTGACAAAAGTATTTTTTTTTTTTACCTGTAAGTAAAGAAAATCGTCCCCCAGAGACTTTTTTTTTTTTTAAATAACCTGCAACAAAAGCGGTCCTTCGTCGTTTCTCCCATCCCCCTCCTCCATCCCGACCCTCCCTCCGCGCACACACCTCCCTCCTCACCCCATACTTACTCTCCAGAGGTCAGAAGCAGCGATCTTTTGTGAACTGGGATGCATCTGCATGCTTCAAATGCCGACTGCAAACTGAAGAAAATCACTGTAAGCCCTGTAACGGGAGTCAATGAGGGAGGGGGGTTTCAACTTAGGTTGATATCTCAGCCATTTTTAGGACCTTTGGCCCCAAATTTTCAACATGGGTTTTTTGGCACCCCACGTCATGAACATTGGCACTGTCATTTCGTTTCTTGGTCCCAAAAGATGATTTTGTGGTCGCTGCGCGGAATCACCTTTTGGGACCAATTAACGAAATGACAGTGCTACAGTTCATGAGGAGAGGTCCTCGAAACCCATGTTGCAAATCTGGTGAAAAAATTCCCAAAAATGACTGCGTTATGAGCGTGCATTGCGCAGTTTCTATGCATGCTCGTAACTTCACCAATTTTTTATATTTTCACTCCAGATTTTCAATATTGCCATTTTATTACACCTCCTTATGAACAGTATAGTTGTCATTTTTCACATCCTACTCCAAATGCGTTTTCACACCTGTGGCGCAGAATGGCGTGGCCACTGTTTGAAATCCACTTTTGGGACAGATTAACAAAATCATAGTGCCACTGTTCGTGAGGACAGGTCCACAAATGGCCATGTTCAAAATTTGGTGAAAAAATTCCAAAAAATGATTGTGTTACAGGCATGCATTGCACAGTTTCTAGGCACACTCGTAACTTCGCCCGTTTTTCACATTTTCACTCCAGATTTTCAACAGTGCCATTTTTTCACACCACCTCATGAACAGTACAGCTGTCATTTTTCACATCCTGCCTGAAATGTGTTTTTGTACCTGTGGCACCAAAAGGCGTAGTCACTGTGCAAAATCACCTTTTCGGGATTAAGTAATGAAATGATAGTGCCACTGTTCATGAGGTGGGGTCACAAAAAGCCCATGATGAAAATCTGGAGTGTCGAAGGTGCGACTTGGGATAGTCGGCAATAATGCTAACGCCATTCCACCCCCACCCTGCAGCCAGTGACAAGCATTGGCCCAAATGTTCACCCCATTCTCCTATACTGCACCCATATCAGCATATTTCCTTATGGAATGGGATGAGCATAAGGCCTGAAGACCCCAAGGCACACCGAGACACCTGTCTGTGTCTGCAGGGTAGGGTGAGGTGAAATGGCGTGAGCGTTAAGGCCAACGACCCAAAGGCACACCCACAATGCCTGTCAGTCTCTGCAGGGTGGGGGTGGGATTGGAGTCAGTTCAATACTTCACTGCCATTCCTATTATGCATCTCTCTAACTCCTGCACTACCAATACCAATGCCAGCAAGCAAACATTCAGCATTGACAAATGCTTGTTATACTTTCCAGTGATTTTGTCAAAAGTACGGTAAACTACCTAAGAAGGTCCTTGTTAGTTAAGTGACTGCCTTTCTTTGACAAAATCACTGGAATGCATAAAAACAATCTTTTACAAATTGCCCCCATTAAATTCTATGGAGCGCCTTCTCGTGCTTTTCCTTAAGTAATGCAGTGAACTTTCGGCATTGAAAAATGCTTGTTTATATATAATATTTTATCTCCTTGTTCGCTCCGGCGGCTTCCTTCTGATCAACCGCCCCTCCCAGCCCTGTCACCTCTGAGACATACCTTGACCGTGTCCTCTGCCACAGGACCATGGCCATGCCCAGCCACTGATGCAGAAGCCTGCAAGGGGTCGCTCTTCATCCCACCGCCTTGGGAGTTTTTCTGCCCAATTTTATCCCGATCCCTCCCTGTTGCTGAGGCACAACACGTCAGTGCTCATACGTGGAGGCGTGTGCATGCACACTGCGGAATCATGCAGCACCCTGCCTTCATTGCCATCCCCATCCTGTCCTACCCTCAGGCCTCCACCTTGAAGCAGTCAAGCAGTGGATTGCCAACCACCCTCCCCACGTGAGAAAAGAACTGTCCTCTGGACACTCAATCCTGTCCCTCTCCAGCCAATCCCTGGCAACCTGCTCACACCACAAACATGGGTCGCTGGCATGGCAGGAGGTAAGACATGATGTCTCAGCCCTCCATGCCACTGGGCTGGCTCTTTTTTGTTTGCTGATGTAATACATGAAAAACTTCTCTGTCTGGAGGAGGACTGTTTTGTGGCTGACTTGGTCCACTAAGGCTTTCAAGACCATACAGAACAGCTTGCATCTCCAACACACTGATGTGGGAATGAGTCTCTGATGGGTCTCAGACACCTTGTGTTTGGAGGCCTGGCAGTGGTCCCCCCATCCCAACAGGGAGGCATCTAAGGTGACAGTCACCTGAGGCTCTGGTTAGGAGAAGGGGAAGCCCCAGAGGAGGTTGTTCTTCACTGACCACCATGTGAGCGACCGAATTAGGGATCTTGTCACCTGAATTGGGCAATTCTGAAGGTGTGATGTCTGTGACCACTGGGTTGTCCTCATGTGCTAACATACCAGGGGAACTATGAACACTGGGGAAGCCATTAGGCCCAGCAAGCATTGCATGGAATGGGCTTGCACGGTTTTGCACTCCATGATGTAGCATGCCATTTGCAGACTTGCCTGTAGTCTGCTCCCTGGAAAGAAAGTCCGAGCTTGGGTTGTATCCAGAAGAACTCCTATGAACAGAAGTTAATGGGACAGTTGAAGCGGAGACTTTGAGGTTCAGCAAGATCCCAAGTGAAGTCAGGAACTGAGAAAGTGGTTCCTGCCTGTTCCATCTCCTGTCTGGATAGGCTTAAAATTAGTAAATCATCCAAGTACAGGAACACTTGGAGTCCTAACTTTGTCAGGTGTGTGGTGAGCACTGCAAAGCACTTTGCAAGGAGGGTACCTACTTGCTCACCCCCCACAGCTAGCAGTGGAACCAGTGAACCAGAGGAGTGGCTACCTCTACAAAGCAGTGTGCAAAAGATGGAGATTAGCGCCCAAGAGGTGGATAGGCAGAAAAGGGGCAAAATTCAGCAGAAGGGCAGGCAGCAAGGAGAACCAGGGATAAAGGACAACCAAGGAAGGGGCTGGAGTAGAACAGAGAAACAGTCTAGGGAGGTCAAATCATGGAAAGCCATGTGTGCAAATGCCAGGAGCCTTAGCAACAAGATGGAAGATCTGGAGGCTGTCATGGTGCAGTCAGACCTGGACATTGTGGTCATCACTGAAACCTGGTGTAATGATAACCACGACTGGGAGATGGCCATACCTGGCTACAACATATTCAGAAGAGACAGGGCAGGCAGAAAGGGAGGAGGTGGCACTGTATGTGAAAAATGACATAAGGGCCACAGAGATCCAGGAGAAACAAAATGGGGGAGAGATACTGTGGGTTAAGCTGGAAAGGAAAATGGGGCCAGCCATCCGCACAGGTGTGATCTATAGACCACCAGCCCAGGAGGAACAAACAGATAGGGAGCTGATGCTAGCTATCCAAAGGATGGCAGACAAGGGTGAGGTAGTACTGGTTGGAGACTTCAATATTCCAGAAGTGGACTGGAGCATCCTAGCAGCAGCATCAACTAGGAGCAGATTTATCCTGGACTCCCTTCAGGGTGCCTTCCTCAAGCAACTGGTCATGGAACCAACTGGCAGAAGGCAATACTGGACCTTATGCTCACAAGCAGGGGACAGTGTGATGGGGATAACAGTGGGGAGCACCTGGGAAACAGTGACCACCAGTCATTGTGGTTTGAAATCACAAAAGAGCAGAACCAAACCACACAAAAACATGTATCCTGGATTTTGGGGGGCAGACTTTGGGAAAATGGGAGATACTTGAAAGAGGCATTAAGGGGAATGGGGCAGGAATCAGGGGTTGAGGAACAGTGGGAAGTATTTAAAATGGGGATTACAAGAGCAACAGAAGTATACATTAAGCAGGTTAGCAAGAGGAAAAGGAAGAGGAGACCATTATGCTTTTCCAAAGAGGTAGCAAAGAAAGTGAAAGCCAAAAAGATTGCATTCAGGCAATACAAAGAGACACAGGCAGAAGGGGATAGGGAGAAGTATCAGGAGAAGCAAAGGGAGACAGGGAGGTCAGTAAGGGATGCCAAAGCTCAGACAGAACACATTGCAAAATCAGTGGGTAGAGGGAACAAAACCTTGTACAGGTACATAAGTGAAAAAAGAAAGGCAAAGGGAGGGATAGTGAGACTGAAGGGGGAGGATGGGGGCTGCGTGGAGGATGACAACAGTAAAGCTGACATATTGAACAGGTATTTCTGCTCAGTCTTTGCTGAGGAAGAGGAGGGTAATGGGTCTGAAGGGAGTACAAGGGATGAGAATGGTGCAGAAATGGACACAAGTCCCTTTACACGAGAAAGGGTCCTGAAGGAACTGGAAGTAATAAGAGTTGATAAAGCAATGGGGCCAGATAGGGTGTACCCAGGTCCTTAAAGAACTAAGAGAGGTGGTGGCTGAACCTCTGGCTATCCTGTTTAGCCGATCACTGGAAACAGGGAGGTACCCAAAGACTGGAGGATAGCAGATGTAGTCCCCTTATACAAAAGTGAGAACAAAGAGGAAGCGGAAACTACAGACCGGGTCAGCCCACCTCACCGTAGTGGGGAAGATCATGGAAGCACTACTGAAGGAGAGATTGGTGGAACATCTGGTTGTCAATGGACTACAGGACCCAAGGCAGCATGGTTTCACCAGGGGGAGGTCATGTCAGATCAACCTCGTTGAATTTTTTGACTGGGTGACTAGGGAGGTGGATCAGAGGAGGGCAGTGGACATGGCCTATCTGGACTTCAGCAAGGCCTTTGACACTGTGCCACATAGAAGACTATTACACAAACTGGGGAATATGGGTGTGGGCAGGACAGTAGTGTGGTGGGTAGGTAACTGGCTGGGCGGCAGGACACAGAGGGTGGTGGTAAATGGCTGTCATTCCACAGAGGGAAGAGTGACCAGTGAGGTACCACAGAGATCAGTGCTGGGACCGGTCCTATTTAACATCTTCATCAGTGACATTGCGCAGGACCTAGAAGGCAGAATTTCACTGTTTACTGATGACACAAAGCTCTGTAACAGAGTGGACACACCAGAGGGTGCAGACAGAATGAAAAAGGACCTGCAGAAACTTGAAGAATGGTCAGGGGTTTGGCAGTTGAAATTCAATGCAAAGAAGTGCAAGATAATGCATATGGGACACAAAAACCCTGGCACAACATATCAGTTGGGGGTGAGGATATAGCATGCACCAAGCAGGAAAGGGATCTTGGGGTTATCATCTCCTGATGACCTCAAGGTAGGAAACAGTGTGACAAGGCAGCAGGTAGAGCAAATAGGATGCTGGGATGCATAGGCAGGGGCATCACCAGCAGGAAAGGAGGTCATAATTCCACTATACAAGACACTAGTGAGGCCCCACCTGGAGTACAGTGTTCAGTTCTGGAGACCTTACCTCATGAGGGACATAGACAGGGTAGAGAAGGTTCAGAGGAGGGCAACAAAGATGGTGCATGGATTGCATCACAAGTCCTATGAGGACAGGTTGAAGGAAATGAACATGTACTCCCTGGAGGAGAGGAGGGAGAGAGGGGATATGATAGAGACATACAAGTATCTTACAGGGAGGAACAGGGTGCAGGAATACACTATTTTTAAGCGGAAAAGATGTTCCAGGACTAGAAGGCATGGGATGAAGTTGGAGGGAGGACGATTCAGAGGAAACGTGAGGAAGAATTTCTTCACAGAACGGGTGATGGACAAGTGGAACACCCTGCCAGAGGAAGTGGTGGGGGCTGAAACAATCACGGGATTTAAGAATGCATGGGATAGACAAAGGAATTCTGGAGGTCAGGGGTAAGGGGCAACAGACTTCTAGGAAAACAAACTGAACTTACAGGCTCAAATGGGCAGACTGAGTGGGCCATAGGGCCTTATCTGCAGACACGGTCTATGTATGTATGTAAAGACTTGTGGCACTGAGAAAAGCCCAAAGCACAGGATTCTGAACTGGTAATGCTGCCCCAGCACTATGAAATGGAGACATCTGTGGTGGTAGGGTGCATCAGTATGTGCTGTTATGCATCCTGCATATCTAGGGATGCTAGCGAATCCTGAGGCTTCAAGTAGGGTAGCAGAGAGCCCAGAGAAATCATTTTGAATTTTTCTCTATGCATGAATTTATTTAGATTTTTCAGGTCGAGACTGGGGTACATGCCCCCTGATTTCTTTGGAACAAGGATGTAGTGTGTATAGAACCCTGTGTTTTGTTCCAACTCCAGCAATATTTTCACTGCCCTGTTGCTCAGAAGACCTGCAATCTCCCGTGCCAGAAGCTGCGACACCAAGCTGACAAAAGGTTGCCTTCTGGACAGATAATCCAGAGGATTTCTGTAAAATCCAGGGGAATATCCCTCTCAGATGATCCTGAGGACCTACTTTTCTGTCCGGTTTGAATTCCTATAGATGATAAAACTTGGCCAAGTGCGCCCCCCTCCCAGGAGAAGACGTCTGCCACTGGCAGCTAAGGCAGAACCAGGGTTCAAGTTTGAGATAATGGCAATAGGTGCTTTTGGCACGTATGCTTTTGACTGCTCTTTCTTCAGAGACTGAGGAGGCTGACTTCTGTTTTGGGCTCCTTGCTCAAAAGGACTGCTTGTTATGAAAATAACTACATCCCTTGCCCTTCTGAGAGTTAAAGCCAAGCCGGTCTAAAAGTCTTAAGGGTCATTCTAATTTCATTAGATAACTTAAGGGACCATTCTACCCACTATCTGAACAGGTAGGTTCCATCAACGGGGAAATTCACCTACGTTTTATTGGATGTTCTGGATGAAGAAAGAAGCATACCTGTGACAATTACAACCAGTGTGCAAGGGAGGTTTTGACAAAGTTAGGAGGGAGATTGGCCTTTTAGGAGGGAGACTGCATAGCGCACTGAGTTGGTACTTAATGTTAAAAAAAAAAAAAAAGTCATGCATTTTATTAATTCAAATGAATAAACTAGAAATCTATAAAAATGAAGGGCATCACAGCCCCTGGTATAAGCAAAAAACTTATTTCCCTCCGTCAGGGTTGAAAATCCAGTTTCCAAAGTAGTTCACAGCCTTGCTGGTGAAACTGCACTCCCCAAGGCCCCTTGCTGTGGTCGCCTAGTAACCAGGGAGTACGCACAGCCTACATACTCTGTGGAGCCCTCTTCCTCATGCTGCGTAAAGGGCATCTGAGGGACAGCAAGGCAGCTCCATTTTTAAAAACTCAAATGTTGGCACCTGTTTGCTCTCTTACTCCTAATTGGCTAGCTGCCCCAGTGCTGCTCTGGTCTCTTTAGCACCTGACACTGCTGCAATAGTAGATACTGATGTAAATAGCCTGAAAATGTAAAGAAGGTTGCCAGAACTAACCAGTGCAATACAGAATGCTGCTATAAATAACCGCTGCTCGCCATTAGCAATCCCGTGACTAGAGAGCCCCAAAAAACATGCTCAGCACTCACTCGGAGGAGCCGCCTTCTGAAAGATTCGGTAACTCAGAGAGCCGGGAGATTAGCATTCCTGTGTATGTGTGTGGGGGGGGGAGGGGGCAGGAGTTCAGTCAAAAAAAATGGGACTCTTGTGCAAAATAGGAGACATCACACCTCTGCAAAAGTCCACAGCCAAGAATGTTGCCTGATGCAAATGCCTGCAGCAGCAGAGTGAAATGCAGTTATCAAATGTATCCACAGAGGCTTTAAGCTGGTGAGGACTCAATACCTTACTTGACAGTCAGCTGAATATCTTATTTAGCCTCCAAATCTGGCAGAGACTCTGCCAGAGTCTTTAATTTGTTCCAAAGGGTATACTCAAAAATGCCCTTGGTAGCTGGCTATCCTCAGGCCCCAGGTGGTTTAAGTGTAGGCCCGCTTGCCCATAGTATCAGTCTTGTGCAACTCCCTATTAATGGGATGCACAGTGACCTCTTTAAGGACAATGGCCTTGTCATTCTCAGCAAAAAGAAGAACTACATCAGCTATGGCTGAATGGCCTACATGAGCTTATTTTTAGGAGCAGTGTATTTTCTGTCTGCCTGCTTGGGAGCAGCTGCCACCAAAGCAGGTCTTTGCCAGTCTGCATCAGACAATGTCTCCAGTGCAGGTGGGATTGGAGAAATCAAACTGACCGGCATATTAGGCACATTTAGGAACTCCAGCTGGAGGCACTTAGCCTGGTCAATGGCGGCTCGCTCAAAATTCAGTGGAGTGTGCATATTTCTGAGCAGAGCTTGGAAACAGATCCTGCTGAGGCACAGACACAGGAATAGAGTCTGAGGTCTTGAGGCTATAAGATTGAGGTCTGACTCATTCCCCTCTACACTCCCTCGGAAGGAGGCTAGAAGAGAGGGTGAGGTCACAGGCCCGACAACCCCAAAAGCTGGTGCGGCAACATTGATGACATTGGCCCCAACACTAAGGGGATGAGGGATACGTGCCAGACATGGAGCAGGAACCAGTTTCAGTTGTGGCACCAGGAATGTTCCTGGTACCATGAGCCCATGTTGTGCCAGATTCACACTGCATCTGGCACTGAGCCAATCCCTGAAGAGCCTGGAAGCAGAACCTGAATTCACATCAATGACCCAGCCAGCACCACTGACTGGCAGCGGCATTGAGGTTGGCCCCATCCCAGAACAGGATGGGAGGGGGTTGGCCACCAGAGGGACAGACAGCATTCTGCCCCAGTAAGGGCACAAAGGTTGTTGTCAGATGCAAACACTACCTGGCCCAGCGGACCACCAGGGAATCTGGGTCCACTGGCTCAAAAAGGCCAGGGACTGGCTCCATTAACAGCACCACTTAGGTCAGATGCTGCACCCACTAATCCATATGAGCTGCCCAGTGGTGGCACTGCCCATGGCGGTTGATTAGAGACAGAGGGGGACTTTTAGGCCTGAGACACTGATCACCCACAGCCCAGAGGTCCCCTGTGTCACCAATGGTGATATTGAGGACCTCCAACTCTGACAAATTGAGTGTCTCATGGCAGACCTCAGAGGGTAACTTCAGTTCCATTTCTTCCCCCTACTTTGAGAAGATGAAATTGAGGCCAAGCGGTGCCTGGATCCTGACCTACAATTTGTGCAGGATTGGGACAACTTTTTGTGCTTACGGAGCGAATGCCTTTACTCCCAAGCACAGGAAGCCTGTCATCAGAACACTTTCCCGGAGGGGAAAGTGGACCAGATGTGGCCCTGTCACAATAGTCTGCCTCTTCATGCCACCTACCATCTTGCATGGTTGGTAACTGCTGAGAGAATCTACATTATTTAATTGTGACAAAATACACTACACTGACACAAAAATAAACTCTAGTTTTAAACACCAAAACTGAGAACTGAATGCTGTTGTCATATAGATGTCAAGTTCTGACTCCCGGCGGGCAAGTGTCAAAGCACTGATGCACACTCTACCATGGGAAGAAAGGAACTGAGGCAATCGGGGGTTGGTGCCGACATAACCAGGTGGCCATGTGTGCTCACTTGTGAAGCTATGCAGGAGCACTGCTTACCTTAATAGACACTTCATCAGCACCTTTGTTTCCATTTTTTTCTTTAGATGGTACTTCAGCACTCTTATTGTTACTCTTTTTAGGTTTAGAAGGCACTTCATCAGCACCCTGGTTAGAGCCTTTATTCTTAGAAGGCCCCTCATTGGTAGCCTTAGCAACCATCATTCTTAACATTTTTGCTCAGTTTCTTTGAGTTTTGGAACAAATTCTAGAGCAAAGTGAACAGTAATGAGCTGGACCTAAGCACTATAAAACATAGGTCGTAAGTTATCAGCTTTGGCTACAATTCCGTGGCACTTTACACAGTTTTTAAAACCTGTTGGTCCAGTTCCCTTTTTTGGCTTTACTGATATGCCAATTTGTCAGAAATGTTGAAATTATCAGTTCCCAATAGGGAAGAACTGAAAAAAACTGTTGGTTCCCTTGCAGTAAAGAACCGCAATTTAAAACAGCAAAAACGTGAAGAAAAAGTAGGAAAAATAAGGGAACCTCTATTAAAATAAAGTTAAGAACCATCGAAAACTATAAACGTGGTAAAGTTTTATCTCAGAAAAAGAGAAGGGAATCATGGGAAAAATCGCAGAAAGAAGGAAAGCCATTCCCTGGAACCGCTAAAAACTCCTAACAGTGAAAAAGAAGAAAATACTCTCAGTCTCAGCACAAAAATAAAGTTTTAGGGCTAAAAGAAAAAGTTACTCGCCGTAGTAATCTTCTTTCTTCCAAGGTGTCCTTTATCATCAGTAACTATTGCTGTCAGCTGGATAGCTAGTACTGCCCCGGAGGTGGAATGTATGGTAATGAGATTTATGAATTAGCCAGTCAGATTGAAGCTAGAGAATGTGCTGAGCAGAGAAGGGGGAATGGGGCATCAGAATTTTTTCGAAGATAGAATGGGCAAATGCCACACTGTAAAGAACCAACAGGAATAAAAACATATATAATAACTAGAACCATAACAACTTTTGCTCAAAATACAATCCAGAGGTTAATGTACTGAATAATTAAGGTAAAAGTCAGAGCTTTCTTCTGGAGGTTATCTGAGGAGGATGGGTGAGAGCTTACTGATGCTAAAAGGACACCTTGGAAGAAAGAAGATTACTACGGTGAGTAATTTTTTCTTCTTACCCCAGGGTTTCTTTCAGCATCAGTAACTATTACAGACTACAAAGCAGTACAGTTGGGAGGCAGGTAGAGAACCCATTTAGGAAAAAGGCTCTGCAGTACCGCCTTGCCAAACCTGGCATCAGATCTAGACTGCACATCTAAGCAGTAACGCTTAGTGAAAGTGTGCACAGTCTTCCAAGTTGCTGCTCTGCAGACTTCCAAAAGGGGAATGTCCCTTGCAGCAGTACCCCTAGTAGAGTGAGCTCTCAGGCCCTCAGAAGGCTGCTTACCAGCCTTGTCATAGAAGAATCAAATGCAGGAGACTATCCAATGAGAGATAGTTCTCTTAGTGGCTGGCCTTCCTCTACCTACCTCCCCCATAGGTGAGGAACAGCTATGTGGAAGAGCCCATGGACTGCTTGTGTGCTCCAAGTGTTAGAGCAGGGCCCTTCTGACATCCAGACTGTGGAGCTTCTGCTCCCCTGGAGTGAATTTTTCTGTAAATAACACAGGCAAATTGACGGATTGATTAAGGTGGAACTCAGAGCCCACCTTAGGCAAGAATTTCCTGTTAGTCCCGAGATCAATCTTGTTCCCGTGGGGAATACAATAGTTGGGCTCAATGCATAGGGCCTGTAACTCAGATCCTTTTAGCAGAGGTAATGGCCACTAAAAACACCGTTTTCCAGGTCACATTCTTAATGTGAGCCGCATCCATGGGTTCAAAGGGTGGCTCCATAAGCTTGGCAATACAGAGATTCAGGCTCCAAGGAGGCACAGGCCTCCTGATTGGAGGCTGAACATGGAGGAGACCTCTGAAAAACTCTGAAGACTGGTTGTGAAAGTACAAACTTGGTTTTCCCCACAGAGAGATAAGCTGAAACAGAGGCCAGATGAAGCTTTAAGAGGAAGGATTCAACCCTGAGTTCCGTAGGTGTACCAAGTAATCCAAAAGATTAGGAATTGAAGCCTTAAAGGGATTAATGTGCTTCTACTTGCACCAGAAGGAAAATCATTTCCACTTGGCTACGTAAGTCTTTTTTGTACTAGACTTTTTGGACTTCCTCAGGATCTTCAGCGCTTGCTCAGAGTACTGAGTGTCCGCAAACTAACTCTTCAATAGCCAGGCTTTGAGGTGAAGGGGTTTCAGATCTGGGTATAACACCCCTGTCTGGGGAAGGGAGAGAAGGAGATTAATAGGCTTGCTGTAGAACATGGACATCAGCAGAGAGTACCATGCCTGCCTTGGCCAATCTGGTGCCACCAGAATCATTGTTGCAGGTTGATTTTTGAGCTTTAACAAAGTTCTGAAAATCAGTGAAAAGGGAGGAATGGCATAAAGGACCCTTCTTGTCCACTCCAGAGCTAGGGCATCTGTTGGAAGAGTTCCCAGTGCTGGGGGCCTGCAACAGAACAGAGGAAGCTGATGTTTCAGGTAAGTGGCAAACAGATCCACTTCTGGTGTGCCCCACCTCCTGAACACTGTGGTCAGCACTTGTTTGTTCAGACACCATTCGCTGTGTCCCTGGTTGATGCAATTGAGGGCATCTGCCAGGGTATTGTCTCTTCCTGGGAGATGTATGGCTGACAGATTGACTCCTGAGGAATAGGCTAGGCTCCAAATCCTCA
Source organism: Neoceratodus forsteri (assembly GCA_016271365.2). Taxonomy (NCBI): domain Eukaryota; kingdom Metazoa; phylum Chordata; order Ceratodontiformes; family Ceratodontidae; genus Neoceratodus; species Neoceratodus forsteri. The sequence continues at coordinate 158,403,034 of CM057456.1, read as the reverse complement.
TGGCCTCTATGCATAAGATGGTGAACCTTGTGCCGCCCTATTTGTTTATGTAAAACATAGCAGTGGTGTTGTCTGTTCTGATTTGGATGGTGTGTCCCTTTATCTTTGAAGCAAATGCTTTGAGAGCCAGATAAAGGGCCCTGAGTTCCAGCAGATTGATGTGGGACTGTGGCTCTTGTGGAGTCCAGGAGCCACTGACAGAACAGTCATCCATGTGAGCTCCCCATCCAAGAAGAGAAGCATCTGTAGTGATGATTTTGGAGGGGGAGGAAACCTGGAGAGGGACTCCTACTGACAGGCTGACAGTGTCCTTCCACCAGTCCAGAAACTAAAGAAAGTTTATGTGACTGGGAACAGTTTGGACTGGGAATTTCTGCTTTGGGACCAGCAAGACCTTGGGTATTGCTGAATGTTGCTTATTCTGAACCAGACACCTGGGACCACAGCTGTCACGGATGCCATGTGGCCCAGGAGCTGCAGAAAATGTCTGGCTTCCCTGGCCCACGACAAAAGAGTTTGCCACTGACAGAACATTTTGAATCCTTTCCACAGGAAGAAAGGCTCTGCTGTGTAATGTGTCCAACTGTGATCCCATGAAGGTAAAAAGCTGAGCTGGTACCAAATGGCATTTCTTTTGATTTATAACGAATCCCAAATATTGCAGTGTGTCTACTGTTAGGGAGAGAGCCTCCTCCAGAAGAGAAGGGGTCTTTGCAACTATGAGCCAGTTGTCCAGATATACGTAGACTGACAGCCTCTTCTTAAATGAGCTGCCACTATGGGCAGGCATTTTGTGAACACCCTTTGTGCAGATGTCAGGCCAAAGGGCACAGCTGCAAACTGGTAGTGCCCTGAAGGGAGATTGAACCTCAAAAATGTCCTGTGGGACAACCTGATGGGGATATGAAAGTATGCATTTATGAGGTCTAGGGAGACTAGCCAGTCTCCCTGCTGTAAAGACTGAATCATCAATTTCAGAGTGACCATCTTGAATTTGGGTTTCAGAAGGTGCCTGTTTACGAACCTGAGGTCTAAAATAGGCCGTCACTCCACTTTTGAGTCAGGAAGTAATTGGAGTAGAGTCCTTTGTCCCTTTGATGGGTAGGCACTCTCTTACTTTTTCTTCCAAAAGATACTTTACTTCCATCTCCAACAAAATCCTCTCTGTTGAAGTTAGAGGCTTGGAAGGCAGAGTTCTCTTTAGGGCTGGCATCTTTTTGAACTGAAGGAACAGGCCCTTTTCCACTATCTCCAGGACCTACCTGTCTGTGGTAATGAGGATCCAGGACTGGCAGTAGTGGGAGAGCCTGCCCCCTACAGGCAGAGGGGAAGTAACCTGGGCTGAGGAGTCAAGGCTTTTGCTGGGTGGCAGGAGCAGAGATAGAGGTAGATCTCCTCTGACCCCTCCTGTCTCTTTCTCTGTAGTAACCTCTGAACAGAGGTGTCAAACTGAGGGAGAAGGGAGTAAAAGGGTCTAGGAAAGTAGTCCCTGCCTCTATTACCCCTGTGTTGAGGCTTCTGGGCCACCTGAGGTCTAGTCTTGGTTGTATTGCTCAGATAGGTTGCCTTGTACTCATCCACCTTTTTCATATACTCCTCAGTCCTGGAGTCAAAGAGAAGATTTCTGTCACATGGAAAGTCCATGGCTTTGGACTGAGTGTTCTGTGACAGGTTTGTTGTTCTGAGCCAAGTAAAATGCCTCAGGGAAATAGCCAGTCATAACCCTTGAGGCTACATCACTGCTGCCATCCGCCATGTGGAACTGATATTCAGTGGCCTCCAAAGCTGTCTAACTGTTTCCACGAAATCCTTAACCATAGAATCTGAGCCCCGTTTGACTATGGCTAGGACTGAGTTCCATAAAGCCTTTTGGTATTTGGCTGTGTAAGCCATGTAAGAGGCAAGGCGAAGAAGGAGAGAGGCTGAAGTATATGTTTCCTGGCCATAAAATCCAGCCTCTTAGAATCTTTTTTAGGAGGCTGGGAAGAAAAGGGGACCCCAGCCTTGTCACATGCTGCTTGTTGCACCACCCCCTCATGACCGGAGTGAATAAACAAATTCTGTATCAGTTTTAGAAAACTGGTACTTTTTGTCAGTCCTTTTTTTAACCCCTTGTGCAGAGGTGGGGGTCTGAAGAATTTTCATTGTGTTCTTCCTGAAAGGTTTGCAAATAGGGAGAACTAACTTTTTAGTAAGACGAAGACCTTTTATTTCCCTATAGTCCTGGTCTTCCTCCTCATCCTGGTTGGACTCTTGAGAGGGACGATCAAGGGTGTCCACCATGTGCTGCAAAAAGGAGACCAGAGAGAGAGAAAGAGAGAGAGAGATAAAGCAGCCAAAAGCTTCCTTAAATCAAGGAGGTAATCTAATAGACTACACTGGACTGAATTATTTATTTTTGGGCCTGTGTAAGTAACTAGTTTTGATTCTCTGTTTTTGGGGTTGACTTTTCTTAGTTTAACTTTTATTTGCCAGGGAGGAACTCTAGCTGGGAGAGATTTGAAGTCATTTGTGACTAGACCTGTTACTTAACATCTGTGAAATAGGTGCCCAAAAGGAAGGCAGGCACTCCTCGGGGTGGAGGGTCAGAGCCGTAGTTGATTGTTTCTGGAGGGCACAGGCACCATGGCTTGGAGGGACAGGAAACAAATCCTTAGGATCGTGGGAGCAGCTGCAAGGGGGAGTGAGCTGGATGTCATTATCCACCTAGGGACAAATGACCTGGCTGAGAATGGGATCAGAGCAGTGCAACAGGAGTTTGTGGAGTTGGGGGGGGGGCCTTAGACAAGTGGCATACATGATAACTTTCTCGGAAGTGCTACTGGTCTATGGCATGGATGAGGCTAGGGTACTCCGCACCATGGGATTCAATGAATGGTTGAAAAACTGGTGCAGAGCTCAGGGATTTGGCTTCACTGGGAACTGGGGCTCCACCTGGAGGGATGCAGGCCTATACTGGCGCGATGGTCTGCATCTGTCCAGGAGGGGAACCAGGATCCTAGGTGATAGGTTTACATGCATCATTGGCAAGCATTTAAACTAGCCAACGCGGGAGGCACTGAAAAGAAGGGAAATCCTAGCCCCCAAAAAAAAAAAAAAAAAAAAAAATCAGGGTAGCTAGTGAGGTAAACATCATGATAGGGCAGTCCATAGGGAGAAAGGCAGGGGTAAATGGAGAAAAAGACAAAGGTGGTAAGGACAGGGATGGGGCAAAAAGAAATAAGGCCATAATAAAATGGAGGGCAATGAGTACCAATGCCCATAGTCCAGGTAAAAAGCTCCCCGAAATGGTGGCCTTGATGGAAGAGGGATGCTTGGATATTGTGGCATTCACAGAAACATAGTACACAGAGAACCATGACTGGTATGTCAACATACCAGGGTACACAATCTACAGGAGGGATAGAGAGGGCAGAAGGAGGAGGAGGAGTAGCTGTCTATGTAAGGGAAGGGATCAAAGCAACAGAACTAAAGGGTAAACAGGGAAGACAAGGGGCACTGTGGATCACCCTGGAGACTGGAAATGGCACCACAGTCTGCACAGGGATTGTATACAGACCCCCGTCTCAGGTGGAGGAAATTGACAAGGAAATGATAGAAGGCATCCTTAGGATGGCAGGGAAAGGGAGATATTGCCGATGGGGAACCTGAATATGCCAGATGTTAACTGGAGCGCACCTTTGCTGCAGCCACATCCAAGAGCAGGGCCATTCTCGATGCCCTACGGGGGGGCATGCCTCAGACAGCTAGGTTTGGAACCTACTCGGGATGGAGCAATCTTAGATCTGGTACTTTCAAATGGGGATAGAGAGGATCTCAGAGCTAGAAGTGGGTAGCCATCTGGGAACAAGCGACCACCAAACAGTGTGGTTCACGATAAACTTAGCTGTAGAGTCAAGCCATATAAAAGTGAAGGTACTGGACTTCAGGAGGGCTGATTTTGTCAAAATGGGAGAGTGCCTCAGAAAAGCACTAGCAAACAGGCAAGAAGGTGGGGTGGAGTAACAATGGGGAAACATCAAAACTGCCATCACAGGGGCAACAAGCCTTTGTGTGAAGCAAATAAATCAAAATGAAAGAAAAAACCACTATGGTTCTCAAAAGAAGTGGCGGGGAAGGTTAGGGAGAAAAAGATAGCATTCAGGAAGTATAAGGAAACAGAAGAAGCAGGACAGAGACCTGTACCAGTTAAAGCAGAAGGAAGTGGGGAAGGCAGTCACAATAGCACAGGCCCAAACCGAGGAAAAGATAGCCAACTCGGTTAAGAAGGGGGATAAAACCTTTTATAGGTACATTAGGGAGCAAAGAAAGACTAAGGCAGAGATACTGTGGCTGAATAAAGAGGAAGGTGGTTGGGCAGAGATCAACAGTGAAAAAGCAGGAATACCGAACGAATACTTCTGCTCAGTATTCACAAAGGAAGAGCAGCGAAAGATACCTAATCCAGTCAACAGAAGCACTCTGGATAGGGGGTTGATATTAGTCCTTTCATAGAAGAAAGGGTTCTGAAAGAACTCCTAAAACTGAAGGTGGATAAATTAATGGGGCCTGATGGGATTCACCCAAGAATTCTAAAAGAACTAAGGGAAGAACTAGTAACACCACTGACTACCCTTTTTAATAAATCATGGGAGGATGGTGTGGTACCCGAGGACAGGAGGAGGGCAGATGTGATTCCCCTTCACAAAAGTGGGAGCAAGACAGAGGCAAGAAACTACAGACCTGTCAGTTTGACCTCAGTGGTAGGGAAAATGATGGAATCACTTCTGAAGGAAAGAATTGTTGAGTACCTAGAGGCTAGTGGGCACTGGGACCCAAGGCAGCATGGATTCACAGCAGGAAGGTCATGTCAGACAAATCTAATTGATTTCTTTGACTGGGTGTCCAAAGTAGTAGACCAGGGAGGGGCTGTGGACATGGCCTACCTAGACTTTAGCACCCGGATAAAACTGAGGTGTTGGTCGTGGACCAGGGTCACTGGGAGGTGGGTTTGTTGGCTGGATCGCCCTCGGGTTTATGGCTTGGGGGTGTCCAGCCGACTACCTCAAACCAGGTGCGGAACCTGGGCATTGTGTTTGATGACTGTTTGACATTTAAATCCTGGGTGTCAGCAGATGTCAAAACCTCTTTTTACCATCTGAGGAACATCGCTCTGGTGAAGCACCTGGTTCCTCCAGACGATCTCCCTACTTTGGTCCACGCTTTCATTACCTCTCGCCTTGACTACTGCAATGCCCTTTACCTTGGGCTACCGGGGGCTGAGATTCACCGCCTGCAGCTAGTGTAGAATGCGGCAGCCAGGCTGTTGACTGGTTCTTCTAGGTCCAGTCATACAACGCCTGTGCTCCACGGACTGCACTGGCTGCCAGTTTGCTGGTGAATCACCTTCAAGGTTGGTTTGCTGACCTATAAGGCCCTACACGATCACGAACCTTCTTACCTGAAAGATCTCCTTTGTCCCTGCTGCCCCCCCGCTCTCTCCGATCCACTGACGAGGGATTGCTAGAGAGATTCTCAGGGTTCGTTTAAAAACTTCAGGGGCCAGATCTTTCAGTTTCATGGCCCCAACCCTGTGGAATTCTCTACCTCGTCAGGTGCGAGATTGCCCGACTGTCCAAAGTTTTAAAGGAGCTTTAAAAACTTATCTTTTTTAGTAAAGCTTATAATGATTTTTGAATTTTTAATGTTGTTTTAATTATTTGTTTTATTTTATATTATATTGTACAGGCACCTTGGTTTAAGAAAGGTGCCTCACATACATAAAGATTGATTTGATTTGAAGGCATTTGACAGTCCTGCACTAAAGATTAATAAACAAATTAACCAGCCTGGGAGTGGGTCCCATGGCGGTAGCCTGGGTAAAACACTGGCTGGACAACAGGAAACAGAGGGTAACAGTAAATGGAGTCCACAGTGAAGAAAGGTGGGTTACTAGTGGGGTACCGCAGGGTTCAGTACTTGGGCCAGTAATTTTTAACGTCTTTATAAGTGATATTGCAGAAGGACTTGAAGGAAAAGTATGTATCTTTGCAGATAACACAAAGATCTGCAACAGGGTTGATATGCAAGGTGGGGTGGAAAGGATGAAAAGGGACTTGGCAAGGTTGGAGGAATGGTCAAATGTACGTCAGCTTAGATTCAACACAAAGATGTGCAAAGTAATGCACCTAGGAAACAAAAACCCAGGGGAAGAGTACACAATGGGGGGTGAGATACTGACAACAAAAATGGAAAGGGACCTGGGGATAGTCATATCAGAAGACCTAAAGGTGGGCCAGCAATCTGAGAAGGCAGCAAGGAAGGCGGGGGGGGGGGTACTGGGATGCATAGGGAGAGGCATCACCAGTAGAAAACAGGAAGCTGTTGTCCCTCTGTACAGACAGTTGGTAAGACCACATCTGGAGTATTGTGTACAGTTCTGGAGACCCCATCTCTGCAAAGACAGACAGGATGGAGGCTGTCCAGAGGACGTCAACCAAAATGGTACAGGGTCTGCACCAGAAGACATGAAGAAAGACTGAAGGAGCATAAGATGTATAACCTCGAGGAAAGGAGGGAGAGGGGGGACATGATCAAAACTTTTAAATGCCTCAAGGGAATCAACAAAGTCCAAGAGGGTAGCATCTTTCAGAAAAAGACGTGCAAGAAAAGGGGGGCACAATTTTAAGATAGAGGGGGGATGGCTCAGATGTAATGTGAGGAAGTATTTCTTCACAGAGAGGGTTGTAGAAGCATTGAACAGCCTTCCTGAGGAGGTTGTAGAGTTAAAAACAGTGGGAGAATTCAAGAATGCATGGGACAGACATAAGGCTATTCTAGTGGGGGGTAGGAGGAAGTAGGCTGTTGGTTAAGATATTTAGCTTATCCATTACGTAGGGAAATGGGCAGACTAGGTGGGTCAAGCGGTCCTTATCTGCCATCAGATTCTATGTTTCTGTGTTTCTAGGTATCCTCCTGATCAGGAGACGCCCCAAAATTGGGATCAGGAGACATGTCAGGTTCTGGGGCCTTGCCCTCTGAAATGTCATCAGGGGCATCATAGAAGTCATCATTGTCATCTCCCTCATCAGCCTCCTCAGCCGAGGGGGTATGCCTGGAAAACTCAGAGGCACCAAACAGGGTACCCATGCATGGATAGTTTGGTAAAGGTGCTAGGCTTTTGCCATGTCCTCCATAGAGGGAAGTTCCCCTGAAAAATCTTGAGGGACGGCCTCCTGGGGTGCAATTTTTTCTGTCTCTCTCTCTCATACCTGGGTCTGCATCCCAGTCCTGGCAACCCCTGGGACTCTGGCCGCTGTCCAACTACCCCACGCTCCTTCTGGGACATTGTTCATATCCCCTGTGACTTACCCCCCTCAGCGGGGTGGTGAGGATCCCCAACTCACCCACCCTGTCTGGATCTAGATTCGGCAACTCCCCAGAGCCGGTGCACCATTGGACGGCCATCAAGCCACCCGACCAGGATGACTTTTCCTCTTTCTTCCCCTGAGCTGAGGATGTGTAAGGATGCCAGTGGAGGAGAGTGCGCACGCCTCTACACGCGCTCCCTCCTGGCATCTTTCCCCAACTCTGCCCTGAAGCAAAGCACAGCGCCTTGTCCCCCAGCCTCCGCCAGGGGGTAATCAGGCGCAGACTGTCATGAATCCCCCACCCCAGAGAAGGAGAGCAGTCCTATGGATGCTCAATCCCTCTCCTCCCCTGCCGGCCCCTGGAGACCCATGCTCATTCCTGAACACGGGTCGCCGGTGTGGCGCGAGGCAAGGTGACCAGCACCTAAGCCCTCAGTGCCACTGGGCCAGTATGGTTCAATGTTTTTTGATTTATCCTTGTGTTTCTTTCCCACTGCAGCCTCACCTTTGGCACTGCCTGGAGAGCAATGGTATTTTTTTCTTTACAAATCTTTTTTGAAGCCACTTCATCAATGACGTTCAGGTTTTCTCTTAGAACCAGGCACTTCATCAGTACCTCTTAAATTTTTTGATTTAGGAACTTCATCAGCTTCTTTAGCCTTATTTTTAATAGACACTTCATCAGTGCCAGGCTTAGTGTTTTTTTTTGTTTTTTTTTTTCAAAGGCACTTCATCAGCACCTGTATAAGGCTTAGATTTTAAAGATGCCTCATCAGCACCTGCATTATTTTTTATTTATTATAGGCCCCTCATCGGTAGCCCTGGATCTGTGTTTGCGATCAGAGGAAGACCCTTATTCTGCCATTTCTCGAAGCCTTTTTGCTCTATTTCTTAAAGTTTTTGAACAGAATTTGGAGCAAAGTACACAGTAATGATCTGGACCCAAGCACTTTAAACACAGGTCGTGAGTATCAGCTTTAGCTAAAACTTCTATGGCAGCTTAAACAATTTTTAAAACCTGTGGGTCCAGTCCTTTTCTTTGGGGTTTCTGACATGCCCAATTTACAGAAAACCCCTAAATAGAATGCTGAACTGTTAAAATCTAAGGTCCAATGGTCGGTTCCCCCGTGGTAAAGAAAAACAGGTTACTCACCTGTAACAGTGGTTCAGGACCGGTATATGTTGTTCATCCACACACTCTGGCATGTCCCCTTCCACTTTAAATCTTGCCAGAAGTCTTCAAGCTGGCTCCTCCCATCTACCTGGGTGGTATATACCTCGGCTCCACCCCATGACACCAGATCTTAGCCCGCTGGAAGCCAGGTTTTGTGCATCCGCAGCCAGGGAGGTTGGGTGGGTCCATGTGGATGAACATGTACCACTCCTAGAACTACTGTTACAGGTGAGTAACCTGTTTTTCTAGGATCGTGGATATGTTCATCCACACTCTTTGGCAGACTCCTAGCAGTTCTCTGGGAGGAGGGAGGGAAGGCGCACACCCCCTACTTAGTGAACAGAAATTGGAGAACTGAGGCCCCAAAACCAGCATCCCGGCATGACTTAAGGTTGATGTGGTAGTGGGTGATGAAGGTGTTTGTTGACTTCCAGGTAGCAGCCTGGCAGATTTCCTGGATAGGGATGCCCTGGAAGCAGCCACTGATGCAGTGGTATGGCAGATAGAATGAGCTCTTATCCCTCTGGGAGGCTCCTTGCCCGCCAACTCATAATACAGACCTATGCATGATGTAATCCATCTTGCAATAGTCCACTTTGCTGCAGGTCTGCCAGAAGCGGCTTCAGCGTAGGTGACAAACAGATGGCGAACCTCTCCCTGAATTTCTGCTGTCCTCTCCTTATAATAAGAGAGCACGTCTCAGGTCCAAAGTATGGAGCATGTACTCGGCATCCGAGGTGTAGTTGGGGTAGTAAACTGGCAGAGTTAACACCTGGTTAAGGTGAAACTCTGACACCACCTTCGGAAGGAATTTCGGGTGGGGGCGTATGACAACCTTGTCCCTGTGGAAGACTAGATAAGGGGAGTCCACCGAAAGCGCCTGGAGCTCCTCTGTCCTGTTTGTAGACGTGATAGCCACCAGGAAGGTCATCTTCCACTACAAGTGTGACAAGGCACACTTGTGCATTGCTTCAAATGGCTTGCCCATGAGCTTTGTCAGTACCAACAGAAGATCCCACGGAGGTGGAGGTTCATGCACCGGAGGGGATATGTGATCCAGACCTTTGAAGAAGCACCTGACTACTGTCTCCTGTGCCAATGTCGGCTGACTGGCCCGCACCCAGTAAGCAGAGATGGCTGCCAGGTGCACCCGAAGGGTCGATGAGCGTTGACCCCCTTTGGAGAGAGACCAAAGGTAGTCAAGAATGTTAGCCACTGGACTGGACAAAGGGTCCAGGCCCTTGGCCTGGCACCAAATGGAAGACCTTTTCCATTTGAAGGCTTAACATTTCCTGGTTGATTCCTTTCTGGATGCCTCCACCACAGTGTAGAAATCCTCGGAAAGACCCAAAGCCTGGAACTCTAGATGCTCAGGTACCAGGCTGTGAGGTGAAGGGATTGAAGGTCGGGATGGAATACCTTCCCCCTGATTGAGAGATATCAGGTTCGGGCATGCTGGAAGCCCCTTCGGGGGCCTGCAGCCGAGGCTGAGGAGATCTGGATACCAGAACTGGCGCGGCCCGTCTGGGGCTACCAGGATCACTTTCGCCTTGTCCCTTCTCACCTTGAGGAGCACCTTGTGGATCAAGGGAAATATAGGGAAGATGTAGCGGTGGCCTGGGGTCCATGGCCTTGAGAAGGCATCCCACTGCAGTGAGCCCTGCTGAGGGGGGGTGGGCATGGAACAGTCTCAGCTTAGTGTTTTTCTCTGGAGGCAAACAGGTCCACTAACGGTTTGCCCCAGTGCGAGAACAGGCTGTAAGCTACCTCTGGATAGAGAGACCACTCGTGGATGTCTGGCCTAAGCAGCTGAGAGCATCCGCCAGATGGTTTGAGGTGCCTGCCACATAGATGGCTAGGAGATCTGCCTCAAATTGGCTCACAGGGGTCCAGATGCGGAGCACCTCCCTGCACAGCAGACGGGATTGCGTGCCACCCTGTTTGTTGAGGTAGTACATGGTCATGATATTGTCAGTCTGGACTTGAACCACTTGATCCTGGAGCTGAGGAGTGAAAGCTGACAGTGCCAGGCTGACTGCTCTGAGCTCCAACAGGTTGATGTGGCATCAGGACTCCTCGGGGATCCAGAGCCCATGGGCCCTTTTGTCCCCCATGTGCGCTCCCCAGCCCATGAGAGAGAGGCATCGGTCATAAGGACAACCATCAGCTTGGGGCAGACAAATAGGATCCCTTTCTGCAACCGGTCTGGGGCGGTCCACCAGCGGAGAGCATCCCACATCTTCTGGGTCACAGTGATCAGTTGGTCTAGCTGACACTCGCTGGACTGCGCTGCTTGCTCATTCCAGTCATAAATACTTCTCTACTGTATGATTTGCCCCTGTAGTTACTGTATTTATTGTATTTTGCCACCGTACTGCATTGTCTTTGATTGTTGAAATTATCTTGTAACACATCCACCTGTTGTAATTTACCATGTACCTTTCATAAGGTGTGATATTTCCCACACTGCTATTTATACTGTGATGTCTGTACACTGTATGCTCTGTATTGTTTTCTATGATGTGGAGCCTTTGTAAAGGAGTCTCTGACTCAAAGGTATTAATTCCGATTGTATTCAATAAATAAATAAAATGACCATGGTGCTGAGTCCACTGGGCTGCCAGCTCCCATTGGAGGGGGCGTAAGTGCAACTGGGCCCAATGGACCACTGAGGTGCATGCCGCCATGTAATCCAGAAGGCCCAGAAAGTCCCAGGCATGGCACAATTGCCCAACCAGAAATGACTGGGCAAAGGAGGAGAGAACCTCCACCCTGTCCGCTGGGAGTAAAGCTCTGGCTTGACAAGAGTCGAGCTCTGCCCCAATGAAGCCCATCACCTGAGAAGACAGGAGTTCCAACTTGGCCTCGTTGATCAGCAGACTGAGTTGGGAGCAGATCTGGAAGGCCAGGTCCCTTGACCTCTCCACCTCGTGTTGGGTGGAACCTGCTAGGACCCAGTCATTGAGGTAAGGGTAAATCCTGACCCCGATGCTGGAGATGGGCCACCACCACTGCAATGCATTTGGTGAAGACCTGTGGGGCTGATGACAGGCTGAACGGCATGGCTCGGAACTCGTACAGGGTCCCTTCGACCCTGAAGTGGAGGAACCGCTGATGGGACGGACGGATTGGGATGTGAAAGAACACATCCTGCAGATCCAGTGAACGGAACCACATGTTTCGCTTCAAGGATGGTATGAGCTGGGACTGAGTGACCATCCAAAAGGTGCGTGACCCGAGATATTGATTCAGGTCATGCAGATCTAGAATGAGGTGCCAGCACCCATCCGCGTGGGCACCAGGAAGTACCTGGAGACAAAGCCTGGGTCTGCTGGAGGATCCGCCACTGGAGTTATAGCCTCCTTGAGGAGGAGCTGAGCGATGTCATCTCGGAGAGCCGACTGAGTCTGAGCGGATACTCTTTCCTCCAGAGGGGCATGGGCTAGGCTTGGAGGATATTGCTTGAATTCCAGAGGCAGTCCCTGACCGACCACTTCGAGAACCCACCTGTCCAAAGTGACAGTGGACCAGGCAGAAGGAAAGGAAGTGGTGGAGCCCGCCCCCCACGGGAGGACCCAGAGCTGGAGTGACGGGAGAGGGGTTGGCAGCCCCCGCCCCGTCACTTAGCAGGCTTGGAGGATGAGGATCCAGGGCCAGAACCTAGGCCTCCTTTACGGGCCTGGGCCGGGGGGGGGGCGCCAAGCTTCAGCCTGCTGCTGATGCTGCTGTTTTCCTTGAAAAGAGGACTACTGAGCTGTAGGGGAAGAATGCTGAAGAGACTACTTTTTCTTCTGCTGGTTCTTGCCTGAAGATCCCTTGACAGAAGTAGCATCCAAGGTGGTACTGGACTGCTCAATGCACTAAAGGTGACCGGCCACTTCTGGGCCGAACAGGTCAGTCCCTAGGAAAGGCACATCAGCTAGTTTGTGCTGAGAATCCACTGGGAAGGAGGAGTGTCTCAGCCAAGCCCTGCGATGAGAGGCAACTGCAGCTGCCATCAAACAGGCACAAGAATCCCCAATATCCAGGGCTGTCTGAAGCTGCTGTTTGGCAACAGCTTGACCCTAATCTCAGACCTACTTGACCATGGTCTGCATGTCCATGGGGAGATGTGGGAGGACTTCATCCAAAGACCCTAGGAGGGCATGGGAGAAGTGTGCCATGATGATGGCCGAACTTGCCTGACGAAGGCCCAAGGAAGAAGCCGCATACACCTTCCTGGCTGAATAGTCCAAAAGCTTGGACTCTATCAGGAGGTCAGTCAGTATCAGCAGATCTGCCAGTATGCCTGAACACAGAGGCGGTCACCAGGCTCTCTGCCGAAGGATGCTCTGTAAACCCCAAAAGGGACCCCATGGGCACCGCATACTTGCAGGCAATGTGGGTAGTTGGAGCTGGACAAGAGGCAGGGTGCTGCCAGAGTTCTAAGGCCGGGCCAACAATGGCCTCAGCCACAGGAAAGGCCTCAGTCAGGGTGTTCCCTCTCTTGAAGATGTCCGTGAGAGGGTACTCCGCCTTTTTCTGGATTGGCTCCAGGGGCATCCCTGTGGACTCAGAGATGAGGTGAAGAATGCCCTGAAAAGACGAGGGACCTTCCTCTGTCTCTAACCCAATGGTGGATTTGTCATCCCTGGGATGAGAATGCAATGTGATGTCTGAATCTGAAGAATCAGGATATAACGGTCAACTGCCCAGGTCACCTTCGACTCGCCGAGGATGGTCTGGGGCGACAGTGACCGACAAACATTGGGGAAGCCCGGTGTCTGGCCTATCTTCCTTGGAAGAAGCCCCTCCCACAGGCTGCTTGGGCAGTGGTTCCACCACAAATCGGTGGACAGACAGTTTTAGGCCAAGCTGGAGGTTTCACTGGCCGCGGGTGGGGGAACCATTCGAACTCGGAAGGAGTCCGCTCGGCTTAGGAGGAAAGCCAAGTAATGGCCAGGGTAGATGCCAGAGTCTGCTTGTGCCCGGTCAAGATCAGCTATTGCCACATGAGGGCCTCTTAGCGCCGGAGTTTCCACCAGAGCCTCTCCTCATCCAAGGATAATGAGGATGACCGATGGCATTGCTTCTTTTTGGAGCGTTTATGGCTCTTCCTCGGCCTTTCGGTCGAGCGGGTCCAGGACCTCGATCGAGATCGGACAGACCGATTCGGTCGCTCAGGAGACACCGGCTGAACCGGTGAACTCATGGAGTCTGGGACCACTTCCTCGATGGGAGTCCCAGCTGGCTGGGTCTCCCCTCATCAGGGAAATTCAGGATAGGAGTTCGATCGAGGGAATCATCGACTGGAGTCGGCGGTAATGGATCGATCAGATCAGTGACTATTTCTACATCGTCGGTTGACAGTTCGGTTGACTGACCAGACAGCAAAGCTGAAAAGCCAGCAGCCGAAGAAGCAATCTTGACCAAAGTTGAGACCACATGTTCCTGGGACCGAGATCTTGTCCACTCCCAAGAGCGTCTCCGTCAGGACGAAGACAATCCCGGATCCTTCTCCTGCTTACGGGATCGAGAGGAGTGCATGCCCACAGGACCCTCTCCCTTGGTCGGGATAGACCGGCACAACTCTCAGAAGGAACCCGAGAAGGTGGAGCCTAGGTTGAGCGTGAATGAAGCTCCAAGTAGTTTCTGCAGCCCAAGCCGCTTCCTCTTTGAATGCTTGCATGCATTCCAGTTGCTCGGCAGATCCCGCACAGCTGCGGAAACCTTGGATTTCACCAGAGGATTCTGTTTCTCCAGCCTTCCCAACTTCAGGCATGCACGAGGGTCATCTAGGATGTTAGGATGGAAAGTGAGACATAAATCACATTTCGAGTTGTCATGGTCGACACAGAGACAATATATGCATGAGGTGTGGGGATCAGTGCGCGACATCTTCTGGCCGCAAGGGCACCGATGAAATCTGGGAGAAGACTTTTCTTCCATAATCGAGGAAACAAATTTATGATTGCTAACGTGAACAAGATGGATTTTTGGAATAACCAAAGGTTTTAGAGCCAGGGCCTACAAAATGCACGAGCATGAGGGAGGCAACCTGAATCTTCCAGTGGAAAGGAAGATCTGGCATCATGGGGCAGAGCCGCGGTATATACCATCCGGGTGGGTGGGAGGAGCCAGCTTGAAGACTTCCAGCAAGATCTGAAGTGGAAGGGGACATGCCAAAGACTGTGGATGAACAACATAGCTACGATCCTAGAACAGCGACTTTTCTGAGGTAGAAGTATGTAAAACTGTCGGTTCCCCTTGAAAAAGGGAACTGCAATAAAAATAAACAATAATAAGTAATGGGAACTGCGGAAACACTAGACACGTTAACTAAAATTCTTATCAAAGTGAAGAAAAAGGGAACCACGAGGAACTGTGGAACGTAGGGGAACTGCCAAATCTAATTAAAAAATACTCAGCATACTCAAAAATATACAGAAACTAAACAAACAGCTACCAGTCTCAAGAAAACAATTTTGTCAGGAGAGCACCTCAGAGGCAGAGTTGCTCAGTCCAGCGGAGAAAAAAATTCTGAAGCCTCCTTCCCTCTCTCTGCTCAGCACATTCCCTAGCTTCAATCCTACTGGCTAATTCATAAATCTCATTACCACACATTCCATCTCTGGGGTAGTGCTAGCTATCCAGCTGACTGCAATAGTTACTGATGCTAAAGGACCCCAGGGTAAGAAAAGTGGTTTTCTCAAGATGAGAAAGAGCACCTCAGAGGCAGTGCTTCTCAGTCAGTCAGAGAAAAAATTCTGGTGCCCTCTGGGCAGGCTCCTCTCAGGACACCATCCAACTCTCTGCTGATTGGCTAATTCACCCAGTTCATTACCATAGTCTCCACCTCCAAGGCAGTTCAACCTAGTCAGCTTGCTGCTCACTGTATACTGATGCTAAAGGACCCCTGGGGTGAGAACAACACACTAATAATTTAAACACTAAAGCCATAGAACTGAATACCGTTATATAGATGGTGAAGTTCTGGCCCCCGACAAGAGCAGCGACACTAGTGAAGCACACTCGATGGGGAGGGGGGAGGGGACTGAGGCCATTGGGGGGTGGTGCCACTGTACACCAGCAGGTACGTTCATTCACATGTGATGATGCACATGGTGCCTAATATGTCACTGACCCTCACCAAAGTTTTGACTCCCACAGGGTCCTAGCACCTCTGGCATAGCCCAACAAGTGGGAATAAATGGTGAAAACTAATTCTTGGAAGATCAACTTTTCAATATAGGGCAACAAACCAAGATCAGGGGCTCCTGAACGAGTGAGATATCAGATGTGCACTGAGAGAGTGATGGGGGGGCTCCAACTGATGAACAGAGTCATGTGAGAGGGATAGCTGTATGGTAAGGGAGGGATCTTCCAGTTTTTCTCCCATCCATGTGCGATGGCTTAACAACTTCTCAGCACAGTGCAGTGACAGAATCCCCTCTCCCACTCAGGTAACAAAGGAAAAGAGAGATCAGTAGTGTAGAATCGGAAAGAGGGATTATTTGAACTTTGATAACCAGGTGGGCCCACTGAGACAGCATGTCCCTTTTTCTGGGGCAGCCAGTAATTAGCTACATTCAATTATAAAATGGGCAAAACATTTCCTTAACTGTGTTTGGCTGATCACCTTCTTCAGCTGTATCCTTATTAGGCCGTAACTTAATAACCGGCACTACTTGTGCCAACAAAAATGCAGCGCACACTAAAATAAATATGAGCCATTGCTCTCCCGCTGCAAGTCCTCAGCTGGAATCCTAAAGAATAGCTGCAGTGGGAGCACCTCAGCTGGCATCGGACAGTCACAGAATAGCTGCAGCAGGAGACCAGTGGCAGCAACAGAGAAATGAGAAAAACAGTCAGTGTATGAAGTTCCCCATTCCTGCACAAAGCCCAAACTTTTAATTATTTTAACATCTTACTTTCTTTTACGGAGTGTCCCTCGCTCTGTTGCATCTCCAGCTGTGGATCCCGCTGCTGAAAACTCTGCACAGTAGATACGGACCATTTCTTCAATCTCCAGTCAGGTTGCAAACCCCCAGCCCCCTTTTCTATACTTCAAACAGCAGCTGCAACAACAGTCCAGTCCAGGGGCGGATGAATAGCCGGTGCAGTGGCACAGGGGCCCGACACACTTACGGGCCCATTGTAAAATCAAGTTTTCTCGATCGCTAACTTGACTTGTCTGTGTAGACTGTCTGACAGCCCAGCTAACTCATAACTGAGAGCTGTCAGCCACAGCCTGCTATGGCCGGTGCCACTACTACTTCCGTACTGCAGGTGGCAGCACTGACAGAGTTGCGGCTCAGTAAGGAGTCAAGAGTGCGCCGCGCAGACAGGCAAGGCAAGTGGACGAGACTGTGGTCCTCATGCATCACGCAGTGCAGCGCCGCGAGCGCGCTCTGCTGCTACTATAACAATATTAGCAATTGTCCATAACAGACGTAAAGGCTGGAGGCACCGGAATGGAAAGAATAAGGTGACGGGAATAAAGCATGACATTTATAGATTATATGTAGTAATCTCGTATGCATTTCTTTGAAAATTATATGCATTTCAAATTATAGATCATTGTATTTTACCGATTATCAGCTAGGTCATTTAACTATCTGATTTAAAATGATAAAAATAGCTCAGTCATCTGTCTGCAAATACTAGCAGCAGTTAAAATACAAAAACCTTCCCTTTTAAAATAATAACAGTATTACTGCAGAGGATAAAAGTCTGGCCCACCATTTAGAATCTCTCCGTATTATAATGTGAGGGTGGAGCTTCGGGCATCTTAGCATTGTTGGTCAGCTCAGACCCTGCTGTATCCGTATTCATACACTGCCTTGCATCATGTAATATTGCCAGTGATAATTCTGAAATCACTGTACAGTAACGCTTTTATATTAAAATCTCAGAGACAGAGGGAGCAGGCCAGACTACTACTGTACAGTCTAAAGGACCATGCACATGCTGTAGCGTTGCTACTAACCAACAGCACCTCGCTCACACCAAAGGCAAGGAGCCTGTTTACAGCATTATTCAGCTCGTCCTGTTCCAGAGGAACAAGCTGCGAGATTGCCTGGCAGGACCTCATTGTTTAGTTGCAGTACAGGATACTATGATGATGCTGTGCCGACCGCATTTTGCAGAATAATAAACGTGAAGATGAGAGAAATGATGTTAAAATTAACACAGCCTTAGAGTAGTTTACAAAAGGAACAATTCATGATGAGGAGAAGGAAGGTTATTTTTAGGAGCTGAGGCGATTTTGCTTTCTACGGTTTCATTGTTTATTTCCAGTAGGGCCTGTGAACAGCAGGTGCCCAGAAACATTTTGCTTTAAACATTGCCTCTTTTTCTACAAAAGTACAAGCTGCAGGGTTTGAAGTGCTGGCTTGTGGTGCTCAGCCTATGCTATAGCAGATCATGCTTTTATATTCTGTATAGAAGCCAGTGCCCCCATTTTGTTCCGTCTCTCTAACAGAGTAGTTGGGGAGAGGTGACAGTATAGTCTCTGTCACTTTGTCTCTCTCAAGTAGTGCACTGCAGAAAAGTCTACAGCTGGCATGAACAACAGTCTTGGAGGATGTGAAAACAAGTATGGTTATATGTTATATCCTCCCCTCCTTGGACTCCTGATCATAGAGCTGGCTTGGCCCCTTTGGACTGCCGTCCATCCAGGGCAGCAGGAAGGTGGAGTGGGAAAGTGAAAGTTAGGGCTCGAGAGCTTTGACAGTGCTGCAGCAGCTCAGCCCCTAGAGCTCGGCAAAGAGTTTGCTTTAGGTTTAGCCTCTGCTCAGGCGTTGGTGGAGCGAGGTGGAGCCATGCCCACTCCACTGGTGATAGCTGGTATACTGCTAGGACTGCGTGTTTTACTTTATTACATCCTGATCAAAGGGGTGAGCTGCAAGAGCACTGAAACTTTGCAAGGGGAAAACAATGATCGTGACAGGCAGCTCTACTCTTTCTCTCTCTCACGCTTATCATTTGTGAATGGGATTGCAGCAAGAATGGATGTAGCGTGTGCAAACAGCAGGTTTGGGTTGATTTAGGAATCCTTGTTTTTCTGGTGAGACGATGTGGCTGCGTACCCCTCTCGGTCTGCCAGCACAAAAGGTATAGCACGGTGCTGGGCTCTGTACCGCAAAACAAATGGCCACAAAGTCTATACTGTATTCCGACTGGAAATGGTGACATATGTATAGACAATGTTTCTGTAAAGTGGCTTCGACTGTTGCATATTTGTGTATATTATATATAGAAATAGCTCCAACACGAAAAATGGTCAGTTTCTATGTAATGCCAACCACTTAAAAGGTATGGAAGCAGCAGTGGACGGCTGTTTAACATCCAGTTATAAAGTGTGTAGATCAAAGTGAGAGAGCTGTTCTGCTGTTTGTTAGGCAAGGCTGGCAGTTTTATTTAATTAAGATATAATAAAAGCTCATGTTGCTGTTCTGGCTCCCGAGATGCCTGCTGCTGCTATGCCCATTGCCTCACAGCCTCCCTAGTCCTTCCATCCTCAGGGGGCCCCCCCAACGTGAACGTGTGTGCTGTGGGGGCCGTGGGGCAGGGGTTGAAGCACCGCGCCAGGGTGGGGGCCCAAAATTACAACCTGCACTGGGGTCCATCTTTCTCTTCCTCTGCCACTGGTCCAGTCCGTGGCACAAAGTTCATTGCATTACTGTCACCAGAAAACTCTGTTCAAGTTCAGTGACAGTAACGGTTTCAAAACAGCAAAGCACAAAATCAGTCTGTATGGCAGCCAGAGAGAGAGACACTCGCTTCCAAGCAACCCAGCCGTGCGAGCTAAATGAAAACCAATAAATACCGAAATCTACATTTAAATAAATGAACTGGAAGCACACACAAAACATGTGTGTGTGTAGCAAGAATCCAGTCTGTATCGTGGCCACTAAGGGACACGCTCGCTCCCATTTAAGCCAGCCCCTCAACATGAATGAAACCGATTTAGGATGGAAATTCAGATTTAAAAAATAAATTAACGGACACACACAAAAATATTTGTGTGTGTGTTTGGGAGGGGGTGACAAAAAACATTACAGGAATTAGAGCAGCCCATTTCAAGACAATGACAAGGACTACTTTTTATTTTTTGTAGTCATAGGACCATTTATTTAGTATTTTTATGTGTACTTGTCATGTGCATTTTTTAATTAACTACTTTACTGAGGGGTCCATTTTATAAGTGAAGTAAGACACTCTGAGGTGTGGTTTATGGCCTGATAAGAACACTTCCCAGGTGTTAGAGGCAGTCTGTGCAAGCGCCTCGTGCCTCATTATGCACCTGGCTGGGGTGTGCTCTTATCAGGCCATAAACCATACCTCGTCATGTCTTATTCCTTACATATACAAATAGTTGGCAATTTTGTATAGGACATCGTTGTAAGGGAACAAAATCACAAAACAATTATACATAATTGGTGTAGGCCGTTGCACACCGTTAAACTATGCTCTGCATGTAATCCTATCTCACAGACCCCACCAGGTCTGCCCCAGTTGCCAAATCTATCAGGTCTACACCACTGCAAGACCTGCCTTCCCAGTCGTCCGGTCCATCTGGCTCCATTAGATCTGGCCATTCCTCTAATCAGGCCTACTCCATCACTGGACCAGCAACCTCAGTCCCCTCCATTTCGGGACTGGACCAGGCCTGCCCTTTTGCCCACACCCCAACTTCGTCTACTGCTGGATCTGACTGCCCAGCTCATTCCATTCACCTATTACACCACATTTGCCTATGCCTTTGAACTTTCATGCCCCTTGGCAGGAAATAACTGTCCTGTTGCCAGAACGGAAACTGCCTGGACCACTAAATTTACCAGTTCCATTATGCCTACCCAGGCTGCCAAACCCTCATGCCCCCTGACTGGGAGACTACCTAAGATTACTTACTCAATGGGCTCTACCTTCCCCATTGCCCCCAAGAGCTGAAGAAATGAACCCAGAGTCCGAAGAGATAGTGACCAAATGGATTACTGCAAACATTCCCAATGGATGCTAAAGCTAAGGCTAAAATATAGTCACACCAGTATTGCTTGGGCATTAGCTTGTTAATTTAATAATTGATAACAGATTGCAGTGGTTAATTAACATTTATGATCAGTTATTTACTAATAGTTTTCAGTGTGTATTGATTCTGTATTAATTGATTAGAAATTTATAATCTGATAGATTATTTCTGTGCGTTTTAAACCCCATGTACTTAGTTTTTATTTTTTTCTCTTCTCATAACTTCAAGCAGATTTAAGTACGGAAGATGTGCTTGTAAATTTCCAGACATGATGTGTCCTCATGAGCACTGAGCATGACCTCAGACTTCTGACACCTGTTGGGTACTTTCCACAGGTAACCACAGATAATTTATTTTTACCTGCTCAGTCTAGCTACAAGGTGTTAGCAAGTGGTCAGCGCTGTCCTATTGGTATAATACCTGGCCGCATGAGCAACCACGACCAGTCAACCCAGTCCAATTAGGCGAATAATTGGCCACATGGGCAGCCAACCTTGTCCTGCCAAGTAAACAACTAACCACATTGAGGGATCGGCTGTTCACACCTCAGCCACAATGAGGGGCCAGCTGTTCACACCTCTGACAAAGGTGTAAGCTATCTCAAGATCTTATTCTTAAACTCTGGGAAAGTCCCCGGGCTATGTGGATGCCTTGACGTCAAGCCCAGGTTACAGCCCAAATATTTTTCTATATTAGTCAGATGCCCCTGTGTTGACAACTCTCAACATCTGATCATCAATTAGTGGCCAGCTGGCTTGTAAAAGCCTTTAAGATTTAAAAC
The DNA here is from genome assembly GCA_016271365.2 of Neoceratodus forsteri. Classification (NCBI taxonomy): domain Eukaryota; kingdom Metazoa; phylum Chordata; order Ceratodontiformes; family Ceratodontidae; genus Neoceratodus; species Neoceratodus forsteri. The sequence goes on along the minus strand of CM057456.1, from coordinate 158,381,717 downwards.
TATCAAGGCGTCTGGCCCTCCTATTTTCTGCCTTGGCAAAGAGTATATAAATTCTCAACAACCCCAGGCAAGGTAAGGAGTTCCAGAGGCAGAACCAAGTGTCACCTCCACTCCCAGGATCTCGTACGGACATCAGCTTGTACTGGTCTGGTCAGTTATGTTAGCTCCATCCTTAGGCATATGACCCAAGACTGACAAGCATGGCATTTGTTTTTATTTCTTTTATTGCGACATATTTTTGACTGGCGATGAAGGAATTATTTTCTGCTTGCACTGCTGCTCAGATAAAAATTATAACTGCATTTGAAAATTGTGACTATATTTAGGAACTGCAATTGCCTGCCTGCAATGCCAAAAACTGCCTTATAGATATCACTTTTGTAGACAGTTTAGAACTATGAACTCAAATTGTAATTTTTCATTTACTGTCAAAATTGTCTTGTAACATTTTAATATTCTAATCAAAAGCAAACACCTTTTATCATGAATCCTGACTTTAGTTTTCTTTCTCAATACAATATTATAAGGCTTAGAGCAATGAGTTTAGAACCAGATAATCTTAAAAGCAAAACAGGTTTGGATTTTTGTTTCATGGACCATGCGGTTACACCTAAGGTAACAGTTGCATGTTACATCCATATGTTAAACTGTGCAGAGTTCACATGCACTGAACCCTTACATAAATATTTGGGATGGTGTTTCATAGATCCTGAAAGGAAACGCTGGTGTAAGATATATGACTGTCCCAGACATCAAGCAACAGATGGACTTGAGGTCCATGTAAAAATGTTTGAGGAATTGGGGAAGTTCCACTGCCCCCTAATACATAATCATGCCCATAAAGAAAATTTAGACTTCAATGAATACACAGCTTTTATAGACAGAGACCAAACAGTCTTGGTCAGTCAGGTATCATATGAGATAATTGTGGCAGGTGCCTTGGGTCAAGGCAAGTGACAACCTGCCCGCTCTCTGTGTTTCCACTCCAAATAAACTTTATCCTGACCTGGACCAATTAGTGGATAATCTAAAAGATGCCAAAGGCAGTCAATGGAACACACAGAAGAATGGTCAGTCTCTGCCAGTCATGGAGAAAACCATGTACACGAGAATGAACAAGGGAGTTATACAGAGGAGCTGGAAGGCACCCCCCAACTTAGCTAAAAGACTGCATGAGTATACCCAGAACTAGTTATATACAGTATACAAACAGCACAAATATTACACATGAAATCATTTACAAAGCAGCAACAACACACATCAGCTATATATACTTCAATGTAACTACTGCAGACTGAGAACACAATACCTAAGGCAGAAATAAAAAAAATACTATGATCCACAAGTACATTCTTGGTACAAAAATAATAGAAAATACAATAAGACTTAAGGATTTGGGACTATATCACATTTTTCTCACAGTGTGGTGGCTGAATTCCTCCCTCTTAGCCAAGCAGCACATCTGAGAGGGAGAGAGAAGGAAGACATATGGTATCCAAGAGAGGAGATACACATAAGCAATAAGACACAACAGGGTATTCATTGTGCTGTTACAATGCACTCCCAGAGCTGTGATGAGGCACAAGGCCACAGGCGGATTGCCTTCAGTCCCTGGGTGTGCGTTGTGAAAGCACAATGCACAAATCCCAGAATGTCTTCTGCGCTTTTAAAATGGGTTTCATGAAAGTGTTTTTAAAATAATTTTTACATGACAAATAAAAACTATTCAAAATTATGTTTTTATTTTATGTTTATTTAATATATTTTTTTTTTATATATTTCTCTTTATTCCCCTCCTACTGTCCCATCGGAGCCGCACCATCGGGAGTCACCTATGAAGTCTGACCCTGCTGGTGCCTTACCAGACAGTCTCTGGTCCCTCCACCCGGCCTAGGAAATCTCCAGGCGGGGTCGGGGTTGGGGCAGACCCCCAAATCTTGCACATCTCGTCAGGGTCTGGGACTGTAGGCAGGCACCGGCACATCGGGACCAGACTCGGCGCTCCGTCTTCCAGGCTCCAATGTTTTTTCTCCCCCTGTTCTGTGGGATGTTGCGGGCCCTTACATCATGGTGCATATGCTGATATCGGCAACATCCCTCTCCCTCCTTCCTCGAAGGAGCAGCCCCTGTGACTGATTGGTTGCCGGCCGATACCCGCGACCAATCATGCACCAGTGACTCCAGCTTGCCTTTGCTCCTCTAACCTCCGCCAGGGGTCACCGTTCACTGGGTGGAAAGACCGTCCCTCCCCTGGAGAAGGCGAGCAGTCATTGTACGCTTCAGCCTGTCTCCCCCCTGGCGGCCCGGGCTCGCTTCTGAACCCAGGTCACCAGTGTGGCGTCCAGTGCCTCAACCCTCAGCATCATCAGGCCGGCATTATTTTATATTTTTAAATAAAATGTTTGTTGTTTCTTATTGCAAGCTAGCGAGATGTATTGGGGAAAACATGGCTGATATTCAAATTTGCAGGATTTCACAAGCTGGCACAAGGATTTGTTCTGTGTAATACACCCTGGTTGGAAGGGCTCATTTTACCTGTGCATTTTTCTCCCACAGTGCATGGGTCCCAGTCATTCAGGACACAGCATTTTCTCTACCCATTTTATAAAGGTACTTAAAAACTCTGCAATCACTATTTTTGGAGTTACAGTAGATACATCATCAGAAAACTACTATACTGGACAAATGCGGTGTAGTCTAGTATAAGCAGTATACACTGGTTAGGATTCAGTTACAATTTGTATATCAGGTGACATGTAATACTGAGAGTTCCAGGTGGTCAATTTTAAGGGAAAAATAAAACAACCAAAATTAAGGTGGAAAATTTTGAGAAAAGGCAAACTATAGCCCTTGGGACCTGTGTAAGAAGGGTCAACAACAATAACAGCGTCTTCACAGTCCAAACCAAACAAGGGGTATGAAGATCAAGAAACAGAGAGAGTGACCCCGGGGGATGGTGGATGGGCATGTGAATCAATGGTGAAGATGGTCCAAGAAGATCAAGAATTATGGCGAGTACGCCATTTCCTTATCTTCCTAGACCCTGTCTTCACCACTGATTCACACTGCTGGGTTAGAGTACTAGGCTCAGACAAAACTCCCCCAGGCAGGGCGATAGGAGGTGGAGCTCACGAGGATAAAAGTCCATTTAGGATTGTGCTGCCAAAGGAAGCATGCTGTCTGGCACGGACATCTAGGGCACAGTGCTTGATGAAAGTGATCAGCGATGGGAACAGAACACATTTCAGCCAGAAATATAGCCACCAGTCTGGTGGAGTGGGCATGAACCTGACCTTCCAGTTTGACCTGTACCATAGAATAGCAGTGGTGAAGGCAAGCTACAATCCAAATAGAAATGCATTTGATCATAACCAGTTGAGCTAACCTGTTCAGATTGAAGGAGATGAAGAGCTGCTTGCACTGTCTGATGTCCTTAGTTCTTCCATCGATATAGAATTTGAGGGCTCTTAATTTCCAGAGAGTGAAGGGTATGTTCCCTTCCACTCTGAAAGTTGGGGAAATGTGTGGGCAACACCAAAAGTTGGTTTAGATGGAATTCCGAAACCACTTTAGGTAAGAACTTGGGGTATGTGGGAGAACCCCTTTGTCCTTATGGAAGACCATATACAGAGGTTCTGTGACCAAGGCATGTATCTCAAGGGACCGTACGAGCAGAGGTGATGGCCACCAGAAAAGTGTTTTTTCACGTTAGGAATGTGAGATTGCACGTAGCCAAAGGTTCAAAGGGCTTACGAGCGAGCATGTCCAAGACAAGGTTGATGTCCCAAGGAGCTACCGGTTTTCTTACTGGGGCCTTGTATGTAGGATACCTTTCAAAAACTCTTGGAGAGAGGTAGTTGAGCCAGAGTAAGGTTCAGGATGGACTCATGGTTGGCAGAGACAGCATATAGATGAAAATTAACAGGGGATTATTGTAATCCAGCATCAGAAAGGTCCTACAAGTACTCTAAAACAGTATCTGGGGGGACATCAGAATGGGCCCAAACAAGATTTAGAGCACCACTCTGAAAATGCTTCCACTTGGCTGTGTAAGTCTTCCTGTTAGGTTTCCCAGCAGCCAGGAGAATCATAGACACCCTCTAAGAGACCTTGAATCTGCTCATTTCTATCTCTTCAGCAGTCAGGCATGGAGATGAAGGGAGTGCAAGTTAGTATGGACCAAAGACCCTTTTGTCAGAAGGTCAATCTGTACAGGTAGTGCCCTTGGGGGGTGGGAGTGGGGGTCACTGACGATTTGTTGATCAATGAGAACCAAATCTGTCAGACAGAACAGGGCAGACAGAATCATCTCACTGCCCTGTGCCTCTAAACTGAGCAGCACCCCTATGAACTAGTGAAAGAGGAGAAAATGCATACAGAAAGCAAATTTGTCCACTGCATCCTGAATGCATCCTGACAAAAAGATGCCAAGTTATTAATTTTTGGAGCAGAACTGTGGTAGTTTTGCATTGCGTGGGGATGCAAAAAGGTCCAGTTCTGGAGTGCCCCACCCATCAAAGAGAGACTTGAGACGTCTAGAGCTAATGACCACTCATAAGGATCTGCTTCTGTCCAACTGTGTTGGTCTGCCAGATCATTCTGAGCCCCTGGTAGGTAAACTGCTTGGATCAGAGCGTTGTGCTCCAGACACCACTCCCACACTCTTAGTGCTTCTCTGCAAAGAGAGTAAGAGTGTGCTCCACCCTGCTTGTTGAGGGAGTACATGACTGACTTGTCTGTCTGAAGGAGAAATCACCCTGTGATGGACAAAGTCCACCAGGGCTCAAAGGGCATAAAGGACTGCTCTCATCTCCAACACATTGATGTGAAGATGGGATTCCATTTGAGTCCAGACTCCCTGGGTGTGGTGACCCCAACAGTGGGCTCCCCATCCCAGGAGAGATGCATCTGTGGAAAGGGTCATCTGCGGTTCTGGTGGAGAGAAGGGAAGACCTTGAGGAAGGTTGTTCTCCTGTGTCCGCCATGCAAGTGATCAATGTAGAGGCTTCGTTACCATGATGGGGTAAGGTTGGGGATGCGTCACAGGAGGCCACTGAGTTCTAAGCCTCCATTGAGTTGTCCTCATGTGTAGCCTTGCTAGAGGTACTGTGAAGACTGATGAGGCCATGAGGTCTAACATCCGTTCCATAGAGTGAGCCCGCATGGACTCATTCTCCATGATGAGGTGTGCCATTTGAAGGATGTCTTTCCTCTTGTCCTCACCTTGATGTTGTCCAAGAGGGCTCAGATGAAGAGGAGTTGCTGCGATGGTCAAAATTGGGACTTCTCTAGGTTTAGCAGAACCCCCATGGAGCTTAGGAACAGATGCTGTGGTGACTGCGTCTTCCGTACCCTGTTTTCATGGGCTTGCTAGTCATTCAGATAAGGGAGGAGCTGTAGCCCAAGCTTTCCGAGATGTGATGCGAGAACTGCGAAGCATTTTGTAAAGACTTGAGGTGCCGAGGAAAGCCCAAAGGGCAGGACTCTGAATTGATAGTGCTGGTCTAAAGCCATAAAGCGCAGGAACTTGTGGTGACTGGGGTACACCGGAATATGCTGGTAGGTGTCTTGCATGTCCAGGGATGCCAACTAGTCCTGTGGCTTGAGTAGTGGCAGCAGGGTTCCTAGAGAAACCATCCAGAACTTCTCTCGATAAAGAAACTTGTTTAGTTTTCCGACATCGAGACTGGGACACATGCCCCTGTCTTCTTTGGTACAAGGAAATAATGAGAGTAGAAGCCTGTGTTGCGTTTTGCCCAAGGTAGTGCTTCCACTGCCCTGTTTCTCAGGAGACCCATTATCTAGTAGTGAGGTCTGATATGACAGCTGACATAGTGTGCTTGCTCTTGGGTAAGACCGTCTTTGGGGGGGACTTCTGAAAACTTCAGCAAGTAACCCTCTCAGATGATCTGCAGAACCCACCTTTCTGTGGTGATGGATTTCCACTGGTGGTAAAACTGAGTCAGAACCCCCCCAAAAAAACTACTGAGGCTCGGGCAGCTGAGGCAGAGCCGGGACCAGAGATTCAGAGGGTGGCACTAGGCACTTTCAGGGCCTGTGCCTTCTGCTGCCTTTCCTTTTGTGGCTGAAGAGACTGGTGCTTGGCTGCCTCCTCCATGAAAGGACTGCTTGTTTCTAAAGAACTGACAGCCCTTCCCCCTTTGTGGATGCGAAGGGGTTGATCTAGCAGATTTGATGGCTGTGCTAGTCTTCTGAGAGACCTCGAGAGATTGTTCTACCTGTTGGCTGAACAAGTAGGTGCCGTTAAAGTGGACATTCATGACTTGCTGCTGGACGTCACAGGAAATCCTTAAGTCTGAAGCTAAGCATATCTTCTCATGCAGATTTCAGTAGCGGCAGAGCAGGAAGTAGTGTCATATGCATCCATGGCTGCCTTTAGCTGATGTTTGTTGGATTCCATACCATGAGTGATACTCTGAAGGATCTTTTATTTAGTGTCAGACTCTGATAAGGACTTCAGGGAGGTCCAAAGGACATAGTCGTACTGAGAAAAATGTCCTTGATAACTGGATATTCGCATGTTCAACATGGCAGCTGTGAAAGCCCTCTTTCCCATGGCATCAGCAGAAACATAGGAGACCCAAGGTCCATCGAGTCTGCTAATGAGATGCCCAGGACCTAGCAATTGTCTCGGGGAGAAGAGATGGTTACTCCTCATCCTAATTTACTTTCCTTGGCATAACATCTCTAATTGTGCTCTAGCTCTGTCCACCCACGCTTGAAACCCGTTACAGTCACTACCCCCACCACCTCCCCCCGCAGTCTATTCCATGACACAACCACCCTTTCAGTGAAGCAGTACTTTCTGATATCCCTCCTGAACATCCCCCCTCTCAGCTTCCATTCATGTGCCCTAGTAGTTGTGTTGGTGACCTATGGAACAGCTCCTCAGTGTCCGGCACTTATGCCTTTTAAGAAAGTGAATGTCTCATCACTCCTCTCCCTCCCAGTTTCCAGTGAGTACATATTCAGTTCTGCTAGCCGTTCTTCATAGGGCAGCCCCTGCAGCCTCTGTATCATCTTTGTTGCCCCCTCTGCACAGATTCCAACCTGTCTCTATATCCTTCTTCAAGTGCAGTCTCCAAAGTTGAACACAGTACTCTAGGTGTGGTCTTATCAGTGATCTGTATAGGGGGACAATCACTTCCTTACTTCTGTCAATCCTCCTGTCTATACACACCAACATTTTGTTTGCCCTGTTATACGCTTTAGTGCATTGGCCAATCTTCTTCAGGGTGTCAGTAATAATGATTCCCAGGTCACTCTCCTCCTGTGAGGTACTCATTTTAGCCACACTAAGCCAATATTCCATCCTAGGATTCCCTTTACCGAGATGCATCACTTTACACTTCTTTTTTTCATTCAAACTCAGTTGCCACAGTTTAGACCACCTTTCCAGTTTTTACAGGTCTTCTTGTAGGTCCCTAACCCCTTTAAGAGCATCCACCCACCTTCCGAGCTTGGTGTCAGTGAACATGGCTAGTTTACCCTGGATACCATTGCCAATGTCACCGATGAAGATATTAAAGAGAATGGGCCCAACACAGAACCCTGTGGAACCGCACTAGTAACTGCACCCACGATTGACCTCACCCCATTTACCACCACCCTTTGCCTTCTGTCTGTGAGCCAGTTGCCCACCCATCTGACTACACTTTCCATGGCCTCTATGTCCTCCATTTTCCTCATCAGGCACTTGTGTGGTACAGATTCAAATGCCTTGCTGAAGTCAAACTAGCGAAGGTCCACCATGTGCCCCCGTCTAATTATTTTGTTACCCAGTTGAAAAAGGTGATTAGATTTGTCTGACATGACCTTCCTGCCATAAATCCATGTTGCTTGGTGTCCTGGAGCCCGTTCCCCTCCAGATATTGCACGAGATCTGCTTAATCAAGGTTTCCATCAGTTTTCCCACCACCGAAGTGAGGCTAACTGGTCTGTAATTCCCTACCTACTCCCTGCTTACCACCTTGTGAAGCTGCACCACATCCACCGACCTCCAATCCTGTACCTAGTGATCTGCTGAACAGGTATGCCAGGGGACCGGCTAACTTCTACTAAGTTTCTTAGTACTCTCGGATGTAATCCATCCAGTCCCTGTGCTTTGTCTGACTTGAGGGCTGCCAGCCCATCCCTGACCCTATCTGTGGTAAATGATGGTTTCCCATTACCTGTATTCCTCTGTTGGCAGCTTTTATACCAATCGTGGCAGCTTTTATACCCCTGTCCACACTGGACCATTATTTTCTCTTGTAAAAACCAAACAAAAGAAGTTGTTTAGAGCATTTGCCTTGTGAAAGTCTTCCTCCACCAGTTTGTCCCCATTCAGTATTTTCGCTACCCACTCCCTTTCCTTCTTTTTTCCTGCATATAACAAAAGTAGTGTTTTCCCCTGTCTTTATCCCTTCTGTGATCCTAAGTTCAGTCTTGCCTTTGCCTCCCTCACCACCCTCTTTTTTGTCAACTCCTTTTCCCTCCTGATCACAGACTGCTGGTGCATCTCTCGGGCGGGGACCCACTCAACCAGCCTCTACTGTCTGCCTGAACCCCTCCCCGACTGAGAGATTGGGTGCTGGGTCCCTCCCAATGCTGGGCCCATATGGGAGGAGGCCGGGACCATGGACAGTCAAGTCAGGTCAGGACCGGCATGGGCATGTAGGCTAGGTCCTTGAGCCATGCCATCTCCTTACCAGCAGCTGGGGTTTTTCCCACCTTTTTAGTTACTTCCCCCAAGACACAGACATGCAATGACATCTGTGCATGCTCCATGTCCTCCCACGGACATCTGCCGTGCCTCACCCCATCTGCAGCCCCACTCTCTTGTAGTGCCCCTGGTCTGCACCTGGAGCCGCTACAGAGTGGGGAGTTCCCCCCATCAACCCACCCGAGGAGAGCAGTCCTCTGAATGCTCGATTCTCTCCTTCCCTGCTGACCCCCGGTGCCCGAGTCCACTTCCGTACTCGGGTTGCCACCATGGCGCGAGATGTGGCATCCAGCGCTTCAACCCTCAGTGCCACCAAGCCCTCACCACCCTCTTTGCTTCCGTATTCTTTAAGATATAATCACCCATCCATCTACCCTTTGATTCTTTTTGAACCTGCAGAAGGCCTTCCCCTTTCGTCCCCAGTTGCTGTACGGACCCGTTCGGAGAACCATGTGGGTTTCTTTGGTCATTTCTTTTCTTTTCTTCAGTGTTGTAACACAGAGTTTTGTTGCCTCCTGGACTGAGATCTTTATTGCCTCCCAGATGTCCTCGACATCAGATCTATCGGTGATGTTTGCCAGTTTGTTCCTAACTATAACCCTTAACCTTTCAAAATTTGCGCCTCTAAAGCTCAATATCTCCATCTGAGACCCGGATTTTTCATCCCCAGTGGCAATCTCAAACCACGCTGTTATAGTCACTAGTGGCAGAGGGTCCTCAACCCGAACTGCTTCTACTGCCTCGGTGGTTGTGAGAACCACATCGAGGATTGCTTTCTGTCTGGCTGGAGCCATCACCAGCCGAGTGAGCAAGCAGTCCTGTAGGGCATCCACGATGGACTAGCTTCTGGATGATTTGGCTACTGAGACATCCCAGTCTATATCAGGCATATTCAGGTCACCAACTGCCATAGCTCCCCTTCCAGAGACCCTTTAATTTGTTACATGAGCTCTCTTGTCCTTCTCTTCTCCCTGAACTGGGGATCTGTATATCACCCCCAAGTAGAACTTTTTTTACTGATGGTGAATTTAGCTGAATTCACAGGGATTTAACATCTGTGTGGCTGTCATTTTCATTTGAAGTTGACCCAATGACTTCCTGAACATATAGTGCTCTCTCCCCACCCCCCGGCTCCCTTCCTATCCTTTCTGTACAGCACATATCCTGGGACCACAATATCCCACTCACTGTACTCTGAAGCTCAAATTTCAGTGACAGCCACCAGGTCCACTTCTGTGTCTGCAATTAATGCCTGTATGTTGCTCATCTTATTTCCCAAGCTCCTGACATTGAGACAGACTGCCTTTCACGAACTTGCATGATTTCTATTTCAATCTTACAAGACTCTTTATTGATAGGATGGGCTGTTACCTCCTGAGAGATGATGGTCTTGTTGTTTTCATCAAGTATAACTTTTATCTACAATAGGCTGGGAAGCCAAGATAGGTTTGTCTTTAGGAGGAATATACTTACAGTCCAACTTGCTAGGAGACAGAAGGAATGGAAGCAGGCCTAACCCCCACTGCCTCTGAAAGTTTCAAAAGCTGGAGGAACAGAAGGCATGAGGTTAACAGGAATGTTAGGAACATGGACTCACCCAGACGTTGCTGCTTACCTGAATCAGGGGCAGAGGTCTTGAGGGCAAGAGTTGCCTGCATATTTCTCAGGAGGGTCTGTAAGGAAAGGTCCTCTTGAGGGACTGAAGCAGGAGCTGCAGGTTGGTTGTCCAGACTATAAGAAGTGTTGTCATCATCCCCATCATGTAAAAGAATGAGGTTGGGGTCAGACACGTCCCCTACCAACTCATCTCCAGAAAAAGGAGTTGGGAAGGGAGTGGACCTGGGTACAACTAATTTGGGCCTATGAACAGGATAAATAGGAGACACTTGTATTGGAGGGGGCAGCGGCACAGGAACAGACACCGGCACCAGAAACAGAGTAGCCAGCACCAGCATCAAAGGCGACACCGCCGTAAAACCCAGCGAAGGTGAAGTAGAAACCAGTGTTGATCGCAGCACCAGGGTAGGCCCCAAAAGGCCCCAACCCAGCGCCAAGCCCAGCACTGATCTGGAAGGTCCAACCACCACCAAAGTGACCGGAGGAGGTATTTAGGCTGGTCACCACAGAGCAGCACTGTTTGGGGAGTTATGTTTGAACAGCAAAGGAAAAACAGCAAAGACCATCACAGCGACAAAACTGGCAGTTCGCTGTGATGGTCCGCTGGTTTCCCAATGCTGCTGTCTCTGGGGAGTATGCACCCCTTCCCAAACCAACTCTGACTCGGAGTTGATAATCCAAAGTGTGGGGGTGTGGGGGCAGAGACCCCTGCATAGGGGGTGCAGGGGGAAAAGCCCCCAAAAAAAAAACACAGTGATGGCACAATGCCAATTGTCGACACTGTGCTGTGGCTGTACTGATGGTCGGCAAATTTCCTGTCGCTGAGGTGACTTGGAACTGGCATCAGTGCCACAGTCACTGTCAAGGAATCAGGAAAGGATCCATTGCTGAGCCAAACATGCTTCCTGGCTTGAATACCCCAGATGCAAGTCCAAAGAGCCTAGGCCCGAGAGATCTGGGACCAGATCCACAGGAAGGAGCAAATGAGCTAGATGCGATACCCACTGCTCCATAAGAGTTGCCCAATTGTGAAACTGTCCACCAGATTCCCTGCCAGAGGACATATAGGGGCTCCGGTCCCAAGACCTTGAAGGACCACAAACAGAAGCCACTGGTGAAACTGACTTTTTTTACCAGGAGAGAGAAACTAAGCTGAAAGCTTTGTTTACAGGTGCAACCTGAGAGCACAAGGAAGTTAAGTGACTTGCTCAGGGTCACACAGTATGCAAGTGGGGGCTGTGGGATTCAAACCCAGGTCTCCAGGTTTGCAGCTCAGAGCCTTAAACCACTGTGCTATACTACCTATCTGCAGTCATTGTCTATATATCTATGTAACATGATGCTGTATACAGCTCTGCCCCTTACCCCAACTGCTACAGCAGCTAGGAATCCAAGTTACTTTCTTCAGCAATACAGTTATCCGTCTTCTCATTTCCAGGAAGCAGTTACAGGTTGTGCCTTTGAAAGCCAACTCACAAGGCCCCTATTAGCTGAGCACTGGCTTTCCTTTTTTCTCCAAGATAGCTTAAACATATCTATAAAAATGCACTGAAAACTTTCCCTATAGACTTCTATGGGGCACAATGCCACACTCTCACTGTTTAGACATAATATGACTCAGTGCAGGGGTGGGGCCGGTGGACCGGGAAGTGGAATGACCTGCTGGCCTTGGGTCCAGCTCCAGTTATGATCCCTTCCCTCCCGAACAGAACACAATAAAAAAAATTCTACTTTGTCTGCAAAAGAGTAGTGCTGTCTTAAGGTAGTAGGCTATGAAGCCAAACAATATATCTTAGCAATTTCCTTTAAGAAGATGTAGGACCTCTGAGTAGGGAACAACATTACTAAGTGGGTAGGAACTTGATTCAGTGACAGGACCCAGAAGGTGGTAATAAAGGTAATGAAGGTGTTGGTGAAGGCCTGCTGCTCATGAACCTAGATCTCTTGGCACAGGCACAAGAGGGTGACCTCAAGCGGTACCGTTTCTTCCCCTTTGGAGAGGAAAAGAACAACCCGTGGCCAGGCTGTGCCGAGTCCCCAACCTGGCTGGAGAACAAGACCACTTTTTGTGTGTACAGAAGGACTGTTCTCCCTCCCAAACACAGGCCTGCACACTGTCAGGACCCTCCTCCTGGAGAAGGAGGTGGACCAGCTACAGCCCACTTGCCAGAACAGCATTCAAAGAAAGAATCCCTACCATCACCGTCACCATCCATGGTCAAAAGCCATTATTTGATAAGGTTGAGAGAAACTTGCTAAAGTTTTTTTTTAAGCCGACAGAAAACTAACAAACTAGTTAAATGTAACCCCCCTATCACCCGGGGTTACAAGAATCCTACTTAGATCTAGTGGCAGTCAGGGAAAGGCAGCTTGTGAGACACCAGTTCAATGGGGTTCACACTGTCTCACTCTGTCCTCAGTCTCAGCTGAGCTGGAGGGATGACATCATATAGAATTCTCGCAGCAGCATAAGCCACATTGGAATGTTGCAGCAGGCAGTGAGGTTAGAACATTGGGAGGTTTTGAATCAGTCTGTAGTAGTCTGCAGGGAAACTCAGTGGAAGCAGGAGGTGTGCTGCAGTTGGCAGCCCCTCAGGGCTAAGCTCTGCTATAGAGCTGCACAGAAGAGTGGGTGTGTGTTCTCGCCCTAGAGAAGAACACAGAAGAAAAGTGGTCTAGTGGTAGAGACTGTTCCCAGTCTGTTCCAGTGCCCCATCCCAGGAGGGATGGGGGGAAAGAGAGCCAGCAATTTCAGGGGCAATCCCCTGGCCCTGCTGAAGAGGAAAAGCTGCCTGTTTTGTTGTTCAGGTGCTGAGGCACAAGAAGTAGTTTGCTTTGCCAGAAACCTTGGGGCACCTGAAAACCAGTGCTGAGTTCTGCTCTGAAAGAGAGCCCTTGTTTTCACCAGACAGTGAGTAGAGTATCTGTTACTGTGGGGTCAGGGAAGGACAGCCAAGTACAGTACTACAGTTGTGTGTGACTTAAATGCATCTAAACAGTGGGGGTCTACAGGGATGGACATAGCCACTCAGAGATTATTATAAGCCAGGATATCAGATTTTGAAGAGTAGAGCGTTAAATGTGACATACATTTCGAGATAGCATTCTACAACAGTGCTTTTCAAGAAAGGTGTTGATTCCAAATGAATGGCCGGGTATGGATTTGGGAGCAAGAGGTGGGAGACCCCCCCCCAAAATCTGGACTAACCATATTTACCTCCACGGATTCACTTTAGGCACCTATAGCTTTCTCCCGGGGCACTTGGCCAGTGTTCGAAGAAAGTACCCAGACGTGGGATTAGTGATGAAGATTTTCCCTTAATGGAGCCAGGAAGTGCTCATGGGTGGTAGAGGGAGCCACCAATAAATGTCCATGCCATATGGAAAGTAGTCCAAGTGTAACCCCCCCCTGCAAATGGGGGTTCCCAAAAAGTCCCCCAGGAGCTTGCTTGAATGCTCCAAGCCTGAATGTTGTTTGACGTTTAAGCCGTTTATCTGTGAGTGCTTTTGGAGCTCTGGTACTGTCTCTAAGAGCTGTCTGCTTGCAGACATAATTAGTTTCTATGGGAGGACTGTGTGTTTCCCTGCTTGACTCCCAAATCGAGCTGCTGCCAAATCACTCCATTTCTGCCATCGCTAAGTGGGCAGACTGAGCACTTTTCAAAGATGTAACTGTTTGCCAGAAATCATTTACAGTAATAACGAAAATACAGTTTGTCTAGCCTGCTTTTCTTTGCAGTCAGAACTGTGTTTGCCTAGCCCTCCATTCTGGTTTTGAACTGCTGAACTGGACCAATCAGTGTGGAGGGACCTTTGAAATGGAGCCTGCTGCTGGCAAATCAGAACTTGGACTCTCACTGTGGAGCCATACCACCTATGTACTGTATGGCCAATGCCTCTGGGAATTGTAGTTTGGACTTCGGCGCCTTTTTGCACCAACAGGGGGAGTCTGATTGTGAGTGACAGCCAAACCAGCCAACTGAACTCGGAGGAACTCAATGGAAATGCCCGGCTCTGTCTACTGGAAAGATCAGATGAGGTGAGACACTGAAGACAGAAAGAGCTATGTGCTTCTGCCGTGTATAGTTTTAGCATGGTAAGCGCGTGTAAGGCCCTGAATTTCGGTCTGCAGCCTGTGCAAGTGCCTGTTTGGACTGAATCCGACCTGTGAAGAGAATCAAGGAGATCTGAAGAGCAGAAACCAAGCTCACCCTGTAGAAGTCTGGAGAAATTGCTGAATCGCGCTCAGTCTGTCAGGAACTGAATCTGCTGTGTGTTCTCCCGGGTATTGTGCAGTAATTGCGATCGGGATCAAGAATCAGCCTGCCTGGTATAGTACTTTCCTTTTACATATAAATGTGTGTAGTGCTTGTGGGGAATCACGTTTCAAATCCCCTGTACAGTGAATTGAGTGCATGAAGCTGGAAGTAAACCCCAGCTTAATCCAGACTACATCCATTTGCTCTAAACTGCAGTGGGGTCCAGTCACAAGGACCTTGTCCACATGGTCTGTTCCTCCAAGCAATCCAGGACAATCTGCCTTCCATCCAGTTCCCAGCATTGAGTTTGTGAGTACAAAGCAGGGTAGCTCCCTGCCATCTGTTTATCGAATTGCAAGTGTGTCATCTAATTGTTGCTTTTTTCATTTCTTCACGAACTGAGCCCTCCGGCCCCGGATTACAATTGGGTATTGTGCAAGTGTTTTTTTCCATCACAGGGCCCCAACCAGCTGCACCGATCCTGGCTAGCTCCCTCCCCAATCCTGGGTACCCAGTGAAAGTGACAATTTGGGACTCTGAATATGCACACAGTACTGTGATTATTAATGTGTTTAACCTAATTAATCTGATTTCCCCCTTCCTAGTTACAGCTCCTTAAATGAATCAGATCTGTTGGTTTTCAGCAAAGTTACACTGACTGAGGTGTTCATTTATGTTAAAGTATTGTACTGTGGTTTTTGCACTGCATCATCTTGTTTTACAGGGGGTCCTCAGAGTCCAGTCGACAGAGCCAGTCCTGGAGGTAAGTGTACATTGTGAAGATATTCCTAATGTATTGTGTGGGCCACTAGTGGGAAGAAATGGGGGTTACAGTGTCCCAGAGGGCTGTGACCAAGTTAGTTTAACTACTGCAATCCCTGACCTCTGGATGGAGGCACCAGCCATTGGACCTAGACCCCTCAACCTGTTAGTAGTTAAGCAGGCAGGGGTAGTAGCCCTTGGGATAGCGCCACCGAGGGGTTACACAAGTGCTGGCTGGATGTGCCATGCCAGGGAAACCAAGAGAACAGTACAAGTTCAGGCTGAAAGCCTA
This sequence comes from Neoceratodus forsteri, assembly GCA_016271365.2. NCBI lineage: Eukaryota > Metazoa > Chordata > Ceratodontiformes > Ceratodontidae > Neoceratodus > Neoceratodus forsteri. Next base: position 158,366,062 of record CM057456.1, on the reverse strand, counting down.
GTGTGTTTCAGAACCTGAGGGTTAAAGTGTGTAAGAAGATGTGTTCTAGTCTCCGTATATCTGCATTACCAGGGAGTCTAGCCCCGTGGGGGTCCATCTATGCTTTATTATTCTGTTGTTGTTGTGAATAAAAGCCACACTCTAGAATCCCACTCCTGGTTTGGACATTTCAGTTATTGGTTCCTGTGTCCAGATTACTTGGGTGCCCCTGTGCAGAGGTTTCAAACCTAGTCAAAATGGCGAGCAACAGTGTTCTCCCCAAACCCAGGCAGCGGGTTACAATATGGAGGCACCGCACAGTGCTAATAAAACAAAAAACAACAACATCAAACTGAGCCCTGGCTGGTTACATAAATAGCATAACGAGACAAACTGAACACTGTTGTTGTAAAGGCGTGAATATCAGACTTCCAGTGGGCGAGCAACATACGTCACTGGAAGTGCACTTGATGGCGAGGAAACTAAAGGCAGTTGAGGGCCATTGGCGAGATAAGCTATGTGGTGTGAGCCAGTCTCACGATGCCACGCATGTGTGCAGCCTACCTCAGCGCTGGCCCTCCCATAGATTTTTGGCTCCCGCAGGGTCCTAGTGCCTCCATCTGGGAACCCAGCAGTGTGACTCAATGGTGAAGACAGGGTACAGGAAGGTTAACAGTTATGGCACACACACTCTCTACTTCACCTCCTGATGAGAATGGCTCAGAAAAGAGCTCACCTGGATGTCTCCATGCCACCCCTCAATTGGGGACAAAAATATGTACAACCAATGGTAAGGAGTGTAAGAGTGCCTTACCAAAGGGGAAATGGTTTTTCCTTATAGTTGTGAAGGGGTGTTCACAGTGGTACAGCAGAATTGACTTGCCATGCCTCAGGGGATGAAGATTGACAAAATACTTTACATACAATGTGAAGGCGTGAGAATGGGGAGTGGGGGCTGAACCTCATGGTTATGAAGTGTAATTCTACAGTGGCTGCATGGGCTGCTGAACAACAGATTTAAGATACAGTACTTGTACCTCAGAGGCACCACTGTCAGGTAAAAACATTTATTTAAGGTAGGGGAAGGGTGAAAGGTAAATGTGGGGGTTGGGGATTATCTTAAGGGCTGTGTGGGGGTGTCTTTCAAACAGGGCAAACAATGGCCACAATTCTATTTGTTTTTTCCACTACAGTTGCTCTTAGTACAGTGGCAGACTGACCAGTTTCTCTAGAGATACTAGGGATAGTCTCAGAAGTGCTAGATTTGTGCATAGTTTACCCCCCCCCCCGTAAGATTCATAATGTGTGCTTGACATCATATCAACACGTAATACTTGATAAAATGTATTGAATTTTTATCCCGCAAGTACACAAACTCTATGGGCTATAAGGATTACTTCACTTGTAGCATACATCCCATGCTACATCCCAATTTATTTCAAGTGTTTTACTAGGAAAGACCTACTGAGCTGGTAACAGCTCTCATTTCCACATGTGTCCTAGGGGAGGGGAAGGGAAGGGAGGACAATGAGAAATACTAAGAACAATAATACAATAATGATGAATTAATAGGTAAATAAGCATCATAAGTAATTGTGCAAAGACAAGAAATGTGAGAAGTGAAATACATACAGTAACTATAGAAAAGTCCTGTCCAGCACAGGGGGAGAAACTGGATTGGGCACTGGTGGAAGCAGTTAGCACACTGGCAGAAAAAGAGGAGGTATTGGTGGTGGGGGACTTCAATCTGCCAGATGTAGAGCAGAGCCTCCCAGCTTTAGCAAGAAGCAAGGACATCCTAGAGTCCCTCTGCAGGGGGAATTTTTCAGGCAGGTAGTTAGGGAGCACATTCGTGATGGGGAAATACTGGACCCGGTGCTCACAAAGAGGGACACTATTGCACATGTCAGGGTGGGAGGCTACCTGGGGAACCAGTGATCACCATACAGTGTGGTTCAACCTGAGGATGGCAGCAGAAATATGCTACACAGTAACAAAGTCCTGCACTTCAAGAGAGCATATTTAATTAAAAACAAGCATTTGTCAATGCCGAATGTTTGCTTGCTGGCATTGGCAGTGGTAGTGTAGAAGTTACAGAGCTGCATAATAGGAATGGCAGTGAAGTATTGAACTGAAGCCAACCCCACCACCACCCTGCAGAGAGTGACAGGCATTGGGGTGTGCGTTTGGGTCGTCAGGCATAACTGCCACGCCATTTCACCACATCCACCCTGCAGACACTGACAAGTGTCGCGAGTGTTCCATAGGGTCTTTGGCCCTTATGCATACCCCATTTCATTAGGAAATATGGTGAGATGGGTGCGATATAGGAGAATGGGGTGAAGTTTGGGGCCGAAGAGTCCAAGGCATACCTCGATGCCTCTCACTGACTGCAGGGTGTGGAATGGTATGAGCATCACAGGCAGGAATCCGGAGTCACACCCCTGATGCCTGTCATTCTCTACAGGGTTGGGCGTTCTGGTTGGAAACCCTAATACCTCAGGCATTTGTTGGTATTTTCACTCCAAATTTTCAACATTTTTTTTTGTGACCCCAGCTCATGAACAGGGGGAATATCAGTTTGTTAGCCGAAAGCTGCTTATGCACAGTGACTACGGCATTCAGCACCACAGGTGCAAAAACATTCGAACAGGATGTAAAAATGACAGCTGTACTGTTCATGGGGAGGTGTAAAAATGGCAATGTTGCAAATCTGTAGTAAAAATATTTAAAAAATGGTGAAGTCACGGCGTACATAGAAACTGTGCAAGCGCACACCGTAATATAATTAGGTTGGGGATTTTTACAGCAGATTGTCAACTCAGGCATTTTGGTGCCTTGATCATGAACAGTGTCATTGTGATTTTCTTCATCTGTGCCGAACAATGATTTCCCACAGCGACACACATCTCTGCGCTGAAAGTGGCAAAACACCCCACTTCAGCCATGTTGTGAAAATGACAGCTGTACTGTTCATAAGGAAGTGTGGGAGAAATGCCACTGGTGAAAATCTGGACTGAAAATATTACAAAGTCATGAACTAACGAGGTCGTGGAAACTGCACAATGCTCACTCGTAACAGTCATTTATGGACTTTTGTCACCAAATTTTCGACATAGCCATTTTAAGACCTCTGCTCATGAACAGTGTAACTGTGATTTCCTTAATCTGTCCTAAACATTTGCTTTCGCACACCAACAGCACCATTGTGTGCTACATATTACTGACTTACATTTAGGCGACATATGAAAAATTGCAGCTGTACTGTTCATAAGGAAGTGTAATAAAATGGCAATGTTGAAAATCTGAGTGAAAATATTAAATTTGCAAACTTACGAGCATGCATAGGAACTGTCAGCATGCGCTGTAAGAAACAGTCATTTTAGGAATTTTTTCACCAAATTTTCAACATAGCCATTTAAGACCTCTGCTCATGAACAGTGTCACTGTGATTTTCTTAATTGTCATACATTGATTTTGCACACCGACTGCGCCATTGTCGCTACATGAAAGGAAACTACGTTTTGGTGAGATGTGAAAAATGACAGCTGTACTACTCATAAGAAGGTGTGGCAAAATGGCAATGTTGGAAATCTGGAGTGAAAATATTGAAAATTCGCGAACTTATGAGCGTGCATAGGAACTGTACAACGCACGCTCGTAAAACAGTCATTTTTGGGAATTTTTTCACCAAATTTTCAACATAGCCATTTTAAGACCTCTGCTCATGAACAGTGTCACTGTGATTTTTCTTAATTTGTCCTGTACATTGATTTCGCACACTGACTGCGCCATTGTGCGCTACATGGGCGTAAACACATTTTGGGTGCGATGTTAAACATGGCGGCTGTACTACTCATAAGAAGGTGTGGTAAAATGGCAATGATGAAAATCTGGAGTGAAAATATTGAAAATTCACGAACTTACGAGCCTGCGTAGGAACTGAGCAACGCACGCTCGTAAAACATTCATTTTTTGGAACTTTGGCACCAAATTTTCGACATGGGGTTTTTGGGACCCCTTCTCATGAATGATGTCACTGTCTTGGCGTTATTCAGGCCCGAAGGGTGATTTCGCGCAGTGACTGTTGCTCCAATTTATAAGAAACTGTATACTGCAGAGAGAGGACCAGGACACTTCAAGAGAGATTCTAACTATTTAAATTCTTTGCAAACTCCTAAGCTGACAGACGAACAGTGCTCAACTCTGGAAGCCCAGATTGCAGAACAAGAAATTCACCAGAAGATTACACAATTAAAAAATGGGAAATCCCCCAGAACTGATGGTTCACATCTCAATTTCATAAACAATTCGGCACAATCCCGATGGCACCACTTGCAGAAAAATTTAATGAAATAGTGAGGGGGGCAGCTCCGGCCTCTTGGAATCAAGCTCAAATTTCACTTATTCTTAAACCAGATAAGGACCCAGAGGACTGCAGATCGTATTGTCCCCTATCCCTTCTCTTGGCTGACCTAAAAATATTCACGGGTATACTGGCAGATTGTCTGCAAAACAATTACTTTATTAGTACATAGAGACCAAACAGGATTTATCTCTGGAAGATATTTACAAGACAACATCCGCCACTTCTTTAATATTATTTCACCTCAAAAGAAGAAGGGAGAATTCCAACTGGCTATCAGTATGGATGCCGAAAAGGCATTTGATAGAGTAGATTGAGCCTTCCTGACTTTATTCCTCCAAACATTTGGTCTGGGAGACAAATTCTCCTAAATTATTGAAACCCTATATTCTACCCATGAAGCAAGAGTAAAGGTAAATGTTTTTTTCTAACAGAATTCCATTACAAAGAGGCACAAGACAGGGCTGTCCCTTATCCCCCCTGCTCTTTACTCTCTCAATGGAACCTCTTGCCATAGCAATTAGACCACATAAGGATATTAAGGGGGGGTGATGATGGGAGGTCTTGAACGAAAAATAGCCCTCTACGTGGATGACTTTTCTTTGTAGCAGACCCAGAGGCATTGGTGCCCCTGCTCTTACAAGCCCTTGCAGAGTATGGCTCTTTAGCAGGTTACAAAATTAACCTTCAAAAATTAGAGGTGATGATTCTAAGTGGCAATCCCTCCCCAACATTCCAGAAAAACTTTGCCTTGGCATGGGCACACAAAAACACCTTTCAATATTTAGGTATCAAAGTATCAGCAGATATCTCCCAATTATTTAAAATTAATTATTTTAAACTTTATCAAGAACCATAAGCAGACATGGCAAGATGGCACTTGTTACCACTGATGTTATATGGCAGAATACAAACATTAAAAATGAATGCATTACCTTGTCTCTTATTTTTATACCAAACTCTTCCACTCCTGCTTCCAAGATATTTCTGCAACCAATTGCAGAAGGAATACCAAGGATTTGTATGGGATAGAAGACGTTCTAGAATAGCACGGAATCTTCTACAGACCCCTAGGGGAAAAGGAGGACTGGCCCTTCCTAACTTCTACCAATACTACTTGGTGGCAAGGGGGCACAGCTGTGCACATGGGCAAAATGCAGGGAAGACTCAGTTGGAGAAAGCCATCCTGAAAGGTTGGGCCTTGTGGACATTACCCACAAACAGTATACCTCCACATATATAGGCAACCACGGATAACCCATGAGTAAGACACTCTCTTCGAATACTAAACAAGTTGAGAAGAGCTACACATATACCAGAAGGACTTGGCCTCTTATCTCTAAGCAGACACGAAACAACATTTGAACTACCTAGAATAGACCAAGGATATCAGTTTTGGGCAGCTCATAAACTGGCAACTTTTCTACAATGCCTAGACAACCAAGGCTGCCTCTCATTTACCCAACTCAAAACTAAATACTCACTTCACAGGGAAGACCACTTCTGATTTTTACAAGTGCAACATTTCCTGATGACCCCAGGGGTTCAAGCCCAAATCAGTAGAGAACGTACGAGCTTAGAATCCTTCTTTTATTACTCTGTTACACTAATGGCCACTATATCCTAGCTTCAAAAAGTTTGCTTTCTAAGATAGATGTAATGCATAATCGTTTGGCTCGATTTATATTAAAAAAGGATCATTATGAACATCACTGCAAATTATATGAGGAGTTGGGATGGATGACTCAGGATAATAAAAGGAAAATTATTTGGGCCCAGCAGGTTTATAAAGTTATAAATACAAACCAACCTTTGTATCTTTACGAAAAATTGGAAAATAAAACTTATAATTATAATATGAGAAGTTCAATTATCAGGAGTTTTAATTCACATAAATTAAAGAATAAATTTAGTTATATGCGCTTCCCCATAATTATGAATAGGTTATGGAATTCATTAAAACCATATATAGCAAATCAATATGAATCTATTAAAGATTTTATAATTACCCTAAAAGTTGGATTAAAGGTAAAATGTGAATGTTTGGGATAAATTTGGTTTTATTGTAACAGTGTTTTTTTTTTATTTTTTTATTTTTGTGTTATGTTAAATGGTTTTGTAATGTATGGCTGTTAAATTAATAGTTTGTGAAATTGTATGTATATGTACGTGATTTTGTTTTATACACAGGACCATCTTGAAAATAGGATTCGTCCTAATGATGTGAAATTGTCACCTACTAACCTGTATAAAAATAAAGGTTTTTACTACTACTGTTACACTAAAAGGCAACATTCATTACCTTTCACAACTTTATCTCATACTAATCCAACAAGATTCCTCACCATTGACCAAGCGGAAAGATAGTTGGGAGGATGAATTTGGGTCCCCGATATCACTGGCCCAATGGACCAAAAGGCTTTTAAGAGGTTCGCAGGTCACAGCCTCTCCTGCATGGAGAAAATTCAACCGGAAAATCATGGTTAGATTTTTTTTCTTACCCTGACAATCACTAACCATGTTGGCACCCATCAGTCAGATCTCTGGTGGAGGGGATGTGGGAATAGAGGGACACATGTTCACATTTTTTGGACTTGCCCAGAAATCCAGAAATTCTGGAAAGCAATCCACACACAACTACAGGAGTTAACTGGGCTCCAGATCCTGTTTACAGGCACTGAGTTAGTACTAGGTTTTCCTACCTTACTAACAGGGAACAAGGGGGCAAGGACTCTTGCTCAGATGCTTAGAGTAGTGGCACTGAAGTGTACAACTTCCAGATGGCTCCCCTTCCCACCCACTTTACAGGAGTGGCAGTCTAGGATGACAGAGTTGGAGAGGATGGAGAACATTATGAGCTGCTTATGGCTACAACAGGAATAATTCCTGGAAATTTGGTGCCCATGGCACCCAGAAAAGGGCAACCCCATACTTTAACAACCACGAGTAGTGACAGGATAGATCTGGAGTTGAGACAGGCTGCATAAGAGGTTAATGACATTTTTCAATAAATATTGTCTGCAGATGATAAAATGTGATTTTATAAATCAGTAACATTTATTAAGAATGTGCTCTGACAAAAGCAGCTTGATCATATAAAATAATGATGTATTTTATAGAAAAGATGGGTGAAATAGTCACATTATATACAAGCTTAATAGTATGACAGATGTATATTAAACTGATGTATTGAATTGTGACTGTGTATTACTACAGTACCAACAAAAGCATGAAGTTAAAAAAAGTATGGGACACTTCTAGTTGAGCAACTGTATGACTATCTACAGGGGCATGAAAGGCTGAAATGGCAGCCAAATGCACCTTGAGGAAGGAATACTGAAGCTCCGTGTCTGATAGGGACAGCAAGTATTCCAACATTGCATTAGCTGGGCAAGTAAAGGGATCATGGTGCTTGGATGTGGCCCGCAATGTAAACGACTTTCATTTCAAAAAGTAAGTACACATGTCTGATGGAAGCCACCAGATCATCAGCCACTTTAGAGGATACCACAAACCTTGCTATGATGTCTTCAGGAGCCATGCATGTAGATGCAGGATTTCAGTTCAACATGGATGAGATACCCCCTGTCCTGTGACAGAAGGCCTTGCACAGGGGCAAGGGGGTCCCACCACTAGCTGTTACAGCAGCGGATACCAGATCTGTCAAGGCCAAAGAGGAGCAATTAGGATGAGAGTTGCTCCCTCCATATGAAGTTTGAGTAACACTCTCCATTAGAGGAAAGGGAAGGAAGGCATACAGAAAACTCCCTTTCCAAGAATGGGACAATGCATCTAGCCAGAAAACTCAAGGACCTGGAGCAAGTTAATAAAAATGCGGCAGTTTTGCACTGCATGGGATGCAAAAACATCCAACTCTGGGCAACCCCACCTCGTGAAGAATCTTATGTCACCGAGATCAGCAGTTCCCATTTGTGCAGGCTGGACTGTGATCAGCTTAGCCTGCCTGTCAAGTTGTTTGGGGCCCCCAGCAGATGTATGCCAGAGTGTTTTAGGTCATGCTCCAGAGCCCACTGCCACACTTTCGTTCCTTCCCTACATAGTGGTATGAATGAGTCCCCCTTGTTTGTTGAGGTAATGCATCACACTGAAATTTTCCATCTGAACTAACAAAGGGCCTGGTGTTAGATGTGCTTGAAATGTCTGAAGACAACAGAAAATGGACTACATGTCCTGGACATTTCTGTGAAAGTTTTTCTCTAACTGGAGCCAAGTATCCTGTATTTGGTAAGGACCCAGGTGTGCTCCCTACCTGAATCCAGAGGCATCCGATGTGAGAACCTATGATGGGTTGGACTCTGAAATGATATACCCTCAAGCAGGTTGGTGCAGTCCATCCACCATATTGTGGCCTTTCTCAGAGGAGATGTACAGTAACTAGCACAGGTTTGTCTAGATAATCTGTGGATTTTTCCCACTGGACTCAGAAACCACTGTGGGATCCTCAAGTGCAAGCGAGCCAAAGGCACTGTTACAGTGGCTGCCACCATGAGGCCTAGAAAGCATTACAAGGTCCTGGCTGGGACAGACCGACAAGGGGCACTGATGGGGGTGGGGAGACAGCCGGGCAACTGTCCTCAGCCTGGTATCTCGGGGTGCCCATCCTATGCAGACAGTTATCGTTCATTTTGACAACTTGCAATTTCAAGTTACCAAAGAAGTTGCTGCGAGCGTCAAAAGTTAAACAAGTTAAATTACAACCTCACCTAAGCCATTAACCATACCAGTGGCAAAATTGGAGTCGGGTGTTGTGTTGTTGTTTAACTTTCTTTAAGTTAGTTTGCAGACTTTCACTGCCACACTGCTGTGCCTGCCCGACACCCCCCCATGCTAAATAATAGGGTTAGGGTATAGTATTTAAATGCTGCAGCAGCAGGCTCAGCAGCTGTTAACTTAGTCTGCTCAACAAGACCCATCACTCACCAGGGCAGCAGTGTGTGTGTGTGTGTGTGTGTGTGTGTGTGTGTGTGTGTGTGTGTGTGTGTGAGAGAGAGAGAGAGAGACCCCCGTGTCCAGACCGGACTGTCCAACTCCATCCATCATGGATTGTAGCAGTGGTCTCTCTCTCAGAGGGGGGCTAAAAGGGGTAAGGCCATCAAAAAATGGAAGATGTTGAGTACACCAATGCCCGTAGTCTGGGTAACAGGCTCCCTAAACTAGTGGCCTTGATGGAAGAGGGATTCACAGAAATATGGTACACAGAGAACCATGACTGGGATGTCAACATACCAGGGTACACAATCTACAGGAGAGATAGGGAGGGTAAAAGAGAGGAGAAGCTACATACATAATAAAAGGGATCAAAGCAACGGGACTAAAGGGTAAACAGGGAGGAAAGGAGGGACTGTGGGTCACCCTGGAGACAGGAAATGGCACCACAATCCATACAGGGTTGTATACAGACCCACCATCTCAGGGGGAGGCAATGGACAAGAAAATGATAGAAGGCATCCTTAGAGTGGCAGAAAAAGTGGAGCTATTGTTGATGGGGGACCTGAGTATGCCAGATGTTAACTGGAGCATCTTTGCTGCAGCCACATCCAAGAGCAGGGTCATTCTCAATGCCCTACAGGGGGCATGCCTCAGACAGCTAGTGTTGGAACCTACTCAGGAGGGAGCAATCTTAGACCTGGTACTCTGAAATGGGGATGGAGGGAGGATCTCGGATTTAGTAATGGGTAGCCATCTGGGAACAAGATACCACCAAATAGTATGGGGTTCCCGATAAACACAGCCATAGTGTCAAGCCATGCAAAAGCAAGGGTACTGGACTTTTGGAGGGCTGACGTTGGCAAAATGGGAGTGCGCCTTAGAAAAGCACTAGTAAACTGGCAAGAAGGAGGGGTGGAAGAACAATGGGGAAAAATCAAAACTCATCACAGAGGCAACAAACCTTTGTGTGAAGCAAATAAATCAAAACGAAGGGAAAAACCACTATGGTTCTTAAAACAGGTGGAGGGGAAGGTTAGAGAGAAAAATATAGCATTCAGGAAATATAGGGAAACACAGAAAGAGCAGGACAGAGAACTGTACCAGTTAAAGCAAAAGGAAGTGGGGAAGATGGTCAGATTAGCAAAGGCCCAAACTGAGGAAAAGATAGCCAACTCAGTTAAGGAGGAGGGTAAACCTTTTATAGGTACATTAGGGAGTGAAGAAAGACCAAGGGAGGGATAGTGAGGCTTAATAAAGGGGGGTGGGCAGAGGGTGACAGTGAAAAAGCAGGGATACTGAACGAATACTTCTGCTCAGTATTCATAAAGAAAAGGAGGGGGAGGTACCTAAACCAATCAATAAAAGCACTCTGGATTGGGGGGGGGGGGTCAATACCAGCCCAGTCACAGAAGAAAGGATCCTGAAATAACTCCTAAAACTGAAAGTGGACAAGTCAATGGGGCCTGATGGGATTCACCCCAGAATTCTAAAAACTATGGGGAGAACTAGTGACACCACTGACTACCCTTTTTAACAAATCATGGGAGATGGTGTAGTACCCGAGGACTGGAGGAGGGAGGATGCGATTCCCCTTCACAAAAGTGGGAGCAAGGCAGAGGCAGGAAATTACAGACTTGCCAGTTTGACCTCAGTGGTAGGGAAAATGATGGAATCACTTCTGAAAGAAAGAATTGTTGAGTACCTAGAGGCCAGCGGGGCACAGGAACCAAGGCAGCATGGATTCACAGCAGGAAGGTTATGTCAGACGAATCTCATATTTCTTTGACTGGGTGACCAAATTAGTAGACCAGGGAGGGGCTGTGGACATTGTCTACCTAGATTTTAGCAAGGCATTTGACACAGTTCCACACAAAAGATTAATAAACAAGTTAGCCAGCCTGGGAGTGGGTCCCAGGGTGGTAGCCTGTGTAAAAAATTGGCTGGACAACAGGACGAAGAGGGTAACAGTAAACAGAGTCCACTCCGAAGAAAGGGGGGTTACTAGTGGGGTACAACAGGGTTCGGTACTGGGACTGGTCCTCTTTAATGTCTTTATAAGTGACATTGCAGAGGGACTGGAAGGAAAAGTATGTTTCTTTGCAGACTACACAAAGATCTGCAACAGGGTTGATACACAAGGGGGTGTGGAAAGGATGAGAGGGGACTTGGCAAGGTTGGAGGAATGGTCAAAAGTATGGCAGCTTAGATTCAATGCAAAGAAGTACAAAGTAATGCACCTGAGAAACAAAAACACAGGGGAAGAATACACAAAGGGGGGGGGGGTACTAACATCAAAAATGGAAAGGGACCAGCAATGTGAGAAGGCAGTAAGAAGAGCTGGGAGGATACTGGGATGCATAGGGAGAGGCATCACCAGTAGAAAACAGGAGGTTGTTATCCCTCTATACAGACAGTTGATGAGACCCCATCTGGAGTACTGCGTGCAGTTCTGAAGACCCCTTCTCCGCAAGGACATAAACAGGATGGAGGCAGTCCAGAGGAGGGCAACTAAAATGGTGCAGGGTCTGCACCAGAAGCCATACAAAGAGACTAAAGGAGCTTAATATGTACCCTCGAGGAAATTGGGGGGGGGAGAGAAACACGATAGTAACTTTCAAGTACCTCAAGGGAATCAACAAAGTCCAAGAGGGTAGCATGTTTCAGAAAAAGAGATGTCCAAGAACAAGGGGGCACAATTTGAAGATAGAGGGGGGATGGCTCACAGACAGCGTGAGGAGTATTTTTCATGGAGAGGGTGGTGGACGCATGGAATGGCCTTCCTGAGGAGGTCATAGGGTCAAAAACAGTGGGGGAATTCAAGAATGCACGGGACAGACATAAGACAATTCTGGTGGGGGGGGTAGGAGGAAGTAGGCTGTTGGTTAACTAAGATCTGCAGCTTATCCGATAGGTAGGGAAATGAGCAGATTGAGTGGGCCAAGCAGTCCTTATCTGCCATCAAAGTCTGTTTCTGTGCAGGTGGACTCTGTCAACCCCCCCCGGCCTGGACTTGGGTCTTATTGTCAGCCATTGTGGTGAGGCAGCAACGAATCAGATTGTCAGCCGGCCGGGAGGGGAGACAAAGAAGACACCACATCAACCCCCCCCCCAAAATAACTTCCTTCCTGCTGCTGGAGCCTGGCTGCTGCGCCTCATAATTGCTGCTGCTCAGGTGGACTCATGGACAAGCGGACAAAACAGGTCTGGACTTTGGTGGTGGTAAGGGAAGGGACATGGGGAGGGTGAGGGCAACGGACGGAGTCCATGTTTTAAATGTGGATCGGATGTTCCTTTCTTCTACCGATGCTCTACTGAGGAGTATTTGGTCAAACAAAAAATATGACAGCTTTAAAAATGTAACTGGTTTATTATAGCAAGAAGCCTCTTTCCTAGTGGGACTTTATGATTTTATGCTTGAATTTATAAAATGGGTCTTAAAAATCCTGTGTGTGTATCAAGTAGAGTGTGGCTAACAGGCACTAGTGTGCATACCGGCAGACAAACAAACCCACAGTTTGGTCCTTAGTTAAAAAGCTTTATTGCACAAAGTTCACAAACTCACCCCACCAGTATCCACTAAATCTTATTAACTAAGGACCAAATTATGGGTTTGTTTGTCTGCCGGTATGCACGCTAGTGCATGTTAGCCATTCTCTACTTGATACACACATTGGTTTTACATTAGAGTGTGCTCCAGGCGTGGATTCCCTTAGCTGCTTTACTTTTTGGTTTGGTCATGAAAATCCTGTAATTTTATTTAGTTTTTATTTACCGGGTAGGTGCGCTAGCCATGAAATGACTATTTTCAGGCATGACCCGGGAGAGTACAAACAATCAGACAAAGCACATGGCACGAGTACAGGAATATTACATATATCATAGGTCAGAGTCAGTTAAAAGGATACATACAGCCAATGAAGCATAACATGATAGCAACAATCACATGTACAGTCAAATAACATACTGTAACCCCCACCCAGGAATGCCGTTTCCATCTTGACAGCACTACCTGGTGGGCTGGGTTTGGGGAGAAATATGTCACTCGGCACATTGGCTAGGTTTGGCTACTCTGCAACAGGGGCACCCAAGTAACTCCGGACACAGGAAGCAATAACTAATGTCTAATACCAGAAGTGGGATTCTAAAGTGTGGCTTTTATTCACATCCAACAGAATAACAAAGCATAGATGGACCCCCACGGGGCTACACTCCTGGTAATGCAGATTTATGGAGATCAGAATACATCCTCTTTACACTGAAACCCTCAGGTCTCGAAACACTCTGGGCACTCTGCCCTAACTCAACTCTCTTTTGGTTTCCCTGGCTCGGCTTCCTTGCCAGCCACTTGGACTACCTTCCTTCCATGGCCCGGCCATCATGCCAGCCCTTTGGACACTTTCCATGTAGCATGGAACATCTCGGTGGCTCCCTAAACCACCTCTGAGCACTTGGCTCCATCGGGAATCTTCTCTCCAATCCCACGTCTGGGTACTTTCCAGGCACTGCCAAGTACCTGGAGAAAGCAACAGGTGTCCCAAAGCAAACCCATAGAGGTGAATTTGGTTACTACTGATGGGGGACTCTCACCTCTCGCTCCCATAATTCATACCCGGCCATTTCTCTGGACTTTTAACACCTCATCCTTGAAAACACTTTACTGTGTAGATTCTCTTTAAATGTATTCACATTCAATCTACTGTCTTTACATCCCATTTGTGCTGAACTTGAACATACTTAATAAATGGCTGTCCCCATTACTCTAGACTCCCCACAGAGTTAAGCAGTCCAGTCCCCACATCTTCCAAACTGTACTTGACTGTCTTTTCCTGACCCCACACTAACAGTCACTTTAGTTTCACCTTGTTTCAGGTGAAAACACATTGGCCCTTCAGCAGAGTGAACTCACCCCTTGGTTGCAGGTGCCCCACAGGTGTTTTGTCTTCCAAGAAATCTCGTCCAGAACTTCTGGTGCCTCAGCACGAACTTAACTCAGGCAGCTTCTTTTTCCCTAGCCGGACCAGGGGAGTTGCCCCTGGAAGCAGGCTGATTCCTTCCCCACCATCCCGCAGGGATGGGGCCCTGAACCACTGAAAGCAGTCTCTACCACTTCACTTGGCTCTTCTTGTGTTCCTCTTCAGGTGAGAACACACATCTATACAAAAAAAAAAATAGCTCTTTGACAGAGCTTAGGACTCTGAGGTCCTGCTTACAGCAGAGCACCTCCTTCCTCTACTACAGACTGCAACAGACTAACTTCAAATTTCCCAACATTCTATCCTAACTTCCCTAGCTGCAACATACCAGTGTGGCTTATGCAGCTGCGACAGTTCCAAAATTATGTCATCCCTCAGTCTCAGCTGAGACTGAGAACAGAGTGAGACAGTGTGAAATCCATTTAACTGGAGTTTTGCAAGCTGCCTTCCCTGCCTACCACTAGGTCTAACTGGGATTCTTATAACTCTGGGTAACAAGGGGGTTACAGTACCATAACATGACATATTAGAAATTACATAGGATCAGAGAAGGTAATTATTTATTTAAAATTTGATAACCGGGAAAGGCATACTGGAGCCTAGGCTCATTTCCAGGTGCAACTCAGGGGTAAACAAACACAGATCGAGGGTACAACAAAAGCAAGTACAGAACAATCCAAAAAAATAAAGTACGATACAATTCAAGAAAACAGGTATGTACAATCAAGAGTGGTGGGGGGGGGATTACAGTGAGGGGATAAAATTATACCAGAGAAAAATTATATATAAGAAGGAGCACTTAAACTTACACTATTATACGATCGAAAGAACTACAGCAATAAAGTTAATAATAGAGTTAATAAGATCCAGGAAAATACTGTACAAAGATAGATCCTTAAAAAGTGCCAAGGAAACAAATACTCAGACTGACGTACTTGC
This sequence comes from Neoceratodus forsteri, assembly GCA_016271365.2. NCBI lineage: Eukaryota > Metazoa > Chordata > Ceratodontiformes > Ceratodontidae > Neoceratodus > Neoceratodus forsteri. Next base: position 158,350,855 of record CM057456.1, on the reverse strand, counting down.
TGGAATACAGGAAAGGTAAAGAATGAGAGGAAAATAGATGACTGCAATGGCAGACAGAGGGAAAACACAGATTCAACAGTGAGACTAGCAAGAGAAAGGGGAGAGAGGAGAGGGAGCCTGCTGCCCCTGGGGTGGGGTCATCAGGGGGCTATACTATCAGGATAGGAAGGGAGGAGAGATCAGGAGGGGTGGGAAGGAAGTACAGAGGGAGCAGGAGGGCAGTTGCAGGGAGCAGAGGAAGGGGTACTAAGAAGGACTTGAGGGTAGAGAGGGAGGGGGCATGGCCAGTGGTCCAAGGAAGTCGATTCCAGAGGTGTGGGAGGAGGTAGGAGAAAGACACTTGGCCTGAGCAAGTGCGAGGGAACAGAAGGGAGAAAGTTCAGACATCCCCAGAACGTAGGGCGTACTCGGAGGAGCTGACAGGAGAAAGACATGAGCTAAGATATGTGGGAAGAAACCCGAACCAGAATTTGCCGATAAAAATGAGGCTATGCAGCTGGCGCCTTGAGGGAAGGGGCATAAGGGAAAGAGAGGAGTAGAGGGTTCAATGGTGAGTAAGAGGTGGAGGGGAGGTAGCAAAGTGGCAGAAAGAATTAAGCAGGGTATCCAGCTTGGCGAGAGAGTTTGTCAGAGTTGAGCAGTAGACAATGTCAGCGTAGTCAAATACAGGGAGAATAGTTTTAGTGACTAGGTCATGCCAGGTTGACAGAGGGAGGCAGTCTTTGTGCCGGTAAAGGGCACTGAGTTTTGGGCGAAGCTTCGAGCAGACTGTGTGTACAGAGAAGCCAAGACTGCTGTCAAGCCACACTCCCAGGTATTTAAATGAGGTTACTGATTGGAGGGGTGAGTCATCAAGGGTGGTAAAGGTGGGAGGGTTGGCAGATTCAAGAAGTTTTTGCCTGGAACCAAAGAGCATTGAGAATGTCTTTTTTGAGTTAAGTTTTAGTTGATTTTCTTGGAACCAGGACTGCACCTTGTCGAAGTCACACTGAAGAGGGGGGGCTGTGACATCGAAGACAGAGGGACCAGAATAGAACAACACGACATTGTCAGCATACATATGAATCTTGGAGGGAGAACAGATGGAGGGTGGATCATTAATAAATAAAGAGAAAAGTATGGGGCCCAGGATGAACCCTTGTGGGACACCGGCAAGAATAGGGAAGGGGGTAGAGAGGGAGGTACCTACAAGAATGGCTTGCTGTCTGTGCTGAAGATAAGAGCTGAACCAGTGAGCAGCGGTAGAAGCTAGCCCAACGGAATGCAATTTATGGACAAGAAGGGAGTGACAGACAGAGTCAAAGGCATTAGCCAAGTCCACAAAGATGGCTGCGGTGACATGGCATTTATCCACTGCAGTGTGAATTGAATCGGTTAACTGAAACAGGGAGGAGAATATAGAGTGCTGTTTCCTAAACCCAGACTGATGGGTGAGAGAATGTCAGTGGCAGTAAGATGTTCCAAGAGCCTGGAGTAGATTAGGGACTCCTGGAGTTTGGCGAGAACTGGGAGGAGAGAAACGGGACTATAGTTACCGGGGAGGGATGGGTCCCCGCCTTTGAGAAGGGAGAGCACTCTGGCTTGTTTCGAGGCGAGGGGGACTGTGCTGGTGGAGAGGGAGAGGTTGAGGAGGTGCACAAGAGGGGCTGCTATTGCGGGTGCAGAGATACGGAGAAACTTCGAGTGGAGTCAGTCTGGGCTGGATTTTGAGGGATGAAGGGCCATTAATGCCTTGTAGACTTCTTGCAGGGAAATTGGGGGAAAGGAGTAGCCAGAGCCAGCAGGAATCAGAAGGGGGGCAGGGGGAGAGAGGCTGTCAGGGAGGGCACAGGAGGTAAAGAATTTATTGAAGGCCTCAGCGATATCGGCTGAGTCACCGATTGACTTTCCCTCAAAGTTTAGAAATTTGGGGGCTTGTAAGGAAGTGACCTAGGAGATTTCAAAGGGATTGCCAGAAGTTTGCAGGGGAACCTGGTCGGGTTTGAAGTTGGGATCTAAAGTAGCTGGATTTTGTCTTTCTCACTGCTTGAGTGCAGACGTTTCTGAGGGATCTATAGATTTGGAAGTCAGAGGGAAGGAGTGATGCCTTAAATTTCGCCTAGGTTTTGTCACGTGATTTACATAGGAATAGGAGGTTAGGTGTAATCCATGGAAGGTGACAACATTTTACTCTTACCTTTTTTAATTGTGCATAGAAGTTCCAGACACTTGTAAGTGTGTCAGAAAACATTTAGAGAGCAGAGTCGATGTTGGGGCAGAGTACACAGGTGACCAATTCTCATGGAATTAACACTGCAAATGGAAAACGAATAGCACCATAGGGTAGTCAGAAACATATGTTAGGATTTGTCACAACAATGAAATGCAGCTCTAAATACTGTAAGGAGAGACAGGATTAGGCCAGGTTGAGTTATGCTTTGGGAGTGTGCAGGAAGTAACAATAAGGTTGGTGGAGGTTTAAGTTGGATCAAAGCAGGTGCAAGGGTCACCTTGGATTAGATGATGGCGCAGCTCCCTTTTAAAGCTGTTATGGGGAAGGGAGTTCCATAGCTTAGGAGCAGATGAAAGGCTCCAGAGCCTTTAGTTGAGTTGCATCTAGGCACAGCAAGTAGGGACTTGTCAACCGATCTTAGGCCATAGGAGGATGTTTGAGAAACAAGCATTACGACGAGTGCTGAGGGAGTCTGATTTCTGATTATCGAGTCAATCATAGAGCCAAGAGAGTATTTGCGACAAGCAGAGGGGGAGAGTCAGCTGAGGTCTCTATAAAGTAGGCAATGGTGCTTAAGCCGAGGTGACAAGGCGGTGTATCAACAAATATTATATGTTGCGTCCCATTTACATAGTGTGGTTTTAAGTGCAGCAGCATAGGTAGGTGCACCATATGTGAGGGCAGGGAGAAGGATACCTCTGGCAACGGCCAGTTTAGCAGTGGGAGTTAGCATAAAGCTCATCTTATAAGCCACCCTAAATTTAGCATTTGCCACTTTACAAGTAGATTGTATATGTAGATTGTAGTCCAGAAGAATACCCAGGTACTTGAAAGATGTAACACACTATTTGTGCAGCACCTGAGTCCTGTACAACCAGTGATGTTTCACATGCCCTGAGCTTGTGGGCATATCCAAATAGCATGGCTTGCATTTTCTTAGCATTGAGTACAAGCTTACGGGTTGATAGCCAGTTCTGCACACTGGTGACATCAGAGGAACGGGATGCACTTAAGCTGGCCACATTGCTTGAGTATGTATAGAGTACGAGGTCATCCACATATAGAATAGATGAGCATGAATGTATAACCTCTGCTATGTTATTAATAAAAAGTGAGAAAAGAAGGAGTCCCAGGATCGAGCCCTAGGGTACTACAATGTTGGTAATAGCACTATTCGATAAGGAGGAGTTAAATTTTATGATTTGAGTCCTGCTTAATAGGTAGCTTCTGTATTAGTCAACAACGGGGGAAAAGAATCCCAGATTACAAAGCGTAGACAGGATCAGGGGGTGATCAACCAGATCAAAGGCCTTTTTGAGGTCTATAAAAACTGCCCCAGTCTGTAGTCCAGCATCCATGTTTGTGAGCATGTCAGTGGTAAATCTTAGAAGAGCTGTGGAGGTACTATGACCTTTCCAGAGCCCATGTTGAGCGTCTGAGAGCAGGCATTTTGTTAGGTAGTCAGTGGTCTTGGTTGCAACTGGTTTTTCTAGAATTTTACTCAATACTGAAAGAATGGTAATGGGCCTGTAATTTGTGATCTCTTTAGGATCACCTTTTTTAAAGACAGACATTAAACGGGCTATTTTCCAAAGGTCAGGAACTTGGCTGCAGGAGAGAGAATATGGAGATTTTAGCCAGGGGGGAAGCAATAAAAGGTGCCACTAGCTTCAGAAGCAGAGGTTCAAGAGTATCTGAGCCAGAACTGGTACTGTCAGAGATGGTCTGCAAAAGCTTTACGATCTCAAGTCGCGAAATAGCCTTAAAAAGGAACAGGGGATTGTTAGACTGCTGATAGGTAGGGAGTCTCGGGGGTAATTGACTGAGGAGCCCGAGAAGACTGGGAGTCTGTTTTAGGTGACGGGAAGGAGGAGGAGGTATACTGAGGCAGATCAGAGAACATTCTATTGAAAAAATTTGCTATGGTATTTGGGCCATTACAATGTACATCATTTAATATAATTTCACTCGCTGGCCCGGTGGCACCGAGGGTTGAGGCACTGGACGACACACCTCGCTCCACGCTGGTGACCTGGGTTCGAGAACGGCCCAGGCGTCTGGGGTCAGTAGGGGAGGACCAGAATCCAGCATCCGATGACAGCTCTCCTAGTCCTGGGAAAGGGTGGGTACATGCCGTGCTCTGGCAGTCCCTGGGGATGCCTGGAGGACTGGAAGCCGCGGGTGTTAAGTGGGGCATGCAGACGCTCGCACATTGTACATGGACGTCCTTGCACATCTGTGCTCCCATCAGGGAGGAAAAAAAAAAAAAAGGAAAACAGCGGCATAGTCCGCTGCAGCTTGATGGCTGCACGCTTCACTGGCTGACGATGCCTGAAAGTAAGGTGCATGCCGGTACTGGATCCTCACCGGGCATGGGGGCTTAGGGGGGCCCCTCTGGATGGACATAGCTGCATATGTCAGCTGGGTATGTCGGCTTCAGGGTCGGTGGTGAAGGAGGAGGGATGGCTGGATACGTAGCAGGACTGTGGCTGCAAAGGTGAGAAAAAGATGAGATATCATGTCACTCAGGGTGGACGATTGAGAAGCCCCAAGAAAAGACTTGACATGGGCCCAAAATTTCCTAGGGTCACCAGCAGAGCTTAGTAGTAAATCTTTGCTGTAGGCACTCTTTGCTGCTCTGACCTGTTTTTTGCAGGAGTTCTGAAGTGATCTGTAGGCAGTATAGTCAGCTTGAAGCCCTGACAATTTAAAATTCTTCCAGAGTTTGTCCCTTGCACACAGATTAGCCAGTAGGTCTTTGTGCAGCCATGTTGTCTGTTTGCCCCCGACCCTCCGAGTTACCTTGGGGGCATGCTTGCACTGAACCACCAGGAATTCATCAAGGAGGATTCTTAGTGCAGACTCAAGGAGCAATAAGTTCTAGACCAGTTAATACTGGAGACATCATTCAAGAAGGCCTCTGCATCAAGATTAGCAAAACTGGTGAAGATGACATAGCACGGTTGGGGGGAGAGCCTCAGGGCTCCGTATGCAGAAGACTGGGGAATGGTCAGAGCGCATCAGCCAAAATGCCAGCTGTAGGTACATGACCTAGGCGGTTGACCAGTACCCAGTCAATGTGGGTAGAGGATTTAAGAGATGGTGTCACTCTTGTAGGCTCGGATATCAGCCGGTGGAGATTATGACTTTGTGTTACCGATAGTAACGTGCTTTGAGCAGTCCCTAGCCAGTTGAAGTTTAGGTCACCTAATAATATGACCTTGTTCTGTTTGGAGTGCAGGGAGGTCTGATCAAGTAGATCCTGTAGCCCAACAGTGCCCCCAGTTGGAGAGTTGTAGGCACAGACAATGTGGAGTTTCTTCACACCCAGCGCAAGAGTTACCTGGAGTGATTCGCAGGCAGAGGAAACAGTGGCAGGGACAACTACGGTATTAAGCTGATCTTTGAAGAACAAGGCAACTCTTCCTCCATGCTTCGAGGACAGCCTATCCCTCCAGACCAGGGAGTAGTTGGCCAGGGTGCATACTGAGTCAGGTGTCCCTGGTTTAAGTCACGTTTTGGACAGGTAGAGAATATCAGGCTTATAAACCTTGACCCACGTCTCTAAATCAGCAAAATTGTGGGTGAGACTTCTAATATTCATATGGACAATAAATAGCCCTTTATTAGAAATAGCAGAAATGTCTGCTGAGGAGAAGCAGGCAGGAGGACCTGGGTTCATTTCGACGTCCCCAGTAAGTAAGATGGCTAAGATGACAAGATACCATAGTTTATGATCACAGAAGAGGAGGATGAGTACGTGACTCAGCAGGCGTTTTTTTAAGAATGGCAGCCACGTAGAAAATGCACCCCTTATGGAATAAAAGGTGCTTAATAACAAGCGCATGCTGGGAAGTGGCTATTAGGTTGTAGAAATTGAAATCAGCAGGTAAATGGGTAGAACAACAAGGTACATGGGAGTCAGGAAAAAGATGTTGCGATCCCGTTCAGACATAGTAAGAGTAGGAGTGCAGAGAGCAGCTCTTCCAAGCCAAGTAGTGCCATTGCTAACCAGGAGCAATGTACCACAGGAAGAAACCTGAGAAAGAGCTTGAAGGCGAGCTATTGAATACACAGCCCAAAGGTGCAGAGGGTTGAATAATTACTAACTGACAAAATATTCCTAAAGAGCCTTACTACAGAATTAAGGACCAGGTAGTGAGGCTGCCAGAATAGCACAGTGGTAGGGAGTCTGACTTTGGTGTACAAGGTTGAGGGTTCAAGCCTGGGTAAAGGGGTGGATAAAATGGACACCTGGTAACAGGATGGATAACCAACAATAAAGAGGTTCACAGATAATGTGAAACTTTATTTAAGGTTTAGAGAGCCAACTTCAAAAGCAGTAATACGTTTATATTAGATTTGCTATTATATAGTCAGGATATGAGGCACGATACTATTAGGTTAGAAAAAGTTCACGAAGTAGTGATTCTGTCAGAATAGCGCAGCAGTAGGGAGTCTGCCTTTAGTGTACAAGGCTGAAGACTCAAATCTGGGAATGGCTATTAAGATAGTGCTATGAAGAAAGAGGAGTTATTGGAGAGTTACACTAGGGGGCAGCAGGCAAAAACAGGTGGATTAGAATGGCAGGGGAGATGAATCACCAAGGAGAAGACAGGGTTAGAGGACTCACTAGTGCCTCCTAGTGGCTGATTAGTATAACCTGCTTATGAGAAAATGGGTACTTCATAAAACCACAGATCAGTCACATGACCAGTGCCTCCCAATAAACGTAGGGATGGCCCTGGGTGGATGGATGGCGGTGGGTAGATAGGGCAGTCGATGCAAAGCATTGATGGGCTAACACCCCAACAAATATGCAGTTGTAGGTAACAATGCAGCCATGCACACAGATTACCTTTAAGGCAGCTCCTCTGTCCACTCCCTCAAGAAGCAATGTGAAGGTGTGTGTGTGTGTTTTTGGGGGGGTGGGGAGTCGGGTCAAGCAGAAGCCTTTAAAGGAAAAGACTTTTGTATATTTATGATTTGGATATGTCTTATGTATTTATTATACATTACATCAAGTACTGTACATATGTCAATAAGAGATCAGCTATTTCTTCTGTTGCAACACATATCTAGAGTTTGAGGCTCTGACACAAGATAGCAAAATGTCAAGCAAGCCTCCATTTACATGCAAATGAGTCACTTGTAATACAGCCCCTCCCATTCTATGATGTCACTGCAGCAACAGTGCATAACAAAACATAAGAGTATCAATGCTGTCTAGCCTGATTTTAGTTTAAGCTTGCAATGGCTTAAGGCAGTTCTCTCCTGCAGCTCACACAGGGAGTAGTACTTGTAGCCTTAATACTGTATGTATAGAGCAAATAATACATCTAATAGTATTTCATTCACAGAAAACAAAAGCTGTTTTTTTGTACTGCTCATTTCTCTCTGTGAGACAGTTGTAACATGTTGTGGAAAGCAGTAGACTGAATCAGTCAATCAACCAACCAATCAATCGAGCAGTCAATCAATTACTCTGTATTGAACCAGGTGAACACCCATGAGAAGATTCATTACAAGGTGAGCCTGGGCAGTTTACCAAAGGATCACACAAGACTGACTTATACACATCCCCTTTCAACGGCCTGAAAGTGGAGAGCTAGATCATTTACTTTATAAAGTGTATTGTTTCACATTTCAAATGCTCCTTAAATCTGAGTTTCTGACTGGAAATACCAGGACACAGAATGCATATGACATTGGAGGAGTGAGCTAAGAAATACAGAGCACTACAAACACTGAGATTGATTAGTTCCTTTATCTACAACAGCTGAGGTGTAGCATCTAATTTGTGAGGGACATCCTACTTCAAATGCTGGCATTACAAAGCGGCAGGGGGGGGCAGCCACAGCTTATCCTTAGTACCTTGGAAGTGAAGTGCTGTAGCTCTCACATCACTGCTAATGATTTATAATGGGACTTGGGGCACTTTTAAAGTCATGGACCTGAGGGGCCATCACAGTTTCCAAGGAGGTTAGGGGAACTTCTTAAGGGTTATAGAGTAATGCACTCTAGTAGGATTTGAACCGGAGTCCTCCAGTGCTTGTGCTTTAACCACTAGATTATCCTTCTTCCATATGCTGCAGCTGATACTTTCCTGGTAACCTATTCCTTGTTATAGCTGAATTCTTTATTGCCTTATTGCAGCCATCCAATCACTGACTGCTTAGTTACAAAGGGAAAGGGGCCTATTTGCAAGGTTGTTTCTCACTGCTGGTGTCAATCAAAACAGAGAATGCTAACACACACACACACACACACTCTGCAACAGCTGTATACCACCACTTAAAACTCTTGTTGTACCCAGAGTCATTTATTGGGTAAACTGTTTTTGCTAACAGAAACAGTAACACAACACATGCAGGCACTTCCTTATATGAATACTGTATATACCTCAAATCAGTGCTGCATCAAACTCACATGGTCCTAGTCCCTATTTGACCTGCACTTCACGATGTGCACAGCACTTAAAGGGTTCCTCCATTACTCAAGTGGGGAACCAAACATTGTGGGTTTGGTTTACTGGTGGAACTGCATTTAGTGCAGCACCATTATCTGTTGCTCTGATGACATCACCCAGCAACATTGATGGTAAAATGGAGGACAAACACATTGATAACTTTTGGGCGCTGTATATTTTTATTTATAATCTAGATTTGGACAGCAATAAGACTGCTGGCAACTGGAGGAGGCACACAACAGTTACACATAAGGAGTTGGGAAAATATTGGTGTGAAACTATGGGAGACTTTCCCTTTAAGGCAGCTCCTCCTGGAGCAATGTGAAGCTGCATGTTGTCTTAAGAGGCCAGGGATTGGGGGGCTGGTCCTAAAGGTGTGTCCTGGGCCCTGAAATTTTTATCCACATCCCCAAGACCGACTGTAGCACACCAGAAGGGCCCACACTATGAGGCATTCTGCTCTGGCAAAGGGAGGAATGCATGGCCCTGACCTGTATCTAACACTGCCTCTATGTACTGCAGTCTTTGACAGGGGGTCAAACTGACTTCCACAGAATCATAATCACCCCTAGGTGGTCGAACAAAGTCCTGACTTGAGCCAGGCTGCGCAGCAGTTGTTCTCTGGACTGGGCCTTCAATAGCCAATTGGACTTATGGCGAGTTGGTGGCTTACCTATAGCCAAGGCCCCTAGAATTCTGCAGCCACAGATTTTGCGCAGAACTTGCAATCTACCACAGAACTTCTGCTGTGCCGCAGAATTCACTCTTCTTGGTGATGTTTTATTAATATTTGTTTATCCATAGAATCTGGCTCCCTTCCCCTCTTTTTATATCCAAAACCCCCCTATATACTCAGAATGTGATGTTATCATTGCTATAACATCATACATTAGCTAACGAAATGGCTGCATTCTGCAACAGAAATGAACAGTCACCTATCTACCACAGCTCCCACTGCCAGAGATGGTGGCACAGCACATCATGCATGGTGATATTTGCTCAACCTGCACTACAGCCTAATACAATTTTCAGTCTTACATTATTGTGCTAGGGCCAACTTAAACAAAACCTTGTCAATAGCACAGACTTGTTAAGTCCATACCTCACTTTGTACAAACCTATGTGTTCCTTTAAGGTATAGAGATGCCATCTGAAATGAATAACTGGTAAAATGAATTTAACTGTCATTTTTAAAGAAAAATAAAGTAATTATGTCCAGAAAAGTGGAATATAATAATGTGTAGACCTGTTGAAAGAATAAACCTGTTAAATAAATAATTGCACTGTAAGCATTTTTGCCAGGGTTATTTATTACATATTGTCATTGGTTGATAGAATCACCTAAAAGTTATGGAGAAATGTTGTTTGCCGGGACAGCTGTTAGGCCAGAGGGTAGCATGCTGTGTTTCCGTGCCAGCAACTCAGGTTCAGAGATTAGCTCTGGGAGCTGGCTGGGCAGCACAAGGATTGGTGGAACATATCACTGCTCAGAGCCTGGGAAGGTATGGTGCAGTGTTCTGTCACATGGTGGACACATTGTGATGGGCTGGAGAGCTCTATCTCACAATCTGTTCATAAGCATGTCATGGCCTGATGGTGTTATGCAGTGTGTCAGGGTAAGCAGGTTGACATGAAAAATTAGTTTTGCAGTAACTCCTCTATTCCATTTCCAGTGGGACCTGTATGAATGAGGATGCAAGTTCATGGAAATAAAAAAAATATATATATATATATATATATATATATATATATATATATATACACACACACACACATATACATACAGTATCTCTGTCTCTCTCACCACACACACACATGCACATTTATAGGCATGTTACAGATTGCATATAAATATATAAGTGATACACAGTGGGAACCTCATGAGTGGTGCACAAAGCACATACAAATATATAAGTGATAGACAGTGGAAACCTCATTAGTGGGACAGATAGCATGCATATAGAAATACCTTATTTATCACATAAGCTCCCCTCTGCATATGTCATTTATGCAACAGGCTAGGACCTTAAGGGACAGACATTTGTTTTGCCTTTTTAGGCACACAATTATTTTTATGTCTATTATTTTTTGAACTAGTGTTACTGTGCTTTTCACCATCCTGATTGCTATAACCACTGCCATGAAAGTGAAGTCAGGATGACATGCTGACACTGGGATGTGGTAGTTTGTTAGTGCCGCAGAACTTCCCCAGACATTACAAACCATCGCTGCAGAAGTTCTGTGGCAAATGGTAGTCTTGCCGCAGAACTTGGTCCCACTGTGCCGCAGAAAAGTAGGGGCCCTGCCTATAGCCACCTAATACTTTGTTGCCCTGTTCATTTGAGTGAGATGGAAAGAGACGATTACATGCGCTAGCATTTGTGGAGTAAATGCTAGTAGCAGGGCTGCACTGCTCGTTTTAGCTTACAAAAGGTATGCCATCTATTGCCTGAAAAGTGCAGCCTTTCCAGACTATCTTATTGTTTTATCTTTTCTGCTGGTTTAGTTTTTTCTCCTGTCTCCTTCTCCCTACTGTTTTAGGAGCTGTCAGATCAGGCCTGGGCAGCACAGAGAGGAGGAGAAGCGGCTGGGGTGACAGCTTGGATTTTGGCGTAGTGGAAGGAACAGAGAGCCGTGAGACGGCTAAACTAAACTTCAGCAACAGCAAGCTAAATTGGAAGAAAAAGGGCTGAAATGAATTGAAAGGGACTGAGAAGGACTGAGGATTTTTGCTCTGCATTGGGACTTTTTAGATCTTTAATCTTTTAGGAGCTTTTTACTCTGTATTATGTTGTATTCGTTATTTGTGTTTTAAGGTGCTTGTAGGAGACGTGTTTATTCCTTGTGCACTTACAGACCGTTTATACAGTCCTGTGGTTGAATCTGGAAAGTCAGTGTTTTACTTTTAAGCATTTTTATAGAGAAAACTAATTTGTTAGATTGAAGTTTTTAAAATTTTATTTTTCGTGCCCTTTGGTCTTTGTACCACAGGACCCAGGCATATTTAGTGCGCAGACTCCACTTGGGTGCTAGAGTCATTTGAGATGCCACTGGGGATCGATAAACCGTCTCCTGCTTTACTTCGTGAAACACTGGGGGAATATTACTGCATTTTCAGAATTAAGAAACCCTAAACCGTTTATAGCAGACTAGCAAGCGAGTAGTCATTTGTTTGTGCTTGCTATCCTGCTTTTTAGTAAAATTATAAAACACATTGTAACAGTCTGCTAGGGTTCTAGTTGAGTCGCCGTGCCCCCGGAGTTGATGCTTTAAACAAGACGGCGTGCACTGTAAACTCATTTTTCCCTTTCGAGAAGCAAGTAAGTAGGCAATTGTATAAACATTCAAGGGCTTTTTTTTTTTTGGTGATACTTTGCTAATCTTGATTGTTATTTTAAAATGTTTTTAAGTCTTTTGCAGTCTCTTTTGTGTTGTGTTAAAGTCACATATTTATATATTCTGACAGTGAGTCTAGAATAAGTGTTTTTGTATTTTATTTTTAGTAGAAAGTCTAACGAAAATACAAACGAAGGCACCTTGTGCTTATTTAAGTTTAAATAGAAATGTGAGCTGCCCTGCTCATATTTTCCACTTCTCCATGTTTCGGTTTATGAAAGGTGGACTTTAAATGGACTTTTCAGAATTCAAGTACTCAAGAAAGGGTCTTCACAGATTAATAGAATATTGGCAAGTCCTTGTTTAGTGTTTGATTTCTGAGCTTAACTACTACCTGAAGGCTCTTTGATGTGACCTTGTGACTCTGTGGAAACCACCTTTGCTTCAGCAGCACAGCGAATTTCCTATGTTAGAACGTTTGTGCCATACATCTTTATCACTTAAATTGAACTCTGCTTTCAGTTTGCACTCTCTTTGCCTGAACATAATAAAATAGAAAGGACTTGTACTGAAACTTGGGGGCATTGAAGGATATTTGGATCTGTTCAGTGAATGATGAACACGGAATATTGATTATGCAGTATTGTGTAATATTGGATACTGAATACTTTGGAGTCTTGGGAAACTCCTTGGGACTTTTATAAGATTTAGCTGTATATGATCGCTTATATTTTTGGAAATCACATTATATTTTATACTGTGTATATTATACTGATTCAGTATTTAGCACTTTTGTTGATGCTCTCCACCTACTAATCTCTCCTTTATTAATTTTCTTCCTCTAATAAAGTTTTCCTCCAATAAAGAGGAGATTGTAAGTAATTAGTGAAATAGTCTGCAAATATGCCAGTTGAAACAAGAGGGAGAAAAGTGAATACAGGAGGTGAGGAATTGGACAAGGATATAGTATCAGACAAAGATTATATACAGATAAACACAAAAGAATTAAAAGAGTTAAAGGGGACTAGGAGAAGGCATAGAATGAACAACCCAATTAGAACTTTTGAAGAACCCCTAAGGATGGATATAGGGAAAGAGAAAGATGTTATAGATGTAGAGGAGAAAGAGGCTATTTAGCGAGGATGGGAAAAGTGGTTCTGCTTGGTTAACACAGACACCAATAAAGAGGGTAGAATATGAACAAGAACATGAACGTTCTAAAGTCTTACAGACTCAGAGACAATTTGGTTAACAAAATAACTACATCAACTCAACCACTTATTTGGGAAGAAAGAATATGAGAGGAAAACAGTAAAAATAAACAGATGGTAATGAAAGTTAAGAGACTGGAATTGGAACAGCTACCCCTTTTAGAAAATAGGGTCTGATAGAACAAGTTAATAAGGAAGTATCTAAAATGGTAGAGAATATATAGGAAATGATTCTGGTGAACAGTAGAACTGAACAAAGAATTAAAGAAATAGAAAAGATCAAATGAGAAATGAAGGACTTTTGCTCTTCACCTATGTTAAAAGATGAAGCTACAGAACGGTGTGTAGTAAACAGACAGAGGACAATTACTCTATATGGAGTGAGTCAATAGGACAGAGAACACAACCTGGAACACAGCTAATGAGCCCCATTGAATATAGTTTACCATTACTAGAAAATGTAACAAGGGAATGTGTTATTGCACTTAGGGACCCACTGATGGCTAACACAATGTTCTATGAACAATTAATGATGATAAAACAAGATCTTTCCTTTATTACTGGATTATGTATTGAGAATAAAAAAAACAAGTGGATAAGTTACTAGAAAAAAAACAAGAACAAAGAGTATGGAGCAGAGAAAGCTACTGAAGTAAGAACAAAAATATATAGGGAAAATAAATTTGATAAAACTAGGGGGAAAAGGGCACAGAGTATCCTGGAGGTCTCATCTCCCAGGACTGCTTCAACACGTCTGATGAAGAGGTCAGTCTCAATAAGCTTTGTATTCGATTACGCTACAGGATCTGAAACAGAGTTAGTAATATTACCAGAAAGCTATGATAACAACACTAGTATAATAGAAGAACTAAGAACAAGAAATCCTCAATTATGGGAAAAGGGAGTGGAGCAAGCACAGAGAATAAGGGGAAGAGAGTGGAAAAGGGAAAAAGAGGAGCGAGAGAGAAAGAAATATTGGAGTTTGAAGTGCCAGACATAAAGGAAATAGCTCCTGGAGTTTCAAAGGAAAAAACAAGCAAGGAAAGGGAGAGGAAAGTGAAGAACAGAGAGAAAGGAAACCAACACTCAAGGATTACAGACAAAAGAGAAAGAGAAATAGGGGGACTTCCAGTGACATCACGGAGCTAGCAACAGCACACTGAGACGAGCTTCTCTCCCGAAACCCTTACTAAACTCAAAATTTAAAAGGAGGTAGCACCCAAAATACTGAAATGGCGATGAGAAAGACTCCTAAAGACAATCGGAGCAGATCTAAGCTCAAAGGATCCTCACGGAAACCCGATGGAGGATTAAAATCCTTACCTCGAGAGACCAGCCGAAGCCCATTTCCAGCCAGTCTGCCAGACACAGACGAAAAACAGGAGCAACTAACGCAATCGAGATTCGATAAGCTGTTTAACGAAATCAAAGCAATGTGTGCTGAAAACAAGGCTGAGTTTAAACAACTAAATCAACATCTTCAGGGTCTGGAGAAAAAAAAAAAAAGAGTGGAGGAAGTGGAGGGCCGACTTAGCAATACTGAAGACACTATGGCCAAAATGAACCTAACCCTCCAGGTTCTCTTGCAATACACAGAGCAATTACAAAATAAATGTGTGGATCTAGAAGGCAGGTCCAGACGAGAGAACATACGCATACATGGGTTGCCCGAAGGATCAGAAACCGGCCGAATGTCAGAATTCATGGGCTATTTAATAAAGGATGTGCTAAACTTACCACCAGGATTCCAGCTCGGTATAGAACGAGTGCATCAAGCCTTACAAGCGAAGCCGCCCCCAGATTCAAGACCTCAGTCAATCATCATAAAATTTAACAGTTATAGAGTGAGAGAGGAGATACTGAATACAGCATGGCAACAAAAAGTGGTAAAATACCTAGCCCATAGACTGTATTTTGATCACGATTATCCACCCGAGATACAGAAACAAAAGCTCCAGTACGCCCCTATTCTGAAGGTCCTGCGTGCTAAGAATATAAAATTTAATACCCCTTACCCAGCTCAGCTCAGAGTCCTGTGGCCAGAAGGTACTAAGATCTACGAGACACCTGAAGAAGCTGGTAAGACCTTGATTTCCAAAGGCCTCATGGAAGCGCCACATCAACCATTGCAGAACTCTGATTCCCAGCAGGAAAAGTGTGCGCCTTATGATTGGCTATTGGTAGCCTCTAAGGGGAAATGAGGGCACGGTCTTCTGATGTCATCACTAATGCCCCTCGCGACAGTCCATGCAGCGCTTGTGGAAGCGCAAACTACCAGGGCGATTCAAACCATGGACAAACAGGACTGAAAAGATAGGTAAAAAAAATGAGAAGGAAAGGACTTGGGTATTCTTCAGAACTGTGCGAGATGCATGGTTGATGCCGTTTAACAGACTGTTGGCACAGAGTATAGTGCGCAATTGAACTGATCTTATGTCAATGTTTAGTTTGAACCTATAGTTAGTTAAGCACCAAGACATGATGTTAAGCTCCATTCAGATAAAGCACTTAAGTGGAAATAATGGCACGCTAATTGTCATGGAAATCTTGTATTCATAGGGGGCAGATGCATCAGAAACAATAATATGGGTGCAAATTCTTTGTTTAAGCTGGGGGAGAGACTAGCTTGTTAAGAAAATCTAAGTCTCAAACCAGACAATATCTTGTGCTAGCTCTCGGCGTGGTCTACCAATGTCACACATTGCACTGAATCTTTCAGTGGTAAGAGCCTAAATAAGATCACAGTAGGCTCAAAGGGAGAGCCACTATTTTAGTGGTGAGAGGAATTTTCTTCATCTCCCTGGCCAGAAACCCACTCCCTCTGGGTGTGAAAGCTCTGGCAATAGAGATTCGCTGGGAATTTAAGTGGATCTCCACCTTGGAAGCCATTAGATGTTAGAAAGTGTTGCAAAGTTAAGGATTTCTGGAAAATCCATTTGTTTAGTTGTTTTGTTACAGGGAGAGAGTTTTATTGTCATAACACAATGGTTGATTTGTACTGCTTATGGATACAGATGGGGTAGTAGGGAAATTAAGAGGGTCTATGCTAATAGAGAGACATTATTGACTTACAATGGGTAGCTCCGATGTGAAAATCATATCTTATAATGTTAATGGCTTAGCCCACCCTATTAAGAGAGCCAGAACTATGTAATTTTTAAAGAAAATTGGAGCAGCTTTTATCTTATTACAAGAAACCCACATGAACAAAATAGAACATGCAAAGCTCCTAAAATTTGGATTTAAGAGGGTAGTGGCATCTGAATACTATAAAGGTCGTAGATGGGGAACAGCCATTTTAATTCCGCACTCCACCTGCTTTGACCTTAAGGATACAATAATAGACAAGCAAGGCAGATACTCAGCCATTAAGGGACTCTACAATGGGTCTATGCTTACACTCATTTCACTATATGCACCATCAGGAACTGAATTTACCTTTTACCGGGATTCTCTCCTTAAGATGATGCATTGGGCAGAGGGTTATTTAGTAGTGGGCGGAGATTTAAACTTAACTAAATCCCGTTCTAGACTCCTCAGTACAGCCTCCGAAAGGGGAAAGGGGAGTGGCTAAGAGGGAAAATAAGTTATTAGGAGAAATTGGTCTAACCGATGTATGGCGGGTACACCATAAAAATACTAAACAATACACATACTTTTCTCATCCCCACCAAACGTATTCAAGACTAGACTATTTTCTTGTTCCAAAAGAATCTATGGGAATCTGCAGTTCGGTGGAAATAGGGTCAAGTTTGTTATCGGACCACTCCCCTATATCTCTACGACTTGCAATAGTCCCCCTAAAGCGTTCAACATTCTGGAGGTTAAACCTTTCTTTGCTCCAAAGCAAAGAAAATCAGGAAGTAATAACCAGGACCATAAAGCAAACAATACAAGATAACCAACACCCTGAAGTTTCTCCGGGGATTCTATGGGATACAATTAAAGCCCTTATTCGAGGGAAATTTATTGAGATCTCAGCTAGAGCAAAAAAATAGAGAAAAAAAGACAAAAAGATTTGCAAGAACAGATAGCTGAATTGGAAAAACAACAACAACAAAAATTACATAAAGAAAGGGGAAAACAACTTAAAAAATTGAAAACAGAATTAATAAAAATTTTAGACCATCAGGTAGAGCAAAGACTAATCTACACAAAACAAATATTTTATGAGGGAGAACCAAGAGCCCTAAAACTCCTGACTAGTAGGTTGCGTCAACACCGGAATAGAGCCACAATTACTAAAATCAGGGACCCCATCAAACATGCTCCAGTACAAAACTGAGGATATAGCAGAGTCCTTTAGGACATATTAACGGAATTTATATGCTAAAGGAACCTCCCCCACAACAAATTAAAGAGTTTCTAGCCCCCTTAGGGCTCCCAAATCTTACAGAGGTGCAGGGAGAGACATTGAGTAGACCTTTTACTGAACAAGAAATTTCCCTAGAAATTAAGAATCTAAAAGCAGGAAAGTGTCTAGGCTCAGATGGACTGCCTGCAGAATTCTTTAAACAGTTTAAGGAAGTGATCTCTCCCCTACTCTGTAAAACATACAATTATGTGCAAACAGAGGATGGTACGATGCCCCCATCGTGGTCGCAGGCAATAGTGTCTGTTATACCAAAGCTGGACACCACCAATTGCACATCATATCGCCCCATCTCTATCTTAAATACTGACTATAAGATATTGACAGCCATATTGGCCAAAAGGGTGGAGGGAGTCCTACCTGGACTTATACATATGGACCAGACGGGCTTTATCCCAGGTAGACAAACATTAGATAATGTCAGAAGGACTATTAACATCATTGACAGGGTGCAATCTACAACTCAACCAATCTGTATCATGAGCCTAGATGCTGAAAAAGCATTTGATCAGGTCTCATGGGATTTTCTCCAGGGCTCCCTGGCTGGCTTTGGTTTTCTCACACTTTTCTGCCAACTTATAACTAAAATCTACACAAATCCAATGGCCTATGTGTGAGCTAATAGATATATATCCCAACCATTTGGACTTTCCAGAGGTACGCGTCAAGGATGCCCCCTATCCCCGATACTTTTTGCACTCTATATTGAGCCATTAGCACAAAGTATATGACTAAATCCAGATATACAGGGTATAGCATGGGATGACACACCCCATAAAATTGCATTATATGCTGACGACGTCCTACTATACTTAACTGACCCTGAAAACACTATTCCCAAGGTATTCTAACAAATAGAATCCTTTTCAAGGCTGTCAGGTTATAAACTAAATTGGTCAAAAACAGAAATCTTAACAATGAATACCCATATACCCCAAGAACTCAAACTTACATTCCCTATGAGATGGGACCATCCCAATATCAAATACTTAGGGGTGAAACTGGGGAAATCACCCGCTTATTTACATAGAGATAACTACCCCCCCTCCTCAAAGCCATATGGTCGGATCTTCAGAGATGGTCGCTTCTACCACTCCCTTTTTACTCAAGGTTACAAACCTTTAAAACAAATATTACCAAGACTACTGTACTTAGTTCAAGCAATTCCCTGCCCAGTACTGGCGAGAGATATAGTGCATTGGCAAAGAAAAATCATGTAATTCTTATGGGCATATTCACGTCCAGGAGTATCTAAACAAATCCTATTTCTACCCAAGCAGGTAGGGGGAAGGGCCTGTCCCAACTTACAAGACTATTGGCTGGCTGCCCAAATGAAGATGGCCCTTTTATGGTCCCATCCAAGATATTCAGCCCACTGGCAACAAATGGAATTAAGTACTTGCACAGATATTCCTCTTTCAATGGCCATATTTAATTCACCAACACAAATAGATGTGCAAATATATCAGGGATATACTATAAGAACAACACTAAAAGGGTGGTTACTAGGGACTAAATGGGGATATACAGCCAAAAACATTTGGAAGTACAGGAGTTGGTGTTTTAACCCAGAATTTAAGCCGGCCACCTATTATAGATGGTATACCCAACAAATGAGGGACAGCCTTTGTGCATCCTGGCAACTACTTAAAGGTCAAGATATATTACCATTCGAACTTCTCAAAACCAGAAACAATTGGAGTGGATCAGATTGTATTTACTATTACCAGATAAGGGACTTCATAAATGCTAAACAGAGACAGGTGGCAACTTGGCAGGATGAGAGACCTTATCCTCAGGCATTTGAAACTATATGGGAGGGCATCCACGGTAAAGGAGCAATAACTATGTTCTATAACAACCTAATTGCAGATAGGGGCAACAATACTCAAAAGACCCCAAAAAAGTGGGCAGAGGAATTAAATATCACATTAAGCTCGCAAACTTGGGTTAAGATCTTTAGAAATGTGTGGATGACGACCTCCTCACCAAGTTGGCATGAGTTCACCTGGAAGCTCAGAACTAGATATTTTTACACCCCAACAAAGTTAAGTAGGGCAGGTTTACTACCGCAAGGGCGGTGCTGGAGGAGGTGTGGCAACACTTCCGCCGATCAATCGCATATATTTTGGTTCTGCACGGAGATCCAGAGCTTTTGGGCACAAATATGTAGACATCTGACTGAAATATTTACATTATCAGTTGATATAGCCCCAGAAAATTGTATCCTGGGCCTATGTCCAGATGGAGTGGGAGGCAGGGAGGCACATTACCTCTGGGCCATTTTAACAATAGCTGCCATGAAAGCAATTACAAAAAAATGGCTTCAGCAGAAACCTCCAGCAATACAAGACTGGTTAATAATAGTGAACCAAATTCAACATATGGAAAGGATAACCTATTCCATAAATCATCAAAATGAGAAGTTTACCAAAAGATGGAATAGATGGGACCTATATCAAAACAAGCTACAGTAAGAAATCCAGATGGTCTAGTCCTCAATAAAGTGCTGCCCAACATAGTAGGGAATTTGCCTGTACTGCCTCCCCCCGGTCATAATATTTAACAATACTAAAATAACTCCAAAATTAATTTTCATGACAGTAACAGTTGTTTGAATGTTTTACTCTCCCAGTTAATTTATAAGTTATTATTTAGTAGTTTTAGATAAATCTGATATCTTGCATAGCATTTTAATGTGTAAAACAAAAATAACCTCTTCAAATTAAATATTTACATAGAGGCCCAGATATTCAAAAGGGTTGCGCATGCGCAAGTCCTACATTGCGCCATTCTGCGATATTCAGCAGGAGGAAGTTGCGCCACTGAAAACAGGTTGAGCAACAGTGCAATGCAAATGAATGCATGCTCAACAGGAGGGGGAGGAACCATGCATAAACTGCGCAACCCGATATTCAGTCGGGTTGTGCAGAGTTGCAGGCGAACCCCAACCCGCGCCTGCACAACTTTGAGCCAAAAAAAGGATTGTTGAGAGCCACCATAGGTGAGCTGCTGTATTGCAGGGTGCAACACAGCAGCTGCCACCCGTGGCTGGCCCCCAACTCAGTCCCTGTGCCTCCACCAGCCCGATCGCGGGCAGAACGTAAAAACAACCCCAAACATCTCCCAATGCCCGATCGCGGGCAGAACGTAAAACAACCCCAAACAGCTCCCAATGCCCGATCGCGGGCAGAATGTAAAAAGACCCCCAACCCGAATATCTCCCTGGTGGTCCAGTGGACGTAATGCCCGATCGCGGGCAGAATGTCCAGTGACAACCCCCAAACATCTCCCTGATGTCTAATGTCCCCCCACCCACCACCCACCACGAAGCCACCACCGCTCCCCGCAGCATCCCACCGCCTGCTGCCCCGCGCCCTGACTGACTGTCCGGTGGGGCTGCCCATGGTGGAGCTAGAGCCAGCGCGGCGCAGCCCATACCAGACATGACAGTCCAGATGGTGAATGTGGGTTCATTCACAAATCTGGACTGTCATGGGGGAGGGTGGGCTGCACGCCCATTGGCTCTAGCTCTGCACCATGGGTGTGCAGCCCTACCGACAGTCCAGTCGGGCGGGGCGGCAGGCGGGTGGGATGCTGCCGCCCGCGCGCCGAGGGGAGCGGGTGGTGGGCTTCGTGGATGGGTGGGGTGGGGGACACTAGACACCAGGGAGATGTTTGGGGGTTGTCACTGACATTCTGCCCGCGATCGGGCATTACGTCCACTGGACCACCAGGGAGATATTCGGGTTGGGGGGTCTTTTACATTCTGCCCGCCATCGGGCACTGGGGGTTGTTTCACATTCTGCCCGCCATCGAAAGCACTGGGAGCTGTTTGGGGTTGTCATGATTACATTCTGCCCGCGATCATTGCAGCAGGCATCGTCCTCGACGGCTGCTGCCTGGCAGGGCTGCCAGGCGAAGTCCTCGGGATCGGGCGCATCTACATGCTAATGGCATGCAAATGGGGCATAATCAGATGCAAATGGCCCCCTGTGCCTTGTATGAATTATGGCCCCATTTGCATGTCACCTTTGAATATCGGAAATTTGGCGCATGGCGCAATGGTACTTGGCGCCACCGCAAGTTTAATGCTCAACTCTGACAACTTGCGGTGGCGCAAGTTCCACTGCGCCATGCACAGTGGCTGTGGCTGGGGGGTGATATTCAAAGGAGTTGCTCAATAGCGCAACTCCTTTGAATATCGCCTCGGCCACACCCCTGCGCAACTCTTTTGAGCAGCGCAAGGGCTTGCGCCTCAGAATGGCGCAGTTTGAATATCCGGGCAAGAGTATATATGTACTTAATGTTTGCATAGAAAAAAAAACAAGGGACAAGTATTGTTTAAGGGATGAATAATGTATATTTATTGAATTAATCTTCTGTGAGATATAATGCACTATGAACAAACTGCACTCTTCAATAAACAAGTATAAAAAAGAAATAGGGGAAAAAATGTATAGTGGACAGAAAATGGCAGAGGAAGGATACTCTACAGACAAAGAGGAAGATATAGGTAATGAACAAAAGCAGTATACTAATGAAGAAGGAATAGAGGAAAGGAAACAACAGAAGGAAAAATAATTAAGGAAGACTGATTTAAGGGAAGGAAAACTACAAAGACAACTTTAAAGGAGGAAACACCAAAAAGGATTTGAAAATTTTGAACAAGGGAAGGACTATAAATAAGAAGCATCTACAAAAATTAGGGAAAGAAGAGAACAGAGAAAGAGTTGAACAAAAGAAAGGGAAAGAAAAAAGTAATAAAAGTGTGGTCTAAGATACAGACAGATAAGAATAAGGAGGGAAAAGTGAAAACAAGAAAAAATAAAGGGAAAATAATATTACAGATACAAATAAGGAACACAAATCCAGAAATAGTACCCAAGTAGATACGAAGGAAGAGATGGAAGTGGTGGTAGATTAAAAGGTATATAAGAAAGGATTCTAGAGACGGATTACATACTGCCAAAGTATAATGTCTCATTGATACCTGATAAAACTGAAGAATTGTTAAATATACATTTAAAATACAGTATTTACTAGGGGATATAATACAGAATAATAGCTCAATGACTCTAGACAAACTTAGTATAATAAGACCAATAGGGAACAGCGAACTGATATTTTTAATATCAGACAAGTATTATGTGCTAAAAGCATTAGAAAGGAAGAACCAGAAATTGAAAGAATTAGGATTTAAAATTGAGAGTGTTGTAAACATCAAGAAGATTTTCCCAGAATACTCTGAAGATAGACTAAACCTACAAAAAAGGGAACAGAAAAGTATGATCTCCATTTATGGGACAGGGAACATCTGAGGATGAAAGTTGTAGAGTTGTTGTTTTTCTTTTTAAAATATTCTGCAACTAAATAAAATGACAAAAGCTAAAAGGTGAGATGAAGAGGGAAAGTGACACTTTGGCTCAGACATCACCATAATTACCAACGCATTATGATTTATATAGAGAAATTGGATAGAGTGGATATCCCCTAGTTGGGGAAGTGGGGGAAACTAGTCAAAGTAACAAGGTAATAAAAGAAGCCAATTGGATATCATTGGTGAAAACATCAAATAGATACCAAGTGCTGAATGAAATGGATAAGTGATATAACAGGGCAATATTAAAAGTAGATGGACCAGATGAGATGAGGGAAAGTTGCAATATGTTAACTTGGAATGTTACAGGGATAAGAAAGACTTGCAGACCCTTCTTTTATATAGACTACATTAACTCTTGATTATGTTTGTATCCAAGAAACTTGGGTCAACAATGAAATTAATGTGAATGTGTAGAAGTTATTTTATAAAAAAAGCAAGGAGTATGAGGAAATATGGAAGACTCTCAGCAGGGCTTATAACCTGGTGTAAGATAGTGGAATACGCCACACATGAAGAGGTAAAAACTGGCATGGAACACATTTTAGTGGTTAAGGCATCTTTTAATAGTCAAATTTTATATATTGTAAATGTGTACTTCCCCCCAAAAGGTTCAAACTATGAAGGACAAAATGATATAAAAAAAACTAGGGATTCTATTAGAGACATTTATAGAGAAGGAACTGGAAAGCGGAATGATTGTGGTGGGGGGGGGGGGATCTAAATGGTAGAGTTCAGGCTGACCTGGAATTGTCAGAAAAACTAGCCAGGGCATGTGTGGCTCAGAAATCTCTATTTATAGCCATGGAACGAAGGACAAGGGATTTAAAAACTTGTGAAAGAGGGGAGATTGATAAAACTGATGGAGGATAATAGGTTATTATTGCTTAATGGAAGAACACAGGGAGATTATCAGGGCTCTTTCTTATATGGGACCAAGAGGGGCACCTGCAATTGATCACTGCTGGTGCTCGGGCAACATTATACATAAAATAATAGACAGGAGGATAGGAAGAAGGGCAGAGAGTGAACATGCTCCTTTGGAAATTAACATTGATTTAGGGTAAAAAAAAAGGAAACTAGAACTGTAAAGAAACACAAAATCATTAGAATTAAAAAGGGGATAAAGTGGAATTTAATAAAATAATATAAATCAATAGAATTATTAAAAGAATTTGGGGTAAGGGAAGAAATTATTAATATGGTAAACAATAAGGACAATACATGTTATCTACAAGAATTTCAGGGAATAATGAAATCCATTTCCTCTATACTACTTAAAGTTATGGAAAATAAACCAAAAAAAGGGAGCAAATGGTACGATGCTGAAAGTAAGGCATTTAAAAAAAGAAATTAAAGCAGTAAGGAAGGCTTATAAAAATTCTAATAAAACAAATAAGCATTGGCTTAATAGCATGAGGAAGGAATATAAAAACTTACTGAAGGCTAAAATGGCTAATTACAGAACAATATTGTGGAATGAATTTGAAAAGGCAGTGAGAGACAAGGACAACAAAAATTTTTGGCACATGGTGGCAATGGGATGGGAAAGATATTTGGAGGATATTGAAAATTATATTGACCCCAAAAGCTGGAAGAAACATTATAAAGACCTTTTTTCTTTTGATAACATGGATCAGAAAAGTAGGGAAAGACCATGTGAACGGATACCATTAAATGATTCAATTACAGAAAAGGAGTTACATAAGGCCATAGAGGTAGCAAAAAGACACAGCCCCAGGCCCTGATGGTGTGCCAATAGATGATCCCGAGCTTTGGATACCTGCCCTAAAAATAGTGTATAACGCTGTATGAATGACCGGAAAGATGCCTCCCACTTGGAAAGAAAACATAATTATTCCAATTTTTAAAAGGGGAAATAGGGCTAATCCTAGTAATTAGAGACCCATAAGTTTAATAGATACTTTGCAGAAATTATTTACAAAGATCTTACATATGAGAATAACGGAGTGGATAAACAGTAGAAGAATAATTGATGAAGCCCAAGCAGGCTTCATGCCGCAGCATTCAACTATAGACGAATGCCATACTCTAGCCCATTTAATACATGAATATAGAAGAGTTAAAAGACAACAATTATCTTGTGTCTTTATAGATCTAAAGGCTACCTTTGATAAAGTAAACAGAGAGAAACTTTGGGAGGTACTGTATTAGAGGAAAGTGAGATGGACACAGCAATGATTAACACACTAAAAACATTATATCAGGAAAACTATACAATGGTGAGATATAATAGAGAAGAAGATACCACTAATTAGTTCCCCTCTAACACTGAACACTGGAGTAAAACAGGGATGTGTACTGTCCCCAATACTGTTCAATTTTTTTTTTTTTTTTTTTTTTAACAGAGTTATGGGGGATATGTATGATCTTGAGCTGCACATGCCCCAGCTGAGTAACAGGCGTTTCCTCTACTTGGCATACGCAGATGATCTGGCTCTAATTTCAACCAGTTATTTAGGAATACAAAGAAGTATAAATAAACTTTATGAAAATTGTGAAAAAGCATCATTGGTGATAAATTATGAGAAAACCAAGTATATGGTATTTGATAATCATAGGACAAATCGGGGGAAATTACAGAGTTTGAAATGTAACAATTTCAAAATAGAACAAGTTAAAACATTTTGCTACTTAGGGATAACATTCACAAGGGACTTAAAATGGAAAAGAACACATCAAGATTATCATACAAAAAGTTAAATGATTTATACCATCAGTGGAAAGATTTTCATATAAATATGCAGGGCAATCAGTCAAAGGAATTATAGGAGCATTAAATGCTAAAGTAAAGTTTCAACTTCTATATGGGGTAGAAATATGGGGATTAGGAAACATACAAGAATTAGAAGTGATCATGAACAGATTCTATAAAAAAAATCTTGGGATTACCCAGAGGTGCCACCTCTAGCCTAGTTAGATTAGAGCTAGGTCAAGCAACTATGGCACAGAGCATGGAACAGCGATTATGTTTATACTGGATAAAGGTGTATAACATGCAGGATGAACGCCTATCTAGGATCTGTCTTGAGGAAGCGAATGATTACAGTGATAGAGGCTTTATTTTCCCTAGTATGATAATTGCTGATTCCATTATTAAATCTTATGGATTATTGGAATGTATTAGCCAAGCTTGCAGGACACCTCTTAAAATTATAGAACAAAAAATAAGGACTAGAATTCGGGATATACATATACAAAAGGAGAACAGTCTGGCCAGTAACTAAGTTAAGTTACTGGCTAGCTAATAAAAAAAAAAAAAAAAAAAAAAGAAATTTTGCAATGGAGAGGTACCTTAAAAATGTAAAGAACTCAAAAGATAGGAAAGCTATGACTAGATTTAGATTTGGTTATGTACCCAGCCAGACATTGAGAACATTCTTTAGACAAACCAATTCAAGTATGTGTGCCTGCAAGCTTGACGTTGATAATCTTTTACACCTTCTAATATTATGCCCTTTGTATAAAAAATGAGAGAGAGAGAGAGAATGAATTATGGCTGATGCATTAGCAGATTTGAACATGGAGCTAAGATACCAATTAAATCATGTTCTAAATACTAATAACAAGGAACTGCTAAATAAAGTAGCAAGATTTTGTGTGATTATTGAAAGAAAACACACATTTTTTAAAATATTTTAGAAAAGAAAGATAAATAAGTAGAGAATAGCTCATGAAAGAGGATAGGAACAATGGTTGTGTGGGATTTTAACTACTAAATTATATCTTTGTTGGATTTCTTAACTGTTGTGTATAAAGTCATATGGATTATTTTTGTTATGTCTTAAATTATTGTAACAATAAAATTAAAAATTTTTGTCATACAATAAATGGAACTTGAATACAATAGCCAATTGTCCAAGTAAGGGAACACATACAGTCCTTCCTCGTGGAGGGCTGCTGCTACCACTAAGCATTTGGTAAAGACCTGTGGTGCAGAAGACAAGCCAAAAGGCAAATCTCTGAACTGGTAATGTTCCCCCGCCTCCAACAGGAATCTCAGATATTTTCTGTGATTATTACTGATTTTGATATGAAGATAAGCATCCTTCATGTCCAGAGAACAGATTCAGTCTCCTGTGTTCAACAGGGGAATAAGGGCTTGTAGGGAGATCATCCAAAACGTCTTGTACTCCATAGAGATGTTCAGGTCTCTCAAGTCTAGAATTTGTCTTAGTAAGTCTCAGTCCACTTGGGGAACTGGAAATATCTGAAACAGAAGCCCATGTTACTCAGCCTTGCAGGAATTGGCTCTATGGTCCATGGTTTTATCTCTTCCTTGAGCAGTAACATGTGTCCTGAGGGATACGTGAAGACAAGTGGCGGATGATCTGGAGGGGTCCCTAGAAGTTCCAGCACATGGCTGTTTGCAGTGTTGTCCAGTACCCATTCATTTATAGTTATCTCCTGCCACTGATTCAAGTGAAGGGAGAGCTGGTCCCCTACAACCATCCCTGGTGGCAACAGTGGTTGCGGATTGTCAGTTTCTGCAGGGTGGGGGTTGGTGTTACTTCAATACTTCACCCCCATTCCTCTTATGTATCTCTCTAACTCCTGCACTACCAATGCCAATACAAGCAAGCAAACATTCGGCACTGACAAATGCTTGTTATATTTTGGTGCCTTATATTGGCGAAAAGCTGTCTGTGTAGATCTTATAATATTTTCTACCATTATTTTAGAAGGGCTCCTATCTTGGCCCCCACAGATCCCTTCCACTTCCCAGTCTCTCGATCCGCCTCTGATCTGGCATGTAATGATGTGTACTTAGGGAGAGTGCGGGGTCATGCTCTATTAAAGTCTATGGGGGACAGCTTTAGCAATAGTTTTATATATAATAATGGTCATTCGGTGATAAATCAAGGGCACCGGTCGACTAACAAGGGTCTTGTTAGTCAATCGGTCCCCTTGATTAATCACCAAATGACCATTATTATATATAAAAATATTGTTAAAATTGCCCCCTTAAGACTTTAACGGAGCGCACCCCGTGCCCTCCTTGGGTACACATCATTATGCGCCTGAGTGTAGGGTGGGGGGTGGATCATGGGCAGATTGACAGGCTGGGAAATAGAAGGGATCCAGGGGGCCAAGATATGATCTCTTGGTTGATACCCCAAAGAGATAGCAGTTCTTTGATTAAACATCTCTCAAAATCCCTATAATGGACAAAAAACTTTTCTACAAGAACTCTGGCAACTGTAGGGTCTTCTGGTCTTTGATGGATAGGACATGGTCGGCTACTACAAGTATGCTGGCAGTGCTCTTGGAGTCAGGCTCCAGACTGAGGAAATTGGTGCAGGTGAGCTCCATGGGCGGAGTAGTTAAAATGTTGACAAGGTGGGGTGGCCCTTTGTGGCTGAGCTCTCCAGACACATTGCCGGCAGCTTCTGCAGTAACTTTCTAGATCACTGCCCATTCGAGGCCAGTTAAAGCAGGCTTGGGCCAGGTCTAGGGTACATTCACTTCCCAAGTGTCCCATACTGTCGTGCACAGCATGCAGTACAAGCTTTCTGAACTTTGCTAGTAAAACCAGTTGCAGTCAAGATGATTCATTCAGGTTTCGGACTTCAATACAGCAGACTGTCTTTAATCTTTAACTTTGACCATTCCCACAGAAGTAGCTTCACAACAGAGTCAGATATTACAATTTGACTCGCATCACCCCCTTTTTGCATAATGTGTAGGACATCTTTAATAACTGGTTCCAACCTTTTCTTCCTCTGCAAGTCTTTTGGAGTCAATTAAGGCAGAGAACTTAAATCAAACGTAGAAAGGTTACAATAAGTAATAGGCAAACAGTCACCAGACACGCCAAGTGCATCCACTTGATGTTCAGTAGCAGCTATAGAAATCTGATCTGTATCAAATTTTTTACACAGCTTTAACAGTCTGTTCAGGTGTACATACCCATTCTCTCCGAGTAGGACTTGAAGTGGTTTGGCATTGTGCCATGGTGTCTGCATCAATATGGTTTAATCCAGGATGATATTCTACACGATAATTATAGGTGGACAGAGCAGACAACCACTTATGCCTGACACCATCGTGTTTAGCAGTAGTTTGAATGTAAGTTAGAGGTTTGTAATTCGCCTTTATGGTGATGCACGCCCCATGTAGGTACTTGTGGAACTGGTCCACAGTGGCCCACTTACGAGCAAGAAATTCAAGCTAATGGACAGGATATTTCTTCTCAGCACCATTCAGACATTGTCTAGCAAAAGCGACTGGATGCAGCCCCTCAGGGTAACTTTGGTGGAGGAGCTTAGGGAGGAACTTGTAACACCATAACGAGGCTGTTTAACCCATCATTGGACACAAGGAGAGTTCCAGGGGACTGGAAAAAGGCAGACATGGTACCACGGCACAACAGCGGAGGCAAGGAAGAGCCGAGTAACTATCGTCCAGTCAGTCTTACCTCAGGGATAGGTAAGATTATGGAGGCCCTCCTAAAAGAAAGTGTAACCCCTAGGTGGTGCTATCCCAAGGGCTACTACCCCTGCCTGCTTGGCTAGTAGCAGGTTAAGGGGCCCGAGTTCTGAAACGGGTGCCTCCACCCGGAGCTCAGGGTTGGTAGTGGTCAAGCTCACCTGGGCACAGCCCTCCTTGACACTGTAACCCCCCCTTTTTCTTTATTAGTAGCTGGAACAATACACAATCACTTTCAAAATACCCCTGATACACCACACAAGTACCCACACTGTTTGCACTTACCATCAGGGTTTTCCTCTGGCCTGGCCCTGGGGACCCCCTGTAAAACAAGGTTATACACAGCAAATAGCAGTACAGTACTCTTGCACAAACTGGAACCACAGTCAGGGTAAATGCAAAAAAGAGATCAGATTTATTTAAGGGGCTTGAACAAGGGAGGGGCGCAATCAGGTTAATTTGCTTAAAGGCTCTATCAATCAAACAGTATTGCATGCACTTCTGGGTCTATAAACAGTGACACACTGGGTACCCAGATGGAGAATGGTGGGCTAGCCAGGAATGTTGCAGCTGGCTGGAGCCCTGTGATGGAAGAAAACATGCACAACACATGGTATTTGTAATCCAGAGCCGGAGGGCTCAGTTCGTGAAAAGAAAACAAGACAATCAAATGACACACTTTTAGATTAGGCTGTTGTTGCAGGGAGCTACCCTGATGATTACTCATGATACCCAAGACTGGACACAGGCTGGACGAAAAATCGAGACAGCAGGTGGTTAATCTGGAGTGCCAGGAGAAGCAGGGCCCACATGATTCGCCGAGGCATCATTCCTGTTCAAGCGTGGAGCATGCGGCTGATCCCCAGGCAGGTCTCTCATCGGTGGCTTTCTCTGTGCAGTGGAGTAGTCTGGCAGGGCCAGCGTGGCATGGCCCAGGCCGAATGGAGAAGAACGTGGATTCAGTCCAATTAGGCTGGATAAAGCTTCCAGCAAGCAGAACACAGTTCACACAGTGGGGAACCAAATCACGACCCACTTTCAATACACAGCACATATACATGTAAGAAAATTCTACTGTACCAGGCAAACCACTCTCCGGTCACGATTGCAAAGTCTCTGCACAAACCAGGGATTCAAAAGCAGCTGGAAATCCTGACAAGCTGATCGCATTCAGCAAATCTTCGGTCTTCTTCAGGTTAAAGCCCGGTCACATTCCAGTGGCTTAAATAGTCCTCACAACTCTGATTCAGTCTGAATAAACTATTTTCCCTCTCAGGGACAGCAGGCAGACAGGTAGGCCAAAACTCAGCCCTTTCACAGTTCTACCATGCAAAGCTATGCAGAACTGCTGCTCAAAAATCACTTGAGTTGTTACTTCTTCACTTCTCAGCTCAAAACTGAAACTAACAGCAGCAGCCTGGGAAATTCCCCAAGATCCAAAAGGTTCGGTTGGCTGACAGTCACAACAAAAGCCCCCCCTTCAGGTGCAAAAAGGCACAAAAAGCCCAAAACTACAATTCCTACAGATTTTGACTCCAGACAGCTCCTGTAGTCCGGCTAAATACCTTGCAGATAGTGGTCTACAGGATGACAGACAACATAGGTTCATGGAGGGAAGGTCATGCCAGAACAACCTGATCAAATTCTTCAATGGGCGATGAGGGTGAGCGATTAGGGAGGGGTGGTGGACGTGGCATATCTGGACTTCAGCAAGGCCTTTGACACCATCCCTCACAGGAGACTGGTGAGCAAGTTGGATAGTTTAGGGGTAGGGAAGCAAATAAATTGGGTGGAAAACTGGCTTGGGGACAAGAGGTCAAAGGGTGGTTGTAAATAGGGTTCACTCCAGGGAGGAAAGGGTGACAAGTGGGGTACCACAGGGGTCAGTATTGGGGTCAATACTTTTTTAACATTTACACTGGGGATATTGTGGAAGGACAAAATGGGAAGGTATGCCTATTTTATGGATGATAAAGATCTGCAATAGGGTGGATGCACCTGGGCGAAATGAGAGAGACCTGAGAAAGCTGGAGAGGTGGTTGGAGAGTTGGCAATTGAGATTTAATGCGAAGAAGTGCAGAATAATGCACATAGGGCACAAGAACCCGAAGGCCACACACACACTGGGAGGAGAGGGATCTGGGGATTATCATTTTGGATAACCTAAAGGAGGCAAACCAGTGCAACAAGGCAGTTGGAAAGGCAAACAAAATGCTGGCATGCATACAGAGGGGTATTATAAGTAGGAGAAGGAAAGTGATAATGCCCCTATACAGATCCATGGTTCATCCCCACCTGGAGTATGGGGTACAGTTCTGGTGACCTCACCTACAAAGGGATATAGATAGGGTGGAGGCAGTCCAGAAAAGGGTGACCAAAATGGTCCATGGCATGCATCAGCGGACCTGTGAAGAGAGGATGGAGGAGCTCGACTGGTATCCCCCTGGAAACAAGGGGAGAGAGGAGGGATATGATCGAAACTTTTAAATACCTCAAGAGAAGGGAGCATCTTCAAGATGAAAGAAAATCTAAAAACTAGTGGGCGAGGCTTAAAGCTGGAGGGTGGAAAATTCAGAGGTTATAGAAGGGGGCACTACTTTACAAAGAGGGTGGTGGGCTACTGGAACAGGCTACCGGAGGGAGTGGTGGAGGCAAAAACAGTGGGGGAGTTCAAGACAGCATGTGATGACTACATGGGTTTAAACAAGAAATGGAAGGATAAGTTCCCCGAATGAAAAACTGAGGCTGGAATCCACAACCGGGGGAGGGGGGGCGCACACGCACAGGGGTGGGATGTAAGATGGGTGGGTCAAGGCTACCTATGGGGAGGGGATAGGGGCAGACTGGATGGGCCATTTGGGTCCTTTTCTTGCCAGATTTCTGTGTTTCTATGACTGCCCTGATCCCACTAAAGGTAGTGTCCATATGAAGGACTTAAGGAATCAGCAAAGGCCAGCCTGGGAGTGAGTTTGTGTATTACCTCTTCAAAAGCTTTGTCACAATTAGTGGTCCATAGGGCCCCAGAAGGCTCAGAAGGACTGAAATAAAGTTTGGTATCAGCTGATTTACTGGACAGTCTCTTGTTCTCGTTAGCTGGAGGATAACCTTGGCTTGGTTCAGATTTAAAAGAGGTCGCACCACTCTGGTGTAGTCTGACAAACCGATAATACCCACAAAATCCAAGGAATCATTGCAGTTCTTTGAGGTTAGTCTGCTTTGGCCAAGTGGTCAGGGTCTTCACTTTGCTGGGGTCAGTCTGGATGCCTTCTGATGATACAAAGTGGCCCACGTGTTTGCAAAGCTTTGGAAAAACTGGCATTTGTCTATGGAGACTGTGAGCCCAAACGCCTCCAGATCATTAACGCATTCAGATGTTTGCACCCATGTTCCTTCAGGGTCTTGCCAAATACTATTGTCATCCAGGTAGATGAAGCATTCAAGCAAGTTCACGTCTCCAACTGCTTGTTCCATAAGGTGTTGAAATGTTACAGGGGTGCCAGAGATACCTTGAGGCGTTCAGAGAAACTTATAAAAACCTAGACGACATATGAAAGCAGTCTTGTCTCTATCTTGGGGTGCCATGGGTATTTGATAATAGTTGCTTCTAATATCAAGTACAGAGAACCACGTACTTCCATTAAAGCAGTCAAGGGCATCTTTAACACGGGGCATGGTGTACTGGTCAGGGATGATTCATTTGTTAAGGGTCCTGTAGTCGACACTCATGTGTACAGATCCATTCTTTCTCATCACAACAATGGGTGAGGCATACGGGCTTCGAGAATCTTGTATGATGCCAGCAGCCACCAGCTCCTGTAAGTATCTTCTTACATAATCAATATCAGCAGGTGCCAGTCTGGGGGACCCTTCCCTGAAAGGGCGTTCATCATTAAGCATGATGTGATGCCCTTCTCCAATTACTGTACACATCCCACATCCCATTTGTGAAGGGAAAACCTTTGTTCTTTCAGCTAGTTTGGGACTGACTCGGGCCTTCCACGCTTCTGGTATAGGAGAGTCACCAAAATCAAACAGTTTGGGGTCAATACCAGGCTGGGCACCATCACTGGTTGACGTACGTCGCACTGCTGTATCCGCACGATAAACTTGAGCCAAAGTACATCCTTTCCTGATGACAATGTCTCAGTCTGACATTCTTTAACTGGACGGTAACTTGTTTGGCATTAGCATGAGCTCTGACTGGCAAAACACTGGGCTTTACTAATAGTCCCACAGGCAAACCGTGTTCTTCTGGGGCATCAAGCATCAGAATCTTTTTTTTTTTTTTTTACTTCTTTCTTCAGGTATTCTACACTACTGATATTGCACTCAGCATTAAGTGGCAATCACAATGCCACACTATACCCACAGAGTCATCTTGAACATCAGCTGGAGTCTGTGTTTGTTGCTGGTAAGCCTTTTGCACCAGGGCATGTACATGTAGTCCCTCCATCACTTTGGGACTTACCTTATGCGTCTCCCAGAGCTCCAGCAATGCCCACTGCCAGGGAGACATCCATTGGAAACAATAAATCCTTGGTTATTTGGTGACCCTATTGATCTGCATGAGAGTGCCATGATGTGCCTCTGTGCCTGTCCCTTTAAGTGACACTGCCAGTGTGTTGTGAATGGCCTGGGCTGGGGGTCCGAGTGCTTCAGAGCTTGTGGCCAGCCAGGCATCACCCCAATTTGTTCTACTCTGTTGTCGTTAGAGCTGAGGGAGCCCTAACTGGTACTGCAAATATTTACTTCTAATCTGTTGTATCTAAATTACAGTGCTCGTTTTAACCTTCCATCTTGCAGCTTATGCACCCAAATGGGAGCCACCATGTTTGGTCCGGGACTTCCAAGAACTGGACCAATTGGGACACAGGGGACCTTGAGGGGTCCTTAGTTCAGGTGCCTTGTGGAAGAAACTGTGAACTCTAAGGTTTGGCACCTAAAAGAATCAATGGGAGCATAAGATTGTGATTGAAAGCTCCCCTGACCAATGGGGATGCAAGAAAAATGGACTAATCCAAAAACTGATTTCAAGCTATGAGCAGTTCGTCCAGAGACTCCGTGGAGTAGGAGCCCTATTCAAGCTTGAGGAGTTCTGGCCTAGGAAAGGCCTAGTTTCCTCCAGCATGTGTCTGCAGTCCCAAGTTTGGGAATCGGTCACCAGAGACTGCCTTCTGCAGTTTGAAAGGTTTGTTCAGCAGAGCGACTGTAATTGTGAATCTGTCTAAAGCCGAACTTGAGAAGTGGATGCCGTTTCTATTTAATGTGCTCAAGGTGGGCTGAGGCCTATCCAGGGACACCCGTTTGCCACCGGGAGCCAGCTGCCTTGTTGGGCCAAGTTGTCAGCCAGTTGGAGGCTTTCACCAGCCAAAGGAACTGAACTTTGCCAGAAGTGTTTTATCCGACCTTGGGCTCATGCCAAATCCATCACAAGCTGTCTATTCCTGCACCAGTTACAGTTTTCTCAGTGAGAGATCAGCTTGGGGATCCAGCCCATGCACAGCAAAGTATCGCAGGTAGAGGCCACCTGGAGGGTGAGGACGTGAAATGGAGGAGAGTTGTGTCGGCCCAGGTTCCCCATGCTCTTCAGCGCTCTGCAACAGGTCTTCATTTCTCCAGGCCATCTTCTACCTACTGGTGCTGTGAGTAAACCCAGGATAGTTCCCTGCATCAAGTTCTTGAATTATTCTGTGGTACCATCTGATTTCACTCAGTGTGTTTTACAGGGTTTCAGTGGACTAGGCCAACCGGCCAAGGATACAATTAGTCAAGGTCTTTGTGCATGTTTAATCAACTTTTCTTCCCATCAAGGTCTCCAACATCATCTCCAGCCCCAGGCACCATTCTGGCTAGCTAGCATCACACTCTGGGTACCCAGCAGTTGCAAGACTGTACTTAAGGGACTAAAGAAATTGCATGCAAAATATCCTGGCAAATGCCAGTTTAGCAATCATTTATCCAGATTTGCACCCCTCCCTAGTTCGCATCCCCTCAATAAATCAAATTCATTGTTAAACAGACTCGGGAACAAATTATTGTCTAGTTAACCTTCACTGTGACTTGGGTAAAAGCATTTGAAAGTGTATGCTTGCATGTGATATTGCTTTACAGGGGACTCCAGGGCATTTGCCAGAAGACCAGACCCTGGTGGTAAGTGCAAGGCACGTGAGCATATCATTCATGTACATGGCTAATTGTGTATTCCCTGTTGAAAAGGGTTGTGTCTGTTGTGAAGGTACTTGGTCACTAGGTGGGCTGGTGGGTGGTTATAGCTTCCCAGAGGGCTATACAAGGATGGATTGACACCCCATACACCTTAATTTGGGTGGAGGCACCAAATCATGTTAATTTGGAACCCAGGCCCCTCAACCTTGTTTTAGGACAGGCAGGGGTAGCAGCCCTTGGAATAGCGCTGCCTAGGGGTTACATACATGTAGCACTTTTCCTTTCTGCTTGGACTCCCTTTTCTGGCAAAGCTGAGCCAGATGACCAAACGTGGTCATTAATGCCAATGAATACAGACACCATCATACATCCCTGACTCTGGACATACTAAGGCCAGTGTCTCGACCAGGTCCCCCACTCCAATTACTTTGGAGAGGAAGACAATACACACGTTTATGTATCCCAAATATGGGTAAGACCTGCGACTGAGCCACAGACATTTAAACCTTCTAGGGGCAGTAGTTTGTGATGAGACAGGTGCTGGTCATACCAGTTCTTAAAAAATGGTCACTTGGGAATCACTTTCAACACAGCTCGAGCAGGCACCCCTTCAGTGGTGACTGTGGTTTCAGGAGATGGGCCAACAAGTTTGTCAAGTTCAGGTAGTACAGTTTCAGATGTTTTAACCAAAGACTTTGCTACAAATTGGGTGGAGCTGGGCTTAGCCAAGGCCCCAGTGCACTCCTTTACTGGGCCCTGCTGAAGTTTCACTGCTTCTAGAGTTTTTAAAGTAATTTAGCACAAACTCTCCACAGGTCTTCTTGTGACAGACACTCTCTTCATATGTCCACCTTCCCCACAGTTGTAACAGAAGATGCCCTCTCTGTATGGTCATGAGCCCTGAGGGGCATCAGGGGTAGGCCTCCCATCTGGATTGCTTTGCTTAGCAAGACCAGAATTAGAAATTCTGATGGTTGTTGTGAGCTTCCACCCAGAGCTTCCTCTTGATCTGGATGCAGCTTGAGATTGATACCCCTCTAGCTCAGTTACCTGATTCAGCAACTCGTCCACACTGACTTTAAGATTGGGGTCCACAGAGGGAATCTGGGTTTGCACTCCCACACACAAAACAGAGAGATTCAGGGTGGTTGGAAGAATAGACTGATTCTGGTAGGCATCTTGGTCTTTACTAAGAGTGGCAGTGGCCTTAAGTACCTCCTTATACCCCTTGAATAACTCCCTCAATCCTTGGATCTCTAGTGCAGGTGCATCTCCAGCAATTTTTGTAACAGCCCCTGAGGCAGGGTAGGGTCCCCATTGCTCTTCTTTCTCCTCAGTCATTCAGACTTCTTCCATAAGCTCACTGTGGGTTGGAGGATTATCCTGTCAGCCAAGCGTAACTTGATGTTCATCACTGCAGAATGGCATGCAACCTTGAGAATATGATCCAACTGCACTTGGTTCATATCCCGAGAGGTCACACCTCCCTTTCAAAACACTCCCTGCAAAATCCTTTCAATGCGGTTCAAAAAGTAAGACAGAGGCTCTCCTTTCCATTGCCTAGTCACCCGATATCTCCACATCAAGTTCTCAATCAACTCGGTACTCCCCCAAAACATTCTCTAATGCCTTCAAATACTCTTGGGCAGTAGCATCAGGGTTTGCAGACCTCAAAGAACAGACAGTCTCTGGTGCAGGGCCTCGGAGGCTTTCCCCAAGTCCTTTTCTTTTCTCCACCTCAGAGTATTGCCGAGCTTGCACTAAAGGGGCAGAATAGTCCATCCATCTCTCTAAATCATCCACACCTGCTGTGGTGGGATTTACTCCTGAAACCATTAGATTGCAGTATGAATCCTCCTCCAGGGGTCCAGGGCAGATTACCGTCTAATACACTAAGCACTGTTTGCAC
Source organism: Neoceratodus forsteri (assembly GCA_016271365.2). Lineage (NCBI taxonomy): Eukaryota > Metazoa > Chordata > Ceratodontiformes > Ceratodontidae > Neoceratodus > Neoceratodus forsteri. Next base: position 158,313,351 of record CM057456.1, on the reverse strand, counting down.
CTCCTCTGCCAACTTTCCCTCTTCCTGCAACCATTTACTGAGCTTCTCCTGGAAACTTTCAGCTCTTGGGGGGGTACTTGGCTTAGTGTCCAAATTATCATGGGTCACTATTGTCCAGTGGATACTGAAACCTTCAGCAGGCAATGCATCTGGTACCCTAGTAGAATCTATGGCATAGCAGCATTCAACTAGCACCATTATTGCTTTAGTGGGTCAGTCTACTGTACATCCCCCATATGACAAAGCATACAAGGCTTTTAATGGTGGAGAGGGCTCCCTCTATCACCCTATGTCTGTCCAGAGTGAGACTCCTAGAAGCAAGAGGGCCTTCTGGGGATCCATCTCCTCCCCTTCACACCAATTGATCAGTCTTTCACAAGCCATGGCACCTGCTAGCAGTCTGTGTTTAGTGGTGACAGCACTGTCCTTGTGAGCTGGAGACTCCATGGGGGCATGACTGGTAAACAGGAGATCCCAGCGGTGCCTCCAAAGATGTAACATGTGCGCCATATACCAATGGGTCACTACCCATGCCTGAAGGCCACAAAACAGGTTAAGGGGGCTGGGCTCTGTTCTAATGGTCCAAGCGCTCTCTCCCCAAATACTGAACCTTCAGGGACTTCACCTGTAATGACACCTCCCACTTTTTCACAGATGTCAAAGCAGTTAAATGGGAAACTCTCTATGTACTCCAGGATGTAGCCTCAGCCATAGAATTCCTCACTGATGCCCTAGTGCACATCCAGGATAAGCACTTTCCCCAAATCACCCGTCGAGTGCGAGGTGGCAACACCCGCTGGCTCTCAAAGGAATTAATCTTCTTAATGAAAGAGACACAAAATGGGCTGCAGACAAAGCCACCTCCTCCCCCGCCATATGGAAGGACTACAGGAGACTGAGAAACCTATGTAAGAAACAAGTAAAAACCCAAAAAGAGGGTTATTTTCGTAATCCCCAAAAGGACAGCTTTGGAAATCCCTGCCTCTTCTGGTCAACCTTAGGTTCCTTGACAACCTGAAACCCCACCACCCAGCATTGCACCTCAACACCACTGAAAGTTTCCTAACCGTCCCCCACTGCGGTCACAAATGCCTTGAATGAAAGACTTACTGACCTATCGGCCCCCATCTTAGGAAACTGCCCACACCCAACCCTGCAGGCCCCTCTTACCCTCCTGAGCAACCACCTATGACCAACACTCCTCCACCACCTTTTCATTTCAGGGTCATCTCCCCCGGAATACTTATAAGTTACTCAGAAGCCTTCCTAACTGAAGAAGTCCTGGGATACTGCTGCTTCCTTAAGCTTGTAGAACCCTGTATCACTAAACCTCTGTCTACCATTCTTAACCTCACCTTAACCACCTCAGCTATGCCAGCAATATGGAAAAGTGCCACAGTGATCCCCATTTTCAAATCTGGGGATCCTCTGTCCATGGATAATTACAGGCCTGTCTCTTTACTGCCACACCTGAGCAAACACCTTGAAAAGGCAGTCCATCACCAACTCTCCGAATAGGTCAACAAATATAATCTTTGCCCACACCAACATGGGTTTAGGAAGTACCACCGTACTTCGTTGGCCCTCGCTAAAATTCACAAATCCATGTTTTCAGAAATACGGATATAGGTAACCTAACAGGCGCCATCTTCATTGACCTGACCAAGGCCTTTGACCTGGTTGCTCACACCCTGCTCCTTGACAGGCTAAGGATCCTTGGTTGTGCAATGGGGATAACTGCCTGGTTCCAAATCTACCTCTCTGGCCAATCCCAAATGGTTAGCACTGGGAGTGCTACCTCAGTGGCTAAGGCTATAACCACAGGTGTTCCACACAGGGGCCAATCCTGGGGCTTCCCCTCTTCTCACTGTTCATTAATTCCCTACCTAAAGACAGCCTCTTATATCAGGCCATCATGTATGCAGATGACCTGGTATTGTTCCAAAGGGACAAGTCCCTGGCTAGCCTCTCCTCTCTAAAACTATGGAACAGCTCACAACTGGTTCCAGGAGCACAGGCTATTAATAAATTCAAGCAAGACAAAGGACATGCTCCTGGGTTACAAACCCAAAATTGCTAAACTGGCAGCTACCCAATCTTCTATGACAGTCCTATCCTCAGATGGCTCCTCCCTCGAAAACGTGTACTTTTTCAAATACTTGGGTATCACCCATGACCTTCTCCATTCACATCAACACTACCCTGCAGAGGCTCAATCAAAGATTAGCAGTGGGCTTCCTTCTAAAGCACTACTTGACCCCGGAGGTGAGGGTGCCATAGCCCAAGGCAAACTACTTCAGCTTATGGACTACTGCACCCCTATCAACATTCAAACCTCCTCCCAACTCCTCATAAGGCTAACTACCTCCTACAATAATATTTGTAGATTCATGCTAATGGTGCCCTACTCCATGCACCACTGCTCCAGTTACCAGTCCCTAGCCTGCTCCCCCTGCAAGACAGAAACAATTACTCAGATGCACTACAGATAATGCCATATGAAGTGGTGGCCTGTCCCCATTTTCCATCTTGATCATGCCAAATAACTGCTCAGGAAATCTTCAGGCCTCCAGTGTTCCTCCCTTAGTGATCCCACGGATTACCACCTGCTAGGGGAGCAGAGCTTTCTCCTCAATAGCTCCCAGACAATGGGACAGCCTGCCAGCCAACATTCACTCCCCTGACTGACACACACACACACACACACACACACACACCACTTTCAAAACACACTATAAATCAACCTTACTGGCCTCTGCCACATGTACCTGCCCCCCTGGGTGATATAATTGACTTCACACTTTCCAGATGTGGCACCTCAATTTCTAGTTTGTTATTGAGACTGTTGTAATCCTGTTGTACTAAACTGACTATTACTGCTGTTAGATTCCCAGCATATCACTTAACTGGTTCCCTGCTCTGACCGGGTTGTGCCCATTTCTCCCCCTACTCCCTCACCCCTTCTCCCCCCGGCCTCCTGTCCAGTACACCCACACTACCCTTTGTTCTGGCCCCTCGACTACTTCCTCCCCCTCTCCTCCCACCAACCTGCACTTGCCCAAACCTCAACTTGTCTCTCTGCACTTAACTTCTCAGTTAGCTACTCATTGTGCACCACTGCTGGGAAACTTACAATGCCACCTGCTGTTTCATTTGTAACCCCCAGGTGACGCTGTCCCAAGGGCTACTACCCCTGCCTGCTTGACTACTGACAGGTTGAAGGGCTTAGGTTCTATGGCGGGCACCTCCACCCAGAGGTCAGGGTTTGTAGTGGTTAGACTAGCTTGGTCACAGCCCTCTGGGACACTGAGACCCCCTTTTATTCCCTCTAGTGGCTCAGACAGTACACAGGAGTTACAGCCTCAATACCCCACGTATACATACTGTTCACTCATAAAGTACCACTTATCCTCGAGACCGATTCTGCAGCATGTCTGAGGACCCCCTGTAAAATAAGGTTAAACAACATACACAGCAAAATACAATACTGTTTCCATAAGTACCAACACCACAGATAGTATAACAACAGCAAATCTGATTTATTCAGGGGACAGTAACACAGGAGGGGGCAATCAGGTTAATTGGCAAAATTATATCACAGTACCGTGCACACATACAGGGTCTGAAAAGTCACACTCTGGTACCCAGGTTTGGGGCTAGCCAGGTCCGCTGTTCGGCAGGTGCAGATGGACAGGGCCCTGTAGAAGAAAATATATGCACAACACACAATTGTAATCCGGAGCCAGATGGCTCAGTCCATGAAGAAGTGAAACAACAATAATTAGCTGACACACTTGTAATTGAAAACAGGCTGCAGGGGAATACCCTGATTTGTACTCAATACCCAAGCTGAGAACCGGATGGTGGATGTTGTTGGGCATGGAGACAAGGTCCTTGTGACTGGACCCCACTTCAGTAGATGGCAAACGGATTTAGTCTGAGACAAGCTGGGGTTTGCTTCCAGCTTTAACACACAGCACACAGCACAGGGGATTGGAAATAGCGATTCCCCACAAACACTGCGCACATTCATATGTAAAAGGAAAGTACTATACCAGGCAGGCTGCTCCTAGATCCCGATCGCAATTACTACAAAATACCCAGGAGCACACACAGTAGCTTCAGTTCCTGACAGAGCGCGATTCAGCAATTTCTCCAGTCTTCTACAGGGTGAGCCTGGTTTCCACTCTTCAGACTTCCTTCTTTCTCCTCACAAATCGGATTCAGTCCGAACTGGCACTTACAACGGCTGCAGGCCAAACCTCAGGGCCTCACATGCACCTCCAGCATGAAACTATACACCGCAGAAGCACAGAGCTCCTTTTCTCTTCATTGTCACAACTGATCTGAGCTTCCACTCACAGAGCAGGGCATTTCCTTTAGCTCCACATCATTCTGTTGGTTGGTTCGGCTGTCACTCACAATAAGACTCCCTCTGTTGGTGGAAAAAAGGCACCAAGGTCAAAACTACATTTCCCAGAGTCACTGCCCATACAATCCCCTTGTGGCTGGCTCAAAATTGAGAGTCCAAGTTCTGATTCATCCACAGCCTCTATTTTAAGGAACCCCTCCCCACTGATTGGTCCATTTCAGCAGTTCAGGACCAAAATGAAAGAGCTACACTGAAACAGTTCATGCTGAAATGAAGACATGTTAGACAAACTACATTTTCTCAGTCACTCCAAATGATTTCTGGCAAATAGCTACATCTTTCAACAAGGCTCTCTCTGCACATGTAGCGATGGCAGAAACGGAGCAAACTGACAGCAGCTCGGGTGGGATTCGAGCATTAAATACACAGTCCCCCCCATACAAACTATTTAAGTCTGCAAGCAGACAGCTCTTAATGAGACAGTATGTGGAGGCTCAAATAGCACTCACTTGGAACCACATTTAAACAGCTTAAACGCTGAACACCGCCCAGACTTGGAGCATTCAGGCAAGCTCCTGGAAGACTTTTGGGAACCCCCATTTGGGGGGTACACATTTTTGTCTTGACTTGTGTAATCTGTAACTTGTATTTGCTGCCCTTTCCTATGTAAACACTATGTTAGTTCGTATAACCACTGTGTCAAATTTGTCTGCTGTAATTATGCTGTTTCAACAAAATGTATCTCTCTAAATGTTGATGAGGATCCTTTGTAAATGAGCTCTTAGCTCAAAGGTTGTAATTCCGATTTCTCAATAAACTAAACTAGATTTCTCTGCTTCAGTTGTACCTCTCGGTACTGAATGCTGTATTTGCACAAGCACTTTGTATTCCATGTCTTATTTCTGTACCAGCTTTGTATTTTTATTTCCAAACTGTATTATCTGTGTGCCGTCTTTATGGTCTGGGTTGTGCCTGAAAATGGTCCTAGGGACCAGAGCACTTACCTGGTAAACAAATACATACATAAATAAAGTTCAACAAGGAGAATTTTGAGATGAAACTTTAAACAATTAAGATGATTCCCCGGCTCAGGGCAGGCCTTGAGCTTACTCATTGTTTTGCAGTTCCTTGCATACGGTCTGAGCGAAATCAGTAGATGCTGGTTGCCTTTGGTGATGCTGGGGCCTTGGATGGAAATGCTGGCATATGCAAAGTTGGTTGATGTTTGGCAGCTTGTCCCCGTGAGGTGGTTGCAGGCTCTTGCAGCTTATCACCTTCGGGATGTCCTTCCATGAATGCTGGATTAGGCCAGGCTCAAGGACCAGAGCCACACACTCACCCCACATGTCAAGGCTTCTAGTTCTCAGGGGTAAATATGCAGTACTACCAAATATTGACAACACTGGGTCGACTCCCCAGACCGACCTGAGTGCATGCAGTCCCTTCTCAGACGTGGGTTCAACCAGTCTCTCACTGTTTGCAGGTAGTAAACACAGTTTGGTGGCTGATTTGATGCCTTTCTGGCAAACAGGCATACAGTCTGTAGGCAGGATTCCACACTCTTTGGCAGTAACCCTTTAATGCTTTCTGGCTCTCCAGGCTGCTGAATCCCAAAGGGCTCCTCCCAATGTGAAATGCTAACACAGCACTGGAGACATATCAAGCTCTGGAAACACAGTCACACCCCAGTACTGACTGAGGGTTACTTTCAGGTTGCAAACTGTCTTCTTCCAGCTGAAAACTGGGAATGCTGGCTCTCCTAGTTAGTGGAAGACTTGAGCAAGTCTTTTTGCAGCTGCAATATAAGCCGTGGGCCAACTTCACTAGAGAGTCTCTCTTGCTCTCACACAGCTTCCTTCTGTCCTCAGAGAGCCTCTACCACCAATTGCCCCAAGCTGTAACTGTCCCAGGGTCTCAAGGGAAAAATGGCAGCTTTCCATTGGTCCAAACTGCTGTTCTTCCACAAAATTAATAAACATCAAGTTCCTTTGATGCCTGAGTGGCTGGCTGTTTGGGTGCAAAGGGTATTGTCCTCTCTCCCTTCCCAGGCATCACAGCTATAGGTCATTGGTCTCAGAGTCCTGGTTGGTTGTAGAAGGGGTCAAAGACATCAGATATGGCTGCTAGATATACAGTCCCAACTTTTACAATTTCTTGCAGGCAAACAAAATATCAGCTTTAACCACCCTTAGGGTTTGACAGGTGCCTCTCTGCTCTGTCATCCAGTGGCAGAGTGGGGCTTGAAAGGCGCTTCCCCTGCCTGCCACAAGTGCCGAGCACTGTACCCCCAGGTGATAGGCAGGGCTTTGAATATTCGTTTAGCAGCCTCAGCTGCTCTTAAAGACACATGTGCCCCCTTTAAATATATAGCACTTAACAGCACTTTCACACATTTTATTTTCCTTCCCCGGTGTGCCCCCGGACCCCTTTAGTATTTCTTTTGTCCCAGAGGCAAGGGCACTCACAAAGAACTGGCTAGGAGCCACCCGAGTGGCTTTCACTCTGGATACTGCAGTGCTGTGTCCTGCGTATGTGCAGCCCACTGGGTCGCACATTCACAGTACAAGCCACGGTGGTGCACTCCACCATTCTGCTGAAACAGGTGGTTTCATTCCCAAAACCCCCAATCCTCCAGTCCCTCTATTCAGGACATTACAGGGGACTGGTAGGAGCAAAAAGGAGGTCACCACGGACAGAGACAGGTGAAAGCTGGCAGACAGAGTAGATGGGAGGTGAAACGAAGGTAAGCCCCACCTGTGGGTGAAGGTTGTTACATAGGCACAAGGGAATCTTAGTTGGGAAGCAACGGGGGGGGGGCTGAGATCTAGTAGGCTCTACAGTGACAAGATAGGCAGGGAAAAATGGGCAGAATGGGTGAGTCAGGTAGTCCTTATCAGCTGTCAAATTCTGTATTTCTATATTTCAATAACGTGCTAGAGGATAACAACATTCGCAATGCACAGAGGCAATCCGGAGGTGAGGGTGACCCATTTCAGCTACCTTTTTATACCACCTAGTGATGCAGACATAGGTAGAAATAAAAGTCACCCACTGTGGCCAAACCTCCAGCGGGTTGGGTACCAAGAGCAACATGCAGGTTGCAGGATCTGGACATACCCACTTTTGACCGGCGCAGCAATCAACAGCTTCCAAAGTGGGTGGTTATAGAAGTAAAAACCTTACTGGCCACCCAGGACCCACGTTCCAGGGCTGGGACTAGCAACCATTCCTGCCTCCCCCTTCAGACAATCATATCTACCAGGGAGTAAGCTGGCTGCTAAGCTGAAACCTGGCTGTACTGCAAGGGTTAAGGGGGATCCTGCTTGGTGTGTTATGTGGAGCTGGAGAGCCGAGCTGGGCTGCAGAAGGACAGAGCCAGTGCACAAGTGGAATGTTGACTTGGAGGATGGCCGAACATAGCTAAGCAAATGAGTGTGGCAGACTTGAAGGAAACACACACACACCATCTGATCATGCTACAGTGCAAAACAGCACAGCCTCACATAATAATTTGGAAGGGAAAATACTCCTGACCTCTTGAATGCACTGCTGCTTTAACTGCATTAACTTCATTCACACCCAGTGAACACCTTAGTCACCATCTAGTGATGACCAGTTCATCAGTTTTACAGATATTTTGGTGGTATAGCTAAAAGGCAACAATTTTTATACCTTCAACATTGAAACCGTGGACAAATTCCTTTTCCAGAGTGACCGAATCCCACAAGGCCTCCTACAAAATCAAAAACACTCAGTAATGGGAATAAAATATCTTTTACATAAAAAATATAAAAAGAAAAAACATGAAGGGATAAACATTTCTTTCACTTACATCAGAGTCATGTATGAAGAAAGATACACTGAGGCTATCTGAATTGAAGTCAATCCAAAAACTCTCCAGTCGGTCATCAGACGGCTTTTTCAGCTAGGATAAGGAAATAAACTTTACCTTTAAGTTTAAATTCAAAATGAATTTTCAATTTTAAAAGAAGAAACTTATCATAAAACAATTCTGGTGTATTGCTTCCTCAGTACGAAAACAGAAGTAGTGGAATATTTAAACCAATTTTCCAGTATCCAGAATTTTAAAGAATATTATTGTAACCCACATTAAAAAAAAAAAAAAATATATGGTTTGCATTTTTTTTTTTTTTATTGTAGATTTGGGCATGTGTGAAGCCTTTTTAATAACCACCGTGTATTGTTTTGTGCATTTGTTTTGAAATACAGTAGTTACATAAGAAAGAAGAGTTACATGTTTACCATAATAATAGATCTTCAAGAGAATCTCTTCCCTTAGGTTACATCTTTGGAACGCAGTTGTCAGGCACTAAGATCATATAGAAATGTTCGATAGCTGGAGTCACCTACGCTGATGTCATGCATCAGTGTGTATGTAACAGTGGGTGATCCTCTCTCTCCTTAGTTGCCCTGAGATTAGGCTCGAAAGGCCATTATGTCTTGGGAACCAGGACAGCATACCAGCACCAGGTAAACAAGGCAAGAGAAGGTGCTGGATTAATCATCATGTCAAAGACCAAAATGAGAAAATGTTACATCACCCTAGGGGGAAGGAGATTCTCTCTAAGATATGCTGTTATGGTAAGTTTGTAACTGCTCTATCTTCTTTGAGGATATCTCTTCCCTTAGGCCACACCTTTGCAACAAGTCCCAAGCATGACAAAAAGGAAACTGGAAGGTTGGGAATGTCTGAATCAAGAAAGGAGGCCTTGCAGTACAACAAGGCCAAAACTAGCACATCTGCGGGATGCTATGTCCAGACTGTAATGTTTAGAGAAGGTATGGATAGCACTCTATGTGGCTGCAGCATACATGTTGGCAGCAGAGACGTTCTTGAAAAAGGCAACAGAAATGGCCATACCCCCTGTGGTGTGGCTACTAACAGCACCAGGAAGTTCCTTACCGTACTTCTATAACAAAACGTAATACAACGTGCCCCCCATTTAGATAGGCACTGTTTTGACACAGGAGCACCCTCCTTCCCAGGGGCAAACAAAGCTCAGAAGACTTTCTGCAGTCTTTAGTATGATTTACATACTAGGATGGAGATACCTGGGGAAAGGACATAAAAGGCTACAACTTAAATAAAAAATTGAAGAAATATAGGAAGGGTGGTGGTGTGGCAATTTATATACATAAATCATTACAAAGTTTAGAAATAAGTGAGGAACGATTACATATAAAGCATCTGGCAATAAAAATAATTTCTGTGGGAGTTCCAAGAATCATATTAAAGGTATTGTATCACCCACCTTCAATTACTAGGGAGAATGACCAAATCATCTTAGATTATTTGGATCAACTGAATCCATCTGATAACATTATACTGGCAGGAGATTTTAATTTGGCAGGTATAGATTGGGAGAATCAAACCACCAAATTAAATGTAGAAAGGGACTATTTGGACTTATTTAATCTCAATGGGCTGGTTCAAACAATGAAACACAATACTAGGGGAAACAACGTATTGGACATCATCCTGACAAACATGGGGAAGAGAATAATTAACACTAGGGTAGGGTCACCACTGGGAAATAGTGACCATCAGATTGTTTATTTTCAATTAGCAGATCTGCCCATGGAAAAGACTGGGGAAACTAAAATTCCAAACTTTAAAAAGGCGAATTTTGGGCAAATTAGGAAGGATGTAAAAATTGGGATTGGAAAACAGCTTTTAAAAATATATCTGTAAATGAAATGTGGAATTTATTGATGAATAAGATAAACACGGCAACAAACAAAAATATTAAATATAGATTTAAATATAGTAAAAAGGAAAAGAATCCAAGATGGCTACATCAAAAACTCAAAAAACTTAAAAACTTAAAAACAGAATGTTTAAACATTTAAAACAAAACAAAATTGGTCATTCTACATATAGGAATCACCAAAGGCAAGTAAAAAAGCCATAAAGGCAGCTAAGGCTACATTTGAGGAGCAACTGGCTAAAAACAGTACCGATAATTATGAAAGTTTTTTTTCTTATATAAACAACGTAAAACTAAATAAAGAATAGGCCCTTTTGGGGACGAGGAGGGGGAATAGTAAAAGAAAAGGACATGGCAAATATACAGAACAAATACTTTGGTTCAGTATTTAATCATAAAGATCAGTCTACTAAAGACATCAATTACACTAAATCAAGAACAAATCAAACTGTAATAGACATAAAGGATGTAACAGATAGACTAAAAAAAATTAAAACAAATCGCTGGGTCCAGATGATATCCATCCTAGAGTAATTGTTGAAATTTCAACTGAATTAGCGCCATCTGTGACATACGTGTTCCAGAGATCACTGCATAGCGGGGAGGTGGCTGATAAATGGAGGGAAGCCCATGTTGTACCAATCTACAAAAAGGGAAAAAACGACTCCTCAGAAAATTATAGACCAGTGAGCTTAACCTCTGTTTGGGGAAAAATTCTTGAAGGAATAATTAAAGAACATATTCTCCTAATACTAGCTGAAAATCAAAAATTGGACCCAATGCAACATGGTTTTACAAAGGCAAGATCTTGCCAGACAAATATTTTACAATTTTAAGAAAAAGTGAGTAAGGCTTTGGATGAGGGGAGCTCAGTGGATGTAGTGCAACTGGACTTTTCAAAGGCCTTTGGCAAACTACCACATCCTGAATTCATTGAAACACTTTGAGAACAAAATATACAGACAAATATGATTAACTGGATAAGAGCATGGTTGGATAATAGAAGGCAGAGGGTTACTATAAATGGTATACTATCAGATTTAATTACAGTGTCAAGTGGGGTCCCACAGGGATCAGTTTTGGGGCCATGTTTGTTCAACTTGTATATATCCATCTTACAGTGTAAAATAGATATTTGGATTACAAAATTTGCAGATGATTGAGTGGGAAGTGTCAAAATCACTACACAACCAAAATAAACTGCAAGAGTTTCTTTGTTACACTGAGCTTTAGACACAAAAGTACAAGCTTAAACTCAATGGGGAAAAGTGTATAGTTCTTCATTTTGGAAAGAAGAATACTGCATATGATTATAGGATTAGTAGAATATGCTAAAACAATCTGTGACTGAGAGACCTGGGTGTTAAGAATGACCTTACTTTTGGAACACATTGTGACCAGATTATAGGTAAAGCCAATAGAATAATAAACTGCATCTTAAGACATATTAAGAGTAGGGCCAAAGAGGTTTTGATGCCTCTGTATGGGTCTCTGGTGAGAATGCAACTTGAATATTGCTCTCAAGTATGGGCGCCGTACAAGAGGGTGGAAGTTGATAGGGTGGAGAGAGTCCAGAGGAGAGCTACTAGAGCAATAAAGGGTTTGGATAATTTGAGACTAGGAAGAGGAGGTTAAATCTTTACTTATTAGCATATAGACGGTGGAGAGGGGACATAATATTAGTGTATAAAGCTTTTCATGATCATAGTCCGAGAGCAGATTTAGGGCTTGAAGTTAAACAAAAGGACTACAGAACTAGAACTCAATCTACAGATAGATTTACAAAGGTGGAGATTGTAGAAGCGGAAATATTGGTTTAGTCAAAGGGTAGAACTGCATTGGAACACACTTCCAATAGCAGTAGTAGAAAGTCTGTCACTAGAAAGTTTCAAAGGAAGGTTGGACGCTTACAGTAAAAATAAAATATACGAGTTCTAAATTCAACATAAAATGGTTATATAGCAAGCAAATGGTCAAAAGTCTAAATTAAGCTTTTTATGGACTATGATACTATGATCTCAAAATTCTGTGTACATCTAATGCTTCGCCAAGATTGGCATGCTCAGGATAATAAATCGGAAGGTGGATGGATTGGTTTAACATAAATTCAGACACCAGAACTTAAGATTATTATGCAAAGACATGCTATATTTGTGGAAAACTAAATAAGGAGGCTCATACAAGAGTCTGGACCTCGGAAATCCTTCAAGCAGAAGTGACTGCAACCAAAAACGATTCTTCCCATGACAGCAAGCATAAGCTACAGCTTGTGGTTGGCTCAGAAGGAGACAAAGTAAGTTTCTTCAAAACAAACTTCAAGTCCCAAAGCAGGACTGGATGTCTGATAGGTTGTTTGATATGTAAAATGCCTCTGAGGAACATACAGACCACCATTTGTGCAACTGTACGTCCCATCAATAGTGGCATGTACTTGACATTCATTTCTGCAGGAAGTCCAACAAAGGCTAATCAATGGTGGGAAAATAAAGGAATAGGGCCATCCAGTTATATACATGCTGACGTGTGACGTCGGGCAGCCTCAGCTATCAAATGTTTCTGTGTAGTCCTAGTGCCTGATGGCTGATGTTCCAAAGCTGTGGCCTAAGGGAAGAGATCGCCTCAAAGATCTTAACATAACAATAGCTCTTCGAGAGAATCTCTTCCATTAGGCCACACCTTTGGAAATGAAAATGATATACTCACCGCAATTCTTGATCTAGGAATATCTTCACCACTGATTCACACTAATGGGTCTGAGGCAGTGGTGCTAGGACCCTGTGGAAGCCAGAACTTTTTCAGAAGGGCTGTGCCAATTTAAGTTGCATGCATGTGCCAGTACTGGTTCACACTGCCTAGCTTATCTCAGGACCAGCCCTCAACTGCCCTAGTGCCTTTTTTTTTTTTTTTATAATTAAACTGAGGAGGTGCAGCATAACCTAATTAGTACCTATGCACTAACCTAAGGGCATAAGATAGCCCTTGTGACCTGTGTAAGAAGGGTCAACAAATGAGTAACAGTGTCTTCACAGCCCAAACCAGGAAAAAGGAGTAAAGACCAATAAACAGAATGAAGCGAGCCTGGGGGATGGCAAGTGGGCATGTAAATCAATGGTGAAGATATTCCTAGAAGATCAAGAATTATGGCGAGTATGTAATTTTCATATCTTCCAGGAATCTGTCTTCACCACTAATTCACACTAATGTGTCAGAGTACCAAGCTCAGACAAGAACCCCAGGCTAAGGTGGCAGGAGTCAAGGTCTCACTCGGGAAAGAAGTCAGTTCAGGATTGTCCTCCCAAAGGTGGCATGCTGCTTGTCGTGGAGATCCTATAGTGCTCAACAAAAGTGTCCACTGTGCTACAAACTGCAGGTCTGCAAATATCACTGATAGACACAGAGTGAATCTCTGCCAGGGATGTGGCAACTCCCCTAGTGGAGTGGGGTACATACCTGACCTTCAAGCTTGACCTGCAGCATGGCAGTGGTATAGACAGCTCACAATCCAGACAGAAATATACTTGATTGTAACAGGCTGTCCCTTTTCAACTGGGACTGAAAGAGACAAAGAGCTGACAGGATTGTCTGAAGTCCTCAGTTCTGTCCAGGTAAAACCCAAAGACCCTCAACATCCAAAGAATAGAGAGTGGGTTCTCCATTATGGATGTTGACAAAACAGGTAGGCAGAACAAGTTCACGAAGTTCGGTAGGAGCAAAAAAGGCATGGCCCATAATAGCTCCTTTTAGGACACTTTGTAATATTTAAGGGTCCCGCTAGTAGAAACATATTCGTCAAGATTTTTTTTGACATTTTCTTTTTGTAATATTTGTGATAACTTTAATGGGTAATTGATTCCAAAGTGAAGCTGTTCATAAAGTATAAACATATTTTCTATCTTTAGTCTTGAATCTCTCAAGCTTAATCTGCAATGGATGTCCTCTAGTGTTCAGCTGGTCATTCCTAAATTCAATTTCCAGGTCTAATATTAATAAAGGATTATTTAGTATATTAAAAAAAACAACAAGAGATCACCTCTCTGCCTTCTAACCTCCAGGCTGTGCAGCCCTAATCTAACTAATCTAGCTTCGTAAGAGTTAAAAAAAAAAAAAAAAGTGGCCAATTCAGATGGGACTCCAACACCACTTTAGGAAGGAACTTGGAGTGTGTGCAAGGAACTACCTTATCCTTATGGAAAACAGTATACAGAGGATCTGAGACCAAGGCATGGATTTCACATACGCTGTGAGTAGAGGTGATGACACCAGAAAGGCTGCTTTCCAAGTTAAAAACTTCAGCTCACACGTTGCAAGGGGTTAAAAGGCTTGTGGGAGAGTATGTCCAGCACAATGCTGATATCCCAGGAAGCCACCAGCTTCCTGGTGGGAATACTTGTGTGTACAATGCCCTTAAGGAACCTATTAAAGAATGGCAGCTGTGGTAGGTAGAGGGGACCAATGGGCTTGTGATATGCAGAAATAGCACACAAGTGCACCTTAAAGTACGGTTACACAAGAATGTACCATAACAGTAGATCTTCGAGATGATCTCTTACATCAGGCCACACCTATGGAACTATAGCTACCAGGCACTAGGACCACAAAGAAACTTTCAGCTAGCTGTCTGGTAGGGGCCACGCACAATTATATCAGACACAGACGTCCTCCGTACATAAACATGGGTGGCCCACGGCCTCCTCCGTTCCCTCACCAGAGACCATATGCAGATGACCTCCTCCTGGGGAACTGAGGGAGAGCTACAGGTTCCCACCACCAAGTAAAGTGAAACAGAAGGTGAACTGTCCTGGAAAGGGGGAGAAAGGAAGTGGGAAGCACTGAGGTTATGGGGGATGGAGGGTGGGACGACAAGGCCTGATGCAAGAGATACTCTCAAAGATCTACTATTATAGTAAGTTCTTACACAACTGTACTATCTTCATCAAGGATCTCTCTTGCTTCAGGCCACACCTATGGAATGAGTCCCAAGCAGTACTGACATTGAGACAGTCTGGATGGCTGGAGGCTATAGGTCTAAGACAGGAAGCCTTGAAACACAGCCAGGCTGAAACTTGCCCTTCTCCTAGAGGCAATGTCCAGAATGTAGCATTTAGTGAAAGTGTGGATAGTACTCCAAGTGGCAGTGGCACAGATTTAAACAGTCGACATTCCTGAAACAGGCAACAGAAATGGCCATGCCTCTGGTGAAGCAGCCACGCACAACCCTATAAAGTTCCTTACCATATTTCCTATAACAGAAGATAACACGGTTGGCCAACCATTTGGACAGGCACTGTTTAGAAACTGGTATGCCCTCTTTCCCAGGGGTGAAACAAACATCTGTGAGGACTTCCTGCAGTCCCTCGTGCAATGAACATAATATCGGAGAATTCTATCTACATGTATAGTATGGAGCAATGCATCCCCTGGACCAGCATGCTTTGAGTAACACACAGACAGGTGGATGGCTTGATTCAGGGTCAACTCAGGCACCACCTTTGGTAAAAACTTAGGGATGGTACGCAAAGACACCCTGTCTTTGTGGAAATCCAAATAAGGAGATGCGCAAATCAGATCCTGAAGCTCGGAAATCCTTTGAGCAGAAGTAATAGCAACTAAAAAAAAATGCTTTCCACGTCAGAAAGCATAGCTCGCATGTCATGGCCAGCTCAAAAGGAGCCAAAATAAATTTCTCTTACATGAAATTTAAGTCCCAAGGAGGGACTGGATTGCAGATGGGAGGTTTCAGGTGAAGAATATCTCTCAAATATGTACAGTACACCTCCAGTTGTGCCACTGTATGGCCATAAATGGGCACATGGAACACTGAAATGGCAGCCAGGTGCACCTTATGGAGGAGTGGTGCAGGCTAGAATCTGAGAGGGACAGCAAATACTCCAGAGTCTGATTCACTGGACAAATAAAAGGATCCAGATGATGGGAAGCCACCCACAGAGCAAAGCGTTTTCACTTCCTGGAATAAATGGCCCTGATGGAAGGCTTTTTAGTGGCCACCAGGACACCTTTTGGGATACCCCAAACCTGGCCATGACTACGTCTTCAGGAGTTATGCATGAAAGTGTAGTTACTTGAGGCTTGGATGGACTAGGGTGCTATGCTCCTTTGAGAACAAGCTTTTGCACAGGGGTAGGGGACTGGAGGTTCCAGAACAGACTGCTGCAGTAAGGCGAACCAGATCTGATGAGGCCAGAAGGGAGCAATGAGGATATCACTGTCACTCCTTCCATCTGAAGCTTGATCAGCACAATCTGAATAAGCAGGAAGGGAGGGAAGGCATAGAGGAGCCTCCCTTTCCAAGAGAGGGACAACGTGTCTTGCCAGAAAACTCCAGCACTGGAGCGAGCGAGTAGAAAAGCAGCAGTTTTGCTACGAGTGGGGTCGCAAATAGGTCCAACTCTGGTCGACCCCACCTGTTGAACAGGTTTTCTACAACTGAGGTCAGTTGTTCACACTCATGCATCCTGGGACTGCGACCTGCTTAGCCTCTCAGCCAAGACATTTTGGGTGCTTGGAACATGGACTACCGACAGTTCTAGGCCATGTTCTAGAGCCCAAGACCAGACCCTCATCGCTTCTCTGCACAGGGTCTATAAGTGGGCCCCCCCTTGCTTGTTGATGTAGTGGACTACACTGATGTCAGCATGCACTAGCCAACTGTCCACTGTGGTCCAAGTACCCTGGGTCTGGTGAGGGTCCAGGTGTGCTCCTCTGCCCATTTCTGAAGTGTCTGTGGTAAGAATCTGGTGAGGAGATGCAAGCAGGAAAGGAACCCTTTGAGTTAACTGCTGGGTTCCATCCACTACTGGAACATTTTCTTTGCTGGCGGAAGTTACTAGAAATGAAAATTACATACTCACCATAATTCTTGATATTCCAAATATCTTCACTATTTATCACAATTGGGTCTCAGCTTGAGGTGCAGGCCCACCATAGGAGCTTTAGCTTTAAGAATTTCTGAGTGGGAGCATGGTCAGAGATGGCGCACACATGAGGCAGACGTACTATGTGGAGCTCATGGACTGGCCAGTAATCGCCGCCCCCCCAAGTTCTGTCGGCCAGGAGAGGAAGAAGCAGCATTAGCGGATAGGAAGGGTGGGGCATGGGATCCCAAGAGAGAGAAAAAGTAGGAAAATGAACTGAAAAAGGCATAAGGCCAACTGAGAAGAGATAGAGGACCGAAGATCGCATGAGGGATCTTGGGGATGGCCAGAACCACTGGGTAGGCCCAAAGATAAGAGGGGGAGCGAGAGAGAAGTGGAGGGAAGGAACGTGGGGGGGGGGAAGAGAGAGCTTACCCCAGAGGGTGGTCTTTCCCACTTCCAGGCCAACTCTCTAAGAAGAGTCACCAAGAAATGACCTGAGGTTGGCCAAACGTCACCAAGCAGATAGACCACACACTCGGAGATGGGAGCTCTTCTTGCAATATCAATAAGAGAGGTGGCTGCTGGAGCCTTTTCCCCATAGATGGAGAATGTAAGGCATCTGGAGGCAGAGCCTGTATGAATTAGTTAAAGAAGGTGAAATCTAGACATGTGGAGAGGTCACCCTGAAGTCAGGGAGGTGGGGAAGGGTTTGAAATTGCTGAGGCAGATAACCCCTTGCTAGAAGTTGTTCTCATATTATATATAACACACACACACACACACACACACTTTCATTAGCTGGAGAGCCAAGAAGAAAGGAGCCTTCCTCTTGGAGAAAGGTGAGGTAAGTAGTGAGAGAAGGATCCATCAAGCCTAACCTGGAGGATGAACAACCTCTTCTGGAAAGTATATTTTCTCTCTGTCTCAAGGGAGCAGAGAGCCCTGCTGCAGAGCTTTAGCCCTTCAGAAGAGGATATAAGCAGAGAGGACTTCAGACTTGCTCACTTTTTTGGAAGTATTGCCCCTCCCAGTAGAGAGGTTAGCCCAAACCAGGAAGCACGCCAAAGGTCATCCTGCACCCGCTCCCTACTACTCCAGAGGGGCACAGCCAAAAAAAATGGGTTTGCCAAATAGGAAGTCCCTGATCTCAATAGTTTTTTTTTTTTTGGAACCAAAGAAGGGGGGCGGGGAGAGAACTGTAGGGGAGGAGGCACTGCTCCAGGACTGGCCATGAGGGGAAGGTGGGCAGGAAGTTGTGATGAATGGTGAAGATATTTGGGAAGATCAAGAATTATAGAGTATGTAATTTTCTTATCTTACATAAATCAGTTTTCACCATTCATCATAATTGGTTCAGAGTGCCAAGCCACCACCATCAATGGTGATGGCAAACCCTGCAGGAACCAGTTCCATCAGCCTCTTGTGGGAGAGGGCACAAGAGGCAGAGGCCCCTTACAGGTCTTGCAAGGCCCAAGAATGGTCAGGGGCAAGGTGGAGGCTCCCAAGACCTAAGAGATGGAAAGCGCCCCTGCAACTCATGCCTGACCCTGTGTGAGAAGAAATGGGCCCCTTGGTATGGTGAGGCTATCACCCTACACCAGGCCAAGGGTGACAACCGGAAAGGTGAAGCCATGCCATCTGCCTAATGCAGATTGAAGTTCCTACAAGTCTGGAGGCTACCTCATTAGCGTCGTAAGAGGCCCTGGATATGTCTCTCTCTAGTACCAGGCCACGCACAGAACGGCTAATGGCTCGTTGAGTTTGTTCACTGTCATGATTGATGCTAGGAGTTGTCCCAGCATGGTCCACAGGTGCCTGGTGCACTGCTATGCAAAGTAAAAGGCACACCGCTGAGAACACCCTTCTACGCAAGCAGTCAAACTCAGCCGAGTTGGATTCTGGGGGGCTGTCGTGCTGTGGGCGATGATGCCCTGAAGGGGTGTCCAGGACCTCCACTCCCAATGTGGGGTGGGGCATGGCACCTAGGGACCTCAGGAGTGCAGTACCTACACAAGCAGTCCCTAGGGGCAGGAATGGGGCAATGGGCCATTTTTATTTTTCTCTAACTTTCTTTATGCCCCGATCTCTGGCTTACCCGAACTCTCTCCGTTGTGGTCTCCCAGTATGACCTGTTCCAGCCCACCTGA
Source organism: Neoceratodus forsteri (assembly GCA_016271365.2). Lineage (NCBI taxonomy): Eukaryota > Metazoa > Chordata > Ceratodontiformes > Ceratodontidae > Neoceratodus > Neoceratodus forsteri. The sequence goes on along the minus strand of CM057456.1, from coordinate 158,294,228 downwards.
AGCCTTCATTCTCCACTCTCTAACACGGGCCCATCTTCCCCCACATCTCCTCGTCACCCAACCACGCAGGGTGGGACTGCTGACTCCTCCTGGTGCTCTATCTGGAATCTAGTGGAGTGGAGTGACCAGGAATGAAAAACACCAGCACTCCAGAAGTCATTTCATCCACTTGAATTAAAGATTTATTTCCAATATAAATCCACTGTCAGGAAGGTAACAGAATGAAAAAACGAACCCCTGGCACCTCAACCATTAGGTCTTCCAGGGGGAAGGCCCGGCATTGGGTGTGGGGGCCGACCACTGGACCCGATATCGCCTATCAAGTGCCAGGACTTTTCCTTGTTCTGTCCCCTCATTGGCCCGGCAGTGCAATGCGCACCAACATGGTACGTGCGGGCATCTGTGCATTCCCACAGGAGCGCCGCTGAGGCCAGTCCCCTTTGCAAGATCCCAATTGCTGCTGCACCCCCAGCCTCCACTGGGAGTTGCCAGACAGTGGGATCAACATCCCCCTCCCTCCCTGGAAAGGAGAGCAGTCCTCCGGATGCTCAATCCTTTCCTCCCCTGCTGATCTCTGATGACCAGAGTTCGCTCCTGAACTCTGGTCGCCAGTATGACATGAGGTATAGCTCAAGGTGTGGCATCCAGTGCCTCAGCACCACCAGGCAGGCCCTGGGGCAATGGGACATTGTCAGACACTGTGTGAAGCCTCTGCCAATGGCTCAGGCCAAGGAGGTATGACTGTGATGTTAGCTCTATAGTCCCCTAGTAATGACAGCATCACACATCTGCATCCGACAAAGCAGGAGATGTGCAGCTCCTCCAACATCTCCTACAGGAAGCACTGATAAGATGCGAGATCAGCATCTGATGAAGTGAATGGAAGAGTCCTCTTCCTCAATGGATGAAGTTGAAGATTCAGAGGAGCTGGGCTGAGGCGGTGGTGCAGGGGTTTGAGTTCTGAAAATGCACTGGGCATCTATACCCAGAGGGTGCATCAAGGAGCTGGACCCCAGAAGAGGGGTGTGGCATGGCTCCTGGAGCCCCCATGGGTGCACAATGCGTGTGCTGGACATCCCTCAGGACTGGAGAGGAGGCAGAGGATTGGTTGTTTTTTGGAAGCTCAGAGGCAAACCAAAGACCCCAAATGCATTTTTTTTTTTTTTTTTGTGCCCAGAGCTCCAAAACAAAAGGAAGAGGAAGAGGCCCAACAAGAGAGAGGGGGGAAGGACAGTAAGAAAGAGACAGGGTGAGCTACCCAGATGCCTGGTTATTTGCAGGGGAATGATGGAAGGGCTGTGGTAATGAATGGTGAAGATATTCTGGAAGATCATGAGTACATAATGTTCTTATCTTCCAAGAATCAATCTTCACCATTCATTACCAGTGGGTCAGACTACCATGCTTACCACCCAGAGGGTGGTGCTGGCTTACCCTGAGGGAAATGGTCATTTCCTCAGTCTCCTGTGAAGGATAACCACAAAGAGGCAGGGGCCCCTTGCAGGCCTGGTGAGGCCAGCAACTGATCAGGGCAGGCAGAGGTTCCTGTGACCTGGGAGCAGGAATTCGCCCCACCAACTCACGCCTGAAGAGTAAGTCTCATGGAAAAGTGAGGCAAGCACCCTAAGCTGGGACAAGGGTGAGAACCTGGAAAGGTGGAGCCATGCTGTCTGCCTGATGCAGACTGCGGTTCCCACCATTCTAGAGGTTACCTGGTTGGCACCATAAGATGGCCTCACTTGGTGCCACACCAGCTCCAGGCCCTGGTGTAAAGATGAATGGCTTGCCTGGTTGCCTCACAATTTGGCACAGACACTAGGAGTTGATCCAGCATCAACCACAGGTGCCTATCATAGGTCACTCTTGTGCCTGACATGCTGAGATGCACAACATGATGCATGCTGCAGAGAAAACTCTGCAACCCCAGGCATCAAACTCTGCAGAGCCGGATACTGGGGGACAGGCACACACTGGGCGACTATGCCCAGAGGGGCTATTGAGGAGCTAAACCCCAGAAGAGGGGTGTGGCATGGCTCATGGAGACCCCACTGGGTGTGCAATATCTGCAATGGATATGTCTCAGAGCTGGAGAAGGGGCAGATGGATGGAGCCAGAGATCCCTGCAAAAGCCCTAGGCCACAAGCATGACTGTGGAGTCATGACTGTACTCCCCCAAGGAAGGATAGCATCAAGTTGGCAGGACTGCAGCCTGAAAAGTGGTCAGTTTGCAGCTTACTCATCTTCTCCAAGAGGAAGTACTGCTACCGAGTGAAGTCAGCTTCGGAGAAGATGTGCAGGGAGGCATACTCTACTCTTCCTCAGAGAAGGAAGACAAAGAAGATGAAGAGCTGGATTTAGGGGGTGGTGGTGCTGGGTCTGCAGGCCCTGGAAGACAGCCTGATCTAGTGAGCTGAAGTATATAGGAAAAGTACTCACTGACCTGCTCCCAGGTTAGGGCCTCGCATGACCCATAATGCCAAGGGGCTGGTGGAGGAGGCAGAAGAGAAGCAGGGTCATGACAGACCAGGCTAGGTCCTCTTCAAGAGCTGTGAGAATGTAAAGGAAACCTTGCTCAAGGGGAGGGCCTGACAGACTCACCCACCAGGGAGCTCTCAACTGTCGAGAAATGGTCCCGGTAGTGCCCTTTGGGGGAATCCCCCAGGCAGAGTGATTGGAGCCATGAAGGTCCCCCACAGGATGGCTCCTATCCCTATCCAAGGCAGGCCCAGATGGTTCCAGAAGGACCAGAGGACTCAAGTCGGTGTTGCAAGACCTGCCAGAGTTGCCACCGACTCTGGACGCAGAGTGAGCTGCCGAATGAGACCTGCCAGTTCTCAACTAGACAGGATTTGCCCCTTGGGCTATACCTCAAAACAGGTTCAATGTCCACTGCAGGGAGCAGACTGAGGGACGACAACATGAACAGCACTGGGGCCCTCCCTGGCACTACCAGCAGCACTGGAACAATTTTTGGCACAGAGGACAGCGTCTGAGCCCTGCTTCACCAGAAGCGGCTCTGGGGGGACAAAAGTAGGATGGCACTGCAACCAGCTTCAGTCAGAGAGGGAAGCTCACAATGCAGACACTGACCCTGACTAAGGCCTAGAACTATGTCCAGAAAAGTCCCCATCATCGCCAGAGTCCAGAAGCCAGTTGGGATAATTTCAGTCATCCCCTGGGTCATCTAACCACTCCAGAGGTTCCATCCAAAAGATCTTCACAGGGCGTCTAGCTCTGGGGGCCTTCCCTCTCCCAGCACCACAAGCAGAGCAAGAGAGGACCTGCTCAGCAGCACTGGCCTTAGTGTCAGGAGCTGAAGTGGTGCCAGACCCTAACCCAGAGGTGCCCACTAATGTATATGCAGTGTGTAGCTCCAACCTCAGCACTGGGGGAATCCACTGCCCTAAAGGGGCTCAGGACTGGGAGAGGTGTGCAACTGGCACCCCGGTGGGAGTTGGCCATCCCACAGACTCCTCCCCCAAGCTCTCCATCTTTATGAAGCAAGGACTAGGAGAGATCTGGTCTCCCTCAGGACACATAGTACTGGGGAGGGGGCTCAGGAGAAGAGTGCAGGGAACTTACCTTGGAGTTCTTGTTCACAGCTTACAATCAAAAGGTGGAGGGTGAACAACCCCTCCTCATCGTGTGGATCTAGAGGGTGTGGATGTCCATGGAGAAGCAGATGTCACAGTGGCCCATGTTATGGTCAGCTCCAAGGAAGGTCCAACAGGAGTCATGGTGGTTCCGGATGGACATAGGCCACACACAGGGGCACTGGTGCATTGGGGCTTCCTTCAACTATTTTTTCTTGTCTTTCTTCTTAGGCCCCTTAGATCCCAACACGACTGACAAAAATGAAAATAAAACCAAAATAAGGTAAAAAAAAAAGGGCTCAACGCTGCACAGGAGGAGAAGGGAGAAGAGAAAATTATACTGAAAAGCAGAAAAAGATTTCTGGCATTGAGTAAAGCGGTGATGAACTGAGATGATGTTGAAGCTGCTGAGCACTTGCATGGAATTGCTCCTTTGACATGGGAAGAACAGCACTGAGCTAATTAAGTGGCCGGCATCAGTCACTGGTCAGTCCACAAGCATCATCCAACATCAGCCCCCTAGCTGAAAGCTCATAAAGCTTTGCTCCCCCACAGGGTCCTAATACCTCTGGCACAGAACCACTGGTAATGAATGGTAAAGATGGATTCTTAGAAGATTATGCTTTATAGGACCCCTCCATATCCTGGGGTGCCAACCATTCCTGTGATTTTGGATATGGAAGCAGGGATACCATCCTGAACTTGTTTTGCCTCATCTTTAGTGGTCTGAGGTAGAATACTGGGCACGTCACCAGCCATTCTAGGAATGAGAATATACCAAGAGTAGAAGCCTTTGTTCTTAATTTCTGGTACTCTTCTACTATCCTTTTAAGCTGGAGCCCTGCTGCTTCCAAGGAGAGAAGATCTGCCATTTGCTCCATCAGCTGACATGGTTTCACTGTGGGAGGATCTACAGCATGCTGCATCACTTCCAGAGAGTAACTGTCTCAAGTAATTGTCAAAACCCACTTGTCTGTAGTGATGGCCTCCCATTAATAACAGAACAGTGCTAGTCCTCCCCCTACACTGGAGAAGGGCGATCCCCCCCCCACCCCCGGGCAGCTGGGACAGACTCTAGGTCAGTGTCTTGTCAGAGGGTTGCACTGGGAGCATTTGGTACATCTGCATTCTGCTGCAGATTCTTTTGCTGTTGCTGGGAGGGCAAATTTATAGGTCTGTGCCTCCCTGCCCTGGAACTTCTGTTATCTTTTTTCTACAAGTCCTTACTCCAGGTCCCTTTGTCTACTGCAAATGTACTGGCAAGGACTGAGCTAGGTAGAATCTCCCTTGCCACTTTGGTTGAGCTCTGTCTGGCCACTTACTGGCTTAAAATTATTAACCCATTTAACCCCCTTCCTAAATTATGTCTACAAGAGAAAATGAGCTGGATTGAACAAGATTTTTTCATCCCCTTGGTTAAACACTCTTAGATCTGTCCTATCTAAAGACTCTTTAAATCACCTTTGGACGGATTTCCAGAACATTACGATTTCTTCTTCATTTAAAACCACTCAAACAAAAATTATTTACACTTGAGCAGTCCAAAATGTAACAAGTTAGAATTCCGAAACAAGCCCCCGGTATAGCACAAATAAAATTGACTCCTCCCTGGAGGATTAAATTTCCCGCTGGCCCTGTGTGATAGGAATGCTATTATCTGGGCTAGATTGGGTATTTATTTGGGCACAATATATCAGTTGGGGGGTGAGGATATAGCATGCACCAAGCAGGAAAGGGATCTTGGGGTTGTCATCTCTGATGACCTCAAGGTAGGGAAACAGTGTGACAAGGCATCAGGTAAAGCAAATAGGATGCTGGGATGTATAGGCAGGGGCATCACCAGCAGGAAAAGGGAGGTCATAATTCCGCTATACAAGACACTAGTGAGGCCCCACCTGGAGTACAGTGTACAGTTCTGGAGACCATACCTACGTAAGGACATAGACAGGGTAGAGAAGGTTCAGAGGAGGGCAACAAAGATGGTGCATGGGTTGCATCACAAGTCCTATGAAGACAGGTTGAAGGAACTGAACATGTACTCCTGGAGGAGAGGAGGAGAGAGGGATATGATAGAGACATACAAGTATCTTACAGGGAGGAACAGGGTGCAGGAAAACACTATTTTTAAGCGAAAAAGATGTTTCAGGACTAGAGGCATGGGATGAAGTTGGAGGGAGGACGATTCAGAGGAAACATGAGAAAGAATTTCTTCACAGAACGGGTGGTGGACAAGTGGAACACCCTGCCAGAGGAAGTGGTGGGGGCTGAAACAATCACGGGATTTAAGAATGCATGGGATAGACATAAAGGAATTCTAGAGGTCAGGGGTAAGGGGAAATAGACTTCTAGGAAAACAAACTGAACTTACAAGCTCAAATGGGCAGACTAGGTGGGCCATAGGCCCTTATCTGCTGACACTGTCTATGTATCTATGTATCTTGTCCTTCAAACATATTTACTTTAACAAATCATGGCACGATTCACATAATCAAAATTCATGCAGGTGTGACAGGGGGTGACAAGGGCTTCCATGAAACTATCACATCATAATTCAATGTCCTGTTTTACATCCCCAGAGCCAAATTATTAAAACACCCTCATAAAATACGTTGTCATGGACTATGATCCACTATTCACTCTTTTACATCCCATGGATAAAGAGGACGCTGAGCTTATTGCCAAATTCCTTACATCTGTGATAAACACTAAAAGAAAATGCTCTGCTGTGTCCTGATTGTTATAGTATTACTTTTACTACTGCACATCTTTAGACATTTCTCACACCTGATTAGCAGGTTTGCACTAATGAATGTTGTATGTAATCTGCACTGGGACCCTTTTTATTTGGTATTTATTTGTAACATTGTAATGTCCAACTCTGAAAGTTTTGGAAGAACAATAAAGCATCATTACTAGGTCTGTACCAAGGAGCCATAGCATCCTCCAAAGCAGGGTAAATAGGAGGTACCATTAGCAGAAACAGGAGGGACTTCAAGGAACTCGTACAGCTTCCTCTTGGTGGAGTCCTACTGTTCAGTGAAGCCCAACATCCCTTGCATGAGAAAGAGGAAGTCCTGAAAAGATGCATCCTCATGGGGATGGGGTTCTAGGTTAAGTTCACTCATCCCTGGTTCCAAAAAAGGAAGATGCACACACGAACAACTTTATTTAAATGATTCATTAGAAACAAACCCTTATGTTGTTAAAAACTGCACATTTATGTGGCAGTTGAAAAAAGTGACTAGTGCTGACATTTAACTTAACAGCACAGGTATCTCAATGAGTAGATCAAGGTCAACACTGCACCCAAGTGACAGTGATACAGACATAATGAAAATAGGTATATAGCCTGCACAGATACCCGACCAGCCTCACAAGGAACTGAACCCACCAAGAATCCTGCACCAACTCCCCCATGTAGTGAGCTGCTCTGCCTCTTCATCAGGGTGCAGAGTCTGATCCTCATGGAGAGACCCTGTTGAGAATACTACAGTATTCTCACTGTAGGAGGAGAATAGTGTAGCTGGAGTCAAACCCCACGAGCTGCTTCACCATATCCTCATCATCCTCATACTCCTCCTCTTCTGATTCTTGGAGATCAGGAACACACTCTTCTTTTTCCTCTGTTTGCACTAAGGTCCTCTATTTGATGAAGCATGGAAAGAGGTGGAATGGGATCAATGATAGGGGGCTGATCCAAGTAGCCAAGGCCAGCGTAGACAACAGCAATGTGTGGAACAGGAATACTGGCAATGCTGTTATTGTCAACAGCAATGATGGTAGTGGGTGTTAAGATAGTTCAGGCACCATGGGGCTAGCACCACAGCTTGTGCATCGATGGCACCCACAGGTGGAGTCAATGGCCAACAATAATGGGAGCAGTATCAGTTGTCGACAGCTGCAACCCAGTATGAGCAAGAGATCCTCAGCAAGACCCCAACCTTGGTGTAAAAAACAGTTGCGGGACCTTCTGTTTCACCACGTATGCTGACATAGACTGACTCACCCTCACAACCAGCTTGCAATAGCAATCTGGATCTGGAAGGAGACTTTGGAATGTTTATTGCAATGACACTCGGAGGAAACCTTTGTAGGTTTTTCCACAAGCAGATCACAGGAATGCAATGATTGAGCCACCCGACAAGGATACAGATGGAACTTCCCTGAAATGAATGAACGGTGTGGGCTAGTGACACTGGGTTAGACTCGAACACTAAATGTTGAGTGTCTTCCATTTTTTGGAGAAAGATCTTCAAAGCTTTTCTATGATATCTCCTCATGGCCTGGTCAAAGCCCTAGCAAATGCACAGAGTCCTTCACATTATGTGAGATGCTGAGGCAACACGCACAGTGGGAGAGAGCATGGTCTCATAAGATCTTTACGCCACACCAACAAAGATGAAAAAGCAATTTTGGCTTCTTTCCCCGACATAACGTAGGTATGCAACATTAATATTAACTGTAAACCCTCAAGAAAAATAAGAAATCCACGAAAATTGATGTAGGGATTTTCTTCACAGTCTGAGCCGCTGATGGCAGGAGAAAAACTGAAAGTGAGTTTTAGATTGGTGGCACTGACATATGTCAATGTGGGCTGTGCTAAGTACTGTAGACAAAAATGTCCAAGTGGTCCCAATGCCAACAGCTTACAGTTCTAAAGGCATGGTTTTTGTATGCAATGTATTTGTTCAGTCCTCTGAGGTCCAAGATGGGATGTAGATCACCTGTCTTCCACAGGTCTAGGCACCATCTGGAATGAAAACCTGTGTTCTGTTCAGCCAGGTTACAGCCTGAATTGCTGTCTTGTCTAAGAAAGTATGCACTTTGGTCAGTAGGACCACTAAGTGATCTGGAGAGTAGTGATTAGTGCTAGGGAGATGCACTGGAGGAGGGCTATAATTTTCAGTGCATGATCCTACTGAATAAAATCTAGAACCTAGCTGTCTGATATGGTCTCCGGTCATTTTTTCAAAACCAGGAGACCCAGCCTCCTATCTAAACTCCAAACAAAGTCAGAAAGCACATTTTGGGTCAGATTTAAAGGTGGGTGGTGACATGGCCACCCAAAAATGTGGGCCAAAAAATTCCTAAAACTGACAAAGACATGAATAAATGTAAAATTCTAAGTCTGGCTGTGAAAAGCAGGAGATAGCATTCACCCCAAATAAAAAGTGTACTCACCACTTTCGCCCCCAACTATGCCAAACTCTTCTTGGGTATATGGGAGAATGATGTTGTATATAGTACAGACAGAAAAGAATTCTTTCCATCAACTGGATTTATGGATGCCTTTTATCAATGATGTGTTTATTGTGTTGGGGGGGTCGTCACTGGAGGAACTGGCACAGTTTTTTCGAAATTTGGAAAATAGTAATCCTAATTTGAGGTTCAAGTCTTGTGTAGATGCACAACACATACATTTTTGGGATTTGACCATTGAAAAAAGTTAAGAGGGCCCATTTGTGACTGACCCGTACCAGAAACCTACAGACAGGAGCAGTTTCTTCCTGGCCTCCAGTTGTCACCCCCATCACAGTGTAAAACATCCCCAAAGGACAGTTCATGGGTGAGAAAAAAATTGCAGTTCTCAAACTGTTTAAGAAATGAGGGCCTCTGAATTTACAGTGAGGTTTAAGCAAAGGAGATTTGGTGTTGCTATGTTGAAACAAGCACGGAATAAAGTAGATAGCAAGGGGAAAGATTTTTATCCGCAAACTCAGACAAAACTATATACAAATGGAAGCCAGCTGACAACTCGTTCTGTGCAGTCTTACAACGGGCTAACATCCTACAAAACAAAAACAAAAAACAGAGGTATCCTTAGAGGGGAAGCCATCTTAGCCCCATTAATTGACAAACCAACCAGAATGTCTTACAGAAGAGCACATAATCTTAAGGATATATTAGTACATAGTTTGCAGCCACCACAGAGTATGAAAATCTGGCCACCTCCCCCTACTCAGGCAGCCATAGATGTGGCAAGAGCCACATGTGTCAGAATATCATCAAAAGTAATTGCTTTGCCAAGCCTAAAAATGGTAGAACAGTGTAGATTAATTTGTTTATTAATTGTGACAGTGAGAGAATGGTATGTGACTGTGATGCATTATATAACGGGTGCCCCAAATGGAAACTGAAAATCAGACTTGTAGAACACTATAGGGAAATCTAATGACAGACTATGCCATGGCCAAACATGTTAAGAATCACTAGATAAGGATCAGCATAAAGTTAGACATGGGCACAGAAAAAGCTTATAGAAACCCTAAGGAAGAAGATCCTCAAGCCTAACTTAAAAGGCGGGAACAATATTGGATTTATACACTGGGAGCCATCGATTTTCCAGGTCTTAATGAAAACTTGTGTATAACATCTTTTTTTATAAACAGTATGACCTGTTACAGCTTTCTGATCCCCAGAGTGTGTAACACAACAGATAGTAATGAACATGGGGAAGTGCAGTACCGGGGATATAATTAGTGGCTCTTTCCCTCCTGCATTCATACCGAGTTCTGCCCAAGAAGTGCATTTTTGCACATAAATCATAAAGCACGACTGTACCTGAAATGGCTACCATTGAGTCTTTTTTTTTTTTTTTTTTTAAACAGACAATCCGTGTATAACATTTTCTTTATAAACAGCATAATTTTTTTCTATAAACAGTATGATCTTGTTCTATATAATATGACCTTCTGCAACTTTTCTGACAACTGAAGAGTAATTTTTGTTAGAAAATTGGCTGGTGTTATAGTTTTCCGATTATGTTTATGTACACTAGTAACTCTCCCTGATTTCCAGCTACTGTATATCAATATTTGATTTTATACATTAGTCTTCTCGATTAGTGCTCTCCCTCACCTTGTTCCAGTTAACCTCCCTTGGATATAATATGTAAGTTGGTCTGCAATGAGTACCCAGTATTATGATGTTGGAAAAATGTTAAAATGTTGAATTTAATAAGAAAGTTATTTGATTGACCTCAACACAATAAAAGTTCTTAGATCCAAGAAGAAACAGAGATACCACTAGACAGAGTGTCACAGCAGAAATAAATTTCACTGCTGACACCTGTTGTGTAGTTTGCTTATGACTACTAAAAATAATATTTTGGCATTGAAATAATTTCACGAGCCAGTTGCTTTTAAGCATGTCACTGTGGAGTTATGTAATCTTTGGTTTTTATAGGTGTGCACAAGTGATGGTTTTGCACTTTGTGTAGTAGTTAAGATCTGTACTTCAATTCCATGCAATTTATAGCTTGGTGCACCAGTTTCTATTTTTGTGTGTTGTGTGTGCTTTTTCAATGATTGCTGTAATTGTTGGTGTCACTGGCTACTCCTCATTAAGTATAATTAAGTATAAAGGGGGGTGACATCACCTCTGATGAAGCTAATTTGAGAAACGTTGGGTTGGTCTGGGGCAGTGTCAGCCATGCCAACACAGTGTTTTTCTGTATGTACTGCCACTTTTTTTTTTTTTTTTTTTTACTTTGATTATGAAATAAAGTGGCATTTTTCTACATAATGCGGTGAGTACATTTTTTATTTGGGGTGAGTGCTAGCTCCCGTTTTGCACAGCCAGTGGTTAATAGGGGAGACATAGCACTGCCAGATTAAGTTGCTCTGTTTCTGCTGTATTTAAATTCTCAGTCTACAAGCATGTGCTTTAGACACATTTTGGGACTAAGAAAATTGATAGTTTTTGTGAGTTTCCAAGTCCCAAAATTTGCATACTGTGCATGCTCCTGGACTGACTCTTGGATGGTAGTGGATTATGTTGAGGGACACTGAGAAACTGCATAACAAGAGACAGTCCAGCAAGACAGGTAATGTTGGGTGGGGGGGTGACATAAGTGCCAGAGGCTGGGGAGGGGTTTCAGGTAGGTGGCAACCAGCCATGGTGGTGGAAGGGCTGAGCTGGCTGTCCACCATAGGTTCATCACAAATGAAAGTGTGTTAGAGGGTTGGGGTGGGGGAGGAGGAGGCAGTGCTGCTTACTCATCATGGGGGATACAACTACTGTATTTAATATAGACGAGTGCTGCTGTGGGGGGGGGGGGGAGAGAAGAGAAGGGTGGACTGGATGACAAAGGGTGGATAAGAAAGGGGGTGAAAAATTGTATAACTGACAGCAGCATTAGGTACGGACTGTTAGGAAAAGACATAGGGGGAAGGTACCAGCACAGCTATGCTGGGATTTGGCAGCTGTTGGGTAAAGACATGGGGACGGGAGTACTGGCATACAGACCACAGGACTGGGCACCTGCAGTCATGAAAACACATGGGAGTGTACCAGCATGCTGATGGCAGGATTGGGAATCCACCACCAGAAAGACAAAGATGTTTGGGTAGGAGGACCAGCTTACCAATGGTGGGACTGAACACCTGCCACAGGGAAAACAGATGGGTGGGGCTTCTGTTTTTTTGTGACTTCTGTAGAAAATCATGATGATTTAAAGTCAGCTCAGATATCTCAGATCACCTTCTGACAAACCATACAACTGTCGACCTTTCGAGGCAAGTATTTGAGTTTTCACAGTTTAAAGTTGTAGTTCCCCACAATCTTTAATTCAGAAAAAAAAGTTACCATTCTTTCAGCTATGTTTTCCAGCTGTTCTTCCAAACCACATATGCAAACTTTAAGACATGAATATCTTAAGTAAAAAAAAAAAAAAAAATGTTTAAAACCTCTCAAAGGCACTTCATTGGGACAAACTCTAATGAACCTGGACGTATCAAAGTATTAATTGGTGCACTTAAAAAGTAATAAAAAAATGGAGACTTATGTAGCTCCCTAAATAATGACTCCTGAACCACCAAAATGATCTGCACAAAATTCATCAAAAAAAATTTATCCCATGGCTGGGAAGGTACACATTAAATTTTCAGTCCTTGGGGCTAACATCACCCAAATGTAAGTTGTTAAAAAAACATGTTTTGGACAGAAACACTAATTTAACCCTAAAACACACACACACACACACACACACACACACACAGTGTTAATGCACCAGTTGGGGTTCAACTTAAAGCAATAAAAGTGGAGAAATGTGGTGTTAGGGTTTCCAACTCAGCTCCCAACACCAAAAGAGCAAAAGGGGAAAAAAAAAAAAAAACTGTTTTGGCAAATCAATGGTGGGGTCTTCCTTATCCATTAACTTTCAGTGTCTGAGAAAGTCTGCTACATACCCTGATTACGTCACACAGTGGACAATTGATCATTAACATATCAACACACCATTGCTCGCTGAGTGATGTCACTTGCAGTGAATAACTGTGTTCATGGACTTGTCAGTTATCCATTACCCACTGCATCATGACACACCATTCCTTGCCTGCAAAAACAAAAGTCACATAAGCCAAATTATACAATGGCTAAGGAAATACATACAGCACTCTAATTGGCTGGCACCTTTTCGGCATTGTAAATCCTCCAATATACCAACTGAAAAAAGGTGCCAGCCAGCCTCATGTGCCAAAAAAAACACTCCAAGCACCGAACAGAAAGCCAAAATCCACCATGTTGGATCCCTGGTTAACACTGGTGTCCCAACTGCTGTGACTGTGCAACTCTGCAAACAAAGCTGAAAAGTACAACACGTAACAAATACATTTCCGACTGTATTTTTTTAAAGGCTCAATCTGCACCAGCTCACCCCTTTGACCATGCTCTTATCCCTCCGATCCTGGACAAAGGCTCCAAAATTCAAATAAGGAGCCATTGCTGCCCCTCTAACGGTGAGCCATCAATAGTCAGCAGCATTCCAGAAAAGCAAGGCAGGGCAGGAAAAAAAATAAAAACAAAGCGAGTCACTTCTATCAGCCCAATACTGAAGAGGGTCACAAAATGCCTAACAGTAAGCGCAAATGAGGAATGCGGCGGCGCATGCGAGAATTCCAAAAAAAAAAAATGGAGCAGTGTTCCATAGTGAAAAAAACAAATAAGCAGCAAGTTTGAAGGCTGTTCTGGCTCATACAAGAAAAACTGAGCCAGGACAATCAAAAAAGCAATCTGGGCACAGATTCAAACAGTTCCTAGCACCCCAAAAAGCACTGGGCTGTGAAACACAAAGTAATACTGCACATGCACAGTATCACCACAGCCCCAGTAACCAAGGACTACTCCTTGTGGCACAGCAATAAAAATCACTAATAAATAAATAAATAAAAATAGAAAAGGCTTTTTTTCAATATTTTTCTGTGTACAAAAAAAACAGGACATTGTATAATAGCAATATACCACTTCAGGGTGTGGGTATATATAGGGGGATTTACCTGCGGCCTTGTGACAGAATCACACCAAGTGTGGTAAATCCCCCCCCATATACCCACACCATGTCATGGTATATTGCTCAAATAAGTTAGCCCCACCACTGATGTCAGACAATTTTAACTGCCAGAAAAACCAAAGTGACAAGAACATGCCTACAGCACAATGTAATACTCCCCAACAAAATATTTATATGACCCTATAACAAAAGTCCTACAAAAAGCACCACTGCAGTGAAATCATACATACTGTTGCTGCCAGCAAAGGCACTCTAAAGCCAAGCTACAAAAAACAACTTAGCTTAGCCCCCCCAATTCACACAAATAACCACAAGACACACAATAACTACATATAATCATAATATAAACAATGTTGTAAACCTCGGTTTAAAAAAAAAAAAATGAATTTTGACTACGTTGACACCGGGTTCAGAAAGGACCTCGGTGCCAGCTCGAGGGGGTTGGAATGGGATTGAGCCTTGCTTTCCTTCCATGGGTGGACACCCGCCCGCCACGAGAGTCTCACTCCCACTCGGTGGGTAGCATAGGTGGTCAGGAGCAGTGATGAAAGTTCAGGGAGGGGCCGAGGGGGCCACCAGATCCTTGTATGTGCGTGTGCCTCCATATGCCATGGCTCCAGGGGGCAGTAAAATGAAAAAAATGGAATTTTGTCTGGCCTGCTGGCACAATGGTAGAGATTTACATTTGCGACATAGACATCTTGGGTTGGAAGCAAGCCCAGGATGTAGGATGGCTGGCTGGGGGGGGGGGGGAGGAGAGATGGCATGGCTGGGTGTCCCAAGGACTGCTCTCCGGGGTGGGTGGGAGCACCCAACCTTTGACTGACCCCTGGTGGAGACCAGCAGTCTGACAGCCAGGGCTCTAGAACTTCAGGAGGCATGCCAGATGTTCAGCGCTTAGCACATCACTATGTCATTGCACACCACGCCACCCTGGGGGAGAGCGTATTGAAAAAATCATTGGCAGAGCAGGAGAACATCTGCCATCCAGTGGACCCCATGAAGCCAACTGAAGCACTCCCCCCGGATCATGAACCAGTCTCCATTCGAGGAGGCCTCACCCTGGAGAATAAGCCAGGGTGCACTCCAGTGGTGTAGGTAAGTCCTGGGGATGGGGTCTGGGTGGCAGGGATGGAAAGATGGTGACTGGCCAATGTTAAAAAAAAAAAAAAAAAAAAAAATGGAATTTTAATTTAAATCTTCACTTTTATTTTGTAGAAAACCAGAAAAGCCTCTGTTTGGGAAATAAGAGTGTGCCAACTGAAATTAAAACTTCAGAATTTTAGAACTATTTACATGAGACATCCCTATAACAGTACTTGAAATGTTTAGAAATAAAAACTCCTGACTGGCCAAGAATGATGGCATGATTTATAAAAACAGGAACCTAGTGACTAAAACACCCCAAATTTAGGCATAGAACAACTTAAAGGTGATAGGAAACTGTTTTTACACCTCTAGATTCCCTCCAGTTGTTCTTTTACTGGCTACCAAGCCTTGTTTTGTTAAATTAATAATCTAATTTTGTTGCCTTTTTAACTACCCTGAGTCCCCCTTCTCCCCAGCAGTTGCTGCTCTCTCTTTTCAAACTGCCTGAACATTCTATGACATCACAAACTCCCATTCCAGGCCATTCAAATAAATAGCCTGGAATGGGAGTTACTGATATCATAGAATGTCTTAGAAATATGAAAATCAAGTGCAGTAGCTGGTGAGGAGAGTGGAACTCTATGTAGGTTTCATAGGTTATTACCGAGCATTAAAGACATATGTCCATGTAGCTAGCCAAATTATGTTTAAGAGTATCCCCGAATACCCCTACTTATAAGGTAAGTATCAAGCTTTGTTTTGAATTCATTCATAGTCTTACTGGTCACTACCTCACTAGAGAGTGCATTCCAGATCCCAGTCATCCCTACATTAAACCAATATTGTCTTTTTTCTGTATTAAATTTGTCCTTATATAACTGAAAAGAGTGAGCTTTGGTACTGGATAACTGTTCATTTAATATCAATCCTAGTTGCTCCCACATTTGTACATCCATAAGGGCCCATGTAGATCTGAGGGCACCCCAAAACTAGTTTGTTTATTTATCAAAAAGTCATCAAAGCATATCAGAATAGAAAGGCATGGAAAGGAAGATGGAAGGGCAGCTAACTAAGCAAAAATCATTCCTATCTCCTTTAAGCAGTTACTGTAAGAATACACATGTACTGACAGGCTTAAAAATACTATAGTTACTTAAACAAGCATTTGTTAATGCCGAATGTTGATTGCATTGGTCTGTTGAGTTCGCTCAGTGGCTTTCTGTCACTGGCTCAGTACGTTTGTCCCAGTGCTGCAGGCTGCTCTTTTGTACTGGGTTGCTGCCTGCGTTGGCACCTTGTTCTGCTGAGGAAGAAATCTGCAGCTGACCCAACAGAGCTCCATTGAGGCGGCTCACTCTCCCTCTCTCATTTGCTCATTCTGTTTCTCCTGGCGCTGCAGGCTGCCCTTTTGTACTGAGCTCCTGCCTCTTTTGGCGCCTTTTTCTGCCCACAAAAAAATCTGCAGCAGTCCTGACAAAGCTCCGTTGAGCTCACTCACTCCCCTTCTCTCACTCGCTCATTCTGTTCTGCCAGCGCTGCAGGTTGCCCTTTTCTACTGGGCTCCTGCCTGCGTTGCTGCCTTCTTATGCCCACAAAGAAATGTGCAGCAGTTACAATACAGCTCTGTTGAGCTCACTCACTCGCTCATTCTGGTTTTCCTGCCACTGCAGGCTGCTCTTTTGTACTGGGCCGCTGCATGCATTGCTGCCTTTTTCTGCACACAAATAAATCTGCAGCAGTCCTAACAAAGCCCCGTTAAGCTCACTGACTCCCCCTCCCTCACTTGCTCATTCTGTGTCTCCTGGTGCTGCAGGATGCCCTTTTGTACTGGGCTTCTGCCTGCATTGGTGACTTTTTCTGGCCAGAAAGAAATCTGAAGCAGTCCCGACACAGCTCCACTGAGCTCGCTCACTCCCCCTCTGTCACTCTCGTATTCTGTTTCTGCCGGCACTGCAAGCTGGCCTTTTGTACTGGCTCCTGCCTGCATTGCCGCATTTTCTGCCCACAAAGTAATCTGCAGCAGTCACACTAGAGCTCCGTTGAGCTCGCTCACTACCACTCTGTAACTCGCTCGTTCTGTTTCTCTTGGCGCCACAGACTGCGCTTTTGTATGGGGCTCCTGGCTGCATTGGTACCTTTGTCCACAAAGAAATCCACAGCTGTCCCGACAGAGCTCTGTTGAGGTCGCTCAGTCTCCCTCTATCATCGCTCATTCTGTTTGTCCTGGCGCTGCAAGCTGTCCTTTTGTACGGGGCTCCTGCCTGCATTGGCGCCTTTTTCTGCCCACAAAGAAATCCCAGCAGTCCTGATAGAGCTCTGTTGAGCTCACTAAGTCCCCTTGTCTCACTCGCTCGTACTGTTTCTCCCACCGCTGCAGGCTGGCCTTTTGTACTGGGCCCCTGCCAGTACGGACACCTTTTTCTGCCCACAAAGAAATCCGCAGCAGTCCTGACAGCGCTTCGGTGAGTTCACTCACTCCCCCTCCCTCACTCACTCTCTCATTCTGTTTCTCCCAGTGCTGCAGGCTGCCCTTTTGTACTGGGCTCTTGTATTGGGGTCTTTGCCCACAAACAAATCCGCAGCAGTTCCGACAGAGCTCAGTTGAGCTCGGTCACTCCCCCCTCTCACTCAGTCGATCTTAATCTGTCCCAAACACGGATTTCCCAGAGTGACCGTGCTATTATCCGGCAGGAGTGCAAAAACATATTTTAGCCAGGATTTGAAAAATGACAGCTGTAGTGTTCATAAGGAGTTGTGGAAAAATGCCACTGTTGAAAATGTGATGTGACAGTATTACAAATTTGCGAAGTTACAAGGGTGCATGGAAACAGTTCAATGCACGCTTGTAACAGTCATGTCATGGAGTTTCGTCACCAAATTTTCAACATAGGGATTTTAGGACCTCTGCTCATGAACAATGCCACTGCCATTTTCTTAATCTGTCCCGAACACTGATTTCCCACAGTGACCACGTTATTCTGCGCCGGAACTGTGAAAACACATTTCAGTCAGGATGTGAAAAATGACGGCTGTACTGCTTATAAGGAGGTGTGAAAAAATGGCACTGTTGAAAATCTGGTGTGACAATATTACAAATCTGCGAAGTTACAAGGGTGTGTGGAAAGTGCATAGCACACTTGTAACACTAGTCAATTGACAGGCTATCATCACCAAATTTTCAACATAGGCATTTTAGGACCTCTGCTCATGAACAGTATCATTGTCATTTTCTTACTCTGTCCCAAACAGTGATTTCCCACAGTGACCGCTCTATTCTGCGCCGGAAGTGTGAAAACACATTTCAACCAGGATGGGAAAAATGACAGCTGTACTGTTCATAAGTAGGTCTGGGAAAATGGCAATGTTGAAAATCTGGAGTGAAAATATTATGAATTCGTGAAGTCACGAGTGTGCGTGCCAACTGCGCAACGCACGCTCGTAACAGTCATTTTATGGAGTACCGTTACCAACTTTTCAACATAAGCATTTTAGGACCTCTACTCATGAACAGTGTCACTGTCATTTTTTTAATCTGTCCTGAACACTGATTTCCCACAGCAACCGCGCTACTCTGTGCCAGAAGTGAGAAAACACATTTCGGCCAGGATGTGAACAATGACAGCTGTACTGCTCACAAGGAGGTGTGACAAAATGCCAATGTTGAAAATCTGGCATGAAAATATGGTAAATTCGCGAAGTTACGGGCATACGTAGCAACTGTGCAATGCACGCTCGTAAAACAGTCATTTTTTGGATTTTTTCCACCAAATTTGCAACATAAGCTTTTTGAGAGCCCACCCCATGAACACTGGCACTGTCATTTCGTTAATCAGCCCCGAAGGGTGATTCCACACAGTGACCGCGAAACCACCTTTCGGGACTGATTAACACGACAGCTCAAGAATTCATGAGGAGGGGTCCCAAAAACCCCATGTTGAAAATTTGGTGAAAAAATTCCCCAAAATGCCCGAGATATGCACTAAAGTTGAAAAACCCTATTTATTACATTATACAGCTAACCGGCATTTCCTCAGTTCGCGGTCAGCTTTTCAGAGTGCAGACGTGTTCCCAGTCCACCGAAGATCATCGCGCCCGGACTCCGGAGGTAAGTATGGGGTGGGGGTGTGGGGAGGCAGGGTGCACAGTGGGTGCGATACGGTTGTGAGAGGTATGCAGGGAGACTCAGGGACCGCTTCTTTTTTCACGTGAAAAAAAAAAAAAAAAATGTTATGGGACCTGCTTTCACTACAGGGGCATTTTACATGTTGGGGTGGGCCTCAGCGTACACCAGAGTCTTACTTGGGGGCAGCTGTAGCCAATGGGGATTGGGCACCCTGTCAGCAAACAACCAAGGGCATGTGGCACACTGGGGTGGGCTCCCAGCATGCCACGGTCTGTTTTGGGGAGGGTAGCTGTAGCCAATGGGGGATTGTTCATCCCCATTGGCAAACAACAAAAGGGTGGGGAATTCTTTTTCTCGCTGACAGGGACTGGGCACCCCTGTCGGCAGACAACAAAGTGTGTGGGAGATATTTGACGGGAGTGTGCCCCCGCCGGCAAATAAACTGGGGGGATAAATATTGTTTTTGGAACACGGGCGGCAAGCTGCTATGTTCAAACAATATTAGGATCCTACATCCCACCCTGCAATGACAGGTCACTCCCTCATTGCAGCGGATGGCTGGCAGCTGCAATGGCCAGTGACCTGATTGCAGCGGCTGATTTTTTAGAAGGTTGTGGCACGCTAGCTGAACTAGTGTCAGCAGCAGCGTGCCACGGCATTGGGGGAGGGGGGCAAGCCTTTGCAGGCTGTGAGGGCACTGGGCACAACAGTGCCACGTCTCCATAACCTGCCTGTGGAGAAAGCTGACGCAACATGTTTCTTGAGCATGCGCACAATCAACATAACAAAAAAAACTTAGTTTGAATAGAAAAGTAAAATGCTTCACACACAACATACAGTAGCTGACAGTGTTCCCACAGATAAAGCCAAATAAGGCCAGCACAGCACAACAGAGAAAACCTGGTCCAGAACAACTATCAATGAGAAAAGAATTAACTAAATTAATTCTGAAATTCTATATGTAAAACCTGGACTGGATTCTGTTCGAAAACGTTTTTTCTCCAACACTCAATATTCTACATCAATTTCCTCCTAATCCTGTAATATAGCTCATTAGGCATAGGGGTGTATGAAGGACTCAGTGATAATCTTGCTGAGTAAAGGGGCAGTATAAGTCACTCAGCCTTCAGCCACATAGCTTTCCTCTGTCACCAGCTTCATGCAATAAAAATGACCAAGCTGGTACCCACATTTTATTGCTCAAGTAATTCTGACAGGACCAATATTAGAGATACAGTTAAAACCCATTTAGTGCAGGCATACGACTCATCTTCCAATCTGCCCGCAATACAGAATGGACGGAATGACCCAAAATCTGTGTCATTCTCCTGGCAGTCGCAACATAGAGCAAAGCAAACAAATGTTACTGTCGTGCATAGTACTTTGTTATTATCACAACACAGTGAGTTAAATAAAAGAAAGAGCTAGCGCTTTCACTAGGATAGTGAATTAAACTAAGTAAATCAAGACATTTTTAAAAAAACACTTTGGAAAGGGAAAAAACATTTGAGTTAAGGGTACAGTACTGTACTCCTACTGTGACCCAGCTCCTTCACCGAAGAAGTCGGTTATTTTTTTCTGGACAGTAGTTGCTTCACAGTAAGGTTGCCACATTTTCTCCGTTGTGGTTAACATATCCCAGTTAGGCACAACACCTCCATCGCTCTCCTCAAAGTGAGTCACGCAGGAAGGATGTCAGTGTGGGTAACAGTCGTTTCCTCCATGTCTCCCTTGTCCCCTTCATCTTCTGGTTCCGCAGTGCACATGGCCAAAACCACACACTCAATGTCATCCATGGGCTATTCTTGTCCTTCTGACGCATTAAGTCAGCAATTGCCGATTTCGGCATACACAAATGTTGAGCCAAGTTGCTCCGACTTATGTGAGGCAGATATTTGATTTTGTTTAGAAGCTCGACCTTCTCTGCCAGAGACAGAACTTTGCGTTTAGCTACTCCAGTTGCCACTGTTGCCAGGAACAAACTCGCAAGATGATTAAGGGCCGACAACTGGTTGTACTTATGTGCTAGAAGTTAGCTGTAGGCAATTACAGCAATGCGGGAGTCATAATTAGCTGCCATGGAAAACAAGTCTACAACACATTTGAACTCATTTGTAATTGAGGCAGAGTAATGCTGTCCAACCAAAAAAATGGTTGAAACACAAGACTGATAACATCCGTTTTAACACTAGTTTTTTATACAGACTTCAATGAGAATGGCAAATGGTTTTCAGAATCTGCCCGCTGAAATCGAACACCCGGTTTAACTGTGTGCTCAATAAGTGGTGTTAACTGTAGTAATTTCTTTCACTTTTTTTCCCTTATATATTTTATGGTATTTTTTGTTTTCTCCCCGTAACCTGTCCCCCTTACCTTGGATGTGCACATGTGGAGGCATGTGCACGCCACGTCTCAAGGTACCTGCCCACTACGTGTTGTGCCCTCCACCAGCATTGATACCGGGCCTCCACCTGGTGGCAATTGGACTATGGGATGGGTGAGTGGCGACCACCCCAGGAGAGAACAGCTGCCTTCTGGCTGCTCAGTCCTGCTCCAACCCCATCTCCCCATGCTGAATCCCCAATAACCTGAATCTGTTCCCAAACCCGGGTTGCTGGCATGGAATGAAGTAAGGCATCCAGCACCTCAGCCCTCAGTGCCACCAGGCTGGCATTTTCTTTCACATTTGGTTGGAAAAAAAAAATTAAGTACATTCTGGAATGAATAGCTTCACTGGATCATCTCTCCCACCTAGCTAATGGTGCTCTGAAAAAACTACTATACACTGTATGTTGGCTACCATTTCTTAAATACCTCTCTTACAAGACATGTGTGAGGTACACTTGGAGCATAATCTTCCCTCCATTCCATTATAGACAAGTAGGGACCTTCTCATACAATGTATGTGATTAACAGATGTTCCACCTCTGCATAGTTACAGCTGTGTACTTCGCCTTGTTTGTGCCATGGCTAAATAGGTTTTACTAGTATAACAAGAGCATAGTTCTTGTTTTATCCTGCACTCATTTAGGAGCCCTTCACTGCCTGTCAGGTCTATGTATGAACTGTGTTCCTTATTATTCAGAAATCCAATGCTTTATAAGTTGTTCATTCTGTACTGATGCTGTATACACTCCTGTGCTACACTGTGAAAAATGAAATATGCCATGCTCCACTGCAGTAGAAGTAAAATTATAAACACATTACAGTTATAAATAAATACTTGTTTACATACCTCATCCATATCCAAGAATGCTGCAAGACAGGGGTATGTATAAACTCTGCAATATAGGAAAATTAATTACAACTTAATGAGCGCATACCAGTACTGGATTTTAAGAAAATGCTCAACGCGTCAAATGAAGATGTGCTTAACATAGCCAAATAATATGTAGTGCTGTGGTTAGAAATAATACAAGTTAACCCCCAACCCCACTACTTGATCATCTCTGGATTATTTCCAATTGGTTTTATCCAATTATGCCCAAGGGCAATTTGGCATTCCTTTTCAGCTGTGCTAAACATGTTACCCACAGTTGCCTGCGGATAAAGTCCAAAAAGGTAGCAAGACATCTAGTAAAAACAATATATGGCAGGTACAGTAAAGTAACTGAACTTGGAAGTAAACACATATTTTGTTTGCCATGGAACTGCTCTGAATGGAGTTTGATAAAGCAGACTACATTTTAGATGATGCTAGACTGATACAAGCTCTGGCCAGGGCCGATATGGCTGTGGAGAGCTTTTAGGAGCAGCAAGAGCGTTGAAAAGAATATGCGGTGCTCTCACCGCACCGGAGTCAGCAGTAAGTAATACTGCAGCAATTACAGTACTGCGCATGTGTCATATTCGCACATGTGCAGTTTGCCCCGGAGTCAGCCATGCGCAACATGGCAGCGCTGACATGACTACGTATGCACGATACTCATGCATATACAGTGTGTTTGTCACAAATTCCCCACCCATGCCTTAACCAACATGCCTCTTGCACCTGGCAGCTGCAGACCCTTCTCTGTGTTTGCCCCTCACCTGTTCCTGTGCCCACACCCAGCCCTCTCAGCTGCCACAGACCCTTCTCTCTCTGTTTGCCCATCACCCTTTCACGTGCTGACACCAAGCCCTCTCAGCAAAAGTGGCATGCTCTGGATTCCTAGATAGCTGAAGCCCAGTCATCAGTCCCCAACATCAAGCTGAGGCTGACTGCTCAAACCCCAGGTGTAACGTGGGTCTGGTTTTATAAATGTTTAATCCATTCACTTCCTGTTATCAGGAGTGATTATCTTTTCTTCAGTTAATTAAAATAAAGTAACATGTCTCTTTTGGAATGCAGATGCTTCCTAAGGCATACAATAACTTTTGTTAAAGAGCGAGGGATTGAACATGATGGACCTAGAGTACTTTACAGCATTAAATCACTATATTACAGTGAGGGGCTGAACACGATGGACCTAGAGTCCCTTTCAACATTAAAGTGCTATGTTACAGTGAGGGACTGGACATGATGGACCTAGAATCCTTTTCAACATTAAATTGCTATGTTACAGTGAAGGACTGGACATGATGGACCTAGAATCCTTTTCAACATTAAATTAATATGTTACAGTGAGGGGTTGGACATTATGGACCTAGAGTCCCTTACAACATTTAATCACTATGTTACAGTGAGGGGCTGGGCATGATGGACCTAGAGTCCCTTACAACATTAAATTACTATGTTACAGTGAGGGGTTGGACATTATGGACCCAAAGTCCCTTACAACATTTAATTACTATGATACAGTGAGGGGCTGGGCATGATGGACCTAGATTCCTTTACAACATTAAATTACTACGTTACCATGTAGCCGGACCACTGGTGCAGAGGGTTGAGGCGCTGGACGCCACACCTCGTGCCACGCCAATGACCCGGGGTCAGGAACGACCTCGGTTGTCAGAGGGTTGGCTGGGATGGGGACTGCTCCCCTCCTCCGGGGAGGGTGGAGAGGAACAACCACAGCTGTGCTGGCTCCTGGTGGTCGATGCATGTGGCGGTTTGCTGTGGAGATGTCACGGACAGCGTTGGATATGTAATGCATGGAAGCATCCATAACACCATTGCACACTCGTGCCATGGGGTGGGGAACCAGTACATTGGAAAAATCCTCTGGTGCGCTGGATGAAGTCTGGTCCTGTCTGTGCCACACCACTCTGACTCGGGATACTCCTCCTGGTTCCTGACCCCCAGCTTCTGTGGTGGTGGGGTAAGTACCCACTGTGAAGCAGCCAGTGAGAGGAATGGAGGAGGGGGTCAAGCAGAGGCACTGGGAGTGGTGTGGTGCTGCAGGTCCAGATGGATAGGGGGAACCAAAGGCAACATCCCCCCCCAGCCAAGGAGGAAATAAATACAATAAAAAAAAAATCTTACAGTGAGGGGTTGGACATGATAGAGTCCCTTACAACATTAAATTACTATATTATGGTCAGCCAGGTGGCGCTGAGGGTTGAGGTGCTTGATGCCACACCTCACACCATGCCGGCAACCTAGACTGGGGAACAAGCCCGGGCCACTGAGGGTCGGCAGGGGGGAGAGAGGATTGAGCATCTGGAGGACTGCTCTCTGCTCTCGTGGGGGAGGGGGACTAGACATCCAGCTTGCTGACTGCCCTCTGGTGGTGGATGGAGGGCAGTATCGGTCGGGAGGCTTGATCTGACATCCTTACATCAGAAGGGAGGGGGGGCAGCTGAAAAAGAAAAAAACAAGCCTGGCAGGCTCAATGATGGTCTGCCGCTCCCAGGAGTGGTCCCCAGATTGGGTCTCCGGAGGAGGGGGGGGAGAAACCGGCAACCTCCTCCTGACCCCACCGTGGGGTGGCAATCCAAGGGGGAACTACCGGGGACAGCCTAACACAGGAGCGGCAGGACCAGAGAGAGAGTCCCTCTGTTCGGAGGGCTGTAGCCACCTGACAGGGCTCCGGTGGATCAAGTGCTTATGGGGGGGAAATAATTACTATATTACAGTGAGGGGCTGGACATGATAGACCTAGTGTCCTTTACAACAAGGAATTACTATGTTACAGTGAAGGGTTTGACATGCTGGATTTCGAACCCCTTACAGCATTAAATTACTATATTACAGTGAGAGGCTGGGCATGATGGACCTAGAGCCCCCCTACAGCATTAAATTACTATGTTACAGTGAGGGGTTGGACATGATGGACCCAGCGTCCCTTACAACATTAAATTACTATCAACAGTGAGAGGTTGGACATCATGGACCCAGTGTCCCTTACAAGCTTTGCCAGGACCTCTGCATGCATGTAGGGGTATCTAACACAAGAAGTCTGATGATTAACTACCAAGATAATCAAGGGTTAAGACTTAGATGTGTTGCAAGGTAATCTGAGAGCAGGCATCAGTGAAATGCAGGACAGCTTTCAGCCTGAGAAGTGCCACTGAAAGACAATCATCTTTTCATTGTTTATGGAAGTTAGCTAGCTGTTCCAAAGCTATTTATCTTATAAGCTCTTAAAATGATGAGTGCCTGCTTCAGACACTAGTTGTCAAGTCACTTAAAGCAGTCATGACTAGAGAGAAAAACAAGCTGGAAAAACAGTGTTGTAACTGGTCTACTCAACAGAGAGAAGGGAGTATTTCATTCAACTGACGTAGTGATTTGCAGTTGTGGAAGGATAGACTGAAAACTCAAAAAATGAGTGCTTTGGTATCCCATTTTCCCAGCTACAGCAAGATGGCTGCAGGCTTTGCCCACAGCAGTAAAAAGTAGATCTGAACCCAACATACCAGAAGTATTTTAGTGAGATTTAGAAGGATGGAAATCTCATATTTACGAGACAGAACGCAGATGATCCAGATTACAGTATGCTTATATAACACCTCTTCACTGTACTTTGCTGGGGGGAAGGCATCTGTTATCAGCTGGGTATGTAAAAGTGTAAACATTTCAGTGTTCTTTCTACTTAAGCATAGTAGATACTTGTGCAGCAAGTCCAAGCCTGCACTTACAAGGTTAAAAAGTTCTTCACAAACAAATTACCTCTGCAATGCTTGCAACTCCTTGTCTAGCTGTTCCTAGCTGTTGCTAGCCTGAGCTGTTGCAGCCCACACAAGCCTCCTTTCAGGAAGCATAATTAATTTCAGGATGTCCTGTACCTTTGATAAAAATAAGTTAACAAATGTGCCCTGTAAGGAAACCGGTTGTCGAGACACAACCGGAGCACCAGGGGTTTGTAATTTGAGAACAGAACATCAGTAATAACAAGCATTTGTCAATGCCGAATGTTCACCACTGGTATTGCTGTTGCAGCGGGTCTTGCTTGTACACATTTTTAGTATATATCTGCCTAGGATAGAACAGATGAGATGCAATATCATTTTCAGTGGCGTCTGATTGGACACATCGTTAGATTGTAGTGTATAATGACCTAAAGGTAAGCAAGCAATGTGAGAAGGCAGTAAGGAGGGCTGGGGATATACTGGGATGTATAGGGAGAGGCATCACCAGTAGAAAACAGGAAGTTGTTATCCCTCTGTACAAACAGTTGATGAGACCCCATCTGGAGTACTGCATGCAGTTCTAGAGACCCCATCTCCACATGGACATAGGCAGAATGAAGGCAGTCTAGAGGAGGGCAACTAAAATGGTGCAGGGTCTGCACCAGAAATCATACAAAGCAAGACTAAAGGATCTTAATATGTACACCCTTGAGAAAAAGAGGGAAAGAGGGGGATATGACAAACTTTCAAATACCTCAAGGGAATCAACAAAGTGCAAGAGGGTAGCATCTTTCAGAAAAAGATGTGCAAGAACAAGGGGGCACAACTTAAAGACAGAGGGGGGATGGCTCAGGGGCAATGTGAGGAAGTATTTTTTCACAGAGGGTGATGAACGCATGGAACAGCCTTCCTGAGGAGGTCGTGGGGTCAAAAACAGAGGGGGAATTCAAGAATGCATGGGACAGACATAAGGCAATTCTGGTGGGGTAGGAAGAAGTAGGTTGTTGGTTAACTAGGATCTGCAGCTTATCCAATAGGTAGGGAATTGTGCAGACTAGGTTGGCCAAGCAGTCCTTATCTGCTGTCAAAGTCTATGTTTCTATGTATGGTGGAACGTTGTTCGAGATGGAAATCCATTCCTCAAACAATGTTGCTGTGCTGCAGTAGCTACGTCATTGTAGCTATTGTGGTGCACTAGCTACGATGATGCTGCAGCACAACTTAGAACATCTGCGTGCATGCACAGTGTGTGACCCCCCCCCAGCTTCCTCAAATGGCCACGCCAGTGAGAATGGACCTCAGAAGAGAGCGGCATTCAAAAAGGGCAAAAATAAGGAAAAATCATTCAAGATATGATTGACCATACACTGTAAAAGACAGTGTATGATCAATCATACACAAGGGCGTTTACTCTCGAGGTTTCCATGGTAATGAGACCTCTCGAGCTGCACTCTCTAGGTCCCTGTTACCATGGAAACCTCTGGAGTGAAAAACATCCTTATTGTGTATGCTTGATCATACACTGTCCTCTATGTATTTACCCAGGATAGGGCAGCTGAGAGGCAATATTAAGTAGGCTCCCACATTTTGACCTCAAATGTGCAACAGTCTTACTATAACCTGATGTTATGATTGAGACAGATAGAATTTTTAAAATCTCATCTGAAAGGTGATTTTGCTGTGCAATTGGAAACAAGTTTCAGAGGGGGATTTGAAAAACGACACTGGCCATTTTCAGAAGGTGGGGTAACATGAGGGATATGTTGAACATTAGGGGCCAAAATCTGCAAAAAATAGTTATGAGTAAATGTTAGAACAATTCATTTCCTCATAACTTTGCTTTTTTTCCACATTTTTATCCCAAATTTTCAACATAATCTTTTTATGACCACTCCTGAGCATGACAGGTGTCATTTATAAAACAATGACTGAAGTATAATTTTGCTCCACAAGTGTTAACACACATTTTGGGTAGGATTTGAGAAATGACAGCTGTCAAATTTATGAGGTGGTGTAAAAAAATGGCTATGTTGAAAATTTTGGGTCAAAATATTGAAAATTACCAAACTTACAAGCCTGCATTCGTAAACTTCAATGTAGGCTCATAACTTTGTTGCTTTTTGAATATTTTTATCCCAAATTTTCAACATAGCCTTCTTATGACCCCTCCTCATGAAGAAGAGCTGAGAAAAATTTCAACTCCTGCCTGAAAGGTGATTTCATGCAATGACCGAGAAATCACCTTTCAGGATGCAAAAACACATTTTGGATAGGACTTGAAAAATTACAGCTGTCACATTCACGAAGTGCTGTGAATAAATGGCTATGTTAAAGATTTGGAGTCAAAAGTTTGAAACTTGCCAAACTTACAAGGCCGAGCCTGCATTTGTAAATTATAATGTAGGCTCATAACTTTAGTTGTTTAATATTTTTACCCCCAATTTTTAACACAGCCTTCTTATGACCCCACCTCATAAACAAGGGTGGAGAAATTTTCAGCTCCGGCCCAAAAGGTGATTTCCCACAGCAACCGTGAAATCGCCTTTGGGGACAGATTTGCCTAATTTTGCTGCCATTGTTCATGGGGTTGGGTCCCAAAAAAAGCATGTTGAAAATTTGGGGCAAAAATATTAAAAAATTGCCAAATTATGCCACTAAGTTCAAACCCCCATTGAAATACATTGAACCACATACCCAATTTCCTCAGTTCTCAGTCTGGCTTTGAAGAGTGAAGCCCTGTCTGAGGTCCACAGAGGATTACAGCATTGGACCCCCGGTGGGTAAGTAAGGGCTTGGGGGTGTGTGGGGTGTTGGGTGCCAAGTGGGAGGGTCGAGTGGAGGGAACTGACGGTGCACCAGACAATGGACAGTTTTCTTTTTTACAGGGTATATAATAGGAAAAGAACTAAGAGGGACGGTTTATTTCAGGTGGCGACACTGGAGGACTGGGCAACCCTAGTATCTTCTAAGCTCTCCCTTCCTTCCCTTCCAGGCAGATGTCACTATTACTCTTAAGTTCTGGTTCTCCTTCCTCCCCTGCTATCTCTCCTCTCTCCTTCATTTCCTCAGTCAGGGGTCTTTTAACTCGCACTCTTTCCTCACCCAATTTTCCAAATCCAGTTCTGGTCAAGATCAAGTCTCCTACAGACTTCCCTCTCTAAACAGCCTGCCATCCTCTACAGTCTGTTTTAAAAGTACTTGAGCACTCAAAATGGCTCAAAACAACTACCTCAGAATAAAACTGATGACTGGATATGGACCCTGAGTAAGTAATAAGACATGACAGGGTGTGCATGGAACAGATTTTACCGCATGGCCAGGGGTGTAATAAGGCACGAGGCCTTGGCCGAGTGCCTTTAGCGCATGGCGTGCGGTAAAATCTGTTCCATGCACAGCCCTGGAGAGTCTTATTGCGCTTATAAAATGGGCTGCTTTTAAAAAAAACTTTTTGCAGTTAAAAAAATAATTTTTATATGTGATAAACAGCATTTAGTTATGCTGATTTAACATAAAATAGTCCTTCCACCTACCACATAATGACGTCATTATGATGTCATGTCTGTACTGGACAAAGTTAGTAATTAAGAGAACTTGTAGAGAAATAAAAAACGGGGGAAGGGCACTCCATTTAGTTCACTGTAAATTCGCTACTGTAAATTCGTACTATAGTGTAGTGCCGCGGAGCGAATGTTATTGGTTACCTGCAGAGGTCATCCAGTACTCAGCTGGGTATCTCCACTCATTTTCTTACAATGCTGAGCACAAGAATATCTTCCCAAGAAACACGGAGGGAAGGAGAACACAAAGTCAAATTCATTTTTTTTAAAGTGCGAAAACAGCTACCACAAGAAGAAATTCTACTCTAGCTCAGCGAGGGGAACAACCTAACTCAGAGTGAGGGTGGCGCTTCACGGACATCCGTCGGTACCCAATAGCAGCTTAGAAGGTAAATCATGCTGTACCGTGGTGGGGAAACTGTGGATATTTCTTCACGTTGATTAGCAAAAAGGGCAGTGATGAGAAGCAACCATTTACACCTGCAAATACTACAAGGTAAATCAATTATCATGATGTCGCCACTCTCTCTTTTGCCCCGCACCTGAGTGGGTACTCGCATAGCTCTCTGCACTGCTGTACGTAAAAGCAGCTTGTGTGTTTGATTTTTTTTTTTCCCCCCCACCGGAGTGAGTAAAGAAAAGATGACTGCCAGTAAAAATGCCAACATTCTATGGCACAAGAATCTTGGCCTTTTTACTGCCAGCTCTTTTCTTTTTTTACCCATGCATGGAACAGATTTCATGCATGCTGAGGAACGTTTCTGATTGGCTGGAACAGCCTACCCATTTTATACAACTAATTACCCAGTTCAAAGCTGGATAGGTGGCAACCCTTACAAAAGTAGCAGGGTATGGAAAGGAAGAAAACATTTGATCAGAATGGCAATAATGCATGTAAAAGCTGTAAATCTGTTAGATCCTGTTTCCTCCTCATAGTCAGTATAGGTATGTAACAAAGATCAACAAAATCATATGCTGCATCATGGTGGTGTGAAAGGGAGTTACTACTATCCAGTCAGTAGAGTTACTTATTGTTCTCATAGATAGCCTAAGTTTGCTGCCTGCTGTACCGGTGACAGGAATTATGTCAATACTGATTCAACACTGATATTCTTAGTTTACTTCAGAGTTTTTTTATTTAGTGGCAGTATATGACTCTGAATCCATATGGTTAAGACTAATGGAGAAAGTAACGGGGCGGTAGCAACAGACATCAATGGATGGTTTTCTTTGTTACAGGAGACTGATCATGACAGATCAACTGTGCTTGCTGGGCAGCGTAGATCAAAGTAAAGTGCTATCCTATGACTGGGTAGTCTCTCTCCTTTGAAACATATAAAGTTTCCGCCCAGCAAGCCAGAATAGTGTCATGATCAGCCTGGCTGATGACCAGTGTGACAGTGACGAGCCTCCTGCAGACCACTCTGCATTGGACTGACAGTGTGACATCCCTCAAAAGCCACTGTCCTAACAAAACGTTCACTGCGTGTGTGTGCATGGTGAACATAAAAAAGGCTCTTCATAGAAGGATCCATGTCATTTTCAAGATACACAGATACATGGGTGCTGTCAGGAGATAAGGGGCTTGTGGCCCATCCAGTCTGCCCTATCCCTCTTTCTACTGCATAAGGTACCCTAGATGCTATGACAAGTCCCCCCCCTTTTTTTTTATCCTAGCTTAATAATTCTCATGTGCCTATCCCATACATTCTTGAATCCCTGAACCATGGCCACCCCCACCACTTCCTGAGGGAGACTATTCCATCTCTACACCACCCTTTCAGTGAAGTAGAACTTCCTCAAGTTCCCTCTAAATTTTCCCCATTTTAGTCTCATATCTTCAAGGGTAGAGGAGGACTGTGAGGGTCTCTGCTGAGGGCCTTTGTGCCAGGGGGGAGAATGAGGACCACCATACAAGAATCAGAGACCTGTGACATGTACCTTGTAAATAGATAATTTGTTTTTACTTATTGTAGGTGTATAAAGAAAAACTGTGGGTGCACAGATCTTTTTCAATGAGACTGTCCAGTCAAATGGTTTAAATACAGGCACCAATTAAACTAGTGCTAACGTTTAAAGTGACAGTACAGTGAAGGAAACATTAAAAGCAGTTAATTGAAAATAGTACATTATTGCTATGGCAGGTCGTGGGCCTTTTACAGCGCCAAGTATTTCTGTTTGAATGCAAAAAGAAGAGTTACTTACCATCATAGTACATCTTCGGGAGAATTTCCTCCCTTGAGTTGCATCATGGAACAATTTCCAAGCAGTACCAAAGCACAGAGGGAAGAAGTAAGGATCTAAATACTCGAGTTAAGGAAGCCTTGCAGGACAGTAAGGTCAAATCTTGCATGTCTAGGAGAGAAAAATTTCCAGACTATGATGTTTAGTAAATGTATGAACAGTACTCCCAAGTGTCAGTAGCACAGATGTCAGCAATGGACACAATGTGAAAACAAGCCACAGAAGCAGCCTCTCCACAGGTGGAGTGAGCATGGACAGGACCAGGAAACTGCTTAAGAATTAAGATGAAGAGATGTAAGCCCCCTTTGAAGGAGGAGCTTATGCTCCCATTAGGAACCCCTTTCCCCCTCCTACCCCTCCCAACTAGAGAATTTATTAGTGCTCTGGGGGGTTAATCCCTGCTGAACGCCTAAAGATGGCAGCAGAGGACAGGTTAGGGAAGGTATGCAAGGCTGGAGACAGGAAGATTCTGGGCCTTTCCAGCCCTGGGCACTAGGCCTGAGGCTGAAGGGGGTGGCTGGAGGAGCAGAGTAGGCAGGCAAGGAGGGAACTCAACAGTCCTGATTGGGCCCCTTCCCAAAAGTGGCAGACAGGGACAGCCTCTGCAGCGATGTGGCGTTGAGGAGCCAGGAAGGGAGCTCAGAGGGGAGGATGGTCAGTCAGGCACCTGTGGCATCGAGAACAAGGAGGTGCAGGTGGTAGAAGGCCAGGATAGGCAGGAGCCCACGAGATCTCATGAAAGAGTGGCTTGGGCTTCCAGGGCTGTGGAGACTGTGGTAGGGTTCCCACGGGGGGGGGGGGAGCCAGTGGCAGTGGTTCTCCCCTGTACCTGGAGTAGCAGGGTAGCCTGAGTGTAGAGGGAGTGGGGGGGCCCTTCACCCAGAGGGACCTGCATGGAGGGGCAGGTCCCAGGGCACTGGCATTTAAGGGCCGAGTGGGTCACAGGACAGACCTTGGGCGGGGGGCCCTGGTGGGAGCTTATCTTAAGCACAGGATGTGTTGGCAGAGATGTAGGTCAGAGGCTAGGACCACTCTCAAATGGTCATCTGGGAGCTCAGTGAGGAGTATGGATGCCATCTGTGGAGGACTGGGTTGCTCAGGGGGCCTGAGCAGTGGCAGGGCTCATGGCTCTCTAGTGGCAAGGTAGCACAAATGTAGGTTGATAGGGTACTAGAGCAGGGCCGGGTTTGAGGGCCGCTGCACCAGTAGAACAGAGAGAGCGCAAGTATATGGCTGTGGGGGACTGGTGCCATGAGGCTGGGTGCACCAGCAGGTTCAGGTTCCATGTGGGAGGAGAGAGAATGGGTTACAGGGCCTGGGTCAGAGGGGAAAAAAATCCTGGTACCCCTTGAGATTTGGACCGAGATCCAGGGGCCAGGTAGGGGGAGGCAACCCGCTTCTCCGCACCAGAGACAGGGCAGCCGACCAGGACAGAGACTGAGGAAAAGGGTAACCCAGAACAGGAAAAGAAGAGAGATTTGGCTTACCAGCACCAGTGAGTCAGGAGTCTGTAGGTTCTTCAAGGGAGGAGGTTGCTTGGGTAAATTAGAGATGCCTTTATATCTTCTTTAAAGTCGTATTTGTTTAATTATGCTTTTTCTGATATTTAATCCTGCTGACTGTTTTATTGTATTTAAATTATATGTATTTATTAGTTTTATTGATATTTGTACAACACTATGATCAATTTGGAATAGCATTTCTGAAATAAAGTTTGCTTACTTGCTAAATCGTCCAGGAATTCAGAGTTGAAGATAACCTGCTTATACTGCCGGTAAACCGGTTATGCTGCTCGAAAAGTATAGCTTGGGTGAATTGTACAAAGTTTATATAGCCCCATGGAGCTGCTTTATTTGATGAAAGATGTGGACACCTATGCTCCTGAAATCATTTGGTGTGCAGGTGCTAAAATAAAGAAGCTGGTTGGGAAGAAACTTGGAAGTGATTTTCTCTTTAAGTTAGAAGGGGGAAGTATGAAATGTAACCCCCTTGTGTCTAATTTATTTCATAAGTTGTAATTCCAGAAGGTGTTCCATCATGCTGCACCAGGATCGAGGGGCTCAGGAGCTCAGAAGAGACAGAAGGCTGCAGGTTGGAGGTCTTGCGTCCAGTGACCAGAGGTTTGGGGTGAAGCCAAGTTTTGAAGGCGAGATAGAGTGCGCCTGTTGTGATTAAGCCATCGAGAGGTAGGATAGCACTTTTTCCGATCTTTACTTGTGGTGCGCTAGCTCGAAGTGTTACGCATTGTAGTAATTCCTCTCATCCCCTGGACCATCTGCGATGGAAAGTTATGCCCCTAGATGAGGGAGGATAGGTGGTTACATGTGGAGGCTCGTCCAGGATGTACCCTGTACCCCAAAACCCTGCCTGACCCAGAGTCCTTGGGTCTAAAGTGTTGGCAGGCTTCCCATCCTAGTTAGGCCCTGTTGCGCAGAACAAAATGAGTTGTGGAGCAGGTCTGAATCATAAGTAGGCCTCGGCATGCCTGATGTGGTGTGTGCGCGTGACCAGCTGATCACGTGATCCTCAGGCTGACTGATTGGTGGATGGCAGAAGAGAAGCTACAGAAGCTGCAGAAGGAGCGCCATCTTTGGGAAAGTAATTGGAAGGAGCAAAGCCGAGAGGGAAAGAGAGCCAGTGAATAGAACACAGAGAGAGCTATTGCACACTCACCAAAAGCAGGAAAATGGACAGTACCGCCAAAAAAGTAAGCTGGTTCTTTATTGTGGGCACTGGGAGGCATAGCAGAGAGACTTGAGCAGACAGCTCAATGGATTGGTGCTTGATAGTATCTGGCAAGGACGAAGGTGGAGCATAGGTGACCCTCCCCCCCCCAAGGAGGAACCACTTACCACGGTTCCTGCATCACTGCTCTCCTGGCTTTGGAAGGCTTGGGGGAAAAGGATAAACTACTAATCGATGCATGAGGTTTGGGTATATGGGGGGGGGGGTGAGGGACAGAAGGTGTTGCCAGGTTGCCTGTGTGCAGAAACTGCACAGATATGCCACCTGTTCCAAATTTTGGGTTCCCTCCCAGTACCATCGCTAGCACCTATGTACTGTGGTCACTGGCTAGTGGGGATTCAGGAGACATCGACAGACTCTCCTTGGGGGAGAGGAGAGGTACTCGTGCCCATGTGGTTGAG
This sequence comes from Neoceratodus forsteri, assembly GCA_016271365.2. NCBI lineage: Eukaryota > Metazoa > Chordata > Ceratodontiformes > Ceratodontidae > Neoceratodus > Neoceratodus forsteri. The sequence continues at coordinate 158,259,195 of CM057456.1, read as the reverse complement.
ACCAGGCACATTTCCTCAGATGTTACTGTAGAAGCAGTAGCAGAAGAGAGTGCAGGAGGAAAATCAAGGTAAGGAGGTGACGGGGGGGGGGTGTCATCTGCCCTGCTCCCTGCTACTGGCTATCCCAGTGGCAGATGGAGGGGCAGGGGTCTCAGGAAACCAGTAGGAGATCCCCCAGGGCCCGGCTGTAGCACACCGGCTCTGTCCCCTAAGTCAGAGCCTGCGACTGGAGCCAAGTTTAGAAAAAAGCCCAGCGGATTTGGCTCCAAGTCTGTTCCTGCACCAACAGTACCCAGGGAGAGTGCTGGTGACCAAAGAGAGCTGGAGGAACTGGACGATGAGAAGTTCACTGGTACAAAATTCCAGTTCCAGGATTACCAAGTAAGTAGAGCAATCCCCAGGCCTTACCAGTGTCCGGTGATCACCTTGGCAGACTGTATCCCAAAGCTCCTGGTTCAGACCAAGACCCTACAGACCTGTATAGATGGGTTACATTCCAATGACCCGTTGAACATCAAATACTGAATGGGGATATGGTTACAAGCTGGGCAAGCCAGGAGGACCAGTGTAAGAGACGTGCCAGAATGGAGCCAGGCAGAGAGATGGGTCCATAGGAGGCTGAGTGTGCAGTATCCCCATATGAACTATCCCATATGTGCCAGAAAGGATATGGGACATTATCAAGGAGATGAGGGAGGAGTGGATCTTCAAAGAATAAATAGAATGTTTGAAGAATCGCCCCAGAGGACAAGGTGCCCCATCTCAACAGTTGATACAGCAGGCTTGGTCAATGTGTTGCACAGGGACTTGGTCTGGTCTGACCCTATTTAAACATTTGCTTTGGTCCAGAACTTGGCTGGGACACGGACCAAGTATTACACTTTAGACAGACTCTTTTGGAGCTGTAACCACCAAGTAAGACATGGAGTATTATTTCCCTCCAGGAGGGGGAAGCCTGCAACTTAGGCCTCCTGGAACACAGGCTAATGAACTGCACCGGGACAGTTGCTTGACAGAGCAGAACATGGTGACTGCATGTAGTTTTCTTTCTAAGGAAAAATGGGACTTGAAAATTATGATTATTCTTGGAAAAAAAAGTGTGTAAGATCATGAACAAATGCTGGTGTGGAAGCAGATGGAGACTGGTACGAGAGTGAGTGAATGATTTGGGAAAATGTACACAGAGTAACCCATTTCTATTTGGTGGGAGGTATATTGGGGTTTTGCTATAGTTTTAAAAACTAGCTCATTACTGTTTGAAATGTTTAATGGTAAAGTTTAATTATTAAGGAAGCAATGATTATGCTTGTCTGTTGATAAAGAAATGATGAAGGTTCTTTTAACAGTTTAAAAAGATTATCTCCTGGCGCCGGTAGGTTTTAGTTAGTAGGGTGTGCTTGGGTTTAGAGAGGCAGGTTGGGTGGTGCCTGTGGCCAGGCATGGTGTGTTTACTCTCAGAAGGCTGGGGAGTGCGCACACCCAGTTTGATGGAAGGAGACCATCACTGGACCCTTGCCATCATTCCCAGGAGGGAATAATTTTCTGGGTGGGGGAAAGAGTGTACGTTCCCCTTGCAGAAGGGGCTTATGCTCCCATTAGAAGCCCCTTTCCCCTTCCAACCCCCCCCCCAAAAAGAGCTAGGGAATTTATTAATTCTGGGGGAGTTAATCCTGCTGGATGCATCAAGGTGGCAGCAGAGGGCAGGTTAGGGAATCAATTAATCAAATCTTTATTTTACCAGGTGGAAGACTGTTGAGATAAACTCATTTTCGAGGTGGACCTGGAATTGGTACACAAAAGTCAATATGATACATACAAAGAGCTTCCTTGACAGGCAGCATGCAGGTACATACAATGGATATAGAACATAAGAGATATGCATGGCAGCATACAAGTTTATATACTAATACACGCAGGTCACTTACAATGCAGTCAGTTACAATAAATAGAAATTACACAGAGCATACACAGTAACTTTATAAGATCTACACTGTGTGTAGAAGGTAATAATAAGACGGGGAGAAGAGAAGGCCAGAAGAAGGATAGGAACATCAGTCTGCAGGGGAGGTAAGTTGCAACAAAAAAGGGGCCATGGTTTATGGATAAAGATAAGAGAACACCAGAAGAAAGCTGGGCCTGGGGAGTGAGGGTCATTGGCGGAAGCAGATGCATAGCTCTTTGAAGGACCGCAATAACAAGTTTTTGAAGAGAGACAGCGACACCAAAGTAACGAGGGGAAGAGTTTTTTGTGTGTTATTCCAGAGAACAGGAAGGGTGTGGCTTATTGCTGTTCTGCCAAAGCGCGATTTATCTTTAGTGATTGAGAGGCTTCTTAAAAGCTAGGTCTCAGAATTACAGACAGGTAGTCCATGATGTGTTGTGGCAGCTTATTGCTGATGGCTGTATAGATCCAGAGCACTGCATTCTTTTTCCTCCTGAGGCTAAGTGAATTCCATCCCACCCCACAGAAGAATATAGGGTGCAGTGATGAGTGGAATAGGGAGCATCAGTAATAAATCTAAGTGCCCAGTGATAAAGAGAATCAAGCTTGGAGAGGGCCACGCTCAAGCCATGCCCATACAAAAAGTCTGCATAATCTAGGAGAGGCATGAATATAGATTGTACTAACCTCTTTTCCCCTCCTGGGTTAAAAAAATGCTTAATCCTAAAGAAAATCCCAAGCCTCGGTTTTAGTTTTTTTGAAATTTCTTCTACATGGACCTTGAATGATAGCTTAAAGTCTACCCAGACACCTACATATTTGATGGATTCCACGTAATCCAGAGGCTCCCCTAACAGAGTGGCTATTTGAGGGGCCACACCCGGAGTGTGGGGTTTGGAGATGTTAACCGATGGTACGAAAAGCATAACTTTCGTTTTCTTAGCATTTAGGAGGAGCTTTGAGTACAAAAGGTTTCTCTGTGAAATATTAAATTCAGTTTGGAGGTCGCTGAATGCGAGCTCCAGGGTAGGCCTGGCAAGGTATAACACCATATTGTCAGCAAATAGGTGTGTGTTTGCTGACTTGATTCTGGCATTTAGGTTATTTATATAAATGGCAAATAGAAGTGGGCCTAGGATAGACCCTTGGGGTACACCTTTTGATAAGGTTTTTATAGGTGAGAGGTTACCCCCAGCCTTGACCTGCTGAAAACGATCAGTGAGGCAGTTAGCAAACCATTTCAGTGCCAGATTATTAAACACCAATATTCCTTAAAGTGGCCAGGAGCAGGGTGTGATCCACTGTATCAGCAGCCTTGCTAAGGCTGAGAAACGGGGCACATACATAGTTTGTGACATCCAGGGCATTCAACCAATTGTTCATGACCTCGGCAAGTGCTGAGATGGTACTATGGCAGGGCCGAAAGCCAGACTGGGCTGGGTTTAGCAGGTCATAGTTTTCCCAAGTACTGCCTAAGCTGGGAATTAACCACCTTTTCAAGTAGCTTGGAAAGAATAGGGAGCAGGGATATGGGACGGTAGTTGAAATCACTAGTGTTGCCACATCTAAAAAGCAGAATAATGTGGGCGGTTTTCCATATGGCAGGAGGGAGCCCTCAGCAAGGGACATGCTAAAAAGGGGAGTAATTTTTTTTTTTTTGGGAGAGAGAAGACATAGTAGCCAATTTTAAGGTAGTACAGCTCAATTAGATCTGCGCCTGTGCTCTTCCTTGTGTCCAATTTAAGTATGACATCCTCTACCTGCTTCACAGAGACTGGGCTAAATGAGTAGGCTCTGCCTTAGGAAGGTGAGGTTGGATAAGGGCAATCCGGGCTTAGGTTACACAGCTGCACCCGGAGACTGTTGACTGGTGAAGCATCACATGCTAGACCTGCTGTAGCAAAGTGGTCATTAAAGAGATCAAGAATGTCCTGTTTGTCAGTAGTGGGCGAAACACCAGACAAGATTTTAGGTGGGAACAGGCTAGCAGAGTTGTGTCCTTGAACTTGCTTTAGAGTTTTCCAGAACTGAGATGTTCAAGTGCAAGTTTGGTGCAGTAATAGTTTGCTTTCTCAGCCCTAGTCATCCTGGTACACCAGTTTCTGGCAGCTCTGAATGCGGCCCAATCCACAGGGTGTTTGATTTTTCTTGCCCTTCTACACAGGGAGTCCCTGTGCAACAGCTCTGCCTTCAGACTAGCAGTGAACCATGGACAAGATTTCTTCATAGTGCGAGTTTTAACTAGCGGCGCATGTTTATTAATGGTGCCAAGGACAATATTATGGAAGGATTCGTAGGCTTCAGCTACTGAAGGGTCCAGATAGAAATCCTGCCAGTTTGCGTATTGGAGGTCAGATAGGAAGGCATTTATGTCAAAGTTCCATCGAGTTCACTTAAAGGTATATTTAGAGAAGGAAACAGTCTTGAGGGTGGTCCGCATGCAGGCTATGACAGTGATCGCTAAAGTTGTTAAAGAATACGCCTTAGTGTGAATAAAGATGGGGTTTGTTGACCAAGATGATGTCTAGCAGGGTACTATGGGAAGGTTTTTTTTTTTTTAGGTTGGATTGAGTAGCTTCTGTTATAAATTGTTGACAGCCCATGGTTATATCACAAAGCTTTTTTAGGGGTAAGGATGCAGTGGAGAACCAGTCCACATAAAGGTCATCTGTAAAAATAATGACCTCAGATGGTATGGAGCCTAGGACATTAGATAAGTGTAGCAGCACCTAGTTCCTTGCAGAGGGTGGCCTATAGCAACCGATGATGTAAATAGGAGTCAGTGGGGATAGTTGCAACTTGTGTCATGCATTCAAATTCCAGAGGAACGGAAGTGGAGTCAACTACAGTCACAGTGAATTTGACCCAAACAAATAGGTATGCCCCCACCCCTTGATAACCCGTCTGTCCTATAGACATTGTACGAGGGGATGTTTATATCATAATCTGGGGTAGAAGGCCTCAGCCATGATTCTGTCACCACTACGATGTCGAGAGTAGTGAGGTTGAACCAAGTCTGTATAGCATCAAATTTCTTTAGCAGGCTACAGGCATTTAAGTGGATAAGGCTTAGCCCCTTTATCTGGGGTAGGTCAGAGGGAGCAGGGATGGGGAGGGGAGGACTAGGATTGGGTGAGACATTCCACATGCAAATAAGCAGCAAAAGGAGAAGTTTTATAAGTGTTTAGTAAAAGCCTAAACAGACAGGATCTGGCCCTTTTGCGGGGGGCTGGAGTTGGTGAAGGTAGGTGGAGGGAAATACGTGGTACAAGGGCACAAGGAAGCATATAAGAGAATCGCAACAGAAGGGGTACACATAAGGGATGGGTGGAGGGAGGACCAGAGTTGCTTTCTGCAGCTGGTGTAATGCAAGACGGTAGGGCAACTATGCCCATGTGTTGGAATAGTAAGAGTAAAATTAGGTAAAAGGGTGTACGCAGGAGAATGAGGATGTATATTGCCCAACCGAGGACTATAGAATGAAGCTGTAGGACCAGGTTCAGGATATGGGTCCAGGGTGAGGTCACGCAAGACTGATAGGCACCCCAACCAAAATAATAGGGAACTCATTGTCGACCCCAGGCTGTGACGCAGTTTGCACTACAGAACAGGATGCAGAGCAAACGTTTTATGATAATCTTTGCTAAGCTAGGTATTATGGTAGTTAGAGCAGGGAAGAAGTATAAGGAGTGAAAGAACGTAGGCAACATAGGGTAACAGGATGGTGCAGTGATAGGGTATTACCTTTAGAGTGGAAGGTCCAATGTTCGAACCTGGGAAACAGGAACATCAGAGAGAGCAGGACAGGGGAAGAAGGGAAGGGCAAACAGCAATGAGAGGCAAGGGAACTGTGCAAAAGGGATAGGTAGAGGGCAGAAATAGCGAGAAAATATGGGAGTACAGCTAGCACAATACTGACCCCTGCAGGTCAGCAACTACAAGGAGCAAATGGAAAGATGAGGACTTAGGTAAAGTCACATGACCAGATGTAACCTATATATTTATGGCCGACCTTGGGTGGGAGGGGCAGTCGATGCAAAGTGCCGACGGGCAAACACCCCTCTCCAAACCTCGTAGTACAGGAGCAGGTCCTTGCTCCTTACCTTACTAAGCCACCACTGGGTGTCTGCTCTGTTTCCGCGTGAGCCTGGAGAGGTATATAAGGCTGGAGACGGAAGTTTTGGGGCCTTTCCAGCCCAGGCACTAGGCTGGAGGAGCAGGGCAGGCAAGGAAGAAGCTCAACAGTCCAGGCTGGGCCTGTGGGGGACCCCCCACCCCAAAGTGGCAGACAAAGATGGCATCTGCAGTGATGTGGCATCGAGGAGTCTGGAAGGGAGCTCCGAGAGGAGGATGGTCAGCCAGGCACCTGCGTCAGCGGGAACAGGGAGGTGCAGGTGGTAGAAGGCCAGGATAGGCAGGAGCCCATGTGATCTCATGAAAGAGTGGCTTGGGCTGCCAGGGCTGTGGGGACTGTGGTAGGGTTCCCACAGGGGAGCCAGTGGCATTGGTTCTTCCCCATAGCGGAGTTGCAGGATGGCCCAAGTGTAGAGGAAGCTGGGGGGGGGGGCACCCTTCACCCATACAAAAGGACCTGCATGGAGGGGCAGGTCCCAGGGTGCCGGCATTTAAGGACTGGGTGGACCGCAGGTCTTAGGACAGGCCTTGGAGGGGTAGTCCCTGGCGGGAGCTTATTTCAAGCCCAGGATGTGTTGGCATGTAGGCCAGAGGCAGGGACCAACTTGAATGGTCATCTGGGAGTTCAGTGAGGAGTATGGGCGCCATGTGTGGAGGACTGGGTTGCTTGGGGGTGCCTTAGCGGTGCCAAGACTCAGGGGTCTCCAGTAGCAGGGTAGCCCAAATGTAGGTAGCTCGGGTACTGGAGCAGGGCTGGGTTTGAGGGCCACTACACCAGTAGAAGAGAGACAGTGCAAGTACATGGCTGTAGAGGACCGTTGCCATGAGGCTGGGTGTACCGGCAGGTTCAGGTTCTATGTGGAAGGAAAGAAAATGGGTTACATGGCCTGGGTTGGAGAGGGAAAAATCCTGGTAACCCGCTTCTCTGCGCTGGAGAGAGGGCAGCCAACCAGTGCCAGACCAGGACAGCGATTGAGGAAAAGGGGAACCAAGAATAGGAGAAGTAGAGAGATTTGGCTTACCAGCGCCAGTAGCCTGTAGCTTCTTCAAGGGAGGAGGTTGCTTGGGTAAATCATCCAGGAATTCACAGTTGAAGATAACCTGCTTGTACTGCCTGTATACTAGTTATGCTGCTCGAAAAGTATAGCTTGGGTGAATTGTACAAAGTTTATGTAGCCCCATGGAGCTGCTTTATTTATTTGATGAAAGATGGGACCCCTGTGCTCCAGAAATCATTTGGGGTGCAGGTGCTAAAATAAAGAAGCTGGTCAGGAAGAAACTTGATAGTGATTCTCTCTTTAAAGTTAGAGGGGGTAAGTATGAAATGGAACCCCTCCCCCCCCGTGTCTAATTTATTTCATAAGTTGTAATTCCAGAAGGTTTTCCATCATACTGCATTAGGATCAAGGAGCTCAGAAGAGACAGGAGGCAGCAGGTTAGAGGTCCTGCGTCTGGTGGCCAGAGGTTTGGGGTGAAGCCAGGTTTTGCAGGCAAGATCAAGAGTGCATGTTGTGATGAAGCTATCGAGAGGTAGGATAGCCTTTTTTCCTATCTTTATTTGTGGTGCACTAGCTTGGAGTGTTATGCATTGTGGTAATTCCTCTCAGCCCCCTGGACCATCTGCAATGAAAAGTTATGCCCCTAGATGAGGGGGATGGGGGTTACAGACAGTTTCTCGAATCACCAGGGCCATTTGTGATATGCAGTCAGCCTGCTTTCACTCTCTGTTCATATGCACAACAAAAAAAAAAAATGCCGAATGTTTGCTTGCTGGCATTGGTAGTGTAGAAGTTACAGAGCTGCGTAATAGGAATGGCAGTGAAGTACTGAACTGAAGCCAACCCCACCACCACCCTGCAGAGAGTGACAGGCATTGGGGTGTGCGTTTGGGTCGTCAGGCGTAACAGCCACGCCATTTCACCACACCCCACCCTGCGGAGACTGACAAGTGTCACGTGTTCCTTGGGGTCTTTGACCCTTATGCGCACCCCATTTCATTAGGAAATATGGTGAGATGGGTGCGATACAGGAGCATGGGGTGAAGTTTGGGGCCGAAGAGTCCAAGGCATACCTCGATGCCTCTCACTGACTGCAGGGTGTGGAATGGTATGAGCATCACAGGCAAGAATCCCAAGTCACACCCCTGATGCCTGTCACTCTCTATAGGGTTGGGTGTTATAGTTGAAAACCTTAATACCTCAGGCATTCGTTGGTATTTTCACTCCAAATTTTCAACATGTTTGTTTTGTGACCCCACCTCATGAACAGGGGGGAATATCAGTTTGTTAGCCAAAAGCTGCTAATGCACACTGACTACGGCATTTAGGACCACAGGTGCAAAAACATTCTGAACAGGATGTAAAAAATGACAGCTGTACTCTTTCATGGGGAGGTGTAAAAAATGGCTATGTTGCAAATCTGTAGTGAAAATATTAAAAATTAAATGGTGAAGTCACGAGCGTACATAGAAACTGTGCAACGCACACCCGTAATATAATTAGGTTGGGGATTTTTTTTTTTACAGCAGATTGTCAACTCAGGCATTTTGGTGCCTCCCGATCATGAACAGTGTCGCTGTGATTTTCTTTATCTGTCCCGAACAATGATTTCCCACAGTGACCACGTATCTCTGCACTGAAAATGTGAAAACACACTTCAGCCATGTTGTGAAAAATGACAGCTGTACTGTTCATAAGGAAGTGTGGAAAAATGTCACTGGTGAAAATCTGGACTGAAAATATTACAAAGTCATGAACTAACGAGGGTGCGTGGAAACTGCGCAATGCTCACTTGTAACACAGTCATTTTATGGACTTTTGTCACCAAATTTTTAACATAGCCATTTTAAGACCTCTGCTCATGAACAGTGTAACTGTGATTTTCTTAATCTGTCCTAAACATTGCTTTAGACACCAACAGCACCATTGTAATACGTGTCTTGAACACACATTTTGGGCAACATATGAAAAATTGCAGCTGTACTGTTCATAAGGAAGTTTAATAAAATGGACATGTTGAAAATCTGGAGTGAAAATATTAAATTTGCAAACTTACGAGCATGCATAGGAACTGTGCAACGCACGCTCATAAGTGTCATTTTTAGGAATTTTTTCACCAAATTTTCAACATAGCCATTTTAAGACCTTTGCTCATGAACACTGTCACTGTGATTTTCTTAATTTGTCCCGTACATTGATTTTGCACACTGACTGCGCCATTGTGCGCTACATGGGCGGAAGCACATTTTGGGTGAGATGTGAAAAATGACAGCTGTACTACTCATAAGGAGGTGTGGTAAAATGGCAATGTTGAAAATGTAGAGTGAAAATAATTGAAAATTCGCGAAACTTACGAGCCTGCGTAGGAACTGCACGCGCCTTTCAGTAAAACAGTCATTGCAGAATTTTGGCGCAAATTTTCAACTTGGGGTTTTGGGACCTTCTCATGAGTGATGTCATTGTCATGGCATTATTCAGGCCGAAGGGTGATTTCGTGCGCAGTGACTGCGAAATCACCCTTGAGCCTAATCTTCTCATGACAGTTTTATCATTCATGAAGAGTCTAAACATGTTAGTGATTGAAAATTCAAAAATACCTGGATATACAATAAAGTTGAAACCCCTATCTAGCCCATTATATAGCTTATCGGCATTTCCTCCAGTTCGCGGTTGGCTTTGAAGAGTGCAGAAGTGTTCCCGGTCCACCAAAGATCGTCGCGCAGGTCTGGAGGTAAGTATGGGGTGAGGGGTGTGGGGAGGCTGGGTGCGCAGTGGGTGGAGTGCGGGTTGTGGGAGGGGCAGGGAGACAGCGTTGGACCGTTTTTCTTTACAGGTTAAAACAAAATGATGATGTGGGACATTTGCTACTGGGGTGGGCTCCCAGCGTGGCAGAAGCAGTGTGTAGAGGCGTTCAGCCCGATGGGGATTGGGCACCCCGTCGGCCCTAAGGATACATTGCCACGCTGGGGTGGGCTCCCAGCATGGCATTTATTACTTCGGGGAGGAACAGTGGAGCCGGCGGGGATTGGGCACCCCGTCGGCTATATTATTAGTTGCCACACTGGGGTGGACACCCAGGGTGGCATTTAAAACCTTGGGGGCGGGGAGCAGCAGCACAGCCGATGGGGATTAGCACCCGTCGACTATACAGTGCGATAATGAGGCGCGCCACGCCTGCGTGGCGTCTGTGACTGTGGGGAAGGGAGCTCTTGCGTGAGCAGCCTTATCTTATCGCTGCTCACTCAAGCGTAGCTCCCCTTTCAGCTGCAATGCCACTGCATTTTGGGCGTGTCATAGACAGCTCCAGAATGCATTGGCTTACAGGGGCCCCGCCTGCCAGCACACTGACTGAATTGGAGGAGGTGACACCTCTGAAATCTCCGATGATGGCACTATGTTTCTTGCACATGCGTGCAAGCAAACATAATTACTCACCATAGTAATATTGTTTCTTCCAAGGTGTCGTCTAGTATGCTTCACAAGTGCAGTATGCCAGCTAAGTTCAGCTGCCCCGGAGGTGAAGACAATGTTAATGAATAAAGGACATTGGCCAATCAGAAAAGAGAGAGAGGGGAGTGCTGCCTGCAGTCAGCCTGAAGGGCTTCAGAACTGTTTTGACACTGGAAAAGGGGAAAAAACTATGTCCCAGTATAAAAAACTGCTACAATAAGAATAAAACTATTTAAAAACTACCCATAACAGCAAACAGTGAAAAGAACTACTTAGAGAAAAGACTATATACAAAAAGATGCAGAGCCAAACAGAGTAAGATTATGTATGTAAGGATGGGTGGGAGTTTTAAGCATACTAGAAGACACCTTGGAAACAATATTACTACACGGAGTAATTTTTTCTTCTCACCCCCAGGGTCTTATATTATGCTTCACAGGTGCAGACTAAAAAACAGTATAGTTGGGAGGCAGGTACAGAACCTACTTTGGAAACTAGCTCTGCAGCACCGCTGTACCAAATCTAGCATCTGATCTGGGCTGCACCTCCAAGCAGTAATGCTTTGTGAATGTATGGATGGTTCTCCATGTGGCTGCATTGCAGATGGCAATCAAGGGAATATCCCTTGCTGCTGCCACTGTGGCAGCAGTGCCCCTAGTAGAATGGGCCCCTTAGCCCCGGGGGGGGGGCGCTATTTGTCAGCTTAGCTATTGCAAAAATGGATACAAGAGACAATCCAGCGAGAAATGGTCCTTTTAGTAGCAGGTCTACCTTTGCCCACCTCATCACAGGTGAGGAAGATCTGAGTTTGCTCTTCTCTGAATGGTTTGGTATGCTCCAAATAGTGAGATAGAGCCCACTTCACATCCAGACTGTGCAGCTTATGCTCACCTGATGTGGATTTTTCTATGAAAAATACAGGTAGGGTGATGGACTGGTTGAGGTGGAACTCAAACTACCTTGGGCAGAAACCTTCTGTTCATCCCAAGGACTACCTTGACCTTGTGGGAAATTGTACAGTTAGGCTCAATGCACAGGGCCTGTAGCTCTGAGATCCTCCTTGCTGAGGTGATGGCAATGAGGAAGAGAGTCTTCCAGGTGACATATTTTAGGTCAGCCATAGCCATGGGCTCAAAGGGAGGTTTCCTGAGCTTGGCTATACAGAGGTTCAAGTCCCAGGGAGAGACAGGCTCCCTCAGAGGAGGCTGAAGGTATAGTAAGCCTTTGAAAATGGGCTGAGAAATTATGGATTTCTGCTTGCCCATGGAAATGTAAGCCGAAACGGCAGCCAAGTGCACCTTGAGGGAAGAGGCTATGAGGCCTGCTGTTTGTAGGTGTACCAGGTAGTCCAATCATGTAAGAGGATTAACATTCATAGGGTCTATCCTCTTGTCCTTACACCAGAGAGAAAACCTCTTCCACTTAGAAGCATAGGTCTTCTTAGTATTAGGTGTTTTTGCCATTCAGAGGATTTTCATAACTTACTCAGAGTACTGAGAATCTGGGAACTCTAACTCCCCAAGTACCAGGCCTTGAGGTGAAGAGACTGAATGTTGGGGTAAGCTGTTCCCATCCGAGGAAGAGTCAGAAGACTGTGGGTTGCTGGCAGCCTGATGAGCTTCCTGGTCGACAGGGTGAGGAGCAGGGAGTACAAAGGCTGTCTTGCCCAATCTGGAGCCACCAGAATCATGGTGGCTGGTTGATCTCAGAGCTTGAGAAGTACTCTCTAAATCAGAGGGAAGGGAGGAAATGCATAAAGTAACTTCCCTGTCCAATCCAGAGTGAGGGCATCTACTGGGAGGGTTCCCAGTGCTGGAGGCCTGCAACAGTAGTGTGGGAGCTGGTTGTTGAGGTTGGACACAGACAGATCCACCTCTAGTACCCCTCACCTTCTGAACACTGTGGCAAGGACCTGCTTGTTCAGGGTCCATTCATGGTGACCCTGACTGATGAGACTTAGGACGTCTGCCAGTGTTGTCCTTGCCTGGGAGAGGAATGGCTGACAAGAGTCATGTCCAGGGAGTAGGCCAAGAACCAAATTCTCATTGCCTCTGTGCAGAGTTTGGAGGACCTTGTACCCCCCTGTTTGTTGATGTAGAACATGGCAGTGGTGTTGTCTGTTCTTATCTGAACTAAATGACTCCCCAGATGTGAGGCAAAGGTCTTTATGGCAAGGTTCACTGCTCTGAGTTCCAATAGACTGATGTGGCATGTGGATTCTCTTGGTGCCCATGTGCCACTTATGGACTGGTTGTCCAGATAAGCTCCACAACCTAGGAGGCAGGCATCTGTTGTCAGAACTTTTGAGGGCTGAAAAATCTAAAAGGGTACCCCCGTCTGAGATTTTCGGCCTCCTTTCACCAGGCCAAGGCCTAGAGCAGAGTTCTTGTGACTGGCACTAGTTTTTAGAAAGAATCCTTTTTCTGGGACCAGTGAGACCTGAGGTGATACTATATGTCCCTCATTTGAAACCTGGCACCTGGGACAATGGCAGTCATTGAGGCCATGTGGCCCAGAAGTCTAAGGAAGTGCCTGGCTGGCCTTGGCTGGCCTAGAGAGAATGAGTTTGCCAGACTGAGGAAAGTCTGGAGTCTGTCCACAGGAAGGAAAGTCCTTCCCTTTACAGTGTTGAGCACCGCTCCTATAAAGTCCAGGATCTGAGAAGGCTGGAAGTAAGACTTTGAGTTGCTAATTAAGCCCAAGGATTGCAAGGTGTTTTTTGCTAGGTCCCGGGCTTCCGTGACATCCTACAGTGACTTGGCCACTATCAGCCAGTTATCCAAGTAGAGGAAGACAGACACCCCCTGTCAAGAAAGTGAACTGCCACCACTGCCAAGCACTTTGCGAAAACTCTGGGAGCTGAAGTGAGTCCGAAAGGCAAGGCTACAAACTGGTAAAGACCTGATGGCAGCCTGAACCAGAGGAATTTCCTATGGGACTGCCTTATTGGAATATGGAAATGGGCGTCCTTCAGGTCTAGGGAGACTAGCCAGACCCCTTGTTTCAGGGAATGGATAACCTGATTTAATGTTACCATTTTGAGTTTTGGTTTCAGCAGATGCTTGTTCAAGAATCTGAGGTCCAGGAAAGGTTGCCACTCCACATTTTTCTTTAGGGTGAGAAAATACACGGAGTAGATTCCATTTTCCCATTGAGGAAAGGGGACTCTCTCCACTGCTTTGGCTGCACAGAGATTTTTCACCTCCAGCTCCAACAGCGACTTTTCTGTTGAAGATAGGGATTTTGAGAGTTTGGGGCATTGAAAGGGGGGGAAATCTTTTGAACTGCAGAGAGGCCCTGACTCACTAGGTCCAGCAACCATTTGTCTGCGGTGATGAGCTGACAGTGTTGGAGGTAGTAGGAGATCCTACCCCTACTGGGAGAGGAGAAGTGACCTGAATGCAGTCAGGAGGACTGCTGTTTAGCTTGGGCACTGGAAGCAGCTGTGGAGGAGGCTCTTTGGCCCCTCCTTCCCCTGCCTCTGAAGAAACCTCTTTTCTGTGAAAAATCCATGGGCATAGGATAGAATGCCCTAGGGAAGTACCCTCTGCCTCTACTCCCTCAGGCCTGGGGTCTTTGAGAAGTAGAGGGCTTTTTCTTGGTCGTATTGCTCCTGTACATAGTCTTGTACTCATTCACCTTGTTCATGTAGGCCTCAGGTTTATCCCCAAACAGGAATTATTCTCACAGGGAAAATCCATTGCTTTTGCTTGGGTGTCCTGTGAAAGGTTAGCAGTTCTTAACCAAGCAAAATGCTTAGGGGATATGGCCTGTGCCATGACCCTTGTAGCTGTGTCACTATTGTCCACAGCCACATGAAACTGGTACTTAGTGGCTTCTATGGCTGACTTAACAGTTTCTGCAACATCCTGAACCATAGTGTCTCCACCATGTTGTACTATGGTCAGAATAGATTTCAATTGAGCTCTTTGGTAGCAGGCTGCATATGCCATGTAAGAGGACAGGCATAGCAGTGGGGAGGCAGTTGTATAGGATTTTATGCCCATAGACTCTAGCTTTTTAGAGTCCTTGTCAGAAGGCTGAGGAGTAAGGGGTATAATTAGCCTTGTCACAAGCAGCTGCTCAGACCACCCCCTGGTGGTCTGGATGGGTATCAAGTCAATACTGTGCAAACACTTCAGTGCAATAATGTTAGAGCAAACGCAAACCGCGAATGACAAATGTAAGCGTCTACCAATATCACCGCGTACCACATCGCAATGTCTTATTTACAGATTTAAAGGTCACTTCAATCAGTCTGATTGCTGGTCTTAGTGTTATCAAGTGTATAAATACATCAGCTTGATTGCTAGTCTTAGTGCTATCAAGTATATAAATACAGGCGTCCTATAGGGGCACTTGGTAGTCTATATTCTGTAGTCATGCCGTTGAAGTTTGTGAGTAGTCAGCGTGGCCAGCAGCTCCTTTCCCATAATGGTTTCTTATACAGAAAGAAGAGGCTGTATGGGGAAACTACTTACTGGAAATGCTGCAACTATGACAAAATGCGTTGTGCAGCAAGATGACACACACATAATGACTATCACAAAGTTTCTCTATGAGCATTATCACATGCCCGATGCTGGGGCTGAGGCTATCTGCAAGGTTTTACAAAATGTGAAAGAGAAAGCTGTGTCTTCTTAGGAGGGCACTCACCAGATAGTTGCTGGGGCAACAAGCAGTCTTGACCCTGCAATCTCTGGAAAACTGCCCTCAGTAGCTTACCTAAAAAAGAACTACTCAGCGAGCCACACAAAGAGCTTCTGTGGCTCCAGTATTGCCGACATGCCTGTCAGAGCTGCAAATACCTAACCAGTTCTTTGTTACAGATCGTGGGAGCAGTTTCTGTGTTTTGACAGTGGGTCAGAGGACAGTGAGAGGTTTCTTATATTTGCAGCGCATTGGAATTTGCAATACATGCTGATGAGCAAACACTGGTACGCCGACTGTACCTTTAAATCATCTCCACCTCTTTTTTCTCAACTGTATACTATTCACGGAGTTCATTATACAGCTGTCATTTCAACAGTATTTATATTAATGTCAAGCCACACATATGGTGCCTATGTCAAAGTACTCACAGCAATAAAAAACAAGCATTTATCAATGCCGAATGTTTGCTTGCTGGCATTGGCAGTGATAGCGTAGAAGTTACAGAGCTGCGTAATAGGAATGGCAGTGAAGTATTGAACTGAAGCCAACCCCACCACCACCCTGCAGAGAGTGACAGGCATTGGGGTGTGCCTTTGGGTTGTCAGGCATAACGGCCACGCCATTTCACCACACCCCACCCTGCAGACACTGACAAGTGTCACGGTGTGCCTTGGGGTCTTTGGCCCTTATGCGCACCCCATTCCATTAGGAAATATGGTGAGATGGGTGCGATATAGGAGAATGGGGTGAACTTTGGGGCTGAAGAGTCCAAGGCATACCTCGATGCCTCTCACTGGCTGCAGGGTGTGGAATGGTATGAGCATTACAGGCAAGAATCCCAAGTCACACCCCTGATGCCGTCATTCTCTACAGAGTTGGGCGTTATGGTTGGAAACCCTAATACCTCAGGCATTCGTCGGTATTTTCACTCCAAATGTTCAACATGGTTTTTTTGTGACCCCCACCTCATGAACAGGGGGAATATCAGTCTGTTAGCCGAAAGCTGCTTATGCACTGTGACTACGACATTTAGCACCACAGGTGCAAAAACATTCCGAACAGGATGTAAAAAATGACAGCTGTACTGTTCAAGGGGAGGTGTAAAAAATGGCAATGTTGCAAATCTGCAGTAAAATATTTAAAAAATGGTGAAATCACGGCGTACATAGAAACTTTATTACAGCACACCGTAATACAATTAGGTTGGGATTTTTTTTTTTTTTTTTTAACAGATTGTCAACTCAGGCATTTTGGTGCCTCGATCATGAACAGTGTCACTGTGATTTTCTTTATCTGTCCCGAACAATGATTTCCCACAGCGACCATGTACCATCTCTGCGCTGAAAGTGCTAAAACACACTTCGCCATGTTTGAAGAAAATGACAGCTGTACTGTAAATAAGGAAGTGTGGAAAAATGCCACTGGTGAAAATCTGGACTAAAATATTACAAAGTCATGAACTTACGAGTGCGTGGAAACTGCACAATGCTCACTGTAACACAGTCATTTATGGACTTTGTCGCAAATTTTCAACATAGCCATTTTAAGACCTCTGCTCACGAACAGTGTAACTGTGATTTTCTTAATCTGTCCCAAACATTGCTTTCACACACCAACAGCACCATTGTGCACTACATGTGCGAAAACGCATTTTGGGTGGCATATGAACAATGGCAGCTGTACTGTTCATAAGGAAGTGTAATAAAATGGCAATGTTGAAAATCTGGAGTGAAAATATTAAATTCGCAAACTTATGAGCATGCATAGGAACTGCGCAACGCACGCTCATAAAACAGTCACTTTTAGGAATTTTTTCACCAAATTTTCAACATAGCTATTTTAAGACCTCTGCTCATGAACAGTGTCACTGTGGTTTTCTTAATTTGTCCCGTACATTGGTTTCGCACATCAACTGCGCCATTGTGCGCTACATGGGCGGAAACACATTTTGGGTGAGATGTGAAAAATGACAGCTGTACTACTCATAAGAAGGAATGGTAAAATGGCAATGTTGAAAATCTGGAGTGAAAATATTGAAAATTCGCGAACTTACGAGCGTGTGTAGGAACTGCGCATTCTCACAGCTCATAAAGCGATCGTTTTGAATTTTCACCAAATTTTCAAAATAGGCTTCTGAGAGCCCACCTTATGAACACTGGCAGTGTCGTTATAATCAGGTCCAAAAGGTGACGCACGCAGGACTGCGAATCACCCTTCGGCCTGAATAACGCCATGACAGTGACAGCATTCATGAGAAGGTCCTAAAACCCCCATGTTGAAAAATTTGGTGCAAAATTCCAAAAATGCATGAGATATGCAACTAAGTTGAAAACCCCTATCTATCCCATTATACAGCTTACCGGCATTTCCTCAGTTCGGGTCGGCTTTGAATAGTGCAGACGTGTTCGGTCCACGAAGATCATTGCGCCAAGCTCCGGAGGTAAGTATGGGTGGGGTGTGGGGAGGCAGGGTGCGCAGTGGGTGGTGCGGATTGTGGGGAGGGGGGAAGACTGCGTGGGACCGTTTTTCTTTACAGGTACTTAAAAAAAAAGACGCGGGACGTTTGCCACACTGGGGTGGACTCCCAGCGTGGCAGGATGGCTGGGGGGCTGTGGAGCTGACGGGATTAGGCACCCCGACATAATATCTATTGCCACGCTGGGGTGGGCTCCCAGCGGGCACCCTGTACTCGGGGAGACAGTGAAGCCGACGGGATTGGGCACCCCGTCGGCTATAGTGTGTGCGCTGTTAAAGCACACAGTATGCCCGCGTGTGTGTAGGGGAGCTGCGCATGTGCAGGCTATATCTTTATCACTGCTCACCGGGGTAGTCCCCTTCAACTGTATGCCACTGCATTTTGGAGCTTCACAGACAGCTCCAGCATGCATCGGTGAACAGGGGCCGCGCCTGCCAACACACTGACTGAATTGGAAGAGGGGTTGACACCTCCAAACACTCAGATGATGGCACTATGTTTCTTGCACTTGCGTGCAAGCAAACATAAGCATTTGTCAATGCCAAATGTTGATTGCTTATATGTGCTGTTTAGGAATTTGGAAGTGAAAGTACCATGGCTAAGAACTGTCATGTGCCCCCCCCCCCCCAAAAAGACATCCACTGTGTCTTTCTGTTCAGTATTCACAGAAGAGGGGGAAGGGCAAGGGGCACAGCAGTTGCAAATGCGTGAAGTGGTGGACAATAGTTCATTCACAGGCAGAAGAATCCTGCAGAAGGTGAGTAAAGTGAAGATGGACAAAGTGATGGGACCAGATGGCATACACCCAAGGATATTAAAAGAACTGTGAAGGGAAATAGCAGTACCTCTGGAAGCCATGTTGACAGAGTCATTCAACACAGGGGTGGTACCAGAGAATTGGAGGAGGGCACATGTGGTCCCGCTAAACAAATCCAGCAGTATGGAGGAGGCAGAGAACTATAGGCCAGTCAGCCTCACTTCAGTAGTGGGGAAGATCATGGAAACATTGGTTAAAGAAAGGACAGTGGGGCATCTAGAAGCCATCGGAGGCCAGGACCATAGGCAACATGAATTCACAGTGGGGAGTTCATGTCAGACAAATCTGGTTGATCTCTGACTGGGTGACAAAGGAAGTAAAATCAGGGTGGGGCAGTGGACAACGCTTACCTTGATGTAAGCAAAGCCTCCGACACCGTCCCCATAGGAGGCTGATAAAGTAGCTGAGTAGGCTGGGCATGGAGGAAAGGGTGGTGAACTGGGTAACAGACAGGAGGCAGAGAGTGGGGGTAAATGGGGCGCAGTCTGGGGAGAGGGGTGACCAGTGGGGTGCTGCAGGGAATGGTCCTGGGGTCAGTCCTGTTCAATGTCTTCATTAGTGACATTGCAGAAGGGCTGAAGGGAAAGGTCTGCCTGTTTGCAGATGACACCAAGATGTGTAACACAGTGGATACTCCAGAGGGGGTGAAGAAAATGAGGAGGGACCTGGGAAGCTTGAGAAATCGTCTGAGGACTGGCAACTGAAGTTCAATTCAAAAAAGTGCAAAATTATGCACCTGGGACACAGAAACCCTGGGGAAAGGTACAGGATTTTTAGTGGGGGAGAGATTGCTGACAGTCACAAATAAGGAAAGGGATCTGGGGGTTCTTATTTCAGATGACCTGAAAATGTCAAGGTGGTAAGGCAGCTGGGAGGGCCAGTGACATGCTGGGGTACATAGGCAGGGGTATCACCAGCATAAGGAAGGAGGTAGTGATGTCATTATATAAAACCATGGTCAGGCTTCACATAGAGTACTGTGTGCGGTTCTGGAGTTCACACCTTCATAAGGATATTAACAAGCTGGAGATGGACCAGAGAAGGGCAAATGAGATGGTACAGAGCTTGCAACACAAGACTTATGAGGAGAAATTAAGGGACCTCAATATGCACTCACTGGAAGAGAGGGAAAAAGGGGATATGATAGAAACATTCAAGTACCTCAAGGGTATAAATATAACTACTGAGAAGCAGGAGACTGCTGCTGTAGGTATATGTGCCAGCTTCTGTGCGATATTCTTTTGTTCTTATAAATCTGTAATCTCCAGTATTTCAGTAACCACATAACCACACTGCCTTCTTTAGGCAATGTTATGCTGGTTGATGCCTGGTGTCAGATGGCAGACACAGGGCTCATCAGATTGTGTTGCCATTTGAAAAACTTCAGAGAGTTTTCTTTTACTGGAAAGCATTTTGGAAAGCTGGTGAAGGTCTCACAATTTTTATTATGATTTGATCTCCTTATGTCTGTCCCCTTTGGTCCCCCATCCCCACACCCCAACAGTCATCAGTGGCCACAGCTGCAGCCTTCTTCTTGGCAAGATGGTGGGTGAGAAACAAAGAAACAGAATTTGACAGCAGATAAGGACCGCTTGGCCCACCTAGTCTGCCCATTTCCCTACCTGATGTATAAGCTGCAGATTCTAGTTAAACAGCTTACTTCCTCCTACCCCTCCAGTAGAATTGCCTTATGTCTGTCCGTGAGCAGCTGCCTTCACAGTCTGTGAAGTCTGACATCTTTCAGTGCCGCTTATTGATCATCTTCCAACAGAGGCAAGGCGCTGCCAGCCCAGAGCTAACCAAGGACAAGCAGGTTTCAAAAAAGGGAAGAAATGGAGTGAGCAAGAATCAAGTACTCATTCAGATGCAGCGTCAATTTTAAGATCAGCATACTGGTGTGGACACTGCAAATAGAACCCCAGCTCTTTAAGCAGCCTTATGAAGAGTAAAAGCTTCTCGAAGCACTGGGGTTCTGTTTTTTGTATTGCAAGTGGGTTGCATCTAATTCGGTAATTTACTGTACCATACATCTAGATGTATGGTAGGGCCAACTTTAAATAAACACTGCACCTGAATCAACACATGGTGCCATGGAAACAGAATTTCTCGGCAGGAAAGGACCGCTCAGCCCACCCAGTCTGCCCAAGTGTTCTCTACCTACTTGTAACTCCTGCCTGTATATGTTACTGCATGTCTTACTCTGTGCCTGCATCCATCAGAACCTCGTTATGAATGAGCTTGCTTAATGGATTTTTCCTGCAATGAACTTGAACCTACTCCACTTCCATAGCCCTATTGATCTCCGTTGACCCACTCCTTCCCTTTTTTTTAATATACCCCATATATATCCCATGCATGCTTCATGCCCCCTACCATTTTAGCTTCCACCACTTCTCCTGACAGTCTGTTCAAGGCGTCTACCACCCTTTCAGTAAAGAAATATTTCTTCACATCTATCCTGAATGCCCCCCCGCTTCATTGTAGTTCCCTTGGTTTGGGTGCTCATCCTCATTTGAAGGAAACTCCCCAACTGTGCCCTCTTTACCCCAGTGAGGTACTTTGTAGGTCTTGATCATGTCACCTCTCGCCCTCCTCTCTTCCAGAGTGTACATGTTGAGATTCTTCTGCCTTTCCTTGTAGGGATTCCTGTGAAAATTCGGAATCATTTTAGTTGCCGCCCTCTGAAAAACCACCACCTTATGTCCTTTCTGAAGTTTGGACTCTAAAACTGGACACAGTACTCCAGCTGGGGGTATAGCAGGGAGTGATGCAATGGCAGCACAACATCCCTCCCTCCTCCTACTGGAGATGCCAATCCTTATGCACCCCAGAATCCAATTTGCCCTGCCCATAGCCTTGTCACACTGTACTCCCATCTTGAGATCCTCTGATATAACCACCTCAAGGACCCTTTCATGTCTAGTGAGTATCAGTACCTCTCCCCATCCTATACCCAGCATTGGGGTTCCTATGCCCTGAGTACATGCATTTACACTTGTTGGCATTGAACCCCAAGTAAGAAAGAAAATGGAATTGATTTGAATGAATTACAGGCTTTTAAGCAGCTTTTGGGGGGAGTGTGTATGTGTGTGAGTGGGAGAGGGGGCTCTGCTACTATAACTACGTGCTTTTGATTTGGTATAATGTGCGAACAGACTAACCCTGCTCCCCAGTCCGTGTGCTATATCAGAGATAAAGAGCCGAAATAGCATCGGGCCAAGCACTGAGCCCTGCGGCACACTGATCGTCACTGCTCTGGGTGCCGAGATGTACCCACCACCACCCTCTGCACCCTTCCCTTTAACCAGTTCTCTATCAATTTAGTCAGACCACCTTCCACCCATACCCCTCCTTCTCCTCACTCTTCTCCTCCTTGGCCTATGTCTCTCCTCCCGGTAGTCCGCACCCTTTCTCCTCCTTATTCTTACCAGGCGGTGGTGCCTTCTGTATTACACTCAGACCACTCTGCCTGCCCCTTTCCAGGGTTACTATGCCTCCACCTTTACCTATATCTAGGGAGGTGACCTCATCAGGCTCCCCTGTCCGGACCTTTCTACCAACCTCAGTCTTTTGGCCACCCCCCCCCCCCCCATTTGTTTAAATCCACCTTAGTAGAGATATGCCCCTCTAATCCTGCCTTTTTTTTTTTTAAACATATTTTCTCACTGGGCTATGGTCGGCTTGATCATCCCAACTGACCCCCGTAAGCCCTGCCCCCAACATCAGGCCGAGCTGCTCACCTCCATGGATTACCCCCATGGTGGGGAGCTTCCCAGGTTGACCCACCGGAGCAGGATCCAGTTGAGGAGGCATCATTCACGGCAGGCAGGGGGGGTCGGAAGCTGATGCTGCCTGACTGTAGACCATTTTCCACTTTTCTCCCCTCTGCAGAGTGTGGGCATGCAATGATGCTTAGGCATAGCGTGCCAACATCTGCCACACTCCACCACCCTTTACTACACTGCTGTAGTAATGCCCGCAGTCATCACCAGGGGCCGCTACAGAGCAGTGGGTCCCTGGATCCGATCCCGGCATAGGAAAGCAGTCCTCCGGATGCTCAATCCTATCCCTCCCTTGCCAACCCCTGGCAGCCCGGGCTTGCATCTGAACCCGGGTCACCAGTGTGGCACAAGGTGTGGCGTCCAGCGCCTCAACCCTCAGTGCCAGTGACCCAGCAGCAATGCTGCCTTTAATACTCCTCTCCCCTTCCTGCTCCAGTGTGCCCGGTCCCACGTGTACAAGTCAGTATTCCCCCCCAGACCCTACCCCAGTTAGTCACTAACCTATAATGTTTTGTGTGGCTTCAATCCCTCAGCCACTCAAACTCCTCAAGCCTGCCCTTCCTCTCCATGCTTGCACATGGTATCGGCAGTACCTCCAAGAATGCCACCGACTTCCCCAACCCCTCACACTGCATGCCCAAGTACTCAAACCTCCCCCTCACTATTTCCACAGTGTCCCCTGCCAAGTCGTTTATACCCACATGCAACAGTAAATGAGGTTTCTTCCTCTCCCTCACTGCACACTTGAGCAGTGCCTGCCCTGCCCCTCCTGCAGTCAACCTGGGGACAGCTTCAACCCAGATATGGCTGTGCCCCTTCCACCACCCCAGTATTTGTTCTTCCCTGTCCCTTAACCCCGCCAACTGCACCCTCTGTGACTTCTGTATCTGTACCCCCTACTTCCGCCTCACCCCTTTTCCCTGCCTTATTCCTCCCATCCCCCTTCAACCCCTTCCCAACCCGACTACTTCCTACTGGGCTTCAAATGTCGACCTCCCCTGCTGATTTCCAACCCCTCTCCTATCCCAGCTGTTATCAATTTAGAGTCCCTAATCCCTTCTACCCAGACAGTGATGCCCCTCCCATCCTTCCCCCTTCCTGTAGCCTTCTCTCCTTCAGTCACCAAGCCCTCCTTCCTTACTAGCCCCCTTCTACCCTTCTGTCCTCGCTATCTCTTCCCCGTCTGTTGCCATCCCTCTCATGCCCCGCTTGTCCTCCCCCCCTTCAGTAAGTTCCTGCTCCCCCTCTCTGTCCCATAGCAGAGGTTCAAATCTATTTGTAGTCAAGACCTGTCCTACATCTCTTCCCCTTATCGGTTCCCCCTTCTTACTTGTTCCCCTCCGTAGTACCCCAGGTCCCTCCCTACCCGCAGCCATCTGCTCTTTCCCCTGGTACTCCTGGTGGTCTCTTCCTCCCCCATCAGGAGGCCCCCCAACCTCGCCTCGGGCACCCCCTTCCTTCTTCTCTCTTTTCTGCTATTGCCTCTGATACTGGGGTCAGTTTCAGTCCCTAGTTATTCTTCCTCCATCCCCCTTTGCCATCCACTATTCCCCTCCCTCAGGATGCATACCATACTTATCTGCCTTGCCACTTACACTCCTCCCCAACCTCCATAGTTTCTCTCTCAAACTAGCCAGTCATCTACAGACCATACACCCCCCAATCCTCCAAGCCTAGTCCAGGATCATGGCAGACCCACACCCTGTACTCCTCTCCACCCTTCCAAAGATGCCCACCCTATTGACATGTGGCACCTGCCCCATTTTGACCCCCATCTTGTGTTACGGGCTCTTACTCCCAGGTTCTGTACCCTACAACAACTCTTAGGCACCTATTGACTCAAATTCCTCCCCCCCCCCCACTAGTCCCCCTACCGACCCCTTGCCAACCGGGGAAATTCAGTCTCAAATCTCATCCATTAGATACTGTATTACTGTAGCAATCCTAAAGCCTCCTTGTCCGTTTTTCACCCCTCAGCTACCATACTTTTTGCTCTCGGCTCTCATACAGTTTCACTTAGCACAGTTAGAAATCCTATTGCACTCCAAGTATTACTCAGCTCAGTTAGAGAAATAAACAGAACTAAATCTGTATTATTACAGCAATTCTAAAGTATCCAATCATTGATTTGTCTCCACTCCAGAGACCCTGCTGTAATATAGGACCACAGAGGACACTGGGCGGGAGGGTGAGCAACTATAAAGTCCCAGCAGAGCTCCATTGAGCTCGCTCACTCCCCCTCTCTCGCTCGTTCTATTTCTCCCGACACTGCAGGCTGCCCTTTTGTACTGGGCTCCTGCTTGCATTGGCGCCTTTTTCTGCCCACAAAGAAATCCGCAGCAGTCCCGACACAGCTCCATTGAGCTCGCTCACTCCCCCCTCTCTCACTCATTCTTTTTCTCCCAGAGCTGCAGGCTGCCATTTTGTACTGGGCTCCTGCCTGCGTTGGCGCATTTTCTGCCCACAAAGAAGTTCACAGCTGTCCAGACAGAGCTCCGCTGAGGTAGTTCACTCCCCCTCTCCCACTTGCTCATTCTGTTTCTCCTGGTGCTGCAGGCTCCCCTTTTGTACTGGGCTCCTGCCTGCATTAGTGCCTTTTTCTGGCCACAAAGCAATCTGCAGCAGTCCTGAAAGAGCTCCGTTGAGCTCAAATCACTTCCCCTCTCTCACGTGCTCGATCCTAATCTGTCCCAAACACCAATTTCCCAAAGCAACTGTGCTATACTGCGCCAGTAGCGTGAAAACATATTTCAGCCAAGATGTGAAAAATGACAGCTGTACTGTTCATAAGGAGGTGTGAAAAAAATGCCAGTGTTGAAAATGTGGCTTGAAAATATTACAAATTTGCGAAGTTGCACCTGGGAAACAAAAACCCAGGGTAAGAGTACACAATGGGGGGTGAGATGCTAACAACAACAAAAATGGAAAGGGACCTGGGGGTAGTCATATCAGATGACCTAAAGGTGGGCAAGCAATGTGAGAGGGCAGCAAGGAGGGCTGGGGGGGATACTGGGATGCATAGGGAGAGGCATCACCAGTAGAAAACAGGAAGTTATTATCCCTCTGTACAGACAGCTGGTGAGACCCCATCTGGAGTACTGTGTGCAGTTCTGGAGACCCAATCTCTGCAAGGACATAAACAAGATGGAAGCTGTCCAGAGGAGGGCAACTAAAATGGTGCAGGGTCTGCACCAGAAGACATATGAAGAGAGATTAAAGGAGCTTAATATGTATAGCCTCGAGGAAAGGAGGGAGAGGGGGGACATGATAGAAACTTTCAAGTACCTCAAGGGAATCAAAGTCCAAGAGGGTAGCATCTTTCAAAAAAAAACCGTGTGCAAGAACAAGGGGGCACAATTTGAAGATGGGGGGTGCGGCTCAGAGGTAATGTAAGGAAGTATTTTTTCACAGGGTTGTGGATGCATGGAACGTCTTTCCGGAGGAGGCTGTGGAGTCAAAAACAGTGGTGGAATTCAAGCATGCATAGGACAGTCACAAGGCAATTCTAGGGGGTTGGGGTAGGAAGAAGTAGGCTGCTGGTTAACTAGGATCTGCAGCTTATCCATTAGGTAGCGAAATGGGCAGACTGAGTAGGCCAAGCAGTCCTCATCTGCCATCAAATTCTATGTTTCTATATGCATGGAAACAGTTCAACGCATGCTTGTAACAGTCATTTTATGGACTTTCGCCACCAATTTTCAACGTAGGCATTTTAGGACCTCTGCTCATGAACAGAGTGTCTGCCATTTTCTTAATGTGTCCCAAACACCGATTTCCCACAGCGACCGTGCTAATCTGCGCTGCAAGTGCGAAGACGCATTTTGTCCAGGATGTGAAAAATGACAGCTGTACTGTTCATAAGGAGGTGCAGAAAACTGCCAATGTTGAAAATCTGGAGGAAAATATTGCAAATTTCGGTTACGAAGCGCAAGTGAAGTAACTGGGCAACGTGACGCCAGTGAAATACTGTGCCATTTATTGATTTTTTCCACCAATTTGCAACATAGGCTTCTTGAGAGCCCACCTCATGAACACTGGCACTGTAGTTTTGTTAATCAGTCCCAAAAGGTGATTCCGCAATGACAGTGGCTGAATTCATGAGGAGGGTACCAATAACCCCATGTTGAAAATTTGGTGCCAATCCCAAAATGCCCGAGATATGCATCAAAGTTGAAAAACCCTATTTATGCCATTATACAGCTTACCGGCATTTCTCAGTTTGCAGTCGCCTTTGAAGGGTGCATCGTGTTCTCAGTCCATCAAGATCGCCGTGTAAGGCCCGGGAGGCAAGTATGGGGTGAGGGTGGTGTGTGTGTGTGTGTGTGTGTGTGTGTGTGGGGAGGCAGGGACAAGAGGGTGGGTGCAGGTTGGGGAGAGGGCAGGGAGATCATGAGGGACCTTCCCCCACATTGTTAAAAAAAACATCGCGGGACAATTTTTCTTTTCAGGGGCATTTGGCACACGGGGTGGACTCCCAGTATGCCATCTGAGTGTTTTGGGGGGATCTGTAAATCCGACGGGGATGGGCACCCTCGCTGGCACATACGAAAGTGGGGCACAAGAGCTGAGGGATTGGGCACCCCCTCGGAACAGAATGAAAGCGGGGGACGATGTCAACGGGAGTGGGCTCTGTCGGGAAGGGAGACTGAAGCCCACGGGATTGGGTGCCCGCTGGCAAGCTCCTGCAATGAGGGGTCACCCTCGCTGGTAGCGGATGATACTGCAATGACAAGGCGGCCCCGATTGCAGTGGCTAAATAGTTTCAAGGTGGTGGCACGCTGGTTGAACTAGTGTCAGCCGCAGCGTGCCACCCCATTGGGGAATGCGGGCCAAACCTCCAAAGGCAGTGGGGGCATTGGCCACAATAGTGCCGCGGCTCCACAGCCTGCTTCTGCAGCAAGATGCTGCAACCTGTTTCTTGCACATGCGCGTAATCAACATAATTAGTGTCCAAACCTTGCCCCCCCTGTCTGTTATGACAGATTTAGAGTTGGCAGCAGCCAAAGCATTTGCATCAGATTTCCTGGCACGGAGACCAGAGGCTGTTTTTTTTTCATCTATGCCAGGCTGTCTGGTGAAAAATTCAGGACTTGCTTTATGAAAACTTTGAGCTGCACATACATATGTTGCTAGTGCTAGCGTATGTCCCCCCCGACTGATGTTTTGTCCACTTTTAAAGCCCTGAGATGTGGCTCTTTTTACACTAACAATGAGAAACAGCTCACTGCATTGCTGGACTACTTCAAAGATACATGGCTGGGGCACCCGGTGGGCCAACATGGGCACCGCAGACCACTTTTACCAACCGAATTTTGGAATTGCCATAATGCAGTGGCTGACTCTCTCCCTTGCACAATCAATTCCATTGAGGGATGGCATCGTAGTTTTAATAACTTGCTAGGTGTCTGTTATCCAAACATATGGAAGTTCATTCAGACCCTCAACACTGAGCAGAATCTCAATGAAATCAAACTGCAGCAGTAGCTATCTGGTCAGGACCCCTCCCGCACTGCGACGAAAGTATCGTGATACCGCCAAACAGATTATGTCAGTGATTAGTGGGTAGGGCAGCTACTCAGAAGTTGACTACCTCAGAGCTATCACCCATAATTTTCAGCTCCAAGTTTATCAGAGTGCTGTGTTACTGTGTCATGCTTATGAAATGATTAAAAAAATGCTTTTAACAGAAATGGAAAATAAAATTTTGATTTTAACTGAACTCAATTCATACATTGCTACTTGCTCGCTCATTGCTGACAAGGGAACTCCCAATCAAGTGCCTTGCTTCCTGTGACTTGCTACAGAGTCAACGCCCTTGTGACCCATCATGTGATGAGGTCAGGTGAACGCAGATGGAGATGCTCAGTGGAGGGTCTGGCTTCAGGTTGAAGACTGGGTGGAGGCAACGCTCATCGAGAAGATGATCTTTTTAAGTACTTAAAATTGCTATCATTGCTTTATGTTTGCAACGCAATGTGAAATACTGTTTTTGTATGCGATGAAGAGTCTTGCACTGTAATACCTATGCGCTGCTTTAATATGCGGCAAAATTATCGCGCTGAAATTACCTGTGCTGATTTGACATAGAACTGTCTGGATTCACATACAGGAAATCAGCATTTGTCCTGCCAAGCTGGTATTTCTTTTCAATTTTTTTGTCCACTCCGGTAGCAGAAGTGTAACTTTGGAGGATTCTCATAGTTGCCATTTTAAGGGCATTGTGGATGGGCAAAATCAGTTTTTTAGAGGAGAACAGACCCATCATTTCTAGGTAGTCTTCATCCTCCTTTTGCTCTGTGTCCTTCTGGAGAGGAAGTTCCAAGGTCTCCACCATTTGTTTAACAAAAATAAAATGAGATGAAACATGCATCTTTTCAACCTTTAGGGGGTCACGAAAGCCTTTGTCAGGCTGCTCATCAGGCTCTGGGAGCTCGCCCTCTGCCAAATTTTCTTCCTCTTTCACATAACAGAAACCCTGGCTGTAGCCAGGATTTTGGAGAGGTGGCATAGGCTCTTAAGGAGCAGAGAATAAATTGCCCATAGATTGCAAAGTCTGCTATATATGCCAAGCCTTAGCCATTTCATTTGCAGAGGGCATATCTTTTGAAGTCACTGGTGTCTCCCTTTACTTTTCAGCGGAAGGGGCAGTGGTATGTTTTCTTTCCTTTTACTTTTTTGCAGGGACTGAATCAGAACCCTACCCATTTCTTTTCAAGGCTTGGTCTATATTTTTAGGCTCATCAGACTTAAGTCTCATTGTCCTTAAAGGACTTATCTTTATTTTTAGTAAGGGAGGAAAGCCTCTCCTCAGGGCTTTTAGAGGCAGGGGTGGCTGACTGAGTGGCCATAGTAATAGATATGTTAGCCCTATGTAACCCCCCTACAAATGGAGGTTCCCAAAAAGTCTTCCTCGAGCTTGCTTAAATGCTTGCTGCCAGGTTGGCGTCCTGCATTTTAGCAGTTTAAATGTGATTGCCAGAGAGTGCCTGTATAGCCTCTGTGTATTGTCTCTTTAAGAGCTGCCTGGACTGCAGTTATAAGTAATGTGAGAGGGAGCTCTGTTGAAAGATGTAACTATTTGCTGAAAATCATTCAGAGTAATAATGATAATGTAGTTTGTCTAACCTGCCTTCTTTGCAGCAAGGACTGTTTTGTTTGTCTCCATTATCTTGGTCCTGGACTGCTGAATTGGACCAATCAGTCTAGTGGGACCTAAAATGGACTACAGGAGCTGTCAGGAGTCAATATGTAGGAATTGTAGTTTTGGGTTTTTGGTGCCTTTTGCAACTGAGGGGGGAGCTCTTGTTGTGACTGACAGATCAGCCAACAAAATCTTTTGGATCTTGGGGAAATCCCAGACTGCTTGCTATTTTCAGTTAGTTCTGAGCTTGGAAGTGAAATGAGAAGAGCTCAAGTGTTTTTTAAGCAGCAATCCTGAGTGGATTCGCATGGGAGAACTGTGAAAGGGCTATGTTTTGGCCTGCATGTCTGCCTGCTGCTTCTGAGAGGGAGAAAATAATTATTTTGGACTAAATCAGAGTTTGTGAGAATGAAGTAAGCCACTGATTTTCTACCAGGCTCATACCTGAAGAAGACTGAATATTTTGCTGCATGTGACCGGCTTGTCAGGATTTCTAGCTGCTTTTGAATCCCCAGTTTGTGCAGAGACTTTGCAATCGTAACCGGAGAGCAGTTTGCCTGGTACAGTAGAATTTCCTTACATGTAAATGTGCTGTGTATTGAAAATGGGTCATGATTTGGTTCCCCACTGTGTGAACTGTGTTCTGCTTGCTGGGAGCTGTATCTAGCCCAAAACGGACTGTATCCGAATTTGTCTCCATTTGGCCGGGGCCTTGCCACACTGGCCCAGCCAGACTACCTGCTGCACAGAGAAAGCCATCTATGATACCTGCCTGGGGATCAGCCCCCTGCTCCACGCTTGAACAGGAACGACACCTCAGCGATTCGTGTGAGCCCTGCTTCTCCTGGTACTCCAGATTAACCACCTGCTGTCTCGATTTTCGTCCAGCCTTGGGTATCGTGAGTAATCATCAGGGTAGCTCCCTGCAACAACAGCCTAATCTAAAAGTGTGTCATTTGATTGTTTTGTTATTTTCTTTTCATAAACTGAGCCCTCTGGCTCTGGATTACAAATATTGTGTGTTGTGTATGTTGTTTTCTTCTCTCGCAGGGCCCAACCAGCTGCAACGTTCCTGGCTAGCCCACCGTACTCCATCTGGGTACCCAAAGTGTGACACTGTTTATGGACCCTGAAGTGCATGCATAACTGTTTGAATGATACAGTCTCTAAGCAAATTAACCTGATTATGCCCTTCCCTTGTTCAAGTCCCTTAAATAAATCAGATCCAACTCTTTTTTGCATTTATCCTGATTGTGGCTCCAGTTTGTGCAAGAGTACTGTACTGCTGTTATTTGCTGTGTATAACCTTATTTTACAGGGGGTCCCCAGGTCCGAGCCAGAGGAAAGCCCTGGTGGTAAGTGCAAACAGTGCGGGTACTTGTGTGGTGTATCAGGGGTATTGTGAAAGTGATTTTGTGTATTGTTCCGGCCACTAGTAAGTGGGGGAGGGAGGTTACGGTGTCCCGGAGGGCTGTGCCTAGGTTAGCTTGACCATTACCAACCCCGACCTCTGGGTGGAGGCACCCGTTTCAGAACTCAGGCTCCTTAACCTGCTACTAGCCCAGCAGGCAGGGGTAGTAGCCCTTGGGATAGCGCCACCTAGGGGTTACACCTATACAGAGCGTTTTTTTTGTTTGTTTTTTTTTTTTACACACACAAACAAGGACTGGTCAGGAGTCTGACAAAAAACTAGATGACTGTGGTCATCTGCCTGTGCCACAATTAGAGTAGTTCAACAAATGTGTACTGGTCCAGATCTGTAAGAGTGTTACTGACTTGCCAAAATCATCAGAAAACCACTAGAAATAAGGTTTCTCCACAAGAAAAAGAGTGGAAAACAATGGTGTCTGGCCGAGGAGAGCCACGGGAGACATCGCCGTCACCTATGGGAAAAACTAGTAAAAATGCAGTAAAGCCGTGGAAAAACCTGTAGATAAAACAAATATAAAATAAAAAACCCATGAATAATTAAACGAGACCACGGAAAAGTTTTACCTTAGGAATTAAACATTTAAAAAAAAAAAGACAGAAAAAAAACAGGAGAAAAGTCTGCAGTCCCAGGAACCCAAAAGAAACAAAGATAATGACTAAAAAATACCTTAAAACCTGAAGGCAGCACCGAAAAATAAGAGTTCAGAGGAAAATACTGGTCTCTGACAAGGTAGAAGAGAACACTCTGGGGCAGAGTTGCTCAGTCAGCAGAGAAAAAGCTCTGAAGCCGTTCAGTCTGACTGCAGGCAGCACTCCCCTCTCTCCCCCTCTCTCTCTTTGGGTTGGCCAGCGTCTTTTCCTCATTTACATCATCACTACCTCCTGGGCAGTTGAATCCAGCTTGCATACTGCACCTATGAAAAATACTAGAAGACCCCAGGGGAGAGAAATGTAGTTTAATTTTTCCAGAGGGTGGTGTTTGCATACCCCTTTATTTCCTTTGTCCGTAAGGGACAGAAAGTATTCCATAACTTGACTGACTGGACATGTAAAGGGATCCTGCTGACAGGCAGTACACCAAATCGTAAAAGGTTTCTATTTTTGTGAGTAGGTATATCTAGTAGATGGCTTTCAAGTCACCAACAGAAGAGATGCAACCGCTGGGGAAACCCAAAAGTGTGACAGCTCTATGTCCTCGATAGCCAGGTGTGGAGGTACAGGGATCAAAGATCAAGATGCATCAGACAGCTGTGCTCCTGTTACAGAAGTTCCACTGCCAATTGTTGAAGCAGAGGGAACCAGATCTTTCTGGGCCAATATGGTGCACCAGAATCAGGGTGGCTGACTCTGCCCGCAAAATGACCAGAACTCTATATCAGAAGGAGCAGAGGGAATGTGTACATGAACCTCCCTTTCCAAGAGAGGGACAACACATCTCACAAAATACACCAGGCCATGAAGCGAGTGAGTATAACAGCAGCCATTTGTGTTGTATGTAGATGCAAAGAGGAAAATGTCTGGGTGGCCTCACTTTATTAAGAGGTCGCTCATGATGGAGTCCAGTGACTCCCATCCATGGCAGAGCAGCTGGGACCACCAGAGATGATCTGCTAAGGTGTTGAGGGTACCAGGCAGAAGGATGGCTGACAGGAACATGTTGTGTTTCACAGCCCAGAGCCAGACTCTCATTGCCTCTCTTCAGAGAGGGTATGAGCAGACTCTGCCTCCACGGTTGATGAAGTACATCACTGAAATGTTGTAAGTTTGGATCAACAGCTGGTGACCCTGAAGAAGGGCAGTGAAGGCCTGTAGGCCAAGCAGAACAGCACCCATCTCCAGAGTGTTGCTGTACAGAACTGTATCTAATGGGGACCATTGACCCCGAGTGCAGAAGGCGGCTCAGATAGGCACCCCATATGAAATCCCAGGCATCCAGTGTCATCACTAGAAGAGGAGACTAATGGAGAAAGGGGGACCCCATCTTTAGGCTGAAGTGGTCTAATCTCTACAGCGGGTAGTTTCTTTTCTGCCAGCCACCTGTCCCCCTTGCAGGGTTCTCAACATCCTGGAGGGATATAGATTAGTCGCTGTCCTCTCCTCTCCTCTCTCCCCCCCACTTCCATTCCCTTACTCTCCATCTCTTGCCCCCCTACATCCCTCCTTGTCATATACTAGCCTCCCCTTGGGCTTGCATTGGCACTTACCAGACTTGTGCTCAACCTTGGACCTCTAGCACTTCATTTGAGTTACCTGAATCTACCTTCCTAGTGTACTACAATGTCATGTAATAGTTCTACAATGTTACGCAATAGTAATTGCACTTGCATATCACCTTGTATATGTGTTTATTTGCTCTCCCAACTTTTGTAATTCCTCCTTCCCCAGGACGCTTCTGGAAACAAGCTGTTTACAGCTCACGTTGTCTTTCCTGGTGCAACATTTTGCAAAATAAAAAAAATACAAATAGTTGAAAAGTAGAGGAGTCACCTGCACAAGAAACTACAGTTTGTCAGAATGGTGAACCC
Source organism: Neoceratodus forsteri (assembly GCA_016271365.2). Classification (NCBI taxonomy): domain Eukaryota; kingdom Metazoa; phylum Chordata; order Ceratodontiformes; family Ceratodontidae; genus Neoceratodus; species Neoceratodus forsteri. The sequence goes on along the minus strand of CM057456.1, from coordinate 158,225,846 downwards.
ACTGAGCACAGAGGAACCAATGTGGAATCCTCATACGAGTACCAGCATGAAACAAGCATTTGTCAATGCTGAATGTTGTCTTGCTGGTTTTGGCATTGGTAGTGCAGGAGTTAGAGAGACACCTATTAGAAGTAGCAGTGAAGTATAAAACGGACATCAACCCCACCCCACCCTGCAGAGAGTGACAGGCATTGGGGTGTGCATTTGGGTCGCTGGCCATAACACTCATGCTATTTCACCTAATCCCTACCTTGCAGAGCCTGACAAGTGTCACGTTGTGCCTTGGGGTCATCTGGCCTTATGCTCACCCCATTTCATAAGGAAGTACATTGAGATGGGTGCAGCATAGGAGAATGGGTTAAACTTTAGGGCTGAAGAATCCAAGGCACACATTGATGCCTGTCAGTGGCTGCAGGGTGGAGGGACAATGCCGTGAGCAGTACAGCAGACAATCCAAAGACACACCCCTGATGCCTGTTAGTCTGTACAGGGTGAGATGTAATGGTTAGAAACCCTAACGCCCTGGGCGTGTGTTCGTATTTGTACTTCAAATTTTAAAACATGGCCTTTTTGTGACCCCACCTCATGAAAGCATTTGGGACCTCTGTTCATAAACAGTGCCCCCTGTGATTTTGTTAATCTGTCTCGAACGTTGATTTCCCACAATGATCATTCTGCACCACATGAAAATGTTAGCTGCACCATTGATAAGGTGTGAAGAGATGGCAATGTGGGAAATCTGGAGTGAAAATATTAAACATTCTCAAAGTTATGAGCCTGTGTGAAATCTGTACATCGCATGCTCGAAACAGAGTCATTTAGTGGAATTATTTCACCAAATTTTTAACATAGCCATTCTGGGATCTCTGCTCATGAACAGTGGCACTATGATTATCTTAATCTACCCGAATGTTGATTTCCCACAGCGACCATGTGATTGTGCGCCAGATGTGTGAAACCACATTTCGGGCAGGATGTGACAAATGACAGCTGAAATGTTCATAAGAAGGTGTGCAAAAATGACAATGTTGAAAATCTGGAGTGAAAATATTACAAATTCTCGAATTTACGACTGTGTATGGACACTTGTAACAGTCATTTTAAGGAATTTTTTCACCAAATTTTCAACATAGGCATTTTGGGACCTCTGCTCATGAACAGTATTACTGTGATTTTCTTACTCTGTTCTGAGCATTGTTTTTCTACAGCCACTGCGCGCCGGATGTGCAAAAACAGTTCAGGTAGGATGTGGGAAATGAAAGCTGTACTGTTCATAAGGAGGTGTGAAAATATGGCAGTGGTGAAAATCTGGAGTACAAATATTAAAAATTATCGAAGTTATGAGTGTGCATGGAAACTGGACAATGCACGCTTGTAAAAAAGTCATTTTATGGACGTTTGTCACCTAATTTTCAACACAGGCATTTTAGGACCTCTGCTCATAAACAGTCTCACTGTGATTTTCCTAATCTGTCCCAAACACTGATTTTCCACAGCGACCACGCTATTCTGCGCCAGAAGTGCGAAAACACATTTTGGCCAGGATGTGAAAAATGACAGCTGTACTGTTCATGTGGAGGAGTAGAAAAATGCCACTATTGAAAATCTGGAGTGAAAATATTACAGATTCGCGAAGTTATGATCATGCATGAAAACTGCGCAATGCATGCTCATACAAGTAATTTTTTTCACCAAATTTTCAACATAGGCTTTTTTTTTTTTAAACATGCTTTATTTCCGTCTGGTCATGGCCCTGTGGAACCTCTCTGGCATCCTAGCCCTGATCCTGCCCGCCTGAGACCCCCCCCAATCTGTGTCTCCTCGCTCCCCCCTCCCTACAGCCAGCACCCCCAGTTTAACCCACCAGGGGTGGGTCGCCCCTCCTCTTTGGGTGCTCTTGCAAGTCAGACTCTGGCTGCAGGGCAGGGCCCCAGCTGGAGGAACTGGAAGGCCATCGGGGTTGGCCCGGTGAAGGGCATGGAGGTCAGGTGCCGTCGTCTGTCCACGGCACCTGTTTTTTTCCTTTTTCTGTGTGCTACCCCAACCCCCCTCCCCTTGTGTGGTGCACATCGCTGCACTGGCGCACGGCAACTCTGCCGGCATCGGCCACACTACATACGTGCTTGCTTGGCATGTTGCAGTGCCCCCGGTCTCCACCGGGGGCCGCTGGTACGCCAAAGCAACCTGCCCATCCTTCCCCGGGAAGGAGAGCACCACAAGGGCACTCATCTTCAACCCTTCCCCTGCTGACCCCCGGCACCCGAGCTCGCTCCCAAACCCAGGTCACTGGCGTAACGCGAGGTGTGGCGTCCAGTGCCTCAACCCTCAGTGCCACCGGGCCGGCACTAACATAGGCTTCTTGAGAGGCCACCTCATGAAAAGTGGCACCGTTTTGTTAATCGGTCCCAAAGGGTGATTCCGTGCAGTGACCGCAAAATTACCTTTCGGGACCAAATAAAGCCATGACAGTAGCTGTACTCATGAGGAGGAGTCCCAATAACCCTATGTTGAAAATGTGGTAGCAAAATTCCCCAAAATGACTGAGATATGCATCAAAGGAGGCCTGGTTCTCCGCAAACTCCCTGAAACTCAATGAAGAAAAAACCAAAGCAGTACTGTTTGGTTCTAGACGCTTGGGTTCTGACAGAAGTCAGCTGCTCCAGATCAGCACTAACCAAGGAAAAAGAGTTGAGGTCATGTCCAGCTTCAAATACCTTGGGATCCATCTTGACCAAGAGATGACCTAAAGACCTCATATTGACTCCATAACCCGGTCCATCCACCAAAAGCTTGGCCTCCTCTACCGTCTGGGGAACTCCCTATCCTGTGTTGCATGCCGAGCAATTGCCTGCTGCAATCTTCTCCCCTCCAACCTATGTGGGGCTCCTCTATTGAGTTCCTCTGTGAGACGGAATTCAATAAACTTTCCGTACTCTATAACCGGGTGGCTCGCTTCGCCACAAACTCCTCTCCTAGGAGGCATCACTGTGAGGCACTTAAGGAACTGAACTGGCCCACTCTTCGGCACAAACTAGCCTACCCCGTTGCCTGCCTTGCCTTCAAGTTTTCTACCCTAGGTCCCCCTCTCCATCTTAGTGGATGACTACTCCCCCAAAGTACAATGCCGAACCCTGCAGTCATCTGCAAATCACCCCCTGGACATCCCTCGGATACGCTCCAACCAAGGCAAACGCTGCTTCAAATTTGCTGCCTCCCACCTATGGAACTCCTTACCAGCTAGCATGACTGACTCACCACCCTTAACTAGTTCAAGTCTGGACTCAAACTATATTTTCTCAATCTCAGCCTCTGTGGCTGCAACTGTTGGCTCCCTAGTCCAGGTCTCATTTCCGTTGCACTGCCTTGAACCCCCTTCATCCTGGATGTATCTCCGAAACTATGATGCCAATTTTCTGTTGTCTTAATTCCCTACTAATTGGTGTGTAACTTGATGTCATGTATTGCTAATAAGAGCCTGAATGTGAACCTGATTCTACCCCTGTATACTGTTGCTAATGTATATTTATGTAACTACTGTAAATAATGCTATTATGTATCTTTTTCTGTAACTAATTCCGGGTCACCCCTGAAAAAGGGATCTTTGGTCTCAGTGGGTTTACCCGGTTACCAAAATCCAAATAAAGTTGAAAAAACCTTATTTATGCCATTATACAGCTTACCGGCATTTCTTCAGTTCGCGGTTGGCTTTGAAGATTGCAGATGTGTTCCTGGTCCACAGAGGATCGTTAAGCGGGCTCTGGAGGCAGAAGTGGGGCAAGGGGGTGTGTGTGGGAGGTGGGGCATTTTTTGGGATGATGCCGATGGGGATTGGGCTCCCGTCGGCAGAATAAACTGGGGAGGGGCATGATGGCGCAGAGAGGGACTGGGCACCCCTAAGTTGGCTTTTCTGGGGACTGTGCAAGGCGGACAGCACAGCCGCCGCCATGTAGCACTGAAATTTACACCGGGAAAGGCACGGCCTGCAGTGAGGTGGAGCTCCCTCATTGCAGTGACTAAAACCTTTCAAGGTGGTAGACACGCTTTTGCACTGCTGTCATAGACAGCATGCAATCTAATTCACGCCACGGAGCCCAGCCCCAAAAAGCAGTGGCGTCATAGGCCACAACAGGACTGCACCTCCAAAACCTGCTATTCCAAAGTTACCACAACAGGTTTCTTGCGCTGGTGCAAGACAACATAAAAATTAGTTGCTCCACCACAGAGACATGTAGTGGTGCTGCCTATCCGGTCAATAATCATAGGAGAAGAAGAAAAACGATGGTGCATCCAGTACCCCGCATATATTATGATCAATTACCATATATTTAGAACTGGTAATTTGAAAACAAGACCGCTCACTGTACTTATTGCAAAGAATTCATTATTTTATATTTGCCATACTCAACAATAAGTTAAAACATACATATGGTCCAGTAAACTGAGGCATACAATACCAGGAGCATTAGTAACAATGTAGGCAGGACATTTCAGGCTGAGAGAAAGCAGACCATGCTTTCTCTCAGTCTGAAATGTCCTGCCTAAATTGTTTCTAATACTTCTGATATTGTATGCCTCAGTTTACTGGACCATGTGTATGTTTTAACTCACTTTTGTATATGGAAAATATAAAATAATGAATTCTTTGCAATAATTGCCGTGAGCTGTCTTGTTGTCAAGTTACCAGTTCTAAATGTATGGTAAATGATAATATATGGGGGTACTGGGTGCACCATATTTTCTCTTTTGCTATGGAATCCTCATATGTAGATGCATCAGCAGGACAGAGAGAATAGCAGCAGCAATGAGGGCCATCAATCTGAGGAGACATCTGGCTGAGATATAGCTGCCAGGAGAGATCAACTGAGCCTGAGTAACTAACACCATAGTATAGTCCAAGGGAAGAAAAGCCTGATTCACTCCTGTGTCCAAAACCACTCCTATGTATTGGAAACACTGGCATGGAGTGAACACAGACTTTGGCTCGTTCACCAGAATGCCCAACTGTTTGAAGAGCTTTCTGGTGCAGAACAATGTGTAAATAATTGCCTCCTGCGATGGGACATTCAGAAATCAATCGTCAAGGTATGGGAAAACATAAAGCCCCTCGCTTCCGAGAACAGCTTCAACCACTGCAAAGCATTTGGTAAATATACAAATAAAAGAAAGAAAAAAAGAGCGAGCATACATAAGGAACCCGACCCTGAGGTTTTGGATTAAGGGTCTGGAGGTCCACAAAGCAGATTCAACACTGAAACCAAAAATCTACTTGCCTCCAAAGGGAGCATTAAGGACTGATTACAGGACATCAAAGGCAAAGCCAGTCACACCTAACCATGAGTGATAGTGCAGGCAAATCCAACAAGCAGCTGCAAGAGCAGCAGCATCAGAGGCATCATAAGCTGACCTTTAGAGGAGATTACTAGCCTCCACACCATGGGCAATAGTCTGCTGGACTTCTATCTTATCTGCTGCATCAGGCAGCTTGTTGGCCATGGCAGCCATAGACTCCCACAGGCAATTCTGATATATGAAAATGATGTACTCACTGTTAATTCTTGATCTTCCAAGATATCTTCACCATTCATCACAGGTGGGTATAAGCCACTGGACCCTGCAGGAGCATACAGCTTTAACTCATTCACTCCACTGGAGCTCTTTGAGAGTTCCACCACTTGTGTCCTGTATACTCCTACCACTGCACCCTGGGCTTTTCTAAGCAAAATCAAGCCATATTCAGCATGCCACAAACAAATGTTAATACCTCATGAACTAAGTGCTACGCACAAAGTTCAAGTGGCAAAGTTGTTCAGCACAAAATTACCTTTCTAGCGATGCTATGTAATCAATTCTAAGCAATTCGGTTTGTTTAATATTTAGGTTAAAAACTGCTGACTTCCTCAGACGTTGCCAGGCCTGAGTGAAAGTCAGCTGAGTAAGTCTACAGTCATTATTGGCCTGAGAGGCTATGCTTTCAGATGCCACCTACAGGCGTATACAGGCCTGAATGAGTTAAGAGTTTTGAGGAAGGGAGCCAACAGACACCGCCAGCCACAAGGCCGACGCATGACGTGGCACTCATGCAGTGGCCAGTAACCGACACCGATTCCCCTCCTCCTCCTCAGTTCTGGCTGCAGGAGAGGAAAATGGGTATAGAGAAGAAGGGGAAGGGTGGAGCAAGGGAGCCCAAGGGATAGGGAAAGGAAGCAAAAACTAAACCCTAAGCTGACCAGAGAGAAAGAGAACCATTTAGCGAGAACTTTCAAGGTCAGCAATGACCAGAGTCTCTGGGCAAGCCTAAGATGAAAGAAAATATGGAGATAAATGGACAAAGGCAGGATCCATTCCTGGCCAAGTGGAGAGAGGTGGGTGTTGACCACTCTAGTCCAGAAGGAGGGATCACAGACAGGAACCCAAACCAGAGGCTCAGCCATACAGAGGGCTGCCAGGAGGTTGAGGGAGAAGCACTCCTCTGCCAGAGCAAAACAGAAGAAACTGGAGATCACCCATGTCTAGAGGACGACCTGGAGGACAGGGCCCAATTACCCATTTACCGAAATATAGTGCATAAGGGAGAACTATGCCATTTGCACTTAGGGCAAAAGCAATTGGTTACAACCCAATTCCAGGTAGAGCAGAGGAGTGCCTTTTGTACAGACCAAGAAGGGAGCCTTTGCAGACAGACGAGGGATGTGGACTCCTAGATGGAGCTGTGGGAGGAAACAATGGCAAGAGGGACCTGGAAGGCTAAGTGAGATTTGCCAAGATGGTGAAATGGAACAACTGGTGACCACAGAGAGGGCCATCACCTTGGTCTTAGAAGGAATAGGGGGCTAAGTAAGCCCAGATAATTTCCTCCACAGCCGACAATCCAGCAGGAGAGAAGCCTATCCTTGAGAAAATGTCTACCAAGTGGTAGTCTCTCTGTCTGGAAACTCCCAGCAAGGACATTCCTTTGACTATTAATAGAAGATGGCAATAATGTCAAACAACTTAGCATATGTCAAGAACCTCTTTAGTAAAGAGACAGACAAGGAGGAAGGCAACACGTAGAGCAGTTTACCTTCTCCCCCCCTGAAACTAGGAGACATGGAGAAGTAGGAACCTACTTGCCTGCCAGGAACCGGATTTCCCACAAGGGGTGCCCACCACCATCCAAGTGCTCCCAGAAAGGGGGGAGGGAGGAGGCACTGCCCAGAAACCTAGTCACGAGGGGAAGGTGGGCGGGAAGCTGTGATGAATAGTGACGATATCTTGGAAGATCAAGAATTACAGTGAGTATGTAATTTTCATATCTTACGAAGGTCAGTCTTCACCATCCATCACAGGTGAGTATCCAGCCCACCACCAAAGGTGGCATTGGCAACCCTGAGGGAAATGGTTATTCCCTCAGCCTCCTGTGGGGGAGAACACAGGGAGGCAGCGGGACCTGTTACTTATCAGGGGCAAGTGATGACTCCCTTGGCCTGGGAGATTGAAGGCACCATGCTAGCCCACACCTGGCCACAAGGAAGAAAAAAAATGGGCCTCCAAGTACTGTGAGGCAGTCACCCTTCACTGAGCCATGAGTGACAACCAGGAAAGGAGAAGCCATGTTCGCCTGATGCAGACTGCTGTTCCCACCAGCCTGGAAGCTACCTCACTAGTGTTGTAAATGCCCTTGCTTGGTGTCTCGCTAGCTACAGGCCCTGTGCAGAAAAGCTATTGGCTTACCTGGTTACCTCACAATCTGGAATAGCTGCTAGGAGCTGCCCTAGTGTCATGCACAGGTATCTGCCATAGGTAACCATGTGGGCCTCATGTGCAGCAATGCACACGACAGCGCACCGCCAAAAAGACTCTGCAACCTCAAAGGCTGAACTCAGCCGAGTCGGGGGCGGGGGTGATCATGCTCTGGCAACGGTGCCAAGAAGGACCATCTAGGAGCTCCACACCAGAGGTTGGGTAGGTCAGGGCTCCTGGAGACCCAAGGTGTGCACAATACCTGTGCCAGATGTCCCTCTGGACTGGAGAAGGAGCGGAGGGACAGTACCAGATGTTCCACAATGCCTCTGTAAGTGGCAGAGACCATGAAGGTATGTCAGTTGCATCAGAATTGAACTCTCTGATGAGAGACAGCACCAGCTGGGCAGGACTGCACATAGCAAAGTGGTCCAAGTGCAGGTCTCAACATCCCTGAGAGGAAGCGCTGATATAAGAGGTGTTAGCATATGAGGAGAGGTGGACAGATGAGTCCTCTTCCTCGGCAGAGGAAAATGGGGATGAGGAGGAGCTGCTTTCAGAGTTCAGTGGTGCAGGGATCTCTGGCCAAAAAATGGCCTGGTTCATGGCCCCAAGGTATTGGGGGGAATGCACTAGCCAATGCACTGTGTTGTTCCCATGTTAGCTGCCTGAGGGACCGTAAATACCTGGGAGAAAGGATGGGGGAGGCAGAGGGGAAGGGGGAGGTGGAGGGACAGGAATGTGGTGTACCACAGAAAGCCCTCAGCCAGCGCTCTGAGAGGAGGTAGGGGAACCCCACGGGGGGGGCGCGCTCTGCACCTCTGGACGCCCAACCGTGGAGCAGCAGACAAGGTGAGGCCCTTGAGGGGGATTCTCTTGGTGGAGAAGCTGGAGCCATGCAGGTCCTGAAGGTTGGCTCCTGTCCCCACCTAATGCAGGCCCAATCGGGTCAGGGTAAGCAAGAAGGTCTTAGTTGGCACTCTGGCTCCTGGCTGGGACCACTGGAGCTTGAGTCCTGGAGTATGGTGCGGACCCGAACCTCCCCATTCCCACCACACCAGAAGAGGACCTGGTCACTGAAGGAGGCCTAGCTGGTGTCAGGAAATACAGACAAGGGGAGTCAGGGCCATGAGTGGTGCTGACAAGGCCCTCGGCACCGCCAACGGAGCCCGAGTTGGGTCCAGCACTGGGCACAGCATCAGGACCCGAAAAGTCACCAGAGACAGCGCCAGCCTCTAACTTGGCACCAGCCATGGCACCACCACCCTCTCCAGCACTGGAGTTGGCACTGGAATTGTCACTGGTGCCACACACGGCACCGAGACACATTGGGGAGGTGGCACCACGGCCAGCACTAGCAGGAGATCCCTTCAGTTCTACAGACTCCAAAGGCCTCAAACTAGGCCTAGAAGGGCCTCATAACTCTACGGAGCCCAGGAGCCACTCAGGATCAGCCTGACCCTCCTCTGAGATGAAGAAGGAGATCAGGGAGATCTCCAATAAGGCAACCCCTGAGACCCTCCCTCTCCCAGTGCTGTAAGCAGCAGGAGGGGATGCAGCCACATGGACCCCACCTTGTTCACCAACTGAAACTAACAGGCCAGGAGCTGAGGCAGTATGCAACCACGGCGTCAAGGGGCCCACCGGCGTGGGCCAAGTGTATATCTGTGTAAATACCACTGGGGGTGTCCAGACCTCTGAGGTGTTACCAGACCATGAGGGAAGCTCAACTGGCCCCCTGCCCCCCAAGGAAGTCAATTGTCTGCCTGACCCCTCGCCCCGGCCTTCTGCCTCAATGAGACTGAGGCCAGCCAAGACATGCTCTCCCTCGGTACATGTAGTACCGGGGAGGGGCCAAGGGGAAGAACACAGGGACCTGGACCTAGCGTCCCATGTGTGACAGCATCCTCCAAAACTTGTGGTGGGGGGGGGTCCTTCTCCAACTTCATCGTGCAGATGATCAACATGCGGTAGTCCACAGAGAAACATGCATCACATGTATCCATACTATGGTGCGACCCAGGCAGGTAAAACATCAGCCGTGGCAGTTGATGGATGCCATACTCTTCCCTCAAGGACACCAACGCATGGGGGGGGCCCCACTTACGCATCATTTTTTTAGGCCACAGACTGGACATGACTGATGATAGTAAAATAACAAACAAAAACTATAGAACAGACTCAGCGCCACACTAGAGAACCAAAATATAAAAGTGAACAATACGAGCAGACAGAGGCATCAAGTGAGCAGCGCAGAACAGAGAATTTTCTTATAGTGTAGCTCTGATTCACTCCCATGGAGCAGCAGGATGCAGCCTCAGTGGCGGGAAAAACAGAACTAAGGAGGAGGGGAGTCAGCATCGGTTACTGGCCACTCCACGAGTCTTACATCATGCTTCAGACTCATGGGTGGCACCATCTTGGACATCTGCTCCCATCCTCAAAATGCTTAAAGCTATACAGTCCCTTGGGGTTCAGTGCCTGCAGCTTATACCCGCCTGTGATGAATCGTGAAGATTGATCTTTAATCATATAAGCCTAAGAGTTGGCAATTCTTAGGCCAAAGGACGGCAGAAGCATGCATCCTCTTGTCCATCACATCCAGTTTCCTCGATTCCTTGTTCGGCAGAAGACAGCTCACATGTGTAGGAGCTTTACATCTGTCATATGCAGCTATAATAACCACAGAATCTGTTTCAGGTTGTCAGGCCCGGCATCAGCACCCGGGCCACCAGGGCAAATGCTCGGGGCCCTGACACCAAAGGAGGGCCCACCCAGGGCTCAAAAAAGGTTTAATACTTTGCCATGGACAGCAGCTCTGCACTGGCAGCATACTTTTACTTCAGTGCTGTGCTGCACTGCTGCTGCTGCCAGTGAGCCGAGTGGTAGAAAAGACAACTGTGGTCTTGTCAGTCTGTGGAACACAGAACAGATTCATTCAGAATCGCCTGTACAGGCTGCCTGCAAGCCAAGCCCTGCTTGTTGACTGGCAGGGCCCCGATCTGCAGCATTCCATGAGGCGGGGTATGGGATGTGCACACCAGTGGCTGGGATGGGAGGAGACTGGTGGAGGGGTGGGCCTGAGCAACACAGTTGGCCAGCTTAGCTGTTTGTGACATCACGGTCAGACGTTGTTGCGAAGAGAGAAGGGACCATCCAGCAACGGCAAGGCACAAAGGCGGGAGACAATTCAAATTGGCTGGGACTGTAGAGCGATGGTGATCAGTTCAGTTGTCAGTCCGTCCACTGTCCACATCGGGCCTGGGTGGAGCTCTGGAACAGCACCTGATTGATGAGTCAACAGCAACAGATCAGATGTGGATAAAGCCTCCTTTCTTTGTTACCCACGCCAAACCAGGTAGGACAGGGAGGTGGAGCCCCGGGGGAGGGCTTAGGCTGCGGCCTGTTGCACCGTACAAAATCTGCTCTGCAATTCTGCCACATTGGGGGTGCAGGAGCCAATCCGGGATGGACACGGACTTTACATTGATTTATGTTTAGGTGTGGTTTTATGGACTTTTTTTTTTTTTTAAACTTTACACAGACTGACAAGTCTGTGGGAGTCCTTTCTGAGGTTGGTCGTGGACCGAGAGTGAGTAGCTTGGCCTGCTGCTGGGGTGGTGTAGATTTTTGTCTGAATAAATGAATTGCTGTGTGGAGAGGGTTGGATGGTGATGGCAAGCTGGCTCTGCTGGTGGTGTGGTTTTATTGTAATAACAGGTATGACTCTGAGGAGGTTGGGTGGGGGGAGGAGGGTCACAGGGGTCTTCTAAAGGTCCATTGCCCGGATTCCACAAAAACCCGATGCCGGCCCTGCAGGTTGTGTGGCATAACAGGGCTTATCCAAAGGGGAAGAATATTGTTTTATCATCCTTATAAGACAAGGCAGGCAAAGCACTTGGCCTGTGCCAAGCTGCCACTGTGGCATCCTTCAAAGCCAAACTGATAGAGGGAATGACCATAGGCACTGCCAAAACCTCTATGAATTCATAGCGAGTCTTCCTTGTGGAATCTTCCTCCTCAGCACTAAAGCCCAGTTTGGACTGGAAATACAGAAAAACTTCAAGAGAGGCATCCTTAGAAGGGTATGTAATGCTTATTGCCCTCACTACTGTACAGGAGGATAAAGTAGTTGGAGCCCACTACATCGAGGGTGGGGGGGTCATATCTTCCTCTTCCTTATATTCCTTCTCCATCAAGCACAGATAATATTCCAATTCTTCCTCCTCATGGACAGGAATAGGTAATGGGTTGACGGCAGGAGGCTGCACAAGAGGAACAATTGACAAACCAGGCATAGACAAAGGAAGCTCCATGCTAGGTAGATTTACCTGCACAGGGAGTGCAGCCTTCGAATAAGTCGACGGCAGCAGACCTGGCGGCATCAATAAGTTTAGTACTGATGCTTTTGAAATAGTTTAGACAGTATGAAACATCTGCAGATCAATGGACCCCGATGGGATAGCTTGACTGATTCGCCAGCGGGACAGTACCAGACTCTGGAGTCTGACTCACTTACTGCTCGTGTGATTTACAGTAAGTTTATAATATTTTTTATTTTATTTTACTGTTCCATCCTCCCCTCTGGTGCCGACGTAGAGTGCTCCCTCCTACTGCTCCTGCATAAGAGTGTACTCTTCACAGAATAAGAGGTGCAGTAGCTCTGTGCGCGGATTGGCTTTTGTTAATGGAAGCTGGAAACTAGCTTTTGGGAAAAACATTGTTTGCCTTATTGCTGCTTCAAGGTAACAGGGGCTTAGAACTGTGCAGTTTACATAATGTTTGGCTGCTTATAACTTTGCCCTCTTTAAAGCCAGAGATCTAGAACTTAGCCAGAGATTTATAACTTTGTAAGCAGATCTACGACCGAGGACTTGAAAAGCATCAACTGTGGTGAAATTTGGAGAAGTAGATTTCATACTAAATGGAAATAACTGAAATAAGCATTTTGGCAAAAGTTCCTGAAATGTTTCTGGAAACTTTGCAAAGGTAGCATCATAATTTTGCTTGTATGCTGCCAGCAGAAGTTACATTTCTCATTGCCCTAGTTATGAGAGAGCACTGCCCCAATCCCAACAATCCTTATCAGACTTCTATCCAATATGCCACCAGCTCTCACCTTCTTTTGTCTTCAAGGCTTTCGTTCAGTTCGTTAAGAAACTTTCTGCAGTCCTTTAAAGTGAAAGACAATGATATGTAGTAAACAAATACAATACACATTAATGTTCCTGTTGCAAACATATATAAAATGTAAAATTCTTATAATATTTAAGCAAAACACTTCTACTCATGCTCTGTATGCAGTTTATGATTTCACCAAGAGTTCTTTCTAATCCAAATAGTAGTTATACTGCAGGTATTAGGAATTCAAAACTGCAGACTTTGGACAATCTGGTAGCTACAAAATACTGCAAAATCAAAATTACACCCCCCCCCCCCAAAAAGGGAGAACATGTGAGTAAACTGCAAACCCTACCTCCGCAGCTCTTTAACCTGATACTAAGGGTGCAGGTTGGAGAGGAAACCATCATCACAGGGTTAAAGGGCAGGATCTACTAAACAGCAGAATTTTCTTGTGTGAAAAAAACATTTTAGGTTACTGGAGGGGGTGCAGCGCAAGGCAACAAAGATGATCAAGGGGCTGGGGGACTTACCATACGAGAGGCAGCTGAGGGAGTTGAACATGTACTCGCTTGGAAGAGAGAAGGACGGGGGGAGATATGATTGAAACCTTTAAGTACAGGAAAGGCATAAACAAGACAGGTACAGAGGGGCTGTTCAAAGTAAGGGAGGGGAGGGACACCTGGGGCGGCCATGATGTGAAACTGGAGGGAGGAAGGTTCAGGAGGGAGATGAGGAAACTTTTTTACAGAGAGGGTGGTAGCTGGGTGGAATGCGTTACCAGCACAAGTGGTATCCAGTAGAACAGTGGACTGCTTTAAAAAGGGGCTGGCACAGGGCAAGGGGGAGGGTCAATGGAGGGGAAGAGTGGGAGGGAGGGGCAGCTGCAGAATAAGGAGTGCAAGCTGCACATTCGAGCAGACTTGATAGACCTTTAGGCCTTTATCTGCTGCAAATTTCATATGTTCATAGCAATGTATTGATGCTAGATTACGTTAAAACTAGTGCAAAAAAACATTGGAAATAGAAAGGGGTCGATCACAGAAACAAAACAAAATAATGTTATGGACCACCATCCACCCCTTAGTTGCTGCTTTATTACCCACTGGTTATTTATTTACGTAGAATTTCTGCACACTGTGATGTCATCTATTAGGCTAACAGCTTAGTTTACAAGAGGATCCAGAGAACAACTGCAGCAGCAGATAAAATTAACATAGGTGTAATACACTAAATATAGTCAGGCTGAGGTAACAAAATGACAGTGGTATACAAAAAATATATAAATGTTTTACAGAGTTTAGGTTTGCACGATATTTTATGAGAAAGGGTGGACGGTTAGGAAGATGCTACAGCTAGAGAGGGGGTGGAGACAACTGCAGGGAAGGCTGAGACGGTAATACATGGCATTCTTAAAGCCATGGATAGTTGAAGTTTCTTTTGAACTTGTGGGCAGGACACTCCAGGTAGTTGGAACACCTACTGCAAAAGTTCTTGGCACCAGAAGTGGCTTTTATTTTGAAATCTCAACATAAAGGATGGGTTGGATATTTGTAGGAGATGTCTGGAATCTGATTCACGGAATCAGATAGCAAGAGTTGGAATTTTTTTTTATTTAAAGAGATTGTAGCAACAAATAGTACCAGGCAGAAAATGTTTAAGTTTTTAGTGCAATATCTTATCACTTTTTGTTGCATAGAAACATAGAATTTTACAGCAGAAAAGGACCACTTGGTATATCTAGTCTGCCCAGATGATCACTGCCTAGCCTGTGCCTGCAAACCTAAGTGGTCTCTGGCAACCCTCTCTTTTCCCTGCCTATTTACTAATATACCCAGTATCTATCCAGTGCATGCCTGAAGCACTCTGTTTTTGCTTCCACCCCTTACCCTGGCAGCATGTTCTAGGCATCTACAACTCTTTCAGTGAAGTAGTACTTCCTCTTAAACTCCCCCCTCACACACCTTCATCGCATGCCCTCTGGTGCTGGTGCTTTTTCTCATTTGACAGAGACTCTCCTTGTGCACCTGGTTTGCCTCTGAGAGTTACTAGCAGGTCTCTATTACATCCCCTCTTGCTTTCCTCTCTTCCAGGGTGTACATGTTGAACTCCCCAGTCTCACCTCATAGGGTTTTGATGCAACCTCTGAACCATTTTAGTTGCCTTCCTCCAGACTGCCTCCACCTTGTCTATGTTCTTTCTGAGGTGCTGCCTTCAGAACTAGACACAATACTCCTGGTAGGGTCTCACCAGCAAACAATATAGTGGCAACATCGCCTCCCTCCTCCTACTGGAGATACCTCTCCCTATGCATGCCAGCATCCCACTGGCCCTACCCACTGCTCTGTCATACTGCACTGCCACTTTAAAGAGCTACACAGTAGTGTCATGAGTCCATCATAATAAACTGTTGTGACTGGGCTGTGTTGTTATGATCATTCAAGTAAATACATAATATCCACAAGGTTTGTGGTATGGCGGAGTATTTTTTATTGATGCCTTTTTTGATGTTCTGTCCAATTCTGTCCTGAGCTGTGAACTGTGCACACCAGTGGGCCTGACTGGAAGTGACAAGTTTTTTTTTGGGGAGAGTTTGAACAGTCATAGGCTTCATCAAGCAGCCACAAAAAGGACAGTGAAATGACTCACAATGTTCCCTACCATTCTGAGTATAACAAATAGATCCTGTCAGACAATGATAAAGACAATGTTAAACACCTTTATGTTTGCTTCCCCCCTTCTGAGCAGGATGTCCTAACTGCCCGCTACTCCCTAAACTCCTCTAAGTGTAGCCCAGATGGGATCCACCCATAACTTCTACACATTTCAGCACCTCCAATTGCCTCCCCCTTTGCCTTCATACTAAACCTGTTTTTCCTTGGGATCTGTCCCTCAAGCCTGGAAGACAGCTTGTGTTATTCCCCTACATAACGGCAGTGACCCCTTAGTGCCAGGAAATTGCCAGCCGATCTCCTTCCTTCCAGCTCTGGTCAAAGTACAAGAAGCCTTAGTCCAAGCTAGACCGAGTTCCTCACGACCTCTAAGTTCCTCTCTCCCTACCAATCAGGCTTGAGAAAGCAAGCATCACTTCACAATATCCTCCCTATGAGTCACCAGACACATCCTTTCTGCCTCAAACAAAGGCCACCTAACTACAGCTGTTTTTGTAGATCTGGCCAAGGCCTTTGATACAGTCTCTCCCCCACTGCTTCTAAACAAACTTGAAGCAGCCGGACTAGCCCCTTCTGCAATCCAGTGGTTCAGCTCCTACCTTGGAAACAGGCTCCTATCAATCAAGATAGCCAACTTCACCTCCTTTCTGCTCCCAGTACTCACAGGTGTGCCCCAAGGATCAATACTTGGCCCCATCCTGTTCTCTATATTTATAAATGACCTCCCCCTGTTCTTCATATTTAGAAATTACCTCCCCACTGTCTGCTCAAGTTCCCGCATACATACGTATGCAGATGATACCATACTCTCTGCATCCGGGCCAGTTCTAAACAAAGCCCAATCCCTACTTCAGCAAGATTTCCACAACATACAGTCCTGGTTCCAAGCTAATCAGCTCAAGATAAACACCTCCAAAACAGTCTCCATTACCTTTGGGGACTGCGCATAAACTATTCTGAACACCCCTTCCTCCTGCCATCACCTCCCTGGATGCGACCTCTCTAAGCGCAGTCTCCTCATACAAATGTCTTGGAGTATGGCTCAACCCCAACTTAAACTTCTCGACCCACATACTGTAGATGTCATATCCTTAAAACTCCACCCAAAGCTTGGTGTTCTATACCGAGACAGAGACTCCCTCCTATTGCCTGTGACATGCTAACTACTGAGGAAAATGATTATACCTGTTTTTAACTACAGAGGCATAAAATATAGCACAGCCCCGGCATCATCATTAGCCAAACTAGACTCCCTCCTAAATGCCTTCTGCCAGTTTGCCACTAACTCTCTCCTTATAACCCATCACTGCTCTCTCTTCTCCACCCTCGGTATATCAAATTTGTCTTACCGTCGTTACATCCACCATCTCCCGGATATCTAAATTCTGGTTCAACCTGCTACCCCCTGCATCTCAGAAAGCCTATCCCCGGCAAACCCATCATCTTAACACACCAAGATCAAAGGATGCACACACCTTCTCACTGCCCAAACCATTGTGACTGCTAGCAAATCCTCCTTCACATATGGGCTCCCATTTCTATGGAATCAACCATCTCCACTCCTAAGGAACTCACCCTCGCACAATTCTATTAAAAAACAATTTTGCTCACTTCCACTCCCCACATGCTCCTGCTTCTCACCTACTTAGCCTCTCATCCTACCCTCCCAATCGTCAACACATAAGGTACACCATAGCAGGAAGATGGGTGTCACTTCCAAGAAGCAGTTATCCTCTTGTCCCTACATTTCTGCAGCTTAGTACTGTTTGTATATAAATGCACCGTACCAACTATGTATTAATGTCAGCCCTTCCTACCTAATTAACTGCGGCTAGTATGTCTTGTCAATTTGTATAAATGTCTATTGAAATGTTGCCTAATCTAGCCAAACTTGTCTTGGTTAGTCCTGTATTCTTATATATATATGTAATCTAACTGTATATTCTCATGTACCTTTTGTATCATCATATATTGTAATTCCCTGTACCCTTGCCCCCAGGTCACGCCTGGAAATGAGCCTCAGCTCAGTGTGCATTTCCCAGTTACCAAATGTATAAATAAAAAATCAAAAAACAAGCCTGGGAGAGTTTAAAACTGGTGCTCATATATCTAACTGTGTTGATCGCTTTCATGCTGGATCTGAACTGCTCAAGGGTTTCCATACTGGCTTGACTTAGCAGAAAATATGCAGTGTAGTAAGATTTATTTTGTTTCAGGAAGCTACATTTACTTTGTGTTTAGCTCACAGCAAAGCACTTTTTTTCATTTAAGGAAGGGTGTTTGTTGGAGGACTTTTTTTTTTTTTTTTTTTAAAACACAACTACTGCACCTGGGAAGGGGGACCCGATACATATTTTTTAATTTCCTATTTTGTTGTCCTGCCTGAAGGGATGTCACATCTGAATAGACCTTGTGTGATGTCCAGTGTGTTAACTGTGCATAGCAAATTCCCACTCCTCTACTCCACCATCTCGAACATGTAAAATAATGATCACGATGTGAACAAAAGATAAACTGAAAGTTCTTGAGGTGATGCTTTGCAGTAATTGCAGCTGCTGGACATAAAGCTACCAACAGTCCCTATTTTCCCAGGACAGTCCCTATTTTAGGCAGCATGTCCTGGTGTCTCCATAAGTTTTGCAAAATGTCACTTTTGTCCTGGTTTTTGCTTACTAGTCAATGTTTTGTCCCTTTTTTTGCTGACTGCTAATCCGTGAGTGACAGTTATTTCAGCACCACTGTGGCGCTGCTTGAGCTGGGCAGCAGTTTGCAGCTTCAACCCCTGCGTCTGTCAGTGGGAGCATGGGATAGACACAAGGGAGCCCTGACTACAAAGGGCAAGTAGAGTGTCACAATAGGTCTAAAACAAATGGGCAGACTAGATGGACCTAGATGGTCTCCTTCTGCGTTTCTATGTTAGCATAGTGAAGTGTAACCCCCCTACAAATGGGGGTTCCCAAAAGACTTCCAGGAGCTTGCTTGAATGCTCCAAGCCTGAATGGTGTTTGGCGTTTAAGCCATTTATCAGTGAGTGTTTTTAGAACCTCTGGTACTGTCTCTTTAAGAGCTGTCTGCTTGCAGACATAGTTAGTTTGTATGGGGGACTGTGTGTTTCTTTGAGTACCACTCGAGCTGCTGCCAATTCACTCCATTTTTGCAGTCACTAGGAGTGCAAAGGGAACCTATCTGAAAGATGTAACTGTTTGCCAGAAACCATTTAGAGTAATAATGAAATTACAGTTTGTCTAACCTGCTTTTTTGCAGTCAGAACTGTGTCTGCCTAGTTCCCCATTCTGGTTTTGAACTGCTGAACTGGACCAATCAGTGTGGGGTAAGCTAGCTCTAAAATGGTGCCTTGGACGAATCAGAACTTGACTCATAATCTGAGCCAGCCACAAGAGGATTGTATGGGCAGTGACTCTGGGAGATGTAGTTTAGACTTGGGCCTTTTTGGACCAACAGGAGCAGTCTATTTGAGTGACAGCCAATCCAGTCAAGAACTGGGAGGAACTCAAAGGAAGTGCCCGGTTTTGTCTGTTGGAGTTTCAGTTGAGCTCTGGCAGTGAAGAAGGAAGGAGCCCTGTGCTTTTTCAGTGTGCAGTTTTAGTCGGGAAACGTGTGTAAGGCCCAGAGTTCCGGTCTGCAGCTTGTGTAACTGCTTGTTAGGGCTGAATCAGTCCTGTGAAGAGAATCAAAGGATATCTGAAGAGTAGAAACCAGGCTCACCCTGTAGAAGACTGGAGAAATTGCTGAATTGCACTCGGTCTGTCAGGAACTGAATCTGCTGTGTGTTCTCCCGGGTATTGTGCAGTAATTGTGATCGGATAGAGAAGCAGCCTGCCTGGTATAGTACTTTCTGTTTTACCATATAAATGTGTGAAGAGGCTCAGTACCTCAAGTGAATCCTGCTGCCATTAAAGGACTTTTGCCTGTTACTGTTCACCATATAAATGTGTGAGGAGGCTTGGTTAGCTCAAGTGAATCCTGCTGCCATAAAGGACTTTTGCCTGTTGCAGTTTGCCATATAAATGTGTGAGGAGTCTCGTGGAGCTCAAGAGTAGCCCTGCTGACATTGAAGGACCCTATCTTGTTTGGAGGTCGTGAGTACTAATTCAGGGTCGCTCCCTGTTGAATTGCCACATTGAATCCAAATGGAATCACTGTACTGCTGACTGTTTAAACTAATTTTTCTTTTCTCTGTGGGAAAGGGCCCCTACCAGCTGCCACGGTTTGGACTAGCCACTAGAGCTTGGGTACCCAGGGACAGTAACTGGTAGGGATAGGCCTGCACAGAGCCATAGGTAGATGAGTAAAGTGATAAGCTAATTAACCTGATTTCCCCCTGTCCTTGTTATAATCCCCCTAAATAAATCCGAGCTGCTTGTTTCAGCAAAGTTATACTGCCTGAGGTATTTGTCTATGTTGAAGTATTGTACTGTGATTGTTGCACTGTATCTTATTTTACAGGAGGTCCCAGTGCCTGAACCAGCCCTGGGGGTAAGTGTATACTGTGAAGGTAATTCTGATATATTGTGTGGGCCACTAGTGGGAAGAAAGGGGGCAGTGTCCCAGAGGGCTGTGACCAAGTAAGTTTAACTATTGCAAACCCTGACCTCTGGGTGGAGGCACCCGCCATTGGATCCAGGCCCCGCAACCTGTTAGTGGCAAATCAGGCAGGGGTAGTAGCCCCTGGGATAGCGCCATCTAGGGGTTACAGAAGCATGTTCCTTCCTGTTAGATTAGACTGGGTAGTAGTGCAAACAAGCGCATGTGGACGTCTGCCTGCCAGCAGCTCAGAAAGACTCCAGACAGACAGCAGTGAACTAAAGTACCTGAACCTGATCAGCTATAGGGAAGTGTGTGAAAACAATCTGTTGTGGTGGTGGGAGTCACTGAAGTGAAGTTTGCTCAGCAAATGAGGTGAGTGTAAACGGGTTGGATGGGACTATCAAGAGAAGCAACACCTGCAGCTCGAATGTCTGATCACAATTTAATGCAGGTTTGCTTCTAATGAACTTTCTGTAGTACATTATGATTTGGAACTTGCTGCAGCACAATGATGTATTGTTTTAATCTGGATATTTGCTACTGGTGTTACTGTGGGGCGGCATGGCCAGAGCAAGCAGCAAAATTTAATTGATTGTGTGCAGCGTTGTCTGCAGCGGTGCCCATGGGAGTGACACGGTGGGGGGGGGGGGTCATGGTCAGGATGGACCGTTCCAGTTTTAGGCCTCGGAAAGTTGGTAGCTTTATGGAGATAGTAACAGCTGTTCTTGTACAGTACTGTTTGATCGCAGGTTCTCTCACTTGTACTTAACCTCCCACCCCAGATCACTGTTCCCATCAATATCAAGAACATTCAGCCTCCCCCCTCCCATTGCACACAAGGATGGCATCTTTATTCATAGTCCCTGGTGTTACTAGAATTGTCAGTAGTAGCAGTGAGGGTGTGAAACTTTTAAACTCAATGCTATGACCCTTTAGCCACTAAACTGCGATGGACCATGTGGTCTCACCACGCAGTCTGAATACTGGAAGCCTAACACTGTCACCAGTCTACTACCGTACCCTCTATAACAAATGAGTGAAAATCAAAAAGGGGAATAACAGTTCTGTGTGATCTCTTTTTTAAGTTAAATATTTTTTGTTAGCATTTCAAACATTGGTACAACATACTGCACCACACTAGATCACATGGTTTCAACACACTGCCTGAATGCCAAAAACTGAAAACTCTTACCAGTCTACTACTGTATCCTTTTTCAAACATTAAGCTATAGGTCTTGTTTGCTCACTGAGTAGAGGGGTGGTAATAGCAAATGCATGTTATGTCAGTCTGGTCACTAATCTGGTATATGGCATCTTGTATCTGGGGCACACACATATATTCACTGTACTTATAGTTTCACAGGTTGTTACTGCAGCGTGAATATAAAGAAAATATACTGTGAATAGTTCCTATGCTGCAGTAATTCAGACTGTCATTTCTAACTGAGATCAGACTGCCAGCACTGGAACAGAAGCCCCCCCACATTAGCTACACTATGTACAGTGCCACAGTTCGTTCCTACAAGGGGTGTGTGCCCAAAAAACACAGTAACCTCAGAAAAATTTAATGCATTGTCTTTATTATATGAGGGTCATGGACATGCTGGCAGAACCCCCTTGTACTGATACCTCTTGTAGTTTGATTATCTGGTGCTGCAATTCCTTTTGAGTGCCTGGTGTATTTGTGCTGCTACTGTTCATTCTAAGTTGACACATGATTGATGCAGTTTCCCCCCCACCACATCATTACCGCCATTCAAGTGTCTGTATATCAACGGTCACGGTCTGTAGTTCCGGAGATAAACAATAGGAGTAGAAAAATTGTATAATTCTCAAAATATGAGCCTGCTGCTATTAACAAAAGTCACATATGACTACATTATGATACCAGGCAGTGAGGCAAACTGTATTAAACTGATTTCAGTACACTAGCTCTTTTAAGGTTATCAGATATGCAAGCCCCAGGAGTTAGTGTATCTGATGACCTTAAAAGAGCTAATGTACTGAAATCAGTTTAATACAGTGTACCCAGATATAGTATACAGTGTAATACAGAGAACCCCAATATCAAGGGTTTCTGCTTAGTGATGGTGAGCAACCCCCCCAAAAAATCCTATACTCAGCTTCTGGGTTCCTACGCCCAAGGTGCATGATTCTGCACTCTGGCATTGAACACCAAGTGCCATACTCCTGACCACTTTGAGTTTCCTTAAGTCTCTACACATTCTCTCCACCCCCTCCTGAATGTCCACCTTACTAAAGATTTTGGTGTCATCTGCAAAAAGGCATACCTTATCTTCCAGTTCTCCTGCAATGTCGCTTATGAACACTTTGAAGAGAATAAGTTCCAGTACTGAGCCCTGTGGCACCGCACTGGTTGCTCTCATCATTAAAGTGAGTGCTGTTAACCACCACCTTTGGTCTCCAATCTATGGGTTTACCACCCTCTCAGTGAAGATGACCTTCCTCACATTGCTCCTGAAATGCCCACCCTTGAGCCTCATATCATGTCCTCTAGTTCTGATGCTTTTCTTCTCCTGAAGGAGCTCCTGTACCCCTACCTTATTTATACCCTTGATATACATGACTGTCTCAGTCATGTTCTCCCCGCCCCACGGAGTACATGTTGAGCCTCTCAGCCTATCCTCATATGCCATTTGATGCAGACCCTGAATAATTTTTGTGGCTCTCCTCTGCACCGTCTCAATCCTATTGTCTTTCCTAAGGTGCGGCCTCCAGAACTGTACACAGTGCTCCAGGTGGGGGTGCACCAGCACCATGTAAAGTGGCAGCACCACCTCCCTTCTGTAACTCATGATTCCACTCCCTATGCAGCCCAGCATACCACTGGCCTTTAGTGCCATCTGTTCACACTGCTTCCCCACCTTTAAGTCATTGGATACGACTCCTAGGTCTCGCTCCTGGTTGGTGCATGCCAGCTGCTCCCCTCCCAGGTAGTATACCATCTTGGGTTTTCTCTTGTCTAAGTGCATGACCTTGCACTTTTTGGCATTGAACATCAACTGCCAGTTGTCTGACCACTCCTCGAGTTTCCTCAGGTATGATTCAATGCTCTAGACTCCTTCTGGGGTGTCCATTCTGTTGTAGAGCTAGGTGTCATTTGCAAACAGACACACCTTCCCCTCCGATCCATTACCGATGTTGGCTATAAACACACTGAAGAGTAGGGGCCCCAGCGCAAACCCCTGAGGCACTCCACTAGTCACCTTCCTCTCTATCGATACCACTCCATTTACCTGCACCCATTGTGTTCTTCCCTTCAGCCAGTTGCTCGCCCAATCCACCATTTACTTACCTACACCAATGTGGTCCAGCTTCTTTACCAGTCTTCTGTGTGGAACAGAGTCGAAGACCTTACTAAAGTCCAGATAGACCACATCCACCACCCCCCTTGGTCCACTGCCTTTGTTACCCAGTCAAAAAAGTCAACCAGGT
Organism: Neoceratodus forsteri; assembly: GCA_016271365.2. Lineage (NCBI taxonomy): Eukaryota > Metazoa > Chordata > Ceratodontiformes > Ceratodontidae > Neoceratodus > Neoceratodus forsteri. Next base: position 158,202,330 of record CM057456.1, on the reverse strand, counting down.
TTGTCTGGCACGACCTTCCAGTCATGAAACCGTGCTGTTTTGGGTCCTGTTACCTGCTGGATTCCAGATGTGCTACTATTCTTTGCTTGAGCAGTGTCTCCATCAATTTTCATACCAGCAATGTGAGACTCACTGGACGGTAATTTCCAGCTTGCTCCCTGATTTGTGAAGTGGGACCACTGTCACCCTCTTCCAGTCTTCAGGCACTGTCCTGCTTTCCAGTGATTTGGTGAAGACCTCCACCAGGGGCACTACTATCACACTCTCCAGTTCCTTGAGAACTCTTGGGTGAATCTCATCCGGCCCTATGGCCTTGTCCAACTTTAATTTATTTAGGGCTTCCAAGACTTGTCCCTCCGTGAAGGGGCTTGAGTCTACCCCTGGTCCATGTGTGCAACTGCTTTGCAGGTTTGATGATTGCAAGCCTCCTCCCTGCTGCCACTATTATGTAAAGGGACCACGTGTGCTCTCCTCCATTCCTCCAGAACCATGCCTGTTTCCAGAGAGTTGATGAATAAGGTCATCAGTAGGGCAGCTAGCACCTCCCGAGTTCCTTTAGTACACTTGCATGTATCCCATCCAGTCCCACAGCCATGTCCATTTACAGAGCTGCAAGTCCCTTCAAAACTCTTTCTTCTGAAAACTGACTTGTGTCCACCACCCACCCTTGTTCCTACTGCTCCCTGGTGGTCTGTTACCCTCTCCCTCCACTGGGGAGACTCAGCAGAAGTACCTGGTCAGCACTGTCTGCTTCTTCTTGGTCCTCTTCTGTGAAATCCCCCCTTATGCCCTCCTTATTCTCGCCATCTCTCGCCTTCCTTTTCTCACTTATGCACTTGATGAAGTCTTATCCCTTTAGCAATCCCCTTGGCTATCCTTTTCCATTTCTGCACCTTTGCTCACCTTACTGCCTTTCCTGCCTCCCTCCCTCTGTTTTTACTTGGCACATCTCCCAGTCTTCTTCCATCTGCATTTCTTAGCATCTCGTGAATGCCACATTTTTTCTTCAACACCTTGGCAACTTCCCTAGAGAAATATAAGGGCATCTTAGTTTTTTCTTCTGCTTTTCTGTACCAGTTTTTACCATCTGAGGAATACTGCCAGGATTAAGCCCCTAGTTCTGCCCCTGGACCTCCCCACATTGGTGCATGCCTTTGTGATGTCTAGGCCTGAGTACTGTAATGTGCTCTATCTCGGGGGCCTCTGGAGGTACCCTCCGCTGGCTGCAACTGGTGCAGAATGCAGCTGCCAGGTTGTTGACGGGGCAGTCTAGGTACTGCCACATCACCCCGGTGCTGTGTGAACTGCACTGGCTGCCAGCCAGGTGGAGGGTCCTCTTTAAGGTGGGTTTACTCACTTTTAAGGCCCTACATGACCTGGGTGCTGGCTACCTAAAGCACCTTCTAACATCTGCTGTCTCAGTCTGCTCCCTCGGCTCCTCCTTCTCTAGGGGCCTCCTTGTGATTCTCAGGACGAGGTTAAAAAACTGCTGGTGACAGAGCATTTAGCATCACTGGCCCCATCCTGTGAAATTCGCTACCTTCAGCTATAAGACAGGCCCCATTAGTAGAGGTATTTAAAGCCCGCCTCAAGGCCTTTCTGTATGTAAGCCCCCCAGAATGGGCTTACTTTAGTGGAGCTCCATGCTCCCTGGCTTTTCCTCCTGGCGCGGTGTTGTTCCGGTGGCTCTGGTGGGAGTCACGCCTGGCGCCCCCCCATTGTGGCATGCAGCCATTTTCTCCAGTGTCTCAGCCAGATCAGGGCTGGGTCAAGTGCTGGAGTGATGGTTCATGACGCCAGGTATGGGTGCATGGTCCCGAGTCCAGTTTTCGGGCAAATCGGCCTCAGGGCAGCGCGAATGTTAATAAATTTTTATTTTTAAATATGGCGGTCTGCGCGCTCTGCGCATGTGCAGGTACTGCAGAGGGGGGATGAAATTTAAAGGAGCAGTAGCTACTCATCTGGGCAGTAGTTTTCAGTGACGGCTGGCACCGAGGTGCAAAATTAAAATATTGAATCAGGACTACAAGTCTTATGGGGCACCAGAGTAGGCAGCAGCTTTGGCACCAGAGGATTCTGTCCTTGATTGGACCACTGGTTTTGGCACCAAACCACCAGAGCCCTTAGAGAGAGCTGAGGGATACTGAGGGATCAGATTCATGAGAGGGAGAGAGACAGGAGGTCGTCAGAATGGGGCACTCGCCTGCTTGCTGCTGCAACTGTTGCTTTGAAAAGAGTGGCCACTGAGGGAGAAATGAAGGAGCCATGGTGCAGCTGGTGTGGAGTCCTGGGATTTCTTGGCTAGAGAATCCAAAAGGAGGGGAAAGATGCTGCTAACCCCTGCAAGGACATGAGGTGAGGGGGCATTTCCAAGTGAAAGCTTTATCCTGGGAGGACTGCAGTTTGGAGCTAGATGGAGGCTTGTGCTTGGGCCTGGTTTGGCTGAAGGTATCCAGGTGCTCAGACCCAAGTGGCAGTGGGTTCCAGGACTACCTGTACATTGAGTGCCACTGCATGCTGAGGAGCTCCAGGATGTGTGAATCCGTGGGAGGCTGGAGGAGACCTGTGGGACTGGTCATGGGGGAAGAAGGCAGAGTGGCAAGCGGTGTTCAATTTTGTAATGGAAAAGCTCCTAAGCCCCACAAATGAGGCTGTTCTGGACTGGGATCACAGCATAAGGGATTTGCCCAAACCTGCGGGGTTGCAGGGAAAATACCTCCTGGATGCTTGTGGCAATGGCATAGCATCAGTGATCGGGTGCTGAACTGTGTTTGAAGGGTCTTGCTCCTGTCCTTGTCATTTGTGGCTTTAATTGCTCCAATAAGAAATGAAGGTAACCCTATAAGATCAAAGGTGCAGCATTCGTTCTAAAGCTTGTGCAGGAGGAGTAGAAGGTGAGGGGGGCTGTAAGTGCTCTGTGCACCCCTTGCAGGTCAGAGCTCCTGGTGAGAGGGTGGGAAGCTAGGAGTCAAAAGTCTAATGCTGCCTGTATGTGGTCTGTTTCAACCTCAAGATACTGACTGTGTTGGTACTGTGGCTGCTTAACATCTTATGCAATTGGGACCCTGGGTCCAAAAACACAGTACACCTTTTATTTGATTCAGCTACCAATGTGACCCTCTGGTCCTGTTCTACTGCTCCATGGAGTGACTGTTTATTTTATTGACTGTTCATTAAATGGGATCCCATTTTACAATTCTGCATTTGCCTCTTGTGTTCAAACAAAACTGTTTGCTGCTGCTAAATGAAGTTGCCTCCACTGCCTTGTACCCAGTGCATTCCAGGGTGGTATCCAGAGCATCAGGGACCAGAGAATCCACCGAGGAAGATGTCGAGAGGCCTGCCTGGTGAAAGCAGTCTACAAAGGCCTCTGGGTGAAGTGGGCAAGGCCAGGCAGGTGAAGGTCAACGTCATCCCCAGTGTTCCAGCTCAGCACCTTGAGGGTCTGGGGCCCCAGATGGAGTCCATCCATCATCACTCGTGGACATTCAGGTACTGTTCTTCCATGACATATTTCTGGACTTTGTTTTCTTGGCTGTACAGTAGTCCCCCTTCCCCACGAACTTTACCACCTTAATACCCCTAGACAGGGAAGTGGGGGGTGGCTTACATGTATAATCAGGCCTGCCCAGACTTCATTTCTTGGCCTGACTTCTGAGTATTTTTGTCCCTGGCCTTTTTAACTATTTATAGTTATTTTAGTCATTCTGATTTATTTAATTGTGCTGATTGAATGTGTAGTATTTATAATGTGGTTGTTTTGTGGGTTTTGTTTAGTGTTACTGTTTTGTTTATAGTACAGCTCCCAGAGCCTCCGGGATGGTTGTCTCAAATAAAATTTGCCTTGCCTTTTCTCATTTACACAGAGGCTGGCTGTCTTAATTATGCCCTCCCTTATTTTTCTCCACTGTACCTCTGCCCCTCCCTGGCAATCTCTACCCCACCACCACAGGGTAGTTTCTGAGGCTGTCACCTATTTCTTTAAAATCCACCCACCTAAAGTCTAGGACCATCGTCTTCATGTGGTTTGCCTCTGTTCCTGTCTAAATGTTAAATCACACTGTGCAATGATCACTGGTACCTAGGGGACTGCCCATTGACACGTCTGCAATGCTGTCCCTGTTTGTAAGCACCAGATCCAGAAAGCTCCCATTCCTAGTGGGCTCAATGAATAGCTGCCTGGAGTGTTTCTGAAGTACTTTAGTGAGGATATTTTCTGGCACATATCACCAATATTTTTACTCACTCTAGACCTTGAGTAAGAATATTACATAGAGAATAATGGATAGGCAAGTGTGTATTATGATTTTTCTTTCACACCCTCAGTGTGTGATGACCCATAAACCTTGAGAGCAAAGCTCTGTTTGGTTTCAGCAGGCTCTGCTTCTGTGACAGTTTTGTTTGGGCTGAATTTGTGAAGCTTGGTGCAGTTTGTAAGTGGGTTTGGCTGGACTAGCCACTGCCTGGGAACTCCTTGGCCGATTGTTTTTGGACACAGCCTGTGGGATTACTATAACTTATAGGTATTTTTAGATATCTTTGTTGAATATTGTCTTGCGCCTTCTGCAGGTATAGTTGGTACAGTGCTAGACTGGTACAATTAATACAGATAGTACTGTATTATCTTTTGTTTCATTAATAGGCAGTGTTAGCCATGGGTAGGACTGTGGGATGCAATGGTTGTGGGGAAGCGGTATGGATCGAACATATTGTGGAGGCTGGGAGGTGTCCAATCTGCCACAGGCTGAGGAGGCTCAAGGATGAAGTGTGGTGGCTTGTAGAGAGCTGGAGAGGATGAGGGAAGGGGGAATCTAGGACAGGTGGGCATTCACCAGGGAGTTACATGAGGAGACCACATGGGAGGCACAATGGGTTGAGGGAAGCTTTGGGGGGGGGAGGAGCAACTGGACAGGAGGCCCAACGATGGAGGGTGGACTCAAGTCAGGCCTAGTAACAGAGGGGGGACACAAGTCAGGAGGGAGGTTTATTGTTTTTTTGAAAATTTTCCGAAATACAATCCTTTGAGTTATGGACACCTTTGCAAAGGCTCCACGTCAGTATAAAAGCAGAAACATTACATTTAAACATATTATACATAGGTCACAGTACAGTATATTTACATTGGTTGCTTACCATCTCTAGGGTCATTAGAGGACCCTGGGTCATTGTGGTGAGATAAGTCGGGTTACAGATTTAGAGGGTCTTTTACTGAGCCCTGAGTTGAGGTTTAAGTACAGGAAGGTTGTAGGCCTAGGTATGTAGTCAGGGAATAAGCTAGTCATCTATCAAATTCGGACAAGGGGAGGAATGTTGGAAACAGCCACAGGCCTCAGAGTTAAGAAGAAGGCTCTTGATACCAGTTTTAAATTGGCCAAGACTAGGGGCCAGGGAGATGGAGGGTGGTAGGTTGTTAAGCCAGAGGGGAGCACGATAACGGAAAGACCTTTGCCCTAATGAGGTCCTACAGTGGGAGACTAGGAGGGAGGTGCTTGCCGGGTGCCTAGGGGTACTCCTGTGAGGGGCTGGCTGGATGAGGGGGTGGAGGACCTTAGGTGTAAGATTCATAAGTGTTTATTTGACTTGGAGGCAAGTGTAGTACTTAAGTCTCCCTTTGAAGGCCCAGTCTGCAAGCTTGTAGAGCACACACGTGTGGGTTAATCTATCACAGCCTGTGACCAGTCTGCAAGTTTTGTTGAGAGCTAGACAGATGCAGTGTAGGGCTGTTAGGTGACAATGCATAGCAAGACAGAGGGTGTAGGAAATAGGTTTGCTGTATGGACGACACTGGTGGGGGGGAGAGGAGGATGGGCTGCAAGAGGGGGCAGGAGAGGGAACAGGAAGAGATTGCATAAGGGACGATAGTCGGGAAGAGGAGGGGAAGATGAGCAATACTGGTGGAAGGAATGAGAGGATCATTGCAGAGGTGTAAGAGGACCCAGGGCAGATGGGGGCGAGGTGTTGGATAGCGAGCAAGCAGTGAAGGGGGAGAAGAAGATAGGTCAGGGGTGGAAAGGGGGGGACTGCTGGAGCAAACAGTAGAGCTTCTAATATGGGGGACTCTAGAAATGGTAACCTGGGTAGAAGGGTGGGGGTAAGAGCGAGGAATGAAGAAGGGGGTGTATTGGTATTGGGGGACTCCATACTTAAGGGGATTAGATGGAGCAGCAAGGGAGAATGACAGTCACATGGGTGGCGTCCATACCAGGATTAACAGCAGGCAGGGCGGGGCAGTCAATTCTAAAGTGCGCAAGAAAGGGTAGGAGGAAACTGCATATAGTGGTGCATGTGGGGCCGAACGACCTGGTGGGGGAGACAGTGGAGGTAGTGAGGGAGAGGTTTGAGGGTGTGAGAAGGCTGTGTGAGGTGATAGGGGAGTCGGTGGCCTTCTCAGAGATGCTCCCTGTACCCCAAAGTGAAAAGGCAGAGGAAGGGAGAACTGAGGAGTTCAACACATGGTTGGTGGAGTAGTATCAATCCAAGGGGTAGTGGGTGGATGAGGCAGAACCTGGGACAATAACAATCTATATGCAGGGGATAGGCTGCACTTTAGTGGGGGAAGGGAAGGGGTATTAAAGCAGAAGTTAGAGGGGTATATAATAAAGGTGAATTTAAACTGGGTGGCGAGTGGACAGCTGGTAGGCAGGATCCCAAAGAGGAGCCAAATGAGCTTATCCCCCAAGCTAGCAGGGAAGGACTTAAAAGTTGCAAGGGGGGGAGAGAGAGAGAGAAATAGGAGGGAAGAGAAGTACAGAAAGGAAGGGAAGAGGACAGGATGGAGAGTGGTTTCACAATGCGAGAAGCTTAGGTAACAAATCAGCTGAGTTGCAGGCACTCTTGACAATGAGGAGGGTGGATATTGCCAATCATGGAATCGTAATCACAGAGTACTGGACTGGGATCTGGCAATCCCAGGATATAAACTGTACAGGAAGGACTCATGGGGTGGGCGGGGGGCGGTGGCAATCTATGTGAGGGACGGGATCAAATGCACAAGGGGGAGAAAAGGAGAATGGAGGTAATCTGGATGCAGCTCCTGGACTCCAAGGGTAGGAAGCCGAGGTTCAGGGTGGTGTACAGACTGCCACTGAGGCAGAGGAGTTGGACAGGGAGATAGAACAAATCAGGAGGGTATGTAGGAAGGGGAACGTGGTCATCGTGGGGGAATTCAATCTACTGTGGGTTGACTGGAGCACTCTGGTCACCTCCAGTGCTAGGGAGCAAGTGCTGCTGGATGCAATCCAAAATGGACTCCTGACACAGCTGGTCACTGGACCTACTAGGCTAAGTAACACGCTAGATCTGGTACTATCAAATGGTGAGGCAGTGAGGGAAATAAGGGTGGAGGACCCACTAGCTGACAGCGATCACCAAACAGTGTGGTTCGCTATCACATTAAGCAGGGAGCCAGAGGGCTCACTAACAAAGGTGGTGGACTTCAGGAAGGCGGACTTTGAGAGGATGTGGGAGATACTGAAAGAAAAAATTAAAGGCATAAAGCCAGGGATGGAAGCGGAGCAGAAATGGGACATTATTAAACAGGGGATTACAGAGGCGACGGAAGCTTGCACCAAGTTACAGAGTAAGAGGAGCAGAACAAGGAAACCATGCTGGTTGAACAGTGAGGTGACAGAGGGAGAGAGAGAGAGGGCAAAGAGAGCTGCATACCAGAGGACGGCAACAAAGATGGTGCATGGATTGTATCACAAGTCCTACGAAGACAGGTTGAAGGAACTGAACATGTACTCCCTGGAGGAGAGGAGGGAGAGAGGGGATATGATAGAGACATACAAGTATCTTACAGGAAGGAACAGTGTGCAGGAAAACACTATTTTTAAGCGAAAAAGATGTTCCAGGACTAGAGGGCATGGGATGAAGTTGGAGGGAGGACGATTCAGAGGAAACATGAGAAAGAATTTCTTCACAGAACGGGTGGTGGACAAGTGGAACACCCTGCCAGAGGAAGTGGTGGGGGCTGAAACAATCACGGGATTTAAGAATGCATGGGATAGACAAAGGAATTCTGGAGGTCAGGGGTAAGGGGCAACAGACTTCTAGGAAAACAAACTGAACTTACAAGCTCAAATGGGCAGACTGGGTGGGCCATAGGCCCTTATCTGCCAACACTGTCTATGTATCTATGTACCAGAGGTTCAGAAGGACAGGGAAGGAGGAGGACAGGGAGGAGTAAGCAAGATGGTTCAAGGAAGTGACCAAGAGGGTGAGGGAAGCTAAGGCAGCCAAGGTTAGCACAGGGAATAAAGGGAGGGGAGAAAGACTTCTTCAGATACGTCGGAGAGAAAATGAAGTGCACAGATAACAGTGAGGATAACGAGAGGTGGGAAGTGGGTGGAAAAGAGAGGGGAACAAGCGGAAGAAGTGAATGAATACTTTTGCTCAGTGTTCACGCAGGAGAATGGGGAACCACTACCACCTTGGACTGGGAGGGTGGGGAGGAAGAAGGTGACAGAGTGATTGAAGGAAGTAGAGTATTAGAGGGACTGAGGGCACTAAAAGTGGACAAGGCACCAAGACAGGATGGTATCCACCCCAGGGTGCTGAGGGAGACGGCAGAGGTGCTAGTGGAACCACTGGCAGATCTGTTCAGCATCTCTCTGGATATGGGATGTGTGCCTCAGGACTGGAGGATGGCCCACGTGGTGCTAATACATAAGAGCGGCCCAAGGGACAAACCAGGCAATTATCGGCCAGTCAGTCTCACTTCCATAGTGGGCAAAGCTTATGGAGATGATACTGAAGGAGAGGCTGGTGTCATTTCTACAGGACAATTTCCTTCAGGATGTGAGACAGCATGAGTTCGTATCAGGGAAGTCCTGTCAAGCTAACCTAATACAATATTACGGCTGGGTAACAAGAGATCTGGATAGGGGCCATGCAGTGGAAGTCCTCTACTTGGATTTCAGCAAGGCCTTCGATTCAGTGCCTCATGGGCAGCTTGGGGGTGGAAGCTAACTGGCGTGGAAGTTTGGGTGATGATGGCAAACTGTATTACAAAGTGGCGACATGGGAGGCTACAACAGGTGATGGTGGTGGGGGAATTCTCAACACCTAGACCAGTGACAAGTGGGGTGCCACAGGGCTCGGTGCTGGGCCCAGTGCTATTTGGGCTCTTCATCTCGGGCATTGCGCATGGAGTGGTGAGCAGGATAAGTCTGTTCACAGACGATACCAATATGGGTGCAGTAGTGGATGAGGAGGAGGGATGGAAGCAACTGCTGAGGGACCTAACCAAACAGGAGGAGTGGTCGGAGAGCTGGCAGCTGGGGTTCAATGTGAAGAAATGTAAGGTTATACATTTTGGGGCAAAGAATCCAAGAAGAGAATACTGGTTTGGATGGGGTGAAGCTGGGGATCACTGAGGAGGAGAATGACCTAGGGGTGATGGTAACAGGGAATATGAACAATTCTGCCCAATGCAGAAAAGCTGCAACGAAGGCAAACCAGATGCTGGGGTGTATAGTGAGGGGGTTCTCATCCAGGTGGAGGGAGGTGATCTTGTCCCTTTACAGGTCACTGGTCAGGCCTCACTTGGAGTACTGTATGCAGTTCTGGAGGCCATACCTGAGGTGGGATTTCAAGCTACTGGAGGGAGTGTGCAGAGGGCAACAAGGATGATGCAGGGAATGGAGGGGAGAGACGAGAACAGGCTGGGGGAACTGAATATGTACACCCTGGAGGAGAGGAGGGATAGGGGAGACATGATTGAAACTTTCAAGTATCTGAGGGGAATCGACAAGGATGGAGCCAACAGGGTTTTTAAAGTGAGGAAGCGAAGGGACACCAGAAGGCACGGGCTAAGAATAGAGTGGGGAAGATTTAGAAGGGAGATGAGGAGGCATTACTTCACAGAGAGAGTGGTGTCAGAGTGGAATGCCCTACCAGAGAGGGGGGTGATATGCAAAACTGTGGGTAGCTTTAAAAAGGGCATGGGACAGAGAACAGGGGAGAGTACATGTGGGTGAGGCTGAAAATGGCCAAGGGTGGACAAAAGGGGAGGGGGGTGGGGCAGCAGCAACCTAGGGGCACTAGCTGCACACTCAAGCAGACATTGATAGACCAGGTGGTCTGTTTCTGCTGGCACATTTGTATGTTCATATGTATGTAAAATTCATACACACACACTTGCCTATCTTATTTTTATAATTGCTGGTGCAAGGAGTCACAGACAGTGCTTTGGATATCACAGAATTATAGAAGCTTGATGGCAGAAAAAGACCATACTGCCCATCTAGTCTGCCCCACACCCTCCCCGATACTCAGCCCCATACGCTTGTCCCATGCCCTCTTGAATTCTTCCACCAATTGAGCACCCACCACTCAGTCTGGCAGTCTGTTCCAAGGCTCCACCACCCTCTCCGTTAAGAAATTCCCTCTCACATTGCCCCTGTATCTTTTTCCTTGCAGTCTGAGGCTGTGCCCTCTAGTTTTGACCCCCTCCTTCCTCTTACATAAACACCCTTCTCCCACTTTATTGAGCCCCTTTACATATTTAAAAGTTTAAATCATGACTCCTTTCCCTCCTTGTCTCCAATGTGTACAAATCCAGTTCCTTATACCTCTGCTCGTATGACTTTCCCTGCATCATCTTGGTTGCCCTTCTCTGAATCCTCTCCAACGCATCTATATCTTTGTGGAGATGAGGCCTCCAGAACTGAACCCCATAGTGCAGATGTGGCCTCACCATGGCTTTGTTAAAAGGCATTATAACCTCCCTCTTTCTGCTAATAATGCCCTTGCCTATGCATGCCAACATTCCATTGGCCTTTCCTGCTGCCCTGCTACATTGGATTCCTACCTTAAGGTCTGAGGAGACTATGATCCCCAGATCTCTCTCCTGTTCTGTTACTTTAATTTCCTCCCCACTTAGGGTGTACCTTGCTCTTCTGTTCCTACTCCCTAAATGCATCACAGCACACTTCTTGGCATTACGTTTCAGCTGCCATGTCCCAGACTATTTTTCAAGCATCTTTAAGTCCTCCCTTCCTCATGTCCTCCACCCCCCTGGGGTGTCCACCCTATTGCATATTTTCATATAATCAGCAAATAGGCATACCCTCCCCTTCAAACCCTCAGCAAATATCATTGATGTAGATGTTGAAGAGGACCCAAAACTGACCCCTGTGGCACTCCACTCTTCACCCTCGCCATCCTGAAGTGCACCTCATTTAGCATCACTCTCAGAGTTCTTTCCGACAACCAGGCCTCCACCAGCTTATTTTCCCACCCAGTCCCAGGCTTTCCATCTTGCTCACCAGCCTCCTATGGGGGAAGGTGTCAAAACTTACTTAAGTCCAGATTGGCCACATCCACCACCACCCCCCAGTCAATCACCTAAGTCACCCAATCAAAGAACTGAATTAGGTTTGTCTAACACGACTTCTTCATGAAGCCATGCTGTATGCTGTCCTGCAAGCCACTCTTCTCCAGGTAATCCACCACCCTCTCCTTGATTAATGCCTCCAGTACCTTCCCCATCACAGACATGAGGCTGACAGGTTGGTAGTTCCCCTTCACCTCCTTACTACCTCCTTGTGTAAAGGCACTATGTCTGCCTGTTTCCAGTCCTCTGGCACTCTCCCCGTATCCAGGGACAAGTTGAAGAGCCTTGTCAAGGGTGTGGCCAACTCCTCCTTCAATTCCCTGCTCACACTGGGGTGTAACCTGTCAGACCCCATTGCACTGTCCACCCTCAATCCATCTAGCTCTGCCCTAACCCTATACATAGTGAATGGGCTCAGATCCACCCATTTGCCCTCCTTCCGCTTAGACTTTGACTCAGGTCCCCTACCGTTCTCTTCCTCCGTGAATACAAAGCTAAAGTACGTATTTAATAACTCAGCTTTTTCACAATCCCTTTCCGATTTATTTCTCCCTCAGCCTAGTAATCACCTGCCTTGCCCTTCTCCTCTCCCTCACATATCTGAAAAAGGTTTTATCCCGCCTTTTGGCCTTTTTGTCGCCATACTTCTCTTTTCCCTATACTCTTCCTTATCTTGTTCACAGAGTGTCCTCTTAAATTTTCAGAAAGCCTTCCCTCTTTCCCCGACTGCCCCCACAACCTGCTTTGTAAATCAAAGCCGTTTTCTCCCCCTTTTTGCTCTTCCTAACCTTTTTATGCACTTTTCCACAGCTTTCAGTACCCGTCCCTTGATAGCATGCCATAACTCCTCCACTGCCCCTATATTCTCCATACCCTCCATTGTCTCCCTTACTATCCTTCTCATCTTGTCGAAGTCTGTGCGTCTGAAGTCAATGACTGTAGTACTGGTTTTACTCGTCTCCCTCCCTGCCCCTGAACATTACTGTGCTGTGATCGCTGTTGCCCAAGGCTTCTCCCACTTGCACCTCCTCCACACTCTCCGCATTTGTCAGGACCACATCCAGCAGGTTGTTGCCCCTTGTCTGCTCCTTGACTAGCTGTTGAAGGAATACTCCCTGCTCCTTGAAGCTGCACCCAGGATTTCCCAGTCTACATCTGGGAGGTTTAGGTCCCCTACCAGCAGTAGTTCTCCTTTTAGGAGCCAGCCTTGTGACTGCCTGAATTAACTGTTGATCACCCTCCTCCCCTTGCGTAGGTGTGACCTGTATACCACCCCCAGTCGCAAGGATACATTGGGGAAACATACTTGTTCAACAGAAAGTTTATTCAATGTTTTGCTTTCATAACAATCTTTAGGATGTGCATTTAAGAGCACTTATATGAAAGAACACTTGAACTAGCTAATGTTTTGCTGTAAAACGTAACTAATGTTAAATAAATTCCAGAAGTGCGATTGAGATAGAATTGGTACTTCCAGAGATACAAGGCAAACAACAGTATAACTTTCCTTTAGGAAGATCATTTTTCAAGAATGTGTTTAAAATAGTCCAAACTAGGAAATACTTAAAAGTTCAATACATTTCTGGTGACCATTTCTTGCGCGATGATCAGGAAGTGTTGCTATGGTTATGAAGGTCTTGGGGTTGCTGTGGAGACCTGTGTGGGAGAAAAACACACTTTTCTCTTCTACAGCTGTCTTGAACATTTGTGTCAGATGGAGGGACCTGTACTGTGCCACGCGAGTTGTGCAAAGCAGTGCTTGACAGGAGAAAAATCTCAAGTAAGGTTTGGAGCCGTCATCAGAGCAGAGTTCTGGTCGAGGAAACGGCAGTGACTCTGAGCAAGCCAAAATGCCGTAACCTGATTTCAGGTTATTATGGCATTTGACAGTACTTGTAATTAGGCTGATAAATAGAATCACCAATAATTATATTATAATTATTGGTGAGCATTTTTTCCCTTAGGGAAATCAGACTACAGTATGTCACTATAACCAGCTGGTTATAACGGCAAACACACGCCGGGTTTCCTATGCTTCGTGCATGTTCCAGCCTCCATTCTTTTGTTCTTCAGTGCCAGCCACCATGACTTACCGCTGGACACTTCACCGCAACTCCCACTTGGTGGAAAGTTAAATAAAAAAAAAAGTCTATGAACTCAACAACCGCCTGTAAAATAAAAAAAAAAAAAAAAGGACAGGAGGTATGTTTCCAGCTGCTTCCGATTGTGGACCACGTTTCGTCCTGACTGGGCCACAGCTGAACAGAGAATTATCTATATTTTCTGTGGTGAAAAGGTGCTCCCTAGCAATTATATAAAATAATGGCTGGGCAGCTGGATAAAACTTTAATTTTACACCCCCTTTGTGTGGGATGCCTTTATAAACCACTCTGGCTTTGCTCTCAGGTTTTATGTGGATTCCCACACCTCGGGGTGGGGTTGGGGAATTCTCATTACAACAACCTCTCAGCTGTTGTTCTATATATTCTCGCTCTAGGTCCCCAAGAGCAAAAATATCCACACTGTAAGGCTGTAATAGGTTGGATCCAGCAGTGCAAGCAGCATGCTTTTACTTTCACTCTCCCCAACCGACTCACACACCAAGTCCAGCCAAGCACTTTCATTTTTAAATCTGCAAATTAACTGAAAACATCTCGTTCACCATTACAAAATAAAAACTGTCATTTTCAACATTACATTTTATTTTACTTCTCCTCAAGCCCACAGCTTTACTCAGAAGGCTCTTTCCCCGATACCAGACCCAGCCTGCCATGATCGCATTCGAACATCCTCTCCCAGGAGCACACAACCCAACACCCATCACCTCCCGCTCAGTCTTCGATCTTTCTCCCTTGCTTCCCTTTGCATTACAGCACAGTGGGACAAACATGCATGCATAACTGCATGCTGCGACTCAAAAATGCTTGCATGTTCTGACCTTCACTAAGAGGAAACTGCATGCCATCCTGACAAAAATCAATCGTGCATAAACTGGTCTCAAAGACTTTACCCAATTAAAAAAGTACAGATTATTTTTATGTTATCAATCATTTATTCAGGTTGAACATATGAAAACAAAAGCACATCAAACGTACACCCACAGTACTACCTCTATGTTTCAAGCCACACAGGCTCTTTTTCAAGACGTGCATGAGTTCTGAAAACCAGTGTTTAAAAGTCAAAAAACCACATGATTCATGATTAGCACCTAATCAATTTCTTGATAAGTGCTCTTCAAAATAGAGGATGCTAACACAATACAATAATACTCACATTATTAAGAACAAGAACTCATTACCTATTACATCCATTAACCAAATTTGGTGGGGGGGGGATGAAGGAAGCTGGTTAGTGATTTAAAAAATGCAACCTGATAAACATCATATGATTCCTAAAAATATCAGGTTTATCGATGTGCCTAAAAAGCAGTTATTAAATCAAGTACATATTGCCAATATGTGTCTCTCTGCAATAAGCGATTGTCCAGGTCACCATCTCTGAGTCCCAAAGTGACTTTCTCCAATGATGTAAATTTGAAAGTGTGTCTGGGACCTTTTTTGAGACATGCATAGCCAGTGCATTAGTGTGATTTCTTTCCAGATGCCTATTAATAGCACTCAAATGGTCCCCAGTGCATTATTTACATAGTCTCAGTGTCTTCCCCTATGTAGAATGCACTATATCCCGTGCATTCTGCCATGTACACAATGTATCATGTGCTACATGTGATTAGTTCCTTAATGGGGAACTCTTGTGTGACATTTGGACTAGAAAAATGTTTTTTTTCTTGGAGACATGGGTGCAAAATTGGCAATTTCCACAAGAATGACAGCCTGTTTGTTTATTTTGATTATATTGCACCTCTCTGGTATGCAGACTATGTGTCAGTGTCCCCAAGATTGGCACCTCTACTGTATATCACCTTTGGGCCCGCTTCTGTGCAGGATTCCAATCTTTTATCAGTTATTAAAATGTGCCAGTGTTTCTCAAGGATTTTTCTAACTTCACATGCCTGTGGGGAATATGTCATAACAAAACATGGGTTAGACTGGATGTTAGTTGTGCCGCATCCCCTTTCCCCATTATCCTCTGGCTATCAATACATGTTTTTTGCCTTATCAACATCCCTTATGATGGATTTTGTGTTGTACCCTCCTTTGCTCGAAATTAGCTTGACTAAATTATTGATAACTTAAGAAGAATCTGTACGTCTTTTAATGGGTTAAGTGTTTGAGACCAGCTTATGCATGATTGACAACTACACACTATGGATCCACTTGCTTCACCTGTGCGGTCTCCTCCTTTTCTCTCATCCTTAAAAAATGCTAGTAACTAAAACAAACAAATTTTAAGTGTTGCATAAATTAAATATGCCTTGGCACTGGTGTGAAATATTGGTGACATTTCACCCCATGCCGTTTGACCTGGACATCGCTCATAGCTCTCCCCCAACTCATATGATCAAACTGCATTTGTGGTGGACGAGCTGTGGTGGTTCGTGTCCCTATAGTTTAGGGTGATGCCAGATAAATCTGGAAGGAGAGGCTGGAGACGTACTCTAGAGCCAAGATGCAAGGTTTATTAACCACATTTGGGAGCACACAGAAAAAAGACTTAGCATTCATTAACACTATACACATGAGAAACAGTGAATAAGGTTACCGGGACCACAAACTGGCCCCACTAATGTCCTACAAAAGTCCAAGTTATTCAAGTCTTAAAGGTGTAGTGATCCGATGCACCAAGCTTGGGTTTCTAGTATTTTGATCAACCGACTGCTGAGGGTGAGCCTAAGGAAGTGCTTCCTACACAGGCCATAAAATGGGGCGTCCCCCAGTGACCCAAAAACCAAGTAAAACACTGTAGGCCTCCTGGCCCTGGGAAGAAGGTGACTCCTGGCGTCACTGAGGCAATGTCAAAAGGGAAGCACTTGGTCGAGCATGGGTGTTGATGCCCAGTTGTAGGGGAAGAGGACCCTTATCTGGGGATGTCTGCTGCAGTGACCTCAGGCGGGTGATCTCTAGTTGAGGAATGGATGCTGGGTGCGAAGATCCACTGAACAACCTCTGGGCAGGTCCCCGGAACCCTTACCACCTCACCCCTGCAGCTTCAGAATCCGACAATCTTCGGTGTGACCTCTTGATGCATCACTGGAACACAAGCCACTTATGGGCAGTACAATCAAGAGTGTGGTGACCCTTGGTGTGGCCTCTTGCGTGGACCACTGGTACTTATGCCACCTCAGGGAATGTGGCACAGAGCCTGGCAATCCTCGGCAAGGCCTTGGTATAGGCCACCAGTACTGTTGCCACCTTAGGACAATGTCTATTCGGGAGAATGGGCAACGTGAGTCCGAGTTCGGTGGACGACTTTAAGTCCCTCGAGCTAGAGCCGGGGCGGCCCCTAATCTGACTCACTCTGGTGGGCCCTAGCTACCAGCTGGCTACCACTTACGACCCGCAACTCAAACCTGGGGCGTCGTGGTGAACATTTGGAGTTGTTGGAGGTCATTGGAAGTGGGTGCAGGTGATACTGGGCATCCTGGGGACCTTCCCTGGGTCGAAGAGACACCGGAGGACTTCTAGATGAGGTGCGAGGTATGTGTGGGAGCCCCTGGAGTTCAACCAAGATTTCTGTCCTATGCGGAATGCACAACCAAGGAGGAGTGATAAGGCTTCTCCTGGAGACTGCTGCATGGAAGGTTCACTGGGTCGGTTTCCTGGCCAAATGAACAGACTCAACACAATGGGGGACCCGACTAGATGGCAGATTTCTGCAAAAACCAGCCAAGGCTGCAACTGGGGATCTTCTGGAGGGAGTTACACCAAAGGGACCCAGGGAATTCGCTTCAACCTCCTAAGAGGGAAGCAGACATCCATTGCCTTGCTGTCCTTCACCCTCCCTGGTCAAACTCTTCCTCTCCTCCCTCCAGTCTGGCAGAGCCTACCCTAGGCTGGGGTGGTCCTGGCTACCTGCCAGGGGATTGGCTCCTCCATCCAGAGGTCAGCCTCCTGAAACTGGGTCTGTGGCTTTAAAAAAAAAAAATCTCCAGATTTGAATCTACCCTAGCCACAGGGATTGGCTGAGAGGGTTCAGCCTGGCTTTCTTCTCCACTGGGGACAGGAATGTTGCCTAACTAGTTTGGCTGGCTGGGTGTCGGTCTTGAGCAGGGGAAGGGGGAGGAAAGGAAAAAAAAATGGTTTTCTTTTAAAACCCTGAATTTAGACTACTAGGACTGTCTGCTGGAGTTGGGCCTGTTCTGTGTTTCAGAGGGCCACCAAAGCTTTTCAAGGGTTCCCCATTAAGCTGCCAGGGTCCCCATAACTGTCTGACCCCTCATATCTCTGAGGATTCCCTATTTTGTGTAGTGCTCCCAATTTCCCTGGGGCACTACAGATTCAGGCCCGTCTAACAATACATGTCCTCATGTATTTCCCAAATGTTTACCTTCTGAATCTTAAACTCTTACAGTTCCATCCATAAACAATGACATATTCCTTGCCCGTGTTATGGTAACAAAACATTCATAACAGCCTACAGATTATAAACTTTAAATCCTTAATTCCATGTTTTCCTAACACTATAAACATTATGGTAGCGGTTTTGTCAGTGTATGAGAAAACATTTATGACTCCTTGCATGTTTAAAGCTCTGATTTACATCTTAGAACATTTAAATGAACCATATTTACAACTGGGCAGTGGTCTTGGCGTTTCTTTCATTTTTCTACTTGTATGTGGATACCCTTCGTACCACTTCAGTCATATACCTCTGAGAGGGTACCCCAAAGTTTGACTTCTGGGATCTACGTTGAGGGGGCTCATCAGCAGTGGCTACAGGAGGGTGTGGCACCATTGGATACAGCCATGGGGTTAATAGGGTGGGAAATGACTCTGGGGTGTTTTCCTCAGTTGGGAGTAGTTCCCGCCTCTCCTCCAGATTACTGTCCAGGAGGGGACTTCCAGATGGTGGAGCAGCTCTGAATGTGCAGGGTTTAAGTCTGTTGCGATGAACAATCTGTGGCTGCTTCCTGACAGACTCCTCTTGGATCTTGTAAACAGGTAAGTCCAGGAACAGGATCTGAACAATTAAATGTGGTTCCGACTCCCATTTGACATCCAGCTTGTGGCAGCGAGTCTTTCTTAATAGTACCCTTTTACCGATGGCCAGAGGCATTGCATGGGCTTGGACATCATAGTTTGCTTTCTGTTGTTCCTGCACTTTCTCCATGTTTTGTTCCACTATTTTTCCAGCATCTCATAATCATTGATGGTGCTCAGTCACCCACTCGGCAGTGGTATGGAGGGGTTTCACTGGGTTTGGTTTTACATCTAGAACCAAGTCCATGGGGAGTCTCCCATGATGACCAAACATCAAATAGTATGGTGAGTACCCAGTGCTGCTGAGAGTTGTGTTATTGTAGAGGTACACTAGCTCTGGGAGAAGTCTTGGCCAGTGCAGTCGACTAGACTCTGGTAGGGTTCTGAGCATGTCAAGGATAGTCCGATTGACACTCTCGCAGAGTCCATTGCCCTGAGGGTGATAGGCAGTGGTGTGGATATTTTGCCCTCCATACAAGGCACACAGTTCTTTAAACAAGTGAGACTCAAATGCTGAACCTTGATCAGTCAGGATTTTGGTAGGGTGACCATAGGGTTTAACAAACTGCCTCCATAACTTTTCAGCAGCGGTTCGGGCTGAAAGATCTCGGATAGGTACAGCAATGACAAACTTTGAATAGTGGTCCATTATGGTGAGAATGTAGTTTAGGCCATCCCCACTGGGGTCTACTTTAAGATGGTCCAGGGCCACCACCTCAAGGGGTGCATGAACAGTGATGGGATGTAATGGGGCTCTCTGATCTTGCCCCAGTGCTCACTTGAGGGTACATGTCAGGCATTTGTCACACCACTCTTGGATGTCCTCACACATCCCAACCCAATAGAATCTGGTTCTCATATGAGCCTCTGTCTTTTTGCAGCCAAAGTGTCCAGATTTGTCATGATATGCCTCTAGGGCAACATCTGCAGCTTCACAAGGGAGGACGACTTGTCGAACTTGGTCATGTGTCTTTGGGTCAGTGATGGTGCGGATAAGCCTTCCATCCACAACTGTCATACGAGTCACATGTCGCCACAGTTTCACAAGTTCTGGGTCAGCATGCTTTCTGTCCTCCAGAGGTAGGGTCTGCTGGCTACTAATGAAGGTGTTTAGCCGTCGGGTCACTGGACTGTGATCTTGGATCTGCTGCCATAAATCAGGGGTTTCCTTTAATGTCTTGGGCATGTAGTCTTCCAGTGCTTCTGCAGTTGCAGCAGGGCAGACAGCTGTGGGGAAGCTATAGCAGCAGGCTTGTACCACCCCTGCAGGGATCTGGAGAAAGGGAGGCATCTCTAGAGCTTCTCTGTGGTTGTCATTCTCCTCCATCTCATCTCGGGTGGGTAACCTAGACAGGGCATCAGCATTTGCACTGGATTTACTGGCACGGTACTTGATTGTAAAATTGTAGTTGGCAAGTCTTGAGGCCCACCCTCTGCTCGAGTGCTTCCAGTCATGCAGTGTTCAGATGAGCAAAGGGGCTATCAGTGTAGACTGTGAAGGGTGTGGCGGCTAAGTAAGCTTTGAGTTTCTCAGTGATGGCCCACACTAGAGCAAGGAATTCCAGCTTGAAGGAGCTGTAGCAATCATCATTCCATTCAGCTCCACACAGCCACGGCTTGCATAAGCGATGACCCTCTCAACTCCATCCTGGTCCTGGGAGAGGACAGCCCCTAGCCCTCGATTGCTGGCATCAGTATATAATTTGAAGGGAAGTTGATAATCCGGATAGACAAGTACTGGAGCATGGATCAACATTGCTTTTAGGCTGCTGAAGGACTCCTGCTGGTCTGAACTCCACTGCACTGGGCTGCATTTGCACAGTTGCTTTGATCCCCTGAGCAATTCATGTAGTGGGGCAGCTACCTGGTCAAATTTGGGGACAAACTGCCGGTAGTACCCTACGAACCCCAAGAAACTTCCTTACATCCCGGACTGTGACTGGAGTTGGCCACTCATGCACTGTTTGAATTTTGTCTGGGTCTGGTGACACTCTGTGCTTAGATACAACATGCCCCAGGTACTGAACTTCTTTGAGCAGGTGACACTTTGATGGCTTGACCTTGAGCCCACAGTCAGCTAGGCAGGTAAGAACAGTTTCGAGGTGCTGCAGGTGCTCAGAATATGTTTTAGAGTAAATGATGTCATCCAAGTAGAGGAGGACCATGTCAAAATTATAGTTCCCCAAGCAGTGTTCCACTAGTCGCTGAAAGGTCCCCGGGGCATTACACAATCCAAATGGCATTCAAGTAAATTCATAGAGGCCCATGGGGATCACAAACGCAGACTTCTCCCTGTCTTCTGGTGCAAGGCAAACTTGCCAGTAGCCACTAGCCAAGTCTAAGGTTGAAAACAAGGATGCTGATTTCACTGCTGCCCGGGAATCCTCTATCCATGGTAATGGGTAAGCATCCTTGTGCGTCACTTGGTTCAGCTTCCGATAGTCGACACAGATGCGAATTTGACCATTCTTTTTCTTGACCAATACTATTGGAGCAGATCATGGACTGTGACTCTTGATGATGACATTGGTATCCATCTCCTGGAAAATGGTTTTCACTGGTTGCTACAGTGCAGATGGAATAGGGCAGAATCGTTCTCTGATGGATGGGTGCTGTCCTGTGACTATGCGGTGCTGCACGTTCTTGGTACGCCCAAAGTCAAGTGGGTGCTTGGAAAAGACTTCTCTAGTCTCTCTAGCATCAACAGCAACCCCTGTTTGTCTTCTTCAGGGGGTTTCTTTTGTGCCCAAGTCAATTTCCTCAAGACAGCTCTTAGCATCTGCTCCTTCAGGGCCTACAGCTCCATTTAATTGAAAGACATTCTCTCCATGGTCTGCTGAGGGTTCAGTTATGTCCTCGCTTTGGATCTTTATCAATCTGGCCACATGCTGATTCCGGTATAGCTTAACAGGAGTTGTGCCATAGTTCAAGATGCGGATGGGGACTTGGCCCTTGGTAACTGTTGTGAGACTCCGTGCAACAATCACTGGCTTCTCCCCTGTAGCACTGAGTGGTTCAACTACAGCCACATAGTCCTTGCTTTGCAGTCCCACCTTGGCTTTGCACAGCACTATGGTCTCTGTACCTGGGTCCAGTCGGACTGGCTGAACATCAAGAATCCGGATCTTCCCAATTTCTCCCTCAGCATTGGCGAACCGCTAGTGACACTGCACTGTATGGATTGTGTGCTGCCAGGCCTTCTTGCTGGCTTTTGGGAGCTGTGCTGCTTGCTTCCAGAGGGCATCCAGAAATTCCTCATGACAGTTGTCCAGTACATTCATCCCCAAGATCACTGAAGGGAGGTTGTCATCATCAGTGTTGCTAATGATTTATTTTTTTATTTATTTCAATTCTAGGATTACAAGTTATCTTTGAGCCCAGGGCTCTTTTACAAAAGTTCCATGTCAAAACATTGGTATCACATAACAAACATTGTTTCACATAATAGGGTACAGGGACACATGTTGCTTGGAACAGACAAGGTGTGGGTAGGATGGTAAAAAGAGAAAAGGAGGGGGTGGTTGGATGATGGGAGGGGCAGAATACAGGAGGTCCAGGATGAGAGGAGGGGGTAGGATAGGGTTATTGGGGTGGGGGTGAGAGGAGGCCAGGCTGGTGGCATTGTCATATGCAGAAGTGCGGGAGGGGCAGAGGCCTACTAGGGCATGTGCGTTGGGTAAAGGAGCTATGTATGGGACAGCAGCGGAGAAGCAGTGTTGCATAGAATTATCCATGGCAGTCGCAGGTGCTAGAAGCGACAAGGGTGTTTTGGAGCCTGGATTTGAAAGCCCCAAGCCCGGTGGTAGTGATAGTATCATAGGCAAGATTGTTAAACCAAGTGGGTGCCCTGTAAGCAAATGAACGCTGGCCATGGGCTGAGCGGCAGCGTGGGATGCGAAACAGTTGTGGCTTTGATCCCCTGGTGATTCTGGAGCTAATTTTTGTTTGAAGGAGTGAACAGACCCCAGGAGGGGCAATTCCCAACTGGATTTTCTTTGCAACCACACAGCTTTGGTACTGGATTCTATTTTCAAGTTGAAGCCAATTTGCTTGTGAGTAGAGGTCACAGGTGTGTGTGAGCCGCTTGGCCCCAGTGATGAGTCGACAGGCCTCGTTAAGGGTGGTGGTAATCCTTCTGAGTGTCAAGGTAGTGGCAGTGCCATAAATGACAAGACCATAGTCAATCTGGGAGATGAAGGAGCTTTGAACAGCAGCATTGAGAGCCTCTTTAGTCAGGTGCCATTGGAGCCGGTAGAGTAAACCCAGTCTGGTATTCACTGTTTTTGTGACATTGGTTATGTGTGTTCCGAAGGACAGGTGGGGGTCTAAGGTGATTCCTAGCTATCTGAAGGAGTCAACCTGCTCCAGGGAGTTGCCAAGGCAGGTAAATAAGGTGAGTTGGAGATGTTTGTCCCTGTTTTGGTGGCTGGTGAAAATCATGGTCTTGGATTTTTTGTGGTTAAGGATTAACTTATGTTCTTTGAACCTGTTTTCAACTGAAGTGAAACCATAGTGAAGGGTTTGTTGCAGGTGGCTTGGGTCATGATGAGAGGCAAGAATCACAGAGTTGTCTGCCTAGAGTACAACTTGCTGAGGGGTGGAGTCAGGGAGAGAGTTGAGCAACAGACTGAAAAGCAATGGGCCCAGGATGGAGCCTTGGGGGACACCAGAGCGTACCTCTTTAGTGTCAGAGAACATGCCCACTATTTTTACACATTGGTCCTGTTGTCAAGATAGCTATTGAACCATGCCACTGATTCCACAGAGAGGCCAATGTTCAGTAGCTGATGAAGTAGGAGGCGATGGTGGACAGTGTCAAAAGCCTTAGACAGGACTATGAATATAGCTCCAGTTAGGAGACCATGGTCAAGGGAGTTGTGTATGGCTCCCGTAAACTCAAGAAGGGCCGTGGCAGTGCTGTGTCCTTTTCTAAAACCATGTTGCTGCCAGCAAAGGATATTGTATTTGCCCAGATGATCAGTAATCTGGTCCACTACTATCTGTTCCAGGGCCTTAGAGAGGGGTGGAAGGATAGAGATAGGTTGGTAGTTCCCATGGGTGGTCCGGTCACCGCCTTTATGGATTGGTGTGACTGTTGCCGATTTCCATTTGTCAGGGAACTCGCTGAGAGAGAGGGAGAGCTTAAAGATCCTGGTGAGAGGCCCCAGAACCTCTTCTAGAGTGAGGGACAGAAGTTTGAGGTCTTTGGAAATGTATTTCCTGACGGTATTTTTGTTTACTGCTCTGAAGTAGAAAGGAGGGCATTTTTTTGGTGTAGACTGATGGGTGGGAAGAGGAGTGTCGCTGGTGTTGGAAAAGTTGGGGGGGGAGGGAGGATGCTGCTGAGGTCAGTGAAGGCATCATTAAAGGTGTTGGCTATGACTTTTAGGGCCAGGGTGGTATTTCCGTTTATTGTGATAGCAGTCGGGGGTGATTTGGACTCCTTCCCGGTAACATCTTTTATGTTATTCCAGAATGCTCTTGCATTTCCCCATGTGTCAGTGAGTGCAGTCTTGTAGTATTCAGATTTTTGTTGGCATATGGATTTGGTGCAATCATTTCTTGCTCTTTTGTAGTTTTGGGTGTCTGCCTGATTTCCAGTTGTTCTGGCCAGTTCCCAGAGGTGGTCCCTGTGTTTTAGCTTCTTTAAGATGGAACCCATGAGCCAGGGGTTGCAGGGGGCCTTAATTTTTTGCGTTTTTAGCAGGGCAAAGATGTTACATACTTCATTGAAGATACGTACGAATTGGTCAAGGGCTGTGTTCGTGTCTGTGGCCAGGTCGATGGGGGACCAGTCTTGATTTAGTAGGTGTGATTTTAGGTGGATTAGCTTCCCATGGGGTAGGACTCTGCTGAGGATGACCTTAGGAGGAGATTTCCAGAATTTATTTGATCAGGTGCAGCTGACAGGGGAATGGTCACTGAGAGAGTCAGGCAGTACAGCGTAGCTAGAAATTCGGGAAGGGTGAGTAGTTATGATCCAGTCCAGTAGAGTGCTGGTGCCAGTTTTGTAGTTCCTTCTGGTTGTGGAGTCCAGTATCTGTGTGAGGTTTGCTGATGTGACCATGTCCCTGGCATCGCCAGCCTCAGGTCCCAACCAGTTAATGTTGAAGTCACCAAGTGTGATGATTTCAGAGTCGGGTGGGAGTGATTTGATGTACTCCAGTACTGCGTGGAGGCCCGGTCCCTGTTCTTTCGGAGGGATATATATGATGATGACCGAGAGGGCTTTGTGCTGAGCTCCAAGCAGGATTTTGATGTGCAGTAGCTGGGCATTTGGTGTTGGTAGGTTAGTGTGGGTAGTGTGCCCCATCAGATTGTTCTTTAGATAAAGGGCGCAGCCTCCTCATTTTTTTGATTTTTCAGTCATGACTAAAGATTGTGTAGCAGGGATGGAGATTGTTTGATCAGGTACTGAGGGGGTGAGCCAGGTTTCTACCACCACCAGAATATCGGGCTGGTGGGCATTTGCAAAGGCTTGTAGTTGATCCAATTTAGATAGTAAGCTGCAGATGTTCAGGCAGATAATGGAGATGGAGCCAACACGCTTGGTTTGGGTGGAGTTCATAGCAGACCAAGGGCCTGGGTTGGGGTGAACGTTTCCAGATAGTAGCAGGAGTAGGAGTTTCAGGGTGACCAGGTGCAGTTCCCTGCGGGAGAACTTGCTGTACTTGATTGAGGAGGAGTTGATTGCTGTAGTTTTGTGTGTATACAGAAGGAGCATTGTGAGCTGGGGTGACAGCGGGGCACACTGCATCCTAACATGAAGGTGTAGGTACAATGTGATGGGGTGAACCCTAGCGGCAAGAATGTTGTCATTTAGAGTGGTGCCAGTGTGGCTATATAAATGATTAAGCTTATAGCTATGCGGAGGGGAAGGAAAGCAGGATGTAGGGAGCTGGAGCTGTGGGGTGAGGGCAAGGAGGAGGAGTGGAAGGCAGGGCATAGTAGGGAAGGTAAGCATAGTTTGAGGAAAGGGGAAAAAGACGGAGCTGTAAGGAAGGCTGTAGAAGCTGTAGAAGAAATATGAGCAGAGGAAACAAAAAAAAAAAAAAAAAAAAGAAGGGGGCCGTGGCAGGAGAGGAGGAGGAGAGAGGCAGGGTCCAATGGGTGTAGAAAGGGAGAAAGGCCAGTACCAGGGGCATGGAAAGAGGGCTATTTAATAAACAGAGGAGGTGGGGGCAGGGGGGTGCTGAGACACAGGAAATTAGGCAGGCGAGCAAGTGGGGGGTTGGGGCAGTTCAGGCCCCAAGAGCAGGGGAACAGAGAGTGTCACAAGAGGGCAATTTAGGCAGGAAAATAATACCAGTAAATACAGTCCTCGGATTCAGCAGCACACAGTAGAACAATCGACACATAAATTTTTAACCTCTGCTAGGCAGCTACTCTCGAGGCAAATTACACTCCAGCCCCCTGGTCTGTAGGAGACCACAGATAGCAAAGGCGGTGCTGAGAAAAAAAAACTATGGCAGAGCTCCGTGCAAGTCAATGGGTACACAACAGCCCTGAGCTCAGTCAGTCAGAGTCAGCTGGCGCTGCAACCAATCAGGACCAGGCTTAGAGGGCAAGGTCCAATCAGGGTAGAGCCCTGAGCGTGCTGGGCCAATGGCAGCACACACGGCTTTCCTGGTCCAAGGAGGGCTTCCTTACCCATCACTGTGGATCCAGGAAATGGCCAGAGGATGAGATTTCAGGGCGGCAGGTTCTGGGAGCCGCACCAGTGCCTACGGGGCTGATGCAGCCCAATTCAGGGGCTCAAGATCCATCACCGTGGATCCAGGAGGCGGCCAGAGGATGAGATTTCAGGGCAGCAGGTTCCAGGAGCCACGCCCTTGTGCCTATGAGGCTGGTGCAGCCCGAATCAGGGGCTCAGGATGATGACCCCTTGTTGTGGGTAAACCTCCTCTCCCAGATGAATGTCCATTTCCTGGTAGCCCAAGTAAGGGATACTCATTCCGTTACCCTATAAAGACTTGGCTCAACCTGATTGCAGGCATCTTAGTTGGTCTTGGGTCCAGTGCTCGAGGAAATGGCAGCCTTGAATAGTGGTGACTTGGGAGCCGATGTCCAGAAGTGCTGTAAAGGTGATACCATTAAGCTTGATGGGAACAGTCAGGCACCTCCATACGTACTTTGACCATTCCAGGTTTGGGTTTTGACCCAGATCCCCCAAGGATTGGTCCACTGCCTCAGGGACACCCTGTTTAACGACACAGCAACTTCTCCTTCCTGGATACACTGTCGTTCCACATGGCCACTGATGCCACAGTGCCTGCAGATAGGTCGTCCATGATTGTCGAACCGGTCAGTGGGTTGCCGGCCCATACTCCTTCGGTCAGGTCTTGCTGGGCGTCGGGGATGGTCTATAGAATACCCTAGGCCCCAGCTCCCCTGGAGGTCTTGTACGACTCAGCAAACTTCTGCTAGTCTTTCCGACATTGCCTCCAGCTGGTGGGACATCTCTCTGGTAGTTTCTTGCCTGGTCATTCGGCCAGTCCTGTGCTTGAGTGACCTGATGGTACACTTTTTCTCTATCCTCTTTGGGGTAGGAGTCATGTTCTAGCCGATCTAATAGATACTCTTTTTCCTGGCTGAACGCTTTCTCTGCCCTCCATCTGGTGAAGGTATTGCAAGATGAGCAGGGTTCAGACATTGGACCCCCAGTGGCCATGGCTCCGGCGACACCAGTCATCTGCTGGAAGGCCACCATCTCTTCCTCAAGTCATCCAGAGCCTAGGACTTATATGGCTTCCTCTCTGAAGTCTACAGACTTTGCATCTGGGTTTTGGCGGTGTAACATCCGCAGTTTCTGACGTAGAGGCTCTCCCCAGGCCCCCCTTAATGAACCGCTCTATCAATACTTGGTCTGGGTCATGGTCCTCACTCAGGTATCATTTTCGCAGGGCCCGGTGTGCCTCTTGCAGGCTCAAGGCAAAGTCCCGCAGTGTCTCCCGGGGGCCATGTGTGCGAGAGAAGAATTTCATTTTGAGGTCTGAGACACTCTGCTTGTCGAAGATGTCGCTTAGCCAGGTCAGGATCCGTTCAGCAGTGTCCTTTTGTCCATCTGACCAGCTTTCAACTTCCCGTTTGGCAGCTCCTCCCAGCTGCCCAATGAGGATTTCCACTCTGTTGCTCTGGCACTTAGTAGAGATGGAACATAGACTGCAGCTTCGCACGGAAGTCGGTGAGGCTGCAGGTGTCTGAGCTTCGGTGCCCCATGTACCTTGGTAGCCATAGTGCCCCAAAGTAATAAGGCATCATTATTGGGGGTGGTTGAACTGAAGGTGAGGATGATGCTGTGGCTCCTTCAGTATCTGAAGGCATCTTGGGTTGGAGTTGCTCCGGTTTTGGGCTCCTTGTTGACTCTGATCCTGTCGACTACGCCAATTTCTTTTGTGTTGGACGAGCTGTGGTGGTTCGTGTCCCTAAAGTTTAGGGTGGTGCCAGATAAATCTGGAAGAGGAGGTTGGAGACATACTCTAGAGCCAAGATGCAAGGTTTATTAGCCACAGTTGGAGCACACAGAAAAGACTTAACATTCACTAACACTATACACATGAGAAAGAGTGAATAAGGTTACCAGGACCACAAACTGGCCCCACTAATGTCCTACAAAAGTCCAGGTTATTCAAGTCTTAAAGGTGTAGTGATCTGAAGCACCAAGCTTGGGCTTCTAGTATTTTGGTCGGCTGACTGCTGAGGATGAACCTAAGGAAGCACTTCCTACACAGGCCATAAAATTGGGCGTCCCCCAGTGAACCAAAAACCAAGTAAAACACTGTAGGTCTCCTGGCCCTGGGAAGAAGGTGACTCCTGGCGTCACTGAGGCAATGTTGAAAGGGAAGCACTGGGTCGAGGATGGGAGTTGACGTCCAGTTGTAGGGGAAGAGGACCCTTACCTGGGGATGTCGGCTGCGGTGACCTCAGGCGGGTGATCTCTAGTTGAGGAATGGATGCTGGGTGCGATGATCCACTGGACAACCTTTGGGCAGGTCCCCGGAACCCCTACCACCTCACCCCTGCAGCTTCAGAATCCAACAATCTTCGGTGTGACCTCTTGATGCATCACTGGAACACGAGCCACCTATGGGCAGTATAATCAAGAGTGTGGTGACCCTTGGTGTGGCCTCTTGTGTGGGCCACTGGTACTTATACCACCTCAGGGAATGGGGCACAGAGCCTGGCAATCCTCTGCAAGACCTTGGTATAGGCCACCGGTACTGTTGCCTCCTTAGGAGGATGTCTATTTGGGAGAATGGGCAATGTGATTCTGAGTTCAGTGGATGACTTAAGTCCCTCGAGCTAGAGCCGAGGCTGCCCCCAATCTGACTCACTTTGGTGGGCCCTAGCTACCAGCTGGCTACCACTTACGATCCGCAACTCGAACCTGGGGCATCGTGGTGAACATTTGGAATTGTTGGAGGTCATTGGAAGTGGGTGCAGGTGATACTGGGCTTCCCAGGGACCTTCCCTGGGTCGAAGAAGAGACACCGGAGGACTTCTGGATGAGGTGTGAGGTGTGTGCAGGAGCCCCTGAAGTTCAACCTAGATTTCTGTCCTCTGGGAAATGCACAACCAAGGAGAAGTGATAAGGCTTCTTCTCCTGCCGATTGCTGCATGGAAGGTTCACTGGGTCCATTTCCTGGCCAAATGAACTGACTCGACACACTGGGAAACCTGACTAGACGGCAGATTTCTGCAAAAACCGACAGAGGCTGCTACTGGGGATCTTCTGGAGGGAGTTACACCAAAAGGACCCAGGGGATTCACTTCAACCTCCTAACAGGGAAGCCGATACCCATTGCCTTGCTGTCCTTCACCCTCCCTGGTCAAACTCTTTCTCCCCTCCAGCCTGGCAGAGCCTTCCCTAGGCTGCGGCAGTCCTGGCTACCTGCCAGGGTATTGGCTCCTCCATCCAGAGGTCAGCCTCCTGAAGCTGGGTCCGTGGCTTAAAAAAAAAATCTCCAGATCTGAATCTACCCTAGCCACAGGGATTGGCTGAGAAGGCTCAGGCTGGCTTCCTTCTACTGGGGACAGGAATGTTGCTCAACTGGTTTGGCTGGCTGGGTGTCAGTATTGAGCAGGGGGAAGGGGAAGAAAGAAAAAAATGGTTTACTTTTAAAACCCTGAATTTAGACCACTGGGACAGTCTGCTGGAGTTGGGCCTTTTCTGTGTTTCAGAGGGCCACCAAAGCTTTTCAAGGGTTCCCCATTAAGCTGCCAGGGTCCCCATAACTGTCTGACCCCCTCATATCTCTGAGGATCCCCTATTTTCTGTGGTGCTCCCAATTTCCCTGGGGCACTACAGATTCAGGAGAAATATCACTGATATTTCCATCGGTGCCATGGTGTGCGTGTGTGTGTGTGTGTGTGTGTGTGTGTGTGTGTGTGTGTGTCTCTCCCTCTTCCCCCCTCTCTTCCCCTCAATACAGAGAATACCTTGCTCATGGTGACCACATGCTCCAAAAACACGATATCATAGAAACATAGACTTTGACGGCAGATAAGGACCGCTTGGCCCATCTAGTCTGCCTATTTCCCTACCTACAAGACAGGCCGCAGATCCTAGTTAACCAACAGCCTATTTCTTCCTACCACCCACAAGAATTGCCTTATGTCTGTCCCATGCATTTTTTAATTCTCCCACAGTTTAAGACCCCATAACCTCCTCAAGAAGGCTGTTCCATGCATCCACTACCCTCTCCATGAAATAATACTTCCTCACATTGCTCCTGATCTGCCCGCCCTCTAAATTGTGTCCCCTTGTTCTTGCAAGTCTCTTTTTCTGAAAGATGCTCCCCTCTTGGACTCTGTTGATTCCACTGAGGTACTTAGTTTCTATCATGTCCCCAGTCTCCCTTCTTTCCTCAAGGGTATACATATTAAGCTCCTTTAGTCTCTCCTCGTCGTCGCTTCTCTTGCAGACCCTGCACCATTTAGTTGCCCTCTCCTGACTGCCTCTATCCTGTCTATGTCCTTGCGGAGATGGGGTCTCCAGAACTGGATGCAGTACTCCAGATGGGGTCTCACCAACTGTCTGTACAGAGAGATAACTTTCTGTTTTCTGCTGCTGATGCCTCTCTCTATGCTTCCCAGTATACCCCCAGCCCTCCCTACTGCCTTCTCACATTGCTTGCTAACCTTAAGGTCATCTGATATGATTACCCCCATGTCCCTTTCCTTTTTTGTTGTTGTTACTACAGTATCTCACCCCCCAATTGTGTATTCTTCCCCTGGGTTCTTGTTTCCCAGGTGCATTATTTTGCACTTCTTTGCATTGAATCCTAGCTGCCATACTTCTGACCATTCCTCCAACCTTGGCAAGTCCCTTGTCATCCTTTCCACACCTCCTTGTGTGTCAACCCTGTTGCAGATCTTTGTCTCATCTACAAAGAGGCATAACTTTTCCTTCCAGTCCCTCTGCAATGTCACTTATGAAGACATTAAAAAGGACTGGACCCAGTACTGAACCCTGCTGTACCCCACTAGTAACCCCTCTTTCTTCAGAGTGGACTCCATTTACAATTACCTTCTGTGTCCTGTTGTCTAGCCAATGTTTTACTCAGGCTACCACCCTGGGACCCACTCCCAGGCTGGTTAATTTCACTATTAATCTTTTGTGTGGGACCGTGCCAAATGCCTTGCTAAAGTCTAGGTAGGCCATGTCCACAGCCCCTCCCTGGTCTACTACTTTGGTCACCCAGTCAAAGAAATCTATTGGATTCATCTGACATGACCTTCCTCTGTGAACCCATGCTGCCTTGGGTCTTGTGCCCACTGGCCTTTAGGTACTCAAAATTCTTTCCTCAGAAGTGACCATCATTCCCTACCACAGAGGTCAAACTGACAGGTCTGTAGTTTCCTGCCTCTGTCTTGGTCCCACTTTGTGAAGGGAATCACATCCGCCTCCAGTCCTCAGGTGTACCACACCATCCTCCCATGATTTATTAAAAGAGTAGCCAGTGGTTTCACTAGTTCCCACTTAATCTTTTTAGAATTCTGGATGAATTCCATCAGGCCCCATTGCTTTGTCCACCTTCAGTTTTAGGAGTTCTTGCAGAACCCTTTCTTCTGTGAAAGGACTGGGATCAACCCCCTATCAAGAGTGCTTCTGTTAATTGGATTAGACACTTCTCCCCTCTTTGTGAATACTGAGCAGAAATATTTGTTCAGTATCCTGCTTTTCACTGTTCCTCTGCCCACCCACCGTCTCATTCTATTCAGCCTCACTATCCTCCTTTTGTCTTTTCCTACGCTGATATACCTATAAAGGTTTTATCCCCCTTCTAACTGAGTTTTTCTTTTCTTCAGTTTGGGCCCTTTGCTATTCTGACTTCCTCCTGCTTCCTTCTGCCTTAACTGGTACAGCTCTCTGTCCTGCTCCTTCTGTGTTTCCTTAAACTTCCGGAATGCTATCTTTTCTTCCTGATTTTCACAGCCACCCTTTGAGAACGATAGTGGCTTTTCTTTCATTTTGATTTATTTGCTTCCACATAAAGGCTTGCTGCCTCTGTGATGGCAGTTTTGATGATTCCCATTGTTGTTCCACACTTCCTTCTAGCCCTTTGCTGGTGCTTTTCTGAGGCACTCTGCCATCTTGCCAAAGTCAGCCCTCCTGGAGTCCAGTACCTCACTTTGTGTTGGCTTGACTTGTAGCTGAGTTTAACGGAACCACATTGTTTGATGGTCACTTGTTCCCAGATGGCAATCCACTTCTAGATTCTGAGATCCTCTCACTGCCCCCTGCTTGAGCATACGAGATCTAAGATTGCTCCCTCACAAGTGGGTTCCAAAACTAGCTGTCTGAGGTCTGCCACCTGTAGAGCATCAAGAATGGCCCTGCTCTTGGATGTGGCTGCAGCAAATGTGCTCCAGTTAACATCTGGCATAGTCAGGTCTCCCATCAACAGTATCTTCCCTTTCTCTGCCATCCTAAGAATGCCTTCTATCATATCCTTGTCCATTCCTTCCTGACGTGGGGTCTGTACACAACCCTGTGCAGATTGTGGTGCCCTTTCCAGTCTCCAAGATGACCCAATGCCTCCTCTCCTCACTGTTTACTCTTTTGTTCAGTTGCTTTTATCCTTCCTTTACATAGAGAGCTACTCCTCCCCCTCTTCTCCCCTGCCTGTCTCTCCTGTAGGTTTTGTACCCTGGTATGTTAACATCCCAGTCATGGTTCTCTGTGTACCATGTTTCTGTGACTGCTACGATGTCCAGGCATCCCTCTTCCATCAAGACCACCAGCTCGGGGAGCTTGTTGCCCAAACTATGGGCATTGATACTCATTACCCTCCATTTCCTGATGTCCTTACTCCTTTTTGCCTCATCCCTGTCCTTCATGCCTTTGTCACTTTCCCCATTTACCCCTGCTCTTCTCCCTATTGACACCTCTATGTTGGGGTTTACTGCACTTACTACCATGATTTTTGGGGAGGGCTAGGATTTCCCTGCTCCTTTCCAGTGCCTCCCCCCTTGGCTAGTTTAAATGCTTGTCAATGAAGCATTTAAACCTATCACATAAGATCTTGGTTCCCCTCCTGGACAGATGCAGTCCATCATGCCAGTACAGGCTTGCATCACTCCAGGTGGACACCCAGTCCCCAATGAAGCCAAATCCCTGAGCTGCACACTAGTTTTTCAACCACCGATTGAATCCCATGGTGCGGAATACCCTAGCCTCTCCTATGCCATAGATGGGCAACACCTCCGAGAAGGTTACCATGCGTGCTACTTGTCTAAGGCCCCTCCCAATTCCACAAACTCTTCTGCACTTTCTATCCCTTTCTTAGCCAGGTCATTTGTCCCTAGGTGGACAATGACATCCAGCTCCCTCTCCTCGGCAGCTGCTCTGGCAATCCTGAGGATTCTCTCCCTGTCCCTCCAAGCCATGGTGCCAGGCAGGCACCTTACCTCCCTCTCCCCTTCCTCCCCCAGTTCTATCTTCCTAACAATGGAGTCCCCCACCAGGAGTTGTTTCCTTCCCCTGTGGGGTCCCCTGCCACCCACCCACCTGTGGGTCTCCTTTGTGGAGGTTCCCAGCATACTCCTTGGTCTCCACTGCGGGTGCCTCCATAGAGGAACCACACTTTGTCAGAATGGAACAGGAATTGTGGAGAGGTACAACTGGAGGGATGCGCCTCTGTTCCACCACCCTCACCCTCCCTGAGTCCACTGTGGTCCAACCGCTCCTCTTTCTTGGCAACCTCTGAGGCAACGGCAGTGGCAATGGTGGTCCCTGGATGGAAGAGGAGGTCCCACAAATCCTGGCCAGCTCAGCCTGGAGATGAGCAACCTCCTCCCTCAGCCCAGAGAGGTGCCTGCAAATGGGACAACACCGCATCCTCCAGAACGTCTCCTGGAAGACTGCTGCTCCACAGCCACTGCACTGCACCACTCCCATCATGTCTTATTTCTGGCCCCTTAACTGTTTGCAATCCTTACTCTTTCCTCTGTTTTTTTTTTTCTTCTCTCTCTCTCTTTCTCATTACTTTCTGCCTGCATGCCCTTTAAGCTCCTGATTGTCCTGTTCTGAGACAAGAATATCCTACATTTCTCAGTAGACCCCTTACTTGCTCAGAGGCAGACCTCCAGCAGCTAGAGGGGGCCGGAGAGCTACTCTTGCCCTTCTAGGATGGTGGGTCTTTGGTGGCTCTGTGATCACTCACTTCCTGCTCCCAAACAGGAAGTTCCTGTTGTCAGTCAAATCCTGTGCCTACAAAAGTAGAACTAGCTTTGGGTGGGAGGGTGGAGGGAAGGAGGGCAATATAGTCCCAGTAGAGAAGTCCAGTCACACAGCAGTCCTTCCTCCTGGTGTCTTCTGCCAAGCTACTAGGAGAATCTTTCTAAGGCAGTCTTTAAATGTAGCTTCCTTCTAGCTAAGCCACTCCCCCTACTTACTAGATCTTTGTACAAGTAATTTAAACCTCACAGCTATCAAGTCCTTTCAATCACCCGAGATTTACACCTAGATAACTGTTCAGATAACCATTCAGTTCAGTTAACTCAGACAGATACACATTTTTTGTTTTGTTTTGTCTGGTAGTTTGTTTTTTTTTTTACTCTAAATTAAAAGGTCCGAGTACGAGCGTTATACTTCTTTAGTCCCAGTCGAGAAGTACAGTCACACAGCAGTCCTTCCTCCTGGTGTCTTCTGCCAAGCTACTATCCCTTCTAGTTTTACATACTATAGGATCTCTATGCCTCACTCATTGTTACACTGCAGTCCCTGCTGTTGGACTGGTAACATGCGTCACAAGTTACCAATCAAGCAGCAGGAGGTTCTTGATGGATTACTAGTGACATTAGTCAGTGAGGTCACAGTTTTGATGATGTATAGGGAGGAACACAATAGACTGTCAGCCACCAGGTAGAGTGGTATTCCACACATCACCAGTCCTGTGGAGTAGAAAATCTTCTAAATTGCTTAACAGAAAAGAAAAAAAAAACAATACTTTGTATACAAGAGGGGATAGCGGACTACTTCTGAAAGTTACTATTAATTTCAGGCAGTATACTAGCTCTTTAAAGTCAAAAATACCAATTCTGGGTGGCATGGCTAGGACGCCAACATGGTGGTTGCCTAAATTTAGAGCTCTTCTCGGGTCGGGCAGTATCGCAGCTCAAGCGCCGTGACCTTCGGGCTTAAATAATCCCAAATGACCAAATTTTACCTAGCGACGCACAGCAGTATCTACGCCGAATGCCCCCTTGAGTCAGAAGAAGCGTCGGATCTGGAACAGTGCAACGAGCAGCAAGCCGAGTAGGCCCTACTAGAAAGACAGCATGATAGCAGTGAATGGAGGGCCGAGACTCATGTACGAAAGTGTAGGCAACGGTAGAACGTCACCAGGGAGTTTCCCCGTCAACGACAATAGGAACGGCAGGTGCATTAAGCTTGATATCTCAACGCCTCACTATATCGGAGGCAGAGATTCTAACCCCTGGTCTCTGCTTTAGCGCTAACCATGCATGGCCTATAAAAATGAGCAGGGACATGTAGTCCCGAATACTGCATCAGCTACACCATCGGTAGCAGATTCCCTGCAGTACATAGCGCAAATGTTGGAAACAGTGCTGAACTGGGTGGTGGACATTAACACCATGTTATTGGGCACAGTGGCTGATGTCCGGAATTTACAGGACCGCATGAACGTGTCAGAGCAACGGATGGAGGTGTGTGAGCAGCACCAGTCTAAACTCCTTCATAGACTGCAGGTACAGGAGCAAAGAATTGTAGCTCTCCATGACAGAATAGAGGATCAGGAGAATAGAGCCAGAAGGAATAACCTGCACATTATAGGTATACCAGAAGGAGTGGAGGGTCAGAATATGGAGAGGTTTTTAAATGAAATGCTGCCTACCATATTAGGGGACAGATGGCAGGGTAATATGGACATCGAATGAGTGCATCGGCTTGCATCCAGAAGAGACAGGAACCCCGCACAGCCGAGACCAATAATAGCATACTTCTTGAGATACTCTACGAAGGAGAAAATCCTCAGGGCTGCCAGAGACATAGGAGAGGTGCGTTGGCAAGGTGTTACTGTGCTGTTCTATCAAGATTTTGCCCATGAAACTGCCAGCAAAAGATGTGCCTTTGGCCCCCTCAAAAAAATTCTAAACCAAAATAGCTTTCACGTTAAGTTTAGGCATCTCACTAAGCTGCTGGTTATGAAGGATGGCAGAGAACTTGTGGCAGAGTATCCCTTGGAAAAAGAAAGATAGCTTGCTAAATTTTGGCCTGAATTGCCTATTCCCTCCTCATTCAATAGGCGGCTCTGGGAACCGAATACCTCGAAAGGGAACTGTCTGGACAGGGATCAGTATCAAGGAGAGGGTACAAGAGGCGGTCGTGCAACATCAAAGCATGGTCCCCCAGAGCTGCTAGGCTCGTCTGACCCCTCTCAGTCGCGCTCTGTATTGCCGGTGCATTCTCTGCAGTCCCCATACAAGATGCATACTGCTATGCCACCTAGAGCAGTTAATACAGGGGCTCGGCATCGACAGAGATCCAGGAGTGGTGGCCAATACACACAAGACTCTGTAATGATGGCTCCTCCAGCAAAAGTGTCTCGGGATGACAAAGCTTCTCCTCCCCGTAATGTCCATTCTCCTGCTCTGGATGCTGTAGATATGGACACTAGTATGTTGAAAGACTGGGCAGATATATCAGAATCCACTTTGGTAGAGGTGGTTGATGCTGTGACCCCCATCA
This sequence comes from Neoceratodus forsteri, assembly GCA_016271365.2. NCBI lineage: Eukaryota > Metazoa > Chordata > Ceratodontiformes > Ceratodontidae > Neoceratodus > Neoceratodus forsteri. The sequence goes on along the minus strand of CM057456.1, from coordinate 158,165,675 downwards.
GACCCGGGTTAATCTCCTACGCTGCTGCAGTGATCAAGGATGGAGCAGGGCATACACCTGCACCCCAACAGACTGGTGAAGGCTCAGATTAACTCCCTGAATGACAGTTTGGACTTTCTTCTGCATTATAAAACTGTCCGAACATAGGTTGCAAATTTATTCCTGTTATGTTGTTTACTGCACCTGTACCCTGAAGGGAGTCAGGGTGGTGGCTTCCTGGGGTCACTAGTGTCTCTGCATATGCTTTAACCCCACTCCAGACATAGAAACCTCATACTAGGGGGGGTCAACCGCTTTTTGATCTAGAATTACTCACATAGCGGACTGAGCAGGAGTTTTTAGCACTGGGACGTCCACTCCCTTCCTGCAATGATACCCATTTTTCTTGCCAAGGGCCTCTACTGATAGATAAGGTCATTTCTCCCCCATCCTTCCCTCTTTCCCTCTGCTCCTGAGGACCTCTCCTTCAAGATGTCCCTCATGGGTCTCCTGGGGGGCTCCCATTCCCTTTCCCCCCTGATGGTCCGGTGCCTGACCTCAAGCATATTTGTTGGCCCAGAGTGCTGGACCACAACTGGCTCTAACCAGTCACCTCCCATAAGGATTTGTGGTCAGTGTAGCCGAGGCCACTAATTTGTAGGGGCCTCTTTCACAGAACCTCGATCATATAGTGCTTGTGCGCATTGGTAAAGTTTATTGGTGTTTAATATAATACAAGAGTTGTTTTTGGGGAAGGGATTGGATAGGGTTAGTTATCCAACCCTTGGTTAACTTCTACTTACATTAGAGTTTTATATACATACACACACATATATATATATATATATATATATATATATATATATATATAGTGTATACATTGTTTGTATTAGGTTTTAAGCTCTGTGTTGTATTCTTTTTATTGCAGCTTCCAGGTTTAGGTGTGAATACTTTTTATGTCACTGGTACTTGTCTCCCTTCCCATCTGGCAGCATAGGTAGTTTTGACCTCGATTTTTGTTTTCTGTTTTAGAATATACCTAGTAGGGCGACTTACTACTTAATCACCTGGTTACAGTCCTGGGGTAAGTACTTGTTGCATACATCTTAAGTCAGTATGTGTCCCCCCACAGCCATAGCTAGTCCTATTAGTTCTCCCACAGTTTTGGTATCCTAGAACATTAATGGGTTAAACCACCCTGTTAAATGGACAAAAGTGCTTCAGTATTTCTGCTCCTTACACTCAGATATTGCCCTAATTCAGGAAACCCATCTTCTGAAAAAGGCAGTTGCATGGATGAAGAAATCATGGGTGGGGGCAGTATGTGCTAGCTCAGCTAAGTCCAAGACAAGAGGAGTAGCCATTCTGGTCCGCCGCCACTCCTTATGGATCCTGGAGAAATCTAAACACGACTCGCAGGGCAGCTGGATGGCTGCCAGGCTATCCTCCCCAGAAGGGAAGCTGGTTCTTTGTAACCTGTATGCTCCCAATGTAGATCATGCAGAGTTTTTCCCCTCAGTCAGTCAAGCCATCTCTTCCCTCACCCATGATGATGGGGCAATCTCTATTATAATAGGAGGAGATTTCAATATGGTAGCGGATGTGTTTGTGGATGAGTCCAACCCTACCCCTCAGGCCAGATCCAAGGCCAGTTTGGCTCTCCAGGAAATGCAGCAGGAATGGGGTTTAATGGATGTGTGGCGCAGGGACAACCCGGCTGGGAGGGACTATACATTTTATTCCCCTGTACACTCCACCCACAGTCATATAGATTACTTTCTAACTAATGTGGTTGCGGCTTAGAACACTCTATGCTAAAACTGGGAATATTCTTATTTCAGACCATGCTCCTGTGTCACTATCCTATACCGGGGGGGGGCAGCCTAAAACGGGCACTCGGAGGTGTAATCCTTTACTAGTTAAAGACCTGGAATTTCTTAAAATGTTGTCTCAGGCTGCGAAGAAATGCTTTGCTCTCAATGCCCAATGTGGTGTCTCCCCATGTATAGTATGGGAAGCTTTCAAGGCGGTGATTAGAGGCCGCATCATTGCTTTCTCGGCTGCCAAAAATAAAGCACGGAAAGTCAACTTGGCCCAATGGCAGGCAGATCTAGCAACCGTGGAGTCCTGCTTTAAGGCTTCCCCTACCCATAGGTGTAACCCCCCTGCAAATGGGGGTTCCCAAAAGACTTCCAGGAGCTTGCTTGAATGCTCCAAGCCTGAATGGTGTTTGGCATTTAAGCCATTTATCAGTGAGTGTTTTTAGAGCCTCTGGTACTGTCTCTTTAAGAGCTGTCTGCTTGCAGACATAATTAGTTTGTGGGGACTGTGTGCTTCTTGAGTACCACTCGAGCTGCTGCCAATTCACTTTCTATTTTGCAGTCACTAGGAGTGCAAAGGGAACCTATCTGAAAGATGTAACTGTTTGCCAGAAATTATTTAGAGTAATAATGAAATTACAGTTTGTCTAACCTGCTTTCTTTGCAGTCAGAACTGTGTCTGCTAGTTCCCCATTCTAGTTTTGAACTGCTGAACTGGACCAATCAGTGTGGGGTAAGCTAGCTCTAAAATGATGCCTTGGACGAATCAGAACTTGGACTCATAATCTGAGCCAGCCACAAGAGGATTGTATGGGCAGTGACTCTGGGAGATGTAGTTTAGACTTCAGTGCCTTTTTGGACCAACAGCAGCAGTCTATTGTGAGTGACAGCCAATCCAGTCAAGAACTGGGAGGAACTCAAAGGAAGTGCCCGGTTTCGCAGTTGGAGTTCAGTTGAGCTTGGCAGTGAAGAAGGAAGGAGCCCTGTGCTTTTTCAGTGTGCAGTTTTAGTCAAAAACGTGTAAGGCCCAGAGTTCGGTCTGCAGCTTGTGTAACAGCTTGTTAGGACTGAATCCGTCCTGTGAAAAGAATCAAAGGATCTCTGAAGAGTAGAAACCAGGCTCACCCTGTAGAAGACTGGAAGAATTGCTGAAAATTGCACTCGGTCTGTCAGGAACTGAATCTGCTGTGTGTTCTCCCGGTATTGTGCAGTAATTCGATCGGATACAGATGCAGCCTGCCTGGTATAGTACTTTCTTTTATATGGATGTGTGAAGAGGTTTGTGTACCTCAAGTGAGCCCTGCTGACATTGAAGGACCCTATCTTATTTGGAGGTCGTGAGTACTAATTCAGGGTTGCTCCTGTTGAATTGCCACATTAAATCCAAATGGAATTACTGTACTGCTGACTGTTTAATTCTCCTTTTTCTGTGTGAAAGGGCCCTACCAGCTGCCACGGTTTGGACTAGCCACTAGGGCTTGGGTACCCAGGACAGTAACTGATAGGGATAGGCCTGTGCACAGAGCCATAGGTAGATTATTAGAGTGATAAGCTAATTAACCTGATTTCCCTGTCCTTGTTATATCCCCCTAAATAAATCAGAGCTGCTTGTTTCAGCAAAGTTATACTGCCTGAGGTATTTGTCTATGTTAAAGTACTGTACTGTGATTGTTGCACTGTATCTCATTTCATAGGAGGTCCCAGTGCGGAACCAGACCTGGGGTAAGTGTATACTGTGAAGGTAATTCTGATATATTGTGTGGGCCACTAGTGGGAAGAAAGGGGGGTTGCAGTGTCCCAGAGGGCTGTGACCAAGTTAGTTTAACTATTGCAAACCCTGACCTCTGGGTGGAGGCACCCGCCATTGGATCCAGGCCCCTCAACCTGTTAGTGGCAAATCAGGCAGGGGTAGTAGCCCCTGGGATAGCGCCATCTAGGGGTTACATAGGCAAGACAAGTCTCTAATTCGGCGCATTGTGGGCCTTAAGTATCAAATCAATGCCACCTTACACCAAAAGGCGGAGTGGGTCTTAATGAGATCCAAGCCGCATACTTGGGGGAGGAAAAAGTGGTAGATTGCTAGCTTTAGGCTTCGAAGCAACAAGCGTCATCTCATATCCAGGCCCTTTGCACTGCATCTGGTAAGACTGTCCACAAATCTCAAGAGATTAATGATACCATGAAATTATTTTACCAAAATTTATATAGATCGCAGGCTGATCTTTTGGCTCAGCAATTGGAGCAAGAGATACAGTAGATCAGTTTTTTCAGAGATTTGTCAGACCTGAAATTACCCCACTGCAAAGGAGCACCTTGGATGCCCCCTGATAACCACAGTGGAACTACGGCAAGCCCTATTCCGTATGGCTAAAGGCAAATCTCCTGGCCCAGATGGGACGACGGCCAAGTTGTATCAAGCACTGGTGGATGATATCTCACAACCCTTACTCCTTGCCCTGCAGGAAGCCCATACAGCTGGCACATTCACCCCATCTATGAGAGAGGTCCAGATTATTCTCTTACAAAAAAAGTCTAATGACCCTACAGATTGTGTCAATTATCGCCCAATCTCTCTACTTCCAGTTGATACTAAAATCTTGGCCAAAATTCTAGCCATGTGGATGCAGGAGGTGCTACCCTCAATCATCCACCCAGCTCAGGTGGGCTTTATGGAGGGCAAATCTGGCTCTGACAACACCAGGCTTCTCCTTAACTTAAAATGGATAGCCTCTTGCCCCACGCCATGGCTGCCTTGGCAATCGATTTTTCTAAAGCCTTCGACTCCATTGAGTGCCATTACCTGCACCATGTACTGCCGAAGTAAGGCTTCGGCCCAGTGTTTTGTCAATGGGTGGCTACATTATATGGATCCCCGATGGCTAGAGTGCTGACCAACACCACGATTTCTGCACCATTTCCTTTGCATAGGGGTACCAGGCAGGGATGTCCCCTTTCCCCTCTGTTATTTCTGGTGGCCTTAGACCCTCTTATAAGGGCCTTTATTGCCTCACCTGATATCTCAGGCATTACATTTGCTGGGAAATCTTACCTTGTAGCAGCCTATGCTGATGATCTGCTCCTGACCCTCTCCCATCCTGAACAGGCCCTACGGCATGTCCTATCCCTATTGCAGATTTTCTCATCTTTCTCACGTCTCTGCGCTAATCAGGAAAAGAAGAAAAAAAAAAAACCCACTTCTGGCCCCTCTCAATACAATATGTAACAAACGATGCTTACAGGGGACCAACCTCGTCTGGGCTAGTCAGGGATTTTTGTACCTGGGCATAACAGTACTGGCCAAGTGGGCAGACCTTGAAAGGGCTAATTTTGTACCATGGCTGACTCAGTTGTCAGCAGAGATAGATAGATGGAAAAGACTTCAGCTGTCCCTACCTGGGAGGGTTGTGACTATCCACATGCTTCTGCTGCCCCGAGTTATGTACTTATTTAAGAATCTTCCAATACATCTCTCCCCTAAGCTCTATGCCTCCATGGAAAACCAGGTATCTTGTTTTTTTATGGGAGGGTAAAGCTCCCAGATGGAGCAAGCAAACATTAAGAGCGCAATGGTCCTCATGGGGTCTAGGATCCCCCTGGCTTCAAGGATATCATCTAGCATGCATAGCTGCCGCTGCTACCAAGTGGTTTGTCCCTAGCTTGGTATTCTCTCCTCCTTGGGTGCAGTTGGAAGCGGACTTAGTGGCAAACACCCAGCTGCACTGGTTTCTACACCCTATGACCTGCTCCCGGCACACACTGGCACCGTTAGTAGTGGAGACTAAACGAGCCTGGCATCTGCTCATGACCCACTCCCATACACCCAGGGAGGCCCAGACTTTATACCCTGCTATGGCACAATAAGGCACTAACAATTGAGGGTACTCCTCTTCACTGGCCTACATGGGAGGTTCAAGGAATCTGGTATATACAGGATTTGTGTTTACCTGGCTCCTCAATTTTGATGTCCTTTGCACAAATGCAGCAGAAATTCCAGAACCCAGGTAGTGATTTTTGGAGATTTCTTCAAATACGCAATGCTATACAGGCTCACAAGCCCTGTAGGAACATGTATCCAAATTGGGAATGGTTGGCCCGCAGGAACGAGCGGCTCTCTGGTGGGGGTCTTGTTGGCGGCTTTACAAGACCTAGGCGGGATGCGCAGGCAGACCCTTCCAATGTGTGCAGTTTGAAATGGGCATCTATCTTGAACACCCATATCTCTCAGGAATCCTGGAACCGTTACCTTCGGGATTGTCATTACATGTATGCAGATACTAAAAGCCACTTCATACAGCTTAAAATATTGTTCTGGCATTGAATGCCAGCATCCTTACACTCTCATGGCCTATTGCAACACTCCAACTGTTAGCGATGTCAACACTCTGGAGGTCACTTACTGCACATTCTCTGGACATGTCCAATGCTCTCACCTTTCTGGTCGTCTATCGCCCAGGATTGCTCTACGATTTTTGGAACTCAGATACACTTATCTGACCCCAAGCTTCTACTAGGGGACACTTCATCCCTTACTGCCCTCTCTCAGCCTAAGAGACAATGGATCGCACTTGCTCTTCTGGAAGCTAAGCGACTGGTACTTATGCACTGGTGCCAACCAACTCCACCACCCCGTAGTAGTTGGCATGCTGCACTTGCTAGATTATCTATATTAGATAGTTTGTCCTGTATTCAAGTAGGCTGTATGGACAAATATAATGCCAGATGGGAAGCTTACCTTCACTTATTTCTTTGCAGAACTCCAATTCCTCACTGTAATCCTCCTTTATAACCTGTGGTTATGGTTATTTCTAGTAATTCCGCCTTTAGAATGTTTAGTATTTGAGGTCTTTAGTTGGCCTCTAATGATTATAGCATATGCTGCATTATTCTTGCAATGTCTGTGTGTATTTAGAGCTTCACATTGTCGTGTATGGGTTAGGCCACCTTTGTGGCCTTTTATGTATGTATGCTTAGAAAATTTATAAATATTTTCTATGATAAAAACAAAAAATTCCCAATTCTGAACTGGGGTAAGACTTGGAACCTGAATCTGAATCCAGTTCAGATTCTGAGACCAACGATTCCCATGGCAAAAAACAAACAAAAAAAAAAGAAAAGTAAAACCCAGTTAAACCTAGAGAAAAAAACACCACCACCATCAGCACCATTCTCCCAGTAACTTTCTGGCTTTCTGAGCAACTGTCCAGTGACATCTAGTGAAGTCCTCCTTGAACTGGAGGCAGTAGTAAGAGAAAAGAGCACCAGGATAAAAGACTACTGTGCTAAGTAACCACAAGTTCAGCACACTCCAAATACACAGCACCCGTAGCCAGGAAGTCGCACAGAAATGGTCTCTGGTATAAAAATGCTTACTGTTTATTGTTTAAAAAACATAATGCAGTTACCATCCAACACCGGCAACATACTGCTGAATGCATTAAAATGACATCATGGCCACCGCCACACACTACTGACATTTTGCTTGGATAGGCCCAAGCTTCCTCAGAGATCTGTTACACATAGAAGTACCCATCAGTTTATAGTTATTTATATGTACTTTCTCAATTCCAGTGAACTCAGTTTTGTGACAGGTGTTTTATATCCACCAGTTTCTGGGTTCTGGGATGTACAAATTATTTGCACTGTTTTACACACATGCAATAGTGGTTTCACGAGTGCATTTCTGCAACATTTTATTTTCTGCATTTGTGTATATATCCACCCATGTTTTTGTCAGAACTGTATGCTTGTGAAAACTGGCATTTTGCCCACATGCCTTTCCAGTATAAAATAAAAATGAATGAAAGAGATATTTTCCTCATCTGAAAGTGCCTAAGTGTAAACCCCCTTTGGGAGCTTACCTTCATTGCCCCACGTTTCTCCAGTTTGTCCCGGTTTTCCCTGTGCCAGCTGGTTCCCCTCAGTTTCCTTCCTGCTGGCTGGCTGTTTTCCCTGTCACTCCCCCAGTCCATCATACACCCCATGTTTGTATTGAGCCCTCTTTTGGGCTTAAATCTTAAAACATGAGTCACTGGTGGCTTTCAGAGAAGCTGGCGATCACGCATTTGCTAGAAAGTGCATTGATGTTTCCGACCACCGTTGTGGTCAAAACAGGAGGTATCTGTTGGTCCCGGTGCCCCTAGTGTGCTAAGTAGGGACTGGAGATTCAAAGGAGTTAGGCCAAAGCCCCATCAATATTTTTAAAATAATGTTTAGAATCAGGACATGAATGAGGGCTCATGAATCAGTCATCAGCCCTCATGGATATTAATTAGATGCTGCCTATCACCTGGGGGAACAGCGTTTCAGCGGCAGTGATAGCAAAACTACTAAGGGTCCTGAGACAAGAGTGGACTTATTTGAGAGGGCACATGAGGGGCTACGATCAAGTGTGGGGTGTTTGGCTACATAAAGTAATGGGTTGGGCTGCACTTGCCCTGTAAGACTGGGGGAACTATATGGACTCCATAGGATTGAATGGGAGCGGACATGTTTGAGACATTTGACCCCCCTGTTATAGCCAATCCGTGATCTAGAGGCCCAAAACTGTGACAAAGGGACTCCTGGGAAACGGAAGGGACTAATTCTGGTACCTAAATCATGCCTCAAATAAGCAGGAAATATTGATCTTTATGGATATCCATTATTGATTGGCTCCATCTGCCAATCAGAATGTTGGGTTTTCGGCTGAAACAGTGTGGACTTTCTGGGATTTCGGGAGTCTGTTCCCAGGCTCTGTAGAAGTCAGGAGCATCCTGTGAGAGGGGACTTTGGATGCCAGGGGCTTGGCAATCTCCACACAGTGCCTGGATGTGTTGCAGAATTGGAGATTGATGTGTTGCAGAAACAGTGTAAGAAGGGGAAAAATACTGAACTATGATGCTGATTCCCCAAATATGGAAAAGTTGCTTGCTATTAACGGGAGAGGCTGAATGCTGCAGAAACCCTGCACTGGAAAGTCTGAATTGCTGAGAAGACTGTGCAGATCGTCAGTGCGCTACAGTCAGGGCTGAGGAGCCATTTGCCTGTGCAGAACTGTAAAAGAAATTCTGAAGAGGCAGAGCATCTCTGGTCATCAGGGTGCAAGCTGAAGCTGTGTGTCTCCTGTGTGAACTGGTTAAAATGGCTGAGAGCTGAGGCCTAGCTGTAGCCGAAGAAAAGGTTAGGGACACTGTTAACTGGGAAGTGTGGACTGGTGTGCAAGGGGTTGTTGTTGCCGAAATCCCCCTGCCGAATTGCACTCGAACTCATCAAAATAGAGGCTAGCACCAGCACTGATTGGCACTGGACTTTATTGGAGCAACTGCCTGAAGTCTTTTCTTTGCTGAGAACTCAGTGCAGGGACTGCAGGAGGACCTCCACTGCTAGGGAATCCTCGCCCAGAGCCAGGGAGGGAACTTGCTAACTCCTACCAAGTGGGACTCACTGCCGCAGGAGGTCACTAGTGCTTGCTAGGGTGCTAGGGCACCTGCAGCCCATTGGAGGAGCTGGACTGTGGAGCAACTCTCAGGTCTGGGCCTTCTTCGGCTGGTGCTGTCCTGCCACCATGCTCTGCAATGGGCCAGAAGCGGCTGAAGGTGATAAGCGGCCAGAACTACAATCAAGGTGACCAGCTACAAGATTCTCAAGCAAGTTTCATCCAGACAGAGGGACCCTGACCAGCCTGTGTCTGTTGCTGAAATAACTCAAGGAGCTCCACTTTTCCCAGTGCTGAGGTCATCGAACCATGAGTAGCCAGGACCTGGTTCCTGCGAGGGAAAAGGGGAGTTGTCTTGTTTTCATTCTACAAGTTCTTCTAAAATATTTTCAGGGCTCCAAAAGCTGGCCAACCTGTGGAACCGATCAGGCCTGCACTTAGTGGGTGCCCCGAGGGACAGTTCAGTGACACTGGTACCAGTGGGGGAGGGCTTGGCCTGTGGGCCCACCAGTTTTATTGTTGCATATCCCACTAACCTTTTTTCCTTCCTTCACAGCTACCCTGTGTCCTGGTATCCCTTTCCCCTAGTCCTTACCCCCTGAATAAAGCTGTGAAGTGGTTTGTTGACACTGCTGTATTTGTGCAATTCATTGCATGTGTTTACTGTGGATATATATGGTTTATGGTGGCACTGAATTGTTGGGTATCCAGTGTAACCCCTAGATGGCGCTATCCCAGGGGCTACTACCCCTGCCTGATTTGCCACTAACAGGTTGAGGGGCCTGGATCCAATGGCGGGTGCCTCCACCCAGAGGTCAGGGTTTGCAATAGTTAAACTAACTTGGTCACAGCCCTCTGGGACACTGCAACCCCCCTTTCTTCCCACTAGTGCGCCACACAATATATCAGAATTACCTTCACAGTATACACTTACCCCAGGTCTGGTTCCGGCACTGGGACCTCCTGTGAAATGAGATACAGTGCAACAATCACAGTACAGTACTTTAACATAGACAAATACCTCAGGCAGTATAACTTTGCTGAAACAAGCAGCTCTGATTTATTTAGGGGATATAACAAGGACAGGGAAATCAGGTTAATTAGCTTATCACTCTAATAATCTACTTATGGCTCTGTGCACAGGCCTATCCCTATCAGTTACTGTCCCTGGGTACCCAAGCCCTAGTGGCTAGTCCAAACCGTGGCAGCTGGTAGGGGCCCTTTCACAGAGAAAAGGAGAATTAAACAGTCAGCAGTACAGTAATTCCATTTGGATTTAATGTGGCAATTCAACAGGGAGCGACCCTGAATTAGTACTCACGACCTCCAAATAAGATAGGGTCCTTCAATGTCAGCAGGGCTCACTTGAGGTACACAAACCTCTTCACACATCCATATAAAAGAAAGCACTATACTAGGCAGGCTGCATCTGTATCCCGATCGCAATTACTGCACAATACCGGGAGAACACACAGCAGATTCAGTTCCTGACAGACCGAGTGCAATTTTCAGCAATTCTTCAGTCTTCTACAGGGTGAGCCTGGTTTCTACTCTTCAGAGATCCTTTGATTCTTTTCACAGGACAGTTCAGTCCTAACAAGCTGCAGACGGAACTCTGGGCCTTACACACTTTTTGACTAAAACTGCACACTGAAAAGCACAGGGCTCCTTCCTTCTTCACTGCCAAAGCTCAACTGAAACTCCAACCGACAAAACCGGCACTTCCTTTGAGTTCCTCCCAGTTCTTGACTGGATTGGCTGTCACTCACAATAGACTGCTGTTGGTCCAAAAAGGCACTGAAGTCTAAACTACATCTCCCAGAGTCACTGCCCATACAATCCTCTTGTGGCTGGCTCAGATTATGAGTCCAAGTTCTGATTCGTCCAAGACACCATTTTAGAGCTAGCTTACCCCACACTGATTGGTCCAGTTCAGCAGTTCAAAACTAGAATGGGGAACTAGCAGACACAGTTCTGACTGCAAAGAAAGCAGGTTAGACAAACTGTAATTTCATTATTACTCTAAATAATTTCTGGCAAACAGTTACATCTTTCAGATAGGTTCCCTTTGCACTCCTAGTGACTGCAAAAAATGAAGTGAATTGGCAGCAGCTTGAGTGGTACTCAATCAAAGAAACACACAGTCCCCCATACAAACTAATTATGTCTGCAAGCAGACAGCTCTTAAAGAGACAGTACCAGAGGTTCTAAAAACACTCACTGATAAATGGCTTAAATGCCAAACACCATTCAGGCTTGGAGCACTCAAGCAAGCTCCTGGAAGTCTTTTGGGAACTCCCATTTGCAGGGGGGTTACACCAGCATGTGAGGTGGTTGGTAGGGAAGGCGAGTAGGTGCAGAATGCCAGGGGGGCTGTGCCAGCAAGTCATCTGACTCGCTTCTAATTCTCGTTGGGTGAAGGCACAGTGCTATTTTTATTATCTTTGGGATGGGTCCCCCATACACCACCGTAGCAGGATCCAGGCCCCTTAACCTGTTAGAGAGCCAGCAGGCAGGGGTAGTAGCCCACTGGCACCCGGTGCCTGAGCTACACATGTAACACCTTAGGGGTAGTATATTTATTAACATGCAGTTGTGGGTCATTTTATGTGGGTCACACCACTAGCCAACTTAAACTATACTGGTGAGCATATATGTGCACTATAAAGGAGTTAGGATTCCTATGCAGTAGTGAAGCATGTTAAAAATGTGTCTAATACAGATCACAAAATTGAGTTCATTGGAATTGAGAAGGTGCAGCTTGGACCAAGGGGGGGGGGTGACATTGAGAAATTAACAGGATGGAAGGAAAGTGGGTGTGGGGTGCCTCAGAGCTCTGTGCTGTCCCCCATGTTTGCGGTGTACATGCTCCCCCTCGGAGACATTGTTAGACAATATGAGCTGGAGTTTCATTGCTATGCCGACGATACCCAGCTCTGTCTGTCTTTTCGGCCTAACCAGAATAGAGCACTCTCAGTGTTTAACAACTGTCTCAGTGAGATCCAGGATTGGATGAGGTCCAGTTGGTTGAAGTTGAACTCGGGGAAGACTGAGGTGTTGGTTGTGGATCATGGCCGCCAGATTGAGGGGTTGGGGGCACTTCAAACCTCGGGTTTATTCCTGGGGGATGCGGAGCTCCCGACCTCTGAATGGGTGCGAGACCTGGGGGTGATTATTGACGATCAGCTGACACTGCGTGCGCAAGTGTCAGCAGTTGTCAAGGTGTCCTTTTACCATCTTAGGAACATCGCCAGGATCAAGCACCTTGTTCCATCCGGCGACCTTCCCACTGTGATCCACGCCTTTGTGACCTCGCGTCTGGACTACTGCAACTCCCTTTACTTTGGGCTGCCTGGGGTTGATATCTGCTGCTTGCAGCTAGTGCAGAACTCGGCAGCCCGGTTGTTAACGGGGACTCCTCACTCTTCCCATATTACACCGGTGCTCTGAGATCTGCACTGGCTGCCGATGCAGTGGCAGATCACCTTTAAAGTCAGACTGCTGACTTATAAAGCCCTCCACGGGTTGGGCCCTGACTACCTGAAAGAGCTTCTGGTGCCTTACCTACCGATGCGACCGCTCCGCTCTGCCAACGAGGGGTTGCTAGAGATCCCGAGGGTTACTTTAAAATCCTCCAGCGCCCAAGCTTTTATGTTTGTGGTGCCAACCCTCTGGAATTCTCTACCACGTTGGATTAGAGAGTGCATGACGGTGGAGGGTTTTAAAAGGGGTTTAAAGTCCTTCTTATGGAGCAAGGCTTTTGCTGATAACTTGTATGTTGATTAATTGGTGTGCTGCCAACTTAGTTTTTAATATGTTTTATTTTGCATTTTATTGTAATGCGCCTTGATTCTGAGAAAGGCGCAGATAAAGTTATTATTATTATTATTAATAAAGTTACTGGATTTATGAATCAAGGGCAAGGGGGCGGGGCGTGTTAGTACTGATTTGTCAGCCTCTCTGATTAAAATTGTGAATGTCAGATGTAGACACATCACTTTACTGTTAGTAAGATAAGAATGATAATCTGACTGGATGTATGCAGGATTGGGTGCTGGAAATTCCATTTCAGAGTCTGATCCTGAATTTGGTGCATTAGAATTATCAGATTCAGAAGGTCTGATAATCCGACGGATGCAAGAAAGAACCAAATTCACCAATTTTAATAATCTCTACAATCAAGGCAGTGGAGATATATTACAGGTAGGCAATGAAGACAGTAATGCATGGTTTTGCTACAGGCCAGTGCGAATCTACAGATGTTGTTAAATGTTAGTTATTTTAGGCAGAAAAGTTACTGAAGCAGTTCTGTAGAATTCACTGTCTTATTCCAAGGCTTGGAGTAATGAAGACTGGGAGTAATGTGTACCTAATTATCAACTTTCTAGTTCTTAATGAGATGTAACCCCCCTGCATATGGGGGTTCCCAAAAGACTTCCAGGAGCTTGCTTGAATGCTCCAAGCCTGAATGGTGTTTGGCGTTTAAGCCATTTATCAGTGAGTGTTTTTAGAACCTCTGGTACTATCTCTTTAAGAGCTGTCTGCTTGCAGACATAATTAGTTTGTATGGGGGACTGTGTGTTTCTTTGATTGAGTACCACTCGAGCTGCTGCCAATTCACTCCATTTTGCAGTCACTAGGAGTGCAAAGGGAACCTATCTGAAAGATGTAACTGTTTGCCAGAAACCATTTAGAGTAATAATGAAATTACAGTTTGTCTAACCTGCTTTCTTTGCAGTCAGAACTGTGTCTGCCTAGTTCCCCATTCTGGTTTTGAACTGCTGAACTGGACCAATCAGTGTGGGTAAGCTAGCTCTAAAATGGTGCCTTGGAGAATCAGAACTTGGACTCATAATCTGAGCCAGCCACAAGAGGATTGTATGGGCAGTGACTCTGGGAGATGTAGTTTAGACTTAGCCTTTTGGACCAACAGGAGCAGTCTATTGAGTGACAGCCAATCCAGTCAAGAACTGGGAGGAACTCAAAGGAAGTGCCGGTTTTGTCTGTTGGAGTTTGTTTGAGCTCTGGCAGTGAAGAGGAAGGAGCCCTGTGCTTTTCAGTGTGCAGTTTTAGTCGGGAAGCGTGTGTGTAGGCCCAGAGTTCCGGTCTGCAGCTTGTATAACTGCTTGTTAGGACTGAATCCGTCCTGTGAGAATCAAAGGATATCTGAAGAGTAGAAACCAGGTCACCCTGTAGAAGACCGGAGAAATTGCTGAATTGCACTCGGTCTGTCAGGAACTGAATCTGCTGTGTGTTCTCCCGGTATTGTGCAGTAATTGCGATCGGGAGAGAAGCAGCCTGCCTGGTATAGTACTTTCTGTTTTACCATATAAATGTCTGAAGAGGCTTGTGTACCTCAAGTGAATCCTGCTGCCATTAAAGGACTTTTGCCTGTTGCAGTTTGCCATATAAATGTGTGAGGAGTCTCGTGGAGCTCAAGAGTAGCCCTGCTGACATTGAAGGACCCTATCTTGTTTGGAGGTCGTGAGTACTAATTCAGGGTCGCTCCCTGTTGAATTGTCACATTGAATCCAAATAGAATTACTGTACTGCTGACTGTTTAACTAATTTTTCTTTTCTCTGTGTGAAAGGGCCCCTACCAGCTGCCACGGTTTGGACTAGCCACTAGGGCTTGGGTACCCAGGACAGTAACTGGTAGGGATAGGCCTGTGCACAGAGCCATAGGTAGATGAGTAAAGTATAAGCCAATTAACCTGATTTCCTGTCCTTGTTATATTCCCCTAAATAAATCAGAGCTGCTTGTTTCAGCAAAGTTATACTGCCTGAGGTATTTGTCTATGTTAAAGTATTGTACTGTGATTGTTGCACTGTATCTTATTTTACAGGAGGTCCCAGGGCCTGAACCAGCCCTGGGGTAAGTGTATACTGTGAAGGTAATTCTGATATATTGTGTGGGCCACTAGTGGGAAGAAAGGGGGGTTGCAGTGTCCCAGAGGGCTGTGACCAAGTAAGTTTAACTATTGCAAACCCTGACCTCTGGGTGGAGGCACCCGCCATTGGATCCAGGCCCCTCAACCTGTTAGTGGCAAATCAGGCAGGGGTAGTAGCCCCTGGGATAGCGCCATCTAGGGGTTACAGAGAGACAAGTGAAGGCATGATAAGAGTGCCTCATGTTTTTGATACACACATCAGGTTGTGTTAGCGATGTGGTCCAAGTACGGAAAGTTACATACTTGCTGTACCGGAAGATCTTCCAGACTACATCCTTCATGGAGTACCTCCTTATGGGTCTAAGGCAGAGGTGCTAGCAACCTGTGGGAGCCAATCTTTTAACAAGAGGGCTGACAACAGCTACTGGTTATGCCTGCAGAGCACTATGTGGTGCCATACACCTGCCAATAACCGTTGCCAGCTCCCTAACCTACCTCAGTTCTGTTTGCCAGGAGATTAAGCAAATAGTGAAGGAAGCTTTATTTTCAGGATAGATAGAAAAAGAAAATACAATAAGAGGAGAAAACAAAAACTGAATAAAATCTGACCAACCATAAAGAGGGACAGAACAGGGCACACACATCTGCTTACATGTGTACATAGGAGCCCCCTATTGGGGGCTAGTGGTAGTCAGAATAAATGAGCCAGAGTCATTCAAAATAAAATTTCAGTTATCCACCATACACCGTAACAAAGAGACTTTGCTAACCTAGTATCGTTTTTTTTTTGGGGGGGGGAGAGAACAAGGTAGCATCCTAGAACAGTGTCAGTCAAGTCACTGGCTAGATATGAAATACAGAAAATGTGGTACAACTCAAAAATGGGACCCCACTGCAAATCAGGTGTGCTCAGTTTTTTTATCCCTTAGATTGGAAATTGGGAATGGAATCCACATCATCAGATGCCCAGTACAGAACCCCCCAAAAGAATAAGGGTGGCTATGACTAGCTTATCCACAAAGGCCATAATGGGGGGAAAAAAAAAAAACACACACACACGTAAGACAATGGTGGGACAATACTATTTAACCTTCTAGTGCTGACTGAATTAGAACGTATAGGAATTCTGGAATGATATCAATCTGTGGTACAGCAAGGGTTAAAGCTGCCACACTTTGCACATAATGCTCACTGGACCAGCTAAGTAACTGGTGCCCCTTCCCTCAAGAAGATGCATGGGGTTTACCACAGCACAGGAATTAAGCACACTCCTTGATCTGAACCCACCTGTTTAAAAACAGATGAAGCACAATTTAGAACTACCGATAGGGCTACAGTCTTGTGGTACTGGGTTGGAGTCAGGGCACTACAGCAGTGCAGTGTTGCATTTAGCACATATAGGAATATACTAATGGTAAGAGGATGTACCCCAGACAGGAAAGGAAGGGAGGGTACAGATGGCAGAGAACAAAAAAAAAATCAATTTTTTGACAGACTGTGCTGAGCACATCAATGTTTTATGATTTTGTTCTGTTAAACAGTTCTGTTTTTTTCCTATTCTTTCATTTTCTCTGAACAAGGAGCCCCAGTCTCCAAAATAGGTGAAAGGTCTACATCACAAGCCTTATGAGGAAAGAGTCAGATACCTCAATTTGTACACGCTGGTGCAAAGGAGGGAGAGAGGTGACATGATAGAAATGTTGAAATACCTCAAGAGCATGAACAAGGTAGAAGGGGACAACATATTTCATTTTAAAAGTAATGCCAGAGTGCTGAGGTGCTGGCGCCTTACCTCGCACCATGCCAGTGACCTGGGTTCAAGAACTAAATCGGGTCGCTGGGGTTCGGCTGGGGAGGAGAGGATAGAGCATCCGTAGGACTGCTCTCCTCTCCTGGAGTGGGTAGCAGGGATGCATCGCTCTGCAGCAGCCCCCGGTGGAGACCAGGAGCACTGCATGAGGGCTGCAATAAGGGGAAGCACTAGAAAAGCTGAAACCACTCCGGGATTGGACGGATGACAGCTGCCAGTCCGCCAACAGCTCAAACTCCCAGTGGAGCCATGTCTGCCTCAGCACCGCCCTGGGGCCAAATAGAGTGTGTGCTGGATGCCCGCCCTGGTGCCTTCCCCCTCGGAGAGGAACCCACCCGGCAAAGGGTTATGCCAGGTTACCCTGGGGAAGGCTGCAATATGAGGTAAGGAGGCTCATGGGACTAGTAGGGGTTGTCAGAGACCATGGTGGCCGGAAGGAGTGGCGTGTCCTGGAGCACATAGGAGGGATAAAGAAATAATGCAAAAAAAAAAAAAAAAAGGTAGTGCCAGAACAAGAGGGCATGATAGGAGACTGATGCGTGGCCACATGAGGAGTAATGTCAGGAAGTTTTTTGTTTTTTTTTATTACAGAGAGGGTGGTGGATGCATGGAATAGCCTGCCCCAGGAAGTGGTGGCCGCCCATATGATGGCAGGCTTCAAACATGCATGGGACAGTAATAAAGGAATATTAGAGATGGTACAAAAAAGCTAAAGCCAGTGACCAGACAGGGTCACTGGCCGCTTCAAAAACGGGCACACTGGATGGGCCTGGCGGCCCTTATCTGCCAACAGTATCTATGTATTATTAGTGAACATATTGTTAGTGATTTGCTGGCATAGTGAAAAAATGAACTGTTTATGGTTTTCCATGTGTGGAGTGACTGTGAGGGGACGTGGTCAAGTACAGCATCCCTGGGGGGTTGTATCAAACAACTGGTCCACTATAAATTTACTCTGGGTGGAGGCACCATGCTATTTACTCTCCTTCTGGGGAAAAAACCCTGTTACCATCTGAACAGAACCCAGGCCCCTCAACCTGGTTTGAGCCCACCAGGTAGGGGTAGCAGTCTGTTGCTACACGACACCCCGGTTACATATATATGTATATACTGAATGTATTTATTTGTAATTTTGTATTATATACAGGTACCTGTTGTGTACCCTTTTTCCCCCCAGGCGTCGCTGAAAATAGGTCTTTGATCCAGACCATTTTCCTGGTAAATCAAATAACTAAATAAATATATATTTAGGCCAGCAGTCAGAAAAAAAAAGTGTACTAATACCATTATTGATTTTCTATCTTTCTCACAAACTTGTTTATGAGGTTACTGCTGAAACTGAATGACTGGTATCTATAGCACGGCTATTTAACAACCCTGGGCTACTAATGATTAGTGACTATATTAGCCAATGGTTAACACATTTTGTAAATTGAGTTTTGAGAGCTGTGGCTTGCAAGATTTTTTTTCCCCTTGCCAGTAATTACTGTGTTTATTAGCCACTGGCAATCAAATGGAAACATTCTGTACAAAGCCCTGAAAAACTTACTTTCTGAAACTATAAAATCTTTTTCAAAAGGAAAAAAAGAAAGAAGATATGACATTTAAAGTTGTAATGCATTCTTTCTTCAGGGCACAAATGAATTTTAGTTACAACTTAAATGGTTGCATAAGTCAATGAATAAATTAAACAGACTGGCTCTTTACTAAACTTGCATCATTAGCATTATGGCTACATTGGCTCCAGCACATTACTGTATACAACAGCATGATGAAACAGTGCTGAAGACACATGCCACTTCTGAAAACAGAATGTTTTCATACCATAAAAGTTTTCCTGAAAGTCAGCAGATTTCAGACCCAAGGATCCAATTGATTCTCACTTTGCCAATATTCCAGTAAAATGTCAAAATGACCTCACAATATCAATATGAATAAGTAAGCAATAAGACATGACAGGGTGTGCACTGAACAGATATTACCGCATGCCCAGGGGCATAGTAAGGAACAAGGCTGCAGGTTGAGTGCCTTCAGCCCATGGAAGTGCAGTAACATCTGTTCAATGCACACCACCGGATTGTCTTATTGCACTTATAAAATGGGCTACTTTTTTTTTGTTTGTTTTTTTGAGTGCTTAATGTCAGAAAAAATAATTTTATTTATATAAAAACAAGCATATTGTCATACTTTGTTAAAATAGTCATTCCGCCATCTATAACATGATGTCACTGTATTTGATAGTAATATTCATGATCTCATTTGCATATCCACCCCAGCGATTGTTAGGTGGCACTAAATTATTAAATATTGGGTGATCAAGCTTATTTAGAAGTACACTAGCAAATAGAGAAGCTTAAAACATTTAAATGCCAAGTACTGGTTGGTACATTTTATCCAGTAATTAAATTGTTATTTCTGGAATTTATTAACACTGGCCAAACTTCTGAAGAACCTTCCTCATTTATTGAAAATATGGCTGTACCCCCAGTAGTAGAGAAATGGATCTTATTAAAAAATAAATTAAATATGTACTGCAGCATCCCCCCTCTCCCCCATACGTGTATATATCATACAACAGGTTCTCTCTGTACTTATTCTAACCCCCCGGCCCCAACAGCTCATCTGAATTTGCAAGGGTAGTAATGTTAAAAAGAAAAACTGAAATTGCGACGGGTATTGGGGAGCAGGAGAGTAGGGTTTTCTGCAGGCGGGGATAGAAACCGAGAGAGTGGATGACACAGCAAGGACAGAGTGGCTGACTGAGATGGGTCCCATTACAGTAATCCAGGTAACGCAACTAAATTGACACAGAAGGGTGGAGTTTATTTTAATAAAGAAAAAGACTTTTTGCACTCTGGGACAACAAATCACTTGAACCAAGTTGTGGCTGTGCTATGTAGTTTATTTAGGTATCCAAGAACCTGGAGATAGAACAGCTCCTAAGTGCTTTGGCCAATCTCAATGGCCTTCATCAGGGGCGTGTCTTCTCTGTGTACCCATCACCTTTATATAGCACCTTGACCACACCATCTCTCGCTAACCCTTAACACTTCCAGTTCTTTCCCGCAGCATTTTTCTTTGGAACTTTGTTTGGATAAGCATATTAAAAAAAGTGTTAACGTTTTAGCTTACCAAAAAATTTAATTTATTTTAAGACGCATCTTTCAGGAAATGTCTGCATGTAACTAATTTTATTTGAAAAATTTGTTGCAATTAAAATTATGTAAGTGACTGCACCTGGTTCAGGTGCTATATAATAGTGATGGGTATACACGGAGTTCTGGGAAGAGGCTTAGGGGAAGAATTCAGGGACCTCAATATGGCATTCCTGATGTGATGCCTGCCTCCAAAAGTGGGCAGCTTGCGACCCCACTTACACGTGGATCTCTAAGGTGCAATAGTACATGGTAAAGCAGACTTTGCACCTATCCATGTTGTGGTTGGCACCAAAACAGGTCCAACATGCTTCATTTTGGTCCCAGACAGCGATGTCTCCCCACAAGAGCACTGTGCATAAGGGAGTTGTTTTTCTAGTTGTTCTTCTTGAAGGACTTCTTTCTATGCTCCACAGAACTGAACATTGCATCGCAAGGAAAAACAAAAAAAAAAAAAAGGTACAGAAAAGGTTTGATGCTGCACTGGAGAGTGAACTAACAAAAACAGCAACAAGAGGAGATGGTGCCTAGTGGTATGGCATCATATGAATGACAAACCGAGGAAGGAGATGTGAGCAGCAACACATGACTAAAGTTCCCATGGCATGCACTCAATGGCAGAAAAACAGAACTGAGGAATGTAGGGGGTCAGCATCTGGTACTGGCCAGCCCACGTGTGCCATACCATTATGCCTGCCTCGTGGGCAGTACTGGTACTGACATTGGTCCCCTAAGCTGTAGGTTGCAAAAGACTTTGCTCCTGCAGGGTCCCAGTACCTACAGCACAAACCCGTAAGTGGGAATAAATGGTGAGGAGTGATTCTTGGAAGATCTCTATGTTACATCCAGTCAGCGGTCAAATCTACCCTCTTAGAGCACAGATAGGAAACCATTTGCCAAGTCCCACATTGCAAAATGAGCTGCGGTTAGGCAGCCTTCCATTTCCTTCTCAACTGATATTACTACCTCCAACAGCCCCTAACAGATAAACTTTCAACTGCAGCTCCACTGTGTGCACTCCTGTGCATGTCCTTACTGATTTGACTGACCTCATTCTGCAGTTTACTTGAATCAAAGTATACTAATGATTTTTTCTACTTGTATTCTATTGTGTTTACAGCATTTGATTAGTTCATCCTCCTATCATCTCTCTCCAGAGATTAAAGCTGTAAAAGAGATCATAGACTTGCAGAATCCTTAATTAAATACATTTTCTTTTTTTTTTTGGGGGTCAAGGTATTTATAAGCTAGCCACCTACAGAAACCTAGAACCAGGACCACCTTTTTCTTCCAAACTCATCTGTAGCAAATTTTACTCCTCATCTCAATCATACTAGCAGTATAGTTGCTCAGCTGGCACCTATGAAGAGAAGAGGTGAAGCATAATGGATGGAAGGAAGGAGCATACAGACATATTACTCATCTTGTTAGAAGTCATACTTCTGACAAAAAAATTACTTGGCACAGCATTATCAAATGTATCTACTCATGCTGTAAATAACAGACCTGCTAACAATAAAGGCAAATGTTTACATTATTCTAGTCTATCTACATCCTTCACATGGTTATGAAATTAATTTCCCTGCAGTGCAATGCATGTAGAAAGGGTCCTGAAAGAACTCCTTAAACAGAAGGTGGACAAAGCAATAGGGCCTGATGGGATTCACCCAAGAATTCCAAAAGAACTAAGGGGAGAACTAGTGACACCACTGACTGTCATTTTTAACAAATCATGGGAGGAAGGCGTGGTACCTGAGGACTGGAGGAGGGCGGATGCGATTCCCCTTCACAAAAGTGGGAGCAAGTCAGAGGCAGGAAAAGTACAGCTACGTAAGAACTTACCGTAACAGTAGATCTTTGAGAGGAGCTCTTGCAGCAGGCTATAACATTTAGGACTAGGCCACAGGTACTAGGACCACACGGTGAAAATTTCTGCCAGCAATACCAGCGGGGGACTGCCCCCGACGCCGGCCCACACTGATGTCGGTCAGGGTACAAGAGGGGGTGGACCCAGCTCCACCTCAGTACTCCCACCAGTACCCAGCAGAAGGCCTGACAAGAGAAGGAGGTGAAGCCTACCATCTAGAAAGGAAAGAAAATAGACCTGCACTTTCCAAGGGGGAAGGCGGGAAGGAAGCAGCGCCTGCTACAAGAGCTCCTCTCAAAGATCTACTGTTACGGTAAGTTCTTATGTAACTGTACTATCTTACTTTGAGTGGGAGCTCTTGCAGCAGGCTATAATATTTAGGACTGAATCCCAAGCAGTCCCATAGCAAGGAGGTAGCAGGCCCCGGGAGGAGGAATATGCCGACTCCACAGGCCCTTAGGACAAAAGTCCTTGCAAAACCACTAGGCGGCCAACCGGCATCTGGAGATGATATCAAGCTGTAATGCTTGATAAAGGTATGCACAGAGTTCCAGGTCGGCCGCATAGTGTCCTGAATAGCGACATTCGCGCCAGCAACAAGCTTCCAGCACTCCCTGGTGGGTGACCCCCTAACCGGGCCCGGCAGGGGTTTATTGTGATGCTCGTAGCAAAACGAGATGCAACGGACGATCCATTTAGAGATAGTCTGCTTGGACACCAGTTGACCCAAGCGATGTGGTGCAAAAGCCACAAAGAGTTGCTCCGATTTACGGTGCTGAACTGTTCTGTTGAGGTAATACCTCAGGGACCTGTGGACATCCAATGTGTGGAGGAGAGCCTTCCCTCTATTGGAAAGGAAGGAAAATAAACTGGAAGATCAACCGACTGGTTGAGGGTCAACTCCGAGACCACCTTGGGAAGAAACTTAGGATTAGTTCTGAGGGAAACCCTTTCCCTATGAAAAACCAAATAGGGCTCTTTACACATCAGAGCCTTAAGCTCGGAAACCCTTCGAGCTGAAATAACAGCAACCAGAAAAACTTTCCAAGAAAGGTAACGCAGCTCACAACCTGCCGCGGGCTCAAAAGAAGGGAGGGTGAGTTTCTCCAACACAAAAAGGAGGTCCCAGGGTGGGACAGGGTCCCTAATGGGAGGTCTCATGTGTAGAATTCCCAAGGAAGGTGCGGGCTACGTCTAACTGTGCCAATGATCTCTCTCTCCCACGAGAGCATGATAGGCGGAAATTGCCCACATGTGCACCTTGATAGAGGAATAGCTCAGGCCTTTCTCGTACAAGGAGAGGAGATACTGCAAAGTGGAGTTCACAGGTCAGGTGACAGGATCCAAATGTTGTGGCAAGGCCCAAAGACAAACGCTTCCACTTCATAGCGTAAGTGGAGCAAGTAGAGGGCTTCCTTGTGGACGCTAAGACCTCAGCCACTTCCGGGGAAACCCCGTATCTGTTTTTAGCTACGTCTGAAGGAGCCAAGCATGAAGGTGCAGGGATCTGAGATCCGCGTGAACCAGAGACCCCTGGTCCTGGGACAGCAGCTGCGAGCAAATGGGCAGCGGGATTGGAGGTTCCTGGGACAACTGCTGCAGGAGTGGGAACCAAATCTGTCAAGGCCAGTTGGGGGCCACAAGGATCATCCGGGCCCCCTCTGCCTGCAGTTTGAGCAGAACCCTCTGAATGAGAGGGAAGGGCAGAAAGGCATAAAGAAACCTCCCTGCCCAGCAAAGGGATAACGCGTCTGGCCAAAAAACTCCAGGGGCGTGCTCTCGCGAGCAAAACAGTAGCAGTTTGGCGTTGCGTGGTGACGCAAAGAGATCCAGCTCGAGAAGGCCCCACCTTTCGAAGAGCTGATCCTCTATGGATTATAGCAATTCCCACTCATGTGCTCTGGCCTGCGACCTGCTGAGGTTGTCAGCCAACTTGTTTAGGACGCCTGGAATGTGCATGGCAGACAGAAGAATGCCCCGTTCCAGTGCCCAGTACCAGACTCTCATCGCCTCCCTGCAAAAGGATAGGAATGGGCGCCTCCTTGCTTGTTGATGTAAAAGACGACTGCCATGTTGTCCATTTGAATTAGAAGAGAGCCGGGTACCAGATCCTTCCGAAACGCCTGAAGAGCGTAGAGGACCGCTCGCATTTCCAGCACATTGATGTGGAGGGACCGTTCCTCGGGTGACCAAACCCCCTGTGTTTGATGAACACCCAGGTGAGTCCCCCAACCCAGGTCCGACGCGTCCGTCGTTAGAGTCTGACCTGGAGGCTCCGGACGAAAACGGACCCCTTTTTCCAGTCCTGTGGGAGAAAGGCCATGCCCTGGACAGAATCCAGGATCGCTCCTATGAAGGTGAGCTTTTGGCTGGGCTCTGGGGATGACTTTTTCAAGTTCAGGGTGATCCCCAGCTCTCAGAATAGAGTATAAGTGTCTCCGAGAGGGTGTAAGAGGCCGTCCCTTGACGAGGCCGTGAGAAGCCAGTCATCGAGGTAAGGGAATACATAATGCCCCAACCGCCTCAGAGCCACAGCCACCACTGCTAGGCATTTGGTGAAGACTCATGGAGCAGAAGAGAGGCCGAACGGGAGCACCCGAAACTGAAAATGCTCCCCCTGGAAGTGGAACCTCAAAAACTTCCTGTGGGGAGGAAAGACCCCTATATGCAGGTATGCATCCTGCATGTCGAGAGAACAGAGCCAGTCCCCTTGGTGTAGCAGAGGGAGGAGGCCTTGAAGAGTCACCATCATGAACTTTTTGTACTCTATAAAGAGATTTAACGGACTGAGATCCAGAATGGGACGAAGGTCCCCCATCTTTTTTGGGACCAGAAAAAAGTGGGAGTAGAACCCTTGGCCCCGCTGACCCCAGGGGACTCTCTCTATCGCCTTCTTTTGCAGGAGGGTCTGAATTTCTCCTTCCAATAGTGGGATGTGAGAAGGAGGATAACGGGAGAGCTTTGGTGGAGTGTGTGGAGGAAACTCTGAACTCCAATGTGTGTGTCCTCTCCGTATAACGTCCAAGACCCATTGAACTGTGGTAATAGAGCTCCACCCTTCAAGATGAAGGGAGAAGCGGCCCCCAACCGGCTCCCCATGGACTTCTGACCGAAGGGGGGGGGGCCCAAAGGGAGTCACTGGGCAGGACCAGGGGTTGGGAGAGAGGCCTGGGAGGACTTGGGCCCACGGGCGGAAGGTCCACCAGAGTGCTGGTTTCCAGATCTTCTGTGGAAGCCACCTCTCTGCCCTTGCTGGTTTCCGCGGGCTGAAGTCTGATTGCCTGAGGAGTTACGAAAAAGCAGATGGCGATGGGGGCGTCACTGGTCACCACGGTACATCTGGTGGACCGACCAGATCGACTTACCCGATTCCTGGAGATGGGAGATCAAAGCCTCCATCTCCTGCCCAAACAAAACGGCACCCTGGAACGGCAAATCCCGGATACTGGACTGCAGATCCTGGTGAAAGCCCGAAAGCCTCAACCAGGCATGGCGCCAAAGACACACCCCAGAGGAGGCCGCCCTGGCTGCCGTATCCGCAGTGTCATATGAGGCTCTCAGTACATGAGAGCCTATGTCTGAGCCCAACTGCAATAGGGCCAGGAGCTCTGTCTTCTTATCGGAGTCTGGCATCACCTGTGTCAGCTCAAGACCCCGTTCCCATAATGCATTCTGGTACTGCACCATATGCGTGAGGAAATTCAGGGAGCGAATGGAACAGGTGGAGGCAGCGTAAACTTTCTTACCCACCTGATCCAGGTATCGGGACTCCAAGTCGGGAGGCTGGGAGCTGAGGTGCCTCGGCTGTCGAGATTTATCATGAGCAGCCGTGATCACAGATGAATCGGCCCGAGGGTGCTCGGCTAAGAAGGGTTCCGCCCTCGGGGCCTTATAGAGCCTGACTTTTTGGGAACTGCCGGGATGGAGGCCTGATGCATCCAGGTGGATTTAGTAAGATCCTGGAAAGTATCCACCAAAGCAGTAATGACCAAAGGCTTCGGCTCCTTCTACCTCAGGTATTTAGCCAATCTCCGGTGTTCCGGGTCCAGATCTTCCGTGTCCCACTCGTTGGAAGCCTGGATATGCCTCATGACGTCCATAAAGGTAAGATTGTCCGGAGGCGAGCGAGGCAGGTCCTTCTCTTCAGGGGAGCACTTGAGGCTGACAGAAGACGAAGAGGTTGATGATGAAGAGGAGGATCGACTATCCGACTTGGAATAGTCGGACTCTACCCCATGACCATGCCTATGCTGACGTCGGTGACTAGGGAACTAGGGGACCGACGACGGTCCGAAGACAGACTCCGGTCCCCAGACCGGCGACAGAGCAATGACCGACGTCGGTCAGGAGACGAACAGTGGGAGCGGTCCCGCTTGCAGCGAGAAGGGCTCTGGAAGCGAGACCAGGACCGGCGTCGGTCACTAGAAACCAGAGCGGCGTCGGTGGTCGCGGATCGAGAGCGGGAACGAGCCCTGGAAGGGGGCGAAGGACGGCGCTCCAGGGACCTCAATGGTGAGGTCTCACCCTCTGGCTGTAGTTCACCTGCAGGATCTGGCACTGGTGTCTGGGCCGGGGAGGTTCGCTTGTGAACCTGCCCCCACCAAAACGAGAAAAGCTGTTTGAGCTCATCCTGGGAGAAGATCTCAGCTGCCCGCTGCGGGAAAGGAGTCTCCGGAGCGGCAGGACGTGAAGGAGAGCTCTCCTGAGGGCCCAGGGGGGAGGAGGACTTGGGCGACAGGGACGTCGGCAGTACTATGACCGACCCCGGGTCCTTAGCCCCTTCGACTGGTGTTGGTGTAGGGACAGACGACGGGGGTGATGCCAGGGGGCGCCGGAGAGTCCTTAACCTCCAGAGGCGCCTTTAGCAGGCAACACCGGTGCCATGGTGAGTAGAGGCCGGGCGGTACCCCATGGACCTGGCGATGACTCTTGTAGTCACCTTCAACTCGGCACGGCTGCTCCCGATGGGCGGCCTTAGCCTGAGAAGACCGCGAATCTCAGACCCAGGACGGACCTCGGAGAAGGCCGCGAACATGATCTGGACTGGTGTGGGATCGACTACGCTCCTTACTATGCGCTTTCTTCTCTTTTTTCTTCCCTTCCGATGAGTACAGGTCCATCTTCTGCTCCAAGAGGTAGGCCTTAAGGGCTTTCAGGTGGCGGATGTGGGTCCAGCTGGTAAAGGCCTGGCAGTCAGCGCAATGAGCGGTGTCGTGGTCAGGGCAGAGGCAGAAAATGCACTGCCGATGTCTGTCTTTAGTGGGAATCTGCCACCCACAGTCACACTTGTTAAGGTGTTCGGGGGACACTGAAGCCCGGGAAGACATCGAACCCGGCCGGAGGGAAGAGGACTGACGTCGGTACTAACGGTGACAAACACCGAGGCAAAAGCTCCAAAATGCGGGAAAAACCCGTACTGAACGACAGTAGCGGCACTGACGTCTGTAGCAGAGGAGAAACGGACAAAACCGTCGAAATAAAACGGAAGACTTGCTTGAAAAATTTCTGTTCTCCCTGAGAATCGCAGACAGAAGCTAGCTTCACGTGCTGGTAAGCAGCGGGAAAGAACTGAGGTGGAGCTGGGTCTGCCCCCTCTTGTACCCTGACCGACATCAGGGCGGGGCCGGCGTCAGGGGCTGTCCCCTGCTGGTATTACTGGCAGAAGTTTTCACCGTGTGGTCCTAGTGCCTGCAGCCTAGTCCTAAATGTTATAGCCTAATGCAAGAGCTCCCACTCGAAGTAAGATCTACAGACCTGTTAGTTTAACCTCAGTGGTAGGGAAAATGATGGCATCACTTCTTAAAGAAAGAACAGTCTAGTACTTAGAGGTCAGCAGGGCACAGGACCCAAGGCAGCATGGATTCACAGCTGGAAGGTCATGTCAGATGAATCCAATAGATTTCTTTGACTGGGTGACCAAAGTAGTAGACCAGGGAGGGGCTGTGGACATGGCCTACCTAGACTTTAGCAAGGCATTTGACACAGTCCCACACAAAAGATTAATAAACAAGCTAGCCAGCCTGGGAGTGGGTCCCAGGGTGGCAGCCTGGGTAAAAAATTGGCTGAACAACAGGACGTAGAGGGTAATAGTAAACGGAGTCCACTCCAAAGAAAGGGGGGTTACTAGTGGGGTACCACAGGGTTTAGTACTACAGCCGGTCCTCTTTAATGTCTTTATAAGTGACATTGCATAGGGACAAGAAGGAAAAGTATGCCTCTTTGCAGATGACACAAAGATCTACAACAGGGTTGATTCTCAAGGGGTGGATGGAAAGGGAATTGGCAAGGTTGGAGGAATGGTCAAAAGTATGGCAGCTTAGATTCATTGCAAAGAAGTGCAAGTAATGCACTCAGGGAAGAGTACACAATGGGGAGGAAAATACTAGAAAACGAAAATGGAAAGGAACCTGAGGAGTGATCATCCGGACAATCTAAAGGTAGGCAGGCAATGTGAGAAGGCAGTAAGAAGGGCTGGGGGGATACTGGGATGCACAGTAAAAGGCATTACCAGTAGAAAACAGAAGCTGTCATCCCTCTATACAGACAGTTGATGAGATCCCATCTGGAGTACTGTGTGCAGTTCTGGACACCCCATCTCTGCAAGGTCATAGACTGGATGGAGGCAGTCCAGAGGAGGGCAACTAAAATGGTACAGGATCTGCAGCAGAAACCATATGAAGAGAGACTAAAGAAGATTAATATGTATACCCTCAAGGAAAGGAGGGAGAGGAGGGACATGATAGAAACTTTCAAGTACCTCAAGGGAATCAACAAAGTCCAAGATGGTAGCATCTTTCAGAAAAAGATGTGCAAGAACAAGGGGATACAATTTTTAGATAGAGGAGGAATGGCTCAGGGGCAACACGAGCAAGTTTTTTTTTTTTTTTTTTTTTTTACAGAGAGGGTGGTGGATGCATGAACAGCCTCCCTGAGGAGGGTGTGGGGTCAAAAACAGTGAAGGAATTCAAGAATGCATGGGACAGATATGAGGCATTTATAGTGGGAGGTAGGAGGAAGTAGGCTGTTGGACAAATAGGATCTGCAGCTTATTCAATAGGTAGGGAAATGGGCAGACGGGGTGGGCCAAGCGGTCCTTATCTGCCATCAAAGTCTATGTTTCTATGCCTTTTTTCTTACTGGACTCATTCACGATACAGGTAGTAAGATGCTTATCAGATGGGTGAACACTATCTGCACTGATAAACCTAGCTAAGGTAGTTCCACATGATAATCCAAAGTGATAGCAGTGAATGGTTACTGTAGTAGCCTGACTATATGGGGAAAATGTATTTGCAGGATACAGAGATTTTATGTGACTTCACTGGTACACAGGAATGTGACTATTTTGAATGCTTATTGATGGTCTGGCTTACTCAGAAAACAACTGTGTTATCTATAACTCCATTCACACTCACTGCATCTCAAGGTGTGTCATGCTTCAGAAAGATATGAGGTGGACACTGGTAGTGTATAAAATTAAATTCATAACAATATAAGCAAACTATGCCTCAGCTGTTGTAGTAAAATTGTCCTTACTGTCTCAAATTCTGTATCTGTGATTTTTTTGAAAGCATTGGCAATCTGATTATTCACAAACCACTTGTGAGTCATGTCATCCCTCCACTTCTTCATACTCATCCTGCACAATGCTTCCGAAATGGCCACCTGAGTCTCATAATCTGAGGAAAAAAACAAACAAACAAGAGTTTGTTGCAGAGAGGCTTCTGTAGGATTCAGTTTTAAACAAAAACAAACATCACCAGTGTACAGCGTTTGTAGCATATTTCAGTTTCCCTCCAAGATTCTTTTAGTGCAGACAATAAAGGGTTTTGATTTTGCTCACTAGGTACAGCACACAAAGTTCCATATATGGAGGGTGCTCAGTTCAAAAATAAGTGAAAATATTGTAAAACACAGTGGAGAGGTCATAGCCTCCTCCTGTGAATGGCACTCCTCGAGTATACTGGATGAAGCACCATGTCAGGGCGTTAGGCTGCCATTTTCAGTGTTACAGTACCATTACACACTGCATAAATGTTTAACAGAGAGAAAAGTCTTACCAGGTCCTCTACTTACTGTGGCAGCTCCAGTTTCAAAAAGTTCATTGCCACATATCAATATAGTTCGAGTAAAATGGAATCAATTACATGAAATTCATATCTTCCACAATCTTGCACGTTCAAATCAGTGTCACAAAACACACAGTACCTAACATGGATGCATAAATAAATCCAACATTGAAGCTGCCATAGCCTTAAAACTGTGAAACATTGAACCTTTTACCACTATGGATTCAGATGGGTACTTCCCTGTGTTTGATCCAATTATGCAACTCATACACGTTACATCTGGTGATGTTTCCATTGGGTTGAGTAAATCCTTCTTCAGAGCATAGCAATATAAATGTCACTGGTTGTGGCATACTAAGGTGCCATGCATAACTTAGAAAAACACAACCACAATAATGATAGAAGGTGAACTAATAAGTGTAACCCCCCCCCTACAAATGGGGATTCCCAAAAAGCCTTCCTTGAGCTTGCCTAAATGCTCACTGAAAGGCTGGTGTCCTGCGTTTTAGCAGTTTAAATGTGATTGCCAGAGAGTGTCTGTACAGCCTCCGTGTACTGTCTCTTTAAGAGCTGCCTGGATTGCAGTCATAAGTAATCTGAGAGGGAGCTCTGTTGAAAGATGCAACTATTTGCTGAAAATCATTTAGAGTGATAATGATAATGGAGTTTGTTTAACCTGCCTTCTTTGCAACAAGGACTGTTTTGTTCATCTCCACTGTCTTGGTCCTGGACTGCGAATTGTACCAATCAGTACTGGTGGGACTGAAAATGGAGCCAGACTTCAGGAGCTGTCTGGAGTCGAAATCTGTAGGAATTGTAGTTTGGGGCTTTTTGCGCCTTTTGCACCTGAAGAGGGAGCCTTTGTTGTGACTTGACAGGAGATCAGCCAACCGAACCTGTTGGATCTTGGGGAAGTGCCCAGGCTGCTGCAGCTAGTTTCAGTTTTGAACTGAAGTGAAGAAGTAATTGCTCAAGTGATTTTTCAGCAGCAGTTCTGTGTAGTTTTGCATGTGAGAACTGTGAAAGGGCAGAGATTTGGCCTGCCTGTCTGCTGTCCCCGAGAGGGAAAATGGAGTTTATTCGGACTGAATCAGAGTTGTGAGGACTGTTTAAGCCACTGGACTGTGACCAGGCTTTAACCTGAAGACAACCGAAGATCTGTTGAATGCAATCTGCCTGTCAGGATTTTCAGCTGCTTTTGAATCCCCGGTTTGTGCAGAGACTTTGCGATCGTGACCAGAGAGCGGTTTGCCTGGTACAGTAGAATTTCCTTACATGTAAATGTGCTGTGTGTTGAAAGTGGGTTGTGATTTGGTTCCCCACTGTGTGAACTGTGTTCTGCTTGCTGGAAGCTTTATCCAATGTAATCGGACTGAATTCACGTTCATCTCCATTCGGCCTGGGCCTTGCCACCCTGGCTCTGCCAGACTACCCCACTGCACAGAGAAAGCCACAGACGAGAGACCTGCCTGGGAATCAGCCCCCCTGCTCCACACTTGAACAGGAACGACGCTTTGGCAAATCGTGTGGGCCCTGCTTCTCCTGGCACTCCAGATTAACCACCTGCTGTCTCGATTTTCATCCAGCCTGTGTCCAGTCTTGGGTATTGTGAGTAATCATCAGGGTAGCTCCCTGCAACAACAGCCTAATCTAAAAGTGTCATCTGCTTGTCTTGTTTTCTTTTCATGAACTGCCCTCCTGCTCCAGATTACAAATAGTGTGTGTTGTGCATGTTTTCTTCCATCACAGGGCCCTAACCAGCTGCAACGTTCCCGGCTAGCCCACCACTCTCCATCTGGGTACCCAGAGTGCGTGCCTGTTTGTGGACCCTGAAGTGCATGCATAACTGTTTAATAGCGCCTTTAAGCAAATTAACCTGATTACGCCCCTCCCTTGTTTAAGCCCCTTAAATAAATCACATCTAACACTTTTTTGCATTTACCCACACTGTGGTTCCAGTTTGTGCAACAGTACTGTACTGCTGTTATTTGCTGTGTATAACCTTGTTTTACAGGGGGTCCCCATGGGCGGGTCAGAGGAAAGCCCTGGTGATAAGTGCAAACAGTGTGGGTACTTGAGTGGTGTATCAGGGGTATTCTGAAAGTGATTATTGTGTATTGTTCCAGCAACTTGTAAGGGGGGGGGTTACAGTGTCACAGAGAGCTGTGCCCAGGTTAGCTTGACCACTACCAACTCTGACCTCCGGGTAGAGGCACCCATTTCAGAACTCAGGCCCCTTAACCTGCTACTAGCCAAGCAGGCAGGCGTAGTAGCCCTTGGGATAGTGCCACCTAGAGGTTACATGCAACAGTTTAAAAACATATGATCCTAAGAATTATTAGACAAAGTTAATTGTGACTTAAAGAGCAGGTGTACTGCCTAAAACTTATATCAATTTTTAAAAGCAGTTAACCATTAACTTTCATATCTGAGGTACTTTTTCTTTTCCATTTATTTAATTAGAAAATTGTTTACTTGATGTTAGTATGTGATGTGTGAGACAGCACTCTGCCTAGCAGCTGACATAACCATCTCTCTTGGCCCCCACTGCATCATCAGCATTGTGACCTCACCAATTTTGACATCGTTGCTGCCTAAGAACAGCCACTCAGTGGCTGCCAGGATACTACATGTGATGTCACTGTCAGTGAAATCACAATGCTGATGATATGGGGAGAGAGAGAGAGAGATAGATATGGCAGCTGCCTGGCTAAGAGCTGTTCCACACATCTACCACAATATTGTCACAAAGAAGACTTTCTAATGAGAAAAAGGGAAAAGTCTTCAGAAACAAAAATTTACAACTGATTACTTTTTAAACATTTATATTATTTTCCTGTCTGCCTGCTTTGGTTCCACCAGCTCTTTAATCTCTACGGGATACCTCAAACACTCGAGTGGTAGAAGCACTGCAAGGGTGACATACACCTTGAAGAGACAGATACTGCTCACCTTAGTATTTAAGCAAGCCGGAGTGTGCTTCTTACTAGAATTCCAATACTTACTGTTAAAACCACATTAGTGCTGAAGAAAATGAAGCGATAAACACCTCCAAGTCATATCGAATATTTGGGTCTCATCAGCAGCAGTCAGCATACAAGAATCTGTATGTCAATGTTTTACAGGGTTATGGTCACAAATGATGCTGCCTTGAACGGTTACTAATTTATCTCAGTCAGTTATGGCAGGCTGACTTAAAGCCTAATTCAAAGCAATAATTAAGCAATAAACCACGACAGGGTATTGGTGATGCTGGGTTTACCCACACCTGGCATGATTCGGTCATGAGGCCGCAGGTAGAGTGACTAAACCTTGCCAGGCATGGGTAAACCCAGCATCACAAACACCCTGGAGTGGGTTATTGCTATTATACAATGGTGTCTTTTTTTTTTTAGGTTTAAAAAAACCAAAGCATTTTATTTTTTACTGTATTTTGAATTTTTATTTAGTTTATTCTTGCACAATAAAAAATAGTTCTTGGTTGCTGCCTACTGCCATGCTTGTAACGTTGTTCCATAGAGAAGGAGACAGCTTGAGAAATGCTGTGTGGTGCAGAAGCAGTGGGTATTAAATGACTGTGCTTTGGGGTTTTCCGATGAGGTGGAAGTGATGGCAAAGCCGATATCGGAAAGAAGGGCAATTGCCGGCATCTGTGAAAAACATTTTTTAGTCAGTGCTGATTTTGTCTGTCTTCTGTACCGGAACACTAAAGAGGGTTGAAGGTCTCAGGTTTAGAGCTGGAACGGTCGCAAATTTGAACTGGGGAGTAGTTAGGGCTGGCATATCGGAATCGTTGTTTTGTCTTTTTTGTGAGTGATATTGAGTATTTGTAAATCAAACTGCGAGGTAAACATGGCCTTGGGTAATGGAAAATGGAGCAGATACTGGTAAGGACTTGGAAGGGTACTGTAGGTTTGCGAGAGAGTTGTCACTAATGAAAGTGTTTAAAAATGAAAGAAATTATTCTGTGGTTAGAAAATAGTGGTTGGACACTGTTAATGATTTTTACAGCTTGCGCTGTTTTTATGAGGTTGTTTGTGTTTGCCATTTGGAGGAAGTGCTCATTTATGCCAGGCAGTCTTGAGGGTTTCGGTTGGTAGGTTTAGTGAGGAAAATAAGATGGTGGCTTGGAGCGATTTTTCAATTTTTTGGGAGAAGTTACTGAGATGCTGCTAGTTGGCACCTTTTGCGTTGGTAATGTTGAATTTTACAATGCTGGAAAGGAGTCAGACAGCCAATACAAATGCAGGATTCTGTGAGTTTTTTTGTGACCATTGTATAATTTGATTTAGAAAATGGGCTTATTTCCTGGCATTTGATTGGCTGGTACCCTTGCCAGGGGATACATTAACTAATAATAGATGCCCAGAAAATAAAAAGTACCAGCCCATCTGCCCCTTCACCCACTTAAGTATCCTTTTGCCCATCCTGCTTCCATGTTGGTTAAAGCATTGGGCACAGAATTTGAAATCACAGCCATTTTTTTGTCTCAGCAAGTGAGTACAGCCCCACCACCACCACAAACCCACAACCAAAACAGAAACCACACAGTGAAAGCTCAGAAAAAGAACCTTGTTCACTGTGTAAACAAGAAAATAGTTTCTCAAACCATAAGATGCTCTCCGTAGTGGTATATCTGTTGCCACAAGCTGCTTGCATTAGCCATAGACACTCATGCTGCAAACTGGCAGCAAATTTCTGAAACAGCTCCGTGGCTCACATCGTAGCAACAACTGTCGCCAGTGTCACCTTGGATCCTCACTGTTGCGAGGCCAAGTGTGACTGACCAAACATTTAAGAGCACTTTCCAAACACCATCAGTGCCCCGAGCTGCTGCTTCCTGCTTGGGCAGTGCACTTGTTTGTTCCTCACTAGACCGAGTGCGGCTTGGGTCCCCCCCCTCTCCTGCTCTCTGGTAGCGTTTTCTCTGCCTTCCCATACTCATGACACCTTCCTGCTGCTGCACAAGTTTGTCAATGATGAGTTTAGCACTTTAGGGATGATCTCTCAGAGAACAGGCACTTAAGACAGAGGGGCTTAAATCTGACAGAAAAATGTGACGAAAGTTTCACGGAAAAAAAAACGAGAGAGAGGTACAAGAGGATAGGACAAGTTTCTTCTAGCTGTTACAAATGTTTTTAAGTTCCTCCTAAGTGCCCTTTTTTGTACAGATTCGACATCAGGTCGGAGATCCTTGTGACACATTCTATGCGAGTTGCAGAGGATCAGGTTTTGGTCACAGTCCCTCCGTTCTCCTGGAGTACCTTTGACCGTCTGGAAGTTGTGAATGTTATGCGAATTGTACAGAGGATGCACCCTACATGCTGTAGTTTAGACCCGGTCCCGACATCCCTGATTATGGGTTGTGGTGATCTTATTTTCCCGATTCTGTCACAGATAATCTGATGCTCCCTTGACTATGGTGTTTATCCCTGCTCCTTGAAAGAGGCAGTGGTAACACCGTTGTTGAAGAAAGCTTCTTTGGACCCAGATTCTCTTGCTAACTACAGGCCTATCTCGAACCTTCCCTTTTTGGGGAAGGTGATCGAGAAAGTAGCGGCTGCACAACTAGAGAACCATTTGACCATCCATAGCATCTGTGAACCTCTCCAATCTGGTTTCTGGAAGAGGCGTAGTACTAAGACTGCACTGGTTCGGGTGCTCAATGATCTCCTGATGGCGAGAGACCAGAGAAAACAGTCCATTTTGGTACTTTTAGATCGGTCATCAGCTTTTGACACAGTTGACCATGGGGTACTGCTTGAGTGCCTGAGATCTACAGTATCTGTGGACACTCTGGGTTGGTCTACAGATGGTTTACATCGTACCTCATGGGAAGAACTCAGAGGGTTGTGGCGTTTTTTTTTCCTTTGATCCGATCCTGCTATCATGTGGAGTTCCTCAGGGCTCAGTATTGTCCCCCATGTTGTTTGCGGTGTATATGCTTTCCCTTGGAGACATTGTAAGACAGTATGGGCTGAGGTTTCATTGCTATGCCGATGATACCCAGCTCTACCTGTCTTTTGCTCCCGACCAGGAAGTAGCAGTCTTGGTATTTAATAACTACCTCGATGAAATCCAAGACTGGATGAAGTCCAGTTGGTTGAAGTTGAACCCTGGGAAGATGGAGGTGATGGTTTTGGATCCAGACTGCCGAACAGCGGGGCTGGGGGCAGGCTGCTCCCTAGGATTGTTCCTGGGAGACGCTGAGCTCCAGGCCTCTGAACAGGTGCAGAGACCTGGGGGGGTGTTAGGCAGGACTGACATTTCGAGCGCAGGTGTCGGCCGTCGTAAAGTCATTTTACCATCTAATAAACATCTCTAGGCTCAAGCACCTTGTTCCATCCATATATCTGCCTACATTGATCCATGCCTTTGTGACCTCACGCTTAGATTACTGCAACTCGCTTTACTTTGGGCTATTGAGGGTTAATATCAGTCGCTTGCAGCTGGTGCAGAACTCAGCAGCCGGTTGTTGATGGGAGTTCAAAGATCTTCCATAGCTACACGGTGCTTTCTGGGGAACTTCTTACTGGCTATGATCAATGGTGATCTCCTTCAAAGTTGGGTTACTGACATACAAAGCCCTACACGGACTGGGCCCTGACTACCTGAAAGAGCTCCTGGTTCCTTATCACCCTGAGCGATCACTTCGCTTGGCTGACAAGGGGTTGCTAGAGATTCCAAGGATGACTTTAAAATCTGTGGAAGCCCGGGCATTTATGTTCATGGCCCCCGACCCTCTGGGATTCTCTAGCCTGTTGGATCAGGGAGTGCGCGACTGTGGGGGGGATTCAAACAGGCCCTAAAAACTTTCCTGTGGAATAAGGCATACAGTGAAGATGTTGGCTGACATGTTTGTATTTATTGAGTGTGATGTTTTTACTTGTTTTAATTGTTCTGATTCTTATGCGCCTTGGTTTTGAAAGGCGCACTATAAATAATTACTTATGTCAGTTTTTTTTTTTTTAACCCGCCTCCTACCCAACGCTGTCAGACTCCCTGCCTCTGCTGGCACGTCCCTTTGGACCCCCATGGAACCTGAAACACCCCCAGGCAGGGACACAGTGGGGGCCGAGCCACTCCTTTACCCCAGAGGAATTAAATCTTCATCTGGGTCCGGGCAAGTGGCAATGGCAGGCAGGTGAGGACCTACTATCAGGCCCCTGCATCACTGTCATGCCTGGGAGAGGCATTTTTCTTTGTACGCCCTCCTTGAGCATAACATGCCACTATGACAGTAAGGCTTACGCCAGCATCCGTCATGCTCTCCCTACTGCATGCTTCAGGGCTGAGATACCTTCGGCTGTCACCAGAGGTCAGGCCACCGCTGGGCCAATTTATATCCCTCCCCCCAGAGGAGCCGAGCAGTCCATCAGATGCTCAGGCATCCTCCCCCGGTCAGCCCACCAACTCCTGGTCTCGCTCCCGAACCTGGGTCATCGGCGTCGAAAGCGGAAATCTAACTGCTGCACCGGCAAGCCTGCTATCGGCATCTCAGATTTAGAAGTGGTTAGCCATCTGGGAACAAGCGACCACCAAACAGTGTGGTCCACGATAAACACAGCCATACAATCAACCCATACAAAAGCAAGAGTATTGTACTTTAGGAGGGCTGACTAAGGGAAAATGAGAGTGCCCTCAGAAAAGCACTAGCAAACAGGCAAGGAGGAGGGTGGAGGAACAATGGGAGTAATCAAAACAGCCATCACAGAGGCAACAAGCCTTTGTGTAAAGCAAATCAACAAAACACAACGAAGGAAAAAAACGCTATAGTTCTCAAAAGAGGTGGCAGGGAAGGTTAAGGAGAAAAGGATAGCATTCAGGAAATATAAGCAAACACAGAAGGAGCAGGACAGAGAACTTTATCAGTTAAAGCAGAAAGAGGCTGGGAAGGCAGTCAGAATAGCAAAGGCCCAAACGAAGAAAGGATAGCCAACTCTGTTAAGAAGGGGGATAAGACATTTTATAGGTACATTAGGGAGCGAAGAAAGACGAAAGGAGGGATACGGAGGTTTAATAAAGGTGACAATGAAAAAGCAGGGATACTGAACAAATATTTCTGCTCAGTATTCACAATGGAAGGAGGGGAGGCACCTAAACCAATCAAGAGAAACACACTTAAGACGAGGGTCGATACCAGTCCATTTACAGAAGAAAGGGTTCTGAAAGAACTAATAAAATTGAAGGTGGACAAAGCAATGGGGCCTGATGGGATTCACCCAAGAATTCTAAAAGAACTAAGGGTAGAACTAGTGACACCGATGACTACTCTAACAAATCATGGGAGGATGGGGTGGTACCTGAGGACTGGAGGAGGGCGGATGTAATTCCTCTTCACAAAAGTAGGAGCAGGACAGAGGCAGAAAACTACAGATCAGTTAGTTTGACCTCAGTGGTAGGGAAAATTATGGAATCACTTCTGAAGGAAAAGAATTGTTGAGTACCTAGAGGCCAGTGGGGCACAGGACCCAAGGCAGCATGGATTCACGATGGGAAGGTCATGTCAGACGAATCCAATAGATTTCTTTGACTGGGTGACCAAAGTAGTAGACCAGGGAGGGGCTGTGGACATGGCCTACCTAGATTTTAGCAAGGCATTTGATACAGTCCCACACAAAAGATTAATGCACAAGTGAGCCAGCCTTGGAGCGGGTCCCAAGGTGGTAGCCTGGATAAAAAAATTGGCTAGACAACAGGACGCAAAAGGTAGTAGTAAATGGAGTCCTCAGTGAAGAAAGGAGGGTTACTAGTGGGGTACCGCAGGGTTCAGTACTGGAACCGGTCCTTTTTAATGTCTTTATAAGTGACATTGCAGAGGAACTGGAAGGAAAAGTATGTCTCTTTGCAGACGACACAAAGATCTGCAATAGGGTTGATACACAAGATGGAGTGGAAAGGATGAGAAGGACTTGGCAAGGTTGGAGGAATGGTCAAATGTATGGCAGCTCAGATTCAATGGAAAGAAGTGCAAGGTAATGCACCTGGGAAACAAAAACCCAGGGGAAGAGTACACAATGGGGGATGAGATACTGACAACAGTAAAACTGGAAAGGGACCTGGGGGTTATTATATCAGATGACCTAAAGGTGGGCAAGTAATGTGAGAAGGCAGTAAGGAAGGCTGGGGGGATACTGGGGTGCATAGGGAGAGACATCAATGGTAGAAAACAGGAAGTTGTTATCCCTCTGTACAGACAGTTGGTGAAACCCCATCTGGAGTAGTGTGTGCAATTCTGGAGACCCCATCTCCGCAAAGACAGACAGAGTGGAGGCTGTCCAGAGGAGGGCAACCAAAATGGTGCAGGGTCTGCACCAGAAGACATACGAAGAAAGACTAAAGGAGCTTAATATGTATACCCTTGAGGTAAGA
Source organism: Neoceratodus forsteri (assembly GCA_016271365.2). Lineage (NCBI taxonomy): Eukaryota > Metazoa > Chordata > Ceratodontiformes > Ceratodontidae > Neoceratodus > Neoceratodus forsteri. The sequence goes on along the minus strand of CM057456.1, from coordinate 158,126,298 downwards.
AGGGAGAGAGGAACATGGTAGAAACTTTCAAGTACCTCAAGGAATCAACAAAGTCCAAGAGGTTAGCATCTTTCAGAAGAAGAGACGTGCAAGAACAAGGGCACAATTTGAAGATAGAGGGGATGGCTCAGAGGTAATGTGAGGAAGTATTTTCACAGAGAGGGTTGTGGATGCATGGAACAGCCTCCGTGAGGAGGTCGTGGAGTCAAGAACAGTGGGGAAGTCAAGAATGCATGGGACAGACATAAGGCAGTCCTAGCGGGGGTGTAGAAGGAAGTAAGCTGTTTGTTAACTAGGATCTGCAGCTTATCTGTTAGACAGGAAAATGGGCAGACTAGGTGGGCTAAGCGGTCCTTATCTGCCATCAAATTCTATGTTTCTATGTTTCTAATTACTTGTGTATAAATCTGATCCCTGACTCAGTCCCTACCATGCATTAAGGAACAGCAAACAAATGTCAAAAACCCACATTACCCCGGGTTAGAAAACTTTAGGAGCACAAACGAGTGGACCTGAACATTACAGACCAAAAAGCATTACAAAATAAAAGACAACTATAATACTTTCAGTAGTGTTACATTCAACAGAGTAGCGCACTCTACTGCCAGTGCTAGCAGTGGAGGGACTACTTTACACAAAATTACTTTTATTTACTTCCAATAAATTTGTAAATTGTTTTGTAAATTAGTTCAAAAAAATGCCACCCGAAACCCATTTTCTAAATGCAATAATATCCTCCAGGGTGGGTAGTATGGGCAATACCTGAGCTTCCAGGGGCTATAAGGTCCTCCGACTGTGGTGTTGGATCTCATTACGCCCCAGGTGGTCCAGTACTGCCCACCCTGTCGGATATTATTGATTACATGCAACACATTACCATTTTTACTTTTTAGAATCTAAGTTCTGTGTCTACATTGTAGATATCCTGTGCACACGGATCCTTGAACTCAGGTTCAACAATGCCAGTCATAACTCAGAATATCGTGCTAATACTAGATCACTGTGTTAAGAATACAACTGGTGAGAGGAAAGGCATGGGGGGGCGGGGGGTAGAATGGGAAGGGAGAGAGGAGATGGGATTACAGGAGTAAATATTTGTGCATATGTGCTAAACTGATACTTAATGAAAAAACTGCTAAAATAATCATTTTACCATTCAATCCAAAATTACCAAGCTAGATACACAGTACAGATTTAAGTGCACAAAGTTCAGAGAAACTGCAGAAAAACATGTTACTCACCTGTAACTGTAGTTCTAGTAGTGGGGTATATGATGTTCATCCACACTTCAGGCAGTGTTCCTTTCCCTTTAAGACTCCACCGGAATGTCTTCAAGCTGGCTCCCCCCTCTCACCCAGGTGGTAACTCCCCTAGCACCACCCCATTAAGACATATCTTGCCCGCTGGAAGATTAAACGGTGTGCTACTTGCCAGGGGAGGCCAGGTGGGTTAGTGTGGATGATCATATACCACTCCAAGAAAGTACAGTTACGTAAAAACTTGCTGTAACAGTAGATTTTTGAGGGATGTCTCTTGCAGCAGGTAATACTTTTGGGTAGTCGCCAGAGGTTGCTGTAGTGCACGGCAGCTCTTATAGCGGTCTTTTACCAGGAGCCGCCCACCAATAACATCATCATCCTTCTACCTACAGAAGAGTGGGCGGTCCCTGGTATCCTCAGTTCCCCGCTGGATTCAGCTCACTAAGCGAGGACTCAGGGGATCCAAAGAACCAAAGGTGTCCCTTCCCATGTGCTAAGTGGAACAAAGTCATTCTCAGAGAAGGAGGGGGATGGAGGGAGGAAAAACCTGCTGCAAGAGACATCCCTCAAAGATCTACTGTTACAGTAAGTTTTTATGTAACTGTACTATCTTCCATGGGATGGTCTCTTGCAGCAGGTAATACTTTTGGGACGGATCCCAAACAGTGTACCCCAAGAGGGTGGAATTATGCTAGGAGGCCCTGTAGGACTGCTCGGCCAAAGGCCATCCTACGTCTGAAAGCACTATCTAAATTGTAATGCTTCATGAATGTGTGAATGGTAGACCACGTGGCTGCATTGCAGATATCAGTGATCAAGGTCCCTTTAAAGCAGGCCACCGTGGAGGCCTGGGCTCTAGTGGAATGGGCTTGTACTGTTCCCGATAGGGGCTTGTTGTATTTTTTGTAACAGAATGTGATGCAATTAGCCAACCAGCTGGAAATGGGGAACCTTCTCTCATAGAGGCAAAGGTGACAAACAATTGAGAGGTGCAACCCCTAAGTGGCCTCTGCAAGGACCACTATCCCGGCCTGTGCTGTGTGTAGAGTTAAATGGGCCTGGGTACTGAAACAGGTGCCTCCACCCAGAGGTCAGGGTGTTAGGAGTCACGCTAACCTGGGCACAGCCCTCAGGGACACTAACACCACTTTTCCCTTCTAGTGGCCTGAACAATACACAATAATCACTTTCACAATGACCCTTATTCATCAAGCAATTACCCACACTATTTGCACTTACCACCAGGGCTGGTTCCTCTAGCTCGACCCTGGGAACCCCCTGTAAAACAAGGTTATGCACAGCAAATAGCAACAGTACAGTACTTTTGGTACAAACTGGAACCACAGTCAGGTTAAATGCAAAAAAAAAGAGTTGGATCCGATTTATTCAGGAGACTTGAACAAGGGAGGGGCGTAATCAGGTTAATTTGCTTACAGGTTATAGTAATCAAATAGTCATGCATGCACTTCAGAGTTCCCATACACTCTGAGTACCCAGGTAGGAAAACAGTGTGCTAGCCAGGAACGTTGCTCGGGGAAGGCCGGCGTCACAGCTGGTTGGGGCCCTGTGATGGAAGAAAGCAACATGCACAACATACACTATTTGTAATCCGGAGCCAGAGGGCTCAGTTCATGAAAGAAAAGGCAACAAGACAATCAGATGATGACAATTTAAATTCAGCTGTTGTTGCAGGGAGCTACCCTGATGTTTACTCATGATACCAAATACTGGACACAGGCTGGACGAAATCTAGACTGCAAGTTGTTGAGATGGAGTGCCAGGAGAAGCAGGGCCCACATGAATCACCGAGGCATCGTTCCTGTTCAAGGCATTGAGCAGGGGGCCGATCCCCAGGCAGGTCTCTCGTTGATGACTTCCTCTGTGTAGCGGGTATTGTGGCTGGGCCAGTGTGGCAAAGCCCAGGCCAAACGGAGATGAAACAGATGATTTCAGTCCATGGAGCTGGACGCAGCCTCCAGCAAGCAAAACACAGTTTAGACACAGTGGGGAACCAAATCATGACCCACTATCAGCACACACCACATTCACATGTAAGGAAATTCCACTGTACCAGGCAAATGGCTCTCTGGTCGCAATTACATAGTCTCTGCACAATCCAGGAGTTCAGAGGTGGCTGGAAATCATGACAGGCAGATTGCATTCAGCAAATCTTCAGTCTTCTTCAGATAGGAGCCTGGTCACAATTCAGTGACTTAACTCGCTCTCTAAATTCGGATTCAGTCAGAAAAAAAGGCACAGGTTCCCTCTCAGGGACAGCAGGCAGGCATGCAGGCCAAACTCGGGCCTTTCCACAGTTCTCCCACACGAATCCACACAGGATTGCTGCTCGATTATCTCAAGCTGTTACTCCTTCACTTCCCAACTCAGATCTGAACTGAAACCGCAAGCAGTCTGAGACTTTCCCCATGATCCAAAAGGCTTGGTTGGCGGATTCCTCTGTCAGTCACAACAAGGGCTCCCCCTCCAGGTTCATTTATGCACCAAAAGCCCAAAACAACAATTCCAACAAAATTTTGCTCCCACAAAGCCCCTGGGGACAGGCTCCATTTTAGAGTCCGCAAATGTACCGACTGGCCCATTTCAGCAGTCCAGGACAAAGATGGTGGAGACAAATGGAAATGTCCATGCTGCAAAGAAGGCAGGTTAGACAAACTGCAATATTATTACTATTCTAATAAATGATCAGCAAACAAGTACATCTTCTAACAGAGCTACCTCTGCGCTAATAGCGATGGCAGAATGGAGAGATTATTTGGTAGCCCAGGTGGGACTATAGCACAGAAACACTCAGACCCCTCCCAGATTAATCATTACTGCAATCCAGGTAGCTCTTAAAGAGACAGTACACAGGGGCTATACACGCACTCTCTGGCAATAACGTTTAAACTGCTAAAACGCAGGAAACCAGCCTGGCAGTGAGCATTTAGGCAAGCTCAAGGAAGACTTTTCAGGAACCCCCATTTGTAGGGGGGTTACAGAGGTTTTTCTCAAGGATTTGGTACAGTTTATATAGTACCTCAAAATACGGTGAACATCTAAGGTGTGCAGGAGATGTTCACCTTGATTGGAATGTTTCGGGTAACAGACAGGCAAGTCCATGGTCTGGTTTAATGTATGTTCTGAAACCACTTTCAGCAAAAAGGAAGGGTTGGTGCGGAGAACCACCCTATCCTTGTGGAAGATTAAGTAAGACTCTACACATCAGAGCCTGAAGCTTGGAGATATGCCGAGCCGAAGTAACAGCCACTAGAAACACCGTCTTCAAAGAGAGGAAGCAGAGATCATTGGTAGCCGCTGGTTCAAAGGGTGCCAGGGTGAGTTTCTCTAGTATGAAATTCAAATCCCAAAGGGGGGCATGACGCTTTATAGGAGGTTTGATATGAAGCATACCTCAACATTTTGGCAAGATGATGATGCAGTAATTTGCCTTCACAGGGTTCTTAATAGGCTGAAATGAAGGCCAGATGTACCTTAAGAGAGGAAAAGCTAAGGCCCTTATTGGCACGTGAAGCCAAGTAGTCTAGTACTTTGGGTAAAGGACATGAAAATGGATTTATGTAAAGGTAAGTAGCCCTTGTGGAAAAGTGTTTCCATTTGGCATTATATGTTTCCCTGGTTGATGGTTTTCAAGAGGCCAAAAGAATGTTGGCCACAGGCGAGGAGACCTGAAGACATGTTACGAAAACATCCTCCGGAGCCAAGTATGAAAGTGTAGGGCCTTCAGGTTGGGGTGAAGCAGGGTGCCCCGCTCCCGAGTCAGGAGATCTGGTCCAGTTGGCAACATAATAGGGTCCACCATGGATAGCTGTTGGAGCAGGGAAAACCACACCTGCCTGGGCCATAGTGGGGCTATGAGGATCATTGTGGCAGGTTCAAGTTGTAGTTTCAGTAGAGTCCATTGCTGGAGTGGGACGGGGGTGGAGGAAGCATATAAGAAGTGTCCTGTCTATGGTTGGGACAGGACAATCGGTAGACAGTCCCCTTCTGTTCAGGATAATGGAAAAATATTTGGGGAGTCTGCGATTGTCTGGGGAAGCAAAAAGGTCTAGGTGCGGGGTCCCCCTGAAGTGGAAGATCATCTGAAGTACTTCATGATGAAGGGTCCACTCATGAATGGAGGACTGGCGACTGAGAATGTCTGCCAGGGTATTGCGGCATCCTGGAAGATGGACGGCAATTATTGTGAGGAGTTGGAGTGTGACTTCTTGCCAAACCTTCAGAGAGCATGAGATCTGGTGCCTCCTTGTTTGTTCAGCTAGAACACCACTGAGGTGTTGTCTGAAGATTAATAAGGGTCCAGGATGAAGGTGGGGACAAAAGGCCTAAATGGCCAGGTGAACCACTCTGATTTCCAATAGAAAATGGCGAATTAGGGTCATTTGTCTCGAGTCCCATAAGGGAACGTTTGCTGGGGAGGAGGAGGAGCCTGAAAAGGCATGCCCTGAGTCAGGTGGTGCCGGTGTGTACACCAAGCTAGGGTGGAATGGAGGGACGGGGTGACTGAGAATGTCGTCAAAGTCGCCAGACCATTGATGCCATCGATTCTGAAGCACCCATTGCACTGGTCTCATATGAAGATGAGTACGCCACTGTGGGGATGGCAGCCGCAGAAGATGTATGAGACTTCTGGATATTATGGATTGCTGGGTTCAAGCATGCAATGCCAGAGATAGGAGTTTGTCTTGTCTGTTGGCAGGGAGGTAAGCCCTGGCTGAAACAGTGTCCAGAAGTGATCCTATATACTGGAGTGACTGGGAAGGCTTTGGGTTGGATTTGGGACGATTTATGGTAATGCCCAGATTTTGGAAAAGGGTAAGGATGGCCTGGAGGAAGAGAAGCAGATCCTGTTCAGAATGTGCTTTTATCAGCCAATCATCTAGGTATGGGAAGATGAAGTGTCAGTCTCTTCTCCAAGCCGCCACCACTACAGCAAGGCACATGGTGAAGACTCTCTGAGCTAACGAGAGTCTGAAAGGAAGTGCCCAAAACTGGTAGTGGTGTCCCAGCAATTGAACGCACAGGAACCGGTGGTAGGCAGGGTAGATGGGGGGTGTGCAGATATGCATCTTTCATGTCCAAGGCACGTAACCAATCCCCCTTTTTAATATCGGTAGTATGGATGTTAATGTGACCATCCGAAACCTCTAGTACTGAATGTGTAAATTCAGTTGTCTTAGATCTAATATTGGTCTGAGGTCTACTGTACATTTGGGGACAAGGAAAAAATGGGAGTAGAATCCTTGATGTAGCTCCGAAGGAGGAACAGGATCCATGGCTTTTTTGTGTAAGAGAGCCTGAAGTTCCTCTTGGAGAATAGGAACATGGTTGAGCAGATAATGGAATGAGCAGCGTAGGTGCGGGGGAGGTGGAGATGCAAGTTCCAGTGTATGCCCCGTACGTTTGATTTGAAGTACCCAGTCATCTGAAGTAATGGCTGTCCAGGCCTCCAGATGAAGGGCAAAATGGCCCCCTACAGCTTCTGAGGTCAGAAGAGGGAAGCGTGAGGCAAGCCCTAATGGGTCACTGGGCAGGGGGGCTGGCACCACACAGCCCAGAGGGTGGGAGCCGGGCCCCTTCAATGAAGGGATGGCATTCCTGGAGGAGATGTTAGAACATCTGTGGGAACTGCTCATATGCCCCCTTAGTCTTGCCTCTCCATTTTTGAAAGTTTTGTGAACTGGACTGGTATGAGGACTGTGGGGTAAGGTACATATCATGCTCCGTATAGAGTGTGTGGCCTGACACCTGGAGATCATCCAAGAGCATTTGGGTGCCTGGGCCAAAATGGGTAGCACCATTAAATGTGGCATTAAGCAGTTTGTGTCGAATATCTAGTTGTAGACCTGAAACACAGAGCAAGGCATGACAGCAGAGGGTGATGCCCATTGCCGTTGCATGGGCCGAGGTATCCACAGCATCATATACCGAGCATAGGAGATGCGAGAAATTGAATTTCCATTGGATATGGTAGTCAGTCAGTAATTGGTCTTTCTCCTGTGAAGGGCGGCAGTTTATGGACTACTTCAATAGCTGAGTGTAACCCCTAGGTGGCGCTATCCCAAGGACTACTACCCCTGCCTGCTTAATAACTAACAGGTTGAGGGGCCTAGGTCCAATGGCGGGTGCCTCCACCCAGAGGTCAGGGTTTGCATTAGTTAAACTAACTTGGTCATAGCCCTCTGGTACACTGTAACCTCCCCTTTCTTCCCACTAGTGGCCCACATAATGCTTCAGGAATATCTTCACAATGTATACTTACCCCCAGGGCTGGCTCTGTCAACTGGACTCTGGGGACCCCCTGTAAAACAAGATGATAGTGCAAAAGCCACAGTACAATACTTTAACATAAAAGAATACCTCAGTCAGTGTAATTTTGCTGAAACAAACAGATCCGATTTATTTAAGGTGCTGTAACAAGGAAAGGTGAAATCAGGTTAATTAGGTTAAACACATTAATAATCACAGTACTGTGCGAATATTCAGAGTCCCAAAATGTCACTTTCACTGGGTACCCAAGATGATTTGGGGTGGGGCTAGCCAGGATCGGTGCAGCTGATTGGGGCCCAGATGGAACACACACTTGCACAATACCCAACTGTAATCCGGAGCCGGATATCTCAGTTCGTGAAGAAATAAAACAGCAACACTTAGATAACACACTTGCAATTTGCTAAACAGATGGCAGGGAGCTACACTGCTTGTACTCACAAACTCAATACTGAAAACTAGATGGAAGGCAGATTGTCCTGGATTGCCAGGAGGAGCAGACCATGTGGACAAGGTCTTTGTGACTGGACTCCACTGCAGTTTACAGCAAATGGATGTAGTCCGGAGTAAGCTGGGGTTTACTTCCAGCTTCATGCACTCAATTCACTGTACAGGGGATTTGAAACCCGATTCCCCACAAGCACTACACACATTTATATGTAAAAGGAAAGTACTATACCAGGCAGGCTGCTTTTCGAACCTAACCGCAATTACTGCACGATGCCTGGGAGAACACACTGCAGCTTCAGTTCCTGACAGACCGAGCGCAATTCAGCAATTTCTCCAGTCTTCTACAGGGTGAGCCTGGTTTCCACTCTTCAGATCTCCTCAATTCTCCTCACATGTTGGATTCGGTCCAAACAGGCACTTGCACAGGCTGCAGACCGAAACTCAGGGCCTTACATGTGCTTCCCGCACAAAACTATACACCGCAGAAGCACAGAGCTCCTGGTCTCTTCACTGCCAGAACTCATCCGATCTCTCCAGCAGACAGATCCGGGCATTTCCTTTGAGTTCCTCCCAGTTCACTTGGCTGGTCTGGCTGTCACTCACAATAAGCTCCCCCTGTTGGTGCAAAAAGGCGAAGTCTAAACTGCAATTCCCAAAGGCATCTGCCATACAGTCCCATTGTGGCTGGGTCAACTTAAGAGTCCAAGTTCTGATTTGCCAGCAGCAAGCTCCATTTTAAAGGTGTCCCCACACTGATTGGTCCAGTTCAGCAGTTCAAAACCAGAATGGAGGGCTAGGCAAAACAGTTCAGACTGCAAAGGAAAGCAGGTTAGACAAACTGTATTTTAAGTATTACTCTAAAATGATTTCGGGCAAACAGTTACATCTTTGAAAAGTGCTCACTCTGCCCACTTAGCGATGGCAGAAATTAAGCAATTTGGCAGCAGCTTGGGCAGGACTCAAGCAGGGAAAAACACAGTCCCCCCCCCCAATACAAACTAATTATGTCTGCAAGCAGACAGCTCTTAAAGAGACAGTACCAGAGGCTCTAAAAGCACTCACAGATAAATGGCTTAAACGCCAAACACCATTCAGGCTTGGAGCATTCAAGCAAGCTCCTGGAAGACTTTTTGGGAATCCCATTTGCAGGGGGTTACATGAGGATCAGAAGGTACATTGCTATTTCACCATATGTCCCATATAGTTCAAGATTCTCAGATTCAGTGTGCCTGCCTGGAAGACTTTCTTTCCTAGGTAGTCTAGGCAATGGGATTGGGATTCCTTATCTGGAGGTAAGGAGCTCATGTGTTGGGGGTGTTTAGAAAGATCATGAGCGTGGCAATAATTACTGAATCAGCCTCTGGGTTAGAGGAGAAGAATGGGTGATCGCGGGGAGCCTGGAAGAAATGATCTGCCTTCCTAGGAAGAGCTGGGACAGTGGAAGGCTGATCCCAAGCCACAAGCACCGCATTCTGGCATGTTTGGATGAGTGGGGGTACCACAGCCACCGGGTCCTCTGACAGTTCAAGATAGTCTGCCATGTCTTTTCTTTACTTATGTTCAGTAGTAGAGATACCCATAATTTTCTGTATCTGAATCATCATATCATGAAATGAGGGGTCGTTAGATGGGGAAGCCACTGCATGGCAGGTGGGTTCCTCGTGCAGAGATAATACAGTGGAGAGGATGGAGGGCAAGAGTCCCATTCTTGAATGTCAATATTCTCCAGATCCTCTGGTATGTCATCCAGGAATTCTAAGTCCTCAGAATAGTATTCTTCCTCATAATCTGAAGGGGAACCGGGGGGTATTCACCAAGAAAAACGTTTGGTGGAGAGTGCGGGCAACCAGGATGGGTGATCCTCAGTATCAGGAGCCAGGGGTTATGAATGCTTATTACCTTGGAACCTGCTGTACTGCAGTATCCATTTCCATAGAAATAATGGTGGGAAGAGGAGTTGGGGGGTTTGTAAAACCAAGGGAATAATGGAGGAGAGAGGACGTGGTGCAAAGCAGGTCCGGAACCCAGATTAAACAATCCAGGGTCCCGGTCCCAATCAGGCCGGTCCCTATGAGCAAAAGCCCTTGAAAGAGGGAGGGGGCTGCTGAAAAAGTAAAATCCACGGTATTCCCTAGAGTCCCAGGGCCTGCGACAGAGTAAGATTTGACATGTTTAACTGCCACTGACGCGAGACGAGTCACCATCGATGTGGCAGCAATGGTATTAATGTAAAGTTCCGTTGAAACTACCGAAAGAGCACTAGAAAGCTCCATCAATGAGAAAGAATAAACTCCCATCGGCGAGGAGGCAGGTTTAACAGTCGTCAATGAGGGGAGACCTGAAGTGGTCTTCATCGACGAGCGCTTGGAAGAGGATACAGTGGGAGCATCCTTTTCACATCTGTGCTTCTTGTATGAAGCACCAGATGGGGGGTCCTTGGGATGGGCCCCTTGCTTCTCTAAAAGAGCGAATTTTTGTTCCATAAGGTAAGCCTGGATATCAAGCAAACGTCGTCTACTAGTTGCTTGGTTGAATTCCTGACAAAGTTCACAGGAAAATGAGTTGTGTGAGGGTCCCAAACACCGGGCACAGATTGAATGATTGTCGAAATGGTAGATTTTTCTACTGCAGTGACAGGAGCAAAATAAAGGTGATTTGTTTGAAGGTCCTTCCGTCATCATTCGATGGAGAGGGAACGGGAAGAAACTGTTGCTGTTTGCTCAGTTTCTCGTCGACGACTGCCTACACTTTGCATTAGCTGCTGGGTGCGAGCTGAAGACAGCGGAAGAATGAACTGAGGATACCAAGGAATACCCACTCATATAGGTAGCAGGATGATGATGTCATCGGTGGGAGGCCCCCAGTAAAAGACTGCTATAAGAGCTGCCATGCACCACAGCGACCTCTTTCGACTACCCAAAAGTATTAGCTGCTGCAAGAGACCATCCCATGGAAGATCTATTGTTACAGGTGAGTAACTTGATTTTCTACGGACATGGATATAATGTTCTATCCACACTTCAGGCAGACTCCTAGCAGTTCCCCCAGAAGGAGGGGGTAAGGCGCACACCCCCTATTTATGGAACAGAGATTGGAGAATCGAGGCCCTAAAACCAGCATCCCGGTGCGATTCAAGGTCGATATGGTAGTGGGAAATGAAAGTGTGTGCTGACTTCCAGATAGCAGCCCTGCAGATTTCTTGGATAGGGATGTCCCTGGAAGCAGCCACTGAGGCAGCGGTATGGCAGGTGGAATGATCCCTTAGCCCTATGTAAGGCTCTCTACCTGCCAACCTATAGCAGAGGTCGATGCTGGATACAATCCACCTGCCAATCATCTGCTTAGCTACCAGTCTGCCTAGTGCAGCCTCAGCATAGGTGACAAATAGCTGGTGAACTTCTTCCCAAACTCCAGATGTGCACTTCTTGTAATAGGCGAGTGCCCACCGCAGGTCCCAAAGGATGGAGCCTGTGCTCAGTGAAGTACACCAGCAGGTTATTCACCTGGTTAAAGTGAAAAGCAGACACAACCTTCGGGAGGAACTTCAAGTTGGGGCAAAGGACAACTTTTTCCCTTTGGAAGACCAGGTAAGGAGACTTCACCGAAAGTGCCTGGAGCTCACTGATCCTTCTAGCTGAAGTGATAGCCACCAGGAAGGCAGTCTTCCATGACAGGTGTGACATCTCATCTGTGCATCTATTCAAATGACTTGCCCATGAGATTTTACAATACCAGCAACAGGTCCCAAGGTGGTGGTGGTGGTTGTGGTTCACACACTGGATGAGAAATGTGGTCAAGGCCTTTAAAAAAGCACCAGACCACCTTCTCCTGTGCAATTGACTGCATACCCGCCTGTGACCAGTAGGCAGAGATGGCTGCCAGGTGCACCTTGAGGGTTGTCTACCAAAGGCCCGACAGAGAGGGACCAAAGGTAGTCGAGAATGCTAGCCACCGGACAAGATAAGGGGTCCAACCCCTTGCCCTGGCACCAATGGGCTGGCAGTATAGCCTAGAGGTTAGAGGAATGAGGTGTGAATGAGCTTGGTACATCCAGCAGACCAGACCCGAGTTTGATTCTCACAACCTCCACTTGCATACTGTGCGACTCTGAGCAAGTCACTTAACCACCCAGTGCTCCCAGGTTGTCCCTAAAAACAGGCACTTGTGCCTAGTGGGCCTTACTCGGTTACCAAAGACTAAAATAAAATAGAGAACCTCTTCCATTTTTTAAGGCATAGCATTTTCAAGTAGACTCCTGAGAAGCCTCGACTGCGTTGAGGACATCTTCAGAGACACCTAAAACCTGGAACTCCAGAAGTTAAGGAACCAGGCTATCAGGTGCAGGGGTTGAAGGTCCTGGTGGAGTACCTTCCCCTGATAGCACGAAAGCAAATCTGGGAATAGGGGGGAAGACGCCTCAGAAGCCTGCAGCTGAGGCTGAGGAAATCAGGGTAACAGAACTGGAGAGACCAGTCCCGAGCTACCAGGTTCATCCATGCCTTGTCCCTCCTGGCCTTGAGCAGACCCTTGTGGCTCAAAGGAAACGGAGAAGGCCCAGGACCTGGAGAAGGCATCCCCCAGTAGCATGCCCTGCTAAAGGGGGATGGGCACAGTACAGCCTCAGCTTTGCATTCTCCCTGGAGGCAAACAGGTCCACCAGAGGGGTGCCCCACTGGGAGAACAAGCTGTGTACTACCTCTAGGTGGAGAGACCACTCATGAGACACCTCACCCACACCACTGAGAGCATCTGTTAGCTGGTTGGAGTCATGGCCACATGGATGGACAAGATATCAGCCTCCAGGCTGCACACGAGTGTCCAAATGTGGATAGTTTCCCTGCACAGAGGAAGGGAGTACGTCCTGCCCCATTTGTTGAGGCAGTACATGATCATGGTGTTGTCCATCTGGACCTGAACAACCTGACCCTGAATGTGCACAGCAAAGGCTGTCAGCGCCAGCCAAATTGCCCAAAGCTCCAGCAGGTTGATGTGGCACAGCCCATGGACTCTGTGCTCCCTCAGGTGAGCACCCCAGCCCATGAGAGGCGCATCAGTCATCAGGATGACCATTGGCTCTAGGTGGACAAATGGGATCCCTTCCTGCAGATGTTCTGGGACTAACCACCACTGGAGAGTGTCCCACATCGGCTGGGTCACAGTGACTGACTGGTCAAAGGGGCTCTTGCACGGAGACCATTGGCTGGCCAGCTCCCACTGGAGAGCATGCATTCTCCAGCAGGCCCAATGGACCATGATGATGCACACCACCATATATCCCAGAAGTCTCACGAAGTCTTGAGCAGGGCGCAACTGCCCAACCCAAAATGATTGGGCAAAGGAGGAGAGAGCCTACGCCCTGTCTGCCAGGAGCCAAGCCCTGACTCTTCAAGAGTTGAGCTCTGCCCCAATTAAGTGAATCACCTGTGAGGGAACAAGTTCCAATTTGGCTTCATTGACCAGGAGGCCAAGAGAGATGCAGGTCTGAAAGGCCAGATCTCTGGACCTCTGCACCTCCTGCTTGGAAGGACCTACAACTAACCAGTCATCCAGGCAGGGATATACCCAAACTCCTCGGCACCTCAGGTAAGCTGCCGCCACCACTGCAATGCATTTGGTGAAAACCCTGGGGGCTGAGGAAAGGCTGAATGGCATGGCCTGGAACTCGTAGAGTATCCCCTCTGACTGGAACTGGCGGTGGGACAGACTGATTGGGACGTGTAAGAACACATCCTGAAGATCCAAAGAGCAGAACCACATGTTCTGCTTGAGAGATGGTATGATCTGAGACAGAGTGACCATCCTGAAGGTGCTTGGCCTGAGAAACTTGTTCAGATCTAAGATGGGGTGCCAGCCCTCCATCTATTTTGGCACCAGGAAGTACCTGCAGATAAACCCTGGGTGTTTGGGAGGGTCCAACACAGGAGACACGGCCTCCTGGCGGAGGAGCTGGGAAATGTCATCCCAAAGGGCCGACAGGATGTCAACGGACACTATGTCCTCCTATGGGGCATGAGCTCGGTAAGGTGGATAAGCCTCGAACTCTAGAGACAGACCCTGACTGACCACCTCAAGAACCCACCTGTCCATGGTGACAGCAGGCCAGGCTGAAAGGAAGTGGTGGAGCCGGCCACCCATGGGAGGAGCCAGGGGAGTCAGGATGAGAATGGGGGAGGCACCCCCCATCCCATCACTGGGAAAGCTTGGAGATGGAAGGAGGACTGGCTGAGGAACCACTGGGACCCCGACCACCTGGCTTTCAAATGACCGTGGCCACAGACTTCAGCCGGGAACACCAAGCCTGAGCCTGTTGTCCAGCCTAAGGCTGGACTAATTTGGCCACAGGGGCAGAGAGGGGCCAAAAGTGCTGGTTCTTCTGTTGCTTAGAGTCCTTGGGATCCCTCTGGGTGGAAGTCATCAAGTCCAAGGTAGCATTGGACTTTTCAGTGCAGGTGAGGTGCCCCTCTACCCCAGGCCTGAAAAAGTCCATGGCAGTCTGGAATTGCTGCTTAGCCACCACTTGGCCTTGATCCTGGACCCACCTGACGATGGTTTTAAGTCCACTGGGAGATGAGGAAGCACCTCATCAAGGGTACCCAGAAGGGCATCGGTGAAGTGGGCCATTAAAAGGGCTAAACTCACTTGCTGAAGGCCATGAAAGGAAGCAGCATAAACCTTTTTGGCCATATGGTCCAATTTCTTGGACTTCTTGTCAGGAGGCTTATCAACGTCTCCCACATTGCCTATGCACCTAAACACAGAGTTGGCCACCAGGCCCTCAGCCAAGGGATGCTCCATGAATCCCAAAAGGAAACTGGTAGGGACTGCATACTTGCAGGCCATCTGGGCCAAAGGCACAGGGGCAAGAGGCTGGATGCTGCCACAGCTCCAATACAGGGCCAAGAATAACCTCTGTGACTGGGAAGGCTTCCCCAAGGAAATCACCCCAGTTGAGGATCTCAGTGAGCGGGTACTGAGCCCGCTTCTTAATGGGCTCCGTTGGAAGACCCGTGGATTCTGAGATGAGATGGAGAAGACCTATTATAAAGGAAGTAGGGCCTTGTTCAGTTCACAAGTCCATGGATAACTTCATGTCCACTGGACTGGACTGCAAGGAGAAGCCCTCCAATTCCATGGAATTATTAAATAAGGGTCGACCGCCAGAGTCCCCATTGACCCTACGGGGTCAGTCGGAGGGGTGACAGTGAGACAGCCAATGTGAAAGACCCGATGCCAGGCAGGCATCCTTGGTTGGAGGGCCAGACTTTAGCAGTTTCGATGGTGGATCCACCAGAATCAGCAGAGAGGCTGGGCTGGAACCTGATAGACTGGCTCTTACCGAGGAGAGGAAGGCTGCAGCCTCTGTGGCGAAAGCCATGTAATGTCCAGGGTGAGGCCCAGCACAGGCTTCACTCCAGTGAACAGGAGCTGCTGCAACACCAAATCCTCATAGCACCGATGCAACTTGCGCTGGAGCATCTCCTCGCCAGAGGACAAGAGATAGCAGCAGCACAGTTTGCCCGAATGTCAGGAGTGCGAGAGTCAATGCTGACACAGGCTGCTCAACTTGGGAGTACGGAATCATGACTGTCACCTCGATGGTGGGTCTCAGAGGGGACCAGCAAGAGCTGAGTCTCCTCCTGGTCCAGAAGATACCGGGTGAGAGGAGGTGGATCAGTGGACTGGTCCATCCCTCCTTGAGAGGTGAGCAGTAAGACTGGAGTCTTAAATAAGGAGATGTCTGCCTCATCTTGTGACAACAGCTCAAGACAAATCTTGGTCAGAAGATAGACCTGGGTCTCAACTAACTGGCATGATGGGGAAAACCATGGAGCTGGTGGCCTGGGCCAAGGAATAGACAGAAGTCGGAACCTCTGATGAAGCATGGTAATCGGAGGCCCTAGAGTGCTCAAGATCCCACGAATGTCGACAAGATCATTTCTTGGTCTGTTTTTTAGATTTGGCTTTGGTGCCTGAGGTACCCTGCCTATGGGTAGGAAGGGCCTGACACAGATCCCTGAATGCCCATGTGGAGGAAGCGCCCAAGGAGAGCTGCAAAAAAGCCATAGCTGAGGAAGCTTTAGCTGCAGCCTGGGCCTCAGCTTCCTCAAAAGCCGCAAGCTGTTCAGCGGACCCCACCAGATGGGCATCTTTGGAGGATCCCGGCCATCCGGACTACCAAACAGAAGGCAGGCATGTCGATCCTGTAAGATGTTTGGGTGAAGAGTGCAGCACAGGCCGCTAGCCTGGGAATTGTGCTCGTGTCCCCAGCAGCAGACGTACATGGTATGCGGATCCATCTGAGACATCTTCTGCCTGTAGGCACATTTCTTAAATCCTGGTGCCGACTTCACATCATCCATTGCCAGGTGAATGAAGGAGTTGCCTGAAGACAAAGATTTGTAAAACTCAAAGTTTTAATAAGCAAAGGGCCTACTCAGTGAGAGAGTAATAAGGAGGGAAACCACCTTCTTCCAGTGGAAAGGAAGATCAGACATCATGGGAAGTGCTAGGGGAGTTACCACCTGGGTGGGTGGGAGGAGCCAGCTTGAAGACATTCCGGTGGAGTTTTAAAGGGAAAGGAACACTGCCTGAAGAGTGGATAGATCATATCCACGTCTCTAGAAAAATAAATTCAGCAGTATAAGGCAGAGTTCATTTAAAAAAAAATGGAGTAAAAGTTCTTCATTTAGTAAGTTTGGGGAGACAGTAGTCAGGGTACTAAATCAAACTGCTTCACACTGTAGAAGTGTTCATCTCATGTCAACCCTCTGTCCCACTGTGACCTTCTCCATGCCAACAAATCTCAGAGTGGCAATTATGTTTTGCTTCCAGAAAATGTTGGACAATTGCATAGCTTTCAATCTCTGTCTTGATTGCTGTTTTATGCTTGCATGTTTACCATTTTAGGGCCCACTGCATTTGGTTTATGTAACTCTGTCCAAAGGAGCAAGTGAGCATATACATGACACCAGTGGTGCTGCAATTAATGAATGATTTGATCCAGAATTTCTTACCACTACATGGATCCTTAAAATATGTGGTATTATACTTGATGAAAAACTCCAATTCGTGTGTCCCAGGGTTCCTTTTTTTAATTTTAAAATTTATATATCTCAGGAGCTGAACAAATAATGAAAGGGAGTGAGAAAAAACAGAATGAAAAGTCAAAGTCACCACAATATCTCACTCAACCCAAATAATAAAACAAAAAAATTTGTTTCCATTTCTTGTATGTAAAGCACTTTCAGTGCTATTGCTTTATTTCCAGAGTCAGTTATTTTCTATGCTGCTTCATAATGAATGCTAATTCCTTTACTGTTGCTCCATTTTTGTAATGTTTCAGAACTACAAAGAGATCCTTCATCAGACCATGAGCATACATTGTTTTCTGAATTTCATTCTTTAATTAAAAAAAAAAGGAATATAATTAAATATCTAGTGTTCATATTTCAAATTATATTAACTCCTGAAAACTTCCAATACATAAGGAGGAACAAACCTTATTTCAAAATTTCTCATTTCACAAACGAGAATGGGGTGGTGGTACCTGTGCTGCCAAAACTCTCCTTTAAATTCTCTAGAAGTGAGGAGAACACTTTTTAACTTCATAAATAATTAAAAAAGCTTCAGATTCAGATCATCTTAAAATATTAACTAAATCACTGCTTCTCCTATTTAAAACTAATCAAGATGTTGTATTTTAATTTCTAATGAACTGTTAATTCAAATATCGAAAAAGTGAAAAAAATGGCAAAGAGAAAAGGATTCTGTTTTACCTTAGGAAAATTATCTCCAAATATCACCGCCTGATCTCATGCCATCACGGACTTAAGAGACCTGCAGTGAACCAAAATACTGAGTGAATCTCTGCCCTTATGAAACGATAATCACTTTGTTTACTTTGAAATGTCCTAATTTAGAAAATTATACAAACAGAGAAGCAGAGACAAGTCAGGATTTACCTCTAGTCCTGGAAAATGTTCCCATAGTATTTTTACTCAAGAACAGACTTTAGAGATTCACGATATAAACCGGCAGCACATAACCCATTTCAGATTCCCCGCCACTGCTTGAAACACCGCTCTCTCTTGACTAAAGCATCTTAGAAGACAAAGAAAGGGCATGATCATGGTACCTGAGGTATGGTCATACCTCAGGGATAGTAAACATTGTATCCAGATTTTGGAACAATTAAATGAAAGTGATTCAAATTTGGATGATTGTATTTTATTAACGTTAGATGTAAAGAGCTTGTATACTAATATACCCCATGAGGGTGGTCTAAAAGCATTAGATTATTTTCTTTCTCTGAGACCTGTCAGCAAACCAGAGAAAGAACTTATTTTGCAACTAACTGAAGTTGTACTGAAGCATAATTATTTTAACTTTGAAGGAAAACATTATTTACGGAAGATGGGTACTGCAAAGGGAGCTACACTGGCACCTACAGTACCTATGCAAATTTGTACATGGCACATTTTGAGTCCATGTACATACAATTGGATTTGAATCAATATAAATCTAACATTGTATTATATAAACGATTCATTGATGACATATTTATTGTCTGTAGGGGGTACAGAAATTGTCAAAAGAATTCTATGAATATGTGGAAAGGGTAACTGAAAATGTATTCTTTACAATGGAATATAGTACAAAAGCCATTTATTTTCTTGATTTAAAAATTATAAAAGAAAATGGTAAAATTACCACTGATTTATAGAGAAAAGACATAGCAAAATACACTGTCACATACTGAGAGTTTTCATCCTAAGAAACTTAAGAACAGTATTCCATTTAGTCAGATGCTTAGGATCAAAAGAAATACAGGAACCAGAGAGAGATGTGAGACAAATTTGTACTAGTTAACCGACAGGTTTACAGCATGTGGCTATAATAATAATAATGTCTTACAGATTGCCAGGAGGAAGGTGGATTCTATAGACAGGAAAACATTATTACAGGACAAAGGTAGTATCCAATCAGAAACATGTAATAAAATCACTATGTCAACACAATATTCTGAATTTTTGGGGAAAATTAAACATACAATTTTGAATAACTGGAGCATGTTACAGACCAGTGAAACTGGAAATCGAATTTTTAATCAAAAACCTTGGGTCACAGCTAAGAAAACTACCACAATAAGAAATAAGCTAGTTAAGACTCAGCATTGGAACCCTGAACCACCACTAACCATATGGTTGCATAGAGATATAAATGGCTTTTACACATGTGGCAAGTGTACACACTGTTATAGTGGGACAAAGACAAAAAATCATAAAAAGTACATGGAATGATAAAATTTGTAACATAAATGATTGTTACCTGTAATTCTGATTTGTAGTATATTGCATTATATGTCCATGTTCTCTGTATTACATTGGACAAACGACTAGACCATTAAAGTTAATAATTACTGAGCATAAGAGTCATATTAGGAGAGAAGACATCAGATCCCCTTTGGCTAGACATTTTATGGAATATAAGCATCAAGTTTTCTCTCAAGTTTTTTGGGATAGAAAGAGTAAAACACTGCAGTCAAAGGTAATGACAGAGAAACCACTTTATTACGAAGAGAAGCATGGTGGATTTGTACTTTGAAAACCTATCTTAGTAGATATGGTTTGAATGAAAACCTTATATGGACCACATCTGATTACGTAAATTATGTCTTTTCTTGTTCAATATTTTATTAGCTAAATACACCCTGTATGGATCCTGTATATTTCGTTACAAATGTATTCATAAGAGTAAAACTTGTATTCTTGTTGTAGTATTCAGATGGATTTATAAAAGAAACTTTTTTTTACTCCCCTTAAGAAATCCCCTTTCCTTTCCCCATCATCCACTTACATACCCTCCTTCCTTGTTCGCCCCTCTCAATTTTTTCCTTTCTCCCTTTTCCCCCCACCCTTTTTACATTTTATATCCCTTTTACCCATAATTAGTGACCTATAATACTTGAAAATTTTAATTTTCTTCCATTAGTTTGGAATGCATAGGAATTACTATTATGTGATATAATTTTATGCTCATGTGTGTGATATCCATTTGTATCATTTTCATGTTGTTTGGGTCTTGTCATTAGTTCATCATTTGTATAGTATCACACTTAACATATTTGAGTAGACAGCACTTTAAATATATATTTAGGCTGCAAGATTCAATGCGAGAAGCATTTGTCAGAATAGAAGGGGGATCTCCATTTAGTGAGAGTCATTTTTAGGAGGTTTCTTTCTGAGCGGGCCGCCCAGGGTGACGTCACTTTGTGACAAAAACATGCTTCCGTGCATTCACCTATGGCCCGGCCCCTTCTTTATCTTCTAAGATGCTTTAGTCAAGACAGAGCGGTGTTTTGAGTAATGGCAGGGAATCTGAAATGGGTTATGTGCTGCCGGTTTATATCATGGAATCTCTAAAGTCCGTTCTTGAGCAGAAACTCTATGGGAACTTTTTTCCAGGACCAGAGGTACATCCTGACTTGTCTCTGCTTCTCTGTTTGTATAATTTTCTAAATTAGGACATATCAAAGTAACCAAAGTGATTATCATTTCATGAGTGCAGAGATTCACTCAGTATTTTGGTTCACTGCAGGTCTCTTAAGTCTGTGATGGAATGAGATCAGGCGGTGATATTTGGAAATTTTCCTAAGGTAAAACAGAATCCTTTTCTCTGCCATTTTTTTCACTTTTTCGATATTTGAATTAACAGTTCATTAGAAATTAATACAACATCTTGTTTAGTTTTAAATAGAGGAAGCAGTGATTTAATTAATATTTTAAGATGATTTAAATCTGAAGCTTTTTTGGATTATGAAATTAAAAAGTGTTCTCCTCACTTCTAGAGAATTTAAAGGAGAGTTCTGGCAGCACAGGTACACCCACCCCATTCTTGTTTGTGAAATAAGAAATTTTGAAATAAGGTTAGTTCCACCTTATGTATTGGAAGTTTTCAGGAGTTAATATAATTTGAAATATGAACACTGGATATTTCATTTTATTTATTTTTTTAATTGTAGAATGAATTTCAGAAAATGTGTGCTCATGGTCTGATGAAGGAACTCTCTAGTTCTGAAATGTTACAAAAATGGAGCAACAGTACAAGAATTAACATTCATTATGAAGCAACACTGAAAATAACTGACTCTGGAAATAAAGCAATAGCACCGATAATGCTTTACATATAAAAAAACAACACATTTTCTGTTTATTATTTGGGTCAAGTGAGATATTATACTTGAGACATGGCTGGAATGTCCACATCTAAAGTTGCCTTTCAGGTGGGTCAGCCATGTTGTCTGTTGGGGTTCTTGATACAGGCTGTTTACTACATTGTCCTTGATATTTTACACACATATATAAAAACAAAAAAAGCAGCATGTGGGAGGTTCAAAAAATCCAGGAGGGGGGAGGACAGGGAAATATATCTGAATAAGTCCAAGGAGGTAACCAGACTAGTCAGGGCAGCCAAGGCTTCCAGAGAGCTGAGGCTGGCACAGGACCTCAAGGACGGGGAAAAGGATGTCTTCAGGTACATAATGGAGAAAAGGCACTGCAAGGACCAAATAGTGAGGATTAGGAAGGATTGGGGGGGGTGGAGAAAGGGGTGGAGCAGGCAGAAGCACTAGATGAGTACTTCTGTGTTCATGAAGGAGAAGGGCAGGCAGCTACCTCAGGGGATGGGGAAGGTGGGGGAGGGGTGAGAGATGAGGTAATTACAGAGGGCAGGGTGCTGGACGGTCTTAAGGCACAGAGGGTGGATAAGGCACTGGGATGAGACAGCATTCACCCCAGGGTGCTAAAAGGGCTGGTAGAGCCACTAGTGGACCTGTTCAATACTTCCCTGCACACAGGATGCATACCGCAAGATTGTAGGATGGCTCATGTGGTGCCAGTCCACAAAAGTGGCCCAAAGGATGAACCAGGCAATTACAGACCGGTAAGCCTCACATCCATTGTAGGAAAACTAATAGAGACAATCCTGAAAGATAGGCTAGTGACCTTTTGGAAGACAATGGACTCCAGGATGGTCAGCAACATGGGTTCATCTCAGGAAGATATTGCTAGACCAACCTAGTTGAGTATTACAATAGGGTGACAAGGGGACTGGAGAAGGGCCATGCAGTGGATGTCCTGTATTTGGACTTCAGCAAGGCCTTTGATTCTGTGCCTCATGACTGGTTGGGGGAAAAGTTGAAATATGTGGAGGTGGAGATAAAGATGGTAAACTAGATCATGAATTGGCTGAAGGGGAGGCAGCAATGGGTGGTGGTAATGCGGGGGGACTCTCATCCCAAAGGGCTATGATGAGTGGGATTCCACAGGGCTCGGTACTGGGCCAGTGCTGTTTGGGATATTCATAGCAGATATCTCACATGGTATCAGGAGTAAGATCAGTCTGTTGGGAGATGATACCAAGATGGTGGCAGTGGTGGACAACATAGTAGGGTGGCAGGGACTACAGGATTGTGACAAGGTGGAATAGGACCCTGTTCCAGTTGTTATAGAAAGTGTTTAAATGCAAGGATCTGTCCTTTCCTATTTGTCTTTCTGGTTGTGCAACCAAATTTTCCTGTGAGACCTAGGATTTGATCACACCAACAGACTCACAGTTCTTTGTCTCTCACTGTCTCTCAACCTTCCCTTGCTAGTCTGTCTTTTCCTCTCTTGCATATCTGCCAATATAAAAATATATGCAAATCATTATGTGGAAATGTAACTGATATTGGGATCCTTTTGTTTAGAAAACATAGTGTTAATTTTTGAAATGTATACAATGGTATAAGATGATTGCAAAAAGCTACTGGAAACTTGAGAAGTTACCCGAGTGCAAATTTCTGAGCCTTTTGCAGAAGAGCTGTGGAAAAGGGGGCCTCAGCTGAAGCACAGTGTGTTCTTGCAGCACCTGCCAGATTCTTACAAGAACAGGATGCTTGTTAAGAATGGGGGTTGGAAGGACTTAGAGAGCTGAGCTACAACTGCTAGAGAGAAAGATGGACACAGAGATTGAAGAAAAACTCAGATGGACTTTTTCAGTTTTTTGGCCTTTGTAAATAGATATACTGAACAAGTTAAAGTTTTTTATGTTACTGCTAGTGTAAATAAATATTGTTGGTGAATTCTACAACTGCTCCTGGTTTTCCTATGCTTCCTGACCTGTGCCTTGACAACAGATGGTGTCAGCTTAAGTGGGATTTATGCCGTGAATACTCTAAGCCAGGACTTTTGTGTGTGGGTACTGAACCTAGTACCAGGGAAGCACAGAGAAAGGTATGAATTCTGCAGCAGCAAGTTCAGGAGTGGTTACCAGGAGAATGGCAGCCAAACTAGCTAATACAGAAGTCTAAACCAAGTTTGTACAGCCAGCACAAGTTATGGAAAAAGAACTGGCAGCGACAGAACCTGAAACCCTAATGGACTTTTTCCCAATGGCGGGCTATACAACAAAAAGAGACTGAGAAACAGAGAGAAAGAGAGATTTAACTTTTAGAAGCACAGAGGAGAGAAGAGATGCAGTGGCAGGAGCAGCGATGGCTGGATGCCTTGTAAGCTATCAAAGGCAGAGGATCTGGCACACATCCAGACAAGCAACAAAATGCAAGCAACTTAAGAGCCATTAAAATTACAAAGTTGTGTCCCTTGGATGATACAGAGGTATACCTGACAACTTTTGAAATAGTTACCACAGCC
Source organism: Neoceratodus forsteri (assembly GCA_016271365.2). Taxonomy (NCBI): domain Eukaryota; kingdom Metazoa; phylum Chordata; order Ceratodontiformes; family Ceratodontidae; genus Neoceratodus; species Neoceratodus forsteri. Next base: position 158,102,609 of record CM057456.1, on the reverse strand, counting down.
TGCCAGTGACCAAAGCAGCAATGGACAATTAGGTAGGGTACCAGTCTAACAGGGAAAGCCGAACTTGCCTTCAGCAATGTGGACACTGCAGTGTCAGAAAACTATGACCTGGGGAAAAGCAAAATCCTGAAAAGGTATGACATCTCCGGAGAGACCTACAGGCAGAGATTTCAATCTCTGAGGTACAACTCAGTTGACAATCCTTGATAAGCCTTCACCCAACTCAGAGAACTCCTGATAAAATGGCTCCAACCAGAGAGCAAAACAGTCCCACAGATTGGACACATTTGCCATGGAGCAATTCATCAACATCCTGCCTACAGATGTGCAGCTCTGGGTAAAGGAACACTTACCAGAGAGTGGGGAAAAGGCTGTTTCTTTGGCCGAGGACTACCAAATGGCCAGATTGATGCCACAGCAGCGAGGTAACAGCCAAGCACCGGTAAGACACTCTTTTTCCCATTTAAACTCCAAGCCTGATAAGAACTCTGGTGGGGGTAACAAATCTGTGCCCAGAGACATTATTTGCTATAACTGTAATAAGGCAGGCCATATTGCAAGAAATTGTTGTCAGAAGAGTGACACTGGAGCAGATCTGTCCTTGGCAAATTAGGGAAAGTACTTAACAGATGTGAAGGTGAGGGATATGACTGTGAAGGGACTCATTGATTCAGGAAGCAGACAGACCCTAGTGCATGTGGAAGTGCTGGGAAAATACTGTGCAAAAGAACCAGGTACTGGTGTCCTCTGCATCCACCGGAACACTCGATATTATCCTACCACTCAAGTGGCTCTGACCATTAAGGGTGTGTCACACCAAATGAAAGTGGGGGTAGTACCCAAGTTACCTGTACCTGTGATTACTGGAAATGACTTTCCAGGATTTACTGAGTTAATCAAGGAGGGAGTAAATCCTGATGTTTCAGCAGCTGTGGTGACAAGAGCTCAGGCAATGAAAATCTCAGATGGTGGGTGACACTTTTCCTTTCAGTGATTTTGATTCGGACTTGTTTGAGCACAGCTCCAAGATCTTGAAATCCAGGAAAGAAAGATTATGCCTGAAGAAACTATGGCAACAAAAGACTGATGGACATAAGGGGTTAACATATGAAAATGCTGAAACTAAACTGATCACCGACTGTGATTTTCTTTCAGAGCAAGCTAATGATGTTTCTCTCCAGGGTTATTTTAGGCAGCTGGAGGTGAAACCAAAACAGGGTGGACCAATGTTTAAAAAATGTAATGGGTTTTTGTACAGAATCTGGATTAAACCTTAAACACAGGAACAGACAGAACAATTGGTTATACCACAGAAGTGTAGAACAGAGTTGTTACAGATAGCACATGATAGTCTTGTGGCTGGTCCCTCAGGGAGGGATCACACCTTTGCCAGATTGCTGTATAGATTTTACTGACCTGGAATTCATGAAGATGTTGCTACCTATTGTAATTCCTGTGCTGAGTGTCAGAAAATAGCCCCAGTCACTAGAAAAGACAAGGTGCCCCTGGTGCCCCTACCCTTGATAGATGTGCCTTTTGAGAGAATTGCAATTGACGTGGTTGGTCCTTTAGACAAAAGTAAAAAGGGTAATAGATTTATCCTGGTAGTATGAGATTATGTTACTCAATACCCAGAAGCAGTTCCAATGTGTACTGTCACAGTTTCAAATGTGGCAGCCGAGCTTGCAAAAATGTTCAGCAGAGTGGGCATACCTAAAGAAATTGTTACTGATCAGGGTAATAATTTTGGTGCTGCATTACTTAAACAGCTGTACAGACTACTAGGTATCACTGCCATAAGAACCTCCCCCTATCACTCTCAGACAAATGGTCTTGTTGAGCGTTTTAACCAAATCCTAAAATGCATGTTAAAAAAAATTTGTAGAAGGGAAAGATTGGGTCCAATACTTGCCTTACCTACTTTTTGCTTACACAGAAGTGCCACAGGCATCAATGGAGTTTTCACCATTTGAAACGCTGTATGGTAGGCAGCCAAAAGGGCCACTGGATGTGATAAAAGAAATGTGGGAAGATTACCCCACTCAGAAACAATCTATAATGTCTTATATGTATGCCCTAAGAAAGAAGCTGGCAAAATATGTGTAAATTGCCCATAGTAATCAGGAAGATGACCAAAACCTGCAGAAGGTATATTTATTTATTTTTATTAAAAACTTTGTTAACCAGGTAAAAAGCACTGGGCCACATAGCCCTTTTACAGGCTTAACCCGAATACAGAGCAAAATTACATCACAGTCAGACAGACATAATAAAACACATAATATGAATATTCTCACTATATCATTGATATAATCCTAAAACAGATTATATAATATAAAGTGCAATGCCATAGGCAACCTCTAGGTACACTTACATCCCACCCCTAGGTACGAGTGTCTTTTTAAAGATACTTTAAAAGAAGTTAAACTTCCTAATTTTCTTAAGTCATCAGACAATTTATTCCAACTATCTATTGCACAATATTTAAAAGATTTTTGATTCTTTAATGTTTTACAAAGAGGAATTTCCAACAAAACAGAGGAACTGGATCTTAGCTGCCTAATACTTGTTCTACAAGAAAAAAAAAGTTGTGCATAGGAGTGTATATAACACTGTAAAGTGATCTATGCACAAAACATAACTCCCGCATAGAATCTCTTTGCACCAATATTATGACCATGGGGTAAAAGAAAAAGTTTTTGAGCCAGGTGAAAAGGTTTTTCTACTGTTACCCACAATAGAAAATGAACTGTTGCCGGTCTGGTGGCACTGAGGGCTAAGGCACTGGATGCCTCACCTCGCACCATGCCAGCGACCAGGGTTCGGGAATGAGCCCGGGCCGTCGGCAGGGGCGGGTAGGGATTGAGCATCTGGAGGACAGCTTTCCCTTCCTGGGGAGGGTGTAGGGACTAGCGTCACTCCTGAGCAACCTCTGGTGGCAGTTGGGGGTAGCTGTGGAACTTGTGTCACAGCTGTATGGTGGGGTGGAGCTCGGCAGATGCAGGATGCCACTGCACATATGAGCTCCAATAGAGGGAGGGGCAGGGAGAACACAACACGGAACCCCTCCCAATCCTGATAGGCAACGGCTCCCCATAGTGCTGGCTGCCACACGCACAGGACCGGTCTCTGTCTCCGGCCCTTCAGTCTCCCTGCTGACCCAGCTGGATGCTTTGGATTCTAGATAGATCAAGTAAGTGGATGGCGGCCCTGCCCCAGTGGGCTCAGAGCTGGGGGAATTGTCTGGCATGGGTTCAGCAGAGAGACAGTAATATATAAGGAGCAGAGCCACGGTGGGCAGTAGAGCAGCATGGCGAGTTGGGGCAGCCTGAGAGAGTTCAGGATCGGGAGGGTGAGAAACAAAGTTAAAAAAAAAAAAACACAATGAAGTGGCAAGGGCCTTATAGAGTGCTTAGACGTACTGGCACCATTAACTATGAGACTGAGACCCCTGACAGGAAAAATCCTACTAAGATATACCATGCTAATCTCCTCAAGAAATGGGTTGAAGAAATGCCAAAAGCTGCTTTGCTAGTTTTACCAGAAACCAATAAGGAAGATACTGATGTAGCTTATGATAGACTGGAACAAACTGTAAATGCTGATGCTGTAACGGTGAATGTTTACTTAACCTCAGAACAAACTGCAGACATTCATAATGTGCTAAAGACATTTAACAGTACTTTTACCACAGTACCAGGCCGGGCAAAAAGGGTCGCGCACGTAATAGTGACAAGGAATGCTTGTCCTGTTAGGCAAAAAAGACATACAGGTTACCAGAGCGGTTAAAAGCAGATGTGGTTAAGGAAATACAAAAGATGAAAGAATTGGGTATCATAGAAGAGTTGAGGAGTGCTTGGTTATCTCCAATGGTAACTGTAACCAAAAACGAAAGGGGGTGTTAGAATCTGCCTTGATTTTAGGAAACTTAATCAAGTGTCAGAATTTGATAGTTATCCTATGCTCAGAATAGACGATTTAGTGGACAGACTGGGGAGTGCAAAGTTTATCAGTACCCTTGATCTTACCAAGGGTTACCGGCAAATACCTTTAGCTGAAGAATCCAGAGCTAAAACTGCATTTGCCACTCCTGTTGGATTCTATTAGTTCACCACCATGCCCTTTGGTTTACATGGTGCGCCAGCTACATTCCAGCACTACATGGATGTAATTTTATCCCCTCACACTGGTTATTGTGCTGCATAAATGGATGACATCGTGGTGAACAGTCCAGACTGGAAAAGCCACCTGGAACACCTACGAGCAGTTATCCAAGCTATCAAAAATGCAGGTCTGACTATTAATCCTAGCAAATGTGCATTGGGCATGCAGGAAACCAGATATTTGGGCTATGTGTTGGGAAATGGAGAAGGTAAGCCAGAAATTTCTAAAATAAAAGCTGTAGCTAACAGCCCTGTCCCCAAAACAAAGATACATATCAGGTCATTTTAGGGCTGGCTGGTTATTATCAGAGATTTGTTCCCAATTTTGCAGAGTTAGCTACTTCCCCTTACTGAACTCATGAAAAAACAGTACCCAAATAATGTGAAATGGACCTCAGAGTGTGATGAAGATTTTCAAGCTATTAAGGCTGCATTATGTTCAGCCCCTGTTTTGAGAAGCCCAGATTTTGAGAAACCATTTTTGTTATGAACAGATGCATCAGAGGTAGACCTAGGTGCAGTCCAGAGTCAAAATATTCTGTTCTGTACATAAGTAGGAAGTTGCATGACAGAGAAAACTTACTCCACCATTGAAAAGGAATGTTTAGCAGCAAAGTGGGCCACAAAGTCCCTTACGTTTTATTTGCTAGGAACTAACTTTGTATTTTTAACAGATCACAATCCTCTCTGTTGGCTTAACCAAATGAAAGATAAAAATTCCAGAATCACAAGGTGGTACCTAGAACTATAGCCATTTAAATTCACGGTGATGCACAAATCTGGTAAAGAGAATAGCAATGCTGATTTTCTGTCAAGATATGGATCAGGAATTGAGGGTTCTGAAGGTTAAAAAAACAAATGTATGGGTTCGAAATGTAATGTTTGCAGTACTGTTATAGAAAAAACGGATAATGTACATGTGCTTAATTTCTGAAAGAAGCTAATATTAGTAAAGAATTAATACAAAGTTTTGGAAACCTGTTTAATAAAACAGGCTCCCTCTTAAGGTGGGGGGGTGTATGTGACAGGGTGGAATAGGACCCTGTCCCAGTCATTATAGAAAGTGTTTAAATGCAAGGATCTCTCCTTTACTGCCTATTTGTCTGTCTGGTTGCGCAACCAGATTTTCCTGTGAGACCTGGGATTTGATCATCCCGACAGTCTCACAATTCTTTGCCTCAGTCTCTCAACTTTCCCTTCCTATTCTGTCTTTTTCTCCCTTACATATCTGCTGATATAAAAATATATGCAAATCATTATGTGGAAATGTAACTGATATTGGAATCAGTTTGTTTAGAAAATATATAGTGTTAATTTTTGAAATGTATAAAATAGTGGTTTGAGAGGATTGCTAAAAGCAATTGGAAACTTCATAGGGTTACCAGAGTGCAAATATTTGAGCCTTTTGCAGAAGAGCTCTGAAGAAGGGGGCCTCAGCTCAGGCACACTGTGTTCTTGCAGCACATGCCTGATACTTACAAGAACATGATGCATGTTAAGAACTGGAGTTGGAAGGACTTATAAGAGAGCTGAGCTGTACCTGCTAGAGAGAAAGATGGAAACAGAGATTGAAGAAAAACTCAGAATGACTTTTTCTGTTTTTTTGGCCTTTGTAAATAGTTATACTGAACAAGTTTAATTTTTTTATGTTACTGCTAGTGTAAATAAATATTTTTGGTGAATTCTATAATAACTGCTCCTGGTTTTTCCTATGCTTCCTGACCTGTGCCTCGACAACAAGGACGACCTGATTAAACTGGAGGAGTGGTTGGAAATGTGGAAGTTGGGTTTCAATGTGAAGAAATGCAAGGTTCGGGCCAGCCCGGTGGCACTGGAGGTTGAGACGCTGTTGCTACACCTCATGCCACACTGGTGACCCAGGTTTGGGAATGAACCTGGGCTGCTGGTTGTCGGCAGGGGAGAAGAGAGGATCGAGCATCCGGAGGACTGCTCTCTTCTCTTGGGGAGGGAGACTTGTCGTCCTTCTCCTTGATTGCCCTCTGGCAGCAGCCGGAGGGCAATACGGGCAGGGAGGCACTTACTGACGTCCTCACATTGATAAGGGTGAGGGGGTGGGAGGAAGAGGAGAAAAGGAGCCTGGCAGGGTTCCATGATAGATCCGCATCCCTGAGGGCTGTCCCCGGTGTCTGGATTGGGTCTCGGGGGGGGGGAGCCAGCGTCATTCTCCCTGGCAGTGCCATGTGGGGCAATCCGTGGGGGAATTTCTGGGGTTGGCAAGAGTGGGAAATGTGGTACCAGAGAAGTGAGTTCCTCCATGAGGAGGACCACAGCCCCCTGCCAGGGCTCACGGTGGAGAAAAAAAAATCTGTTTGGGGAAAAGAAAATGCAAGGTTCTGCATTTCGGAGCAAGGAACATCGGGAAGAGCTACCAGTTGGGAAGGGTTCAGTTAGGTACCACCAAAGAGGAAAAAGATCTAGGGGTGGTTATAATGGGTAATATGAACAACTCGGCTTGGTGCAGGAAAGTGGCAGCTAAAGCCAACAAGATGCTGGGGTGTATTGCGAGAGGAATCTCACCAGAAGAAGGGAGGTGATCCTGCCTCTGTACAGGTCACTAGTCAGGCCACACTTGGGAGTACTGTGTGCAGTACTGGTGTCCGTTCTTGAAGAGGGATATCAGATTACTGGAGAGGTATAGCACAGGGCAACTAGGATGATCCAGGGAATGAAGGATAAATCCTACGAGGACATGCTGAGTGAGTTAAATATTTACACCCTGGAGAAGAGGAGGGATTGGGGGAATATGATAGAGACCTTTAAATACTTGAAAGGAATAAACAAGACAAGGATATAAGAGGTCTTTAAGCTGAGGAGGGGGAGGGACATGAGAGGGCATGGTCTCAGATTGGGGGAAGATATAGGAGAGAGATGAGGAGACATTTTTTCCATGGCGAGGATTGTGGCTAAATGGAACACACTGTCCAAGGAAGTGGTTTCCTGTAAGATGGTGGGCAGTTTTAAAAGGGAATGGGATAGAGTGAAAGGGGGGTAACTGTGGGGGCATGGAGGGAGGGGCAGCTGCAATGTAAGGGTGCTAGCTGCACATTCGAGTAGACTTGACAGACCATAAGGTCGGTTTCTGCTGGCAGTCATATATGTTCGTATACTTACATACATATGAACATAAGAAACCAGCAGAAGGCAATTTGTTCTATCCAGACTGCTTGTATCGCAGGGTCCACTGACTGAGCTACTGTCCCTGCCCCCCCGGTCCTCCCATCCTCCCTACCCATGATACTTACCTTCCCCCTATGCCTATCCCAGCCTCTCGAAGCTGCCCACTGTCTTGAACAGGACCACAACTTCTGGCAGCGCATTCCAAGTGTCCACCTCCTCCTAAACGCCCCCGGTTAAGATTGTGCCCCCTCGTGTTATGGTTGCCACTCAGCTTAAAGAGAGACCACCCCCCATATCCACCTTATTTATCCCTTTCAAGTACTTGAAGGTCCCTAATCTTTGTCCCCTCTCTCATTCCTGTCCTCCAGGGAGTACATGTTCAGTATCCTCAACCTCTCCTCCTATGCCTTACCCTGCTGACCCACTATTATCTTTGTAGCACTCTTCTGGACCTTCTCCAGCAGGTTAATGTCCTGTTTGAGGTCGGGGCACCAGTACTGAACTCCATACTCTAGATGTGGCCTCACCAGTGACCTGTACAAGGCAAGTATAACCTCCTCTCTCCTACAGATTCTCCTAGTTATGCATCCCAACATCTTGTTTGCCCTTGCTGCTCCTTTCTTGTACTGCATGGAGTGCTTCACATCACTAGTAATGATCACTCCTGGGTCCTTCTCCTCCTCAAATGCAGATACCTGAACTTTTTGGGGGTTTAGATCCCTTTTGTATACTGTTCATTTGCAGTTTGCACACAGGTGTGAAGAGTTGTCACTCAAAAAGACAATATTTTTGAATGGATGCTTTCACCCCAGCAAATGCCGGCTAAACACAGAGGAAAAGTTATTCGGTGGTCTGTGTTTTCTTTCTGTCTATTTTGTGGCAGCCACTCTTGGTTGGTCCCTTACAGAAATATAAGTGTGCTGCGTACATGCAGAATGCATGCAACATGCTTAATGGTGCAATGTTTGTATGTGGTTCGCATACACAAAGTAAACATGTGTGAACCAGGTCCAAGAAGCACATCAGGTTCGCATGCTGCAAGCGTGACATGTGTTCAGCAGGTAAGCTGGTGCGAACATCTTCTAAACATCACATCAGATTCAAGTGTTGAACGCTTGACATGAGTGCAGCAGTTAAGCTGGTGTGAACATCATTTAAAAAATCACATCAGGTTCACATTTTGCACGGGTGAATGCTTGCCATGTGTTCAGCAACTAAGCAGGTGCAAATCTCATCTAAAAAACACATGTTTATATTTTTCATACTACTACTAGCAATTAGAGCCATTAAAATACCCTTTTCATAGATTTCCCATTAAAATTAGATAACTCATTAATTCTGATCCTTTTGCAAGTTGTTTAATGGCTTTTGATTTTTGTCATTAAATTGCCATTAATTTGTAAAGTACAGTATTGTTTGCTTACTGCATTAAATGCCTAGGATATAGTTAGCACATCCCCCATTCCAAATGTGTGAAGAGGGAGCTCTGTGTTGTGAAGCTTGACTTTTTTTGTTTTGGGCCATGAATATCCCCTTATGCATATTTAGTGCTACACATGTATTTCTCCATGACTGTTTGGGCGCACTTTCCCCTTTGTCATTCTGTATGGAGAATATACATATACACTATGGCCATGCTCAGCACTCTTTGTGCTGAGTAGGGTCTTGGAAGCATGCACCATACCTCACATTTTGTCACTGAAATGAGGAACATGGACACTCAAAATGGGGGACAATAAGGGACACTAGCCCTTATCATGATCAGAACATTCTGAAACATGGAGATACAGTACCTCAGAACACAGTGGAAACCATTGTATTTACAGGTACTGATGTTTGCCCTCAAGAATTAATTTCTACCATAAAGCAGGGGTGCCATTTAGATAGGGCAGAGGGGGGCAGTTGCCCCCTCCTCCCCCACATTTGTGCCTAGGTTGTTCTTATGGTGTGGCAATAATGGCATTGAATTTGAATTTAATCTTTTGCACAAAAAGTGTCCCCCGGCCTATGTTGCGCTCATGCTGCACGTGCACTCCTGACTCGACTGTCTGTATTGTGTTGTCCACTCTCTCCACCTATTAGTAGCAGTGCCATCACAAGTGACGTGGAGGAGCTCCAGCCAAGTAACAGCACGAGTCACGTGAGTGGGACACTGTCTTTCCTGCCACAGAGTAGACAGTCTGCACACTACAGCTTGGAGGAGTTGGTGAGCATGGAACTCTCAACAGCAGTGTTGTGGCGGCATGTTTTTGTTGGTCTACTCTTAGTGAGTCTTCATCTCCCTTGGTGGCTGAAGGGGCTGGGGGTAACTAGGCTACCTACTTACTCTACTAGGCTCATCTTGCAAAAAAAAAAGCCAGCATGCCCCCCCCCGTAGCAGCAAGCTAGACCTCACAGCAGCAGCAGCAGCGGTGTGGGTGGCCTTCATAGGCCTTGATCAGTGCAGTGCAGCAGCAACCAAGAAAGAAGCAAGCAACACAGGTTGGGTGGGTGAGGTGACTTGGTTGCAGACCATGTTGGGGACCTGGGATGGTTGGGTCTAGCATCCAGCTTCTGGCAGAAGGATGGAGGAGGAGCAAACTGAAAACTGGGCTGGTGGCACACTGGGCTAGGCTGCAGGTTCTGGCCAGATGGCTGGGTAAGTAAAAGTAAATAACTTTTTTTTTTTTTTTTTTTAAAAACACACAGGGGGAAGGAAGGAGGAAGGACTGACATTTATGTTTTTCACGTTTCTGCACATTTGGACAACTTCATGACCCATATGGGATGGGTACTGAATGAAATGGAGTTGGGGAGAGAAATTGGGAGCGTTTTTTTGGGGGGGATTCAGAACATCAGCCAGGAAAAAAATTTGTTAGTAGCTGGGTGGGTTTAAGCCCAAATCTGATGCACTGCTCCAGGGTACAGACAGATAAATCAAACATTTCAATTTTTCCTGATTTGCAAATCACTTTTCAGTCACAACAAATAAGTTTTACCTTTCAGAGCTCGCCACCTAGGGGCTAACTAGCACCTGGCCTCCACTGGTTGTTGGCCTCCCTGTTGAAATCTGATATGGGGCCCCTGCCATAAAGTCTAAATTTACAGGATATCCTCTGTGTGAGCAGCATGTTTTCCATGAGGAATGGATGAGGGGCAGACCAGTTTTCAGGGGTAAAATGAGGGCTGTGCCTTGCATTCAGGGACAGTTAAGAAGTATGGTATGCACAGACTAATGGAGCCCCACTATAGTCAGGCTTATGTCCCCAAGTGAAGCTGGCCTTCACATCCCTACACTCAGGCACATTATTACATAGGGTGAGGGAGAGTGCAGGGGCGTGCCCCATTGAAATGAATGAGGGTATTTTTTTTTTACTATTTTATGCATTATTGATGGAGTTGGAGATTGATGAAGGCCACCGCGCGACTAACAAGGGCCTTGTTTGTAGAACAGTGGCCTTCATTATTCTCCTACTCACCAACATAATGTATAAAATAGTAATAAAAAATAACCATTCATTTCAAGGGGTATGCCTCAGCACTCTGTCCCATGGACATCATCTCTTAAAGACTCCTACCTTTGGCTCCCTAGTACTCGGGTAAGAGATTCTCGACTTATATCTACACTTGGTTGGTTATCTGTAGCAGTGTGGCTGCACCCGCTACAGTGAGTGTGCATGGGGGAGGGACTGGCCATGTGGGTGGGTGTTGCGTTATTGCTACTTTTGTGTTTGCCCCTTAAAGTCTGTTTGCATGGAAGCATTCAAAACTATGGAGAGAAAACAGTAGGAGTACAGGCCAGACAAAAGTAATTAAGTAGTTTTGTGGGTAGGTGGCCTGGTGGCCCAGAGGGCTGAGGTGCTGGACGCCACGCCGATGACCCAGGTTCAAGAACAGATTCGGGTCATCGGGGGTCAGCAGGGAGGGGTCTGAGCATCCAGAGGACTGCTCTCCCCTCCTGGGGTGGGTTCTGGAGTATGCCCCGCTCAGTAGCGGGTCATAGTAGAGACCAGGGGTCCTACAGGCAGCAGGGCTTGATGCTATGTTGGGGACAGAGTGGCAGTGGCCAGGTTGCACGTAGGTGCACTGCCGGCATTACATGTCCACGCCTGGGAAGAGACTGTACAGAAAATCCTGGTGGCCTAGCACAGGCAAAGGGGCCCAGAGACCTGCCCAGATCCCAACATCAGACCTGACCTCCTGGGCTCCAGCTCTACTGGCTCCCGCGGATGTCCCTCTAATCACAGATAGGCTGCCATGGGTGGGTCCTCCCCTTGAAGGGTGATTCGGGGGGGGGGCTGGTCAAGCTGTGGAGCAGAGTGGAGACAGCCTTGTAGGAACCCAGCAGAGGAGGTTTCAGGCAAAGAGTAGAGGTAGAAGTTGAATGGCAGCCTGGAGAGATGCCTTAGGTCGCAGTGAATAAAGAAAGTTTACAAAATAAAAAAAAAAGTTTTGTGAGTAAGTGCATGTATTGGGGTAGGAAGAACCATGGGTGTTTCCATTGGTATGTGTGCTACAGTTCAGCTGTGCAGCTGAGATGAGGGGGGACAAGAAAACTAAAAAAAGTATATTAGTGGCTATAAGCATGCCACATGCATTAAGATGTATGCAGATTTGTATTGAAGTACAAGCAAGCCATATGTAAGCAGACAGTATAGCTTAGTAGTTAAAGGCACTGGAACTGCAAACCAGGAGACTTTAAGACCTGGGTTTCAATCTCATCAACTCTCACTTGTATACTGTGTGATCCTGAGCAACTCACTTAACTTTTATGTGTGCCGTTATCAGTTACCACTTGCTTTTTGCATGCATGCAATCTGTTCCAATTTAACATAAAAAGCATGCTTTCCACACTTGCTTGCTGCATGCATTCTACACACATGAAATTGGTTCCAATTTAACATTTAAATCATGCTTGCAGCACGCACATCACATGGGTAGTATGTGCGTAGCATATGAAAACATTTCATATAATTATTTCTGTAAGGGGTATTTTTTTTGCTCTTTATGCTTTGTCTATTGTATCTTGTTCTTTGACAAAGATTAGGTATTTTCCATCGGATCAAGCATCTATTCACCTATGAGGCTAAAACAAAACTAGTGCAAACAACTTTCCTACCACTCCTGGATTATGCTGGTCTCTGCTACAGCCACTGCCCCATCATTTCTCTTTCTAATCTGGACACCTTATATCATAGAGCACTTAGATTCATCACCAATGCTCCATATAATACACACCATTGCTCCCTCTACTTGGCTGGCAATCATTAAAAACAAAGAGGTTGAAAAATGCAGTAACATAGACCTACAGAGCCCTAACAGGCAAGCTCCCCCAGTATATTTCCAAGCTACTGGTTTGCTCTATGGGAACCTACTCTCTTAGAAAATATCCTTACATCACACTTGATATTCCTAAGACCAGAATTCAGTATGGTACTTTTTTCTTAAGCCACTCTCTCCCTTCCATCTGGAACAGTATCCAAGTTATCAGAAATTGTCAATCTGGCAACTTTCAAAATGCTGCTTTGTCGCCTATTGGAAGAAACTTGTAACTGCTTTCATAAGAACCAACACTTCAACCTGTTCCTTCACAACCATCTCCTTACTTACTGTCATGCAAAAGTTAGACTCCAGCCACCTTCCACTCCTACTAGGTCATACTTGTGTTCTTTGTGTGAATTACTGCACCTCACCCCTTCTTCGCTTCCCTCCCCTCACCCTTCCTCTCCCTTTTCCAGTTCCCTTCTCACTAGCGTCTCTTTCACATCTGGCATGTACTCTACTCTCTCCATAATATACTATTCCTCTATTATCTCAACTATCCCATTTTTATGTTGGCGCACTTGCACAGCCAACGTCTTGTGGCAATGGGGATTTGGAGGTGTGGTCGCTGTTGGGCAAATGCAGGGCATGCATCAGTAGGTGCGTACCACATTCCCCAATCAGCCTGCATGCTGGCGCCACACCATACATACTAATGTGGTGAGCACATCTAAAGAAAGGTCCGCTGCAATCTGAGCAAAGCTCATCAGATGCAGCGGACCCTTCCTATGTGCTCGCCATATTGTCAGCATGGTGGGCGGCCACCCAACTGCCCAATTCCTCTGCTGGCTTACTCTGGCCACAAAGTATTTGCCGAGGGGGAGCCCACTCCCGCCGGCATAAAGTAAAGTTCCCCACCCATTTGTTATATGCAAGCGGGTGCCTAATCCCCTTGGCTCTTGCCTCCCCGCTTCCTTGAGTACAACGGGGGTGCCCAATCCCCATCGGCATGAATTAACCCCCCTTTGTTGTGTGCCAATGAGGGTGCCCAATCCCTGTCGGCTGCAGGAACCCCCACCCCAAACAGTTAGGTGGCACGCTGAGAGTCCACCCCAGCGTGCCAAGTCCCCTGGAAAAAAAAATGCCCTGAGATTTTTTTTTTTTTCACCCTGTAAACACAAACACAGTCCCTCGTAGTCTCTCTAGCCACCACTTGCACCCACCCACTGCGCACCCCGCCTCCCCCCACCTCATACTTATCTCCGGAGTCTGGTGCAACAATTTTTGGTGGACCAGGAACACTTCTGCACTCTTCAAAGCCGACCGTGAACTGAGGAAATGACGGTAAGCTATACAATGGAATATATAGGGTTTTTTCAACTTTGATGCATACTTCGGGCATTTTTTGGAATTTTTGCACCAAATTTTCAACATGGGTTTTTTGGGACCCCTCCTCATTAATTCTGTCACAGTTATCGGTCCCGAATGGTGATTTTGCAGTCACTGCATGGAATCACCTTTCGCGACTGATTAACACAAGGACAGTGGCAGTGTTCATGAGGTGGGCTATCAAAAAGCCTATGTTGCAAATTTGGTGGAAAAAATCCAAAAAAATGGCTGTTTTACGAGCATGTGTTGCGCAGTTGTTACACACGCTCGTAACTTCGCGAATTTTCAATATTTTCATGCCAGATTTTCAACATTGCCATTGTTCTGCACCTCCTTATGAACAGTACAGCTGTCATTGTTCACATCCTTACCAAAATGTGTTTTCATAGATCTGGCGCAGAATAGCATGGCCGCTGTGGAACGTCCATGTTAGAGACGCATTATGGAAATGACAGTGACACTGTTCATTAGCAGAGGTCTTAAAATGCCTATGTTGAAGATTTGGTGCCGAAAGTCCAGAAAATGACTGTGCTGCAAGCGTGCATTGTGCAGTTTCCACGCAGCCTTGTAACTTCGTACATTTGCAAAATTTTCATGCCACATTTTCACCACTGGCATTTGTGCACACCTCCTTATCAACAGTATAGCTGCTATTTTTCACAGCCTGCCCAAAACGCGTTCCTGCAACTGTGGTGCACAATGGTGTGCTCGCTGTAGAAAATCACCTTTTGGGACACATTAACAAAATCACAGCGCCACCGTTCATGAGGGGAGGTCACAAAATACCTGTGTTGAAAATGTGCCTAAAAAACCCCCACAAATAATTGGATTGCAGACGTCTGCTGCGCAGTTTGTATGTATGTTCATTGCTTCACCAATATTTCATATTGTGCCTCCAGATTTTCACCGTTGCCATTTTTTACGCCTCCTCATGAACAATACAGTTGTCATTCTCCACATCCTGCCCAAAACTGTGTTTTCGTCCCTCTGTCACCAAATGCCACAGCTGCTGTGCAAAACCACCTTTCAGCTAACAAAGTGATTGTGCCACTTTTCATAAGGTGGCCTGACAAGCAGCCCATGTAGAGTGAAACTACCACTACATGCCTACGGTGTTAGGGTTTCCAACTGCAGCACCCCACCCGGTACGGACTGACAGGCGTCAGGGCTGTGACTTGGGATCATCGGATGTAATGCTCACGCCATTCCACCCCCCACGCCCACCCTGCAGCCACTGACAGGCATCGTGGTGTGTCTTGCACTGTTTGGCCACAAACTTCACCCCCACGCTCCTATACTGCACCCATGTCAGCGTATTTCCTTATGGAATGGCGTAAATATAATGCCCAAAGACCCTAAAGCACATCATGACACTTGTCAGTGTCTACAGGGTACAGTGAGGTACAATGGCATGAGCATTATACCCGACGACCCAAAGGCACACCCCACTGCCTGTCGCTCTCTACAGGGTGGGGTTGGGGTTGGCGTTGGCGCCACTTCAATACTTCACTGCCATTCCTATTATGCACCTCCAGCTCCGCCACTGCCAATGCCAGCGCAACGTTCGGCATTGACAAATGCTTGTTCCTATACATTTTTTGACTGTGTATTGTGAACATAATGCATACTCTATGTATTATAGTACCTATGTATATATTGTGCACACTGTACTTTTCGTATATTGTACCTTTGTATGTACTCAATGTATTATTAAGTCCCTATTCTTGTATCTTTTGAGTGTCAAATTTATACTGTGCCATGTCCTCCCAGGACCACTTTGTAAATGATTTTTTTTCTCAATGGTGTTTCTCACGGTAGAATAAATATTTAATCTGTTTTTCACAATCTCTGTCTTTCTTCCAAACTTTTCTTTGAGGGTATAGTTTCTCTTGGTTCTAAGCATATGACCAGTGGTACATTTGTTTTAATGCTGTACTGGTGGCAACTACTGAAATGCAGCAGTGTTTCTATCTCTTGGGGTTACTGATATATGGTGGGGACCAATTTTTTATTATACTTTCTATTACTCAAGTACATGAATCTTGCTTCAATGTGTCTCTGTTTCACAGTAAGTTTGACGTTATCATTGTGATTGATATAGTTCACAAACTGTGGAAGCTGTACATTAGTGCCAGTCCATGTTAAGAGACAATTGTTGATTTAATGCTTTATTCAGTACACTCAAGAGGAGCACCGTTCACCTGTGGTAAGGACAGTGTACCCCCAGGGTTACCAAGAGTTGATCTATTTGATTGTGTTTTCCAAAATAAATATGTAAAAATCTGTGTGACGGCTCACCATTTACACACACATCTGAAGACAGAACTGTTACGTAACAATTTACCATAACAGAGCTTCAAGAGAATCTCCTCCATTAGGCCACACCTTTGGAACCATAAGCCATCGTCGTCATCAAGACCACATGGAAACATTTTGCTATCCAGGAGCCACCCACATGGATGTACAGCATTGACATGTATATAACGTGGGTCCCAACATTCCTCAGTTTCCCTGCTGGAGATAAAGCCTCAGAGGTCCTCTTGTCGGGAGGAACCAGGAGATTAAAACAGTACCAGGCAAATGGAGGAGATTCTCTCAAATATCTACTGCTATGTTAATTTCTTGCGGCGTAACTGTTCTATCTTCATCGAGGATATCTCCTCCATTAGGCCACACCTTCAGAATGATTCCTAAGCAGTACAAAGCAGCTCAGGAGGATGGCTCAGTCCAAGATGTGATCAGGACAGAAAAACTTTCAGTATCAGAAACCCAAAGCCAGCACATCTACGAGAGACAATGTCCAGACTCTAGTATTTAGTGAAAGTTTGAACAGTGCTCCATATGGCGGCAGCACATATGTCAGCAGCAGGGACATTTTTGAAACAAGCAACAGAAGTGACCTTACCCCATGGGGTGACCATGAACGGCACCAGGAAATTCCTTACCCTATATCCTATGACAAAATATAATACAACTAATCAGCCACTTAGACAGGCGCTGTTTCGACAGAGGAGCACCCTCTTTCCTGGGTGCGAATGAAAAAACACTGATACACCTTTCTGCAGCTCTTACTGCAAGTAACATGGTATCTCAGGGTTCTATGTACATCTAGAGAATAGAGCAATGCCTCACCCTTGGATACTCAGGGTAATAAACAGGAAGGTGCACCATTTGGTTCAGTGTGAATTCAGATTCCACCTTCAGTAAAAAACCTAGGATTCGTATGCAGAGACTTTGTGTGACAAATCAAATGGAGAAGCTCACATATTAAAGCCTGAAGCGAAGAAATTCTATTAGCATAAGTCATGGCAACTAGAAATGGTGTCTTCCATGACAGGAAACATAAATCACAAGTTGTGGCAGGCTCAGAAAGAGCAAACGTTCATTTCTCAAGGATGAAATTCAAGTCCCGTGGTGGGACTGGATTATCAATAGGAGGTTTCATATGCAGAATCCCTCTTAGGAAAGTACGGGGACACTTCCAGTTGTGCAACTGTACGGCCATCAATAAAGGCATGGAATGCTGATACAGCTGCCAAATGCACCTTAGGGGAACACTAAGGAAAGCAAGTATTCCAGAACAGAATTCACAGGACATGTAAAAGGGTCCATATTCCAGGAAGCAGACCACAAAGTGAAATACTCCATTTCAAGGAATAAGCATGTCTGTTAGAGTGCTTCCTAGCCACAGGCTGGACACGAGTAACCTTAGGGGACACCACAAAGCATGCTATGGCTATGATTTATGGACTTTAGGTCCAGATGGACCAGAAACCCTCTGTACTGTGAAAACAGACCCCAACACAGAGACAGAGGAACAGGATGTTCCACCACCAGATGTTGTAGGAGTGGAAACCATATCTGGGGGCAATAATGAAGCAGTAAGGATGAGAGAGGCACTCTCCTGTCTTAGATTAAGCAGCACCCTCTGTATTACAGGAATTGGTGGAAATGCATACAAGAATTTTCCTTTCCAAAAGGGAGAACACCACATCTCACCCAAAAACTCTGGGCCCTGGAATCAGTGAGCAGAAATGCAGCAGTTTTTCATTGTGTGGGGATGCAAAAAGGTCTGACTCTGGACAATCCCATCTTGCACAGAGGTTGCGTACCATGGAATTTATCAGTTCCTATTCCAGAACCAAGGACTGAGACCTGTTTAGCCTGTTTGCCAAAGCATTCAGGAGACCTCTGATGAACACAGCCGACAGTTAAAGGTCATGAGAAACTGTCCAGTACCACATCCTCATTGCTTCCCTGCAGAGAGGATGGGAGTGGGCACCCCTTTGTTTATATAGTGCAGTACACTGATACTGTCCATCTGTATTAACAGAGGACTGGGGCCAAAATGACTCAAATGCCTGGAAGCTGTATAGGACAACTCTCACCTCCAAGACATTTATGTGCAGGTCAGCCTCCACATTGTTCCAGGACCTTTGTGTCTGGAAAGAGCAGAGATGAGCATCCCACCTGGATCCCAAGGCATCTGTGGTGAGTATCTGTACAGGAGCAGGTACAAGGAATGGAACACCATTGAGTAAGTTGCTGTGGTCCATCCACCATTGCAATGCTCTGCAAAAAAGGAACATGACAAGAACCATTTGTTCCAGCTCATTGTCAACTGATCTCACTGAATCCAGAGTGTCCAAGGTGGGACTTGCACATTAAGCAGAGTGAACAGCACTGTCACTGTGGCAGCAGCCATCAGGCCCAGGAGATGCAACATCAGCCTGGTAGACATGTAGGGGCCCCTGTGAGACAGGTGTGCCTGAGCAATAAGGCTGTCTGCCCAGGCCTGAGGCAGGAAGGCAAATCCCTTCTCTGCGTCCAGTACAGACCCACTGTACTGCAGGCATTGGCAGAGTCAATACAGACTTTGGCACATTTACTGTGACCCCCAGGGCCTCAAACAGCCATCTTGTTTAGGAAAGGGTATGAAGAGAGCTTTCCAAACAAAAAACAAGACTGCACATACTGGATTGCAAAATTAGAGGGGAATTTTTTTCACAAAACTGTGTATATACAAAAAGTCCAGATGCTCTGGCGTTTTGAAGTGTGCTACCTGTTCTTCAAGGTGTGCGGCTACAAGTTGTCAAAGAGCTTAACGTCTCATTTAAATGTCTGGCTACCACCTGATTAGCTACATCTGATAATGACACAGCTGTTACTAAACTACAAAAATGCCTGTCTAATCTAAGCAAGTGCTTGAAAGTGATCTGCTGCGACAATCAACTTCCCAAAAGATTTACTGTTTCAGTCAACCTTTACCAGGCATACAAATGTAAAATAGAAGTCAGGATGGTACATATCTATTAAACATTGCCTTTGAAGACACTGAGGTCATAAGACACCCTCACTTGGTACCTCGCCAGCTCCAGGCCCTGGGCAGAAAAGCAAATGGCCTGCCTGACTGTCTCGCAATCTGGCATGGATGCCAAGAGCTGACTCGGCATCACCCACAGGCACTTGCTGTAAGTTGCTTGGTGTGTCTGATGTGCAGCAATGCACATCATGGTTGGTCTGTGCTGCCGTAAATATCCTTCTGCCCCAGACATCGAACTCTGCAGAGTTGGTGTCAGGTGGGCGGACATGTACTGGGTGCCCAGGCCCAGCAGGTGTCTGCAGCACCAAAATCCCTGAGGTGGAATGAGGGAGAGAATCTGGAGCCCCCACAGGAGCATAATATCTGCGTTAGATAACCTGAAAAGGGATGGAGCCAGCCGTTCTTGGACACCTCCATAAATGGCTGGAGCCATGAATGAATGACAGTACTGTCAATGACTTATTCCCCAAGGACTGACAGCACAAGGGTAGCAGTATTGTGACCTGTAAAATGGTGAATACACAGCTCTTGCACCATCTCCAACAGGAATTGCTGATAGAGAGTAATCAGAAGCAGAGGAGAGATAGGCCAAAATAATCCTCTTCCTCAAAAGGAGGAAGTGGGAGAGGAGGAGCTGGATTCTGGTAGCGATGGCGCAGGTACATCAGGCCTGAAAATAGCCTAATCACCTCTAAAGTGAAATCTGTTCAACACACCAGCCACTGGCCTGAACTGGCCCCAGGTCATAGGACCAAGACGACCAGAAATAATTGAGAGGAGGAGGAGGACGTTCATGAGTAACTAGGCCAGATTCTCTGCCAGGACTGCAACAATGCTCACCTGGAGGGAGGGAGGGACTGACAAATCTGCCTGTCTGGGGATGACTAGCCTCTGCGTGTCAATCCAGACAGTGCCCTTTGGGCGGGGGGAAGAGAGAGCACAGCGGTATACATCCCATGGGGTGGCCCCAGTCCCCACCAGTGATAAGGCTAGACAGTTCTGGAGAGAAACTGGGCCCTGAACTAGTGCTGCAACCCCTGCCAGAGTTTCCACCACTTCTGGGTAAGGGGGTGAGTTGCAAGTCCAGTACCCAGCCTTATCTTGTCACCAGTGCTAACCCTGCTTCCCAGGTCAAGCCCAGACTCTAGGTCAGGACTACCAGAAGAGTCAGCCCCATCCCTGGCACCATGAACAGCACCAGGATTAGGCCTGGCACCAGGAACGGCCCTGGGATCTGAACTGGCATTGCAAATGGCACCAAAAGAGATTCTGGTGATGTCCTCAGCACCGACCAGAGAGGCAACCTCAGAGAAGGCTCAGAACCATGCCCAGGAAGGCATCCACACTTGCTGGCCCCCACAGGCCAAGGTTGGTGCCAACATGCTCCCCCAGGTCACCAACCACTCAGGGGAAGAAATTACAATAACCACTAGGTCAAGAGAACAACTGACTCCAGAATCCTTCCCTTCTCCAGCACTGCAAATGATGCCAGAGGAGGGCTTGTCTTGAGGTCAGTACCACCCTGCTTACTGGTACTAGCCTTAGTACCAGAAGTCAAGGAAGTGCCAGGCTGCAACACTTGGATGCCCACCAGTTTAGACCTAGTGTACAGCTTTTGGCTTCACCACTGGGGCATCCACTGTTCCAAATGGCCAAAGGACTGGGGGGAGGGCACTCAGCTGACCTCCCAGAGGACATTGGATGTCCACCTGACCCCTCTCCCCAGGGCCTCTGACGTTTCAGTGAGGCAAATGTATGGAGGGGCCCTGGTCTTCCTTGGTACATATAGTACTGGAAAGTTCTCAGGGGAAGACTTGGTGACCTTACTTTGGTGTCCCTGGTGCAATGCTTGCCTCCAAAGGCGGAGGTTTTGTGACCCCATTTTAATATGCAGAGTTAGAGGGGTGCAGTAGCCCACTAAGAAGCAGGTGTCACACCTAATTATATCACAGTTGGTACCAAGACAGGTCTAACAGACTGTCATGCCAGTCCTGAACAGCAATGTGACCCTCACAAGAGCAACGACACATAGGAGGGCCACCGCAATTCTTCTTCTGCTTGACCTTCTTGCCTTCATGCTCCTGAGGACCAGACATGGCAATGCAGACAAATAATCAAAAAATAGGAAATAAAACAGTTTGGCACTGAACTAAAACAATAGGAAAATGTGAAAATAATAAAACTGTACCAGGAAAAAACTGAAATGAGAAGTATGGTGTCAAACTAAGTGATCATGACCTGAAGAAAGTTCTATGAAACAGTTGTGGCAACGAAGCTCCCATGGTGTGGGCAGGGAAAAAAAGGACTGAGCAAGATAAGAGTCGGGGCATTGGTTACTGGCCAACCCATGAGTAAGATGTCACTATGTCTGCCTCATGGGCAGAGCTGGCACCAGTGTTGGTCCTCTAGGCTACGAAATAGTGTGATGCTACTGGGTCCTGGTGCCTCCAGCTTAAACCCATAAGTGGGAAGAAATGGTGAAGACTGATTCTTGTAAGATCCACTACTAAGCATTTTATAAAGACTGGTGATGCAGAGTATGAACCAAATGGTAACACATTGAATGAATAGTGCCTGCCCTGCAACAAAAAGCAGAGTTACTGTCTGTGGCACTTTCTGATCTTGATGTGAAGGAATGCATCCTTCATGTCTAGGGAACAAAGCCAATCCCCTATTTACAAGAGGATAATAAGGGCTTGCAGAGACACCATTAAAAATTTCTTGTATTTGATATACAGATGGAGGTCCCCAAGGTCCAATACAGAATGAAGATCCCCTGTCCATTTTGGGACTATCAAGTATATGGAATAGAACCCTTTGTTCCTGCCCTGTGGAGGGCCCAGTAAGATAGCATGTTTTTGAAACTGGGTCTGGACTCCCACTTTGAGGAGGGACAAGTGGTCCACGGGATAAGAGGAAGGCAATGATGGATGATTTGGAGGGGTTTCTATTAATTCCAGAGCATGTCCCCTTGATTTCCCTATAATTTCCAAAACCTACTCATATGTAGTGACTTTTAAATGCAGGGAGATCCCTCTCCCCACATTCAGCCCTGGGAGACAGAAGAGAGTCAGGCAGAACTGGGGGCAGCAGGGTCACTGGAACAGATTCCTTTGGGTACTTTGGCATGGGCACCGGGAGTAAGATACCTGCAAAGCGACCACTACCTCCGCTACAGCCTTGCTGACAGTATGTATGGTTACAAAAAGATTCCCTACCATGCCCCCTAGTGGGTGTAGGGTAAAGGAACTTAACAGACCTTAAAGAGCTAGTGTACCACCTAAAACTAATATTAGGTTTAAATGCAGCCAGCCGTTACCTTTTTTATCTGACAATTTTTCTTTTCCCTTTGTTTAATTAGAAGATTGGTTCCTGATGTTAGTAGATGTGATGTATAGAACAGCACTTTGCCTAGCAGCTGACATATCTAGCTCTGTTGCGCCCCCCCACTTCATCATCAGCATTGTGACCCAACTGTGACATCACTGCTGCTTTGGAACAGCCACTCAGTGACTGCCAGATCAGTTTCCTGTGATGTCACGGAGCTCACAATGCTGATGATGTAGTTGGGGGGGGATGATAGAAACAGATATGTCTGTTGCCAAGCTAAGAGCTGTTCAATACATCCAGTGCAATATTATCACATGGAAGATTTTCTAATGAACAAAAGGAAAAAGAAAAAAGAAAAATACTTCAGAAATAAAAAATTACAACTGACTACTACTTACTTCTCCGGGAGATTAGAGGGCTGTGGGTTCAGTTCCCACATCTGGCACTTGGGTTAATATCCCAGTACTGACACTGTAGTGCAGCATGAGAGGGGTGCTGCACTTCTGAGGTGCTGTCTTTTGGATGAGATGTTAAACCAAGGTCCCATCTGCCTGGACTGGTGGTAGTTCAGGTGGATGTTAGAGATCCCATGGCACTTATCGAAAAGAGTAAGGAAATTTCCCCGGTGTCCTGGCCAAATTTCCCTCATTCACTAAAAATACTAATAACAGCTTAATCTGGTTCAAGGTCAGTTGGCATTCATCTGTATCCACCTCCCCAGGGTCGTGCCTGAAAATAGGCAGGATTTGTCTCGTGCACTTACCCGGTCAACAAAAACTAAATAAATAAATAAAATTTTATTTCCTGTCTGCCCGTTTCATCTCACTAGCTCTTTAAAGTCAGCTTAGAAGACAGGAAAAATTACTGTGGTAATATTGTTTCTTCTAAGGTGTCCTTTAGCATCAGTAACAGTATGCAGTAAGCTGGCAAGGTTGAGCTGCCTCAGAGGTGGAGTTTATGATGATGAATAAAATGCATTAGCCAATCAAAGGAGAGTTAGAGGGTGTGCTGAGTGGAGCTTGCCCAGAGGGCATCAGAATGTTTCTAAGCTAGAATGGGAATATGCTCATGTTAAGTACGACCCAACAGGATTTAAAAATCATGCAACAGCATGAACAATGAACAATTGAAAAAACATGTAAACTTTGCTTTAAATGCAATTCAAAAGTTCAGAAACAAATTTGGCAACAATAAAGGAAGCAGAGTCTTCCTCAGTTAGGTTGCTTAGGGAGGAAGGGTGGGAGGTTACTGATGATAAAGGATATCTCGGAAGAAACAATATCACTACGGTGAGTAATTTTTTCTTCTCACCCCGGGGTCCTTTAGCATTAGTAACAGTATGCAGACTACAAAACAGTGCAGTTGAGAGGCAGGTACAGAACCTACTTAGGGAAGAAGCTCTGCAGTACTGCCCTGCCAAATATGGCATCAAATCTGGACTGTACATCCAGGCAGTAATGCTGTGTGAATCTGTGTACAGTCTTCCATGTGACTGCTTTGCAGACATCAAGGGAATATCCCTTGCAGCTGCCATTGTGGCAGCAGTGCTCCTGGTAGAATGGGCCCTGAGGCCCTCAGGGGACCATTTACCAGCCTTGTCATAACAAAACTGAATGCAAGAGACTATCCAGTAGGAGATAGTCCTCTTAGGGGCTGCTCTTCTCTACCTACCTCCCCATAGGTGAGGAAAAGCTAGGCAGCAGAACCCCTAAACTGCTTGGTGTGTTCCAAGTAGTAAGATAGGGCTCTTTTCGCATCCAAACAATGGAGCATCTGTTCTTCAGGAGTGGATTTCTCAGTGAAGAAAACAGGAAGGGTAATAGACTGGTTAAGGTGGAACTCAGAGACCACCTTGGGCAGAAGTTTCCTGTTCGTTCTGAGCTCTACCTTATCCTTGTGAGGGATTATCTGGTTTGGCTAAGTACAGAGTGCCTGCAACTCTGAAATCCTTCTTGCAGAGGTGATGGCAACTAGAAAAACTGTCTTCCAGGTGACATACTTTAAATGGGCCGTAGCCATGGGCTGGAAAGGTGGCTCCAATAGCATGGCAATGCAGAGGTGGAGATCCCAAGGGGGAACAGGCCATTACCTACTTCTCCTCTCATTTTCCTCATTCATTTGAAATATTCCTGCCATGCTTTCTATATGAATGTTTTATTTAGCAACTGTACAGTGATGCCCTCTGGACATATCTTAACCTGAAATGTGTCAACATCTGCCAGATCTGTTTGTATTTCAATACAGTAACTTGTAAATAATATTTAACTTGTAAATAACTTGAAGCTATCTTGTAAATAATTTGTTAATATTCTGTCTGTTACTACTGTAAGTACTCCAATTTCCCCTCACCCCTGGGTCACACCTGGAAACGAGCCTCGGCTCAGTGTGCCTATCCCGAACAACAAATGTTTAAATAAAAATAAATAAAATAAATTTTAAAAATAGGCAATGAAATGATTGACTTGTCCTTGCCTATGGACAGGTAAGCAGAAATTGTAGCCAGGTGAAGTTTTAAGGATGAGACCTTTAGGCCTGAGGCCTGCAAATGAATCAAGTAATCTAGAGGACTGAGGATTTATGTGCTTCCTCTTGCACCAAAAAGAAAATATTTTCCTCTTAGCTGCATAAGTTTTCTGGGTGCTAGGTTTTTGGACCATTCCCAAGATTTTAAGGACCTGTTCTGAATACTGGGTATCTGGGTACTCAACTCCTCAAGAGACGAGCTTTGAGGTGAAGGATTGCAGATTTGGATAGGTCTCTCTTAGCTGTGGTAGAGTCAGGAGAGAGTGACAGAGGAAGCTGAACAGGCTTGTTGTGCGACAGGGCTACTAGGAGAGGATACCAAGGTTGCCTTGGCCAATCCAGTGCCACCAGGATCATTTCTGGTATGCTCCACCTTCTGAAGACTGTGGCAAGGACTTGTTTGTTCAGAGTCCATTCATTATGCCCTTGGCTGATGCTGCTCAGGTCATCTGCCAGGGAGTTGTCCTTGCCTGGGAGGTGTATGGCCGAGAGGCTCACATCGAGAGAGTAGGCCAGAGCCCAGATTTTCATTGCTTCTGTGCAAAGCAGTCAACCTTGTACCACCCTGCTTATGTAAAACATAGCAGTGGTGTTGACTGTCATGATTTGCACTGATTGACCTTTTACCTGGGGGGCAACGGTCTTTAGAGCAAGGTACTGTAGACGGCTCTGAGCTCGAGCAGACTGATGTGGCTTGCAGATTCCTTTTGAGTCCAAGTGCCACTTACAGAGTAATTATCTAGATGAGCTCCCCATCCCAGCAGGGAGGCTTCTGTAGTGATGATCTTTGTGGGAGTAGAAAGCAGGAAGGGGATTCCTACAGAAAGGTAGGCAGTTTCCTTCCACTAGTCCAAAGCTCAGAGTAAGATTTTTGTGACTGAAACCACCTTGGACAAGGAATGTCTTTTTTGGGACCAGTGTGTCTGCAGGTGGTACTGTTTGTCCCTCATTTGGAATCAGACACCTGGGACAACAGCTGTCATGGAAGCAATGTGTCCTAGGAGCCTTAGAAAATGTCTGGCTGGCCTGGGCTGGCCCAGGACAAAGTAGTTTACCACTGACAGGGAATTTGGGATCCTGTCCACTGGGAGAAAGGCTTTGCTCTGCTGTGTATCCAATTCTGCTCCCATAAAGGTGAGGAGCTGTGTTGGATCCAAGTGGGATTTCTTTTAGTTGATGCCCAGAAAGCCCAGAGACTTCAGAGTTTGTTTTGTGTAACTGAGGGTCTCTCTGACCTGAATAGGAGTCCTGTCTGCTAGAAGCCAGTCATCCAAGTATGGGCAGACTGCAATGCCCCGTTTCCTGAGATAAGCTGCCACGACAGCTAGACACTTGGTGAACACTCTTGGGGTCGATGTTTGGCCAAATGGCATGGCTGCAAACTAGTAATGTCCTGATGGCAGCCTGAACCTTAGAAACTTTATGTGGGACTGTCTTATTTGAATGTGAAAATAGGTGTCCTTGAGGTCCAGGGAGGCTAGCCAGTCTCCCTGCTGCACAGAGTGAATCACTATTGCGAGTGAGACCATTTTGAATTTTGGTTTCAGTAAGTGCCAGAGGTCAAGAATAGGTTGTCATTCCCCTGTTTTTCTTTTCTGTGAGGAAGTATCTGGAGTAGAAGCCTTTTCCCATCTGGGAAGAGGGTACTCTCTCCACCACTTTTGCCGATAAGATTCTTTACCTCCAGCTCCAGTAGGAGTTTTTTCTGTTGGAGTTAGGGGGTTTGATAGTAAGGGACCCCTGAGAGGTGGACATTTTTTGAACTGAAGGGATAGCCTCTTTTTCCACTACCTCCAAAACCCATT
Organism: Neoceratodus forsteri; assembly: GCA_016271365.2. Taxonomy (NCBI): domain Eukaryota; kingdom Metazoa; phylum Chordata; order Ceratodontiformes; family Ceratodontidae; genus Neoceratodus; species Neoceratodus forsteri. Next base: position 158,075,697 of record CM057456.1, on the reverse strand, counting down.
TGTCTGAAGTAATGTGGTTCCAATTTTGGAGGTAGTGGGAGAGCCTGCCCCCTACTGGGAGAGAGGAGGCGACCTGGTTGTTGAGTCAGGGCTCAGATTGGGTAGAAGATGCAGGAGTAGTGGCAGCTCTTCTCTGGTCCCTCCTGCCTCTTCCTCTTAACATTTGAGAGTAAGCCATAGGCATTGGCTTGGGGAAAATGCCTTAGAATAGAAGCCTCTGCCTCAGTTTCCCCTCTACTAGGTCTTTTAGGAAGTAGAGGCTTTCTCTTTAGCAGCATTGCTCTCATAGGTGGTCTTATATTCTTCCACCTTTTCATATATGCTTCAGTCCTATCCCCAAAAAGGGAGTCGTTTTCACAGGGGAAATCCATAGTTTTGGACAGAGTGTCCTGTGTTAAATCTGTAGTCCTTACCCAGGCCAGGCATCTTAGTGAAATGGCTTGAGACAGGACTCTGGTAGCTGCACCATTATTGTCCACAGCCATGTAAACTGGTACTTAGTGGCCTCTAGTCCAGTTTTCACAGTTTCGGCAATGTCCTGTACCATCTTGTCTGATTTCTGGTGCAAGATGACCAGAACAGACTTCCACAAAGGCCTTCTGATATTTGGCAGAGTATGCCAAATAAGTAGACAGGCGCAAAAGTAGACACGCTGTGGAGTAAGATATTTTTGCCAGAGAGTCCAGCTTTCTGGACTCTCTCAGGAAGCTGAGAGGATAGTGGGACTTTAGCCTTCTTACAAGCCACAGTCTGCACTACTCCCTCAGGGCTTGGATGAACATACAGAAATTCAGTCTGATGTCTTGCCAGCTGATATTTTCTGTAAATTTTTTTGTCTACAGGGAGAGAAGTAGGGGTCCAGAGTAGCTTCACGGTAGTTTAGCTTAAGGATCTGCAAATAGATACTATCTTTTTTGGAGGTGGAAGACCCATTGTGTCTCAGTCTTCATCCTCCTCCTTGGTGGTCTCCACCACATGCTGCAGAAAAAAAAAAACGAGCGGGAAAAAATCCTCTTGGCCATTTGGTGAAGTACTAAACTCCTGGTCCGGTGAGACATCAGGTTCCAGGGGCTGGCCTTCTGACTCCTCCTCCTCCTCCTCCCTCCCCCTCTAATATAGTAGTATTCTGGACCAAAATGTGGGACAGACGTACTATGGTGCACAGGAGTAGAGGGGGCAGAGAAAATAGTGCCCATATTCTGCATAGTTTGTAAAGGTGCCAAGCCTTGGCCATTTCTTTGACAGGGGGTAAATCTTTTTCCAAGTCAGACACTTTCTCTGTAAGTGACTTTCTTTTTGTTTTTCTTTATGTTTATGTGCCACTGGCATCTCCCCTTGCCTTGACGCGGGAGGGGCATTGATACATTTTTCTTTAAAATTTCTTTTTTGCAGGCACTGAATCAGTGACCTGCTCCCCCATCTCTTTTTTGGCTGGTCACCATTGTTATTGTGCTTATCTGACTTATTCTCAGAGTTTAACCTGGAAAGAGGATCCCTCTTCACAAGCTTTGGCAGAGGGGGAAGCAGACAGAGAAGCCATAATTTCCAATCATTTGGCTTTTTTTTTTTTTTTTTTTTTTTTTTTAAGTGTTTTGAACAAAATTTAGAGCAAAGAACACAATAGTGATCTAGACCTAAACACTGCAAACACAAGTTGTGGCTGTCTGCTTTAGCCACAATTATATGACACTAAGCAATTTTTAAAAGCTGTAGGTCCAGTCCTTTTCTTGGGTCTTTCAGACATGCCAATTTGTCAGAAGAGACTGAAAAACTATGGTCCCAAATGGGAAAAAAATACAGCTTTGCGGTCAGTTTCCTCACAGTACAGAACCGTGACTCTAAGGTAAAAAGAAGCTTGACATGAAGAACAATGGTTCCTACTAAAAAAACAGGAACCGCTAACTAAATAAAATACTGTCAAAACACTAAAGACGCTATTTATTTAAATTAATTAGTGGGCATTTGCATATGTTTCACATTATTGGAGTATGTGCAATTTGTGTTCTTTAAAATTTGGCTGTATGGCCAATATCCTCTGGGATAACCCATGCCCCAGTGCATTTGCTCTGGGGTTCTTTTGTAGTTCAAAACAGACTGCTGCAACCTGGACCAGGCACAATACCCGAGGCAAGATAAGAGGCTACAACCCTGAAAGAGGCACCAGACACATCATAACCTGAACACAGCAGATGTTTACCATCGTCAGAACCAGCTGACAAGGTCTGAATCAAGTCAGTCTTGGAAAAACCATCAGGTAAAGCCTAAGCTGCACTACTTGCAACCTTCCAAAGGCGATTCGGATTATTTTAACATATGGGCCTGGTAATTTGAAGTCCTAAGACCCAAAGATGCTGAGGCAAATACACGGGATCATTACATCCAGCCTTACTGATTCTTTATCTGGAGGCAAAGTACTCATGTGCCTAAGAGTTTTGGAGTGATCGTGAGTGGCCATAATGACTACAGAGTCAGTTTCAGGCAGTGCCACATATTAAAGCCTTGCAGACAGAGTAGGGTACTGCTCATCATTGCAACCACCGGCAGGGTACTGGGCCTATGCCATGCAGCAAAGGTAGCATCCTGTAATGCAGGATGCACAGGAGGAATTATACTGTGGTGTGCAAGGGGCCTCCAAAAATTCCATAAGAATTCTTATAGTGGAATCTTGCACCTCTACAGCAAAGTCCATGGCAAACTGCATCTGCTGGAGCATGGATTGAAAAGAACTATATTCAGGGAAGAGCTGGATGTGTAAACCACAGTCTCTTCATTGCAGGATAAGAGGGTGGAGCTAGAAAGCAGAGTCTCTTCTTCAAACTGCCCCCCTCTTCCTAATATTCCTCCTCTAAATCCCACTCAATATCCATGAGGTTATTTTATATTCGATCTCGTTATCATCATGGACAACAACAGGAACCACAGAAGGAACCGGCAATGTCGTCTGTGGCTGAGAAGAAGGAATCTGTGACATGCTTAAAGAAACAGCTGACAAAGGCCATGGTATCAGTTCCCCAGTCAATGGTATTGCTACTGTCTTCAGCAGTGACAGTTGCAGGCATCACAGCAAATCAGAAAACTACACCAGCACACCCTGGGAGATGATGGTGCCCTGAAAAGGGTCCAGGACTACCTGCAAAGGGCAGAGCCCGATGATGGTGGCAACGTACCATACATAGGTAGAGCAGTGCCTAAGCCAGCTCCTGTCCTTGGTGTCAAGGACAGTTGTGACTGTGCTGTTGACGCATAAGAATGGGCACTGATTCAACAATTTTTGAGTGAGAAGGTTCTCACTCAACCTTGTAAACTGGTTGAAACTCTAGCAAATCTCGCAGGCCCTCACACTGTGAGATAGGCCTCAACAGCACACACAGACTGTGTGTCATCCTTGTAGATTTTGTAGCTGTAAGAACAGTAATGGCTTTTTTGTCCTTTGTGGCATACAGAGACGATGATGGAAAAAAATTGCTCAAAGAAAATAAACAAGTGAAAATTACATACTCACCATAATTCTTGATCTTCCCAAGTTTTACCACCATTCATCATGATTGGGTCTAGGCTGGAGGACTGGGCTCTCATGGAAGCATGTTTCTTTAAGAGTTTTGGAGTCAGGGAAGTGGATGTCTGAGACAGCGCTACCCACAAGACTGACATATTACATGGTGATTGCATGTTGACCTGCAATCAATGCTGGCCATCACACCTCCTCAGCTCTGTCCACCAGGAGAGGAACAGAAAAGGTAGGGCAAGGGAGAGAACGCAAAACACAGCCCAAGGGAGAGATAGGGAAGGGAAGAATAACTACAGATAAAGCCGGCCAAAAGAAATATTAGAGATGGTATGAGTGACTTAGGTAGGGTAGGGATGGCCAGAGCACTAGGCAGCCCTAGAGACAGAGAGAGGTGGTCAGTGTTCAGCCCCCTTCCCCCATGGCCGAGGTTCCTCTAGAGAGGGCAGAAGGAACCAAAGATGTCAAATGCTCCTGTCAGCACTGGAATGTCAAAAGGAGAAAAGACCTGCATCCTTGAGATGACTCCGAAAACCAGGAATTTCTGATCTCCAGGGAACAAGCTAAGGAAAGGAAAGTAGGAGATGGTCCCCACACGGTAGAAACTTCTCTCTTTTTTTTGTTGTTGTTGAAAGAATCAGGGCCAAGGGATAGGCAAGGCTGGGCAGGTGAAGGAGGCAAAGGTGGGGGGGGGGGAGACAGAGTAAAGGGATCACAGGACGAGGTGACACCCCTGCTGTTACTCTTTCAAGAGTACCACCTCTTTCCCTCTTTTTTTTGGTTAACAACCTCGGCAGAAGAAGTCAAGATGTAAGCTGAAAAGACAGAAGGAGACAGACTTTCAGGAGTTACATCCTGGAAAATATGCCTGTCCATCTGAGGAAGAACCTTCTTGGAGAGGAGGCTGACCAAGGGGGAGGAACAAGAAGGAAGGAGAAGAAGTGAATGCCTACACTCCACCTTCCTTCCCTCCTAAGTCTTTTTCCATTCTACCTTCCTTCCAAAGTCTTTTTTTTTTATTTAAACGTCCTTTTCTTAAAATGGTGAGAACAGAACCGAGCCACAGAATAGGTAAGGAGGAACCCAACCTAAAAAGGAAGGGGAGACTTTGCTGAGGAGAACCATCCCCTACCTAAAATCTGCACCCTTGTGAAACTTGGAATGAGGTAAAAAGAGGGGAAGGAAAGGAACTGTAGGGAGCAGTCACTGCCTAATGCCAGGCCATGGGGTATGGAGGGTGGCTGTTGTGATGAATGGTGATGATACTTGGGAAAATCAAGAATTATGGTGAGTATGTTAATTATCATATCTTACCCAAGTCAATCTTCACTATTCATCACAACTGAGTCAGAGTGCCAAGCTGGCAAGCCCCAAGGGAAACACTTCCCTCAGCCTCATGCAGGGGAGACACAGGAGGCAGAGGTGCCTTACAGGTTGGGCGAGGCCCGTTGAAAGGCCAGGGACAGGTGGAGGCTACCGAGCCCTGGGAGATGGAAGATGCACCTGTAGCTCACGCGTTGCCCTGCAAGAGAAGAAATGGGCCCCCCCCGGAAAGGTGAGGAAAGCACCCTATGTCAGTTTAAGTGTAACAGCTACAGGCATTACCATGCCGTCTGCCTCATACAGACTGAGGTTCTCACCACCTTGGAGATCACTTCATTAGCTTCGTACAGTATGCCACTCTGGAGAGGTGTCTTGCTAGATCCAGGCCCCGCACGGAAAGGCTGATGGCTTGCCAGGTTTCCTTGCAGTCAGGCATTGAAGCTAGGAGTTGACCTAGCAATGCCCAGAGGTACTTGACGTAAGCTCCCTCCCTCCCTCCAGATGATGCTGTCCTTTTCTCCTTCAATACAGATCCTACCCTACTACACAACTCCCTCCAGTCCTCCTCCTCCTCTGATGCTGAAAAATGGTTCTCCACACAGCATCTTACACTAAACTACAAGACGACTAAAGTCGGGTACTTCTCACATCCTCTGAACTCCTGGAAGGCACTCTGCCTTCAAATCCTTACCGCCAATCTGACCCACCCCCCCCTCCAAGAGCAAGTGATTACCTTCAAATATCTGGGCATAACCCTAGACCCAGTCCTCAACATACACCAGCACATCCATCACCTGTTCACTGCCCTTAATGCCTGGCTCGGAAGCCTCTATCGTTTCAAACACTGTCTTACTCCTGAAGCCCTTCGGCTCGCTGTCTCCTCCTCGGCCCTCTCCCTCCTTGACTATGGCATTCTTATTTATGGAGCTGCAAACACATCTGCCCTAGGCAGACAGAATCCCACTGAACAAAGCCTGCCATCTCATCTTTGGCTGTGATCGTTTCACGCACATGCTCTCTATACACTGCCACTAACTGGCTGAGCCTTGACAGTAGAATATGGTTCCACACATGTCATATGGCCAAAAAGATTACCCTGGGTCACACACCTGCTAGCCTCACCCCTATTATCCAACCGGCCCGGACGCACAGAAACACCCGTAGCTCTGGCAAGATATTCCTCTCAGTTCCCAGGTGTCGAACCTCAAAGATCCTTCAGCCACAGGGCCCCTTCCTTGTTAAACTGTCTACCCAGTGCACTTGCTAACAAAACCAGAATTGGCCCCTTCAAAACCTCTCTCAGAGACTATCTCCAGTCCTCCACCCCCCGTGATTGTCATTGATTTCCCTGCCCCCTCCCCTGACAACGGCCTCCAGCTGGCTCTCTCCTCTTCCTCCCCCCACCCAAGCGGCCTGCTCGGCTCTTTACCTAGAGCCTTTTACCAAGCTGTCTTAGACCTGTCCAAATACTCCTTTGGATCTGACTGTTAGCCATTTTACTGTATTCTCTGTAACAAGTCTGTTTGCTTACTGCTTTGGAATTGTGTTTACTGTTGTATTGTTCCACTAAATGTGATGTGGAGCCTTTGTAAACGAGTCTTTGACTCAAAGGTACTTTCCGAATTGCAATAAATAAAATAAAGCTACCTGGTGAGCCCGATAAGCTGAAATACAAAGGCGGCGCTCTTCCTCGGCAGTCAAACTTAGTTGAGTCAGACTCAGGGAGGGGGGTACCAAGGGGGCATCCAGGAGCTCTACTCCAGAAGAGGGTGAGACAGGGCACCTGGAGACCCCACAGGAGCACAGTACCTGCGTATGCCGTCCCTAGGGCAGTGGGATGCTGCCAGACACCCTACGAAGCCTCTGCAAATGGCCGGGACCAGGAAGGTATGACCAGATGGTCAGCACTGTATTCCCCCAGAATGACAGCATCATATGAGCAGGGTTATGTACAGCAAAGTGGGAAGGAAGTGCTGATAGGAGGTTAAGTCAGCATCAGCAGAATAATGAAGTGATAAATCCTCTTCCTCTGTGGAGGAAGTGGAAGACTCGGAGGAGCTGGATTCAGCAGGAAATGGTCCAGAAATTTGGGGTCTAAAGATGACCTAATTTAGTGCCCTCAGGTACCCAGGGAATGCAGCCGCTGACCCCCTGAACTCATCCCAGGTCAGGGGGCCCTCTAGGACCAAGTAGACTTGGAAGAAGGGGAAGGGGAGGCTGAGGAGAAGGAGGGGGAGAGAGAGAAGAGCTCTGACGAACCAGAGGGTCCTCTTCAAGGGCTGCAAGACTGCGTGGGGGACTGACTATCTCACCTAGTGCAGACCTCAAACAGCAGCAGGGTGAACAGAGTGGTGCCTTTGGAGAGGGAACCCTCAGGTGAGGAAAGCAGAGCTGTACAGTGCCTGTTGGGTGGCCTTGTGTCCCCACCAACCACAGGATCCTTCCTATGTGTAGTCAGCACTATGGCTCTTCCCCGAGCCCCTAGAGACTCCAAGAATGGACTGTGGTGCTGATCCTGACCTGCTAACCCCTGCTCCACTAGAAGGGGACCTGCCCCTTGGAAAAGGCCTTGAGGAACAGTCCAGACTAGCAGGAGAGGGAGAAGTCTCAGCAGCAGAGGAGATGACCTCAGACTCCTTCCTGGCACTGCCCCCAGCACTGGAGCCCACCTTCACACACAAAAGTGGCAGAAGCAGACCTGGCATCAGAGTCTGCACAGGCTCCCGATTCAGCAGAAAGCCTGATGCCACCATCCCAAATGATGTCCAGACTTGCATTAAGACAGTCCCCAGCACCAAAAGTGGCATCGGAGAGCTCAGGGGAGGTGGCGCCATGGGCGGCACTGAGGGGAGATCCTGCAGGCTCCGAACCACTGAAGGTCTCGGAGTTGACCTAGGAAGCACTGAGGGGCCCCTCAGAGTCTGGTTTCCAATCAGGATCATCCCGATCCTCTCCGAGGTGGAGGACGAGATCAGGGAGATCTCCAGGCTGGCTACCCCCAGATCCTAGGCCCTCCAGCACAGAGAGTGGCACCGAAGGTGAACCCGGATGCACAGTCAGTGCTGTCTCACCAACCAGCACTGGGGATGACACTGGAAGCAGAGGTGGCATGGGGCCACGGCACTGAGGGGGACCACCGGAGCAGGCTGAGCGTGCAGCAGCACCAGCACCACACCTGGGGCCATCCAGGCCTCCAAGTAGACAGACTGCGAGGGGTGCTCAGACGCCCCTCCCCCGGAGGGGGATTGCCTCCCTAATCCGTTGCCGAGACCCCTTGTTCCAGCAAGATGGGAAACAAAGAGGCTCTTCTCTCCACCAGTATGTATAGAACTGGGGGGCTCCAAAGACCTTGTTTTGGCATCGTGAGTGTGATGCCAGCCACCAAAGGTTGGCAGGGATAACAAGGATGTGGTAGTCCATCGAAAAACAGGTGTTGCACTTGTCCATAGCATGGCAGGGACCCAAACAGGAAAACTGCAGTCGTGTGGGTCAGAAACTGTCATTGAGTTGCCACAGGGGCACTGACGCATAGGGGCAACTCCCACTTTCTTTGAAGTCGGCCCCAAACCCAACATTGCCACTGACAGGGGAAAAAAATAAAAGATGAACAAAAACTCCACACCACACTCTCTAAACTAGAAAAAGAAGCACAGTGCTGACACTTATTGCATCCAGTTGGCCCAAAAATGATGCAGTTTTATGAGAACTCTCTTGTAGAGATCCTTGCTTGACGGCAGGAAAAACAGAACTGAGGAGGTGTGGGGGTTGGTGTTGGTTGCAGGCCAGTCCATAAGCACCACATAATAAGTCAGTTTTGTGGGCAGTGCCATCTCCAACATCGGCTCCTCGACGCCAAAATTCTTAAGCATGCTCCTGTGAGAGACCAGTCCTCCGGCCTAGACCCAGTTGTGATGAATGGTGAAGACCGACTTGGGTAAGATAGACTATGTTGATGTTGTCCCTCTTTAGCAGATCTGATGAAGATTATTGTTGTCAGAGAAATAACCAAGGAGTGTTGTGGCCACCCACGTTATATATGCGTCCACACCACGTGTCATTGTGGGTGGCCCTGGCTAGCAAAGATTTTCTGTATGGTCCTGAGGCTGATGACTTAACAGTTTCAAAGGTGTGGCCCAGAGGAGGAGATGGCCTCGATTGAGATCATCTGTCCAACAATTTTGAAACAATCTTGGAAATAAGTTTAACAATGTCAAACAACTTGGATGAGGTTTACACCAGAATGTAGTCAATATTTCATACAGTAAATGACGGTCCTTTCTTAATTTGTCAAACATTAGTTATTTTTGAGCAACTTTGGTAAATCATTATTAATCATCCAAATCATCAGTGGAGGTATTCAAGAGGGGTCTGAAAATGCATCTTTTTAGAGAGGCATTTTTAGTTTAAATTGCAGCCGATTTTATTTATTAATCTTTTTATCATTGTATGTAGTCGTTTTGTTTATCTTGCACAGCTTTGCCTTTGTATGTTTTACGCTGCCTGAATTTTGTGAGGTGCCCAGAGCCCCAGGGACTGGGTGCCATATAAAAAAATACTTACAAATGTGTTCGTAAATCTAATTAGCCAAAATAGTTTAGGCATTTTGGGCATATCTTAGAGATAGTAATAGTAATGCTTTACTTTTTAAGCAACTTATTTACCCAGGATAGCACAGCAGACATACATTATCTCATTTTGACTGGGGTTCTGGTTCTGCCCACAGCCAGGCAGACTGGAGCACAGGTCAGTGAAGTGATTTGCTCACGGTCGCAGAGTAATGATTTGGCTTCCGTGGGGTTTGTTTGCCTTATACCCACAATGTAATCAGTGCATGGATTTGAAGGGTTAAAGTATCACAACCTCCTTCACCACACAGCACATTTATATGTAAAAAGCCAGCAGCACACAGTTCAACTTGGGGAACTAGATCGCTGCCCCCATTCAATATACAGCACATTTATATGTAAGAAAGGATTACTGTACCAGGCAAACTGCTCCCCAATCCAGAGTGCAAAGTCACTGCTCAAACCCAGGAGCTCTAAGGTAGCTGCAGTTCCTGACAGGCCGATTGCATTTAGCAAAATCTTCGGTCTTCTACAGGTTGAGCCTGGTTACACGTTGGTGGTTTCTTTGTTCTCTCGAAATCGGATTTAGTCCGAAAATATTCCTGTTCCCCTATTAGGGCAGCAAACAGGCAACAGGCCAGAAGTCAGGCCTTCCACAATTCTCCTGCGCGAACTACTGTGCAAAACGGCTGCTTGAAGTATCCAAGCTGTTGCTCCCTCAGCTTCCAACTTAGATCTGACTTGCCAGCAGACAGTTCCGGGGATTTCCTTAAAATCCAAAAGGTTTGGTTGATCTGTTCAGCTGTCAGTCAAAGTAAGAGCTCCCCCTTTTGGTGCAAAAAGGCACCAACAGTCCAAAACTACAATTCCCAGAGTCTTGCTTCACATATTCCCTTCAGATGCAGGCTCCATTTTAGAGACCCAGAGTACTAATTGGTCCAATTCGGCAGTTCAGGACCAAAATGGTGAAGCTAACTTAGAACAAGATACATTATCATTATTACTCTGAATGATTACCAGCAATTAGTTGCACCTTTCAGTGGGGCTCCCTCTGCACAATTAGTGATCCAAGATCACTTTATGGTGACAAAAGGATTTATATACTGTGAGCAACAGACAGCGTTTTGAGGTAATTCAATTAAGAAATGGGGTTTTTTTAAAGTAAAAATTTGAATTATAAAAGTAAAGTCTAATGAAAGATGTTTTGAAAATATTTAGATGCTGAACAAACTCACGGAGAGAATTGGAGACTTAAATTATCGCTGAAAGTAAAAGATAGTGATGAATTTGAAAAAAGTGATAGCACATTGCTTGCTGAAGTAAGCGACAATAAATGAAGTGATTGACATTAGCCTTAAAAAGTATATTTAGTAAATGCTAGCTAGAAAGTGTGTATACAATTTTGAAGGAAATATAAGGGTGAATTTGATTAAATGCATGATAGCAATTGTTTTAAAACAGTATTTCACCATATGGAAGGGGAAAGATGTTTGGAAAAAGGGTAAAGCTCTAAACAAGAGAATGTGGACAGCTATGGGGAAAACAAGTTTAATACTGAAATAAATTATTCTTTCTGCTGAGTATTTGGAGCGAGAAGCTATGTGCAAATGATGGTTGTTTGATGTTCTGTGTTTTATAGGAGCTGATATATATAGCCAGATGGAAACTGTTTATTGAAAAGAGTAGCAAACAACTGCACGTAAATGGTAATTTGAACACAATATTCCGAAATGAAAATTAACACACTGAATATATGTGGAATTTAAGTGGTAATATTAAAATGTGTAATTTCTATTTTAAACAGACGGAAACTGTAGCATGAAAAATGCCCCGTGAACAAGCTCTGAGGAGCGAAACGTAGGGGTTGGAATTGAATAAAGAAAATAAGAAGTGAATGCTGCTTTCGAAGAGAAATTTTTTTGCTGTGTCAAGTAATTACCCCCTGTGACTTAAAAGAATATTTAGAATGACAAAAAGGGGTCAGCTGGAAGAGGAGGGTGGAAGCGTATTAAATTAAAAAAATAAAATAAATAAAAACAATGTGGCCAACCTGGTGTTGCTACAGTGTCCTCGCACCCTCCCCCCCCTTGACTAAAGAAATGGACACTGGAAGGCCATCCCTAGTGGCCAGACCCCCATGGCCCTCCTGATGGGAGCCAGCTCAAACCCTTCTCCCACTTCTGCATCCAGCTGCCATCTGAAAAACTGACAGGAAATGCACGGTGAGCATGCCTTTCCTATATCACAGTTTGTGAAACTGATTTCAGATGGCTGCCAGCTGAAAAGGTGAGAGGAATCTGGCTGCCATATTGGGGGAGGGGTAGGAACAGGATTTGATCTGGCTGCCATGGGGGGGGGGTACCACTGGACGCAACAGACTGATGGTTTGGGTAAGCATCGGGGATACTAGAGTCTGGGAATAAGGGGCAGAACTACAGGCTCCCTTGGAGGAGGGGGGGCATGGACTTGGTGGCTATAACCAAGACATGGGCCACCCAAATCCACAACTGGGACATGACGGTTCTGGGGTACAGATTACACCAGAAGGATAGGGAAAAAGGGGAGGAAGGGTGGCACTGTACATAAAGGAGGGATTAAAATGTGTAAGGGAGAAGGGACATGAGAGAGATACAGAAGCACTGTGGGTGCAACTACAGGATCCCAAAAGTAGAACACTAAGACTGGGGGGTGTACAGGCCACCCTCTCAAACTGAAGAGATGGACAAGATACTTGCAGAACAGATCAGGAAGGGGTGGTGGTGATAGTAGGGGACTTCAACCTGCCAGGGGTGGAGTGTGACACACCTACCACAAAGAGCAGAAGGGAGCAGGTAATGCTGGATGCCTTCCAGGAAAGTTTTCTAGAACAGTTGGTCAAGGAACCAACTAGGGAAAGGAACACCCTTGACCTTGTTCTGTCGAACGGGGAGGGGTGAGGGATGCAAGGTGAGGAACCACTTTGGGGGAGAGAGTGACCACCAAACAGTATGGTTCCAGTTACAGATGGCTAAAGAGAGGATGGCATCTGGCACAAGGGAGCTGGATTTCAGGAATGCCAACTTTAAGATGATGAGGAAGAGGTACTGGGTATGGACACACAGCAAAGGTGGAAACTGATAAGACAGGGGATAGTGGAGGCAACAAAAACCTGCAGCAGGGCCCAGACAAAGAGGGCTAGGAAACCCAGCTGGATAAGTAAAGGAGTGCTAGACAGAGTGAGGAAGAAAAGGGCAGCTTACAGGAGATGCAGAAAATCGGGGAGGGAGGACGATAGGGAGGAATATCTGAAAGAAGCGAAGGAAGTGATCAGGGGGGTAAGGTCAGCCAAGGCAGCAAGGGAACTCAGGCTGGCGCAGGGCATAAAAAAAGGGGAGAAAAACTTCTTTAGGTACATCAGGGAGAAAAGAAGCTGTAAGGACCAAATTGAAAGAATTAAGAAAGAGGGGGATGGGTGGAAGAAGGGGGTGAAAAGGCAGAAGTGCTCAACGACTACTTCTGTTCAGTCTTTATGAAAGAAAAGGAACGGGCGCTACCCATAGTAGGAGGGAGGGAGGACAGAAACAGATTGGGGGGTGATGGATGGAGAAATCACAGCAGGGAGGGTGCTGGAGGGGTTAAGGGCATTGAGGGTAGACAAGGCTCTGGGACCGGATGGAGTACATCCAAGAGTGCTGAAGGAGCTGGCAGAGGTCCTGGCAGGACCATTGGCAGACTTATTTAATTCATCTCTAGACACAGGATGCATACTGCAGGACTGGAGACTAGCTCATGTTGTCCCCTCCACAACAGGGGACCCAAGGACAAATCGGGGAACTATAGGCCAGTAAGTCTAACGTCCATAGTGGGGAAGCTAAAGGAGACCATCCTGAAGGATAGGCTAGTGGCACTACTGGGGGTGAACGGGGTGCGGGACAGGAGGCAGCATGGCTTCAAGGGCAGGTCATGCCAGACCAACCTGGTGGAATACTATGACTGGGTGACTAGCCAAATTGACAGGGGCCATGTGGTAGCTGTCCTGTACCTAGACTTCAGTAAGGCCTTTGATTCAGTACCACATGGGAGACTTGGGATCAAGCTACAGGGCACATGGGTGGGAGCAAAACTGGTGGGGTTGGTGGAAAACTGGCTAAAAGATAGGTAGCAGAGAGTGGGGAATACTCATCCCCTAAGCCTGTGACAAGTGGTGTTCCACAGTGGTCGGTGTTGGACCCAGTGCTGTTTGGCATATTTATTGCGGATATCTCGGATGGCATCAGCAACAAAATCAGCCTATTTGAGGATGATACCAAGATGGGAGCGGTAGACGATGACCAGGGGAGGTGGCGGGGGCTACAGGAGGATCTGGCAAGGCTGCAGGTATTGTCTGACAAATGGCAGTTGGGGTTCAATGCAAAAAAATGCAAGGTGCTGCACTTCGGAACAAAAATCCAAAGAGAAGCGACCATCTGGGGGGAGTGCAGCTGGAAGTAACAGAAGAGGAGAAGGATCTAGGAGTACTCATCACAGGAGCAATGAACAATTCCGTACAATGCAGAAAGGCAGCAGCAATGGCCAACAAAATGCTGGGGTGTACTGCAAGGGGAATTACCTCGAGAAGAAGGGAGGTTATTCTACCGTTGTACAGATCATTGGTTAGACCCCACCTGGAATACTTCGTGCAGTACTGGTGCCCATACCTACAAAGGGACATTAGGCTGCTAGAGGGGGTACAGCATAGGGCAATAAAGATGATTCAGGGCCTGGGGGAATTGCCATATGAGGTCAGACTAAGAGTTAAACGTACACATTTGGAGGAGAGGAGGGATGGAGTGGGGGGGGGGGGAGAATATGACCGAGACCTTCAAATATATGAAAGGGATAATCAAAATGGACACAGAGGGTCTATTCAGGAGGAGGGCAGGGAGAGACACTAGGGGCCATGACATGAGATTGGAGGTGGGTAGATTCATGAGAGACGTGAGGAGGCATTTCTTTAGAGAGGGTGGTGGCAAAATGGAATGCACTACCAGCAGAAGTGGTGGCATGTACCACAGTGGAATGCTTCAAGAAGGGTGAGACAGGGCAAAGGGGAGGGTAAAGGGAGGTGGGGGAGGGGTGGGGCAGCTACTGAATAGGCAGCTAGCTGCATTCACAAGCAGCCTAGATAGACCATGATGACCTTTTGCTGCTGGCAATTTTCATATGTTCATATACATCCCACACAGCATGACCAGGAGCTGCCAACTAGACGTGCTACTGATTTAAGTAGGCAATCTTTATAGGTAGGCATATTAAGGCAGTGCACAGACTTAACTGCAAAAGCCAATACAAAACGTATTATAAATACACGACTCCACAATACAGCCCACAATCAAGCAATTCCTGCCACACAGGCACTACCTCAGAAGTAGGGCTTGGTTGTAACCATTCTGTTTAAATACATTCAGTTTAAAGGTAAAGAGCATCAATGATATAGCGGATAATGATCTCAAACATTAAAGTACCTAAATTGCTACTTGATTAAACAGAATACCTCATCATAAGTACCATGGTGTTTCACAAAAATACCCAAACAAATCTCATTATTAGATGCGTTTGCAGAATAGTCATAATAAAAAGCAATCTACAATTACCACAGCTGTTAAAAACATGACAGCAGAAAAAGGCCCAAAGATGCATCCAGTTTGCCCACCCTACCCAATTATCTGCACTAGCCTAAATGACCCCATCCCACTTTTGTTTCTGCCTCCCCTTTTCTAACTAATCCAATATGCCTGTCCCACCCCTGTTTGACAGTGGTGAACAAGTGAAACAATCTACTGATAGAAGTGGTACAGACCAAGTCAGTGAGCGGCTTCAATGAAAACATGCAGGCAGATGTCCCTTTTGAATCCCCCTCCCCCAAACAAATGTCAGTGAGTTCCCCTTGTCCCTGTGTTTGAGCTCAATGAGAAATGCACCCTGGCATCTACCCTATTTAGCCCATGCAGGTACTAGTATGTTATCATATCACCCCTTTCCCTCCTTTTTTCAACAGTATATGTGTTTTTTTTCCTATAAAGTTTTTTATTTCAGTTTTCACAGAAGAATACATGGGTAACATTTAAATCCCTGAAAAACAGTTGATGTAAGGTTTATAAGTCATTATGTAGTCACTATAAAGTTTACAAGAATTCATAGTACTTGGACAGAGCTCTCGGACAGTTCCTATGGTTTGGTATTATGTTCATACTGAAGTTGGCTTACAATTTTGTGGCTCCTACCCATTAGCCCACAAGAAAGGAAGGCCATTTGGCAGGGATTAAGGCACAAGTATTGTAAGGGTAAGGGGGTAAGTTAAAAGAGGCGAGGGAAATACCCTAGGATGCTGAACATACCCACCTTTTTGCCATTTCATAAATTTTATTATTGTGAGTCGTAATATCCCGACTGCTTGGGCCAGGCCGAGTTATATATAGGATAAGACTCATATAGTGTTAATTTATTTATATAATTAGCTCATCTTATAGTAGTAATGAGAAAACCTCATCCAACAAGGGAGAGGAGGGTGTCAATTAATGTGGGAACAATCACAGCCTATCAGTGCGGCATAACACTAAGTATTTAAACATTTGTATTATTTAAGATCATTAAGACATTAAATCAATATGACATCAAATCATTCGGATATGGAGTGTCCAGGCAGACACATAGCCAACATGCCAAAATGGCTTAGGTTCAGATGGTTGTGGTTTGGGGATACACAGTAGGTAGATGGATAGGTGGGTGGGTGTCTTCACCTGGGGTTACCGTTTGTATAAAGTAGCTACCTATCCAGCAGCTGAGTCCCATGGAGTGTGGTAAACCCCCAGTAGCATATTGCTTCTTGGTGGTCCCCTGGATATGGGGAGGGGTCAGAGGGGCAGGGAAACTCCACATTGCTGCTGCTGTTGCTAGCACCGAGTCAGGGGATTTGACCAATTTGACAGATAAACTCCAGTTCCCTGGAAGATGAGGTAGTGGGTCACCTGTTGGGTGGAAGAAGGGTGGGATTGCTTTTCTGTTTGCTAGGTAGGGGCCCCATACTTGGTCATATGTCTCTGCTTTACCCACTGCCATATGCACTTTATGTTCATATCTGGCTGTCAGGGCTAGGAGGTTCCCCCATTCTCTATATGTTGGAGGGCTGGGGTCCCGCCAGTATTTTAGTATCATATGTTTAGCCACTGCTAAGGCACCATTGAGCCAGAGCGGGTGGGAGTGGCTGATGGGGTGCTGGTGCTGAAGCATGGGGAGTCCCAGGATGCCCAGCACTGGGTCTCACAAGAGGGATTTGAGTCAGTGTAGAGCAAAACGCCCATATCTGGTCCCAGCAGTGGTCCAGGACTTGACAAGTCCAAAGGCTGTGGGTGAGCAATGTTTAAGGGGAAGGCACCACCAGCAGTCACTGTGTCACAACAGACCTTTTCTGTAGAGAGTCAGGAGTGTTTGGGTATGCACTATGCAGAATCTTAAATTATAAGGTTCTGGCCTGTAGTTCCCTGTTGGATTCGTACATGCCTGCCCAGACTTTCTCCCATTCCCCCTGTGGGATACACATGCCCAGCTCATTCTCCCATTTCTCTCTAAGCTGTACACAAGTCTGGGTAGGTTTCTGGGCCTCTCATAGTCTCATTAGTTCACTAGACAAGTGGTGTAGTGAGGATAGATGACCTATCCACATATCCAATGGTGTTCCAGGAAGGACATGGGTTGGTGCAATAGCTGTGCAGAGGAGATCCCTAATCTAGAGGTACTGGCAAAAGTATAGCTTTACAGGGCCCCCAGGCTCCCCCCTCTGTCTCAAGTTTTCAAATGGTGCCAGACTCCTGTGTTAGGGTCATATATATCTCCAAGGATCAATATACCCAGCTTCCTCTATGCTGCTCAGTACACCAATTTGCTGTCAGTTTGTAGGGTGGGGATACCCCAGATTGGGCAGTGGCGGGAGAACTTGGTGGACCATCCCATGGCCTGGAGAAATTGTTTCCATACCCACCTGGAATATTTGGTGCGAGGCTTGTTTAGAAGTGGGCCAGTCCTGGAACACCAGTGCACTAGGGCTGGGACATCTGGTTTGTTGCAGTTCCAGTTCAACCTATGCTGGCAGCAGGGGGACCAGGTCTGGGTTATAACATAATACATCTTGGCAGAGGACTACATATGTGAGGAACAGGCGTAAATCAGGGAGACCGAATCCCCCACTTTTCCAGTGGTTTTGTAACTTAGAAAGGCTAATTTTAGGCTTAGTGCCAGCCCAGATGAATTTGGGGACCTTGGAGTTGAGGGCCTTGAAAAAGGAACCCCGGAGAGAAGACTGGCAGATTTGACAGGATATACTGTGTTCTTGCAGAGGTGACCATGTTTAGTATGTTGACCATCCCCCACAGGGAGAGGATATGCTTGCTCCACCTTTGTATGTCTTCATCCAATTTACTGAGCAGAAGTTGAACATTTGCTCCAATTGTCCCTCTGATTGTAGGGAGTATCTTCACTCCCAAGCAAACCCCCTCCAGGGGATCACTGGTATGGGTATGGCTATATGACTGATTGGGTACATTCAACATTCAGTGGGAGGATGTGGGATTTTGTGGCATTCAATTTGTATCTTGCAATGTCAGCGTATTCCCCAATTTAGGCCTTGGAGTGAGCTCAGGGACCCTGGAATATCCATGAGGAATAGGGTAAAATCTGCAAAAAGCACCAAATTGTGCCGCTTCTCACCCATTTGTATACCTGGAAAGTCAGAGGCAGCCCTGATTCTCTATGCCAGGGGTTCCACTGCAAGCAGGAAAAGGAAGGGGGACAGAGGGCATCCCTGACCCAAGTGGAAGTGGCTACTAGAGATCGTGGAGTTGGTTAGGATTCTTGCTATCGGCTGTTGGTAGAGCAGGCGCACCATGTTAAACTGGCTGGGGAAGCCAAATATGCCCATAGCATCAAACAAGACCACCCTGTCAAATGCCTTTTTGGCATCTAGAGAAAGGGTGGCCGTTGGTTCTGGTATCTGATGCGCCTCCCACAATAAATCTAATATACGTCTAGTATCGTCCGACCCCAACCTCCCCAGGACAAATCCCACTTGGTCTAGGTGGATAATCTCCTGCATTACTGGGCTCATTCTGGCAGCCAGTACTTTGGCAAAGAGTTTCATATCCATGTTAAGGACGGAGATGGGGTGGAACAGGGAGCATTGTCTGCTGTTTTTCCCTGTTTTAGGGAGCAGGGTAATCAGTGCCTCGTGAAAGGATTGTGGCAAGTGCTGATGCTCTACTGCCTCATAGAATACCAGTGTGAGCCGTGGTGCCAGGTGCTTGAGGAAGGTAAAGTAAAAATCTGAAGGGAAGCCATCTGGGCCCGGGGACTTACCCCTAGATATTGAGGAGATGGCTTCCATGATTTTCTGCTCTGTGAAGGGAGCTGTAAAGGTTTCGAGGCGTTCCAGTGGCACTTGTGGGAGGCAAAGAGATTCATAGAGAGTCTAGTCCCCCGCTAGGGTGAGCTTCTGAGGTGTAGAGTCTCTGGTAGTAGTTTAGAAAGGCTAGGTTAACATCACTTGGGTTGGTTTCAGTTTCAGAGGCCTGAATCAGTGGGATATACAGGAGGTGTCGAGTGTTTTGACTCTGGTTGCAAGCAATTTCCCTGGCTGCTCCCCTGCTTCACAGAAGGCTTGGTGGAGCCTATACAGGCTATATTCTACTTTGTGGTGTAAAGTACCTTCTATTTCTCCCCCAAGTTGGGTGATCTGTGGTCTTGCATGGTTGTTTTTTTCCATCCGCTTCCTTGAGGCGTATGCTATCAGCTTACCCCTCAGGACTGCTTTTAAGGCATCCCATTGGAGACCGTTATGTACATTTGGGGTGACATATACCTAATAGTCTGTTTTCCCCTTCCAGCCAGCTGTGGAATACCCCATTCTGTAAGAAGGTTTATTAAATCTCCACTTGTTCCTCGGGCCATGGGATTGCCCCCATGACAAGGTCACCATAACTGGGGCGTGATCTGATATCAGTATATTACCCAGGGTGGCACTACAATCTTGTTGAACTAGTCTTTGGGATACCATCAGTACATCTGTTCTGCTGTGTGAGGAGTGGGGGACTGAGTAGTGGGCAAAATCTTTCTCCTGGGTGCAAGACCCACCTTATGTCATGCAGGCCTGCCTCTTGAAAGACCACTGCTACTTGGTGTGCCACCACAGCTTCTGCCCTGGTGCCTGGCACTATTCGGTCTAATGTAGCTTAGAGGGCTAAGTTAAAGTCCCCACTCTGGACCACTTGCAAAAGGAGTGTGGTGAAGAAATCAATGTCAGGGGCATTTGGGGCATACACATCCCACTTGTAGAGGTTCTCCCAGATACGTGCCCCTTACTAGCACATATCTCCCCTCTTAGTCAGTGATGGATGTTTGAGCCCCAAATTGTAGTCCTCTACATATCAGGATTGCAACCCCATTAGTGCTTGTGTTGGCACAGCTGTGAAACACCTCTCCCACCCACATACTTTTAAGTCTATTGGCCTCACTAGGGAGGAGGAGGTGAGTCTCTTGGAGGAGTGCTATGTCACACCCCAGAGCCTGTAATTTAGTTAATATTTTACCTTTGACTGGGTTAGACATCCCATTAACATTCCAGGATATTACCTTTAGTGTAGCTACCTGAGCCATTTCCACAGAATTATGTTTCCAACCCTGGAGCCCACTCACCAGCACTCCACTAGAATATCCCCCACTGCCCTACCCCCACCGGTCCAAGGCGGTACCTCTCTAATCACCAACAACAGTATTAAACAAGACAGCGATAAAAATGTCCACATTTGCATAGAATATCTATACACTATTCAATCACCCTAATGTAAAGAGAAAGGAAAAAAACAATACACTTAGTAGTATGCCTGGGACCACAGGATAATAAGAAAGATTTCAATAAAATAAAAAAATTCCTTTGAGTATTTATGACTGAGGCACGTCAGTTAAGCGCTCTAGAAGCAGCTTAAAGGTAGTCAGACCATATACTCACACGGTAGATAAGACTGGACTTGCTAAGTCCTGTTGTGCCTCTCACACCATCCCTCTAGGGGAAACCACATATGGTGTGTGGCAAGTGAAAGCCCACTGTGGCAATGTATGGTGGTGTGGCTTATCAACCACGAACGGGCAGCCCTCCGTCAACAGAAGTATCTGGGGACCAACAGAGAATGAGGGCTATTACAAATTGGGGGAGAAGAGGGATTCATGGGTCTCTGGCTCTTTTGGCATTACAGACAATGGAGTTGCTCCTGCAAATGCCCGGCGCATTGAGCAAGGAGAGAAAGGCAAAGATTTATATTATTTTACCCACTCACTCTCCGGGCCTCAAATTGGCACCACATTTCTAGCATTGCATTAAGCTGATTCATATACAGAATACAGGTTTCTGCCAGACATCCAAACAGGAGGTCTCGCTTCTGTGTCCCCAGTAGCCTGAGTGTCTGGGGAACATGGCCTGGTTTAAACAGCAGAGTGCTGCAGATATGAGATCATCCTCCTGGCATAACCCATGCACCCTTGTGTCACAGCTCGAGGAAATGTGGTGGCTTGGCAGTTAGTGAAGCAAACATTAGGCCAGTTTGTGCAATGGATTAAATGTAATTAAAGTTCCAACTCGGCAATCAGCCACCCGGATTGTAGAGTGAGGAAGCCCCTCAACAAAACCAGCCCAGCAACCTTTTGTGGGCAACTGTTATAGACTAAAGTGAACAAGAAACATGGTGGGTGTTGGTGGTTATAGATGGTATGGGTACACGGGACAAAATCCTCCGACTGACTAGACAAGCTAGCCCTATCACGCAGGGTGATAGCTCATTTTCTTTTTCCCCAGACATTAGTTATGCC
Source organism: Neoceratodus forsteri (assembly GCA_016271365.2). Taxonomy (NCBI): domain Eukaryota; kingdom Metazoa; phylum Chordata; order Ceratodontiformes; family Ceratodontidae; genus Neoceratodus; species Neoceratodus forsteri. The sequence continues at coordinate 158,054,436 of CM057456.1, read as the reverse complement.
ACTCATATGAGACGTAAGAAATTTGATGGTGTGCGAAGGAAACTTCGGGAGGCTGCAACCACTCATGCGGTGGTATTTCCAGCTCAGCTCAGAGTGGTACATGACGGCAAAGTATGGGGTTTCTCTGACTCATCTGAGGCAGGCAAGTGGGCTTCTCGTTTTGCTGATAAATGTCGGAATTACTCCCGAGATGATGGAACAGAGGAAAGTGAACCCGATGAGACTGAAGGGGACTGATTCAATTTAAATTAAATGTTGGCTGAATTTATTTACTTTCTGCATTCTAGCTGTATAGATAACGCCAGGACTTTATTATAGATTATGGGCTAATCTGTCAGGGGAACATTTCTATAACTCATCTCTTACAAGTTAACATTTGAAATACAGTACTGCATTAATTACTGTAAGTTTGGTTGCCTGAATATCGATCTCTAAGCAGTCTCATAATTTATGTTTAGCTTAGGTCTAAGGCTGGGGAAAGAAAAGTTTATTATATACAATTCTAATTTGTTATCCGAGGTATTTCAGACCGGATCAGGTTCCATAACTTGGGATGTTTTTGCAAGACTTTTAGGTTACTGCCTTTGAAATGTTATTAAAAGTAATTTTGCTTTCAGGGACATAGTGCGACGCCATTAGTCCCAATGGGGACGCGAAAAGTTGGATTTTCAACATGGACTTTAGTATTCGAATTAGTCGCTCTGCACTTGCACTCTATATACAGCCTTATAATATGTATTTTTCCTTTAGTAATACATTTTAGAGTTCCCTCCATATGAGGTATCAAAATATTTAAGATGCACATATCCTTGTATTAAGGAGTTTCTTATCTCTCTGATGGTCTAGCTATGTATCTGGTCTGTCTCAGATATGGATCTGTTATTGGACTTGTAACAAATGAAACCAATAAACAAAGTATAAACAAACAAAAAAAAAAAAAACAAACACAGTGGGCAAAGTTTCAAGGCCCTTGAAAGTGTCCCAACATCTTGGGGACTCAAAATTAAAGGTAGCAGCTACTGGTGGTTAGCACCCCACACTTTGGGTGCACTCTGGGAGACGTACGTTAACTTTCCTCCTTGTGGATAGCTGGAGGGAATTGGGTATCAGGCAGACTTTCAGACAGTGCATTGCTGGCTGCATGTGGCACTTTGGAGGGGGTTTGGGCTTTAGAGGAGGACCGTGCTTTAGATCGTGCCAGGGCCCGCTGGAGGAATTTGCATCCTCAGGTGTGGTAAATGTTTGTCACTTACCGTTGACTCATGCTGAGAGAGTGGCTGGATATAGCAGGGAGTAGGTTAGCCCCTGGTTTCTTAAGCCAGCCCTTTTCTTGTCAAATTTCTGCCATTTCTCCAGAATGGAATGAAGGGTAGTCTGGATAGGAGACACTGTCCCCTCTGACGAGGATGTCCTGCTTTTCTCTCACTTTTCAGAGTATTAGTTCCTGTCTTGGAACCTTAGGAGCTTAAAGATCAGGGGCCTGCGACTGTCGCTTCCTTGAAGTCATCGCGCCACCCTGATCCTGTGGGCTCTGCTGATTTCAAAATCGAACCCAGTGGGTTTGAGGCCCAGCCATGTTGGCAAATTGTCCCTCAGGTACTGGACCAGGTCTGGTCCTTCTGAACCCCCTTTTTAGCCCAATTAGTCTTACATTTTTCCTCCTACCTCTCCCCTCCAGGTCTTCGATTTTGCTCGTGAGCCACTTGACTTGTGCTTCGGCAGCTTGCAGCCGCATTATATTCTCTTTTCCCCACCCATCCAGCTCAGTGATTTGTGCTTCAGCTCTGCTAACCATTCCAGTCAGTGCCGAAATAGAAGCCTGCGTGGCGAATGATTTCAATATTACTCGCCATCTGCTCCAGTAGAGTCGATGGGCCAGATGCGTCTTGCATTGATGCCACAGCCATTTTAGCTTGAGGGAGCACTGGGCCAGACGGGGAGTCTTCTATGTCCTTTTTCTGCTTGCTGTTAGCCTCCGAAGTCCTGATTTCACTCATCTGCCGGGGAGTTTCACCAATCACTGGCTACAATTTCAGCGGTGGCCCAATGTGATGGGAACAGTGATACAAGAGGTTATGAGGAGCTTGAAGCTTAAGTGGCCATCTTGATTGGGTCCTCATGCGACCTCCCTCAAGGGTATACATGTTCAAGTCCTACAGCCTCTCCTATGTTTTGCCTCCTAGTCCACAGACCATCTTGGTTGCCACGTGCTGCACTGCTTCCACCTTGTCAAAGTCTCTCCTCAGGTGTGGACTCCAATACCTTGGGCAGTTTTCCAGATGTAGTCCCACTGCTTGTCCCCCCTCTATATGCATCCCAGCATCCTGTTTGCCTTGCCTACAACCCTATTATAGTGCGCTGTTTTCATGCTGTCTGACATCATAAGCCCTAGGACCCTTTCTTTCACGGTGCTTTCTAGTACCAGCACCCACCCTTTCAAATTGCTCTCCTGGATTACTTTACCAAAATACACCTTACTTTGTATTTTTAAGCATTGAAGCCTACCTGCCATATCTTGTACCATTCTCTACAACCTACCAGATCCTCCCCAGAGTTCCCATATCCCTTTCTCTGTGTCCACCCCTTGCACATATCTTCATGTCCTCTGTGAAGAGCCAGATGTTGGTCTCGATGCCTTTACCTATGTCACAAACATACACACTGAAAATGACCGGGCCAGCACCAACCCCTGAGCTACTGTGCCTGCTATGTCCCTTACCTCTGAAAACTTCCGATTTACTACTACCCTTATTCCCCTCAGTCAGTTCTTTACCCAAGTCACCAATTTTACCTCCTCCCCTAGATTTCTTCACTTTTTGACCAGAAACTGTGGGGGGCAGAGTCTAGAGCCTAGGGGACAGCTCAGGGGCAATGTGAGGAAGTATTTTTTCACAGAGAGGGTGGTGGACCGATGGAACAGCTTTCCCAAGGAGGCTGTGGGGTCAAAAACAGTGGGGGAATTTAAGAATGCATGGTATAGTCATAAGGCAATTCTATTGGGGGGGTAGGAGGAAGAAGGCTATTGGTTAACTAGGATCTGCAGTCTCTCCAATAGGTAGGGAAATGGGCAGACTGGGTGAGCCAAGCAGTCCTTATCTGCCATCAAAGTCTACGTTTCTATGCTGAAATCCAGTAACTTTATACTGACTGACTGTCTGTGTCTGTCTGTCCCTCATTGGCTGCCCTGGTCACCCAGTTGAAGTCAACCAGATTTGTCTGGCAAGACCTTCCACTTGTGAACCCCGTTTTCTGGGTTCCTATAGCCCATTTCCCTTAAGGAAAGCCACCAGCTCCTCCCCTAGTGTAGACTTCACAGTGTTTCCCACTACAGATGTCAAGCTGAGACAGAAACATATAATTTGATGGCAGATAAGGACCACTTGGCCCATTCAGTCTGCCCATTTCTCCCTATCTACACTATTACATCAGACTGTCCCAATCTACAGCTCTTTCTCCCACCCTCCTTCCTTTACTATACGATTCCTTTGTGCTTATCCCATGCATTCTTAAATCCCACCACCTCCACTGGAAGGCTATTCCAGGAATCCACCACTTTCTTTGAAGAAGTACTTCCTCACATCCCTCCCGAATCTACCCCCCCTTCCAGCTTCATAGCATGTCCCATTGATCTTGAGCTCCTTTTCTTCTGAAAAATACTCCCTCTTGTACCTTATTTACCCTCATGAGGTATTTAAAGGTCTCTATCATATTTCCCCTCTCTCTCTCCTCTGTTCCAGGGTGTACATAGTGTGGTCCTTTAGTCTCTCCACAAAGGGCTTTTGATGCAGACCCTGCATCATTTTAATTGCCCTCCTCTGGACTGCCTCCACTGTGTCTTTCTGGAGGTGTGGTCTCCAGAACTGGACATAATATTCTAGGTGGGGTCTTACCTGTGATCTATAGAGAGGCAACACCACCTCCCTCTTTCTGCTGGTGATACCCCTCCTTACGCACCCCAGCATCCTAATTGCCCTCTCTACTGCCTTGCCACACTGCCTGGCCACCTTTAAGTCATCCAATATGATTACCCCCAGGTTTCTTTCCTGCTTGGTGGTCATCAATACCACTCCACCCATTTTACACTCTGCTCCTGGGTTTCTGTGCCCCAAGTGAATTATTCTGCACTTTTTTGCATTGAAACCCAGCTGCCATAACCTTGACCACTCCTCTAATTTACTCAGGTCTCTGTTCATCCTTTCCACCCCCCAGAATGTCCATCCTATTGCAGATTTTGGTGTCATCCACAAAGAGGCAGACCTTCCCTTCCAGCTCCTCTGCAATGTTGCTTATAATGACATTAAAGAGAACTGGTCCCAGCACCAATCCCTGAGGCACCCCACTGGTTACTCTCCCTTCCTTGGAATGAACTCCATTTACCACCACCCTCTGCCTCCTATCTCCTAACCAATTTCTTAAACAATTTACCACCTTTGGTCCCACTCCTAAGCTACCCAACTTGCTTACTAGTCTCCTATATGGAACAGTGTCACACACCTCACTGAAATCTAGGTAGGCCACGTCCACTGCTCCATCCACCCCGATCTAGTTCCTTGGTCACCCAGTCAAAGAAATCTATCAGATTTGTTTGACATGACCTTCCCCTTTTGAAACCGTTCTGCCTTGGGTCTTGTAACCACCTGGATTCAAGATATTCCACAATCCTTTCCTTCAGCAGTGATTGCATTAACTTTTCCACCACCGATGTCAGGCTGACTTGACTATAATTGCCAGTCTCTTCCCTGCTACCACTTTTGTGTAGTGGGACTACATCTGCCCTCCTGCAGTCCTCCAGAACCACTCCTGTTCCAGTCAACTGTTAAATAGAACTGTCAGAGGTGCAGCCAGTATTCCCTTCAGCTCCCTCAATACCCCTAGATGCACCCCATCAGGCCCCATTGCTTTGTTCACCTTCACATTAGCAAGTCCCTTCAGGACTCTCTCCTCCTAAAAACGACTAGTGTCCACCTCCCTCCAAAGCTTTAGTTACTTTTTTGTGGCCCCTCCTCTTCTCCTTCCTCTGTGAACACTGAACAAAAGTATTACTTCAGGATGTCTGCCTTTTCCTGGTCCCCTCCGCACAGTCCCCCCCTTTCCATTTTCAACCTTATAATCCCATCCCTGGTCTTCCTCTTTTCACTAGCATATCTAAAAAAAAGTTTTGTCCCCTTTTGTTACCTGCTGGGCTAGTCTCTCTTCAGTTTGCACCTCTGCACTCCTTACTGCTGTCCCCGCTTCCCTCCATTTCCCCAATACACCTCCCTGTCCACTTCCCTCCTAGTCTCCTTATACCTTCTGAGTGCTACTGCAACCACCACCACCCCACTACTTTACGCAGTTAACTACACTTGGTACCCTTGACTGGGCACAAACTACTTCGGAAATGGTACCATCCCCAGCTTTTGGAGTGTATACCAGGTGCATTACTTCTAGAGGTCAGAAAACAGGGATTGGGGGTGAATAAAAGCAATAACTTATGACCAATAACCCAGGTCCTAAGGAGAGAACTTTTTGCTAGGGCTATGCCAGACCTATATTTCTGGAGTACTACCCAGTAAATCCACACACAGGAAGCAAAAATGTAAATGTCCAAACCAGGGTTGGGGTTCTAGAGTGTGACTATTCCAAAAGATGTTTTCTAAAGCAAGGGTGGACCCCCAAGGTTTACACTGTGAGGCATAAGGAATTACAGAACAAAATGACTGACAGAAACTCTACATATTCCCATTTTTCATAGGACAGTAAATTCTCTTCAGTGGCACTGGCCACAACTTGAACCTTCCTTCTAGTGGCACTGGCCACAACGGAGCACACAGGGGCTCATAACTAGCACAACCCCACACAAGGAGGTAAACTACTTCTTCAGACACTGACCATCATGTCCAAAATAACTAGGCACCCTTATGGAACCTGTAGTGTTGAACTGGTTACTCCAGATGGGGGGCTGCCCACCCTTCACTTCCAAATTCATATCCAGCCATTCTTTCAGAGTTGCACCTTAAAACTTCTTGAAACACTTAGGTAAATGCATCTTTGAATGAACTTTTGCATCCAGCATTTAGGAATACACTACTCTGGGAGTGTATGAAATTAAAGACCCAAACAATGTGAACAGTCTGCCTCTGGACCCCACAATTGTCAGCCAACTTTACACTGAGAAAAGTCTCAAATTCAGAACAGAAACTGGTGTACCCTTCCCTTTTAACCAGAGAAACACCAAGGCACAGGTACTTTCTTCAGGAAGCACAAAGTCAGATCTACTCACAGTTAGAACAGTACAGGCAGCTTTAAATTGTCCTTGATCAAATAGGGGATTGCCCCTAGGATCTATTCTCTAGCAGTCCTTTTCATCCCTCCAGGGATGAAAATCAGGAAATCCTGCTATAGACAATGGTTTCCACCACTTTTCTTGGTAAACTGGTGACTTTCAGGACTAGGGTGAGAAAACAGGCTCTCCCCACAGAGTCCACTGCAGCTCACACTTCAACTACTGACAACACACACTGACAACTGCTGACTACCAACTGACCCAAGATTCTAAAACTCCCCACTCACAGTCAGCTGCTGTGGCTTATGCTGCTGCGAGTTTTCTAAAATGACCTCATCTCAGCTGAGACCAAGTAAACAAAACAGTGAGCAGATGAAAAACCCATTTAACTAGTTATTCACCAGCTGCCTTCCCTAGCTAGCACGGACACTGGTGGGATTCTAGTAACCCCAGGGGACTGGGTGGTTACACTACCTTTTACCTTTTTAGCCACCTTAGATCCATAGCTGCCTCTTTTTCCTCTTGTGTATGCTCACTTGCTTGATGCAGAAGTAGGTTGTCTGTACTATACTCCCTTTTATCTTCACCCACTGTTCCTCCACCCCACCCTTATTAGGGTATCCCTGAGGCATTCATCCATCTTTTTAAAATCTGCCCTCCTAAAGTCCAGAACCCTCACTCTTGTGTGGTTCGATTCTGTAGTCATCCTTATACTGAACCACACCATACGGTGATCACTGGTCCCCAAGTGGCCTCCCACCACCTCGACATCTGCAATACTGCCCGGTTAGTGAGTACAAGGTCAAGTATTGCCCCATCATGAGTGGGTTCGCTGACTGGTCTATACTACCCTGGCTCATCCTTTATTCTACTCTTGTGTAGTAGGGCATCTACTGTCCTCCAGTCCCTAGAGACCACCCCCATGTCCAGCGAGTAGTTGAATATGTCTAAGAAAAAAATTACTTACCGTAGTAATCTTCTTCCATGGAGTCTTTTAGCATCAGTAACTATTGCAGTTAGCTGGCTAGCTAGCACTGCACCAGAAGTGAAATGTATGGTAATGAGTACTGTGAATTAGCCAATTAGATTGAATCTAGAGAATGTGCTGAGCAGTGAGAGGAAAGGAGGCTTCAGAAGTTTTTCAAATTCCAGTTGGGCAGATGCCCTACTGGAAAGAACCAACAGGATTTAAAAACCACATAATAACCAGAATCACAACCATAAAAACTTTGCTAAAAATGCAATCCGAAGTTTAATGCATTGAATAATTTTAGGCAAAAGTCAGAGCCTTCTTCTGAAGGTTATCTGGGGAGGAAGGGTGGGAGCTTACTGATGCTAAAGGACACCTTAGAAGAAAGTAGATTACTATGGTAATTTTTTTCTTCTCACCCCAGGGGTCCTTTAGCATCAGTAACTATTGCAGACTACAAAGCAGTACAGTTGGGAGGCGGGTAGAGAACCTATTTAGGAAAAAGGCTCTGCAGTACTGCCTTGCCAAACCTGGCATCAGATCTAAACTGCACATCTAAGCAGTAATGCTTAGTGCAAGTGTGTAGGTCTTCCAAGTTGCAGCTCTGCAGACTTCCAGAAGAGGAATGTCCCTAGCAGCTGCCACAGAGGCAGCAGTGCCCTTAGTAGAGTGGGCTCTGAGGCCCTCAGGGGGCTGCTTACCAACCTTGTCATAGCAGAACCAAATGCAGGAGACTATCCAGCGTGAGATAGTCCTCTTAGAGGCTGGCCTTCCTCTACCTACCTCCCCATAGGTGAAAACAGCTATGTTGATGAGCCCCTGAACTGCTTGGTGTGTTCCAAGTAGTAGAGCCGGGACCTTTTGACATCCAGACAGTGGAGCTTCTGCTCCCCTGGAGTGGATCTCTGTGTAAAAACAAACAAAAAAAAAACACACAGGCAAAGTGATGGATTGATTAAGATAGAACTCAGAGACCACCTTAAGCAATAATTTCCTGTTTGTCCTGATCTCAATCTTGTCCCTGTGGGGAATAATGTAGTTGGGCTCAGTGCAGAGGGCCTGTAACTCAGATCCTTCTAGCAGAGGTAATGGCCACTAAAAACACAGTTTTCCAAGTCACATACTTAAGGTGAGCCACAGCCATGGGTTCAATGGGTGGCTTCATAAGCTTGGCAATACAGAGATTCAGGCTCCAAGGAGGGACAGGTTCCCTAACTGGGGGCTGGACATGGAGACCACCTCTGAAAAACTGCTTAAAGACCGGTTGCGAAAATACAGACTTGATTTTCCCCAACAGAGATATAAACTTAAACAGAGGCCAGATGAAGCTTCAAAGAGGAGTCCTGTAGGTGTACCAAATGATCCAAAACGTTGGGAATTGAAGCCTTAAGTGGATTAATGTGTTTCTTCTTGCACCAGAGGGAAAATCTTTTCCACTTGGCTGCATAAGTCTTTTTTGTACTAGGCTTTTTAGACATCCTCAGGATCTTTTGCACTTGCTCAGAGTACTGAGTGTCCAGAAACTGACTCCTCAAGAGAGCCAGGCTTTGAGGCGAAGAGGTTTCAGGTCTGGGTATGATGCTCCTGTCTGGGGAAGAGACAGGAGGGAGTGACAGAGGGAGATGAATGGGCTTGCTGCAGGACTGGGACTTCAGCAGAGGGTACCATGCCTGCCTCGGCCAATCTGGCACCACTAGAATCATTGTTGCAGCTTAATTTTTGATCTTAACAATTTTCTGAAAATCAGAGAAAAGGGAGGAAAGGCATAAGGGAACTTTCCTGTCCATTCCAGAGCTATGGCATCTGTTGGAGAAGTTCCCAGTGCTGGGGGTCTGCAACAGAACAGAGGAAGTTGATGGTTCAGGTGAACGGTGAACAGATACACTTCTGGTGTGGCCCACCCACTTGAACACTTGTTTGTTCAGGCATCATTCACTGTGTCCCTGGTTGATGTGACTGAGGGCATCCGCCAGGGTGTTGTCTTTTCCTGGGAGATATATGGCTGACAGACTGACTCCCAAGGAATAGGCTAGGCCCCAAGTCCTCATGGCCTCCAGGCAGAGGATGGTGGACCTTGTGCAGCCCTGCTTATTTATGTAAAACACAGCAGTGGTGTTGTCTGTTCTGATTTGGATGGTATGTCCCAATATCTTTGAAGAAAATAGTTTGAGAGCCAGATAAATGGCACCAAGTTCCAGCAGACTGATGTGGGACTGTGACTCTTGTGGAATCCAGGAGCCACTGACAGAACAGTCGTCCATGTGAGCTCCCCATCCAAGTGGAGAAGCATCTGTAGTAATGATTCTCGAAGGGCAGGGTACCTGGAAGGAAACCCCTACTGAAAGGTTGGGTGTGTCCTTCCACCAGTCCAGAAACTGAAGGAAGTTTTTTGTGACTGGGACTAGTTTGGACAGGGAATTTTTGCTTTGGGACCAATGAGACCTTCGGCACTGCTGAATGTCCCTCATTCTGAACCTGACCCCTGGGACCACAGCTTTCATGGATGCTATGTAGCCCAGGAGCTGTAGGAAATGTCTGGCTGGCCCAGGATAAAAAAAGTTTGCCACAAACAGAAAATGTTGAATCCTTTCCACAGGAAGAAAGGCTCTGCTGTGCAGTGTGTCCAACTGTGCTCATATGAAAGTAAGGAGCTGAGCTGGTACCAAGTAGGATTTCTTTTGGTTTATAATTAATCCCAAGGATTGCAGAGTGTCTCTTGTTAGGGAAAGACCCTCCTCCAGAAGAGGAGAGGTCTTTGCCACTATGAGCCAGTCATCCAGATATGGGTAAGACTGATATCCCCTTCCTTCTTAAATGAGCTGCCACTATTGCCAGGCATTTTGTGAACACTGGTGGTGCAGATGTCAGCATGGCTGCAAACTGGTAGTGTCCTGAAGGAAGCCTGAACCTCAGAAACGTCCTGTGGGACAGCCTGATGGGGATATGAAAGTATGCATTTGAGGTCTAGGGAGGCTAGCCAGTCTCCCTGCTGTAAAGGCTGAATCACCAACTTTTGAGTGACCATCTTGAATCTGGGTTTAAGAAGGTGCCCGTTTAGGTATTTGAGATCTAAAATAGGCCACCACTCCCAATTTTTCTTTTGAGTCAGGAAGTACCTGGGAGTAGAGTCCCTTGCCCCTTTGATGGGTAGGCACTCTATTACTTTTGCTCCCAAAAGATGCTTTACCTCCATCTCCAACAGAATCCTCTCTGTTGGACTTAGAGGTTTGGAAAGCTGGGTTCCCTTCAGGGCTGGCGTCTTTTTGAACTGAAGGGACAGGCCTTTTTCCACTACCTCCAGGACCCACCTCTGTCTGTGGTAATGAGTATCCAGGACTGGAGACAGTGGGAGAGCCTGCCTCCTACAGGCAGAGAGAAAGTGACCTGGGCGGATGAGTCAGGGTATTTGCTGAGTGGCAGGAGCAGGGGTAGAGGCAAGATCTCCTCTGACCCCTCCTACCTCTTCCTCTGAAGTAACCTCTGAACTGTTAGAGGTCAATCTGAGGGGGGCGGGAGTAATAGGGTCTAGGAAAGTAGCCCCTGCCTCAATTATCCCTGTGTTGAGGCTTTTGAGCAGCCTGAGACTTAGTCTTGGAGGTGTTGCTCCGATAGGTTGCCTTATACTCATCAACTTTTTCATATACGCCTCAGTCCTGGAGTCAAAGAGTACATTTCTGTCACAGGGAAAAGTCCATGGCTTTGAATTGAGTGTCCTGTGACAGATTTGTTGTTCTGAGCCAAGCAAAATGCCTCGGGGGAAATAGCCTGGGCCATAAAACCTTGAGGCTGCATCTTTGCTTTCATCCATGTAGAACTGATACTTTGTGGCCGCCAAGGCTGTCTTAGCCATTTCCACTAAATCCTTAGTCATACAATCAGAGCCCCGTTTAACTATGACTAGGACAGAGTTCCATAAAGCCTTTTGATATTTGGCTGTGCAAGCCATGTATGAGGCAAGGCGAAGAAAAAGAAGAGAGGCTGAAGCATATGTCTTTCTGGCCATAAAATCCAGCCTCTTAGAGTCTTTTTCAGGGGGTTGGAAAGAAAGGGGGACACCAGCCTCATCACATGCTGCTTGTTGCACCATTCTGTCATGACTGGGGTGAACAAACAAATTCTATGTCAGTTTTAGAAAACTGGTACTTTTTATCAGCCCTCTTCTCTACTTCTTGCACAGATGTAGGGGTCTGAAGAATTTTCATTGCGTTCTTCCTGAAAAGTTTGTAAATAGGGAGCACTAACTTTTTAGAAGAGGGAAGACCTTTAATTTCCCTGCAGTCCTGGTCTTCCTCCTCATCCTGGTTGGACTCTTGAGAGAGGAAGTCAAGGGTGTCCACTGTGTGTTGCAGAAAAGAGAACAGGGAAGTAGTACCCTCCTGATCAGGAGATGCCCCAAAATTAGGATCAGGTGACATGTCTCATTCTGGGACCTTGCCCTCTGAAATGTCATCTAGGGCATTATAGAAATCATCACTGTCCTCCCTTTCATCAGCCCCTGCAGCAGAGGGGGCAGTGGAGGGGCTATGTCTGGTAAAATCAGAGTACTAAAAAGGTTTCCCATGCCCTGGATTGTCTGGTAAAGGTACCAAGCTTTTGTCATATCCTCCACAGAGGGAATGTCCCCTGGAAAATCTTGAGGGACACCCTCCTGGGGTTCAATGTTTTTTCACTTATCTTTGTGTTTCTTTCCCACCGCGGCCTCACCTTTGGCACTGCCTGGAGGAGCAATGGGATTATTTTCTTTACAAATATCTTTCTTGTAAACACTTCATCAGTAACTTTTCACGCTTTCTCTTAGAACCAGGCACTTCATCATCAGTTGTAGTAGTAAATCATTTTTTATCCATAAGAATAATGGAATACATTCAATTGAGCGTGCTCATTTTCAATGAAGTTCCAGGCAGAGTAAACACATATAGTTACACATATTCAAATATAAGACAATACACAATATAATAAAAACAACATTACAACAGCAAACAATAGCATCAGACACATTAAGTTATTAAAGTGCATTGCAAGAGTTACAGATTATAGCACCGTTAGACCAGGTCGTACACCATCTTTTTAATTCTAAATTATTATTCTGGGCCCCATGACATCTTTAAACACCTTTTCAATTGTTTGATTTAAGAACTTCATTAGTTCCTTTAGAAGCCTTATTTTTCATAGACACTTCATCAGTGTCAGGCTTGTGTTCTTTGTTTTCAAAGGCACTTCATCAGTACCTGTGCCAGGCTTAGACTTTAAAGATGCCTCATCAGCACCTAAATTATTTTTAATTTTTAAAGGCCCCTCATCGGTAGCCCTGGGTCTGTGTTGGGGACAAGATGAAGACCCTTCTGCCATTTCTCCAAGCCTTTTTGCTCCATTTCTTTATGTTTTTGAACAGAATTTGGAGCAAAGAACACAGTAATGATCTGGACCCAAGCACTTTAAACACAGGTCGCGAGTATTAGATTTAGCTAAAATTCTTTGGCAGATTAAACAATTTTTAAAACCTCTGGGTCCAGTACTTTTCTTTGGGGTTTCTGACATGCCTAACTTTCAGAAAACCCCTAAATAGAATGTTGAACCATTTAAAAATAAGGTCCAATGGTCGGTTCCCCGTGGAAAAGAACCGCAACTTTTATGAGGTAAAATATATGTAGAACCATTGGTTTCCACTAGAAAAAGGGGACCGCAATAAAAATAAGTAAAAGGAATCACAGAAACACTAGATGCGATAACTAAAACTTAAAAAAAAAAAAAAAAAAAAAAAAGAAAAAAGGGAACTGCGAGGAACCGCAGAACAAAGAGAACCACTAAAACTAATGAAAAATACTCAGCACACTCAAAAATATAAAGAGACAAAACTAATAGCTACCAGTATCAAGAAAACACTTTCTTGTCAGGAGAGAGAGCACCTCAGAGGCAGTGTTGCTCAGCCCAGCAGAGAAAAAATTCTGAAGCCTCCTTCTCTCTCACTGCTCAGCACATTCTCTAGCTTCAATCTGATTGGCTAATTCATAATACTCATTCCCATACATTCCACTTCTGGGGCAGTGCTGGCTAGTCAACTACCTGCAATAGTTACTGATGCTAAAATACCCCTGGGGTAAGAAGTGGTCCTTCTATTACGGCTACCTCCTTAAGCATTCTCAGGTGTAAGCTCTCAGGTCCAGTAGATTTATCCACTTTTAACCCCTGCCTCCTTCCAGACTCTTTATCCATTTAACAGCGTTGTGCCTTCCCTGGCTTACAGTACAATCTCCTCCTAAACAGAACATAGCCATGGACCATGATGTCCCTTCTTAGAGAGGCCTAGAGTGTTTCCAAGGATTCTGGCATTTAAGCTGGCTGCCTTCAGAAACTCTGCCTTTTACGCCTACCCCATCCACTTAGCAGACTGATCTTACTCATTCCGTGTTGTACTGCTAACCTTTCCTTCCTTGTCACCTGATGTGATTCCCACTCTCCACTGCATGATCCTTCCCTGTTCCTTATCTAGGTTGCCTCGTGCCATTGATAGACCGCGCCTAATGGGAGAGTGCTAGCTAGGCCTCCCTCTTCCGAGTTTACTGTGTGGCTGTCCCAAACCGCAGTCTCCTTTTACATGTTTAAGCCTCCCAAAATGTATGCCTCGAAGCTATTTTGAAATCCCTCTAGTTGTTACTGCTTCCATATGACAATGTACAAAACTAAGATGACTTTAAAAAAATATTTCTAAAAATTCAGAATTTTGGCTGTACTTCAGCCTATTTCAGGTGGAACTTTTCCATTTTTAATCTCCATCGTCATCTTGTACCTTTAATAGTACTGCGCACATTTCACTCATTTTTAGCAACCCCTTATCTTCATTTCTTTGGCAAACTATGCCTGTGAAAGAGTGAGGATAATAAATTAGTTACAGTACAGATGCTTACATAATCTCTGAAGAAAAATCATTCATCTGTTTTGGAACTATGAAAAAGGGACTAATTGTCTCAGTGGACTTACCCGGTTACCAAAACTCAAATAAATAAATAAATAAGATGGCCATTACTTATTAGTCTGCAGTCTGATCCAACGCATTATTCACCACATTGCTTTGTGAGGGGGTATTTGTGCAATAAGGTTTTAATCAAAACCAGACTAACACTGTTGAAATAAAGTGGTGAATTAAGCAATAATGCACAACAGGGTGTAGGTTGTGCTGGGATAACCTCACGCCTCAGATGGTTGGGCACAAGGCCGCTGGCCGAGTGCGTCCAATGCCCCAGAAGTGAGGTTATCGCAGCACAATCCACACCTGGAGTGCATTATTGATATTATACAATGGCTCGTTTGTAAAACATGCATAAAAAAAGATGAAAAAATACATTTAAAGTAATTATTTTTTTGAATACTTAGGTATACTTTACAAAAAAATAGTGCAGATTTATTGTTCAGCCAGTAGGTGAAGCTACTGTTTTTTTGCTGTGGCTTTGGTCTTTCTTCAGCAACCTGTGTTACTGCAAACAGTCTGTTAATATGCTTGTGCCTTGGTGTTTGTGTGTGTTCTCTGATGGTTTTCCATTTCTGTTTCCCTGTGTTTCTGTTGTTTTAACTGGCTGTTTAAGCTACTGCTGGTTGGAAATCCGAGATTGGCACCCCCCCCCGCCTCATCCACTGTTATGATCAGCCACCCGCTGCTGTAAGGATGGAGGTAGGGAGGTGGTAATAAGTATCTTTGCGAGGGATTTGCTTTATATGGTGGAGAAAAAAAACATAAGAATTTTACTTGAAGAGTGAACGAGTGTTATAAAACAAGCTGTGCAATGACTGTTTAAGCGTGCAGTTGCTTGCTCACTCCAGAGCCAATCTCTGAGCTGATCCCAGTGTCTGCTTGAAAGTAGTGGGAGGAGGGCTTTATCTTAGTTAACTTGTAGAGGGGACACAATGCAGTTAATGAGGATGCTAGCTTGTTCAGAGACATAAAAATACATTGAATTTCCATGGAGCTTTTTTTGGGAGGAAGCAAGTTGTGTCAGCGAATCATGTGACTGGCAGTTACAGTCTCCGTGGTTCATTGAAGCTGCTCCGCTCTGTTTGGTGAAGAAAAAAATGCTATGAATATTAATTAATTATTATTATTTTTTTTTTTAAATCATCTTTATCGCCCCAAGCCACCAGCTACCTCTGCTCAGTCATGGACTGCGGGGCTTCCACCCTCACAACGGCTGCAACCCTCTGATACCCCTGGGGTGGGGCTGTGGCACCCTGGCCTAGCACCACAGACATCGGGATTGGTTGGAGGGCCAGCCTGGGGGGCTAACTGAAGCACACGGTGAGCGTCATCTAGGGCGGCCGGCAGCTCCCTCAGTTTCCTGGTTTTCTGGGGGGGCGGGATGTGCAATGACATCCTGTGTCCGCCACGCCCCCTGGAGTGCTGCTTTGCACCAGTAGCTGCAGTGCCCCCGACCTCCACCAGGGGTCCGTCAAGCACCAGACAGGCTCCCAATCCTCCCCCCGGAGAAGGACAGCAATCCACGGGATGCTCCATCCTTCTCTCCCCAGCTGGCCCTCCAGGAATATTAACTTTTTTATATGGAAACTGTGCCTTAACCTTCAGTTTGATGGAACTGGTGTTTCTGAGGTGGTGATATTGTGTGTGTGTGTGTGTGTGTGTGTGTGTGTGTGTGTGTGTGTGTGTGAGGTACAGGCTGAATTTCTTTACCGCAGCAGCAGGGAGTGGGGGTAACCTTCTGGAGGGGAGGCATGATTTGTAACACGGTCATGCTTGTTTAGAATGGGTAGCAGGGAGAAATAATTTTCTTGGGAAAATGTTGCATATCCAGTTGTCCAGATACACTGCTGGCTGTTTGGGGGTTTAGGAACCACGGATACTGAAAATAGCTTGCAAGCAGGAATTGGTGAAACTGGTGTGAAGTGGGATCATTGAAGTGCGTGGAATAATTCCGTTAATGTTGCTGTGGTCTTCTGAGTGCCGTGACTAGACCTGTGATGCTGTACTGGGATAACATCATGGGTCCAGTCCTACACTGACCAATCAGAGTACAGGATGCCATTGTATAATCTGAAATGTTTCAGAAACTAAGAGCCAAGTGGTACACTGAGCAGTGGGGCAGGTCATAAGGCTGAAGCTTACCCTCAACAAAAGCCTATTGAGTGGTGGTTATACAGTATACCACCAGCAAGTCTTAACTCCATCCAGCAAACAGTCCCAAAAATACTGTACGGTAAGCAAGTCAACACATCTGAAGATACAAAATTCTGGACATGTAATCCAATGCAGTAAAATACTTTCTTCTAGGGGATCCATTAGAATACAATAACCTCTTTTGGGGATGATTCCTGGAGCATTGTGGTGTATGTGAACCACTTAGCCTCCCCTTCACCACTGAGAGTCATTCTCAGCAGCATGGCAGTGCCAAGAGGTACTGCCAATCATGTGTGTCCCAAGGCAATCACAGACCACAATCATCCAGAAGGGACTTGATGGGCTTTCAGTCCATGTAGCACTTGAACATTCTCTTTCTGAACACCACGCAAACAGAACTGCCATTCCTGACACCTTGCAGGGATAGTGTTAGATGGGCTCCCCACATAACCACAGAGAGCTGTCTTCATGTCTAAATGACAGTGGATCTTCAAATTAAATAGAAAAACAAATGGATCTCATTGGTTGCATAATTGTTACTAATAAGCTTAACATTCAACTCATACCAAGGTTTTCTGAATGAACCAAAACACAACGTGTGTGTGTGGGGGGGGGGTCTTATTCAAATGGCAACTCAGTCATACACAAAACAGCACCACAAGCCAGACAGAACCTTAAGAATTCTTAAAGCAGCAATATATGTTAGTCAGCCAAAAATGTCACCATATATTGTAGTTTAAGCAAAAAATGCATTTCTGACATCCCTAGATTCCTCTTTGGTGTATTTTCACTTCTCTCAGATATTTCTTAACAGCTTTTTAGTTATTTTGTAATTACTCACACCACTAAAACCGTCCGCCACTCACAATTTAAAAAAAACTCCTGTTGAGGTTGCCTGTTGAATGTACATACTACATTCTAACTACGGAAGTATCAGAATGCTGCTAGCATGCCTTTTTGAAGGTATATAGCACAGCACTCTACCAAGATGGTCATTTTTGTCATGGAGGGCATGGCACAGAAATGGGACATTTAAAAAACTTCAAAATCCCATATCATATTTCAGGAATGAAAGAAAGAAGAAATATGGGTAAATTAATATTTTTGCCAGGAAAACATTGTTAAAAAAAACCCTATAAGGTGACAAACACTGCTGCTTTAAGTGGTTCTTCTCAGGGAACTGACTCTGGAAATACTGATACTGGTCAGTACAGCAGGAAGTAGAACACCTGTCCCATCACACATACACTCACTCACCTCTGGTTCAATTACTTTCCCTCAGTTAAGGAACAGCTGCCTTCTGATTACTTTGTGGGGGGGGGGGATGAGCCGTTCCACACTGAAAATCCTTCTTTCTACCTCTATCTCTCTGGCAACAAGCGCTGGATTATATCCATTGATGGGAAAGCATAAAGGCAATGACCCAAAGCCCTGCCTTGTCATCTGGGATGTGGTAACAATGCCAGCTGTCATCCCCAAAGTCCTCCCTTGCATGCTGCTTGCTCCTTGATCTACCTTCCACCCACCAATCACCCACAACCAGTAGTGCTGGAGTCCAGCTCTTCTGGGCCCCAATAAGCATGGGGATAAGGATGCCAAAATGACAAGGCAGAATGGTCGAGAGGGGAGCCAGTCCTTCATACAAGTTGACATCAAGATAAAACAAGCATTTGTCAATGCCAAATGTTTGCTTGTTGGTATTAACATTGGAAATGCAGGAGTTAGACAGATACAGAATAGGAATGGCAGTAAAGTACTGAACTTCACGCCAACCCCACCTCCACCCTGCAGAGATGGACAGGCATTGGGGTATGCAATTGGGTCGCCCATAACGTTCATGCCATTTCACCTCACTCTACCCTGCAGACACTGACAAATGTGGAGGTGTGCCTAGGGGGGTTCGACTTTACAGTCACCCCATTCCATAAGGACATATGCTGAAATGGGTGCAGTATAGGAGAATGGGGTGAACTCTGAGGCCGAAGAGTCCAAGACACACCTCAATGCCTGTCACTGGCTGCAGGGTGGGGGTGGAATGGCATGAGCAGTATAGCCAGCAGTCCAAAGGCACACCCCTGATGCCTATCAGTCTGTACAGGGTGGGACGTTATGGTTAGAAACCCTAATGCCCGGAGTTTGTTATATTTGCACTACAAATTTTCAACATGGCCTTTTTGTGACCCCCACCTCATGAAAGCATTTGGGACCTCTTCTCATTAACAGTGGCACTGTGATTTTGTTAATGTGTCCTGAACTTTGAGTTCCCACAGTGACTGTGCCATTGTGTGCCAGATGTACAAAAACACAGATTGGGCAGGATGTGAAGAATGACAGCTGTACCATTCATAGGGAGGTGTGAAGAGATGGCAATGTTGAAAATCTGTAGTGAAAATATTAAAAATGCTCGAACTTCCGAGCATACGTGGAAACTGTGCAATGCATGTGCGTAACACCGTTATTTAGCGGAATTATTTCACCAAATTTTCAACATAGGCGTTTTATGACCTCTGCTCATGAACACTGTCACTATGATTTTCTTAATCTGTCCTTAACATTGATTTTCCACAGCGACCATGCTATTCTGCGCCAGATGTGTAAACACATTTCAGGCAGGATATAAAAAATGACAGCTGTACTGTTCATAAGGAGGTGTGAAAAATGCCAATGTTGAAAATCTGGAGTGAAAATATTACAAATGCATGAAATTACAAGGGTGCGTGGAAACTCTGCAATGTACGCTCATAACACAGTCATTTTATGGACTTTTGTCACTAAATTTTCGATATAGGCATTTTAGCACCTCTGCTCACGAACAGTGTCACTGTGATTTTCATAATCTGTCCCGAACACAGACTTCCCACAGCGACCACGCTATTGTGTGCTGGAAGTGCGAAAACACATTTTGGCCAGGATGTGAAAAATGACAGCTGTACTATTTATAAGGAGGTATGGAAAAATGCCAATGTTGAAAATCTGGAGTGAAAATATTATAAATTTGCAAAGTTACGAGTGTGCGTGGAAACTGAGCAACGCACGCTCATAAAAGTGTCATTTTTTGGAGTTTTTCCACCACATTGGCAACATAGGCTTTTTGAGAGCCCACCTCATGAACAGTGGCACTACTGTTTAATTATTCAGTCCTGAAAGGTGATTCTGCGCAGTGACCGCGAAATCACCTTTTGGGACCGAATAACGCCATGACAGTGACTGAATTCACGAGGAGGGGTCCCAATAACCCAATGTTGAAAATTTGATGCCAAAAGTTGAAAAAATGGCAGAGATATCCACATAAGTTGAAAAAAAATCTCTTTTTCTGCCATTATACAGCTTACCAGCATTTCTTCAGTTCGAGGTCAGCTTTTAAGAGTGCAGACGTGTTCCCGGTCCACCTAAGATAGTCGCACTGGGCTCCGGAGGCAAGTATGGGGTGGGTGTGTGTGGGGAGGCAGGGTGCGCAGAGGGTGGGTGCAGGTTGGAGGAGAGGGGCATGAGACACTGCGAGGAACAGTTTTCTTGGTTTCAGGGAGGCAAAAAAAAAAAAAAAAAAAAAAAAGGCGTCGCGGGAAGGTTTTTGTTTTTCAGGCTTGCTTTGGTCACACTGGGGTGGGCTCCCAGTGTGCCATCTGCGCATTGGGAGGGAGGACTGGAGCCGATGGGGATTGGCCTCTAATTGACACACAACAAATGGGGGAGTTGCTGATGGGAAGTGGGCTCTGTCGGCAAATGAACTGGGTTGAGGGCATGCAGACAGGGGGATTGGGCACCCCCATCAGCTTTCATGGGACTCTGAGGTGGACAGTGATAGCTGACGCCATGTTCATGAAACTGTTATACCCGGCAAGGTACCACCCTGCAAAGACGGGTCGCTTCCTCATTGCAGCAAAATGGTTGAGACTGCAATGATGAGGCGGCCCCTGATTGCGGGCAGCCAAATTGTTTCAAGTTGGTGGCATTTCTGCAGAACCAGTGTCATCAGGACAGTGGGCCTGCATTGGTTGAACACTGGCAAGCCCACAAATGCAGTGCCGGCATTGGCCGCCACCATGCCGTACCTCCGCAACCCCCTTCTCTCCTAAGCTGCCACATAATGTTTCTTGCACATGCGCGCAAACATAAAAATGCTTGTTGATGAAAAGAACGTCTTTTAAGCAGTATGTTTTCAATGGCCAAATAAGGTGAGCTAGGAGTAGGTAGATGTAAGAGAGAACAGACACCAGGCAGAATGATAAAGTGCTTCTATCCCTTAAAGGTCCGGCTGTAGACAGAGGGTCGAATACAGTAGTCAAAACATCTGCATATGCAGTTTGGTTGCCCCGTTTTCATTAACACATTTAACCAGGATAGTCAGCTTGAGCAGAGGATAGCTCATTCACAGGAGAGTCCTGGGGCCAGATGGCACATGCATTCAACACAGGTTCGACATCACAGCACCTTGAAAAGAACACTAATCAACGGTAATATAAACCAACATTTAAAAACGTGACACTTTGGGGAGCAGACATAGGCAACCAGAGCCTCAAGAGACATCAGTATTTATTCAGACTGTATATTGTGGTTTATGACCCTAGAAATTTTAGGCAATTATTTGTCTCAAATAAAAGTGCGACAGGGAATTTTCAAAGTGGGGTCACTCCACTTCTAATGATTCTGGGCATGATATACAGCCAGTGGACAGGGAGCCAATAGATAACGCGCTGCAAGATCATTTCTCATACAGTCTAGCACTTACATCTGTATTCAGCAGCATGCATCCACATGGGAATGTGTGCTGCCACAAGCTGCATTCACTTATTAGGGCTGTGAGTGGAGCCTACAGCCCTATTGGGATCGGATCATAGCTCTGAAAAATGGCCGATCATGGAACCTTCCAAATGCCCAACGGAGCTTGAAACCCTCCGCCATGACTGGCTGCTACGGAATAACAGCTGCGCTATTCTGGCTGTTACTTCCGCATTCTAGTGCATGAACTGCGCATGCATGACTTGCGCACATGCGCAGTTCTGCTGGCATCGGCATGTTGTGAATGGCAAAATGCAGAATGCCACTCACTGCAACTGCGCATGTGCAAGTGCTGCACATGCGCAGTTGTGTCTCCACCACCAGCACCGGAAAACAAAGTACAAAAAAAAAACAAACTCCCACAGCCTCCCACTGTTGCTGTCCTCCCTGCTCCCTCCATTCCAGTCTGTGCGCTGACATCGGGGTCCTCAATTCCTGTGTCGGCATTATGAGGCACCCTCAACTCATGTGGCACACTTCCCCCTTTCCCCCCACCTCCCCAATCAGGGTGCCCAATCCCCATGTTGCCATGATGTACCCACCCCCCACACTCATGTGGCACACTGGGAGCCCACCCCAGTGTGCCCAGATTTGTCTCGTTTCTTGTTCACCTGTAAAAAAGAAAATGATCCCTCATTGTCCCTCCACTTGTGTTTTTTTTTTTTCTGTAAGAAAGTAAATGGTTTCTCATCACTCCAGTCCCCTTCCCCATCCCCACCCTCTCACTAAGCACCCCCTCTTAGCCCATTCTTGCCTCTTGAAGTCGGCACAGTCTTCTTCTCTGGACCAGGACACATCTGCACTCTTCACAGCCGAACCGCAAACTGAAGAATCAAAGGTAAGCATGCTATAATGGCATTTAATGGGGTTTCAACTTATCTGATAACTCGCCATTTTTGGAACTTTGTCGAATTTTCAACATGAAAGCTTGGGACCCCACCTTGTGAAAACTATTACTGTCATTTTGTAACACTGTCTGTAAAGGTGATTTTGTGGCCATTGCATGGAATCACCTTTCGAGACTGATTCACGAAATGACAGTATCACTGTTCATGAGGTGGGGTCCCAAAAAGCCCATGTTGCAAATCTGGTGAAAAAATTCCAAAAAATGACTGCATTATGAGCGTGCATTGCGCAGTTTCTACTCACCCTCCTAACTTTGCCAGTTTTTAAAATCTCCACTCCACATTGCCATTTTTGCACATCTTCAAAACAGTACAGCTGTCATTTTCCACATGCTGCCCAAAATGTGTTTTCGCATCTCTGGCACAGAATAGTGTGTTCGCTCTGCAAAATCACCTTTTGGGACACATGAATAAAATGACACTGGCACTCTTCATGAGGAGGGGTCCCAAAAAGGGCATGTTGAAAATCTGGTGCAACACCTCCCAAAAAATGGCCAAGTTACAGCCGGGTGTTGAATAATTTCTATGCACATGTGTAACTTTGGTCACTTGGCAGCTCTTCACAGCCTTATCAGCACTGGCTAGAACTTGTTGAAATTTGGCAGAGTTTAGAAAATATCACCCATGATGCTAGGGGGTGTTGAATGCACTGCGTGCTGGTGGATGCAGACACATCTCAAATTATTTCTGCATCTGGGTTTCTGAAAATAGGTGCCCCCATGTATGCAGTTTAAATTAATGAGCAGAAAGAAAATGCTTGAAAAGGGACCCGAAATATAGAATGATGGCAGGATCAGGATAGGGTTACCAGTTTCTTTCAATTAAAACAATAAAGAGACAGCAAGTATCCAATCTTATAGTTTAGTTTTTCTCTCTGGATCATCCTAGCCCATTTTGTGCTTGAACACCCCATGGTAGCCCCTTATCCCCACTGTAAAATAAATTAAAATAGGAAATAGTACTAAAACCATGGCCTGTAGTTTTTTTTTCTTACCGCCAACATCTGGAATTGTCTGTGCAAGATCTTGCCTGTAATGGGGCAAAAAAAAGAAGAAATTGGTTCAGTTGGATTAAATTATTCCAGTACTGTATTGTAAATGAACATTAGGTAATCACTGTCTTTTTTATTTTATTTTTTTTTTTTTATTAACACAGAACTGGACAATACCACAGGCAAAACACATTGCAGCTGATCATTATGAGAAGGTGTACAGCAGGATAGTTCTGGCTGATAGCTCATAACACTATATGTTAAAAGGACAGGTAGAACATATAATAATAATAATAATAATAATAATAATAATAATAATAATAATAACAACAACAACACCACCACCACCACCACCACATACAGGGACCATTAGGATCAGCTGAGCTCTCAGACTGATCAGTGATGAGTGAGCACTACAAATATGAAGTGGATAAAAGTCTTGCAGTAAAAAAATAATACCCAGGTCAGTATTCAGGGTACAAAGAAGTCATCTGTTGACATTATATATCAGACCTTCACAAAAGTGAAGTGGGTCCAAGACAGAGGCAGGAAACTACAGACCTGTCAGTCTGACCTCTGTGGTAGGGAAAGTGATGGAGTCGCTTCTGAAGGAAAGAATAGTCAAGTACCTAGAGGCCAGTGGAGCACAGGACCCAAGGCAGCATGGGTTCACAGCGGGAAGGTCATGTCAGACGAATCTAATAGATTTATTTGACTGGGTGACCAAAGTAGACGACCAGGGAGGGGCTGTGGACATGGCCTACCTAGACTTTAGCAAGGCATTTGACAGTCCCACACAAAAGATTAACAGTCAAATTAACCAGCCTGGGAGTGGGACCCAGGGTGGTAGCCTGGGTAAAACATTGGCTGGACAACAGGACACAGAAGGTAATTGTAAATGGAGTCCATTCTGAAGAAAGGGGGGTTACTAGTGGGGTACCACAGGGTTCAGTACTGGGTCCAGTCCTTTTTAATGTCTTCATCAGTGACATTGCAGAGGGTCTGAAGGAAAGTATGCCTTTTGCAGATGACACAAAAATCTGCAACAGGGTTGATACACAAGGAGGCGTGGAAAGGATGAAAGGGACTTGGCAAGGTTGGAGGAATGGTCAGAAGTATGGCAGCTAGGATTCAATGCAAAGAAGTGCAAAATAATGCACCTGGGAAACAAGAACCCAGGGGAAAAATACACAATGGGTGGGGAGGTAGTAACAACAACAAAAAAGGAAAGGTACCTGGGGGTAATCATATCAGATGACCTTAAGGTTAGCAAGCAATGTGAGAAGGCAGTAGGGAGGGCTGGGGGTATACTGGGATGTATAGGGAGAGGCATCAGCAGCAGAAAACAGGAAGTTGTTATCCCTCTGTACAGCCAGTTGGTGAGACCCCATCTGGAGTACTGTGTCCAGTTCTGAGACCCCATCTCCGCAAGGACATAGACAGGATAGGCGAGTCCAGAGGAGGGCAACTAAATGGTGCAGAGTCTGCAAGAGAAGCCGTATGAGGAGAGACTAAAGGAGCTTAATATGTATACCCTTGAGGAAAGAAGGGAGAGGGGGACATGATAGAAACTTTAAGTACCTCAGTGGAATCAACAAAGTCCAAGAGGGTATTTTTCAGAAAGAGACTTGCAAGAACAAGGGACACAATTTAAAGATAGAAGGAGGGCGGTTCAGGGCAATGTGAGGAAGTATTTCACAGAGAGGGTAGTGGATGCATGGAACAGCCTTCCTGAGGAGGTTGTGGGGTCTAAAACTGTGGGAGAATTCAAGAATGCATGGGACAGACATAAGGCAATTCTTGTGGGGGGGTAGGAAGAAATAGGCTGTTGGTTAACTAGGATCTGCGGCCTATCCTGTAGGTAGGGAAATGGGCAGACTAGATGGGCCTAGCGGTCCTTATCTGCCGTCAAAGTCTATGTTTCTATGTGACCCAGCCCTGCCATTTGACTTGGAATTGGGGATGCCTGACTCGCAAGGTGGCAGTAATATACTCCATGACATATATTATCTAGAACTTAGAGAAAATTGAAGATTTGTCCAAGGTGTGAAACCAAAAACAGAGAGAATATCTAGGACTACAAAGAAATTAGAATACTAATTGTTCCAAAACTGGTATCCCTTCCTCGTCTTCCCTGTAATGATGATATGAGAGCCATCGAGTATTGAATTTGTCCGTCTGTAAGTGCAGCTGGGCTGTTCATGGCTTCCATTTCCTGAATATGGTGTAAGTTTCTAAAGCACTGTTGGACAGTATTCTGTTCTTTGTTAGCCAGTTTTGTGCGATTACCTTCAGCGCAGCCGCCACCAATATAAAACATACATTTCTCTGTGGCTGTCCCCTTCCGGGACCAGCCCCAACACAAAATTTTCAAAATCTAAAATAGATCGTGTGTGAAGAATGTCCTTTATTGCCTGTTTGATATCACCCCCATATGTAGCCAGTGCTGGGCAATCTCAAAATACATGAAAGTGTGTTCCCACTTCCCCACAAGACCTCCAACACAGATCAGAAGGATAAGTAATGTAGTGCTTAGATATAGCTGGTGTAATAAAATCTCTTGTACAAAATTTACATCGAAATTCTTTCCATGAAGGAGAACCTACGGTCTTATGTATTCCCTTCCATATTTCAGTCCAATGTTTATCTGACAATTCATATCCTAATTCTTCTTCCCATCTGTATTGGATTTTCTGTAAAACTAATTGATAGTTCCCTTCCAACAGTAGATTATAAATATGCAAAATAAAGTTATTACTGGCAGCCACTTACCTGCCCTCCAAACAAATGTTATACCTACTGAGGGAGGTTGTGATAAAGTTAACAACCCCGGGACAGTAAGCAGGCAATGTCTGCACTGAAGATACTTAAATAAATCTTGATTTGGTATCCAAAAGTCTCGTTGCAGCGCTGTAAAGGTTTTGATGGTTTCATCCCCAGAAATCAGACGAGACGGAAATACCAGTCCCAGACCTGCCCAGTGCTGCATAGAGTTGTCCCAACAAACTGCTAGGAAATTTGGCAAATACTGCACTGGTATGTATTGCCATACTGGTGTAAGTATTTCCCACCATAGCCTAACATCTAGCCAGACAGTCAGAGTGTACTTAGTCCAGGGATTATCAGTCACAAATCTGGTCGTAGGATCACCCAGGGAAGAACATGCAAGGGAATGCTGGGTGTGCCATCTCTTTTAAGGCTGTCCAACCCATCCTGTTTGTATGGGCTAACATTTGAATCAGCGGCAACAACTGTGCTGCTTTATAATATTTGATAACATCTGGGAGGCCCCAACCACACTGTCTTTGGAATCTGTGAGTAATGTCCAGTGGGCTCTGGGTTTCCTCCCAGCCCAAACAAAATTTGCCATTTTGTTTTCCACAAGTCTTTCCAGTGGTAAAGGCAGTGATGAAAACAAAAACAAACAGGGGAGGACATTAATTTTAACGGTTTACACCCAGTTCAAAAATGTGAGGGGAAGGATTGTCCACTGGTGCATATCTGCACATACCAATTTTAAAATTCCATAATTATATTTATAGAGGTTGGAAAGGTTGAATAGGTGGGTGGGAATCTTTATTCCCAAATATCGTACTTTGTCTCTAACCCACTTGAATGGCATAGTAGTTTTTAGATGGGGAGATATTGATCCCCTAAATCAGCAAGACCTCGGATTTATCATTATTCTCTTTATTTTTGCAGTTAATCTTTTTATTATTTTATAATAAAAATATATAACCATTTCCACATATGCAAAGTTACATAAGTAGATATACTGACCAGATAAAGCAACCCATTGGTTATTAAACAACATCTATAAAGTAAACAGTGAATACTATATCTCCTAGAATCTACGATAAGGTAACAATATTTGAAAACATATGTCTGATGAGTTCTCTAAGAATAACCCTAGAAGGTAATATCAACTGGAAGAAACAGGGGTAGCATACAGTACTTATGTGATAATGATATCAGGTTTGCTCAATATAACTATAAATTATAGACATATTGGAAAGGTTGTTAAGGTAACAAGACATGAATATAGACAACTAATAAAGAAAAAATAAAAAGGCATAAAGTAGAAAGTGAAGAAAAGACAACAGGTAAGAGACAATAGTAATAATGAAAACCAAGTGATATTAAGTAAGTATAGTCTTTATAACGTTATATATATATATGAATGGTTAGAAGTGTGTGGAGATTCTATGTAATTAAAATAGTCCCACCAGCATCTACTGTAGTCTTCAAGTCCGTCAGAAGAAATGCAAGATATGCGGTCCAGGGAAGCATATTGACTTAAGTTCTTGAGAGTATCAGAAAATTTTGGGGTTATAACAGATTTCCAATGGATAAGTATAAGAGTTTAACCTAAAGGAATAGTAGATTCAGCCATCTATTTTGAGCACAGGAAACAGTGTTGTTGAGGTTGGTTATGCCCAATATAGTGCGTTTAGGGTCTAATGTAATGGTCTGGCCTATTACTTTTTCTGCAAACTTGTGTGTAGTACGCCATAGATTCTTTCTAAGCGAACAGTTCCATAGGATATGATATAGGTCCCCATTGGGGGAATTACAATGCCAAAAGTTATTGTTATTCATTAGACCCATATGTTGTAGTACCATAGGGGTCCTATACCACAAGTGAAGGGTTTTTATTTATATAAGTGAGCTATGCTTATCTTTAAAGGTCTTCTGGCAGGAAAGCCAGCAACTATGCCACTGTGAGTCTGTTATGTTGTAATTTAGGAGCTGACTATTTGCTTTTAGCCGTGTAAGTTTGATTTGGAATGATGTCCCTAATATGTTTATAGATTGTACTGTTCAAGTTAGATGTAGTTTTCAGCCATTGCGAGATATATGGGTCATGCAAGTGTTGCTGGGGTAAATACTGAAAACAGGAATTACAAGCAGTGCGGAGCTGTAGATACTTCCAAAAGTCATGTTTTGGAAGTTTCCAAAGTGTACAAAGATCAGTAAAGGACTCTAGTCTAAGATCATTTGGTTCCAGTATATCGTTTAAAAAGAAAATGCCTCTATTTTTCCAATTACGGCACAAGACTGGGTGATTGTCCAAAGAGATAGTTGGGTTACCCCATATTGGGGCATATGCCAGAGGTGTAGGATTAGATTTGAGGTGTTTATGTATTAGTTTCCAGTAAAATACAGATGATGAAATTGTAGGATGAGATTTTAGTTTAGGAGGAAGAGTGTTATATACGTGAGAAATATTGATATTCCCAGGGGGATAGGGAGGCTTCCATATTAATCCATAATGGAGATTTAAGAAACCATTTTGCAATCTGAGTTGTTCGAAAGGCCCACATATAGGCTTGAAACCAGGGGAGACCGAAGCCGCCTCTTGACCAGTGAGAGCGGAGTTTGGTACGACTAAATCTGGGATGTTTCCCTTCCCAAAGGAAGCTGACAATTAATTTAACTTAATTAGAAAAGTGGAGGGTAAAGTTAAAGGAATATTGGCAAAAAAGGTATAAGATTTTTAGAAAGATAGACATTTTAATGGCAGATATTTTCCCATTAAATGAAAGATTCAGTAGTTTCGATCTGTCAAACATAGATTTGATACTGGATAGCAGGAGGAAAAATTAATGTCCCATATTTTGTCTAGCTTCAGGGTAATTTGAATGCCAAGGTAAGAAAAGCCCTGGGATGACCAACAAAAGCCCAAAGGGGTATTCATAGAGGGTTTACAATAGTCATTTAAAGGTAAAGTTTGGGATTTATTATAGTTCAAGGCTAAGCCAGAAAAATATGTGAATTCTTTAAATAGTTGAACCAATGGTAGACCTGCTTCTTCAAGGTTTTCTAAAAGAATTAGGAGGTCGTCTGCATAAGAAAGTGAAGGGCAGCGGGAGTTACCAATCTGAATCCCTTTAATATTGCTGACTTGTCGAATACAGGCTGAGAGGAGCTCCATAGCAAGAATAAATAAGGACGGTGATAAGAGGCATCCTTGCCTGGTACCTCTTGCTAGTGAAAAAGGAGATGAAAGCATAGAGTTGGTTAGTATTCGGGCTGAAGGGGAGGTGTATGTAGTAGCTTGATCCATGAACAAAACTTATTAGGAATGCCAAAATGAGAAAGTACAAGATATGAATAGTTCCAGTTTAAGGAGTTGAATGTCTTTTCAAAATCGATAGCAATGGTGGCTGCAGGAGATTTGAGGGATTTCGCTTTGTGAATTAGATTAAATAAGGAATGAAAATGGTAGAAGCTTAATCTAGTTTTGATAAAGCCAGCTTGGGAGTTGTGAGTTATTTTAGATACAAAAGGTTCTAAACGCAAAGTTAAAAGCTTTGCAAAAAATTTCCCATCAATATTGATTAATGATACAGGTCTGTAGCTGGATGGGAGAGAAGGGTCCTTGTCTTTTTTGGGTAGGACTGTAATAATGGCTTCAGTCATGGAGGGGGGAAGAATGCCTTTAGAAGATGATTCACAAAAAAGACATTATAAAGCAGAGGACAAAGAATATCCAAAAGTGGTTTGTAGAAATCCACGGGGAAACCATCCCCGGAGATCTGCCAGATTTCAAGCTGGATAGCGCATTTTGAATTTCTTGGAGGGTGAATGGTTTGTCCAAATTTGCTCCATCAGGATCAGAAAGGTGTGGAGCTTGTAGTTTATCTAGAAAAAGCTGGATTTGATTATTTGATGTACAATTCTGTTGCGAGTATAGCTGTTGGCAGAAAGATTTCATGATATAATTGATAGATGAAGTATCAGTGTGTGTATATGGCCTGAATGGTCTTTCATACTCACAATATGCCTATTCATTTGGTGGGATTTAAGCTGATAGGAAAGTAATTTCCCACATCTATCACCTTGTTCCCAATAATTATGTTTGAGTCTAAAAAGGGCTAATTCAGCTTTGCGAGAAACAAGTTCGTTAATTTTTATTCTTAGTTGGAGAATTTCAAGGTGAAGTTGGGTTTGGGTTTATTGAGTTAAAATATAGATTTTCATTGATTTTTAGGGATTTTTGCAATTCGACTAGTTGAGACTCTTAATTTTTTCCTATGGACAGCATAGCTAATTATTTTACCTCTAATGGTGGCTTTTAATGCTTCCCAAACAGTATACATAGATACGTCAAGGGTATTATTAAAAGAAAGGTGTTCATGAATTTGATTTCTAATCCAGGGAATGAATTCCGGGCCCTTAAGTAGAA
The DNA here is from genome assembly GCA_016271365.2 of Neoceratodus forsteri. Lineage (NCBI taxonomy): Eukaryota > Metazoa > Chordata > Ceratodontiformes > Ceratodontidae > Neoceratodus > Neoceratodus forsteri. The sequence goes on along the minus strand of CM057456.1, from coordinate 158,024,216 downwards.
GTGGGTAGAGGTGCCATGACAAGGATTTAGGGGATGGAGGACCCCATAACAAATGAAGCTTAATTGGAGAGTGGTCTGATATTATAATTGGTAGAATGGATGTATCTATTTTGTCAGTTATAAGAGAGGAGGTAAACCAGTAGTCAATTCTACTATAGGATTGATGGCGTAGAGAGTAAAAGGTATAGTCACGGTCCCTAGGGTGATGAAGTCTCCAAATATTAGAAAGGTTAAAATCTTTCAAAAGCATAGATAGAGCATTAATGCTTCTAGGATGAGAGTCAACCAGTGAGTTACTTCTGTCGAGATGGGCCTCCAAAGCGAAGTTAAAATCACCGCCAACTAAGATGGGTGAGTTATAATTATTGTCTGTTAAAATATGTTGAGATAAATTATGAAAAAAACTCAGGTGAATCTGAGTTAGGGGCAAAGACATTAACTAACATAATGAGGCCTGTAGGGGTATTGAGTGTAACTATTACCCATCTGCAGTCCGGGTCTGTAGAGGTTTTTATGAGGGCCCAGTTAAGATTTTTATTAATCAGGATAGCCACCCCCCACTTTTTTTGAGGTAAAGGATGCGGAGTAAATTTGACCAACCCAATCCCCTTTTGAGCCTGTAAACATCTTCAGTTAAGAGTTTAGTCTCTTGTAAGAAAGCAATATGTACTTTATGTATTTTAAGATATGAAAGGATTTGCTTACGCTTACAAGGAGAATTGAGTCCCTTAATGTTCCATGAATATAGTATAAGATCACTCATATTAAATAAAAAATTAAGAAATAACTATGGCTATATTTAAGGGACTCATATAGATTCTTTAGGCTAGAGGATGATGCAGGCCCATAGGGGACAGTATGTAGGCACATAGAGGTATGCAGGACTATATTATTGAATAGAACTAAAGATATAAAGCGCTAATATCCCATATGTGTCTCTGAAAAATTATAAAGAGAGAAAGTTTCAAACATTTGCCAAAATAAAAGGAAACTTAACCACTATAGTACATAATACTATATCACTGAGTCGTATAAATAGCTATGAGTCGGAACAAATACCAGAGACTCACTCACTACACAACTGGGCGTGAATAAGTCTAAGTAACTCTATGCAAAACAGCTCATAAAAAGCTGTAAATTTAAGCTACAAACCTTACAGAAGACCTACAATAAGTGTTGTAAATGGTCCCCAAGAAGGAACCAGAATCATTGCATTATTGCCTATGAAAAAAGAACAATTAAAAAAAGTAGTTTAGATCCAGGAGATACTGCTGTAGTTGAGGTTGGAGCAGTATCCATAAACTAATAAAACTTAAACGTGCCATTTTATTATGCTAACAATATAGTGTAGAATGAAGGCTGAAGAGGTGATTAAATTGGGTAGAGAGTTCACACATTCATTTAAATAAGCTGAAGTAAAATATATAGATGGTAGCATATAATTCAAAAGAGTTTGTAATAAATGTTTGTCATTTATGAGGCAACAGGATACTTTAAATGTAATAGTATATCCTTGGGAGATTGGGATAGATACTTAGTTAAAAAAAAAAAAAATACCACCTTGAATATTCATATTGAGGTATGAGAATATCGTAAATCAGGTTTCGAGGCTCTTAAATTTATCAATATATAGGCATGTGATTGAACTATAAATGGCACAAGTATTGAATATAGCCTGGTTGTAGTTTAAAATATACATAGAAACAGCTGGGTGACAAGACCTGATTTGGCAGAGTGAGTCCAACTATAGGATGTATATATATTTTTTTATTTTATTGGCTATAATATCCAGGCTTTGAGACTGGATGTATCCCTAAGTTTAATGTGCCATCTCTTGTATGTATCACAAGGGTCATTACAGCCAAGAAAATAGCCTGTGATATATACTGACATGATGAAAGTTAGGGAGAAAACAGAAAAAAAATATATATATGGGGGTATGGAGGGGATTAAAGGGTATGCATTAAAGGGTTTGAATTAATATCTGTGAAGATCAAATGCTCTCAAATTGAAAAATGGGAGAAGTGAATATGCCATCCATTGTTGTATTTATAAAACATAGGTTGGTACCCAAGTTGTCTCATGAATGAAGTCTATATTAGAAGATGTAAAGTATTAAAGGTAGGTAGCTACCCCTCATATATCTTACAAATGAAGGCTGAGTGAACTGCAGCAGATGTTAAAAGAATTACTGCATAGGTAATTACCCTAATAGCCCATAAAGTAGCTGAGAATCATGAGGTATGACTTTAAGATATATATTCTGCAACAGTTTGTAACCTGATAAAATCAAAATGCCAAATGCATCTTAAACAGGCAAGGGACTGATGAATATAGAGCCTGCATAGAAAAAAAAAAACATTACTATTATTGACACTCATTAAGTTACTAGTTAATGTTCTGTAGAATAAGATGGACAGAAGGAACACTGATAGAGAAAAATTGCAATGAGATTTATAATTTAAGCAAGTAATACAGGGAGCAAAAGATGAAGTGATTAAGTGCTTTTGCACCATGACTGCGATGTACAGCTTAGAGCTGTAACAACCAGCTGGCAGTGACAGTTGTGATTTCAAAAACAGATATATGCATCGCGGTCTGAGCTAGGGTGCAATAATTACCCTATGAGATCCAAAGAAGTGAAATTTGTATGAGGTTGACAGTATTGGTTGTAAGGAAGTGCGTTTTCAAATAGTCAGATGGAGTTACGCTTAGAGGAAATCACGGAGCTGGCATTGTCTATTTTTGACCTTTCCCCTGCGTTTCTTCTTTGGGCTGGGAGGAAACCCAGAGCCCACTGGACATTACTCACAGATTCCAAAGACAGTGTGGTTGGGGCCTCCCAGATGTTATCAAATATTATAAAGCAGCACAGTTGTTGCCGCTGATTCAAATGTTAGCCCATACAAACAGGATGGGTTGAACAGCCTTAAAAGAGATGGCACACCCAGCATTCCCTTGCATGTTCTTCCCTGGGTGATCCTACTACCAGATTTGTGACTGATAATGAATCCCTGGACTAAGTACACTCTGACTGTCTGGCTAGATGTTAGGCTATGGTGGGAAATACTTACACCAGTATGACAATACATACCAGTGCAGTATTTGCCAAATTTCCAGGCAGTTTGTTGGGACAACTCTATGCAGCACTGGGCAGGTCTGGGACTGGTATTTCCGTCTCGTCTGATTTCTGGGGATGAAACCATCAAAACCTTTACAGCGCTGCAACCAGACTTTTGGATACCAAATCAAGATTTATTTAAGTATCTTCAGTGCAGACATTGCCTGCTTACTGTCCCGGGGTTAACTGTCAAAAGGCTTGACTGGAGAGCTCGCAATTATTTCAGCCCATGATGTTTCTGCCGATAAGGTGCCAGTAGACCTTTTAGCTGAACTTTGGGATGATTGAGCGCAATCAAGCTTTTGAATAGCCTCCTGTGAGGGGAGTATATCTGCTTCTTCTTACTCCAACAATGAAAACTTTTTGGAGAGAGGAATTGGGGAGGAGATTTTTTTTGTTGTGCTGAGATGGACGTGGGAGAATGGAAGTTTCTTCATTCTCACAGCATACATGTTTGGCAAGTCATGGACTGGAGTTTTTTGCTTGTATACAAGCGGAGAGCCTAGCGGGGATAATCCTTTTCCTGTTTTCTAATGGGACTGTACTGGGCACTTCGCTTCCACCCTGTTGCAGTTCAGACCTCACCTCAGGATTAAGAGGGCTTGTGCTGATGTGAATCGAGGAGTCCACACGGTGAGAAAAGGCCAATTCTTTAAGGTTCATATTCAGGTATGTAGCGAGTGCTTCAGGGGAACCAAAATCTTTAAATGAGCTGCCGGTAAAAAGGCGCATTGTAGCCAGGTAGCGTAATGCAAATTTAATACCCTTTGACGTAGGATCATTTTTAATGGGTTGAAAGCCTTTCCTTTGTTTATTACTTCTTTTGAAAAGTCTCTAAAGATAGAGATTTTATTTTCTTGCCACAGTAATTCCCCGATTTCTCATGCTTTCTTCAGTATCAGTTCAGTGTGGGAGAAGTTTAAAAATCTAGCAATAATAGATCGAGGCCTCTGATCTGGGTGCGGACATGGGCCTAGGGATCTGTGAGAGCGTTCAATGAGCAGCTCTAGGTCGGGTGGCAGTTTAAGCACTGCTGGAAGCACATGAGACAAAGCAGTGGTGTCCCCAATTTCAGAGCCTTCAGGGAATCCAAGAAAAAGATTATTCCTGTAATTTCTCTGTCATCTATTTTGAATTGTAAAGCTTTGATCGTTCAATGGTGATGCACCATGGTGCAGCACCATTGAATATGGCAAGGTCGGCACATACACTGTGCATGGCACAGTGGCACTGCACCAGCACAAGCCACAGATAAGGAACACAGGGAAGCGCCAGCACAAACGCAGTTGCACTAGGTGCATCACCCGCGATATTCAGCAAAGGGCATGCAAATGAGGCCATAAGCTATGCAAGATGCAACAGGATCCATTTGCATGTCATTATGGCCCAATCTGCATGCCTTGCACCCTGGCGAAGTGAGCCCGACGCCCTGCAAAGAATGACCTATGCACAGTGGGGGTCCTGGGGCATCCCCCACCCCCGTAGCCATGATCGCGGTAAAACCGCAGTACAACATGTCCCTGGTAATATAGTGGACTCCCTCCCTCATGTCCCCAATCGGCGGGTAAAGTAGATTAAATGAGCCCTGGTAGTCTAGTGGTACCCCCCCTCCCGTTGCTGCAATAGCTCCGTAAAACACATCCCTGGTGATCCAGTGGCACCCCCATCCCTCCACCCACACAGATCCCTGCTCCCACCCCATCATTGGCAGGTGGCGGCAACCTTCCCGCATACTGCCCGGCCGCCCTCGGATGACAGGTACAGTATGGGCTGTAAGCCCATTGGTCCACAGTGTGGACCAATAGGCTTGCAGGGCATACAGTACTAGACTGACTTCATTCACATATTTGGGTCCATCTAGTACAGTGTGCCCTGCAAGCCCATTGGTGCACACTGTGGACCAATGGGCTTACAGTCCATACTGTACCTGTCATTCGGCAGGAGGCTGGGCGGTATGCAGGCAGGTTGGAGCCCCCCGCCGACGACTGGGGGGAGCAGGGTGGCCATGGGGTTCTGTGTAGGTGGGAGGGGCAGGGGGTGCCACTGGATCACCAGATATGTGTTGTACGGAGCCATCATGGCAACGGGCTGGGGGGGTACCACTAGACTACCAGGGCTCAGTTAATCTACTTTACCTGCCGATCAGGGACACGGGAGGGAGGGGGGTTACCACTAGACTACCAGGGTATGTGGGTGCTTCATGACAGTGTTTTGGGTGGGCGGGAGGCCACCAACGGCTGGTGGCTGCTGTGTTGTGCCTTGTTGTGTCCTCCAAATGTCAGAGACCCAGCTCCCCCACTAAGTTTCTCAAGAGTTTATCCACTCCCTTATTAGTGACAGCTTGTCCCGAAGATCTATCCACGAAGCCCCCCCAAAAAAAAAAATTATTTGCCCTTGCAACAGTGAGGTTATCTTATAGAATCTAGTTGGATCCACATTAGGGGCATACGTATTTATCAAATGAATTTTTTTCTCCCTGTAAGGAGCCCATGACCCAAACATAATGACCCATGTAGCCCATTTCAGAAGATTCCACCACGAAGGAGCTATTACATTTAATCAAGATCGCCACCCCTGCCTTCTTACTCCAAAGGTGTGATGCTGCCACCACCTGCCCCACCCACAGCCTGCAAAGCTTAAGATGTTCTTGCACCAAAAGGTGAGTCTCCTGTAGAGATACTACATCACAATGTAGCCTTCTAAGTTCGTAAAAACAATGTCCTTTTTACCAGTGAGGTCACTCCTTTTATATTGTAGGAAATTATGTAAGCAATAAGGCACTCCAGGATGTGTGTTAGACACTAACACAGGGCTAGGAGGCATTGTGAGGCATGAGGCCGCAGGCCGAGTGCGTCCAACCTCCTAGCCATGTGTTAAAGTGTCCAACACACACCCTGAAGTGCCACACTGCACTTATGAAATGGCTGGCAATGTTTTCCTCACAAAAAACACGTTTACAAGTGTTCTTTTTTTGTATTTTCTCTTATGACAAAATTACAACGCAGGAAAAAGTAGCTCCATAAATGGATCACAACAGACCACATTTTTAATGCAAAATTGTTAACCAACAGTCATTTAAAATAAACTACTTTTAGTACATTAAAGTGTTATGTAAAACCAAACTGATTATTTTAATCAGGTCCTAAAATAGTCATATGAAAACGAATGCATTTTAACATGAAAACGAATGCATTTTACAAGATTTTGATAACATCGTTAAACACAGTTTTAAAACTGATAAGTCATTTCATTTTGTATATTTCAGTGATTTTTTTGTAGGTTTATTTATTTACCAAAGTAAACGGGGCCATTAAATGTCAGGCTGCAGTGTTGCATCATCACTCCCTCAAAATTCAGGTTTGGATTTCGGTTTGCCGCATCGTTGTCCTTCAATGCTTCAGATGTGGTATTTCTTATTCAGAGAACCTTGTTTGGTGTGACTTCTGTATGTTTTAACGAGGATTTCAAGTAGCTTTCAGCATTTTTTTTTGTGAAATTGCAGGGCAGTGAATGGCACTCAGACTGTTTCTTTCCAGGGTGCTTGACTTTAAATTCTCTGTTGGTGTGCTGACGTGTTTGCTCGCAGAGGTGCTGGGATACAGGATGCGACTTAATTTGCTATTTCCTCTATCGGGGGTCATTTTATCATTTTTTGCAGCTATCATGCACGTCTTTTTGATCGGAAGAGTATGTGGTAGGTCACATTGCTCATTATTTGGTGCTAGTATGTCGGACCACTTTTTTCTGTCGTCCTTTGTTGGTGGCCAATAGCTCTGGAGGCTAGATTCATTCCTATGACCTGTTATGGTCATAATTTCTCGAATTTCTAATCCAGCATTAGAAAGCAGCTGTACTGCCGTAGCCCTTAGGCAATCATTTGTGTACCTTCGAGTTAGCTGACATTCCTCGCTTAAGCGAGACATCATAGTCACAAGGTATAGTAATTTAGATCCATTGGCTCACTGGAATACCAGATAGGCAGTTCACAGAGTTTGTTTTGTGGTAATCAGCATAGGTGCAAGTATAGAGATTTGGGGTTTTCAGGAAGTTTGCTGATATATTTTTTAAAACTTTGAACTGGGCACAGAGGATTTCCAGGTTGGGAATACATGTATCCCCTATGTCCTTGCTTGTCTGTTTCTAGGGGATTGCCATGATTTTTTGTATGCTCACTGAAGTTCAGCATGATGTACTCGAGCCTATTCTCATCAATGTCAGTGAGATGTGTTCAGGTTTTAGTTGACGGAGGCCTTCCCTGCCATGCCTGGCCATGTGGATTTGGCTATCAGTCCAAACATTTTTTACTCAGCCAGGCGCAGCCTGGGGTGAAAGTGCTTCAGAATGCCTCAGTTTGTGTAAGTCGCTGTCCGTAGGAGCCTCATGGTGTTGGGAAGTGTCTTTCTGTTGCCTTCTGTACTGCTTCATTTTAGCAGTGAACATGGCGTTGCTGCTCTTGAATTCAGTGTCTGTGATAATATTCATTGAGCGGCCAACTGCACATGGGACAAGAATGCCTGTTTAAAAGCCACACGTAGACCGCAGAAGCTGGAGATTGTGTACTCCTGCCCCACGGTCGTGCGAGCTTCAGCATTGAATTTTTGAAAATTCATATTCAGCTCTTGCTTTGATGCTTTGTGCCAGTCAGTGACTGTGTTGGTCGCTGTTGCCCATTCCCAGATTCCTTTTAGAGCCCATGCGGTTGCTCTAACTGCATTTTTTTCCCCATTTCTTTCAGCCTAGAGATTGTTGAGCTGAATTTCTGTCAGTATCTGAAACCGTTTACTTACGGTTTCCTTAGCGGCACATATTTCTGGTACTGGGGCATTAGGCTGAACTACTGCCTTTTGTTTCTCAACAGGTTCATTCTCCGGATCCATTAACAGCTGGAGATCATCTTCTGAAAGGCTTATTTAAAAGCTGCTATCTGCCATTGTTGTCAGGTAAGTAGATTTGCTTATATCACAGTATTTGGTTTATTGTGGGTCTGGGAAAACAAGATGGCTGCTTTTATTTTATTAAAATTCTATTTTGGAACACTGGCACAGTGGGCAAGATCAGTGCCCGCCTGCCATAGCTTGGCACAACCTGATCTTTTTCCCATGGTGTTAGACATATTAGCACACCCAATCAGAATTCTGCTTTGCTACCAGCCATTTCATAAATTAAGATGAGCCATTCTAAATTTAAGTCAGCCCCCAAGTCCTACCAGAAGAAAATTCCCTAATGCACCAGACCTTATCATCATTCTAACTACACTAGAACAGCGGGTCCAATAAATAACCGCATTTATTTATTGAAATAGTTTAATCAGGAGGCACGATGAGCAACAAGTTGCTCATCTCCTGGTGTGACCTGGGGACGAGGGAACAACGGATAGTTTAGAGATTTGGTATACAAATTTACAGTAGATTACATTCAAATAATTTGAGCAGACTGTACAGGAGTAATGAAATATGATGCTAACAGTTTTGAACTAGACAGATACTACGCCAACACTTTCGGACTAGATAAATACTACAACACAAAATAACATTTAGGCATACACTAAATGACACATAACTGTGTAACTAGAAAATGGCTGAGTAGAATTTTTGCAGTTAGATCTAGGGAAGTTAGTAAGGAGTAAACACAGGCAGAACAGGTTGGCTAAGGTATAACAGAGGTGCAAGTTAACTACAAGTGCATTAGAGATTAGGAGTCAGCCATAGCTAGGGCTACGCAAGTGGGAGAAGGAAGGTGAGAGAGAGGTAGGTATATCAGTAGGCAGAGAATCAGGGTGGTGGGGGAAGGGGATGGAACGAGGAGGCGAAGTAGGAGGAGAAAGGTCCTCTCCAGTATGCTGAGGACTCTGCCTGCACAAGGCAGGGGTCAAGCATGACAGGAAGGGAGCAGGTTGTGGCAGCCAGAGGTAGAGTACAATAGGAGGGAAGCAGGTTGTAGGCAGCAAGGGGGAATAGGTTTTGGAAGAACAGAAGAGAGGGTGAAGGTGAGAGAGAAGAGAGGCTGGGATCCCAGCCCTTCAGGATATGGAGAAGTGGAGGGAAGAGTTGGGTTAATAGTGTAAGGACAGGGTAAGGACTGGCCCTTGGTACAACTTTGAATGAGAGAGAAATCCCAGTAAGAGAAGAATGGAAGGTCTGAAGGGAAGGAATTGGAGAAAGGGAAGGAATGCTGGTTTTTAGGTGGGTGGAGGGTTGAGCTACAGCAGGGGCATTGTATGGGTACTGAGAGGGGTAGGGTTTGTCAGGGGCTTAGAGGGGGAAGTTAGGGAGGGTTGTAGCAGGAACAGCTAGGTGCAAGGATGTTTTTAAGGGCAGAGCTGATGGAAGAGTAGGAGAATGAGTGATGAATTTGAGGGGGGAGGGAATTCCACATTTTTGGGAGGTGGTGAGAGTAGCTGGATTGACCGATGAGGGTGGCTCTTCAGGGGACCGCCAGAATATGGGAGTCTGATGATCTAAGGGAGTGGGGGGGTGTTATAAATTAGGGGAAGAGGTAGGAAGGGAGTTCACGCAGCCAGGGCTTGGAGGTGAATTTAGCTCAGTGGGAGTCTCGTCTGTTTGTAAGAGAGGGGAAGGATAGTTCACGATAGAGATCACAGTGGTGGGTGTGAGAGGGATCATCAAAGGCAAAACAGCAGAAGGAAATGAAGAGGGTATCCAATCTGGCCAGGGAGGACTTGGGAGCAACACCGTAGACTACATCACAGTAGTCGAAGATGGGTAGGATCATCATCTGAACAAGTTCACGCCTAGCCTAGAGGGGATACAACTACGGTTCCTGAACAGGGCACCAAACTTGGGGCGCAATTTTTTGGGGATGGCGTCAGTATGTCTGGAGAAGTTTAGATGTTGATCCAGCCAAACTCCTAGGTACCTGAAGGAGGATGTGTCCTCAAGTAAAGTCCCATCAAGGGTGTGGAAAGTGGGCAGGGAGGGAAACCCAGAGAATCTCTGCTTGTGCCAAACGTCATGGACAGTCTTCTTGGCATTCAGAAAAAATTGATGGTTAGCAAACCAGAGCTGAACCTTGTCAGTCTTGCTGCAAGTTGCATGTAACCCAAGCTGGGTAAGAGCCAGATGCATACAGGACCATATCATTGGCATACATGTGTATGGCGGTGACAGTGGAGCAGACAGATGGAAGGTCATTTAGGAAGATGGAGAATAATAGGGGCCCTAGCAATGAGCCCTGGGGGACTCCAGTATTAATCAGGAGAGGAGGGGAAGGGAAATGACATTAGAGATCCTGACTGACTGGGTTCTACCAGTGAGGTAGGCCTTGAACCAGATAGTGGCAGAAGGAGACAGGCTAGCTGTTGAGAGGGAGTCGAGGAGGGAGTGGGAAACCATGTCAAAAGCCTTGGCGAGGTCGACAAAGATGGCTGAGGTGATTTGGCCAATGTCCATTGCGGTAAAAACAGTCAGTGAACCGAAGTAGGGAGATAGCGGTGGAGTGATTTTTCCTGCAGCCAGATTGGAAAGGGGTAAAGTAGGAGGTGTCAGTTAGAAATGATGTAAGCTAGAAGAGCACAAAGTGTTCTTGTAATTTGGGTAGGGAGGAGAGAGAGATAGGGTGGCAATTTCCAGGGGAAGATGAGTCACCGCCTTTGGAAAGAGGGAGGACCACAGCATGTTTCCATGGGGTAGGGACTGAGGCAGTAGAAAATGAGAGGTTAAGTATTAGAGAAAGGGGGTAGGCAATGACTGAGGCAGAGAGAGAGAGAGAGAGAGAGAGAGGAGTTTGGGGGCTAGGCCATCTGGGGAGGAGCCTTCTGAGGGGTTGATAGTGAGGACGACTTGTAGCATGTCATTTGGGGAGACCATCAAAAAAAGAGGGGGTGGGAGGAGGGGGTAGGAGGTGTACCATTGGAGAGAGAAGTGAGGGAAGGGAGGGATTTCAGTATCTCAGTGGCACAGGTGGTATAGTAGGAGTTAAATTCAGCAGCTACGGCACCAGAGTCGGCCACAAGGGTGTAATTTATTTTAAGCACTGGGGGTGAGGTGGGTGGGACATGGGAGAAGAGAGGGTATGAACCACCATCCAGAACTTGGAAGGTGAATTTATGTTTGTGAGGAAGGCAGTGTTAAAGTATTCAGACTTTGCTAGCCTCGTGTCCCTGGTACAGGCATTTCAAAGTTTGCAGTAAGTCATGAGATCACTAGGAAGCTGGGTTGCTTTATGATGTTTCCAGGTGCGATCTCTAGCTCTGAGGCAGGCCAATAGTTCTGGAGTAATCCAAGGTAAGTGGTTTCCCCTAACCCTGGTTTGTTTGAATGGGGCAAAGGTATTCCAATTCTCTAGGAATACATCTGCAAAATAAGCAAGGGCCTTATCAACTGATGGGACGTGGGCTAGGGGAGACCAGTCTGAGAGGGCTAGGTTGCGCAGAAGAGGTTCTAATTCTAAGAATTTAAAAGAGCGTAGCTGCAAGGTTTTATATGGGGATTTGGGTCTGTGAACTTTCCTGACTACAAATATGGGATTATGGTCGCTGAGTGAGTCAGGAAGGATACCAGAGATGATGACACTGTGGGGGTGGGAGGTAAGAGCCCAGTCAAGTAGGGAGTGATTTTGTGTCTTGTGTTTGGGGCGGGTGGGTTCTGATATTAGCTTTGTGAGGTTATGGACATAGATTTTGTTGTGTATTTTGGTTGTTTTTGGTGACAGCCAGTTTAAATTGAAGTCACCTAGGATGTATAGCTCCCCAGAGTGAGAGAGGGCAGTGATGGAAGTTAGAAGATCGAGAGCGGTAGAGGGCTGGACGTTTGGGCGGCAATAGATACCAGCTATAAAAATAGGAAGAGTAAAGGGAAGGGTAACATGAATAGCTAGAGCATCATGGGTCACTGGGTTGGAGGATGAGTAAATTATGGAGCTTTGGAGGGAGGTAAGGACGTACATGGCGACACCGCCACCCCTGCCAATTCACTCAGGAGGGAGTAGCCAGGAATGGAGACTGAGTGGTCAGGGACTGTGCTCTTTAGCCATGTTTCTGTAATGATTAGGATGTCTGGTTTTAGAGAGGCCACTATGGTTTGTAGGAGGTCAATTTTTAGTACTAGGCTACAGATATTTAGATGTAGGATGTTGAAGCCTCTTGGGAGAGCTGTGGGAGCGCCAGAAGTGCTGGAGGCAACAGGGCCAGGGTTGGGATGGATGTCCCCAGAGGAGAGCAGAAGAGGAGCAAGGATGAGGAAGTGGAGCTTTGGGCATTTGTAAGGAGAATCTGAGGAGGCCAGGTGTTTGGAGGGGAATGAAGGGGTAGAGGAAGGGAGCAGTAGATGAAGACCAGCAAGGATAGATGGCACAGATAGTAGTGACGCATGAGGAATCAGAGACATGAAACCATAGTTCAGAGGGGAGAGAGGGAGTAATAGTGAAGATGTAAGTTGGGGATTTGAGAAGGGGAATGTAGGGGGTTGCTGAGTAATGTCGCATTGGCATGTTGTAAGCAAGAGGGGATGGTAGAGAGAGGGATAGAAAAAAGAGGGAGGGAGGAAAGAGGGATCTGCATTGCAACAGGGGCCCGATTTTGAAAAAAAAAAAAAAAACTAATATAAGAAGGGAGTGTGAAGATGATGGAATAGGAGCATCACACAGATTCAAGGCCGTACTCAGAGAATAGTTGGACAAACAGCTAAGCATGCAACTACAGAGCAATCTCAGTGGGAGTTGACTGAGAAATATCTTCTTACTTCAGTCACGTTACAAAACAAGCATCTGTCAATGCCGAATGTTTTCTCACTGGCACTGGCATTGGTAGTGGTAGTGCAGGAGTTAGAGATGCATAATAGGAATGGCAGTAAAGTATTGAACCAACGCCAACCTCACCCCCACCCTGCAGAGACTGACAGGCGTTGGGTGTGCCTTTGGGTCGTCAGCTATAACGCTCATGCCATTTTACCTCACCCTACCCTGTAGTTACTGACAAGTGTCGTGGTGTGCTTTGGGCCTTATACTTACCCCATTCCATAAGGAAATATGCTGAGAAGGGTGCAGTATAGGAGAATGGGGTGAACTTTAGGGCCGAACACTCCAAGGCACACCTCGATGCCAGTCACTGGCTGCAGGGTGGGGGTGGAATGGCATGAGCATTACAGCCAATGATACCAAGTCACACCCCCGACGCCTGGCAGTCGCTACAGGGTGGGGTGTTACAGTTGGAAACCCTAACGTTGTAGGTGTTTGTTGGCATTTTCACTCCAAATTTTCAACATAGGCTTTTTGTGACCCCACCTCATGAAGAGCAGCACAATCAGTTTGTTAGCTGATAGATGGTTTTGCACAGTGGCTATGCCATTTGGCGACACAGGGATGAAAACGCATTTTGGGCAGGATGTGAAAAATGACAACTGTATTGTTCATGAGGAGGTGTAAAAAAAAAATGGCAACTTTGAAAATCTGGAGTGAAAATATGAAAAATTGGTGAAGTCATGAGCATGCATAGAAACTGCGCAACACACATCCATAACCCAATTATTTTTGGGATTTTTTTAGGCACATTTTCAACATAGGCATTTTGGGACCTCCCCTCATGAACAGCAGCACTGAGATTTTATTAATCTGTCCCAAAAGTTGATTTCCCACAGCGACCACACCACTGTGTGCCACAAGTGCGGAAACACATTTTGGGCAGGCTGTGAAAAATGACGGATGTACTGTTCATAAGGAGGTGTGAAAAAATGGCAGTGTTGAAAATCTGGCATGCAAATATTGCAAATTTGCAAAGTTACAAGGGTGCGTGGAAACTGCGCAATTCATGCTTGTAACAGTCATTCTATGGACTTTCATCACCAAATTTTCAACATAGGCATTTTAGGATCTCTGTTCATGAACAGTGTCACCGTCATTTTCTCAAACTGTCCCGGAAACTGATTTTGCACCGCGACCGCACTGTTCTGCGCAGGACCTGCGAACACACATTTTGGCCAGGATATGTAAAATGACAGCTGCATTGTTCATAAGGAGGTGTGGGAAAATGCCAATTTTGAAAATCTGGAGTGAAAATATTACAAATTCACAAAGTTACAAGCATGCGTGGAAACTGCGCAACGCATGCTCTTAAAACAGCCATTTTGTGGATTTTTTTTCACCAAATTTGCAACATAGGCTTTTTGAGAGCACCCTCATTAACAGTGGCACTGTCATTTCGTTAATTGGTCCCAAAAGGTGATTCCACGCAGTGACTGAATACATGAGGAGGGGTCCCAATAACCCCATGTTGAAAATGTGGTGCAAAAATTCACAAACATGCCCAAGATATGCACCAAAGTTGAAAAAACCCTATTTATGCCATTATACAGGCATTTTTTCACTTCACGGGCGGCTTTGAAGAGTACAGACGTGTTCCCGGTCCACCAAAGATCATAGCGCCAGACTCAGAGGTAAGCATAGGGTGAGGGGTGTGGGAGGCAGGGTGGGCGCGGGTTGGGGAGGAGCAGAACAGACAGAGAGGACATTTTTTTTCCTTTTACAGGTTAAAAACAATTTTGCAGGACTTTTTTTTTTTTTTTACACACACACATTTGGCACCTAGGGTGCGCTCCCAACATGCCACCTGAGTGTTTTCGGGGGCTAGCCGACGGGGATTGGGCACCCTGCAGCACATACCGAGGGGGCAGAGCAGAGGGATACTGGGTACCCCCTCAGCACACAACAAATGGGGTGCATTATGCAGACGGAGTGGCCCCTGCCAGCACATAAACTGGATCAGGCCATGCCGAATGGGGACTGGGCACCCCCGAATTCGGCATTGTGCCATGTTTAATGTCATGCTTCACCAGGGAAGGCACGTCAGGAGGTGCCACTGCGTATGACGAGCTTTGCTCTCATTGCAGTTGATGTTTCCTTAGAGGTGCTTGCCACATTATATATTCCTGGTGTGGTGCCCGCATGCTGGCTTATTGGAGAATGAGGGACGCACCTACTGATGCGTGCCCTGCATTCACCCAACAGTGACCGCACCTCCAAATCTGCTACTAGTGCAAGATGTTGGCCGCGCAAGTGCAAACCAACATAAAAAGAAATTAACATACAACAAAGCATAACAGATCCAAGGGTACAAGTACAGTTTCTAGACTTAGAGGAAAACATTAACACTGTGGTTACATTAGTTTATGGGGAGCTACTATGCAAGTCAAATGGAATTACTAGTACTATAAAGATATAAGAAAAGGGAATATATGTAGTAGACCACTTTAGGAATGTGGAATGGACACTTAATTATTTGGAGGAAAAGGACCCAGATCTAGGGCGCCCCCATTAGAAACAAAAATGTTCCCCTCTAGACAAAAATAGGTACTATGCCTCACCAAGGAAACAGGCCCCGATGTAAGGCCACCACCAGTTTACACCAAAATTGTTTGAACTTTGGAGCATCCCCCATGGAGACTGCCTGAGCTCACTCTATTTTTAGGCAGTAGAGAAGATTGCGCACCCATTTTTGTATCATAGGCGGGTTTTTAGCTATCCAACACTGGACCAGTGTTCTATGCACATTAATTAAAGCATGGGACCAAAGGTCAAGATCCTTGCCAAATGACCTCTTTCCTGGGTCAGCTCCCAATAGGAATTCCAGCAGAGACATGGGTGTCATGACTCCCAGAACAGATGTCATTATTTTATCTGTTTTATGCCAACTGAGGAGAATTCAGCCGTACATGAGTGGTGGTGATAAATGGCATTCACTCTGCAGATGGCAAAGTGACCAGTGGGGTACCACAGGGATCAGTGTTGGGTCCAGTTTTGTCTTTATCAGTGATATTGCAGAGGGTCTGGAAGGAAATATCTGCCTGTTCGCTGACAACACTAAGCTCTGCAACAGGGTGGACACACCAGGGATAGTGGATAGAACGAAGGGAGATCTAAGGAAGCTGGAGGATTGATCAAGGGATTGGCAGCTAGGTCTCAATGTAAAACAGTGCAAGATAATGCACATAGGGCACCAAAACCCAGGAGCTACATATCAACTTGGGGAGAGATAGCTGCTCTAAGCAAGAAAGAGACCTGGGGTGATCATCTCAAGGTAGGTAGGCAGTGTGACAAGGTGGCAGGAAAGGCAAACAGGATGCTGGGATGCATAGGCAGGGGAATCACTGGCAGAAAAAGGGAGGTAATTCCACTATACAAGGCATTAGTGAGGCTACACCTCTAATACTGTGTCCAGTTCTGGAGGCCTCATCTATTTAAGGACATACAGTAGACAGGGTAGAGGCGGTTCAGAGGAGGGAAACCAAAATGGTGTAGGGACTATATCGTAAGCCCTATGAGGATAGGCTGAGGGAATTAAATATGTACTCCCTGGATGAGAGTAGGGGGAGGGAGAATATGATTGAGACATTTAAGTATCTCACAAGGAAGAATAAAGTACAGGAGAATACTATATTCCAAAGAAAAAGATGCTCATGGATGAGGGGGCACAAGATGAAACTGGAGGGAGGGCGGTTCAGAGGGAACATGAGGAAGTACTTCTTGACTGAGAGTGTGGTGGACAAGTGGAAGAGCCTTTCAGCAGAAGTGGTGGGGGCAGAAACAATTACAGGCATAGAGGATTGCTGGTAGTTGGGGGGTGGGGGGCAAAATAATGCCAGCAGTGCACGATCGAGCACAATTGTTAGTGGTAATAGGTCAGACTAGGTGGCCAAAGGCCTTTATCTGCTGACAATTTCTATGTTTCTATGAGAGTCATGTAGAGGAAATAATCTTTACAGCACCGCATTTTGGGCAATTGTTTGGTTTGTTGGGGTGTAGGTGGTGGATTTGGGCAGGGGAGATATATGCTCTATAGATGCAGCAGAGTTGTGTCTATCTCAGCCTGTTATTCTTGGAGCAATTACAAAGTAATCCAAGACCATGGCCCACAACTCAGGACTAATGGCAACAACTAGATTCTTCTCCATGCTGACTATGTGCTGGGAGGGGTCTTGGGAACCTGTCACCAGAATCCTGTAGTAGACAGACAGAGGCCTACAGTTAGGTTGTGGAGAAAATAGCTCCTCTTCAAAAGGATTGATTTGTGAATAGGTACCATAGGATGTTGTTTGACTTGCCAGTCTGTTTCCAACTTGTAGACAAATGAAAAAATCCTCAGGCTAGAGGTGCCATTGCCCCTGTAGTTCACGGAATGTGAAGAACCCACCCCCCACGTACAACTGCTGAATGTATTTTAGTCCCTTTTTCTGCAAGAGGAGAAGGCCTGTATGGAGGAAGATGTTGTACCCCGGGGTAGTCTTTAAGGTGGACTAGATTTATGTGAAGAGACATTCTGAGTGGCATTCCTGTGGTCCCATGAACAGCCCTAGTCCAAACCTTAAGAAGGTTCTTTGTGAAGGGATTGTTGCAGTTTATTTTTGGCCTTGACACCAGAGACAAGGAAATAAGCTCCCTTCTAAGGTGAGCCCCCAACTGCTCTTCCTCAATTTTAATCCACTTTTGGGAAAATGGGGTTGACCCCACAGGGAGGAATGCCAGTTGTCCTGAATAGTAATAATCCTTGAAATTCAGAAGTCCTACCCAACCCTCCTTTGTGGGCTGTTGTAGAATAGCTCTCTAAATCCAGGCAGGTTTGCCTCTCCACAGAAATCTGTTGACAATGCTCTCCAACTGCTTAAAGTATTTATCAGGGAGATGCACTGCTAGGGACTGGAAAAAGTATAGGAATTGGGGAAGTAAGTTCATTTTAACTGATGCCACCCTTCCCAAAAGTGTCAGTGGCAGGGCTGACCATCTATCATAGTCCAGGGCTAACTTGACCAACAGAGGGACCATAATTAAGGGAAACCAGTTGGGTATATTTAGCCAAGATCATTACCCCAGATACTTAATCTTTTGTACCACTAAAACACCAAGAGTATTGCCCATCAACAAGTGTCTGTTTACTTCCCCAATTGGTAATATCTCACTCTTGTCCAGTTAATCTTATGACCTAATAAAGAAGCGTATTCATTTAGGATTTTGTGGGTTTAGAGGAGACTATAATGTGGATTTTTCAGATATACAGGTAGGAGTAGATCTGCAAATAAAGCCAGCTTATGTTCCCCATTTTTGCCAAATCCTTTGATCCCAGGGTGACTTTGTATAGCCGCCGCCAGGAGCTCCAGGGCCAAAACTTATAGTAAGGGGGACAGCGGGCACTCCTGTCTTGTTCCCCTATGAAGGGGGAAGCCTGGGAATAGGGATACATTGACCAAAATCTGAGATGTGGTGTCTGTGTATAGTGTTTTGATCAAATTGACCATGTGAGATCCCAAACCAAAAGCCAGTAAGACTGCAAAACATGTACCCCACTGCATACAGATACAGTCAAAAGCCTTTTCTGCATCAAGTGCAAGAATTGCTGCCCCATGGGATCTGCTAGTCTTGGCCCAGTAGTGTATGATGTTCAAAGTTTTCCTCACATTATGTTTCCCCTGGCACCCCTGCATGAACCCACATTAATCCAAATGGATTAAGTAAGGTAAAAGAGGTTCAGGTCTAGCTGCAATTATTTAGGCGATTATTTTATAGTTTGATGTGAGCAGGGATATGGTACAGTAGGAGGCACATAGGGCTGGATCCTTATCTGGCTTTGGCAGCACAGTTACAGTATAATGGCTAACTGCATGGAGAGGGGCAAGGCAACTGTCCATGGCGAACCCTTCTTTATACATCACAAATAGGGGATCTAGGAGAATATCTTGACATTTTTTGAAAAATTCCATTGGCAGACCATCTGGTCCTGGAGCCCTCCATCCTCTAAGTTTCCTGATAGTCCTGCTAATTTCTAATTTTTCCAGGGCTTTTTTGCAGGGCAGTAGACTCCTCTATGCCCATTACCACCAGTGGGGCTTTATGCAGGAATTGCTGTATTTGATACATGGAAGGAGAAGCCTCCGAACAGTAGAGGTCTTTATAGAAGGCAGCGAAGGTCTCTCCAATAGAACGTGTATCGGTGGAAAACCCCCATTCCAGGGTTTTTAGGCCCCATACCATTCGCTCACCCTCTTTTTTTCCCCCCCAAGTTGCCAGGAGAGGAATTTATCCCCTCTATCACCAAAGTATAGCCTGATATTACCCAAGAGCAAGTTACGCTTTATCTGGGAACTAGTCAGTGTGTTATATTTTGTTTTATTCTGCTGTAGCCTGTTATATAGTCCAGGGGTGGGGTGTGGGATGTGGACCCTCTCTGACTCTTAGATTTTTTTTTCTAGGAAATTTAGGTCAGTCTGTTCTATTTTTTTCTCATGGGCTGTGTAAGATATAGTCTGGCCCTAATGTAGACCTTCAAAGCCTCCCACCGTGCTGAGCTAGAGGTGTCTCCCTTTTTATTTGTCATTAAATGTCCTGAGATGGCCGTTTGTATGTGTTTAATATATTGTCAGTTAAAAGCATGGGGTATAATCTCTATTGTCTTACGGGTGCTCGTACATTCCCCATTTGTACCTGGGCTGTTAGCGGGACATGGTCCGAGACCAGCTGGGGCTCATAAGTTACCTGGCTTACCTGTAAGGCCAAAGGTGAAGAGGTCAGCAGTCTGTCTGTAACCCCTAGGCAGTGCTGGATATCTATTTATACTGGTGCAACCCTTTGGGAAGCTGTCTCCACCCACAGCCCCACCTAGTGCCGATTACCTAGATGTTGACAATGACTCTGTCAAATAAGTCACAGAACTCACCACCAGCTCGAACAAAAACTGTCGTCCACACCCAGTGTATATCAGAGACTGATACAGTTTAACTGCAGCAAGAACAAGGAATCACAATGGTGGATAGAGAAAAATACTGATGTTTCACATGGTCGGCTTTATCAAAGTATTACTGGCAATGACCATGAACAGTATTCACTAGACAGTTTGCAATAGGCATTAACAATATGCTCCCAGTTGTCCCACTTACCAGCAGGGTCTCTGGTCCTGGTACACACCCTGCAAACTTCCCTGTAAAGACAGTTTGGGAATGCAGCATGCACTTTCAACACATTCAGTGAAAAGCTTATCACTTTAAATAAGGTAATAATATGCTCATAAATCGGGTTCAATGTAACACAGTGAACCAGGTTTATTAAAGGGTCATAAACAAGCGGGGGAGACAAATCATGGCAAATGACTACTATACTGGAAAACCAGGTTACTAAACACTGTTAATTTAGTCCCTCTGCTACCTGCTACCCAGGATTTATACTGGCTGGTCAGAATCAGTGCCCGGGGTTGTAGCTGGTGCCCTTGAAGGAAAAAATCTGTCACATTAACTGTACAAAGCAAATTAAATTAATTGTATCCATGGCCAGTTGGCCTAGTTTATTGGAAATCCCTCAAATTAAGCTGAGAACAATTAGATGATACCATAAGAAAATCAAGATGCCTGTTACAGGGAGCTACCCTGGATCTACTCACTGTACCAGTCGATTTAGGATGTCCTGGCGAAATGAAGACCCAGTGCTGGAAGCTGCTGCACATGGAGCAATGGGGCCGGCACAACTCACCTACACTTCACGACCTTTCCCTGTAGGTGGCCACAACCTGAGAGGACTCATTGCACAGGGGCTGGATCCCCAAAGCTGGTCTCTCACCAGTAAAACTGTAGCTGGCATGATAACAGATGGCATGGACCAGAAAGACGTGGGCCCAAACTTAACAGTGTCTCTCTGACAAAGTTCAGTTTCACTGTTGGTGACCCCTCCAGCTGATAGACAGTTTGGTCACTGGTAAAGACTGGCTCCTCTCTGGCAATCAGGAGTCCCTAGATGGTAGGCCTTGACCCACAATAAGCATTCAGCACATTTAATTTTGGAAACATCAAACTATCCGATTCCTCTTTTGGATCCTAGCTGGTTCGCAATGTCAGCCGCTTTGTTGAGCAAACCTCTTGATCCGTAGTAAGTCTGTTCCTGGTGATCAATCCCCCTTTTGGGACTGTCCGATGCACACCAAAGAGAACTAGGCCTCTCCCAGACCAGATACCCACTGGGCATACATGCTTCCCCCCGCCCAGAGTCTCAGGATGAACCGCCACACAAAAGCTCCTCTCAGTTCAGAAGCTCGAGTTGCACTTCTCACTGTTTTAAAATAATCCTTTGACTTGTCCATCTTTCCTACTATTAGGCAGTTGGATGCTGAAAATAGCAACAGGGAGGCAAGTTAGGCCTTTCCCCTGCCAGTTCTCTTCAGCTCTTTTCCTGGAGCTGCTTCTCGATAGCTCAAGCTGCTTACTATCTCCACTCTATCAGCAACTGACTCTTTTCTATCAGTTTTTGGACTAGTCCAGTTTCTATAGATTCCAGTTGGCTAGGGGAGCTGTCAATCACAGTTCTGGTGCTCCCATGTGTCAGTTTAGGCACCAACCTGAAAAACTACAGCTTTTTCCCCATGAGGCATCTGAGCTAAGGACCCCTCGAGGCCCCCTGTGTCCTAATTAGTCCAAACGGGGAAATCCCAGTCTAAAACATGGTGGGTTCCATTGGACAATGCATGCTGAAATAAAGGCAGGTTAAACAATCTATATCTTAAAGACAAATATGAATTAAAAGTAAATAACTGCAGTACAATGTAGAGCTCCATTTTCTCCATCAGCGACAGCAGTGTGGGGCAAATTGGGGTGATGCCTGCTGGTCGCGAGCTTTTAAACAATGGGACCCAGCCCAGGCTATCTATAGCATTTACACTGACTGTGTCACTAAAAGAGACAGGCGCAGAGATGCATCATGACATTCTCATGCAGTTCAATAGGAGGACACCAACCATTATGGATTTACCATCTCTGCAGGACGTCTGCCTGGCAGTGGGCATTACTGGAGCCCAGAGAGTTACTTAAGGTTAGCTCATGATTTGGGGGGTTACATATCTATACAAACATAGGAATGAAGAGAGTGAGAGAAAAAGCTTTACTCCCTCCTCTCGGGTTTAAAGTTGATGCCAGATATCTACCAAAGAGTAGGTGGTTTAAATCTCATGGAGGGCTTGGGCATTTTTCAAGAGTGGGACCGGAGAAGGGTTAGATCTATCTAGAATAGAATAGTGTCAGACACCAATTAAAATCACCCCACCCCCAGAATACAGTCTCCTCAGAATGTAGCTATATCCAGATGTAGCTTGAAGCAGAAGTTAGGATCATCTATATTTGGCCTGTACACACACCCCACCACTAACAGCTCTCCTTAGTTGAGCTGAATTTGAGCCAATGTGTATCTGCCCACCAGATCTTCGCATGAGCTAACTATATGCCCCGGGAGCCCCCTCAGAAGCCATATAACAGCCTCCCCCAGCCCAAGAATTATAGGTGGCAGCTAGACAGTTTTCATCCCATGACTCCCTTAGTCTTCCCATCTTGCTAACCATCAGGTGAGTGTCTTGCAGTAAGGCTATCTTGAACTTCAGTCTTTTGATTCTATTCAGGACCCACTTCCACTTAACATTTTTTAACCCATTCACATTCCATGTGACAACCTTCAAGAATGATGGCATTTCCCCTTTTTGTCTTCTAATGCTCAATAACTCCCCCGTGTCATACTAAGCACACCTACACCTTTGGATATTGGGCTCTATGCATGATGCCAATACACCATGTAAACCAGGTGAGTTGGACTCGTTACGCATGAAAGCTGTGGAGTGTTGGCCATGCAGCATTCACACCCGAGGCGCATGGCAAACATGCGCACAATCCCCAGCTACCTTGGACAGACGCACCAGAGGCAGGTGCCAGCTGTATGCAGCATGTACAATTGCGGATGTGCTGGCTGCAGGAGTGTGGATGAGGGTGTAGGTTATGGCAGCCGGGACCCTGCCATAACCCAATGCGCACCCCACTGACATGACCAGCTGGTCGCGGTGGACCGCCGTGCTGCCCCAGCCCATGAGACCATTGGTGAGTGTTGGGGCTGCTTAAGGGGTGAGTATCTGGCCACTGACATGCTGTGCCCTGGTAGTGGACCCCCCCCAATATGGCAGTCCGTACTCCATAGTGCCAGGCCCCCCACATGTCCACCGTGACCCTGTGGTGGTGGCAACACCCACCCCCCAAACATGGTGGCACCATCCCTGTCACACGTAACCCCACCCCTGCCAACACATGTACTGCACAGGAGCCAGGGCAGACAAGACCCCCCAACCAGCACCCACCCCGTCCCTTCTGCAGTGAACCCCCCTGCCATACACACGGGATCTATCCATTGTGGACCGGGGGACCCCAGCCCTGGAACCCCCATCCGTCATTGGTGGCAGTGTAAGCCCACCCCCATGGCACTGACACCCCCCCCAACCCCATACCTGCTAACCAGTGCCAGGTGCTGCATGGCAGGCAGTACAACCCTCCAAATACCTCCTCAGCCACTGGCCGTCCAAGTGCTGCTGGAAGTATGCCCCTCTATACAGGCAGCATAATCCCAGCAGCACTTAGTTAGTGGCTGAGGAGGTGTGAGGAGGGCTGTGCCACTGGCTGGGAGTGGGCTTACACTGCCACCAATGATGGGAGGGGGTTAGAGGCTGTTCAGATTGCTCCTTGCCTGGAGAGTCACGTGATGCAGTCGCCCTGATAGCAGCTTTCCTCCATTGCTCCAGCTCTCTGATCCATCTAAACAACTTTTTCGGCAATATACTGAACAAGTTATTCTACGCACGGAGTTATATGTGATCAGAAAAGACTGAATATACAACACAGCGATCAAAACTCCGATACGGAGATGCAAGCAAGGAAAAACTCAACAAAACATACTCCACTGGCAACGCCTGAAAAGGCCCCAAAAAAAGCCAGGGCCTCGGGGGTGATGATGTCCCGAAGCCGGAGTCTGCTATGGAAGATCAGCAACCTCTTACATTACAACACTTCCTGCAAGAATTTTCCCCGTTCAAAGAAAGTGTCA
The DNA here is from genome assembly GCA_016271365.2 of Neoceratodus forsteri. Taxonomy (NCBI): domain Eukaryota; kingdom Metazoa; phylum Chordata; order Ceratodontiformes; family Ceratodontidae; genus Neoceratodus; species Neoceratodus forsteri. Next base: position 158,000,263 of record CM057456.1, on the reverse strand, counting down.
TCGCAATAACATCTGAAATAAAGTCACTTACCCATGCAGTGGAAGACCTGCAGCAAAGAGTCCTGGATGACAGCGCCAGAATCAAGTCGTTAGAGAAAAGGACGGATAAGTTAGAGCCCGAAATAGTGATCCGTCAAAAGCTGGCCAAAATGGAAATGAAAATAGAGGACTTGGAGGGCCGCAGCCGTCGGAATAATGCGGTCCTCGTAGGTCTACCAGAGGGGGCTGAAGGGTCGGATGCAATCAGCTTTGTCCAAAAATTGATTGAAAAATTAGCTGGACCGTCGCCCTTTGGCCCGACTTATACTATTGAACGTGCGCACCGGGCTCTTCGTCCCAAACCACTGTCTGGAGCACCCCTCGCCCACTGATATTTAAGTTCTTAAATTATCTTGAACGTCAGCACATGTTTAACAAATTAAAGGAACTGAAAGAAGTGCGTTGGGAGGACACTAAAATCAGAATTGCGCAGGATCTCCCCGTATCAATAAGGCAAAGAAGAGTCCAGTTCCACCCTTTGGTTTCCAAACTTCTGGCTGCCAGTGTGAAATTTCGAATGTCCTACCCCGCAAAGTTAGGAGTTATGGTCTTGGGGTCCTGGATGTCGTTCAAAGATCTAGAATCGGCCAAGAAAGGGCTCAGAAGTGCCTTTCCTGAGCTGTTCAAAGATATCTGAACGTCGTGAGAAGTGGACTTATCCTATACCAGCATCCTTTAGGAGTGATTAGATTTCCTGCCGGAGGATGGATCCTTAGCTATCAACTCCATGACTGGTATGTGTTGCGCTAGTAAACAAGCAGAAACTCCGATTAAGTGTAACGAAGTTCGATAGGTATACTGATCAAGTAAGGGGTGGCAGATACCTTAATAAATATCACTCAACGCATCCTGCAGAATGTTATTTTTCATTTTATCTTTTCATGATAACAACGCTAGAGGGCGCCCAAGACCAAACAATGCCTGCACTATATTGCAGTAGTTAAGTAGCGCAGTGGGGAATCCGGCTGACATAGCTCTGGTATTCAACAATGCTGCATCGTTTTCCGGAACATGAAACACACAGCCCTGCAAGCAGCAATGAATGAGACTGCTACGTGAGACAAGGCATGAAAGGGCAATACTCAAAATTAAGGAAGTCACGGTGCTGTAAGAACCTGTAATATGAGCCCAATATGCCAAACATCCCGTAAAGCAACTGACTTCCACATAATCATCTTCACCTCTAAACATATTTACTCTGCACTGCTCTAAAGAGACGAGGAGCTCTGCTAATTCTGTTATGGAAGACCTCGACATCAGTTAGACTACCGGGGCATCAGTAACAAAAACGAGTGGGTGTAAGCGTCTCACCAGGTTAAAATCTTAGCGATGTCAAGGAATTGAGAGGCTCAGTCTTCCTTTTTTTTTTTTTTTATTTTCCGGTCTTCTCTAACAGGCGGAGCGAGGGATCCAGATGTCCAGTAGTTAATAGTCTCCCTGACTCAAAACTACCCCATAAACACTGACTTGCGCTACTGCCTGATTACCGCACGCCGATCTCACGAAGAGCACTCCTCGAATGAAGGATGAGGGGAAGACCGATCTTAGGAGTGTCATTGACTGTCTGCCACCAGACAAATATATTGGACCGATTTTGTCTAAACTCGTTAAGGCTGATTTGCTTATATATTTTTTTTTTTTTTTCCTTTTTCTCTTCTTCCTTGTAATGGCTCCAAATGAAGGAGACTCTAGACTTTTCTTGGGTGAATTTAACCTTACCTTCTGCTAGGAGAGTTATAAATTGTTTGCTTCTCAGTATATTATTCCCTTTCAGATACCATTTGTCCTATTTTAAAGGGAAAGGTGCCAGAAAGCATTAGAATTTAATGGTTTAGGGACTGAGTAAGAGTTAACATCAGTACCGAGGATTATTATATTGTTTTATCATACTTATACGCCTCACAGTAGAGACATTTACATTTGGTTGAAATCAGTGTGTATTTAGGAACTAAAGTGAGTTCTCTGCTCCTTGGGCTTGTATATACAAGTGCCTTTTGAATGTTGCTGTCCAAGGTGATTTAGATCAACAAAATAAGATTCTTCTATACATCTAGGATTGAAATAGACCAAGGAGAAAGTTTGGATTAAGAATATGAGAATGTTGTTTATTACACCTTAACCTTTCTTGTGATCCATAGGGATGGGTACAGGGGGCTGAGGGGCGGGAGCACAGTGCAGGGTTCTGTTCGCAGACCATAGCTATAATGGGGAGGGGAGGGAAGGAGGGCTAATGGGGTCTAATATCAGCACCACTAGTTAGAGAAGGGAGACACGGGGAGAGAGAGAAAGAGAGGGTAGGAAATGCCCAAACCAGGATATTAAAACCAAACCCAGAATGATTGTGGCCAGAAGGAATCTATCGCTTGAGCTCAGATTATTGTATGGAATCAGCCCTATCTGATGATGAATAACCTAATAATTTCCTCATGGAATGTCAAAGGTCTCAGGCAAAAAATCAATACCAGGTATGTAAACATCTGCAGCTTCTGAGATCAGATGTCACATTTATATAAGAGTCCCATCTTCTGATCTCAGAAGAGTTAAAAATGAGAAAGCAACAAATAGGGCAAGTTTTTACAGCTCAAGGAACAAAACAGAGCTGTGGGGTTATGATTCTGATAAGAAACAAAATTCCCTTTGTGCCAAGCAAAATAACTAGATACACCCATGGAAGGTACATATTAGTACATGGAAGGCTATATAATTCAGAAATACTATTGGGAAGCATTTACGGACCGAATGACGCCTCTCCAGATTTTTTTTATGGAACTGATAACCAAATTGATGCCCTTCAACAAAACCCCGATGATTTTAGGAGGAGATCTAAACGTAGTCTTTGACCCGAACATGGACCGCATAGGTAATAAAACTGGGGGTCTGACACCGGCTCAAAGGGCCCTAAGGGACTTATTGGATGATTTAGGTCTCTGCGACATATGGTGAATATTACACCCCACAGAGAAAGGTTTTACATTCACTTCCCCAGTCCACAAAACTTCCTCCAGGATCGATTACATTTTAATCTCACACTGCCTGATAGAAGGGGTCATCGACTCTGCGATACAGTCAGATCCGCCATCAGACCACTCTGTAGTGACATGCCAACTTACCTTAATAAGCACCCCCGAGAGAAGGGGTCGGTGGAAACTTAATAACCAGCTTCTAAAGGACTCGGCAATAGTAGACCACATTAACTCTCATATTTCCCTATATAAATTGATCAATGTAAATTCCACGAGAAAATCGGATATGGAATGGGGGGCATTCAAAGCCTATTTAAGGGGTGTATTTATTGAAGTGGCTTCAAGAAAGAAAAGATTGAGGGAAAAAGAACTGGTGAAACTTCTTAAACAGATCAGAGATATAGAAAAAAAACTGTCCCCCTCCACACCTGAACAGACTCTAGTGGAGCTGGTCAAACTCAAAAGCTCCTATATGGAGCTCCTCAGAGAGAAGGCAGAATATCTGATTCTGAAAACAAAAGCCACTTACACTGATCAGGGGGAGAAAGCGGGGCATCTCCTAGCCGCTCGCATTAAGCAGCAGGAATCTGCCAAATTCATTGCCGCAATACGAGCACATAATGGATCCTTATTAGTCGATCCCAAAGGAATTGCATCAGAATTTCAAAAATTCTACCAGTCCTTATATTCGACGATGGCAACCCCCCAAAAGACCTAGACCAATACCTAAAAGATTCGCTTCTTCCCACTCTTGTAACCGAGCAGACCACAGATTTGTGTGCTCCTTTAACCGAAGCAGAGATTCTAGGAGTAATAGACAGCCTCCCTAATGACAAATTGCCAGGACCGGATGGATTCTCCCCAAATTTTTATAAGATATTTGCGAAAAACATAATCCCTTTACTTTTACCAATGTTCCAGCAGATTTTAGACGGAAAGAGCACAGATACTACGTTATTCGAAGCCATCATTGTTCTCATCCTAAAACCAGGTAAAACTCCAGAAGATATTGCAAGCTATAGACCGATCTCGTTGCTTAATCAGGATGTCAAAATCCTGAGCAAACTATTAGCAAACCGTTTAAGCAGGGTCCTCCCAGATCTGATAGGAGTGGAACAGGTGGGATTTATGAAAGGTAGACTGGCCAGCGATCATATTCGAACTCTGGATCACGCTTTCTCGGCGTCCAGAGATACGGATTATCCAGCTGCACTTATTTCTCTGGACGCCGAGAAAGCATTTGACAGAGTAGATTGGAACTTCCTTTTCTGAACGCTACATGCCTTTGGCATTCCCTTAGAGTTCCAGAACTGGGTTCAGGCTCTCTATAGATCTCCAACAGCCAGAGTTTTATGCAACGGGTGCAGCTCTGACAGATTCCCCGTGTCCTCGGGTACGAGACAAGGGTGTCCACTATCCCCCTTGCTTTTCAATTTATATTTAGAACCCCTCATTTGAAGATTAGTGAATGACCCCGGGATCTTAGGAATACCGATACAGAACATTGAAATCAAGGTATTAACTTACGCAGATGACCTACTCCTTTGCACTTCACATCCGGACATGGCCATTCCCCGTCTTCTAGAGGTTATTAAAGATTATAGTACGTTGTCAAACTATAAATTAAATCTGGGAAAAACGGTGGTATTCCCACTTAACTACAGAGTAACAAGGAATAAGGTCAATGCATTAGGCCTAACTTGGCAGGGGAGATCATTAAAATATCTAGGTATCACTCTCACGAGGAACAGAACCCTTCTGGGTAAACATAACCTGGATTCCCTCTTAAGCATCATTACCCAAGACCTAAAAAGATGGCCCCTTCTACCCTTAATGATCTGGGGCAGGATCAGCCTCATCAAAATGAATATCTTCCCACGGCTGTTTTACCCACTGAATCTCCTAAACATATGGCTACCCCAAACATGGTTCAAAAAACTACACACTATCTTTTCTAATTTTATCTGGCGGGTAAAGGCACAGATTTGCATTTCACAAACTAGCTGCCCCAAAGCTCAGGGGTCTTCGAGTTCCACATGTTGGCTTTACTACTGGGCCAGCCATATGAGCAAATATTTGAGATGGCTTGCTCCAAATAACCCCAATAACCCTGAAAGATACACGCCGCTTTGGATCCAAATAGAATCCGCACAAATTCGTCATCATAACCTGATCCCATCAGCCCTTCTTTTTGTACAACCCAAATGCCTTCCTAAACCTTTGCAGGAATCACCAATTGCCATTTCAGTTAGGGTTCATTCCCAACTTTGTTCAGTTATTAAGCACAATCAAAAATCAGATTTAGAGCAACCCTTAGGGGGTAATCCAAATATTAAATTAGAAGGGAAAATGATTTCCCCTCGATGGATCCCACAACTCCAAGAAACGAAGCTCAGTGAGTTCTGGCTGGATATGGAACGAAAATGGGCTTCCTCTACAGATATTCTAAGAAAATTTGGGCTGCCAACTGCTAGCATATTTAAATTGTATCAGCTGCGGCACACCCTAGTGAATGAAATAGGGAGCAACCCCTTGACATCAGAGTTCACCCCCCTATGGGAGGAACTGACCCAATTTGTTAGCCTCCCCCACGCGGTTTCCAAAATTTACAAAACTCTATACAACAGAATATATCCTGGGCCTTTTAAACCTGCAGAACATTGGGAAAAACTTTTACCAGGGGCGCCCATTAACTGGGAGACACTCTGGCGAGGATGCCATAAATACATCACTCAGGATAGACTTCGACTCATGCAATTCCGCATCCTGCATAATTTATATTATACCCCTCAGAAGATATCGCAGTTTGACAAGGAATGCTCTGCCACTTGTTGGAGATGTGGCCAAGGTGAAGGTAACTTACCGCACATATTCTGGCAATGCCCCAAAGTGGCTCCCCTGTGGTCACAAATCAAACAAAATGCAGACCCCTTGCTGGGCCTTGATGAGTTATTTACGGTTGATATATGCTTGTTAGAGAATTTCTCAGAGGTCCCAGTAAAAATACGGAAATACCACATAGCCCTTATATCTATGTCTGTCAAAAAACTAGTGCTTCGACACTGGAAGGATGACATAGCTATGTCATATACTGAGTGGCTGACGGAGTTATTAAGTAACATCAGATTGGAAAAGATGATCGCCAGCCTACAAAATAGACTGAGTAAATTCAACAAAATCTGGGCTCCACTTTTAGATTCATTTTCTCTGCAAGCACCACAATCATAATAACTCTGGGAAATGCAAACCTCATGTAATTAATAGTTCAGGGTGATTGTCCTGAGACGGGCTAACGTTAAGAGGGGAGGGGGGTGATGGGGGGAGTTTGATAAGGGTAAGGGAAAGTTTTTCCTCCTTTTTTATTTTATTTTATTATAGGTCTTAGGCTCTGGTAACAGCATATACTGAAAGTACATGTCTCCATGTAATCTACCGTGAAAATGATGTACTTTATGTTGAAAAACTGTAATAAAGACTAAATTGTAAAAAGATTGCTCCTTGCCTGGCTGGGGGGACGTGATGTGGCACTTGTTGAGGGGGTTGGGGATCCAATTGTGGTGGGGGGAAGGCCACAGCAGGGTGTCTGTGCGCCATGAGGTGCCTTATACTTTGGGCTGAGCCAGTGGAGTACAGTGGATGTTGCAGCATGACTGTGTGGGTCCGAATGCATGTGGGCGCTATTCACGTACCTGAACCCGCACCATCGCGTGCAGGTGATCCACTCCAGGACGAAGGTTTGGCATCCCACTGATGTCTGCCTGGGTCAGCAAATCTGCCCCCAGCTGCCCTACGGAGTCCTGTGCTGGGGGGGTGGAGCCGCAGAAAGGTGGCCGCCAGTCGTGGATACCAGCATGTGCGCACCTGTCCTCAGGTGTGGACCTAGGCTGGTGAGATACATGCCTCCGGCATGTATTTCCTGCCCATTCATGCATAAGGACCACAGTGAGCAACTTTTAAACTATAAACAGTAACATACAAGTGATTACAACAATAACATTTCACTAATAATAAAACAGATTTTCCCCATTTTTCTCCCTCCTCCCACCCCTACCCCATCGCTAACTCTCCCCTTCCCTGTCTTCCCCAGCAGCATAATATTCCAAATATCCAGCCACAAGCAGCCAAAGGGCTGTGAAGCGACATAACATGAGGTTTGACACACTGGTCATCCCTCCCCCTCGGTACTTGGGGTTAGTACTCAACCACTGTGATCAAATTATTAAGGATTATGAAATTAGTGGGAAATGAAAAGGCACTATTTCACAGAGAAGGTAGTGACAAGATGGAATGCACTGCCTGAGGAGGTGGTATCCTTGAAGACGGTGAGCAGTTTTAAGAGGGGATTGGACAATGTCAGAGGGAAGGTCACCAATGAGGCACTGGAGGGAGGAGTAACAGCTAGTATGGGCATGAAATTGGATATGCTGGTAGGAGCGGGGAGCAGCTGCAATGTAATAGACCACTAGCTGCACACTCGAGCAGACTAGATAGATCATCAGGCCTGTATCTGCTGGCATTCTTTGTATGTTCTTATGGAGGATCATGGACACTTATGTCCCAAACCCTCCAGGTGTGAAGCATGTTCTGCTGTTTGAGGTTTTAAAAAACACCAGGGCCCCCCTCCCCGCAATGGAGTGGGAGGACCCTCTCTAGTTGACCATAGCAAAGTCCACTCCTCCTGAAGAGTCCAAGAGGTTGTTTGGTCCAAGGATCAGTTTAAACAAGTTTCCCCTCCCCCCCAATCCGGTCACCATCAAAATGTCATCACATACAGGACCCAGGAAGGTTATCCTTATTCACACACACACACACACACACACACACACACACACACACACCACCACCCCACATGCAATTTGTTTATTGTGTACGTGAGGAACACGTGGCCGAGGAAAGGTGTCGAGGCAGACGGAGAATGAAAAAACAGTTCATGAGGTACAGACTGTTTTCTAGGGCCACAGCCATACATTAATAGACAATGGTCTCAGTCAAATTTCCAAACTTGTGGAGTTCATCTCCCTCCCTGCTGAGACCTTTGCCCCCAGGCACAGGAGGGGTACATATTTGCTGAAGTCCAGGGGCAGATCAGATAGTAGAGCTTCCAACAGGAGCCAGTAGGCCAGTAATAAACTCATCAAATATGCTCCCGTTTACAGGAGTGTATGGGGATTTAAACCTCGTGATTGTTTAAACAGTAGTATTGTGGAACTGAATTGACAGAATTGATTCAGACTCATATTTCTTAACGGGGACTTAATCCTGGTCCCTAGTAGGTCTGGCCACTGTTTCTGCAACAAGAATTGTGACTGAAACCAATATATAGGCTATTCATAGGGGGAGGGAACCCCCAACAGACGTGTCATCCCCTCTCGGAGATCCTCGAGGGGCCCAAACTTTTTAGATCAAGGTGACCAGAAGTTAGTTGGCTCCTTCCCCCTGCTTGGTAATCAACATGCAAAGGTGCAGGAACATCAAAGTTGTGAGATCACTAGAGTTACGTTACCCCCCCCCCCCGGCACACCTAGGTGTGGTCGGGGAGAAGAGCGGAAAGGCAGAACAAAGAATGCTGGAATATAATCACAGGCAAGAGACCATTTTACTAGCCAGTGTGTCGGCAGAGGAGATTGCAATTACATACTGATGGAGCCTTGTCTCCACCACCAGGGCTGCATGTGAGTACAGAGCATCTAAGTCCATGAGGTGGGTATATCTCATTTTTTTGTTGAAATTTAGTAAGATTTATTAGATTTTACAAACCAAGAAATACAACACACAAAAAAAACCACTAACATCAAGACAAACCATCACCCCATGCCCCCCTACTTCCCTCCCCAGCAGAGTGGTTGGTATAATATAGGGGTATTTATAGAACGATGAACCATAAAATCTATGCATAGTGGACTCGACCAAACACAAAGATAAGACAGGAGGAAAAGAGGGAAAAGATACCAATTTATCATCCAACCAACGCTACCCCAGAGGAGGGTAGTGAATATAATGTATGCAGTCTGCCCCATTTCTTTTCATATAGATCAAGCCTATTGCGAAGGCTTGCAATAATTTTCTCTATCCTCAGAATAAACAAAAGTTCCTGCAGCCGCTCATGGTATGAAAGCAACACTTGCTCAGTCCAGTGACTGAGCACAATACGTTTAACTGATAGGGAGAGCATAGCTATACGATACTTCCTTTCCTGTACCCCTATCCCTGAAAGATCTCCGACAGTACAAATTACGGGCACAAAGAGACCATCTAAATCTAGAAGAAGGTCTACGCTGGTTTTAATCTGAGCCCACAATGGGGCAACTTTAATACAGTCCCATAGACTATAAAATAGGTAACCCTCAGCTTGCCCACACCGGATTCAAAGAGGAGAGGCCAGTCTACCCATCTTGTTCAACTTTACAAGTGTGTAGTAGATATTGTGCCAAATGTAAAATTGAGTGAGGCGTAGCTTATCGTTAGAGACAAATTGGTAAAGATCTCCCCATATCTTTTTCCATTCAAAAGTGCTTTGTGATGCTGGCCTGGTGGCACCGAGGGTTGAGGTGCTGGATGCCACACCTCGTGCAATGTCGGTGACCCATGTTCGGGAGCAAGTGCGGGCCGCCAGGGGTCAGCGGAGGAGGAGAAGGATCGAGCATCCAAGGGACAGCTGTCCTTCTCCGGGGAAGGGGGTGACCAGATGGTGCATGCCTGGCCCCTAGTGGCGGCTGTGGGCTTGCACACCAATGCTGCAACAATCAGGTGAGAGGCAGGGCAGATGCCTGACGAGGTGCAGGCATGGTAGTGTGCACAGTGCCGTCACTGCCATCCCTGCATGCTCCGCCTCTGGAGACCAAACATACAGAACACAGGAAAAGGGGCTCCTGGTCAGCCAGCATAAGATTCCGTCCTCTGCGGCACTGACCCCGAATGGCATTTCCCCCAAAGTTTGGATCCATTTCATGTGGGTCGAGTTGGAGGTTCCTTACTACCCTGCCACAGAGGGGAACCCGTGGGTGATAAAGGAGGTATATTGGCCTGATGTCGGTGTACGGGCTGGGAAGACTGTTGGGATGTACAGCGGGCCAGGGAGAGAAAAATGGTAGTAAAAGTACATTGTGGAAAAGCTGAGGTCCAATATGAAGACAAACCAGAAACATGAGGGAATAACAAAGGGAAAAGAATAACAAATACGGGACACCAAATGTGGTTGTGTTGCTACATCCATGAAGGACTGCAGGAAGTCACTATGGTTAGTTAACCAAGGCACTGCACTGAGATGTTGAATAAGGACATGATGAAGTTGAAAAGCTTTGAAGACAGAATTGTCTGCATCTGTAGCAGTACAAGTATATCCTGGGATGACAAGATGACCATCTTAAAGCAGATCGCATACTCTCCTCCCTACCGGTTGGGGTAGCCAGATGTCCATTAATATTGTGCCCCTACTTTGAAATTCAATTACGAAGAATTGACTGAGAAACATCCAATAGGGAGTTTTAATGCATGTGTTTACACAGCTGGGCAAATGTCCACATGGAGGTGCCTATTGCGGAGTCTTGAAGATTCACTGGCAAGGATTTAAGAGGCATGTAAAATAATGAAAGGGGGGAAAGCCCAGAATCAGCAATTAAGGCTCTTTCCAATTTTAGCCAGATTGGTGTATATGAAGTCGTAGGTGTGTCTGAAACACAAGTAGGCCAACGGAAATACTTACTGGCATGGCTGGCAAAGTAGTAGAGCAGAAAATTAGACAATCAAAGTCCTCCCAAAACCTTAGGTGCTGATAGACGAACATAAGCCTGTCTCAGGGGCTTACCATGCTAGACAAAGTCTGACATGATTCTATGAAGGCAATGAAACCAGGATAGGGGAAGTGTAACATTCATGGCATGAAGGGGATAAAAAATGCAGGGGAACACATTCATTCTGACAATATTTATACAGCCCCCGAGGGTGAGCAGTAGGGATGACTACCTCATAAGGTCACTTTGAATATTCTGCACCAAGTCATCTAGATTAAGTTTCTTAGAGAGCACAGAACTTTTTCTTAAAGTAATAGAGAGATTTGAGTTTTGTAGGTGTCCAAGCCAGACCCATATTCAGGATATCCGATTTAAGAATATTAGGAGTTAAGGGCTGCACCACAGTCTTGTCCATATTAAGCTTGTAGTAAGAATATTTACCATATTCCTCAATAATACACAAGGCCACATGGATTGAGGAGTGGGGGGTCAGTGACATGTAATAATATATCATCTGCATAGGCAGACAGTAACAATTCATTGTTTCCCACCTGCACCCCCGTCAATGTAGGACAGCCCTAAAGCTTAATCAGTAAAGGTTCACTATATAAGATGAATAGCAGAAGTGACATGGAGCATCCCTGTTGAGTCCCCGAGCACAAAGTAAAGGCAGAAGAGAACACCCCATTACAGTAAATGTTTGCACTGGGGCAAGAATAAAGAACTTTAAGCCAGTCTATGAATTTAGAAGGAAAACCAAATCTACAAAGAGAGGCAAAAGGAAAGGTCCACTTCACTCTATCAAAAGCCTTCTCCGCGTCGAGACCAAAGAAATGGAGGGTCTGGCCTCCTAGGATGCGGAGAAAATGTGTGTTAGTATGCGGATATGATCGGCCGAGGACCGGTACTGCATGAAGCTGACTTGCTCATGGCTGATAAGCCTGTCCCAAACTTTATTAATCCTAGCAGCCAAGATATTGGCCAGTATCTTAATATTGCAGTTGATAAGGGAAATGGGTCTACAGCTGGTAACTTTATCTGGGGATTTTCCCAACTTGAGTAAGATGACTATGAAGGCCTCCAGTAGTGTAGGGTCTGATATGCCAGAGTCGCATATAAAAAGGAAAAACACGGTGCAGCAGGGGGCCAGCTCACCAGCCAACACCTTGTAGAAATTAGGGGAGAAGCAATCTGGTCCTGGAGCCTTATCAGCTGGCAGGGACCATATGGCTTCCAAAATTTTTTGTTGAGTAATTGGTTGTTCAAGAAGGATTTGCTGAGGATACGCTAAGTTCAGGAAGTGGTATTGCATCTATGTAAGCCTCCAATTCTTCAGACAAAGGTGGATTTGAGGGGGGACCATAAAGAGTTCGATAACAGGATTCAAATTCCGCTACTATATCCTGAGGCAATAATTTAGAGGAACCGTCTGATTGAATTGAGCAAACTATATGGGATGCCTCCTGTCTGCGGAGATGCAGTACAAGGAGACTGCCCGACTTCTCCCCCGATCCATGCAGATTGAACGGGTCTTAAAAATGGCATATTCTGCCTTTTCCCACAGACATTCCTCATATTGATCTCGGAGGGTGAGAAGTTCTCTTCGTTCCTCCTCAGAGGTTGTGGGGGACAACTTTTCTAGAGCACTAATGCAGGTGAGGAGGCAAACCGCCTCAGCTTCCCTGCTACATTTCTTGTTCATTGCTAAGTGAATTATTTCACCTCAAAGGAAGCATTTAAGGGTGCTCCATTCGATACCCCCTCTGGTCATGGAGTTCTCATTCTAAGCAATGAAGTGGCCCAGCGAATCTTTACGTTTGGCAACAATCTTATCCTTTAGAAGATGATTGTTCAACTTCCAAACAGTGTCTTTCTGAGTATGAGAGGGGACCACATGCTCCAGTCACACTAAAGATTTGTCCGAAAAGACCAACTGGGCCATCTCGCTGCCCAGCACCCCCACCACATGACATTACAATTTATTAAAAAGTAGTCTATGCAGGAATAGGAGCCATGTGCTGTGGAGTAATGTGTGTAGTCCCAGGCAGAAGGGTGCAGTGCATGCCAGGGGTCACATAGCCCTACCATATCGACCATGTCATGAAGTGAACACTGGGCAGGAAATAGCCTATCCTGTGTTCTGTAAGATCTATCCAGATCTGGAGCAAAGGGGAGGTTCCAATCCCCTCCCAGTATAGGGGAAGAGATAGGAAGGGAGACAAAAGAGTGGATAATTCAGTAAAGAAAGCATGGGTATCTGCATTGGGCCCATAAATCCTGCCCAACAGTACTTCAGTATGATCTAGAATACATTTTATGGTAAAGTAACACCCTTGTGGATCCTCGAGACTCAGTAAACATTGAAATTTGACCTTCCTAGACAATAGTCTACCCCTTTTTGGACTTACTATTGCTAGCAATGAATACCTGTCTGAGGTATCCAGTGAACACAGTGTCCGTGACTGAGCGCTTTCAAAAAGGGTGACTCAGTCATGGTACCTGTGTTCAGGGCTGCCTGGCATGGTACCAGATACCTGGGTGAGCAAGGTAGGATGATGGGAAGAGTACAGGGGAGGAAGTGTGGCGGGCAGCTGCTGAGCTGGTTGGCTAGCGTGGTGGGGAGGGTGGTCTGTTGGGGTGTGCAGGGTGCAGGTCCAGCACAGTGCATTTTTTACGGCTTGTTTTTTAATTTTAAAGTATCCCCCCCCGACATGCACCGTCCTGGAGTAGCGAATCCTTAAGTTGGTGGCACGGGAGGGGGGTGAAGTCCCACGGGGAGGGTGGGCGGGGTGGCACAGCCCTATGCATACATTTAAATTCCATCGCCTTTTAGTTCATCATGCAGTGTACATCGTAGTCATTTATTTTCGTGATGTACACTCGCTCAAATGGCAATCGCTATTCTACGATCGCTGTTATCACGTAGAACCCCTGTCAGATCATTTGCCTAGAAAAGGGACCCTTCTGATACAAGCAGGTGTGTTTCTTGTAAAAAGGAAATTTGGCAGTGCAGTTGCTTCAGGTGCTTAATGATCTGGTACCTTTTCACACTGGAATGGGCACCTTTCATGTTCCATGATGCATATTTAATGCAGGACAACATAGACTACTAAGACTATTAAGTCGGGTACACATGGACTACAAAGAGAGATGTCAAAACTATCAAAACAAAGAGCCAACCCCCTCCGCTGATGAACCCACCCCCCCCGCAAGTATAAAAAGCCCTGCCCCAGTCCCTTGTAAACTACTATAGAGAAACAGGACTCTCCCACCCCCACAAGAAAAACAGCCACACTCTACAATACAGCCATACAACCCAACAATAATGAAATAAGTATTTGTCAATGCCGAATGTTGTCTCGCTAGAATTGGCATTGGAGTGCAGGAGTTAGAGATGCATAATAGGAATGGCAGTGAAGTATGGAACTGATGCCAGCCCCACCCCCACCCTGCAGAGACCGACAGGCACCGGGGTGTGCCTTTGGGGCATCAGCTGTAACACTCAGACCATTTTTACCTCATCCTATGCTGCAGAGACTGACAAGTGTCGTGGTGTGCTTTGAGGTCTTTGGGCCTTATACTTATCCTATTCCATAAGGACATACGCTGAGATGGGTGCAGTACAGGAGAATGGGGTGAACATTAGGGCCTAGCACTCCAAGGCACACCTTGATGCTTGTCACTGGCTGCAGGGTGGGGGGTGGAATGGCGTGAGCATTACAGCCAATGATCCCAAGTCACACCCCTGACACCTGGCAGTCTCTACAAGTTGTGGTGTTACAGTTGGAAACCCTAACGTTGTAGGCGTTTGTTGGTATTTTCACTCCAAATTTTCAACATAGGCTTTTTGTGACCCCACCTCATGAAGAACGGCACAGTTTGTTAGCTGAAAGGTGGTTTTGCATAGCAGCTATGCCATTTGGCGACACAGGGATGAAAACACATTTTGGGCAGGATGTGGAAAATGAGAATATACAGGATGGGTAACCATGCAGAACCAGTGCGTTCTTACAGGAGAATCCGATTCTTGTGACCTCCAGAGCGAAGCTCAAGAGGGTCCTTGGGGAATCAGACCCCAAGGTAACAGAACACATGGTTCTGCGTAGGATTACCTGTCCTGTAAAATTTTTTTTTTTTTTAAATAGTGTATGGTGCCCTTGATTATTTTAAAAACATTTTTGGAAACTTCCAGACTTTATTTAAATCGTAGATAAAGAAATTGGTGTCTCCCCTCGCTAGGAGATGGAGTTGGGTGGTTGCTAGGGACTGGGCGTCCCCAACATAGCAGCGCACATGCCCATTGGTTGTCGCTCTGCTGTGGGTGGGATTTAGAAAAAAAAATGGTGGCCGGACATCTCGCCTAGAGAGAAAAATAACTATCCTGAGGCAGAGAAAACTAAGTAAAGTAGAATATCTGGTTGATCCTGCATTAAAATGAACAGTGCCCGTTTCAGAAAACCGCTGCGTTAGTTTTTCAGGCAGTTGTGAATACTGTTGACACGCAGCGGTTTTCTGTTCATGATTTCAACCCACGGCTCGAGTTTTCAAATCTAAATGAATGGAGCGCTGTACGGTCAGTACAGCATTCCATTAATTTTGCTGACTGTGGCGCAACATCATTTTTGAAAGGCTAGATTTCTGGTGATAACGTTCCACCATACACTACAACTGTATTGTTCATGAGGCGGCGTAAAAAAATGGCAACATTGAAAATCTGGAGTGAAAATATGAAAAAAATTGAAGTCACGAGCATGCATAGAAACTGCGCAACACACGTCCATAACCCAATTATTTTGGGGAGTTTTTTAGCTACATTTTCAACATAGGCATTTTGGGACCTCCCCTCATGAACAGTGGCATGTGATTTTGTTAATCTGTCCCAACAGCGACCATGCCATAGTGTGCCACAGGTGCGGAAACACATTTTGGGCAAGCTGTGAAAAATGACAGCTGTACTGTTGATAGAGAGGTATGAAAAAAATGGCAGTGTTGAAAATCTGGCATGAAAATATTGCAAATTTACGAAGTTACAAGGGTGCGTGGAAACTGCGCAATACACGCTTATAAGTGTCATTTTATGGACTTTTGGCACCAAATTTTCAACATAGGCATTTTAGGACCTCTACTCATGAACAGTGTCACCGTCATTTTCTCAAACTGTCCCAAAAACTGATTTTGCACAGCGACCGCGCTATTCTACACTGGACATGTGAAAACACATTTCGGCCAGGATATGTAAAATGACAGCTATACTGTTCATAAGGTGGTGTGGAAAAATGGCAATTTTGAAAATCTGGAGTGAAAATATTAAAAATTCATGAAGTTACGAGCATGCGTGGAAACAGCGCAACGCACACTCGTAAAACAGCCATTGTTTGGATTTTTTTCACCAAATTTGCAACATAGGCTTTTCAGAGCCCCCTCATGAACAGTGATTCGTCAAAGACACCAAAGGTGATTCCGCCGGAGTGACCGCAAATCACCTTTCGGGACCAAATAACTCCATGACAGTGACTGAATTATGAGGAGGGGTCCCAATAACCCCATGTTGAACATTTGGTGCCAAAATTCCCCAAAATGGCAGAGCTATGCACCAAAGTTGAAAAAAAACCCTATTTATGATATTATACAGCTTACCGGCATTTCTTCAGTCCGCGGTCAGCTTTGAAGAGTGCAGACGTGTTCCTGGTCCACCAAGACCATCGCACCAGACTCCGGAGGCAAGTATAGGGAGGGGTGTGGGGAGGCAGGGTTCTTGAGAGGGTGGGCACAGGTTGCGGGGAGGGGCAGAGAGCCGCAAGGGATTATTTTCTTTCACAGAGTTTAAAAAAAAAAAAAAAAAAAAAAAACACATGCCGGGACGGTTTATCTTTTGTAGGATTTGGCACGCTGGGGTGGGCTCCCAGTGTGCCACCTAAGTGTTTTGGGAGGGATGCTCTAGCTGACAGGATTGGGCACCCCGTGGCACATTCTAAAGGGGAGGCAGGAGCAGAGTGGGATTGGTCACCCCCCTCGGCACATAACAAATGGGGGGTGCATTATGCTGACGGGGAGTAGGCTCCCCTGTCGGCACATACATTGGGTCAGGGCATGCCAAAAAGGGGCTTGGGCACCCCCAAAGTCGGCATTGTGGGTTTATGTCAGGCAGTGTGCCACCATGTTAAAGCTGATGTTTCACCAGGGAAAGCACATCGGAGGTGCTGCTGTGTATGACTAGCTTTACTCGCATTGCAGTGGACCTTTCCTTAGATGTGCTCACCACATTATGTATTCCTGGTGTGGCGCCAGCATGCAGGCTTATTGGGGAATGAGGGTTGCACCTACTGTGTGCGCCCTGCATTTGCCCAACAATAACCACACATCCAAATCTGCTACTAATGTAATATGTTGGCTGGTGCGCAAGCACGAGTCAACATAAAAAGAACTAAGGGCCCTCTAGTAGCAGAACTTTATAATCTGGTCATGGGAAACAGGACAGTGCCAATCAAGCCATAAGTTTTATGTGTAACCCCCCTATCAATGGGGATTCCTGAAAAGTCTTCCTTGAGCTTGCCTAAATGCACACTGCCAGGTTGGTGTCCTGCGTTTTAGCAGTTTAAATGTGATTGCCAGACAGCACCTGTATAGCCTCTGTGCACTCTCTTTAAGAGCTGCTTGAATTGCAGTCATAAGTAATCTGAGCGGGATCTATGTTGAAAGATGCAACTATTTGCTGAAAATCATTTAGAGTGATAATGATGATGTAGTTTGTCTAACCTGCCTTCTTTGCAGCAAGGATTGTTTTGTTTGTCTACACCATTTTGGGCCTGGGACTGCAAATTGGACCAATCAGTACTGGTGGGACCTAAAATGAAGCCGGACTACAGAAGCTATTCTGGAGTCAAAATCTGTAGGAATTGTAGTTTTGGGCTTTTGGCGCCTTTTTGTAACTGAAAGGTGAGCTCCTGCTTTGACCTACAGCAGAATCAGCCAACCGAACCTTGTGGAACTGATGGAAAGCCCCAGAGCTGTCTGCTGGCAAACCAGACCTAAGTTGAAACCTGTAGGAGCAACAGTTCAGTAGAGTCTCAAGCAGCCGTCTGCATAGTTTTCATGTGGGAGAACAGTGGAAAGGCCAGATTCCTGGTCTGCATGTCTGCCTACTGCACTGAGAGAGAGAAAGAATTATTTTCGGACTGAATCAGAGTGTGTGTGATTAAAGTAAGCTACTGAAGTGAGACCTGGCTCAACCTGAGGAGTACCGAAGATTGTGCAGAATGCGATTGGCCTGCCAGACATCCCATTCACTTCAGAACTTCTGACTTGTGCAGAGAACAGTACGATTGGGACCGAAGAAGAATTGCCTGGTACTGTAGAATCCTTGGCATATAAATGTGCTGTGTATTGAAAGTGGGTCGTGATTCGCTTCCCCACTGTGTGAACTGTGTCCTGCTTGCTGGTAGCTGCATCCAGCTCAAACGGACTGAATCAATGGTTAACTCCATGCGGCTGGGCTTTGCAACGAGGGCCCTGCCAGACTACCCCACTGCACAGAGAAAAGCCATAGATGAGAGACCGGCCTGGAGATCAGCCCCCTGCTCCACGCTTGAATGGGAACGACGCCTCGACAAAATCATGTGGGCCCTGCTTCTCCTGGCAATCCAGGCCAACCACCAGCGGTCTCGAATTTCGTCCATCCTGTGTCCAGTCTTGGGTACCATGAGTAACTATCAGGGTAGCTCCCTGCACCTACAATATAATCTAAGTGTGTCATCTGATTTCTTGGTTATTTCTTTTTATTCACGAACTGAGCCATCAGGCTCTGGATTACAAATAGTGTGTTGTGCATGTTGTTTTTCCATCACAGGGCCCCAACCAGCTGCGAAGCCGGCCTGCCCCGGGCAACGATCCTGGCTAGCCCATCTGCCTGGGTACCCAGAGTGTGCGACTGTGTGGGGGGTTCTGAACTGCATGCATAACTGTCTGATAAATGTAGCTTGTAAGCCAATCATCATGATTATGCCCCTTCCTTGTTCACGTCCCCTGAATAAATCAGATATTTTTCTGCATTTAAACGGACTGTGGTTCCAGTTTGTATTAAATGCACTGTACTGTTGCTGTCTGCTCTGTTTAATCTTGTTTTACAGGGGGTCCCCTGGGTCGAACCAGAGGAGTCAGCCCTGGCTGTAAGTGCAACCAGTGTGGGTACTTGCAAAGTGTATCAGGGGTATTGTGAAAGTGATTGTGTACTGTTTTGGCCACTAGTGGGGAACGAGGAGGGTTACAGTGTCTGGAGGGCTGTGCCCAGGCTAGTTTGACCACAACCAACCCTGACCTTCTGGTGGAGGCACCCATTACAGAACCTAGGCCCCTTAACCTGTTATTAGCCGAGCAACAAGGGGTAGTAGTCCTTGGGATAGAGCCACCTAGGGGTTACATCGTGGAGGCTCACCACTGGGATTTTGTGAATGCTAGCAGCCGAAATTACGAATTATTGTCAAACATAAATGGCTACCCCAACAGAAATGGCTGTACACCAGTTGGTGGGGTGGTGTACTGGGCAGGAGATCAACCCCCAAATTGCTATGCTTATACTGGATATTCCCCTGGGTACCAGTAAGGACACAGTAGAGGGCGTATTCTCCAAAGTTGAGTGTTTAAAAAACCCTGTGGTGGTGGGTCGACAAGCTGATTTGATTGCCCAAACTTTCAGGGCCTTAGTAGAGTGTAGTGACCTGGTGGACAGCTCTAAAGTGCCGCAGAATTTTGCCTCAGACGTGGCCCCAGCCACCTGGACAGTGATAACAAAAGACAGTAAAGACCCTGGGGAGGATGAGCTCCCACCATTATCTGAGACTTTTGAGGAGAAATTTGTTAAGTTGTTGCTGGAGGAAGGGAAAACCGTAGGGGACTTTAAGAAACTATTCCTGCAACCTGGGGGTGTCCCTTCACCAACACCCCTTCCCACTCCAGCACCTGTTACTGCCCCGCCTTCTGTGCCCGTGCTGGCCCCTATATCTGTACCGGCCATTAGTCACGACTCCTACTGAAGGTTGAGAATCTTCTCGGGCACCCCCCCCACCCCCCCAGGGGAAGGATGGCTGGGAGACCTGGATAGACTATGTTGTCCCTCTAGTACTTGCATGGCAATGGTCAGAAGCAGAGAAATGAAAGAGGTTGAGTGAGAGCCTCCGGGGTCCTGCCCTGGCTACTGTCCGTGCTAAGCAGGCCAATAACCCCGAAGCAACTGCACAGGACTATCTTGGAGCACTGGAGAATGTGTATGGGAGCCCAGATTCAGATGAGGACCTGTGGTGGAGAGTAAGAAATGCCCAGCAGTACTCGGGGTAGCCATTGTCTGTGTATGTACCTCAACTTGAAAAGCTGCTGCAAGAGTGCCGAAGAAAGGGTAGATTGCTATCAAATGAATTAGATTGAACTAGGCTGGACCGGATCCTTAAGTCTGCTCCATTTTCGGAATTGTTATTGCTTCAGTTGCACCTCGCCAACCGACTGGAATTGCCCCCCTCCTATGATGAGCTAATGAAAGAAATTCAGGGGGTTGAACTAAGGCAACCCCACGGGGAAATTGCACCAACATCTGTTGCTACTGCACAAGTGACCAAGAGTGATCAGCCAAGTGGGGTTCAGGAGCAAAGGTCAGCACCTAACAAGCACTCTGAGAATGCAGAGGACTTCCTGCCCTGGGCCCAGTTTTTGAAAGTCGAGCTACTAAAGGTAGTCTGAGAGCTGAAGGCTGGTGCCTCTGCAAGGGCTCCCCCCGTGGAATAAGATTCTGGTTCCTCGGTGGGGGTGCACCCTCAGGCATCCTCTACCGAGGGCAGCTGCCAGGCTGAAATCAAAGAATTGACTGTCACCCTAAAGGAACTGTTAAGACATGTTGCACCACTCTCACCGCTGCAAGCAGATACAGGACTCTGACCCCTTGCTACTGCTTCAGTCCCTTATGCAATGTTCTCCCCAAGGATGACCCAGGAGTCCATCATTTGTCACAACTGTGGGAAGGATGGCCATATGTAGAGAGAATGCCGGTCTCAAAAAGACTTAGAAAAAGTAGCAGACTCCAAGGGGAGCTTCAAAAAGAAAATCAATGGCCGAGGGGTGCCCGAAATGACCACAGTGTGGGTTCGAGAAATACTAACTCAGATTTCTTTGTGGCTAAATCATCTGTCCATGCTTCTGCTATGGCCTCTCCAGACTGGTCCAAAATAGTGGGCCCTTCAATGGAAATGACGGTGAAAGTGAACGG
Source organism: Neoceratodus forsteri (assembly GCA_016271365.2). Classification (NCBI taxonomy): domain Eukaryota; kingdom Metazoa; phylum Chordata; order Ceratodontiformes; family Ceratodontidae; genus Neoceratodus; species Neoceratodus forsteri. Next base: position 157,979,282 of record CM057456.1, on the reverse strand, counting down.
TGTGTCCACTTGGGTTGTGCTTGACAGTGGGTTGCAAGAGGCCATTGTATTTTAGGACTGGTATGACAAACACTTATCTGCTGTGCCATTACAATCCCTGGAAGGCCTACATGTGTGGGGGCTGAGCGACAAGTCTTATCCCTAACCTAGGATGTGTCCGCCTCTGGTTGTCGTTTCCTGCAGCTGTCACTGATGTAGAAGAGCAAGTCGAGACACTGGCTTTGGTGTGTCCCCCTACTGGACTGTATGATGGGGTTCCCTTGTTAATTGTGACCAACGCCCATATGTTTGGGAGACTGGCACAACTCTGTTATGAGAAACAAGGGCGACAGACTGGTAGGGCCCTAAGAATTCCGGAGGGCCTATGATTTGCAGCAGAAACCCAAGGAAGTAGACTAGGATGAACCAGTAGGGGGTCATGTGGAAGAAGGATCCCAATTCAATGGTGTTGGCCCTTAACGCCCAGTGTACCCTTCAAGGGGAGGTCTGCCTGAAGAAAGATGTCAAAAATAGAATACTAATGCTGGATGCGCCCGGTGATGGAAAATTGCCAGGACGACTATTGGTTAAGCCCAGCATCTTGCCAGCTCGTGCTCATGTCTATGCATGGCGAGTGATAGTCCAGATTCACAGTGTGTCAGATCGGGAGATCCGGGTCAACAGAGGCTGCACCCTAGTTATGGTACACTGCACAGACACTGCAGTGTTGCCCAGCAACAAGCACCATGGTACAACAGATAGTGACCCCAGAAACATTTGACTTTGGTAACTCCCCGTTGCCAGCTGAATGGAAGACTAGAATTAGCCAGAAACTTGCCCAGAGAGATCAAGTGTTTCTGTTGAAGGAATGGGACATAGGATGTGTCCAGGGTGCGGAGCATCATACGTCTGCATGATGAGTGGCCCTTCCGAGAAAGGTCTCGACGCCTAGCTCCAGCAGACAGATGATGCGAGAAGACACCTGCAGGAAATGCTTGCGGCTTGTGTAATACAAGAATCCAGAAGCCCATATGCTTCACCCATTGTGGTTGTGCCTAAGAAAAATGGGGCTGTGAGGATGTGCGTTGATTATCAAACTCTGAACCGTCGGACCATCCCCGACCAATACACCATGCCCCATATACAAGATGCTCTGGATTGTCTAAATGGGAGCAAGATGTTCTCGGTGTTGGATCTTCGCAGTAGATACTACCAAATTCCAATGGCCCTAGAGGACCATGAGAAGCCAGCTTTCATTTGTCCCTTGGGGTTCTATGAATTTCTAAGAATGCCACAGGGGATATCAGGCGCCCCGGCCACCTTTCAGCGGCTGATGGAATGTGCGGTGGGAGATATGAATGTACTGGAATGCATGGTGTACTTGGATGATGTCATTGTGTTTGGGAGCACTTTGGAGGAGCATGAGAACAGACTGTTTAAAGTCCTAGACCAACTGGAAGATTTTGGCCTTAGGCGGTCCATCGACAAATGCCAGTTTTATCAGACCTCCGTGAAGTATGTGGGGCACACAGTATCCACAGAGGGGATAGAGACTGATCCCAGTAAAGTTGAGGCTTTGACCACTTGGCCCCAGACCCACAATTTGAAAGAACTATAACATTTCCTGGGATTCTGTGGCTACTACCGCCAGTTCATAAAGGACTATTCCAAAGTGATTCGGCCACTCTTGAATCTTACCCAGGGTTACCTTCCCACCAATCGTAAATACAAGAAAGGGGCCACCCCCAGACCAGAAAGAGTATATTTCCATCCAGGTGAACTTTTTGGGTCCCAATGGATGCCTGACTGTGAAGCAGCCTTCCACGAAGTCATATACCAGCTCACCCACGCCCCCATCCTCGCTTATGCTGATCCCACCAAACCCTATGTGTTGCATACTGATGCTAGTCTGCAGGATCTAGGAGCTGTGCTGTATCAAGACCATGAGGATGGTTTGAGACCAGTAGCATTTGCCAGTAGGAGCTTGACCCCGTCAGAGTGAAACTACCCTGTGCACAAGTTGGAGTTCCTTGCGTTAAAATGGGCCATTGTCAACCAGTTTCATGATTACCTCTATGGGCAAAAATATTGATGAGTACTGACAATAACCCATTGACCTATGTACAGACTTCAGCTAAGTTAGACGCCACTGGGCACCGGTGGCTTTCTGCATTGTCAACGTAGGATTATGCTGTCAAATACAGACCGGGCCTGAATCATGTTGATGCTGATGCCCTATCCCGGAGGCCCATTGCCAAGAGTGACTGGGTCAGGCTGTCTGAATCTGACATCTGAGCTTTGTGCCAAAAGTTTGACAGAAATGAACAGATGTCTACGGACACAGTGGATTGCTTAGTAGATTACTTGGGCCCTCCTGACGCCTGCATACCGGCTGTGTATTGTCATTTTTCTGCTCTAGATATTAGTGCACTGCCTCAGTTCGACAATGACAGCATTCAGTGGGCTCAGTCCCAAGATCCCATGATTCAGCCAGCCCCTGATGTCCTCCGTGCAGGGAAAGATGTGTCCAAGTTTCGTTCCTCTGATTTGCGAATGGCTTTATTGTTTAAAGAAGGCCCCAGGTTGAAGCTGATTAATCAATTATATAGAGAGACAGTAGATCGGGGTGGCCAAGTAGACAAGCAACAAATGGTTCTGCCCACAGCCTTCAGAGATTTGGTGCCGAGGTCCCTTCACAATCATATGGGCCACCTCGGTATCGACCAAACCCTTGACCTAGTACGATCTCGATTCTACTGGCCCAAGATGGGGGCCAATGTTGAGCACCATGTAAGGACTTGTAGTCGCTGCTTGCAGAGAAAGGCCCTGCCTCAGAGGGCTGCCCCCCCTTGTCAACATTACTACCAGCACCCCAATGGAATTAGTCTGCATAGACTTCTTGAGTTTGGAGCCTGACTAGCGAAACATTGGTAATGTGTTAGTGGTTACGGATCATTTCACATGGTATGCAGACGCTTTCCCCAACAAAGATCAAAAGGCATCTACCGTGGCCAAGATGCTAGTGGAAAATTTCTTCGTCCACTACGGAGCCCACCAGTAAATTCACTCTGATCAAGGTAGAGACTTTGAGAGTCGATTAATCAAAGAAATGCTCTCTCTATAGGGGGTGCGAAAGTCAAGAACCACCCCTTATCACCCGCAGGGGGACCCATAACCAGAACGCTTTAATCACACCCTGCTAGACATGCTAGGCACCCTTCACCCAAAAGGCAAGCATAAATGAATCTAGCAGATTAGCATCTTGGTACATGCCTATAATTGCACAAAAAATGATGCTACCGGGTACTCTCCCTACAGTCTCATGTTCAGGAGAGAGGCTCGATTGCCTGTGGATGTCTGTTTTGGGGTCTCTCCGGATGGGGTCCGAGTCGAAAATTATCTGCAATATGTACAAAAACTGAAAGCTCAATTGAACCATGCCTACCAACTGGCCCAGACAATGGCTGCCAAGAGAAATTTAGGCAACAAAGAGAGGCATGACAAGAGTAAAGGCTCAAGAACTTCGACATGGAGACAGTGTGTTGTTGCGAAATTTGGGACTGTGTGGTAAACATAAAATTGCTGACCGATGGCACCATCTTCCTCATATAGTAGTAGGTAAGTTGGATAATTTACCCATGTACAAAGTGCGCCCTGAAAATGCACCGTAACCACTTACTACCTATTGGCCAAGTCATGCTTGAGGCTGAGGCTGTTTCCCCCCCAAGATTGTTCCCCCTGGACCAGTGACTTGTGCTGCTGTAAAACAAAGAGAGTCAACCTCCACCAGTGGTCACAGATTTAAGGTTTCCTCCACAGCAGGCCAGAATGATAGTGACTATCAGCCCACTTCTGACGAAAGTGAGTGCGACTATGCCTATTACCCCTCTTATTAACTGAGCCAGCTGTTTCGGGGTAATCCCATGACTAAAATTGTGGGGATGAAGCTGGGCCTTCTGGACTGCCTAACCCCCCCAGCTTTGTCCTTGGAGCCAATGCCCCCTGAAAGTGAAGTGCAAAGTATCACGTCTGAGGATGCGGAGTCTCTGTGTATTGTGGAACTGTACGATTTGCCTGAGGGAAGGGCTAATGTAATGAGTCTCTCTGATGACATGCCAGAACTTGAAGATTGCATTGAGAGTGCTGACAATTCTCTTTCAGTGCCAGAGTTCCTTCCAAGCGAGTAAAGTGTTGTAGAAACAGAAGTTACAGAGCCAGGGGCTGACAGTGCTCCAAGTTTGGACATCTCTACCCAGGCAGAGGCACCCCTCACAAGTGATGAAAGCCCCAAGAATGTTGCTGAAAGTACAGAGACTGTGGTTGTTCTCACCAGAAAGACTGGTAGAGCGGTCAAACCAGTAGTACGCTTCAGCTATGATTCCCCTGGGAGGCCAGTAGATTTGCCTCTCAATGTGGTCCATAAGGGGGTTTGTGTTTCCCAGAGCTCACTGCCCAAACTAAGTCTAAATACCAATTCCAGGTTGATTGTTCTGCCCTCTAGGTATGGTGCCCCTGCCCCGCCTAGCCCTAAGTTAGCTGATAGGGAAGGGCCTCCCCTCACATTGTTTAATGTACAAGAAGTTATTACCTGATTTAGTATAGTAATGTTCAACTGACTTGTGTGAAATATGTCTAGTGTATTGTCAAAATGGATATAGTAGTATAAAGTGAAATAAAAATGTTCAGTAAAGTAGTAAGTTTATGATAACTGATGCAAGATGGTACAGACTTGACGCGGACGCCAAGCTTTCTCCAGGCAGGGAAGGGTGCAACTCCCCCTACCAATGGGGGTTCCCGAAAAGTCTTCCTTGAGCTTGCCTAAATGCTCACTACCAGGTTGGTGTCCTGCGTTTTAGCAGTTTAAATGCGATTGCCATAAAGTGCCTGTATAGCCTCTGTGCACTGTCTCTTTAAGAGCTGCTTAGACTGCAGTCATAAGTAATCTGAGAGGGAAAGATGTAACTATTTGCTGGAAATCATTTAGAGTGATAATGATAATGTAGTTTGTCCAACCTGCCTTCTTTGCAGCAAGGACCGTTTCATTTGTCTACACTATTTTGGGCCCGGGACTGCAAATTGGACCAATCAGTACTGGTGGGACCTAAAATGAAGCCGGACTACAGGAGCTGTCTGGAGTCAAAATCTGTAGGAATTGTAGTTTTGGGCTTTTGGCTCCTGTTTTGTAACTGAAGGGGAAGCTTTAGCTTTGACTGACAGCAGAATCGGCCAACCAAACCTTGTGGATCTGAGAGAAAGCCCCCGAGCTGTCTGCTGGCAAGCCAGATCTAAGTTGAAACCTGTAGGAGCAACAGCTCAGTAGAGTCTCGAGCAGCCGTTTGCGTAGTTTTCGCATGGAAGAACAGTGGAAAGGCCTGATTCCTGGCCTGCATGTCCGCCTACTGCTCAGAGGGAAAAATAATTATTTTCGGACTGAATCCGAGTGTGTGTGACTAAAGTAAACTACTGAAGTGGGACCAGGCTCAACCTGAGGACCTCCGAAGATTGTGCTGAATGCGACTGGCCTGCCAGAAATCCCATTCACTTCAGAACTTCTGACTTGTGCAGAGAATAGTGCGATTGGAAACGAAGAAGAATTGCCTGGTACTGTAGAATCCTCTGCATATAAATGTGCTGTGTATTGAAAGTGGGTCGTGATTTGTTCTCCCACTGTGTCCTGCTTGCTGGTAGCTGTATCCAGCTCAAAAGGACTGAATCCGTGGTTAACTCCATGCGGCTGGGCCCTGCCAGACTACCCCACTGCACAGAGAAAAGTCATCAGTGAGACCTGCCTGGGGATCAGTCCCCTGCTCCATGCTTGAACGGAATGACGCCTCAGCGAAATTGTGTGGGCCCTGCTTCTCCTGGCAATCCAGACCAACCACCAGCTGTCTCAAATTTTGTCCATCCTGTGTCCAGTCTTGGGTACGATGAGTAATTATCAGGGTAGCTCCCTGCACCTACAATATAATCTAAGTGTGTCATCCGATTTCTTGGTTATTTCTCTTTATTCACGAACTGAGCCATCAGGCTCCGAATTACAAATAGTTTGTTGTGCATGTTGTTTTTCCATCACAGGGCCCCAACCAGCTGCGACACCGGCCTAACCCAGGCAACGATCCTGGCTAGCCCATCTGCCTACTACCTGGGTACCCAGAGTGTGTGACTGCGTGGGGGGTTCTGAACTGCATGCATAACTATCCGATTAATGTAGCTTGTAAGCCAATCATCCTGATTACGCCTCTTCTTTGTTCATGTCCCCTGAATAAATCAGATCTTACTTTTTCTGCATTTAAACCGACTGTGGTTCCAGTTTGTGTTAAAAGTACTGTACTGTTGCTGTCTGCTCTATTTAACCTTGTTTTACAGGGGGTCCCCAGGGTCGAACCAGAGGAGCCAGCCCTGGCGGTAAGTGCAACCAGTGTGGGTACTTGCAAAGTTCATCAGGGTTATTGTGAAAGTGATTATTGTGTACTGTTTTGGCCACTAGTGGGGAACGAGGGGGGTTAGAGTGTCCCGAAGGGCTGTGCCCAGGCTAGTTTGACCACTACCAACCCTGACCTTCGGGTCGAGGCACCCATTACAGAACCTAGGCCCCTTAACCTGTTATTAGCCAAGCAGGCAGGGGTAGTAGCCCTTGGGATAGCGCCACCTAGGGGTTACAAAACCTCAGAAGTGCCCTTAAAGTAAGGAAAGCTCTACGGGTGTTCCGAGGTGGCATCTGCCATAGTGGAGGAGCTCAGATGTACCTGGGGTCCAGAGGATATGGCTGAAGGTCCTGGGGGTGGGTGGCAGTTGAAATGTTGGAAGTGCCAGCACCCTGTCAACCTGATCAGATGGAGGGCTGGAGAGAAAGAGAATGAAACAGGGGTTTTAGTAAATACTAAGATCCAGAGCAGAGATAGGAAGGCGGAGGCAGACAGTATGAGGAAACAGATAACCAGCAGGGGCCTGGGCAGGAGGTAATAAAAGAAAAAGCAGGGGTGTTAGCAAGGGGATGGAGTGAGAGTAAAGAGAAGCAGCTTGAGGGGTGGTTATCTTAGAATCTGGAAAAGACAAACAAGGCAAAATAAATAAAATTGCAAAGAAAAAATAGTTAAGGCTGCAGTTTTAAACATTACATTAAGTGATCCAGCCCAACAGAGTTAGCAGCCCAAGATTTATACATTTAGCTACACATTTAAATAGCACAACAGTTTAAGCAGTAAAAATTACAGCAGTCTTAGCAAAAAATAGAATTGAGCAGCCTTTCCCATTAAAATAAGTTAAATTTGTGGCAAGCTACAGAGTACAGGGCATAGAGCTAAAGTGCCAACCAAGCCATCAGATTTAAGCCTGAGAAGTGCCCTTAATTCAAACTAAGGAAAGCTCTACTGGTGTTCCAAGGTGGTGTCTGCTGTAGCGGAAGAGCTTAGATGTACCTAGGGTCCAGAGGATATGGCTGAAGGTCCTGGGGGGTGGGTGACAGCTGAAATGCTGGAAGTGCCACAGGAGAAAGGCAGCACCCTTTCAATCTGATCAGAGGGAGGGCTGGGGTCCAGAGGATATGGCTGAAGGTCCTAGGGGGTGGGTGGCAGCTGAAATGCTGGAAGTGCCACATAAAGAATACTGGATGGGCAACTATGCACAACCAGTGTGTTGTGCCACCGAGGGGTTCGGATTCCCAGTGACCTCAAGAGCGAAGCTTGAGAGGTCCATGGGAATCAGAACCCCTGAGGTAGGAGACACAAATACACTGCTTGGCATAGAGTTGCCCATCCAGTATTTTTTTTTTTTATATAGTGTATGGTGCCCGTAATTTTTTTTTTTTTTTTTTTTTTTAAAGAACAGAAAAGTAGTTTTTTCTGCTGCGTTTTTTTCTGGTTTTCTACATTGGTTACTATGGTCAGTGGAGTGGTCGCCAGGGTCCAGATGTCCCTACATATATAGCGTGGGCTGTTATTGGTTTAACACGTTTCTTGTGGGTGGGATTTAAAAAAAAAAAAAAATGGAGGTCTCTCTCGCTAAGCGAGTGAACAGAGTTGGGGGAATCACTTTCCTTCATGCAAGTTGCTTTTAAATCTCTGGTTGATCCTGCAGGTGTACTTTTTTTTTTTTTAGTTATAACTTAAAATATCTGGTTGATCCTGCTGAAGTCGTGTGCTCATCGATGTTGCTGCCGCACCAACTATCTGGTTGATCCTGCTGTTTCTGTTGCCACAGTTGTTCAATTGAACAGCATGGCTCGTGCCCTTTTAAAACGAGCTGAAATGTTGTACCACAGTGTGGTGTAACTGCGTTCCATGACCTTTGAACTGTGGTACAACAACATTTCAGCTAGGATGGATTTCCATCCTGAACAAGCCCTCATCATACACTATAACATAATAGCAAGTAAAAAAAAACACTTTTTTTTTTTTTATATATAAACACCAACACAACCATAATAAAGTCTTGTACTGAGTTCTCAAGAATTAACTGAGTTAGAACACTGTAAATAGATTCAGGTTTACCTGTTATTAGTTTTGTTAAAGAACTTCCTAGGTGGTAATATGAATATCAAAATATACTGGAGAGCAAAATCTCCCAACAGATTTATATTAAAACAAATCACCTGTCCCTAGATATTAATTGGGGGTTTAACACGTTCCCCTCTAACTAATGAGGGTGAGTGTGTTAAAAAAAATGTCACCACGATAGTGAAATTCCCCACTCTATTAATAACCATAGAGATAAGATCCCTTCCCCCCAAATTTCCAGTCTCCCTCAGAGTGTCATTCACCATCTAAAATTTGACAAAAACACTCTCCAAACCATAACCCCATGTAAGGCTGTCAGCAGAGTTTTCAAAAAGCATTCGCGGTCATCCTACATGTTCCCTCACCTCTCCCATCATTATACCAGCTCTTGCATTCTGTAAAGGTTAAAGAATACACAGTTAAATAAGGAGTGTGTATGTGGGGGGCGAGGGAGTTATCAACAGAAAGGCATTTATGGAGCAGCATGGTATTATGAAATATGACTAGCGGCAAGTAGATATGCATCCAAGCTGCCATGTGCACATTCAGTCTGAGGAGTAAACCGCAAAGCTGCTTTTATACCCAGAGTCCCAAGTATAATAATAAAGGGGAACCCCCTTAAACCCAACTCTTTCATCCACAAAGACAATTCCTCAAGGAAGTCCCCTCATTCTACAGAACCCCAGGAAGCAAAGCAGCAGCAACATCAATCTCAGAAACAACCACCTGCTATACAATAGCTCAAATGCTGCATGTATTGCCACCCCTTCCTGTCCCTAACTTTTAGATCGGAATTCTGGAGATCACAACTAAATAATCATTTAACTCCATGTGGCCCCCAGAAAGAAGTTCCCCTACCCCTCACCCCGCCTGAGACAGCCCATTTAAACCCGAGAGCTAAACACAACCGCTCGGCTATAACCAAGTCTATGCAAAAGAACGCTCCTTACCAGTTCGACAATACCCAACAGTATACAAGAAACTAATGTGGCATTGAAAAATAACCACTGGGGAAGTTCCCCAAGTCTCCATGACGTGTAGAGAAGTTGCTGCTAAAGTAGCATCCTGTGTTTGGCTGCTGGAGTCTGCCTTCTTAAGCAATTTGGAAATGTCCGAAACCAAATGTCGTGGTAAGGATCCAGGGGGGGGCTCCTCTTCTGTCCTCTGGTCGCTATGCTCCAAGCCCCCTGCATCAATTCGTTTTCCAATGCCTCCAGTCTCTAATTCCAGAATGGATATCTGCAGCTCTTTGAGGAACAGGACTGCATCCAGCAATGTAGGAAACGCTTTCAGGCCAGACTCCAGGTAGACCTTTAGTTTAGCTAGGAAGTTTAACTGTGCTTTGAGTCCTTTCTTCTCCCTGAGCTCTTTGATAATGGTGCAAACTCGTTGTCTTTGCACTTGTGTAAGGCTGTTGAGAAATCATGGTCAAAAAAGGTAGGAGAGTTATTGTATTTTAAGTCTGTGTCGCCAAGCCTCTGGAAGAATATATTCTTTAGTTTGGTAATGCACCATCCGAACTATCCAAGATCTAGGATGTGCTACAGGATTCGACAGTTTAGGACCAAGGGACATATGCCTGCGCTATATCCATATCCAGGGGAAGATCCACCAGGAGTGAAAGTGTCATTTTTAATAAGTGCTGTATGAAATCTATTGCAGTCGCATATCCCTTCTCAGCTCCCTCTGGGACTCCATGTATACAAAAATAATTTCTACGAGCTCTACTTTCAATGTCTTTCAATCTAGCATGCAGGTCCTGGTCCCTTTGAAGTAAGTAGATTAGCATTCAATCATGTGTTTCTTGTGCCTCTGTGAGCTCAGCCATTTTAGTAGCATTCCCTGAAACTTTATCAATACTCTCTAAATCTTTGCAGATAGACTATGGAAGATTCAGTATTGTTCACTGTGCGTAAGATTTTTTGCGGAGCTCTCTCGGAGCACGTAGGGAAGGGCTTCTCTTCAAAAGTTGGGTTCTGCTGATGAGTCGGATGGGGATCTGCCACGCGTTGCTGAGGCTGCGAACCCTTCCATGTTGGTGTACAATATTAACTGCTTCAGTTTTGGAGGGTTTGCTGTATTTTACCCCCTCTTGCTGTGGGAGGCATAGCAGACATGATTCCTATGAGTATCTACTAAAATTAAGCTAATATTGTTCCAAAGGACAGAGGATTGCCGTAGATTGAGCAGCCTGTGATCAGAGCCTCTAAAATTAAGCTACCACTATGGTGATGTCACTGGAAGTCCTCCTTGACATAGATATCATTATCAATCTGTCACCATGCTTCCATTGTAGGTGATTTCTTTTGCATCCAAAGCCTCAGTTGCTTTTTTTTTTTTGTCTGCCAGAGACTATAGATATGTCATGGATCTGGGAGCTACTCTGCGAGGCGTGGAGGAGGGATGGACATGAAAATCGTAGAAGGGGAGACCAGATCTGATGGGAGAGAGAATTGCTCAGACTGGGCTTAAATTGTTTCCCAAAATGGGGACAAAACCAGACAGTTCGCGCTGGCCCGGTGGTGCAGAGGATTGAGGCGCTGGATGCCACGCCTCAAACCATGCCAGCGACCCGGGTTATAAACTGACTCGGGGCACCAGGGGCCGGCAGGGGAAGGAGAGGATTGAGCATCCGGAGGACTGCTGTGCTCTCCTGGGGTGGGTTAGGGTATAGCCCCGCTCTGTAGCAGTCCTTGGTTGAGACCAGGGGCACTATAAACAGCAGCGCAGGAGGGACTCAAGAAAACCGGAAAACGGCTTTGGAGCACACCGGATGATGGCTTCCGCCCTCCATGCCATCGGGACCTCTGGGAATCCCCTCCTCCTCCACAGTGGCACCCCCGGGGCCGTGAAAGCAGTAGTGTGCTGGGTTTCCCTCTCCCCGGTGCCTTCTCCCTCGAAGGAGGGGGACCCGCCCAGCAATGGGATATGCCGGGACCAACTCGGGGGTCTGCTGCAATCTGTGGATGGAGGGGCTCCTGAAGAGGATTGCCAGGGTTAGTGGGGTGCTAGGAGGCCCGAAGGAGTAGTGGACTCCGGAGTGGCAATGGGGTAAAAAGAATATAAAAAAAAAAAAAAAAAAGAGTTCCAAAACACTAGGGCAAGCTCTGCATGGAGGTGATCACATTACCTCCAACGGTGGCCATACACGGATGGTATATATATTTAGTCACAATGGCAGGGGTTTGAATGAACTGATATCTACATTTCATTCAAACTCCCTCCACAAGGGGTAAAGAGGTAACTTTAAGAGAAGGGAAAGCATATTTTAGCCATGGAGTACGTGACAGAAGAATTTAGTTCTTTGTTTCATTGACCTAAAATGGAGAGGGTCAAATCTCCTGAGAGGTCTTGGAGACCCGTATAAATATTTCCAACCAAATGGTGCCAGGTGTCCTCTCAGATCACTCCCATTAACAAATGAAGAAACAAGCGGAGTGGGTCTTGGAGGTTGGTATGACCCATCTCTTTGTGTAGGAGGTAAGTACAGACCTGAAGGTAACTATAGTGTTCCCGTCCTGTAAGGCCATACTTCAACTATAACTGTTCAAAAGGGAGCACCCCATGAGAATCTAAAAAACTGAAAAATATGTGAAAGGCCCAATTGTCTACAACTATGACAAAAGTGTGGTCAATTTGACTAGGCAGAAGTCCGAATCTGCTGCTAGAACCCTGCAGTAATAGAAAATATGGGTAAGTTTTGGGAGACAAAGGAGATTTAACCAAATCTATAGGATCTGTGTGGTAAAATCTGTATAGTCTGCCAGGTAGGGAGCACCCGGGGAATAGAAGAATAGCAATTTACCAATATCATAGTAACCATTGATAAATTCCATCCATTTCCAAGGCGGGTTAATCTGTGGATTAATCCAGCAGTATGCTGTTCAAAGGTATGTGGCCTAGGCATAATTCATCAGATTCGGGAGATTCACTTTGCCTAATATGGTGGGTTGCCGAATAACAGAATATCATACTCTAGGGTGGTCCCCCAAAGATAAAGTGAGAAATTAACCTGTTCCAAGGTGAGAACTAGTAAGGGGCTGGCATGATGGGAAAGGTCTACAGCAGGGGAATACAGGGGAAAATTTTCATTCCGATTGTCTCAAGCCTAGAAAGAAAAGAAAGTTGTATTTGACTCCATCTGAAGATGTCACTCAACAGGGCAATAGGAAGGGGTACATAATTAAGGAGCTCCAAATTATCCCAATTCAGAGGGCTCTGAACCCAGAGATATTTTAATTGGATGCTTCTCCACTTCAAGGGAAGCTCTTGCCTGAGCATTGCTGAGGGGGAGCAATTCTGTTTTATATAAGTTTAAAGAAAAGCCAGATAGGGCACCAAAGGATTGTAGCACAGATCGTGGTGCAAGAATGGACCTCTCCAGGTTTAGCAGGGTGAAGAGTACATCAATTGAATGTAAGGATGCTGTGTACTGGACAACTCCTAAGGGAATCCCTTCTACTGCAGGGGTCTGGTGAAGGGCTAATGCGAGGGGTTCAATATACAAGGCTAACAACAGCGGTGACAGCAAACAGCCGTGCCTTCTACCACAGTGGAGTATGATAGAAGATAATAAACCTTTAACTCTAATGTATGTCTGGGGTGCAAGGTAAATATTCTGCAGCCACTCCAGAAATGGGGCTGGAAAGCTAGAGGTTGCCAGGGTGCCCCAGCAGAATTCCCAGGACACCCTGTCAAATGCCTTCTCAGCATTCAAGGTAATAACAGCCACATGGATGGAACATTGGTGCTGATGTTGCATAAGGGACAGAGTGTAGTGGATAGTATCCATGGTACAGTATGTCTACATTGGATAAGGTCAGGCTGATCAGGGTGGATAAGACAAGGGAGACGTCAGTCCCGCCATGTACAGCTTATAATGAATATTTAGAACAGAAATCGGATGATAGGAAGTAGGGCAAGTGGAGTCTTTTCCTAGCTTCAGGACAGTTGAGAGAGTAGCATAACTCCAAGAGGAAGGAAATATTCCCTCCTGGACCACCCGAAAAGTAATAAGTAGGTGGGGCAACAAAATAGTTGAAAACAATTTGTACCACTCAATCTGGTAACCATCTGGGCCTGGACATTAATGAGTCTCTGTCTCATGATGGGCAATTTTGAAGTTCCTCCATTAGACTATAGGAGAGGAGCGGCTCCTGCAGAACATCTGTGAGAATAGGTAGGGAAACGTGAGATAGAAAGTCTGAAATTTGAGAAGATGGTGGAGAGGAGATTCTGTGTAGAGAGACTGGTAGTACTTCTGAAAGATATGAAGTATTTTTTGGGAGCTGTGTACTGGATGCCCAGAATGAGGATCCTTAAACTGGAAAAACTTAGTCACTTTCTTCTGTGCCGAGTGTCTTCAAGCTATAGGAACTGAGCTCCTCAGTCACCCCCTCATAGTAGTTGCACCTAAGGAAGTTTAGAGCCTGTTGTACTATGGCACCCATAATACCCTTGATGTCAGCTTTAATTACATTTATCCAGGTAGTAAAGTCCCTGTTCCCCGTGTGTGTAAATGCTTCAAAGAGCAAAATAAGTATCTCTGATGCTGCAGCTTTTTCTTTTTGGATGCAAAAGCCATAATATCACCTCTAAGTACAGTCTTCACAGGATGGGCCAGGAGACATTTGTGGACGAACTGTACTCTAGAATCTGAGGAATTCAGCCTGTGATGAGGGTCCAGAAAATTGTGTCTTTAAGAAGGGAAGTGTCCAATCTCCAGAAGGTAGATCTGTGCTGCTTCCCCAAGCCCACCCTTCACAACAGGGGGTTTTGGTCAGAGAGAAGCAATGACCCATAAGTAAGGTCCTGGATTGTAGCTAAATGCTTACAAGTTAAAAAAAAAAAAAGTAAATCTAGGCAGGAGGAGCTACCATAGCAAGGTGAATAAAAGGTTTATTCGTGACCAGTCAGGGAAAAATTGTCACTAGACATCTACAAATCCCATATGGGCAAGCTGAGTACGTAAGTATTTTGGGGCTGGGGAGGACTGAGCACATGTAGGATGAGAGGTGTTCAAGTCTGGGGACATAATAATATTAAAGTCCCCAGCACTCAAGAAGTAGTTGGCCATGTAACAGGTTGAGCAGTTTGCCTAGGAAATCATTTAAAAACAGGGGTATCCGAATTAGGGGGAAAATAAATAGCAGCTAAGGTCACCTATGTGCTACAGAATACTCACCATAATTCTTGATCTTCCAGAATATCTTCGTTATTCAGTCACACTGATGAGTTTAAGATGGAGGTGTTAGGACCCTGTGGGAGCAAAGCCTTTTGCTGTTTAAGGAGAGGACCAACATCAGTGCCGGCACAGCCCATGAGACAGATTTAGTGAAGACATGCATGTGGGCTGGCCAGTAACAGACACCCCCTCCCTACCTCAGTTCTATTTAGCAGGAGAGAAAACAAACATGAGGGAGAGATATATATATATATAGACTTCTAGCCCAAAGTGATAGGAAAAGGATATTAAGATATAAAAATAATAAACATAATAAAACCAGACTACCAATTTAGACAGATAAGGGTTTAGCCAAAAAGTGGCACAAGAGTATTGGGTGTTAGCGCCAGAATCTATTAAAGTCACCTGGACAGAAGATGAAGAGGAAGGGCAGCAGCCCTGGCACATAGCTCTGACTGGGAAGGGAGGCCCGGAGGACCTCCATGTAGTTTAGAAGGCAGAATACCAGGTTAACCTAACGTTGTGTGCTCTCTGGAGGCACGAATTAGAGTCAAAAACTCAATGAACTCTTGAGGAACGGAAAGCAACAGCAACTGGATAAAGTCCATCAGCACAAGACAACCGGTCTTCCTGTAACTCCAGCAAGTGCATAAATAAGCACTGAAAGAGAAAAATGAAAATGAATCCCAACACAATGATGTGGGATAAGCACCCAGCCCGCAGATAGTGTGTATAGGTGTAAAAAAATAAAACAAAAAACAACAACTGCATGTGCCCCTCCCCAAGCTCAGAAGGTGAAGGCTACACCTTGTGCAGTGGTAGAGACTGCCACATGGCATAGGCTCAGAG
This sequence comes from Neoceratodus forsteri, assembly GCA_016271365.2. Lineage (NCBI taxonomy): Eukaryota > Metazoa > Chordata > Ceratodontiformes > Ceratodontidae > Neoceratodus > Neoceratodus forsteri. Next base: position 157,963,775 of record CM057456.1, on the reverse strand, counting down.
CATGGGCTGTAAGCAACCAATGGATAAGTCTCAGAAAGCCCAACAGAAGAGGAAAAGAACTGAAGGGAAAATACATATATGTTTTTTTCTCTAAGAGTGCAAAGAGGCCCTCTCCAATTTTTCCTTTTTTTTTTTTAATAAAAAAAGGTGTTTTACCTGAAGGACAGGCTGGATGGAGAAAACAAGACTCAGTACCCAGGGGGAACAAGAAAAATAGAGCTAAACCTCAAGGGAGAAGAAGTGCTCTGAAGGAATGGCAAGAGCCAGTGTGCTAGCACAACAGAGTGAGCTGCCCAGAGGCCTTGGATCTTACCTGAGCAAGGGATGGTGGGCAGACATGTGACTGAATATTGAAGATATTTTGGAAGATCAAAAATTACAGTGAGTACATAATTTTCTTACCATCCAAGAATCAGTCTTTACCTTTTATTCACACTGATAAGTCAGAGTACACAACTTTCCCCAAAAACAGGGGAGCAGTTGACTCACCTTGAGAAAATTATTCATCAGCCCTCTGGTGGGGGATAACCACTGGAGGGTAAGGACTCCTTATAGGTCTGGTGGGACCAGAGACGGGTCAGGGGCAGCTGGAGGACCCCGGGGCCTGGGAGCAGAAGGGTGCCCCGACAAAGTACTGTTATGTAGGTACTTATCATAACACCAAATCTTCAAGAGACATCTTTGGAAAATGTAGCCATCAGGCAGCAGGATCATATGGAAACTTCTACAAGCAGTGCTACCAGGGGCCGCCCATGACGACGTTAGGCATCAGTGTGCCTATAACAGTGGGCGTCCCCTCCTTTTCTCAGTTCCCCATTAGCAATCTTACTCAGAGGACAGGCTTTGAGGGACCCAGGAGAGAATGGAGCCTTCTGCAAGGCAGGAGTGGCAGAGTGTGGAAAAGTAGTTTTGGAGATATCAACAGCATGCTTGGAAGCAGTGCCTAGAAGGGCGAAGGAGGGAGGGACGGCATGACCTGATGAAAGATTCTCTTGAAGATCTACTATTATGTTAAGTACCTACATAACTGTACTATATTCTTTGAGGACATCTCTTTTATCAGGCCACATCTTTGGAACGAGTGCCAAGCAGTACCCAAAGGAGGGGCAGTGGAATCAGGAGAGAAGTCCTTGCAGGACTACAAGTCCAAAGCCTGAACGTTTGCGAGAGCCGGATGTCCAGACTGTAATGTTTGGTGAAGATGTGGACAGTACTCCAGGTGGCAGCTGCGCAAATGTCAGCAACAGACATTTCAGAAACAAGCAATAGAGGTGGCTATATCCTTTGTGGAGTGGCCACGGACTGGACCAGGAAGTTCCCTGCTGGACTTCCAGTAGCAAAAAAATGATACAAGTTGCTAGCCACTTAGATAAACATTGTTTAGATACAGGAGTCAAAAAGTTGAGATAATTTCTGAAGGCCTTGGTGCGATTGAAACAGTATCTCAGGATTCTACAGTCCGTACATCTAAAGTATGGAGCAATGTTTCTCCTGGATTGGCATGCTTCAAGTAATAGACTAGAAGGTGGATGGCTTGATTTAAAGTAAACTCAGACACCACCTTGGGAAGAAATTTAGGATTAGTGTGCAAAGACACCCTGTCTTTGTAGAAAAATCAAATAAGGAGGCTCACACGAGAGCCTGCTGCTCTGAAATTCTTTGAACAAAAGTAACAGCAACTAAAAATAATGCTTTTAAGAGAGAAAGCGTAGGCCGCAGCACATGGCTGGCTCAAAAGAAGCCAATGTAAGCTTTTTCAAAACAAAATTAAGGTCTCATGGGGCACCGGATTTCAGATAGGGGGCTTTAAATGTAATATGCTTCTTAGGAACATCCGGGTCACCTCCAGTTGAGCCACCGGTCATCCACCAACAGGTGCATGAAAGACTGATACAGCAGAGAGATGCACCTTAAGGGTGGAGTATTGAAGGCCTGCATCCAATAGGGTGAGCAGATATTCCAACATCTGATTTACTGGGCATGTTAAAAGGTCCAGATGGCGAGAAGTAGCCCATATGGTAAAGCATTTACATTTGAGGGCATAGGTGCGTCTGGTGGAGGGTTTCCTAGCAGCCACCAAAATATCCACTACTTTTAGTGAGACTCCAAAGCAACCATAGCTATGTTTTCAGGAGCCAGGCATGAGGGTAAAGGGACTTCAGGTTGGGGTGGACCACAGTACTCTGGCTCTGGGTCAGGAGATTGTGCTGGAGTGGAATTGGTATTGGGTGCTCCACCATTAGTTGCTGCAGGAGTGGGAACCAAATCTGATGAGGCCAAAAGGTGGCAATGAGTATTAGTGTTATGCCCTCCTGCTTCAGTTTGAGGAGCACTTTCGGAATGAAAGGAAAGTGAGGGAAAGCATAAAGGAACCTCCCTGTCTAGCAGGGGTACAATGCGTCTTGGGAAAGGGCAACATCCAATCAAGGCAAAACTAACAGCAGATTAGAACAAATGGGCCATCTCACCCAAACAGATAAATGATAATATGTTTTTATTCATATGTCAGAGTAAAACTGTTGTGCATAAAATTCGGAATAAGTGCTCCTTCAGGGAGCAAGGTAGAGAAGTCATTAGGGAGAAGGACAGAGGTAAATATAAAAAAAGGCAAAGGCAGTAAGGACAGGAATGGGGCTAAAAGGGGTAAGGCCATCAAAAAGTGGAGGGTGATTAGTACCAATGCCCGTAGTCTGTGTAACAAGCTCCCTGAACTAGTGGCCTTGATGGAAGAGGGTTGCCTGGATATTGTGGCAGTCACAGAAACGTGGTACACAGAGAACCATGACTGGGATGTCAACATACCAGGATACACAATCTACAGGGAGGGTAAAAGAGAAGTAGCTCTCTATGTAAAGGAAGGGATCAAAGCAACAGAACTAAAGAGTAAACAGGGAGCAGATGAGGCACTCTGGGTCACCCTGGAGACAGGAAATGGCACCACAAACCACATGGGGGTTGCATACAGACCCCCATCTCAGGGGGAGGGAATGGACAAGGAAATTATAGAAGGCTTCTTTAGAATGGCAGAAAAAGGGGAGATATTGTTGATGGGGGACCTGAATATGCCAGATGTTAACTGGAGCACCTTTGCTGCAGGCATATCCAATAGCATTCTTGATTCCCTACAGGGGACATGCCTCAGACAGCTAGTATTGGAACCCACTCAGGAGGGAGCAATCTTAGACCTGGTACTCTCAAATGGGGATGCAGAAAGAATCTCAGATTTAGAAGTGGGTAGCCATCTGGGAACAAGCAACCACCAAACAGTGTTGTTCACGATAAACTCAGCCATACAATCAAGCCATACAAAAGCAAGAGTATTGGAGTTTAGGAGGGCTGACTTTGGGAAAATGAGAGAGTGCCTCAGAAAAGCACTAGCAAACAGGCAAGAAAGAGGGGTGGAGGAACAATGGGGAGTAATCAAAACAGCCATCACAGAGGCAACAAACAAGCCTTTGTGTAAAGCAAATCAACAAAACACAACGAAGGAAAAAAACGCTATGGTTCTCAAAAGAGGTGGCAGGGAAGGTTAAGGAGAAAAAGGATAGCATTCAGGAAATAAGGAAACACAGAAGGAGCAGGACAGAGAACTATCAGTTAATGCAGAAAGAGGCTGGGAAGGCAGTCAGAATAGCAAAGGCCCAACCCGAGGAAAGGATAGCCAACTCTGTTAAGAAGGGGGATAAGACCTTTTATAGGTACATTAGGGAGCGAGGAAAAACCAAAGGAGGGCTGATTGAGGCTTAATAAAAGGGAGGGAATGTGGGTAAAGGGTGACAGTGAAAAGCAGAAATACTGAACAATTATTCTGCTCAGTATTCTAAAGAAGAGAAGGGGAGGTACCTAAACCAAACAAAAGAGAAACACTCTGAAGGCGAGGGTCGATACCAGTCCATTTACAGAAGAAGGGTTCTGAAAGAACTAATAAAATTGAAGGTGGACAAAGCAATGGGTCCTTATGGATTCACCCAGAATTCTAAAGGAACTAAGGGTAGAACTAGTGACACCGCTGACTACCTCTAACAAATCATGGGAGGATGGGGTGGTACCTGAGGACTGGAGGAGGTGGATGTGATTCCTCTTCACAAAAGTAGGAGCAGGACAGAGGCAGGAAACTAGACCAGTTAGTTTGACCTCAGTGGTAGGAAATGATGGGAATCACTTGAAGGAAAGAATTGTTGAGTACCTGAGGCCAGTGGGGTACAGGACCCAAGGCAGCACGGATTCATGATGGGAAGGTCATGTCAGACAAATCTAATAGATTTCTTTGACTGAGTGACCAAAGTAGTAGAACCAGGGAGGGCTGTGACATGGCCTACCTAGATTTTAACAAGGCATTTGATACAGTCCCACACAAAGATTAATACACAAGTTAGCCAGCCTTGGAGTGGGTCCCAAGTGGTAGCCTGGATAAAAATTGGCTAGACAACAGGACTCAAAGGGTAGTAGTAAATGGAGTCCACAGTGAAGTAAGGAGGGTTACTAGCGGGGTACGGCAGGGTTCAGTACTGGGACCGGTCCTTTTTAATGTCTTTATAAGTGACATTGCAGAGGAACTGGAAGGAAAAGTATGTCTCTCTGCAGACGACACAAAGATCTGCAACAGGGTTGATACACAAGATGGAGTGGAAAGGATGAGAAAGGACGTGGCAAAGTTTGGAGGAATTGTCAGATGTATGGCAGCTCAGATTCAATGCAAAGAAGTGCAAGGTGTCAGTGTCAGGTTTAGTGTCAGTGGCTCAGTAGGTAGCACACTCGCCTCTGAGGCCAGGAGATCAGAGGGCTGTGGGTTCAGTTCCCACATCTGGCACTTGGGTTAATATCCCAGTACTGACACTGCAGGGCAGCATGATAGGGGTGCTGCACTTCTGAGGTGCCATCTTTCGGATGAGACGTTAAACCGAGGTCCCATCTGCCTGGATTTGTGGTAGTTCAGGTGGATGTTAAAGATCCCATGGCACTTATCGAGAAAAGAGTGGGGAAATTCCCAGTATCCTGGCCAAATTTCCCTCATTCACTAAAAATACCACCAACAGCTTAATCTGGTTCAAGGTCAGTTGGCATTCATCTGTATCCTCCTCCCCCGGGTCGTGCCTGAAAATAGGCAGGATTTGTCTTGTGCACTTACCTGGTCAACAAAACCTAAATAAAATAAATAAAAAATAAAAATAAAAAGGTAATTCACCTGGGAAACAAAAACCCAGGGGAAGAGTACACAATGAGGGGTGAGATACTGACAACAGCAAAAATGGAAAGGGACGTGGGGGTAATTATATCAGATGACCTAAAGGTGGGTAAGCAATGTGAGAAGGCAGTAAGGAAGGCTGGGGGGATACTGGGATGCATAGGGAGAGGCATCAATAGTAGAAAACAGGAAGTTGTTATCCCTCTGTACAGACAGTTGGTGAGACCCCATTTGGAGTACTGTGTGCAGTTCTGGAGACCCCATCTCCGCAAAGACAGACAAGCGTAGGCTGTCCAGAGGAGCGCAACCAAAATGGTGCAGGGTCTGCACCAGAAGACATACGAAGAAAGACTAAAGGAGCTTAATATGTATACCCTTAAGGAAAGAAGGAGAGGGACATGATAGAAACTTTCAAGTACCTCAAGGGAATCAACAAAGTCCAAGAGGGTAGCATCTTTCAGAAAAGATGTGCAAGAACAAGGGGGCACAATTTGAGGATAGAGGGGGACGGCTCAGAGGTAATGTGAGGAAGTATTTTTTCACGGAAAGGGTTTGGATGCATGGAACAGCCTCCCTGAGGAGGTTGTGAAGTCAAGAACAGTGGGGGAATTCAAGAATGCATGGGACAGACATAAGGCAGTCCTAGTGGGGGGTAGGAGGAAGTAAGCTGTTGGTTAACTACGATCTGCAGCTTATCTGTTAGGTAGGAAAATGGGCAGACTATGTGGGCCAAGCGGTCCTTATCTGCCGTCACAGTCTATGTTTCTATGAATGCACAATTTAGTTCTGAAATACAGTAAAATTAAGAAAACATTATGTAATTTCATATCTGTATACAAAATTAAAAATTCTTTAAACCTGAGTTATGCTGTTAGTTTTGCCTCGATTGGATGGTGGCTACTCCCTAATTATTACATATCTTTACTCTGAGGTGGCTGAGCTGGCTGTTCCCTTTTACTGTTACACAAAGCGCTTGGCAAGTGCTTTATCCAGAGGGCCCCATCAGGATTTTGAGATTCTTTGGACTTTTCTCCTAACAGGATTTTGTTCATCATTGCACAATTTACAACTGGATGCTGCTTTGGAACATTACATACAGAACATTTGGCTGAACAAACGGAACTATATAAAACTTGTCATTGGGACCTTTTGTTTACTTGGAACAGATGCATTAGAATGAAGATAACCATGCTTAATTTTAACGCATTGGACAAATTTACTGAAAACAGATCCATTCACTCCTCATTTCTGATGCTGAGGAAACTAGAATTCTAGAAAATTTCAAAACACCCATCAGGTCAGTAACTAACCAATCTGAATACTTAAAACAGAAGCAGACAAAGTTAGAATGGCATGCACTATGAGTCTGTATTTAAAGCAAAAGCATATGTACCAAGAGGCCTGAGAATATCTGTAGAAGCCAATTTGGGCTATGCAGACCCTGATTTAGACAAAATGGGATGGGGTGCGTAATCACTGTTCCTGAGATTTCATGCTATTAATTGTAGAGTTCATTACTAAAGACTTACAAAGAATGGAAGGAGAAATATTCAGCAAATGAACTCACAGTATTTGAGTAAAGTAAATGTCCAACTTACTGATTTTGTGGAGGAATTGCAAGCCACCAAACTGTGTAAGTTTAAGAGATACCCAAATGACTATAAAGAAAATAAGGTATATACATATAACAAAGGCAATAAGGGTTTGACAAAAGAATTCAATATAATCTGGACTCAGAATCCACTGTATATTGTTCGAGTAGCGACAAAGAAAGTAGAAGGGTAGAAATGAGAGGCGGGGAGACTTTTTTGGGAAGAGGAGGGCTCCAGGGGAGAAGGAATTTTTAATACAGAGGATACCAATATACAAGTGATATGTTCCCAGGAGACGGCCAGGTAGCAGGTCCCTCAGATGACACAGGGAAAGGACCAGATATAGGACAAATCAGAAAGAAAAAAAGGAAAGAAACAGTCAGAACAGTCGCAAGTAAAGACCAGGTCCCAGAAGGACAGTTAGTATATAATACATCTCTCCACTACTGAAATAGATGCATTATCTAAAGGGCTATCCTTTAGCCCATATAACCGAATAAATGCAATTGAACTAAAACTGGACCTTAATCATTTTTACAGAAAAATTTGGCTTAAATATTACTTTGGGACCCAACCTGAACCCATCACAGAGAATACCAAAATGAAAGAGAAAAACAATGGCTCTTAGCCAGAAATTAAACTAAAGTCTATTTTCTTGCCTCCTGAGGGAGTACCTCACAATGTAGAAACATACAAATCACTAGTGAACAGAAATACAGAAATTCTCTTAGAAAAAGAAAGAAACCTCGCTGGCCTGGTGGTGCTGAAAGTTGAGGTGCTGGATGCCACACCTCACGCTACATCGGTGACCCGGGTTCAGGAATGGACTTGGGTCATCGGGGGTCGGCGGGGGGGGGGAGGATTGAGCATCCATGGGACTGCTCTCGTTCTCTGGAAGGGTGGGGTACCCACATATGTGCTGGCTCCTGGCGGTGGCTAAGGGATAGTGCGAGTTGCAGTGTGAATGATGGGGCAGCGTGGGCAGGCGTATGATGCACGGTGAGCGGAAGCACACACCGTAGTGTCACTGGTGTCCTTGCACAACCATGCTGTGGGGGTACTAAAAGAGGACAAAAATAAACTGCCAATCCTCCAGCGCACATGATGGCCTGCCCATGGTGCTGCATTGGACGCTCCCAGGAGCTCCCTCTGGTCCCGACCCCTTGGTCTTCCACAGGGGGGGCGCAATGTGACCTTAGAGAAGGCGAGGAGGTTGCAGCATGGGCACAGCGCCCAATGCAGGAGCCGCCAGGACAGGGCCAGATTTGAGGAAACCATAGGACCACCCCAGCAGGAGGTAGGCAGATAAATAAAGCAACAAAAAAAAAAAAGAAAGAAAGAAACTTAGACAAACTAAATACAATTTAACTGCTGCACAATTTGGGGCTTTGACAGGCCCGGAGAATGACAATTTGATTGTTATAAAAAAATGCAGACAAGGAAGGTGCTGTGGTCATTATGGACTATACACATTATAAAGAGATGTCAGAAGACCTTTCTAACAACCAGAACCACTTGAAATTAACCTCCAACCCTACTGAAAAAAAATCTCAGATCTAGTCCACAGTGTACTGACAGATGCTTTTGATCAGGGCTGGATAAATGAATGGGTGAAGGATGCACTACCAAGGAAAAATCCAGTAATACCACTATTTTATAGTCTTCCCCAAAATACATAAAATCTATTAAAACCTCCTGGGAGACCAATAGTCTCAGGAATAAACTCAATTCTGGAACCACTGTCATTGTATGTAAAGCACCACATAAAACCATTGGTAGAGCAAACAGGCTTACATAAAAGATACTATGGACATTATAAATAAATTGGAACAACTTAATGATGCTCAGACCTCAAAAATACGCTGTTGGTCACTTGGGACCTTAAAGATCTTTATATGTCAATTCCCCAGACAAATGGGTGTGAAGTACTGAAGCAGACATTAGGGCTAGACAGGATGATAAACCTCCTAATGAACTTTTACTAAAAATGGCAGGCATTGTACTATCACAGAACTACTATAAATTCGAATCAATACTATTTGCAAATACGAGGTACTGCCATGGGTTCCTCATGCACCTAAATATACAAATCTGTATATGGATTGGTTTGAAAGGGAATTCGTCTTTAATGAGAATATATATACATAGTGAATATACATATTTGTGAACGTTTTATAGATGAATAATAGTCTGGAATGGGAACATGGAACAATTAGACGAATTTCACACGTATCTAAATCGAACAGACCATCTTGTCTTTACAAGAAATTTTAGTGAAACAAAAATTGCCTTTTTGGATTTAAATATCTACAAGGAAGGAAGGTAAATTACAGACAAAACTGTATAGAAAACAGGGGCCGGCCCATTGGCGCAGGGGTTGGATTTCCACTTAAGACGCCAGCGACCCGGGTTCGGGAACGGACTCTGGTTGCTGGAGGGCCGGCCGGGGGAGAAGGCTGGAGCATCCCAAGAGTGCTCGCCTTCTCCGGGGGGAGGGAGGGGACCAAATCCCACAGTTTGCCTGACCCCGAGTAGAGGCTCGGAGTATGACAATTCTGGCAGTTGCAGGAAGGGCAGGTCGTAACGTGTAGTGGACGTCGGCACATAGTGTCATGACATCAGGGTTCACACCGCACGTTGGGAGAAACTGAAAAAAATAGCCATCCATCGCTGGAGAGATGGAGTTCGGAGATGTGCCTTAAGTCCACCAATGGCCCTGGACCCGGCAGAAATATAAGCAACGGTGTGTTCTGGGTCCCCACCCTCTCCCGCTTGGGGAGGGGAAGAGGAGCACGGCTCCATGGGGGATCCGGAGGTCGCTCTCGGTAGGCGAGAAGCAGAGGGATGTCTGCCTAGGATCTCCTGATGGGTTGGGGATGGCAGGCTGGAAGGAGGAGAAATAGCAATTTAAAAAAAAAAAAAAAAAAAAACTGTATAGAAAACCGACTGATAAGAACACCCTAATGAGAGCAGATAGCGTCCACCCAAAACAGCTAATTAATTTAATACCATATAGGCAATACCTCGGGGTAAAATGAAACTGTTCAGAAAGTCATGAATGTGAGAAAGAATTGAAAAACTAAAATTTGTGGAAAGGGGCTAAGACTATGGCAAGTTAGAACCAGCAAAACAAAGAACAGAAGAGAAGGATAGGACTGCACTCCTTCACAGCAGCAATGCAGCACAATAAATAAAAAGGCAACAAAGTGCTATTTTCTACTAAACATACGGATTCATTCTTTAAAATCAAGTAAACCATTTGTAAACACAGGAATGTGTTGCAAGCAACCAATACATGTCTACAAATATTTTGGGATAGACCCATGGTTGTTGCCAAAAGAAACACCACAATAGGGGACAAAGTACAGTTACGTATCAATTTACCGTAACAGTAGATCTTCGAGAGAGGTTCCTGCAGTAGGTCATAACATGTAGGACTGCACACCCTGGTGTCAGGACCACACGGCAAACTTTTGCTAGCAATGTCTGGTGGGGGACCACCCACCCAACGTCATGTGACGGATGACAGCGTGACCCTATATAGTGGGCGGTCCCTTCACCCACCTTCCAGTTCTCCCGCTGGAGATCCAAGGAGGATGAGACAGGAGAAAGGATGGAAATCTTGGAGCCCAGTTCAGAATGACCTGTAAGGAAGATACAGAAACTGGGGAAGGAGGGAGGGAAAGTGTGACCTACTGCAGGAACCCTCTTGAAGTAAGATAGTACATTTACGTAAGAACTTACCGTAACAGTTACATCTATCTTACTTCGAGAGAGTTCCTGCAGTATGTAACAACATTTAGGACTGAATCCCAAGCAGTCAGTCTCCTAGAGACCCAGATAAAAAAACAGGGAGGAGGTAACAACTGAAACCAGACCAGGACTGTCCTAAGATAGTAGGCCCTGCAGGATGGCTAGACTGAACCCGACCCTACGCCAGGAGGCAATTTCCAGACTGTAATGCCTCGTGAAGGTATGGACCAAACTCCAAGTTGCTGCTGCGTAAATCTTTGCTGCAGAAACGTTCCCCAGAAAGGCTGTGGATGCAGCCATGCCTCTGGTAGAGTGACCTCTGACCTCCCCCCAGAAGAGGTTTGTTGTACTTCTGGTAAAGAAGCGTATGCAATTAGTCAGCCATTTTGAGACACACTGCTTAGAAACTGCAGAACCGAAGGATTTGGGGGCAAGAGAGAAAGCTGGTCAGACTTTCGGGACTCTTTGGTCATAGGACATAGCACCTCAAGATTCTGTGCACATCTAACATGTGGAGAAGCGCCTCACCCCTATTTGAATAAGCCAGATAATACACCGGGAATTCAACCGATTGATTCAGGGTGAACTCTGAAACCACCTTAGGAAGAAACTTAGGATTAGTGTGCAGGACCACCTGGTCCTTGTGAAAAATCAAATAAGACTCCTTATGCATCAGAGCCTGGGGCTCGGAAATCCTTCGAGTAGAAGTAATAGCAACCAAAGAGAACGCTTTCCAAGAAAGGTAGTGCATGTCACAGCTTACCGCTGGTTCAAGAGGAGGAAGGGTAAGTTTCTCTAGAATGAAATTAAGGTCCCAAGGTGGAGTAGGGTTGCAGATAGGGGGTTTCAAATAGAGGATCCCTTTCAGAAAGGTTTTCGAGATCCCCAATTGAGCTATGGGTTTCCCCTGGACCAGAGAGTAGTAAGCATAAATAGCCGAAAGGTGTACTTTAAGGGAAGAATAGCTTAGACCAGAGTCAGAAAAGTACAACAGGTACTCCATGATCTGAGGTGCTGAGCAAGTGAAGGGGTCCCAGTCCTTAGATGTGGCCCAGATGGAGAAGTGCTTCCATTTCATAGCGTAAGTGGACCTGGTGGAGGGTTTCCTAGCCTCCACCAGGACCTGAGCTACGCTCTGGGAAACTCCAAAGTGAGACATGATTATGTCCAAAGGAGCCATACATGCAGATGCAGGGTCCTGAGTCCTGGATGCACAAGCCTGCCCTGATCCTGCATCAACAGATCATGTTGAAGAGGGAGGGGAACTGGGGGTTCCACGGCCAACTGCAGCAGAAGTGGGAACCAGATCTGCCTCGGCCAAAGAGGGGCTATAAGGAACATCTGAGCCTCCTGTGCTGAAGTTTCAGAAGGACGCGCTGTAGAATGATAAATGGAGGGAAGGTGTACAGGTACTTCCCCATCCAGCAAAGTGACAATGCGTCATGCCAGAAAACACCAGGCTCTGGAACTAGCGAGCAAAACCTGGGAAGTTTTGTGTTGGATGGGGAGGCGAAGAGATCCATCTCTGGACGTCCCCATTGATGGAACAATGAATTGGCCACTTCCTGACTTTGTTCCCATTCATGAGCTTGAGATGTCTGACTGAGGCTGCTCGCCAGAACATTTTGCACGCCTGGGACGTGCACGGCCATAAGAAACAGGCCGTGCTGGACCACCCAGAACCACACCCGCATCACCTCCCTGCACAGGGGGTTCAACTAGGTGTCTCCCTGCTTGTTGATGTACCAGACCACCGACATGTCTGTCTGGATTAGCAGTGTTCCAGGTGACAAAGGGCTAGAATGCCTGAAGGGCGTACAAAATGGCCCTCATCTCCAATATGTTTATATGGAGAGACATCTCCAGCTCAGACCACAATCCCTGTGTTCAGTGGTTCCCCAAGTGGGCTCCCCAACCCAGACATGAAGCATCTGTGGTGAGGGTCCAAAAGGAGGGAGAGTTCTGAAAGGTAACCCCCCAGACAAATTCTGAGGGTACAGCCAGCATAAAAAGTCCTTCTTTAGAGTGCTGGACACTAGGACAGGATGGTCCAAATCGTCCGAGCGCTGATCCCATTGGACACAAAGTGTCCATTGGAAGATCCTCATCTGTAGCCTGGCAAAGAGAACCGTGGAATGGATGCCGCCATAAGGCTAAGGAGGCGTAGAAACGTCTTGGTGGGAATATGCCTGGATGAAAGAACTAGACTGCTCGGTCGCACCAATCCTTTTTTCCCTCCTGTTAACGCCCACTGGTGCATGGACGTGCAATGGCCTCAGGCACTACATGCTGACATCCGCCACACCCTTCCCCCAAGTCTCATCATGCTAGGCAATACCCCCGGCATCCCCAGAGGTAGCTTGGCCATAGTTGCTTTCTGAAAGGAGACCATATGCGCCACATAGTTGCAGCGGAGGGCGCACATAGAGGAGGAATAAATCTTTTTGCCGAATTGGTCAAGCTGCCTAGATTCCTTGTCTGAGGGGAGGTGCTCATGTGCTTTGGGGTAGCCAAACGGTCATGAGCGACCACCATGACAATAGAATCCGCTTTGGAGTGAGAATCCAGAAAAGGAATATCCTGAGGCGTGTGGTATAATCCAGTCTGCCTTCTTAGGGACAGCTGGAATAGAGAGGGGCAGCTGCCAAATGGTAATGGTGAGGTTTTCATGAGGGGCTGACCAAGGGGGGGGGGGGGAGACAGGAATAAGGGAAATAGTCTCCAAATCCAGACGATCTGTGAGACGTTTCCTCTTCAGATCCTTTTCCTCAGCATTCCAGCCATTGGTTTGCTGGATAATGCATAGAAGTTCTGTAATTGAGGGATCCTCTGGAGGGGACTTAGGTGATTCTTTGCCCTCAGCTGCAGAGAAATACTCACCAGATGACTCATCTGAGGAATCCTCCTCAGAGTCCAGAGAATCATGCTCCTCAGTGGTCCCAATCACTGGTAGATTGACCTCCTGAGGTGTTGCCCCCCGAAATGTGCATTGTAGTCGAACAAATTGAGCTGACTGGAGACAAGGAATGGGGAGGAGGGGTGACTACTGGGGCAAGCAGATGTCGATGCAAGTCTGAAATTAGTTCAGATCTAGTGTCCTTCCACCAGGACTGTATCAAAGACGAAGTCCTGTTGTGGAGGAGGTGGAGGCACGGGGGTGGGCGGGTAATGGTAAAAAGGTGCGCCCAACCCCTGAGAGTGGTGACGAGGACAACTCTGATAATAGGAGTAACCAGGGGTTTGATACCCAGAATAGAAAGAATGGGGGCAAGCATCCAACGTCGGGCCAAACAGAGGGTAAGCCAGCGTCTGGGGCCCTGGGTGGGGGAAGAAACCCTTGCAGATTGCTTTGTGGTCTCGACAGACCTGGAAAGGTATCCTGCGCTGGGTTAGCCGACGTCAGAGGGGCTGGCATCAGGCCTGTCAATGTCCAGGTATCGGGTGTTGGGCCCAGCATTACCACAGCTTGCATCAGGGTCTGACATAAGAGCCCTGATAGAGGAAGGTTGGGCAACATATCTGGGGGCACCCCCTGCGTCAGAGAGGGTGCACCCAGCAGAGGAAATCCTGACAGCGGTGCCACCAGCAGGTCCGATGGAGTAGGAAAGAGGCCAGCAGCCCTTGTAAGGATCGGTTCTGGCGTCGGTACCCCAAGAACAGTGACTGTGTCCACGGGTGGGACCTAGGACACAGTCACTGGAGTGGGGGAAGAAAGGACCACATCCAGGGGCCCCACTTCCTCCTCCATCCCAGACAGGACATCTGGGGCAGGAGGTTCCACTGGGGGAGGTGGAGAGGAAGGCTCCTGGTGGGGTAGGGATGGCTGAAAGAAGTTGGCGGGCTCGACCGGATATCGGGTAAGGTGGCATCAGCCCCCAACGGGTGAGCAATGTATGGGCGGTCGTGTGGCACAGAGACAACTGGCTTATCAGATGGAAGAGGGACCAGGCAGAGGAGGGTAGGACGTTCAACCGGCTTATCGGTCAGAGTCATGCAGGTCTCTGTTTGGGTTTTGGGACCCAACTTGGCGATGGCCGGTGGGCCCTGGAGGAGCCAGGAGCAGACTTAACGACAGATACTGGGTGTTCGCCGTAGGAGCCAGCGGATGACTTACCGGTGGAGATGGGTTGAAAAGCAGCAGAGGAGCCTGGTATAGATCCCAATGTGGCCTGGACCACCACGAGGGCAGGCGGTGGTGAAAACGGCCTTGCTGGAGCTGATGCGGTCCCAGCCCTCCAGATGCTCTTGTCCTTTTTTCTAAACTCAGAAGAAGGGGAGGAAGCGGTGTCACTCACTTTTTGCATCTCCTTTTCGAGAGTAGCCATTCTGGACTTCAATAAGTGGGCCTCCAAAGCCTGCTGCCTGCATTTACATGTGGCCTGACTGAAAAGCTTGCAATCAGGGCTGGCCGCAGTGTCATGGTTCAGGCCTAAGCAGAAGAGGTAAGGACAGTGGCCGTCTTTATGAGGCATCTGTGCGCTGCACTTCTTTGTCTTAGATGTCTGAGGTGGAGAAGACAAATCAAAAAGTGGACTGAAATTTAAGAAATAAAGGTAATAAATGGCGATCGACTGAGCAACGTTTATCATGAAGTACTTTGCGCAGGTCGATGGCAGGAAAGAACTGAAAGGCAGATGCGGGGACCACCCACTACATAGGGTCACGCTGACATCCGTCACGTGATGTTGGGTGGGCGGTCCCCCACCAGGCATTGCTAGCAAAATTTTACCGCGTGGTCCTGATGCCAGGAGGTGCAGTCCTACATGTTATGACCTACTGCAGGAACCCTCTCGAAGTAAGATTTACACATACAGAACATCGAATACCAGAATAAAGACCTATGCACTGTCACAAACCCATTCAGCAGGTCAGGCCCTCTACTCCCGAAATGCCAACCTCAGAGTGCAGTCTTGTGAACAGTTTAACAGAACTAGGTAACCCTCTTGTCTGTTTTGTGAGTTCGGATCAACCTTTGGTCTCAAGTCTTGGAGGGATTCGGATTGTGAACCTCTTGCTAGCGTACCCAATGCACAGGCTCAGATATTTCTGTCTTTGAGGGGCCAGATATCTTTGCCTATGGGCACCTAACCAGGTATACAGAGATGAACCCTTAAAAACTTTAATAAAACCCTCAGATTTAAAACGCTTCTCTTTCCAGTTTGGTATCACCATTCAAGCGTATGTCTATTGTTTGCTATAACCATATATACTTTTCTTACAACTAAAAGAAATTCAAAGACAGATCAAATATGTTCTAAAAAAGAATTTTACTAAAATAGTTAAAAATATGTTAAACGCAAAATACAGAACTCTCATATCACAAGACATACAAATCTTTTAAAAGAACAAGGTTTAAACAGTGCAATTTCTACTTACAGTACTTAGATTTGACTCTCTTTCTAAAATATCTGTTTACAAGTGCTCCAAAGATGTTTTCTTAGAGTCTAGATGAAAGTGTGTCTGTGTAGTAAAACAGAATATTCCTTAAGCACACTGTATTGGTCAACCCCTTTTTGTGTGAGGTCAGCTAGCTCCTCCTCTGTCAGCTTATATATAAAATACATATCTTATACAAAAAAAACAAAACAATGTCTTTTCAAAGTATTAATTTTGCAAATCCTCAGCATGACTCATGTTTCAAATGACATCTCTTTGATCCATGCTGCATCGTCCCTCACACAGGCTTCACAGGAGCATTTACAACCTTGCACCTCTGTGTAACAACCTAGGTTCCTCTCCAACGTCATAAAATGGATATGATATAGCAACTACAGCTGTAATAAACTCAGACAAACAGGATCCTTGATTAAGGCCTTATATGTATCACATTGTCTCCAAAAACTGAGTGTGTGTGATACACATGCTATTTTCAGCATTTTCCCATGGCTTGCATCTTTAGCTGAAACCTTGGGGGAGACTCACCCTAGAGCATCAGATTTTCAGCAGAGACATTCAGTAATACATTTTATACTAAAAAAATAATGATACAGCACTCAGAACTGGCTGTCCACGTCACACTCCTCCCCACCTAGACTGAATTTGGGGGATCTATCCCCTACATGGGATGAGCTTCCCAAATCAGTGCACTCCTCATAGACTCTAGACAGCCCATCTGAGTTCCGATTCTTTGCTCCAGCCCTATGTATGATTTTTAGATCATACCCTTGTAAAGCAAGACTCCATCTTAGTAGTCTGCCATTGTTTTTCCCCAGCTGCGTCAGCCAAACCAGGGGGTTGTGGTCTGTCTGCACCATAAAATGCTGCCCATACAAGTATGGGGCTCTAGTTTCTTTAGAGCCCACACTATGGCAAGACATTCTTTTTCCACCATGGAGTACACTTGCTCCCTGGGAAGTAGCTTTCTGCTCAGGTACACTACTGGGTGATCTGTCTCTTGGCTGGACATTTGGCTCAGTACTGCCCCAATACCAAAGTCTGAGGCATCCGTCTGAATTATAAAGGTTTTGCTATAGTCAAGACTTGTCAAAACAGGAGCACTGCACAGTGCCTCCTTTAGTCTGGTAAAGGATTCCTCACAGGCTGGGCCCCAGGTAATTTTCTTGGGCATCCTTTTCTTTGTCAGGTCAGATAGGGGAGCAGTCTGGGCACTAATTGGGGTACAAATTTCCTGTAGTACCGTGCTGTCCCTAGAAAGCTCCTGACCTGCTTCTGGGTTTTTGGTCTGGGCCATGCCTGGATCACCTCTATCTTTATTTGGTTAGGACAGAGCTGTCCCCGGCCTACCACATGCACGAGGTATGCCACTTCCCCCCATGGCCACCTGGCACTTCTCGGCTTTGACAGTGAGCCCGGCCCTCTGTATCCTGCCCAGCACTTCCCTAAGGTGGGACAGGTGTTCCTCCCAGCAGGTACTAAAGATGGCAGTGTCATCCAGGTATGCCACGGCGTACTCCTCAGCACCATTTAACATCTGGTTCACCAACCTTTGGAAAGTGGCCGGGGCATTCTTCATTCCGAAAGGCATTACTTTAAACTCAAATAAGCCTATCGGAGTGATGAAGGCTGACCTCTCCCTAGCTCTATCAATTCTACCTGCCAATACCCCTTGATCAGGTCAATAGTCATAAGGTAGGTTGCTCCTCCCAACTTGTCCAGGAGTTTGTCCATCCGGGGCATCGGGTGGGCGTTGGACTTTGTGACTGCATTCAGTCCACGATAGTCCACACAGAAACGAGTTGAGCCATCCGACTTGGGCACAAAGGACTATGGGTAAGACCCAGGGGCTATGGGATCTCTGGATTACCCCTAAATCCAGCATCTCCTCCACTTCCCTCCTAATGTCCTTTTGGACAGTCTCTGATACCCGATATGCTGTTGCTGTATGGGCGTCTGTGTCCCTGTCTCCACATCGTGTGTCACTAAGGGGGTTAAATCCAGGCTTGGTGCTAAACAACAGGGCAAAGTCTACTAAAACCTCCCTTACTTTCTGGACCTGGTCCGGGTTCAGCTAGGGAGACAATTTTACTGCCTCCACAGAGGACTCCTTACTTTCTTCCAGCAAGTCCAGAAGGGGGTCTCCTTCGTCCGTCCCCTCCCCATGACTACACACTGCAAACACCATGTCAGCCCTATTTGCATATGGCTTCATCATGTTGACATGGTACATCTTTTCTGTCTGTCTTCTGTCAGGTAACTCCACAATGTAGCTCACATCATTTACCTTCCTAACCACTTTATACGGTCCTGCCCACTCATCTTGCAGCTTGTCTTTCCAGACTGGAATAAGGACCATGACTTCCTGACCCACCATGTACGAGCGAGCTCTGGCTCTGCGGTCGTACCACACTTTTTGTTTCTGTTGGGCAGTTGCCAGGTTGTTCTGGGCTGTCCCCATAAGCTCCTTCAACCTTTCCCTAAACTTAAGGACATAATCCACAATGGGAGTTCCCTGGATGGCGTGCTTGTCTTCCCAATCCTCCCGGATCATGTCTAGGAGCCCATGTAGCCGGCGTCCATATTAGAGTTCGAAGGGGGAAAATCCTGTCAACTCTTGGGGCACCTCCCTGTATGCAAACAAAAGGTGGGGAAGGTATTTCTCCCAGTTCCTCCCATGCTGTTCAGCAAACACCTGGAGCATTGACTTTAGGGTACCACTGAATCTTTCCACAAGTCCATTGGCTTGTGGGTGATATGGTGTCGTGCATCTCTGCACCACCCCACACTTCTCCCATAAACATTTCATCAGGTCCAACATGAAAGAATCCCCTCGATCGGTGATTACCTCCTGCGGAAACCCAACATGGGAGAAAATCCCAAGCAAGGCATCTGCCACTTTGTCTGCCCTCAGAGAATAGGGTGACTGCCTCTGGGTACTGGGTGGCATAATCCACCACAGTCAGGATGAATCTCTTCCCTGAGGAGCTGGGGATATTTAAGGGCCCCACAATATCCATTCCCACCCTCTGGAATGGCTCCTCCACTATGGGCAAGGGGTTCAGGGCTGCTTGGGTTTTCTTGCCCGCTTTCCCCTACTTCTTGGCACCGGTGACATGACCTGAAATACTCCTTCACCTGCCGGGTGAAGTCAGGCCAGTAGAAATTCTGGGCTAACCGCTGCGTAGTGTGCGTGATTCCCAGATGACCAGACAAGGGAATGTCACATGCAATTTTGAGCAACTGCTCACGATACCCCTGGGGAATGACAAGCTGCCTACCTAGCATCCCCCCCCCCCGTCTGTACTGCCCGAGTATACAAAAGTCCATTTTCCCAATAAACCTTTTGTCTGTCGTCACCTCCCTGTGTGCTGTCAGAGTCTGCCCAAGCCCTCAGCTTCTCTAAACTAGGGTCACCCCTCTGCGCAGCTGCAAACCCCTCACACTTTCCCAAGGCATAGGACAGGTCCCCTTCAGTTGCTAAACTAGGGTCCCTAGCACTAGCACCAGGGCCCTCAGGATCACTGTCAATCCCAACCCTCTGACAATGGGTCACCCCTCCCTCTTCAGAGTAACCTTCCGTAGCTGTGTGGTCACTTGCTACCAGGGAAATTTCTACCCCCTTTTCATCAGTCTCCCCATCTGGAGACACAGGCTGGGGAACCAGCCTCTCAGTGGTTTCCACACTGGTTTCTGTGGTGTTCAGGGAACTACAATTTACCCTTGCCACTTGGCTATGTGTAAATGTACATACCATCCCCTGTTGGAGATTGTTACCCAGGATCACATCCACTGCTAATGTTTTGGCTACAGCCACCTGTTGCACAGTTCCCCCTATTTCACCCTAGTCTAAGAGAACACTAGCCAGTGGCAGTGTTTTCTTTTCACCAGTAAACCCTTGTACAGTGATGTATTTACTGGGTATAAGCTGACCAGGCTGTACCAGATCCCCTTTACTAACGTCAGGGATGCCCCTGTGTGCCTTAACCTGTGCGTCTGCACACCATTTACCATGACCGGGTGCATGTGTTCCCTCATGTTCACTGGCATGCTTCCAAGGACACACTAACAACCCACTTCTTTTCTAGCACCCAGTTGTGTATTATGGCTTGCCTTTTTGGGACACAGTCTGGCAATATGCCCAGTTTCTTTATACAGCCAACATGCATTTCTTACTTCAGAGAAATCTTTTCTCTGAAACCTGGGGCTAACTGGTTTTCGTGGAGGCAGTGAGGGTTTTAGCTGCCCTGAAGGCACGCTTTTGCCTTTCTGTGCTGCCACGCCCGCCACATTCGCTCTCAGAGCAGGTCTGCTATTGGCATAGCAGTCAGAGAGTTCAGCAGCCTCTTGCACTGTTTTTTGGATCTCGGTCCTCTTGCCAGGTTTTTAGCTCTGTTGGGCATGCCCAATAAAACTCTTCTAATAAAATCACATTTTCAATTTTATCAACAGAGTTTGCCTCAATTCCTTCTCACCAATGTTTTAAAAACTGATGTTTCATGGCTAGCTCCTCGTAGCTCATATCAGGGCTTTTCCTGAGCTTACAGAATTTAGCTCTGTATGATTCAACAGTTAATTCAAACTTTTTTTAACAGTGCAGCTTTTAGCTTGCTGTAATCATTGTCCATTTGACCCAATGCATCCTGAGCTTTCCTGGTAAGTAGCGGGGATAGCTGGAAGCTCTAGGACTCTAGGAATTTTAGCTCGAATACAAACTTTTTCAAAAGAATTTAAAAAAGTGTCCATATCTTCCCCCTCCTTAAATTTGGCTATTAATTTGGAGTTAAATTTGTAACCCAGTCCTGCAGTCCCAGTTAAACCCAAGCCACTAACCTGCTCTGGTTTCGCTGGTCGGAGTCGTATCTTCTCCAGTTCATGTTGCCTCTGGCACTCCTGCTCCTCAGTCTGCGTCTCGGCGTTCTAGTTCTCTCTTCTCCTCTGCAGCTCACTGGCGCTCATGCTCTGCCTCCCTCTGTTGTCGCTCTGCCTCTCTGCATTTTCACTCTGCCTCATGGTCCACCTCTCGCTTCTCTCACTCTGCCTCTTGGCGTTCGTTCTCACTCTCTCGTTGTTCCTGCTCTCTCTTCTCCTGGAACTCCAGCTCCATCCTGCACAACTCAGTTTGCAGCCCGAGTACCTCTGGATTCAGGATACTGGTGACCTTCCCCTGCTGCTGTGGCTCTTCACTGACAGTGGCCCTGCTGTCCTCCCCATCGCCTCTGGACCCTTCACTGGCCACTAGCCCTTCCACACTTGAGGTTTGGTCCTTTCCAGTCACGGTTGGTGACTCACTGCTCTGGGTATCTGCTACCATCAGGGCATCTATGAGGCTCTGCTTGCTTGCTTTCACCTAGAACGGGACTCTTCTGTCCCCGCACAACTGCCTTAAGCAATCTACAGTGGGCCTGCTGTAGTTGGAAGTTATCTTTCCTGACTACTGCTATTCTGCTTCTTTTTTTAAAATAAAACTGTCTTTTTCTTTCTTTGCAAGAGAGCTTATGATCTTAGCTGACACAGAACAATAAAGCTTGTGATACCAACATGATGCCACCGCTGCCAACCAATCTGTCACAAACCCACTCGGCAGGTCAGGCCCTCTACTCCGAAAGTGCCAACCTCCGAGCGCAGTCTTGTGAACAGTTTAACAGAACAAGGTAACCCTCTTGTCTGTTTTGTGAGTTCGGATCAACCTTTGGTCTCAAGCCTTGGAGGGATTCGAACTGTGAACCTCTTACTAGCGTACCCAATGCACAGGCTCAGATATTTCTGTCTTTGGGGGGCCAGATATCTTTGCCTACGGGCACCTAACCAGGTATACAGAGATGAACCCTTAAAAACTTTAATAAAGACCTCAGATTTAAAACGCTTCTCTTTCCAGTTTGGTATCACCATTCAAGCTTATGTCTATTGTCTGCTATAACCATATATACTTTTCTTACAACTAAAAGAAATTCAAAGACAGACCAAATATGTTCTAAAAAAGAATTTTACTAAAAGTTAAAAATATGATGTTAAACACAAAATACAGAACTCTCATATCACAAGACATACAAATCTTTTAAAAGAACAAGGTTTAAACAATGCAATTCCTACTTATAGTACTTAGATTTGACTCTCTTTCTAAAATATATGTTTACAAGTGCTCCAAAGATGTTTTCTTAGTCAGAGTCTAGATGAAAGTGTCTCTGTGTAGTAAAACAGAATATTCCTTAAAGAGCCCCTGACACCGTTGACAACTTTGAGAAAATGTAATGTTTAGCACAAGTGAGCTTATATTTTAACACTGTTTTTGTATTTCTCATTCTTCTTTATTACTAAAGATATGTGCATGTGAACAGGTTCACTGCCTTATCTGCTCTGACTGCATGCCTACATATGACATCACAGTTCTGTTTATGACAATCACAGTCTGTTGCTGTGGCGATAATTATGATGCCATAAACAGGGATTTATTTATTTATTTATTTAAAAGTTGGTAACCTGGAAAAGCACCATGACCAGAAGCTAGTTTCCAGGTGCAACTCAGATTATGATGTCATATGTAGAATAGCAGAAAGAGCAGATAAAGTTTAAGGGACAGTAAGTCTCTTTCGTACAGCTGTCCTTGGTAATAAAGAAAAAAGGTAAATAATTATAGAAAATACATTAAATATAAACTGAACTGTCTAAATCTCACATTTTTTCCAAGTTTTTCTAACAGTGTCAGGGGCTCTTTAAGCATACTATATTGGCCAACCCCTTTTTGTGTGAGGTCAGCTAGCTCCTCCTCTGTCAGATTATATATAATATATATATATCTTATACAAAAAGTCTTTTCAAAGCATTAATTTTGCAAATCCTCAGCATGACTCATGTTTCAAATGACATCTCTTTGATCCATGCTGCATCGTCCCTCACACAGGCTTCACAGGAGCATTTACAACCTTGCACCTATGTGTAACAACCTAGGTTCCTCTCCAACGTCATAAAATGGATACGATATAGCAACTACGGCTGTAATAAACTCAGACAAACAGGATCCCTGATTAAAGCCTTACATGTAACACATTGTCTCTAAAAACTTGAGTGTGTGTGATACACATGCTGTTTTCAACATTTTCCCATGGCTTGCATCTTTTAGCTGAAACCTTGGGGGGGGAGGGGTCACTCCTAGTGCATCAGATTTTCAGCAGAGACATTCAGTAATACATTTTATATTAAAAAAGTGATACAGCACTCAGAACTGGCTGTCCACGTCTCACGCACTTCTTGTCCAGTCAGGACTTTAGGGACAATTACCAGTGTGGTCACTGCACCCACTGTAACAATACATAACGACAAAGTTAGGAACACATCCAGGGATGAGGACATAGAAATAAAACAGTTTATTAACTGCCAGTCGACAGGCTTAGTTTATATTTTGATGTCTCCATGCGACAAGGTGAATATAGACATGACTAAAAGAATGCTCAGAACAAGACTTTGAGAGCATAAAAGCGACATAAGGAAATGTGACATGACATCACCAGTGGCACATCATCTTGTAGAGCAGAATCACCAGTTACATATTTGAGATTTTTTGGACTGGAAGATTTGGAGCCCAACCCAAGAGTGGGAGACTTCAGGAAAGAACTTCTCTCCAGAGAAGCTTAGAGCATTTCACTGCATTGCCCCAGCCACCTGGAACTCCCTCCCTCCTGCCCTGAGGCAGGCTAACTCCCACCCAATCTTCAAAAAAGAACTATATCGCCACCTATCCCGGGACCCCTGCACATGCTTTGATCCCACTTAATGCCTCACAGCTAACCACCCTATTTCGCCCAAGACACTGCTGCACTTCTAAACAAGCTTTGCTATAAAATGTCTTTATAGCTGCCACTTAGCCCAGTTTCAGTTATTTGCATGTACTAATGTCACTTTTGTCATCTCTGCATAGCTATATGTATTATCTCGAGTACTGTCTGACTTGATCTGTATTCTAACCTACCTGTACTATATACTATGTACCTATACTATGTATTGTATAATCTCATCTCATTTTATGTATGCATTCTCCCGGGTCGTGCCTGAAAATAGTCAACTTTGGCTAGCGCACCTAACCCGGTTAACAAAAACTAAAATATAGGCAGATTTAAAGCCACTAATCCACATTATGGACTGAATGACAGTAATGAATGGCAATCTATAATCTGAGAACCTGTCTAAGACATAAGTCACTTCATGTAATATGCTGCATAATGTGAGTTCTTCTTGTCCACTGCAAATCTCCCTCAGTTTAACCAAAATAGCTTAGTCTACAAGGCCATAAACAAATTTGTTGGTTAAAAATAAATCCCCCCCACACTCTGACATTGTGACATGACAAAACCATTTCTCTCCTAAATCAAAAAACCTCATCCCTTTTTGGAACCCATCTTCTTCCCAACATATTTGATACATGACATTAATTTAGAGATTTTGAAACATTTTAAGGTTCTAAAAACAAGGGCACATGCAAAGGAATCAAGTTCAACAAGCATTTGTCAATGCCGAATTTTGTCTTGCTGGCATTGGCATTAGTAGTGCAGGGGTTGGTGAGATGCATAATAGGAATGGCAGTGAAGTATTGAACTGACACCAACCTCCCCCACCCTGCAGAGACTGACAGGTATTGGGGTGTGCCTTTGGGTCGTCGCCCATAACGCTCATGCCATTTCACCTGACCCTACCCTGCAGACACCGACAAGTGTCACATTGTGCCTTGGGGTCTTCAGGCCTTACGCTCACCCCATTCCGTCCAAGGCACACCTCGATGCCTGTCACTGGCTGCAGGGTGGGGGGTGGGGGTTGAATGACGTGAGCATTACAGCCGACAATCCAAAGTTACACCCCTGACGCCGGTCAGTCTCTACAGGGTGGGGCGTTATGGTTGGAAACCCTAACACCCCAGCCATTTGTTGGTATTTTCACTCCAAATTTTCAACATGGGCTTTTTGTGACCCCACCTCATGAACAGCGGCACTATCAGTTTGTTAGCCGAAAGGTGATTTTGCCCAGCGACTGCACTATTTGGCGCCACAGGTGCAAAAACACATTTCAGGTAGATGTGAAAAATGACAGCTGTACTGTTCATAAGGAGGTGTAGAAAATGGCAATGTTGAAAATCTGGAGAGAAAATATGAAAAATTGGTGAAGTTACGAGCATGTGTAGAAATTGTGCAACGTACGCCTGTAATGCAATTATTTTGGGATGTTTTTTGAACAAATTTTCAACACAGGTATATTGGGACCTCTGCTCATTAACAGTGGCACTGTGATTTTGTTAAACTGTCCCAAACGTTGACTTCCCACAGCGACCGCACCATTGTGCGCCACATGTGCAAACACACATTTCAGGCAGGATGTGAAAATTGACAGCTGTACTGTTCATAAGGAGGTGTGAAAAAACAACAATGTTGAAAATCTGGAGCAAAATATTAAAAATTGTCTAAATTCTGACAGCGGCGTGGAGACTGCGCAATAAATTTCGTAAACAGTAATTTTGAGAATTTTTCACCAAATTTACAACATAGGCTTTTTGACACCCCACCTCATGAACAGTGACACTGTCATTTCGATAATCAGTCCCAAAAGGTGATTCCGCGCAGTGACCGTGAAATGACCTTTCGGGACTGAATAATGAGATGACAGTGCATGTGTTCATGAGGTGGAGTCCCAAGAACCCCATGTTGAAAGTTTGGAGCCAAAATTCAAATAAATGGATGAGACATCCACCTAAGTTGAAACCCCCCATTTATGCCACTATACAGCTTACCAGCATTTCTTCATTTTGCAGTTCAGCGTTGAAGAGTCCAGACATGTTCCCGCTCCACTGAAGATTGCAGCACCGGATCTCCGGAAGCAAGTATGGGGTGAGAGGGGGTGCTGGGAGGTGGGATGTGCAGAGGATGGGTGTGGGTTGGGGGAGGGGAGGCGCAGCAGACGATGGAACGTTTTTCAGGTACAAACCCCAAAAAAAAAAAAAGCGGACCGCAGGACCATTTTTTTTTTTTTTCAGATGAAATGAAACAAATTTTGGGCACACTTGGGGTGGGCTTCCCAGTGTTACCCCATGACTTTCGGGGGTCTGTGATGTTGGCCACGCTCTGGGTGGGCTCCCAGTGTGCCACACAGTGGGGGCCGGGCAGGAACATGCAGACATGGTCGGCATTTTCTGAGTGGCAGCACACTGGGGTGGGCTCCCAGTGTGCGACACAATGTGGTTGGGGGTTGGCGGACATGCCAACACGGGGACTGCACCCATGATGTCGGCTGCCTTTGGGGATTGTGTGGCGGATGGCAGGAGCTGCAATGTTTATTAAAATGTTTCACCAGGAAAGGCACGTATGGGAGGTGTCTCATCTGTGCCGCTACACGACGAGCTTGTCTCTGATTGCAGCGGCACATTTTTCTCAAGTTAGTGGCACTTTGCATAATACTTGTGTCAGTGCTAGCATGCTGGCTCATTGGGGAATGAGGGACGCACCTTCTAAAGCATGTCCTGCATTCGCCAACATGGACACTCCTCTACATTTATCCTACTACCACAAGATGTTGCTTGAGCATGCACAAGACAACATAAAAAGGGACCCACGTATGTAAACATTCAACCTTCAAAACACAGTTACCCTTTAAGACACTGAGAAACTCCTGGTATTTACTACTTAGCAACCAGGAGCTACTAATTAGCAAGTTAGGCTCCCAGCATTTGCAGTACTGAGCACATGACACCCCAGTCATGTGCTCTCTTGCCTGAGTGCATGCCTGATTTCCCCTTTCTGGGCATCAGTATATAAAGGTAGACAAAGCGGGTGCACCTTCCCTCGGGAAGAGTGTCATTCTGAGGCAGTGCTCCACAAAACTAAACAAAAAATTTTGTTTTAAAAAAGTACATACATGGCAACGTTATCGGGTTAAAAACATTCATATTGTTAAAGCAATTACGCTACTAAAGCAACAGGTAATGTTGAATATATATGGTAGCAGGAATGCGTAGAGTGTTTAAGCACAAGAGAAACATGCTAGCAATAGAAGCTGGTTGCTACAGCATAACCAAAACACTGAAGTATTTTATAAATGAACAAAAACACCTCTGTGTAACCTCTAAATGGCACTATCCCAAAGGCTACTACCCCTGCCTGCTTAGCTAGTAGCAGATTAAGGGGCCAGAGTTCTGAAACAGGTGCCTCCACCCGCAGGTCAGGGTTAGTAGTGGTCAAGCTAACCTGGGCACAGCCCTCCAGGACAATGTAAAACCCCTCTTTCCTTACTAGTGGCCAGACAATACACAATAATCACTTTCACAGTACCCCTGATGCACCACACAAGCACCCACACTGTTTGCACTTACCACCAGGGCTTTTCTCTGGCCTGGCCCTGGGGACCCCCCTGTAAAACAAGGTTATACACAGCACATAACAGCAGTACAGTACTCTTGCACAAACCTGAACCACAGTCAGGGTAAATGCAAAAAATAGTTAGATCTGATTTATTTAAAGGACTTGAACAAGGGAGGGGCGTAATCAGGTTAATTTGCTTAAAGGCTGTATCAATCAAACAGTTATGCATGCACTTCAGGGTCCATAAATAGTCACACACTCTGGGTACGCAGATGGAGAATGGTGGGCTAGCCAAAAACGCTGCAGCTGGTTGGGGCCCTGTGATGGAAGAAAACAACATGCACAACTCACACTATTTGTAAACCGGAGCTGGAGGGCTCAGTTTGTGAAAAGAAAACAAGACAATCAGATGACACTTTTGGATTAGGCTGTTGTTGCAGGGAGCTACCCTGATGATTATTCACGATACCAAAGACTGGACACAGGTTGGACAAAAATTGAGACTTTAAGTGGTTGATCTGGAGTGCCAGGAAAAGCAGGGCCCACACGATTCACCGAGGCATCATTCCTGTTCAAGCGTGGAGCAGGGGGCTGACCCCCAGGCAGGTCTCTTGTCGATGGCTTTCTCTGTGCAGCGTGTAGTCTGGCTGGGCCAGTATGGCAAGGCCGAGGTCAAATGTAGACAAATTCGGATACAGTCCGTTTTGGGCTGGGTACAGCTTCCAGCGAGCAGAACACAGTTCACACAGTGGGGAACCAAATCACGACCCACTTTCAATACTCGGCACATTTACATGTAAGAAAATTCTACTGCTCTCCGGTCACCATCGCAAAGTCTCTGCACAAACCGGGGATTCAAAAGCAGCTGGAAATCTTGACAGGCCAATCGCATTCAGCAAAATCTTCAGTCTTCTTCAGGTATGAGCCTGGTTAAAAAAAAAAAAATAATCGTGGCTTCGTTCTCAAAAACTTGGAATTAGTCCAAAATAATTATTTTCTCTCCCTCTCAGGGGCAGCGAGCAGGCATGCAGCCAAAACTCAGGCCTTTCCAAAGAGACTATATTGAGCTCCTGCTTCTTCAGCTCCCAACTTAGATCTGACTGAAACAGCAGGCAGCTTGGGGATTTCCCTCAGATCCAAAAGGTCTGGTTGGCTGATTTGTCTGTCAGTCACAACAGGAGCTCCCCCTTCAGGTGCAAAAAGGCGCCAAAAGCCCAAAACTACAATTCCTACAGATTTTTGACTCCAGACAGCTCCTGTAGTCTGGCTCCATTTTAGGTCCCACCAGACTGATTGGTCCAATTCGGCATTTCCGGGCCAAAATGGTGAGGATAAACAAAACAGCCCTTACTGCAAAAAAGACAGGTTAGACAAATTACATTATTATTACTACTCTAATGAATGATCAGCAAACAGTTACATCTTTCAACAGTGCTCCCTCTCAGATTACTTATGACTGCAATCCAGGCAGCTCTTAAAGAGACAGTGCACAGAGGCTATACAGGCACTCTCTGGCAATCACATTTAAACTGCTAAAACGCAGGACACCAGCCTGGCAGTGAGCATTTAGGCAAGCTCAAGGAAGACTTTTCGGGAACCCCCATTTGTAGGGGGCATTACATCTGTATCTAGACAGGACTATATATCTGGGTAACAGATAAAATAATAAAATGGAGTAGCAAGGACAAACAGTGATTTAATAAGTACAAATAATTTATTTCATATTTTTGCAGATACAAAGGGATTCAAATAGAAAAACGTAAAAGTCTAATATTTATGTACACTGAAATTCATAAATGAACATTTATAATTTGCAATAAATTTACTTTTCATCTGCAGAATACAGAAATGGGCATAAAGACAAATCTAAATAAACTGCTTTCCGTTGCTGAAACACAAGAATGTATATAAGTAAGCATCAAATGTTTATTGCCGTTTGCCCCATGTAAACATGTTAAAATATATATGACTAATGGATTACATTAACCTTATAGGTGAAAGTATGAATACTTGTTTCTACTTGATGAAAACAGTACAGGAATAATCAAATAATGTCAAGTGTGAGCATAAATCACGGAGGTTTAGAGAATTTAATTTTGTATACAGATATGAAATTATATAACATTTTCTTAATTTTACTGTATTATTCAAGAACTAAATTGTGCATTCCGTGAAGGAGTGCTTACTCCGAAATGTAGGAATTTTATGCTCAACAGTTTTACTCTGATATAAGAATAAAAACATATTTATCTATTCCGGTGAGTTGGCCCATTTGTTCCAGTCGGCTAATCTGTGGACAATGCGTCTTGACACAAACTCAAGGCCCTGGCTCAAGCTTGCAAAAATGGGGCAGTTTTGTATTGTGCAGAGATGCAAAGAAGTCTAGGTCTGGTCTGCCTCACTTTATGAAAGGGTCTTCTACCACAAAGGTCAAGAGTTCCCACTCATTTGGGGGGGGGGGGGCGCACTGTGGAGCCAGAGCAAAATGTCAGCTTAGGCTTCATGCACTGCAGGAAACAGCAGAGTTTGTGTTTATAACCCCTACTATTCACTACAAAGTGATTAAAAAGAATTCCGCTGGGTGTCAGAAACTACCTGCTACACTGTAGGGAAGACTCATAAGGATAAACCGACCCAGGAAGGATCTACAAGTAAAAATACTTCTGCAGTACCTGCACGAGGTCGGCCCAGAGTCACGGGGCAATCACACAGAAGAATCGGAACCAGAAACTCTGCAGACCTTGGGGGCAAAATCAAACGCTTATCAAATCAGTGACAGGACTCTCAGATAAACTCGATACACTAGCTAATTGTGTATCTACTCTGGAAACAAATTTGGATGCTATACAGCTTGCGATGACAGTGGCTACAAAAAGGTCCAACTTGGCAGTGGGAGCAGTCGCAAATGTTATAAAAGTAAAATCATCAGCTCCGATCTCACCTGGAGACCTTGGAAAACCAAGCTTGTTCGGCTAACCTCAAAACCACAGGTCTGCCCGAAGGCTGCGGAGACCATTTAATGTTATTCTTGGCAGACTGGTTTCAGCAACAATTTGGGGAACAACAACTCGGTGGCCTAGTAAATATGCAGAAGGTCTACCGAGTTACTCCCAGAGGACGACCTGAAAACCTCAAGTAGTTGTGGTGATCTTGGATGTTGTGGGTACTAGGGATCGGCTACTGGTGCTAGCACAGAGAAAGAAAGTGCTGCTTCAAGATGGGCTTCAATTTCAGATATTCCCCAACCTTAGCTATGCTATGAGGCAAAGGGAAAAAAGGTTTGATGGCATCAGGGCACTTCTTCGAGAGTCCAAAATTCCACACAGTATGGTGTTCCTGGCTAGACTTCGTATAGTCCACCAAGGCAGAGTATTCATCTTTAACGATCCATCTGACTTGTTGAAGTGAGCGCAGAAACATAGGGTTAGACATCCCGACCCAGAGGATATCAAGGCTACCAGCTCCAAAGAGGAAACTTGAATTTTGGACTGGCCTTATGGTTTACTATGCTTTATAATACTGTTTGTTACAAACAATCAGGCCAGGTCAGATCATAATTAGAACTTTACAGTTCTCTTCTGTTGATTTCAAGTCACTGTGATGTTCTTTTTTGCTTTATTATATTTCATAAAGCTCCAAACTTTAATAATAAATCTGTATTTATACTGCACCTTTCTTATAACCAAGGTGCCTTACAACAATTACACATATAGCAAAAATAAACAAATCTAAAACTGCGGAGTTCATAAAAATACAATAAAATATCATCGTCAGGTGTAAACCCTTCACCATAAATAGGTCTTTAAGGCCTTTTTAAATTCCTCCATGGATGCACACTGTTGAAGTGGACAGGGTAGAGAATTCCAAAGGGCAGGGGCCATGTACATAAAAGCGTGGGTCATCTAAGATTTAAAAAAAAAAAAAAAAAACCTCAGAATCTCTAGAAAACCCTCGTCCACCGAGCGGAGCGATCGCCTAGGGCAGTAAGGTACCAGAAGATCTTTCAAGTAGTCTGGGCCCAGTCCGTGTAGGGCTCTGTAAGTCAGAAGACCAACTTTAAAGGTGATGCACCACTGTATTGGCAGCCAGTGCAGATCGCGCAGAACCGGAGAAATGTGACAGGTACAGGGAGTACTCGTCAATAACCAGGCCGCAGCATTCTGCATGAGCTGCAGGCAGCGGATATCAACTCCAGGAAGCCCTAGATAAAGGGAGTTACAGTAATCAAGATGCGAGGTCACAAAGGCGTGGACCAGTGTAGGCAGATCACTGGATGGAATTAGGTGCTTAATCCTGGAGATGTTCCTCAGATGGGAAAAGGATGATTTGACAACTGCTTACATCTGCGATTGTAGTGTCAGCTCATTGTCAAATATCACCCCCAGGTTTCACACCCATTCAGAGGTAGAGAGCTGGACACCTCCCAGGAAAAGTCCTGAGGGTAAACCAGCACCTGTCCCCTCTATCCGGTGACCCGGGTCCACAACCATCACCTCAGTCTTCTCCTAGTTCAACCTTAGCCAGCTTGAATTCATCCAGTGCTGGACGTCAGTGAGGCGGCAGTTAAATACTGAGAGAGCGCTCTATCCTGGTTGGGTGCAAAAGATAGGTAGAGCTTGGTATCATCAGTATAGCAGTGAAACCTCAGCCCATATCTTCTTACAGTGTCTCAGAGGGGTAGCATGTACACTGCAAACAACATGGGGACAACACAGAGCCCTGAGGAACCCCACAAGACAGAGACTGCATTGGAGGAATTAATCCCAGATACCGTCCTCTGGGTTCTGCCTCTGAAGAAAGATCTGAACCACCTGAGGACTGTACTGAACAGGCCACAGATGAACCTCAGGCATTTGAGAAGTACCCCATGTTCCACAGTATCAAAAGCTGAAGAAAGATCGAGAAGAACCAAGATGGGACAGCTCTTTCGATCTCTTGCCATCAGGAGATCATTGAGCACCCGAACCAGTGCTGTCTCAGTACTAGGCCTCTTTCGAAAACCAGACTGGAGTGGTTCATAGATGTCATGGATAGTCAAATGGTTCTCCAGTTGTATGGCTACAACTTTCTCAATCACTTTTCCCACAAAGGGGAGGTTAGAGATTGGTCTGTAGTTAGCATGGCAGTCTGGGTCCAAAGAAGCTTTCTTCAGGAGGGGCGTTACCACCACCTCCTTCAGGGAGCTAGGAAACTCACCCATCTCCAAGGAGCACCAGACTATCCATGCTAGGACTGGACTGATAGTATCACAACAACCCTTTATCAGGGAAGTTGGGCCAGGATCCAAACTATAGCATGTAGGATGCATAACCTGGACAATCCTCATGACATCAGTGAACTCTGGCCGGTCAAAGGAACTCCAGGAGAGCCTAGGGACTGTGACCGAGCGCTGATCCACAGCTTCTCCCATAGAGGATGCAGGCTGGAGTGATGCCCTGATGTTGGCCACTTTAGCTGCAAAGAAGCGAGCAAGCTCATCACACTCAACTTGTGAAAAAGCTATTCGAACATGCAGACAGACTGGGTTGCACAGTCTGTCTACAGTTCTAAAGAGCTGAGCTGGTCGGTTCTGAGCAGTCGCAATCTCCCCAGACAGGAACTCTGCCTTCTTAAGGGAGATTGTGGAATGAGAGAGTTGATAATGTTCCATCAATCTAAGATGGTTGGCATCAAGGGCGGATCTCTGCCAACAGCACTTTAATCGTCATCCATATCGCCACATTTCTCTCAAAGTCCCATTAAACCATGGTGACCGAGGGCGAAGGGGAAGAGGACTAACATGGATGGGAGCAATTGAATCCAGAGCCAAGGAAATGGCTTTATTATAGGCCAAAACCAAGGCATCTGGGTCACTGCTCACTCCAGAAAGCTCCGATAGGTCAAGTACTGCTGCCAGGCCATCAGAGCTTACATCTCGCAAAGAGCTGTACCCGACCATCTCCACAGGGGTGGACCAACAAAGGGGTGCAAAAACTGAACTCCACAGTGTAATGATCGGACCATCCGACAGGTTCCACCCCCAAATCGAAGGCTTCGATCCCCAGGAGGAAGACTAAGTCCAAGGAGTGACACCTTTATGAGTGGCAGAAGTAACAACTTGTGTAAGGCCCAAAGATGTCATCAACTGGAGGAAGTATTGTCCAAACTGTGAGAGTTCATCATCGACCCAGGCATTGAAGTTGCCCAGGACAATCAGCCTGGGCGACTCAAATGCCATGTCGATCATGAAGTCTGCTACTTCCTGCAGAAACCGCTTCTCTTCACCTGGTGGATGGTAGATGAAAGCGATTCTGCAACCCACACTTGCCACTACAGTACACTCAAATGACTCAGCGTCCTCAACTGGTACACTTGTGAGGCCCAGTTCAGTGTTGAAACAGACCGCAACTCTCCCCCACCGCGGTCCGAGCTCGGGCGGTGTAACACAGAGTACCTGGCTGGAATAGCAGCCTCTAATATACGGCCTGCATTCTCATGCAGCCAGGTCTCGGTAATGCATGCCAGGTCCACCGACCCAACAAGATCTGCAATAATTGCAGTCTGTTCTTCATGGACCTGGCAATGCACACCACCACCCAGGTAGGACGGGCCTCTGGAGCTGCACGGACTACTTGCCCACCAATACTGGTGGTGCCCATGGGTATGGAAACCAGACAGGAAGGACCCCATTCCAGATTCCATTTCGCCCCAAGGCATCTTCTAGATCTCACTACCCGATATAATGGCCTTGTCATTCGACCTCCACTGTTTTGCACCCCTCCCCAACTCCTCTTCCCCTATGCACATACCCAATGCTGTACAGCACTGGTATGGCGATAACTGTAATGGAAGGGGGGAGAAAGTACGTAGGGCATGAAGAGCGGAGGATGAATAGCACACGATCATGGGGACAGGCCTCCTACACATATTAAGACCAATAATGTTAAAACACCCCTAAATAAATCCTCAATTAAACCCCAAATAAATTCTCAATTTAAAAACAAACCCCAGTAGTTTCTCTGAGACTCCCCACATGCTCACACTGGGAGGAGAGACTCGGGGAAGAAAATTTACAAACCTCCCCCCCCCCCCCCAAAGTAAATCTATAAAATAAAATTACAAAATTACAATCCCTGAAACTCCCCACACGCTCACACTGAGAGGAGAAGCAAAATTAAAATAACCCCCCAAAAACAAAATCTATAATCCAATAAAATTACAATCAGTCCCAAAATATAAAATGAAGTAATTAAGAAATCCAGAAATAATTATCACAGGATCAGTGTCCAGATGTATGAAGCACACCAAAACTTCAGTTATTTTTTAAGCAAGGGAGGCTCTCACCCTCTCCCAGTCCAAAAAGAAAAACAAAACCAAGGTTACTCTCCTCTCTTCTAGTACTATCCACTGAGCATTTGGAATAAATTTAGTTTGAGATACTCTCACTATCTCACCAATCAATCATAGAGTTCGCATAGGTAAATGGACCACCAAACAATTCCCCAGGTAGCCAAATCCAGTTTCCTTCTTTCCAGTCTCCTTGCCACCTTCCCTTTTCTTGGAGGGACAGACCCACAATAATTTACAGGCTGAAAAGGGCCCGATCAGAGGGGAACTGGAGACTCGGCCACCCACCAGCCTCAAGAGTCCCCTTTCCTAAACAACAGCAGCCGGAGTAAACCCTCCGGTCCAAGCCCCTGCTACTGCCTCTCCAGAAACCTGAACAACCCAAAACCTGCCAGTCATCTCTCCTGGGGCCAAAAGGAGCAAATACCGGAAGTCCAAAGGAGTAGACACTGCCGCTCTCAGATATTCTTTCAGCATGCTGAATGTGCTCTCACCACACCAGTGCCTGCTCCATTAACAAGCAGAAAAGGCAGCAAACTCCACACTTCACAGCCACACTAGAATGTTCCCCAGTCACTGAAAATACTTTCACAACTCCATGAATAAATGGCTTAAAATCCCCACTGCAACAGTGGCAGAAGTCCCTTTGGGCGGTTGTTTCCTCCCTGTTGTACTCTTACCACAAAACAGAGGCCGTACTTTCTCCCGACTGCACTCTCACCGCAGACATATATCAGGCTGATGCCCATCTGTGCTCTCACCACAGTCAAAGGGTAATTCAAGGCAGAAGGCTCAACAGTACATTAATCCAAGTTGGGAAAGTGGAGCAAATGATGTCCTCTTTGCAACCTAGATCCCAGTCGCTGCCAGATTTCCAGTCACCACCAGGTTCCAGAGGGGAGAAAAGGAGAAACTCCTACTGCAGCTCTAGATATCCCAAACAAGTCTCAGGTGAAGCACGAACAGTAAATACAGCGTGCTACACAATTAGGTTGCAAACAAATTAAATGACAAACCACATAAGCAAGAAGGTTGCTG
Organism: Neoceratodus forsteri; assembly: GCA_016271365.2. Classification (NCBI taxonomy): domain Eukaryota; kingdom Metazoa; phylum Chordata; order Ceratodontiformes; family Ceratodontidae; genus Neoceratodus; species Neoceratodus forsteri. The sequence goes on along the minus strand of CM057456.1, from coordinate 157,928,151 downwards.
CAGTGAAGTATACAGTAGCATGTGAAATAAAACCTGTTAGCTGTCAGGATAGTGTTAAATTTTACCACTAACAGTCTGGCACAGTGAAGCAATTTATTTTAGGTTAGCATCACAGACCAAACGGCAGAACATCCAGACCCGAAAATAACAATTAAAACTAATCTTCACTTCCTGAACCCTAGCTAACTACTGAAAAATAAACACCATAATACGAACAAAAAGAGGTACAAATTTTAAATAAAACAAATAAAAATGGACCGTGGTTATGCTTGTGGCTCAGGCAGCACACACACTCTGCCATTTTGCCATTACTTTCAGAAATTAATAAGTTGCTCGGAACTTTTTAGTTTTATGTGAGTAGTACTTTGATAATGCACAGCCCCCTTATATGTCTTCCTCAGGTAGGAGGCCAAAGACTTGGACATTTTTTTCTCACATCATCTGGTATTTATTGGCCATGCCACTCATGGACTCACCACAGAATTTATGTGGACATTTTTACTTTTGCACTTAAGAGTTTCCCCCTCCATATGATGCATCTTAAAGGCATGGTTATTCCTGTATTGTTTGTATTAAGAGGAGTGGCGCCTGTCACACTTGGACAGCTGGTTCTGATCCCTGTATCACATTTTTTTTTAAATATAAAAAAAAGTGTGTGATGGACTGTGGCAGAGGAAATGCTGGCTGCTGAAACTGACACTTCAAACCCCCTCAGGGATAAGTTCAAAGGACAGGACATAGCTAAACTGCAGATATCTGGGGTGCAATTATCTGGACAATTTGCTTTGATCCCAGAAAATAAAATTAGCCATTCATGACGTCCTCGGGGAAATCCTTTGATCTGCACTAGATGTCCTGAGAAAAGGGACACTGGTCAGTGTTATGAATAACCTCCCAGGAAGCCAGCTCATTTCATGAAAGAAACCTTTGATGTGTAGATACCAAGGCCCAGAAGGAATTAAGGAGTCAAATACACTTTTGCTGAATATACAGTGACTTATATCAGAGAGACTTTTGATGCATGTGTGAAGCAAAGCACAAACCAGTTTAGACCAGTAAACATGAGAAGGAGATTTATTATGTCATCTCTTATTTATTTTAAATACCTTAGTTGGCCATCTTGGTGTTATAAAATATAGATTTGCTACACCAAGGCGGAGTTTGGTGACCTCAGAGACAAGGCCGGCTCAGGACTGTTTTTAATGGCTGAGAAAACCTTGACAGAACACACTTTCATATTTCTGACAGAGTGTAGGAACATCAAAGTGCTGAAAGATTAAGAAGTAAGGACCTTAGGCAAGACTAGTCTGAGTGTTATTTGTAAAAATCTGCACTTTTAAACCTGTTTGTTTTAAGACTATGTGTTGGGATATTTTGTTCTGTAATTTTACTGTTTTCCTATTTTATCTATTTTAAAGTAAAGATATACATTTTAAAAACAGAAACTGGCTGGTGTGCCTTGACATTTCTTTTCATTTAAGTGAAGCTTTTAAAGGTTATAGTTGACACTGTGCATGAGCTTATTGTTATACCAAACTGGGAAACAGATAGAGTTCTCTAAGGTCTTGCATAGAGTTCTAAGGGTTCATTTTGTAGATCTGGTTAGGTGCCTGTAGGCAAAGATATCTTGCCCCTCAAAGACAGAATTATCTGAGCCTGATAATTGGGTACGCTAACAAGAGGTTATCAGTTTGAATCCCTCCAGTACTTGAGACTAAGGTGACTCAAACCCACAAAACAGACAAGAGGGTTACCTTGTACTGTTCACTGTCCACAAATCCTACGCTCAGAGGTTGGCACTTTGGGAGTAGAGGGCTGACCGGTTGAGCGAATTTGTGACAGCACCCTCATTGTCTCATGTGCATATAATTGAAGCTGTGTCAGTAAACTTTTACTGTACATAATTGTTTAAAAAATAAACATAGTACAAAAAAAAGGGGGTTCCCACTCATGTATCACTAATTGGGATCTGCTGAGCATGCCTGCCAATACGTTTCGAACACCTGGAACATGAATAGTGGAGAGGGTGAAGCAGTGTTCCAGAGAACAAAACTGCAGTCTCATGGCCTCTCTGCACAGTGGGTAGGAATGAGTACCCCCTTGTTTGTTGATGTAATGCATCACAGTGGTGTTGTCCATCTGTATTAGCAGAGGTCCCAAAGACAGATATGGTAGGACTCCTCAAAGGGCATACAGGACAGCATGAAGTTCTAGCACATTGATGTGCAAGGTGCATTCTAGCTGGGTCCAGGTGCCCTGTGTTTGATAAGGGTCCAGATGCACACCCCAGCCAATGCATAAAGTGTCTGTGGTTAGGATATGCTGAGGGGAAAGAGTGAGGAAAGGCATACCTTTGAGAATGTTGACACGATCCATCCACCATAACAATGTTTTGTGTAGAGGTGTGGTTACGAGGACCGTTTGGTCCACGTCATCCGTCAGTTGCCGCCATTGGATCCTGGTACCCACATGTGCAGTCTGGTTAATGGGACTGTCACAGTGAAGGCTGCTTTGTAACCCAGAAGACGTAAGAATGATAGGGCAGGGACATAACGACTGCTGTAAATGGAGCTGTCCTAAGCAATAAGGTGGTCAGCCTGTTCCTCTGGTAGAAAGGCTATTCCGAGGGAGGTATCCAACACTGCCCCAATGTATTGGAGTTATCGACAAGGTGTCAATACCAATTTTGGAATACTGACATACGCAGTGTGTTGTACAGTTGCCGGATTCGACCTAGGGTATGTAAAAGGTAATCCCTGGAGTTGGCCTTTTAGGAGCCAGTCATCTAGGTAAGGAAAGACATACAGGCCTTCCCTGTGAACAGCCACAGCCACTACTGCAAAGCATTTAGTAAAAACATGCGGCACTGAGGATAAGCCAACAGGCAATACCCTTAAGTGATAATGGATCCCTTGGAGGAAGAATCAGTGAGATTTCCAGATTTGGATGAGAAGGTAGGCATACTTCTTGTCTAGGGAACACTGCCAGTCTCCTCACTGCAACAGTGGAAGGAGCCCCTGAAGGGTGACTATTCTAAAATTTTGTATACTCTATGAAGTGGTTGAGACCCATGAGATCCAGTATGGGGTGTAAGTAGCCTGTACACTTGGACTAGGGAATTCCTGGAATAAAAGCCAGTGTTCTACTGTTCCTAAAGAAACAGACAGACCATTTTTGGAGCAGGGATTGGACTTCCTCCAGTAAGAGAGCAAGGCTCTGCTGAGTAATTTTTTATGAGTGGGAGGATGGTCTGGAGGATTTTCTAAGAGTTCCAGAAAATGGCCTTTGTCTCTAATTTGTAGAACCCAGACATCTGAGGTGATCTCCTGCCTTTGGGGCAACTGCAGGTAGATTCAACCCCCAACAGCCACTCCTGGAAGGAAAAGTGGCTGGGGGAGAGTTGGGGAGTCAGGCTGTACCAGTGTGAGCTGCTCCCTCTGCACCACTGCCTCAAGGGGCTTTGCAGTGAGCACCTGGAGTGTGTGCTCGAGTTGGTAATCCTGCTACTTTTTCTTTACCCTGTAGTCTGGAAGGGGGATGTTGACCTCTGTCCCCTGCAGGATAGTAGGAACCCTGAAACCAACCCGTTGACTGGGTATGGTAGAGGGACTAAACAGATTTTAAGGTTCAGCCTGAAGATTGAAGATCCCATACAGTGTCCTGCACATCAGGGCTAAATAATTTGGGTCCCTTAAAGGGAGCATTTAGTACAGTCTGTTACACATCAGAGGCAAAACCTGCCACTCTAAGCCATGAGTATCTGCTAAGGCAGATACCTGAAACAGCTGCTCTAGCAAAGACAACAGATATCTAAAGCTGCTTGCAGCAGATGTTTGTCCACATCAGCACCTGTGGTGAGAAGTTTAAGTAATTCTTGCTTCTCAGCACTGTCATATAAGGCCTAGGCAGTAGCCTTGGCCTTGCGCCAGAGGGAAGTTTGATATTTCATCATATGGGCCTGATAGTTTGCAATTCGTAGGCCCAAAGATGCGGAGGCATACGTATGTAACCCCCTTACAAATGGGGGTTCCCAAAAAGTCTTCCTCGATAATGCCTAAATGCTCACTGCCAGGCTGGTGTCCTGCGTTTTAGCAGTTTAAATGCGATTGCCAGAGTGCCTGTATAGCCTCTGTGTACCATCTCTAAGAGCTGCCTAGATTGCAGTCATAAGTAATCTGAGAGGGAACTCTGTTGAAAGATGCAACTATTTGCTGAAAATCATTTAGAGTGATAATGATAATGTAGTTTGTCTAATCTGCCTTCTTTGCAGCAAGGACTGTTTTGTTTATCCCCACTATCTTGGTCCTGGACTGCAAATTGGTCCAATCACTTCCGGTGGGACCTAAAATGGAGCCAGACTACGAGAGCTGTCTGGAATCAAAATCTGTAGGAATGGTAGTTTGGGGCTTTTGGTGCCTTTTTGCACCTGAAGTGGGGGCTTTTGTTGTGACTGACAGACAGATCAGCCAACCAAACCTTTTGGGTTCTGGGGAAAGTCCCTGGCTTGCTGACAGTGGAGTCAGATCTCAGTTGGGAGCTGAATGAGCAAGAGCTTGAGACAGTCAAGCAGCCGTTTGAGTAGTTTCGCATGGGAGAACTGTGGAAAGACTCGAGTTGTGGCCTGTATGTCTGCCTGCTGCCCCTGAGAGGAAGAGAAGAGAATTATTTCGGACTAAATCCAAGTTTGTGAGAACGAAGTAAGCCACTGATTTTTTACCAGGCTCATACCTGAAGGAGACCGAAGATTTGCTGAATGCGATTGGCCTGTCAGGATTTCCAGCTGCTTTTGAATCCCTGGTTTGTGCAGAGATTTTGCGATCATGACCGGAGAGCAGTTTGTCTGGTAGAGTAGAATTTCCCTTCATGTAAATGTGCTGTGTATTGAAAGTGGGTCGTGATTTGGTTCCCCACTGTATGAACTGTGTTCCGCTTGCTGGTACCGTAGAATCCTTTACAATGTAAATGTGCTGTGTATTGAAAGTGGGTCGTGATTTAGTTCCACACTCTGTGTGAACTGTGTTCTGCTTGCTGGAAGCTTTATCCAGCCTAATCCGACTAAATCTGTGTTCATCTCCATTCGGCCTAGGCCATGCCGGCCCTGCCAGACTACCCACTGCACCAAGAAAGCCACCGATGAGACCTGCCTGGGGATCAGTCTCTTGTTCTACACTTGAACAGGAACGACGCCTCGGCGAATCATGTGGGCCCAGCTACTCCTGGCACTCCAGATTAACCACCTGCTGTCTCGATTTTTATCCAGCCTGTGTCCAGTCTTGGGTGTCATAAGTAATCATCAGGGTAGCTCCCTGCAGCAACAGCCTAATCTAAAAGGGTGTCATCGGTTTTATTTTATTTTCATGAACAGAGCCCCCCGGCTCTGGATTAGAAATAGTGTGTGCTGTGCATGTTTTCCTCCATCACAGGGCCCCAACCAGCTGTAACGTTCCTGGCTAGCCCACCATTCTCCATCTGGGTACCCAGAGTGTGCGACTATTTATGGACCCTGAAGTGCATGCATAACTGTTTGATTGATAGAGCCTTTAGGCAAATTAACCCGATTATGCCCCTCCCTTGTTCAAGCCCCTTAAATAAATCAGATCTAACTCTTGTTTGCATTTACCCTGACTGTGGTTCCAGTTTGTGCAAGAGTACTGTACTGCTGTTATTTGCTGTGTATAACCTTGTTTTACATGTGGGTCCCCAAGGCTGGGCCAGAGGAAAGCCCTGGTGGAAAGTGCAAACAGTGTGGGTACTTGTGTGGTGTATCAGGGGTATTGTGAAAGTGATTACTATGTATTGTTCCAGTCACTAGTAAGGAAAGGGGGGGGGTTACAGTGTCCCAGAGGGCTGTGCCCAGGTTAGCTTGACCACTACCAACCCTGACCGGGTGGAGGCACCCGTTTCAGAACTCAGGCCCCTTAACCTGCTACTAGCCAAGCAGGCAGGGGTAAGTAGCCCTTGGGATAGTGCCACCTAGGGGTTACATTTTGGAGGCACCGCTGGGATTTTGTGCCTTCTAGTGGCCAAAAATTATTAATTATTGTTAAAGATTAATGGCTACCACAGTAGAAATGGCTGTACACTAGTTGGTGGGGTGGTGTACTGGGCATGAGACAGACCTCCAAAATGCTCTACTTATACTGGATATTCCCCTGGGTACCAGTAAAGACACTGTAGAGGGAACACTCTCCAAAGTTGAATGTTTAAAAAACCCTGTGGTGGTGGGTCAACAGGCTGATTTGATCACCCAAACTTTCATAGCCTTGGTAGAGTGTAGTGACCTCATGGGCAGCTCTAAAGTACCACAGACTATTGCCCCAGAAGGGGTTCCAGCTGCCTGGAGAGTGATAAGACAGTAAAGACCCCGGGGAGGATGAGCTCCCATTATCTGAGACGTTTGAGGAAAAATTTGTTAAGTTGTTGCTTGAGGATGGAAAAACCGTAGAGGACTTTAAGAAACTATTCTTGCCACCTGGAGGTGTTCCTTCCTCAACACTCCCTCCCACTCCAGCACCTGTTACTGACCCGCCTTCTGTGCCTATGCAAATGCTGGCCCCTATATCTGTACCTACCATTAGTTACGACTCCTACCGAAGGCTGAGAATCTTCTCGGGCACCCTCCCCACCACCCCGCAGGGGGAGGATGACTGGGAGACCTGGATAGACTACGTTGCCCCTCTAGTACTTGAATGGCAATGCTCAGAAGCAGAGTAACGAAAGAGGTTGAGTGAGCCTCCGAGGTCCTGCCCTGGCTACCATCTGTGCCAAGCGGGCCAATAACCCTGTGGCAACTGCACAGGACTATCTTGATGCATTGCAAAAATGTGTATGGGAGCCCGGATTCAGATGAGGATCTGTGGTGGAGAGTAAAAAAACGCTCAGCAGTACCCAGGGGAGCCATTGTCTGTGTATGTACCTCGGCTTGAAAAGCAGCTACAAGAGTGCCTCAGAAAGAGTAGTTTGCCATCAAATTAATTAGATCGAACTAGGCTGGACTGGATCCTTAAGTCTGCTCAGTTTTCAGAATTGTTACTGCTTCAGTTGCGCCTTGACACCCGACTGGACTCGCCCCCCCCCCCCAAGACGAGCTAATGAAAGAAATTCGGGGAGGTTGAGCAAAGGAGACCCCATGGGGGAATTGCACCCATATCTGCTGATGCTGTGCAAGTGACCGAGATTGAGCAGCCGAGTGAGGCTCAGGGGCAAAAGTCGGCACTTAACGAGCTCTCTGAGAATGCAAAGGACTTCCCACCCTGGGCCCAGCATTGGAAAGACGAGCTACTAAAGGAAGTCTGAGAGTTGAAGACAGGTGCCTCTGCAAGGGTTTCCACCATGGAACAAGATTCTGGTCCCTTTCAGGATGTGACTGCCATGGGGGTTGGGGGTGCACCCTCAGGCATCCACTACCGAGGGTGGCTCCAAGGCTGAGATCACCGGATTGACTGCCACTGTAAAGGAACTGTTAAGACATGTTGCACCACTCGCACCACTCTCACCACTGCAAGCAGATACTAGACCTCAATATCTTACTACTGCTTCAGTTCCTCATACGATGTTCTCTCCCAGGATGACCCAGGAGTCTATCATTTGTCACAACTGTGGAAAGGATGGCCATATGAAATGAGAATGCTGGTCTCAGAAGGACTTAGAAAGAGTAGTAAACAGACTCCAAGGGGAGTTCCGAAAAGCAAATCAATGTCCAAGGGGTTCCCAAAATGACCACAGTGAGGGTTTGAGAAATCCAAACTCTAATTTCTTTGTGGCTAAATAGTCTGTCCAGGCCTCTGCTACGGCCTCTCCAGACTGGTCCAAAATAGTGGGCCTTTCAATGGAGATTACGGTGACTGTGAATGGTAATCATATTCGGGTTGTGCTTGACAGTGGGTCATAAGTGACCATTGTATTCCAGGACTGATATAACAAACACTTATCTGATGTGCCTTTGCAATCCCTGGAAAGCCTACATGTGTGGGGCCCTGAGCGACAAGTCTTATCCCTACCTAGGGTATGTCCACCTCTGGTTGTCTTTCTGCAACTGTAACTGGTGTAGAGGAGCAAGTAGAGACATTGACCATAGTCTGTCCCCCCATCAGACTGTATGATGGGGTCCCCCTGTTAATTGGGACAAATGCCCATATGTTTTGGAGATTGGCGCAACTCTGTCATGAGAAACAAGGGCGACGGACTGAGAGGGCCCTGAGAATTGCAGCTCTGATCAAGAGGGCCTATGATTTGCAACAGAAACCTGAGGAAGTAGACCAAGATGAACCGGTGGGGATCGTAAGGAAGAAGGATCTCGATTTAATGGTATTGGCCCCTAACGCACAGTGCACCATTCAAGGGGAGGTCCGCCTCCTGAAAGATGTCAAGAACAAAATACTGATGTTGTATGTGCCAGGCGATGGAAAATTGCCAGAAGGATTATTGGTCAAGCCCAGCATCTTGCCTGCTCATGCCCATGCACGACGAGTGATGGTCCAAATCCACAATGTGTCAGATCGGGAGATCTGGGTGAACAGAGGGTGCACCCTAGCTATGGTACACTGTGCAGACACTGCCGTATTGCCCAGCAACAAGCACCCTGGTGAGAAGGAGAGAGTGACCCAGACTTGTTTGACTTTGGCAACTCCACAGTGCCAGCTGAATGGAAGGCTAGAATTAGCAAGAGACTTGTCCAGAGAGACCAAGTGTTTTCGCTTGAAGGAATGGGATGTGGGATGTGTCCAGGGTGCAGAGCAGCACATACGCCTGCATGATGAACAGCCATTTCAAGAGAGGTCCTGACGCCTAGCCCCAGCAGACATAAGATGATGTGAGAAGACACCTACAGGAAATGCTCGCTGCTGGCGTGATACAAGAATCCAGGAGCCCATATGCCTCTCCCAATGTGGTTGTGTGTAAGAAGAATGGGTCTGTGAGGATGTGTGTTAATTATCGAACCCTGAACTGGTGGACCATCCCAGGCCAACACACTATGCCTCGTATACAAGATGCCCAGGATTGCTTGAATGGGAGCAAATGGTTCTTGGTGTTGGATCTTCACAATAGATACTACTAGATCCTGATGGCCCCGGAAGACCATGAGAAAACAGCCTTCATCTGTCCATTGGGGTTCTACGAGTTTCTGAGGATGCCACACGGGATATCTAGTGCCCCGGCCACCTTTCAGCAACTGATGGAATGTGCGGTGGGAGATATAAATTTGCTGGAATGCCTGGTGTACTTGGATGATGTCATTGTGTTTGTCAGCACCTTAGAGGAGCATGAGAACAGACTGTTTAAAGTCCTAGACTGACTGGAAGACTTCGGCCTCAAGCTGTCCACTGACAAGTGCCAGTTTTTCCAAACCTCTGAAGTATGTGGGGCACATAGTATCTACAAAAGGGATAGAGACTGATCCCAGTAAGGTTTAATCACTGACTACTTGGCCCCAGCCCCATAATCTGAAATAACTAAAACGTTTCCTGGTGTTCTGTGGCTACTACCGCAGGTTCATAAAAGATTATTCCAAGGTGATTCGCCCACTCTTGAACCTTACCCAGGGTTACCCTCCTACTAATCGTAAATACCAAAAAGGGGCCGTTAAAGAACCAGAAAAAGTGTACTTTCACCAAGGTGAACTCTTCGGGACCCACTGGATTGCAGACTGTGAAGCAGCCTTCCATGAGATCATATAGCAGCTCACCCATGCCCCCATTCTTGCCTATGCTGACCCCACTAAACCCTAAGTGCTGCATACGGATGCTAGTCTGCAGGGTCTAGAAACGGTACTGTATCTAGACCATGAGGATGGCCTGAGACCAGTAGCTTTCGCCAGTAGGAGCTTGACCCCATCCGAACAAAACTACCCTGTGCATGAGTTGGAGTTCCTTGTACTAAAATGGGCCATCGTTGACCAGTTTCACGAATACCTCTATTGGGCACAGATATTGGTGAAGACGGACAATAACCCATTGACCTATGTACAGACTTCAGCTAAGTTAGACGCCACTGGGCACCAGAGGCATTCTGCTTTATCAATCTATGATTATGCTGTCGAATACAGACTGGGCCTGAATCATATTGATGCTGACACCTTATCACTAAGGCCCACTTCCAAGAGTGACTGGGTCAGGCAGTCTGAACCAGACATTCGAGCATTGTGCCAAAAGTTTGATAGAGATGAAAAGATGTCTGCGGACACAGTGGACTGTTTAGTAGATTGCTTGGGCCCTTCTGACACCTGCATACCAGCTGCTTTATTGCCACTTCTCTGCTCTAGATATTAGTGCACTACCTCAATTTGACAATGACAGCATTCAGTGGGCTCAATCCCAAGATCCTGTGATTCAGCCAGTACTTGATGCCCTTCGTGCGGGGAAAGATGTATCCAAGTTATGTTCCACTGACTTGCGAACTGCTTTATTGTTTAAAGAAGGCCCCAGATTGAAGTTGCTCAATCAGTTGTTGTATAGAGAGACAGTAGATCATAGTGGCAAAGCAGACAAGCAACAATTGGTCCTGCCCACGGCCTTTAAAGATTTGGTACTGAAGTCCCTCCACAATCACATGGGGCACCTCAGTATTGACAGAAACTTGACCTGGTACGATCTTGCTTCTACTGGCCCAAAATGGAGCCAATGTTGAGCACCATGTAAAGACTTGTAGTCGCTGCCTGTAAAGAAAAGACCTGCCTCAGAGGGCTGCCCCCCCTTGTTAATATTACTACCAGCACCTCGATGGAACTAGTCTGCACAGACTTCTTGTGTTTAGAACCTGATTGACGGAACATTGGAAATGTTTTAGTTGTTACGGATCATTTCACACAGTATGCATACGCTTTCCCCAACAAAGATCAAAAGGCATCTACCGTGGCCAAGGTGCTAGTGGAAAATTTATTTTTTCACTATGGTGCGCCCCCCCCCCAAACGGATTTATTCTGATCAAGGCAGAGACTTTGAGAGTCGGCTAATCAAAGAAATGCCCTCTCTATGGGGGTGCCAAAGTCAAGAACCATCCCCTATCACCCATGAGGAGACCCTCAACCAGAATGTTTTAACTGCACCCTTCTAGACATGCTGGGCACCCTCCACCCAAAAGACGAGCATAAATGGAGCCAGCAGATTAGCACCTTGGTACACGCATACAATTGCACGAAATATGATGCTACTGGGTTCTCCCCCGGCTGCCAGCTGATGTCTATTTTGGGGTCTCCCCAGATGGGGTCCAAGCTGAAAATCACTTGCAATATGTACAAAAACTGAAAACTCAGTTGAACCATGCCTATCAACTGGCCCAGACAATGGCTGCCAAGAGAAATCTAGCTAACAAAGAGAGGCAAGATAAAAAAGTAAAGGCTCAAGGGCTTCAACCTGGAGATCATGTGTTGTTACGCAATTTGGGACTGCATGGTAAACACAAAATTGCTGATCGGTGGCACCATCTTCCCCATGTAGTAGCTGGATGATTTACCTGTGTACAGGTGCACCCAGAGAACAACTCCAAAGATGTCAAGATCATGCCACCATAACCACTTGCTACCTATCGGCCAAATCATGATTGAGACTGAACCACCAGAAATTGAGCCCCCTGGCCTGGTAACTCTTGCTGCTGCAAGAAAGAGACAGAGTCAACCTATCCCAGCGGTCACAGGTTTAAGGTTTCCGTCGCAGCATGCCCAGAATGATACTGACAGTCAGTCCACTTCTGACAAAAGTGAATACAACCATGCCTATTACCCCTCTTATGAACTAAGTCAGCTGTTTTGAGGTAACCCCCTGATAAATTGTGGGGATGAAGCAGGGCCTTCTGGACTGCCTTACCCCCAGCTTCGTCCTTGGAGCCAATGTTCCCAGAAAGTGAAGTGCAAAGTATCACGTCTGAAGATGTTGAGTCTCTCTGTATTGTGGAACTGTATGATTTGCCTGAAGTAGGGGGCTGAGGGTTTGAGTCTTTCTGATGACATACCAGAACTTGAAGAACACTATGAGCGTGCTGTCCACCCCTCCCCCTTCAGTGCCTCAAAGCTGGATTGTGCCTGAGCCTTCTTAAAATGAGTCGAGTGTTGCAGAAACAGAGCCTGCAGAGCAAGGAGCCGACAGTGACCCAAGTTTGGACATTCCCACCCAGGCAGAGGCACCCCTCACAAGTGACAAGAGTCCTCAGACCACTGCTGAGAGTACAGAGACTGTGGTTGTCCCCCTCAGAAAGACTGGCTGAGCTGTCAAGCCAGTAGTATGCCTCAGTTATGATTCTCCCTGGAGGCCAGTGGATTTGCCTCTCAATGTGGTGCACAAAGGTGTTTATGTCTCACCAAATTCACTGCCCAAATTGAGCTTGACAGCCAATTCCAGGTTACTTGTCTTTCCCTCTCACCATGGTGCCCCTGCCCTCTCTAGCCCCAAGTTAGCTGATAGGGAAGAGCCCCCTCTTGCACTGTTTAAGGTACAAGAAGTTATTTCCTGATTCAGTATAGTAATGCTCAATTTACCTGTGTGAAATATGCACAATGTGTTGTCAAAATGGATATAGTATCATGAAGTGTACTGAATATGTATAGTAAAGTAATAAGTTTATGTTAACTGATGCATGATGGTACAGACTTGACGTGGATGCCAAGTTTTCTCCAGGCAGGGAAGGGTGTAACCCGCCCTACAAATGGGGGTTCCCGAAAAGTCTTCCTCGAGCTTGCCTAAATGCTCACTACCAGGCTGGTGTCCTGCGTTTTAGCAGTTTAAATGTGATTGCCAAAGTGCCTGTATAGCCTCTGTGTACTGTCTCTTTAAGAGCTGCCTGGATTGCAGTCATAAGTAATCCGAGAGGGAGCTCTGCTGAAAGATGTAACTACTGGCTGAAAATCATTTAGAGTGATAATGTAGTTTGTCTAACCTGCCTTCTTTGCAGCAAGGACCGTTTTAGGCAGAAGCTCCGAGGGTCGCAAGGGCTTAGGAGTGCCTGCCCTCCCCTCACTACAAGGACACCCCCCAGGACCAAGCAAAAGAAGCTCAGAGGGTCACGAGGGCCTAGGAGTGCCTGCCCTTCCCTCACTGCAAGGATGCCCCCCAGGACCAAGCAAATGGTACGAGTTTGAAACAGGCGCTTGCAGGAGTACTGCCAGCCTGCTACACAGGGCACTTTGTCGGCCCCGCCGCCCCAACCACCACCCTTGGTCGGCTCTCTATTTTTTTTACACGGTGTCACGTGAGGCTGCAGAACCAATCAGCCCACTTACCACCTGCAGGTTATACTCCTTGAACACTAGGGGGATCCTGCCTGCCTACACTTATCTTCATCACATACACCAACATGTCTAGTACTGTTCTCTGTACTTGTTTTATTCCTCACGATCCTGTTCCCCGTTCTTGTACAGAATCTCTCCTGCACCACTGTAAGTGCACCCCTGCCAGAACCACAGCCTCCTCGGGTCCATCCCCCCACTGCTCCTAGCCCTCCCATCTGCTCTCCGCTCACCTCTAACGCACCTCACACGCTGTGCCACCCTACCACCCCCCCCACACCCACCACCGACGTCCACCCCACTGGCCCTCAGCACACTGTGGAAGGTGGTCCCTCTCTGTCCTAGCAACTCCTGCCCATCCCCTGCACTGTCCCCCCAGATCCTTGCACCTGCCAAAGCTCCTATACTACAACTGCTGCAGTCCTTTTCTCCACCTCATCACCTTACTCCTCTTGCTCTCAGGGAATGTCCACCCCAACGTCCCCCCCTCCTGGACATGGCCTCCACATTGCCTCTATGAATATCTGCAGTCTCCCGAGGAAGACAGCTGCACTCCAGTGCTGGGTCTCCCAACACACGCCAGACATTCTTGCCATAGTGGAGACCTAGCTCTCCCATTCTACTCCTGACTCTGCTATCTCCCTTCCAGGTTTCACCCTTCTTAGAGACGATCATGTGGGTAGGCGGGGCAGTGGGTGTGCAGTCTACCTACGTGACTCCCTCGGGTCACATGCTACCTACCCCCAAGCTCGACCATGGGGCCCAAGCCATCACCCTAAAAGTCACCCTGGACCCGGGCCGTGGCCCTCTTTACCTCACCACCACCTACATACCCCCATGGGCACAAAGTCTAGCTATCCGCTCTCTCACTAACCATCTCTCTACCATGCCACACAAGGCTGAACAACTCATCCTAGGAGACCTCAACATAAACTGGCTTGGCTCCACTACAACACACATTAAGGACAACTTCACAGCCCTTGACTTATCTCAACTAGTCACTCGTCCCACCAGATTTAACCAATCAAGTGGGACCAGCTCCCTCCTAGATATAGTACTCACAAACCGCCCACACAAAATCAAGTCTGTTAATGTCTTAGCCAACTCCCTTAGCGACCACTCACCAATTCTCTGCTTCTGGTCCTCCTCCATGCCCAAGACTGCTTAAAAAGCCACCCCCCATCGCTGTTCCCACCCCGGGGGCCTTAATAAACTAAAGCAAAACCTTGCTCAGCTTGATTGGTTCCCGATCTCCCTCGCTACGGATATAGATACTGCCCTAGCCTTCCTCACCAGTGCCTTCCGCAAGGCCTGTGATATTTTTGCCCCGGTCACCAAAGCCTGCTCCAAAAGACATAATGCTGCCTGGATTTCCCCCACGCTGATCCAGCAACTGAAGCAGCGGGATAACCTGTGGCACACTGCTGTTGAGTCTGGCAGGACAGCTGACAGGCAAGCCTATAATGCCGCTCGCAACCAATGCACATGGGCCATAAGACAAGCCAAGGCCCGCCACTATCAAACCGCCTTGACCTCAGCCTGGGGCTCTGCCCGAGCCTTCTGGGATAACATAAAGGAGCTTAATGGAAAGACCCACTCCCCCCCTTCCCAGATGGTTATCAACGGCACAATTAATACTGACCTACCACGTGTTGTTGACTGCCTCAACACAACATTTTCTGACCTAAGTGCAGTCCTTCCTGCCCACTTCTTTGACCCCATCCCTGCAGCCAACCACTCACCCACCTATTTCCCATCCCCCATTTCTCTTCAGGACCATCTCCCCCCATGATGCCAAGCCACTCCTCACAAAAGCCCTCTCCTCCCACAACCTGAGCTATGACCCGCTTGACTCCAGGATACTCCGACTAACACTTGATGTCATGTTAGCCCCCCCCCCCCCACTGACGACCTTAACCGATCCCTATGCCTCGCCAATTCCCCGAGTGCATGGAAATTGGCTGAAATTACCCCTACCTATAAAAAAAAAAGGAGACCGACATCACCAAACAATTACAGACCTATCTTCATCCTTCCCGAAAGCCCTGGAGTAAATAGTGTCCACCCAACTTGTGGATTATGTATCTAAATACAACATACTGTGCCCAGAGCAGCATGGCTTCTGCTGGTCACAGCACCACTACAGCCCTATTGCAGTTCTCCCACCAAATACACTCTGCACTTGATACTGGGGAGATCGCCAGGGCAGTGTTCATTGACCTATCCAAGGCCTTTGACACTGTGCGTCACCCACTAATGCTTAAATCCCTACATCAGCTGGGTTTCTCATCGGGCCCACTGGCCTGGTTCTCCAGTTACCTCAGGGATAGATACCAATGCGTCAAATTAAATGGTATTCTATCAACGGCCCTTCCTGTGCACTCTGGGGTCCCTCAAGGCTCCATCCTGGGCCCCACATAGTTCAGTCTCTTTTTAAACACCCTCCCCAGCTCCTGCACAGGCAAAATGCTTCTATATACCGACGACACAGTCCTCATCACCTCCCACCATGACCCACTAACACTCCAGAGCGCCTTGCAACTCATCTTCACCCAAGCTGAGAAATGGTTCCCCGACTATCGTCTGGTTCTGAACCTCAAGACGACAATCTATGATTTTCGCACACTGCCAAAATAACTCCAGAAATGCTCCCCTTCGCATCTTCCCCAGTACACTCCACCCCCTTGAACAGGTATCAACATACAAATACCTGCGCATCACCTTTGACTCTGCTCTCTCCTTCCATGCCCTCTGCCATGAATTCCCGGATTGGACTCCTCTACCGCCACAAAGACTGCCTCCCTGAGTTTGCCCTACGACTGGTTATCACTTCCTCCATCCTGTCATTGGTGGATTATGGACTCCCTATCTATGCAGCTGCTGACCCCACTGTCCTCAAAGTCCAGACCTCTATCAAAGTCTGCAGGCTCCTCACCAGTGCCTCCAGCAGAACTCATGCATGCCAGCTCTACTCCACCTCAAACTTACTCACTTTCGATGAACGACTGCAATACCACACCTGTATACTGGCAAAAAAAGCTCTACTTGAGCTCTGCCCCCCAGGAGTCACTGCACCTCTTCAATGGACCTCCCACTCAGTCGTCACTCGCAATACTGCCAAAGCCACCTTCCAGGTGCCCAGAGCCAGGACCTCGCTCGCCCAAAGGGCATTTCACTACAGAGCACCTTCCTGGTTTAATTCCCTTCCATCACACATTTCAAACATCCCCAAAATCGGCCCCTTCAAAGTTGCCCTGCGCAAACACCTCACTGACACTCGAAGCTGTAAATGCCCATTGTAAGACTTTCGGAGTGCACCATTCTGAGCCAATCTGCCTCCCATAGCATGACGTATGCACTAATCCACTTAAAATAGCTTGTTGTAGTCTGTACAACATGCACTGCAACCCGAGTGCTCCACTGGGACACTAAATAGCTTAATTTTTTATGCTCGTGTGTAACTTGCCTTGCTTTGTATACTCTTCTGTATCTCACCTGTATTGTTCTTCACTGTCTTGCTTCACAAATATGTTGTCTCCCCTCCCTGTGATGAGGTACCTTTGTAAATCAGTCTTTGACTCAAAGGTTTGTAAATTTGATTTCTTAAATAAGTAAATAAATAAAAATATTAACACTATCTTGGTCCTGGACTGAGAATTGGACCAAACACTTCTGGTGGGACCCAAAATGGAGTTGTCAGGAGTAAAAATCTGTAGGAATTGTAGTTTTGGGCTTTTGGCACCTTTTTGCACCTGAAGGGGGAGCCTTTGTTGTGACTGACAGACAGATCAGTCAACCAAACCTTTTGGATTCTGGGGAAAGTCCCTGGCTTGCTGGCAGTTGAGTCAGATCTCAGTTGGGAGCTGAATAAGCAAGAGCTTGAGACAGTCAAGCAGCCGTCTGAGTAGTTCTCCGTGGGAGAACTGTGGAAAGGCCTGAGTTGTGGCCTGTATGTCTGTCCGCTGCCCCTGAGAGGGAGAGAAGAGAATTATTTCGGACTAAATCCAAGTTTGTGAGAACGAAGTAAGCCACTATTTTTTTATTAGGCTCATACCTGAAGACGACCAAAGATTTGCTGAATGCGATCAGCCTGTCAGGATTTCCAGTTGCTTTTGAATCCCCGGTTTGTGCAGAGACTTTACGATCGTGACCGGAGAGTGGTTTGCCTGGTACAGTATAATTTCCTTACATGTAAATGTGCTGCATATTGAAAGTGGGTCAGTATTTGGTTTCCCACTGTGTGAACTGTGTTCTGCTTGCTGGTACTGTAGAATCCTTTACATGTAAATGTGCTGTGTATTGGAAGTGGGTCGTGATTTGGTTCCCCAGTGTGTGAACTATGTTCCGCTTCCTGGAAGTTTTATCTAGTGTAATCGGACTGAATCCGCGTTCATCTCCATTTGGCCTGGGCCATGCCACGCTGGCCCTGCCAAACTACCCGCTGCACAGAGAAAGCCACCGACGAGAGACCTGCCTGGGGATCAGCCCCCTGCTCCATGCTTTAACAGGAACGATGCCTTGGTGAATCGTGTGGGCCCTGCTTCTCCTGGCACTCCAGATTAACCACCTGCTGTCTCAATTTTCGTCCAGCCTGTGTCCAGTCTTGGGTATCGTGAGTAATCATCAAGGTAGCTCCCTACAACAACAGCCTAATCTAAAAGTGTCATCTGATTGTCGTCTTTTTTTTTTTTCTCCACGAACTGAGCCTTCTGGCTCAGATTACAAATAGTGTGTGTTGTGCATATTTTCTTCCATCACAGGACCCCAACCAGCTGCAACGTTCCTGGCTAGCCCACCATTCTCCATATGGGTGCCCAGAGTGTGTGACTGTTTATGGACCCTGAAGTGCATGCATAACTGTTTGATTGATACAGCCTTTAAGCAAATTAACCTGATTACACCCCTCCCTTGTTCAAGCCCCTTAAATAAATCAGATCCAACACTTTTTCGCATTTACCCTGACTGTGGTCCAGTTTGTGTAAGAGTACTGTACTGCTGTTATTTGCTGTGTATAACCTTGTTTTACAGGGGCTCCCCAGGGCCGGGCCAGAGGAAAGCCCTGGTGGTAAGTGCAAATAGTGTGGGTACTTGTGTGGTGTATCAAGGGTATTGTGAAAGTGATTGTGTATTGTTCCGGCCACTAGTAAGGAAAGGGGGGGGGTTACAATGTCCCGGAGGGCTGTGCCCAGGTTAGCTTGCCCACTACCAACCCTGACCTCTGGGTGGAGGCACCCGTTTCAGAACTCTGGCCCCCTAACACGCTACTTGCCAAGCAGGCAGGGGTAGTAGCCCTTGGGATAGCGCCACCTAGGGGTTGCACGTATTTTTGCCCAAGACATCCAGCTTCAGAGACTGCTTGTCAAGAGTGAGGGAGCCGAGGTTTTTAGGTACCCTAGACCCATCATGGGCTGCAGTAATATCATCGAGTTGGCCCTTCAGCTGAGTGGCATTAAAGAGTTTGCTTGATGGGGCAAGATACAATTTATCTGCCTTTCTAGGGACTGCAGAGATATTATTGGGCCTATGCCGAGCAGCATAAGTGGCATTCTCCAAGGCTGGCAAAAGAGGAGACAACTATAGTTGGAGATTCAGTGAGCTCCATAAAGTCCAGCAAATTCTTTTTGGTGGTGTCCTCTTCCTCCAGGGCAAAACCAATGGCAGCCTGTAATTGCTGCATCATGGAAAGAAAGGAAGGGTCTTCTGGAGGTGAACTGGGAGTGTTAACAGTGTCCTCACTACAGGTTGAGATGGTAGAGCTGGTACCCTGTTCATAGGGCATCTCAGCTGGGTCCTCAAGATCCTCCTCCTGCATGATAAGGTCTGGGTTATATTCATAGGCACCATCGAGAGTGTCGACAGGCAGGAGGGAGCATGTCGGCGACAACGGCAGCTGCTGTGGCACAGACAGGCCTGGCATAATTGAGGGGAAAAAACGCTGGCACCCCCTTAGTCAGTGGGATAGAGCTAGAAAGGCCAGGCAATAAGTGGTGTATCATTTCAGAAAATGTGAGAAGAGTCACCTGAGCATTGGTGCCTGGTTGAGAAAGGGGCATGGTGAGGAGGGTCAACAATGTGGGTTGTGGAACCATCGACACTGACAGCACAGTGGGGGAAATTAAGCCAGTGGTGTCTACTCTTAAACCCGACCCTTTGCCATCAGGTTGACGGTCGTGGGTGGGGACTGGGAGTGTTATCTGAGCAGACGATTGGAGTGGGGACAATCTTTCCTTATCCCTATGCTTGTGGCTGGACTTCTTTAATTTGGAAGACCTGGATGTGGTCGAGGAGGCTGGCGACGCAAACTGCTCATCAGACTGCTTTGAAGCAGCCTGTTCTTTAAGCCGATTCTCCATGCTTGCTTCTTTCAATATAACGTTTTCCAAGGTGATTTTGTGCATTGCCTCATCGCAGAGTTAAAGCCCTTACAAATTTTGCAGCTGCCGATGTCGTGGTCTGGGCCTAAGCAACAAACGCAAGTGGCATGAGAGCTGCCGGTGAATATTTTAATCGCTGCACTTACAGTAATGAAATAACTGATGACTCCTTTGATGACATACAGGTCACAGACTAATCACTTATAAAGTGATTTCTTTGTCAATAAAGAAAAGAAAGCAGCACGATAATGGATGGTGTTTCTATATGGCATCCAAGGAGTAGCAGCAATGGTGGGGAGAAAGAACCGAGGACAGGAGGGGCCACCCACTCTTATAGGCATGCTGATGCCAGACGTTCATGGGTGGTCCCTGGCAGCACTGCTTGCAAAAGTTTCTGTGTGGTTCTGCTGCCTGACAGCTATGTGTTCCAAAGATGTGGCCTGATGAGAGATGTCTTAGAAGATGATCTCATTTTTCACCCTGTGGGAAAGCGAGTCCCCTGGTAATGTGAGATCTTACTTCAAGGGAATCTCTTGTAGCAGACCATCATATGTTGGACTCTGCTGTTCGGCACTAAGAACACATGGAAACTTTCTAGCTAGCAGTCTATCAGATGAGGCCGCCCACCTCCGATGTCACCTTCTGGTGTCAGTTACTCTACGTAGGCGGGTGGCCCCCACACCCTCACCAGTTCTTTCCTGTTGACCAAGTCACGTCGGATCTCTGGAAAACTGCTGCAGCTTCAGTCAACCACCATTTTTTCACTTTTTTCTTACCTTGTTTTTCTTTTCCTTTTCTCACCGTAGTTTTCTTTTCTGTCTTTTGGTGTCTCTCCCCCCCACCACTCATTTATGTCTTCTCTGTACTCATCTATGTCAGAGCATCAAAATAAGTGTGCCTGCAGCCAACAAATTCCCAAGAAGAATGGCCATTCAAACAAGACATCCTCATCCTGCAAGTTCTGGCAGAGGTTTAACCCTACTACCCGGTGCCACCATCAGTATACCCTCGAGGGACACTTGCTGAAGCTGAAGGTCGCCTCTATGGAGCAGGAGCTACAGGCTTTATCTTCTCTGACCTCCCAGGCCCAACCTTTGGCTGCTAAGGCCCAATCTTGTGCTCTGGCTTGACCAGTACCTCACCTTTTCTGGTCACATTGATGCCATCCACAAAAAACATCACCCTACATTGGCTGCCTTATACAGAAATCATGCTTGTATTCCTCTGCCGGCTCGCCGTGCCCTGGTCCAGAAAATGATCCTACCTATTTTTGACTATGGAGATGTAGTCTACAGTGCTGGTCCCAAATCTTCCCTAACTAGGTTGGACACACTTTTCCACACTTTGACATTTTGCTCTCAATAGTCCTGCCCATACCCATCACTGTACCCTTTACAAATCTCTCGCTCTTCCTTCCCTAGCTGACAGGAGTCATATTCACAGGGTCAACTTTCTTGCCAAATTCTAATTTCACTCCCTTCCTTGCCTCCTCCATCTGTCTCAAACCCTCTTCTTCTCACTCACTCAGAAATCACGATAACCGCACTTTAACTATCCCACCCAGGACTACCTCGGTGGGCCAGGCTGCATTCTGTCACCATTTCCCAAAAATTTGGAATACCCTCCCTGCTCCCATCTGTCATGTTGCCTCCCCGCATATCCTCAACTCCCTTCTCAAGGATCACTTCCCCACCTCCTGTAGATGCATGTAATGTTTAATGTTACTCTTACTATACTTGCCTCTGCATTCTGCAGATTAGTACGTAGCCTATATTAATTTCTAAAACTTTTGTCTCATTATCACCTTTCTGTCGTTTATTGTAATGATTCGTTTCTATTTTGCTCATACTGTGTATGTTTGTATTCTATTGCCATTATGCTGTTTTGACATTTTTGCTGCTGTATTGCTGTGTATCCCTCTTCCCTCTCGACGCATTGGGAAACTAGCATGTCTGCTCAGTAAGCCTTTCCTGGTGAAACAAAGAAATCTTCAGCCTCTCAGGCCCAGTCCTTGGGCTCTGCTCCAGCTAAGCCCCAGGACAAACCTATCAGGAAGCACAAGCACCAGGACAAAGGGAAACACCAATCCCAGTCACTGCACCATCGCCTGGCCACGTTGGAGTCCACCTTCTCCGGGGGAATTGGCCCTGAGCACCACCAATGCCCCCTTCCTCAGGGCAAATGGTGGTCTCTTCTCTCACCACTATCTGTCACTTGTGGAGCAGCTTTGGGCCAGGGATCCTCTTGGCCCCTGCTGCTCAGGCCCATTCCCTCCTCAGGTACACAGTAGAGAGGCTCAGTTGTTGGTCCTCCCACCGACACAGGTCTGGCAGACTCTGGGATATCACAGTCACCCCTCCCGTCGTCCACTTCTCCAGCGTCTGAAACCTTACGTCGGTCCACACCCGCTGTGGAGTTAGGCTTTTCACTGTCCCATGCCTCCATCTACCCCACCACAGGGCTGACCGCCATGAGCCCGTCCCTACTCCACTGCAGGGTCCTAGCAGCCTCTCGAGGGTCCTCGCTACACTCACCCAGCTCCCATGGGGCCTTACCATGGGCTACCCTCTGCTGATGCCAGGGGCTCTGCCGAGCTACCCTTACCCACCACCATCAGAGCCTCTGCCGGTTATGGTATATACACAGGGTCTGGTGTTCTCCCTATGGGGAGTCTTACAATCCCAGGTCTTGACACCAGCCCCGATGCCTCCACCGCAGGATCAGTCATAGGGGCCTCTGCATCCCACCCCTCAGAAGCCCACTCTGATGCCCTGGCCGGTTTTCTCCCCCAGTCACTCAGCAGACGAAGGGGATGAATATCACCCAGACCTGGTTCTCCCAGATTCTGGGGATGAGGGCGTACCCGAAGGGAATGGCATCTTGGGGCCCTCTACACCTTCTACAGGCTCTTCGGAAGGGGGGTTCCATGCCTAAGGATGTCCCTCAGTACCCTCTAGATGATCTCTCCTCCTCCGGAGTCATCCAGGAGATGATGGGCTTTGGGACCAAGGAGGACTTCTAACATCAACGGCTGGCAGTCTACCTGCACAAGCCTGGCGCTCCACCATTGGTGGTTACCCACTTAGACACTTTTGAGAATGTTACAATGGCAGCCTGGTGTTGGGCCCAACTTCTCCCTGCCATGTCTCGCAAGGCAGACAGGCTTTATCATGCCCCAGAGGGCAAACCTTTTTTGGAGGAAAAACAGGCGTACTTGGATTTGGTGATCACTAATGCCACCCATGACTACTCTAAAATGGCCCAAACACCTCATCTCCCTTCCACCAGGCCAGCAGTTGCACCATTTAAATTTGCTTGGCAAGTGAATGTTCGCATCCTCTGTGCTGGCCATCCATGCCCTTAATTACCTTGCCCACAAGCTTCAATACCAGAATTCCTTGTGGGACAAGGCCCAGGAAACTGTCCAGTCCCTCCTGGACAGGTCTACCAAGAAGCAGTTACAGGATACCCTGCAGTTGATCTCAGACATAGGTGACCACCTCCTCAGGGCCGCCTATGACACCATGGATGCATTGGCTAGGGCAGCAGCCACTGACGTTTGCCTTCGCCAGTATTCTTGGCTCAAGAGTTTTGGGGTTTGCACAGGATGTTCAACAGTCCATCCTGAATGCCCCTTTCAGGGGCTCCCTGTTATTCAGGGGTGATGTAGAGGAATTCCTCTCCAAGCTTCAGGCCTCAGGGAAGGCCATTTGATCATCCACTCCCTTTATCACACTCAGCCCAGGCCTAGCCTGAGATCTTCCTTCCAGATAAGCCCAGCAGCCAGCCAGGGGCCAGGGCAAATGTCTGGGTGCTGCGCTAGCCTTGCCTGCCCCAGCCCCCTCCACCAGCAAAGTCCCCAGAGAGGGCCCAACAGCCCTCCCACATCTCCCCCCTCTCCCAACTCCTTGCCCTGACCCTCTTCATGTGGGGCAGTAGGTGGATGTAGGGGGTCGTTTCTCCCTCCACCTGTCCAAGTGGAGAGATATTACCTCAGACTGCTGGATTCTTCAGCTCATAGGGCATGGCCACACACTGGAGTTTCTAGAGAGGCCTACAGACAGCCTCCCGTCTCAGTCTCATTACCAGCCCCATCATAGCCGCCTGATTTGGAAGGAAATCCATGCCCTCCTTCAAAAGCAGGCCATACAGCTGGTCCCAACTTCCCAGCAGGGAAAGGGGTACTACTCCCACTTTCTTCTGGTCCCCAAGCACACTGGAGACATCGACAACCTAAACCAGTCTATCCAGTACAAGAAATTCAGGATGGTCACGCTACAGGATCTCTTCCTCCTGTTACATCAGGGGGACTGAATCTGTTCCCTGGCCATACAAGATGCATATTTTCACATCAAGATAAGAGACTCCATTAGGCGTTTCCTAGATTTTCAGTTCCGAGCTCTCCCCTTTAGCTTATCAGCCCCAGGGTCTTTACCAAGTGACTGGCAGTGGTAGCAGTTGCCCTCAGGCACCAAGGGTTCTATGTTTTTCCATACCTGGACAATTGGCTCATTGCGGCCCCATCCAGGGAGCATTTCCTGTGAACCCTGGATCGCACCTGCCACCTGTTCCAGGACCTCAGTGTGATTATCAATCTGGCTAAGTAATTTCTTTCTCCCCTCAATGGGGCAGTCCTTAATATGGCTCAGGGCAAGGCCTTCCTCCCCAAGAATAGGGCGGACCACTTAATGGAGCCAGCCAGATAGCTGTATTCCTCCTGTCATGTCCCAGCTCAGCTTTTTCTGCACCTCCTCATTCTTATGGCAGTAGCCATAGTTACTGTCCTCCTCAAACCAGGCTGCATATGAGCATCAACACACAGACAACTTAGATCAGATGGTCATGGTCTCAGACCTGGCAAGAGTCCCGTTACGGTGGCTAGAGCCCAGCAACCTTCTCTGTGGGTGCCCTTTTTATTCCTCCCCTCAGCAAATCCTGACCATGGATGCCTCCAACTCTGGCTGGAAAGGCTCATCTGGAGGCCCATCAGACTCAGGGAATGTGGTCCTGAGCAGAAGAGCATCTTCACATAAATGTCTTGGAGATGCAAGCCATCCTATACACCCTTCAGGCCTTCAGGACCCAGCTCTCTCTGGGCCCACTGCTGATCCAGACAGACAACACCAGTGTGGTCCATTACATCAACAAGCAGGGAGGGACTCACTCATACCCTCTATGTCGAGAGGTGATGAGTGTCTGGTATTGGGCCCTAGATCATGGGCTACATATTTCGGCCGTGCACGTCCCTGGTATGCAAAACCTCTTGGCGGATAGCCTAAATTGGTCTCTGGCTCACGATTGGGAGCTCCTGTCCTCAGTTGTGGCAAACCTGTTTGACAGCTGGGGTCCACCCAGAGTTGGACCTTTTTGCATCCCCAGTCAATGCAAAACTGCCACTTTTCTGCTCACACACTCCCAGGCCTGGCGTTTTCTGGCGAGACGCGTTGTCCCTCTCCTGGAAAGGGAGGTGTCTGTATGCCTTTCCTCCTTTCCCTCTACTTCAGCAAGTTCTCATCAAGTTGCAGATGGAGGGGGGCGACCATGATCCTCATTGCCCCATTTTGGCCTCACTAGATTTGGTTTCCCTTGCTTAAGCAACTGGTAGTGGAACCTCCAGTGCCCCTGCCCCCATGCAGTATCACATCAAAAGAGTGAATCTAAATGAGCGACTCAAAAATGAGCGCATCATTTTGGTTGCTTTCAGGTTCGGCGACTGTGGAGGGATAGCGAAGGAGGAAACAGCGAGGTAAGGAGGGAAAAAACAGCGAAGAGAGGGAATAGCGATGGGACAAAAGGAAGTGGGAGGAAGAGGGATGGGCTAACTAGGGGTGTGGAGCATGATCCCACCAAGCTACCCGTGTAGTGTAGTGGGCTGGGACATCTGCTGCAGTGGTGGTGGTCCACTCCTGGGTTCAGGACTATGGACAGGTATTTTGTTTTTGTCAGGTTTTTTTTTTTTTTTTAAAAGTTATTGAAGTCCTCGGTCCCTCATGTTTCCTTCAGTGTCTGCTCCCCCATGGAGATAATAGTTTGGGGGGTGCAGGGGCCTAGCCCCCTGTATTAAACATGTATTTAGGTATGTGCCGATTCAGTATTCGGCGAGTATGGTTGTGTGCTGTATTTGTGCTTGCTAGGATGTATTCGCTGTTGTGAGTCTCACTAATTTTGCTTCGCCATTATGACATTGAACCCACCTGTGCACAGGCTTGCTCTCCCAGGAACAGGGCACCCTCGTTCATTCGGACCTCAAGTCACTTCATCTTCATGCGTGGCTTCTGAGGACATAGCCATATCCCAATTTGGGCGGTTTCTTCTAAGGTGGCAGAGGCCTTGGTGGTGGCTCACAAGCTTTCCACCAGAGCTACTTACTCCATGAAGTGGAAGCGCTTTCCCATTTGGGTGGCTTTGCATCACCTTGATCCCTTTACTTGTCCAGTCAATCAGATCTTGGAGTACTTGCTGTCCCCCCCTCTCACACTGGTCTGAACCACTCTTCTATCAAGGTACATTTCTCTGACATCTCCACATATCATGTACTGTACCCATCGATGGCAGGTCAGTGGCCCATACCTTCTTGAGAGGCACGCTGCATTTGAAACCCCCAGTCTATAACCCTATCCCAGCTTGGGACTTACATTTTGTGTTGGAAAAAGTCATCCTGCCTCCTTTTGAGCTGGCTGCGAGTTGCAAGCTACACTTTGTCATGGAAAGCATTATTTTTAGTTGCCATTACTTCTGCTCAGAGGATTTCCAAGTTTCAGGCCCTCATATGTAAGAAGCATTATTTGATTTTTCACCAAGATAGGGTGTGTCTTTGTGTACTAATCCTCAGCTTCTCCTCAAGGTTGTATTAAAGTTTACTTAGAACCAGTCCATTCATCTCTCTCTGTATTTCCCATAGCATGCCAAACCAGTGGAAACACTGCACCATACTTTGGATGTCCATAGAATTTTGTGATACTTTACACACAGGACTAGGGATGTTAGAAAGTCCTCTCAGTGGTTTGCTTCATTCGCCCCAGGGAAAGTGGGTGCTCCTGTCTCTAAACAGTGTTCGTCCAAATGGTTGGTGAATTACACCCCTTTCTGTTACCGGAAGTATGGCAAGGACGTTCCAGGAGTTGTTCATGGCCCTTCTACCAGGGACATGGTTGCCTCGGTGGCTTGCCTCCGTAATGTTTCAACTGTGGAGATTTGCACAGCGGCTACTTGTAGTTCAGTCCACACTTTCACCAGGCACTACAGTTTGGACATCACCTC
This sequence comes from Neoceratodus forsteri, assembly GCA_016271365.2. NCBI lineage: Eukaryota > Metazoa > Chordata > Ceratodontiformes > Ceratodontidae > Neoceratodus > Neoceratodus forsteri. Next base: position 157,901,301 of record CM057456.1, on the reverse strand, counting down.
TAGGAAGAGGGCCAATTTTGGCCTGGCTGTGTTAAAAGACCTCCTTTCTTACGTCCTTTCAGTTCTCCACCCAGTCAGTCAGTCCTTTGAAGTTTAGAACTGCTTGGTACTCATCCTACATGTGATGGCTTGCTGAAAGAGAGCCCCCCTAAGTAAGATAGTACAGTTATGCAAGAACTTACCATAACAGTAGATCTTAGATGGGATCTCTTGTAGTAGGCCTCGATTTCCCCTCTCTCCTTCCCCCTTAGCCTTTTATCCTGCTCTGCTCCCTCTCCAGGATGGGAGCCTTCAGCCTTCTTTTCTTCCTTTACATGTCTTTCCTTGAACCTTGGTATCCTCCTTGGCTCCCTCAGCCAAGTATCCTTGGGTCTCCGGTGGGAAAACTGGGAGGGTGTGGAAGATGCCCACCTGTATAGGGTGGCAGACATCAGAAGGTGACATCGGAGGTGGGTGGTCCCATTTGGTAGACTGCTTGCTAGAAAGTTTCTGGGTGATCCTCGTGCCTGATGCAGCAGGCCATCACACGTAGGACTCTGCCATCAGGCACTAGGACCACCAGGATACTTTCTAGCTAGCGAGGCCCAGAGGAAGTCTGCAGCACCAGAATCCATGAACTGAGGCAAGGGATAGCACCTGGAGACCACGCAGGAGTGCAATATCTGCACTGGACGTCCCTGGGGCAGGAGAAGGGCCACAGGGATGGAGCCAGACATTCTTGGAGGCCTCCGAAAATGGCTGAGGCCAAGGAGAGATGACAAAGGAGTCATCGCTGAAATCCCCAAGAAATCTCAGCACCAGGGTAGCAGTATTGTGACTTCCAAAAGAACCCAATCAGCCAGTTCTAAAAATGACATGACATGTTTGTTTTAGGAACAGGACTGTTGGCTACAGCTTCCATCTTGGAAATCTCTGCTTTATCTAAATATCTTGTTTCCTGCATGCTTAATGTGCATGTGGTAGGATTAATGGTCAGACCTGCAATTCTTTTTTTTTTTTTTATACGTTATTTATTCTCCTGTGGCCACCCAGATGCTTCCCCGTAGTCTCGCAGCCTTACCTATGGGGATTCGGCCGCCATCCGTTTCTACCGGGACCGCTGGCACCCAGTAACCCCTGCAGCTTAACCCCCACAGCGGGGTGGCAGGGACCCCCATAACTCCCCACCCCAACGGATCCAGTTTGGGTGCCAGCGCCCGCGTAACTCATGATACCATCAAGCTGTGTCGGGTGCCACCATTTTCCTGTACTATTCCCCCTCGAGTTGGTGGCATGCAATGACGCCAGTGGGTGGCGCACACGATCCGCATGTGCCTTGCCCAGGCGCCTGTCCTGACTCTACCCCTTGTATGTCATGCATCCCCAACCCCCAGCCTCCGCCAGGGGGCAATCGGACGCCAACCATTGTGAACCCCCCACCCCAGAGAGGAACAGCAGTCCATCGGATGCTCAATCCCTCTCCTTCCCTGCAAGCCCCCGTTGACCCATGCTCGCTCCCGAACCTGGGTTGCTGGCACGGCGCAAGGTGTAGCGTCCAGCACCTCAACCCTCAGCGCCACCAGGCTGGCACAGACCTGCATTTTTGATTTATTGGATAACTGCTCATAGGTGTTCCAGGTGGCTTTTCCAGTCTGGAATGTACACCATGACATCATCCAGGTAAGCAGCACAATAACCCAAGTGAAGGGCTAGAATTACATCCATGTACCGCTGGAATGTAGCAGGTGCACCATGTAAACCAAACTGCATGGTGGTGAACTGACAGAATCCAATATGGGTGGCAAATGCAGTTTTGTCTCTGGATTCTTTAGCTAGGGGAATTTGCTGATAACCCTTGGTGAGATGGCAGGGTACTAATGTACTTGGCACTTCCCAGTCTGTCCACCAAATTATCTATCCAGGGCATAGAATAGCCGTCACATAAGGACACTTGATTAAGGCTCCTAAAACCAAGGCAGATTCTTACACCTCCTCCTTTATTTACAATCACCATTCATGATGGCCAAGCCATTTGATTCGTCAATGATCCTCAACTCTCATTTTTTGTATTTCCTTAACCACATCTGTTTTTAACCGCTCTGGTAATCTGTATGTCTTATGTCTTGTCTGAGAGGGCGAGCATTTTCTGTCTCTATCATGTGCTTGACTCCTTTTGCTTTGCCTGGCATTGTAATAGAAGTTCTTTTAAATGTCTTTACCAAGTTACAAATTTCTGCAGTTTGTTCTGTGGATAAGGAAATACTGTATTCACCTTTACAAAATCACAAGTCACAGTTTGTTCCATCTGCCATAAGACATATCAATATCTTCTTTAGCAGTTTCTGGTAATACCAACAATGCAACCGTTGGTGCGTTTTCAACCCATTTCTTCAGGAGGTTGGCATGTTATATCTTGGTAGGATTTTTCCTATCAGGGGTCTCAGTCTCATAGTTAACTGTTCCGGTGCATCTAATCACTTTATAAAGCCCTTGCCACTTCATTAAAAGCTGGTTTTCTGTAGTGGGTAACAGTAACAAGACCCTTACACCTGTCTCAAAAACTTTATTTTACCCCATGGTCATAATACCCCTCTGCTGTTCTTGGACTTCTTCTGGATCACTGTGGGCAGTTTCAACATATTTTGCCAGTTTCTTTTTGAGTGCACATGTATAAAATGCAGCAGGTTCTTTCTGAGCGGAGTTATCTTCCCATGTTTCTTTTATCAAATCTAGTGGCCCTCTGGGTTGTCTACCATACAACATTTCAAAAGGAGAAAAACCTGCTGATGCTTGTGGCACTTCTCTGCAAAAGCAGGCAAGGCAAGTACTGGTTCCAGTCTTTTCCTTCACCTTTTATAAACCTTTTTGACATGCATTTTAAGGTTTTAGTAAAACACTCAACAGGACCGTCTGTCTGAGGGTGATAAGGGGAGGTTCTTACGGCAGCAGTGATACCTAGTAGTCAATACAGCACTTTCAGTAATGCAGCACCAAAATTACTACCATGATCAGTAATCATCTCTTTCAGTATGCCCAGCCAGCTGAAAAAGTTGGCAAGTTTTGCTGTCACTTTTGAGGCAGTGACAGTACAAAAGGGATTTGCTCTGGGTATTGAGTAGCATAGTCACATACTACCAAAATTAATTATTTTTTTCACTTTTGTCTAAGTGGGCAACCACAACCATTGCAATTCTCTAAAAAGTCACATCTATCAAGGGTAGGGGCACCTTGTCTTTTTAATCACTGGGGCTACTTTCTGACATTCAGCACAAGAACTGCAACAGGTAGCAACAGAATCCCAGGCCAGTAAAATCTGTACAGCACCCTGGCAAGGGTGCATTCCCTCCCAGAGTGACCAGCCATAGGACTATCATGTGCTATCTGTAACAACTTGGTTATACTTTGATATGATCAATTGTTCTGTTTCTGTGTCTGAGTGCTGCAGTCCTAAGCAAACACACTGGTGTTATTCTCATGTCTTTGCAGGAAATGCTTGACTCCTCAATTACCACAACTGGTTTGAATGTTGGGTTCTTTATTACAGACAATGGGAAGAACATGGTAAAGGCAGTTTGTGATGGCCACTTCCAGGGAGTCAGCCGATTTGATCATACATGGAACCTTGTGGTCACTGGTGCTCTCCAGAGCAGCGAGTTCTTCTCTTATTGTTTATAGTTCAGAGACATCTGTAGCCATTTCCATCATTCTGCTAAGGCAACTAGAGAGCTGCAGAGAGTTCAGGTCAAGCTTGCTTTAGCAAATCGTCGGCTTATCCAAAATGTCATTACACAATGGAACACATTTTATAAGTTGCAACGCTTGCTGGAACAGAAGCCTGTTCTACATGAGTTATCCATCTATCAGGATACTGGTAGGGTACTGCTACACCAGGGTCAAAGCATCACTGAGGGAATGGTCCAGGTTTTTGTCTTCCCCTTTGAGAAATGCTCCCTTGACCAAGGCATCATTACAGCTTCAATGACAACCATGGAGAGTTTCCAGGAGTGCAGCACTATGGACTTGTTTCCAGAACTTATCAAAGAACTCACTGAAGGGCTTATTTGTGAGTTACGATCACAGTTTGCAACCATACATGACAATACCATCTATGTGTTTGCAACCATGTTAGACCCAACATTCAAATGTGAGGCACTGTGCCTGTCCATGCAGAGTCACAGAGCGAGTACCAGCAGCAACGGGGTAGTGAGCTTGAGGAGTCATGAGGGACCTGGACCTGTTCCATTCAGAGGATGCTGGGGGGGGGGGGAGCCAGACAGTTCTGAACAACCAGAGCAAGTGGCATAGAAACATAGAAGTGGACGACAGATAAGGACCGCAAGGCCCATCCAGTCTGCCCATTTCTTTTTCTGCCTTATGAATGTGCCATCGGCCTTTGCTCTGTCAATGGCCAATCTATTCATACTCATCTGTATTGCTCCCTTATGCCTATCCCCATGCCTGTTTGAAGCCCTGCACTGTATTCCTATTCACCATTTCCTGAGGTAGGCCATTCCATGCATCTACCACCCTTTCTGTGAAAAAGAACTTCCTCATATTACCCCTTAAATCAGCCTCCCTCTAATCTCATGCTTTGTCCTCTTGTCCTGCTATTTTTCTTATATTGAAACATGTTAGACTCTTTCAAATTGTTAATGCCCTTAAGGTGTTTGAATGTTTCAATCATATCACCTCTCTCCCTCCTTTGCTCTAGGGTATACATATTGAGCTCCGTTAATCTGTCCTCACGTTTTCTGATGCAGTCCCTGCACCATTTTGGTTGCCCTTCTCTGGACTGCCTCAATCTGGTTAATGTCCTTGTGGAGGTCTGGCCTCCAGTACTACACAAAGTACTCCAGATGGGGCCTAACGAGTGCCTTGTAAAGAGGGATTATTACCTCCCTCTTCCGGACTTGTGATACCCCCACTAATACACCCCAACATCCCTCTAGCCTTACCTACTGCTTTAGTGGTCTGCTTGGATGATTTCAGGTCATCTGTAATGATGACACCCAAGTCTCTTTCTTCCCTTGTGACTGCCAGCAACTTCCCTCCCAGCCTATAGGTGGCTTCAGGGTTTCTCTTCCCTATGTGCATGATCTTACACTCTTTTGCGTTAAACCCCAGTTGCCACTCTTCCGTCCATTTTGCTAGTTTATCCAGATCTCTTCTCATTCTGCCCACCCCATCTGGATCATCTGCTCTGTTGCAGATCTTGGTGTCATCTGCAAAGAGACAAACCTTACCCTCCAGTCCTTCTGCAATGTCACTGATTAAGATATTGAAGAGGACTGGCCCCAGGACTGATCCCTGAGGTAACCCACTTGTGATTTGCACCTCTTCTGACTGTATACCGTTTACCACCACACTCTGTTTTCTGCCAGTCAACCAGTTTGCCACCCAGTTTACCAACTTCTGACCCACCCTGTGCCTACCCAGCTTATTAATCAATCTTCTATGTGGAACAGTATCGAAAGCTTTGCTGAAGTCAAGGTAGGCGACATCAACTGCTCCCCCTTGGTCCACCACTCTGGTTACCCAGTCAAAGAAATCTATGAGATTAGTTTGACAGGACCTTCCTTTTGTAAACCCATGCTGTCTTGGATCCTGTGCTCCTATGGATTCCAGGTGTTGCACTGTCCTTTCCTTAAGGAGTGCCTCCATAATCTTGCCCACTGCTGAGGTAAGACTGACTGGTCTGTAGTTCCCTGCCTCCTCCCTGCTACCACTCTTGTGGAGCGGGATCACATGAGCTCTTTTCCAGACTTCTGGGACCTCTCCTGTGCTCAGAAACTCACTCAACAGTTCTGATAATGGCTCTGCTGATTCCACCCTTAGCTCCTTTACTACCCTGGGATGTATGTCATCAGGTCCCATTGCCTTGTCCACCCTGAGCTTATCGAGCTCTTGTAGGACCCTTTCTTTAGTGAAGGGACTAGTGCTCATCTCCCTCCCCCATGTGTCCATGGTGCTGAGCTGTGGGCCTTGCCCTACCTTCTCTTCAGTAAATACTGAGCAGAAGTATCTATTTAGGATAGATGCTTTTACATGGTCCTCCTCCTCACATGCCCCCTTATCCCCTTTGATCTTAGCAATACCCCCTCTGGACTTTCTTTCACTAATGTATCTACAAAAAGTCTTATCACCTTCTTTTACTGTTTGTGCTAATGTTTCCTCGGTTTGGGCCTTTACCTGCCTTACTGCCGTCTCTGCTTCCCTTAGGGAAGTTTGGTATGACTCTCTATCTTCATCCTGCTGCGTTTCCCTATATTTCCTGAAGGCCAGCCTTTTGGCTCTGACTTTTTCTGCTACTGTTTTTGAGAACCAAAGTGGTTTCCTTCTCCTTTTGCACTTCCTTTTCTCTCTAACACAATGGGATGTTTCTTCAAGTATTGCATCTTTAATGCTTGCCCACTTTTCCTGTACCCCATCACCTGTATTTCTTTTTGCCAGGGCTAGCTTAACTCTGTTGGCCATCTTATCAAAGTCGCTCCCTCGAAGTCCCATATTTTTGCCTTGGAATGGAATGATTTAGTTCTAGTGGCCAAATTGAACCATACCATGTGATGGTCACTGGCCCCAGGTGACCTACTACCTGGAGATCTGTGATCCTTTCCCTATTAGTCAGTACTAGATCTAGGATAGCCCTGTCTCTTGTGGGTTGTTGTACCAGTTTGAGGCCCTCCCCTTGCAGGGAATCCACCATGTGTCTAGTTCTGGCAGACGTCCCTGCTGGTATTGAACAATCTGTATCTGGCATGCTGAAGTCTCCCATTATCCGAACCTCCCATTTAGCTGTCATGTTTTGTATATCTTCTAACAGTAACGTGTCTATGTCCTCCCCCTGGTCTGGAAGCCTGTACACAACCCTAGTTTGTATGGCTGTCCCATTTCCTGTTTCCAGGGTGACCCACAGTTCTTCTGGCTCCTTATGTGTATTCTGAACTTCTGTAGCTTTGATGTTTCATTGACATAAAGGGCCACTCCACCCTATCTTTTTGCACCTTGGTTTCTTCTGAACAGTACATAGCCAGGTACAGAAGTCTCCCAAGTGTGGTTACTGGTAAACCATGTCACGCTAATGGCTACTACAGGTATGTCCAGTTTAGCCTCTGTCATTATTGCCTGCAGGTCTGGGATCTTGTTTCCCCAGACTGTAAGCATTTGTGTACATGATTTTCCATTGGCCAGATTTCGGTGTGTTAGTTGTTGGGTGATGTCTGGCATTTACCCTGTGCATTGTACGGTGAGCCGGACCTTTTTCCTTACCTGGTAAAGCAGATGAACTACAAACATGCTGAACTTTGTTTGATCACTAGCTGAAGGGGGAGGGGTGTTCTTCCCATTCAACGTATGGGGTGCTGCACCCCTCTCGCCATTTGCTAGTTTAAATATTCTGCAAAGACGTCAAACTTCTGCCCCAATGCACTGACTCCCTCCTTGGTCAGATGCAGTCCATCAAATTTAAAGAACTTTCGCTCCCAAAACTGTTGCCAGTTCCCTACAAATTTGTGTCCTTTTTCCTGGCACCAGCCCTTGTGCCACATGTTGAGCTCCCCTATCTCCCCTTCTCTGACCTTCCGTCCATCTGCCCCCCCTCTCCCAGACTGGCAGGATCTCAGAGAAGGAGATGCTGGATGAAATGGATTATAGTTTGTCACCCAGCCTGGTCAGGTGTTTCTTGGTCTCCACAACTGACCGGCTGGTGAGATCATTAATCCCTATGTGTACCAGGACGTCAATGTTTTCACCGGCTTCCTGAACAATTTTAGCAATGTGGTGAGTGTCTCTCCATGCTGATGTACCTGGGAGACTTCTGACCATTACCCCTGGCTGGAGATACATGCATCAACTCCCCGAATCATGGAGTCTATGAAGTTTTTTGGATTTCCTTTTTGCTTTTTTTGTTTTGGTTCCTGTTTTGGGCAAGTTTTGTTGTGCTAGCTCCTGTGCGGCAGTGTCCTGCTCTGCAGTGTTCTCTGCCCCTTTGATTGATTTTCGGAGATAGAGGCAGGTAGTTTGTAGTTTTTATATTGTTTGTGGAGGTGATATGTTGGAGAGCACAGAGTGATGGGGCAGCCGATTTGCCCCTCCTAACCACCTGCCAACTACCCTCTGTGGTCGAGGTGCTTCTGTTGGATGTTGGGGAAATGGCAGGCGGTTCTAATAATATATTTCCTCTTGAATATGCAATTTGAGGTGCGCAATCTCTGCCCATGCTGCCTGGAGCTGAGCCCTTAGATCTCCAATGGCCCAGCATGTAGGACAGTGTCCTAAATCCTGTAAAACTGCCCTTCTGAAAAGTGTTCCGCAGTACCTGCAGTTAATATCCATTCCGGATAAGTTGCTGGGTTTATAACCTGGTCAGAGTAATTAGAAGGAAGAAAACGAAAGCAAAAGTTTGATTTTGTGTTTTGTTTGTTTTTGTATAACTTGTTATAACAAGTTAAATTACTTGTGCCCCTGTAAATGAGGTCAGTGTGTGCATACGCCTCTGATCCACCCCTTCCTGCTTTGTTACAGGAAATATCACGACTGTGCTACCCTATAAAAGGAGTGTAGAGTGGAGTGGTTGGGGATGGGGGTGGGTGGCTGGGTCCTTCCCCTGCCGAAAAAGAAAAAATCACGGACAAAAGAAACAAGGACGTAAGAGCAGAAACAATCAGCCAGCAACAAATGCAGTAGCCCTGAAAGCTTATCCTAATCATAGATTAAACTGTAAAACCTGTAAAGCACCACCTGTAATAATTTCAAAGATATACCACGTAAGAAACACTTTGCTACAGAGAAAAATAAAGCAGAAACAGAAGATATATCTTGCAAAAGACAATTTGAATCAGAAGATTACAGCAGTAATCCGGATGCATACACCTCTAGGCACACCCTGTAATAATGTAGCAGAAGGTATACCCTGCAACAACAGTTTGAATCAGAGAAAAATAAAGCAATAAAATGTTAGCAACAAACAGTAACAATCCCTGTGAGTACAAAATAAAAATAACGCAGTAAATCTGCCTAGCCAAAAGAAGCCTTAATTCTTTTCCTTGCTCTGGTAAGGTTATTTGCTCTGTCCTTTCAAGCAACCTAGCAGAAAAGAGCTCGGGTGAAGCTAGGTGCCTTGGCCAGCAAACCTAAGTGACAGTGGTATGGGTGGTGGCATGCCACGGACAATGAGCTTGCCTGCTGATGCAGGAAGACAGGGTGAGTCCACAGCACAGGCCCATGACACTGTGCCTCAGGATACAAAAACACATCATTATGACTGGTAGCTGCTCATGAGTTCTCTGCTGAACAAGCAGTGGCAGAGGACATGTTTGTTGCCACATTCTGCTAAGCAGATGCTCACCAATTATTTGGAGGAGCAGATTGTGGACTATAATGTTGAACCTGTTGTGTACTGGAACACCAAAAATGCAATCATGTCCTGCTTTGTCCCAAGCAGCATGTAAATATCATGTGTGTGCCTGACAAGCGTACCCTTGGAGCGCCTTTTCAGCACTGCAGGAGATATTGTTCAGCCACATCCCTAACGTTTGCAGCCTGAACATGTGCAGCAGATTCTTTTTATTACGTTCAATATGCACCTGCTTGATTCTTTTAAGTGAATAGGGTGTACTAGTCAGCCTGTCAATGTGCTGTCACTGCCTGCCAGCTTTGAATACTGGACTAACTAGGCACTAGGTCAAAATGCCGAAATCATAATGGTGCAGTCAAAAACCGCAAATTCCAAAACAGCGAAATCCATGGTAGTGCTCAGTAACAGCGAGCGCTACCATGCCAACACCAGCTAAAATTAAATGTTAGGAGGAGGCTCTGCCCCCGCAACTCCCGATGTGGGGGGCTTCACCCACCACCCCCTCAAACTTATTATAATCAACTCCGCAGGGGGTGAAACTCAGGGACAAGGAACTTGAGGGGATTACAATAGTGCAGGGTGGGGGGAGAACAACATAAACACATCGGGGGGTGAATGAAAAAAAAACTCAGTCAGGAGACTGAGAACAGAACCCTGGTCTCCAGGACATTGCATCACCGTAGCTGCTCATGGTCTCGGACCCCTTCATCATAGGAGCAGCTTGGCAAAATGCTCTGTGGCTCACTCAATTTTCCTCTCTTCAGATGTGATGATAGGTGCAGGGGTAGCGGTAACCGACTTTATCTATGCTATCCCTGTAGCTGTCATGACATTAGCTATTCTTGCAGCGCCGTTTTTACTAGCACTATTCTGGTTTCGGCATACTGACCGGGTACGAACTGAATACTATACTTATGGTTTTCTGATCGCTGCTCTTGATTTTACTGACACAGATTCTGGAATAACAATGTCATATGTGCTCGTGCTTGCAGATTGGCACTTTGAGTGATCTTATGGCTTTATGGCCACTGCTGCTGTTAAAATGATTGTGATGACAATGATCATGGAAAATTTCTGAAAATCTTTTTTTTTTTTTTCTGTTTTTGCAATATAACTTTCTATCCTGGTATATCCAGGCACTGGGTTACAAAATTACCTCCCATTATGCCACTAACTTTCAGGCCCTACAGCACATGTCTCCACCCGCCCCCTGGCCTGTATGTGGTTCAAGACCAGGTGTAAAGGGGGCCAAACTGCATGGAGGTTGCTGCATGTGTGGAGTGGGAACTCCACATACCACAAGTCAATTAAACAGACCCTCTCTTTAGGTGCAGGAGGGGGTGCTGGACTATAGTGCATCATGCCATCAATAGTAAAAAATAACATATGTACCTGTGTCTAACCAAAGTGTTGGTATGTATCAGCTAAAAGAACTTCAAAGAGATTTTCTGGTTTCCAGAATAAAAAGCTTCAGAAGAACCCAGTTACACAAAATTCATTAAACATTTGACTTTTGTTCCCTTCAGTTTAATATTACAGAAGATATTTTCATTTAAACAGGATATTTTAAAGGGACACTGTCAACCCCCTTAGGCCTCAACATGTCCCAAATTAAAAAAAAAAAACATTTCACGATTGGTCACATTTTGTAGAGATTGTTTATATAGATGGTAGTTTGATTCCAATTATTTCTTCTCTTTTAAAAAGTGAAAAACAGACAGCCCACCTTACTGGTGTGTACCACTCAACAACAGGTTTGTTTATGTAACCCCTAGATGGCGCTATCCCAGGGGCTACTACCCCTGCCTGATTTGCCACTAACAGGTTGAGGGGCTTGGATCCAATGGCGGGTGCCTCCACCCAGAGGTCAGGGTTTGCAATAGTTAAACTAACTTGGTCACAGCCCTCTGGGACACTGCAACCCCTTTCTTCCACTAGTGGCCCACACAATATATCAAATTACCATTACAGTATACACTTACCCCAGGTCTGGTTCCGGCACTGGGACCTCCTGTGAAATGAGATACAGTGCAACAATCACAGTACAGTACTTTAACATAGACAAATACCTCAGGCAGTATAACTTTGCTGAAACAAGCAGCTCTGATTTATTTAGGGGATATAACAGGACAGGGGAAATCAGGTTAATTAGCTTATCACTCTAATAATCTACCTATGGCTCTGTCAGGACAGGCCTATCCCTATCAGTTACTGTCCCTGGGTACCCAAGCCCTAGTGGCTAGTCCAAACCGTGGCAGCTGGTAGGGGCCCTTTCACACAGAGAAAAGGAGAATTAAACAGTCAGCAGTACAGTAATTCCATTTGGATTTAATGTGGCAATTCAACAGGAGCAACCCTGAATTAGTACTCACGACCTCCAAATAAGATAGGGTCCTTCAATGTCAGCAGGGCTCACTTGAGGTACACAAACCTCTTCACACATCCATATAAAAGAAAGCACTATACCAGGCAGGCTGCATCTGTATCCCGTCGCAATTACTGCACATGGCAGGGAGAACACATGCAGATTCAGTTCCTGACAGACCGAGTGTAATTTTCAGCAATTCCTCCAGTCTTCTACAGGGTGAGCCTGGTTTCTAGTCTTCAGAGATCCTTTGATTCTTTTCACAGGACGGATTCAGTCCTAACAAGCTGCAGACCGGAACTCTGGGCCTTACACACGTTGTTTGACTAAAACTGCACACTGAAAAAGTACAGGGCTCCTTCCTTCTTCACTGCCAAAGCTCAACCGAACTCCAACCGAAAAACCGGGCACTTCCTTTGAGTTCCTCCAAGTTCTTGACTGGATTGGCTGTCACTCACAATAGATGCTGCTGTTGGTCCAAAAGGCACTGAAGTCTAAACTACATCTCCCAGAGTCACTGCCCATACAATCCTCTTGTGGCTGGCTCAGATTATGAGTCCAAGTTCTGATTCGTCCAAGGCACCATTTTAGAGCTAGCTTACCCCACTGATTGGTCCAGTTCAGCAGTTCAAAACTAGAATGGGAACTAGCAGACACAGTTCTGACTGCAAAGAAAGCAGGTTAGACAAACTGTAATTTCATTATTACTCTAAATAATTTCTGGTAAACAGTTACATCTTTCAGATAGGTTCCCTTTGCACTCCTAGTGACTGCAAAAATTAAGTGAATTGGCAGCAGCTCGAGTGGTACTCAGAGAAGCAAACAGTCCCCCCATACAAACTAATTATGTCTGCAAGCAGACAGCTCTTAAAGAGACAGTACCAGAGGCTCTAAAAACACTCACTGATAAATGGCTTAAATGCCAAACACCATTCAGGCTTGGAGCATTCAAGCAAGCTCCTGGAAGTCTTTTGGGAACCCCCATTTGCAGGGGGGTTACATTTATATTACCTTGATCAACTCCCACTACATTTTTCCTGGACTGGGGAACACTCATAACACAGTCTGGTCACTCATGATGCAGTGGGAGGAGAGGAACCTATTTAATCATAAGTGACTGCACTGTTTGGGGCAGGGTGTCAGCAGAGATAATTATTGGGGGGAGGGGGAGGGTATAAAATCCAAACCTTTGCAGATGGGTCTGGTGACATGCTTCACAGGAAAAATATTTGAAAAATATAAGCCAAATGGTGCATTTTGGCGACTTCTAGCAGTCTGGGAAGCAGCTTTCCAACAGCCTGTTAAAAGGCAGCAGAATGCTGGGGCTTACAGACAGCACTGCTGGTACTGTATTATAAAATACATACCCACCCACACTTTTTTCACTTTCCCCCCTGAGCCAGGGCACCATCAGTAGCATGGACAAACAAAGCTGTCAGTAGTGTCCTGTTCTCCCTCTTGCATCCCTTTTGCCATAAAACACTGCTTCCATGCAATATACAGTAGACACCCCAATCTCAGTTATGATCTCCCACTGCTGCAGTGCTTCAGTATTGGTACCCTCCTGCTTCCTGTTCTGACTGCTGAAAAAGCACTTCTGCCCTGTCTCCATTAAGATCTCACTTTGCTTGCCAGTTTGGCATCAATTCCCCATTGGTACAGTGTAGCAGTCTCCCTTCCAACTGCCTGAAACACCAAGCTCAGCGACCATTCTAAGGCTGCTGCAGGCTGGGTGATATGGAAGGAATAAAATCGCAGGGATGTACACTGCATCAACAGGCGCCAACACCACACTGCTTGCCGCTTTGTATGCCCCCACTCCCCCCTCCCACCACACACACACACACACACACACACACACACACACACACACACACCGTGTAATTTTCTCCAGTCACACTGCAATGCCTCCAGAGGGAACAATAAAGATCAGACCATGTAGTTAAATAATTTCATCAGAAATGTTCAGTTTGCAAATGTTAGTGTCATCAAAAGCTGTGCAGCTCAATGTCCCTAAAAGTGTGTTTATACATGTAACCCCTAGATGGCGCTATCCCAGGGGCTACTACCCCTGCCTGATTTGCCACCAACAGGTTGAGGGGCCTGGATCCAATGGCGGGTGCCTCCACCCAGAGGTCAGGGTTTGCAATAGTTAAACTAACTTGGTCACAGCCCTCTGGGACACTGCAACCCCCCTTTCTTCCCACTAGTGGCCCACACAATATATCAGAATTACCTTCACAGTATACACTTACCCCAGGTCTGGTTCCGCACTGGGACCTCCTGTGAAATGAGATACAGTGCAACAATCACAGTACAGTACTTTAACATAGACAAATACCTCAGCAGTATAACTTTGCTGAAACAAGCAGCTCTGATTTATTTAGGGGATATAACAAGGACAGGGAAATCAGGTTAATTAGCTTATCACTCTAATAATCTCACTCATGGCTCTGTGCAGGCCTATCCCTATCAGTTACTGTCCCTGGGTACCCAAGCCCTAGTGGCTAGTCCAAACCGTGGCAGCTGGTAGGGGCCCTTTCACACAGAGAAAAGGAGAATTAAACAGTCAGCAGTACAGTAATTCCATTTGGATTTAATGTGGCAATTCAACAGGGAGCAACCCTGAATTAGTACTCACGACCTCCAAATAAGATAGGGTCCTTCAATGTCAGCAGGGCTCACTTGAGGTACACAAACCTCTTCACACATCCATATAAAAGAAAGTACTATACCAGGCAGGCTGCATCTGTATCCCGATCGCAATTACTGCACAATACCCGGAGAACACACAGCAGATTCAGTTCCTGACAGACCGAAAGTGCATTTTCAGCAATCCTTCCAGTCTTCTACAGGGTGAGCCTGGTTTCTACTCTTCAGAGATCCTTTGATTCTTTCACAGGACGGATTCAGTCCTAACAAGCTGTTACACAAGCTGCAGACCGAACTCTGGGCCTTACACACGTTTTTGACTAAAACTGCACACTGAAAAGCACAGGGCTCCTTCCTTCTTCACTGCCAAAGCTCAACTGAAACTCCAACCGACAAAACCGGCACTTCCTTTGAGTTCCTCCCAGTTCTTGACTGGATTGGCTGTCACTCACAAAGACTGCTGCTGTTGGTCCAAAAAGGCACTGAAGTCTAAACTACATCTCCCAGAGTCACTGCCCATACAATCCTCTTGTGGCTGGCTCAGATTATGAGTCCAAGTTCTGATTCGTCCAAGGCACCATTTTAGAGCTAGCTTACCCCACACTGATTGGTCCAGTTCAGCAGTTCAAAACTAGAATGGGGAACTAGCAGACACAGTTCTGACTGCAAAGAAAGCAGGTTAGACAAACTGTAATTTCATTATTACTCTAAATAATTTCTGGTAAACAGTTACATCTTTCAGATAGGGTTCCCTTTGCACTCCTAGTGACTGCAAAATTAAGTGAATTGGCAGCAGCTCGAGTGGTACTCAGAGAAGCACACAGTCCCCCTATAAACTAATTATGTCTGCAAGCAGACAGCTCTTAAAGAGACAGTACCAGAGGTTCTAAAACACTCACTGATAAATGGCTTAAATGCCAAACACCATTCAGGCTTGGAGCATTCAAGCAAGCTCCTGAAGTCTTTTATGAACCCCCATTTGCGGGGTTACCCTTCCTAGCCTGGGAAAGCTTGGCGTCCAGCGTCAAGCAAGTACCATAAGTTTCAACTGCAACCATATACATTTGCATTAGGCTGCACATACGTAATCATCAGTCAATATATCATTTTACAGAACACATTTCGAAACATTGCAGTACGTCCACTTTACAGTATTACATACACATTGTACCATAACTCAAGTTATTACCTCTTGTACATGAAACCTGAAGAGGGGGCCTTCCTATCAGTTACCTTGGGGCTGGATGGGGCAAGGGCACCATACTAGAGGGCAACACAAGTAACTTGGGTTACACTGATGCTCAGGTTTGGGCAATGAGCTGGGGACACACTACACTCCTTTATGGACAACATTGAGAGGCAAGTCGCAGGCCTCCCAGTGAATCATAACTGAGGTGCACCACAGGCTTTACCAGCTCGACCAGTCTTTCTAGGGGAACTGTTATAGTCTCTGCACTCTGAGCCTCATTTCAGCATTGTCCTCACTTGTCAGGGAGTCTCCATGGGGTAGAGAGGCTAGAACCTGGGGCACTTTCAGCTCCAGGAGTTACAGTTTCTGGGTCCACAACATTTGGCTGCATGGAGAGCTTTGGGACACTGGCAGTGGACTGTCAGGGCACTCAAAATACTCTTCTTGTTGGTGTATCACCAGTCTGCCCAATCTATCATTTTCCCCCTGAAGCTCAAACAGTTCAACCATGCACAATGATTCCATTTCATCTGATCTGATGCTTTGCACTTCACTTTCTGGGAGCATTGGCTCCCAGGGATGAAGCTGGGTAGACAGTCAGAAGGCCAGCTTTGTCTCCAGTATTGACTAGGATTGCCCGAAACAATTGGACTCAGTTCGTAAGAAGGATAGTATTCAAAGTCACTCTCACTTTCTTCGATATGGACTGACAGTCATGCTCAACTGGGACTTGTGGAGGAACACTTTAACTTTTGCTTCTGTGGTGCAGACTTTCTTGATCTTTTCTTAGCAGCAGCTCTAGTCACTGGTCCAGAGGCATCTTCTAGGGTCAGACTCAATTAAGATTTGTCCAATGGGCAGTAAATGATTTCTATGCATTGTTTTACATCTTTTGAATTATTCTCAGGCCTTACTTTGTACACTGGCAGATCATCTAGTTTGCCCACTACAATGTGAGGAAGATGGTGCCATCTGTCAGCAATCTTTGTTGCCATACAGTCCCAGATTTCTTAGCAATACCGATCTCCCTCCTGGGTTCGTGCTTACTACTTTTTATCATACCTTTCTTTGTTGGTAGATTTCTTTTGGCAGCCATGGTTTGAGACCAGTTGAGTACGCATGAGTTAGCTGGGCCTTTAACTTTTGCACATACTGTAAATAGTTGTCAGCTTGAACCCCATCAGGAGAGACCCCAAAACACATCTACTGGTAGTCGAGCTTCTCTTCCAAACATCAGGCGGTAGGGGAGAATCAGTGGCATCACTTTTGGTGCAGTTATAAGCATGTACCAGGGTGCTAATTTGTTGGCTCCATCTAGGCTTGTCCTTTGGGTGCAGGGTGCCCAGCATATCTAGCAAAGTGCGTTGAAGCGTTCAGGCTGTGGGTCCCCTGGGGTAGTAAGGAGTGGTTCTGGACTTCGCACTCCCCACAGAAAGCATCTCTTTGATCAGGCGACTCTCAAAGTCTCCCTTGATCAGAATGGATTCTTTGTGGGAGCCCCATAGTGAACAAAAGTTTTCTACAAGTACTTTGGCTACAGTGGATGCTTTCTGGTCTTTGGTGGGGAAAGCGCATATCTCGTGAAATGGTCAGTGACCACCAGCACATTACTGATATTTCTTTGATCTGACTCCAAACTTAGAAAATCAATACAGACCAGCTCCATGGGTGCACTGGTGGTTATGTTATAGGGGCAGCCCTCTGGGCAAACTTTCCTCTGTAAGCAAGCGACTCAAGTTCGAATGTGTTGCCCACATCAGCCCCATCTTAGGCCAATAGAATCTGGATCTCACCAAGTCAAGTGTTCTGTCTATGTCTGAATGTGCCCCATGTGGTTGTGCAAGGACCTCAATACTGAGTCTCGAAGGCAGTGGGCAGCACTAGTTGTTGTTTGTCTACTTGTCCCCCTCTGTCTACTGTTTCTCTGTATAACAGTTTATTGATCAGTTTCAACTTAGGACCTTCTTTGTATAACAGTGCAGTTCTCAAATCAGTGGGCGTAATTTGGACACATCTTTCCTGCATAGAGGGCTTCTAAAGCTGCTTTGATCATGGGATCGCGGATTGAGCCCCCGAATACTGTCATTGTCCAGCTGAGGCAGTGCACCAATGTCTATTGCAGAAAAGTGGCAATAAGCAGCAGGTATGCAATTCTCAGAGAGGCTCCCAACAATCCACCATGCAGTCCACTCGCGTCCATGAGACATTTGTTCCTCCCTGTCAAACTTTCGTGAAGTGCCGAATGTCAAGTTCTGCCAGTCGGACCCAATCATTCTAGGGGAACAGGCCTCGGGAGGAAACATCAACATCTATATGTGGTTCAGACCTGCTCGGTATTCGAGAGCATAGTCATATGTAGATAATGCAGAAAGCCACCTATGGCCAGTGGCATCAACAGCTGAGGTCTGCACATAGGTCAAAGGATTATTGTCAGTTTTACTAGTATTTTGTCCCATACAAGTACTCATGGGATTGGTCAACAATAGCCACTTCAAAGCTGGAACTCTAACTTATGTACAGGATAGTTCTTTTCGGATGGTCAGGCTTCTGGCAAAGGCCACTGGTCTCAGGCCATTCGTGCTCTTAGTACCTTCCAGCCCCAACCCTTGCAAGCTAGCATCAGTGTGCAGGACGTAAGGTTTTCTTGGATACGCATAGGCCAGCACTGGAGCATGGGTAAGTTGATATATGATCTCATGAAAGCAGTCCACAACTCAGGAGTCCAGCGGGCCCAAATACTTCACTCGGATGAAAATACACTCTTTCAGTCTTGAGGATGCTGACTTTTGGTATTTTTTGTGGGTTGAGGATACCTTGAGTAAGGTTAAGTAAAGGCGGATCACTCTTGAATAGTCCTTGATGAAGCGCGATAATAACCACAGAATCCCAGGAATCTTTGCAGTTCTTTTAGATTTTTGGCTGTGGCCTGGTGGTCAAGGCCTCAACTTTACTTGGGTCGGTCTCTTTCCTTCGGTGGATACTATGTGTCCCACATACTTTACTGATGTTTGAAAAATTGACACTTATCAATGGACAGTTTAAGGCCAAAGTCCTCCAGTCGGTCCAATACCTTAAATAATCTGCTCTCATGTTCCTCCAGTGAGCTGCCAAACACAATAACATCATCTAGGTATACCAGGCACTCTAGTAAGTTCATGTCCCACTGCACGCCCATCAATCGTTGAAAAGTGGCTGGGGCACCTGAAATCCCTTGAGGCATCCTCATGAATTCATAAGCAAAGCGGACAGATAAAGGCTGTCTTTTCACGGGTCCTCTGGGGCCATCGGGATCTGATAGTACCCACTGGGGAGATCCAGCACAGAGGAACCACTTGCTCCCGTTTAGGCAGTCAAAGCATCCTGAATGCGGGGCATTGTGTACTGATCAGGATAGTCCGCCCGGTTTAAGGTGCGATAATCCACACATCCTTACTGTTCCATTCTTTTTCCTCACTACCACAATGGGGAAGCATAAGGGCTTCTGGATTCTTGTATTACACCAGCAGCTAACATCTCTTGCAGATGCCGTCTCACATCATCTATGTCGCAGGTGCCAGGCGTCGAGACCTCTCGCGAAATGGTCTTTACGTCTACGGCGGATATTGTGCTCCAGCTCCTTGCCGCGCATCCTACATCCCATTCCTTCAAAGAAAACACCTGGTCTCTCTGGGCAAGCTTCTCACTGATCTTCACTTTCCA
This sequence comes from Neoceratodus forsteri, assembly GCA_016271365.2. Classification (NCBI taxonomy): domain Eukaryota; kingdom Metazoa; phylum Chordata; order Ceratodontiformes; family Ceratodontidae; genus Neoceratodus; species Neoceratodus forsteri. Next base: position 157,882,065 of record CM057456.1, on the reverse strand, counting down.
TTCAGCTGGCAGCGGAGTCGCCAAATCAAACAAGTCAGGTCAGCTCTGTCATTCTTCCTTGAACTCTTGCTGCTGGGTAGCACTGCAGTGTCTGCATGCACATTAGCAGGATGCAACCTCTGTTTACTCAGATGTCTCTTTCAGACACATTATGAACTTGGACCATTACCCTTCTGGCATAAGCATGGGCTCTAGCGGGCAAAATACTGAGGCTTGACCAGCAGTCCCTCTGGCAATTTTCCATCGCCTGGTGCATCCAACATTAATATTTTATTCTTATCATCCTTTCTGATACGGACCTCTCCTGTAAGGTACACTGGGCATTTGGCGCCAGGATCAGAGACTCAGGATCCTTCTTCCATACAATTCCGACCGGTTCCTCTGGTTCTGTTTTCAGCATCTCTCTGTGCCTCATAGGCCTTCTTAATTAAAGCCGGAACTCTTAAAAGCTCTACTAGTCTTTGACCCTGTTTTCATAACACAACTGTGCCTTCCCGAACATATGAGCATTTGTTCCAATCAACAAAGGGACACCATCATACAGTCAGTGGGGGGACACACTAAGGCTAGGGTCTCTACTTGTTCGGCCACTCCAGCCGCGGAGGTGGGAAAGACAGCCAAGTCCGGATATACCGGAATAGAGGTGGCCTTCTCCTTAACCCCCATACATGCAGTCCTTCTAATGGTTTGTAGTTATGTCTGACAAATGCTTCTGATACCAATCTTGGAACATAATTGTCACTTGGGGCCACTGTCTAATATAGCTCTTGTAGACACTCCGTTCACCTTTACAGTGGTCTCCATGGAGGGACCACTATTCTGGACCAGTCTGGAGAGGAGGTGGTGGTGGGGGCCTGGGCAACTGACCTTGCCACAAAAGGACGTGAATTAGCATTTTTGGTGCCCTCACTGGGATCATGTCGGCACCTCTTAACCACTGATTTCTTCTCCGAGAAGCTCTCCTTGTAGCCTATATGCAACTTTGTCCCAGTGTCTTTTGGGACTGGCATTCCCTTTCATGTGCCCATCTTTCCACAATTATAGCAAAACATACTTTCTGGAGTTTTGAGCTGGCCGAGGCGCCACACTGGGGAGCCAGGGCGGGGTATTACTAACTGGAAACCTTGGTGCCATCTCTGTCCTCGGCGTGATAAGCATTTGGAGACATCTCTGTCAGTTTCTCCACTTCCATGGTCAAGGAATCGAGTTCGGAGCTGTTATCAGCAGGAGATACATGGGTGGGTACCCCACCCCATAGCAGATGCAGTCGGATATAGGTCAGGGCCCGTACTTGCAGGCGTGCCTTCATAAAGGACTGTTTTGAATTCCCGGATCTCTCTCAACAGTTCGCCCATTGTGACATATCTTTTTCCTTGTCAGAGCACTCATTGACTGCCAACCTCTGCCCCTGAACTTCACTTGATGGGTCACCCTCAGTCACTCGGTCGTGGCTGCAGCTATTGGTGCAGGTCCCTCCCGAGGTCAGTTTTTCTCAACTCCTCGAATTTCTCTCATTAACTCATCATAGGAGGGTGGGGATTCCAGTCGATCTGCCAGGTGTAACTGAAGCAACAGCAGTTCTGAGAAGGGGCAGACTTAAGGATCCTGTCCAGCCTGGTTCGGTCCAGTTCAATCGCTGGCAAACTACCTTTTCTGAGGCATTCTTGCAACAATTTTTCCAGCCGAGATACATACACAGACAACAACCCCTTGGTACTGTTGTGCATCTCTTACTCTCACCATAGGTCCTCATCAGAATCTGGGCTCCCATACACATTCTCCAAGGCCTCAAGATAGGCCTGTGCAGTCGCTTCAGGGTTACTGGCCTGAGTAACGGATGGTAGCCAGGGCAGGACCTCGGAGGCCTCACCAACCCTCTTTCGCTTTTCACCTTCCGAGTACTGCCATTCTAGCACTTGGGGGCAACATAGTCTATCCAGGTCTCCCAGTCATCCTCCCTTGGGGGTGGGAGGGTGCCAGAGAAGATCCTCAACCTCTGGTAAGAGTCGTGACTAATGGCAGGTGCAGAAATAGGAGTCTGCATTGGTTCAGCCACCATTACGGGCACTGGAGCAGGAGAGGGTGTTGGGGAGGAACACCCCAGGTGGAAAGAATAGTTTCTTCAAGTCCTCCACAGTTTCCCTCTCCCAGCAACCATTCAGCAAATTTCTCCTCAAAAGTTTCAGATAGTGGTGGGGCTGATTCTCCGGTCTTTACTGTCCTTAGTTATCACCTCCAAGCAGTGAGGGCCCTCTGGGGTAATGGTCTGTGGCACTTTGGAGCTATCTATGGGATCCTTAAACTCTACTAGGGCCAGGAAAGTGTGGGTGAGCAGATTAGCATGCCGACCCACCACCACGGGGTTTTGTAAACCTTCCACCTTGGAAAGTACTCTGCACAGTGTCCGTATTGATACCCAGGGGATGTCCAGGATAAGCATAGCATTTTGGGGTCGATCCTCCCCAGTACACCACTCCACCAGCCGTGCACAGCCACTTCTGTCGGGTACCCATTTTTCTTAACAGTGGTTCGTGAATATGGCCACTAGAGGACACACAATCCCAGCGGTGAGCCTCCAAGATGTAACCCCTAGATGCGCTATCCCAGGGCTACTACCCCTGCCTGATTTGCCACTAACAGGTTGAGGGGCCTGGATCCAATGGCGGTGCCTCCACCCAGAGGTCAGGGTTTGCAATAGTTAAACTAACTTGGTCACAGCCCTCTGGGACACTGCAACCCCTTTCTTCCCACTAGTGGCCCACACAATATATCAGAATTACCTTCACAGTATACACTTACCCCCAGGTCTGGTTCGGCACTGGGACCTCCTGTGAAATGAGATACAGTGCAACAATCACAGTACAGTACTTTAACATAGACAAATACCTCAGGCAGTATAACTTGCTGAAACAAGCAGCTCTGATTTATTTAGGGGATATAACAAGGACAGGGGAAATCAGGTTAATTAGCTTATCACTCTAATAATCTACCTATGGCTCTGTGCAGGGCCTATCCCTATCAGTTACTGTCCCTGGTACCCAAGCCCTAGTGGCTAGTCCAAACCGTGGCAGCTGGTAGGGGCCCTTTCACAGAGAAAAGGAGAATTAAACAGTCAGCAGTACAGTAATTCCATTTGGATTTAATGTGGCAATTCAACAGGAGCAACCCTGAATTAGTACTCACGACCTCCAAATAAGATAGGGTCCTTCAATGTCAGCAGGGCTCACTTGAGGTACACAAACCTCTTCACACATCCATATAAAAGAAAGTACTATACCAGGCAGGCTGCATCTGTATCCCGATCGCAATTACTGCACAATACCGGAGAACACACAGCAGATTCAGTTCCTGACAGACCGAGTGCAATTTTCAGTACCTTCCAGTCTTCTACAGGGTGAGCCTGGTTTCTACTCTTCAGAGATCCTTTGATTCTTTTCACAGGACGGATTCAGTCCTAACAAGCTGTTACACAAGCTGCAGACCGGAACTCTGGGCCTTACACACGTTTTTGACTAAAACTGCACACTGAAAAGCACAGGGCTCCTTCCTTCTTCACTGCCAAAGCTCAACTGAAACTCCAACCGACAAAACTGGCACTTCCTTTGAGTTCCTCCCAGTTCTTGACTGGATTGGCTGTCACTCACAATAGACTGCTGCTGTTGGTCCAAAAAGGCACTGAAGTCTAAACTACATCTCCCAGAGTCACTGCCCATACAATCCTCTTGTGGCTGGCTCAGATTATGAGTCCAAGTTCTGATTCGTCCAAGGCACCATTTTAGAGCTAGCTTACCCCACACTGATTGGTCCAGTTCAGCAGTTCAAAACTAGAATGGGAACTAGCAGACACAGTTCTGACTGCAAAGAAAGCAGGTTAGACAAACTGTAATTTCATTATTACTCTAAATAATTTCTGGTAAACAGTTACATCTTTCAGATAGGTTTCCTTTGCACTCTAGTGACTGCAAAAATTAAGTGAATTGGCAGCAGCTCGAGTGGTACTCAGAGAAGCACACAGTCCCCCCATACAAACTAATTATGTCTGCAAGCAGACAGCTCTTAAAGAGACAGTACCAGAGGTTCTAAAAACACTCACTGATAAATGGCTTAAATGCCAAACACCATTCAGGCTTGGAGCATTCAAGCAAGCTCCTGGAAGTCTTTTATGAACCCCCATTTGCAGGGGGGTTACATACATACCCGACCTGTAGTGCTTCCATCTGCAGATTCTGCGCTGCTCAACCGCCACTCCACCTGCCAATCTGATGGTGATCCCATTTACATGGAGAGAGCTGTACACCTGTGCAGGGTGGCCGAAGTGCTTCACACAGAGGCTGGGACAGGAGGCAGGTTGGCACTAAGCGTAGGATAGCCCGGGATGCAGTACTCCTCAATGGCATCCACCACTGACCTCATCTGCCGTCCACTCTTACATCCGTCTGATGACCAGTTACTACAACCCCCAGAAGCTCAGCTCTGTTACATGGGTGTGCATCAGAGTTGAGATGATGGTGCCACAGCGGGAAAATGAATGATATTGTGAGACAGCCAATAATGCACAAATGCCTTGGGGCAGCCGCAGACGATCCTGCCCTTCTGCTTGTGCATGGGCTGAAGGTGCAGATTTATGAACCTAAAAATTATTTTCACATTTCATTATGTTGCTTGTACGCATGTGCAAGAAACATAGTGCCATCATCGGAGATTTCGGAGGTGTGTCACCTCCTCCTCCAATTCAGTCAGTGTGCTGGCAGGCGCGTTTCTGTAAGCTAATGCATTTTTGGAGCGGTTCTATGACATCAGCCCAAATGCAGTGGCTATAGTTGAAAGGGGAGCTTACGCTTCAGTGAGCACTGATAAGAGGCTGCTCACGCACAGCCCCCCACTCCGCAGGGCGCAGCGCTTCGGCAGACGCGATTGTATAGCCGATGGGGTGCCCAATCCCCATCGGCTGAGCTTCGTCGCCCCCGGTAGTAGGTGCCACGCAGTCCTATGGCCCGGCGGGGTGCCCGCCCGTCGGCTGACGCTTCTCCCAACATCCTTGTGCCACGCCAGGGGCCCACCCCAGTGGCAAACGCCCCACATCTTTTTTTTTTTTGAAACCTGTAAACGAAACGTCCTGCGGTGCATCTCCCAGCCCCCACAACCCGCACTCACCCACTGTGCACCCAGCCTCCCACACCCCATACTTACCTCCGGACTCCAGCGCGACAATCTTCGGTGGACCGGGAACACGTCTGCACTCTTCAAAGCCGACCGCGAACTGAGGAAATGCCGGTAAGCTGTATAATGGGCTAGATTGGGGTTCAACTTTGTTGCATATCTCAGGCATTTTTGGATTTACTAAATTTTCAACATGGTTTTGGATCTACGCAGATGTCATTGTCATTGCAGAGCCAATGCCCGGCGGTGATTTCCGCCGCAGTGACTGCGAAATCACCCTTCGGGTTCGGTCACCGCCATGACAGTGACATCATTCATGAGAAGGGTCCCAAAACCCCATGTTGAAAATTTGGTGCCAAAATTCCAAAAATGACTTTTAGCTTAGCTGCGCTATAGCAGTTCCTACGCACGTCGTAAGTTTGCGATTTTCAATATTTCCACTCCAGATTTTCAACACTGCCATTTTACCACACCTCCTTATGAGAAGTACAGCTGTCATTTTTCACATCCTGCCCAAAACGTGTTTCACCATATGTAGCGCATAATGGCGCAGTCGTGCAAACTCAATGTATGGGACACATTAACAAAATCACAGTGACACTGTTCATGAGCAGAGGTCTTAAAATGGCTATGTTGAAAATTTGGTGAAAAAATTCCTAAAAATGACTTTTACGAGCGTGCATTGCGCAGTTCCTACGCACGGTCGTAAGTTTGCAAATTTTCAATATTTGCACTCCAATGACTTCCAAATACCTAAACAGCACATAGAAGCAAGTAACATTCGGCATTGACAAATGCTTGTTTTTATGTTGGCATACTTGCACAGCCAACATCGTGGGACAGTGCAGCTTTGGAGGCGGGGTCGCTGTTGGGCAAGTGCAGGGCACGCACCAGTAGGTGCATCCCGCATTCCCCAATCAGCCTGCATGCCGGCGCCACACCATGCATACATAATGTGGCGAGCACATCTAAGAAAAGGTCCGCTGCAATCCAAGCAAAGCTCGTCATATGCAGTGGTCCTTTTCTTGCCGTGCTCGCTGCCATTATGTGCATGGTCGGCTAGCGGGTGGCCGCCTAACTACTGCCCACTTCGGGGGTGCCCAGTCCCCTGTCGGTTAACCCCCACTTTCTTTAGGTGCCAATGGGGAGCCCACTCCCCGTCGGCATAACCTCAATTGTTGAATGCCGAGGAGTGCCCAATCCCGTTCACATTACTTCCTCCTCCCCTCGTGTTGTGTGCCAACAAGGGTGCCCAATTCCCGTCGGCTACAGACACCCCCAAACAGTTAGGTGGCATGCTGGAGCCCACCCAGTGTGCCAAATCCCTGCAAAAAAAAATCGTCCTGCGGATGGGGTTTTTTCATTTTTTTCCTGTAAATGAAAACAGTCCCTCGTAGTCTCGATGCCTCCCCACTCACTGCGCACTGCCTCCCTCACCCCATACTTAACTGCAGAGTCTGGCGCGACTATCTTCTGTGGACCGAGAACATGTCTGCACTCTTCAAAGCCAACCGCGAACTGAAGAAATGCCGATAAGCTGTATAATGGAATAAATAGGGTTTTTTCAACTTTAATGCATATCTCGGGCATTTTTGTGAATTTTGGCCCCAAATTTTCGACATTGGGTTTTTGGGACCTCTTCTCATGAATTCTTGCACTGTCATGGTGTTACTCGGTGCTGAAAGGTGATTACGCAGTCACTGCGTGGAATCACATTTTGGGACAGAGTAACGAAATGAAAGTGCCACTGTTCATTAGAGGGGCTCTCAAAAAGCCTATGTTGCAAGTTTCGTGGGAAAAATCCAAAAAATGACCGTTTTACGAGTGTGCGTAGCAACTGCGCAACACACGCTCGTAAGTTAGTGCATTCACACTATTTTCATGCCAGATTCTCAACATTGGCATTTCACCACACCTTCTTGTGAACTGTATAGCTGTCATTTTTCATATCCTGCCCGAAATGTGTTTCCGCACTTCCGGCACAGAATAGCACAGTCACTGTGCGAAATCAGTGTTTCCGACACATTACGAAAATGACAGTGACACTGTTCATGAGTAGAGGTCCTAAAATGCTTGTGTTGAAAATTTGGTGACAATACTCCATAAAATGACTGTTACGAGCATGCATTGCGCATTTTGCATGCACGCTCGTAAGTTCGCAAACTTATATTTTCACTCCACATTTTCAACAGTGCCATTGTTCTACACCTCCTAATGAACAGCACAGCTGTCATTTTTCACATGCTGACCAAAATCTGTTTTCGCAGTTCCGGCACACAATAGTGCGGTCGCTGTGGAAAGACCGTGTTCGGGACATATTATGAAAATGGCAGTGACACTGTTCATTAGCAGATGTCCTAAAATGCACTATGTTGAAAATTTAGGGACGAAAGTCAATAAAATGAGTGTTTTATGAGCGCGCGTTGCGCAGTTTGCACGCATGCTCGTGACTTTGTGAATTTGTAATACTTTCACTCCAGCTGTTCATCACTGCCATTTTTCCATACCTCCTTATGAACAATACAGCTGGCTGAAATGTGTTTTTGCACGTCCGGTGCAGAATTGTACGGTCACTGTGCGAAATCACTTTTCAGGACACTTTCAGGAAATGACGGTGACACTATTCATCAGCAGAGGTCCTAAAATGCCTATGTTGAAAATTTGGTGGTGAAAGTCCAGACAATGACTGTGTTGCAAGCGTGCATTGCGCAGTTTCCATGCACCCTAGTAACTTTGACAACCTGTAATATTTTCATGCCACATTTTCACCACTGGCATTTGTGCACACCTCATTATCAACAGTCCAGCTGTCATTTTCCACAGCCTGCCCAAAACACGTTTCCACAGCTCTGCTGCACAGTGGCGTACTCGCTGTGCAAAATCACCTTTTGGGACACATTAACAAACTCACAGCTCTATGCCTCTCCACCTCCGCCACTGCCAATGCCAGCACAACAACATTCGGCATTGACAAATGCTTGTTATGTTCATGGGTGTTTAGCAAGACAACATTAGAGGAACATTTTGGGGGGCACATGCCCCCCCCCGGGCCTCGATGGCATGATGACACTGGTTTAGGAGGGGGGTTCCTAATGTTCAGGAAGTATGCCATAAGAGTAGATCAAGGATTTAAAACAAAACTGTTGGATATAATCACACCATTATCATGCATTTCAGCCCTACTATAACTAGCAACATAAATTAATTTTAGAAAACAAAAGAAATAATAAAATGTGGGGTTTTACCTAGAAATAATATGATGCAAAAAAGATCAACAGTGTCCCTTTAGATAAAAATCTGAACCTAGAACAAACATGTTTTTGAATGGTATTTTCCTGAACATTTTGGAAGAAAACCGGTGATCTCTTGCCCAGAACTGTCAGTTATCTCATATACTACAGCTATAACACTAATGGAGTTGCTACCACCTAGGGCCATCGTTATGTTTTTCCTCTGGTTTTATAAGTGGAAACATTCACTTTCTTGCAAGTTTTCACTAGGAAACTTTGTTCAACCTTTTCCCTCCCTACATTTTCTTGGGGGGGGGGGGTTGACATGGCTCTTTGATCATGTGCAAGTCCCAGGTCAAACCTACTGGAGTGTCATCCTCCAGTCTGCCCACCTATGGCACTCTGCTCTCTTCCTCCGATCCCTAGACCCTGCCCATTTCAGCAGGGCTTCCCCTACAGCTCTTTAGTTTTTGTTGACAATGTGAGTGCACTAGACAATTAAATGTCTATTTTCAGGCGCAACCTGGTAAGTTACATGAGGTTAGGGTCAGTATACAGCAGGTTATGTACAGCAACAGTGCATGACCAACAGTGTGTATAACAGATCACATAACAAAAGTAGTACATAGGCAAAAAATGCCAAAGGCCAAAGACTTATTGATGAAACCAGTCAATATAGTCTGACGAGACAATGCAAGTCAACTTTGGTAGTAAAGGGCAGACTAGCATTACCAGAGGAAATCCCTAAATCCAGCTGGTGGGCGAGAGGTGAAGGAGAAGCAGGAGTCCTTTTCCCTTGGGCGGGCATCATATCAAGGGAAGGGGCCATTATCTACCAAGCTCTCGCCCTTTTTTCTATTTTTATTCTAAACCTCTCTTTCCCATCTCTAGACAGTGACTTTGAAAGGTGTGGCACATTATTGCACAATAGACTCCACCTATTCTATTCTCCAATATCTTTTCTTTTTCTGCTACCACCAAGAAAATATTGAAGCAGTGAAGGGCCGCTACTCGCCTTGCCCTGGAGGAGGGACACACCTACTGGGATGCTTCCATCCATCTCTGGCTGTCTCGGGCACAATAAACAGACCTGATTGGTAGCATGCCAAGCTCCTCCCCAGTTGGCAGAGAAGAACATTTTAAAGCTGCACAACTCTGCTACCACCACCATTGGGTCTGCAGGGAAAACCATAGTGGTACAATTATGTCATTGTCAGATATATCAATCTTTTACTGGCTTAAGGAATCACTTACATGAGAGAACACAGTTCTTCAGATGAAATTATTTTCATTCTGTCCACACGGGATATCTTCTCCAGAATCCTGTTTAATGCCCTTGCAGCCTGGTAGAGGAAGATAAGCAGAAATCATTGTAAGTCCTACAAGAGAATCACCTCCAGTCAACTGGAGGCAGATTTAATCTGAAAGAGGACACACACTGTTGCTCAAGCATTCTGCCAAACTGACAACTTACTTTACCTTGGCAATGTTATTGTGCAATGTAATTAGACAGGCTCTGCCCCTTTACAGCACAACAAACTGGGTGACCCATGTTCCCAGAGGCAACACATATGTTTCCTTTGTTGGTGCTGCAACTAGGATAGCTTCAAAAAATAGTACCCAAGCATACCCATATCAAGTTTCAGCACAACTGGACAATTAGTTAAAATATTGTAAAGGACTGTTCCTGAATTTTCCTTATTACCAAATTGCATCTAAATCTTTAAATATTGTGTCCACTAGAGGGAGTGTAACTTCCTCATCTCTGTGTGTAGTTGGCTTCAGTTTAAGTTCGCCATGCACACATGCGTAGCAAACTTCTTGCTTTAAGTGCCTTTTGAGGGGTGTGACTGTCTGTTCAATGCAGAGTGCTCTGCAAGGGGCTCGACAGTGCCACATCAATCATCATGCAGGCCAACTGTGATGCTTGTTTTTTTTTTTTTTTTTTAAAAACATGGTCAGAAACATCCTCTACTTATGAAAAAAAAGTTACATCAATCATATGGCGGCTTTTTCTTTGATATGCGGGTAAACCACCACCCAGCAAACAGCTGATCTGTGACATCCAAATGCTCTCCTCTGCTTGCTTTTGTGCCCCCCCCCCCACCATTATACAAGCCATTGGGGCTCATCTGTAGCCGTGGTGCGGCTCCTCGATCATTTCTCCCCTTGGTGAGTGCTCTGCCCTTGCCTGCAGGCTTCATTTTCTATTTTAAATTGGTTACTTCCAGTTTCTTCATAATTAAAGCAGACAATGGGAGGGGGCCCAATCCCTGTGTCAGTACTAGGAGCCCCCCTTCCCAGTATTACACTTTTTTTCATGTATTTTGACACTGGGATGCCCACTCCCAGTGTCAGATGCTCCCCCACTCCCACTTTCTGGCAATTAAACCAGACAACGGGGGCCCAATCCCCGTGCCAGAACTAGGAGGCCCCCGTCCAAGTACTGTGGAACACCAGGGAGCCCACTCTCAGTGTCCTGAAATATTCCAGTAATCCGTCTCTGTATGCATATATTTAAAAAAAAAAAAAAACACTGTCCCCCAATGTCTTTTTCCTGCAAAAAAGAAAACTATCCCTCATCTCCCCCATCCCACTGAACAACCCATCACCCCACACACACACACCCTTGCCCTATACTTACCTTCTGAGGTTGGCGGCTGTCATCTTCTGTGGACCAGGACATATCTGCACTCTTCAAAGCCAAACCATGAACTTAAGAATCAAGGTAAGCTCCGTACAATGGCCATCATTGGTGTTTTTAACCTATGTTGATATCTCAGCTATTCAATATTTTTGCACCAAATTTTCAACATGGGGTTTTTGGGACCCCACCTCATGAACACTGGCACTGTCATTTCATTATTCCACCCCAAAAGGTGATTTCACAGTCGCTCTGCGGAATCCCCTTTTGGGACAGAGTAATGGAATAGTGCCAGTGCTCATGGGGGGAAGGGGGTCCCAAACAAGTCCATATTGAAAATTTGGTGCAAAAACGCCAGAGTTATGTGCAGTTGTTGAAATTTTTCTACGCACACTCGTAACTGACAATATTTTTACTCCAAATTCACATTGCCATTTTTTTCATACCCCCTCATGAACAGTACAGCTGTCATTTTTCACATCCTGCCTGAAAAGTGTTTTTGCATCTGTGGCGCAGAATGGCACGGTCACTGTGCGAAATCACTTTCAGGATCAATGAACAAAATGACAGTGGCACTCTTCATGAGGTGGCATCCCAAAAAGGCCATGTTGAAAATTTGGTGAAAAAAATCCTAAAAAAAGGCAGAGTTACACATGGGCGTTCAACATTTTCTATGCATGTTCACAACTTTGGTCATTTTGAATATTTTCACTCCAAATTTTCAGTATAGCCATTTTATCACACCATCGCATGAACAGTACAGCTGTCATTTTTCACATTCTGCCCAAAACATGTTTTCGCACCTGTGGTACAGAATGCCGTTTTCCCATGGATTTGAAACTGTTCACCTATGGGGTTCATGCGGTGGGGTGATAAGAAGACTATGTTCAACATTTGGAGTCAAAATATGAAAAAAAATGACAAAGTTATGCCCATTCATTGCGATTTTGGTACGCACACTCGTAACTGCGGAAATCTTAAATATTTTCACCCCAGATTTTCAACATAGCCTTCTTATTACCCAAGCGTCTGTATGTCACAGCTGTCATTTTTCAAATGCTGTCGAAAATCTGTTTGCGCACCTGTGGCACAGAATGGCATTCTACTTTGCATGACAAATTTAACAGCCCCAGAAATCCCAAATAAAAGTTTTTTTCCTAGCTTCAGTGTGGCTGTGTGTACAGGGCATGGGCAGGCTGGCAAAATAAATCTTCGATGTCTGCCATTCAGAGGGGAGAGAGAGACAGTTTGCGGGGCGCCCACGAGAAATCAGTCCCAGAAATTCCAAATAAAAAAGTTTCTTTTTTCACCTGGCTTTAGTGTGGCTGTGTGTACAGGCTAAGGGCAACCTGACAAAATAAATCTTTGACTTATGCCATCCAGAGGACAGAGAGAGATATTGTGGGGGGTGGCCCCACGAGAAGTTTTGCTCCTGGCTTCAAAGTGGCTGTGTGTACAGGGCAAGGACAGGCTGGAAAAATAAATTGACTTGTGCTATCCAGAGGAGACAGAGAGATGGTGTGTGTGTGTGTGTGTGTGTGTGTGTGTGTGTGGGGGAGGGCGGGGGCGCTTACCTGCTAATTAGTTCCATTATATTTTCATGCCTTGTGTGTAAGAGTAGCACAACAGGAGAGAAATGCTTCATCTACTCTTTTTTTTAAAATTAACCCCTCACTCCTCTTTCTGTAGCTCAATCTGTCAGTTAGGTTGGCAGTCAGTTGTGCTGGTATTGTGTGTGCAGAGGACTGAGCAGAGATGTGGTCAGGATGAGCAGTGATGTAGGGCAAAGGGTCTCGGGGTCCAAACGTGGTTGTGGGATTCAGAATCCTGATGACCGTAACCAGTGCTGGGAGAACATAAGAAACACTGCATGTACAACAGCAAAACACTGCATGTACAACAGCAAAACACTGCATGTACAACAGCAGGAGGCAGAATAGCGCAGTGGTCTAAGGCTCTGAGCTGCAAATCTGGTGACATCCAGCAGACCAGACCTGGGTTTGAATCCCACAGCTTCCACTTGAATACTGTGACACCCTGAGCAAGTCACAACCTCCTTGTGCTCCCAGGTCGCTCCTGTAAAAAAGCTTTCAGCTTAGTGTGCTATACCTGGTTAAACAACTAAATAAAAAAAAAAAAAACACTGCATGTACAACTGCAATACCAACAGTTAACTTTTGGCATTGACAAATGCTCGTTTCCTTTTATCTTTTTATTCTATTAAATGTAAAATTGAAAAAAATGTTGGCAGAATGTTTGGTTTCCTTTCTCCTCCAGTCTTGTTAATGAATGGTTATGAAAAACAATCCAGTATCATCCAAAGATATTATACAAGCTATACTGTGGCTCAAGAAGAGAGAAAATATAGACAACCAATAACAAATCCAAATAATTTTGTAACCATTGCTGCAAGACTGACAGCATCAAGAATCTGAGCAAGGAACAACTATACTAAAGTGGATTATAATTGAGAAATTTGTTATCAAAACATAGCCCCAAACAAGCATTTGTCAATGCTAAACTTCTGATGCTTGGTAAACAATTTGTGTTTTGCAATTCTGAGCCTAAATTTTGAAGATGCAAGTTTTAGGATTGACCTTAGAGGCATGACATATACCATTTATATTAAAACAAATTCTAAGAATACTGTGAAACCTCCACTGCGTTCCGGTGCAGGTAAACAGGGTAGCTAGACCAGTCAGTCCAGTATTTGCATAAAGGTTGCCTTCACTCATGGACTCCAGAGAAACACTCCACACACGAAATTTGAGTTTTAAAGGCTTTATTGCCCAAAATTAGATGTTGTACAGATATACAAAGTAGGACTACACATCATAAACTACCCCATTAGCGGTTTGTGGTGTGTGGTCCTACCTTGTACACCTCTAAAACATTTAATTTTGGTCAATAAAGCCTTTTAAACTCAAATTTCGTGTGCAGAGTGTTTTTCTGGTGTCCATGAGTGCAGGTAACCTTTGTGCAAATACCATTTATAGTCTATTGGCCAAAATGTAGAGTTGGGCAGTAATGCGTGCAGTTGGATTACATTGCACAGTAACTTGTTATTGTAATGGACTACTTATAGGAAAATGTAATGGGGTTGAATTACTAATTACAAGTAACGCATTACTTGTAGAAAAATGTAACACTATTGAATGTATTACTTTGCCGCAGCAGCTGAGAGGAAGAGCAAGTGTCAAGTGAACAGACTGATTTACTTCCCGACAAGTTGTTCTGTTAGCTGGACCCATCTCCTTTGATGTCCCCTGCAGGGTGCTGGCACCAGCAGTCAGATAAATGGTCCAGACTCCTAGTGTGAAATTTACAACTTTTAATTAAAGGAAAGGAAGTGGACTTATGGCAAACCACCAAAATGCTGTCATGCCCAGAAAAGCCTTTGCTAGTCTCTGGTGAAGACTGCTGAATGACGAAAACCAGAGACATACAGCAAAGGCATGCTACAGGGTCCGTTTATACCAATAATTAGCTTAGGGCAATAGTTCTCAGACTTTGTCACAGTGAGCCTCCCCAAATCCACGGAAAAGAGTTTGAGCCTCCCCTTAAAACTGAAATAATCTTGGGCCTCCCCAAAGAAAACTAACATACTGTACTTTGCGCAGTACACCATGAATACATTGAAACACCTTTGAGTACTTGGCTCACATTCAGTTCTTTGTCTTATACTGACATGGAACCTTTGAAAAGAGCTCATGTGCTCAAAGGTGTTATCTGAATGACAAATAAATAACAGAAACAAATATTATTATTCAGCTTATTGTACCCCCAACAGGCCAGCCTACTTGCTCAGCTATTTCATTCTTGAACCATTGTTACCCTTCTTGCAGTGCCTTCTGTGAGTCACATTACTTTCTCTGTTTCCTCCTGAAATTAGCTTTGGCTCATTCACCTTCCCTTGTCACCTATTAGTAAATAAATACATAAAATTCACCTATTATTTTCCTCTTTCAGTTTGCTTCATCTCTTCACACAAAATATATAAAACTCAAAGTTTAAATACAGTACTTTTTCAGACTTGCTTGAGCCTCCCCTGGAACAGGTTGGGGCCTCCCCAAGGAGGCTGGCCTCACCATTTGAGAACCCCTGGCTTAGGGAAAGAGCCCTCCTAATGCTAATTGGTCAGCGGGGTGCGTGATCACGGGTGGCAGGCTCTACAGTTGCTTAAAATTAAATTACACTGCCTACTTCGGGTGTTTCTGTGAGCTGCTTAGGTTGAGGTGGAGAATAGAACATTTAAACTTGTCAGTCAGAGGTAAATTCAGAAAGATGTGTAGTACACACAAAATAAAAGCTTGAGACCAATTTAGGTTAAAGTAAAGTTTTCACTAGGCCCAATGGCGGTAACAAAGCAAACGCATCTCCTTCAGTACACCCCTAGCACCTAGACTCTCACGAGTCTTCGGGGGTACCAGGATCTCCTGCTGTGTGTGGCTGACTGAGACACAACAACTCTACTCCCCCAGTCCAATTACCATAAGAAACTCAGAGCTCTCCAAAAATTCCCCAAAATTGATAAGTATACTCTATGGCCAGCTTTTGAATGGGATGAGGTCAGGGCAAGGCAGGACAGAACTACAGAATACTACACTCAGGGATCATATTACTATCAATCTGGTTCCAGATACAGTATTATTTTTGATGTTATTTTATTCATTTTGTAACCAGGTTGTCCTGTTGGTGTGGCAGGAGGAGTTCTGCAACGTGGATGTGTGTAAGGTAGCTGAGGTAGCCGTAGCTAGGGCTGTATTGTTTTCATCACTGAGGAAATCAATAAAATAAAAAAAATCTGTAGTTCCCTATGAAAATCCCAAGTGACCTTGATGTTGTAATAAAGGGCCGAAGACGTGATGCATGGCAAGGTGGAAGTTAACAGATTTGGGTCTGTTGAGCACACACCAAAGCCATGGCTGCGATTCAGCCATCTTAGATTTATTTTTTTGGGGTTACTATAAATGACAAAAGCCAACATCAGGGTGCTCAGTCCTCGAGCTGGCATGTTCATTCTCTCTTCCCCAACCAACTGATGTGGCACACTGGGGCCCACCCCAGTGTGCAGAGATCATTTACTTTCTAACACCGGGATGCCAACTCCCTGTGTGGGATCCCCCAAACTTTCATTGCCGATGGTGGTGCCCAACCTCTGTCAGCACCATGTTGCCCCCCAACTCATGGTGGCACACTGGGGGCCCACTCAATTATACCCAAATGTTTTATTTTGTTTAAATACCTGTACAATAAAGAAAACGGTCCCCAGGCATCTTTTATTACTTTTTTTGACTGAAAAAAAGAAAACGGTCTCTCATAGTCCCGCTGCCACCCTCCCTCTGCACATCCACCTCCCCTTTCCCTGTACTTGCCTCCAGAGGTCCAGCGCTGTCATCTTCTGTGGACCAGGACACGTCTGCACTCTTCAAAGCCAAACCAGGAACTAAAGAATCAAGGTAAACATTGTATAATGGCTGTCAATGGGGGTTTCAACTTATGTTGATATCTCAGCCATTTTTAGGAATTTTGGCACCCAACCTATGAGCATTGTCACAGTCATCTCGTTACTCTGCCCCAAAAGCAGATTTCGTGGTCACTGCATGGAATCATCTTTTGGGACCAATTAACGAAATGACAATGCCACTGTCCATGAGGGGAGGTCCCAAAACACCCATGTTGAAAATTTTGTGCCAAAAATCAAAAAAACTTCTGCGTTACGAGCATGCGTTATGCAGTTTCTACACATGGTCGTAACTTCGCCAATTAAGATTTTCACTCCAGATTTTCAACATTGCCATTTTTTCACACCATCTCATGAACAGTACAGCTGTCATTTTTCGCATCCTGCTCAAAATGTGTTTTCACACCTGTGGCGCAGAATGGTGCAATCACTGTGTGAAATCACCTTTTGGGATGGATTAATGAAATCACAGTGTGAGTATTACTGAAGGGATGTTCCAAAAAGCACATGTTGAAAATGTGGTAAGAAAATACCCAAAAATGACCGCATTATGAGCGTGAGTTGCGCAGTTTCTATGCACACTTGTAACTTCACCACTTTTTTAATATTTTCACTCCGGACGGGGTGGAGAGAATGAGGAGGTGAACTGGGGAAGCTTGAAAAAAAAAAAAAAAAAAAAAAAAATGGTCAGAGGAGTCAAGTGGTAGCTGAGGTTCAATTCAAAGAAGTGTAAAATAATGCATCTGGGACAAGGGAATCCTGGAAGAGCTATAGAATAGGAGGGAGTTGCTGATGACCACCAAGGAGGAAAGGGACGTTTTTTTTGGGGGGGGGGGGTTATCATTTCAGATGACCTAAAGGTGTCTAAACAGAGTACAAAAGCTGCTGGGAGGGTCAGTGGCATGCTGGAATGCATAGGCAAAGGTATCACTAGCAGGAAGTGGTGATGCCACTGTATAAAGCACTGGTGAGGCCTCATTTGGTGTACTATGTGCAATACTGAAGGCCGCACTTTCGTAAGAACATTGACAGGGTGGAGGCAGTCCAGAGAAGGGTGACTAACATGGTACCGGGCTTGCACCAGAAAACATATGAGGAGAGATTAAAGCACCTCAATATGTACTCACTGGAGGAGAAGAGGGAGTGGGGGGACATGACAGAAACATTCAAATACCTTAAGGGCATTAACAAGGTGCAGGGGGAGACATCTTCCAGCATAGGAGTAGAAGAACGAGGGGGCATGATATGAAATTCGAAAGTGGCAGGTTAAGAAGAAACCTGAGGAACTTTTTCTTCACAGAGAGGGTGGTGGACACATGGAATAGTCTGCCACATGAGGTGGTAGGAGCAAGCACAGTGGCTGTATTTTAACATGCCTGTGGCAGGCATAAGGGAACCTTAGAGGTGGGAAGGAGGAGTGTTATGCTGCACAGCCAGAAATAGATTCAGTCATAGTCATAGCTGCTCATGATCACTCTAGGGCCCCTAGCGCAATAAGCACACTACTGCCTGAGAAAGACTCCAGGAGACATGATGTGATGGGCAAAAGAACTTATGCATGTGCCATCTTGGGTCTCAGAACTGCAATTTATAAGGTTTATGTGATTGTGTCAAAACAGCCTGTGGAAATCTGCCGTGACTATTCAAGGACTGCCTGATAGTCCTACAGAGGCAGAGTGGCATGCTGGGATGCATACGCAGAGGTATCACTAGCAGGAGGTGGGAGTGGCGATGCCACTGTATAAAAACACTGGTGAGGCCACACCTGGAGCACTGCATGCAGTTCTGGATGCCGCACCTTTGTAAGGACATTGACAGGGTGGAGGCAGTCCAGAGAAGGGTGACTAAGATGGTACAGGGTGTGCACAGGAAAACACAGGAGGAGAGACTACGGGACCTCAATATGTACTCACTGGAGGAGAGGAGGGAGAGAGGGGTAACATGATAAAAACTTTCAAATACCTTAGGGGCATAAACAAGGTGCAGGGGCAAGACATCTTCCAGCAGAGGAGGAGTACAGGAACAAGGGGGCATCATATGAAACTAAGGCAGCAGGTTAAGGGGAAATGTTAGGAAGTTTTTCTTCACAGAGAGGGGTGCTGAACGCATGGAATAGTCTGCCATAAGAGGTGGTGGGGCAAGCACAGTGGAGGGATTTAAACATGCCTGGGACAGGCACAAGGGAGTTTTAGAGGTGAATAGGAAGAGCGAGAAGCCAATGACCAGGCAGTGTCAGAGGCTGCAAAATAGCATAGGGCTTATGGACAGACTAGATGGGCCTAACGGTGTCTGCAGGGCTAAAAATCTCCCCTACAGTCAATTTTGGAAAATTTTTTTTGGAGAGCTTAGAGTACAGTGCATCAGTATCGCACATTAAGAAGTGTATGCTCTGAGCACATGTAACCCCCCTACAAATGGGGGTTCCCGAAAAAAGTCTTCCTTGAGCTTGTCTAAATGCTCACTGCCAGGCTTGTGCCCTGCGTTTTTGCAGTTTAAATGTGATTGCCAGAGTGCGCCTACATAGCCTCTGTGTACTGTCTCTTTAAGAGCTGCCTGGATTGCAGTCATAATTAATCTAAAAAGGATCTCTGTTAGAAGATGTGCTTGTTTGCTGATCATTTATTAGCGTAGTAATAATATTGCAGTTTGTTCTAACCTGCCCTCTTTGCAGCATGGGCAGTTCTGTTTGTTTCCATCATCTTGGTCCTGGACTGCTGAAATGGGCCAATCACTCAGTACTTTTGGGACTCTTAAAATGGAGCCTGCCTACAGGGACATGGTGAGGTCAAAACTTGTAGGAATTATAGTTTTTGCATTTTGGCACCTAAAATGACCTGGAGGGGGAGCCCCTGTTGTGACCGACAGATCAGCCAACCAGACCTTTTGGATCTTGGGGAAATTCCCAAGCTGCTTGTAGCTAGTTTCAGTTTTGAGTTGGGAAGTGAAGAGATATCAGCATGAATGATTCAAGCAGCAGCCCTGGCATGGATTCGCACGGGAGAACTGTGGAAAGGCCTGAGTTTGGCCTGCATGTCTGCCTGCTATCCCCGAGAGGGAAAATAGAGTTTATTTGGACTGAATCAGAGTTGTGAGAACAATTTAAGCCACTGGACTGTGACCAGGTTTTAACCTGAAGACGAACGAAGATTTGCTGAATGCAATCGGCCAGTCAGGACTTCCAGCCACCTCTGAACTCCCAGATTGTACAGAGATTCTGTAATTGTGACCAGAGAGCCCTTTGCCTGGTACAGTGGAATTTCTTTACATGTGAATGTGTTGTGTGCTTATAGTGGGTCGTGATTTGGTTCCCCACTGTGGTTTGAATTGTGTTCTGCTTGCTGGAAGCTGCATTAGAATTTCCTTACATGTAAATGTGCTGTGTGCGCTAGTGGGTAGTGATTTGGTTCCCCACTGTGGTTTGAATTGTACTCTCCTTGCTGGAAGCTGCATCCAGCCCCACGGACCGAATTCAAAATTATCTCTATTGGGCCTGGGCCTTGCCACATTGGCCCAGCCAGACTACCCGCTGCACAGAGAAAGCCATCGACGAGAGACCTGCCTGGACATCAGCCCCCTGCTCAGCACTTGAACAGGAACGACACCTCGGTGATTCGTGTGGGCCCCACTTCTCCGGGCACTCCAGCTCAACAACCTGCAGTTTCGATTTCGTCCTGCCTGTGTACAGTATTGGGTATCGTGAGTAAACATCAGGGTAGCTCCCTGCAACAACAGCTAAATCTAAAGTGTTGTCATCTGATTGTCTGGTTGCTTTTTCTTTCACGAACTGAGCCCTCCGGCTCCGGATTATGAATAGTGTGTGTTGTGCATGTTGCTTTCTTCCATCACAGGGCCCCAACCAGCTGCAACGTTCCTGGCTAGCCCATCGTCTCCCTACCTGCGTACCCAGAGGTGTGACTGTGTGGGGACTTAAAGTGCATGCATAACTGATTAATATAACCTTTAAGCCAATCAACCTGATTTCGCCCCTTCCTTGTTCAAGTCCCCTGAATAAATCAGATCAGACTTTTTCTGCAATTATTTATTTATTTATTGAATTTTGATGACCGGGTAGGCCCACTGGGCCCCGGAGGTCCCTTTTTCAGAGGCGACCCAGAAGTTACAGTTAATACATGTTAAAACAGAACATTCGGATACAGATATTATGGCAGGCAATCAGTCAACATGGACATATGACAGTAATAAAAAAGCTTCTTACATACTGGGTACCATTTATATTAGTGAGGTGCACAGTGTAGAGGAGCAAATGGATTAGCTGGGTCTCATTGTTACCCACCTAGGGAATTCAAGGGAAGGAGGGACAACTAACGTGTAAGTGCTGCCAGATCAGGTGATTGTGAAGACCTTGAGGTGAGTGCATAGGCAAGCAAGTAGTAAGGGGGAGTCAGGTACCATAGCATAAGCATTTACTCATGGCAAGCATGTGAGTCTTAAGTCTAGTTCGGAAACAAGTTAACGATGGAGCTTCCCGAACCTCCGATGGGAGGTTGTTCCAATGGGAAGGGGCAGCATGAGAGAAAGACATGGACCCTGCCTTGGTCCTCACCTTAGGGACCTCAAGGAGAGTTTGGCCTGAGGTCTGTAGATTCCGCTGATTTCGTTTAACAGTTATGAGTCCAGCTAGGCTTGGGGGAGGCATGGGGCTCATTAGCTTAAAAGTCAGGCAGAGAGTTGGGTACCGAAGGTGAGCTTCGAATGACGGCCAGCTAAGTCTTGATAATGACTCGTAGTGGTGGCTCCTGGAGTGGGATAGAGTGGCTAAGCGGACCACCTTATTGTACAAGGTCTGTAGCTTGCTGAGCTCCAGCTTGGCCACTCCCTGGAGTACAGGGGCCGCATAGGTGAGTGTAGGGAGAAGAACACTAGAGGCAATGGCTGTCCTGGCTTCTGGGATCAACTGATCCTTTAGCCTATAGAGGGTTCCGAATTTTCCATGGATGACCTTTGTGACTTGGTCAACATGTTGTTTTAAGGTGAAACCTTGGTCCAGGGTAAGTCCAAGGTATTTTGTGGAGGCAACTACTTCAAGGTTTTTACCCACCCTGGACTTGGGTTGAAGGAGTTGTGACCTATCTTGGCCAAGGGATCTGGGTCCAAACAGCATAACCTTTGTTTTGTTAGTATTGAGGACCATTTTGTTCATAGTGAGCCAGTCTTCAGTCTTGTGGATGTCCCCTTGAAGGGCTTTCCCAAGGTCGTTTAGATTATCTGAGGCTCTGTAAATCACCGCATCATCAGCATATTGGATGACATTGCTGCTCCCACAGTGGTTATGCAACTCATTTATGAATAGTGAGAATAATAAGGGGCAGAGTATAGACCCTTGTGGTACCCCTTCCTTAAGTGGCAGTGGATCGGAGATTTTGTCCTTCCACTTGACCCTGTGTGTGCGCCCTGTGAGGTAGTTTTTGAACCACCTGAGTGTGAGAGTGTCTAGGCCTAGCTGGCACTTTTTTTGGAGTAGGAGCCTGTGGTTTACCAGGTCAAATGCCTTAGAAAGGTAGATGAAAACCGCACCTGTGTTGGACCCTACGTCTATTTCTCTAAGTACATCAGCAGAGGACTTGGTTAAGGCAGAGTCAGTCTCGTGTTTGGCTCTAAAACCATGTTGGGCCAGGGAAAGGAGCCGGTGTGCTTCTACGTATTCCCAGAGTCGGATGTACACTAGCTTTTCCTGAATTTTTGCCATGGCACACAGCAAGATCAGCCTATAGTTCCCAAATGATTTGGTAGGCCTGCCCTTGTGAATTGGGACCGTATGAGCCTGCTTCCAGAGCTCAGGGACAGACCAGTCTAGAAGGGACCTGTTTATAAGCCAGGTAAGAGGCCTAGCTAGAGCTAGGGCACCGTCCTTGAGGATTCTAGTCTGGATGCAGTCAGTCCCCCCTGATCCTCTTGTTTTCAAGGATTTTAGGATGGATAGGACCTCTTTTACCTTAACCAGCCTCAAATGAAATGGTGGCAAGAACAGTTTCTTAAAGTCCTCTACGGTTTTCCCTTACTTCAGCAACCAGACTGTGGTTCCAGTTTGTGCCAAGAGTACTGTACTGTTGCCATTTACTGTGCATAGCCTTGTTTTACAGGGGGTCCCCAGGGTCAAGCCAGAGGAACCAGCCCTGGTGTCAAGTGCAAACAGTGTAGGTACTTGGTATGGTGTACAAGGGGTACTGTGAAGGTGATTATCGTATATTGCTCAAGCCACTAGAAGGGAAAGAGGGGGGGTTACAGTGTCCCGGAGGGCTGTGCCCATGTTAGTTTGACCACTACCAACCCTGACCTCCGGGTGGAGGCACCCATTGCAGAACCTAAGCCCCTTTACCTGCTACTAGCCAAGCAGGCAGGGGTAGTAGCCTGTGGGATAGTGCCACCTAGGGGTTACATCTTGGAGGCTTACCGCTGAGATTTTGTGCCTTCTAATGGCCAACAATTATGAATTACTGTTAAAGATTAATGGCTACCCCAGTAGAGATGGCTGTACACCAGTTGGTGGGGTGGTGTACTGTGTAGGAGATCAACCCCCAAAATGCTCTGCTTATGCTGGATATTCCCCTGGGTACCAGTAAGGACACTGTAGAGGGAGCACTCTCCAAAGCTGAATGTTTAAAAAACCCTGTGGTGGTGGGTCGACTGGCTAATTTGATCGCCTAAACTTTCATAGCCTTGGTAGAGTGTAGTGACCTCATGGACTGCTCTAAAGTGCCAGAGACTA
This sequence comes from Neoceratodus forsteri, assembly GCA_016271365.2. Lineage (NCBI taxonomy): Eukaryota > Metazoa > Chordata > Ceratodontiformes > Ceratodontidae > Neoceratodus > Neoceratodus forsteri. Next base: position 157,858,840 of record CM057456.1, on the reverse strand, counting down.
TTGCCTCAGAAGGGGTCCCAGCCACCTGGAGAGTGATAACAAAAGACAGTAAAGACCCTGGGGAGGACGAGCTCCCACCATTATCTGACACTTCTGAGGATAAATTTGCTAAGTTGTTGCTGGAGGAAGGGAAAACCATAGAGGACTTTAAGAAACTGTTCCTGCCACCTGGGGGTGTTGTTTCCCCAACACCCCCTCCCACTCCAGCACCTGTTACTGCCCCGCCTTCTGTGCCCATGACAATGCTGGCCCCTATATCTGTACCCGCCATTAATCACGACTCCTACTGAAGGCTGAGAATCTTCTCGGGCACCCTTCCCACCCCCCAAGGGGAGGATGACTGGGAGACTTAGATCGATTATATTGCCCCCTTGGTACCACAGTGGCAGTGTGCGAAGGCTGAGAAGCAAAAAAGAATCATAGAAAGTTTGAGGGCCCCCGGCCTTGAAGCCATTAAATTTTTGAGGTCCATGAACCCTGATGCATCTGCTCAGAAGTACCTATCTGTACTGGAAGGCAATTTTGGGAGCACCAAGTCAGGGGAAACTGATGTGGAAATTCCAAGGTACCAAACAATGGAAGGGGGAAAGTTTGTCTGTGTATGTTACTCACCTAGAGAAAGCTCTGCAGAAAGCTTACCGGAAAGGTGGGGTAGCCGCTAGTGATTTGAACCATGCGAGATTGGGGCACGTACTGCAACATGCCAAGCATTCTAAACTGCAGATCATCCTAAGGCTCCAGGATAGGGGAGGTAACCCACCTGACTACTGTGACTTGCTAAAAGAACTCTGGTATGTAGAAGGTGAAGAGGGAGATTGTAATTATGGGGTGAGTGCAGCCCAAGTGATCATGGCACCAGAAGGCCCTTCCGAAATGGAGACCATTAAGAGTGTCCCGCCATGGGTTAAACGGTGGGGGCAGGAGTTGCTGAAGGAAGTCAGAAAAGTACAACTGGGTGCATTCGCTGAGGTATCCCCTGCTGGCAGAGACCCTGGTCCCTGTCAGGACCCGACTGTTATAGGTGTGGGGGGTGCACCCTCAGGCATTCTCTACTGAGGATGGCTTCTCGGCTGAGCTCAAGGAATTGACTGCCACAGTAAAGGAACTTTTGAGACATGGTACACTACCCACAGAAGTCAGATCACAATCTCCCGTTGATCCTCCAGCATTCCCTGCTATGTTTTCCCCAAGGATGCCCAGAGACAGTGTCATTTGTCACAACTTGGGCAAGGATGGCCATATGAAGAGGGAATGCCAATCTCAGAAGGACTTGGAGAAAGTGGTGAACCAGCTTCAAGGAGAGCTTCAGAAAATGAGTCCGTGGTCAAGAGGTGCACAAAATGACCGCAGTAAAGGCTTCGGCCATCCTAACTCAAACCCCTCTATGGCTAAATCATCTGTCCAGGCCCCTGCTGTTGTCCTTCCAGACTGGTCCTAGATAGCGGGCCCTTCAATAGAGACTAATGTGGCTGTGAATGGTATTCCTACTCGGGCTGTGCTTGACAGTGGGTCGTAAGTGACCACTGTGTTTCAGGACTGGTATGACGAACACTTATCTGATGTGCCCTTACAGTCCCTGGAAGGCCTACATGTGTGGGGGCTGAGCAACAAGTCTTATCCATATCTTGGATATGCCTGCCTCTGGTTGTCTTTTCCTGAAACTGTCACTGGCGTAGAGGAGCAAGTAGCGACACTGGCCCTAGTGTGTCACCCCACCAGACTGTATGATGGGGTTCCCCTGTTAATTGGAACAAACGCCCACATGTTTGTGAGACTAGCACAACTCTGCCATGAGAAACAAGAGCAGCTGACTGGATGGGCCTTAAGAATTCCAGCCTTAGTAAAAATTGCTTATGACTGGCATCAGAGACCCGATGAAGTGGACCCAGATGAGCCAGTGGGGATAGTGTGGAAAAAGGAAACTAACTCCTTGGTATTGGCCCCCAACGCCCAGTGTACAATCCATGGAGAAGTCCACCTAGAGAGAAATGTAAAGAACAAAATATTAATGTTGGATGCACCAGGAGATGGAAAGTTGCCAGAGAGATTATTGGTTAAACCCAGCATCTTGCCTGCTTGTGCCCATGCCTATGCACGAGTGATGGTCCAGATTCAGAATGTGTCAGATCGGGAGATTCAAGTGAACAGAGGGTGCACCCTAGCTATGATACACTGTGCTGATGCTGCCATATTGCCCAGCAACAAGTGCTCTGGTGAGAAGGAGAGTGTGACCCTGGAATTATTTAACTTTGGTGACTCCCCATTGCCAGCTGAATGGAAGGCTAGAATTAGCAAGAAACTCGGTCAGAGGAACAGTGTTTTCATTAAAAGAATGGGACATTGGGTACGTCCAGGGTGCAGAGCATCACATATGCCTGCATGATGATCGGCCATTTTGAGAGCGATCCCAACGTGTCACCCCAGGAGACAGATTATGTGAGGAGACACCTACAGGAAATGCTCGCTGCTGGTGTGATACAAGAATCAAGGAGCCCATGTGCCTCTCCCATTGTGGCTATGCATAAGAAGAGTGGGTCAGTAAGGATGTGTGTTGATTATCGAACCCTGAACTGGCGGACCATCCCCGATCAGTACACCAAGCCCCGTATACAAGATGCCCTGGATTGCTTGAATGGGAGCAAATGGTTTTTGGTACTGGATCTTCGCAGCAGATACTACCAGATCCTGATGGCCCCGGAGGACTGTGAGAATACAGCCTTCATCTGTCCTTTGGGGTTCTACGAATTCCTGAGAATGCCACAGGGGATTTCAGACGCCCCGGCCACCTTTCAGTAACTGATGGAACGTGCGGTGGGAGACATGAACTTGCTGGAATGTCTAGTGTACCTAGATGATGTCACTGTGTTTGGGCACACATTACAGGAGCATGAGACCTGACTGTTTAAAGTGCTGGACCGATTGGAAGACTTCGGCCTCAAGCTGTCCATAGAAAAGTGCCAGTTTTTTCAAACCTCTGTGAAGTATGTGGGGCACATAGTATCTGCAGAAGGGATAGAGACTGATCCCAGTAAGGTTGAATCACTGACAACTTGGCCCCAGTCCCATAATTTGAAAGAACTACAATGTTTCCTGGGGTTCTGTGGCTACTACCACAGGTTCATAAAAGACCATTCAAAGGTGATTCGCCCACTCTTGAATCTTACCCAGGGTTACCCTCCTACCAACCAAAAATATAAAAAAGGGTCTGTCAAAGAACCAGAGAAAGTGTACTTCTGCACAGGTAAACTTTTTGGGCCCTACTGGACATCCAAATGTGAAGCAGCCTTTCACGAAGTCATATACCAGCTCACCCACACCCCCATCCTCACCTATGCTGACCCCACCGAGCCCTATGTGCTGCATACGGATGCCAGTCTGCAGGGTCTAGGAGCTGTGCTGTATCAAGCCCATGAGGATGGTTTGAGACCAGTGACCTTCGCCAGTAGGAGCTTGACCCCGGAGGGGAAACTACCCTGTGCACAAGCTGGAGTTCCTTGAGCTAAAATGGGCCATCGTCAGCCAGTTTCATGAATACCTCTATGAGCAAAGATACTGGTGAAGACTGACAATAACCCATTAACTTATGTACAGACTTCAGTTAAGTTAGACGCCACTGGGCACCAGTGGCCTTCCGCCTTATCAACCTATGATTATGCTGTTGAATACAGGCCAGGACTGAACCATATTGATGCCAACGCCTTGTCATGAAGGCCAGTTTCCAAGACTGATTGGATCAGGCTGTCTGAACCGGACATCCTAGCCTTGTGCCAAAAATTTGACAGATGAACAGATGTCTGCGGACACAGTGGACTGTTTAGTAGATTGCTTAGGCCCTCCCGATACCTGCATAGCGGCTGCCTATTGCCATTTTTCTGCTCTAGATATTAGTGCACTACCTCAGTTTGACAATGACAGCTTTCAGTGGGCTAAATCCCAAGATCCTATGATTCAACCTGCACTTCATGCCCTGCGTGTGGGGAAAGATGTGTCCAAGTTGCGTTCCCCTGACTTGCGAACTGCTCTATTGTTTAAAGGCGGCCCCAGGTTGAAGCTACTCAATCAGTTGTTGTACAGAGAGACAATGGATTGTGGCAGTCAAGTAGACAGGCGGCAGTTGGTCCTGCCCACGGCCTTTAAAGATTTGGTACTGAGGTCCCTCCACAATCACATGGGGCACCTTGGCATTGACAGAACTCTCTACTTGGTACGATCTCAATTCTACTGGCCCAAGATGGGGGCCGATGTTGAGCACCATGTGAAGACCTGCAGTCATTGCTGTAGTAGAATAGTCAAATCTTGCAGGCATTGTGTGTTTTTCTTTTCACTCTATACCATTTTCTTCCCTTTTCTGACTATCCTTTCTCTTTCTCATATCAGGGTGGCCAACCTGATATTCTTGGTCATTTTCTTTTCTATCCCTTTCTTTTTAAAAAGCCTGCCCCTACCCCCAGGAAACTAGCACAACGCTAGTGCTTCAAAAGTCTAAAAATGTTTAAACACATTTCCCTGTAAGTTTAGTGGCTCTAGGCTTGGAAAATGAGTCAACAAAGCAACAAACAAGTAAACTCAATTTGAGTGTTTTAAGGCTCTGTGCAACGCTCCAAGTAAAGGAGTTTGTGCTGATAAGGTACTTGCAGCCAGGAAACAGGGAAGTTAAAAGAAAATACGAAGGGGAAAGAGAAAGAGATTATTGTCTCTGTGTTGCTCTTATAAGGAGGTGGACTATGTATGGGGACAGCTAAGAAGGCGTACTTGGGCTGCTTTTTGTAAAGCAGAGCAAAATGAAAGGTTTTAGCCGATGGCTAAAGGGTTTTTAGTAGGAAAATAGGTATGAGACTTATTTGAGAGTTGCAGAGAAAACACTGTATGGAGGGAATTATGAAAAAAGAAAGCTATGAGACTGGAAACAATGTTTGCCAAGTGAAATTTGGAAATTAGCCCAGAACATGGTTATTCCTAGGTCTTGCAGGAATAAATGGATAAAAGGGCATCCACTTATCTGTTTAATACTTCCAAGACTATTGATAATTTACAGAGTATTTTTATGGTTGCAAACAAAACAAACAGAATAAAAACAGAAGTAAAAAGTAAATACCAGGCAATGCAGTGTGTTGTCAAGGGGTCCTGCTTTAGGGCTGGTGGCCCCTGAAATGCCTGTTTATATAGTACTATGGTGCGTGATGTCACACAGTGGGAGGAGCTACTGTAATGCTGTGGTGTCATCTGTCATGTCATCACTTCATAATTAAGAGAATTTTGCCTTGTTCTTTTCAGTTTATCTAGATATAAATTATCATAGATAACAGAAATAAGGATAGCATTGGGCTGCAAGTGCTAGAACTTGGTTTTAATCAATGTAATGGTTATAGAAGGCATTTTTCTTGTTAATTAGATGATCACCTGACCTCTGATGTAACCACAGGCTGATATAAAAAGGGTTCCACTAGAGGGCTAAGAGAGATAGGTGGTCAAGTAGCCTTCTGACCCCAAAGTATAGAGGACCCGAGTGTGCTAGTTTACACACTGGAAAGAGGAAACTATAGGAGTTCTTTTATTGCTGAGAAGAATGATATCCTGAAGATTGCATTAGTGTGATGGACTAACACTAATTTTCCTTTCTGTAAATATATATTTTTTTTTTTTATTTGGACCATTTTTCAAAATAAAATATAAACGTGAAGTTTGCATTTTTTATTCACTTGATTTACATCTCTTGGTCTGTCATTTGAACCCACACGGTTACAACTGCCTGCAAAGGAAAGCCCTGCCTCAGAAAGCTGCCCCCCTTGTCAATATTACTAACAGCACCCCCATGAAACTGGTCTGCAGACTTTGTGTTTAGAACCTGATCAGCAGAATATTGGCAATGTGTTAGTGGTTACAGATCATTTCACATGGTATGTGCAAGCTTTTCCAATTAAAGATCAGAAGGCCTCTACCATGGCCAAAGTGCTAGTGGAAAATTTCTTCGTCCACTATGGTGCCCCTCAGCAGTTCCACTCTGACCAAGGCAGAGATTTTGAAAGTCAGCTAATCAAAGAAACGCTCTCTCTATCGGGGGTGCGGAAGTCAAGAACCACCCCTTATCACCCACAGGGGGATCCTCAACCAGAATGTTTTAACCGCACCCTTCTAGACATGCTGGGCACCCTCCATCCCAAAGACAAGCTGAAGTGGAGCCAGCAGATTAGCACCTTGGTCCACGCATACAATTGCACAAAAAATGATGCTACTGGGTTCTCCCCCTACTGCCTCATGTTCGGGAGGGAGGCTCGACTGCCCGTTGATGTCTGCTTTGGGGTCTCTCCAGATGGGGTCCCAGCTGAAAATTACCTATGGTATGTACAGCAACTGAAAGCTCAATTGAACCATGCCCATCAACTGGCCCAGACAATGGCTGCCAAAAGAAATTTCGTCAACAAAGAGAGGCATGATAAAAAAGTAAAGGCTCAAGAGCTTTGGTCTGGAGACCATGTGTTATGCAATTTGGGACTGCATGGCAAACACAAAATTGCTGATAGGTGGCACCATCTTCCCAATGTAGTAGTTGGAAAGTTGAATGATTTACCAGTGTACAAGGTGCACCCAGAGAATAACTCCAAAGCTGTCAAGACCATGCACCATAACCACTTGCCACCTATTGGCCAAGTCATAATTGAGGCTGAACCATCAGAGATTGATTCCCTGGGCCAGTGACTCATCCTGCTCCAAAAAAGAGACAGAATCAACCTACCCCAGTAGTTACAGATTTAAGGTTTCCCCCGCAGCAGGCCCAGAGTGATAGTGACTGTCAGTCCACCTCTGACGAAAGTGAGTGTGGCAATGCCTATTACCCCTCCTATGAATTGAGTCAGCAGTTTCAAAGTAACCCTATGACTAATTGTGAGGATGAAGCTCAGCCTTCTGGACTGCCCAACCCCCAGCTTCATCCTTGGAGCCAATTCTCCCAGAAAATGAAGTGCAAAGTATTATGTCTGAGGTTATGGACACACTGTGTTTTGTGGAACTGTGTGAATTGCCTGAAGGGGCTGACGGTCTGAGTCTCTCTGGTAACACACCAGAACTTGAACAATGTGAGAGTGTTGATAGCCCCCCTTCAGTGCCGCAAACCCTAATTGTGCCAGAGCCTCCTCAAAATGAGCAACCTGGGCCTCCGTCAGAAGATAATGAGCAAAGTGTTGTGGAAACCGAGCCTACAGAGCAAGGAGCTGACAGTGCTCCAAGTTTGGACATTCCCATCCATGCAGAGGCACCCCTCATAAGTGATGAAAGCTCCAAAGTTAGTGCTAAAAGTACAGAGACTGTGGCTGCTCCCCCCAGAAAGACTGGCCAAGCTGTCAAGCCAGTGCTACGCTTTAGTTATGATTCCCCTGGGAGGCCAGTGGAGTTGCTTCTCAGTGTGGTTCACAAAGGGGTTATGTTTCACCAAGCTCACTGCCCAAACTGAACTTGACGGCCAAGTCCAGGTTACTTGTTCTTCCCTCTCACCATGGTGCCCTTGCCCCATCCAGCCCCAAGTTAGCCGATAGGGAAGGGCCCCCTCTTATATTGTTTAATGTACAAGAAGTTATTAAATGAATCAGTATTACTTGTATGAAACATGCATAAGTATTATCAATATGGATGTAGTAATGTGAAGTATATTGAAAGGTATAGTAATGTAACAAGCCAATGATATATGTCTTGTTTATACTGCATTTTTGATATTGTGATGGTACAGACTTGACACGGATGCCAAGTTTTCTCCGGCAGGGAAGGGTGTAACCCCCCTACAAATGGGGGTTCCCAAAAAGTCTTCCTTGATCTTGTCTAAATGCTCACTGCCAGGCTGGCGTCCTGCATTTCTGCAGTTTAAATGTGATTGCCAGAGAGTGCCTATATAGCCTCTGTGTACGGTCTCTAAGAGCTGCCTGGATTGCAGTCAATCTAAAAGGGAGCTTGGTTAGAAGCTGTGCTTGTTTGCTGATCATTTGTTACAGTAGTAATAATATTACAGTTTGTTCTAACCTGCCTTCTTTGCAGCATGGACAGTTCTGTTTGTTTCCATCATCTTGGTCCTGGACTGCTGACATGGGCCAATCAGTACATTTGGGACTCTAAAATGGAGCCTGCCTACAGGGGCTTGGTGGGGTCAAAACTTGTAGGAATTGTAGTTTTTGCATTTTGGCACCTAAAATAACCTGGAGGGGGAGCCCTTGTTGTGACTGACTGACAGATCAGCCAACAACCTTTTGGATCATGGGGAAATTCCCAAGCTGCTTGCAGCTAGTTTCAGTTCTGAGTTGGGAGGTGAAGAGATAACAGCACGAATGATTCAAGCAGCAGCCCCGGTGTGGATTCGTGTGGGAGAACTGTGGAAAGGCCTGAGTTTGGCCTGCATGTCTGCCTGCTATCCCTGAGAGGGGAAATAGAGTTTATTTGGACTCAATCAGAGTTGTGAGAACGATTTAAGCCACTGGACTGTGACCAGGTTTTAACCTGAAGATGACCGAAGATTTGCTGAATGCAATCGGCCTGTCAGGACTTCTAGCCACCTCTGAACTCCTGGATTGTGCAGAGACTCTAATTGCAACCGGAGAGTCTTTTGCCTGGCACAGTGGAATTTCCTTACATGTGAATGTGTTGTGTGCTTATAGTGGGTTGTGATTTGGTTCCCCACTGTGGTTTGAACTGTATCTGCTTGCTGGAAGCTGCATCCAGCCCCACGGACTGAATCCAAAATCATCTTCATTGGGCCTGGCCTTGCCACACTGGCCCATCCAGACTACCTGCTGCACAGAGAAAGCCATCAAAGAGAGACCTGCCTGGGGATCAGCCCCCTGCTCAACACTTGAACAGGAACAACGCCTCAGTGATTCATGTGGGTCCCACTTCTCCAGACACTCCAGCTCAACAACCTGCAGTCGTGATTTTGTCCTGCCCATGTCCAGTAGTGGGTATCATGAGTAAACATCAGGGTAGCTCCCTGCAACAACAGCTAAATCCAAAGTGTTGTCATCCAATTGTCTGGTTGCTTTTTCTTTCACAAACTGAGCCCTCCGGCTCCGGATTATAAATAGTGTGTGTTGTGAATGTTACTTTCTTCCATCACAGGGCCCCAACCAGCTGCAACATTCCTCGCTAGCCCATCGTCTCCCTACCTGGGTACCCAGAGGTGTGACTATGTGGGGACTTAAACTGCATGCATAACTGTTTGATTAATATAGCCTTTAAACCAATCAATCTGATTACGTCCCTTCCTTGTTCAAGTCCCCTGAATAAATCAGATCTGACTTTCTGCATTTTACCCGATTGTGGCTCCAGTTTGTGCCAAGAGTACTCTACTGTTGCTATTTGCTGTACATAACCTTGTTTTACAGGGGATCCCCAGGGTCGAGCCAGAGGAACCAGCCCTGGTGGTAAGTGCAAACAGCATAGGGGGCATTCTGGTCAGTCACGTGTGCAACTTGGATTGGAGCCTTTCAGCTGCAGATCAGCTAGAAGCAGGGCAATCCTCAACTCCCTACAAGGGGCCTTTCTCCAGCAGTTTGTCAAAGAACCCACTAAGGATGGGGTAGTACCAGACATGGTGCTGATAGAAAGGGAAGGCATTGCAGATGCCACAGTGGCAGTCCCCTAGGAACCAGTGATCACTGTACAGTGTGGTAGAATGTTAAGACAGGAGCAGAAGCAAACCCCATGAGGACAAGGGCCCTGGACTTTAGAAGGGTGGATTTTAAGAAATGGGAGAGTGCCTCAGAAACTGACAGTAAGGGAGAACACCAGGCAGGGGTAGAGGAACAGTGGGGAAAAATAAGAGCGGCTATAGTTCTATAGGTGTGGCCAACTGCAAGAGATGCCCCCAAAGTCAGATCTAATTCTGAAGCTTTACACCAAAAGCGAGTTGGCAATTTAAAGAGCTAATGTACTGCCTAAAACTAATATTCCATTTTAAAAGCAGCCAACAATTACTTTTGTCCCCCCCTTTAATTAGAAGGTTGTTTACCTGATGTTAGTAGGTGTGATGTGTGGAACAGGTCTTAGCCTGGTAGCGGACATATCTTGCTCTACTGCCCCACACTACATCATCAGGATTGTGACCTCACTGACTGACATCACTGCTACTTTGGAACAGCAAGTGAATGACTGCCAGGTCATTCACATGCGACATCAGTGTCAGTGAGGTCATAATGCTGATGATGTAGTGTGAAGCAGCAGAGTTAGACATGTCAGCTGCCAGGCTAAGAGCTATTCCACACATCCAGTACAATATTATCACATAGAAGACTTTCTGATGAGCAAAAGGAAAAAGAAAAATACTTCAGAAATAAAAAGTTACAACGGACTATTTTTTTTTTTTTTGTACTTTATTTCTTCCCCCCGGGGTCCCCAGGTTGGCTTCCATCCTAGCCAGCTGTCCAGCCCTGTGCCCTGATATCAGACTGCATCCCCTCTTCCCCCATGGCTTACCCCCCGTGGTGGGGTGGTGAGGAGCTCCCCCAAGCTACTACTCACCTTGAATAGGATCCAGTTCAGGGAGCACCATTCAGGGTCAGGGTCTGCAGCAGGTGGCTTGTCATACAGCCAAGTGGGGAGAATTATTCCTCGTTTCTACTTCCCCAAGAGTGGGGTGTGCAATGATGGCTAGGGAGGGAGCACACACGCGTCTGCATGAGTTCCTCCCGGCACCTGCCACACTCAGTGCCTGCTTGCAGTGTTGGTGCTCTGACCCCCAGCTGCCGCCAGGTGTCAGGGATGCAACGACCACTAGATTCCCCCCCTCCCCAGAGAGGGAGAGCAGTCCCTTGGATGCTCAATCCCTCTCCGCCCCTGCCGACCCCCGGAGGCCTGTGCTCGTTCCGGAACATGGGTCACCGGCGTAGCGCGAAGTAAGGCGACCATCGCCTCAGCCCTCAGCACCGCTGAGCTAACTGACTACTAAACATTTTTATTATTTTCCTGTCTGCCTGTTCTGGCTCCACTAGCTCTTTAAACAACCAATCAGAAACCCTGACTAATGCAGAGTTAGGTCTCAATAGCTGCAATAAAGTTTGCCTCAAGAAATGGATAAGGAATGTGTATACCAAATCTAAAAGTAGGAAAATATTTTTCAAGATCTAGCCAACATTGTGACAATCACAGGATAGAATTTATGCACTTATTAGATCAATGCCAAGATCGTCAGCATCATGAAGCACAAATAGACTGCATGTGACATCATGGTGCAGTTTGCATAAGAGGTTTGTGGTATACAGCATGAAGGGTTATGAACCAATCAGAAGCCACAAGTTATGCTTATTTAAGTTACCATGATTGAGATGCTACTAGCCAAAGAAAGACATAGGAAGGAATGTACATGCCAACATTGATCACAGTTTGATCACTCGTTCTTAAAACCCATTACCTTCAATAGCAGTTTAGAGGCCTGAACATTCCATTAATTAACCTCAATATAAAATGGCTGCCTCAGAGGGACAGTGTTAAATATACAAAGAAAAAAATACAATAGCTGAAAAATAAAAACAGCAAAAACAATAGGTCTCCCTGCAAATATTTTGGGGTGACAAAATTATTTAAAAGAGGGAAAATGCAAAGGTCTCTCTCACCTCTAGTCGTTGGGTGATCACAATTTTTTTCTCCGTGATTTGGAGGCATAACCTTGGTAAAAACACATCCAGCAACTGTTTTTTCCCTGAAAGTATGAATACACCATCATAATCCATTTACTATTAAATCCTAAAGCCAGTTTGCTACCAACATAACTTAGATCAATGAGTTGGACAGTTACAAATAATTTTGCATTACTGGAGTAGTACTACATACAAGCTAAATAAAGAGGTCCTATGAAGAAAATTGAAGGAAAGGTTTTTTTTTTTTTTTTTAATGTTACAAACCATGATGTAGATGAACTGTGAAAGACTTAACACATCAACATTTATTTTGTCAACTACAACCTTCATAGAAGAACAAGGGAACATTTGTGAAAGTTATTTGCCACCAGCCCTTACAGAATGTCACACAGAGTAGTGGATAATGAGAAACATTTTTAAAAATGTTCAGAAGCAGCATCAGTGTTGAAAACAGAACCACACTCACAGAATAGTTACGTGTTTCCATGTGTTAAGTACATGTAGAACCGTGGTTGCTTGTGTAATACCAGTAGGAACCACAATAAAATACATAGCACAGTTCTCTAATAATCCATGCTTGCTCCAGCAATTCTTTGCTCAAGTGCAGTTCCCACGGCAGCCCAACAGGTGGCTGTAAAACGGTGCTGAGCTGCTAGCATCGTCTCACAGCCATCGTAAAACAGCACAATTCCCCTGATTTTCCTTCCCACCCACCCAGTGGACCACCATTCACAAGCGAATCACAGAAGGAGAGCAATACATATATATATATTTTTTTTATTATCTGTTTATTGCTTTTAAATAAAAACAATACAGGTGATCTTCTCATGTAAGAGAATAGGAATACAACAGTAGATACTGTTGATTTAACATTGTAAACACTTACAGTCTTGCACAGTAGGAGGTGGGGGAAAACCAAGGCCCCAATAAGCCATATATCAAACAAAGTCCAAAAGGTAATACCAGCCGCTTCATGGCGTAGGTCATAGTTCAAAAGGGGAGAGAACAAGGTAGATGTACACACTAGCCAGTAGTGCTGTGTTACCTAATCATAAGACGACATACAAATAAGATTCGCCCTGCCTCGTTCCCTCCTCCCCTCCACACAGCCAAAAATTATGTAAATTAATACATTTAACAGATTTAGCCCATTTAACAAGGCACTTACATTGTTTCCTTAAGGCCTCCTTACGTTTTACTATACTGGTCATACTACTCTGTTAAGAACACATGTCCCTAGGAAATAAATGGGGTAGCTGGTCATAATTGCAGTAACAAGATGTAAAAAATAATACTTAACTGATGTCCAGCAATCCCCATCTCCCAAGGAAACCGTCGGCCCCTTTTCCCAAAGTAGCAGCATGCAACCGGAATACACTTATTAATAAACTGTGATTTTATAAACTGAAAACAAGAACAGAGTCAATATTTTAGTCCCCATCTGAGTCCGAGTTCAAACACTCAGATTGCTTGGGTGGATGTGCTTGAAATTAGAGTTGTCTTCTCGGTCCAACGGCCTGCATCTCCGGGATCACTAAACTGCCAGGACTTTCCCCTGTAGGTCACTCTCAACCAGGCAGGCAAAAGAAAGGAATGCACTATCCCCAGATGACGTAACTTTTGGCGCACCGCATCAAACTGCTTGCGGTGGGTGCAAGTTTGAAAAGATAAATCGGGAAACAGTTTGACATCTAAACCTTGCACTGTCAGAGGATAAGCCGCTCTTGCAGCCGAAATCAGCATGTCCCGAATCTCTGGGCCATTAGTTTTCAGTACCACAGTGCGAGGAGTGTTGGGATCTGGAGGCCGCAACCTGGGTGTAACTCGAAAAGCTTGACGCAATTCGGACCACTCAAAATATTCTGAAAGACTCAAGTGTTTCAGCAAGCCATTGTTTCAGGTAAGATAACAGATTTGTGCCTTCAACGCCCTCAGCTAGGCCCACTATGCACACATTACCTGCACGAAGTGTGTTCTCCATCGCCTCCATTCTACCTCCGAGTTGCTGGTTTTACCTCGTGAGCTGGGCCATGGTAGCTTGCGTTGATAGGGAACGTTTGCTTCCGCTACCGATTAAGAGAATACTGTGATGGCAGCATCGTGCGTTTCTAGGCAAGTGAAAGTTCTTTCTATTTTGGAATCCATGGCATGGACCGATTCCAACATTGTCTGCCATGGTGGTTCTTTAGCACCTGTCACAGTAGCATGATCCAATAAATCCGTTTCCCTGCTCGGGGTAGCATTCGAAGTAGTAGGCCGCTGCGATCCGAAGCTCTGGGATACTGTGTTTTTATTGCACCCCATGGCTGAATTTGTTATCAATCTGTAGCTAAGGAGCCAAAGAAACTGAAGACCCTTTTCAAAATAATCTTTTGTGCCTAAAAAAGTGATTTTTGTTGGCTACTGTGGAGGTTGTAAAGCAGAGCAAGTGAAGGTGCTTCCTGCCTCGAAGCTGGCTCTCTGGCGCCCCCAGCAATACATAATTTTAATGTCAGCTTTTGTGTGTGTGTGGAGTAGTGGTCATCACTACCTTGGTAAATACACACTATGGTAAAGATGAGCCTGCACCTTCCATAACAGAAAGCAAAAATAACAGACAGTGAGGTAAACAAAACAAGATCAAAGAAAGAGGCTGCCTCTATGGGTGAAAAGAAAGTGAGAAAAACAAAAGGAAATCAAAGAAAGAGACTAACAATACTAGTCAAAACAAGTATTTGAAAGGTGAGAGCCATAAACGTCATGTTGTTCTATCTCCTGCTGCGCTAGATAATTTAGAGAGGAAAAAAGTAGTTAATACTCACAAAAATAATACTTGGTCTATGAAAGTTTTTCCAGATTGGCTCAATTCAGTACATTTGGAAATTGATCTAAAAATTGCTATAAAACAGTGCTGTGCTGAAAGTAGTTTCACAGCCATCTGTTGGCCTGCCGAGGGAACTGCAGGAACAAAACATGAAGAGCTACCCTAGCATGGTCCCATCATGCAGTGCACCCATATCTTGTAATGCACACAGATGGAAATCGAAGTACATAGCACCAATCCTAACAGTAAGTTAGGAGAAAAAGTACCATATCAGTAAATGTTTCCATGTTACAAAGCTTTAAACTTGTAAATAAAGATATTTTTGCAGAAGCTAAATAACTGCCCCAATATTTTCAATAGGTGTGTTTCAATTTTTTTGTACTGTGTTTACACCGTGTTTAAAGGCTCAGCATAAATCATTGCAAAACAAAATCAGTCATTTATTGACAGAATATTACTAATACAATGATTTCCATGTTACAAGAGGATTAAGCCACTTGAAACAATGGGTCTACTGTGGAATTAATCCATGGTTGGGTCATTGGATGCACTCTTCCTTCGGCCTTGTGCTCCAACCCCCTAACCATGGGGTAATTCCACAGTAGACCCATCCTTTATCATGGCTTAATCCTTACACAAATGCCTCTGGGCTGTCAGTAATTCATTTTTAGCACAGCAGGATACTAGAGTTGTATGTTCCAATATCTATAGCTGTATCCAGATTTTCAGAAGGTTGGATGCAGATCCATCTGGTGCCCATCTAGATGTACCTGGTGCCTACTCCACCCAGTTGCAACAATCAGATGCAGTTTATGGCAGCTAGTGTTATTTGTCTAGTAATACAATGATGGAACATGTTGTAGATTAGGAATTTGGTTTCTAGGCTAGCAAGTTGTACATATCTTTTGTTCCAGCCAGCCACCAGGCTGAATAAGGAGACCTCATATTCAGAGCATATCGTGCCTATGTTGCAGCATTTGCTCAAGCTACCCATAGAGTGGTGTACCGCCTTTAAGAGTGCTTTGTTAACTTACAAGGCCCTGCTTGGTTTGGGTCCTAGTTATTTTAAAGATCTCTGTCTGGCATGTTTCTGGTCACGCAATCCACTCTACAGATGTGTTGCTGTTGGCTGCCCTGAGATCATGTCTATAGCAATTAGTCAGGAGACAGGGCTTTCATAGTGGTGGCCCCGGCCATCTAGAACTCCCTTCCATTCGGTCTCAGGAGTCGTCCCTCCCTCAGTGGAGGCAATCAAGATGGGGCTAAAGTATTACCTATCTGCACAAGTTTGTGGCTCAGACTAGCATATTTATTATAATTTGCATTGCTTTTTGTTTCCACAGTTTGTGTGTTTTGTGACAACCTTGTCTGTATTTATCGTTTTACTGTAAAATGCAGAGAGCAATTGAACAGGAAGCTACAAAAATGGAATTGGCTAGAATCAAGGTTCAGACTGTTTGGACTAGCACATTTAATGGTCAAGAGCAGCCAATTTCTTCAGCCAGGCGAAGAGCGTAAGCCCCCCGAAAGTGTGGTGTGTACCTTGGGCCCCTTGGCCCAAATGGGACTGCAGCTGCCTATGTTCCTCTCCCTCCAACTTCTAGAGCTTCAACTATGCAGCAGAGGACCACAGAAAGAGCTGTAGGGACCTTGTTTTGTTTGTGCCTCTTGTACCATGTTGGAAAGCAGTTCGGGCTGCACATCAAATGTGAGCCACTGCCACCCACCGAGAACTGCTCTGACCACTGCCCACTGCAACCAGAGGACATTAATTAGTCCTTCCACCTGAAGTTGGGGGGAGGGGGGGGAAGAGACTTGCAAAAAAGTGAAGGAACTATCTAAATCAGAACACTGGGGCCAGTGCCCCTCCTCAGCCTGGCCTTCGCCATCTTTGTGACCCCCCAGAAAGTACAGTTACATAAGAACTTAGCGTAACAGTAGATCTTAGAGAGAAGCTCTTGCAGCAGGTAATTACACGTAGGACTGGTGCTACCTGGTGGCAGATCATAGCAAAACTTTTCCAGCAGTACTTAGGGGACTGCCCACCTCACGTCGGCTCCACCCTTGTCATCCCATCCAGTATATAGGAGACAGCGCCCCCTCATGCTCCAGTTCTTGGATGTTGGAACGGCAGATCGTGCATGAGGTTGCAACAATAAGGGAAGAAAAACCAGTCCACACTTCCCTCGCCAAACAAAGGAGTTGGGGTGGCCAATGCAGTAAGAGCCTAATCCTTGGGGAATGGAGGGGGGGAAACGTTATACCTGCTGCAACAGCTTCTCTCGAAGATCTACTGTTATGTTAAGTTCTTATGTAACTGTACTATCTTACTTAGAGAGGACGCTCTTGCAGCAAGTAATTACATGTAGGACTGATTTCCAAGCAGTATAAAACTAAAGACAACTATTTGAGAGAAGGAAAAGGAAAGGCAAGGAACAGAATGTCAGGGGAAATCCCTTAGATCATCAAGCCCTGAAGAACAGTTAGGCCGAAACCAGCTCTGCATCTGGAGACTATATCCAGACTGTAATGCCTGACGAAGGTATGAACAATGCGCCATGTAGCTGCAGCACGAATGTCCGCTGTCTTTACCCTCTTGAGAGCTGCAAATGATGTTGCTACTGCTCTAGTGGAGTGAGCTTTTATCGAGCCCTAAAGGGTCTTGCCATGTTTTTGGTAACAGAAAGTGATGCAATGCACCAGCCAACGCGAAAGCGTCTGGTGACCAGGCAGCCTAAGGACCTGGAAGCAAAGGATAGAAACAACTGATCAGATTTCCTGACCTCCTTGATTCTGGACAAATAAAAATGTAGAGCTCTATGAACATCCAGGATGTGGAGGACAGCCTCCCCTTTATTAGAATAATTCAGGTAGTACACAGGGAGCTGAACTGCCTAGTTCAATGTGAACTCCGACACCACCTTGCGTGCACCTAGTGCACAGATCTACCCTATCCTTGTGAAAAAAAAAAATCAGGTAAGGCTCCTTGCACATGAGCGCCTGAAGATTGGAAATCCTCAGAGCAGAAGTAACAGCAACTAAAAACAGCGTTTTCCAAGAGAGAAAATGCAGCTCCAAATTCGTGACTGGTTCAAAGGGGGGAGCATCAGCTTCTCCAACACAAAAAGTAGATCCCACAGAGGAACAGGATTCTGCATAGGGGGTCTGATGTGCAGGATGCCTCTGAGAAAGGACTTGGACACCTCCAATTGAGCCACTGATCTGCCTTGGACAGGGGCGTGGTAGGCAGAAAGAGCGGCCAGGTGTACCTTAATGGAGGCGTAACAAACCTGACTCAAGGAAAGCAGGTACTCTAGAATTGTATTGATTGGACAGACCAATGGATCCAGATGTCTTGCTGTGGCCCAAAGACACAAACGTTTCCATTTCATAGCGCAAGTAGCTCTCATGGAGGGTATCCTTGCCTCCACCAGGACTTGCTCCACCTAATCAATCAGAGACTCAGAACCTAAGCTTAACTAGGTCCTGAGGAACCAGGCATGCAGGTGGAGAGAAAGCAGGTTTGGATGAACCAAGGACCCATTGTCTTGAGAGAGAAGATGTGTTGAGACTGGTAAGGGTACAGGAGGTTCCACTGAAAGATGTTGTGGAAAGGGGGACCATATCCGACAAGGCCACAGTGGAGCGATCAGGATCATAGTAGTTCCTTCTGACTGTGCTTTGAGGAGAACCCTCTGCAGAAGTGGGAAGGGAGGGAAGGAAGGCATAAAGGAACCTCCCTTTCCAAGAGAGGGACAACGCGTCTTGCCAAAAAACACCAGGCCCTGGCTCTAGCGAGCAGAAACTGGGTAGTTTTGCATTGTATGGAGATGTGAAAAGGTCCTGATCTGGGGTCCCCCACCTGGCGAAGAGATTGTCTGCCACAGTTTAAAGGAGGGACCATTCATGGGCCTGCAACCTCGATTGGTTGAGAGCATCTGCTAATACGTTCTGGATCCCTGGAACGTGAATGGCAGAAATGACCAAATGATGAGTGCAGCCCAATCCCAAACTCTCATGGCCTCTCAGAGAGGATAAGAGTGGATGCCTCCTTGTTTGTTGATGTAAAAGACCACTGAGGTGTTGTCCATCTGGACAAGAAAGTGACCCAGAAGGATAACAGAGTCCACTGCCTGCAGCACATACAGGACTGCTCTCAACTAGAGGACATTTATGTGTAGACTCTTCTCTGATAGGGACCAGGAACCTAGAGTTCTGTGATCCCCCAAATGCACACCCCATCCCGTGTTTGAAGCATCCATAGACAGTCTATGAAGGGATTCCCAGCTGAAAAGGAACTCCCTCCAGGAGCTTCGAGGATGACATCCACCAACGAAGTTCCCGGCGGACTGGCTCCGTGACTCTGACCTGGACATTGAGGTTATCCTGATTTTGGTCCCACTAAACCTTGAGGGTCCACTGAATCATTCTCATCCACAATCTGGCAAAGGGAACAGAGACTATGGCTGCTGCCAGGTGGCCTAGCAACCTGAGCAGTAGTCTGGCAGGTACTATAGAAGCTGAAAGGATGGTGCCGACTATAGCCCGAATGCGCTCTACCCGGTCTGCTGGCAAAAACACTTTCCCTTGAATAGTGTTCAATAATGCCCCTATGAACTGCAGGCATTGAGTGGGAGTCAGAAAGGATTTGTTGGGATTTATCGTGATGCCCAGATGCAGACACAGAGCAAGGGTGTCTCGAAACGTGTCTTGAAGGCGATCCCTCAAGGGAGCCAGTAGGGGAACACAAAGTGGCCCATCCTTCACAGTGCTGTGGCGACCACTGCCATGCACGTCATGTAGACTCTTGGGGCCAAGGAGAGACCAAAGGGAAAAACTCAAAACTGAAAGTGTCTTCCTTTGAATCGGAACTTCAGGAACCTTCCATGTCCCTTGGTGATGCGAATATGCAGATAAGCATATTGCATGTCCATAGACGCCAGTCTCTTCCAGAAATCATGGTAAGTAGACTGGAAGGGGAGACCATCCTGAATATTTTGTAGGAAACCCACAGATTCAGATAGCTGAGGTCCAAGATGGGTCTCAAGTCCCCCGTCACCTTCGGGACCAGGAAGAAGTGGGAATAAAAGCCTGAGTCTCTCTCTCTGCCAGAGGTACGGGTTATATGGCCCTTTTGGCTAGCAGAGCCTGAATCTCCCGTCATATCTGGTCTCTGTGTCCCCATGGGTGGCAGGATGGGGGTGGTCTCTCCAGAGGGAGCTCTTCGAACTCGATGGAATGTCCGTATTCCACGAGCTCGAGGACTCACAGGTCAGAGATCACTTCTCTCCATGCTTCTGCATATAGAGAAAAGTGGCCTCCCACCTGCTCTCCTGATGGTACATTGGGGAGAGAAGGGTCACCGGAATAGTCAAGAGTTTAGGGGTGGAGGAAAGGTGGCTGGGGCTGGTTTCACCTGTCAAGAGATGGAGGTCGTGGAGCCCTTGGCTCCACCTCTTCGTCCGAAGCCTCCCTGCTGAGGCTGTTGTTGAAAGTGGGGTTGCTGAGGCTGGTGTCCCCCTCAGCCACGAAAACAGGACCTGCAAAATTGTCCCTGTTTCGGGTGATACACTGACTGCACAGTACAGACAGCCTTACTGGAGTCTTGTAATTTCGAGATCTTCTCAGACTCTTCACCAAACAGAACAGAGCCTTTAAATGGGGCGTAGAGGGTTGAGGCACTGGCACCTTACCTCACACCACACCGGTGACCCGGGTTCAGAAACGGACTCTGGTGCTGGAGGGTCGGCAGGGGAAGGAGTAAGATTGAGTATCCAGAGGACTGCTCTCCTCCCTGGGGTGGGTTGGGGAATGGCGTCACTCTGTAGTGGCCCCCAGTGGAGACCAGGGGAAGCTCGGTTGCGGCGCACGTAGGGGAATAAAAAAAAAAACTAGAAAATGGCATCTCCTCCTACTGGATGATGGCCACCCAGACCAGTGCCTCCTCGAGCTCCACGACAGCCGACCCGGCTGCAGCAGCACCCAAGGCCAACGCCTAGGCCATTAAGCCATTTCTCCTTGGAAGAGGAGGACCCCACCCGATGCAGGGTTACATCGGGTTACGCTGAGGTGGCTGCGATGTGTGGTCGGAATTGGCAGTGGAGACAAGAGAGGTGAGCATCCTTGTGACAATTGGTCTGAAGGAGAGGTAGGTGGGGGTTGCAGGGGAGATAAACAGATAACACAAAAAAAAAAAAACATAAGAGGCGCCCAGAATGTTTGACTGAACATCTGGTGCGAACCCCAACACCTGGAGCCAGGAGTGATGCCGGAGACAAATTCCTGTGGCAGCCGCCCATGCCGATGTGTCTGCAGAGTCATACGCAGACCTCAAAATGTGCGTACCAATGTCCGAGCCCGTCTGGAGCAATTTTGCAAGCTCTGCCTTTTGCAGGCAGTCGGGCATGCCTTGCAGGATGTCCAGCCCTTGTTCCCAGAGGGAGTTCTGGAACTGAAACATTTAAGTCAGGAAGTTGAGACTCCCGATGCTGCAAGTGGCAGACGTGTACACCTTTCTGCCCAATAAATCCAGCTGCTTCGACTCACTGTCAGGTGCCTGGGTGCCCAGGTGTTTGGGCCTTGCGAACGGTTGTGAGTCAGCAAAATCACCACCAAGTCTGCGGCTGGATGTTCAGCCAGGAAGGGATGGTCCTTAGGTGCCTGGTAAAGACAATGTGCCTTCTTGGGGACCGCAGAGGATGAATGTGGGCACCTCCAGGTAGCCTGGGTAATGTCCTGAAAGGTGTCCACCATAGGTGGGATAACCACTGGCTTAAGGTCTTTTTGGCATAGGTATTTTGCCAACCTCAAGTGCTCTGGGTCAAGGGCCCCCGTATCCCACCCCATGTTCTCTTGAATGTGGGGCATGACCTCCATAAAACTGGGGTCATCCAGTGGAGATTTTGGTTGATCCTCCATGTCACCAGGCAGAGATTCAATGTTTTTTGGGGGGAGAAGAGAGTCTAAGTTGACGTACGAGTCCGAAGAAGAGGGAAAATGAGTATGTCATCATCTTCGTTTGTGCCGGTCTGGCGTAGGAGAGCATGAGGAGCTCGGAGAGTGGGACCGTCTACTCCTACACTTGTCAGTATGCTTACGAGGACACTGAGGTGAACGTGGCCTTCCAGTATCCTCTCCTTGTGGCTGCAGAACCTCTAATATCCGGTGGAAGTTCGAGAACCAAATCAGGTTGAGTTGGGGGAGGCGGGCCTGGTTTGGGGTTCAGGTCCTGCTTGACGGTGTCCCATCAATGGGAAAACAGTTCTTTGACCTGAGCCATATTCAGCCTGGGAGAGCTAGGGACTGGCTCAGGCATCTGTGCCTCAATGCAGTCGTCAGCACTGGCATTAGGCCGGTCCAACATCAGCTGAATGGGTGACAATGGCGGGGATATTGGTAGGCCGTGAAGTTCTGAAGGCTGCCGGGCCGGCGGCTGATCCTGAGACAGAGAGGTGACCAGGGGCGTCATTTCAGCAAAATCATAGGGGTAGTAAGGTAGGGGAGGGGCACAATGTGGGCGTGGCCACAGTGTGGGCGGGGCCAGAGAGGGTGACATTTGCAACTCCCAATTCTAATAAGTGTACCCTTCAGCTGTCCCCACCCCTGGCCTGTCACCTACCATCTCTTAGGACTTATCTAGTCCCCAGTTGCTCCATGGTGCACCCCAGGGTGAGATCACTGGGTCTGGCTACACCCTGGCAGAGACCAAAACCTCAATTTGGGGAGCCTGATTGGTGGGTGTGGGGCCTGTAGGGTACCAGCATCATCCTGCTGCCCTGCCATTTTTTTTCCCATGATTTTTTACTCGCTCATCTCAGAGTCAGTGGTGACAACTTCACATGCATGTGTGCAACAAACATGCAGAAGCCGGCAACACACCCACTGCAAGTGCTGGCCACTATGATGCCTTCCACGCTACCGTAGGAAGTACTTGTACGGTGGCACAGACAAGTCCTCTCCTTCAGAGAAGGCCAGAGTCTGCTGGGATGCTGGAGCTCTCTCCCTCCGATTGTCCCTCCAGTCACCGGGCTCAATCCTGAACCCTGGGCCACCAGCGTCATGGCAGGCCCTTCTACTGCTCTAATGGGATAGCTCCATGATTTTATCATACTTATTGTGTGCATCTCACAACCTCTTGAAAGATGGGATAGAAACCAGCCCATTGGCAGAGTGCGCTGGGGCCGAGTTCAGGAGTGAGTTTGGATCCTCAGGGGCCAGTTGGAGGAAGGAGGAAGAGGAGGAGGGGAGGATAGGAACATCCCAGAAGATGCTTCCCTCCAGGCAGAGAGGGTCGTTGCCTTGGCTACAGGCGCTGCCTCCTAGGGACCATGGTGGCAGGCGCAGTGATGAGCAGGCAGGAAAGGGAGGTTATCAGCAGGGTGCATGGGTATCATGCCATTTTGTGCATCCCTGCTTTGCCCCCCCAGCATGCTGATAACCTGTGCGAGAAAGGGAATGAAAAAGCCACAGTGTTCAAGGCAAAGGACCCCGGGTACCTCTGCTCCTTGTTTGTCCGCCACGTGACTACTCAATGAGACCTGGGATGTTTGAGGGTATATCCCCCCTGTCTTCCACAAAACCCCAGTGAGGGCATCATTAAGGAGCAGTGGTGGCATAGAGACATGGGTGAATCAGCCTGTGCTTTCGGGCTCCTGACAGAGTGAGCACTGGAGTAGAAGTATGCAAAAAAAACTTCCGCAGGTGGAATGTAAGTGGAAATGTGACTTGTGTGGAAATTCCACCTGCGCTGCCCAGTTGACCAAAATAAATAAAATAAAATTAATCCTGGGTAGCTAGTGGTCCCTCCCCCCACCCGATCACCTACCTGCCCTATGTGTATTAAAAAAAACAACCCTGGTGGTTAAAGGTCCCTCCCCCTGCCCGTTCAATGTGTATTTTAAACAAAACAATACTGGTGGCTAGTGGTCCCTCCTCCAACTGATCATCCGCCCCTCCATGTCCAGCAGCAGTCAATAGACATTTAACCCCATCCCTATCCCTCATACATTAAAGAATATTTCTTCCCTGGTTGTCTGATCCCCAGTATGTAGTGGTTTTTAATTTTAGCTAATTCTTTGGTGGTCTAGTGGCCCCCTACCCCCCAACCCAGTAGGTAGTGTCTCACCCAGCTCCCCCAACCCGAAACAGAGTGGGCCACGAACACAGCCCTCCACTCTCCTCCATGGCTGGCAGCCCTCTGAGATGTGAATGAATATGGGGGGGTGGAGGAGATGGGTGGGACACTACCTGCCAGAAACAGGGGCACTTAAGTTTTAAAAAAAAATAACACTATATACTGGGGATCGGGATAGGAAGGGAGGAGGGTTCATTAGACCACCAGGGAAAAATATTTTTTAATATATGGGGGATAGAGATGAGGGGGTTACATGCCAGTTGACTACTGCTAGACATGGGAGGGGGTTGGGATCATTAACTACCAGGGTTGTTTTGCCTAAAATACCAGCACTCTCTTAACCTTGGCCATCCCCCTTTAACCTTATGCTTCCATCCCATCTCACAGACTCTGACTCCGCAACAGCAAGCAAAAGCAATGAAAGCACAGTTTTCTTTTTTTCCTTTATTGTTGCTTACTGTTCTTCTCCTTCAATCCAGGCTTCTCTGGTCAATTCTCCAGATCCAACTGATCATCTGTCCTGTCCCAGACCAATCCCATGTCGTCGTCGTGTCTCCAACTCGTCCCGCGCTCCTGCTGCTCCAGTCCCAACTGTCCTCTCCGGCCTAGAGTACTGCGCCCGCCCGGTGCCCGGCTGCCTGCCCGACCGATTAAAATAAAACCCCAAATCTGACACCAGCACCTCCTAGATCCACTTTCCTCGTGCCTCCTCGTCATCTCAGCCTGCCCCCTGCGTTGACGACTCCTCTGACCGGAGAATTGGCGATGCGATCATGAACCGACGACGAAGAAGTCGAAATTCTTCAAACCATCTACTCCCGATCTCCCGCCTCAGAAGTGATACCCTGTCTGCTGTGCTCGCACTTGCAGGGTTCTCCCGCTTTTCATGACGTTCCCTCGGCTTGTCCACCACGTCGTGACTAGTCCCACCCACTGCAATGGCCTTCCTGAATCCTAGCCAATCGCGGTACCAACCCCATCTCAATGCACACTGGGATTTGGAGTTTTACAGCATCCTGGCGGCACGTGGGGGGGGGGGAGGCGGACACTCGGGAGGCAAAAAAAAGAAGTTTTTTTTTTAAATTCGTCCAGCCAGCGGCTGCCAATGGCCAAGCATCCATAAGCCATGGCAATGGCAGGCAGGAGTCGCAAGCCCTGTCATAGGGGTCAAAAGGTTTCGCATAGGGTCGCGAATCGTACTTCTGGCAAGTCTAAATGACGCCCTGGAGGTGACGCAGTCGGCGTCCGCTCTGGCCAATGTCATTGGTGTTGGGGTAACCTTAGCCGGCAGCGGAGTGGTAGCTGGGAGACTGGCGGTGGGCCAGAGGTTCAGAATAGGCTTGTGCGTCCTGTCCAACAGCCGTTGATCAAACGCCGGTAGTAGGACTTTGATTTTGGAGGCAAATAAGAGGCCCTGCCAGATGAATGTCTGGAGGCCTTTTTTCCTTCCCGGGAGTCAGTACCGGAGACAGAGGCCGAGCGGGAGGAAGACTGACCAGAGTCCACTTTTTTCCCCTGAGAATTCCGGGGGACAGCGGATCTTAATTGGCTGAAGAGAAGCCGAGGAGCCGGTGGTTTTGGAGAGAGTAGCCAATCCAGTAGCAGAAGCAGAAGGCTTGAGGGTCGTCAGGCGAGACTCATGGCCTGAAGAGCTAGATTTGGAGGCCACATGTGAGCCAGAGGACCGGGACCGCGAGCGGGATCTCTCTCGTTCCTTGCAATTCTCTCAGTGCTTCTCTTTATGGTGTTTTTTCCTAGGGGGTGTAGAAGAATCCCCATCGGATGAGGAGTCTCTCTGCATGGCGGCCAGCTTATTTTGCGTGAGGAAAGCTTGGAGTGGCAAACTGCTCTCTGGTCACGATCGCAAAGTCTCTGCACAAACCGGGGATTCAAAAGCAGCTGGAAATCCTGATAGGCCAATCGCATTCAGCAAAATCTTTGGTCTTCTTCAGGTATGAGCCTGGTAAAAATCAGTGGCTTACTTCATTCTCACAAACTTGGATTTAGTCCAAAATAATTCTCTTCTCTCCCTCTCAGGGGCAGCAGGCAGACATGCAGGCCACAACTCAGGCCTTTCCACAGTTCTCCCGCGCAAAACTACCCAGATGGCTGCTTGACTTAAGCTGTTGCCTCTTCAGCTCCCAACTGAGATCTGACTCAACTGCCAGCAAGCCTGGGAATTTCCCCAGAATCCAAAAGGTTCGGTTGGCCGATTTGTCTTTCAGTCACAACAAGGGCTCCCCCTTCAGGTGCAAAAAGGCACCAAAATCTCAAAACTACGATTCCTACAGATTTTGACTCCAGACAGCTCCTGTAGTTCGGCTCCATTTTAGGTCCCACCAGAAGTGTTTGGTCCAATTCGCAGTCCAGAACCAAGATAGTGGAGATTAACAAAACAGTCTGTAACCCCCCTGCAAATGGGGGTTCCCAAAAGTCTTCCGGGAGCTTGCTTGAATGCTCCAAGCCTAGATGGTGTTCGGCGTCTAAGGCGTTTATCTGTGAGTGCTTTTAGAACCTCTGGTACTGTCTCTAAGAGCTGTCTGCCTACAGACATAATTAATTTGGATGGGGGTCTGTGTGTTTCCCTGCTCAAGTCCCACTCGAGCTGCTGCCAAATCGCTCCGTTTCTGCAGTCGCTAAGTGGGCAGAAGGAGCACTCTTCAAAGATGTAATTGTTTGCTTGTAACCTGTTAGAGTGATAATGAAAATGCAGTTTGTTTTAACCTGCTTTCTTGTAGCAAGGACAGTGCAGAGTAGCTCCCTCATGTTGGTTCTGAACTGCCAAATTGGACAAATCATTGTGGGGATCTTTTAAACTGGAGCCTGCTCTGGGCAAATCAGAACTTGGACTCTCCTCTGGAGCCAGCCACAATGGGACTGTATGGCAAATGCCTCTGGGAATTGTAGTTTGGACTTCGGCGCCTTTTTGCACCAACAGGGGGAGTCTGATTGTGAGCGACAGCCAAACCAGCCAACTGAACTAGCAGGAACTCAAAGGAAATGCCAGTCTCTGTCTACTGGAAAGAGGAGATGAGTTGAGACAGTGAAAAGAGAAGGAGATATGAGCTACTGCGCTGTACAGTTTCACACGGAAAGCGCATGTAAAGCCCTGAGTTTCAGTCTGCATCCTGTGCAAGCGCCGGTTCAGACTGAATCCAATCTGTGAGGAGAATCAAGGAGATCTTAAGAGTAGAAACCAGGCTCACCCTATAGAAGACTGGAGAAATTGCTGAATCGTGCTCGGTCTGTCAGGAACTGAAGCTGCTGTGTGTTCTTCCGGGTATCATGCAGTAATTGCGGTCGGGATCGAGAAGCAGCCTGCCCGGTATAGTACTTTCCTTTTACATGTAAATGTGTGTAGTGCTGGTGGGGAATTGCGTTTCAAATCCCCTGTACAGTGAATTGAGTGCATGAAGCTGGAAGTAAACCCCAGCTTAATCCGGACTACTTCCATTCGCTATAAACTGCAGTAGGGTCCAGTCATAAGGACCTTCTCCACATGGTCTGTTCCTCCTGGCAATCCAGGAAATCTGCCTTCCATCTAGTTTTCAGCATTGAGTTTGTGAGTACAAGCAGGATAGCTCCCTGCCATCTGTTTATCAAATTGCAAATGTGTCATCTAACTGTTGCTGTTTTATTTCTTCACGAACTGAGCCATCCGGCTCACAATTGGGTATTGTGCAAGTGTTCTTTCCATCACAGGGCCCCAACCAGCTGCACCGATCCTGGCTAGCCTCAAAATACCATCCTGGGTACCCAGTGAAATGACAATTTGGGACTCTGAATATGTGCACAGTACAGTGATTATTAATGTGTTTAACCTAATTAACCTGATTCCCCCTTCCTCGTTACAGCTCCTTAAATCAGATCCGTTTGTTTCAGCAAAGTTAAACTGACTGAGGTATTCGTTTATATTAAAGTATTGTACTGTGGCTTTTGCACTGTGTCATCTTATTTTACAGGAGGTCCCCAGAGTCCAGTCGACAGAGCCAGTCCTGGGAGTAAGTGTACATTGTGAAGATATTCCTGATACATTGTATGGGCTACTAGTGGGAAGAAAAGGGGGGTTACGGTGTCCCGGAGGGCTGTGACCAAGTTAGTTTAACTACTGCAAACCCTGACCTCTGGGTGGAGGCACCCGCCATTGGACCTAGGCCCTCAACCTGTTAGTAGTTAGGCAGGCAGGGGTAGTAGCCCTTGGGATAGCGCCACCTAGGGGTTACAAGTCCTTGCTGTAAAGAAGGCAGGTTAGACAAACTACATTATCACTAAATGATTTTCAGCAAATAGTTACATCTTTCAACACAGCTCCCTCTCCGATTACTTATGACTGCAATCCAGGCAGCTGTTAAAGAGACAGTGTACAGAAGCTATTCAGGCACTCTCTGGCAATCACATTTAAACTGCTAAAATGCAGGACACCAGCCTGGCAGTGAGCATATAGGCAAGCTTAAGGAAGACTTTTCGGGAACCCCCATTCATAGGGGGGTTACATATAGCTTAAGGGGCAAGGAGCAATTCAGGTAAATTTAAACTGTAGGCCGTATGGGTTATGGGCTTTGTGCTGATGTGTTGGATGATTTTAACTGAGGGCTAAATGTTGGAACTGCTGTTTTTCTACCGCTGTACCACAACCTAAATTCAGAAAGGGTGTTATGTAGGGAACACGCTACAGGGGAAAAGGCAGATTCAGTAACCTCAACCACAAGTTGTCTTTTACTGTGTTTCAAGTGGGGAGAAACTAAACCAAAATATATCGAGAAGGGCTCAGTAGGGAACACACTAATTTGTTCTCAAGCTGCTGTCTTTTTGCTGCGTTTCAGTAGGGGAAAACTAAATTTAGTTTCAGTAAGGAACTGTAATTGGGCCAGTGGGAAGTAATTGCACCGGAGTAAGGGTAAAACTGCTCTGATATGTTTAAAGGGCAAGCTGCCTAGGATGGTAAGCCCAACTTGTGTGTGTGTGTGTGTGTGTGTGTGTGTGTCGGGGGGGGGGGATTTATCAGTGAACTGGGGAAACATGGACAAAACTGGAAAAGGAGAATGGGAGGGGGATAGAGTATGGGCAACCTTCAGCTATAGTTGAGGGAGGGGCAATGGTGGGATGCAACAACTGCAGGGCAGCAATCTTTCTTAGAATTGCATGGATATTGGGGGGATGATGTGTGTGTGTGTGTGTGTGTGTGTGTGTAGGCAATTAATGCAGCTTAGGAAGGAGATCAGACATCTGCAAACTGAGTTGGGTAGGGGACTGTGGCCAGCAGTGGAGGGAAGTGCGGCAGGAAGGGATGGTAGGAGGGCATCTGGGGGAGTCAAACAAATCAAATCAGGAGGGGAGGATGAAGAGCATAAAAAGGGTGGCAGATGGGGTTCCAAAGCAGGAGGGCCCAATACAAAGGCCAAGCAATGGCATAAAGAGGGAGGAATGGAAGTGGGTAGGGGAAAGGGACTCTAACAGTCGTAGTGTCAATAGTAGTAGGGTGGAGGAAATAATGTATGGCAGTGAAGGGACATCGAATAATCGGTTCACTGTATGAGCAGGGTTGGGGGTGGTTGTGGCGTAGTAGCTGAAATAGTCCGGGGGACAAGAACAGGAGATGGGGGATGGGAAGGGTCAGGTAAGGGAAGTTGTGGGGATGGAGGGGAAGTATGAGATGAAAGGAGTAAGGATGCATCTAGGGGAGGAGTAGGTAGAGCCCGGTGGGAAGGGGTAGTTAAGTCAGGGGGGAAAGGGGGAGGAAGAATGTCAGATGACCTAAAGGTGGGCAAGCAATGTGAGAAGGCAGTAAGTAAGGCTGGGGGAATACTGGGATGCATAGGAAGAGGCATCAATAGTAGAAAACAGGAAGTTGTTATCCCTCTGTACAGACAGTTGGTGAGACCCCATCTGGAGTACTGTGTGCAGTTCTGGAGACCCCATCTCCGCAAAGACATAGACAGAGTGGAGGCTGTGCAGAGGAGGGCAACCAAAATGGTGCAGGGTCTGCACCAGAAGACATACGAACAAAGACTAAAGGAGCTTAATATGTATACCCTTGAGGAAAGGAGGGAGAGAGGGGACATGATAGAAACTTTCAAGTACCTCACGGAATCAACAAAGTCCAAGAAGGTAGCATCTTTCAGAAAAAGAGATGTGCAAGAACAAGAGGGCACAATTTGAAGATAGAGGGGGGATGGCTCAGAGGTAATGTGAGGAAGTATTTTTTCCACAGAGAGGGTTGTGGATGCATGGAACAGCCTCCCTGAGGAGGTCATGGAGTCATGAACAGTGGGGGAATTCAAGAATTCATGGGACAGACATAAGGCAGTCCTAGTGGGGGGTAGAAGGAAGTAAGCCGTTGGTTAACTAGGATCTGCAGCTTATCCGTTAGGTAAGAAAATGGGCAGACTAGGTGGGCCAAGCGGTCCTTATCTGCCATCAAATTCTATGTTTCTATGTTTAAGAAAGCTAAGTGGGTATAGGCGCTGGGGATGGTACAGCAGGGGCAGATGGGGGAACTGTGCTGGAGAAGGAGGAGTGGGAAAGATGGGATGGGGGGGCCAGTAAAAGTGAAACATATAAACAAGTGGGGATCTTAGTGCTAGAGGACTCTATACTAAAAGGGATCAGATGGGGAAGCAAAGGGGAGAGGCATAGTCGGTCGCATATGGGTGGAGGCCATGCCGGGAATGACAGCGGAACAGGTGGGGCAATCTGTTCTGAAATATGCTAGGAGGAGTAGGGAGAAACCTCATATACTCTTGCACTTGGGAACAAATGATCTGGTGGGAAACTATGTTGATGTAGTGCAGGGGAGGTCTGAAGAGCTGGGACTGCTATGTGAAGAAGCAGGACGGTCAGTAACATTCTCGGAAGTAGTCCCAGTGCCCAGAGCAAGCACTCCAAGGAAAATAGGAATTTAACATGTGGCTAAGAAGTTGGTGTCAGTCAAAATGGGTATGGGGTTGATCAGCCCAGTGGTGCGAAACACTGGATGCCTTACCGCCTCGCTGGCAGCCCATGTTGGGAATGGGCACAGGCGCAGGGGTCAGCAGGGAGGAGAAGGATTGAGCATCCAAGGGACTGCTCCCCTTCTCTGAGGAAGGGGGGTGTCAGTGGTCGGAGTATGACTGGCACCTAGCAGAGGTTGGGGGCCAGCACACCAATGCTGTAGATAGGGGCGGAGATGGGGCAGACGCCTGGAGGAGCGTGTGCGGTGGGTGCATGCTCCCTTCAGTGGTGTCATTGCATGCCTCATTATCGCAAAGGGAAGAAAATCAGGAAAAATGGCCCTGGTTGTGAGGTTTGATGGCCATCTGGTGGAACGCGCCACCTCTAGAGGGCATTACTACCAATGCTGGATCCGGTCTCTGGTGGGGAAAATAAGGGGCTCCCCACCACGGAGAGTAAGCTGTGCGTGGGGGTAAAAAGCGGTAATGGCCTGAAGTATGGAGGTGCGGAATGGATGGCAGCCAGAGGACAGGGTTGCCAGGTAGATGAAGCCAACCAGGGGCCAGGGAGAGAAAAAATCACCACAAAAAAAAAAAGAAAAGGCATGGGCTGGTGGGGGGGGGGGGAAGATATCTGGAAGGACAGTGATCTCTATGCTAAGGATAGGCTACACTTAAGTGAGGAGGATAGAAGGGTATTGCAATAGACTGGGGGAAACACAGAAAACAAGGAGTATATAAACTAGAGGAGGGGGTGGCGAGTGGGCAGGATTCATCCAGGATCCATAGAAAGGGAGGCCAAACAAGCTTGCCCCCCATACAAGCAACAAGGGACTTAGGGACAGTTCAGGAGAGGATACTAGAAAGGGAGAGCAAGTGGGGAGAGGCGGGATGTAGGGTAGTAACACCGAATGCTAGGAGTCTAGGGAACAAAACAGCAGAATTACAGACTCTCATGGCAGATGGGGACGTGGACATGACGGCCATCACTGAAACATGGGCCACAAATTACCATGACTGGGACCTGGCAGCACCGGGGTATAGGATATTTTGGAGGGACAAGATAAAAGGGAAAGGGGGGTTGGGGGTGGCGCCATATGTGAGGGAAGGGTTGAAGTGTGTCAAGGAGGAAGGGGAGAAGGGCAGTACGGAGTCATTATGAATGCAGCTCCAGGACTCCAAAGATAGGACTCTCTGGATGGGAGTGGTGTACAGGCCACTCTCCCAGAGTGAGGAGTTGGACAGACAGCTAGCAGGATAGATCAGAAGGGCCTTTCAAGGGCAGTATAGTGATGTGGGGGACTACAATTTGCTGAGAGTGGATTGGGGCACCCCATGAATAGGAGGGAACAGATACTTCTGGATGCCTTCCAAGGCAGCTTCCTAGTCCAAATGGTCAGCGAGCCAACCAGGCTGGGGAACACCCTTGATCTCATGCTGGCTAACGGAGAATTTGTGAGGTAGCTAAGGGTGGAGGAACCATTGGCGGGGAAATTACCACCACTTGGTGTGGTTCATGATTAACATGGGAAAAGAGGGAGTTAAAACTGGAAAAAAGGTGTTAGGCTTCAGGAGGATGGGAAAATAGTACCGGGGTATCTGGCCAGAATCCATCCAGGTATGGACACTGACCAGAAGAGGGAAGTCATTAAGATGGGGATTGTGGAGGTAACCAAAACATGTTCCAGGGTCCAGGGTAAGAGTGCTAGAGCCAAGAAACCTAGCTGGGTGAGCAGGGGGTCATGGAGAGGGTAAGGAAGAAAAGAGCCACCCTTATGAGGTATAAAAAACAGGGAGGGGGAGGACAGATAGAAATACCATAAGGAGTCAAAGGAGGTAACAAGGGTCATCAGGGCAGCCAAGACATCCAGGGAACTCAGGCTGGCACAGGGCATTAAGGTGGGGGAGAAGGACTTCTTCAGGTACAGGTACATCATGGAGAAAAGGAGTTGTAAGGACCAAATAGTAAGGATTAAGAAGACAGGGTGAAAACAGGGGCAGAACAGGCAGAAGCATTAAACAAATACTTCTGTATTTACTAAAGAGAAAGGGGGAGCTGTACCCAAGAGGCGATGGGAGGGTAGGCACGGGGGGGGGAGGTGAAAGATGGTGAAATTCCAGTGAGCAGGGTACTGGAGGGCCTGAGGGCACGGAGGGTGGACAAGGCACCAGGGCCAGATGGTATACACCCCACGGTGCTTAAGGAGCTGGCAGAAGTTCTGGCTGTACCCTTGGTAGACCTGTTCAATGCCCGTCTGGACTCAGGGTGGGTACCACAGGACTAGAGGATGGCGCATGTGGTACCCCTCCACAAAAGCGTCCCCAAAGATGAGCCAGGGAACTACAGACCCTGACATCCATCATGGGTAAGCTGATGGAGACAATCCTGAAGGAGAGGCCGGTTTCCCTCCTAGAGGATAATGGGCTGCAGGACAGCAGACAGCATGGGTTTGTCTCAGGCAGATCCTGTCAGACCAACCTGGTGGAGTACTATGACTGGGTAACCAGGCAATTAGACAGGGACCATGCGGTAGATGTCCTGTACCTGGACTTCAGTAAGGCATTTAATTTGGTGCTGCATGGGAGGCTAGAATGTAAGCTGGAGGGCACAGGGGTGGGGAGAAGATGGTTGGATGGGTAGCAAACTGGCTGCAAGGGAGACAGCAGAGAGTGGTGGTGGGAGAGGAGCTCTCATCTCCCAGGGCAGTGACAAGTGGGGTGCCACAGGGCTCTGTACTGGGGCCGGTGTTTGGGATCTTCATAGCAGTCATCTCAGTAGGCATCAAGAGCAAGATCAGTCTGTTTGCAGAAGGCACAAAGATGGGAACAGTAGTCAATGACCTAGAAGGGTATCAGGGGTTGCAGGATGATCTGGCAAAATTGGAGGCCTGCTCAGGCACTTGGCAGCTGGGGTTCAATGCCAAGAAATGCAAGGTGCTACATTTCGGCGCAAAAAAAACCCAAGGAGGAGCTGCCAGCTAGGGGGGTTTCAACTAGCCAAGATGGAAGAGGAGAAGGATCCAGGGGTGATCATAACGGGAGCAATGAACAACTCGGCACAGTGTAGGGAAGCAGCTGCAAAGGCCAGCAGGATGCTGGGTTGTATTGCCAGAGGCATATCCTCCGGGGGGGAAGAGAGGTGATCTTACCACAATATCGGTCACTGGTTGACCACACCTGGAGTACTGCGTGCTGTTCTGGAGACCGGACCTGAAGGAGGACATTAGGTTACTGGAGGGGGTGCAGTGCTGGGCAAGAAAAATGATCCAGGGACTAGGGGACTTACCCTACGAGAGCAGGCTGAGGGAGTTGAACATGTACTCCCCGGAGGAGAGGAGGGATGGGGGACGTGATTGAAACCTTCAAGTACATGAAGGGATTAAATAAGATGGGCACAGAGAGGCTTTGCAAATTAAGGATGGGGAGGGACACTCGAGGGCATGATCTGAGATTGGAAGGGGAAGGTTCAGGAGGGAATGAGGAGACACTTTTATGGAGAGGGTGGCGTCTGGGTGGAACGCATTGCCAGAGGAAATGGTATCCTGCAGAACAGTGGGCTGCTTCAAAAGGGGGTGGAACAGGGTAAGGTCACTGGAGGGGGGGAAGGGAATGAGGGGCAGCTGCAGTATGAGTGCAGCTAGCTGCACAATTGAGTAGACTTGATAGACCATAAGGCCTTCATCTGCTGGCAATTTCATATGTTCATATGTATGTACTTATAGCTTCGCAAACAACTGTGGCCATCCTGTAATGCAGCAGTTTTGGAGCGCAATTTGTAACACTTGTGACTTGAACTTAGACTGTTTTCTCTGTAGTTTAATAGTCACGTTGCAAGTGTGAAATAAGTGCTTCATTAGAAATTCAAGCCTTTACTCATTAAACAGCAGCTCATGTTCAGCAGTTTGTTTTAAAGAGCATCTGACGTGATTGGGCAGTTACCTCACACCAGGGTGCTACCTGCCTGACCTCTGGGTCTAAATAAGCAGTTAAAAACAAACTAACAGTTGCCCCAGTGGTCTACTGTAAATATGGAAAAACTATTTTTTGTTCTGCAATAAACAATACCGGCTGTTGGTGCTGCTGTTGACTCACCACCCCAGCCCGGGGGTGAGGAGGAAGGACGGATGAGAAGCTGGCTGTGGGCTGGAGACAGACGGTGGGGAGGACATCTCTGGGGTCTTGCTGGCCTTAACGTAGCTCAACGCTACTCACTTTATGAAGATTGGGCTGTTTTAACGCTGCCACCCCGGGAACTGAGAATTACTGTTTTTTGTTTTTTTTATTATTACAAAAAGGAAAAAAAAAAAAAAAGGGGGGTCCAAGCAAGCGCACACCACAGTCATCAGTAGGCTGGACCAACGCCACTGGATCCCCTGCACTGACGGACTGTGATCGATGACCACACAGGCTGTATTGCTTTATTTATTTATCTATGACTTTGATAACCGGGTGAGTGCACTGATCCCAAGGACCGTTTCCAGGCACAACCCGGGCCGGAACACATGGCGCAGGGTGACAGTGGAGTACAAGGTAACAGTAATACACATGACAGATTTGATACAAGCAACAATAGTAAGCACAATATACAGGTTTGATGCATAGGTCCATTTGAGAACAGTGAATACAAGGTTTCAATATCGGACATGAGGAGATTTGGTACAAAACAAACAAATCGTAGGCACAGTGTAGAATGTGTGACTGCATCGTCCGGTGAGCAAGTAATACACAGAATACTCAGTAAAAAATATATATACACAATATGTACAGGCAAGGAAGTCAAATATTACTGTGAAAAATACAATATAACAGTTGTAGGCAGGGGAGTTGACTAGTGTGGGTAGGTGGGTAACCCCTGGGCTGGGGAGTTGACTAGTGTAGGTTGGTGTCAGACCCCAGGGAGCAGCAGCAGGATGAGTTTGCCAGGAACCAGACTTTAAGGCGGGACTTGAAACTGGAGTGTGCCTCAATGAAATGGAGTTCAGCTGGTAGTTTGTTCCACTGCAAAGAGGCAGCTGCAGACCAAGCTCCGCTACCCATGTTGGTGGATACTCTAGGAACAGCTAGAGGGGGAGTACCATTAGAGTGGAGGTTGCGGAGGAGTATTCTGGTTTTCAGAAGGGCAGTTTGGGGGATATCTGGAGCCGTGCAGATGACATTGTCTACCATGCAGCAGAGGGCTAGGTCAAAGCGACCTTGTAGCGGTAGCCATCCAAGGGTATTATAGAGGGTACAGCGGTGGGTGGAGAATGGGGCCAATCAAGCAAAGTGACAGGCGCTGTTGTAGGCAGTGGAGAGTTTAGCCATGGCAGTAGCTGAGGTCCTGGCATAAGTAGGGGAGCAGTAGTCAAGAATAGGAAAAGACTACCCTGGACAATGGCTAGTCTGGCTTCAGGGGTAAGGTATTCACCGAATCTATAGGCGGCACCTAACTTTTGATGAAACCTTCTGACTAGGGAATTTGCATGCTCAGTGAAGGTAAGAGAAGGGTTGAGCAGTACTCCTAAGTATTTGTAGGTGTTGACATCCTCCAGGGCTGGACCGTCTGGGGTAAGAATGCGTAAGGGGGCATGGTTTTTAGTTTTGGCCAGAAAGGGCTTAGATCCGAACAGTATGGATTTAATTTTTCTGGTGTAACCCCCCTCATTTACTAAGAGGAGTTTTTTTGGAGAACCAGCTGTGGGCTGCAGCATAGTTGTGCAAGAGAACTGAGGAGATTGCGGCCATGGATTTGTCACTGTGGAAGAGGACAAGGTCATCGGCATACAGGAGAGAGTGAAAGTTGAGGCAGTCGAAGGGAAGCGCATTAACAAATAAGGAGAAAAGGAGCCTTGAGGAACCCCCCACAGAGACAGGCAGAGTGGGGGTGCAGGTTTGAACAATACACACAAATTGTGAGTGATTGGTAAGGTAGATAGTGAACCAGTTTATGATTTTCTGAGAACAACCAAGGAGGCTAAGCTTGGAGGTAAGGAGAGCATGGTTAACCATGTCAAAAGCCTTTGACAGGTCGATGAAGACAGCCCCGGTGGCTTTACCATTATCCATGTTAGAGAGGATGTGGTCAGTCAGAAGGGTGAGGGCAGTGGCAGTGGAATGATTCTTGTGAAAGCCATGCTGTTGCTTGCATAGGAGGGTGTATTTGCCTATGTACTCTGAGCCGATTGTGGACTGCTCTCTCAAGTAGTTTACTAAGATGAGGGAGGATGGATATCTGACAGTAATTGTTGGAGGATTTGGGATCACCAGATTTAAGAATGGGGCTAACCTCAGCTATCGTCCATGGGTCAGGCATGGAGGAGGTGGACAGGGCAAGGTTAAAGAAGAAGGTGAGTGGCCTGGCAATCGCTGGAGAGATCAGCTTAAGGAAGACTGGAGATAGCCCATCAGATCCGGAGGAGCCGTTGTTAGGTAGACTTTTGAGTAGCTTCACTGTGTCGTGTATGGAGAGGGCTTTAAAATAGAATGGGGGTATTTGCGGGTGAGTGGCAGAGCTGGAGAAGGATGGCAGTGTATCAGGTATTAGGGCTGAGCTTTGAGGTTGGGCAGTTGGCAGCTTATTTAGGTACATGGATAAGTTGGTGAACTTACAGCTGAAGACACTGGCCACATTGCGAGGGTCGGCCAGCAGCCCGTCCTGTGAGTTGAGATGTGGTGCAGCATAGCTGGGGTGGGGGGTTAGGAGGGAGCTGATTGAGTCCCAGAATTTTCTAGGGTCTCCAAAGTTGGCCTTTTGCAGATTGCGTAAGTGGGTCTGTTTCAAAAATTTGGCCTGTTTACATTTGTTCCTCATGCGCCTGTAAGAATCCCAGAGGACAGGAGAGGGGGTTGCTTTGAAAGTGGACCAGGAGTGGTCTCTGGCCTTCATAAGGGTTAGGAGGTCTTTAGAGACCCAGCACAAGCACCCGCCTCTGACCAGTCTGGTGGTGACAGGGTAAAAGCAGTCCTGGAGTGTTAGTAGAGTCCGGGTAAATGTGGAAACTGCCGTGGCTGCACTGAAAGGGAAAAAAGCATGGACCAGTCCAAGAACTGGGCCTCCTCGATGAGATTTGTGGAGACTGGGCAGCTGAAATTTCTGAGAGATAGGTATTTGGGTGGGGGGCGCTTTAGTTTGGAAGACCAGAGGAGACAGGTCAGTGAGTGATCGTTTATAGAGTCAGCCATGGTGCCAGCGTGCAATGCTCGGTCCTCCCTGTTTATGAGGATCCAGTCTAGTAGAGTCTGGGTGGCCAAGCATGGATCAAGTCTGGTGGGGAGAGTGATCGCCTGCACCAGGTTGTGCTGCTTTAACAGGGATACATAGTCAGACTGGTGGCAGCTCAGTCAGTTTAGATTAAAGTCGCCAAGAAGGATAGATTCCCTATGGGGAGTTAGAGAGTTCAGGCCTTGGAGGAGGCTGATGAGTCCAATGGTTCTGGTCAAGGGGGGTTGTAAGCAGCAGCCAATATAGAGTTTGTTGCAGGATCCAGGGT
Organism: Neoceratodus forsteri; assembly: GCA_016271365.2. Lineage (NCBI taxonomy): Eukaryota > Metazoa > Chordata > Ceratodontiformes > Ceratodontidae > Neoceratodus > Neoceratodus forsteri. The sequence goes on along the minus strand of CM057456.1, from coordinate 157,820,897 downwards.
CAATTCGTAGAGTAGCCATTCATTTGGTGAGGAAGGGTCAGAGTGCAGGACAATGCTAGCTGAGAGGGGTTCCCTTAGGAGCAGGGCCACACCGCCACCTTTTTTCCTACCTGGCCTGTTGAGGCGTAGGTAGGAATAGCCCGGTATTTTGAAAGTGTTTTCGGTGTGGTTTTAGCCATGTTTCAGTGAGTCCCAGAGTATGGAGCTTGTGTAGCTCAATCCAAGCCTCAAGGTCAGTGAATTTAGATGGAAGGTTGCAGACATTGATGTGTGCGATTTTAAGACTAGGGGCGTTTGTCCAGATGCTGGAGGAGGGTGTGATATGGGAGTTTGTTGGGCCAGGGTTGCACTCAATGTCCCCAACAAGGGAGAGTAGTGATAGTCTGAGAATGTGTGGGCAGGAGGGAATAGGAGGAGACCAGAGAGGTTAGCCAGGTAGTGGCCAAGGAGGCAGTGTTCTCCCTTAGCGAGTATGATGAGAGAGATGTACCCCAGGGTGGACTTGTCCCTAGTAGTCAGTGAAGAGGGTTGAGACAGGGGAAGGGGGGAATGAGAGGTGCTGTTGATCGCAGGCCAGCACCATAGTGCAGAAGTCGGTCAATACCAGTGCAGTAGTTAGGGAGATGGCCCATAATATAGGCAGTGCCAGCTTCATCTTTCCGAGGGAGAGTGGGGGACAAGGGGAAGTAGCAGGAGAGAATTAGCGTATTCAGCCTTATGAAGGGGGAGAGGAGGGAGTGGTGAAGCAAGGGGCTGTTAGAAATGAAGTTCTGTGGGGCAGGACCGCACTCTAGGAGGTGTTCTGCAGCTTTACATTTGTGTAGGGCAAGATAGCCAGTGGTAGGAGGTGCACAGAAGGGGGAGTGGTTTAGGTGTATTTAAGAAGTTGTGGAGGTTGGGGGAGGATGATTCACACAAAGAGACACACAAAAGAGAATGGGAAGATTAAGGGGTCTGGCTAGGCTAAAACATGGAAACTAGCAAAGCAAACAAACAGTATTTTACTCTTTTTTTTTCTACCAGAATGAGCAAATACAGGCTAGTAACAGTTCTTAAACAAAAAACCAGCAGTAGGAATCCCCGAATTTCAGTTTAACTGTAATTGGTGTGTACACACACTAGTAGCGAGGGCCAGGCAGCACAGACTACAAAATTTGTGCACGGACGTGCAATTAGGCAAGAACTGTGTTTTTCTGTACTGGAGCAAGGGAAAGTCATTTCAAACTTGGTGGCATAGTCCAGGGAAAGCAGCCACGCTGGATTCCACAGCTAGCCACTCACCAAGATGGTGAGCAGCCAATGGGGGCACTGCAGTCAGATGGCAGCAAGAATTGGGAAATACAGGATCTTCGCTGCAACAGCAGCTGAGGGCTGAAGATCTGGCTTCAGCAATTACCTGTGCTTGGAGAGCCGTGGGCGGGTGGCAGCAGGCGGGCTCCCGGTCTCCCCACTGAAGTCGACGGGCAGCTCAAGCTTAAAAGCAGCTGCAAAGATGAGGTGCTTGCCAGAGTGCTGACCAGAGAGGCTCTGCAGAAGCGCCGATGGAACCGGCTTAGACACTGGAGGCAACCCCTTGGGTTCCCCTAGCTCTCGCGGTCCTGCTCCATTCCCCGGCTCAGCAACAACTGCAGCTGCAGAGACACATGAAACCGATTTTTTTTTTTTTTTTAGCAAAAAACAAGATGAGAATTGAAGTCGTGCTGGATGCCACCAAGAACCCCATCACATAGCCATGTACAACCTACAGGGCAGGGAGACTTATCAGACCCTGTCCAAGACGTTTAAGAAAAACTGCTGAAGGTGTTACTTTTATTGCTTTAATTGTGTGGAGAGTAGCCAAGTTACAAAAACAAAGAAAAAAATAGACAACTAGATAGATGGATCACGCTCAAATATTAAGATAGGTTGAAATGTAGAAGTATCGGTATTCTGGCAGTAAAGAATGTGACGGAATATGGAGGAGCCTGCAAGGAACCAGTTACTGGTTCCTTGCAGGCTCCTTGCCGACAATACATTGCACATGCACATTTAACTTACTGCCTGAGTGCCGTGCCTTTTTTTTTTTTGCATTTCCTATTCATTTTTTGAGCTGGCAGCTCCACACAGGCACCGCCGCTTCCAGAGCGCACACAGTTTTCTTACAATTAAGTACAGGGTTCATGATCGGTGTGGTGGCGCTGAGGGTTGAGGCGCTGGATGCCACACCTCGCACCATGCTGATGACCCGGGTTCGGGAATGAGCCCAGGATGTCGGGGGTCGGCAGGGGAGGGAAGAGATTGAGCATCTGGAGGACTGCTCTCTCTTCCGGGGAGGGTTCAGGGGATTGATCACTCCTGGAGCGGCCTCTGGCGGGGGCCGGAGGCACCCAATGTAGCGTGCTACTGAATGCAGGGGGCGGAGTTGCGGCATAGCATTGCTTTGATGGCTACACTCCGTGGGGGACAGGAAAAAGGAAAAATACCCACCCTGGGGATAGGAGACAGCACCTTGGCCCCAGGACCACACTCCATCGCTGGGCTCCCTCCTCTCCATGGAGAACCAGTGTGGTCCTGGTGCTCTATACTATAGATAGAGCATCCTGGGTGGATAGGGCAGCCCTTCCTCTGGGGGTGCAGATCTGGAGGTTGCATCAGGCTGTGCGGGGGAGAGGTAGGGGAGTCTCAGGTCAGAGGTAGAGATCTGGGCTACCGAGGATGCCAGAGAGAGTTCCCCGGTGTGATGTGGCGAGGGGCAGAAAAGAGTTTTTTTTGGGGGAGTATAGGGTTTACTGTTATGTTTATTTCATATTTCAGTTAACACCAACAGGTCTATCGATTAATGTATTGGTGGCTGTAAATGCCAACGGAGTAAAAAAAAAACCTAGTCCCAGGCAAATTGATACTCTTGTAATTAGGCTGGACAAGTACATTAACAAGCAGATTAACACAAGGTTCTCAGAATACTGACAACCAATCAAATTTCAGCATTCCTGAGACCCTTATAATAATGGGAAGGATATGTGTACAGAATTTCCCTTTCCAAGAGAGGGACAACGAGCCTCAAAGAACTCCAGGCCCTGAAGTGATCAAGCAGAAATGCAGCAGTTTTGCACTGTGTGGGACTAAAAAAAAAAAATGTCCAGCTCTGGATGTCCCCATCTTTTGAAGACATCTATGTTTGCCACAGAGGTCAGCAGTTCGCAGTTGTGAACCACTGACTGGGATCGGCTTAACCTTTTTGCCAAGAGATTTTGGAGAACTGGGAGAAACATGGCCAACAGATGAAGGTCAATAGAGCCCAGTACCATACTCCCACCACTTACCTGCATAAGGGACAGGAGTGCCGCCCACCCCCACCCCGGTTTGTTGACATAATACATTACACCAACATTGTCCATCTGGATAAGCAAAGGACGGGGGCACAGATTCTGAAAAACCTGGAGAATGTAAAGAGCACCCCACATCTCCAGGGCATTTATGTGCAGCTTGGCCTCCACTTTGGTTCATAACCCTTGTGTTTGGTAAAGGCCGAGATGAGCACCCCAGTCAAAGCCTGAGGAGTCCGTGGTGAGGATTTCTACAGGAGCTGGTACTAGGACTGTAACGCCCTTGAGGGAATTCTCATTGTCCATCCACTATAACAATGCTCTGCATAGTGAAGATGTGACAAGGATCATTTGTTCCAACTCATCCGTCAATTGACCCCACTGGACCCCAAGTATCCACTGTGGTATCCACATATTAAGTCAGGCTAGTGGCGCAGTTATTATGGCAGAAGCAATGAGGCCCAGCAGATGTAATTGTTCTTTCAGAGATGTAGTGGCTCCTGTGCACCAAGAGTGCTTGAGTAATCAGAAAGTCTGCCCTGTTCTGGGTCAGAAAGGCACATTCCTCTCCCTGTGTCCAAGACCGCCCCATGTACTGCAGTCTTTGGCATGGAATCGCAGACTCTGGCACATTCACTGTGACCAAGTCTTCAATCAACTGACATGTTCAGGACAGGGTGTGAAGCAGCTCATCCTTGGAGCTGCCCTTCAGGAGCCAGTCATCCAGATAAGGAAAATGTACAGACCTTCCCTGAAGATGGTTGCTGCAGCCATTTGTCAAGCATTCTGTAAAGACCAGAAGTGCAGGAGATAAATCAGGTGAGCACTGCGGTGCAGGTCCCAGTGCTAAGACGGGGTTGCTAGCCCCTACACGGTAACATGCAGTCCAAGGTTGCAAAGCACTCACGGACAAGGTAAAAGTCACTTTGAACTGATGGTGCTTGCCTTCCTGCATGAAGTGGAGCTACTAACTGTGGGGCTACCTCATCTTTATATGAAGGTATGCATCCTTCATGTCCAGGGGACAAAACCAGTCCTGTTTGTGATAAGGGAATCAGGGCCTGCAGACACCATTCCGAAGGTTTTGTATTCGATATACAGATTGAAGTCTCCAAGATCTAGTATAGGATGTAGATCTCCTGTCCACTTTGGGACTAGGAAGTTATCTGGAATAGAACCCTTTGTTCCTTTCTAGGGGAGGAACCAGTACTGTAGCATGCGTCTGAAACAGGGTCTGGATGATCTTCTTTAGAAGGGATAAGTGTCCTGTGGAATAAAAGGAAGGAGGCAGATGATGATATGGAGGGATCTGTATCATGTCCCCTTGCAATTATCTCCAGATCCCACTTGTCCATGAGGAGAGAGTAGAGACGAAGAAAATCAGGTGGAACCGGAGGGGTGACAGTGCCACTAGAACCAAATTCCTTTTGGTGCTTTGGCATGGGTATCAGGGAGGAGGGGACCTGGGAGAGAACCACCAAGTCTACTACAGCCTCGCTGACTGTAGGCATGGATACCCTAAGCAGCAGGCCTACAAAAAAGATCCCCTACCACACCCTCTAGAAGGACTGAAGTAGAGGAACTTAGAGTGTAGTCCCCCTTAGAAGTCTGAAGTCCACATAGATGCTTCCTCAGGCTCAGCATCATAACTAAACAGTTTGGAACCTTTAAAGGGAGCATTCAAAACTGGCTGTTGCACATCAGTGGCAAAGGCAGCCCCTTTGAGCCAAGAATAATGTTTCATGCAAATGCAAATGCCAAAGGCCATCAACTCTAGCAGAAGCTGAGCACAGCAGATGTTTCCCAACTTCAGTGTCAACCAATAAAGTTTTAGTGAAATCATTCTTGGAAGAATCATCAGGCAAAGCTTGGGCAGCAGTACGAGCAGCCTTCCACAGGCTGTTCTGGTATTTACACATATGGGCCTGGTGATTTGCAGTCCTAAGGATGCAGATGCACAAGTACACTTGCCCATAACATCTAGTCTCCTAGACTCCTTATGAGGAGACAGAGTATTCATGTGTCTAGGAGTTTTAGAGTGGTCATAAGCAGCTATGATGACCAGAGTCTGTTTGAGGCTGGTTAGCATAAGGCAACTTAGCAGATGGAGCAGGGTACTGTGTATAAGCCTTCTTGGGACGCAGGCAGGAGTTAGATCTGTGTCATGCAGCAAAAGTAGCATCTTCTGAGTCAAGATTAACAGGGAGACTTATTATTGAAGGAGAGCAAGGCACCGCCAAAAATTCCATCGGATTCCTCTTGGAGGAATCATCCTCTTCAACAGTGAAACCATGGCAGACTGCATTTGCTGCATCATGGCCTGAAAAAAGAGGGATCCTCAGGAGAAGACCTTGGGGTGTAAACCACCAAGTCCTGACTGCAGGATGAGAGGGTAGAACTAGAAGGCAGGTTTATTTCTTCAAACTGCTCCTCACCCTCACATTCCTCCTCTAAATCCACCTCAAGGTCCACAAGATCAGCACTGTACTCCAGATCTTCAGTGTCATCATGTACAATGATAAGAACAGCAGAGGGAGCCGGTGATGGTGGAGTGGCAGTAATTGTGGCATGCTTCTAGAAGTCATCGATGAAGGCTCTAGAACAGCTGGCCACAACAGCGGCAAAGCTACCTGCTGTGGCAACCCTGGTAGCAGGTGATATGACATATATACCAACAACGATGGCAATGTACTGTGCACAGTAGGCATGGCAGTGTCTGAGCCATAGCCAGACCCCAACCTTGGTGTCTAGACGACATTTGGGGAGAGAGAGAAGAGGTTTGTAAAGTTGTCAGAGCATTGACGAGGATATGTTCCACTGTAAACCAGGACCTCGCCAGAGAAGCATCTCTCTCACTGTCTCTGTGTTTGTGCTTGTGGCTGGAGAAGAGGTGGCCAGAGACAACATCCTGTCCTTTCTTTTTAGGTTTCGATGAGCATTTGTCAGATGATGGTGAAGTAGAAACAAACCTGGAGCCTTTTCCCTTCTCCATGGCTTTTAATGCCTTGTGAGAAGCTAGTTTCTAGAGCCTTCTGACAGTGTCACCTTGTAGCCTGGTTGAAACTCTGGCAAACCTCAGAGACCCTTATGTCGTAAGAAAGGCACAAACAGCACACGCAAATGGTGTGCGTGTCATGTTTGTATGATTTTATAACTGCAGATATATCTAAATAAAGGCTCTTTAGACTTTGGCAGCATGTAGAAACTATGGTAAGTAACTGCGACTATATCAAAAAAACAAAATGGAAATGGCTTTGTTGACGTTTCCTTCAGCAGGTCTGAAGAGGATGATGCACGGTGGGAGAAAGAGCTGAGGAGTACTAGGGCCGCCCATGTTATATGCATTGATACCACATGTCATTTTAGGTGGCCCCCAGCTAGCAAAGTTTCCATGTGGTCCTGATGCTGAAGGCTTACAGCTGCAAAGGTGTGGCCTAATGGGGGATATATCCTCGATGAAGATCTGAAAGATTTTCTGCAAGTTCCCATTGCAGGAGGAGAGAGTGTATGTGTGGTAACCATTAAGATGACACTGAGACAGCACAGAGTGGAGAATCAAGATCCAGAGCTGCTGGTCAGGTTTTGTGAAAGGCACTACAGCTAGGTGCTGGGCAGCTGCACTGAGGGTTCAGAAGCTGGAACTTCTGGGTCAGCATGGGACCTTAGCAGTCAAGGGGGGTTGGGGAGAAAGAGAGACACACACAGACAGAGACAACCTTCCAGGAGGAAGCCCAAAAAAGCCAGCTTACAAGCACTATGAATCAAGTCTGAAGAGAGAGCCCAAATGACCAGGAATCACCCCGGAAGATCAGAGACCCAGGGGCCTGCAGCAACAGAAGTCATCCGTCCCCAGAACCATAGAAGCAGAGCTGCCCTGCTTCAGGAGAAACCTCAATTGTTTGTCATTTTCAAGTTACATATATACATACATACATAGATTTGCTGGTAAATAAGGACCACTTGATTCTCTGAGCTGCCCATTTTCTACCAGTATCACCTTGGACTATTTGATCTCGGTTCCTTCAACCATCCTCATTCTTTCCCTAACGCTCCTTACGCGTCATCTCAACCTTTCTTGAACCCATCCACTGTTTTGCCCCTAACTACCTTTGCTGGTAACCTGTTCAGGGAAACCACCACTCCTTCTGTAAAGAATAAACTCTTCTGTCTCTCCTGAATTTAACCCCTGCCAGCTTCATATTATGCCCCTTGTTCTTGAGCACAGTTTCTTCTGAAAATACTCCCAACCTTTATCCCTTTATGTATTTAAATGTCTCTATCATATCCCTCTTCTTTCTTCCAGTCTGTACATATTGAGTTCCCTCAGTCTCTCCTCATAGATCTTCTGTTGAAGACCTTGCACCATTTTAGTTGCCCTCCTATGGACCACTCCACTCTATGTCCTTTCATAGATGTGGTCTCCAGAACTGTACACAGTACTCTAGATGAGGTCCCACTAGTGACCTGAGAGAGGTAAATAACCTCCTACTTTTGCTGGTTATGCTTCTCTATGCAACCCAGAATCCCATTAGCTTTCCCACACTGCCTTGTCACACTGCCTAGCTACTTTTAAATCATTTGATGTAATTAAACCTACTGTTTTGATATTGCCAATATCACTCCCATTTTGTATTCAGCCTCCAGATTCTTGTATCCCAAGTGCATTATTTTGCCTTTTTTTTATTATTATTATTAACACATTGAACCTAAGTTGCCATACTTTAGACCACTCCTTGCATTTTCCCTGGTCCCTGCCCATCCTCTCCACCCTCCAGAATGTCACCCTGTTACAGATTTTTGTATCATCTGAATGAGGCAGACCTTCTCTTCCAACTGATCAGCAGTGTCACTTATAAACACATTACAGAGGACCGATCCAAGCACTGATCCCTGTGGCACCCCACTGGTCACCCTTTCCCTCCTCTGAGTGAACTCTGATTATCACCGCCATCCGTCTCCTAGCCCCTAACCAATTTCTTACCCAATTTAGCACCTTTGATCCCACGCCTAAGCTCTCCCAGCTTGTTCAACTAGCTCTTATGTTGGACGGTGCCAAAAACCTTACTGAAATCTAGGTATGCTAAATAGAAACTGATTGCAGATAAGGGCCGCTGGGCCCACCCAGTCTGCCCATTTTTATTATTTTTGCTGCAGACCTTACTTGATCTACGGTGCTCCCCTCTCTCCACACCCCAATGGATACCCATGTGCTTATACCAGGCATTTTTGAACCTTTTCACTGTTTTTGCTCCCCCCACCTCCACTGGAAGGCTGTTACAGGAATTCACCACTCATTCTGTGAAGTAGTACTTCCTCACATCTCTCCTGAATCTACCTCCCTGCAGCTTCATAGCATGTCCCTTGTTCTAGAGCACTTTATGTCTGAAAAGTACCCCCATCTGCACCTTAACTCCCATGACATACCTTAACATAAGATATTTAAAGGTTTCTATCATATTCTCCCTCCAGGATGTACATATTGAGCTCTTTAGCCTCATAGGGCTTTTGATGTCAACCCAGCACCATTTTTTGAGCCCTCTTCTGGACCGCCTCCACTCTATGTCTTTCCTGAGATGTGGTCTCTAGAATGGGACACAGTACTCAAGGTGGGGTCTTATCACTAATCTATATTGGGGCAACACCACCTCCAACTTCCTGCAAGCGATACCCCTATCTGTGTACCCTAGCATCCCACTAGCCCTCCTACCTGTGTACCCCAACATCCCACTTGCCCTCCTACCTGTGTACCCTAGCATCCCACTAGCCCTCCTGACTGCCTTGTCAAACAGCCCGACCACGTTTAGGTTATCCAATATGATTACCCCAGGTCTCTTTCCTGCTTAGTGGCTACATCCATTGTACCACCCTGATCTAGTTCCTTCATCACCCAATTAAAGAAATTAATCAGATTTGCTTGACATGACCTCCCTCCTGTGAACTCATGTGGTCTCTGATCTTGTAACTGATTTGATTCAAGATAATCTACTACAGTAACCTCTCCAACAAGGATTCCATTAGCTTTCTCGCCATCGTGATCAGACTGACAGGCCTTTAATTTCCAGCCTCCTCAACCAGTTGCCCATCAGACTGGATTTACAAGCATCCCGTGTTTCAGAGTTTCTTTAAAGCCATCTTACCAACTGAAAGGCCTTTGGAAGGGGTGTTGGTTTGAGCATGTTGCTCTTTTCATATTGAAAATGCACCAATGCCAGATAACCCACCACAACGTCAACAAGCCTACCACAGTCCAGTGCTGGGTGTCTGGGAACTGTGTCCAATTAATAGCATTACCTGGTACCAGCTAGGAGAAGGTAGTGGCCACCAGTAAAGGAAGACCAGCATATATTCTGTACTTTGAGAAGCAGTGTGGGACTCAGCACAGAGTCAGTGTTGTGCGCCTTGGTAGGCTAATTCGAGGCAGCCCCAGGAGAACAGCTACTAGGCTGCACCTTTACAGTCCAGACCAAGGGAGTAACATCACAACAGTGGTACAACTGACCACACCTGGTACAGTACCTAGACGGGCTGCACTGAAAATAGGTACACTAATCCTTTTTTCCTTTCAGTGCTTTGTCCTAAATAAAGCTGTGTCAACCGTTAATGTTGATACTTTCACGGACTACCAATTTACAATACATGCTGTGGTGGTGCGCTGCATTTACTTGGGTTCTGCAGGAGGAGTGATCGCAATGGGGAGGTGGGCAGATACAGCATCCCCAAGAGTTGTACTGACCTGTCATCAGGCCTACTTAAATCTCTCTCCAAGGGCAGGCATGACGCATATAGTTTTCTTTGAATTCAGAGTTCCCTCACTGATGTGACAGATAAGAACCCATAAGCCACAAAAAATATGTATGGCAGCCTGACTGAGGTAATTGCCAAACACCTTTGAACCAATTGGGGAACATGAGAGAGCCTACACAGGCCTTACACAGAAATTGGGGAGGCCCATCCATCAAAAACATGTCAAGCTTTCAATCGACAGGTATTCAAGGAGCAGTTATAAAATTACATTAGTATAATACATTTTTAGTTTAAACACGTTTGATCAAGTTATTACTTTTAGCAGAATTTAAGTCACCTGGTAGTAAATGTTTCAGTCACAGAACTTCAAGCCATGACCATCTATTTTACAGTACATGAGGAAGGGATAAAAAATACTGACCTTCACTGTTACCCATGCAGATGATCTGAATAAAGGAAAAATTAAAGAGGGGGAATGCTTATTAAAAGTTGTAATAAATCAAATTGCAAAATTTCAAACTGCTTTTTTTCAAATCCAGATTACTTTAGAAAAGTTATCTGAAAGGTCTGGTAGACCCAATGTATTTGATAAGTATGCAAGTTCAAAACAGGGGTGAATTCCAAAGCATTCTTGATTTCCTGAGAAAAGTATTATTAGGCAGAATGTTGACTCATCCAACTATGGACACTCTACATTAATAAGGAGTGTCCTAGATAGTTCTACAAAAAGAGAACATTATATCATAATTTCTTTTGAGCAGTTCACCTTGTGGAGGAAATGCATAATTATTTAAAACCGAATCTTATATGAAATATTGGCAAGCAACCATCTTCATGTTTAGATTATTTAACCCACCACTGGCTGCCACTTAACAGGAAAAGTATTAATAAGTTTGCAAAATAAGTTGCAAGTTCAAACATTTAATTTTTTTTTTTTTTAGCAGTAGTAAACTATTGAATTTTTCCTGTATTCTCAATTGCCCCCAAAAAAAGAAGGGTGACCAAGCAACACAAATTTTCTTTTAGTGATTTCAGGTATTAAATAATTGGTATCACATTGCTCTTTGCAATGCAAATGGGCATTTCATGGAAAAAATTCTGTGAGGTGGGTCACAGAAAATGTGATCCACCTTTACTTTCTGCAGACCCTCTCAACTCATCCCATCCGTTCACCCTCCCCACCCAGTGCTTAGTATTACCCTTGTTGCCCCCCTCAGTCTACCTTAAATTATAAAGGTTATAACAGCATCCAACACTGCTTGAAGATTTTCATTCCATTCTCACCACCTGCTCAAATGACAGTAATCTCTATATGCAAGAGATTACAGTCATATGGGCTGGGTGGCAAGAATGGAAAGCAGGAAAATCTTCACACAGCACTGCACGTCTTTATAACCTTATAATTTAAGGTACACTGGGTGAGGGATCAACAAGGGTAATACTAATCATTGGGTGGAGAGGGTGCTGGAGGCTGGGATGGGTGGGGGAACAGTTTTACCATACTAGGGATCAGGGGTCATCAGCTGGTGATTCACCAGATTTATTGGGATGTGGGTGTTTTCTTGAAAGAAAAGCATGTGTGTGTGTGTGTGCACGGCATGAATTTATGTATGCATAATGTGTATATGTAGGTGTACGTGAGCTTGAGGGAGTGGTACTGAAGCAGATGAAGTACAATACAAGTTGATTTTCATACCGGACTTTATTTAGGTTAAAATATTTAAAAAATCTTAACCTTTTAATTTTTGCTAATCAGTTTGAGGCAAGTACATTTTCACAACTGATTAGAATTTTCATGTGCAAAAATGAATTATTTTTCCAACCTTATTTATTACCCTGAATTTTTACAATTATTACACCTACTGAGCCATGTTGAAATAGGACATAGGGGGCATTGAATGCTGGGCAAGACATCGAAGCAACATCATGATGTTTGCTAAAGACACTCCAACCAGTTATTGTGGCAAACACAAGCTCAGTGATATCCCCTCCCCAAAACAATACCTGACCTCATAGAATGCTCCGCATAAAGCTGTTACTGTGCTGGCAAATTCACAAACTGCAAAGCATAACTTACCAATGCGGTGTTATGAAATTCTTCAACCAGGACTGTCAGGGGTTTATCCAGCATGAGGTCCGCAGTTTTCAGAAACTCTATGGCTCTTTTCAAACCACATTGTCATGTAAAAAATAAATATATACTATTACAACTCAATCGGACATCAAATTGAAAATCAAATTTAATGCATATACATTTTCTTGAACCTATGTTTCTCTAGATGCTGATGCCTGCCCTTGTCAAGGCAATTCTAATTTCTGACTATCAGATTCCCAGAGGAGATTATCTTGTAACCAGGAACTTGGAAAACCATTTACAATGTTATAAGTAGTAGAAAGGGAGGAAGGCACGATGTAACCAAACAGAATAAAGTAAGGTGGTAAAAGTTGCATGAGATGAAGGGTAACAATCAGGTTATTGCTGCAACTGTGCCATACTGTAGCACAAGCATTAAGAAATCTGAATGCCATTTGTGTTCACATAACAAGACTTCTTCAGTGAAAGAAAAAGATCCAACTGGTGCCAAAAGGTTGGTCTTTTTATTAATGTTAAGCAATATACCCCAACAAGGAGTGGGTATAATGGGTGGATTTACCATACCTGTGGTTCATCAGAGGCTAAGCTATGAAAAAATCACACCAGAAGTGGTAATCCACCCATGTACCCACTCTCCTGGAGGGATATTGCTATTATGCAATGTTTTTTTTTTTTTTTGTTTGTTTGTTTTTGAGATACTAAAAATAACTGTCTTTTGGTGTTTTGTGTTATTATATTTGTTGCTGCGCTAGAAAAAATAGTACCTGGTTACAGCTGCACTGTGTGGTGTGAAGAGACACTGAGACTGAAAACAGCATTCGGGAAAAATGTTAGTCGGCAAGTCAGAACGGGTTGTGGTCCAAAAGCTTCCGTGTTTGGAATTGTTTTCTTTTACTGCTGAGATTTAAACATGAAGAATGGGACTGCAGAGAAAATGTTATCGGAGCAGGGTAGATTTGTTGGAGACTAAGTAAGCGACAGGTGAATGGAGAAGGCTACGAGAGGGAGATGTGAAGCAGTGAGGGAGTCGCGATGTTTTCAGGTGGAAGTTTTTTGGGTTTTTTTTGTATTGTTTATTTATGCACCCTTACCTTCGGGGCATCTCTCAGGGTCTCTTCACCAGCTGCCGTACACAACCGCCCACCTGAACCGAACTACTCCAGGTTACATCAGGTATGTGAGGTCTGGGCACTCCCCCAGCCCCAAGCAGTGGCCCCAGACCCCAAAGAGAACTGGAAAGATGGCCGGTATTGGGCGTGAGGTCGGTTGGGCTGCCTCTGATCGCCATCACCTCACCCGAAGGGGGTATTTCCGTGTTTTTTCTACCCGGAGTGCAGATGTGCAAGGACGTTCCACCCAGCATGCGTGTATTCCTGCACACATCTGGAAGACGTCCTGCCATGCTCCAATCTCTAGGCATCTGCTACCATGCTCTGCAGTGCCCCCAGCCTCCACCAGGGAGTGCCAGTGCAACGGGGAAATCCATGAACCCTCCCCAAGACTAGGAGAGCTGTCTACGGACGCTCGATCCTAGACCTCCCCAGCGACCCCCGGCTCCCGAGCCCGTTCCAGAACTCGGGTCGCCAGTATAGCGCGAGGTATGGCGTCCAGCGCCTCAACCCTCAGCGCCACCGAGCAGGCGGAAGTTGGTTTAAAAGAAAATAAATTACTAGGAGGAGATGGGTAAGTGGTGTGTGAAGATTTATTTATTTATTTTAAAGTTGTTTGGGCAGGGTGATCGCTGTTTAGCGGGGACAGAATATGGTGGTTTTTGTAGAGATGGGTCACTGTCTGTCACAGTGTTTGCCACTCTTGGGCTGCTGATGGTTGTAGCGATTCAAGGGGTAGGTTTTTATGATTCAGAATGGTTGCTGGGACCTTTTCCAGTGAGTACACTGGAGGATTTACCATGCTGAAAAGTTATCAGCCAACCAAATCAGAATGCAGCATTTTGTCTTTTGTAGTGTGCCCATTGTATAATTGTTGCAACTTTTTTTTTTTTTTTTTACTTTACACATTTTGAGACTGTCTTACTGTCTCACAAACCTTTAATTTTTATAATTTTATTTATAAGAGGACCACATCCATCCTGTATCATGATGTACTGTATTTTATTTTCTTTACGGCTATGTCATTCTGTATAATTCTCCATACTGACATTTACTTTGCACTGAATTTAGAATTTGCAGCCTCTGCTCTTATTCTCCATACTGACATATTTACTTTGCACAGAGTTGTAGAATATGCAGCCTCTGCTCTTATGCCTCCAATTACTGCTACAAATGTGGCTTTACTTGCATCCTCCCGGGTCATGTCTGAAAATAGTCATTTTATGACTGAAGTGTGTGTTTACTGGTACTTAAGATCTGGCCAGAGCTAATATGGCTGTGGAGAGCTTTTACGAGCATCAAGAGCAGTGAACAGAATATGCTGTGCTCTTGCTGCACAGGAGTCAGCTGTAATACTGTAGTGATTTCAGTACTGCGCATGCATGATACTCGCACATGTACAGTTTGCTCCGAAGTCAGCTTTGCGCAACATGTTGGTGCTGACATAACTACGTGTAACAACTCAGTCCCCTTGGGTTACTAGAATCCTATTAATACTAGTCTTAGGTAGGTAGGAAAAGGCAGCTGGCGGGGAGCTCATTAGGGGCTTTCTACATAATGACACTGTTTACTCAGCTAGCCTGAGAGAAGGATGATTATGTAATTTAGAACTCTCACAGCAGCATAACCATCTTAGAGTTGGCTGCTCTCAGGGAGCTTAGAATGTTCAGATGTGGCAGTCAGACTGGCAGGAGGTCTGCCATTGGGGCTCTACCAAAAAGAGCTCTGTTATTTCTCACCCTAGTTTGGCAAAATCTTCAGTTTGCCTGCAGGACTCTTTAGTTTCACTCCAGGGGGAGTGAGAGGGAATGCAGTTCTTATGGATCCAAGGGGCGATCCCCCAAGTTCACTGCTGCCTTACGGAAGAACAATGAGTATAATCGGACAGCTACCAGAGAAAGAAAAGTGCCTTTTGTTCTTTCCATGACTAGGAGGAAGGAACAACTAATCTGTGAGTACAGAATTTGAGACTGTTCTCTGAGGTGTGTGCACCCTAGATAAGGCTAGATCACACCGGTCAGGAACCCTTTCACCACAACTGTGCCGAATTTAAAGTTAAAGTTGGCAGTCTTTAGCAATTCATTGGGGATTGGAGACTCATTTGGTGTAATCCTGAAGGAATTGCAGAGGCTGTTTGGGGAAAAGGGTGGGAGGAATGCATGTGGAATTTCAGGCAGGGCTAAGTGGTTCATGGATGGGCACCAGTTTTTCCTGGGCAAAGATCATGCACCAGGAGGATTTTAAAGTGCGAGGCACATCCCAGAAATGCATACTTTGGAAGAGAGACAGCTGTTTTGTGGAACACAGTGCTTACTCCCCACTTTAAGTCATAATGCTCTGTTGTGACATCACAATCTGTTGCTGTGAGAGTAACTATGATGTCACAAGCAGTGTATTATGACCTCAGGTAGGGAGACAGCAACAGAAATAGATGAACTCTTTGGGAGAAAAAAAAATCCTGTTTTCATGCAAATCACCTCAGCAATAAATAATGGGGAGGAGGAATAAAGAACTAATGTGAAATACAAGCTGAACTTTATATAAATATTATGTTTTGTTAAAGTTCTGAAGGTGTCAGCTGCTCTAAGCTTTATTTTTCCTTGTGTTTTTAATCATTGTCATTTACAAATGCTAGCAGACACACACACACACACACACACACACTTTTAAAATGAAGCTTCAGTTGGCTTATAGCTTCTCTCAGGAAGTGAACTTTCAAGTCAGTGAAATTTGACCTTGGGATAGCTTTCTTTACTTGGAGCTTATGCTATCTTGTTTAGAATTTCACTTCACTGGTGTAATTTGCAAAGCCGATGCTGTTTAGGAGTGCAATAGGGGGTTATGCCAAACAAATGTAAATATCTCAAAGTATACAAGTTACAGACAAACCTGCATGGATGTTGTTCATGACAAAATACCTTTCAAATGAGCCTATTCATTAAGCTGCACTAATTATATTTTGTAAACTATGGCATCTGATTACCTGAATTTTAATTTTTCTTTACAATTTTCACCATTTGGATGGCTATATTTAAAAAAATCTAATAGATTCAGATTAGTAACTACCCTCATTTGAAAGGTCATTTTGTCCTGAACAACTTTCATGTTGGTTGTATATTGGTAACATCTAAACTTGCCAAGATATTTACATTTGTTTGGCATGACTCCTACTGTGTTCACTCAGAGAGAAAAAAAAATGAGGTTGTTTGGAAGACTATATTTTACAAAATATAAAGAATTCAGATTAGTGACTACCCTCATGTGAAATGTATTTGTCCTGAATGACTCCTGTGAGCTGTTTTTGTGCACCTTGACTAGTTTTTAAAGATATTTATTTAGATTTGTTTGAAAGGTGTGAACATTTGTTCTCAGAGAAAAGCAGCCAAGAAAGAAAGGAGTATGTATTTATTTTTTTTTTTAACTGCCACTGGGATTTGCAGTTATGAAAGAATACACTGAAAAGTACTAAAAAAATGTGTTCCATGGAAAGCCCTTTTTTCAAGCTAAAAGCAGGATGCTGTAGGCTCCACCCACAGCCATAAAAAGGAAATGAATAAATCTCCACTTTTAGTTTTCAGTGCCCAAGAGGAGGGCTTTGATGCACCAGCACTGCTTTTCAGCAACACTACCTACATGATACAGTGATCCCACATTTATTTATTTGCTTTTGTTAACCGGGTAAGTCACGCTAGACAGCCAAGTGCCTATTTTCAGGTGATACCCGGGAGGATTACAAACTAGGTTACAGAAGAAACAGTGCGGAAGTTGAGTTTACATACAATCAGGTAATGTACGAGGTTTACATCTAGATACAGGACGAGCATAACACAGCAGGGAAAGTTGAGTTTACAAACAGTCAAGTAATAACGCAGGTTTACATCAAGATATCTGACAAGCTTAACAGGGCTAGAGTAGGTAGCTAACAACAATCGATACGATTTAGCATAGGATAAGTACAGTGCTAACAACAAAAGATATGATTTACCATAGGGTAAGTACAACAGAAGATATGATTTACCACAGGGTAAATACAGTGCATACAGATAAGTATTCCTTTTTGACAACAGAAGTAAGTGCCAGCAGGTAGGATGAGCCAGTCGGGAGGGGGGACCCAGGGCCTGTCCTGGTAAAGTAGTTGAACTAGTCCAGGAGGAAGAGAGGGGGAGGTAGGACAGGCGCAAGTGAGACATGAGACAGTTACAGCGCCAGGTGCACACTTATAGCAACCCGCCCCACCACAAAGCTCTAGACAAATGCTGGACTCCCCCTCCAGCTTCAGACACGTTAGACCCTCCATTCACTGTGTGTGTGTGTATTTTTATATATATATATATATATATATATATATATATATATATATATATACACACACACATATATATATATACATATACATATACACACACACACACACACACACACACACACACACACACACACACAATACCACATGCCCCCACAATGCAAAGCATCATGGCTGCATATGCAAATCACCACAGAATGTTATGTTGGTCCAACTTTAAGCAGAATTGCATGGTGCCGAAAGGCTCTCACACAGTTTGCAAGGAAAGGGTGCTAACAGGAGACAGACACGATGTTTCATCTCTACCAGGACTCATCAGTATGCCTCTGCCTGTTTGACACCCCAGTGGAATGGACCAGCTACCCTTAAGGCAGTGTGCCTTGATATATTGTGGTGAACCCATTAAAATAAAAACTATTTAAAAGACAAAGAACCTCTGTGCACAAACACTGAGGCAAGGGTTACCCAAAGGGCATTTGACTGGGAAGCCAAGTTTCAAGAAAATACAACATCACATACCCCCCACAATGCAAAGCATCATGGGCTGCATATGCAATTCACCACAGAATGTTATGCTGGTCCAACTTTAAACAGAATTGCATGGTGCCGAAGGCCTCTCACACACATACATTTTATATATATATATATATATATATATATATATATATATATATATATTTATTTATTAGAGCAAAAAACTCCGTTTAATGCATTAGTTGAGGGTTGTTCACAGCGACAAAAGTGAGGAGAAATTCGCTGTTGGCGTTGAAAACCCCCTTGGACCCCATACCCCGCCCGGCATTGGGGTGCACGTAGGATAATCGTCAGCTAACTCTCACCCCATGACATGTGTAAAGCAGCAAGTATAGGAGAATGGGATGAGAGTTAGGACCCACGATCCCAATGCGCTTTTAATGCGGTTGAAGTAGGCGAGGGCTCAAGGTCAACAACACCTCCTGATCAATCAACCTAACTAAATTAACAAGTTTGCCTATTCCTCTTTTTGAGAATATACGAGAAATAGTGAATGTAATGCAGCGGGAGGGCGAGGCCCGCTGCCACATAATGCGTTAGCGAGGCCTTGAGGCCCGATGTGTTGTGGCATACTAACAGGGACAGCAACGCAAACAGAAATGCTAACAGTGGCGCACATGGTAACACAAGCACGAATGAGAACAGAAGATGCTTGATGGTGGCGTGGCGGGAATGGTCTGCCACGTGATGTGCTGTCACATATAACATGGTGCCTGCAAAGAGAAATGTCAATGGGCATGGTGATGTAAAGTGAAACAGTAAGATAAACAGTACTGTAGACAGAAATGGCAAAAAATAACAGAAGCATAGCGCAAAGTAAGCGCAAGGATACGCACATGGTGGCGAGGCGTCAATGGTAAGTGAAACTGATGCGGATCCGCAAGCGGAAGGGCAACAGTAACAGTAATATAGCGCACAGGCTGGTTTCCCAAAATCTGCATTGAGAAAGACAGTGAGTACAAATAATGTATGCAAAATAATGAGTATCGGCGCAGAAAATGAGATCTTGGAATACTAAATACATTATATCTCAGGAACCGTATGACGTAGAAAAAAAATTTAAAAGTCATATTATTTACAACTGTCCTGGCTAATTTGAATCTTAACCCCATTATAGGGCTAAGAAATTTTCCGATGAAAAGTCCGTATCTCGCACCGTTTCCGAGATACGGGCCCTGAAAGGCGCGGCCAACGCCATAATGTTATCCTATGGAAAAAAGAAAGTTCGAGCGCCATAACTTGCTCCCTGTAATGTTTTCACCAAACTACTGAAAGGCACATCTGTGGGCTGTTGGCTGTCTTCCCTTCAAATTTCAGGAAAAAAGACCAAACCGTTATTTTGCAGCAGGGCTCCAAATGATTTCTGTTAAGTGTCGGGCGCCGTAATGGTATCCTATGGGAAAAACCGTCAATTTTGGAGTGCCATAACTTTGCCACCATGTGATATTTTTTCACCAAACTACTGAAAGGCACATCTGTGTACTGTTGGCTGTCTTCCCTCCAAATTTCAGGAAAAAAGACCAAACCGTAATTTTGCAGCAGGGTGCCAAAGGATTCCTGTAAAGCTTCGGGCACCATAATGTTATCCTATGGGAAAAACTGTCAACTTTGGAGTGCCATAACTTTGCCGCCATGTAATATTTTTTCAATACAACACTGAAAGGCACATCTGTGAGATGTCGGCTCGTTCCCTCAAATTTCAGCCCAAAACTCCCAACGGTTATTTTGCAGTGCAGTGCCAAAAATTGCTGTCATTTCCCCACAGACTAGAAAATTACTGTGCAATTTCTGATAGCTTTCATAAAAATTTGCGACACTTTAAGTAACAAAGTAATTTTAATACTTTTCAGAAATTTGAAAAACATATTTCTGGGGTGTTTCTACAAAATAAAGACATGTGCAAGCATCCTCAGGGCCCGACTAGGTGAATACAAAAAATTAGGTTGCTAGAGGGTCCCAAATTTAAATGCCAACCATTTTTCTGATCACCAACTGAAAACAAAATGGCCGATTTGCGAAAGTAACAGGCCCATTTGCGAAAGTAAAAATGCATTTGCGAAAGTGTTGAACTTTTTGTTAACTTTTCCCATTGACTTATAATGAGAAACTGTTTTTTGAATAACTTTTGAACCGTTTAATATTTTTTCACGAAATCTTCGAAAGGCACATCAGGGACCCAGCTGCACGTTCCCTGAAGATTTCGGGCCAGTCACGCAAACCGTATCGCACCTGTGGTACGCCACTAGAATTCCAGAAAAGCGAACGTAAGCACAAATCACACTTCACTCTGCAGCCGTATATCCAATCAGTACGAAACTTGGCAGATCCCAAGGCCTATGGGTCTTGATCATACATTCAAATTTCAAGCAAATCCATCAAACGGTTGCAAAGTTATTAAGGTGCAAAATTTTGGGTTTAACATGGAAATGGCTCCTCAACCCTAACTATGGTAGCACTACCGTGCTACCATAATTTATATTTATATATATACATACATATACATATACATATACACACACACACACACACACACACACACACACAATTCTCCCCCCCAATTAAAAAAAACACACACAACTAAACAAACAGAGGCATTTATGGTTTCACCCTGGAGAAGTGACAAAAATATACTTTAGTTTCGGTTTATGATCAGTTACTCAGTGTTCAATAAATAGTCAGTCTGAGATATTGAAATTGTAATACCTGTAAATTTTCTTTGACTGCTGGTTGC
The DNA here is from genome assembly GCA_016271365.2 of Neoceratodus forsteri. Lineage (NCBI taxonomy): Eukaryota > Metazoa > Chordata > Ceratodontiformes > Ceratodontidae > Neoceratodus > Neoceratodus forsteri. Next base: position 157,800,076 of record CM057456.1, on the reverse strand, counting down.
AAGGCTGTCTGGATCTTCCATCCTAGGCTTCCATAGAGGTAGGAAATAGACTTATGAACAGGAACACAACCTCAGTCCCCTGTGGACTGTGCCAGCTGGTTCCAAAGTAGAGGAATGGTCAAAACACCAATCCGGACAATCTACCTAAAAATATAACTTGGTGATTTTCCGAGTTTTGCCATAGCAAATGGGATTAGTAGTCTACAGTAACCTGTAGGAGTTGTGATTCAATCAGTCAAACCGCCAAAAAGTGCTGTTTTCCATAAGAATAGTGCTTTTATGAGCTCTGCTTCATTTGCATAACCCACCCCTTTTTTTCTCAGTGCTGCAACCCAACTGTGACATCATGCAAGGGAAACAACGTTTCTAAGCACTGTTGTGAAACAGACACCTTAGGGTTACCACCTCCCCTGATTATTGCAGGAGAGCCCTGATTTGGGCAGCCGTGTCCTGCAAAAAAAAAAAAAAATACTGCATATCCTGACCTTATAGTGGTGTAACCCCCCCCCACAAATGGGGGTTTCTAAAAGCTTTCCAGAGCTGCTTAAGAGCTCCTTGCCTAACTGGTGTTCGGAGCAATGCCGCCAAAATGCAGCAGTTATGAGTGCTTTTAAAGCCTCCAGTACTGTCTCTTTAAGAGCTGCCTGCTCGCAGGCTTCAGTGGTTTGTACAAGGGGGGACTGGGGTTTCCCTACTCGAATCCCGCCTGAGCTGCAGTGAAATCGCTCCCATTTTGTAGTCGCTGTAAGTGCAAAAGGGAGCCTGACTGATAGGTGTAACTGTTTGGCTATAATCATTTAGAGTATTAGTGAGATTACAGTTCGACTAATCTGCCTTCCTTGCAGCTGGGACTTTGTGTGCTTGGCCCCTCCATTTTGGACGTGGATTGTTGAACTGGGCCAATGGGGTAAAGAGGGGTACCTAAAATGAAGACTGCTTGAGCCAACCAGAATTAGGACTCTCTTTGGAGCCGAATGGCCATAGGGGATACAGCCAGTAATTCTGGGAAATTAAGTTCTGGATGTGGCACCTTTTTTTGCACCAATGAGGACCGAATTAAGTGACTGGCATCTACAGCCCACCAATGGGATTGGGTGGCGCCCGAACTGAGATGCTCTGCCCAAACTGCCAAGAGGCAGAGTCGTTGTGGCTGTGAGTGAGGAAGGAGCTCTGGGCTGCTGCGCCGTTGAGTTTTCATGCGGGAAGCACGTGTGGAAGGCCAGATTCAGGCAGATTGAATGCCAGCAAGTGTCTGACAAAATCCGCTAGGCAGCGGTCAGAGGAGGCTGTGCAAAAGCGCAGCTACCTACCAGCTCACCCTGTAGAGGACTGGAGAATCTGCTTCAATCGCGCTTGGTCTGTCAGGACAAGTGAAGCTGCGTTGTTGGGCCCGGTGTACTGTAGTTAAAGTGATCAGGATTATACAGCAGCTGCCTGGTATGGTACCCCTCTGCTCTTCATATAAATGTGGGGAGAAGTGTCTGAACTCCAGGCTCGGTCCTGCAAGTGGTGCGAGAGTGCTCCTTTGGTTGGAGTTGTGAGTATTAAATCAGGGTAGCTCCCTGTCATATGTTCATAGTGAAGGCAAGATTTGTCTGGCTTCTTTATTGGCTACATGAACTAAGCCTGCTGGCTCTGCTTAATCCTTTTAGGAATCAAGTGCTTATTTTCTGTGTCAGGGCCCCAACCTGCTGCATCGAGAGGCTAGCCTTCTCTGGCCAGGGTACCCAGAGACAGTGACTTATAGGGTTTGGCCTGTGCACAGTGCCCTAGATAGATATACTGTATATGTATTAGAGTGGTAAGCTAATTAACCTGTTCTCCCCCAGTCATTATCTCCCCCTAAATAAATCAGATTGGTTGTTTTGCAAAGGTGTACTGACTGAACTGTGCATCTATGTTGAATTACTGTACACTGGTTATTGTATAACTGCATCTTACTTTACAGGGGGTCTCCAGAGCCAAACTGATTGAACCAAAGCTGGGGGTAAGTGTACTGTGGTTGACGGGTGTGGGCCACTAATGGGAAGAAAGGGTGGGTTGCAGTGACCCAGAGGGCTGTAACCAAGTCATAGTAGACTGTTTCAACCCCGACCTCTGGGCGGAGGCACCCGCCATCGGATCCAGGCCCCTCAACCTGTTAACGTCAGAGCAGGCAGGGGTAGTGGCCCTTGGGATAGCGCCCCCTAGGGGTTACAGTAGGAAAATAAAATATTGTCCAACTTTCTTCTAAATATTGCAGAAACTATAATACCTTAACTAAAATGCCTTAAAACGAAAAACAAACAACCAAAAAACTACAACTCAGTCTTAATTCCGATTATTTTGAGACAACAGGTCCCTTGCATTGGCCAATGTTTCATACTGTCCTGTAAAAAACATTTCAGTAAGAAATGTCCCACTCTGGGCTTCTTAAAAGGTGGTAACCCTAGGAGACCTCTGTTGGTCAGTCTTGTTATTTCAGACATCTACACTAGCAAAATAGGAGCAGGGAGACAGAAAAATCAGCTATGCCTTGCTACATATGTACCTACTGGATACCCCTTTCTCCTGTACCCCAGGACACATCTGGAAACTAGCTTGTCTGCTCAGTACGTCTTTCCTGGTGAAATGTCTATGTTAATGCATGTATGAATAACACTGAGCAGTGCAGGAGAGTGGCTAGCAAGGCAAACAGGATGTTGGGATGCATCGTAAGGGGATCACCTCTAGGAGCAGGGAAGTGATTCTGCCGCTGTACAATGGACTGTTTAGACCACACCTTGAGTACTGTGTACAGTACTGGAGACCACACTTGAAGAGGGACATACAGCTCCTGGAGAGGGTACAGAAGAGGGCAACTAAAATGATACGAGGACTAGGGGATTTGATGTATGAGGACAGACTTGAGGAGCTCTGTCTGTTTTCATTGGAGGAGAGGGAGAGACGAGGGGACATGATTGAGGTCTTCAAGTACCTCAAGGGAATAAATATGGTAAACATGGAGGGGATCTTTAGACTAAAGCAGGGAGGTATCACCAGAGGGCATGGTTTGAAGTTGGAAGGTGGAAGGGTGGGGGAGAGAGGAGGAGGTTTTTCACTGAGAGGGTGGTGGACCCTTGGAATGTGCTGCCTGGCGAGCTGGTTCAGAGATCCACAGTGGAGGGCTTCAAGAGAGGGTGGGACAGACACAGAAAGCGGATGTATCAGATGATGGCCTGGCCCAGGGGGGTGGGGATGGATGATAGGGGTTTCTGGAACACAAGGCGGGGGAGGGCCTCGACACCCAACTAGGGATCCGAGTTTCGAGCAGACTCGATAGACCATAAGGCCTAATCTGCTGGCAATTAGTATGTAGTATGTTAATAAATAAATAACTTTACATATCAGGTGCTGTACTGCAGTCACCACTACCAAAATAAGAGACTGCACCTCTGAGTAACGAACATTTAAGTCAACTTCACAATTTATCCAGAATTCCTTGTTGCTGTATGCAAAACATCCCTTGCATGACATCATTCTGGGAGTGTGGCCACACAAAAAAAAATTGTAGGGTGGGCAGAAAAAGTGCTGATAAAAACATAAAAAAATGACTGTTTTACAAAACAAATTGCAGCTTCAACATCTGAAGCATGGGTGGCAATGGCATAGTATGTGAAAAGGGTATCTTCAAAATCTCAGAAAATCACTAACTCAAGAACAAGCATATGGGTTAATTAGGATGCTCCAGCCTTGCGACCAGAAGACAAAGAAAATTTACGGGTAGAGTATTTAGATTTCAATTTCTCTCTCTCCTAGTGTTGGTTATAGGGCTGTTGTACCACTGGGATGCATAACAGCAGTAATACTGGGGGGCCATTCTGGAAGCCGCCTGCATCAATCGCGAGTTGCGGCAAAGAAGGGGTTATGCATCCAATGCAGCTGCGGCAATCACGAGTTGTGCTATTCTGGTAGGTTTGCCACTTGCAGCAAACCATCTGGAATAGCCGCAATCTGTGACCCTGCGCCCAAGAGAGTGGCGCATCCAGAGGCATTAGCGCAAGTCCCCAATGCAGTTGCAGGCAAGGGTGCAGGGGGCAGCCAGGTGCCCCAAGGAGCAACAAGTGGAACACGGGCAGGAAATAGAGAGCCCCCGCAACCACTGTGGCACCATGCGGGTGTCCCCCATACCACAGTAGCCCCATGAAATCTGTAGACCAAGTGGCACATACTCCCTGTGATGGCAGGGGACTGGCAACCCCCTGTAGCCACCTAAATGGAAAGGGCATTGGTGGTATGATGTCCCCCACAACCTACAATAATCGCTAAGCAGCCCAGATATGGCTCCCTAAGGCACCTCTGTGCCAGTCCGTAACCCCTCCCGCGATCCCCTGAGCACCCTAAAGAACACTGGCACAGGTCCCCCTGTGGTACAGTTCTGTTCCCCCCATCCCCCACCCACTTCTGGACTGGCACTACCCTCACACACCACCACGGACAGCCACACAGTGTGATCACACAGAGTGCGTAAGTGTACAGCACATGAATGTGGGCTGTGCGATCGCATATTGCGGCTGGATATAGTAGTGTCCGGAGGGAAGTGGCAGTCAAGACATGGGTTGGCAATGGGTGGGGCCAGACTGGGACCAGGATGCTGACTGCACACTGAGCTATGGGAATCAGGGCTGATTTTGTGTGTGGGAGGACACTATGGATGTGGCATTGAGGGTTGGCAATAGCCTGTCACAGCAGGCATGCCATCCTGGTGGCACACAGATGCCCAGGCAGGTGTGGCACAATGACTTACAGGGAAGAATGCCTCCTGCAGCAGCCTTATGGGGCCACCTATGGCACTTCTGCTCCTCTACAGAAGGACTGCATCCTAGTTCTGCCTGTTGCAGGCCACTAGACCACCTCCAGGCTGGTCTAAGTGGCAAGTGGCAACCCTCATACATCCATGGTGGGGCTTCGGAATCCCGAAAAAGGGTATGTGGCAGCCCCGCCATGGAGCAAGCCCCCTAGTGACCTGGTGCACTGGGTTGCTGGATGCAACCCTGGTGCAAGGGGGCTTTGGCGCAGTGCATCTGTGGCAGTCATAGGCAGCCTTCCAGAATAGCAGTGTGATGTAAGTAACTTGTCACATGTCCTGTGCGTCCAGCTAACCCACTTTAGAATCAGCCCCTAGGATAGCCAAGGGCAGGCATCGAAATGTCCGCGATGGTTAAAAGTCAATGACGGCCTGCAAGACTCTTGAGCTGAAATATGTGGTCACAGAGACAGCTACATCCAACTTGTAGATTTTCCTGAATGTGTGTAGACAGCAAAACATAGCAACATAGAATTTGATGACAGATAAGGGCTGCTTGGCACACTCAGTCAGACCAGTCTTCCCTACCTACAGGGTCACTGCAGACCTTACTTGATCTTCAGCTCTTCCCCCCTTCCTTTCCACTAAGATTCCCTTATGCCAATCCCATGCATTCTTGAACCTTACCACTGTTTCTGTCCCACCACCTCTGCTTCAGGAATCCACCACTCTCTCTGTGAAGAAGTACTTCCCTTGTTCTTGAGCATCTTTTTTCCTGAAAAATACATCCCTCCTGTACCTTATTTACCCCTGTGAGGTAAAGGTCCATCATATAGGCCCTCTCCCTTCTTACTTCCAGGGTGTGTATACTGAGGTCCTTTAGTCTCTCTCTTTGCAGGGCTTTAGATGCAGATTCTACACCATTCTAGTTGCCCTCCTGTGGACTGCCTCCACTCCATCTCCGTCCTTACAGAGATGTGGTCTCAATAACTGGGCACAGTACTCTAGGTGTGATCTTACCAATGATCTATACAGAAGCAACACCACCTCCCTCTTTTTGGTGGCGATACCCCTCCCTATGCACCACAGCATCCCACTAGCCTTCCCAACTGCCAGGCTATCTTTATTTCTTCAAATAAGATTCCTCCCCCAAAAAAGTCTCTTCCCTGCTTGGTAATCATCCATACCACTCATCCATTTTGTACTCTAGCTCTGGGTTTCTGTGCCCGACGTGCATTATTTTGTACCATTTCACATTCAAATCCAGCTGCCATACCCCTTGACCACTCGAGTTCTCTCAGGTTTCTGCTCTTCCTTTCCACCCCTCCAGAGTGTCCACCCTATTGCAGATTTTGGTGTCATCCACAAAGAGTCAGACCTTCCCTTCCAGCTCCTCTGCAAGGGCACTTATAAAGACATTAAAGAGGACCAGTCCAAGCACCGATTCCTGCCGGTGACCCTTCCTTCCTCTGAACTCCATTTACCTCTACCCTCTGTTGCATATCCCCTAAACAATTTCTTACTCAGGTTTACCACCTCTGGACCCACTCCTAAGCTACCCTGCTTGTTCACCAGTCTCGTGTGTGGAACAGTGTTAAAACTCTTACTGAAACCTTGGTAGGCCGTGTTAACTGTTCTACCCTGATCCAATTCCTTTACCACCTAGTCACAGAAATCTAGTGCATCTGTTTGACATAACCCTGCCCCACTCCCGCCTTGAATCCATGCTGCCTCGGGTCTTGCAACCCACTGGATCAGAAATATTCTGTAATCCTTTCTTTGAGCAGTTATTCCATTAACTTTCCGACCAACGTCAGGCTGATTGGCCTATAACTGCCAGCCTCCTCCCTGCTACCACTTTTGTGAAGTGGGATTACATCTGCCCTCCTCCAGTCCTCCGGAGCAACTCCTGTTTCCAGTGAACTCATGGTTTCCCCACGGAAAAAATGTAAAGGATGGGGGATTTTGAAAAGCCAAACTCCCCAACCAATCTAGGGGTCTGGGGGCATGCCCCCCATGAAAATATTTGGACAAAGGGTTGAAAATGGTGCATTTTTTTTTTTTGGGGGGCATGACAAGGGAATGAACAACCATTTCTTATGAACTTGGTAACATTCTGGCAGTGCTTATCTACCTGTCTGCAACAGTGGCTGGAGCATGGTTAATTATAACACCAAAACTCCAACTTTAACCCATACTAATCAACTGACTGGCACTGCTCCACAATGTCACATTGAAGTGTATGGGGGGAAGGAATACAGTTCAGTTGACAGCAGTGGATAAGCGGCAGAAGTAAGATGGTAAGACACTGGGTCGATCAGTAGGCCCTAAGTGGTGGGGTAGGGTTTTTGTTGCTGCAAGTTTCTGATGTGGAACACAATACAGCCGAACTGGAGATAACAGTGACAGTCACTGGATTTACTAATAGAGTTTTGGTGCCATTATTTTTGGATTTGCGCGGGGTTTAGTACAGTGGAAAGGGAGATTGGAGAGCAGTGCTGGTCAATGTTTTGGTGCTGTAAGTTTCAGAAGTGGGTGTACAGTACAGCCAAATCGGAGATCGAAGAGTAATGCCAGTTGTCTGATCAGTACAAGTAATAAACTGAAGTGTATATGTTGGGGGAAGCTACTAAGTTAAGACAGGCTTTAAACTTACAGCTAAGCATCTCTCTTAATGTCTTTTAAACACACTGACAGATAAGCTACAGACGGTTAAATCTTTCAGGGTGTTGAGTTACTCAGCTTGCTCTTGCATTCCACTGGCTGTCTATTGCACGCATGACCAAATCATGTACAACAATTGGTCATGCCTGATCTAGATAGCAAATAGTAGTGTAGTAGGTGGGTAACAAAGCTAAGCTGCAGGAAACAACTTTACACATGATGTGGTTGGCTTTCTTGTGCAGAAGCCTAGCAGTAGCACAGCAGCACATAAAAAAGACTGTGGCCGTGAGCACAAGCATAGCGGCACTACTGTGCATAGATGTTTTGGGAAAAACACTGAGCTGTTAAATACGACTGTCAGAGGTGCAGCCAAGTATCACCCTAAGCTCTCAGTACCCTTGGATGTACCGCATCAGGCCCCATTGCCCCCCAATTCTTAAATATCTCCATTAACCATACAGAGCATAAAATACATTTGGGTCACAACTATTGCATACCATGTTTGGTCTTGCAAAATAGCATCCTACTATAAACTTTTGATTGTATGAAAATATGTTCTATAAACTGCAAAAGCCCAGAAAATAAAGACCATGGGCTAAGGTCCAGGCTACTTCAGTGTCAGGACCCACAAAAATTTTGATAAACTCCAAGACAGTCCCAACACCGGTAGCATGTCAAAACAGCAATGAAATAACAGCAAGTACAATAACGGCGATGGCAAAACGGCAAGAGTCAATAGGGCAACTGCAATTTATGGTGACATTTGCTTCCCTCCCAGGTGCTATGACCTTGGAGTTAGATATACAAGTAAAGGGGTGCATAGGGTGAAGCCCCCCCAGCAGAAAGCAAATGCTGCTGTAACTGTGGTCACCATAAATTCTGGCTGCCCTATTGACTCTGGCTGTTTTGCCATCACCATTATTGTACTTGCAGTTAGTCAGTCAGTCATTTTGACATGGAGCCCCAACACCCCCAAATTTCAAGCTCCATCATGAAACGAAGGATGAGTCCTTTTCAGAAATATAAAATACCCACGAAAGCCATTTAATTTCAAACTGTGATTTCATAGTACTGCATCCTGCTATGAGACACTGAGGGTATACATATTAATAATATGATGCCAGTGAACTCATGTGGGTGGCACAACTGTCACCATAAGCATATAATCATTTTGTCTGCCAGCACATATATGTATAAACAGCGAACCCAATGGCAGACAGATATCTCGAGGTAGGATAGAGGACAGGACCATTTTTGGAGTTAGGGCTGTGTCACCCCCATAAGGGTATACAGGCTTTCCATTACTTGCTGCCAAAATGGAATAATAACTGGGCATGACCAAAATATATGCATGTGGTTGGCCAACATTTCTCTGCATAGCCTACAGCAGTATCCATACCATGCCAGAAGATATTTAACCAAGGAGTGTTAGAATATCTATTTCGGCATTTCCATGTGAATTCCCACCAATATGTCCTGGAGATTTTTGAGAGGGGTCCTTGCCTGCTTCGGATTCCCAGACCAGTTCATAGAAACCATTTTTCGTTTCTATAAGAATCCCATAGGCTATATCCGTGCAAATGGTCATTTAACAGACCGATTCCCCCTGCAGAGGACAGGGTTGTCCCTCATCCCCGCTCCTATTCGCATACTACATAGAACCCTTGGCCCAACTCCTTCGGCAATCCCCAGAAATTCAGGGAATTACCCTCTCTAAGACCGAGCATAAGTTAGCACTCTTTGCAGATGACCTTTTATTATACTTAACCAACCCAGAAAGCTCTATGCCTGCGGTCATCCAGAAGATCCAAGCCTTTTCTCAACTATCAGGTTATACCTTGAATATTAACAAGGCAGAAGCTTTAAAAATAAACTACGAACCCTCACCCTTGCTAAGGGAAAAATTCCCTATAAAATGGGACGGATCCTCCATAAGACATCTGGGAATTAATATCCCCAGAGATCTATCCCAACTATTTAAAATAACTTACAACCCCCTGGTAGAAACGCTTCAAAGCGACATGAGAAGATGGAATCTCCTCCCCACCTCTTTCCACACCCGTACCCTCTCTCAAGACAGATACTACCTCGTCTCTTATATCTGTTTCAGTGTGTCCCCTGTGCAATTCACCCCTAGGAAATATTAGCTTGGCAGAAATCGTTGCAGCCTTTCAATGGAACCATAGGAAGCCCCGACTTAATATTAGGAAGCTTTTTCTTCCTAAGTCACTGGGAGGGGTGGCATTCCCCTCTCTATTCAATTACTGGGTGGCAGCCCAAATATGCCTGGCTCTGTTATGGAGTTTCCACTCATAACAAGCAGCCTGGAAACAAATGGATTTAGCAAGAGAATTGCCTCATCCTCTACCTGCGGTCTTATTCTCCCCCCCCCCCCTAAAATGAACCCTGGACATTGTGCCCAGAGCACCATTTTGCAGGGTTGGCAGAAAGGAATAAGTAATAAAAGAATACTAAATCACTTTTGGAAGTACCAATGGTTCATACTTAATAAACAAATCGATGTCTCAGTAGCTGGCTCTTGGTATGGTATCCAGATTAAAAAAGGGGTTAGTAGCTCCATGGCATATTATGAAAGGGGATACAGTCAACTTTTGAGGAAGCTCAGCATAAATTTGACTGGATGGAGGAGGACAGAATATTTTATTATCAAATCAGAAACTATATAAACACCCAATTAAAAGCACAAGAAAGCGAGCCCTCAGGGTATGAAGTCCAACTCCCTTTTTATCCAGATCTGATCCTCTCCTTCAGGGGAGAAAGCTATTTCAATAATTTACAAGTTTCTAATTGGGCTATATAAACATAGCATGGACCCAGTCAAAGCAAATTGGGAAAAAAAACGCTAGAAAACCATCAGTACTATTGACTGGTCTAAAGTATGGAGCGGTACATGGTCCACCACCTCTTCCCCACTGTGGAGAGAATTCATTTGGAAAGTTAGAGCAAGATTTTTCTTAGTGCCTACCACCCTAGCCCGTAGAAGCCCGGGACAATCCAAAAAAATGTTGGAGGTTATGTGGGGAAAATAAAGCCACTTATAAACATATCTTTTGTGATTGCCCCATACTGGCTGGTTTCTGGAAAGAGATTACAGATCATATTAAAAATATATTTGACTGTGGTGGTCTAATAACAGAGATTACTAATACTAGGAATTCCCCCAGAGGGTCTGTCAGATAAACATGCTCTATTTATGGCCATACTACTGGGGGCAGCGTATAAGGCAATCACTAAAAACATGGCTCAAAATAAACCCCCAAGACAGGGGTGAAATCTATAATCCAAACCATACCATAATGAACAAATGTCACATGCACTAAACAACAAGATGGAAATTTTTATCACACGTTGGACTAGGTGGACACTGTATCAAGAACAAATCTAGAACATGGATTAGAGGAATGGCTAGTTATTAGTTTTTTGGTATTTACCCCCCTGGAAGCCCTTCAATGTTAGAACTGGGTAATGAAAAGTAAATAGAGTTATAACTAACTCTCATATAGACAACGAATCTTACCCAATATTTCTGTGCCTAATGTCTGCCCTCTATGGTTAAATTATTTTGCTTTAGTCTATATAAAGTCTAGTTTTCAGATATACAGGGTTTGTTTGGCGTGCTAGGCTCTCATGTATAAAACAATCTTAATGAGAAGAGTCAATAATGTTACATTGCAACCTCATTACATTGTAATCTTTGGGTGCTATGTGATCTGTAACCATGTATAAGAGGCTTATGTCACTCCTATGTGCGCCTTGAAATATGATCTAAATGAATAAAAAGTATAAAATAAATAAAATGTTTCACGTTCAGCAGAAATGCTGGGTCCATGGTAAGGTAAAGTTTATTTCCATGTATGTATAAAAATATCATTCGTTACATACAAAATATTAAAATCCACATAAATATACTTTTAACATTCTCGGTTTCTCACTATATTTATATATTTCATCTCCAATGGCTTTAATCCAACAGATTTTCAGTACAGATGATTATCAAATCCATAGAAACACTTGGCTTAATTAAATACTCCACTTCATGGTTTTTGCCACTCTGTATGCAAAATTCGCCAAGGCAAATATCTTGCTTAATTCATTACAGTTTAATACCTCTTTTTTGCTCAGCCTTATTTATGCCTACATGATTTTGGAAGGATTGCTCAATGTATAGTCCGTTGTATCACTAAGTGCATTACACTCAAATATCAGATGGGCACTAGACACAGCAGCATTGTTACAACATACACAGGTATCTACCTGGTTAAAACCACTATACTTCTCTCCCCATTTGTCAAATTCACCTAACCTTAATCTAGTAATTGCTTTTCTATATTTCTCATTCTCACATTTTAATAGATATTCCTCTATTCCAAAAGTTGTTTTAATTTTCTTAAGTGGAGAACAATTCTATGAGTCTTATCCTTCCAAGATCAATTTGAATCACTGGATCCTCTATTCTTTGAGTTGTCATTTGTACAAATTCTGATATGTCCCTCATGGTACCTTCCAATCCCAAAATATGATTTTAGGCTAATCCAGCTTTATTTAGTATTTGATTTAGTATACTAAACCAATTTGTCCCCATCCAGCATCACGTTTCTTTGCATCCACCCAACATTTATATATCAGGCTATCTTTATGTGTCGTTATTTTTTTCCAGTAGGTTATATTTTTTTTTTTTTTTTTTTAGCAATTTCTACTTAGATTGATAGAGTTCCTGTTTCTAATCTTGCACTAGCCTCTGAGGCCCTCGTTGGAAGACCCACAAGATTTCTTAAATACTTATTTTGGACAATTTCCAAATTTTTATAGTTACCCTGAAGTCCCCACACCTCCGAGGCATACACAATTTGGGAGTTAACTTTTGCTTTTAGACATCTACACTGAGTTATAAAGTTATTTCCACCTTTTTTGGGGGGGGAAAATGCTTACTTCCATTCAAGGTTCAATTCCATTCCATTCCAATGCTTTTTCATTTATTTTTTTCTATTTGTTTTTTCCATTTTAAGTACTCACTAAAAATTACCCCATATATGTAAACAGTTATTTCTTCAAGCTCTAGATTCCATTTTTGTTTATTTTTGGACTTTGCTTCCAAATACCACTATTTTAGTTTTTCCTGATTTAGTTTCATATGCAACTTATCTAATGATTTTATTATTTCGATAGCTCTCTTTAAGCCAAGCGGAGTTTGAGATATTACCACCCATCATCTGCATATAACAATATTTGTACTCTAGTTTCCTCCATCTTTGGTGCAAAGTATCCACCCTTCTAGGTCCCTCACAACTTTAATCAATTTGTAAATTAAATAGGGTTGGTGCCAAAATGAGCCCTTGTTTCACCCCACAGTTAACTTTCATTTGCTTCACTCATATCACCCTCCTTGTCATACCTTACAAGTTTATTTTCTTGATGCAATATCTTAATATTCAATAGTTCTGAATCCATACCCAAATCTTTCAATATTTCCCAAGATTATTCTATGGACCAAATTGAATGCAGACTTCATGTCAATAAAAGCAGTGTATATCTTTCCTTTCCTAGAACTAACATATTTGTCCAGAATATATCTAGAGTGAACATCTGGTCCACTGTGGATCTATTTCTACAAAACCTGCTTGAAACCAGGAGGGAATATCATTACTTTCCATCAGTGTTCTATCCTGTTCAAAATAAGTCCAGTAAATATTTTTGGTTAATCTTCAGTAATGTTATTGGTCTATAATTTTCTAGCATTGTCATATCACCTTTCTTAAAAGGGTTCTATTACCCCTATATTCCAGTTCTCAAGTATTCTCTTATATTTTAGTATATTCTTATATTATTATAGTAGTATTTCAGCCCACCATTCTACATCTGTTTGACACAATTCTGCCCCAAGGTTATCTATACCTGGGGCTTTATTCTTCTGTTTTTGTATTGCCAACACTATCTCCTCTTTTGTAAACTCCATCCAATTTGACTTTTCAATATTATCCATCTCTGTACCCATCTCTTGTTCATAGATATTCTCTCTACTGCTAATCATCATCATAAAATAATATATCCACTTTTCTGGTGGGATAACTGTTATATTATATCTTATATCCTCCATGCCAAATGCCACTAATCTTCAAAAATCACTTCCATTCTTTTCTTGTATAGCTATTTGCAGTTTGTTCCATAGCTCATAATTATATTAATCTTTTTTAGTTTTTATCAGTACTTTATATTCAGACTAATAATTTCAAGGCTTTTCGGTCTTCTACATTATTAGTTTCACAATTCTCCAGCCAATTTGATTTATTAGTTTTTTCATTTTAATACATTCACCATCATACCATTTCGCACCAAAAAACACCCTTCTAGTTTTACCTTTTTTTGCCATTTCTCCAATTCTCTATATATTCTTTCTTCTAATCCCAGATATTCCAAAAACAAATGTTCCTTCTGATCTTGTTTTAAATCTAATTTAGCCTGTAATGTTATCATGCAGAATTTTCTTAGTCCTGCTATTTCTGATGAGTTTATATATCCTTTTAATGGTTCCTTATTTACTTTATTCCATTGTATTCTTTTGCTTTTCTTTACTTCCATGTTCTGATCTATCCAATTTCTTCTATTCCCATCTTCCTTGACAATTTTAATTGGACATTCCAAGGACACCCGTATGGCTCCCAGTAAGCGTCTCTGCCTCATGACTCCTCTAAATGAAACAACAAGAATAAAGATTTTTTTTTGTGATTTGTTAATGTAATCTATTTATGGGCCCCCAGTAAGTGTCGCTCTCTTTTTTTTCCCCCATCTCTCTTGGATGACTCCCCTCCAAGGAACAACAAGAATAATTAAGATTTATATTTTATTTGTGATTTGTAACTAATCTATTTATGGCCCTCCCTCCCATAGGTCTGTCTCGCTGTCTGTCTCTCGTGACTCCTCTCGATGGAACAACAAGAATAATAAAGTGAGGCATTTTATTTGCAATTTCTGTGACTGTAATTCTATTTATGGCACCCACTAAAAGTTTTTCTGTCTCTTGTGGTGCCTCCTCTTGATGAAACAAGAATAAGTATGATTTTCTGCCCCTAGTAAGTTTCCCTCTCTCCCCCCCCCGACTCGCAAACAACCAAAAGATTTATGTAATTTGTTCCACTAAAGCTTTCTCCATGTAGCGCACTGCTCACACTCCCCTCTGTCTTGCTCGCTAATTGTCCTCTCGGCTGCATTGTACACTCACCGCAGTTATATACCATGAGTGCATCACATGACTTCAGTTGGGAGCTATTGCCTGACTAGATGCAGTCAGCCACCTGTACATGAAGTGTGGTGCACCAAAGGCATCCCTATGGCAACAGTCAACTAAAGTGCAAAAATGACGTGCTATGTGGCTTACCCTGGACCTGGAACCAGACTTCTGCAGTGAAGTCAGTTATTTACTGTATCCAAGTCCATGGCTAAGTGCTTGGATTTGGAGGTTCTGTTTTCGGGCAGAGCAGTCCACTCAACGCTAACTGTAATAAAAGAGGGCACACTGCACATGCTTGTAAAAATATGAAAGAGGCAGCATATGCCAGCAAACAAACCAGATAGAAAAGAAATCTGATAGAAAACAACAGTGGGACAAAAAAGAGTAAACCACAACAATCTACATTCTGCGCAACAGGAGCAGGACACAGAGTGAAAGTCAGTCTGAAGGGAAGCACCAATACACATTTTGACTATGGCGGCACCTCACAGGGCTACTGGGTGACCCTTTCCTGAAAGAGAAGCCACTGCAGATGGAAATCGACACAGGTGCTGCTGTATCACTGATGTCTGACACCAGATACAAGAAAACTGCCACATTTGTCTCTGTGGCCAATGAAGGTCATTCTGAAGACCTACACAGGAGAATCTGTAAGAATGATGGGCACCATTGATGTCTATGCAGAACTTCATGGACAGTCTGCTAAACTGCCACTGTTTATGGTAAAGGGAGACTACCCAGCTTTACTGGGTCAATTCTGGCTGGAGAAAATCTGACAAAAAACTGGCCCAAGATATACACGATGACCAACGGAGAGGCTGGTCTTGCTGCCATATTGAAAAGGCATGCTTCTCTCTTTGAAGGCGAGTTAGGGAGCATGAAGGCCATTATTGTCAAACTGACCATTAAGCCGGATGGTAGCACAAAGTGTTTGAAGGACAATGCCATATGCCCTCAGGCCAAAAGTAGAAAATAATCTAGAGCATCTGGTGAAGGCAGGAGTCCTGATGCCAATCACACATAGCAAGTGGGCCACGCCTATTGTTCCAGGCCTGAAAAGGATGGCTCAGTAAGGACTTGTGGGGATTTCCAAGTCACCATTAACCTGGTGTGTGCAGAGCAATATCCGCTTCCTCACAGATGATCTTCTTGCTAGTCTCACTGGCAAATAAAAGTTCAGTAAGATAGACTTGAACCAGGCTCATCTGTAGATGCATGTCCATGAGGAGTTGCAGGAACTGCTAACTATTGTGACACATAAAGGACTTTTCCAATACCACAGTTTGCCTTTTGGAATAACATCTGCTCCAGTCATGTTCTAACGAGCTATAGACCAGATTTTAAGTGGACTTCCAGGAGTACAGTGCTACCTGGACAATAAGGTTCCATGTCATCTCAGCGCAAGAAATTACCACGCCGTAATTTCAAGCGCGAGCATTTCACTGCATGCAATAACGTGCCTAGTATTAAAAGCGAAAGGCATCTTATCGCAAATATCCATCTGGTAGCAGGTTGCAATGTACATTTTGGGCTGAGAACAGTCAAGTGGGTTCATTGGTCAGGAGGAGCGATGGGAGCATTAGAGGAGGGTAGTAAAATATGAGGCTGGCATCAGCAGAAGAGATGCTTAAAAATAAAGATGCACTTTGAGACGGGAGAAAATTTTGCAGTAAAATCAGAGACAATTGTGAGGTATGGAGGTGATCTGTTCTACACACTCCCTAAATTGTACAGTAGAAAGTTTAGTAAGAAGGATGGGAACTGGTGCCTGGTGTGAACCCATCTTCTCCTGTCTGCCTCTGAATATATTTACAAACAAAAACAAGCCACAGACAAATGTACCTTTCAGCCAGCATGTCACATTCAGTTTCCCTACTCTGCTTTTGCACTTACTTTGTTATGCAACAGAATGGCAGCTTAGCGGTTGTGTAATTCACTGTAATGACTATGGCTGAAATGCTTACGTATGTATTGTTTGCACTGAGATGATGCGATACCGACAATATTCTGGAAATGGGCAAAAATGAGGAAGAACACCTCAAGAACCTTGATACCACTTTACAGAGACTGGAGGAGTATGGTGTTCGAGTGAAAACACAAGCATGCGTTCTTGCAGCCCTCTGTCAACTATATTGGACATATGATTGCCTCTACAGGACTCCATGCAGCTCCCTCCAAGGTATTGTGGAAACTCCTACCCCTCAGAATGTAAGCCAGTTGTGTTCTTTTCTGGGGTTGCTTAATTACTATGGATGATTTATTCCCCACCTGGTAATTTTGAAACCCTTCCCCGTCCAAACAAAAATTGGAAATGGACAGCAGACTGCAATGCAGGGTTTGACAAAGCTAAAGAACCGTTAAATTCAAAAGTTTGACACTTGTCCTGCACGGACCTTACAGTTGGCCTGTGATGCATCTCCCTATGGTGTGGAAGTGGTTGTGTCTCACATTATGTCATCGGGAGAAAAGAGGCCGACTGCATTTGCATTCAGAATGTTAAGCAAGGCCGAAAGTAACTATGCTCAAATAGAACTTGAAGTGCAGGTAATTATCTTCGCATCCACAAGTTTCGCCAGTATTTGTCTGGGCAGAAATTTACACATTGATGGATCACTGTCCCTTGACTTCCATTTTCGGACAACACATGGGTATTTTGTCATTTGCTGTGAATAGCATGCAATGTTGGGCTCCGTTATGGTCTGCCCATATCTATGACATCAAGTAGCGGAAGTCAGCACTGCATGGCAGCGCTCATGGACTTTCAGACTGCCGCTGCCAACTCGCCATGTAGACAGTTCCCAAGAGAAATCTTCTAATTCAAACAAGTGGAAGCACCTATCACAGCAGCTCAGGTGAAAAAGTATAAGTGGGTGGATTAGCTATTGTCCAAGGTAATGGACTTGGTGCTGCATGGCAAGTTTCAGAGAAATTAAAATAGCCTTTGAGTGAACTCCCAATGTTGTCCTAAAGACAGAGTTGTCCATTCTGTCCGGTTGCTTGTTATGGGGAATGCAGTGATTATTCCACTGCCATAACAGCAGCTATTGTAACAGCTACACTCAGGTCACCGTGGAATAGTGTGTATGAAAATTGTTCAAAGCTACTTCTGGTGGCCTGGCTTGGATTATGCCATTGAAGAAAAAGCTAAGTTTCGTCTTTAATGCCAGAGTGTGTGGAATATATCACAGTTAGAACCTCTGCATTCCTGGGATTGGCCTGAACATCCTTGGCAGCATATCCATGTTATTTTCACTGGACCATTTTGAAAGACATGTTCCTGGTAGTGGTTGATGCCCACTTGAAATGGCCTGAAGTCACTGATGTACCACAGCAGAGAGAATAATTCAAAAACTCAGAGAAATGTTTGCTTGTTATGGTCTACCTGAATAGATAGAAAATGACAATGGACCACAATTTGTCTCAAAGGAGTCTGCAATGTTTATGCAGTTGAATAGTGCTCATAATATCGAGTCAGCACTATATCATCCAGCTACTAATGGTCTGGCTGAGAGACTTGTTCAGACATTGAAATGGGCTTTAAAAATCAGCTTGAGGACAGACTTTTCTTCAAAAACCCTTGGACACTTTCTTGTTGTCTTACAGGAATACAGCTCATGCTACATTGAAGGTGTCTCCGGCATTCTAGATGGGACAACTGCGTACCTGTTTTGACCTGTTCAAACAGTCTGAAGCAAAACAAGTAGTTCTCTGTCAACAATACTATAGGTACATGTAAACAGGCGATAACCAAGGGCTAAGATTATCTCCTGACGACATCAGTTCCGACCACGAACAGCAGCTGAGCAAAACGCCAGACTCAGCGGCAGCGAAATGTCTAATGGCGCACTTTGGAACTTCTATTTGTGCAACTGATTTGGTCTGCTTTGAAACTCTCTTGGTTGGGTTTTGATGTCTCGGTTAAAACTTGAGCCTTTATTTCTCAGCATGTCAAAAACGTTAAGCACACAAAAAGATTTCCGTAAGCAACAACCAAACACAAGAAGCTGAAACATAGCATGAATTTAAACTCTCCACAGAAGCCAGCAGAACAGCTGAAACAACAACAGGTACCTCCGATATTGCCATCCCCATGGTGGCAAGTCAAATTGATTTCCCCTCTGAAAATGCTGGACTCAGGTAAAATGTTTACTTACTTTGTAAAGACTGTCAGTCTTTTGAAGTACGATGTCACCAAAGAGGAACGGGCTCAGCAATCTAAGCTAAATAAATGAACTGCTGATACAATGGTTATAGAACTTCCCAATGGGGATTCTAATAAAGAAACAGCTGTTGATACTGAGGAAGGTGGGAGGCTACTGATCAAGAATTGGTTGGGGGGCTCGGGGTTACCTTACAACAAAGAAGGAATCTATTGCGAATATGCACATCAGATACACAACAGATCCCTGGTTCTCTGAGTAGCAAGTTAAGCCAAATGGAAAACAAAACTCTCGAGGAACCACAAGGGGATATTTTGCAGGTGCTATCGGCATTTAGGATGGAAATGAAAGATGCAATAAGTGACATTAAGGAGACCATGAAAGGGGTGTCGGACTATTGTCTCCTTGTCAGAGAAAATGGAAATCCTCACGATTAGAACTGGGGAGTTGGAAAATAGAATTTCAAGAATGGAAGATGGGACCCAGACTATAACTAAGATTCAGTCACAACACGAAAAACAAAATTCAGGGGCTTCAACAAAAACTAGCAGAGATGGAACATCACTCATTTAGGGCCAATGTAAGAATATGTGGGCTCCCTGAAGGAACTGAGGGAATGGATAACCATCTTAACTTCTTCAAAAAAATGGTTACAGCTACAATGGGCCGTTCTTATCCTGAACAAAAGATTGCACTGCACAAGGCCCATAGGGGAGGCAGTAGGTTTGGATCGAATGCTCATAATTACCCTAGGCCAAGTCTCGTTAAACCTCACAATTATCAGGACAGGGAGGCAAATCTACAAAAGGCAAGGGTGTACAGTAAAAGGGCTTGAAATTTCAGGACTTTTCATTGCATGTCTTCCCAGACCTTTCTAGCGAGATGGTGAATAAAAAGAAGTTGTTTAATCCAGTCAAGAAGAAATTATATGACTCAGGAATTAGATTTTCAATGTTGTACCCGTCTAAGATCCGTTTTGTTGTAAAGAGGAAACTTACGACCTGTGATGATGCTGATGCATTAGAAGCATATGAGGAACATTATGGTAACCAGCCCTCGGTAACACCACCAAAAACTTACAGAATGAATCCTTATCAGGCAACCTCTGTAGAGAAGAATGATATGTAATTATGAGGAAAAGGCAGAAGGCATCAAGAAAGCGGAGAGGAAAGAATAAAAAAAGGGGAAAAATGCTAAAGAATTAATTCCCTGGTTACTTGCTGTCTTTAATGCTGCTTAATAGCTAAATGATCAAAATACAGCCACTGCTGTGAGTTGTTGTGGCAATAGAGATGATAGGAAAAAAATCATCTCTGCTAATTGGGGGAGGGGGGAGAATTAGGAAACATTGGAACTTTTTTTTAGATGATAATCTAAAGAGGGGTGGGATTGTGGGGTTTTATAATAATTTGGCATAGTTTACTGCTTTGGGTCCAGGATTCCATATATGGTCCTATAAAGAGCAACAGAAATAGTAGTTTTGTATGAAAATAATAGAATAAAACAGATAACTGGGGGCAAGATAAGAATAGCGACCTGGAATGTTAAAGGACTCAGAAATAAAGTTAAGATAAACAAAATTCTAAGGTATTTAGAAAGCAACAATATAGACTGCATTTTTATGCAAGAAACACATTTTCAGGAGATAGATTTTCAATGGTTCCAGAAGCGTTGGGGTCCAGGGGCTTTTTCAAGGTATAACCAGGTGTCATCTGGGGTGGCTATTTTTTTAATAAAAGAAATGTTTCCATCCTGAACATTAATAAAGCTATTTCAGATGCATTGGGTAGATATTGTTATATTGGAAATTGTACTGGAAGGGAAATTATTTACTTTTGCTTCTCTTTATGGACCAAATATTAATACACCCTCGTTTACAGAATTTTTGCAATTAATATTGTCGGCACTCCTTATATTATAGGGGTGACTTTAATCTTACACTGAGGAAACAAGACAGAACATCTAACTCAGTTTTAATTCCTAAATAAGCATAATTAAAAATTTTATGAGGGATCTAGAACGGATTGATCCATGGGTAGAAAGCAGAACATAATCTGAAAAGTTTTCCTTTTTTCTGCCAGTCATCAAGCATTCTCTAGAACAGATTTTTTTTTTTTTTTATTATTATTTCAGAGACACTGCTATATGCATTAAATAAGACTGATTATCCTGGTACAATTATCTCGGATCATTCTCCCTGTATAATAGAATTACAATATTTTGGTAATGGGGATAGAAATAACTGGGGAATGGATAGGACGATACTAAAAGATCGGGAGATCTTAACTTCTTTTCAAAACAAGATTAATTTATTTTTCCAGGTTAATAAGATAACTGAAATTAGCAGAATTATGATATGAGAATCTTAAACTCTGGATAAGGAGTACTTTCCAACAAATTAAGAACAGAAGGAAAAAATGTTGGCAAGTACAAGAATTTCAATTACAAAAGGATATACAGATATTAGAACAAATTTATATTTCAAATAACGATGTGGATATACACAAGATAAAAAAAGGGAGGAACTAAAATTGCTGATAGGGCGGAAAATCAAATTCTGAGAACAAGGTCTAAAAATGATATTTTCTCAGACAAACCATTAAAATTAATGTTGTGGCAACTAAAAAAAAGACCAAGAACAAAATAACATTAATCAAATAAAAGATGTAGAAGTTGTATATAAGGATGCAATACAAATTTGTAAAATCTTCAAGTATTATCTAAAATTAATTTTATATACATATACATTATATATATACATCACACACACACACACACACACACACACACACACACACACACATCTGTGATTGATAATGAGAAGGGAATGGAGGAATTTCTACATGATTTACAATTAGAACAATTAACAGAGGAAATTAAAGTTGCCCTTGATTAACCTATTATACACGATGAGATATTTAAGGCAATAGACAGTTTACCCTTTGGGAAGGCACCTGTCCCAGATGGGATACAGATTGATTTTTTATAAAAAATTCAGAAATCTTTTGGTACCAATTATGAATAGGTTGTTTAATACTTATGGTGGGGCTCAGAGTATGCCTTCCTCATTCAAGCAAGCCACAGTATTATTTCATAAACAAGGGAAGGACCAACATTTATGTGGATCTTGTAGACCTATATCCTTATTGAATTTGGATTACAAAATATTTGCTACGGTAATGGCATTAAGGCTAGAGACACTCCCATCACTCATTGAATTTGATCAGAATGGTTTTGTGAAGGACGATAAATTAGTGATAAGAAGAACTATAAACATTATTGTGAATAATATAGATCATGATGCAATTCTACTTGCAATCGATGCGAAAAGGCTTTTGATTGGACAGAATGGGTTTTATTTTTACACTTCTTGAAAGGATGAATTTTGACAAACAGTTTCTGAGCTGGATTAAATTTATTTGGCTCCAGAAGCTGATATCAGAATAAATAATATTCTATCAGATAAAATCCTTCCAAGAAGAGGAACGAGACAGGGGTGTCCCCTCTCACCTCTGCTATTTGCTTTGGTTATAGAACCATTTGCAATTGCAATTCGGCAAAATTGTAAAATAGCTGGAATACAAATTAACAATACTATACATAAAATCAGTCTTTATGCTGATGTTTTACTATATTTAACTGACCCCTCAAGTTCTACTGCAGAATTCATCAGTTTGGCTGCCACATATGATAAGCTCTCAGGGTATAAAATCAATTGGCAGAAAACCCTAATATTGAAACTGAATGATAATTATAAGTTATACATACGGGATGGTGTATGAGAACAAACTGATTCCATAACATATTTGGGTATTAACTTAAACAAATATGACCAATTAATTAACTTCAGAAAATTTGCTTGATATAAAGAAATTAGGAAGGATTTAGATGGTTGGAATCATTTACCCTAACCCTGACTGGAAGAATAAATGTTATCAAGATGAAAATTCTCCCCAAACTGCTGTATAATTTTCAAGCTATACCTATGTAATTCTAACACTTTCTTTGAAAATTTATATTTGGAATAGGAAAAAAACAAGAATTTCATATCATAAATTAATTCTTCCTAAAAATAAAGGGGGGATTGGCACTGCCGGACTTCTAAAAATATTATGTGGTTGATATAAATGAAATCTGGTATTGGCTGAGAAATAATGAAACTTTCTACTGATGCGAATATGGAACAAGAAATGCATGAGGGTCGGTTATTAAGGCAGTTGCTCTTTACCGGGTATTATAATAATAGATGACTCAAAATAATCAATCTGGTAACACAAGCAACAATACATTGTTGGACAGACTTACATAAAATCACTGGGCATTACAATTCCCATTACTAAATATTTGCCGGTATATAATAATTTTTATTTTAACCCTTCTATTAATGATAGCATGTTTAAACAATGGAATGAGAGAGGCATATAAGAGTTTCATCAAATCTATAAGAATGGCTCGTTATCTTTCTCAGATATACAGGAACAGTATGATATGCCTGCTTTTCATTACTTTTAATATCTTCAAATTAAAAATTTCATTAAGCAGAAGAATAAAGTGGTTTCTTTGGGAAATACAATAATTTTAAAATTGATGGAAAATAACCCTAAAAAAAGGTTAACAAAAATGTATGGTAGTGTCATTAATAATACTCTACAGAATTAAAATATACATCTTTTAAAGGAGAAATGGGCAAGAGATTCAGGAGTAGAAATCCCTGACAATATCTGGGATAAAATACTGGCTTTCCCCATGACTAGCATTAAGTCTAGTAAGTTGCAGCAAATACACTTCACTACTTTACACAGGACCTATTTTACACCTTATAAGCTGCATAAGATCAACAAATCTATTCTTGCTCTATGTCCTAGATGTGCTTGTACTTCAGGTTCATTGGTAAATATGTTACATGAATGTCCCCACCTTTCAAATTTTTGGTTTAAAATCTATGCCTTTCTTAAAATATTAAATGTTAATATAAAGTTAGAGCAAATGTTGGGAGTTTGTCTTTATCTGGTCAAGATATGTACCTTGAAATTCATCAGCAAATTCTTTTCTCTATTGTCATGACATTGGCTAAAAAATTTTTACTCTTAAAAATGGAAAGATTTAGCTCCTCCTCTATATGACACCTGGTTAAATTTCTTGATTGATATTATGAAACTGGAAAGAATATAGTTAAAAAAAATGAGGATATCTCCTTTGATAAAATCTGGGCTTCTTTATACACTCAAATTCAAAAAGAAATTACATAATTAGGTGAGTTACTTATAATAAAATAATCTGTAGGGAAATATGGAATCTTTGACCCATAGATAGGAGGGATATGATGATGGATGTAGAGGATATTATCTGAATGCCATGAAACCTTGGATGAAATATCCCTCAATCTTCTATCTGAACCCTCACCTAAATAAAGAAAAAAAAAAGAAAAAAAGAAAAGAGAGAACCAAGGGCTAAGAGTAGAACTTTTCAGCCTGGGAAATTTGTGCTAGCTTGTAATTTTTCAGTCGGTGCAAAAAAGATTCCAGTCACAGTGATTGCACAGACAGGAACATAGAAACACACACAGATTTGATGGCAGATGAGGACTGCTTGCCCTCCTCATCTGCCCATTTTCCCTACCTGTTTTATATACCACAGATCCTAAATGATCTGTGGCATACACTCTCTTTCCTATCACTAAAGTTCCTTTATGTCTGTCCCATATGTTTTTGTATTCCCCTACCATCTCTGCCAGGAAGTTGTTCCATGGATCCACCACCCTTTCCGTGAAAAAAAAAACTCTCACATAACCCCTAAATCTACCCCCTCTATCTTCATATCATGGGCCCTTGTTCTTTAACATTTTATTTTTGTTAAAAATGCTACTCTATTGTACCTTAGTTACACCCTTGAGGTACCTGAAAGTCTATCATATCTCCCCTCTCTCTCCTCCAGGGAATACATAAAGTTCTCTAGTCTTCCCTCATGACTTTAGTGCAGCCCTGCACCATTGTTTTCCCTTCTCTGAACCACTTCTACTCCGTCTATGTCCTTCCAGAGATGCAGGCTCCAGAACTAGACAGCAGTCTAGATGAGGTCTCACCAACACTGGCATAGTGGCATCAATATCTCCTCCTTTCTTCAGGAGATACGCTCCCTATGCATGCCAGCATACCACTGGCTTGCCTCACAGCCTTCTAAAGGTTGCAAACAACGTGAGATCAGACATGATTACTCCAAAGTCCCCTTCCAGGACCTGCGTCATACACTGTTAAGAGAATGATCTTATCTAGTGGAGACATGTGGATCAGCTCTTATCAACTGTTACCATGCCTCTGAGCGTGTCTCTGGTGGACATTATGAAGGCCTGGACCCAGGTATGGTACTAGAAGACATTCACAGACTTTGAAGTTAGCCACTCCAGAGTCTTCTCCCAAGTCAGTCCTACAGAATGTATCACACCCCAGCAACT
Source organism: Neoceratodus forsteri (assembly GCA_016271365.2). Lineage (NCBI taxonomy): Eukaryota > Metazoa > Chordata > Ceratodontiformes > Ceratodontidae > Neoceratodus > Neoceratodus forsteri. Next base: position 157,774,790 of record CM057456.1, on the reverse strand, counting down.
GCTGAAGTGATGCAAAAATCATGCAGACATCACTGGCTCAACGCCAACATACCATCTCATGGTGAAGGTGTCAAAACAAAAATGTCAGATTTGACAACACTCCACCAGAGTGAAACCTCCTCACTGTCTGAATTTATAGTTCATGGCAAACCCAAAACTACTGGGGCAGAATAATCCCTGCATGAACCAGGAATCGAGGTAGTCTACCCTCATTCCATAGTTTAGAAATGTTTTCCGATGGACCTTGCAATGTTCTTGTTCATTAAAAGGCACTGTCAGCTTTGCCCTTTGTATTTTAACAAAGGTGAGTATATATAAAAACATACATAAACACACACAGGTCATGAGCAGCATTTGCAATAGTGCTGTCCAGTGCAATTTTTGAGATGCAAAGTGTAATATTATATTAGAGCCGTCTTTTTTTTTTTTTTTTTTTTTTTTTATTTTCTTCTTTTTACCTGCCTCGTCATCCCTCCACTCTGGTCACGGACCCCGGACCCCAGCCACGGATATCGTCGACTCCCCGGTCATCCCTGGCTTACCCCCAGAGGTGGGGTCAGCGGTTCCGACCCCTATATCGGACTGCGGAACTGTAACTGGTTGGGAGCGGCTCCGTGGCCAATCAGGGCATTCCTGGGGCAGGCGTCATCTAGGCAGCTAGGCGTGGGATTTTACTCCATTTTTACCTCCCCAAGGAGGCGGGGCGTGCAATGATGCCAGCGTCCGCCCGCCTCCCATTTGAGCGTCGGCGGCGTGGTTCTCCCAGCCTCCGCCGGAGTCCCCAGCAGCTCCGGATGTTGCCGCACCCTCCCCGGAGAAGGAGAGCTGCCCATCGGACGCTAATCCTTCTCCCCGGCTGACCCTCTGACAATCCGGGTCCATTCCGAACCGGGTCACGCGTCATGGCGGAAATCCCACCACTGCGCCGGTGGGCAGCCCGTCCTTCTGTTATAATAAAATGTTGTTTGTATCTCCTGCTGAAACAGAGCACTGTAGTGTACAATTCAGATTTTGATATTGGAGATGAAATCTCACACATGTGCAACAACTGCCGCTCTTGTCGGGATCTTTGTTTGTGCCTCTCAAGTGCATGCGTGGGATTCGGTTCCAATATCAAAATCTAATTGTGCACCTCAATAATATGTTTCAGTCAGAATACCAACACCATTTATTATAACAGAAGGACAAACTCAATATGATATTATGGTTTGCATCGGAAAAATTGCACTTTGGGACAGGCGCTTGTATAGCGCACATTCCCAACCTCTATATGTGCTTCCAAGTGAGTTACTGTTGGACCCAGCATCCAAATATTTCAAGAAAAAAGCTAAAAGGCTAATACTCTATACATATAGGGACATTCTGGAGTAAATGTATGATAGGTGTGTGTAAAAAGTCCACTGCTCCACATTTTTAACATACGAGGCGCAAAGCTGACAGTGCCCTTTAATGGGATATTGTCAGTAATGGGGAGGAATGAGTTATGTATGGTGTTCAGAAATACCTCTAGTGGGTGTCATGTAAGTGAGCACAAAGTGAAAGTGAAACAGAGTCTGATACAAAAGAGCCCAGACAAGAGGCTTGTTAAGTAAAAGGGAAAAATAGTGTCTTTCAACAGTCAGCACACCACAACTGTCATGTGTAACATTTGATAAAAATCACAAGGAATGTAACTATTGCTTGCTAAAACTATCTTCATGCAAACAGAAGCCTCAGAGGAAGAGTGCTGGTGTGCTTCACACAGGCAGTTTTCTACCAAACCACTGGCCAGGTAAACAGCAAAGGGTCTGTCAACAAATACTCCGCCTACTCAATGAGATAGCAAGGAGAAGTGAAGAGAAGGCTACTGTTATTATACGACCCTGCAGCAGTCCCAGCAGCCTCTTCAGGCAGGCTCTGATGCAAAATTCAAACTGTAATGAGCCAGTCACATTCTGTATTTCCACAATGGCTGTTAGAAGGTTAAGAAGTGCCACACCCCACTGGTTCCTACAGTTTGAATTTCAGGGCAGTCTCCAAATCTGGGTCCTCCAAAACCATCCTCATTTACTGCTCTAAGTTCTGGCTCCCAATCACCCCTTCCCTGATGACCCCACCCCCTATGAATGTTGAGGGAATGTGAAAGTTAGCAACTTCAGTTTGGTTTTGATTGGGAACCATCTTCAGTGCAACCTCAACACTTCAGCCTTAGGCACTTCAGTTTCTTGGTGTGGGAGTCTAGCAAGCTAAAAACAGTGGTATGAAGCATCCCTTCACCACCCCTTGCCCATTCCACTTAATCCCAATCTCTTCAACCCTTCCCCATTCCCCCAGACAGTCGCTTAATGCTTTAAAAACTATTAAGTGAACGAATGGAACAGTGCAAATAGCCAAGAATATTTTATACAAAACAAACAAAAAAGTAACAATATTCTGGAAAAGGGGATGAAAATGACTAGTGGGAAGAGGTGGCAATAGGATAAGTGTAACCCAGGTGCCATGCAACAGCGGGGCAACTACCCCTGCCTATTGGGGTCCAACCAAGCTGAGGGGTTTGGCTCTGTTCTGATGGTGAAAGGGGGGTTTCTTTACCAGATAGATATAAATAGCATGGTGCCTCCACCCAGAGTAAAATATAGTGGGCCAGATGTTTGCATAGTACAATCCCCAGGGATGCTGTACCTACCCACTTCCCCTTCCAGTCATCTCACACATGGAACTTTGCATGCAATTAATGACTATAGCTAATAACGTGCTCACTGGCAGTTTTAACCAACAGAAAAAATTACTCACCATAGTAATCTTCTTTCTTCCAAGGGGTCCTTTAGCATCAGTAACTAGCAGTGAGCTGACCAGGTAGTACTGCCCCTGAGGTGGAGATTACGGTAATGAGTTTATGAATTAGCCAAATCAGAGAAAGCTTGTGGGTGTGCTGAGCAGAGGCTGTGTATAAGGCACCAGGATTTTTCAGAGCTAGACTGGGCACATGCCCACCTAAGTGCAAACGAACAGGATTTAAAAACATTCAACAGCATGAACCTGAACAGAACATAGAAAACTTTGCTCTAAATGTAATTCAGAGTTTAACACAAATTTAGTAAAAGAAAAGAAGCAGAGTCCTCTTCTGTAAGGTTATCAGGTGAGGATGGGTGGGAGCTTACTGATGCTAAAGGACCCCTTAGAAGAAAGATTACTACAGTGAGTAATTTTTCTTCTCACCCAGGAGTCCTTTGGCATCAGTAATATTAGCAGACTATAAAGCATTGCAGTTGGGAAGTGGGTGAGAACCTACTTAGGAAAGAGACTCTGCAGAACCACCCTGCCAAATCTGTCATCAGATCTAGACTGTACATCCCGACAGTAGTGCTTTGTGAATTTCGTACAGTCTTCCAAGTAGCTGCTTTACAGACATCCAGTAAGGGAATGTCCCTTGCAGCAACCACAAAGGCTGTGGTGCCCTAGTAGAGGGCCCTAAGGCCCTCTAGGGGCCGTTACCAGCCTTGTCATAGCAGAACTGAATGAAGGAGACTATCCAGCAAGCGATAGTTCTCTCTCTTAGTGGCTGGTCTTCCTTTAACTACCTCCCCATACTGTAGATAAAGGACAGCTGTGTGGAGGCCCTGAACTGCTTGGCGTGGTCCAAGTAGTAAAGCAGGCCCCCTTGACATCCACATTGTGGGCTTCTGCTCCTCTGGAGTGGATTTCTCAGTAAAAAATACTGGTAAGGTGATGGACTCATTGAGGTGGAACTCTGAGACCACCTAAGGCAGTATTTCCTGTTAGTCCGAGTTCAATCTTATCCCTATGAAGGATGATGTAGTTGGGCTCAGTACAAAGTGCCTGCAGCTCTGAAATTCTCCTTGCAGAGGTAAGCTACTGAAATACAGTTTCTAAGTGACATACTTGTGTACCCCCTACAAATGGGGGTTCCAAGAGTCTTCCTTGAGCTTGCCTAAATGCTCACTGCCAGGCTGGTGACCTGTGTTTTAGCAGTTTAAATACGATTGCCAGAGAGTGCCTATATAGCCTCTGTGTACTGTCTCTTTAAGAGCTGCCTGGATTGCAGTCATAAGTAATCTGATAGGGAGCTCTATTGAAAGATGTAACTATTTGCTGAAAATCATTTAGTGTGATAATGTAGTTGGTCTAACCTGCTTTTTTTTTTTTTTTTTTTTTTTTACAGCAAGGACTGTTTTGTTTATCTCCACTATCTTGGTCCTGGACTGCTGAACTGGACTAATAAGTACTGGTGGGACCTAAAATGGAGCCGGACTACAGGAGCTGTCTGGAGTCAAATCTGCAGGAACTGTAGTTCTGGGCTTTTGGCGCCTTTTGTACCTGAAGGGGAGCTCCTGTTGTGACTGACAGATGAATCAGACAACCGAACCTTTGGATATTGGGGAAATTCCCAGGCTTGCTGTGGTTTGAGTCAGATCTCAGTTAGGAGTTGAAGAGGCAAGAGCTTGAGACAGTCAAGCAGCCGTCTGAGTAGTTTTGCATGGGATAACTGTGGAAAGGCCTGAGTTGTGGCCTGCATGTCTGCCTGCTGCTCCCAAGAGGGAGAGAAGAGAATTATTTTGGACTAAATCCAAGTTTGTGAGAACGAAGTAAGCCACTGATTTACCATCAGGCTCATACCTGAAGAAGACCAAAGATTTTGCTGAATGCGATCGGCCTGTCAGGATTTCCAGCTGCTTTTGAATCTCCAGTTTGTGCAGAGATTTTATGATTGTGACCAGAGAGCGGCTTGCCTGGTACAGTAGAATTTCCTTACGTGTAAATGTGATGTGTATTGAAAGTGGGTCGTGATTTGGTTCTCCACTGTGTGAACTGTGTTCTGCTTGCTGGAAGCTGTATCCAGCCCAAAATGGACTGTATCCGAATCTGTCTCCATTTGGCCTGGGCCTTGCCACACTGGCCCAGTCAGACTACCCGCTGCACAGAAAGCCACTGATGAGACCCCTGCCTGGGATCAGCCCCTGCTCCACGCTGAACAGGGACAACACCTTGGCAATTTGTGTGGCTCTGCTTCTCCTGGCACTCCAGATTAACCACCTGCTGTCTCGATTTTCATCCAGCCTGTGTCCAGTCTTGGGTATCGTGAGTAATCAGGGTAGCTCCCTGCAGCAACAGCCTAATCTTAAAGTATGTCATCGGATTGTTTTCTTTTTTCTTTTCATGAACTGAGCCCTTCGGATTACAAATAGTTTACATTATGCTTCCATCACAGGGTCCCAACCAACTGCATCGTTCCTGGCTAGCCCACCATTCTCCATCTGGGTACCCAGAGTGTGCGACTGTTTATGGTGCATGTACAACTGTTTGACTGATGCAGCCTTTAAGCAAATTAACCTGATTACACCCCTCCCTTGTTCAAGTCCCTTAAATAAATCAGATCCAACTCTTTTTTGCGTTTACCCTTACTGTGGTTCCAGTATGTACATGAGTACTGTACTGCTATTTGCTGTGTATAACCTTGTTTTACAGGGGGTCCCCAAGGCCAGGCCAGAGGAAAGCCCTGGTGGTAAGTGCAAACAGTGTGGGTACTTGTGTGGTGTATTGGGTATTGTGAAAGTGATTATTGTGCATTGTTCTGGCCACTAGTAAGGAAAGAGGGTCCACAGTGTCCCGGGGCTGTGCCTCAGATTAGCTTGACCACTACCAACTTGACCTCCAGGTGGAGGCACCCATTTCAGAACTCAGGCCCCTTAACCTGCTACTAGCCAAGCAGGCAGGGGTAGTAGCTTGGGATAGTGCCACCCTAGGGGTTACACTTGATATGGGCCATAGCCATGAGTTCAAAGGATGGCTCCATGAACTTGGCAATACAGAGGTTAAGATTCCAGGAGGGACAGGTTCCCTGATTGGGGCTGCAGATGAAGGAGGCCTCTAAAAAATCTGTTTGAACATCAGTTGGGAAAACAGATTTTTTCATTCCAATGGAAAGCTAGGCCGAGACTGCAGCCAGATGAAGCTTTAGGGAAGAAGGTCTGAGGCCTAACACCTGGAGATGTACCAGATAATCCAAGAGATTAGAATTGAAGCTCTGAGAGGATTAATTTGTTTCTTCTTGCACCAGAGGGGAAATCTCTTCCATTTGGCTGCATAGAGCTTTTTTGTGCTAGGCTTTGGCCATCCTCAGGATCTTCAGGACTTGTTCAAAGTGGCAGGGAACTCTAACTCCTCAAGAGCCAAGCTTTGAGGTGAAGAGACTTCAGGTCTGGATAAGCGACTCAGATGTGAGGAAGTGTCAGGAGAGAGTGGCTGAGTGGAAGGAGAATGGGTTTGCTGCAAGAGAAGGTTAGCAGGAGAGAATACCAAGCTTGCCTTGGCCAGTCTGGCGCCACCAGAATCATTGTTGCTGGTTGAGCTCAGAGTTTCAGTAACACTTTGCAAATCAGTGGAAAGGGAGGGAAGGCTTAAAGGAACTTCCCTGACCAGGTCAAAGCAAGGGCATCCATTGGGAGAGTTCCCAGAACTGGAGGTTCACAGCAATAGAGTACGTTGATGGTTGAGGTGAGAGGCTAAAAGATCTACTTCTGGCATGCCCCACCTTCTGAACACTGTAGCGAGCACTTGCTTGTTCAGACACCATTCGCTGTGCCCTTGGTTGATGCAACTGAGGGCATCTGCCAAGGTGTTGTCCTTGCCCAGAAAGTGTATGACTGAAAGACGGACATCCAGGGATAAGGTCAAACACCAGATCCTCATGGCTCCCAAATGTAACCCCCCCCCGGGGGTTTACCTTTATTGCCCGGTTCTCCAGTTATCCTGCTGCTGCTGGCATTCTCCTCCCCCCTCGAAGTGTTCCCACTCCTTCTGAACTCCTCTGGTGCCCCTGGCTGCCCATAACTAACCCCGTAGCACCAAATTTGTTATCTGAGCCCAGTTCAGGCTAGAATTCTTTATTGCAAGTCGCCGGCATGTTTTGGGTGCTGCCGGCGACCATGCATGCACCAGAAGTGCATTGATGTGCTGCCCTGCGATTTTGAGGGCAAACGGGGGAGCTTTTTGGTGGTCCTTACACCCTGTCAACCTGGAAAGGGTCCGGTGACCTTAGGAATGCAGCACTAAAGCCGCTTTAACAGTTTAAAAACAAAGTTTGAGCGAAGAGGCTTTCAGATGCTCATTAATATTCATAAGAGCCTCTATACATATTCATGGTAGCTGCCTGCCACCTAGGAGGACAATATCGGTGGCAGCGACAGCAAAAAGACAAGTCATTTTAATGAAAGTGGATTTGTTTAGCAGGAAAGTGTATGGGCTGCAAGTGTATTTGGAAACTATAATACTACGATTATTCTGGCTGCACCAGTCTGTGAAACTGGTTGGGACTGCATAAATGGGAAAGTATCTTTACAGCAGCCACCATTTTGGAGTGCATTAGCCAATCACGAACTAGGATTTTTCTACAGACTCATGGGAATGGGATGCAGACTTATGGGAGATAATCTGGGATCACGTTTGGGTGCCAAATCTATGTAAGGCAGCCCAAACCGCCGATCAGTTCAAGGATTTCTGCCTTTATTCAAGAGGGACAGTATAAATTCCAGGTCAGGTTTGCAAGAGAGACCAGACGAAAGGGACCAGAGAGCAGCCTGCAGTTCAGGTGCAGGCCTGTGCTGAGACTCCAGCTCAAATTACCAAGCCAGCTCTGTGGAGACTCAGGCCTGCAAGAGACCTACTTACTTCTGTGTGTGTTACTGGTGATTGAAACATGAGGATTAATTGCCAGGAACTGCCTGCCTGCAGTTTGGAGGTTTAGATCAGTGAATTGGCTGAAATTGTCTGCCAGCTTGGAACTGAACTGAGAGGTAGAGACTTAAATGCAGTTTCCCTCAAGGGTGAGAGACTGATTTTTGATAGAGAGGTTTGCTCAGTGAATCTACTGCAATAGCAACTGGACTGTATCCAATCTATCTGTGGCAAGTTTATACTATTCGAGTGAATTGTGCTGAATGTTCTTTGTGGGTTGAGGCCTGCCTGTTCCTGGCCTGAATTGTTACGCCAGCTGGAGGCTTCACCAGCATAAACTGAATGTTGCTAACGTGCTTATCACACCTGGGCCTTTTCCAATCTGGCCCAGGCCACAGCTTCTGTAACTGCTGACTGCCTTCTGCAAGAGACCAGCTTTAGGATCCAGCCCTGCACAGAAACAACTCGTGAGGTTGTGCCACCTGAAGGGAAAGGCAGTGAAAAGGAGGTGCTGAGTCGCCCCTGCTTCCCATGCTCGTAAGTGAACACCACAAGGTCTCCATATCGCCTGCCATTTACAACAATCTGGTAGCATGAGTACAATCAGAGTAGTTCCATGCAATGAGTGCTTAAATCATCTGTGGTACCATTTGATTTCTTTTACTTCCTGAGTTTAAGAGACTGAGCCAACCAGCTCAGATTACATATAATCCTCTGGTTGTTGTGCATGTTAACTTTTCTTTCCATCAAGGGCCTCAACATCAGTTGCAATGTCTCTGGCTTGCCATTTTCTATCCTGGGTACCCAGTGTTGTGTAACTGTTTTAAAAAGTGCATGCCAACACCTAAATCTAATCAGAATACCAATCTAACTAAATTCACACCCTTTCCTTGTTCCTGACCCCTAAATAAATCTGACTGTCTTGTTTCATATTTAACCTGGTTAGTGTGCATATTATTAGATGGGTTACAGTGCCAAAAGTGTACAGTTGTCTTGCTAACCTTATTTTACAGGGGGTCTCCAGGGAAACTGGTGAAGGTCCACCCTGGTGTGAAGGGTGTGCACATATTACTACTGTTACTTAATGACTGTGTGTGAACTGCTGTGACAGGTACAGAGCCACTAGGAGGGTTGGTGGGAGCTTATAGCTTTCCAGAGGGCTATAGCAGGACAGGCAGATACCCTCAATACCACTACTCGGGGCGGAAGCTCCTCAACACTGAATCCAGGCCTCTTAACCTGTACTTAGAAATACAGGCAGGGGTAGTAACCCCCTGCAAATGGGGGTTCCCAAAAGTTTTCTAGGAGCTTGCCTGAATGCTCCAAAATCTAGGCGGTGTTTGGTGTCTGAGCTGTTTAAATGTGGTTCCAAGTGAGTGGTATTTGAGCCTCCATGTACTGTCAAGAGCTGTCTGCTTGCAGACTTAGTTTGTATTTGGGGGAGACTGTATTTAATGCTCAGAATCCCTTGAGCTGCTATTCAATTCGCTCCGTCTCTACCCAGTAAGCTACATGTGCAGAGGAGCCTTGTTGAAAGATATAACTGTCAGAAATCATTTAAAATGACTGAGAAAATGTAGTTTGTCTCACCTGTCTTCATTTCAGCACGAACTGTTTCAGTGTAGCTTTTTCATTTTGGTCCTGAACTGCTGACTTGGACCAATCAGGATGATAAGGAGACCCTAAAATGGAGCCTGTGGACGAATCGGAACTTGGACTCAATTCTGAGCCAGCCACAAGGGGATTGTATGGGCAGTGACTCTGGGAAATGTAGTTTTAACCTTGGCGCCTTTTTCCACCAACAGAGGGAGTCTTGTGAGGGACAGCCGAACCAGCCAACAGAATGGTGTGGAGCTAAAGGAAATGCCCTGCTCTGTGACTGGAAAGATTAGATCAGTTACGACTGTGAAGAGGGAAGGAGCTCTGTGCTTCTGCGGTGTATAGTTTCTACACGGAAAACGATGAGCCCCGAGTTTTGGTCTGCAGCCTTGTGAGTTCCTGCTTGGACTGAATCAGAGTTGTGAGGAGAAAGAAGCACTAGAAGTGTGGAAACCAGCCTCACCCTGTAGAAGACTGGAGAATTGCTGAATCGCTCGGTCTGTCAGAACTGAAACTGCTGTGTGTGCTCCCAGGTATTTTGCAGTAATTGCAATCGGGATCGAGGAGCAGCCTGCCTGGTATAGTACTTTCCTTGTACATATGAAAGTGTGTAGTGCTTGAGGGGAATCACTATTTCCAATCCCCCGTGCTGTGTGTTGAAGCGGGAAGCAATCCCCAGCTTGTCTAGGACTAAATCCAGTTGCTATTAATTGCAGTGGGGTCCAGTCACAAGGACCTTGCCTCCATGCCCTGTTGTTCTGGCAATCCAGAAGAACATCCGTCATCCGGTCCTCAGCTTGGGTATTGTGAGTACAAATCTGGGTATTCCCCTGCAGCCTGTTTTCAATCACGAGTGTCTCATCTAATTCTTGTTGTTTCACTGCTTCATGGGACTGAGCCATCCGGCTCCGGATTACAATTGGGTATTGTGCATATATTTTCTTCTACAGGGCCCTATCCATCTGCACCTGCCAGGCAGCGGACCTAGCTAGTCCCCCAACCTGGGTACCCAAAGTGTGACTTTTCAGCCCTGTATGTGTCCACAGTACTGAGATTTAATGCCACCTATTAACCAGATTCCACCTCCGTGTTACTGCCCCTAAATAAATCAGATTTTTGTTGTTATACTATATACTGTCTTTGGTGTTGGTACTTATGGAAACAGTATTATGTTTTGCTGTGTATGTTTAACCTTATTTTACAGGGGTCCTCAGATGTGCTGCTGAATCAGTCTTGAGGGGTGGTATCTATACGAGTGAACAGTGTGTATGTGGGGTATTGGGGCTGTAACTCTGTACTGTGTGAGCCATCAAAGGGAATAAAAGGGGTCTCAGTGTCCCAGAGGGCTGTGACCAAGCTAGTCTAACCACTACAAACCCTGACCTTTGGGTGGAGGCACCCGCCATAGGACCTAGGCCTCTCTAACTGTCCGTAGTCAAACAGGCAGGGGTAGTATCCCTTGGGATAGTGCCACCTAGGGGTTATATAAGCACACAAACTGACTTGACTGCCCAAATCCTAATGGCTTTAATAGAGTGTAGCAACTCAGTGAACTGTACTAAAGTGCCTAAAACTATGGCTTTTGATGGGTCCCCAGCCATCTGGAGGGTGTTAACTATAGATAGTGAGGATCCCTCAGCCCCAAAGAACCACCCTTATCCAAGAGCTTAAAGGAGAAGCTTGCCAAGTGGTTACTGGAGGAAGGCCACACCCTTAAGGACTTCAAAAAGTTATTCCTGCCGTCTCGGGGTGTTCCTGCCCCAGTGCCTGTTCCTGCCCCAGCTCCCATGCCTGTGCCCTTGGGGGGCGGGGATCATGATCATTACCACCAGTGTAATGTTTAAAAGTGTTTTCCGGCATCTTGCCCACACCTAATGGGGAGGATGATTGGGAGACATGGGATAGACTATGTCATCCCTTAGTGCCGAATGGCAATACTCAGAGGGTGGAGAAGAGGAAAAAGGGTTGGAGTGAAAGTCTCCAAGGGTCCCACTCTGGCTGTTATCTGTGCCAAGCAGGCCAATAACCCAGGAGCAATTGCACAGGACTGTTTGGCTGCTTTGGAAAATGCATTTGGAAACCCAGACTCAGACAAGGATTTGTGGTGGAGGGTTAAGACAACAACAATGCCAAGGGCAGCTCTTGTCAGAGTATGTGCCTCAGCTTGAAAAGGCATTTCAGGAATGCCTCAGGAAAGGTAGTGTGGTTCCAGGCAAGCTAGATCGAATTAGGTTGGAACAGATACTCAAGTCAGCCTCATTTTCTTAAGTATTGTTGCTCAAGCTACAATTGGCAAACCGACTGGATTTGCCTCCCTCCTATGATGAATTGCTGAAAGAAATTCGGGAGATCATCGAACAAAGGGAGGCCATCCTGGGGCCTCCCTCACACTGCTGCTGCCACCCAGGTTATGGAGGGTGAATAATGGGGGCAGAGCGGAGCTACTGGATGAGCACCCAGAGACTGCTAAGGATATCCCACCATGGGTAGAGGTGCTGAGAGAAATCAAATTAATGAAAGCAGTTGCCTCTGCCAAGGTCACTTCTGGGGATAAAGACTATGACCCCCTCAAAACACATCTGCTATGAGTGTGGGGTGCATGCTCAGATGCCCTGCAGAGGGCTGCTTAAAGGCTGAGCTAAGTGAATTGACCACTATGTTAAGAGAATTCCTGGGATGCAGCATGCCACCTTTGGTATGGCAAAGAGAGAGAGGCAGAGTCAAGACCCACTATTGTCAGTGCTCTGGCTCCAGCGGTAAATATGTACTCCTCCCCACCCCCTAGCCATGACTGGAGACCTGCCTCCAATGTAATGTTACAGCCAAAAACAGATCAAAGAGAGTATATTTTCCACAAAGAGAGTATAATTTTCCACAACTGTGGGAAGGATGGGCATATGAAAAAAGATTGCCGATCACAAAGGGACCCAGAAAAGTGGCCAAACTACTGGAGGAGCTGAAGAGAACAGCAGTCTCAGAGGGTACAGGAAATGACCGCAGAGAGTAGGGTCAGGCAACTCCAAATCCAGCTGCAGAGTAAAGAGAATGAAAAGGATGATTCAGTGGGGTATGTCTGGAGAAAGGACCCAGCCTCTCATTGTGCCACCAAACTCACAGTGCCATGTCAGTGGAGAAGTGTGTATCAAAAAAGATACGACAAATCAGATTCTCATGCTGGATGCCCTAGAAGAGGGGAAGCTAGCCGATGGACTTTCAATTAAACCTAGTGTACTACCGGTTGGAGCCCGTACCTACGCTAGGAGAGTAGTAGTGCAATTCTGCAATGTGACCGACTAAGACATTGAGGTCCCCAAGGCCCCTGTACCCTGACTAAAGTATGTTGTGCAGACACTGGTGCTGCCAACCGGTGCCACATGGAGGAGGAAGATTAAGTATCCCCAGATATGTTCTACTTTGGAGAGTCTCCAATCCCTGGTGAATGGAAAGACAGGATCAGTTGCAAGCTAGCTAAGTATTTTCATTAAAAGAATGGGATGTTGGATGCATCACTGGTGCTGAACACCATATCAGACTCCATGATGAAAGGCCATTCCAAGAAAGGGCTGGCAGATTGGCACCAGCTGACATCAATTATGTTTGATGCCATCTCCAAGAGATGTTAGCAGCTGGAATTATACAGGAATCATGGAGCTCGTATGCATCCCCCATTGTAGGAGTCTGAAAGAAGAATGGCTCAGCGAAGTTTACTTGCTTATAACTTATCCTCAGTTAACTTGCCAGGATATGTAAAGTACAGTTACGTACTTTCCATAACAGCAGATCTTCAGGAGAATCTCTCCCTTTAAGCCACACCTTTGTCAGGCACTAGGACCATATGGAAACATTTGCCAAGCTGGGGATGCCCATGTTAACGCTACACATCAGTTTGTATAGCTATGGACAGTTTACCTCTTCTTGGTTCCCTGCCAGAGAATAGACTCAGCAGGCCATCCTTTTGGAAACCAAGCAAGTAAGCCAGCACCAGGCACACTAGGTGAGGCAAATGCTGGGGAGCACCATGGTGAAAAATACCAGTGAATGTATTATGTGACCCTAGGGGATGGAGGGAGGGTCGGTATCGCTTAAGGGAAGAGATTCTCCTCAAAGATCTACTGTTAAAGGTATGTACATCGTACTATCTTACTAAGGATCTCTTCCCTTAAACCACACCTTTGGGACGAGTCCCAAGCAGTACCAAAAATCAGATGGGAGGATGATAGTCTTGATCAGAGAGGCCTTGTAGGATTGCAAGGCCAAACCAGAAATGTTTGCATGAAGCAATGTCGAGACTGTAGTGCTCATGAAAAAGTGTGGACAGTACTCCAAGTGGCTGTAGCACAAATGTCAGTAGCAGAGACATTTTGAAAAATGCGCTAGAAAACACCACCAGGAAAATCCCCACCGACTTCCTATAAACCAAAAAAAAAATACAATGTGCTAGCTATTTGGATAGACACTGTTTAGATACAGGAGCGCCTTCTTTCAGAGGGGCAAATGAAACCAAAAGTCAAGAGGGCTTCTATAGTTGGTGCAAGTAATATAGTATCTTAAGATTCTATGTACATCTAAAGTATGGAGCAATGCTTCACCTTGATTGCATGTTCAGGATAGTACACTGGTAGGGGCATGGACTGATTTTAAAGTGAAGTCAAACACCACCTTTGGTAGAACTTAGGATTTGTATGTAAAGAAACTGAAAGATTAAATAAGGAGGCTCACACATCAGAGCCTGTAACTCAGAAATTCTTCGAGTGGAAGTAATAGCAACTAAAAATAATGCTTTCCATGAAAGAAAGCATAAGCCACAAGTTATGACTGGTTCAAAGAGAGGTTAACATACGTTTTTCCAAAATGAAATTCAAGTCCCAAGAAGGGACTGGATTGCAGATAGGTGGTTTCAGATGTAGTATACCTTTTAGGAGCGTACAGCAGACCTTAAGTTGTGCAATCGTACGCCCATTAATGGCTGCATGGAAAGCTGATATAGCCACCAAATGCACCTTTAGGTATTAATATTGCAGACCTGAGGCTGACCACAAGTAATCCAAGACATCCTGCACTGGACAGGTGAAGGGGTCCAGGATCCTGGAGGTGGGCCATAAAGAAAAATACTTCCATTTTAGTGCATAAGTATGTCTGGTGGAAAGGCTTTTGGGCTGCTATAAGCACGTTAGCTACTTTACAGGATACATGAAAGCCTGCAATGGCTATGTTTTTAGGAGCCATGCATGAAGATGCAATGACTTTAGGTCTGGATGTAGCAGCAGGCCCTTGTTCTGTGAGAGAAGGGTTTGGCACAGTGCCAAGGGTAGTGGAGGTTCTACTGCTAGCTGACGCATAAGGGGCAACTAGATGTAGCTCTAGTGCCATCTACCAAGAGGGCTACTACCCCTGCCTTGCTGGCCACACCAAGGTTAAGGGGACTGGGTTCCTAGTTTGCTGTTACCTGGGAGTTCTTTCCCAAGATGAACAAATAACGCTGTGCCTCCACCCAGAGTGCAATTTAAATGGGTTTGATTCTACCAGTACAACCCCTGGGATGCTGTACCAACCACCTTCCCATACATTCACCCACACATGGACTTACGAGACCGAATTCCCAAATTCCTCATTTGCATTTAAAGACTTAAGCTAATATAATATGCTCACGAGTCATAATTCTTCCAAAACAGTTAACACCATTTATCTACACAGGGGAGTTAGGACTGGGTAAAAGGAAGAGAGGTTAAGCAAACATTTTGTTAGTTGCATTTAGAGATTAGCATTCTTAGACATCAGTCTTATCCCCCTTAAATTTAGACCTTATTTCAATGCTTGCAGCCACCAACCCTTCGAATTAGCTACTATAACTGCTGCAGATAGTGGCCATTAACAAACCTCCAACTGGTACCAGTTAACCCCATTTGTCCTCTGACCAGGTACCCAAGTATTTCGTTGTAGGCCTGTGGTGCACCTGGTCGGCCAGCGTTGGTGCACTTACTGTAAAATTAAACTTTTTTCCCTTTCTCAGATTTCTCACGCCCAGTGGGCATAACTTGAGAGCAAACTATATACATCCCCAGGTGCAGCACAATGCCTGCTGTTACTCTGGTTCGCTGACAGTCTCTGGTGGCATGGTGACTACACCTCTCAGGTGGATAGAACAGCAGAACCTTGGAATCATTTGGATTTGAAGAGATTTGAGGCATGGAGCTGGTACTCTGCAGCTTGATCTTCTGCTTGATTGAAAGTTTTGCAGCTTGTCCTCTTCAGCTTCTTTCTAGGCCTGATGCAGAGCATGAATGCAAGGCTTTCCAAGCCACTTGGACCCCAGATCCAGGCAAGACCCCACGGTCCAGCTCCCCAAGGATCAGTGTGTCCCTGGCACTCATGGCATGCACCAGTGACTCCCTGTGGCCAATTGGCCCCATTTGGTAGGGGTGTCTGGTTCCTCACCTGACTGCAGGTTGAAAATGAGCAAATATCTGTGTCTCTTGGGCTCAGCTTAATTTGGCAATTTTTAGTTAAAAGTTTAAGAAAATATCCTACCCTTGTGACATGCATGGTCCTTTGATCACAGTTTCTGGCTTCCCACCGAGCACACAGTGCCAGTGGGACTTGAGCATTCACCTTGGGCTCCTTCAAGAACCCTGAATTTGCCACAGACTGAAACCTCTCACTTCCCTTGATGCATGCAAAATCTTTTCCTCATAGTGCATGTGCTAACAGATGCAGAAGAGGCGCTCTCTTCAACCTTTGAGCTACCTGGTTTTACTGGCCAAGCCTGTGTGTGTCTGGAAGACTCCCATACCAAGTGTCAATACCAAAACCAGTCAGTTTTCTGTAATCAGTTTTCCAAAACCATAACCATTTCTTGAACCTTTTGTCCTTCCCTTCCTTAATCCTTAATTCTGAGCAAGTAATGGGTCTACTGAGAAATATAGGATATTCTTGTCTCAGAACAGGACAATCAGGGCTTAAGGGCACAGACGCAGAAAGTAAGTAGAGAGAGGAGAAAAAAAAAAACATAGGAAAGAGTAAGGATTCCAAACAACAGTTAAGGGGCCAGAAATAAGACATGATGGGAGTGGTGCAGTGCAGTGGCTGTGGAGCAGCAGTCTTCCAGGAGACATTCTGGAGGATGCGGTGTTGTCCCATCTGCAGGCACCTCTCTGGGCTGAGGGGAGGTTGCTCATCTCCAGGCTGAGTTGGCCAGGATTTGTGGGACCTCCTCCTCCATCTAGGGACCACCAGTGCCACTGCCGTTGCCTCAGAGGTTGCCAAGAAAGAGAAGCGGTTGGGCCACAGGTGGCTCAGGGAGGGTCAGGGTGGTGGAACAGAGGTGCATCCCTCCAGTGGTACCTCTCCACAATTTCTGCGCCATTCTGGCAAAGTGTGGTTCCTCTATGGAGGCACCTGCAGTGGAGACCAAGGAGGATAATGGGAACCTCCACAAAGGAGACCCACAGGAGGGTGGCATGGGACCCCACAGGGGAAGGAAACAACTCCTGGTGGGGGACTCCATTGTTAGGAAGGTAGAACTGGGGGAGGAAGGGAGAGGAGGTAGGTGCCTGCCTGTTCCATGGCTTGGAGGGACAGGAGCAAATCCTCCAGGATTGCCAGAGCAGCTGCACAGGGAGGGAGCTGGATGTCATTGTCCACCTAGGGACAAATGACCAGCTAAGAAAGGATTAGAGCAGTACTGGAAGAGTTTGTGGAATTGGGGAAGGGCCTTCGACAAGTAGCACACACGGTAACCTTCTCGGAGGTGCTTCCCATCTATGGCGTAGGAGAGGCTAAGGTGTTCTGCACCATGGAATTCAATCAGTGGTTGAAAAACTGGTGTAGAGCTCAAAGATTTGGCTTCATTGGGGACTGGGGGTCCACCTGGAGTGATGCAAGCCTATACTGGCATGATGGGCTGCATCTGTCCAGGAGGGGAACCAGGATCCCAGATGATAGGTTTAAATGCTTAATTTGCAAGCATTTAAAACTAGACAAGGGGGGAGGCACTGGAAAGGAGCAGGGAAATTCTAGCCCCTCCCAAAAAAAAAACATGGTAGTAAGTGCGGTAAACACCAACATAGGTGGCGATAGGGAGAAGGGCAGGGGTAAATGGGGAAAGTGACAAAGGCAAGAAGGACAGGGATGGGGCAAAAGGAGTAAAGCCATCAGGAAATTGAGAATAATGAGTACCAATGCCCGTAGTCTGGGCAACAAGCTCCCTGAGCTGGTGGCCTTGATGGAAGAAGGATGCCTGGATATCGTAGCAGTCACAGAAACATGGTACACAGAGAACCATGACTGGGATGTTAACATACCAGGGTACATAACCTACAGGAGAGCAGGCAGGAGAGAGTGGAGGGAGAGAGTAGCTCCATGTAAGGAAGGATAAAGCAACTGAACAAAAAAGAGTAAACAGGGACGAGAGGAGGCACTGTGGGTCACCTTGGAGACTGGAAAGGGCACCACAATCCGCACAGGGGTTGTGTACAGACCCCCATGTCAGGGGGAGGGAATGGACAAGGATATGATAGAAGGCATTCTTAGGATGGCAGAGAAAGGGGAGATACTGTTGATGGGAGACCTGAATATGCCAGATGTTAACTGGAGCACATTTGCTGCAGCCACATCCAAGAACAGGGCCATTCTTGATGCCCTACAGGTGGCAGGCCTCAGACAGCTAGTTTTGGAACCCACTCATGAGGGAGCAATCTTAGACCTTGTACTCTCAAATGGGGGCAGTGAGAGGATCTCAGATCTAGAATTGAGTTGCCATCTGGGAACAAGTGACCATCATACAGTGTGGTTCACGTTAACTCAGCTACAGAGTCAAGCCATACAAAAGTGAGGGTACTGGACTTCAGGAGGGCAGACTTTGGCAAGATGGGAGAATGCCTCAGAAAAGCACTAGCAAACAGGCTAGAAGGAGGGGTGGAGCAACAATGGGGAATCATCAAAACTGCCATCACAGAGGCAACAAGCCTTTGTGTGAAGCAAGCCAACAAATCAAAACCAAAGAAAAAGCCACTATGGTTCTCAAAAGAGGTGGCTGGGAAAGTCAGGGAGAAAAAGACAGCATTCAGGAAGTATAAGGAAACACAGAAGGAGCAGGACAGACAGCTGTACCAGTTAAGGCAGAAGGAAGCAGTGAGGGAAGTCAGAATAGCAAAGGCCCAAACTGAGGAAAAGATAGCCAACTTGGTTAAGAAGGGGGATAAAACCTTTTATAGGTACATCAGAGAGCATAGAAAGACAAAGGGAGGGATAGTGAGGCTGAATAGAATGAATGGTGGGTGGGCAGAGGGGACGAGTGAAAGAAGCGATACTGATGAATATTTCTGCTCAATATTCACAAAAGAGGCGGGAAAGTGCCTAATCCAATTAAGAAGCACTCTTGATTGGGGGAGTCGATCCCAGTCCTTTCACAGAAGAAAGGGTTCTGCAAGAACTCCTACAACTGAAGGTGGACAAAGCAATGGGGCCAGATGGAATTCACCCCAGAATTCTAAAATAATTAAGGGGGGGAAACTAGTGAAACCACTGGCTACTCTTTTTAATAAATCATGGGAGGATGGTGTGGTACCCGAGGACTGGAGGAAGGCGGATGAGATTCCCCTTCACAAAAGTGGGACCAAGACAGAGGCAGGAAACTACAGACCTGTCAGTTTGACCTCTGTGGTAGGGAAAGTGATGGAGTCACCTCTAAAGGAAATAACTGTTGAGTACCTTGAGGCCAGTGGGGCACAGGACCCAAGGCAGCATGGGTTCACAGCAGGAAGGTCATGTCAGATGAATCCAATGGCTTTCTTTGACTGGGTGACAAAAGTAGTAGATCAGGAGGGGCTGTGGACATGGCCTACCTAGACTTGAAGGCATCTGACAGAGTCCCACACCAAAGATTAATAGTCAAATTAACCAGCCTGGGAGTGGGTCCCAGGGTGGTAGCCTGGGTAAAACACTGGCTGGACAACAGGGCACAGAAGGTAATTGTAAATGGAGTCCACCTCTGAAGAAAGAGGGGTTACTAGTGGGGTACCGCAGGGTTCAGTACTGGGTCCAGTCCTTTTTAATGTCTTTATAAGTGACATTGCAGAGGGACTGGATGACAGATGACACAAAGATCTGCAACAGGGTTGACACACAAGGAGGCGTGGAAAGGATGAGAAGGGACTTGGCAAGATTGAATGAATGGTCCCAGTATGGCAGCTAAGTTCAATGCAAAGAAGTGCAAAATAATGCACCTGGGAAACAAGAACCCAGCGGAAGATTACACAGTTGGGGGAGAGAGAGTAGTAACAACAACAACAAAAGGAAAGGACCTGGGGTAATCATATCAGATGACCTTAAGGTTAGCAAGTAATCACGAGAAGGCAGTAGGGAGGGCTGGGGTATACTGGGATGCATAGGGAGAGGCATCACCAGCAGAAAACAGGAAGTTGTTATCCCTCTGTACAGACAGTTGGTGAGACCCCATCTGGAGTACTGCGTGCAGTTCTGGAGACCCCATCTCCACAAGGACAGACAGGATAGAGGCAGTCCAGAGGAGGGCAACTAAAATGGTGCAGGGTCTGCAAGAGAAGCCGTACGAGGACAGACTAAAGGAGCTTAATATGTATACCCTTGAGGAAAGAAGGGGGAAGAGACATGATAGAAACTTTTAAGTACCTCACTGGAATCAACAAAGTCCAAGAGGTTAGCATCTTTCAGAAAGAGAAGATGTGCAAAGAACAAGGGGACACAATTTAAAGATGGGGAGGGGGTTGTTCCGGGGCAATGTGAGGAAGTATTTTTTCACAGAGAGGGTAATGGATGCATGGAATAGCCTTCCTGAGGAGGTTGTGGGGTCTAAAACTGTGGGAGAGTTCAAGAATGAATGGTACAGACATAAGGCAATTCTTGGGGGTAGGAAGAAATAGGCTGTTGGTTAACTAGTATCTGCAGCCTATCCTGCAGGTAGGGAAATGAGCAGACTAGGTGGGCCAAGCGGTCCTTATCTGTTGTCAAAGTCTATGTTTCTATGTTAAGATGCTGTATCATACTAGGGCACAGACAGAGACTTTTTTCTCCTTGTTTCTCACCATTCAGGTGCAGAATTAAGACAATAGTTTCTCTCCAAAACCCTTAACTCAAGACCTTCACCGCTGTGTTGTAGCTCCTTCCCACAGCAGCCTTTTGCAGACCCTTGCAGCTCTCTGCTGAACCGCACACCCTTCTCCTTGCTCCACACCCACATGCCCCTGGGAGACAGATAGTTGGCAACCCCCAGGCAGCCCTTTCCCAATATTTGTAGCCCTATGTGTCATCTGAGGGGCTGGAGCACTCCCCTCCCTCTGGAGGGGCTCTCCCCTAACTGACTCAGAACCAACATCCCTCTGGATTTTATGAGTTCTTTGGCAGCTCCCCATTGGCCGATATCACTGTCCATAACAAAAATGAAGTGTGTGTGAGGGCTCCTCGACACCTGACTGGCTGAGTGAAATGGTGCCAGGTATTTTCCCAGCTTCCTGCAATAAGTCCCTTTAACAGACCCAAAAGTTCTTGCAAGAATCCTGGCCCTCTGAATGGCTGAAACTGTGGTCACAAGGCTGCAATAAGGCTGCTAACACAAACAGTTCCATGTAACTCACTCAGTGTCCCCACTTTACAGTCCTCCAGCAGCCAGAATAAACATTTATTCCACAATTCCCTCACCATTCTTTCTTTAGCAGCTTCTGTGCTCTTTCAAACAGCTGCAGTGTTTAAAACTCACATTTTATCCCAAGCCCATCACTGCTGCAGTTTCAGAGTGTCCCCAAACAGACCACACATAGTCCAATGCAGTCCATATGTCCCACTTTCCAGACTGGGTGAGCCACAGTGAACATCGTTACTTATTGCTCCACCAGTTTGCAGCCCTCCTCTTTGCCCTGACACACCTTGCCATAAGTTTTAATTTTTATTCATCCCCTGCCTGTCACTAGTACTGGTAATTACTGCCCCAGGCGCTAGACAGGCTTCTCATTAATATGGATGCTGCCTCATTAATATTCATGAGGCATCACCACTTTTATTTAAACACAGATGCGGCTTCTTCCAACTCTCTAAGGTCTCGGTCCCTGATTAGGTCAATTTTGGGACTGGGACCACTGGCTGGCATTCGCTCAGCCTGTATGACGACAGCAAAATAAAAGCATTATCCAGCATGCGTGAACTGTCTGACTGCACCGAAGTGCAAAACAAGTCAGTGGCTCCATGCTTATACATCTGGCCCCATTCCAAGTTAAAATGTGATCCTGTGGCTGGTCGGAGACTGCAGGGGAAATGGGGACTGCCAAGAGAATGGGGACCAGAATGGGGAAAACTGGGGCAGCCCTAGGAGCAGACAGGTAAGCCCCCGACAAGAGAGTTACACAGATTTGGTGTGGCCAAAGAGGGGCTATGAGAATGAGGGTGGCACCTCTATCTGCAGTTTGATTAGTAGTCTCTGTACAAGAGGAACTGGAGGGAACACATAGGAACCTCCCTTCCCAGGAGAGGGACAACGTGCATTACCAAAAAACTCCAGGCCCTGGAGCGAGCAAGCAACAACATGGCAGTTTTTCATCGTATGGGGATGCAAAAAGGTCCCACTCTGGATGACCCCATTTTGTGAATATGTCTTTGGCCACTGCGGTCAGAAGTTCCCATTGTGCATCTGGGACAGTGGCCTACTTAACTTGTCTGCTAAGACGTTTTGGGCTCCTGGAAGATGCATGGCTGATGGCTCCAGGCTGTGTTCTAGTGCCCAATACCAGCCTTTCATTTATTTTATTTAGCTTTTGTTGACTGGGTAAGTGCACTAGACAAATCCTACCTATTTTCAGGCACGACCTCCTGGCATATGGGATAGGAATGTATTCTCCCTGTTTGTTAATGTAGTGGACCACACTGATATTATCCATCTGGATCAACCGAGGGCCTTGATGTTACTGGAATGCATGTAGACTGTACAGTGTAGAACCCATTCCCAAGATACTAATGTGCAGTCTGGGTTCCTGTTGGCTCCATAAGCCCAGTGTTTAAAAGAGCCCCAGATGAGCCCCCCAACCAGAGCCAGATGCATCTGTGGTGGTATTGGGGTTACAAATGGGACACCCTTTAACAGGTTGGTATGGTCCATCCACCATAGCAGGGTTTCTCTCAATGGGGTTCTGACAAGGACCAGTTGATCCAGGTCATCCGTTAACTGGGCCCACTGAACAGAGTCCATGGTGGAATGTGCATAAGGCATGCCAGCAGTACTATAACAAAGGCCCAGGAGACAAAGATCTGGTTTGGACCTTGTGACTGATGTAAGGCAGCTGGGTTTGTGCAACAATGCATTCTGCTGTCTAATGGTAGGAAGACTTTGCCCAAAGCAATACGTAGGACTACACCTATAAACTGCAGACTTCACATGATGTTAGTATTGACTTTGGGATATTGGCTGTGACTCCCCAAGTCCTCAAAGAATGGTCTCCTTCAAGACAGGGTCTGCAGAAAACTGTTCCTAGAGCCAGCCTTTAAAAGCCAGTTATCCAGGTATGGGAAAATATATAGGCCTTCCCTGCGAAGGACCACTACCACCACAGGTAAAGACCCGTGGGGCAAAGGGTAAGCCAAAGGGCAACACTTTGAATTGTTAATCCCACCCCCCCAGCAAAAAGTGCAAATATTGTCTGATTCAGATCTTGATATGCAGATAAGCATCCTTCATATCCAGGGAACAGCCAGTCTATGGGTTATAAAAGGGTAATGAGAGATTAAAGGGAGGCCACATAAAACATCTTTTATTCTATGAAGAAGTTGAGCCCCCTCAAGTCTAGTACAAGGCCTTTGATCGCCTGTCCGTTTGGGAACTAGGAAGTACCAGTAATAGAACTCTTCGTTCTTCAGAGTTGGAGAAACCGGTTCTATGGCATATTTCTATATCAGTTATTGTATTTCCTCTTTCAGCAACAATATATGTTCTGAAGGACAGTTGGCAGGTGGAGGATGCACTGGAGAAGTCTCTAAAAGCTCCACAGCATGCCCCTATGTGACCATCTCCTACTTCCATTCACTGGTGGTAAATCTGCCTCCATTTTGGCAAATGAAGGGGGATGCAATCCCTTACAGCCACCCCTGGAGGTAAAAATGGCTGGGGTATATGAGGAATGGAGTCAGATGGAACCGGTAGTGGCAGGGCCACCGGTTCCAAGGTTCCTTGTCATAATGGTGATCACACAACAGCGATTGCTATTATGGTGACTGTATATCGCCGAAAAGCAAATTGGCGATACACATGCCAGCTAACGCACATCTGGCAAATACATAGTCTTTATGCAGGCTTCGCGACTCCCTGATTTTGGATTACCAGCTCTAGTGGGTGCATGTCCGGGAGAGGGCAACACTCAGGAATGTGGGGCAGGGAGAAACAGCAACAAGCAGCGCAAAGTCTTTCCCGGTCCAGCCCCAAAGCCAGTGCCTACTACACTGGAGCCAGCCACCTCGCCACCACACCACATGGCTGGCTCAGCTGCAGCAGGTACACTCCCCTGTCACAACCTTCTTCCCCATCCTCCCTCTCCTATCCCTGCCCTTCTGGTTACCATCCCTTGCAGGTAGCCCAACATGATAGCGAAAATGAGTTGTTTTACAGTCACTCATTTTCAGTCACCATCATCACTGGATACCCAGTTCCAATAGTCTCTGGTACTTTGGAGTGTGCACCTGGGGGTGGAGTGGTCCTAGCAGGCACTACTACTCTTGGTTCTGGAGGGCTGACTGAATGTGGCACAACTACCTCTGTCAGCAGTGTTGTGAAAAGACCCACTACCTCTACCTCTTACAGGTGTGGGATAGAGGGATTTTACCGATCCTAAAGCCATTTTAGAGGACTTAAGGTTTCTTCAATGTCATAACCAAATAGTTTCTTGCCCTTGAATAGCACATTTAACACTGCCTGATGAACATCAGTGACAAAGCCAGCCACTGTTATTCATGAATATCATCTCATGCAGATGTCAGACACAGCAGCCCTGGGAGACGCAGCCGAGACATTATAGGTCGAGTGTAACAGGTGGTTACCTTCCTCAGCACCAGCATTTAACTGTTTTAGTAGCTTAGTTTTTGCAGAACCATCTGGTAAGGCCTGTGCAGCTGCCTTGGCATTCTTTTAAATGATATTTAATCATATAGGTTTAATAGTTAACTATTCTAAGACCCAATGAGGCTGAAGCAGAAATTATTTTGCCCATGACATCAGGCTGCCTCGAGTCCTTATAGAGTGGCAGGGAACTAAGATGCTTGGGTGCTTAAATCTGTCATGAGCCACCATGACCACCACAGAACAGGTTTCTGGCTGTAAGGCATTATACGGTTTAGCAAAGGTAACATCCTCCAAGGCTGGATAAATAGGAGGTATGAGAATGGAGGTGGCGCATGGCACTTCTAAAAATTCCATTAAAAATTCTTTTTAGTGGAATCATCTTCCTCCACTGCAAATCCCAGCTCAGTCTGAATTTGATGCATCAAAGAATTAAAATAAGGATCCTCAGGAGGAGGCTTTAGAGTATATACTCCAAAGTCTTCACCTCAGGAATGCAAAGTAGAACTAGAATGGGGACTCTGTCTGTTCCCCCATATTCTTCCTCCTCACCATAATTCTCCTCCATCATGAGGTCTGGATTATACTCCACATCAGGCCAGCGACTGTTGTGGGGGAGGAACAAGTGGTGCACTAAAAGTATCAGTTGACAGAGCTGGATTAGTCGGAGGTCCCATCAACTGTAGCACAGGCTGTGATGGCAGGCCCAGTAAAAGGCATCAAATCATTTCTGAGAAAGATGCCAAGGCTGTCTGTGAGTCAACAGCACCCTGGCTTGGGGTCAGCTCTGAATGGTCGACAACTAGTTGAGACCAGATCATGACGGCATCATACAGGCTGTAGTAGCCCCAGAAAAGCCAAAGCCAGATCCCAACCTTGGTGTATGAGCCACAGTTTTGGGGTGGGGAGCTGTATGCACTGTCACCAAAGTGGACTGAGATGAAGAAAGTATACCTGAAGGTCACAACGGCAACTGGGGATCTTGCAGGAGGATACCTTTTCCTTATCCCTGTGTCTGTGTTTGAGTAGACTAAGATTTCGACTTTTCATGGTCTTTCTGCTTTGATGACTGAGCTCATGGAAGGAGGGCGGTGCCTTTCACCTGGCTGACTTTCTACATGGTGGTCACCAACACCAAGTAAAAACATGTCTGGATCTTCCTGATGGAATCAACGAGTGGTCTGGGTAAAGCCCTGGCAAATCTTATAAGGCCCGGATGTCATGAGAGGCCAAGGCAACAGATGTACACTTTGTGGGTGTCGTTCCTAAAAATCCTCTCCTTGCACTTGCAGTATCAGAAGAGTGCTGATGGCTGGGAAATGATGCAGAGAAGAAACTTTCCTGTGTAGAAAAAGTTGTTTTGATGGCATTTCCACAACAGGTCCAACGAGACTCATCGATGGCAGAAAAAGAACTGAAGAGAGGTAGGGCTGCTAACAGTTAGAGACACGGTGACTGACTAACGTAGGTGGCCCCAGCTTAGCAAATGTTTCCATGTCCTAGTGCCTGATGGTTATTCCAAAGGTGTGGCTTAAGGGTGGAGATATCCTCGAAGTAAGATACTACATTAGATGTTTCATATACTGCACATCCAAGAGGAGAATATAAAAACATGAAAGCATTAAAAAAAAAAAGATAACCCCCTTCAAAACAAAAATCACATTGTATGTTTTACCTTGCCTTTTTCCTCAGAAGCAGTGGTTGAAATACACTGTCGTATCTCTGTTTATCAGATAATGATCAATGAATTGTAAAGATCCACGTGGCCCTACTTTTTCAATTCCACAGAGACTGTCTAATGACCCTGTGCCTACTCTGCTACAAAAGACTGTAAAAAAAATCCCCAAGCATCTGATGCTGGCTAAATTAAAGTACCACTGTACTTGGCGACATGTCACAGTTTGCATCAGAAGTGTAGTAGTGTATCTTGATCAAGCATACTTGCTTGTTATCTGCTTGTACTGTTTTATTGTTCACTGTTTCTATGGAGCTGCTTTGTCTTTTGCCGTATAGCTGGAACTCAGATGTTGCATCTTGTGGGTTTGTCTTGGTGGACACAATTTTACATGAACTCATGAAAGTATGGCCAACAGGATAATGGCATTAGGGACATGTAGTCTATTAATCAGTCATCTAAAACACTACTTATGAAATGAGCACACTTACAAAACAGATTTGCTAAAAGAAACATTGGAGGTTAGTTTCTTCTCCAGGTAAGTGACAAAGATGACAATACTACAAACATACAAAATACCTATCTTTGCAACCAGTCCTTGTTGTAGTAGAGAACCAAAGCCTTCTGCAGAATCATTTTTACAGAAGCACTGAATGCATTTTAACAATAGTGAAACATTTTTGAATTCATTCTTGTCCAGTTCCTACAAGAAACAAAGTACAAAAGCTAAATCAAAGCATTTTACCAAAACTAATATGCTCAATTTCAAGCAACAGAGATATGACATAATAGGAGTTACTAATATGCTTACCTTGTTAACCAACTTATCCAGTTTGTTCATCAACAATCGGCTACATTTTTGAATGGGCAGTGCCTCTTTTTGTGCAAGTAGTAGTTCTATCTTCTGAAAGCCTTTACCCTTTAAAGCTTCTCCCAGGAGATACTCAAGCTAAACGACAGGAAAATGAACAAGTGTCAGTGCATACAAAGGAGTGCAGCACTAAAGTTAAAAGCAAAGTCCCCTCAACCTATTTTCTGTACACCTGTGCAGTTTGAAGGCAGGAACAACGATTCCCTCTCTTGCATCCACCTTATCTCATCCTAATTTAAATATAAATGAGGTTGCTTCACTCTGTTTTGCCCTGGTGTGAAAATAGGTTTGTATCCCTTGCAAAGGTCATGACACCACTCTTGCAGGCATCACTGGAGTTGATGCATACCTGCACAAGCCAGCAGAAATTATACTCTTATTCAGTTCTGTTACATGTCTTGTGAAGTCTCTGTATTCTCTAAAAGCATATTATTTCTACCTCATATACACTTCAAACTACAGAAAATCAACAGGGCACTTACAGTACTATGCTCTGAAAATTTTCACGGCCAGCATAAGACAAGAACCCAGGGACTGCAGAGGACAGCAACAGCACTGACTTATATAGTACAACTACTGCAGGCTTTAGCACTAAAACATACAATTCTGGCCTTACAGGAGTCGGGTCATGACCTTTACAATGGAGTCAAGCAGTTTCACACCAGACTTAAGAACCTTCACTCACATTTAAATCTTGATGAAATTCAGAGGGTGCACTAGAGGCAATCATTGTTCATGCCTGCAAACTACACAGGTAAACAGAATAAAAGATTAAGGGTATCTTCCCTTTAATTCTTTTTATAAAATAGCATGAACAAATGCAGCAACTTTTTGGGCCTAAAACATCTCCTGACCAAGCAGAAAACTACTACACATGCTGTGCCAGGTGGCAGATCTCATTCATAAACCAGAAAATAAGCCATTTTCTAAACAGAAGAATGCATTCCAGGATATTCATTAAAGAGCTAGTGTACTAAGTCAGCCCAGTGGTGTAGAGGGTTGAGGTGCCGTGGGTGCCTTACCTCATCCCACGCTGGTGACCCAGGTTCGGGAATGGATGCAGGTTGCTTGGGATCAGCAAGGAGAGGTAGGATTGAGCATCCATAGGACTGCTCTCCTCCCTCAAGGAGTGGAGTATCACTTGCCTTACCACCCGACTGCCATCTGGAGGAATCCAGATGGCAGTGCATGCGAACCACAATGAGGGAAGGGTGCATGTTCAGAGCACTGGGGGCATTTCCGTGGATGTGGAACTCACAGCGTGCTCACTGCACATCCATTATGCCCAAGGGGAGAAAATAGGAAAATATAGAAGACAGACTTCATGAAGCCAGACACATCACACTGGTGGCCCACTCAGTCTCTCCAGTTGGAAAACAAATCAGGATTGTGTGTTCCGGGTAGGTGGAGGACAGCCCTCCCTTCCCAGCACCACTGCAAAGGGCAATCCATGGAGGATAGGGTCCCCCAATACCGGAGGAGACTCGGGACAGCTGTGGCTGATGGGGACAGGGCTGAACAGCCGGCCATACTTGCCAAGGTGTATAAACACCTATATACATAAATGGGCTAATGTACTGCCTGGAACTAATAGTAACTTTCAGATGTAGTCAGCTAGCACTTCCTACATCTGAAGTATTTGTTTCTTTTCTGTTTGCTAATTACAAGATTTTCCACCTGGCAGAGTCGGGGTGATGTGGAGCAGCACTGTATGGAGGCTAAAAAAGTCTGTTCCATTCCTCCCACTACATCAACATTGAGACCACACTGGCCGTGACATCACTAGTAACCAATGAGAACCATTTCTCACAGTCAGACTATTCTCTTTCACATGAAGCAGCAGGGATTGGCTCTTCTTGGTTACTAATTGTTACAATTTGCTGCATTTTGATTGGTAACTTGTGAATGTCACTGCTCAGGCTGAAAGGGTTCTGGTGCCTCAATGTGTTTCACCACATTTCTGATGATTTAGTGGGAGGAACAGAACAGATTTTTATTTTGTCTCCAGAGTGCTGCTCTACACATCAGCCCAGTACTGCAAGGTGGAAATCTTCCAATTAGCAAACAGAATAGAAAAATATGCTTCAGAAAGTACAAGTGATAGCTGACTGCATCTGAAAAATGACTATTAATTCCAGGCAGTACACTAGCACTTTAAACATTTCTGAGCACCTCCGGTGAACAGGAATGCAAATGACAACAGGTGTGCAATTATGGGTCAGTTATCACACTGAGTGCATTAGGCACAAAGTGCTTGCACCGACTGCCTTTAAACCCACAAAAGAAAGTGTGATTGACCAAAATGTACTCATCCCTGAAGTGTATCCTCACACTTATAAAAAAAGTTACCTACTGTAACAGCAGATCTTCTAGGGAATCTCCACTATTGAGTCACATCCTGGAACTGTAAACAGTCAGCATCAGAACCACCCAAAAATTTTTGCTGACTGGGGCCACCCACTGACACACCTAGTCAGCACCTATACAATGTGGGTGTCCCCATTATGCTTCAGTTCCCCACAGAGACTAGCTCAGATGATCAGACCAGCAGGGACCGAAGTGACCAGGACCAAGCCAGATACACAGGAGAGGATATGGAAACTAGAGTATAAATGCTGTATTAAGCAGCACAGGAGAAGCAGCTTGCAAAGCAGGCAATACTGTCACCAAATAACCCAAATAAAGAAGGAAGTGAGACAAGGAAGAGTGTTGAGGGTCTCAATAAATGAAAAATCTCAAACATCTGCTGTTATGGTAGGTAACTATTCTGTCTTCGAGGATACCTCCCTCAAATGAACCACATTATGGTAGGATTCCCAAGCAGTACCAAGCACTGAGGGAGGATAGCAGGACCTAATGATCCTAAGTAAGAAGGCCTTGCAGAATGCTGGCATGTCTACGAGAGAGGATATCCAAACTGTAGAGTATGGGTGAACATTACACCAAGTGGCAGCAGCAGACACATTTTGAAAACAAGCCCATAAGGTAGCCACCTCACAGGTGGAATGAACATGGATGGGCCCAGGAAGCTGCTTACCACCCTTCTGGTAAAAAAACAATACAACTAGCCAGCCATTTGGACAGGCCCTGTTCAGTAATCAGGGAGCCCACCATCCTGGAAGCAAAAGCTATAAACAGCAGAGAGGATTTTCTACAGACCTTTGTATGATCCAGAAATCAAACACAGTGTCCTATGGATGCCTAGCATATGTAAATGATGCTCCCCACTGTCTGGGGGAAGATGAAAAATAAACAGGAAGGTCTATAGTATGATTTGGTGTTTAAGATGCAACCTTCAGAAGGAGTCAAGAACTGGTACAATGTGAAAAACAATAAAACTGAGGGTCTGCAGCCAGAGCCTGTAATTCAAATGTGTCTAGCAGATGTCAGCCACTAGAAACAGTGTCTTTCAAGAGAAGAGGCACAGTTCAAAGGGAACTGCAGTGAGGGTCTCCAGGATGAAATTAAAGTTCCACACCAGAACCAGATCTTGGACAGGAAGGTAAGCAGAAAAAAAAAAAAAAAAACAACACTCTTGGGAATCTTCAGGAACCTCTATCTGGCCTACAGTTTTGCCCTTTATGAGGGCACAGAAGGGCAATACAGCAGCCATGTGGACCTTAGAGGAGTACCTCAGCCAGAGTCCTTAACGGACAAGAGACAATCCAGCACTTTAGGAACTGGCCACAAAGAAATGCAGGACATGCAGACATGGGTGCCAGAACATGGGGAAAAGTGTGTGTGGGGCTGCTTTAAATTACAAAATAAACCACGATTGCTTCCCTTCTGAATTTGTATGCATTAAAGAGGCAATTTAAATGCTCATGGACAAAAGTAGGGAGGCTTCCCCCCCTTTAGGTGCTGGCACCTATGCATGCCGAGTACACCATACTGTAAAATGTTTCCATTTTTGTGAATAAGTTTACTGGGCAGGTGGCTTTCAAGCCATCAAGAGAGCATCTACAACTGTTTGGGAAACCCAGAAGCAGGAGAACTCAATGTCCCAAAGAGCCAGGTGTTGAGGTGTGGGGATTAAAGATCTGGGTGCACTACAGCACCCTGCTCCTGTGTCAGTGGTCCAGCTGCAGAGGTGAGTGGAACAGGAGGTTCCATAGCCAGTTGCTGTAGCAGTAGAAACCAAATTTGCCTGGGCCAGTAAGGAGCCATTGGAATCAGGGTAGCTGGTCCAGCTCATAGCGTTACCAGAATACTCTGCATTAGGGGAAAAGCATACAGAAACTCCCTTTCCAAGAGACTGATAATGTGTCTTGTCAGAAAACCCATACCCTGAAGTGAGCAGAAACATGATAGTTTTGCATTATATGGAAATACAAACAGGTCTATGGCTGGACAACCCATTTTCAAAGAGGTCAACCATGATAGAGTCTACGAGTTCTAGTTCATGGCAATGCTCATAAGACTGACTGACATGATTTGCCAGTGCATTCAGGGTACCGGGAGGAACACCACTGACAGGAATATGTCTCATTCCACTGCCCAGTGCCAAACTCATCTCTCTGCAGAAAGCATATGAATGAACTCCACCTTGTTGACCGATGTAGAACATCATTGACATATTGTTTGTATGGATCAGCAGCTGATTGGAAGAAGGATGGTGAAGGCCCATAGGCCACGCATGCAACCCTCTTCTCCAGAGTGTTGCATTAAAGAACCATATCCAGAAGGCTTCATTAGTACTGGGTTCTGAAGGGTCCAGATAAGCAACCCACCAGAGCCTGAGGCATCCATGGTCATCACCAAGAGAGGATATCTTGAAGAATGGGAATCTTGTTTCTAGGATCAAATGATCAAACCACCAGAACAGAGAGGAAGAGTAACTTGTGTTAGAGACACTCCAACTTGTCTGAATGCTATGCTCACTGCACTCTGAAGAACAACTGAGGGAGCTTCAAATTTATTTATTTAAGAGATTTACCATGGGAATGAAGGCAAGCCAGTGAGATTATCAGGATGGCAGCTACCATCAGGCCAATTTATTTTCTTGGGGTTCAGAATCCTGTTTCAGTCATCTAGGGAACCCCCATCCTGGAATTCCTCATTTCTGAAATGAAAAGTCTCATTACCCATTTCTAGGCATGACCATAAAGAGAAAACCAGAAAAAAGATTAAAAAGTTATGAACTATAAGAGACGAAGATATAGAACACTTATAAAGGGTGCCCATTGGGTCTAATATTTACTGATACTGCCAATAAGGCAAAAATTAATCCACTCAGATTTCGCAAGTCCATCATGAGATTCAAGAATGACTCATACTGGGGGTTGTGGATCTTTCAATGTTACAAAATTAATTGCTTTGCATTAATCAAGTAATTTAGCAAGATCCAAAGACTGCCAAGTTAATTTGAAGTTATTGATCAAATGGAGGAGAAGTATAACTCCAGGGTCAAATAGAAATTGCAAACTTGTGATTTGTGATAGAATAACGGAGTTTTTGCCAATGCTGTAATACTAGGCACATCATAAACATATGTATTATGAAAGCTACATTAGTACCACAGCATTGACATAAATCAGAAATATTTGAATTGTATGCATTAATTCTCTTTGGTGTGTAGTAAATTCTTTGGAATAAATTAAACAATTTGTCTTAATCTATAATTTTGTCAAACTTATGTGCAAGTTATAATATTGGTCCACTGATCATCAGTTAAAGAAGCGGACAGCTATTTTTCCCATGCTTCTTTAAGTGACTGAATATCAGCCGATGTGCCGACTAAAAGACGAGAGTAAATGTTCCAATTAAGTTTTCTTCCAATGTTAGTTATCAAGACACTAATGGGGTTAAGAAGGGGATATTCAAATTTCCTGAAAGTTTTCCTTTAAACCTCCCAAATGTGAAGATAGGTTGAGACACAACCCGTTTGTAAATGTAACCCTTCAGGTAATTCTTGATATGATATAAAATTTTCTCTGAACAAAAAGGTTTGCAAGTAGCACAAATGCAGATTAATCGTAGAAGACATCAGACTGATGCATAATCTCTGGTGGAGATCAGCTGTGCCTGGGCCACCAGTGCCATGGCATAGTTGAAGGGCAGAAAAGCCAGACACAGACCTTTGTCCAGAATGGCCCCTATGAACTGGAGCTTCTGGCAGGGGCAGGACTAACTCAGCTCATTGACCAGTATTTCCAACTGGTGGGACAATTTTCAAGTCAGAAACCAGGTGTGAACAATGGCTTCCCAAGACTGGGCTTTAACAGCCAGTCTAGGTAGGGGAAACATAGAGGCCTTCCCTGTGAGAGCAGCAGCTGCCACAGCAAATAGTTTGGTAAATACAAATGGTGCAGAACACAAACCAAAAGGCAAGACATGCAGTTGGTGTGTGAGCCCCTGAGCATGGAACACAGATATTTTCTTTGAGACTTTCAGATTCTGACATGATGGTAGGAGTCCTTCATGTCCAGTGCAACCATCCAATCACCTTTCAGTAGGAGGAGGGACTGCAAAGACCCATCAGAACTTCTTGTATTCCATGAAAATGTTCAGTCCCCAAAGGTTTAGTACTGGCCTTAAATTTCCAGTCACTTTTGAAATCAGAAAGCACCAGGAATAGCAGCCTTGGTTTATTTCTGAAACTGGGACCAATTCTACAGCACTCTTGCGAGGAGGTTTCGAACCTCCTCCAGCAAGAGGGCCGATAATCCCGAGGGTATGTCTGTTGGGCAATGGGAAGGGGACTCTGGGGGAACAGCAAGGACTTCAAAGGTATGTCCTTGCTGAACTACCTCCAGCACCCACAGATCTGTAGTGATCTCCCTCCATTTTTGAAGGAAGAGGGAGATGTGGCCTACCACAAAGCTTCCTCAGGCAGTGGGGCTGGAGGCAACAGGGTGCCCGTAATGGTTCGACCTTCTTTAAGTGTAGCATGACCACCAGGGGGGAGGTTGGCAGTTTGGAAAGTAGTAAGCCGAGGACTCTGGAAACCACATCCAAGGACCCCTGAATAGCCACTGCCTGGATGGGCATAAGGCTTCCCGAAAAGAATCATGACCCTTTCTCCAGGGTTTATAAATTAAAGTATGCAGGGATCTATCAGTCATTTTAGAAGACTGTGAATCCCTTAAAGCATTTTCCAAGATCAGCGCCAAATGATTGCTTGCTTCAGAATGGAGCATTCGTCACAGATTGTTGTACATCTGAGGCAAAACCAGCCACTCTTAGCCAAGAGTGGCAGCCAAGACAAATCCCAGAGGCAGCTGCCCTTGCAGCAACAGGATCAGAGGTATCATAAGTAGACCACAGCAGATGCTTACCAGCCTGCTGGCCACTGCCAATTATCAGCTGCACCAATATTTTATCTTGGCCCTCTGGCCAGTTTCTCAGCCAGAGTGGCTACGATCTTCCAAAGGCAATTCTGATATTTAATCATGTATGCCTGATAGTTAGCAATTCATAGGCCCAGGGAAGCATAAGCAAAAGCTATCATATCCAGCTTCCTCAACTCATCAGGAGAAAGATGGCGCATGTGCTTGGGAGTTTTGGATCTGTCATGAGCAGCCATTATACCCACAGACTCTGCTTCAGGCTGTGAGGCATAGTAAGGCTTTGCAGTAGGGGCTGGATATTGTTTGTTAGCCTTTCTGAGAACTATAGGTAATTGAGACAGCCTGTGCCAGGCCACCAAAGCTGCATCCTCCAACGCAGAATGCACAGGGGGAATAATTACTGTAGGAGAGGCAGAAACCTCAAAGAACTCAAGAGATTTCTCTTGAAAGAATCCTCCTCCACATCCTGAAACCCCAGTTTAGCCTGAACCTGTCTGAGGAAGGCTTGAAAGGAGGTATCTTTAGCTGGAGACATCCAAGTGTCTTACACACACTGCTCTGAGCAAGAAGACAGAGTAGAGTTCGATATTATAACATATATGGCCTCTTTTTCCATGGCCGTTGCATCTTCCTCCTCCTCCATATACTCTGGATTATATTCTAGTGCACCACTGATGTTGACACCATCAGCTGAGGGTCAATGGAACAAGGAGACAACAGAGGAGGAGCCATCGACGTGAGTCCTGTCTACAGAGGCAGTTCAGGGCCCTGCACTGTGGCAGAGTCAGTGAACTGGAGCATTGATGGTAAAGTCAACGGACCAGCCAAGGGTGCCAACAGAGCAAGCAATGACAAAGGTAGCAGCAACAGGGGCTGGCACAGCTTAGACATTTTTTGATACAGCATCTTTGCATTGACGTGGCCAAAAAGAAGTTGATGGATAAACCATTGACAGACAGTGACCGATGGCAGAACATGCTGAAAATCTCCCCCGAAGGGGAGAAGAGTTGGTGCTGGTCCCCTAACTTTGGTGTCTCAGATGGTCTACGGGGGTGGCAGGACCCAGAGCTGGACTGGTGGACCCATCTTTGTCAGTAGACTTGCAACATCTAATAGGTGAAATGGGAATGGTCTGGAGACGCGACCTTTTCCTTGCAGCACTTGTCCTCTCAGAGTGTCTGCGTTTTGCCACCAGTTTTGAGGACCCATCTTTTCTTTGATGAGTCAGTGACAGCGATTGTCAACCACAGGGATCAACAGGCTGAGAGTAAACTTAAAACAGAAGATGTTGATAATGAACCTGCCTTTGCTGCAACCTGTTTCTTCATTTTTTGAAGCTTCAGAAAGACCTCCAAAGGCTTCTTGTAACATCTCCTGGTTGCCGGCTTAAAACTCTGGTAGACTGAGCAGGCTTTAATGTTTGTGGTCTGTACGGAGGCAAAAGATATAAAATGGAGTGGTTGTCTATTTAAATCATAACATTGCTGCAATGGCAACAATGAAACAGCAGTTCCTTCTCTTTTGGGCAGCATAAAAAGTTTTAAAATAAACTTGTGAAAAGTAGCAGCATTAGTGAATACTTGCAAAGTTCGACTGCATTTGGAGCTGCACTGGACCAAAGAGCAGTTGATGGCAGGAGAAAAGCGGAGAATGCTAGGGATGCCCATGTTTTGTATGAGGTGTACCGACATGGGTGGCTCCAGTCAACAAAAGTTCCAGAGTAGTTTTAGCATGAGATGACTTAGTTATATTATGTGGTTCAATGGAGGAGATGGCCTCGAAGATGATCGTGGGTTCTAATTAAAATATTTTTTTATTAAAAACCTAAG
The DNA here is from genome assembly GCA_016271365.2 of Neoceratodus forsteri. NCBI lineage: Eukaryota > Metazoa > Chordata > Ceratodontiformes > Ceratodontidae > Neoceratodus > Neoceratodus forsteri. Next base: position 157,738,786 of record CM057456.1, on the reverse strand, counting down.
ACAACCAAAACAGTTCCAACTGATGTTGTAGCCAAGCCTGCTGCATAGGCTCAACTACAGGAGTGCAATTAAGGGCCAGACAGTTATGCTCTTGAATTTATCTTTTAAGCGTCAGTTGGGCTAGAGTGTTCTTACCTCTCATGACACTCAACACCCCTGGAATACGCATCAAAGTTTCTTTACCATACACTTTGCCATGTCTTTTTAAATTCAAGTTTATTGAACAAACGTACAGGATCGGGTACATGACAAACTGGTACTAATGTCAAGCGCATTTGTGTGAGGGCACGCACGAGGAGACACATACAGACATGGTGCAGTCCTCTTAAATGTACACCCCCTTTGGAGCATTTAAGCAGGCTGGGCCATGCTCTTATCCTGACCTACATATTCAATGAGAATGAGGACTCATCTTTTTTATTTTATTTATTTCTGTACTTAGAAAAGCATAAAACAAGTGTAATATCATAAAAATTAATTAGTATGATTAGAAATCAGTGTATTCAGAATACAGAAGGCACATAGGATTGCACTGTCTTTTCTGTACTGGCACTGTAGGAGAGGTGCTGTAAATAGGATCTGTATGTCTTATGTTTTCCATGCCTTGAGAAAGCATCAGAGCGGCGTAAAGCGTTGGGCGTCTGGTGAGAAATTGCTGCTGCTATGTTTTTACCTTCGATAAGCTAAGTGGTCTTTTTGCACCGAATCATGTGTGAGCACCACTTCTCCTGCATTTTGTCTGACTATGCAGTGGCTCAAAAATGTTTTCTTGTAGCCGCCTCCTTGCTTGCTTTTGTTAGTATATTCCTTTACTTTTTTTCATTTTAATTAACTGTGTTAAACATACTGCTGGCAGAATGTTCATTAAAAATAGAGGGATAATGTATGGGCATCGATGAACAACCACTCTAAATTGTGTCAAGTGGTTGCCAAGATAACAAATGAACCTCAAGAGGGCAGCTAGAGGGGTTTCAGAAGTTGTCATGACAACCATGAGAAGCAAGAATAGAGTTGTCGTTCATCAATGCCCATACATCGTCTTTATAGTGTATGGAAATCGGTCCTTTCAATTTAAACAAAAAAAAAGACTGGATCCTTACTTTCAAACGCTCACTGCCACTCTCTCTGGGTCCAGCTGTAACCGCGATGGCTTGTTCAGTAAGGCCGGTGGTTCAAGGAACACATGTGCACAGAGCGTTCCTTGTTGTACCATCGTGGGTATGTCACATCGCTGGTACAACAACATTGTGACGTCACAGAGGGTATAACACCACTAGGAAAGGATAGATTCTTAGGGTTTACAATGTTTGACCATACATTATATTGTTTTTACACCAGCTGAAAACAAGCTGTGCGCTTAACAGGTGCTAATTACATGTTAACAGATGCACTGGTGAACTGTGAAAATGTGCGTCTAACCAGAAAACAAACTTTGCAGAGGTAGAAAAAAAAAATTATCAGGAAACAGAAAGTCTGCATTTATCCAGAATGTGCACTTAACACACGTCCATAAGTGGGCTCTACTGTGATGCAATTTATATTTCATATATTTATGCAACAGGTGTGCACTCGAAATCCATGTGATAAATCCATTTAATATATTTTGACATCAGATTTAATATGCTACTAAAGCATACAACAAAATCTTAACAATACTATCACTCCCAGAGTGAGGATAGTATACTTCAGGAGTGATAAACTATCATTCAGGTCCCGTAATACTATCATTTGGAATCTGAACGATAGCATTATCAGCAAAAACAGAACAGCACAAGTTCTAGTTTACCTCGCAACATCTTGTAAAGTGTGCCTTCCAACTGGCCCTTTTTCCTGTGTGGGTGGGCAGAACAGTGCAGAAAGCATGGTAGTTGTCTCACTCGCTTAGCAAGAGAATTCTCTGCGCTAGTCACAGCGTACGTTTTTCTCTGTACTGCGTGGTGAATTCCTGTTTTCCATCATGGACAACTTGGCGACCCACATTTTGCTGTTTATGAGCAACATCATCACTATGTGGAGCACTGGGCCGCAACCACCTTCTCCCAACTCACTGGCAGGACACTGAGGTGAAACCACCTCGCCTACATTGTGGTCAGCGCTGTAAGTTTTACACTGCTCTCAAACTGTTACAAAACTTTACAAACTGGATCCGTATATTTAAAAAAATAAACACATATGTATCTGTGCATTACCGGTGAGTGATACCATCTTGAGGTTCTGGACACAGGAACATCTCTAGCTTCGCTCTCAAGGTTCCTACGTGTCTAGAACCTCTCAGTATTACTAGCTGGTAATGCACTATTTCAAATATATTATTCTGTTTTATTTCCACATATGTGAGATAAATTTTAGAACCCAAAGTGTGTGATAAACGGAACCTCATCTCCCAGCTTTCACATCCACATCAGTGTACAGGACTTGCACACAAAAGTTGCCTCACTTCACCCCTTTACATATCTGATGCAGAACTCTTTCAAACTGCCACTCAGTTCAATGCAAACACTGCCTATATAAAAAAAAAAAAAAAAAGCACCTTGCATTTCACTACATTTTAAATCCTAAAATTCCAGCTGTCCGTCACTTTCAGCCCAAACTCAAACAGCAGACAAACAGGCCTTGCATTTCCCAGAAAAACAGTACCATTGTAGCACTCTCCCCATCAGATACTGACACAGTATCCTACAAAAACATATTATTCTTTCTCCTTCCCATCCTCTCCAAACTTTTGTCACTGCAGCTCTCACTCACTCAACTCTTGCTTGTTCAGCTCTACCTTACTCCTCTGCCGTCACTCACTCCTGTTCCAACTTGGTCTTCGTAACATTTAAGCTAAAGAAGAAAAAAAAAAAAAAACACAGCGTGTATCCCAGTCACTAACTTTTCTCCACCTCTCACCCCCCCCCCCGATACTGACAGTATCCCATAAATACTGTGTTGTCCTTCCCATCCTCTCCAAACTTCTCTCACTGCCGCTGTTGGTCACTGCTCGTTTGCTTTGGTCTCTCTCACTCCATTCCAACTCTGTCACAGAAACAGTTAAATTTAAAACCAAAAAATGAATTCCAGCTCACCGATGCCAGCTGACAAACACAGAACTCAACCACAAAGTGTAACGGCAGTCCCGACCTATTTGTTAAAGCCCACCACCATCTTGAAGCCATTTTTCGGTAGCTTAGGCTGCTCAACTAATCAGGAGCAGCATTAATAGGACGACCCAACATCCTGACATCACAGCCATAGCAACGACCATAACAATGGCTGTCCTAAGGGTACAGTAACAAAATAAAAAAACTCCTACAAAAAAATGAAAATTTTTTTTAAAACAAAAGCTATCACATTTTAACAAAAACACAAGCCTATTCCCTATTGCATAAATTAAATATGTGATGGGGAGCTTGTGAGATACATGATTTAGCTGCACAAGGGCAGTCTGACTTCTGGCAACATCACTCATAGCTTACACCACTCATGAGGTTACCCGAGGTCAAACTGCCCTTGTGCAGATAAATCATTTATCACGCAGTTCCTCATCACATCTCATACATTACATATTATATATTAGAGACAAAAAAAACTCACTCAGTTTAATGCATCAGTTAGGGTTGTTCCACAGCGACAAAAGTGAGGAAATTTGGTGTTAGGGTTGAAAACCCCCCTTGCACCCTCAGCCTGCTCCCCAACCGGCATCGGGTGTGCATTGGAGTCGCCGGCCCCAACTCTCACCCCATCTCAAGCGTGAACAAACTGAGGCATAGGAGAATGGGGTGAGAGTTAGGACCGAAGACCCAAATGCACACCCGATGCGGTTGGGGAGCAGGCTGAGAGGGTGCAAGGGGTTTTCAACCCTAGCACCGAATTTCCTCACTTTTGTCACTGTGGAACAATCCTGACGCATTAAACTGAGTTTTTGCCTCCAATTTCCTTCTTTTAAGAATGAGGACTATAAATAGTGAATGGAATGCTCCCACCACATGATATTTTGACATAGTAAGCGGTAACAGCAATGCAAGCGGTAATGGTTCGCACATGGTGATAGAAACGTAAATTGTAAAGTAAGCTTTAATAGAAACGCAGGCACAAAGTGACACCAAAGCAAACAATGACGCAAACAGAGATGCACCCGCATACGGAAACGCAACTGATAATGCGCATGGTCATTGTACCGGTATTGTAAATGCAAATGATAACTAACAGCAACAATAACGAGAAAGGAAACAGAAACGCAAACCATTACATGCACGGTCATGGTACTGCAATTGGTAAATGCAAATGGTAATAGTAACAGCAACAATAACGCCAAAGGAAACAGAAACGCAAACGCAAGTGCATCTGGAAACACAAACCGTAACGCGCACGGTACCGCAAATGCAAATGGTAATGGTAATAGCAACAATAACGCCAAATGAAAAACAAAATTGCAAGCACAAGCAAAAATGCAAACTAACACACACGGTAGCGTAGACGGGAACGGTGACGCGAATGGTAATGGAAACACAACTGAAACGCTAAGTGGCAACAGTAATCTAAAGGGCATACCCTTCTTTTCCCCAAAACTACATTGAAAAACAGTGAAAACAAAGAATATATGCATAATAATGGGCCACTGAGCAGAAAATTAGGACTTGGAATACTAAATTGCTTATATCTCAGGAACCGTACAATGTAGAAAAAAATATAAATATTTCATATTAATTATGACTTTCCTGACTAGTTTTGCACTTAGCCCCTATATGTGACAGGCGCTAAGCATTTTCCTGATGAAAAGTCCGTATCTCGCACCGTTTCCGAGCTACGGGCCCCGAAAGGCGCGGACGCCGCAATGTTATCCTATGGGAAAAAGCATCAACTTCAGAGTGACATCACTTTGCCACCCTGTAATATTTTTTCACTAAACCACCAAAAGGCACATCTGTGGGTAGCTGGCTTTCTTCCCTCCAAATTTCAGCCCAAAAGACCAAACTTATTCCACAGCAGGGTGGCAAATGATTCCTGTAATGTGGCGGACGCTGTAATGTTATCCTATGGGAAAAAGTGTCAACTTTGGAGTACCGTAACTTTGCTGCCCTGTAATAATTTTTGACCAAACCACCATAAGGCACATCTGTGGAATATTGGCCTTCTTCCCTCCAAAATTCAGCCCAAAAGAACAAACTGTTAGTTTGCAGCAGTGTGACAAAGAAGTGCTGTTATTTTCCCCATAGTGCCTCACTTTAGTGTCACAAATCACGACACTTTCGGGAGGGGGGGGGGATCACGAAAGTGTCGCAGGTGCGACACTACTTTTCCCAAAAATTTGAAGCACACATTTCTGGGGTGTTTAACCCCAAAATAAAGACATGGCTAGCATCCTCAGGGTCCGACTAGGTGAACACAAAAAGAACTGTGTTCCTAGAGGGTCCCAATTTTAAATGCCAAGCATTTCTGTGATCACTAACTGAAAGAAAAAAAAAATGGCTGACTCACGACACTACAGGGGTCATCTGCGACACTAACAACTGCATTTGCAACACTGTCAAACTTTTTGTTAACTTTTCCCATTGACTAATGGGAAACTTGTTTTTGAATAACTTTTGAACTGTTTAATATTTTTCATGAAATCTTCAAAAGGCACATTGGGGACCCGACCACATGTTCCCTGAAGTTTTCAGACTGGTCGCACACAGCGCAGACCTGTAGGTGCGAGCAAAGAATGCGCAACAAATCGTAAATGTGCCCCGGAATGTCCTAACAACTCCACAGCTGTATGTCCGACTGGTACGAACTTGGCAGATCCCAAGATCTAAGGTTATGCCCTGTGCCTACCAAATCTCAGGCAGATCCATTGAATGGTGGAAAAGTTATTAAGGTGCAAAGTGTCACCATTTAACATTAAATGAGGTACTCAACCCCAACTATGGTAGCTCTACCGTGCTCCATATACATATTTTATATAGCTCCACTGTGATGCTATATAATATAATCTATATATCTCATATCTATATATTAGGAGGCAAAAAACTCCGTTAAATGCATCAGTTAGGGTTGTTCCACAGTGACAAAAGTGAGGAAATTCAGTGTTAGGGTTGGCCCCGGACCTCAGCCCACCCCAACTGGCATCGGGGTGCGTGTTGGGAGGTCGTTGGCCCTCTCACCCCATCACATGTGTAAAGAAGCCGAGGAATAGGAGAATGGGGTGAGAGTTGGACCGACAACCCAGCAGCGCACCCGATGCCAGTTGGGGGTGGGCTGGGGGTCGAAGGGGGCTTTCAACCTAACACAACAATTTCCTTGCTTTTGTCGCTGTGGAACAACCATAACTAATGCATTAAATGGATTTTGCCTCTAATTTCCTTCTTTTGAGAATGATGACAAGAAATAGTGAATGTAAATCGGGGAGGCCGTGGGCCCGATGTCTTGGGACATAGTAACAAGAACAGCAATGCAAACAGAAGGGCCAACAGTGGTGCACATGGTAACGTAAACATAAATGGTAAAGGAAACGTTAATAGAAACACAAGCGCAAAGTGACGCCGAAGCAAACAGTGTCGCAAATGGACATGAAGTGCATATGAAAACACAACTGGCAATGCGAACAGTGATGGCAGCAGTATTTTAAAATGGAAATGTTAAGTGTCACAGCAAAAAGAACGAAAAGGAACAGAAATGGAAACGAGCGCATATGTAACGCAAAACCATAACATGCATAGGCACGGTACCATAATTGTAAATGCAAATATTAAAAGTTAACATGAAGAAACAACGCCAAAGGCAGAAATGGGAACAGAGCGCATACGAATGCAAATCGAAATGCGCATGGGCTACGAACGCATGATTAGCGCAAATAGTAACGGTAACAGCAACAGTAGCAAAGGAACAAACGCAAAAGGAAATGCAAGAGCATATGGAATGTAAACCATAATGCGCACGGGCACATTAACGCAATTGCAAACACAAATGGTAACAGTAACAGCAAGGAAGACGCAAAACAAAAGAGAAACGGAAACGCAAATAAAAGGGCTGCCGGAAATGCAAATGGAAATGCGCACGGGGATGCAAACAAAAACACAAACAAACAGAAACAGTAGTGGAAACGCAAATGGTAACAGTAACAAAAAGCATAGCGCAAATGACAAGCGCAAAGGGTAGCGATGCGGTGGCATACACAGGAATGGTAGCATAAGCGAGGAGATAAACGCAAGTGGAAACAGTAACTGTAACAGTAGCGGAGCGCATACCCTGTTTTTGCCGAACAGGTACATAGAGAAACAGTGTGTACAAAGAATGTATGCATTGTAATGGATATCAAAGCTTAAAACGAGCATTGGAAGTACGTAATTGCTAATATCTCAGCAACCACACGACACAGAAAAAAAATTTAAATTTCACAAAAATTATTTTCCTGGCTAGGTTTTTGCTATTACATAGCCCATATGGCTATGCAACTCGCAACAAAAAAAATCTATATCTCACATCGTTTTCAAGATACGAGCCCCAAAATGGGCGGCGTAGGCCACCATGTTAGTCTATGGGGAAAAATGCAAACTTGAGTGACCGTAACTTTGCAGCCATGCAATATTTTTCACCAAACGGCACATTTGATAGATGTTGGCTGCATTCCTTCAAATTTCAGCTCAAAGACCAAACGTTCTTTTGCGGCAGGGTGCAAAGAACTGCTGTCATTTTGGCCATAGTCTGAAAAAGTAGTGCTTTTGCAACAACTTCCATGAAGCATTTGAAGTGTCCTCAGCGACACTACTTTTCCAGAAATTGAAAAACATATTGCAGGGTGTTTAACCCCAAAATAAAGACATGTGCTAGCATCCCGAGGGTCCGACTAGGTAAACACAAAAATAATTGTGTCCCTAGATGGTCCCAATTTTAAATGCCAAGCATTTTTTTGATCACCAACTGAAAACAAAATGGCGGATTTGAGACACTAAAAAGTGCATTTGCGACACTGTCAAACTTTTTGTTAACTTTACCCATTGACTTATAATGGGAACTTGTTTTTTGAATAACTTTTTAACTGTTTAATATTTTTTCACAAAATCTTTGACAGGCACATCGGGGACCCTGGCGCATATTCCTGCAGTTTTCAGACTGGTCGCGCCAAACCATGCAACCTGTGGCATGTGAAGAATTCACCAGAAACCGTGGCGTGTGCACAAATCTCACAAACTCCACAGCCGTATATCCAACTGGTAGGAAAGTTGGCAGATTCAAGATGTATGGTTCTTGATCATGCATTCAAATTTCAGGCAAATCCATTTGAATGGTGGCAAAGTGATAAAGGTGCAAACTTTGCCCTTTAACGCCAAAAAGTGCTACTCAACCTAACTATGGTAGCACTACTGTGCTATAATATATACCTCATAGAGACGCAGTGGCCCTATATTTAGAGTTGAGTAGGCACTTCAATGTTAAACCTCAAATTTTGCCGTTAATAACTTTGCAACCGTTAAACAGATTTGCACGAAATTTGGAATGCACAGTCTGGTATGGTAGATCCCTTGATTTACTAAATTGCGTTTCAGTCGGACATACGATTTTTGTGCAGCGGCGTCAAAAATGCACTCTGCCACTTTTGTGCATTCTTTGGTCTCTTGGTGCTGTCTGGACCAGTGTGGTCTTTTGGTCCAAAACTTGGGATGTAGAAAGAGCTTGGACCAAGGAACATGGCATCATTTGTTTGGTGAAAAAAACATTAATCTGTTCAATAGTTATTACAATTTGAAATTCCCCATTATATCCTATGGAAAAATGTATATGTATTTTTGCAGTGTTAATGAGAAAGACTAGATGGCCTAGGAAAGACCAGATGGCCCAAATTGGGATGACCATATCTCAATCACAGTTTGGTCTTTTACTTGAAATTTGCAGGGTGTTGAGGGATGACAGATGTGAACTATGCTGTTTAGGTATTGGGGAATTAATTTGTTGCAGAGATATTCAATGATGTAATTGACATTTTCACCTTAGGATTACATTGCAGTCTGTGTCATGACTTTGGTAGCCGTTATCTAGGAAACAATGTGAGATACAGACTTTTTAGCTACGGGGCTTAGATCACCTTTAGGTGATCTATGCCACTGGAAAAAAAAAAAAAAAAAAAGATTTGAAATCTGAGAGTAAGCCTGTAGTGGAAATATTTTGTACATTGCACGGTTCATGAGATACTGTGAAATTGTCACAAGGGTTCAAAGAGTGCCTGTCCTGTGCTTTTTAGTGCCCATATCTCAGAAACTATGTGAGACACAGGTGCAATCATTTTGATGTTGCGTGAAGTACTCACTCGATGATTACAATGATGCTAGAATTTCTTTTCTACCTCTTATGGTTCCCAAGATATGCACAAATTACTGTTACAAGGGTCTGGTGCCCTATAGTGCTGCTGCATGGCTCCTTAGCTTGCGTAAGTGGAAGTGTGGGCCCAGATGCATATTGTTATGCAAAAATTGGCAACTTGGTAGGAGCTGGGCTCCGCGCTCCCACAAATGTGTTTTTTTTACTACTTATTACACTTTTTCCAAAAGTAAGGACATTCTATGCAAAAAAAACTGTGTTAATGCATCATTTAGGGTTAAAGCAAAAAAGTCAAGAAATGAGACATTAGCACTGAACCCCTAACACCCCCCCTCCCGATCCTCCACAGACTGACAGACACTGGGGTGTGTCATTGGGATCATGATGCCTAAATCTCACCCCATTCTCCTTTACTGTAGCATGTCAACATGCTCACACATGGAATGGGGTGAGATTTGAGCCTCACAACCCCAATGACACACCATGAAATCTTTGTCTGGAGGGCGGGGAGTGAAAGAGTTAAGGTATAATATATCTATATATGCACACACATACACTTTGCAAAAAACAGTGTTAATGCAACAGTTAGGGTTTTTTACAGCGACAAAAGTGAGGACATTCGGTGTTAGGGTTTTCAACCCTAACTCAGACTCCGCCCCCCCCCAAAACTGCTACATAGACACGCACAAACATGCAGACACACAACTGGGAGGGCGGTGCAAGACAACCAATTACAGACACACACCATAACGCAACAGAAATAACTTCTTAAACATACCACATCAGGCATCCATCATGTTTCACCAACTGTATCACTTCTGCTGCCAATGACTTACCCTTTTCTGCATAACAGCATAGCCGCATGCTACCACCACATTGACCATTTCTGCATAACAGCATAGTCCAATGCCTCCACCCACTTGCCCATTTCTATATAACACCGTAATATAACTAGTAAAACACATGCATTAGTGGGAGCGTGGGACCTAGCCCCCAGCAACTTGCCCATTTGTGCATAACAGCATAGCCCCATGTTCTCACCAAGTTGCCTCTTTCTGCACAACACCATCATATACAGTAAGTAGCAAAACACATATTGGTGAGAACACGGAGCCCTTTGGTTCCCCGCACTACTATCGACTTGCCCAAAAGTAGCAATTTCTGCATAACAGCATAATATAAGTAGCAAGACACATGTATTCCCATCAACTTGTCCATTTCAAGTAACACAGCCCCATGTTCCTACCAACTTGCATGTTTCTGTACAATACCATTATAGAAGTAGCAAAACACATGTATTGGTGACAGCACCAACTTGGCCATTTCTATATAAAACAGTATAATACAAATAAAACACATGTATTGGTAGGAGCTAGTGCTGTGCGAATTTTTAAATCCCGGCAGAACGAAATTCTGCAGAGTATTCAAAATCCTGCTGAAATTCCGCCGGAAAAGCAATGTTGAAATTCCGCAGCATAAAATAGAGGCAGAATCATTTTCAGCGTTAATAAATAACTGTTCTGTGGAATATTATTCCGCGGATCTCAATATATTCCGCAGAAATTGTTACAAAATGTTCCACGAAATTTTATTCCGCCGATTTCAGTAGGCAAAATTCCGCAGGTGTACAAGTGATATTCCAGTGGAAATTCTGCCCACGGAATGGTCATTCTGCACTAATTCTGTGGGCAGAATTCATCTTTAATGGTTGTACAGGATGTCTGTGTACACACTTGAGTGACTGGGATGGCAGTAGAAGTGATACAGTTGGTGAAATATGATGATGGATGCCTGTTGTGGTATGTTTAAGAAGTTATAGGTTATTTCTGTTGCATTATGGGTGTGTGTGTACTGCAGCGTGCATGTGCCAGGTCAGTCAGTGGGGGGGGGGGGAGGGAGATCGTTAGGGTTGAAAACCCTAACACCTAATTTCCTCCGTTGTCACTGTAAAACCTAACTGTTGCATTAATGCAGTTTTTTGCAAAGAATTTCCTTACTTTTTGAAAAAGCACACTTAAGCACATTCTCACGCAAGCTGGTGGGAGCGCGGGGCCCAACTTGCACATTTGTGCAGAACATAACAATAAGTACTGAATAATGTGTAGATTGGAGTGTGGGGCCCCCCCACGACATTCCCTGGTACTGCATGACCACATACATCTGCCATATCTTTTGAACTGCCCTGTGCCTTGTAATGGCATCTTCCTTCACAACCAAATATGTGCTCACCATGGCTTTCACAATACACAAATACTTTTCCATTAGTTATAAGGAACACACACCACAACTCAGCAACTGTAAGTGGCACCAACACAAAAATGTTCACAATCTAAGATCCATGATTAATCTTTCTACATCCCAAATTTCAGGCAAATCAAACACGGTGCAAAAGTTACCATAGTGAAATTAACCAAATTGTCATTCGGAGTGGCATAATTCCGCACCCGTTTACATTTTACACACCAAACCACTGAAAGGGACCTCTCTGGCACTAGGGCTACCTACCCTATAAATTTCAAGCCACTAGCACCATGCATAATGCTATGTGCAAAACGTTAAGTGCATCACGCAGTGTTTCCGAAGCAAATTCATTTTCCAACATTTAAATAGCATAATTCACATCTCCAGGACATCCTCTCAATACCCTCCAAATTTCAAGTCAAAACGCCAAACCATTTCAGAGATATTCAGTTTCAAACTTTGCACTCTTGTAAGAATTCTTTGATTGCGAGAATCAGCTGCGACCGCCACAAAATGTTAGACCTCGCAGCCCAAAATGTGTTAAAATGGCATACCTCGCAGACAAAAATATCTTTGGTCGTGAGGGAAGGAACTTCAAATGTTTATAACTCTGGAATGGAACAAGATGTGTTCAAATAAAAACTGGCATGTTCCTTAATGAAAGGGCTTTCTACACACCACGTTTCAAACAAATCAACCACACAATGGCTGCCCTATGTGCCATGGAAGACAGTATACAAAAATATAAAAAAACTGCAGTTTTGGCACTTTGCTGCACAAAAACCGTATGCACCAGTGAAATAGAAATTTGTAAATAAAGAGATGTACCATGCCAGCACATTCATACCAAATCTTATACAAATCTCTTCAATGGTTGCAGAGTGGCCAAGCGGAAGCTACGCACAACTGCGAAATACATTTTGGCACTTCATTTAAGAAAAAATGTATGCACATGTCAAACGAAATTGGCAAATTCCCAGAGTACCACAGTTGACCAAGTATTACAAATGGCACATAAACCCATTGAACAGTTGTAAAGTTTAAGGACACAAAAAATCTGATGTTTAACATGAAAGTGCGTACTGAACCCCAAAGATAGGGGCATTATCAAGGCAAAACAGACATCTGTGACACGATGACTTGTTACCGACAACATATGCCCACCAGCACAATGCAGTGATACAGAGTCCCACAGAAACAAACAGCCAGGACAATGCTTTGCAGACATGGTGCCACACGAGCAGATGTTTTCACACTCCACGTATATATTTCCCATGGACTACAGTGGCAGATACAAAGGGGCACAACTGTTCAACGGACCAATCTTTGTTTCACAAAATCTTCAAACACCAGCAGCACACCCATGTACACAAGTCAATCACACACGCACCACAACTCAGCAACCGCGAGTGGGACCGACACAAAAATGTTAAAGATCTAGGATTAATCTTTTTACATCCTAAATTTCCAGCAAATCGGACACATGGTACAAAAGTTATTTAAGTGAAATAAACCACATTTTCATTCATTCATCGGAGTGGCATAATTCCACACCTCTTTACATTTTACACATCAAACCACTGAACGGCACCTCCGTGGCCAGCTTATTTAACCTCCCCCCCCCCAATCCAGTATTGCCTCTGGTATCTGGTCTGTTTTAATACTCCGTGTTGAATTTCTTCAGTTTAAAGTGTTTAACGGTACTTGTATGTGTTTGAACTTGGAAGTTTAGAGGGCTAGACTGTATTCCTAATTATGTGCCGAGTCTCTTACCACATTGGGTATTTCTGTGAAAAATCACTTTCAGCTAATTACTCCAGCCCCACCCCCTCCCCCAATTTCAGCATCTTTTATTTCTTCTCTCTGCAGACCCAGCCGGCACCTAGCTCGTTGCCTGAATCCCTCCCTACAATTTAAATTCCAATTATTTGTGACAAAGCTTTTGTGAATTGCAAAGCAGGATACCTCCCATTGTTTTGGAGCTATATCTAACCCCAGCTTGTCCATTCTCCTTCAGGCATCCTCATAGCTCTTTGGGCTAACAGCGCCTCAGATTTGGGGGGTCTACATGCCTCCATGTTGAGAAGAGCCTGCCGCCACACTCCCCAAGCCCTTGCTAGCAGGTATAGCCTGGAAAACGTTCCGGGAACTCAAGGCTGCATAGCAGTCTCAATTTCTAAGGACAATTGCCTTTATCTTGGCACAGCTCTTATTGGCTGTCCGTGGAACACAAGCTCCTTGTTTGGTTCCTCATCCTGCCAGGCATTTCCAAATTCCTCCTGACTGGACTATGTCACTACCATCGGCTAGTTTATTTTACTTTTTTTCCCCCAATCCAGTATTGCCTCTGATATCTGGTCTGTTTTAATTCTCAGTGCTGAATTTCTTCAGTTAAAAGTTTTTATTTATTTATTTATTGTGTCTACTTTCCATTTGCATATTATACTGTAAAGCCACTAGAGGGCAACAAGACGTGTAGGTTGCAATCCTCTTGCACTGCTCCCCCCTAACACTTCTGTCCTGCATCATTCATACCTAAATTCTCTGCCTTTTGCCCCTCTCTGTAGTGTACCTTGCACAGTCTCCCAGGCTATTACTGGACATGCAACGTGGCATCCAAACCAGGGTTCGAACCAGGTATCTTTTGCTCCAAAGGCAGCAACCCTACCACTGCGCCACTGTGTCTGCCACAATGTTAATTGTCAGCAAGACCCACTTATACCTGGCCACGGTCACATCTACCAAAACTGTACTCCCTCAACACCCACCCACACAAACTAACCATACTAGTGTTGATAACCACATTTACCCTGCTGAGCAACAAACCCCCAGTTGCCTCTGGTATGTATACACCTTTGCTGCTGGGGGAGCACCTTACCCCTCATAGCCTCTCTGTCACCTTGTCTCCCCATAGCCCCCGGCACCCCTTCCCTCCACCCATCTCTCTGTGCCTTGAGCTCTCCTAGTCTGTTCCTCCACCTGGTCATCCCAGCCCTCACACAACTACCCACTTCCTGCTCATCACTTTCTAAGCTTGCTAGCCGCCTCTACCTGGCAAGCGCCACCAATTCATGGCCCTCGTCAGGATCTTCCACTTGCTTCTTCTACTATCTGGCAATGCTCATCCCAATCCTGGCCCAGCAGCACCCCCAAACTGCGGTCATCCACTGGGCTTCAATAGCCGCTATGAATATCTGCAGCCTGCCTAAAAAAATGGCACCCCTGCAATGCTGGACAGCACAGCACCAACCAGACATTCTGGTTTTAACAGAAACCTGGCTGGCAGCCAAGACACCAGACTCATTTGTCTTATTCCTGGCTCCTCTCATTAGGCTTGATCGAACGGCAAGAGAGGCGATGGCTGTGCCTTCTATGTAAATGACTCACTGCATTACCAAGCCCTGCCTGCACCCTCCCTAGATCATGGTGCCCAAGCCCTCTCAATAAAACTCCTCTGACAAACTGTGCTCCTCTTACTCTCACCATCCCCTACATCCTGCCCTGCAGCCAATCCCCTGCCTGTAAAGCGCTCTCTAACTATCTAGCCAGCCACCCCCACAAAATGGAACAAATCCTAGTTGGGGATCTCAACAAACTGTCTGGCAAGCTGATCAGCACACACCAAAGATATCTTTGCTGCATCAGATATGACCCAACTTGTATCCCAGCCTACCAGGGCCAACCCCACTAATGGAACCCACACCCTACTAAACATCCTGCTCACTAATCGTCCCCACCATATTACCGACCTGTGTGTCCTACCCAACACCTTAAGCGACCACTCCCCAATCATCTTCAGCTGGTCCTGTCAACTACCTAAACCATCACCAAATATCACCTTTCATAAACGACTCCAGGAGGCATAGCCAAACTCAAACAATATCTAATTAACTGGGACCGGTCCCTATTTCCCAAGCCCAGCACATAGATGATGCATTGCACTACTTCACCACCACCTTTAAATACCACCTGTGATGCTTTTGCACAGACTATCAAAGTGCCCACTAAAACGTAGTGCCCACGGATCACCCCAGAACTCCTACAACAGTTCAAAATGCATGACAACCTCTGGCATCGTGCCACTGCCTCCGGTCTGCTAAGCAATAGGCAGGCCTATAATGCTGCCCGCAATAAGTGTGCCTGGGCAATCCGCAAGGCCAAGGTGGAGCACTACAGAACCGATCTAGCCACTTCCTGGGGTAGAAAAAGAAAGTTCTGGGATAACATCAAGGAGCTTAATGGTAAATCCCATTCCCCACAAACTTACTGCTAATGGTACTACCACCACAGACATACTTCACATAGCTAACTGCCTCAACTCCACCTTCTTAGACCTCATCTCAGTCCTCAGTAGCAACTTTTTGATCCAATTCAGTCTACCCCGCCTGAGCTCCTCCACCCCCTTCAAACTCAGGAGTCATTACCCCTACAGAGCGAAAGCCTACCTGTCCAAAGCCTCCAGAGCTCCAATTACTGCAAAGATGCCTTCGATATCGTATCCTATACCTTGCGCTAGACTCAAGTTACCTCCCCACTCATGGACCTTCTAAATCTGTCCCTGTGCCTGGGCCAGTTCTCAACCTCATGGAAAAACAGCAGTGATAACACCAATAATGAAATTTGGCGATGGCTCCCTCCCAAACAACTACCGGCCCATCTCTATTCTCCCCTCACTCTCTAAAGCCCTTGAAAAGATCGTGGCCAATCAGCTCACTGACTACCTCCGCGCACACAACCTTTATGTGGGGAGCAGCATGGTTCTGAATTGGTCATAGCACTAAGACCACCCTCACAGAATCGCCAACTCCCTGCACTCCACGCTTGACAGGGGCACCCGCATGAAATGGTGTTTCTAGACCTCTCAAAGGCCTTCGACACGGTTTTTCATCCCTCCTTCTTAACACACTACAACAAATTGGGGTCTCATTGTCCACTCTCATGGTTCTCCATCTAGAACCAATGCGTTAAAAATTAATAATACCATATCTACTATGCTGCCTGTGTCTTCAGGAGTTCCCCAAGGATCTATCCTGGTCCCCTGCTATTCAGCATCTACCTCAACACCTGTCTAAATCCTGCCCGGCAACCTTCTCCTCTATCACGGATGGCCGCTGTTCTTTATCCGTACATCCTCTCCCCTCTCCCCTCCCCCTCTCTCCCTCTCTCCAGTGTACCTCACAAAACTCCTCTCAGATTGAACACTGGTTTGCTGAACACAGATTGGTGGTCAACATTTAAAAAAAAAAAAAAACCACTAAGATGATGCTCTATGCCCACTGCCAAAACAGATCAAAGGATTTCCCCCTGGAAATACTCGCCTCTCTCATCCCACTGGAACAAGTCCAAAAGTATAAGTATCTAGGTATTACATTTGACTCTTCCCTCTCATTCCACGAACATATAAAATCCTCACCTCCGTCACCAACATCTACATTGGTCTCCTTTACAGAAAAGACTACCTGCTACTGAAGCACTTCACCTGGCCATTACCTCCTCAGTCTTACCGCTGGTGGACTACGGCCTCACAATCTATGCCACTGCCGACCCTACGGAGCTTCATCAAATACAAGTAGTCATCAATAAGACCTGCCTGCTCCTCTCTGGTGCTGACAGAAATACACATACCTACACCCTATACGTGCTCACCAATATACTCTCCCTTGAGGAAAGACTATTATACCAGACCTGTTTCTTCACCAAAAAAATCCACCTGGGTTTAACCTCAATAGGTGTCATGGCTTCTCTTCAGGCAGCCAGCATCTCAGTGTCCACACGGGCTGCCCCAAAAAAGATCTGGAAGGTGCCTAGGGTCAGGACCACTCTGACCCAGCTATCCTTCCCCCTTAGAGCACCATCCTGGTACAACGCCCTCCCTCCGGCTGTCATATCAATCACCAATCTAGGTCCTTTTAAAGCTGCCTTAAGGGCCCATATCTTCTCCTCACGTCAATGGCAGTGTAACCAGTAACCTGTGGATCCTGCACCATGCTGGTAGGCCACGCATCCGCCCTTGGCCAGGCAGTGGAGAGCCCTCACTACTTCTAGCCTACAGGCTCCTCACCTCCCTCGGTTACCATATAGTTGCACTGGACTATGAATTCATTGTATTATGTATAAGACAAGGCCTCCCTGAGGCAGCTTACTACCAACTCATATCATGCATTGCTTTGGCTACCAATTGCATATGTCTTAACCGCTCATGAGGTAAATATGTCGATAAGCTCTGCCCTGTTTTAGCTACCAAATATATAGGCATTAACCCGTGATCACTGTACTTATACTCTGTATGATTGCTCAGCCACATTTATTCTATGTATGTACTGTATGAATGTCTTTTATTGTGATGTAGAGCCTTTGGAAATAAGTCTGACTCAAAGGGTTGCAATTCCAGTTTCCAAAATAAATACCTAGCCTATAAATTTCAAGCTACTAGCACGATGCAGAGCGCTATGCACAAAAACATTAACTATGTCATGCAATATCTCCACAGCGAATTAATTTTCTGACACCTAAACAGCATAATTCGTGTCTGCAGGACATCCTCTCAATAACTTCCAAATTTCAACTTAAAAGACCAAACCATTTCAGAGATATTTAATTTTAAAGTTTTACCACCATTAAAAATTCTTTGCTCATAAGAATCGGCCGTGACCAAGATCATTTTCAGTCATGAGGGGACATCTGCTTGTGAAATTTGGGTTATCTGGTCCCTCCAGAGATATCTGGTCCAGCATAAATCTGGCCATCTCGTCAAGTCGCAAGAAAAAGCTTGCGATGAGAAAGCGGTCTCATGACCAAAGATTTTCAGGCTTGTGATCAAAGATCATTGGGGCAACTTCAAACCCTTACAACCCGGAATAGAACAAGATGTTTTCACCAAACAAAAATTGGCATGTTCCTGAACCAAACTGCTTTCAACGTGCCTAGCTCCAGACAAATCAACCACAGAGTGGCTGTACTATGCATTATGGAAGACAGTGTGCAAAAATAGCAGAAACTGCATTTTTGGTGCTTCGCTGCACAAAAACCGTATGCACCAGTGAAACAGAAATTGGTAAATAAAGAGATGTACAATGCCAGTTCATGTATACCAAATCTTTTAAATGGTTCCAGAGCGGCACGAGTGGAAAACTGCGCACGAGTGGCGAAATACACATTTTTGGTGCTTCACTGTGCAAAAATTGTATGCACATGTCAAACAAAAATTGGTAAATCCACAGAAGCGCCACAGTAGACCAAGTATTACAAATGACATGCAAATCCGTTTAACAGTTGTAAAGTTATAAGCACACAAAAAATGTGACGTTTAACATGAAAGTACGTACTGAACCCTAAAGATAGGGGCGCTATCATAGCAAAACTGACATGTTACACGACTTGTCACCCACAACATATGTGCCCACCAGCACAATGCAGTGATATAACAGAGTCCCACAGAAAGAAACAGCCAGGGCAATGCTTTGCTAGACATGGTGCAGCATGAACAGATGTTTTCACACTACAATATATATTTTCCATTGACTATAATGGAACACCAAAAAATGTCAACTTGTCAACAGAGCGACATTTTCTCATGAAATATTCAAACAAGAGCACCACAGCCCAGCACCCATGTATACAAAACAATCTGAAGTCAGCCAAATACATTCTTGCTGCACACAAAAAGATATCACTGTTTTCACAATACACATACATACACACATATACATATTCCCATTGACTAATGACAGACCCCCCAAAAAAACATAACTTTAGAATGGAGCAATATGTGTTTACGAAATCTTTAAAAGGACACCACCACTGCCCAGCACCCATGCACACAACCCAACGTGAAGTCACTCGAATGCATCGTTTCACTGCTGCTGGGAGCACAGGTCCAAACTTGTACTTTTCTGCATAACGTCACAGTAGAAGTATTGAATATCATATGTACTGGTGGGAGCGCGGGGCCAGACACTGCACAGCACTGCATAACCACATACATCTGCTATACATTTTGAGCTGTCATAGAAACATACGAGTTGATGGCAGATGAGGACCGAAAGGCTAATCCTTATGTCCTATACCTTATGACGACATCTTCCTACACAACCAAATGTGTGCTCACCATGGCTTTCACAATGCACATAAATACTTTCCAATTAACTAGAATGAAAATGCACCACAACTCAGCAACCGTGACACTAACACAAAAACTGACACAAAGATTCTCGATTAATCTTTCTACATCCCAAATGTCAGGCAAACCAGACACGGTTCGAAAGTTACTGAAGTGAAACAAACCAAATTTTCATTCATTGGAGTGGCATAATTCTGCACCCGAGTACATTTTACACACCAAACCACTGAAAAGTACCTCCATGGCAGTAAGGCTACCTACCCTATAAATTTCAAGCCACTAGCATGATGCAGAACACTATGAACAAAACGTTAACTACATCACGCAATATCTCCACAGCGAGTTAATTTTCTGACACCTAAACAGCACAATTCACATCTGCCAGACATCCCCTCAATAACTTCCAAATTTCAAGTTAAAAGACCAAACCGTTTCAGAGATGTTTAATTTTAAAGTTTTACCACCTTTAAAAATTCTTTGATTGCAAAAATGAGGTGCGGCCCAAGATCATTTTCGGTCGAGGGGGGGACATCGGGTCATGAAATTTGGGACATCTGGTCCAGCAAAAATCTTGCCATCTTGTCCTGAAGTCACGAAACAAGCTCGCAGTCAAAAATTATCTTGCGACCAAAGAATTTGCAGGCTTGTGATCAAAGACAGTTAGCGAGCTGCAACCAAAGAATTTCAAACTTTAAAACTCCATTTTTTGACAACTACATTAAATCACAGGCATGGGTCAATAGAGGGAAGGCCCCTGAGCAAAACACATCCTAGTTTTACTTCACAAGTCACCCCTGGGCTGAGATTTTTTTTTTTTTTCCTGACCGCAAACTGAAAAAAAGACGGCGGCCATCGTGAATGCTAAATTTCTTGCGATCAAAGATTCTTTGATCACGAGCCTGCAAATTCTTTGATCATGAGGATAAACCAGATGGCCAAAACCCCATTCTTCTTTCGCAAAACAACCATATAAAATTTTCCCATAGACTTATGATGGGAGCTTTAAGCTTTAATAACTTTTGAACAGATTAATAGTTTTTCACCAAACAAAAAGTGGCATGTTTCTTGACACAAGCTCTTGTTACATGCCAAGTTTCAGACTGGCACACCACACGGTGGCCATGCAGCACCACAGGCATAATTCCAAAAAGCGCCCACAAAATTAGAGCAGTGCATGTTTTGGCATTTTGCTATGCAAATGTCCAACAGAAACAAAACTTGGCAAATGAAGAGATCTACCATGCCCCACCATTCATACCAAATTTCATGCAAATCTGTTTAACAGGTCCAAAGTTATTAACATGCAAAATTTAAAGTTTAACATTAAAGAGCCTTCTCAACCCCAACTATAGGGTGTGACCGCACCTATCACACCTCACACTCACACTCACACTCACACTCACACTCACACTCCACACTCACACTCACACTCACACTCACACTCACACTCACACTCACACTCACACTCACACTCACACTCACACTCACCCCCCAGGATGAAACCCACTTTTAAAGCACTTTGCAGTATGCTGTAGCAGACCTACTGAATAAAGCTGGAAATTTCAACGGCAATTAGTCCCCTTTGTCATGTAGGAAACTCTGGCATTCACTTCATCCTGGTAGCGTCACGTTTTCCTGAATGACAATAGAGACTAATTGCCATTGAAATTACATTACTTTATTCAGTAGGTGTGCTGCAGCATTCTGCAGAGTGCTGCAAAATGCTACAGAACTGGGTTTCACCCTGGTAGGTGCCACTTTGTCTTATAGTAGTGCAGTAGCACCACTAGATTTAGGGATGAGCAGGGGTTTCTCTATGTTAAACCTCAAATTTTGAACATTACTATCTTCACAACCGTTCAACATATTTGTATGACATTTTACAAATGCAGTCTTGTTGGGTAGATCTCTTAACGTGTCAAGTTTCATTCCAGTCAGATGTGCAAATTCTGAGATTCGAATAGCGAAAAAACTTTTTTTTTTTTTTAAATCATTTTTTTGCTGTTGTGCTATTGCCTAGCGCTCACACAATTTGGAATTTTGGTCTGAAATGTTCAGGTTACAAAGGGCTTGGCCCACAATAGTTTCCTTTGCTGGTTTGGTGAAAAAATATTAATCCGTTCCAAAGTTATTACGTTTTAAAATTTGGGTTGTGAACATGATCAGTAAGCACTTCAAAATAGCTGCATGAAGTAATCATATGAGGCAATCCATTGCCATCCCCGTATGTTGCCCTAATTTCCCTGGTGCCTAGAGGCACCCCCCAACCCTCCAATCGCTGTTCCCTGTATGTGGTCACTGTTTGCCGGTTGCCCAGTGGCATCTCCCCCTCAGATTGCTGTGCCCATATTGTTTTATATTTCCCCACTATCTAGCAGCACCCCTCAAGATGCGAACACTCGGCCCATAAATTTATCTTTCCCTGGTGTCTAGTGCCCTCCCCAATCGCTAGTCCATATTTTTCTTACCTTCCCCTGGTGCCGAGTGCTCCCCCTCAAACTGTCATCCCCACATTTCTTTTTCTGTTTCCTTGGTGTCTAGTGGTACCCCCACTTGTTAAATCACCGTCCCTGTGTTTTCTGTAAGTTTCCCTGGTGTCTAGTGGTACCCCTCTCCGATTGTCATCCCTGTGTTTTTAAAGTTTCCCTGGTGTGTAGTGGCATCCCCCCACCCTCCGATTACAGTGTTTCTTTTTAGTTTCCCTCATGTCTAGTGGCACCCCGGCCCGATCGCCACCCCCATATTTACAACCCTGTAATAAAGGAAACCGTCCCCTCTACGTCTTTTTTATTTATTTTTTTTAAACTGGGGGGACCCTCACTGATCTAAGCCCCCAACTCTGACCTCCCACTGACTGAGCACCCTGCACCCCCAACACTCCCACATACCCTCACTCCACATGAACAGGTCCCAGGGGTGAAGATCCACTCTCCAATCAAAGGCACAACCTACTGCTGAAATTGTTGACTGCAATATGAGACAAGATCTGGTCAGAGCTGAAATGGCTGTGGATAGCTTTTTGGGTGATTTTACCATTATTTCTAATAATTTCTTAATACAGATCTGCTGAGAAGCAGTTTCAGTGGGAACCTTCCTCACACATTTTAATTGTGTTTTCCTAGAATATACCTGCTGATTGCTATATATTTAGCCTGGACAGTTCACAGAAGAAATGGCATCTTATTTTCGGTGGGGCTCTACATCTACACAATATTATGCTGCATTGCGTAAAATCAGAACACACTGAAAATATTTTACATCTGGACTAAGCTACCCTGAATAGATACATTATAAAAATGATAAAATCATGATTCCACTGAAAACAAGATATTGTATATAATCTGGGATATCTTAAGTAAATACAGTGCAAAAATGTGTAAATGAAGATCCCTTTGACAATGAGATCCCTATGACATCTGTCCTGCGCTATCCAGGATATAAAATATAGGATAAGAAATATTTAAAGGAAATCTACTGTAAACTGAACTTCACTGTGTTCACTGATACAGTTTATTGTTTTATAACATATTAGATTGCAGTATTTATTTCTAATGTTGTGTCACGAGGATGGTGTGTACAGTGTGTGCGCTGTAGCTCCAGTATATTTTTTCCCAAAAAGCATAGTAAAAATGCCTACAGATTACTATATATTTTGCCTGGATACTTCACAGAAGACCTGGCATATGTATGAACAGTGCTCATCAGATAGTGTCTTAAGAGGTAAAAACAACAAAAACAATCTTTTTAGATTTATTGGGAAAGGGTGACATTTATGAGGTACGAATCTTTCTTGAAAGATAATACCTGCCCAACTGAAGCCTGTAGCAACATTTTTAAATCCTAAGTATTTAAATGTGCAAGTTGTTGCATTTTGAAGGGGATAAACAAATCTCCAGTTTAATAGGCATCCAATATTTAACAAGCTGTTTCAGTTTCTAATGGCCATCTGATAAGCAGCTTGGAGTTATGTCTCCAACATTCTAAAACAGAAAGGAAATGTTTTATTCCAATTGGCATAGGGTTTTGTAGATGTGGAAGGATACACTGAAAACTCCGAAATGTGTGTTCCACAGTACTCCATTTTTCTAGCTACAAACAGCAAGATGGCTGTAGGCTCTGCCCACAGCCATAAAAATAAGGTTAATGTGGTTCAATGCATTCCAATGGGGGGATTCAACTGTAATGCATAACCACCAGTTTTGCATATTTTCACACCACATTTTCAACATGGACTTTTTGGTAGTCTACCTCATGAACAATGGTGGCACAATTATGCAAATGTGGTCCGATAAGTGATTTTGCGGTCACTTGATGAAAATCACCTTTTGGGCAGGATTTGAAAATTTTCACCACTGTTCAGGAGAGAGCAGTGGATGTCGCCTACCTCGATTTCAGCAAGGCCTTTGACACCATTCCACACAGAAGACTGGTAAGCAAGCTAGATAGCCTGGGGTGGGCCACACAGTGGCTGGGTTAGAAGTGGTTGGGCCAGCCCACCGCATAGTGGTAAGTACTACTACTAATGATGCCAGTGACCTGGGTTCAGGGAACTAGCCCAGGAAGTCAGAGGGCCAGCTAGGGTAGAGGTGAAGGCTCGAGAGCAGCCGTGGGACTTCTCACCTTCTCCAGGGGATGGTGCGTTAAGGCTTTGTGTGACTGGCCTCTGGTGGAAGCCATTAGCACTGCAAGCACCAAGTCAGGTCTGGAGGAGAGGCGTGATGAACATTGGTGTGCACCTTGACATTGCAGCACACATCATGCCTCAGGCAGAAAACTGAAACCCCAGCACACTGGGAAGTTTGAGTACCTGGCACTGCTCCCGATCTCCCCTGCCTGTCCCAGGCCTTGGCGTCCCAACACTGCAGAATTTCAAAGGCATGTGCCCTACCTCGTCCACACCTGGTGTGTACTGCCACAGCTACGTAGGGGACAACCTCACCTACTGGGCTCCAGGTAAGGACAGCTGTGGGGATGCCTTGTCGACTCCCAATGCATCAGTGTGCTGATGGCATGGGGGTAGGGGGAAGAGTATAAATAGGAAGTTAAGGAAAAAAAAATAGTTGATGGGCAGAAAGAGTGTGGTGGTGAATGTGGTCTAGTCTGAGGAAAGGGAGGGGTGACCAGTGGGGTACCTCAAGGATCAGTCCTGGGGTGGCCAGTCCTTTTTAATGTCTTCATCAGTGATATTGCTTAAGGGCTGGAAGGGAATGTTTGCCTATTTGCAGAGGACATCAAGATCTGCAACAGAGAAGACACTCCAGATGGGTGGAGAAAATGAGGAAGGACCTAGGAAAGCTGGAAAAATGGTCTGAAGTGTGGCAACCAAGATTCAATGCAAAGAAGTGCAAAATCATGCACCTGGGATGCAGAAACCCTGGGGAAGTTAGATAATTTTGGGGGGGGGAGAGAGAAGAGTTACTGATGGTCACAAAGGAAAAAAGCAATTTGGGAATAATCATCTCAGATTACCTAAAGGTGGCCAAACACTGTACAAAGGCTGTGGGGATAGCTAGTGGCATGCTGGGGTGCATAGGAAAGGGGTATTACTAGCAGAAGAAGGGAGGTAGTGATGCCACTGTACAGAAAACTGGTGAGGCCTCATCTGGAGTACTGTGTACAGTTATGGAGACTGCATCTCCATAAGGACATAGAGAGGGTGGAGGCAGTTCAGAGAAAGGCATCTAAGATGGTGCAGGGTTTGCACCAAAAGACATATGAGGAGAGAGTAAAATACTTCAATTCGTATAACACTTGGAGGAGAGGCGAGAATGGGGAGACACGATCGTAACCTTCAAGTATCTAAGGGCATTAACAAGGGTCAGTATCTTTTAGTATAAGAAATGTATAAGAACAAGGGGGAACGATATGATATT
The DNA here is from genome assembly GCA_016271365.2 of Neoceratodus forsteri. Classification (NCBI taxonomy): domain Eukaryota; kingdom Metazoa; phylum Chordata; order Ceratodontiformes; family Ceratodontidae; genus Neoceratodus; species Neoceratodus forsteri. The sequence goes on along the minus strand of CM057456.1, from coordinate 157,713,274 downwards.
GGAGAGGGTAGGGATGGGGGGGAATATGAGGAAGTTCTTCACGGAAATGGTGGTGGGTGCATGGAATAGCCTGCCCCAGGAGGTGGTGGGAACAAATACAGTGGGGGGAATTCAAACATGCTTAGGATAGGCACAAGGGAATCCTAGAGGTGGGAAAGAAAGGCTAAAGCCGATGACCAAGTAGGGGCAGTGGCCTTTGATACAGGTAGGGAATATGGGCAGACTACAGGGGCCTACCAGTCCTTATCCGTTGTCAGATTCTATGTTGTTCATGGAAATGGTCATAAGAAGGCCATGTTGAAAATTTGGGGTTAAAATATAAAAAAAAAAAAAAAATAAATAAATAAATAATTGATTGAAATTTGGCTACGCTCACCCATAACTTTGGCAACTTTAAATATTTTGACCCAAAATTTTCAACTGCCGTTTTTTATACCACCTCATGAAGGTGATGGCTGTAATTTTTTAAATCCTGCCCAAACTGTCTTTTTGCATCTGTGGCGTGGAATGTTGTGGTGGCGCAGAATCACATTTTTTTTTTGGGGGGGGGGGTTGGTTAAAATTTTCAGTACTGTACCAGGTACATGAGGTGGGGGTAATATGAAGGCTGTTTGCTATTGTCCTACAAATGGAAGCACAGGGCCTTCCACAGCAACACGCATATATATATGCACGTATAGAACGATGGGAGCGCCACAGACAAAGATACAGGCCCTACATTCCCACAGGAAAATAAGGATACGATTTTACTATCTAAAAAAGTAAGGAAATTCTTAGCAAAAAACTGTGTTAATGCAACATAGGTTCAGGCTAAAGTGAAAAAAGTAGGGAAATGTGGTTTTCGGGTTTCCAAATCTAAAACCCCACCACCACCCCTAAAACAAATCAGGGGCGGATCTTCCTTGAGGTGTCAACCTAAAAGCTCACCCATTAAGTGTGTATGTTTCTGCAGTATATAGAATGGGGTGAGCTTTGGGACTGAACCCCAAAAAGACTACACTCTTGATTTGTTTAGGGATGGTGAGTGAGGTTTCAGTAGAACCAACACCATTTTCCTACTTTTCACTTCTAAGCCTGAATCATAAATGTTGCATTGCAGCTTTTTGCAAAGAATAGATGTAACCCCTAGATGGCGCTATCCCAGGGGCTACTACCCCTGCCTGATTTGCCACTAACAGGTTGAGGGGCCTGGATCCAATGGCGGATGCCTCCACCCAGAGGTCAGGGTTTGCAATAGTTAAACTAACTTGGTCACAGCCTCTCTGGGACACTGCAACCCCTTTCTTCCCACTAGTGGCCCACACAATATATCAGAATTACCTTCACAGTATACACTTACCCCCAGGTCTGGTTCCGGCACTGGGACCTCCTGTGAAATGAGATACAGTGCAACAATCACAGTACAGTACTTTAACATAGACAAATACCTCAGGCAGTATAACTTTGCTGAAACAAGCAGCTCTGATTTATTTAGGGGGATATAACAAGGACAGGGGGAAATCAGGTTAATTAGCTTATCACTCTAGTAATCTACCTATGGCTCTGTGCACAGGCCTATCCCTATCAGTTACTGTCCCTGGTACCCAAGCCCTAGTGGCTAGTCCAAACCGTGGCAAGCTGGTAGGGGCCCTTTCACACAGAGAAAAGGAGAATTAAACAGTCAGCAGTACAGTAATTCCATTTGGATTTAATGTGGCAATTCAACAGGAAGCGACCTGAATTAGTACTCATGACCTCCAAATAAGATAGGGTCCTTCAATGTCAGCAGGGCTCATTGAGGTACACAAACCTCTTCACACATCCATATAAAAGCACTATACCAGGCAGGCTGCATCTGTATCCCGATCGCAATTACTGCACAATACCGGAGAACACACAGCAATTTAGTTCCTGACAGACCGAATGCAATTTTCAGCAATTCCTCCAGTCTTCTACAGGGTGAGCCTGGTTTCTACTCTTCAGAGATCCTTTGATTCTTTTCACAGGACGGATTCAGTCCTAACAAGCTGTTACACAAGCTGCAGACCGGAACTCTGGGCCTTACACACGTTTTTTGACTAAAACTGCACACTGAAAAAGCACAGGGCTCCTTCCTTCTTCACTGCCAAAGCTCAACTGAAACTCCAACCGACAAAACCGGGCACTTCCTTTGAGTTCCTCCCAGTTCTTGACTGGATTGGCTGTCACTCACAATAGACTGCTGCTGTTGGTCCAAAAGGTGCTGAAGTCTAAACTACATCTCCCAAGTCACTGCCCATACAATCCTCTTGTGGCTGGCTCAGATTATGAGTCCAAGTTCTGATTATGTCCAAGGCACCATTTTAGAGCTAGCTTACCCCACTGATTGGTCCAGTTCAGCAGTTCAAAACTAGAATGGGAACTAGCAGACAGTTCTGACTGCAAAAAAGCAGAGTTAGACAAACTGTAATTTCATTATTACTCTAAATAATTTCTGGCAAACAGTTACATCTTTCAGATAGGTTCCTTTGCACTCCTAGTGACTGCAAAATGAAGTGAATTGGCAGCAGCTTGAGTGGTACTCAATCAAAGAAACACACAGTCCCCATACAAACTAATTATGTCTGCAAGCAGACAGCTCTTAAAGAGACAGTACCAGAGGTTCTAAAAACACTCACTGATAAATGGCTTAAATGCCAAACACCATTCAGGCTTGGAGCATTCAAGCAAGCTCCTGGAAGTCTTTTGGGAACCCCCATTTGCAGGGAGGTTACATATAAATGAATAACATAAAAATAGGATAATCCACTAAAGGGCATGCATTTGTGCTCTGATCTACACACACCTTGGGTGTGTTGGGCACGAGGCCGCAGACCAAGTGCATTCAACATCCCAAGACAAGTATATCAGAGCATGACCTACACCCTGTAGTAGATTATCTGTTTTATATAATACTCAGAAGGTTCTAAGAGATGAAAAGGGTGGCAGACATGTGGTCATTGTGGAATAATGCACACTCGTGTGGTGTGTTTCATCCAATCAGGAGACTGATTTTCAGATTTTTCTTACCCATTTATTAATGGGACTTTTGTCCCATTGAAAAAGCCCATCAGCTACTTCCCCATATACCATGCCACTGTATAGCAAACAAGGCAAGACTACACTTTCAATATTAGATACGAGTTAGAGAAGGGTGAGCTCGACAGAGCATTCTGATTGTCGGTGGTCACAGTGCAACTGAAAAAAGTTTAGAAATTGGCAAAAAGGCATTAGAAAGCACTGCATTTTTCCTTTTTTTATTTTAAACTAAGTTTAGTTGTGAAAAAATAATACTCAATTGAGGAGGTGTAAACACGTGGGTCAGTCTGACATGCTATAGGGAGTTCTCTCTGGCTTTTTTTTTGTAAGCTTGAATTCAAAAGAAAAGATACAGACAGGCTGACTGACAGAGGACTTTTAAATCCTAAGTGACTGTGACAATTTTACTATGATTCTCTGCCAATCTTGCTCTGTTATAATCCTCATCCAGCGTCTGCTCTTTTTCTTCCAACAGGCAGTCAAATCTGAGATACTGGCTTCATTTTTTCTCCTAAATTTGCAGCAGGTTTCACAAGACAAGCCACCATTTTTATCAAGGTTCATAGCAAATTATTGGAGTAGCCCACACTTTTCTTCAAATGGCCCACCTTTTTGGAGCTCTGAGGGCCAACGGACCCACTGAATTTTCTTCTAGAATGAACACTGGGTCATTGTGGAACCTGTGCTCCTGTAGCCACATATACAAATTCAGGATAACCAGATTAAACAAATTTCTGTTTGTAAAAGTGCAGGCCCCACAGCCGTCTGGCGGTTGGATTTCTGCTTGTGACACGGATGACCGGGTTTGGGAACAGACCCAGGAGTTGGAGGGCTGGCCGGGGAGAGAAGGATAGAGCATCCTGTGGACTGCTCTCTCTCCTTTCTGAGGGGAGAGAGAGAGAAGAGTTCCTGGCACTCTGGGAGTACCATTAGTGGCCAGTGCTGTCACCTTAAGTGGGGTGGGGTGGATGCTGGATGTCATTACGCGTCCGCCCCCAGGATCCAGCAAGCATCAAAATGCGGCCACCTCCGGCATGACTACCTGCCCGACTGCTGTCTCCACTGCCTTCAGACATCTGCTGGGGGTGATGATCCTGCTCCTGTGGCTCCGACCTGGGGGCTTGCCAATAGTGTCCAATAGGAGGGCTGGCCCTCCCAGTGTAAGCCTGGGCATTGGGGAATGACTGGCAGGGCGGGTCTGACAGCCGAAAGGACTGGGGAGGCTCCAGAACAAAAAATAAATAAATAAAAGTGCAGACTCCCTGTGAAGCCCACAGTTCTGTAGACAAAGATACAACTGCACATTGTAAGACATGCACACCCGACTGTCTGAAAAAGCTCAGGCAGCTACAGAACCTGTACATCTGCAGTCACAGATACAGTACCCAAATTTCAACTATACATGTCTGCAGAAACCCAGGCCTCTGTGGGGCCTGAGCTTCTGCAGCCACATATACAGCTGGTTACTACAAAACATACAGACCCACTTATCTGTGTTGAGTACTGTGCAGCGAGTGTGTATGCATTGAAGTGTGCATATGTATCCATGGTTACAGAAGCACTAGACCATGATCATGAATGTCAAAACAGTCATATGTTTGTTTTACCAGATGACTGCAGTCTGTGGTTGGTTGTGTGGATTTCTTTTAGTGCATGGGTGTGGAAAGTTAGGACTGGAACCCAATGCCATATCTTCCTCCTTTAACGCCATTACGTTGAACCCCAACAGGTGCATGAACACAGTTTTTGCAATGAATATCATATATGCCTGGTAGTTGCAATACAGAGACCTAATACAGCAGACACAAAGTTCATTTGCACATGGTGTCTTGCTGGAGTCCTTGTCAGGGGCTCCAGTGCTTATGTGAGGTTGCTTTAGACCCATTATGAGGATAATATAGCTGAAGTTAGTGTCTGGATGGTGTAATACAACTTGATGGGAGGAACAGAATCCCTAGGGTCTGCTGCAAGAGTGCTGGGCTTATGCCAAGCTATCCTGGTAACCTTCTTCAAGCAGGTAGACAGAGGAATGACCACAGAGGAGACTGCATGGACTTCCAAGAATTATATGGATTCTTTTCGTAATTCACATGTACACTCACACACCACCCACCACGATTACCATTCCTGTTAAATGTGAGGTTAAGAGATTTTACTGGACTCAAGATTCAAACTCGGTCCTCTTGGATCACAGCCTTGTGCACTAACCATTAGGCTATGCTAGCTGCTGCTGAGCATGGCTGTGGCTAGATACTAACTGATCTCAGACCAGTTCAGTTGGGAAGAGAGAAACTGGTCTTAGAGGGAACAACTTTCCTAGCCCTTTTCCTGCAGGAGGCACCAGTAAAGCCTGAAATGAGGCATCTTCTGAAGAAAATCTGGAGGTATAAACCAGCATCTTCACTACCCGAGAAAATGGAGTCAATGCCATGAAACAAGGGAACTTCATCATCCCTCTTCCCCGCGTCTTCATTAAGCAGGTCCAGAACATATTGATCTTCTTCCTCATCTGCCCAGTGAGGCTCCAGAGGAACCATAGGAGCCACATTCTGGGGCACAGGCAGCTATGTTGGAGGAATAGGGACAGGAGGTTCACTAGGCTCAAACTGCACTGATGAGAGCATCAAGTGCTGGGCAGATGACAATTCTGTTGATGGCAGGTTAGGCATTCATCTCTGGAACATTTCAGAGAATGTACAGTAGCCAATCCTGTGGCATTAGCATAGATGGCACTAGCCACTGTTGGAGCAATAGGCTGCAGGCTGCTAGGGGGACCACAGCTGAAACCTGCACTTAACAGTTGTATCTCAGTCAGACTGGCAATGGAGGCCAATGAAGCAATCTTAGACTTGCCCTCATGCTGTGCAAATGGTGACCAGGACCTTGAGGGAAAGGCATGCTGGTGACACTCCGAAGGTTCCCTCACCTTATCCGTTGGTGAAAGCTGCTCTTATTCAAGTACTAATTGAGGTACTAGATTCAAGGAGTGAAACAAGTAATCTTAATGAGGAAATAAATATCACACCCACAGTGGAATCCTTACCCGTACCCCCAACCCCAAAATTGTCAGAAACCATATCCATGGATAACGCTAATGAATTGTTAATTTTAGACCAAGATCTACAAGAAGGATCAAGCACAAGGAAGTTATAGGAGACTGCAAGTGAAAACCCTGAACAAGTGTTTATATTAGCAGACTCTGTAATAAAAATACACAGATATTCAGCAAGGGGAAACATGTTAAACACAACAACTTGTTCCTACAGGGGTGACAAAATTGGGGATATCTTACAAATGCTTCCAGATATGTTGAAAAACATCAGTGCACCTATTAAGCTCCTTGTCCATGCTGGAACAAACGATTTGGGGTTTAGAACTGTTACAGACACAAAAGATGATACGATTAGGATCCATAATATTGCTAAAACTTTGAAGCAGAAGTAATATTTTCAGAAGTGTTGCCAGTACCACAGCTGACAAAGGCAGAGCATCTAAAATTAAATAATACAACTGGTTGAGGAAATGGTGCTGTGAAAACAATGTCAACCAGTTATGAAGATATATTAATAGACCAGACTCTACAGTTAAGACGCTACATCTAAATAAAAGGGACAAGAAAATTGGAAATAGATTCTACTGAAGCAGTCTCAAAAAACCTGTAGATATGGGGTGTTGGGGCAGACATAAACCTGGCTGCAGTTTAATAACTTCAACTTCTAGGACATATAAAAGCAGTAAGGATGGGCTGCCTTGCTTACTAGCAAATGCAAGAAGTTTGAATGCCATTAAAATGGATGATTTAGAATGTATTCTAATTGAGAATAACATTGATTTTGCAGCAAATCACCGAGACCTGGTGGTCTAATAAAGATACTTGTAACACACATATAAAAGGGTATAATCTTTTTAGATACGACAGGGCTATGAAAAGGGGGGTAAGCAGTATTTGTTAAGGAGGGTATAGAATGTAAACAAGTTATTACAAATCATACGTCAAATCCATCTGATGTATTATGGGTAGACCTTTATCTTATGGGTAGTTAACAGTTAAGATTAGGAGTAGTATACAGACCACCTGATATAGATCAGTTAGCTAATGATGAGATGATACACATCAAAAAATACATATCAAATAAAGATATTCTGCTGATGGGCGACTAATGTCCCCAGTATCGACTGGAATCAAGGTACGGTTAAAAATGGACAGGAGCAGGAACTATTAAATTTATGCTGTGAAAATGGGTTAACACAACTGGTAGATGGTCCAACCAGGCTAACCAATACACTTTATTTGTACTAAATAATGCAGACAGTGTTTATGCACTGGAAATCCAGGAACCGTTAGTATTATGGTCAGCAAAAATTATTATTTTCAAGTACTGTAATTTACCGGCTAAATTAACCAGCAAGACTGAAGGTTAAGGACTACCAAAATGCTGATTTTGATAAAATAAGAGATAAATTGAGAAACTGGAATTGGAATTCAGAGGATACAGTAGAAACCCTATGGTTGAAAATTAAAGAGCACATCTTAACGGTTGTAAATGACCTTGTCCCTTTAAAGGAATACTAAAACAAGGCAGATTACCTATCTGGTATACCAATACAATTCATTAACAAATAATTAGGAAAAGGCAAGCATATCGGGCTATGAAGAGAGAGTAGAGTTCGTACAACATACTTGCTTACAAAAAACAGTTACACAATACAAAAAAAAAAAATATTGGAGAAGGTAGCTCTTGAATTTAAGCTTGCCCATACAAAGGATAATGGTAAAACTTTTTTTGCCTACATAAACAGAGCTAATAATAGAGAGGTGGGCCCTATTAGAACACACGATGAAGAGATAAGGGATCCACTACAGATGGCTAGGGTATTTAATAAGTATTTTTGTAGTGTGTACCACAAGCCTCAGTTTCTACATTCCATCAGGACCATTCAAGTACTGTTAGTTCTCATCCTGCTACAATGTCAAGCGAAATAGCAGATATATTGAACAAAATTGATACTTCAAAATCAGCAGGACGGATAAACTCCATCTGAAACTATTGAAAGAAATAAAGATTTAGTTAGTTGAACCCTTGTACAAACTTTTCCCCATGTCCCTGATCTCTGGGGAGGTGCCCAAAGGAATGAAAGGAGACGAGTGGTTCTAATCTTTAAAAAGGGGTGACAGGGCTAATTTGTAGAACAAGAAATGATAAGCCTGATCTCAATTCTGGGGAAGATCTTGGAGCCTTACTGAAAGATAGGCTGGTAAGGGACCTAGAACACAAAAAATACACAGACAATACCCAGCATGGATTTAAAAAAAAAAAAATAGATCCTGTCTGACAAACATGCTTAGATTTTATAATACGGTTAGTGATATGTTGGATAATAATCCAGTGGATATAGTCTATCTGGACTACCAGAAAGCATTTGAGAAGGTCCAATATTCCCCTATTGATCAATAAAATGATAGATGAGGGTATAAATAAATATATTGTCAATTGGGTGAATAATTGGCTACATGATAGGACACAGAGTTAGATTAAGAGGTTACTTTTCCAAACAGGGATATGTTGGCAGTGGGATGCCCCAGTGATCTGTCCTGAGGCTGGTTTTGTTTAGTATGTTTATTTCAGACATGAATGAATCGTTAGTGAATAAATGTGCAAAATTTAAATTTTATGCGCTGATGTGGGGGATTTGCATAAGGTGGCCAAATTAAAGCATGATTTAAACACAATTGCAGCGATGGGCTGATCAAAATGAAATGCAATTTAACATAGATAAATGTGTAGTTTTACACTTAGGGACTAAGAATGCGTGTATGAAATATTACCTCAATAACCAAATTCTTAAATCGATTATACAAGAGAAGGATCTGGGTATTCTAATTAGTAAGGATGTTTCTTTTTCAGCCCATTGTAGAGAAATGGTAAATAAAACAAACAGAATCATTAGTATGATTCAAAGATCATTTGTATCAAGACATAGAGCATGTATTATGCCACTCTACAAAAGCATTGGTCAGACCACATCTTTACTATTGTAGTCCTTTATGGAGTCCTTATTTGAGAACGGATATAAATGTTATTGAGAGAGTTCAGCGAAGAACTAGGATGATTAGAGGCATGGCTGGTGTGCCATATGACAGTAGATTACAGCACCTCAATTTATATACTTTGGAGAAGGGACGACAGAGGCAATCTACTTCATATGTTCAAAATTTCAGATGATGCAGGGATGATGGAGGAACTAGGTATGTTATTCAGTTCATCAATTCAATCTCAGGAGCCATAATATGCAAATAAAACTGACATATCCACACAATAAGAGTAGACATTTTTTTCAGCCATAGAATCATCAATGTATGGAACACACTTCCCCTTGAGATTGTGAATTCTGATAATATTGGTGTCTTTAAAAACAAACTTGACAGATATCTGCTATCAAGGGCAGGGCAATAAACCCCTTGCTTAGGGGAGTCAAACATAATAGGCTATCAAGTCTTCTGCTGGACTTTATGTTCATGTATAGTTCAAAGTATATTGGAAAGAGAGCATCACAGAATGACAAGGAGAGTGATAGGGCTCCTGTTTAGCCAGTTCCATAGAATGCTGAGGGGGGCCACCACTGCAGATGTGGAAGCTGCATGCTTGGATTTCTCCATCTTCTGCAGAAACTCCTCAAGTGACTTTCTGTGGTGTCTCCTTGCGACCTGGTTGAAACCTCAGACAGAATGCCAATGACAGCATAAAACACTGTACGTAGCAAAATAAAGTAGAAATAATCGTCGACAGAAAATAGGACATAGGCATTTGTTTGGTCCAATGAATGTGGTAGAAGGTGGGAGAAAAGAAACTGAAGAGCTATGGGGCCATCCGGGTTATAAAGGTACTGCCAAAGTACATCATTGTGGGTGGCCCCTAAAAAGTTTCTGAGCAGTCCGTAATCCCAACAGCCAATAAGTGTAAGTAAAATTAATTTATGTAGCATCCCATCTCAAAGGCTCTGGGCACTGTACAGGTAGGCAGGAGTTTGAATAAATAAAATACATTAAATACAAACACATATATCAACAACAACAAACCAATGGACAATACATAAACAAAATCCTTATTTAATGTAAGCCCCCCATTCCCCCCATCTCGGGGTACCAGGTGGAAGAAATTGGGTAAGGTGGCTTAGTCCACAAGTGCCGTCCTGAACACCACTACGGCAGCTAGATTTAAAGCATCCTGAAATAAATGAAATGAAGGCATCCTATCTGTAAATGTCTTTCACGAAGCAGGATACCCCAACCACCCGGATGCCAGCCTTTACCCCAACAGGAGCACTAGATACAGCGGCTGCAAATCTCACCTTCTCGCCACTCCAGAGTCCAGGACCAAGGAAGAACTTACTCTAGAGTCTATGGCTATGGAGAAATTGATTAGCTTTCAATAAATAAAAATAAAATAAAAGCACAGACAATTCATACTGGGTTTTTAAGACATCCAGGAGGTGTGAGCCCATATGGGATGTCCCCACTATTTCAGTGGAGGAAACCGAAGTTACCAACCGTTACGTATCTGTCCAAACTTGTTTTAAAAGCAAAGAAACTAGAGGCCTCTACTATTTCAGCTGGCAATTGATTCCATAGTTGGACTACTCTCAGTCCGAAGCTAAAATATCTCAGCCTTGTCCTACAAGGTTATTCATGTATCTGAAACTTATGCCCCCTAAGGTTGTAATGTGGTACCTTGAACTGAAGACCAAGATCATTTTTTAATTTTTCTTGTCCAAGGATTTTATGCAACAGGAGCAAGTCACCCCTAGCACATTTGATGTCCATTAACCACAACTCTAGTGCCTTCAGTTTTTCTTCATATGATATGTCTTTGATCCCTTTTATAAGTTTAGCACAGGCCTGTTGTGGTATTTCAATCATATTTATACATCTTTTCTCAAATAAGGACTCCAGACTGAGGAGCAGTAGTCCAAATGCGGTCTAACGTATGATTTATACAATGGCAATATCACCTCTTCACTTCTTGATTGAAATCTAATACGGTTAACCAAGTGCATGGCCCTATTTGCTACTACTTTACATTGGGACGCTTTCTTTAAATCAGAACTAATATATACCCCTAAATCCTTTTCGCAAACTGACTCCTTAAGCTTTACCCCTTGTATGTAATAATCCTGCAAAATGTTTTCCTTCCCTATATGAATTATGATACATTTGTCAAGATTAAACTGCATTTTATTTTTTTTCGCCCACTCAGATATAAAAAGTAGGTCTTGACCAAACTTCAACCTATCTTCAAAAGGTATTAAACAACCTTTCCTATCTTTACATCATCTGCAAACTTGATAATTTTATTCCCATCTGTCAGACATAGGTCAGCAATGAAAATGCCAAACAGCAGTGGTCCTAGCACGGATTCCTGCGGTACACCACTCGTCACCCTCTCCCCGTCTGACAGGAAGCCTTGTAGCCTAACCGATTGGGTTCTATCCATCAGCCAATGTCTGACCCATCCAATGATTCTACTTTCAATTCCCAAGTTTGCCAGTTTTTCAATCACCATACCATGAGGAACCGTGTCGAAAGCACGGCTGAAGTCCAACATAGCCATGTCCACGTTGTTCCCTTGATCCAATAATTTTCCAACATGTTCGTAGAAACTAAGTTAGTTTCACATGATCATTTAACAAAACCGTGTTGGGTGTTGTCTGACAACTCCGTACTAGAGATATATTTTTCAATTTCCTCATACAGTATATTACGCCTTCAACAATTTTACAAATCACTGATGTCAAACTTATCGGACGGTAGTTAGCTACCTCTGCTCTACTCCGCTTTTTATACACTGGGACCACATATGCTGTTCTCCAGTCCCCTGGTACGTACCCTTCATCCAAGGACTTTTGCCCTATTATAGCAATAGCAGGTGCTACCACATCTACAAGCTCCTTGATAAATTTAGGGTGCACCCCGTCCGGACCTGCTGACTTCATTCCAGTTATTGAGGCAATCGACAGAATGGACACCAGATTTGCCATAGCCAAGAACATTTATTTCCTGGGGCACCGTAATGATTATAGGGCCCAGGAGCTCAGCTCCTAAAACCACAGCTCCATGGGGCAAACAACTTTAAATGACCAGGGAGAGGACATTGGCAGCACTTAGGCAAGAATGTGGACAATCAGCGATCAGCAGATTACTACAGAATTTTCAAGAACTAGCTGATAGAGCCTGCACTTTATCCAAGTACCCAGTTTCTTCCACAGAAACCCCTTCATTTGCATTGCACCAATCCCAAATTCATTTTTTTGATGCATTTCCTCTGCAGGGGAGTGATTTACTCCTCTAGTGCCACCAGTGAGAATAGTCCCTGGGGCAATAAGCAGCCTAGCCTTCATGGCTGCTCCCAATGTAGTGACAAATTCCTTCCTGTAGAGGTTTCCCGGTGCACAAAAATCACCAAAACTTCCACTTCGAGTATCCCACCGAGGCCAAATGGCTCAAGAACAAACAGTGCAGTGGCTCCCCTCCTTGCTATCCAGGTTTCCTGCAGAACCACTGCCTTTTCCTGCCTAAAGACCCACACCAGATACAGGCATGGTGGGACCTGCCGCAGACACGGGCACGGCAGGCCCAGAGTCCCAGGCTGTGTTCCTCTCTTCCAACCTCCTACCCAGGCCAATGTGCCACATGGGAAAAGAGCATGTCGGTGCTTCCACCAACTGACAGCCCCTGCTGTGGCCCTGCCACCACCGCAACAGCCCCACTGGCCCAGTGCATATACCTTGAAAGAGGCCAGGGCCACCATTCTCCTGCTAGCCTTTCTATCTTCTCCTCCTCCTACTGGGGGGGGGGGGAGAGAATTAGAAGGAAAATACCCCAGGAACCCCAACTACCACTACTACCAGACTCACTCCCTCCCACAAAGCCTAAAGAGGATTGGCACAATGCTGCTGAAAGGCTGACCTGCCCAAGACTGGGGTGGGGAAAGCCCGCCAGCAACTGCCCTGCTTCCAACTGCATACTCTGCCTCTCCCTTTCCTCTCCACTTACCTCCCTTATATACTCCCAAGGTGCAGAACACCAAAAAATCTCTAAAAAGCGCCAAAAGCTCCTACAGTGCTTTTTTTTTTTTTAGAGAATTCACCCAAGGCTAGCAAGCCCCTTTCCCACTTAGAAGCCCATTTTCTCCTGGGAATGGGGCACAGATCCCAGAATGAACTCCACATCTAAGCAAGGTAATGCGCACTCCCTAGCCACACCGGGATGCCCACCCTGCAGACTCAAAAAGACCCCACCTCCACTTATCCCTTCCTCTAACCCCTTAAACATTTTAAATGGAAGAAAACATTGTTTAATTGTGCAGGGCTGCATACAAAGTAAAATGATTACACGTTTAACCATATTATTGCTTTAGAAACGCACACATTTTTAAGAGCTTTAGAAATTTAAAACAATCCAGTAGCACACCACTCCCTTTCGCACACCATCTGCCCCACTCACATATACTTTCACACCCACCACAGCCAGGATTGTCCCTGGCTCCAAAAATATTTAATGATTTTTCTTTTCAGTCAATTTAAAATGTCCTAAAGGCAGAAAGCAAATCACTGCTGACTGCAGAGTCTGAGGGAAAGAAGAGGAAAAGGTCTTTTTTTTTCCCCCTTCTTTCTTCTTCAAAACTCTCAGGGTAACTGTCCAAACAGCTTTCTCAGCCTTGGTACTGGCACAGTCCCAGGGCACAGTAACTTTAATGAAAAACAGTGCTTCCTCAAAGTTCAACAGGCTTGAGAGGAAATAACTCACTGTATCGGAGAGCTACTTGCAATCCTGGCACAGCTACAAAACAAAGGGCTCTAGAGGGTGGAACCTCCAGCTGGAGGGAAGTGATAATCAGGGTCAGGCTCGGTAGTCAAATCTCTGAAAGAGTCCTTAGATACAACAGAATTTCACACGGCAGCCAGTCACATCTTAAAGCAGGGTGAAGTGTTTTGAAAAGAGCGACGCGTGCATAAGGCCCAGTATGGCACATAGCACATGCCTTTTGAATGAGTTGCTGTGAGGGGTTGCCATCGCAACCAGGTTGGGACTGCAGCTTGTTCAGTTGTTCTCTAAATACCCAGTCACTCCGCATCTCCTCAATAACATTCCACATTCTCTCAGAGACATAAGGGTATTCCAGCTGGGAATACTCTGAGTGCATTCTTCTCACCCAGCATTCTGCCTGCAACACAGACACAGAGAGAAAACAGCCAGAGCTTCCTTAAAATCAAGGAGGTTATTTTCTAGACTACAATGAACTGAATTATTACTTTTTGGACCTGTGTAAGTAACTAGTATCGATTCTGTATTTTTGAGGTTGACTTGTCTTAGTTTTAACTTTAGTTTGCCAGGGAGGAACTGTAGCTGGGAGATATTTGCAGTCATTTGTGACTAGACCCGTTACTTAACCTCTGTGAAATAGGTGTCTGAAAGGAAGGAAGGCACTCCCCAGGGTGAAGGGTCAGAGTTGTAGTTGATTGTTTCTGGACAGCATAGGTTTACTCACTCCCACCCGCCCCAAGCGCACAACTTCTTTATAGCAGAGGTTCTGACATCACTTCCCCAAAACTGCTAACAACATACACCTGTTCATATCCTTAATGGCACAGCACACTGAACGGGGGTAAAGACACTCACAAGCTTGCACACACTAAAACAAGAACAAAAGAAAGGCATCTGTAACAGGAAGGGACACAGACAAGTGGGGAGTGGTGCAATGTACTGGCTGTGGAGCAGCAGTCTTCCAGGAGACATTCTGGAAACTGCGTTGCTGCCCTATTTGCAGGCACCTTTCTGGTCTGAGGGAGGAGGTTGCTTGTCTCCCTGCTGACTTGACAGTGATTTGGGAAACCTGCTCCCCCACCCAGGGGCCACCCAGGCCACCACCACTACCTCAGAGGTTGCCAAGAAAGAGGAGTGGTTGGACCATGGTGGGCTCAGGGAGGGTAAGGGTGGTGGAACAGAGGTGCATCCCTCCAGTTGTGCCTCTCCACAATTTATTCACCACTCTGGCGGAACATGGTTCCTCTATGGATACACCCACAGTGGAGACCAAGGAGGATGCTGGAAACCTCCACAATGGAGACCCACAGGAGGGTGGCACAGGACCCCACAGGGGAAAGAAACAACAACTGGTGGGGGGGGGGAGAGAAACTCGGTTGTTAGGGAGGTAAGGTGCCTGCCCGGTGCCATGGCTTGGAGGGACAGGAAATGAATCCTCAGGATCATGGCAGCAGCTACAAGCGGAAGTGAGCTGGATGTCATTATCCACCTAGGGATGAATTACCTGGCTGAGAATGGGATCAGAGCAACTGTGCAACAGGAGTTTGTGGAGTTGGGGAGGGGCCTTAAACAAGTAGCACACACGGTAACTTTCTCGGAAGTGCTACCCGTCTATGTCATGGATGAGGCTAGGGTACTCCGCACCGTGAGATTCAATGATTGGTTGAAAAACTGGTGCAGAGCTCAGAGATTTGGCTTCATTGGGGACTGGGGCTCCACCTGGAGGGATACAGGCCTATACAGGCACAATGGTCTGCATCTATCCTGGAGGGGAACCAGGATCCTAGGTGATAGGTTTAAATGCTTCATTGGCAAGCATTTAAACTAGCCAAGGGGGGAGGCACTGAAAAGGAGAAGGGAAATCCTAACCTCCCCCCCAAAGAAAATAAGGGTAGTGAGGTAAACACCAAGATAGAGCAGTCGCTAGGCATAAGGGTAGGGGTAAATGGAGAAAAAGGCAGTAAGGACAGGGATGGGACAAAAAGAAATAAAGCCAGACCAAAAAAAAAAAAAAAAAAAAAATGGATGGCAACGAGTACTAATGCCCGTAGTCTAGGTAAAAAGCTCCCCAAAATGGTGGCCTTAATGGAAGAGGGATGCCTGGATATCATGGCAGTCACAGAAACATGGTACACAGAGAACCATGACTGGAATGTCAACATACCAGGGTACACAATCTACAGGAGGGACAGGGAGGGAAGAAGAGGAGGAGGAGGAGCAGCTCTCTATGTAAGGGAAAGGATCAAAGCAACAGAACTAAAGGGTAAAACAGGGAGGAGAGGAGGCACTGTGGGTCACCCTGGAGACTGGAAATGGCTCCACAATCCGCACTGGGGTTGTATACAGACCCCGTCTCAGGAAGAGGAATTGGACAAGGAAATGATAGAAGGCATCCTTGGGATGGCAGAGAAAGGTGAGATATTGCTGATGGGGAGCAGGAATGTGTCAGATGTTAACTGGAGCACCTTTGCTGCAGCCACATCCAAGAGCCAGGGCCATTCTTGATGCCCTACAGGGGGCATGCCTCAGACAGCTAGTTTTGGAACCCACTTGGGAGGGAGCAATCTTAGACCTGGTACTCTCAAATGGGGACACAGAGAGGATCTCTGATCTTGAAGTGGGTAGCCATCTGGGAACAAGCGGCCACCAAACAGTGTGGTTCACAATAAAACTTAGCTGTAGAGTCAAGCCACACAAAAGTGAAGGTACTTGACTTCAGGAGGGCTGATCTTGTCAAAATGGGAGAGTGCCTCAGAAAAGTACTAGCAAACAGGCAAGAAGGTGGGGTGGAGCAACAATGGGGAAACATCAAAACTGCCATCAGAGGCAACAAGCCTTTGTGTGAAGCAAATAAACAGATCAAAACAAAAGAAAAAAACACTATGGTTCTCAAAAGAAATGGTGGGGAAGGTTAGAGAGAAAAAGACAGCATTCAGTAAGTATAAGGAAACGCAGAAGGAGCAGGACAGAGAACTGTATCAATTAAAGCAGAAGGAAGGGGGAAAAGGCAGTCAGAATAGCAAACGCCCAAACTGAGGAAAAGATAGCCAACTCTGTTAAGAAGGGGGATAAACCTTTTATAGGTACATTAGGGAGCAAAGAAAGACGAAGGCAGGGATCCTGAGGCTGAATAAAGAGGAAGGTGGTTGGGCAGAGAGCGACAGTGAAAAAGCAGGGATACTGAATGAATATTTCTGCTCAGTATTCACAATGGAAAAGCAGGGGGAAGAGACCTAATCCAGTCAATAGAAGCACTCTGGATAAGGGGGGTTGATATTAGTCCTTTCACAGAAGAAAGGGTTCAGAAAGAACTCTTAAAAACTGAAGGTGGATAAAGCAATGGGGCCTGATGGGATTCACCTCAGAATTCTAAAAGCTAAGGGAAGAACTAGTAACACCACTGACTACCCTTTTTAATAAATCATTGGAGGATGGTGTGGTACCAGAGGACTGGAGAAAGGCAGATGCGATTCCCCTTTACAAAAGTGGGAGCAAGACAGAAGTAGGAAAGTATAGAGCTGTCAGTTTGATCTCAGTGGTAGAGAAAATGATGGAATCACTTCTGAAGGAAAGAACTGTTGAGTACGTAAAGGCCAGTGGGGGCACAGGACCCAAGGCAGCATGGATTCATAGCAGGAAGGTCATGTCAAACAAATCTAATTGATAATAGAAACTTTCAAATACCTCAAGGGAATCAAAGTCCAAAAGGGCAGCTTATTAAAAAAAAAAAAATGTGCAAGAAAAAGGGGGCACAATTTGAAGATAGAGGTGGGGTGGCTCAGAGGTAATGTGAGGAAGTATTTCTTCACAGAGAGGGTTGTAGATGCATGGAACAGCCTTCCTGAGGAGGTCAGAGTCAAAAACAGTGGGTGAATTCAAGAATGCATGGAACAGACATAAGGCAATTCTAGTGGGGGGTAGGAGGAAGTAGGCTGTTGGTTAACTAGGATCTGCAGCATATTCATTAGATAGGGAAATGGGCAGACTAGGTAGGCCAAGCGGTCCTTATCTGCTGTCAAATTCTATGTTTCTATGTAACCATTTGGGCAAGTCCCTGACAGTGGTACGTCTTGCATTACCTGGCTCTAACCACACCCTAGTTCTGTAAACTGCATTCATAGGATTATTTAACAGTCCATCCATTCATGCCCTTAAGGCCTTTAACTGCGCTGCCAGGTGCGGGGACTTATCAGGTAACATGATGGCAGGGTGGTGACAGGGCCTAGGAATGGTCTGCTAGATTTCATGGTCCAAGAATTGGTATAGTTCAGGGGTCCCTCAGTCACATCTGGCTCAGGGTCATCTTCGATCCCTTCATGCTCTATGGTTACTCCAGGGGTTCCAACCCTGATCACAGGGCAGATATGTACAGGTGGTGGGGCTTCCACTGCAGCTGGAGTAGTTGGTGCACTGTCCCCGAGCAGGGACCCTGCCAGAGATGCGAGCCCTGGGGGATCCCCCAATGCATTTGGTAGTCCCCTGCCCCTCCCTCTGCCACAAAGATAGCTGACAGTCGGAGAGGAGGAGCTGGGCAGATGGCTGTGTTTCCCCTCACTATCTGTTACTTCCTCCACCTTAACGTCTGGGGAGCTCACTCCTCCTTCATAACCTCTACACTTTCCCTCAGCTCTAACTTGGCACCAGTACCAACCGCCACACTGCTTTGGGACAGCAACGTCACAGTGCCAGCGGACACACCGACAGGGTAATCCCAAGAGAAAGTAAATGGTGGGCCTCAAAAATGCCTCCGGGGCAGCACTGTAGCATATTGAGCACAATGGCAGTCAACTCCTTCCTCACGATATCCACATTAAACACAACGATCTTCAGCCAGCCCCCTTCCTGCCGAATTCCACAGCCACGTAAGCAGGGAGGTGGGAACCATTTGTCTTAGGTTCCTCATTTGGGGTGAATTCTTCTGCCATCTCCCTCCTTAAACATAAGCTACACCTTTATCTCGAAATGTCCAATTTTCAGCCTTTTCTGTACTGCTGTCCAGATATTATGGCCTCCAAATGTCTTTTGCTCTCACTGCTCCCACAAAATGGAGACTTCACTCGAACTTTCCTACAGCACACTGGTGTTCAACCAATCAAATTCGCTCAGTCCACACACACGTGACCATCCCTCCACCACAGAGGCACCAGAGAGACAGAGAGGGAGGGAGGGAGACGGGGGGGGGGGAAGAGAGAGAGAGTGTGTGTAAGCATGCCTAGGCACTACTAGCAGGCCTTGCTACCACCAAAACTGCACATTTTCCAGACCTGGGCCAGCTGATTCCATCAACGTTCCTGGGTCCAGATTTTGGGGGCGGGGGGCACTACCTGCTGGGGCACAGAAAATATCCCGGATGAGCCCCCACATCTATAAGCCTCCCTTTCCCCTCTCTAGGGGTACCTGGTGGAAGAAATTGGGGCAGGGGACCCAGCCCACAAAGAACCATCCTGAACACCACTATGGCAGCTAGATTTAAAGAATCCTTAAATAAATGAAAAGAAGGCACCCTACCTTTAGACATCTTTGCCCAGTAGGATGGTCCAACCCCCCAGATGCCAGCCTTTACCCCTAGCAGGAGCACCAGATACAGTGGCTACAAATCTCACCTTCTCACTGCTCCAGGACCAAGGTGGAATTTACTCCAGAGTCCATCCTTATGGCTATGGAGAAATTGATTAGCTTTCAATGTATAAAAATAAAAGTACCGATAATTCATTCCCGTTTCTGAGGCAATCAACAAAACGGACACCAGATTTGCCATAACCAAGAAAATGCATTTCCTGGGGCGCCGTAATGATCATAGGTCCCAGGAGCTCAACTCCTCAAATCTCAGAACACAGCTCCATGGGGTTAACAGCTTTAAATAACCAGGGAGAGCACACTGGCAGCACTTGGGCATTAAAGTTCCACAATCAGCAGATTACTACAGAATTTTCAGGAACTAGCTGACAGAACCTGCACTTTACGTAAGTACCCAGCTTCTTCCACAGAAACCCTTTTGTTTGCATTGCACCAATCCCAAATTCATTTTGACTTATTTCCTCCACAGGGGAGTGATTTACTCCTCTAGTGCCACCAGGGAGAATAGTCCCTGGGGTAATGAGCAGTCTAGCTTCAATGGCTGCTTCCAATGTAGTGCCAAATTCCTCTCATTCCTTCCTGTAGATGTTTGCTAGTGCCCACAAATCACCAAAACTTCCACTTCGAGTATCCCACCAGAGCGAAGCAGCTCAAGAACAAACAGTGCAGTAGTTTCCCTCCTTGCTATCCAGTTTCCTGAAGAACCGAGGCCCTTTCTGGCCTAAAAACCCACCCCAGACATGGGCGTAGTGGATCCCGGGACCTGCCACAGACACGGGAACAGCAAGCCCCATTTAGTTCCAGGCTGCATTCCTCCCTTCCAGCCTCCTACCTGGGCCAATGTGCCACATGGAAAAGAGTACACTGGTGCTGCCACCAACCAACAGCCCCTGCTGTGGCCCTGCCACCACCACAACAGCCCCACTGGCCCAGTGCACATACCCTGAAAGAGTCCAGGACCACCATTCTTCTGCTAGCCTATCTTCTCCTGATGACCATTGGTCTTCTCCTGCCTCCTACCCGGGGGGGGGGGGAGAATTAGAAGGAAAACACCCCTGGAACCCAAGCGACTGCTACTGCCTGACTTGCTTCCTCCCATGGAGCCCAAAATGGACGGCACAAACACCGCTGAAAGGCGGACTACCTTAGACTGGGAAGCCCCCAGCAACTGCCTGCTTCCAACCACAGACTCTGCCACTCCCTTTCCTCTCACGCTTACCTCCTCTTTTATACTCCCAAGGTGCCCTGAGTGGCAGAACACCAAAAATCAACAAAACCTGCGCTCCCTACCAGCTGGGGAGGGGATTGCAAGTTAGCAAGTCTCCAATGAGGGGAGCTTAATTAAAAGAAACAGTTCAGCATAAAGCTGCTTTATGCCTCTATAGAGGGAAATTACTCCCAAGAACCAGATATCATCCACAGTTGGTACACATTCACTCGGGGCATTTATTTTTTTTTATTTTTTTTTATTTAAACTTGTTCATTGAAGGTTCGAGGTTTCAGTGTTATTACAAATGCACTTGAAACTGATATTACATCCTTTCACTGTCTTGCACTGGGGTAGTATGATCTAGCAGTGGTGAATAGCACCCCATTCGCTGTTAGATTTGGCTCGGGGAGGGTGAGGGGGTTAGAGGGGTGTTGGGTTAGTGGATTTGGGGAGGTGGGGGGGTTGGGGGTAGGGAATATTTGTTTGTTGGTTAGGGTGTATGTTTAGTTTAATCTTATTTCCTGCAATTCTTACACTATAATATCAGCTTGTATTACATGTTTCACCATTGCTCCATGCCCTGTATTTCATGTTAGATTGTTCCGTTTTTAATTTATCTTTGTATAAAATGAATAAAGCATATTTAATTTAAAAAAACAAAATAAATTGAGATTACATTACATGAAGGGATTTAGTGAAAGAGCCAGTGTGCAAAGTACCCTACCAGAGGTCACAGAACATCAGTTTCAGACTCACATACTGGTACAACATACACGCAAGACCTTACATTCTCCCTTACTAAAGTGACAACACTTCTGTCAATCAACGCGAGTGACCCAAGGCCAGTCCTCGTCCTTCCCCTTTTATGTCTAATGTTTAGGTTCAGTCAAAGAAAGTGCCAACAAGTTTACCAGGGTGTGGGGGTGTCAGAGGGAAAATGCCAGCTTCTAGGGCCTCCTCGGGGGAAGGGGGCACATCTTTTCATAGATCTGTTGCAGTTTTTCTAACCTCATGTGCTCCAGTAACAGCATGCCCAATTGGGCTATTGATAGTGTTTTCTGCCAGCCATTTTGGAGAATGTGGCTTCTTGGCTATTACCAGTTCCAAGAGCCAGAGCGAGTGGGTGAACTAAGGATAGTGATTTCCTGAGGGGGGGGGGTTATCAAAGGAGAACTTTGTCTGCTTAAGCTGTCTGGGATTCCCCCCAGGATTTTTGCCAGGAGGGACTGATGGGGGCCAGTAGCAAGTGTGCCAAAATCAAAAGCAAGAAATCCAAGGCCAAAATGTCCAGCTGGTTCAGAAAAGAAGGTAGTTTTCCAGAAGTACAAACATTCTCAGCATGAGTAGGATGAGGAGGTCTATCATGATAAATCAAGGGTGGAGTGTAGAGTGGTTAGAGAGGCAAAGGCTGCTAAGGAAGTATGGCTGGCACAGGAGTAAAATCAGGCAAGGAGGCCTTCAAATATACAAGGGAGAACAGAGATATCAAATGTGAAATTGTCAAGTTAAAGAAGGAGGGGTGTTGGGCAGAAAGAAGTTAAGAGAAAGCAGATGTGCTTAACAGGTACGTCTGCTCCATTTTCACTAGAGAGGATGGATCAGTGCCACAAGGAGGGTGGGGGGTAGGGGAGGTGAAGGGCGATGTTACTGACAGAGTAATGGAGGTGGACAGGATGCTAAAAAGGCCTAAAGGCAGCCAAATCGCCAGGACCAAATGGAGTGTACCTGAGAGTCCGGAGGGAACTGGCGAAGCTGCTGGACAGCCTCCTGCCAGATCTGTTTAAACAGCTCTCTAGAGTCCAGCAGTGTACCCTGTGAGTACTCTGGCACTGGAGAACTGCACATATGGTGCCTCTCCATAAAAGTGGTCCAAGGGATGAACCAGGGAATTACAGGCCTGTCAGTCTGACCTCAATAGTGGGGAAACTAATAGAAACATCTTGAAGGAGTGACTGTTGGGCTTTCTCAAGGAAAATTGGCTACAAGATGAGAGCCAGCATGGGTTTGTGTTGGGGAGGTCCTGCCAGACAAATCTGATACAGGGGACAGGGGCCAAGAACTTGATGGCCTGCATCCGGATTTCAGCAAGACAACTGACTCTGCACCTCATAGGAGATTGGTCAGGAAGCTGGAGGATCTGGGGAGGGAGGCCAAGCTTGCTGGATGGGTCAAAAACTCAAAAGGACAGGAGCCAAAAGGTGATTATCTTGGAAGGGGGAGAGAAGGATTCTCGGAAGCTAAGCCGGTGACCAGTGGGATTCCCACAGGGCAAGATGCTCAGTACGGTGGTGTTTAACATCTTCATCAATGACACAGCGGATGGGATCAAGGGTAAAATCTGCCTGTTTGTACGCAACGAACCTCTGTGAGAGGGTGGACATGGAGGATAGAGACAGGAACTAAGAGAAGAACTGGCTGGGTTAGAGATGTAGTCATGGATTTATCAACTGCGGTTCAATGCCAGAAATGAAAAGTTATGCACTTAGAGGCAAGGAACCCAGAGATCAAATACTGTTGATCATCAAGAGTGACGTGAAGCACTCAACACTCTGCAGCAGAGCTGCACCAAAGCAAATTGGTTGCTGGGCTGCATAGCCAGGGGGATTACTAGCAGGAAGACAGAGGTCATATTACCACTGTACAGGCCACTGGTAAGATTGTACCTAGGGTACAGTGTGCAGTATTGGTGCCTTTATGTTAAGAAGGATGTCACCTTGCTGGAGACAAACCAGAGAAGGGTGAGCAAGATGACTGAGGGCCAGCAGGACAACACCTATTAGTAGAGGCTCAAGGGGCTCAACATGTACCCCTTGAGGACAAAAAGGGAGGGGGGGAATATGATCAAGACCTTCAAATCCCTTAAAAGGTATTAATAGGGTGAATATGGAGGGGCTCTTCAGTCTTAGTGGGAACAAGTCAACTAGGGGGCATATCCTAAAGATAGTGGGGGTAGAGATTTAGGATGGAGATGAGGTGACACTTTTTCCACCAAGTGGAATGAGTTGCCAGAGGAGGTGGTTTCTCTGAAAATGGTGGATAGCTTCAAGAGATGATGGGACAGAATGAAGCAGAAAGTTGCTGGGGGGAGGGGGGCAGGTACCAATATAGACACAGGGGGGGGGACCTGCACAATCCAGTAGACAAGACAGACCATAAGGCCTTTATCTGCTGGCATCTTACTGTGTTCCTAGGTCTACTGTCCCCTCCCAGAATGTGAAACATTTGGACAATCCCAAGACAAATTGTAGAAGGGACCCTATCTTGCTTTACATTTGAGGCATCTATCTGAATGAGGAGGATGAACTTTGTGCCCCAGCACTGCAGTGCAGTAAGTAAGTAATGCAGAAAATTATATGGGATCTGCCTTGGTTGGTTACTTTCAGAATAAGTAAGTACTGCCTCAATAACTAGCTTCCTGTCTGGTTCAGAGAGGGCAAGAGTCCACTCCCAGGTCCCTTGCCCAGTGGCCTCTGGCTCGGGCAGTCTGAGCTGCCCCACTTTTCACTAACACATTGTATATCTGTTGTAACAGTTTGCTTGTTAGTTAAATGTTCAAATATTTCCTCTATTGGAGCGTTCCTCATAGGGCTCTGATATGTGTCCACTAGGGTGCCAATTCTTCCCCTTAAGTACTAAAAAAATAAATAAATCATGTAACAAGGCCAAAACTCTCATACAAGGTATTTAAAGAACTTCAAGGTGGAACTCTCTCAGTCTGCAAGACTCTATTTAGGCCATTTATTCTACACTTGGCTAATAGGTTGTCTGTCTGCCAAGGTAGGCATCTCCCCTCCCCCACAGTGTAGTCCTTATATCTGCACATGATGATATGGTTATCACTTTATGGGCACTCATCCTGACTCAGGCCATGGCTCTGGTGAAAGGGTTCACTGTTCTCTTCTGGATGCCAGAGGTCAGTGCTGGAGCCAGAACCTGTGGCAAAAGCAAATCCTGCATCTTTCTCAACTAGCTAGGGACCTAGGCTAGCCTGCTCCATCTCCCCTGGGCTCCATCTTTCAGAAAGGCTAAACGTGTGGCTGGATAGCAGTGTCTCAGGTTAGGGAGACTTAGTCTCCCCAAACTGAGGTCTCTGCAGTACCACTTGTCTTATTCTTGCACATCCTCCTCTCCACAGGAAGGATGCGAGATATTGCTTCACAGAGGTAAACATTTTAAGAGGGACCCAGCATGGGAGGATCTGAAACATGTATAAAAATTTGTGCAAGACATTTTGTTCATACTCATTCTCCCCATATCAGGAATAGATTTTTCCAGCTTTCACAGTCTGCCTTAGTAATACAGTACCTCTCAACTGCTCAGCATAGTACTAGCCTTTAAAATTCAGAGCAAGTGGCCAGAATGCAATTATAGTTTCTTATTTTAAAGAATAATGTGTCTACAAATAGTGGGCCCCATATATGTAGTGTAGCCCACCCCCTCCCTGGTGTCTAAGGGTATGCTGATGGTAACTGTCCCGGGGCGCGATCACAGCAGAATACTTCTCCTGAAATACTTGTGTTAGCACGTCATCTGTCACAATGGGGTGCATGGCTCTTTGGGTGATGGACTGCAAGGCAATCAAGGTTAGCTACAACAGGATTTGGTGAAATTGAGACCACAACTTTATAGAACAAACTGGTGGGTATCTCAATTAATAGTAAAATTAATGTACATTCCATGGAGCAGAAAAAAAATGGCGACCAGTGGAGCCACGAAATAGACTATCAAGCAAGAGCAATTTGCCTTTTTCAGTCATAACTCTGGGATCAGCTTACAATCCCATTATTGAGTTGTCTGTCTTGTTATGGAAAAACAATGGACAGTAGATCTGCATTCCTATTGGTTGATGGGCACCTTTTCAGTACAATACAAAATAAAATAAAAGCATTTTCAGTGTTTGGGTGGGAGGCTAATATTACCATCATATAAAATTAAATCCTTTAACCTAGTCGTGAAAAAGTACTGTGCATGAAATAACTAGAGCCCCTGTGAACTAGTACTCCAAGAGCAGTTCCTTTGTTGTGCAGAAGATACATGGGCTGGTCTTCGATTACCAGGCCAGTGTACTGAAACCAGCCCATTTTTAGTCATGCATAAGGACAGCACTCAGGTACTTCAAGCACTTCATTGAAATGGGCCCCACCATTAAAGAGGACCACCCAAATCAGGCTTTTAATGAATTGTCCCATTTCCAGTAAAACCTCTATCATTTGATTAGATCAACTAACAAACATTACACAGCATTACACATTATATCATGTATTGTACCGCATACTTCTTTTAGGCCGGAAACATAAAATGCCCAGTGTGTCTACACATTTGAAGGGGATATTACAAAAAAAACCTACCAACATATAAGTAGACAAGAAAACCAACAAAACGTTTCCAGTTCACATACTAGCAAATGTCATAACTGGTGGACTGATTAAAATAGTACATTACAGCATAGATTCAAAAGGCTTGTACATTTTTTATTTTTATTTATTTATTTTTTTGTTCTCAGTGGCCATTTTATTCCCTCATTGATCAACACCCTCAAACGATCCTTGGAGCAAAATAATATTTCCCAAGTTGCACAAGTGTAGAGGATGCAGGCCAACTGTTGAGAGGTCTTCACTCCCCCCACTGTACCATTACAGTTCCCAGTGTCAGCCTTCAAGGACCACCATTATTGTAGTTCTAGTACTCATGCTTTGAAATGAAACTGCAAGTTCAAAAAAAGGATGGAGGGGTAGAAGTATATCCACACCAGGCATTTCAAACACTACGGTCAAAGCAACCAGACCAGCTTATTCTAATATTTATGTGGGCAGGTGGCAACTAGTGACAGTTCTGAGCACTGATAGATCCGTCAACATTTTATACATTTCAAGACTTGTCAGCTTCAGAGTCAAACACATGGAGGCATCTCCCCCAAGTGCCAAAACAGAAACTGACCATGCAAATCCCTACTAGTCTTGGCATATACCTTAAAAAAAAAAAAAAAAAAAAACATTTTCAAAGGGTAAGTGGAGGGGTGGATATACTACTTAGGTGGTTGTCTTAAGTTACATGACCATAGCAACCAAGTCAAAGTCATGCATTCATCTGGGCGGGTGGGCTATGCATAGTTTAGCATGCGTTTCCAGATGGTTTAACTGCAGGCTGCCCTCCCCCATGCTGCAGGAAACCTAAATTTTTTGTTAATAAAATACAATAAATAAATAAAATGATGCTGCCGAATTCAATGGAGAATAAAATGGACAGGTAGAAATCCATGTAGCAAAAAAATAAAACATGGAGATCTAAAACACTACAGGGGCTAGAAGCTTTGCAGTTACAGAGATAGTGGTTGGGGTAGGGTGCTCAGCAAGGCGTCAAAGTAACATGCGGTCATGGCCAGTTTACCAGGGTTGCCAAAACATTGCATTGCGTTCTCCCCCCCCCCTTCTTCTTTGTATGCTCCCCTCCTTCGGGAGAAACCTGCAGCCTTTTCAGTTCTCACTCACCTACCTGGTGACCAGCAAAGTCTATCCCCCATGAAGCCATGGTTGTACACCCCAGGCGGGTACGGGGAGGGGGCCTTTAGACCCCGATGCATCTATCTTTCGTCAGGATGCTGTCGCCGAGCTGGTAGGGGCACTGAGGATCGGGGCCTGGTGCTCCATCTAGTGGGGGCGCCATGAGGTGTTTTCCAGTGTTCTCTCGACGTGCCGTGTCCCCCGACATCAAGGCACTTGAGCACCGACGTCCAGCACATCGACCCCGTTAAGCATCGGACTTGTACCTCAGGTCTCCACCTGGGGACAGACAAGAGCAGAGCTCTGGCTCCCCTCGGAGAAGACGAGCAGTCCTTAAGATGCTCAAGCCTTCTCCCCCAGCCACCCCTCCAGCTCCCAGGCTCATTCCCGAACCCGGGTCACTGGCGTCGCAAGCGGAAATCCAACCACTGCACCAGCGGGATGGCCATTGCATTATGCCTAATGTAATAACAGGTTTACGAAAACAGCATAATACTTAAAATCGAGCAGACATCTCTGATCTCCCCTTCCATAACAATGACTCACAGCACAACGTCCAACATTTCAAAGAATTCTCCTCCTCCTCCTGTTCCTCGCTCCAAAGTCCACATAAATGTTCTGTAATACGCTGCCAGCATCATTTGGCTCAGAGAACATGTATCGCTTGCCAGAATAAAGGATCTGCAAGTGGGCCGGATATAATAAAGAGTGGGAAATCCTTAAGCATTGAAGATGGGTACGTATGTTGTCAAAGGATTTTCCGCGGTCCCTTGTCGCAAATCTTAAGTGTGGGTAGATTGACAACTTCCCTCCATCTGGAGTTTGCAGTGGTCCAATCTTTCTTGCTGCTGCCAGTGATCTGTCCCTTTTGGGGGGTCCTGCTAGCTGGATTAAAAGCATAGAGGTCTGCAAAAGTTGCCATTTCCACCTTAGCAGAACTTTCGCAAAATCTGGCAACTTTTGCAGACATTTGAGCTCCTACCTGTGGCAGATTAGAAAACTTCCAAATGTTTTGGGTGAAATTTCACCCTGTTCCGCCCCACACAACATGTTAATAACCACCACCTCTCCGGTGGCTAGTGGTCCCTCCCCCACTCAATTTGTCAGTAACCCCCATCTGATCACCCACCCATGTCCAGTAGTAGTCACTAGTCAGTGATGCAACCCCCATCCCTTTCCACCATATAGTAATTTTTTTCCCTGCTGTCTAGTGCCCCCCCACCCACGTCCCCAACCTGGCAGGTGTCCCCACCTCCTCCCCACATCATCTGGAAATGGAAGCGGAGACTGGCACAACCTCACTCTCCTCCATGGCCAGTCGCCTCATTGAGCGTCAATGAATAAGCTCATGCTTGTACAGCATGTGCTCATTCATTGACATCGCAGGGCGCCCAGCCATGGAGGAGAGCAGAGGATGTGCCAGTCGCTCACTCCATTTCAGGATGGGGGAGTGGAGTGGGACACTATCTGCCAGGCTGGGGATGTGGGGAGCTGCTAGACCACCAGGGAATATATGTTTTAAAAAAAAAAAAAAAAAAAAAAAAAAAAAAAAAAAAACACTACATACTGGGATTGGGATAGGGTGGAAGGGGGGTTCATTAGACCACCAGGGAGAAAAAAATCCTTTTGCTATATGGAGGATAGGGATGGGGGGGTTAATCACATGCCTAGTGACTACTCCTGGACATAGGCAGGTGATCAGAGGAGGGAAGGGACCCCTAGCCACCAGGGTTCCCCCCCCTTAAATACAAGTCAGGCGGGTAAGTGATTGGTTGGTGGTGGTGGGGGGGGGGAGAGAAAGAGAACCGCTAGCCACCAGGGATTTATTTTATTAATTTCAGGCAATCTGACAATCGGTGACCAGTGGGGGGGGCGGCCTAGACACCAGGGATAAAGTAGGGTGCAGGAAGGGCAGAATTTCCGTGAACGTTCGGAAACGGATTTCTGAACTTTCACAGAAGCAAAAGAGTCAGACTTCGCTTAAATTCTGCCTGCTGAAGCTGTGTTTTGTTTTGCACACCTATAATTAAAATAAGAGTTCTTGGAGTGTTGGGATCTGATCTTTTTCTCCAAGTTATCCTATATGCTCTGAAACAGCAGGCAGTGACTCCATCTTTAGGTTTGCACCCAGGTCATCCCCTCTGACCCTCAGGGAGACCCAGCAGATGCAAGTTAATGGCTCTTGTCTGGTTCTCGAAGGCTTCAAGTCAGGATTTGTTTCTCTTTGATAATCTCGGCCGTTCCATTAGCCGTTTCTGAAGCTGCAGCTGCTGCTTCTTTAGCCTCCAACTGAGCTGCCGCAGATTGTATTGCACAGGTTATCCTGGAATTAAAGTGCAATAGCTTTTGATCTATTGCCACCATCCAGTTATCAAGTACCTGGATAGCTTTAAAGATGTCAGACATAGCCGGCTCGGTTTCCTCCAGGCTGAAAGGTTCAGTTGGAGCATGCCCTCCACTGCCACATTCCTTTTCATTCCTCCAGCTTCAGTGCCCTTCTTTGGGTTGCCCATAGTTCAGAAAATCATCAAACTTACACAATTGATTCTACAAAATGGAAGCCCTTTGTTATTATAAAGGAAAAGTAGAAATTTCATATCAAGACATTAACAAAAATATATAAATTCTTTCCCACAGAGCTAGAGGGAAAATGACTATTCACGATTGCTGTTTACCACATCCCTCCCCTTTTTTAAAAAAGAACAAAAAAAATGTAATGCTACTTTCAGAGCCATTACCTCCACAAATAGACTCTAGGACACCATACTTTATACTGTCAAAAAACTATGAATAACAGCTTTCCATAAGCAGCAACAGAACTAGGTTTTACATTAAAGAATTTTGATATTCTAATAATGTCAGAAACAGAGTTACGATTTTTCATATTTTGAAAGATACTGGACTACCTAAACACGTCAGAAATTAACATTTTAGTCTGTGTGGTAAGTGCTCCAAATAAAATGTTACTGAGTGAGTAATGTACCCACCATTTTTAAAATGAGGCGAGTAAAATCAAATTTGGGTGCTGGGAAATTCTGAAATCCTTTGACTTAAAGAGCACCTTTCTCGGTGCACTGCAAAATAAACAGGACACTCCCTTACCTGAATGGAAGTTCTTTCATGGCAGTTGTAAAATGTTATGTTTACTCCCCAGTGGAAGGAAAGGGATTATATTTTTCCCTGAAGCTAGCCGCTAGATGCCTTCCACTTCCTGATCTCCACACTCTTCCTGTGCCTCCTCATTTGCTTGAGGTTATTATAGGACTAGTGCGGGGACATGCTCCATGCAAGTCTGTGGATCGTCATTTTAAAAGTTTCATGATTCTAACCCAACTTTTAGTACAAATCAGAGCCAGTATTCGAGTAACAAGATTGTTACTCGAATACTGGCTCCGATTTGTATTAAAAGTCAGGTTAAAATCATAAAAATAACTTTTAAAATGATGCTCCTTAGACTTGCATGGAACATGTCCCCGCGTTAGTCCTATAATGACTTCACAAAATGAGGACACACGGAACGGTGTGGAGATCAGGAAGAGGATTGAGCAGCTAGCCCCCTTGGGGGCAAAATACAATCCCTTCCTTGAGAGGGTAAACATAACATTTTACAACTGCCACGGAGGAACTCCCATTCAGGTAAGCGAGTCTCCTTTTTATTTTGCAGTGCACCGAGAAAGGTGCTCTTTCAGTGTACTTATTTGTTAATATACTTTTTTACATAACTACAAAAGTAGTCACTTTAAAATGGTAAGTTATTCAGTATATCTGGCAGGTACAGGAATATACTGTATCACATAGCAATTCAAGTTCTTAGAATAAAAATGGATACAGTCATACTGATTGTTCAGCAAGTTCAGTCTGTAACTGAAAATTAAAGCTGTCCAAGTTTGGTTAAATTTAAGCTCAACTAAGTTATGGAGAACTCTTTGGAAGTATTGTAATAGTTCTTTAATAGGCTGCATTGCATCCGCCTGGGTCTTTGCCACTGCTACTGTCAGAGTGATGTCTGACCATCTCGGTAATTTCTCTAGTGTCTCAGTTTGTTCTCAGTGTCCTCAATTCCCATCACTGGGTATGGGTTCTAGGAGGCTGTGGTAGATTAAATCCTCAGGTCAGCTTTGGATGCTATATGATAGATGATAGCACCTTCAGGGTAGTGAACCAGGAGTTCAGAAGGGAAAGGGGTCTACAACTTTAGGCCTGCCTGCCATTAGGAGTTTAATGCTTGGGCTAGAAGATGCTCTCTGTGATTGGATCTGGGGAGCACAATCTTTTTCTGTTCTCCTAGGAGATATACTTTTTTCTCTCCAAGCTGCTGACAGTACTTTTTACTAGGGGTGTGAAAGTAACAATTAAATTCTGAATACCACAATAATCAGGGCAATATTAAAGTAATGGGGCCCCTGGGTTGTGAGAAATAGTGGGCCCCCTGCGACTTCATTAATAGGCCGGAGATTCAGAGGCCGCCTAGGCCCCTGAAAGCTGAATGTTTTTTTTATTGTCTAAAAAGACATTTGGAGGGATTTCCAGGCACTCTGAATGCTGTCTTGTAGTGGGGAAAGGAAGGGTAGAATGTCTGAAATTGCATGATTACAGTACATTTACATAGTGTGTCAGTGGATGGACCATAATCAATGGCATGGATTATGGTCCATCTACGGACACTCAGTTTCAATGTACTGCAATCATGCAATATTCAATGGCATGTTAGAGATGCAGTACACCCTAGGAGCATGCACACAGAAGACCTTTTTAAACCTGAAAGGGGGGAAAACTGTTTAACCAGGAAAGGCAACTAAGCCTAGCTGGGATGAGAAATTCAGTATCAAGCTTGGTGTGAAGCAATGACTGACTATTATAGGCAAGGAAATAGTGTCAACTTACTGGACTAGATAGAAGCAATACTGGTACGGAGTTGCAGGGTACAACTTACAAATATGCCACAGACAAGTCGAGCCCTGGGACTCAGAAGTAGTAATAAAGCTGATCGTGTAAGATCAACTTTGTCAATCTGTAATCTGGTTCTTTTGAGTTAAACTGCATGAGCATAACATCTTTGCATGAAGTAATGAATGAAACACATACACAACAGAAGCCAACCTCACTTGTCAAACTATTTTAATAAAGAATATTTTCAACATTGGTGCACATACAAATTGCCACATGTCGCTGCCATAAAACTGTTGTCAGTCTTTTAAAAGCTTGACCTGCCAACAGACCTGGTGTGTCACTGTCAGGGCTTGTATTGCCACCCAACTGACAAATCAAAGAGATTAAGATCAGAAAGTAAAACCAACATTACTCAAATGTTCCTTGCATTCATGTAAAAATATCTAGACAAGATAGGCAATAATCACCAAATATGGAAAAATTATACACAATGAAAATCTTACCTTTTAAAAGGTCGGTTTCTTCCGGGCTTTAAGGGAGGAAAACTCACGGATGAGGTCATCAAACTATTTCTCATACTAGCTCCGATTCAACTGCCATGAGAGACAAGGCATTCGGACGACACTGATGCATTGTTGATCTCAGCTCATTTTTTATTCTTGCCATCTTTGAAAGTGTGCATTCTCCTTCGCAGTTTGTCACTGGCAGTGTCAGGAAGATTCTAAGGGCAATATCCACATTAGGGAATGTTGACTGAAGGCCATTGTGCTTGAAATCTTGTAGTAATTGGGCTGTAGACTTATCTGGCTCATCTTGTACAATGAATTTAAACTGTAGGAGCCATCAGGAAATGTCCTATTATCCAAGTTGCAGGATATTACGGGCTCGGGAGGCAAATGCCCTTAAAGAGCTCGCCACCAGTTTGGTGGGTTGGAATTATATTTGAGGTAGGATGCTTTCCTACTACCCAGATAATCATCTAGTTGCTTTTTAAATTGATCCATAGTATTACTCAACAATTTCTCTTGGTAAAGCGTTCCACTGAGACAACACGTTGGGTAAACCAGTGGCTTCTCTTATGGGTTTTAGAGATACCCCTTTTTAATTTAAGGTTATGTGTTCTAGCATTAGCATTAGAACAATTCCTTATTAAGCCTAATGTTTCCAGATGAAGTGGATCATAAATTGCTTTATATGTTAAGCAGAAATCACTGTGTAATTGTCTATACTCCGTAGAGTAAAGATCCAATTCTTTTAGTTTGTCCCCATATTCTAGGGTTGTTCATATCCTTAATTCATTTTGTTATTTTCCTTTGAACTCCAATTAATTTGTTTCCTTTGATTCTAGCTGGTGCACAAAAAGGAGAACAATAATCTAAATGGGGTCTGACTAGGCTTGTATGAAGTGGAAGGATTACACTGGAATCCCTGCTCTTTATATGTTTAAAGATGCAGCCCAACTACTCTTTGGCACTTTCTAACCTTAGTTAGGGTATGGGTGTCGAAAGGTAACTTCTTGTTCATTACAACACCTAAATCTTTTTTGTTAGTAGTTACTGTAAGTTGTACATTATTTAATTTGTAGAAAAAGTTCAAATTATTGTGGACCAAGTGCCTGACCTTACACTTTTGTTCATTAAAAAGCATCTTATTATTGATAGCCCGGGTTCCTAACATGTTTAATTCATTCTGGAAGTTGTTTGTAGCCCGTTCATTGTTAATTATACATCCCAATTTGCAGTCATCTGCATACTTGGACATCCAGATGTTGCTAGTAGTTTGCATTGTTGAGGACATATTAAAAAGAACAGGGCCCAAGACAGAACCCCGTGGGACCCCGCTGTTAACCTTGCCCACTTAGAACAGTGGCCTCTAATTACAACACATTGGCATTTGTTTTGAATCCAAGATATGACCCAGTTTATTATATTGGAATGAAATTTAAATTTGTACAAGAGATTTATTAGAACTTGATGGGAAACCTTATCAAATGCTTTGGAAAAGTCAAGGAAGATGACGTCCACTGGAAGCCCCAACTCAAGAGACGCACTGATATTTCAAAGAAGTTCAGTAGATTAGTTAAACAAGATCTACCTTGGGGAAAAAAAATATATATATATATTTTGTGTTAAGTCTTGTAGATTATTTTGTGAGATATGACCTTCAGTTTGAGTTAGCACTAATCTTTCTAGGAGTTTACCTATGACTGATGTAAGACTGATCGGTCTATAGTTAGATTTAACTTTTTTTGTTACCAGATTTGTGTATTGGGATAACGAGTGCCTCATTCCACGATTTAATAGTTTCACCTTGATTTAGACACGTATTAAACAAGACAGTTAGGGGACCACATACAACATTAAATGTTTCTTTAAGAAACCTGGGATGGATTTCATCAGGCCCGGATGATGAATGAGGCTTAAGATTTTGAATTAATCTTTGCACTTCCTCTACAGTAATAGACAAGAACTGTGTTTCCTGTACGTATATAGTATTACATGACAAACTTTCCTTTGATGTAAATATGCTAATAAAAGTAGTCAGTAAACTCAGCGGCCATAGCTTGCTCATTGCTTATTATTCCATTGCAAGTTTCAATTGGGCCAACTGCAGAATTGTTTCCTTTTAAAGAACCAATATAATTGTAAAAGGATTTACAATTATCTAATGTTTTGGTAGGTAATTTTGGTTCAAATTCCTTCTTTGCTTTTCTTATACTGTATTTTCACCCTTTTTGGTTTTTCCTTATATGAATTCCAAGAAGCTACAGTGGATTTCTTTTGCATTTTCTATAATATTTTGTTTATTGCCCTCTTTATATCTTTGTTCCCCCACAAAGGAGTTCTAAGACCTTTATCGTATTTTTGCCTATTTGGTACCCATGTATCTAGGCAGTATTTTATCTTGACCCATATACGGTCCCAAATTTGATGTAATTCAAGGCCCTGAAGATCAGTTTCCCAATCCCAGGATATTAAATATTAGTTTATTCTTTCATTAGTTGAAATCCTTAAGTACTGTCACCCCATTTATGGCATCACTATTCATGTTACTCTTTAATGTCACCATATTGTGATCACTGTCACCCAGTGGTTCATTAATACACTGGAATGGATATCCTATCCTCCATATTGGTTAGAATATCAAGAATATTATTATTCTTGTTCCTTCCGTGACTATTTGATCAGATTTTGATCAATTATAAGTTAATGAATGCATTTTCAACATGCCCATGTCCTTCAAGTGTGAGCCAGTTGATTTCAGGAAAATTAAAGTCCCTCATAAGAATATAGTTTTGGACAGTTTCCATATTTAGTAAATGTTGTTAGTAACTCATTTTCATTAAGACTTAAATTTGGGGGTCTATAACAGAGGCCTACAACTAATGTCTCATCTGGTAGTCTAACTTGGGCTCAGATTGCTTCCACCTTATTGCTAGTAATTTCTGATGGGGTTATACTATGGGCTGAGTATTTTATTAGAATGACTATATATGAATGCAACACCACCACCTCTTGTATCTATTCAATATTTTAACTTTGAATAACCTTGAATCTCAGTATCCCATTCATGCCCTGTAAACCAGGTTTCAGTGACACTAGATAGTAAAGATGTACTTTAATTCATCTATTAAACAAACTACGTGCATTAACCAGCAAAATGGTTATTAAATGCTCATTGCAGCAGGTTTTTGGTTTTTTTTACTGGGATGTTTATTTCGGTAATTACAGTACTGATTGTGTGAATACTGTTTTCTGGTTTCAGGAGGAACAGGCATATACTGTCCTCCCCCCAAAGATGTTAGTTTA
Organism: Neoceratodus forsteri; assembly: GCA_016271365.2. Classification (NCBI taxonomy): domain Eukaryota; kingdom Metazoa; phylum Chordata; order Ceratodontiformes; family Ceratodontidae; genus Neoceratodus; species Neoceratodus forsteri. The sequence continues at coordinate 157,677,430 of CM057456.1, read as the reverse complement.
AAGTTTTTGCAATAAAATCTGTTATATGCTTCCCCAACAATGAGCTTCCACATCTACTTAGATGAAGCCCGTCCCAACAAAATAACTCTTCATAATGGTGAAATTCCTCCCAGTGTGTAATACAAGCTATGTTTTGTTTGAATGTCCATTTACGCATCCATTCATTTAGCTTTAATTTTTAAGGTATAATGATGGGAGGCTTTGGGTAATGGGGTAAACTGCAGCTAGGTTAGCAGCAAGCTTGCGAATGTCAATTGTATCCAATGAACTTAGTTAAAACAGAACTCCAAAGCGGCCACACAGCATCTTATAGGCAGTCAGTCAATGATGAAGACAAGCTGACAATTCGTCAATTATGGCACAAAATGTCAATACAAAGTTTTTTGCTTCCTACAAGTAAGGTGTCAGGCTCTCCGGATTCATCTGTGAATTGTTTTCTCTTTTGAATGTGGCAGAGATCACTGACATTTCTGTGAAACAGCCTTGCATGTCTTCTTAGCAGCATTTTCATAATTCTTAAAATTGATCTTGCAGGGCAGCCACAAATGATACCAATGAACACAGTAAGTAAACTGCAGTATTGAGATTGATGACCCTTTTCTGTAGCTGTATGCTGATCATTTTAACAACTGAAGCAGCGTCCCAAAATTGGGCCATAAAGGTCATTTCCAACTGCTCCATTTTGCTCTGAAGGGAGGCTGCTTCTTGTCAGGTCTCAGATGACTGGTTCATATCTTCTGACAGGTTTTGTAGGGCTTGCCATATTCTTTCATTGTTCTGACAAAGCGTTTGTAGAATCAGCATGGCTACTCCATCTCGTGTCAGAGACACTTGAGTGTCAAAAATCTCTGGCTTTCATCAGAGCTGCAGAAAAATTTGCTTCCAGCGATATGCTGAAGTTGAGCAGAAAGCATCTAGCAACTCTAGAAACCCAAAGAAATCAATTACATGGGAGCAGCTGTTAACACTGCTGACTCCCCACTAAGTTTAATGAATGTGCAGCTCATTAAACATAGTGCATAAGTGGGTTTACTCGCATTAGGTGCGTCTGCAGTCCATTGTATCATCCAGACATATTGCTGGCATCATATGGATTGCCCGTGGCAGTTAGAGATGTCCAAACCCAAGTTATTTTCCACAGCAAGCACAGTGTCTGCCAGACTTGCATCTGTATGGTTCTCCAGTGGCTCAAATCTAATGAATCATTCCACAATGTGTCCATCTGAATATGAAAGTCGACTGATACACATGCAACAGATCTGATGTTGAATCGACAATCACTGAAAAATATATTTGGCTTATTGCAGTTCTCTGGCTATTGAGTTTTTAACTTTCTGTCCCATCAAATCAATGGATTTGTCATAAATAGTTGATGACAGATAGGAGGTATTGCCTCCATCCTTGTGTCCAAACTTAGCCATATGATCAGCCAAAAATGGATCAAATTGAGTGATCAGTTCCAAAATCCCCAGAGAGTTTCCATTTATGTAGTGACCCAAACAGCTCATCTTCACCATGGAATGCAAGTCCACGCTCACTTAAAAACTTGGTAACTGCCACAACATGTTTCAGAACATCTCCTCAGTATTGGCATTGACAGAAATTGTCAAGTTAGATCTGCATCTACTGTACCTGTTGCCTTTACATGCCCCATCCATGCTAGTATAGTTTCAGTGTTCCAGACTTTTTTCATGTTCAGAAATGCATGCGGGTGTTTCCAGTCACTGACCCCTTCAGTAAAGGCATGCGATCTTGCTGATAAAATTTTGCAGGCAAAGCAGTAAACATTTCCAGCAGATGGTCAGTAAATAAGCCATTCCTGCATAACCACTTCACTGTTGTGCAGCCGATGTGAAAACAGATCTCTGGATAGCATCAGTCTCTTCCCAGCAATCACTCAAGCAGAAGCAGAGAAATGTGATATGTTTTTAATCTGAAAAGCAACTGAACCCTTAGTAATCCAAAAACTCCTGAAACCATCATCAATGTTACTCCACAATTCAGGATCATTGGTAAATCAATCTGCTTCAATAATATTTTTCTTGCCTTCATTCAAGCCGGACCCCCAAGTTATGATCCTCTTCCCGAGGGTCATCTGTAGCCAGTGCCACAGCTCCATCCGCATCTCGTACATCTGGACTATTAGTAGGCATGATAACTTCTACAATACCTCTTTGCAGCCGCACATTGTTAGACTCTGAAGCACCATTGGCTGGGCCGGGTTCATTGCCGCGCTGTCATCAAATAACTGTTGCTTCTCATAGTTCTCCGGCTCTTTGAAGAATTGGTTTATCTTCCCCAGCAAAGCCACCCCCTTCACCTCCCTTTCATTTTTCAGCTTTCTCTTAGCATACCCACTTAAAATAAATGACGGTTGCTAGAGGAATCCATAGCATTTAATTTACCACAGCAATGACCATTGGAGATATAGCAGTGTAAGGAGGTGGATGATGGAACTGCTGTTGAGCTCCTGCTGGTTCCTCACCTGCCCAAATTAACACTGACCTGACAATGACCAGTGGTTGTAAGTAGTATGTAGAACTGTTCTCTTGTCACTGTCACACACACTGTAGAAGAATCTGATCATCTACTTAACAGAATAATCACAAGTCAAGCGACACACTTCACATACACATACACCCATCTCTGGGCTGCCTGGGTGGCTGCTGCTGCCCGCTGGCTGTACAGTACAGGAAGAACAAAAAACACACACAAACGGTACCACCACCAACTTCTGACAAATAGCATAAGCTGTGTTCAAGCTTCCCGCCCCTCTGCCCTGCATGTGACCGTTACATGACCTGTTGAGTATCAGCTGACCCAGGCTGCCTCCTCTGCACTGCAGCCTGCTGTGCTTCTGCCCCATGCATTTATTTATTAGCTTTTGCTTATGGGGTAAGCACACTAGACAAGGAATGCCTATTTACATGTACAACCCGGGAGATTACAAGAGCATGGTTTACAGAACAGTGCAAGGGAATTACAACAATGTGAAATACAAGCAATGAGCAGGGTGATACAAATAAACAGATACAGGATGAACAGATAAGCATATACATCAAGCAAACAGTAGTTACATTTTGTGGAAATACTACAAGTGCAATTAACTAAATTAACTTAATCTGTCTAATAAAAAAACATTAAAAAAAAAATGACCAAATCCACCAGAAATGGAACCAGTAACCTGGCCCTCCCTGCTGCTGAAAGCCTTGCCAGGATGGCTATGACTACTGAAGCCCGCTGCCACCCCATTGTGACACTGTGTCAGGAGTGAGGTCAGAGTACCACACAATAATACCCCCCAAGTGCTTCAGCTCTGAACCATCTCAAGCTCAAAACAAGTTTGATCGAAACTGTATGTGTCACTCACTGCATGCGCTCTGCTGGCTACTGTCAGTGCTGTGGCTTACCTTACTCTTGATCTTGACTGTTGACGTTGAAGTCTTTCTTTGACTTGACTTGCTTCTTTAACTGCTGCCAGCCTGCCCAGCCCCATAGTGTACCACCTCCACTGCCAGACTGGCCCGGCTGGCCCTGATCACCAAGACCAAGTGACGGGACAGCTGAGAGAGAGCTTGTGCAATCACCGTGGTGCAGTAGAGACTCTGACTGATGTGCTGCTGGCAACATGATCCTTGGGCAGTTGCACAGTGCTGGTAAAACTTGCAGCAGTGATTTCCATGCTGGCTGCTGGCTCTAGTGAGAGCCACCCCTGTCCATCTCATTAACACCTCTGGCTTGACCTGCTGACTCTGCCATGTCCCGGCTGAACAACTGACTGTCAGTCAGTGTTGACTGCACAGCACAGCAGCAGCCAATCACTTGGAGCTTGTTACTTAAAGGGACCTCGTCTCCCCTCTACTCTGGCTCCCAGCATTTCCAGTACCTGCTGCCTGGGCTGAGTCGTTGGCCCTAATTTTGTTAGGGCCCCTGGGACCAGGCCCTCTAAGTCCATGCATTAATCCAGCCCTGCGAATAATATACTATCCTGTATTCAGAACCAGAATACTGAATAGCAGCACTATTCAGATGGTATTCTGATCAGCTTTCCTGTGGGATTTTAAGATCCCACAGGACTTGTTGGCCAATCGCTGAGCATTTGCCAACACCAGGTCTTGTGACTGCCACATTGCAGCAGAGAAAGACATGGTGGGGAGTGCTCAAAGAGTGGAAGAAATTAAGCACTAGCAAATTATATTTAGATCACAAAACATTTGTTTTTTTTATGGCTGTGGATGGAGCCTACACCCATCTTACTTTGGCTAGAAAAATGGAATTACCATGGAACACATTTTCTGGTACTTTTCAGTGTATTCTTCCATGACTGCAAATCTATATGGCAGTTAAAGTAATAGTCCCTTCTTTCCATTTAGAATGATTGACACAGAACTCCAAACTGTTTTTGTCTGAGAAAAAAATTGTGCACACATTCCAAACATGTAAATATCTTTAAAAATATTCTAGGTGTGCAAAAACCACCAGTGTGAAAGTTTTTCAGGGCAAAAAAACCTTTATATGAGGGTAGTCACCAATCCAAATTCTTTATATTTTGTAAAATGTGGTCTTACAGCCTCATTTTTTTGCTCTCAGAGTGACCACAGTAGGAGTCATGCCAAACAAATAAATATCTCAAAAATGTACAAGTTACCAATACACAACCAACATGAAAGTTGTTCAGGACAAAATGACCTTTCAAATGAGGGTAGTCACTAATTTGAATTAGATTTTCTTAAATATAGCCATCTAAAAGGTGAAAATTGTGAAGAAAAATGAAAATTCAGGTAATCGGATGACCATAGTTTAAAAAAATATAATTAGTGCAGCTTAATGAATAGGCTCATTTGAAAGATATGTCGTCCTGAACAACTTTCATAGGCTCATTTATGTGGAACGCATATACTTTTAGAGACAATTACATTTGTTTGGCATAACTCCTATGGCACTTCTAAACAGCCTCAGTTTTGCAAACCACTCCGCCAGTTAAGTGAAATTCTAGACCAAACCACCTTGTTCATCTTTTGTCATGCCTAATTTAAAGTGGACAGGAATTGACTACTTGTGTGCAGCTGTTTGAAATCTTTATTTTCATACATTATATTTATACCTCTAAAACGTCCCCATTTAACTGTGTCTAAATAAAAGCTGAAGCTGTCAGTTATGTTTTGCATTGTTTTCTTTGTATGGACATTCTGTGCAGTTCCTTTCATGGAATCAAGAATTTGGAGTTTTGACTAGGTCACTTCATGGTTTCAGAACCATGGGCACTGTACTAATAAGCTCATGCTAACATTTCTGAAACAGTGAATCCACAGAAAAATATGTTGCCATATTGGTCCTTGTAACATGATAGCCACAGAAACAGATGATTTGATACCTTTTATTGGACCAATGGAGTTGTTACAAAAGAACACAGGTGCTTTTAGTCTTCAGATTACACAAAATCCTTCATCAGAAAACACTGGCAGCTGTTTTAGAAGAACGTACTTTCTCAAAACCCAGATCATACAAAAACAAAAAAACAGATGAAAAGTTGTTAAGGACCCCACTGGTTAAAACTGCATTAAAAAAAAAAAAACACAGCACAATTTAAAGACATCAAAAGTTCCATCAAAAGAAAGCTATCCCTGACCCGGACACCAACAACGTTCACAGGGAGTGTAGGAACAAAACTAATTTGATTAAAAATATTTTATAATTATATTATTCTATTATTAATTACTATTCTATAGGCTTTATACTGGCCCAACTATAAGGGAGATATACAATAACTTCTGGTGAAATTCAATGTCCATATGAGTTTAGCTGTAAAAATAAAAACTTTGTATAGCTTTGGAAAACAAAAAAGGGATACAGTGTACATGAGACAACTTCAGAGGGGGAAAAAAGGTCTCTCTCTACTTTACCTTGTGAAATACTTCTCCCATATATGACAGATGAACTTCCTGCCTGAAGCCGAGACCAAGATTATTGCCATGGAAACTTGACATATATGAACATGTTTTTCTGTGCCAACCAGCTCCTGATACACCAGAAGTTTAATATAGATTTAAATACCTTAGTCTCATGAAATTAAGACTTCTATTCATAAAAAAAGGTTTAAAATAGTGCAAAGCCCAAATTCACAAATTTCAGAAATGTATGGATCTCTAAAGTGGCTGAATTTCAAAGCTGCAAGAGCTTTGTAATGCTTATTTATAAAATGTTATAGCACCAAACCAGTCTAAAATAAATGGACATGTTTGGTATCAAAAGAAAGCCGACCTTACCACCCTTCTAATGATGTGGATCTTGATTACCTAACAGCATCTGGTCACTTTGTGTTAAGTGATTGTTCAGTGTGCTCCAGACTGCATGTCGTCAAGCATCGTTAGACATAGACAAAGAATTACTTTCAGAAATAATTTTTTTCATGTTATACACTGTAAAAGTGACAGATAAGCAATACATATATCCTTTTGAACAGGAAAAAAATGTACTTCTGAAATCTGTAAACACTTTTTAGATATCTATAAAATAAGAACTTTTATAAGTTTTTTTTTTTTTATAAACTACAGACTGTATATTAGAATTAAAACTATCATGTTTGGTCTTAAACAAATCCTGATTGTGAGCTACATCTAAAAAATACAAGTTTTAAGTTTGTGCCAGAGTACACAGACACAAGAAACAGAGATTTATACAAAAACTTTATCTTAGACTAAAGCCATTTCTAAAAAAAAAAAAAAAAGTGATTTCTGGGTGGGGCTGAATGTCATTGTACATCATCTGCAAGGATCAGAGTTTGGTGATGATGTCATCCAACAGAAACATATAGGTAAATTAAGCTGAGCCCACCTCAGAACTGCCTGAGCCTTTGGTGTGCAAGGATCAATGTTGGCTGTCTTGACAATTATGGTGATCTTGGAACTTTTACTAGGTCAGAAGCCTGAATCCACACCTACTTGGGACCAGCATTTGGGCTGAAACATTGCAGCCACAAGGGGATGCTAAGGACAAGCTTGAAAGCCTGCATAACCCTGCAACAAAGTCCAGCTGCTAAAACTACCTAAAGGAAGGACTCTTTCCAATATTGGATGAACCAAGGCCTATGTTTTACATCCTGAGAATCTGGACTAAAAGTAATGTTTTAAAATTTCTGCTAAAAACCTGGATAAGAGACATACTTTGAATTTTACCAGCCAGCAAACCTGCAGTGATGCTGGATAGCAGTGAGTTCAGAGTTGCAAGTCTGAGAGCAGGAAGGAACTGGAACAGGAAAGAGTCAGAGTCCAGTTACCAAAACAACTTTGCTGTCCACAGGGAAATCCCTTCCTACAAACTGTTGTGCTGCCGAAATGCTAAAATCTTGCTGTCTGATTTTTCCCACCAAATCCTGATAAGTAACTTTTGATGATTCATGACATCAAGCAAGAAGGATCCAGCCTGCATTGCTTCACTGATGTCAAAAGATTCTACAGTTCTAGGTTAGAGGGGGGAAAAGCCTGAAGACTACAGCCAAGCCAAGTCACTGAAGGACTGTTATCATCCAAAATCAGAAGTTCTCACCAAGATTTTGAAAGTTAAAAAGAAGATGATGACCAAGGCTACAGATAACTAAAAATTTAAAGTATTATTTTAATTATTCCAATTTTGATACTTTAATTTGGCTATTTGGGGTGGTAACATAGTAATTTTTTGCTACAAAACCTTGGGTATATAGTTAAGCTAAAATTTAGACAAAGAAAGGCCTTCTTGCATGCTATAAAGTCTAAAAATGAGTCATACAAAAATATAATTTGAGACACTAGTGTAATGAGTTGCAAGTTCTCATACTAAAAAGGTAATGATACTAAGCATGCTGAAAGCCTAGTATATAATCAATGCCATTTTATTATGCTGAATATTGCTTATTCACTAAAATTGGTTTGAGTTTTACTTTCTTTGTGGTTTGTTTTTCTGAAATCTTTGTTGTCTATGTTTAGTTATGTTTACAATGTATATTTATGCTAATTATGAATATTTAGAATTTGTACATGAATAAAATATATATTTTTCATATTTCTAAGTGTGGCAAAAGTTACTGCCATCATCTTGAACCTGGAGAACAGGGAAGATATATTTGAATTTTATTATTTTGGTAATTTATGAACATTTTTAGGGGGTAAGGCTCAAGGTGAATCCAAGTGCTACATTATAAAAAGTGATATAAATTAGCCATTGTTCCAACAGGAGGGAAATTAAGATCACAAAAGGTATACTAACCAAAATGCACTCAATGGAAAAGTTGTAATTAGACATTGCTTGAAAAGATTTTTATGTTGCTTAAGTTATTTTCACTTTAAGTAGCATGAAGCAAGTAGTCGGAGACAGGCCAGATACAGCAACACAGGAGTATTTGGAATAAAGATACGTTTAAAATATTTTTAGAATGCAGTTAACAGGACATAACCCTACAAACAACTTGAGACAGTGGAATGAAAAGGTTGAGACACTGTAAAAATGTAAAATAAGATTGGGCCAAATATTGCGGCCGATTTCTGTATGTGAATAAAAAAAAAAGCAAGCTAGCTATCCCAAGATCAAATGTCACTGACTTGAAAGTTCACTCCCTGAGAAAAGCTATAAAACCAACTGAAGCTTCATTTTAAACTGTGTGTGTGTGTGTGTGTGTGTGTGTGTGTGTGTGTGTGTGTGTGTGTGTGTGTGTGTGTACTAGCATGAGTAAATGATTATGATTAAAAACCACAAGGAAAAATAAGATTAAGCAATACATAGTAAATAATGTTAAAAGTCATAAATATTAAAATAGCTGTGTTAAGTAAAAAATAGGTTAGAAGACAACCTGTCCTAGTGTAAATTAAGCATTCACCAGCTGTTTCACACAGTGGTTTCAAAGTTTACAGTGTTCTTACTGTTCAGATACATTTTTCTTAAACTCTGTGTAGAGTAAGTCCATACTACTCATTAACAAACTTACTGTCTTAAACATGATACAGCTGCAATTCTGTAACAAGAGACTAGTGTATGTGTCATTCAAAACCCAAACCTGAACACTGATCCCTTTGTAATTGAGATACTGTTATCCTAAATGCATCAACACACATCCATATACACCTAATTTGCTGTTGTATTAAATAACAGTTCTACAAATCTAAAACCAAAACAGACAGCTTCAGCCTTTATTCAGGCACAGTTAATTAGGGATCCTTTAGAGGCATGTGTGTACATAATTTATGAAAATAGACATTTCACACAGCTGCATATAAGTAATCAATTCTTGTCCCCTTTAACTCATTCACACCCAGTGTGTGTTTAGAACACTGGAGACAGAACTCCAAAATGCTTTTCTTTGAGAATCTTCCTAAGGCACTGTGCAGAATTCTTAGCACATGTGCACACATTCCAAACAAATCTAAAATTTCTTTAAAGCTATTCCAGGTGCACAAAAACAACCAGCCTAAAAAATGTTCAGGACAAAAAGACCTTTCAAAGTAGGGTAATCACTAACCTGAATTCCTTATATTTTGTAAAAGATGGTCATCTTATTACCAGTATTTCCATTTTTGATTTTACAAAACTCAAATTTCTGATGGCTATTTAAAAAAAAAAAATACAACACTATAAAGAATTTAGATTAGTGACTACCCTCATCTGAAATGCCTTTTTGTCCTGAACACAAAAATGTAAAATAATGCACTTTGGGAACAGAAATCCAGAGGCAGAGTACAACATGGGTGGAGTGGTATTGTAACATTAAGAAAGCACATTAAAAGCTTTTTTTTTTTTTCTCTCTTACAGTTGATTACTGTTTAACAATATTATGCATCTATGGCAATCACATCATTCCTTACTTGAAGTGAAAAGGGGGAGGGGGGTTGGAGACCAAAACTGACTCTGATGTGTTAAAAGCTACCATTTTTTTTAAACAAAAAAACAAAACAAAAAACACAACACACACACACACGGAAAGGTATCATTTCTAAAATGTGCAAATAAGCATGGGGACCACCTTTTCTTTTCCCTCCCAGAGCATGCCACCACTGGCAGCTACCACTTCAAGACTGCTACTACCTTCTCCTAATACAATCAGGGGAAACCAGAAGTAGTCTACCAGCACTGAGATCAATATGGTTAAGGCACATTTACCAGAAATTACTGCTTAGAAACAAATGAGAAAGTGACTGTGATGACCAGCAAGTCCCAGACTAGATCTTCAGTTTGTTAATAGTCTCCTCCAGAGTCAGATTTTTATGGCTGTGTGGGCTAAGTTCCACAGATGTTACACCTTCATCAGGTTTGTATAAGAGCACTGTGGAAGCACGTAACCAGATCGCTGTCTGATGTTCTGCCACAGTGCTCCGGCATAGTTTCCAGTGGTTCTGTTTATGCAGTGCTTCCCCTCCACGGGCTGCATAAACATACCCACTTCCTGGCAAACTACTTTTCCTTTCCACAACTGCAGAACTGATGGCCACTGTGTGCAACATGGTGGCGCCGACTTAAACTGCACATGCACGAGTATCATGCATACGTATGCAACCCCCACGCCACCTTTGGCTAGCTGACTCCCCCCTTAAAAGTACTGCCAACTACATGGCATACAATTTACTTTTGACAGAGCTACACACACGGTACTACCCCTAGCACTGGAGTGTATACCAGGCTCATCTAGAGGATGGGGGTGGGGGTACATACTAAAATGAAAGTTATTTACAACCAGGTCCAGGGGAGAGGATGCTAGGCGTATGCTAGACCTAACTGCTGAGGGGCCCCAATAACATTCACACTAGAAGCAATAAGTGGAATGTCCAAAGCAGTAACTGGGATTTTACAGTATAGCTTTATTTACAGGGTGGTCCCCCAAATATTTGTCATTGTAATACAGACACACACTCTTTTTCAGGACACTTTACTAGGCAGTGCTGTTTTCCACAAAAACATCTCTCTCTCGCTCTCTTCCCCCTCCCAAAGTGTACATCTATGGGATGTGCCACACACTTTAAAATCCTCCTGGTGCATAGTCTTTGCCCAGGGAACACTGGTACCCATCCATGAACCAGCTAGCCCTGCCTGAAACTCCAGATGGCGTTCCTCCCACCCTCTGCCCCAAACAGCCTCTGCCATTCCTTCAGGGTTACACCAAATGAGTCTCCAATCCCCAATGAACTGCTATAGATTCCCAACTTTAACTTTAAATTCAGCACAGTTGTGGTGAAAGGGGTCCTGGCCAGTGTGATTTAGCCTTATCTAGGGCACACAGACCTTAGACAACTCCCTCAAAGAACAGTCTCAAATTCTGTACTCACAGATTAGTTGTTCCTTCCTCCCAGTCATGGAAAGAACAAAAGGCACCTTTCTTTCTCTGGTAGCCATCAGATTCTACTCATTGTTCTTCCTTAATGCAGCTGTGAACTTCAGGACCTTCAGGGGATTGCCCCTTGGATCCATAAAAATTGCAGTCCCTCTCACTCTCCCTGAAGTGAAACTAAGAAGAGTCCTGCAGGCAAACTGAAGATGTTGCCAAACTAGGGTGAGAAACACCAGGGCTTCCTTTGAAAGAGCCCCAGTGGCAGACCAGCTGCCACTCCTCCGATTGCCACACTTGAACTTACTGATGAACATTCTAAGCCCCCCGGAAGCAGCCGACTTTAAAATGGTTATGCTGCTGCGAGAGTTCTAAACGACAACCATCCTTCTCTCAGGCTAGCAGAGTAAACAGTAATGTCATTATGTAGAAAGCCCCTAAAGAGCTCCCCACCAGCTGCCTTTTCCTACCTGCCTAAGACTAGAACTAATGGGATTCTAGTAACCCCAGGGGGACTGGATTGTTACACGTAGTTATGTCAGCACTGCCATGTTGCGCAAGGCTGACTCTGGGGCAAACTGCACATGTGCAAGTATCATGCATGTCACTGCATATTCATTTCACTGCTCTTGTCACTCCTAAAACTCTCCACAGCCATACTGGCTCTGACCAGAATTTGTTTTGTTAGTGTACTGTGTTTCTTAGTGCCTGGTACTAATGTCCTTCCCAAGAAATCATCTGATCTAGTGATTTATTTGCCAGGAGCTGTGCAAAAGAAACTTGCAGTTTCCTACAATGAAGTGATTTCACAGGCCTCTGTGCTGTGCTCTGTGGAGGTGAAGGAGCATACTGTGTTTCATAGTGCTAGGCTGGTACTAGTAGAGTCCCCCCAGAGAAATTGTCTGATCTAGTAATTTGCCATGAGCTGTTCAGAGCCAGAGAGACACTTGCAGTTTCACAGGCCACTGTGCTCTGTATGTGAAGGAAAAGACAATGTTACTGAAACGGTTTTATATCTATTAATTACAGTAATTCTAAATTGTAGCTCAACTGCTGTACTTATTTAAAAAAGTGTCTAATCTGGTGGTGTAAATAATTAGTATTCGGGGGGGTGGGGGGGGGGGTGCTCAGGTTTCATGAAAGCCAGTAGCAGCCAGCAGTCTCGGAGGGCATTCGGCTGACTGCATACCCACCGCCCACATTTTACGGCTAGGTAGCGACGCTGTGCAGTTGCAATGCGCGCACACACACACACACACACACACACACACACACACACCCCCACACCCCTTTTCCTGCTGCTTGCAAGGATTTTATTTTGTGCTAAAATAAAATCAGTACTTCAATCTGTACATTTAAAAATTAAAATTATTACTGTAGTTCTGCTGTAAAGATCGGTCTTTAAAAATACTGGTGGTGTAATCTGAGGTTGGGCTCTGGTTTCATGAAAATCAGTAGCAGCCAGCAGTCTCGGAAGGCAGTCAGTTGACTGAACTCCCACCCCCATAGTTTAGGGCCAGGTAGTGATGCCACACAGTTGCACTGTGCACACACCCTTGCCTGCCCTATGTGCTGCTTGCAAGAATTTTTTTGTGCTAAACTAAAATCAGTACTTCTGCATATTTACAAATTATTACAGTACTTGAGTGTTTAGCAATTGTTGGCATAGACAATGGCAGATAGAGGTGGTTTAAAAAAAAAAAAAAAAAAACACACACCACCACCACGGTCCAGTTCACACAAATCTACAATGGAGGAACAGGTTGGTGATGGTGAACCTGATGTGAGAGATTGTCAGGCCATATTAGACCCCCAAAATTATTGTTTACCCCTTCCAAGCCTATTTCTTCCAGCAGCAGTAGTACTATGGCTGGCACTGGAGAAATACTACAAGAAGCACAAGCACAAGCAGAAGAACACTGTTCTTGACTCCCACAACCACCAATGTATCCTCATCTCATCAGTACCCTCACATCTGTTGTCACCACCACCACCGAGACCCTGTCTTCCACAACTGGCAGCATGACTACTACAGCCAGTCCTGCAACTGTGATTGTCACTCCAGCCACTACTGATTATGAACCCTGCCACTACTGTAACACTATCACCACAGTCTGTTATCCCTGCCACGGTGAATATTACTAGTATGACCACTGCAGTTGATTCAGTTATGTCTCCTGCTTCTCAGCACTCCTGAAAAAGTTGTAAGGAGGACCAGTCATCTGGTTGAGCATTTCCCACATGAATTGCCCAGTGACATGTCATCATCTTCATCAGAGGCAAATGTGAGTGACTTGGAGACTGCGGCAGAGTATGCTATGTACCTTGTGGACAGGGAAAAGAAAAAAAAAAAAAAAAAGATGTCTGGCAAAGGAGCCTCTAGGAGTAAGACTAGTATAAGTAGCAGTAAGCATAAGGGCCCCCCCCAACCCAAGAAAACCAAACATGCAACACTGATGTTTCTTTGGCAGGCTCTGTCATAGCCTGAAGGACAGCCAAGTGATGGCATCACTGGCATGGCACCATCAGGGCCAGTGGTCACAGGTCAAGAACATGGACAAGATAGGCACATCTGTTGAAAAAACTAGGGGATGTGGTGCTACCAGAATCACTGGTAACCGCAGTGTTAAGAGTGTTGTGTGGCTGCATTTCACTGTGTTAGAGGACACAAGGAAGGCAATCTTGTCTAGTTGCAACAGCACTATAAGCCAAGGGAAATCACTCTCCAACTTAAACATATCATTATAGAACCACTTGAGGCTTAAGCACCCTCAACTGTATCAAAGCTCATCTGGGTCTGGATGGATCTGGACCCTTGGTTTTTACCAAGGCCAAACCGCTCCAGTGGACAGGCATGTAGTGTTGGCAGTGGTGATGGTACCAAAAGATCTGATTTCAAGCAACCCAGTGGTCACAGCACTCCTTCCCCCTCATCAACACAGTCCCCTCTACTCTGGTCACTTCGGACTCCAGTGATACTACAAGGCAGAGTCATCAGCACTTTGCACACCACTGGTAAAGCGGTCCACATTGATGTCTCCTGTGGCAGTTCCAATAATGGATGTTCTGCATTCACAAACAAAGTATCATGCCTCACATCCAACAGCACAGTAAATCACACAGCTGATTGTAGAGGTGATGGTGTTAGATCTTCAGCCTCTCTCAGTTGTGGAAGATACTGACTTCCGATGGCTTCTCAACTATTTGCACCCACGTTATCAGATACCATCTCGTGCTACATTTTCTCAAAGTGTATTGCCACAACTATATGATGGCGTACAATCTGCTGTTGCTGCTCTGCTTGCAGACACTGTTAGTGGTGTTTTCCACTGCACGTCGGATATCTGGACTAGCGATAACGCTCCACATGCCTGTCACTCCTTAACTGCACACTGGTGTGTGCAACAGCCTGCTGCTGTTTCTGATGCATCACCTTGTGGATCACCCTTGCCACACACACACACACACACACACACACACACACACACACAGATGGAGGAAGACCAGAGAGCACATAATATTCTCACATTCCTGCAAGACATGTTGTGGTCTTGGACTGACATTAACACTAATTTAAAATTTTACTTTTTTTTTTTTGGTTACAGACAAAGGATAAACATGGTGAAAGCCATCAACGACAGCCATTTTGTGAGTATTTGTTGTTTTGCGACACACACACACACACACACACACACACACACACACACACACACACACACACACACACACACTGAATTTAGTGGTGACTCATGCACTGCGTAACAGTACTAGGATCAGCAACATATCCACAGCCCGTTCCATCTGCTGCCATTTCCATCACTCTGTAAAAGCCACTAACAAATTACGAGAAGTTCAGGAATGCCATGGTCTGCCCCAACATCATGTAATACCAAGATACATATGAAATGCCAGCAGAAACAGACCTCATGGTGTATAGAGAGTCTGCTCAATTGTGCAGCTAGCCCCTCAACTTGCAGCTGCCCCATCCTCCCCTCCTCATAACCACCCCACCCTGTCCCACCCTCTCAAATGCTCCCACTGTTCTACATGATACCACCTCCTCAGGCAGGGTCTTCCACTTATCTCCCACCCTTTCTGTGAAAAACTGTATCCCGATTTCCCTCCTGAATCTCCCCCCTCCAATCTCAGCTGATGCCCTCTCGTGTTCCTCCCCCTTCTGAGCTGAAGAACCCCTTCTGTATTAATCCTGTTAATACCCTTTAGGTACTTAAAAGTTTTGATCTTTTTGCAACAGCAAACAGCACTCTGTGGAATTCTTCATACCTGATGCTCTTATGACTGCTGGAGCAAAAAAAGGGCACTACACGAAATGTCTATGGAGGCAGACATTGGAGGGGTCCCAGGACATCATGATTAGTTAGTGTTTGAGGGCATGGTGAAGGTTCTTGCACCATTTGAGAGGAGTATATGTGGCCCAAGTGCTACCACAGCCATACTTTGCCAGGTTATCCCAGCTGTGCATATTTGCAAAAGATCGTTACAACGGTTTTTGGCTGACAATGCAATGAGTACACAAGAGGTCATAGAGCTTATTATTCATCTTGATGTAAGGTTCACCACAGTCATGGGAAACTTCCATCACTTATTTGCTACCATGTTGGACCCTAGGTTCAAATGAGAAGTCCTTCATTTAGCCAGGGACAGCCACGGGGACTTATTTTAGGCAACAGCTGAGTAAAGAGTTAAATAGTAACATGCAGGCAGTGAGACACTTGGAAGGGGAAGATGATGCTCCAATTCAGGTTTCTGAGGGAGAGAAACAGGCATGTGGTGGTTTTGAATCGGATGGTACTGGAGGAGACAGGGAAAGACTGCATAGTGGCAGTGCAGAGGAGAGTGACTGGGCATTACTCAGCACATCATTGCATCAACAGCAACACAGTCTCAGCCTCTCTTTGCAGAAAATTTACTTAATGGCTACTTTGCAAAATCAATTGATACATTTAAAGTTGATCCACTGGGCTACTGGATTCAGAAAATGAACTCCTCTCCTCACCTGGCACAACTTGATTTAAAATACCTAAGCTGCCCTCCTACAAGTGTGCCATCTGAGAGGGTATTTAGCACTGCTGGTGACATTGTTGACCCACACTGTTCCAAGCTGGACCTTCAACATGTTGAAAAACTAGTGTTCATTAAGCTAAACTTGCCAGTAGTTGGCTAAAATATGATCTGCCCACATAAAATTGGTGGTACAGTACTGTTCTCGATCTGCCTAATGTTACGAGTGTAATTTTGTTTGGCTCACCTTTCTTTTTTCTATCACAGTAAATATAGTTTAAAGGGCAACTCTCCACTCCCTGGCATACAACCATAGGACCACCATGAGGCCCCTCTTAAACTAGAAGCATTTAAATACTGCATCATGTTTTAGTGCGTCTACTATTGTATACTTTAGGTTACTAATTATCTGTTGGTAAAAAAGGACTGCTTGGCCCACACAGTCTGCCCAGATTGTCCATCCCTGCCATATTGGTCTCTTCTGCAGACCCTAAAGCAACCCTGCTGCCTCCCTGCCCATTTTCAAATACACCCTTATGCCCATCTCACACATGCTTGAAGCCCCACACTGTTTTCATTGCCATCACTTATGCAGACAGTCTGCGTCAGGCACCTACTATGCCTTCTGTGAATAAATATTTCTTTACATCTGTCTTAAACTCCCCTTCAGCTTCATCATATGCCCCCATTGCCCCCCGGTACTTGTGCTTTCTCTCATTTGAAATAGACTCCCCCATGTGCCCTGTCTTCACCCCGTAAGGTGCTTGTATAGGTCTTGTTCATGGCACATCTCGTTCTCCTCTCTTCTAGGGTGCACATACCATGCACTTGCACCAATGCCATTCTAGCTGCCCTAGACAAGTCACAAGACATCACTCATCTACAGCCTTTGGTCAGTCTAGGATGATGGTCACCTGACCACTGACCAGTGCAGTAGTTTGTTGCCTTTATGGCCTGCTGAAAAGCTGTTAGGGGTGTTCGTGGCAGAATTAACTGTTGTACTTCAAAGGGAAAGAAGTGGTGGACTTCAACAGTGTTACAATGTCAAAAAAAAAAAAAAACCACACTTAGTTGGGGTTGTATAACGAATAGCTGGAGTCCCAATTATGAATATTCGTCTGAATATTTGAAGTAAGGTATTCGCACACCCTTGCTTTTTACTTGGTCTGATAACAGACCTTGGGTTCCATTGGGCTGGCCCTCTGAAGTCTCAATGTTAAGGAGGTCCGAATCAGGAATGTCAAGTTTTTCATGAATAAGCTCGCCAAATTCTGTGGTGTGAGCTCCTTCTGGAAGCCCATATAGCCATAGGTTTTTCCTCTATTCTACCCTCCAGATAGATGAACTTTTGTTCCAGTTGAATCTACTTAAGATACACAGAGCATCAGAACAGTCATTGTATCAGATAGTTTGCCTCCCCGTTTAGCTTATCGAGTTCTACAGTCAGCATTTGTATAGAGCCAATTATTTCTGCATGAAAGTTCTTGAATTCAGCTAACAGTTGTGCATTTGTAATTTCTTGTTCCTCCAGGCACCCTTTGCCACGAGGGGACAAGTTCGCACTTGAAGCTGGAGTGGAGGAGTCAAGTGGGAAGGACATTTGGCATCCAAATTGGCTGCCTGGTGTACTGCTTGCTCATTTTTCTTTCAGCCTCCCATGGTAGGTATGTCACATCCATCTTTTAACCAGTTTTATGTAGTTTGCAGAGTTTTGAAAGTTTTTTATTTTTATGCGTTTTGATCCGTCTCATCTCGGAGCTCAGTTTCTTTAGTGTATGTCGGAGGTAACAATCGCATGAAGTGCCTTCCATGCTTTTCTGTGCTCTTATTTTTCTTTTCTCTCTGTTCTGTTCATTGACGCCAGTTTCTTAACCTTGACACTCTCTCCTCTCTCTCTCTCTCTCTCTCTCTCTCTCTCTCTCACACAATTTGGCTATCCTCCTCAGCCTGTTTTCTGGCTGTCCTCTTGTCCTGTCCACCTACACTGCCCTCCATCTGCCCCCGCTCAGTTTTACACCTCCTTTCCTCTAACAGTTTTCTGCAGCAGTGCAAGCTGCTTAGACGGGCTACTTTCTGTATGGCAACTGTGTCTGTTATAAGCAAGTCTCCATTTTAACCAATAGACTTTTTTTTTTTTTTTTTTTAAGCAGCGAGACACAACCCCAGGTAGGCCCACATACAGTACAAGAGATGCATCATAGCAACATGTTACCGGTATTCGATCTCCAGAATGGTTCTTCTCCCGGATAAGCCCCCTCCTAAATCATCGGTTTGCTCCAACAAAACGAATAAAGATACTGATCAATTTAAAATTGGTTTAAAGCTTAGAATCACATATACCAGCCTTATGCTCCACACCAGTCTCTTACCCACTTTCAGCCTTTAACTACTTTGGAAATGAAAACACATGCCAGTATCCCTCCTGCTTACAGTATCAGTGACCCAGCATTTACTCCACTGTCCTAGGTCTCCTTTCTACAAGAAAACAGTTCTGACAACTTGTACCAGCAAATCAGTATGTGCCCCAGTGTACTTCCCACTTCAGCATCTCCTCTTAGTTGCACCATACTCTACTGACATCTTCTTGGGATTCTGCACCCATCATGACCAATCAGGTCACTCTCTCACCCATGCAGGGCAGGGATTGCAAGTTTCAGGATCACTGCTCATGGCATCCACTTGTAAGCTCCCCCAATTTTGAAGGTTTACCAGCACTGCCGCATGGTTGCCCAAAACTTTACGCTTCGGCCACCGTGACTACCATGGGGGGCCTGGTAGGGTAGCAGTGTCACTATCTGGGAGCCCTGGTGGGATGCAGAGCAGAGCTTCACCTTGTCACTCCATGGCCATTGCAACCAGTCACTGGCAGAGGGCAGAAATGAAAACAGGAGCAGCTAGTTCCATTTCCCCAGCCCAGGAGCCGAAGAGAGACCGGGAAACAGGACTGGATGGAGTGCGTCAGCAATGTCATTTGCTGCGCATGTGCAGAAGAGCGAATTTTTGGGGTCGGAGCACCAAGAGTAAAAAAAAAAAAAAAAATAATCGAATTGGGGGCAGGCTCCAAGGCAGCCAATGAAGCTGGGAAACAGTGAAAGCATGCCATTAAGCACAGAAGGAAAGGTTTCCCAGCTCCAGGGTAGGGCAGTGGGACTAAGAAAAAAATAAGTAAATATCAAACGAGTGCATTGCAACAGCAGGCAGAGCAGCTCAGCCAGCCATCTTTCATGTAAGAATACCAGACTCTGAAACAGGCTTAGTGCCAGTGTCTTTAAGAACCTCCCTTGTCCCAGGTTGGTAGGTGGGGGCAAGGTAGCAATAAATCAACTTTGAGGGACTTCATTCTAGCATCTGCAAGCTGCCAAAGACAAGAGCAGTAATGTAAACAAAGATGGTGGCCTAAGTTCCCAGAGCCACAAAGCACTATGGAAAGGGGGGGGGCAAAGGTCTGATCCAATTTGCCTGTAAATATTAGCCTATCAGAGAGCAGCTCGTGCTAGAGATGGTCTCTGCCTGTGTATCAGCCTGACCAATCAGGCATTGAGTTTCAGCATGCATAAAAGGGACCGTTTCCCAAGACGTGAGATAGTTGAGTCAGCCCTCGGGGAGAAGAAAGAGTGTCAAGGCATTGGCCACTGTGCCACAGTCCATCCAGGCTTGGCCTGCCTGGCAGACTTAGATGTACAGAGATCCCGGTATGAAATGCAAGAGAGAAGTTTTCATCAAAAAAAAAAAAAACTTTAAAGTTGGAGCTGGGGCTTCTCTGCTTCCACAGACTTTCCCAGTCAGGGGAACTGGCTCCTACAGCATCTCCAGTCCAGGAAAGTACCAGTTTTCATCCACGTCCACAGCCTCTGCTAGTCAAGCAGAGACAGAACAGTTACGTACTTACCATAACAGTAGATCTTCAACAGAATTTCTTTCATCAGGCCACACTTATTGAACAATAGCCATCAGGCACTAGGACCACATGGAAACATTTTGCAAGTAGTCCACTTCAGGGATGCTCATGACGATGTCCTAAGTTGGCTCTTCCTATATAAACATGGGCAGCCCCTTCCCTCCTCAGTTCCTTGCCAGAGATCATGCTCAGAGGACCACCTTATAGGGAATCAGAAAGGGAGCTATGACTCTGTTGACCAGGCGAGGTAGAAGACCACTGGCAAAACCCCATGTAGAAGGAGCCCCTCAGGAAGTAGGGGATGGAGGGTGGGATGGCATGGCCTGATGCATTCTCGTGGAGCTTTATTACAGTAAGTACATCAATGTTCTATTATCTTCGAAGATCTCCCCTTCATCAGGCTACAGCTCTGGAATGACTGCCAAGCAGTCCTGACAGAGAAAGTCTAAGTGGCTGGGGCCTAAGAAAGTAGGCCCTGAAGCACAGCTAGGTCAAAGCCTGCCCTTTTCTTTGAGGCAATGTCCAGTCTGTAATGTTTAGTAAACTATGTGGACAGTACTCGAAGTAGCAGGTGCACAAATCTCAGCAACAGACACATTCCTGAAACAGGCAACAGAAGTGGCCATGCCTCCAGTGGAGTGGCCACAAACAATCCCAGGAAGATCCTTACCATACTTCCTATAACAGAAAGTGATACAGTTGGCCAACTATCTGGACAAGCACTGTTAAGAAACAGGAACACACTTTTTCTCAGGAATGAAGAAAACAAAAAGCTGCGAGGACTTCCTGCAGTCCTTTGTATGGTGTACATAGTACCAGAGTATTCTATGTACATCTAAAGTATAGAGCAACGCTTCCCCCTGGATTGGTTTGCTCAAGAAAATAAACTGGCAGGTGGATGGTTTGATTCAGGGTAAACTCAGACACCACCTTTGGTAGAAACTTAGGATTGGTACACAAAGACACCCTGTCTTTGTGAAAAATCAAATAAGGTGGCTCACACATTACAACCTGAAGCTCTGGAATTCTTTGAGCTGAAGTAATAGCAGCCAACAATAATGCTTTCCACTACAGAAAGCACAGGTCTCAAGTCATAGCTGGCTCAAAAAGGAGCCAAAGTAAGCTTTTCCAACACAAAATTCAGATCCTAAGCTGGGACAGGATTGCAGATAGACTTCAAGTGCAGAATGCCTCAAAAATGTATGAGCCATCTCCAGCTGCGCAACCACGTGACCCTCAATCCTCATGGAAGGCTGAAATGGCAGCCACGTGCACCTTAATAGAAGAGTATTGTAGGCTTGCATCAGATAAGGACAGCAAGTACTCTAGAACCTGGTTTACTGGACAGGTAAAAGAATCCAGTTGGTGAGAAGCAGCCCACAAACCAAACTGCTTCCACTTCATGGAGTAAGTGGTTCTGGTGGAAGGCTTCCTGGCAGCCATCAAGACTTCAGACACCTTTTGGGACACTGCAAACCTGGCAATGGCTGTCTCTTTAGGAGCCATGCATGGAGGTGGAGTGACTTAAGGTCTGGATGGATCAGAGTTCCCTGCTCCTGTGACAGAAGACCCCGGTATAATGGCAGGGGTACTGGAGGTTCCACCACCAACTGTTGCAGTAAGGGGAACCAAATCTGACGAAGCCACAGTGGGGCAAGGAGCATCAGAGAGATCCCCTCCATTTGAAGTTTGATTAGTACTCTCTGGATTACATGGAAGGGAGGAAAGGCATATGGGAACCTCCCTTTCCAAAAGAAAGTGCCAATACGTTTCGTTAAATAACTCCAGGTCCTGGAGCGAGGGAGTTGAAAAGCAGCAGTTTTGCATTGTGTGGGGACACAAAAAGGTTCAACTCTGGATGACCCCATCTGTCGAACAGGTCTTCTACAACAGATCAACAGCTCCCACTTGTGCATCATGGACTGCGACTGGTTTAGTCTGTTTACCAAGACGTTTTGGGCCCCTGGAACATGCACAACTGATAGTTCTAGACCATGTTCCAGAGCCCAATACCAAGCTTTCATTGCCTCCCTGCACAGAAGATAGGAAGGAGTCCCTCCCTGCTTGTTGATGTAGTGCATCACATTTATGTTGCCAGAGAGATATGGACCTGGAAGGCCGGTAGGCCATACAGAACAGCTCTCATTTCTAGGACATTTCTGTGGAGGATGCTCTCCACTTTCATCCATGTTCCCTGTGTCTGATGAAGCCATAGATGTGCCCCCAACCCCAGCCCATCCCAGAGGAATCTGTGGTGAGAAATATGAGGGAAAGGGATCAGGAAAGGAACCACCTTCAGCAAGTGGGTGGGTTCCAACCACCACTTAAAATATTTTTCTGACAGGAGGTTACTAGAACTTTTCTTCTAGATCTGTGAATTGATCCCACTTGACTCTTGGTGTCCACCGTGGGATCCTCATGTGCAGCCTTGCCAGTGGTACTGTGGTAATGGCTGCTGCTATCACACCTAGGAGTAATGTCCTGGCTGTGACATTCCTGTTGTAGACCCTCTGGACTTGTGCTGTCAGATGCTCAGCCCTGTCCTGTGGCAGGAAGGCTAGGCCTTGGGTTGTATCCCAAATTGCCCTATGTGCTGCAGACGTTAGAAAGGGTCAGGAATGACTTTGGCATGTTGATAGTAATCCCTAGAGCACTGAACAGGTGTCTGGTGCTTTCTAGGGTGTGGGAAAACTACTTCTTGGAGTGAGCTTGGAGACGCCAGTTGTCCAGGTATGGGAAGACGTATAGGCCTTCCCTGTGGAGAGCTACTGCCAAGCATTTGGTAAATACCTGTGGCACAGATGACAAGCCAAAGAGCAATACTCTGAACCGGTAGTAATTCTCCTTGAAATGGGAACCTTAGAGGTTTCCTGCGCAAGTTGCAGATTTTGATTTGCAGGCAAGTATCCTGCATATCTAGGGAGCAAATCCAGTCCCCTGCTTGCAGTAGTGGAAGCAGGCCTTGCAGTGTAACCATTCTGAACTTCTTGTATTCCATAAAGAAGTTCACATCCCAGAGATCTAGAATGGGTCTCAAGTCTTTTCTGCATTTTGGAACTAGAAAGAACCAAGACTAGAACCCTGTGTATTCCTTTGTTCCAAGGGGACAGGTTCTATTGTCCTTTTTCGAAGCAGGGTGTGAATTTCCTCCAGGAACAATGAAATGTGTTCTGGAGGATAACGGGAAGGCACTGGTGGATGGTCTATAAGTAGTTCCAGAAGCTCCACAGCATGGTCTTGTGCTATTATCTGCTGTACCCAGGCATCTGAAGTTACCTTTCTCCACTGGTCCAGGTGGAGAGAAAGGAGACCCCCAACCACCACCTCTGGAGGCACAGGTGGTGGGGGTGTAGGAAAGAGTCAGGCAGAGCTGGTTGCTGTGGCTGTTGCTACAGTGACAGCTCTAAGGGCTTTTGAGTAGGCACCTGTTGGGGGTAAGATTGCTGTTGCTCTACCCTTGCCCTGTACAATGGTTGCAGACCTATGTCCAGTAGTGGCTGGATAAAAGGGTACCCCTGCCTAAGTCTAGGCTGGGTATGATGCATGGAATGTATGAATTTTAGGGTTCTAGCCAAATCTTGTCAGTTGGAGAGAATGTCCTGTGTATCTACTCCAAACAGCTTGTATCCACTGAATGGTGCATTGAGGATGGACTACTGAACATCATTAGCAAAGCCAGCCACTCTGAGGCAAATAGCAGAGGCACCTGTCCTGGCTGAGGCATCAGAAATATCACAGATGAATCGTAGGCAATATTTACCTACGTTGGGACCTGCAGACAGGGTATTAATATCTCCTGTTCAGTAGTGCTCTCTGGGAGGGAGTGGGTGGATGCTTTGGCCTTCCTCCAAAGAGTATTCTGGTATTTTACCATTTCTGTTTGGCAGTTTTCAATCCTTAGCCCTAGAGATACTGAAGCAAAAGTCTTTTTGCAAAAGATACCAAGTTTTCTAGATTCCTTGTCAGGAGGAAGGGAAGGGAACTATGGTGCTCTGGTGCCCTAGATCCATCATGAGCTGCACTGATGACCACTGAATCCACCTCTGCCTGGCAAAAATAAAAAAAAGGCTTGCCTGAGGGGGGGCCTGGTACAGCTCATCTGCCTTCCTTGGTATGGCAGGTATCATGTTAGGTCTGTGCCTGACAGTTAAGGTGGCATTCTCTAGGACTGGCAGGAAGGGAGAACTATTGATGGAGTATCAGGCAATTCTAAGAAGTCCCATCAAGTCCTTAGTAATAATATCCTGCTCCTCTGCATCAAATCCCATTGCAGACAGGAGCTCCCGCATCATTGTGATGAAGAAGGGGTCTTCAGGGGGAGACCCTGGGGGTATAAACCACAGAGTCTTTACTCCAAGTAGATGACCTGAGAACTAGTTCTCAGTTTTCCCAGAAATTTCTCTCCCTCTCCCTCCTCCACAAGTTCTGGATTACATTCTTGGTCCTCATTGACGTGGTCTGGAGGATGCAGTGGTGGAGCTGAAGAAGCAGTTGACAGCCTAAAGGGTATCTGGTGCATCGATCTGGCAGGCATCGATGTGGGGTTTGCTGTGGGGAACCAATCAGTTGAAAGATCGATGGAGGAAGAGGTAGCAGGTGTTTAAGGATGTTTGTAAAAGGACACTAGAACCACCTTAACATTGGTGTCCGTGTTTGTGTCAATGGGAACTCTGGCAGATGTCAACAGGGTAGGCAAGGACCCCAATGTTGACTGTGACACACCAGCTGTGATAGGCCTGGAGGCGCTAGAGGCTGACCCAGCCATGTTGACAATTTCGGCGATGGGCTGCGTCACCGCCAGAGCAGTCAATGGGCCAGAGGAAGTTGTATCTGAATGAATGGGTGACTTACAGCGTACATTGGAGGTCCTTGCCTTTTCTTTCAGCCTATCCCTGTGTTTGTGAGATGGTGAGACAGAGACATTCTCCTGGGATTTGGATCCTTTGATCTCGAGGAATGGGCCAGCGATGTGGTGGGGGGTTTCCTAGTGGAGTTTCTTCTCCATTCGGGCTAAGCACTGTTTCAACAAGTGTTTTTATAAAGGACCTTTTCTGCACCGCTGTGTGGCTGTATTACAGCCTTTACAAAAGTCAGGTGTCTCTTGACGTCATGGTCCGGGTAGAGACAACACATGTAGGGGTTGTGAGAGTCTTTTGAATAAATTGTCACACACACACACACACACACACACACACACACACACACACACACCAAAAGCTTGGATGGCGATGGTTCTGGAGAGGACATACATGCTGCCAAAAATCTAAAAAGTGATTATTTGTACTGTGAGAAAACCTAGTATTAGCAACAGCATTTCTGTAGCAGGTTCTATGAGAATGGTTGACAGAGGGAAAAGAACGGAGGAGGGAAGGGGCCACCTGTATTTATATAGGAAGAGCTGATGTAGGACATCGCTATAGGTTGCCTCTAATAGTGTATTGCTTGCAAAAAGTTTCCATGTGGTCCTAGTGCCTGACAGCTATTGTTCCAAAGGTGTGGCCTGATGAAAGCGATACCCTCTGAGTAGATAGATGTGAGGTGGAGGAAAGCCAGTCAGTCAGTCTTGGGAAAACAGCATCCCAGCAGGGAGCACCACATCCAGTCAGCCTGTTCCAGAAGTAGCATTTGAGCATCAGAATCGTTAGTAAAACCTAGGGATGAACCTTGCAACTGGGGTAAGAGGTCAGTGTGTCAGGAGTTGAGGGAAAAGCCCTGGGCAGGACTATGCCACTGTGAGAAGCCCAGGCTGAAGACCCACCAAGGCCAGCTAGTCAAAATCCCATTTGAATTACAAATAAGGGCACCTTTTGCAAGTATTGTACCAGTCAGCAGTTTGTGTTCCGCAACAGTGTGCTTATAAGTGTAACCACCCAGTCCCCTGGTGTTACTAGAATCTCATTAGTACTAGTCTTAGGCAGGTAGAAAAAACAACTGGTAGGAAGCTCATTAGGGGCTTCTTACACAATGACATTGTTTACTCTTCTAACCTGAGAAAGGGATGTTTAAGTCATTTTGAACTGTCACAGCAGCATAACCATTTTTTGAGTCAGCTGCTCAGGGGAAGTTTAGAATGCTCAGTTAGTCTGAGTTAGTGTCACAGTGGCATGTGGTCTGCCAGTGGGGCTCTGAAAAGGGAGCCCTGGTCTTTTCTCACCCTAGTTTTGGAAAAAATCCTCAGTTTGCCTGTGAAGTGGTGGAAACAGTTTGCCAGCAGGACTCTAGCTTCACTCAGAGGGGAGTGAACGGGACTGCAACATCTAGTGGATCCAGGGGGCAATCCCCTGAAGTTTCAGCTTCATTGAAGGAGGACTGTAATGGAATCTGACAAGCTACCAGAGGAATAGGTGCCTTTCTGTTGTTCCTTTCCAGGACTTGGAGGAAGGAGCAACTGTTCTGAGAGTACAGAATTGGAGACAAGTTCTCATTTAGGAGGTTGTCTGGGGTGTGTGTGCCCAAGATAAGGCTAGATCACACTGACCAGGATCCCTTTTCACCTCAGGGTGTTAATTTGAAGTAAAGTTGTCTTTAGCAATTCAGTGGGGACTGAAGGCTTCTTTTGGTGCAACCCTGAAGGAATGGCAGAGACTGTATTTGGGGCAAACGGTGGAAACGCCATCTGGAGTTTCAATGCAGAGCTAACTGGTCTGTTGATGGGTACCAAGGTCCCCTGGGTAAAGGCCAATGCCCAGGATGAATTTTAATATGTTGCTCAGGTCACTGGTTATGTTAGCAATGGAAATGTGTTTTGGAAATGGCTCAAGTATGTAGTTCAGGCCATGAGCACTTTGGAAAACAGATAGAGATGTTTCTGTGGAAAACTGAACTGCCTAGCAAATGTGTTTCTGGAAAATGAGTGCATCCATTTTGCCATGACCAGCTACTGAGGGTTCACTTGTGCTTTAGTAACATCTGTGATTAAAGTGATACTGCACAATCCCAGTTACTGCTTTGGACATTCAGCTTATTGCTTCTGTGTGAATGTTATTGGGGCCCCTCAGCAGTTAGGTCTAGCATACGCCTAGCATCCTCTCCCTTGGCTCTGGCTGTAAAACGCAAAGATTTTTCGGTATTGTACCCCCACCCCTGTCCCCCGTCCTTTAGATGATGAGCCTGGTATATACTAAAGTTAGAGGTGGTACCATTTTGAGTAATTCTGCCAAGAGTAACTTTCATGCCATGATTTGGGCACTGGTTCTTTTGCGGGGTGCCAGCTGGGAAAAGTAGCAAGGGGGTTACACAAGTACTTTTCCTGAAGCTGTTTAAGTGTGCCACCGAGCTTTACCCTGCTAGCAGCATCAGCGTCCCCAGTGTGGCATCTCCAGGGTCTTAGTGAATCAGTGTAGGGGGGTCTTTTTGGGGTTGTCAACCCTAATGCTCATACCTTCCCCCCAGACTGTAGCCTCCTGCCTCAAGCACAAGGTACAGCTCCAAGCCACTGTCTCATACTGATACAATATCAAAGGTAGAGAACTATGTCTTGCAATATGTTGCCAACACAATCTGTGGTAGCTTTCCTCATGCAGGGAGAAAAGAGATCATATCTGACATTTGTTCAGGAACAGGGTGGGAATTAGAGTTGATACCCCAACGGAGTCCAAAAACCCTAATTTTTTTCCTTTTGCTGCGGGGGTTATTAAAGTTGGAAACTAATGCCACATTTCTCTACTTTTGTGGTATTAACTTGAACCCTACCTGGGGCATGATTCACAAATCTTTGCCCTGGCACAAACCCAGTTTGCACATCAAACTGGTGTTTGTGTGGAGTTGCTATTCACAAAAGCCCAGTTTGTGCTAGCAAAGTGGGTTTGCACCGGGCAACGTTTTGAGGGGGCTGCAATGCAAATGAGGGGGAGGATACCTGCATATCTGCACAGTCCCATTCACAAACCATTTTCTCCAGGCAAGGGCCTTTTGCAGAGGTCCGTTTATGTGGAAAAATACCGCCAAGCCAGACCTGGCGGTATGTCCGCACAACCCTTGTGGTTGAGGAGGTACTGCGCCCCCCCCTTCAAAAATCTCCACCCCAGTATAATAATTCTAAATATCTCTGTTAGTCTAGTGGTCCCTCCCTCCTCCCCTATTCTCAGAGTGCCTTGCCCGTATAATAAATTCCTGGTAGTCCAGTGGTTCCTCCCTCCTTCTCCCCCAATAGATTCATAGAAGTGTGACAGCAGAAAAGGACCAAACTGACCCACCAAGTCTGCCCATTTGCCCAGCTATCTGCTTGGACCTGTGCCTCCCCCCTTTACACTCCCATGTGGTTGTCCCATGCCCTTTTGAATACCTCCACTGTTTCCTCTCCGACTGCTTCTGGGAGTCTGTTCCACTTTTCTACCACTCTGAGTAATAGTATTTTCTAATGTTACCCCTGAACGGTCCTCCCTCCACCTGCAGGCCATGCCCCCTCGTCCTCCGACTTCCTTTCATCTTGAAGATGCTCCCCCCTGGCACCCTGTTTATACCCTTAAGGTACTTGAAGGTCTCGATCATGTCCCTCCTCTCCCTCCTCTGTACATGTTCAAATCTCTCGAACTTTCTTCATAGGATATGAGGTATGGCCTCCAGAAATGAACTTCATACTCCAAGTGTGGTCTAACCAAATGGGTGTACAAGGGTACTATGACCTCCCTATTCCTACTGGTGATCCCCCTTCCAATGCATCCCAGCATTTCACTCCCCCTGGCCACTGCCCTTCCACCTTCAGGTCCCCGGATATAATGATGCCTAGGTCCCCTTCTTGCTCAGTCTCCTCCAGCTCTCTGCCCCCCATACAGTATCCTGCCTTCTGATTTCTGTAGCCCAGATGCATGATTTTACATTTTTCTGTACTGAATTCAACCTGCCACCTTTTTGACCTTGCCTCAAGTCTCCCCAAGTGTGTCTGCATTTGTTCCACCCCTTCCTCCGTGTCCACCCTATTTTAGATTTTGATATCATCCGCAAACATACTCCCCCCCCCCAAGGCCTTCCCCGATGTCCCCTATGAATATATTGAACAGTAGGGGCCTCAGCACTGATCCATGAGGGATCCTGCTCGTGACCTTGCCCTCCCTGGATGCCACCCCATTTATTATGACCCTCTGCCTCCTTTTCCCCAGCCAGTTTCCCACCCAGTTGACTACCCTCTGCCCCATCCCCAGTCCTGCCATTTTACACAGCAGCCTCTCATGGGGCACTGAGTCAAACACCTTTCTGAAATCCAAATAAGCTACATCTACTGCTCTACCTTGATCTATTTCCTTGGTGACCCCATCAAAAAACTATCAAATTTGTTTGACAGGATCTGCCCCTAGTAAAACCATGTGGTCTTGGATTCATCAGGCCGTTTGTCTCCAGCTAGCTGGTGATCCTGCCTTTTACTAGCTTCTCCATGAGCTTGCCTACCACTGATGTCAAGCTCACGGGCCTGTAACTTCCCACTTCCTCCCTCCCTCCTTATGCAGAGGGACCACATTTGCCTGCCTCCAGTCCCCAGGCACCACCCCTGTTTTCAGGGAGCAATTGAGGAGTGCAGTCAAGGGTACTGCCAATACCTCCTTTAGCTCCCTTAACACCCTTGGGTGCACCCCATCTGGCCCCATTGCCCTGTCCACCTTCACGCAGCCCAGTTCTTCTAATATTTCCTCCATGAGAAACGGTCTCATCTCTATCCCCCCTTCCCCAGCCATTTCATTACCTGCTCTGCTGCCTTCTCCTACTTCCTCCCTCTTGAACACTGAGCAAAACTAGGCGTCTAGTAGGTCTGCCTTTTCTCTGTCTCCTTGTAGCACCTCCCCCTCTTTTGTTCTTAACTGGAGAATCCCCTGCCTAGTCCTCCTTTTTTCATTTACATATCGAAAGAAAATCTTATCCCCTTTTTTGACCCCTCTCGCTATTCGCTTCTCTGTCTGTGCCTTTGCCCTCCTTACCTCTACCCCAGCTTCTCTCTGGCTCACCTGGTATTTTACCCAGTTCATTTCCATCTGAGTTGTCTTGAACCTCCTAAAGGCTTTCCTTTTTGTCCTTACCTTTTTGCTACTACCCTCCTATACTACAGAGGTTCTCTCCTTTTATTTTTACTCTCTCTCTTGGCACAGATGTCAGTGGCCCCTACAACAGCTTCCTTGATCTTCCCCCACTTTGCCTCCACCTCCATCAACTCCCCCACCCCCTGCAATGCCCTCTCCACTATTTTCCCCATTCTCCTGAAGTCCATCCTCCTGAAATCCAGGACCTTTAACCTAGACTGGTGAACCTCTGCAGTGTTTCTCATTTTAAACTTCACCGTGTTGTGGTCACTTGTACCGAGATGTTTCCCCACTGATACCTCTTCCAACCTTCCCCCACTCGTCAGGACCAGATCAAGAGTAGCTAATGCCCTGGTTGGCTCCCTGACCAGTTGATTTAGGAGGGCCAACTGCAGGAGTCCAATATTTCCCTGCTGCTGGTTGAGGCAGCCGAAAAGGTGTTCCAGTCTATGGCCGGTAGATTTAGGTCCCCCATCAGCACCACCTCCCCCCTTGCCGCTATTCTCACGAACTCGTCAGCCATACTTCTGTCCGAAGATTCATGCTGCGCTGGGGGTCTATACACCACCCCCATAGCATTAACTCCCCCTTCCCCACTACCAACAAGACCCAGAGTCCTTCTGCCTCTCCCCACTTACCCTGCAATTCTGATGCCCAGATACCTTCCTTTACATAGAGTGCAAACCCCGCCCCTTTCCCTCCCTGTCATTTCTGAACAATTTGTACCCTGGTACCTCCATTTCCCATCCCTGCTCCTGGTGGCACCACGTTTCTGTTACCCCCACTATGTCAAGGACATCCTCTGCCATCGATCAGGGATCTTTCTAACCACACTTCTGGCATTCGCACACATGACCCTCCATGCCCCGCTCTCCTCCTTCCCTATGTTTGTCTCCTTTACCCTTTTGCTGTGTGTGTAGGGCTTTTTGCCGCCCCCCCACCTCCTGCCTCCACAGCCAGGTTTTTCATTGCCTTCCCCCGTTTAGTTTAAATGGTAGTGTCTGTCCACATAATCATCCAGTTTACATCGAGCACTGCTTTCCCTCCGCTTAGGTGCAGCCTATCTGGGGCATATAGGCTCGTGTCACTCCATGTTGACCCCCAATCAACTATAACACCATACCTCTTCTGGGCACACCAACCTACAAGCCAATCATTGAATTCCTCAATATTTTGCCTCGCCTCCATGCTGGCCCTTGGTACAGATAGCACCTCCGAGAAGGACAGGGATTTGAAGTCCGAATTGCTGCAGAACCTGGCCAGCACCTCCATCACACTGTTCTTTGCAAGGTAGTTTGTGCCTGGGTGGAAGATCAGATGCGTTCTCTTATCCATTTCTCTCCCCCTCAAGGAGATCCACTGGATAACTTTGGCAACCGTCATACCTGGCAGGCACTCCACCCATATTTTTTCCCTTTCTCTTCCCTTCTCCTCCATGCAACTCCTTTTATAATAGAGAGTTCCCCACTATTAAGACTTTATCCCTTTCCTCCTAGACATCCCTCCTGCTGCCATTCTCCTTTTCCCCCAATTTCTTCTCCTCCTCCATCCCTTGCTTCCGAATCTACCCAAGCCTTTCTCCCCTTATCCTCCATCTGTACCCTTCCTGGTTTCCTCATGCTGCCCTTACCCTCCTCTGAAGCTTTTCAATCCTCTCTTTCTCCAACCTGCTCTTCCCCCTCACTCAAATCTTGGTTTTCTGGCACTTCTATTGTGCTACCCTTCCTTGTGCATTGCTCCCTTTGATCTCTCCCCCCCACCCACCAATGCTTTTCTCTCTTTTCCTTGTACCACGACCTTTATTGCCGGGCCCTGCTCCACTTCCTGCTGAAACCCCATTTCCCTGCTTGGTTTTATTTCACCCAACTTCCTCCTTTCCCTTATCTGTTCACGCTCCTCACGGGTCTCCCTCTCTCCCTCTCTCCCTCCCTCCCCAGGACCCCCCCTCTCCCCGTGTTACGGCACTCCCGCATTCTGGGCTCCTCCTGCCAGGCTGCCCCTGTTCCCCCAGCCCACCTCCAGTTCCTCTCCTTGTGCTCGAGGTTTCACCCCTTGTATATGTTTGCAGGCCACCTAGTGCCCCTTCCTTTTCCACTCTGCCAGCTGTCTCTGAACTCCTTCCACTTCCTCCCGGAGCTTTGCCAGCTGGTGGCATACTGGGCAACCTCCAAATTTCCAAGCCCAGTCTAGTACCATGGCTGCCCCACACCCCGTGCATCCAACCACCCTCCCAAAGATGCCAGCTCTAGCAACTTGAGGCCGCATTCCTATTCTGTCTTGCATCATTGGTCATTCTCCCCCTTTTAAATACTGTACTAGCACTTTTGCATCTATGATAGGTAGTTCTCCTTCTCCCAGGCTTTACAAAACAACCACACATCAAGTTCCCAAATGCACTGTGCTCCAATGTCCTGCACCAAAGCCACCACGCTCTAACTGCCCTTTGAATACAAAAAACCTCTCTATCAATGTTATTTAAAAATGATCTCCAATTGCTGCCCCAGTATAATAAAACTATCCATGTTAGTCTAGTGGTCCCTCCCTCTTCCCTGTTCGATCACCATACCAATGAGCATAACTAATATCTCCCTGGTGGTCTAGTAGTTCCCCCACCCTATCCATGATCCCTACCTGCCATAAGGTGGAGAATTACACTAGTGGTCTAGCAGTCTCCCCACCCATCCCCAATCTGCCCATATAGGGCACCATGTAGTTTTTCCTGGTGTCTAGTGGACCCCCCCACTACAGCAGGTAGTGTCCCACCACCCTGCTCCCCCATCCCAAAACCAAGCCAGTGACCAGCACAGCCATCCTCCTCTCACCACCACAGCTGGCTGAGCTCTCAGTGAATGGGTACTGTATACAGTAAAAGCTCGCTGACATTAATTTGTCAATCACTGAGTATGGAAATGGTAGCAGGATTCAAACAAGCATGGGATAGACACAAGGGGACCATAGTAACAGGGCTTGCAGGGGGAGAAGGAAGGCTGGAGATCGAATAGTGTCTGCAGTAGCACAGTAAGAAGGGACTTTAGGGCAGACTAGGTAGGCCAAGAGGTCCTTTTCTGCTGACAACTTCTATGATCGGTGTTCGAGGGTGGAGCTCTTGCAGCAGGTAATACCATTAGGACTGAAGCCGGCAGGCGTCAGGACCCCATGGAAAACCGGTAGCTAGCAATCTGAGGCAGGGGACTGCCCCCGACGTCCTACATGGTATAAAGGGGACGGTCCCCTGGCACCACCCCAGTTCTTTTCCAGCCATCAACCCGCATAGTTCGGCTCCACGGATGCCTCTCACTGCAGTCGACAGCTTCGAATGCCAGATAGTCATTTTCTTTCTCGTTTAGTCTAAATCTTAACCCAACGCCTCATTTATGTCGTTGCCCTCACCACCGCAGCAAAAATCTATAAGCCCGCGGGAAGCAGATCCCGGTGAAAGACAGCCACGCGGCCTGCCTCAAATGCCTAGGCCGGACCACCAGCCTGACTCCTGCGGCCACTGCCAGAAGTTCAATCAGAAGATGCATGCCAGGAGAGCCCACATGCCTTGAAGACCTTTCTCTTAGAGAAGAAGCTTGCAGCCATGCAGTGAGGTTCGGGGGCCAGCTCTTCCTCTCCTGCTAGAGATTCCCCTTCCAAAGAAAAGGCCTCGGGGGAAGCATCACAAGGGGAAGGATCAGGCCAGGTCCGAATCCTGCCATTAAATCGCCAGCAAAACAGGCGTCATCTTCTTCATGCAAAAGGTCAGGTTCTCTCCCAGCAACCAACTCTTCCTGCTCTTCTAAGTTCACCCCCCCCCCCCCCGGGCCACCACTGAAAGTCAGCAACAGTGGGACATCGCTCTTCCTCCCCCCGGCTCATAGACCTCATAAACCCACAGGGTCGACCCAGGAAAGCCTGCCCAGGGCTCTGGACAGGCCTAGCTCCTCAGAAAAGAGGAAATGTTCTGAGAAACATTCTGGTAGGCAAGGGGACGTCCAGGCTCGGATGCCTCCCCCCCCCAGACGTCTGCCCACCTAGCCGCTCGCCTACACCCCACGACCCGCTCCCCGATGCCAGACATGGGGCAGTTGCTGGACAAGGATCAGCCATCGGCCCCTCCACCTACAGGCCCTACGCCAGCTGACACTGGATGCCAGCCTTCGGACACCGGCCTACTGCACCAGACACCCACCACACCAATATAGAGGTGCTGGCTCCCCAGACACCTGTTCCTAAGGACCAGACACCGGCTCTAGTGGTCTTCCCAGTGGCAGACATAGATAATTTACCACCTGGTGGAATACCATCAAAGAGGACCTTCTATACAGGCCACCGGACAAGGTCAATACTCCACCTCCTATGGGTCCTCCTCCTACCCCAGATAAGGGCCAACCGGATGAGCACCCAACTCCACATCTGAAGAGGAAGCGATAGACACGGTCTCCATCCCAGTCTTCGTCTCTCCCCCCAATACGTTCTCCTCGGACAAGGTAGGCGTCTACTCTGGCTCCTCAGAGGACAGGTTTCTATCCCCTTCACCAGGACTCGGGGACTCTCCACGGTCCCCTCCGGCTGATCCCTCATTCCTTGACATCATGAGGCACAGACCATTTACAAATGGGATACCGAGGCCCTAGACCCAGAATGGAAACGTCTAGCTAAGTTTCTGGGAGAAAAAGGAACCAAAGCCCCTTGTCATCCCACCATTCGTAGAACCTTTCCAGGATGTTACTCGCCTTACCTGGCGTACACAGTTATCTATCCCGGCAGTTCTGAGGAAGGCAGATAGACTTTATAAGCCTCCCAAATTGGAACCATTCCTGGCGGAACAACCCAAGGCTAATTCTTTAGTCCTTACAGCTGCTCACAGTCAGGGGGTCCAACCAAAGCATTTAAGCACCCAGCCCCCAGATCCCATCTCGAAGAAACTGGACAGCTGGGGCTGAAAGGTTTTTTCCTCGGCTACAGGGTCCATCAGGTCCTGGAATTTAATGGCCCACATGATCTCCTACCAACAATCCCTGTGGAGAAAAAAAAAAAAAAAAAACACATGGATTTGGTAGAGACTCTCCCTGACTCAAACAAAAACAGGAGATTTGGGCCTGCGCTCAGTCGGGCCTGGACGTGGACAAGCATGCCCTCTGGTGTTATGACACCATTGATACGGCCTCTAGGGCCCCGGCATCAGGCATATACATGAGACGACAGTCCTGGCTCAGACTTACTAGTTTCCAGAAAGATCTTCAGGACGCTATCCTGGATTCCCCCTTTCAGGGCCCAGTCTTGTTCGGCCCAGAGGTGGAGCAGATGGTGAAACAACTGCAGGAATCAGGAAGAGCAGTTGCAGATGTACAAGTCCCAACCCCAGACTACCCGCTGACGTTCTTTAGGTCAGCATCAGACCCAAAGACAAACCGGCAGACAGTCCCAGGGAAAGGTATTTAAGAGATGGTGTCACCCTGCCCCTCAAGGTTCCCAGGGCCCTAAACAGCCTAAAGCTCCCAGGGCCCAGGCCCCTCCCACCCCCTCTACCCGACTCCCAGGGCTGCCTCCCCCTCTTCCTCCTCTTGGGGACAGGCAGAATGAGCAGGTAGGAGGGCGGTTTGCGCTTTACCCGCTTGAATGGTCCAGTATCACAACCAACCAATGGGTACTGGATACCATTCGGATAGGGTACTCTATAGAATTCACCTCTATCCCACCCTTCCCACGTCTCATTGTCCATACTGCAGCATAATCTCCTCTTGGAAGGAGAGATCCAGCAGCTCCTAGGCAAAAGAGCGATTCAAAGGGTACCCCCGGCCCAAAGAGGGGAAGGTTTCTACTCCTGTCTTCTTCAGGATGAGGAAGAAGCAGAAGACCTTTGTCCCATTCTGGACCTCAGCCAGCTCAACCTCAGTGAAATATCAGAGGTTCCACATGGTCACCCTAGGATCCTTCTTCCCCTTACTCCAGCAAGGAGACTGGCTATGCTCTCTGGATATGCAGGATGCCTACCTGCACATCAAGGTCCTGAAGACCCAGACTATTTCTGCGGTTCTGCTTCATAGACAAGGATTACCAATTCTGGGTTCTGCCCTTCAGCCTCTCATCAGCACCCAGGGTATTCACCAAGTGTCTTGCGGTGGTAGCAGCGGCCCTACGCAGGAGAGGCCTCTTTCCTCTACCCCTACCTGGATGATTGTCTCCTCTCTGCTCAGTTAGAGGAGGAGCTTCTAAAATCGCCCTAACAGAAAACGCGGGCCCTGTTTTCATCCCTGAGCATCACAGTCCACTGGCCGAAGTCACACCCTTGGCTGATGCAGCGGCTGCAGTTCATAGGAGCCATCCAGGATACTGAACAGGGGAGGGCTTTTCTGGCACCGGACAGAGCAGAACGCCTTCAGGGGTTAGCCAGAATACTTCAATGAAGCCCTCCTCCCCCTGCGCAGGTGGTTCTAAAGCTGCTGGGTCATATGGCGGCAGCCATTGCCACAGTTCCCTTAGCCAGGCTCCACATAAGGGCACTGCAGTGGCACCTCAGGGTGCAGTGGGACCAGTCGGATGATCTGGATCTCTCGAGCAATTCATAGTTCTCTGGAATGGTGGCTCTGCATGGACAATCTGAGCGGTGGCGTACCGTCCCGCAGACCTCGACCACTTCAGACCCCGACCACAGACGCCTCTCTGTTAGGATGGGGGGGCTCATCTAGGGGATCACAGGACCCGGGGGGGTCTTGGTCTATCACTGAGCACTCTCTTCATATCAATGTCCTGGAAATGAGAACAGTGCTGAATGCACTCTTGGCATTCACAGACCAGCTTCTGCTGGGTCCTCTTCTGGTGCAGACAGACAACACACCAGTCATCTTCTACATCAACAAACAAGGGGGAACCCACTCTTATCCCGTTTGCAGAGAAGCCATGAGTGTGTGGGATTGGGCAGTAGAACACAGTCTCGACCTCACCACAGTTCACCTGCCAGGGGGTCCAGAACGTTCTCGCCGGCAGTCTCAGTCATACTTCCTCTCAGAATCACGAGTGGGAATTGCTTCAAGATGTCGCAGACGACCTCTTTGACAGATGGGGCCAGCCAGAGTTGGACCTGTGTGTCCCAGTGCAACACCAAACTGCACAATTTCTGCTCGCTCACTCCAGGGCTTGGTGTTTTCTGGTGAAACACATTGTCTCTCTCCTGGACAGGGAAGTTCCTTTATGCCTTCCCTCCTTCCCCCCCTCATTCAGAGAGTACAGCTCAAATTGCAGTCAAAGGCAGCCAGAATGATTCTGGTGGCTCCTCTATGGCCTCATCAAATTTGGTATCCACTGCTCCAGCAACTGTCTCTGGAACCTCCAATTCAGTTGCCACTCTCCACTCACTTGCTCTCTCAGGAACAGGAGACTCTCGTCCATCCTGCTCTTCACTTGCATGATTGGCTCCTGCAGTCCTAGTGGAAGAGAGATTAGGAGTGTTAAGCAGAGTGGCTGAAATTCTGGTGGCAGCAAGGAAGCCTTCTACCAGAGCCACGTACACTCTGAAATGGAAACGCTTCTGCTTGTGGGTGTCTGCCCGTTCCCTAGATCCCTTAGGTTGCCCTGTCAGGCACATGCTAGAGTATCTCAGACACCTTTTGGACTTAGGGTTGAGCTACTCCTCAAAGTGCATATGTGTGCCGGTCTCCGCATATCATAACCCAATCTGAGACAAAACTCTGGCTCAACTGAATGCCTGCAAGACATTTCTTAGAGGGGTATTACATGTCAGGCCTCCCAAGAGGGACGTCGTTCCTCCTTGGGACCTCTTCGTTCTGGAGAAACTCACACTTCCTCCCTTTGAACTGGCAGCCTCTTGCGAGCTGCGCTTCCTCTCTTGGAAGACTTTACTCTTGGTGGCCATCACCTCTGCTTGAAGGGTTTCAGAACTCCAGGCTCTGATGTGTAAAGAACTAAGCATAGTCTTTCACAGGGACAGGGTGAATCTGCGCACAAACCCAAAATTCATGCTGAAGGTGGTATCCGTACTGACCCTGAACCAGGATATCAACCTTCTGGTATACTACCCCAACTCTTCCAACCGGGGTGAAGCACTGTTGCACACCCTTGATGTTCATCGCATTTTACGATATCTACAAAGGACTCGCTTCTCTAGGAAAATCAGACCAGTTGTTCATTTCTTTTGTGAAGCGAATGTTAGGCGCTCCTGTCTCCAAGCAGACACTAGCCAGTTGGCTAGTGCATTGCATTACATTATATTTTGTTATCAGCACCATGACAGACCTCTCCCGGGTACTGTTAGGGGTCATTCTACCAGAGCGGTGGCATCTTTATTTGTGGCACTGAAGCACGTTTCTTCAGCAGATTTGTGCTGCTGCCACCATGTGGTCCTCCGTCCACACCTTCATCAGGCATTACAGCCTGGACATCAC
The DNA here is from genome assembly GCA_016271365.2 of Neoceratodus forsteri. Lineage (NCBI taxonomy): Eukaryota > Metazoa > Chordata > Ceratodontiformes > Ceratodontidae > Neoceratodus > Neoceratodus forsteri. The sequence goes on along the minus strand of CM057456.1, from coordinate 157,638,832 downwards.
TTCCCGGAAAAGAGCAGGTTTTGAACTAGCAGTCCTGCAGGGCCTTCTCTCATTAGATGCCTGCTCCATCTTCCTATGTCTCCATCCGCCCTATCAGACCTGGGCCTATCCTTGGGTACTGCTTGAGACTCGGTCCTAGTGGTATTACCTCCTGCAAGAGCTCCACCCTCGAAGACAGATAGTACAGTTATGCAAGAACTTACCGTAACAGTAGATCTTCGAGAGGAGCTCTTGCAGCAGGTGGCTTTCCCACCTTCCTTCCCCCAGGATAGTTTAGGGGATTATAATTAGAATTATTCTGGGTTTGCATCCAACCAGGATGCCGAATTTTTGCTACCTGGTTCTCCAAATTCTATCTAGCCGGGTCTCCGGTGGGAGAACTAGGGTGGCACCAGGGGACCTTCCCCTTTATGCCACATAGGACGTCGGGCAGAGCCAACGTCGGGGCAGTCCCCTGCCTCAGACTGCTAGCTACAAGTTTTCTGTTGGGTCCAGATGCCTGCCGGCTTCAGTCCTAATGGTATTACCTGCTGCAAGAGCTCCTCTTGAAGATCTGTTATGGTGAGTTCTTACATAACTGTACTTTTCTATGCCATAGGCAATGTGAAAAATAATTTTTTGCCTCAAGTTTTGACCTCTAGTGACCTTACCAGTGGCAGAGCCACAAGTGAGGTCTATAGAGGTCAAACCCTGATGCAAAAAAAGTTTCTTTTCCCACTGCCCATGGCATATGTCATTTATGCAATGGGCAACCGTGAGGCATCCAGAAACGAATCAAAAGCCATACTTTTAAAAACCCACCATCTAGCTATGCACAAAGTTTACCCTAGGCTCTTGCCACTCTCAATAATTTTGATGTGGCAGCAGCGGAAATAAATGCTGATGACCACCTCGAGTGTAAATAAATGATTTATTTACACTCCAGATGCATCATCACTACAAATAAAATGAGTTTATTTCCCCAATTTTTATTCACTTCTCCATTTGCACAAGTTGAGATTCAGATTTAGAGATGCCTTCAGATGAAGGAGATTTGTATAAGCTGCCTGTAAAAGTTATCCTGCACAATCTTTTTTATTTTATTGTTATCGATAATAAAATGCTTGCTAATTTTCTGGTTTGCCTATGCTTCATGACCTGTGCCACGATGACAGGGGCTAGCAGCATCCCATCAATAAAAGTACTACTGTCCCCCTGGGTGCTCTGCAGGAGAGGTGGTTGCTGCATTATGCACAGTGAGATCCAGGAAAATAATGTGTTGCCATGGGAAATAGGGCAGCAGTCATCAATAAAAGTGCTACTATCTCTTGACATTAAACTATTTTTATGACTGTGGGTGAAGCCTACAGGAGTATTGCATGTACAAAAGGAGTGATGTCATGTTTTTTGTCCGTGGAACTGACTGAAGGTGTAAATAGTCTCCTCTGCCTTACCCTCCTCCAAGAAATGTTTTCCACCCTCAAATAAATACGCTTTCATGTTAGTCAATGGTTGCAGGGTACTATTTTCTTTCTTAAAATGGGTGGTACAAGAACTGGAACCCGAGTAGAGGGAGGCAGCATTTTTTTTTTTTTTGGGGGGGGGAAGCAAGGTCCACTCCACAAGCTCCAAAAGGTCCATCCCATCTCCCCCCCCTTCTATGTGGGAGGGACATGAGGTGGATCTATCATCCTGAAAAAAAAAAAAAAAAAAAAAAAAAAAGACTCATGTTTGGGATGTGGACCATGGAACACAAGTCTGGAGTTCCTGCATTTTGTTAAGGACTAGAACAGAAGATACTTAAAATGCCTTCAAACTGACTTAAAAACCCTTGGAACAAATGATTATCAGAGTCACTTGGTGTCTCAAAAGGAAAGACTAAGAAGTGTCCAAAAACTAAGGAAAATAGCTTTCAGGTATTTCTTAAACATTTATATAAAAATAAAGTTCAGCTTTTGGGATTAGTATTTGTTTACCATATTTTATATTAGTCTTTTTAGTAGTTTCAAAATCTTGGAAGAATTGGTATTACTAATGCATTTAGAAACTTTTTTCCTTCTTTTTAATTGTCTTTACAGATAAATCATGCATGTTCATGTGAGGGCACATTTTTTGGGGGGATGGGGTTCAAATTATTTTAATCATGGGCACAGTGCTTGGTAAACAGTCTGTGATGAAGTGTATTTTTCTTTTCAAGTTTGAGAAGTGGAGTTGACTTGCACAAATGGATAGTACAGACACCATAGAAGTAGTAGAATGGGTTAAATACTTCCTGGAACTTTCTGCATAACAAGTTCCCCCATGGCACCTCACAGCATTTGACACTACCATCTTAAGAGCAGTCAGTGTGTTACTTTACAGGACACTGCATAGCAAGAGACCTAGCCTTCCCTTTTTCCAAATATACCAACTTCATTCTCAGGCAGGTAGTTATGGGCTACTATTTATATTCTACAGAATCTTCTTAAAGGAAAACTGCATGTTAAAATCAGGAATATATGTATTACTACCAGTTTTGAGTTTTCGCTTCAGTCCAGTGTTTTGTTTCTGCCTAGGCTGTTAGGAGTTTTTTCTAATTTTCCCTGGGTGTTTTAGGACATCTGAGGGCTGTCATTCAAGTTTGTTTTATTGCATCTTCAAGTTAGTCTTCACAGCATACCATTTGGTTTGATGTCCAATAGCTCCTACAGCAGGCCAGTGTCTTGCTTAGCCACAGCAGAGAAAAAACACTGCAGCCAGGATTCACAGTACTATACAATATACTATAGAAAGTTACATGTTTAACACACACACACACACACACACACACACACACACCCCCAAGCAGAACACAGCAGGATAAGGTACCAGTATTTAGGAAACTTGTCATACTTACCCAGAGTCTAACAATGTGAATCCTGGCTGTGACTATAGGCGTTTACAACTGAATGATAATCACATTTGCTTCACTTGCAAATAGGTAGGCATTTGTCTCTAATTTCCATTTAACTTACTGTAGGTTACACATAGAATCTGGAAAATTCATAACATGCTGTATTGTGATTCAATGAACTGATAATTGAGGATTTTAGTTTCTTTTACAAATTCATTTTCCCTGACCATGGATATACGAAAACAAAAACGTCTTAAAATGTTTTTAAACAAAGAGTTTAACTCACAGCAGCAGCAGAAGCATGTTGGCATTAAAAGCTTAGTGGCGTGGATGTAGAGGCACCAGTATTTAAGCATTACTTTGGTAGAGGATTAATTGTGACTGGGGGTGAGGGAGTCTTGATATTTGTAACAATGGTTTTCTGAAACTTCAACCTTCAATGGCTTAGACTCTGCAGCTATCTGTACAGTATAACACTAAGTCATATGCAGTGTGGCATTGGTAAAACCCAGATCACCAGACTAGGACCAGTGCTGTAAAATCTGCACTGGGCACAGCTTGTGCAAATATTGCTAATCCGGTGGATCAAATAAATACACACACACACACACACACACACACACACACACACAGGTTCACCTCGTGCGTCAACCCGCCCCAGGAGTGACGTTATTACATAACACACACCCTGTCATGCCTTATTGCTTAAATATGCCTTTTCTCAATGTACTATACTTTGATTCAGTTAGTGTATGCAATAGCCTTCATGTGAATACTCTGGGTTTCTCAGACTCCTGATGTCCATTTGCTTTAGCTATTGTATATTGTTTGAACTGCTTTGGTCTTCTTGATGTGGTGTCTGTGTGCCTAAACTATGTAATCTGTTTATCTACTGCTACCCATGTATCTCCAGTGAATGATTGTTATAACTGTCTGCTCTCCGAGCCATTGTTTTTGGACTTAACTGTTCTGTCTTTGTATTAGTTTCAATAAGGTGCCTTTGTAAATGAGTCTGACTCAAAGGTTTGTAAATCTGATATTTTTTAAATAAATAAATATTTATGTTTAAGCCCATGAAACACCCTTATCTAGTTAATGCATTCAGTCGTAGCGGCTCTGCAAGAGCTTATGACTGCAGTGGGCGGAGCCTGCAGTCCTGCGAGAACCTTCAAAAATGGCCCACCAGATACATCCAAATAAATCTGGAGTTGTAGCATGAATCTGCAACTCTGACACAATCCGCTCAACCCCCGCGGGTGCACTATTTCCATTGCCAGAGCTAACATTCGCACCGAGGTCATAGCGGAACAGTCCACTGTGCCCAAGATGGCTGCTGGAGCTCAATGTCAATGTGCAACCTTGCCACAACTGCAGAAGTGAAATCTCATATGTGCACTGAGCTCCAGCGGCCACCTTGGGCATGGCAAACTGTCCCACCATCAGTTCAGTGAGCGCAGCTACAACCGTGTCAGCTCTGGCCAGAGGTTTTTTTTTTTTTTTTATAAATCCTGTGACTTGACATAGACGTCTGTGTACAGCTCATGTCCCCATCTCTTCAGAAACAATAAAGCCTAAAAACCTTGAAATGCTAATGCTTGAAGATTCACATAGCATTACACAGGCCCCATCACATCCTGTGATGTCCAAGTGACACAGGGAGTACAGAGGCTGGGAGTGGTAGTGTTGTGGCTGTGAGGCGGCAGTTTTCTGAGAGACCTTCTGGAGACTGCAGTGCTGCCCCATCTGCACACACACCTCTCTGGGTTGAGGGAGCAGAAGCAGGTCATCTGACTAGAGGCCGAGTTGGCTAGGATTCGAAGGAACTCCCCCCCCCCCGGGCCACCAAGTCTGCCACCCTTACCTCTGAGGATGCCAGAGAGGAGGACAGTTGGACTATGGTGGGATATGGAAGGGTGGGGGTGGTGGGACAGAGGCACATTCCTCAAACAGTACCACTACATAATTCCTACACTGCTCCGTCAGGGCAGGACTACCAGGAAGAAGCACCCACAGTAATGACCAAGGGCAGTGTGGGGCCCTCCATAGTGATGACCCCAAGGAGGGTGGTAGAAGACCACAGAGGAGCAGGAAGCAACTTCTGGTGGTGGACTCTATTGTGAGGGGGATAGATCTGGGAATAGGAAAGGTGGGGGGGGGGGAGAGAGAGAGGCAGACTTGCTGCCTACCCAGTGCCATGGCCCGGACAGATGAAGTGGACTCTGAGGATCGCTAGGGCAGCAGAACAGAAGGGACAGCTGGATGTCACTGCCCACCTGGGGACCAATGACCTGGCTAGGGATGGGGCTATGATAGTGTAGGGGGAGTTTTGGGAAATGGGGAGCGGTCTTGGGTTGCTCGCTCAGTGGCTTTCACTGAAGTGCTGCCTGTCAGGAGTGTTAAGTCATGGCTGAAGGAATGCTGCAGAGAGGAAAGGTTCAGTTATACATTATGGACTGTGGATCCACCTGGGAGAACAAGGGCCAAGACAGCATGACGGCCTGCATGCATCCAGGAGGGGGAACCTCAGTCCTCAGTGGCTAGTTTAAATGTTACTTTGATGAACATTTAAACTAGCCAATGGGGGTGGCTGAAGGAATAATGGAATCCAAAAACTGCTCCCCCTCTACAAGCTGAAGTAGGGTGTAAGGAGAACCAGAGGGAGAGAAATCCCCCAGGGTGCAAATTAATAAAGGAAGCAGGGTGGTAGAGATAGAGGGGAAAGGAATGAGAGCATTAAAGAGAGTCAGGAAGGAGAGAGGGCAGAAAGCAAGGGGGGGGGGGGGGCAACAAGTAGAGTGAATCTGGAAGGCCATGTGTGCGAATGCTAGAAGTTTAGTAATTAAGAGGCCAGACCTAAAGGCATTCATGGCAGATACTAACCTGGATATTGTGGCCATTACATAGTGATGGTGCACAGAAAACCATGACTGCGACATAGCCAGGCTATACTCTGTTCAGGAAGGAAAGGAGTGGGTGTGTTGCTTTACGTAAGGGAAAGCATAAACACCATGGAGATACAGGGAATACAGGGAGGCAGAGGTACTGCAGGTCATCCTGGAGACTGGGAATGGAGCCACTGTTTGCAAAGGAGTGATCTACAGACCTCCAACACAGAGAGAAGAATTAGATAAGGTACTGGTGAAAGTCACCGGCAACATGGCAGAGAAGCGGAAGGTGCTGCTGGTGGGGAACTTCAAAATGCCAGATGTAGACTGGAGCCTCCCAGCAGTGGCTTCAACTAGAAGCAGGGACATGCTGGACTCCCTGCAGGGGTCATTCCTCAGTGAACCCACTCTTGATGGGGCAATACTGGACCTGGTACTCACTAACAGGGACAGAGTTGCAAACATCAAGGTGGGAGGCCACTTGGGGACCAGTGGTCACCGTATGGTGTGGTTCAATACAAGGATGGCTGCGAAATCTAACCACACCTGGGTGAGGGTCCCGGACTTCAGGAGGGCAGATTTTAAAAGATGGGTGAATGCCTCAGGGATGACTTGGTGGGTGGGGGAAGAAGATGACCTGGGTGGGGTGCAGGAACAGCAGGCGAAGATAAAAGGGAGCATAGAAAGGCAACAATCCTCTGCATCAAATAAGTGATCAAAAGCAAGAGGAAAGAGACAGCAATGGATCTCAAAGAGGTGACTGAAAGGTCAAAGCTAAAGGACTAGCATTCAGGAGGTATAAGGAGACACAAAGGGCAGGATTTGGAGGTGTATGGGGGGAGAGACAGAGGAAAGCAGTAAGGAGTCTAAAGGTGCAAATTAGCAGAACACCCCAGGAAGTAAGGGAACACCACATTTTTAGGTTTGTAAGTGAAGAGAAAGACCGGGGGGTGGGACTGTAAGATTAAAAAGGGAAGGGGGCAACTGTGCTGGGGAAGGGGGCAGGAAAAGGCAGAGACGCTGAGAAACTACTTTTGTTCAGTGTTCACAGAGGAAGGAACAAGGGAGGGGCCTCAAAAACGTAAGCTTTGGAGGGAAGAAGGTGGACACTAGTCCTTTTTTGGAGACAAGAGTCCTGAAGGGACATGCTAATCTGAAGCTGGACAAAGCAATGGGTCCAGATGGGGTGCATCCAGTGGTATTGAGGGAGCTCAGGAACATACTGGCTGCACCTTTGACAGATATATTTGACAGTTCACTGGAAACAGGAGCAATTCCGGAGGACTGGAGGAGGGCAGATGTAGTCCCACTTCACAAAAGCAGTAGAAGGGAGGAGGCTGGCAATTATATGCCAGTCAGCCTGACATCAGTAATGGGAATGTTACTGGAATCACTGATGACGGAAAAAGATTGTGGAATATCTTGAATCTAGTTAGTTGCAAGACCTGAGGCAGCACGGTTTCACGGAGCAGAGGAGGGGGAAGATCATGTCAAACGCATCTGACAGATTTATTTGACTGGGTGACCAAGGAACTAGATCAGGGTGGAGCAGTGGACATGTCCTACCTAGATTTCAGTAAGGCATTCACCGTTTCACATAGGAGACTAGTAAGCAAGCTGGGTAGCTTAGGAGTGGGTCCAAAGGTGGTACACTGGATAAGAAATTGGTTAGGGGATAGGTGACAGAGGGTGGTGGTAAATGGAGTTCACTCTGAGGAAGGAAGGGTGACCAGTGGGGTGCCTCAGGGTACAGAGCTGGGACCAGTCCTTTTTAATGTCTTTACAAAAAAAAGTGAAATTACAGAGGAGCTGGAAGGGAGGTCTGCCTCTGCAGAGTACAAAATGGGTGGAGTGGTACTGATGACCACCAAGCAGGAAAGAGACCGCAGGGTAATAGCACTGGATGATCTAAAGGTAGCCAGGCAGTGTGACAAGGCCACAGACAGGGTGACTGGAAGTCTGGGGTACATGGGGAGGTGCATCACCAGCAGAAAGAGGGAGGAGGTGTTGCCTCTGTATAGATCACTGGTAAGATCCTACCTAGAATGGGGTATTGTGTCCAGTTCTGGAGACATCTCCAGAAGGACAGAGTGGAGGTGATCCAGGAGGTCAATTAGAATGGTGCAGGGTATGCATCAAAAGCCCTATGAAGAGAGACTAAAAGACCTCAATATGTATACCCTGGAACAGGGGGTATGATAGAGACCTTTAAATACCTCACAGAGGTAAATAAGGTACAGACAGGGAGTATTTTTCAGAAGAAAAGGTGATCAAGAAAAAAGGGACATGCTAGAACACTGGAGGGGGTAGATTCAGTAGAAATGTGAGGAAGTATTTCTTCAGAGTGGTGGATTCCTGGAACAGCCTTCCAGCGGAGGTGGAGGGGGCAGAAACTGTGGTGGGACATGGGGTTCAAGAATGCATGGGATAAGCACAAGGGAACAACAATGGAAAGGAAGGGGGAAGGAGAAAAAGCTATAGATTGGGCACGGTCTGCAGTAATAGTGTAGGTAGGAAGAAACTGGCATACTGCATGGGCCAAGCTGTCCTTATCTACCATCAAATTAGTTTCTATGTACGTTTCTATTTCCAGTGATCTGTGGTGGTTACTGTGTGGGAAATTCAAACATATTTAAACACAAAAGTACTTTCATGTTAATTAAACTTTGTATTAGAGATTTCAGTGTTTTTTCAAGAAACTCATCAAAATAAAAACAAAAAGATTTTACATTTTCTAAACAAATTACAAATCAATGCAGTTCAGCATTTTGCCACATAAGTTGCATCTCTCTCTCTACTACTTCAGTTAATGCCACTATGTTGAGTAGGTTCTTCTACGTCAACTCTCGATTTTTGCACTTTTATCACACGTGGCCGTCCCTGCATGGAATAACCTGAAATCTGACTCTGGTATGGCCAGTACCAGGATCTCTGGATCCTGTACATTTGCTAATGGTTGATTTACTGATATACATGCCCTATAAAGTTGAATATATATAAAATATCCAAAGGGGGTATAAGCAGACATTCTCCCTTTAAGAAGTGTTTAATAGACAGATAGAAAAGAGAGAAAAAGCAAGGCAGACACACAGATACATTCACATATCCATATCATGGGATCAGTGGTTCATTGTTCCAACTGAAGCCAGCAACAGGACTAGAGGTGAAGTTTCACCATTCAAGAAAGTCCATAGCCAGCCCTGGTGGTGCCGGATGCCTTACCTTGCACTACACCAGTGACCAGTGTTCAGGAACAAGCACAGGCTGCCGGGGGTCAGCAGAGGCAGAGAAGGATTGAGTGTCCAATGGACTGTTCTTCTCCGGGGTGGGAGAAGGGGTCTCAGTGGTTGGTGCCTTCCTGCTACCTAGTGGAGGCTGGGGGACAGGGCGCCATGCTGCAGAAGGGGGAGAAGTTGGGGCAGACGCCTGGAGGGAGCGTGTGCAGATGCATGAGCACTCCTGTTCGCAGGAGTCATTGCATGCCTGGATTCCAGGGGAAGGAGAAAACCAGGAAAGAGAGCCATGGCACAATGGTGGAGGGCGTCTCACAGGCTCCATTCCTGGCCAGCCATGACACTAGCCTAACTGAATCTGGTCTCTGGTGGGGGCTGGGGAAAGCCCATTAGCCCCGCGGGGAAGGGGGGGCGCACGCAAGCCCTGGGAGTTCAAACCAGTGCCGGATGGTGGACACCGGGGGGACGGGGCTGGGGGCTCCCTCTGGAGGATAGCCGGCAACAGAAAGGTACAGCATAAAAAAAATAAATAAATAATAAAGTCCCACTGCTCACGTAAAGAAAACACTGGTGAACATCTCTTCTCGCTAAGCAACCTGGATTATGGAGCGCTCGGAAAAGGTATTCCTGGATTTAACAAATAAAAACACCAGAAATTAGCTAGGTGACAAAAAAAAAAAAAAAAATTTCTGTGTTGTGAGAACCAAGTGGCAAGAAACAAAAAATTGTCTTAGGCCACTGAATTTTTTATGTTGCATCACATTACCCAAAAACCCTACTGAGCATGCTCAGAACAGCACAAAAGATAAACACACAAAACTTTAAATCCCTATAACCCTGGAACCATTTAATATTTTTTCATAAAACCTTCCAAAGGCATTACACCTTAGCACAGCATGCTTCTACCCTGAAAGTCTCAGGAAAAAATTCCATTCTGTCTAGGCTATACTTGAGACAAACATATGAGCAATCTACAGGAAAATTACATATGCAAATATCAGAAACCATACAAGCTGCCAACATGAACCTTTCCACATACTCAGACTTTGCTTCCTTGACAATGTATGTCACATTTCAGGCACATTTGATGGAGAATACTAAAGCTATTAAGGATCAAAGTTAGGGGTTTGACATACAATAGAACTTGTTGGTCAACCCTATCTATACAACAGCACCCAAAAAAAGTAGGCTCTTGATTGGCTATCTAGCACAATTTACAATGTGTAAATCCTGTTAGTACCCAACAGGAAAAAGTGCCAGCTGCACTCCCATGCCCCACACCCTCTCAAAATCCATCTGATGGCAAAAGTCAAAGCTGTGTGCCACCATTTTCCACAACATCGCTACCTACCGTGCCAAATTAAAAAAAAAAAAAAAATTTTGTAATGCTCCTTTGATGTAATTGACAAGATGGAGCTAGATAAAATATTTTTAAACATTCCTAACACGTTTCCACCAGAAACGTCTCAAAACGTTCCTCACAACTTATGTGATACCTCAGTTTGAGCGTTCGAGCAGCCAGCCTCTGAGACTCCTTCAGAACCGGCACCAATAGGAAACAGTGCGGAACTATTCTTTTTCCTTCACGTCTGCATCACTATATAAAACATGTAGCCCAAACAATCAATAAAACCTATAATAAAGATATGTAATGTTATAAAAATCCAAATTGTACAATAGCAAAATCCCACTATAGGCTGTGGGTGATGCCAAGATTTACCTACAGGTGGTGCGTTGCTGATCCCTCGGCTCCACCTTGGGACCGAACAAAACACCAATTGTGGGTAAATCCTGGCATCACCCACAACCTCTCGTGGTATACTGCTTAACTATGCTTGCGCTGCTGTGCAAGTATGAGATACACACACACACACACACACACACACACACACACACACACACACACACAGCAGTAATAAGCACAGTTACTATGCACAAACCATGTACTTGTAATTGGAGTGTGCACAGGGATGGTGGTGCTCTCGAAAACACAGACCAATAAAAATCACCAACAATTAGGGCACTAACTCCAGCCAAATGAAGAATGACTACCAGTACTTGAACATTTTTACTCCATTTGTTAAATAAAATAAAAAAGCCCGACACCAGAGTTAGAGAAACACTTGATGTGTTTCAGGTCTCCCTAGCCCCTTCTCAAAAGCTAGATTACTGTGAAACACCAGTGAATACCCCACCCTACTTAAACAATCATGACGACATCACAATGCAATTCTCTCAGTTTCATTAGTGCATAATCATGTGCTCTAGTGCAATAAATCACTTCATTTACCCCATAAAAACAAAAAAAATAATATCTATATACATATATATATATCTTCCCAATACATTTAAAAACTTATTTAAATGGGGAAGAGACAAGAAGAATACAAGATGCTCAGTAAGAACATGGAAGGGGGGGGGAGAGGAGGAGGAAGAAACCCAACAAGAAAAAAAAAAAAAAAAAAGGACATGTATGCACGTATATTAATACTTAGATTTTAAAAACGCTTATAAAGTTCGATAACTCCTGAAAGGGTAATAATACACATTATATATAATTAGTTACATGAAACACATAGAATTACATAGCTTTAAAGTGCATAACAGTTTTAAACCAGTAATATTGCACAGCATACAATACGGAAACAAAACAAGCCACAGAATACATACAAAGATTTATAGCATACATATCCCTAAAAAACAATTTAAATAATAGGTTTTAAAATGTATTGTGAAGGGGATATACTTTTTTTTTTTTTTTTATTATTTTAATGGTGATGGTGGGGTAAATTAAGTGATTTATTGCACTAGCACACATCATAATTATGCACCAATGAAATGGAGAGAATTGCACGGTGATGTCATAATTGTTCAAGTGCGGGGTGTATTTATTAATTGGTGGTTTCACAGTAATCTAGCTTTTCATAAAGGATCTAGAGAGAACTAAAAACACATCAAGTGTTACTGACTGGTGTCAGGCTTTTTTATTTTATTTAATAAATGGAGTAAAAATGTTCAAGTACTGGTAGAGTCGTTCATTTGGCTGGAGTTAGTGCCCACATTCTTGGTGATTTTATTGTGCACAAACCATGTTTCAGCACAGTACGTCTGGCCACCATAATGTATATATTATAAAAATGAGTAAAATGGGTAGGAAAAGCCACAAAAATACAGACACTTCATTGGTCAAAATCCCATCACCTCACCACTGATAACTAGTTTTGATTGTTTGAATGCTTGATTAAGTTGTCTCAGCAAACAAAAGGAGTGATATACCAAAACCCAGTTTCACAATGTTTTGGCATAGTATTGACATTCAGAGAAAACAAAACAAGCATTTGTCAATGCCAATTGTTGTCGCGCTGGCATTGGCAGTGGGAGTGGCAGAGCTAGAGACGCACAGCACTGTGATTTTGTTAATGTGTCCCAAAAGGTGATTTTGCACAGCGAGCACGCCGTTGTGTGCCACAGCTGCAGAAAGACATTTTGGGCAGGCTGTGAAAAATGTCAGCTGGACAATGGATAAGGTGGTGTGTACAAATGCCAGTGGTGAAAATGTGGCATGAAAATATTGCAGATTGATGAAGTTACAAGAGTGCATGGAAACTGCACAATGCATGCTTGCAACACAGTCATTTTAGGGGCCTTCGGCACCAAATTTTCAATAGAGGCATTTTAGGACCTCTGCTCATAAACAGTGTCAGTCATTTCCTGTAACTGTCCCAAAAACTGATTTCGCACAGTGACTGGGCAATTCTGCGGACATGTGAAAAACACATTTCAGCCAGCTGCACTCTTCATAAGGAGGTATCGAAAATGCCAGTGATGAACAGCCGGAGTGAAACTATTACAAATTCACAAAGTTACGAGCGTGCATGCAAACTGCGCAATGCACGCTCATAAAACACTCATTTTATTCACTTTAGTCCCCAAATTTTCAACATAAGCATTTTAGGACATTTGCTAATGAACAGTATCATTGTCATTTTCATAATGGGTCTCGAACACGGGCTTTCCACAGCGACCACGCTATTCTGCACCGGAACTGCGAAAACAGATTTTGGTCAGGATGTGAAACATGACAGCTGTACTGTTCATTAGGAGGTGCAGAACAATGGCACTGTTGAAAATCTTGAGTGAAAATATTATAAGTTTGTGAACTTACGAGTGTGTGTGCAAACTCTTCAACGCACACTCGCAACAGTCATTTTATGGAGTATCATCACCAAATGTTCAACATAGGCATTTTAGGATCTCTGCTCATGAAGTGTGTCACTGTCATTTTTGTAATCTGCCTCAAACAGTGGTTTCCCACAGCGACCGTGCTATTGTGCGCCGGAAGTGCAGAAACACATTTCGGCCAGGATGTGACAAATGACAGCTGTACTGTTCACAAGGAGGTGTAGAAAAATGACAATGTTGAAAATCTGATGTGAAAATACTACAAGTTCTTGAAATTCTACCGTGTGTAGCAACTGTGCAATGCACGCTCATAAAACAGCCATTTTTTCCACCAACTTTGCAACATAGGCTTTTTGAGTGCCCACCTCATGAACACTGCCACTGTCCTTGCATTAAATCAGTCCCAAAAGGTGATTCCACGCAGTGACTGCGAAATCACCCTTCAGGACCAATTAATGTCATAACAATGACAGAACTCATGAGGAGGGGACCCAAAAAACCCCATGTTTAAAATTTGGTGCAAAAAGACCAAAAAACGCCCAAGATATGCACCAAAGTTGAAAAAACCCTATCTATCCCATTAAACAGCTTACTGGCATTTCCTCAGTTCGCGGTCGGCTTTGAAAAGTGCAGACATGTTCCCGGTCCACCGAAGATCACTGTGCCAAGCTCTGTAGGCAAGTGTGGGGTGGGGTGTGGGGAGGCAGGGTGCGCAGTGGGTGGGTCACGGAGAGTTCTCTGAGGGACGTTTTCTGTTACAGGTGTTAAAAAAAAAAAGTCATGGGACAATTTTTTTGTATTTCGGAGATTGGCAGCTGGGGTGGGCTCCCAGCATGCTACCAGACTTTTGGGGGCGGTCTGCAGCCTACGGGGATTGGGCACCCTAGTCGGCACACAACTGGGGGTTGGGGATTTATGCCGACGAGGATTGGCACCCGTCGGCACACAAAAAGAGGCGCCGAGCCGAGGGATTGGGCACCCTCAGCATTTCACAATGGGGAGGGGTTCTTTATGCCAGCAGGGGTGGGCTCCCCTCGATACCTGAAGTAAGAGGGGTTAGAGCAGAGGGGATTGGCCACCCTTGGCATATAACAAATGGGGGTTATTATGCCGATGGGGAGTGGGCTCCCTGCTGGCACAAAGCTGGCAGGGCAGGGGTAACTGACAGGGGGATTGGGACCCCCGAAGTCAGCAGTTCGGAGGCCGGTGTACTGCCATGTGCATAATGGCGGTGAGCAAGGCAAGAAAAGGCCTGCTGCATCTGACGAGTTTTGCTCGGATTGCAGTGGACCTTTTCTTAGATGTGCTCGCCACATTATGTATGCATTGTGTGGCGCCTGCATGCAGGCTGATTGGGGAATGAGGGACGCACCTACTGATGCGTGCCTGCATTCGTCCAACAGCGACCGCGCCTCTAAAGCTGCACTGTCCCAAGATGTTGGCTGCGCAAGCGCGCCAACATAAAAAGTTAAAGCATCTTGAACCTAATTACATAAATCAAAAGTGAAAGTCAGCATTTATGATTGAAACTGCAGTCTATTTAAAGCAACAGGAATTATAATTTTTCACTACAGTTACTTTTGCTTACTTTAATGGAGAACTGTTCTGATCCTGCAAGTCATTTTTCCCCAATAGAAGCTGTTGTTTTAAGTACTGGTTAAATTCCTGTTATTGTTCTGTTTACACAGGTCTTTTAGTAACCTCAGTGGGTGCTTCTGCTTTACACTCTGGTGTTAAGTGCCATTTTAGAACTTTATGATGTAGTTTATGTGCCTCTCAACCAATGAGTTCTACAATAGAACATGAATGCATTGAGCCAACAATAGAGGAGTAGAATAGGAAATAAACTACATCATAAAGTTCCAAAATGGTTCTTACTAGCAGCATGTAAATCAGAAAACACCCACTAGGCTAGCTAAAAAGCCTGGATAGCTAGAATTTAAACCAGCATTTAACAAGCATTTGTCAATGCTGAATGTTGTCTTGCTGCCATTGGCAGTGCAGGAGTTAGAGAGATGCAGCATAGGAGTGGCAGTCAAGTATTGAACTGATGCCAACCCACCCCCACCCTGCAAAAAGCGAGAGGCATTAGGGTGTCCCTGTGGGTGTTTGTTAGTGCAGTACGGGAAAACATGCTGGGCAGGACGTGAAAAATGACAACTGCACAGTTCATAAGGAGGTGTAATTAAATGCCAGTGCTGAAAATGTGGCATACAAATATACGGAATTTGCGGAGTTGCAAGGGTGCGTGGGAAATATGCAAGGCACGCTTGCAGCACTGCCAGTTTATGGGCATTCAGCACCAAATTTTCAACATAGGCATTTTAGCATCTCTGCTCATGTACAGTGTCACTGTCATTTCCTCAAAGTGTCCCAAGAAGTGATTTCGCACAGCGACCACGCTATTCTGCGCCAGAAGTGTGGAAACACATTTTGAGCAGGATATGTGAAGTGACGGCTGTACTGTTCATCAAGAGGTGTGTAAAAATGGCAATGGTGAAAATCCAGAGTGAAAATATCACAAATGCACGACGGTACGAGCATGCGTGCAATCTGCCAACGCACCCTCATAACACAGTCATTTTATGGAGTATCAGCTCCAAATTTTCAACATAGGCATTCAAGGAGCTCTGCTCATGAACTGTGTCACTGTCATTTTCATAATCTGGCCCAAACACTGATTTTCCACAGCGACTGCGTAATTGTGCGCCGGAAGTGCAGAAACACTTTCGGGCAGGATGTGGAAAATGACAGCTGTGCTGTTCACAAGGAGGTGCACAAAAATGCCAATGCTGAAAATACGGCATTAAAATCTTGCGAATGCGCGAAGTTACGAGCCTGCGTAGCAACTGCGCAACACACGCTTGTAAAACAGGCATTAGCTGGATTTTTTCCACCAAATTTGGAACATAGGCTTTTTGAGAGGCCACCTCATGAACGCTGGCACTGTCATTTCGTTAATGGGTCCTGAAAGGTGATTTCACGCAGTGACTGCAAAATCACCTTTCAAGGCAGATTAACGCCATGACAGTGATAGAATTCATGAGGAGGGGCCCCAAAAACCCCCATGTTGAAAATTTGGTGCCAAAATTCCAAGAAATGCCTGAGATATGCAGCAAAGTTGAAAAAACCCTATTCATTGCCTTATACAGCTTACCGGCATTTCCTCAGTTCGCAGTCGGCTTTGAAGAGTGCAGACGTGTTCCCGGTCCACGGAAGATCATCGCGCCGGAGTCCAGAGGTAAGTATGGGGTGAGGGGAGGCAGGGTGCACAGTGGGTGGGTGCGGGTGGAGGGGAGGCGGCATCTAGACTACGAGAGACAGTTTTCATTTTGCAGGTTAAAAAAAAAAAAAGAAAACCGTCGCAGGACAGTTTTCACATTACAGGGCATTTGGCATGCTGGGGTGGGCTACCAGCGTGCCACCTAGAAATGAGTTTTTAGGTGTCAGCCAGCCAGGGCATTGGGCACCCTCGTCCAGCACACAACATGGGGGTAATGCGGTAGAGGCATTGGGCACCCCACCGGCAAACAAAGAAAGCAGGGGGCCCAGCGAGGCTGAGGAGATTGGGCATCCCCTCGGCATTCGACATTGCGGGGGATGCCGACGGGAAGTGGACTCCTGTCAGCACACAAACGCGAGGGGTTGCGACAGGGGATTAGGCACCCCGATGTCGGGAAGCGTGAGCGACCCGCTCGCCGACCATGGTCATAATGGCGGCGAGCACGGCAAAGCAAAGGACCGCTGCGTATGCGAGCTTTGTTGGGATTGCAGCGGACCTTGCTGATGATACTCACCCATTATGAATGCATGGTGTGGTGGTGGCATGCAGGCTGACTGGGGAATGAGGGACGCACCTACTGATGCGTGCCCTGCATTCGCCCAACAGCAGCCGCGCCCCCAAGACCTGCACTAGCGCAAGATGTTGCTTGCGCATGCGCGCAAGCCAACATAAAAATGGCTTCTACTGGGAACAATGACTTGCAGATTCGGTGCAGTTCTCCCATACTTTTGCACAAATAAAGTAGTTGCCATGCTGTACTGTGAAGAAACTACTTTACTGAAGTATTAAAATGGAAAAGACTCAAATATTTTCTTTTCTTCAGCATAGAGGATCAAGGCATTTTTTTTTTTTTTTTTTTTTTTTATTAACCATTTTATAAGTGCTTTAACTCACAAAAGGGCATGAGTTTATCAGGAATTAATGCTCTTGTGTCTCCCCAAAACTGAGCTATTCAAGCTGGGTTCCATGGCTGCAAAAATATGGCTTTCTCATTGCAATTTTTGTAGTTTGGATAGGTTGTCACAGTGAGATAAAGTTCACAAATCAACTACTACCTTTTGGGGGGTGGTTTAAATAAAATCCAACCTTTGACATGGGAATAAAGTAGCATGGCACTCTTATGAACATCAGAAATAGTAATACCATGTAAAAGACATGGCATACTTTCGTTTCTGGAAAGACAAGCAGCAGAGTTTTATTTCACTACGATTATCGGAACAAAAAAATATGTATAAAATAAGATGAAAAAAACTGTTCAGATTATTGAGATGCATTCTATTAATACTAACCCAAAAATCAGCATGGCAGGAAGTTGCCCAGATTGTATCTCAATGTTATCTTGTTTGTTTATTTACCATATTGCAGCCAAAACTCCGACCGAAGTGGGTCAGCTGAAGTTCAGTACACAAACTTTAAAAAAAAAAAAAAAAAAAAAATACAAATAATTTCCATAAGTACATATCACAGTACACCCTAAAATTTACATCACAAATTCAATTAACAGTTGATTACAAAAAAATAGATGTTACAGTAGTTTTAACATTCATTTAAAAATTTCATAAAAAAGGAGGCCTAATAGTTGTTCTAAACACTGGTTTTCTCCATCTCACTACTTTTCTCAATCCATAAACCGCTATTTAACTGGTAACAGTGTGTGCAACTTATGCTGAGGGTTACACATTTCAAACAATTTCCTTGACAGATCCATTCTTCTCTCATCCAACCTTTCTAATGTACACATTTTTAATGCTTCATTATATGACATTTCACAACCTACAATAATCCTCAAAGCTCTCTTCTGAATTCGTTCAATTTATTTGCTTTCTACCAAAGTCAGTCCAGCATCCCATACAATAGCATCATACTCCAAAACAGAACAAATAAATCACTGTGGGAAAAAAAAAAAAAAAATAGCAAGTCATCCTGACTCACACCTGACCTTTTTAACATTGTCAGGAAATACACCCTTGTATTCCCTTTCTTTACCATTCGACACGTGTTCTCATCCAAAATCATTTTGAAATTGTAACTAACAATTTAACACTCTTTACTACCTCCATAAAACTACCCCCAAACCTAAGTTGTGGTAACTCAGCCTTATTTGTTTATCCAGATCTTATTTCTTGTGTTTTTTCTGGGTTTATCTGCATCCTGTTACTCTGAGTCCATGCTTCAATTTCTTCTAAATCCTTCTGCATTACTCTTTGACTTAGATCTCCAAACCTATCAATAACAGATGCATCATCCACATATTTAATATAAGGCCCCATTGTATGATCATTAATCATAAGAAATAAAATAGGCCCCAATTTGGTACCCTGTGGGACCCCCCACCCCATGCAAATAGTCCAATTCTGATCTCCACCCCTCCTTTTCTATCCACTGTGACCTCCCTACAAGAAAGTCATGAATTTATCTTATTAGACAAGCAAGAACCACCAGCAATTGTAATTTATCAATCTAAACACCACAGCAGCTAGAGAGCCCCCCCAAACACCATCCACTTAGAGACCTCCACCCAATATTAAAATGGGGCCCACTTGTCTTCCACCTGGCCCTGGCCATGACTGGGTACAATGCATGGGCAACACACGAGTTAAATGCAATTATCATACAATTTCTTGAGGAAATCTACAGCTCAATACCTGCATGTAGAGTTGTGTAAACACACTGCATCTAATATTTGGCTGGAATAGTTTTATTTTGGAGCCTAAATATTCAGGCATTCATTATCCTGTATTTGGATTTCAGGACATTGGTGGGGTAATAGGCACCCCCGCCCCCATGGCCAGGGCTAATCTCTTATCCACCCTACTTCCTTATTAGTAATCATTTTCCTTCCACTGTCCTCACCAAATCAGAGCCTTTTAAAAAAGTTCAAAATTGCCAACTTCCAGAACTATGCCAGGAATAAACACCATCTTTTCCATAACAACTCCCACTCACTAGCCCAGCTCCTTTAAATCATAAGTTATAACTGTGTGCCAATTAAACCCAGCTAGCCAGCCAGTGCCTCCCCCCTACTTGCACAACAAGCCCGCTCTGCTCCTTTCTTTCCATGCTTTATACTCCCAGATATCTGGGCAGCATCTCAGGCCTGTCCCCTTCCCACCCACAGGTGCTTATCTTTCCCAGGCCTTACCACAACCTGGCCCCCTATAGATTCTCACCCCCCCCCATATGGTGGGGTCAGAGAGAGGGAAGGCCACACCCCCCCAAAAGCACTCATCCAGATGGGTCGAGGAATTCCAGCGGATGGTGTGGGTGTGCGGTCCTGCAGGAAAGGCTTCATTAAGCCCAAGTCTGTTTTTCCACCCACATCCTGTTCTTCAGCTAAAGTGGTGTGCACATGTGGAGGCACACAGGTGTCACCAGGCTACAGTCCCTCCCTTCTATTCTGCTCCAATCTGCACTGCCACCAGTCTTCCACCTGGTGGCAGACAGAGACTGGGCATGCAAGCCCACCCTCCCTGGGAAAGAAGAGCAGTCATCCAGATGCTCAATCCCCCAACCACAGTCTGCTTCTGAACTCAGGTCACCAGTGTGGCATGAGATATGGCATCCAGCACAACAACATTCAGTGCCACCAGGCAAACTCCAGCTTGCTCTACTCCTATTACATCAGATTGATGAATGGAGCAAATGAAGACGAGCAGGTGCACGATCATGAGGGAAGGGGTGGGCAGTAGAGTCAGTAATAATGCTAGAAGTTGGGCCAGTTAGACTGCCTAGCATCACTACTGATCCTACTGCCCCACCCTCTAGCTCATGGTCACACATTCACCTTATTCATCATGCTGAATGTACGGTATATAGCAGAGGACTGCAAATGCTGCAGGAGGTGGGCCACATGGAGAGCAGTCTGGCACTAAGACACACACATACATATATATTTTAAAGCTCAGGGTCAACAGGGCACAGAGATTTATGATTCAGGAGAGTCTGGCTAGAGGGGTGGTAGTCATGGAGTAGACATTGCCAGCTCCAGGAGGCAGCAAGTTGGAGTTTTTTATAAAAGCCTCTGGGTCAGGGTGGAAGGGGGAAGTGCCTTTGAAAAGCTTGGATTAGGGCGAGAAGGTGATCATGAGATTAGCCATATGGGGAGGGAACTTTTATTTATTAAAAATATTCCTGAATACCAATGTTGAAAACTAAGGAATAGCGCGGGGGTACTTAATTTGTACATAGCATGGTTACGACGTCATATTCTGAATGTCATCTCTGGCCTTGAATAAATATCTGATGTTCCATTCCACTGGGAGACTGCTGCAATATTGCAACAGTGTTGCTAAAACCTATCTTTCCCCTTTGTGCTATTCCCAGCGATACCCTGGTACCATCTCAGGATACAGGTTATAACTACGCACTTCGTGCAGCTACCGATTTTCCACGAGATAATAAGCAGCTTGAATTTCAAGACTGTAGTTTATACAGGGATAATTGCACATGGACTATACAACACAATGATGGATCTTTCAATTATTTATTCATAGATGTATTAGTTGAGATGCGTAGTACGAAGAAGAGAGCATAAAATTCTGCTATAAACACCGGTGACGTCATTAACAAAACCCGAGTTACGTATAATCGGAAATGGGGGCAGACTCCGGAGCCGCCTGCTCAAATGTCTCGGTAAATCCAGACTATAAAATTACTTTAAGCTACTAAATTTAAAAAAAAAAAAAAAAAAAAAAAAAAAAAAAAAAAAAAACAATTATACAAGTAAACATAATGCTTCCCACAGCATTTTGAGCTTGTCTCTGTTTGAAGAAGTGTTCCTCATTTCAGCCGCAAAAGTTGAGAGGTACATAACCCGCACCAACCAACGGCGTGTCGGATTAAAAGTTAAAGAACCAGTTATATATTGCAATGAACAAGTGTCTGCATTCTCACACACAAAGACTTCTCATAAACGGCGTTTTCCTACCAAGAGAGCGCAATACCGAGTTGTTTTACTCACATTTGCCATCCTCGGTGGTTACTAGGAGAAAGCCGGGACACGCAAGGTGAATCTTCTATCACGCGGCGCGGCAAAACGAGTAGAACAGAGCCGCTGTGCACTTCGTTTAATTAGAGGCACACCTGCGGTCATTAGGCTGCCGGCCGGGATACGGAATGCTTCCGACTCTCCCGCCCAGCCAGCTGCTGCCTATTGAGCGCTCCGCCAGGAACTCGAACTCCCCCAAACACCATCCTTACAAAAGTCACCGTTACTGAATCAGCAATGTCAGGGAAGAAGCCCTACCGTTTTTTTAGTTGTATTTCAGACAACTTCAAGTTTCATTTTGGGGTACAGTACAACTGGCCAGTTCTACCACGGTGTTGTGTTGGTGTTTGGGGGGGGGAACCCGTTGCCACTACATATGACTTAGAAATAGCCTTGAGCAACTGATAAGGGTTAGGATAAAAAATAAATATATAGAATAGTGTATGGTACCCCATACACAACATATAGGATAGTGAATTGGTAACCATATTTCCTTGTTACATGCACATTGGAACCAGGTTCAAACTCCAATTTCAGTGGCATCAATGCTGCATAATCAACTGGAAACTTATGTAAACTCATTCTGAATTGGGTTCCTGTTTCAGTTTGAACCGGGTTCAACTGCAGTGGTTCAAAAGCATTGATTCTTTTGAACCCGGTTACTTTGTACATGTAAACCTGATTCTGAAATTGATTCTGCTATACTTACTGTTGAAACTGCTGCAAATCGAATGCAACCAGATTCAAAATCCTCAATTGCTATGTGTTTACATGCAGTGGGAAACAGTCACCTCAGTTTGAACTGATTACCAGGCGATTGATTCCCATTCCACGTGAGCACAGCAACTGAGGATTTTGAAATCTGGTTGTTTGTCCTCATCAGCCCAACTCCATGTAAACCAAAAAGGATTACAATCTGAATGAAAAGAATTGATTACAAAGTAATTGATTCCTACTACACGTAACAAAGCATTTCACTACAAGGCTATTTTTCCACCCAGTGGATACAATGCTGACTGATGACCTCAAGAGTGAAGCTCGAGAGGTTTCCAAGTCAGCATTGTTTCTACTAGGTGAAAGAAAAGCCGAGTAGTGTAGGGGTAACCATACACTGTTATATGGTGTATGGTGACAAAAAAAGGAAAAAAAAAAAACACTTTTCTATATTTTAAATCCACTCTGTTGACCGCCCTCGATTAAACTGCCACTGCCCAGCACACCCGCGCACCACTCTCACACAGCAAGGGATGAATCACAAGGTCTGCTGGACTCCCTTGTATTATGGCGTCCTCACTAACACAGAATGAAAAGTCATTCTGCGTTAGTGAGGACGTCACTACTGCAGCAGAACAACTTATTGTGATGTATAGCTTTCCATACACAACTGCATTCCACCATACACTATAGAGGTATTCTTACAGCGAGTGGTTTCCATGACGAAGAGGACTTCGAGAGGTTCCTCTGACGTCACGGAAACCATGAGGTGAAGAGTAGCCTTGGAGTGTATAGGGCTACCATACACTATTTTATATAGTGTATGGTCCTTAAAAATGACGACAGGCTTAACTTTTCCCCTGAAGCACAGTCAGCATCTGTTCTCAGAGAAATGCTCTACAGGGCCATCTGATCGGCGGCGTCTCTCTCGCGCACCAGTTCAACTGCCTTAAGAACCAATGAACCATGCTGAACGGGGGAGTCTTACTGTGAAACAGCTACTACAGCAGAACGAAAAGTCATTCTGCTTTAGTAGCTACGTCACTACTGCAGCAGAATGATGTTTTACACTCCACTGATTTCAGCCAAGAACAACATGGGACCATACACTATCTATCTATCTATCTAGATAGTGTATGGTGGAATGTAGTTGTGTATAGATTACCATACACTCGAAAAAGTTGTTCTGTTTTAGTAGTGACGTAGTTAATGATGCAGAATTACTTTTCGTTCTGTTAGTAGCTACAGTATGTCACAGTGCAACCACCACCAAACAACACTGTTCATTAGACAGGTGGTGGTTGACTAGTTCATGCATGAGCTGTCAGGCCAGCAGAGATTTAGGAAGTGCAGGACTCTGGAACAAAAACGTTGCCACAGCTCAAGAATAGTTTTTTGTTTTTGGGTACCATACACTATAAAGAAAAGTATATGGGAGCCCAAATACACAGCCACACTATTCTGTATACCTCATGGTTTCCATGATGAAAGGGACCTCTCGAGCTTCACTCTTGAGGTCCACAACATCATGAAACCCACTCAGTATGAGAATAGTGTGGTTATGTATGGGCTCCCATACACTATCCTATATACTGTGTAGTGCACAGAATAGTTTGAGGGACCCCACAGCAAGGTGTTCCAGGGCAGTGCATGTGGTGCTGCCAACACCTTTGGTAAATGGGTGTGGTTCAGGAGCGAATATTGGAGAGCAATGTGCTCAATGCCCCAATCCCCATAGGCCATGCAATTTCGTAAAATAAATGGCAGAAATCCCCTAAAAGTGGGGTGTATGTAACCCAAACTGGGAAACAAGGTGAAGGTACTATCGCTTGAAACAGTGCTGCACTGTGAAATACTCATGGTTCCCAGACCCCAATGATTCCTTCTGATTCATAGATTTATAGAAGTATGATGGCAGAAAAGGACCGACAAGGCCCACCGAGTCTGCCCATTTGTCCAGCTATCTGCTAGTCCTGGATCTCTGCTTCCTCTCTCTGCTCCATGCTAAAACAACCACCATTGGCACTGGCCACAGGCTCTTCTAACCCTCCTTCCACTCTTTGTGGACTGCTAAGGCCCTGGCCCAACCATCACACATCCTGGCTTCCAGATCCTTAGATTGAAGGCAGGAAGACTCTGCTGTAGTGCCTGCTACAGGACCAGCAGCCCTTGATCTCTTGCTTTGCGCCGAGTCTTCAGTGTCACCCACATCCTGGCCTGCATGCTACTGCTGCTCTCTTCCTCTCCAGAACTCAACAGCTCTGTTTTTGCTGTCTACTTTTCAAGTCTGGCATAACACAACTTGCATCCACTCCTAGCACAGCAGGCCTTTCCACCATGAGATCTTCACCAGATCTGCCTGCCTCCAGCCTATTCCTACTCTTAGATACTCTGCTCACAATCTGTTTCCATTTGTGCCTTGGGCTGTCACACTAGCAACTCAACAGCCACATGACAGACAAAAGCCACGAGAATCTGGGGCCCCTCCTTTCCCCAGAAACTTCCAGGAGTCATTTCTTTCATGGGATTTCTGAGTGCAGATGGATCCATTACACTCCCTCCTTGTATGAGGATGTGTCCCTGCATCCAGCTGGTACAACTTGCGGAGGTGCGGTCAGAGTTGCTGTCTATAGTATAATCCTTGTGCAAACTAGGAACCCTAAATAAGAAACATAGACTTTGACAGCAGATAAGGACTGCTTGGCCTACCTAGTCTGACCATTTCCCTACCTACATACAGGATAAGCTGCAGATCCTAGTTAACCAACAGCCTATTTCTTCCTACCCCCACAAGAATTGCCTAATGTCTGTCCCATGCATTCTTGAATTCTCCCACAGTTTTAGACCCCACAGCCTCCTCAGGAAGGCTGTTCCATGCATCCACCTGTAAAAAAATACTTCCTCACATTGCCCCTGAGCTGTCCCACCCCCCATCTTCAAATTGTGTCCCCTTGTTCTTGCACATCTATTTTCTGAGAGATGCTAGCCTCTTGGATTTTGTTGATTCCACTGAGGTACCTAAAAGTTTCTATCATGTCCCCCTCTCCCTACTTTCCTCAAGGGTATACATACTAAGCTCCTTTAGTCTCTCCTCGTACGGCTTCTCTTGCAGACCCTGCACCATTTGAGCTGCCCTCCTCTGGACTGCCTCCATCCTGTCTATGTCCTTGTGGAGATGGGGTCTCCAGAACTGGATGCAGTACTCCAGATGGGGTCTCACCAACTGTCTGTACAGAGAGATAACAACTTCCTGTTTTCTGCTGGTGATGCCTCTCCCTGTACATCCCAGTATCCCCCCAGCACTCCCTACTGCCTTCTCACGTTGCTTGCCAATCTTAAGGTAATCTGATATGATTACCTCCAGGTCCCTTTCCATTTTTGTTGTTGTTAGTACCTCCCCCCCATTGTGTAATCTTCCCCTGGGTTTTTGTTACCCAGGTGCATTTTTTTGCACTTCTTTGCATTGAATCCAAGCTGCCATACTTCTGACCATTCCGCCAACCTTGCCAAGTCCCTTCTCATCTTTTACATGCCTTCTTGTGTATCAGCCCTGTTGCAGATCTTTGTGTCATCTGCAAAGAGGCATACTTTTCCTTCCAGTCCCTCTGCAATGTCACTTATAAAGACATTAAAAAGGACTGGACCAATTCTGAACTCTGCGGTACCCCACTAGTAACCCCCCTTTCTTCAGAGTGGACTCCATTTACAATTACCTTCTGTGTCCTGTTGTCCAGTCAATGTTTTACCCAGGCTACCACCCTGGGACCCACTCCCAGGCTGGTTAATTTGATTATTAATCTTTTGTGTGGGACTGTGTCAAATGCCTTGTTAAAGTCTAGGTAGGCCATGTCCACAGCCCCTCCCTGGTCTACTACTTTGGCCCCCAGTCAAAGAAATCAATTAGATATGTCTGACATGACCTTCCCACTGTGTACCCATGCTGCCTTGGGTCCTGTGCTCCACTGGCCTCTAGGTACTCAACAGTTCTTTCCTTCAGAAGTGATTCCATCACTTTCCCTACCACAGAGGTCAAACTGACAGGTCTGTAGTTTCCTGCCTCTGTCTTGCTCCCACTTTTGTGACGGGGAATCACATCTGCCTTTCTCCAGTCCTCAGGTACCACCATCCTCCATGATTTGTTAAAAGGGTAGTCAGTGGTGTCACTAGTTCTCCCTTAATTCTTTTAGAATTCTGGGGTGGATTCCATCAGGCCTCCATTGCTTTGTCCACCTTCAGTTTTAGGGTTCTTTCAGAACCCTTTCTTCTGTGAAAGGACTGGGATCAACCCCCCTATCCAGAGTGCTTCTGTTAATTGGATTAGGCACCTCCCCTTCCTCATCTTTTGTGAACACTGAGCAGAAGTATTAGTTCAGCATCCCTGCTTTTTCACTGTCCCTCTCTGCCCACCCACCGTCCATTCTATTCAGCCTCACTATCCCTCCCTTTGTCTTTCTACACTCCCTGATGTACATATTAAAGGTTTTATCCCCTTCTTAACAGAGTTGGCTATCTTTTCCTCAGTTTAGGCCTTTGCTATTTTGACTTCCCTCCCTGCTTCCTTCTGCCTTAACTGGTACAGTTCTCTGTCCTGCTCATACTAACATACTAACATACTAAAATGCCAGCAGAATAGGCCTAACGGTCTTTCGTGTCTGCTCGTTTGGTCAGTCCCCAACCTGGGTGCTGACCTTGCTGTTCCCCTCGCCTTCTCTGGCTTCTCCCTTCCCAGTTCCGGATATTCTTGCTGCATTGGATTTTGCTTCCAGAACCCTTCCCCTGTACCTGTCCCACCCCCTCTTGAACCCCTCCACTGTCTCTGCCTCCACCAGCCCCCTAGGCAGTGCATTCCATGGCTCCACCACCCTCTCAGTGAAGTAGCACCTCCTCCTTTCTCCCCTGAATCTTCCCCCTCCAGCTTCCAGCCATGCCCTCTAGTGGCCCCTTCCTCCTTCCTTGAAGCACCCGACTGTTCCTCCCCTATTTACCCTCTTCATGTACCTAAGACCTCTATCATGTCCCCGGTCCCTTCTCTCTTCCAATGTGTACATATTTAGCTCTTGAGCCTCTCCTCATAGGTCCTGTCCCCAAGCCCCAAATCATTTTGGTTGCCCTCCTCTGGACCCTCTCCAGGAGGTTAATGTCCGCTTTAAGTGTGGCCTAAAACTGCACGCAGTACTCAAGGTGCGGCCTCACCAAGCAGTTATACAGAGGAGTATCACTTCCCTCCTTCTGGAGGTGATCCCCTAGATGCATCCCAGCATCCTGTTGGCCTTGGCTGCTGCCCTCCTACAAGTCTCAGAGTTGTTCATCTTGACATCCACCACCACCCCCAGGTCCCTCTCAGCCATCGAGACTTGTAGCATTTCCCCAGGGTGTACACTTGACCTGGGTTTCTGGCCCCCAGGTGGAGTACCTTGCATTTCCCTGCATTGAACCTCAGCTTCCACTTTCTAGACCATCTTTCCAGAGCCTCCAGGTCCCCCTGTAGGGCCACCCTCCCCTCCTCCCCATCCACCACCGCCCCCAGTTTCAAGTCATCTGCAAAGAGACTCATCTCACTCCTGATTCCTGTCCTTATGTCAGATACGTAGGCGTTGAACAGAAGGGGCCCAAGGACTGATCCCTGTGGGACCCCACTAATGACCCTCCTTGGGGATGAGACTATCCCACCAACTACGACCCTCTGGGTCCGGTCCTGGAGCCAATTGCTCCTTCTGTGTTTCCTTATACTTCCTAAATGCTATGTTTTTCTCCCTAACCTTCCCCGCCACCTCTTTTGAGAACAATAGTGTTTTTTTCTTTCATTTTGATTTGTTTATTTGCTTCACACAAAGGCTTGTTACCTCTGTGATGGCAGTTTTGATGTTTCCCCATTGTTGCTCCACCCCTCCCTCTAGTCTGTTTGCTAGTGCTTTTCTAAGGCACTCTTCCCATCTTGCCAAAGTCAGACCTCCTGAAGTCCAGTACCCTCACTTTTGTATGGCTTGACTCTGTAGCTGAGTTTATCGTGAACCACACTCTTTGGTGGTCACTTGTTCCCAGATGGCTACCCACTTCTAGATCTGAGATCCTCTCACTGTCCCCATTTGAGAGTACGAGGTCTAAGATTGCTCCCTCACATGTGGGTTCCAAAACTAGCTGTCTGAGGCATGCCACCTGTAGGGCATCAAGAATGGCCCTGCTCTTGGATGTGGCTGCAGCAAAGGTAATCCAGTTAACATCTGGCATATTCAGGTCCCCCATCAACAGTATCTTCCCTTTCTCTGCCATCCTAAAGATGCCGTCTATCATATTTTTGTCCATGCCTTCTCCCTGAGATGGGGTCCGAATACAACCCCTGTGTGGATTGTGTTGCCATTTCCAGTCTCTAAGGTGACCCACAGTGCCTCCTCTCCTCCCTGTTTACTCTTTTGTTCCATTGCTTTTATCCCTTCCCTTACATAGAGAGCTACTCCTCCCCCTCTTCTCCCCTCCCTGTCTCTCCTATAGGTTGTGTACCCTGGTATGTTAATATCCCAGTCATGGTTCTCTGTGTACCATGTTTCTGTGACTGCTACGATATCCAGGCATCCCTCTTCCATCAAGGTCACCAGCTCAGGGAGCTTGTTGCCCAAACTATGGGCATTGGTACTCATTACCCTCCATTTCTCGTTGGCCTTACCCCTTTTTGCCCCATTCCTGTCCTTATTGCCTTTGTCATTTTCTCCATTTACCCCTGCCCTTCTCCCTATCGACATCTCTATTTTGGTGTTTGCCTCATTTAATACCCTAATTTTTTTTGGGGGGGGACTAGGATTTCCCTGCTCCTTTCCAGTGCCTCCCCCCTTGGTTAGTTTAAATTTTTGCCAGTGAAGCATTTAAACCTGTCACCTAGGATCCTGGTTCCCCTCCAGGACAGATGCAGACCATCACACCAGAATATGTCTGCATCACTCCAGGTGGACCCCCAGTCCCCAATGAAGCCAAATCCCTCAACTCTGCACCAGTTTTTCAACCACTGATTGATTCTCATGGTGTGGAGCACCATAGCCTCACCCATGCCATAGACAGGCAGCACCTCCGAGAGGGTTACCGTGCATGCTACTTCTCTAAGACCCCTCCCCAACTCCACAAACTCTTCCTGCACTGCTCTGATCCCTTTCTCAGCCAGGTCATTTGTCCGTAGGTGGACAATGACATCCAGCTCCCTCCCCCGTGCAGCTGCTCCGGCGATCCTGAGGATTCACTCCCTGTCCCTCTAAGCCATGGCGCCAGGCAGGCACCTTACCTCCCTCTCCCCTTCCTCCCCCAATTATACCCTCCTAACAATGGAGTCCCCCACCAGGAGTTGTTTCCTTCCCCTGTGGGGTCCCATGCCACCCTCCTGTGGGTCTCCTTTGTGGAGGTTCCCAGCATACTCCTTGGTCTCCACTGCAGGTGCCTCCATAGATGAACCACACTTTGCCAGAATGGTATATGAATTGTGGAGAGGTACAACTCGAGGGATGCACCTCTGTTCCACCCTCCCTGAGCTCACTGTGGTCCAACTGCTCTTCTTTCTTGGCAACCTCTGAGGCAAAAGCAGTGGCCCTGGTGGTCCCTGGGTGGGAGAGGAGGTCCCCCAAATCCTGGCCAACTCAGCCTGGAGATGAGCAGCCTCCTCCCTCAGCTCATAGAGGTGCCTGCAGATGGGACAACACCGCATCCTCCAGAACGTCTTCCGGAAGACTGTGCACTCCCTGTGGTCTGGCACCACCTCTGTCCATTGTCTGCATAGAGCTATCTGTTGGCATCTTGCTACTGGACCCTTCACTGGGATCAAGAGGGTCAGTTTTCTCCTCAGGAACAAGGGAATGCTTCTGTCTGTTCAGGTTCTGGTGGCCCATTCTCTGTACGAGGACCTGCTAGGGGAGCCATCCTTTCAAACTGACAAGTTTCTTTTTCCTCATCTTCAGAGTTCTCACTCTCCAGAAAAAGGGCAGGCCACGGTTTCTGTACCAGTTCCCGTCTTTGTAGGTAGCACGTTGCAACCTCTGGGGCTGTGATTCAATAATTGTCCTCTCAGTGGGCCTGGCCCATGATAAGGTTTCAGTCTGTTATAATGCATGATTACAGACAGTCTGTTGTTCAAAGATTACAGTTCATACAACACATCAGAGATCTTCTTAATCACTTGTTACAGTCTCTTGAACCATGACTGCAGCTTGGTGCAAGCACTTTTTATGTTCGCCATGCATGCGCGTGCACACAGTGAACATTTTATTATGAGAGTTGGGTTTTGAAAGATGTGACACTGTCAATCCAATGCCAAGCAGTCTTCAAGGGGTACGTAAGTACCACACCAATCATCAGCCAGGCTCATCATGACACAGTTTTAGCTTGCTGGGTGGAAATATCCTGTACTTGGAAAGGAAAATCCCACCCAGTCATGGGTCAGCTCTTCCCTTTCATATACACCACCCAGCAAGCTGATCTGTCATGATCAGCCTGCTGAGGAATTTCAAACATCCCGAGAGAGCCCCATCCTGTTGCTGACAACAGCTGTAACACGGAAAACCGTCCATCGACGTCTGTTGCTGACACCCTTGTAACTGTCTCCCCCAACCAACCCCCACCCTCCATTCCACGTCCTCATATAAACAACAACAAAAAAAAACTCATGCTCCCTCCCTCTGCTGCTGTTCCACCCCACCTTCTTTTCCTTGTCCCCATATAAAATAAAACAAAATCCCTCCTGCTTCTTCCCTCTGTGTGCTGTCCCATCCCCGCCCTCCGTTCCATGTCTCTGTATAAAGTAAAACAAAACCCCTCCTGCTCCATCCCTCTATGTGCTGTCCCACCCCAACCTCCATTCTCTGTCCCCGTATACAGTAAAACAAAACTCCTCCCACTCCCTCCCTCCCTCAGTGTGCTGTCCCACCCCACCCTCTGTTCTGTGTCCCCATTTAAAATAAAACAAACCTCCTTCCTCTGTGTGCTGTCCCACCCCCACCCTCCGTTCTGTGTCACCAGCAGCACTGACAGATTCAGGCAGAGCTGTGCGATTCCCCTTTTGAGGATTCATCAGAATGGGATGGAGGAATGGGAGCGGTCTTTATGTGGGTGCAGATGTCTCTCCTCTCCCTCTAGTTACTTTTCTTGATTTAGTCTCTGTCAAGTTACATTTCTCTTTCTCTCTCTCTCACACACACACACACACACACACACACACACACACACACACACACATGAGTTGCACCATGCTGTGAAAATGGCATAGAGAGAGAGAGAGAGATGTTTGTCAATACCATCCCTGGCTTTCTTTGTTTTTTCCCCCCCATGCTACCTGCTGTTAAGTGCAATGAAAGAAAATGTTGTTCATTGTTGAGCCTGCACGGTGTATTTACTTACACGTACCTCCTTTACCGAGGAACTGAACATTTTAAAACAAAAAGCTTTTTTCTTTGAGTTGCAAGCAGGAATCACTGCTATAATAAACAGCATTTGCTCTTCAGAACTGCTTGTTATAGAAGTGCAGCTGTGCTCCCAAAGTTAGGGTTTGTGAATGACTATTTAAAAGCTAAATATTTGCTTACTTGTTTCTCAGGGCTTCCACAGTGCACGAGGATGAGAATTGTAGAGTTTGTAGAAATGCTAAGATATGTATACAAACTCTGACAATTTGCACTTCAGTCAGTCTAAGGACTGCTAATATACACACCACCAGGAAGCATGCACACAGCAGGGTAGTGCAGTTCTCAGGATCCCTAAAGGTAACTGCACTCCTACCTGCTGCAGTTGTCTGAGAGGGGTGTTAGCCCATTGATGCTGCACATCAACTGCCTCACACACCCCAGCTACCCTCCCACCCAAGGCTGGAGAGCCCACCCAAGGCTGGCTCTCCACTTATTGAGTCCCCAGGGTCACATGATTGATCATGTGACTCCCACTGATTTTTCCTAAGTGCCTGTTTTCTCATTAGCAGGTTATACTGGGTGGCCACTAGGAGTCACTGTTGCCCTATTCCTTAGTCCCTGTTTCTGAGCCTCCCAACCACTCTAGCACAGCTCACAGTCTATTTCAGCCTGTACAGCCAAGGTTCCCCTTGCCAGCCTTGAATCCTGTACCTTTGGCTCTACAATCCATGTCACTGCCCCTTCGCTATCTGGACTGTACAACTTTCAAACACCCTTTTCTTGCCTTTAGCTAAGGTGAACACCCCCCCACCGTGGTCCACAGATCCTAGGCCCTATCATGACAACCACTGCTTTATGCACCATTGAAACACTAGTGCTGGTACTATTCCTTAGCCCGGCGAATGCACTTCCAGTGCAGCAAACGCTTATGCCTGTCATGAACACTCCCCCCCCACAGGTGGACACCATTCTCCCCACCCTTACCCTCTCCACTCTTGCTTCTCTGCCACTTACACTGCATACACCAATGTCCCACCGTGCTAGCTGCCACACTGGCCTCCCCCACCCTGGATACCACTCTGCCATGCCTTTCCTCTCCTCCGTGACCCATGACCTCCCCATTCCTGTCTCTGACCCCCATCCCTCCTGAATTGGGCGTCGGGGAAAAAGTTGCTACAGAACACTCAAGCTTGCAGCCCTAAGAGCCCTCCTGCTCCTCCTCCTACTCTCTGGAAATATTCACTGCAACCCTGGCCCCACACCCACCCCCATTTCTAAACAGACATCAGTGGGTGAACTTCGCATTGCATCCATCAACATCTGCAGCCTGTTAAAAAAGCTTGACAATCTGCAGGGCTGGGTAGCCCACCAACAACCTGACATCATCTCCATAGTTGAAACTTGGCTTAACAAAAGTACCACTGATTCGGCAGTCTCCCTCACTGGGTACTCGATATACCGCTCTGACAGACAAGGTAAATGGGGGGTTGTGCTATCTACCTCCAGGACTCCCTACAGGGGCATGTCCTCCCTCCCCAAGTCCTGGAACATGGTGCCCAAGCCCTCTCACTGAAAGTAATCACCACCTCTGTGAGGGCTTCATTATTCATCACCTCAGTATACAGTCCTCCCCGAACCAAAGAGCTGCCTTCCACTCTGTCCTTACCCACCTCTCCCCGCTACCAGACAAAGCTGAAATCATTGCCCTAGGTGATTTTAACATAAATTGGTCCTCTACTGCTGCCACACCCCTAAAAGATGCCATTGCTGCAATTGATCTTACACAGATAGTGCCCGCAGCCACCCGCTGCAATCTGAGAACAGGCACATCGACCCTTCTTGATCTTGTACTTACCAACCGTCCCAATAAATTCGTAAAAGTTAGTGTACTACCTAACACCCTGAGCGATCACTCACCTGTGCTGTGTCACTGGACCTTCATGGCGAAAAAGCCACCCCACAAAACTATTCTCCAGTGCTGTCTCAAACCTGGTAAACTGAGGCACCTCAGACAACACCTAGCCTACTGTGATTGATCTCTGATAGCTGCTGCCCCAGATATAGACTCGGCTTTGAAGTTTTTCATCCATTCATTTAACTCAGCTTGTGACCTCTTTGCACCTCTTAGCAAATGGTCATCAAAGGCACTGACACCCCATGGATCTCTCAATCCCTCCTAGACCAAATGAAGGACAGGGATTTGCTCTGGCACACTGCCCTGGAGTCTGGAAAGCCAACGGATAGACAGCGAAACCAGGCAGCCAGGAACAAATGCACCTGGAGTATCCACAAGGCTAAGGCTAAATACTACCAGACTGCCCTCACCTTCTCCTGGGGCTCAGGGTGTAAGTTCTGGGATAACCTGAAAGAGCTTAATGGCAAAACTGTAACTGCCCCACCCTCACAAATATGCATGAATGGATGTGTCACTACTGATCCTGTACTCATTGCTAACATGCTTAACTCTTCTTTCTCTGATCTTAGCAGTATGCTCCCCACCAACTTCTTTGCCCCACCCCCCACCCTCTGCCCCCACCCAAACACCTCCTTTTCACTTCAGAACTATCTCTAGCGTGAGGCCACACCCTACTTACAAAAAGCCTAAGTAAGTCCAGATTCAGCAATGATTCCCTGGACCTTAAATTACTGACATTAACACTCAATGAGGTACTCTACCCCCTCACAGCTCTCCCGAACCACTCCCTCTGCTTTGGTCAATTCTCAACAGAGTGGAAAACTGCCCTCTTCACACCCATCCACAAGAGTGGTGATCGTACCTTGCCAGGGAACTACCGCCCCATCATTATACTCACCCCACTCTCCAATGCCCTGGAAAAAATCATCGACACCCAACTCTCTGACCACCTAACCAAATACAACCTGCTATGTCTTGAACAGCATGGCTTTTGCAAAAGTCACAGTACCACAACTGCCCTGCAGAAATTTACTAATGCAGTCCACACATCACTAGGCCCTGGGCACCTTGCTGAGGCAGTATTTGTAGACCTGTCAAAGGCTTTTGACACCGTACACCACTCCCTGTTACTGTCCTCCCTTACCCACCTGGATCTCATGCAAGATGCCATAGGCTGGTTCACTAATTACCTATCTGGCAGATCTCAGCAAGTAAGGATAACCCACAATCTGTTCTTCTCCCTCTCCGTCACTTCGGGGGTCCCCCAGGGATCGATACTAGGCCCCGTACTATTTTTAGCTTATATCTCAACTCCCTCCCCAACTCCTACTCTGGAAAACTTCTACTCTATGCAGGTGATGCGGTGCTGTTCATCACCCACCCTGACCCCTCCACTCTCCAGCTGGCCCTCCAAAAATCCTTCAACGAGGCTGAGTCTTGGTTCTCTACCCATAGGCTTGTTCTAAACTATACATAAAACCAAAACCATGTTGTTTGCTCACGCCCAGACTAAACACAGTAACCATCCCTTACTTATGTAACTCCCAACATGACACCCTGGAGCAGGTTAGTTCCTTCAAATACCTTGAGGTCATCCTGAACTCAGCACTTACTTACCATGAACACATCCTCCTCCTTAGCTCGACTGTCAATATACGCATTGGCCTACTTCATCGCTATAAGCACTGTCTCCCCCCTGATGTCCTACAACTGGCAATCTTCTCTTCTATCTTACATAGATACATAGACAGTGTTGGCAGATAAGGGCCTATGGCCCACCCAGTCTGCCCATTTGAGCTTGTAAGTTCAGTTTATGTTTTCCTAGAAGTCTGTTGCCCCTTGCCCCTGACCTCCAGAATTCCTTTATGTCTGTCCCATGCATTCTTAAATCCTGTTATTGTTTCAGCCCCCACCACTTCCTCTGGCAGGGAGTTCCACTTATCCACCACCAGTTCTGTGAAGAAATTCTTCCTCACGTTTCCTCTGAATCGTCCTCCCTTCAACTTCATCCCATGCCCTCTAGTTCTGGAACATCTTTTTCGCATCTTGTCCCTAACTGATTTATGGAATTCTGATCTATGGCGCAGCTGACAATACAGCTCTCAATAGGATCAGGATCTCCATGAATAAGGCCTGTCAGCTGACCTCTGGCTATGACTGCCTGAAGCACATCTGCTCTCTCTTTACACCCTTACTAATTGGCTCAACTTCGGTGGGCCGCTGAAATACTAAACCTGTCTCTTTGCCAAAAAAAATCTCATCTAGCCTTACCCCCCTTCCTTGTCTCTCATCTCTAATTTGACCTGCTCAGATCAAAAAGCACACTCATAGCTCTGAGAAATCTCCCCTCCATGTCCCACTCTGCAAGACATCACTGGGTCAAAGAACATTTCATTACAAGGCTCCTCTCTGGATGAACACACTTCCCAAAATCTTAATCTCTGAAACCAAACTTAACTTGGTCACTTCAAATCTCTCCTTAGGGAACACATCTGACAGGAAGCAGCCTGTGACTGCTACTTACTGCCCCTTCCCTCACACTCAGACAGGCCACCCTCCCCCCGTGACAAAGGACTTGTGCCCCTAGCTAGTCTTGCTCTGTAACCTGTACATGCTGTTTCGACCTCAAAGGCCTAGGCCATGTTGTTTCTTTTCTTCAATGGTCTATGATTACTCTACTCTGTTCATGTTCTCCTGTTGTTCGTACAATAAATTGACTGCCTAGTATTTATGTATTGTAATCACTGTATGCACTGTTAGTTGCTTATTTACCACTATTTGCACTATGTTTGTTTTGTGTATCTATGACTGTATTACTGTATCACTCTGACGTGGAGCCTTTGTAAAGGAGTCTCTGACTCAAAGGGTTATAATTCTGATATATTCAATAAACAAAATAAATAAAGTTCATGTAAATTTTAAACATGTTCTGATAAGTTTGCCTTGTTCTTAGAGTGGTCTACAGCACAACGTACAAACGTGAAATCATAAAAATTGTTAGCTTAGTGATCATTACTTTTCTGTAGATGACTTTAGTTGTCCAGTTTAAAACAATAACAGTCTTTTTTATTAATGTGGGTTTAAAAACAGTGCCTTACCCCCACCATGCAAGTTGCAAAATTGGGAATGGCTCCATCCATGTCTGTTGCTGTTGCCCCTGTAACTGTCCCACCCTCGATTCTCCCTCTCCCCAATAAACATAACACTGACACTGGAGCTGCCCAGCCTCTAGTATCGCTGTCACCATCTTGAAATAAAGAAAAGCACTGAATTTTGCAAACATAGGCTCATAACTTTGGTAATTTTCAATATTTTTACCCAAAATTTTCAACATAGCCATTTACTCACAGCACCTCATGAATGTGACGGCTGTTTTTTTTCAGATCCTGGCCAAATTTTTTTTTGCATCCTGAAAGCTGATTTTGAAGTCCCTGTGCATAATCACCTTTCAGGCAGAAGTTGAACATTTTCTCTGCACTTGTTCATGAGGAGGGAGGAGGTGATTCTGCCACTGTATAGGTCATTAGTTAGACCGCACCTGGAGTACTGCGTGCAGTACTGGCGCCCGTATCTGAAGAGGGACATTAAGTTACTGGAGGGGGTGCAGTGCAGGGTGACAAAGATGATCAAGGGGCTGGGGGACTTATCATACGAGAGGAGGCTGAGGGGTTGCACATGTACTCACTGGAGGAGAGAAGGGACAGGGGACATGATTGAAACCTTTAAGTACATGAAAGGAATAAACAAGACAGGTACAGAGGGATGTTCAAAGTAAGGAGGGAGGGACACCAGGGGCCATGATATGAGACTGGAGGAGAAGGTTGAGGAGGGAGTTGAGGAGACACTTTTACAGAGGGGTGGTGGCTGGGTGGAATGCATTACCTGCAGAGTGATATCCAGTAGAACAGTGGACTGCTTCAAAGGAGATGGGACAGGACAAGGGGGAGGGTCAATGGAGGGGAAGGGTGGAAGGGAAGGGCAGCTGCAGAATAAGGGGTGCTAGCTGCACATTCAAGCAGACTTGATAGACCTCTAGGTCTTTATCTGCTGGCAAATTTTGTATGTTCGTATGTTCATAGGTGGGGTCATAAGAAGGCTATGCTGAAAATTTTGGGCAAAAATATTAAAAAAACAAAGTTATGAGTCTGCATTGAAATTTACAAATGCAGGCTCTTAACTTTGGTAATGCATAAGCCACAAAGTGCACCACAAAGCATCTAGTACCCCAGGACTTCTGTACCAGTGGTGAACATCTGGCATTGACAAATGCTTGTTATGACTGTGATTCTTAAACCACACCCAGACATCCCCTGCAAAAACTTGGCTGGTTACCTTAATGTCACAGTGCTATTTCTGCTTGCCTGTGGCTTTCTTTTCATGCCACAGTACCATTGCAGCCACTGTACTGAGGTACCCTACAACTTTAGTCACATAATCGATGGGATCAGTACACCTCTCCTAGACATCTGCCCCATTATGCTGTTTCAACAGAAATGTGATCTCATGGCCGAACATCACCATGAAAGGGGTGTACTCTGTGGTGGACTGTACTTTACTCCTGCAAGCCTGCATGTTGTACGGCGCAGACTATCCCATTCAGTCTGATTATTTTGCACAATGGAGGCCAGCATGGCTAGGAGTCTTTGGTTCAACCACTTTCCCACACTATCTGACTGCAGGTGGTACAGAATGGTGCTGGTTTTGTGCATTTCTAGGAGTTTGCACATCTCTTGGGACAACCTGGACTTACAATTATGTTCCTAATCCATATGGATGGACCTTGGTGCTGCATATTTGCAAACAAGCCATTCCATGAAAACCACAGTTACAATCTGAGCCACATACAAGCATAGTAGTTTGTAATACAAGGCTCGCTCACCAAATAATCATAATGAACAGCCACCCCTGGAGTGGGAAAATTATTCATTCATTCATTTATTTATTTAACATTGGTAACTGGGAGAGGCACACCGAGCAAAGACTTGTTTCCAGGTATGACCCAGGGGAAGGGGAAGTGGAGAAGCTCAACTTCAAACAAAATACATCCAGTCAGATGATATTGTTACAATGAGGATGACATAAAGAGCATGAGTTGAGTACAATACAGGCAAAATGGCAAAACATTGCATATGGAGGACAAATAAATCAGCATACAAAACAACTGTTCTAATACAGGAAACTCAAAACGTGCATAGTGCCAGAGTGAAGAGAAGCTGAACTGGTGCTGAAAGCAAGAGTCAAAACAGGTTGATAAGGGAGTAGGGGGAGGAGGGGATGGTGGCGAGGATATAGGAAAGGTATGATGGGAGGGACCCAAACTAGTATTTAGAGATGAAGGAAGCACAGTGGGACTGGCAACATGAAGACAGAGGGAGTCTGGATAGGGAGGAGTAAAGGGAGCAATGGTGACTATGAGAGTGAGTTAGTAGCAAAGTGGCAGAAGGCATTGCAGATGGTGTCCAGTCTGGCAAGGGAGGTGGAGAAGCATGCCACTAACCACATCCTCATAGTCAAAAACTGGGAGAGCCATTTTGGTGACCAGCTCCCGGCAGACCTGGGGAGAAAGACCGTCCTTATTGCGATACAAGGCACCTAGTCTGGGATGGAGTTTGGCATGGGTGGCATCAGTGTGAGCAGAGAAGTCAAGCCTGCTATCTAAACACACACACCAAGGTACTTAAAAGTTGGGACTACTTCAAGCAATGTGCCATCCAGTAAGGAGAAGATGTAGAGAGGGCAAGCAGGGCCAGCTGCTGGCTGGTGCCAAATGTCCTAGACACAGTTCTTTTTGTGTTGACCCGAAGTTGATTGGACTGGAACCAAGGCAGACCATTGTGAAAGTCTTGCTGATGCAAGACTTCTAGAGATGCAGCCAAAGGACTGGATGTGTAGAGAACTGTGTCATCTGCATACATGTGAATATGTGAGTTGGCACAGGCAGAGGGGAGGTCATTTAGGAAGAGGGAGAAGAGGACTGGGCCCCAAATGGAGCCCTGTGCTATCCAGGCCTGGATAGGGAGGAGTGGGGAGATGGCACCTTCTACCTGTATCAACTGTCGATGGTCCGAGAGGTTGGAAGGGAACCAGTTGACAGCAGAGCCTGAGAGGCTGGCAGAGCTCAGCTTATCCAGGAGGACTGAGTGGAACACAGAATCAAAAGCTTTGGTCAGATCAGTGAAAGTGGCTGCTGTGATATTCCCCTGATACATCCCTGAGAGGATGGAGCCAGTGACCCTAAGTAGGGAGGAGATGGTGGAATGATCCTTCCTAAAGCCAGACGAAAAGGGGGAGAGGAAGCTGAAGAAGGGGGGAAGTCTGCAAGCTGTGAGTAGACTAGTTTCTCCTGCAGCTTTCCAAGAGAAGGGAGGAGGGAGATAGGGCAGCAGTTGTCAGGAGTGGAGGGATCACCCCCTTTATGGAATGGGAGAACCTTGGCAACCTTTCAAGACTCTGGGACAGTGCAAAGGGTGAAGGAGAGATTTAGGAGGCGAGTAAGGGGGGAGGCAGTGGCAGGAGCCAACAGATGGAGAAGTTTTGGGTCCAAGCCATCTGGGCTAGATTTGGAAGGGTTGAATGAGGAAAGGGTGAGCAGGATCTCCTGGAAAGTGACAAGGGAAATCAGATGTGGGGGGGGGTGAGGTAAAGAGGAGGGAGGAAAAGTGGGGGAGAGGTGAAGAACCAGGAAGCGGGAAGGAGGAGAGAGCACAAGTGGTAAAAAACTAATTGAAGTGAGCAGCAACAGAGGGAGGGTCAGACACTGGTGAGTCATTAGTCATGAGGACTGGGAGAGAGCACAGTACTGGGTCAATACCACACATGTAAGACATCACTGTTTTAACTGTGCTGTATAGTGAGCACCTGGGTTTACAGTGATGGGTAGAACAGCGGTAGGGGAATACTGCAACCCCTGTCACTGCATACAGAACGGGAGGGTAAAGAAGTTGCTGTGTGCTGTGTACCTGATCAAGCCACTCCTATTGAGGAGTGGTTAGGGAACGGTGATCTATGCAGTGCTGACAAGATGGTGGCTGTGCTGGGATAGCCATCAGCAGCAGGAGTAGTAGCAGCGTTAGTGTTGTGATTTTATTTTATTTTTTGCCTGTTTTATCGGTCAATGTTATTGTTTTATTTTATTTAGTTGCAGTTTAACTGAGTGGTAGCTTAGTTAGGGCTTTTTA
Organism: Neoceratodus forsteri; assembly: GCA_016271365.2. Classification (NCBI taxonomy): domain Eukaryota; kingdom Metazoa; phylum Chordata; order Ceratodontiformes; family Ceratodontidae; genus Neoceratodus; species Neoceratodus forsteri. The sequence continues at coordinate 157,598,230 of CM057456.1, read as the reverse complement.
GTGAGCTAGCACGTGTTACTGGCATTTTTTTTGGGGTTAGTTTAGTGATAAGTTCATGCTGAGACGGAGCTACCAAATCACTGAATTACTTGTTTGCACTGTCTTGTATGTAAACATTTTTTATATGTTTGCTGGTTGTTAGCCAGTTTACAAAACTGCTAACACAATCACACTACAGCGGTTCATTTTTTGAAATTCCCTACTTGCTGGTTTTCTCAGGAGGCCCTGCCGAGCTGTGCAGCCATCTGAGGTCGAGCTCCTGTTGGAGCAGCTTGTGAGGAACTTTGTGGCAAGGTCTTTTGCACCGGATTACTGCAGAGAGGCATTGTTTGTGGGACTCTCTGCAAAGTAACATAGAGCGCTGTATTGAGTGGGACTGCACACTGTTTGGTCGGTCGCCTTTTGTTTGATCTTGTGGAGGTGAGCTTGACCTAAGGGGGATTGGGGCTCTGTTGCTGGTTTCAGGGGTTTGTCTGCCCAGTCCCTAAACAGGAAGTCCCATCTTAGGGCTCGCTAAAGAGCTGGTCTTTTTTCAGGTGCCTTTCTGTTCTTGGGGATGTCCGTCGGTGGGTGGACACTGTTCCAAGACCTCTGTGGGGATTATTTGGGCAGGCCATCCTCTCATTGGACTGACAACTTTGGAGGCTCCTCTCTGGGGTTATGGCTGATTTTCTGGTGTCCTCTCTTCAATCGCAGCCTAAGAATAGCTCCTGTGGCAGCTGCGGTGTCAGCTGCCCAGGGAGAGGTTCACATTGAGAGATGGGGGGACGAGCAAAATGGTGTAGCCTACAGAGAAGGACAGCTGAGAAGTCTCCCTAAGGATGATCTGTTATAACATTCACTTTCAGCCTGACAGAGGATCCCAAGCTTCTTCTCCTCTAACTGGTATTGACTTTACAGGGTGATTTCTTGTTGTGTTGGTTGAAGGCATGAAAGTTCCTTTTAAAGTACTGACTGCAAATAGTAATTTCTGCTATTCACTTTGAGTCCGAGTGGGAGTTGGACTTATTTTGAGAACCCCTTCTTGCTTTCGTCCTTTGAAGTGAGAGTTCAAATGGACTTATGGTCGGACTCTTTTTAAAAGTATTAGCAACTCTTTTACAGTGAACTGCCTCATATTCAGTATTTATAGACCCTAATTTTAGCTACACTCTGTGACTGGCTGTTATATGCTTTGTTAATTGGGGATTAGCTGGTTGAATCTTTGGGTTGTATTTTGTGGTTAATTTGGGGGGTGGTTTATTTGTTTGTTGTTTATTTTGTCTGTTGTTTACTGGGTTTCTGTTGCTGGTTATTTAGGAAGCAGCTATGTGTTGGCAGTTATCTTCGGTGGACAGGCACTACTCCCCCTCCAAGCTGAGGGGCCTGCACCCCTTTGACTGCCCTTCAACTTCTCTTTGAGGTCTATAGGCAGTGTTGGGCCTTGGGGATAGCTAGGAGGGGTCGGGGTGGTGCGGGCCCCCAGCCTGAGGGGGAGCAGAGCGGGGATGGCGGATTGGGGTTGTGGGTTCTAGGAGGCACCCTGGGGCAAAATGGGTACAGGAAAGGGTCCCTTCCTGCCTGGTTCCCATACCCTAGGGCTCCACATTGAGTGGGCAAATGACATGCTCTCCCGCGATCACTCATCCGACCCAGGCGGTGTTGTGCAATGCTAGGTCGATTAGGAACAAGACCACAATTATTGCTGATCTTGTTGGAACATCTGACCTGGCTTGCATCACAGAGATCTGGATGGATGAATATACTGGTCCCATTTTGGAGGCAGCAGTGCTGGCTGGGTACTCGGTGATACACTGCCCGAAATTGGATCACAGGGGCAGGGGTGTAGCCATCTGTTTTAAGATGGAACTGAACTTTGTAGATGTGCCCGTGGGGACCACCACATCCTTTGAGTGTATCATGGGTGCAAGTGTGGGTTGCAGGATACTTCTCATCTACCCTCCACCCAGAGATGAGAAAGAATTCCTGCAGGAAGTCGCAGATTTCGTTGTCGACATGGTATTGGTGTTACCCAGATGGTTGGTCCTGGGAGACTTCAATGCCTGGATCGATGACGAACTCTCACATTTTGGGCAAGACTTCCTCCAACTGATGATTTCATTGGGTTTACACAAGTGGTTACCTCTGCTACCCATAATTGTGGTCACTTTCTGGACCTGGTGTTCCTCCTGCGAATGGAGATCTCTGATTTGGTGGTAGAGCCAGTCGGTTGATCTGACCATCACACTTTAGGGTTCAATTTTGTGGCTCCCCCAATAGACCTGCCCCTGTGGAGATGGTCCAGTACCACCCTTTAAGGGATGTATCCCCTACTGGTCTAATGGTGGGGCTGGACCTATCGAGTAGGCTGTTGGGATACGTGGAGCCAGGTGACCCTCTACTGCACTATGATAGTGTGGTATTGGGGGCCCTGGACTCTACTGCTCCTGTCCGTGTTTACCCACTCACTCTTTTTCCTCAGTCCTGTTGGTTCAATGGGACCTTGAAGGAGTTGAGATGAGTGGGGTGAAGGCTGGTGCATTGCTGGTGGAAATCCGGCTTGGAGGATGATGAACTTAGATTGATGGCCCGTTACAGGGACTATCAATTGGCCATCTCCCATAAGAAGGCAGAATTCCTGTCCTGGGAGATTGCCGCTGCAAGGAATTGACTGGCTCAGCTCTTCTGAACTATGGACAGGTTGTGCAATCCAACCTGCCTTCAGAATTGGACAGCCTTTTCACAATTTAAGTGTGAGGAGTTTGCTCAATTTTTTGCACATAGGTTTGCCTCCATCAGGTCGGAGATTCGTTCAGTATGATCTAATGAGTAGAGCGGTGGTCGGTGGTTGGTCACTAGCGCCCAGTTTGTCTGGTCTCACTTTGACTGGCTGGCAATCACTGATACCATAAAGATTGTCCAGGGTATGAGACCAGCTTACTGTAGTTGGGATCCTGGTCAAACCCACCTCCTGATGGAGTGTGTGGAAGTCATTGGTCCAGTCCTAGAGGAGATAGTCTGGAATTCTTTGGAGAAGGGGGTGTTTCCTGACCTCTTGAGAGAGGTGGTCGTGATCCCCCCTTTTGAAGAAATTTTCCCTCAACCTGGACTGTCTCGAAAATTACAGACCTGTCTCTAACCTGCCCTTTGTGGGTAAGGTTATTGAGAAGGTAGTTCTGTTGCAGCTTGAAGACCATCTTACCACCCACAAGGTCTATGATCCTCTCCAGTCTGGGTTTAGGAAGAGGCACAGTACAGAGACAGCACTTGTGAGGGTACTTAATGATCTCCTGATGGCAAGAGATCGGAAGAGCCATTCTATCTTGGTTCTTCTTGATCTCTCTGCAACATTTTACTCCATAGACCATGGGGTTTTGCTGGAGTGCTTGCAGTTGATCTGCAGACTGTCTGGTACAGTCCTCAGATGGTTCCACTCTTTCCTGATGGGCAGATCTCAGAGATTGGTGTTGGGGATTTTTTTCTCCGCCCCTTTCCACCTGACATGTGGGGTTCCACAGGGCTCTATGCTTTCTCCCATGTTGTCCACGGTGTATATGCTGCCATTAGGGGACAATATATGATGGTATGGGCTGAGTTTTCACTGCAACACAGATGACGCTCAGCTATACATGTCCTTTGTACCCGATCAGGAGGATACAGTCTCGGTCTTTAACAACTGCCTTGCTGAGATTCAGGACTGGATGAGTGCCAGCTGGCTAAGGCTGAATCCAGATAAGACTGAGGTGTTGGTTGTGGACCTGGGTCATCAGGTAGAGAGGTCCTCTGCTGCTCAGCTCTCTGGGTTTGTGCTGGGTGGCAATCAGCTGAGGTCCTCTGAAGAGGTGCAGAATCTGGGTATTATTCTTGATGGCTGGCTGATGCTTAAATCACAGGTGTCGGCCATTGTCAAGTCCTCTTTTTATCATCTGAGGAATATCACCCAGGTAAAACACCTTGTTCTGCCTGATGACCTTCTGACTTTGGTTCATGCCTTTGTGACCTCCCACCTTAACTACTGCAATGCTGTCTACCTAGGGCTTCTGGGGGTGGACATTCGCCAGCTGCAGCTGGTGCAGGATGCGTCAGCCAGGCTGTTGATGGGCTTATCTAGATCTAGCTATGTCATGCCTGTGCTCTGCAAGCTGCACTGGCTGCCAGTACAGTGGAGGATCACCTTCAAGGTCAGTTTGCTGACCTATAAGGTCCTACATAGACAGGGACTGCACTATTTGTAAGATGTCCTGTATGTCCCTACCACCCCCTCCGTCCATTCCGTTCCACTGACAAGGGATTGATAGAGGTTCCCAGGGTCTGTTTGAAGACCTCAGGGGTGAGATCTTTCTTATTCATGGCCCCGACCCTGTGGAACTCTCTACCTCATCAGGTTAGAGAGTGCCTGTCAACTGAGACCTTCAAGACTGCCCTAAAAACTTGTTTATTTAGATTAGCATTTTTAGATGCTTTTTAATTGGGAATTGCTGCATATTTTAACTTGATTGCTGTTGAGTATAGTTTTTTGCATCTATTGTTGTGCTTGTTTTAAATATTTTCTTGTACAGGTGCATTGATGATTTTGAAAAGTGTCTTTTTATAAACAAATATGGCTTGACTTGACCAGTACATGGCACAGTCAGGAGACCTGGGACTGTGGTTTGGTTCCCCCCCAGGTCTCCCCTGCTACAACTTTTTGCCATGATTTAAAAAAATAAAGTCCCCCCTCCCGAGTTTCTCCCCATCCTCCAGGCCCCTCCCGAGTTAGTTATTTAAGTTCTGGGGGGGGGGGTGGCAAATAAAAATGAAGACCCATTGTTTTCAATGGACGCGGTGCATGGAACTGATCAGTGTTTTTCCCGACTCTGTTTTTGACTGATGCTGTTTCCCTGTGTCATTTTTAGCCAAGCTGTTGGGGGGGTCAAAAGGGAGTGAATCACCTTCCAGAATTTGACTGGGGAATTAAGATTATTTTGAAGGTTGGCCTCAAAGTAGAGGGACTTGACGATATGAACGGCCTTTGTGCTAGACTTCCTAAGCACCCTGTAGGAGTGGAGGTCCGACAGGAAGCGAGATAATTTATGCCCAGCTCAGTCTTGCTCATGAGTCTTTCATAAGTCGATGAGATCAAAGGTGATATAGGGTTGGTGAGAGGATTTAACCCTGGATTTCCTGATGGGAAGGTACTTGTGCCAGACAGATCTAAATAGTGAGTGGACGAGTGAGAGGGATATATCAATGTCTGAGGTAGTGAGCTTGGGGGGCTTGTCAGTTGCAGCCAGGTCACTCACATAAAGATAAAGAGATATTATAGAAAAAAAGAAATGAAAATAAAAGTGTAAGGAAGGAAACTGTGGGTCTGTTTTTACTCCAAGCATGAGGTATTAGTTGGTAAAATTCACCAGATTGGCCAAGTATTTTATCAGTTGTATTTTGAAACTTACTTTTTATCTCGTTGACCTTGCCCCCCCCCCCGCCTGACATTTTAATCTTGGATGTATCCTACAAGCTTCCACAAATTATGTAATTGCAGTCAACTATGGTAGGCTTTATGGTAACCAACTGCAGATGTGGATCCTGTAGTATAACTTACTATTCTCCCTCTACGTGCAATAGCAAGCACATAAAGTTTGAAATTTAAAGATGACAACAGCAGGTTTGACTTGTACAATCTAGCCATGACTGGGATGATGGGTAGGGGTGACATGATCAGGCAAATAATCAGTAAGTTACAACACCCAACTGATAATAAAATTGATAAATCCACTGCTTTACACATTAGGACATCTTGGTCATAGGATGTTAAATAGAAACAGTCAGTTTACATTTTATATTCAGGTTTTATGCCACAAGGTTAAATCAAATATTATTAAAAGGTAAAAAAAAAAAAATCATCCACAGTGGAGGGCTTCAAGAGAGGGTGGGACAGACACAGAAAGCGGATGTATCAGATGATGGACTGGCCCAGGGGGGTGGGGATGGATGATAAGGGTTTCTGAAACACAAGAGGGGAGGAGGGCCTCGGCACCCAACTAGGGATCTGAGGTTCGAGCAGACTCGATAGACCGTAAGGCCTAATCTGCTGGCAATTAGTATGTTAGTATATTATGGCAGTCACCCGTTTAGTGCATGTATTCAGCAAGCATAACTGAAAAAGAAAATCTAGTGTCCGTTTATCACCAACCTATCAACAACTAAAACTAAAATGTAATAGGCAACTGCTTGTTTCCCTTTTTTCTAAATCAGTCTCGTACAAGTGCAGCCACGCATTTAAGAAGTAGTCAGTAGTAAGTGATTACATCTAAATGTAGGCAGTTCACTACTTGTTTGTATTTTAACTTGCTGAATAAACAAATTAAACTCCACATGGGTACCCAAACAGAATCTGAAAAACACATGCAGCAATATAATTAATAGACAACTCACAGTAAGGCATTTGTACTTGATCTTTCTGTTATGGTTGCTGACCATTGTCCTCTGAATGCTAAATAAATTATTAAATGTCATCGGCATCGTCTTCAAACTTCACCAAGGGAGCACCATTATTATGAGACACTTGTTGCAACTGTTCATCATCATTGCTTTTATGTTCCTGCCATTGTTCATTGGGCTGGTAAGAGAATTTGCTGAGACTGACTTTCAGGAGGATAAGGCACTGTACATCTTCAGGACTAAGCTCTGTGTGGCTATCACAGACAACATTTCTAGTCATGCTGAGTATATGCTCATAGTAAACACTAATGGGAGAGCAACTAACAAGCTTTATAGAAAAGGCAGATGACACAGGCCAGGGGCTGGTTTTTCAAACATAATGGGACTAAGTCCCACTCTGAGCTGCCAGTGCAGAAGAAAATCTCCACATGGGTAGGATTTCATCTTTTCCACAGGGTCGGCTGAACAGCTGTGGGGGCATCAGTTAGCCTTAGAGACACCCAGATCAACCCCAATTGGCACAGTATGTGTACAGTGGGGGGGGGTAGATGGCCACTGCAGAGGTGTCTGTTATACTTGGACAGATATGGATAAGCTGTGGGGGTCAGGGACACCTGCAGAACCCACTTCTGTCTAGGGGGTAAAGCTATGCCTGGTACTACCAGGTGTAGCATTTTGGCACAGCTGTGCAAGAAAACAGCTGTAAGTGGCTGTAAATCATGAAGCTGGTTGCAAACAACTCTCCGATCGAAACTATGGCACATGCGGAAAAGCCTTGCAGGTTTCTGCATGAGTGCCAAAAATTGCCCTTACTGAAAATCTGACTCAAGATCTTTTTCTTTTTCACTAAGTATTCAAAAGGGTTAGCAGTAATATTAATGAGTTTTTCTGTCAAATATGCATCCACAATATTAAAGACATAGAAGGATGCTCAATGACATCTACATCTGAATTATCAGTTTACACAAGTTTTGATCAAAAAGTGTGAGATTCATCTGTGTGCTTTTTAGAATGACTTGCCTTTTTTAAAGGCCCTAAAAGAGAACTTTCTGCATGACTACCTGATGTTGATGAAGACATAAATGGTGGCACTGAATAGAAATCATTGCTGCCATCACCAAATGAAGATGTTTCATCCCCATCACTTCTATTGTCTAATCTGGTTTCATTCTCCAGTGTTTTTTCTGAAATCTGCATATTCCAGATGAGAGTTATCAACATCTGAAGGAGGCAGCTGTTACAATCTGAACTGAGGGTCAAGAAGAGTCAAAAGAAGAACATTTTTGTCTTTTGTCATATTGTTAAGCCTTGTGCAATTTTAGAATTGCTGTATTAATTGGTCTGTAAGGGATACACCAGATTTGACGCCTTTTAGGTCAAAACCTCTTTGCAGCATCCTGAGTTCCTTGCCCAATAAATTTATGATGAGAATAACTTGTCCTACAGCGGCATTCTCTTTGCTGATCTGGCAGGTTGCTTTCTCAAAGGGAGCCAAGAGCAACGCTGGATGCTCCATAAGGACCCACCAAAATGAATTCCCAACAACACCATCTGCTACGTAGCGTTCAGTAGCATATTCATGGACTGCTCAGACATGTAAAATGTTGGGTTACATCTTGCTGGAACATTTTGCTTTAGTTGCTGTATTGACAAGTCGTTTTGTTTTTCTGGAGGTCAGCCAAGATATGTGATTTAACAGAGTGCCTGAAATGACCATATGTTTTCTTTGCACCTCCCACTGCTATTACTATGCTGTTGTCACTGGAAAGGCAAGCTCACACTAACAGATTTAATGGGTGAGCAGAACATGGTATATGAGAAAAACCACCATATTTGATGCACAATGTTGGCACCATTATCTGAAACCACAGATTAAACACTGAATCCCAGTGACTCTGGCCACTCAGAAATGTTGTCATGCATCTCTTCAAAAATATTGTCAGTGGTGTGATGCTAACCAAATGTGTTGATGCAAGGATCTGTCATTCTTTGCTTTCCTTCCTGTACATCGCTGCTTGTGGTGATGTTTGAGTATGATTGTGACATCCAATGTGCTGTGATGCACATATAATCAGCGGTTTGAGAACTTATCCACACGTCTGTGGTCAGGTGCACAGTAGTACCACTTTCACTCTCTTTTAGAGGCATTTTTATTTTACTTAGTATACATTTGTACATTTCAAGACCAGCCACAGTTACAAAATATTTATGGCTTGGTATGTTATAACACAGGGCTAAATATTTTAAGAGGGCTCTTAAACCACCATTCTCCATCACATAAAATGACTGCAGGTCCTTCCCAATAAATTCAGCAATTAACTGATTCATTTATAATGTTACTTGATGTGATCTATTGTAGGCAGTTTTTGTTCTAGCATAGCAGTAATGGTCTAATCTTTAGCTCTTGGGGAAAACCAAGGGACTGCAGTGGTATAGCTGTAGCTTGCCCAAATACTTTAAATACTTTTGTTAGCAAAGTTGAACAATTTTTTTTTCTGCCCTGTCTTTGGTCTATTCATCATCACTATTGTCTGTAGGATTATTTTCATCACATATATTTTTCCCTCATTCTGAACTGCTGCCCAGCAAATGGTGGGATGTGCTCTTTGCAAATGACATTTTAGTGATATTGTCCCAAACTGACCCCTCACTTTCGCTCTGCTAACTTCCCGATGACAAAAGGTGCAGGCAGCAAAACATTCATTTTTTGGTGCCTATATGAAAATAGCTTCACACAACTGAGGTGGAACTTTTGGTCATCATGCCCGGACTGCAGCAGTTTTGGTGACTGGTGTTTCTGACACTGATTCATGCACACTGTGGCTGTCCCCAGAAGAAATACTATGATTGCTAGTATTGTGATCAATTTTTCCCCATTACTGGCTAGTAGTGGTGCTTGCTGTGTGTATTTTTTCCTTTTGGGTTCAGGTACCCAGGTGGCATCCTCTGCCTCATCAGTATTACGTTCTGATTCATCACCTTTGGATTAGCATAATTCTGATACATGATCTTGTACATGTACAATCACTTCATCTGAAGCACTGCTTTCTAATGAAGGAGTCAACATGAGTAGCATATCATGGAGTGCCATGCCTAATGGTACTAGACAGTGCCTTTCCCTTAATCATTGACTTTCTAAATCTATCTGTTGAATGGTGATTGGCTCGTCAGTAGTACCCTCCTACATCAATCTTTCTATGGGATGGTGGGAGAGGGGTGTTATCTTTGACCCCATCGCAAACCCTTACTATAAGAAAATCATCAAGTTTAAGTGTTTTATTGATGATATTATTATTGTGTGGGAGGGCTTGGCACAGGAGATTCTGGATTTTATACAGCACATCAACACAAATGATTTGGGCTTATGATTTACAGCTACTTTTGATAAAAGTCAGATAGATTTTCTTGATCTTACTATATTGAGAGTTCCTGAACATGAAGTCCAAACTAAAGTGTTTTGAAAGGAAACGGCTAGAAATAGCACTTTACATGTACGTAGTGCACATCCAGCCCACACTATTTTGAGTTTACACTATGGCCAATTAATATGCATGAGAAGAAACTGTTCTGATTATGCAAATGTTTTACAGGACAAGGAGGAATTGTTTGGGAGGTTAAGGAATAGGGGTTATTGAGAAAGAAAGCTTTACAGGAGGCTTTTGACAAAGTTAATCATATAAATAGAAAGGATTTGTTAAGAGTATAAAAATCAAGGAAGAGGGACACAACAGATCTCATTTGTTTTGACTTATGGCCCTGTTTCTATGGAACTTAGGTCAATTATATGGGAAAATTGGTACATTTTGGGACTCGATAAAGATTTGAGTGTGGTATATGAGAATGGCCTGCTCATTACATTTACAAGAGGTAAAAGAATTAAAGATTTACTTGTGAAAAGTGGGAATAGGGACTCTGAACCAAAACATTCATGGCTGGGGAAAAAGCCAGTTGGTTTTTAGCCCTGCAAAAACTGTGTCATGCAAAGTGGCCATTAAAGGGAAAAAGTTGGTAAATCCGGAGGTGCTGGGGGTTGGGGAAGTGACAATCAGTCATTTTATTACATGTAATACAAAGTTTGTGGTATATGCTCTGAGGTGCTCATGTGGAAAATTATATATTGAACAGACATCTAGAAAACTAAAAGAAAGAATATATGCGCACCTCAGGGCTATAAGTAATACTGATTTGTCGCACCCTATAGCCAGGCACCTCTGTGATGTAATGGATTTAACACAATACATGATAAGCTTAATGGGGTTTGATCATGTCCCTTTTATGCATGGGGTGGGGATAGACGGTTAATGTTAGACAAAAAAGAAGCAATGTGAATCTTCAAATTGAGAACTTTTAAACCTTTGGGTTTTAACGATCATATGGACTGGAAGCCATTCATTCATTAGGGTTATAATATGTTACTGTTTTTTCCTTAACAATCATGATAATATTCAGAGTGTGTAATGATGAGTGTGCCCGGATGTATAGTCATTTAAGCGGTGAGTTCCATACTATGATGCCATAGTATTTAATGAAATAAAATGTTCCCTTTTATTTGATGTATTTTAATGATATACAATTAATACACTTGGACACTAGTGTTTAATAGAGTATTTGTTTATTGAATACATTATTTATGATGATGGTTAACTATTCATTTCGTGTCAACAGTGTGGGTGATATGGCAATAAGAATTCCCCTTTTAATGAATGGCTTTTATAAGCAGTTTTTCTTCCCATCACCTACACTAAGGAGAGATGGCATTGAATTAATGTTCTACTTAATCATTTTTCTTCATGTGTAATGAGCATTTCTTGTAAACTGTATTCATTAATTAATTATTGGGTCTTGGTGTTTAGTTTTTATCACTTGCACCTGTTTTTGAGGGTATTTAAAGGTAACACTTTTTTTATGGTAGCCACTCCTCCTGAAAAAGGGGTTGCGACCCCGAAGTGCTGTGGCAGGTCAATTGGAGTGGAGTCTGTATATGCTAATACTGCTTTCACTGTGATTTTGTGCTACTATATGATATTTTTGTAAGTACATATAAAACGTTTTTATATATTAAAATCACCTTCCACTGAATTATTTGGTGTTTAGAGTGCTGTGTTTTTTTTACACATGGCATCCTCTACCCCATCAGTATCACATTCTGATTCATCACCTTTGGAGGAGCATAATTCTGATATATGATCTTGTACATGTGCAACCTCTTCATCTGAGGCACTGCTTTCTAATGAAGGAGTCCGATATGCATGTGTGGCATTTCATGGTGTACCACGCCTAATGATACCAGACAGTGCCTTTCCCTTAATCATTGACTTTCTAGGTCTATCTGTTTTGGCTACCAGTTTTTGTGTTTTATCTGATTTTTCTGGATGTGCCAACAGTGCTGCATTATTTTCATCAGAGGATTCCACAACAGTCTTTTCTTTTTCTGGGTCTGTTGTTTCATTTGATCAATTTATTAATTATATCAGCAGCAGTAACTTTCCCTTTTTTTCTAAATTTCTTTTCTGCAAATATTTTTGCATTTACCAATTTTAGCAGTACTGCTGGTGGTGGTCACATGTTCCATAACAGATTCTGAATCCATTTGTTTGTCTCACTTTATAATTAGTAGAGATCCAGAAGCAGATGGTTTGATACCTTTTATTGGACCAACATAGATGTTACAACAAAAGAACAAAGTGCTCTAGCTTTCAGACCAACCAGTCCTTCTTCAGAAGCTTTATGACAGTTATTTAGAAAATCTCATACTATTAACACACAGACAATGCATGAAAAAAACATAAATACTTTACATTAGTTTAATGTACTCATTCAAAAAACAACCAAAGATTATGTCAGAGAAGCTAATAACACCAGGATGCTTTTAGCTGAAAAGGCCCTGAAGGTCAAAGGTTATCAGAAGATAGCAACAAGCAGAGAGTTCTCCTCGCATACATTTTTAAAATGTCTCTGTATGTTTCAAGAAAACAGTCTAATGAAAGCAAAACCTTAGGATACTATTCTCCCTAATTACATGTAAGATGAGGAGCTTTACAACTTTAATTGCAAGTGTCCTTGTGTGTTAAAGAACACAGTCAATGAAGGGTAAACTTGTGGATAATAAAGACATGCTAAAATGAGACATAATCGCAAGTTAAAAACAACCCCCCAAATAAAATAAACAGAAATTATCTATATATGGCATACAAAGGGTTTAAAGTAAAGTTTACTCAAAGTGAGCAAACGTTTCACACATAATGTAATGTGGAACTTGTCTGGAGACATTTTCCCAGCTATACTCTCAACCAATTGATATATTCCTCAAACTTTAAGGCCTTCAGTGTTGTAACAGGATTTTATACATGATAATATCAATTGTAAGTATACGTGACAAATAAAAAAAATGAAACTACTTGTCAAGGGCCACCAAGAAATTGAGACCATGAACCTGATATGTACAGATTTCAATGAAGTGTCTATGTATAATAAAACATGTACAGAAACAGTCTGAGGAATCTGATGAAAAACTCATAGGAATTAACCCCCTCTTCTCGGGGAACAATAACTAGTTAGAAGGATATATATGTACAAGAACATACGAACATACGAAATTATTCAGCAGATAAAGGCTTAGTGGTCTATCAAGTCTGCTGGAATGTGCAGCTAGCACCCCTTATTCTGCAGCTGCCCCTCCCTTCCACCCTTCCCCTCCATTGACCCTCCCCCTTGTCCTGTCCCATCCCCTTTTGAAGCAGTCCACTGTTCTACTGGATACCACTTCTGCAGGTAATTTATTCCACCCAGCTACCACCCTCTCTGTAAAAAAGTGTCTTCTCATCTTCCCTCCTGAACCTTCTTCCCTCCAGTCTAATATCATGGTCCCTGGTGTCCCTCCCCTCCCTTACTTTGAATAGCCCCTCTGTACCTGCCTTGTTTATTCCTTATATGTACTTATAGGTTTTAATCATGTCCCCCCGTCCCTCCTCTCCTCCAGCGAGTACATGTTCAACTCCCTCAGCCCCTTGATCATCTTTGTTGGCCTGCGCTGCACCCCCTCCAGTAACTTAATGTCCCTCTTCAGATACGGGTGCCAATACTGCACGCAGTACTCCATGTGCAGTTTAACTAATGACCTATACAGTGGCAGAATCACCTTCTCCCTGCTCGAGGATATACCCCTTGCAATACAACCCAGCATTTTGTTGGCCTTTGCAGCTGCCTTCTACATTGTGCCGAGTTATTAATTGACCCTGTAATGAGCACCCCCAGATCCTTCTCCTCCTGTGTCTGGGCTAGCTGCACTGCCCCCAGCTGGTAACTCCTCCTTGGGTTCTTCACCCCAAAATGCAGCACCTTGCACTTGTTGGCATTAAATCCCAGTTGCCAGGTGTCTGACCAGGTTTCAAGCTTTGCCAGATCATCCTGCATCCCCTGCCATCCCCCTAGGTCATCCACCACTGCTTCCATCTTGGTATCATCAGCAAACAGAGTGATCTTGCTCTTGATGTCCAATGATATGTCTGCAATGAATATCCCAAACAACACTGGTCCCAACACCGAGCCCTGTGGAACATCGCTTGTCACTACCCTTGGGTGTGAGAGCTCCCCACCCACCACCACCTTCTGTTGCCTTCCCTGAAGCCAGTTTCCTACCCATCTCACCAGCTTTGCACATGCCCCGTGCCTTCTAACTTACTTCCCAGCATCCCATGCAGCATTGAGTCAAATGCCTTACTGAAGTCCAGATACAGGACATCCACTTCATGGCCCCTGTCCAGTTGCCTAGTTACCCAGTCATAGAACTCCACCAGGTTGGTTTGGCAGGATCTGCCATGTATGAAGCCATGCTGTCTGCTGTCCTGTAGTCCCTTGGCCTCTAGGAGGGCCACCAGCCTCTCCTTCAGGAAGGTTTCCATCAACTTACCCACGATGGATGTGAGGCTCACCTGTCTGTAGTTCCCTGGTTCATCCTTGGGGCCACTCTTGTGGAGGGGCACCACGTGAGCCATCCTCCAGTCCTGAGGTACACACCCTGAGTGTAGTGAGGCATTATATAGGTCTGCCAAAGTCTCACAAGGACCTTTGCCAACTCCTTTGGTACCCTGGGGTGGATGCCATCTGGGCATGTCATCTTGTCCACCCTCAGTGCCTTCAAACCCTCCCGAACTCTGCCCTCAATGAATTCCCCAATCTGTCACCCCTCCCCCCCTGTTTTTGCCATTCCTCCCCATTTGGATATCACCCCCTCTTCTCCTTAGTAAATACTGAGCAGAAGTAATCATTTAGTGCTTCTGCCTTATCACACCCTGCTTCCACCCAACCCGCTCCTTCCTAATCCTTACTATGTGGTCCTTATAGCTCTTTTTCTCCCTGATGTACCTAAAGAAGTCCTTCTCCCCCTTCTTAATGCATTGTGCCAGCCTAAGCTCCATAGATGCCTTGGCTCCCCTTACTGCCCATGTCACCTCCTTCGATTCCTTCAGGTACTCCCTGTCCTCCCTCTCCCTGTTTTCTTGTACCTCCTAAAGGCAGCTCTTTTCCTCCTTACCTTTTCCATGACCTCCTTGCTTACCCAGCTCGGTTTCTTAGCCCTAGCCTTCTTGTTCTGGGCCTTGCAGCAGGTTTTGGTTGCCTCCACTATCACCAGCTTTATGAGCTCCCACCTCTGGTTAGTGCCCATACTAGGTTGAATTCTGGCCAGGTACCCTTTTACCACTTCCCCCATCCTCCCAAAGTTGGACCTCCTGAAGTCCAGCACTCTTGTGCCAGATTCCACTCCTTCTTTGCCCATATCCAGTGTGAGCCATACTGAGTGGTGGTCACTCCCTGACAGCAGTTCTTCCACCGTAAGTTCCCTCACAAACTCCCCATTTGCCAGCACAAGGTCAAGGGTATTTCCTAACCTGGTTGGTTCACTGACCATTTACAGCAGGAAGCTGTCCTAGAAGGCATCCAGCAGTACCTGCTCCCTTCCATTCCTGGTTGTTGGGGTACTCCAGTCCACTCCTGGCATGTTGAAGTTCCCCACAATCACCACACTACCCTTCTCGCAGGTCCTCCTGATCTGTCCAGCTAGTTCCCTGTCTAACTCCTCCGTCTGAGAGGGCAGCCTGTACACCACTCCCATTCTGAGACTCTTATTCTTGGAATCCTGGATTTGCATCCAAAGTGACTCCGTACTACTCTCCTTCCCTTCCTTCCTTACACACTTCAGTTCTTCCTTCACATATAGTGCCACCCCCCCTTTCCCAATCACCCTGTCCCTACAAAATAAACTGTACCTTGGTACAGACAGGTCCCAGTCATTGTATTGGGTGGCCCATGTTTCAGTGATGGCTGATATGTCCACCTCTCCCTCTGCTGTGAGCACCTGTAACTCTGCAGTTTTCCTCCCAGGGCTCCTAGCATTAAGGGTAACCACCTTCCACCCTCCCCCCCCATCCTGCCCTCCTTTACTAGCATCACCAATAGTACTTGCCATTTGTCCTTTGTCACTGTTATGTGGGGTAAGCTCATATGGTTTCCCAACCTGTGGTCACTGTATGTCTCTTGCCCAGTTGACACCCCCATTCCTAGTTTAAATTCCCAACTTCCTCTATGTACTCCTCCAGCCTCTGTTTTAACACTTTCTTTCCCTCCTCACTCAAGTGTAGTCTGTCCTTGGCATAGAGACTACTGTCCTCCCAGGTCCCTCCCCACCCCACTAACAGCCCATACCCTTTAGCATGACACCAGGTTCTTAGCCATCTGTTAAATTCCTCTATTCACAGCTTTCTTTTTGTGCTTGCCTTGGGCACTGGAAGTATCTCTGAAAAAGTTACTGATCTCCCTAACCCCCTGTCATAATTGTCCTAGTTCCTCAAACCTTCTCTGGACTATATCTACTGTCTTGTCAGCCAGGTTGTTCGTCCCAAGATGTATAATTAAATGAGGCTTGTTCCTACCCCTTCTAGCATATTTCAGAACAGATTGTCCCACCCTTTCAGCTGTCACTCCTGGCATGGCCTCCACTCAAATGTGACATGTGCCTCTCCCCCTTGCTACTCCACCTGACTCGTCTTAGCATTGAGTCCGCCATCACTAAGATTCTGCCCCTCTTACTCCCTGCTTGCTTCTGTTCATCTCCATCTCTCATTCCTGGCTCCTCTTCTTCTTTCTGCACATTATTTCCCCCTTTTGCCCCTGTTGCAATTCTCCCAGCAGAACTTCACCCTGCTCTGGTTTGGTCCAGGCATTTATCAATTACTCCTCCAATTGCATCATCTCCCTCCTTCTCCTTTCCCTTTAGCAGTGCAAAACAGTTTTCTGAAGACCTTTCACAAATGCCCGCTTCCTCTCTCTTCATAGTAACCTGTTCCCTCCTTTCCACTGGATGAATGTTGCCACTTCTCCTCCCCTCACAAGTCCCTGTCTCCTCCTTCCATTTGTCTTTTGTCTCCTGACTTGGTTTCCCCGGTGATCATTCTTCCTGGCCTGGGCCCCTTTGTCTCTGCTTCCCTTCTTCTGACCCTCTCCACACCATTGTTGGCTCAAATTGCCCTCCCTCATCTCCTCCTCCTCCCTCCCTCCCTCCAGTATTGGGCTAAACCCACCTCCAGTCTGCCTTGCCTGTCTTAGTTCCTCCTGCAGACCTTTGATCTCCTTTCTAAGTTTCTGTATGTGGTTGCACACTGAACATCCTGCAACCCTCCAGGCAATTTTTAGAAAGATTGGTGCACCGCAGTTGTTGCAGTCTACCACCCTACCCTTGTTGACCACCAGCGACCCCCCCCACCCTTCCAGATGAAGGGTACCAAACACTCCCCCGAGTCTCCCCTCTCCTGCTCTATCAGTGCAAAACATTCTTTTCCTTTTCTTAATTTCCCTTACCCCCTTTGTCGTACACGTCTAGATAGATTGAGCAACTGCTTTTTACATTCCTATCCTTCCTGTCCACACCCAAAAAGAGACTTTAAGTAACTATTGCACAACTTTCTTCAAACTCCTACTCCTCCTTTCTACAATGCAAATAGCAATGCAAAGAAGTAACAATGAAAGCTCCTTGTTTTGCAGTTACTTCCCTTCCACTGAGATAGCAGTCACCTCTTTACTCGCTGCTGTTCCTTTCGTGGATGTCTGCTTCTGCTATGACACGTGCATGTCCTTTGCTCTTTTGGGAAAGTGATGTCAGAACCCCTGGTATAAAGGAAATCATGGACCTGGGGCAGGTGGGGTGAGGGGCAGGGAGGATGGGACCAGCCTGTGCCTTCCAGAAACAATCAGGTAGCTGAGGCCCCTGGTCAGACCATTAGCACCCTTCTCCCACTATGCACTAAACTTTGCAGCTAGTGAAGCCAGCAAAAAGCAATCACAATTCCACTCAAAGCACAAAAAATAGGTTTGATACCAAAAGAAACAGGTCTCCAATTCAAACAGCCTCACCAACAACACATCAAAATAGGCTTGAAATTAGAAGATATAGGTCTCCGATTCAAAGAAACAGCCCCAATAAAATCACACCAAATAGGTTTTAAATCAGAAGAAAGCAGAAGAAATAGGCCTCCACAAACTCGACCTGTTACACAGTGAAACATAAAAACAAATGAGCCCACTTATAGCCGCCAAAATAGGTTTCAAAATTCCAACAGACCCAAAATAATACCCTGCTAGCCCCTTAGAAGTAGTAAGAAAGAAAAGAAATAACCTTCTACCAAGTAAAATCCACAAGAAACAATGTAAAAGCAGCAAGAAGAAGCTACTGTACTGGAACTGATCTGATCCCTTCCCCTTCTGGTTACTTCACCTAATACACCATCATTCACACCAATCATTGCGATATTTGCCCAAAGGAATTAAACCCCCAAGTAAATGAGATATGCATCCTAATATGTACAGAATTAAAAAAATGTGACAATATATAATCCAACCACAGACAACTAGTAGAAGTAAATATGCACTAAATATGTGAACTAAGACTCCTAGCCACTGTAACACCATTATGTCATCTGCCTGAATAAAAGCCTATCTCAATATTACCACAATAATCACACCTACTATATCCACAAAAACACCCCAACACCCACTTAAAAATTACCCCATGCCGCACTACACACACACACACACACACACACACATCTCTCTCTCTCTCTCTCTCTCACACACACACGTTCACACAGTGCTAAGGTGAGAAGTCAACATGTAGATAACCAGATAAAGGGGACTCTATAAGTAGAAAAATAAAAAAAAATATCAAAGGCTTGCTGAAGAACTAAAGTATTTATGCCAATCCTTTGAAGTAAAGGTCTGTGTAAGTTTAAGTGGAATAATGTGTCATATACCCCACATCAGCATTCATGCCATCTTCCACCATATTGAGAAGTAAAATAAGTCTGATTTCAGAAGCCTGTCTCTGTTGTGTAATCTTGAAATGTCCTTTTAAGACTATCACAAACATATCTGAGATTGAGTGGCCGTCCTGGGAGAAGTGTTGTGCCACTGGTTTATCAGTCATCTTCATATTAATAGTATGCCTGTGTGAATTAATTCTAGTGCAGAGTTGTTGCTTTGTCTCCCCCACATAACCCGTGTGAGGATGTTTCTTGCATTGAATGAAATAAACAACATTACTTGATGTACATGTATAATTCCCCTGTATCCTGAATTGCCTGTTTTGTGATGTAACCACACAATCTGAAGTGGAAATGAGCTTACAAGTCTTACATCTGAGTTGATGACATGGTCGTGTACCATATGATGTACTGGTATTCTGTTCTGGTTCAGGTTGACTCCTAATAATCAGGTTGGCTAAATTAGGTGGTTGTTTAAAAGATAGTAGTGGTAGTTCTTGAAAAATACAATTAAGGGTTTCATCTTCACTAATTATTGGGTGGAGGTCCTTAATAATCTTATATTGAAGTTTAAGGTTAGGATGAT
This sequence comes from Neoceratodus forsteri, assembly GCA_016271365.2. NCBI lineage: Eukaryota > Metazoa > Chordata > Ceratodontiformes > Ceratodontidae > Neoceratodus > Neoceratodus forsteri. Next base: position 157,578,931 of record CM057456.1, on the reverse strand, counting down.
ACATGACTACTAGGGTATTCTGTTGGTATAGGCTCTTTCCTTATATTGCAGTAGTTATTCTCTTGGTACCTGTGTTGCACATTCCACTGCTCTGTCAATTTCTCTGGAAGCATGTCCCTGCTCAATTAAGGTGGTTTTCAACATAGTCAAATGTGTGTCTCTGTCTTCCTCTTTTGAACAGAGACGGTGATACCGAAGTTCTTGACTATACATGACAGATTTTTTTGTGTGGCTTGGGTGATTACTTTTCTTGTGTAAGTATCTGTGTCTGGCTGTTGGTTTCCTGCAAATACATGTATGTAGGGTTCCATCCTTGATAGTGACAGTGGTATCCAGAAAATTTACACTGGTGGCAGAATGTTCTAGGGAAAGCTTTATGATTGGGTGGAGGTTATTAAGTTCCTGATGAAAATCCTTAAATGTGTCAGTGCCCTCTGTCCAAATTATGAACAAATCATCAATGTAATGGAAATAGGTGAGTAGTTTGTGTGTACAGTGCCTTAAAAAGTCCTCCAAATTCACCATAAAAAGATTAGCATACTGTGGAGCCATCCTTGTGCCCATTGCTGTTCCCATAGTTTGAACATAATGTTTACCATTGAAGCTGAAGTTATGTGTCAGAATGAATTCAATAAGTTTCGCCACGACTCTGGGGTTGATGTTGTGGTCCAGTCCTTTCTCATGCAGGTATTTAAGGCAGGCTGAAATGCCATCTATTGTGGAATATTAGTGTAGAAGTATGTTATATCCATTGTGACTAAAAGGGTATCCGGTGGTAAGTCCTTATAACCAGAAAGTTTACGCAGGGAGTGTGTAGTGTCCAGGATGTAACTATCCCTTTGTATAACCAGTGGTTTTAAAATGGCTTCTGCAAACCCTGAGATCCCCTCTGTCAGGGTACCATTACCAGAGACTATGGGTCTTCCTGGATTACCAGGCTTATGTATTTTAGGAAACATGTAGGATGTCCCTGGCTTGGGTTCAGTGGGGATGAGTGCATTTAGACTGCCTTGAACATGGTTTGGAAATGATCCAATTAGCTCCTGTAGTTCTCTTTTATATTCTGTAGTACGGTCACTTTCCAGTACTCTGTAGTAGGTATAGTCACTTAGCTGTCTGTTGGCTTTCTTAATATAATCTTCTCAGTTCAGTATCACCACAACAGAGCCTTTATCAGCTTTTTTTATGACAATGTTGTGGTTCGATTTCAGTGTTTGTACAGTATAGCCCTCCGTTCCAGTGGAGAGAGGTTGTACTGGGCCTGTTTCTGCCTATTAAGAATCTCACCAGTAACTCTCTGGTGAAAGCCATGAATGTAATTGTCCAGTTTCTTATTATGGTCACTTGGGGGGCAAAATCAGATTGTTTCTTTTTCTCATCCATTAAATTGTTACTGTTCGTGATTTCTTCACTGCCTGTGATTTCTTTTCTGCCGTGAAAAAATCTTTAAGTCTCAATCTGCGGAAGTACTGTATTCCTCCATTTCACCACAAAACTGTATTCTGTCCAGTAGTTTAGTTGGGCAGAAGGTGAGGCCCTTAGAAAGTATATTTAATTCCCCAGTAGTCAGTGTAATGATGGACAAATTAACAACTGAAAGGTGCCCATCTGTGTGGCTTAGTTGCTCAGTCACTCTGTTCTGTTCTTCTACCATTGTACATTGTAAGTATTTTTTCACGGAGAGGGTTGTGAATGCATGGAATGGCCTTCCTGAGGAGGTTGTGGAGTCAAAAACAGTGGAGGAAATGAAGAATGCATGGGACAGACATAAGGCAATTCTAGGGGATGGGGGTAGGAGGAAGTAGGCTGTTGGTTAACTAGGATCTGCAGCTTATCCATTAGGTAGGAAAATGGGCAGACTAGGTGGGCCAAGCGGTCCTTATCTGCCATCAAATTCTATGTTTCAAATTCTACGTTGAAGGGTATCTAACTTCCTGTTTTTAATGAGCATGGCTTTTCTTAAGGTTCTTTGGTAATTCATGTGTATCTCGTGCAGGATGTCTGGAATAGGCTCACCAGACATCCTCTCCAGTGTGGTAACTATTTCATCAGACTCTTTCTTCAGAAATGCTTTGTTGGCATATGAGCTATGGATTCTGTAATTTCTCAATTTCTCAGAGGTCCTATGACAGAGTTGTTCAGCATACATAGAATTATTCATGTTTCTCAATGGATTTCAAATAGTTAGACCTTTAGGGATACTGTCATTCCTTTTGTACTGGGCTAAAACATATATGTCACTGTCTAGCTGTGCCAGTTTCTTCTTAATGTTGTGCAACTGCCATATCCTGTGGCAAATTCTGGTATCTTCCATGTTGACAAACAAATTGTGTAGTTGCCGTATTGGTCCTAATAAGAACAGATCCAGAAGCAAATGGTTTGATACCTATAATTTATTATAAATAATTATAATTAGTTGTAATTAGTAGTAGTTCAGACAGAGATGTAGAACAATCCAAACACAGAGTCTGAGATGTGACACCTCACATCAAAATCATTGCGGCACTAAGCCTTACTAGTAGTTTGGAGGCAGAGATGGGGAACACAGAGTCTGAGATGTGATACCCTCCTTCAAAATCAGTGAGGCACTATGACCTAGCAGTAGTTCAGATGCAGAGATGGGGAAACAGAGCCTAAGATGTGACACCCCTCCCCCTTAAAAATAATCAGTGAGGCACTATGGCCTAGTAGTAGTTTGGACATGGATTTGGGAAACAAAGAGCCTGATATGTGGCATCCCCCTTCAAAATCAGTGAGGCATTATGACCTAATAGTAGTTTGAATGCAAAGACGGGAAATACAAAGTCTGAGATGTGACACGTCCCCTTCAAAATCAGTGAGGCACTATGGCCTAGCAATAGTTCAGATGCACAGATGGGGAAACAGAGCCTAAGATGTCACTCCCCTCCAATATCAGTGAGACAGTATGGCGCAGTAGTAGTTCAGATGCAGAGATGGAGAAACAGAGCCTAAGATGTGACACCCCTTCCCCAAAAAAATAATCAGTGAGGCACTATGGCCTAGTAGTAGTTTGGACATGGATTTGGGGAACACAGAGCCTGATATGTGGCATCCCCCTTCAAAATCAGTGAGGCATTATGACCTAATAGTAGTTTGAATGCAGAGACGGGAAATACAAAGTCTGAGATGTGACACGTCCCCTTCAAAATCAATGAGGCACTATGGCCTAGCGATAGTTCAGATGCACAGATGGGGAAACAGAGCCTAAGATGTCACTGCCCCCCAATATCAGTGAGGCACTATGGCCTAGTAGTAGTTCAGATGAGGAGATGGGGAACACGGAGCCTGAGATGTGGCATCCCCCTCCAAAATCAGTGGGACATTATGGCCTTGTGGTAGTTTGGATGCAGAGATGGGGAACTAGAGACTAAGATGTGCCCCCCCCCGGAATCAGTGAGGCACTATGGCCTAGCAGTAGGTTGGATGCAGAGATGGGGAACACGGAGCCTGAGCTGTGGCATCCCCCTTCAAAATCAGTGAGACACTATGGCCTAGTGGTAATTTGGATGAAGAGATGGGGAATGCAGAGTGTGAGATGTGCCCCCCCCAAAAAAAAAATCAGTGAGGCACTATGACCCAGTAGTAGTTTGGATGTAGTGATGGGGAACACAGAGTCTTAGTTGTGACACCCCCATTCAAAATCAGTGAGACAGTATGACCTAGTAGTAGTTCAGGTGCAGACAGGGAACCTACAATTGGAGATGTCACATGATCCCCCTCAAAATCAGTGAGGCACTATGACCTAGTACATTAAGGTGCAGAGCTGGCGAACCCAAGGCTAAATAAGACATGTCCCACCCCCAAAATCAGAGTGGCACTAAAACTCCAGCTGAACTATCCCTGCTACCCTTCTTAATAACTAAGCTAAAAAAATATTAAATCAACCCTGATTTCTTCGATTTAAAAAAAAAGAGAAACTTTTTAAAGTGTTTTCTCTTTTTTCCAGCAGTTATTAGAACTCTGTTGTGTTCATTCAATCACTGTCTGCTGAGTTATCACCTCTGCTTCATGGCACTGCCATGCTGCTAGGCAAGGTGTCTCTCACTAGCCTAAAATCTAAATTTTCTTTTCTTCCTGTTCTTTTATCTAATAAAAAAAGCACTTCCTCCAAATGTTTTAAAACTGCTGCAGGGTTAACATTTAATGTATTTTAAATTTTGATTTCGCTTTGAGTTGCTTCCTGGCTGCTACACCAACATCTGCCTCATGACACAGCAAGCGCTATAATGAGCTGCCTGCAGGCTTACAGAAGTGGTGGTGTGTTAAAGAGACAGTTCTAGTGGCTTACATAGCTGCCAGTCTCCAAAAATACAATTGGCTCAAACATCCTAGAACTCTGCCCAGAGTCAGTGATCATGAGTAGTGACTGTGCTGATCACGGGGTCCCACTGCTTCACACCCACTGTAAGTCCTTCATTAATTACAAATCCAAAATTATCCATTTTTTAATTCTGACTCTTAGTTTATGGTTTTCAAACCATTTCATTGTTTCTTTTCATTGTATTGTTTATACTGGAAAGGCATGTGAGCAAACTGCCCGTTTTCACACGCTCCAGTGACAAAATGTGATACAATGATACATATTGGTAAACATTGCATAGTTTGGAATGAGAATGAATACAAAATTGGTACAATAACAGATATTGCTGAACATTACCAAATTTTTTTAAAATAAGAATCAGTCATCAATTTTCTTTTGACTGCCCTACCCCATTTCTGTTCACTGCATTATACTGCTCCCTCCGGTTGCATCCCCCACACACCAGCCATGCCAAATGCCAAAGTCAAACTGCCAATTCCCATTTCCCACCCCACACCAACAATCTATTCCATCCAGAGGCCAGACCCAGGTCCCAACCCAAACTATCCCCCATTTGAGTGGTGCTGTGGGCTGTGGCCTTGCCCACCTGAGTCCCCAAGCTGACAGTGAGACAGTGACTGACCTGTGAGCAGATTGCCTCAACTCCCCACCGACAGAAAGCAGTCATCATTTATGAGAGAAACAAGAAAAAAGAATGGATGTGAAAACCTAGTGATGGGACGAGAGAGGAGTGATGAGAGCAGGAGAAAGAAAAAAAAAATCTCAGCCCTGGAATCTCTGTGGAAGCTAGCCTGAAACTCAAGTTAAACTATCACTTAAGTTTCAGGCAAACTCCACTGGATATCCAAGGGCTGGGATTTTTTTTCTCTTGTCTCTTCTCTGTCATTCCACACTCCAGTATGCCCAGGGTCCCCTGAATGACATCATGGTGTGGGAATGTCGGCAATGAGTGTAATGTAGTACACTAGGAGGAGATACTAGTGGAACAGGCACGCCACTGACCAGCACCTTTTGTCAGACACAGAATAACAGCTTCAGTAGCACTAACAGTCTTTGTATATTCACACATTCTCTTATTCTCTTACAATTTATTACCAGCGTCTTTTTTACTACGTAATATTGTTCTTTTCAATATTGTGTGTTGTTTTTTTTTTTTTTTGTGGGGGCTTCCTTTTTTTTTGTTAATGAGTCTTGTGGGTAATTTTTCTGACTCAGGCTTACTGGAATTTTTCCCCAGTATCCATCACTAGTACCGATACTCCTGTCATCCACCCCCCCTTGTAGATGGAGGTAGACAGTGGGCTGGAGCTGGATTCAGGGTGTTTTGACCCGGTTGTGGTATCAGTTGTCTCAGACTCAGTAGTAGTACTATTTATTTATTTTATTTATTTATTTATTTATTTATTTCAAGAGTGTCACCAGGAAAAACATGTTGAGCTAACAGCTCATTTCCAGATGTGTCCTGGGGGAAGGGGATGTGGAGAGAGCATTAATAAGTTAGATCAGTAATGTTACAACTTTAAAACAATGATTATTATAAAACGTAAAAAGTACGCAGTAGACAATGAAGAGGAAGCACAAAGTAAGCAGTGCGAAACATAGCATATCAATAGCAACAGTTCAGCAAAGTGCAACTGGCAGCAAAATGAGGGAGGGGACTGGGGAGGGAGAGTGCGAGTACAATGGGGGAACTAGTAAAAAGAAAAAAGTGAACCAATTAACCCGGGCAGTAGGGGAGGGAATGTATGGGGGGGGGCAGTGGTACTACTAGTAAGTATTTTTTTTTATTGCAGGCAAGAGAGCAGAGACTATTATATGCAACAAGTTCTCTGCCAGTTGTAGTGTTGCCCTAACTTACTCAATGCAAGAGGCAGGACAGCAGGTGAAAATAAAATCAGACAGAGTTTTTCTTTTTCACTACCATCTGACTGTCTAAGATTGAAACAGAGTTCTCCTCCTCCTTCCTGCCTCCCCCAGCAGTAATCCCCTTTGGTGCTCAATATTTCATGAGACTGAGCCATGTAGTGAATGACTGCCATGGGGTGGGGCAGAGAGGAGGGCTTTGTCTCAGTTATAATTTCAGGAATTTGCAGCAAGATTGACTGCAGTTTGTTGAATCGGACTGGATCCAGAACATCCGAACTGGCCAACTCGCAAACTTGGAACGAGCCTTGAAAGGCTCTGTATGCTGGAGTCGAGTTGGCCCAGTCCAGTCCAAGAGGGACCAGTACTGCATCAGAGCCAGTCTGCCCACCCAGAGGCTGTAGGCCCTTAAATCAAATCATGATTCTCTGCCATGAACACATTGTAAGTGACAGAAAAAAGTTAGATCTCACTTTTCTTTGAGGTAGAGTTCTGAAAACTGGCATGCATGACATTTTTGAATGGATATGTGAACTACCACATTTTATAAAATCTGTTCAGTAATTTAAAAGGTGCAGAGTGTCACAAATATGAACAATATAAGTATAATGACACTTTGTCTGCCCACAAAAAAACACAAAAAAGATACGGAATCGAAATCTGGAACTTTCAGATTCCTTAGATCCTGTCACAAGCAAGTGCTTTTTAGGTTTTATGAACAAAATGTTTAACATATTTAAACCACTGGTTGCCCGTGTACAGTAAATTTTTTCCCCACCTTCCCGCTCTCCACAACCCCACTCCTTCAGGCTCTCATTCTGGTCTCAATCCATCTGCCCATGTGGCTCCAGCTCTGCTGCATATCGCCTGCTCAAGTCACCTGATTTAGCTGGCTGGTCCCCAGCAGGGGATGATTTGAAGATGTTGGTTGGAAGGGGCAGGAATGGTCTGGGGCTGAATAACCTGGTGTGGCCTAGGTAAGCCTACCCCAGGCCATCATCTGGGGCTGTGGTCAGCTATTTTTTGAGGCCCCACCCACCACCCTGCTATGAGACCGTAGCAGTATCCTGGGGGTGGGGACAATCAATGTGTGGGTACTCTTGCTAAGAACACCTCTGCAGTGCCACCACCAGGAGCCACCACCAAGGCAGTGCATAGTGACCCACCCACCCAGGGAAGGAAGAATCTAAGGGACGCTCTGAACTATCTCACCACCAGCCTCCACTCACATTGATTTCTAAATATAGAGTTTTCTTATCACGCACCCATAGTTGCACTTACAGATTTATGCATACTGCACAGATGTCAGTCATACTCATTCCCAGTTGAGGCACCACTGGGATTACTACACTCCACAGATAGTCCTTGACCTGTGGCTCTGTGGTAAAACAAAATAGCACCCCCCCCTATTTTGATAGTTTCCACGGGGGTTCAGGAGTTGGAAGATTGTAGCAAAGGGGAGTGCCTGGACCTACAAAAGGAAATTCTGGTCAATTGGAATCCCTGAAGGTACTTATAAGGCCAGTATTTTGGAGCCACTGGAGGTATCAGAGTGTTTGGGTAACTTTATAGTACATGGTGTAAGGCACAACCATACTAGCTAAAGGACGACTGCCATCATTGAGAGTGATTCAGAAATTTATGTGAGCAAATTACCCACCATGCTCAACCCTGAAAGTTCAGAAGTGGTATGGTAACTGTTTGGCAGGGGGAGCAGTATGCATTGCATCCCCCATACCCATCAGTAAGTCAGCAGACTGTGGGACAAAAATAAAGCTGTTATTGGTTAATGAAGGAAAAAAATATGCAAGACTTTCAAGCAATGGAGACAAGTGACAAACTGAGTCCCTATGCCCTCACAGACTCTGAGAAGAAATTCCAGTTGTTTCTTAGTGCAGAAGGAAAGGCTGCCAAGGATGTGAGCAACTTGTTGTGGAAAGACAGGGCAACACCCCCTGTGCTTCCTGCAAATTCTGCAACTGTAGGACAAGACTGGGAAGCTTTTCCTGTATCCCAGTATGACACCAGTTTCTACAGAACATTGTGAGTATTTGCAGGTACTATCTCCACCCTGAACAGGGAAGATGACTACTACAGTCAGATGAGTCAAGCAACACAGATGTTTCAAGAACTGAAGTGTTTGGAAGATGAAGAAAGGAAATGAGTGGTGGAAAGTCTCTGAGGCAATGGTTTGGACATAATCTGGACTCTACACACCAATCAGACAAACTGTACCTTGCAGGACTATCTTTCAATGCTAAAGAGCACACACGTATCCATTGAGAGTGGCACATATGGGTCCTCTGAGAGTGGCACAGACTTCCTCTTCCAACTGTGAGCAACCACCCAAATAGAGAGAGAAAAATTTTCCAGTTACTTGTCCTGATTGGAGACAGTTATCCACCAAACAGTCAAGGCTGGTGGAGTCACCCCTGACCAAGCCAACAGGACCAGACTGAAGCAAGTGCTCTGGGGGCCATACACTAACAGATGTCCATTTGTTTGCTTTGGCTGAAGGATCAGAAAGCCACACCACCCAACTTGAAGTAGCTACTGGAAGAGGAGCAAGATGAAGAGTCATAGGCAGAAAGGAGAGAATCACAGCAAATGACTACAGGGGAAATCACCCCCCCTCCAAAACCACAAGCCACTGCCAAAGGACCTCAGATGGATATCACAAAGCTAGGAGTGCAAAGGAAGCAACTGGTGAACCAAATAAAAGTGTTGGCTACAGCACATGAACAGCAGCCAAGAGCCAACTCCAGACCTCAAGGTAGAGGAAGTTTCCCCAGATTTTTTACTGCCCCTCGGCATTGCCCTCAAGCTCCACTGTAGGCCAGAAGCAATGTGTTTTGCTACAGTTGTGGGCATGATGGACACATAGCCTGAGGTTGCATTCCCCCAGCAAATCCACAGCTTGTGAACCAGAAGTGGGAAAGCCAACTGCCCCAGCAGAGTAATGACAGCAGAGCCCTGTGAAGGAGCGACCTGGGTTTCCAACAGTGCAATGCTCCATAAAATAGACTGACCCTACAGTCCTTCTAGAGAGCAAGATGCCCTCAGGACTACGAGTTCCCAGAGCTGACATTCCATTCCTCACTGAAAGAAAACCATGCAAAACATTACTCGACAGTGGATCATAGGTTACCATCATCCATTCTTTTTTTTTGTATAAAATTGTAATTTTTATTCATTTTTATCTTTTGCACAAAGACATACATAACATTAAGAATACAACATCATAGTGTATAAGCAGCAGTCATTATACTGACAGTCAGTATAATTTTTCAGCAAGACTGCTACTTCTGTGGTATTTAAACTCTTTGTCACCCTTTATACCATACAGCTGATACAAATAAACAAAAAAAATTAAACAACAAATCCTGTGTGTTCCTTATATGCCCATTGTATAATAATGTTTTGTGTTCTGAATACTGAATAGGAGACAGTCTATGGGACAAACAATGGGTCTTAAGACATGGCATGTAATATCCATGATTGCAAAATTTCCATGAATTTGGAGTAGCAGTCCTAGATTACATAAGTCAGTTCTTCCGTGTAGTATAGTTTATTCACAATAGCTACTCATTGTTTCAACGTGAAAGATTCCTCCATTAACCCCATCCTGGTTATAGCTTTACAGACTGGGACCAATAATATGTAAAATAGTATTTTAGTATTGCTCCAGATACTGAATCCCCTAGGGGAATATGAAGGGGCACCAAACTTGCAGAGAGAAGGCATCCATGTAGTGAGTTCCTGTATTTGGGACTCCACCTCTGACCAATACAAGGCACAGTTTTGGCAGGAACAGAAAATACAAATCTGGTCTGCCTTTTGCTACCCACATTTCCTCCAGTAGTCCCCTCCATGCTCCCCCATGTAGGATGCTTGTTCACAAGTACCAATCATGGCATTTCCATGAAAATTCTCTCAAAAAAGGGAGATAATGTAATTTGTGCCATCAATAAGGAGCATTTAGTCCATACAGCATAACTAATCACAGACTGTTGGTCGTGTTTCTGTCCAAAAATAACTGAGTATCTGTTCCATCAACTTCCAACAATCCTTTATAAAAGTTACCAAACAAATGACCCCATCCCCCTGCTAGCCCCATAAACATGCTACACATCAACCCTGGGGGATTCGGTAACTTTGTTCTTTGCCATCCTAAGTTTAACAAATAGGATCAGATTTGCAAATATTGAAAGTGTTCCACACTAGTCCTTATTTGTTCTGAAGAGCCCCAAATGGCTGAACTCCATTTTCAGCCAAGAACTGAAAAATATGTTCCAATACTGTGTGCCTTCACCTGTGAAAAGTATGGTCAATATTAGATAGGGTAAAATTTGCATCATAAGCTACATGGAGGCACACAATTGCACTGAAAGAAAATTAGGTGAAGTACCAAGTTTGTGCCATAGCTGCAGTGTGCTCACGGTGCCAATCAAAAAGTCTGCCAATGGAGGAAGCACCCAGGGTGTGTGCAAAAAGGTATCTGGGAATATCATAGAGGTCATTTCAGGACATTCTATGTGCTTCCAATATGGCATATAAAGTTGGAAAGTCCAGTTATAAAGAACTCTGTTAAGTGGGAAGCGATAGCATAAAATTTATTTTGGGAAGATTGGGATATTAGTGAGAATCATGTTCTAGGGGGCTTTTCATTTCAGATAAAGTGGGATATTAACCAGTTCCATGACTGGAAATAATACTTAGCTGGCATTAAAAGTGAAGTCTGTAACAAATTTAGTGAATGGAGCAGTATATTCTTCCTCATTGTATCGACTCTAGTAGACAAGCCAGTAGGTAGCAGAGTCCAGACCTCAAGGTCTGCTGTTAGTTGTTGTGCAGTTGGTTCTAGAGTTAACAATTCCAGATGTTCTAGATGGTGAGGAAGAGCAACTCCTAAATATTTAATAGCTGACTTATTCCACTTAAACTGATATGCAGACCTACATTCTGCACTAGGATCACTACAGGACTATAACAGTTCTGTTTTGTGTATTTAATTTAAATCAGGCTACTATACCAAAACTACTTAGCTCTTTCCAATAGGCTGGAAACAATCGCCCTGGGGATAACAAAGCGAGCAATATGTCATCAGCATCAAGTGTAAGTTTAAATTCTGTTCCTCCACCAGGGACAGCCTCTGTCTTACCATTCTGTCTAATGGCTTCTGCCAAAGGTTTTATAAATAAAGCAAACAATAACGGAAACAGAAGGCATCACTGTTGAGACCCATGCTCCAGGAGTATGGGTTGAGATAGGGAGCTGCTGAGTTGAATCCAGGTCCATAGAGTCTGTTACAGATTCTGTAACATAGTAATAAAAGTTGTGGTGAAACTAAAGTTCGACAGGGTGTCCCATAAAAATGTCTAGAGCACCCTGCTGAATACCTTCTATGCATCTAAACATAGCACCACTGCAGGTAAAGTTGTCTGAGTGGTGTATTCCATTAACAAAAGGGTATATCTGATATTATCAATGGTTTGCCTGTCTCTTACAAAACTCAACTGATTCTTTTTAATAATAGTCATAAGGACGGGATCCAATCTAGCAATCCAAACCACCATAAAGACCTTGTAATCGTCATTCAGTATGGAAACTGACTGATATGAGGAAGGCTGGATGAAGCTTTTATCCAGTTTCTGAATAAGTGATATTGTGGTCCATTTCCACGATGAGGGTGGGGCCTGACCATTTTGTATTTTCTGGAATGTTCTGGCCTGCAACAGGAGTAGAAGAAGAGGGAAATGTTTAGAAAACTCAACTATAAATCCATCTGGCCCAGTACACTTTAGTGCCTTAGCTGCTTTAAGGGCTACTAAAATTCCTTCATCAGAAATCAGGGCAAGGTGTGAGGCTTTTTGCTCCTTCTCCTCCTACAAAACAGGAAGTTGTATTTTGGAAAGATACTGTGAAGGAGAGAGATTTCTGGGGGAGGGAGCAGAATACAACTCTTGATAATAAGCTGTCATTAGAGTCACTTTGAGTAGTGGAATGGGTTAAATCTTGTGCATTGCAGGATTCTGTAGTCTAGCTGTGCAGGCAGTTTTCTGCCTAGCCTGGAGCTATCAAGCCAGTCTGTGAGACCCTCTAGCCCTCCTCCCTCATAATAGTATTGTTTTAGATAAAATAGAGCCTGTTCTACTTTTTGGTCCATAGTTCCCTGTATCTGTTGTTTATTTTTCTGTATCTGATCATCTACTCCCCATCCCCCCTTTCCTCATAACTACTGTAGAATAAGGAGGATGTGTGATAATTCCTACAACTGTTGCTCCCAGTCCTTAGCCCATTTGCAGAATAAGAAATTACTTCTCACTCATTGCAGCTTTAAGAGAGTCCCAAAGGATGGGGCCCAAGACTTCTCTATTATCATCTGTAGCCAAAAAATTGTTCCATCTTGTCTCAGATCAGCTCCTTAAAGGGTTCATCCCTTAACAAGAATCAATTAACCCAAGTTATTTTTTTTTCTTTCCACAAGGTCTGCTTTCAGGAGGATTGGGGAGTGATCAGATAAAATACAGGGACCATGTGGAATGTCCCAAATTGTACCAAAGTGCTTCAGGGAAACAAAAACAAATCTGGTTGGGCATGGCTGTCATGTCAGACAGAGATGTGTACATATTGCCTACCCTTTGTAAACAAGGTGCATCATAAATCCACAATCCCCGACTGTGGCAATATAGTTTTAAAATATTTTTGAGCTGGAGTCACCCTGTATTGGCTCGGGCATGTTATAATCAAATCTGGAATTAGGGTAAGCTTAATGCCCCCTCTCAAATAATTAACTGCCCTTTCATAAAAGGTATGCATAACTCTCTTATCTGACTGTGGGGGCAAATACACATTTACCGGTGTTACCAGGGTATCATACAAGACTCCCACCACTATGACATTATGACCCTCTAGGTCCATGTAAACATCTTGAGAATGAAATCTCATGGAACTGGGAATACATGTAGCTACTCTTCTCTGTTTTCCTTGGCAACAGGAAGATGCCTGCACCATAGAGAACCCAAATTTCCCCAGTTTAACATGTTCATCCAGAGATAAAAGCATTTCTGCAAAAATATGTCATATGGACAATCTCTCTTAATAAAATGCATTGTCTTTTTTCTCCAGAATGGATTCTCCATCTCATTAATAATTAAGAGATAACAATTTTACTGAGGCAACTGCCATTCACCACAGAGAAGAAGAGGAATAGACTGTAGAATGATATGAGAGATGATGGATTGGAGGCAAAACAAAGTAGTAGGGTGGTCTGTCAAGTAGAATGTAATATCATCTGCAAAGGGTGATATTTTATGAGGGTGACCCCCATCACCACAATATCTGACAAATTGGGGGAAGTCCTGATTTTTTGTGGCAGTGGTTTAATGGCCAGAAGAAAGAGGAAGGGGGACAGGGGACACCCTTGCCTAGGGCCCATTTGCAACTGAAAATATTGGGAGACCACTGAGTTTGTCATTAACACTGCAGATGAGGATCTAGATGTAACCCCGTGGAGCTTGCAAAGATGCTGTTGAATTTCTCATTCTCAAGTGGGCCATTGTGGAACAATTACACAAATATCTTTATGGTGCTAAGATATTAGTCAAAACAGACAACAACCCATTAACCTATGTCCAAACTTCTGCAAAACTGGATGCTATGGGACATAGGTGGCTTTCAGCACTGTCTACATATGATTATGCAGAGGTGTACTGACCAGACCTCAACCATATCGATGCTGATGCTCTCTCAAGAAAACCTGTTGCTAACCAGAATTGGGTATGGATGTCGGAACAGTCCATGGAAGCATTGTGTCACAAGTTTGACAGAGAAGAGACAAATTCTGCAGAGACTGTAAATTGCCTAGCAGATTGTTTGGGATCACCTGATACTTGCTTGCCAATGACCTATTGTAACTTTGCTGCTTTGGACCTAAGTGTCTTACCACAACTTACGCCAGCTGACTTGCAGAAAGAGCAATACTATGACCCAATGATTCGACCAGTCCTGAATGCTCTCAAAAAGGGAGAAATTGTATCTAAGTTGAGGTCAAGTGATCATAGAACTGCTTTACTGTGTCGAGAGGGACCTAAGCTAAAGCTCAAAGAGAGATTGTTGTACACAGAACTTACAGATAGTCAAGGAGAGGTGGTAAGAAAACAGCAAGTACTCCTGTCCAAATTCAAGAATATTGTATTAAAAGCTCTCCATGACCAAATGGGACACCTGGGTAATGAAAGAACTTTGGATTTGGCTTGTGCATGTTTCTGCTGGCCAGAAATGAGTGCAGACATTGAGCAGTATGTCTACAGTGAAAAGCACAACTGCAGAAAGCAGCCCCTTTGGTAAACATAACCACTAGTGCTCCAATGGAGCTTGTGTGTGTATATATTTTTTAAGCCTGTAACTGGACCTAAAAATATTAGTAATGTGCTAGTTGTGACCAGCCATTTCACATGGTATGCTCAGGCATATCCAACTAAAGACCTGAAGGCAGCCACAGTAGCTAAAGTACTTGTCGAAAAACTCTTTGTTCATTACGGTGCTCCACAGTGCATACACTTGGATCAAGGCCGGGATTTTGAATACAAACTGGTTAAAGAATTCTTGTCTATCTGGGGCATAAGAAAATCCAGAACCCCTCCATACCACCCACAGGGAGATCCTCAGCCAGAAAGATTTAATAGGACTTTGCTCGACATGCTTGGTACTCTGCACCCAAAAGATAAACCAAGGTGGAGCCAACAAATCAGTATACTTGTGCATGCCTATAATTGTACAAAGAATAATGCAACAGGTTTCTCCCCTTATCAGCTCATGTCTGGTCATGAAGCTCGCTTGCCAGTGGACGTCTGTTTTGGAGTTTCACCTGATGGATCCAAAACTGACAATTACTTGCAATATGTTACAAAGCTAATAGCACAACTCAATCATGTGTACCAGCTTGCCCACTCTATGGCCACCAAGAAAAACTTAGCTAACAAAGTCAGGCATGACAAAACAGTAGAAGCTCAAGAGTTGCAACCTGGAGATCAAGTACTGATGAGAAATCTTGAGTTTCAAGAGAAACATAAAATAACTGACCAGTGGAGCCACACACCATACATTGTAACAAGCAAGTTAGGTGATTTGCCAGTATACAAAGTATGTCCAGAAGGAGATTCTAAAGCTGTAAAAACAATTCACCGGAAACACCTTCTGCCCATTGGACATAATTCTAGACGCTGCACTTCCAGATGCTGCTCCTATAGGCCCTGTCACTCATTCTGCTGCTCGCAACTAGCAACAGTCTCAGCCTGTTGCTTTTGGGACGCCCCTGAAAGAAGGACTGTCAAAGTCTCAGTGAGCCTACCCGGTTACTAAAATTTTAAATAAATAAAAATTCAACAGCCCAAACCTACTGTTTGCAATAATGTGGTCAATGATGATGCCAGTAATAAGGATGTTGAAAGTGAATTTGAAGTTGTCTACTATCCTTCTTTTGAGCTGTCCCAAGTGTTTCAAGGAAACCCTTTATGCAATATGGGGGATGAAGCAAATAGCCAAGCTATGTCAGGAAACCCTGCTCATTCCACTGAACCAGTATGTTCTGAAAGTAACATTCTAAGTATAACCCCAGAAGTACTGTAGCAGATTCTTTATGCCCAGTGGAACTATCAAAAATTGATGTATCTGAGTCTGATCAAGGAAATGGTGAACCTACCAGTGGGCTTTCAAGTAATGCAGAACGAAGTGGAGAAAATGAACTAGTCCAAGTGCCAGACAGTGCTGCTATTCCTGAAATTGCCAACAGTGTGTTGGATGACTCAAACATAGAAACATAGAATTTGACGGCAGATAAGGACTGCTTGGCCCACCCAGTCTGCCCATTTCCCTACCTAATGGATAAGCTGCAGATCCTAGTTAACCAGCAGCCTACTTCTTCCTACCCCCAACCCCTAGAATTGCCTTATGACTGTCCCATGCATGCTTGAATTCCACCACTGTTTTTGACTCCACAGCCTCCTCCAGAAGGCCGTTCCATGCATCCACAACCCTCTCTGTGAAAAATACTTAAATTACCTCTGAGCCGCCCCCATCTTCAAATTGTGCCTCCTTGTTCTTGCACACTCTTTTTGAAAGATGCTACCTTCTTGGACTTTGTTGATTCCTTGAGGTACTTGAAAGTTTCTATCATGTCCCCTCTCCCTCCTTTCCTCGAGGCTATACATATTAAGCTCCTTAAGTCTCTCTTCATATGTCTTCCGGTGCAGACCCTGCACCATTTTAGTTGCCCTCCTCTGGACAGCTTCCATCCTGTCTATGTCTTTGCAGAGATTGGGTCTCCAGAGCTGCACGCGGTACTCCAGACGGGGTCTCACCAGCTGTCTGTACAGAGGGATAACTTCCTGTTTTCTACTGGTGATGCCTCTCCCTATGCATCCCAGTATCCCCGCAGCCCTCCTTGCTGCCCTCTCACATTGCTTGCCCACCTTTAGGTCATCTGATATGACTACCCCCAGGTCCGCTTCTGAAGAAAGAGTTTTCACTGCATTTTTCAGAGACCTTGTTGAAATACCTCTTTCAGATGAACCTGAGCTCCAAGAACCAAAAAGTTCAAGTGCTACACCAAGCACAAGTAATACATCCAGTTCTGAATCTCTGAAAAATGCAGTGAAAACTCTTTCTTCAGAAGTGGTCTTACTGGTGGACAATGAGCCAGGATTGATCACCCCAAATGTTAATGTGGAAAGCCAAGTGCCAGTTGCCCTCACCTTGGCATTCAGACAGACATGTAAAACCAGTAGTTTAACTCACATATGACACACCAGGAAAGTCTACAGATCTGCCCATGAATGTAGTTCACAAAGGGGTATATGTTAAAACAAATTCCCTGCCCAAGCTAGTTTACTGCATCCTCCCAATTAATAGTTAAGCCTTCCACCCAGTATCCTATGGGTCACCCTTACAGAGTCAGAAAAATCAGTTGAAAGGTGTCAAATATCTGTGTGGGTTAAACAAATGTCTAAAGGGTTAAATGCAAAATGGTAAAATGTCATGGCATAGTGCTAAATGACTAAACTGTGTAAAAAATATCTTGCAATGGTACCATTTAAAGTGATAGCATGCTAAATTGTATATAGTCAATTTATATCAGGCCTGATAATGTACAGTACATAGTATCTTGATACAGTACATGTTAGAGAAAGTGTATAGTAACTGTTGTTATAATTACTAGTTTACAATAGTCTTGGTATGGATGGCAAGCATTTTAGGCAAGGGAGAGATGTAACCCCCCCCCGGGGTGTACCTTAATTGCTCTTTCCTCTTGTTTGTCTCCCACTGCTGCTGGTGTCCCCGATTGTCCCTCAGGTTTCCTTTGTGTGCTCCCCTGGGTTTCCCATACAGGCCAGACTTTTATTTGATTGAGGCTTAAATCCTAGTTTGCAAGTCACCAGTGTTCCCCCTCAGAAACTGGCAATCGCGTATGCGCAGAGGAAGCACTTGATGTGCCGACTGGCAGATTTGCGTTCGATCGGGGAGTTCTTTAGTAGTCCAGGTGCCCCTCCTAAGTTGAATGGGGACCGGTGACATTAGTGAGGCTAAGAAAAAAGCCTCAGGAACAAATAAGTTAACAATTTGAGTGGAGGCCAAAATCGAGGCTCATTAATATGCATGAGCCCTTATAAATATTCATAGGGTATTGCCTGCCATCTAGGGGGACAGCATTGCGGTGGCAGCAACAGAAAAAATAGTAGGAGTACATACATAAAATGGGCTCATTTAAAAGGGAATTGTTGGGGCTATATTGCTGTGGGGGGTTTAAAATAAATAAAGTACACTGCCTGATTGCACCGACACTTTAAAGCTATGAGACTGCATAAACTGTGTAAAACTGTGTACAGTAGCCACCATTTTCCAGCTAATCTAGTCAATTGAAAGCCAGGATTTCAGCCAGAGACTCATAGGACATATCAGAGATTTTGGGGGGATAAAGGAGGAACAATTTCTGGTACCTAAAATGCAGCCAGTTAGGGGACTGTGACTGTGTTTGACAGCTTAGGCTGCCAACCGAATTTAGTGGATTCTGCCCTTTATTTAAGAGGGACGTCTTAACCTTGAGGAGATTCAGGCAGATGACAGCGAGAGAGACTCCAGCTTGAGAGACTGAGAAGAGAGGAGCCTGCGGACTCTGTGTCATGCTGCACAGTAGGGGCCTGTATTGCCTCCTGTGAGCTGTTGATTGGTCCAAAAGGGATCAAGTCTGGAACAGCTAGCCTGCAGTCCAAGAAGGGGTTGCTCAGCAAGTCGCCTGAGATTGCAGCTGGCCAGAAACCGAAGAAGAAAAGACAGTTTAATGCTTCCTCAGGTTGATGTGCTGCTGCCCAATGCATGTGAAGAGACAGTGATCCAGGGACTCCTGTTGCCAGTAAGGGAGCCAATATTATACAGTACCCAATTTTCCTACCAGCTGGAGGTTTCACCAGCACTTGAATTGAACTCTGCACCAATCCAGTTCCTTTACCTGGGCCTATGCTTGCGGAGGCCCCAGCAGATTGTTCCTGTACCAAAGCCAGCACCATCTCAGCGAGAGACCAGACTTGGGGATTTAGCCCCTACATAGAAATCAAATGCAGGTTGTAGCCACCTTGTGGGAAAGGCCATGACGTGGAGGTGAGTCGTGCTGGCCCTATTCCCCACCATCTGCAACAGCAAGCAGCAGATCTTCATTTTTTATTTATTTTTTGTTGACCGGGTAAGTGCACTAGACAAATCCTGCCTGTTTTCAGGCACGACCCGGGGGAGGGGGATACAGATGAATGTCAACTGACCTTAACCAGATTAAGCTGTTGGTGGTATTTTTTAGTGAATGAGGGAAATTTGGCCAGGACACCGGGGAAATTCCCTTACTCTTTTCGATAAGTGCCATGGGATCTTTAACATCCACCTGAACTACCACCAATCCAGGCAGATGGGACCTCGGTTTAACGTCTTCACCGGAAGACGGCACCTCAAGTGCAGCACCCTCTCATGCTGCACTACAGTGCCAGTACTGGGATATTAACCCAAGTGCCAGATGTGGGAACTGAACCCACAGCCCTCTGATCTCCCAGCCTCAGAGGCGAGTGTGCTACCTACTGAGCCACTGACACTGCTAATTTTGCCAGTGTCGTCATCCATTTTCTATATAATAAATCTAACCTACATCAGATACATGCTGAAATTAATAACATTAATTGAGCTAGCATGTTCAACAACTTAACAATTTTGGGAATGTCTTAAAAACACATTGGTGAATTTAAAGGATTGTTGCATCCCCTATACAGAGAAATACAATCACTCGAAACACTCTCCTAAATGGATGAATAAATCCATCAAAAAACTTATTAAAAAGAAAAACAGACTTTACAATGCATACTTAAAAAATAAAACCTCTGAAAGTTTCTCCATATTTAAAAATACACAAAAGAAATGTAAATCCAGAATAAAGAAGGCAAAAGCTAACTGGGAACTCTCTCAGGCAAATTCTGCAAATAAATCTAACAGTACATTCTTCTATTCCTATATCAATTCTCTCAAAAAAGCAGTATGTCAGGTGGGACCACTGTTATGTAACAACAAAACCATTTAATCTCCTAAGTATATTGCAAACTTATTTTAACAATACGTTTTGTGAGATATTCGGTCCGGCCCAAGCACCACCTATAAACCCTGATCAACGGGAAGCTCCTTACATCAACTTATCCAGAGACCTTATATTGTCTAAATTAAAACTTCAAAAGAATAAAAACTGTCCTGGCCCCGACAATTAACCAGGCACTACTTATTTCTGCTAGGGGACTCCTTAGTTTATTCATTATAATTACTCTTTGATGGTTGCCTTTCTTCCAGTTATGTACCAGAAGACTGAAAAAAGGCACATGTTATGCCAATTCACAAAAACGGCACCAAATCATCTAGGCAAAACTATAGGCCCATCAGCTTAACCTCCACAATTTGTAAAATCCTAGAAATTTTGATATAATTTCCCCTGTCATGGATGTTCAAGATCCCAAACAACATGGCATCAAAAAAGGAAGGGGATGCCTGACAAATCTAATGTGTTTTTATGAGACCGCTACCATCTTGACAACAAAACCCATTGCGACGTCATTTTTCTGGATTTCAGCAAAACTTTTGACATCTTGCAGCATAATGGTTTGGTAGTCAAACTTTATACTCTAAACATCAACCCAGATATCATAAACTGGATAGCTAACTGGTTGACTGGCAGATCACAAAAAGATTTTAATAGACGGTCAGCTATCCGAATCAGGATGGATGACTAGTGGAGTCCCCCAAGAATCAGTGCTGGGCCCATACCTATTTCAAATCTTTGTTTCTGATATGACTCAAAAATGCCTTACCAATACTATAAAATATGCAGATGACCTCAAGCTTGGTGGCCCCTGTGAAAAACCCAGTCAGTCGGCAATAATACAAGATGACTTGGACAAAATTGTTATGTGGGTTAATATGTGGGGCATGAATCTTAATACAACAAAGTGTAAAGTTATGCATTTGGGGACATCAAACACAATGGTTAATTACACACTGGGAAATTCCATCTTAAGCTCTACCACGGATGAGAAAGATCTGGGGGTCATTATTTCAAATGACTTAAACAGTTCTAAACAAATTCAAAAATCAGTCAGGATATCAAATAGAGTAATATGGTCAATCAAACGAAACATTAAATCAAAGGATAGTAAAATATTAATGCCCCTGTTTAGAGCATATGTAAGGCCACACCTTGAGCATGCCTCACAATTGTGGTGTATAAAAAATCAGATTGCAAAACCCTTGAAAATATACAACGTAAGTTTACAAAACATATAACTGGATTCGAAAATAAATCATGTGAATATAGATTCAGTATTCTTAATCTCATGGCACTTGAGACCAGAAGGTTAAGGGGGGGATCATCTTTTCCTTTTTGATATCATTCAGGATCCATATCTGATGGTGGAACTGGGTTTGGAATTTAAAGATTTCTCACACAATACCCGAAGTCACCCACTCCAATAAACTGGTAAAAGTTTCAATTACCTTAGCAGAAAATTCTTTTTTATACTCAGAGTTATCAACCTGTGGAATAAATTACCTTTAAATATAATTATCAGTAGAACAAAAATAGAATTTAAACATTGGCTCGATAAACTTTTATTATTTGGTCACAAATCAGCACATTATTCAAACTGAAGCATACGAGCACTTATGGGCTAACAGGCCTTCTAGTTCTTTCCCACACTTAGTATGACCCTTACTATGATCTTCTGATTTACTGTTTCTCACTCAAACCTGGCCCATGAGCATATTATTACTTGGTTTACAGTGATAAGGTATATGCTAGATGCTCTTACAGTGCATGTGGGTATTAAAACTGTCTTTCACAGGGGGCATACAGGGTGCAAACCAGGGATTCAGACCCTGTTGGTAAGTGGTTTGAGCATGAATATATCATTAATGTGGAAACTGCTGAGGAAACTAATTGCTAGGCACTGCAACTGTTCAGGTACTTGTGAAAGGGGGGATTATGTGTAGGGCTGCATGAACCTCTAAAAGTTTTACCTCGCGAACTTTCTGAGTAGAACCCAAAAACGTTCTGCCAGGTTCTACCTGGTAGAACCATGTAGAATTGGGTTCTACCAGGTAAAACAAGGTTCTACCAACTATAACCAGGTATACCAACTATAACCAGGTCTACCAACTATAACCAGGTTCTACCAATTATAACTAGGTTCTACCAAGTAAAAACACATTTTTACTGGGCATAACCAGGTTCTACAATATATAACTAAGTTCTACCTGGTTCTAGTTAGGAAATCCACAGTATTTTTTTTGCATGTCTGGGATGTAATACAGTAGTACTTAGAAAGTAAGAATAGTATGTTTTCAAGTCAAGTAGCTTAAGCAGATAAAACACAAGGAGATTTATTTATTCCCACACAGGTCAGTAAACAACTGCTGGCTGCATTGAGTCAGATAGTTTAAGTAGTGAAAATACAGGTAAATAGATTCACAAACATGTCAGTAAACAACCGCTAGCTGCGTCGAGTCCAGGAGCTTAAGTAGTGAAAATATAGATAAATATATTCACAAACAGGTCAGTAAACAACTGATAGCTGTGTCAAGTAGCTGCACAAAAAATTTTAAACAGGGAGATTTATTCCCAAACAGTGAAGTAAACGACTGCTGGGAAGGCTGCATCAAGTTAAACAGTTTAAGTAGTGAAAACACAGGTAACTATATTCCCAGACAGGTCAGTAAACGACTGCTGGTTGCATCAAGTTAAATAGTTTAGTAAAAATACAGGTACATATATTCTGAAACAGATAAGTAAAAAACTTCTGTCTGCGTCGAGTCAGGTAATTTAAGTAGTGAAAATACTGTACAGGTAAATATATTCCAAAACAGGTAAACAACTGCTAGCTGCGTAGAGTCAGGTAATTGAAGTAGTGAAAACACAGAAATATTTCACACAAACTGACTGTTGTTGTAAAGCACTTTTGGCTAAGTAGTTTAAGCAATGAAAAACACAGGGAGATTACAGTTGTACAGAACAGCACTGGTACATCGAGTAAAGTAAAGGGAGATTTTTTTTTGTCCCAAACCCACTCCAGTCCCAACCCAAGGATAAGTCCCCCCAAAAACTGCCTTGCCCCTTAAGGGATTTAAAAAATCTGGTTTGTGTTTTGTTGCCTGAGCCTCTCTCCCTCTCACAGAAACATAGACTTTAACCTCAGATAAGGACTGCTTGGCCCACTCAGTCTGCCCATTTCCCTATCTTTCGAAAAAGCTGCATATCCTAGTTAACCAATAGCCTACTTCCTCCTGCTCCCCACCAGAATTCAATTGCCTTATGTTTGTATCCCATTCCAGACACAGAAACTACTTGTTGGACTAGGAATTTTATTTCAGGTCCCCTCTTTCCACCAGTCCATTCCACAGTCCACACACACACCCTCACCTCCCTGGTGCTCCTTTCCCTTTCCCCAATACCCTCCGTGGATGGAGTCCTCCTTCCTGAGTCCCCAACTTTAACTGCTGCCCTGATGCCCTGTATGTCTCCCAGTCCACTCATCCTCCAACAGGCAGGAATCAGGAGGATTTCTTTTTTTTTTTTTTCCCTGCCCCATGCCGGCCAATGAGAGTCCTCCTCCTTCTCCAGTCCTCCTCACTCCTCTTTCCCAGTCCCAACTCCCAACAAGACCCGACTCTGACTTCCCGAACATGTAAAAAAAACAAGTTTTGTTTGCTTTAAACTCTCTGGGCTGCAGCTGCGAGCCACACACAAGTGAATGAACAGCAGTACTCTGCACAGTCTGACAGTTTCCAATGAACTGCATCACTGTCCACGCCGTGGGGTCTCTCTCTATCTCTACAACCCACCCCACACCTGCCAGTAGCCAATATATGTTGTTCTTCCTGAGAGACACAGACAGCAGCCAATCACCCCCATTTATTTCTGGTGAGACTAATGTAAGGCGGCCGGGGGATTGGCTAGTTAGGCTGCTGGCAGGCGGGCACAGAGGTAGAGTGGCATGTAAACTTTCAGTTTGCCCATGTCACACCTGCTCACTACATCATGTCACTGGATGTGTGTACTGAGCGAACCAAATTTAGCAGATTTTAGCAAAATCTTCACACATCCGTGGACTGTCGCGAACACTGGGGGTTCGATCATTTTTGGTAAATGGTCAAACCGAACTTGCAGCCCTAACTGTGTGTGGTGTCCGCTTCCTAGAGGGCTGTACCTACTGTGATAGTTACCCAAATAAGAATTACTCTGGGTGAAGGCACCATAATCTTAATACTACTACTGATAGGGGCACACCCATACTAGGTAGTTATGAACCCAGCCCCTCAACCTGTTGTTAGTAAGGCAGGCAAGGGTAATAGTCCTTGGTATATAGTGCTGACTAGGGGTTACATATAAGAAAGAAGATCAGGGAGATGAACTCCTGAGGGATTCCTAATCTTCCCAGGGTGTCAAACAGGTAGTCCAACTTCACCCTGTTGAATGCTTTCTCAGCATCTAGTGACAAGATGACAGCAGGTGTGGGGATGTATATGACCTCCCATATTAGGTCTAGTGTCTGGCATATGTTATCTGACCCTAGTCTTCCTGGGACAAATCTCACTTGATCTGTATGAATGAGGGTAAGCATGACTGGTTCAAGTCTCCCAACTAAAATTTTTGCAAAGACCTTGGTGTCTACATTTATAAGAGAGACTGGCTGGAATTGAAAGCAAAGAACACTATCCCCTTCCTTTCTTTGGGATCCAAGTGATGAGGGCTTGATATAGGGATGGAGGGAGAGTTCCACACTCCCGTATCTCATTAAATGTCTGGGCCAGGTGGGGGACCAAGGTTTCCGCAAGTACCTGATAAAATTCTATGGAAAATCCATTTGGGCTGGGGGGATTTACCTGAATTCATTGATTGGATGACAGTGATGACCTCTGCAGGGGTAATGGGGCAATACCTCTTTCCCTATATTCATGGGGCATTTGTAGCAGGATAATGTCCTGAAAGGAGTGCCTCCCACTGTTTAGGTGTTGGAGCTGTCTCCAGAGAGTACAGCTGGAGATAAAAATCCCTGAAAGTCGAGTTAATGTCTGAAGGAGTAATTACCTTGTCCCTATCTGAAGTCTAGATGAACAGAATATATTTATCCACCTTTTGTGCTCTAAGTCTGTCAGCAAGCAGTTTACCCAGATGTTCACCAGCCTGCTTGTATTTTTGATTCAGATGGTAGAGGGCAAACTCCGTTTGTGTTGGAGCGTGTCTTCCATGTCTGGTCTCAATGCTTTGATCTGGGGGTGTAAGGTGGCACTTCATTCATGGTGTACTTGGATTTCATGCTTTTTTTTTTTTTTTTTTGTCGACTCTTTTTCCCTCCGGTCACAGTTCAGGGGAACTCTCTCAAGCATCCAATCCTTTATGCCTGCCCGCCTGAAATCTGCTGCGATCTGTTGCTCTCGCTCCCCCCTCCCCTGCTGCCAGCAC
This sequence comes from Neoceratodus forsteri, assembly GCA_016271365.2. NCBI lineage: Eukaryota > Metazoa > Chordata > Ceratodontiformes > Ceratodontidae > Neoceratodus > Neoceratodus forsteri. The sequence continues at coordinate 157,553,693 of CM057456.1, read as the reverse complement.
CCCCGGTTTAACCCGCTGGCGGAGGGTAGCCCGACTCCAACTTGGGCTCCTTAGAAGGCAGACTCTGGCAGCGGGTGGGGTCGGAGCTTGAAGAGCTTTGAGGCCCCAGCCGAGTCGGATCCGGCGCTGGGCATGGAGGATAGGTGCCGTCGCCTATCCCTCCAATCTGGATTTTTCCATTTACTTGGCTAATGTACATTCCCCAATGTGAGACATGCAGTGCCACTCAGCCCACAATGAGGATGCTCTCACCCTGCATCCAGAAAGCAGCTGCCCCAATGTCAACCCCTATTGCTTACGAGCTCGGTGCATGGCAGTGCCGCTGGTCTCCACCGGGGGCCACTGCTGCACCAGGCTACCCCTGGATCCCACCCCGAGAGAGGAGAGCAGTCCCTCGGATGCATGATCCTCTCTCTCCCCTGCCGACCCCCGGCAGCCTGGGCTCGATACCGAACCCGGGTTACCGGCGTGACACGAGGTGTGCCGTCCAGCGCTTCAACCCTCAGCACCACCGGGCCGGCTGTTCTCTAGTTTTTTAAGGTCTTCCTCCTTGATCCTAAGCAATGTATTCCTCTCTTTCTTCACTTTTGAGACATGTGCAGTTAATTTACCTCTCAGTACTGCCTTCAAGGCTTTCCACTGTGTTGAGTAAGTGACATCGAGGTGTCATTTATAGAGACCCGCGTTTTTCTTAAATAAGAAATAACAATAAATCAAGGCATATAAAGAAATAAAACAAAAACAGACACATGAAAAAAGTTAAAAAATTGTTTGATTTTTTGGCAAAAACTAAATAAATGCTTGCAGCAGTTGTTGTCTAGGCTCCATTGTTACCACAGAGACGGTTCGCAAGGAAGCGGCAGCGGAATTGTCTGATTCACGAAACCTTTCAAGACCATAGCAGAATGTTGCTTGATACAATTAAGTATACTAGGAATGTGATTTCTAGTGTGTATAGGGTCATTTTGAGGTATTTTATGAATGTAACTGTGATAACAAGAAATAAAACTACATTTTCAATGAATAAAAAGAAATAACAAGAAATTCCAGAAAAATAAAAATGATAAAAAATTAAAAGATTTTCACGGGTCTCTAGTTATTAACCGGGTAGTATTCCTCTGTCTCACTATAAAACAAGGTAATGACAGATTCCTGCTGTAGCAAACTAGTATTTAGTCTCCATTGTATTCTGATGCCCTGTACCACTTCCCCAAACCAGGGAAAACAGCACAGGGGCCTGATTGGAAATGAGTATGTTCCCTATGCTGGTCCCCAGACCTGGGTCAGGATCCCGTGAGACACAAAAATATCATCAATTCAACTGTATGAGTCATGAGCAGAAGAGTAGCAGGAGAAATCAATGTCTCTAGGGTGAGTAGCTCTCCAAACGTTGTGAAGCTCAGCTGCTTCTGAATCTAGAGGCTACCCGAGTTGCCACTACTGTTTCATTCCTGGGGCCCAGACCTGTTCTGTCTAAATGAGGGTCAAAAGCCTGGCTAAGATCACCTCCTATAATGACATGGGTGGGTCCCCCAGGCAATTCAGCAAGAATAGAGTTATAAAAAGTAGGCTCCAGAGAGTTAGGTGCGTAGATACTGCCCTGTGCAATGGGTCTTCTTGAACGGTTCCAAAGAGGAGGTGTCTGCCCTGAGGATCTCGAGTTTTCTTGAGCGTACCCAGTTGTAAACCTTTTTTTTTTTTTTTTGCAGAGGATTGCTACTTCTGTTTGCTTTAAGGTGTATGAGTTATGGAAATGTAGCCCCACCCACATGCATCCAAATTTATATGAGTCTGCTTCTAGCAAGTGTGTTGTGTCTCTTAGAGTATGCCAATGTCACACTCCATTCCTTTCAACTTCTGTAGCACTTGTCATCTCTTAATGGGACAATTAAGTCCTCTGACATTCCAGGATATAATTTTTAGATGTGCTGTAGATGCTATGCTTGTGTTGGGTATGCAGAAGTTGGCTTCATGATGGGAAGGTGATGTCAGATGAATCTAATAGATTTCTTTGACTGGGTGACCAAAGTAGTAGACCAGGGAGGGGCTGTGGACATGGTTTACCTAGATTTTAGCAAGGCATTTGATACAGTCCCACACAAAAGATTAATGCACAGGTTAGCCAGCCTTGGAGTGGGTCCCAAGGTGGTAGCCTGGATAAAAAAATTGGCTAGACAACAGGACGCAAAGGGTAGTAGTAAATGGAGTCCACAGTGAAGAAAGGAGGGTTACTAGCGGGGTACCGCAGGGTTCAGTACTGGGACCGGTCCTTTTTAATGTCTTTATATGTGACATTGCAGAGGAACTGGAAGGAAAAGTATGTCTCTTTACAGATGACACAAAGATCTGCAACAGGGTTGATACACCAGATGGAGGAAAGGATGAGAAGGGACTTGGCAAGGTTGGAGGAATGGTCAAATGTATGGCAGCTCAGATTCAATGCAAAGAAGTGCAAGGTAATACACCTGGGAAACAAAAACCCAGGGCAAGAGTACACAATGGGGGGTGAGATACTGACAACACGAAAAATGGAAAGAGACATGGGGGTAATTATATCAGATGACCTAAAGGTTGGCAAGCAATATGAGAAGGCAGTAAGGAAGGCTGGGGGGATATTGGGATGCATAGGGAGAGGCATCAATAGTAGAAAACAGGAAGTTGTTATCCTCTGTACAGACAGTTGGTGAGACCCCATCTGAGTACTGTGTGCAGTTCTGGAGACCCCATCTCCACAAAGACATAGACAGAGTGGAGGCTGTCCAGAGGAGGGCAACAAAATGGTGCAGGGTCTGCACCAGAAGACATATGAAGAAAGACTAAAGGAGCTTAATATGTATACTCTGAGGAAAGGAGGGAGAGAGGGGACATGATAGAAACTTTCAAGTACCTCAAGGGAATCAACAAAGTCCAAGAGGGTGGCATCTTGCAGAAAAAGAGATGTGCAAGAACAAGGGGGCACAATTTGAAGATAGAGGGGGGACGGCTCAGAGGTAATGTGAGGAAGTATTTTTTTACAGAGAGGGTTGTGGATGCAAGGAACAGCCTCCCTGAGGAGGTCGTGGAGTCAAGAACAGTGGGGGAATTCAAGAATGCATGGGACCAACATAAGGCACTCCTAGTTGGGGGTAGAAGGAAGTAAGCTGTTGGTTAATTAGGATCTGCAGCTTATCTGTTAGGTAGGAAAATGGGCAGACTAGGTGGGCCAAGTGGTCCTTATTTGCCGCCAAATTCTATGTTTCTATGTTTCTTTACTAGGAACAGCTATGGGCTAAGTAAATAAAATGCACACAAGTGTTATAAAATAAACCTATTTGTAGAAATAAAAAGAGACACCCTAGTTAAGTGGTTTCCTACTAGGTCAGGCATGCTGGTCACTTCCCTACTGGAAGTGAAGAAGGGCTGTTTAAGCCAGTGCTCACGCAGTAACAGTAGGAAAATATGACCCCTGTAGCCCCCTCCCTCCAATAACTTCAACTTAAAGCATAACTCGATGGAGATATGGCTACACAGGAACATTTTTAGGTAGTGAATGTTTGAGGGCACTTGAGTGACCACAAAGGCTTGCAGTTACAACATTTTAGATTCAGAAATCCATGACTTCCAGTATGGCATGGACAATCTATTGTATGTACACCCCCACCCTTGGAGCTCAACATTATATAGTAAAATGTACTTGTTTTTCTTGAGAAGCAGGTGAGTTAACCATTGGGGGGGGGGCCGGGGGTATGCCTCCTGTCATCTTCCACTTGTAAGTGGAAAACAAAGGCATTTATGAGCTAAGTCATCCCCTTAGTTAAGCTTTTAGTAAGTCTGGGTAAATGTCTCATAGCAGTCCCTACGATTCACCTTTATGATGTTTTCTCTCTTTCTCTCGAACAGGGAGAACACTCAGCTCTCTGGAACCATTTTAAACTGCATTTTTGGCACCAGGTTGCGAGGCTGAGTTAACATTCTCCCGCTTTGTTTTACAATGGATCCTGCATAACGGCTGGAGTTACCCTGTCCATAATTATTCTTGTTTTATGTAGTTTTCATCACTTAATTTAAGCTAAGGAGCTGGAGCAGCAGTCATTTAACACAAACAAAAATTAACCTTTCCCTGCAACCATAAGTCCTTTTCTGCTTTGCAAACTCACTGAACAGTAAAACAAACATTTGTAGCATTGCCAGCCCAGGGCACATAGCTAGGTACTGCAGTCCTGTTGCTGTGTCTCCCCGTGATCGTGGGACTGGGTCTCTGATACTCTGGCTGACATGGCAGTGGCCAGTTGTGCACTTTCCCTGCTTATCTGAGGAGCCAAGCAGAATTTCTGTCTAGTTGATGGGGAGGGGGCACAAGAAGAGGCGAACAATAAACATTAAACATTAAACTCTGAGGGCACCCATACCTAACATCTATGCCAGTAATCACAACACTTGACTTGCAGATTTAATGTTGGTCGGTGGCTGGAAAAGTGTTTTTCAGGTTATGCCCCAGGTCAGAATGTAAACCGGTGGAGTTACACCAGATAGTAGTTATGGCTTTGCATGTTTGGTTACTGCTTGACTGAGATGAGCTATCCCTACTGCTGGCATGGAGGCATTTTCAGTCAGAGGATCAGAGGGGCTGCTGCCTGAGGGGGTCCTAGGTGCTCATGGAGAAAAGCATCAGCTTCTGCAAGCATCTGAATCTGTAAGTTGCAGCCATCCAGGGAGAAAGAGAGAGTGGCTGGATATAATAGTGAGTATGTAATTTATTGATTCCTCAGTCCTTGTTTTATTTTGTCAAAAGCTTGTCTTTTATCCAGTACACCTCTGGTATAGCCTGGGTAGAAAGAGACTCGGTTGTTCACAACAATATCCTTAAATTCCCTTTCCTTGTGTAGAAGTAACTCTATATCCTGATAGCACAGCAGTTTTAAGATAAAGGGTCAGGGCCTCCGGTTAGTAGTCCCTGTGCTCGGCACATCTGGTGGGCTCTTAGAACCTAAAAGCCATATCCACTAGGATTTAACTGGAGCCATATAGGTTGGTTATTTCTCAAACACACTACTGGATCCTGGCCCTCAGCTCCCTCAGGCAGTCTGATGATGCGGAGGTTCTTCCTCCATTCTCTCCTCTCCAGGTCCTCTAATTTAGCAAGTCACCATGCAATTAGAGTCTCTGCAGTCTACATTCATTGGTCTTTGGGCCCACCTGCATGTGCTCAATGTCCATAACTTGAGTTTAGAGTTCTGTTACCTGGCCAGTTAATGTTGTCACGTTGGACTGGGTATCCATGACCATCTGCCTTCTTGCTTCCACTGACACTGACATCTGCATGATCAGTGTTGGTTGGTAGATCAGATGGGGCACAGCTGTAGCAGTGCCTTGTGGGGCAGCCATCTTAGACTTAGGCAGTCAACTTATGGGCATCAAGGTCTCCAAATCCTTTTTCCTCCTTGACATAGCTCCTGTACCAGCAAATTTGGCCCAAGAATGTGACATACTCAGTTTTCTCCCCTACAATGCATTTTTGAGGTCTGTCCTGTACTGTTTAATCAGTGGGTGTTGAGGGATAAGACGGAGGCTGCCCAGAGCTGTTAGATTAGGCAACCATGTCTCCCAGGGGCTCGAGTGGCCTTGTTGACCCATTGATTCTTGATATACTGACAGTCTGAGAGCATGTGTTTTAGAGTACCCTGATGAGCCCTGCATCTGTGACTCAAATCGGAGATTGTGATATTAAATTTATTTAGCCTGTGGGGAGTGAGATATGTACTAGGTATCATTTTGTTTGTGCTTGCATCAGTCGGTTATTTTTTTTATGTGCATTTCTGAGTACTCAAGTATATTTGTTCAATTCCTATCTGTAATTTGTTGTCCAATGTCTATCTCCCACACATTTCTTTTATGCACTAAGCTACCCACCTTTTCCATCTCTTAGCAGTGAATATATTGTTGAAATTAGTTTCTTACCTGTATTTAATTAAATAAACAGTTCTTCTAGTTGTGATAGAAGTATTGGTTGGAGATTTTTATGTTTCTTGTGTATAAAGTGTTTTAATTGTAAGCACTAGATTATTTGACCTTAAGGCAAATTATATTTTCCCTAAGTACTGTAAGTCAAAGAGAAGAAATACTTTCTAGTCAAAACAATCTCTAATTTGAGTCATATTTTTTCCTTTCTCCAGGTCTGGAAGACATTATCTGTTAAAAACAGAGAAAATGAATGTTATTGACTATTGGAGAGAATCCTAACAAATTCTGAACATCTCCCAGAAACCATTGTCCTATTTGCCATACTTTGTTGTTGCCGTTGTTGTACGTTGACAATTTTTATATTTTTCTTCTATGGCAGTCAGGTTTAAAGTGAGTTCATTGTTTAAGATTGGGAATGGAATAGCCAGTTCTGCTATCTGGAAACATGTTTTTATAACTTTATCTTCATTGAACCACAAGTATACGGATTCTATTTGAGCTACCGGGTAATACCACAAAAAACTGGGGCAGGACATGTCCCCTTTTGTATCTTCTTGATATCATTTCCAATGCGATCCTTGGGCATTTATTCTGCCAGAGAAACTTCCTAACCATTTTTTTCTACATTCTTAAAGAAAGATTTCTCAAGGATGATTGGTATAGATTCAAACAATAAATAGCAGGCATGGAAGTATAGTCAGTTTCAAAGTGATGACTCTCCCAATCAGAGATAACAGTAGCATTTCCATTTATCCAGATCTTCAGTCATCTTTTCTAAAACTGGTTTAAAATTTAGCGCATGTATCTGTGAAAGGTCTGGGGGAATATGAATTCCCAGATAATTAATTGCTTTTTTGGTAGAGTGAATAGTGGGTGGGAATTTCCAATGATAGGATTTTTTATCCCGCATGATTACCTCAGTGTTATTCCAGTTTATCTTATATTCTAAGATGCTGCTAAATGTATTTATCAGTTCTAACAATGGTGGATATGAAGTGAGCTGACTGGACATAAAAAGCAGGATATCATCTACATAAAAAGATATGAGATGAGTACAGCTGCCAGTCTTCATGCCCTTAATACCTGGATGGGATCTGATTGTTATTGCTAGTGGTTCTACGAAGAGTGCAACAAGACAGGAGAGAGCGCATCCCTGTCTTGTCCCACTGCATAGGTGGAAGGCATCCAAGATTTCCTTATTTATTTTTACTTTTGCGACTGAGGCAGAATAGATATATTGTATCCATTCTTTAAACTTATCTGTTTTCTGAAATGTTTCTAAGCCTACAAATAAAAAGGGCCAGGGACCCTGTCAAAGGCCTTCCCCATATCTAATGATAAGATGGCTAAGCTGGTCCCTGACACATCGTCCACTATATGTATAGCTCTTCTAATATTATGATTTATTTTCCTTCCTTCAATGAAGCCACTTTGATCCTTATCAGCTATCTTCAAAACTAGTTTATATAATCTTTTTGCTAATATTTAGGTATAAATCTCATGATCAGTGTTTAGTAGAGAGATTGGGTGGTAGGATTTGCAATATTCTGATGGTTTGTCTTTCTTGAGTAATGTGATTGTGGCTTCACTGCAAGAAGTAGGAAGCACAGCAGTGAGATCAATATTTCTGAATATTGTAGTTCCCACAGTATTGGAGTAAGAACGTCTTGTGGATATTTATAAAATTCATTTGAACACCCACTGAGGTCAGGTGCCTTGCCATTAGGAAGATCCGAGACTGCATCTCTGATATCTTGCTATTTTCCTATTAAGACAATCCCTGTCTGCAACTGCTAATGCTGGCATATCCATACCATTGAAGAAATCTTCAAATTTCTGTTCTCCTGTATTGGGCAATGTATCTACTTTTTTGTTTATGTATCCCGTCTAGTCAGATCTCTCTCTCTCTCACTCTCTCTTCCTCTCTCACTCCTTCTCCCTCACTCCCAGGCCTCTTTTCCTCTCTCCCCCCAAACTTTGCCTCCAAGACTGATGCTATATCTCAATCTCAGCTGGGTAAAGAGAGGCTGCACCACAGGTGACATCCTTGGGCACCCAGGATCTTGCCAGAAAACAGACTGGCCGCACCACCAGACATCCCAATGTCCCTGGGATCGCTCCGGTAAAGAGAGGCAATGTCACTAGATTTCCCAGTGCTCCTAGGTTTGCTCCTGAAAACACATCAGACATCCTGATACACTCAACAGAGTGAATGAACCCCGTTGCAGAATTCAACTCCCCTTGAAGCATTTCTATGATTACTTTGCTGCTCTGATGAGCTGGGATTATGCAGTTTCATAACCCTGATCTTCACTTATGGACTCTTTGTTTTATGTGTCACATGACAAAATATGCAGCTTTCTCCAAGCACATTTCCATGGCTGCTTCCAGCTGCACAGACACTCCATCAGCAGCATACTTTAACTGTAGTCCAGCCAATGCTCAGCAACAGTCCTGGAACGCTCATACCCACTACAGCTTGGGGAACCCACAGCTAATTGCTCTGCTGAGCACCTGGACAAGATATCATCATTCTTCACTCTGTGCTCTGTGTGGCTATCCTACCAGTGTTCCAGCAACAGTCCAAGCTCATTCAAGACACCACAGAGTCTCCTCAGCCAAACACTCCAGATCACTGTAATCGCTATGTGAACCACATCCAAAAGACAGTTCCACTTGATGTAAGGTACATTCTCTGTGCAGGGTGACAAGGATTCAGGAACTGTTTTTTATCCCCTTTAGACTGCTGTTGACATTTTGCACCCCCACTCCATGCTCAAATCTCCCCCCACCACATCCTTTTGGTGCGCTTTCTCTAACTACCTCTTCCCCCTTCCCCTTAACATAGCTCCTTTATTCTTTTAAAATATGTTTCCTCTCACTGGCCTGAACCCCCTCTTCTCTACCAATCTCCCTCATCCTCAGGTCTCTGTCTCCCCCAACTCCATCTCCAGGACTGACTTTACATCTCAGCTAGACTACCCAGTGTAAATACATTGTCAAAAAAAAAAAGAAAAATGAAAACTAAACATCCAAAGCTCAGGAGGGGGGGTGCTCAGTTTTATGACAGTGTATTCTTCCATATAGCAGGGGTGCTCATATTCTCTGGAATTCAGTGTGATTAAAAAAATTGGATGTTTAAAAATTCGAAGTCTGATTCTGATAATGGAATCAGAATGGTATCGGAGATGGAATCAGAATATCTATTCTGTAATTCACGTCCTAATAGTGTCAAGGATGGGGGCAGGGGTGGGGGTTGGAGAAGACTGGGAATCCAGGACTAATGTTTCTCCAACCTTGGTCAGTGGTAACCAGTGGGGGGAAGGGGGGGCAGAGAGCTAGATTACTAGAAACACAGAAGCACAGTATGTGGGATCTTGGTGAGTGGTGCTGGCATGGGATACTGGGGACCGACCTGGACTATGTGCTGCAGTCACAGGAACACATCATGCAAGGTATATTATGACCAATCCAGCCCTTGAGCTATGCTCCACTCCTATGTATGATGACCTGTATATATCTGTCAGTTGAACTAGCTAGTCTAGAGTGCACAATCTGAAATGTGCTTACTAGTATATGTTTCCCCTAGTGTCAAATGATGTATTTCCCACACGTTTGTTTACTGTGACAAAAAACTGTACTCTCTTTGCCATGTCTCCTTGACTGTTGTTCCTCATGTTGTACTGTCCTGGGTCGTTCCTGAAAATAGGCATGATACTTGTCTAGTGTACTTACCCGGTAAACAAAAGCTAAATAAATAAATAAATAGGGGTAAAAAGGGTAGGAGAAAGGGCTCAGTGCTGACTATGCTTTTTGCTTATTCGTGTTATACAGCTGGATACAATTGGATTCTGATTCTGCATCAGATGCTTGTTTTTGGCATTCAGGTTTTTGGCCTTAAATACTGAAATTCTGAATTCTCAAAAAATGCCCGGAATCTGAGGAATCTGATCATGTTGGTATGGCTTCCTAGCAAACCTAATATATATAACATATATAAAATGCAACCCCCCCCCCAAAAAAAAAGGATAGTGCAGATTGATGCCCAGAAGTTATTGCATAAGCACTTAGCCCTTGTCTGTTCTTTAATCGATCTTTCTGCTGTGAACAGTTTCTATTTTTCTCCCTCACCCTTTCACCCCATGTCCCTGTATTTGCTATGTTATTTTTCTTTTCTGTGCTCTTTAGGTGCTTTAAATGTAACAGTAGTAGTATGGTCTCGGAAATGTATTGGGTAGGTAAAGGGGCATTAGGGCAGAAGAGCACTGTCAATAACAGCGCTGTCCACAACAGCACTGTATTAACAGTGCTGTCCACTACAGCGGCAGGAAACAATGCCTTCACCCAATACAGTGCCAATGGTAGTGGTCCGACACCACAACAATGACTGCTACCATTGTAAAATAATTATATGCAAAAGTATATTTTCATGTGGGCTCTACATTTCCGATGAAGGGGGCTCTGCTCCACCTTCCCTGAACTAAAGGATTCCTACTCCGAGGGGGAGCAGATCATGGGGAAAAGGTTAATTTTGTGGGGCTGTGGAATACTGTTTCCATGACCTTGTGACGAAATGCAAGTCCTGAATGAAAATTAAAATTAAAATAACTATGGGAGACCAGGATTAGAACCCTGGTCTCCCAGTCCGTGCTGATTGAGCTGGTGACTTAACTTGCTCCACCACAGGGGCAGTCTGGCCAGCAATTACACTTTCTGCCGCCTTCTCTACCTTCTCTCATCAGTCTGAGTAGTGACTGGGTAGTGGTAGTTGCTGGACGCTATTCTACCCCTGTCACTATTCCTTCTTGTTCAGTCTTGACCATGCAGTTTATGCTGTGCAGTTCAGGACATGTTATTGTAACCTGGTAGGGGGTAAAAGCATGGGAACATTCCCCCTCCTCCCCATACATATGTGCTTGCGGACAGTGTCTCTGTAATTTCAGGATTGTCAGGGGCTTTGTCCTGCCCTTAGCCAAATAGTGGTTTGCAAGGCATTTCTGTCTTTATTATTTATTTCTACTTTGTGACCAGGAACGGCCCCCTGAGCTGTGATAGCCTCTTTCCAGATGTGTCCTAACATTGTTGAAGTTTAGTCAATTGCTACTGCATTTCCACTGGCTATGGAGCACAGTTCAATGACATTTCTAAAATCTGGCTAACTGTTCTGTCATTTGAATAAAACATTCAGATGGAAGTTTGCAAAGATATTGTAAGTTTTAGGATCATAAATATAGCAGGGATTATAATGTAAACTGAAGTTTCACACAAATTTATGTTAACTGCTTTTACCAAGCATTCACATGCTCTTAACTGATATTGCTTCTATATTTTATCCTTGGCTTTGCATTTGTTCTAATCCCTGACAAGATCTCCTGTTTCCTGTTGTACCTGATTCTCTGCATCTTGTTATATACTTGTTGCCTTTTCACCATTTACCCAGTGGTACTTGCTTTGATATGGTTTCCATCTCCGTGGCTTCCTTGATGCATACTTGCTGTTTACATGTACTCTGGATTGCCGTTTATTACTATAACTAGTGTTTTCTTTAGGCTGGTCCAGTGGCATTAAGGCTTGACATGCTGGATGCCACACCTTGCGCTGCACCGGTGATCCGGGTTCAGGAGTGAGCCTGGGTCACCAGGGGTTGGCTGGGGGGGGCAGGAGTTGGATCGAGCAGCCATAAGGCAGCTATCCTCACCTGGGGCAGGGTCTTGGGTGGAGGCCTGAGGTTAGTGCAGATGGTGAGGGGCTAAAATATGGAGGGTGCCGTGGATCGCTGCGTGCGCATGCCTCCACACACTCGCGAGTGATGGGACAAGAAGAAAAATGGAAAATGGAGCTGGCAGGCTCCATGATGGCCTGGCTGTACCCACAACAGCCCACCCCTCAGAGTCTAGTTGTTGGTTTCCGGGGTTGCAGGAGTCGACACTCCTTGCCCTCGGCCCTACCATGTGGGGTGGGGCAACCCATAGGGTACCTTTCGGGGAAGGACTGGTGTGGGGATGCCTGGGCCAAAGGGTGGGCACCTCTGAAGGAAGGGGCTGGAGCCACCTGCCAGCCTCGCAGGAAGGGGGATTAATAATCTACATAAACAAAAAGAAAATAGTGTTTTCTTTACAGTTTCTATACACCAATGTTTCTGCACTTTGTAACCTCCTAGGTTGTGCCTGAAAATAGCAAATCACTTCATTCACTGCACGTTCCTGATGAATAAAAATGAAATAAGTAAATCAATAATTGTGTATTTATTTTATCAGTCAGTGTCTGTCACAATAAAACAGTATTATTACAGTAGCAGCTGTAGTGGCTCTGGTCAAAGCTTGCTAAATGCAGTCAACTATTGCCTTTTATACCTGAAGTACTTTTTACTTCCCCTTTGATTAAGTAGAAGAGTTTTTTTACCTGACATTGGTGGGTGCGATGTGTGGAACAGCACTCTGCCTAGCAGCTGACATATCTTGTTCTATTCCTCCTATTACATCATCAGCATTGTGACCTCATGGACTGTGACATCACAGTTGTTCAGGAGGATCTACTCAGTATCTGCCAGGTCAGTCACCTGTGATGTCTCTGTCTGTGAGGTCACAGTGCTGACGATGAAGTGGGAGAAATGGAACTAGATGTGTTAGCTGCCAGGCTGAGTGCTATACCACACATCCGGCATAATACTAACATATAGAAAACTTTCTAGTGAGCAAAAAGAAACATACTTCAGAGATAAAAAGTTACAGCTGGCTGCTTCTTAAACTATTTAACATTTTCCTGTCTGTTATTTCTGATTCTACGAAGTACAAACAATGTATATATGCCTTCAATGAGGTATTTTAATCTTTTTGGCCACAGGAGGGCAGGCTATCCCTTATTAATGTGCTTGGAATGTAAAAAGAAAGTCAGGTTCCCATGTGGGTAGTCTCTCCCTGGCTGTTTGGAATAAAGTTTGTTATCCTGCTACCCTTGGCTATCCTGCTGCATTTTCTTGGTTCCTGGGAAGGAAAGGGGCTGGATTCTCATTGACTGGAAAATAATATTGCAATTTTACTTGTTAAAAAAAGGCATCAAAAACATCTGCCCACCTATCTGGACCTAAATTATAAATTTCAAGGAGTATTTGGGGGCTTTTTTCTGGCAGTCAACTTGTCTATTGCAGCAGTGCCTCCCAATCTAGATTTTGATGTACAGACTACCACTAAAAGTTGTCTCCCCAAGAAACATCATAGAGCAATGCAACAACTTGATAACCATAATATCAGTGTCAGTGGCTCAGCAGGTAGCACACTCACATCTGAGGCTGAGAAATCAGAAGGCTGTGGGTTCTATCCCCACACCAGGCACTTGGCTTACTATCCCGATACTGACACTGTAGTGCAGCATGTGGGGGGGGGGGGTGCTGCTGCACTCCTGAGGTGCCATCTTTTGGATGAGACGTTAAACCGAGGTCCCATCTGCCTGGACTGGTGGTAGTTCAGGTGGATGTTAAAGATCCCATGGCACTTCTCGAAAAGAGTAGGGGAATTGCCCTGACCAAATTTCCCACATTTGAAAAAAAAAACACCACAACAGCTTACTGTGGTTCAAGGTCAGTTGGCATTTCATCTGTATCCCCCTCCCCCTGGGTCATGCCTGAAAATAGGCAGAATCTGCCTAGTGCACTTACCCGGTCAACAAAAAAGATATAATAAATTTGTACTTTGTATGCAAAAACATTTTCTTTACTTACTGTTTACTGCAGAATCGTAGATTATATCAGGCTGATTCTGTTGATTTGCAAGTTGACATTTTCTTTAACTAAAAATCCCATAATCCCTTGCAACTGACATCCTAGCAAAGCTGCGGCAGTGGGAGATTCAATAACCTGCAGTACATGTTAGAGCTTTTATAAGCTCTGATCAGATGTTTGCCTGATCCACTGTTCTTCCAGGGCTAAGCGCAGTCCTCTGTGACTGTATTTAGCCGAGGGATTCAATGCAAAGAAGTGCAAAGTAATGCACCTGGGAAACAAAAACCCAGGGGAAGAGTACACAGTGGGGGGTGAGATACTGACAACAACAAAAATGGAAAGGGACTTGGGGGTAGTCATATCAGATGACCTAAAGGTGGGCCAGCAATGTGAGAAGGCAGTAAGGAGGGCTGGGGGGATACTGGGATGTATAGGGAGAGGCATCACCACTAGAAAACAGGAAGTTGTTGACCCTCTGTACAGACAGTTGGTAAGACCACATCTGGAGTACTGTGTACAGTTCTGGAGTCCCCACCTCCGTAAAGACATAGACAGGGTGGAGGCTGTTCAGAAGAGGGCAACCAAAATGGTGCAGGGTCTGCACCAGAAGACATATGAAGGAAGACTAAAGGAGCTTAAGATGTGCAGTATAGCCTTCAGGAAAGGAGGGAGAGGGGGGACATGATAGAAACTTTCAAATACCTCAAGGGACTCAACAAAGTCCAAGAGGGTAGCATCTTTCAGATAAGAGATTTGCAAGGACAAGGGGGCAAAATTTGAAAATAGAGGGGGACGGCTCAGAGGTAATGTGAGGAAGTATTTCTTCACAGAGAGGGTTGCAGATGCATGGAACAGCCTTCCTGAGGAGGTCACAGAGTCAAGAACAGTGGAGGAATTCAATAATGCATGGGACAGACATAAGACAATTCTAGTGGGGAGTAGGCTGTTGGTTAACTAGGATCTGCAACTTATCCATTAGGTAAGGAAATGGGCAGACTAGGTGGGCCAAGCGGTCCTTATCTGCCATCAAATTCTATGTTTCTATGTTTAGGGAGGACAGCAGGACCAACAAACAAAAGATCAGGGGCCTGATATCCAAAATTGCACAAAGTGAGGTGCAAACATTGTGTTCCACATTGCGAAAGCCCTGATACCCGAAGATGCTGTATTCAGTGGAATAACGCACCTGCACTATTTGACTGAATGTAGGGCCATGGGGGCTCAGTCCTAGGCCACTTAGTACTGCCACAACATGGCTCCCAAAATAGGGCACCACAACAGATAGCGCCCTGAGCTCAACTTCAGATATTCAAACAGCACCATGCAAATGAGCCAATTGGGCATACAAGGCACAAAGGGGCTATTTGCATGCTCATTATGAGCTCATTTGCATGGGGCATGATGCTGGTTTCTGCAGTGCAACCCTCTCAATTGTCCAGTACCAGAGAAGCTATCCCTGTGCCAGTGGTCCCTCCCCCCACCCACACCCATGCCCATTGTTTTTAGAACCTTATTCCCTGATGTCTAGTGGTCTGTCCCCCCACCTGCACCCATGCTTGATGTTTAGAATCTGATTCCCTGGTGTCTAGCGGCCCCTCTCCCCACCCAAACCCATACCCAATGTTTAGAATCATATACGCTGGTGTCTAGTGGCCCCTGCCCCCCAATGCCCTTCCCAATAGTAAATAACCACATCCCTGCTGTCCAGTGGTCACTTCCCCCACCAACGCCCTTCCCAATAGTAAAGAACCACATCCCTGGTATCTAGTGGTCCCTCCCCAGATGCCCTTCTAGATAGTAGATAGATAGATAGACAATTTCATTTACAAAGTATCTAATTCCTGGGACTCTGAGTGCCATACAGCAAAAAAATACAATACAATGATACATATTAAAACCATGCAAAGATCATTCAGTCAATAAAACCATCATAAATAACAAGCATTTGTCAATGCCGAATGTTGCTTGCTTGTATGTGCTGTTTAGGTATTTGGAAGTCATTGGAGTGCAAATATTGAAAATTCGTGAACTTACGAGTGTGCGTAGGAACTGCGCAACGCATGCTCGTAAAACAGTCATTTTTAGGAATTTTTTCACCAAATTTTCAACATAGCCATTTAAGACCTCTGCTCATGAACAGTGTCACTGTGATTTTCTTAATGTGTCCCATACATTGATTTCACACACCGACTGCGCCATTGTATCGCTACATGGGCGGAAACACATTTTGGGCAGGATGTGAAAAATGACAGCTGTACTGCTCATAAGAAGGTGTGGTAAAATGGCAATGTTGAAAATCTGGAGTGAAAATATTGAAAATTCTCGAACTTACGAGCGTGCGTAGGAACTGCTCAATGCACGCTCGTAAAACAGTCATTTTTAGGAATTTTTTCACCAAATTTTCAACATAGGCTTTTTGAGAGCCCACCTTGTGAACACTGGCAGTGTTGTTTCATTAATCGTGACCGCGAAATCACCCTTCAGGCCTGATTAACGCCATGACAATGCAAGAATTCATGAGGAGGGGTCCCAAAAACCCCATGTTGAAAATTTGGGCCCAAAATTCCCAAAAATGCCTGAGATATGCAACAAAGTTGAAAAAACCCTATTTATTCCATTATACAGCTTACCGGCATTTCCTCAGTTCGCGGTCGGCTTTGAAGAGTGCAGACATGTTTTCCGGTCCACCGATGATCGTCGCGCACGAGCTCAGAGGTAAGTATGGGATGAGGGGGGGTGTGGGGAGGTAGGGTGCATAGTGGGTGAGTGCGGGTTTTAGGGAGACAGGGAGACAGTGAGGGAATGTTTTCTTGTTTACAGGTTTTTTTTTTAATTAAGATGATGTGGGACATTTGCCATGCTGGGGTGGGCTCCCAGTGTAGCAGCTGGAAAGGCTGTTTGGAGGCTGGAGCTGATGAAGGATTAGGCACCCGTCAGCTATAACAAGAACTTGCCACGCTGGGTGGGCTCCCAGCGTGGCACCTGAAACTTTGGGGGTGTGCAGCTGTGGAGCCAGCAGGGGATTGGGCATCCCGTTGGCTATAACATTTTGCCACGCTGGGGTGGGCTCCAGGGGCGTGGCACCTGGACAGCTTTTGTGAGGGGCGTGGAGCCAGCGAAGTTAGGCACCCCGTCGGCCATACGCTGATGTGTGCGTGGGGGAGGGCGCATCAGCAATATGCGTGCTTGCATGTGTGTGGAGGGGAGAGCTCTGCTCACTGAAGCAGAGCTCTCCCTTTCAACTGTATGCCACTGAATTTTCGACTGCTGTCATAGACAGCTGCAGCAGTCATTGGAGAACTGCAGCCGTGCCTGCAAACTCACTGACTGAATTGGAAGACGGGTGCCACACCTCCGAAAACTCGGATGATTGCACTATGTTTCTTGCACATGCGTGCAAGCAACATAAAAATATATAAATAACCATTCTGTAATTTATAGCTCAAATTCAGTCAATAAAAGCCTCCTGGAACAGATATGTCTTTAATACTCCTTTAAAGGCATCTACCGAGGGGGCATCCTTTAAATAGCCAGGCAAGGAGTTCCACAGGGTAGGCGTGGCCACTGGAAACACCCCATCTCCAGAATGCCATAACCTAACCTTGGGTAACCCAAGGAGGCCACCCTCAGCAGAACAGAGTGCCCGGACTAGTTGGTAAGGGATAAGGAAATCTTGCAGATAAGCTGGTCCCCTTTCTTGCAGGGTCTTCTAGGTAAGGAGCCCTGTCTTGAAGACAACCCTCCACCTGACAATCAGCCAGTGCAGTACGTGGAGGACCAGAGTGATATGTTCAGCCATGGTGTCTAGTGGTCTTCCCCTCAATGCCCTTCTCAATAGTAAAGAACCACATCCCTGAGGCAGGATTCTCAAAGCATTCAGGACCTAAGTCCCACTCCGCAACTGCAGTTGCGGACTGAAATCGCCCGCAGCGGCGGTGGTTGTGATTCACAGCTGCAGCAGTTGTGCGGGGTGTTACATCTGCTCCCGCCAGCCGTAGCAACTGTAGCAACTGTCCGCAGCTGAGGCGATCTCCCTGGTGACACCACTCGCAAGCTGCCATAAATTGTGGAGTGGGTCGTAATCTGGCTCCACCTTTGTGAATACCCGCCACAGTGGGACTCCTGCGGCTCCGAAAGTGGCCACCCTTTGGCACTGAAGTTTTACCACAGCTGCGGGACTTTCACAGTCTTTGTGAATCCTGCCCCCGGTGTCTAGTGATCCCTCCCCAAGCTCCCCCAGTTTGTCAATACTCCCCCTATGGCAACAACTGGCCACCATTGCCATGTGGCAGGCCACTTGCAAGTAAGTCCCTCCCACATAAAGCCCAGTCCTGTTTACAAACATTGATTTGCACCCCCACCAGCCTATCCATTGGTGGTGGTTAGTAGCCCCCTTCCACCCACAGCTCCGAAGACCCCTATCATGTCCCCCCGTCTCTCTTGTCCTCCAGTGAGTACAACCCAAGTTCTTCCAGCCTGTCATCATAGGTCCTTTCACTCATGCCCTGAATCATCCTAGTCACCCTCCTCTGGACCCTCTCCAGCAGTGCTATGTCCTTCTTGAGGTGAGGTCTCCAGAACTGCATGCAGTACTCAAGATGCGGCCTGACCAAGGCATTATACAGAGGAAGGATCACCTCCCTCCCTCCTCTGGGATGTAATTCCCCTGGCTATGCAGCCCAGAATCCTGTTTTCTTTAGCCACAGCTCTTCTGTAGTTTCCAGTGTTATTCATTTTGGTGTCTACCACCACCCCCAGGTCCCTTTCACTCGATGTGACTTGCAGTGAGACCCCCCCAGGGTGTATACATGACCTGGGTTTCTGACCCCCAGATGCAGCACCCTACACTTCCCTGGATTAAACCTCAGTCCCCACCTCCTTGACCACCCCCTCCAGGGTATCTAGGTCCCTCTTGACTGTCTCTCTCCCTTCATCCCCGTCCGCCAGTGCTCCCAAGTATGAGTCATCCGTGAAGAGGCTCATCCTACTCCTAACCCCCTTCCCCTTATTGGAGACATAGGCATTGAACAGGAGAGGCCCTAGTACCGAACTTTGGGGAACCCCACTGAGGACCTTCCTAGGGGAGGAGACTATCCCACCAACCACTACCCTCTGTGTTCGTACCCAGCGTATGTGACTGTGTAGGGACTTGGAGAGTGAATTAAGCCACTGAATTGTGACCAGGCTTTAACCTGAAGAAGATTTGCTGAACGCAATCGGCCTGTCAGGACTTCCAGCTACCTCTGAACTCCCGGATTGTGCAGCGACTCTGTAATTGTGACTGGAGAGCCATTTGCCTGGTACAGTGGAATTTTCTTACATGTGAATGTGCTGTGTGCTTATAGTGTGTCGTGATTTGGTTCCCCACTGTGTGTCTGAACTGTGTTTTGCTTGCTGGAGGCTGTATCCAGCTCCACGGACTGAATCTGTATCCATTTCCATTTGCCTGGGCCCTGCTACTCTGGCCCAGCCAGAATACCTGCTACACAGAGAAAGGCATCAATGAGCCTGGGGATCAGGCCCTGCTCAATGTCTTGAACATGAATGACACCTCAGTGATTCGTGTGGGCCCTGCTTCTCCAGGCACTCCAAGTTCAAGTCCCCTGAATAAATCAGATTTAACTTTGTTTGCATTTAACCTGACTGTGGTACCAGTGTGTGCCAAGAGTATTGTACTGTTGTTAGTTGCTGTGCTTGACCTTGTTTTACAGGGGGTCCCCAGGGTCAAGCTAGAGGAACCAGCCCTGGTGTTAAGTGCAAACAGTGTGGGTAATTGCTTGATGAATAGGGGTCATTGTGAAAGTGATTATTGTGTACTGTTCAGGCCACTAGAAGGAGAAAAGTGGGGGTTACAGTGTCCCGGAGGGCTGTGCCCAGGTCAGCTTGACCATTACCAACCCTGACCTCCGGGTGGAGGCACCCATATCAGAACCTAGGCCCCTTAACCTGCAACTAGTCAAGCAGGCAGGGGTTGTAACCCTTGGGACAGCACCACCTAGGGGTTACATCTTAGAGGCACCGCTGGGATTTTGTACCTTCTAGTGGCCAAAAATTATGAATTATTGTTAAAGATTAATGGCTACCCCAGTAGAAATGGCTCTACACCAGTTAGTGGGGTGGTGTACTGGGCAGGACATCGACCCCCCAAAATGCTCTGCTTATACTGGATATTCCCCTGGGTACCAGTAAGGACACTGTAGAGGGAGCACTCTCCAAAGTTGAATATTTAAAAAACTCGGTGGTGGTGGTTCGACAGGCTGATTTGATCGCCCAAACTTTCATAACCTTGGTAGAGTGTAGTGACCTCATGGACAGCTCTAAGGTGCCACAGACTATTGCCTCAGAAGGGGTCCTAGCCTCCTGGATAGTGATAACAAAAGACAGTAAAGACCCTGGGGAGGATGAGCTCCCACCATTATTTGAGACTTTTGAGGAGAAATTTGCTAAGTTGTTGCTGGAGGAAGGGAAAACCATAGACAACTTTAAGAAACTATTCCTGCCACCTGGGGGTGTTCCTTCCCCAACACCCCCTTCCACTCCAGCACCTGTTACTGCCCCGCCTTCTGTGCCCATCCAATACTGGCCCCTATATCTGTACCCGCCATTAGTCATGACTCCTACCAAAGGCTGAGAATCTTCTTGGGCACTCTCCCTATCCCCCGGGGGAGGATGACTGGGAGACCTGGATCGACTATGTTGCCTCCCTTGGTACCCGAGTGGCAGTGTGCAGAGGCTGAGAAGTGGAAAAGAATCATAGAAAGTTTGAGGGACCCCGCCCTTGAAGTCATTAAATTTTTGAGGCGCACGAACCCTGATGCATCTGCTCAGAAGTGCCTATCTGTACTTGAAGGCAAATTTGGGAGCATTGAGTCAGGGGAGACCTTGATGTGGAAATTCCAATGTACCAAACAATGTAAGGGGGAAAGTTTGTCTGTATATGTTACTCGCCTAGAAGGAGCTCTTCAGAAAGCTTACTGGAAAGGTGGGGTAGCCGCCAGTGATTTGAACCGTGTGAGATTGGGGCACATACTTCAACATGCCAAGTATTCTAAACTGCAGGTCATCCAGTTAAGGCTCCCGGATAGGAGAGGTAACCCACCTGACTACTGTGACTTGATAAAAGAACTCCAGGAGGTAGAAGGTGAAGAAGGAGATTGTAATTATGGGGTGAGTGCAGCCCAAGTGATCATGGCACTGGGGGGCCCTTCCAAAATGGAGACCACTACAAGTGTCCCACTGTGGGCTAAATGGTGGGGGGAGAACTTGCTGAAGGAAGTCAGAAAAGTACAACCAGGTGTGTTCGCTGAGGTATCTCCTGCTGACAGATACCCTGGCCCCTATCAGGCTGGGACTCTTATGGAGGTGGGGGTGCACCCTCAGGCATCCTCTACTAAGGGTGGCTTCTCGGCTGAGCTCAAGGAATTGACTGCCACCCTAAAGGAACTTTTGAGACATGGTACACTACCAGCAGAAGTCAGATCACAATCTCCCATCGATGCTCCAGCATCCCCTGCTATGTTCTCCCAAGGATGCCCTGAGAGCCTGTCATTTGTCACAATTGCAGCAAGGATGGCCATATGACGAGGGAATGCTGGTCTCAGAAGGACTTAGAGAAAGTGGTGAACTAGCTTCAAGGAGAGCTTCAGAAAATGAGTCAGTGATCAAGGGGTGCACAAAATGACTGCAGTGAAGGCTTCAGCCATCTTAACTCAAACCCCTCTGTGGCTAAATCATCTGTCTAGGCCCCTGCTGTTATCCCACCAGACTGGTTGAAAATAGTGAGCCCTTCAATGAAGACTACTGTGGCTGTGAATGGTATTCCTGCTCGGGCTGTGCTTGATAGTGGGTCACAAGTGACCATTGTATTTCAGGACTGGTATGACAAACACTTATCTGATGTGCCCTTACAATCCCTGGAAGGCCTACATGTGTGGGGGCTGAGCGACAGTCTTATCTCTACCTAGGATATGTCTGACTCTGGTTGTCTTTTCCTGCAACTGTAACTGGTGTAGAGGAGCAAGTAGAAACACTGGCCCTAGTGTGTCCCCCCAATGGACTGCATGATGGGGTTCCCCTGTTAATTGGAACAAACGCTCACATGTTTGGGAGACTAGCACAACTCTGCCATCAGAAACAAGGGCAACTGACTGGATGGGCCCTAAGAATTCCAGCCTTAGTAAAAAGGGCATATGACTTACAACAGAAACCCAATGAAGAGGACCCAGATGAGCCAGTGGGGATAGTGTGGAAAAAGGAAGCTGACTTCTGGATATTGGCCCCCAACACCCAGTGCACAATCCATGGAGAAATCCACCTAAAGAGAAATATAAAGAACAAAATATTAATGTTGGATGCACCAGGTGATGGAAAGTTGCCAGAAGGGTAATTGGTTAAACCCAGCATCTTGCCTGCCTGTGGCCATGCCTATGCACGACGAGTGCTGGTCCAGATTAGAAATGTGTCAGATTGGGAGGTCTGGGTGAACAGAGGGTGGGCTCTAGCTACAGTACACTGCGCAGACACTGCATTATTACCCAATAACAAGTACTATGGCCAAAAGGAGAGTGACCCTGGACTTATTTGCATTTGGTGATTCCCCGCTGCCAGCTGAATGGAAGGCTAGGATTAGCAAGAAAGTTGCCCAGAGAGACCAAGTGTTTTCATTAAAAGAATCAGATGTGGGGTGTGTCCAGGGTGCAGAGCATCATATACGCCTCCATGATGACCGGCCATTTTGAGAGAGATCCCCATGCCTCGTCCCAGCGGACATAGATGATGTGAGGAGACACCTGCAAGAAATGCTCCCTGCTGGCATGATACAGAAATCAAGGAGCCCATATGCCTCTCCCATTGTGGTTGTGCGTAAGAAGAATGGGTCGGTGAGGATGTGTGTTGCTTATCGAACCCAGAACCGGCGGACCGTCCCAGATCAATACACCATGCCCTGTATACAAGATGCCCTGGATTACTTGAATAGGATCAAATGGTTCTCAGTATTGGAGCTTTGCAGCGGATATTACCAGATTCCGATGGCCACGGAGGACCGTTAGAAAACCACCTTCATCTGTCCTTTGGGGTTCTATGAATTCTTGAGAATGCCACAGGGGATTTCAGGTGCCCCAGCCACCTTTCAGTGACTGATGGAATGTGCGGTGGGAGATATGAACTTGCCGGAATGCCTAGTGTACATAGATGATGTCATTGTGTTCAGACACACATTAGAGGAGCATGAGACCCGACTGTTTGAAGT
Organism: Neoceratodus forsteri; assembly: GCA_016271365.2. Classification (NCBI taxonomy): domain Eukaryota; kingdom Metazoa; phylum Chordata; order Ceratodontiformes; family Ceratodontidae; genus Neoceratodus; species Neoceratodus forsteri. The sequence goes on along the minus strand of CM057456.1, from coordinate 157,530,786 downwards.
CCTACACCGATTGGAAGACTTCGGCCTCAAGCTGTCCATTGACAAGTGCCAGTTTTTTCAAACCTCTGTGAAGTATGTGGGGCACATAGTATCTGCAGAAGGGATAGAGACCGATCCCAGTAAGGTTGAGTCACTGACTACTTGGCCCCAGCCCCATAACTTGAAAGAACTACAACGTTTCCTGGGGTTCTGTGGCTACTACTGCAGGTTCATAAAAGACTATTCCAAGGTGATTCACCCGCTCCTGAATCTCACCCAGGGTTACCCCCTACCGACTGTAAATACAAGAAAGGGGCTGTCAAAGAACCAGAGAAAGTGTACTTCCGCACAGGTGAACCTTTTGGGTCCTGCTGGATACCCGAATGTGAAGCAGCCTTCCACGAAGTCATATACCAGCTCACCCAAGCCGCCATCCTCACCAATGCTGACCCTACCAAGCCCTATGTGCTGCATATGGATACTAGTCTGCAGGGCCTAGGAGCTGTGCTGTATCAGGACCATGAGGATGGTTTGAGACCAGTGGCTTTTGCCAGCAGGAGCTCGACCCCATCAGAACGAAACTATCCTGTGCATAAGCTGGAAGTCCTTGCCCTAAAATGGGCCATTGTTGACCAGTTTCATGAGTACCTCTATGGGGCAAAGATATTGGTGAAGACTGACAATAGCCCATACAGACTTCAGCTAAGTTGGATGCCACTGGGCACCGATGGCTCTCTGCTTTATCAACCTATGATTATGCTGTCGAATACAGGCCAAGACTGAACCATATTGATGCTGATGCCCTGTCACGAAGGCCAGTCTCCAAGAGTGATTGGGTCAGGTTGTCTGAACCTGACATCTGAACAATGTACCAAAAGTTTGACAGAGATGAACAGATGTTGGCGGACACAGTGGACTGTCTAGCAGATTGCGTGGGCCCTCCTGATACCTGCATACCATCTGCCTATTGCCATTTCTCTACTCTAGATATTAGTGCACTACCTCAACTTGACAATGACAGTATTCAGTGGGCTCAATCCCAAGATCCTATGATTCAACCCGCACTTCATGCTCTGCGTGTGGGGAAAGATGTGTCTAAGTTGCATTCCCCTGACTTGCGAACTGCCCTATTGTTTAAAGAAGGCCCCAGGTTGAAGTTGCTCAATCAGTTGTTATACAGAGAGACAGTGGATTGTAGTGGTCAAGCAGACAAGCAACAATTGGTCCTGCCCATGGCCTTTAAACACTTGGTACTGAGGTCCCTCCACAATCACATGGGGCACCTCGGTATTGACAGGACTCTTGACCTGGTCTCTATTCTACTGGCCTAAGATGGGGGCCTATGTTGAGCACCATGTAAAGACCTGTAGTCATTGCCTCCAAAGAAAAGCCTTGCCTCAGAGTGCTGCTCCCCTTGTCAATATCACTACCAGTGCCCCCCTGGAAATGGTCTGCATAGATTTTTTGTGTTTAGAACCTGATTAACGGAACATTGGCAATGTGTTAGTGGTTATGGATCATTTCATGTGGTATGCACAAGCTTTTCCAACTAAAGATCAAAAAGCCTCTACTGTGGCCAAGGTGCTAGTGGAAAAATTCTTCGTCCACTATGGTGCCCCCCAGCGGATCCACTCTGACCAAGGCAGAGACTTTGAAAATAAGCTAATCAAAGAACTGCTGTCTTTGTGGGGAGTGTGGAAGTCAAGAACCACCCCTTATCACCCGCAGGGGGACCCTCAACCAGAACGTTTTAACTGCACCCTTCTAGACATGCTGAGCACCTTACACCCAAAGGACAAGCATAAGTGGAGCCAGCAGATTAGCACCTTGGTACATGCGTACAATTGCACCAAAAATGACGCTACTGGGTTCTCCCCCCGCCACCTCATGTTTGAGAGGGAGGCCCGCCTGCCAGTTGATGTCTGTTTTGGGGTCTCTCCAGATGGGGTCCGAGCTTAAAACTACCTGCAGTATGTACAGAAACTGAAAGCTGAATTGAGCCATGCATATCAACTGGCCCAGACAGTGACCTCTAAAAGAAATCTCGCCAACAAAGAGAGGTACGACAAGAAAGTAAAGGCTCAATAGCTACCTCCCGGAGCCCGTGTGTTGTTACGCAATTTGGGACTACATGGCAAGCACAAAAATTGCTGATAGGTAGCACCATCTTCCTCATGTAGTAGCTGGAAAGTTGGATGATCTACCAGTGTACAAGGTATGCCCAGAGAATAACTCCAAAGCTGTCAAGACCATGCACCGTAACCAGTTGCTGCCTATCGGCTAAGTTATTATTGAAGCTGAGCCAGCAGACATTGCCTCCCCTGGGCCAGTGACTTGTGCTGCTGCAAAAAAGAGACAGAGTCAACCTACCCCAGTAGTTACAGAGTTAAGGTTTTCCTCACAGCAGGCCCAGAATGATAGTGACTGTCAGTCCACCTCTGACGATAGTGAGTGTGACAATGCCTATTACCCCTCCTATGAATTGAGTCAGCTGTTTTGAGGTAACCCTATGACTAATTGTGGGGATGAAGCTGGGCCTTCTGGACTGCCTAACCCCCCTAGCTTCATCCTTGGAACCAATGCTCCCTGAAAGTGAGGTGCAAAGCATCACATCTGAAGTTGTGGACTCTCTGTGTTTTGTGGAACTGTGTGAATTGCCCAAAGAAGGGGCTGATGGTCTGAGTCTCCCTGGTGACACACCAGAACTTGAAGAACAGTATGAGAGTGCTGACTGCCCCATTTCAGTGCCACAAAGCCTAATTGTGCCTAAACCTTCTCAAAATGAGCCTGCTGGGCCCTCGTCAGAAGACAGTAATGAGCAAAGTGTTGTGGAACCAGAGCCTACAGAGCAAGGAGCTGACAGTGCTCCCAGTTTGGACATTCCCATCCATGCAGAGGTAACCCTCACAAGTGACAAAAGCTCCAAAGTTAGTGCTGAAAGTACAGAGACTGTGGCTGCTCCCCCAAGAAGGACTGGCCGAGCTGTCAAGCCAGTACTACGCTTTAGTTATGATTTTCCTGGGAGGCCAGTGGATTTGCCTCTCAATGTGGTTCACAAAGGGGTTTACGTCTCACCAAGCTCACTGCCCAAATTGAGCTTGACGGCCAATTCCAGGTTACTTGTTTTTCCCTCTCACCATGGTGCCCCTGCCCCATCTGGCCCCAAGTTAGCTGATAGGGAAGGGCCCCCCTCTTACATTGTTTAATGTACAAGAAGTTATTACCTGAAGCAATACTGTGATGTTACTAATGTGTTAATCATAGTGGAATCAGCATTACCTGTATGAAACATGCATAAGTATTGTCAATATGGATGTAGTAATGCGAAGTATATTGAAAGGTATAGTGATGTAACAAGCTAATGATATATATGTCTCGTTCATATTGCATTTTTGATATTGTGATGGTACAGACTTGACGCGGATGCCAAGTTTTCTCCAGGCATAGAAGGGTGTAAACCCCCCCTACAAATGGGGGTTCCCAAAAAGTCTTCTTTGAGCTTGCCTAAATGCTCACTGCCAGGCTGGTGTCCTGCATTTTAGCAGTTTAAATGTGATTCCCAGAGACTGGCTGTATAGCCTCTGTGTACTGTCTCTTTAAGAGCTGTCAGGATTGCAGTCATAATTAATCTGAGAGGGAGCTCTGTTAGAAGATGTACTTATTTGCTGATCATTTGTTAGAGTAGTAATAATATTGCAGATTTTTCTAACCTGCCTTCTTTGCAGCATGGACAGTTCTGTTTGTTTCCATCATCTTGGTCCTGGACTGTAAAACGGAACAATCAGTACATTTGGGACTCTAAAATGGAGCCTGCCTACAGGGGCTTGGTGGGGCCAAAACTTGTAGGAATTGTAGTTTTGGGCTTTTGGCACCTAAAATAACCTGGAGGGGGAGCCCTTGGTGTGACTGACAGACAGATCAGCCAACTGAACCTTTTGGATCTTGGGGAAAGTCCCACACTGCTTGTAGTTTCAGTTAGATCTGAGTTGGGAAGTGAAGAAGTAACAGCTCAAGATAGTTTGTGCAGCAATCCATAGTGGATTTGAGCGGGAGAACTGTGGAAAGGCCTGAGTTTGGCCTGCATGCCTGCCCGCCTGCCTGCTGTTCCTGAGAGGGAACTTGTGCCTTTTTCCAACTGAATCTGAACTTGGAGAGTGAATTAAGCCACTGAATTGTGACCAGGCTTTAACCTGAAGAAGACTGAAGATTTGCTGAATGCAATCGGCCTGTCAGGACTTCCAGCTACCTCTGAACTCCCGGATTGTGCAGGGACTCTGTAATTGCGACCAGAGAGCCATTTGCCTGATACAGTGGAATTTCCTTACATGTGAATGTGCTGTGTGCTTATAGTGGGTCGTGATTTGGTTCCCTACTGTGTGTCTGAACTGTGTTTTGCTTGCTGGAGGCTGTATCCAGCTCCACGGGCTCAATCCATATACATTTCTGTTTGCCTGGGCCCTTCTACACTGGCCCAGCCAGAATACCTGCTTCGCAGAGAAAGTTATCAATGAGAGACCGGCCTGGGGATCAGCCATCTGCTCAATGCCTTGAACAAGAATGATGCCTCGGTGATTCGTGTGGGCCATGCTTCTCTGGGCACTCCAGCTCAATAGCCTGCAGTCTTGATTTCATCCTGCCTGAGTCCAGTATTGGGTATCATAAGTAAACATCAGGGTAGCTCCCTGCAACAACAGCTAAATCTAAAAGTGTTGTCATCTGATTGTCTTGTTGCCTTTTTTTTCATGAATTGAACCCTCCGGCTCTGGATTACAAATAGTGTGTGTTGTGCATGTTGCTTTCTTTCATCACAGGGCTCCAACCAGCTGCAACGTTCCTGGCTAGCCCACTGTTTTCCTATCTGGGTACCCAGAGTGTGTGACTGTGTAGGGACTCTGAACTGCATGCATAACTGTCTGATTAATATAGCTTTTAAGCAAATCAACCTGATTACACCCCTCCCTTGTTCAAGTCCCCTGAATAAATCAGATTTAACTTTGTTTGCATTTAACCTGACTGTGGTACCAGTGTGTGCCAAGAGTATTGTACTGTTGTTATTTGCTGTGCTTGACCTTGTTTTACAGGGGGTCCCCAGGGTCAAGCTAGAGGAACCAGCCCTGGTGTTAAGTGCAAACAGTGTGGGTAATTGCTTGATGAATAGGGGTCACTGTGAAAGTGATTATTGTGTACTGTTCAGGCCACTAGAAGGACAAAAGGGGGGGTTACATTGTCCCGGAGGGCTGTACCCAGGTCAGCTTGACCACTACCAATCCTGACCTCCAGATGGAGGCACCTGTATCAGAACCTAGGCCCCTTAACCTGCAACTATCCAAGCAGGCAGGGGTAGTAGCCCTTGGCATAGTGCCACCTAGGGGTTACACATACCTTCCCCCCTCCAAGTTTGGTATCCTTGGACAATATCAGCTGTTACAGTTTTTAGCTCCTGAGATCACAGGCTATGATATAGAAGGGGGGTATACCCTTAGAAGTAAGGAGAGACAACACACGGATGTCTCTTGGCCCTGAATTGGATCAGATATAGAGTGTGCAAACTCTCCCAGTTCCTCTTGTACCTGGAAAAAGAGCCTCTCATACTGGCTTTGAGTTGCACAGCTCTTAAATTGAAAAATATTTCCTGCAACCACTCAGTATAAATAATTGTGTGTGCTTCCAACCAGTGGCCCAGGACCAGTTTCTTGAAGGACAAGGAGATCAGTGCCATATGGAACTTATGTTGCTGGACTGTGATATGTGCGTAGTCTCCAACCAGGCACACCTCAAAAATAAAGAGATCTGCCAACCCCAACAGTGGATCTGTTTTAGCTTTAATCTCCTCCCAAAGAGACTTGATTAGTGGGCAGGCCCAAAAAATGTGTCTAAGGGTACATTTCTCTTGCTGGAATCTGATACATGATGGGGAGGGTGCCCTACCTATCTTGAATAGTTTGAGAGGTGTGCATTACATATTGTTCAAGATTTGAAACTGTGTAAGTCTCAGCCTATCCTGGGTAACATAAATATATATATCCCTCCAGATTTTACCCCAGTGATCCACTAGGTCATGGAAGTGCTCTGACCAGTATTTAGGTGCCCCGTCCTGGTCTCTAAAGGCTCTGTCAAACAGGGAGCTGTACGCCTGGGAAACTGCATGAGGCAAATTAGTTGTTAGGACGAGGGATCTAAAAAATTCCCCTCAATCATCCTCCCCCACTAATTTGTCCTTTATCTGAATTAATGGGTGGAGCAGTTGAAATACCTTGAACACATGCCCCCTACCCAGAAAGTATTTGTTCAAAATGTTTTTCACAGGGCTGCAATCACCCTCAGAAAAGAAGTCCCTTATTTTAGATTCCTTGAGTTGAGGAACCCAGTGGGCTGTGACCAGTTTATCTCCAATTTTGAAGTTCGGATTCCCTATAAACGGTTGGTTTATGTTCCACTTATGTTTATACCTTAAAAATGAGCATAATTGTGCATGGCACCTGACTGAAACAGCAATGGGGGAGTGGGATAGGGTGCACAGAAGGTCATTCGGTGATACATGTAATAGTGTTTCTGGGGACATACCTGCTACAGAGATCAGGTTTCTTTCCAGGGTTAACCATAGGGGAACATACGGTGAGGAATTCTAGTCTGCCGGGGTAGTGAGCCATCTCAAATATTTACAGGCATGACTAGCCCCATAGTAGCACCCAAAGTGCAGTAGTCTCAGACCTCCTTGAAGCTTGAGAGCTGCCAGTTTAAGATAAGCCCGTCTTGGAGGTTTGCCTAACCAGATAAATGAAGAAATGATTGAGTGAACCTTTTTGAACCATTTTAAGGGAAGCCATAGATTCAGCATGTTTAGTGGGTAGAAAAGTCTTGGCAGTATGTTCATTTTGACTATGTTAATGCGCCCCCAAAGAGAGACTGGAAGTGACTGCCACTTGTTAATATCTTGTTGAATAGCCTGTAACATGGAATCTAGGCTTAGTTTCTTCTTAGTAGCCTGACCTCTGGCCAGAAAGATGCCTAGATATTTCAGGCTATGTGGGTTCCATTGAAGTCCCAAATGCAAGACATCATGCCTCTTTAATTTGTCGTTAATGGGGAACACAGTGGTTTTGTCCAGGTTAATTTTACAATTAGAGAGCCTACTAAATTCTGTAATAATATCTAGTACCACTTTTAATGACTCTTTAGCATGGGCTAGGTGTACTAACATATCATCCGCATAGGCTGATAGTTTAAATGTGTGGGTACCTATGGGAATACCTCAGATATGAATAGTATCTCTTAATTTGGTCAGTAAAGGTGCTAAATAGATATTAAATAAGAGTGGGGACAACAGACATCCTTGCCTGGTGCTGGAGTGGAGGGAAGGGGTGTCTGAGAATACACTGTTGCAGTAAATACGAGCACCTGGGTTCTTATATAGGGAAGATATCCAGTTAACGATCACTGGTGGAAACCCAAATTTGTGCATAGTGCGAAACAGGAACTGCCAATCCACCCTATCGAATGCCTTCTCTGCATCCAGAGCGGGCAGACCAGCTGGGCTGTCAGAGTTCCTGGATGCAGAGAGGATGTGGGACAACTTGTGCAGGTGGTCTGACGAGGTCCTGCCCTTCATAAACCCCACTTGTTCTTCCTGAATTATGGAAGGCAAAACCTTGGCCAGTCTGTTTGCAAGCAGTTTAGCAAGGATTTTGATGTTGTAATTTAGTAGTGATATGGGCCAATAACCGGTGACCCTTATAGAAACATAGAAACATATAATTTGATGGCAGATAAGGACCGCTTGGCCCACCCAGTCTGCCCATTTCCCTACCTAATGGATAAGCTGCAGATCCTAGTTAACCAGCAGCCTACTTCTTCCTACCTCCACCCCCTAGAATTGCCATATGACTGTCCCATGCATGCTTGAATTCCACCACTGTTTTTGACTCCACAACCTCCTCGGAAGGCCGTTCCATGCATCCACAACCCTCTATGTGAAAAATACTTCCTTAAATTACCTCTGAGCACCCCCCATCTTCAAATTGTGCCCCTTGTTCTTGCACACCTTTTTTGAAAGATGCTACCCTCTTGGACTTTGTTGATTCCCTTGAGGTACTTGAAAGTTTCTATCATGTCCCCCCTCTCCCTCCTTTCCTTGAGGCTATACATATTAAGCTCCTTAAGTCTCTCTTCATATGTCTTCCGGTGCAGACCCTGCACCATTTTAGTTGCCCTCCTCTGGACAAACCTGCGTCTTTCCCAGGTTTGTGCAACACAATGATCAGGGCTTGCAATAAGTTGCTGTCAATAGTTTCTGAACTCAAAATCCAATTAAATAATTTGGAGAGCCAGGGGGTTATCTACTTACCAAAAGCCTTAAAGAAGTTGCGGGAGAACCCATCAGGTCCTGGGGCTTTATCCAGAGGAAGGGAGTTAATAGTAGCTTGGATTTATACATCGCCTATAGGTGCAATCAGGCTTGCTTTTTGCCCTGCATCCAGTAAAGGTAGGGGGATGGCCTCTACGGACAGCATGTTTGGGAGATTGTGCATTTGACTGTAGAGCTCTTGATAATAGTTAGCAAATTCCTTGGTAATATCTTTGGGTGTAATTTAATAGAATCATCTGCCCCTGACTGAATGCTTTTAATTATTCTAGAGGCCACTTGGTCTTTCCATGATCAATATAGGTTGCCCTGGTTTTCAGTATAGCAAACTCTGCCTTTCCCTTAATAGTTTGCTGTATTGGTCTCTCAGCCCTATCAACCTCCTTCTGTCTTCATCTGTGGTAGTGGACGATAGTTTTGCTTCCAAGCCACGAATATCGGCCAGTAGAGCTATGGCCTTCTGTTCCCTTACTCGCTTCCTATAGGAAGCTGTGCTGATAAATTCTCCCCTGAGAACACATTTTAGGGCACTCCATTCCATATCTGTTCTGCACATGGAGTGTAGATTGATCTCTGTGTATTGATCTATGACCTTTGAGATATAACTCACAATCTTCTCCTCCTTAAGCAGTTGGTTATTTAATTTCCAAATTGTTTCTCTGGGTAGGTTGGGGGTAAGATTCATTTGGCACCATACTACTGTGTGATCCGATATAACCCCAGGTTCTGTTTTACTTTCCATTACCCCAGGTATCAGTGTATGGCTAATCAGGAAGTAGTCAATCCTTGATGAGGAGCCATGCACTTCTGACCTAAATGTGAATGCCTTTAAATCGGGGTGGAAAATTCTCCAGGGGTCACCTAGGCCCAAGTGATCCACTAGATCCCTGATGGACCTCTGTACTGGGGAAAAGCCCTTACGCCTTTTGTCAGATTTATCTAAATCTGGGGAAAATGGCAGGTTCCAGTCCCCCCCAATATTATGGCAAGTGTGGTAAAAGGTGCCAGTACCGCCAAAAGTTCAGTTAAGGAAGCAGGGGTATCTGCATTGAGGCAGTACACACTACCTAGTACAACTTCAGTTCGGTCAAGCAGCCCTTTCAGGAAAATATAACAGCCATTTGGGTCTGGTATGCAATGTTTGCATACAAATGATGTACATCTAGAGATCAGAATGGCTACCCCCCTGCTTTGTGTGCAGTCTCCTGGATTGTATACTTGCCCCAAGTATTGTCTCCTGAATAGGTTATTCTCAGAGTCCAATAGGTGGTTTTCCTGCAAGAGCGAAATATCCCTTTTAAAATGTTGAATATGCTTTAACACCTGATAACGTTTAACTTTCTTACGGGCCCCTCTTATGTCCCATGAAAGTATTTTCACACTATTTGCCATTCATTCTATCATTTCTTAACCGAACAGAGCCTCTGCAGGAATCACAGAATTGTTTTCTTCATGATGCCAAGTCAATCAAACCCCAATTCCCCCCCAGCTAAACACCAGAAAGTAAAACTCTTGAAACCTTGAGCTGTCTTGGATTATACCCTCCTCCCCACCCAGATCCGTAGATCCCAAAATTAATACATTCCCCATGTTAAGAGAAATTGGCCCCCTCCATACCAACACAAATTCTACATGGTTCATGATGAACAGACCCAGTGATCAAAGCCCCATCCCTCCACCCGCTCCACACAGTGTTCACAGATCCGATTATGGTACGTTTCCCCACATATTAAACAACCACATAAAACTAATAATGTGATGAGCTTCTCACTACATTCCATCAACAGATTCAAAAGCAACTGAAAAAAGTCCCGCCTTATCCTGGAGTGTTGAATAGAGAACCACAAATTAAAAGGCAGTTGTCTCTGGTTGTGGATCAGTTACTTGTGAACAGAAAGTCCCCACAATATACAGTGCCATATACTGCTTGGGGTAGAAAGGAGGTACTCAATTAAATTCATGTCTTCCCAATGTATCCACCCCCTTGCCATATGCCTTTGTGTTGACACCCCATAAATGCTATAGGGAGGCATATATAAAACAAAAATGATCCTGCCCTCAACCCAAACAAGAGGCCTCCCACAGCGTAGACAAATTTGTACAACCAAGTGTACTTGATAATATTAAACCATGTCTACACGATTCTGTGTTACAGTCAGTCCCCATTAAGTCTGCTCTAAATGGTACCTCCACAAGTCCATACAGTTGTGACATCTGCAGCCAAATAAGGTGAAAAAAGATGACAAGAATTAATCCTCTCATACTGTAGTGATGCAAGAGCAGTTTGTCTCATGCGATCTAGCATGCAGACCAGAATCCCACCCCTAACTCTTCCAGTCACGCCCGTGTCTCTTTTCCAACTTGAGCTCACTGGGAAACCATATCTGGGCTAGGCCTTCTTAAGTGATTGCGTTCAAGGAAAAAAAGGGGGGATACACAACAAATCAGACAGTCACAGGGAGGCAGAGGGACCATGCTATCCAGGAACCATTTTGTGAAAAGTATCATTATCTGAAATTTGCTTAGATTACATTATAGTTGTATAGCCTTTACCCTTTTCTCCCTTCTGGGTATTCAGCGGTTTTTGAATAAACTGGGTAGAGCTTCTCCTAGTGCTGTTTCTGCTACCTTTGGATCTTCAAAGCTTGCCCAGGTGCCGTCGAACAGAACTTGAAGCTTAGCTGGATATAACATCTTGAATTTAATACCAGCTGGTATCAGCTTGTTGACCAGAGGGTGAAACTGGGAGTGACGTTGTCGCACTGAGACTGGTAAGTCTTGTACCACCTTAAGTTTGGCATCCCCCCAATTGACTTCTTGTAACTTCCTTACCTTAGTGAGAAAGTGCTGCTGCTCCAGGTAGTTTAGGAATCTGAAGATTAGTGGCCAAGGGGGTGCTCCAGCTGCAGGCATTGGGTGCAGTGCCCGGTGTGATCGTTCAATGGAGTAGCTCGGGCCAAATGGCGACAGTCCTGCTAGTTTAGCAATCAGCTTTTGTGTGAATAAGATCGGGTCTGACCCTTCTTCTCTTTCTGGCAGGCCTATTATCACCATGTTGTTCCATCTACTGCATCCTTCTAGGTCTTCAGCCTTAGCTTCTAATCAGGCCATTCTTTGTCTATTTGCCACTATCTCAGGATCTATTTTCTCCAAATTCTTCTCCAAGGATTTAATGTGTACCTCGCTGTCTCCTGTTCTTCTGGATATCTCTTCAAGAGCCCTTGTCATAGATTTAAATTCAGTAGTGAGCGACCTTAGTTCTTCCTTAAAGGCTTGAATTCTTCCAGAAAATGGTACACCATCAGCAGGTTCTGTTCTGGAGAAGAAGTTGTTGCACGTCTGCTTGTTGGTGGTTGAGGCCTTTTTTTTTGCTTGCTTTTCAGGCATAGGTGGCGGTGTATCTTTAGGCAGTGCCTGACGCATCTCTGCTTTCATGCTTTGCAGATAAATTGCAGATTTAGAATGACTAGATGTTCTAGCAGCTCTCCTGACCAAGTAGGTAGACAGCAATAACTTTTGAGTGGAGAAATTAGTAAAAATAGAGCGGAGTGAGAGGGAGCATTTGAGGGAGCTGTTACTCACAAGACTGCATCACGTGACTCCTTCTTTCTTTCTCTTGATAAAACACTTAATTATTGCAAAACATAGAGAAATATTTTTCACACGGTATGTGGCGCTATTTTATCCTTTTATGCAATAAGAGTTTTTGTGCATTAATTCTGTGTAGACATTAGTCCAATTACGGTTTCATTCGGTGAGCCAGTGCTGTTTTGTTTTAGTTGTCTCTCAATTTGCCAAAGTGTTCCATTTGTTCCCTTTTTGGGATTATAATATTTGAGTGAGAGTGCACCTTATATAAAGAAAGCCAATTCAGGTAGTTGCATTTTGGAATAGGGACCCATCTGATAGGTGGTCTACCTTAATGTCTGTTAGCTAGGCAACTTCAAAGCAGGGCTCTGAAGTGAACACCAAAAGATCCCCACTCCAGCTGGAGATAAAATAAGTGGCCAATTCAAGCAGAAAGAATATTATATTTGTAAGATTTGCCACAGAGTGTTAGATGTGCATTGAATTCTCCATTTACTGATGTATGCCATAGGCAGTAGCACCCCTAATGAAACAGCCATTTAAAATATGAGAATGAGTAAAGTTGAGTAGATAATTTTGTGTTTGCAGATAATACACACATCCTTCCAAAAATGGCCTAACACAGAAAGTCTACTAAATCTGTAGAAAAAAGGCTTATAGTTAGGGATGAGCTACCCGTTGGGTAGCCAGATCAGGTAGATCAGGTATTGGCGTTTTTGGGTTGGGTAGGGTAATTTGGGTAATTTACTACCCTATCTGACATAACAGTGTACTTCAAGGATTGGGTAGTTTGAAGCATGTAAAGGGTTACCCTACCCAATCTGGCCCCCCTTCCTATCCCTGATCATATAAATACATTAAAAAATCACTTTCCCTGGTAGTTTAGTGGACCCCCCCTTCCTATCCTTGATCTGCCCTTATGAATAAAAAAAATAAATTATCACCGTCCCTGGTGGTCTATTGGCCCCCCTCCCTATCTCCAATCTGCCGAAAAATAGAAGCTTTCCCTGGTGGTCTAGCACACCCCCTTCCTATTCCTTAGCTGCCCTTTATTTCCCTGGTGGTTTAGTGGACCACCACCATGGCAGGTGGTGCCCCCACTCCCCCACCCAGATCCCGAGCGGGCACAGCTCTCCACTCTCCATCATGGCCGGTCGCCCAAATGAGCATGAATGAATGAGTATGTATTTGTACAAGCATGCACTCATTCATTCACTGCAGCTTCTACTCATTCATTGCCAGCTCTGCGGGTGGTGCAGACAAGAGGGTAGGGCTTTTCTTGTCGCGATTAGGAGGGGGGTGGGATGGGGTTCACCATGCCATCCCCCAATCCTGCCACCCTGCCTGCAACTGGAACAGCCCTTCCCTCTAGTCTGCACCACTCAAAGAGCTGGCAATGAATGACCGGGAGCTGGGCCATCAGTGAATGAGCGCATGTTTGTACAAGTACATTCTCATTCATTCATGCTCAGTTGAGCCACCGGCCATGGTGGAGAGTGGAGGGCTGTGCCGGTTGCTCAGTCGGGGTCTTGATGGGGGGGGGAGCACTACCTGCTGGGGTTGGGGATCCACTAGACCACCAGAGAAATAAAGGGCAGACTGGGGATGGGGGTCCACTAGACCTCCAGGGAAAATAATGATTTATTTTTTTATTTATCAGGGCAGATTGGGGACAGGGATAGGTACGGGGTCTGATAGACTACAAGAAAAGTGATATATATTTTTTTTTTATCATATAATATTTTATTAATTTGTTGATTTCCTTAGCATATGCATACATACACAGAAAATTAACAAAAAGGAAAAAACATTTCAAGGCAGATAGAACAAGTCCAACTTGGGGGGGGGGGAGATAGGATTATCTAGTCATATTATTCACATTAAACTACTATGGTGAGAAAATCCGAGGTAAATACCTCATATGACCATTACATTTCATTACCTCATAGTTCATAATGCAGCCCTCAATACAAAATAACTAAATATAGCCATATACATTTGCTTAAATAAACCAAAAATATATTATATCAAACCCCCAAACACCTCTGCAGTGCCAACGTGGCTGAGATCTCTAAATCAGAAGCTATAAGAGACTCAGGACCATTCCCAGATTCTCCTGACTCTCCAGAGTCCCTGTATTGACCTCTCAGAAACTCCACTAACTGACCAGTTTCAAAGAAAACATATGTCTTTTCTTTATATCTAATCCGCGCCTTCGCAGGTGCGAGAAGCTGAAATTGCACCCCGAATTCTACAACCTCTTGCCTGTATGCCAAGAATTTTCGACATCTCTGTTTGGTGGAATAGGTGAAATACGGAAATATATTAAATTTAAATGTCTTGTAGAGAAGTGTTCCTTTTATTCTGCACAATTTAATGATATGGTCACGATCAGACTCAAATGCTAGAGAGGAAAAGACAGTAACTTTATTGTCTGCATTTTTAGCTTCTTTCAAATCTTGGCCTTTAATCACACGTAAAGCTTTGGTTACAAAAGGAAGGTTGTCCTGGGGTAGATTAAAAACTGCAATAAATAAATCTTTAACCAGATCTCGAGTAGTCTTAAATTCGTTATCTAAACTCAACGGTAACCCCACTATTGGTAAATTCCGGTATCTTGATTGGTTTTCAAAGGATTCAATCTTCCTGTTAATGTTATAATTGTCTTTAGCCAAAGCAGCACCCGATAATTCCACAACCTTAAGTCCATTGATAGTTTCTGAATGCTCTGAGAGCTTTCTTGGGCTTGCTTATTAAGTTTAGAAATGTCCTCACGATTATGCTTAACTTCAAACTGTAAAAATTCAACTTTCTGACTCGGAGCTTCCAACTTATGATCTAACCATTCGATTCCCTGAAGAATTCTATACAGAGAGTCCCCCATCGTCTCCATGGCATGCTGTCGGTGAGTTGGGAACTCCGAAGCTTCTGTTTTTGAATGTCCTTAGCTTGGTCTAAATGGTCTGGATGATGTGATATAGCCGAATTGTCTGCTGCAGCAGGTACCGGTGTGGCTTGCACCCCTTGTGCACATTGCAGTTGAACTTCTGTTCGAGAGCCTAAACCCTGTGGTGCTGGAGAACCTGGCTCGAGAACGCTAGGCATTTTCTGGCTTCCGGATCTGATTTCGGGTTGGAAAGTCTTCTCTAGCGGCTTAATGCATGGGAAAGTATACTCTTCCTATGAGGCACTCTGCCATTCTTAACGCTTGTCAGGCATGGTTTCTTTTTTAGCATTTTTTGCACCTTTTTAATGTTTTAGCTCTTTTTAACACACACGTTGGACCACTACACAAACTGCTCCTCTTACATCTCCACCATATGTTCGGCCATCTTACTCTGCCCCCATATATAGTTTTTTTTTTTTATGTAGGGTCGAGTAATCGGGTAGAAGAACATGTTAGGTAGTAACTACCCGACCCTACCTGACTACTTAGTTTTCATCCAGGTAGTTTTCAGGTACTTTAGAGGTTCCCGCGGGTGCTCTTATAGGTCAGGCATTTTAGTACCCACCCATCTCTACTTATATTAATTTTTTCATACAGAACCAGTACTAGCTGGCCCAGTGCACAGAGGGCTGAGGCACTGAAGCCTCACTTGCATCACATCAGCAACTTGGGTTCAGGAATGGACTTGTGTCAATGGGGGTTGGCTGGGGGAGAGAGAGAGGATCAAGAGTCTCAGGGACTGCACTCCTCTCCCTGGCAGGGGCGGTAAGCCATCTTGGCCTTTGACTTCTATCAGGTGGAGGCCTGGTAGTACAGCAGGTTGTGAGTAACTCAGTAGGGAGGGGCCATGATTATGTAGAATGAAAACCAGAAGGTTGGACTGCAAATTCTGTTGTGCTGGGTTAGTGCACAGGTGGGAAAAGGGTCACCAGCCCTTCAGTTCAAGACAGAGCAAAATAAGTTCCTTTGCACTTGTAGTGAAGCTTGTGGAAATATACCAACTACAACACTGAAACTGTGATTCAAAAATGTGCTGCTTTTATTTAGAAAGGCAGTGTTCACAGTGTTAGTGGGGGATAAGCTACATGGCACAGTTGCCTTGGGTCATTGTCTGACAACATTTTGTCAGGGTGCTGGCCAATGGAGAAACTGACACAGAATTTAAATGTGATCTCATTAATATTCATATATTGAAATCAACAACCATATTAGAAAGGAACAGAGGAGTACAAAAGAGTATTGATACAAAATTTAAGAACACAAGCCCTGACACTGACAATTAGTACAGTACTCTTTAGTACTAACAAGCTGCAGCTAACCTGCGCTAAAAATTCAAGGGTACAATACCCTGTCCAGACTCATGCTATACTATGCAGATAGAGTCTCTAAAGACAGAAAGAAGACGGAGTCCCGTCCTTAGTTTGCGATTTGCTCATGCTCCAAAATCAAATTTCAGGTGCCTGACTGCACAACCAAATGGAGCTATACTAAGTAGTGCGGGGTATGAAATGGGTGAGGTTGGTAGGGTGGGGTGGGGTGGGGTGGGAGTTAGATCTACAAATGGACAGTCCCAATAAGATGGGTAAATAAAGAAGGAGAACACCTAGAGCAGAAGGAGACAAAATGAAAAAAACACAAATTTTATTATCAACAAAAAATTGTACAGTATACACAGAAAAAAGTAGTTACATGTAAACTGCATCCTTTCAGAACAGCATAGTATAACTCAGGGTTAAAGGAAGGGCTTACAGTCCCACCGGTTATTAAGTCCTTTAGGAATTACACTCCTCAGTTTAATAATCCAAAAGCTTTCTTGTCTAAGTAAAGCATTAAGTCTGTTGGCCCCTTTCTTGGGATGGGACTATGTTCAGTACCAGTAAACCTGAGCTGTTCAAGGTTTGACCAATAATTCTTCATGAAATGCAACCCCACTGGTGTATCATGTTTTTAATTCAGAATTGACCTTACATGTTTTCGAATCCCAAGTTTCAGGGATCATATTGTACACCCTACAAACACCATCTCACATGTACACCAGAGGGCATAGATGACTAAGTGGTATCACAAGTGATAGATTCTCGAATTTTAACTGAAATATTACTTCCACTTAGATGTTCAAAGGTGGCACCTGTCTGTTCATATTTGCAAACATTACATCTTGCACATTTGAAGAAACCTTTGGGTCTGGTAGGTAGCCAGCTATGGCTTGTACTCTGTGTGTTGTTAGATGGCAGTCTACTGTGGACAAGCCTATCACAAAGGGTATTGGCTCTGCTGAATGTGACCCTGGGTTTACACCCTACTGCAATGCTGACTTCATTGTCCCCATCAGGATAGGCCAGTTCTTATAAATTACACTACCTGTCCTACCAGCCCAGGTATTATATTCAGTGACAAAAGTCACTGAACCAAAATCCATTTTGTTGGGCATCTCTTTCTTGCGAAGCAGGGATTGCCTCTTTAATTTATTGGCCTACTCCTTTGAGAATCTAAAGCCCTATTTACGCTGGCAGTTTCTACACCAGTGTAGATGGTTTGGAGAGTCACGCCAGTGTACATTTGTGTGTGTAAACAGTGAAGGCATCAGACTAGTGTGGCTTTTCTGCACTTCTCCCAGACAGAGGTGCTTAACTGGTGCAGGTGGTTTCAAGTGCTGTATAAACGCTGGCCCCTTTTCACTTCACTACCTGAGGGTAATTTAGCATCACAATACACAGAAAACTCCTTGTCAGATGGGTCCCACAATGCAGTTCCCAAGACACCAGTGGGACCGGTATGCAAACAGATGTGCTTAAGTGGTGTACTCCACTGGCTTCATAAACAACCAGGTGCAGAGATACACTGGTGTGAGCCACACTGGTGTGTAACAGCTTGGTCAGTGTAAATGGGGTTTAAGTAGCTCTGGTTCATACCCTTTTGATCTGATCCTATTTTCAAGATCCCTGTTTGTGTTTCAAAGTCTGTCTGTGAGTTGCAGTTCCCCCGAAGTCTCACTGATTGACTATAAGAAATAGATTCTTTCAATGCAAGTGGAAAGGAACTGTCAGCTCTCAACAGAGAGTTTTCAGCCATAGCCTTTCTAAAACATTTCATTTGTACAGTCTCAGTACTCTGGGCTGAAAGGATCAAATGTAGAAAGTTAAGTTGATCTTTGCTGGTGGTATAAGTGAACCTGAGATTGATTTCATTTTTATACAACCAATCAACAAAATCGGGCATCTCAGTGATTTCACCCTGCCACACACATATCGCATCATGAATAGCCCTGAACCACTTTTTTATCTTATGATGGTAAAGATTAATATCAGTGTTAAAGACAGTGAAGACTTCCCACCAGTCCATGAACAACTTAGCATAGCTGGGGACCATAGAGACCCCCATCGCTTTACCATAAATCCGTAGGTACCATTTTTTTCAAACTGAATATGCTTTATTTAAAATGAAGGAAACAGACAAATTCATATATGTAATCATATGCAATCCAAGAACATGACGTAGATATGGTTACAGCCTATCCAACCTAACCCATCTCCCCTTCCCCATCCCACAAACACCCATCCCACCTCGCTCCATCAGAGGTACAGATTATAGATATCTCAGGAAATACTAATAAGGAAAATTTTTTTCCATCTGATTAAGACCAGTCAAAAGAACGGTGTCCATAATCATGAACCAGTTCTTATATAGTTAACAAAACATGAAGTGGTTCCCAGATATTCTTGTATCTGTTATTACCCAACATACTAGCTATAATGTGCTCAGCCAGCAGGGCAAACAAAATCTCTTTATACCACTCATTCAATTGTGGAGATCATTGGTCCAACCAATGGCGAAGAATGACCTTTTTTGCACAAGCTGAAATTAGAGCCATGTGGGGCCTCTGATTGCCGATAAGAGAGTTGTTGTATTCACCCATGATGCAGTTCTCAGGAGAGAAGGCATCAGACAATCCTAACAAGGGGTTTAAATGAACTTGTATTGAGAGCCAAAAAGAAACAACCTTATCACAGGTCCACAAGATGTGGAGTAAAGTGCCTGGTTCCTTACCACATCTGGAGCATAAGTATGTGGATAGTTTACCCATCCTGTGCAATTTGACTGGAATGTAATAAAGATTGTGGATGACCTGGAATTGCATAAGACAGTATCTGTCCCATTTGATGTATTTATGGCACGGTGTCAATATGTCACAAGGCAGAATGCCATGCGGCACAATCGCGTTGCATGATTTCCTGATATCTTTTGTTCTGTGAGGGGGGTCTGCCCCCACACCCCCTGTTACAGGGGGCTGTGCCCCCAGACCCCCCCACTAAAGATTCTAACTCCGGGGGGGGTATAACTTGGAGAGTGCACAGGTCCGGGTTTCGTCATAATGCTGTACGCTATTAAGCGCACGACATTATGACCTGGTACATGTATTTATACAGATGTTTCCAGATTGTGGTCCCGTTTCTTGTGGTGTTGTGAACTGGAAGAGCTTGGTCCCAATAATAGAACCTGGGCCCCATAGTGGTGGCTAGATGCTCCCACATGGCTTGGTAAAAATCAGAGATATGATGAGAAGTAGGAGCGTTACTTAGCATAGGGAGAACAAAGGTATTAAGAGAAGTAAACTATAATCCATTGCCAAAATGTTGAAAAAGCATATGGGATATTTGAAAGTATCAGAAACCATTAAAGGTAGGCTAGTGGTATAGGGCACAAGCTTCCTGGAAAGATAAAAGCTTTTGATTGTTAGTGAGCTCTTCAACAGTATCAATGCCCATGTCGGGCCAGAATCTCCTGGTGAGAGTCTGATCTGCAGTTCTGAAATGTAGGTTCCCAAATAGAGGTTGAAAGGTGTCTCTGTACGGGCAAACTTTAAATAGAGAGCAAAATTGTAAATACTGTATATGATGATGGATGATCCCAGAGGAGTATCCCTGAGTGGGTGGGGAATTTTCTTCCTGGAGAGATAAAGAAGTGACCGGATATCCAATCTCAGAGCAGAACACATTGAGTGCTCTATGTCCAACCAATGTGGACTGTAGGATTTCGAAAAGACCGACCTCATCCAATGAGAGATTCTGGTAAGGTGCACAGCTAGGTAGTATAAAAAGAAATTTGGAACCTGTAGTCCCCCAACTTGTTCAGTATGCATTAACTTGGATAGGGCTTGACGAGCAGCCTTACCTTGCCAGAGGAAGGAAGTAAGGATTCTATGAATTTAGTTAAACCATGACTGGGGAAGAACAAAGTCGGACATCTGCAGGGGATACAATAGGTGGGGGAGAATATTAATTTTTATAATACATAATTGTCCCCGTAGAGATATGGGTAGCAAACACCAATGGTTTAAATCTGCTTTAACACAGGTTAATACAGAGTCAAGATTATGTTTTTTCAACTAGGAGGGGGACGTGCTAAGAAAAATCCCCAAATACTTCAAGTTTGTTTAGTTTCCATACAAGGCCAAGGTGTTCAACTTCTGCTTTAAGAATGTGACTGTTAAGGGGCATAACCTCAGTTTTTGTGAAGTTCAATTTATAATTGAAAATATCACTGAACTGAGAAATGAGTTGCAGGGCAGCCGTCAAAGATGTGGCCGGAGAAGAAATATGCAGTAGTATGTCATCTGCATAGGCTGATAGCTTATATTCGGTAGGACCGATTGAGATACCTTGAATTTGAGGGGAGGAATTTAATTTATGGATCAGGGGTTCCAGAAACAAATTGAATAGATTAGGAGATAAGTGACATCCCTTCCAAGTACCCTGGCGGAGAGGAGAAGAAAATAAGACTCCATTACAAAATATTTGGGCTGATGGAGGGAAATAAAGCACCTTAATCCATCATATGAAATCTTGAGGAATATGATATAGAGTTAAAAGTGCAAACAAGTAATCCATGAGACTGTCAAAATCCTTTTCTGTATCCAGGGACACCAAAACTGGCAGAGTAGAGGAATCCCTGGATGCAGAAATAAGATAACAAAGTTTCCTAAGGTGGTCAGCTGAGAGTCTACTCTTAACAAAACCCACCTGCTCTCTACTAATAAGCGGCTCCCAAACTTGGTCTGATCTACAGGCCAATATTTTAGTCAGGATTTTAAAACCTACATGGATGAGAGATATGGGCCTGTAGTTTGGAATCGACAAGGGGTCCCGGCCAGGCTTAGGAAGAACTATGATATTGGCTTCCGTAAGGGAGGGGTCAGAGATGCTATTTTTAAAAATGTAATTAAAGGTGTCTAGGAGAATGGGTGCCAGTTGAATTTTGAAGGTTTTATAAAAATTAGTAGAGTACCCATCTGGGCCAGGGGATTTGTCTGGGGCTAGGGAGTTGATTACATGAGAGATCTCCTCCAAAGTTAAGGGAGCCTGCAGCATAGCAGCTTGTGCTTCTGCTAGTTGGGGGAGAGTTAGTCCCAAAGAATATTGTTAATGTGATCAGATTCAAATGTGAGAGAGGGTGGGGCATACAAATGCAAATAAAAATCCTTAAATGTGTCAACGATATCCTTTGGGGATGTGAGAAGCTGGCCAGAATCAGTATGAATGGAGGGTACTATCCTGTCCATGGCTTGTGCTCACAGACGCATGGCTAGTAATTTTTCAACTTTTTCCCCTTGATCAAAATATTTAACTTTGGAACATAGCTGTAAATATTCCATCCTCTCTCCCAGTAAAGAATTGTACTGAAATCTGAGATTTTCAAGTTGTTTCCATTCCAAGGGAGGAGAAGTTGGTAAGACACGACCGTCCAGGGAACGTATACGTTCTAACAGGGTGGAGAGAGCAGCTGAATTCTGCTTCTTCTGCTTAGTGGCTATACAAATAAGTTCTCCCCGTAGAGCGCATTTCAAAGCACCCAATAAAATATCGGTCTTAGCCATGGATGGAGTGTTGCTTCCCATGAAGTCAACAATAAAAGATTGAAGGGATTTTATGATGCCATCTTGCTTAAGTAGTTGGTTAAGTCTCCAGACTTTGTCCCTGTTTAGTGTGGGGGTGAAGGTAACTTGTATATGAGCAGGGTGATGGTCGGACACAACGTTGGCCGAATAATGACAGAACAGTACCCCAGGGAGATGATGTACACCAAGCAGGAAGTAGTTGTAGGTACCATTTGTTTTCAAACTCTTAACAAGCTGTGCAGGATTTTCAAAGCACAGCGCAGGGCTTGCACCAAGCCCTACACAATGACACTTAGATTTTGACTGTGCACTAACCCCGTCACTGCAACTGCGCCCGGTTCCACAATCTTGGGTGCAGTTGTGACAGTTTTCACTATTTATGGCAGCATGTGCCAAATAAATGGTGCAAGCTCCATAAAAAAGGCCCCTGGGATTGCCATAAGTTAGACCAGAAAAAGTTGGTCTAATTTGCGGCAGTTGCTGCATGAGATAGAAAATCCCATTAGATTGATGCAAACCCCATGCACCGTATCATCAGCATACCTGGTCTTGCAGCGATCTAAGGCTTTTGAAAATCCTGCCTGCTGCCCGTGAGAATAAATTCCAGGGACTGTAGTATGAACTTAGTAGGTATGTCTTCCTTATCTGGATAATTCTCCAGAAAAAAAACTACAGGCATTGATATCCTGCTGATGCCTTATTGAGCTGTAAAGAAACATAGAAACATAGAATTTGATGGCAGATAAGGACCGCTTGGCTCACCCAGTCTGCCCATTTCCCTACCTACTGGATAAGCTGCAGATCCTAGTTAACCAGCAGCCTACTTCTTCCTACCCCCAACCCCCAGAACTGCCTTATGACTATCCCATGCATGCTTGAATTCCACCACTGATTTTGACTCCACAACCTCCTCCGGAAGGCCGTCCCATGCATCCACAACCCTCTCTGTGAAAAAATACTTCCTTAAATTACCTCTGAGCCCCCCTCTATCTTCAGATTGTGCCCTCTTGTTCTTGCACACCTCTTTTTTTGAAAGATGCTACCCTCTTGGACTTTGTTGATTCCCTTGAGGTACTTGAAAGTTTCTATCATGTCCCCCCTCTCCCTCCTTTCCTTGAGGCTATAAATATTAAGCTCCTTAAGTCTCTCTTCATATGTCTTCCGGTGCAGACCCTGCACCATTTTAGTTGCCCTCCTCTGGACAGCTTCCATCCTGTCTATGTCTTTGCGGAGATTAGGTCTCCAGAACTGCACACAGTAAGAGATTCTACATCAGTCCCTAGCCAGATATATTGTAGTTTTCATTCCACTCCATACCATCAATTTTTCTAAGGACATCTGCAGTATACTTAAGGTATGATACCAAGCCGAATGCACACTTCTGCAGAAAGAAATCAACAAACTTACCCAGATTGTCACTTAGGGAACCTATGCTTGACACAATTGGCCTGCCTGGGGGCTGTTGATGTCTTTGTGGATTTTAGGCATTATGTAAATCCCAGGGGTGATTGAGTGCTCCCTCTGAATACATTTTTTTTTTACTTTCTATTTTTGTCCCCCATTTTCACCACCAGCATCTGGGACCTCCTTACACCTACCCAAGCCCTTATACCCACTGCAGGAGTCCTTCGGTGGACCTTTCTGCCATCAGCCTTTGCTTAATAACCTACCCTGAATATCCCGATGGTAATCCATAGATTATCCCCCATGGGCAGGACCCCCTGGCTTCCCCAAGCCAGGAGTAGATACTTTACTTGATGGTCAGGGACCATGAGAAGGAGCTGGTGAGGCATGGGAGGAGTCGAAATGACCATGCTGTGGCTTGGGGGGGTGGGGTGGCTTCATCTGCCCGGCAATGCTGGTGGTATTTATCCCCTGCTAAGCCTTCCCCTTATCCTACCCTACAGCGTGGTCTTGAGAGGTGACTCGACATTTGCCTATTAGGACCGTCAGAAGGATGGGTAAGCCTCTCTCTACCATCAGAACTCCCCTGCCGGCCCCACTCTGGGCAGGTGATACCTCCATGTCACTCACCAGGTGAGTTGGTGTGTGGCAACATGAGCTCACCCCAGAGGGACCACTTAGTGCTTCCCTACATGATACCCTCTGGGTCAGTAGGGGGCCCCTACATGATACCCCCTGGGTCAGTAGGGGGCAATCATGCAATGAAGGGTGGTGCCCTACCTCCCCAAGGCAGGAGGTGTTTGGCTGGTTGGCACCAGACGTTCCGGGCTCAAGGCGTAAACCCGGGTCATCTAGATGAAAAGCGGTAACTCTACCACTGCACCAGCCAGCCAGGGAGCTCCCTGCAAATACATTTTTATTTATCTTCCATGATACTACCAGAATTTAAGGCCTTTGTGAGAATCTGGTGAAGTTCTTGTTTAAAGGTAAAGGTGCGATTGGTGGGTAGTTCTCTGTAATTATTTTCATTTTTCAAAAGTGACATCACGATATCTATGCCATGGGTCCTGTCCAACACAGCAGTATTTCCTCTTTTGTCTGCTGGCTTGATGGCAGTGTTGTTATCAGCCATCTCCTTAAGTGCTTGTCTTTCTTTTTTTAGATTCTGATGTTTAGGAAGTTCAGCTTTCTCTAAGTGTCCGAACCTGTTCTGTCACTGTTCTCTTGAAGGTGGCTATGGCTACACTTACAGTGCTAGGCCTAGGGCAAAAGGCAGATCTGACCTTAAGCAGGGCCTTTCTTTGTTTTTTTTAATGCTGTCATTAGCAGACAACATGTTAGGTATGTCATAAATACCTCTATGCCCATCAATATTGCACCCGAGTCCATTAAGTGTGTAGTTGTTTGTGGGTATTTTTGTGAAGTATTCAAGTGCTTTGATATTTTCTGAGTCCCTGATGTCGAAATCCAAATTCTCAGCTGTCCTTGTGAGCTCTAATCCATCAGTGTTGGTATTGTCTTTTCCAGAACCATCTTTAGTTGCACCAAGGACAAAATCCAAGTCTTCACTTGGTAAGGCAGCAGTTTCTTCAGGGAATCCCATTTTTGTAAATCAAAATCCAAGCCAGTGTGTTTACTAAAGTGGTATTTTAGGTGGATTTTTTCTGAAGAATCTTTGCAGATCCACATAAACCTGAAAGTGGTTTTGTCTGAGGTGTTGGGATTGAAGTAACTCCTTTTCAGAGAACAGAAAGCTGGTGGTCTGATAGGGAAATTCTGAAAGGTTTAATATTTGTAATTGGTTGTTTTCCTGTTCTGCCTCAGCTCTTGTTTGGAATTTGTGCTTATGTGTCACAGCAGCAGGGATTGGAAGAACATGGAAAAGGGGCTGAGGTAGGTTTAATGAAGTTGTGCCTGCTCTCCTCCAACTCGCACTGCCACCCAGCCACTGGCTATCTGAATATGTGCAGTGGGGGGTGGGGGGGCATGGTATGGCATTTGCCCTCCTGACCCTGCTGTGGGAGAATCATCCATTGGGGATTTTCTGGCAGCCAGGAGAGGTAAGAGATGATCAGAGGGAGTGGGGACATGGCTGCCAACTGCCACCCACAGCCCAAGGGAGAAAAACCTTCATGTAAAAAAGGAACCCACTTCATGCTGCTGCAAAAGGGTGCAGCAAAACCATAGAAAAACTTGGCACCCTTTATCAGTGTGCAAAAATGACTTTTATAACAAGCATTTGTCAATGCCGAATGTTTGCTTGCTGGCATTGGCACTGGTAGTGTAGAAGTTACAGAGCTGCATAATAGAAATGGCAGTGAAGTATTGAACTGAAGCCAACCCCACCACCACCCTGCAGAGAGTGACAGGCATTGGGGTGTGCCTTTGGGTCATCAGGCATAACGGCCACGCCATTTCACCACACCCTACCCTGCAGACACTGACAAGTGTCACGGTGTGCCTTGGGGTCTTTGGCCCTTATGTACACCCCATTCCATCAGGAAATACGATGAGATGGGTGTGGTATAGGAGAATGGGGTGAACTTTGGGGCCGAAGAGTCCAAGGCATACCTCGATGCCTCTCACTGGCTGCAGGGTGTGGAATGGTATGAGCATTACAGGCAAGAATCCCAAGTCACACCCCTGATGCCTGTCATTCTCTACAGGGTGGGGCGTTATGGTTGGAAACCTTAACACCTCAGGCATTCGTTGGTATTTTCACTCCAAATTTTCAACATGGTTTTTTTGTGACCCCACCCTCATGAACAGTGGCAATATCAGTTTGTTAGCCGGAAGCTGCTTATGCACAGCGACTACGGCAATGCACCACAGGTGCAAAACACATTCCGAACAGGATGGGAAAAATGACAGCTGTGCTGTTCATGGGGAGGTGTAAAAAATGGCAATGTTGCAAATCTGCAGTAAAAATATAAAAAAAAAACTGGTGAAGTCACGAGCGTGCATAGAAACTGTGCAACGCACACCCGTAATGTAATTAGTTTGGGGATTTTTTACAGCAGATTGTCAACACAGGCATTTTGGGACCTCCGATCATGAACAGTGTCACTGTGATTTTCTTTATCTGTCCCGAACAATGATTTCCCACAGCAACCACGCATCTCTGCGCTGAAAGTGTGAAAACACATTTTGGCCAAGTTGTGAAAAATGACAGCTGTACTGTTCATAAGGAAGTGTGGAAAAATGACACTGGTGAAAATCTGGACTGAAAATATTACAAAGTCATGAACTTATGAGGGTGCGTGGAAACTGCACAATGCTCACTCATAACACAGTCATTTTATGGACTTTTGTCACCAAATTTTCAACATAGCCATTTTAAGACCTCTGCTCATGAACAGTGTAACTGTGATTTTCTTAATCTGTCCCCAACATTGCATACCCGACTGCACCATTGTGCGCTACATGGCGGAAACACATTTTGGGCGACATGTGAAAAATGGCAGCTGTACTGTTCATAAGGAAGTGTGGTAAAATGGCAATGTGGAAAATCTGGAGTGAAAATATTGAAAATTTGAGAACTTACGAGCGTGCATAGGAACTGCGCAACACACGCTCGTAAAACAGTCATTTTAGAATTTTCTCCAAATTTTCAAAATAGGCTTTTTGAGAGCCCACCTTATGAACAGTGGCAGTGTCATTTCGTTACTCGGTCCCAAAAGGTGATTTCACGTAGTGACTGCGAAATCACCCTTCGGGGCCGATTAACACCATGACAGTGAGAGCATTCATGAGAAGGGGTCCCAAAAACCCCATGTTGAAAATTTGGTGCAAAAATTCCAAAAAATGCCTCAGATATGCCACAAAGTTGAAAAAACCCTATCTATCCCATTATACAGCTTACTGGCATTTCCTCAGTTCGTGGTCGGCTTTGAAGAGTGCAGACGTGTTCCCGGTCTACCGAAGATCGTCGCGCCAGAGTCGAGGAGTAAGTATGGGGTGGGGTGTGGGGAGGCAGGGTGCGCAGTGGTGGGCGCGGTGGGGGCAGACAGCGAGGGACCGTTTTGCTTTTTCATGTTTTTTTTTTTTTAAATGAGGTCGACGCGGGACGCTTGTAACGCTGGGTGGGCTCCCAGCATGGCACAAGGACAGCTGGTGAGGGGCTGGAGCTGACGGGGATTGGGCACCCGTCGGTGATAGCATGTTGCCACGCTGGGAGGGCCTCAGCGTGGCACCCTGTACTTGAGGTACAGTGGAGCCGCGTGGATTGGGCACCCCTGGCCGGCCATAGGCTTGATAGCCACGCTGGGTGGGCACCAGCGTGGCATAAGGAACTCTGTTTTGTGGGAGCACAGCCGACAGGGATTGGGCACCCCTGTCGGCTACACAGTGTGTGCGTGGGGGCGAGCACGCAGTATGCGTGCCTGTGTGTGTGTGTGTGTGTGTGTGTGTGTGTGTGTGTGTAGGGGGAGCGCGCATGAGCAGGCGATATCTTATCGCTGCTCACTGAAGCGTAGCTCCCCCTTTCAACTGTACACCACTGCATTTTGGAGCTGTCATAGACAGCTCCAGCAGGCATTGGAGAACTGTGGCCGCGCCTGCAAACACACCGCCTGAATTGGAAGAGGGCTGCCACACCTCCTAAAACTCGGATGATGGCACTATGTTTCTTACACATGCGTGCAAGCAAACATAAAAATGAGAAAGGCACTTACATTCATGCCTCACGGGGGCAGTATAGCGCAGTGGGTTAAGGCTGTGAGGTGCAGATCTGGAGACCTGGGTTTGAATCCCACAGCCATCTAGGTGGATACTGTGGAATCCTGAGCAAGTCACTTAACTTCCTTGTGCTCCCAGGTCACATCTGGAAACAAGCTTCTGCTTAGTGAGCTACTCCTGGTTAAACAATGTTCCCTTTCCCCTTTCCCATACAAAGTGCATTGTACAGTAAGCTTAGCACAGTAGTGGAGGTTCCTAGAGACTAGGCCTGACCAGTTTTGCCAAAACGCCTTTTGTCAGAGACGTGGTGCCCGTCATCATCTTATTCCTTTTAACACGCAAATCTAAAGTGACAGCAATTGTTAGTGCAAAACTACAATATATATTTAAAGTGCTACTGGTGAGGTTACAACAGTTTGAAAGCCACAGAATGGTGGATCATTCCAGGATCAGCCATAGCTCAGCAATATATTTTCAGGAAATACTTCCAACTTCTGTAGTGTCTAAGCCTTACATTGCAGGATGTCTGTGATCATACAGTACATAGACAAATCAAACAAGGCCTATGAGAAAAAGAAACAGTACATTAAAATAACCTTATAATGGTAAGCCTTGCAATACTCATATTCCCAAATATTTTTTTTTTAACATACAATGGGCCGTATGCACGAACAGGGTGTAGGGTATGCATGATAGGCACATACCCCACCTGAGCAGCTCAACACTTGCAGGCAAGTGCGCACCAGCCAGTATTTACTATTGCCAGCCACCTGTCCATGGCACCATCCCCTGGTGTGCAGCTGTGTGTTGCTGGATCGAGGCTGCATAGGGACAGAGTGCAGGAAGCAGGCTGGCATCCCACTGGATGTCTGTCCTGGGTCCCGGAGTGGATCCCTTACACATGCCTGGGGGAGAGCCTCGGATGTGTGGAACCCCCATGGAGGTACAGGGACACCATTGGCACCTGAGAGCTGCAGTGACAGATGTTGTGAAGGGCAATTGTGACTCAGAATAGAACTGTGTACATGGTGCCCATATGTCAGTGTACTACATGCTGTACAGGTTCACTTGAGCTGGATGGGGTGGGGGGGGCGATGCGACTACAGTTGGAGTGGGTCGTGATTCTGTATTATACCATGGACACCCAAAAAACACAAAATCATGTATTGTGATTGGCTAGCTGGCACTTTTCTGCCATGGTAAATCCCCTGATAACCCACGCAAAAGTTGCCAGCCAGCCGTATCTGTACAAGTAACAAACACTCTGACCCCCGAACACAAACCTGAAATCTGCCATATTGTGTCCCCGCTAACTGAGATGTAAACCAAGAGTTTCAAACCTAAAACTAAGAACTACTCATTCAAAACAAGTGTGTCACATAAAGAAAACGTCTGCTTTTTCGTACCGTGCACCCGCCTCACCATTCTCAATTGCGGTCCTCCACAAAAAAACCCCAAAAACTTCAGTTCCAAATTCAAAACTACCGGTAAACCCCGATCTCATCGCAACCCCGGAATGGTTGCATGCCAGCAGAACAAGCAAAAAATAACTGCCTCCATAACGCTGATGAGACAGCCTGAGTATGACATGACCCAGGGTCAAGAAAAAGCAACTGTAATATTCTATTTTTCTCTCAGTTATTTCTAGAGGGAGTTTACTTACACCTGTGCCACTCGGTCCTGAGATGCTCAGTCGGACTCTCGTGCGCGGCTTCCCCCATGTCGCTCTGAAGCCGCTCTTGGTATTTATGCATTCTGCAGAACAACGATGTCTGTAACAGCAACAGTACACTGATCCACTGTTTCCACCTGTATGCCATTAACTCTACGCTATACTGCCCCTTACCAAGACAGAACTATTTTTTCTGGCGCATCAACAAACTCGCTAAAAATCATAAAATGAAGGAAAACATTTTCTTGCTTTTTTTCTTTTCTCACAAAAAATCAATTATATGTTTCACTCATGGTATAATCGCAATAATCCACTCGGGGGATGGGGGTTATCGTGGGATTTTCCCACAACTTGCGAGGATTTACTCACTCGGTTGCACCTCATGGGCAAACCATGCCAGCCATGGTATATCCCCTGATAACCCACACCCCCTCGTGGCTTATTGCTTAACTATCCACTACTATTGGGGGTACTGGCTGCGGGCACACAGTGTGGCTGGTTATACAGTATTTGTACATACAGTATATGCACCTATATGTGTGCAACAAAATGGGACCATTGGGCGGACATAATGGGGGTGGGATGAGTTCCGTACAATGGTCTGTAGTGCACGGTTCAGGGGCATGAGTACTGCGGTGCTGCCACTAGCCATGTGGTGCATGGTGTTGATATCTTCCCCCTCTTTTGCTACATTTAAACATACCATTTAGGACAGGGTACCACACTGTCAGGGTTGCATAGATATATTACATGCCATGTTTTTGCAGTGGCTACATGCTGTCTGTTGATTGGGTACAACTGCTCAGATGGCAATTGGTCAAATGGCTACCAGGGGTTGTGATTGTAAACCTCTGCAATGAGGTTGTTGTCACCATGTTGTACTTCAGTTGACAGACATCTATGGTATGGTGGCAGGGGAAGAACGTGCCTGTGTGTTATTGTAAGCATATAGATACATGTATCAGGGGCACCACGAGATAGGGCCATTCCAGTCATGGGGCTCTGTATGCGTGAGGGCTGGATGTCTAACACAGTCATGGCAGGGTCCCCCCAGCTGTAACTGCCATGCCCCTGTGTGCAACAGTCCACGCCTTTGTGAGTCACGTGGGGTCTGGTGTACAACTGACTGATGTGCATTTTATGCATGCTGCTTGGGGTCCGTGGGACCACCACTGCATGGCCTTCCCACGTAATGTTGCCTACAAGCCTCATTTATGTGGCACGTAGGCATCATGCATAGGACCCATTGTTTTTGGCACTGAAGTTGAAATGGTCATGGGCATATCAATTCGCATAAAAAAAATCTTTCAAGATTTTTCCACTCGGGGGTGCTCATGTAGCACCAAAATAAAAACCTATATGCCATCTCACTGGTGCAGTGGTAGCACTACTGCTTGTGGCACTGACTACCCGGATTCAGAAGTAAACTCAGTGCATTGGACGGCTGGCCAGAGTGCAAGATGATAGAGCGTCTAATGGGCTTCTATTTTCCTCCGGGGGGGCTGGCAGAGCCCAGTGATCACCTGGCCTTAGTGGAAGCTGGGGGAAAGGTAGCCAAGACTGCACAGAGAGGCAAGGGGAGGGTGTAAGAGATGTTGACGTTCAGTGGGTGGAAGCATGCGGCGCACATCATGGCATCATTGCATGCCATGCCTCTCGGGGAAACCACAGGAGGAGAAAATGTCAGCAATGGTAGGATGGTGGTAGAACACCTGCAGGCCCCACACCAGACCAGCTGGGGGTCTTGGGTAGCATGTCAGGATATTGACATCCTGACAGCGAACACCACCACAGTGACAAATCTCGCCAGGTCGAGATCAGTTGCTGTGGTGGTCTGATGTGTGCCGACACCGTGCCCCCCCGGTGTTTTGCCCCACCGAACTAATTCTGACATGGCATTGGATATTTAGTGATGGGGGTGTGGGGGGCAAAGCCCCCCCTTCCAAAAAAATGCTTCATTCTAATGGGAACAATGCCGACAGTAGGCATTGTTCCTATTGCTTTCAGGGATGTCGACATCTATGTTGTAGATATCCTGACATGGAACCCTAAGCTTGCCACTGAAGAACTGGATCCTTCTACAATGGGGGCTGGGAACCCCATTGAGCCCGTTGGGGAGTAAGCCCTAGGAAATAAAGGCCAGCAGTTAAGTCTCGCTGGATGTCGGGGTGGCGGGGCAGGGGTATCCGACAGATGGGGGCTGTCCAGTGACAGGAGGGAAGCAGATTAACAAAAATAAATAAGGGCCCATATCATACCATCATATCATATGTCCATCCCTATAATGAACAAAGGGGTGGGGCAATAATTTGAAGTCCCAGTCAATTACGTAATAAGGCATCGTGGAACAAGGATTGTAGAAGAATGTGGATTTGGGAGGTATCCAGGGAACGGTTTAAACTAGTTTAAAAAATGGGGCACCCATCAGGCATCTAAAAAAAGCCCAGACAATGTCTAAGCACCAGCTACCCCTCCTAATGAGGGCAATAGGCAGAATGGCAATTTCATATTCCAGGTCAGGAACACGCACAATATTCAAAATACTAAAACTTTGGTGGCAAAAACAAATAATCCATCCCTGAAAATGCTGAAGGCACATTATAATTCATTTAATTTTTGTAAGAAATGGTTAACAACTCAATTTGAGTCAGCCCGGTGGTGCTGAGGGTTGAGGCGCTGGATGGCACACCGGTGCCACGCTGGTGACCCAGGTTCAGGAACGAGCATAGGCTGTTGGGGGTTGGCGAGAGTGGGAAAGGATTGAGCATCCGGAGGACTGCTCTCCTTTCCCAGGGGAAGGGGCTAGGCTAGCCGCTGTTCTAGCGGCCTGTAGCATCGGCTGGGGGTCACAGCAACTAGTGGTTGCAGTACAGGGGAGAGCAGCGGCGGATGCCCTACGAGTGTGAGCGGAAGCACGCACAGAGTGCAGGGTGTCATCACACGTCTGAGTTCCAGGGGGAAAGCTAAGGGAAAAATCCCTGGTTCCTGGTAGGCGAAGGTGGGGCCAGGGACCACCCCCCATGCCCAACATCGAGTGTGTTGGCTGCCTCTGGTGCTCCCTCCACTCCCAGATTGCCTGCCCAGATTCCAGAAAGGCTGTCAAGGGAGAGTGGCGAGCCAGCCCCGGGGTGCTTAAATTTGGGGAAACAGGCACTGGGCAAGTGGAAGCGGAGCTGGCGAAACCAGATGGCAGGACTGAGTCTACTGACCGGGTGGGATGGAGGTGAGTCGAGTGCCTTTTTTTTTTTTTTAATTATTTTACCAGGTGAGACACACTAAGCTGAAAGCTTGTTTGCAGGTGCAGCCTGGGAGCACGAGGAAGTTAAGTGACTTGCTCAGGGTCACACAGTATGCACCTAGGGGGCTGTGGGATTCAAACCCAGATCTCCAGATTTACAGCTCAGAGCCTTAACCCACTGGGCCATGCTGCCTCCAAGTGCCAGTGCCTTCACTGGAGAGAGTTTGGGGGCTCCGTGTAAAAAGAGTCCACAAAAAAAAAACCAACACCACAGTTTGATCATTTAGCCCTGGGATTTCCATGGCTCCCAGGCTAAAAATCCAAAAAGATTGCCTTTTCAGAATCAGGCTGTTCATATCTCCCCTTCGTAGCCCTAGTTGGACTTTTCCTATCCCATAGAAGGAAAATACATGTGATAGTGTAATATAATGTTCTCCCACCGACTCAGTTCTCACTAAGTCCAACTTCTGGGCTGCTGAAATTTTTAGTTTTCATTTGACCAGTGGTACTCACCTATTGGTTTAGTGGGTATAACGACCGAAGAGTGAAACCCGACTGTGAAATCCCCAACAGCGACAATCTTGACAGGTTTCAAGATTGTCGCTGTGTAGACCTAGGGGGCAAAATTTTGCCTTTCGCTCATGTTACGTCTTCACTCCCTTCGAGTTAACTCTGACTCGGAGTTAACAATCATTAGTAGGTGGCGGTGATGTCACCTGTTGACATTGGGGATCTCACTATGCTGAACCTCGACAACATTGTTGTTGCATCTGCATAGGCAAACCGTTTAGTGACCCCCAGCCCCAATACAGTCCCTAGCATCAAGGAAACCCCCTTCCTAGCCCAGTTCTCCCATGTACTACTTGTGACTGTCTGGTCCCCTCATGGTTCTCCATGCACCAGTGGCTTCTTAGTGGTCAGGCACAGAATGGCAACATGCATTCCACCTAGATGTATTGGTTCTACAGGCAGGGGTTGTCTGAAAACCTCTGTGACAACCACTATGTAGGCCTTGCAAGCCATTTGTATGATGACCCTGTCCCCTTCATTACACAGCTACATTGACACTAACAACTGTGTGTACAGAAAATGGCTCGCAGTCCCATTGTACATGGCACAACAAGGTCACTAGTATGGGACTAGTGCTAAGTCTCAATCCAACCACTTTGGGGCAGTCCCATGTAACTATATATATATATTGCCCCCTCCCCCCATCTTTGAGCTGGGCCTGTAGTAAATCTTGCACCCTTTTTTTCATTTCATTTCATTGTTTATTTGGAAAATACCTTTGAGTCAAGGACTCCTTTTGAAAGGCTGCATGTCAGAACAGGTACAATATGGAGAACAGAACAGAGTTGTACAGCAAGAGGATACAAGCAACAATGATGGTACAAGAAATACAGTAAAAGGTTAACATTTGGATACTAGTAGATTCAATGTATTAGTTTTCAATAACCGTTACACGTATAATCTTCACTAAGTAGCTAATTCTGGGAGGTCAGGTGGAGGGAGATAAGAAACAGCTAGAGGCCTTAGTCAGACGAGAAAAGGAGCTGAGCTGGGCTAGGTTCCATGGCAATCACAGGGATTGGAGGACTGTAGATGATTCCTGAGGTAGGCTTTATAGGTGTTGATGCTATTCATGTTTGTGAGGCACTAGGTATGTTATTTATCCAGGTAGGGGCTTGGAAACCAAAGGACCTTTGACATAGGGAGGTGCGGCAGCGGGGAACCACGAGGAGTTGCTTGTTTGCTCTATGGGTGTGCTAGTATGTCGGGGCCCATTGGATAAGTGGTGAGAGACTGGGGGGGAGACAAGACCGAGGGTAATTTTTTTGGCCATGAGGCAAGTGAGAAACCTGATTCTGTTATCGAGGTTGAGCCAGTTAGTGGCATTATATAGGGAGCATGTGTGAGTTAGCCGATCACAGCCCAAGATGAGGCAACAGGCTTTGTTGAGGGAGAGCTGGAGCCCTGTCAAAGCCAATGAGTTGGCAGTGCTGTAGATCAGGATGCCATAGTCGAGAAGAGAGAGGACCGAGGAGGAGACTGCTAGGTGAAGGGCATCCAGAGTAAGACAATGTTTAAACCGGTAGATGAGACCAAGCCGGATATTGAGGGCAGTAGACAGTTGATGAATGTGCTGGTGGAAGTTAAGGGCTGGGTCGAGTGTGATGCTCAGGTATTTAAAGGAGTCCACTTGTTCGAGTGGGGTCTGGTTGGCAGTTAGGACTTGGGAGCAGTGGGCTTTCTTGGAGTTAAGAGGGTGTGAGAAGAACATAACCTTAGTCTTCTTATAGTTTAGGATGAGGTGCTGTGAAGTGAACCATTTTTCTGCATACCTGAAGGAGGATTGGAGGGAGAGGTGGAGCTGGGTAGGGTCAGGATTGGAGGAGTAAAAGACAGTGTCATACGCATAGAGTAGGAGGTTGCCTGAGCAGAACTGAGGGACCCTAAGCACAGGAATAGTTTGCTTATATGTAAATCTAGCCCTGAGACATAGAACAGAGCTTGTTACAATTAGGCATCCAGTCTCCGGGGTAAGGTTGTTCCGACTTCTCTATAAGGCTCCAAACCTTTTGTTGACTGTTTTCACCAGGCTATCCACATGGGAACAAAAGAAAGAGTACCTCTAGGTGGAGCCCAAGGTATCTGAAGAACCTCTATCTGTTCTAACCTAGAGTGCATAATGTTGTAAATGTCTGGGGGGGGGGGGGTTTCTTCATGTGTTCTGCTAAACAGCATTGTTGTATACCTTTCTGATACCTATGTTTCTTTTCATTAGTTTCTGCACTGGAGACCACTACACCAAACAGGAGCAGGATCACAGAACAGATTCCAAGGCTCATTTAAATAAAACAGCCATCTTATATTTATTTTTCAACTCCATAACATAATTCAGTAGGCTCAGCAGACACACTGCAGTCTTGGCCACACTGGCTCAAACTGGTTACACATACACTCTATTTCCTGAGTGCATGACCCATACTGATGGAGTCTTAAAGAGACTGCAGCATATATTACAAGCATAGCCTATGTTTTTTTTTTTGCATTATTTGTTTATTGATTTTCTTATAATGAACAGACATATCAACAAAAGACGTATACATTACATTACACACATATTAAAATAAATAACTTATATACAATAGATTCATTCTCTTAATCAGCCCTACCTTAACACCAATCACAAGTATATTGTCATTCCATCCTCTATCATTGGGGGGGGGGGGAGATACAAAAGACATAAGGTTCCATTATCTTCTTTACCCATGGAAGTTCATCTATTATTCACATTCATCCCAGACCATTCTTATTATAACCATCCTTCCCTCAGCATAATGTTATCAGCAACTGTGAGTGACTTTAAATATGGCTGCCATATTCTCTGAAACAGTTCTTCCTTATCTTTAATGACATATGCCAATCTTTCCAATGTGAGGGCTTGCAGTATCAAAGCCTTCCATTGGGATACAGTAGGTTTCACCGCATTTAGCCAGGTATTAAGGATACAGTGTCTGGCCATGACTAGAACCACTCTAAGCCATCTTTTAACAGGGACTCATTCCCCATCCTCTGCTATTTCTATACCAAAAAGCAGCAATAATGGCGAATTAGCATATTACTGTCCCATTATCTTTCGTAACTCCGTTACTATCTTTCCCCAAAAGTCCTGTAATACTGGGCAAGCCCAGAAGTAATGATAGTATGATGCTAAGTTGTTATTACATCTAGGGCACACGGGAGATATTGATGGGTTATACTTATGAACAATGAGTGGTGGATAATATAATCTATGGCAGAATTTATAATAAGATTCTTTATATTTATTGCACAACAATATGCCCTGATGAAGTTGAATTATTAACTTCCAATTCTCTTCCGATATAGGGGTCCCTAAATCTCTCTCCCAGAGCATTTTAGTGCTCTGTGTCTTGTCTGGAAGCCAAGTTTTCCCCTCCTTTGCTATTCTTCGAATGGTGCCCTCAGGGTTGTTTTGCCCCACAATTATCATTTGTTCAATTTGTTCCCACTTAGACCCAGAATTGTGTAGCCTACCAATAGAACCTATGTAGGCTCTAAGTTGCAGGTAACGTAAAAAGTGTTGGAGGCCCAGGCCAGTCCAAGCCTGTATATTTTCATACATATCAAGTCCATTCCGATTGAATAATTGTCTTAGGTAGTGAATTCCCCCATCTCCCACTCCCGATATCCCTTATCCTCTATTCCAGGGAGAAAAAAAGGGTTCCCTCTCAGGGGCAATAACAACGTATCCTCCCATCCCACCTCCCTTCTCTTACTCATACCTCTCCAACTCTCTAATACCACTTTAGCTAAGGGATTAGGATTGGGTAAATCGAGAAAAGCCTTCCAGCCTCTAACTGATAAATATGCAGAAATCCTGCCAGGGCATCCCCTCTCTTCCAAATCAAGCCATCCTGCCAGCCCTTGTTTTTTGTAATTGGCACTAGGCTGTTATTTGAGAACCGGGTTTAACAGATGTAAAGTAGCATTGCAGGGCATGAGTTAGGCTGTCTCAGTTTTGGTGCTGGTGTAAATAACAACACTGTGTACAGGAGACATTTGGCAGGCTTTAGGCAGCTGGTTAAAGAAGAGACCAAATAGCAGGGGGGCCCAAGAAAGAGCCTTGCAGTATCCCTACTGAAACTGCCTTGTCCACAGAGCTTGCACACTCAGTTTTAACATTTTGGTTTGACAGATTAGACAACTTTCAAACCAATGAATAGCATACAATAATAGGCCCAGGTTTAGCCATTTTTATTGCAAGAGCTTGGGATTGATTAGAGCAAAGCCTAGGTTAGGACTATATAATTTGCCACGACCATGTCACCACCATCCAAATCCTAATGGAGAAAGTTAGTATATTCCAGCAGGGGCGGTGCTAGTGCTATTGAATTTCTTAAAACTGTGTTGTTGAGCATACTGGATAGTGTATTTGTCGAGGTATGAGTTAAGTTGGTCACTGACAACCTTCTCAAGTGCTTAGGCAGTATAGAGAAGATGGAGATGGGCCTGTAGTTAGTAATATTGGTCCTATTACCACTCTTAAAGCTGGTATGAACAGTACAGACTTCCACTCTTCAGGGAATTGAAGTAGCATAGTGAGTTATTGAAGATTTTATTGATCCTGTGCATCAATTCCTGCACAGCCCAGGACAGCAACTTCATGTCTATGGAATCACCTAACACTTCTTGAATAAGTTTAGGTTTCATTTTAGGTTCTTCCTTTCAGTGGTGACCCTAAAGGTCCAATTTATCCCCCGGGTACTGGCTGGATTCAGAACCATTATGATTTACAGAAGGAGAGGCGAACCATTTGGGATGTACAGTAGGAGCTTAGGTTGGTGAAGGTCTTGTTGAATTTGTTGGCAATTTTTGTGGGGTCTAGGACCTCAGAGCCATTGATAATCTAAATTATTGGTAATTTCTTCTTTATTAAGTAGACAGTTGGCATTTTTCCAGAATTTTCTTGCCATTGTTCCAGTTATGAGTTTGCTGGGGTTTAAAGTATTCGGATTGTCTGCCATAATTCCTTGTGCATTTGTTTCAGCTGGTGAGCAGTAAGCTCAGATTCTCTAGCAGTAGCCCACCATTTGTCCCTCTCACTCATGAGTGTCATTAGACCAGTGAGAGTCAGGCATTGATGACACCTTTAACCTTCTGTTTTTTTGGCAGGAGAAAATTGATGGCAAACTTTGCTGAACAATGATAGAATCATAGAAGCTTGAAATCAGAAAAGGACCACACCGGCCCATCTGCAGCTCCTGGGTGATTTTTGACCCCCCTTCCCCATCTCCTTCTTTTATTAAATACACTTTCTCTCTCCCAGTGATCCGCCCCTACTTCTCTCAGGTTTCGCTTTCTCTCTTTCAAAGGGGTAGTACCTCATTCCTGAGGCATTTCCTTTTTTACTGTGAGATTATCACCTTTGAAATCTTCAAGTCCTGTCTATCCCATCTGTTGATCTACCAGTTTAATAGGCCCCAATATGGTCTTGAACCCTGTACCTTGCACACCACAGTTGGTACCTATTCCACTGCACTAACTGGGTGCCCTACCTGGACCCTGCCTATTTTTGTCCTTACCCAGCTCTGTTAGTACCCCACTAGATACTAGAACCACACCCTTCCACACCCACTATCACCAAGTCAGACTTCATAAAATGTATCTACCCTGGATCTTTCAGATAACCACCTGCCTGTTACTCCTACTTGCTCCTGCGCCTCACTCCAATCCTCCCCCCCATAGGACCCATGGTTCCCTTAACCAAACTAGTCCACTGTAGTGAAAGTATTAGTGAATCCCCCTGCTAATTGCTTCCCAGCATCTCTGGCCTAACACTAACCCTCACCACACCATCCTACACTTATCTGCCCTACTAGCTCACTACATCAGGTCCCTTCCCACCCCAGGGGTGGGAACCAAACCCCAACCCTACCCCCGCTCCCCTCTGTTAAACTTAGACTGCTTAAAATTGCAATTCTCTGGCACACAGTCCTTCTCTTACTTCCATCCAGAAATATTCACTCAAACCTTCGTCTTCCCCCTTCCACCTCCTCCTCTAAGGTCCAGAAGGACGGCCTCCAAATCGCTTCTATAAATATATGCAGCCTCCTAAAAAAGCATGACATTCTACAAAGCTGCATGATCCAGAACCAACCCGATATCCTGGCTGTGACCAAAACTTGGCTCACCCCTAAGACACAAGACTCCGCTGTGGTCATCGTGGGCTGCTCCCTATTCAGAATTGACAGACTTGGGAAAAGGGGAGGAGGCTGTGCTCTTTTTATAAGGAAGATGCTACAAGCCATTCTTGTCTCATATGCTCTGCTCCTCCACGGTGCTCAGGCGCTCACAATTAAATAGTTAGTGGACAACTCTGGTAAGTCGCTTCATATCATGGCAGTTTACATTCCGCCCAGAAACCAAAAACTGGCCTTCAGTGCAGTAACGATTACATAGCTCGGTTTTCCCCTAAATGCGAACTCATTGCCCTAAGAGACTTTTATTTATTTATGTATTTATTTATTTAAGAGTTTCACCAGGA
Organism: Neoceratodus forsteri; assembly: GCA_016271365.2. Lineage (NCBI taxonomy): Eukaryota > Metazoa > Chordata > Ceratodontiformes > Ceratodontidae > Neoceratodus > Neoceratodus forsteri. The sequence goes on along the minus strand of CM057456.1, from coordinate 157,490,955 downwards.
AGGGCACACTGAACAACAAGCTGCTCATCTCACGGTGCGTCCTGGAGGGTGGGGGAGTTAGAAGGCATACAATAAAACATAATCAACACAACAGTATACATTGTCAATATATGGGAATTGGAAGACATACAAATAAGTCATAGGCAAACAACAAAACAGTATATAGTGCCAATTATGCATAGGGTACGTTACCAAGTAAAGAACAATTAACAAGCAGTAACAGGCAGCAAGAAGTTACAGTTGGTATGTATATTCCATTACATCATAGTGAACAAAAGACCCGCAAGTGCAGTGATAGGATAACTATTACAGCCCATTTAGATGCAACATGGTCTGCTCAGTTGCAGTTACAGTTCACAGATAGGTAATTGTGTAAGGCTGAGGAGATAGAGGAAGGGCAAGAAGAAAGGCGAATCTGAGGGGGGGGATTCCACAGTTTAGGGAAGCAGTACAAGGAGGCTGCCTGGCCAACAGTAGTCATACGGCACGGGACACCTGATGTACAGGAAACTGAGGACCTAAGTGAACGGGTGGGTGGTGGGGGATTGTTAGGGAAGAGTTGAGATAAGTAGGGTAGGGAGCTAACCAGAATTTGGAGATTAATTTAGCACAGTGGAGGAGATGTCTGTTATCAAGAGATGGTAAAGCCAAAGTGTGGTAAAGTTGACAGTGATGAGTGAGGGTAGGAGCATCAAGTGTGAAGTGGCAGAAGGAGTTATAGAGGGTGTCCAATCTGGCTAGGGAGGTCTTAGGCATGGCTTTGTAGACTACATTGCAGTATTCAAAGATGGGGAAGATCATCTTCTGGACAAGTTCACGCCTAGCCGGGAGAGGGAGGCAGTTTTGGTTCCTAAATAGTGCTCCTAACTTGGGGCGCAGCTTTTTGAGGATGGCGTCCATGTGACCAGAGAAGGTGAGGTGTTGGTCAAGCCAAACTCCCAGATATCTGAATGAGGATGTGTCCTCGAGGACCGTCCCATTGAGGATGTGGAAAGTGGGTAGGGAGGGGAGCCTTGAAAGTCTCTGCCTAGTGCTGAAGGTCATGGAGACAGTCTTCTTGGCATTTAGGAAAAGCTGATGTGAGCAAAACCAGCACTGAATGTTGTTGAAGTCGTTCTGAAGTCTGGTTGCAACATTGGTGAAGGAGTGGCTGGAGGTGTAAAGGACCATGTCGTCTGCATACATATGACTAGAGGTAGATGTGCAGACAGACGGCAAGTCATTGCTTCAATGTCAACTGGCTATTGCCTGCAGCAGCCTACTTTAAGGACAATATAGCAGCCTTTGACCTCACTCAAGTCATCCCATCCCCTATGAGTCTTAATTGTAAAACTGGCTTGTCCACCCTTTTGGACCTAATCCTTACCAATCACCCCCAATGGATATCGAGGTCCACTGTCCTTCTGGATGCATTAAGTGACCATTTTCCTGTGCTCTGCTGGTGGTCTGCCAAGTCACTAAAACTACCCCCCAAATTAATCTATCGCTGGCGTCTGAAAAAAGTTCCCTTAGCCTATTTAGGGACCATCTCTTGAATTGTGATTGGTCCCCTACTGACACTGTACAGTCCATTGACAGAGCCTTAGCTTACTTTATTTCCACTTTCAACACAGCGTGTGATCTCTTCTCCCCATCACAAAACACACTATTAAAGGCCACACTACACCCTGGATCACCCAAGCCCTTCTGGATCTCATGCAACACAGGGATAACCTCTGGTGCAAAGCCCGTGAATCAGGCCTCCTCCTTGACAGACAGCATTACAGGGAAGCTAGAAATAAATGTACTTGGGAACTCTGTAGAGCCAAGGCAGCCCACTATCAAGAGGCACTCACATCCTCCTGGGGCTCAGAGCGTACGTTCTGGAATAACATCAAGGAGCTCAGTGGTAAATCATCTCCCCCCCTCAACTTGTCGTCAATGGTGCCCTCTTGCTGGACCCCAAAAATTATAGCTAATGCCTTTAACGCCACCTTTTTGGACCTTAATAGCACGCTTCTCTCTAACTTCTTTGACCCCTTGGTTGCATGCACACTCCCCTGTTCCCCGAAACACCATCCTTCCACTTCAGGATCATCTCCGCCAGTGAGGCCTGATCCTACCTAACTAGAGTGCTAGGCAAATCCCAGCATAGTGGTGACATCCTGGAACTTAAGCTCCTTCACCTCACCATTGATGCTGTCCTTGCCCCCCTCACAAAAATCCTCAACCTTTCCCTCTGTCTAGGCCAGTTTCCAACACTCTGGAAACAGGCTGTGATTACATCCATTCATAAAGGTGGTGACCTCACCTCCCCAAGCAATTACCACCCAATCTCCATCCTTCCCCCCTTATCTAAGACCCTTGGAAAAATAGCTGCTGACCAGCTAACTGATTACCTGTCAAAATATAACCTACTCTCCCCCGAACAGCATGGATTTAGAAAGGGCCACAGTACCACCACTGCCCTGCTGGAATATACTTAATTTATTCCTAAAGCTCTTGATCATGGACACTTAGTTGAGGCAGTCTATATTGACCTAACTAAGGCGTTTGATACAGTTAATCATGCCCTCCTCCTCAAGACCCTGCCATCCCTTGGGCTTGTGCAGGAATCCACCTCTTGGTTTGAGAACTACCTAAGTGCAAGGTCTCCGCAAGTTAAAACTAACTCTACCCTCTCCTTGAGCCTGCCTGTTCTCTCCAGGGTCCCTCAGGGATCCATTTTAGGGCCACTCCTCTTTAGTCTCTTCCTGAACACACTTCCCTCAGCTGGTACAGTCCCCTTCTCTTTATGCGGATGATGCGGTTATTTACAGTAGCCATCCAAACCACCTCACCCTCCAAACTGACCTACGGAGCTTCTTCTCCAAAGGAGAAGCCTGGCTCACTGAGCATAAACTCGTGCTTAACTATAATAAAACCAAGGTTTATGATCTTCACCAGTCACCAGAACAAACAAAAAGACTTTACTCTTTCCATTCTTAACTTCAAAACCGCCCCACTCGAGCTGGTAAAATCCTTTAAATGTCTGGGTATCACCCTAGACTCCCATCTTGCCTGTCATGATCATATCCATCTTCTAATCAAGTCCATTAACTCAAGAATTGGCCTGCTGCCAGACACAAACATTGCATGCCTCCAGCAACCCTCCACCTGGCCGAGTCATCCTCAGTCCTTTACCTGGTTGACTACGGGATTACTTTCTATGGTGCAGCTGATAACACTACTCTCAGTCATATCAGGGTAGCACTGAACAAAGCCTGACGGTTAGTCTCTGGGTGTCATAGGAGGACCCACACTTGTGACCTCTACAAACTAACAAACTAGCTAAATTTTGAGGCTCGACTAAAATACCAAACCTGCCTTATAGACAAGAAAATCTCAGCTGGTCTCTTTCCTATGGGCCTCTGTGATCTAATCCAGCTTGCCCCTCAAGCTAGATCCACCAGAAGCTCTAGAAAAGACCCGCTTCTAGTCCCTCACTGCAGGATATCCTTGTGGCAATTTGCATTCTACTATAGGGCCCCCCCTCTTAATGAATGACCTACCTGTAGATATCTCCTCGGAACGAAACTAGGCCCCTTCAATTCCAAACTTAGAGAGCTCCTCCTCTCCTCCTCTGTCTGTGATTGCTTATAACCTTCCTCCTCCCCTTCCCCTGCTCTCTTTACTCTCCCTACTTTTTTCCCTACTAGCTTTCAAGGACAAAGTCTTTTCCGATGGCAACCCCCATCACCCTCCTCCATACCTTCTCCCCCATCTCTAAAATGCTGTGTCTGTATCTGCCTCCTGAGTGGTCCCCCATATTTCTAAAATGATAGGCTTGCACCTGCTCCTGAGTGTTCTCAATTGTATTGCTGTTCTATGTTACATATTGTACTATCCTAATGTAATATGTAGCTTGTTGCTTATCTGCTTGTTGTGACTCAGGGTTTAGTTGTCTACCCTCTGTATGTCTTGTACCCAGCTCTGCACCTCATGTATCCACTTGTTCTTTTAATTTGTATTGTACAGCTAATTGAAAGGTGCATGCTGTAGTTCTGTGGGGAAAGAGCTCCTCCCCCACATCCTATTTAAGGCTTCAGGCTCCGCCGCTCTGCTAAGAGCGAGTCGCACTCACTGGTGCTGCTGCCAGTCATGGCTGCTCTTCTTTCCTCTGTCTGCCTGTTCTCTTCTGCCTCGCCCCCTTCCCATCCCACTTACTCTGTCCTGTCTCCAGCTGGTTTGTCTGTTGCTCCCCCCCCACCCAGCAGCTCCGCTGCCTTCCATTTCTTCTGTACCTCTTTCCCTTCTTGGGGATTCCTACTGCTCCTTCCTTGTTGCTGCATGTCTCCGCAGTGGCTTGTGGCCGTGCTGCCATCGCTGCTGCCTTTTGCTTCTCTGCCCTTGCTCGCTGCCCCTTGTAACCTTTTTCCCATGCAGCCGCTCCTGCCTCAGCGCAAGTTCCGTTCGGTGAGGCCGCTCACCCCTACGGCTGGACTCCTGGTCTCCTCCCACTGCATGCCGTGCAGTGCCACCTACAGCTCTGCACTTCCTCCTGCTGGTCAATTCCTTGACCGTTGGCCACTTATTTCAACTCCGTTTTAGGGCATCTGTGCCCTCCTGCAGCAGCGAGTGCTGCCTATGCTTCGACTGTGTCCTATGGACCTACTATGCCTCCCTCCTGGTTTCTGCACTACAGTTCTGGCCATTTTTTCTACACCTACCTGAGGAGCATCTGGGGGACTTCATGGATGCCCTCAGACTGCCGGAGTCTTCTCCTGTGGGGCTAATGGCATGGTTCCATACTTCTCCACAGCATGAACTGGTGCATAATGCTGTGATTTTCACACTCAACTGTAACCTTGTTCTGCACTACTTTACTGATGTTTCTCTTCATGTTTGAGCTATTTCTGGCCACTCGACCTCTTAACCCATTGAACAACGATGATGGACAGCTTCCTTGTTACTCCCTATATGGGGCCCACTACCTGGAGACCTATTATTGTTTGCTGCATGAAAGTGCTGCACATTCTGGCCCTTGCTACTGTACTGTATGTATTGGAAGGCCAGTGCTATGATATAACTGCTGAGCAGTTGTATGGTATGCATGGCTCTGTACCCCACTGTGTCCTTGCTACTCCTTTGTATGTCGCATTGTGGGCTCTGTTGGGTTGCTGCTTTCATGTCTACTTGCTGCCTGTTACCTGTTGGATGCACCTTTTCATGAGGGTGGCGCATTCATGGAGCACGCTGCGAGATATCCTCACTACTGCCAGCTGCTTGGGCTGTGTGCAGCTCCCTGCTGCTCCTCATGTTTTATTCTCCTTGCTATGCTGGTACGGCTTCCCTGCCAGTTCCCTGTTGCTTATGCACTCTTTGCTGCAGTGCCTACTACCATCCTCAGCTTTAGTCTCTGGGATGTCTACTGTGCTGGGCGGCCCTCTGTGGTGGCGTTTCCACCATGCTTTGCCTTCATGGGGTCTGGTTGGCTCCCTCTCTTCCTTTCCTGCCTGGCCTACGTGGGGTGTGGCCATTTTCTCTGGCCACATGGGAGCCTAGCCTGGAAAGCTTCACTGCTCCTATGCAGCCCTGCGTGAGGTTGCAGTCTGCTAGCCTCTGTGGGGCCTAGCTGATGCTCTCTACTCCTTTCTCCATTGGCTTTCCATCTGCCAGAAGCCTTCATTCCATGTCACTTACTCATCTCCAACTTTTCCATCGGGATTGGACGCACTGCCTGGATGTCTCGCCTTCAGTCATACTGCTCAAGTTCTGGATGCTGCAGCTCTCCTCTTCTCCTGCTCACACCCACTTGTACTCATCAGGATATCCTTCTTCACTCCACTGTGGACTTACATCTGGACTTCATATCAGGACTTTCTCAATCAATTCCCTAGGATGTATCTTGCCATGCTGATTCAGTTCGTTCAGGTTTACCACTCCTGCTGTTTCCTGCCAGGACTCTCACCCGATACCTATTCAGAGTGCCATTCCTCTATCATGGCTTAAGCCTCAGACAGTCCCTACTTAACACCTGCCATGCCCAGCATTGGGGCCTGGAAGTTTGAGTGTACTGCTACACCTGCCTCACCCAGCATCGGGGCCTGGAAGTTCACCTATCTGCCCTATACCTGCCTTGCCTGGCATCGGGCCCTGGAGGTTCGACTTTTCTACTGTTTACCTGCTTCGCCCAGCATCAGGTCTGAAGGTCCATTTATTTCTATCTATACCTGCCTCACCTTCATCAGGGCCTAAGGGTCTGACTTCTACTCTGCACCTGCCTCGTCCAGCATGGGGACCTGGAGTTTCGTCTATTTCTACCCTACAACTGCCTTGCCCTGTATCGGGGCATGGAGGTTCGCCTATTCCTACTCTATGCCTGCTTAGTCCAGCATCAGAGCCTGGAGGTTAGAATATTTCCACTCTACACCTGCCTCGCCCAGCATCGGGCCTGGGGGTTCGAATATTTCCACTCTGCACAGGCTTTGCCAGCATCGGGGCCTGGAGGTTCGACTATTTTTTACACTCCACTGTCTCGCCAGCTTGGGGCATGGAGGTTCTGTTCCTTACCATACTTGCTTTGCCAGATGATCGGAGGATTTTGGGGCTTTCCAGCCTATTGTCCACTTTCTGCTTCGCTTACTTAGGACCAGGGTTCCTTTGCTCTACTTTCTTCAGCTTCCGACTTGCATCCAGCTTACTCACCTCGCATTCATTGACGTATGCTTCTTCACCTCACCTATTGGACCTAGGACCATCGCTCCCAGTTTGCCTGAGCCTTCAACTGGATTCCTGATGACCTTCTATCAGTCTTATCCTGGACATTGCGTTGGCCTGGGACCTTGCTCAAGATCTGCTGCCATCTTCTTGTTGGACATTCCACATTGTTCCTGGATTCCTTTTGCTCCTTCCAACCTTCAGTTCCTCATCATTTGGGGTTTCAGACTAGCCAATATATATATATACATTTTGCTCATTTTGGATTACTCTCCTTTAGTATGCCCAGAAGGACAGGCAGGTCAGTAGCCATGGATCCTCAGAGGTTCCTCCCCAAGGGTGTTTTTCCTCTCCTGCATGCTATTGGCCACACTCTCCGGAGCTGGAGGAAATAATCATACTTGTAATCATTATTTCTTTTGAGGGGTTTCATCCTACTCAACTAAGCAACCCTCCTAAGGTGGGATACAGATAAAGGCCAAAAACATCAAGTCATAACAAGTTACTCATCAGTACAAGCATCTAAGCATCATGCATATACCATCCAGTTCACATTAACTATAATCACTGACTTGCTCATGTCTATGCAGAAGTATCTAAGCACTAATCATTTCATACAACTGATACCTTGTAGGCATTGCCTACTTAGTGGTCTGCCCTCTGTATCCAAGCACAACTTATATCATTCAGCTACAATACGTAGCACAAGCACTGAGCTATGAACCACACAGAACTTGTAGTTTGCCGTGGAGCCTTTGCAAAGGAGTCTCTGACTCAAAGGTTTGTAATTCCGATATGTTCAATAAATAAATAAATAAATAAATACATAGTCTGCCCCAATTTTTCCCTACACCTCCCCCTCCCTTCCAGCTCCCACCCTCCCCCCAGATACTAAACCCCATATGCCTATCCCATGCCCTCTTGAATTATTTCACCAATTTAGCCCCCACCACTCCATCTGGCAGTCTGTTTCAGGGCTCTACCACCCTCCCTGTGAAGAAATGCCCTCTCACATTGCCCCTATATCTTTTTCCTTGCAGTCTGAGTCTGTGCCCTCTAATTCTGGGCCCCTCCTTCCTCTTAAGTAAACCCCCTTCTCCTACTTTATTGAGACCCTTTACATATTTAAAAGTTTTGATCATGTCTTCCCTTTCCCTCCTTGTCCCCAGTGTGTACAGATCCAGCTCCTTACACCTCTGCTCATATGTCTTTCCCTTCATACCTTGCACCATCTTGGTTGCCCTTCTCTGAACCTTCTCCAATGCATCTATATCCTTGTGGAGATGTGGTCTCCAGAACTGAACCCCATACTCCAGTTGCAGCCTTACCAAGGCTTTGTAAAGGGGCATTATTACCTCCCTTCTTCTGCTACCTATGCATGTCAACATTCCATTGGCCTTTACCACTGCCCTGCTACATTGGATTCCTGCCTTAAGGTTTGAGGAGACTATGATCTCCAGAAGCCTCTCCTGTTCTGTTTCTTTGATTTTCTCCCTACCTAGGGTGTACCCTGCCCATGTGTTTCCACTCCCCAAGTGCATCACAGTGCACTTTTTGGCATTAAATTTCAGTTGCCACGTCCCAGCCATGCTGTCTGCTGTCCTGCAAGCCACTCTACTCCAGGTAATCCACCACCCTTTCCTTGATTAATGCCTCCATGACCTTCCCCACCACTGATGTGAGGCTGACAGATTGGTAGTTCTCCTTCATCTCCCTACTACCTCCCTTGTGCAAAGGCACCACTTCCACCCTCTTCCAGTCCTCCATCACTCTCCCCGTATCCAGGGACAAGTTGAAGAGGCTTGTCAAGGGTGCAGTTGACTTCTCCTTCAATTCCCTGATCACTTTGGTGTGTAACCCATCTGGCCCCATTGCCTTGTCCACCCTCAATCTATCTAGCTGTGCTCTAACCTGATTCACAGTGAATGGGCTCTGATCCACCCATTTGCCCTCCTTTCCTTTTGACTTAAGCTCAGGTCCCCTACCGTCCTCCTCCTCCAAAAAGTACTTGTTTAATACCTCTGCTTTTTCACAGTCTCTTTCCAATTTTATCCCTCCCTCCCCCCTCAGTCTAACAATCTCCTGCCTTGCCCTCCTCCTCCTTCTCTCCCTCTCATATCTGAAAAAAGTTGTATCCCCCCTTTTGTCTTTTTTTGGTTATTTTCTACTCAGAATCTGCTTTTGCCCATCTGATCTTCTTCCCTGCCAGAATTCTTTTCTCCCCATACTCTTCCCTATCTTCCTCATTGAATGTCCTTTTAAATTTTCTGAAAGCCCTCCTCCTTTCCCTGACTGCCCCCACAACCTCCTTTGTAAACCAAAGCTGTCTTCTACCCCTTTTGCTCTTCTTAACCTTTTTTTATGCACATTACCGTGGCTCTCAGTACCTCTCTCTTGATACCTTCCCATAACTCCTCCACTGCCCCTATATTCACCCCACCCTCCATTGTCTCCCTTACTATCCTTCTCATCTTGTCAAAGTCCATGTCTCTGAAGTCCATGACTGTAGTACTGGTTTTACTTGTGTCCCTGCCTGCCCTAATCCTGAACCTTACCGTGCTGTGATTGCTGGTGTCCAAGGCTTTTCCCACTTGCACCTCATCCACACTCTCTCCATTTGTCAGGACCACATACAGCAGGTTGTTGCCCCTTGTCTGCTCCCTGACTAGCTGTTGAAGAAATACCCCCTACAGCGTAGCTAGTGTCTCTCTGCTCCTTGTCGATGCTGCATCTGGGATTTCCCATTCAACATCTGGGAGGTTTAGGTCCCCTACTAGTAGTAGTTCTCTTTTAGGGCCAGCCTTGTGACTGCCTGAATTAACTGTCTATTGCCCTCCTCCTCCTCCTGCATAGGTGGCCTGTATACCACCCCCAGTCATAAGGATTCTCCAGTCCTCCTGCTTAATGTTACCCACAGTAGCTCAGTCTCTCGGTCCTCCTCTTGTCCTTCAGTTACACTTATGTCTTCCCTGATGTGTAAAGCAACTCCCCCCCATTCTTACCCTCCCTGTCCCTTCTGAACAGTCTTTAACCTGGAATAGTCATTTCCCTGGTGTGTTGCTCTGTCCACCAGGTTTTGCTTAGTGCTACTATATCTAGTCCTTCATCCCCCATGATGGTCTCCAAGTCCACTATCTCCCTAAGCTCCTAGTGCTGGCTGCTAAGCCCTACCACCAGGTTCCCCCTCCATCTCCCCTTCACTTGTCTCCTTCATGCCCAACATTTTAGCACTATCCTGGGGAGGAGGCTGGTAGCCCCCCATTTCTTGTGCGTTGTGGTGCAGATCCCCCCTCCCAATCCGGTTGAAATTGTAGGTTTTTTCTATGAACTCTCCCAATTTGCTTTTTATGGTTGTGGGCAGAGCCTACAGCCATCTTGCTGTCTGTAGCTGGAAAAATGGAGGATCGTGGAACACATGCTTTGGAGTTTTCAATGTAGCCTTCCACATCTACAAATCACCATGCCAATTGAAATAAAATACTCCCTTCTTTCTGTTTAGAATGTTGGAGACATAACTCCAAGCTGCTTATCGGATGGCCATTAGGAAACTGAAACAGCCTGTTAAATATTGGTTGCCTATTAAACTGGAGATTTGTTTACCCCCTTCAAAATGCAATAACTTGCTCATTTAAATACTTACCATCTAAACATTTTCTTACTACAAACTTCAGTTGGGCAGGTATTGTCTTTCAAGAAAGATTCATAGCTCATAAATGTCACCCTTTCCCAGCAAACCTAAAAAGATTTACAGTTTTTTTAACCTCTTAATACTCTATCTGATAAGCACTGTCTCAGACATGTGACAGGTCTTCTGTGAACTATCCAAGGCGAACTATATAGCAATCGGGAGGTATTTTTTGCTATGCTTTTTGGGGAAAAAATATACTGAGCTACAGCAAGCACATGCACACACACACACACACACACACACACACACACACACACTGTACATACCATCCTCATGGCCACAACATTCCAAATAAATACTGCAATCTAATATGTTATAAAACAATAAAGTAACTGTTTATGTCAGTGAACACAGTGAAGTTCAGTTGACAGTACATTTCCTTTAAATATTTCTTATCCTAAATTTTGTGTCCTGGATAGCACAGGGGAGATGCTACATCTCATTGTCATAGGAATCTTCATTTACACATTTTTGCACTGTATTTACTCAGGATATCCCAGATTAGATGCAATATCTTGTTTTCAGTGGGGTCATGATTTTATCATTTTTAAAATGTATTAATTCAGGGTAGCCTAGTCCAGATGTAAAATATTGTTTTCAGAGTGTTCTGATTTTATGCAATGCAACATGATATTGTGTAGATATAGATCCACACTAAAAACGAGATGCCATTTCTTCTGTAAACCATCCAGGCTAAATATATAGCAATCAGTAGGCATATTCTAAGAAAACACATTGTAAACATGTATAAAAGGAAGACCACATTGAAACTGCCTCTCAGCAGATCTGCATTGTGCAAATTCATTAGAAATAATGGGTAAAAGCACTCCAAAAGCTCTCCACAGCCATTTCTGCTCTGACCAAAGGTTTTTAGTACTACCATACCCTCCCAGCTCAGGTGCAGTCTGCCTGGTGCAAATAGGCTCTCATCCCCCCATGTTGCTCCCCAGTACCCTACTAACCCCTATCCCATTTGTTCACACTACCCCGCTGACCACTCATTGAACTCCTTAATCCTCAGCCTCCTATCGCTACTTGCCTTTGGTACTGGCAACACCTTAGAAAAGGCCACAGATTTGAACCCCAGACTACTGCAGTATCTAGCGAGTGCTCTGAAGCTTGCCTGCACCTCCAACAGGCTATTTCCCACCAGGTCATTTGTTCCCAGGTGGAACATCAGGTGTGTTTTCTCATCCTGCTGTTTCCCCCTTGAGGGGATATATTGAATGAGCTCCACCGCCGTCATACCTGGCAGGCAGTCAACTATTACTAATGCTACTCTTGTTCCCTCTGCCCCCATTTAATTCCTTTTATTATAAAGTGCCCTACAAGTAGAACCCTTCTCTCTATCACCTTCTGCTTACATTTCCCTTCTATCCTTCTCCCAACCCCTTTCATCCCATTTTCTACCCTATTCTCACTATCCCCTTTGCCCATTTCATCTCCTGGAGTACTGCCTCCCCCATGCACTCCCCTTACTTCATGCCCCCCACAGGGTTTTTTCTGCTAGGCTGCCCGCCTCTGTCCCACCATCTGTGAGCTTTTTCCTTCCCCATTGATCTGCCCCTAACTGTGCCATGACTGATTTCACCAGAGGATGTCCCCCTTTCCCAGCCTTGTCTAGCACTAGCCCTTCTAAACCTGAGCATGCTGTCTCCCCCTCCTTCAGGGTTAGCCCTTTCTGGGGTGTGTCCACCCCTGCACCCCTATCCCTATGTTTACTACCCTCTTTGTTCTTACCCAAAAGGGTATCCTCTTTTCCAGTTTTCATGAGACCTCCTTCGTGATTGCTTTTCCTATTTCTCCTGGCTACTCCTCAACTCCACTTTCCTGAGTTTCTACCCCATTTAGTGCCTCTAGTGGAGCATATCTGTTTTTATGCTCTAAGCATAAAAACAGATATGCATAGGATCAGGGCATAGGGATGGGAAGAGGAGTGATGTGGGCCAGCAAGGTAGTTTGGACACCGGCACCGTGGGGGAGGAGAACAGGGATGCAGCTAAACCAGGAGAAAACAGGGGATAATGTGCTTCTGATTGGAGATTCTATCCTAAAGGGAATCAAGTGGGAGGGCAGGAGTAGTGCAGTGTGGGTAGAGTGCATGCTGGGGATGACTGCATTGGAGGTAACCCACCACATTCCCTCATGGGGAAGGGACCAGGATAAAAATGTGCATCTGGTATTCCACCTGGGAACAAATGACCTGGAAGGCAACAGTCTTATGGAGGTACAGGCGAGATTTAAGGCCCTGGCTAGATTCTGTGGTGGAAGGGGGGCTGGGCTTTAAATCTCTAGTCTTTTCGGAGGTGTTGCCAGTACCAAGGGCCAGCATGGACTGCAAGCTCAGGATAAAAGAGTTTAATGATTGGTTGGAAAAATGGAGTAGGCAGATGGGATATGGGATGTTGAGGGGCTGGGGGGACAACTTGGGAAGATGAGAGCCTCTATGCTCTGGACAGGCTACACCTCAGCAAGGATGGGTCAGCTGTGCTGAAGTGCAGGCTGAGGGAATTCTTAGAGAAGGAGTATAATTTAAACTGAATGGGGGGCTGAATTTGGAGCCATGCCATACCATGGCAGAGATGGGAGACCAAAGGCCCACCCCCCCCCAGGGAAGCAGTACAGAGGTTGGCACTGGGAGGACTGGGGGAGAGTGGAGGAAGGGGGGAAATGGTAGAAGGGCTTGGTGGTCAATGCTAGGAGTCTGGCAAACAAGATGGAGGAGTCAATAACCATCATTGCTCATGATGGGCTGGAAATTATAGCGGTCACAGAAATGTGGTGGATGGAATTTCACACCTGGGAGACAGTGACTCCTGGCTTCAGACTGATCAGGAAGGAAAAGAAGGGGGGAGGGTGTCCTTGTACATAAGGGAAGATGTGACAGCAAAAGAAGGGTGGGCGGGCGATGGGGAAACTGAACTACTGTGGGCGACAATAAGCAGAAGAATGGGAGAATCCATGAGACCGGGAGTGGTCTACAGACCCCCCCCCCCAAGGGGAAGAGCAGGATAGGAAGATGATGCAATTCATAGTGAGAATGGCCCTGAAAGGGGAAACAATATTGGTGTGTCACCTGAACCTCTCTGACGTCGACTGGACCATCCCAGAAGCAACATCGACCAGAAGCAGGGAAATTCTGGAGATGCTGCAGGGAGTGTTCCTTCATCAGTTGGTTAGAGAACCACCAAGGGGAGCAACCTACTGGATGTGGTCCTGACTAATGGGGAGAGTGTGGAGGATGTGGTGGTAGGGGAAGAGCTGGGTACTAGCGACCACAGGACCATTAAGTTTAGGGTGAAGGCAGGATAGGAAGTATGCTGAACAAGTAAAACAGTGCTGGACTTCAGGCAGGCAGACTTTAATAGGATGAGAAGGTTAGTGAGGGAAGCGGTGGAGAGTATGGGGGAAGTGAAGGAAGTAGAGGAACTATGGGGGGCTATAGAGGAAACACACACATGTAAAGGGCGAATAGAGGAAGAGAAGAAGAAGAAAGCCGCTGTGGTTCAACAGGGAGGTTGCAAGGGTGGTAGGGGCAGATGGAGGGCATTCAGGAAATACAAGGGATCGCAGAGGGAGGAAGACAGGGAGGCCTTCAGGGAAACAAGGAAGATAGCAAGGAAGGCGATTAGGAGGGAAAAGGCTGAAATGGTGAAATAGATAGTGAAGCAGGTCAAGGGGGGTAAGAAGACATTCTTCAGATATGTGAGGGATAGGAGGACGATTAGACAAGGGATCACAAGGCTCTGGGAGGAAGGAGGGGAGTCAATAGAGGATGACAGCAAGAAAGCAGAAGTACTAAACAAGTACTTCTGCTCAAATTTTACGAAGGAGGGGGAAGGTAGGGGATCAGATTTGAGGAGGGGGGCGTAGGGGTGGAGACAAGTCCTTTAGCATAGAGAGAGTCAGGGAGGAACTGGGCAGGGTGAGGGTGGACAAGACCATGGGAGTGGATGGACTGCACCCAAGAGTTATCTGGTAACTAAGAGAGGAATTGGCTGCCCCACTGGCAAGGTTATTCAATCTGTCCTTGGACACAGGAAGGGTGCCGGAGGACTGGAGGAGGGCTACAGTCATGCCAACGCATTGGGGGGGGCAGGGAAGCGAGGGAGAATTATCCTCCTGTCAGCCTCACTGCAGTGGTGGAGAAAGGTTATGGAGGCACTTGCCAGGGAAAGGGTAGCACAGAACCTGGAGGGGAATGGACTGCTAAACAACAACCAGCATGGGTTCACCAGAGGGAAATCCTGCCAGTCCAGTCAGTTAAGAAGGGGGATAAAACCTTTTATAGGTACATTAGGGAGCACAGAAAGGTTAAGGGAGGAATAGTGAAGATTAATAAGGGAGAGGGGAGGTGGGCAGAGGAAGACAGTGAAAAGGCAGAGATACTGAATGAATACTTTTGCTCAGTATTCACAAAAGAAGATGAGGAGGAGTTACCTAAACCAGACAATAGAAGCACTCTGGGTAGGGGGGTTGACACCAGTCCATTTACAGAAGAAGGAGTCCTGAAAGAACTCCTAAAACTCAAGGTGGACAAAGCAATGGGGTCTGATGGGATTCACCCCAGAATCCTAAAATAACTAAGGGAGGACCAAGTGACACCACTGACCACACTTTTTAACAAATCATGGGAGGATGGGGTGGTACCTGAGGACTGGAGGAGGGCAGATGTGATTCCCCTTCACAAAGTGGGAGCAAGGCTGAAGCAGAAACTACAGACCTGTAAGTTTGACCTCAGTGGTAGGGAAAATGATGGAATCACTTCTGAAAGAAAGAATTGTTGAGTACCTAGAGGCTAGCGGGCACAGGACCCAAAGCAGCATGGTTTTACAGCAGGAAGGTCATGTCAGATGAATCTAATAGAGTTCTTTGACTGGGTGACCAAAGTAATAGACCAGGAGGGCTGAGGATATGCTCCTATAGACTTTGCAAGGCATTGACGGTCCACACAAAATTAATAATCAAGTTAGCCAGCCTGGGGTGGGTCCCAGGGTGGTAGCCTGGGTTACAAACTGGCTGCACAACAGGACACAGAAGGTAATAGTGGGTGGAGACACATTACGAAGAAGAAGTTACTAGTGGAGTACCTCAGGGCTCAGTACTGGGTCCAGTCCTTTTTAACATCTTTATAGGTTACATTGCAGAGGGTCTGGAGGAAAGGTATGCCTCTTGCAGATGATACAAAGATATGTAACAGAGTTGATACATAAGGGGTAGAAAGGATGAGAGGGACTTGTCAAGGTTGGAGGAATGGTCAGACATATGGCAACTTAGATTCAATGCAAAGAAGTGCAGAGTAATGCACCTGGGAAACAAAAACCCAGGAGAAGAGTACACAATAGCAGGGGAGGTACTAACAACAACAAAAATGGAACGGGAAATGGGGGTAGTCATATCAGATGATCTAAAGGTTGGTAAGCAATGTGAGAAGTCAGTAAGGAGAGCCGGGGTATACTGGGATGCATAGAAAGGGGCATCACAAGTAGAAAAAGGGAAGTGGTTATCCCTCTGTACAGACAGTTGGTGAGACCCCATCTGGAGTACTGTGTGCAGTTTTGGAGACCTCATCTATGCAAGGACATAGGCAGGATGGAAGCAGTCCAGAGGAGGGCAACTAAAATGGTGCAGGGTCTGCATCGGAAACCATATGAAGAGAGACTGAGAGAGCTTAATATGTATACCCTTGATGAAAGGAAGGACGGGGACATGATAGAAACGTTCAAGTACCTCAAGGGAATCAACAAAGTCCAGGAGGGTAGCATCTTTTAGAAAAGAGATGTGTAAGAACAAGGGACACAATTTAAAAGATAGAGAGGGGACGGCTCAGGGTAATACGAGGACATTTTTTTCACGGAGAAGTGGTGGATGCGTGGAACTGCCTTCCTGTGGAGGTTGTTGGGCTAAACAGTGGGGGAATTCAAACATGCATGGGACACAGACACAAGGCAATTGTAGTGGGGGGTGGCAGGAAGTAGGCTGTTGGTTAACTAGAATCTGCAGCTTATCCAGTAGGTAGGGAAATAGGCAGACTGGGTGGGTCAAGTGGTCCTTATCTGCTGTCAAAGTCTATGTTTCTATGTTAATAGAATTCTACGAGTGGGTGACCTGGGAAATAGATGGGGGGGGTGGACGTGGCCTATCTTGACTTCAGTAATGCCTTCGACACTGTCATCCACAGAAGACTGGTCAATAAACTGGGAAGCACAGGGGTTGGGGACAAGACAACTAGATGGGTGAAAAACTGGCTAGCAGACAGTACCCAGAGGATGGTTATAAATGGGGTGCACTCTAGGATGGGGAGGGTGACAAGCAGGGTGCCCCGGGGTCAGTGTTGGGACTGCTCCTCTTCAGTATCTACATATGTGACATAACAGACAGACTGGAGGGACAGATGGCACTCTTTGCAGATTATATGAAAATCTGTAACAAGGTGGACACTGAAGGGGGGTGGAAGACATGAGATGGGACCTGAGGGCACTGGAGGAGTGGACAGAGACCTGGCAGCTAAACTTCAACATTAAGAAGTTTGCTGTCATGCATCTGGGACACAAGAACCAGAGGGCAGGTTACAAAAGAGGAGTGAGGAGATCAGGACATCAGAGCAGGAGAAGGACTTAGGTATAGTAGTCACAGTGACCTTAAGGTGGGGAAACAGTGCACCAGGGTGATGGAGAAGGCATATGGGATGCTGGCAAGTATAGGCAGGGGAATCACTAGCAGGAGGAGGGGGAGGAGGAGGAAGTCCTGGTGCCCCTGTACCAAGCTATGGTGAGACCACACCTTTAATATAGACTACAGTTCTGGAGGCCTTACTTGTGCAAGGACATAGATCTGATCGAAAGGGTTCAGTGAAGAGCGACAAAGATGGTGCGAGGGATGGAAGGCATACCATATGAGTAGAAATGCAAAGAGCTGGGGCTGTACACACTAGAGACCAGAAGGGAGAGAGGGGACATGATAGAGGTCTTCAAATATGTTAAAGGTATAAATAAGCTGGGCTCGGGGAGTTTATTCCAAATGAAAAAGGACACCATGACAAAGTGGCATGGCCTGAGACTACAGAGAGGACACTTCAGAGGGAATGTGAGAAGGCAGTTCTTCACAGAGAGGATGGTGGTGGCTATCTGGAATGGGCTTCCGGATGAGGTTGTGGGGTGGAGACAGTGGCAGGATTCAAGAGGGCTTGGGACAGGCACAAGGAGTCACCAGGGAGTGGGGTGGGTAACCAAGGAATGAGACAGGTAGTTTAGCATGGGGAAAAGGGCAGACTGGTTGGACCATGGGGTCTTTTTCTGCTATCAAGTTCTATGATTATAAGCTCAATGCCTGTATCCCTCTGGCTGGTGCTCCTTCCCTTACTTCCTCCCCCCTTGTCCTCTGTTCAGGCTTTGGACCTTTATACTTTATCTCCTGACATTCCCTCTGGTTTCTCTTGTGTCCCTTGCCACTTCTATCTGGGATTTCTGTAGCTCCACTAGTGCCATCCCCTACCCCTCCTTCCTTGCTTCTGTACTCCTTTGTTTTCCTCCAGTCCCCATCCCATCTTCCCCTGCCTGTTGCTGTGTTTGCTTCTTGTCCCTTACAGCTCACCCTTGTATCGCTCCTTGTACCCCCACAGTTCCCCCTCTAATCACTATTTCTCCCTCAGCAGAACCCCTCCTGTCTTTCCTTCTACTACTCTCCCTTTCCCAACTTAGCATCCATCTCAGCCACCTCACCTCCTCCTTTAGCTGTGCAAGCTGCCTACATACCATGCAACCCCCCATTTTCCAAACTATATCCAGTAACATGGCCGACCCACAACCAGTGCATCCCACCACCCTCCCAAAGATGCCCCCAGCCCTTGTAGCCTGGCGACCATGCCTTGGACCCACCTTCACCCTGCTCTATTGGCCCCTCCAATTTTTTTGCCCCTCCATTTTCCCTATAACCTATCACAAGCTTTAGATTTCAGGCCCTAGGGTGAAATTCCCCCATTCAAAATACCAGTATCCAGCCCCTGTGGCTTTAGATTCCAGACCCTGAAACTCCTGCGGCTTGAGAGTTCAGGCCCTGAAGCAACTTCCGCATTCTATGTACCAGACACCTCAATACCTTATAAATAGTACCCTTGGGTCATCAGACCTGGCTTGCATCACTGAGACCTGGCTGGAAGAATGCTGGCCCAATTTTGGAGGTGGCGGTTCCGGTCGAATTCTCGGTGATACACCGCCTGAGGTTGAACCGTAGGGGTGGGGGTGTTGCCATTTGTTTTAGAATGGAATTGGGCCTCGTAGATGCACTAGTGGGGGTGACCTGATCCTTTCAGTGTATCTTGGGTGCATGTGTGGGGTGCAAAACTCTTCTCATCTACCGACCACCCAGGGATGGGAAGCAATTTTGTTGACATGGTGTTGGAGTCACCCAGAGTGATGGTGCTGGGCAACTTCAATGCCTGGATCGACAATGAACTCTCGCATTTTGAGCAAGACTTCCTCCAACTGATGTATTCATTGGGCTTCACGCAGGTGGTTTCCTCTGCAACTTATACTTTGGGTCACTCACTGGACCTGGTCTTCCTACTGGGTACAGAGAGCACCAACCTGGTGGTGAAACCAGTCTAATGGTCTGATCATTGCACTATCAGGGTTCAAAGTCCAGGCGCTCCCTTATAGGGCTGCCCCTTTGGAGATGGTTCAGTACCTACCATTAAGGGGTTTGACCCCAGATGGCCTGATGGCGCTGCTGGACCTATCAGAATTTCCCAATGCAAGCTCGTATCCAGAGAATTTACTGCAGGTCTATAACAAGGTCGTGGTGGCAGCTCTGGATTCCATATCTCCAGTCTGTGTTCACCCCCTCTCCCTTCTGCCTTGGTGCCCATCATTTTATGGGGCCATGAGGGAGATGAGGAGGGCTGGGCGAAGGTAGGAACATTGCTGATGGAAGTCTGGCCTTGATGCCGACAAGCTTAGATTGATGGCACATTATGCGGACTATCAATCGGTGATCTCCCATAAGAAGGCAGAGTTCCTGTCAGGGGAGATTACTGCTGCACAGAATCAACCGGCTCAACTCTTCAGAATGTGGACAGACTGTGCAGTCCAGCCTGTCTGCAGTTACGGAGAGCTTTGTCACAGGAGAAATGTGATGAGTTTGCTTGCTTCTTTGCAGATAAGATTGTTGACATCAGGGCAAAGATCAGCTCAGCTTGCTCCAATGGTGGTGGCAGTGATCAATGGGAGGTCACAACACCTCAGTCTAGTTGGTTGACTTTTGATCAGGTGGTGATCTCGGATGTCATGGTGGTCATGCAGAACATGCGGCTGACCTACTGTGGTTTGGACCTGGGCTGTACCTGTCTCCTTGTGGGATGTGTGGAGGTCATCGGCCCGGTTCTAGCTGATATTGTCCGGTGCTCATTAGAGACTGGGGAGTTTCCTGACTCCCTGAAGGAGGTGGCAGTGACTCCACTCCTCAAGAAATCTTGCTCGACCTGGATTGTCTCACTAACTACAGACCTGTCTCTAACCTCTCTTTGTGGGGAAAGTTATTGAGAAGGTGGTCCTGCTGCAGCTGGAGGATTGTCTTGCCATCCATGACATCTATGACCCCTTCCAGTCAGGATTTAGGAAGAGGCATAGTACTGAGACTGCTCTTGTTCGGGTGTTCAATGACTTCCTTATAGCAAGAGATTGGAGGAGCTGTTCCATCTTGGTCCTCCGTGATCTCTCCACGGCATTTGACATTGTGGACCATGGGATATTGCTAGAGCACCTGCAGTTGATCTGTGGACTGGCAGGTACAGTCCTCAGATGGTTTCAGTCCTTTCTTTCTGGCAGGTTTCAGAGAGTAGTGTCGGGGATTTATTCCTCTGACACATTCTTCCTGCCGTGTGGGTTCCTGCAGGGCTTAGTGCAGTCTCCCATGTTGTTCGTGGTGTATATGTTGCCTCTGGGGGACATTATAAGGTGGTATGGGCTGAGTTTTTACTGCTATGCAGATGATACTCAGGTGTACATGTCCTTTGTACCTGAACAGGATACAGCGGTCTCAGTATTTAACAACTGCCTATCCGAGATCCAAGACTGGATGAGTTCCAACTGGTTGAAACTGAATTCTGACAAGGTTGTGGACCTGGGTCACCGAGTACAGTGGTCTTCGTCAGGGCAGGCAACTGGTCTTGTGCTGGGTGGCTGCCAGCTGAGGACCTCTGAACGGGTGTGAGTCTGGACATTATTTTTGATGAGGGGCTGACCCTAAATGCTCAGGTGTCATCTGTTGTCAAGACAGCATTCTACCATCTGAGGAATATCACCCTGATTAAGCACCTGGTTCTGCCCTATGATCTTCCGACATTGGTCCATGCCTTTGTGACCTCCAATCTGGATTACTGTAACTCCCTTTACCTAGGTATTCTGGGGGTTGATATCCGCCAACTGCAGATAGTGCAGAATGCTGCAGCCAGGTTACTAACTGGGCTTTCTTGATCCAGCCATATTACACCTGTGCTGCGCGAGCTGCATTGGCTACCAGTTTGGTGGAGGATCAATTTCAAGATAAGTTTACTGACATATAAAGCCCTACACAAACAGGGACCATACAACTTGCAAGAGCTTCTGTGTCCCTATTGCCCCTCCCGTCTACTCCGCTCCACTGATAAGGGATTGCTAGAGATTCCCAAGGTTCGGTTGAACACATCTGGCACTCAAGCTTTCTCTTATGTAACCCCTACCATGTGGAATTCTCTACCTCATCTGGTTCAGGAGTGCCTGACTGTGGAGAGCTTTAAAGCTGCACTGAAAACCTATTTATTTAGTCTTGCTTTTCCTTAATTTGATATGGATGATTTTAGCTGCTATTAGCTGAATTGTAATTATTTATGGTCTCATTCTATTTTAATTGCTTATTTATTGTCAAAGTGCTTTGATACTTGTGAATTACACTCTACAAAAAAAGTTTATTATTGTTATTGTTATTATTACTAAAAACACAGTACTTGAACTTTAGATTTCAGACCCAGAGATTCCCTTATAAACAATACCCTAAAAACACAGTACTTGAGCTGTAGATTTCAGACCCAGAAATTCCCACGATTATCTCCTAGTTCCGCAGAACCATTTATAACCATAGAAGCCCCATAAATGTCACAGGATCTTAGTTCCGAAGATTATGAGCACTATAGAAGTCCCAGTTTTACCACAGTACCCCAACTCTGCCACATAAATTCCACAGTACCTTAGTTCTGAAGTTCTGAGCACCATAGAAGTCCCAAAAATATGCCACAGTACCTGAGCACAGAAGAAAATTAGCTCTGAAAGAAAGCCTCAATGTCATAGCTCCTTTGTAGTTGTTTCTGTGCCACCTACTAGCACTGGAGACATCCCCTTCTCCAGCTTGGATGTCTCTGCCCCCTCAGCTTTTCTTTTACCACCCTACAGCTCTACTCCAACCCCTGCCCTGACATAAGTGGAGAAACCACTTACAGGGTGTGGTTTATTCAGGTCCATTTAATATGGAGGCAGTACGGGGTGGGCAGTTAGGACAAACAACAGGATCTTTTGCTCCTCTGGTGAGCAACTGGGTCCAGGCTTTAAACAGCCCAGCCGCAAGTTCTAAATTTACGCCCTTTGCTTCCTCCTTCTCCTATTGACTCCAGCAGGATCCTTTCTGCTGGCCACCTCCGCTGATTTACTTCAATGCTGCTGAAGTTCCCCACTGCCAATGTGGCCACTGAAGTTCCTGCTGCTGCTGCGGCCACTGAAGCTCCCCACCGCATGTGCGGCTAGATTCCGCAGCTACAGCTGCCTCCCCCGAACTTGCGGCATGGCCGATAAAAGTTCCAACAACAGGATCTTTTGCTCCTAATAGTAATTATAATTCTAATAGTAATAATAATTACTCAGGCGGTAGCAATAAAGCAGGGAGCAAGGGGTAAGGGGGCTAAATTCCCATCTAGATAATAGGGGAGGATAGCATTAAACAGGGCAGAATGGATGGACTGTCTTTTTCTGCCAACATTGTCTACAGTATGTGTTCATGTAATATGTGTTAATACAGGAGATAGGGACACATTTCTGAAAGCCAATACAACCAAAAATGCAAATCAAACAATTTACAATGCAAAATACTCAATTTGTGATTTATGCAATGTGGTGCAATTGCAACATCTTTTACACTGGTAGAACTATTTGGCCTCTGACGGTACTGACCCAGGAGCATGTCAGAGACATAATATAAATAGCAATATGGCCAATGCATTAGAACATACAAAGAAGCCAGCAGAAGAAGGCCATTTGGTCTATCAAGTTTGCTCGTATTGCATGGTCCCCATCTTGAGCTACTTTCCTTGCCCTCCCCCCTCACTCCTCCCATCCTTCCTACCCATAATCCTTACCTTCCCCCTATGCCTATCCCAGCCTCTCTTAAAGCTGCACACTGTCTTCAATGAGATGACCTCTTCTGGCAGCGCATTCCAAGTGTCCACTACCCTCTCTGTGAAGAAGTGCTTCCTGATCTTCCTCTTCAACCTCCCACCATCCATATTAAGACTGTGCCCCCTTGTGTTATGGTTGCCACTCAGCTTAAAGAGACTCTCCTTGTCAACCTTATTTATCCCTTTCAAGTACTTAAAGGTCCTTATCATGTCTCCCCCCCCCCCGTATTTCAGGGAGTACATGTTCAGTGCCCTCAACCTCTCCTCGTATGCCTTACCCTGCTGACCCGCTATCATCTTTGTAGCCCTCCTCTGGATTGTCTCCAGCAGGTTAATGTCCTTTTTGAGGTGTGGGCGCCAGTACTGAACACCATTCTCTAGGTGCAGCCTTACCAGTGACCTGTACAAGGACAGTATAACATCCTCGCTCCTAATACTGATCCCCCCAGATAGCATCCCAGCATCTTGTTTGCCTTTGCTGCTGCTTTCTTGCACTGCATGGAGTGCTTCAGGTCACTAGTGATCATCACTCCCAGGTCCTTCTTCTCCTCTGATGCAGATACTCGGACTTCACCCAGGTAGTGCTCTGTCCTGGGATTCTTGGGTCCAATATGCATAACTTTGCATTTCTTGGCATTGAAGCCAAGCTGCCAGATCCTGAACCACCTCCCCAGCTTTTCCAGATCTTTCTGTAGGTCCTGTATCCCTTCAGCTGTGTCCACTCTCCCGCAGAGCTTGGTGTCATCCATGAATAGGCACATTTTGCCCTTAATGCAGTCCACAATGGCATTGATGAAGACACTGAACAACACTGAATTGAACATCCTGTAAAAATATAAAGACATAACATGGCAAAACTGGTTATGTATGGGCCACTACTGATTTTTTATCCCTACACTCTTCTGTTAGACAGGCGTAAGGTTCAGAAGATGTACAGTACATTATTACTTCATTCCTGGCACAAGGGAAACTGAGCCACTAATTCCTTCTACAGGCATTGGAATTTGTTTTAACAAGCCATTTATTTGTGTTTGACCAAACAATTCTACACTCAGATGTGGTATGGTGATGGGAGCCTTGATAGCCCCCTGTATGCTAATTTGTTTTTGGGTTTGTGGGAGAATCAGATTATCTATAATCTGAAACATAACAAATACTCTATTCATGACAAAAACTGTAAAATGATTCTGATATATAAATGATATTATATGTACAGTACATGGAATGGCTTGAAGGCTGAATCTGAAGAATTCATGATAATGAATAACAAAAATACATTGAATCTATCCTGTATATTCTCTGTTCAGAATCATGAGATTAATGTTTTGGATCTTACCCTTATAGGAGATCCAGGTAAAAAAGTTTAGAGCAAGGAGTACAGATAAGAACATGCTACCAATTTTTTTTTGAGAGCAGACAGCACACACACACACACACACACACGAAAACTACAGAGTAAGGTACCATATAGCAACTGTTAAGGATACGATGCAATTGTTTGGAGACCAAAGAATTTGAAAAACAAGCACAAGAGATGAGTTTCAGGTTTAAAGATATGGGATATTAAGGTAGTGTGTTAGATGAAGCCTTAGAGAATGTCAAGAGTATAGAAAGACATACTGTAAAAGATGACTGCAATATTCGTGTAACATTTAACATACAATGCAACTCCATAACAGGCAAAGTGGGAAATGCAGTGCACAAATTATGGCCAGTATTACTTAGTGAGGCCAAATCTTAAAACAGACATTGTAGAATAAACCTAGGGTCAGTTTTACAAAGGCTTCTAATTTGGGAGAAACTTTAATGCCTGTTATTTTCTAACAATGTTATCAATATGCCTATGAATTGACTACCTAACCAACTGATGGGATTTCACAGATGCGGAACATGCAATGTCTGTCAATACAGCAGACAGGGACACATTCTTGAAAGCCCGCTCAACCAGAAAAAGATGCAAATCAAACAAATAATAGCACGCAATATTCAATTTGTGGTTTACGCAATACAGTATAATGTCAATATGGTGCAATGACAGTATGGTACAATGACAGTATGGTACAATAACAGTATGGTACAATGACAATATGGTACAATGACAATATGGTTACACTGGTAGACCTATTAGGCCTCTGAAGGTGTGCATTCAGGACCACGTTAGAGCTGTTTTTAGTAGTAATATGGCCAGTGCTCTGGGTACATACTGTCATGCCAAATATTCTTAAAATTCAAGTACAATTAAATTCATGGGTATGGAGCATGTACCCCCACTTAAACATGGAGGGAAACGCACCTGTATCTTATTGCAGAAAGAAATGTGATGAATGGTTCAGTTCGATTTTTTTTCCCTACAGGGTTTAAATGATGTAATGGATTATATCCCCTATTGGGGGTAACATAACGTATGAATATAGGATGGTTATGAGAAAATATGTTTTAACTTTTGATAATTCCTTGTAATTAAGAAAGGGAAAACTGAAATCAAATTGAGGTTTTAAATGATGAACTGCTATCTTTCTGTTGAGGTATTGTAGTTACATGATGTCCCACAGATTTCATTTTGCAATCTTTGGATGCAGATAAAGAAAAATGTCCAAGTCATGAGAGACTGGTCTCACAACTACCAAGTTCTAGGCCATTCCTTGGAAATCTGTTTGATGTGATATTTCTTTGACTTGATTTAATTCATTAAAGACTCTATAATTTTCCAGTAAATTCTATATCTGAAATGAAAATCCTCTTTAGTCTTAGAAAGAGTAGAAGTTTGATAGTATTTTAATATTGTGCTCAAAAACAACTAGAGTTCAGGACCTGCATGAACAGATGTAGACACCACTTTTCCATTGAAGCCCTGCTGAGCTGGTGGTAGCAGCATCAGCTGTTCATGCAGTGCACATGTTTTGACCATGCCAGTCCCAGCTCCACGGTCTATCCATTTGGTCAGAAAATTGTGCTCTCAAACTCTTGCCCTACTATAGCTGTGGGCATTGAGGCCAGAACTGGTGCTTCCCTCCTACATTTGATCTAAAAGTACCTAGGGTGGCCCCAGCAGAGCCAGCAGCAGAGCACGAAGGTATGTAAAACAAAACAAAACAAAACAATGGAGGTGTATGTGTATTAGTGTGTATGTATATGTGTATTATGTGGGGTCCAGATTTACTAATGACATCCCATCAGAATGCCCCCGAATCAGTGGAATTTTATTTATTTATTTTATTTGTAATTTTTAACCAAGAATGGCACACTGAGTTATTATAGCTTGTTTCCAGGTGTGTCCTGGGGAGGTTACTTGTATGAACCTGTTTTATTGATGTGGACCGAGGAAAGTCCCCTACTCCTGCCAGTAGGGGGCCGTGCTGGATGGTGGGCAGGTAGCCAAGATGACTGACCCAGGAGGTGGAGGTGCAGGAGCTAGCTGCCAGAATGTATTGGAAGGTGCTGATAATGTTATTTTTGTGAGTTCTATGGAGATTTCACAGTCAGTTTCTAATGTTATGGACACTGCTATTATTCCTGAAGAGGTTGTTTCTGAACCTGCCACACAAACAATAGATATACTGTAGATGCAATGGAGAGGGTACCTGTGCTATCTGCAGCAGTTCGTCCAGTACTGGAAGCCAAAGCACAAGCAGTCAGGAATGATGCTGGCAGCAGATCAACTGGAAAGACAGACTTTATTGCTACAACTGCTGGCAGAGGAAAATGCTGCTCTTCATATTGAAGTTAAGGCTCACTGCTCTCTGTCACAGTCTGCAGATGCAGATGTGAACCCAAGGAAAATAAAACATGCTTCTGGTACATCCCAGGAGATTACAGCACCTGGAACATAGATTGAAAACTGTCAGATCAAAAAAATGGAGACATTGTCTGCGAACAGAGCCCTTGGTCTCCTGAATCAGCCCTGCAGGACGGATGCAATCTCAGGACAGAGCCAGATGGGAGGCTTGAGTGACACTGGCAGCAGATTTAATTATTCAAACTGCCAAAAACACTTTACTAACTACACAATCTCCTGAACGCTTGAAATATGCAAGGTCTTTTGTTGCAAAAACTGACAAGCAGATCGCCAACTTGACAGCAGAGCTGGCCATGCCAGCAGGAGTGGGAGCGCAGGCAACACCAAGTACAGGTGTTAGAGTGGCAACTCCCAGAGAAAACTCTGCCTCAGGTAATTATAATGTTTCTGTTGAATTCAGCACAGGTATTTCTAAAATAATGGAGAAGTCTTTATAGAGCAATAATTTGGCTGATGGTACACAGTTCCACAGTCTGGACGTCACCTTAACCAGCCCTAGTAAACTGACAAATTTGGCCTCTGTACCTCAAGTTACTCACTCACTCACTCACTCACTCACTCACTCTCACTCACACAGGCTCTAGAGACAGAACCTGGCATTGAGAGAGAGGAATACCACCAGAATGTTTTTTGATGGTACAGCCAGAGCAGCAGAGCATACTGTTAGTGTAGTATCAAATAATAAAGACATGACTGGCAATATTGATTATAGGGAATCTACAGTCACTCCACTACCAGCAGCTCACTCATCCATTTCATGGGTGGAAAATAATGGATAATCTTGAAGTTGGGCCCTATTCTGCAAATTTCCCAGCTGCTAAAGCCTTTAACCAACAACAGTTTTTTAGTTTCTAGTCGGATGCTGATGGTCCCTGTAATGTACAAACAAATTCAACTGGCCCAAATAAAATGAGAGCAAATTTCAAAATGTCAGACCTTTTTACCAGTCTGGGAGCACCAGTCAAAAGATGGAACACAGTCCATTTAAAGTATAAAGGTAGACTAGACACACCTCTGGATCGAGTTTATGTAATGCTGAAATGGTACCTGGTTAGATGAGAGCTACCAGAATAGCACCACACTGTACGGCACTAGTCTGGTAGGCGCTGACACAGACAGTGACTGGGTTTTCACAGTGCTTGCTGTAAGTGCTCCCCTAGTTGATGTCCATGGTCCTGAACACAGGACAAAGGCTGCAGGGAACTGGAGGCTGGCCAAGCTGCTCCCATTGTGTGGAGGGCTGCGATATGGAGTAGCTCTGCCAGTGGCAGTGAAGACCAGGATCAGAGACAGTGCTACAGTTATGGACCCGGTGAACCTGGGGGATGCACAGGAGGGAGACGCCGCTCAGGAAAAATTAACATCTCATCACATGGAGTTCCCACAGGGAGGTCAGGAAGGTAGATCCTTACTCATCTCCACTGAAACAGGACAGAATCAGTTTACATCTATGCCCCCCCCCCAGGATGATTTCCAGATTATGTGTGTGCATGTGTGGGGGGCACAGTTCAATATTTCCACCAAAGTCTAAAATGGCAAAGAAAGACATGATGGAAACCAGAAACACTTATTATTAACACTGATCCTACAAGGTCATACTAAAGAGGAAGAAGGGGATTCCAATGCCTCCTCAGTGGCATCCTCACAGGAGGACTGGCTCAAAAAACATGGCCTTGGGGACCATCCATATGGCCCATTGGGAATGATTCCTGCTCCGTGGTGGCTATTTTGTTCAAATCCATTAATATTAAAGTCCAACAGCCTGAACAGCCAGAAAGAAGCACTGCAGGGTGCCACAGTGATAGTTCAGTCCATATATATCAAGCAAGTTTTAACAACACGCCAAACTGGTATGAGCGAAATAGAGATAAATAATGCAGAGAGAAGTCAGATGTTGGACAGCAGGATAAAATGAACTCAACATGAAAAACAGACCCTGATACACTGGCTCTTTAATGTAGCAGGTATGTGCGATAGTCGCACATGTGCCTTGTGGCCATGATACTCACACATGTGCACGGAGTGCATAGCCACCATCTTGGACATAGCAGACTCTATCACGCAAGTGCATCATGGCCACGATACTCATGCATGAGCAATAACTCACAGCAGCCATCTTGAGTATGGTGGGCTCTTGCTGAATGACGGGTGGTATGAAACAGAAAAAATCGTGTGGTGGGAGGCAGGGAAGGGAGAAGAAGTAAACACAGTGGTCTACTGTGTTGAGACAGTGGAGTGCTTCAACTAGCAGTATGATTGTGCTTCAGTTCCAACATTTTGTGTTATTTTGTTCAGAATCCAGTGAGGTGAGCTGCTTTTCTGTGATAGCAAGATGTCTGCAGAGCTACACCCTGCAGCCATAAAAAAATGACATGAAGTCCTTTCTGTATGATAGAGCAAGATCGCTTAAGGCTGAACAAACCGTAAGAATGCAAGGTACTAAACAATCTGTAGATACTTTTAAAGGATGTCAGGAGTGAGTTACCAATAAAAAATTCACTGCATTTAAAGACCAGGGGGGTAAAGCACATACAGTTTCCAGACACTTCAGTGGTCATATTTGATAAATTACATGCTTGGTTTGGAGAGCCCCTAGAGGTGGAAGATAGTATTTATAGTTATATTATTAGTCATAGTAGTAGTAATAGTAGTAATTTTTATTCATAAAAATCAAGACCAGGGATAAAATACTCCCTTGAGCAAAGCTCATTTCCAGGGAGGTCCCTTGCCATACAAACAATGTTTCATGAAAAAAGACATTATGTTTTTCATTCAAACACTACAAACAGAGAAACAAATCATCTTAAATTAAATACATCACATGCATACAAATAGTTAAGCTGAATCGATTACATGATTAACAAATATAAAGATAAACAATTTACGCATAATACACATAATAAAAATCTACATTGACAGTCTGGACACTCTTTACAGATTACAGTTTTCATCAGTATCAGTGTCCTGCCCAAGGCAATGTATATTGAAGCATATATAGCAGTTGCCAGCTAGTTTTAGTCAACAAATTACTGCCCCAGCCCTCAATCTCCCAAGTCATGTAATCTCTCCTGAGCAGCAGGGTAATGGAGCGGTCAGCTGCTCCAACATCCAATTTTTTAAGTGGCATGGTTTATTTAGGGAATCTTTCTTCTTCAAAACTGCAGGGATAGCATTCCAAAGTATTGCCTCTCTATATGGAAGTGCAGCCCTACCAATCTCCAAATTAAAGATTTGAACACAATATTCCAGGCCTGATAAAGATCTAAGACCTTGCCTATGAGCCCTGATCTGAAACAGTTTTAAAGTGTAGCCTGGAAATTTTCCCTTCCAAACTTTAATCATAAACTGCAGGAGGTTAAAATTCCTTCTGTCCTGTGGTCGAAGTCAATTTAATTTAGTATACAACTCACAACGGTGAGTTCTTCTGGGTGCATCAAGGACGTAGCAAGCCAGTCTGCTGTACATAGTATTCAGCCTGTCAAGCTGCATCCCCGAGGCCCCTGTATGCAATAAGTCGTCATATTCCAATGTTGGTGCTATCACTGAGTTAACAGTCCTTAAACACACTTCAGTTGACATGCCTTGTTTCAGATTATAAAGCACTCCTAGCTTCTTATTAGCATTATTTATTATCAAGTCAATGTGTGCATCCCATTTTAATAAACTATCTAACCAGATTCAGAATGTATACCTGGTAACCTGCATTACTTTGATTGCATCCAAAGTTTGGATATCTAAAGAAGCATCTTTTTCAGATGTTGATGGCTTACCTAAAAGCAATGATGTACTTTTGTCATTAAGTATTAACATATGAGATATGACTTTTAAAGTACTCCTGAATTTGTTTAAATGCAAACTGTAATTTTTTGTTTATGTACTCTACGGTGTACCCTGCCACATATACCACTGTATAATCTGCATATGGATGGTATTTAATATCTGGGTCAGAAAAATGAAACTTAATAACATTAATATTAAACAAAAGTGGTGCTAATATTGAGCCCTGTGGAAACCCAGATTTTATAAGGGCTCATGATGACCTATACAGTCCCATTTGTATCTGCTGTTTATGTTCTAGTAAACAGGTTTTAAACAAGTTGAGCTCAGGGCCTCTGAGACCAGTTTCATTGAGCCTGGCCAAGAGAATCCCATGGTCTAGCATATCAAACGCTTTTAGTTTTTGTTGACCGGGTAAGTGCACTAGACAAATCCTGCCTATTTTCAGGCACAACTCGGGGGGAGGGGGATACAGATGAATGCCAACTGACCTTGAACCAGATTAAGCTGTTGGTGGTATGTTTAGTGAATGAGGGAAATTTGGCGAGGACACCGGGGAAATTCCCCTACTCTTTTCGATAAGTGCCATGGGATCTTTAACGTCCACTTGAACTACCACCAATCCGGGCAGATGGAACCTCGGTTTAACGTCTCATCTGAAAGACGGCACCTCACAAGTGCAGCACCCCTCTCATGCTGCACTACTGGGATATTAACCCAAATGCCAGATGTGGGAACTGAACCCACAGCCCTCTGATCTCCCGGCCTCAGAGGCGAGTGTGCTACCTACTGAGCCACCGATACTGATAGATCTATAAATAAAGCACCCACAAGCATTCTCCTGTCAAGGTTGTAGGTCACTTACTATTTTAGTTAGAACTGACCGAATACTATGGAGCGATCTAAACCCTGATCGATGTTGATTGACCATATTACTAGTCTCCAAGAATGCTTTTAGTTGCCCTGAAATTAATCTCTCAAAGATTTTTGAAATTTGAGGAAGCAAGGATATCGACTGACAATTGATGATATCCTGCCTAGAGCCTACCTTAAATACTGGTATCACCTTTGCTAACTTCCAATCCTCTGGAAATACACCAGTCTTGATGGAGAGATTAAATATACAGTATATGAAAGACGGTAGGCAATACAGGGGGCTGCACATTTCAGCAGTCTTGAAGGGATTCCATCTAAACCTGTTGATTTAATTATATCAAAATTTAACAATTCCCCTCTAACCTCAGCTATGCTAATTGTATTAAAATGGACGATGATGAACAGCTGGTTCCCGCAAATCCACTTCAGACTGATCTATTTCCTATTAATAGCAACTATGGGGGGTCTTAGTACTTAATGGTGCAGTATCCATTTCTACAAAATAATTATTAAAAGTGTTTACAGTGTCATTACCCACAGGAACCCGTTGACCATTTAGTTGGAATTTGCCTACATGAATACTTTTATCCATCAACCTTGCCATGATATTCCAGAAAGTTCTGGGATGCTGTTTAATATTATTATCTCATTTTAAATGGAGATAGTTTTGTTTAGTTAATCTTCAGTCTTGATTATATTTATTTTGTGCTATGTGTACAATTGCCAATCATTGTTTAAGCCTGTGTTTTTGGCTTTGTGACATTTTTTATCTTGTGTTTTCTTAAGCTTGTGCAAGTTCGCATTATAGCAAATGGCACTTGTTTTTTTTAGCTTTTCTGTTTCATGTGCATGTGTTATATAAACTTAGAAGTTGTTAGCAGAAAAGGCCCAGCAGGCCCATCCAGGCTGCTCATTTTCCCTACCTTTTATGGTGGCTGGTACCAATAGTTGGTCACCAGCTTAAGCCATTCCTTCCCATCACTATGTTCCCCTTATTCCTGTCCCATGCATGTTTGAATCCCACCACAGTGCTCACTCCCACCACACCCTGGGGCAGGCCATTCCATGCAGCCACCACCCTCTCAGTGAAAAAGAACTTCCTCTCATTTCCCCTTATGTGGCACCCATCCAATCTCATATCATGACCCCTTGTTCCAGCACTCTTTTTATACTGGAAGATACTTTTGCCTTTCACCTTATTTATGCCCTTGAGAAACAAAGAAAAATAGAAACATAGACTTTGACATAAGATAAGGACTGCTTGGCCCACCCTGTCTGCCAATTTTCCTACCTATTGGATAAGCTGCAAATCCTAGTTTTCCCAACAGCCTACTTCCTCCTACCTCCCACTAGAATTGCCCTATGTCTGTCCCATGCATTCTTAAATTCCCCCACTGTTTTTGACCCCACAACCTCCTTAAGAAGGCTGTTCCATGTGTCCACCACCCTCTCCTTGAAACAATACTTCCTCAAGTTGCCCCTGAGTTGTGCCCCCCTCTATCTTCAAATTTTGACCCCTTGTTCTTGCACATCTCTTTTTCTGAAAGATGCTACCCTCTTGGACTTTGTTGATTCCTTTGAGGTACTTGAAAGTGTCTATCATGTCCTCCCTCTCCCTCCTTTCCTCGAGGGTATACATATTAAGCTCTTTTAGTCTGTCTTTGTATGACTTCTGGTGCAGACCCTGCACCATTTTAGTTGCCCTCCTCTGGACTGCCTTCATCCTGTCTATGTCCTTGTGGAGATGGGGTCTCCAAAACTGCACTCAGTACTCCAGATGGGGTCTCACCAAGGTACTTGAATGCCTCAATCATGCCCCGTTGCTCCCTCCTCTGTTCCAGTGTGCACATGTTTAGGTCCTTTAAGCTATCCTCAGATGTCTTGTTCTGTAACCCCTGCGCCATCCTGGTCACCCTCCTCTGCATTGTCTCCATCCTGTCTATGTCCTTTCAAAGGTGCGACCTCCAGAACTGCACGCAGTACTCCAGATGATGCCTCACCAATGTTTTGTACAGTGGAATCAGTACCCCCTTTCTCCTACTTGTGATGTCCCTTCCTATACCCACCTCTAATCCCGTCTTTTGGATGAGATGTTAAACTGAGTTCATGTCGGCCTGTTCTGGTGGTCATTCAGGTGAATAGTAAAGATCCCATGGCACTTCTCAAAAAGAGTAGCACAGTTTCCCCAGTGTCCTGGCCAAATTTCCCCCATTCACTGAAAAAAAAAAAAAAATACCCAGCAGCTTAATCTGGTTCAATTTCAGTTGGTTACTACCTGTATCCCTCACTGCACCCGTTCGCCTCTGAAAAAGGGACTTTTAGTCTCAGTGGGCCTACCAGGTCAACAAAATTCAATAAATAAGTAATATACAACACAACATACCACTGGCCTTCCCTGCCACCTTTGCTGCCTGCTTGGTGGCCTTCAGGTCATCTGTGATGATGACCCCCAGATCTCTTTCCTCCTTGGTGACTGACAGCAGCTCCCCCCATCCAGTAACTTTCCCCCAGGTTTCTACTCCCCACGTGCATGATTTTATGTTTTCTTTGCATTAAATTTCAGTTGCCACACCTCAGAACATCTTTCCAACTTCTCTAGGTCTCTTCTCATTCTTAATACCCCCCTCTAGTGTATCAATCCTCTTGCAGAAATTGGTGTCATCTGCAAACAAGCAAACCTTCCCCTCCAACCCTTTTGCAATGTCACTGATGAAGACATTAAAGAGGACTGGCCCCAAAACAGAACCCTGGGGTACTCCGCTGGTCACCTCCATTTCCCCAGACTGGCTTCCGTTTACTACTACCCTCTGCATTCTGTCCCTCAGCCAGTTCCTAATCCAGTCACCACCTTGTGGCCTACCCCCAAACTACCCAGCTTGTTAACCAGCCTTCTATGTGGAACAGTATCAAAGGCTTTGCTGAAACCTAGGTAGGTGACATCCACTGCCCCACCTTGGTTCACTACCTTTGTCACCCAGTTAAAGAAATCCATTAGATTTGTTTGACAGGACCTTCCTGCTGTAAATCCATGTTGTCACAGATTCTGTGCCCCTATGTATTCCAGGTGTTCCGCAATTCATTCCTTTTGGAGTGTCTCCATGATCTTACCCACCACTGATGTGAGACTTACTGACCTGTAGTTCTCAGCCTCTTCTTTGCTGCCGCTCTTGTGAAGAATGACCACATATGCCATTCTCCAGTCTTTGGGGACTATGCCAGTATTTAGGGACTCAGTGAACAGGGCTGCCAGTGGGTCTGCCAGCTCCATTCTTAGTTCTTTCAGGATCCTGGGATATATGCCATCTAGACCAATAGCTTTGTCCACTTTGAGCTCTGTGAGCTCTTTTAGTACTCTTTCCTCTGTAAAAGGACTAGTGTCCACCTCCCCCTCCACTGTGCCTATTTTGTCTACCTGTGGTCCCTATCCTTCCCCTTTCACTGTGAAGACTGAACAGAAATACCTGTTCAGAACTGATGCCTTGTCTTGATCACCCTCCATGGTGTCTCCCTTATCCCCTCTGAGCTTAGCGATGCCCCCCTATATCTTCTCCCCTTACTAATAGAACTGTAGGATATCTTATCTCCTTTCCTAACTAATTGAGCCAGTCTCTCCTCAGTTTGTGCCTTTGCACTCCTTATCACTCTTCCTGCCCCCGTTAGACAATTCTGGTACTCTTCCCTTTGCTTCTCCTTATATTTCCTAAAGGTCGCCCTTTTGGCTCTTACCTTTCCTGCTACAGCCCTGGAAAACCAAAGTGGTTTCCTCTTTCTCTTCCCTTTATTTCTCACCATGACACTTTGTTCGGTGACCGCAATAATGGCCTCTTTAATGTGCACCCATTGGTTCTTAACTCCCCCTTCTGTCTTTTTTGGTTCCATGTGTTCTGAGCACTGGTGGCAGTGCACCTGGTCATTAGGGCGCCAGGTTGCAAAGTTGCTGTCCCCTTTCTTTGTGGGGGACTCCACCCCCCACACACCCTTTCTAAATATACCAACTCCAGGATTCAGACCTTGGGGAAGGGGTGGTGAACTTTGGTATTTGGCGCCCTAATGACAGGTGCAGTAATGCTAGCACTCTGAATGGGTGCAGTGGTCTTTTTCTGCCTGAGGGTTTCTCTAAAATTTTCTCCCATCTTACAGAAGTCAGCCCTTCTGAAATCTAAGATGCTTGCCTTTGTATGGCTTGCCTGTATCCCTGTGTTGAGCTTGAAGTGTACCATGTGGTGGTCAGTGACCCCAGGTACCCCCCACTTGGAGATCTGCTATCCTGTCTCCATTGGTTAGGACCAGATCCAGGATTAGCCTGTTCCTGGTGGGCTCCCTCAGCAGTTGTCTGAGCCTTGCCCCCTGTAGTGAGTCCACGATGTCATGTGTCCTGGCTGAGGCTCCAGCAGGAATGGACCAGTCCATGTCAGGCATGTTAAAGTCCCCCATCAGCAGAACTTCCCCCTTTACCATCATATTATATATCTTATCCAACATTATTTTTCCCCATACTTCCCCTGAACTGGGGTCTGCAGACTACCCCTGCTCGAATTGCTGTTCCATTTCCTGTTTTGAGGGTGACCCATAATTCCTCTACATCCTCCTATTTGCTCTGTATCGCAGTCGATTTGTTATCCTCTTTGATGTACAGGGCTTCCCCTCCCCCTTTCCTGCCTAGTCTGTCCCTTCTGAACAGAGCATGACCTGATATATTAATCTCCCAGCTGTGGTTACTGGTAAACCATGTCTCGGTTATCGCCACTATGTCCTGATGTTCTTCTGTTATTGCTGTCACTAGGTCTGGGACCTTGTTTCCCAGGCTGCAGGCATTTGTGTGCATTATTTTCCATATTCTACTGCTCCCCTCCTTCTTTCTGTGTGTTTGACCTGCTGTCCCTTTTCATTAGCTTTGGTGGCATCTGAACCTCCTTGATTGTGATTTTCTGCTCCCATTGTGTCCTTTACCATTAATCTGGGACCATCAGCAGTATACATATTCTCTGGATCCACTGCTCTGTCTCCTGTATTGTGTGGGGGTGGGCTGGTTGAGTCTCCCTGCATTTGATACCCCTCCTGGCTAGTATAAATGTTCACTAATGAAGCATTTAAACCATTCATTGAGGACTGTAGTTCCCTCACTGAATGGATACAGGCCATCCTGCTTGTACATGCGTGCATCAGTCCAGGTGGTTCCTCAGTCACCAACGTAGCCAAAGTTGCTTTCCCTGCACCAGGCCTCCAACCAATTTTTGAAGCTCTTGATGTGTTTATTTCTTCCCTCTCCCCTTCCTCGGACAGGTAGGAACTCTGAAAATGTAAGTTTGCTACCTCACGAAGATGCCTACCCAGCTCTCTGAATACTTCCTGTACTGTCTCTATGCTTTCCTCCACCTTAGCTAGGTCATTTGTCCCCAGATGGACAATGACATCCAGTCCTCCACTCCTTGTCATTGTCCCAGCTATCCTTTGGATATGCTCCCCATTCTTCCGAACTGTGCCTCCCGGGAGACACTTTATCGCCCTCTCTATTGTGCTGTCTGTTCCTAGGTCCATGTGTCAAACAATTTAGTCCCCCACTAGGATAAGTTTCCTCCTCCTCTTGGGTTTTTCTGGGTTGTGCCCGACTTCCTGTTGGCCTGGGATTCTCTGAGTCCCTCTCATTTGCCATCCTCCCTTTTGGCCTGCTCATCCTCCCTGGTCACGACCTCAGGATCCCCTGTGGGGAACTCCCACTCCTCTGGAACAGTATATTGGTTCTTAAGTTGGACTGGTTGGGGGATGCTTGTCTGACCCCCTCCCTGACCTTTCCTGAGCCCACCATAATCCAACCAAACCTCTGCCTAGGTACTCTTTGTGGCATTGTCTGGGGTCCTGGTGGTCTCCGGTTGTGGGCACATGATCCCAGCACTCCTGCTAGCTGATCCCTGAGTCTAGTCACCTCCGTCCACAGCCCAGAGAGGTGCCTGCAAATGGGGCAGCATTGCAGCTCCCAAAATGTACTTCTGAAAACTGCTGCACCTCACCCACTGCACTACTCCATGTGTCATTCTATGCTATTGTGCTGTGCTATCAAATATTTGCTAATGTTTCCTGACAGCTTAGTCCCCTTTCCACATATGCCTATAAGATGTTCTGTCTAGTGTCCCAGCTTTCCTGGTCCTAATTGGCTAGCAGAGGTATGGGTGGTTCCTACTGATGATGCAGCAGGAAGTAACAGGGGGTGCAGGTGCCTATAAAGGTAGAGAGGGCCTAGGGGCAGGTGGGACTAGGGGTGGGTGGGCTGGGATTAATCTCAGCAGCCCCCAGGAACAATCAGCCAGGTACACTGAAGACTCCCAACCTCTGTTCCAGCAAGCAAATGTCCTGCTAGAAGTTCTAGTATCAGCCCAAAAGACACTTTAACATAAACTCCCCACATAGGATAAGCCCCTCGCCTACTATATAAACCCTAATGCCGCAACATAAATTGAAAATCACAACTCCGCTTCGGATATACTGTGCATAAAACACCTCCTTCCCTTCACTCAACAAAATGCCCGAAAAGGTAATTAAAGTACAGTGAGGCAGAACACTGTACCTTGCAAAAAGTTGTTTAAGTTCAATTCAAGCAGAATTCTGTAACTTGCCCTGCAACATTCCCAAAAAATAATAGTACCCTACAATGAAAATAGCACTGTACACTCAATGTAATGCTCTCCCTTCCCCTATTTCAGCCAAACACCCCCAAACGCAGCTATTTTGGTGAAATGAACACTGTACACTCACTCAATATAATTCTGTCCCACCCCCTTCTCCAGCAGTACACCCCCAAATGCAACAATATCCACAAGATAAAAGCAATAAAAAGTAAAATACTTCCCCATCCCCACTGTAATCAGCTGCCTCCTGGTTTGCTGCTGCTCCACTCCTGAGATCCCAAATCAATCACACACTTGTAAAAATTCTTAGTGGAAATAGCTACAGGCCTCAGAAACTATGGTGATTAGTTCTAATCATTCCCATTGTATTCATTCAACCTCTAACATAAAGGCTGTATAATCAAAAGTGTTAAGGCTCCTCTACTTAGTAACTGGTCCATTACCAGCTTGTCTCTTTCTCTTCCTTAAGAGAAAAGTTAACCGATGCTCTGAAAAGCATCAGGTAATGCACCACTAATAGTATAAAGTTGAGGGCAATTAGTGAAAATGAGATCTAATGAAGATGATTTGTTATTATGTTAAAGATTGCATCTTATTGGTTCGTCAGTTAACTGGGTCAAACCTAAGTTTTGTTGTAAATCCTTCAAACTATGTGTCATATCCACTTTGGACCAATCAACATTGAAATGCCATAATAGAATAATTTCATGTGTGTTTTTATACTTAAACAAAAAATCTTGTAGGTCATTAAAACAAACTGCATTTTTCTTGGGTGGTTTATAAAATCCTGCCATAAGTATGGGTTTGTTAAATGGTAGTTTGACTTCTATTGTTAGGGCCTTCAGCCCCCCCAGGTGTAAACTATTTGGTACTTCTATAACTTTAGTCCCAGAGCTGGCATATACCAAAATCATTCCCTTTTTTTT
Source organism: Neoceratodus forsteri (assembly GCA_016271365.2). Classification (NCBI taxonomy): domain Eukaryota; kingdom Metazoa; phylum Chordata; order Ceratodontiformes; family Ceratodontidae; genus Neoceratodus; species Neoceratodus forsteri. Next base: position 157,452,173 of record CM057456.1, on the reverse strand, counting down.
CACTTCTATCCTTTCTTAAAAACTGATAACCTTCTATTTCTAAGGATGAGTCTGAACTGTTTCTGTTGATCCATGTTTCTGTAATGATAATCATCACAGGGTTTTAATTTACCACCCAGTCCTTAATTTAGTCAATGTTTTTCCAAATGCTTCTGACATTAAAATGTACAATACCAAAATATCACTGTTTTAGTACCTCTGCATTAATCTGGGCTATAATCTCAGGTCCAGGTTTGGGGTGTACATCTCCACACAGCAGCAAAATAATGACAACAATAAATGTAAACATTTTAAAAAAGGGGGTTTCTTATTTGCTCCCTTCCCAACAATACCCAGCATTTTTATTAAATCAATGCTTAGTGACACATAATTTGCTGCTGTGGGGGCAAGGACAACTTCTAACAAATAAAAATTTACCAGATCCCTACAGAGGGTCTTTGCCATCAAACCCTGATCAAATAATTTTCCTTCCCTCTTGTACTTTGTGCTTGATAAGCAGTTAGTGCCACTGTGAGGCAAACATTCTGGGTTTTCCCTTTCCCACATGTTTTTGTTTGCCTCTGCACTCTTTGTCCTACAGATATGGCTGCAAAAATATATGACTAATAACATTACTCAAGTGTGTTTCATAGTGATGACAATTTCTAATATTTCACACAGTTAATCTAGGCTGTAGAGATAATATGGATTTTCTGACAGGCACACACAAGGCAGACCTGGTTAGACCAATTTCTCTAGCAGAAGTAGATAGCACAATAAAAACCTAAGGGTTGAAAGCAGCACCTTGCCTGGATGACCTTAGGGCTAAATTCTATAAAGCATTTTCTAGTTTATTAGGCCCCATTTTAAGAGAAGTTTTTAATGACATGTTAGTGCGTTGACAATCCTCAGATAATATGGCAAAAGCAGTTTTGATATTAGTATATAAAAAGGGGAATAGGTTGGACTTGGGAAACTGTAGACCAAGTTCCCTTATAAATATGTATGTTAAGATCCTAGCAAAGAGTCTGGGTCAAAGGTTAAGTAAAATAGCAAGTAAAGTAATAGCTCAAAATCAGACATGTGCTTTACCAGGGAGATCAATGATGGAAAATGTGATGCAAGTCAGAGACAGTCTTATCAGAGGTAACTTATATAAATTAAATGGTTTCCTTATATCATTGGACCAAGAAAAGGCCTTTGATTATGTTCCACATGAATATTTATTTCAGACATTGGTGTTCATGGCTTACCTGAAACGTTCATACATTAGATATTACATTATAGGAATGCTCATTTTCACCCCCTGATTAATGGCACAGTGGCCTCCAGAATTGATTTAGCTAGAGGAGTTAGACAGGGATGCCCACTTAATCCTTTATTATATGACTTCTGTATTGATATTTTAATTCACAAAGTAAGTCAGTCAACAATGGTCCACAATCTTTCACTTAGTCTTAATACACCACAACTTAAGATATGTGGATGATATTTGTTTGTATGTGGACAGTGTGCAATCATGTCAGGTGGCATTGTCATTATTAAAGCAACATTTGAAAAGTGTCTGGAGCTAGGATAGATATTGGGAAATGTAAAGCCATGTGCATAGGCCAGTCCAAATATCTCAGACTCCAACTTTTATATGACATCCTTGTAGAATCAGATGTAACAACTCTGGGCATTAAGTCTGGTGACTTTGATATGAATATGGTGAATTAGGAGGACAACATTAGGGAGAGTGGAAGAAGAGGAGCCTTATGGAAATCTATGCAGATTTCTAAGCTAAAGAAAGTATATTTAATTAAAACTCTAAATTTACCAATTTTCTTAAATCTTTGTTTTGTATTCCTTCCTCTGCTAGAATTAGAAACAAAAATATATAGTGTATTTTTTCAAGCTTTATGGGGGAGTAGGCTCAATTTACATTTCTCCTGGTACAAAAAGGGGGCTTAGCAATGGTGAACCCCTTAGTCTCCTTCTATTCACTGTTTTTTTTCTTGTCCTTGTTCACGTGTAATGCTGTATACTGGACAGTCTGGGTAGAAGAATGGCTAACCCCAATATTGTCACTTTGGGAGGCAAATAAATGGGTTTTCTACACTAGATTAAAGAGATAACAGCTTCCCAAATATATGAATTCAGCTTTAAAAAAGTGCAGTTATTGAAATTAATACCAGAACACTTTAAAACTTTAAGTAGGAAATGACTGTATAGTTGGATCCTTGAGTCCTATGTTTCAGAACCTGTAATCTTCCCGCTTGAGTCAGCTCAGTCTGTACCGGATACCCTGAGACAACTAACGAAGTCCAGGCTCCCAAGACAGATATGGGATAGAGTATGGCTGACACACCATGGTAGAACAGGGGTTTGAGATAATTATAAGCATAAACAAGTATCAGAACAGCCCAGCAGTGGAGCCTGAACACGGGGATTGCCAGACGTAAAGTGTCCTGCACTACAGCCTGACTGTTATGTAGCACTTCCCAACCACCCCTCCACCCAGGGGCAGTGCTTCATTTATTGCTGCTGGCAGGTCATGTGACCTACCCTTCTTTTTACTAAGTGTCCACTTTCCCATTTGCAGCTTATAGACACCAACCACAAGGGGTTGCTGCACTCACCACTCTAGCTCCTCTTTCAACTCTCCACCCCTTCCTAGCTACTGTTTGCAAACCTACCCACTAGAGGTCCCTGCAGTTCCCTTTGAATCCTTTCTGCTATCTACTTTCCTCACTCCTCCTATCAGCCTAACACTAAGCACCCGGCAGCCTCAAACTTGGTACTCTTTATTCCAAAGTCTACTGGCTAACCACTAAGCCAATGAACCAAGCCAACAGCTTCCTCTACTTTCAAACTCTTAACCCTTCCTCCCTCCTTTTCTGAATTAAAAAACTTTCTACACTCTGTCCGTAAGCTGTGTTCAAACCCAATACCCTTGCACTCAGAGTCAGCAGCTCTACCTCTTAACCACTTTGTCTACCTATTTTATTCCTACTTTCTAGGCCTTTTAGTCTCTTACCCCCCCACCTGCCAAAATATAAAGTTTTACCACTTCTCTCTTGCTGCCTTTGAACCCTGCACCCGCACTGTCTAAGTCAGCAGTTCCACCACTCAGCTAGCACACCTGTCTATTATTTCTGCAGGATTTCAAACTCTAAAAAACACTCTAACCCTCAGACACTGCTAAATTGTTATCTGATTGTTTTTGCAGACCTTGAGCCCAGCTCCCTGCTGCTACAGCCACTGTCTGGGGTCCGTCCTACTACCCTGGGCAAGTCTTGAACCTAGTGTCCTGTGCACCTGAGGCACCAGCTCTGCCACTGTACCAAAGCAGCAACTACATTTAGACCACTCACTACTATCTCCCCCTCTATCATCCTAGTTCCCCCATTCTTTCTTCACTTCAGCTCTCCCACCCTTACCAACTATACATGTGCACCTCCTGCTCACCTGCCTCTCTCTTCTCCTCCTCCTCCTTTTGCCTTCCACCAACCCTATTATCCCTGTTAACCCTCGGCCTCACTACTCCAGTGTTCCTACCTACCCTCCTGTCCTCCCCTCCTCCTATACCACTGCTCCTCCCCCTCCCTCCCTCCTCCTCCACACACCCCATATGCTCCTCTCCACCTCACCCCCCATCCGGACATTACCTTTCCTCCCCCTCTCCCTTGGGCATCTAATCACACAAGCCTCTCTGCCTGTGCTGCCCTACCCACCCCTCTGCTATGAAACCCCTTTCTCATCCTATCGCTCCCGGCGTAAACTTCCATCTGTCACCTCTGACCAGAGCAGTTCTCCTCCTTCTACTCCTGACAGGGAACATACATCCCAACCCAGGCCCTGCCCCTCCCACCCACCCACTTGGCCCACTGGTCTCCAAATAGCCTCCATGAACATATGCAGCCTGCTGAAAAATTTGACACCCTACAGTGCTGGGCCATGGCTCATCAACCAGACATCATTGCCCTGGTTGAAACCGGCTGTCCAAATCCACCCCTGACTCATTTGTCTCCCTCCCAGGCTATACCTTATTCCGGGAGGACCGAGTAGGCAAACGAGGGGGAGGCTGTGCAATCTACACTAGGGACACAATACTTGGACATGCACTTCCCACCCCTTCCCTTGTAAATGGGGCTCAGGCTCTTACCCTCAAACTCACCCCAGACCCCTCTAGGTGCCCTCTCTATCTCACCATGGCCTACGTTCCCCCAAAGAACCAGCACCCAGCCCTGGTATCTTTAACTGACTATCTGGCCTCCCTCCACCATAAGGTGGAACAAATCCTAGTTGGGGACCTTAACGTAAATTGGCTCAGCACCTCCTCTTCTGCGATCAGAGACTCATTTGCCACCCAAAACCTGACGCAACTCGTCACCCAGCCCACGAGAATCAACCCTTAGAGAGGAACTAGCACCCTTCTGGATGTTATTATAACCAACCAACCCCAAAAAATCCAAAACATCCAGGTTCTACCAGACTCCCTAAATGACCACTCCCCTATCCTATTTCATTGGGCAGTCCCCAATCCCAAACCCAAAGCCCAGACCACCCTCTGTAGGCACCTCCATCCTGGTGGGCTGCAAAAACCTAAACTATTCCTCACCCAGATAAACTGGTCCCCCATTCATCATGCAACCGACATTGACACTGCCCTCGCCTTCTTCACACACACCTTCAACATGGCCTGTGATCTCTTTGCACCCTTCACCAAAATCCGGTCCAAAAAGCAGAATGCACCCTGAGTTAGCCCTGCCCTTCTACAATTACTAAGAAATCGGGATAACCTCTGGCACCTTGCCACTGAAACGGGTCGGCTGTCTGATAGGCAGGCTTACAATGCAGCCTGGAATAAGTGCTCTTGGGCCATCTGGAAAGCCAAGGCCGACCATTACCAGGCCACCCTTACCTCCTCCTGGGGCTCGGCCCGGACTTTCTGGGATAATATTAAACAACTAAATGGAAAATCACGCTCCCCTGCCCCATCCCAGCTCACTAGCAATGGCACTACCACCACCGAGCCTGCCACCATAGCTAACTGGCTCAACACCGCCTTCACTGACCTTAGCTCAGTCCTCCCTAGTAATTTCTTTGACCCTCCCCCCAACCAACCTCCCCCTGTCCTCCAGCACCCCAGCTTCCACCTGCACGAGATTTCCACCCGGGAAGCCAGACCCATCCTAATCAAAGCTTTGAATAGCAACACTCCCGGCAGTGACTCACTGGACCCCAGTATCCTCAGGCTGGTGCCAGATGAAGTCCTTGCCCCACTCACCAGCCTAATTAACCATTCGCTCTGCCTGGGACAGTTTCCCACGGCTTGGAAAACAGCCATAATCACACCAATTCATAAAGGGGGTGACAGGTCGTCGGCCAACAACTACCGGCCAATCTCCATCCCCCCCCAAAGCCCTGGAGAAAGTGGTCGCCATTCAAATCACTGAATATCTGGCTAAGCATAACATCTTATGCCCAGAGCAACATGGCTTCCGTGCTGGTCACAGTACCAGCACTGCCCTAATAATTCTCCAACTTCCTACACTCCTCCTTGGATACCAGCTCCCTAGCTGGTGCAGTGTTCATCGACCTCTCAAAGGCTTTCGACACCGTCTCCCATCCTCTTCTGCTGAATGCTCTCTGCCACACTGGTCTCTCGGCTGGCCACCTAGCATGGTGCACAAGCTATTTAGCTGCTCGATCACAGTGTGTTAAAATCAATGGGATACTCTCTGATACCCGTCCCATTCACTCTGGGGTCCCCCAAGGCTCCATCCTGGGCCCTCTTCTCTTCTCACTCTATCTGAACACCCTGCCCAGTGCATGCCCTGGAAAAATTCTCCTGTATGCAGATGACGCTGTCCTTTTTGCCACCCACCGCAATCCCGTCTCCCTTCAGGACACCCTACAGCAGTCTTTCAATAATGCCGAAGCTTGGTTTAAGGAGCGCAGACTGTCATCGATCTTGAAAAACCAAAGCCATGCTCTTTTCCCACCCCCCAAAACAAAGCTAGCAACCACCCACTCTATATCTTTCCTAGTACCAAACAGCCACTGGAACAAGTCTGCTCCTACAAATACCTTGGGGTTACCTTCGACTCAGCCCTCACATTTCACAACCACATTGATGCCCTAACATCCACCACTAACACACGGCTTGGCATCCTCTTCCGCCATAGAACCTGCCTTCCCCCAAATGCGTTCCGGCTCGCTGTTACGTCCTCCGTTTTGTCCCTTGTAGACTATGGTCTACCAGTCTATGGTGCTGCTGACACGACTGCACTCAAAAAAATTCACTTAACCCTGAATAAAGCCTGCATATTGATTACTGGTGCCCCCAGGCTCACACACACCTGTCAGCTGTATGATGAGGCTAAACTCCTTACTCTGGATGAACGGCTCCGATATTAAACCTGCCTCCTCACAAAAAAAAAATACTCGGGCTCTCCCCCCCCTGGGGTAACGGCATCCATCCACCAGATCCCACCCACTATTGCAACACGGTCATCCAACAAGACCACTCTAATGGTCCCCAGATCAAGAACCAGCCGTGGCCAGAGGTCCTTCTGCTACAGAGCCCCGTCCTGGTTCAACTCTCTCCCTGCCCCCATCACCAATGCCACCACCATCTCCAAGTTCAAAACCACCCTTCGAAACCAACTCTTCAACACTCGTAGCTGCTCCTGTCTCTGAAAGTACCCTCCACCCCGATTTCTCTTGACAACGCCCACAGGGCAGCTCTCCACCTAACCATCCCCACCACCGCTTCCCGGTACACCGTACCTATGTCTAACCTGGCCAGTGCCAGCTGTTTCATTGTATACCTATTAGATTGCTCAATTTTTTATACCAACTTGTGTAACACCTGTACTCAATTACATGTACCCTGTAACCTAAATGTATTTTGTCTGACCTCAGTGTGACGTGGCGCATCTGTTGAACGCCTATTGTTTTGCAAACCTATGCTATGTAACCTAAAACTCTATGTATGTCTTTAATGTGATGACGTACCTTTGGAAACAAGCCTCTGGCTCAAAGGTTGTAAACTGATTTCACAGATAAATAAATAAGAACACTATTGTCCCAGAGACATGTGTAATGGGGTTTCTGAGATGCAAGAACATTTGTTTATTACTTGTCCTTACATTACAACTTTCTGGGATCGTATAGATGAAGTGATGACTTGTTCAGACTTTTAAACTATTACTTTTAAACTATTACCTATGATGTGTTAATTCAAGAAGTTTATTCAGGAAGATGGGAAAGGTATCATCCAAATACTCTTACAATGCTATGTGGTATAATCAAATATTATATATGGCAGACAAGATGTCAGTGGGTACTATATCAACAATATTAATATCAGGGACAAAATGAGTTACAGTATTTGCCTATATTAAGAGACAAATGCAGACTACTGTATATACTGTCTAGAACAAAAGAGGTTAACAAAAAATCAGATGATGTCTTTATGGAAACACTGTAATGGGTGGGTGGGGTGAGAGAAATGTTTTCCTTATTATGTTTTTTTGCAACCTTTGTTTCTTTTCTGCACATATGTGTGATATTGTTAATTATGATTCTGTAGTGTATTTGTAATCTATTTACAGTATAATGTCCCTATGTGATGAATGACTTTTCTTTCAATAAAAACTTCCCTTACTCTTGCCATGATATGGGTGCCCTTTGAGCCTGTATTGTATGTTTTTGGGATTGATCCTTTATTGAAAGGTATACAGATTAATAAGGGTATTATAGGTTTTGTAGTTAGCAAGCAGAAGGGGGGTGGGGTGCTGTGAAGAGCAACATGGCTGCATGTGTTTTTCCAAGGCTCCACTGTAATGAGGACCGAGCTGCTTCAGTTTTCCTTTCAGGCTTATTCGGTTTATTTCAACTTTTGACAGTCTTGTGAGACTGAATGATTACTCAGAGAGGCTTGAAGCTAAAGAAGAGAGCAGACGTTAGACCCAAACGTATGGCTAGGTTTCTTTCCCCCAAGACTGGAACCGGAAAGGTACCTCCGTAGTGAGGGGCAGTGGGATTGCTGCCTCCGACCATAGAGTTGTCCTCTCTGGCTATGTTGCATCCTGACCAGGGTGCTAAGGTGAGGAACCCACAGCAACCGACTTTGGTGTCTCTGCAGTTGGTTCTTTTGGAACTACAAATGGACGTGAAAGAAGCATTTGGAAAAGTGCAAACTTCACTTATTGAAATTTCTCAATGCTGCGGTGGAATTGAAGCCAAGATAACATCAGTTGAGGAATGAGTTGGAGCAGCTGAGAAACGTACTGAAAGTTTAACTGCGAGGGTTTTGACAGTGAAGGTGGCAGTTAATGCTTCCCTCCATGAACAATTAAATACTATAGCAAAATTAGAAAAGATAGAAAATACCTTGATATAGAAGAACTTATGACTGATTAACTTGCCTGCTAGTATCCCGAATCCAGAACTGAAGACTGAAGTTGAGAGGGTTTTGATGAATGCCTTTTCATCTGACCACCCTGTTGTTTTGGATTCTGTATTCAGGCCGCAAGCGAGACAGAAACAAGAGGCAGTTGCTTCATTAGAGTCTAGGGCGAGATACGTGATATGTACATTTGCCTCAATCAATCAGAGGAACAAAATTCTTTATGTGGCGAGATTGAAGAAGGGGTTTCTGTATGAGGGGAGTAAACTACATCTCTACCCTGACTTTTGCATTGCTACATAGAGATAATAGAAATGGTTTCTTGCTATAAAGGCTGAATTTCGTCAGAATGAGTAACAGCAGTCTTACAGGCCCTGGCAAAATGAAAAGTTTATTTCCAAACTAAGGATTACTTTTTTGAAGATGTGGATGCTGTGAGTTTTTTTTTTTTTTTTTTAGCAAAATGTTGCTTTGCCTACTGATTTGGGATCTGACAAGGAAGGGAAAGATGGTGAAGAAGAAGAAACCACAGATAATACACAGTCTATCCCTATCTGACTGTATTTTTCTTAATTGAACTATATGAATTGAATGATAGATCGTTTGTTAGTTGAAAAGGGTAAAAAATGTGAGAATGTTGTTTTTTTTCTTTGCTTTAAATGATGAACTAATTAGTTAATGTCTTTAGATGGAAAATAATAGCATGGAGCATGGAAAAAGTTGGTTTAGATAGAAGAAATGAAAGTTCCTAGTTTAATTTTCTAAAACATGGCTTTCTTTTTAACCCCTCAAAAAGTACTATTTATACTTTTTAGTATTTATTTTTGTGATATGTTAATTCTGAGAAGAGTCTTTAAAAATATGTTTCTTTGGAAAATAATGTTTCTTTTTTTCTCTGAATAAAAATTAAAGTATTAATAAAAATAACAAGCATTTGTCAATGTTTGCTTGCTTGCTGGCATTAGCATTGAAAATGCAGGAGTTAGATGCAGAATAGGAATGGCAGTGAAGTATTGAACTGATGCCAACCCCACCCCCACCCTGTAGAGATGGACAGGCATTGAGGTGTGCCTTTGGGTCATTGCTTATAAAGCTCATGCCATTTCACCTCACCCTACCCTGCAGACACCAACAAGTGTTGAGGTGTGCCTTGGGGTGTTCAGCTTTACAGTCACCCCATTCCATAAGGACATAAGCTGAAATGGGCATAGTATAGGAGAATTGGGTGAACTTTGGTGCCAAAAAGTCCAAGAGACACCTCGATGCCTGTGACAGGCTACAGGGTGGGGGTGGAATGGTGTGAGCATTACTGTCAGCAATTCCAAGTCTCACCCCTGATGCCTGTCAGTCCCTACATGATAGGGCATTATGGTCATAAATCCTAATGCCCAGGGCATTTCTTGGTATTTTTACTCCAAGTTTTTAAAATAGGCTTTTTGTGACTGCACTGCATGAACAGTGTCATCATCAGTTATTTAGCTGAAAGGTGATTTTGCACTGCGACTGCGCCATTTGGCGCCACAGGTGCGGAAACACATTTTGAACAGATTGTGAAAAATGACAGCTGTACTGTTCATGAGGAGGTGTAAAAAATGGCAATGTTGAAAATCTGGAGTGAAAATATAAAAAAAATTGGTGAAGTCATGAGCGTGTGTAGAAACTGTGCAATGCACACATGTAATGCAATTATTTAGGGGAATTTTTACACCAGGGCCTAGATATTCAAAAGGGTTGTGCATGGCGCAACAGTGTTGCACCATGTGCAACCCACTGATGTGCCCTGGTGCGATATTCAAATGGCAAAAGTGTGCGGCACAAATCCCGATGCGCCAGAGCACATCAGTAATGTATGCAGGCGCAGGTGGGGGGGCGTGCCCATGCATACCCTGCACAGCCCGATATTCAGCCCGGGATGTGCAGAGCCATGCATGCGCAACCCCTACCTGTGCCAGCACAAAGCTGATCCAAAAAAAGGAACAATGGATGGCCACCCACAGGTGAGCTGCCGCATTGTAGGGTGCAACATGCAGCTGCCACGTGAGGTGGCCACCGAACTCAGCTGCATCTCGTGGTGGCGCCCCTCCATGCCCGATCATGGGCTAAGTAAATAAATAATGTCCCCATACCCTGGTGGTCAGTGGACCCACCCACCCACCACGAATTGACTGCCTCTCCCCCAGTTAGCGGCGGGTGACAGCCACCCGCCTGCGCCTGCCGACGCACCATTGGTAGAGCCGTATGCCCATTGTTCCCAGCGTGAGCCAATGGGCGTGCAACTCTGTACTACACATTCCAGATATGTGAATGGGATCCATTCACATATCTGGAATGTATGGTCTGATATGGAAACTGTACACCATTAGCTCACGCTGTGGATCCATGGGCGTACAGCCCACCGGCCCGGTGTCGATCCGGCCCGGCTGTCGACGGGCGGTGGGGTGCTGCTGACTGCTGACCTGGGGAGCGGGCGGTGGGATTCAGCGGGTGGGTGGATGGGGTGAGGGTCCACTGGACCACAAGGATATTGGGGATATTATTTATTTACTTAGCCCGCGATCAGGTGGGCAGGTCCACTGGACCACCAGGGATATTGGGGATATTATTTATTTACTTAGCCCGCGATTGGGCGGGCAGGTCCACTGGACCACCAGGGATATTGGGGATATTATTTATGTACTTAGCCCGCGATTGGGCGGGCAGGTCCACTGGACCACCAGGGATGTTGGGGATATTATTTATTAACTTAGCCCGCGATCGGACGGGCAGGTCCAGTGGACCACCAGGGATATTGGGGATATTATTTATTTACTTAGCCCGCAATCGGGCGGATGGCAGTCCACTGGACCACCAGGGATTTCTGATTTTCCTTTTTTACTGCAGCCCGCAATCGGGCTGTGGAGCACATTGCCAGCTGCAGGGGGCATCGGTCCCTATGGCTGCTGCCTGGCAGGGCGCCAGGTGCAAGTCGCCGGGGATCGGCGCACCTGCATGCAAATGGGGCCATAATGACATGCAAATGGCCCCATTTGCGCCTTGCATACATTATGGCCCCATTTGCATTGCACTTTTGAATATCGCGGTTGCTGCACGTAGCTCAATGGAACTTGCGCTAGCGCATCCCCCTGCTCCACTCTGGCCACTTGCACTGGTGCAGTGCCACTGCACCATGCACACTGTGGGTGGCCAGGGTGTGATATTCAATGATGCTGTGCCATGGTGCAGCTCCAGTGACTCTCGCCCAGTCCACACCCCTGTGCAGCCAAGTTGCGCTACACCCAAGCTTGCGCCACAGCCTGGCGCAGTTTGAATATCTGGGCCCAGATTTTCAACATAGGCATTTTGGGACCTCCGCTCACAAACAGTACCACTGTGATTTTCTTAATCTGTCCCAAACGTTGATTTCGCACAGCGACCACACCCATTGTTGTCCACAGGTGCAAAAACATGTTTCGGACAGGATGTGAAAAATGACAGCTGTACTGGTCATAAGGCAGTGTGCAAAATTGACAATGTTGAAAATGTGGAGTACAACATAAAAGATTACGGTTACGAAAGGCAGCATGGAAAACAAAGAACTCGCGGCTGGCAACACAGTCATTTTGGGACGAGTTCACCAAATTGAAACATGGGAATTTTGAAGCTCTCCTTATGAACACTGTTACTGTGATTTTCTTAATCTGTCCCGAACACTGATTTCACACAGTGGCTGTGCCAGATGTGCAAAAACACATTTTGGGCAGGATGTAAAAAAATGACAGCTGTACTGTTCATAACGAGGTGTTGAAAATGGCAATGTTGAAAATCTGGAGTGAAAATCGTAAAAATTCTCAAAGTTTCGAGTGTGTGGAGGAACTGCGCAATGCACACTCATAACGCAGTCATTTTTTTGAATTTTTCACCAAATTTGCCACATAGGCTTTTTGGGAGCCTGCCTCATGAACAGTGACAATGTCATTTCGTTAATCAGTCCTGGAAGGTGATTATGCACAGTGACCATGAAATCACCTTTCAGGACTGAATAACGTCATGACAGTGACTGAGTTCATGAGGTGGGGTTCCAAGAACCCCATGTTGAAAATTTGGTGCCAAAAGTCACAAAAATGGCCGAGATAGCCACCTTAGTTGACCCCCCCTTATGCCTTCATACAGCTTACTGGCATTTCTTCAGTTTGTGGTCGACTTTGAAAAGTGCAGACGTGTTCCTGCTCCACCGAAGATCATTGCACCAGACTCTGGAGGTAAGTATGGGGTGAGGGGGGTGCAGCGAGGTGGGGTGCACAGAGGGTGGATGTGGATTGGGGAGGGGTCACCGCAGACAATGAGGGACCATTTTGTTGTTTACAGGTTAAAAAAAAAGAAAAACTTTGTGGGAAGGTTTCATTTTTTACAGGTACATTTGACATGCTGGGGTGGGCTCCCAGTGTCCCACCTGGGTGTCTTGGGACTACTAGAACCAACAGGGATTGAGCACCCCATCAGCAAAGAAAATGGGTCTGTGTTTGGGGGCATGTTGCCAAGGGGGACTGGGCACCCCCTTGGCATACAATTAAATTACAGGGACATCATGCCGATGGGGATTGGGCTCCTCATTGGCAAATGAACTGGGTAGTGGGCATGCCGACAGGGAGATTGGGCACCCCCAACATCGGCTTTCAGGGGGACTATGAGAGGCGGACGGCAACAGCCGCCATGTTTATTGAGATGTTACACCAGGCAATGCATGCCCTGCAATGATGGGTCACTTCCTCATTGCAGCAGCGAAATTGCTTCAAGTTGGTGGCATGCTTTTGAGCTCCTGTTATAGACAGCGTGCTCATTCACTGGTGCCACACAGACACGCCCTAAAAAGCAGTGGTGGCATTGGCCACAACACGCCTGCACCTCCACAACCTGCTACTCCATCAAGCTGTCACAACATGCTTCTTGCACATGCATGCAAGCAAACATAAAAATGACCATTCTCCCATGAAAGTAATAGCTTATGTGGATGATGTGAGTGTTCTTATAAAATATGTTTCAGAATCTGACCATTTAGATAGGGTTCTGTACAATTTTTAACAAGCCCCCACATCTAAGATAAATTAAGTCAAAAGTACAGGAATGGGTTTAGGATCTTACAGAGGTGACCAGGTCTGGATTGCAGGTGTTATACTAAAAAAGGAAAAAATAGACATCCTGGTAGTATCTTATAGAAAGTGTGATGGCAGCTGCTCAAGTACAGGTGTGGAAGAATTGGAAATTATCAAAAAAGAAATGAGTGTTTCTAATAAAGACATTGTTGATCCCAAAATGTTATATATTAGCTATGTGTAACCTCCCCCAGTTAGTATGGAGATGAAACTGTTGAGTGTCTTTTTAAATATTTTTTTGGGGTAGTCAATTAAACCCAATTAAAAAGGGTGTTTCATACTTATCTTAACAAAGGGAGGTGTACAAATGGTTAGTGTTTTTCTACGGTATTTTTATCAACTTTGATTTTAGGGCAGTTTTATGTAACAATGCAAGAATATGGGTATCATTAGTTGAATATCTGGTTACATCCATTTCTTGAGGGGTGGCAGGAAAAAATATTAGGTTTTGTCTACAGTCCTCAGGAGCAGAATGTCCAACTTATATTCGAATGCTGTTAATGAAAATAAGGCAATGGTCTTTAAGTCTAGAGGAAGTACTGACTCTTTTCAGGAAGGATTTATATCCAGTGGTAATGGAGACACATTTTTTTTATAAATCCAGAGTTGCCCTTTTACCCAGAGAATCAGAGGCAAGGGTGCTTGAGACAGTTAGTAAGCAAAAGACTACCAGCATATCTGTTGGACACTTTATGGTTGTGCATTCATGTGAGGCTGGGAGTAAGGGGTTCACGGAAACACTAAAGAATTAAGGAAAGATACTGCCCTAGACAACAATGGGTCCAGATAGAGGAATCTCATGAACATCTTTTTATGGAATGTGTATTTGTAAAATGTTTTTGGATTTATTTTTCAAGAATATGGAAGTGGGATTTTATAATCCAAATGGCATATGAAAATTTAATTCATAGTTTTGCTCCAGTAAGGTGGTGGGAGTTAGATAGTGGGACTTTGACTATTATATTTGTTATTATGAAGTATCAGGTATGGCTGGGGAGGTGTGCTCTAGCCATCCTGCAAATGCATATAGATTACGTAGACCCTAGTATTTCTATAGAACAAGCAATTAATAAGGTGTATCAAAGTGATGTTTTTACCTTTTCTCCAGACTATGTAAGGAGCTTGTGGCAAGGAATATATATGTGTGTGTGTGTGTGTGTGTGTGTGTGTGTATATATATATATATATATATATATATATATATATATATATACACACACACACACCATATATAATATACTGGTGCAGTCGCACCAGTATAATTAAGGTTGACTAGGCAGTCAATTTAAACCCCAACTTTTGCACCTTAATAACTTTGTGACCATTCAACACATTTGCACAAAAGTTGGAAATGTGTGGTCTTGTATGGTAGATCTCTTGATATGCCAAGTTGCATTTTGATTGGACTTATGGGTTTTGTGCAGCAAAGTGCTGAAAAATGCATTTTTCACCTTTCTTGGCATTTTTTTGCTGATTTTTGTCCATCGTGCTGTTGCCACACCATTTGGTATCTTGGTTTGAAATTTCCAGGGTAGTAAGAGTTTTGGTCAAAGAACAATCCAGCATTTGTTTGGTGAAAAAATATGAATCCGTTTCAAAGTTACTGAATTTTAAATGTTTGGGTTCTGAGCATGCTCAGTTCATTCCAAGATTTATATGTATATTTTGTGAAAGGGGATTGGGCTCATGATCAAGGATTTTGTCATCTCATGAAAGGGGATTTATAAAATCCCCATTCATGAGAAAAAATTCTCCTTTCATGAGCCGCCATCTTGTTTTCATTTTTTCCTCTAAACAAAAGGTTGTAGCTTGCCCCACAGCTGACTTCTTTTGCAAATGAAACATGAGTTTTGCTCAGGGTGAGCCCTCTACAAACCCATGCCTTGGTTTCCTTCATTGTGGCCGAAAAATGGCCGTTTCAAACTTTTAAATTCTTTGTTTGTGACTCACTTCCGATCCCCTTTCACGAGCTGACAAAATCCTCTTTGGCGAGCTGATCCCCTTTCATGAGGTAACAAAATCCTTGACTGTGACTTAGGGACCAGATGGCCCTATCTTGTGAACAAGGATCGGATTGTGAAAGGGAATTTACTCAGCTCACAAAGGGATCAGCTCACGAGAGATTTTTGTTGGCTTTCATGGCGAATGGGGATTGGGTTTTTGAATCCTTTTCACAAACTGACAAAATCCCCATTCTTAAACTGACAAAATCCTCCATGAGCCAATCCCATTTATGAGTAGACAAAATCCTTGATTGTCATTTCCCGACCAGATGGCCTTATGTCGTGAACAAGGATTGGCTTGCGAAAGGGGATTATGACACCTCACTAAAGGGGATTGACTCGTGAAAGAGGATTCTGTCAGCTCATGAAAGGGAATTTAAAATCCCAATCCCCTTTCGTGAGCTGACAAAAACCCTTTTGGGAGCTGTCAAAATCCCCTTTTGCGAGCCAATCCCCTTTTGAGCTGACAAAATCCATAATCGTGACTTCCTCCTGACCAGATGGCCAAAATCTGATGATCAAGGATTTCTCACAATCGATGATTTTGACAGCTCACGAATGGGGACTGGCCTCGTGAACAGAGATTTTGCCACCTCACGAACTAGGTACTTAAAAACTTTGCCTGTGCACTGTAAATAAACGGTTTGGTCTTTTGGCTTGAAAATTTGCAGGGTATAAAGGAGGTGTCCCAGAGATGTGAATTATGTTGTTCAGGTGTAAAAAAGTTAATCAGTTCCATAGATATGCCATCACGAAGTTGAGATTTTCCGGATAAGATAACATTGTGGCACCCACAGCAACTTTTGCTGCCCGTATCTTGGAAACGATGTGAGATACAGATTTTTCGCTACTCTTAGCTTAGTTCACCTTTGTAAACTAAGCACATGTAGAGGGTTCCAAGTCATGATTACAATGGCAGTTGAATTTGTTTTCATAGCTGCTACAGTTACTGAGATATTGGCAAATTAGTGTTACAAGGGTTCCTTTTTAGCCCTATGGGGCTACTGTATGACTCTGTTGTTATGTGTAAGTGGGCCTGCGCTCCCACATGTGTATGTTGTTATGCACAAATGGGCAATTTGGTGGGAACATGGGGCCCGGGGGGCCCGCTCTCCCACCAATACATATCAGCTACCAGGTGCATTACACTTTCCAAAAAAAGTTTTAAAAACTTTGCCAATGCACTGTAAATAAACAATTTGATCTTTTGGCCTGAAATTTTCAGGGTATAAAGGGGGAGTCTCAGAGATGTGACTTATGCTGTTTAGGTGTAAAAAATTTTTTACCGGTTCCATAGATATGCTATTACAAAGTTGAGATTTTTCTCATAGGATAACATTGCAGTGCACACAGCGCTTTTCAGTGCCTGTATCTCAGAAATGATATGAGCTGTGGATTTAGTTGATTTATCTTGCATGGAGGTTTCACTGTCATGATTATAATGGCACTTGAATTCTTTTCATAGCTGTTACAGTTGCTGAGATAATCGCACATTAGTGTTACAAGTGTTTCTTGCCCTATATGGCTGCTGGATCACTCCATAGTTATGTGTAAGTGGGAGAGCAGGGCCCAGAGGACCCACATTCCCAAAGACGCATATCATTATGCACAAATGGGCAGCTTAGGGCCCAGCATTCCCATCAACACATACCATTTAATAGTTATATTACACTTTTTCCAAAAGTAAGGAAACTCAATGCAAAAAACGTTGTTAATGCATCAGTTAGGGTTAAAACAACAAAAGTGGGGAAATGAGATGGTAGGGTTGAGCCCCTAATTCCCACCGCCATCCCATCCCCCAATCCTTCACAGACTGACAGATGCTGGGGTGTGCCATGGGATCATGAGGCCTAACTCTAACCCCATTCTCCTTTACTGTAGCATGTCAACCTTTTTTTAAAATCATTTTTATCCATAATTAATGTCAGATATACAAATAACTTATATCCTTGTCACATTTCATAATAAATTGACAAATAAATTAGGCAGAATGTAACATCCTCAACCCACTACCCCCTCCACCTTCTCTCTGTTTAAATATACAGTGAAGCCTGCAGCCACTTAATATATACTAATAGTTTAAATAGGGCATACAATAAAACTCAATTTATGTTAATGTTCTAATAATTAAATTTAATAGTGCTGGTCTGGGGGATGTATATAGACTCTCAAACTTTAAATAAGGGTGGGATATTTCTAATAATTTCTTTCCATGAAGAACCTATTGGGTCATCTAATTCTGGATCAACAGAAAATATTAGTTCTTCATGTTTCAGTGTTTCTGAAACAAATGGTAGTTAAAAATAGGTATTTTATCTATTTTCCAATTCTCCAGAATCAGGTGTTTAAGGGCCATTGTGGCCAATACGAAAATTCTCTTAGTTGAATTATCCTTTATTATATGCCCTATATTATTATACAGAAAAAGACATTCTTCTAAAGGAATATCCAAACCCACTAATGTTCCCAAGATTTGCTGTAAGCTAATCCACCATTCATTTATCTTTGAGCAGGACTAGAAACAATGTGTTAGAGAGGCCTGCTGACCACATTTATGCCAACAGTCGAATGGGTACTCTAGATTAATCTTTGCCAGCTGTATTGGAGTCTGATATACTCCATTCATTATTTTGGCTTGAATAGCTTTATTTTTAGCTGAGACATACTGTACATTTTATTATTAAATGATCTCAACTGTTCCCATTGTTGATAGTTCAAAGTTATTTCATCTTCTTCATTCTATTTTAAATTTATTTTATTAAAGTTCTTCTTATGACTTTTTAGTATGGTAGGATAGATTTTAGACAATAATTTCTCTGTACCTTTTTTAATTTGAGTTGTTTGTAGTGTTAAACTTTTGGAAAGGGCAATTTCCTGAGTACTGAATAATTTCATCATTTTATGAAATTTGGCTATTAAAGAGTAATGAAATAATTGATTCCAATCTTTGTCATTCCATTTTTTCTAGCTTGACTAAATGTGGGGATTTTATCCCCTATTTAAATATCACCCCATGTTATTACCTTACTCGTTGTTAATATTTTAAAATTAAATCCAGTATGATTCCCCCATATTCTTTTATTATATTTTATAGGTAGAAATAACCATGGTATTTGAAGTATAGATGGCCTGACTATAAACTTCTTCACTAGGAGGAACCAAGAAGCTAAATTATTTATTTATTAATTTATTTTATTTATTCGTTTATTTTTATATTCGGAAACAACCTTTGAGTATACACTCTTTTACAAAAGTTCCATATCAGGATGTAAAACAGCAGAGACATAATAAAAACTTGACAGTTAACACAAAACATAAGATTGCTACAGTATGTAAAACAGAAAATAGATAAATAATATATTTGAGTAACCTAGACAACTGAAATTAAACAGCAGGAGGAGATTCTCAATTAGGAATGTACAGCACAGCTTCCCCAGGAGGGCCTGTCAAGGTAGCATATCGGAAAGGGTAGGAGAAAGATAGGGGGAGTGCAGACGAAGGATAGATTAGAGAGGGAGGGAGGGAGAGAGAGAGAGGGAGGGAGTGAGAGAGAGAGAGAGAGAAAGAGGATTAGGAGAAGGAGAATATTTAGAGGGAGAATAGGTGGAAAAGGAAGGTGTTGGGGGAATATGGAGGGAAGGGAGTTGGGGGTGGCAAGGGATGGCAGGTGGGGCTCTAGGGTAGGTAAAACAGGAGGAAAGCTCAGACAGATGAGGGGGTATCTGGGTTGAGGATATGGACTCAGGTAAAGGAGTCAGAGGTGTTTAAGAGGGGGTATTCAGATTGAAGATATGCATTCAGGTAAGGCAGTCACAGGCATTTGAGTTCAGCAGGTATTGCTTCAGTTGTCTTTTAAAGGACCGAACATTTGTTGTATTAAGAGCTGCAGCAGGGATCTCATAGTGGAGCTCGGTACATGAAGGATCTTTGTCCTAGGGAAGTTCTACAAAATGGGACATCAAGCTGTGTTGTCACTGTTCTTCATGTGTTGTATTTGGAGCTTGCTTCCTTTACCAGGTCTGCAATGCAGGTAGAGGTTAAGGAGAGCATGGCTTTTCTCCCTAGCAGGCAAGTTTGGTATCTGATTCTGGACTGAAGCAATAGTATGTGGGCCAGACCATATTGGGTACAAGTGTGCATGAAGTGGTCATCATTTAGCAATAGTCTGCAAGCCTTGTTAAGGACAGTGTCAACCCTTTTGAGGGCTGTATCAGTGGCAGCGCTGTAAACCACCAGCCCGTAGTTGACCAGGGAGAGGACAGAGCTGGAGACTGAGAACCATAGGGCTTCAGCAGCTAGGCTTTTCTTGTGCCTAAACAGGATCCCTAATTTAGTGTTCACAGCTTTCACCACCATGTCAATGTGCTGAACATATGAGAGAGTATCATCTACAATGACACCCAGGTACTTGAAGAAGTGAACCTGTTGCAGTGGGGCAGTCAGGTGATTTGATGATTAGATAACTTGTATAAGTCTAAATCTAAGAGAATATTTTGTATAGCTTTACTCTTATCTGTATTAGCCACTAGAGTCTGATATAAATATTGATCATGCTCTGGGAAAAAAGACTATTAATAGTAATTAGAAATAATATTCGCTTCTATATATTTATAAGGGTTTGGACACCCCCCCCCCCAGCCTTCTAGGTGTACTCATAATACTACTCCATACAATGCGAGGTTTCCCTCCTCTCCACAAAAATTTACTGAAAGTTCTTTTTATATCCAAGAACCATTTAGAATTGGGGTACCCAAGATCTTTTTAATCACAATCATGAGGTGAGGTAGAGCCATCATTTTGATTGTATCTATCTTTCTCCATAGGGATAATGATAAGTTTTTCCAGTTATCTAATAAGGAAGTTATTTTTTCTTTAGTTTTAGTACAGTTTATTTTAATGTTAGAAATGTGGTTATTGGTTAAATGGACACCCAAATATTTAATATAATCTAGTTGCTTAAAATCTTGGTTGGTAATCTTTATTCCAGCATCAGGTTGCCTAGAGAGTCTCATAATAATGGATTTTCTCTTGTTTAACTGGTATCCCGAAATACTGGAAAACAAGTTTGTGATATCCAAAAAGGCATTAAGTGATGAATTAATATTTTTAAGAATCAGAAGACTATCGTCTGCAAAAATGCTAAGCTTTGTCTGAATATTTTTATAGGTAAAATCCTCTATTCTTTGATCATTCCTTATCACTAAAAGAAAGGGTTCTATTGCTAAGATAAATAATGTAGGGGAAAGGGGGCAGCCCTGTCGTACCCCATTAAGCATCCTAAAATAATCTGTAAGAAAGTTATTAACTTGAAATCTTACTACGGTATTATAGTATAGCTTCTTAATCAGTAGAATCAGTTGTACTGGAATGTCCCATGCCTGTAGTATCCTATAAATATACTGGCGGTTAATCAAATCAAAAGCTTTACTTGCATCCAAAGCAACAGTATAATATATATCATTTTATATGTAGGATCTGAATCAAAATATGAGTAATTACTTGGATTTTTTTATTAGTTTGAAATAAGTTCTGGCCTTTCATAAAGCCATATTGGTCTTTATTGATATACTTATTCAAATGAGTTTGAATTCTGTTATTAAAAGTTGTTGCCAATAGTTTGTAGTCTGTATTTAATAAAGCTATGGGCCTATAGGTTTCGGTTGACTCTACTGGTTTGCCTTCTGTATGTATCAATATAATTTTTGCCATTTGCATAGAGGCCAGAATTTTATTATCAGCTTCAGTATCGAATAATTCTTCAACCATTCTGATTAACCTGGGTGAAAATGCTTTGCCAAAGGTTTAGTAGAATTCATTGGACAATCCATCCAGACCTGGCGATTTGGCCCTAGGTAATTCTTTTATTGTATCCTCCAGTTCTTGTTGTAAAATATGATAGAACTTAATGGGATTAGAAATTAAA
This sequence comes from Neoceratodus forsteri, assembly GCA_016271365.2. Taxonomy (NCBI): domain Eukaryota; kingdom Metazoa; phylum Chordata; order Ceratodontiformes; family Ceratodontidae; genus Neoceratodus; species Neoceratodus forsteri. The sequence continues at coordinate 157,430,738 of CM057456.1, read as the reverse complement.
TTAGCTTTAGATAGAAAATCCTTCATCTTTCTTTTATTTGGCAAAAAATCATTATAATAAATTTTTTTGTATGTTTTAAAAAACTCTTTGGCTATGTTTTTATCTGATGTAAAAACTATCCCATTCTCATCGATAATTTTTGTTATTAAATTTCTTTGTTTTTCAAATTTTAATAAATTAGCCAGAAGTTTGCCTGGTTTATCCATATGGTGATATTTATATTTTTTAATGTATTATGCTATTCTAATAGTGTCTTGGCTAATTTTATTTTGTTTTTTAATTTGGAATTCTTGTCATTCTGCATAATATTTCTCATAATCAGTCAATATTAATTTATCTAATCAACCCAATCTGATATCTATATCTTCTTTTTCTTTATTATTTATTCTATTTACGTTAATTTGATAAGATATTATATTACCTCTTATAGTAGCTTTAAAAGCATCCCACAAGGATAGCACTGTTTCACCCCCAAATAGTTATAAAACCAGTATTCCTGGTTTGAACCTTTAATTAACTCAATAAAAGCTGCATCTTTAAGCAAAACATTATGGAATGACCAAGACCTTGTAAATTGCCTCTCTGGATCATGCTTAATAAGATCTATTGCAATCATAGCATGGTCTGTTAAGCATATTGAGTCAATTAGAGGAGAATAACCTGTTGAATCAGATTCTTAGAAACAAAAAAAGTAGTCAATTCTAGTAAATATCCATTGTTTTTATCATGCATGAAGGCTTTATCTAAGCAGTTCTTATGGCGCAAAACATCTATCAAACATTCCTGTTCCAAAAAAGCATTATTTTTTTTTTATTTATTACTTAAGTAAGGGCAGGACTAAGTATGGACTGTGTAAAGCATTAAAATCTCCTGCTAAAATTACCTTCTGGCACTGCATAGCTTGTAGTCCCTCTATAACTTTAGCCAAAAAATTTGTATACTGGACAAAGGGTGCGTATAGAGATCCAATAACCACTACCTGATTATGTATTTTAAGTTTTAATAATAAAACTCTTTGTTGTGGGGTACAATAAATGACTTTCACAGGAGACAGCATATAAGGTACAATATACCTTAGCAGGTATGATTTTTATTGAAAACAAACCAAGAAAAATAATAAATGGCAAATTAATAACTTTTCATAACAAAATTAAGCAAAATAAATAAAAAAGCACAGCTTGGCTAGAACATACAAGGCTATCCTGCCAATATCAGACTGTGCCTGACCTCTCTTCAGAGATCTCCCTGGGAGAATCAAACAGGTCCTCTCCCAACGAATATCTAATCTGGGGATCTCGACCTACTCTTCATATAGGGCTAAAACTCCTCTCATAGTCTAAAATCCCTCCCAACAATTAGTAAAAAACATCTTTATTTCTTATTTTATTGCAATCTTTTCACATTATTAATAAAGGTCTGTATGTATTCATAATAATAATCAGTGCTATAACAGTTTATTCTTATTTTATCTCTGTGTGGTGCTTAAAAACTTTACAATACCTAAGACGTGGGTTGTATTATCAGAAGCTCCGCCCAATGGGTCAGGAGAGGAGCTCCAGCAAAAGTATAAAAACAGCACACATTATGCCACTCATGCCCTATACAGATACACCTGTCTGCTAGCGTGAGCGTTCCTCTCAGAGCAACAGACCGCACACTCAGCTAACATGCAGCAGAGGAAAGTAAGGACTTTTTTCCACTTAATTCACTAATTTTCTGGCTGTGTGTTAGCTATTTGGCTTTTACAAAAATACTTGTTTCTCTCCCTACAGCGATAATTCAAGCTGAGGGAAACTAGGCTCATAAACGAACCTAGTTTATATGGAAGTGCCATCCTCAGGCTGCAGAGCGTATGAGTCTTTACTCGTAACCAGGGAAAAAAACATACTTTGCTTCCTAAACAGGGTTTTGAGCTTTTATCTAAAGCAGAGCTAGAAACTAGCAGCCAACCTACATTTCATGCCGCTTAGCTATCAGAAAAGCCTGACAATACCTCTGCAGGGTAAATTACTAGACAAGGCAGTTTTCTGTGCGTTTTTACATGGACCGTTTGATCCGTTTTCAGAAGACAGTTAACACTACTATTAATGCACAACAGCAGTCCCCTTGAGGGCTCTAACACTTATTCAGGACTTGCTTTTTATTTCTACTTTAATGCTATAGTACTAGAAAGATTGAAGTCACGTGAAGTAAGCGCCGTGTTATAGCGAGCGGCCAACATGCTACAGCAGGACCAAAGAAAAAGGGATAGATATAGGAATAATCAGACTCACTTATAGGCATACAAACAATTCTGGTGTGCAACAGACTAAAACAACAAATGAACACCAGACACATAACAAGTAATAGATAAAGAGAAGGACTTCAGGTTCTGGACTATAGTGCATAATAAAGAGAAGAAAGGGACAAAATAATACAATAATAAAAAAAAAAGAAAAGGGGGAATCTGTACTCCACCACACTCTCCCTTCCATATCATTAAACTGTTCCATTAATGTTATATTCCCACCTTTTTCAAAAAGGATTGCTACACCTCTACTTTTTTTGGTGCTCTTAGAATAGTATACAGAATGTAACCAATTTCTTTTCAGTTTAAGTATTTCTTTTTCTTCCAAATGGGTTTCTTGGATACAAATTATATCTGCCTTTTTTTCTTAAAATAAGCTAATAGTTGGGACCTCTTAATGGGAGAATTAACCCATTAACATTCATGGTGATAATCTTTGTATTTAATATGCTATCCATTATCAATAACAACATCCATTAGAACAACATACACAAAACATGCTAAAGTTTCGTTATCAAATTGCTTCCAAATATCGTTAGCTTCCCTATTATCTAAACAGTGGTTGCAGCCAATAAACTTTACTAGAAAACATCAAAAACTAGTGCAAATTACACTTAAGAAATTAGACATTCCCTTCTCTTGAAAGCGCTGTCCAAGAAATGCTCGCCCCTCCCCTGCCGCTAGTCAAAACATACCCATCTTAAGTTATGTTTACTTTAAATTGGCTATTTTGCTAGACAACTCATTCCAAGCTTCTTTGACATTATCATAAGTAAATCTTGTCCCATCTATCACAACTTTCATTCTTGCAGGGTACAACATAGAGGCTTTATAACCCAATGACGGCAGCTTGTTTCTTAACACATCAAACTTTTTTCTTTCCTGCACAATTTCTTGTGGTAAATCATTATATACTGACATATTAGCCCCCATTACACACAATTTCTCTTTTCTGTACACAGAGGACATGAATTTTTTAGGGCTGTGTGAATACCTTTTTTCGAATATTCAGTATTCGGTTCCCAGATATTCATTATTCGGTATTCGGCTAGCGAAAATGCCTTCTTAGAAACCTGGCATACAAGTCCTTTAAATGGCTTCAGGGAGAGTAGGATGAGCTGTCATGGCACTTTGGCTTGAGCACTGGCACCACAGGCTGTCATTTGACATTGCTGCTTCAATAGGAGGATGCAGAGGTCATGGCACTTTGGATTGTACACTGGTGCTACAGGGTACAGGCTGCCTTGTCACGCTGCTGCTTTAGGAGGAGGATGCAGAGGTCATGGCACTTTATATTGTACACTGGTGCCACTGCCACACAGGCTGTCTTGTGCTGCTGATGCTTCAGGAGGAGGATGCAGATGTCATGGCACTTTGGCTTGTACACTGGTGTCACAGGCTGCCTTGCCCCGCTGCTGTTTCAGGAGGATGATGCAGATGTCATGGCACTTTATCTTGTACACTGGTGCCACAGGCTGCCTTGTCCCATTGCTGCTTCTGGAGGAGTATGCAGATGTTATGTCACTTTGGCTTGTACACTGGCACCACTGCCACACAGGCTGGCTTGTTCTGCTAAGGTTTTAGGAGGAGGATGCTTAATCCATGGCACCTTGGCTTGTACACTGGTGCCACAGGCTGTTTTGTTGGGTACGGTTCTGTTGTGGAGGAGGATGCAGATGTTGTGGCACCTTGGCTTGTACACTGGTGCCACATGCTGTGTTGTGCTGCTGATGTTTCAGTAGGAAGATGCAGATGTCATGGCACTTTGGCTTGTACACTGGTGCCACAGGCTGTCTTGTTGGGTATGGTTCTGTTGTGGAGGAGGATGCAGATGTTGTGGCACCTTGGCTTGTACACTGGTGCCACATGCTGTGTTGTGCTGCTGATGCTTCAGTAGGAAGATGCAGATGTCACGGCACTTTGGCTTGTACACTGGTGCCACAGGCTGTCTTGTTGGGTATGGTTCTGTTGTGGAGGAGGATGCAGATGTCGTGGCACCTTGGCTTGTACACTGGTGCCACTGCCATAGGCTGTCTTGTGCTGCTGATGCTTCAGGAGGAGAATGTTGATGTCATGTCACTTTGGCTTGTACACTGGTGCAGGAGGGCAGGCTACCATGTCCCATTGCTGTTTCTGGAGGAGAATGCACAGGATCTGGAGGAGGATGCACAGGAAAATAGTTCTCATGAGCATTCTGTTCAGTTTCCCATAGGATTCAACTGGAAGTATAAGAAGACATAACTGTCATTTATTGTACTTGGGTGAAAAAAACAATGTGTACTACAAGAATAAAATATGCCACACCCTTAAATAATTGTGGCTTTTAAGAAAACCAACTAATAAAACATAATTATGCCTATAGGACAACAGTATAACTTCAATAGGCTTAACTCAGTCAATACTGGTATTTAATTGACAATCTACATATGGGCCCACTCCTCTTCATGGGAGTGGGTATTACAGGAAACACACATGACACATCGTTAATGACTTTTGTCCTTAAAAAACGAATAAAACATAATTATGCCCATAGAACACTATAACTTTACTTCATCAGGCTAACATACAAATTCAGATCTTACCTTTGTAGCTGAGAGGGACGTCTGTGAGAACGGCACTCTTGCTTGACACCCATTCTGCCCATGATGTGTGGCCACAAATATGCCTTTTAATGAATGCTACTTGTTAGGGACACATAATGAAATGAAGTGCTTCCAAATGGCCTGTACACATCCATGAAGTTTCCCTTCTCATGTGGCCATGAGATGATTCAAAATCAGTGGTCACTGGTCTGACAGCTCTATTTCTTCCTCTTTTTTTATGTATTGCTTTTTTGGTTTTCTCCATTCCCATGCCCTGCCCACATGCCCCTGATGTGACATGCACATGTGGAGACAAGTGCATGCACACCTTGTGGGACACCCCCACCCTGCCAGTCACCAGGTTCCACCTATGCTCGTTGCTGGGCCTTCACACAGCTATGGCAGGACTACAGATGGGTGCCCCCCCACCCAAGAGAGGAGAACAGGTGCTCATTCCTACTCCCACCCTCCACCCCCCCACCAGCCCTGAACCCTGTGGCGACCAGAAGTCATTCCCGAACCCATGTCACCTGCGCAGCATGAGGTAAGGTGTCCAGTGCCTCAGCCATCAGTGACACTGGGCCAGCCTACACTGTTTTATTTCAGTAATTCTTACACAAATACCACCAAACAGAAAGAAAACAATGAAATGACTGAATACTTACCTTCGCAAGTCATACACACAGTGTTTTTCAAAGAGTCCATCAGACTCGTGATAAAATTCCTGCAGGGTAAAAAAAATCAAATAAAATAAACATGACTAATTTCCATCCAAGATACAGAATTACAGAAATACAGATGCACTGTTCAATCATAATTCCCAAACTCCTTCACCCAAACAAACATAAAACAATTAAAAGATTTCATACAATTTACTTACTTTTGTTGGTAGCACACAATGTGGTACTTGAAGATGAGCAACATCACTCTGGCTTGGGTAGTCATCACCATCCAGACTTCTTCTTCATAATTGTTTGTGATATGACATAGTAAATGAATACTGGAGTGGAGACTGGTGAGGCCACACTGGTATCTGTCATATTTCAGTCATGGGGAATACTGGAGAGCAAATCTCAGGCATGGGCAATACTGGAGACTGGTGATGCCACATTGGTATTCAGCAAATTCCAGGCATGGGCAATACTGGAGACTGGTGATGCCAGATTGATATTCAGCAAATTTCAGGCATGGACAATACTGGAGACTGGTGATGCCACATTGGTATCTTGCAAATTTCAGGCATGGTCAATACTGGAGACTGGTGATGCCACACTGGTACTCAACAAATTTCAGGCATGGGTAATACTGGAGACTGGTGACGACACATTGGTATTCAGCAAATTTCAGGCATGGACAATACTAGAGACTGGTGATGCCACATTGGTATTCAGCAAATTTCAGGCATTGGCAATACTGGAGACTGGGGATGCTACACTGGTATTCAGCAAATTTCAGGCATGGGCAATACTGGAGAATGGTGATGCCAAATTGGTATCCAGTAAATTCCAGGCATGGGCAATACTGGAGAATGGTGATGCCACATTGGTATCCAGCATATTTTAGGCATGGGGAATACTGGAGAATGGAGACTGATGATGACAAACCAAATAGTACACTTGGCTGGTGCTGCTCTAAGCCACTACTTAGAATATTTGTGCAAAATTATGCTGGTCATCCACCACCTCACATTTCATGGATACCATAAATGGTTTACAAATTCATGTGATTATTAAAAAAGCACAATGTCTGACACATTTCAGATCCCAAAAGATCCTTTTTAAAGGCAATTACAGCAAGACTTAACACTATTATATACACATAAGTGGTGTGACATCACAGTGACATCATAATACAAATAACCTTCAAATTCATAGGCTGTAATACACCCTGACCACATGATGTGCCCATGTGAAACATCCATTACCCACCATTAGGTGCTACATATTGTTAAACAGACAATTCCAAAGGTAATACAACACATTGTTATTAAACTGCAGTGCATAACCATTGAAAGTGCAGACGTTGAAAACATATAATATCATATATATATATATATATATATATATATACACAACAGCATAGCCAAATAATCGCCTGCATCATAATGTACAGAAAAGCAGTGGAAGGGAAAGGAGGGAAATAAAAGAAGTAAGAAGGGAAAAAATATCAAAACAAAAAATTTAAAATGGAGAAAATAAAGGGGGAGGGGGGAGGGGGAATTTAAGATTTTCACTGTCAGAATCCAAAAGTAATGTAGCGGCAGCAAGCAAGTCATCAATGTGTAACACTTAATTTTCGTTTTATTTTCTGCAAATATGGTCCTAGATTAAGACCATAATTTAAGCCAGGAAATTTATTATCGGCCAAAATTACAATCCAAAACTTTTCTTTATTCAGCAGCACTATATTGACACATAACAGCCACCAAGAATGTCCTGCAGAAGAGCTAAAACACTGAAGGACATTCATTCCAGTACACATCGATTACACTGAACCCAAGTTTCAAAAAGCTTGGTTAAATCAGCAAATGAATTGCTGTGTACAGTGCAAAAGACGTGTCCATCGCGAAAATGTTGCAGTTAGTAAAACATTCACCAGCTGTAATGTTCAAAGGGAATATTCAGTAAGACAGTTGCTTACCTCTAACATCTCGGGTTATTTACCTGGCAACATGTTCTGTCCCAGCCTTCTATGGTAGTACAACAACCTGGTGCCTAAAAACTAGAATTTCAGGGCATCAAGAAGGTGTTTCTCCCTACAAGAGCAGTTCACTAATACAGCAATGATATAGTGCTGCTGAATAAAGCAATGTTTTGGATTGTAACATTAGGAGATAATAAGTTCCCTGGCTTAAACTGTGGGCTGGATCTTGGATCACTGAGGAAAAGAAAATGGAAATGAAGTGTTACACATTAATGGGTCGCTGCCTGCTGCTACAGTACTTTTGGATTCTGACAGTGAAAATCTTAAATTCCCCGTCCCCTTCCCCCTTTATTTTCTCCATTTTTATGTTTGCTTGTACACATGCGCAAGAAACATTATGTGGCAGCTTAGGAGAGAAGCGGGTTGTGGAGGTGCGTCAGTGTGGCAGCCAACAGAGGCATTGCATTTGGGAGCTTGGCACTGGTGGACCAATGGAGGCACAGTGTGCTGATGACACTGGCTTCCAAAAGTGCCACCAACTTGTAACGTTTTCACTGCAGCAATCAGGGGCCACCTCATCATTGCAGCGTCAGCCATTCTGGTGCAATGAGGGAGCGACCCGTCATTGCAGGGCGGAACTTTGCCTAGTGTAATATTGTTTGTGAATGTGGCAGTAAGCTGCCGCCATGTTCACAAACAATATTTGACACAATCCCCCTCAGCATCATGTGTCACCCCCAAAACAGTTTTTGTTTGCCGATGGGGGCCCAATCCCTGTTGACTTCATTCCCCCTCCTTTGCAGTATAATTTGCCGATGGGAGAGCCCACTCCCTGTCAGCACAATGTCCCCCGCAAAATGTTGGTTTTGTGCCGAGGGGGTGCCCAATGCCCCTCGGTTCTTGCCCCCCGTATGTGCCAACAGGGGTGCCCAATCCCCATCTGTTACAACCCCAAAAAACACTTCGGGTGGCACGCTGGAGCCCACCCCAGCGCACAAATATGCCAAGCAAAAAAGTCCCACAATGTTTTTTTCTTTTTTGTTCCTGTAAATCAGAAACGGTCCTCGTTGAGTCCGTGGCCCCACCCCCAACCCGCACCCACCCTCCTGCACCCTGCCTCCCACGCCCCCATCATCCCATACTTACCTCCGGCACAGCGACTTATCTTCGGTGGACCAGGAACACGCCTGCACTCTTCAAAGCCAACTGTGAACTGAAGAAATGCCAGTAAGCCAGTGTTCATGAGGTGGCCTCTCAAAAAGTCTATGTTGCAAATTTGGTGGGAAAAAATCCAAGAAATTGCTGTTTTATGAGTTTGCATTGCGCAGTTGCTACACATGCTCATAACTTCGCGAATTTGCAATATTTTCACTCCAGATTTTCAACACTGCCATTTTTCTGCACCTCCTTATGAACAGTACAGCTGTCATTTTTCACATCCTGGCAGAAATGTGTTTTTGCTCTTCCGGCGCAGAATAGCACAGTTGCTGTGGGAAATCAGTGTTTGGGATACATTAAGAAAATCACTGTGAGACTGTTCATTAGCAGAAGTCCTAAAATGCCTATGTTGAAAATGTTGTCACGAAAGTCCATAAAGTGACTGTGTTATGAGCGTGCATTGCGCAGTTTCCATGCATGCTTGTAACTTCGCACAGTTTGCTCGCTTCTTTGCAGATAAGGTTGCCAGCATCAGGTCCGGCATTGGTCCGACCTCTCCTTCGGGGGATTATGGTGGACAACGGGTGGTACTTAATCCTCGGCCTATCTGGTTGGATTTTCACCGACCGTAATTCGTTGACATTGTGAAGATCATCCAAACAATGCGTCCAACTAGTTGTAGTTTGGCTCCGGGTCCTACACCTCTGTTAGTAGGTTGTGTAGAAGTTATCTACCCAATCCTTGCTGACATTGTCTGGAAATCCTTGGAGAGGTTTTCCTAACCCCTTAAGGAGGCAGTAGTACACCACTCTAAAAATCCTCCTTGGACCCAGACTGTCTAGCTAACTACCGGCCTATCTCTAACCTGCCATTTGTTGGTAAGGTTATTGAAAAACAGTTGCACTGCAATTGGATGAACATCTCACCTCCCATAATGTCTATGATACTCTCCAATCTGGCTTCAGGAAAAGGCATAGTACTGAGACTGCCCTTGTTCAGGTATTGGTGACCTCTAATGGCCAGAGATCGAAGGCTTGTACCATTCTGGTCCTTCTTGATCTTTCTACCGCATTTGACACTGTAGACCATGAGGTGCTATTGGAGCGACTGCGGGTTTTTTGTGGGCTGTCTGGTACACTCCACGAATGGTTTCGTTCTTACCTCACTGGTAGGTCTCAGAGAGTCGTCACTGGAATTTATTCCTCTGATGCCTTCTCCCTACCATGTGGGGTACCACAGGGCTCCATTTTAGCTCCCATGCTGTTTGCAGTGTATATGCTGCCATTAGGAGAACTCATCAGGAGATACAGCTTGAGTTTTCACTGCTATGCAGATGATACTCAGCTGTATCTATCCTTTCTCCCCGATCAGAGTGATGCACTCTCCGTACTTAACAACTGCCTGGATGAGATCAGAATTTGGATGAGTTTGAGCTGGTTAAAACTTAATCCGGATAAGACTGAGGTATTGGTTGTGGACCCAGGTCATCCTGGGAGGGGTTTGGGTGCGGGACATCCATCAGGCTTATTACTTGGTGGTGTACCGCTCTCTAGCTCTTGACAGGTGCGAAATCTGGGCGTTATTTTTGACGATGGTCTGACCCTGAAATCACAAGTGTCAGCTGTTGTCAAATCCTCTTTTTACCATCTGAGGAATATCGCCCGGGTGAAACATCTGATTCCCCAGGAGGACCTTCCGACTTTGGTCCACATCTTTGTTACCACCCGTTTGGACTACTGTAATTCCCTATACCTAGAGCTACCAGGGGTTGATATCCGCCGCCTGCAGCTGGTGCAGAACGCTGCAGCCAGGCTTTTGACTGGGTCTCTTAGAACCAGTCATATTACGCCCAAAGCCACGCGAACTGCACTGGCTGCCTGTGCGGTGGCGGATCACCTTTAAGGTTGGTTTACTAACCTTTAAAGCCCTACACACGATCAGGGACCCGGTTACCTGAAAGATCTTCTGGTTCCCTATTGCCCCCTCCACCCCCTCCGCTCCGCCAATGAGGGATTGCTAGAGATTCCCAGGGTCCGTTTGAAGTTGTCAGGATCTCGTGCCTTTGCCTTTTCAGCTCCTACCCTGTGGAATCCTCTACCTCATTGGTTAAGAGAATGCCCGACCATTGACAGTTTTAAAATTGCTTTAAAAACACATCTTTTTACTTTGGCTTTTTCTTTATAGTTCTGATTGTTTAATGTTGGATTCTTTTGTTTTATTTATTCTGTACAGCGCCTTGATTTTGAAAGGCGCTTTAAAAATAAACATGAATTGAATTGAATTGAATTGAATTTGTAATATTTTCACTCCAGATTTTCAACATTGCCATTTTTCTGCACCTCCTTATGAACAGTACAGCTGTCATTTTTTCATATCCTGCCTGAAATGTGTTTTCGCACTTCTGGCACAGAACAATGTGGTCACTGTGGGAAATCAGTGTTCGGGACACATTAAGAAAATCACAGTGAAACTGTTCATTAGCAGAGGTCCTAAAATGCCTATGTTGAAAATTTGGTAATGAAAGTCCATAAAATGACTGTGTTGCGCGCGTGCGTTACGCAGTTTCCATGCATGCCGCTCATAACTTCACACATTTGTAATATTTTTACTCCAGATTTTCAACATTGCCAGTTTTCCACACCTCCTTATGAACTGTACAGCTGTCATTTTTCACATCCTGACCAAATGGGTTTTTGCACTTCCGGCGCAGAATAGCATGGTCGCTGTGCGAAATCAGTGTTCGGGACACAGTAAGAAAATCACAGTTTATGAGCAGAGGTCCTAAAATGCCTATGTTGAAGATTTGGTGATGAAAGTCCATAAAATGACAGTGTTACGCATACGTGTTGCGCAGTTTCCATGTATGCTAGGAAGTGCAAGCATTTTTAATATTTCCACTACAGATTTTCAGCATTGCAATCTCTTCACACCTCCCTATGGATGGTACAGCTGTCATTCTTCACATCCTGCTCGATCTGTGTTTTTGTACATGTGTCGCAGAGTGGCACGGTCGCTACTGGAACTCAACATTTGGGACACATTGACAAAATCACGCTGCCAGTCTTCATGAGAAGAGGTCCCAAATGCTTTCATGAGGTGGGGTCACAAAAAGGCCATGTTGAAAATTTGTAGTGCAAATACCAACAAACACCTGAGGCGTTAGGGTTTCTAACCATAATGTCCTACCCTGTACAGACTGACAGGCATCGGGGTGAGTCTTTGGATTGCTGACTGTACTGCTCATGCAATCCCACCCCCACCCCCCCAGCTACTGATAGGCATCGAGGTGTACCTTGGACTCTTCAGCCCCAGACTTCACTCCATTCTCCTATGCTGCACCCATTTCAGTGTATGTCCTTATGAAATGGGGTGACTGTAAAGCCAAACACCCTAAGGCACACCTCAATACATGTCGGTGTCTGCAGAATAGGGTGAGGTGACATGGCATGACCGTCATGGGCGATGACCCAAACACTTACCCCATGCTTGTCCATCTCTACAGGATGGAGGTGGGGTTGGTGTGAAGTTCAGTACTTCACTGCCATTCCTATTCTGCATCTGTCTAACTCCTGCATTTCCAATGCTCATACTAGCAAGCAAACATTTGGCATTGACAAATGCTTGTTAATTTTTGTTTTGACCTTTTTTCCCCCTTCTTACTTCTTTTATTCCCATCCTTTCCCTTCCACTGCTTTTGTGTACATTATGATATAGGCAATTATTTGGCTATGGTGTTGCATATATATGATATTATATGTTTTTCAACATCTGCACTAACACTGTGTTATAGTATATGGTTGGGACTTATTGTGGATGGAAATCGGCAGCTGCTTGAACCTTGTTGTAGGACAGTTCAAATTTCAGAATAGTTGTTGTACTATCGTTCTGACCTCACATCGATAGTACAACAACTTTTCAGCCCTGACCTGCTACTCGATTGACTAACTGAACCCGCTCCAGTGGGGGAGAAAAACAAAAACATGGCGGTGCGATTTAGCTACGGCTGATCAGTGACCCACCTAGTTTTGACACCAAGAGCCACACATGGGTCCATGTCACAAAAGTTATGTTTTTCCTTTTGTTTTAAATTCAAAAAATTCAGTGCCAAAAAATGAAAACGGCAGCCAGAGAGAGCAGGAGCACAGAGAAGCCAGAGCGAGCAGGAGCATCAGAGACGGGGAAAAGCACGCAGGAGCAGGGGCAGCGGCAGCTAAAGTGAAGCTGAGGTCATTTACAATGGGCAAAGGGATGAAGCAAACAAATCAGTAAGTCCAAACCATATACTATATAAAACAGTGTAAAGATGACCATCCACAACAAGGCCGTCTTTCCATCTCGGTAGTTGATGACATCAGCGAAACCTCTCAAGCTTCGCTCTCGAGGTCTATGATGTCATCAACTACCTCAATGGAAAAATAGCCTTGTTGTGGATGGTCATCCATCCACTATTCTATATGTATTACCTTTGGAATTGTCTGTTTAACAATATGTAGCACCTAAGGGTGGGTAATGGATGTTTCACATGGGCACATCATGTGGTCAGGGTGTATTACAGCCTATGAATTTGAAGGTTGTTTGTATTATGATGTCACTGTGATGCCACAACACTTATGCATATATAGTAGTGCTCAGTCTTGCTGTAATTGCCTTTTAAAAAGGATCTTTTAGGATCTGAAATGCATCAGGCATTGTGCTTTTTTAATAATCACATGAATTTGTAAACCACTTATGATGTCCGTGAGTTGTGAGGTGGTGGGTGCTCAGCATAATTTTGCAACAAAGGATAGCATCACCAGTCATGGGGTTTTTGGGAAAAGAGCAAGATATTGAGTGTCATTAACATAATACCAGATAGGGTATTGGTCCACATAGTCCACAAGTTGGCCCAATCCAGCAGCACAAGTACAGGGGTGTGTGTCACATAAAAATAGCATTGTTATTAAAGTGCTATGAAATTCAATTACTCAAGACTTGTACCTGTAATCGAAATGTGGTAAACTGAGCTTGATGAACACAAGTTGCTCAACATGTTTAGGGTCTAATGAGGATCTGTGAGACTCCACCACATCCCCTGCTGTGCTAAACAACCTCTGTGATGGCACACTGGTTGGGGGGCAGCTCAGGTATTTCATGGCCAGCTGTGCTAAGTGAGGGGATGATTTCAACTTTTTGGTCCAGTACTCCCGTGGGTCAACTGAGATGGGGTCAAGAGCTTCTGTCAAGAAGCAATTCAAAACATTTGCTGTCCGAGAGTGGGTGCTGCTCATTTTGCTTTCTTTGCTCTGCCTGTAGGGATGAACTGAGCTGTGCCCAGCAGTCTTCTTCCTCCATTCCTGGGGCATCCTCCACCTGCTGTTCTTGTTCTTCCATGGCTACTTCAGTAGGCATCACATCCTTAGCACACATTGTAAAGGTGAGCTCTGAGCACAGCTGCTGGTGAAACTCATTGACACGGTGGCAGGCATTTCAAGGTGCAGTATCTCACACTTAAACCTCAGGTCCAGCATCGTTGAAAAAACATGTGGCTTAGTGACACAAATATCCGTGGACCTATTCCCTAATTCAATTGTTAGATTGTGTACAAAGGCCATCACTGCAGGTGAAAGATCAGCATGGGTGGAAAATCTCCGCAGCGACTTCTTCAGTATCTGAACTGCAGGGATGACCTGACTCAGCAGTGCAGATTCTGCACTCATGTCACGTGTGCTTCTTTCAAAAGGACCAAGCACCTTTACTGTTCCTTCAATAACAGACCAATCCCGGTGGCTGAGAATTCCCCCAATATCTCTCCCCATACTCATTTCATGGAGAACTCACTTCTGCTCCAGTGGCCTTTGCAACATGTAGACTGTTGAATTTCACGGTGTTGACATATCCTGTATCAGCCTGTGCTGTGCTATCTGAATGCACTCTTGCGCCTGCTGCAATTAGTTTGTGGCTTTAACTGACTGATGGAAATGGGCACATGTTTTTCTTGCTGTCTTAAGTGTTTGATCAACCTCTGGTGTCTTGCAGATGGACTTTGTCACCACCAGATTCAAAGTGTGTGCATAACAACAGATGCCTTTAAAGTGCCCATCAGACAAGGCCTTTACCATATTTACTGCATTGTCAGTCACAATGAAGCCAACACACAGTGACGTGTCTTCAGTCCACACATACAGCATGTCTTGCAGGAAGGCCAAAATGCTGGCGGACCGGTGACCCACAGGCATAATGGACACATTCAGAAGTGCAGACCTGCTATGAGACATTGTGGAGCCTACACCAGGAAATGACAGGAAGTATGTAGACCTGCACCTTCACTGCCTGTACCAGTTGGGTCTGCTGCACACCAATGTCATTGGTAAGCATTTAAACTAGACAAGGGAGGAGGCACTGAAAAGGAGGAGGGTAATCTTAGTCTCTCTCCCCCCCAAAAATCAGGATAGTTAGTGAGGTAAACACCAAGATAGAGAAGTCAATAGGGAGAAAGGCAGGGGTAAATGGAGAAAAAGGCAAAGGTAGCAAGGACAGGGATGGGGCTAAAAGGGGTAAGGCCATCAAAAAATAGAGGGCAATGCATACCAACACCCATAGTCTGGGTAACAAGCTCCCTGAACTGGTGGTCATGATGGAAGAGGGATGCCTGGATATTGTGGCAGTCATAGAAACATGGTACACAGAGAACCATGACTGGGATGTCGGCATACCAGGGTACACAATTTACAGGAGGGACAAGGAGGGTAGAAGAGGAGGAGGAGGAGGAATAGTTCCCTACATAAGGGAAGGGATCAAAGCAATGGAACTAAAGGGTAAACAGGGAGGAGAGGAGGCACTGTGGGTCACCCTGGAGACTGGAAATGGCACCACAATCTGCACGGGGGTTGTATACAGACCCCCACCTCAGGGGGAGGAAATGGACAAGAAAATGATAGAATGCATCCTTAGGATGGTAGAAATAGGGAAGATATTATTGATGGGGGACCTGAATATGCCAGATGTTAAGTGAAGCACCTTTGCTGCAGCCACATCCAAGAGCAGGGTCATTCTCGATGCCCTACAGAGGGCATGCCTCAGCCAACTAGTGTTGGAACCCACTCGGGTGGGAACAATCTTAGACCTGGTACTCTCAAACAGGGATGGAGAGAGGATCTCAGATCTAGAAGTGGGTAGCCATCTGGGAACAAGTGACCACTAAACAGTGTGGATCATGATAAACACCGCTGCAGAGTCCAGCCATACAAAAGTGAGGGTACTGGACTTTAGGAGGGCTGACTTTGTCAAAATGGGAGCATGCCTCAGAAAAGCACTAGCAAACAGGCAAGAAGGAGTGGTGGAGGAACAATGGAGAAACATCAAAATTGCCATCACAGAGGCAACAAGCCTTTGAGTGAAGCAAATAAACAAATCAAAATGAAAGAAAAAAACACTATGGTTCTCAAAAGAGGTGGTGGGGAAGGTTAGGGAGAAAAAGATAGCATTCAGAAAGTATAAGGAAACACAGAAGGAGTAGGACAGAGAACTGTACCAGTTAAAGCAGAGGAAGCAGGGAAGGCAGTCAGAATAGCAAAGGCCCAAACCGTGGAAAAGATAGCCAACTTGGTTAAGAAGGAGATAAAACCTTTTATAGGTACATTAGAGAGCAAAGAAAGACCAAGGGAAGGATAGTGAGACTTAATAAAGGGAGGGTGGGTGGGTAGAGAGTGACAGTGAAAAGCAGGGATACTGAAGGAGTACATCTGCTCAGTATTCACAAAAGAAGAGGGGGGGGAGGTACCTCATCCAATCAATAGAAGCACTGTGGATAGGGGGGTTGATACCAGTCCTTTGACAGAAGAAAGGATTCTGAAAGAACTCCTAAAACTGATGGTGGACAAAGCAATAGGGCCTGATGGGATTCACCCCAGAATTCTAAAAGAACTATGGGGAGAACTAGTGTCACCACTGACTACCCTATTTAGCAAATCATGGGAGGATGGTGTGGTACCTAAGGACTGGAGGAGGGCAGATGTGATTCCCCTTCACAAATGTGGGAGCAAAGCAGAGGCAGGAAACTACAGACCTGTTAGCTTGACCTCAGTGGTAGGGAAAATGATAGAATCACTTCTGAAAGAAAGAATTGTTGAGTACCTAGAGGCTAGCAGGGTACAGGACCCAAGGCAGCATGGCTTCACAGTGGGAAGGTCACATCAGATGAATCTAATAGATTTCTTTGACTAGGTGACCAAAGTAGTAGACCAGGGAGGTGCTGTGGACATGGTCTACCTAGACTTTAGCAAGGCATTTGACACAGAATCACACACAAGATTAATAAGCAAATTTGACAGCCTGGGAGTGGGTCCCAGGGTGGTGGCCTGGGTAAACAATTGACTGAACAACAGGACACAGAGGATAACACTAAACGGAATCCACTCCAAAGAAAGGGGGGTTACTAGCGGGGTACCACAGGGTTCAGTACTAGGTCCGGTCCTTTTTAATGTCTTTATAAGTGACATTGCAGAGGGACTGGAAGGAAAGGTTTGCCTCTTTGCAGATAACACAAAGATCTGCAACAGAGTTGATACACAAGAGAGGGGGTGGAAAGGATGAGAAGGGACTTGGCAAGGTTGGAGGAATGGTCAAAAGTATGGCAGCTTAGATTCAATGCAAAGAAGTGCAAAGTGATGCACCTGGGAAACAAAAACCCAGGGAAAGAGTACACAATGTGGGGGAGGTATTAACAACAACAAAAATGGAAAGGGACCTTGGGGTAGTCTTATCAGATGATCTAAAGGCAAGCAAGCAAGCAATGTGAAAAGGCAGTAAGGAGGGCTGGGGTGATATTGGGATGTATAGGAAAAGGCATCACAAGTAAAAAACAGGAAATTGTTATCCCTCTGTACAGACAATTGAGAGACCCCATTGGGTGTACTCTGTGCAGTTCTGGAGACCCCATCTCTGCAAGGACATAGGCAGGAAGGAGGCAGTCCAGAGGAGGGCAGCTACAATGGTACAGGGTCTGCAACAGAAACCATATGAAGAGAGAGACTAAAGGAGCTTAATATGTATACCGTCGAGGAAAGGCGGGAGAGGGGGGACATGATAGAAACTTTCAAGTACCTCAAGGGAATCAACAAAGTCCAAAAGGGTAGCATCTTTCAGAAAAAGAGATGTTCAAGAACAAGGGGGGCATTTTATGAAGATTGAGGGGGGACAGCTCAGGGGCAATGTGAGGAAGTATTTTTTCACAGGGAGGGTGATGGACACATGGAATGGCCTTGCTGAGGAGGTTATAGGGTCAAAAACAGTGGAGGAATTCAATAATGCATGGTACAGACATAAGGCAATTCTGGTGGTGGGTAGAAAGAAGTAGGCTGTTGGTTAACTAGGATCTGCAGCTTATCTAATAGGTAGGGAAATAGGCAGACTAGGTGGGCCAAGCGGTCCTTATCTGCCATCAGAGTCTACTGTATGTTTCTATGTTTCTATCTATGTTTCTAGTTTAATTAATAGAGAAAGATGGCCTGTTAATGGAAATTGCAAATTTCTGTTATTTATCAATAAGCATTCCCCTACTCTTGCCTATAGGAGGAACATCTGGCCATTTTGCTAGCCATGCAAGATGGCTGACCTGGCAGGTATGGAGGAAGGTGGAGGAGATGCAGCTTTGCACCCTGCTGAGTTGTTGCAGAAACTCAGGAATCTGTATTAGAAAAATATTTTGATATGGAACCCTTACCTGAAGATATGGAAGCAGGTGCTCCTGAGCACAGAGAGTACTATAGAAACATAGAAACATAGAACTCTGGACTCTGCTGCCCCACATCAGTTAGCTGGAGCACAGCTGTGCTTAAGAAGAGCTTGTTCTGCACCCACTCCACCAACAAAAAACAAAACAAAAAGCAAAACAAATCTTGGTCTTCTGAAGACGCGTTGCTTGTAGCAGTGTAGAAAAAATCAACTTCAGGTGCTGGCTTGGATCCAGGTGTTGCTCCCAGTGCTAAAGAAATTATTGCATCCCCAACTCTTTAAAAAGACAGCTTTCTCCAGCTACTGTTATTTTGGACACTGTACAAGTTCAGTCTGCTCTTACTGAGAAGCCTCTCAGTCCTGGAATATAGCCACGAAAAGAGCGTGTCAACTCTTCAGAGCAGTGTGGCAGCCTCACAACTGTGCTAATGACGTCTAAGGTGACAGCTGTCAGTATCAATAATCAGCATGTCATTACCTCTACAGCTGCTTGCAGCACACTCATATAGCCTCCTCTCCACGACAACCTGCAGGCAAATGTTGAACATGCTGTCTTTCTGATGCAAGCAGCTGGAGCAGGAGTATTAATGAACCAAACAGACAAATATGCACATCTCTTTACAGATACCAACTCTAACAGTGAGGTAAATATGGTATGCCCCCTGTACAGTGACACCGTTACAGTGAACACGTCAATGCCGACAACATTGACAGTTCACTGTAATGGTCCACCCAAAACCCTGGCACTCTGTCCCTCAGTCCTGTACCCCCTTCCTGAATCAAATCCTACTCAGAGTTAATAATCCTTAAGTTTGGGAGGTGCGGGTACTCTTCCACCCCCATGGGGGGTTCAGGTTGAAGCCCCCCTATACAAAAACAACCAGGGCCTTCTGCCAGATTTATGTCAACCTCAACTTGCGGTTGACACAAATCCGTCACTGTGATGTCGGTGGAAACCTAAGTTGTCAAACCAGCATTGTAGAACTGGTAAATATGAATGCACGAAGTCAGGGGATGGCAACAGTTGCTTATGCTCTACTGTGGAAATGTTTCTGCTGCTGGTACCCTGCCCTGGTGTCTAGTGGAACCTCCAACCCCCACCCTGTTAGGTAATGCCTCCACCCCACTCCTGCCCCAACCCCAAGTCTGCTCCATCTTAAAAAAAAAAGTTTAATTTAATCCATGGTGTCTAGTGGCCCCCCTCACCCCCACCCTGCACTCCCAACCCAGAGTCTGACCCATCTTAAAAATATGTTTAAATTAATCCCTGGTGTCTAGTGGACCCCCCACCCTGTCAGGTAGTGTTCCCACCACACCCCCTAACCCCAAGTCCAATATATCTAAAAATAATGTTTAATTTAATCCCTGGTGTCTAGTGGTTCCCTCACCCCCACCCTGTCCAGTAGTGCCCCCACCCCACTCCCTCCAACCCCAACTGGAACAGGCATGTGCTGGTTTTCCTGAATTGAACACTGAATGTAGGGAGGAAAAAGTTTTTGCTTCTGAGGATTCTGTAAATGTTTCTGGTCCTCCTGAGTCAAAATGTTTAGGCATGGTCCGTCCTTCCTCTAATGTTTCAGCTGAAATTAACAAGTTTAGTACTGGCAAGGCTTCTATGTTTGGAGTTTAGGGGGTCGGAGTAGTTTCTGGGATGGAACAAAACCCCTTCTCTGATCACAGAGCTGATAATGTGCATTTCCTGAGTGAGACGGAACAAGCAGACCAAAATAAAAATGTAGGACCTGGCTCTTGAAGAGTGAAACTGGCAGACCTCTTTGCAGTGCATGGAGAACTAGACCAGAGGAGGAATGCAGTCAGGTTAAAATTTAAGGGACCCTTAGATGACTTGCCAAATAGATCACACATTATCAGAACTATGCTAAGGGACTCTATGGTCTTTGTAGCTGCAGATTTATCTGCTTTGATTTATGTACCTGTGGAAACTTTTTTTGATGTAAGTTTAAAATACGTACTTCTCTGGAGAAATTTGAGCAGTGGTATGATACTCTTCACTATGTGGAGTCCATTTATTGTGGTACCCTTAACAAAGCCTACAATTAAAACAATTTCTGTTTTTCCATAGTGAAGGGTTAACATGGCTAATGTTATGCACTGGCTAGAACAAAGAAGTGATGTACTTGAGAGACCTGTGCCTGTACTAGACCCTGATGTTGTATGGACAATTGGTTGTAAGGTCAAATTAAATTCAGACAATCCAAAAATGGTTTATAACACTTACCTGGGAGTTTTTATATAGGGTGAGAAAGGGGTCACTGTTTTTATCCTGCTCAGCCTAAAATGTGCCATAAGTAGAGGTGGGCAAAGTCTGCAAAATTTGCTCTACTAAACAATTCGTAAATTGTGCTCAATTTGCAGAGCACAATTTGCAAAGTTTGGCAATTTGCCCCCCCCACAACCGATCACCAGGGACACAATAACACAATAAATCCACCACCACCATCCCATGGCTGCTGGTACCCTGCTCTGGTGTCTAGTGGAACCTCCAACTCCCACCCTGTTAGGTAATGCCTCCACCCCACTCCTGCCCCAACCCCAAGTCTGCTCCATCTTAAAAAAAAAAGTTTAATTTAATCCATGGGGTCTAGTGGCCCCCCTCACCCCCACCCTGCTCCCCCAACCCAGAGTCTGACCCATCTTAAAAAATATGTTTAATTTAATCCCTGGTGTCTAGTGGATCTCCCCCCACCCTGTCAGGTAGTGCCCCCACCACACTCCCCCTAACCCAGAGTCCAATATATCTAAAAATAATGTTTAATTTAATCCCTAGTGTCTAGTGGTTCCCCACCCCACCCTGTCAGTAGTGCCCACCCGCTCCCTCCAACCCCAACTGGAACAGGCCACCGGCACAGTCCTATGCTCACCTCCATGGCTGGCAGCCCGACTGAGCTCAATGAATGAGCGCATGCTTGTAGAGAAGGGGAAGGAGCTGCTCCAGTGTCCTGTAGGGATGAGCAGAATGAGGGGGAACAGCGTTGTGGACCCCAGAGGGTTCCACAACACCATTCCTCCATCCCACCACCACTGCCAGTCACTGGAGCAACCCCCCTACCCTTCTCTACATCCCGGAATACAAAAAGAAATGACTGCGAGCTGTCAATGAATGAGTACATGCTTGTACAAGCACATGCTCATTTATTGAGCTCAGTTGGTCTGATAGCCGTGGAGGTAAGTGGAGGACTGTGCTGGTGGTCCACTCTGATCGGAGTTGGGGGGAGAAGGGTGGGGGCACCACCGGACAAGTTGGGGGGTCCACTAGACACCAGGGATTAAATTAAATATTTTCTTTAAGATGGATCACACTCAGGGTTGGGGGAGGGGGTTGGGACACTACCTGACAGGGTGAGGGTCCACTAGACACCCCAAAAAGCAAGATGAAGTCATAATGGTAAATTCTGGATAATTTCTGAAAATTACGCAAAGTATTCCGTCGATGTGAATTTGGTGACTTTGCCACAAATTCATTCACGAAGAAAAACTTGACTGTATCTCTAGCCATAAGTGTGGGCCAGGGCTTATTTAAATTTTGAATGTGACCACCCTAAAGGTAATCTGTGTATGGAACATGGGCACATTAGTGAGCAATGCCAAAACCCTTTATGATGTAATCCATGTGACAGGCAGGCCATGCATATAGGTAGTGCCCATCTGCAGCACATAACTGAATGGATGGATCCCCTCATGATCAGGAGGGGATTATAACATAAAATCAGGTCAAGGCCCAGGTCTCAGCAGAAACTCTGCAGAACCTGGCTCCTAAAAACCCCTCTGACCAAACTTCTGACACTGAAATTGGTGATCTCCCAGAACCAAACCTTGGCAGGTTCTGATACTATGCCGCAACATACTGAATTGGGAGTGAGCTCTGTTTAGGATCCTCAGCATATACAGCCTATCCCGGTTTCACCCACTCCTACTCAATTGAAAGTACAGGAGAAGGAAGATCAGGACACAGACAGAGAGATTAATATGCCCCGCCTCCCCTACCTGCATAATCAAAATCAGATATAAAGGTGGTTTAGGGAAAGAAAGTTAAAAAACTAAGATTCCTGAAACACCCCCATCTCTACTAGAAATAAATATGCTTCCCTAAGTAAATGGAAACAGGTGGGGACACAGGATGAAGAAGGAGACTCAGATGCCTCCTCCAAAATATCCTCTCTTGCTGACTACTACTCTGATTCTCAGCCAGAATTGTCAAAAGCAAAGAGACTCACGGGTCAAACTAGTTTACAAATCAGACAAGCCTAATATAACATCATGCACCAGGGTCCAAGGATATCTCCTTTAACTCAAAATGTGTGCAGTATAAAAAAAATTATTAAAAGAATCTAACAACATTATCTGCTCTTCCAGAATTAAAAAATAACATCTCTTTTTTTTTTACAAGGTTTAACGCAGCATTAAATTGCACAGGTAAAATAACTTTGGTCCTCAAGGGCTTCCTTTTGGTCTCAAGGCACTGATGATTGTGATGGGATGTCTATCCTACTGAAAGGCTGTCATTTTTTAGTTCAGAAAGTTGTAGAACTAGAACATGGATATGATTTATTGCTAGATTTAAATATCTCTACCAGTCAATATAGCTTAGTCAACATTTATGCCCCCCAGGCCATTTCAGCTAGAATGGAATTATTTCATCTTGTTCAGCCATATTTACATACAAACAGGTTAGTGATATTTGGTGGGGGCTTTAATTGTGATATGTCATTTCACGATGGGGGGCACACACCACAAAACTATATAGTGACACAACGTTTTTGACTAATACGATTAAAAAAGCCCAGTTGCAGCATGGGTTTAAGTCTCAGCATAAGGAAAGTGGGAAAACATATTTTAGTGGTACTTTGGCCACAAGAATTGATTTATTATTGTTTTCCAAAATTATGTTTCTGGCAGGGGCTAGTGCTGTGGCTCTAGGAATTTCAGACCCCATGGGGGTCTCCTGTGATTGTTATCCTGGGCCTGTGTATAAAAAAAAGCTCTATACTTACGTGGTCATTAATTACTCAGATTTTGTCAGATGAACTCTTTGGTAAAAAATGGAAAGCCCTTTTAAATGCTGGACTATCTGTTCATGATGCTTATGACAGCCTGGTAGACTGATGGGAGGCCTCAAAACAAGATTTTAGTTTTTTTTTTCAAAAGCTGGCTATACACTCCCATAGGACAACATACTTACAGTATTTAACTCTTTAGAGGAAACTGCATTGTTTAATTTTAAAAATGCATACTGAAAAACATAATTTATCTTCAGATATCAATAAGGTTAAACAACAGATGCTTGCCATACAGTATCATAGTTTGGAACCCAAGGGGAAAAAATAACACAATTTGGATATGTTTAAAGATTGTTCAGACAGAGTAGAGAAGAAAATAATCACAGGTTTATCCCCCCTCATTCCAACATGATCTTCATCACTCCAAGATATATTACAGTATGAAAATAGCGCAGGATCATGTGCAAAATGTCTTTGGTATAGATATTGGTCCTGTACCTACCATGGATTGTTTATCAAACATAAGGGTCCCCAATATCCCTAAGGAAACACAAAAAGATTTAGTGAGCCCCGCCATTCCTCTAGAAGTAGAATAAGCCATAAGAAGGCTCAATAATAAAATAGGCCCCAGTTCCGTCGGTCTACCATCTGAATTTCATAAGACTTTTTTTTTTATCCCCAGTGCTAGCAATAGTGTTTTCGGAAATGTTTAAGGAGGATATTCTATGTCCCAGGCTTATTTTTTTTCTACAAAAAAGGAGAGTGCAGTAAACTGGAAAATTGGCATCCTATAAGTGGCCATTAAACGCTCACATATGTGAAAATTTTGGCCACAATCTTATAAAGTAGGTTAGAGACAATTGTTGATTTACTTTTATCGTCTTCACAATCTTGTGCTATCTCGAATAGATCTATCTTGATAATATTTGATTAAGAGAGCTTTTTGAAGCAAAAAAACAAACAAACAGGTAAAGTGTCTGGCTGGCTACTCGCTTTGGATCAGGAAAAAGAATCTGACCAGGTGTCTCATTTTTATTTGTTTAATACACTCGCACATTATGGGATTCCTCAGCAGTTTGTGCAATGGATTGGCTACACTATATGGTCAGGCTTCAGTCGCACCTTTTATAAATGGGTGGTTAGGGGAATCATTTAAAATAAAAAGGGGTGTTAGGCAGGGCCACCCTGAATCTTCTGTTTTATATATTCTCTTTGGACCCAGCTCTAAGAAAGTTAAATCAAACAGTGAAATAAAGGCTATTCCCTTTCTAGAAGGTTCCTTTCCCAAGACACTAGCAAACATGGATGATACTTGTATCATTTTTCAAGAGGCTAGTTCTAAAACTGCAATAACAGAAACTTCAGAGGATTATGAAACGGTATCAGGCACCAAGATTAATTGTTATAAAAATTGAAGTATTTTACTCCATGCAGAACAAGCTAGCACTGTATTATCTCTACAGGTTTATAAAACCCTTGAGAGTTTTACACAAATTCTAGGCAGCACATCTACAGCGTGGCTGATGCAAGGCAGGGTTGCCGTTTGCCATTGCATCAGTGGTGCACCATGCAAGGGGGGAAGGCACCAGAAAAATGGAAAAGCCTGGCTCTGCAGGGTAGGCGATGGCACCTGAACCCATGTCCACTGCTGAATCCACCTTGCCTGGCCTTCCAGTTCCTCCATCCAGGCCCTCACCCATGGCCAGAGTCTATATATAAGAGCGCCCAAGTGGAGGGGCGGCCCCACCCCGGAGGGGTTAAGCTGGGGGTGCTGGCTGTGGGAAGGGGGGGAGAGAGAAGGCTCAGGGTTGAAGGGGACCTCAGGCAGGCAGGATACGTGAGAGAGAGGCTCTGTGGGCCATGACCAGAGGGAAAAAGAGTTAAAAAAAATGCTATGGACACAATGTGAATGGACCACTAGTTTAGCATAAATTTAAGTGAGATTATTATTCAGTGCA
Source organism: Neoceratodus forsteri (assembly GCA_016271365.2). Taxonomy (NCBI): domain Eukaryota; kingdom Metazoa; phylum Chordata; order Ceratodontiformes; family Ceratodontidae; genus Neoceratodus; species Neoceratodus forsteri. Next base: position 157,405,381 of record CM057456.1, on the reverse strand, counting down.
GCACTGTGTAATCTGAATGTGTTCATCTTTTGTTCACTTTCTTCTGTTTTTCTTATTCAAACTTTGATTCATGGTGATTTCTTTATAACAAGCGACTGCTTTTTTTAAAACTCTTTTTGATCTAAGCTGTATGTTTAAGAGGCTGTTACTTGTTGTTTTTCTATATTCTGAAGATTTTATTTGATTGTATACATTTGATAATTTTCTACCAATAAAATTCCCCTGCTCTTTGTTGATAATCATATGGGATCTTTTACTTCCACCTGCACAGTGACTAGAGTTGGGCACAAGGGACCTTGGTTTAATGTCTTATCCTAAGGACAGCACCTCACCAGTGCAGCACCCCCTCATACTGAACTGCAGTGTCAGTTATGGGTATTACCCCAAGTGCCTGGTGTAGGGCTTGAATCTACAACCTTGGCTACATCCAATTGGACCAGTCGATTTATCTAATCCCCACAGCAGTCACCCAGACCAGTGATTGGGTATCAGAGCAGATACCTTTAGGCATGGGTACCTTTCAAGGTTGTCCCTTGTCATCTCCTCTTTTCAGCATCATATTGGCACCCTTGTCCTTAGCAATCCAGTCATACTCACACATTATAGGGATAGATATCCCTCCGGTTACTGTGCCAGTAACCTCATACACAGATGACCTTCTGGTTAGTGTCACCTACCCTGAAATCTCATTACTGGCATTAATGGAAGTAATCAAAGCCTCTGGGGCCAAAGCAGGCTGTAAAGTTAATCTTACAAAACCTTTGATGATGCCTCTCTGAGACTGAGTGCATAAGGAACTGCATGCAACACTGACATTTCAGTTGGTAGAATCTGGATTTAGATACTTGGGCGTTAAAATGATTAGAACCATTCAAGGTTTATATGAAGTTAACTATCCACCTTTGTTGGAAAATGCAAATAATTATTCAACAAATGGAAGACTCTGTCCCTCTACCTAGTAAGCAGGGCCAACATGTTTAAAGTGGCTGTGTTGCCAAGATTTCTTTATCTTTCCAGGTTCTCTCGGTCTGTGTCCTCCATAAACTTTTAAACAACTTCAAACCCTCTGTACAGTGTGAGTCTGGGGTGATAAAACACCACAAATTAGTTATGATCAACTCACTTTTTTACCAGGGAGGGCCTCAGGATTCCCCACTTTGAAAAGTACTATGGGGCGGCACAAGTGGCAGGCCTTAGAGACTGGTATACTACAGGTTGTCAGTATAAAATAATTTTGTTTGAAAAGGCCATGCCAAGGAAGCAAAGACTTAACTGGTCTGATGTATACTTCCTCTGCATCAAATGGTAAAGTGGCCAATGCAAATGCTATCATTTCGCATTTACTTAAAACAAGGCATAAAGCACACAGACTATTGGGTAGTTAAATCCCAGCACACCACTCTCACCCCATTGTGGGATGATCCACTTTACCTAGACTTTCTAGCTGATCCAGTGTTCCGGGTTTGAGAGAGGAGGGCTATTTCTCTCCTGGGCCACCTCTGTAATAATGGCAAATTAAGAATGCTTCAGGATCTGGTTAATTAGTTTGGTATTCTGGGACACCACATATCTAAGTATATTCAGATTAGACATTTCCTTTCCTCAGAATTAGGCCCCATGCATACCCCCCACGAGCCTTCTGAAATTGCCATTATTCTGCACAATGTACAGGACACAAAAGATTTAGTCTCTCCTCTATAAAGCAAACTCTGACAGGAATTACATGTAAATGGATGAATACTAGAGAGAAATGGCAGTCTATTTTGGATATGGATATTTCGTAGGAAGACTGGGGTGATATTTTGAATGAAGGCTGGAGGATATCAATACAGAGTAGATTTAAACAGATTCAGCTTTTTTCCATCCAGCAGGTCAACTATACACTGGAATGGCTCTCCAAAGTTTCTATTTGATACTGCAGTCTATGTCCCAGATGCAAACATCAGTTAGGAGATCTGATACACATTATGTTTTCTTGCCCCAAACTGAGCACTTATTAGTGGACCATTAAGATTTCTCTGTCCCAGGTGGAAGAGACCCATATCATATTAGAACCCCAAATGGTTTTGAATGATGATCTAGAGAAACTACGAGACATGACGGAAGGGCTTAGGAAATTTGTTTACATAGCCTTGATAGTTGCTAAATTAGGCATCCTCACACACTGGAAAGCTGAGAACCCCCCCCCCCCCATCCACTCAGTCTGGATGAAACAATTAGGAGAATGTGCCATTTTAGAGAAGCTGGTATATAAAACTAGAGATAATTTAAAAATGTATGATAAGAAATGGCTGGCATTTGAGCAATTCTTATCCTCCACACCAGGAAATAATAATGCTCAAAAGGCTAATACCTTGGAATAGGTATAGGTAGACCAGTATAGGGCTGGTCTCCACTGATATAATAGTCAGTCCAGTTGTCTAGTTAGGAATTGAAAGAATGGCAATATCCTTAGCTAAAATCCTCACATTAGTTAATGTGCTAGAGTATATTAATTCGATCTGTTTATGATATAGTATTCAAGTTCCAAGCACACGCAAGCCCATAAAGAAGGACACTGCATCAAAAACGTGTGTTTATAAAATCATTAATGAAAAACACACAAAAAAGAAAGCACAAACCCCTGTCTGACATGTTGCGGGCATATGCCCGAAACATGTCAAACAGAGTTTTGTGCTTCATTTTTTGTGTGTTTTTTATTAAAGTAATGATTTTTAAACACATGTTTTTGATGCAGTGTCCTTCTTTATGGGCTTGCATGTGCTTGGAACTTGTATGCTGCAATGCCTGGTATGCTCCTGGATCACCGCTCTTCCTTGTGTGCACTCTTTAAGGAATTGCTATTTATGATATACTTGCTATTACCTTTTAACCCCTTGCACTGTCATCTACCAATGATAGATACCATCTGAATAGCTACGGGGCTGTCATCAGTGCCTACATTTTGCACTACACACTCTGCACTGGGTCTTTTACCCTACACCAGGGTTACTCCCAATCTCCCCGAGGTGCACACCCACTTTGTACTGCACTCCATTGCTGCTTACTACTGTCTACACAGTGGAGCATAAAGCCTGTAATCACCCTACAGAAAAAAGGGAGCGATTGCTTCAAGTAAAATTACTGAAGCAACTACTAAAACATCTGCTACTCCTCCTCCTCCTTCTGCTTATCTCTGGAAACATCCACCCAAATTCTGGCCCACCTCAGAACAGTCCCAATGGCAATCACAGAATGGGGGTGCTCAACCTTGCTTGCATCAATTTCAGCAGCCTGCTCAAAAAGCTTGATGTACTCATGGTATGGGTCTCCATACATAACCTAGATGTCCTATCAGTGCTCAAGACATGGCTGTCCCCAACAATCCCTAATAATGCTATTGCAATCCTGGGGCACTCCATTTTCCGGCAGGATAGACTGACAAAAGAGGTGGTGGATGCAGCATTTATTTGAAAGAGAACCTTATGGGGCATGCTCTGTCTATGCCTAGCCCCAGGCCTCAGATACAGTTCCTGGCAATCAAACTACTACTCGGGGTCCACAACAAGGCCCTGACTGTAGCATCAGTCTACATCCCTCCCAAGTTGTCAGACTTGGACTTAAACTCTATACTTGACAACATCCCTATCTTAAAACACAACTCTGAGGTCATAATGTTGGGGGACTTCAATTTAAATTGGCTCATGCCCCAGGCAAGCAACTACAAGGATGCCTTGGCTGCAGCTAAGTTCACACAACTGGTTCAATCCCCCACAAGGATTAACTACAGAACAGGGACCAGTATGCTACTGGATTGGGTGCTCACAAACCACCCTGACCATATCATGCTTACTGAAATCCTCCCTGATACAATAAGTGACTACGCATCCATCGTGGGTCATTGGACAAACAGATTCATTAACCCCCCTGCAAAGACCATTAATAGCAGGATACTTATCCGAGGACACTTAATGCCATTAAAAACACTTCTGCAACAACAAGATTGTCACAGATTGACACTGCTGTGTACGTGGATGTAGCCCTAGACTTTTTAATCAAAAGTCTTAATGTAGCTTGTGACATCCATGCCCCATTTTAAAAATGGAAAATCAGGGGAACTGATAATCCCTGTATTACTTTTGATCTCTTGCAATGGATAAAACCACGTGACCAACTATGGTATAGAACAAGGGCTACAGGCAGGAGCACAGACATTCAACCATACAAGACTACAAGAAATGCATGCACCAGGGCTATCCATCTGGAAAAAGTAAACTACTACAGAAATACCCTAGCCAACTCCTGGAAAGATGGAAGGAAATTTTGGAGTAACCTTAAGGAAAAAAATATTTTTTCATGAGACTATTTTCCTTTTTTGTATGGCCATATGAAACAAGAATTGGACATATGAAAAAAGATTGCCTTCATATGACAAAACAATTTGGACTAAGTATTTTTTCATGTTCTTTTTTGAAGGATCTTTTTTTCATATAAAGGCATCTTTTTTCTTGGGTACAACACAATCTCATGAAAAAAGGTAAGCTATGTTTATGTCCAACGAGATAACCACCAGCACACTTTGACTCTTTTTCTTATTTATTTATTTATTCATTTGATCATTCTATTAATTTAAACCACAGTGTACTGGTTACATTTGTTTTGCTACTGTTATAACAAACTGGCATAGCAGAGTCCCATTTCCTTAAATGTGCAAATAGCTTACTTTTCCAATATTTTAAGGGTTACACAGTACTTTACCGACTGCTGTTAAGCAGCAGCTGTTTCAGCTGTATTTTCTTTTTGTTTGCTTTTCCTGGCTCAATTGCCTAAATCCCAAGAGCCATTGATTTTCCTGGTCCATTTAAATCCACAGGATTCGGTGCTTCCATCAAATGCTCAAAGTAGAACATCGCAGTCTGAATGCAATTAATTCAAAAGCTCCCTGCTCTAAATTCAATTCCGAGCTGGACATGCTTCTCACAACTTCTCACTGCTCCTACTTCCATTAGTCATTGCACCCCTAATGTGCTGACATTTCAGAGTCATGTGACCCCATCCTCAGAGCTAGCTTTCCAGGGAATTCAGTCTGCTTATATCATGTGTGGTTACCATAGTAACCTAAAGTGACCATGTTTTTCTCATAACTATAAAATTCCCCCTCTATACAGAATGTGCATTCGTGCTTCATTTCATAATATTGTACAAAATTTCCATACATCTGAACTTGACCACATGATTATATCTATAAAGCAATACAATTAATGCATAATACCCCGTACAGCATTTCTCTACCTTATAGCCTTCTAAACAAACACTCATTTTATTACAAATAACTTCCATAACCATGATCTTCATTCAGCCCTTTTGGGGTTAACATTTGCAGTTCAAAAATCCAAAAGGCTTCTCGTTGTAGTAATAAATTATGTCCATCTCCTCCCCTTGGTGGGATTTGAACCTGCTGCAACCCAATAAACCTTAATATGGCTGCTGACCCATGATCATGCTCATGATAGTGTTTAGCCATTGTGTTTTTAAAGTTTTTTGTTCTTATTGCTGTTTTGTGCTCACTGATTCTCTGCTTTAAAGCTCTATTCATTTGTCCGATATATGATTGTCCACATGGCAAGTGAGCAAATAAACTACACTCTCTGTTGTGCAGCTTATAAAGTCCTCTATCTTATACTTTTTTCCTGCATGTGGGTGATTAAATGTTTTTGCATTCATTGTATTCCCACATTGTGCACAATTTCCTTTTTTTTGAACTTGCATAATTTTTATTAGGAGTTTAAAAGAACTTCCATGAATTCAGTGTACAGTGTACATTCCATTGAAGGATTACTATACATCTAATAGTCATTATTTAAAAAGCACTTCAAACTCTCTGCAGGCGTACGACTTTCAATATGACTCCAAGGAGTATTTTCCTTTTGTCGCTATCCTGACTTAAAGTACAACTATCTCAGTAGCACTCAAACAGTACCCTGGGGAAATACATTCCCATTACCCCTGCCCTTTCAATCCTTCTTTGTATAAACTGTTTTAAACTATATAACAGTTACATAAGCTCTACTTGATTAACCATATTTATAATGATCCAATCTCAGTTGTTTGATTTCTCCATAAGTGCTCTAAACACATTCTCACAGAAACAATAAAGCCAAAACCAAAGTAAAAAGAGCAAAGGAGGAAAAAAGGAAGGAAAAAACGATATATTTAAAAACTTTCTGGTCGATGTGGGTGCAAAGTGTCTCAAGGTAACAGATATTGAGCTAGTATGGGAGTGCCCTACAGATTCTCGATGTATTCATAAAATGGAAGCCATCTAGCATTGAATTGATCTATTTGTATTCTTAACCAGGCCGTTATAGCATCCATCTCTTTAATTCTGTTAATATTGGCCCTCCACATGGAGAGAGATAACTGGTCCGAACTTAATCAGTGTTGGGTAATCGCTTTTAGTGCAGCTGCCACTAATATGTAATATAAATATCTCTGGTTTTTGGTCCTCCCCTCACTAGGTAGAAGACCCAGGATCAGATGGGAGCTAGTTAGCACACAACTCCATTGAAAGATGCTCTGTAATGTGTGAGCCACCTGTTCCCAGTAATTATTTATCTGAGGGCAATCCCAAAATATGTGGGCATAAGAACCGACACCTCCACATCTCCTCCAACATTTCTGGGACTTACCCTTTGAATAATGAGCTGAGACCACTGGGGGAATAAAGTACCTGGTAACCACTCTCCACCTAAAATCCCCCCAACTTGGAGAGCTAGAAGTGCTAGGGATCCCTACCCAAACTCTTGCCCATTCCTCTTCTGCAAGATGCAAACCTAGCTCCTCCTCCCATTTTTGTTCAGTTTGTTGAGTCAGTGCTTTACCCACATCATCCTGAAGTGACTTGTAAATGAAGGATATGTAGCCCCTCGAGTCTGTCCTCCTACTTTTGAGGAAGGTGGTTCTCAATGGGAAAGGCGGATCTGCCAGAATCTCCCCCACTTCCGCGTTTGTTAAGATGTAGTGTCAACATTGTAGGTATCTATAAAATTCCTGTCTTGGAAGGTTAAATTTACCCTGCATTTCCAAAAAGGATTTCAGTGTGTCCCTTTGAAAAAATTGGGTAAGGAACAACAATCCTTTTTCCTGCCACCTCCTGAAACAAGGGTCCCATGAGGAGGCCGGAAATCCCGGCTAAGAACAAAGGGGAATATACCTCCAGACCAGGGTCACCACCCCCCAGTGTAGCCATACCTCCAGCCATATCTTAAGGGTATGTTTAGTCCATCTGTTATTGATTACTTTAAGATCCGAGTGTGTGGCAACCCAGGGTAGTAACCTCAATGGTATGTTTTGATGTGCTCCTTGCGCCATCAGAGACCAACCCCTCTTCTGACCTGGATTTAATATGCTTAGGATAGGCACCACTTGAGCAGCTTTATAATAACTATATAAATTGGGACTCCCCTGCCCCCCCAGTCTTTGTCTCTGTAAGGAGATTCTACCGCTTTCTAGGTTTCCTTCCTGCCCAAATGAATCTTGACATTTTCTGTTTTAAATCTTTCCATTCCCTTCTAGAGAAAGCCAAGGGCAAGTTAGTGAACAAAAAAAGGTATCTAGGGAGCACGTTCATCTTCACTGTATCTATCCTATGAGTAAAAGTAAGGGGTAGGGAGAGCCATCTGTTTATGCCTGCAAAAAATGCTTTCTGGAGTGCGCCATAGTTAACTTGATATAGTCTTGATAATTTAATCAGAATCTGAATCCCCAAGTACCTTACCTTCTCTCTGACCCAGTTAAACGGGATCAGCTCACGTAAACTCTGTATAATTCTCCCCTTTATTGGTAGAATCTCAGATTTATCCCTATTGATTTTAAAGCCCGAGATCTTCCCAAACTGGTCTAAAGGGCCGTCAATGGTGGGATCGACTTCTCAGGGTCTTGCATATATCACCGTGTCATCTGCATAGAGTGACACTTTATTCTGAGGCCTGAGCTATATTAATGCCCTGTATTTTGCTTTCCTCCCTTATGGCCTGGGCAAGGGGTTCCATGGCTAGTCACGAAAGCAAGGCGACAGGGGCATCCTGCCTAGTGCCCCTCCTGATCGGAAAGGCCTCTGACAAAGTCCCATTTACCCTGACCCTGACTGAAGGGCTCTGATAGGCCAAAGTGGCCCACTGTAAAAAGGCACCTTCAGACCCCATCCTTGTGAGAACTGCTATTAGGTATGACCAATTTAGCCTATCAAAGGCCTTTTCTGCATCCAAAAAAATAGCAGTCTGGATACTCTGGGAGACATTCTTGTAATCCAAGATATTTAGTAAATGCCTGATATTATCAGACATATGTCTATTTGGTATGAATCCGGTTTGATTCGGATGTATCAGATTTTCAATTTGCTTTTGTAGCCGGTTAGCTAGGATTTTTGTGAGGATTTTATAATCTTGGTGTAAGAGGGAGATGGGCCTATATGATTCACAAAGCTCCAGGGATTTCCCCTGTTTCGGAATGACCATGGTCATAGCCTTACTCCAGGAACCTGGGGGTTCATTATTCTCTAGGATAGCATTCAGCACCATAGCCAACTTGGGTGCTAGTGTTTTTTTTTAATTTTTATAGAACTCGGCCGGGTAGCCATCAGGACCCGGGGACTTACCTGAAGGAAGCTTGTCTATAACTGCTGCTATTTCCTTCTTCGTAATGGGGGCAGACAGCTCCTGCTGCATTCCTGGGGAGAGCTTGGGCAACTTCAGGGTCTGCAGAAAGGAGTCTGCAGTCTTTTGTCACCTCTTCTGAATCTCTTCTTTCACTATATAATTCCCAATAATAATTTTTATAAGCCTTGGCTATCTCTCTAGGTATCTCTGTCTGGGGTGCATTCCCTTTTCCACCTTGGAGAGATGAGACATATCTGCCTGCTTGTTCCTTTCTCAATCTCATGGCAAGGAGCTTTAAGGCCCTACCCCCTCCCTCATAATATTTATGATTTGTGTAATGCAGCATCTACTCCGCCTTTTCCGCTTCTAACTTATTGAGTTCTTTCCTGCTTTCCATTAAGACCCTCCAGATTTTCTTCTTACCTTTTGGATTACTTTTATGTTCCTGTTCTAATCCTCTTATCTTAGCATGCAGTTCTTCTATCATTTTGTTCTTCAATTTCTTCCTGGCTGAAGCTAGACTGATTAATTGTCCCCTTAGAACAGCCTTCATTGTGTCCTACCACACCATTGGGGTACTGTCCGAGATAGGGGAATCAGTCACAAGATTTTTTATATCCTCTGTAATTTGTCGTATGATATTTTTGTCATTAAGTAATGAGATATTCAATCTCCAATTCATTGTCCTGGGTTCCCTCTCCCAAACAAAATCTACTGAGATTGGGTCATGGCCGGAGACGGTCATTGGGTAGATTACCGAATTGGAAAATAGGTGGACATCTGTGGTATATGTTATAAAAGAATCTATATGGGAGTATGAGTTCTGGGGGACTGAGTAGAATGTATAATCCCTTTTTTTTATGATATAGTCTCCAAATGTCACCAAACCCCCCCCTCCTGCATTAATGTATTCAAACACTTCGTGGCCTGTTTAGAAGTCTCCAATTTTCCAGATGATCGCTCTTAAACTGGGCACAATGTGGTATTGAAGTCACCTCCAAGTATTAACTGACCCCTGGGAAGCGAGGCCACCTTCTGAAAGACCTCCTGATAGAAGGTGGCTGCCCCACTATTGGGGGCGTAAACATTTACCACATGGATTAGGTTACCCTGGATTACCCCTGAGACCCTAATGCACCTACCCTGGAGTATAACCTCTACCTCCTGAATACTGAATCGGGAATTTTTAATTAATATCGCCACTCCGGCCTTTTTTGTCTCTTTGCCTGAGGTAAATAACACTCTGCCTACCCACTGCTGTCTTAGTTTTATGTGCTCCACCTCAGAGAGGTGGGTTTCCTAGAGGAGCGCTATGTCACAGCCCCTCCTATTAAGTTCCATTAGGATTTTGGCTCTTTTAATAGGTGAATTAAACCCATTAACATTATAAGAAATAATCCTTAGGCACATAGCCATAATCTATCCCTGTAAGTTATCTTCTTATTCATACTATCCCCAAAGAATACCCATCTTGACCCTATAGGCTCGCCGGAACCAATCCAGATCCCTCTTTCCCCTTTGAACCCACATTGACTTAGTATAACCAGAAACATTTAAAACTGATGGACTAATAACACCAATCAATTAACTGAAAAAATCAGATCCCACCTGGATCCACAATAAAAAACTTTTGTCGAATCAAAGCAAGTGTCTGTTAAATTGACTTCCTAGGAAAAGTAACTCTGGTAGTTAAAGGCCACCCAGAGTTGTCACACATGTGACACAATCAATACCCCTTTGATGTTTAGGGGCGTTGTCGCTTTGGCCAGCTAAGTGACTTCCCGGGCTGACAACGGTTAGTTTAATAGACGTCACTCTGTGTATATGGAAAGAGCCACCCAAACCCCAACCACCCCACCACCCCCACCATCTTATGCTTTACTATGTCCTCCAATAAAGATCCCTCTGTAACTCACCAGTCATTTCCTCTTACCCCTGCCCCCCCAAAAAAAGGGGGGAGAGGAGCAGGAAAAAAGGAAGGAAAGGGAGTAAAAAGAGAGAGAGGTCCCCTCATAGTCACCTCCAAAGGGGGAAGTCACTGCTCAAATCAGAGCCCCCATCAAACATTTATATTCTGTATAGCCCTTTACCGCCCTCTAATGGCTCCAACATATCATCACCTATTCAGTACCAGTACCTAATAGAGCTAAGTAAAAACAAAAAAACAACAAAAAAAAATATAGAGGGAACCCCCCCCTCCAAGCCCAGTGTCTCCTTGAGAAAAAGGATGTATTCATGGACCAAGGACGAATAGTCTGTATAAAGTCACTGCCCTTAGATCTCCTCGATCAGTCTATATTGATGATCCACTTGTGGAACCACTGGTCGATTTGCATAGACGTCCACTGATTCCTCCTCAAGCGCTAACATTTATTCCGCAAAACATTCTCCGTATGTTAGTAGACTCAGCCTTTTGAGGATGGTGAGGTCGGACTGTCATCATTCTGGGTCCTGTTTCTCTTCTCAGCGTGAAGCAGCAGCTTAGCAATGTCCCCCACACTCGCCATCACGATGGATCCTGGCAGGCCTCGTTTCCTCGTCTGGTTGCGAGATACTACGTTCCAGGCTCCCCCTCTCAATTTTTTCTCTAAAATCTCCTCTTCCAAATCTGGCACCGCAACCTGAAGCTCTTTTAAGGTGGCACACACCTCTAACAGGGACAGGAAGGTCTTAATTCCTGATTCCATGTGAATTCTCAGCCTCGCAGGGAAAAGCAACTGTGCCTTTATTTCTTTCTGCAGCCTAAACTCCCTTATCACCTCCCTGACTTTTTGCCTTTCGGCTTGCAGGGCCAAGGAAAAGTCCTGGTCAAAGAAAATTGTTGCTTCTTGATATTTTAAGTCTTTAAGCCTCCAGGCCTCATGAATGATCCATTCTTTTAGTTTGAAAGTGTAACATTCGAACTATCAGGAAGCGGGGCCTTGTATTGGGGTCTGTTGGTTTCAGGATTAGCTATCTATGGGCCTGGTCAACCTCTAAACTCAGGTCGGGAGGTGGAGAGAGCACTGCCCGCAGCACTTGCTGCACGAAATCTGCTGTCGTTGGAAAGCCTTCCTCAGCCCCCTCGGGGATACCATGAATTCTGAAGTTGTTCCTACGGGAACGGTTTTCTAAATCTTCTAGTTTAGCTTGGGTTTCTCGGTCTTTCTGAAGTAAGAATAGCAGCAATTGCTCTGTAGTTTCCTGCGCCTCAGACAGGTCTCTGATTCTGGCTTCTGACGACAAAACTTTCCTATCTAGAGCTTTCACATCTTGTCTCAAGTCAGCCAGTGCTGAGTCAATTTTGTTTACTGTAGCTAGGATCTTTTTCAGGGTTTGACTACTTTCCGATGGTTCAGCATCATCCTGATCCCAGTCTGCTGATGATTCTGAGGGGTGCCTTCTACGTTGTGGTAGAGCCGTTAGGCTCTCCTGCAGCCTACTCAAGGTTGTTTGCTTCATTTTACTTGTCGAGGACGAGGGTAATCGATTTTCTTTTGCCTTCTGTGACTTCCCTGCCATGTATAGTATCAGCCTCGCTGTTGTAAGAGTCGTATTGGAGTGTTTACCATGCTGAATTTTCGGGATTAGGGTGAAGCGATCGGGGAGCCCTTAGAGTTAGGTACCCACCATGTCCGTAACGTCACCGGAAGTCAGATTGTGCACAATTTCCACGTCAAAAGTTTTCTTTCGGTGCTGGTGGCATCCATTCGGGATGATTATTATTTTTCTCTTCCTTAAACAAAGTATCTACCAATATGTCTTTCAAGGGGAAATCAAATACTATAGGACCATTTACCACAAATTCAGGTACCATAGCTAATAATCATGAGGCAGTAGACATACAGGATCAATATTTTTCTTTAATGTTTACTGAAAATGTACAAACCAAAATGAGTGCACTTGGGACCTCTGTACCTGGACAATTTAATATTCAACCAAAAGATGTATTGGATAAATTAAAGCAAGTCAATATCAATAAATCCCCTTGCCCAGATGAAATCCATCCAAAGCTACTAAAAGAACTTGCAGAGTATATCTATCTGCCCCTCACTAATATTTTTCAGCATTCATTAGATTCTGGGGAAGTTCCATATGACTGGAAAGTGGCATCTGTGGTTCCTATCCACAAAAAAGGACCAAAAAAATAAATCTGAAAACTACAGGCCTTTTTGCCTTACTTCACTCATTGGGAAAATCTTGGAAAATGTCATTAAAGACTTTATCTTGGAACACATGTGTCGTAGTGAGCAAACCGATAATCTTCAACATGGTTTCACAAAGTCTAGATCTTTCCTAACTAATCAACTAACTTTTTATAATGTCACCTGTGCAATTGATGAGGGTAATTCAGTGGATTTGGTATTTTTGGATTTTGCCAAGGCCTTTGATAAGTTACCACATTTTGAGCTTCTTGACACATTAAGGGCATTGAAATTTAACAATAATATTATAAACTGGATTAGTAATTGGCTTGAGGGTAGGAAACAGAGTCACTATTAATGGAGAATTTTCAAATTGGGCCCCAGTCTCTAACGGTGTTCCCCAAGGATCTGTGTTGGGTCCTTGTCTATTTAATTTACATATCTCCACCATAAAAATGGAAAATGATAATATTTGGATGTTGAAATTTGCCGACAATTGTCGTATAGGCACCATAGTCAATAACATTAATGCAAGATCTGCTCTCCAGGTTTTTTTGATCAGATCTCAAGCTGGTCCTGGGCTAGTAAGCTTGCCTTGAATAATGATAAATGTAAAATTATGCACTTCGGTATCCATAATCAACATTTTCAATATAAATTGGGGTCTGAAATATTATACAAAACTATCCAAGAAAAAGATCTAGGAATACTGATTACTCCTGATTTAAAATTTAGAACCCATTGTACCACTCAAGTAAACCAGAACCTAAAATTGTATTTTTAGACATGTAGCCAGTCATTCGAAGGATGTACTATTGCCACTGTTTACTGCCTTGGTTAGGCCTCACCTTGAACACTGTATTCAAGTGTGGTCCCCTTACATAAAAGAGGACATTTTAAAAATTGAGAGGGTCCAGCGAAGATTCACCTGGGCTATTAAGGTCATGGAGGGAAAGACTTATGAAGAAAGGCTGAAACTTCTGAACATGTATACCCTGAAGTATAGGAGATTGAGGGGAGACATGTGTTTTATATATAGTTCACTAAGAGATTCTGCCCTTGGAACAGGATTAGGGCAAATCAAATCCAAACATAGAGTCAGTAATCAGAAACATAATGAGCAACTGTTGATGAGCAAGTGGCATTCCCTAAGAAGGAAAACTGGTTCAGTTTAAGAACCATTCCAATTTGGAATAGCCTTCCAGCTCTAGTGGTGGATAATCCAAGTATGGACCACTTTAAATTTAATTTGGATTCAGTGATGACTGATTCAACCAAATTCTGCCTAAATTTTTAGTAAACCGAAATGGCAAGCATTATGGACTTTGTCTTCTAGCTTGTATTAATCTATGAAACCTATGAAATTCCAGCTTTTTCTATAACTGCACCTTAACCCATTCTTATGTATCTCTTGCAGAGTAGCTTCAGCTTTTAGTATGTCCTAATGTTTATGTAAAATATTGCTCACTTCCCCAAATGCTGGCGTATACATAGTAGTGAACATTACCATTTCTTTATTTTCAGATGCCTTTTTCCTCACACATAACAAACCTTCCCTTTTTATTTGATCCACTTTTCTCAATGCATTAACCAAACATCCTGGTTCATATCCTCTATTTAAAAACATTTGGCACATCTCTGCACTCACATTTTTTCTCTCATAGTCTTCACTGCAATTTTGTTTCACCCTTAAGAGCTGTCCATAAGGAATATTTTTCACTGTTTGTTTTGGATGATTACTCCCATAATCTAAAATTGTATTTTGATCTGTCTGTTTTCTAAACAATTTTGTTTCCAATTTTCTTCCATTTTTATATACAGTGATATCCAAAAAGTCTACCTTTTCTCTGTCACTGGTCATCGTAAAGTGCAAATTCTCATCACATTTGTTAATGTACTCTTTGAAATCAACTAGTTCTTGGCTACTTCCATTCCATAAGAACAGTATGTCATCCACAGAATGAACCCAGTGTGCTATTTTATTTAACCATTTATTTTTTCTTTCATCCCAAATAAAACTATCTTCCCAATTTCCTACAAAAAGATTAGCTAAGGAACGGGCAAATGTTGTATCCAAGGCAGTCCCATGTTGTTGTTGATAGAACGAATTTCCAAAGACAAAATAATTTGATTTGAGCACAAATTCTGCAAGTTCTATTATAAACTTTGTCAGTGGTACCACATTTTGTGGTCTTGTACCCAGCTTTGTTCTCAATACTGTTAATCCAGTTTATGGGGAATATTGTCGTAAAGGTTTTCTATATCGCACGTTACTAGGATTGTTTCTTCTTTTATTTCTAATCCACCTAGAATGTTTAATACCTCTTTTGTGTCTGATACCTTTAGTTTCACTCCTTCTACCAGTGGTCTCAAAAAAAGGTCTACAAATTTAGACATTGGTTATGTTACTGATCCCAAACTGCTCACAATTGGTCTCCCAGGGGGTGGGCTTTATTTTTGTGCACTTCTGGAAGCAAATGCATAGTTGGTCTGATAGGATTCTGGATTATCAAAAAAAAATTTCGTTCTCTGTGATCCAAACTTTTTCTCTGGCATTCTCTACTACATGCATAGCTTTTTGTTTAATGTCCTCTGTAGGGTCTCTGTGTAACTTTTTATAATATTTTTGATCCATTAGTTGTCTTTGCATCTCTTCTATATAATCACATTGTCTCCAAGGCACAACCTCCCCACCTTTATCAGCCTTCTTAATAATGGTTTCTGGTAATTGTTTAATTTCTTGTACTGCTTTTCTCTCTTTTTTTGTTAAATTATCCTTTTTGTTACTTTCTTCAAATCATTTAAAGACATGTTCCATATCTGATTCCACTAGTCTACTAAATGTATTTATAATGGGATTTATACCCATAATTGGGATAAATTTAGATTTATTTTTAAAAGATGCTGTTTCTCTGGTACACTCCATTTCATATTCTTCTCCATCTTTTTCTATCATGCTTCTTGTGTTTCTAACCACTTCTATTGGGTTCTGCTAAATTTGTTTTCCAAAGTGCACTTTTAAATGAAGCTGTCAATAAAACTTAAACAAATCTATCTTCAAATTAGAGGCATTTACTTTATTTACAGGGGCGAAGAAAAGCCTTTTTTTAACACATTTTCTTGAACTGTACTCAGGCTATGATATGTAACATTTATTAACTCCATCTCTTGTTCCTTGTTGATCTCCAAGGGGCCCTATTCACCCCAATAGCCTCCATAGTTCCCTCTTTGATTCCTTCCTTGCCCTTTGTTGCCTCTTCTTCTTGCCTCCTCTCCTGGTCCTTCTACTCGTGTGAAACCCTAACACCACATTTCCCTACTTTTCTCAGTTTAATCTGTACCCTAACCGGTGCATTAAAAAAGTTTGTTTTTGCAAAGAATATATATAGGAGATATGGCATAGCTTGACTGAAAATATCATATTTATCTTCATGAGAGGCCAATGATGTTATGATATATCATGAGTGATGAAGCCACAAGTTAGATATCCTAATACCATTGGCCTTGCATTAAGATAAATATAATATCTTCAGTCAGGCCATGCATGTTGTGTTTATACAAACATACATTTTTAGATTAAGGGTAAGAAAATTAAAATGAATTTGTGTGTTTGCAACTGTGTGTTTTCCCTTTATAGTGCTGGCATTCTTGGTGCAGAGACTAAGGACTGAGAAGGCAGCAAATTACATTAGTGGCATCGGTTAGTGTTGGGATTGTCTACTTCTGTATTGTACTGATCTACAACTGGTCATTTCAGAAATGGGTGGTTTTACTGTGCAGAGCACATGCGCAGGTTCACTCCATGCCTGGCAGTCTGAGTGTAAAGATTTAGGTGATTCTGGATACTGATCAGACTAAAAACTGTTTTTCCTTAGCTAAGGTAGTGTATTTTTCAATAGAGAAGCAAATACATACTTAGGAGAGAGCTATGTGGTAGGTGTGAGCATATTGTTTTTCTGAGAGCTGTGCAGCATTTCTGTGATAGCCGTGTGGTGCATATTTGAGAGCTGTGCAACTATGCTGATAGTTAAGAGTTCATTAGTTCAGGGAGTAACAAGCTGTCGGTTTCCGGGGGAATAACAATGGCATATGGCATGCTTCCAATGTTTCAAGGAGGCAGGCAAGATTTGATCTCAAGTTGTTTAATTGTTGTGCCAGCCTATGGCAATTTTCAGATGCTATTTGATTTCATTTTTTTATGACATTGTTGGAATTAGTGGCTGTGGAGGGGTTGTGGGATAACAGATGGACCAGATTCTGAACTGCAGTTTCAACACACAATATCTGTGTGATGTTTATTCAAAATACAGGAAAAACCTTCAGCAATGAAATAGTCCTTCTTCAATGCATCAGTTTTTAGCAACAGACTATGTATGGTCTTCCTCTGGACTTATCAGCACCTACTGATTCACTGATCTACTAATCTAAACTTTTCAGTGAAAACCATTCATCCCTATGGCTACCTTGATTGCTTGAGTGGTGGGGGCTCAAAAAGGAAAAAAACAAAACAAGAAACATACAAAGAACCTCAGTACAGTAGCACTGAAACAAGGGTTACCCCTAAGGGCTTTGGCAATAAGCCACATTTCAAAGAAACACAACATCACACATACTTCCATAATGCAAAACATCATGGGATATATGCAAATAACCATGACATTTCTGATTGGTGCAGTTTACAGCAGGAATGTATGGTACCAATTTACATGCATTTAACAACACAACCAACTTAATTTCTATAATACAGTCACCTAGTACTTTTTACCTTTATCAAAAACACCTAGTGCCATGGTAATTTCAACATTTACAGGTTTCATAAACATAAGGGGCCAGATATTCAAAAGGGTTGCGCCATGCGCAACAGGGTTACGCATGCTCAAGTCCTACATTGTGCCATTCTGCGATATTCAGCAGGAGGCAGTGCGCAACGAAAACAGGCTGAGCAACAGCGTAATGCAAATGAATGCATGCTCAACAGGAGGGAGGAACCATGCATAAACTGCACAGCCCGATATTCAGTCGGGCTGTGCGGAAACCATGCAGCGCAACCCCAACCTGCGCCTGCACAACTCTGAGCCAAAAAGAGCAGTTGAGGGCCACCCACAGGTGAGCTGCTGTATTGCAGGGCCGCAACACAGCAGTTGCCACCCGTGGCTGGCCCCAACTCAGTCCTGTGCCCCCAACCAGCCCGATCATGGGCATAAATGTAGCCCCCCTCCGTTCACATCCCTGGTGGTCCAGTGGACCGTAATGCCTGATCGCGGGCAGAATGTAATAAGAACTCCCCATTGCCCGATCGTGGGCAGAATGTAATAAGAACCCCCAATGCCCGATCGTGGGCAGAATGTAATAAGAACCCCCAATGCCCGATCACGGGCAGAATGTAATAAGAACCCCCCATGCCCGATCGTGGGCAGTAAGTAAAGTGCCCCCCTCCCCAACCGAATATCTCCCTGGTGGTCCAGTGGACCGTAATGCCCGATCATGGGCAGAATGTATATTGACACCCCCACCCAAACATCTCCTGGTGTCTAGTGTCCCCCACCCACCACCCACGAAGCCCCACCACCCGCTCCCCGGCGGCGGCGGCGGCAGCATCCACCGCCTGCCGCCCGCCGCTTCCACCGTCTGACTGGCGGTGGGGCTGCATGCCCATTGGTGCAGAGCTGAGCCAGTGGACGTGCAGCCCATACTGTACATGACAGTCCAGATTTGTGAATGACATTAATTCACAAAGTCTGGACTGTCATACCAATATCATACACCGATGGCTCTAGCTCTGCACCATAGGCGTGCAGCCCGGCCAGTCAGTGTGGCAGGACGCGGCGGCAGGCGGGTGGGATGCTGCCGCCCGCTTGCTGCGGGGGCGAGGGGTGATGGAGCTTCGTGGGTGGGTGGGGTGGGGTGGGGACACTAGACACCATGGAGATGTTTGGGTGGGGGTGTCAATATACATCTGCCCGCGATCGGCATTATGGTCCATTGGACCACCAGGGAGATATTCGGGTTGGGGAGGGGCGCTTTACTTACTGCCCGCGATCGGGCATTGGGGATTCTTATTACATTCTGCCTGCGATCGGGCACTGGGGAGGATTCTTATTACATTCTGCCCACGATTGGGCACTGGGGGGGTTCTTATTACATTCTGCCCGCGATCGGGCATTACAGTCCACTGGACCACCAGGGATGTGAACGGGAGGGAAGGAGCCACATTGATGCCCGCGATCGGGCTGCAGAGTGCGTCGGTCCCCGACGGCTGCTGCCTGGCAGGGCGCCAGGTGCAAGTCCTCGGGGATCGACTCACCTACATGCTAATGGCATGCAAATGGGGCTATAATGACATGCAAATGGCCCCCCTGCGCCTTGCATGTATTATAGCCCCATTTGCATGTCACCTTTTGAATATCGTGGATTTGCACATGGCGCACTGGTACTTGCGCCACCGCAAGTTGACTGCTCCACTCTGTCAACTTGTGCTTGTGTAAGTTCCACTGTGCCATGCACAGTGGCTGTGGCTGGGGAGCGATATTCAAAGGAGTTGCTCAATAGCCAACCCTTTGAATATCACCTGCCACAACTTCACAAGAACTATTTTGCGCAGCGCAAGGGCTTGTGCCTTTGAATGGCGCAGTTTGAATATCCAGCCCAAGGTATATACATCAAGGTATTTTATGACATAGTGCTATTACATACTAAATCCAACAACAATAAACATAGCCTGTTGTTCTACATAAGCTCAGAGGTCAACACAATAACCTCCCTGTATGAGGACCTGAGAGGGAAAAGGAAAATTAAAGAGGACACTATAGCATAGTCAAGAAAGTGAGGGGGGACCATAGGTGGCCAACCTCATTGACTAGAAATTGTAAAGGATAGAGTAGACTAAGAAACAGAAGAACCTTTGCAGCAGATTTAAGAAAGGTCAGTTCTCAAGAGTGGCAGGATCTCCCTATCACAGCAGCCATCTTGACACATTGGCTGCGTGTCATACACCACCTGCTTGGAGACATGCTGGCCCTTTCCCAGGGGAAGCCATTCACATTTTGCCCAACTGATCTTCTGTCCAAGTATAACTATATAACTTGAAAATATCAGTCAGGGCGTGTACAGACTTTTGGGGCTCATTCAGGTAGTGGAGAACATGGTTCACCCCTTTGAATTGCAAGCCCCGGATATGTGGGTGTTAATGGACTGACATATCCAGAGGCTTTATAGTAACCACATATATTAGGGGGGAAGAAGCAGTCCTTCCAAGTTCCACTGGGGAGGCTAATGGGCTACGATAGTGGCCCATTGGTCATTTATTAACCTTGGGTGCAATTTACAGGGCTGGGATCCATAAGAGGAGTTTAGGCCTCAGTCCAAAGTGTTCCACAGTTGAGAACATGAAGGCCATTTAATCTAATCAAAGGTCTTCTTGGCATCCAGTGCCAAGAGAGCGGGCTCAGCTTGTACCATTGCCACATGACGTTTAGGGAGTGGGGGATATAATATTTGGCCTGACTCCCTTTTATAAAGCCCCCGTGGTCCAGATGTATCAAACCTGGCAGGGCCCTTTCCAACCTGGCCACCAAAAGTTTCACCAGGATCTTGTAATCTGCAGTGAGCAGAGAAATGCCCAGTAAGACCCACAAAGAGTGGGGTCCTTACCGGGCTTGGGAAGAACTATAATGATGGCTAAGATCAGGGACAAATGAAGAGTCCGCCTGTCCCATAACTCCAGTGCCTTGTCTATGAATGGCTCCTTGAGCATGCCCAAACTGTGTTATGGAACTTGGCTGGGAGGCTGTCAGGGTCAGGGGCCCTACCAGATTTGTGAGCTTTCATTCCTCCATGGTTGCATCTGTATCCAACTGCCACCTGTCTTTTGTTTGTTTGTTTGTTTTTATTTAAGGTTTAACCATTGAGCATGAGCTCATTCACAATGGTGACCTTACAAAGACAAGTACAGTACATACAATCATACAAAATATACAATTACATATTCAAAAACACTTAATCAAAGCAAGTACAAATCTTTAGGGAAGATATTAAGCAATGTTTCAGAACTGACACTGATTGGGGTTTAGTGTGTAATTTCCACAATTTGGGTGGGAGTCTATTCCAGTAAGTGAGGACAATTTGTCTAAAAAGGTTCATAGATCTTTTTGTTTTGGTACATGGTACTGATAATTCCCATAAATGAGAATTTCTTAAAGAAGAGTCAATATTTTTAAATGACAACCTGTTACTTAAAAAATTAGGAATGAGTCCCAATCCACTCTCAGGCCCCAATCTCTCTCGAGCATGGTGTGTTGGAGCAAAAGGCCTTGGAAGGAGCATGGGATAAGGAGCAGTAACCAGCACTTCTGAGGTATTTAATATATCATAGAAGCTTTGGCATGCCAAACATATGTTCCTCTGGCTCACAGGAATGTTTTTCATGCTCATTTTGATGATAAGGATAGATTTACCTGCCTCCTTTTTCTTGAGCCACCAGGCCAGCCAGTGCCCCCACCTTGTCTTGCTAAAAATATGAGCCTATGTGGCTCAGCAGTATGTGTCTTACAAAATGGGTTGTGATCAGTTGGTTCAAGTTACCTTTTGAGACATTAAGCTCTCTCAACAGGGCTGACGAGGAGGAGTTATTCATGTAGGCGTTCTCCTCAGTCAGAATTTAGGACTCCAGCTCACTCTCTCTTTTACCACCTCCTTATTCTTATGTGCAGCCCCTGCAACTGTGACCCTTCTGATGAAGGGTTTCCTTGCCTCCCACCTAGCGGAGGCTGAGGTCTCCTTCCTGGTGTTCAAAGAGAAGTATTCTCTTAGCATTATCTCCATAAGAGATTTGAAGGGGAATCTACAAGTAATCTGGGATCTAGGCCATTCTGCCTTTCTGGGGGCATGCTGGTCCCCCAGGGGAGCATGGTTCAGGTATATAATTGGTCCATTGGGAGCTGAAGTCTGGTCTGGTCTGTGGAAAGAGCAGAATCAAATCACTGTGGGTTACAGGCTGTGTGAATGCAAAAAGAATAAAATTCTCTCCCTGTGGGGTGGAGATAATTCCATGCCTCAACCAAAGGCCTCTCCAAGGCCAGCTGCCACAGAGCTAAAGAGCTCTTTGGATGGGGCCAAGTGGGGGATGCCGAATGGTCCATTACTAGGTCCCAGGGAGTTTTGATATCCCCACAATCAAGGAGTCGGGGAAGTCTATTAGGGTAAGGGCAAGCTGGTGAAAAATATCTGGGTGGTCAAAGGTCTGATTATAGACTGCAGCTATGGAGTAAACAGCCCCATGTACCTGAAATACTCAAACTAGATATCTGCCCTGCGGATCAGCCAGCCATCAAAGCTCTGTAGCCAGGAACCTCTGCTGGAACCAAATTGCAACTCCTCTGGTCCTAGAGTTAAAGAAGGCCCAAATCAGAACTCCCCTCCCCCCCAAAGAATGCTCCAGACAAACCACCTCCTCCTCCACCGTATGCATTTAATGTAAGATTAGGATGTCCTCTTTCACTTTTTTGGTGTAGGCTCATATTTGGTTTTGCATTTTACAGTAGTCTTAAGCCCATTCACATTCCAGCTCAAAATAGGTACATATCCCCCAACAATGACCACAGTCAAAGGTTTCAATGATATCCTCCACTCCCCCCCCCGTAGGTAATCACTGCTTGTTGTTTTCATATGCAAATAATCAACCATATAATCATAACAAGTCTGAATCTAGTCCCCCCAAGCAACCAGCTCATCTCCCCAAAACTTGCCCGAGAGCAACAGGCCCATACTGTATGAACACATCCCCTTCCCCCTCTCCAATTAAAGTAATAGAATACAGAACTGATACAGTATCTAGCTCAAGAAACACTATAACACCATTCCTCTCACACCCCACCCGATACCTGAAGGTTTCTCTGTTCCAACACTCACTTCATGGAAGGAGCTGTTGCAAGAATCCAGTCTTTCCTATTTTTTTTGGAAGGGACAATTGAATATTTTGCACCATCATAATTATCCTCATACTGTGCTAATCCAAGATGGGTGAGTGCTTGTGGAGGAGCTAAATATTGTGTGGAGCTGGCCCTGTGTGGCCAGAGTCAACTGAGAGCCACAGGGCCAAACCTTCCCCACTTTACTCTTTTCCATTGATACCCAGCAGGGCATACTGTAACGTCACCTCTGCCTCTTAGATGCACACTGTAAAAAGATACGTTTAGCATGAGGTGGGTGAGATCAGTCAAGGGAACCCTACTGTTGGGTCTGTATCACGCCGTTTCCCCCCCCATAGTGACAGAACATTAAAGGTGCAACACAAACATGAACATATATCGTTCAAACAGTAAGGAACAATATCCTTATAACAAAAGGTAAGTGCAGAGTACATGTACTACAGTATACTGTCCATAGTGAACCTCACGAGGCAGTGATACTCTTGGAAGGAAAAGAGATACTCTATTGCAGCCTCATCACATGTTCAGATAGTCTTCGGAGAACCCCAGACAGCCCACTGTTCAGGTTCAGATTGGGCAGCTGACAGTTTGTAGTCTTGGGGAGTAAGGCTCCACGTACTCAGAAGACAGTGGAGAGTTTCAAACATGCTAGGGATAAACACATGGATCTAAAAAAATAGAGGTAAGGGAGGAGGGAAAGACACCTGTGATCAAATAGAGTCTGCAGTGTGGTGTTAGGCAGGGAAATAGTGCAGACTAGATGAGCCTACTGGTCTGCCAATACTTTCTATGCTTCTTGTTTCATCCAGTTGGAAGTGCCACCTCAGGCCTGCAGTAATTAGTAGCCCATCTCCGGCCCACCCTTACTGTGATCAGTCCAGTCTAAAGATGTAGAGTAGCCTCAAATTCAGGCCATAGGTCCATTCATCTGGTGCCAGAGTAGCCATCTTACAATGCTATCTCTGCCTCAGTGTAGGAAGTTGCTAAGTCTTGCTGGGTGAAAAGATTTTGGAGGTAGGTCCAGTCTGAAAAATATCCGATGAAAGGGGTGTATGACAACTGCCATTGCTGGTTTTGCATTCTTTTCTTAACCCTGTTAAATTTCTGCCTCATGGACTTCAGTTGGCAGCTACAGTCAGAATAAGAACTGCCCAAGTGATTGTTGCCATGGATCTTGCCCTTTTTCCTCGCTGCATACAGTACCAACTGATGATCAGGATAGTGCTGGAGCATAACTGGCTTTGCCCAGAGATTGGTGAGCACATTGAACCTCCTGGCAAATATTTGTTTCTAGGCTCAGGGCCTCTGTGAGCCAAGCCTTCAGGAAGGTAAGGGGTTCTGAGCCTTTGGTTCCCTCTGTCAGTCCAATCACCTGGATATTATTCTGCCATTTGCAGTTTTCGTAGCTGTCAGCAATAGCATACAGCTCCTCAGTCTGCTTTCTATTAACCTTGAGTTACATATGAACATACAAATGTGCCAGCAGAAACAGACCATCCAGTCTATCTAAGTCTGCTTGAGTGTGCAGCTAGCACCCCTAGTTTGCAGCTGCCCCACCAACACTCCCCTTTGTCATCCCACTGCCACCCACACCTTCCCCATCCTCACTATCCCCTATTCACTGTCCCATGCCCTTTTGAAGCTGTTCACAGATTTACATGATACCACCCATTCTGGAAGTGCATTCCATTTTGCTACCACCCTCTCTGTGAAATAGTGTCTCCTCATTTCCCTCTTAAATCTCCCCCCCCCCATTCTTAGCCTATGCTCCATGGTGTCCTTCCCCCTCCTTAGCTTAAAGACCCCATCTGTCTCATACTTATTGATTCCCCTCAGATACGTGAATGTCTCTATCATGTCCCCCCTGTCCCACCTATCCTCCAGAGTGTACATATTCAGGTCTCCCAGTCTGCTCTTATAGTCTCTCCCCTCCATTCCACATATCATCTTTGTTGCCCTCCTCTGCACCCCCTCCAGTAGCCTGATATCATGCTTTAGGTATGGCCTCCAAAACTGCACACAATACTCTAAGTGCGGCTTTACCAGAGACCTGAAGAGGGGCAAGATCACTTCTCTTTGCCCGGACAAAAAAAACCTCGCTATGCACCCCAGCATTTTGTTCACTTTTGCAGCCGCTCTCCTGCACTGGGCAGTATTGTTCATGGTCCCTGTTATCATTACCCCTAGGTTCTTCTCCTCCTCAGTGATCCCCAGCTTAACCCCACCAGCCAGTATTCTCTCCTTGGGTTCATCGCCCCAAAGTGCATAACCTTACACTTCTTTGCATTGAACCCTAGCTGCCACGTCTCTGACCACTCCTCTAGCTTGCTTAGCTGCAGCTGCTTCCACCCCTCCCCTTCCCTCTATCCACCACTGCTCCGATTTTGGTGTCATCAGTGAACAGACTTACCTTGCTCACCATACCATGTGCAATGTCTGATATGAAGAGCCCAAACAATACTGGCCCCAACCCAGAGCCCTGTGGCACCCCACTCATCACTGGCCTCAGAGTTAAGAGCTTCCCCTCTCACCACCACCCATTGCAGCCTCCCACTCAGCCAGCTTGTAATCCAGTTTAGAATTTTTGCCCCTACCCCTACACCAGTTAGCTTTCCCCCAAGCTGCCCATGAGGCACCGAATCGAAGGCCTTGCTGAAGTCCAAGTAAAGAACATCCACCGCATGACCCTTATCCAGCTCACCTGTCACCCAGTCATAATATTGTATCAAGTTGGTTTGGCAAGACTTCCCTGAAACAAACCCATGCTGCCTCACATCCTGGAGGCCATTGTCTTCCAGGTACAACACCAGTCTTTCCTTTAGTATCGTTTCCATGAGTTTGCACACTATGGAGGTGAAGACTTACCAGATGATAATTACCCAGTTCATCCCTTGGCCCACTCTTGTGTAATGGTACTATATGTGGCATCCTCCAGTCCAGTGGCACACATCCCAACTCCAGTGAGGTGCTGTACAGATCTGTCAGCGGCTCTGCCAACACCTCCGCCATCTTCCTCAGCAACCTGGGGTGGATACCATCTGGCTCTGGTGCCTTGTCTACCTTCAGTGCCCTCATTTCCTCTAGGACTCTACTTGCCTCAAATCTTCCATCTGTCACCTCCTCTTCCCCTGTCCCCACCCTCCCAGTCCATGGTGGTAGCAGTCTCCTCTTTTCTTACGTGAACACCGAGCAAAAGTATTCATTCAGTGCTTCTGCCTGCTCCTCCCCCTTTTCCATCCACTCCCCACTCCCTTTTATCCTTACTATTGTCTCCTTGCACTTCCTTTTCTCCCTGATGTATCTGAAAAAGTCTTTCTCCCCCTCATTAATTCCCTGTGCTAATCTCAGCTCCCTCTGGGCCTTGGCTTCTCTCACTTTTCTGGCCACCTCCCTGGACCATCTTGCATATTCCTCCCTGTCCACTTCCTTCCCCATCCTCCTATACCTCTGATGTGCCACTTGTTTTGCCCTCACCACCTCCACAACCTCGCTGTTCAACCAGCATGGTTTTCTTGCTCTGCTCCTCTTACTCTGTGTCTTGGTGCAGAGTTCTATTGCCTCTGTAATCCCCATTTAATAATATCCCATTTCTGCTCCATATCCATCACCTGCCTTATGCCCTCCAGTTTCCCTTTCAGTACTTCCTGCATCCTCCCAAAGTCCGACCCCCTGAAGTTTATCACCCGAGTAACTGATTTCTCTGGCTCCTTGCACATCATGATATTAAACCACACCGTTTGGTGATCGCTGTCGGCCCTTACTGCCTCCCCATTCGACAATACCAGATCTTAAGTGTTCATTAGCCTAGTAGGTACACTAACTAACTGTGTCAGGGAGACCCTCTTGGATTGCGTCCAGGAGCATTTGCTCCCTAGCACTGGAGGTGACAGGAATGCTCCAGTCAAGCCCCGGCAAGTTGAAATCCCCCACGATGACCACCTTCCCTTTTCTACATACCTTTCTGATTTGTCCCACTAATTCCCGGTCAAGCTCCTCAGACTGGAATAGTGGCCTGTATGCCACCCCAAACCTCAGTTTCCTACCCCTTGAGTCTAGGAACTACAGCCAGATTGCCTCTGTTCTCCTTTCTTCCCCCTCATCCCTTGTGCATTTGATTCTGTCCCCTCAACATAGACTGCCACCCCACTCCCCCCTCATCTCCTTATGGTCCTTCCTGTATAATTTGTATCCTGGGATTGCTAGATCCCAGTCTCGGTGCTCAGTTGCCCATGTTTCTGTGACAGCTGCAATATACACCCTCCACACTGCTAAGAGTGCCTGTAGCTCAGCTGATTTGTTTCCTAAGCGTCTTGCATTCAATGAGACCACCTTCCATCCTGCCTGCTTCCCTTCACTGGCCTCCATCGCCTCCCTTCTACTCCCTCCTTTTTTGGCCACCGGAGTCCTTCTCTGCTAGCCTGGGGGTTAGGCTGTGACTCCACTCTATTGGATCCCTGCCTACCTGCTGTTCACTTGCTACACCCCATCTAGTTTAAATCCACCTTTGTCGCAATATACTTCCCCAGTCTTTGCTTTAATACCTCCTTCCCCTCCCCACTCAGATGCAACCTATCCCTTGCAAACAGATTGTTATTATCCCAGGTACTGCCCCAGCCACCCATAACCTCATACCCCTTAATTCAACACCATTCTACCAACTATGTGTTCAATTCCCTAATCCTCTCCTTTCTCACTGTGCTTGCGCAGGGTACTGGGAGCACCTCAGAGAAGGCCACAGACTCCCCAGTCTCCTCGCACGACCTTCCCACTTCCTCAGTCCTCTCCCTTGTTACCTCCACCATTTCCCTGCTAGGTCATTTGTCCCCACATGCACCACAATGTGTGGTTTCCTCCTACCCCTTCTTATGCACCTTAGGATTGCCTGTCCTACCTTGTCTGCCTTAAATCCTGGTATGGACTCCGCCCATATCCAACTGTGCCTCTCCCCCTTGCTGCCCCATCCGATACCCTTGAGTACAGAGTCCCCCAACATCAGTAAACCCCCTCTTCTTTCCTTGTGCCTGTTGCCACCCCTCCCACCAAGGTTCTCATTTCTGGGGCCACTCAAGACAGTGCTTTTACCATGTGCCCCAGTGTCTTCCCCCTGCCCCTCTCAATTGAGACCCCTCCCCCTCCTCCTGTTTGACTGCCAACCTCCCTCTCCCTCTCCCTCCCCCTCCTCACCTCTCCGAGCATTATCTCTCCCCGTGCCACACCTTGCTCAATCTCTCCACTAGTAATGCCCCTCACTCCCTCCTCTTTGTGAGTGCTATCCCTTGTGCACCCTCCTCCTGTGTCCTCTTTCCCATGTGTTGCTAGTAAAGCAAACATGTTCCCTATCCCCTTTGTTTTATTATGTGTTTTCTCCTCCCTCCTGCCTACTGCTGCTCCTCTTTTTCTGCAGCCAGATCTGTGCCTCACTCTTTTGGCTCCCCAAACTACTTCTCAGCCTTGTCCAAGCACTAGGAATGTGTCTCCATTCACCTTCTGCAGCAGGTGACTGCATTGGGCATTCAGACTAGCAAAGCCTGCCTGGACTTTATTTTTTCAGCTCAAAGAGCAGTGTGTCTATTGTTGCTTTAGGTGAGAGGGAGCTGACATGCTGCTGTTATCTTCATCTGGTGGCTCACTTCCTCTCGGCTTCCTACTCTAGTGGCATGGAGGATAAGTAGGCTCCAAAGCTTTGCTGCTGTCTTGCACAATTTTGAAGCACAATTGGATTTGTTTTCAACCCTACTTTGTAGGCTGTGCCATCTAACATCTGTTTTCTGGTAGCATGGAGCAGTAAATAAGAGAGAGGAAGAAGAATGGCATAGACTTGAGGTTGATTCTTGCAGAGCTATTAAGCCCAGACATTAATCTTGGTACCAGGCTAAACCACACCCTTGACTCACTGCTATTTTTACAATGAATATTACCATTTGTTTATCGATAATCTGTTTTCTGTTTTCTTAAAGGAGATCGCTTTTTATTACCACTTGTAACCAACAATTTGATGGTCTCTGAATTGACAGCATAATTTATTGTTCAGCAAAATATTGAAAAGAGTGGACCATGCTGGATCAAGAAATGCACAGCAATAAATACAAACTTTAGCAGCATTCTTGAAAAATGAAAAGCTAGAGAATTGGAATGATTAAAACACTATATAGTAGTTTTCTGAAATAGCTGTATTGGAAAATACTGTTTTAAATTAAGGATGTGCTGGTTTTATTTAATTGATTAATAGACTGTAATATGATGTATATGTAATTATGTTTCATGTGTTTTTGTCAGTATTTAAGCACCTTGTATGTGTGCAGTTACTCCCTTTTGACAAAGCACCTAGAAAAGGCAAGAAGTGTTGCGTTCTCGCTATTATGACGGCATTGTTTTTTAACTTTGGCCTTGCTTGCCATTAATAAAATATACTCGGAACTTTGCCGGTGAAGTAAACTTTGCAACCTCTCTACTCCTCAACTGCTGACAATTTCTTTTCACCCCAAGGTGACTCCCATAAGGACGGGCAGTTGCTGTTGCTTTAGCTGCCCAACAGTAGATACATTTGAACTCCTCTTTTTTTGTTTTATCCAACTCTGTGTCCACAGGCACCCCACTCTTGTCCCTCTGTGCTGCCCTCACCACTTGTCAGACTCTCTACTCACTGCCATCATGAAGACCCTCCTAGATCTGCAGCCATACATCCTAGGCTGGCTTGTCCCTGACAGAGGCCTCCTCTGATTGTCAGAGAGGCACATCTTGTGAATACCACTTGTGATGTCCTGTTCCTCTGTGTCAGCTGGTCTGCATTTGGAGCCTCTAATACTGATGCACTGAGGGGGGCTGTAGCATGGGAGGGACAAAAGGGTCATCATCCAAAGAACCAGTGAGGCATTTCCACTGTTGTCCCTCCAACCTTCTCTTGATCTCCCACATGTTGTGACTGGCATGGAGGTCTGATGACATGTGGTCACCCATGCTGTTAAGGCAACCCTACTTAGCCCCACCAGAACTGCTAAAGAGTGGTGCAGTAAGACCCCCCCCAAGAGGACAGCATCCAAAGGACACTCTTAAGCCTTCCTGCTGCCCTCTGCTCCTGACATGCCAGGCTCAGAGTGTCAACACAAGTCCCCAGCTGGACAGAGCAATCCCCCATCACTCAGTACCACAGAACCCCTCCTTTTAATGTTAAAGTGAATGTGTAAAAGAGGTAAAGTAATTTAAATGCTGATAAGAAAGACATAGAACAATATGTACTGTAAGATTCATAAATGATACAAGAAGGTAGATACTTTCCGATTTGTGTCATTTCTGTAAACCCACATACTATCAAAAGCTTTAAACCTAGCACAGAGCATCATGGGTATGCAGATTTGTTTGTGTTTTTGTGGAGAGGTAAACTAAATAGAAAATGATTCAGCTGCTGCTACATTCTGTTTGATGTTTCTCTACTCAGGCATCACCACAGACAACTTAAACCAAACATAATCTTTGAAGTCTGCACAAAAGAGTATGCATAACAATAATAGGTGGGAGCTTTGCTAGGTAGTTAAAATCCTTGATCTCTCTTCCTTCTAGGTTATAAGCATAGCTGTATATAAATATTGATGTTTTAGTCTCCTAGTTGCCAACCACAACTGACAATGCTCTCAGTAATATCTAGTACAGGCTCAGTCTTGCTCCTGACAATTCAGCCCCCATGGGGCTAGAAAGTTGCTGCACATTGTGGCATATCTGAAAAAGACCCCAACTAAGAGTTACAAAATTAACTGCAGCTCCTAAAATGGCTTCACAGCACCACTGCTCACTGTGACTGCTACAGATTAGGCCTGGTGCCACACACCAACTGCAGCGCCAGCCTCTGAATGGCAACTCCGTGGATTTAGCTTCCTGTGACTGCTGTCAATTAAGCATGACACCACACGCACTGATCATGATTGCTTAAACAGCCTGAACAGAACTGGTAGATTAAATACCTGGGTGGGACTTCCAATAACTGTGCCTGACATGAGGCAGACACCACACTTTCAATTGTGTTGCCATCTGCCTTCACTGTTGTTCTTACTTGAGTGGGGACAAAATGGCTGCATGTGTGCAGCATTGTCATCCTCTTTTGGCCAGATGGCTGCACTAAAATGTCCAAATAGCACTATTTTATTTCAACTGTAATTTTACTTTCTTTTTAATCTTTTGCTAATTTACATGACCATTAAAAAATGTATAATGGCATGTCTCAGGTGTTGAAAGCAGTTTGCCTTTGGCACTACACTTCTACTCATCCAAGGTGTACCATTATCCCACCACAATGCACCCCATGTTATGTCATATTGCTTAAGCAGCAGATCAGGAGTAGAAAAGAACAACCTGCATGCAAGAGGACTGCCCACAGCTGAACTCCCCTTCCTTTCTTCAACTGACCATGCAACAGTGCCTTCCAGTAGTCAGCGGCAAATGTGGCTCAAAAGGAGGTAAACTTCATGTGGACAGACAGTCTGCAGCTCTTGCTTGCTTCTGCATGTTGCCAGTCCCTCCATGGCCTCCTACACAAGTGTGGAGCTCAGCACATGCCCAACAGCCTCTCTTTCTCCCCTTGCTGCTCCACCTAGGATCCAGGTGGCTAACGGCAGTGAGCAGCACAAACAGCACTCTGTGATTAGTGTTGGCATATGATTAGGCTTGGGCTACCTGCCAGGTAGCTGGGTCAGGTAGTACGGGTATCACCTTTTCTTTTGGCCGGGTAGGGTAGTGTGGATAATATACTACCTGACATAACAGTGTAATTATTGGGTTGGGTAATTTGACACAGATAATAATGGATAACTGGTAAAGGACTTGGAAATAGGCATTAAGGGTAGCCTGTGGGGTCCTTCATGAACTTGCAGCAGAATGGGAGCACATGATAGAAGGCTGACACCTTATTGGTCAGTGGTGTCTGTGCTCCACCTTCTGCTAAGAATCCAACCAGCAGCAGTCTGTTTGTGTGCACTGTGGTGTGCGGAAGCAGCCCTGTGTGGATGCTCACTTTGTAGCACAAATTGCAGATTTGTTGATCAAAAAAAGATGAAAAAAACCCAACTTTTTTAAATTTTACTTAACCTACAATTTGTCAAGGAGCAAAATGAGAAATAGTGGGGGACTGAGAAATGATCTCAGCCGGGGATGGGGGGGGGTCAGGCCAGCTTCAGTCATGGAGGTGGTGCTGGGGACTGGGGAGAGAACAGAGAAGGAAGGTGGGGGAAAGATACAAAGACGAAAAAGTTCAAAAGCAAACATTTTTATTTTTAACTAGTTAATTAACCTACACTACAAGAAAAAACAGGACAGGGAGAAATAGTGGGGAGCTGAGAAATTATCTCAGCCGGGGGGGAGGGTCAGGCCAGCCTCAGTCATGGAGGTGGTGCTAGAGACTGGGGAGAGAACAGAGAAGGAAGGTGGGGGAAAGATACAAAGATAAAAAAGTTCAAAAGAAAAAAAATATTTTTAACTAGTTAATTAACCTGCACTTCAAGAAGCAATGGGACAGGGAGAAATAGTGGGGGGCTGAGAAATTATCTCAGCCGGGGGGGGTCAGGCCAGCCTCAGCCATGGAGGTGATGCCAGGGCCTGGCGAGAGAATAGAGAAGGAAGGTGGGGGAAAAAGACATAGACATAGACAAAAACAGAAGGCACTGGGTAGCTGTTTTGAAATTAAGGTATACACTGTTTGTTAGGTGCCCCGAGCCCCTGTCATTTTATTACTGTGACAGCTATCTGTTTCTGCAGCATAGTGAAAGCCTTTTACCACTGTGCCACACTGCTTGTTAGGTGCCCCTGAACCCCTGTCATTTTATTACTGTGACATAGCTAGTGCTACACTGTCTGCCTCTGAGCATAGTGAAAGCCTTTTACTGCTATATCACACTGTTTGCTAGGTGCCCCCGAGACCCTGTCATTTTATTACTGCGACATAGCTAGTGCTACACTGTCTGTCTCTGCAGTATAGTGAAAGCATTTTACTGCTCTATCACATTATTTGTTAGGTGCCCCGAGCCTCTGTCATTTTATTACTATGACATAGCTAGTGCTACACTGTCTGTCTCTGCAGCACAGTGAAAGCATTTTACTGCTCTATCACATTATTTGTTAGGTACCCCGAGCCCCTGTCATTTTATTACTGTAACATAGCTAGTACTACACTGTCTGCAGCATAGTGAAAGCCTTTTACAGCTGTATCACACTGTATGTTAGGTGCCCCTGTGAGCCCCTGCCATTTTATTACTGTTACATAGCTAGTGTTACACTGTCTGTCTGTGCAGGATAGTGAAGCCTTTTTACAGCTGTATCACACTATTTGTTATGTGCCCCTGAGCCTCTGTCATTTTATTACTGTGACATAGCTACACTGTCTGTCTCTATAGCATAGTGGAAGACTTTTACGGTTGTATCGCACTGTTTTAGGAGCCCCTGAGCCCCTGTAATTTTATTACTCTGATACAGCTACATTGTCTGTCTCTGCAGCATAGTGAAAGCCTTCTACAGCTGTATCACACTGTTTGTTAGGTGCCCCTGAGCTCCTGTCATTTTATTGGGTTACCCCCTGTACAGCGACACCAACACAGTGACCTACATCGCTGTTGACAAAATTGACAGTTTGCCGACAGGTAGCTGTGTTGGTGTGCCTGAGACAGGGGCACACTGTCTCCCAGTCCTGCACCCCTTCCCTGAATCAACTGTTACACAAGGTCCCTGCACCCTAATTGGTACCCCTACAGGTACACTGCAGACAGCTAGCATTTAGGCATGTATTATACTAACATATAGGGCTAAGGGCATCTACCGTATAAGATTAGATGTCAGGATATGTATGCATATTATTGTTATACACTTTATTTTCTAATATACACATGTATTTCTTGCTTACAAGATGTTAGGACATTTGTGTCCTTGTAATGATTATGATATAAGAGTCAGCATTGCCATCTTCTGATGATTTGTATTATTACATGGCTATGTACAAATTGTACTTCTTTGTCTTTATAAAGTGAATACTACTACAAAATCATATAATGTTATCTTGGACTGAGGAGCCACCTCTAATTTAGCCAATAGGGCTCATCTCTGTAACTAGAAGTATTTCTGTCTTACAGTAACCATGGTAATTATCATAGATATATAATGCAAGACATTATGTCTTCTACCTCGGAGACCCCAAGAGACATGGAGAATCCTCGAGGTATAGGGAACGCTTATCATTGGCTCCCACGTCGTATCGGTAAGAACTGCTTAGGGCAACTGTGATTATCCTTTTGGTAGTAATAAATAAGCTTTATTACTTGTATGCAAAGTGTCTGTGATTCCTTGCCTGACCATTATTGCCAAGAACCTGAGAGTGAGGTTTAGACCTCCTGACAATTCGTGACCATGAGCAGGCAATATTTGGTGTTTACAAAATTTCACTTTTTGCTTACAACTCTTCCCTTCTCAACAGGGACTGTAGGTGTGCATTCCCGCATCACATCTCCCGTTTTACAACCACATTGTAATATCATGCAAAGTCTGTCTGCTTTCTCGGTGTGGTCGATGCCAACTCAACCCACCCCACGGCAGTTTTAAATTGCAAGCTTACAAGTGCACAGTAGCCCGACTGTGAACAAGTGCACATGTTGTGGATCAATACACAGCATGGTGCCCCTTTTCACGGTTTGATTTTTCATTACCTCCCACACAATGGCCACCATACCAAATATCTTCACAGAACTGAAACTCGATGTCTCAAACTTCCTTGCCTCCCATGGAGGATGGGCTGACTTTGCGTGGGATGCAAGTCAATCCGACAACCCTATACTGGGTATTTCAACACAGTACACAGAGATGAGACAAACAGCCAGAAAGCGAGAAGCTAAAGGGCTGTTAGTCGTGGCTCTTTATGCTGCTCTGGAAGCCTCTGAAGTGAGATTCTGAACCCTTGAATTGCAAATCTCATCTGTTAAACAGGAGATGGAGTTGCAGGAAACTGAATGTGTGAGACATGAGCAGGATTTGGAGTCTGAGCTCCAAACACTGCAAAATGAAAATGATTCCCTTTTGCATCATTCTGCACAGGCAGACGAGCAGGAACTTTGTATGTTGAAACAGGAGAGTGAAAGTCTGAGACAGGAAAAGGGTCAGGCTTTGCAAATGAATGACTTGTTGAGTAGAATGAATGAACAATTGAGTGAGGAGTTGGGAGAGATACAGGATGAGATAAACCAGGTACGTAATGACTTAGAAATGGCTAATAGGGACAATCGCGAATTGAGCGCCGTGTATAGAGTATTACAAAAACAGATGCAGGATGAGGTGGATGTGAATGTTGCAAATGTGAATCATGCTGAATGTGAATTCAAGATGGCAAAACTGCGCCATCAATGAGAGGTGCTGGCAGGTCATGTCAAGGTGATAAGATGCATAGCCCCTGCCTTGGCAACGTCATCTGAGGGGGAAGAATCAGATGATGACATCTCACAGTACAATGCCCAGTCACACCGCTACTATGGCCCAGACACCCCACCCCAACATCCACAACATGGCGGATGCCTATCACATGATACTCATTCCCCATGTCATCGACGGCATGCCACACATCATGGGCGATGCCAATGTGGTGACCCCCATGATGGGGGGGAGCAGGCCCTGGCCTAGTCCTGACAGCACCACCAATAGCTGTTATTAATGTGGAAGA
Organism: Neoceratodus forsteri; assembly: GCA_016271365.2. Classification (NCBI taxonomy): domain Eukaryota; kingdom Metazoa; phylum Chordata; order Ceratodontiformes; family Ceratodontidae; genus Neoceratodus; species Neoceratodus forsteri. Next base: position 157,370,016 of record CM057456.1, on the reverse strand, counting down.
CAGGCAGGAGATAGAGGCAATGATTGAAAATGCAATAGGCAACGTGCCCATTTCTGAGTGAAATAAATGGGCTCTTAGAACCCAGAAAAGGCAGCTTCTATGAAAGGCTGGTACTCAGGAGGGTATGGTTCACACTGTGGCAGAAGCCGCAGCTCAGGCAGCCCTGGATGACACCCGAGGTAATCTGCCTCTGCCTGATCATCCCAATAATCCCCTACAAATGGCCTACTCTGTTCAGCAAATAGCTGACAGCATCGGTCGGATGAGCCCATTTGACAACCTCAGTTGCCACTTGGAAAAGGTGCATGCTAAATGTGAAATGCTTAGTCTCGCTACAGACTACCAGGTCCAGATCCTACACCAGACCATTGATCCTGGATTGTGGGCAAAATCCCCAATGCCATCCACCAGGCTGGCCGCACCACCTTTGACGAAGTTGCAGCTGAACTCATTTCTGCACACAGCCCAGCTGTAGTAGGAGTGATGCTTGCATACCCTGTAAAACAGAATGCAAAAGAAAGTCCAGTGACTTTCCACCAGAGGCTTTGGATGGCTTACCAGGCAGGGAAGCATCTCACAGGAGAAGCTGCAGATGTAGACCTTATTGAATATAAGACCCTATTCCTTAGGAACATGATCTCTGCAGTAAGAGAAAAGGTAGAACCAACCACCTATCCCACCATGGAGAGGTTTGACGATATTCTTTGGAAAACTGAAAGAGTTTATCAACTCTAGATCCGTGATTCCAGCTCCAGTTCCAAGAAAGTAGCTGCCGTGGAAACCACTCCGGAGACCACCATGCACTACATGGTAGAGGGACAGGCCCAAGAGAAACAGCTCCTCCTTGCGGACAATCAACACCCCCAGCAGGCCCAACAGCAACAACAACAATCCTGGGGAAGGAACCAGAACTACCACAAAAATTAAAAACACCATAAGAACAACAAGGGTAAACAACAAAGGACAGGTCCTTCATATAGGGAAATAGCCAATGAGAACCGGAAGGTCCGAGAACTTCTCTGGCAAGTCTGCTCCGTAACGGACGGTGTCCCTGTTCAGACCCTTGCAGCAATACAACCGGGAGAGCATGTCTCAACAGGCCACAGAGACACCGGAAGTACAGGTGCTCAGGTCCTCACAGGCCTGAACCCAGAAGTGGCTCCCTATATAGCATCAGTGCAGCATGGTGAAGTGGTTCACAGGAACCAGGCCCAGGCTCTCTTCCATGAGACTCCCCGTGTTTCCACTGGTACAGATTGAGAATTATAGGCCCCAGTCTGTATTGTAAACAGGCTGGTCTTGCATACAAATGGAAGGCCCTCCACAGAGGCCGAGGTCAGGGGGCCACATACTAACAGTACTACTGGATACAGGTGTGGCTGTGTCTGTATTACATGATGACCACCCAGACACATCCCCTTGGTCCACTGGATAGAGGACCAATATGTCTTGTGTAGACAGAACTAGATTGCCTGCATAACATTCCATGCCACTACCTGTGACACTGGGACACCTGAAGGCCTATCACAACTTTCAGCTAATGGTGTTGCATGATCACCCTAGTATAATCGGAATTGATTTCCTAGCACCACATGGCTTTGTGGTAGACCCAGCCAACATGTTGTTGATACAGATTCAGGGACAATATCACACCATCATGATCCCTGACTCACATGTGTTTGCAACAATATCTGCGAACAACAAAGAGTACGACATCATAGATTTGTTCAAGAACCACAAGCTTTTTCTAAAGCTCCTCCCCATTCTACAAAGGCATCTGGAGGCATTTGCTACCAACAAACATGACTGTGGCAGAATACACACTGTCATTGAAGAGACAGGCCCAGCACATGAGAGGCAATGGTAATACCCTTTTCCACCTGAGGCCTTGCCTTCTCTTAGGGAAACAATAATATCACTCCTCAAGCAAAGTGTAATCAGAACATGTGTCTCTATTGCAAACTCCCCAGTGTGGCCTGTGAAAAAAACCTACAGGTGCCTGGAGACTTACTATTGACTATAGGAGACTGAACCAGGTCACGCCCAGTTGTACCCCAACTGTGGCATCAGCATCTGATGCGCTGCGACTGTTGACCCCCAACCAAAAATGGTTCAGTGCCCTGGACATCTCCAGTGGTTTCTGGTCATTGCCATTGGCCCCCAAGAGTCAATATAAGTTTGCCTTCACCCTTGAGGGCAGACAGTACACATGGACCTGTTTACCACAAGGATTCCAGAACAGCCCCTCCCTGTTCCATTTACACATGATGGATGCCCATGAGGGTTTCTCTATACCGCAGTGTCTCTTGCAGTATGTGGATGACCTGTTGTTGGCAACAGCCACAGAGGAACAACATCTGGGTCTCTTGGATGAACTACTGACCCTCATTCAGAGGGCATGCCTCAAATGTAACCCTGTAAAGCACAACTATGTCAGAAAGAGGTACTCTTTCTGGGCCTAAGGATAACAGACCAAGGCCAAAGCCCTTCCTGGAAGAAGATACAAGGATTGCACGGCTTGCCACTCCCCACCAGCGTGGCCCCCTTTGGAGGTTTCTAGGTATGGTAAATTATTCTAGAGGTTTTATCTGTGATTTTGCTCAGAAGGCTGCCCCTCTGTATGAACTATTGAAAAAGGACATACCCTGGAATTGGGGCCCCATTCACACCCAAGCTGTGACATCACTGAAACAGGCTTTGGCCTCCGCTCCAGCTTTGGTCAACCCCAATCCAGCTTTGCCATTCCATCAGGAGTGTGCCACCTCTGACATTGCTGTCGGCAGTGCTAGCCCAGAAGGTCCATGACACTCTGAGACCCATTGCATATGCAACACAGCTCTTGACCCCAGTGGAACAGAAGTACAGCCTTTGTGAAAGGAACCTTCTGGCTACCTGCTGGGCTGTGAAGCACTTTCTGTATATCATTGGGTACTCTCCCCGATCATCATTACGAATTATACCCCAACTACCGTTTTGCAATCAGATAGAGTAAAGGATGGGTCAGTCTCCAACAGCAGACTGACTCACTGGTCCCTCCTTCTCCAGGACAGAGATATCAAGGTCCACCCAACCAAAGTGCCATCCATGCTGGTGCATGGCCTCCTTTTCCAAGGAGAACCTCATGACTGTACACTGCAGCCACGATCTTCCAGATCCAGGTCCTTTCCTCCCTGCTACACCACAACTACTTGAGAACATCTCACTGTGTCATATCTTTACAGATGGCTCAGTTTCCTACTATACTGGAGAACAGATTGCAGGGAAGGGCATATTAATTATTTACCCTTATGGTAACACTGCTAAAATTTCCAAATGTTGCAGTGTGGCATCATCACAGTATGCTGAGATTGCAGCGGTGGCCAGTGCCCTCGAGTTCATCCAGCATGGAACCAAGGACACAATCATTTTTACAGACTCTAACTGGGTTTGTTGTTCCCTTACAGAATTTCTTCCTTTCTGGCAGAAGAACTCCTTCCTTCCTTTTCCTCTGATGGCAGTCCAGTGAAACACAAGGAACTGGTAATATACATACATTCACTGGCACAAAAGTTTGCACAGAAACTCTATGTACACAAGGTCAACGCTCACTCCATACATGACCCCTATCATATCTTCAGTGATACTGCTAACACCCTTGCAAAGGAAGAGGCCCAAGAGGGAACATCTGGATGATGGACCATCCAGAGGCCAGACCAGCCATACACATTGCAGCAGTCAGGAAGAAACCTGAACCCTTTTCCCCCTTAGACCTGTCAGCAGCCCAGCAAGCTGACTCTGAACTCAAAGATGTCTTCAGATTCCATGACAAAGGTACTGGGAAGAATCTTCCTACCCATAACCCCTACCGAAGGCAAGAAGGTAAGCTACATCTTTCCCCTGATGACAAGCTCATCTGGTATCAACCAAATGATACTCTCACCAAGTTGTGGGTGGTTCCTTGTCATCTTAGGTCTGAATTTTTGCACCAAATGCATGACATCCCCACTGGGGGACACCAGGGAGTAGAAAATACCCTCCAAAGGCTTAAGACCACCGCTTGGTGGCCTGGTGTCACCAAGGATGTCAAACAGTATATAGACAACTGCCTTGTTTGTGCACAAAACAACCCCATACCTACCAAACAAAATGCCAAACTGCTACCAGAATGGCATTCTGGCCCTTGGCATGCCATACAAATTGATTTTATTGGTCCCCTGGTCAATACCAGCAGAAATAACAAATACGCACTTGTGGTCAATGATCTCTTTTCTAAGTGGGTCAAAGCTTTCCCGACTAAGACATGTACTGCTAAAACCCTTGCAAAAATCCTGTTGGAACAAATTTTCTCCAGGTGGGGCCTACCTCCCAAGGCTGACTCAGACAAAGGAACCAGTTTTACAGGTGAGTTGATGAAAGAAGCACTTGAACTCCTTGGAGTTCATCACAAGTTCCACATACCCTACCACCCACAATCTTCAGGTCAAATAGAGAGCGCCAACAGGCAGATTAAGCAAATGCTTTCCAGATTCATTGAGGACAATCCCAGGGATTGGGATTCCCAACTGCCATTACTTCTTATGGCAATTAGGGGTACACCCTCAGCCACCACCCAGTTGACACCCTTTGAGGTGATGACTGGTAGACAACTGAGACTACCTGAGCACCTGTTGTTTGATCTGCACACCCCCACTGCACACCATGTGTCTGTAGACCAATATGTGGAAAAACTCAGATAAGACCTCCTACACACTCATTTGTATGCCACCAACTGCATGGGCAAAGCCCAGAAACCGTCCAAAATACAGTTTGACAAACATGCACAAGAAGTGGATTGGCACGTCGGGGATCAGGTAATGGTTTTCAGAATTTCACATCCCACACATTCCTTCTCCAACAAGTGGGAGGGCCCCTACCCCATTGTCAACAAGCTCAGTCCAGCAGTCTATCAAGTTAGACTCATGCAAAACAACAAACTGACTGACAAATGGTTACATACAAACCAGCTGAAACTGTATAAAGGAGTATAATTACTTTCCCTCACCCCATTGGGCTGAATAGTACTAATTTATTAATGTTTGATTTTCCTTTTCAGATACATTGACAAGATGGCTATCTTGTTGCACTTTCTCCTCATCTCAGGAGTTATTCCCTGCATCCACGGCATGGTAAAGCACCTCCTTCCTCAGCTTGATACACCTGCAACTACCCCAGAGGGAATCTCCATCAATATACCCGACAATTTGATTACTGTCCGGGAAAGTTCAGATGCCTACCTCACTGCCTCGGTTGTTGCTCCTAAAAAATCTACCCTACAAATTGAGTGGCAAACCACATCTCAAGGACAAATTCTCCCTGTGGCCAAGCTTTCCATGGGAACTTTTCATGGTTGGCCTAATGCAAATTATCCTCAAATGGTTCTTTGTTCTTGCTCCAAACCTCTCTTAGACATTCAGGTTTATACAATATTATTGCCTTAATTGATCCATCATATTGTAATTCTTTGTCTAAAGACTCTGCCAGAAAATGTTGTGCTGTACACAACATGGCCTCTGCTGCCATATACCTTTCTGTGCTACCCCTATTGATAAACAGCTTTTGCAATGTCCAAAACACACCCCTGGCCCTCGTAGTGGTTTAACAGCCACTGCCTTACCTGGTACACTTATTAACAACATGCAATTTATGCATATACCTGTTTTGTTTAACTTGACTTACTGGCATATGAAAGAATTTGGTATGTGTCATACTACTAATACTTTGTTGTTTTATAGTACTTTGTTACTTGATAGCTTAGCAGCTTTTCAAATTCATACTTTAGACCCTATTGCCAGGGTACACACCACCAAGCATAGAAGCAATTTTAGGAGAAAATCTAATCCCGATGATCAAAGTCATAAGCGTTATACACGTGAAGTTGACAGTTCTGAAGTCACTGGTGCCACAGTCATTGTTACAGGTATTTTGGTACAGCAATGTCCATTTGGAACAAAGCCGATATTGCTGCTGTCAAATCACATTCACAGAAATTCCAAACTGGTTTAGTAAATGATATTATACCCCCATTATTACATGGTGTGGATGGCCTTAGTCAGAAAGAAAGATACACTGTATACAACATCCATGACATTGCTAAGGCATTTTCAGATTGTAAAGATAAGATTAATGCTCTCATTGCACAGAACAATAAGGAAGCAGATAAATAATATATTGCCCATGAGATATTATGCTCTGCCTATGGCTCTTACATTATCACTAATATCAATAATCTTTTCCGTGATCTAGAATCCGGAAGGATTCCTGATATTATACATGACAGATGTAGCTCTAAATGGTATTGTCCTCTGTGCAAATCCTCTAGCTGTGTTTCAAGGTGTATGTTGTAGACTTTAAATATTTCACTTTCTACAGCTAGGAATTTGGATTTTGTGACCAGACACCCTAATACTGGTCCTTGTTTTACTACTAAGAAATGTTCCATTAAGGATACTATGTTTGTTTCTTTTACTGTCTTGTTACCGTGTTTTGATCCCACTACAGCTTTACTTGATAAGCTCGCATCTGTACACTCCATTGGGTATCTTGATAAAGACATCTACTGAGAATGCCTTGACTTAACCTCCTCTATTGGTCTTCTATTCTTTTCTGGATGACTGGGATGCCCCACACACAGACTGCTGTGAGAAGAAAGGGTACATTTATTTGTGTCGCTGTGACCTATTTGATATTATTAAACCTGTATGTGGCGATTCCCCAGACAGTTTCGACTGGTCCCTTTCTATGGATGATGACATCACCACTAAAATAGCACAGAATACCAGGACTCAACATCGGCTCCAGACAATTCCAAGCTCTACCAGTCTTACCGGGAGGAGGTTCACCACCTGTCAACACGGATTTCCAAACAGACTTACACTTGCCCGGTACAGTTGCAAAAATGGAGAGTGCGTACTGTTAAAATGCAATATAATTCAGATGGAGAGTATTGCGTAGTAACAAATTTTAAAAGTTATACTTATGGACTGAAAATATGTTCTATAGATCATCCAAACTTCTGTTTTGTAACCCACCAGAAGTCAGTTATTGGACACATGGTTATTACAGCCATCCCTATTATGGACGCTGACATCATTGATGGTAACCCTGATTATCTGCTTACACTCTCTGAATAGCTACCTTATTTTAATGTTCACATTGATCTCCTTTACTCTGATGTTAAAATCACTTTTAGAGAGAAAAGACACCCATCTCATCCACATCAGCAATAATATTTTGAAAGCTAATGAAGCTGCCCTTGCACTTATTAATGATGGTGATATGAACAGTGCACTTACTAACACTTAGTTAGAGATTACCTTTAAAAGTTTTGTTATTATACGAGCATTTTTGATATTTTTTCTTATGATTATGCTTTGTTGCCTATGGCGCACACTATGCCAACACCATGAGCAGCTGGAGTTCCTTTACAAGGCTTGTGAGTTGGGTCTGTAAATGACCCCTGCTCCCAACCCACTTAGTTACTTTTGCTGTGTTGCCCCTTGTGAGGCAACAAGGGGGGAATGTTAAACTAGGTCTCTGCACCCTAATTGGTACCCCTACAGGTACACCACAGACAGCTAGCATTTAGGCATGTGTTATACTAACATATAGGACTATGGGCATCTACTGTATAAGAGTAGATGTCAGGATATGTATGCATATTATTGTTATACACTTTATTTTCTAATATACACATGTATTTCTTGCTTACAAGATGTTAGGACAATTGTGTCCTTGTAATGATTATGATATATGAGTCGGCATTGCCATCTTCTGATGATTTGTATTATTACACAGCTATGTACAAACTGTAATTCTTTGTCTTTACAAAGTGATGACTACTACAAAATTGTATAATGTTATCTTGGACTGAGGAGCCACCTCTAATTTAGCCAACAGGGCTCATCTCTGTAACTAGAAATATTTCTATCTTACAGTAACCATGGTAATTATCATAGGTATATAATGCAAGACATTATGTCTTCTACCTCGAAGACCCAAAGAGACACGGAGAATCCTCATGATATAGGGAATACTTAGCATTGCCTCCCAGTTCGTATTGGTAATAACCGCTTAGGGCAACTGTGATTATCCTTTTGGTAGTAATAAACAAGCTTTATTACTCTTATGCAACGTGCCTGTGATTCCTTGCATTCCCATTATTGCCAAGAACCTGAGAGTGAGGTTTAGACCTCCTGACACAACTCAGACTTGGAGTTGATTATTTAAAGTATGGGGCATGTGGGGGAAGAGCCCCCCCACATGGGGTGTTTGGGGGTGAAGCCCCCCAATAGAAACAAGGACCGAGAGATGGACAGGAATTATATCAACCACAACTTGCAGTTGACATAATTCCCATCACTGTGATGCTGGTCAACAAAATTGTTGTTGAACCAGCATCATAGATCCAGTCCAAAAAGTAATAATCCCCACTCTACCGTTAGCAGTACGAATCAGGCTGTCTTACTAAGAAAATATGTGGGCATTTCAGCCACTCTGTGAAAGCACAAAAAATCCTGAAGGGGCTGCAGAGTTCAAACAACTTAAATCTGCATACATTAAAGCAGGAAGTTCTTTTCCACTGTAATTCAACATTTTACATGTTGGAAATGCTTCTTGAACAGAATAAGCTGTACATGACTACACCATGCAGATTCAAATAGGTAAAGTAAAAGTAGACATCATGCTCAGTTCCAGCAGCTGGACTCTACTTGAATCTTTGGTCACCTTATTGGAGCCATTTGAGGCTGCCACAAATGATGTCAGTGTGGACTGCACAACTCTGAGTCAAATACTTCCTCAAATAAGATTTCTTCACATTTTCCTTGATGACATAAAGAAAGACTTTCAGTCAAAACAAGACACCACCATTGTTATGCTGGCAGATGACTTGAGTCTCAGAATGTTGACTGATCAGAGAATAAATGCCATGTTTAAGAATGACTCTTATGTGTCGGCTATATTGCTAGCTCCCCACTTTAAGGGGAACAGTGAAGCCATCCCTCCTGCAGGGGAAGACATTGACTAGTAGAGATATTCTGCTAACCAAATTTGGCATTGCCCGACCAACACCATTAAGTGATGTACAGCAGAAAAACTCTGCTGAACCATCAGAGTGTGCCTCTGGTGCAAACAAAATAGAACATCTATAAATTCTTCACAATTACCAGTGTCATCGGCAAGGGAAATCATCTGACATAACTCCTGCCATGGTCACAGACACTTCATGTACAAACAGGCATGTTTATCATTTATGTGACAAAGTTGGCACCATTATTTAAATTTTCTTTCACTCAGAGCAGCTGCACTTCTCATACCTACCTCATCAATGCCCGCCATGGGTATAATTTTTGGAAACAGCAGCAGGCTCACTCACAGCAGCTGTGCCTGTCATTCCTACCTCAGCAATGCCAGCCATGGTTATAATATTTGGAAACAGCAGCAGGCTTAATGAGAGCAACTGCACCTCTTGTACCTACCTTAGCAATGCCATTCATGGTTATACCTGTAATTTTTGGAAACCACAGAAGGATCATTCAGAGCAATTTTATGTCTCACATCTGCCTAGTCAATGCCTGCCATGGGTATAAGTTTTGAAAACAGCAGCATGTTCACTCACTCACTCACAGCAGCTGTGCCTGTTGTACCTGCCTCAGCAATGCCTACCCAAGGGTATAATGTTTGAAAACAGCAGCATGCTCAATCAGAGCAGCTGCGTGTCTCAAACCAACCTCATAAGTGCCTGCCATGGGTATAATTTTTGGAAACAGAAAGGTGTAACCCCCCAAACTGGGGGGTTTACCTTGATTGTCTCCCTGGGTTCCTCTGATGAACACTGCCTAGATGATGTCCAGTAAGGAAAGACAAATCCATGTACAGTAATGGTGCAATGCTGCCCTGCCTGAGTGTGCAGAGCCATGCCGCTGCGCTGTCTCTTTAAGAAGGCCAGCTTGTGTATAGCGTACATAGCCAGGGCTGGGTCCAAGTACATTAAGGCTCAGGACCAGCCCGGCACAACCCCCGATTAACTCCATTTAAAATCACTCAACAGCTGATAGAGCCCTTCAATGCCTTGTAAATGTTTATTTCTAAATCCTTCTTGTTATTGTATAATTGAGCTGTTTACATTGACTATTTATTCCTCCACTATGGGAGCTGCCATGTTTGGTCCAGGACTCAGTGGTTGGCCCAATCAAAACCAAGGGGCCCCCAAGGGGTCCTAATTACAGTGACTTGTGGAAAAAGCTGCAAACTTTTGTGTTGGTGCCTAAATTAACTAATGAGAGCTCTCAGACTGTGATTGACAGTAAAGGTAGCCAACTGGAATACAGAGATCCCGGTCTTCAGTAGGGACTATTTTGAACAGAAGGTTAGCTGAGCTTGAGTCACCGAGAAGGAAGGAGCCTGCGTGTGTGGGCTGAGAGAATCGCAGGGGAAAGGTCTGTTTCACCACCCTGCAGGACTTGTAAGTGTACTAGTCTGCCTAAGAGAAGAAAGAGCAGATCAGCTCAAACTCTTATAGAGGTCGGAGCCTGTGTGGCTCACATGTAACTCACAAGGAAAAGGCCTGTCTTGCCTCCCCATGAGAGATTGTTAATCCTGAAGGGATCATTGGATCTGGGACTGCCTCAGGGCAGAAAGAATAATTTTTCAGCCACAATTGTTGAGCGGGGGAGTGCTGCTTCCATAAGAGAAGTAACATTACTGAACTGTTTCAGTGAAACCGATTGTTGTGAGGAGATTGCTCCAGTGACTCCTGTGGAAAGTGGAGCCTACTAATGCTGAAATTGTCTCCTGCCACATGCCAAGAGGGGGAGACCTTAATGAATTATATTCTGCCTTTGCTGTAAGGACTTCCAGTAAACTACATTGCAGGACTGTGTGTATGCCAATGGAACCGCACCAGAGACCAAACTGTGTGCTAGACCTGCATCACAGAGGGTCCCAGAGACTGTTGTTGCCTTTCATCCATCACCCTGGCTAAAGACCAGCTTGGGGATTCAGCCCCTGCAGAGAAGAATCGCAGGTTGCGGCCACCTTGTGGGCAAGGCTGTGAAGTAGAGATGAGTTGTGTTGGCCCCGGTTCCCATTTTCCAGTCTGGCAAGAGAGAATCCAGAGAACTACAGACACCAGTTCCATTGGTCTTGGTAACATGAGTAACCTCAGTGTCTCAACCCTGCAACTGAAATTGCAGTATTTTGTGTCACCTGATTGCCTTTTGAATTTAAGTTTATGCTTAACTATGATTGTCAGCCCTTCTGTCGTCGCTGACAAATAGTTTATTGTTTAAGCCTAACCAGATAAGTTCCTCTTTATTTAAGGGCCCCTACCAGCTGTAATATTGGTCTACCCGCAGCAACACTCCAGGCCTGCACCAAATTCCACTCTGGGTACCCAGCAGCTGTGAGACTGTCTAAAACAGGGCCAACAGATTTGTTCGCCTACTTCCATAAAATAAGGAGGTCCAGTCATTGAACTAAATTCTCACTCTCCCTTGTTCAAGTCCCCTCAATAAACCAGATTTGTTGTTGTTGATGTTAGATCTGGCTTATGAGCATATTATCACTCAGTGTCCAGTCATTGTGTTATTTACAGGTACAGCCAAAAGGTATATCATCATTACTGAAACTGTTTCATTGCAGGGCCACAGGGTATATGCAAGAGGCCCAGACCCTGTTGGTAAGTGTGGTGTCCATGAGCATTTTATTAGCGCTCATCAATAACTGCATTTTGAATGCCATATACAGTGCCTGTGAAACTTATTGTGTAAGGTGACTAGCCAGGGCTGTGGGTATGTATAACTTCCCAGAGGACTGTACTAGTTTGGCAACTTACTCACTTAATCATTACTTTGGGTGTAGGTACCATAATTTTAGTTATACTGTTGCTAGGAAAACCACAGTGACTGTTATTTTTGAAACCAGGCCCCTCAATCTGCAGTCAGGAAAGCAGGCAGGGGTAGTAGCCCTTGGTATAACAACAGCAGGGTTACATTGTTGGAGGCATCACTGGGATTAATGCCCTCCTAGTGGCCAAAACACAAAATTGCAACTGAATTTTATATGAGTGGCTGGTCTTAAATTTGGGGGTCCCTGCCCATAAAATGTCTGTGCATCATCTGTTGGGGTGGTGTGAAGCTGAGGAGGTTGACCCTCACAAGGCTGTGTTATTATTGGATATTTCCCTGTGCACAGACAAAAATGTTATAGAGGGGCCATTAACAAAGTTAAATAATAATAATAATATTTTATTTAAATTGCGTCTTTCAAATTTCAAGGCGCATTCCAATAAAACAAGATAAAATACAAAGTACAAAGACAGTGATACAAAGAGATAATATAAAACACATACAAGCAATTACTATACAGTCAACCATAAGCCCTTTCCCATAAAAAGGATTTGAGAGTCTGTTTAAAACTCCCCACAGTCGTACATTCCCTAGTCCGATGGGGTAGAGAATTCCAAAGGGAAGGGGCCACAAACATAAAAGCCCAGGCCCCAGCTGATTTCAGTATTACCCTTGGAATCTCTAGCAACCCCTCGTTGGCTGATTGGAGCGATCTCACAGGGTGGTAAGGGATCAGGAGTTCTTTCAGGTAGTCAGGGCCCAGATCATGCAGGGCTTTAAAAGTCAGTAATCCGACTTTGAAGGTGATCCGCCACTGAACTGGCAGCCAGTGCAGTTCCCACAGCACCGGAGTAATATGAGAAGATCTAGAAGTACCCGTCAGTACTCGGGCAAGCGGAATTCTGCACTAGCTGCAGGCGGTTGATATCAACCCCTGGAAACCCAAGGTAAAGCGAGTTGCAGTAGTCCAGGCGAGAGGTCACAAAGGCATGGATCAAAGTTGGCAGATCGCCAGACGGAACAAGGTGCTTGATTCTGGCAATGTTTCTTAGATGATAAAAAGATGATTTTACAACCGCTGACACCTGGGATTGAAGAGTCAGCCCTACATCTAATATCACCCCCAGATCTCGCACCCATTCAGGGACCCGTAGCTTGACATCCCCACAATAAAGCCCAGATGGGGTGCCGGCCATAGGTCCCCCTATCCAGCGATCCAGATCCAATACCAGCACCTCAGACTTCCCAGAGTTCAACCTCAGCCAACTGAACCTCATCCAATCCTGGATTTCCTTGAGGCAGCTGTTAAATACTGAGATAGCTCCTTCCTGGTTGGGTGCAAAGGTCGGGTACAGCTGGGTATCATCTGCATAACAGTGAAACCCCAGCCCATACCGTCTCACAATGTTTCTGAGGGGAAGCATGTACACCGCAAACAACACGGGGGACAATATAGAGCACTGTGGAACCCCACAAAATGGAGAGATGGGATCAGAGGAAAAAACCCCTGACACCACCCTCTGAGTTCTTCCGGTGAGGTAAGAAGTGAACCATCTGAGAACAATCCCAGAGAGTCCACAAATACATCTCAGGTGCTCAAGTAGTACCCCATGGTCAACGGTGTCAAATGCTGATGACAGATCTAATAGTACCAAGATGGACCATTTTCTCTGGTCTCTTGCCATCAGGAGATCATTGAGCACCCGAACCAGCGCCGTCTCGGTACTGTGCCTCTTTTGAAAACCTGATTGGATAGGTTCGTAGATGGTATGAATGGTCAAATGGTTCTCCAACTGGGCTGCCACCACCTTCTCAATCACTTTCCCTACAAAGGGAAGGTTTGAGATAGGTCTGTAGTTAGCAAGACAGTCTGGGTCCAAAGATGCTTTCTTCAACAAGGGTGTCACCACTGCCTCTTTCAAGGAATAGGGGTATTCACCCGAGTCAAGGGAACACCAGACTATCTGTGCTAGAACCAGTAGAATGGACTCCCCACATCCTAAAATTAGGGAAGTAGGGTCTGGATGTAGACTACAGCAGGTAGGACGCAGCCCTTGGAAAATCAACATAACATCCACGATTTCTGGGCGGTTGAAGGTACTCCAGGAAAAAAGAGGGGGAGTGACCCGATCCTGGCCACTTGCAACCCGCATAGAGCTTGTCAAACAGATGTCTGACCTAATGTCAGCCACCTTATCAGCAAAGAACCGAGCAATCTTGTCACACTGTATTTGTGAAAAAGCTCTACGGAGCTGTAGACAGGTTGGGTTGCACAATCTGTCCACAGTTCTGAATAGCTGAGCTGGTCGGTTCTGAGCGGCAGAAATTTCCCCGTACAGGAACTCTGCCTTCTTACGAGAGATTTCTGGCTGATAGAATTGGTAGTGTTCTAACAGTCTAAGGTGGTCGGCATGCAGGCCAGACTTCCACCAACAACGTTCTAACCTGCAACCAAGTCGCCGCAACTCCCGCAAGGCCCCATCAAACCATGGTGCCCGAGGTCGAAGGGAGAGAGAATGCACATGAACTGGAGCAATAGAATCCAGGGCATAGGTAATGGCAGTATTATAGGCCATAACCATCGCCTCTGGATCATTGCAATACACAGGAAGTTGTGATAGGTCAAAAACCGCAGCAAGGCCATTGGAAGAAATATTTCGCAAAGGGCGGTACTTGACCATCTCCACAGGGGTTGGCTTACAAGGTGGGGCTCCAAAATTGAATCTCACAGTGCAGTGATCTGACCAACTGACTGGTTCTACCCCCACGTCAGAGGCATCGATCCCCAGGAGGAAAACCTAATCAAGAGAATGGCCACCTTTATGTGTAGCAGTGGTAACCACCTGTGTTAGGCCCACTGAGTCCATTAACTGGAGGAAGTGTTGTCCAAATTGCGAGAGTTCGTCGTCGACCCATGCATTAAAGTTGCCCAGTACCATCAGCCTGGGAGACTCAAAGGCCAGGTCAACAACGAAGTCCACTACTTCCTTAAGGAATTGCTTCTTGTCTCCTGGTGGACGGTAGATGAGAGCAATTCGATAGCACACACACTAATGTCTGGGTAAAGCCACAGTAAAAGGGTGAATGGCTGATATGTTCATCTAGAACATAATGGCCTTAGTTGAATGCAGTGCCTCAGTGGACACTGAGAGAGTACCCAATATTATTACCCCTGATGAGTCCCTGGTGGGTTGGAAGGTGGTCACTATGCATAGAGTGGTGTCCATGCCTGGGGGGGGGTCAACCAAATTAGAGGGCTTGAAAGAGAAACTGGGGAGGTTGCTTGCTGCTGAGGGATAGAATTTTGAAGATTTGAAAAATGCCTTAAATATCCCAGGGGGTGCTATACCTACAAACCCCTCCCCTGCACCATCACCAGCTCCCTCATTGGCAACCTTACCTGGGCTGCACCTGGGCCTTTTTCAGTACCTGTTCCATCAGTGAACCTTTACTCTTACTTCAGGCTAAGAATGTTCTCTAGTACTGTTCCCACACCCGAGGGGGAAGATGACCTAGAGACTTGGATGGATTATGCATCCCCCTGGCTCAAGAGTGGCAATGTGCAGATGCAGAGAAAAGGAAAAGGCTTATGGAAAATTTAAGGGGCCCCTGCACTCGAAGCAATTAGATTCTTGAGGTCTAGAAATCCTGATGCTTCAGCCAATGAGTATTTATCTGCATTGGAAGACGTTCTTGGCAGCACTGAATCCGGGGAAGACTTGATGTGGAAGTTTAAATCCGCAAAACTGGAAAGGTGAACATCTATCTGCATATGTTACTAGAATGGAAAGGGTCTTACAGAGAGCTCACAGAAAAGGTGGGGTGCTGGCCAGTGATTTGAACAGAGTGAAATTAGACCATATTCTCATATCCGCTAGATTTTCCAGTGTGCTAATGCTAAAGCTAAAGTTCCAGGACAGGAGAGATGATCCCCTTGCTTACTGCTGGCTCATGAAGGAGATTAGAGAAGCTGAAAATGAGGAAGAATTCTGGGATCTTTATGCAGGTGCTGCCCAAGTGGCCCTGGCCACTGAGAAGCCCACTGAAAAGAGACTGTCCTTGATGCCTAGCAACTGAAAGCTTTATTGAAAGAGTTAAAGGAACTAAAGGCTGGTGCACAAAGTGCTGTCGAGTTGGTAAAAGGTCAGACTGTACACACCCATGCTGCTGAAGCTTCCAGTGAGGTTCAGTCCTCTGCAATTAGTACCAGTGTCCAAGTCCCCAAAGAGGAGGCAAATAGTGACATGCTGAAAGAGATGAAAGCATTAAGGGCACTAGTAAGTGATCTTGTGCACTAATCCCATCAGCCAACATTTTGGGGAAAGCCTAGTGGTGCTGAAAATGAACCAAGACCTAAAAATGATTGCAAACCTGGTCCTCACAGTAGCAATAAATCACTTAGAGAACTTGCTTGGACCCCCAGCCCCAATGTTTTCTGCTACCACCGTGGTGAGGATGCACATACAAAAAGAGTATGCCAGTCCCCTGAAGATTTGTGAAGGGTAACTGTAAAACTGCTCAACCAGGTCCGACAAAGTAATCTAAAACTATCTCCTAAACCTCCTTATAACTTATGCCAGCAAATCTGCTGTCATGCATCCAACAAGTAATGCCCCTCCTGACTGGTCAGAATTGGTGGGTCCCTCCATGGAAACTACTGTGCACGTTGACGGCATCCCTGCTCAAGCTGTCCTCGATAGTGAGTCCCAAGTCACCATAATATTCAGACTGGTACGATCAGCATTTATTGGACCTCCCATTACAACCTCTAGATGGATGGCATGTGTGGAAGTTGAGTGACAAATCATATCCATATCTTGGGTATCTGCTAATGTGGCTCTCTTTTCCATCCTCTGTAGCAGGAGTAGGAGTTCCTGTGGAGACACTAGCCTTGGTCTGTCCTCCCTCTGGCCATTATGTTGGTATCCCTGTGTCAATTGGTACTAATGCACATATGTTTGGCTGCCTGGCTCATTTGTGTCAAGAGAAACAAAACAAGAAGACTGGGAGAGCACTGCCTGCTCATGTCATGATCCAGAAAGCCTATGGAATGCAAATGCATCCTGAAGATAGTGACAAGGATGAACCTGTGGGGATTGTTTGGAAGAAAAATTCCTCTGCTATTGTTCCCTCTGCAAATACTGAGTACGCTATCAGTGGAGAAGTGTAGCTGTGGAAAGATGTGATAAACAAAACACTGATGCTGGATGCCTCAAAAGAAGGAAAATTGCCTGAAGGACTGCTGGTTAAGCCCACTATACTTCCTGCTTATGCCCATGTTTATGCCAGAAAAGTGGTGGTGCAAATTCAGAATGTTACTGATCGAGCTATCAAAATGCACCGAGGTTGCACTCTGGCCAGAGTCTATTGTGCTGACACTGCTGTATTGCCATCCAAGTACCAGAATGGGGAAGAATGAAGTCTCGCCTGATATGTTTGATTTTGGAGAGTCTCCCATCCCAAATGGTTGTAGGGACAGGATAAGCCAGAAGCTGATCTGGCGAACCAGAGTATTTTCCCTCAAGGAGTGGGATGTTGGCTGTGTAACTGGGGCTGAGCATCATATATGATTGCATGATTAGAGACCCTTCTGAGAAAGATCCAGGCGCCTAGCTGTTGCTGTCATTGACGACGTCAGGTGTCATCTGCAAGTGATGTTAGCAGCTGGCATAATACAGGAGTCATGGAGCCCCTATGCCTCTCTGATTGTTGTAGTGTGAAAGAAGAATGGCTCTGTCTGAATGTGCGTAGACTGCCGAGCCCTTAACAAAAGAACTGTCCCTGATCAATATACTGTACCATGCCACGCATACAGGATGTGTTGGACTGTCTGAATGGGAGTAAGTAGTTTGCTGTCCTCTATCTTCATAGTAAATACTACCAGATCCCAATGGCTCATGAGGACAGTGAAAAAAAAGCATTCATCTGTCCCCTAGGATTCTATTAATCCTTCCGCATGTCACAAGAAATTTTGGGTGCACCTGCAACCTTTCAAAGACTTATGGAGTGTGCTGTGGACAACACAAACCTTGAATGCCTGGTGTACCTCGACAATGTTGCTGTTTTCGGGAAGACTCTTGAAGAGCATGAGGCTTGCCTATTTAATGTGCTCAATAGGCTTGAAGAGTTTGGCCTGAAACTGTCTATAGATAAATGTCATTTTTTTTCAAACCTCTGTAAAGTATGTGGGTCACATTGTGTATTCAGAGGGTATACAAACTGACCCCAGCAAAGTGAAGGCATTAACCAGCTGGCCAAAGCCCAACAACTTAAAAGAACTTCAAAAGTTTCTGGAATTCTGTGGTTATTACCGCTGCTTTGTCAAAGACTACTCCAAGGTAGTACGCCCGTTGCTAAACTTAACTCAAGGGTACCCACCTAGTCACAAAAAGTTCAAAAAAGGCACTGATAAAGAGCCTGTGAAGACATATTTCAAACCCCATGAACAATTCTGTCCAAGATGGACTATTGATGTGACACAGCGTTTGAAGAAATCATCTACCAGTTGACTCGCATGCCAGTACTTGCTTATGCTGATCCATCAGAACCTTACGTGTTACATACAGATGTCAGCCTAAGTGGCTTAGGAGTCATACTTTACCAAGAGTACACAGAAGGATTATGCCCAGTAGCTTTTGCTAGTAGAAGTCTGACTCCTTTAGAAAAAAACTACCCTGTACACAAACTGGAATTTCTCATTCTTAAGTGGGCAATTGTGGAGCAGTTCCATGAATACTTATATGGTGCAAAGATCCTGGTCAAGACTGACAACAACCCATTGACATACGTCCAAACCTCTGCCAGACTAGATGCTATCGGACATAAATGGCTTTCTGCTCTTTCAACATACTTTATGATTACACAGTGGAGTGTAACCTCCTTACAAATTGGGGTTTACTAAAGTGTCTTCCTGGGCTCCCAAAATGCCCACTGTCAGGATGGTGTCCTGTCTGCAGCAGCTCTAGTTGTCTGCATGCGAGTGCTATAGTATGCCTCCGTGTCTGTCTCTTTAAGAGAACCATTATGCTGTGTTAGAAAATTAGTCTGGGCTGGGTCCGAGTGATTTAAGCTCATGACCAGACAGGCAGTTTGTATTTCTGCTCCATTCTGCAGTCACTATTAATGCAGAGGGAGCTTTGTTAGGAGAAGTACTTATTTACTGTTTATCTGTTATAATAATAATGCTGTAGGAGTTTGTCTAACCTGCTTCCATTTGCAGCACGAACATTTGAACTGGAGCCACCATTTTGGTTCTGGAACTAACATAGAAACATAGAAGTTGATAGCCGATAAGGACCGCTTGGCCCACCCAGTCTGCCCATTTCCCTACTTGATGGATAAGCTGCAGATTCTAGTTAATCAACAGCTTACTTCCTCCTACCCCCCACTAGAATTGCCTTATGCCTGTCCCATGCATTCTTGAATTCTCCCACTGTTCCTGACTCCACAACCTCCTCAGGAAGGCTGTTCTAGGCCCTGCAAAGGTCACCAGCTCCTCCCCACTGTGCCCAACGGGGGTTGGAACTACTGGGAAACCACATCCTGGGCCGCGATCATGGTTAAATAGCGGAGTGGCCCTCTGCACATGCGCGAGAGCCAGCTGACACTGGGAGGAACACCGTGGTCTCGTGGAAGCTCCGTATACCCAAAAAAGGGCACAAATGAATAAAGGGAGGCTATTGGGGGTTTTCTGGGCACACCTGGAACCAGGTCAATAGGGTGGTGCAAACACGGGGGAAACCAGGGACACCAGAGGCAGAAGGAGGCAGATGGGAGAACAGGCAATTAAGGTAAGCCTAAGCCCCCATTTGGGAGGCGGGTGGTGTTTCTCATATATGTGTATATGTGTGTAGATATATATATATATACACACACATATATGTAATAGATAACCCACTCTTAGGTGTGTGGTTGCGCTCTGATATATGCACGCCTTAGTGTGCGTTGTACGCACGAGGCCACAGGCGAGTCGTCAACCACCAGAAGCGTCACGTATGTCAGAGCGCGACCGCACACCGTAGAGTGGGCTATCTATCTTATAAAATGGCAAAATAGTTTTTTAGAGGGGTGAAAGTGCAGGTGTGCGGTCTCGCTCTGATATACACACGGTCATGTGATGTGATCCAACAAATCAGCAGACATAATTTTTCCTACCCATTTTATAAACACATTTATATACAATTTATACTTGTATATATAGTGGCTGGAGCAGGTTGCACACTTGCCTCTGGGGCCAGTAGACTGGAAGGCAGTGAGTTCTAGGCCACTTCAGGAACTTGGGGTAAAATCCCAGCACTGACACTGCAGTGCAGCATGAGAGGGATGCTACACCCCCGAGGCGCCACCCCTCAGATGAGATGCCAATCGGAACCTCAGGGGACCTAAAATGGAGACTGTCACCAGAGGTCTTGTGGGATTGAATTTCTGCAGGAATTGTAGTTTTATGGTTTGGTGCCTAAATGAACCCAGAGAGGGAGCCCTTGTGATGACGGACAGTTTCCACAGTCAGCTGAACCTTTTGAATCACTGCCTGCAGCAGTGTGTCAGTTGTGAGTTGGGAGTTTGGAGAGTGAACAGCTTGAGTCATCGAGCAGCTGCTCCTGCATAGGAGCGCAGGAGAATCAGCGAGAAGGCTCTGTTGGCCTGCCTGCCACATTTTCCAGTGTGAAGAACTGCCGTGAGTGAGAAAGCCAGATTTATCTGATTATTTGGATCGAAACCTGAAATCTGAAGAGAAAATGTGTTATTGCTGCCTGCAAGTGGACCGAAGACTTGCTCCAGAAGCAATCGGGCTGCCAGGTACCGGAGTGAGCCCCAGATCGAGAGGTTTGCACAGAGACACTGTGAATAGCAAACAGATTTTATTTGAAATACGGCAAGTTAGTTTGAGTGTTATAAATGTGCTGATTGTGTGGCGTGGGTCGTGATCTGGTTCCCCAACACGAGTTCTGTTACACCAGCTGGAGGCTGTTCCAGCACCTTTTCATGGATTTCATCTGAACTGCTCACTCTGCCTGGGCTCTGCCACCTCAGCCTAGGCTGCTGCTCTCGATTTAGAGACATTTCTGGTGAAAGACCTGCTCGGGGAATTAGCCCCCTGCTCAATACCACCGAACAAATAGCGACCACCACAGTGAGTTGTGTAGGCTCTGCTTCCCCTGGCAATCCAGTACAACATCCAGAGGTCTTCATTTCATCTGTCCTGCATACTGGTCTGGTTAGCGTGAGTACAGACAGGGTAGCTCCCTGCAACATAAGCTGCAATCATTGTGTGTTATCTGATTTGCTTGTTTGGGTTTATTACAACAAACTGAGCCATCTGGCTCTGGATTACAAATTCTGGGTTGAGTCAATGCTAATTGTTTTCTTTCCTAAAGGCCCCAATAACAGCTGTAATGCCGGCCTACCCCAGGCAATGCTTCAGGCTATCCTGCAGCCGCTTTCCACCATTACAGCAGAACGCCTGAGTCGGAGGATGTAGTGGAAAGACTGGTGGTTTATTTTTGAAGGTAAACAGATTTTCTACAAAAACGTAGCGAAGTAACATATTTTTAACAAAATAAGATGTAATTAATCAAGTTAAACAAAATGAGAGCTCAAATGTGGCTTGTGTTGTATTTTACAGTGGGAACCCTCTCTTTATGGGAAACCTTAAAGGAACTTCAGTTCAGAAAGTTTTTGGACACACATTCTAATTTAGGTCTGCTGGATTTGCTTTATGTTATAAGGGGCAGATACCCTGTTATGGGGGACTTGAACACATTTTAGTGCATCATAAAGAATGAAATGTCTTCTTTTTAAAAAAATTATAATTTGTTTTCTTGTTCCTTTAGGTTTGAAATGAGAATATAATTCATGCCCAGAGAGTGTTTTGAACATAAAAGAAATTGGGTAGGCAGTATGAATACTCATTGAGTGAACAAGATGTTTGAAATGTACACTTTAGTGTATCAAGTACATTTGCATAAGAATTTATACTAATAATATGCTTATATTCTTTAGAGATTTATGTGTAAAAAAAGTAAAAAATCCCCAAGAACAAACATGAACAGAGCGAAACGTAGGGGGAAAAAGAATAAAAAGAAATTGCACAGCAAGTGTTTTTGAGTCTCTGTGAAGAAGGTAAAGGGCTTTACCCCCATTCTGCGTTGTTATTCTGTTTAACAACTAGGTACCCAGGGTTGTGTGACTGTGTCAGAGGTACTTACAGTGTATGCTTGTTCAGCTTGAATTTAATCAGATCTGCTAATCACCTGCTAGATTCACGCCCCACCTTTGTTCACATCCCCCTGAATAAAATCAGATTGTGGTTGTTCACGTTTAACCTGGCTAGTGTGTACCTTCTTGGTGGGGATATTGTACTGCCTTTGAATTGTGGTATCTCTGGTCTTATTTTCCAGGGGTCTTCAGGGCAGTTGCAGCAGGTCCAGCCCTGGTGGTAAGTGCATTGGTTGTGGATATATCATTACTGTCATATGATAAATGTGAATGTTTTGTTGCTGAACTATTTGGTCCACTAGAAGTGTTGGTGGGAGGTTATAGCATCCCAGAGGGCTATACCAACAGCAGTTACGCTACCCCAAAACCATTCCTCCAGGTGGAGGCACCTATTCACCGAGCTCAGGGCCCTCAACCTGTGCCTAGTCACGCAGGCAGGGGTAGTAGCCCATAGGATTGTGCCACCCAGGGGTTACATCTTGATGGCACTGCTGGGATTAGCGCCCCTAGTGGCCAAGACAAGTATTGCAAATATAATTTTTTGGTTACCCCTGAAAAATGGCCGTACATCAGTTAGTTAGTTAGTTGGTGTACGGGGCATGAAATTGACCCCCCAGAATGCCTTGCTAATGCTTGATATACCCCTGGGCATAAGCAAAGACACTGTAGAAGGGGCACTTTCAAAAACTGAGTGTTTGGGAAAAACATTAGAGGTAAGCCGCCAAGCTGACTTGACTGCCCAGGTCCTAATGGCTTTAGTGGAGTGTGGCAACCCCGTAAACAGTACTAAGGTGCCCAAGACCATTATCATTGATAGGTCCCCAGCCATCTGGAGGGTGGTAACTAAAGATAGTGAGGAACCTTCAGAAAATGAGCTCACACTCTTAACTGAAGGTTTTGAGGAAAAGCTTGACAAGTTGCTACTGGATGAAGGAAAAATGGTGGAGGACTTCAAAAAGCTATTCATATTAATTGGGGGTGTTACTTCCCTGACACCCACACCAGCTCCAGTATCTGTCCCTACACCAGCTCCGGTGCCCACACCCACACCTGAGCCCACAGTTAGTTACGACTGTTACCGCAGGCTGAGGATGTTTTCGGGTACTCTCCCCACCCCTCAGAGGGAGGATGATCTAGAGACTTGGATGGACCATGCATCCCCCTGGTTCAGGAGTGGCAGTGTGCAGAAGCAGAAAAATGAAAAAGGATCACAGAAAACTTAAGGGTTTCTGCATTGGAAACCATTTAGTTTTTGAGGTCCACAAATCCTAACGCTTCAGCTCAAAAGTATCTGTCTGTCCTAGAAGGTGTTTTGGTAGCACTGAATCTGGAGAAACTTTAATGTGGAAATTCAAAGGCACCAAACAGTGGAAAGGGGAATGCCTGTCTGTGTATGTTACTCGTTTGGAGAAGGCCTTACAGAGAGCTTACCAGAAAGGTTGGATAACGGCCAATGATTCAGATCATGTGAGACTGGACCATATAGTACATGTGCCAAATACTCTAAATTGCAAATTCTCCAGCAGAAGCTCTGAGATCAGAGGGATAATCCCCCCGATTACTACAATCTGATAAAATAACTCAGGGAGGCTGAAGGTGAGGAGGAAAACTGGAATTCTTGTGCAGGCACTGCTAAAGTAGCCTCAGCACTGGAAAGCCCTTGTGAACCAGAGACTGCAAAGGATACCCCACCCTGGGCCCAGTTGCTGAGAGAATTCAGAGAAGTGAAAGCTAGTGCCTCAACCAAGGCTTCTTCCCCAGATGAAGACACTGACTCCCCTCTGAGCACATCTGCCATGGGGGTGGGGGTGCATGCTTGGGCACCCCCCCCACAGCTGGCAGCTCAAAAACCAAAATAAGTGAGTTGACTGTTATAATAAAAGAATTACTGAAACGGATTGCACCACCTTCTACACCACAGAAAGAGGGGGAGGTCAAACCTAGAGTTTCTGTTATCAGTGTTTCAGCTCCAGCACCCAACGTGTACTCCCCTCAACCCCTTGGTTGTAATTGAGGAACAGCTCCTAATGCTATGTTCCAGCCAAGACAGACCCAAGAAAACATAATTTGTCACAACTGTGGAAAAGATGGGCATATGAAAAGAGACTGCCAGTCTCAAAAGGACCTAGAACAACTGGTGAACAAATTACAAGGGGAGCTTCGGAAAGCAAGGCAACTGCAGAGGGGTACAGAAGACGATCACAGTGGAGGTCGGGGAAGTCCCAAATCCAATTTCTTTGTGGCTAGATCATCTGTCCAAGTTCTTGCTAATGTTCCTTAGGACTGGTCCGAAGTGGTGGGCCCCTCTATGGAGACCATGGTAACAGTTAATGGCATATCCACTCAAGCTGTGCTAGACAATGGCTAGCAGGTCACCATTATATTTAAAGATTGGTACGACCAGCACTTATCTGACCTTCCACTTCTACCCCAGAAGGACTGCATGTATGGGGGTTAAGTGAGAATTCCTATCCTTACCTGGGGTATGTACGCATTTGATTGTCCTTCCCTACTGCCATAGTGGGTGTGGATGAGCAAGTGGAGACCCGGGCCTTAGTGTGCTCACCAGCTGGACTGTATGATGATGTCCCTCTACTAATTGGTACAAATGTCCATATGTTTGGGTGGTTAGCTCAACTCTGTCAAGAAAAGCAAGCCAAGCAAACTGGATGGGCCCTGCGCATTCCGGCCTTGGTGCAGCGAGCCTGTGATTTACAGATGTAGAACAGAGAGATTGAGAGAGATGAACCTGTGGGTGTAGTATGGAAAAAAAGACCTGGACTCTCTTGTACTGCCTCCAAATGCTCAGTGTACCATTAGTGGTGAAGAGCGCGTGAAAAGGGATGTCAGAAGTAAGATTCTTATGCTAGATGCCCAGAAGAGGGGAATTGCCTGAAGGACTACTGGTCAAGCCTAGCATTCTACCTGCCCGGGCTCATGCCTATGCTTGGCGGGTAATGGTGCAGGTTCAGAACATGTCAGATCGAGAGGTTCAGGTGAATCAAAGGTGCACCCTGGCCACTGTTTATTGTGCTGATACTGCTATGTTGCCCAGCAAGAAGTGCCCTGTAGAGAGCGATGAGGTGACCCCTGATCTGTCTGACTGTGGAGAATCTCCCCTTCCTGCTGAATGGAGAGCTAGGATCAGTAAGAAGTTGTCTCAGAGAAGCCAAGTGTTCTCATTAAAAGAGCGGTAAGTGGGTTGTGTCACAGGAGCTGAACACTACATCCGACTTCACGATGAGAGACCATTCAGAGAGAGGTCCCATTGCCTTGCACTGGCTGACATAGACGATGTTAGACGTCACCTTCAAGAAATGCCTGCTGTAGGAATTATCAAAGAGTCTCGAAGCCCTTATGCCTCCCTGATTGTGGTAGTCCAAATGAAGACTGGATCAGTGAGGATGAGTGTGGACTACCGGACATTAAATTGGAGAACTGTCCTAGACCAGTACACCATGCTTCGCATCCAGGATGCCCTTGACTGCCTCAATGGAAGTGAGTGGTTTTCTGTACTTGACCTCTGGAGTGGGTACTATCAAATCCCGATGGCCCAGGGGGCCCATGAAAAAACAGCCCTCATATGTCCCCTGGGTTTCTACAAGTTTCTCTGCATGCCTCAAGGTATTTCGGGTGCACCCACCACTTTCCAGCAACTGATGGAATGAGCAGTGGGAGACATGAACTAATTAGAAAGCCTTGTGTATCTTGATGATGCCATTGTGTTCGGCCGGACTCTGGAGGAACATGAAGCTCGCTTGTTCAAAGTTCTTGACAGGTTGGAGGATTTCGGACTAAAACTATCAATAGACAAGTGCCAGTTCTTTCAACCCCCCTGTGAAATATGTTGGTCACATAGTGTCAGCTGATGGGATCTAGACAGACCAGAGCAACGTGGAGTTTTGACCACCTGGCCGCAGCCTAATAACTAAAAAGATTTGCAAAGATTCGTGGGGTTCTGCAGTTACTACCATTGGTTCATAAAACACTATTTCAAAGTAATTCGCTCTTTGCTTAGTCTAACTCAAGGCTATCCCCCTACAAACAAAAAGTAGAAAAAAACACTGTTAAGGAGGAAGACAAGGTTTACTTTTGGACCAATGAACCGTTTGGAGCCAGGTGGACTTCTGAATGTGAAGCTGCTTTCTATGCTATCATTCACCAACTCACCCTTGCCCCTGTGCTTGCCTTTGCTAACCCCACCAGACCCTATGTGCTGCACACTGATGCCAGCTTGAAGGGACTTGGTGCCATCCTGTATCAAGAGTATGAGGAAGGTTTACACCCAGTGGCATTTGCCAGTTGGAGCCTGCCCCTGTCTGAAAGAAATTATCCAGTACACAAGCTTGAATTTCTTGCCCTAAAATTACATACAGATTTAGTCTTTGCCATATTGGTCATTATAAGAACAGATCCAGAAGCAAATGATTTGATATCTTTTATTGGACCAACATAGATGTAACAAAAAGAAAAAGTGCTTTAACTTTCGGACCAACCCAGTCCTTCCTCGGAAGTGTAATGGCAGTTACTGTATTTAGAAAATCCCATACTTTTAACACCCAGATCATGCAGGAAAAACTGAAAAAATTCCCATTGTTTTAAAATACTAATTTAAGAAAAACAAGACACATCAGAGAAGCTGAACAATACCAGTTCAGCTTCAGCTGAAAAAGCCTAAAAAGGTCAGATGTGCTTAGAGCCCAGCATCATGAGAGGAGTGCACTACACAAAAATTAAAGTGACTTAGAGAGATACCTTCAGAGTAAGATAAGGACATCTGGAGCATAGATCTGTATCGCTCAATTATAAGTGCAGTTCATGAAAAACAACCCCCACTCGGATTGTCATAAATGTAAGTTAAAAATAAGCCCCACAAAATAGAACTACAAAAAATAAATATACATGGCATACAAGGGTTTAAAGTAAAGTTTACCTAATGTGAGCAATAGTTGGAAACATTACTCAACTATACTCTCGACTGGTTGTTATGCTCCATAAACCTTAAGACCTTTAGTGTTGTAACAGGAGTTTATACATGATAATATAAATTGGCAGTATAAGAGCCAAACAAAATCCTGCTTGTCAAGGACCACCAAGAAACTAAGACCATGTAATCTCATATATGTACAGATTTCAACCTGATATACTAAAAATGTATTAAAAATGTCTACGTAATCTGAATAAGAAATCATAGAAATTAAATTAAATTCCCCCTCCCCCCTTGCAGGAAGATAACTAGTTGTAAGGAGACACACACACACATACACACACACACACACATCCTAATGCACCATCATTCACATCAATCAATTCAAATGTTCTCCAAAGGAATTAAACTTGTCCTGAACCTCCAAGTAAAAAAGAATGCACACTATATGTATGTGAGACATGAGTCCTAACATACCTTCATACTTTAAATGAGTACTTTAAACCCATGGGAATTTTTTTCTGTTTTTTCTGCATGATCTGGGGGTTTAAAAGTATGGAATTTTCTTAATAACGTTTCCGAGGAAGGACTGGGTTGATCCAAAAGCTAAAGCACTTATTTTTTTTTTGTTACATCTATGTTGGTCCAATAAAAGATATCAAATCATGTGCTTCTGGATTTGCCCTAAATGGGCAGTGGTGGATCAGTTCCATGAATATCTTCATGGTGCCAAGATTCTGGTCAAAACTGATAATAACCCCCTCACTTATGTCCAGACCTCAGCTAAATTGGATGCCACAGGGCATCACTGGTTATCTGCACTTTCCACTTATGACTCTTCAGTGGAGTATCGACCGGGCCTGAACCACACTGATGCTGACGCCCTTTCCAGAAGGCCTAACTCTAATACAAATTGGTGGAGAATGCCTGAACAATCTGTCAAAGCCCTCTACCAAAAGTTCTCAAAGATGAGCCTCCCTCTTCTGAGACAGTTGACTGCCTAGTGGATTGCTTAGGACCTCCTGACACTTGTGTTCCTGCAGCCTACTACCAATTTGCAGCCTTGGACCTCAGTGCATTGCCTCATATTACTCCTGATAACATACAGTGGGCCCAGGCCCAAGACTCCATGATTAAGCCTGTGCTTTATACCCTATGTGCTAGAAAGGATGTGTCCAAACTCTGTTCCTCAGATCCTTGGACTGCTTTGTTGTTTAAAGAGAGCCCCAGACTTAAACTGCATAACCAGCTACTTTATAGAGAAACCATAAACAAACATGGTCAACTGGACAAGCAGCACCTCGTATTACCTACAGCTTTCAAATATTTGGTTCTACGGGCCCTCCATGATCAGATGGGAATTTGGGTTGTGACTAAATCACAGACTTGGCCTCTGCTCGGTTCTACTAGCTGAAGATGGGAGCTGACATTGAGGCCCATATCAGGACTTGCAGCAGTTGTCTTCAAAGAAAAGTTCCACCTCAGAGGGTTGCCCCCTTGGTCAACATCTCGACCAATGCACCCAATGGAGCTGGTGTGTATTGACTTCTTGTGTCTGGAACCTGACCAGAAGAATGTTGAAAATGTGTTAGTGGTGACTAATCATTTCACACACTATGCCCAAGCTTACCCAACTAAGGCCAGAAAGCATCTACTGTGGCCAAGGTTTCAGTTGAAAAGATCTTTGTCCATTATGGTGCACCTCAGAGAATTCACTCTGATCAGGGGAGAGACTTTAAATGCTGCTAGATCAAGGAAATTGTCTCACTGTGGGAGTGCGAAAGTCCCAAACTACCCCCTATCACACCCAGGAAGATCCACAGCCTGAAAGATTTAATAGAACCCTACTTGTCATGCTGGGCACACTTCATCCCTGGGACAAGTCCAGGTGGAGTCAACAGATCAGCACCTTGGTACACTCCTATAATTGCACCAAAAGTGATGTCTCTGGGTTTTCCCCCTACCGCCTGATGTGTGATCTGGAAGCCCGGTTGCCTGTGGACATTTGCTTTGGAGTGTACCCGGATGGAGTCAAAGCTGAGAACTACCTACAATATGGTCACAAGTTAAAGGCCCAGTTAAACCATGCCCATCAACTGGCACAAACCATGGCTGCAAAGAGAAACCTGGCAAATAAAGAAAGGCATGACCGGCGTGTCAAAGCTCAGGAAATGCTACCTGGAAACCGTGTTTTGTTGTGAAACTTGGGGCTACATGGAAAGCATAAAATCACCAATAGGTGGCATCACCTTCCTTATGTTGTTGTCAGTAAACTGGAAGATCTACCGGTCTACAGAGTGCACCCTGAGAACAACCCACAAGACACCAAGACAATGCACCAGAATCATTTGCTGCCCATTGGTCAAATAATCATAGACTCTGTACCTCCAGACAGTGCTCCTCCAGGGCCTGTAACTAGAGCTGCAGCCAAAAAGAAACAGACTTACCCCTTCTTCAGTTGTCAAAGATTCAAGGCCTCCCCCAGGCAAACCCAAAATGACATTAATTGCCAGTCTGAGTCTGACGACAGTGAGTGTGAAGCATCCTATTACCCATCTTATGAACTGAGTCAGTTGTTTCAAGGTAATCCCATGTGCAATTCTGGAGATGAAGCTGGACCTTCAGGACTGCCAAACCCTCCAGTCTTCTCCACAGACCCTGTGCCCCCTGAAAGTGAAGTACAAAGTGTGACTTCTGAGGTAGCCGACTCTTTGTGCCTGGTAGAGCTTTTTGAACTGCAGAACAGAGAGCCTGAAACAGAATGCCTTCCTGGTGACATACCAGAAAATACAGAACTGTGTAAAAGTAATGATCCCAGTACTGAGAGTCAGGTTACTGAACCAGAGGTAACAGAACAAGGAGCCTAAAGTGCTTCCAATATAGAATCAGCAACCAGTGCAGAGGTACCCCTCTCTACAGGCACGGACTCCAATGCAAATATTGAAAACCCTGAGTCTGTGTCTATTCCTCCCAGAAAGTCTGGCAGAGTCACCAAACCAGTGATACGCCTCAGTTACGACTCCCCAGGGAGGCCGGTAGATCTTCCCTTACATGTTGTGCATAAAGGAGTCTGTATTTCTGAAAGCTCCCTTCCAAATTGAGCTATTCTGCCACATCTAAGCTAATAGTGAAACCCTCTGATCAGTGTACTGGTACCATTACCCCATACAACCCTAGTGTAGCTAATAGGGATGGGCCCTAGGCCAGGTGGGTTAGTGTACAACAGGAGTAAGTGTAATGTGTTTGACTGTTTGAATCTGCTAACATGTTTCAGGAGATGTATGCATATGTTTTACTGTGGAAATGCCATTATGAAACATGACTGTATGTTATGCATAATGTCTTCATTTGGAATTTTATAGTGAGTACAGACTTGATGAGGATGTCAAGTTTTTCCAGGCAGGGAAGAGTGTAACCCCTCTACAAAATGGGTTTTACTAAAGTGTCTACCTGGGCTCCCAAAAAGCCCACTGTCAGGATGGTGTCCTGTCTGCAGCAGCTGTGTTTGTCTGCATGTGAGTGCTATAGTAAGCCTATGTGCCTGTCTCTTTAAGAGAACCATTATGCTGTGTTAGAAAATTAGTCTGGGCTGGGTCTGAGTGATTTAAGGCTCATGACCAGCCAGACAGTTCGTATTTCTGCTTCATTCTGCAGTCGCTGTTAGCGCAGAAGGAGCCCTGTTAGGAGAAGTACTTATTTACTGTTTACCTGTTATAATAATAATGCTGTAGGAGTTTGTCAAATCTGCTTCCATTTGCAGTATGAACATTTGGATTGGAGCCACCATTTTGGTTCTGGAACTGCCAGTGTTGGACCAATCAGAGCATCACAGGACCTAAAATGGAGACTGTCCCCAGAGGTCTTGTGGGATTGAATTTCTGTAGGAATTGTAGTTTTTATGGTTTGGTACCTAAATGGACGTGGAGGGAGAGCTCTTGTGGTGACAGACAATTCCCTCAGCCAACCGAACCTTTTGGATCACTGGGAAAGCCCAGAGTTGCCTGCAGCAGTCTGTCAGTTGTGAGCTAGAGTTTGGAGAGTGAACAGCTTGAGTCATCGAGCAGCTGCTCCTGCGTAGGAGCACAGGAGAATCGGTGGGAAGGCTCTGCTGGCCTGCCTGCCACATCTTCCAGTGTGAAGAACTGCCATGAGTGTAAAAGTCAGATTTATCTGATTATTTGGATCGAGACCTGAAATCTGAAGAGAAAAGTGTGTTATTGCTGCCTGAAAGTGGACAGAAGACTTGCTCCAGAAGCGATCGGCCCACCAGGTACCGAAGTGAGCCCCAGATCGAGAGGTTTGCACAGAGACACTGCGATTTGCAAATGGACTTTATCAGAACTGTGGCAAGTTAGTTTGAGAGTTATAAATGTGCTGAATGTGAGGCGTGGGTAGCGATTTGATTCCCCACCACGAGTTCTGTTACGCCAGCTGGAGGCCGTTCCAGCACTATTCACGGACTTAATTCAAACTGCTCACTCTGCCTGGGCCCTGCCACCTTGGCCTAGGCTGCCGCTCCCGATTCAGAGACATTTCCGGCAAAAGACCTGCTCGAGGATTCGGCCCCCTGCTCAACACCACCGAACAGGTAGCGACCACCACGGTGAGTTGTGTAGGTCCTTCTTCCCCTGGCAATCCAGTACAACATCCAGAGGTCTTCATTTAATCTGTCCTGCCTACTGATCTGGGTAGCGTGAGTACAAACAGGGTAGCTCCCTGCAACATAAGCTACAATCATTGTGTGTCATCTGATTTGCTTGTTTGAGTTTATTACAATGAACTGAGCCATCTGACTCCGGATTACAAATTCTGGGTTGAGTGAATGCTAATTGTTTTCTTTCCTAAGGGCCCCAAGAACAGTTGCAATGCTGGCCTACCCCAGGCAATGCTTCAGGCTAGCCTGTTTAACAACTGGGTACCCAGGGTTGTGTGACTATGTCAGAGGTACTTACAGTGCATGCTTGTTCAGCCTGAATTTAATCAGATCTGCTAATCACCTGCTAGATTCATGCCCCACCCTTGTTCACATCCCCCTGAATAATATCAGATTCTGGTTGTTCACGCTTAACCTGGCTAGTGTGTACCTTCTTGGTGGGGATATTGTACTGCCTTTGAATTGTTGTTTCACTGGTCTTATTTTCCAGGGGATCTTCAGGGCAGTTGCAGCAGGTCCAGCCTTGGTGGTAAGTGCATTGGGTGTGGATATATCATTACTGTCGTATGATAAATGTGAATGTTTTGTTGCTGAACTATTTGGTCCACTAGAAGTGTTGGTGGGTGGTTATAGCATCCCAGAGGGCTATACCAACAGCAGTTACCCTTCCCCAAAACCATTCCTCCAGGTGGAGGCACCCATTCACCGAGCTCAGCCCCCTCAACCTGTGTCTAGTCACACAGGCTGGGGTAGTAGCCCATAGGAATGTACCACCTAGGGGTTACAGGAGTATCGTCCAGGCTTAAATCACATCAATGCTTATGCCCTTTCGCACAGACCTGCTTCCAATCGGCAATGGGTGCATATTTCTGAATATTCAGTAAAAGCCCTATACCATAAATTTGATCGCGATGAGCCTCCATATTCTGAAACTGTTAACTGCTTGGCAGATTGCTTGGGGCCTCCAGATACCTGCATACCAGAAGCATACTGTAATTTTGCAGCTCTAGACTTAAGCTCTTTACCCCAGCTAACCACAGCTCGCATCCAAAGAGAACAGAACTATGATCCGATGATCAGACAGGTTGTTCATGCCCTGAAAAGGGGAGAGGATGTCTCAAAAATGCAGTCCATAGACCCTTTGTTATTGCGAAGAGGGCCTAAACTTAAACTACAAGAGCAGTTCTTGTATAGAAAACTAATGGACAGCCAGGGAGAGATCATCAAAAAACAGCTGGTACTACCCACCAAGTTCAAAAGTGTTGTGCTGAAGGCCTTTCAAGACAACATGGGCATTTGGGAAGTTAAAGGACCCTGGACCTGGCTAGAATATGCTTTTATTGGCCTAACATGGGTATAGACATTGAACAGTGCTGTAAAACGTGTAGTAGGTGTCTTCAGAGGAAAGCCCAGCCTCAGAGAACAGCTCCACTGGTCAATATAACTACAAGTGCCCCAACGGAGCTTGTATGTATTGATTTTCTTAGTTTACAGCAGATTCAAAGAATATTGCAAATGTGTTGGTAGTGACTGATCACTTCACAATGTATACTCAGGCCTACCCTACTAAAGACCAAAAGGCTTCAACTGTGGCAGATGTTGTTGTGGAGAATTTCTTTGTGCACTATGGTGCTCCTCAGTGCATTCATTCAGATCAGGACTGAGATTTCGAGAGCAGACTCATTAAAGAACTACTATCCATCTGGTGTGTCCGAAAATCCAGAACTACCCCTACCATCCACAAGAAGATCTGTAACCAGAGAGATTTAACAGCACTCTATTAGATATGTTTGGTTCCCTGCACCCAAAAGACAAGCCCAGATGGAGTCAACAAATAAGTGCACTAGTACATGCCTATAATTGCACGAAAAATGATGCTACTGGGTTTTCACCGTACAACCTTATGTTTGGTAGAGAAGCTTGTCTCCTGGTAGATGTATGTTTTGGAGTGTCTCCTGATGGGACTCGATCAGAAAACTACCTTCAGTACGTTAACCAGTTAAAAGCACAATTGAAGCATGCATGCAAATACCATAGCCACTAAAAGGAATCTGGCTAACGAGGCTCGCCATGATAAACATGTCAAGGCCCAAGAGCTCAAAGCAGGAGATTGTGTGTTCATGCACAACTTAATGTTTCAAGGCAAGCACAACATAGCAGACCACTGGAGTCACATCCCATATATTGTAATCAGTAAACTAAATGATTTGTCTGTCTACAAAGTGCGTTCCGAAGGGGATCCTTGTATATCAAAACCATCCACAGAAATCAACTCTTACCTATTGGGCAAACTGTCTTGAACACAGTGCCACAAGCTGCGGCTCAAACAGGCCCTGTCACTATTTATTTATTTATTTAGTTTTTATTGACCGGGTAGGTACACTAGACCGCATAGCTGCCTATTTTCAGGTACGACCTGGGAGATTACAACAAGGGGTATGTAGACAATAGTAAATACAAGAAAACATCATGGGAACAAGTAGAAGTCAGACATAGTACACTCATACAAAATTTTCAGCAGTGACAGTAATTTGCAGGAATCTATATAGCACTGGATCTGCTACCTGTAACAAGCAGTTCAATCTGCCTCCTGCTGCCCAATAGTCAGAGCCCTTAGCCAATAATGCTACAGCTGACAATGTTGTCAATTCTGAAGATTATGCAAGAGAGTTTGGTACTGCTTATTACCCATCTCTTGAACTGGCTCAATTGTTTAAGGGAATCTACCCCTCCACCTCTTGAAATGCTGCTAATAACCCTGTAACTTCTGACAATCCTGAATTCTCAGTCGTTGCCGACCCTCCAGATAGTGATGTTCAAAGCGTAAGCTCTGAGTGTGCGGATTCCCTTTGCATGGTGGAGTTAACTGGACTTAATGTACCTGAATCTGAGGAAACTGGTAGCGAACATGCAAGTGAACCTAAAAGTGATGCTGGGGTAATTGGGCTTAGTGAACTGTTTCATTCCAAAGAAAGCACTGTTCCTGAAAATGCTAGTTGTGTGTTGGACAATTCTTACCTCACTGACATACCTTTGGCTGATGGAAATGGGCCACAAGAACCAGAGAATTATAGCAATGTGCTAAGTCATGAGCCTACTGTACAGCAAGTTCTGATCCTCCAGAGAGTGCAGTGGTACCCCTTTCATCAGAAGCTGTTTTGTTGCTGAACAATGAGCCGGGAGTCGCAAACTCGAATACTAATAATGAAGTGCAAGTGCCAATGCCACCCATGTCTAGAACATAGGAACATAGGAATGTGATGGCAGAAAAGGACTGCCAGGGCCACCTAGCCTGCCCAGGTTACCTAGATATCTGCTAGGTCTTTCCTGAAATTCCCCACCTTGCCACTAGCTCCTTGTGCCTGTCCCATGCCCTCTTGAAACCTCCCACTGGTTTCTACCCCACCACCTCTCTCGGCAGACTGTTCCACTTGTTCATCACCCTGTCTGTGAAAAAGTGCTTCCTAACGTTACCTCTGAAATCCCACCCCCCACACAATTTGCAACTCATGGCCCCTTGTCCTAGGTCACTCTTTTACTTGGAAGATGCTCCCCAACTGTACCTTATTTATTTCCTTGAAGTATTTGAAAGTCTCAATCATGTCCCCCCTTTCCCTCCTCTGTTCCAGGGAGTACATGTTTAGTTCCCTCAGCCTCTCCTCATATGATAAGTGACTGAGTCCCCTTACCATCTTTGTCACTCTCCTCTGGACCAGTTCCACCCTCTCCACATCCTTCTTTAGGTATGGCCTCCAGAACTGGACCCTATACTCCAGATGCGGCCTAACCAAAGGAAGTATGACCCCCCTCCTCCTCCTACTAGTTATCCCCCTCTCTATGCAACCCAGCATCACTCTGGCCCTTTCCACCGCCTTCTTGCACTGTTTTGCCACCTTCAGGTCCTGTGAAATGGTGACGCCAAGGTCCCTTTCCTGTTCTGTTACCTCAAGGGGCTGCCCACCATCCAGTATCCCGTCTTCCCATTCTTCTTCTGCACGGGCATGATCTTATACTTCATTTTAGTGAATGACAGTTGCCAGTCCCTGGACCACTCCTGCAGATTCCTCAGATCCCTACGCATTGTCTCTACCCCCTCTTGTGTGTCCATTCTATCATAGACCTTTGCATTGTCCACAAACAGACACACCCTTCCTTCCTGGCCCACTGCTATGTCCTCTCTAAATATATTAAATAGCAGTGGCCCCAATACTGACCCCTGAGGAACCCCACTGATGGCACCAGCCGCCCCTTAGGGTACTCCATTTACTAATACCCTCTGTTTTCTTCCTTCCAGACAGTTTTGCAACCACTGTATTACTGTCCGCCACATCCCCAGACATCCCAACTTATGCAGTAGCCTTCTGTGTGGCACAGAGTCAAATGCCCTCTTGAAATCAAGGTATGTGACGTCTACAGACCCCCCCAATCCACCACCTTGGTAACCCAGTCAAAGAACTCTATCAATTTCATTTGACAGGATCTGCCCTCAGTGAACCCATGCTGCCTTTGATCCATCAGGCCATTTGCCTCCAGGTAGCCAGTGATTCTCTTTTTTAACAGTTTCTCCATGAGCTTGCAAACCACAGATGTCAAGCTCACTGGCCTGTAATTGCTGACCTCCTCCTGCCTCCCCCCATGAAGGGGTAACACATCCGTCCATTTCTAATCTTCAGGCACCACCCCTGATTTCAAGGAACAGTTCAAAAGAGCGGTCAAGGGACTAGCCAGTATATCCCTCAGCTCCCTCAAGACTCTGGGATGAACCCTGTCCAGCCCCATAGCCTTGTTCACCTTCAAGCTAGCCAGTTCACTCATGATCTCCTCTACCTGAAATGGACTAGTGTTCACCCCCTTCCCCACTTCTTCGTTTACCCCTATGTTACTACTCTCCCACTCTTTCTCTCTCATAAATGCTGAGTAGAAATAGCTATTCAGCACTTCAACTTTCTCCTGATCCCTTCCGAGCATCTCCCTGGCATTGTTTTTTAACCTTTGAATCCCCCCTTCCTGCTTTCCTCCACTCACCTACATACCTGAAAAAGGTTTTATCCCCTTTCTTGACCTCATTGGCAATTTTCTCCTTCGTTCTTGCCTTTGCTTGTCTTACCTTCCATCCCGCCTCCCTCTTCCTCACCTGATACTCTTCCCAATCTTACCCCCTCAGCATCGTTTTAAACCTCTTAAATGCTCTCCTCTTGGCCCTGATGCTCTCAGTCACTTCCCTGTTAAACCATAGGGGCTTCCTTTTCCTTTTATTCTTACTCACCCACCTTGTGCAATGGTCAGTAGCACCCAAAATGGCCCCCTTTATTGTATCCCATATCTCCTTCAGCCCCCCCAAGTTCCCCCACCCCTACTAGTGCTCATTTAACACATTCCCCCATCCTGTTAAAATCTGCCCGTCTGAAATCGAGCACTCTCACCTTGGTCCAGTGCACTACAGCTGATGTGCATACCATAAATCACACAGTGCTGTGATCACTCGTACCAAGGTTCTCCCTCACTGATACTGCCCCCACTCTGTCTCCATTTGTTAGTACAAAGTCGAACACCACACCTTCCCTAGTTGGTTCCCTAACCATCTGTCTGAGTAGGGCTACTTACAGAGTATACACAATTACCCTGCTACTGGTGGAAGCTGCTGATAGTGTGCCCCACTACACATCTGGCAGGTTGAGGTCCCCCATCAGCAGCACCCCTATTCGCCACCCTCAGGATCTCTTCCATCATCTGCTTATCCACGGATTCCTGTTGCCCTGGAGGCCTGTATATCACCCCGGTGTGCACCACCTCCCCCCTTCCCATGGTCAACAATACTCATAAAGCCTCAGTTTCTCCCCATCTGCCCTGTATTTCTGTTGCCCTAATCCCCTCCCTCATGTAAAGTGCCACTCCTCCCCCTCTCCTGTCCTCCCTGTCCCTCCTAAACAACGTGTACCCTGGTATTGTCATGTCCCAATCCTGCCCATTGTGATACCAAGTCTCAGTGATTCTCACTGTCCAGTTCTGCCTCTGCCATGACCGCTGTTAGGTCCAGGATCTTCTTACCCAGACTCCTGACATTGGCACACATGGCCCTCCAGGCTCCAGGCTCCAGGCTCCCTGCCCCCTTTCCTAGTCCTAGCTTGCCCACCCACACTCCCATCTAGGTTCTTTGTGATCTGGGGGAGGCTGACTTCCCCCCTTATCCTATGCTTTATGGTCTGACACTGCCCGCACCCCCTCCCCATTTAGTTGAGATTGTAATGGTGCTCCATGTAGTCTGCCAGTTTACACTTTAGCACCACCTTACCTTTCCTATTTAGGTGTAACCTATCTGGGGTCTGAAAGAATTGTAAAACCTGTGGTTTGGCTCACATAGGACACACCAGGAAAGCCTGTTGACCTGCCCATGAATGTTGTTCATAACGGGGTGTACACCTATTCCCTGCCCAAATTAGTGTTCACAGCATCATCTAAAATAAAAATCAAAACCTCTACCCAGTATCCTAGGGATTGCCCTTTTAGAGTCAAAGGGGTTAGTTGAGGTATATACTGGTTAAGTGTACAATTGAAGAAATACTTACGTACCGGGTCATAATATTGCACGCATAATAGCGTATGACATTATGGCGAGCCTGGACCTGTGCACTCTCTGAGTTGGACCCCCCCAAAGTTGAGAATCTTTAGTGGGGAGGTCTGGGTCCGTGTGGTGTGGGGGGCTCCACCCCCCACAGAACAAAAACTGCAAGAAATCGCGCAATGCGATTGTGCCGCACGGCATTCTGCCATGTGACATAGTGACCCCGTACCAATACTTAAGGGTGTCTAGAAGTCCAATGTTATCTCAAGTGGTTAAATACTTAAAACAATATATGACAAATAGATTCAAGGTGTCCTGTCAATGTGATAAATAACTGACCTACAGTATGCGTAATGTGTAAAGAAGTACCATTTAGAGTTAAAGCATGCTATATTGTACATAGTTATAGTATATCTGTGCAGATGT
Organism: Neoceratodus forsteri; assembly: GCA_016271365.2. Lineage (NCBI taxonomy): Eukaryota > Metazoa > Chordata > Ceratodontiformes > Ceratodontidae > Neoceratodus > Neoceratodus forsteri. The sequence continues at coordinate 157,331,365 of CM057456.1, read as the reverse complement.
TGTATATAGCAATGTGTGGTCTAGACCTGTATATAACAAAGGGGTTAATAGTGATTGTTATTTGTATTATAGACTTGACGCGGACGCTAAGTTTCCTAGGCAGGGAAGAGTGTAACCACCACCCCCAAACTGGGGGGCATACCTTGAGTGTCTCCCTGGGTTTCAGTAATGCCCACTTCCTAGCTGATGTCCAGTAAGGAAAGGTAAATCCATGTACAGTAATGGTGCAATGCTGTCCTGTGTGAGTGTGCAGAGCCATGCCGCTGTGCTGTCTCTTTAAGAAGTCCAACTTGTGTATCGTGTACATAGCTCGGGTTGGGTCTGAGTACATCAAGGCTCAAGACCAGCCAGGCACAACCCCAATTAACTCCATTCAGCAGTCGCTCAACAGTGCTGAGGGAGCCCTTCAATGCCCTGTAAATGTTTATCTCTAAATCCTTCTTGTTATTGTATAAATGAGCTGTTTACATTGACTATTTATTCCTCCACTTTGGGAGCCACCATGTTTGGTCCAGGACTCAGTTGTTGGACCAATTGAAACCAAGGGGTCCTAATTACAGTGACTTGTGGGAAAATCTGTAAACTTTCTTGTTGGTAGCTAAATTAACTAATGAGAGCTCTTGGACTGTGATTGACAGTAAACGCAGCCAACCAGAATACAGAGATCCCGGTCTTCAGTTGGGACTGTTTTGAACAGGGTGCTAGTTCAGCTCAACCCACCGAGAAGAAAGGAGCCTACATGTGTGGGCTGAGAGAATTGCAGGAGAAAGACCTTTTTTGCCTCCCTGCAGGACTTGAAAGTGTACTAGTCTGCCTAAGAGCAGAGAGAGCAGATCAGCTCAACCTCTTACAGAGGTGGGAGCCTGTGTGGATTAGCTGCAACTTGTAGGGAAAAGGCCTGTCTTGCGTCCCTGTGAGAGACTGTGAATCCTGAAGGGATCATTGGATCTGGGACTGCCTCAAAGAATAAAGAATCATTTTCCAGCCACAGTTGTTGAACAGGGGAGCACTGCTTCCACAAGAGAAGTAACTTTACTGCACTATTTCAGAGTGAAACCGATTGTTGTGAGGAGATTGCTCCAGGGACTCCTGTGGAAAGTGGAGCCAACTAATGCTGAAACTATCTCCTGCCATGCGCCAAGAAGGGGAGACCTGAGTTATTTTCTGCCTTTGCTGTAAGGACTTCCAGTAAACTACATTGCAGGACTGTGTGTATGCCAATTGAACCGCACCTGAGACCGAACTGTGTGTGCTGGGCCTGCATCACGGAGGGCCCCAGAGACTGTTGCTGCCTTTCATCAGCCATCCTGGCTAAAGACTAGCTCAGGGATTCAGCCCTTGCAGAGAAGGATCACAGGTTGAGGCCACTTTGTGGACAAGGCTATGAAGTTGAGGTGAGTCATGTCGGCCCCAGTCCCCATTTTCCAATCTGGCAAGAGAAAATCCAGAGAACTACAGACACCAGTTTCATTGTTCTTGGTACCGTGAGTAACCTCAGGGCCTCAACCCTGCAACTGAAATCACAGTACTTTGTGTCACCTAATTACCTTTTCAATTTAAGTTTATACTCACAGTAACTGTGATTATCAGTTATCTGACTGTGGCTAACAAATAGTTTATTGTTTAAGCCTAAGCAGGGCCCTACCAGCTGCAATGCCAGCCTACCTGCCACAATGCTCCAGGCCTGCACCAAATTCCACTCTGGGTACCCAGTAGCTGCGAGACTGTCTAAAACAGAGTCAACAGATTTGTTTGCCTACTTCTATAAAATCAGAAGTTATAATCATTTAACTAAATTCTCACCCCTCCCTTGTTCAAGTCTCCTCAATAAACTATATTTGTTGTTGATATTAGATCTGGTTATGAAGATATCATTACTCAGTGTCCAGTCATTGTGTCATTTAAATTGTACAGCCAAAAGTTATACTGTCACTGCTGAAACTGTTTCATTGCAGGGGCACAAGGTATATGCAAGAGATCCAGACCCTGTTAGTAAGTGTGGTGTCCATGAGCATATTATTAGCACTCATCAATAATTGTAATTTTGAATGCCATATTTAGTGCTTGTGAAACTTATTGTATAAGGTGGGTATGTATAGCTTCCCAGAGGGCTGTACTAGTTTGGCAGCTTACCCACTTAATCATTACTCTGGGTGGAGGCACTATAATTGTAGTGATACTGTTGGTAGGGAAACCACAGTGACTGTTATTTTTGAATCCAGGCCCCTCAACCTGCAGTCGGGAATGAAGGGCAGGGGAGGTAGCTCTTGGTATAATGGTACCGGGGTTACAAACAGGCTCATTCACAGCAGCTGTGCCTCTCATACCTGCCTCAGCAATGCCCGCCATGGGTATAACTTTTTGGAAACAGCAGCAGGTTCACTCAGAGCACCTGCACCTCTTGTACCTGCCTCATAAATGACATGGCTCGGGCACCTAACAAACAGTGTAACAGTATACACCCTACAGTTAAAAACAGTCTTTCACATTTTCGTAATGGTCAGGATAGGGTAATAGTGTAGTAGAATCATGTAATACCTACCTGACCCAAATCAACTACCTGTTTTTCATTAGGGTAATTTTAGGATAATTTTGGGTAGTCTTACAGGTACCCGTGGATACCATTTTAGGTTGAGTATTTCAGTACCCGGCCATGCCCAGATATGATGTAATGTTTCACAGTTATGGCCTAAGTTTCTGGTTTACTAGGTTTACTAGGTAAGTGAGAACAAAAGGAATCTATGAAGCCTATTTTGATTGTCCCCCACATTTGTGAGAAATTACACGTTGTTATAGTTTTTGGAGAGCCAATGATCTACAACCTTTTTAAAGGATTCAAAGGTATTACAGTCTACTAGCTCTTGTAGTAGCTGGTTCTAGAGCCTTGGTGTTCTTACTGAGAAGAAATTATGCCTCCTGTTTGTTTTTGCTTTACACACCATTAGTTGTTGATTGTGAAGTCTAGGTACGATTTTTCTTTGTGTTTTAACAATACCACATTTTTCCCTCTGAGAGGGTGATTTGAGAATTTTATATAAGAACAGAAGATCACCTCTGGAGTGCCCAGACTCCAGTGAATGTAGGCCTGTTTTTTGAAGCCTCTTTGAATATGGTAGTGATGCTAAATGGGGTACCATTTTTGTTGCCCTTCTCTGAACTCTTTCAATCACCTGAATGCCCCTGACCATGTATGGACTCCACACTAGTGACCCATAATCTGCCTATGGTCTGATGTATGCTTTAAACAATGGGATAATACATTCCTCTGTCTTAGATATAAATGTACGGTTAATGCCCCTAAGTAGTGAATTAGCGGTTTAGCTACATGATTACAGTGATTGGAGGAGGATAATTTGTCATCTATCAGGATGCCCAAGTCTCTCTCACATATTGAAGATTTAATGATAATATTGTATAGTGTATAAGTTTGTTTGGGATTATTGTAACCTAACTGGAGAACAGAACATTTGTCTGTATTGAATGTCATTTTGTTTTTCTGTGCCCGTCCAGATTAGTCGGAATCCACCATACCACCTAATTTTGTATCGTCTGCAAATTTCGAAAGTATGTTCCTGGCGCTAATCTGCATGTCTGAAATGAAAATATTGAATAGTACTGTGCCCAGAACTGATCCCTGTGGCACACCACTGGTCACCCCCATATTACTGGAATAGGCACTGTTGATCCTAACATGCTGGGTCCTGTTGGTTAACCAGCAATTGATCCATTTTATTATGTTACAAGAAAAACCTAGGTCTGATAGTTTAGCTAGGAGAATATTGTGAGTAACCTTATCAAATGCTTTGCTATAAGCCAGGAGGATGACATCCATGGGAATCTTATTGTCTAGTTCTTGGTTGACAGTATTGTAAAAGGCTATTAAATTGGTAGTGCAAGAAAAGCCTTGCTTGAACCCATGTTGTGAGTGGTCAATGATACCTAGAGTTTGCTTTTCTGCCTCTAAAATGCCTTTAATAATTTTTTCCATTACTTTACATGGGATGGAAGTAAGGCTGATGGGGCGGTAATTACTCACTATGGAAGGGTTACCCTTTTTAAGTATAGGCACAACTGTAGCAGTTATCCAATCAGATGGAATGGATCGTTCCACTAATGATTTATTAAAAATAATGGAAAGTGGCGTGGCAATATTTTCAGATGTTTCAACTAAAAATCTAGAATTAATTAAGTCTGGTCCACAGCTAGTATTTGGTTTTAAATTTTTAACAAGGAAACTACTTCAGAAATAGTTATGGTGTGTTTATTTTCAGTAGAACTTGATATGATAGTATTTGTATTAATTATGACTGTATGATTTGAGAATACTGATGCAAAATAGGTGTTAAATGTGTCGGCTGTCTGTCTATCAGATGTAATGGTGTTTGTGCTGTTGGTCAATTGCCCAATTTGTCTGTTACTGCCTTTTTTACTATTGAGATAAGAAAATAGGGATTTGTGATTATCTTTGGAATGGGCTATGTGGAACTCGAGGTTGCATTTTGCCTTCCTGATAGTCCTTTTTAGTTCTTTAACGGCAGTTTTGTATTGTCCCAGTATGAGTTCCTGTGTGTCTGTTGTGCATTTTTGTAAATGGGTAAATATTTTTTTCTTCTGTTTGATTTTCCTACGAATATCATTATTTAACCACAAAGGAATTTTACCTTTACTGTTATATTTTATCCAGGCTGGAATATAAGTATTTTCTAGGTCTATTATCGTGTTGGATACCTTCTTTAATATTTAGTTATGTTTCAATCAGGGTTTTCAAGGATGGGGGCAAATACTGCATGTCAGCAGAGAACCAGTGTGAGACACTGAGATATATGTGCTGGTTGTGAGTTTCAATAATTGTTTTTAACAAAATGCTAAATAAAATATACTGCCTTTTGTGAAGCTATGGGCACACTGGTTTTACTGCACTGGAAGGGGAGGCAACAAACACAGCCATATTAGTGAATGTTAAGAATGCCACAGAGTTTTTTTTATCTTAAAATGATACCTTTGCAGAGTTAATTTATGACGGACTGTGTATTTTGCCACTACTCACCACGGGAAATGAGCACGCTTTCTGAATTGGCCACTGATGCTTTTTATGCAATTGATGCTGTCATTTTTATATTTACTTGCGCAGTTACAAAAAATGTTTTGTTACACTAAATGGCATTTCAGAGGCATGTCGCTGCCGAGCCCATTGCAGCTCAAACTGGAAGGGGCTCAGCAGTCCGGGCCAATGACCACGCACTGTGGTCATGACACCACTTGCTGCTTGCTGGGCAGAAACTTCATGTAGCTGAAATGACCAAACCCACTCCAATTAGAGGGGGCTTCAGTCCTTTAACTTGCATGAAGCTAGTCAGCAAGCAGCTGATTGGCTTTCAACATTTGAAATGTTGCTGCTGCTCCATCTTGGGTGTCAGTCTCTCCCTCAGCTTCACAATGGCTCTGTGAAATACCTATCTACCTGTCTGTCTGTCTGCCTGCCTGCCTGTCTGTCTGTCTATCTATCTATCTATCTATCTATCTATCTATCTATCTATCTATCTATCTATTTCTGTTAAATGGACCAGGAAGAACCCACTCCTGGTACTGATTCTTTCTCCCCCTTCCCTCCAGGTGTCTCACCCACCTTCTGTACCCAGACTTACATATCTTTTTAAAATAAAAGTGGTACAGGGTGCTGAATCCCGGTATTGCTTCTCTCAAGCCCTCCTCCTCCTCTCCAGGTTGCCTGCCCCTGTTCCCTATGAGCATGACACTGGGGTGCCCAATTCTAGTGATGGAATATCTCTGAAATGAAGAAAACTATCCCTCAATGTTTTTTTTTTCAAACCTGTAAAACAGAAAATGGTTCCTTGCTTATCTGCACCATACACACTCCCACCCACCCCACAATGACCTTCCACTCAGCACCAACCAAGCCACACACCCCACACACCCTCACTCACCTGAACATGTCCCAGGGTGAAGATCAACTCTTTAATCGAAGACACGTCTTGCTACTGGAACCGCCAACTGCAATATGGGAACCTAAGGTAAGTGTAGTTCGATGTATTTCAATGGGGTTTGGAACCCTGATGCATAACTTTGTCAAATGTGCATATTTTGGCCCCAAATTTTCAACATGGCTTTTTTGGGGACCCTACCTCATGACCAATGGCAGTGGAAGTATGCAAATTAGGTTAAAAAGGTGATTTAGCATTTGTGTTGCAAAGTCACATTTCTGGCAGGATTTGAAAATTTTCACTGCTCTTGTTCACAACACGGGATCATAAGAAGGCTATGTTTAAAATTTTGGCAAAAATATGTAAAAAATGGCAAAGCTATGTGCATACACTGAAATTTTTCTACATTCACTTATAACTTTGGTAATTTTAAATATTTTGACCCAAAATTGTCAACATAGCCATTTTTTCGCACCACCTCCTGAACGTAACAGCTGTCATTTTTCAAATCCTGGCCACAATGTGTTTTTGCACCTGTGGACGCAGAATGACATTTCGGTGGCACAGAATGACATTTTGGCGGGGATAAGAAAATGTTCACCTACTGGGTTCATGAGGTGGGGTAATAAGAAGGCTAATCTGGAAATTTGGGTGTACAAATATGGTAAAATGCCCAGGTTATGACTGAATGGTACTGTATTTCAATATTGACTCATAACTTTGCTAATTTTTAATATTTTGACTCCAAACTTTCAGCACAGCCACTTTTTCCACACCTCTTCATAAACATCATGCGTCATTTTTCAAATGCTGGACAAGCTGTGTCTGTGCACCTGTGGTGTGAAATGACATGTTGGCCAATATACTATAAATAGTACATGTCATGTTTATAAGGTGAATCATAAAACAAGTATCTTGAAAAGTTGGGGTCAAAATGTAAAAAAAAAAATGTACTTGTTTCACAAGCTTTGTGTGTAGTGCCAGTCTTCACCCCAGTGGCTGTGGTTTGTGTTCTCATGATGGAGAGTTACATTCAGGGGTGGGCTCAATGACCCAGCTGGATGGGATGAGGATAGGAGAATAGCACTGTTATGTGACCCCCCCAGCCAGGGAATGAAAGGTGCAGGCTTGTCCGCATGGGTCTGGGTACCATATAGTGAAGACAACTGTCCTCTTGGCATTGGGCCCTGTACCTCTCTACCCATGGGTGGCAAAGTGCCTTGTGCATTAGTTGACAGATGCCCCTTTTACCCTGTGCATCTGTATCTGCAGCCACAGGGAACAACAGGGACCACTGGGCCCAGCACTTCCACAGCCCACCAGACAGTCCCATGAATTTTTCACATCCGTCGCTGCAGAGAAAAGCAGGGCCCTAGGACAGAGTCTTCCCTTGGTGCAGGGCATCTGCATCTGTGGATTATCAGTACCAAACACCTGCACAGCACATACATGCAAGAAAACGTTTGGCATTGACAAATGCTTGTTATATTTTGGCCACAAGACAGCAGTGTGCAAGGCAGGTGTTTTACACTATGAAATTACTGTGCCAAATCCAGAGCAATGAGACTCACATAGCATATTTATCTAACGTTAACACAAGGCACATAGAAAGCAGTTAGCCAATCACATTTGTTTATTTTTTTTTAAAAACATTATTACAATTTGATTAAAAATTCAAGCTCCCTATCTTAAAAGTGGAAACCTTCAATATAATGTTTGAGATGCTTAAAGGTGTAGTCCTATCACATCACAGTGTGCCCGTCAGGTTAATAAGAACAAAAGGAGGAAAAACCCACTATTGTTTTCCAAGGAGGTGGCAATCATGGTGAGAGAGAAAAGTGCATAGCCTTCAGAAAGTGCAAGGAGTTGAGGAACGAGGCAGAAAAAACGGAATATAAACAGAAACTAAAAGAGACAGGGAAAGTGATAAGAAATGCACAGGCTCAAACAGAGGTTAGGATCGCCCAGGAAGTAAACAAGCATTTGTCAATGCCGAATGTTGTCACGCTGGCATTGGCTTTGGTAGTGCAGTGTGGAAACACATTTTGGGCAGGATGTGAAAAATGACAGCTGTACTGTTCATAAGGAGGTGTAAAAAAAATGGCAGTGTTGAAAATGTGGCATGTAAATATTGCAAATTTGTGAAGTTACAAGGGTGCGTGGGAAATGCGCAATGCACACTTGTAACACAGTCATTTTATGGACTTTCGGCACCAGATTTTCAACATAGGCATTTTAGCACCTCTGCTCATGTACAGTGTCACTGTCATTTCCTCAAACTGTCCCAAAAAGTGATTTCGCACAGCAACCACGCTATTCTGTGCCGGACGTGCAAAAACACATTTCAGGTGGGATATGTAAAATGACAGCTGTACTGTTCATCAAGAGGTGTGGAAAAATGCCAATGGTGAAAATCCAGAATGAAAATATTACACATGCACAATGTTACGAATGTGCGCGCAAACTGCACAACGCATGCTCGTAACACAGTCATTTTATGGAGTATAATCACCAAATTTTCAGCATTGGCATTTTAGGACCTCTGCTCATGAACAGTGTCACTGTCATTTTTGTAATCTGCCCCAAACACTGATTTCCCACAGTGAACGCGCTATTGTGCGCCGGAAGTGCGGAAACACATTTTGGACAGGATGTGAAAAATGAGAGCTGTACTGTTCACAAGGAGGTGTAGAAAAATGACAATGTTGAAAATCTGGCATGAAAATATTGTGAATTTGAGAAGTTACGAGTGTGCGTATCAACTGTACAATGCAAGCTCGTAAAACAGCCATTTTTTGGATTTTTTCCACCAAATTTGCAACATCGGCTTTTTGAGAGTCCACCACATGAACACTGCCACTGTCCTAGCGTTAATCAATCCCGAAAGGTGATTCCACGCAGAGACTGCAAAATCACCTTTCGGGACTGATTAACATCATAACAGTGACAGAATTCTTGAGGAAGGTCCCAAAAACCCCATGTTGAAAATTTGGTGCAAAAATTCCAAAAAATGCCCGAGATATGCATCAAAGTTGAAAAAAACCCTATTTATTCCATTATACAGCTTACTGGCATTTCCTCAGTTCGCGGTCGGCTTTGAAGAGTGCAGACGTGTTCCCGGTCCACCGAAGACTGCCGCTTGAGCCAGAGGTGCATGTGGGGGGGGTTTATGTGGGAGGCAGGTGCGCAGTGGGTGGTGGGTGTTGGGAGGTAGGGATACTATGAGGGACCATTTTCTGTTTACAGGTGTTAAAAAAAACATCATGGACTGTTTTTTTTTTACAGGTGTTTTTTGGAGGAGATACAGTCACCGACGGGGATTGGGCACCCTGTCAGCACATAGGAGGGGGACACTAGCTGAGGAGGATTGGGCACCCCTCAGCAATCAAGAAGGGGGGACATCATGCTGACAGGGAGTGGGCTCCCCCATCGGCACATTAAAGTGGGAAAGGGGGAACAGATGCCAATGGGGATTGAGCACCCCCTCGGCAAGCAAAAAAGGAGGGGGGGACACATTATGCCAACAGGGAGTGGGCTTCCCCATTGGCACATACATGAGGGGTAGGGTAAGCCAACCAGGGGATTGGGCACCCCAAAAGTCGGCAGTTTAGTGGCCACTGTGCCGCCATGTTTGTCGCTAGTGAAGCACATATTAAGGTCCGCTGCATGTGATGAGCTTTGCTTGCATTGCAGCAGACCTTTCCTTAGATGTGCTTGCCACATTATGTATGCATGGTGTGGCACCGGCATGCAGGCTGACTGGGGAATGAGTGACGCAACTACTGGTGTGTGCCCTGCATTCACCCAAAAGTGACCGCACCTCCAAATCTCCACTACTGCAAGATGTTGGCTGAGCAAGCACATCAACATAAAAAGGGTAATAAAACTTTCTACAGGTACATATGTGAAAAAAGGAAGGCCAAAGGGGGCATTGTTAGAATCACAAAAAAAGACGGACAAAACACAGAGTAAGGCGGGGAGAAGGCAGAGGTACTCATTGAGTACTTCTGCTCAGTCTTCACACAGGAAGCAGACTGTAACAGACCCACAATAGGCATAAAGAAGTGTCTGATTGAAGGAATAGACACAGGCCCCTTCACAAAGGAAAGGGTCCTGGAGGAAATAGACAAGTTAAAGGTAAATAAAGCTATGGGGCCAGATGGGATACACCCAAGAATACTGAAAGAACTAGGGAGGGAACTGGCAGCCCCCTTAGCAGTGCTCTTCAACAAATCATTAAGGAGCAGGGAGGTGCTGGAGGATTTGAAGAGTACAACAGTAGTACTACTCCACAAGAGTGGGAGCAAGGAACAGCCAGGTAACTACCGCCCGGTAAGTCTAACGTCAGTCATGGGAAAACTGATGGAGTCGCTGCTGAAGGAAAGAATCATAACTTTTTTGGAGCAAACTGGTCAGCTCGACAAAAACCAATACAGTTTCATAGCAGAGAGGTCCTGCCAGACAAACCTGGTTGATTTTTTCAGTTGGGTCACCAAAACAGTGGATCAGGGTGGGGCAGTTGATGTGGTTTACCTGGACTTCAGCAAAGCTTTTGATTCCATTCTGCACAGGAGACTAGTCAAAAAACTAGAGAACATGGGAATTAGGCCCAAGGTTGCAAACTGTGTCAGAAACTGGTCACATTGGAGAATTCAGAGAGTTTTAGTGAATGGCACTCTGTCTGTAGAGAGGAGGGTGACTAGCAGGGTCTCGCAGGGCTCAGTTCTGGGGCCTATCTTCTTCAACATATTCATCAGTGACATTGCGGATGAACTGGAGGGAAAGGTGTGCCTGTTTGCAGATGACACCCAAATCAGCAACAGAGTAGACACAACAGAGGGACAGCAAAGCATGGAAGCTGATCTCCAAAAACTGGAGGAGTGGTCCAAGACCTGGCAATTGAAATTCAGTGTCAAAAAATGCAAGGTCATGCACCTGGGAAAGCATAACCCAGGGAAACTCTACTCAGTGGGAGGGAGCAGCTGGTGGCTACCAGGCAGGAGCGAGACCTAGGGGTGATCGTATCAGATGACCTCAAGGTCAGTAGACAATGTGAAAAGGCAGCACTAAAGGCTAGTGGTATCCTGGGATGCACAGAGCGGGGCATCACAAGCAGAAGGCATGAAGTAATCTTGCCCCGTATCAGTCCCTGATCAGGCCTCACCTGGAGTACTGTGTCCAGTTCTGGAGGCCACACCTCCAGAAGGACATAGATAGGCTGGAGATGGCACAGAGAAGAGCAAAAAAGATGGTTCAGGGCTTGCATCAGAAACTGCACAAGGCAAGACTGGATAACCTCAAATTATACTCCATTGAACAATGCAGGAATCATGGGGACATGATAGAAACATTCAAATACCTTAAAGGCAACAACATAGTGCACATGCAGAATCTCTTTCAGGTAAACGACTACAGCAGGACTAAAGGGCACAACCTTTGACTTAAGGGAGGAAATTCTTCTTCACAGAGTGTGTTGTGGAACAGTGGAATAGCCTGCCAGAGGGGGTGGTGGGAGCCAAGACAGTGGGGAAATTCAAGCGGGCATGGGACAGACACTGTGGGATACACAGGCAGGCAGCTAAGTAGGGGGGTAGGAAGCCAAGGGCAGACTTGATGGATCATACAGTCCCCTTCTGCTGACAACTTCTCTGTTTCTATGTTTGCCCATTTCTATTATGGTTATAAGAGTTTCTTCTCAAGTCCTTAGTGTGCACCAGAACTGCTCAGCTTTGCTTCACGTTTGTCTCACACAAAGAATGTGTGAATGTACTCATATGACTGTAAGAGACACAGTAACTGTACATATAGACATATAAACAAGACTAGCAGGGCTGAAGAGCACCAAGGAATGACAGTGCAGTAATTCCCTTTGTGCTCAAGAATGCCTTGAGGCTTGGGGAAGTGCCAAATAAATATTTGTCAGTAAATGGAGGGTGTGAAACACTTACAGATGACTTAAAGAGTGACATTGGTTCACACACTGAAGAGAATCTGACTCCCTCTTGACCTTCTTTCCTGTTATTACTGAAGAACGTGCCATTGATATTTCCTCATGGTGACACTTTGAACGATTGACTTGTCCCTGAACTTTCTAGAGACAGACTGGATTCCTCTACCTAGACTTAAAATTTAAATAGCAAACCTCAATGCTCTTCAGATTCCTGGACCCCTCCATTTTTGATATTACAATCATCTGAAGCCCAGTTTGTGACTCACTTGGGATGGGGGAGGATGGGGGATCATGTAATCTCAGAGGATTTAAATAAAATACAGGCTTACAGTGAAAGGGGGTATTTTCAAAGCCTATGTCTAGATACAGTTTGCTATTGTCCAACTTTGGACATATGCAACACTGCCCCTATATCCAATTATCAAAACTCTGACTTAGTTATTTCTGGTTTGAAAAATTCAAGTATAAATTTTGCCTGTACACAATTTTCAGACCAGTTGCAACCAGTCTATGATTTACATTTATGCCTAGCATTTTTTGTCCAAAAACTGGATGCATAGTATCATAAAACAGCTAGAAATTCTGCAGGTAAGTTCAACTTTTGCAAATCACCCCATGCTATGACTTTTAAAAACCAGGGTCCAGATTTTCAAAGGGCGATGCAGGACTTGCGTCAAGTCCTGCATCAGACCTGCCTTTTTTGTGCAGCCACGCCAAACACCTTTGTTCCAACTGCACCCAATTTTCACAGGTAGGGTGCAGTTTTGACACTTTACCCAAGTTATAGCAGCTTGTGTCAAATATTTGGTGCAAGCCCTATAAAAAGGGTACTCAGGGTGGCTGCAAGCTAGATGAGAAAAAGTTCGTCTGACTTGCAATAATTGGTGCATGGGATGGAAAATCCTGATTGCTGGCCGAGAGAAGGCCACAAGCCCCCCATGCCATTTTTTGGTGCACCAGGGGCTTTCCCCATTCGAGACCTTTTGAAAGTTTGGCTTCTGATGTAGCTAGCAGTTGTGTGCATTTTATGACTTTTGAAAATCCAACTTAATGAAACTAGGTGTTTCTTCTGTTTATGACTCAGTCATTCACTTGTTAAATCATCTTCATATCTATAGGAATGGATTGTGAGGGTTTTATATCAGGTGTAGACAGGCAGCTGGAACAGATTAAATAAGTAACAGTGATCCAGGTTTCAAGCTAAAGAGCAGTCAACTCTTCCAGCTGAACTTTAAAAAACACAATATTTAGACACAAGGCAGCTTATATTGCAGATTCATTTTGCAGTTCTCCTTCTTCGTATTTATTACTGAGGTCATTTTGTAAAAACTGAAACCTTGGACCCGATTCTAGAAGAGATATGTCTGGCATAACTGCGCAAGTAGCAAATTATGCCAGCAGTTTGCGACAAGCAGTATTCTACAAAGTGGCCTGTGACATGCGGCAGGCTACTTGCACCAAAGTGGACTTACACCAGCAGATACATCAGAAACCCCCTGTGACATGACACTAGTGGGTTTATTGCAGCAGTTGCACCCTCTTCTGGAAGGGCAGCAACAAAGTTCCCAATGGAGCTCTTCTAGAACAACCCCAGAGGACATCCGTCAAAGTACAGTTACACCAGCTTTTAGCTGGTGTAAGTGTACTTACGCCCTCCGGGGGTTGTGCAGATCTGGCAGTGGCCAGCTCCAACTACTTGTGGGAGCCCCTCCATGCCTTGTACCTCTTATACTGTGGCAGCCCCACAGGGCTGCAGTGTCTCTTCATCTCTAAACCCTCAAAGTGATAGTGCTCCGCAGGGCTGCAGTGTCCCACACCCCTGATCCCTTGATTGCTTATTGCCCTGCAGGGCAGCAGAGGCCCCCAACCCTGATCCCCCAACATGATATTGCCCCACAGGGCATCTGTGTCCCCCAAAACCCATTCCCAGACCCCAAGTCCCCGGTCCCTTCTGTGCCACACCATGTACAGTAGCTGCACACTCCACACTCCCTGGTAGTCCACCTGGCACCCCCCAGCCATACTCAGCTGGCAAATGGAACAGCCCACCTCTCGCCACCATGGCCAGCCACTGACTAAGCTCCATAGGTGTGCTACTGTATATATGCGCTCATAAATGTCTGTACTGTCAGTCATTCATAAGTGCATACAGTATATACAATCCACTGAGGACTGTGACTTGCGACATGCCCATCAGGTACACCATTCATTTGGTGCACCATCCACATGTTGCAAGTCACAGGACTTTGCTGTGGAAACCCTGCCCCTTCTAGAATTGGGCGCAGGGTGCTTGTCGCAGCTGCGATTGGTGCAAGTCACCTTTGGTGGAGGCTTGCACCAATCTTCTAGAATTGAGCCCCTTGTTCCTTACAAGTTCATCTGCTGCTGTTGCTTATTCCCTATCTGAAATCCTGGTACTCTGCTTGTGACATCACAGTCATTCCAATGGTAATAGACTGTGATGTCACAACAGAAGATCATGACTTCAAGTGCGGAATAAGCTGTAGGGGCAGAAATATTCTATGAATTAAGGATTCTGTTGCATGCAAATTTTCTATGTAATAAATTATGGGAAGAATTATATAGAAGATAAATACAAACTGAATTGTGAACAAATATGATGACATTCAAAGTTTTCTCATGGTATGAGCAGCTCTATAACACATAAACACAAAAATGCTATATTCAGGATACGTGTAATATATAAGCTCATGTATTTAAATAGTATGAGCCAGATTTTCAAAAGGCATGCAGCAGGCACAATTCCCAATGTTGGGCTGTCTGCAGCATCCAAATTGCAGCAAACCATTAGAATAATATTTTCATATGTTTTGCCTCATTTAAAGCATATCATTGATTTGTGTTAAGATACTGCAGCATGCACCATATAATACACCCCAAATGCTGCAAGTTGTGGACTGTACTTGAACAAGTAGATCATTTTAAATAGTTGGGGGTAACATTGGACTGATGTTTTAACTACGAAAAATATATGAAAGATGTTACCAATAACTTGCACAAAAAGATTGGGCAATTATATCGATTAAAAAATGTGTTTTCAGCAGAAAGAAAATAGCAATTACAGTAAATTGTGTGTTACCAATATTAGAATATGGTAACAGTGCTGGGGTCTGCATTAGCTAGCATAACGAGTAAGTGGCAAGTTTTGTACAATGCAATATGGTACTTTGCCAGCAGTAGTCCATATAGGAATCATTATTGTAAAATGCATGATAAACGGAATTAGTTGTCATTACCACGAAAAGATCCCTTCGATCTGTTACAATTAATTTTTGAGAATTTTGTTAGGTAGGAAAAAAAAGACTTTTAGCTGAGTTTGTGAAACAGAAAGATCTGAATAGGAGTCTAAGGTCCTCAGGCCAGTGATTGCTTGTAATTTCATCTTGCAAGACAGTCACAGAGCAAAGAGCATTTTCTTACCAGGTGATAAGACAATTGATCAACTTGCCAACTGAGGATGATTAGCGCGATCTCTAGCAATATTTAGGAAATTATTATTAGCTCATTTATTTTCAGTGTCCTCACGTAGTTGTTATTGATACTATAGAAACAATTGAAAACCTGTTTATCTTCTTCTTTAATAATGCTTAGGGCAAGGTTGCAAATCTATTTATCTTCCTAGTCTTTATGTAATTGATACTGATATTACAGTAGCATACAATATCTCTGTGCAAAATAATGTATTAAAATGTCCTAGCGCATTTACATGTACTTCTTAGTAATTATTGTGTTAACACCCGGTTCATACCTGTGAGCAGACCATAAGCTTCAGTGCACTTGCCTGGTAAATGCATAAAATAAAGGAAATTACGTTATACCCTTGTTTAAGTGGTCTAACTTACTGTCACAAGTACTGGAGATGTGCAGCGGATCATGCTGCAAGTCCCGGATGTGCATTTGAATATCCAGCCCTATGTATTTTTTTAAGTTTCCCCAGTGGTACTAGGGACTTTAGAATGTTCCTCAGGTGCAGAGAACATTTATGAAATGTAGCATCCTACAGACACAACAAGAAAAAACTTTTGTCCTAGCATTTAAGGATTACCAAGGGCTGTGGACTAATTTCAGAAAAAGCTTTTTCAATTTTTTGAACATTGGCACTTTTTGTTTTTTAAATTTTTGATGAGCAAAGGCATGCTAACCTCTGATAGCTTATTTCCCAGTGCTTCCAGTGGGGGCTAGTTTACATGGATCTGTTTATTGACTGGAGGATTATTGGCATAACACAGAGGAAACTCCAGTGCTCTTCTTCCATAATTGCCATGGGATCTTTAAAAGCAGCAGTACAATGAAAAGTGTTTTCCCCCAAAATGCTAGTTTCAGCTACAGTTTATAAAAATATTTATAAACCTGTCAAATCTAATTTCCTAGGTACCTCTTGTATGGTTTACCTATGCCAATCTGACAACATTGCTGTCGACGTTCAGCATAGAGACAGCCTCGATGTCGATAGGTGAAATTTCACATGTCAGAACATCGGTTTGTTTTTCTATCAGGAGCTGCACCCCTCCAACCCCCCATGTGTGGGGGCTGTACCCCCCGTGCCCCCTTCTAAAGATTGTTAACTCTGGTCAGAGTTAACGCAAGAAGGGAGAAACACGGCAGACAAGGGAATTTTCACCAGGGTCCCCACAGTGACATTTTTGAAACTTGTTGAAAATGTCACTGTGGGGATTTCAACAAGGTTTCGACCTTGCATTGGTATACTCTCATGTACTGTGCACCATGTGGCAGCCGTCTTTTTTATTTTGAGAAGTAAGTTAAAACATTTATAAAATACTCAAATGTTGGAACTAGAAAATGTTACCACCAAATAAACTGGAAAATTCCTGGAATCTTACGTACAGTAGTGATAAAGTACGGTCACATTTTTTGCCCAGTTTTGTTGCACTGCTGCTTTAACTTCCTCAGTTTAACATCTCATCTGAAGAACGGCACCTCAGCAGTGCAGCACCCCCTTGCACTGCATTGCATTGTCAGTTTTGGGTATTTCCCCAAGTACCTGCTGTGGGGCTAGAAACCATCACCATCTAAATTTCCATCTCCAGAGGCAAGCTTGCCAGCTTCTGAGCCAGACACTGCAGTGATAACAGAATGTCTTAGCAGTTACACTTTGGCAGAAGTGTATATATACCACTGTATATTCAGTTGCATCCCCTCACCCAACTCCCCCCCCCCCACAAAACAGTAGGTGAGAAGGAAAATCGGGCAGTTTTTTTAATTTGTTTTTCTTTTTTTCAGTTTTGGAGTATGACAAACATTTAGAAGCAGTACCCTCCAAATGACGATTCTCCCCTCACACACATTTTACTCTTATTACTTATAATTATTATATATAGAATAAAGTATGGGGTGGTGTGTATTATTTATTTATTTATTTATTTGCTTTTGTTAACCGGGTAAGCACACTAGACAGCTAAGTGCCTATTTTCAGGTGCAACCCGGGAGATTGCAAGGTACATACATGAATATCAGGCAAATACAAGTGGAGGATTACATTACATAGAATTAGCACAACAGGGACTTTACAAACATCAGATTTTATCAGGCAAATAATAGTGAAGAGTTAATATAAAGTGACCAGAACACAGGGACATTGTAAGACAACAATACCAAAAACAGGTATTACAATACAGTATTAAACATTGCAGTCAGTAGGAAGAAGTGCAGTGTGAATTCACCGCTCCAGGCAGCAAGTTGTAAGGCTAGCAGATAGAATAAGGAGGAGTCACAGCTGGGATAGAGTGGGCCCAGTGTGAGAGAAAGGAGTGCACAGTTATAGTGCTCACCCTGTTTTGCCGGTGGGCCTAAATGGTCCATTTTTATGTTTGCTTGCATGCATGTGCAAGAAACATAGTGCCATCATCTGAGTTTTTCAGAGGTGTGTCAGCATCTTCCAATTCAGTCAGTGTGTTTGCAGGCGTGGTCACAGTTCTCCAATCACTGCTGAAGCTGTCTATGACAGCAGTTGAAAATGCAGTGGCATACAGTTGAAAGAGGGAGCTACGCTTCAGTGAGCAGCTCCTCCCCACACACACATACACACGATCAACTGTGTCTTTTGCCTGATAGGATGGTGCAGTCTTGTTTAGCTTAGAGAGACAAGCCACACATCATTACTTTAATAAACTGTTCCCTGCCAAAGCAGGACCACCAAAATGTGTGGGTGCCTAACAGTCCTTACACATGCCAGCTCTCCAAAGCACACCTTCATGGACTCCATGGGTTCTAATCCTCCAGAAAAAAAATACCTCAGCATTTGATATGAAAACTCAGACTTCGTTGTATGTGTAATTCCAAGCATTTTCTCTTACTAGACTCTGTCAATGTGAACTCCCTGCTGCTAAAACCTATGCAAACGAACTTAAGCGTACTGTACTACCTGCAGCTGAAGCAAAGAACTGCCAGACTGCACAAAGGAGAACACACTGCTATGCATTTCAGCAGCAGCCAGTGGGGGAGGTTTTCATGACTGAAGCACTTTAATGCGCTTTTTATGTTTGCTTGCACGCATGTGCAAGAAACATAGTGCCATCATCCGAGATTTCGGAGGTGTATCACCCCCTCCTCCAATTCAGTCAGTGTGTTGGCAGGCGTGGCTCCTGTAAGCCAATGCATGCTGGAGCTGTCTATGACAAGCTCCAAAATGCAGTGGCATACAGTTGAAAGGGGGAGCTATGCTTGAGTGAGCAGTGATAAGATATCGCCTGCTCATGCGCAGCTCCCCACACACAGAAACCCCACACACACACGTTTAGCCAGGGGTGCCCAATCCCCGTTGGCTTGTGCCTGCGTTCCCCAAATGTCAGGCTAATAGCCACGGGGTTCCCAATCCCCATCAGCTTCACTCTCACCCCCAGTACAAGGTGCCATGCTGGGAGCCCACCCCAGCGTGGGCAAAAATGCCATGGCCGACGGGGTGCCCAATCCCCTCGGCTGAGCGCCCCCAACGTCCTTGTGCCATGCTGGGAGCCCCCAGCGGGCAAACGTTCCAGCTGTCATCTATGTTTTTTTGTTTTCAACCTGGAAAAAAAAAACAGTCCCACGTAGTCACCCAGCGCACCCTCCCACAACCCACACCCACCCACTGCGCACCCTGCCTCCCCACACTCCCTCAACCCCCCCTCACCCCATACTTACCTCCGGACCTCGTCACGATGATCTTTGGTGGACCGGGAACACGTCTGCACTCTTCAAAGCCAACCGCGAAGTGAGGAAATGCCGGTAAGCTGTATAATGGGCTAGATAGGGGGGTTTCAACTTTATTGCATATCTCAGGCAGTTTTTGGAATGTTTGCACCAAATTTTCAACATGGGGTATTTGGGACCCCTTCTCACGAATGATGTCACTGTCATGGCATTATTTGGGCCCGAAGGGTGATTTCGTGCAGTGACTGCATGGTGACTGCAAAATCACCCTTTGGGTCTGAATAATGCCATAACAGTGACATCATTCATGAGAAGGGGTCCCAAAAACCCCATGTTGAGAATTTGGTGCAAAAATTCCAAAAAATGACTGTTTTACTAGCGTGCGTTGTGCAGTTCCTATGCAGGCTTGTAAGTTCGCAAATTTTCAATATTTTTACTCCAAATTTTCAACATTGCCAATTTACCACACCTTCTTATGAGTAGTACAGCTGTCATTTTTCATATCTCACCCAAAACATGTTTTCACCCATGTAGCGCACTATGGCGCAGTCGGTGTGCGAAATCAATGTACAGGACAAATTAAGAATATCACAGTGACACTGTTCATGAGCAGAGGTCTTAAAGTGGCTATGTTGAAAATTTGGTGAAAAAATTCCTAAAAATGACCCAAACACACACCCCAATGCCTGTCACTCTCTGCAGGGTAGTGGTGGGGTTGGCTTCAGTTCAATACTTCGCTGCCATTCCTATTACGCAGCTCTGTAACTTCTACACTACCACTGCCAATGCCAGCAAGCAAACATTCAGCATTGACAAATGCTTGTTATATATGCTGTGAGATCAGGAGGAGTATGAGCACAGTTGTGCTCTGCCCAAGTCATAATGTTTAGGTAGCATCTCAGTTAGTTGGGGCATCTCAGGCTGAGAGGGATTGTCTAATGCAGAGACAGGTGGCAGCCGTTTTGAGAAAACCCCAGAGGGAAGCTTTAAAGTTGTGGTGCAAGGGAGAGGAGTGAGTGCTAGTTGGAAGAGAGTTCCAAACCCTCGGTGCATACGCAGCTAAGGCTTGGTCACCCATTTGTGTGTGGGTTTTAGGTACCAGGAGGGCATGGGAGCCGCTGGATCGCAGGTTGTAGGAGGGTGTAGCAAGAACAAGGGTCTTAGCAAGGTTTTGAGGGGTGGCAGTTCTGACAGTATTGTCAATGAAGTTGCCCACAACATAAGAGTGGTGAGTTTCCGGTGGGAGCCACTCAAGCCGGGTGTAAAACTCACAGCGGTGAGTGAGGTGGGGGGCTGAGAGCGCAAAATGGCATATGTTGTTGTATTCTGAGTTCCACTTTACTAGACTAGTTTTTGCAACGTGGGCAAAGGTGATTAGTCCATAGTAAGGCGTGGGTAGGAGGACTCCCCTGGCTAGAGCAAGACGGGCAGCTGGAGTTAGACAGCTTTTTGCTCTGTAAGCCTAACCCAGCTTACAGTTTAAGGCCTTGCATGTATTTCGTACGTGCAGGTTCACATCCAACTGCGGGTCAAGGGTCACCCCCAGGTACTTGACCGAGCCTGCGACAGTCAGCGGTGACCCATCAGCCCCAGAGATCTGTAGTGAATCCGGGGCTGCTTTTAACTTGGCTGCTGAGCCAAATAGCATGGCCTGCATCTTCTGTAGGTTAATAACAAGTTTATGGTCCTGCAACCAAGTTTGGATGTGGTCGAAGTCCGAGTTTAGTTTGGTGTTAATGGTGGCAATGTCCTTGGATTTGGCCATGATTATGAGAGGTTTACACACACACAAGTTGTTAGATGCTACATAAACCCTAACAGTGAAGTTTGAGGGGTTTGTGAAAGCATCTAACATTGAGGGTGTGTGAAAATTTCAAGTTTAAACACACTACCCCGTATTTTATTTTATATAATTGCTGGGTTTTCCTTTTTTGCCACAGCAATTATATAAAATAAAAATATGTTTCTGTGTGGCTGCGGTCCATTTAGGTTTGAGCGTGAAGACCACGGTCACCTTTATTTATTTAAATATTTTTTATTGATTTTTTGGGGGGGGTCTGCAGCTGAAACCGATGTTTATTTTTTCTTGGTACTTCACTTTGTTTTTCAAATCACTTTCCTTCAAGTCTGAGTGGTAGTTGACTGTCTGGGGGCAAGAAAAGGTGGCCAGAGTTCAGAATGTAAGAGGTGCGGCTGATGCATTCATGTACTGAGGGAAACTGGGTGCATGTCTGCCATTATAAACACTCCTTTATAACAGGAAATTGCGCCACGATTTCCCTATATGAGAAAGGAAGACCCAGTTTTTATAATAATAATAAATAACTCCATAACTGAGAAAAAATGCCTTGTTTTCAACTGGATGACAGCAGTGCTAACATTACCAGTTTAAAGACAGCTGAGAGTGAGGTAAATGATGGGATTTTAGACAGAGAGATTTTTCTCTTTAAAGAGGTTAAAACCATTATGCTTTTATCAATGTCATCTACTTTAATAATGTTTAGATTTGTAATTTCCACATCACTGCTATTTTGGAATACTTCCACAAAAGATTTGTTGTTATTAAAATTATATTAATAAGTCCAGTGACATGGTGGGCTGAGGCACTGTTGCCTCACCACCTGCTGCCCTGGTGACCCGAGGTCTGGAGCAGCTCAGGGCCACTTGGGAGCAGGCTATGGAAGGGAAGATTGAGTGTCGCTTCACCCTTTTCATGGTCCTTCAGTCTTTGAAGTTTGCCAAGGTTCTCCACCTCCACAAAGGGGGTGATTCATCCATTGGTGGCAACTTCAACCCTGTCTTCCTCCTCCCTTCTCTTGTGAAATTGTGAGAGATACTGGTCTTCTCATGGATTGCAGAATTCCTCCACTCCTCCAACTTCCTGTCCCCCTTCCAGTCTGGTTTTAGGAAGCATCACTCCACTTGAGGTCACTGATTCCATACTCTCAGGGATGGATCAGGGCCACATCACAGCAGCCATTTTCTTTGACCAGGCTAAAGCTTTTGGTCAGTGTCCCATTTTCTCCTCCTGGATTAGCTGAGCACTGCCACTCTTTCAGCCCAAGCTGTTAACTGGCTTCAGTCTTATCTCACAGGCTGTTGACAGTTGGTACAGGTAGGAGGTGCACTTTCCTCACCACTCACTATCCAGGCTGGGATCCCATAGGACTCCATCCTGCATCCAATCCTATACTTAATCTTCCTCACTGACCTCCTCTCTGTGACAATTTTCATATTCACATGTATATAGATGACACAGTCCTCTACACCTCAGGTCCCTCATCTGCTCCAGTGGAAGTCCCACTCCAGCTTGACTTTCACAGTGTTCTGCACTGGTTCCAGGTCAACCAGCTCAGGGTCAAGGCAAAAAAAAAAAAAAAAACTGTGTCTATGACCTTTGGTACCTGCCAGAAATCATCCTGGTTCCCCTTCCTTCACATTTTTTCAGCATGCTAGATGGCTCCCAGTTTGAAGCTGTCCTAACCTTCAAGTACCTCAGTGTGTGGTTAGATGGCAGGCTTGACTTCTCAGCTCACATCGATGTCATCCATGCCAAACTCCACCTCAAGTTTGGAGCCATGTTCTGCAATAAGGAATGCCTCTCCTTGCTTGCCCATCAGGAGTTAGTCACCAACATGGTTCTCCTGGTCTTTAACTATGTGGATGTGGTCTATGGCATTGCCCAGTCCAGCTCCTTGACCAGAATGGACACCCTCTGCAACTCCTTCTGCCACTTTGCTACCAACTCTCCCTTCCACACCAACCAGTGCTCCCTTCTCTCCTCCCTATCCATCCTCCTGCTCCCCACACATTGCCAGCTCCACTGTGCCTCCTGCATCTCCTAATACTTGTTTTCAGTGTCTCCTCTCCTACTTATCCCTTATCATCTCCCCCATCCCCGCCTCCTCATATTCCTTGTGCTTCAAGTTGGTTGGAAAATCTGCTTTCTGATACCATCTCCTCTTGCTCTGGAATCATCTACCATTTTCCATCCATGTCTCTCTCCCTCCCTTCCCTCCATTAGACACCACTAAAACATCCCCCTCCTCCCCTTGTTCCTGCCTACCCTCTTCCTAAACCCTTCCTCACCTTTCCCAACCACCCTTATGAGTACTGGCTCAATATTCCTCCATCTGGGTTCCTCCACACTATTAAACTGACATTATTTGCAATTAACAGGGCAACCTGTCACAGTCTGTGGCATTACTGTCTCTTATTGTACTACAATGTACGCATTTATGATAATCAGCCTGGTTTGTATTTTTTTGTAACTGTTTTCACTTTCCCTTCCCCCAGATCACACCTGGAAATGAGCCTTAACTCAGGATACCTCTCCCGGTTACCAATAAATAAATAAATAAAATGCCTGTCCCCTAATTCAGCTGCCAGCTAGAGGAATCTAGGTGACGGCAATGTAGGACAGCAGTGGAGGGGAACCCCCATGCTTGGATGCTAGGGGTTTCACATGCATCATTGCATCAGCATAGGCCTCAGTGGGAGAACATGGAGGAAAAATCTTCTGACAGCAGCGCAGTGATGGTCCATTCCCTTGCAGGCCCCATGCTGATGACTAGGTACCATGTGCCAAGTCCTGAGGCAGGACGAGTGCAGAGAAGGTAAGTCCCAGGGATTTTGGCTGACAGGGGACCAGTTCAGATGGGGGCAGGTCAGAGTGCCCAAGGCAGGAAACATAAGGTTAAAAAAAAAGAAAACAAATTCTGTTATTAAATCATTACACCTGATGCAGGGACATATGTGACCCGAGAGCATGTATACAATAACTTGTTCCAATAAAGTTATCACCATATTCAATGACTCCTGTTATTATAATGGAAATTTTTGAATTTTGTCCAGTGGGTTCTATTTTGTTGTGCCCACCCGTCTTCAAATATTACAAATGTTTGACATGCTATATTTTTGAATCTCATATTACTTTAAAGTGCCTTTACAAACCGCTTTGATATGTCATCGTAATTTGTACTTCACAGCTTTC
Organism: Neoceratodus forsteri; assembly: GCA_016271365.2. Taxonomy (NCBI): domain Eukaryota; kingdom Metazoa; phylum Chordata; order Ceratodontiformes; family Ceratodontidae; genus Neoceratodus; species Neoceratodus forsteri. The sequence continues at coordinate 157,307,310 of CM057456.1, read as the reverse complement.
TATAGTTTACAGAGGCAGGGTATGTAGAAGCTAGAGCACAGACTCGGGAACAGAGAGATATAGGAGCCTGGGTTCAAGCCTCACTGAGCCAGGTATATACCTTGTAAACATGAGTAAGCCTCTAAAGCCCTCATTTCTTCAGTCCATCATTTTTATGTTGATTGTGCACATGCACAAGAAACCTATTGCTGCAGGTTGCCAGAAGCAGGTTATGGAGGCATGGCACTGTTGTGGCCAGTGCCCCCACAGTCTTTAAAGTCTTGGTCCACTTTCCCCAATGCCATGGCATGCTGCTACTGACACTAGTTCAGCCAGCGTGCCACAACCTTGTAAGGTTTCAGCCTCTGCAATCAGGGGCCACCTCATCATTGCAGCATAAGCCATTCGCTGCAATGAGGAAGCGAACCGTAATTGTTGGGCAGAACCTTGTAACAGTGATATTGTTTGTGAACATGGTGGCAGCTTGCCGCCGTGCTCAGAAACAATATTACACAACCCCCCTGCCAAGGGGGTGCCCATCTCTAGGCAGCATGTGCCCCACCCACCAAAGTTTGTTGGCCGATGGGGTTCTAATCCCCCGCCAGCTTCGTACCAAGTGATGTTGCCAAAGGGGAGTCCACTCCTGTTGGCATTATGTAACCCCTGCTTTTGTTGTGTGCCGACGGGGTGCCCAATCCCAGTCAGCATAATGTCACCCCCGCTTTTGTTGCATGCCAACGGGGTGCCCTCCCCATCAGCTACAGCTGCCCCCAAAAAGAGTCTGTTGGCATGCTGGGAGCCCACCCCAGTGTGCCACATGCCCTGTTAAAAAAGTTCCCGAATTTTTTTTTATTTACCTATCAAAAAGAAACAGTCCCTTGCGGTCTCCTGCCCCCACAACCTGCACCCACCCACTGTGCACTCTGCCTCCCCACACCCCCCTCACCACATACTTACCTCCAGAGTCTGGCGCGATGATCTTCGGTGGACTGGGGACACGTCTGCACTCTTCAAAGCTGACTGCGAACTGAGGAAATGCTGGTAAGCTGTATAATGAAATAAATAGGTGTTTTTCAACTTTGATGCATATCTCAGGCATTTATTTTGAATTGTGGCACCACATTTTCAACAGGGGGTTTTTGGGACCCCTCCTCATGAATTTTGGCACTGTCATAGCATTATTCGACCCCAAAAGGTGATTTTGCGGTCACTGTGCGGAATCACCTTTTGGGACCGATTAACGAAATGACAGTGCCAGTGTTCATGAGGTGGGCTCTCAAAAAGCCTATGTTACAAATTTGGTGGAAAAATCCATTACTTGTTTAGCAGTGCTATGACAGTTTGCATGCACTCATAAGTTTATTAATTTATAATATTTTCATTCCAGATTTTCAACATTGCCATTGTTCTGCACCTCCTTATGAACAGTACAGCTGTCATTTTTCACATCCTGGCCGAAATGTGTTTTTGCAGTTCAGGCACAGAATAGCATGGTCGCTGTGAGAAATCCGTGTTCGGGACACATTATGAAAATGACAGAGAACTGTTCATTAGCAGAGGTCCTAAAATGCCTATGTTGAAATTTTGGTAACGAAAGTCCATAAAATGAGTGTACTACGAGCGTACATAGCGCAGTTTCCACGCACGCTTGTACCTTCGCAACTTTGCAATATTTTCACTCTAGATTTTCAACATTGCCATTTTCCACACCTCCTTATAAACAGTGCAGCTGTCATTTTTCACATGCTGGCCGAAATGTGTTTTCACTCTTCCGGCGCACAATAGCGCGGTCGCTGTGGGAAATCAGTGTTCAGGATACATTAAGAAAATCACACTGACACTGTTCATGAGCAGAGGTCCTAAAATGCCTATGTTGAAAATTTTGTGATGAAACTCCATAAAATGACTGTGTTACAAGCGTGCATTGTGCAGTTTCCACGCACCCTTGTAACTTCACAAATTAGTGATATTTTCACGCCACATTTTCAACACTGGCATTTTTCCACACCTCCTTATGAACAGTACAGCTGTCATTTTTCACATCCTGGCCGAAATGTGTTTTCGAGCTTCAGGTGCAGAATACCGCAGTCACTGTCGGAAATCAGTGTTTGGGACAGATTAGGATCGAGCGAGTGGAGGGGGAGTGACCGAGCTCAGCTGAGCTCTGTCGGGACTGCTGTGGATTACTTTGTGGGAAGAAAAAGGCACCAATGCAGGCAGGAGCCCAGTACAAAACGCTAGCTTGCAGTGCCAACAGATACAGAATATGCGAGTGAGAGTGGGGGAGTGAGAGAGCTCAACGGAGCTGTGTCGGGACTACTGTAGATTTCTTTGTGGGCAGAAAAAGCTGCCAATGCAGGCAGGAGCCCAGTACAAAAGGGCAGTTTGCAGCAGCGGGAGACACAGAACGAGCGAGTGAGTGAGGGGAAATGAGTGAGGTCAACGGAGCTCTGTTGGGACTGCTGCGGATTTCTTTGTGGGCAGAAAAAGGCAGCAATGCATGCAGGGGCCCAGTACAAAAGGGCAGCCTGCAATGGCTGGAGAAACAGAACAAGCGAGTGAGAAAGGTGGAGTGATCAAGCTCAACGGAGCTCTATCGTGACTGCTGCGGATTTCTTTGTGGGCAGAAAAAGGTGGCAACGCAGGCAGGAGCCCAGTGCAAAAGGCCAGCCTGCAGCGCCAGGAGAAACAGAATGAGTGAGTGAGAGGGTGGGAGTGAGCCACCTCAACAGAGCTCTGTTGGGACAGCTCAGGATTTCTTTGTGGACAGAAAAGGTTGCCAATGCAGGCAGGAGCCCAGTACAAAACAATAGCCTGCAGCACCGGGAGAAACAGAATGAGTGAGTGACAGAGAGGCAGTGAGCGAGCTCAACGGACCAACGCAATCAACATTCGGCATTGACAAATGCTTGTTTTTTCATCTCACAGGCATTGTATAAACATGTGCTGGCTAGAAATATTGCATTTATTTTTATCTGTAGGTTTTGACCTCTATAAACTCATGAGTGATGAAGCCACTCTTGAGATCTACAGAGGTCAAACTCTGCAATAAAAATAAATGTGTCATTTTTAGCCAGCCCATAGCTTATGCCACTTATTCAATGACAGTGCCTCTCTTACAATGTAGGATCACAAAACTCAAATACTAGTAATTCACTTTTTAAATTCCTTTGTAAAATTATTCTGGCTGACAGTATAGCCTGGAGGTTAGAGCAACGAGCTGTGAATGAGCTTGGTACGTTACATCCAGTAGACCTGGCTTTAACTCCCACAACCTCCACATGCATACTGTGTGACCCTGAGCAAGTCACTTAACCTCTCTATTCTTTTGGGTCACCTCTGTAAGCATGCCTAGTGCCCACTGGCCCTTACCTGTTTGCCAAAGAATAAACAAAAACAAAAAGGTGCCCAGTGGGCCTTAGCTGGTTATCAAAGAATAAACAAACACACAAACAAAAAATGGATTCTGAACTCCCCCCCCCCCACAATGAACGAATCCATTGTTGCTATGCACACCCAAAGGGGCACATTCTAATGAACACATTCAAATGAATAAAGTATTCCAAACACTCCAAATGAGTCCAGTTAAGGACTTACACCATTTAGAAATTCTGTCAAGTGTTACAGGAATCTGATTCTCCTGGGGTGGAAATAACCATTCTCTGGCTTCTAGAGTTGAAATAAATGAATGCTTACGTGTTAGGCACTAGCAGAACCTGAAAACTGAGTTGTAATTCTCTAAAATACATGAGTGTAACATCACATGCTGGTATAATGGACATCACACCACACAAACCCAGAGCAGCTCCTCAGTTTAACTGTCTTCTTCACTACATTCTCATACAGAAATGTTACCACTAAGCCGCTCTTCTGTAGCGCTCCATATTGTCAATGGGTAATCAAAACAACTGGGTATAGTGCACCCCTGCCAGGGGAATGGCACAGCCCAAGCTTTGGAATGTTGGGCACATGAGGATTCCATGCCTTAGCAGCAACTCCCTAGTTAAGCTGTGCAATTCAAAGGGGACAGAGCTACTTTTCTCTTCTCTCAACAATTTTCAAGCTTTAAGATTTCAAGACTTCAGCTGGGGCTTCAGTTCTGCTCTGCAGGTTGGGGCTACCTCTTTCAGGGAGCACCCCTAAATTTAAATTGTGCCTGTTAAGCTGCGGCTTTCAGATTGAAAAACCTGCCTTTTTCTCATTCTCTGTGGGAGCTGGGAGCCACTTCTGCCTTGCTAGGGTGTTTTCAATGATCTCCTGTTGAAAACTTTTAAAAAGAAAAGAAAAAAAGGTGCCACAGGTAAATACAGATTTAAAATATTGGGAGCTTAAGGTCTCTGGGGGGTCACTCGTCTTTGGCATCAGTTCTCTGCCCCCCCCCGGCTTGAGGTTTTGTTTGTTTTTTTACTGTTTTGGGCAAAAATGTAGTTTATGGGCAACTTGGGAGGTTTTTGGTGATTTTCCACCTGAACCTCCATTTTTACCATTTGAGTGGCCGCCATTAGGGCTTGTCGTGTGCTTCCTCATCTCCTCAGCTTCCCACCAGTGTCCTGAGCACGTGCCCATAGTGTGCGTGTGTGCGCAGTGCTAATGGCATTACACAGCGTTAAGCCCCATTGACTTCTAATGTGCACGCTAGTGCCGCCACAAGCCCAGGGGCCATGCACATACACGCAGTTAGAGCTTTTTGAAACTCCTGAAGCATTTTACAGTTGTTTGACTGTTGTGGAAAAAAAATATTAACACAGTTTAAAATCTGGGGGTTTTCCTGTCACATTTTTCTGTTATTGGCACCATGGCTTACAGGAGACTGTTAATTATGAAAAGATGTAAGACCTGCAGAAGGGTGATGAGGCCCTCCCCCATGGGTACATATTGCCCTCATTGTGTTGCCCAGCATAATATTTCTCTCATGGTACCCTCCAGTCCGGTTCTCAGAGCTGGGGAGGGGGGTACCTGGTTGTCTCTTGGCAGTGGCAAAGCAGAATTGTGAAAATCTCTCTTACTGCTCCTTGGCGAGCTTCTGAACCCCGATGTCCTGCAGGACATCCCAGCATATACCCACGACCCTAAACCAGGCCTCTCAGGTCAGGGGTGGTCCACATAGGCACGTCCAGGTGCGGCACAGTGTGAGCAGGCTGCGGAATAAGATGTGCAAGCAGACCCCTGCCCTGACTTACTAGAATGCCAGGATGAGGATTATGAGGATCTTGGGGAAACTCCTGACTTTAAAAAAATACTCTCAGATGACGAGGACATCCCCTCCTAGGAGGAGATAGAGGAAGGAGAGTGGACAGGGCCCAAGATCAAGATTCTAATTCCACCCTAATTTGGTAATAAGTCCGTGTCCTTTTTTTTTTTTTTAATCTTTCTCTTTATACTCCCCCCGGCCATCAGCACTCCTCTTTTTGGGAGTTGCTTATGCCTTGTACGTTCCCGCTCTCCTACCTGACCATTCCAAGCAGTCTCATCCCCCATGGAGCCTTGGTTTACAACCCCAGATGGGGTCAAGGTGGGGCCCTTACCCCATCTTTCCTTGTCTCGTTGGGATGTTGGTTCAGTGTCAGGCAGGAGGCACTGGGGATCGGGGCTAGCGCTCCATCTACTGGAGATGCCGCGGCCACTTTTTCATTGTTTTTCTGTGGTTGTCACGTGATCCCTGACGTCAAGGCACATGGCACCGATGCCCATGACATCCTCCCCTTGCTGCATCTTGGCGCGTGATGAGCCCCAGACCTCTGTCTGGGGTCAGTCTTGCACTGGGATGTTGACCCCCCTTCCTCCCTGGAGAAGGCGAGCTGTCCTTGGGATGCTCAAACCTTCTCCCCCGGCTGGCTCTCCAGCTTGTTCCTGAATCCAGGTCACTGGCATCGCAAGCAGAAATCCAACCGCTGCGCTGATGGCCGACGTCCTTGTCCTTTTTGATAGCTGAAGCTTGCAGATCCTTACAGCTTAAGGAAGAGCAGTCAATGGAGATGGTGGATGTTAATCCTATTACGTTTGCATCCTCCTCTGCTCCAAAGTTCTTCCCAGGTTTTATTCATGCCGACTAAATTATTGAGCTAGAATGGGCAGGTGTAGATCAGAGAAAAAATCTTCCCAAACCAAAGATGAGGAATTATCACTTTTTAGGGGAAAGGTCTCACAAGTGGGAATCTTCCCCCTCTGGCAGACAAGGCATAGAAACATAGAATTTGATGGCAGATAAGGACCGCTTGGCCCATCAAGTCTGCCCATTTCCCTACCTAATGGATAAGCTGCAGATCCCAGTTAACCAACAGCTTACTTTCTCCTACCCCTACCCCCAGAATTGCCTTGTGTCTGACCCATTCATTCTTGAATTCCACCACTATTTTTGACTCCGCAACCTCCTCAGGAAGGCTTTTCCATGTATCCACAACCCTCTCCATGAAAAAAATACTTCCTCACATTTTCTCTGAACTGTCCCCCCTCTAGCTTAAAATTGTGCCCTCTTGTTCTTGCACACCTCTTTTTCTGAAAGATGCTACCCTCTTGGACTTTGTTGATTCCCTTGAGGTACTTGAAAGTTTCTATAATGTCCCCCCCCCCTCCTTTCCTCAAGGTATACATATTAAGCTCCTTAAGTCTCTCTTCATATGTCTACTGGTGCAGACCCTACACCATTTCAGCTGCCATCCTCTGGACTGCCTCCATCCTGTCTATTTCTTTGTGGAGACTGGGTCTCCAGAACTGCATGCAGTACTCCAGATGAGGTCTCACCAGCTGTCTGTACAGAGGGATAACAACTTCCTGTTTTCTACTGGTGATGCCTCTCCCTACACATCCCAGTATCCTCCCAGCCCTCTTTACTGCCCTCTGACATTGCATGCCCACTTTTAGGTGATCTGATATGACTACCCCAGGTCCCTTTCCATTTATGTTGCTGTTAGTATCTCACCCCTCATTGTGTACTCTTCCCCCTAGGTTTTTGTTTCCCATGTGCATTACTTTGCACTTCTTAGCATTGAATCTAAGCTGCCATACATTTGACCATTCCTCCAACCTTGCCAAGTCCCTTCTCATCTTTTCCATCCCACCTTGTGTATCAACCCTGTTGCAGATCTTTGTGTTGTCTGCAAAGAGACATACTTTTCCTTCCCAGTCCCTAGGCAATGTCACTTATAAAAACATTGGTGAGGACCAGTCCTAGTACTGAACCCTGCGGTACTCCACTAGTAACCCCCCTTTCTTCAGAGTGCACTCCATTCACTATTACCCTCTGTGTCCTGTTCCCCAGCCAATTTTTTTACCCAGGCTACCATCTCGAGACCCACTCCAAGGCTGGCTAACTTGTATATTAATCTTTTGTGTGGAACTGTGTCAAACCGCCTTGCTTAAGTCTAGGTAGGCTATGTCCACAGCCCCTCCCTGATCTACTGCTTTGGTCACCCAGTCAAAGAAATCTATTAGATTCATCTGACATGACCTTCCCACTGTAAATCCATGCTGCCTTGGGTCCTGTAGCCCTCTGGACTCTATGTACTCAACAATTCTTTCCTTCAGAAATGATTCCATCATTTTCCCTAACACTGAGGTCAAACTAACAAGTCTGTAGTTTTCTGCTTCTGCCCTGCTCCCACTTTTGTGAAGTGGAATAACATCTGCCCTCCTCCAGTCCTCAGGCACCACCCCATTCTCCCATGATTTGTTGAGGGTAGTCAGTGATATTACTAGTTCTACCATTAGTTCTTTTAGAATTCTGGGATGAATCCCATCAGGCCCCATTGCTTTGTCCATCCTCAGTTTTAAGAGTTCTTTCAGAACTCTTTCTTCTGTGAATGGGCTGGTATCAACCCCAATACCCAGAGTGTTTCTATTGTTTGGTTTAGGTACCTCCCCCTCTTCATTTATGAATACTTAGCAAAAATATTTGTTTAGTATCTCTGCCTTTTCACAGTTACCCTTTGACCACCCCCTCCCCTTTATTAAGCCTCAATATCCCTTCCTTGGTGTTCCTTCACTCCCTTATATACCTATAAAAGGTTTTATCCCCCCTTCTTAACTGAATTGGCTATCTTTTTCTCAGTTTGGGCCTTTCCTGTTCTGACTACCTTTCCTGCTTCCTTTTGCTTTAACTGATACAGTGCTCTGTCTTGTTCCTTCTGTGATTCCTTGTACTTCCTGAATGCTATCTTTTTCTCCCTAACCTTCCCTGCCACCTCCTTTGAGACCCATAGTGGTTTTTTACATTGTTTTGTTTTGTTTATTTGCTTCACACAAAGGCCTGTTGCCTCTGTGATGGCAGTTTTGATTATTCCCCATTGTTCCTCCACCCCTCCTTCCTGCCCATTTGCTAGTGCATTCCTTAGGTACTCACCCATTTTGGCAAAGTCAGCCCTACTAAAGTCCGGGACCTTTGCCTTTGTATGGCTTGACTTTACTGCTGTGTTTATCGTGAACCATACTGTCCGATGGTCGCTAGTTCCCAGATGGATATTCACTTCTAAATCTGTGATCCTCTCTCCATCTCCATTTGAGAGTACCAGGTCTAAGACTGATCCCTCCTGAGTGGGTTCCAATACTAGTTGTCTAAGGCATGCCCCCTGCAGGGCATCTAGAATGACCCCACTCCTGGATGTGGCTTCAGCAAATGCACTCCAGTTAACATCTGGCATATTCAGATCCCCCATCAACAATATCTCCCCTTTTTCTGCCATTCTAAGGATACCTTTGATCACTTTCTTCTCCATTTCCTCCCCCTGAGATGGGGGTCTGTATACAACCCCTGTGTGGATTGTGGTGCCATTGCCTGTCTCCGGGTTGACCCACAGTGCTTTCTCTCCCCCCGGTTTACCCTTTTGTTCTGTTGCTTTGATTTCTTCCCTTATGTAGAGAGCTACTCCTCTTTCTCTTTTACCCTCCCTGTCCCTCCTGTAGATAGTGTGCCCTGGTATGTTTACATCCCAGTCATGGTTCTGTGTGTACCATGTTTCTGTGACTGCCAAGATGTCCAGATGTTCCTCTTCCATCAAGACCACTAGTTCAGGAAGCTTGTTACCCAAAGTACAGGCATTGGTACTCATTGCTCTCCATTTTTTGATGGATTTACCTCTTGAGCACCATCCCTGTCCTCATTGGCCATGAGGTCCATGTGGCTCAGACACTGGTCTGCTGATCAGGCTTCAAAGGCAGTTTATATTTCCATAAAACACAGCACCATTCCAATCGAGGGTGCTCTGGCCCTATCAGATGCACATGACAAGTGGACAGATACCTCATGTAGGAGGATATTTACCTCTACTGGCACAAATATTCATACTTTCTATGCTTCATTTATAGTTGCCAGGGCCTTAAGCCTCTGGATCACTGTGCTGACTGACTTTATCCCTCCTGATTCTGAGGGTGTGAACATTTTGCAGTTGGTGTCCATGGCATCTACCTTCTTTGGTGATTCTACAGCGGACAATTTACACATATCAGCCCATTCGTCTTACCACATTGAATCGTCCATGAGGCCCATGTGGCTCAGACATTGGTCTGCTGATCAGGCTTCAAAGGAGAAACTGTTTAACCTTCTGTTTGAAGGAACTTTGTTGTTTGGTTTTGGTCTGGATTTTATCTTGCAGGAAGTGCAGGATAAGAAGAGCTACCTCCCAGTGTCTAAACAGCAATGCAAGGCCACTGCACCCCAATGGGGTCAGGGCGATGGCTAGCGCAGGCAGTTCTGAGGGGGTTTTCATCCCTTTCAGAACTTTGGTAACCAAAGAAACAGAGGTGCCTACTCAGGCAATAGGGGTTATGGCAATAGAGGGTCCTTTCTCAGGTGCCGTGGAGGAGGACCAGCATAAAAGCCTGGTACTTCATAATGAAGGTACAAGGGCCCATCACTGCCCCCCTTCCCTTGGTGGAAGACTCCAGGAGGTTCATGCAAAATGGGCCCAGACAACGTCAGATGTCTGGGTTCTGGAAATCCTTTAACTAGGCTATGCCATAGAATTTCTAATGGTTCCCTCAAGAGGACACTTCCTGCCATCCCTGGTTTCAAAGCAAGTGACAAAACACCAGGCAGTATCAGACATGCTGACCCACCTCATTCAGATAGGGGCCATCGTGCCAGTTCCTCCAAATGAGCAAGGTCAAGGGTTCTATTCCATTTATTTCATAGTTCCCAAGAAGTCCAGGGGCTTCCAGTCCATTCTGGATCTGAAGCATCTGAACAAGTTTGTTCACCACAAAATGTTCAAGATAGAGTCTCTGAGGTCAATGACCCAGGTTGTTCAGCCGGAAGACTTCTTAGCTTCAATAGATATGACGGATGCTTACCTTTACATCCCCATCCATCAGTCCCACCAGAAGTACCTCAGATTTGCAATTCTGGGCAAACATTTCCAGTACAAGGCACTCCCGTCTGGCCTTGCAACAGCCCCTCAAGTTTTCTTGAAGGTAATTATATTTCTGGTAGCTCAACTACAACAGGAGCGACGACCTGCTCATTCAGGCACCAACATTGTCTCTAGCGAGGAGGTCAGTATCTAGGACCCAGTAAACCCTGGAATCACATGGCTGGATAGTCAACAGGGAGAAGAATTCCCTCAAACCATCTCAGTCCTTGGAACACTTGGGGGCAGTCTTCAACATGAAAATAGGGAGAGTGTTTCTGTTGCCCTCCCAGAAGGAGACTTTGTTGTCAGAGGTACGGTAGCTAAGGAATTCGTCCTCGTATCAGCCCAGTCTGCTGTGAATTCTCTGCCTCATGGCAGCACCAATAGACTTAGTTCCCTGGGCCTGCTTCCACATGTGGCCCCTTCAGACGGGGCTGCTGATGGCCTGGGGTCCATCATCGAGGACTATCAAGCCAGGATCCTCCTCACCCCTCAGCTTCATTACTCTCTGAGTTGGTGGCTAAATGTACAGAATCTCAACAAGGGGGTTCCTTTGGAACTACCACTGGAAGTGATTCTCACAATGGATGCAAGTCTGCATGGGTGGGGGGCAGTCCTGGACCAACTTCCCACTCAGGGGTTTGGTCAGCACAGGAACAGTGTCTCCACATCAGTGTCCTGGAGATGCAGGTAGTCCACTTAGCTCTGCTTTATTTTCAGTCCATGCTAAACAACACCGCAGTAAAAGTGTGGTCAGACAAAGCCATCACAGTGGCATACATAAACAACCAAGAAGTCACAAAAAGCAAGGAAATACTTTGGGAGGCCTCTGAACTCCTGAGTTTGGCAGAGGAGAATCTGTTCTCTCTCTTGGCAGCACATCTTTTGGGGGAACTGAACATTCAGGTGGACTGGCTAAGTCACAAAAATGTTCATCCTAGAGAGTGGCAATTGAACCCAGAAGTGTTCACACTCCTAAGCAGTCAGTTCAGAGAACCACAGATGGATCTGTTTGCATCAAGCTGCAATGCTCAGACCATCAGGTATTTCAGTTGGTACTGGTGTCCACAGGCTGAGGCAGTGGACGCTCTGCTTCTGGTATAGTCCTTCCACTGAGCATATACCTTCCCTCCACTGCCTCTCCTTCAGAAGGTCTTAAGAAAAATAGGACACTCAAGTGGAAACTTCCTTCTGATAGCCCCAGAGTGGCCAAGAAGACTGTGGCTCTCTGATCTACTGAATCTAGCCCAGTAAGTGCCCTTCCACCTTCCGGTATGAAGGGACCTCCTGCTGCAAGGCCCCATTCTTCACCCGAATCCAGGTGTAATGCAACTTGCAGACTGGCTTCTGAAAGGAGGAGACTCTTAAAGCTAGGGTTTTCCCTGAAGGTAGCTGAAACTTTGATGTAGGCAGCTTATGCTCGAGTCTGGACAATTGTTTCATCTTGGTCCAAAGGGAAAGGGTTTAAACCTTCAAAAGTCTCCATTCCTCAAATCTTGGACATCCTACAGGAGGAAGTGGAGAAGGAGCTGGCACTGAGCAGGCTGAGAGGTCAGGTTTCCGATCTTGGAGCTTCCTTGGGGTTCTCCCTAGGAACGAATAGAGAAGTTATTCATTTTTTGCACGCAATTGGCAGGAACTGACCACTGTTTTGATCCACGGTACCCCCGTGGGATATGAACTTGGTTATGAACTCTCTCTGTGTTGAACCCTTCAAGCCGCTATCATCTGTAGCACTGGATTTGTTATCCTACAAGATCTGTTTCTTAGTGGACATGTGTTCAGCCAGGAGAGTGGTGAATTACAGGCCCTGTCTCACAAGGAGCCATATCTTATTATGCATAAGGACAAAGTGGTACTCAGGACGGTTCCATCCTTCATCCCTAAAGTGCTCATGGCCTTTCCGGTGAACCAGGAAATTTGCCTTCCATCCTTTTGTCCATAGACTTCTCATCCCAAGGAGAAGAAGTTGTATAAACTGGACCTGCAGCAGGCATTTAGGATCTACCTTAAACATACAGCTGAGTTTCATTAGCCAGATAGTCTCTTTCTGGTTTTTGGGGCAGCCAAACAAGGACAAAAGGCTTCAAAACCCACCCTAACTAGATGGGAGCGGGCCTGTGTTGCTAAGGCCTGTGTTGCAAGAAAGAAGAGGCCTCCGGATCTCATCATGACTCAGTCTATCAGGGCGATGACAACTTCCTGGGTGGAGAGAGGTGAAGCCACAGTTTTAGAACTATGCAAGGCAGCTACATGGTCTTCAGGCCACACCTTCACTAAACATTGCAAAATGGATGTTCAGAGTTCTGCTGATGCAGTTTTTGGTTGCAGAGTCTTGCAAACAACAGTTTGCATGTAATTATGATGCATCTGGCGTATGGGATAATATTCTTCCCCCTCCCGGTTTGTTCTCTGAATACTGCTTCTTAGACCCTAGTTGTTTTGATTACCCATTGACACTATGTAGCACTACAGAAAGAAGAAATTAACTTCATACTTACTGTAATTTCCTTTTCTGTTAGCTCCAGCATTGTCAATGGGACCCATCTTGGCTCCTGAGGGAGAATCTTATCCAGTATGCTAGGGGAGAAATCAATTTTACAAAAATCCCCATGTCTGGTCTCTCTCTGTCTCTTCTGCTGTTCTGTACTCTGAAATGTATATTTACAGGCTGATTTATTAATTATCTGATACCGCAGGTTAATAGGTTTCATTATGATGTAAAGTGTGTTTTTCCTGTTGCAGGTTGGTTCGCTGCATTCAGTTAAAAAAAAAAAAGACAGGACATGTCTCGTGTGTTAGCTTTAGTTTCACAGATTGGTGACCTTTATGAAGCTAGTGGGCTGTCACATGGTTTCTCTACAAGAAGAACCGAATACTCCAGGCCTCCTTTTTGGATCCATGGAAAATGATCCCTTCCTCGAATGTCCAATAGGAAGGTAAGACAGTTTTATTATTATTGCAAGTATGTGATTGTTTATATTTTATATGTGTAGCTCATCATGGCACTGCAAGGTAGTAAATGGGGAGCTGCTGCTGCTGCTCCTGCTGCTGCATGGAATCTTCATGTGCCCAACATTCTAAAGCTTGGTCTGTGCCATTCCCCTGGTAGGGGTGCACTATACCCAGTTGTTTTGATTACCCACTGACAATGTTGAAGCTAACAGAAAAGGAAATTATGATAAGTATGAAATTAATTTCTTCTTTGTCATCCAGACCAGAACTTGTTTCTACTTAAAAACAGTTTACTGAAAGAAAATATTTCCAGTTAATTCAGGTAGAATACAATACGTGCTACTGATTATCTACGAGTTTCACCAACTGCTTTTGTTCCCCACACATAGAAACATAGACTTTGACGGCAGATAAGGACCGCTTGGCCCACCTAGTCTGCCCATTTCCTACCTACAGGATAAGCTGCAGATTCTAGTTAACCAACAACCTATTTCTTCCTACCCCACACAAGAATTGCCTTATGTCTGTCCCATGCATTCTTGAATTCTCCCACAGTTTTAGACCCACAACCTCCTCAGGAAGGCTGTTCCATGTGTCCACCACCCTCTTTGTGAAAAAAGAGACAGTTTGAAGTTTATTTTTTACCAGTTCTCCCACCAGTAACTAACCAACGCCATGACAACCTGAGTTTCTCTTAGCACCTCTAAATGTAACAATCCAGTTTCCTAGTGTATGTTCCTGATTTTCAAGTTCCAGTCAGTCAAAACATAAACATACTTTCATTTATTCAGACCCCTTTGCCTGTTATGTTTTGTGAAAAACAATAATTATACAAAAAAAAAATAATAGGGAGTAGGGTAACTAATTTTTTTTACACTCCCATGGTGTGTAATGTCCAGCTAAACCTGTCAAACTTCGCTGTTCTGGTTTAAGTAGCATCACTCATCTTGAGTGTATAAAAAACACATTACATTAATCCCCCATATATTATGCTACATATTATTCTCACTCCAGAATCATCTTTAGTGAAAATAGAAGTGTTTATCTGGCAGTTTTTACTCTCAGTCGTATATACAAATAAGTATTGCAACATGCGATACAGAAATATGTGATTATTAGCAAATGACCTGTAGTGTCATATAGTGGACTTCCCCTAATCACACACACACACACACACACACACACACACACACACACACACGCAAACCAGCTTTCTTCCTTCCTTTTAGCCTGACTCCATTCTGTCCAGGGCTAAATTGCTTTTCAATAGTAGAAGCTTCTCACACCTGTTAATAGCCATCCTGCCATGACATCTTAACTCCATTCTTTTATGTTAATTGCGTTAATAAGGTACCACAGCCAAAATTCAAATTCAGAAATAACTTTATTGGTACAGCCCATCCCCTCACGGTGTCTATGGGCATGTGGCTATTACTGTCCAAGGGGAGGGGGGACCACAACAGAAACTGCAAAGCTGACTTATGTTTTTGTTCTTTGGGCTGGGGTACAAGCCTTTCCCATGGGACACTGGGCTGGAAGGCAACTTGATTAGTGACACAGCAAACAAGACAGGCATTAAACAATCCCAGTATCAGTTGAAAGTTAAACAGGATCCTTTAATAATAAATGTAATACTCTGTGGAGTTTTTTTTTCTTTTAGAAAGGAATAGATCTGTATCCCAAGGGGAAAAATGGCAACACTGGACTGAGGGGTCCGCTATCTCAAAGTCCTTGCATTGTTCATAAGTCCATACATTTAGTGTCCGTAGTCCTTTCGGGGGGGGGGGGGCATTTCAATGACCCAGAAAATTGCAAGAATCACACAGGTTGATCTTCTTTGACTCTAGCTAAATGGTGCAGGCAGCATTATGTATCTCTATCATAACTTATGCCAGCTTCCCACAGCACGCCATAGTTTTTTTGGCATGACCCTACTCACACTCCCAACTCACTGACTTCAATTCTTGGTTCCAGACTACAGCCACAAACTCAGGATACTGCAACCCCCTTATCACAGACTGACCACTTCTATGCAGAGACTTCAGCACTCTGACACTGCTGTTACTGCTGATGGCATATACCTTAGGAGAAGTACATCTCCAGCTCTCCCTAATGCCTTCAGCTAAATGTGACTGTCGGCCTCCATCCCTCCCAGATGCTTAAGGGCTAGTGGTGGATTCCACTGTGGACATGAAGCTCTGACTGGCTCTCATCTCTCAAGGCTTAGCTTATATTCTGAACATGTTTGATTCCCCTGGCAGCCATAAGGAAGCAACCAGGTACTCCCTCTCTGAATCTGGTCATTCACACCACCCTACTGGGGTCTCACAAGCAGCATCCACCACCACATCCTTAGCATACTCTCACTCTCTCAGCCTCACTCTTCCACACAGACCAAAGGAGACCAACCTCCTCCAGAGGTGCTCCCAGCCAATGGTTGACCAGCTCCTCTGGAGGAAGAAAATGTTTTAACCAAGGGTTCTCAGTCCAAGGACCCTAAAAGGCACACAGCAGTGTTGCTTCACTTGTCTCCTGACCACCCTCTCTGCCTGGGTTGGGATAGTGTTGCTTCATCTATCTCTTGACCACCCTCTCTGCCTAGGACCTCTCTGGTAGGCTCCTCACAGTGATCCATGGTACTCTTCCAGGAGGAAGCTACACACCTTCCTAATACTGCTACACCTGATGATCTTTCTCTATCTCTCTCCCATGGGTTCCCCTGTGAGGCCTAGTTCTAAGGGTCACATCAGATAGGGGGGTCTCCAGGAGATGACAGGACCTCTGAATAACAGTCAGTGGTGGTAGTGTCTCTGACCGATTCCTCTTCACAGTCTGCCTCCACATCCACATCAGGTTTCTCATGCTCTTTTTGGCTATTAGCTGTTGTTATAGAAACATAGACTTTGATGGCAGATAAGGACCGGCCCACCCAGTCTGCCCATTTCCCTTCCTATTGGATAAGCTGCAGATCCTACTTAACCAACAGCCTACTTCATCATACTCCCCACTAGAATTGCTTTATGTCTGTCCTATGCATTCTTGAATTCCACCACTGTTTTTGACCCCACAACCTCCTCAGGAAGGCCGTTCCATGCATCCACCACCCTGTCCATGAAAAAATACTTCCTCACATTGCCCGTGAGCCATCCCCCCCTCTATCTTCAAATTGTGCCCCCTTGTTCTTGCACATCTCTTTTTCTGAAAGATGCTACCCTCTTGGACTTTGTTGATCCCTTGAAGTATTTAAATGTTTCTATCATGCCCCCCTTCCCTCCTTTCCTCGAGAGTATACATATTAAACTCCTTTAGTTTCTCTTCATATGGCTTCTGGTGCAAACCCTGCACCATTTTGGTTGCCCTCCTCAGGACTGCCTCCATCCTGTCTATATCCTTGCGGAGATGGGGTCTCCAGAACTGCACGCAGTATTCCAGATGGGGTCTCATCAACTGTCTGTACAGAGGGATAACAACTTCCTGTTTTCTACTGGTGATGCCTCTCCCTATGCATCCCAGTATCCCCCAGCCCTCCTTACTGCCTTCTCACATTGCTTGCCTACCAGTAGGTCATCTGATATGACTACCCCAGGTCCCTATCCATTTTTATGTTTGCTTGCACGCACGTGCAAGAAACATAGTGCCATCATCGGAGATTTCGAAGGTGTGTCACCTCCTCCTTCAATTCAGGCAGTGTGCTTGCAGGCGCGGCCCCTGTAAGCCAATACATTTTGGAGCTGTCTATGACACGCTTCAAAATGCAGTAACACTCAGTTGAAAGGGAGCTATGTAGTGAGCAGCGATAAGAAGCTGCTCACGCAGCAGCTCCCAGCCATGAAGCGTGTGCACCCTGCACGCAGTGTATAGCCGATGGGGTGCCCAATCCCCGTCGGCTGAACTCGTCTGTCTCCTCCCCTCCTCCCAATAGTTGATGCCACGCTGAAGCCCACCCCAGCGTGGCAATCCTCATGTTGCCAGCGGTGCCCAATCCCCGTCGGCTGAACGCACCCCTCCCAAGTCCTTGTGCCCGCTGACCACTGGCGTAGCCATGATCCTACATTTTTTGTTTTTTTGCCGATGGGGTGCCCAATCCCCGTCGGCTGAGCAGCCCCCTAAAGTCCTTGTTGCCATGCTGGAGCCCCACCAGCGTGGCAAGCAATCCACGTCTTTTTTTTTTTTTAACCTGTAAGAAAAAGCGGTCCATCGGTCGTCTCCGACCCCCCTCCACAACCCGCACCCACCCTGCTCTCAGCCTCCCCACCCCCACCCATACTTACCTCCGGACTCGGCGGCGATCTTGGTGGACCAGGAACACGTCTGCACTCTTCAAAGCCGACCCGCGAACTAGGAAATGCTGGTAAGCTGTATAATGGGCTAGATAGGGGTTTCAACTGTGCATATCTCAGCCATTTTGAAATTTTGCAAAATTTTCAACATGGGGTTTTGGGACCCTTCTCATGAATGATGTCACTGTCATGGCGTTATTCAGGCCGAAGGGGTGATTACGCGCAGTGACTGCGCGGTGACTGTAAATCACCCGCCGGCCTGATCACCTCCATGACAGTGACATCATTCTGAAGAGGCCAAATATGTTGAAAATTGGTAAAACCAAAAAATGACTGTTTAACAGTGCGTTCTGCGCGGTTCATGAGGCTCGTAAGTTCGCTAATTTCAATATTTTCACTCCAGATTTTCAACATTGTCATTTCACCACACCTTCTTATGAGCAGTACAGCTGTCATTTTTCACATCTCACCCAAAATGTGTTTCCGCCCATGTAGCGCAGAATGGCTCAGTCAGAGTGCGAAATCAATGTACAGGACAAATTAAGAAAATCACAGTGACACTGTTCATGAGCAGAGGTCTTGAAATGGCTATGTTGAAAATTTGGTGAAAAAAATCCTAAAAATGACTGTTTTACGAGCGTGCATTGCGCAGTTCCTACGCACGCTCATAGGTTTGCGAATTTTCAATATTTCCACTCAAATTTTCAACATTGCCATTTTCCACACCTTCTTATGAGTAGTACAGCTGTCATTTTTCACATCTCACCCAAAATGTGTTCCGCCCATGAGAGCGACAATGGCGCAGTGTCTTGAACTCAGTGTATGGGACACATTAAGAAAATCACAGTGTCACTGTTCATGAGCAGAGATCTTAAAATGGCAATGTTGAAAATTTGGTGACAGAATTCTAAAAATGACTGTTTTCTGATGTGCATTGCACAGTTCCACGCTGCCTTCGTGGGTTTGCGAATTTTCAATATTTCCACTCCAGATTTCCAACATTGCCATTTTTCCACACCTCCTTATGAGCAGTACAGCTGTCATTTTTCACATCCTGCCCAAAACATGTTTCCGCACATGTAGCGCACGATGGTGCTGTTGGTGTGCGAAAGCAGTGTTTAGGACAGATTAAGAAAATCACAGTTACACTGTTCATGAGCAGATGTCTTAAATGTCTGTGTTGAAAATTTGGTGACAAAAGTCCATAAAATGACTGTGGTACGAGCGAGCATTGTGCAGTTTCCACGTATCCTCGTTAGTTCATGACTTTGTAATATTTTCAGTCCAGATTTTCACTAGTGGCATTTTTCAACACTTCCTTATGAACAGTACAGCTGCCATTTTCACAACATGGCGAAGTGTGTTTTCACACTTTCAGTGCAGAGATGCGTGGTCGCTGTGGGAAATCATTGTTTGGCACAAATAAAGAAACCACAGTGACACTGTTCATGATTGAGGCACCAAAATGCCTGAGTTGACAATCTGCTATAAAAATCCCAACCTAATTATATAACGGTGTGCGTTGCACAGTTTCTATATGTCGCCGTGACTTCACCATTTTTAAATATTTTACTACACATTTGCAACATAGCCATTTTACACCTCCCATGAAAGAGTACAGCTGTCATTTTTTACATCCTGTTCGGAATATTTTTGCACCTGTGGTGCTAAATGCCATAGTCACTGTGCATAAGCAGCTTTTGGCTACCAAACTGATATTCCCCCTGTTCATGAGGTGGGGTCACAAAACAAACATGTTGAAAATTTGGAGTTAACATACCAACGAATGCCTGAGGTATTAGGCTTTTCAACTAAATCGCCCAACCCTATAGAGAATGATAGGAATCAGGGGTGTGACTTGGGATTCTTGCCTGTGATGCTCATACCATTCCACACCTGCAGTCACTGAGAGGCATCGAGGTATGCCTTGGACTCTTGTTTAAACTTCACCCATTCTCTATATCACACCCATCTCACCATATTTCCTAATGAAATGGGTGCGCATAAGGGCCAAAGACCCCAAGGAACACGTGACACTTGTCAGTCTCTGCAGAGTGGGGTGTGGTGAAATGGCATGGCCGTTATGCCTGACGACCCAAACGCACACCCCAATGCCTGTCACTCTCTGCAGGGTGGTGGTGGGGTTGGCTTCAGTTCAATACTTCACTGCCATTCCTATTACGCAGCTCTGTAACTTCTACACTACCACTGCCAATGCCAGCAAGCAAACATTCGGCATTGACAAATGCTTGTTGTTGTTGTTATTATAGAAAAATAAAGCTGGATCTGGTTCTGTCCCCATGGGTGGGAGCACTTGGCAATTTACTGGTTGAGTTAGTGGCAAACAATACACCTTAGGGGGCAGATTGGTGGGCGGTAGGAGGTTCAGGTGAAATGGTTGTTCCATCTCACTTACAGATGAAGTAGAGCTAAAGTCCTCAGGGGTCAGTAGCTTTGGAGGTGGCACACCTTGAGGACCAGGGAACTGTGTCCATAACTTGCCAAAGGTTTCTTCACCTGGGCTACACTGACACAGTGGGTGAGTTCAAAATTTTCAACAAGCGGTACTTCCTTGCCATGGAGCACAACTGTAAGGTGCCTCTCCCATCCTTTTACCAAGGGCTCTTCTTGTTCAGCTGAAGGCATCAACAGTCTTTCCCCACTTTCGGGGACCACGGGGTGGAAGTAGTCATTGGGCATAATGCCTTGAATCATAGCACCAACTACATACTGGTATAAGCTCTATCTCTGATCCCGTATAGCTACACAACATGCACTCTCGAGAGGGAACTGATTTCTTCACAATCTCACAGAGCCATTTGAACAACTTTAGGGGTGCCTTGACTTCTCTTTCTGAGGGGTTCTCCACCATTTTAGGCATTGGCTTTACTCGTTCACTCCCTAAAACAACAGCAAATAAATAAAATTTCACCACTTGGCAGTCTGACTCTTTTGCTATGCTTTTTCCTCTTCCCACTTGTGCCTTAGATGGTTTCACGCACCAACATTAATCAAGATTAACTCTGCACTAGGCCTCAAGTTGTAAGAGGGAGGTAATAATCCTTCTTTACAAGACACTGGTTAGGCCCCATCTGGAGTACTGCATGCAGTAGTGGTGGCCACACCTGCACAAGGACATTAACAAAATGGAGGCAGTCCAGAGAAGGGCAACCAAAATGGTGCAGGGACTGCATTAGAAAACATATGAGGACAGATTAACAGAGTTCAATATGCATACTCTAGAGCAAAGGAGGAAGAGAGGTGATATGATTGAAACATTCAAACATCTTAAGGGCATTAACAAGGTGAAAGAGTCTAACATGTTTCAATATAAGAAAAATAGCAGGACAAGAGGACACAGCATGAGATTAGAGGGAGGCCAATTAAGGGGTAATGTGAGGAGGTTCTTTTTCACAGAAAGGGTGGTGGATGCAAGGAGCAGCCTACCTCAGGAAGTGGTGGATAAGAATACAGTGGGGGCTTCAAACAGGCATGGGATAGGCATAAGGGAGCAATACAGATGAGTATGACTAGATAGGCCATTGACAGAGTAAAAGCCTATAGCACATTCATAAGATAGAAAAAGAAATGGGCAGACTGGATGGGCCTTGCGGTCTTTACCTGCCATCAACTGCTATGTTTATATGTTTCTTCTCTTTCTATCCAGTAGAATAAATAAAAGCACTTACTGTGAGGTAGTTCGAAGAAAGATCGGGTGTGCTAACACAGATCACACCAATGGGCACAAATATAGCTAAAGAAACACTTCACTTTTTAACCCTTAGAAGAATGTGGGCATATATATATGTCCCGAATCTATATACGTTCAAACATATTCAGCACTCAAAGAGTTAAAATAAGAAATCGTGCTTGGTAAATAGCTACTACCTCTTCAGTGATCACAATCTCCTCCTAACAGGCACACTTCAGCGGGATAGTGAGCAATCTTCAACCACATCCCCTTTTAACATGGTGGTCCAATCCCTTAGCATGGACTGCAGTTGATTTCCATCTGTTAGCATATTCCTCACATGTCCAGGGAACAGGTCCCCTTTTTTCAATCCCACAAGATGTGAAACTCTACAGTTTGGTGTAAAATTCCTCAGCTTCTCCCAGCACCATTTTGCAATTGTGTTTTCAACAGTATAAAGTCCAGAACAGTTCATAACCATCCCATCACCCATCACCACTGTGGGTTCAATTTGTTGCAGGGGAGCACCCCAAATCCCAGACAAGCCCCCATTTGTAGCCCACCCCCTCCCCAGTGTCTAGGGGTATGTAGATGTTACTGTTCATGGGAAGGGGGGACCACAACAGAAACTGCAAAGCTGACTTCACTTCTCAGTTCCAGACTGCAGCCCCAAACTCAGCCCTCTGACGCTCTTCTTACTACTGATGGCATATACCTTAGGAGCAGTACATCTCCAACTCTCCTCAATGCCTTCAACTAAATCTGCCTCTTGGCCGCCATCCCTCCCAGAGGCTTAAAGACTAGTGGTGGATCCCACTGTGACTGTGAAATCCCAATTGGCTCTCATCATTCAAGGCTCAGCTTACATTCTGAACATGTTTGAATCCCCTGGCAGCAATGAGGAAGCAACCGGGAACTCTCTGACTGAATCTGGTCATTTACACCCCCTACCGGGGTCTCACAATCAGCACCCTCCACCATGTCCTCACTGGGCTTTGATGGACCTCCCTGTCTCAGAAAACAGCACAAATGGCAGTCCTGCAAGAGTGGGCAACCACCCCCATTCCCACCTTAGCACACTCTTACTCTCACAGCCCCACTCTCCCACATGGCCCAAAGGAGACACACCCCACCCAGAGGTTCTCCCAGAAAATGGCTGACCAGCTCCTTTGGAGGAAGGGAAAGTTGTAACCCATTAAAGGTTCTCAGCCCAAGGACCCTTAAAGGGAAAACAGCAGTGTGTCTTGGGGACCACTGCACTCTCTCTCTGCTGAGGGGTGTTACATAGGCATAACAAGTTATACAGGTATTGACAAAGTTTATATATCAAACTATTGATGACATAAACATACTACACTCCACTTAAATGCATCTACTGTATGCTGTATTTCAAAGCTGGTGACATGATGCTGTTTAGTTTGCAGCTATTTCTGCTACATTTTTTCTTTCCCCCAGCAGTAAACAGAGTTTAGTTTCATAACTCATAAGCTGGAAATCCTCTGTCTTTTGCCATATCTCTAGAAAACACAGTTCTCGTACACAGATGTATTTTGTACAGTAGAGAATGAAAAGCATTTCTGTTTCAATTTCACTGTGTTCACACTGAGTACAGAGTTTGGTTTCTTTAGGTTTCCAGGTTAATTTTTGCCTGCCTATTTCTATTTCTAGACTGTGGTCACTGATGCTGTGTTTGGTTAGAATTTGTCTGTGTTTAGCATTTTCAGCTGAATGCAGATAAGCAGCAATGGTGACGTTTTTGCAGAGGGATCTGTATGGGAAGCCGTTCAATTCAAAATTACAGTTTTCAGAATATAATTAATAGTGAAATGTCTATGACTAACAACAAAATGTTTACACCATAATATTGTCAGAATGACAAACATGAAAATGCGTATATCACACACTGAAATGATTATGAGATCTTCTGAAATGGGGATGACCTATACCAAAATGTGTATGACACATACCAAACTGCATATGGCATACACCAAAATGGATATGACATGCACCAAGATAGAAATAACACTTATTAAAATAAGTATGACATATATCAAAATGGCTAGAACACATATTGAAACAGTAAGACGCATACCAAAATAGATACGACACATACCAAAATGGATATGACATATACAAAAATGAGTTTGGCACAAAAAGAAAAGGATATGCTGTACCAAAAAGGGTATGATGCATAAAGAAATTATTATAACACATTTTGAAATGGATATGGCCTATACTGAAATGAATATGGCACATAGTAAAATGGGTATGACATACCAAAATGTATATGAGACAAACTGGACTGGATATGGCACACACTGATATTGGTGTGACACACACTGAAATACTTATGAAACATATTGAAATGGATATGGCCTATACCGAAATGGTTATGACACATAGTAAATGGGTATGATATAACGAAATGGGTATGACATACCCGGAAATGGATATGACACACATCAAAAATGGTATGATGCATGCTGAAATAATAGTGACACATATCGAAATGGATATGACCTATACTGGAATAGCTATAGCACATAGCAAAATGGGTATTATATACCGAAATGGGTATGAGACACACCAAAATGGGTTTGATACTAAGCAAAATGGATATGACACACACTGAAAATGGTATGACACATGCTGAAATCATAATGACACATATCAAAATGGATATGACCTATACTGGAATGGCTATAACACATAGCAAATGGGTATTATATACTGAAATAGGTATGAGACAAACTTAATTGGTTATGGCACACTCTAAAATTATTGTGATGCACACTGAAATAGTTATGACACACAGCTAAATGGATATGACCCATACTGAAATGGATATGACACATAGCAAAATGGGTATGACATACCGAAATGGTTATGACATACACCACAATTGTTATAGCACAAACTGACATGGATATGACACACACTGACATGGGTATAACAAATACTGAATTATGACAAATACCAAAATGGACATGTCACATCTTGAAATGGGTATGACATTTATCAAAATGGGTAAGACACACAACAAAATGGGTATGACAAAAAAACAAAATGTATGCGACATGCACCAATATAGGTATGATACATGCTGAAACAATTATGACATACACCAAAAATGGATATGACACAAACTGAAATGGTTATGATACATACAGAAATAATTATGACATACACCAAAATGGATATGACACAAACTGAACTGGTTATGACACATGCTGAAATGGATATGACTTACTGTATACTGAAATGGTTAGACACATACTGAGATAATTATGACACTTGCCAAAATATGACATATGCCCAAATACAAAGCCCAATTCCTGCAGCAGCTGGTCAGGGAGCCCAGTAGTGGGGTAACATACTTGACATGGTCCTCACAAATGGGGATAGTGTTCAGGGAGTGGGGGTGATGGTCAGCTTAGGAGAAAGTGACTGTAACACAGTGGGCTTCAGGGTTACAGCAGGGTATGAAGCGAGTCAAACCATCATGAAGGTCATGGACTTCAGGCAAGCAGATTTTCCCAAGACGAGGGAGGTATTCTGGATTGAAATGAAGTGGATGGAGGAGATGGGGGGTGAGAAACAATGGAATAAGATCAAGTGGGCCTACTTAAAGCCACAGAGAGCTATAGGAGGGAGGGAGGTGAGAAACAGCAAAAGAAGGAGGAGCCGCTGTGGTTCAACAGGGAAGTGAGGGGGCAATAGGGGAGAAGAAAAGGGCTTTCAGAGAATATGACGACACAGGGAAAGGACAATATGGAAACTTACAAGGAGAAACTGAGGGTGGCAGGGCAGAGGATTAGGAAGGCAAAAGCAGAAACAGAGGAGTAAATTGTTAGGCAGGCCAAAAGGAAGGACAAGACTTTTTTTCCGATACATTGGGGAAAAGAGGAAAGCAAGGCAGGGAATATTAAGGGCAAATGGTGAGGGGAGATTACTGGTGGAAGGGGATTTTGAGAAGGCTGAAGTGCTCAATACATGCGTCATCTCAGTCTTCACAATAGAGGATGAAGAAGGAGACCAGTGCTAGGGGGAAGGGGGGGATGTAGGAGTGGAACCTAGTCTAGTCTAGTCAGTGAGGGCAGGGTAAGGGAGGAATTGGGTACATTGAGGGTAGACAAAGCTATGGGCCCAGATGCCCTGGGCAAGATTATTTACCTTGTCCTTAGATACAGTACAGGGTGGGTGCCAGAGGACTGGAAGAGGGCTGACGTGGTGCCACTTCATAAAAGTGGCAGCAGGGAGGAGACTGGCAATTATTGTCCAGTCAGTTTCACATTGGTAGTGGGTAAGGTGATGGAGGCAATATTGAAAAAAAGGGTGGTTAATTACTTGGAAGATCAGGGGCTGCAGGATATCCATCAGCATGGCTTCAGTCAGGGGTGGTCATGTCAGACGAACCTGATCGAGTTCTTCGATGGGGTGACAAGGGTGATTGATTAGTGGGGGGCAGTGGACATGGTCTTACTGGACTTTGGTAAGGCCTTTGACATGGTGCCCCACAGAAGATTGCTTAATAAGCTGGAGACTTTGGGAGCGGGACATAAAATAGCAAGGTAGGTGGCGAGCTGGCTGACGAGTAGAAGCCAGAGGGTGGTGGTCAATGGGGTGCATTCTGGGGAAGTAGAGGTGATGAGTAGGGTCCCCCAGGGTTCAGTGCTGAGGCCTATTCTGTTTAAGATCGGGGCTGCAGGGGACGGTCTACCTTTTTGCAGATGACACGGAAATCTGCAATGGGGTGTACACCCCAGAGGGCGTGAAAGCTATGAAGAAAGATCTAAGGTTGCCGAAAGGCTGGTCAAAAACATGGCAACTGAAATTCAATGCTAAAAAATGCAGAGATGCATGTGGGACAGAAGACTCCATAAACCACATACACACTGGGGGGTGCAGAAATGGTTGCATCTGAGCTGGAAAAGGATTTAGGGATTATAATCACTGACAACATTAAGGTAGGGACCCAATGCAGCAAGGTGGTGGGCAAAGTGAACAGAACGCTGGTGTACAAAGGAAGGGGAAAACTAGTAGAAAAAGGGAGGTGCTAATGCCACTCTACAGTTCCATGTTGAGGCCACATCATGAGCATGTAGATCAGTTCTGGAGACCCCAGCTATGCAAGGACATAGATGGCATGGAAAGGGTACAGAGAAGGGCCATAAAAATGGGGCATGGGTTAGTGGGAAGTCATATGAGCAGAGGTTGAGGGTGTTGAATTTGTACCCACTGAACACCAGAAAGAAGATGGGGAAAAGATAGAAACATTCAAATATATGAAGGGGGTCAATAAAGTGGGGGAGAGCTTATTCTCGGGGAAGGTAGATGCAGAGACTAGAGTACATGGACTGAGGGTGGAGGGGGATAGATTTAGGGGAAACATTAGGGGCATTACTTCACTGAGACGGTGGTGGCACCCTGGAACAGTCTGCTGGAGGAGGTGGTGGTGCAGGCCAAAACAGTGGAGGGATTCAAGATGGCATGGGACAAAAACATGGGGTGACAAGGGGAGGATTGTGGAATCTGTGGAGGGGGGGGCAAGCAAAGAGGGAAGGTATAACACATTTTAATATGAATATGGAACTTTCTGAAATAGATACGACCCATGTAGAAATGCATACAGTATAACACATACCGAAAATCAATAAGAAAATACTACAATGCATATAATACATACCAGAATGAATAAAACACACACTGAAATGGATAAAACACATACCAAAATGATTATCACATATACCTAAATCATTAAGATACTTAAATTATTATAATGTATACCAAAATGAATATGACGCATACTGAATTGTAAATTATATTAATTTACTATTTTGATACTCTTGCTGAATGTGTACTGTAGTAAATAAATAAAATGGTTATGAAGCACTGAAAACAAAATTATATATTAAACTGTATATGTTTGTAACCCCCCTGCAAATGGGGGTTCCCAAAAGTCTTCCAGGAGCTTGCCTAAGTGCTCCCTGCCTAGCTGGTGTTCGGCTAGACGCCATTTAAATGTGGGCGCTGTGCGTGTTTTCAGAGCCTCCACGTACTGTCTCTTTAAGAGCTGTCTGCTTGCAGACATAATTAGTTTGTATGGGGGGACTGTGTGTTTTAATGCCCGAATCCCGCCCGGGCTGTGGTCTAAGTGCTCCATTTCTGCAGTCGCTAAGAGCGCAGAGGGAGTCCACTTGAAAGCTGTAACTAGTTCTGGGGGGAAATGTAAAATGTTAGTAAAAATGCAGTTTGTCTAACCAGCCTTTCTTGCAGCTCGAATTTTTTCTGTTTAGCCCCACCATTTTGGACTTGAACTGCCAAATTGGACCAATCAGGATGGGGGGGGGGTCTTTAAACTGGAGCCTGCTGTGGGCGAATCAGAACTTGGACTCTCATCTGGAGCAAGGCGGCTGTATGGCAGGTGCTTCTGGGAATTGTAGTTTGGACCTTGGCACCTTTTTGCACCAAAAGAGGGAGCTCTGTTGTGATTGACAGCTGAACTAACCAATCAAACTTGTGTGAATCCAAAGGAAATGCCCTGAACTGTTGCTGGCATGCCTGATCCGAGGTGACAGTGAAGAGAGAAGGAGACCTGTTGTTTGAGCGGCGAGTAGTTCGTGCGGGAAGCACGTGTGTAGGCCCCCAAGTTGGTCTGCAGCTGTTAGTACTTTTAAATCGGACTAAATCTGAGCTTTTGGAGGAGGAAGAAGAAGCAGAAGTGTGGGAACCAGGCTTAACCTGTAGAAGACCGAAGATTTTGCTAAAGTGCGATCGGCCTGTCAGGAAAGCTGCTGTGAGTGCTCCTGGGTTTTTTGCACTGTTTTGCGATCGGTGGCGCAGCCTGTCTGGTATAGTAATCTCCTTTACATAGGCTGGCAGTATAGCTGGCAGTATAGCCTAGAGGTTAGAGGAACGAGGTGTGAACAAGCTTGATACATCCAGCAGACCAGACCTGAGTTTGATTCTCACAACCTCCACTTGCATACTGTGTGACTCTGAGCAAGTCACTTAACCGCCCAGTGCTCCCAGGTCACCCCTGAAAACAGGCACTTGTGCCTAGTGGGCCTTACCTGGTTACCAAAGACTAAAAATAAAATATGAATATGCCTAGTGCTTGTGGGGGATCATGATTTCATTTCCCCTTTACTGTGAATTGTGTGCTGAAGCTGGAAGCAGAACTCAGTTCAATCAGACTGAATCTGCCTGCTATCAAAAGCAGTCGGGCCCTGTCTCGAGGGCCTTGTCTCCATGCCCTGCTCTTCTGGCAATCCAGAACAACCAACATCCATCCGGTTCTCTGCTTGGGGTATCGTGAGTACAAATCAGGGTAGCTCCCTGCACCTTTCATTTAATCAAAGTGTGTCAACTGATTGCTGTGTGTTTTCTTTCCACGGACTGAGCCATCCAGCTCAGGATTACAATTGTGTGGTGTGCGTGTATTTTCTCCTTGCAGGGCCCCATCCATTTGCACCAGCCAGCCAGCCAACCCCGGGCAATGGACCTGGCTAGCCCCCCCCCCCATCCTGGGTACCCAGAGAGTGCGACATTTGGGCCCTAAATTGCATGCACAGTACTGTGATTTGTGTGGTTACTGTCAATCAACCTGATTTTCCCCCCTTCCTTGTTACTGCCCCTGAATAAATCAGATTTGTTGTTGTTGAATTATATTCTGTCTGTGGTGTCTGTACATATAGAACCAGCACTGCATTGTGGTGGTGTGCATTACCTAACCTTATTTTACAGGGGGTCCTCAGAGATGTGCTGCAGAATCAGTACTGAGGGTAAGTGGGTACTGTATGTGTAATAAGTGTGCATTTGTGGGGTATTGGGAAGGTAACTCTCATGTACTGTGTGGGCCACTAGTGGGAACAAAGGGGGGGTCACAGTGTCCCACAGGGCTGTACCCAAGCTAGTTTAACCACTACCAACCCTGACCTCTGGGTGGAGGCACCCTTCACTGGACCTAGGCCCCTTAACATGTCACTAGCCATACAGGCAGGGGTAGTAGCCCTTGGGATAGTGCCACCTAAGGGTTACATGTTGTACACTGAAATGAGCATACAGCAGACTGAATTGTTGCCAAATTTGCAAGGCATAGACTGAATAGAGTGTAACATATGCCAAGGTGTCGATACAGCAAACTGAAATGTTGCGATACATCAAGATGAGTATGAAACATACTGAAGTGAGTGTAATACACAGTGAAAATCACATGGCTTGTGTAACCAATCAGAGTGCAGTATCACCCCCTGAGATTCTGTAGGACTCCAGCAGTTCCTGTTCAGCTCCACTGTAGGTAAGAGCTCCTTAAATTGTGTGACTAAGGAAGGAATATGCACAATGTGTATTATTAAATTGTTCATCTGACATGACCACCCCTGACTGAAGCCATGTTGATGGATATCCTGTAGCTGCTGATCTTCCAAGTAACTAACCACCCTCTTTTTCAGTATCGCCTCCATCACCTTACCCACTACCGATGTGAGGCTGACTGGGCAATAATTGCCAGCTTCCTCCCTGCTGCCACTTTTATGAAGTGGCACCATGTGAGCCCTCTTCCAGTCCTCTGGCACCCACCCTGTACTGTATCTAAGGACAAGTTAAATAATCTTGCTAGTGGTGACACCAGTTGATTCCTTAGCTCCCGGAGCACCCTAGGGTGCAGGGCGTCTGGGCCCATAGCCTTGTCTACCCTCAACTCACCCAATTCCTCCCTTATCCTGCCCTCACTGATTGGACTAGGTTCCACCCCTACATCCCCCCTTCTCCCCTAACACTGGTCCCCTTCCTTCACCCTCTATTGTGAAGACTGAGTATTTATTGAACACTTCAGCCTTAGAAACATAGAAACATAGAATTTGATGGCAGATAAGGACCGCTTGGCCCAACCAGTCTGCCCATTTCCCTACCTACTGGATAAGCTGCAGATCCTAGTTAACCAGCAGCCTACTTCTTCCTACCCCCATCCCCCAGAATTGCCTTATGACTATCCCATTCATGCTTGAATTCCCCCACTGATTTTGACTCCACAACCTCCTCCGGAAGGCCGTTCCATGCATCCACAACCCTCTCTGTGAAAAAATACTTCCTTAAATTACCTCTGAGCCGCCCCTCTATCTTCAAATTGTGCCCTCTTGTTCTTGCACACCTCTTTTTTTGAAAGATGCTACCCTCTTGGACTTTGTTGATTCCCTTGAGGTACTTGAAAGTTTCTATCATGTCCCCCTCTCCCTCCTTTCCTCGAGGCTATACATATTAAGCTCCTTAAGTCTCTCTTCATATGACTTCTGGTGCAGACCCTGCACCATTTTAGTTGCCCTCCTCTGGACAGCTTCCATCCTGTCTATGTCTTTCCGGAGACTGGGTCTCCAGAACTGCACACAGTACTCCAGATGGGTCTCACCAGCTGTCTGTACAGAGGGATAATAACTTCCTGTTTCTACTGGTGATGCCTCTCCCTATGCATCCCAGTATCCCCTAACCCTCCTTGCTGCCCTCTCACATTGCTTGCCTATCTTTAGGTCATCTGATATGACTACCCCCAGGTCCCTTTCCATTCTTGTTGTTGTTAGTATCTCACCCCCATTGTGTACTCTTCCCTGGGTTTTGTTTCCCAGGTGCATTACCTTGCACTTCTTAGCATTGAATCTAAGCTGCCATACATTTGACCATTCCTCTAACCTTGCCAAGTCCCTTCTCATCCTTTCCACCCCACCCTGTGCATCAACTCTGTTGCAGATCTTAGTGTCATCTGCAAAGAGACATACTTTCCTTCCAGTCCTTCTGCAATGTACGCTTATAAAGACATTGAAGGACCGGATCCTAATACTGAACCCTCGGTGCCCACTAGTAACCCTCCTTTCTTCTGGGTGGACTCCATTTACTATAACTCTCTGTGTCCTATTCTCCAGCCAATTCTTTACCCAGGCTGTCATCTTGGGACCCACTCCCAGGCTGGCTAACTTGTATATTAATCTTTTGTGTGGGACTGTGTCAAATGCCTTGCTAAAGTCTAGGTAGGCCATGTCCACAGCCCTCCTGATCTACTACTTTGGTCACCCAGTCAAAGAAATCTATCAGATTAGTCTGGCATGACCTTCCCGCTGTGAATCCATGCTGCCTAGGGTCCTGTGCCCTCTGGCCTCTAGATACTCGACAATTCTTTCCTTTAGAAGTGATTCCATCATTTTCCTATCACTGAGGTTAAACTAACAGGTCTATAGTTTCCTGCTTCTGCCTTGCTCCCACTTTTGTGAAGGGAATCACATCTGCCCTCCTCCAGTCCTCGGGTACCACCCATCCTCCCATGATTTGTTAAAAGGGTAGTCAGTGGTGTCACTAGTTCTATCCTTAGTTCTTTTAGAATTCTGGGATGAATCCCATCAGGCCCCCTTGCTTTGTCCACCTTCAGTTTTAAGAGTTCTTTCAGAACCCTTTCTTCTGTAAATGGGCATGTATCAACTTCTGTATCCAGAGTGTTACTACCGTTTGTTTATGTATCTCCCCCTCTTCCTTCGTAAATACTGAGCAAAAATATTTGTTTAGTATCTCTGCCTTTTCACAGTCTCCCTATGCACCCTCCCTCCCTTTATTAAGCCTCACTATCCCTCCCTTGGTCTTCCTTCGCTCCTGATGTACCTATAAAAGGTTTTATCCCCCTTCTTAACTGAGTTGGCTATCTTTTCCTCGGTTTGGGCCTTTGCTGTTCTGACTGCCTTCCCAGCCTCCTTTTGCTTTAACTGATACAGTTCTCTGTCCTGCTCCTTCTGCGATTCCTTGTACTTCCTGAATGCTTTCTTTTTCTCTTGAACCTCCACTGCCACTTCCTTTGAGAACCATAGTGGTTTCTTACATCGTCTTGTTTTGTTTATTTGCTTCACACAAAGGCCTGTTACCTCTGTGATGGCAGTTTTTATTATTCCCCATTGTTCTTCCACCCCTCCTTCCTGCCCATTTGCTAGTGCATTCCTTAGGCACTCACCCATTATGGCAAAGTCAGCCCTCCTAAAGTCCAGTACTTTTGTCTTTGTATGGCTTGACTCTATTACTGTGTTTATTGTGAACCATACTGTTTGATGGTCGCTAGTTCCCAGATGGCTACCCACTTCTACATCTGTGATCCTCTCTCCATCTCCATTTGAGAGTATCAAGTCTAATATTGCTCCCTCTCGAGTGGGCTCCAGTACTAGTTGTCTAAGGCATGCCCCCTGTAGGGCATCTAGAATAACTGCACTCTTCGAAGTGGCAGCTGCAACTGCACTCCAGTTAACATCTGGCATATTCAGATCACCCATCAGCAGTATCTCCCCTTTTTCTGCCATTCTAAGTATACTTTCTATCATTTCCTTGTCCATTTCCTCCCCCTGGAAGAGGGTCTGTATCTAACCCTGTGCAGATTGTGGTGCCATTGCCTGTCTCCAAATTTACCCACAGTGCTTCTTCTCCTCCTTGTTTACCCTTTTGTTCTGTTGCTTTTTATTCCTTCCTTTATGTAAAGAACTACTCCTCCTCCTCTTTTACCCTCCTGTCCCTCCTGTAGATAGTGTATCCTGGTATGTTTACGTCCCAGTCATGGTTTTTGTGTACCATGTTTCTGTGACTGCCACGATATCCAGATGTTCCTCCTCCATCAAGGCCACTAATTCAGGAAGCTTGTTACCTAGACTACGGGCATTGGTACTCATTGCTCTCCATTTTTTGATGGCTTTACCTTCTGTTGCAGCATCCCCCACTGACCATTCTACCTCGGTCTTTTTCTCATTTAGTACCCTGTTTTGTAGGGAGAGGCTGGGATTTTTCTGCTGCTTGTCAGTGCCTTCCCCTTTGACTAGTTTAAAAGCTTGCCAATGAGCATTTAAACTGATTGCTCAAAAGACTTGTTCCCTTCCTGGACAGATGCAGACCATCCTGCCAGTATAGGCTGTTGTCCCTCCAGGTGGAACCCCAGTCCCCAATGAAGCCAAACCCCTGTGCTCCACACCATTTTTTCAACCATTCATTAAACTGCATGGTGCCAATTACCCTCGCCTCACCCATGCCTTTGACAGGCAGCACCTCTGAGAAGGATACTGTGTGTGCTACTTGTCTTAGGCCCCTCCCCAACTCTGCAATGTCCTCCTGCACTGCTTTAACCTCATGATGAGCCAAGTCATTTGTCCCTAGGTGGACAATTACGTCCAGCTCAGAATCCCTTGCAGCTGTTGTCGTGATCCTGAGGATGCGCTTCCTGTCCCTCCAAGCCATGGCACCAGGCAGGCACCTTACTTCAGTTTTCCCAGCTCCTCCAGTTCTATCCCCCTAATAATTGAGTCCCCCACCAGGAGCTGCTTCCTTTCCTTGTGGTGTCCTCTGCCTCCTTCCTGTGGGCCTCCCTTGTGACAGCTGTCCTCAGCCTCCTTAGTCTCCTCTGTGGGTGCATCCATAGGGGAGCTATGCTCCCCCAGAATGGTGTATGGATTGTGGAGTGGAACAACTGACTGGGTGTGCCTCCGTTCCACCATCCTCACCCTTCCTGAGCCCACTGTGGTCCAACTGCTGTGTTTTCTTTGCAATCTCTGAGGTAGTGGTGGTGGCTGTGGTGCTCCCTGGATGGGGGAGGTTCCCTTCCTACTGTCCAGTGTGGCCTGGGGGAAGGTTCCCATACTACTGTCCAGTGTGGCCTGAAGACGGGCAACTTCCTCCCTCAGGGCAGAGAGTTGCCTACAAATAGGGCAGCATCTCAGCCTCCAGAAAGACTCCCGGAAGACTGCTGCCCCACAGCCATTACATTGCACTACTCCCCACATTTTTTTTTTTGTGTGTGTGTGATTGGTTTGTAATATAGAAATATATATTTATAATATACAATGTGTATGCTTATATTGTCAGTGCAGTGTGCTAAAGAGGATATGACAGTGACATGCACCTTGCACTCTTGAGGAAATGATGTCAGAACCCCAGGTATAAAGGAACTATTTCCAGGGGTGGGTGGGGTGAGGGGTGGGAAGGGGTTGGGCCTAAACTGTGCCCTCACAAAACAATCAGCTAAAAGCTCTGACCCACTGCTGCAATGAGTGCCTTCCTGTCAGCAAGATGCCCTACACAACAATTTGATAGAGAAATACCCTGCTAATCAAACAGAGAAAAATTCACACATCCAAGTCAGACACAGGTAAACCTTCCCAGCCCCAAAACAGGCCTGGTGGTTTGTGCTCCGAGAGCTGTCAGCCCCAAAATAAGTCAGCTGTGCTTTAAACTCTTCCTGCACTGAAAATCTTAAGAATTGTAACAAACAAATGTAAACCCAGATCCACCACCCTCTGTTGCTTGAAAGACTGTCTTTTCCTGTTTCACACTGCAGGTTTTCTGTGACCACTCCTAACCCCAGTAACTCTGTTAAAAGAGTTTAACTATCACAAACTCCTACGCACCAGTAAATTATTTAAAATAGTTTCTGTCCCAAAATCCTAGTAGTCAATCCAGCTACCCCAAGGGACAACCAGAATGCAGTATTCAAACACTTATGAGGTTACTTCCAAGATAAGCAGAGTTTGCAAGTTTCTTTTCAACTCTCAGCCAACTGTAATTCATTTAAAAATAGTTTAACTGTCAGCAAATCCTAGTAGACAATCTAGCTACCTCCAAGGACCTACCCAAATGCAGTATTTAAATCCTTCTGAAGTTACTAACAAGATAAACAGAGTTTACAAGCCCTTCTTGGTTTAACACTAAATAAATGTGAATAAAAAGCAATTACCAAGGGTGGTTAGTTTCACCTCCCACAGAATTAAGCAAAAGTGCATGTTTGTTGCAGATATCAAGTGCAAAACAGAATTTCTCACACAGCTCGCAGTTGAAGAAAGTAGTGTCCTTCCAGCTCCAGAAAATGTGTCAAAATCCCCTTCCACCAGTAATCCCCCCTCACCATTTACCCTTAATATTCCCGGCCTTGCTTTCCTCTTTTCCCCATGTATCGAAAGAATGTCTTGTCTCCCCCCTTTGGCCTACCTAACAATTTTCTCCTCTGTTTCTGCTTTTGCCTTCCTAATCCTCTGCCCTGCCACCCTCAGTTTCTCCTTGTAAGTTTCCATATCTTCCTTCCCCTGTGTCCTCTTATATTCTCTGAAAGCCCTTTTCTTCTCCCCTATTGCCCCACTCACTTCCCTGTTGAACCACAGTGGCCTCCTCATTCTTTTGCTCTTTCTCACTTTCTCATACAGCTCTCTGTGGCTTTAAGTAGTCCCCCTTGATCTTATTCCATAGTTCCTCACCCCCCATCTCCTCCATACCCTTCATTTCAATCCAGAATACCTACCTCATCTTGGGAAAATCTGCTTGCCTGAAGTCCATGACCTTCATGATGGTTTGACTCACTTCATACCCTTCTCTAACCCTGAAGCCCACTGTGTTATAGTCACTTTCTCCTAAGCTGACCCTCACCCCCACTCCATCAACACTATCCCCATTTGTGAGGACCAGGTCAAGTATGTTACCCCACTACTGGGCTCCCTGACCAGCTGCTGCAGGAATTTTGGTATTGTATTTGGGCATATGTCATATTTTGGCAAGTGTCATAATTATTTCAGTGTATGTTATACACATTCTATTATGTGTCATATCCATTTCAGTATAGGTCATATCCATTTCACCATGTGTCATAATTATCTCAGTATGTGTCATAACCATTTCAGTTTGTGTCATATTCATTTAATGTATGTCATAATTATTTCAGTATGTGTCATAACCATTTCAGTATGTCATATCCATTTTGGTGTACGTCATAATTGTTTCAGTATGTGTCAAATCTATATTGGTGCATGTCGCATGCATTTTGTTTTTTGTCATACCCATTTTGTAGTTTGTCTTACCCATTTTGATGTATGTCATACCCATTTCAAGATGTGACATGTCCATTTTGGTATTTGTCATAATTCAGTATTTGTTATACCCATGTCAGTGTGTGTCATATCCATGTCAGTTTGTGCTATAACCATTGTGGTGTATGTCATAAGCATTTCAGTATGTCATACCCATTTTGCTATGTGTCATATCCATTTCAGTATGGGTCATACCCATTTAGTTGTATGTCATAACTATTTCAGTGTGCATCGCATCAATTTTAGAGTGTGCCATATCCAGTCAAGTTTGTCTCATATCTATTTCAGTATATAATACCATTTTTCTATGTGCTATAGCCATTCCAGTATAGGTCATATCCATTTTGATATGTGTCATTATGATTTCAGCATGTGTCATACCATTTTCAGTGTGTGTCATAATGTCAAACCCATTTCGGTGTGTGTCACACCCATTTAGGTATATAATACCCATTTTGCCATGCTTTATAGCCATTCCAGTATAGGTCATATCCATTTCGATATGTGTCATTATTATTTCAGAATGTGTCATACCATTTTTGATGTGTGTCACATCCATTTCAGTTTGTGTCAAACCCATTTTGGGGTGTGTCATACCCATTTTGTTATGTCATATGCATTTTAGTATGTGTCATAACCATTTTAGTATAGGCCATATCCATTTCAATATGTGTCATAAATACTTCGGTGTGTGTCACACTAATTTCAGTGTGTGCCATATCCAGTCCAGTTTGTCTCATACCCATTTCGGTATGTCATACTCATTTTACTATGTGTCATATCCATTTCAGTACAGGCCATATCCATTTCAAAATGTGTCATAATTATTTCTTTATGTATCATACCCTTTTTGGTACAGCATATCCTTTTCGTTTTGTGCCACACTCATCTTGGTATGTGTCATACCTATTTTGGTATGTGTCATATCTATTTTGGTATGCGTCTTACCTGTTTCAGTATGTGTCCTACTTATTTTAATAAGTGTTGTTTCTGTCTTGGTGTATGTTGTATCCATTTTTGTGTATGTCATATGCAGTTTGGTATGTGTCATACACATTTTGGTATAGTTCATTCCCATTTCAGAAGATCTCGTAACCATTTTGGTGTGTGATATACTAATTTTTATGTTTGTCATTCTGATAATATTATGCTGTAAACATTTTGTTATTAGTCGTAGACATTTCACTATTAATTATATTCTGAAAACTGTAATTTTGGATTTAACGGCTTCCCATAGATCTGTAGCATTCTAGTTTTGCTCGAGTTTTGATTTGCTGTTCCTAGTATAGAATATATATTTTTTTTTTGGATAATCTCTAGTGCTCTGGATAACTTACAGTCATGTTCAGTCTTACTTATCTCATAGTCTTTGATGTCAGTATTACTTTAATCTAAGAGCATGGACACATAGGAGTGTATTGTGGTTTGGTCAGTTTTCTGCTTTATTATGATTTAGTGCTCTGAATAGTAGAAATATTCTTCACTTTTCTGTAGATGGCACTAGAATTAAGCTATCCATTTCTGTACATTTAGTAACACAGGAAATCATCCTGATTCAGCCCTGCAGCCATTATTGGGAACATTTCTCTGAGTCTTTAGTATGTGCTTACAAAATAGAGTGTTCTTTCTCCTGGGTTTTTTGTCCCATGTTGTATAGTCTGGGTTTATTGTTGGTCCCCAAACTTCGCTCCCATATAAAATGATTGGCTGAAGTATGCTGTCAAATAATTTCACCCATAGCTTTATATGAGGGTTGGAAGAGTCAAGTTGTTTTTTTGGTAGAATAGAAGGCCCCCTTGATGCACTTATTGTTGGTAGCCAAAGTAACTATACATCAGGTTGTTATCCATTTTATTACCATTAATATGCAATTTAAGTTTATTTTGGTTATTTTTTGCCTTTTTCTGGAAGACCATCATTTTAGTCTTATTAAGGTTTACCTGGACAGTGCATGTGCTACAATATGCTTCTAAAAGATTTAGGCAGTGGCAGAGCCAGATTTGGGAGCCGGGGGTGGTGGCAAGCCAGTCAGCTGGGGGCTCCAAATGGCAGCAAGTGACAATTTGAAAATGTGGTATGGCCAGAAGCATAAACACACACACACACACACGGTTCAGAAACACCACTAAAATGTTACCCTTCCACATACCCACCTCCCCCAAAGACAAGACCATCTCCCTGTTCAGTAAGTCCCACTTTTTAGCCTTCAGCCCAGCAAAGCCATACAAATGGCCAGCCCCACAGTGCCCCCATCCACACTATGACCTATCCTCTCATATGACCAGCTACTTGCACAGCCACAGCCAGCTCCATTACACACACTGTTACCCCAACACACACACACACACACACACACACACACACACACACACACACACACACACACACCTCAGCCCCTGGCCACAGCCACCTCACCCCCACAACCAAAATAATTATATAAAGCCATTTATAAATTATAATACTCACTCACATTTTAGTGGAAGTCTGTGCACTGCAGTCTTTGCATGGAACTTGGAAGTTAGTTGGTCTGTCTGGTGATGGTCCTTCTAGTCTTAGATAGACTTTGATGGCAGATAAGGACCGCTTTCCCCACACAGTCTGCCCATTTCTCTACCCATTGGATAAGCTGCAGATCCTAATTAACCAACAGCCTACTTCCTCCTACCCCCCCACTATACTTGCCTTATGTCTGTCCCATGCATTCTTGAATTCCCCCAGTTTTTGACCCCACAACCTCCTCAGGAAGGCCATTCCATGCATCTCCCACCCTCTCTGTGAAGAAATACTTCCTCACGTTGCCCCTCAGCCATCCCCCCTGTCTTCAAACTGTGCCCCCTTGTTCTTGCGCATCTCTTTTTCTGAAAGATGCTACCCTCTTCGACTTTTTTGATTCCCTTGAGGTACTTGAAAGTTTCTATCATGTCTCTCCTCTCCCTTCTTTCCTTGATGGTATACATATTAAGCTTTTTTGGTCTCTCTTCATATGGTTTCTGTTGCAGACCCTGCACCATTTTAGTTGCCCTCCTCTGGACTGCCTCCATCCTGCCTATGTCCTTGTGGTAGGGAATGGAAGGTGAAGTAAGTAAGTAAGTAACCTGCTGTCCTTGGACCTCCTCCTGACCTGAAGCTGAAGGTAACTCAGTCTCTATGGTGAAGGAAAACTTGCCTTAGCCTGCTCTGCCCTAGGGCATCTGGGGAGTCCTGGGACTCTTAAGTTTTTAGTTCAGCTTTGGCAAGACTGTCACTTCACACTGTCTAGACTGAAGTCAAGATAGCAGGCACATCAGGTAGTCAGCAACTCGGGTCACAGGGTTGGCAAAATCAAAAATTAGCACCATGCCACTACAAAGACAGACATCAAAATGATTACACAATGATTTGGTTAGTTTAGTTCCCTTTCAGCCAGGTGCAGTGCTGCCTTTCCCACTCTTTTTTATTGCCTGGCTCACTGGCTGCCTTCAAGCATGCGTGCAGTCATCTGCGCACTACACCATCATGCAAGTCAATCAGTGCTGCTGCTATTTACAATAAGGAGGTGGGGGAGGAGTGCACAATGGCTGAGACAACCAAAGAAAACCTGTGTGTCCATTGATTGGCATAATTGACTGACAGATTTTACACAACACGGCCATCAGCCAATCATGTGTAAAGCCGACAGCTCCTTATCAGCCCTCAGCTACCTGTGGAAGACAGAGTGCAG
Source organism: Neoceratodus forsteri (assembly GCA_016271365.2). Taxonomy (NCBI): domain Eukaryota; kingdom Metazoa; phylum Chordata; order Ceratodontiformes; family Ceratodontidae; genus Neoceratodus; species Neoceratodus forsteri. The sequence continues at coordinate 157,267,504 of CM057456.1, read as the reverse complement.
CAGCTCTGTGGATAACAACTAAACTATGGTACATCCATACCCCAGCCCATTCCTGTCCTCCTCCTCATCTCTGGAGTACCTTGTCTATCTTTCCTCATTTTTAAAAAAATTTAAAAGGCTGGTTTTGATTGGGTGGACTGGAGTGTGTGGACTATTGGAGCTGGGCACACTTTGACACAGGGGCATGTCATGGGTGCGGTGGTTACAAAAAGGGATCATAGGGGCACAACTCCACACAGGAAATGGTACTGGGGAGCACCCACCCCCCTGCCCCCCGCAGCTCTGCCACTGGATGTAGGTGCTCTTGAAGGTCATGATGAGATGGTAATAATATGACTAGGTCATACTAGCCTAAATCCTGTAAAATCTGCCTAGCCTAAATCCTGTAAAACCTGACTAGTCTAAATCCTGTAAAACCTGACTAGCCTAAATCCTGTAAAACCTGCCTAGTCTAAATCCTGTAAAACCTGACTAGTCTAAATCCTGTAAAACCTGATTAGCCTAAATCCTGTAAAACTTGACTAGCCTAAATCCTGTAAAACCTGACTTCACCTAAAGAACTTTTTTGTTGGCTCAATAAAAGGTATCAAATCTCCTACTTTGCCAGGCATTTAAAACAAAATTCAACTGCTTAGTATACCTACCTGGATATCAAAAACTAACTAAATAAATACATGAACAATACAGCAGCAAATATGCCTGCTAATGTTGAGTGGAAATTATTTTAAGGTAGCAATTCATGTTATGGAGAAAGGTTGCCCCTGTACCTTTTTATCCCATTGCAGATCGCCCCTTTGCTCCTGTCTTGTAAGATGTCTTGCCCTAATTTTGAATCTGGTTTAACATTTTTATATTTGATATAATAAAGGAAGTTGCCTCTAAATATGACTGCCTCCAGGTTTGAATCAATGTTTTCAGCTGCATTTGAATACCCATTGTTTCAGAGTCTCCAAAAAAATGATTAAACAAAAAATGAATATGTACAATACTATTTGCAGATTTGCTTGAAAAGTTAAGCAAGGAGAATATCACTGCACACTATACAATATTAGAAAATAGCAACAATCAATTCCTAAACTTGATTGGCTGAGACAGGCTCCAAGCTGGGCATTTATTTTTCAATAGATGCCCAGCTAAAAATAAGAGCCAGTCCAAGCGCCTCTTCACAGAGTAACATTCTCCGATGGGTCATTTTCTAAGTGCAATAATACCCTCCAGGGTGGGCATTATTGAGAAATACCGGACCTTCCGGGGCTATAACGCCCTCTGCCTGTGGCGTCAGGCCTCATTATGCCCCTGGGTGGTCCAGTATTTCCCAATAATGCCCACCCTGTTGGGTATTATTGCTTACATAATTTAAATTGGCTGTGATTGGATCAAAGAGACAGACTACATTTAACTTGTTTTGCCCACAACTTATTGCATTGTTCACCTAATAATCCACTCACTGCTTTCTTTGAACAAAGTCAGAATTTGAAAGTTTTAAGATCAGATCATACAGTGAGCCTGACAATTCTGATACGTAAGACTACCAAATAACAAAGAGCATTTAAACAAATTGAAATCAAAATCTGGAACAATCTGCCTGACAAACTACGAAACATACAGAATGGTCAACATTTTAAAGCTTCATTAAAACAATGACTCAGGTCTGAGACACAGTGCAATTGTAGATGAACTATTTACTACTAGATGTTGGAATATTGCATGCATCCATATTATATAGAGGTATTTAAATTTGTATACATATTATTTCAAGTTAGTTGATGTTTAGCATAAGTTATTGTGTGTATATCATTATACTATTTACTTGTTTCTGCTGTTAAGAGAAGTATGTATCTTAATGTCATGAATGTCTTGTTGTTTCAACTGGGTCATGCCTGTAAAAGGGTCATGTGGCCCAGTGCTGTTTACCTGGTCAACAAATTTTAAATAAATTATTTATTTTATTTATTCAATTTTGGTAACCGGGTAGGCCCACTGAGCCCCAAAGGTCCCTTTTTCAGGGGCGACCGGGAATTAGTTACAGAAGGATACAAGTACAATAATGGAACAGGACACAGTGCATAGTAACAAAAGGGAGAATTCAAGTACATGAATAAACAGTGCTGACATTTAAATAAATAAAATAAATAAATATATTGCTCTTCTTGTGACTAAGATGAACCAGTATGCAACTGACACAGTGCTTGATCTGGGACACTGGAGACATCAGAACTAATTCTAGGCCACAAAATAAAAATATAAAAAAATAGGTAAACAAAATAGTTACTTTTCATTTTAAAGTAGCAGTGCATGTTACAGTGTAAATTCTGACCTATACCTTTTTATTCTACTGTATTTTAGACTTGTCCTCTTTCTCCTGACTTTTAAGATGACATTTCCCCCATCTGAAGTGTGCTTTAGCCCTTTTTTACATTTGAAATAATAAAAGGCGTGCTCGGCTATTCCAAGGTTTTGATCATCATCATCATTCTCTGCTGTTTTTGAGGACTCATTGTCTCATAAGATCTCAGGGAGTAGTGTCTATTGCATGCCTTTTCATCTTATTTAAATTTCAGATACTCACTTTTGCTTTTATATTTTGCAGATGCTAGCTTGTGTTATGCATGTGTGTGGGAAAGCATCACTTAGGACTGCATTGTTAGCCTACTATGCGATTGTAAGTGCCCCCCTAGGCCCCTCTTGAAAATTAGGTGAGTCCCCTAATTGTGGATTTCCTGGTGCACATAGCTTGACATAAATAAATAGTAACAACATGCAATAGAAAAAACAACAAACATGTTGCAGATTATATTATTTATTGGACTAACAAAATGTTTTATTTAGGTTAATGTTCAAGAGTTGTATTTATTGGGTCAGTGGAAACAGAGCTGATGCCATGCCAGCCATACAAGTTGGATGTTGATTCAAAAGAGAAACAAAGTAGTCTGTTTAAAAATTAAAGTGCTTCAAAGTCAATTCAGATTCATAGCAACCAGGCTGGAGGATTTCAAAATATTCCCATCACTAAGAGATACACTCAAGTGTTAAGGTATTGAATTAATCACTGCTGCAGTCCTGCTCTGATGTCAACTGCAGGGGATTCTGGGATTTGTAGCTACAGAAAATGTCAGCCTGGAAGTAAGCAAAATTAGTCTAATACAATCTACTATACTACAGTAAACAGTAAGTTAAAAAAATGTTTTTGCTTACAAAGTGTAAATTGGGACCAGACCCACATTTGGGTGGAGGGGCACTTGGTAAGGATACCACCTGTCCCTACTTTCGCAGGACAGTCCTGATTTGGGCAGCTGTGTCCTGTGAAAAAACATGAAAAATACTAAATGTCCTGACCTTATAGTACATAAGAATATTTTCAGACGTTCCTCTAAATGCTGCAAAAACTATAGTACCTTAACTAAAATACCTTAACATGATTAGAAACACTAGGGAACATCTAAAAAACTGCAACACTTAGTCTTAATTCTGATTATTTAGAGAAAAAAATCTGATTTGTTGGTTGAGGTTACATATTGTCCTGCGAAAAATCATATTTAAGTAAGAAATGTCCCACTTTGGGCTTCTTAAAAGGTGGTAACCCTAGCACTTGGTGCTGACTATTCCCCTTTAAGGAAAGGAAGAAGCAAGCTATGTCGGCCATCAAACATACTGTCTGTATATAGAGACAGCTGTTAGGATTAAAGCAATAATTCTCATGCTGTTTTTCTTAGTCACAAGAAAAGGGATGTCAAACACTGATGTTCAAAAGCCACTGATACATACTACTAATGATATTAACCTGGGAATAACCACATTAAAAGGAGTGCTCATTTTATTATTTTTAAATATAAAAACTGAATTAAGGAAAAGGGGCATTTTACAAATTGGGAGAAAATGGTAATCTAAAATAGGAATAAAAAAGTTACTGGCACAAAATTTTCACTATATGTACTGCTGTTTTCAAGACTCCTGTTTCATTCCAGTATCTCCACCTATGTTTGAATGGCTTGCTCTCACTGTCAGCACCAAAATCCTATGTATGACTGCCTGTTTTGTTTGTTTTTGTTTTGTATCATGCCATGGTTGTGCCTGAACAGAGGCATTCAACTGCCTTGTCGTGCACCTACCAGGTCACTAAATAATACATAATTAAATAAATGAATCAAGACTTACAACCCTACCAGCCAGCAGGCACATTGCTAGTGCTACCACTTGTGACTCTGATGACCCAGGTTCAAGAACGAGCCAGGGGCATCAGAGGGCCAGCGGTGGGGGGTGAGCATCTGCAGGATTGCTGTCCTCCTCTGTGGACAGTGGGCTGTTGTGTTTGGTGAACACTTGACCTCTAGCAGTGGCTAGAGGAGAGGAAGCCTGGGGGAGTGTACATTGTGGTACATGGATGTCATTGACCGTTCACTACCATGGGGGAAAACAGAAAGTGAAAAAAAAGCTTTAGCCTCCTGCTCCCTGCTGCTTGAAGCCCAGAGCAACTGGCCAGAACTCCATGAATCTCGGTCTGTCCCCCTCACCACCACGGGTATCCCCACCAAGGAGGGTAAGCCACAGGACAGCACCTAAACAGGTAAGCCTGGGGGAACAGCAGTTCAGAGTGGGGATATCTCATGTGGGCAGAGGTGGGGTACATCCCTGCAGGCCTGAAAGGAGCATAAATAGAATTTAAGAAGAAAGACTTAACCCCCCCTTACTTTTACTGTTTAGTAACAATTCTTCTTGTATGCTTCAGCTATGATTTGTTAAATTATTTGTATTGTTAGTTTTACTGGTACAGAGTCAGCTCTTTAGACCCATTCTTTACTGGTTGCAGTTGACTGTATCACAGCTTTCTGAATGTTCTATTATTTCAGTGTCACCATTTCGCTCTACTGAGTGAATAGCACTGGATTACAGAACTGACATCCTAAAATGTCTAGAAAACCTAAAAACAGACAAGGGTTAAGAGGGTGACTATTATGTCAACTCACTGGCAGTAGAAACAAGAGTGTATTTAAAGGTACATGTACCGAAAATGGTTTCCAATTGCTTTTAAAGGCTCTCTGTGTGCACCCAATGAATGCTACAGTTGTATGGATTGTAAAGGACTTTGGTATTGAGAGTGGATGTATGCTCAGTACTAGCTAAAACTATAATTTCATACTAACATACTAATTGCCAGCAGATTAGGCCTCATGGTCTATCGAGTCTGCTTGAACCTCAGGTCCCTTGTTGGGAACCAAGACCCCTCCCTTGTGTTCTGATACTTCACCTTTCTGTATCTGTCCCACCCTTTCCTGAAGCCCTCCACCGTGGAAATCTGGACCAGCTCACCAGGCAGTGCATTCCAAGGTTCCACCACCCACTCAGTGAAAAACCTTCTCCTCTTTTCCCCCTCATCCTTCCACCTTCCAACTTCAACCCACATCCTCTGGTGATACCTCCCTCCTTTAGTCTAAAGTTCCCCTCCATGTTTACCCTATTTATTCCCTTGAGGTACTTGAAGACCTCGATCTTGTCCCCCCATCTCTCCTCTCCTCCAATGAGAACAGATCGAGCTCCTCAAGTCTGTCCTTATAAGTCAACTCCCCCAGTCCTTGAATCATCCTGGTAGCCCTCCTCTGTACCCTCTCCAGGAGCTGTATGTCCCTCTTCAGGTACGGTCTCCAGTACTGTACACAGTACTTGAGATGTGGTCTAACCAGTCCATTGTACAGTGACAGGATCACTTCCCTGCTCCTAGAGGTGATCCCCCTTACAATGCATCCCAACATACTGTTTGCTTTGCTAGCCACTGTCCTGCACTGCTCAGAGTTATTCATACATGCATCCACCATGACCCCTAGGTCTTTTTCTTGAGCTGTGGCCTCCAGCACCTCCCCTCCCAGGGTGTACCTGTGTTTAGGGTTTCCCCACCCAAGATGTAACACCTTGTACTTGGTGGTATTGAAATTTAATTTCCATCTTTGAGCCCACCATTCCAGGGTGTCCAGGTCCCCTTTCAAGGCCAACCTCCCCTCTTCCACCTCAACTACTGCTTCCATCGTGGAGTCATCAGTGAAGAGACTCATCTCACACCCTATACCCACCCTGATGTCAGATATGTAAGCATTAAACAGGATCGAACCCAGGACCGAACCCTGTAGTACACTACTACCGACCTCTCTAGGGTTCGAGAGCTCCCCACCAACCACTACTCTCTGTGAGTGTCCAGCTAGCCAGTTTCCTATCCATCTGACCATCAAAGGGCCCACTCCCAACCCCGTCAATTTTTCCACCAGTCCATTGTGGGGGACCAAGTCAAATGCCTTGCTGAAGTCCAAGAATAGTACATCCACAGGCTTCCCCCAGTCCAGTTCTGATGTTACCCATTCAAAGAACTCAACAAGGTTGGTTTGACATTATCTATCTGGCACAAACCCATGTTGTCGGCTATCCAGCCCTCCCTCCTCCTCCAAGAACACCCCCAATCGTTCCTTCAGTATACTCTCCATTAATTTTCCCACCACCGAGGTCAAACTTATGGGTCTATAGTTACCTGGTACTTCCCTCGACCCCCTTTCATGGATTGGCACCACATGCACCTCACGCCAATCCCTAGGAACCCTCCCTGTCTCAAGCAACCTGTTGGACAGCTCCGCCAGGGGTGTGGCCAGTATGTCCACCAACTCTCATAGTACTCTTGGATGAATGCCATCCGGCCCAGGAGATTTATCTTTCTTCAGTGCCTTAAGGACTTGCCACATCCATTCAGTGATGATAGCATCATCCGTCCCCCCACCCCCACCTTGCTGACCTTTCTATCCTTGTCCTGGCGTGAATCCCCAGGGATGCCTCTACCTCCGTTATGCACCATATCTGTTGCTCCCCCAAACCCACACACTACCACTTCTTTCCCCCTCATGCCTTGCTTTCTAAATATCCCATCCCCCTCCCTAGTGAACACTGAGGCGAAGTACTCATTTAATACCTCTGCCTTCTCCCTTGCCTCTTCCACCCACCCTCCATCTGATCTCAATCTGCCAAGATGGCCCTTAGTTTTTCTCCACTCCCCAATGTACCAGAAAAATCCCTTTTCCCCTCCCCAAATCCCCTGCACCAGCCGCTGCTCTATACTGGACTTTGCCCCCCCCCCGCACCATCTGGGTGACTTTTCTAGATGCAAGATAGTACGTTTCCATTTCCCTTTCCCCTCTCGATGTTTTGTATTCTTTGTAGGTGGCCTTCTTCTCCCTGACAGCTACCTGAACTTCACTGGTCCACTAGCATGGTTTATATGACCTTGCTCCCTTACGCTTCATCTTAGCGCAGGTCCTGACTGCCTCATAAAGTCCCCATTTTATGACCTCTCAACCCTTTTCCATGTCTGTCATTATTGTAATACCCTTCAAGTGATCCTTGAGAATATTTCCCATGCCCATAAAGTCTGCTTTCCTGAAATCCATGGCCAGTGTCCTAGATCTCTCCCCCCCATGCTAATTTGAAATCAGACAGTATCGTGGTCGCTACCAGTTGGGGATCCTCTACAACCAGGTCCGTTACCGGAACCCCATCCACCAGAACCACATTCAGGACATATCCTTCCCTCGTGGGCTCCATCACATGCTGTGTTAAGAACACATCCTGGAAGCCATCCAGCACCCTCTGCTCCTTGGCCACCTTGGAGGACATGGTTCCCCAGTTTGTACCTGGCATATTAGGGTCCCAGATCAACACCATTCTCTCCCCTTTTGGTCCGCACTGGGCAATAATGTTGTCCAGCAAACCATCCTTCAGGACATCACCCATCCCGGGAGGCCTATGTACTACACCCAGCTTGACCTTACCTCCTGCCAGGGTTCGTAGGGTGACCCATAAGACCTCCACGTTTCCCTCTGCCTCTTCTACCCTAGTATTTTCTATGCCCTCTCTGATGTACATAGCTACTCCTCCCCCTCTGCCCTCCTTTCTATCCTTCCTAAACATAATGTACCCCTTACGTTTATAATTAAATAAATGAATCAAGACTTACATGGTCATGGTTTTTGTTGGCCCATGTTTCCATGACCACTGCCACATCCATCCCCACCCCTCGAATAGCAAGGCCTGGAACTCTGGTAGCTTGTTTCCCAAGCTCCTAGCATTTACAAACACCACCCCCCCCCGTCCCTGATCCTCTTTGTGAAACCACCTGGGTTTCTTGTGCCTCAACCCCTTCAGCTCCTCCTGGAACCTCCTCCCCAGTCTGTTTCCCCCTCCTCCCCTTGGGTTTGATGGCTACTCCTCTCATCTGGAGGAGAGGGCTTCAGGCCAGCCCCTCTCTTGTCCCTCCCCCCTCACAAGTTTAAACCCCACCTTTCTTGAATGTATTCCGCCACCCCTGTTTAAGGATTTCCTTCCCTAATGGGGTAAGATGAAGCCTGTCCTTGGCATACAGTCCCTTATCCTCCCAAACTCCCTCCCAGTTCCCTAACACTCCCGACCCACTTTCTTCCCCCCACTTTCTGAGCCAGACATTTACCTCTGAGATCTTCCTTTTGTTCTCCACTGATGCCCTAGGTACTGGCAATATTTCCGAAAAGGAAATGTTGCATCCATTATCCTGACAGACTCTAGCAAGTTCTCGGAACCTTGCTTGGATTTCCAAAACACTGTGTCCTTCTACATCGTTAGTCCCCAAGTGCACCAGGAAATCTGGTTTACCTCCACAATCCCTTACCAGCTCGTACACCATGAACTTTGCTCTGTGAACCATCAGCCCAGAGATACTCACTACCTTCACCTGGCTTTGGCATCTCACCCCCTGTCCCTCCCAGTGGACACCCCTTATCATTGAGTCACCCAATAACAGAACCTTAACATCGCTATCATCCTTATGGTTACTTACACCATGCACTCTCAACCCCCCCCATCCATGATCCCTATTTCATGGGAGTCTTCCTGCCTTATTATGAGAGACCCCCCTGTCACCTTCCCCTCCATCAAGTTACCTGAGTTTCCCTCGACTGCCCCTCTAAGCCGCCTCTCTTTCTCTTTCATCTTGCCAGGGGGCCCCTCCCTTTTTCCCTTATCTACCAGTTTCTCTCCCCTAGAGCTCTCCTCCCTCGTGTCTGCTGTGAGTTGCATTTTCCCCATCTGTTTTACATGTAAGTTTCCTCTTGTCCCTCTGGTACTATTTCTATCCTTTCCCTTTCTGGTCTGTGATGCCCTTTGGGTATCTGACTCCCTCCCCCCGGCCTCTGCATCTGTTCCCTCGTTTCCACCAGCCTTTTGCTCCCCTTCCAGGTTGCTTAGCAGCTCAAATTTGTTGTAACACTCTAAGCTAGGTGCCATCAAATGACCTGAGTTTTCCCCATCTGCCCCTCTAGGCTGACCCTCTTCCTCTCTCCTATCCTTGACCTCCTTTGGTGCACCCTTCCCTCTGTCTGCACTTTTAGGCTTCCCCACTACAGTCCCTCCTGACTCTACCCCCTCCTTTCTCTTTTTATTCGGTACGTCTACCCCATAAGTTCTCCATGTGGCATCAATACCCCTGCCTGTAGGCCCTCTTTCCCTAATATCCCGCCTCCTACTTGCTGAAAAGTAGCCTCCTCTATTTTCTGAGCTTTGCCACAGCCTCTCCTCTACCCCACCCATCTGTTGTGCATACTCCACAAGCTTACTCCTTAGCCAATATACTTCACTCCTGATCAGGGATAGTTGCCTGCAGAGTAGACAGCCTCCCTCTTTCCAGGCCCAGTTGAGAATTATTGCCACCCCACATCCTGTGCATCCTACAACCCTTCCAAATATGCCTGCCGTAGTAGATTGAGGCCACCCTGTTTTTCCCCATGCAGACATATTAGGACCGTTCGCCTTTCCCCAGTCCCTACCCCCTGGATTACTGTCCTTCCCCCGCCCAAGTAGCCATACAGGAGTGTATTCGAACAGTCATTTTCACTTTGAACAAATTAAGCACCCTTCTCTGATTTGTAGTGGGCTAGCAGATCTAGCAGTCTACACAGCTCCTGATCTGAGTTGTTTTAACCCAACTTCTAGTCAAGGTATTCAGCTATTTGCTAACAGATGTGACAGTCTAAGCAGTTAAAACCATTAAAAGCCCAAATCAAGGTATTCAGCTATATGCTAACAGATCTCGTAAGCTCCTAATCATGGTATTTAGCTATTTACTACCAGATCTAACAGTCTAAACAGTAAAAACAGCTCTGACAGTCTAAACAATAAAAACTGCTCTTTCTGCAATGAGCCAGCAAGGCTCTGTCCTCAGTTTTAAACTCTGGCACCTCCCCCACAGACGAACAGAACTGGTGCTCTCCCTCACTTCTGCTCCCGGTCTCTGTTTTCGGCCCACAAAACAGCTCATCAGGCTGCTCCTGCTCTGCCGATGCTGTAGCTGAACTCCCTCCAATGCGAGGGAAGAGGTGGTCCAAGCCTGGACTCAATAACCAAGTCACTGCAGTTCCTGCAGTCCCTGTTTTAGCAATGTACAGTTTGCAGTTTTACAGTTCTACCAGTCCCTTGAGCTTTTGTCCAGTAGTCCTGCCTCAAAGCCCCAAGGACCTCCCTCTCCACTGTTAACCTCCTCCTCCTGCCAGCTCCTCCTCTGTCCTAGTTTCTTCCAGCCGCTAGGTTTGGGCGGGGCCAAGAAAGGCATTTAATAATGGAGGAGGTGGGGGTTGGCTGGGTTGGATAAATCTCTCCCTAAAAACAGCAGCAAGCAACAAATCTCCAGCCCCTAGTGCCTCTGTGGTGGAAGAGGGGTCCAAACATGGACACTGCAGTCCTCTGTTCCCCCGTAAGGATTTCAGCCTTTTTAAATGCTGGCACCTCCTTCCTGCTCTGGCCCGATTGGCTCAGAGCTCACCACAGCACCTGCACTTGGCTGCCAGCTTTTGTTTCTTCCCAGCGGCCTGTCCCCGAAAACAGCAGCAGCAACAGATCTCCAGCCCTTAGTGCCTCCATGGGGAAGAGGGGTCCAGATGTGGACACCGCAGACCTTTTTGTCCTTTGCATGACAGCAGACACAAACACTCTTCTATGCTGCACAGGCATGCTGAATTTATAACTAGTATGGTGTACATAAAAGCATATGTTATAATGGATGAGGCACTATGTAAACAATACTGTATATGTCAGTGCTCCAGTATTTACAAGGGTATGCATCAGCAAATGATGCCATGTGGAAATGAGTAAAGTAAGCATATTCAGTTTTTGTAGTTAGTCATGAAAATGAAGTCTTTACTGAGTTCACTATTTTAAATGTCAAGTAGGGCTATACATTTGAGTTTCCAGATTCACTTTTTATGTGCATTTCTGAAGACAGACTTTCCGAAGTAGGACAAAGGGGTCCAAATGGAATGGTCAGGCTGTGATATATGTTGTCTTCTGGCATTTCAGTCTTTTTACGCTCCACACTATGCCTGCGTAAGTTCATATGGGTTTGGAGGGGTAGCTTGGTTTCAACCACATTGCCTGTATTTGGACAATTCTTACATCGGATGTAAGAAACTACATCCTGAGTCAGATTTTCAGATATCAGTTGTTGCTGCAAGCCCCAGGTGCATCAACTATAAAGCACAACAGGCTTGCAGCAAAACCCCAGAATTGCTCATCCTGTGTCATATTAATGTCCACTAGACCACATTTCGTTGGCCTAAGGTGCATCAGTTATAGAGCTTCCTGTAAGCAGCTTGTGGCCAAAGTTTGTTGCAAGCACCTGTAAGGGAGGTCAACATGTTGTAATTGTGTCCGAAATTATGCTGATCTCTCCACCTGGCCTGTAATACCATAAAAATGCAAAAGGAGTCAGAAAATTGTGATCAAAGCCCTTCATGTATGCTCCATGGATTGGTTGGAAAAAAAGTTTTGTAAATTCAGGGAAGGATAACTGAGAAGTAAAATGTACTACCCAGACCATAAGGATGTTGTGAAGTAAAACTCTGTGAAGATTTGTCAAAGGGGCAACCCTTGCCTTTCACAAAATTCTGGTGAAGTACCTGCAAATTTGGCAATTTGCCCATACCTTTACAAAGTGTGGCCAAGTGCCCTTCTCTGGTTCTGTTGCACCTTGGCAGTGGATCCTACAGGTAAATACACCTCTAAAAAAAAAAGAAAGGTTTCCCTGGCTCTGATCTTCATTAAAACTCAATCTACCCCCAGCAATGATCAAGAACACCTCTTCCCCAAACCACTTAGCACCCAGCTCCCCCCCAGAGTGCTGAAAATCAAGGAAAAAAACATTCTCCAACCCACTTAGCACACACATGCATACTGTGAGCACCCTTTGCTCTCATTTGTTCAGACACAGGCCAGTCGAGGGGGTGTGAGAAGGGTTGCACTAACTACCATCTAATTTCTTTTATTTTCATTTTTTTGTAACAGCTCAGCATACTGGAGAAGGGGGAGTTGGAGTGCTAAGTGAGTTGATGGAAGGGTCTTTTTCTTGATTATTGGGACCATGGAGTGTGAGACTAGGTGCTAAGTGTGAATGCTAACCTTAGTTTGTCATCTTCATTTGATTACCATTTCGATATACTTACCTTTTGCAGTTTGTGTTTTTGCATGTATAATTTAGCTTGTATGTAACTATTCCTGCTGGACTATACAGACTTGCTGATTGCTCCCATCCTCCCTTGGATCCACATGAAAATGAGATGCTGCATCTCATGGGTTATCTGCCTTGTGTCACGAGATCAAGACTTCCAAAGAACTGAACACAACTTGAACAGTGACATGGCTGCCATAGGCGACTACTGCAAGGAATGGAGAATAAAGCCAAGCACATGGAAGACTGTGTCATCTTGCTTCCACTTACATCATGCTCAAAACAAATATGAGCCTAACATCTTTCTGAATGATTAGAGATTGACACATGACCCAAAGCCAACATACCCTGGAGTTACCCTACAGCGTACTTAATTACAAAAATCATGTCACTAAAGTAGCTCAGAAGATCAAGAGCAGAAACTGTCTCCTAAATAAACTGATGAGATCAACCTGGGGAGCAAATGCAGATACTCTGCATAATTTGGGACTGCCCTCTTCTACTCAGCTGGTGAATAATGTGCCCCAGTTTGGCTAAATTCTGCCCACACAAGACTAGTAGACATGGAATTGCATCAAACCATGAGGATTATTACAGGCACCCTGAGGCTGACAAAACTAACTTGGTTACTGGTCCTAGCCAACATCCCTCCAATGTATATCTAGCACCAAAATATAGCCAATAAACTTATCACCAAGATTCAGTAGATGCCACACCTGCCAATTTTCAGGGATATATGGGATGCACCACAACATCGACTGCAAAGCAGAAAACGTGGCTGGACTATGCTTCACTGTTTCCATCTAGCTCAGAACATCACCAGTTTACTGTGGCAAACCGACTGGGAAAAAGCATCTACCACTACTAGAAACTCCCATACCATAAACAGACCAGATGAATGACAACCTGGCTTTGCACTCCCTCACCACCTCCAGTGCAAGCTTAACAGGTTTAGATGTGGAGTGGTCCTCTGTTCCAAGTCCGACCATGCCTGGGGCATCACGGAAAGTCCTTTGTACAAATGTGGTGCTGTGGAGGATGCTACACTCATGCTGGATGGCTGTTCTTTCTGTGCTGAACTCCCTGAAGGTCCTTCCAAACCGAATACAGAAGATCTGAAGGCTACTGACTGGCTCAAAACTATTTAGCTATTATATCTTGTATCTGTAAAGTTTGCCTTCTTTATCCCACCCACAGAGATGAAATAGCTAGCTAGCAAGCTATCTATCTATCTATCTATCTATCTATCTCTCTCTCTCTCTCTCTCTCTCTCTCTCTCTCTCTCTCTATCTGTCTATCTCTCTCTATCTATCTCTGTCTCTCTGTCTCTGTCTCTGTCTCTCTCTCTCTCTCTCTCTCTCTCTCTCTCTCTATCTCTATCTATCTATCTAGGCTATCCTGGTTGGAACAATTAAAAGAACAAATAACTAACTAAATAAATCAATAAATAGTTGGCTGAAGGTTGGTTTTTTTTTTTCAATTTATTGTACTTTTATCCCCAACGGACCAGCCACCATCAGTCCTACTCTGCACCCTGCCCTGTCATCCACCTCCCCGGGATTTACCCAATCTGGAGTTACACTCTGGATTGCCCTCCAGGGTGGGGCCACTTGGAGGGGACCCTTTCTCCCAGCTAATGATGGGCTACAGCTACAGCGGTGTCACAGTTCAGTGGTTCATGACCTGTGGCGCGAGGCGGGTGGCATCCTGCATGGCCCAAGTTTTCTGTTTTCTGCTCGGGATGTAGGACATGCAATAATGTTAGGGGCATGTACACCAATGTCTGCTCCATCTCCAGCAACTGCAGGCACCGGCTGTCAGACCCCTGGCATCCACCAGGGTCATGCAAATGCCGGGAGCTTCCCCATACCCCCCCCCATGCACACAGCGTGAAGTGAAGAACTTGTTACGATAAGGCCATTTCAGAGGTTTGTCATTGTCAGGTCCAATGCAGCTCAAGCTGCAGTGGGCTTGGTAGTGACAGGCCAATGATCAGCAAACAGTGCTCTCTGCTTGCTGGGCAGAAACTTCTCATACTTCAAAACAGTGAGCCATTCCTATCTCCACCCTGCAAGTAGAAGACATCCCCACGCTGAGTCAACTCAGCTGCTCATCCACCCAATTGCTTCTGCACTGGTCTTCAGCCCAGTTCAGATCTCCCACCTCTGCTGCCAACACCTCCACCTCCTGATCAGTTCCCTGCTGGCTCTAGGTGACATTTCACATCCTCTGTCTCTCCCAGCCCCACCATCCATTCCATCCCCATGGTACAGTGGAATCCATTTGTTTGAAATACTTAGGATGGCATTTCTTGTTTTTCCATCCCACTGCCAGATATCCTGCCTACCCACCCACCTCCCTGTCATTTCCCATGCTCTTCAAACACCTGAAATAATGAAAACCATCCCTTGTAGTCTTTTTTCTTTGTTTTGCACCCTGTAAAAAAAAAAGCAGTCCATTGATGTCTGCTGCTGCTGCCACCCACTGCCATTACCCTCTCCCCACCTGCTCCCCCCACTCAGCACCCCCCACCGTCTACTCATCTACCAAGGTCCAACACCATAATCCTCTCTGGACTGAGACAAATCTTCTCTCTTCAACGCCGGACTGGGAACTGCAGAAATCAGATATTGTGTGGTCAATATATTGTTGATGCATTTTGAACCTGTACTCATAACTTGGTCATTTGTAAATATTGTCCCCCCCATATTTTGAACATGGCCTTTTTGTAATCCAGCCTCATGAACAAGGTAAGTAAAATTTTTCAAATCCTGCCCAAAAAGTGATCTCACAATTGCTTCACAAAATCACCTTATAGGCAGGATTTAAAAATGTTCACCTACGGGGATCATTAGGTGGGGTCATAAGAAGACTATGTTGAAAATCAGGGGCCAAAATATTAAAAAACAACAAAGTTATGAAAGCGTGTTGACATTTTTCAACACTTGCTCATGATGTTGGTAATGTTCAATATTTTAACCCCAAAGTTTCAACATAGCCATTTTCTCACACCACCTCATAACTATGACAGGAGTCATTTTTCAAATCCTGGCCCACATGTGTTTTTGCACTTGTGGTGGAAAATGATGTTTTGGACAGTATTTTATAGATGACACCTGTCATTTTCAGAAAGAGGGATCATAAACTATGTTGAACATTTTGGGGTCAAAATATCACAAAACAATAAAGTTATGAAAAATGTTGATTTGTTTTTCAATGTTTTCTCATAACATTGCAATGTGTACAGATTTTGGCCCCCAATTTTTAACATTGCCCTCTTGTTACCCTCACCTCATAAATGTAACAGGTGTCATTTTTCAATTCTCCTCTAAAACATGTTTTTACATTTACTCAGTGAAATCACCTTTTGAATGGAAATTAAACATTCCACCTACCGTGATCATAAGGTGGGGTCATAAAAAGACAGTGTTGAAAATCTGGGGTTAAAATGTCAAAAACCAACAAAGTTATGAGGAAACACTGAATTGTTTTAATGTTTACCCCATGTGTACTAATACCTGTGTGATTTTTTTGAAGTTTTTGGCCCCGAATGTACACATAGCCTTTTTGTTCCCCAACTGATGAACATGCCAGGTGTCATTTTTCAGATCCCCTGTGAAACATGTTTTTGCAGTCCCTCTGTGAAACCTCCTCTTAGACAGGGTTTTTATAAATCCACCTGTCTTGATCATAACATGAGGTCATAAAAAGACTATGTTGAAAATTTGGGGTCACAATGTGAAAAAAACAATTAAGTTATTAAGAAATGTTGAATTGTTCCAACGCTTACTTATAACTTTATTTTTGTAGATTTTGGACCTAATGTTGAACATATCCCTTGTGTTACCCCACCTCATGAACATGACAGGTGTCATTTTTCAAATCCCCTCGGAAACCATTTTTTGCAGTTGCACCATGAAATCACCTTTTGGATGGGATATAATAAATTCCACCTGTCTTGATCATAATGTCAGATCATGAAAAGACTCTGTTGCAAATGTGGGGTCAAAATGTGGGAGTCCACTGAAAATGAAATGTTGCCTCTCAGCTGGCCTATCCTGGGTAAATACAATCAAAAAAAATTATAAAAGCAGAACACCACTGAAAATGAGATATTACATCTCATCTGGTCTATCCTAGATAAATATATACTGTAGTACTATTGAATAAAAGCAGGACCACAGTACAGCAGAGCCCCCACTGAATGGTGTATCTATGCTGCTGTATCCTAGGAAAAATACATTGTAAAAACTGGACCCCACTGAAAATGTAGCTTATCTTTCAGCTGGGCTGTCCTAAGTAAATACATTATAAGATGGGTAAAAGCAAGGCTCCATCAAAATTAAGATATTGCATCTCAGCTGTGCTATCCTGGGTAAATACAGTGTAAAAATTGGGAAAAGCAGGATCTCACTGAAAACAAGATAGCATCTGAGCTGTGTCAAATCAGGGGTAACTGAAAATGAGATATTGCATCTCAGCTGGGTAATCCTGGGTAAATGCATTCCAAGACTGGAAAAACAGAACCCTACAGCAAAACCCCGCTGAAAAGGTGATGCTGCATACAAGATGATCTGTCCTGGAAAAATACATTATAAAAGCTAGATCACACTAAAAACAAGATATCATGTCTCCTTTACTATTCTGGATAAATGCAGTATAGGTAGGGGGCAGACTAGATGGGCCTGGTGGTCCTTATCTGCTGATAGTGTCTATGTAGTATAAAAATGTGTAGAATCAGGGTGCCATTACAAATGACATATTACAGCTCATCTGGTCTATCTTGAGTAAATATTTAAGGAAACGTGTACAAGCAGGACCCAGTACAACAGCATGCAAGCAAATAGTTGGGCATTGACAAATGCTTGTTGTTACTTGGGCAGTGGTGGGTGGGTGGAGATAGTACTACTAGGTTCCACATCAAGTCAGCGCCGTCTGTCTGACACAGCTAAAATGGAACTCTGGACGCTGATTCCACCTGGATTTGTTTGAAAAGTTGTGAACCTCTAGAGTGGGAAGAAGTGTTTCACATTTGTTTCTTTTTTAACAGCTGCTACACTTAATAAAGCCACTTTGCTGGCAAAGTGCCCATAGCCATTCATCAAGGGCAAAGTCTGCATAATTGTTCCATGCAGATTTTGTTCTTTGAGAAGGATGAATTTTACAAAGTTTTAAAACATTGCTACAAACCACTCTGTGATTTTGCCCATCCATTTATCTAGCAACCTTTAATGGCTGAATACAAAATGTTTGGGAAGTATATAATAAAAAGTCTACCTGTAATCTAAGCAATCAATGACATATAGGCAGTGTATCCTAATGAAACATGAAGTAGGAAACTCAGGTTCAAATCCCTTCAGATCTTGACAAGTCACCTGACCTTTAAGTGGTTTGAAATTGGGTATACTCAGAACTCCACTGAACACTAGATGTGGCAACTCACCTGTGCTATCCAAAATCTGATTATTTTTTTATTTTATTATACCATGTAAGCCCCCTGGAACAAACCCATTTACTGCAGCAGCCCAGCCAGTAATCTGCAGTACCTACAAATATACAATAGAACATAAAAAAGATAACATTTGTACAACAATACACAGTTCCTTTATAGTGTATAGTAGAGCATTGTTCTGTATAGAAATCCATCCTTTTCAAAATGCTGTTGTACCACAGTTCAGAGACCATGGAATGTGATTGTACCCTTCTGTGGTGGAACAGCATTCTAGAACCTCTAGAGTCTGCAGGAGTCAGTTTTATTGTGAAAGAGAAACAAATGTACACATTTCACATAATACTATACACTATAAAAAAATACAGGATGAGCAACTTTATGCATAACCAGTGTGTTCTGCCACCTTGGGGTTCTGATTCCCACAGACCTCTTGAGCTTTGCTCTCCAGGTCAGAGGGAATCAGAACCTCTCTGTGGCAAAAACACACTGGTTGTGCATAGTTGCCCACCCAGAATTCTCTGTATAATGGCCTGTTAATATAAATGTTAGTTACAGTCTAAGATACATAATAAAAAGCCCTTGACCAAAAATTTGAAAATATCATGGAGACTTTATCTTTCTTTCTTCAATTCAATGTACTTAATTAAAAGTAAAAAAAAAAAAAAGAAAAAGTTTAGCAGTGTCAGTGGCTCAGCATGTTGCACACTCGCCTCTGAGGCCAGAAAATCAGAAGGCTGTGTGTTATTCCCCACTCCAGGCACTTAAGTTGAATCCCATTACTGACAGTGTAGTGCAGCATGGGGGATGGGGGTGCTGCCTCCCGAGGTGCTCTCTTTTGGATGAGACTTAAATCGAGGTCCCATCTGCCTGTTCTGTTGGTAGTTCAGGTGGATGTTAAAGATCCCATGGCACTTCTCAAAAAGAGTAGGGGAATTTCCCCCATGTTGTGGCCAGATTCCCCCCATATACTAAAAATACCACTAACAGCTTAAAAATCTGGTTCAGTTTCAGTTGGAATCCATCTGTATCCCCCTCCCTCAGGAGTAGGCTGAAATAGGCAAAGGAATTGTCGAGTCCTCCTTCCCTGTCAACAAAAACTAAATAAAATAAATAAAAGAGGCACAGAACTACAACAGCAGCAAAAACGAACACACTATGAATATACATTTGAAACGATCTATAAAGGAGGAATGACATGGTGCCAAAGAACAAGTAATGAAGTTTTCACACTTTCTGTCCATTCCTCTCAACCTCTGCCTTATAAACCAGGGACATGCCCTAATAAAATTAGGGATAAAGGATCAAAATCAGGGACACATCTAAAAAATTGGAGATAGCCACCTTGGAGACTGGTATAGTAAGGGGCTTGGTAAAATGCATTTTCTGGAGGAGGAGGAGAAGGAGAAGAAGAAGAAATCTGTAACTCCAATGACTGGCATTATTTGTAGAAAGATCAATTTTAGGAGAGACAGAGGAAAGTTCGGAGGAAAATCAGGGACGTCTCTGAAAATACTAATGCTGGTGTATAGTAGTAGTAGTAGTAGTAACAATAATAATCTCAGAGCTGCTGGCTGTGCAGGGCTGAGAAACCTAACCGGGTGAAAGTAGGCAGCATTCGTTCCCTCCCTTGTTAATTCCATAGTTAGCTCACCTGGAAAGGCGACCCACGCGTGAATCCCACCACTGTCACGTGTGTGTGACCTTGAGCGTGTCACTCAACCACATTGTGCTTAACCTCCTCACACCTTCCCTCTGTGCTTGACTTGTAGCAGCTCCCAGTGTGCCTGTGTAGGTCCCCTACAGGCGGTATCGCCCACACTCCCTCACGGTTCATATTGCCTTTAAAACCAGTTTTCCAGACTGCTGCTGTTCCACCCTGTCATCCTGTAATGAATTATGGTGTGTTTTTTTTTTTGACGTTACATTTTTTATCGGAGATTTTTTTGTACATAACATACAGACATAAAAGAAACATTAAACAGATACACACTGAGCAACACATAAAATCATGAAACATATTCAGTAATAACATGGAAGCTAATATTCAGGCATGTTGGAGATGTAACAAGCACAGGGGCTCCCTCACGCGTGTCCTGTGGTCCTGCTATGTATGCTCCATCCATTTTGGGAGAAAGTCATCACTATGTCAAAAGATTCTCTCTAGGAACTTTATGGTCTGCGTTTAGGTCGCATTTCAACCTTATGTTTATATGTATAGAGTGTGTCACAACTTTTTTGCTATACTGCTGCCTGCTGTCGTCTTCACTAGAACCCCTACGAAAACGAAATGCTAGAATCTCACGGTATTTTCCAGTTGGAGAATATCAGATAACTAAATAAATAACCTTCCTGAGAATCCCTTAACATCCATTGTGCTCCTTAACCTCTCTGTTGCCAGCTAATAGATGATGCGATATGTTTAATGGCTTGTAAACGCTCTGAGGGAGTGTGTGCCAAAGTCAAAATAAAACCAAAGTCCTTTCTTCCTCCACTATCAGTTTTGGACGCATTTGCAAGCTATTTTAGACCTGTAATTTGCAGATTCATGCGAACTGATACCTTGGTGAGAGGTGGATGGGCAGTTGGTGCTGGAGTAGGGGTGGATGAGCGGCGTCACCGTTTTGGAGATCTGAAGGCAAAGCAATGTCCAGGTACGGCTTTAAAACTGATGACAGGTAAAAAAAGCCCGGCCTCCCTCATAAACATAAACCTTGCTGATATCAGCGAGCCAGGAACCAAGAGAGAAATGTGAGCTGGGAGCCAACTCAGCATGGTGCAGGCAGGGCAGGTGCTGTGAACAGAAGGATCAGGACAGAGGAGACGGACCAAGCAGAAGTCGCCTACCGGAAAGGTAACCGAGTGCTGGGGCCATTACAGAGACACAGGTCACTGGACAGAAGGATGTGGCGCTGTTTTAAATATTAGAAGAATTATGTGAACCTGGTCTTCCTTTGCAGCTCCTGCACTCCATTTGTTTGTACACTGACTCCCTTTCAAGCCACCCCTACTCCCTCGCACCTTTCCTTTCCTTCACTTTCTCTGCTCCTCCTGCCCTGTCTCACCTCTCTGCAGCCGGCTTCGGTGACACTGACTGCACCTGACCCTCGTCTCGCATTTTTTCTCTGCAGGGCTGCTGCTGACAGCCGGTTCCCTTTGAGGACAGTGACCGCCAATCTGGGGTGAAGCATGTCGAAAGGAACCTCCGAATCATTTGACGAGGCGGACTGCGTTTGCTCATACGGGATGAAGCTAACGTGGGACATCAACGACCCTAAACTGCCACAAGTAAGTCCCAGCCTCAGCAGAGATCAAGAAATACTGTACAGTCTGTATGCATACCTCTCAAGTGTCCCTCATTACGAGGGACATCCCTCATTTTGGCCCTTAAAATTGCTCTGTCCCTCATCCGTCCCCCATGGAAAAGGTGCTGCCCACAGAGAGAATGTGCTGTATATTCAGATTTTAAAGCAGAAACTCTAAATATTCTGAAATACTAAATCCAAAATAAACCTTGTACAAGTAAACACTATGGTTTTCACAGTGTTCTGAACTTGTATCTCCATGTTTGAGGATGTGTCCCTCATTCTGAGTGTCTGTGTCCCTCATTGTCCCTCATTTTGAGTGTCCAAAAATGTCCATGTCCCTCGTTTCAGTGACAAAAGGTTGAGAGGTATGTCTGTATGATGACCGGGAATGACTTGTAGGACCATTTGTGTTTCACAGGTAGCTAGCTAAATTGTGCTTATGTTCAGGAATGTAGTCAAGGCCACTGGTTTTCGGTTTTTACAGGAAAACCCGGTAAAATTTGGAATTTGAACTACCTGCTCACCGGTGAAAACACATACCGGTAATTTCATATTTGCTAGTTTATCCTAGATCAGTAAATCTACAGAACTTGTATTTTTTCATAGAACTGCTTCCCTACTATTTTCTTCATTTAATGCTCTGTATATTAAGCCTTCTTTTATTCTGATTATTTATACACATACTAAAAGACTGACAGGAGAACCAGGTAAAATCTGGAAATTAGATATACAGTCATCAGTGCAATTCCCGGAATGTCAGGTCTTGAAAACAAATGTCATTAATTTAATCTCTTACATCAGTGGCCTTGAATATATCACTTCATCCTTTGCTCTGTAATGGTTGATTGCCGCTCAGCTTTTGCAGTGCTTTCAGTTTCCTTGTTTTTCTACTTTTCAATTTTCTCTTCTGCCCTAATACTTTCCGATACTTATAGTGGACATGGACGATTTCCCCACCAGCCATGGCGAGGCTTGGATATATTTTCTGACACCCTTTATGCGATCATCTCAATGTTTTGTGGTACATTAAAGAGCAGGTGTTTACTTCTCATACATAGACAACTGGCTATTTTATGTATTGTATTTTGCCCTGTTAGTACTTTCTACTTTTTTAACAAAATAGTTGTTAATGCAGTAAAACAAGTGGGGTTTCACCTTTACTTTTCACACTGCTAGTAAAAAAGAATTCAGTAGAATTCTGGTATATTGATGTCAGAAACTGCCAGCTATATACGAACACAGTCTATTTAAACGGAAACTAAATATATTGTATTTTTCCTAAAATGGATGCTTCTTTCAACAGCAAACTCTGCCTTTTATATGTTTGCACTATTGTGGTCCATCTGTATGATTTTATAATTTTTAAAATAGTAATCCGCTTCTCTTCCCAAGTAAAATCTGGTTATGAAGAAACTACCACCTGCTAATATTTCGATTCAATATGTAATATTTTGGTGGTAGAAAGTGTTATTTCTCTCTGAAAATCTAAACACAGGGTTTTCTATGAAATACACTGTCAGCCTTGCCAGTAGAACTTTTCTGACATTGTGATACAAGAATTCCATTGGATTAGTTTACTAGTAGTTGGAGGAAAATAAAAATAAAATAAAGGCAATTTAAAGAAACAAATAGAAGCAAACAAAATTATTACAGAGGCATCTCAATGCCCCAGACCTTTATTATTTAAGATATTCAGTACATCCTTGCTAAGCACTTACTCTTTAAGGACGTTCTCTGGTGTTTCAGCAACTCCCTTGTCAAATTAATTTTTTGCCCAGTACCTGACGGAGTATCTTTCAAGTCCCCCTATTTTAAGGGAGTCTCCTTGACCCCCCCCTCCCATTTTTTAACTTCCCTCTGCTTTTTAATGGCACCAGTCCATGTTCCTAATATAATAAGAAACAATGAACAGACAGTTCATCCTGTCTTTAAATAACTTTAGCAAATCATTTCTAGCACATGAGATTCAGCCCAGTATATACATTAGGGCCCTGTGAAAGTCAGTCGTAACTTGGAAGCTGTTTGACGGTCACCTAAACATTTAAAATCCAAAAAAAAAAAAAAAAGATCTACCATGCTTGTTTTTAAGTTACTTGGGGAGACTTAATCTATCCTTACTTGAAAAATCCGCAAGGAGTCAGATTGTTTTTATATTTATAACATATAGTTAGTTGCCAACATGAGTGTGAAAGAAAAATGTGAAACAAGGATGTATAATTTTTTATTTAATTTTTGCTTCATTCCCCCCACAAATGTAACAATAAAGAATACATTACCAGTTATATGCCACCTTGAACTAACATTCCTGAAAATGTGCAACACATTTGTAAGTCTTTATGCATAACACGATTTCAATCTAATATAATTTTCATAAAACTCTTTCCACAGATAAAAAGTTATATAGGGGTTGCCATGCTGCTTTTGGTTATAACTGCCTTCAGACTCGCAGGTTCAGAGCTGGTGGGCTCAGGGCAAAAATAATTAAAAATTGTTATAAAAAATATAACTCGCCAGAAAACTATTAAAAAATCCGAAAATAACTATAGGAGAAACAGAGTAACCACAAATACACAGCCGTGTTGGTAAAGCACCATTAATGGTGCCAACCGGCAATTATGGGAGCCACTTTCCTGACTACCATCCTGTATGTATTCTTAGCTGGAAGTGACATAACAGGGTAAATCATTATTCTAACAGTGCTTCCGTACATTTAACACTGTACTTCTGTCAGTAAACATCAAAAACTTTCGGATCCATCAGAAAAATTGGAATCTGAAACACCAGAACTCGTCCTTTAACAAAAACAACTTATTAATCTTCTCAGGTAAACTATTTCAAATCCCCTCCCTCATTTAAGGGCCCGGGAAAAACCTGTCAAAAATCACTCAAACTGGATTAAATGAACATCAGACTGGCACTATGGCCCCCCAAATTCTATGCACATTCTGAAAAAGTAAACAGAACGGTAAGGTTATAGCCATAGCACCATAAATAATGTAAGGCCTGAAGATTCTCTAGGCACATCAGACCCCACTTCATAAGCAGGGATGAGCAAGTATCTAAATTTATTTTAGCAGTAGAATAACTTCCTGATAATAAAGAGGATATACTATACTTGTTGCAGGATACAGCCAATTGGGCTAAATCACATTTACAGTGGCTTCCCAGGGGTTCTCTACGTCTTAGCTCTGCTAAAAAAAGACGTTTTCAGAACATGCTTTCTTTGCGAGTTTGCTACATATTTAATTTAGATACATGTAATATGAAGAGTTGACACCGAGCTTTAATGTGAGTAATTTTCTGTGGTCCTTCTCCATGCCAAACTGCAAAGAAAGTATAGTGCGGTCATTTCCACTAAAAGGTACGAATATATTTAATTATACATTTTTAAATCGTAAAGCAGCCACCCACGTAAGCATGAAAATAAAACGCAAAACAACAAACAATCTAGCACCAGACAGTAAGTCGCACGTGTGCGCGCACTCTGTAAAGGGCAGCGCACTGTGTTTTGCTCTCTCCATATTACTGTATTTTACCTGGAGATAGGTTCCTGTAATATTTTCATTTGCCACTGAACACGCTTTTCCTACTTCAAAATTGCGAACTCAAATGTGCTAAAAATCACCAACTTATAACTAATTTGGATTTTGTCAGGCGTATTTGTGGTTTCCGAAGGTTTTCCACAGGTGCTGTATATTATTAATTAATTGTATTTGTTGCAGTATACCTTTTGGAGTGGTCAGTCAGTTCCAAATAGTTTGCGAAAAGAAATACATTAACTGAAATTGCTGGATAGTAATCCATCAATACATCAGAATGATCATACAGAAGTGATGTGGAACGAATTCTGTATGGTTGCTGCAGAGGGCATTCTTTACATATGGAGTGCATATAACTCGAAGTTCAGACATAAAATATTTAAAATTCCATTGTTAATGAATATGGAATTTCTGGTCAGCTCCACATACCTGGATGCTTGATGCCTTAGTTTTCTACTTATGTGTGCTATATTTGCGCTTTAAAAATAAATCTTTAGATTTTTGTGGAAATACACTTTATACAGGAGTGAAATATCACTCAATTTGTTGTCTTGTAACACCTGGTCTTTAATGGTTTTTTTTTTTTTTTTAATTTAGGAGCTGAAATAGTTTTTTATTTTATAATGGAAATCCAATATAAAAGGGCTTTACTTACTAACGGTTGACGTTTAAGCTTCAAATAGTATAGGTAAGGTAATTTTATGTTAGTGAGCGCCCTAACTCGGAGGCTTGGGGCACTTTACATACATATATAAAAAAACGCATAAACTAATCCAACAATTAACCAGATTTTATAGTTCACTACACATTATATAAATTATTCTGCAAAATGAATGGTTTCCACTGGCTGTGTCTAAAAATACATATATTGAATTCAAGATACGATGAAACTACTGCTTTCAAAAACTTGGAAGGATCACAGGACAGTTACGTCCTCCTATAATCTGCCGTCCTTTTGTCCCTTTGCTGCAGGACATCAAGCAGTTTGACCAGTTCCAGGAGTGGACGGATGGCTACGTGCGTTACATCTATTCCTCCGACGACAAGAACGCGCAGAGACATCTCAGTGGCTGGGCCATGCGAAACACCAACAACCACAACTGTCAAATCTTAAAGAAGTCCTGTCTTGGAGTTGTTGTCTGCAACAGGAACTGCACGTTGCCCGATGGCAGTAAACTCCAGCTCAGGCCGGCTATCTGCGACAAGGCGCGGCAGAAACAACAAAGTAAGTCATATGCCAACAGAAGTGCTGAGTATGTTGTCTCACTCAGGTATTAGAGGAAGTAGTATGGATACTGTTTTTAAGAGCACTGTGACTGAACCGTGAGACAGGAGATGCAGTTAGGTTTTAATCTCAATACAGCCAAAGGCTTTCGGTTACCCGACCTCCCTATATGTGCTTCAGTTTTTTAAATTGTACAATTGAGTAGACGCATGATTCCGCTGAAAATGGGATGCTGGGTATCATTTTGGGCTATGCTGGGTAAATACACTGTAATAAATGAATGAATGATGAATGAATGAATTGAGACTATACCGGCACAGGAAGAATCCTGCATTCTTCTGCTGTGAGTGTTTAATCTGACTGTGATATAAAGCTTAATATCACATTAATGTCATACCTGTATCACACTGATGTTGTAATCCATTTCTCTAACTGCAATGAAAAGCTCAAGATGGGACAGTACAATAGATGACACACCTTAGTTGTAATGGCTGTTTACATTTAGGCCCAGATCTCATTGCACCTCAGTTATAAAGTCACATTCCTTAATGTTAGCTAATAATGTTTATTCTGGTCCAAAAAGGTACAAGGAGAGAAAGGGCTACAAGCTTTTTCAATGTTTGGGTATCTTCCATGATCACTGTGTCTTTGCAGTAACACTTATATAGCTATAAAATAACGATCTTTGTTGCATTTTTAATAGTTGTTCAATGTTTGGTCATTTTAAAAGGGGTTGCTAACATTTATTTCACTAATTGATTTAAATTTGTGTGCTCTATCTTGGCTCATCTGCATTGTCCTCCAGTGGGTGGACAAAGTGAATGCAAAATTATTTCTCAAGCTATGTTATGTGTAAAATGTCCCTCCCCACTTTCAATTAATTTGGCTCCAAATCATTTGAATTGATTGGTTGATACAAACCTTCTAGACTGTTACATACTGATCACAAGTTACAGAACTGGTAGCCCCAAATGCCAGTTGAAATTGCTATGTTGACCAAGCTTTCTTGGAAGTTACTGACCAGCCTTGGAACCAGCTGCCACTAGACTGAACTGTCACTAGATATTCAAAAGTGTAACCCACATTGAAATCTCTGTAATAGGCTTGTGATATATCTGGGAAAAGATTATAAATTATACACACTTGCCTTTCCTCATTTTATCTTCCCCCACATTCTCTATTACTAAGGAACTAGACTTCATCTGCTCCTGCTGCTACACATGATGCCCTAATCCTCTGTTTCTAAAGTACCGTCAACACCTGTTCTCCTGCATGACATCATAATCATTTCCATGGCAGCTAGTTGTGATTCAGTAACAGGGGATTATGGCATCATGTGTAGACTGGCAGTAGGCTAGATTAGGTCTGAGAGACAACAACCCTATTTTTAAGCAGCTGTCTTTAGTAATAAAGAAAAAGGGGAATAGAAATACAGAGACTATGTGAAATATAAGCAGACCTATGTGTAACTATTGTGTTTTTCAACATTTTCCCAGAGATGTCACAGCTGCATTATGGGCATATCCCCTAAATACTTGATGTTGGTCCTTTTTATGTCCAGCTGTTTTGTGCTGTATTGTTTGTTGTAGTATCTGGCTACATTACATTTGCATCAGTTACAGTATGTGATCCTATTAATTTACAGTGTATGTTAAGCATTTATTCTTAACCTACCTAAACCTAGAACACTGATACTTGGTTGGAAGGTACTTTAGAAATGCTGACCTTAATATGCTATTCTGTACCACAATCCATAAATAAATAAAAAACCTACATGTAGTTGCAGACTTTTTGTTTTATAATTATTGCCAAGGCTAAAGTACAAGCAGATAACATGTTGCAATTTTCTGCTTTACACATCCTTGCATTGTGTGTGGCCATGCTTAATTTTACATTCGGCTGCAGAAAGCACAGGGTGGAGTGAGTCATTGTTTGTTTTCAAAAATAAAATAAATAAAATAAAACAAAAGGCAGTATCAATCAGGTGAGTTTGAGAATGTGAATCAAGTAAGCAATAAGACACAATGGGGTATCGAGTGTGCTGGATTTCCCACATATCCAAAAGCATAGTAACGCATGAGGCTGCAGGCTGATTGTCTCCAAACCTGGAAAGGTGATAAAACCAGCATAAACAATGCCCTTAAAGTCTTATTGAGGTTATAAAATGGATTCATGGGCAACTTTAAAAAATACAAATCAGATCAAGGAAGCCTCGCAACTCACCCCAACTATGCGCAGCTATGCACATGTAAAAGATCAGAGGCACAAAGAGCATGTAAAATTAAATATATTTATCTCATCTTCATACTCACAAATTGTGTAAAAGGTTGCTAAAGTGCTGGAATTAAGGTGCTTCAGTCGGATGCTAACCACCCAATAGTGTTTCATTCCGGAACCGGAACTTTATCAACTTTTAAAAACAAACACTATAAAGTCAAGCAATATAATAAAATATTGCTACCAAATGTACAATATGTCCTCTATAGATGGGTTTCACCTCTCAGTCATCTGACTTTCTGTACATTCAGTATATTATGTGATTGTTTACCATGGAATACAGAATTCCAAAACTCTGCAGTATTCTAGTAGTAAAATGCTCCCTCCTTACCTCAACACACACGGAAAGATAACATAGAATACATGAATTCAAAATTCTGCAGAATTCCATTGGTATACACACACAGACACACACACACACACATATTCAGGCCTCAAGTAGAGCATAACATCAGTTTCATCTGTTTTAGGGTAAGGAGCAGGGATCTCTCTGACAAAATGGTAAGGCTAGGAGGGGGAGTTTTGTCATGCATGAAATGCCAGCGATGGAAACTCTGAACAGTACTTGAATTTCAGAATTTGTTTATATGTATAAAAAAACACATCTGACATAGCTGTGGGCTTTGATTTTCCGCTGTGCAACAGGAACCTGTGCAAAATTACATTAATAAGTTAGAGCACCAAAAGGCAGTCTAACTTATGCACATAGCTGCAATTGCTGCCACAGTTCTAGACCTGCTTCCATTGGAAAAAGTGATGCATGATGTACGCATCACTTTTTCTTGACACAAATCACATAAACTGTCATTAATCTACTTGTGGCTTTGAAAACAAGTCATAGGGAATTTGTCACTTCTGGGAGGATAGAGGGTCAGGCATATATCACTGGCAAGTTCTGTGTCCTCACTCTAAAAATTGTCTGCAAGTTGAAATAAAATGTGTTAAACCTAAAGATATAACAAGGAAGGCACCAGTTGTAGCAATAATAACCCCCCTCTTTGCCTACAGTGTACAGTAGAGTAGTTTTTGATATTGAATGGTTTGATTTATGGTGTCTACAGAAGATGTGTAAGTTCCTCTTCCCGTCTATAAATAATCAGATATCAATGTGTCCAAAAATATTGCATCTACTATCAGTTGCACATTCATCATTCTGAGAAAGATGTAAGTCAAACATAGGAACCCAAGCAGCAATAACACATTTTACTACATTAAAACATCATTGAAACATTTTGAAGAAGTGGCTCTAAAGCATTGAAAATATAGTCATGCAAGCAATAAGACCTGATGGGGTATGGTTTTCTGTCTGATACACATTCACTCCAGGTGCCTAGTGAGGCATGAAGCACTTGCACTGAATGCCTTCAGCAATTGGGAAGTACACTTATCAGACAACAAGCCATGTTCTTGGGGTGTTTAATTGCACTTATAGAATGGCTCCAAATAAAAGAGAAATAATATTTTAAAATAAAAATGGTTCCCTTAATTTAAAAAGAACATATAATTTTAAGAGTTTTTTGAGGGGGGTTAAGGTAACAAAAACAAACAAAATAAAATGCCATTGTTTCTCATTTGTGCCATTGTGTGGTCCTAACTACTGATGGTGTGGCTGATGACTTGGAAGAGTGAGATGGTAAATAAATGTAACATTTTACTAGGGCTTTAAGAGAAAGTGGGGACTGTTAAGTATTGTTAAGAAGTTATTTGATGTATTTGTTGAAGATGCAGTGCTGTCTGTGCTGCCTGCAGGTAGAAGAGTGAATACCTCCCTTGTGACTTTTGTCATATTGAGTGGTGGCTATCTCAGCTGTCAGTTAGTGAAGGAGCAACGTTTTTTTTTTCACTTGCTGTACTACAGGATTTGATGCTTCTGAACTGAAGATCAAACCTCATTTTAGCATCATTTATGAGAACAGGTAGGTGGGTTTTAAAATGTGGCTGGTGGCATTACTCTGTACTGAATTGTAATGAAAGGTAAAAGAAGTTTAGATGCAAATTTTTGTGTAATAGATACCTGTGACTGCTTGTGACAGTTGAAAGTTGTAAAATGAGGCATTCTGTATTTTTTTAAGTAATGGCATATGGGAGTATGGAGTTGTTTACGTTACAAACATGGTTGTCAAAAATTTTTTTAAAGTGTCTTGAAAACATTGCACTGTGTCCTGGTTGCCCGACTAGTACCAGTTGTAATGGTTGTTACCACATAAGGATATGATTCAGTAGCTCTAGTAGCCAATCAAGATGCAACAAATTCCCTACCCATTTTATTAATTAAAACAACTCATGGAATTTAGGTTTTATGTTACAACCCGCACCTGAAGGGAAAATAGTATCACAGTTAGTGCAAAATAATACCATATGACTTTGTACAGTTACTTTTACACATACTCTTTCTCAAACTGCTTTATAAAAACAAAATGGTAATTATACACTGCACTACAACTGTAAAGAGCACAGCAACAAAAACGTTGCACCATTACTAAATTAAATGTAAAAATCAAATAAACAGATTATGGGCTGTTAATCTAATTATCCATATTAATTCTGTTCCTATAACATTATAAATGTTATACTTCTTGTGCACAGAAAGTGAGACATCTTTTCTAAAGGCAACCTGGATACATTGTTGGAATACAGCATACAATATGCATAAATTATTACAGCATTCACAATGTAATGCATAAATACTGTAAGGTGCAGTTTTGCTAAATGTTTTGCAGATTAATGTTCAGTGATTTATTATGTAGTTTAAGATTAGGATTATGAAGTTTTTTTTTCAGTAAGATCAGTCATCAGTTCTATGTTTCTCTAATCTTGTTCAGGATCAAGGAGCCAAGAAAGATGAAAGGTGTTTTCCCAGCATTGGTCCTTGTTCTTGAAATTCTCAGCGGGGAAAGTGGGGAAGGGGGGTGGACAGTGGCTGGAACCTGAGACTTTAGTAGAATATGGCAGTATGTAAGAGGACCATTGGGTACCCAGGTGCTTAACTGTGCCATGAACTTTTAGGTAACACTACACCAACTGGTATATCACCTAACTAGGGTTCTGTGAAATTATACATTTTGAATTCCCATGGAAATTGCCATTCCACTTCTAGGTTCTTCTGTGAAATTCTGCCAATAAGTAAACCAAAGGATAAGCCATCCCAGCAGCATAGCAGTAGAGCTACTGCCTGCTACACTGGTGACCCAGGTTTGGGTATGGACTCGGGTCACTTGGAGGCTGTCGGGGGAAGGGGGACTGAGCATCCCTTGGGCAGCTCTCCTCCCTCAGGGGAGGGGATGCACATCCCACTGGTCAGCTGTCACCTGGAGGAATCTGGGTGGCAGCACAGTGGGGCCTCAGACACATTGTAAGGGACTCCATGCCTAGATGCTAGGGTTCGCGCCAGGGAGACAGAGCAAACACATCACATCACTGCACACATGAGGGCTCCAGGAAATAAACAGGGAAAGGATTCTCTCACCATAGATGAATGACAGTCTTGTCCCCCAACGGTGGTGCACTGTAAACAGGGTTTCTCTGGAACAAGTCCTGTGGCAAGGACACAGTGGAGTTAGGTAAATCCCAGGGAAGTTGGGTGAGGGGGCTTGGGGAACTAATCTAGATGGGGGATGGTTGGGGAGAAAGGTGACAAAACAAAGGATTAAAACAATGGGCTTTTCAACATACAACAATGAAAACTGCAAACATTACCACCAAAGTTAAGAAAGATAGAAACATTACATTTCTTGGCAGAAAAGGACCACTTGGCCCACCTTGTCTGTCCAGATGATCCCTGTCTCATCTGTCTCCACTGACCCTAAATGGTCTCCAACGGCCCTCTCTTCTCCCTGCCAATATACTAATATTGCCCTATATCTATCCAACGCATGCTTGAAGCCCCCTATTGCTTTCACCTCCCCCACATCTTCTGCAATTTTATTCCAGGCATCCACTACTGTTTCAGTGAGATAGTACTTCCTCACCTCCCTCTTAAACTCCCTCCTCCAACTTCATCGCATGCCTTCTAGTCCTGGTGCTCTTTCTCATTTGAAACAGACTTCCTTCTACACCTTGTTCATCTCTGTGAGGTACTTGTAGGTCTCTATCAGTTAATATAAACAGAAGATTTTTCCATTTATTTTCACATATCAAATGGAACAGATCTACGTGTAAACAGCAGCATGTTTACTAAAGTTCACGTAAACTGTAGATTTCTTTTCCACATTTTTTCTTACGAATAGAATAGTAATCGAAGTAAATCTGGAATTTTGCCATGGTCGTTGTAAATTCCTTGGAAGAATTTTATGGATTTTGCATGGTCAGAATCCTTTGGCAATCACAAAATTCTGCTGAATTCTAGTTGAAGTAGAACTTTATATGTCCTTCCAGCTCTACTCTTAACATGCAGGTAGGACTGCGTGACTGCTGTGTATAGAGCAAAGTGATGGGCCAGTATTAAAATATTCCTTATAAACCTCAGTGTTGCATTATAAAGTACGTCAAGGTCTTATTTTCAATATATATTTCTTGACAAATCAAATGGTGCATTTTGCAGCATACAAGAATAGCACTGTAGCAGGTAGAATAACATTTTTAAAAAAGAAATAATTTTTTTGCGTGTGGAGTCTGTCTTACACAGTAACTTTATTGTTTTGCAGTTTTGCTGGGGAGACAGTTAAGAATGCTTTAGATTTGGTAACTTTCTATCATATTGCTAAAAGGAGGACAACTTTTCTCACTGCCTTTAAATAATTTTTTACAAATTTGGTGAAGATTTGCAGGTTTCTGGATATCAATAATATAATTTAGCCAGGTACTTATATCTAGTTGATCTTTATCATTCCATTTGAAAATTATGCATTTTTGTGCAGTTCGGTCCATATTGTATTAAAATATATTTGGTCTTTTTTTATGCCTATATCCCACAAGCCTAAACTAAGGAGAACAGTGACAGGATTACAAGGCAGATTAATAGATAATACAGTTTCTAAAACAGTAAAAACTTTCACCCTAAAAAATGTTATTGTATTGCAGGTAATGAACATACCTATATGGGATAATCCTCTGTTCTGACACATACGGCATACATCAGTGGTGCTGTGATACATTTTGTTAAACCTTTGTGGTGTATAATAAGTTCAGTTTATAGTATTAACATTTATTTGCAACACTTTTAAATTAAATAAATTTTGCTTTAGTGAAATCAGTTACTTGTATACATTGTCTGAGATCAGCAAGCCTAGATCTTGTTCCTATTTTCTTTTAATCCTGCTAAAATTCATTGGATTATACTGTCACTATACTGTATACTGCTACTATACCTTCTGTTGGTGAGGCTGGGAAGAGGTCCCATACAACTGGATATTTTTTTATGAACTAAGTTTTTTTATTTGAAGATATCTAAAGAAATGTTCCTTTGTTAGCCCACATTTACATCTCAAACAGAATGTCTCCTCTGTCTTTTATTCAGTTTCCCTGTGTAGTTTGTATGCATGAACAATGATTGCCCCTATTGCACCCTCCTAATTTCATCAGGATTTAAATGTAAACAAAGGTACTTAAGTCTGGTGTGAATGCCTGCTTGACTCCATTGCAAAGGGCATGAACCAACTCATGTAGGGACATCATAGAATTTTATGATTTAGTAGTACTAAAGCCTGCAGTAGTTATACTGTACTAGTTAGTGCTGTTGCTGTCCTCTGCAGTCCCTATGTTCTTGTCTTATCATTAAACTTTTCAAGACATAGTAAATACCCTGCTATTTTCTGTAGTTTAAAGGTCTGAATTAGAAAAAAATGCTTTTAGAGAATACAGGGACTGCACAAAACATGTAGTAGAACTGAATGAGAGTTTACTTTCTGCTAGCTTGTGCAGGTACACATCATCAGCTCTTTTTGATGTCTGGTTTATCAATTAGTGAATCTTTTCCCAAATACAACATGTACCCTCAGTAGTCCAGCATGTTCTTGAAACGTAGAATATGGAGTGCTTGCCAATACTGATAAAAGATTGTTCCTTGTCTCTGTCTATGAGAGGACCTGTTGAATACCAATCTACTATTTTGCTAATTCATGCCACTAGGTAATACCCGTATAGATTTGGAAGAGCCAGGCCTCTATGGTCTTTTGATGGGTTGAGGGAAAACTACACCCTCATATACATGTTTGCTTTAGTTTGTTTTCACTGTTCATGCTAGTCCCCTGTAACTGTCCTGGGGGTATCCATTTTATAATTGTTATAATCTCATTGTCTAGGAGAGCTGCATTAGCATATGAGAACATAATGTCATAGCACCCATTTATACAATGTATCTCTATGCTGAAAGTACAAATATAAGAATAAAAAACTCTCTGGAAACACTCATATTCAATGCAATTTAAAGGAAAAAAAATCCCACCTTACAACTCTGATAGTTTGCAAAGATAACTGAAGGTAAAAGTGGCATTTCACACTGTGCTGCAACTTGTGTTGTTAAACTCTAATTAAGCAGACAGGCATACAATGAAGTCTAAAGTGTACTGAAATATCATATTCTCATATGCTAATGTGGCTCTCAGGAACAGTGAGATTTAAACAACCAAAACATGGAGAACCCCCAGGATAGTTACAGTGATTAGTATGAACAGTGAAATAAACTAAAGCAATCACATACTGTATATCCCTAACAGCCACATGAAAAGAGTTGTTTTTTGACATGGAAACAAATAAAATTTACCTGATATAAAGCTGTAGTTTTCCTTTAAGTTTTGAAGGTGTTCTGCTTGGCTTCTTCTTTCTTCCATAATTTTTTTAACATATTTAGTATATTTCAGAAAAGGGCTTTATGTAAAAAACTGTTAAGGACTGGAACAAGAATAGCAAGTTTAGGTAAAATCATTCATTTTTATAGCATTTACTCAGCCCGTTTGTTAGGGGTTTCCAGTTCATGGATGTTTTTTTCTTTCAGAAAGTATGGAACATTTGAATTATACAGATGTATCAGGTTTTTGGTGATGAGAATTCCAAGATATTTTATCTGCGCTACTTGTTTACAAATGCATCCATCTGGAAGGTTTTTTTTAGTATCGAGAGAGACCCTTCCGTATTTAAATCTAGTAGCAAAAGTAAACTGCCAGATACTATTTTATTCTGGCTTGGGTTAGGAGTCTGACCTTAATCTTAACAAAAACAAACAAACAAAAAAAAACATAGGGAAGCTTTCTACACCATACACTTTCTATGTGCTTAATAGTTATACATGGTAAATCCAATTGATCCATCATCAGGATCCCATTACGTATTCTTTAATCTTACATTTTTCATTAATTTTCCTCTTACTGTGGCTTCTGTATTTATTACTTCCAGAGTTAATGTGTTTGTAGTAAAGCTTTGGGGCCTCATATTCAAAGATTAGGGCACCCACAAATAGGATTTAGGGGTGTGCTAATCTGGATTTGCACTGACGCACCTGGCTGATCCATATTCAGGAGCCTCAGGGGTGCCAGCACAATCCCACAGCACCAAAACATTATAATATCACTGTGCCTGTGCAATTAAGGGGGTTCCCCCCATGCATATTGCTGCAACGGTATATTCAAAGGTCTGCAGTGGTAGTAAACAGCCCCCAAAGCAGCGTTATTTACTGCCTTCAAAAAACATCTCTTAATTGGGAGCCCCCACCCCCAAGAAGGCAGGGTGGCAGTACTGCAGCCACCCACCTCAATCACCCATTCCATTGTATGATAGATATCCTTGGTGTCTAGTGGCACCCCTCTCCCCTGATCACCTGTCCTATATTATTATAGGCTTCCCTGGTATCTAGTGGTATTCCCACCCCTTGATCACTCATTGACAAAGTTAAAAGTAACCAGTAGTGGTCCAGTGTCTCCCCAACCATCCCTGCTGCTCACATACCACCACCCCACACACTCACCCTTACTCGGGTGTCCAGTGACATCCAGAGAAGCCTGACATGGCTATTGGAACAGCCCTCCTCTCACTTCCTTGGCTGGCCACTGTAGGAGCTCTCAATACTGTATGCATGCTCACTAACAGCTCATATGGTAGCCAGCTGAAAAGATGAGAGAAGGGATGTGCCAGTCACTGTATCTAGCATCAATGGACACCACCAGACACCCAGATAAGAGGTGGGTGTGTATGCATGTGGTTTGTGAGTGGTTGGGATGGGTGAAGGGACACTGGACCACTACTGATTACTTTTATGTTTGTCAGTGGGCAATTGAGGAGGGTACAAGTGCAACTGGACACCAGGAATACCTATGATAATATGGAATGGGCGATCAGGGGGTGACACATGCCACTAGACACTAGGGTACCTTTAATAATATGGAACAAGAGATGGGGGTGCCACTAGACACCAAGAATACCTATAAATATGGAACAGCTGATCGGGGCAGGGGTGCCACTAGTCACAAGGGATAACAATAATAATACAGAAGGGGTGTTTGGGGCTTGGGGGGTGCCAATGGACAACAGGAAAATCATCATTCATACTCAGGATGGGCACTAATGGGCTGCTGTGCCCCATGCAAATGAGCCCATAATGTGGATGCAAATGGCCCCTTAGCATCTTGTAAGCCAAATAGGCTCATTTGCATATTGTGGCTGAATATAGCCAACAGGGGTCTTGGTGCTATCCATTTTGGGCAGAGCTATTCCCTGTGGACTACAGGTATATAAAACCAAGGTCTGTGCTGAGGCAGCACCATTTCACTTAGCCTTGCACTGACATGGTCCAGTATTGATTGGGATAGTGCTGGCTCGCTATCTATAGCAGCCACCAGGTTGGGTGCTAGCACAAGTGCAGTGCAAATACTTGTGCTGTGCTTGCACTTCTTTTTGAATATCAGGGTCCTAGTTCTTGTAAATAAAAATATTACATTCAGTTTTATATAACATCTTGCATACATAGTATCACGTAAAACATTAAAGTTAGGAGACTAACTTGAGTTAACACAGCACATGAATAAATATATGAATAAATAACAGTCTGTAAGAAATACAATATTATGCAAGTGCATGGGTTGATATAAGATGTGTTGGTTAAAACACACAACAATGGTAGGGTAAGGTTATCTATACTGCTAAATACACCAGAAGTTTGCACACATTTATTTTCAAAATTTGGGATTAGTGTCTAGTTCATTTCTACTGAAAGAGTGTAATTTTGGCCAACAAACATAATTTTTACACAATTGTCACATTGGTCAAAGATAGTAAACATTTTTACAGTGAAAATAACTACTAATGCTACAGGATGCAGAGAAACAGAGTAATAATCCAATGAAGTACAGTATTATACTTTACTGATATCATAATCTATGGTGCATCAGGCTAAGTACACAGGAGCTACTGATGTAAAAATAAGATAATAAGTGGAGATGGGGACTGAAGAAAATTAGGGTCCAAAGGCCAGTCAGCAGAAGTAAGTCATAAGTTGAGATTAAAATGGTCAATTACAATGAGGGAGGCTGCACCACTCCGAAAACAGAACCAGCTGAAAGATCTACCCAAAAACGTTGCATTTCTTTTGTGATAGACATACAACAATTATTTTATACAAACAGAAAATTTGACCTCTGCCTCTCCAGTTTATCAGAAGGTTTATGTTACTCTGAAATACATAAAACAAGTTAACCTTCAGTGGTTGAAGTGGGCAGCTACTCCCCCAAACCTTTGAACAATATGATCAAATGGACATTTAGTACACTTAGAGTAAACATATAGAGCAGGCATTTTGTAGGAAGAGTAGTGTGTTGAATCCATAAAAGAAATGCCAGGAGAGAAAAATATGACCAAATGGCATAGTCTAAAACCATGGAGGGATGGTATTTCAGATTTATGATGGAACCCGTTTTTCTTTGGTCTGAATCTTGCTGCTTTATAAAATCAAATTTAGTTTACTGAAAATATTCCAGTGGAAGCCAGAAGTTCATGTATGAAGTTGTACACATGCATATCAAAACATATTTACAAGGTCATACAGGATCAGGTTCACAAAGAGACAACAAACAAACACAACAGCACCAATATCTAAATAAAGCAGTAATTACTAGATGATACCAGTCCATTCATGAAATTTACTGTAAGTATAGGAGCAATTAAGAATATTTACAAGTTTATGAGAAGAATGAACTTGACACAATTAAATTATGTATATTCATCAGTGAGTAGATTCCGTCATCCTATCATTTTAATATTATTTGCCAATTGTAACTGGCAAGAACCTTGGAAATGGTAATCACAACATAAGACATTGTGTCTTATTATTCAACATTTAGTAACATAACTTTCTTACCATGATCATCATATACTCCATTTAATTAAATAAATGGCAGTGTGTGCCCAGCTCTCAATTTAATGCTTCTAAATTCTACAGACTTCAAACGAGTCACACTTCAAAATGTTCTTTATAAGTTCTCACAAATTACATAATTAAAAAATACTGTTATCTGACTGGCTAGCATATCTTGTCATTTTTCACATTAATGCTGACAATGTATAAGGATTCACCCTATATAATTAAATGACATACTGCAGTCAGTCATATAGTATACTCATAGTATCTATGGATTGGACAGATGTACAGAACCAAATTACATATTGTAATCCATGACATAAAACTATTACAGTTCTTCAGTTACTGGGTATTGACAATTTGAAAAGTATGGCATAGCCAAACTTATTTTTTTTGGAAAACTGTTCTCCATTTTAATTAGCTCAAACTTTTAAAGTACAAGGGACTGAGATACATTTTAAAATAGTACTGAACATAATCTTTCAGAGAACTGTAATTCAGGCCATTGAAACCAATAAACTATATTCAATGGGTACTGGTGGAATTTATGCATGTGATATACAACTGTCTAATATTATAATATTTGAAATATATTGACTGCTATTATCTTATGCTGCCAGTTAAGATATTTGATACAGTATCAGAAGCATATAAACATAGATCTGCCTGAGGAATAGTGCAGCATAATTTATGTACTCTGTAATTCTTTAACAAACCTTTTACAAACATGTCCACGTGATAGAAAGACTACTCAGAAGACAAGAGGATTCTCAAACTAGCTTACAAATGACAAATTGATGACACTATAATTTCAATTAAGGAATATAAAAAAAGCCAACTTGTTACATATGTTTAACCATCACTGTCTTGTCAGACCCTTAACTAAGAGTTTACTTAGAGCTGTATTTTAAAATAAAGTCTTAGGAAATATAGAGGAAAGAAGGAGACACTGGTTTAGAGTAGTTTGAAATATGACCAAATAATCCTGATAGTAGCAGAATATTTTTGTTTTCTGAAATTGGTGTGCTGGAAATAGAAACTGAGTTAGAACCACAGTATATACTGGTAAATACTGTTTCTGATGAAACCATGCCAATAAAGATGATTAGTAAGAAAGAAATTATTTTGTTTTACAGAGAAAGCATGCCCAAACTGCAACTCTGCACTTGAGCTGATTCCCTGCCGGGGCCACAGTGGATATCCAGTCACAAACTTTTGGAGACAGGATTCCAAGGCCATATTCTTCCAGGTACATTGCAGACTGCTGTTATGGGATACTTAATGGAATGACTATGTTCATAAAGTTTAAGGTGGTTTATGTCAGGGGTCAGGAATTAAAGAATAATGTCTGGTGCCACTGGCAGTGGGTACCCTGTATTCTTGCAAGGTTTCAGGAAGCAAAATTAACATAAATCTTGTTTATTTATCTTTTTGTTTAATTTTTAAGTTTAACACATTTTCAGTCTACTTATTTAAAGGAAAACGGCATGCAGAAATTATAAAAATACATGTTGTGCATTGTGTTTTTGTTTTTCTGATGGTCCCTGGCATTCTGTTCCATGTGTCTGTGAGAAGGTTTTTTTTTTGTTAGTTTTCCCTGACAGTTTTACAGCCCCTGGGAATAACCATTCAGGCTTCATTTGTTGCCTTTCATCGGCTGGAATTCTCCTAGAATTACTCTGGAAATGATGCAAACTAGGCCTAAATCCTTCAAAGGTGTATTGGCTACATTATTATCCAGTGACACCATGTTACAAAGAAAATTGCCAGAAAATGGCCACACATGCAGAATAACAACTGTTGGCACTCAGAAAAAAATATGACTTTGGCTGGGGAGGGAGGGCAAACACGTTTTCAAAGCAGTTGACACTCACAAACAGTTGCAGTTAGATGATGTGACTAGATTATAACTAGGATCCTGGTCTCTTAGTTCTAATGCAAAGTCTAATTCACATCATTCCCAGAGGCTTTCTGGGAAAATTCCAGCAGATCAAAGGCAATAAAAGAAGGCTGAATGGCTACCCTCAGGGGCCATAAAACTTACAGAGAAAAGTAAAAAAAAATCCTGCTACAGTCACAGATAGCAGAACATTAAGGATCATCAGAGAAACAAAACCCAATGCACAACATGTGTTTTTTACAATTGTTGCACATAGTTTTCCTTTAAGAAATCACACAAAAAATGTTTGCATCATACTACATGATTGAGGTGACTACTAAATGGGTTAAACAGGGTAAACTCATTTCTAAAGGTGAATGCAAGCAAACTTAGAGGACATGCACTCAGACTTAGGAGGATTTATTTATTTAGTTTTGTTTATTGGGTATGTGCTCCAGACAATATAATGCCCATTTTCAGGCATGACCCAGGAGAGTACAAAAGGATCCATAACAGTTTTAAGTTATAGGTATGCTCTAGCATCCCTATGGCTAGTGTCACTGGTGACTTTTATATTAATAATTCAGAATTCAGAGCAATAGTTACAATATGAATATGGCAAAGATATGAAGACAAGGTAATTCACATTGTTGGTAAGCCATAACCAATGTGTTTTACATCAAAACAAGCTACAAGCAAATGATACCATAACATTAGGTAGACAAACACAAAGAAAGGCAAGCATCATTGATAGGTATTTATTTCATTAACACATATAGTACATTGGTGCAGTTTAGTAAGGTGATGTAAACAAGACAACAAGTACAGGTACATCTATCAGTGTAACTTAAATACTTGTATATTCCCTTTTTAAAGTGCAGGTGAGACTGGAAGTGTCCAAGAGTCACTGAAAGGGAGTTCCAGAAACGAGCAAAAAAGGAAAAAAAAATTGTTCCTCATATTTAGCAAGCATTTGGAAACAGACAAGAGAGATAGATCACCAGACCATAGGAGGCAGGCCTTGTCAAGATGCTGCAGAAAGACAGCGAAGGAGGCAGGTGTAGGGACCCTTAGGATTTTGTCAGTGATACAACCCAGGGTATACAATCACTGAGAATGTGGGGATAGCCAGTTTAGCCCAGTATAAAGTGAACAGTGATGAGTGAGACAAATTGTAGGCAAGGCAGAGTGACACATATTGTATGTGGTATTCCACTTAGACAGGTTACATTTGTTTGTATGAGAATAAGTAAAGAAACCATAGGTTAGACTAGGTGATTGAATGACCTGTGCAAAGGCAAGCTAGGCAGAAGTAGTGAGAGCATACAGTACCTTACTCTACAGGTAAGGCCTAATTTGATGTTAACAGTTTTACAAGCAGTAGCAATGTACATAGGGAAATCAAGAGTGAGGCCAAGATATTGGAAAGAGTTGTCAGAGACAAGTGGCTTGCCATCCATACAGCAAACAGTAACATTTTTGGTACAGCCCTCAGCTGAGGTGCAGATCCAAAGGGCATTGAGTGGGTTTGAGAAGTAGCTTATTCCATGAGAGACAGGATTGCACCTTATGGAAGTTGTAAGTCAGAGGTAAGCTGAAAGTTTATATCACTCAGTTTTTTTTGAGCTG
Source organism: Neoceratodus forsteri (assembly GCA_016271365.2). Lineage (NCBI taxonomy): Eukaryota > Metazoa > Chordata > Ceratodontiformes > Ceratodontidae > Neoceratodus > Neoceratodus forsteri. The sequence goes on along the minus strand of CM057456.1, from coordinate 157,225,420 downwards.
GTATATAGAACCATATCATTAACATATAGCAATGAAAAGCTAAAGGCAGGAACAAGTGAAATGCTGTTGATGAAAACAGTGACAAGTAAGGATCCCAGAATTGAGCCTTGGGGGACTCCTAGCTTGCTAGTGGTAAGTTCAGACTTTGAGTTGTTCATCTTTACAAATTCCCTTCTATCTCCAAGGTAGCTAGCAAACCAATGAAAACAAACAGAACAAGGTTGTGCAGGGTCTTGCTGGCAAGCACAAATGGTAATGGGGGCGGTGTGTCAAAACAAGCTGTCCTGCTCAAAACCCATTAACCAATGCCATTAAATTATGCACTCAGCCTGGGAGGTATATATAGCTGTTCAGATGTACAACAGTAAAAGTCATTGACAAAACTGATTTTAGAAACATATACACTTTATTTAGAAATACTCTAATAAAAAATCATTTCAACTGGACTGTGTCCTACACCCCAATGTATTTAGCACTGCTTAGGAGTGTAGGACACAGTTTAGTTGAAATTAAATTTCATGTAGGATGCACTCCTTACCCTACACTGTTTAACGCTTTCACTGTGCAATAATTGAAATGTTTTTTATCAATGTATTTCTAAATAAATTATATATGTTTTTAAAAATCCAGCAGTGTTGTCAATGTCCTTTACTTTTGTACATTTGAACAGTTAAATATGCCTCCCAAGTTGAGTTCATCAATTTAAATGAGTTAGCTAGCAAACCAGTTGATGGCGGAGGAAAAGATACCAAGGGACAACAGTTTCGACTTAAGAATGGTGTGGTCTACAAGATCAAAGGTTTTTGTTAGGTCTATGAACACAGCCCCTGTGTACATGCCCTTGTGCATGGCAACTTCGGTATCATTTGTAAACTGAAGTAGTGTTGGGACCCTGTCTAAGTTTGTGCTGTGCAGATGACAGCAAACTATATTTATGAAGGTACTTCATGACCTGGGTAGGAACCATCTTCTCTAGTAGTTCACTGAGCACAGACAAACTGCAGTTTGACGATAATTGTCTAATATTTTACATTCCCCTTTCTTGAGAACTGGGGCAATCCTGGCCACTCTCCAGACACTAGGGACATGACCAGAGGGCAGAGATCAATTGTATATTCTTGATAAATGAGCAGCAAGATGGGGGCAGCAATCTTAAAGAGCCTAGGTTTGAGCCCATCGTAGCCAACACTGTTGCAGAATGACATAGTATTCAAAAAGGCAAAACATGTCCTTAGGTGTTACAGCTCTGATTCAGAAGAGTGGGGAGGTTGGAAGACATGCTTGAGAGCCTAGATCAGGTGCATCTGGTGATTGGCTAGAAAAATTGGTTAAGTCCAGTAAGTGGGAATTAAAGGAATTTGCTATTTCTCAGAAATGTTGCAGTTTATACCATCAAGTAACACATCAGAAACTGAATGTTACTCCACCCCCCACTACCATAAAGCTGTTTATGCAGTTCCAAAACTTGCTAGAGTCCCCAGCACATTCTAGGGGAAGGGGCAGAATAAAGGGCACCTTAATAAAAAAAACATGACTTCACACATAGGATACTTAATATGTTGAATTGCCTCCCTAGTGAGGTTGTGGAATCTAGCTTTGTCTAGGCTTGCAAAGCAGAGGTGGACTGAATTCTGGAGAAGAATGACATTGAAGGTTACACAGCATGATCAGGGGTCAAAGTTTGGCTGCTAAGCTGGGCTGTGTGTCTGTATTCAGACTGGGTTTAATCAAGTCATTGCTGTGTAGCAAGAGGAGCAGACCAGATGGCCCCTAGGTCCCTTCTATCACCACAATGCCATGTTGCTATGTATACAGAGAGTTTTGTGACATTTAACCTGTCAAGGACATCATCCTAAAAATTAGCTTAGAGAATCATTTATTTCAACTGGTTAGATGCAGCAGGTATATAATTAAAATAGAATACAATTAAATACCTCAACTATAAGCATTCAATAAAAATTCAATGTATTTTATATATCTCAAATAAAAAAATGGCTTAGTGTTGTACAAACAATGTCATAAAATGGATTGGAAATTTCCTGCATCCTGACTGGCCAAGATGGTTATGAAGCCATGTGGTTCAGGAAAAGAAACCCATTTCTGTGCACTTCTTAATTGTTAAACTGAGTACAGAAAGCAAAAACACGGTGCACTCAAGAAAGGATGGAGACAATTCAAATACACCAAGTGATTTTTACTTAGTGCTTCAATAATTACAGCAAAATGCAAATGTGACAGGATTTCCTGGTATCAGCATTCCCCTAGCACCTTGACTCAATGAGTCTTCAAGGGGGTGGAGCTGAAGAAGCAAACTGATTGTTAAATACACAAGATTGCTGATAAATTCATGACATCACATCCTATGCCTAAAGTACCAGTAGATTTTAAATGGTTTTTACCTATAACAATACTTAAATATCAAAACATTTATATAAAAAAAGGATTTTGAAATCCTACTCTGAAATAAATACCATGAGACCTTATAAGAAAAGGAATATAAGAGAAAGTCAATGGTTATTCACAGTCCTGGGTCTGATAAGTGCCATTGCTTCATAAATCAGTGCTCCTTTTGACAATTGCCAACCAGTATTTATTTCAGAGTAGGATTTCAAAATCCTTTTTTCATATAAATGTTTTGACATTTAAGTATTGTTATAGGTAAAAAACACTTACAATGTACTGGCACTTTAAATCTGTTCGCTAAGGCTATTAGAGTCAGGCGTGGTACTGCAGGACTGAAGAAATGCACATGTAGTGCCCCTTCACAAAAGTAGTCCCAAGGATGACCCAGGGAATTACAGACCAGTCAGTCTGACCTCCATTGTGGACAAGCTCATGGAGACTCATGGAGACATACTAAAGGAAAGCTTGGTGGAATATCTTGAGGAGCATGGTATCCAGAAAGTGAGGCAGCATGGTTTCATGGGGGGGGGGGATTGTTTCAAATGAATTTGTTTGACTTCTTTGACTGTGTCACTAAGACAGTAGACAGGGGCCAAGTGGTAGAAATCCTCTATCTTGATTTCAGCAAGGCCTTTCACTCTGTGCCCCACAAAAGGTTGATAAGGAAGTTGGTGGATCTCAGGTTTGGGAAAAAGATAGCCAGATGGGTTGAACACTGGCTGAGGGACAGAACCCAGAGGGTGGTTGTGGGTTAACCAGTGGGGTCCCAGAGGGTGCGGTGCTGGGACCGGTGTTGTTTAATGTCATCAGTGACATTGGGGATGGCATTAAGGGCAAAATGTACCTATTCGCAGATGACACCAGGCTCTGCAGGAGAGAGGACACAGCTGAAGAGATACAGGACCTACAGGAAGATCTGGAAAAGCTGAGGAGGTGGTCCAGGATCTGGCAGCTTGGCTTCAATGCCAATAAATGCAAAGTTATGCATATTGGAGCCAAGAATCACAGGACAGAGTACTACCTGGGTGGAGTCTGAGTATCTGCATCACAGGAGGAGAAGGACCTGGGAGTGATGATCACTAGTAACCTGAAGTACTCCATGCAGTGCAAGAAAGCAGTAGCAAAGGCAAACAAGATGCTGGGATGCATATCTAGGGGGATCAGTAGTAGGAGAGAGGAGGTTATACTGCCCTTGTACAGGTCACTGGTAAGGCCGCATCTAGAGTATGGAGTTCAGTACTGGTGCCCACACCCCAAAAAGGACATTAACCTGCTGGAGAAGATCCAGAGGATGGCTACAAAGATGATAGCAGATCAGCAGGGTAAGTCATAAGAGGAGAGGTTGAGGGCACTGAACATGTACTCCCTGGAAGACGAGAGAGAGAGAGAGAGAGACCTTCAAGTACATGAAAGGGATAAATAAGGTTGATAAGGAGAGTCTTTTTTTTTTTAATTCAACTTCTTTATTGAATTTTATAATATCCATGCACATAAGTGCATTGTCGGAGAGAACAGTACTAGCCAAGAAGAGTCTCTTTAAGCTGAGTGGCAACCATAGCACAAGGGGGCATAGTCTTAAGCTGGAAGGTGGGAGGTTTAGGAGGGAGGTCAGGAAGCACTTCTTCACAGAGAGGGTGGCGGACACTTGGAATGCACTGCCGGAAGAGGTCATCTTGTTGAAGACAGTAGGCAGCTTTAAGAGAGGCTGGGATAGGCATAGGGGGAAGGTAAGGATCATGGATAGGGAGCATGGGAGGAGTGGGGAGGGAAGGCAGGGACAGTAGCTCAAGCTGTGGACCCTGCAATACGAGCACACTTGGTAGACCAAATGGCCTTCTTCTGCTGGCTTCTTCATATGTTCGTATGTGTCTTCAGACAGGGACTTAGTTTCAATTAATGTGTCAAAAGACTCATGAAATGACTTTTAGACTGCATTTGTGGGTAAGCATTATTTTTCTTGCGTAAGAACTAATAATGTAACACACATTACTGAAGCAGCACTCATATTTTTACAGTGAAAGAGAGAAAGAAAGAAAGAAAGAAAGGACATCACCAATCTGTCCAATACCCACACAAAAACATAGATCTTTGCTGCATCCACTCCATTTAAGGGAGTAGTAGAGTCAGAATTTGCAAAAACATATGTTGTGCGGAGTGTTTTAATTTGTGTGTGTAGTCCTGGTGTGTCCTTTCCTTTGTTTGCTATTAAGAGTTTTTTCTAAATTAGCCTGATAGTTATATGGTATTTTTATGGCCCCAGGGGATCTCCATCTCAGTAAGATTTATTGCTCTTCTTTTTCCTATAGTGCCTCCAGTCCCATGTGACAGTGATGTGTGTGGGACCACTGATTCAGCAAGTACTGGAGATAGGAGCCTGACGTTCTAGCTTCCACTAAATAGCTGTAATTCAATATTTTTGTTTTCTGTGTGCGTGTGTCAGGTCTAGCCCTCAGGAGTAATTGTTTTGCTTTTAAAACTTTTCATTTCATCAAACTACACACAGCCATAAAAAGCACACAAATCACCCCAGATCATCAATGCTATCATTAGTAAAGCCTGTAACTGTTTTCTTATAGAATAACTCACTCAATTAGCCCTCAACTATTTGCTAAACTGTAAATGTAGCCTTAAGTGCACACTGGATAAGGAACGTTACTTAATATCACAGTTCTTCCTTTGTAAGATTGATCCTAGACCAGTGCTTGCTGAATCCATGGTCCTGGATACATCGTTGTCACATGGGACAGAAGGCATTGTAGGAACAAGAAGAACAACAAACCATGCTAAGGTGGAGATCCCCAGGGGCCATAAAACTACCATAAAACTAGCAGGCTAATTTAGAAAAAAAATCCTACTAGCAGACAAAGAGAAGGACACACTCAGACTACACACACACACACACATCAAAACACTCTGCACAACATGTTTCTGCAAATTCTGACTCTAGTGCTTATTTAATTTTATCAGTATCTTTTAGATGTTGGACCATGTATGACTAGGGATTGAACACCTGCCCCCTCCTGAACAGGCATGACCTGAGTGAACATACTGAATACACTGAACATTAGGAGAAACCAACAAATTACAGCATTTATTTACTTATTTAGTTCGTTTTTGTTGACCGGGTAAGTGCACTAGACAAATTCTGCCTATTTTCAGGTATGACACGGGGAAGGGGATACAGATGAATGCCAACTGACTTTGAACCAGATTAAGCTGTTGGTGGTATTTTAGTGAATGGGGGGAAATTTGGCCAGTGCACCGGGGAAATTCCCCTACTCTTTTTCGAGAAGTGCCTTGGAATCTTTAACATCCACCTGAACTACCACCAGAACAGGTAGATGGGACCTTGGTTTAACATCTCATCTGAATGACGGCACCTCAGGAGTGCAGCACCCCCCTCATGCTGCATTGTAGTGTCAGTATTGGGATATTAACCCAAGTGCCTGGTGTGGGGCAAGAACCCACAGCCTTCTGAGCTCCCAGCCTCAGAGGTGAGTGTGCTACCTGCTGAGCCACTGACACTGCCATTTGCTGATTAGTGTACTTTTGTTTTCACCCAAATCAATGTATGCTAAGATATTTGACTCCCTTTGATGTTTAATGTGTGCTTCATCCCAACCTGCATCAATTGATGTTATCCAAATCAAAGTCAATGGGGGCTATAAATCTAAAAGTTAAAAAAAAACCTGACTAGCACAGGGTTGGTATTCAGATCACTTTTCATTTACATTTTTGGCCTAGAAATCATCCTTCTTAACGATCTTTCCAGCTGTTTTTGTCTTGTTCTCTTAGGTTTGTTACATATTGTTTTGACACTTTTTTTTTAAGAAACTAACAAATGAAATAACTGTCTTCTTGTGTCATGAAGCTGGAACTCTTACAGCTTTCACCTTGTTCTCATTTCAGGCCAAAGGTGTTCATGATCACCCCAGGCCAGAAAGCAAGTCAGAAACTGAGGCACGGAGAAGTGCTGTCAAACGGCGAATAACCTCACCGCATTTCTCTCAGAAGAAGAGACTTATGGAGTCTGAGGTAAAGTCCATTTTTGGAAATGAAACTAAATATTTTTTTTAAATGGAAAATGCTATTAATTTTGGAATGTATGAAATGAATGATTATTTGGATATCATGCTGAACGAGTTGCAAATTCAATATGATTATAGCACTGTTCAGAGATAAATGAACTTAAACAAGCTGACTGACAAAAAACAGAGTTTATGACTTTTGGTTTAAAAGCACAAACTTGCAAAACTCTTCTCGTGACCCTCCTTTTAGACCTTTGACAGCACTCCTGAAGCACATCACATCCTTTTAATGCCTATGGGGAATGGTTGACCCAGTCACATGATTTCTACACACACATTGACTCCATCATCTCAAAACTCCTCCCCAATCTTGGTGCCTTCCACTGCAGTAAATTCTGCCTTGCCCTTCTCCCACACTGGGGGCTGTTCTCAAAATGATTTTCCCAGTTTCTGACTATGACGACACTGTCAATGGTACAACACTCCAGTCCCACTTAGGCAGACTATATCCCCTTTTAACACTTTGTGCAATTTCTGCTTTGCTGTCCCCCTTCACTCTGTTCCTTAGCCACATACCGTTGTAACATTGTTGCTGTAACAATGAACCCCCCACAGTGATACAACCTGCTCAACACCCACAGTGTCGAATGGTTTGTCAGAGTGATGAACAGATTAATTGACTCCAGAGTTTGGCTGCTTGCCCCATGAATCCCCCCCCCCGAAGTTAGATATTTAGAGATCTGGGGATGTGGGGGACAGAGCCCCCTGCAAACAATACAGCTATGCCCTGATGCTTGAGGTGCTGCAGCTGTCTGTTGATGGATTTGCCAGGTGACGTGGTCGCTGTTGGCAAAATCCTGTTGCTGTGCTGGACTTCAACAACTTTCTTGTCAAACCAGCTTGGTGGAACACTTCTCCACCCCTGCTGTGAATTATACTCCAGCACTGACTGGCCTTTCCTAGAAAGACAGCAGTTCATTTATAGAACCCTACTCATTTTTTTATAATTCTGAACCAATACTTTACTGGAATATTCTTCCTCCTCTCTCTTCCTCACTCTCAGATGTCACCATGCTGCTGGGTAGACAGTGTTCTCTTGGAGACTTTCTTCACTCAGGAATTCCTTTCATACTCTTGGTTGGCTCTCAAGAGGTGCATTTGAGAACTAAGCACATCTCTGACTGCTTCCTAAGCTAGCAAGTAGTTCACCTATTTTGGGCCACTCACCAATTGCTCCTAGGCCTTCCACAGCCAATACTCACCCTCTGACCTGCTCCTCTACACTCATAATGTTTTTTCTTTGCAAATTTATTATGAACAGTGCACTGTTTTGGTTTCTTCTGGTATCATAGTCCATGTTTCATGCACCCTGATTTTTATGTGTCTACCGACTGTATCCCACATTAATAGTATTAATTTATAGTGACTGGAAAATGGCTGATGTGGTTCCAATACATAAGGGGGAAAATAGGAAGGATCCAGGGAACTACAGGCCGATAAGCCTTACCTCAGCAGTGGGAAAGGTAATGGAGACACTAAACGGGAAGACTAGATGGGCCTGGAGGCCCTTATCTGCCAACACTATCTAGTATCTATGTATCTAGTCAAGGAAAGGATTGAGGATTACCTGGAGGCAGTAGGCTGCAAAACCAGAGACAACATGGGTTCACCAGGGGTAGGTCATACCAGACCAACCTGATTGAATTCTTTGATGAAGCAATAAGGGTGGTAGGCCAGGGCGGAGTGGTGGATGTGGCCTACCTAAACTTCAGAAAGGCCTTAGGTACCATCCCACATAGGAGGTTGGGAATGAAGATGAGGAGCTTGGCAGTAGGGACCAAGACAGAGAAATTGGTGGGAAACTGGCTTAGGGATAGGAGACAGAGGGTGATAGTGAATGGGGTGTGCTCTAAAGGAGGAGAGGGTGACCAATGGGGTGCCACAGGGGCCTGTGTTGGGACCAGTGCTTTTTAATGTCTAAGTCGGTGATATTACAGAAGATTTGGGAGGGAGAGTATGCCTGTTTACATATGATGCAAAACTCAGTAACATGGTGGATATATTGGGGGGGTGGTCAAGTTGAGGGCTGACCTGGGAAAGTTGGAGGAGTGGTCCAGGATGTGGCAATCAAAGTTTAATGCCAAGAAATGTTAAATCATGCACCTGGGGAACAAAAACCCGAGTGCAGAATACATATTTGGGGGGGAGGTGCTGGACACTATGGGGGAGGTGAGAGACCTGGAAGTTGCCAAACAGTGTGAGGTAGTGGTGGGAAAAGCAAATCGAATGCTCATGTGCATAGGAAGGGGGATCACCAGCAGAAGGAGAGAGGTGCTTATCCCCCAGTATGTACCACTGGTACAACTACACCTTGAGTATGATGTGCAGTTTTGGAGGCCCTATCTTTGCAGGGACAAGGACAGACTGAAAGAGGTACAGAAGAGGGCTACCAGGATGATGCTGGGTATGCAGGGTAAGTCCTATGAGGAGAGACTTGGGGAATTAAACCTGTACTCCCTGGAGGACAGGAGAAGAAGGATGATATGATTGAAACTTTTAAATATTTGAAGGGGATGAATAAGGCACAGGTGGATAGTCTGTTTCAATGGAGCAGAGCATCTAACACTAGAGTGTGAAACTATTTTGGGGGCAGGGTCCAGGGAAATGTGAGGAAGTTCTTCTTCACTGAGAGGGTGGTGAATGACAAATAGTTTGCCAGAGGAGGTGGTGGAAATGTCAATGATCACGCAGTTCAAGCATGCATGGGATAAGTATATGGGTATACTGGCTATGGGAGGGACAGGTTTGTGGGCTTCCCAGTAGATGGATGCTACTTTGGGGGTTTCTTGGGAAGACTAGGTGGGCCAAGTGATCCTTATCTGCTGGCTACTTCTATGAATCTATTTTATATATTTTACTCTGAGTTTATGTAGTTATGCAGTTCTGTATTCTTTGTACCCTTCTCTGAACATATTGTACATGAAAATAAACTGCTCACAGCTCAGTATTTTCTCTGTTGGTAAACAAACTCAAATAAACTAGACATTTGGCAAGGCTGCTAAGGTAAAGTATTATTTCAACTATTACTTGTAATCTTATTACTTTTCCAAGTAATGGATGACAGTAGGGGATTACTTTTTACAGCTGCATAGCAGAGCTGTGCATGACATCTTGCTATTACACAGAGACAGAAGGGAGCCCCAAAAGCATATCACTGGATTCCGAATGAAGCACAGCATTTTGGAGTTGAAGCACAGTCACTCTGCTGCTTGAAGCACTCTGCTGTCTCCATTCAGTACTGCACCCCTACTGCTACACTATTTTCTTTGCTGGTGACCTCTCCATTTAGTACAGTGCTCCCCCCCCCACACACACTATTTTCCTGCTCTGTGTTCACTTCTGGGTTCAGAGCAAGCACTTCTTTTCCTCCCTTTATATATGTAATAATGTTTCCCTGGTGTCTAGTGGCACCCTCCCACCCTCCAAGTGCTGTCCCTACTCTCTAGTATCATTTTCCTGGTGTCTACTGGCACCCCTCACCCTTCAATCACTGCCTCTGTAAAATGCTGTTGTTTTCCTGGTGTCTAGTGGCACCTCTCTGCTCTCTGATTGCCATCCCTGTAGAGTTCTATTGTTTCCTTGGTGTCTAGTGGAGGACCCCCACCCTCTGATTGCCATCCCCATATTGTTTCCCTGGCTTCTAGTAGCATCCACCCTCTAATCACCATCCCCATAATGGTTTTATTGTTTCCATGGTGTCTAGTGGCACCCTCACCCTCCAATCGATGTCCCCATATGATTTTATTGTTTCCCTGATGTCTAGAGGCCCCCCACCCTCCAATCGCCATCTCTGTATTGTTTTTATCATTTCCCTCCCACTCAGTAGTCAGGACCCCACACTCTTCACACACCCTCACTCACCTGAATAGGTCCCAGGGCAAAGATCCACTCTCTGATCAAAGACACGTCTTGCTGCTGGAACTGGCGACTTCAATATGAGAAACTAAGGTAAGTGTAGTGCAATGTATTTCATTGGGATTTTCAACTTTGATGCATACCTTTGTCAATTTCACATATTTTGGCCTCAAATTTTCAACATGGCCTTTTTGGGACCCCACCTTATGAAAATGGTGATGTACGTATGCAAATCTGGTTCAAAAGGTGATTTTGCATTTATGTTGCAAAAGTTTGGGCAAGATTTGAAAATGTTCACCACCTTTGTTCATCAGCTGGGGTCATAAGCAGGCTATATGGAAAATTTGGGGTCAAAATATGTAAAAATGACAAAGTTACAAGTGTACATTGAAACTTTTCTACACTCACTCATAACTTCAGTAATTTTCAATATTTTGACCCCAAATTTTCAACATAGCCATTTTTTTCACACCACCTCATGAATGAGACAGCTTCCACTTTTCAAATCCTTGCCAAAATCTATGTTTTCCCACCTGTGGCATGGAATGATGTTTTGCTGGTGTGGAATCATATTTTGGTGGGAATTTGAAAACTTTCACCTATGGGGTGCATGACGTGGGGTGAAGCAGCCTCTCACTTTTTTCAGCTGCATCACTACCATCGAGTTGCAACTGTATTGGCTCTGACCAGAGTTTGTTATAAAAAGTTATCTATGTGAGTACTATTTTTTTTTTTTGCATTCCTATCCCTTCTTCCCCTGCCCTGTCTTGCAGGAGGGCTCATCTCACCCTAGCTCAGTTTTTCCAGATCCTCTGCTGCCTACCCTTGTGTAATTGTGAGCAACCTGTGCACTGTCTCTCTTTTATATTTTACATTTTAAATCTTTTAATTTGTTATCATTCTGAACTTGCACATGCAGCTGCTCTCATTGTACTTTGCATTGTTTGTAACTGCCTTCCTGATGACTCTTCTTCCCCCTCCCCTTGGGTCACACCTGGAAATGAGCCTCAGCTCAGTGGGCCTTTCTTGGTTACTAAACTGTTAAATGAACATGTACATCAGACTGAATTAAAGGCAAACATAATCTGGAGTACTTTTACATTTCCCATCCATACGTGACTCAGCAGAACGATTTAATATAGTGCTCCTTCAGCTACTTTATACATGGATCATCATTGCCCTTCCATACTTCTTGCAGTGGGAATTGCTGATTCCAAACAAACTGGAAAATCACAACATGATGTAAATTACCTCTTGCCATGGAAGTAATAAAAAAGAAATCAGTAACTTTTATGTAAACAGTAATCAGTTACCAATTATTTTTCAAAAGTACAACCTTGAGTTTATTCTAGCTGGTGTTTTAGTAATGTTTCTTCCTTTTTCACATTAGGCAAATGACCTGTATTTACTGAGAAGGCAATATACGCCTTTTGGTTTTACCTTACTGCAGCAACAACGGTTATGGAGACATCCCTGACAGCGACAACCGCATTGCAGTGTTGGCAATGCGGTGGTGGGGTGCCTCCATGTTTCCATCAGGGGCTCGCCCCCAACCCCATGTGGGGGCTCTGCCTCACCCACCCGGTCTCTAGGATTCTAACTCCGAGTTGGAGTTGGACCAGGGAGGATGAAACACCCTGCGAGGCAATCCCCTGGCTGTGCAGAGACCATCACAGCTACATGTGGATTTTGGCCAGATCCTCTCGCTGTGATGGTCTCCGCCATCTGGGAGTCACTGTGGCGACAGTATACCATGCCTTTTCTGCTGTGAAAAATCATGGAAAATACAGAACTTGGCCAGCTGATGCAGAATTCCATGAAGAATGGCAACATTCCATGGTTTCAGCAGTTTTTCCTTAGAAAATGTTTCTGTGATTAAAAAAATGCATTTTGCATTAAAAATATGCAGTTACATTGAAAAATCGCTGTTCATTTGACCAAATTTTGAAGAATTTACCATGAAATTCTGCCCTTTTAAGTGGAAAAGGAATGTCCATTCTGCTGGAATTTCACCAGAAGAATTCTGTATTCCACACACCACAACCCATTTCTTAGATTTCATAAAAAAATAGGAACAAGAATCAGTAAAAAGACTAACAATTAATTCACCTTGGCTTTACTCTCCCATATTTACACATTTCTTGTGTAAAATCACAAAAAATTGCAGCCTTTGAAAGAGACACTAGTAGCCAATATTATCTACTTTCTTTTCCATATTGCTTTTTCTCCCATGGGGCAGCTGGCTTGTAAGGCTTCAGCTCTCTTGGTGAGAGGTCCATTTCCTCCTGTGAGCATGACTCACTCGACTCCATCTCTGACCCAGGCAAGTCCCTCATGGATTCCCCCCATTGTGATGGGATGGGCCATTCCCCCTGGTGAATAATCCAGATTCCTGGGCAGAACTGTGAGTCAGGAGTGCAGCCACGGCTTCATGGAAACTTCCAGTAACCTCTTATCCGTTTTCTTCCATCCCCATTGCTGGAACATGCAAGTCAATGTGCGCAGGGAAAGATGTGCACATGCTGCAGAGTCCTGCAGCACCCTCCCATCTTTGATGCCCTCAGACCTGCAGTAACCTTGGGCCTCCACCTGGTAGTAGTCATTCAGTGGTAATGCCAATCCACCCTCCCTGGGGGATTAGAGGAGAGGAAACCTCTGGACAGTTGATCCTCTCCCTCCCTGGCCGACCCACAGCAACCAGCATTTGCCACTGAACACAGGCCGCTGGTGTGGCAGGAGGTAAGGCACCAATACCTCAGCCTTTCACACCACTGGGCCAGCCCTATGTTCTCTACTTTTTAATGTATAACAGAGATAGCTTTCTCTTTTTACAATTCTTGTTGCTTTTGATTTCAGACCCTAGGATCAATAAAAATATACAATTCATATGCTGAAATCACTGAACAAACACGAAATGAAGATAATAACATTTTTGAAGCTATGTTCCCAAAATGTACTTTAAATGAAAATAGGTTACTTAATTCAGTTTTGCCATTGAAATTCAGCACACATGCTCTCATGTATTGGGATCTGTACTCTCAGAGTTGAAGCAATGGAACTAAGAATTCAGAATGGTGGTTTCTGGTATACCACATTTCTCAGGCCTTTCAACTAATTTTTATGGCTGCCTGGGTGGAGCCATGCAGTCACATTTTTGCAGAGGCTAGGAGAAAGAAAAAGGACTGTGGAAGCATGTGACTGGATACCTCACCAGCGTGCTTCCACAGTGCTATGGTCATGTCCACAGTCTTTGCTTTTCGCTGTCCCTCCCCTCTGCGGACCGCATGGGCACCCCCCCTCCGCAGGGCAGTATTTTGTTTTCACCCATAACTTTTGCAGTTGTGGGCAAAAGTAAAAGAGGCTGCCATGCCCAAGATGGCCACTGAAAGCTCATTGCATGAGTATCACACATGCACACTTATGCCACGATGATCATCTTGGGCAGGGCAAGCTCTTAATCGCTATGTATACTCAAGCAGGCTCACCATGCTGAAGCAGCCATGTTGGCTCTGATCAGAGTTTGTTTTATATATTCATGGATGACTATTCCTTCTGTGTCAACTCTCCCTGACACAAGAGGTTGAGGAGGGTTCTTTTTTGTAAAAAAATTAATTATTTTGTAGTACTGCAGTATAGTGATAATCTCAGTATCGTATGTGACAGTTATCATACTATCAGAATTTCATACCATGACATCCCTACTTTCAACAGTACTTACTTTATAGATGAAAGGAAAATTGGACACATTGGAGTAAACATCTATGGGTGACCTCTACTCCAATGTACATATTACTACAAAAAAAAATTATCTTTTCAGCAACTTAGTAATTTGATGACGGGAAAAACACTCTGCATATTGAAACTCCAGTGGCCACGCTGAGCAATGAACTCCACATAACCTATGTAAATGAGGGATCAGGCACATGTTAAATTGGTTCTCCAGTTTAATGCAACATCAATCAATCACAACTGGCAGTGGCAAGACTCATATCTCATAACATGACAAAGTAAATTTCAGGACATTTAATTCTTATACTAAAGACATTTGCATGAAAGTGGGCTGTTTATTTGTTCCTTCAGGTTTTCTTGCTATGAAGTCAAAATCCTCTGCTGTTATATTAGAAACTTTCTTGTGCAGCTGGATGTGATGTCATAAGTAGAAAAGCAGAGCAACACAAAATGAAGTTTAAGCAGAAAAGATCCTGTTTTAAACAAAATGCCCTCAGTTAAAAAAAAAAAAGGTCATGAAGTTCAGATATTTAGGAAGTTGTGTTTAACTGAGTTTAAATGACACCATCTGTGACTTTATTATGGCAATTGTTAAATCTTATTAAGGATATAGTTAATCTCTGAGCCATCCCAGGCTTTGCATTATAGATTCTTCATGACCTTAATGTGTGCTGGGTGCCTCATTAGCATAATTTGTGGGTAGTCCACTGATCAGTATGGTGGTAGGTTTTTCAGTCTGGAACCATTTTTTGTTACTAACTTACTAAGGTACTGAAAAGATAGAAACAATACTTTACATATATATTGGGGGGGGGGGGCTGAGAATGAGGCACTGCTAAGTTTGTATTTGGTTAATGTACCAAAATTTGGCACTTTTACCTTCCATTCAGGAAACTTTGGATAACTTTGAGCTTTTGTCAAATAATCAAAAACAACACTCTATCCTATCCCAAGTGGTCTTGGCTAGTCCTGTGGCCATTCCTTCCCCCACCCTAGTCAATTCCCCTTCCTCCCCCCTCCAGACATTTGTTCAATTAAAAACAATGACTGTGTTCATTGAGGTTACTAGGTTTACTAGGTTTTTTAAGGAAAAAGAAGGCAGAGGCCCATCTAGATTTTCCCCCACACAGAGTGGGCAAATTAGAACATATATTTCTGAGTTATCCAATTATCGAGACCCTTTTTAAAAACATCTACACTACTAGACTTGACCAATTCCTGCAGTAATTTATTCCATTGTCTTGGTGCTCTAACTATAAAGAAATTTAGTCTCTGATTGGTTTTTACTTTTGGAACAATAAGTTGTTTGTTATGGCATCTCGGTACAGTTCACCTCACAGTTAAGTTGAGTCCACACTTATTTATAAGTTATGGATCTTTCATCAATTTATAGACTAAGAGTAGGTCCCCTCTAGTTCTTCTATGTTGTAAAGAATTTAAACCTGTGATCTGAAGTCTAGTATGATAGGGGCTGTGTCGTAGTCTTAGGACCATCCTGGTTGCCCATCTTTGAATCCTCTCAAGTCGATTAGTATCTCCCTTTAAATAAGGACTCCAAAAGGGAGACCCATAGTCTATGAGTGGTCTGATACATGCCCTATAGAGGGGTATTAGACATTGTTCTGTTTTTGTGACAAAAGAGCATTGAATTTGTCTAATTAACCCAGTTGTTGTATTAGCTATTTTTAGACAATGGTCTGTAGGTGACAGTCTAGAATTAGCAATATGCCCAAGTTCCTTTCTTTATTAGTGGATTTAATTAAATTATTATTTATATCATAATTGTTTTGTGGGTTATGTGACCCAAAATGTAAGACCACACGTTTATCAGTGTTAAATTACATTTTATTTTCTAGTGCCCATTTCTCAATATGTTGAAGATCTAATTTAAGTGAATCAGAATCTTGAGCATTATCCATGATACCCCTAGTTAAGAATCATCAGCAAATTTGGAAAACCAATTTTTGGTGCTTATTTTCATATCACTTATGTAAGTGTTGAACAAAATGGGGCCAAGCACGAGCCCTGTGGAACCCCAATAGTAACTGCACCAAGGTTTGAAACACAATTACTTATGATGACTCTCTGGGTTCTATTTGTCAACCATGCATTTATCCAATTAATTAAACAGTAGGAGACCCCTAAAGTTTCCATTTTTTTGATTAGATTACTGTGGAGGACCTTGTCAAAAGCTTTACTATAGTCGAGCAGAATGACATCCATCTGCTGTTTGTTATCTAGACCCAGACTAATGTTGTTATAAAATGCTAACACGTTTGTAGTACAGGAGTGACCAGCTCTAAACCCATGCTGAGTGTTATCATTTATATTTAATTCCCTCATTTCTTTACTTAGAAATGATTTTATTATCTTTTCTATAACTTTGCAGATTATTGATGTAAGGCTCATAGGGCAGTAATTCTGAACTCTTGATCTGCTACCTTTCTTGTGTATTGGGGTTACAGATGCTATTAACCAGTCTAAAGGAATTTCAGATGACTGTAAGGATTTATTAAATACTATTTTTAAAGGGACTGATATTGCTTCAGCAGTTTCGATAAGAAATTTAGCACTGATTTGGTCAGGCCCTGGACTAGTGTTTTTTTTTAAGGATTTCAAAAATGGAATCATGTCAGAAGCAATAATGTTATGATTATGACTAGAATTTGGACACACCCTAGAATCCACCTTTAGTAAATAGGGTTCTTTTTTTGAGAACACTGAACAGAAGTAAGTGTTAAAAGATTAGCTATGTCAGTATCGGACTGCACAATATTGCCATTATTAGTAAATGGTCCTATCTTTCTGGAATTTCCCTTTTTGTTGTTTAAGTAGGAAAAAAGTGATTTGTAGCCATCTTTAATATGGGCCAACTTGTATTCTATTTTCATTTTGGCTTTCTTAATCAAGTTTTTTAGGTTCTGTAAAGTTTTGTTGTATTTACTATAGAGTGTGCTTTTTTCAATCAGTTGACTGTTTCTTAGTTTTTTAAAAATCTTTTTCCTTTTTTTAATTTGCAGTCTAATTGTTTTGTTTAGTCATATTGGTATCCTACCCTTTTTGTTATATTTATTTTTTATGGGAACATGGTTTTCCTCCAGGTAATTAATTATATTTTTTAGTTTAATCCATGCCTCATTAGCTGTAAGTCCTTGAAAGGATTTATTCTACTGAATGTTATTTAATTTATTAATAATACTCTTGAAATCAGCTCCATCGTAGTTCCTATATGTTGATTTATTTTTTAGACTATGATGTTCCCCTATTAATTTGAACAAGATTGAATAATGGTCACTATTTCCAATTGGATCTAATATCTGAATATTAGTCAGTTTGTGGCTCAAGTTTGAGATAAGAAGATCAAGGATGTTACTGCCTCTAGTAGGGGAGGAAATTAGTTGTGACAAGCCCTGTTCCATTAATATAGCCAGGAAATCAAAGTCAAGTTTACTACTACTTGTGTTTGTGGGCCAATCTATATGGGGCATGTTGAAATCTCCCATAATTTTTATATCCTTATGCTCAGAAAAATGTATGATATCCTTTAGCAAAGCATCTCTATAAGTAAAATCAGATGATGGGGATTATAGCAATTTCCTGTTATAATATATGAAAGTCCTTTTAGTTGGACTGCCACCCAAATACTTTTGGTATTACTTTGGGACTGTAAACCATAGGAGGGGATATCTTCTCTTACATAAAGACAGACCCCTCCACCTTTTTTATCTACTCTATTTTTGTGATAGAGTTTATAGCCCAGTATTTGTTGATTCCATAGAGAGTTTTAATCCCACCAGGTTTCTGTTATTCCTATGATACCTAGATTTAGTAATTAGCTTTTTGCTTCTAACTCCACCAGTTTGGTGAGATTTAATGATCGTACATTCAGTGACAACATATTACATGTTCTTTTTAACTGATTTTTGTGATAAGTAAGAGACGTGGGTGTTTCCCCATTCTCCCCCTTCGTGTTTAGTTTAAATGATTGTTTATGATGTTTAATAAAGATTTCCCCAACATGGTACTGCCTCTTCTACTGAGATGCAGTCCATCCCAACTGTTCCGGGGGGGGTTTGTCGACAAAGTTCTCCTGGTGTGCAACACAGAGAATATTTTGTGTGAGGCACCATTTTCGCAACCATTTGTTTAATCTTTTAATTCTTGAAGTTACAAACTGAGTAGCTCTGGGAACTAGCAAAATCTCTAAGAAACAGGCTGTACACGCTTTTTCTGTAAGCAAGTTGTTAAGTGCAATATAATCATGTTTCAGTTTATTTAGACTAGTGCTTTGTATATCATTTGTGCTAGCATGGATAATGACTAAGGGATTTAAACCTGGATTTTGTAAAAGATTGGGAATCATAGCAGTGATATCAGATACTTTAGCCCCCCTGAAACTAGAACAGATACGATTAACCTTGTCTGGACTACAGATTGCCCTGTCTATATGTTTATTTATAGAGTCACCCAAAACAAATATCTGTTTCTGATGTGGTCTCTCAATGGATTTTAAAGGAGTGGGATTTTGTTTTGTACTTGATGTGAAAGAGTTTTTAGGACTAGGCTTCTCATGTGGTCTAGAGTCAGGTGACATATGGGACTCTGGCGAATGTTTTATACTCATATCCTCTGCAGATATGGGTTTAGATAATTTTAGCTTCCTGTAAGACACATGAAGTAGAATTTTCTGAGTTACTAGTCATAGCATGAGGCTCTTGGCTAACTAGTGACACAAATCTGTTTTGTAGAGGAATCTGGAATGGGTGATGGGTTTGATCCCCTCTGTGTTTGGTTTTGGTTTTTGTAGCCAAGGCCCAATCTTCTAGGGGAGAATGAGAATGATTTACTTCTGGTTCCAAAGGGGGATAGATAGCATCATAAGTTTCATGATTTTTTTTTTGGGGGGATAGGAGAAATATAATGTTCAACAGCATCATCATTAAAGTTTTCTAAATTTTCGATGTCTGTACTGATTGTTTCCCTATCAAGGAGACTAGCTATCTGTTCCTATAAGATATTTATTAATAAGCACTTGAGACAAGAAAAATCACTGTCTGGAGAACAAATTGGCTAGAGGAATGGCAAGGTTGGAAGAAGTTGAGATTGACTGGAGCTGGTGAGGGGTGGTGGAGGCTGCCTCTTACCCCTATTTGTAGCCTGCTAGACCTCCATAGCAAGGGTCCAAAATGCCTTATGCTGAAGTGTTGAAGCTGAACCAAAGAACTAGAATCTAAATTGAACCTGAACCAAAGTTGCCAATTTTCCTATACGCTGACCCCTGGGTGGGGAATACCTGGAGGTGTTCACTTGAGATTGTGCAGTATTCCATTAATAGACTATACAGTAAATCCCAGCCTCTTTCAGCAGGTAGATTTGCTTTACTGTGTATTTACCTAGGATAGCCTAGCTGAGATGCAGCATCTCAATTTTAGTGGTGTCCTGCATTTGCCCAGCTTGACAGCTGGCAGGGTCTAAAACGCAGGGAGTTTGAACAACTTGTTCAGGGTCACAGGGCGAACACATGGCAATGGTGATATTTAAACCAGTGATCCTTTGTTTACCTTTTTAGTGCTCTGACCACTAGACTGCTTGGCACTTTCTAAGAATTCCCTTTCCATGAATTTGAGCTAAGCCACTTTGATCAAAAGAAAGTGAATACATACTGGTGTCTCCACTGTCCCACATTAGGCAAACCTCCTTGTTTCCAGCTACAATCCCTTCTGTCCCACAAGTAGATTTCATTTATATTTATTTTCATTTAATCGTTAATGCAGAATAAGCTCAGTGAACAATTGCTCATTTGTAATAGCTTCCTGGCAAGCAAACTTACAAATAACATGTACAAGTAGACAATTGATCCATTAACACTAGTGAAATATTTTATTCATTCACAGGAAAAAGGCCACCAGATCCTATTTTAAAAACCATCTTGTTTGTGCAGTTGCATTACAAAACACAATGTTGACATTAATTAAGCCAATTAAACATAGGGGCATACAAACATAGGAAGTAAACATAGACGGATCCTGTTTAGTCCTACTAGTCGAAGGGAGGAGGGGAAGGGAAAGTACTCAATACTGGATTTGATTTAAGTTCATTTTTAAAAAATAAATGTCTATGTATTGTTAATGTATTTCATATATGACAGAATCTTTTTACTAGCTTCTGTATTTTAGTGTGTGTATTGTGTAGTTTTCCAATTTTAGCATGTATTACTAAGTGTTTCACAGTTTGCAAAATGTACTTTCCCTTCTCTCCGCTTATACCTGATTTCTTCCCACCCTCCATCCAGCCCCCCAACCTCCCTTCTCCTGTTGTACTTAAGTGCGCATGTTACTTTCAACCAGTGTATCAGTGGTATCTATTACTGCATCACAGTGATATCATTGCCTTAGGCTTATTTAATGTCAGTTTCCAGCCTGTGATAAAGGACCAGCATGTGCAATACACATCAGGCTGACGTGGTCCACTCAGGATTGTCAGTTTAATAAAGACAACGAAGCATCATAATTGTTGGAGCTTGCTGTCCTAATTTATTAGAGGTGTGAGTCCCTGACTTTTTTCTATGACTGTTTCTGGTTTTGTCATAGTGCACCATCATCCCCGTGCAAACTTTTTTGTGGTACTGTCTTACAGTTTAATTATTCATTCCGGTTTTGTACCATTTGTGGATCAGTTCCCTATGTGGAGCAGTATCCAGTGCCTTATTAAGTCCAGGCAGATAACATTTTCTGGCTTTCTTTGATCCTGTTCTTTACTTATGGGGTAAAAAAAGAGTAAGATTGGTCTGGCAGGACCCATGAACACATGTTACGTGCTATCCCCCAGCTGTTTAGCTTTATAAAATTGTGACTCTTTTCAGAATTTTTCCTATGACAGAAGTAAAACTCACATAGCTAGTTATTAACTGTGGCCCTGCTTCCCTTTTTGTAAAGTGGTATGACTGTTGTGTTATTCCAGTCATTTGGCATCACCCCAACCCAAAATGAGTGGATCAAGATATCTCTCAGAGGTTCTGTTACTTCTGAGGCCAGCTCTCTCACTCAGCCCCAGGCGACCATTTTGAATAAGGTTAAGCATAGAACATTTCTACTCACACGTGAGTTCTGGGGCTGAGTTTTTAAATTAAATTAAGTACCCTGGGTGGAGCTTGTCTGGCTCTGGTGCTTTGTTTGTTCTTAACTTTTTAAGCCTTTTCTTTTTAAATTTACTTTATTTTATTGAGTTGTCCTGAAGGCCACACATACATAAATCACAGACAAAAGAGCAGTGCATTCCTTAAAAGTAAATCTGCATTTTTTATCAGTATACTGTATGTAGTTGCTGAAGTGAGAAAAGTTAATAAAGCACATAAAGAAATCCAAGGGGGCTACATATACACAATAGGATATATTGATTCTGCCTGCAAGCCCACTCTTTCCATAAAAGAGTGTGTATGCTGTTCCTTTAATTTCAGTTTTTTTGCTTTAACAACAGAAATGAAGACATTTTTAAGGACATCAGCCATACCCTGCTCTCATCTATTACATTGGTGACAACTGATATTGGTTCTTCTGCTCTCCCAGTTTGCTTTGTGCTTCTTAGGCATTTTTAATTTATCCTTTAGCCCGAATGTAATGTTTCTCCCTTGAGTTGTCTTTTATTTATTTATTTTTATTCTGTGACATTCTCTGGTCTCTTTAATTTTTGCAGCCTCATGTTGGCCATTTTTATATCTTTTTTTTTTTTGTCTACTTTATTTCTGCACCCCTGACAGAGGAACTCTCTCCAGCAACTATCCTACCCGACTCTCTACCTCCCTGCTGTGGCATCCACATCTACTCCCCCACCTCGATCAAGCATCACCCCTGGATCTATGCCCCCATGGGGAAGGGCTGCCCTATCCACCCAGGGCACTCTATCTTATAGTATAGTGTGCCTGAATCGAGGTGTGGGGCCTGGGAGAGTGTGGAGCCCAGTGGTGGGAGTGTGGAGCCGGCGGCAGTGCCTTAGCCTATCCTCCGGAGGGGGGATTTTCTGTTTTTTCCTGATTCCCCTTGGTGCTCGGACGTGCAGTGGTTTCCTGGGCATGAAGCCGACGCCTGCCACAGCACCTCCCCTTGCAATGCATGTGACGCAAACTTGGTGATCCCCGGTACTCCACCAGAGGTCCCCCCCATGCGACGCATCCCTTGGAACCCACTCCAGGAAGAGAGAGCAGTCCTGAAGATGCTCAATCTCTTCCCTCCCCTGCCGACCCCCGACGATCTGAGCTCATTCCTGAACCCGGGTCTCCGGCGTGGCATGAGGTGTGGCATCCAGTGCCTCAACCCTCAGCACCACTGGGCCGGCCCCATTTTTATATCTTTTAACAGTGTCTTTACACACCTTGACAGCCATGTGGGGGTTTTACTGTTTTAATTATCATTACTGATTTTTTTGAACATATCAGTCCTCTTGCATTAGTATCATAGTTTTAAATTTCTTTCATTTAGCTTCCACACTGGCCCCAGTGAAATATTTTTTTACATTACTGTTTTGTAGTATCCCACTTCATACTATTGAGGTTGACCCTCTTGAAGTTGTAGCATATTGTTATATCCCTTTCTTTGATGAAGCTTGTTTTGAAAACTGACCATATTGTGGTTATTATTTTCTATAAGCTCCCTGACCTCGAAGTCAGCTATCGCATGTTCCAAATTATTTACAATAGTTGGACATCTTGCATATCAATCTTAATTGTAGTTACTTAACAACTGTTTATATTTCATCTCCACGGCAGACTTAACCATCCAGTCATCGGATCTGGTCAGTAACATTGCGGAACAAAATAAAGTGGACAAAAATAAAGTGTCAAAAACAGTGTCACCATCAATATTGGCAGCATAAAATGTAGTGTGTCAGAACAATGCATGCCACGTGACACATAGGTAGCAAACAACATCCACCACATGGAGACACTGCACTGGAACACACAGCAGCAGGCACCAGTGTACGCGAACAGCACAGGGGTGCAGGGAGATGGAACAGCAACACACACAACACACAGGACAGGGGAGACAGCCTGCTGGCTTGTGCTCCTGGCCCCTTGCATTTTGCACGGCCATCCACATGGTGGCCATGGTCCACCTGTCCTCCAGTGGTTACCCCGGTGCACTGTCTGCATCACTCGGCAGTCTGGGTGAGGGTAACCCACCATGTGGGTGCCTGTGCCACTAGAATATCATAATAGGTGTCCAGTGGCCTGCTTCTCACAGTGGTGGTTGCATCCTGCCCTGTTCCATCTCCCTGTACCTCTGTGCTGTTCCTGTGCACGGGTGCCTGCTGCTGTGTGTTCCAGTGCAGTGTCTCCATGTGGTGGACATTGCTTGTTACCTGCTTGTCATGTGGCCTGCATTGTTCTGGCACGCTACATTTTGTGCTGCCAATATTGATGGTGACACTGTTTTTGCCGCTTTATTTTTCACCACTTTCTTTTGTTCTGCGATGTTACTGGCCGGAACCTATCGCCATAGCCAGTGCCTGTAAGGTAAAGTTCCCCTAATAGGACTACATCACCCTTACCACATGATTGTTGGATTTCTTGCTTAAAGAGCTGGTGACACATTCAGGAGAACTTTAACAAAACTTAATATTTAGGTAAGTTCTAGCTTGTATTTCCCATTAGTTCTGTATTCCTCCTCTCCATTATTTAGTAGTGAGGTCATCTGCATGAAAACAGGATCTTTGCTCCTGAAGAGTTTATCTACTCCTGCTGCTTTCTCCCTACCTGAAGTGATAGAGCACTGCTTGTGACCTCACAGTTACTCCCATGGTGACAGATTGTGATGTCACAACAGAGGATTATGACTTGAAGTAGGGAGTAAACTGTAGAGGCAGATGAACTCAAAATGAACTCTAAAGGGCAACAATCATATATTCATACACTTTTCTTTGGTACTAAATCATGGGGGAGGAGAAATATATAATGGAATGTCAGCAGTATTGTACCTAATTATTATGTTTTTTTAAGTGTTCTTTGAGGTGTCAGTAGCTCTTTAACATACTGTATTCATTCATCCCTTGCTATATCTGTATCAGCTGATCTATGGCAGATCCCCCAGAGTAAATCTTTGCACTTCTGTCACTTAATTTGTAGCCATAGAAGTTCTGGAAGGTCTGATTCCTTGAATGTTTTAATTTCTGTAACTTATAGGCCATTTGTTGGTATATTCTGCAACACCACCTCTTGTTTGTCCTTTCTGTCTGTTCAAAAGAGTTTATATATCACAGTATTTTTTGCCCAATTGTCCCTTTCTGTCCAACAGATCTCCACGAATCCTACTACATATTTGTCCTCAAGATCCATTAAAGCCACTAGTTAGTCCATTTTAATATGTAAGCTTCTCACGTTCACTATTAGGCATTTTTTCCTTGTTTATTTTTTGTAGTGATTCCCATTTTAACCTGTTTAACAGTAACACCAGTTTCAAAATCCAAGGAATTTTTTTTAGAATGATCCCCCTGGTCTTCCATGAATGGTAGGTGAAGTTATGTCAGACTTTTAATTCCCACTTCAATGTTAAAGTCTTGTTAATGATCTTGTTGAACCTTTCTCTGAGGATTTTAGCTACTTTTTTGGGCTGTGGACGGAGCCTACAGCTGTTTTGTGATTGCTCTGTAGCTCTAAAAATGGCCAAACATGGAACCTTTCATTGGACTTTTGGAAGTATCCTTCCGAAAGCTCAACGGAGCTTAAACCCCTCCACCATCATCGGCGACTACAGAATAACAGCCACATTATTTCAGCTGTTACTTCTGCATTCCTTGGCATGAACTGTGCATGAGCAACTCACGCGCATGAGCAGTTCTGCTGAGTAACTTTCATGTGTGGCAAAGTGCCATTGCCACACCTGCACATGACAAGTGCCACACATGCACAGTTGCATCACCGCTGCCAGCTCTACAGCATTTTGTGGCCCTCCCAAACTCATGTGGCACACTGGAGCCCATTCCAGTGTGCCCAAAGTTTTTAGTTTTGTATCATAGCATCAGGGTGCCCAATCCCTGTGTCTGCCACCACCAGCTCTCTGGCATTCTGTGCTCCCCCAAACTCATCTTGCACTCTGGGAGCCCACCCCGGTGTGCCTAATTTTTTTCCCCCCACACCCACCACCACTGAAATTGGGGTGCCCAATCTCTGTGTCAACATTATGTACACTCCCCCAGTCATGTGGCACACTGGGAGCCCACCCCAGTGTGCCCAGATTTTTTTTTTTTTGTAAAACAGAAAACGGTCCCTCGTTGTCACTCCAGTCTTTCTTTTTCTCCCTGTAAACAAGAAAACGGTCCCTCATCATTGCTGCAGTCCCCCTCCCTCATTCCCACTCTCCCACTGAGCACTCACCTCCCCACACACCCCCCTTACCCTGTACATATCTCTGGAGGTTGGTGCTGTCATCTTCTCTGGACTGGGATACATCTGCTGTCTTCAAGCCGAACCACTAACTGAAGAATCAAAGGTAAGCCTGCTAAAATGGCATTCAATGGGGTTTCAACTTATGCTGATATCTCAGTCATTTTTTCAAATTTTTTCCCAAAATTTTCAACATGTGGTTCTTGGGACCCCAGCTCATGAAAACTATCACTGTCATTTTGTTACTCAGTCCCAAAAGGTAATTTTGCAGTCGCTGTATGGAATCATCTTTCAGGATTGATTCATGAAATGACAGTGCCACTGGTCATGAGTTGGGGTCCCAAAAAGCCCACATTGTAAATTTGGTGAAACAATTCCAAAAAATGACTGTGTTATGGTGTACATTGTGCAGTTTCTACACATGCCCCTAACTTCGCCAGTTTTTAATATTTTCACTCCACATTTTCAGCATTGCCATTTTTGTACACCTCCTTCAAAACAGTACAGCTGTCATTTTCCACAACCTGATAAACATGAGTTTTCATGCCTGTGGCACAGAAGAGCACGTTTGCTCTGCGAAATCACCTTTGGGACAAGTGAACATAATGACACTGGCACTCTTCATGAGGAGGGTCCAAAAGGCCATGTTGAAATTTGGTGCAACACCTCCAAAAATGGCCAGGCTATCCGGGCGTTGAATAATTTCTATGCACATGTGTAACATTGGTCATTCTGTAGCTCTTCACTGCTCTATTGGCTCTGGTTAGAGTTTTTTTTATTAAGATGTAGTCTTTCCCCTCTGAACAGATCACTTTTACCAAGAAAAAAATCCCAGTTCCTCATAAATACATGACACCCTTTTAGCCCATCTTCTGACCCATGCTTTCATTATTCTCATAGCGCTAGCCCTTCCCACTCCTGCTCTAAGTTCAGGCATGATCTTAGAGACTACGGGCAAGAATTTCAGAGCTTCTGCTGCAAGCTCAAGTCCTGGTTTTGGTGTGAGCCTGTGGCACGGTAAGTGCTGCAAAATGTCTGGTTGCTATTTTCAAACATTTTGCCTCATTTATGGCAGCTGCCACCATTTTCGGCAAAATAATGATGCATGTATAACATATTGATGCATGCGCCATTATAGGGCTCCAGAGATTACATATGTTATGGCAGATGCACATGATAGTAAGATCACCTATTCAGTGGTCTAACATATTGGCACAAACATCGGGGATGAGACATAAATGGGCTGTGAGTCACTGATATTCAGCTGAAAATCCAGCCCTATACTTTCACTCTCTATTTTATGCATCTTTTCCAGTTCTTTAAAGTCAGTTTTGAAATCCTCATTGAGTCTTCTGCCTGTGTCATTTGTCCCAATGTGCAAAGTAATGAATGGCATGTTTTCTGCTCTCTTTAATAGTCCATCAGTATTTGATCTTATGTCTTAAACTTTGGTCCTTGGTAAATAGCACACCATTTCTTTTCACTATTCCCTTTGCATGCCATGCTAATACTACATCTGGTAATGGAGTCACCTACCACTACACATGTGCGGTATAAAATTATTCATCACATTATTCAATATCTATTATACAGTGTGCAAGCAGCATGTTCTTAAAGGACAAGAATTTATAAACCATGATTCATAGACACTTGGATTGGTGCTTACCAGATAACTTTTGGAAATCAGGCAGACGGAAATTCCAAACCCAAGGATATGTTTAACTTAATGATTACAGATCACTCAGACTCCTAACCATGGGAATATTGATGTCCAGAAAACCAAACGTTTGAAGTCCATTGTAAATAGATCTTCTTAATACTCTGGGCATGAAATAACGAGGTGCTATTCCCATAACACATGTTTGTTTATTTATGGACATGCTGCCTGTCTTCCAGTGACATAGCTAATGTGTTATATAAAATGCAATGATGAATATCAAAAGTTTAATTTAAAAAAAAAATTGTTTACCCTTCACTTATAAAATATGTTGAGTTTTTTTAGAACAAAGAAGCAGGTGCTGGTGTGTAACATTTTGCATTAAGATTTCAAAGCAGATATTGACATTCAACTTAGAGGCTCCAATAACAATGGGCCTGGGTTTGATGATAGTATCAGTGTCCCTCTTTGGATGAACTTGTTTACTGTATGTAGTTTGATGGGTTGCCCTAGATGTTATTAGTTTTTATCACTTTTAAAAAGCCCCTGACAGAATTGGGACAACATTAAAAAAGTAAGAGTTTGGATCAATTCCATTCATATTTCATATATTTACTGTAATTCATTCCTCATTTTCTTTATTACTGAGACCAGCAGCATGAAAACAAGATTACTCTCCCCTAGACTTTTATCTTCTCTGCCTGCTTGCCTACACCTGATGTCATAATCCCCCTATTTATGAAATCATAATTATTTTCACAACTGATTGTGATAACATAAACAGAATTGTGATGCCAGGTATAGACAAACAGCCAAAGCTAAAAGAGCAGAGTTACAATTTTCATGCAAATGATCTTAATAATAAGGAAATAATTGTGAGGATAACAGAACACAAATGAAATGTAAGCTACATTGTGTCTAAATAGTACATGTTTCAAAGCTGTCAACTGTGTTGAGAGCTGTTTAAGTGTTGAACACATAAACATTCTTTCATGTAAGATTCATTAGCATGACTATATATATATATATATATATATATATATATATGATTGGTCCTCCAATCCCACTTAAAACTTAAATGATAAATGTTTTTAAAAGATATACTGCCAGCTTTATCTTTGAGAATATGAGAATAATGGTCAGAAGGAGCTGGACAAGATGAATAAATGGGTGGAGCAGAGGAACTATGAAACTTTAAAAGATGTTATTTGGGAAGCATTGGAATTACGGGTAACCAGGAGTAGTAAAGGTAGAAGAGACAAAAAGTGCCCAGCATGCATGAGTGTGACAGTAAGGGAACACATTAAGATGGGTATGCCAGTAAGGGAACACATTAAAGAGAAGGTAGGCAATCAATTTACAGCAAGGAAACAGCTCGGAGGAAAACAAGGCACTTTATAAAGAGGTACAATTAAAAAAAAACATAACACAACTATAAAGAAGACTTAGCAGGAGAACACAAATAGTATAGCAATGAATATCAAGGATAATAGAGATTTTTCAGCTGTATATGAGACAAGAGAACACTTCTGTACAAAGTGGGCCACTGAGCATGGAGGCAGATGGTGTGAAAACTGATGATAGTGAAGAAAGCTTGAATACTTTACTGCAGTATTCATTAATGAGAGGGTAGCATGCATACTTCCAAACAAGGCAGTATGCAGAGGTACAGTGGTCAGCTGATGGAATGTGAACATCTCCACCAAGATAGTGGTGGAGCAGTTAGGGAAAATGAAGGTGCACACATTTCAGAGAATAAGTGAGTGGGTTGTTATACATCCATTGATAAGCTTCAGGATGAGATAGTAGAACTACGAGGAGGACTATGCAGACATCGTAGACAACAGGGGGAGGTTGGTGATACTGGAGAAGGGCCAGCATTGGGTTATGCAAGAAAGAATACAGGCCAGTTCTGATTTTGACTCTCGATAAAGTGCATACAGCAATTATCAAGGAAAGAGAGTATAAAAGTTAGCAAAGTCTAGTTTTGTAACAAATGCTTAGAATGTCATGGCATGTCAAATTATGTCAAATTAAATTAAAAGGCTGCTTTAAAGGGCTAAACAAGCACCAATACTAAGATAAGGCAATGGATACTGTGTATCTGGTAGGGTACAAGAGAGAATCTTCTTTTGACTAAAAATCATTAATGATCAGACATTAATAAATAAAGGAAACAGCAATGCAATGAAATTTGGCAAAAAATATGCCCCTACTTTTGTTTTGCTACAAATGATTCCAGGCACGGTCCATTGCGCAGTGGTTGGATTTCTGCTTGAGATGCCAGAGACCTGGTTTTGGGAGAGGACTTGGGTCGCTGGAAGGCTGGCTGGGGGAGAACGGCTTGAGCATCCCATGACAGCTCGCCTTCTCTGGGGGGGGTGCCAAGGGCGAATTGTCTAACCCGAGCGGAGGCCTGGGTACAGCAAGCCCTGTTCACGGGGTGGCTGTGATGCATGGTGGATGTCAGTGCATAGCGCCTTGATGTCAGGGCACACACCATGTGAGGGAAGAAACCAGAGGAAAAATAGCCTTCCATCGCCAGAAAGATGGGGCACCAGGAGGCGTGACCTCGATGTGTCACCACTCGCCCAGACCACCTTGCCTGAAGAAACAAGAAAGTATACAGGGTGTATGGGCCCCACCTCAATCCCCACCCGGGGGGCATAACTGCGGCTACATGAGGTGCAAGGTAGGTCTTGGGTTGGGTGGTTAGCAGAGGGATGATTCTTGGGTGCCCTCGAAGGGTCAGAGATGGAGAGCATGTAGGGTGGAAAAAATAGAAAGTAAAAAAAAAAAAAGTTCCAGGCATCCTTCAGTTGTATGTTGTAGTAAAATGTTCTTGTTCCACCAAAATGTAATATGTTATAAATGCTTGAATTGAGTTTTCTTCTTATGAAAAAAGAAGCAACAACACTTGGCATAAGAATAACATTGTAGACCTAGTCAGGGTTAGGATCAGGGGAAAAACCTCATGCACAGCAGAAGAGGTGCCTAAAAAAAAGTAGATTTGACAAGTATGCTAATATTTTTATTAACTGTAGCTGAACCTAGCTTTTTGAAAAACATTTTCCGTTGTACTGCTGCATTAATAGAACTCAGACTTGTGTAACACAGTATTAGGGGTCATAACTTCCAGCTAGCTTTTTAGTCTGAAGTAAGGAAGTTCTTTTTACCCAAAGGGTGGTGGGTGCTTAAATGCATTTCCTGAACCTGTTGTAAATTGCAAGACCCAAGAGGCCTTTTAAAAAATCTAGATAAATCTTTGCATGAGTACTGGGAGAATCACTGATTACTACCACTGAGAAATGGGGATGGTCTCAACGGACAATATCTTCTTCCATCTCACAAACCTAATATTAACCCAGTACAGCTAGAGTCAAGCAATGCCTTCAACATGGTACTTCATGCAAATTTATTATACAAATAAGGAAGCATGGGATAAGGGAACACTGAATGATGGATTGGAAGCTGGCTAGGATGTGGCAAGCAAAAGTAATGATCCAAGAAAGCACGTCTGGGTGGAGGGAGGTCACTAGTGAAGTACCATAGGGGTTGGTTATGAGTTGACTGCTATTCAGCATCTTTATAAACAATGTTTAACACACACAAGTAGTGTGACTACATGTATGGATGACACAAAGATGGCAAAAGTGGTGGACTGTAAGGGGAGGATGGAATGCTGCAAAGGTCCTTCACTTGGGGGTGCTTGGGTAGACAGGGGCAGATAAAATTGAAAGTGGAAAAATACAAGTGACTTCACCTTGGTTCAAAAACAAAAGTCTAAAACATACATTAAAACATAAGTAGCTATCAGTAACAGGCCAGGAAAGAGACTTGAAGTGTGATAAAGTCGAGGTATTCACAAAACAGGGTTGCCACAGTAAGCAAGGCTAACCATATGGTATGCTTCATGAAAATAGAAGCAGTGAAAAGGAGTTAGGAAGACATATCACCAGTATACAGTGCACTAGTGTGGCCACATTTAGAATACTTTATGCAGTTTTTTTTTTTTTCTGTTTTTGTTTTTTTAATATTTGATTACCAGGTAACACCCAAGGACATCAAATACCCATTTTCATGGGTGACCCGGACATAACAATAACAATACAATACAGACAAATAGATTAATTATGATGAGAACAAATAGAATTAGTAAGACAATGTTGCTTCAGACATTTTTAAAAACATCTAAAGATTTACATGATAAGAAATTACTAGGCAAGTCTTTCCACAATTTTATGACCCGAAAAAGAACTCTAATCCAATTAAGGCCTCTAATAGGGAGGGTTTAGTTTCCAAGTATTTGCTGATCTGGTACAGTAAGAATGAAAACTAACTAATGTTAGACATAAGTGAAAAAAGTATTTTAGAAAACAGTATCCACTTAAATATTGACAAGCTAAAGCAATTTACTCACTGTTCAAATGAAAACCAACATGAAATATTATATAAAGTACAATGATGAGCAGAATGAGAAGCAGAACTAGCAAATCTACAAACTGAGTAGTATAGTTGTTTCCACACAATGCAAATAAGTAATAGTAACAGAAGAATAAATTAAAAGACCATGATCAATAATTGGTAACAATAAAGATTGTGCTAAAACCTTCTTTGAATGAACTGATAAACAGTTATTTAAAGTATAAAACTGTCTTAATCAGGAGTGTGCATTTTTTGTTTACTTAATTTTATCCCTCCATATCGCCCTCGGTGTCCCACTCCTTCAGGCATTGCTCATGCCATACATACTCCATGACCTTGAGTCAGCCCCTAGAGTGCCCCGGTAACTCCTTCCTCCCCTCCTACCTCTGTGGAGCACCTGCACAGCGGGGATCTGCCCGTGGTTTCTGGACTGGATAGCGTGGAGCATCCGTCATCTAGGAATGCCGAGGGTTGTTTTCTGCTTTCCTCCCTTCCCATCCCCCCCTTCCCTGAGAAGATCGGCTCGGGCAAGTGCTTGCTGATGCACACCTGCCAAGTGCCTAACAACGTCCTCCCTCCTGACACTAGCCCTCTGGAGCCACCAATGCCCGTGAGAGTTGATACTCCTACGGCCCCAGTGACATTGGGTGCATACAGCACCCTAGTAACCCACCCAAAGGAGGAGAGCATCCATTGGGATGCTCAATCATCCTTTCCCCTGCCAACCTCTGATGACTCAAGTCTGTGCCCGAACCCGGGTTGTCGGCGTGGCGCGAGGTGTGGCGTCCAGCACCTCAACCCTCAGTGCTATGGTCCGGCTGGAGTGTGCATTTTTAATAACATAACTAATATGGTACTCATATGTTAGATGTTAATCCACTATGAATCCCAAGTATCAAAATTGTGTAACTTGTTCAATTTTAGCACAAGATAAATCATAAAAGGAATGGAAAAATCCAGAATACCTCTATTTTATGTTGAGAGCCAAAAAAATAAAGATTTTGTTTTTGAGACATTAAGCATCATTCCATTATCTATCAATTATTGTTGTACATTGAAAAAATCTCTCTGCAAGTGTTTACTAATATCTAATGGTTTGGAGGAATTATTCCTTAAGCACAACAGTACTATCCTGTGGTGTGCCCCTGGGATCAGTCCTTTGCCAGTGTTGTTCATAGTGTACATGTTACCCTTGGGCAGGGTAATTAGGTGATTTGGGCTGGGTCTCACTACTATGCAGATGACACCCAGCTCTACCTGTCATTTACCCATGACTCAGGTTGCCATTGATGTGTTCGATGAATGTTTGGCGGAGATCCAGAACTGGATGGCTTCTGGCTGACTGAGATTGAACATGCAATCAGAAAAACACAGCACCAACACTTCTTAGAAAATATAGCTGTATTAAACTCACATATAGATGAAAAGCGATTGAAAATACAGTGGCGCCATGCAAGGAAACAACAGCTCCCAGAAAAAGAAACAGCCCGACCAGTTTCGCACCAAAAAGCGCCTCCTCAGGGACTGATTTGGTAACTACAAGCAACCCTTTAAATAAGGAATACAATTTAAAGTGACAGTGCAACAAAAAAAGATATTTGTGAAAGAACATTTTAACACCAGTAATACCAAAGTCAAGTTCATTATAGTATTCATACAATGATAAAAAATATATATTTACTTTACCAAGAATACTAAATTAGCAAGTCATTTTCTCAATGGGCATATTCAAAAAATGTTGCAAAAAATATATATCAAAAAAGGTCTGAGATTGAACCCTGAGAAGACTGAGGTACTAGTGGATGAGCTGGGTTGAAGAGGAGGATTGGTGGCTAGCAGGGGAGTTGCTGGTCTCTGGCTTGGTGACTCGTACCTTCCAGCCTGTCCTAGGGTGAAGAATCTGGGAGTCAACCTGGATGATGGCCTGATAATGGAGGCTCAGGTGTCAGCTGTTGTTTGGACTGGATTTTTTTCATCTCCAAAACATCTGCCCTTGCCAGATCAGATCCCCGATCCCCCCCAAGACCTGGCCACACTGCTACATGCATTTGTGACCTAAAGACTGAACTCTTGTTATGCTCTATACTTTGGGGCCATTGGAGGTATGCTGTGACACCTGCAGTTACTGCAGAATGCAGCTGCTCAGATACTAATGGGCTTGTCCAGATCTAGTCATACATCTCCGGTGCTGCATGATCTGTATTGGCTGCCATTGATAACCTATAAAGCCCTACATGGACTGGGCTCAGCCTACCTGAGTGACCTCCTGCATCTGTATACCCCAGCTCGGTCACTCTGTTCCTCCTTCAAGGGCCTCCTGATGGTCCCGAGGGCAAGGCTAAGATGACCTGGCCTTTAATGTGGCAGGCTTGGTATTCTGGAATTCCTTGTCCAGGTCTCTGAGGGGGCCTCCTTGGTGGAGGTTTTCAAGAAAGGGCTCAAAACCTTTCTTTTTCTGCAGGCTTTTGATTAATTGTTTAACAGCCCGGCACATCTATTCATAGCCTTTTAACTGACTTTTAATATGGTTGCTTATGGATACGTTAGTAGGTATTGTTATAATGATTATCCATTTAATATTGCAGTGTTTATTTGTATGTAACCATTTATTGTATTGAGATGTATATTTATGTTTTATGTTATTTTATTGTAATGGCAGCCTGGGCCTCTGGGGAAGGGCGCCATATATAAATAAAATCTACATCCCGTGCTTCCTAATTGATAATAAGCTCCTTAGTCCCACTTGGTTGGCCCAGCCTGATGAGTGCCATTTAAAAGACCTCCTCACAATTGATGGAAAGGTACTCTCCTCGTTGGAGATTCTGAATAAATTTAAATTGCCCACCATGGTGATTTTTAAAGTGTATCAGCTTCGTCACCTTTTACTTAGCAAAATGGGCATGAGGCCAATACAGATCTCGAGTAGAATTTCATGGGACCCTGAGTCCTCTGGAGGGCCTTTCATCGCGGTCTCCAGGGTATACAAAGTTTTATTTAACTGGGCCTACTCTCAGAATTTGGATCCATGCTCTTATTGGGCCTCGGTGTTCCCCAAGGAGGAACTTAATTGGACTGCCCTTTGGCAAAACTGCCACAAAATCATCCTGCAAGACCGGCTGAGACTGATACAATTTAAAATTCTCCATAACATTTACTACTCTCCACAGAAGCTAGCGAGTTTAAAAATGGTGGCAGCCCCTACATGTAATAGGTGTCATTTAGGGGATGGGGATCTGATG
Source organism: Neoceratodus forsteri (assembly GCA_016271365.2). Classification (NCBI taxonomy): domain Eukaryota; kingdom Metazoa; phylum Chordata; order Ceratodontiformes; family Ceratodontidae; genus Neoceratodus; species Neoceratodus forsteri. The sequence continues at coordinate 157,190,650 of CM057456.1, read as the reverse complement.
CATATTTTCTGGAACTGTCCGAAGATAGTCCCTCTTTGGGCAGCCATTAAAAATAGAGTGGCTCCATTACTGGGTCTGGAGGACCTCTTTACTCCGAAATATGCCTGTTGGGGGATGTAACTCAGTATTTCAGTCAGAATAGGAAGTTCCATATGGCCTAATTTCGCCACCCTTAAAAAGTTGTTCTTAGATACTGGAAAGACTCTGTTGTGATCAGTTATACTGAATAGCTGGAGGAATTACTTGCCAGCTTGAGGGTTGAAAGGATGATAACGTCCTTCAAAACAAACTCTCTAGGTTTGATAAGATCTGGGGTCCCTTTACACCACTTATTCATTATAGGGTATAAAGGTCCCTTCTGGGTAAGGAGAGCATGATAGCTTGTCTTGTGCTGGGGGGGATGGTAGGGGGTGAGGGATGGGGGGAGGTAGAGGGTCTCTGGGGTTATTGCAGAGGATGGATCCTGTTATTATCTGTAATATGTATGACTGTGTACTCATATGGCTGTGCTTGTTTCTCCTGGATGCATTCTCTGTAACTATAACTGTAATAGGGCCAGATATTCAAAACTTTGCCCAGGGGCTAAATTAGCACTGCCCGGTGGGTAAACTTAGCCCGGAGCACAGAGCAAGCTATATTGAAATGGAAATAGCCCAGTGCTTATCCTGCCAAATATTGCAGTCTAAGGAAGTCGGGCAAACTGGTCTTGGAGTGCAGGGCAAAAATAGCCCGGGTATAAGACAGCACTGAATAAAGTAACCAGGAAGTGCAACCCACAACAACAACACAGTGCACAGCAACGTGAGGGCAGGTACAGATGAACTACATGGCCAATGTGTGTGCCAGCAAATGCATGGCCTCAGTACAGCTGCAGAAAGCAGCAGATGTGAAAGAACAGTGATTTAAACTGTATATTATTCCCCGTACCATTAGCGCAGCGCTAAGCATTAGCACGGAGCTTAGCAGTTAGCCTAGTGCCAACACGCTTGCCTGGAGCTAAAATGTGCCATATTCAAAAGTGCCATGCAAATGAGCCTACTTAGGTAGTCTCTGGGCAAACAACCGGATTAGTATCTCATTATACCCTGATTTGCATGCAGTTTGCCTAGCATTACTGCAGGGTCCCACAGAGCCACCTGTAGGTCAGTCTGGAAGTACAAGGGCTCACCAGGTCCAACCGCAGCTCCACCTGTAGGTCAGTCTGGCAGTGCATAATGATAGCTGCAGTCTACATGTAAACAGTACAGCATAGCATAGCATATTATATCCCAGGGGACAAGACAGCATAGGCACAGGTGGTGGTGGTGCTGCAAGCAACTGTCACACTGTAGGGCATGCTACAGTGCACAGCAGACACTACAGTAGCAAGGGGGCCAGTAGTGTGAGGGACACAGCACTGCCTATGGTGTGTAGGGCAGTGATGATGACTGCACTGTACACAGTGACAGGCCCAACCTGCAGGTGTTTACTAACAGTGGACATTACTGTTACACTGTTGTGTGACCCACAGATGCTGTACCTGTGGCATGGAATGCTCACAGTGACATGTACATTTCTGGCTTTGTGTGCTGTGGCAGTTGTACAGCTGTGCAGTATGTGGCCAGGGGGCATATATTATCCTAAAGGCACACTAGTGTTGGGGTATTCCCAATACTGGCCCATGTGCACTGCATGATGTGTCCCAGCCTTGTGGCCACACCTGGTCTGTGGCACAGCCTCACCACCCATACACACTTCCTCAACATCCTCCATGCCCACAGTGCTGCATGTGTGTGCTGGCATCTGTTCATGTCCACAGATGTGTGGTCCACAGGTGTGTGCTGTATGGCCACACTGCCATGCTGTCCACTGGCGGCAGGGTCACCACTTACTGCCTGGCATGGCTGGGACTGGTGGCAGATGATGGCATCATTGTGATGCCTTCGGTTAGCACCATGCTTCTTCTATGTTTGGCTTTATCTATGCATCATATTTATTTGTTAGGGTTGCGCAAAACCCACGCTAAACCCGCGTAAACACCGCGCAAAGCCAAAGTGTTGTGCAAAGCTGATTGCCCAGGGTTAAGACAAGCTTTTCCTGGGCGGTAATTTGCACCACGCTAAGTGTTGCGCTAAGTCGCGCAAAACCACTTAGCACGGCGCTAGTTGCTGAATATAGCATTGCACTTGTATTCATGTCAGTTTGCCCCTTGCATACATTATAGTTTTGCCTGGTGCTAATGCAGTTTGCCCGTGCTATCTGGCCTTTTCAATATAGCAGACCCACGCTAATCCCGCGCTAAACCTGCGCAAACGTTTTTTGCCTGGGGCAAAGTTTTGAATATCTGGCCCTTAAAGTCTTAATGGCAAAAAAAAAAATCTACATCCACATTTACATAATATTTCTCACCCTATTCCATGTGTAAACAAGCTGACATGGTACAGTATAGAAGAATGGGTGAGAGTTAGGCCTGATGACCCCATGGCATACATCAATGCCTGTTGGTGTGTGGAGGGTGGGGGGTGACAGGGGTGGGAACCCTAACATCAAATTTCCAAACATTTGTTGCTGTGCTATCAACCCTTACTGATGCAGAATGTAGTTGTTTTTTGCAATGAATTTCCCTTCTTTTTGAGAACGTGTAATGTAAAGTAACTGGTAACTGGTATGTGGTTGTGGGATGCTCCCTTAATGCTGCCCATTTTTGCATAATGGTATGCGTATGTGGGAGCACAGGGCCCTCTGGGCCCTGGGCCCTCTGCTCCCACTTACACATAAATACGGAGACATACCACAGCCCTACAGTCATGAAAAGGAACCCTTGTAACACTAATGTGGCAATATCTCAGTAACCATAGCAACTATGAAAAAATTCCATTGCATTTGTAGTCATGACATGGAAACTTCTGCACATGCTTAGTCCACCTGCAGGTGGACTAAGCTGCCCAAATCGAAAAATCCGTATCTCAAATCGTTTTCAAGATATGGGCGCTCAAAGGGGCCGTGGGCACTGTAATGTTATCCTATGGGAAATTTCTGAACTTCAGAATGCTGTAACTATGAAACTGGTGTACGTTTTTTCACCAAACCAGCAAAAGGTAGATCTGTGGGGCAAGGGCTTGCCACCCTGCAAATTTCAGCCCACGGGCCCCAAATGTTTACTTGCAGTGAGGTGGTAAAGAAATGAGATTTTTTGAGATACTAGTGTTGCAAATTGAGACACCTTTGCAAAATTTGTGAAAGAACAGGTGCAAAAGTGTCAGAATCTGTGAAAGAGTCACATCAGTTCTGTCACAATTTGTGACAGTACCAGGGGGTGATCACCAAAAAGGCATTTCTGAGGGGTTTTATGTGAAAATAATGACTGCATTGTGTTCCTCATGCCCCAATTAGGTAAACATAACTGTCAGTGTTTATCTAGGGGCAGTAAAATTTAAAACTACAGCCGTTTTTCGTCACCACTAACTGAAAACAAGATCGTGGTGGCACTTCACTACAGAGGGCATTTGTGACAGTAAAATGTACTGGTGGCAGCTTTCGAGAGATGCATATATTTTTTTCCCATTGACTATAATGGGAAAATTGAAATGTGAATAACTTTTGAACGGATTCATATTTTTTCACTAAATCTTCAAAAGGCACATCAGTGACCCAAACTGCATATACCCTGAGAAATTCAGACCAGACAGATGAAACCATTTGGGTTGTAGCCCCAAGCAAAGAAATGGCCAAAAAGTCAGGTTTTTTTATGTTTTTGGTTGCTCTGCAGCTCCGCAACCTCACATCCAACCAGAACACAACTTACACCTGTGGAGCTAAATGCTGTAGTCGCTGTGCAAAAGCAGATTTCAGCTAACAAACTGATATTGCCACTGTTCATGAGGTGGGGGTCACAAAAAAAAACATGTTGAAAATTTGGAGTGAAAATACCAATGAATGCCTGAGGCGTTAGGGTTTCCGACCATAACACCCCACCCTGTAGAGAATAACAGGCATCAGGGGTGTGACTTGGGATTCTTGCCTGTAATGCTCATATCATTTCACACTGAGCAGCCAGTGAGAGGCAACAAGGTGTGCCTTGGACTCTTCAGACCCAAAGTTCACCCATTCTCCTATACAGCACCCATCTCACCATATTTCCTGATGGAATGGCATGCGCATAGGGCCAAAGATCCCAAAACACAACGTGACACTTGTCAGTATCTGCAGGGTAGGGTGTGGTGAAAATGGCGCGCCCCAATGCCTGTCAGTCTCTGCAGGGTGGTGGTGGGGTTGGCTTCAGTTCAATACTTCACTGCCATTTCTATTATGCAGCTCTGTAACTCCTACACTACCAATGTCAATGCCAGCAAGCAAACATTCGGCATTGACAAATGCTTGTTACAGACTGCAGTGAAGGGTGATGTGTGCCACATTCAATATAATCCTTGCCATATAATTGTAAAGGACTTTGATCCTGTCTGAATGGTTGGCTGCTACACTTTCAAAGCTAGTGCCCCATACTGCAGAAGGGGGAGAACATTGTGATGACAGCTTGCCTTCTGAGACAAAGCCACACAATATATGTACAGCAAGCTAAGATGTGGGCCCTATCTCCTTTAACAAGTTTGGAAATGAACATCCCATTATATTTAGGAATCTTGCCAAACACCATGGCATTTGTAGCTGGCTACCTCATATTGCAGGCACAGGGTCATTCTGCTGCAAACAAAAACAGCATGGCTACAATTGCTGCATGCAACACAGCATCAAGCACAACAGAGTCAGACAAAACACAGACTCAATCCCAAACGGCATGCCCATTGAAAACAATGGGACTTTAGTTTTTTTTTAGAGGGGTGGACTTCAGTGATAAGGAGAAACTCAGGAGGGAGGAAATTTGCTTTTTGTTTTTTAAAAACCCTCAAAAGTTGTAGCACGGGGAGACCTGGGGAGAACAGAACCATGGTCCCAGGTCTCCTGATTATGCCGTGTGCTGGTGTCTTAGCCACTTCACCACGCGAGTGGCTCAACCAGGCACCTAGCATGTGGCAACTTAGCATTTCCTCAGTGGCGCATAGAGTGACAGACTTAATGGTAATTCCCTTCCACTATCATACCCCTGTCGCTCTAAATACATGCACAGTCTACCCTGTATGGTTATTGCCATGTGGTTCTAGTTGAGGGATATTGACCTGGTACCATAGTGAATGATCCCTCCCCAACCCCCATTTGGTTTAATAACTAGGGGATTTATAGACAGACACATTTCACTTTTAGTCCCAAATAACATAACTTGAGCCTTTTTGAGTTCAGGACTTGTCTGCTCTTACTGTATGCAAGTACTCCTGAACCATGTTGAATCCCTCCTGTAAGGTATCTGCACCTCACTTATATTGTACTACTACTGGCTCAATAAAGTACTGTATCATCTGTATACATATTGGCACTGATGTCCTGCAGCCAGTGACTGATATTGTTTATATCCAGGAGAACAGATATGGCTGATCTCTGGGGCAGCCCCCCTCCTGGGACTGGCAAACACTGAGAGTTTGCTCCCTGTGATGACACAAGTTGTTTCTGTTCAATTAGAGGGTCAGTTAAGAGTTGTTCCCCATAAACCTAAATTAACTTCACTAGCATGATTTCACTGTTGCTTGTGTCTCTGTGACTGCAGCAAAAGGAGCCCCACACATAGTGTAGGTCCTACCTCTGTTCTTCCTCCCCAAGGGTAGCACTTTGTATTTGACTACATAGAATTTGATGCTCCAGGAGTCAGCCCAGTCACCCAGCTGGCACATATTCCCCTGAAGTTAATCCTCATCTTCAAAGAAGCCCACTACCCTAGATAGCTTAGTGTCTCCTACAAACATAATGGAGCATGATGAAGATCCCATCTTCCAAAGTACTTATCTCCACTCAGAGTAGTGCCCATCTCCAACCACTCTGTGCTTTCTGCCCCCAAACCAGTTAACAATCCACCTCTTACATGTCTCTGATGCAATGATGTATAGTATAAATGAGGATGTGACAAAGTACCACGATACATCCAGGAATGTGTTTCTAGAAGCAAATTCCAGACTTGGTCTAAGATCATCAGGTGGAATCCAGTTCTCCCTTTCTTGCTATAAATAATGAGAGTGGCAATGCATTTTCCTGCACAGGTTTTCAGGCATGCAATGCTCTTTCTTTGAATCTATGCCCATAGAAAGGAAAGCTGCCAACATTGCAGTGCCTGAAACAGTGACTTCTAAATGATTTAAATGTATGCACTGGTTGCACAACTTAACACAACTTACCTTGGATGCGTGTATCTATGTATTCTGAACATATGTACTGGTTGCACAACAATTAACACAACTTACCTTGGATGCTTGTATCTGTGTAGTGTACTTGTTTAAAAAAGCCTATTGAGCTATGTAAATTAGTTTTGCATAATGGAACTTTTTAATGTGTATTGTTTATAAATACATTGAAAATGATCCTCAACTCAACTGGCTTTCCAATAAACTACTTACTTACTACTCTACTACTACTACAACACTATTACTACTATAGCATGTTTCATGTATACCGACTAGCTAACTTTGCCCAAAAACTTGTCATGCACCACAGTAACAAGGACTAGAAGTCCAGATAGACTACATCCAAGGTCCAGCCCTTGTCTACCTCCCTGGACAACCCTCAAAGAAGGTGATCAAATTGATTTGGCATGATCTGCCTAAATTAACCCAAGCTAAGAGGGACAAGAAGCTTAACCTAAACCAAGTGTTCAATTATTCCATCCTTGATAATGGCTTTCAGGATCATGCCCAGCACTGATGTCAAGCTGATCAACCACTGGTTGCCTGGGTCCAACCTTGCCCCATCTTTTCTTTTTCCATAGTTTTTCTCCACATATACCTCTGCCCATTCCTTAGCCATGGCAATGTAATTACACCATGTCATGCTCAGCACAACCACAACTAGGCCTGCTGCTAACAGCATGTGAGGGTCCAAAGGCAGGGCCCAAGAGTGCTGCTGGCCATCATGCAAGTGGCATTGTGAATTTTTTCACCCATTTGTTCCTGAGCCCTCCCTCCTCCAGTTGGAGGCACACAATCTCTATCAGCTTTGCTCATGCACAGTGTGCCTCTGCAGAGAGAGCAAGATCCCTGGCCCAACCACAGGGCCACTGTGGTGCCAGAGCTCTCTTGTTAACCTTCCCCAGCCAAGCTGCTCCCCAGGTTCTGAGACAGTAGTGATGCTTAAGCTTGATGTATCCTTGCAAGGTGTAGGGTATATCTCCCCCTTCCCCAGCTCCTTTACTGTACTACCAAGCATTTAGCCACTGTTTCATAAACATCTGGTCCTTATACTCATATGTAGATTTTTACCAATAGTGCTTAGCTCAGTACATCTGAGCAGAGGGAGGTGAAACCCCCAATGGCTTGAGCCCCATTCATAGTGCTACTTGTTTTCCAACTATTCTTATTTATTTACTAGTACTTTGGTTATATATTCTTAAACTGCTGGTCCATTCATTAGATTTTGACTCAGTACACATATATGCTTTACAAAGGAACAGATCAAACTGTAATCTTTTCAGTTTCAAAACAATTACCTCATGTTCTTGCTGTTACCAGTTTCAAAAGAGCACCAATCACAATTGCTACTATGTGTTGTTTTGCTATGATTGTTATTATACATGCTGATTTTCATGCTACCTTTGCCAAAGGGCTCTGATATTTGCATTTTTAAATACAACAGAATGGTTTCTACTGATACTGCTGCTTCTTGCTGTCTTTTTGTATTCTGGTTTAGATATTCAGTTTTTTACTCTATAGAATTTTGAGACAATGGTCTGGTGCTAGCCCTACCCAGCCATTTTGTACTGTTAGTCTATACCTGCGTTTATTAAAAGTAACTCCCCATCTGCATATTCTGCTACCATGTTTTCTGCTAACTCTCTGCAGCTGACCTAAGCCCTCTCCACTCACACAGATCCCCAATATAAATCCCAGCCATTGAAACCCGATCATGGAAAGTACTGTGCAAGTTTTTCTAGTTATTTTACTGTTAGTGTTACGCAGATAGTATCTGACAGAGTCAGATACAGTTATCTCTACCAATTTTAAAGCTGCTTGAAAAGGTGATTGGACAACCATAACTTGACATGTCACCCATTACATTTTTATACAATTTCTTCAAATTGTTTTCTTTATTAGATTCTTATTGCAAGCATCAAACTATGTCAGTTCAGCATGTCTCTCCCAGTTACCAATGTTTAAATTAATAAACAAATAAATCAATATTATCAGTGAATAACCGTAACAGAGAAGGGTTACTGCTTTGCTTTATTTCCCATTTCTGAAATTTTACCCCACCTTTCATTGTAGTATTTATCCTTTTCTGATTTTGGAGAAAACTAAGGAGGAGGAGGTCAGTCCAAATAATCTGGTTTCTTGCTGATACAGTAAATGTGTTCCAAGACCAAATGTTTTGCAGTCAGACTCACTCCCACTTAGTTACTGGTTATGTGTTGCTCATCTTCTCCCCTTTGACAACAATAGTAACAGCAACAACAACAACAACCACCCTTGGCAGCACAGTTTGTTTGTAGACAAACCAGAAAATGTGTGTTTTTAATTAAACCAGACAACTGATAAATGGGGGAGGGGTTAAAATGGCACTGAAACCACTTCATAGTATAAGGAGACACTTAGTACAGATTTGACAGCAAAGGAGTTGATTTTCTTCTGGACCTACAGGTTATATCTGATTAGTCAGTGGCATTCAGAAAAACTGAGAAACAGATAAAGTTTAGAAAAAAGAAAAAAAATGCTCATCCGTCACTAGATAACATTCTTGATTAGCCAAGAGTCATATAATGCTCACTGTTTACTTTATTGAAGGGACACGGTCAACCTCCTTATGCCTCTAAGTGTCCCTAGTTTAAACAAGCATTGTCAATGCCGAATGTTTGCTTGCTGGCACTGACACTGGTAGTGTAGAAGTTACAGAGCTGCATAATAGGAATGGCAGCGAAGTATTGAACTGAAGCCAACCCCACCACCACCCTGCAGAGAGTGGCAGGCATTGGAGTGTGCCTTTGGGTTGTCGGGCATAATGACCACGCCATTTCACCACATCCTACCCTGCAGACACTGACAAGTGTCACGGTGTGCCAACCAGGGTCTTTGGCCCTTATGCGTACCCCATTCCTTCAGGAAATACGGTGAGATGGGTGCGGTATAGGAGAATGGGGTGAAGTTTGGGCCCGAAGAGTCTGAGGCACACCCTGATGCCTCTCACTGGCTGCAGGGTGTGGGTGGGGGTGGAATGGTATGAGCATGACAGGCAAGAATCCCAAGTCACACCCTTACTCTACAGGGTGGGGTGTTATGGTCGGAAACCCTAACGTCTCAGGCATTCGTTGGTATTTTCACTCCAAATTTTCAACATGTTTTTTTTGTGACCCCCACCTCATAAACAGTGGCAATATCAGTTTGTTAGCCGAAAACTGCTTTTGCACAGCAACTATGGCATTTGGCACCACAGGTGCAAAAACACATTCCGAACAGGATGTGGAAAATGACAACGGTTCTGTTCATGGGGAGGTATAAAAAATGGCAATGTTGAAAATCTGCTGTGAAAATCTTAAAAAACTAGTGAAGTCCAGCGTGCGTAGAAACTGTGCAACACACACCCGTAATGTAACTAGTTTTTTTTTTTTACAGTAGATTGTTAACACAGGCATTTTAGGACCTCCAATCATGAACAGTGTCAGTGTGATTTTCTTTATCTGTCCCGAACAATGATTTCCCACAGCGACCACGCATCTCTGCATTGAAAGTGTGAAAACACATTTCGGCCATGTTGTGGAAAATGACAGCTGTACTGTTCATAAGGAGGTGTGGAAAAATGCCACTGGTGAAAATCTGGACTGAAAATATTACAAATTCATGAACTTATCAGGGTGCGTGGAAACTGCGCAATGCTCACTCGTAACACAGTCATTTTATGGAGTTTTGTCACCAAATTTTCAACATAGCCATTTTAACACCTCTGCTCATGACCAGTGCCACTGTGATTTTCTTAGCATGTCCCATACATTGATTTTGCACACCATTCTACATGTTGTGCACTACATGGGCAGAAACACGTTGTGGGTGAGATGTGAAAAATGACAACTGTACTGCTCATAAGGAGGTGTGGTAAAATGGCAATGTTGAAAATCTAGAGTGAAAATATTGAAAATTTGCGAACTTACGAGCGTGCATAGGAATTCTGCAATGCACGCTTGTAAAACAGTAATTTTTAGGAATTTTTTCACCAAATTTTCAAAGTAGCATTTTAAGACCTCTGCTCATGAACAGTGTCACTGTAATTTTCTTAATGTGGCCCATATATTGATTTCTCACACCGACTGTGCCATTGTGTGCTACATGGGCGGAAACACATTTTGGGTGAGATGTGAAAAATGACAGCTGTACTGCTCATAAGAAGGTGTGGTAAAATGGCACTGTTGAAAATCTGGGTAGAAAATATTGAAAATTCATGAACTTCTGGCGTAGTAGGAACTGCGCAATGCATGCTCGTGAAACAGTCATTTTTAAGAATTTTTCCACCAAATTTTCAAAATAGGCTTTTTGAGAGCCCACCTTATGGACACTGCCAGTGTCATTTCATTAATCATTCTGGAAAGGTGATTTCACACAGTGGCTGCGAAATCACCCTTCAGGCCCGAGTAACGCCATGACAGTGCAAGAATTCATGAGAAGGGGTCCCAAAAACCCCATGTTGAAAGTTTGGTGCAAAAATTCCCAAAAATGCCTGAGATATGCAACAAAGTTGAAAAAACCCTATCTATCCCATTATACAGCTTACCGGCATTTCCTCAGTTCGCGGTCGGCCTTGAAGAGTGCAGACGTGTTCCCGGTCCACCAGTAGATCGCGCTGGACTCCGGAGGTAAGTATGGGGTGAGGGGGTGTGGGAGGCAGGGTGCACAGTGGGTGAGTGCGGGTTGTGGGGAGTGCATGGGGACTGTGAGGACAGTTTTTTCTTTACAGGTTTTTTAAAAGGCGGCGGGACATTGCCATGCTGGGGTGGGCTCCCAGCATGGCAGAGAGCTGGGGGCGTGGAGCTGACGGGGATTGGGCACCCCGTCGGCCATGGTATCTGTTGCCACACTGGGGTGGGCTCCAGCATGGCACCCTGTACTGGGAGGGGGACAGTGAAGCCGGGATTGGGCACCCCGTCAGTGACAGCATGGAGGGGTGGGGAGAGAGACAGTGGAGCTGATGGGGATTGGGCACCCTGTCAGCGGCAGCATGGGGGTGGGAGAGACAATGGAGCCAATGGGGGATTGGGCACCCCGTCGGCCATTACATCATTTTTCCATGCTGGGGTGGGCTCCCAGCATGGCACCTGGGATGCTTTGGGGTGTGGAGCCAGGGGATTGGGCACCCCCGTCGGCCGTACAGTGTGGAGGGGGGAGGGGGAAGGCGCATGAGCACACAGTGTGCGTGCGTGCATGTGTGTGTGTGTGTGTGTGTGTGTGTGTGTGTGTGGGTGTGGGAGCTCTGCTCAATCAAGCAGAGCTCTCCCTTTCAACTGTATGCCACTGCATTTTCCTGCTGTCATAGACAGCTGGAGCTGTGATTGGCACTCTGCGACTGCGCCTGCAAATACACTGACTGAATTGGAAGAGGCTGACACACCTCTGGAAAACTCTGATCATGGCACTATGTTTCTTGCACATGCATGCAAGCAAACATAAAAACACATTTTATGGTTGTTCAAATTCTATCGAGACTATTGATGCAGCAGGTAGTTTGATTCTGATTCCTTTTTTTCTTTTAAAAAGCTAATTACTGACTACCCACCATATTGGTGTTGCCACACAAAAACATGTTTGTTTACCTTTCTTGACCAACTCTCACTGCATCTTTTCTGGACTTAGAAACACCCCCAACATAGTCTAACCACTCAGTATGCAAAGGGAGTAAAGCAGACTATTGTATCATGAGTGTCTGCACTGTTTGAGTGTTTCTAATATTCAGGAAGTATGCAATAAGAATAGTTCAAGGATTTGAAGCAAAACAAAGCTGGGTATAACTATACATTACCATGCATGTTAGTTCTAATCAAGGAGGCAGATAAAACAGCCAGCAAAATCAGTGAATTTTAAAGAATGTAAGCAGTCATAAAATGTGGGTTTTTACCTAGAAATAACGATACAAAAAAGGTTGACAGTGTCCCTTTAATATGTTCTCATCTGAATAGCCTCACACAGGGCCAGATCAAGCCTTAGGGGGGCCTGGGACACTCACAACTCAGGTGGCCATGTAAAACACCCAACGTTTTATACTAACATTTTTTATTTTGTGCAACATTTACCAAGCATATTGTTTATTAGTTTTAGTTTATTAACCTTAACAACCACCATATGGAGAGACAACTCCCGTTATTCACAGGAGAAAAAAGTTTCTTGAGGTATAACACTCTATTGCACACACCCTGTTATGTGACATATGAAGACTGGAGTCTGGGGTATGCCAGGCCCCAGAAGCACTGGGGGTGTAGATGCTCTGTGGTGAGTTTTGGGGCTTTTATTGAAGATAAAACACTTGTTAGGTCTGCCAAACAATTGAATCACCAGCTGCGTAAAGAGACACTGAAAGTTACCCTTTAGGCCTCAAAGTGTAAAACAAAAATACATTTTGACTGTTCACATTCTATAGGGACTGTTGATGCAGCTGGTAGTTTTATTCACATCCTTTTTTTTTTATTCACATCCTTTTTTTGTTTTAAAGAGTGAGAAACTGACTGCCCACATACCAGTGTTACGACAGCAAAACGTGTTTGTTTATATTTCTTGACCCGCTCACCCTGCCTTATAATCTAAAAAAAGGCTAACTGAAAATAATTTCCTATTCAGCAATGGGGAGTGCTAAACCGGGAGGAGTGCATTACCTAGAAGCACATGGGCTTTTCCGAGCATGCACGTGTGTGTGTGTTTATCTACGGCCCATTGCTGTACTTTTGTTAGTGCTCTGTGTTTTACGGCACTGATGTGACAACGCCAAAACATCCCAAGAAACACAAAATATAGCTGCACAAGGAAAATGTTTAGTGATCAGCATGTCCCCCCAAAAAAACATACATACTGTAAATAAATAAAATAAAATCAGTGATTAGTCGTTCTATGTTAGAGAGTTCTTATGTTTTGTAAAAATCAGTGATATTAGTCTTTCTATGGGTGCTCCACCCCAACACCCGTCAGGCATGAACACAACTTCATCAGTGCACCCAGAGTGCCCCCACAGAAAGAATATCACTGATTTACAAAACATAAGAACTCTAACTTCGAGTGACAGCAACTTAAAGCAGCAGTATGAAAGGCAACATGGTTCAGTGATATTATTCTTTCTGTGGGGGCCATCCACACCCCACAAGCACGGACACAACTTCATTGGTGCACCTGGGGTATGTGTGTGTGTGTGGGGGGGGGGGAATGCCCCCACTGAAAGAATATCACTGATTGAGGTTGTTGGCTGAAGGGATACAAGACCTACATGATGATCTGGCAGTTTGGCTTCAAGGCCAAGAGATACAAAGTTCTGCACACTCAAGCCAAGAATCCCAGGACAGACTACTACCTGGGTGGAGTCCTGCTATCTGCACCAGAAGAGGAGAAGGTCTCTGAAGAGGTGATCACTAGTGACCTGAAGAGCACTCCATGACGTGCAAGAAAGCAGCAGCAAGGGCAAACAAGATGTTGGAATGCATTAGCTGGGGGGGGGCTCAGTAGTGGTTGTGAGGAGGCTATACTGCCCTTTTATAAGTCACTGGTGAGGCCACATCTAAAGCACCAAGTTCAGTACTGGTGCCCACACCTCAGAAAGGATATTAACCTGCTGAAGAAGGTACAGAGGAGGACTACAAAGATGATAGGGAGTCAGCAGGGCAAGGTATATGAGGAGAGGTCAAGGGCATTGAACATGCACTCCTTGAGGGACACACACACACACACACACACACACACTCTATACAGGCTTCTACATTTAACTAGCTAAAAGAACTAAGGGAGAGTTAGTGACACCACTGACTACCCTTTTTACAAATCATGTGAGGATGGTGTAGTATTCACAGACTGGAGGGCAGATACGATTCCCCTTCACAAAGTGGGAGCAAAGCAGAGGCAGGAAACTACAGACCTGTTAGCTTGACCTCAGTGGTAAGGAAAATGATGGAATCACTTCTGAAAGAACTGTTGAGCACCTAGAGGCCAGTGGGGCACAGGAAAAAAGGCAGCATGGATTCACAGCAGGAAGATCATGTCAGATGAATCTAATAGATTTCTTTGACTAGGTGACCAAAGTAGTAGACCAGGGAAGGGCTGTGGACATGGCCTACCTAGACTTTAGCAAGGCATGTGATAGTCCCACACAAAAGATTAACAAAACAAATTAGCCAGCCTGGGAGTGAGTCCCAGGGTGGCAGCCTGGGTAAAACATTGGCTGGACAACAGGACACAGAGAGTAACAGTAAATGGAGCCCATGCTGAAGAAAGAAGTGTTATTAGTGGGGTACCACGGTTCAGTATTGGGTCCGGTCCTTTTAAATGTATTTATAAAAGTGATATTGCAGAGGGACTGGAAGGAAAAGTATGCCTCTTTGCAGGTGACACAAAGGTCTGCAACAGGGTTGATACACGGGGGAGGTGGCAACGATGAGAAAGGACTTGGCAAGGTTGGAGGAATGGTCATAAGTATGGCAACTTAGATTCAATGCAAAGAAGTGCAAAGTAATGCACCTGGGAAACAAAAACCCAAGGAAGAGTACACAATGGGGGAGGTAGTAACAACAAAAATAGAAAAGGACCTGGGGTTCATCATATCAGATGACCTAAAGGTAAGCAAGTAATGTGAGAATGCAGTAGGGATGGCTGGGGGTATACTGGGATGTATAGGGAGAGGCATCACCAGTAGAAAACAGGAAGTTGTTATCCCTTTGTACAGACAGTTGGTGAGACCCATCTGGAGTACTACATCCATTTTGGAGACCTCATCTCCACAAGGACATAGACAGGATGGAGGTGGTTCAGAGGAGAGCAACTAAAATGGTGCAGGGTCTGCAACAGAAGCCATACAAAGAGAGACTAAAGTAGCTTAATATGTATACCCTTGAGGAAAGGAGGGAGAGTGAAGACACGATAGAAACTTTTAAGTACCTCAAGGGGAATCAACAAAGTCCAAGAGGTAGCATCTTTCAGAAAAAGAGATGTGCAAGAACAAGGGGGCATATTTGAGGATAGAAGGGGGACAGCTCAGGCCAGGGGCAATGTGAGGAAGTACTTTTTCACAGAGAGGGTGGTGGATATATGAACAGCCTTCCTGAGGAGGTTGTGGGTTCAAAAACAGTGGGGAATTCAAGAATGCATGGGACAAACACTTAAGGCAAGTCTTGGGGGTAGGAAGAAGACTGTTGGTTAACTAGGATCTGCAGCTTATCCAATAGATAGGAAATGGGTAGACTAGGTAGGCCAAGCGGTCCTTATCTGCCTTCAAAGTCTGTTTTATGTTTAACAGTCTCATAACAATTTTATTTATTATTTATTTATTTAGTTTTGTTGACCGGTAAGTGCACTAGACAAATCCTGCCTATTTTCAGGCACGACCCAGGGAAGGGGTTACAGATGAATGCCAACTGACTTTGAACCAGATTAAGCTGTTGGTGGTATTTTTAGTGAATAACCCATAATACAGTTATATTTGGCTGTAAAATTTGCAAAGCCCTCAGCATCGCAGCAGTAGACAGTTTTTATTCTTATTATTTAGAAAAAGTTCATAACATAACACTCGGTTACTGTTGCCAGCGAATATAACTACAACTACCAGTAGCTACCAAATAAACTAGCCAGCTAGCTTGCCAGCTATAGAAGTAAGTTAATGTTGCTAGGGTCAGCCTGCCAGCCAATTAGATGTGTGCCTAGGTAAACCAAGATTCAGAAGCAAATGATTTGTTACCCTTTAATGGACCAACATAGATGTAACAACAAGAACAGAGTGCTCTAGCTTTTGGACCAACAAGTCCTTCATCAGAAGCATTAACCAAGAAATCAGGCATGAATAAATGCAGCCAGCAGCAAAAAATGTCCTTATTAACCAGCAACAGAACAGAAGGGACGTTGGATGTGGAAATAACTAGTGTTTATATTGTGACAATGCAAATGACCATCTAATGCAGTTCTTGCATTGTTTTTTCCCCCTTCAGATTTGGATTCAAATGTAATCTTGAGTTTATTTTAAGAGAAAAAAAACACACAAACTGTGCTTTGCTATGATGCATCCTGCTCCAAAAGAAATGTACTTCCACTTCCAACTTGCCTTCTGTTCTGTGTGAAGCCCATCAACGAGGACACATTTTGTACTACTGGCCACATTTGTTCATGCCTGATTTCTTGGTTGGCCTGGGCACACAGCTACTTGGCTGGCAGTCTAGTTTTTTGGCAGTTACTGGTAATTCTATTCCATTGCAATGTTAACTGGTTGTTATAACCATTTTGAAATAAAAACTGGTTACTGCTGTGGAAAGCGTAGGGCTTAATACATTTTGCATCAGAACTGTATTTTATATAGACTACTTTAGCATGGAACATTGAAACTGTACACCTCTGGCTCTGTACCATGAATACGTACAGTAACTTGCCACTTATATTTACTATGAAATAGGCCAGCTTAGTCAGTTCTTGCATTGTCACCACCCCTCCCCTTCAGATTTGAGGTCAAATGACCACAAGTTTAAAAATAAAATAAAATAAATAGTGCTTTATTATGATGCATGCAGCATCCTGCTCAAGGACAGTAACGTACTGCATGTACTAATTGTACAGAAGTGTGCAGTTCAATGTACCAATGCCATGACTAAATATACAGATTGCTGACACATCATTCTTTATGTTTACCATTAACATGAGTGCGTGTTATTCTTCTTAGAACAAGCAGATTGCTAGGATCGGCTTACATGGAATGTGAATCATGGTACATTGGAACTATAAGCATGATGAGGTAAACACTTTGGTACAGTACCCATCAGTTCTAATGTACCATATTCAACAGACAATACCAGCACTGCCAGGAAAATAAACAGGGAAGTAAGTGTACACAGTGACAGCCATGTAGAAATCTGGTTTTGTTCTGACCCACAAGCTCGGAGGCTAGATTTCATAAGCAATAAGCTCAGAATATATCATGTCCTGTGGCCATACTAGTATTTAAAGTGAGACCTGAAAATATTTGTATGGAGACTGACGCTGTGTAGGTTTGGAGGTGGGGGGCGGCACATGTTAACAGTCAGGATCAGCCAGTACATAACTGAAGCTCATTATGCCTTTCTTGGGGAAAAAATAAATATATTAACAAATATGCAAATAATTGGATGACTGACCCTCCCTATTAACATGTGCCCCCCAAACCTACAATTTCCATTTGTTGTAACTTTAAATAGTAGTATATCCCCCCAAAAATTGACATTTATTTAAAATCAAATAGAAGTGATAGAACAGTTCTATATAAACACCACCAGCCTGAGCAGCTTACCTCAAATAAACTGCTTGCTCCTGTAGTTCTCATAGTCACAGATAGTGTGCTGCTGGTGCAGCTGAGATAAGGATGACAGAGCTCCAAGTTCAGGAACTGTATCGACTGGCAGTCTGTGGCACAAAAAGTGTCCGAGATCCTGGTTCTCTCTATCGCCTGGTGGAGCAGAGCTCATCGGTACAGCGATCCGAGAGATCCAGATGCTGATGCACTTCTTCTGGACTGTTTATCTTCTGTTCTTCTTCCCTTTAAAGGTCATCATGTGATAACAGCTCTGATGCCTGGCTGAATAAGGATTTAAAGCCCCAATTTATAGGGCAGAGTAGCCAAGTCTGTCTGTCCTTTGTTTTACTTTTCCCGCCGCACATTTGCGTTAATGCAGACTTGTGATAGGTTCTCCTAACTGAACCAAGCACAAGTCTGCTCTGCCTTGCCTACTCCAATTGGCCCCATTACACTTTTGGGGCTCTGACTGGTTGTCTTTCTAAGCCACCATCTGCACTCAAGCTGTCTGCTGCTGAGCTTGGCGCTCCTTTTTAAACTACTTGACCTTCCTTAGTTTAGCAGCAGGCAGCTTAGGAGAGTGCATGGTAGTTCAAGTTTAGCATGGTAGTGGATGGCGTGGGGAAAACTGTACAGTACTACCGACTGGGATCGTCGGAGTCCCAAGTCGCCTTCCAGAATCAGGGCTGTGGGGCTGGGGCTGGGCTGTGGCCACCAAGAAAGAGAGATTGGTTAAATTAAATTAAATGAATGATAATGCTAGACTGAGAGACTGTAAGAAGAGAAGAAGGCTCCACTCCTCGCAATCATATTATGCAGCTGCTGCGGGGGGGAAGGCAGGTCCGGACAGTCGCATCACATGCACTGCACTTAAAATAAAATGGAAAACTCGGCTGGCTCGGTACCCTGCTAGGTAGTCATGGTAGGTATTTGTTGTTTTGCTAGCTGACCGGACCCTCACTGTACATGGTGATGGGATCAGGATTGGGGGGGGGGGATCTGCAGTGGAGCCTGGTTCTCAGAGATGACAGCAGTCCAACGCCATGGTTTTTAATTTGTGCATGTTTCGGTGTTTATTTGTGCTGCTTGTGCAAACTAATTGTGAACGTGTACAGTTGCCAGGTCCTGACCCGTCCTCCATCTCCACTATCGCTTCAGCTAGCTGCTGGGTGGGGGTCCTATCTGTAGTGGGGGGGTCTTTTTTTTATTATTAAAATGCCTCTCTCCAGTCGCACTCACGCACTGCTTTCACGGTGTTGAAAAATGCTTCTCCAGTCGCGTTGCATTTATAGCATTTGACTCGTGCTGCCTACACTATAATTTCCAGGCCAGTCTATGCCGGGGGGCCAGTCTGTGGCAGGGGGCCTGGGGCATTTGCCCCATTTGTCCCCCCCCCCCAATCCGGCCCTGGCCTCACAAGATGTAACAGCTTATTTGTATTTTGTTTCAGGGGCACTTTATGACAGTATAACGTCTTATTGTGGGCTCCTACTGTTCTAGTTCTGGCCCAGTACATGGTACATCAGTGTTTGAAAATGGTTTAAAAAACATTACTGAACAGCATTTAAACACAATTGTTGTAGCATCCATACTGCATTCTGAAACCATACAAGCCAAAGCAAGTTCCCAGGTATCATTGTTGCACCAGTGAAGAGCACAGTTGGTGCCACAATGTATGCTGGGATACAGGTAACTGGGCAACCGAGGAGAAAAATATAACAAGGTAGGAGTTCTGATATCACGTTTACTGTGAGCACTATGATATGAAAATTTTATTTTTTTGGTACAGCCAACAGCCAGGAAAACACCTTGCAGGCCAGGGTGGTTGACTTATTTTGTGTGATAGCACAGATCACATCCATTCTGTTATTAACACAACCATGTTGGTCTAAAATAGTGCTCTGCCTTACCTCTGATCAGGGTTAGAGCATTGTTTTAGGTCACGGTTGTAGCACAGGGTGTACCATGCTACAATGTGGATGCAAACTTTTTAAACTGTTTTAACACAGTTTAAATGGTTTAAAAGTCTTAGTGTGGACAGGGCCTTACTGTTAACAATGCATAATTTGCTGTTAGTAACTAACAGCCAATGTATTGAACTGCAACATGATTCCTGGGTGTATGGAATCATTTAATGTGCTTATTAAATGAGCATTATAGAAACTTGCTTTGAAATGAGGGGTAGCACCGCACATGCAGTACACCTTAGTCATTTCTGGACTGAAATCAATACTTGAAACTTAAACAAATGCAATGATAGGGTACAGCTTTTGTTTACTTTCCAAACCTCATTTTCACTCCACCTGCAATGAAGAGCTATAATACACTTAGTGCCACACAAGTCTTGTTCTATAAGAACAGGACATATCAAAAATTATACTTTGTGCATCTGTTTTCCTCTTTAAAATATACTCTGCAGTGTTTTACTGAGGAGTTAATGCTGGTGGAAAAGGTTTGAAAACCATAATATTTAGGTACAGCTCAGCTTATACTTTACAGTGTGTTGTATTTCTCTTTCCTGTGTCATTTATTTGTTTATTTAGTTTTTGTTGATGGGGAAAGGAGGGCTGGACAGTACTACTTATTTTCATCCTCATCCCCACTACAAACTTTTGTCAGTCAGCATAACCCTGATATTCTAGCCATTGTTGAAACTTGGCTGACACCGAACACCCCTGACCATGCTATATGTCTGCAAGGCTACAAGATTTTCTGGCTGGACAGGAAGACAAAGAGGGGTTGCGGCTGTGCCATCTACATAAAGGAATATCTCAACTGCCTCTCCATTACCCATACCACCACTAACTCTGTCTTATAGCTCCTCCCCATCAAACTTCTCCTTGGTGCCCATAACAAAGTCCTCACGGTTGCTGCTATCTACATCCCACCTAAAGATCCTGGGCCCGGCCTACAGTCTGTACTAGATTTCGTCAGATCCCAACCTCCTGATGCAGAGCTTCTCCTACTAGGTGACTTCAATATCAACTGGCTTGCTCCAGACACAGGGACGACCAAGGATGCAATCCTAGCAGCAAACCTAACTCAGCTGGTCAACTCGCCCACTAGGAAAAATTATAAATCTGGGAAAAGTACACTAATAGACTGGATCCTCACCAATCACCCAACCCGAATAAATAACATTGTTGTTCTCCCAGATTCTCTTAGCGACCACTCTCCTGTATTATGTACCTGGTCAAACAAGTTTAGAAAACCACCCTCTAGAACCATCACTAGCAGAGTACTACCGTTTGGAAACCTTGCTCCACTCAAGGAAACTCTTAGACAAAAAGACTGGTCTCCCATCTACACTATGCAAGACGTCGATGAAGCTCTAAACTACTTTATCTACACCTTCAATGCTGCCTGTGACTTATATGCTCCTATAAAAAAGTGCAAAGTGAAAGCACACTCAACTCCATGGCTCACTGCTAAGCTAATGGCACTACACAAAGGAAGGGACCACCTATGAGCTATAGCAAGAGACTCTGGCTCTCCGGCCGACATCCTAAAATATAAACAGGCCCGAAACTTCTGCACCAAAGAGACCCATCGAGTCAAGAGCGACTACTTCAAAACTGCTCTTTCTAACACCTGGGGTAAAGGAAAACCTTTCTGGGACAGTCTAAGAAATATCATGGGTAAGCAGTCCAAATCATCTCCTACCGCAATGAAT
Source organism: Neoceratodus forsteri (assembly GCA_016271365.2). Lineage (NCBI taxonomy): Eukaryota > Metazoa > Chordata > Ceratodontiformes > Ceratodontidae > Neoceratodus > Neoceratodus forsteri. The sequence goes on along the minus strand of CM057456.1, from coordinate 157,169,430 downwards.
GTGGCAGGCACTACCACCCTTGACCCTTTGATCATAGCAAACTCCTTAAATGAGACCTTTACCGACCTCAGTGGAGTCCTTGCATCTGATTTCTTCGCCTCTGCAGACCCCTATATCTCTACATCCCCCACTGCCTCCCCAAACACTCCACCTTTCCACCTAAAAATAGTGAAAGCACGAGTTTACAAATAAATAAAGAAGGCTATATCTACTCAAGAGCAAGCACTGACTCTCTTGACCTTAAATTTTATCCTTTACCCTGGATGTAGTTTCTCCCCTCACCAGAATATTCAATCTCTCCCTCTGTTCTAGCAAATTCCCTGGAATATGGAAGGCTGCCATAATCACCCCAGTGCACAAAAGTTGGGATAAGTCTCTGCCTGGCAACTATAGACCAATTTCAATACTACCCCCATTATCAAAGGCCCTTGAACGTATGGTAGCTGACCAGCTTACAGACTACCTGGAGAAATATAACATTCTTTGTGACCAGCAACATGGATTCAGACAAAGGCATAGCACCACCACTGCTCTGCTCGAATTCTCAGAAGTAATCCACAAGGCCTTGGATAAAGGACTCTCGCCGAACTGTGTTTATTGATCTAACAAAGGCATTTGACACTGTCCACCTTGGCCTACTAGTCAATCAACTACATACGCTTGGGCTCTCCTTAGGCTCTGGTGCCTGGATAAAAAGCTACCTTGCCCAACGCACCCAGGTGGTAAAAATATCTGGAATCCTCTCAGACCCTAAACCTGTCCTCTCAGGAGTTCCACAAGGATCAATTCTAGGCCCACTACTTTTCAGCCTCTGTCTAAACTCCCTACCTAAATCCTGCCTGGAAAAAATCATACTCTATGCTGATGATGCTGTGATTCTATCCTCCCACAGAGACCCTAACTGCTTACGCCACAGCCTACACCAGGTGTTTACCAGTGTTGAGGAGTGGTTTGTTGGACACAAGCTAGTCCTAAACCACAAAAAAACAAAATCTATGCTCTTCGCTAGTCCGCTGAACAAAAACAAGCAGGCACCACTTACTATCAACACCTCACTGGGAATTGCTCTTGAACAAGTGGCTATCTTTAAATATCTTGGAATCACATTTGATCAAGGCCTTAACTTTTCATCACATATTGATGGTATTTCCAAAACTATAAATCAACGGCTTGGAATACTCTACCGTAACAGACAACTTTTCACCCATCCAGCGCTGAAGCTAGCTATTCAATCCTCGATCATCTCAGTCATTGACTATGGTTTAGTTATTTATGGGTCCGCCCCTTCAAGCACATTGAAACGGGTCACAACCTCCCTAAACAAGGCATGTCGGCTGCTTACTGGTGCTCATCGACTTACTCATACCTGGAACCTCTATGCTGATACTGGGTGGTTACAGCTATCAAACCGTTCAAGTTCCTCACCTGCCCTAATGGCCAAGAAATCCATCGTGGGCCTCACCCCTCCCTGCATGCAAGGCTTGCTATGTCAGAGCCCAAGTGTACAATCCACAAGAAGATCAGAAACCCAGCTTCTGAAGGTCCCCCACTGTTGGACCACACATGGTCAACGATCTTTTGCCTATCGTGCCCCCAACTGGCTAAATTCCTCAGCACCTCTATTACTGCCTCTTGCTCGTTAGGTGTTTTTAAATCCAGACTATTCTCTCACCTAGCCACCTCAATCTCCGGTGACTGTATCTGTTAATCTCATAATCTATTCTCACTCCTCCTCCTCCCTGCCCTACTACTTGACAATGGCCTAGTAATGGGCCTCATCCCCTACTAAGGTCTGCTCCTATCCTCCTCACCCTCCACCCTTTTTCTTTTTGTTTTTGTTTATCTTTTCTTCCACTGGTAATTCCTACGCTGCCAATTACCTCCCTCTCATACCTTTCCCTCCTCATTTGTTTTCGATATTGATGATAGTGCTTAAGTTATTATCTGCTGTACAGTTATATCAATATTTTTAGCTATTCGTGCAACCTTGTACCTCTGTCTGTCTGTAAATGTTTTTGACGTGGAACCTTTGTAAAAGAGCCTTGGCTCAAAGGTATTAATTCCTAGATTTTACAATAAACAATAAACAATAAAAATCCCAGGTGTGTGTGTGGGGGGATACAGATGCAAACCAGATTACATTTAACCAGATTTAGCTGTTGGTGGTATTTCTTTTAGTGAATGGATACAATTCATTCAGAATGCTAGAGAAATTTCCTCACTGTTTGGAGGGGGTTCTGTGGCTGTCTTGCTACTGGCAAGATGTCAGACCCTGGAGGTGGTGGAGAAGGAGGAGGCTTACATAGAACTGTACCTCTGTTCCTAAGCTTGCTGTACCAATGGAGGTTACGTTAGGGTCTAAACCCAGCGAAATTTCAGCTAAAGAAGTCTGTTTCAGCCAGAACTCAGACTTCCTGGATATGTTGAATGACAGTGAACTTAACAGTGAGTTTGTGAGTGAAGACAGAAATACAACAAAACCTGACCCTGTGGTGGACTTGCCTGCTGAGCTTTTCTTGATGGCAGTAATTTCAGAACATAAAGGTCTTCTGCTGCAGCTGTTAGTGGAAAAAAAAGCAAAAGCATCAAAATCCTCAGAGCTGCTATAACCTCCTCTTGAGGAACTAGCAGCTGATGTGGTGATGCAGCAAAAACTGACAAACGCTAAGAGCAGATGCAAGTGTTTGGACTGGGAAGCATGCACTGCATAAAAAAGACCAGCTTCCACTCCACTGAATACTGTCTCCTCCACATAGTTAGTCGAAAATGTTCTGCAGGAGGTTGGTTGGTATGAGCAAGTGATGGTGTTTCCTGGCACGAGTCCAGTACCCACAGCCACTGAAATTATGACTCTGACTTCAAAAGTAATGCCGCACTATGGCCTCTCACCTACGACTATATGACTGTGGTTACTGCTGTCAGTTCAGACTTTGTCATGAAAACCAGATTCTCGCTGGAAAAAGGTGGGAGGGAGTCTTCATAGGACAGTGGAGGGGAAAGGAAAGCTGTCATGTGGACAGCAAATGGTAGAACATACATGCAAAAAATTTACAGCTTTCCTTGATTCAAGAGTAACTCTTTGGACTGAGTTTTTTCTTAACTCAGAACAAGAGTTTCAGCCCAATCCAGTAATGATACAAAATATAAGTCAGTGCCTGCATGAAGCACAGGGCTCTTCCCTTGAAGGTACACATCACACCAGCCCTGATAATTTGCCCAGTAATATGAGCGCCTCTGTGTCAAATGCTAGAGCAGTACCTCAGTTTCAGTACTGACTGTGTCCACTTCTACAGGGAAACCTGATGACCCTCCTATCAAACCCAGAGTTATTTCTGCATCTGACCCAGCTGTAGGCCCTTATGGTATGCAGAATCCTGCTGGAGTGACTAAAACCCAGGCTTTTACAGCAAGACTCTCTAGCTCTGCCCCAGTCCCTGCCCAACTTGGCAGGTGAAAGAAAGTTTGTTCACTAAACCTGCATTTCTGCCTGAGATCAACTAACCTGCAGAGACATTTTCTGTACTTTTTATGGCCAAATCTGAGCCTGCTCATTGCCACAGCGCAGGCCGTTTACCATATGTGGGCTGCCTGGAAAATCCCCAGACAGAACTTATGTCATCCGTGCTTTACTTAAGGACTCAATTAATTTTTCTGCTTTGGATTTGTACACTTTTATCTATATTGTCAGAAAAGAAACATATCATATCAGCTTTAAGCTGCCTAAATCTACAGCCATGTTTGGACTTTATACTCTACCTGTAAGAATTCTCCTTTATGGTCCCCTTTTGTGGCCATTTCACTGACCAAACCTGCAGTTAAAACAGTGACTATACTCTTTCATAATGAAGGAGTCAGTATTATGGACATTTTGTTTTTGTTCTGTACAAAATACTAAGTGTTGTATGTTCCTTCTTTGATTTTAGATACGGAAAGAGTATGGACTGGGGGGGTGATGGAAATTTCAGGTGGAGCTCAAGTGTGGGGATAATGGTCTAATCCACTTGCCAAGCAATTTATTTATAGGCAGGGACAGAGCTCTTTATCAGAGCCAGCCCCACTCATGCTGCAGATGTGGGTCTGTGAATCACTACAGCAGTACCTGCAATCAGCAGTGGTGTGGATTATGTGTGGAGTATGGCCATGGTAGCTCAGCTTGTCCACTTTGTAACTTTGTGAAGAAAGTGGCCACTCCTTCAGAAACTGCCCCTGGGCCTTCCATAATTAATATGATGGTCTAGATCAGGACCATCTCACTGGCAAAGCACAGCAGTCGAGGTCTTCAAAAAACTGAGGAGATGGCCTGGCTTTCTAATCGCCATCTAACCATGACTGTGGTTGAGACCCCTCCAGCATGGGAGGAAGCTGGACCAGACCCAGTCCTCCAGACTCCCATTGATCTGGAAAAGGAGACCACTGGCCCATTAGATGGTGGGTACCTGCTCCCTCTTCTGGAATAAGGAACTACTCTAGCTCCAGATCAGCATATCCCAGTTACACCTATGGATCTCTCTACGGAGACATAGGATAGGCCTTGACCCCTTCCTCCCAATTCTTCAGCCTGAATCCACTCCTCCTTTGGAGAGAACCAGTGAGATGCAACCAGTTGTGAAGAAGAAAAGAGGCTGCAGTCAAAAGTCAAAACTGGTTGAACCTGCTGAGATCCCAGTAACCAACAGGTTTAAGATACTTCAGAGGGAAAACAATGTAAGGAGGCACAGAAGAGGAGGATGTGGATTTGGAGGTTTCCTCCTTTCCATCCCAAAGAGATCATTGCTCTGGTGACTCTCAGTCTGAAGCATCTACTGCCAACAAAAATGAGAGGGAAGAGGAGATCTCAGTTGTCGAGGGTGAGGGTGTTGTCCTGATAATGGGGCATATAGCTATTTCATTAGTACTTCTTCTGTTAATGTTTAACTTCATGGCTGTAACCTGTCAACAGCTGGAAGTCCCCAAAAAAATGCACTGTGACTCTTTTTATCCTAAGTCAGTTACAAGGGATGTGTCTTTTGTGCAAGATACCCAACTAGAAACCTCACATGCACTTTCTAGAGGCTGATCACTATGGACAATGGGAACTTCCTTTTGGTCCATAGGAGATGATACATGTGATAGGGTGGGAGTTCTTTTTCATGGCAATGATTTACATTTAATAAGATTACTTGATGTTTATCCTGGGAGACTTCTAACCCTTGATGCTGCTGGGGTGATTTCCAGTACTGTTTTATTTGCATATATGCCACCAAACTAATGCCTCAGGAACCAACCTCTTTAAAGAAGCACAGCCTTTCTTATGTACATCCAAATTTATTGTATTTGGGGGTGATTTCTATTGTCCCATGGTACTTGTGACACAACTGCCTTGAGGTAAGAAGGTCTATTGTGATTTCTTCTTTTTTATCAGACATGTTGAACACAGCAAATCTCAAAGATGCCTACTGCTCTTTGCACCTTCAGGGGGAAATGCCTATTTTCGTGTGCCAATTTCCTCCAGAATTGACTTTTATTTTTTTTTTCTGCAGTTCTATCCAGATTAACACAGCAGAGACCATAGTTGTGGAATAATCACACCACTTGGCCCTGGCCTTTGAATGTTCCACAGGTTCCATGCCTACTAGAGGGAGAGGCATCTGGAGATTAAATCTGTCCTTATTAGCAGATGAGAAAATTAAAGTTGCGTGGCAGTCTGTATGGGGACCCTACCAGTCTGCCATTTGTGCGTATGACTCCTTAGTACTTTGGTGGGAAGATTGAAAAGTAGAAGTTAAAGGGTTTTTTTTTCCAGAAAGAGGCAGCTGCCAAATCTAAAACTGTCTATAGAAAATATCTGGTCCTTAGATTTAATTTGCAAAAAATAATAGTCAGGTCTCAACAGCATCCTTGATCTTTTACTGACCAGATCCATAGTATCAAAATGCAAACAGATGAAAGAGGTACAGTACCATCAAGCTATATCATTAGCAAAGGAACAGCAATTTGGTAAAGTCCAGAAAAAGTGCTGTCCACAGCATTTTAGCATGGGTGTGCAACTGACAGAGCCTGACCAACTCCAAAACAGTCACTGCACCAAAACAGAGTGCCCTTGAGCCCAAGCAGACAACGCTAGCAAAGTTTTAGAAAAGAAAAGTTTTATTAAGGTGCAAGTGCCATCAAACATGAAACAGGTCAACCAATTTTGCAAAAAAACATCTCTCTCCCTTTTTATACAAGAAAATCAAATGCAGAAATGTCAAGGAGGATGGCAAAGAATGTGTTTCCAGAATCTCATTATATAGAAGCACCAGGACAACCATTAAGGATGCCCTACTGAGTGAAGCACAGGGGTAGGTGGCCTAGTGAGGCTGACCCGGTTCATGTTGGATGTTACTTTCACTTTATTAAAAGCTTTTTCTTTTCTAAAAAAAACTTAAGCAGTGCTGTCTACTTCCCGGTTTGGGAGTGCTCTGTTTTTGGTGGAACAGCAATTGGGTACCAGGGTTCAAAGTAACCTTTGGATATGTTTAAAGATTGTAATTATAGGGTGGTGAGTAGGCTGTTTTTTTCCCCTTTGGGTCTCCAACGGTGTTCTCCATTAAGATAAAAATAGTCTGGTATCTGTTACAGAATGATATGTGTCTAAATCCCTCTGAATTCCAACCAGCCTCCTTTCAGGAACATTTAGACATTGCAGACATTCTCATTCCAGTGTAAACATCCATGATTCAACAGTTAGTTACCTTAGGTGAAGTAACAAGTGCTGTTAAGTCTATACAGTACATTTGAATACTGCCCCAGGTAGCAAAGGACTCTCAGACTAATTTTATAAAACCTTTTTGGTACAATGTGCCCTGCCCTAGTGGATCTGTATAATGAGATTCTGGAAATGCATTCTGTTGCCATCCTCCATGGTATCTGTTCATTTAATTTTCTTATATAAAAAGGGGAAGAGATGTATTTTGCAAAACGGACAGCCTATCAGCCTTCTGAATGTTGATTTTAAGATCTTGTTAAAAATGTTAGCATAAAGGTTGGAAAAGGTGACAGGCTGTCATATCTCCATATGAGTCTTGTTCTATCCCTGGGCTTTCTATTCAAGATAATGTGGCCACCTTAAGGGAGGTCTTTGAATAGGGAAACATGGGAAGTCTGGATGGTTTTGTCTCATCCCGAGACCAAGAAAAAGCTTTTGACAAGCTCTCCCATGTTTTCCTGTTCAAGGTCCTCCAGGTGTATGATATACCTTTACAGTTTATCGAATGGTTAAAGATTTGTTACCATCATGCTATGGTAAACCCCTTGATTAATGGTTGGAAAGTCTTCACATTACAGGTAAACAGGGGTGTTTACCAGGGTTGTCTCCTCAGTCCCCTGCTTTAAGTTTTTTGGATAGATCCCTTGTTACTGAATTTACATGTGAGGGATGGGCTACAGGAAATAGCTTTTCTTAGAAACACCATGGTTCTGAAAGATGACCACAGCAGTTTTTTACTTTATCCTGCTGATGGGCCTCTGGTGGAGGCTACCTTAGGATCCTTTTCTGCAGCATCTGGTTCAGTGATCAATCTATCCAAAATTAAAGAAATTAGATTAGGAAATACCAAGGATGGAAGGGCCATAATGCTTAGATTCCATTAGAAGGGTGTTCTTTTGAGCTCCTATGTGTGAGTTTTGGGATAGGCGATATGGCTATGATGAATTGGGATACTCTGCTAAAATTGACCTTACTACTGGTACAGAGATGAAAAACTGGAAATTGTCTAAGAAAAATGGGGTTTCTTAATGAAGTCCCTGTTGATCCCAAAGTTTTTATATAAATTATGTTTTTCTTCCCACAGTTCCAGTCAAGATTCAGTTATTCAGTCTGTTCTTTATGTTTTTCAGGGGAACAGACTAAACCCTAGTAAGTGAGGGGTGACTTACTTGAGTATTAAGGATGTACCTGTGTGTGTGTGTGGGGGGGGGTTGGACTGATTAATCCATTTTTTTTAACTTTATTTTTATTAGTTTACAATATGGTACATTGTAAAAGGATATTTTGAGATTGCAAATATAAGAGTAGGCATCATAAACATCATACAATGATAGGATTCATTATTTGACATCCTGAGGTACTACATAGAGGGATAACCGTATATTTAAACAATATGCATTTTAGATAGCAATATGTTCAGCACGTAGTCATTGCAGCATACTAATGGTCTACTGCTAAAATCATATAAAAGAAATTTTATCCCACGTGAACAGTTCACCATATACCACCCAAAGGGCAATTTATAGACCATTAAACAAACATTAGTATATCATTTTAAAGTATGATGAGTCTAAACAGCTAGTCCGTCAGTATAACATTTTTACTTCCAGCTGTTGCTAGTATTATAGCTTTTCATCAAGAACAACAGAACTTTATGCTATAGTCTATTATGGGGCTAGACATAACTTCTCAAATTACTAGTTGTTAAGAAGTAAGTGTGAAACACCAAACTCAGATGGCTATAGAAAATATTTACCAAGCTAAATATACAACATTTATAAAAACCATTAGTTCAACTGAGTCCCAGTACTACTATTCGTGTGATTGTCTGAAACGTTGTCCTACCCCATTTGAATCACCATAGCACTTCAAAGTCATTACTATATAACCATATCAATCCTCCTCATCTGAAGAGTGCTCAGATCTTGTACGATGGAAATCTTGTTTTATTAAATCCAGTTTCTTTCCAGCCTCCAAGGGGTCAGAAAAAATAAAGATTTTACCTGCATAGTAAATTCTCAGCCATGCCAGTTGTTGTAACACGTGTGAGATTCCTAGTGCTCTGAGGCCTGCTCGAACACCGTCAAAGGCCTTCCTGCGCTGTTGGGTTGAGAAACTCAAGTCCAGAAAGAGATATAGCAGGGTTCCATCCAGTAATTTTAGCAGAGCTTTCCTTTTGGCTGCCTCCAAAATCTGGTCCCGGACATGGGGACCGCCTGTAATTATCATTACAGTTCCGGGGAGATTGTCCGGCTGTGTTCTCCAGGGAGTAATCCGATATGTTTTAACCAGCTGAGGTTGAACATCTAAGTTGAGATATTTAGAAAGGAGTGAGACAACACACCCAAAGAGATTGGAGCGCTCCGAGTCTTCCGGGATACCCAGTAAATGAATGTTGGCTGCCCTTGCACCGTTCTCTAAGTTTTCCAGCCGCAGCCTCAGCAATTTGTTTTCAGTGATAATACCAGCAACTGCTGCTGCCAATTTTTTTGCTGTCTCAGTGGCCATTTTCGCTTCAGTGGTTAACACCTCCATTCTGGTCTCCATAGTTGTAAATCGATTTTCCAGGGTCTCCACCTTCTTGTTGAGAGCCCTAATTGCCTGTAGCAAAGCACTGTTTGTGGGCTCAGAGCCTTCTCCTGCCACGGTTTCAGTGGTAACACTTGCTGCAGGAACTCCAGGCCTCTGATCTTTGCTCTGTCCCGACTCTGTTGTGGCCTCATGCTTCATTCTCCCCATCGCCCTGCTCAACATAAACAAGGTTCTTGGGCCAGCAAATAATACTTCCCGATATAAAAAATATATTGCTGCAGATTCCAATCTTAATTCAGTAGTTCTGTGATTGCTTTGATAGTAATATAGTTATAAATAGACAGAGCTCTCTGTAGACACGTCTTCTCTAGCTGGCTGCTGGCCACACACCCAACAATCCAGAGGGTTTTTATTAAAGTTTATTTTTATTCCAAAGCTTTCAAAAGGCCCTTAGACAAGAAAATGGTTATGGGTTCCTCTTGTTAAGGAATGGATTGACCCTTTTGTTCCACAGTGAAGACGGGGTGCAATTCATCATCCAAAACTGAACTCTGAACATGTCTGTTGTGTATTTGATTTTTTTAAACTCTGGCAGTGGAAACTAAATCCTGGACAGATTGAAGCATTGCACAGGAAGCAGTTATATGCTATTATTCAGGCATCAGATTTTGAAATTATGCCAGTAATCCCAAAATGCCCAGAAGGCTGAGGATTGAAGGTTCTGATGGATCTTTCTAATGCTAGAATCCCTCCACAGATGTGGGATGTACAGTAGTTAAGTATACATGGTAGATTAGGTGTTAAAAATAATTTGAGGCATAAAAGTCTAGATGAACGTATTTGTCCTAGGCTGGAATGCTGTAATGTTTTGGAAACTCAGACTTATTTGTGTATCTTGTCCATATACACAAGGGTTTTGGTCATTCTTTTCTGCCACATGTAAAAATCCCTTTTTGAATCAGATTACATATAATGAGCTAGCTTGGGGTTTGTTTTCTTCCCAGTGGAATAAGTATAATTGCTTATCTTTAGTGGTATTCCTGTCCATAGTTTTTTTTTTTTGTTTGGCAGGCAAGATGTGCCTTCTCCTTGCAGCAGAAGCTGGTTCCTTATCAGGAGGGTTTTCTTTGTGTTGAGCTGGCCTCATATAAAGTATATTCAGCTGATGCTGCCAGGGTTACAGGTGTACAGCTTAAAGCCCTCTGGAAAGGTTTTCCAGATCACTTATTTTCACTTTGAAAGGGTATGGGGACGATGTACTGATGTGGTGGAAGAGGTTTTTTTTAGATTTATTTTGTTTTTTGTATTTTCATGTTCCTTTTCTTTTCCCTTATTTTTGCTGTTTGACATTGTGTGATTGATTTGATTTCCTTTGCATAATTTTGCTATAGCCAGTATTATTTGTATTATTTGTACAGTGCTCTCTCACTACAATGAATGAAACTGGAGCCATATCTTTGTTCATTATAGGCTGCTGTTCATTAAACTGAGGAGCAATATGGTGCAAAAGTAAACTGTATTAAGTGAATGTACACTCTAAAATGTAATCAGTTTCTTTAATCATCTGATAAAATCAACATCCATCTCATTTCAGACCCCAAATATAAGTTGATTTTTTTTAACTAGGATTCTGTTAGTAAGATCACGGCTATACAACAGCAGCTGCTGTAACTGCAGTACCTTTACTGGATCCACACTGTCCTCACACTCCCACCATGGCAAGCAGATCTTGATTACTTTCATGGCATCAGATAAACTGGGGTTGTTGGCAGCATCTCCCTTTCCTTCAGGATCATTTTCACTATCCTCACTATCCTTGAGACAGCATTGTGCCACTTCTGCCATGATTGCCTTGTTGCTCAGTTGCTACGTGGTTGTCAGGGTGTTGTCGTTTAGCAACCACTTCTCAGTGATCTTTGCTGCATCCTCAGGTCATTCTACCAGCAGTAGATCAGAAGAAAGTTTGACTATGTCCTCGGTATCATCTGTATCGCCTCATTAGTGGCAGTGGCAGTGGGGTAAATGCTGAAAGTGCAGGGCCAGTGTAGCATCCCAGCAATGTCTTACAGTAGTCTGAGACTTAGCAGCCTGGGCTTCACCAGACAGGTGGATCACATTTCTCAGGTTCAGTGCTTTCAGAAGCGCAATCACTCTTACAGCCTCAATCACAGCAGAAAAGGCAGCACAAGTACTGACATGCCCGTGCAACCACATATCACAGGATCAAGCAAAAGCATGGCACTGTCCACCAGTAAATTAAAAAAAATGGATTTGTTTACTTACATTGCAGTTCATTTCTATTTCATTGCATTTCAGCAACCCTTAGGCTGCTGACTGAATTAGAATGTATAGGGGTTTTGGACTGATATATCAGTCCACAGTCATGCAAGGGTTAAATGTAATAAAATACACAATGCCACACAGGTAGCAAGCCATCCACCACTCGCAAAATGGCCCGACCAGTTTCATGCATGCATGCTTCCTTAGGGATCTGACAACCTCCCTACTAACAGCCAGATCATCAAGCAGTCTTTTGTGTTAATGTTTTTTTAATATTGCTATGATGCCACCATATAAGGACTGGATTCAGAAGGTGGTATTTTTTTGTAGAAATTGAGTCTTAAGTCTACCATCCCGTGACGTCAGTGCAGCCTCAGGGGGGTGGGCAAGGCACTGGTCCATCAGGAGCAGGATTTATTGGATCTTAGATAAGACCACATTGAGGGTACAAATGATTTGTCAAACCACTGCTGAAACATTTCACTTGTCAATCACACATTTTGTGAGCTCTAGTAATCAAATGGCAGGGCATTCATGTTTATGTGGTGGAAACAACAGGGAGAGTTAAACTTCAAACTGCAGAAAGGTTTTAATATATGGGAGCCAGTGCTGTTTATGCACTGTAGGGAAGAGACTCAATCTTTGCTGACTTTGTATCCTTTTGAGGCATTAAACTTGCATTTAGCAGCTAAGGTCACATCAGGCAAACATTGTCAAAACAAGCATGTCTCATCACAGTTATAAGTCTGCTCACGAGTGTAACCACCATCCTCAATAACTGTTCCGAGTCTGGGCAAAAATTCAGCAGCTGCCACATCGTCACTTGACCTTTGCTCTGATATAACACAGATATGGCAAATATGGTGTCGGCATTGAAAATGCCAAAGCCAGTCAGCTGAGAATTTAAATTCTCTCTCTCTACATTAAAATCTGTTTGAGTCAACATAATGTTCCTTGGCAAACTAGTTAGCCTTTCCCCTGATGAGTGATCCAGACACAAGAACACCATTAGACCACTGTTCACTGAACCCGATTTGCGGGGCTTTGTCTATGTCAGCCTTACAAAGCTTTTTGCAGCCGAAACCCTCAAACTCAGAGCACGCCAAAACAAAATCCTGTAGGGACTCCTCTTGTTTCCTTCAAGTACAGATTGCTGACTTAGAGTAGCCAGTTTCAGCAGAAAGTTTTTTGAGGCTGCTTCCATTTTTAAGCTAGTCGAGAATGTCAAGCTTGGTTTTCATAGAATAACCAGATTGCTTCATTCTGACAGATTGACAGCAGAAGTAGATTGGAGCATGCAGGTTGAGTTTATAGACAGGTATTTGACCTTAATTAATTAATGTAGTTGTACAGTGTTATATTGTGGTTTAATTAATAGTTACACTCAATTTGACAGATACACCTGACTGAAGCACTGAGCACTGAGTGTAGTCGCGTGACAACTCAGCACTATAATTAGACAGCTGGCAGCTTACTCAGCTGATTTTGATAGGAAGCCAGTGACTACATTCGCTATAACAGAGAATTCACTATAGTGAAGTTCATTATAGCAAAGGAACACAGTATTATGTTCTTGTCTTTGTTTTTCTTCAATAAAAATACCCTTCTCATTTCAAGAAGTGTCATGGGATCTTTAACATCCACCTGAACAGGCATATGGGACCTTGGTTTGATGTCTCATCTGAAGGATGGCACACTGATAGTACATCATCCCTTAGTACTGAATTGGGGAGCCAGCATTTATGTTATGCGCCCAATCCTGGCATGAGACCAGAACCCATGATCTCTGGCTCACAGGGGGATGTGCTACAAACTGAGCCACTCTGGCACCTATTTTATTTATTACCAAGGGCATTTAAATAATTAGATTTTTCTCTCTTCAAAATCATTTGCTCTAGCCACCTCTTCTTTACTTAGGGTCACAATGCTTCAAAGATGACTTGGGAATGGCTGTGATGTCACAATTAGTAGATGCAGCATGACCACACTTGGAGAATTAGCAGCAAGAATAGATAAGCTCTGGTGGACTCTGATCCTGTCTTTTTGCAAATGTTCTGAATAAGGAAGAAATGGGAAGATAAATCAAAAAAATGTAGACAGAAAAACATTTTGTCTAATATTACATCTTCACCATTCTCTGCCCTTAGCAAATGTGAGTAATAGAACCATAGTAATATAGAACCTGTTGGAAGAACAAAGGCTCCTTGGCCCATCATGTCTATAATTTTATAAAATGTATGGGTAGCCCTTATTACCCACTGAAAGCAAGCTGTTTATAACCTTGTAATCCCGCTGCTGTGATGTCAGAACCTTTTAGAAAATGGGCTTTTTATTTCCTGGCATCCGATTGGCTAGTACCCTTGCCAGAGGTACATTAACTTTCAATAGATGCCCAGGAAATAAAAGCACCAGTCTACAGTGCCTCATCACTCGCTCCAATATCCCTGTGCCCACCCTGCTTCCTTATTGGCTGAAAATACTCAGTTCAATTTTAAATCACTGCCATTTTTTCTTTCCTTTAGCGAGAGATATTGCCCCCCCAATACCAGCTGCCTGCCTGAACATACACAACCTCAGCTGGGTCATTTTCAAATATATATATATATATATATATATATATATGTATATTTTTTACTTCATTATATCTTCTATGAGAGCTGACTGTGCTGTCTGTCCTTCTCCAACTTGCTGCCTGCCCCGAAAATGATGCTGCTTGTTAGTGTAATAGCGACCGAGCAAGGAAGAAGTAGCTCTCCCTGCCCGCCTTACTTTTGTTCAGAATAAAATAGTTAGCCATAAATACAAATAGAAAACAAGCCCTCAGACCAATAGAGCTACAAAGCCGCCTGCTTTTCAAAACCTGAGCGACACTACTTGTTGCTGCTAAAATAACCCTACTGATAACCTGTTTAGTCCTGCCTGTACTGTTTCCCCAAAGCCACAAACCAAATAAACCAGCAGAAAAGAACAAAAAAATTGTTATAAATAAAATATTTTCATGAGCATCGTTGTGCCTGCCAGCTCCCGCCCCTCCAGCTGCCCGCTGACTCCGCTCCCACAAAGCATTTCTCCCTTAGCTCTCATTCTCCTCCCTGCACTACCTTTTCTCTTCTGAAACTCACTGAAGAAAAAGGCACTCTTTACCTCCCAGTCCCCTGGTCAGGCAGCGAGGACTGCTGGAGCTGTAAAATAAGAATAATTTAGCCCGATACTCAGAGCAGGCAGCGAGGATCAAAAAAAAAAAAAACTAAAAAAAAAAAAAAACAAACCGTAGCTGCACATTCACACAGCTGGCACCAGGGTAGTATTGCTTACTTGAATCACAGATGCGGTCCCAGCTGCACTTATGCCCACTACCTTCCTCACTGCATTTTGAAAGAGTAACACTGCTGTTAGCCAGGGTGGAGGAACAGATAGACCGTTACCGTTTCTCCCGACTCCAGTTTCACACTACAGTCACAGAAGCTATTGTAGCTACACTCACTCCCATTAGCTTCCTCGTTGTTGTCACTAATATTCACAGACATATACAGCCATTAATTTGAAAGCCTGAATTAAAAAAAAAAACTAAAACAAAAAAAGAAAACATTTTCACAGTTTAAAGGCCTGTGTAGGGGGGTTACCATGACATCCACTTCCAAAAGTCACTACTACAGAGCCTCCTCTAGAACAAAAGTCCTTAGCCAAAAAAACGGAAAAAAAGCAGCAATGTAAGCAGATGGAGGAACTATTTTATTACAAAATAAATGAAACCAGCTAAAATATGAACATTTAAACATAAAAATAACTTTTTCAACAAACATTTATTATAGTTGCCCATTTTCTAAGTGCAATAATACCCTCCTGGGTGGGCAGTATTGGGAAATACCGGACCTTCCAGGGGCTATAAGGCCCTCTGCCTGCGGTGTCGGGCCTCATTACGCCCCTGGGCGGTCTGGTATTTTCCAATACCGCCCACCCTGTCGGGTATTATTGCTTTCATCTATGTCATAGCAGTGAGTTTACAAAATGGAATGCCAGTGTTATTCAGTATTCTACGCTCCAAGAATGTGATTGTTAGTCTCAAGTACAGCATTCAATTAACATTCCAGTTGTCACAGTTTACTGTTACTGAGTCTAGAGATCACCATGTCTGACAGAGATTTTAACTCTGGTGCTATTTTGGCCCCCTGTCATTCAGTCCGTGTATCCTAATAAATTGTTTTCCTCCACAATCATATGGCCATAGTTCAGATTCGTTAATAAGGTAAGGTTACATTACTTGTGTTGGGGGAGGGTAACTTCTAATGTCAAGTCCATACACTATAAATGACAATACCTGATGTACAGGTGATAACCATGGTGTAATCACCTCTCGTGGTTGCTAGAGCAATGGTAAACCGCTCAAGCTATGCTCTCAAGGTTTACTGATGCCCTAACCACTGAGGTGATTACACCGTGGTTATCACCTGTACATCAACACTATCCTCTATATTATTCTAATAAAGATTTTCTATTTGGGTATTACATTTTATGCTAGAAACACAAACTTGGCAGTGGCTATTGGCTATGGATTCTTAGAAAATAAATCTTCCATCTGCTTGGGTTTCTTCAGTATTACATTGTTATTTCACAGGTACACATTATAAAAATGTTTAACCAATGTACTCATTTAACCATTAAACAGGTTTAGGCTTGGTTTAATTTATGAGTGTCAATTTTTTGAATAAATTGAATTACAGATAAAGATGACATAATGTATATGATCTGGAACATGGTTTGTTAGACAAAAGAGTGTTATACTGGATACATTATACTGGATAAATAAACAATATACTCAGTGTGAAAAAAAAAACAGGTTTCCAAAAGAAACTTGCAAACAATTGAAAATTTTGCTTTGCTTGTGGGAAGGATTATTATTTTTTTATTTATGCATCTTTAAATATGTTGACAAGGAAAAGCACTGTAAACTGAGATTCATTTCCAGGTGGGATATTGGGGATGGTGGCACAATATGAACACAAAATATGGCAAGTATATAAAATGCACAAGAAGAACATATTTATATTTTCATGTCATATTATTTTTCAGGCAGGAAGATACCATGACAGTGGTGGTCATTTCACTGGCTTTCATCATTTGCCCTCCATGGAAGGACCAGAGAGATTTAATATTATTTCAGAATCCAATTTCCCTCTTCCAGCTCAGCATTACCCTTCTTTCCAAAATACAGAGCCTTATAAACCTGCCTATGAACCGGTTAGCACCCCAGTGGATACAGTATCACCACTTCCAAAAGTTACCAACCCAAGAATCTACATGCCAAGACCACCCTGTGGTTACGAGTTTTCTGTGCCTGGCTACATAGGTTCCAGCTCTTACCCAACTTTATACAAAGATTCTGGAAACACTCAACCTGAATCTGAACGTGTGCATCTGAATGGATCTCAACACAACATGAGTCCTTTAAATGTCCATGATAGAAACTTTGACAACTCCAGTAAGCATCATGGATGGAAGCCAATTTTTGGAAAAACTGGATATGGTGACAGGAATGAATATGGGCAAATCCAACCTAATGCCAACCACCATTACTACAATGGAGAGTACCCATGCAGATTTAGTGGCACTGGTTCTCCAACAGCACCTACTCTACAAACAGTCATAACTACAACTACTAAGGTATCCTACCAAGCCCTAAAACCTTCTGTGGTGAAGTATGGAGACAATATGTATGATGCCAAAACTCTCCAGAACTGTAATCATTTAATAGAAAGCACTCCAGGGACTACATACCCAGAGATAAAGCTTCAAGAAGACTGTGGAGTAATCAAATCAGCCTTGGCTTATCAACAAGATCCCATTCCCACCAAGTCTGAGAGAGAGGAGGGTCTGGATAGTTACCGATATGGGACATACACAGCGAACAATTTCACTGATCGTGTAGGACAATCCTATAGATATGAAAATGGTGAATACTAAAGTATGCAAACTTAAATGAAAGCACTTAAGAGACTACTAAAAGCTTTTATGATTCAAATTATTGACACTTATGACTGGTACTCCTTCTTTTTGAACAGTCTTTAGAACATTCTCCATGATTGCATACATTTCTTGGGAGTTATTGTTCCAGTTTTATGGTTTTGTACTCACTGCTCCTCAGAAATGCATAGGTAATAATTACTACAGCTATTTTCACAACTAAAATTAATTAAATTTTATGAGGAGCAAGACATATTTGAAAGAATGTCTTAAAGAAAGAGAGACAGAGCTATAAGATTTTCCATTTTGCTAAATGCAGTATATGAAAATCTTATTCTTCAACAGTGTAAGGTAAAAAAAAAATGATAGCACTGAATTAAACATACAGCACTCGTTGTAAGCTTTATGACCACTATAACTGAAGGCATTTATTTTATCACAGTCATTAAGAACTGATCACCATACCTAACATCAGAAGATGTTTTTTTATGTATACTACTAGTAATTGTATTACGTGTCCCATGTACAGCTGAGTGTTTTGTGGCAGCTCTGTATAAAATGTTTTGTTACAAGTAAAGCAGACTTTGCTAAAATGCAATATTGTGTTCTGCTGCATTGCAGTGATATTACCTGTTTTTTGAACTGTGACTATAAAAGTAGTATTGATGTATAAAAGGCATCGAGTGATGTTATGTCTGTTGTGCCTTATCTCATGTTTCTCAGGTGCTGCTTCACATTAAGTGTACTGGTACATATTTTACATCTCTATGCACTTTGTTCCAAGCAGGCATACTGATGTTCCACATTGCGCTGGAACCATTTCAAAACATGTAATCCACTGAATGATCAATCTACCTTAATGGGGATATTCCTTAACACTTTGTGTCAGCATCACAGAGTAGGTAGCACGTACAGCTTTGGTCCCGAGGATTTGGGCATACACCCTGATTGACACTGGAGTGCAGTACTAAAGGCTGCTATACTGTTGGAAGTGGCATTTGTTAGGTGAGATGTTAAACTCTGGTTCCTTTCTGCCTTTCTCTAGTGGTTGTCAAGGGTGGAATCAGAGATCACATGGCAGTGGCACTTTTCATAAGGGTAAGGTATTATGGCCAGCCTGATAGCCTGGCAGTGAGTGTGTTTGACTGCCATGCAAGTGACCTGGGTTTGGATTGCAGTGGGTGCCAACAGAGTCTCAGTGCAACTACAAGGGATTCACACTGCTTCTTTGGTAATTTCTAGTGGCCGAGGGATTGAAATCTAAGAAAGACAAATACAGTGCCCTTCCTAGTATTTCCCTGACACACAGTAGCTTCTTAGTGCATGGCTGGAAAGATGGTATTGGCTTTACTCCTAAGTACTGATGTTAAGTACAGTGGCTGAAGTGTGCTGTCCCCTCCACAACCACTAACAGGATAGATATGCTGCCTTCTCTGTGGTATACCTTCACCCAGGGGGAGCTTCACTACTGGGGAAAGCCATGCAACTTTGTGAGGCAGTGAGTAGAGCTGACAAGTGATGCCCTCCTGCAGCGGAGGCATGGAAAGAAAGGGAGGGGGTGCCATGGAGGGAGATGATTTGAACTGTGGGATTAATGGAGGACAATAATTTAATAAACAAAAAAATAAGAAAAAAAAAGGTGTACAGTAAGGGAATTGCCCTAAATGTGGTGACCAACATTTCCCCATCAACAAAAACTGATCATTATGTAATTGTCCATGTCCTTGTATGACTCTCAAGAGCTTAATGGCTGCACACAACTGCATACCATCTCTGGATTATCAGCAAACTTATGGCATTTTTTGAGATGCCATGTGTATAAAAACACAAATTCAGAATGCACTGACTGACTGATTGATTGATTGATTCATTAATTTACAACTGTTGCCCACTAATTGTGATCTTTTTATTCTTTAAATCAAGCATGTACCACACATTGAGGTTATATGTTTCCTATTTTAATGGTACTATATATTGTAGTGTTGGCAGCTTGAGCGAAATGCTTCAGGTGTTGTGATTTTTTTGCTATTATCCAGAGAACTAGGGTAAGGTTCATTATCATTGAGGCCCCAAGGTGGCTGTAGGTAGCAGCAGAAAATATATTCCTGAGACATTTTAACGCCTCCAGACGTCCTGCACTTTGTGCCACTGAGGACTTAGAACATCTGAGGATGTCACTGCTTAAAACTTAAATATTTCACAAGCTGAAGTGAGTAGAATTGACTGCATAGCACAGTTGGAAAGGTAATGTTGTGCTGAACAACTTTGCCACTGATACTTTGTGTCTGTCACGTATACTTTAGAAGATATTCACATTTTTTGTATGGTATGGTGTATATGGCTGACATTTGTCTCTCAAGCTTCACCTAGCCACCTTGAATAAAACAGAATAAAAATACATGTATCATATTAGAAAAGTTGCTTTTTAGTACAAAATTAGTTTTTTAACCCCATCTAATGTATGAATGTTTAATTTGGTGTTGATATGTTAAATATTTTCCCACAAAAAATGGTTTATGTTGCCTTTTTCATTAAATTTTTTTTTCTATTTCAACCATTATAAAAAAAATAGAAACTACTTGTAATTAATAGCATAGCACCATTGGAAAGGTAATTTTGTGCTGAACAACCTGCCACCATACTCGTGTGTAGGACTTACGGTTCATGAGTTATTCACATTTCTTTGTGGGATGCTGATTATGGCTTGATTTTGCTCAAAGCTCCAGGTTGCACTGTTAAAGTATACAGGCCACAAGTGGTGGAACTCTCAAAGAGCTCCTGGGGCCTCAGTGAGTTAAAGCAGAATCCTAGGAAAATAATAACTATGGGGGTATAGCAAATTAATCAACTGCAGCAATATCCAATGCAGCAAAAGCACAACCAAACTTTGGCAAGCCATGAGTGATGTTGGTGTACAACCAGTACTATAGTTGCTAACTCATGTTAAATCAAGAATTCAAGATGCAGCTTTGTGTCTGAAGGCTGAATTCACCTAAAGAGAAATCATTTAGAATGTTACAGGGCTTTGCTCAGGATTGAAGCCCCCCAGAAAACTTTTGATGGGTCCTGATGCAACATTTGATGCCCCCCAACACAAACATTCAAAGGGAATCAACTTCTTGCCCTCCAAAGTTGTTGGCAGAGGCACACCAGTTACCAGGAACATCAGCATAATGAACACAACAGGAAACACCCTCTCTCTTCTAGTAATGAAACTCTGGAAGCCTTCCTTTGGCCAGATAAGTGGTACAGAAACACAAAAATGAGCTTACTAAGCCCTCTTTGGATCCACGTTTGTTAAGTACGGGCCTTGCTAAACATTAGAATTGCAAAACGAATCTCATTCCTATGTATGGGAAACTCCATGCTCAACTGGTAGCAGTAAGAGAAGAAATATCTCAGCTGCAACAACAGTTGAGCTGATGCCCAACACCACACTCCCACTCCCCAGAGGCCCACTGGCCCAGGAGGCTGGAGGGTAGTGGGGAGAAGAAGGAAAAGAGAGCCAGGGGCAGTCACGGTGTGGTCAACCAAACCCATGAAATCCTGGCAACAAATTGCTTTGCACCCTTGAAGGAGGCATAGGCCTGACTTCATTGGGGAGACCCTAAGACAGTCAGGAAGAGAGGCAAGATGTCTTGCTAACACCTGGGGTTGAGAGCAGTAGACGGTTAGCAATAGTATCTTAGTCATGGAGGACTTTATTATTAGAGGGCTGGAGTAGGTGGTGGGTAGAGGGGAAAAGGGAAGGGGTGGTCAGATAACTTCCTGGAGCATTGGCTATCCAAGAAGTAGATAGGCTAGGAAGGTTGGTAGACGAGGGTGTGTGGAACAGGGGGTGCTGGTACACTTGGGTAATAATGATCTGGTAAACCAGTCTATGGAGGCAGTGAAGGATACTTTTTAAAGGCCGGGGGACAGATTAAAGGTGCACTTGGCTTCCCTGGCTTTTTCTGAGGTACTACCCATGTGAGGTAGAGAGAATGGGAAGGACCGAGTAAGGAAGGAGGAGGAGATTGAGAAGTATAATGGTTGATTGAAGGGATGGTGTCAGTAGGAGGGTACCACTTTGTGGATGACTGGGGGGGCTTCTGGGACAGGAGGCTCTTCAAGGGTGATGGCTTTCAGATAACAAGAGAGGAGACCACTGCGCTGGGGTAAATGTTTGTCTTCTACTTTGGCGGACAGTTAAAATGACTGTGGTGGGGGGCTGAGGCTAGTGAAATCACTGCGAATCCACACCGCAATCCATACACCATTCTGGGGGAGCATAGCTCCCCTATGGATGCACCTGCAGAGGAGACTAAGGAGGCTGAGGTCAACTGTCACAAGGGAGGCCCACAGGAAGGAGGCAGAGGACACCACAAGGAAAGGAAGCAGCTCCTGGTGGGGGACTCAATTATTAGGGGGATAGAACTGGGGGGAGCAGGGAAAACTGAAGTAAGGTGCCTGCCTGGTGCCATGGCTTGGAGAGACAGGAAGCGCATCCTCAGGATCGCGAGAACAGCTGCACAGGAATCTGAGCTGGACATCATTGTCCACCTAGGGACAAATGACTTGGCTAATCATGAGATTAGAGCAGTGCAGAAGGACATTGTAGAATTAGGGAGGGGCCTAAGACAAGTAGCACACACAATATCCTTCTCTGAGGTGCTGCCTGTCAATGGCATGAGTGAAGCGAGGGTACTTTGTACCATGCAGTTTAATGAATGGTTGAAAAAATGGTGTGGGGCACAGGGGTTTGGCTTCATTGGGGACTGGGGTTCCACCTGGAGGGACACCAGCCTATACTGGCAGGATGGTCTGCATCTGTCCAGGAAGGGAACAAGTCTTTTGAGCAATCGGTTTAAAGGCTTCATTGGCAAGCTTTTAAACTAGTCAAGGGGGGAGGCACTGATAAACAGCCGGAAAATCCCAGCCTCTCCCTACAAAACAGGGTACTAAATGAGAAAAAGACCAAAGTAGACAGGTCAGTGGGGGATGCTGCAAAAGAAGGTAAAGCCATCAAAAATGGAGAGCAATGAGTACCAATGCCCGTAGTCTGAGTAACAAGCTTCCTGAATTAGTGGCCTTGATGGAGGAGGAACATCTGATATCGTGGCAGTCACAGAAACATGGTACACACAAAACCATGACTGGGACATAAACATACCAGGATACACTATCTACAGGAGGGACAGGGAGGGTAAAAGAGGAGGAGGAGTAGCTCTTTATATAAGGGAAGGAATCAAGGCAACAGAACAAAAGGGAAAACAGGGAGGAGAAGAAGCACTGTGGGTAAATTTGGAGACCGGCAATGGCACCACAATCCGCACAGGGGTTGTATACAGACCCCCTTCTCAGGGGGAGGAAATGGACAAGGAAATGATAGAAAGAATACTTAGAATGGCAGAAAAAGGGGAGATATTGCTGATGGGTGATCTGAATATGCCAGATGTTAACTGGAATGCAGTTGCAGCAGCCACTTCAAAGAGTGGGGTTATTCTAGATGCCCTACAAGGGGCATGCCTTAGACAACTAGTATTGGAGCCCATTCGAGAGGGAGCAATCTTAGACCTGGTTCTCTCAAATGGAGATGAAGAGAGGATCACAGATGTAGAAGTGGGTAGCCATCTGGGAATTAGCGACCATCGAACAGTATGGTTCACAATAAACACAGCAATAGAGTCAAGCCATGCAAAGACAAAAGTACTGGACTTTAGGAGGGCTGACCTTGCCAAAATGGGTGAGTGCCTAAGGAATGCACTAGCAAATGGGCAGGAAGGAGGGGGTGGAAGAACAATGGGGAATAATAAAAACTGCCATCACAGAGGTAACAAGCCTTTGTGTGAAGCAAATTAACAAAAAGAAATGATGTAAGAAACCACTATGGTTCTCAAAGGACGTGGCAGTGAAGGTTCAAGAGAAAAAAGAAAGCATTCAGGAAGTACAAGGAATCACAGAAGGAGCAGGACAGGGAACTGTATAAGTTAAAGCAAAAGGAAGCTGGGAAGGCAGTCAGAACAGCAAAGGCCCAAACCGAGGAAAAGATAGCCAACTCTGTTAAGAAGGGGGATAAAACCTTTTATAGGTACATCAGGGAGCGAAGGAAGACCAAGGGAGGGCTAGTGAGGCTTAATAAAGAGGAGGGAGGGTGGGCAGAGGGTGACTGTGAAAAGGCAGAGATACTAAACAAATATTTTTGCTCAGTATTTACAAAGGAAGTGGGGGAGGTACCTAAAACAAACAGTAGAAACACTCTGGATACAGAAGTTGATACCAGCCCATTTACAGAAGAAAGGGTTCTGAAAGAACTCTTAAAACTGAAGGTGGACAAAGCAATGGGGCCTGATGGGATTCATCCCAGAATTCTAAAGAACTAAGGGTAGAACTAGTGACACCACTGACTACCCTCTTTAACAAATCATGGGAGGATGGGTGGTACCTGAGGACTGGAGAAGGGCAGATGTGATTCCCTTCACAAAAGTGGGAGCAAGGCAGAAGCAGAAAACTACAGACCTGTTAGTTTAACCTCAGTGGTAGGAAAATGATGGAATCACTTCTGAAGGAAAGAATTGTTGAGTATCTAGAGGCCAGAGGGGCTCAGGGCCCAAGGCAGCATGGATTCACAGAGGGAAGGTCATGCCAGACAAATCGGATAGATTTCTTTGACTGGGTGACCAAAGTAGTAGATCAGGGAAGGGCTGTGGACATGGCCTACCTAGACTTCAGCAAGGCATTTGACACAGTCCCACACAAAAGATTAATATACAAGTTAGCCAGCCTGGGAGTGGGTTCTAAGATGACAGCCTGGGTAAAGAATTGGCTGGAGAATAGGACACAGAGAGTAATAGTAAATGGAGTCCACAATGAAGAAAGGGGGGTTACTAGTGGGGTACCACAGGGTTCAGTATTAGGACCGGTCCTCTTTAATGTCTTTATAAACGATATTGCAGAGGGACTGGAAGGAAAAGTATGTCTCTTTGCAGATGACACTAAAATCTGCAACAGAGTTGATGCACAAGGTGGGGTGGAAAGGATGAGAAGGGACTTGGCAAGGTTAGAGGAATGGTCAAATGTATGGCAGCTTAGATTCAATGCTAAGAAGTGCAAGGTAATGCACCTGGGAAACAAAACCCAGGGAAGAGTACAATGGGGTGAGATACTAACAACAACAAAAATGGAAAGGGACCTGGGGTAGTCAAACCAGATGACCTAAAGGTGGAAAGCAATGTGAGAGGCAGCAAGGAGG
The DNA here is from genome assembly GCA_016271365.2 of Neoceratodus forsteri. Classification (NCBI taxonomy): domain Eukaryota; kingdom Metazoa; phylum Chordata; order Ceratodontiformes; family Ceratodontidae; genus Neoceratodus; species Neoceratodus forsteri. The sequence goes on along the minus strand of CM057456.1, from coordinate 157,144,699 downwards.
TCTGGGGGATACTGGGATGCATAGGGAGAGGCATCACCAGTAGAAAACAGGAAGTTATTATCCCTCTGTACAGACAGTTGGTGAGACCCCATCTGAGTATCGTGCAGTTCTGGAGACTCAATCTCTGCAAGGATATAGACAGGATGGAGGCTGTCCAGAGGAGGGCACTAAATGGTGCAGGGCCTGCACCGGAAGACATATGAAGAGAGACTTAAGGAGCTGAATATGTATAGCCTCGAGGAAAGGAGAGAGAGGGGGACATGATAGAAACTTTCAAGTATCTCAAGGGAATCAACAAAGTCCAAGAGGGTAGCATCTTTCAAAAAAAGAGGTGTGCAAGAACAAGGGGGCACAATGTGAAGATAGAAGGGGGCGGCTCAGAGGTAATTTAAGGAAGTATTTTTTCACAGAGAGGGTTGTGGATGCATGGAATGGCCTTCCGGAGGAGGTTGTGGAGTCAAAAACAGTGGTGGAATTCAAGCATGCATGGGACAGTCATAAGGCAATTCTAGGGGGTGGGGGTAGGAAGAAGTAGGCTGCTGGTTAACTAGGATCTGCAGCTTATCCAATAGGTAGGGAAATGGGCAGACTGGGTGGGCCAAGCGGTCCTTATCTGCCGTCAAAATCTATGTTTCTATGTTTCTATGAAAGGAGAGGAAGTTAGGAATGTTGCTAGGACTCCCCCGACCTGTGGGCTAGAAACATTGAGGAGTGAAGCAGCAAGTTATACATTTATAGAAGGGTAGGAAAAGATGCAGAGGGGGCTCACTAAGCCTGCAAAAAATAGGAAAAAAAGAAGCTCAGAAGTCTAGGAAAAATATTGGTAGAAGACTTGTAAAAAACAATAGGGGTTGAGGGAAAAGATGAAAAGCAGGCTGCTGAAAGGGGAATTAAAGTTAAAATATACAAAGAAATATGTTGTTTTGAGTGCTTTGACTTGTAGGTGTACTCTTAGGAAGTTATTCCCTTTGTTTACTGACAGAATTTTTTCTAAATTTGCTTGCTGGTTTTATGGCCCCTGGGGATCTCCATGCTCACATTTTGTATAGCTCTTCTTGTTCCTACAATGCACCCTGTCCCATGTGACAGTGATGCATCCAGGACCATCAATTCTGAGAGTAATAACTGCTGCAGCAGCAATCTATTGTTAGGAACCTGATATTCTGGCTTCAACTAAATAACTCTAATTCAAACTTTCTGTTTTGTAGGTATATGTCTAGGTCTAACCAGCAGAAGTGAATGTATTGTTTTTGAAGCTTTTTGTTTCATCAGACTACACACAACTGTTCAAAAGCACACAAATCACCCAAGGTCACAAATGCTATAATTAGCGAAGACTATCTGTTTCCTTAGAGAGTAACCCACTCAATTATGCCTCAGGCATTTGCCATCTATAAATGTAGCCTTCATTACAGTTCCCTATACAAGGACAGTTACTTAAACTCACAGCTCTACTACTGTAAACTTGAGGGAAAAAAAAACTGTTCTTGTTGAATTAATGATCCTGGATGCATCACTGTCATATGGGACAGAAGTCATTGTAGGAACAAGAAGAGCCAGAAAATATGCGAACATGGAGAACCCCAGGGTCCATAAGACCAGCAAGAAAATTAAGAAAAACTCCTTTTAGCAAACAAAGAAAAGACTTACTAGGAGTACACCAACAAATCAAAACACTCTGCACAACAGTTTTTTTTACTTTTGGTTTTCATTTAATGCTAGGAACCTGGGAAACAAAATCAGTGAGCTTGAGGTGATGGTAGCAGATGCAGGACTGGACCTCATATTTACTGCAGAAACTTGGGTCACAGAGAATAAACACTGGGACCTGATAGTCCCAGGCTACACCATGTATAGGCAAGATAAGAGGACAGGTAAAAGAGAAGGATAGCCCTCTATGTCATGGAAGGCACTAAGGCAATTGAGGATGGAACCATCAGGGGAAGAACTGTGGAAATATAATTTCTGTGGGTTCGGCGCATGACAGTATGCAAGCAATAATCGCCTACAGGGGGGTAGTAGACATAATACCAACGGGGTGTAATGAGGCCCAATGCCACAGGCAGAGGGCCTTACAGCCCCTGGAAGGTCCGGTATTGCCCAATACTGCCCACCCTGGAGGGTATTATTGCGCTTAGAAAATGGGCTTTATTTATTTTTTTAAAATACATATTTAATTATGGGAAAAAAATTAAAATATTGATACAAATTATCAGAATAAACAGTTTCTGTAAAATAGTCCCTTAAGTTTAGTAAGGTTGAACTGCCACTAGAGGGAGTCGTTGCTTATAATACCCTGTTTTTTGCCTGTCTAGTGTCTTTCTTCATTCTGAATAGTTTTCAGTTAACCTCTTTCACCCCATGATTTTCACCAGCAGACACACACACACCACGTTTTTTTTTTAAATTGTATCTCTAACCCCCCTCCCAACATTGTTTGTATGGAATTGCGATGCCTCATAGGATTATGAAGGGCAGTAAAGCGTGCAGTCAGACAACTCTAATAGAGAAGAGGTATCCTTTCCTTTTTAAACATGGATGATATTTTTGCTAACATTTTACATTGTTTGTCAGCAGGAGAATGAGTGGGAGAATAAGCGAGGGCAAAAGCAGGAATAACGCAAGGCTAGCTCTGTCTGTGACACCCACGGCTATGGTTGCAGTAGTTAAAACAATGATTGCTGGTTGATTTATTTAGATTACCTGCTAAATGACCTTACTCTTTTGTGTCGCCTGTTATGTGATTGGGGCAGGTGGTGGAGTTGTTCACCCATAATGGCTGTTTCTTGCGAGTGCAGTCAGGGAAGCTGATAATGATCAGGTCAGGATCTAAAGGAACTGCTCAGTCAAAGTGGTCACAGTCCACTGTAAATTAGGCAAACGGTATTGCTTGGAAAGGGGCAGACAGAAATGTTTGTAGGTCTGTTAGTATGGTAGGCAATACAGGGTGTGTGAGACGCCTCTTGTCTGGTGGGGCGGGCATCCAGTTTGAATTTACATTTGGCACCGTGGACTACAGATGACTGAGCAGTGGAGCTGTGTTGTAGTACACGTATCGGGGACATTGGAAATTGACGTTTTCTTTTTTAAATATGCTCTGAAGCAGAAGCTGTTGATCACTGTGGTGTGGTGCAGTTCAGCTACAAAAGTTATTTTTCAAAGGCAAGCTGCTGTTTCATTTTAGGAGAGTGAGCGGGTATGTGTGCCGTTTGCTCTTGTATAAAAAATGAAATGACGGGGCATGGGAGAACAGGGCTTTGTGATTAAAGAAAGAAAGAAAGAAGGAAAACATCTTTTATACACGGTATGATGAGTGTTTTTGTGGCAGTTAATTATGGAGTATTGAGGGCCAGTATTTCTCGCTTAGCGGGATAAAAAATGGTGGACATTTGAAAACAAAATGAGAGGGTTTTAGCCAATTAGATACTAGGCTGGGCAGCAAGATTCTAGTGATGGGGTTGGCTGGGCTGGTACTTTTAAAAGCTGGACATCTATTGTCTGATAGATGCCCAGCTAGAGAAAAGCCTCATCCAATCAGAAGCCTGTAATACTTTTACCCATTTTCTAACAGGTAAGAAACTGCACAGGGTGAAGTCTATAGACCACAAGGGCAGGAGGATGAGTGCAATAGTGAACTAGTGGCAGAAGTAGAGATGGGATCATAAAGGGGAGAATGGTGGTGTGGAGATGTCAATCTGCCAGATGTTGACTGGGGCATTCCAACAGCTATGATCACCAGAAGTCAGGCCCTGCTAGATACATTGCAGGACTGCATGCTAGAGCAGCTGGTCAAGAAACCCAATAGGCAGGCTGCTCTCAATGTGGTGCTCATCAACTCGGAACGTGAAGGTGGAGTGTGGGTTGGGGAATCACTGGTTTCCATTGATCATAACACCATATGCTTCGAGTTGACCCTTGGTACTTGTAAGTCCTCATCCAAAGCTAATGTAAATTTCAGAAGTGCAGACTTCAACCAGATAATGGAATTAGTCTGGAACAGGTTAACTGGGGAGGAAGAAAGATGGGGAGAAATAATAGGGGCCATTCTTGAGACAACAAAGTCATGCTTGAGAATGGCTACCAAGAGAAACAAAAGACCAATATGATCATCTGAAAATGTTAGAGAATCAGGGAGGGCCAGAAAACAAGGCCATCATCAGGTGTGAGGAGAAGCAGGTGGATGAGGAATGGGAGAGTACAAAGTAAGAAATAGAGAGGCCAAGAGAGCAGTCAGGGATGTAAAAGCAGACACAGAGCTGTATATTGCAGAAGGAGTCAAGGGAGGGGAAATCAGTTTTTCAGGTATATAAGGGGAAAAAAGAAAGATGGGATGGACAGTTATTAGGCTAACAGAAGGAAGCAGGGTAATAGAGGACGAGCAAAAAGCAGCTGTTCTGAATGACTACTTCTGTTCAGTATTCACTAGGGAGGACAGTGGGCCTTTAACAGAGAGTGGCATAAAGGTGGCTGAAAGGAAGATCCTGGAAATGGAGCAGCAGGTATTTACTAGTGAAAGGGTCAGAAAAGGGCTAGCAGCCCTGAAGATAGATAAGGCCCTGAGGCCAGGCAAGATGCATCTGAGGGTGCTCAGGTAACTGTCATTGGAATTAGCTGAACCTCTGTTAGGACTATTCAATAGCCCTATTTAGACAGGGGTGGATCCAAAAGATTGGAGGGTAGTGGATGTAGTTCCACTCCACAAGGGTGGGGACAAAGAGCAGCTGGGTAACTACAAATTGCACAGTCTTACTGCTGATATGAGTAAAATAATGGAGAGATTAGTCAAAGAGGACCCAGTGGAATACCTGGAAAAAAATGGGCTCCAGGATAGTAATCAGCACACGTTCATGGCAACGGACTCTTATCAGACCAACCTGATAGTATTCTTTGACTGGGTAACTAGAACAGTGGGTAAAGGTCATGCTGTGGATTTACTCTACCTTGACTTCAGCAAGGCATTTGACTCTGTGCTTCACAAAAGGTTACTGAAGAAGCTAGAAGATCTGAATGCAGTGAAAGACATAGATGGGTGGGACATTTGTTGGAAGGGAGACAGCAGAGGGTAGTGATAAATGGAAGTTAGATCCTAGGAAAGGGAGGTCACCAGCGACAGGCCACATGGACCAGTCCTTGGTCCCATACTTTTCAATATATTCATCAATGACACAGAAGAAGGAATTCAGAGCAATATGTGTCTCTTCACAAGTGACACTAAGCTCTGTAGTAAGGTAGACAGTGAGGTGGGGGTAAGGGAGATGCAGAGGGATCTGCAAGATTGGACAGGTGCTCCAAGGTTTGGTTGCTTCAGTTCAATGCCAGGAAGTGCAAGGCAATTCATATAGGAAGCACAAAGCCCAGAAAAGAGTTTTGGATGGGAGGAGTTAAGCTGGGCACTACCTCTGAGGAAAGTGCCTAGGAGTCATTCTAAGTTACTTCCTTAAACAATCTATCCATCGTATTAAGGCCTACAGTAAGACAAACAGGATGCTGGAGTGTATCAGGAGTGTTTTTGACAGCAGAAGGAAAGAGGTACTGTTACCTTATTATAAGCTATATAACCCCTTAGCCCTGAAACTACTAGGCTTAGTATCAGGATTATAAGTTACTCAGGGTGAAATGGCTGGTCACTACATAGTTAAGAGTTAGGAAGGTGGAGTTTACAGATGGTTAGAAAGATAAGATGTGAAGTGTGTGTGTGTGTGTGTGTGTGTGTGTGTGTGTGTGTGAAGAATAGAGGAAAGTCTCAGAGAGAGTGAGTGAGTGAGTGAGTGAGTGAGTGAGTGAGTGACTGAGAAGCAGCTCCTGGCCAGGAATAGAGATTCTCGGGGGAAGGGTTACCTAAAAGAACCAACTCATGAAGTAGTGGAGACCTTCATTATTGGGACTTAGGTCCCCTGAGAAATTTGCCCATTCACGGAAAGGGAAACAGTCAGAGAAAGGGGGTGACCCATCGTCCCCCAGCAAAAACAGGCCAGTCTCTCTCTCCTGCCCTCCCTAGCTAAACTGCAGGAGTCACTAGTCCACTCCAGATTAGTCAACTTCCTTGACTATTTCTCCTTCCAATCCCCCGTCTAGTCTTGATTCAGAAAAAAACACTCCACTAACACCTCCCTTCCCTGTGTTACTAAATCTATCTTTACAGGGATGGACAAGGGTCTCATCACAGTTGCTACTTTTATTGACCTTGCTAAAGCTTTCAACTTGGCTTCCCACCCCCTTCTCTTAAACAAGCTGTCCTCAGCCTGTTTCTCCTCTTCAGCAGTTTAGTGGGTCCACTCCTATCTGACCAACCACCAACAATCTGTCCAGGTGGGTAGTGTTCTATCACCTCCCCTCCCCTTCCCTCCCCATTCTCGCAGGTGTCCCCCAGGGCTCTATCCTGGGTACCATACTATTTTCAATTTTTCTAAATGACTTCCCCACCATCTCTATCTTCTCCCATATTCATATATATGTCAATGATACTGTCACCTACACTTCTGGCCCCTGCACATCCACATCCACTGAAGCATTCTTGTTACATCAAGACTTCCATAATGTATTACGCTGGTTTCAAGCCAAGCAACTCAAAGTGAATACTTAAAAGAAGGTGTCAATGGCCTTTGGCACCAGTCAAACATATCAAGGCTATCTCCTCACCTTGTCTTCTCCACCCTCAATGGCACCCAACTGGAGGTTGTCCACACATATAAATACCTCGGTGTGTAGCTAGACAGCAACCTAGACTTCTCAGGACACATCGATGATATACACTCAAAATTCCAGCCCAAACTTGGCATCCTTTATCGAAACAAGGACTGTCTCCCTGCCGATGTATGCAAGGACCTACTTGTCAAAATGATCCTCCCCATATTTGACTATGCTGATGTTGTCTACAGCACTGCCCCTCCCTCCCCCTCACTAAGCTTGATACCCTCTTCAATGCCTTCTGTTGTTTTGCCACAAACTCACCTCCCCGCATGTATCACTGATCCCTTATTCCAGTCTCGCTATCACCTACCCACCCACCAACCCTTGTGTCATCTTTCCCACTGCTCATCCCTCATTGGAAAATACTGGTTCACATCCCTAACCTCCCACCTAGCCTCTCCACTATCCCCCTTTGCTGCCTCCTCCTATCTCCTTCCTTCCAGAGACTCCTGTTCCTTCGCAATTCTCCACCCTTGCTCCAGTGCTGTCTAGCAGGCTCCTCTTACCATCTCCCCTCCTTATGGAACCAGCTCCCTCCTCTTGTTAGACAAGCACCGTCCCTACTATCCCTAAAATGTTTACCAAAGTCACCCTTCCCACCTTCTTGCTCTTGTCTCTCCCCCCTCGAGTCCCACCCCAACTACTCTCCCCCTCCTTCCTCCCTACTGCCTTACCCCATCTCTCTTCCCTTCTGTCTTTCCCTGCTGCCCTACTCCCCACTGCTGTTCCACCCTTCTATCTATTTGCCCCCTTACACTCCCCTCTCCAACTTTCCCTCATCTGCATGCCTTGCCTCACCACTTTAACCCTCCTAATCTCACCCCCCCATGCACCTTTGTGGAAATCATTATTTGTCACTATTCATAGAAATTGTTATCTTTATACCCCTGGGTCTCTACTTTTCTACTTATTTATTAAATTTTCTTTTTTATGCCTATGCTGTATTTGAGCTTTAAAACTGCTGAAGATGATTAATTTCTTTGTAATTGCCAATTTTTTATTTCACTTTTTCGCTTCCCCTGGGTTGCACCTGGAAATGAGCCTCAGCTCAGTGTGCCTTTTCCAGTTACCAAACTATTAAATAAAATAAATAAAAATTGGAGTTTGGTGAGAACTGCCTGGGATGCGAGACTCCGAACAATTGTGTGAAAGAAGAATATGACTTGAATAGAATGTATTGTATGAGAACCCCATTAGATGAGATACATGAGAAGACCCTGGAGAAGGAGGCACTAAATAAACAACATAGTTGTTTGACTCAAAACCCCTGTGTGAATATTCCTGTTTTATAAAAGATTACTGGTCAGTTTGGTGCTATGATATACCTTTGAACTTCTTAAAAGGAACACATTAAAGATCCCATGCTAGCCCCTCAATCACCACCTCTGAGGACACTGAACCATATGTTACAACTATATTTGTGAGAAAGTTACTTATAGTTCTCAATGTTTTCTAGAAGCCCCAGTTGATCTTTAAAGGACAACTAAACAGCCTTTATTTCTAATGCTTAGTTAAAAACCAGGCTTCACAGAAAGGTAAAGGAAAGGCTGCTGTTTACATTGATGCTAAAACTACATTTATAAATTAAAATAAATGCAGTTCAGTAGCTTTTAAAAAATGTAAACAATAGCATTCCCATTTAAAAACCCACCCAGCCAGCTCTCACAAAATGGCCAGCAAATGTCTGACATAATGGCGTCATTGAGCCAGTAGCAGAGCTACATACAGTGAAGTCCACCAGGATGAAGTGCAGTGTCACAGGTTTACTGCATGACAAAAGGGATTAACTCCCATTGAAATTGCATTGTTTGCTGCAGTAACTGTACTGCAGAATTCTGCAGTGCTGCACTTCATCCTGGTAGGCTTCACTGTAGCGACATATATAATGCTATCTGGTTCCTTTCATCCTGGATATTTCATATTTTTTTCAACAAAGTAATCAAAATCATGACTTAACGTGTATCATTTTTAGCAATACACATGTAAAGCCAAGAGTTTGATTATATCATTCTACATAAGTAGTTGAACGGTCTTTTTATCAGCCAAACAAAACATCATATTGGCAGTGTAACCCACCTATGGGTTGGGTTTACCATTTTCCCTCCCCTGGACCATTTTTAGGCAGTAGTAATTTTAATATTTATGGTCCCTGCCTTGGGGTGGGGTCTCTGTGGGTCAGAGGTCACTGCTTCAGGTGGCTGGCTATAAATTGGGACCTTTGGTGCCTTGTGGTGGTTCCCACATCGAGGTGTTGAGGGGTGGTCCGCTGGAGCAGGGCCGAATGCCTTCTTCTGTCCTGTGTCTCCAGATGTTAGCTTCAGGCCTAAGGGAAGTGGTGGCATGGTGGTGGCAGCCGGGAATTGAACTTGTAGTCCCGATGTACATCAGTTCAGGAAGAGCTACTGGTCTGCATTTGTATGGGAAGCAACCTGAGAGAGGAGAGACCTGGGTTACAGTTATGGCATTGGGTGGGCATAGCCATACTACCTCCCAATCCAGAATCACCATTTTTGCCCAGGGAGACTAGTGAGATTGAGAGGAAACATACAGAAATGGCAAGTCTGAGGTGTTGACATGGAGGGATATCTGCCCTGATGGCCCTAGGGGGGAGTCGCTCATGCAGAATCAGCCTGGGAGGGAACATCAGGCAGAGCCCCTATGTGTGTGGGTTCCCTCTGTCTGCCCTCTCAGATCTTTGGGAGGTAGAAGAGAATTGAGTGGTCAGGAGGAGCCAAAGAAGAATACTGCTGCTGTAATGCGTTCTGACCTCGGAACTGTTGTTGCCATATCCAGTGGGGTGGCAACCAGGCCCAAGCTTAACTGAGAAAGGGTGGAGGTCATTATGACCATGTTAAAACCACCAATGAACTGTCTTAACTGCATTGTGGGCTCCTGGGCCTGAAGATTAATTTTGTAAATATGTTTTAGACTGGTCAGCCTTTTCATTATTCCATGGGATCCCCTGTTTCAGCAAATTTCCTGGTGTAGATATTCAGTTTGACACTGTTGCTGCTCCTAATCCCCTTTTAGTTCCACAGCTCAGTACCCAGCGTGGCACCCTCTTGTAAGGAAGAACACACATAACAAAGTTATCCGGACCAGTAAGAACTTTTTTCTTGGGACTGTATTTGTTTCTGCTGTTGTGACCCCTTTCCCAGCATTTACCACCTGGATACCCCTAGACAGCGGGATGGGGACTTTACAGCAGCAAATACCTGGTGGTCTAGTGAAAATCCTCCTGAAGTGCAGCACACCAGTAAACACACAGTCTGAATGCTTTAGGCTTGCAGGCTTATATTTAAATATTCTCAATTCAACTTATTTCTACTATGTTACACATGTCCTCCCCCCTTCACAGCCAGTCACTGCCACCTAGTCACACACTCCAGTCCATTCTGAGTCTTGGTCCTTCCTATATATGTGTAGGTTGTTGATTCCCCATCCCCAGTCCCACTAGGAAGCATGCCTGCTGCTTATTACTGTGTAGTACATATCTGTTAGTAGTCTCACTGCGTGCCTACCAAATCCCATTCTTCCTTCTCGACTGACACTAATACATGACATGCATATTCACATCATTTACTAGTGCCAGCCTGAAAAGAAGGAAGGAAGGATGGGATTCAGAAAGCGCACAGCGAGAGTACTTACAGGCACTTACTACATAGTAACAAGCAAGCAAGCATGCTTGTAGTGTGACTGGGAACCAGGAACCAAGCAATCTACACCTATATAGAAAGGACCAAGATTCAGAATGGTGTGGAGGGTGACTAGCTGGCTGGTGGGCGGCAGGCAGGCAGATCAGAATGGGGAGGGCACAGTTAACATAGGAGAAATAAACTGGACATTTAAATGTAAGCCTGCAAGCCCAAAGCATTCAGACTGTGTGTTTACTGGTGTGCTGCACTTCAGGAGGATTTTCACTAGAACACCAGGTATTTGCTGCCAATATGCTGTTTTGTTTGATTAATAAAAAGACCCAAGTTCTGCTACTTGTGTAGAATGAAATAAACAAATAAACTCATGGCTTTACATGTGTTTTGCTAAAGATAATACACATGTAAAGTCACAATTTTGATTTCTTGTTGAAAAAAAATACAAAATATCCGGGATTAAAGGAACCAGATAGCACTAGGGAGGTAGTATAGTGCAGTGGTTTAAGGCTCTGAATGCAAATCTGGAGACCTGGGTTTGAATCCCACAGCCCCCACTTGCATACTGTATGACCCTGAGCAAGTCGCTTAACTTTCCTGTGCTCCCAGGTCGCACCTGTAAATAAGCTTTCAGCTTAGTGTGCCACTCCTGGTTAAACAATTGAAAAAGAAAAAAAAAGAAAAGAAAGACTATATAGAGTGCTATGTAGCTCTGCCACTGGCTCCAATGACGTCATTAAGTCAGACATTTGCAGGCCAAATGTCAAAATGCCTTTTGCCAAAAGGCAAAAGCGAGATGAACACTTCCCAATCTGCGAGTCCCTGTAGGAGGTCATCACCAAGGAATGGGAGTCACCAGACCCCTCCAGAATTTCAGAGGGAAAGACATTTGACAGGTTCCACCCCATACAGGAGGACACCACCAAGACCTGGTGTACTCCACCCTTGGTCGACCACCAAGTCACTGGTCTCTGTAAGAAAACGGTCCTACCATCTGAGACAAGTACACCCCTAAGGGACCCAACAGATAAGAAACTCGAGGAGTACATGAAGAAGGGCTTTGAGATGATGGGCCTCACCAGCCGAGCCAACATGGCAGCAACCTACACATCCCGAGCCTTAGTGACCTGGTTGGAGTAACTGGCACCAACCCTGGACCCAAAATCCAAACAGGCTGACATGATCGGGTATGCCATACAAGCAGCCAGATATGCAGCAGATGCATCAATCATCGCACTCAAGATGACCGCTCAACTGGCTACGCTATCAAACAGAGCCAGAAGACTAATCTTGCTGAAGATCTGGAATGCAGGCACAGAGTCAAAAGCAATGTTAATAAACTACCATTCAAGGGTGGCCTCATCTTCGGAGAAGGCCTGGAGAAATAAGTGAAGCAGAAAGGGGATGGTAAGGGACTGGACAAGGATAAGAACTCCAAGCACACATACCTCCCTGCTTTTCGGGGACACTTTTGCCCCTTCAGGGGAAAACAAGACAGGTGCCAGATGAACCAATATTCCCAGAACAAATCATACTCCTTCAAGCCCTCCTACTTCGCAAACTCCAGCAAAGGGAGGCCTAGAGGAAGAATCCAAAGGGGAAGATTCAACTTCGGCAACTTCCGAGGCAGGTCTCCCTCCAACTGACACAGACAAACCTAACTGCCCTGCCGACAACCCTTGCCAACCATCCTTCAATCGGATCAAGACTCCTCCAGTTCGCACACATCTGGAGCAAACCACAACTGACAGATGGGTCGGGAAGCTATTTCACAGGGCTACTCACAGAATTTGAGCAGAAGCCATTCCAAAACAGAACAGTGATATCCCCGTGTCTCGGCAACCACTAAAGAGGCAAGCCATAACATCAACTCTCCAGAGCCTCTTAGCAAACAATGCAATATCCCGGTACCCCACGGAGAAAGGGACCAAGGTATATATTCAATCTTCTTTTTGGTACCCAGAAAGTCTGGAGACATGCGTCCACTCCTCGACCTCAAGTTCCTAAATCAATTTGTGAGATAGAGGAAATTCAAAATGGAGACCCTAAAGTCCACCCTCCGCTCCATAAGAAAGGGAGACTACCTGACCTCAATAGACATGAGGGATGCCTATCTGCACATACTAATCAGAATGTCTCATTTCAAGTACCTATGATTCAAAATAATGGATCAGCACTATCAGTACCAGTCTCTCCCCTTCGGACTGGCATCAGCCCCCAGAATATTCACCAAGATTTCAGTCATGGTAGTTGCATCACTGAGACAGAAGGGCATCCACATAACCCCCTACCTAGATGACTGGCTAATCAGGGCCAGAATGTCACAGCTGGCGCATCAACACACACGGCAAGTGCTGACTACCCTACAGGACCACGGTTGGGTGGTCAATTGGGAGAAGAGTTTCTTAACCCAGCGACAGTCCATAGAACACCTGGGAGCCATCATAGACTCCAAAGCCAATATAGCCAAACCATCCCACTAGAGAGCAGTCAAGGTCATTTCCCAGGGCAGGCCCTCACTCTCAACCAGAGCACAACACTGGCCTCCCTTCTTCAGACCCTTGGTTCCATGGCCTCCTGCATTGCTCTAGTGCCCTGGGCACTATGGAACATGCGCACACTACAAATCCTAGCTATCCAGGAGGGTCATCAACTAAACCACAATCAATCCGGGACAGTCACACTGACAACAGCAGTCAAGAAATCCCTACTCTGGTGGACAGACTGACGCAACATCAACAAAGGGAGACACTGACCACCCACCATGACACTGTGATCGATACAGATGCAAGCCTCATGGGTGGGGAGCCACCATGAACCACACTCCAGCTCAAGGCACATGGTCACAGTTGGAATCGAAGAGATTGATTAACGTCCTGGAGATGAGAGCAGTATACCACGCTCTACATCACTTCAAGAAACAAATACAAGGTAGAAGGGTACTCATAAGGTCGGACAACAAGTTGACAGTGGCGTATATCAAAAACCAGGGAGGAACAAGGACCATTCAACTCCTACAAGAAACAAGAAAAGTCTTAAACTGGGCTCAGACCAACCTACAGTCCATCACCGCCATACACTTGGCAGGAAAACTAAATGTCCAAGCTGACTGGCTGAGCAGACAAAACATAGCCCCGGGGGAATGGTCCCTACACCCCAAAACATTCCAACAACTCAACAACCACTGGGGACCACTACAAATCAACCTAATGGCAACAGCGAGAAACACTCAGCTCTCAAGCTCTTCTCAAGGTTCAACGAACCTCAGGCCCGGGACAGACGCCCTCCTCACAGGTTTGGTCCTTCAAGGGCACATCGTTTTCCCACCAATCCCACTCCTCCAACAAATCTTGAACAAATCTGCCTCTCCCAAGCCACGGTTGTGCTAATAGCACCATACTGGCCCAGGTGACACTGGTTTGCAACCTGATATCTATGGCAATAGACTCTCCCTGGACACTGCCCTCCACCTGGAACTACTGACCCAAGGCCAATAAAGCACCGGACTTGCACTTCCTGCATCTCACAGCCTGGTTGCTGAGAGGCAGAGACTGCTGAGTAGAGGTTATGATGCAAAAGTGGTCAACACCATGCTCCAGTCCAGACGCATCAACAACCAATACCTACACTCACCAATGGAAATCTTCCAGAAGTGGCTGACAGACCACCACATAATGGGACAACCAGTACACTTACAGCACATCCTATCATTTCTGCAACAAGGACTGGACAAAGGACTATCCGTATCCTCACTGCGGGTACAAGCGGCAGCGATCGGCGTGGCACTGGGTCCCATAGACAACTTCACACCTGGGTCACACCCAGACGTGCTCAGATACTTGAAGGTCTCTGCCAGTCTTCACCCCATGCTTAAGCAACTGGTGGCTCCATGGGATCTCAACACAGTACTGGATGCGCTAGCGCAACCACCATTTGAGCCACTAGACTCTACAGACCTGAACAGGCTGTCATTCAAGACAGCGTTCTTGGTGGCAGTGTGCTCAACAAGAAGACTAAGCGAAATTAGGACCATATCTTGCAAGCCCACTTTTCTCATATTACACAATGACGGAGTCGCTCTGAGACCGCTCTCCATCCTTCATACCAAAGGTGGCAAACCCTTTTCACATGGTACAAACAATCGAACTCCTGGCTTGGAGCTGCAGACATTGACAATCAGACTGCTCCCACCCACAGTGGGACATGAACAGAATCATTTCCATTTACTTGGATAGAACAAAGGACTTCAGATCAACCGACACACTCTTCATGGTAACCTCAGGCCACAGAAAAGGCCAGGCAGCTGCACAATCCACAGTTGCTCAATGGATTAATCAGACCATCACCGAGGCATACAGACTCCAGGGCCTACAACAGCCTACACACTTTACCGCCCATTCCACCCGAGCGATATCAACCTCATGGGCAGAGTAAACAGAGCTCTGTTCAGGACATTTGTGCAGCCACTACATGGTCTTCTATTCACACCTTCACCAGATATTACAGACTAGATATAACTAGTATCGAAAGATCAAATTTTGCAAGGAAAGTACTGTTAGCGCATTCGAGCTCCTAACCGGGCTGCCTACCCCACCCACTTCTCTCTATCACTGCTTCTTAGCACCCAGATGGTAATGGATGGGGGATGCTGTAAGGTGATGCAATATGCAATAGTAGTTTACTCACCTGGTAAAGGTGATTGCATGAGCATCGTCTTACGGCATCCCCAGCCCAACCCGGGTAATCTGGTAAGGCGCCCCGGATAGGATCACAAACAAGCACACAACCTCACTCAGAAATAACACAGCGAAATCTGCTTGTTGACCCAGCATGCCATATGGGCTGACATATTATAGCATGTAAATAATAGGAATTAAACACCCTCAACTCAACCGGTCTCAGAGATCGCATCTTTCAGGGCCTAGAATGCGGCTTATGGGCCATGTTTAACATATATCTTTCCCAGTGTGTTTTTTCCTAGAATCCTTACAGCATTGAAAGTCATTAACTGGAGAGCAGGGGGACACAGCAGGACCTAGGCAGATCGTATTTCTATATCTGGTCACATGTCCATCATTAGCCTATGAGATGGACGCCAACCCAGAGGTAATGGATGGGGGATGCTGTCAGGTGATGCTCATGCAATCACCTTTACCAGATGAGTAAACTACCATTACATGGTGAGTCTGGCTGTCAGTATATGCCCTTGCATAGCTGGTGAGTTTGGCTGTCAGTATATGCCCTCGCATAGTGGTATGCTGATCTTCACAGTCAGCTTCCACATTTTTACAACAGCAAATCGATACATGTGAAAATGAAACACAGTAACTCAGCTGTGGAGTCATCATTATGTAAAGACAGAGTACACAATAAATGAAGCTACATGCTAGAACTAATAAAGAACTTTGGCTTTAAATTGACTGATGCAACAATTGTTGAACACTTGTCTACCCTCCCATGCACTCAAATTCTATAGCCTGCAAAACTACAAAAATGCAACAAATGTTTCCTTTTCAATGTGCATTAAATTATGTTACCATAAGTTTTAGAAACAAGTTGTGAGAAGGAGCTCATGAACCCTATATTGATACCATAGGACCCCGATGTGCCCATATTGGCCCCTAAGATTGTGCCTAGGCAAGACACATATAAGAAAGAAACAATGAGTGGCAATGCAAATATCTGCATGTCTTGCATGCAGATGAGAGTTCAGTGCTTCCCCACCCACCTGGAATACAGTGGTTACCTTCTTGCAAACATCTGTATGAGTGTGCCAGGGCAGTAATTCCCTCTAATTAGAATACTGCGATGGGCTATACATTCATGCACAGTACCATGAAGTGAAGTACAGAAACTGGAGCGTTCCCACTCCATTGATATCACAAGTCCCACTTCAGTGGTCATTTTAGAAGGACTCATAAGTGATGAATTTAAATTTATTTATTGGGTGCTAGAATTACAATTACCTTTGAACCAGAGGTTTGTTTACAAAGGTTCCGTGTCTGTTGGAGGGTAAAACAAACAGTGTGGGGTGCAATACAAAAAGTGAGTTCACAAAATTATGCAATAATCATAGAAACATATAGTTAGTACAGGGAGTGAGAAACAGGTAAGCCAGGAGTACATACAAAAGAACTAGACCTAAGTGGGCAAGGGGAGTCAGGAATGAGAGGGGGTTGAGAGAGAAGGAGGTCAGGGGGTTGACTTTGTCACAAGTGCATGATGTCAGAGAAGTGCTAGGTGGGCTAAGAGGAGGAAGAGAGACATGGGTAGCCGCGAGTCATAATGTCATAGACATTATGCATAACAAAATCATACTGCCAATACAGCGTGATTTATGCCATGAGGCATAAGTCTTTGTGGGGACTCCACCCTAACCCCCATTACGGGAGGCTGTGTGCCCTGTGACCCCCACAAAAGATTCTCAACCTTGGGGGGTCCAACTTGGGGAGCACACAAGTCCGAAAAAATGTTTCTGGGACTGGGAAGCAAACCCCGTCCCAGACGCAGCACCTAGGTTCCTACTGCTGTGGCTCAGTCCTGTGAGCCACGGCAGCTGCTCATCGGAACCCACTTCCAGAGGTCTTATCCTCTGCCTGGGAAACTGTTACTGGTACAATACCGCATACAGCAGTATACGCCGATATTGCACCAGTAGCGCAGCATGCCGCGCTGTACCGGGTTAGCCATGTTGTAAGCTATTGGTACATGCGACATTGTGACCCTGTCGGGACATGGGGCATGGGGCGGAGGTGGAGTTGGAGAGTGGGGGGGTAGAGGAAGGAGAGGTAGAGGGAATCAAAAGGAGGGGAGGTGGGCAGGGGCTAGAAAGGGGAATAAGGGAGGAGGAGAGGGGGAGGGACAGGGAAGGTGGGAAGGGGCTAGAAAGAGGAATAGGGAGGAGGGGAAGGGAGGGGATGGGAGAGGGAGGGTGTGGGGGAAGAGTAGACTTGCAGGAGGGAGAGGGGGTAGGATGGAGAAGGTGTGGAGGGCAGGTTTGTTTCCAAGTTTAAACTATGAGAAAAAATGTAGTAAAAACTATTACAATGGGAAAAGTATGACTAAATTTGTTTTGCCGGGCAACAATCTCAAGTCCTGTGTCTTTGGTTTTATGGTTATTAAACAGACCTTGTGGGAGCAACCAGATTGAAAATAACAAGTCCATTCCTGGGCTAATTGTTTGGAGAATCAGATCTAATAAAAGCCTTTGCAGGCAACTCTGGCTGCAAGTTACTTGCCACTCCAGTTGCGTTTATTGGTCAAAAATCACAAATAAACTAAATACATAAATATTTATTTATTTATTGAATTTTGTTGACTGGGCAGGCCCACTGAGACCAGAGGTCCCTTTTGCAGGGGCAACCTGGGAGTTACATAAAGGAATACGCAAATAGAATGGTCATACATAGTACACAAATCAGACCAACAGTCGCATGAAAACATTTTGGGATGCTGTTATTTTGGGAGAAGTGGAGGCACAGGGCCTGGAGGCCCTGTGCTTCTACACTAACATGGATATATGTAAATGGCTATATGAGTACACTATCTCAAAAAATAAGGAAATTCTTTGCAAAAAAAAAAACTTTGTGAATGCACCAGTTAGGGCTCAGATTAAAGTGACAAAAGTAGGGAAATGTGGTGTTAGGGTTCCCAACCCTAACACCCCACCCTCACCCTGCAGGCAGAAAAAGGAAAAACTATTACAGTTTCACCTGTCAAGAACCTTCAAAAATCAGGCCTGGGGTGTTCTTTGGGGTTGTCAACCCTAACACTCACCTCATTCTCATATAGTCTGCACATCTCAGCTTCTTGACTGATGCAATGGGGTGAGCATCAGGGTTGCCAACCCCAAAGAACACCTCAGGCTTGATTTGTGAAGACCCAGGAGAGGTGAGACCCTAATGTTTTTTTCCTTTGCTGCCTGCAAGGTCAAGGTGGGATGCTAGGGTTGGGGACCCTAACACCACATTTCTCTATTTTTGTTGCTTTAATCTGAACCCTAACTGGTGCATTAATTAAATTTTTTGCAAAGACTATAATAACACATAGGGTGCTATCTGTTGTGTTGCTGTAACACCATTGAGGGATTCCATAACATCATAAACCTCAAGAATGAATCTCGAGAGGTTTATGATGTCATGGAATCCCAAGACAGTGTTACAGCACCATAACAGATAGAGTCCCATGTGTTGTTGTTTTTTTTTTTGTAATACATGGAACTGCTTGTACGAAAAGGCAAAATAAGCTTTACTTACAGCTGCAGCACTCACACCGCTTCAGCTCTAAGCTTTACTTAACATGATTGCCATGTGATGCCTCCATGGCAACAATGCCTGTCCCATGTTTCTGACTGCTGCAGATTTTGGAACAGGTACTGCCTACTCTAGTTCAGTGCTTTTAAGTTAGAGTATTAAAGTCAGTTTTTTATGAACCACCAAAGCACTCATTCTCAGTCACATAGCTCTGGCTCATAGTTTCTCTCATGATTACAATGATGTCTTGGCTCTATGGCAATGGCACCTGTCCATGTCTCTCACACCATATGAATTGGAAATTTTAGAGATGCGTGCCGTTCATCGGGATTTTAAGTCATAATACTATTGATCTGATGTCAGATTGATGGTATTATGACTTAGAATCATCAGAGCAATACTATAATGGGTTCTATTTCCACCGCAGTACATATGGGAAAAATGCAAACTGTGTATTACAAATAAATAACTACTGCCAGCGAGTGGTCTGACAATACTGTGCCTGGTGTCCTGAAGGTGGGTTGCTCTTAAAGAACTTATGTATTGTTTCTTCATTATAATCAGACAACAGTACAAGACAGGAGCCACTCAGCCTGCCAGATAGGTGCTAAATCAGTTGCAAGTAATGGTGGGGAGATATATCATGCCAGTTAGTTGTCCTAAAGGCTAGTTGCTGTTAAAGCACTTGGGTATTTTTTTCTTCATTAATTAACCCCCCCACCTCCTGATTATATCCCTGGTGGTCCAGTGGACCGAACATCCCGATCGCAGGATGGAATGTGCAAACAACCCCCCCCAAAACATCCTGGTGCCTAGTGTCCCCACCCCACCCACCGCGAAGCCTCCCCACCCGCTCCCCACAGCTGGCGGGTGGCAGCATCCCACCCACCTGCCACCCGCCATCCATGACGGACTGCCGGTGAGGACTGCATGCCATTGGTGCAGAGCAAGAGCCAATGGCGTGCAGCCCATATGTATTAAGACAGTTCAGATTTGTGAATGAACATTCATTCACAAATCTGGACTGTCTCAGGTTGTATGGCTGCATGCCCATTGGCTCTGCCTGCACCAATGGGCGGCGTCTACCGGCAGTCAGTCAGCGGACGGCGGGCGGCAGGCAGGTGGGATGCTGCCGCCCACCGCCGCAGGGGGAGCGGGTGGGAGGCTTCATGGTGGGTGGGTGGGGACACCAGGCACCAGGATGTTTTGGGGGTTGTTTGCACACCCATCCCACGATCGGATGTTCGGTCCACTGGACCACCAGGGATATAATCGGGAGGTGGGGGGTTGTTAATACACAATCCCGCCGATTGGGATGTTCGGTTCACTGGACCACCAGGGATATAATCGAGGTGGGGAGGTTAATACCAATCCCATGATTGGGATTTATGGTCCACTGGACGACCAGGGATATGTTGGGGAGACACTTTGCTGCCCGCAATCGGGCTGGTGGGGGATTTATGCTATGCCGGGACTGGGCCAGTGGGGTGGTGGTGGGATATTTCTCTCTTTTGCCTGCGATCGGGCTGCAGGGGGCACAGGGTGTGGGTTGAGGTCCAGCCACAGGTGGCAGCTGCTGTGTTGCGCCTGCAATGCAGCAGCTCACCTGTGGGTGGCCCTCGACTTAGGCCTTTTTTTTTTGGCTCAAAGTTGTGCAGGCGCAGGTTGTGGGTTGCGCCTGCACAACTCTGCACAGCCCAGCTGAATATCGAGCTGTGCAGTTTATGCATGGTTCCTCCCCCTCCAGTTCAGCATGCATTCATTTGCATTGCGCTGTGCTCAGCCTGTTTTCAGTGGCGCAACTGCCTCCTGCTGAATATCGCAGAATGGCGCAATTTCGGACTTGCGCATGCACAACCCTATTGCGCATGGCGCAACCCTTTTGAATATCCAGCCAAGTATATATACATATATATATATATTCCATGATGATTTACATTATTGGGGTATGTGGGATTTTGCATTTTTTTGAAATCTTGCTTTCTTGCCAGTGTCCTTTTTTGGTAACCTTTGCCTCACTGCTTTTGTGTTGAGATTCTTTGCCTTTTTAGATTGCTTTCTTATTTTGGCCCTGCCATGACCCAAACCTGTAAGACCACATATCAGCTTGTTCATTTCCCCTGGGCTTAGATAAAAATAATGCACACTGATGAGTCCTGAGAAGGACAAAACATATGTCTGTGTCTTCTTTTCTTGGCCTTTGCAGATTGCGTGACAGGCTACATATATATATGGATATATACAAAATCATACATACCCAATTATAAAAAACACCATGGGATGTATATGCAAATCACTATGGAAATTTAGGCTGGTTCTGCTTTAAGCAGGAATGCATGGTGTTATAAGGCCTCTCACACAATCTGAAATGGTAAAGAACAGAAGACACAGACATGTGTTTCATCTTACTTAGGACTCATCAGTGTGCCTTATCTGTATCTCACCGCAGAGAAAAATGAGCCAGCCCGTATGTGGTCTTTTAGGTTTGGATCTTGGAGGATCCAAAATAAGAAAGCAAGCTAAAGAGTCAAACAACCTCAACACAAAAACAATTTGTTGCTACTTCAGTTAACAACCAGTGGTGTGTTGTGTTCTGCTGGTCAGTGGTTAGTTGCCTCCAAGGTTGGTTGCTTTTTGTACGTAGTAAATGTTTTCATCATCAACAAACATGTATATACAGTACATTACAGTACACTACAGTGAATTACCATATCCTCCGCCTGTTCCTTGGGCAGTCCTCTTGCAAAAGTCAAGAAATTATCTACAACTCAATGATTTGATTGTAAGAACACATTTGACTTCCAGCATTTGTCTGATTCTAAAATTGCACAACTTTTTTGGTGAAATGGTAGTAGAGATTTACAGCCCTTTTCAATTGCTGAAAATATTTAATTCTGAGTGCTGCTTTCTTTTTTATTGACAAGATATGAAATATGATATTGATTTACGTTTACCTGCAGAGCAGCTCCAATCAGTAGTGAATCTAGGAATTTACAACAGGGGTACAGGCATTAGGACGTCGGGTGGGACTTGGTATGCAAATTGCATTTAATGTTTTTTATATCCTTTATATTTTCTGCTACTGTATTACCTTTTCTACTACATTTTTAATAAAGAATACATATGAACATTCTATAGTTTTGGGTGTACATTTTTTCTTATAATCAATAAATCATATACTTTTTCTGTTGTTTCTTTTATGAAAAGCAACAAAGTGAAATGCATGACAACAGATGATTTCAACAGGTAATAGACATTGGGTCATTGGGACCATAGTGAAGATAAAGTGGGGAGGGGAGCGGGTGGAAAAGGGAGAGGAACGAGCAGAAGTACTAAATGAATACTTTTGCTCCATTTTCATGAAGGAGAAGGATGGTCCACTACCACCATGGACTGGGAGGGTTGGGGTGGGGGGAGGAGATGATGGATGGAATGATTGAGGAGAGTAGAGTACTAGAGGATCTGAGGGCATTAGGGTGGACAAGGCACCAGGTCCTGATGGTATCCACCCAGTGTGCTGAGGGAGATGGCGGAGATATTGGCTGAGCCACTGGTGGACCTGTTCAGTGCCTCCCTGGATGCGGGTGGGTATCTCAGGACTGGAGGGTGGCCCATGTGGTGTCCACACACAAGAGGACCCTAGGAATGGAGGCAGGAAGTATTGACCTGTCAGTCTCACTTCCATAGTGGGTAAAATTATGGAAATGATACTGAAGGAGAGGCTGGTGTCGTTCCTTGAGGGTAATGACCTCCAAGATGGGTGGCAGCATGGGTTCATCTCGGGGAGGTCTTGTCAGACCAATCTAATAGAATATTATGACTGGGTAACAAGAGAGCTGGAGATGGATCATGCTGTAGATGTCCTGTACTTGGTCTTCAGCAAGGCCTTCGATTCGATGCCTCATGGGAGGCTGGGGAGGGAAACTGACTGCTGCAGGGGTGAGGATTAAGTGGACAAACTGGATAAGGAACTGGCTGCAGGGGAGGCTGCAATGGGTAGTAGTGGGGGGAGCTCTTGATACCTAGACTGGTGATGAGTGGTGTGCCACAGGGCTTGGTGTTTGGCTCGGTGCTGTTTGGGCTCTTTATCTCAGATATTGCACATGGAGTTGGGAGCAGAGTTAGTCTGTTTGCAGATGATACCAAAATGGGGGCAGTGGTGTATGAAGAGGATGGATGGAAACAACTAAAAATGGACCTAACCAAACTGGAAGTATGGTCAGAGAAGTGGCAGCTGGGATTCAATGCAAAAAAGTGCAAGGTTATGCACTTCAGGGCAAAGAACCCAAGAAGGGACTATTGGTTGGGAGGGATGAGGCTGGGGATCACTGAGGAAGAGAAGGACCTAGGGGGACATCTGCTTGCGACACCAGTGACCTGGGTTTGGGAACGGACCTGGGTCGTCAGGGGGCCAGCTGGGAGGAGAAGGATTGAGCATCCTACGACTGCTGTCCTTCTCTGGAGGGAGGTGCGGGACATCGCCGGGCGCATGAGGACCTCTAGTGGAGGCTAAGGGCTCCACAATGACCCGATGCCAGCAAGATTTCCAGGGGCAGGACAGATGCAGGCATCATTGCACGTTCCTGCCCCGCCTCAGGGGAATACTCATGCCTGATCCACTGCCTACATGAAGCCCACCCTCGGCTGCATATTGGCTCCCAGGCTGACTCCCACCCTATCCCATTGTTCATGGCACCATAGGGCCAAATGCCATGTCCCTACCCTGGGGGCAATCCAGGGGTCCCAGGAGAGTGGTTCATGTGGGATGCTGCAGCCGATGGAGTCCATGACTGGGCGGATGGCCAGGTAGGTAGAGTAAGGCAGCAAAAATGACTAAATTAATAAAATAAAAGGGAAGGACCTAGGGGTGTTGGTAACAGGGAGCATGAACAACTCTGTCCAATTCAGGAAAGCAGCAGCTAAGGCAAAGAGGATGCTGGGCTGTGTCACAAGGTGTTTCTCATCCAGGCACAGGGGGGTGATCCTGCCCCTCTACAGATCTTTGGTCAGGCCACACTTGGAGTACTGTGTGCAGTACTGACAGCCGTATCTGAAGAGGGATATTAATTTACTGGAAGGTGTGCAATAGAGGGCAACAAAAATGTTACAGGGGATGGAGGGCAATGCCTATGAGGACAGGCTGAATGAGTTGAATATTTACATGCTGGAGGAGAGGAAGGATGGGGGATATGATTGAAACATTCAAGTATTTGAGGGGATAAACAAAGCTAGCACTGAAGGGGTGATTAAACTGAGGAAGGGTAGGGACATGAGGGGGCACAGACTAAGATTGGAGGGCGGAAGATTTAGGAGGGAGATGAGGAGGCACTATTTCATGGAGAGAGTGGTGTCTAAATGGAACACTGTACCAGAGGGAGTGGTATCATGTAAGACAGTAGGAAGTTTTAAGAGGGGATGGGACAGAGAACAAGGGAGGGTCTGGGTGGAGGTTGCTGAGGCTGTCATGGGAATGACAGCTGGGTAGGGGGTTGGGGCAGCTGCAATCTAGGGGGCTAGTTGCACACTCGGGCAGACATTGGTAGACTGGGTGGTCTGTTTCTGCTAGCAGATTTGTATGTTCATATGGATTTTAGTGGGATTCTACTGTCATTCTTTCAATGTGTGTATAAATAATGAATGCTTAATATATAGAGAATTACATGAAGCAAACTCAAAATAGTACAAAGCAATTATAAGAAAAATACAAGTTCTGTAGTTTTAGTGATCTGATATAAAACACTAAATTCCGTGAAATTCTTTTGTTTTACCAATGTGCGGAAGTCTAGTTTCAAGAATTTTACCGGTTTTCCAGTAAAACAGAAAACCAGTGACCTTATTTATCAAGAAGCTTAATTGAAAAGTTTAGTACCCACAGCCTGAATAACTTATTATGGGGAAGACATTGTTCCCATGCTACCATGGATCTCGGTTGAGTTGCTGGCCTGCCTTCATCGTGCAACTTTGCCTGGCAGCCCACAAGTCCTCTGACTCCTGCCAAACTAATCAAGTACTGGATCATCTGTAATGCCTTTACTAAAGCTACCCGGCTTGCCAAGTCTGAATACTTTGAATCCATGACACGGAACAACCTTAATCACTTCTCAAGTTCTGAAAGGGTATCCACACACTCTTCTCCCCAGCCCAGTATTACCCCTATCTCAAAGGTTGGTGATGCTCCTGTTTCTGACCACTCAGCTTTCAACTCTTTCTTCCCCATCCTTATTCATCACTGGCAAACAAGGAAATCAACTGGCGACCAAAGATTCCCAGTCTGGCCATCTGGTTGTGAAATTTTCACAACCTGATGGCCAAGCCTGTAATTCTTTTTTGCCAGAACAATTCCTTTTTCACCATTCCTTTTTCATCATAGGAACAGGGAAATCGTCTGGCAAACAAGGATTGTAGTTTTAGCCCTCTGGTCATGATAAAGGTAATCCTTGTTTGCCAGTCAATTTCCTTGTTCACCAATGATGAAAAAGGACTCACAAACAAGGAAGTTAGTGAGTGGTGAACAAGGATTTAAAATATCGAAAAAAACCAAAAATAGGGCCAAACAAATGCGGGAAACCACAAAGAACTCATCAACTCCCGATGAGCAAGAAACATAATTTGATGTCTCAAACAGACATCACTGGACAGAGTTATGAGAGTTTTTGGGGGGCAGACTCAAAAAATAAGATGGCCGCTCAATAACAAGGAATTTTTTATGGTGACCAAGGACCGCCCCCTGACGAACAAGGATTGGCCACTCATGAACAAGGATCCTTTTTGCTTGGTGCAGCTATCCTGAAAAATGAAACTCCCATTGAAAATAATGGGAACTTAAAATGCTATAACTTTGGAATGGATTAATGTTTTTCCTCCAAATAAATGCTTGCCTATTCTGTGACCCAAGTTCATTCTACATAAAAATTTCAGACCAAACTTCCACACTATCTCTGCACAGGGTGATGAGACAAAAACTGCAAAAAGTGTTGAATTTTCAGTTTTCTCCACTATCCGGATGTCAGAATCCACAAATCTGACCAGAATGAAACTTGGCACGTCAAGAGATCTACCCCTGGAAATTGCACATGCAAATGTTTGTGCAAATCTGTTGAATGGTTGCAAAGTTATTAAAGTGCAAAATTTCAGGTTTAACATAGAAACTGCTGCTTGACACTAACTATAGTGGTGGTACCATGCTACTACAACATATATATATATATATATATATATATATATATATTTACATGGCAAAAGCATCATTTAATGCATCAATTAGGGTTGTTGCACAGTGACAAAAGTGAGGAATTCAATGTTAGGGTTCCCACCCCTTGCACCCCACCCGCACCCACCAACAGGCATCCGGGTGTGCATTGGGGTCATCGGTCCAACCCTCATCCCATCCCATGTGTAAACAAGCTGAGGTTGTGCAGTATAGAGAAAGGGTGAAAGTTAGACCAATGACCCCAACGCACACCCCGATGCCTGTTGGTGGGGAGGAGTGGGGTGGGTGCAAGGGTGGGAACCCTAACATCGAATTTCCTTGCTTTTTGTCACTGTGGAACAACCCTAACTGATGCATTGAACAAAGTTTTTTGCCATGAATTTCCCTTCTTTTTGAGAATGTGCAGTATAAATAGTGAATGGAATGTGGTGGTGCGAACACAGGGCTCTTCGGTAACGGTAACCCAAGTGGAAATGCAAATGGTTATGGTAACAGCAAGGAGTATGCCAAAGGGAACAGTAATAGAAATGGAAGCAGAAACACAAGCATGTAAGCAAGCACAAATTGTTACGCGCACGGTCACAGTAACGCAATTGGAAACACAAACGATTATGGTAACAGCAACGATGACGCCAAAGGAAGCAGAAACGCAAATGGAAGCATGTATGCAAATGCAAATGGCAATGCACACGGTGACACAAAAGGAAACGCAAACACAAACAAAGCCAGTAATGGAAATGCAAATAGTTACAGTAATGCAAATGCAAAGGGTAACGCACACGGTGACGTAAATGGATACACTAACGAAAACGCTCATGGAAACGCAAGTGGAAATGCTAACTGTAACAGTAACACAAATGCACCCACTTTTTCCCCCAAAAAGTGCATTCAGAAGAACAGTGAATACAAAGAATGTATGCATAATATTGGCCCTCGGAGCAGAAAATGAACACTTGGAATACTAAATTGCTTTTATCTCAGGAACCGTACAACGTAGAAAAAAAAATTCAATTTCATGATATCTGACTTTCCTGGCTAGTTTCGCACTTAGTCCCTGAGTGGGGGGGGGCTAAACATTTTTCTGACGAAAAGTCTGTATCTCGAAGTGTTTTCGAGATAGGGGCCCTGAAAGGCGTGGCGGACACCGTAATGTTAGTCTATGGGAAAAACAGTCAACTTCAGAGTGCTGTAACTTTGCAGCCCTGTAGCGTTTTGGCACCAAACCACAAAGGCACATCTGTGGGATGCTGGCTTTCATCCCTCTAAATTTCAGCCCAAAATACCAAACTGTTCTTTTGCAGCAGGGTAGTAAAAATTCCCTACTGTTTTGGTCATAGTGTCGAAAAGTAGTGTCGCAAATCACGACACTTTCGCAAAAAAATCATGAAAGTGTCACAAGTGCGACACTACTTTGGGACACTACAGTCTACAAAAATTTGAAAAACATATTCCTGGGGTGTTTAACCCCCCAAAAAAGACATGGCTAGCATCCTCAGGGCTCGACTAGGTGAACACAAAAATAATTGTGTCCCTAGAGGGTTCCAAATTTAAATGCCAAGCATTTCTGTGATCAGTAACTGAAAAAAAATGGCTGACTCATGACACTACAGGAGTCATTTGTGACACTAAAAACTGCATTTGCGACACTGTCGAATAGTTTGTTAACTTTTCCCATTGACTATAATGGGAAACTTGTTTTTTGAATAACCTTTGAACCATTTAATATTTTTTCACGAAATCTTCAAAAGGCACATTGGGGACCCCGGCTGCATGTTTCCTGAAGGATTTGGACCAGTCGCACAAACTGTGCGACTTGTAGGCACGAGCAAAGAATGCACCAAAAAGCTGAAAATGACTTTCTATTGTGCTTTATAGCTCTGCAACCATATATCCGACTGTTACAAAACTTGGCAGATCCAGAGATCTATGGTACTGCTCTGCAGCTGCCAAATTTCAGGCAAGTCCATCATATGGTGGCAAAGTTATTAACCTGCAAAATTTCACACTTTAACCTTAAATGGGGTACTCAACCCTAACTATAGTGGCACTACCGTGCCACTATACTATACTATACTATATATATATTCTATATTAAACCTCAAATTTTGTACTTTAATAACTTCACAATTGTTCAACGAATTTGTACAAACTTTTGCATGCTTGGTTTTGTGGGGTAGATCGCTTGACATGCCAAGCTTCATTTCAGTTGAATGTGCAGATTCTGAGGTATGCATCGTGAAACACTTTTAATAATTTGCTATTTTTCCTGTTTTTTTGTCAGCGTGCTGCGCCTAGACGGTTTGGAATTGTGGTCTGCAATTTTCAGGGTGGAAAGGTCTTGGGTCACAGAAATGTCTTTCACTTGGTTGGTGTAAAAATATTAATCCTTTCCAAAGTTATTCAATTGTAAAGTTCCCATTGTTTTCAATGGGAATTTCAGTCTCCGGGATAGCTCCCAAAATAAAAAAAAGGATTCTGTTTAGTGAGGGGCCAGTCTTTTTTCATGAGGAAAAATTCCTTTTTCGTGAGTTGCCATCTAGTTTTCTAGGTTTCTCCCCACCCAAAATTCAAAACTCTTATAAATGATGTGTTGCAGAGACACCAGAACATGTATCTTGATCATCGAGACTTCATTACTTAGATTCTTTACTTTTTACATTTAAAATGCCCCGAAGTTGTTTTTTTGCATTATTTAAATCCTTTTCGTGACTCACTAACATCCTTTCCGTGAATCCTTTTTGTTCTCAAGAAAAATGATTGCATCTCACGTAAAGGACTGAAAAGTCAGCTAACTCCAAATCCTTTTCGCAACATTGGTTCTTTTTTTGTGAGAACAAAAAAGGACTCACAAAAAGGTTCCTATCTTGTGAAAAAGGATTAAAAAATAAAAGCCAAAATCCTTTTTCATGAGACAGATCTTTTTTCACAAGAATGAAAAAGGATTAAAAAAAAATAAGTCTGAAATCCTATTTCACGACACAGAATCCTTTTTCATAAGAACAGAAAAGGGTCATGAAAAAGGATCCCTTGGCATGAGAAAGGATTTTGTACTTAATGTTTATGAATCCTTTTTTATTCCATGTGGCACAGGATTTCATGGCAAGAAAAGGGGTTTCTGCCATGCTCCCCTATGTATCCTTGGTGTCTAGTGGCACCCCACCCTCCCATCTTAATATATTTTTTCTTTTCATTAGTGTCCAGTGGTACCCCCCACCCTCCTATGTCCCTCGTATTTTGTAAATAATGTTCATTGGTGTCCAGTGGAACCCTTGCCTGCCATGTTCCTTGTATTTACTAAATATTGTTCATTGGTGTCCAGTAGTACCTCCACCCTCCCATGTCCCTTGTAGCCTGCAAATAAAAAAATGGTCCCTCGATGTCTTGTATTTTTTTACCTCTAAAAAAAAAAAGTCCACCGATGATTGCACCTACACCCTCACCCAACCTACCACAGTAAGGTAACTGCGGTTCAATGTATTTCAATGGGCTTTCTGACCACAGCTACCTTTCTTTTCATACAGCAGTCAGTGGTTTCAGCAGCAAGATTTCTCTTAGATCGGAGAGTGGATCTTCACCATGGGAGCAGTTCAGGTGAGTGAGGATGTGTGGGGTAGCCAAGGGGGGTGATGCGTGGTGGGCACACAATGGGAGGTCAGATGGGGGTGCAGGTGTGATCATAAGTGGATATTTCTTTTTACAGGTAAAAAAATACAAGACATTGAGGGACTTTATTTATTTACAGGCTACAATGGACATGGAAGGGTGGGGTGTACCACTGCACACCAATGAACATTATTTACAAAATACAAGGGATGTGGGAGAGTGAGGGGGTACCACTGGACACCAGTGAACATTATTTACAAAGTACAAGGGACATGGATGGGTGGGGGTACCACTGTATGTCAATGAAAACATACAAAACAAAAATATATGGAAATGGGAGTGTGGATGGTGCCACTAGACACCAGGGTTATGAACTATAAATTAATAGGGACGGGTGAACAATTGGAGGGTGGAGGGTACCACTGGACACCAATGAAAATATAAAAGAAACAGTGTATGGAAATCAGAGGGTGGGGGGTGCCATGATACACTGAGGCTATTAACTGTAAATTAATGGGGACTGGGGCACAATTGGAGGGTTGGGGGTACCAATGGACACAATGAAAATATAAAAATAACAGTGTATGGAAATTGGAAGGTGGGATGCCACTAGACACCAGGGCAATTAACTGAAAACTAATGGGGACCAGGGCACAATTGGATGGGGTACCACTAAACACCAGGAGAAGCATTAACAGGGTCAGACATGGGAAGGTGGGGGTATCACAGGATACAGGGATATATATAACATAGTAATATACTGCAGGGATGGGAACGAAGGGCCTGGAGGCACTATGCTCTCACAGGAAAATAAGGATACAATTACACTATCAGAAAAGTTATGGATGGATGGAGTGCAGGGTCCAAAGGGCCCTGTGCTCCAGCCAAATAAGAATATGGTTACTCTTACTCAAAAAGAAGGAAATAAATTTCAAAAACATCATTAATGCAGTAGTTAGGGTCAAAGTGACAAAAGTTGGGAAATATGGCGTTAGGGTTTCCGACCCTAACACCCCCTCAGGCAGCATAGCAGGTGTGGGGTGTGCCTTGGGATTCACCAGATATACTAGAAAAGCTAATGATCACTTTGCCACTGCAGGGCTTGCCTTTGACACCTCACCTATCAGCAAACTTAGCCCGGCAGAGACTACAATATTGGCTTCACTGATAATCACAACCATAACCAACCGCATCCCACCCCCTTCAGCTTCCTCACAATTACATTCAAGCAAGTGGAGGACCTCCTCCTTTCTCTGGATACAAAAAAGAGTGCGGGTGCAGATAATATTGAACCTTACTTCCTAAAACTTGGCCATACCTATCTGACTGCCCCCATTACACACTTATTCAACATCTCTCTGATTCAAGGTGAGCTACCTGTCTTGGGGAAAACTGCCCACATCCTACCATTATTCAAGATTGGGGATCCAAGTGATCTGAACAATTACTGGCCTATTTCTATACTATCCGCCCTCTCTAAATTACTTGAAAAAATTGTCAACATCCAACTTAGAGAACATTTGGATTCACAAAAGTTGCTAAACCTGGCTCAGTCCGGCTTCAGAGCCAAACACAGTACAATATCTGCTCTTGCAAAAGTAACTACAGACTGGCAAATGGCCTTGGACTCTAAGAAGCATGTATTTGCCCTCTTCCTTGATCTAAGTAAGGCCTTCGATACTATGGATCATACCATCTTGCTTACTGCACTGAGTAACATCGGGCTTGATAGTTCTGCCATTAAATGGTTCACCAGCTACCTAACCAATAGGTTACAACAAGTCAAAGCCATAGGAGATCTGTCCCCACAAAAATCCTCGTTACAAGGAGTCCCACAAGGCTCCATCCTGGGCCCTATCCTCTTTGCAATATACATCAATAATCTGGACTCGCAGCTGGGCACAGCAAATGTGCACTTATTCGCTGATGATACTGTACTCTATACCACAAATTCATCCTTGGATCTGGCCCATGAGTACTTACAGAAAGACTTCGTCACCATCCAATACAGCCTTCTCACTCATAAGCTCCTCCTCAACGCCAAAAAGACTAAAGCAATGATTCTCTCACCAAAGTCTGCTTACGGATGTCCACATATCACACAGATCCGAACACTCTTAGATGAACCCCTTGAAGTAGTTGATACCTTTAAATACCTAGGGTTCTGGCTGGATAACAAGCTCAACTTTCTGTGCCACTTAAATGAAACCTTGAAGAAACTAAGACAGCGATTAGGTTTATTCTATCGCATTAAACACCTACTCACGTTAGAAGCCAGAACGAGACTAGTACAAACTACATTCCTACCTATACTGGACTACGCTGACTTCCTTTACAGTCATTGCCCATCAACGATGCTAAACAAACTGGACACCCTTTACCACCGGGCTTTAAGATTTATCTTAAATCTACCCCATAGTACACATCACTGTCATCTATACCAGGTTTCGGGATGGACCTCACTCTCAACTAGAAGGAAAAGAATGTTCTCCTCTGTTTTTAGAGCATTATCTGATAACCTCCCTGCATACATCTCCAACATCTTCAAACAGGCTAAAGGTTCCTATGGTCTGAGACGCTTCTCCTTAATCTGCTTCCAGATTCCTAGAGTGAAAACTACCCTTGACTCAGCAGCAATCAACTTCTCACTTCCATCACTTTGGAACACTATGCAAGACTCATTAAAATTGTC
This sequence comes from Neoceratodus forsteri, assembly GCA_016271365.2. Classification (NCBI taxonomy): domain Eukaryota; kingdom Metazoa; phylum Chordata; order Ceratodontiformes; family Ceratodontidae; genus Neoceratodus; species Neoceratodus forsteri. The sequence continues at coordinate 157,112,602 of CM057456.1, read as the reverse complement.
CTCACTTCCAAGCATTTTCACATTCAAAGCTCTATTAACGGATTATCTGAAGGAATCATGCAACTGTTTCAGATGCCGATGACCCCTAAGCCTTGGGTGCCACTCTCAAGTCCTATGCCTAAGTATCGCATCCACCCCACATTCCTAACAACAGAAACCTAGGACCTACAAGCCTAGTTCCCTTAATCCAAGATGACCCTGCCTATTCTCTACCTTTTACCTATTCTGGCCTCCCTTTTGGCTGCCTACTCTTTCACCCCAATTTCTACCCTATTTCTTAATACCTCCTTATTTTTTAGCATTTAGGTATGAGCTCTTACTCAGCGGAGACTATATGGGATTGTTGTCTCTTCTCATTTCAGTAAAGCTTATCATTATGTACCTTTGCATGTTAATTATGTTGACCGGTATGTATAGGCCCGTATTGACCGGCACCTTCACAATGTTTTTCCTTTTTTTTTTTTGCACCGTTGTCCACCGTAATTATAATCTTATGAAGTGTACTGTATTGTATTTATGCCCAGGACCACCTTGAAAATGAGCTTGCTCAATGGTGTTTATGCCTGGTTAAATAAAGTGATTGATTGATTGATTGATTGATTGATTCACAAACCTAACGCTCACCCCATTCTCATACAATGTACACATCTGATCTTATTTAGGGAATGGGGTGAGTATTAGATTTGAGAACCCAAAGGCACACCCCACCCCTGCTGTGCTGCTGGTGGAGGTGTTAGGGTTGGAAACCCTAATGCCACATTTCCTAACTTTTGTCGCTTTGACCCTAACTAGTGCATTAATAAAGTTTTTTGTATATATACAAACAGGTACACAACAGGACAGTGATGACATCAATTTTCGTAATAGTGTACAGGTAGGCACTGTATGGTATCATTACAGTCCCCCCTTGAATGCTTAAAAGTTTGTACCTTGCAGTGTTTAACCAGGTCAAATATATAGCAGAGCATTCTACGTGATGAGGAAGGATGATCGGTGGGATGCCAGAAGGTCAGTCCGCTTTACAAGCAACTTCAGCGTTTGTGTGGCCTGGGGCAGTATGATAGGGAGCAAGCTCTGTTTACACTGTGGAACTCTTAGCAATGTGTTCACCACTGTAACATCAGCATGCCATTTTCAACATGTTTGACTTTGCCCTCCTATTCGGAGGTCCAATGCTTTAAACTCCAATCTCCAAAGAGGGTTCTCCTCCAATGGCTCTAGTGTGCTGCCCACAAAATCTGTACTACAGGAACCCCTGATTTGTCTTAGCTGGAGCCAGTCTACCACACCTATACCCTACAACACACCCAAACCTTATAAGGTGGAAGGCCCTTGGTGCCCCCTTTGTGAGGGTCATGGAAGGCAATGACTGGTTTTACTAATTACAGTTTTAGTTGCATGGTGGTGGTGCCCCTACTTAGCATAAGGGTGATAATGTAGAGTAACAGAAAGAAGGCCACAATAATAAGAACGTATGCCAACGCTGCAGTGACATTTTGATAGCAAAGTACATTACAGTGGCAAGTCGTTGTTGCTGCTGTAATGTACCCATGGGACTCTGGCACTGCTTTCTCCAGGGTTTGCCCCCCTACCTGAATCAACTCTGACCTGGAGTTGATAATCTTTAGTTATGGGGGTGCTGGGGCAGAACCCCCTGTGTGAGGTGTTTAGGGGGCAAAGCCCCCTGAAAAACACAGTTTCCCAACAGATTTATGCCAACTGCAACTTGCAGTCAACATAAATCCATCACTGGCATGTTGCGTCAAAACAAAGTTGTCGACACAGTGTCATGGATCCTAATAAGAAATACCTAAGTCCATTTCCATACACTCCCCATTCCAGGTATAAAGTTACTAAACCAAGTCTCTACCTTAGAAATAGCTCCCCATTGTTTTTCTGATTTCAGTATAAGAGTTTGGTTCATGAGGTCTGATGCAGATTGGTGGTGAGCACATCCATATTCAAAAACTTGTGAAATGGGTTTGAGTTCTAAAATCTCTTTAAAAAGTATGAAGTCCTTAATACCATTTGGGACCTCAGTGAAAGTAGTGGGTGAGATAGACAGGTATAGAGTATATATTTCAGTGGGTAAGACAAAGCTAAAGTCAAAGGCTGTGACCATAACAGAGAATGTTAGAAAAACAGGCCAGGGGGAAGCTGCTGACAAATTGTAGTGAGGGTCGAGAATAATATAGGATCCATTAGCAATATGCTTAATGGTGTTACACCCAAATTGGTTATTTAGTATAATACTCAATGGGCAACATTTAGACATCTCACACAGTTGATAAGGCTTCCCCATGCGTATGGTAATTCTGTCATGCCAAATGACACACTGATCCAGAGAGAAACCCTTATAGGATAAGTTTTACTAGGTAACAAAATCATAAAGTGCCTTTATTTTGGTGAACATAGTGTAATCACGTGAATAAAACTGCATGTTTTGGATCGAGAAGTCAATACCAGACTATGTGGCATAAATGACTGGCACTCAAATTATAAATTCTAACTGCTAGTTTTCAATCACAGATATGGAGTGGAAGGGATAAGTCATGGCTACATAAAACATAGCATCAATCTCGATATCTAATAAGGAACCATTACAATAATTGCTCGACAAGGTCTGGAGAAACTGGGGTCCTAGGAGCTCAGTTGGTATCAATCCATTCGGCAGGTCAGAGACTGAGGTCTCTGTTAGTGAGTGTATGGTAGACTGTGGGCCAGCTTCCAAAGATTGTCATCTTTTTTATTGATAGTCTGCATGAGAGAGGCAGAAGTTTTGATTAAAGCATATATGGCTTTCCTTTGCTAGTACAATTAATAGGAGTCATATATGATATATTCCTAGTGCTCTTGCTATTAGACTCAGGAATCTTTCAAGTTGTCGTTTTGGCTCTGCCCAGCAACTGCCCTCGACCATCAAGTAATATTGGGTTCTGCCACCAGTTTCCCTAAGCTGTTTAACTTTACAGTACTTAAATGCTTTCCTAATCCTCATACAGTATTTCCCCAATTATTCTGGACACACTGTTTTGCCAACAGGGTTACATTACTGAAATTCAACCCCTATGAAAGTATAATGGATGTTGTAGTTCACATACACAAATAACCACTCTACTCCTCTCTAGCCTTCCAGTCTCATGTGAAGTAAAGTCTGAGGTGGGGTACATTCCCAAGTCAATATCTAACACAACTCTGGGGGCCCTGAAAGGTCACATTACATCCCCCCTTCCCCTTTCAGGGCACATCAGACTGGTGTGGATTACATGGTTGCTGCTTAGTTTCTTGGTTTGATCCAAAGTAGTACAACAAATGTAGGGTCATGGTATATCATACAGGGTTAGAGACAGCGAGGTGTTCCACTGCCAGAATCTAATCAATATTTTGGGTAACACTGGTTGCATTGCAGGAATAATAGGAGCCAGTCCCATTATGGGTAATATTGTTTGTACTGCCCAGAAGGTGGTATCCCATTTTTCAGCACAAGATGGGTATAACCAAACCTTCAGTATACAAGTTGCAAGAGCCACTGCACATAGTATAATTGCAAAAATAGAAATGCTAGATTGTCTTCATCTTGTCCAAGATAAAATAAATAACACAAAACAAACTTTCAGGACTTAAACATTCTTTATATTGAAATTCCTTGTTTTTAGCTTGCTGTAACTGAAGTAAGTAAGTGAATATGAGGTGTGATGTCCATTATTTTGACCAGTCCAAACAAAAAGGCTAGATTGCTCCTGTGATTCTCAGATACCACAGTTGCCTTGTCACCACATTAATTTGATTACACTCCTTGGTTACTTGTCAGCAGGTTTCCTTCTTTCAGGACCTTAGAAAAGGGGAGAGATAGTGGTAGAAAACACATATACACTGGTAGACATTATAATTACCAGTTCCCTTTAAAAGGTTGTGTCTGGATTACATGCACCCACTTTTCCTACTGAAGCAATCTCAATTCTTTCCTCTAAAGTGAGTGGTTTGGATAGGGCTAGGCAAGAGTCTTTGACTTCCCACCTGTAACCATATCCTTTACTATCTAGCAGTTCTGGCTGGACCATAATCTGTCCTGAAGTTAAGTGGTATAACAAAATTGAATATTCTGTCCTAGCGCTGGTCTCTGTTTACAGTTCTGTAAACAATCTTGTGGAAGTCAAAATGCATCTTAAGGTCAACCCTGTGTTTCAGATTGATATTTTTTCTAACAAACTAAAAACTTTCTACAGTCATTTCAACAATATAATTATATACATTTGCAAACCAAGGGATCCCAGTTTTGCAGAAAGATATATATATATATATATATATGAAAGAAAGAATAGAAACAGTAAGTGAAGGAAGGGAGATAGCAGGGAAAAAGTGTGGGACCATCAAAGTGTCCAGTTCCTAGGTGCCACAAGAAAATTTGATTGCACAATTAAAAAGGCAAGAGACTAGAGGTATGAAAAAAAAAAATTCCAATGTTGGAATTTCTGCGAAAGTTGGACTTTTGCTTCCATGGAAGTTTGGAAATCACTTCACCAACTTTCGTGGAAATTCTGCCTTAAAATGGCAGAATAAATGTATTAACTGTGAGTTAATGTATTAAACTGTGGGAAAAATTCCACAAAACTGATCACTAGCAGTGGTCAGCTTTGTGTCTTTTCCTCCGCTGTTTAATACATTAACCTAATAACCCAACGATTGCCTCATGCTGCATCCCACCTCACCCGCTGATCCTTGGCACCAAATAAAAAAAAGTCCATTTCTCACACCTCTGTCTATTGTGATACAGTAAGTTAAGGCCATGCAAAACTTCCACAGAAACACACTTACTCAATATTTATTAGTTTCAAAAAATAAACCTTTTGCGGTATTCCCATCTATGTTTCTATTCACTGGTGTCTAGTGTTCCCTCCACCTGCTGATCACCAGCACCAAATAAAAAAAAACATTCCCTGGTGTCTAGTGGTCCCCCCACCCACCGATTGCCGGTCCCATATACAAAAAATACAGGGTGTCTTGTGGCCCCCCCACTTGACAATTGCCACCCCCATATAAACAAAATACCTGTGGTGTCTAGTGGCTCCCTCCCACTCTCTGATTGCCAGCTTCAATTCATAAAATCCCTGGTGTCAAGTAGTCCTCTCCCAACCAGTGATCGCCACCCCAAAGTCATACAAGTTTAAAATCCCTGGTGTCTAGTGGTCCCCCACCCACCGATATAGTTCCTCCCCCAAAAAATTGTTAATACATTTCCTTTGCTGGTATCTCATGGCCCCCTCCCTATCCCCAATCCCCTTAGTAAAATATTTTGCTCAAGTCATTCCCAACCCCTGGTGTCTAGTGGACCCCCCACACCCTCACCCTGGCAGGTAGTCCCATACCACCCTACTCCCCCCATCTCGATCTTGAGTGGGTGACCAGCACAGCCCTCCTCTCTCCTCCACAGCTGGCCACCCACTGAACTGTCAATGAATGAGTGTATGCTTGTACAAGCATGCGTTCATTCATTGACAGCTCAGTGGTGGCCAGCCACAGAGGAGAGAGGAGGCACTAACGCTGCCCGCTCAGGGTTAGGATGGGGGTAGAGTGATGTGGACCAGGACCACCTGCCAGGGTGGGGGGGTGGGGGTCCACTAGACACCAGTGATTGGGAATGACATGAGAAATATTTTACTAAGGGGATTATGGATATGAAGGGGGGACCACTAGACACCAGGGAGGAGGAAACATATTTAAATTTTTTGGGGAGGGACTGCAATAGGTGGGTGGGGGGACCATTAGACACCAGGGATTTTAAACTTTTATGACTTGGGGGTGACGATCAGTGGGTGGGAAGGGACCACTAGACACCACAGGTATTTTTTTTTTATATGGGGCCAGTGATCGGCGGGTGGGAGGTGGGAACTGCTAGACACCCTTTATTTTTTTGTATTTGAGACCATCACTAGGCAGGTGGGGGGACCACTAGATATCAGGGAATGGACTTTTTTTAGTTGGTGCTTGGGATCAGTGGGTGTTGGGGCCACTAGACACCAGGGGCTGGGGGGGATAATTTACAGGGGGCAGGTAATCAGCGGGAAGGAAATCATAATACATTAAACTGCGGATGGAATAAATTCTGCAGTTTAATGTACTATTCAGCAGTTCAGTAAAAAAGTCAGTGGAACAGGGTGGAAATCCAAGGAAAACAGTCAGATGATTCCGATCTCATCAATGTTGGAAGTTCTGAAACTTTCATGAAATTTCTGAAATTTTCAAGAATGTTCAGCAAAAGTGGAATTAGCAACTTTTGCCCATCTCTACAACAGACAGACAAATTACAGAATAGGAGAGGACAAAAAAGATCCTTGCTTTTGACTCTCTCTACATAACAAATGGAACAGGGTCCTACACACTCCTGTCATACTCTTCTCTGGTAAACTATGCCCTTCTTCATATACAGTCTCAGGAGAAAACCCCAAGTTCTGCCCAGAATGGTGACACTCTGTTCACTAACCGCTTGACAATTTTTGGTATGATCTGGCCAGCTTTCATTTCAGATTTGGTGCAAGTCAAAGGTGGGGGTGGTACCAGGAGAAGGGTTTGAAGGGCAGGCTGGTCAGCATCCAGAAGGACACTGACTGCCAGCCTTGCGAAAATATCACAGCTGCAGGTGTCATAGCTGAATGGTCTGGTACATTTCACAAGCTAGTACATCAGGACTTACTCAGCAATTAACACATAATTCATTTCACTTTAAGTGGTAAAAGATATGGTGGTGTTCACATATCTCAATAAGAAAGTATCTAACTTTCTCAGACCTAAACTCTAATAAAATTCATTTCATTCAAGAAAGGAGACTGTCTCACTATCTAGAAGTCCAAAGGCTACTAATTTAGGTTCATTACATCGCTCTACTTGGAAATTTCCTTTATGCAAGGACTATATCAACCTCAGTCACAAACAGTAAATTTCCACCAGGCAGAGATCACATTATTTTCAGAATACAGTTGGCCAGAATCTTATATAGATATATATGTAAATCTGTGTTTTTCTGTTATGAGAATGCTTAGTAGGGTTTTGGGTTAATGTTCTGATCGACACCAAAGATTTGGTGTCACAGGGCCATTATGATTTTTGTGGGATGTTGTGCTACAGCCATCTTGCTTTAGCTAGAAACACGGGATACCATGGAGCACATTTTTTGACTTTTCAGTGCATCTTCCATAACTGCAAATCACTATGGCAGTTAAATGAAATACTCCCTTCTTTCTGTTTAGAATGCTAGAGACAGAACTCCAGGCTGCTTTTCTCTGAATATCCTGAGGCACTGTGCAGAATTCTTAGCAAATGTGCACACATTCCAAACAAATCTCAATATCTTTAAAACTATTTAAGGTGCACAAAAACAACCTGCATGAAAGTTGTTCAGGACAAAAAGACCTTTCACATGAGGGTAGTCACTAATCTGAGTTCTTTATATTTTGTAAAATATGGTCTTCAAACAGCCTCATTTTCTTTCTCTCTGAGTGAACACAGTAGGAGTCATGCCAAACACTTGTAAATAACTTGGAAAGTATACAAATTACCAATACACAACTAGCGTGAAAGGTGTTCAGGACAAAACAACCTTTCAAATGAGGTGAGTCACTAATCTGAATTCATTAGATTTTTTCAAAAATAGCCATCCAGCGGTTCATTCACATTTCGGGCCTGTGTGGTACAGTATGGTCTGCACACCCATTGGTCCATGCAGTGGACCAATAGACGTACAGACGCTACTGTACACTGTCATTAGGTAGGTGGCTGGGCAGCATGCAGGCAGGGTGCTGCTGCCCGCCAATGACAGAGGGGTGTTGGGTGGTGGGGACCGCAGTGGGCAGGTGGGGAGGGGTGTACCACTGGACCACCAGGGACTTTCAATGGCCATATGCCAGCGATCAGGTGGGGGGAGTCACCACCGGTCCACCAGGGTCCTTCCTAATACATATGCCCATGATTGGGCAATGGGGGGATTCACAGGTCCACCAGGGACCATATGCATTCATATGCCCATGATCGGGTGATGGAGGACATGCCCCTAGAGCACCAGGGATGTTATATTACATATGCCCATGATCGGGTGATGGGGTGGGGGTGCACAATGCTCCCAGGGCAGGGGCCCTGTGGACAGTGCTCTGGGTGGGCGGGTGGCCACCCGCAGCTGGCGGCTGACATGCTGTACCCTGCAATATGGCAGCTCACCTGTGGGTGGCCAGGATTTGTTCCTAGTTTTACCAGGTACATCTTTGCACCCTCCTGAGTGGTACAAGGTGGAGTTGTGCCGGCATATGCCCCGCACATCCTGGGCTGAATATCAGGATGTGCTGCATAAGCATGGGCATGCCCCCCGCACTTGCACCACATACATTACTGTTGTGCCCCGGCGCATTGGCAGTTGCGCATCGCAACTTGCCCTTTTCAATATTGCGCCGGTGTGCATTGATGGGTTGTGCATGGTGCATTCATGTTGCACCATGCGCAACCCTTTTGAATAGCCAGGCCATTGTGTGTTTAGAACATTGGAGACAGAACTCCAGACCGCTTTTCTTTGAGAATCTTCCTAAAGCAAATGTGCACACATTCCAAACAAATCTAAATATCTTTAAAACTATTAAAGGTGCACAATAACAACCAGCATGAAAGTTGTTCAGGACAAAATGACCTTTCAAATGAGGGTAGTCACTAATCTGAATTTCTTATATTTTGTACAGTATGGTCATCTTATTACCTGTATTTCCATTTTTTGGTTTTACAAAATTCACATTTCTGATGGCTATTTAAAAAAAAAACTATAAAGAATTTAGATTAGTGACTATCCTCATTTGAAAGGCCATTTTGTCCTGAAGCCAAAAATGTAACATAATGCACTTGGGGCATAGAAATTCTGGGGCAGAATACAAAATGGGTGGAGTGGTACTGACAACATTAAGAAAGCACACTTTCCAAAAAAACCCCATGTTTTTACATACAGTTGATTACTGTTTAACAATATTATGCATCTATGGCTGCTACTGTACATCTGATGCAAACCCATAATCATGTTCCTCATTTGAAGTGAAAAGGAGGGTGGAGGCCATAACTGACTCCTTATTTTGTTTTAAAGGGGGCAGTTTTTTTACAGCAAAAACAAGGAAAGGGGTCTTTTTTTTTTTATTTACATTTTTGTAGGGATTTTGTCCCAGATTTTGTGCCTGTCCCCATTCTCAGGGATGAGTGTGCCTGTGTGGAGGCATGCGCACGCCATGTTCTGAGACCTCCCGACTTGCTGCCCCCTCCCACCTACACTGCCACCGGTCCTCCACCCAGTGGCAGTGGAACTACATGGGGGTGACGACCTCCCCCTGGAGAGGAGAGCTGCTAGATCCTGCTCCTCCCTTCATGCCGGCACCCTGGTGACTCAAGGTCGTTCCTGAACGTGGGTTACTGGCACAGTGGAGGTAAGACATAGTACCTCAACCCTCTGTGCCACTGGGCTGGCCGCAAAGGGGTCATTTCTAAAATGTGCAGACGAGCATGGGGAACACTTTTTTTTCAGAGAGCGTCACCACTGGCAGCTACCACTTCAAGACTGCTACTACTTCTGCCTACTACAATCAGGAGACAAACAGAAGTAGTCTACCCACACTGAGATCAATATAGTTAAGGCACATTTACCAAAAATTACTGCTTTGAAAAGAATGAGAAGTGACTGTGATGGCGAGCAAGTCCTAGACCAGATCTCTAGTTTGTTAATAGACTGTTCCTGAGTCTGATTTTTATGGCTTCGTGGGCCACGCTCCACAGATGTTATGCCATCATCAGATTTCTATAAGAGCACTGTGGAAGCACGTGACCATACCGCTGTCTGATGTGCTGTCACAGTGCTCCGGCAAAGTTTCCAGTGATTCTGTTATGCAGCCTTTCCCCTCCGTGGGCCGCATAAATATATTCACTTCCCAGTGCACTACTTTTCCTTCTTGCAACTGTGGATGTGACAGCCACCAAATGTAACATGGTGGCACTGACTTAAACTGTGCATGCATGAGTATTGTGCATACTTAGTTATGTCAGCGCCGCCATGTTGCGCATGGGTGACTCTGGGGCAAACTGCGTATGTGCAAATATCATGCATGCACTGTACTGTAATCACTGCTGTATTAGTTGTGGCAGCGAGAGCACTGCATATTCTTTTCAATGCTCTTGCTGCTCCTAAAAGCTCGCCACAGCCATATCGGGCTCTGACCAGAGTTTGTCATACAGTGTGCCACTACTGGGTGCTGCTTGCAGTTCCTTTCACCTGCAGCTCAGCAGAGCTACTTCCCTGACCTGACCTTTTCTCTCCTTCTGTGGTGCTAGATCCCCAGCCTGGACTGGTTCCCCGCTCCCCAGCTACATGCAGTTCTTGCAACAAGAACCACCACTGCCTGTGGGCCCTACATCCTCAGGCCCCTCAGCACCATCACAGTTTAAGGCACCAGATCTGACACTGTATACATCAGCACTGCTTATTCCAACCTCATAGTATTGCTGCTGCTTCTGGCACTTCTCCATGACAAACATAAATTAATAAAACTACTACTACAAACTTTCTCTCACGAGAGAACTCACTTCCTCTCTACCTGCCCCCTCTGACCCACTGCTGCTCGCTGTACCTCTTGATGGCCTACACCTCTCAGTGGGACCCACCGCGCTCACCATTCCTGATATTCCAGTACCTTCACATGTGCCCACTGCCAATAACCTGGCGTGGAAGGAAAAACTCACAGCCTGTGGGTTCAGTGTGGAAACCAACCTGTGGGTTCGGTGTAGAAACTGCTGTCTCTTGCAACCCTTGCACCTGCGGCTCTGCACTTTTTCATGCTGCAGTATTATCCTTTCCTTTCCTTTCCTTTCCTTTCCTTTCCTTTCCTTTCCCTTCCTTTCCTTTCCTTTCCTTCCATGGTGCTAGCTCCCCTGGCCTGAACTGGTCCCCCCTGTGGCCCTTGCAGCAACAGCCACCACTGCCTTTGTTGGACCTACATTCTCAGGCCCCCTGGCACTGCCATTACTTGTGGCATCAGATCTGCTACTTCTTGTATCAGCATTACTTCTTCTCACCTCTTAGTACCGTCGCTGCTTGTGGTGATTCTCCACAACAAACCTCTCTCAGCAGGACTTTGCCTCCAGTCTCTGTCCACCCTGTTTGACCCACCACTGCTTGCTGCACCTCTTGATGACCTGCACCTCCCTGTGAGACCCACCTCTGCTCTGCATTCCTGGTGCTTCACTACCTCCACTTGTGACCCCTTTCAGTAATATGGTGTGGAGAGAAAACTCTGCAGCCTGCAGGTTTGGTGTGAAAACAGCAGCCACTTTCAGCCTTGCACCTGCAGCTCTGCACTTTTTCCCTCCCATAGCAATACCTCCCTCCACCTGCCCTTTCCTCTCCTTCCATAGTACTAGCTCCCCCAGCCTGGCCTGGACCCCCCCCACTAATTCCTTCCATTTCTCTCCCCAACTGAGCTGGATATTTTCTCTCTCCCTAGCCCACCTCATGGTCAGCACTTCTCTGTCCTGCCTCCCAATTCCTGGCACCCAGCACTGCTCCCACTCCCTTCATACCAGCACTGCCCTGCCTATCCAACCTCCCACACTTTGTGCTTTCCTGCCTCCATCCTATCACCTACTCACCTCATAACCCTCTTTTTATGTTTGCATGCTCATGTGAGCACAGCAAACATTTTGTTACAAAGAACTGCATTTCAGAGGTATGTCACTCTGGGGTCCAGTGCAGCTCAAGCTACAGTGGGCTTGACAGTGACAGACCAATATTCGGACAGGCTGATCATGACACACTCTGCTTGCTGGGTGGAAACCTCTTGTAGTTCAAAAGAGTGAGCCACTTTTATAGCCACTCAGTAAGCAGAGAACATCCCCCACACCAAGCAGGTGCAGTTGCTCGCCATACCACCATACTGTTTGGCCTCTCCTTTTCAGTTCTCCCTCTCCCCATTATTTGGCGATTCTCCAGTTATGCCTTCTTCTTTGTCCCCTCATCTCTGTACTATTTCCTTAAGAATGTCTTAATGGTCTCTGTTCTGTGACTTTCTTACCCCTCACAGATTGCAGCAGTGCTGTTAAGTCTCCCTCTTTGGAAGTGAGACTCATACTTTGAGCTGCTTGTACCAATAGCTCTCCTGTTGCTCCTCTCAGGGAGTGCCTACCATATTCCTGCCTCAGCCTCCTGCAGACATTATTTATTTAAATGATACCCCATCAGGCATTTTAAACATAGCCACGATGCAGCTTTACTTGGTGGTACCCATCCTCAGACCTGCACCAAAAGCCTCCAAGGAGCACTTACCCATGGTGTGACTCACCTGACTGGCGGTTCCCACCTCCTTCCACTCCTGACTGGGATCTTTTAATAGCCATGGGAGTTGATTTCTCTACGACAGCCTCATGCAGCATCTCCTGCTTCCTAGCCCCTCAGGGCAATTACATTTGCTGCTGGAGTGGCAGCTCAGGAAGGTGGAGGGAAGAGCTCTTACCCCAGCCTCCTCCACCTCCTAACAAGTTCCTGTCCCTCCTCTCCTGCATGCATGGAGTAGGCTGCAGCCTAAGCTCAGTACTGACTGGGAGTAGTCAATCATGCTAGCTGCAGCAGCAGCTCCAGCTTATCCTAATGCCCACACTCTACCTCCCTCCCTCACTGCTGAAACAATATCAGGGCCCAGGGACCCCTCCCCTACTATACCCCAGGGAAAAGGTTCTTATTTTATTTACATACTGTACATTGGCCACTGGGCACTTGGTGATCTAGTCCACTAGCCCACCAGGGGTTTTATATAAATTACTGACCTCCCTGGGACAACTCTCACCCCTGGACTGCAAATGCTAAATTATTTTAATAATGCTGGGCTGCCATCTCCCCTGGATCTCTGCTGAACTACTGGCCCGCCAGTGCACCAGGGACCTGGCTTGGAAGACCCACAAGGTCTCAGGCTCCTCTTCTGATTTGCTCACATACAGGGCCTTATGGAATGCATGTACTAAAGCAATCAGACATGTTAAGGTGTAATACTTCTCTAATGCCTTCCAAAACAACTTTATCCATCCATCAAAATTTTGGAATGTTATCCATGCCCTCTTCTCACCTCCAGCACAGTCCACAGTCCTGATCCTCAAGGTTAAAGATTCCACCATCTCTGATTCCACTTCTGTTACTGCTGAATTCTATAACATCTTCACTAATTGTGCTTCCTCCTCCTCTCTACCCTTTCTGCCTCTCCTCCTCTCTCCTCCACTCCCCTTTGCCCCTCCTAAGCCATCTTCTAACCTTCTTTCTCCTTTCCCTATCTCCCTGTCCACTGCCCTTAATGCCCTTCTGTCTCTTAACCCCCTCAAGGGTAAGAGCCCGGATGGACTGAACCCTAAATTCCTGCACATCTCTGCCAGTGTCATCAGTTTTCTCCTCTCCACCCTTCTAAAACTCTTCTCCCTTGCCTCAGTCCCTGAAGCATGGAAGCATGCTACAGTAATTCCCCTTCCTAAAGGTGACAATCCCTCTGCCCCTGGTAACTATCGCCCTATCTCTGTACTACCTACCCTTGCCAAACTCCAAGAACACCTAGTCTTCTCTCAAATTTCCCCTTTCCTGGACTCATTTTCTTTCTTCACTCAGTTCCAGTCTGGCTTACACAAATCCCATTCCACCTCCACCTCCCTCCTTAGGCTTACTGATTCCATCCTCTACAGGATGGACCAGGGACCAAATCACTTCCACTATTTTTGTTGACATGGCCAAAGCCTTCAACATCATTGCCCACCAATTCTCCTGGTGAAGCTGACCACTGTTGGTCTCTCAACTCATGCCACTAACTGGTTCCACTCTTGCCTCCTGGGTAGAACCCAATCAGTTAAGACTGGCTGCTCCATTTCTCAGCCTCTCCCTATCAACACTGGAGTCCCCAAGGCTCTGTGCTTGGCTCCATTCTTTTCTTCATTTTCTATACAACCTCCATACTGTCTGTACCTCAGTATCCATCCACATGTACACTGACGACACACTGCCATTTGCCTTGGGCTCCTCCTCCTCCACTGATCTGATGACCAGTGTCCAGCTGGACTATGACAATGTCCAGCATTGGTTCTGCTCAAATCAGTTGGCCTTAAATGTAAAGAAGACATTCTCAATGACTTTTGGAACCAGGCAAAAATCTTCTCCAGACTTACAACCATCCCATCTGTAACCCCCCTACAAATGGGGGTTCCCAAAAAGTCTTCCTTGAGCTTGCCTCAATGCTCACTGCCAGGCTGGTGTCCTGCGTTTTAGCAGTTTAAATGTGATTACCAGAGCCTGTATAGCCTCTGTGTACTGTCTCTTTAAGAGCTGCCTGATTGCAACATAAGTAATCTGAGAGGGAGCTCTGTTGAAAGATGTAACTATTTACTGAAAATCATTTAAAGTGATAATGATAATGTAGTTTGTCTAACCTGCTTTCTTTGTAGCAAGGACTGTTTTGTTTGTCTCCACTATCTTGGTCCTGGACTGCAAATTGGACCAAACAGTACTGGTGGGACCTAAAATGTTGCCCGGACTACAGGAGCTGTCTGAATTCAAAATCTGTAGGAACTTTAGTTTGGAGTTTTTGCTCCTTTTGCAACTGAAGGGAGCTCTTGCTTTGACTGACAGCCAAATCAGCCAACCAAATCTTTTTGTATCTTGGAAATCCCAGGCTGCTTGCAGTTTTCAATTAATTCTGAGCTCGGAAGTGAAATGAGAGGAGCTGATGTGATTCTGAGCAGCAATCCTGAGTGGAATCATGTTGGAAAACTGTGAAAGGGCTACAGTTTGGCTTACATGTCTTTCTACTGCTCCTGAGAGGGAGAGAAAATAATTATTTTGGACTAAATCCAAGTTTTGTGTGACTAAAGTAAGCTACTGAAGTGGGCCAGGCTCAACCTGAAGAAGACCGAAGATTTTGCTGAATGTGATCAGCCTGTCAGGAGTTCCAGCTACCCCTAAGCTCCTGGTGTGTGCAGAGACTTGGCGACTGTGACGGGGGAGCGCTTTGCCTGGTGCAGTAGAATTCCCTTACATGTAAACATGCTATGAGCTGCTAGAGGGTTGTGAGTTGGGTCTCCACTGTGTGAACTGTGTTCTGCTTGCTGGAAGCTGTATCCAGCCCAAAACGGACTGCATCCGAACTTGTCTTCATGTGGTCTGGGCCTTGCCAGACTGGCCCAGCCAGACTACCCACTGTACAGAGAAGCCATCGATGAGAGACCTGCCTGGGGATCAGCCCCCTGCTCCACGCTTGAACAGGAATGATGGCTCTGTGACTCATGTGGGCCCCTGCTTCTCCTGGCATTCCAGATCAACCACCTGTAGTCTCGATTTTCATCCAGTCTGTGTCCAGTCTTGGGTATCATGTGTAAATACCAGGGTAGCTCCCTGCAACAACAGCCTAATCTGAGTGTGTCATCTGATTGTCTTGTTGTTTTGTTTCCTTTACGAACTGAGCCCTCTGGCTCTGGATTACAAATATTGTGTTCTGTGCATGTTGTGTTTTCCATCACAGGGCCCCAACCAGCTGCAACCCCGGGCAACTGTCCTGGCTAGCCCATCTCTTCTCCACTTGGGTACCCAGAGATGGACTGTGGGGGGGACTCAAAGCACATGCGTAACTGCTTGATTGATATAACCTTTAAGCTAATTAACCTGATTTTGCCCCTCCCTTGTTCAAGTCCCCTGAATAAATCAGATCTAACTTTTTCTGCATGTAATCTGACTGTGGTTCCCGTTTGTGCTCAAAGTACTGTACTGTTGCTATTTGCTGTGCATAACCTTATTTTACAGGGGGTCGCCAGGATTGAGCCAGAGGAACCAGCCCTGGTGGTAAGGTAAACAGTGTGGGTACTTGTGTGGTATAACAGGAGTATTGTGAAAGTGATTATTGTACAGTGTTCAGGTCACTAGAGGGAAAGAGGGGTTATAGTGTCCCAGAGGGCTGTGCCCGGTTAGCTTGACCACTACAAACCCTGACCTCTGGGTGGAGGCACCCTTTTCAGAACTCAGGCCCTTAACCTGCTACTAGCCAAGCAGGCAGGGGTAGTAGCCCTTGGGATAGTGCCACCTAGGGGTTACACATCCTTTCACACCCTTGATGGATCCCCCCTTGAAGATGTCCCTACCTTTAAGTACTTGGTGGTATGGCTTGACTGGCACCTGGACTTCTCATTGCACATTGAGGTAAACCATAAATGTTGCACCCAAAACCTGGTGCTTTGTACCGTAACTGTAGGTGCATCCCCTTGCCGGCTCACAGAGCCATCTTACAAAGAATGATTCTCCCCATCTTTGACCATGAAGACACGGTATACAGTGCTGTTCCTAAATCCACATTGACCAGACTGGACCTGCTCTTCCACTCTTTCTGTCATTTTGCTCTTGATTGTCCCCTCTGCATTCACCACTGCTTCCTCTACTCAGCCCTCTCTCTTTCCCCTCCCTTGAAGTCTGACATCTTACACATTGCTCCTCTTTTCTGGCCAAACACTGGTTTGGATCTCTTCAATACTACCTCTCCTCCCGTCTCTCATTCCCCACCCTCCTCCTACTCCTTACACTCCTCTAAATTTTTTTCCCTCACCCTACCTCCTAGGTTGACTACAGCTGGCTGGATGGCATTCTCCTACTGTTTCCTTAAGCTTTGGAATTCCCTCTCCCTATCCACCCACTCTGTCACCTCTCTTCACTCACTCTCCTTTCATCTCCGTGAGTTCTACTGCCCACCTGCAACTGCTCCTGACTCTTTCTTCCCTCTCTCTTCCCTCCTCTCTATCCCTCTCTCCTATTGTTCCTTCCCCCACTCTCCAGTCCCATACCTCTCTACCCTGCTCTATGAAATTGCTATACCTTACCCATGTATTTCCCTTAGTTGTTGAAATATGATTAGCTGCCTGCTTTGCTGAGGGACTGATGCCATTACAGTTGATCCCCTATGAACTGCTATCTCCAACATGTTCTTACAGTACAAAACATGTAACTTGTAGATGTTGTACAACTTGATCTAATGCTTGTATATAGTGCATACCTTTCTTCTTAATCCTGTAAACGTTTACCCTTTGTCATTACCTTTCAATGTATGTATTTTTTGTTGCATTTCTTTCTTCCTCATCTCCTACCCCTGAGGACACATCTGGAAACAAGCTGCTACTTCAGCTCAGTATGACTTTCCTGGTGAAACTTTTGAAATAAATAAACAACTAAATAAATAAATAAAATAACTAGTTAATAAAAAAGTCCCCATTAGCCCACCAGGGCTACAACTTTTAATTACTGGCCACTAAGAAATCTAGGGGCAACAAGTGGTTTTGCTGACCCCTCCATAACACTTTCTCTTCTCTTTTCCTATCTGTTTAAATTGTATTTCTTTATCTTTATCTTCCTTTGCCCTAGCTGTAACATTTTATCTAAAGCTCCCTTTTTTCCTTACTCCTATGCTGTCCCATACCCCTTTAGTGTCTCTCCACTCTCTATTTTTGCTCTTGCTACTAGATTTTCTCTATACTAATCTTATTGTTTCTTTACTTTAACAGGTCTGACAGGACGCTGACTCCTTCCCATCAGATAAGTATTGCTTCCATCTAACCTCTCCTATCCTTCCTATTTATTCCCTAAGAACTATGGATCCTTTGTGACCCCTTTCCTATAATTCATTTTATAGGTCCAACGGACATCATCACTTCAAGACTCCTATCTCTACCTCCCTAGTACCTAGGTAAGAGACCCACTACATAACACCTATTGATGCCTTGGGCCCTGTTTACCTTTTAAAATCATTTTTGTACAGTAAGATTAATCAGTTATATTTCATGCTGATCTAGTAAATGCCATACAAATTTCACACAGTTCTGTTGCTAGAGTGAAGATGATAAATCCATACTACTTTACTGGTAAAAACCTATTGTGCTTCCCAGGACTTCTTTTTTTTTTTTTTTTACTTTCCTTTTTATCCCACCTGACTGCCCCCTCGATCCACTCCTTCAGATCTCTGATCAATCCTACAGGTCCCTCCCACAGAATCTGCCCCTAGAGTGCCAGGCACGCTCCTTTATCCCTCCTACCTTCCCCTACTCCTTGGTGTGCCTGCACAATGGGGTCTATCCTGTGGTTCGGCGATCCTGAGGTGGATCGGTTCATCATCTTGGCCCGGGAGGGGGGTCTGTTTTTCTCCCAATAGTCCCTCCTACCCTCTGAGGATGTCAGCACATAGGACTGATGTCCAGTCTTACAGCATGCTGTCACGTCGCTGACAAGTGCCCATAACGTCTTCCCCTCCCCGACTCTCGAAGAGCCACCTATGCACCGGTGCCCATGCTTCCACCGGCACAGGTGCTGCCGGGTGTGAGAGACACCCCAGGATCCCACCCCAGAGGAGGAGAGCATCCATTGTGATGCTCAATCCTCCTTCTCCCCTCTGCCCCCAGCGACCCGAGTTCATTCCGAACCCAGGTGCGGCGTGTCGAGGTGTGGCATCTAGCATCTCAACCCTCAGCAACACTGGACCAGCCCTCAGGACTTCCTGTTTAGCAAAGAAGTAAAATTAAAACTTACATAAAATTATTGCGAATCATTCTGCAGTAGCTTGATGTGTAAAGCTCCTGATAGTGATGCAAACATGGGGTAATGCAGAACAATGTGTGTTAGCATGAGTGTGAAGTGTAACACTCATACTATCTCTCCATTTTCTACACACGCTTATCACAATAATGCAGCAAATAAAAAAACACATACTCATCATGTTAATTCCCAGGCAACTGTTGTTGGCCCCAGCCAAGTCTTGTTTTTAACGGACTCTGTGGCTCTGTTCCAAGTGAGCCCTTTGCCAAGGCTTGGCATCAGCCAGGAAGGTGCTCTCCACCAAAGTCCTCCTTAGAAGGTTGGCTACTCGGACTGCATCCTTCCCCCGAGAGACATGTCATTGCAGGGAGAGTGGTGCCTCTTGATACCCACTCCTCGACATTGTCACCCAAAAGCGCCACAAAGAGAATTTCTATTTGGTCCTTAGAATTGAAAGAGGTTGGATTGCTATGGTTGTGTCATGCTGACACACAACCAGCCCGTGATGTTAGTTGCTGTCCGCAGGAGAGGAAGGCAGGCCAGTGAACACTGGTGGCTGCAGCGGGGCAAGCAAGGAGTTGCAGTATAGGAGGAGGGAGCCTGCAGCCAGCTGGTCTTGATGCCCTCTGGTCCATGACAAAACAGCCTGGATCATCTGAGAGCTGCCATCTGGGACAATCAATCAGGTGTGTGATATTGTTGGTGTTTGCAGCTAGGAAGGGAGGTATGGGTATTTACCATTTTGGTCAAATGGATGCTGAGTCTGTTCTAGCACTAACAGTGACAGTAGTAGTGGGGAGGAGGGCATTGCTGTATGAACTACGTGTACTGTGGCAGAGTTGGTGCCAGCAGATGGATGGGGCAGCAGGTGTTCATGCAGGGCAGAATGGATGCCAGCAGATGAGAACAACAACAAAATTCTGGCCTGCTCGAGCAATGAATGCTACTACACACAAAGTCTTTTTAAAGTTTGTTATTTTTATTTATAAAGTCCCAACTTTTCGCCTAGTATTAGGCTTCTTCTGGGGAACTGTAAAAATGTGTGTCTTGCCAAATTTTGGCCCAGTTAAATGTTTTCTCTGGAAATTGTTGGATTTGAATGTTGTTGGATTTGAATGTACCAGAAACTTGGCGAGCTCCACCAGATACCTTACTGAATCGTTTGTACAAGACTGGTGATTTCCCTGGGCACACAAACTTTTCGCAGCAGATGAGAACAGGCAAGGATGCTTGTAGAGGGGCAGGGGCTTCCTAGCTGATATGTAGGTGTATAGGTATACATACTGGGGCAGGGAGGGTGTCAGCAGATGGGTGGGGTAAAGGTTTTCATACTGGAGCAAGGTGGATGCTAGCAGATGAGTGGGAGTTTGGGATAAATACTGGGTCTAGGATGTTTACACTGGAGCAGGGTGAGTTCCTGCATGTGAACCACAGAAGAATTTATACTGGGACATGTTTGGTGTTAGCAGATGGGTTTGGCACAGGTAGGGGTGTACATCCACAGGTGTAAATACTGGAGAAAGGTGGGTGACAGCACATAGGAGGGGGTATGGGTCCACATACTGGAAGAGGATGGGGGTCATTGGTACATGAATGTAATTAATAGTGGGCTAGAATGGGTGTTAATAGATGAGTGTGAGAATCAAGGATCTACATATTAGCTTAGTTAGACTATCAGCAAATAGAAGGGGCTGGAGATATGCATGCTGGTAAGGAACATACTCACAATACATGGATTGTCCTATAGCCAAGAATAACTGGAACGCGGAGCAGAAAAACTGTCAGAATAGTCACAAACACAGACACACAGACTCAGGTTAGAAAAATACTTTTATGTTCTTTTTGTGCATTTTGTGATTGACTTCGTGCATTTTGTGGTGCTTTTCTGTATTAACATTAATTTACTAAAGGTTCTGATTTGAATTTTTTTTTTTAAGTGGCTAGTTTTCCATTAGCAGGTTATACAGACCTGCCACTAGAGGATTCTTGGTCTTCTACATAAATCACTGTATTCTTTTCGTGGGTAATATGGACTGCATTATCATTCTACTTCTTTCCGGTTCTGCTACAAGGGGACTTGAGTCGGAAGGGTGGATGGCCACTAACTAAGCTGCTCCTGATCTCCTTGTTCCCCTTTCTGCTGTATTTTCTCATCTAAGTTTTAAATGGGTACCTAGGTGGGCAAATTTCTTGCCTAGAAAATATTGCACTAATACAAATCACGAGACCACTCAATCTGGGACCATGGCTCTCCTTATTGTGTTTTTATTGCTCCTAAGGTGCAGAGTTTTCAGCAATACAGTGCAATTCGAAGTACCTCAATGCAATTCAGTTCTCCAATGTACCTTATCAATACCTAATGTTATAACAGTCTACCATGCAGACACTCTGTCATTCTCCTCTCCCCTTTTAGCCTATTCCCCCCGGTTAGCCTACACCCCTTTGCTACTGTCCTCACCTATGTCTACCCAAGCACTTACATTGATCACAATCAACTGTCATTACAGTGGCGCCTCTTGAACAACACGATATGGGTTGCTGCTGAAGAAATAAAAAGCAGTCTCCATTCTTATAAGCTCCTTAAAGAAAGTTATACTTCTGCTTCTTCTCTGCTCAGGAAATGTGGAGCTCAACCCTGGCCCCCCACAACTTACTCCGCCTATCGATTTTGTTGAGGCCACAGGTCTCAAAATGATGATGGTCAACATTTTAAGCCTGCCTAAAAAACTTGTACAGCTGCAAGCCTAGGCTGCACACGTTAACCCAGACCTTATCATAATTACTGAGTCGTGGTTAAAAAAGGCGAACACTGATCAACAAATATCACTGCAGGGCTACAATTTATTTAGAGCAGATAGAGAGTCTAGAGGCGGGGGTGTGGTTATCTATGCCAAATCTAAGTACTTGGTCACCAATATTAGTTGCAAATCTCTAGCCAAGGAATTTGAGTTAGTTTCGCTGAGCCTTCATCTCCCCTCCTGGAATGTATCACTATCCTAGGTGGCTATAGACCCCGTCTGGTGGTGATGAAGTCCTTAATCTTTGAAATCCATGTTGTAGATGCAAAATGGAAACAATATTTCTAGAAGATCTAAATATGGACTGGCTGTCACCTAAATCACACGGCCTCAAATCCCTTTGTGATGAGCTAGGTCTTGGGCAATTAGTCAGAGAACCTACTAGGAACAACACTCTAAATACTGCCAACAGTTCCATTCTAGATGTGGTACTAACCACCCATCCACACAAAATATCTCATTTGGCAGTGTTTCACGACATGAGTGATCATGGAATTGTTGCTTGCATAAGATCTCAAATTAAGGCCCAGTCCATAACCCATCTTTATAACAAAAGATCCTTTCGCAAATTCAGTGCAGTAAACTTCCTATCTGACCTGAGCATGATCAGATGGCAAGATCTTTACCTAGCCAAAGATGTCAACAAGGCAGCTTGCATCCTTAATGACAAACTCACTACAATAATAAATAAGCATGCCCTTTCATCAAAATAAAGTACGGAACAATTCCAATCCCTGGTTCACCTCGGATCTCAAGGCAGCCCTTATAGCTCGAGATAAGCTCTGGGCTAAAGCTAGACATTCCAAAGAATCTTTGGATTGGCAGACCTTTAGAACAGCCAGGAATAACTGTGTGAAAAAACTTCGCTCTGCTAAAACTAACTATTATATTTCTACTCTCGAACAAGCTAAAGGTAACCCTCATAAAATATGGAAGACTATCAAAGCTATAGAAGGACAGCCCATGGCCCCCTCTGTCCCAACAAAGATAGTTGCAAGTGGCAAGATTGTGGAAAACAAGTCCCTAACCCTGGAGGAACTTAACTCCCACTTTGCCACAGCTGGATTAGCTTTTGACTCGTCACCTTATGCTGGTGCTGCGGTGAGCCAGCATACCCTTCCCGCCACATCTAGTCCTGCACACAGTCCCTTCCAACTGCGTGAGATAACTTATAAAGAAGTAGAAGATTCTCTTCTTAACTTAGACACCAAAAAAAGCTCAGGGGACGATGGCTTGGAACCCTTTTTCCTAAGGTCAGGCTATGCCCATCTCACTGCCCCAATTCTCCACATCTTCAATCTTTCCATTACATCTGCTGCTGTGCCATCCTGCTGGAAATCAGCACATATCCTCCCTCTATTTAAATCTGGTGACCCATGCGATGTAAACAACTATAAACCTATCTCCATATTGCCTATCCTTTCTAAAGTTCTCGAAAAACTGATCCATATTCAGTTAAAATCTCACTTGGAAACCTTCTCTCTCATTAACCCAGCTCAATCTGGCTTCTGGGCTAATCATAGCACAATCACTGCACTAGCAAAAGTAACCAATGATTGGATCTCTGCTATAGATGCTAAGAAGGTAACTGGTGCAGTCTTTTGGACCTCAACAAAGCTTTTGATACTGTTGATCACAAACTATTAGTCAATTGCCTTGCAAAGTTGGGTGCCACATACCATACCACCCAGTGGTTCTCTAGCTACCTAACTGGAAGATTCCAAAAAGTAAAGGCGGAAGGCTTTTTTTCTGCTGCCTTGACAGTTGCAAGAGGGGTTCCCCAAGGATCCATCTTAGGCCCTATCTTGTTTTCTCTGTACATCAATGACTTAGATGCTAACACATCTACGTCCAATCTGCACTTTTTTGCAGATGATACTGTGTTGTATACTTCTGGCTCATCGTTATCTGAAGTCAAGGGAGTGCTTCAAGCGAACTTCACACAACTTGAGCATAATCTAATAAAGGCAAAGCTTCTGCTCAATGCTAAGAAGACTAAAGCGATGATATTCTCCCGCAGTGCTGTCTCAGGCCCCCCCAATAATCTTGCCCAAGACTTCATTGTCACCACGCTAAACGAGCCTCTGGAAGTTGTAACCAAATTTAAATATCTAGGTATCTGGATCGACAATAAATTATCTTTCAGTAACCACATCGAAGATGTCTCTAGAAGGTTAAAAGCAAGGTTAGGTTTCTTCTACAGAAATAGGCCCCTTTTCCCCCTTGAAACTCGAAACAAGCTTGTACAGGCCACTTTTCTCCCCCTACTCGACTATGGCGATGTAATCTATTCCTCCACCACTCTTGCAAATCTAAGTAAACTGGACATCCTTTATCACCGTGCGTTACGGTTCATTACCAGCTCCCCTTACCGTTCGCACCACTGTGACTTATATGCAGCTGTTGGTTGGACATCTCTTACTACTAGACGCCTGCTCCATGCTGGGCTATGGACTCTTAAACTGCTCCTGCAGAAACTGCCAAGCTATCTCTCTTCCCTTATTAGTATCTCACATAGTGCATACTCATTAAGAAAATCTGACTTTATTATGCTTGACATACCAAGGACGCGGACTTCCTTTGGTAAACGTGCTATTGCATATGCCCTTCCCTCCATTTGGAACCAATTACAAACCGTATTGAAACTAACTAGCACAGTTTCAATAAACTTCTACAAATCGCTAAGTTCAGCCAAAATAAAAGACACCTGTAACTGTCATTAAGTCTCTTCCTTCCCCATGTGTGCCATATTTATCCACTGGTAAGGTATAATTGATTTGTCATATTAACTGCTTTCCCTTCCCCTTCTCCTTCTACTCCTGGCTTTATCTTTGCTTACGCTCCACTGCTACTCTATCAAATCTCCTCCCCCATATCAGTTGTAGACTGTTGTTTGTTCTAGCTGCCAAAATACTGTATATGTATTGCACACACCAGTCATCATGTTTCATTTATCAGTATGCGACCTGTAAGTCGCTTCCCTGTCTCATATCAATATTTACCACCTGCGGTCACCCTATGTGGTACCCTTGTATGTATATCCAGCCTGTATCATGTAACGTGTATTTCATGTATATACTGTTATTACCTATCTGTGTTTGTACTTTAAGGCCCAGATATTCAAAAGGGTTGCGCCATGCGCAACAGGGTTGCGCATGCGTAAGTCCTACATTGCGCCATTCTACGATATTCAGCAGGAGGAAGTTATGCCACTGACAACAGGTTGTGCAACAGCGCAATGCAAATGAATGCATGCTCAACAGGAGGGGGAGGAACCATGCATAAACTGCGCAACCCGATATTCAGTCGGGTTATGCAGAGTTGTGCATGCGCAACCCCCAACCTGCGCCTGCACAACCTTGAGCCAAAAAAAAAAGGATCAAGTTGAGGGCCACCCACAGGTGAGCTGCTGTATTGCAGGGCGCAACACAGCAGCTGCCACCCCTGGCTGGCCCCCAACTCGGTTCCTAATGCCCCCACCAGCCCGATCCGGGCATAAATGGCATGACCCCCACACATTTCCCGAAGCCCGATCGCGGGCATAAAGTAACATGACCCCACACATCTCCGAAGCCTGATTGCCGGGCAATAAAGTAACATGAACCCCCGCCCACACATCTCCGAAGCCCGATCGCGGGCAATAATGTATAGAACCCCCCCACACATCTCCCGAAGCCCGATCGCGGGCAATAAAATAACATGAACCCCCACATCTCCGAAGCCCGATCGCGGGCAATAAAGTAACATGAACCCCCGCCCACATCTCCGAAGCCAGATCACGGGCAGAGCGTGTATCAACCCCCAATGCCCGATCGCGGGCAGAATGTAAAAGCCCCCAACCCGATTATCTCCCTGGTGGTCAGTGGACCGTAATGCCCGATCGCGGGCAGAATGTCAAATTACAACCCCCAAACATCTCCCTGGTGTCTAGTGTCCCCACCCACCCACCCACGAAGCCCCTCACCCGCTCCCCGGCGGCGGCGAGCGGCAGCATCCACCGCCTGCCGCCCACCGCCCGCCGACTGACTGTCGGTAGGGCTGCCGCCAGTGGTGCAGAGCTACAGCCAATGGGCGTGCAGCCCATACTGCATGACAGTCCAGATTTGTGAATGATGTTCATTCACAAATCTGAACTATCATGCTATAGTATAGGCTGCACCCAGTGGCTGTAGCTCTGCACCATGGCGCAGCCCTACCGGACAGTCAGTCGGCGGCGGGCGGGTGGCAGGCGGTGGGATGCTTCGCCCGCCGGCTGCTGGGGGGGAGAGCGGGTGGAGGCTTCGTGGGTGGGTGGGTGGGTGGGGGACACTAGACACCAGGGAGATGTTTGGGGGTTGTCTCTGACATTCTGCCCGCTGATCGGGCATTACAGTCCACTGGACCACCAGGAGAGATTCGCTGGGGGGCTTTACATTCTGCCCGCGATCGGGCACTGGGGTTGATAACGTTCTGCCCGCGATCGGCTTCGGAGATGTGGGCGGGGGTTCATGTTACTTTATTGCCCACGATCGGGCTTCGGGAGATGTGTGGGGGTCATGATACTTTCTGCCCGCGATCGGGCTTTGGGATCTGTGTGTGGGGGGGAATGTATACACAGAGATACTGCCCGTGATCGGGCTGCAGGGTTCGTCGGTCCCCGACGGCTGCTGCCTGGCAGGGCGGCCAGGCGCAATCCTCGGGGATCGGCGCACCTACATGCTAATGGCATGCAAATGGGGCCATAAATAGATGCAAATGGCCCCCCCTGCACCTTGCATAAATTATGGCCCCATTTGCATGTCACCTTTTGAATATGGAAATTGCATGGCGCCCTTGTGGTACTAACGCCACCGCCAAGTTTAATGCTCAACTCTGGCAACTTGCGGTGACGCAAGTTCCACTGTGGGGCTGAGGGTGATATTCAAGAGTTGCTCAATAGTGCAACTCCTTTGAATATCACCCCGGCCACACCCCTGCGCAACTATTTTGAGCAGCGCAGGGGCTTGCGCCTCAGAATGGCGCAGTTTGAATATCTGGGCCTAAGTGTTAATGTCACAGGACCTCCTTGTGAATGAGCTTGCTCAATGGAGTTTTCCTGCAATAAACTTGAACTTGAACTTGAACTTGAACTTGAATCAGAACCAGTCAGTGTTATCAGGACTCTAACCTGGATCCTGCTCCTGTTAGAAGCATCAGGATTTAGAGTCTGTCCATGGGCAGCACTGACTTATGGTAAGCACAGGACACATAGCACCTCTCTTTATTTCCCCAATCATGACAATTTCACTGCCACAACTCCTGGTATTAATTTGTTCATTTTACTTGCTGTGCTATCTGTGCCCAAGAACTACAGCAAATACAAGCAAGCAAACATTCAGCATTGACCAGTGCTTGTTTTAACTGCTGTATTTTATTGAACATAAGCACTAATCAAAACCAGACCACCCAACTGCCTGCCCACCAACCCACTCACTATCACTGTGACTCACTCGCTAACCCAGCAACTCCCTCAGTCACAAAACATGAACAGTCCTGCCATTTCAAACAAACTCTA
Organism: Neoceratodus forsteri; assembly: GCA_016271365.2. Lineage (NCBI taxonomy): Eukaryota > Metazoa > Chordata > Ceratodontiformes > Ceratodontidae > Neoceratodus > Neoceratodus forsteri. The sequence continues at coordinate 157,085,679 of CM057456.1, read as the reverse complement.
GCCAGAGCTGATAGGGCTGTGAAAAGCTACCAAGTGACCAAAGTTACACATATGCATAGGACTTATTCAATGCCCATGTGTAACGTGGCCATTTTTACCAAGTAACCAAAGTAACACATGAGCATGGGAATTATGCAATGCCAGTGTATTACATTGCCATTTTTTGGAGGTGTTGCACTAAATTTTTAACATGTCCTTTTTGGGACCCCTGCTCATGAAGAGTGCTAGTGTCATTTTGTTCACTTGTCCCGAAAGGTGATTTCACAGAGTAAATGTGCTATTCTGTGCCACAGGTGCAAAAACACATTTTGGGCAGGTTGTGGTAAACGACAGCTATACTATTTTAAAGGAGGTGTACTAAAATGGCAATGTTGAAAATGTGGAGTGAAAATACTTAAATTTGATGAAGTTAGGAGCATGTGTAGAAACTGAGCAAATCCACACTTGTAATGCAGTCATTTTTTTGAATTTCTGCCTCAGATTTTCAACACGGGCTTTTTGGGACCCAACCTCATGAACAGTAGCACTGCCATTTCGTGAATCGGTCCTGAAAGGTGATTTTCTGCAGTGACCACAAAATCACCTTTTGCAACTGAGTAACAAAATGACAGTGACAGTTTTCACAAGGTTGGGTCCCAAGAACCTCATGCTGAAAATTTAAGTGGAAAACCCCACTGAATGGCATTGTAGCATGCTTACCTGAGATTCTTCAGTTCGTGGTTTGGCTTTGAAGAGTGCACGTGTGTCCCGGTCCAGAGAAGAAGATGGTGCCAACCTCCGGAGGTAAGTATGGGGTAAGATGGGGTGTGGGGAGGTGGGTGCTCAGTGGGAGGGTGAGGATGGGGGGGGGACTGGAGTGATGATGAGGGACCATTTTCTTTTTACAGGAAAAAAATAGGTAAAGCAATGATGAGGACTTTTCTAGTTTGCAGGAAAACAAAACATTTGAGCACACTGGGGCGGGCTCCCAGTGTGCCACATGACTGGGGGGTTATGTAGGATGCCAACATGGGGATTGAGCACCCTGATGTCAGTGGAGGGTTGGGGAAGAAAAAAAAAGTAGGCACATTGGGGTGGGTTCCCAGTGTGCCGCATGAGTTGGGGGGGGCACAGACAAATCTTTGGGCACAATGGGGTGGGCTCCTGGTGTGCACTTGAACTGGTTGGAGGTGGGGGCACAGAATGCCATGGAGCTGGTGATAGCACCCCATGTATTGTGACTGTGAAGCTGAATGGGGAGAAAGCTACTCCCAGTAGCACACTGAATAGCAAAATGCCCGACTCCCTTAAGTAGCACCGACCGCAACTCCGAACAGCTCACAAGTCCTAGACAGACAAAGAAGCACATTTAATTCACCACTGCTGTAGTGTCCAGGAGCCCACAATGTGCATCTGTGTGTGTGTCACCTGTAGGTCTTGCAGCAGGCACCCAGGAGATTGGTCATGATGGCTAAGTGAATGTTTGCTATGCCGTGACTCATGCAGTATGTAGAATGTTTCTGGCAGACAGCCTAAGACACAGTGAGAGACAGAATGAGTAAGAGAGAGAGAGAGAGAGAGAAAGAGAGAGTGCAAGAGAGACAGACAGAATAATAGAGTCGCCGATATGCACAACAGAATTACTTGTGTCTGTGTCTCTCTGTCCGACTTGCTTGCTAATCCAATAACTCACCCACTCTTAAAACATGAACAGTCCAATTTAAAAATAAAAAAGTATGTCATGCCTCTCTCTCTCTCTGTCATCTGAACTTCAGCTATCTGTATTTCTGTGACATTGAGAGCTCAGCTATCTGTGAGTTGTGTTGTGAATGGCATCTTGCCATTCACATGATGGCGCCAGCTGAACTGCGCATGCACGTGAGTCACGCATGCTCAGTTCATGCACCAGAATGTGGAAGTAACAGCTGAAATAGTGCGGCTGTTATTCCATAGCGACAGATCATGGTGGAGGGATTCACTCTCCGTTGGGCTTTTGGAAGGATACTTCTAAAAGTCCATTGGAAAGTTCCATGATTGGCCATTTTTAGAGCCACGATCCATTCCCAATAGGGCTGTAGGCTCCGCCCACAGCCCTATAAAGGCTATATTGGATGTTACCTGTTGGCGTTCACTTCTCTCAGTTCTACTTCATACCATAAAACTCTTCCTCACTCCAGCCAGCTCTGCCAACTCCAGGAAAGGGTCAAAAAACCCAGCTTCCCTAAATACATGCCTTTTTTTTGCTATTTAAATGTTTTATTTATTTTTTAAGACAATAATACAAATGACAAATTCCAAGACAATACATTACACTACAATACAATGTACTGCACAGACATACATCCCTCCACCCCTTCCACCCCACCCATGGCATCAACTTAACAAAAGTTTATGGCTCTCAGCCATATCAATAATGTGCAATATTCACATAGAGTACAAAGTCTGTAATTTACTCCATCATCTATCAAACCTAGGCAAGCAGTTATTTATGCTAGCTATAATCTGTTCCACAGACAAGTTGAATAATAGCTCCTGGAGCCATTCAGCATGAATTATTACTTCCCCATCCATCCAGTGTCCAAGTACCAACTTTTTGACGAACATTGCAATCATATTTATGTGAAATTTCCTTTCTGTAACCGTTATGAGAGAATAATCACCCACCAAGCAGGTTAGTGGTTCTGTATGGTCCGATATCTCCAATGAAGGGCCAGCCCCTTTGCATAATTAGGGACCGGGAGGGGGCTATTTTTGGGCCGTCCAAAAATATGTGGTACACGGAACCTACTCCTACCCTGCAGCGGTTACATGTTGCACTGGGATCCTTACCTAGTTTAGCCATCTTTTCCTGGGCGCAATACATATTATGGATAATCTGATACTGCATTAGTCACAGTCTATCTTGAGATGTGTACTTGTGTGCGTCTTGCCAAATTTTGGCACAGTTAAATGTTTTCTCTGGAAATTGTTTAGTCCAGTACTTGGAGGATCCCACCATGTTTGGGAAAGCTTTCTCCAAAAGGTTGGAGTAGATCCCAGAAATGGCATGTTGTTCCTTAGTGAGCCTGCTAATACGGCTTATAAATTCCCCTCGTTTTCCTGATTCACTATTCAGCTGGGCTTTAGTTATCATATGTCTAAGTTGGGACACTTTAAAGCTACATTTAGGATCTAGTTTATTATTTTTAATAATATCATTAATTGTATAAACTTTCCCATTGGTTCATAAATCTGCTATTTATTTCCCGGCTATTGTGTGAGCCAAGTATTTGTAATCGTCTAATTTCCAATTTTAAAATTCGGATTTCCTACCACTGGTTGATTTGGATCTCAAGAGTGTTTGTAGGATAAGGAAGTGTACATCTGTGTACGGACCTTTAACGAAACTACTATTGGATTATCCCTGAGGGCCGGGGGAGTAGTTTGGGTGCTATATGCAAAGGCGCAGGTGATAACCTTTGAGCTCTATTAGCTCTATCTCTAGTAATAGCCTAAGTGGGTCTATATTGAGATGGGTTTGATTCTGTGTTTGGGTTCATCCATCTCAAATATCTAGCTGCTTGACTTGCCCAATAGTAAAGTTTAAAGTGTGGAAGTCTCAGTCTACCTTTAAATTTATGGGTTGTTAATTTGTTATAAGCCATATGGGCCTGTCTATTTTTCCATATAAATGCTGTGAGTAGGGAGTGTATTTTAGAAAACCATGATTGAGGTAGCCATAAATTTAGCATGTTGATGGGGTAAAATATTAATTTTAACTAAATTAATTCTTCCCCAAAGGGATAGTGGTAGCTTATTCAATCTGTCCAAGTCTTGTTTGATGACCTATACCAGCGTTTCCAGATTCCTTACCCTGGAGGATTTTGTGCTCCTTGTTAGGTTAATACCAAGGTATTTTAGTTGTTTATATTCCCATTGCACACCTAAGCCTTCCACTTCCCTTTTATTAGTGACCATATTTGAAGGAAAAACTTTAGATTTCTCCAGGTTTAGCTTGTAGTTGGATAGCACCCCAAAGTCTTGAATCACTTGTAGAGATTTGTTTATCGAGTATCTTGGGTTCGTCAGATGCAGGAGTATATCATCAGCATATGCTGATAGTTTGAATTCCCAAGTTCCAATGTTTATTCCTTGAATCTCAGGATCCATTTTAAGCCAGATTAGGAGGGCTCTAGGTATAGGTTAAACAACAGGGGACAGGGCAACCTTGACTGGTACCCAAGAAAGAGAATTATTGCAATATATACGGGCACTGGGTTTGGTGTATAGGGACTGGATCCATTGCACAAAGAGAGGAGGAGACCGAGCTTATGTAGTACTCTGAACAGGAAATTCCAATTTACCCTATCAACTGCTTTCTCTGCATCCAGAGACATCAGCACCGCAGGAGTTATGCTATCCTGGATGCAGAGAATATATGATCTAGTTTCCTGAGATTATCCAAAGAAGATCTACCTGCCATGAAACCCACTTGTTTTGTGCTGATCAGAAAAGGCATTACCTGGTTCATACTAATGGCTAAAATTTTAGCCAGAATCTTGATATCATAGTTTAACAGAGAGAGATTGGCCTGTAGTTTGATACTAGTTCTGGGTCCCTCCCCTCTTTGTGCAAAACCACTATCAGGGCTTCGAATAAATGGGGGTCAGTGCCCTCCCCTTTCAGTATGGTGCAAAATAATGAAAGCAACCATGGGAACAGCTCTTTCCCCAGTTCTTTGTAAAAAATTGGGGAAGAAGCCATCAGGCCCAGGAGCTTTGTCAAGAGACAAAGTATTGATTGCTAGTTGAATCTCCTGTTCTGTGATGGGAGAAATCAGCCATATTAGCTGTTCCTCGGAGAGCCTAGGTAGAGGTAGATCAGCCAGGTATGTGTCAATGCAGTCTAACGAAGGGGGATTAGTACTAACCTTGCATAGGTCTGTGTAGAATTCTTGAAATTCTGTCACTGTGTTTCTGGGATTTGTCTTGAGAGTGCCATCTGCTGTTGATTTAACTGCATTGATCACCCTCGACATCTTCTGTTGCTTGACCCTTAGAGCTAGCAGCTTCCCTGCCTTTTCCCCTTGGTCTATGTAGGTGGATTTCATTTTAATAATTGCATATTCGGCTTTCTCTCCCAGCAGGTCATTGTAACAAGCTCACAAACGAGTATGTTCCTGCCTTTGTATTTCACTAGTTAAAGAATTTAGTTTTTTTCTAATTCTCTAATATTTTCCAGCAATTTAGGTTGTTGCTGCTCCCTTTGTTTCTTATGCCGAGAGGCAATCTTTATAAGCTCCCCCCTTAAGAAGCATTTTAATCCCCCCATTCCATATCTACATGGCCAGTGGAATTCAGGCTGTGCCTAGTATAGTTCTTAATACTGGTCCTTAACCCTTCTATTATGCTTTTATCTTTCAATAATTGGTTGTTAATCTTCCAGATTGCCTCTTCCTTTGGATTAGAAGATAGAGATAGGGTGCATAACACCAGTGAGTGGTCTGATATCACTTCTGGAGAAATCTGACATTCCATGAGATCAGGGAGTAGGTATTTACTGAGCAGGAAGTAATCTATATGGTATGAGGTACCATGGATTGATGAGCAAAATGTATATGCCCTCTCCCCGGATGCAAAACCCTCCAGGGTTGCATAGTCCCAATTATGGATCATGTTCCTAATGGCCTGTTGCTCTGGAGATAGTCCCATTTTAGTTTTGCCTGTCCTATCTGCATCTGGTGAGAATGATAAATTTCAATCACCTCCTAAGATCACAGGTGTAGCGGAAAAGGCAACAACGTGATTAAGCAGTTTCATGAAAAAGGAGGGAGTGTCCTTGTTAGGACCATATATAGTTCCCAATACAATGTCAGCTCTCTCCAGTGTGTCTCTTACTAACACATATCTACCTAACAGGTCGCAGATGCATTGACTGCATTGAAAGCCTAAGTTTTTTGTCAGTAAAATTGCCACACTCTGGGTGGATGACCCTGCTACATAAACTTGACCTATCTGCATCCTTCGCAATAGGTTAGCCTCTGTATCTATTTTTTTTTATACTTCAGCTTTATTCAGCTAAGTACAATACAAGATCACCAAACCTCATACAAAACAGTAAAACTTGACAGTCATGTTCTATAGCTAGTTCATTATTCCTCTAACACAGCAATACAATTTAAGAAGAACAACCCCCAACTCACTATTAGTAGTTCAGCTTATTACATTTAGTCAGAAACTGCAAATCCCCGATCTTTAGGTAAGTTATATATTTTAACAATATGTCAATCCCCAATCCAACAACAGTTAGATCTTAAGAGTTTACAACATTAACAATTAATAAAAGGGGAAAAGGGAAACAAGAAAAACAAAAAAGAAGAAATAAAACAAACAAACAAAACAAAAACCCAATAAACTTTAGTCTCATACCAAGTTAATCCAGAGATGAAGTTCTGCAAATTATTAAGTTTGCTATTATCATCTAACCACAGACACTAATCCGACAAGCAAAGTGCTGCCTCATTTATGAATGGTCACTTATCCTTCCTCTATTGCCCCTTGAACTCCTAAAAATCAATTATCAATTATACATTACCCCTTTCCCCGTCCTCTTTTCCTTCTCCCACCCGCCCATTAAAATGTTCACCCAGTAATTTGTATGCTCTGAGAAAACAACCACCTTGACCATCTGTTCTGATAAAGTTGGGTTTGCTGTCTAAGCCCAATTGTGATTTTTTTCCATGCGATGTAGTGATTGCACCACTTCAGCCCACTCTAATAGCGTCGGAACTATATTCTGGAGCCATCTTCTGTTATTGATTTTAGAGCTGCAGCAATCAGTATGGTCCACAGATATCTCTCATCTCTACCCTTAAGGTCCTTAGGGAGAATTCCCAGGATCATATGCTCCAGGCCTAGCACCGTTTGCACTGTAAAGATTTGAGTTAGGTGTCTTATTATATCTTCCCAAAACTTTTTAATCTTGGTGCATGTCCAGAACACATGAGCCTGAGAGGCATTTGTCTCCCCACAGCCCCTCCAGCAATCTGTTCTAGCCCCTGGGGTGTAGTGTGCCACCTGGGTTGGTACTAAAAAAAATCTAGTCCGCAGCTTCCAACAGAAATCCCTCCACACCAGTGATCCAGTAGTAGACCAAGTATTCCTCCATACTAATGACCATTGTTTATTTGTGATAGAAATTTCTAGCTCTTGTTCCCACCTAGTCTTCAGATATTGGGAAGACAATTCTAGGTCTCTAATATAATTCCTATATATTATTGAAATTGCATGGTCAATGTCCTGAGAACTCCAAACCCTCTGAAATATGAAGGTCTCCTCTAGATCCCCTGGCTCCACCAACCAATTTTGCATCTGTCCATTTAGGAAATCTCGCAGTTGGTAGTACCTGAATTTATTGCTTAAACTGAGTATCTCTGCTGCAAGGCTTCAAAAGATAAAATTGTATTACCCTTAATCACTTGGTGTGGGGAGCAAAAACCCTTTTTTGTCTGGTTCAGGAACCAGGTATCAAGCTTGGCTGGGATAAACTGTGGGTCATACGCCCACCATCTATACCTCCAAAGTTGTCCTCGAGTGAGGCCCCACTTTGTCCTTGCTTCCATCCCTCAAAAACTGCCTTTGTACCAGTGAAGCCCTTTATGTCCACTGTGCCTACCATCCTGAACAACTGTGCCTGCAAAGGTGGGTCATTTTGTTCTGCCAGATCTATTCTCTTCCAGTGGGTATCGTATGCCTGGTTGCCCCAAAGTAGGGCAATCCGCATCTGTGCTGCCACCCAATAACCTTGCAGATTAGGGAATGCTAGACCCCCTTCTGCTTTTGACATATAAAGCAACTCCTTTCATACTCTAGGTTTCTTGCCTCCCCATAAGAAGGAGAAAAACAGGCCCTGCCAATCCTCTAATTCCAGCAGGTTACTGTGCATGGTACACACTGGAAGAAGTATAGCAGTCACTGCAGAGCATTCATTTTAAATGCCCGTACTTTAGCACAGAATGAGAGTGGTAACAAATCACTTTCAAGTTGTCGTATAAGAGGTGGGTAATTTTGTATGAATAACTGGGAGTTAGCTACTCCTATTATAATTCCCAAGTATTTTAAGGTTTTTAACCCCCATTTCATGGGGAACTGTAGTTCCATTTCCCTTGTCAGGGAATAATGTAGGCTTAATATTTTTGTCTTACTTTTATTTAATTTGTAGCCTAAAGTTGGCTGAAAACCACCGGTAAGGAACTTGCTGGGTCAGTTAGCTATCACGAGCACATCATCACCATATAAGGCTAACTTATCTGTTGCTCCCCAGTTCTATTCCCTGTACCTCTGGGCTTTGTCTATGCTTTGAGCTAAAGGCTCACCATAGAGGTGAACAGTAGCAGGGAGAGAGGCATCCCTGTCTGGTGCCCCGTCCCAACACCAGTGGGTCTGAAATATGACCATTTGCTCTGACGTAAGCCCTTGGAGACTCATAGAGCCTAAACAGGGCCCTGATAAATAATTGGGTGAACCCAAACTGGGAAAGGACACATCTCAGGAAGGACCATGACACCCTGTCAAAGGCTTTTTCAGCATCTAAACTTAGGATCAAGATTGGAATTTTCTGATTATTAACATGGTCAATGATATGGGTCATTCTTCGCAAATTATCCTGGGCTTGTCTGCCGGGTATAAATCCAGTTTGGTCAATATGCACAAGGGAGGGGAGGTACTGTTTTATTCGATTGGCTAAAATCAATGTAAATATTTTATAGTCTGTGTTTAATAATGAGATTGGATGGTAAGAATCACATCTGGTTGGGTCCTTTCCCAGTTTGGGCACCACAGAGATCACTGCCCTCGACCAGGAAGGTGGATTACCTGTCTCTCCTGCCATTGCCTCTGCAAATACTCGAACTAGTAAGGGCAATAGTTGTTCGCCCATACACTTATAGAATTCCGACGGCAATCCGTCTGAACCTGGACACTTGCCTACTCTCAGCCTCTTAATTTCAGCTCTTATCTCTCCCTCATTTACAGGAGCCATTAATTGTTCTCCCTGCTCCTGTGTAAGCCCCGGTAACTTTAGATTCTTTAAATAGGTCTGAATTCTCTCTGTCTCTGGGTTTATCTCCTCTGCGTAGAGTCTGGTGTAATACGTTTTAAAGACATCTGAGACCTCATGGACTCCCTGCACCACCTTTTTTAATATCGGGTGCCAAATACTTTTAATTGTGGCCCTAGCCCTCTGTGCCCACAATCTGCTAGCTAATAATCCTGGGGAGTGGGGGGCCCCCTCGTAGTATTTATGGTGGAGAAAGAGAAGCTTTTGCTCTACCTGGTAGTCTAGGATCCCTGTAAGCGCCCTCTTAAGCTCTAATAGTTGTTTCCTCTGTTCTGCTCTAAACTGCTGTTTTTACTGTTCCTCTAGCTCCTGAATCTTCTTCCCTAATGTTTCCTTGTGAGCCTCCCTCTCCTTCTTCTTCCTTGTGGCTATTTTTATTAACTGACCACTTAATGCCGCCTTTGCAGTGTCCCATAAAATTGATTGGGATGTTTCATTCCCAGCATTATGATTGGGATATAGTATCCCTGACCTCCTGATCTTTTAACAAAGAAATGTTGAGGTGCCAAAATGTATTTCTACACACCTCTCCCAGATCCATTTTCAGGAAAAGCGGCGCATGATCTGACAGCAAAAATTGTCCTATCCATGTGTCATGTACCCTCTGAGTATCGTCCTTTGGTAAGAAAAATAATCTAACCTGGAGTACATGTTGTGAGCTGCAGAAAAAAGTGTAATCTCTTCTTTGGCTATGCTGTTGCCTCCAGACATCCGTCAGCCTTATTTCTCCCAGTAATTTGCTAACCGTTTTCACTGTTTGATGTATTTTACGTGGAGTCTGGGATGGTGAATCTAGTTGGGGATTAACAGTTAAGTTAATGTCTCCACCACAGATTAGTATCCCCTTCCCCCATTCCTGAAGCATTGTAAAAAAGGTTCGATATTCAGTAAAGGCAGTACCCGGGGGAAAATACACCGATGCCAAAGTAATAATGTTACCCTTGTACTTCCCTTTTAATAAAGCAAACCAGCCCTCCCCATCTACTTTGGATACAATTTTTTCAAATTGAGTTCAGCTGGGAACCAATACAACAGTTTCTCTTCTTCTACCCTTTTGTAGATAGAGGACACTACCTCTCCAAACCCCAACTTCAGGAACTTTTCATGCTCACATCTCGATAAGTGTGTCTCCTGTAATAACAAAAAGTCCACAGAATCCTTTCTCACTAGATATAGAATTTTGCTTTGCTTGATTGGACTAGTGAGACCATTAACATTATAGGAGCATATTAATGTACCTGCCATGATTTCTGAGTATTTCAAGAAAGGGGCCTCCTCCCACCAGTTCCCTTACTTGTATCTGATATTATTGTTGTTAGGTCAAAAGCCATATATCTTTCTTGGTAGAGATAAACCTTAACAATTCTAAAAAAAAAAAACATAGTATAATAAACATTAAAGGCCAACAGGGCCTGTAAATAATGAAGTATCTGTGACCTCCAAGGTTGAGGGCCCATATCAGCGGGTCCGTGATCTCTAACCGCTCCCCCTTAGAGGGAGAGGAGAGTGTAGAGGGGTATAAGTGTCCCTTCTCAGAGAGACCCCCTCCAAGAGCTTCTGTGTGGAAATTATAGCTCTTTGCCAATCCCTACTTCTGTCTAAAGGCCTTACATGGGTGGCAACAAAAGATGAGCACTAGAATAGCAATCTTATCTGATCTTCCCTGATGATCTAGGGCAGTTGTTTCATTACAATTCTAAGCCCTCCAACCATTCCTTATGTTCCTTGTTTATTTCTTGTAGCAGTCAAACAACAGTGACCCTGGGACTGCTTAGAAGCCCCAGGACCTTATGCGAGGAGTCCTTAGGTTTTCTTACATGGCCAAATGACTATTTCCAGCACCCAGACATTCAAACAGGAACATGGCCAAGACCATCTCTGCTCTTAATTATCTGTATGGGGCCACGAGCGCCATCACTAGGAAGGGAGCCAGTTCAGCCCTTTCTTCTACATCGAGCCAGTCCTCCAGGGTTTATAAATATGTTTTGGCTCAGTACTTTCTTCCCTCAGATGACCCCTACAGGTCATCCATGAGGAAACCACCACAGCCATCTTATACTCTCCTATTTCTTGCCTGAGTCACCTGGGAGGACTAATAAGCCCAAAGGTAATTTGAAGGGCTAATTATTATTCTATTGGACCGGCCCTCTGCAGCATAAACTGTTGGAGACTCACAGTCACATAACATTGTGTTGGCCTTTAGAATTTGAAGATCGTCTCCTCACCCAGTCCCAGGTCAGGGCGCCCCCAAAGACTCGGTCCCAGTGTCTACCGGTGCCCACTTCCTCCCCTCCCCTTTGCAATAATTTTCAATCTGCTCTCTTTTCAAATACTGTTTTATTCTTTGCTCCCTGTCACTCAGTATTCCAGTTATGCCTTTAAGCTACATCGCTATGACAGTCATATAAGTCCGTTCCAAATTACTATTCCACTTCCATACACAGTTCTGTAGAGTTGGGTAAAGTCCCACAACTGTACTTGCATGTTGTAGTACTTTCCGTAGCCCCACACTCCTCCGAAGTCACCGTTATATCAGCTTCTCGGTCTTCTTCAGACGCTGCGCATCTCTTGGACCTCATGGTGTCCCACAGATCGGAAGCGGTTGTGTTCCTCCTCTGTCCCTTCCTTTTCTGTCCTCCTGGTGTCCACGCCCTATGCTACAGTTGCTGTTTCTGTTTTTGTTCTTCTGGGATATTTATCCCTTGCTGCTTTAAAAATTCAGTAGCATCTGACAGCTCTTGAAAATGGATGAAGCCTTTTTCGATGTTCACTTTGAGACTAGCAGGGTATTCCACATAAGCTTTCAAGCCTTTTTGTTGTAATAGCTTTACCAATGCTAATACCCTTGTCTTCTGCCAGCAGTTGTGGGAAAAGTCCTGATCGAGTATAACCACATGTCATCAAATTTAATATTTTCTTTGACCATGAGAATAGTATCTCTTCTTTAACATGCAAGTCTAAAAAGCAAGCACTACTGATTGCGGTCTGGCATTGGATCCTGGAGTAGAGGAACAAGTGATCTATGGGCTCTGATTATATTAAGCTCTTTATCAGGAGGGAGATTAAGTATCTCATGAAGGAACAAATCTATAAACGATAGCATGTTATCCGTTTCAGTACCCTCAGGCAGCCCATGAATCCTTACGTTGTTCCACGGATTGCGGTTTTTGAGTTCTTCACTGCTTCTCTAGAATAGCAGTGTGGTTGTGAAGTTCAAGCAATGCTGAGTTATGGACATCCGTTGCTTGTGTATATTCATTCATTGAGGCCTGCAAATCCTCTGTTCTGTGCGACAGATCCTCTATGTCTTTCTGATGGCCCGAGACCTTGGACTCTAACCTTTGTAAGCTCTCATTCATTTGCTTAAGCGCAAGGCATAGATGTTGTGATGCGATGGTGCAGTCGCTCTCCTCTTCAGATGCGGTACAGGATGTCTTGCCACACGTAGGCTCCTGTGCGCTGCGGGCTGCTATTTGCGGCTGCATCTCCATGATATTCTTCTGAGGCTTACCTCCGCCATTCGGTGGATTTTCTTTTAAACGCTGCTTCGGTGCCATCAGGTAATCAATTATGTTTCTCTTTGGTGACAGGATGATGGTCTAGGCTATATGATGGGAGCAGATTTTGGATGGTCGGACTAGAGCTTCTGAGCTAAGGTGCCATTCACTAGGTTGCTCAAACCGGAAGTCTCTAGCCTCTGTATCTAATAAGAGAGTCTGTTGGAGAAAGATTATCTGATCCTTAATCACTTGCAGATGCTTAAGAACCCTGTATTGTTTGTTCTTACTGCGCAACCCTTTCACATATCAAGTAATAACTTTATTTCTATTAGCCATTCTGTGTTATTGCAATTGGTAATGACTGGCTGAGAATTATAGCAATAGAAACCCCACCTGTCAATGCCATGGTGCCCCTCCCCTCTCCCCCCATTTCCCCAGAACAAACCAACACATACCCACCATATCCTTTCTTTCCTCTCCCCCCCTCCCTATCCCCTGCCCTTCACACTCCTTTTCAAATTATTTATCTGTTTTTCTTGGTCGTGGAGATATCTAAATCTACTCATGACCGGTCCTTCTACTTCTCTCTTCTGAATAGTTTGGGCAGGTGACTTAAGGGAACCCTCGCTCGATAAGGTGCATGATGCTGCCTGGTTCAGCTTACCCCTTTCCTGCCGCTTCTCCTCATTTCTAGTCTGATTCCAACAATTAAGTATGATGCAGTCCCCTTGTAACATACAACATAATAAGAAGAAATATACTAATAGAAAACCTTGTGTTCTCTGATGTTATCCCCATAAAATCAAATTCCAGGACTTATTTTCATCCTATGTCTGGTATATTTTAATTTTTTAAATCTTTTAATCTGGGCAGATTCTTGGGTAATTCAGCTTGTTTAATTTAAAATGTTAAACAGATAGGCCATTTCTACTGTTTCCAAGGAATTATTCTTCATTCCCTAGTATCCTTATTTTTATCTCTCTTGAAAGATAGTCTTGCCCCTGTTTGGGTTCAATAACTTTTAAACTGAATGAAATTACTGTATATTATTTACTAATACTGGCCCATACTATCAGTATACTTTTAATAGGCTCTATAACATAGTACCCAATTTATTTAGATACAACTTTTTCTTTAAAGCCGCCTAATTCGTACAATTGTTTGATATTTGATCTTAACTGCACAACAGATGCAACACAAAACACAGCATTAATGAAATGAACTGAAGTCCCCTTTAATTCTGCTCGGTGGCAGAAAGGATACAATCATCTGCAACTCTGCGGCATTTTGCATTGTTGTGTTGCTTTTACTGCAATGTAGAATCAGTTACTGCATCTACACGACTGTGCGCATCATCGAGAAGAGCAAGGGCCTTCTGGAACTCTGCGTACAATCCGCCAGCCTTGATTGCCTTGATGCACAAGCTGACTCAGTTTTTCTCCAAGATAAGTCCCATCCAGAGCAATTGAGAGCAAGGGGGAAAGTGTTTTGTAAAAATGACAAATTCCAGCTCCACATTATGTCGCTATTCGGTGGCAGACTTGCTCAAAAGAGAACAAAACACATCTACCAGAATTTCCTGTGTTACTAGGTACAGTTCCATATCGTTAGTCCCAGACAATGAAAATGTTGCAGGTTCTCAAGTAGAGCTTTCTTACTAGTCTCCATTAACCATTCTATTGCCCCGCTGTTGGTTTGTTTTTTCCTCCGTTGAAAATTTATTTTGTTTGATTTGTCTCCGTAAATTAAGACATCCTCCCTGCAGAGGTTTCACTTTTTAAAGAGGTCTGGTAAGAGACATTGCAGATCCTGTACTGCTTGATCATTGGAATTGTATGCATGCCATTTGCCTTGAACCCTGATCTGTAATTGTGCTGGGTATAGCATCCGGAAGCATGTTCCTGCAGGGATGAGCCAGGAGTTGGTAGCATGGAAGGAACCCCTTTTTTGTCGAACTGAAGCTGGCAGATCCTGTGCTATTTGAGTTATGTTGCCCTCACTGCTTGAACTTCTTTGAGTTTCATCATTGTATGCCGTTTGTCTAAGAAGTTCAAAAGTTGCAGGGTAAAGGGACGGGGGGAGAGTTTGGATCAGGTTTGGGGCACAGTGTCCAATGAGCATGTTGTACCACATAAGAGGGCCCATTGGGAGAGGTGCCAGCTATTTTCTCTAGCAATTTTTGGATGAATACAATAGGAGAAGAACATTCCTCCCCCTCAGACAGCCCGATGACTACTAAATTGTTGCGGCGGCTATGTCCCTCCAAGTCTTCCAGTTTTGTTCTCCATCTTAGATAACTGCCTTTTGATTGCCACCAGTTCGGGATCTGTAGTTGCTCTCCACTTTTCTAGCAAGATTGCCTTCGCCTCCATGTCTCTTGCCTGCCTTGATACCTCTGACACGTTCATTTTCAAGGAAGATACATCTGTGGTTAGAAGAGCGATTGCTTCCTGTAGTGGTTTCATTTCTATAAGGAAGCACTCTTCTGACAAGGGGGTAGGCACTGGTTTGCCTGAGTAGGCCAGGGCCATTTTAGCACTCTGCTGCTTTGCTTTCTTTGCGGCCTTGTCTGGCGAGGGAGGGGGAGTATGGCGAGGCAGTTATTGCCACATTGTTACCTCCATATTGCAGTTTGGAGTTCCTTCCCACGATTGGACCTCAGGTAGAATGCTCAGGATCACTATTCTGCCGAAGTAGTTGCTGTTAGCATATTTTTTATAACCTATTTACTGAACAGGAGAGCGGGAGAAAAGCCCCGACACTGCTTTCTGCTAGCCAGACATCACGTGACTCCCTAACTACATGCCTTTCACAACAAGCTTACGAATGCAGTGACTTGCTTGCTAATCCAATGACTCACCCATTTGTAAAACATGAACAGTCCTGCAATTTAAAAATAAAACAAGTATATATTGGATGTCATCTGTTGGAGTTTGTTTCTCTCAACCCTACTCCATATCATAAAACTCTGTTTCCCTCCAACTAGTTCTATGAACTTCAGGAAACTGTCAAAAAAAACCAGCATCTCTAGTCACACGTCTTACAACAACATGCTCACTACCTCCGTGCAGTACATTGAACTGGCACTGGTCATCAAGCACTAAAATGCTGAAGTTAAAGAAAAGAGGAAACAAACAACTAGCTCAATGGGGAGGGGCAGGATGCTCATTCAGATCTGCTGTATGATACTCAGGAAAATCTACAACTATGGAGGCCAGAATAAAACAAATGCTCAAAGTAAAAAAAACTAAAAACTTATATCATCATGTAGGTGGAGGAAATATTTTAGGTAAAATTAAACCAAATGTTTTACATTTTTAGCTTTAAAACTCATAATTATTGTTTATTGAATTGAATCAGAATTCCAATCCTTTGAGTCATAGACTCGTTTGCAAAGGCTCCATGTCTAATAAAGTAAAAATACAGTTAAAAGTATAGATACAGAGTAAAACATTTATCAAAAAAATAGAGGTAAGAAAGAAAATAAATAACATGTCTATACAGGTATCTCAACTATACAATGGAATTATAATACAAGGTCCGATAGAGTTGGACTAGCTTATTCTGGGGGTGCATCCACCGGG
The DNA here is from genome assembly GCA_016271365.2 of Neoceratodus forsteri. Lineage (NCBI taxonomy): Eukaryota > Metazoa > Chordata > Ceratodontiformes > Ceratodontidae > Neoceratodus > Neoceratodus forsteri. The sequence continues at coordinate 157,069,520 of CM057456.1, read as the reverse complement.
GGCATAAAGAAAGTCTGTGTCAGTGCTAAGACAGGATACAGTAAAGTAGGGTCTTGAGGGACCCCAAATCATAATATCTGGATGGGGGGGGGTCATAGGAGGTGGTGACGGAAAACGAACCAGAGCTATAGGATACAGCTGGGTAGCATACATCTCCTAAGTATGTAAGTGGGTCTAAATACAATCACAGGTTGCTGAGTTAAGGAGCAGGGATTTGAGGCTAGCTTTAAATAGGTTGAGACTATGAGTCGAGGAGATGGAGGACGGTAGGCTGCTTAGCCATGGGGGGCCAGGTAGCAGAAGGATCTTTGTCCAAGAGAGGTTCTATAGAGAGGAACTAGTAGAGTACAGTTAGCTGTGAGTCTTTAGGTCCGCCTATGGGGGTTGTGTGGATAAGTGGGTGTAAGCCTATGGGAGCTTGCTTTAGCTGTATCTGTTTGGCAAGGAGGCGGGTAAAGTATTTAAGCCTGCCTTGGAAATTTAGCCAGCCAGTCTGATTATAAAGCTCACATGTGTGTGTTAACTGGTCACATCCCGAGACTAGTCGGAAAGCTTTGTTAAGGGCTAGGTTGATGCTGTGTAGGGCAGTTTGATCCGCTGAGCCATAAATGATTATTCCATAGAATGTAAAATACTCAGACCCATTTTAAGAGCGCAATAAGACACACCAGAGATGTGCTTTAAACAGTCCTAACACACGGACAGGGGCATAAGGCACTTGACTTACAGCCTTGTGCCTTACTACACCCCTGGCTATGCATTAGATATGTCTAATGCATGCCCCCATGTGTCTTATTGATTACCTGTGTTGCCACACTGTATGTTTACTTGCACATTGTAATTCATTAGATACCTTACAAACTCTTGTATTTGAGACATTGATTCTAAAATCCTTAGTTCATCCTTCATGTAAACCTGTTTTGAGTTAAATTGTAGCTGAAGTTACAATCTGATACAAAGTAAGAGTGTCTTGTGTATTGCATCAGTTCTTATCAATCTGATTCTTTTGTGCATGTAAACAGGATTAGATATAGAACTGAGCATGCTCAGATGGGGCATGATCTTTCTTTTGACTTTTAGGCTTGTACATGTCTGCACAGAATTTTGATTCAAATGGCAAAAGGCAAAATTATCTGTATCTGACTGGCAGAGTGATTCCATCATACTTACGGCAATTTGTTTTAAATGCACAGGTAGAGCTTGTTCGCAGGCATGTGAATTCTACAAAACAAATGCTTCCATCTTCAACATTCTGTCTCTTCTCTCCATCTCAGCTGCTGCCCACTGAATTCTCTCTGTACATCAAAGGAGCAGGCAATAGTGCTAACACGATAGCCAGTGACCCCATGAAAAATATACTAATCAGCTGTTTGCAGTCAAACTGTTAAAAATGGAGACTTGAAAAAATGTTTTACCACAGCATTCAGTTCAACCTGATTAACTGTGGTTTTCAAAACTGGATGAATGAATTTGGTCAGAACACTGAGTTTACCTTAACTGTTTGGGTGCTATCACCCTACCAGCAGCTGATCATCTTATCGTGGACAGCTTTACAAAGCATAATGCATGACCAAGCATCAAGAGCATGACACACATAATAGTATTGAGCAATAACCTTCTCACATAAATAATCACACTCAGACAGAGCACATATTAAAATGATTTCATGCAATGACTGTGGGAATAAAATTGTGCAAATAAATGCATGTATACCATGGAAATGCAAATATATTTAGAAGATAAAAGCTGTTACTTTCACTGAAGACATAGCTATTTTGCAAATAACAGTTGATATCATATTACATGCACAGTAGCTATGTTTGCATAGTAGCCACAACTCTTGCTTTTCACATGAACTGGCTCTCTGCAAGCAGCACATGAAACGTGGCGCTGTCACTTAAACCATAAAAGTAAAAGGCTCAGCTTAGCATCTTTAATAAAGTGGAAGTAGAAATAAAAAAAACTGTAAAAAGATAATCATTTACATAACACAACACATTTTGTACATAGAAACATAGAATTTGATGGCAGATAAGGACTGCTTGGCCCATCCACTCTGCCCATTTCTCCCTACCAACACTATTACAGCAGTAAGTGCCTGATCTACAACTCTTTCTCCCTCCCCCTTTCCTTCCTACTATGGTTCCCTTGTGCTTATCCCATGCATTCTTGAACCCCACCACTGTTTTTGCCCCCACCACCTTCGCTGGAAGGCTGCTCCAGGAATCCACCACTCTTTCTGTGGAGAAGTATTTCCTCACATCTCTCCTAAATCTATCCTGTCCCAGTTTCATAGCATGTCCCCTTGTTCTTGAGCACCTTTTCTTGTGAAAAATACTTTCCCCCATACCTTATTTACCTTCATGAGGTAGTTAATGTTCTCTGTCATATCCCCCATTTCTGTTCCAGGGTTTACATATTGAGGTCCTTTAGTCTCTCCTTGTAGGGCTTTTGATGCATACCCTGCACCATTTTAGTTGCCCTCCTCTGGACTGCCTTCACTCTATGTCCTTCCAGAGATGTGGTCTCCAGAACTGAACACAATACTCTAGGTAGGGTCTCACCAGTGATCTATACAGAGGCAACACCACCTTCCTCTTTTTACTGGTGATACCCCTTCCTATTCACCCCAACATCCCACTCGCCCTCCCTACTGCTTTGTTGCATTGCCTGGCCACCTTTAGGTCATCTGATATGATTACCCCGGATCTCTTTACAGCTTGGTCATCAATACCACTCCACCCATTTTGTACTCTGCCCATGGGTTTCTGTGCCCTAAGTGCATTATTTTGCACTTTTTCCCATTGGTACCCCGCTGCCATACCCTTGAGCACTCCTCTAGTTTACTCAGGTCTCTGCTCATCCTTTCCACTCCCACCCCCGAGTGTCCACAATGTTGCAGATTTTAGTCTCATCTGCGAAGAGGCAGACCTTCCCTTCCAGCTTTTCTGCAATGTCACTTATAAAGGCATTAAAGAGAACCAGTCCCAGCACTGATGCCTGAGGCACCCCACTGGTCACCTTCCCTTCCTCTGAATGAACACAATTTACCACCACTCTCTGTTGCTTATCCCCTAACCAATTTCATATCCAGTTTACCGCCTTTGGATCCAATCCTAAGCTACTCAGTGTGCTTACTGGTCTCCTGTGTGGAACGGTGTAAAAAGCCTTACTAAGATGTAAGTAGGCCATGTCTACCGCTCCACCCTGATCTAAATCTGATGACCGTTCACTATTTTTCACTACTCAGGAACCATGATCTGAGAAAAAGAAAATAAACATTTTTAAATAAGAAAGAAAAATCAAACAAAACTTTAAATGGTCCTGAACTCAACTAGTCCATGAAAATAACACCATGAAGAAGAAAACCCAATTGTCCATTGTATACATAGGACATTCCATGGCTTGAGCACAGATTTGTACTCAGCCCTTGGAATATCTCATATGTATAATGGGAGTGATGAATAACAGTGCAGAATAAAAGTGTTATTTTTGCCTGTTGTTTTGCTGTGGTGGAAATAACATACTGTAGAGGATAATGGATGGGCAACAGTGAACAACAATGCTGTGGTCACTTCGAGAGGTTGTCTTGACAACCAAGTAAACCTCAAGAGGTTTACAGTTGTTGTACACTGTTGCCCATCCATTGTTTTTTACATTATGGCCTAGATATTCAAAGGAGATGCGCCTGGCGCAACTGTGTTGCACCAGTGCATCTTCAGAAGTGCACCCCAAGGCCATATTCAAATCCTAGAGATGTGCCACATATCTCCAACTGCTCTGAATTGCATCTATAATGAATGCTGATCATCCCCAGGGGGCGTGCTCATGAATATGTGGCACATCGGGATATTCAGCCAAGATGTGCGGAGCATCTGCCCACATATCTTGGAGATGTGCCACACAAAGTTAGGCATGGAAGAAACATGCCTAACTCATAGCCATCCACAGGTGGGCTGCTGTACTGCACAGCGCAGCACAGCAGCTGCCAGCCCCTAGGTGGCTACCCTCCATCCCCAATCATAAAGTAATATAGCACAACACAGTTATCCCTGGTAGTCTAGTGACCCCCTCCCATCCCCGAATGTAAAGAAACGTAAACCCCCTCTGTCCCCAGTAGTCTAGTGGCCCCTCTCCCATCCCCGACCACAATCAACCCCAGAGAAATAATAAAATAATACCCTAGTAGTCTAGTGGTACCCCCCCATCCCCGATACCTGACTGTGCCAAAATAATTATGTTTTCCTTTTACTGGTGGGCTAATGGCCCCCTCCCATCCCCATACCCCAATCATGCCGAAATACTTAATTTTCCCTTATGCTGTAGCCTAGTGTCCCCCCCCCTTCCCCATACCCTGATTGTGCCAAAATAATTATTTTTTCTTTCCCTGGTAGTCTAGTGGCTCCCACCCACACTCAGCACCACATTCCACCCTGCTCCTCCATCCCATAAGTGGCAAGGAGTTGGTGGACAGCACAGCCCACCCGCATGCCACTATGGCTGCCCACTGACTGAACTGTCATGAATGACAGTGTACTGTACCTACTACAATCCTATTGGTTGACACTGTTGATCAATGGGCTTGCAGTGTGTACTGTAAGCTGTCATTCACAACTTTAGTTGTGAATGACAGCTTACAGTACACACTGCAAGCCCATTGGTTGATAGTGGAACCAATAGATTGTGGTAGGTACAGTACACCGTCATTCATGACAGTTCAGTCGGCAGGCAGCTGTGGTGGCATGCGGTGAGCTGTGCTGCCAGCCAACTTCTTGACACTGATGGGATGGGGAGCAGGTGGGATGTGGGTGCTGAGGGTGGGGGGTGGGGCCACTCAGACTACCAGGGAATGAAAATGTATTTTTTTTGGTATGATTGGGGTACAGGGAAGGGAGGGGTCCATTAGACTACCAGGGTAAGGGAAAATTAAGTATTTCAGCACGATCAGGATGTGGTGATGAGAGGGGGGCCACTAGCCCACCAGGGAAAGGAAAACATAATTATTTCAGCATGACTGGGTATAGAGGATGAGGGGGTACCACTAGACTATCAGAGAATTATTTCATTATTTCTCTGGGGACGATCGAGGTACAGAGAAGGGAGGTGGACCACTAGTCTACCAGGAACTATTGCCTGATATCCTACTTCTCTGCAGAGGACATGCAAATGTGGCCATAATGACATGCAAATGGCCCCATTTGTGTCTTGCATGGCTAATGGATCCATTTGCATGTTTTGGTCTGAATATCTGGAATTTGCGCTCAGCGCATCTGCAAGATGTGCTACACATCCCCATTCCAGGTATTCAGACCTAACAGGGGGATGCACTGGTGCATTGTCAGTGGCCCCCATTTGTGCCACAGGCATTTTTTGCTATATTCAGATGAAATGTGTGATTGCACATCTCATTTGAATATGGCAATTTTGCGCTCCTACATATCTCAGTTGCACGGGGCAACCACATGTGCCCTTTCTGGGTGCATTTTAAATATCTGGGCCCATATAGGCAACAGTGAAACAACAATGGAGCACTTTGATTGAGTGCTACTCCGTTCCCTGCTCACACAGACACAGCTCTCATGGTACTTCTGTTTGAACAGTGGTGCTGCGACTGGAGGCAACAGCATGCATCAGCATTTGATATTATTGTACCATCGTAGTGACGTTCTCAAGAGAGTACAACAACCTCTTGACGTCATGACGATGGTACAACAACATGGATTCTGCCGATTTCCATACGAAACAGCAGTCTCCCATGCACTATATGTTGTTTCCACTTTATAAAATGGGTAGACAAAATTTTGCATCTTGATTGATTGTTACCTATGCATTAGATCTGTTTAATGCACAGGTAAAAACAAGTACTTTGGAACTGGACACTGTACAACAAAAATCAATGTGCCATTAGAACTCTGATTTTGAAAAAGCCACCATTTCCCCCCCTTTACGTCACGAGAAAATCTTCAACCACATCACAACTCCCTATCACTTGGTGGCAATTAGTAAACAAACAAAAAGAAAACAGGAACTAAGTAGGCCAAACTAAATGAAAGCATACTTTTGTGCCACATGTTGAGATTTTTAACTTTTACTTTCTAGCCACTGCAATCTGTGTCTTCAGTCCACCTGCTCAGACGCCCGCCCCCTCATATTCTCTCTCTCTCTCTCACTGTCTCTCTCTCGCTCATGTTATCCATTTTCACCCTTCTGCTTGTCCACCGTCTAGCAATTCTTACACCGAAATCCAATAAAGAACACACCTTAGCTGATTGCCACCAGACGTGCTCAGCTAGACATCATAACGGACACTCGTAGTAATCCCATAACTTCTGCCTGATACCATAACTGCATTCCTCCCACCTGCCTACACCATCATGACCTAATCAGTCACAAAGCACCATTAGAAAAAAAAAGCATTAAAAAAATGCAGGTACAGGAAGGACTACAAACACTTCCAATAATATTCCTTACATTATGCTTAATGCCTCTTGGTACATCCCACTGTAGATCTGTCTGACCAGTCACCACAGCGTCTCTCTCTCTCTCTCTCTGTCTTAACATCCAGCTCTCTCTATCTCACTATTGTGGGGAGAAAAAACACTTACCAATATTCTTTTTGTTTTGTGAACTGCCCACATTTGGTAAGTGTAGCGATCTGGTCCCGATCTGGTTGGTGGGGGCAGGTTGAGGAAACCATGACAACCACCTAGAACTAAGGCCAGTAGGCCAAAACTACTTAGGGCATTAAAAAAAACACAGGCAGAGTAACTATTTTACATCAAAATACATCAAACAGCTTATTATTTTACTTTCTAACCCTATTCATTTTCATTTTTACATGTATGTAAAATAAACTGCTCCATTTTATAAGCACAATAAGACACTCTGGGGGTGTGCATTAGACATTTTTAATGCATGGCCAGTGCCCCTGACTGTATGTTAGACATGTCTAATGCACACCCCCTCATATCTTATTGCTTACACAGTTCATTTTGTTTCCACTACAGGCTTGTCATAATGGCAAGACAGAACCCATGGTATAAACAGGATATTCCATAGAGCATCCAAGAATAAGGTATTTATTCATTCTGAAATGTTGCCAACAATGCAACCTAGCTCTTCTGGCTTCACTTAGCTCAGCCACTTGTTGCTAGGCAGCATGGTTGGCAACATTCCAGACTGGATAAAACCCTTATGCCTGTGTGCCCTATGGAATGTCCACAACTCATTTTCATGTGTGACAGGCCTGAAGTGGAAATAATTCATTTATTTCAATCTCAGGTGGGTCATCAGCATTTATTTCCACTTCAGGTTGGCCACAAAGGAGCTCTTAACCAAAATAGGAGAACTGCTTGTACAATGCCTGATGCCATCACAGTGACAACTGCTGCAGTTAAAAACAGCAGTAGGATCAAACACAAAGAGTATAGTCTTTATTGAAATAACTTTTCTATGGAAAATGGCCTTTTTGGAGAATTAAGTTAGTTGGAATTTGACTGGATTTTACTGTAATTTATTATGTTTTTATGATGTATTTTATGGTGTGTTTTTATGTTCGTATGGATATTTGAATTTATGTCATTAATCTGTTCAGCGTTTTGATATTTTGAAAGGCGCTATATAAATAAAATTATTATTATTTATTATTATTAACTAAGCTTGCTAGAGAGGCACTCTCATTGTATAAACGACCTATACCATGGGCTGGCTAAAAATATCACATTTATTTTTATCTGCAGAGTTCGACTTCTACAGACCTCACTCATGGCTCTACTACTCGTGAGGTCACAGAGGTCAGAACCTGCAGATTTATTTATTTATTTATTTATTTATTTATTTATTTATAGCATTTTGATAACTGGGTGAATCCACCGAGACCAGAGGTCCTTTTTTCAGGAGCGGCCCGGAATTAGTTACATACATTTACATAACACTGCAAGTAATAACACAGCAAGTATGGTACAGTAAATTACATATGGTTATATAATACAGCATGTGTAACACAGTGTATACAGCAAACCAGAAGTAGGAGGAACAACCTAGAGCATGAAATACATAGTTCAACAATGTCACAGTGAGCATTAGTTACAACAAGATGTAAGCAGGATTGGAGGGGAAAAAAGGACAGATTGCTCAAGAGGACATCCTAACTGTGGATGAAGACATATTTCGTGATCAATTATATTTAGCCAAATAGGAATACATTAGTGGAGAGGGTAGGGGTTCAACGATAGCAGTTGCAGTGACAGCATTCTAATATGTACACCTTTAGTGCAGCTTTAAAACCTTCAAGCGAGGTGCAGGTGGTCAGATTCTCCGGTAGTACCAGAAGTAGGGAACTTAATATCTAAAGGATCTTTTACCAAAGTTGGTGCGGACCAGGGGAATTTCGAGTAGGATGCTGTTTGTGGAGAAAAGGTTTTATTGTGAGACCATGGGATTCAGCATGCCTACCAAGTTGGGTGGGGTGTAGACATTGGAGAGCTTATATGCGAGACAGACTAGAGGTTATAAGAGTTTGAATTCCAGGGTGGGCCAATTTAAGTCAGCAAGGACCTCACAGTGGTGTCTTCGGGGTGGATAACAGGTTGCAAAGCAACAAATCTTGTTGTAGAACACAGACAGCCTACAACTTTCACTTTCCTTAAGGAAGCGTAGGAGTGGGGCACTGTACAGAAGGGTAGGGATCAATGTGCTCTTAGCTATGGCAACTCTAGATTCATTAGAAAAGGAGTTTCCAAGCCTGCAGAGAAGGCCAAGTTTACAGTGTATGGTCTTGGTTACATGCTCCACATGTGGCTTAAAGGACATGTCCTGATCTAGGTAGACACCTAGGTATTTAACTCTGTTGACGACTTCTATTTGTGACCCTGTTGCAGAGAAGAGCAGGAGCAGGTGTTGTCTGTGCTCATCCAAGTGACTGGATCCAAAAAGAACAGCCTTAGTCTTTTTGGCATTTAAGACAAGCAAATTGGAAGCAAACCAGCTGTCCAGGGAGTTAAGACTGTCAGCTAGTCTTTCAGCTATGGCACTTGGTTTGGGATCACTCCAGTAGACAACAGTGTTGTCCGCATATAGGATAATGTTCCCTGTGCCACAGTTTAGTCCAACATCATTGATAAAGAGCATAAACAGCAGTAGGCCTAAGACTGAGCCTTGGGGTACTCCATCAGTAACCGAATGGCGGCTGGAGTGTGCCTCTTGCCACTTTACCTTCTGTGACCTGTTCAAAAGATAACTTGTGAACCAGGTATATGATAGTGTGTTGAGACCAAGGAGCTGGAGCTTGCCAAGGAGCAGCCCATGACTGACCAAATTAAATGCTTTTGACAGGTCTATGAATATTGCCCCAGTGGGTGAGTCATTATCCAGTGCACACAGGGTGTCGTTTGTGAATTTGATCAAGGCTGTGTCAGTGCCATGACACTTACAGATGCCATGTTGGTTATCTGCAAGAAGGTGGTGATGCTCCAGGTAATCTTGCAGCTGGTTGCAAACAAGCCTCTCCTGGACCTTTGCTAGAGGGTAGAGAATGGATATTGGCCTATAGGTCTCTGTGATGCCTCATGGCCTAGTCTTGTGGACCGGGATCACTACAGCCACCTTCCACTTCTGAGGGACACACCCTTCCATGAGGGATCTGTTGATAAGCATATTGACAGGCAGGGCGATTATAGAGGCAGCGCCCTAAGTAATCATGGCTCAGGTTGGTCAAAACCAGGGGAAGAGTTCAACTTTCTAGGCCTCAGTAGTGGGAGCACTTCCGACATTTTGACCAATTTAAGATGCAATTGGGGGTGATAAGAGTAATCTATAGAGGTTGCCTGCGCTGTGGGAGGGGGGAGCAGGAGTTATGGGTTTGTACACATTCAGGTTCATGAAGAAAGCATTAAAGGCTTCAGCAAACTGTGGAAGGGTCATCCAACAGCTGGCCATTGATCAAAACAGCACCATTTTGGGCACCCATGCTACCTTTCAGGAGCGCATTAATGTGACCCCAGAAATTCTTGGGATCACGTAGATGATGTAATAAATGTAATATTTTCAGTCAGCCCGTGGCATATACTGTACTGGATGAAGCTCTTGCTGCTGACAGCTGGGCAAGCTGTTTGTTGTCAGTAAAGGTCACCCAGCTATAGCATTATGTTCTGTTTGAAAGTTTCATGATATGAGTGTTGTCTTGATTTGATATAGGGCCTGTTTAAATATAATATCTTCTGACTGCTTACACTGACAGGTAAGCTTTGTGCCTTATTTAAAGACATTTTTTTATTGACTTTCAGACCTGAGGGACCTTGCACCTCTACCTTTTCCTTTCTTGTAAACAGTACTGTTGCTTGTTCCCAGGTGAATGTAAATGCTGGCACAAATTAGACAAAGAATCAGATTTCTGTAGCTAAACTGGAAGAAGAAAGGATTATATCAGCATATAAACAAGACAAAGTTTTTGGAGTTTTAGACCTCTGTGACCTAATCAACAAAATAGTGTACCTATCATCTTGGGTCAGGGTCTCTTGCACGCCTCAAAAATCAAACAGCTCAAAGGAGCGGATAATACTTTTTCATCTTGAGCCCCAAGTACTCGAAGCACAGTACCTGACTCTGGCAAAGTTCTAAATAATGTATTGCAGGTCACACATATTTTGGGGACAACCTAAATAAACCTTATAGTTGTATAGCTCTTGCCCTTTGGCCTTGCTGTTTGTATGTACCTGTACATATCTTGATTTTAGTATCTTGGAAGATGCCTGTGCACATTCGTTTAGTTTATATTGTTTCTTCTTTACATGTTACATCTTGCTACTATGCTGATCTTCCTGTTTGGCTGTCTTTGCACCTCATGTTTCTCTGCCTTTGACTACAAACTGTTTCTCATATGCCTACATTCCTCCTCTAGGATCTATATTCTGCTATAAGACCAGTTTTCAGTTTATGTTTTACTGCCACCTGTATTGTCTGTCTAATGGCTGTATACCCTTCGTGATCATTTCCTGCCTAGCTCCCAGACCCTCTTGTAAACTATGGGCTACTCCTATACAAGGTCATCCCATTCTGGGAAACTTTAAATAAAATATTTGCTCCTTAAAGCAACCTGGGCCTTGGTACACAGCACAGTGTCCCATGCATGGAGAGAAAAAAAAGATGATTAAATATGAAGATATGCAGAGACAAGGCAAATGTGACATTTTTTTTAGAAATAGTCCCTGTTCTCCTTGATGCAACATGACTACTTATAAACAACTTCCAGGCAACTCTGAATATGCTACCAATAACTGTGTTCCCCAATGAACTGCAGAGGGAAGCTATTCGAGGAACCTTGTGCAGATTACAACTCTGTACCTAGGATGCAGTTTTAGTGCAACACAGTTTCCTTAACTCAAGTTAACAGCAGTGTGAATGAACACTGTGCTTTAACTCGTTTTAAGGGCAGCACGCACAAGCCTCTGCAGTAGAAATTAGGCTCACACAGAGCAGAAATACAAATGTGTTACTAAGTTTCTAGTAAGCTACGAAAAATGAAAGTCAATATTGATCCAGGGGTAAGGAGCATGCAGAAGAAATCGTTGGTACCGCTTGAAAAAACACATTCATGAAAAGAACGCATATGGAGTGCACATGAGAACAGCAGAGTAAGCAAAACAATGGGCTTTATTTCACAATGATGCAGTCAGTGTACTGTACTGTGCTATACCAGCTAAACCCTGTGCTTCACTGATAACCCACTTTGTCAGGGGGCGGGGCTTACACACACAACCAGTCTTTGTACAGCATGTTATACCAGTTAAAGGTTTTTAAAACGTTTGGGAAAGTGTTACCATATCACTACACATTACTTTAAGACTTTGGTATAAAAAGACTGTGTGTAACAACGAAGCAGTGATCTGTGAAGTGCTGGGGTTAGACTAGTGCTCATCCATGAATCTATGTAAAATAGATCACTTTGCTTTGCTTACGATGCCATTCCTGTGTACACTCCTTTTATGTTCTTTCCATAAATACACTGGTCACCTTTTGACAGTCTCTGTTGCCATCCCGGTTGTGCTCCTCCCAGTATGCAACATGTGCCTGCAGTGCCTTGTGATGGTGCTGCAATGGTGCTTGGGGACTCACTCGGGACAGCATGGTGTCAGTGCACAGTATGGACACTGTTAGCACAGTGCTTTAAATATTTATTGACATTTTTTAAAAACATTTACACAGTGAATACAAGGCCTAAGATGAATGCTTCAGCAACATGAAAGACAAGCAATACTGATTTCCAAACACTGAACATTTCTAAGCCAACAATGGGGTCCATTCTTGTCATGGTATGGGAAATAATCTGAAATTTAAACACATGGTCAAGACTGAGGCTTGATTTCGAGTTTAGAGGAAAAAGAAAAAGATTTGCTATGCTGGTAGATAGTGTGAACAAATAAAGAGTACCACCCGCCTCCCCAGGTTTTTAGACTTTTGAATCCTTGCGCTGTACAAGAGATCATTAATAATGTAGTGAAATTAAGAGCAATAACAAAATAGTTTTCATGGTACTGTCTGTGAAGGAAAGGGATTTGCATAGGACATTAGAGCAGAGTATAAGAGATGAGACTGTGTGGGTGCAGGCTAATTAAATGTAAAGCATTACCCATATTTCAAAGGCATACTCCAGTAAATATCTGAGCACGATAACATCAATGTGGGCTTGCAGAGCAGTAGATCATGGTCTGAAACCACATGAAATGATTCCATTAAAAATATGTTGTTTTTCTCCTGATTACATTTTCATTCAAAACACAAACTCTGCATTGTTAAATAACAGTTGTAGCTCTCGCTGACAAAAATACTTGATTGATAACTTTCCTAAAACATAAAGGGCCAGATATTCCAAGCTTTGCGCTTGGCGCAATGTTTGTACTTGCACTGCATGTGTATTTGCACCTGTTTCCCATAGATATTCTAAGATATAGCACTGTGCTAATGGAATAGTACAGCACAATAGTGCTATGCAAATACCACCTATAATAAGAAGATCTTAATCTGGGGCGAACTCCAGAGACAGGGAGAGGCATAACAGAACATGCACACACAGCCTGCTGAAAAAAAAAATGGCTCACGTGATGTACTTGATGCAGCTGGTTGTGCAGGGTGAGGAGAGGGCCAACACCCTCCAGGCCCAGGCATAGGCAATATGCTGCAAACAGACAGTACTGTCCACTTGTCACATTCAAAGTCCTCAGTGATGAACAAATTGTGGGCCGGTATAGGCTCAACAGGTTCCTGATCATTTAGCTGCATGAGCTCCTGCATGACTAGCTCCAGACAGACACATAACGCAGCCATGCAATGCCCACAGAACTCAGGGTGACAGTGGCACTGTGCTTCCTGGCCACCGGAATATTCCCGATACAGTCTGCCACCTTGCAGCTGTTGGGACAGTTCCTAGATGCTCTGCTGTCCCATGCTGGGGAGTTCATCATATTCCCCACAACACCAGCAGAGTGAACAGCAACCATGCAGCAGTTTTATTGAGATGCATACCTACCATCAGTACCAGGTCAAGATGTCATTGCAAGAAGAGAGTGGCAAAAACCATGCTGCACAAATCGTGAAACCATGTACAGCGACAGGGGTATTATAGCATTAAGGAATTACTACTATCCCTGTCGTTGTATGCTGAGATGGGAAAAGGGTGAAGTAGCTGCAGGTGTGGTATCTGGCTGAACTGTTTCCATGGTGGAGTGGCTAAGACACTAGCACCTGGAGTGGAGGAAACCTGGGGACCAGGGTTTAGTTCCCAGTCTCCCGGTTTTGGATCTTTTTTTTATTTAAAAAAAAATTTCCCCCTTCCTGAGTTTCTCCCTGTCCCCATGGTCCATAACCTCTTAGAGTTGATTATAATAAGTTCAGGGGGTGTGGAGGACCGAGCGCCCCACAAAACAAATAAGTCCGTATGTTGCCCTGTTAGTGTGTATGGCATTACAGCATTTTCTGCCAGTCTGTGTTTTCACCAACCTTTTATTTGTTTTCAGTATTTTGATTGCAGCATTGTGTGCCCCCTGTGCCCTACCAGCTGTACTTGGTGCCACTGACTGCACCCAGATTGCCATCTGGGCACCCACTGGTAATGAAGTAGAGGCCTATGTGAATAGGAAGGGGTACCACTCCATCAACTGTCAGGTGGTGTGTGATGCAACAGGGTGCATCATCAGTGTCCTGGCTTGGTTCCCAGGCAGTGCCCATGATGACTTCATCTGGCACAACTCCATCCTGTTTCAGAGGTTCAAAGGTTGGGACATCCCTAGTGGGCACTTTTTCAGTGAGTGTACCCCAAATGCCTCCCCTCCACCCATGTTGAACATGATGACAGTAAGCCATGCCCTTTACCTACACAAAGACAGTACATATCCCCTGCATCCCTCAATCCTAACACCTGTCCTATGAACAGCATCCATTGCAAAGGAAAGGCACAATGCGGCACACATCACTACATGCAACATCATCGAGTATGTCTTTGGAATGCTTAAGATGTGTTTCAGGTGCCTTGATGGTTCCACTGGTGCCCTACAGTACTACCCTCATAAGGCCTGTGACATATTTTATGCTAGCATATTCTGTGGCATATGGTGGTCTGGAAGACAGCAGAGAGAGAGGGGACATGATTGGGACTTTCAAGTACTTGAAAGGGATAAATAAAGTGGATAAGGAGAGACTCTTTAAGCTGAGTGGAAACCATAACACAAGGGGGCACAGTCTTAAGCTGGGGGGTGGGAGGTTTAGGAGGGAGGGAGGTCAGGAAGCATTTCTTCACAGAGAGGGTGGTGGACACTTGGAATGCACTGCCAGAAGAGGTGATCTTGTTAAAGATAGTGGGCAGCTTCAAGAGAGTTCGGAATAGGCATAGGGGAAGGTAAGGATCATGGGTAGGAAGGATGGGAGGTGTGGGGAGGGGGGCAGGGACAGTAGCTCAAACTGTGTACCCTGCAATATGAGCAGACTAGATAGACCAAATTACCTTCCTCTCCACCTGGCTTCTTCGTCTGTTTGTGTATTCCTTTTTTTTTTTTTTTTTTTGTAAATATATTTTTTATTAAGTATTTTCAACTTTACATAGTCACAGTTCCATCCATCATTAAAAAGTAGCTTTAAGAGTATGTGACAAAGGTATATTTCATATAACAATACATCACTAGCGGTAATATCTTCACAGTATTAAAGTCAGAGCAATATTTCATTCATTCAAGATATATTATTGTCTCAGCCTGGGCCTTCTTTGGGGCCTCCCATTCCCTTTTCCCTAACGTTCCATGAGTTACATGAAACCCCATACCTCCCTCTTATGTGCAGTGGAACCAAGCCTGTGGGTAAACATCCATAGATGTTGTTATCCTCATGAGGATAGGTGGGAACGCCCAAGGGAACCTGAGGGTGAGGGTCCCTCCACCCTAAGGGACAAAGTCAGGGTCTTTGGTCATGGTATATAGGCTCCACCTGTTCCATTTCATTGAACAGAGTGCTGCTTTGTCATGCAGGGAATAAGTAATCCTTTCTGCTCTGTAGATACCATTTACTATGGCTCTCCAAGATTCTATTGAGAGTACCATGCTGGTAAGCCAGCATTTAGTTATTGCCTTTTTTGCAGCAAGCAATAGTATTCCCAACAGGGGTCCACTGTATGGGCCTCTTAATTCTCGAGGGAAGACATGTAACAGAAAAAATTCCCCTGTCCAAGGGATCCCAAGGCCCCAGATTTCCTCCAACTCTCTCTCTGGAGGGCCCCATGAATGGTTGCAATTTCGGGTACAGCCAAAACACATGTGAATGGTGGGCAACCACCTCGCTGCAGAGGCACCAACAGGAACCTGATGCAGCACCACTGAAGTGTGAGGTAATGGCCGGGGTGCGAAAGTACCTTATGAGAAGATGCCAGGAAAATAGGCACCAAACTTGTGAGTAGATTTGTCTGGAGGATGTATAACAGATGGAACCCCATGTTTACCTGATAAGGTGGAGCTCCAGTTCTGAATTCCACCTCTCCATAGTTAAGTGAGTATTTTCCCCCGAAGTTTCCATCAGTGATTTATATAGAGTCGCAATGGCGTGTGGTAGGTCACTAGTTCAAAGTACCTGCAGTAGTAATTTTATCAGGTGTGGGTATCCCTCCGGGTTGCACACCACAGTTGGGAGGGAATTGTAATAATGATGTATTTGTAGATATTGGAAGAAATCTGAGTGTCGCAGGTTAAATTCCTGTTGGATCTCGGCGAATGTCCTAAACTGTGGTCCCTTGAGGAACTGTGTCAGGTTAGTAAGGTGTAAATGCCTCCAGTTACTAAAGGAGTGATTGGGCCGCCCAGGGAGGAAGTTTTCTAACAGACCTATTGGAGGTAATAAAACTAGGTATGGGGAGAGCTGCAGGGATTTATAGATAGTGTGCCAAGCTCGGATTTGGTGGAGAATCCAGGGGTTCATACTGCATGGTTTTGGGGAGGGGGGGTTCGGTAGAACAGGGCTTGTTCCCATTCAGGGTTAGGTATTATTTCCTCTTCTATTTCTCTCCATCGAGCAAAGGTTTCAGTCATGCATCGTCAAATCAGGAACATTATATGGGAGGCCCAGCTATATAATTTAAGATTGGGGAGTGCCAGCCCTCCCTGGGACCTGGGACGGGTGAGAGTTTTGAGTCTAACTCTGGGATGCTTGCCAGCCCATATAAATTTGGAAATTGCAGTGTTCCATGTTCAGAATAGTTTCATTGGCAGGTGAATGGGAATATTTTCAAAGAGATATAGGGCCCTCGGGAGCACCACCATCCTTATCACATCTACGCTTTGTATAAGGCTCAAAGGAAGGAGATCTCATCTCTCTAGGTCCTGCTTCATCTGCGTCAGGATGGGGGTCATAATTATAGCATATAGCATCCTCCGATTTATGGGCCCGGAAGATGCCAAGGTATTTTAATTTGTCTAGCTTCCATCGGAAGGGATATCTTTCCCTAATCCACCCTGGGGGGTCAAAATGGAAGACAAGGGCATTGGTTTTGCTAGTATTCATCCTATATCCTGAGCATGTCCCAAATTCCTCTAGAATGCAGAATACTGCTGGGACAGACTCCACAGGGTTAAAGAAAAAAGAAGGACATCGTCCGTGTATAAAGCTATACGGTGATCTGTGTCTGCCATCCTCACACCTGTCACCCCCGGGGCCATCCATATTACTTGCGCCAGTGGTTCAGTAAAGATAGCAAAGTGGCCCGGGGACAGGGGGCATCCCTGCCTCGTGCCTCTGCTCAGGGAGAAATAGTTTGAAAGGTGCCCGGATACCTTTACGCTCGCCTGCAGGGAGGAGTATATAGCCCGAATGATGGCTATAAAGAAAGGGGGGGGGGAAGCCCATCTTATGCATGGTGGAGAAGAGAAAAGGCCAGGATATACAATCTAATGCCTTCTCAGCATCTAGGCTGAGAAGGGTGTTTGTAATTACACTGGATTGCATCTCCTGGACCAGATGTTGGACTCTGCGCGTGTTGTCTGTAGTGGATCTAGCACTCACAAAGCCCATCTGGTCCAGGTTGATCAAGGTTGGTAGGACTGCATCTAGCCTCTGGGCTAAAATAGATGTAAAGCACTTGTAGTCTGTGTTACGAACCAATATGGGCCTATACAAGCTGCACTGGAGAGGGTCCTTTCGGATTTAAGAGTAAGGGAGATTGTCGACAGTCCCAGTTGGGGCATAGCCCTCCAAGCATTAATTCTTAGAAGGCACTTAGCAGAAGGAACTCTCAGACTGGGTCATGCTTTTATAGAATTCTGCCCCATACCCATTAGACCCAGGGGCCTTCTGTGTTTTTGATCTGGCTATAGCTGCAGCCAGTTCTAGAGGGGTAATGGGGGCTATAAGGGAAGTCTGTTGGTCTTCAGAAAGCTTGGGCAGGTCAAGTTTGGCCAGAAAGGTGTTGATTTGGTTAGGATCCGTCTGTTGTTCAGGAGTGTGGAGCTCTTTATAGTATTGGATAAAGGTTTGGGTAATGTCCTTAACTTTAGTTAAATGATTACCCATGTTTGGGTCCTTAATGGCCGCGATCGTAGACAACTTGTGTTGCCTACATAGACGGTAAGCCAATAAGCGGGAGGGCCTTGGGCCTATCTCATCATATTTCTGTTTTAAAAATGCTAGAGCCATTTCTACCTGCTTGGTGCATATGTCATCCAGTTCTTTTTTAACTTGTCTAAGCTGGCCCACAATCGAGGTGTCGCCCTACTGATGAGCAAGTTGGAGGAACTGCAGTGTCTGCTCGAGCCGTCTCTGCTTATCTTGCCTTGCTTTGGTAAGCATGGCTGTATGTTTTATTAAGTGCCCCCAGAGGACCACTTTCAGGGTATCCCATCTAATAGCCACCGAAGTGTCTGGGTCAGAATTGTCCCCAGTGATATCCTCTATCTTTTCCCTAAGGAATTCCCAGAAGGGTTCGCTCTTGAGATGTGTCGGGTTAAACCTCCATCTAGTGCAGTGTCTCTCTGCCCCCAAGACCCAGGTGGTCATCACTGGAGCATGATCAACGTGTGCTATGGCACCCATTTTGGCATCCATCAATTTATCTAAGTTTTCATTTTGTGTGTAACAATGATCTATGTGGGTATAGGTGCCATGAACTGCCGAGTAGTATGTGTGTCCCCTGGCCCCAGGGCGCAGAGACTGCCGCACATCCAGCCAGCCTATTTCTCAAACGAATCACCTGAAAAATTTGTGGGAGGTGGTCTGTTTGCCTCTTTGAGCCCTTGTGGTATCCAGGGAGGGGTTAGGTGCAATGTTAAAATCACCTGCTAGCAGTAGGACCTCCTTGGTCATAGCGACCACCTTATCAAGTAGGTATTTAATGGTTGGTGTGTTTGCCCCTGGTGGGAGGTACAGGTTCACCAGTGTTACCTCCTGTTCCTGCAGCCACTCCTGTGCAATTATTAACCTACCTTCTGGGTCTTCCCACTCCTTTACCAATCGAAATGGGGTATGAGTTGAGGTCAGTATGGCGACTCCTCACCTCCTGCCCCCACTCCCCATTGCTGAAGAGAAAACCTTGGAGAAACCTTTCCCCTTTAATTTTCCATGCTCTGCATGTATCATATGTGTTTCTTGCATATACACTACCTCTGCTTTGGTTATTTTCAGGAGCGTAATTACCCTGGACCTCTTAATCTGCTTCCCCAGGCCGTTGACATTCAAAGAACACAGTTATATGCTGGTTATTCATTCTTGAAACAATTTGAAATGGAGTACTTAAAACCACCAGTTACTGTGCAATTTATCAAAACCTCTGTCAGACATAGTAGGAACTTGTGACCATCAACCAACTGCGTAGAGGAAGTCCCCTTTGAGTTTATAAACTAGTACTTATGTACAGCCGGTGCCATTTGGCAACTAACTTGGTTTACAACTGGAAAAAGAACCTGGCCACTAACTCAGTGACCAATAGAAGAACCTAAAAGGGAGCAAGTCTCCCAGGTCCGATGGGACCATGTAAATGTTTGGGCCAACTGGGCCAACATAACCAGACTGGTCATCTATTGGGACATGAAACTTCCATCAAAATGGTCATACATCATGATCTTGGTGTGTGTCCAAGACACACACCTGTGCTTCCATTAGTGTTGGAAGCGTTAGACACTTCAGGTGTCAGTGAGAGAGAGGGGGAGAGCACAAGAAGGGGAAGGGAAGGGTAAGAAGGGAAAAAATAGGGTGCGAGTGTTAGGGACATCACTTGCACTCCTGTACCTCCCTATTGGTTCATCGCAGAGATTAGAGAGGGCTATGGATTTGGTTAGTTGATTGAGGAGAGTAGCCCTTCAGCTCAACCAAATATGTAGGCTTCATGGCAGGTTTAACTCCTGTATCATCCAGTGAAAAAAAAGGGGGGGGCAGGGAGGAGGGTGCATATTAGCCCCTGTCTTTCCCTGAGTAGGGTGACCACCTGTTGTTCGTGGAGCTTGGTGCCCCGTACCCCTCCCCCTAAGTTAAACTCAGCATGAACTATAATAATATTAGCCAAGTTTGCCTCAATCCCATCCCTCCCCAAACCCCCAGGTGAGTTAGTTATTAGTAAGTAGATAATAAAAACCTCTGTCCCAGTCAGGTAAGGAAAGTACGGGCCCCTGACTTCGCTACTCCAGGTCTGAAGGGATGTTAGAACATAAACTGGGTAGGCTGGGGCCTAAGGAAAGGTTTACAGAAGGGGCTGTAACTGGAGGAGGTCATTTCATTCACATTGGTCGGGGGGGGGATGGACCAAAGCATTCAGCATCAGTACAGCTTCTTTAAATTTTGAACACTAAGCTTTGAGTTTGTTAATAGAAAAGGAAAAGAGAAACTTAGTAAGACTGGGACTTATCTGTACATGTGATGCATGATACGGATGTCCCGGGAAGTCCAAGTTCAATGTTCGGAGAAGATGAAGATGTTTTTGGATAAGTCTAGTACCCCTCATATGACAAAGGCCTGTCAGTCCTCGGCCTGTGGACCAGGGAAGTCCCAGATACAGAACAAAGCCTCTCCTTTCACGGTTTCAGTCCTTCAGCCTTCAACGCGGAGATCCTCTGCCAGCTGTCTTCATGGGGACATGTCCAGAGGGAGGTTCTGTGGTTGACGACGGAGGGTGCTAGCAATTTGCTGGATTGCTTCATTCCCTTGCCATCTACGTGCTTCCCTACTCCCCGCGCTCCATACACGCTCAGACAACTTGGGATCCTATGGATGGCTTCTGGCCGGAGAGGCCCCTGTAGCAATCTCTCACACTCCTGTTCTTAAGTTCAGATATAGCATCTGCTGCCAATTCAAAAGACTGGGCCCCTTCTGGGAAATGGATTACCAGCCTAGCAGGGTAGGGGGTACGAAATTGAAGCCCCGCCGTTTTGAGGGCCCGCATGACAGGTATGTACTGCTTTCACCTGTTCATAACCTTGGGGGCATAATCGTTTTCTAGGTACAACCCCTGCGATTGGAAAAATACTACCCCTTGTTTCCGGGCCACATGTAAAATTGCCTATTTTTCTTGAAAGCGGAGGAACCGTGCTAGGATGGTATGTGGGTGGGCTCCCTGCACAAGCTTTGGGCCTAGAGTATGATGAGCTCTCTCTAGCTCAAGGGTGAGAGTCTCTGGTAGCTGTATGGCTTCCTGGATGAGCTGTTTAATAGATTTCAGCATATTGGGACCCTCTACTCCCTCCGGAACCCTTGATATGCGGATATTGTTCCGCCTGCTACGGCTCTGTGCTAGTGGTGGGCGAAGTGGGCTCAATCCGTTCCGTGAAGCGATTCACAGAGCAAAGGCAGATTCGTTGAGTGCTCCGCAATGCAAAGTGGAGTACTTCGCATTATAATGAGGAAAGCAAAGTCCATTTGAAACAATGACTTCGCGTTACTCCGCCTCCCCAGGCCACTACTCTGCCAATTTTAAGGCGAAGTGCATTACGGGCAGTGTACTTCACCTCACTTCGCCTTATTTTTGAGCTCCAAAGGTGAATTTTATAGTGATTCATGGGATTTCAGGTCACATGGGCTCTGTATTGATCTGCACAGCCTCAGTTCGGGGTAGTATGAGTAGGAAGGAGTAGGAGACAATGTGCTCTGATAGCTGTCTGTGATAGGAATCTTGTAAAAGCTGTTCAAAAAGCATTTTTGCTTTTTTTGGGGGGATCCAACTTTAGTTCATTGATTGTAGGAAACCCTCCTGTGCTCATATTATCGAGAGTTTTTGTTTCTGTGTGGATTTTGAATGTTAATTTACAACATTGAGTGTGTGTGTGGTGAAAGACAGTGAAAATGTGCTTTGGGAAGGGGCGTAGGTAGATTTAAGTTGGAGAAATAGTGATTTCTTAGTTTTTTGGTTATATTTTTGTTATATAACTGACTGTGTTAATGTACACATAGTAATATTGTCAGTAATATTAGAAATTGTCTTGCTGTTTGTTGTGTGGGTGTGGTGCAGTAGTGCATAAGCTCAGGTTAACTTACAAATTTACAATACGCAACATGACATGGTACCGAACTCTTGCATTTGCGGCGCATTCCTCGTTCAGCATTGTACACAAACTATTCTGTGTGTGAGTGTGTGTGCAGTGTTGCATGCATCAGATAATATCGCTTTTATTGTGCCACAGACTAGTGTAATTGCAAGCGCAGCAGTGTGAACCTGCTATCCACTGCAGCTGCCTGATGTTGTACTGTGATCGTGGTATCTGTTCTTAGTTTTGCTGCTTGTAGTACTGTAAAAATCAGCACTGTCTGTATTCAGTGCTCCCCCCAACCCCACGTTCAAAAGGTATTTTTTACCAGATTGGATTGTTTTTGTGACCTCGTCAGCACCACTGGTTACTGAAGTTGTTTTAATTCCGTGACAGTCTCAGAGAAGTCTCTTATCTGTTGCTGAAGCCACAGTTGTTTATTTGGCTTCACATCCAGCCAGCATCCCTCCAATCAGAGAGTGAACGTATCAAAATCTGAATTTGATTATAATATTTGTGGTTGATCCCCCAAAATGCCTGCAAGAGATGTGCAAGCAAAGCTGTTTCTCGCCGTGGCAATGTTGGCAGTAAGATGGTCTGT
Organism: Neoceratodus forsteri; assembly: GCA_016271365.2. Taxonomy (NCBI): domain Eukaryota; kingdom Metazoa; phylum Chordata; order Ceratodontiformes; family Ceratodontidae; genus Neoceratodus; species Neoceratodus forsteri. The sequence continues at coordinate 157,046,948 of CM057456.1, read as the reverse complement.
GGGCATGGTAGTAGTACGCAGATGCAGAAGTGCATTGCTGATGTGAGGAAAGGTATTTCTTCTGCAATGTTTTTTACAGCCCAATCAGTAGCTTCACTCATAGTTGGAGGAGATGATGTTTTCCTAGCCAGTGGTGTTAGTGTTACTGGTGTTAGTGGCGGTGGAGGTAGTATTAGTATTGTTGCATCAAGTTCTAATTCCGACCGGTGTACCGTTTCCAAAAATATTGAGTGTGAAGCAGTGCAAGTGAGTGGTAGCATAGATGACATCATACTTCCCAGTAATATCCCAGTAACTGAACCTGAGGATTCTGATGATCATGTCAACGACAGCATACAATGTGATATTCCATCCACCATGGCACTTAACGTCACGTGTTTTCCATGCAGTGATTCACAGTGTAGCGAAAAAATATCAGGTGATGGTGGTGTAGATGCTGATGATGAATGTGATGATGATGATGATGATGTTGCTGTTGTTGCAACATGCAGTCCACATGCTAGCATCCAATCAGAAGATATGGATGTGTGTGACATTGATGAATATGATGATGATGTAATTGACCCCAGTTAGGAACTGGAGAAAAAGAAATTAAAAGTGGCTGTGTCTGAGCCTGTTTGAAGGAATCCCCGTAACAACTTGTGATCTACCGGTTTTAGTTGATGATGATGATGATGACCCAGTAATCAATATGATAGGTAGTCATGGTGGTCAGTTTCAGTCCAGGTGTGCAGTGCCCGAAACATCACGTGCCCCCCCACTTCAGTACTTAAAATAATGGACTTAAATAAGCCACATCTTTATGGACATGTTAAAAGCAGAGCATCACACTCCCTTGTTTGGGATTTTTTTGTTCAAGATGCAAATGATGATTCAGTTGCAATCTGCCAGGTTTGCCATGTGCGTGTGAGTCGAGGTAAAAAGGGGAGGCATCTGGGCACAGGAGGACAGCATACGCATCTTAAGAATAGGCACTTGGCACTGTGGACCCAGCACAAGCTGGCAGCTAATACCACAGTGGAGCATTCACCCGCATCACCGGCAACCATAGTCAGCATGTCATCCCCTTCCATGACTGTTAAGCCCAGTAGGAAATTAAACATGTGCAGTAGTGCGGTAATAAGAGCAGAGGATTACTACAGGCATGATGAGGTGGAGGACCATAATGACTTTGAAATGTTTGTCCGGTGCTGGTGAGAGTAGCAGTTTTTGTGGTGGTGGTGGTGGTGGTGGTGAATGCAGTATGTCTAGTGCAAGTGGTACATCAACCCCGGTTGGCAAATCTGGCAAAATAACATCATTTCTGGGTTTGTCATCATCACCTGTGCAACTGTCTTCATCAATGTCCACACTCCATGCCCTGTCAATGCCATTCATCACAGAGCACAACCATTTGTGATCAACAAACCACGTGTAAAACGTTTAAGTCAGCCCATGTTACAGAGTGTTTTTGTGCATAAGCTGAAGTACCCCCTGAATCATACAGTGTCACGTGAACTCAATGCTGCTGTAGTGGAAAAGCTGACAATTGATCTTTTGCCCTTCTCCTTTGTGAAGAATTCTGGGTACTGGTGGTTTGCTGCATGTGCCTGTCAAAAATGGAAAGTCCCATCCAGGACATACTTTTCTACCCATGCTGTCCCTGCATTATTACACACTGTGTCCGACTCAGTAAGACATGCCCTTCAACAGTCCTCCTCTCCATTCATCCATTTAAGTATGGATATGTGGAGAAGTGGCAAAACAGAGGGGAGTTCATATCTGGGTATAACTGCACACTGGGCGCAGGTGCCAGGGGTTGTTTGTGATGTTGGTAGCATGAATAATCAGTGCAGTAAGGTGGATTGTTGCGGTAGCAATCTTCCTGGAATTTGACAGCATGCAACGATAGCTATGCACAGTGCAACCTGTTCACACACTGGTGAGAACATGTTGGACATGGTACTGACTGAAATTGACAGATGACTAAACCCTCTGTCCCTGAGAGCTGGGCTCATACCAAGTGACAATGGGTCAAATGTGGTGAAATGCATCACAAATGGTGTTTTTTTTCGTGTTCCATGCATGGCCCACTGTTTAAATCTTGTGGTTCAGGAGTTTCTACAGCACCCTGATATAAGAGAAATGCTGACCATTGCACGACATATCTGCTCTCACTTTTCAAGATCTAGAAAGGCCCGTGACCAACTGCGGCAGTTGCAGATACAAAACAGCCTGCCTCAGCACCTCTTGAAGCTGGAAGTTGTCACCTGATGGAACTTCACGTTACACATGGCAGAGAGGTTGAATGACCAATACAAAGCCATCTCATAATATCTTGCTATGCATACTAGCCGTGACAGTTCCAGGGCCTCCATGTCTATGACAACTCAACAGTGGCGCCTCATGAACTCTGTAATAGCAATTTTGCAACCTTTTGAACATGCCACACAGGCAGTGAGTGGCGAGTCTGCCTCCATTAGCCAATCAATTCCACTGCTGCAGGTGCTGAGGCAGACATTGGTGAATGTACAGCATAGCCTTGATGTTGCCGGAGATGGTGGTAGCAGTATGTTGCTGCAACACATGCTGACAGTGTTCGACCAGAATCGTCACGTTGTGAGCATTCAGCGTAGTGACAACTTTGCCATAGCAACAATGCTGGACCCACGATACAAACGTGAAATTGCATCAGTACTGGAAGGAGGGCCTGAACAGGTAAAAATATAAGTGGTCAACTGGTGCGCTTGGTTCCTGGTGCACAGAAGTCACATGCCAAGGTCAGCAAACCTCAGCAGCATAATCCGGCTGAAGGTGTATATGGAGGACCATCAAGCATATCCTGCAAGGTGAAGGGGACTGCAGTTCCAGGTGGTCCATCATCCAAAGTGGCTGGCATCAACCCGCTTTGGGAGGCTTTGTTCCAAGTGGGTATTTGTGAAATAAATGATTCGGGAGAACAGGAAGATGCATCAACAATTGGACTTAGTGCGGCACAGAGAATGGCAAGTCATATTTGTCTGAAAACAGGCATTTGACAATAACTGAAGATCTTCTTTTGTACTGGAGTAGAAAGGTCAGTGAATGGCCAAAGCCGACTGCAGTGGCACTGAAGTACCTCACATGCCCACCCTACAGTGTAAATGTTGAGAGGGTATCCAGCTCAGCAGGTGCAATAGTTAGGGATCGTCGGACAAACCTGTCTCCTGCAAATGTTAGTTTGCTAACATTCATTAAAATGAATGAGAGGCACATACCAGCAGAGACTGCAACCTCGGTATTCGTACCCCGGCCTAGTCATGGTGGTCTTGCTGATGTGGAAATGGAGCATCCTGGTGGCACTGGCAGTGGCTGCCTGAAACGGCCAACGACTGACATAGGTGATGACACAATGGAGAAAGAATTTCCCAGTGGTCAGACTTCAGACAGCGATGACTGTGAGGGCAGTTTTCTTTATGAGGATGATGACATGGTTAATGTTGGCAGGTTTTAACTGAAGTTTTTAAAAGACGGTGTGCCTCTCCCCCCCAACGGACCACCACCACAGGGACTGATGTTATCCACTGCCACAATGAGTCTGTCTGCCCCCTGAACCACCACCACTGGGACTGATGTTATCCACTGCCACCATGAGTCTGTCTGCCCCCCCAGGTCACAACCACTGGGACTGATGTTATCCACTGCCACAATGAGTTTGTCTGCCCCCTGGACCACCACCACTGGGACTGATGTTATCCACTGCCACCATGAGTCTGTCTGCCCCCCTGGACCACCACCACTGGGACTGATGTTATCCACTGTCACCATAAGTCTGGCTGCCCCCCTTGACCACCACCACTGGGACTGATGTTATCCACTGCCACCATGAGTTTTTCTGCCCCCCCGGACCACCACCACCACCGGGACTGATGCTATCCACTGCCACCATTAATCTGTCTGCCCCTCCCGGACCACCACCATAGGGATTGATTTTATCCAATGCCACCACTGCCACCATGAGTCTGTCTGCCCCCCGGACCACCATCACTGGGACTGATGTCATCCACTGCCACCATGAGTCTGTCTGCTCCCTCCCCAGACCACCACCACTGGGACTGATTTTATCCACTGCCACCATGAGTCTGTCTTCCCCCCGGACCACCACCACCAGGACTGATGTTATCCACTGCCACCATGAGTCTGTCTGCACCCCCAGACCACCACCACTGGGACTGATGTTATTCACTGCCACCATTGCCACCATGAGTCTGTCTGCCCCCCCTGAACCACCACCACAGGGATAGATGTTATCCACTGCCACCATGAGTCTGTCTGCCCCCCTGGACAACCACCACTGGGACTGATGTTATCCACTGCCACCATGAGTCTGGCTGCCCTCCCCCGGACCACCACCACTGGGACTGATGTTATCCACTGCCACCATGAGTCTGTCTGCCCCCCCGAACCACCACCACAGAGATAGATGTTATCCACTGCCACCATGAGTCTGTCTGCCCCCCTGGACAACCACCATTGGGACTGATGTTATCCACTGCCACCATGAGTCTGGCTGCCCTCCCCCGGACCACCACCACTGGGACTGATGTTATCCACTGCCACCATGAGTCTGTTTGCCCCCCTTGACAACCACCACCGGGACTGATGTTATCTACTGCCACCATGAGTCTGGCTGCCACCCTGGACCACCACAACTGGGACTGATGTTATCCACTGCCACCATGAGTCTGTCCGGACCACCACATCCATTAGCCAGAGATGGAAAGCTTCTTAATATTTAATCCATAAAGTGAGTATGTGTACTCATGTTTGTTATGCAGCTTCACTTCCTTTAGTTGTATGTTTTGTTTTCTGTAGCTTTTCAGAGCTGCAATGGTAAAACACATACAGTACACTACTTTTGTTTCTTTTACAGGGTAACAAAAAAAGGCTCCACCGCTAAAACTCATTGGGAATGGTACTGTAGCTGTACCGTACAGAAAGGAATCGATGTAATATCCATGTGAAATCCATTCTGGTATGTATGAAGATTTTATTTCATCCATTTCATTGTTTTGTAAAGACTGCAGCAAACATTGCACACAGGTTGTGTTAGTTGACAAGATGTGGCTTTGAAATGCAACTTGATTTTAGGGATTGAGATTTGAGAACCAGTGAGAGACACATAACAATTAAGTTGTAAGAAGTCATTCATTTCCTTTTTTAGGAAACTTCCAGATGCTTTGTTGTTCTTACAAAGTGGCCTTATCCAAATAAGTTCTTCAACATGAGCCCCACCCTCCCGGGCTGGGGCGCACATTTAACACGCAGAAGTCATTTCATTAGATGACCATGACCATCATTAACAACCGGACTCTAGAAGGATGCAGATGAAATCTGTGAAGAAGTAAGAAAATAAGAAACCATTACAGACAAAACTGCAAATATGCTTCCCCCCACCCCCCAAAAAAAAAGAATACTTACCTTCAAATACTTGACAGTTGTCCATTGCAAATCTCTACGCAAAAAGTTCTACTCGAGCACTGGAATGTGCACACCAACAGTATCTGTGACCTGTGATACAGAACAATACCATGAGTACATGTCCATGTTTACCCCCCTCACCTACAAAATACAGAAATATATATATATATATATATATATAGAGATAGATATATATATCATCTCACCAAGGCTACTATTAGTGTACAGACAAAGGGCACCCTTCCATCCAGTTGAGATGATCACATTGCATTTGCTCAAATTGTAGCACACACTGGACCAGCAACAGTTTGCTCACGGTCATCATTTTATTCTGGGGCGCTGCGCGATTGAGTGACTGCGTAATAAATTCTGGGATACTTTGCATGTGCTGAAACAATCCCATTTCACTTCACTACCACTTGTCAATTTTCTGCACTGCATTTTGGGCTGGCAGAAAAAGTCTGGGGGCTCTGTGCCACCACTGCACGCATGACTGAGTGCGCCATTAATTCTGGGGGACTTTGTATGTGCTGAAACAATCCCATTTCACTTTGTAATCACTTGTCAATTTTCTGCACACAAGGAGGATGCATTTTGGGCTGGCAGAAAAAATCTGGGAACTCTGTGCCACCACTGCGTGTATGACTGAGTGTGCCATTAATTCTGGGAGACTTTGTATGTGCTGAAACAATCCCATTTCACTTCATAACCACTTGTCAATTTTCTGCACACAAGGAGGATGCATTTGGGGCTGGCAGAAAAAATCTGGGGACTCTGTGCCACGTTTGTGCACATCACTGAGTGCGCCATTAATTCTGGGGGACTTTGTATGTGCTGAAACAGTCTCATTTCACTGTGTAACCACTTGTCAATTTTCTGCACACAAGGAGCATGCATTTTGGGCTGGCAGAAAAAATCTGGGGACTCGGTGCCACCACTGCATGCATGACTGAGTGCGCCATTAATTCTGTGGGACTTTGTATGTGCTGAAATAATCACATTTCACTTTGTTACCACTTGTCAATTTTCTGCACACAAGCAGGATGCATTTTGGGCTGGCAGGAAAACTCTGGGGATTCTGTGCCACTTTTGTGTGTTCTGTGATTGTTACTGTGAGCTCATGATGTCATACTGACATTTTTATAGTTAAAGCAGCATTGCAAGAATGTCCTCACAGTTCTGAACTGTACTTTTTTATGCTACTTTATATTGCCACAACCACCACTACTTACCTCCAAGTCGTGACTTGAATGATACGATTCTTTTCACAGTGTATGTCTGCTTTACTTACTTGACTACTTTTTTTCATGTATGAAAAAAAAATGAGCACGTCTTCCAATATTGTTTGGACCAGGTTTGTATTTAGTTGCAGCTGCTTTTCAATAACTATTGTTCCGTGGTGTCATAAAACACTGCCTAATGCATACCTGTTAATTAACAACAGAAGTGATATATAACAACTACTTGATGTGATGGAGAAAAGCAGAGGAAAACAATGACAAAGACCTGGTCAGCACCAATTTAAAAGGAATGCTTCTTTCATTATTTCACACATGAGAAAGGGTAGTACAGCAGACTCAACTACTGTAAATTCTCATATCATTCCAGTCAGTCAGGATGTAAGTAAAGGAAGTTGTAACATAGCATTAAAAAATGTAGGTCAGAGTTATCAACACGATTGTTGCGCTGCTGCTTTACAGACATTCACCACATTACATAGTTATGGTGATGCATGTAAACTAATATGTGAGGGCATTACTACCACTGGAATATTTCTTGCTCCACAGAGTGCAATATATTTCTGTAAAAAACACCCATAATTTCATTACAGTGAGTCACGTGATGGAGGAATTACCAATCAGAAAAGCTACCCACATTCTGCCCCCTTTCTCGGCAAGGTTAGGACGTGATGCCAGGGGGAGAGCAGGTGCATGCTGCACTATAGTGAATGTCTGGCAGCTATCCCAATGTTTCCTTATGTTATAAGGTTGACTTTGTGGTGAAATGTGGGATGTTTCCACTAATAAGGCTCTTCTTACTGGAAACATGGCCATACATTTCATCACAAACTGACCATTATAACATAAAGCATAAAGAAACATTTGGAAACCTGATGGACAATCAGATATTCACTGTAAGGAGCACGTACATGCAGTCTCCCTGCCATCACGTCCTAACGTTGCTGAGAAGGGAGGCAGAATGTGGGCAGATTTTCAGAAAGGGAATTCTTCCGTCACGTGACACACTGTAATGAAATTACGGGTGGATTTCACAAAACTTTATTGCACTATGTGGTGCAAGAAAGATTCCCCTTGAAGGGAACATGTGTATGATTAAACAATAACAAACAAGAAACACACAAAACAGTACAACACAGTAGTGGGATGGGGTCAGGGGTGGGGTGGGGGCAGAAAACAATCCCTCACTTACTATGGCCGTGGGATGCTATGGTAGTCCAGCAGCAGGTGCAGCATTGAAAGTATTTGCTGCTGCTGTACTTCCACTCTGTTCACCTGCTGCTCCAAAGCACTGAACCGCTCATTATTTTCCTCAAGCGCTGCCCACACCAGGCCGATGTCAGACTGGGTTGCAGGGACTGTGGTGGGGTCCACTGCAGCAGGAAATCCAGATAGTGGGGCTGGTGGTGGACAGGGTGGTGCTGGTGGCTGTGGTGGTGGTGGTGGAGCAGCTGTTGTAAAAGCCCTCCTCCTCCTGCTGCAGCGGTGACTGCAAGGCACATCTCCCACCCCAGCAGCACCCTTGGCCACTGCCACAGAAGGGCCAGCAGGTGGACACCTGGCCCCTTCCATGACAGCCTTCCACTCTGCCCTGTGGTGGTTCAGCATGTGAGTGCACTGGCCACCAGTCCCCAAATGTGTCCCAGGGAGACCACGGCACACCAGCACACCACACACATGGCACTGCACCACTGTGCTGTCTCCCCCCACACAGTTAAAAAACTCCCACACTGGGGAGCTACAGGGGGGACCAGACACAGTCCTCACACATCAGGCACAAGTCCCACCACCACCTACAATTTCCGAGGCTACTTCCTGTGGCTGTGGAGGTGGTGGAGGGGGTGCTGCTGGAGCCCAAAAAGCTGCTGCTAGAGGTGGTGGTGGTGGTAATGGAGGAGAAGATGGACGTGCAGCAGCCACCAGTGGCACTGGTGCTGCTACTGCTGCTGCTCCTGTTGCTTCAACGGGGGAAGCAACACTGGCCAGTAGTCGGGAGTGGTCCAACATCACATGACCGCCCCGCCCCCCCCAAGGGTCTGCACTCCTCCACTCCTACCGCACCCACAGGCCAGTGACTTGTCTTCTCATATGTGGCCATCTGTCCTCCTAAAGCCCACGGGCCGACACACACACACACACACACACACACACACACACACGACAGTGGAGACACACACACACACAGTCAGTCACACACACAAAACAAAACAAAATTTATACAAAAAAATTCACAAACAAAAAAAAACACAAATACAATACAAAAACTAAATAAATAGCTTTTAAAAAAGCTGTTTGTTTTGTTCTGGTACTGAAAAGCAACGAAAGGCAAGCAGTAACTCCTCTCCTCTCACAAATGCTTTCTCCCTCTACAAATGCAAAGGAGAAAGTGAAACTGCTTCTGTGACTCACTTCCTTCCTGCCTGGCTGGCTAAAGCATGTGACTTACAGTACAGTACAGTATTTGCGGATGACACTGTACTGTACTTGAGTCGTCCCACGCCGGGAGCAGCCTGTGAAGACCTCCAAGCTGAATTTAACCTTCTGCAATACCAGCTCATAAACAAAAAGCTTTTGCTCAATGCGAAAAAGACAAAAGCCATGCTCTTCTCCCCCTCCTTGCATGCGGCAATTTCTGCTTGGGGGGGCTATCCCACAAATTACCACTGTTCTTGGAGAAATACTAGAGTATGTAGCTAAATTCAAATATCTAGGAGTTTGGCTCGATCATAAACTTTCCTTCGACGACCATCTCGAAGAACTACAGAAGAAACTAAGGCAAAGATTAGTCTATTCTACAGAATTAACCACCTGGTCACAAAGGAGGCCAAGATGCAACTGGTTCAAGCTACCTTCCTATCTTTAATAGATTACGTGGACCTGCTCTACAGCCACCGCACTGGCTAAGTTGGACACCCTCTATCACAGAGCTATCAGGTTCATTACCGGCCTTCCACTTTCCACACATCACTGCTCTCTGTACTCATCGTTAGGTTGGACTTCCCTTTACTATAGAAGGAATAGAAATGCCGCCCTATGGGCCTTCAGAGTGGTAACCAACAAGCTCCCCTCATATGTCTCAGATTGTATTCCCCGGAGTGTGTTAGGCACCTACGCTCTAAGGAGCTATTCCCTAATTGCCCTCCAAGTTCCAAGGGTCAAAACTCATTTCGGCAAAGCTACACTAAGCTTCTCTTTACCCACACTGTGGAACGATTTACAAAGGAACTTGAAGCTGAGCTGCCCTGTTAGCCTGAAAATCTTCAAGGCACTCTACAATCGCTACATGAAAGCACCTTGCAAATGTTTTCCTCACCACTAGCCCACTAATTCCGCAACTCCTCCTTTCCATCCTGGCACTCACCATGTTTCTACCCCGGCTCTCACTCTTTCCCTATTAACTCTTCTTGCTGCACCCACCCTTCACTGTCCACTCCAGCCTGGCTAAAGTCCCTCCCCATCCATAGTAGTGTCCCACTTATCTACCTCTCCTCCATCATTATCATAATAAACAAGTACATGACAGCCATCGTCACTTTCTGTGGTTTTAGCTCAATTTTTCCCCCAGTCATCAGCAATATATCCCTCCTTTTCTGTACCTCTCTTACCTGCCACCCCATACACGGCCTCTTTCCCCTACATGTGTAGTTGCCGTCTGCCTCACTCAGAAGAGCTCTGCTTATAGCCCCTGTATGCCTATGGTTGATTGTACTTCTGCTGACTTCTTCAATCATAAAATAATGCTGTTTTTTTTTTATTTATTTCAACCTTGTACTCGTACTGTATACACTGTATATACTTTTTCTTCCTTGTATATTATTGCTTTTTGTATACCTGCTTCTGTATTGTACTTTGATGTATTCATGACCAGGTCTACCTTGCAAATGAGCCTTGCTCAATGATGCTCGCCTGGATAAATAAAGATTTTGATTGATTGATTGATTGAAGCCTTGTGATATGTCTATTTTCATCTCACTTCGCCTTACTTCGTGTTAAGGCATAATGGCAACACAAAGTGGTAATAATAATAACGCGAAGTGAGCACTTTACAGGGTCCACTTCACATTGTGCTCCACGGATGTGAAGTGCACACATCACGGGCGGATTAAAAATTCACTGCATCTGTACTCTCTGCGTCCTCTGCTCTTGCCGGTAGACCCTGGATTTCATGGTGTAGCTGCACAATTGTGCTCTCAGTGCTATCCACCCTGTGGTCCACCTCCGTGGCCTGCACCTCCAGAGTCACTTGCTGGTTTTCCAATTTAGTAATATCTTTGCAGACAGCAGTCACCGTCGATCTCATCTCCTTATGGAAGTCCCGTAATTCTGAGAGCATCAGGGACATTTGTCTCTGTATTGTGGTCAGGGGTAGCTGCTTCACCTTGGATCTACTGCGGCACGATGAAGCAGAGGCCTGGGAGCCCTCGCTGCCCTAGTCACCGTTGGATAGTCCACCTTCATCCCGCTCCTCGTCCAGTTTTAAATTGCTTATCTAGCCTCTCTTCTGCATTTTTTGATTGCCTCCTTGCAGTTCCTGTAAGTTTTTTCTGGAAGTCACTGTATTTTGGAGTTAATTTATTGGGGAGGTTCAGGAGCCGGCAGGATTATGCTACCATTAAAGGAGTGACATCACCGGAAGCGCTTGTATATTTCTTGCCTGCTGTACTACACAGCATGGCACTAAACCATAGGATATGTCCACTGACCCCAGAGGAACACCCTGCAGGGGATGTTGAGCCAGTGGACCAGGAGATGCAGGAGCAGTTCAACAGGTGTTCCCCCATCCCATCACAGATCTCTTTGGACTCAGAAGACTCATACAGACCACACAGGATACTGTTATGTGTTTTTAAAATGTATTCTGTGAAAAATAATGTTCTTGAAACATTAATGTAAGGCATTATAAGCAGGGAGGGGTTAAAGGGAGCTGAAAAGAAATAGCATGCCATCCTGGTGGTGGGGGAGTGTTCAAAGGGAGCCGAAAACAAATAACATGCCATTCAGGTAAGGGGGAAGTCAAAGAGTGCTGAAAATAAGTAACCTGCCATCCCAGGGGGGTTCAAAGGGGGATGAAAATAAATAACATGCCATCCTAACAGGGGATAGGTGGTTCAAAGAGGGATGAAAGAAATAGGTTGCCATCCCAGTAAGGGGGGGGGAGGTCAAAGGGGGATGAAAATAAAGAAGTTGCCATCCTGGCAAGGGGATACAATGGAAGCCTAAGGGCAGTCGGGCAGAGGGTGGAGAAACATTGGTAATGTGAGATGGTGGCCTGAGGCGGCACATGTGAGATAAGGTAGGAGGGCAATATGCACCCTAGGTGTATCCCCTACCACCTTCCTGTGTATGGAAGGTATGCATGCACAGTACCAGGGAGGAAGGCAGTCTTCCTCCATGGAATGTGGGACGAGCATGGGGATGTTGTTAATCATCCATGGCCACAACTTCATAGGGTACTGTCCCTGCTGAAGAGCAAGCCATGGCCAGGGGTGTATATGGTTCTGGGCATCTTGGGTGTACTGGGTGGCAGCACTGTATGGCGTGTTGGTACCCTGAGGTGTCCACCATGGGGGTGACACTCCTTCCACTGGAATGGCTGAGACTCTGGCCATCCTCCATAGTGCCTAACACTGTGGCCACAGCCTCTTGCACAGTGGCACACAGTTGATCCATGCTGGTAGACATATCCTGCTACAATTCACAAAAGGCCACTATGTGCTCCACATGGTGTGCCTCTGCACACTGCTCAACACAAGGCAAGTTGTTGTACAGCATGTGGCATATGCATACCATTTCCTCCTGTGCACTCTCTTGTGCCCCCAGAGCTGACAGCAGCAGCTGTCAGTTGGCCACTGTCTCCTACTGTTGCCGCAGACTGTCCATTGGGATAGGGTCAGGCTGCAACCTTGGCCATTGTGTGGCCTGGGTTTGCATGGCAGTTAGTGCTGTGTGTTGTTCTGGTTGAGGTTGCACAGCAGTAGCTGGGCCACTGGGATTGGTCTGGGGGGGCAGGGTTGTGGCTTTGCCAGTTGTGGGGTCATGGGGTGGCACAGCGGTTACTGTGCCAAGGGTAGTGGGTGAGTGCACCACTGCAATAGCAATGCAAGGAAGGAGTGGTGAATGGGCCCCATTGATAGGGTGGGTCTGCAGGGGGGAAAACCCCTCCTAGTCCTGGGTTGACCCCTCTCTTCCCCACTCCTCCATATAAGTCTCCTCATCATCTTCATCATCCTCTGCTCCCTCTTCCTCACTGGAGTCACTGTCCTCCTCAGCACGGGTGGCAAGCAGAAGCACTTACTGCTGTAATGGACATGCAACTTCTGGAACAGTGTCCACTACAATGGATTGAACTGTTGAGAGAGGAGAAGAAAGATATATAGCAATGTAATGTATGTACCTGTGTGCTGACCATGGCAGCATGCATGCCCAGAATACTGTGTCTCAATACCCATGCTGCGTTTGGAGTGCAGTGCCTATACACCTGTGGGTCCGTAAACATGCACACCCCATCACCAGTGATCACACAGGTGATGACACATGTGACACAGTAGTGGATTATCCCACAGATAGCTACCACACCAGGATTCATGGATACTGGCTCATGGTCTACAAGCAATGTGTCATACATCCAGCAGTCAGGGACTTTCATGGGAGCAAGTGGCCTGACAGTCAAGCTGATACAGTGGACATGAGATATCAGTAGGGGGATTCCTGGGAGACACATCCCTGTGAGTATTACATGTAACTATGATAAAGTGGTGCTGTGTGTTTCCCATAACTAAACAAGGAATGACCAGGGCTTCCTGGTGGGCCTGTCTAGCCCTGCAAACAGGTACACCATGACAGACATGGTATGCAGCAGTAGTGACTCATGTGTGCTATGTCCCGTGGAACATGCAGCATACATGACTTTGTCTGTGGTTGGATTGGTACACCTAGCACAGATCTGTGCATTGCATTCTGTGCCTCGACCATGTGCCTGTTCATCACACCAAACAGAATCCCCCCCACACACATATGTAACCCCCCTGCAAATGGGGGTTCCTAATGTGCCTTATGCCTGGTTGGTAATCGGCATAAAGGCGCTGAAAGGAGGGCCCGTGGAATGCTTTTTAATGCCTCCGTATACTGTCCCTTTAAGGGCTGCCTTTTGCAGTCAGAATGGGTTAAAATGGGAAGGGGTTGAGTGTTGGCATGCTTGACTCCTGCCCGGGCTGCCAAGTGAGCGCTCCATTCTGCCATCGCTAATAGTGCAGGGGGAGCCCTAATAAAGGATGTAGGTGGTTGCTTAAAATAAGCTGTGAAAATAATGATAATGTAGATGTTCTAACCTGTCTTGCTTTGCAGCACGGAGAGTTTCGATTGCTTCCTCCATTTTGGTCCCGAACTGTGAAATTGGACCAATCAGTACTTTGGAATCCAGTAGAGTTGACTGACCAATAGAGGAGCTGTTTAGAGGGAAGAAGGCATTATGGACTATGGCGCTCATTTTGCACCAATGGGAGCCGTGAGAAGTGACTGGCAGGTTCGGCCAGCAAATGACAATGGGTCGCGCCCGAACTAAGAGGAGTGCTGGGTGCTGCCAGCTTCAGATTCGTAGTGGCCAGTGAAGAGAGAGGATCTGTGTGCTTCTGTGCTGGGAGTGTTCGCGCGTGAAGTGCATGAGGGCCTAGCGGCCGTTTGCCTTAGGAAAGGAGTCAGAAAAACCCACCGGCTGGCAGTCAGAGGAGGCTGTGCTTTGTGCAGCTACCCACCAGGCTCGACCTGTTTGGAGGACTGGAGAAAATTGTTGAATCGTGCTCAGTCCGTGGGTGGAGTGAAAAGCTGCCGTTGCAGTGTTTTTGTGACTGCGAAATCTGGCTAGTTCAGAAGCAGCTGCCTGGTGTGGTACCCCTCTGCTGTTGCTGTTTGCCATATAAATGTGTGAGAAGGCTGATGAAGGTCAGGCTCCATCCTGGTAGCAGTGAAGAAATCGTTATGTGCTGGGGTTGTGAGTACTAATTCAGGGTAGCTCCCTGCAGAGTGTTTACGAAGTGGATTCACGCACTGTTGTATTGCTGACTGCCTACTTAAACTTTTCTTCTACTTTGACCTGCTCAGGACTGTTATGTTTATCTGTGCTAAGGGCCCCAACCAGCTGCCATGTGTGGACTAGCCATTAGGGCTTGGGTACCCAGGGACCATAAACTGTAGGGTTAGGCCTGTGCACAGAGCCCTAGGTAGATAAGTATAGTTTTAAGCTAATCAACTTGATTTCCCCCTGTCCTTGTTATTATCCTCCTGAATAAATCAGATTGCTTTTTGTACAGTTACATCTTTGCTATTGTGTACATTATGGGTGAGCTGCTGTTTGGTGATTGTAACATAACTGTGCTTTACTTTACAGGGGGTCCCTGAAGGGAGTTGGAATATATTATCCATGGGGCAAGTGTACTGGTGAATAGAATTATTGGTACCCAGTGTGAGTCACTAGTGGGATGAAAGGGGGGTTGCATTAGCCCAGAGGGCTGTAACCGAGGTAGTCCTAAATTGTGCTAACCCCGACCTCTGGGTGGAGGCACCCGTCAATGGATTTGGGACCCTCGCCCTGCCTTCGTGGGGGTAGACAGGGGTAGTAGCCCTAAGGGTAGTGCCCCTTGGGGGTTACACACACAAAACCATCACTGGTGTATGCCTACACACATGCACCACACACACACACACACACACACACACACAAACACACATCAAATGTGATTGTTCATAGTTGTCACTCAAGTAGATATGCTGGTCTCACTTGACTCTTGTAGCCACCTCCCAGCACACCCATCACCTCCATGGCCTTGAAGGTTGAGGCTATTGCCTCCTGTGCAGGGGCTAGAGTTGCTGCTGCCTGTAGCCCACCACCTGTGGCCTGTATGTTCTGGTGTGCCTGTGGCGGGACCTGTTTCATACGCTGTTTGATGTAATCAAGCCATTTCTTCACCCCCTCAATCGAGTGGTTCTGGTCACCAATGGCATTTATTGCCTGTATGATATTTACCCAGGCTTGCTTTACCTGTCTTGGTCCCCCTTTTCTGGGCTGTTAGTATGTGCTTCATCTCCCTTCTTTCCTCTGTTTGTATGTGTTCCATATATATGCACATCACACTCTTGTGACTAAAAATGTAATTATCTGTGCAGTACCAGGCTGTGCATTGGAGAAAGAGTGATGTGTTCGGGGATGGCCCAGTTTCAAGCTGCCTTGGTGGCGCAGCTGGTAGTGCAATTGGAACAGTATTCTGGGTGGCTCAGATTCATGTCCAAGCTGAGGCACTTACTTCTTTCTCTTCTCTGTTTGTACATGTTCCATAAATATGCGCACCTCACTCTTGTGACTGAAAATGTAATTATCTGTGTAGCACCAGCTTGTGCACTGGAGAAAGAGTAATGTGTCTGGGGATGGCCCAGTTTTCAGCTGCTTTGGTGGCGCAGCTGGTAGTGCAACTGGAATGGTATTCTGGGTGGCCTGGATTCGGGTCCCAGTTGAGGAACTTACTTCTTTCTCTCTTCTGTTTGCATGTGTTTCATAAATATGCACAGTGCACTCTTGTGATTGAAAATGTAATTGTCTGTGCAGCACCAGGTTCTGCATTGGAGAAGGAGTAATGTGATCTGGGATGGCCCAGTTTCCAGTTGTCTTGGTGGTGCATAACTTTTACATCCCATCTGAATTGTGTTTTCCTATTTGTGATTGAAAACATTTTTCTGGTAGGATTTAAAAGTTGTCCTTTATGTGGTCATAAATGATGGTGGTAACTTGTCCAGTAGTGAAATATTGGTGAAAGAATATTTAAAAATGTTAAATGTCTGAGCAAAAGAAAATTAATGCAAAAAAAAAAAGAGGTCTGTGCCCATGCAAACGTGTGTTTTCTTCAGACTTACTGTAGTTTTTCTTTGCATTCTTTTAAAATAAAATACACACTAAGAAAATGTCAGCAAAAAAGCAAACTGCCATGCATGTGTACTTGGTATTTTCTGCCCTCAGTTTGATCTGCAGGTCTGTGGCAATGCATCACAGGTTATCTACTTTGTGTATGGCCCACAGGTCCACTCACCGTGCTAGTTACAGGCATGGGGTACTACCTATCTCAGACAAAATTAATTGCAAAAAAACTACATTAATGAATGTTTGGACTACAGCACAAAGTATAACAAACTCTGGTCAGAGCCAATATGGCTGTGGAGAGCTTTTACCCATTATTTCTAATGAATTTGCACAATGCAGATCTGCTGAGAGGCAGTTTCAATGTGGTCTTCCTTTTACATATTTTACAATGTATTTTCCCACAATATATGCCTAAAGATTGCTATATATTTAGCCTGGATAGTTCACAGAAGAAATGGCATCCTATTTTCAGGTGGCAGAGCACTGGCAGTAGTACACTGGAATGTGTCATACATAGGCATGAGCTGTGTGCAGGCGGTAACGCTCAGTGGCCATACACCTCAGGAGTTCGCATGCGGATCCATCATCCCAGTGCCATTGCACTGCTCAGTGTAGGTGACAGCCGATGCTGTAGCCACTCACAGGTCCCTGAACAGGCATGTTGCAGCTGACCTCCCATTCGTTTGTACAATTGGGGAACTGCAGACACACTATTCATAGCCTGTAGCATACATTGCAAATGGCATTGTAGGATACCGCACCCCATGGTGCCAGGGGTACCTCAGCAGTCCGGAGTATGGCATGTTACACAGGAGAACGGGGGAAAGTGTGGGTCTGCAGCGGTGTATGACAGCAGGAAGATACAGCATCAGCGAGGCATGCATTGGAGGTATGTCAATTCCCTCTTACGGTTTGCCAGGGACATACACACAGCTGCATACACTGGTGGGTTTGCAGCTTGCATAGTGCCCCAATGCATGGTACAGCTACTTGGGTCATTCCTGAGTGCAGGTACCCAGCCCGGGTCCAGTGCAGTCGGTGGCTCGCCGTGGCAGGGTGTGGAGGGCAGTGCCAGTCTCCACAACAGGTTGGGTATGGGGGAGCCGGGGTGTATATGTACCAAGGCAGTGGGTGGGGGTTCTCTATGCTGTGGATATGGACCGTGGTTTCCTCTGGTGTTGTTGGGTCCAGGGTGGGCCCTATAGTATGGAGCTCTTCGAGGATGGAGTTGGATTGATTGGGGATGGGAGGGGGTACCTCTAGTCCACCTGGGCTGCCAGGCTGCTGTGCACTTGGGTGCACTTCCACAGCCTGCCTGTGGGTGGCTGGCTGGCCAGGTTAGGCCAGCTATTTATGGCCTAACTGTGAGCTGTGCTGCTCTGGTCTGCGAGGGGTGCATTCCCACTGAGTACGCCACAGCATGGCATATGCATGGGAACGTACCCTTGACTTGCATGACATACTATTTGTATGCATCCTAGCACATTC
This sequence comes from Neoceratodus forsteri, assembly GCA_016271365.2. Taxonomy (NCBI): domain Eukaryota; kingdom Metazoa; phylum Chordata; order Ceratodontiformes; family Ceratodontidae; genus Neoceratodus; species Neoceratodus forsteri. The sequence goes on along the minus strand of CM057456.1, from coordinate 157,028,879 downwards.
CCTTGTGGCTGGCACATCCTGCATGTTTGAATATCATGCTGCGGTGCATTGTTGGACTTGTTCGGCACATCTACATTTTCCGCTGGGATGTGCTGCTCATCTCCTTTGAATATGGGGGCCCTGGACTAGGCTACCCTGAAGAAATACATTATCAAATTGGTAAAATCATGGCCCCACTGAAAACAAGATATTGCATTTAATCTGGGACAGCCTGAGTAAATACAGTGTAAAAACGTGTAAATGAAGATCCCTATGACAATGAAATGTAGTATCTCCCCTGCGCTATCCAGGATACAAAATACAGGTTAAGAAATATTTAAAGGAAATCTACTCTAAACTGAACTTCACTGTGTTCACTGACATAAACAGTTTCTTTATTGTTTTATAACATATTAGAACGCAGTATTTATTTTGAATGTTGTGCCCATGAGGATGGTGTGTACAGTGTGAGTGTTTGTGTGTGTGTCCAGGATACAAAATATGCGATAAGAAATATTTAAAGGAAATCTACTCAAAACTGAACTTCACTGTGTTCACTGACATAAACAGTTTCTCTATAGTTTTATAACATTTTAGAATACAGTATTTATTTTGAATGCTGTGGCCATGAGAATGGTGTGTACAGAGTGTGTGTGTGTGTCTCCAGGATACAAAATATAAGATAAGAAATATTTTTTTTTATTTAATAAACTTTAATAAGTTTCAGCACACCAAAAAAAACAGACAATATTGCAATACGGCTATAATACCAAGTATCAAGTAATAACCAAGCCCCCCTCCCCTCCCAGACCACACACTATTATGTACTATTAAATCAGAGCCCAGGGTGTCACCCAAGTCATCAGGGCTTCCATACCGCTAGCTGAGCCTCCAAGTTGCCCCAACTCGCCAGATAAGCTTTTATTCTATCCTGCATAGAGGTGATATGCCTTTCCAATTGCAACGCTAGCATAGCCTCCCTATACCATTCCAATGTAGCAGGGGGTTTGTCATCAACCCAGTGCTTCACAATAACCAGTTTAGCCACCGCCAAGATAAGTAATATGTGTGCTTTCCTAACTCTAGGAGTGTCGCGGGGGAGATAACTTAACAGACACGCCTCCGGGGTAAACAATGATTCTAGTCCCAAGATGGGATCCAGGGTTTCTCTAATAGAGTGCCAGAATGCTTGCACCTTGGGGCAGGTCCAGAGCATATGATAAAGTGAGCCCCTGTCATCCTTACATTTGCCGCAAAGTGGTGAGGTCAACCTTCCCATTCTAAACAACTTCGTTTGCATGAGGTAAATATTGTGCATAATATTAAAATGAATTAATCGCAGCCTATCCTGTTTTACATATCTGTATATTGAATGCCAGAGACTTTCCCATAGGACAGGATCCTCTGGCAAACTCAGTTCCTTCGTCCAATAATAACACCTCCGGTTGGTAACCTGGAATCAAAAACTTGTAGAGTTTTATAGCAGGTAGAAACCGGGTGGGGTTGGGAGGCCGCTTGAAAAAGTGAGGCTGCATCCAAACCCATTGAGTCTTTCAATGGAAGAAGGGCAGAAAAGGCAGTAAGGGCTTTGCTTACTTGAGCATTGCTAAAGGCATTTTTATCTGATGTCCCAGGGAGCTCTGAAAACGGCTAAAGGGGAGTGGTCTCCCATTCAACCAGAGGTCAGAAACCTTATAGCAATTCAATTGAGGCCAAAAGGAAGAGGGTATTGAGTCCCCTCCAATCTTGAAATGTGGGTTACCTGTAATAGGCTGGTCCACTGATTAGCACCACCTTACTCCAAAATATTTTTGACTCTGGAGAGAGGCCTTAAGCGACCACCCCATAGGGTTGTTCCTCAGAGGTTTAGGCAAGTGGGAGGGGGAGGTATATAAAAGGGCCCCTAATGAGCATTTAACTCTGCTCGCCAGATGTTTCTCTATATTGAGCCATAAAGGGGTATATTCTGATGGCCCCAATTCTTTATCCCAAAAGGCCAATTTACTAATGTGGAACGTTATGTAATATAGGAAGAAGGAGGGGGCTGCTAGCCCCCCTGGTCTTTGGAGCTGTCAGTTTAAAGTAGGACCTACGAATACTCTTCCCCCTCCATAGAAAACTATTCAGTATCCTTTGGAGCTTGGAAAACCAAGTTCTGGGTAAGAAACTCCCTAGCATTCCCATTGGGTATAAAATCCTCAGCAGAATATTCATTTTTACCATGCTCAATCTACCCCACAAGGAGAAGGGGAGCAGGCCCCATCTCTCCATATCCCCAGCTATTGTTTTGATTAAATCACCGAGATTATCTTTAATCATAGTTCCAATATTTCTAGAGACTTTAATACCCAAATATAACAAGGACTTTGCTTCCCAGGAAAGACCATAAGGGGCCAGCTCTGCCCTGCTCACTCTACTATTTAAGGGAAAGATCTTGGTTTTGTCTCAGTTCAGCTTGTAAAATGATACTTTAGAGAATTCTTCAACTTCAGCTAATATGGCTGGGATTGATATACTAGGCTCTTCCACATGAAATAAAATGCCATCTGCATATGCTGAAAAGGCAAATCTTGCAGTTCCCATCTGGATCCCTTTAATGCTAGTGTGATTTAGGAGTCTACGGAGCAAAGGCTCTAGGTTTAGATTAAAAAGTAATGGAGACAAGGGGCACCCTTGCCTTGTACCCCGAAACAACTGAAAAGCGGGAGATAGTACACCATTGCATTTAACTTTGGCTAATGGGGTGGAGTAAAGAAGTCGTATCCATCTCAGGAACTCATCAGGCATGCCAAAACAGGATAGGGTGGCAAAGAGAAAGTCCCAGGAGACCCTATCAAATGCTTTTTCTGTGTCCAGGGACACCAGGACCATGGGTATGTCAGAGTCCCTGGCAGCGGAAATAAGATGTAACAATTTCCTCATATGGTCACCGGACGATCTTCCAGCCATGAACCCCACCTGTTCGCAACCTATGAGGTTGACCATTACTCTTGAGAGTCTGGTGGCCAGGATTTTCGCCAATATTTTGATATCCGAGTTCAGTAGGGAGATAGGGCGGTAACTGCCAAATTTAAGTGGGTCTTTCCCCGACTTCAAAATTAGTGATATTACTGCTTCCTGAAAGCTAGACTCTGATATACCATTATCATACTAATAGCTAAATACGTTCCTTAAAATAGGGCTTAATACATGTAGGTAAGTCTTATAGAGATTATTTGGAAGTCCGTCAGGCTCAGGAGACTTATCGATAGGTAACTGACGAATAATCTGTTGGATCTCCACTAGAGATATTGGAGCGCCTATGGAAGCAGCCTCTGCAGGTGTAATCTTAGGCAAACACACTGAGTTGAGGTAGCATCCTATATCTGTATTGATGGGGCGCGATGATGGGTCCACAGCATAAAGATCCTGAAAGTATTTACCGAACCCTATTGCAATTTCTTGCGGGTCGGTACACACCCGACCATCCTGACTGTCTCTAATCCCTGCAATAAATTGTGATGACTCTAACTGTCAGATACGCAGAGCAAGTAGCTTCCCTGGTCTCTCCCCCAACTCCAAATATTTAAATTTGGTTCTCTGGAAGGCCAATTCCGCTCTCTGAGAAATGAGTCCTGTATACTGGGCCTGCATGTGGTGTAATCCGGTCCAAATATCTGTCGAGGAGTTTCGGGACAAACTGTGCTCCAGACTTTTAATAGAAGCCAGGAGAGTGTCCATTTGAGTCTTCTGAGACTGGGCCCTTTTTGATGCCATTCTTATAAACTACCCCCTCAGCGAGCATTTTAGAGCCGTTCAGACCAAATCAAATTTAGTGACCGACCCCTGATTGGTAACAAGGAAGGAAGTGATAAAATCCCTGATATGTTCCTGGGAAACATGGTCTCACAATAACTGAGTATTCAAGTGCCACAGAGATGATCGTTTACTTCCTGCCTCCAACCAGTAGCTCATGCTGACAGGTGCATGGTCAGATAGAACTCTAGCTGCTATCTCCACCCGAGAGACTCCAGCCATTGCAACAGCACTTAGGAGCAGGTAATCAATTCTGGAATAAGTTCTGTGTGCTGAGGAATAAAAGGTATATTGCCTCTCTGCCGGATTAAGGATTCTCCACACATCCAGCAAGGCTGCCCCATTAAGCAGATCTTTCATAGCACGCTGGGCTGGAGAAAGACCCCGCTTACTACTATCTGATCTATCAAGCTCAGACCGGAGCACCAGATTCCAGTCCCCACCCATTACTGTCAATTTTGGAGGATTAGTCACCACTAAATTTAGCAGGTGAACAAAGAAAGAGGGAGAGTCGATGTTTGGTCCATAAATTGATCCAAACAAAACAGGGTGGGATTCTAACATAACGTGAATCAGGACATAACGGCCCTCTGGGCCCCATATTTCATGAGTTAACTTGAAAGGGACATCCTTAGCTAACAGTATCGTTACTCCTCCTTTATTTGTTGCTCTCCCCACCCCAAAAACTTGCCCCACCCATTGCCTTCTAAAAAGGGTGATGTCCTCCCTCCTCAAGTGGGTTTCTTGGAGAAACACTATTCTTGCTTTCAATTGCGCCAAATGTTTCAGAATTATTTGCCTCTTAGCCCTATCCTTGGCCCCTCTAATGTTCCAACTTACAAACAGATATTGATTACTCATGTCCCGGGGAAACCGTGTAACACAGAGTGGTAGAATCTAAAAAATCGTAACTGTGCTTGCCTGGCAATCATCCCTGAACCAGAATTAGTCTGTGAGTTCACTGAGAAGGCCACATTACCCCTTAAAGCATTTCTTGACCCAGAAAAGTAATAGTGTGTGGTCATATCCCATTCCCCCCAAACACCCCCCACCAACATCCCCAATAACATCCCCATCATTATCTTCCCCAAAACCTCCATACCCCCATTTAATAAACCACCCCCAGTTCAATATAACTGCACTCCAATCATCTACATGCCACATGATGTTAAGTACAAGCAACCTGGCATGGCTTCTCATCCCCCGAAGCTCCCCTCCCACCCAGCAAACATTTATATAAGCGGAGAAATGTAAACTGCCTCAGAATAACTTATGAAAGACGCCTTATGCCCTTTAAGTTCGCAAAAAATCCAAGACAAAGCATTTCAACATTGCCACAATTAATGTCCCTGTGAGCCTTCCATGCAACTCTATTAATTAGATTAGTAACCCCCCTTTCTGTTAGGATACACACAAAAATGCTTCTCGTGTTAGGCTCCTCCACGTGGAAAAAAAAAACAAACCCTTGGGGAGTCCTCCTTCTTGGCCCTCCCGCAAACCACCAGAGGGATCCATGAAAACCAAGTGTCTCTTTACTTCATATTCCTATACAAAGCTGTAGTCTTTAAATCAAGCAGGCGTTCAGCCCTTTAACGAGGAGGCACTAAGTCCCGATTCAGTTCATGACCTCCTGGGCCACTGAAGCACAACAAACGAACTGGAAGTCATGTATAAGGCTAGGAAACTTAAAAGCCTTCAAATGTTCCCTTTCCTCGATTAGGCCCTTATAGATGAAGGCTAGCATAACCATGAAAAAGAAAAAGGAAAGACAAACCCATTTATTTAAGGTTCCCCTAAGCAGACAATCAAGGAAATCAGGGATCAAGCCAGATGCATTTCTCGGCTTCGATGCAATACTTCCTCAACGATAATCGCAATACTTCAGAACGTCTCCCTCAGACTATAACTAAATAAAAAGTTATTGTAAGACATCTCTCCTTGATGTAGTAATGTGGAAACCCGAGACTTCAACTGAATTCCAGCTGCTCTCTCACCCTTGCCATCGCTATAAGGCGTAAAAGAAAGTTGAAGTTACACACCAACACTGTTGACAGGGACTCAGCACTTTATACCCTCATTCATTTGAAGAGATCCGGGAGAAGTCCTTTTAGTTCTTTCAGTGCTTGTGCAGGGGAGTTGAATGAGTACCAGTTATCTTCAGGCTTGACCAAGAGAATTGCTTGGTATTTAACCCGAAACATTTTACCGGGTGCCAACAGCTTAGAGACTACCGGATGAAGCTCTTGTCTCCTTAGAAAAACCGAGTGAGGGAGATCCTGAGTGATATGGATTTTTCGATCTTCCCAAGCAACTTCCCTGATCTCTTTAACTCTGGATAGAATATGCTGTTTATCTTGATAGTTTAATAACTTTAAAATAACCGGTCTGGGTGGCTGTCTAGTTGTTGCTGGCATAGGGCATAACGCCCGGTGAGCCCTTTCAATTACATAGTCTCCTCCACTCGGGGATGGCCCGGTGATTTTGACACATAGGTTTTGTAAAAAAACAATTGGCGCATTCCCCTCCTCTTTCTCTGGCAAACCAATAATAACCTAGATTGTTTCGCCTACTATGCCCCTCCAGATTCTCAAGTTTATCTTCTAATTTCTTCAGTCTACGAACGAAGTTCGTCGTTTCCATCCCGTTTTTTTCTTGTTTCTTCTCTGAAGATGTAATTCTAACTTCAGAGAGTGCAAAAAGAAGCAGAATTTAGCTCGGGAATCCTGTACAAACCGACGATATAGCCGGCGGGAGACAGAGCTCTAGGGACAAGCTGCTTCAGCTCAGGCTGCCATCACGTGACCCCCAGATAAGAAATATTTAAAGGAACTCTACTTTAAAATTAACTTCACTGTGTTCACTGACATAAACAGTTTCCCTATAGTTTTATAACATATTAGAATGCAGTACTTATTTTGAATGTTATGGCCATGAGGATGGTGTGTACAGTGTGAGTGTGTGTGTGTGTGTGTGTGTGTGTGTGTGTGTGTGCGTGCGTGGTGTGTGTGTGTTTGCTGTAGCTCAATATATTTTTTTCCCAAAAAGCATAGTAGAAAATGCCTGCTGATTGCTACATATTCAGTCTGGGTAGTTCACTGAAGACCCGGCATATGTCTGAGGCAGTGCTCAGATAGTGTCTTTAGAGGTTAAAAAACACAGTAAATTATAGATCTGCTGGGAAAGGAATGACATTGATGAGGTTTGAATCTTTCTTGAAAGACAATACATTCTCAAGTGAAACTAGTAGCGAGAAGCTTTTTTATTTTATTTATTATTTTACTCTCCTACTGCCAGCTTGTACCTTCAGGAGGGTGTCCCCAGCCCCGTCACCTGGCATCCACCAGCCGATGCTGACCTGACCCCAGTGCTTACCCCCCTGGCGGGGTTGGCGGGAGTCCCGGACTCCCTCATGGAGGACCGGATTTAGTTGGCCAGTGCCGTGGCTACCCGGGGGGGCGGAGCCTGTGAGGCGCCCTCGATCATTCTGCACAGCAGTGTTTTTTCTGATGTTCTCCCCAGGAATCAGGGCCATGCAATGTCATCAATGTAGGGGAGCATGCACGTGTCTGCACACGCTCCCTCCAGACGTCTGGCCCAACTCCTCCCCAACTTGTGGTGCAGCACCCTGTCCTCCAGCCTCCGCCAGGTGGCGAACAAGCGCCGACCACCTGGAACCCCCCTTCCTGGAGAAGGAGATCAGTCCATCAGACGCTCAATCCTTCTCCTCCCCTGCCAACCCCCGACAGCCTATGCTCATTCCTGAACACGGGTCACTGGCATAGCGTGAGGTAAGGCGCCAGCGCCTCAGGCCTCAGCACCACCGGGCCAGCCAGCAAGAAGCTTTTTAAATGCTAAGTATTTAAATGTGCAAGTAGTTGCATTCCAAAGGGGTAAACAAATCTCCAGTTTAAGAGGCAGCCAATATTTAACATGCTGTTTCAATTTCCTAATGGCATCTGATAAGCAGCCTATAGTTATGTCTCCAACATTCTTAACAAAAAGAAGGGTGTATTTTATTTCAGTTGGCATGGAAGGATACATTAAAAAGTCCAAAACATGTTCCACAATACTCTATTTTCCAGCTACAGATAACAAGAAGGCTGTAGGCTCCACCCACAGCCATAAAAATTAGCGAAATGCATCACTTTGGTAAAATGTCCATGGAGCCTTGTTGAATCTGTGGTGTGGCATTCACCAAGGGTTTGAAGATCACGTGATGCAGTGTTGGTGTTTCCTCAGTGTCAGCACTGTCTATCCAGGCAGACAAACCACTGTCAAACACCAATGTGTGGACATATGAGGCCAGATTTCCAAAGAGCCCTTAGAGCGATGCAAGTTGTGTCACTCCAGCACTACAACAAACTTCATGTGCACCAGGGACCCTGTGCCTGATTTTATAAAAATCAGGGTCCTGGCACCAGACTCCCCCAATTTACCACAAGTCGACTGCTGCATCAAACAGTTGGTGCACCTGCCAAAATTGCCACAGGGATCTGGGCCCCCTTATCCAGTGCAACACTAGAGGAGCTCAGATGGTGGGGGGGGAAGCAGCTGGACATGAGGGGGTTAGGTGTCTAAGGGGCATGGAAGGTGGCATAGTGGGAGTTAGGGGAACAGCTGGGCATCACTGGGAGTCATGTGACACCCAGCTGGGAGTGTTTGCATTGTACTGTATTCTAGTACAGTGTACTTATCTTCCCTTGTGGTCTAGCAAACCCCAGCGATCCCCAATGTGCCCCAGACATAGTTTGTTATCTTCCCTGGTAATCTAGTGGACCCCCCGATCCCTGATGTCCCCCAGAAATAGTTTTTTATCTTCTCTGGTAGTCTAGGTGACCCCCCCGTATCCCTGATGTCCACCAGATATATTTATATGTCTTCCTTGGTAGTCTAGCAGACCCCCCAATCCCCAATTCACCCCAAAACCATTTATGTAACATTTCCTGGTGGTCTAGTAGACCCCCACACCCACACCCCAACAGGCAGAGTACCACCACCCCACTCCCCTCCTCCCTTACATGAGCTGATGACCAGCACAGCCCTCCATTCTCCACCACTGCTAGCCACCAACTGAGCTGTCAATAAGCACATACTGTATACAGTACACGCTCATGTCTACCAATGAGCATGTACTGTATACAGTATGTGCTTCTTGACAGCTCAGTTGGCATCCTGCTGTCGTGGAGATCGGAGGGCTGTCCCGGTCACGGGCTCATGGAAGGGATGGGAGGAGTGGTGTGGTGGGGCACAGTCTACTGTGGTGAGGGTCCACTAGACCTCCAGGGAATGTTACATAAATGGTTTGGGGGACATCAGGGATTGAGGGGGTCCACTAGACTGCAATGGAAGACATATAAATATATCTGGGGGACATCGAGATGGGGGAAGGGTCTGCTAGAGTACCAAGGAAGATAAAACATTGTTTCTGAGGTCATTGGAGATTGGGGGCTCTGCTAGACTACCAGGGAAGATAAACTATTTCTGGGGACATTGGGGATGGGGGGGTCCACTAGACCAACAGGGCAGATAAGTGTACTGTACTAGAATACAGTACAATGCAAATGCACCCTGCTGGGTGTCACATAACTCCTGGTGATGCCCAGCTGTCCCCAACTCCCCCATGCCACCTCCCATGCCCCTGCTGCACTGGCAGCCCATTATCAGTCCCCTTCCCACTGGCACAAGCCATTTAGGCCACCTCCTGGTTGGCCTAAGTGGTGTCCTTTGCTGTGTCCATGATGGCGTCCACAGTGGGGCTTGTAAAATCAAAAAAAGGGGGATACAGTAGCCCTGCTGTTGCACAAGCCTCCTTACCACCTGGCACACCTGGTTATTTGCCACACCTTGGTGCAAGGGGGCTTTGGCACTGTGGTGTCAAGATTTGATGCAGGCTGCTTTAGAAAATCACGTTTGACACAAGTTGTTATGGAAGCCACCCCTTGTGTCAAACTCTTTTGACACAAGTCCCTTGCATTAATCTAACACATTTTAAAACTGGGCCCATGCTGCCAAAGTATGGGCAACACCAGTACTGCATTGCATGATTGTTCTAGCCCCAAGGATTGCTACACAACAGATTTAACAAGGGTCAGTGGACCTTTTACCCTAATGCTGCATTTCCCTACTTTTTATGCATTGTGCTGTAACCCTAACATGTGCATGAATGTATTTTTGTTTCACTGAGTAATACATAAGGATAGTTTATTTTGTGCAGATGGATACAAGCACGATCTTTTGCATTGATGCATGCACAAAGGTGATTGCATGCACATGCTGGTGTTTGGGAGTGCTACTGTGCATGACAGCATATAAGCATGTGCATAAGTGTACAGACGCATGCATCCATGTGTGTTTGTGCGTGTGTGCATGTGCATGTGTGTGTGTGTTTTTGTGTGTGTGTGTGTGTGTCTGTGTGTGTATACATGCATGCTGTCCTGGAGGACATCTGGAGCTGAAATATCAAATCTGGTGTTGGAGTCATCCTCAAACAGTGAATGAGCAATGTGGTGAGAGTTTGGGTTGGTAAGTGTTTTTAATGCGTTGTATGTTTTGCTTGGGGTTTAGGTGTTTTTTCCTTTCTTTTGCTGCTGAGTTTTTCTCTTTGATCTGGGTATACTTAGTTTGTGGCTTTGTTGTTTGGGCTATGTTAGGCTCAGTGCTTAGAGTGTGTGCCATTGCAGGTGCTGGGAGTTTGAGAGAAATGGGAATGGGTTTTTTTTAGGTTGGAGCTGCATGGAATTTTAGGTGAAAGATTTAAAGTTTTATGGCATGGTTCTTGTAGGTTTTTCTTCATGTACCATATGTATTAATTGGCTAATGCTATGTTAATTAGGACTGTTTATGTGTTAATATGGTGCTTGTGTTATTTTTTTACTATTGTGCTAATAAGGTGGTTGTTTCATGTGTTGATTGAGTTGTAAAAGGGTGTAATAAGGTGATTTGTAGTGTATTGTCATGTTTTACTGTGTTATTAAGGTGTCCATAGGTTGTTAATAAGGTGCCAGTGGTTAATTGGTACAGTATATGGTACTTATATACCATCATATATGAGGGAATATGTGATGGCTTTTTCTATAATAAAGAGGGTCCAGCCACGTACAGTTGCAGTCACTGACAAGCCTGGATATTCCCTGATGTTTCTGTGATATCTCTAGACAAATTTCCTCCATGCCTACAGTACCACTTTAAGGCATCCAGAGAGGTTTTCTTTAGAAATATCACAACATATCTGAAAATATACAGACAGCTTGATGGCTACAACAATATTATATTTGATTAAATGTTGGATGAGTGGGGTATAAACAGAAATATATCCATTGAGGGGCCTAACCTGATGATAATGCCAAGAGACAAAGTGGAAGTGGCCTTATTGTCTGGTTAGCTCCTGAGACGGGTATATTTCTAAGTTTACTACACACTCACCATTTGTTTGATACAATACATAAGATTGGTGAATGTTTACCTTTAGATCATATTTGTGATCATTTCTGGGTTTGACTTTATTGTTTTTGATCCTTGTGTTTCTCCATGGTGTAGTGGCACTTTTGTTTAGTGCAGTATATTTTCCCTGATGGTTTTCTATAGTGGAGGGTCCTCCTATGTGGATGATGTTGAAATCTGCAATAGGGTAGATACTCATGAAGGGGTAAAGAGAATGAGTTGAGGTCTGAGAAAACACAAGGAGTGGTCAAGAGTAAGGCAGCTGGGTTTCAATGAAAAAAGTGCAAAATCTTGCACCTAGGGCACAAAAAACCACAGGCAGTGTACAAAATAAGGAAAGAGGTATTGATGGTCAATAAACAGGAAAAAAACCTTGGGGTTGTCATATCTGTTGGGTGGTGAGGCAGTGTGACAAGGCTGCAAGTAGGTCAGTGGGATGCTGGGGTGCATAAGGAGGAGAATCACCAGCAGAAGGAGAGATGGGCTGTTACCACTGTGTTGATCATTGGTGAGACCCAACAAGGGGACATACAATGAAGCTGGAAGAGGGAAATTTGGGAGGAATATGAGAAAGCACTTCTTCACTGAAAGAGAGGTGGACATCTGGAACAGTCTTCAAGTGGACTTGGTGGGTGGCAAAAACAGTGGTGGCCTTCAAGCATACACAGGATAGGCAAAAAGGAATAGTGGTAGGGAAGCAGAAGGAGGATGTAGTCAGAGATCAGATAGAGTCTGCAGTGACGCTATAGTCAGGGACAAAATGAGCAAACTGGGTGGTCAAAGCGGTCCTTATCTGCCAACAAACTCTATGTTTCTTTATAAGGAGGCATGGGTGGGCCAGTCTGTCCTTTCCTCCTGCATATGGTGTGGTGACATGGCATCTATGGCCGGGTTTGACATATTTCTGTGGTTGAGACGGCAGTGGCATCTGTGGTTGGTACCAGTGTGTATGTGTCCGTGGTTGAGACCAGCATGTGTTTGTGGTGGGAGTAGCAGTCGATGAAGCTTTGCATCAGTGGCAGCATCATCAAGTGCATGGTGGCAGCTGCAGGAGACTGGAGTCAGCATTAGCAGCATGGAGGTCATGGTGTCTGAGAAGACAGCTATAGTACTGAGGGACATGGCTTTAAGTGTGAAACAAGGGAACTAGTAGATTACTTTTAGGCTATTTTTTTGTCTAGACATGGTTTTTACGTAGGCTTGGGAGTTTATTCAAGGTGTGCTCTGGCTGGTTTTTATTGATGTGGGAATTGGTGTAATAAGTTCAGTAGGTATGTTAATTAATGTATTAACTGGTTAATTGATTTGGTAATTAGTTGTAATTAACGTGGTTCTATAGGGCTTCATGTACTGTAGATACAGTATATACTTTTAATTTGTGTAGTTATGTACTTTTAATTGTTTGATTAGTGTAGGTATATATTTTTAACTAATGTAGACACATACAGTACTTTCAATTGTTTAATTGCTATAGGTTCATCTTTTAATTATTTGAGATATATTTTTTTAATTGATACTTTCACTCAGAGGTATGCAGGGAAAATAAATCATGACCTTTTCTATAGAGGAAAAGTGCCATCCACATACTTTCTATCGATATATAAAATCTATTTACACAACATATATAATTTCTAAGCCACAACAGGCTATGCATTATAAATTTTAATGCATGCCTCTGGGGCATAGTGAGGCACAAGGCCAAAGGATGAGCGTCCTTACACCCCGGGAAGTGCATTAAAATCCCTTAGAAAAAGAACTTTAAAATATGAGAATTCTGATTGGCTAGCAGGGGTACATTAACTTATCGATAGATGCCCACTAAATAAAAAGTACCACCCTGTAGTGCCCCTTCACCAAGGAAATTATCTTAGTGCTCACCCTGCTTTCCAATTTGGCCAAAACCATCTAATTTGAATTCCAAATTGACACCATATTTTTTCTCACTTAGCAAGAAATACGGATACCCAATGCTCTGTACTTCATTGCCATCTACCTAATGGTAGTCAAAAGCACTGGCCAAGGAGACTGTGGTTGTATCAGTCCCCCGAGGCTGCGCTGCACAGATTGCCGCATTATTTTGAGCTATTTTAATTCTTGTCAAACACTCCCGAGTGTACTGGAGCCCTGTGACCTCCTTTCAGGAAACAGGAAGAATGAGCTGTAGTTCTCCTGATTCTAGAACTGCAACTCAATTGGGAGTATTTTGTTTTTAGTTGTGGGCACTACAGCTGCTTTTTAGCATGCCAGAACCACGAAGGAGTGGTTTTCACCTGATTAAACTGTAAAACATAGGCAGTTTTGTGTTACTGCAACCCGAGACCTCGCAGTTACTTTCAGGTCATGGATTGTGCATTTAAACTTGCCCTGTGGTGAGCAGGGCAAGCACAAGCAGTAGTTTAAGGAATGGACAGGAAACACTGTCAGCCATCGTAACAGTGTCAGTAGAGGTAAGACCAAGTGTATCAAACCACTGTCAGAACTGTTATAAACATATTAATAGCTCAGCGTGCGTTGGGTGTCTAATAATAATAACCTAATCAAGGAAATTTACTGGGTGGAACATCTCAATGCTTCATGGAAATATTGCAGCTTTTGGGAAAGTTCAAACTGGTTGTAATCTCTATCCCCTTTAAGCTGAAATTTGAACTACAACAAACTACTGCCACCAACACTATGATGGATAACCTCCCCATATGTCTGCCAGAATCCCTAACTAGACCGTCAAGTAGCTCCATTGGCTCTATTATTACTCTAGATGGAGAGCTGGGAATTAAATGTTTCCAATGCAAGATGTACTAAATTGTTGCTACTTCTCCGCCAACACAGCAATCTTTTATTTATGAAAAATGCACCACCAATGTTGCGCTTAGCCAGGAAACTGAATTTTTTTATGCCAGGCTCTCTGTCTTAGAAGAAAGTCAGAAAGAAATGGTGTTGCATTTTAAAACCTCATAGATCTTACACCATGACCCACAGGACACTGTAATGAATGGCACTCATGCTAATCCAATAACCTTTGACCCCTCTCCTCAGCAGGAGACCTCCTCTATCACAAATTCTTCAAATCCACCTTCAACTTGTGTTACTTTTACTCCTTCTCTTAACTGCCAGGGTTCAATTTCAGAAATTAGCACTTTTAAAACAAACTCTGGTCAGAGCCGATATGGCTGTGGAGAACTTTTGGGATGTTTTTAACCATTATTTCTCATGAATTTGCACAATTGAGATCCATGGAGAGGCAGTTTCAATGTGGTCTTCCTGTTACACACTTTTACAAAGTGTTTTCCTAGAATATGCTTACTGATTGCTGTATATCTAGCCTGGATAGTTCACAGAAGAAATGGCATCTTATTTTCAGTGGGGCTCTATATCTACACAATATTATGCTGCATTGTGTAAAATATGAACGCACAAAAAACAATATTTTACATCTGGGGGGATATACTAATTGCTGGGTTGATGCACGAGTAGAAAGATGCATTGCACAAAGAGGGTGCGCCGGTCAGCACTGATACAATATTCAAAGAGAATGTGCCACTGGTACAGGGTGTGCATACAGTGAAGCCCACCAGAATGAAGAGCAGCACTGCAGAATTCTGCAGTAGAGTTACTGCAGCAAATAATTCAATTTCAAAGGGAGTTACTCCCTTCTGTCATGCAGTAAACCTGTGACATTGCACTTCATCCTGGCGGGCTTCATCGTACCTATTGAAATGTGACCCTGGATGAAAGTCGCAGTGCAGGCAGCTGCCAAGTCAGGTGCATCCAGAGTGACCCTGACTGAACACCTTCCAGGGAGAATGCGTGGCACATACCAATATGCACCGCAGCCCCCATGGGCGATATTCAGCCCAGGAATGCAAATGAACTAATTGAGAATGCAGGGTGCAAAGGGGCCTTATGCATGCTCATTAGCAGCCCATTTGCATGTTGGCATGGGGATGAATGTGCCAGAGCAGCTCTCATCCCCAAGCCCTGACCCTGATTGCTCCCATGTGGGACAGGCCCTGAAGTCTGTGGTAGTATAGTGGCACCCCCCCATACCCATTCCACCGGCCCTGATAGTACCAGAGTCCAGGCTCTATTGGTTCCATATTGTAGGGACCCCAATACCATCCCTAATTGCACCTGAATACACCTACAGTCCATGTCCATAGTGTAGTGGCTCCCGGTCCCCCTCAACAGTGCACAGATGCCCCCTCTCTGCCCCCCCATCCCATCCCATTGCAATGACTGACTCTGTAATGAGATTATACCACTCTATCAGTGGGTGGTGGAGCACTCACAGTAGGATGCTGGAATGTGTTATACGTAGGCTTGAGCTGTGAGTGGGTGATAACATCCAGTGGCTACACACCTCAGGCACTCGCATGCAGATCCATCATCCTGGTGCCATTGCACTGCTCAGTGTGGGTGATGGCTGATGCTGTACCCACTCACACAGGTCCCAAAACAGGCATGTTACAGCTGACCTCCAATTTGTTTGTACAATTGGGGAACTGTGGATGAACTATCCACAGCCTGAAGTGTACATTGAAAATGGCATTACAGGATACCGCATTCCATGGCACCAGGGATACCTCAGCAGTCTGGAGGGTGGCATGTTACACAGGGGGAACAGGGGAGAGTGTGGACTTGCAGCGGTGTATGACAGCAGGAAGATACAGCATCGGCAAGGCATGCATTGGAGGTATGTAAATTCCCTCTTCAGTTTGCCAGGGGCGTACACACGGCTGCATACACTGGTGGATCCACAGCTGGCGTGGTGCCCCAATGCATGGTACAGCCAGTTGGGTCATTCCAGAGTGCAGGTCCCCAGCCTGGGTTCAGTGCAGTCAATGGCTGGCCATGGCAGAATGTGGATGGCAGTGCCAGTCTTTGCAACAGGTTGGGTATGGGGGAAGTGAGGGTGTCTGTGTACAGGGGTGGTGGATGGGAGTCCTCTAGACTATGGATATGGACCATGATTTCCTCTGGTGTGATCGGGTCTGGGGGTCCTACACTATGGAGCTCTTCAGGGATGGAGTTGGCTAGATTGGGGATGAAAAGGAGGTACCGCTAGTCCACCAGGGCTGCCAGGCTGCTGTGCACCTGGGTGCACATCTGCAACCAGCCTGTGGGTGGCTTTCCAGGTTAGGCTCCCTTTTCCACCAGGATGTGCTGCATATCTCCTTTGAATACAGGGGCCCTGGACTAGGTAACCTGAATAAATACATTATAAAAATGGTAAAATCATGACCCCACTGAAAACAAGATATTGCATCTAATCTGGGACAGTCTGAGTAAATACAGTGCAAAAATGTGCAAATGAACATCCCTGTGACAATGAGATGTAACATCTTCACTGCCCTATCCAGGATACAAAATATAGGATAAGAAACATTCAGTGCTCCCAGATCCAAATACCTATTACCCTGTAAGAAGCCCTCATTTTCCCTGTGTTTTCCCCACAGTGGCAGAATCAAATTCCTGTATAAACCCCTGTAGATTTTTCCATAAGCCACGGGTTCCTTATTTAGGACTTTGTTCTTTATTTATTATATTAGCAGCCTTTTATTGGGAAAAAAGCTCTGATTTGCTGCTCAGTATTAATATTATACGTCAAGATGACCTTGCAATGATTTGGATTTACATGCTATGCATAAGGCATAATGGGGGACTATATGAAATAACAATTATCACGCTCATTATTTCATGAACTATACTCAAAATTAGAAATCACAAGTCAGACAATCTTTCAAAAGATACTAGTAATGCCTGTAAACAAATTCATTGCAAATAAATTAGAGATCATTTATATATATATATATATATATATATATATATATATATACACACACACACACACACACACACACACACATATATGCTATTTTTGCATCTTATAGTTGTTAGTTTTCAGACAAATTCTCATAGACTTTTTTCTGTTCGCCTAATGGAATCTTGAATGAGTTAAGTAAATGCTATTATTTTCTTCAAGGCCCTGATCCAGCAACTCAGTAAGTACACATTCAGTATATCATATTATAAAATGACAAAAAACAGTCTTCTATTTCCAATTGTTTGATCAGGAATTTTATAAATGGTATAAGTTCTTTTTGTTACATCTATGGTGGTCCAATAAAAGGTATCATATAATTTGCTTCTGTATCACTCATGGTTTGTCAGTAGTTAATTCATTAGATGAGGTCTCCCTTGTTAGGAGTTTGACTGTTTCTCCACCCCTCCCCAAACACACACACACACACACACACACACACACACACACTCTTACTGTAAGAGATCTCAGTAGCTCTTATCTGTTATGTTTGGGAAGCAGGCCGCAGCCTTTATGTCAAAAAGAAATTTATATATTTAGTCTGGGTAGTTCACTGAAGACCTGGCATTTTATCAGATAGGACTTGAGAGGTTAAAAAACAGTGTAAATCTTTACAAAATTTGCTAGAAAAGGGTAACATTTATGAGGTATGAAAATTTCTTGAAAGATATTTATCCCCAACTGAAGTAAGTAGCTAAAAATGTTTAAATGCTTGGCATTTAATTGTGCAAGCTGTTGCATTTCGATGAGGATAAACAAATCTCCAGTTTAATAGGCAACCAATATTGAACAAGCTGTTTCAGTTTCCTAATGGCCATCTGATAAGCATCTTGAAGTTATGTCTCCAACATTCTAAACAGAAAGAAGGGATTATTTTATTTTTGTTGTCATAGAGATTTGTAGATGTGGAAGGATACATTGAAAAGTTCAAAAAATGTGTTCCACGATACTCCATTTTCAAGCTACAGATACCAAAATGGCTGTAGGCCCACCGACAGCCATAAAGAGAGGACGAGAGGAAGATGATGAGAATACAGAACTTGATTCTGACTGGGCCATTGTACCTAGCACAAGGGCTTGTAAAAAGGGTCGTAAAGCAGAGTAATTCTTTCTACCAACCTTTAATAGCTTTAGTCCCCTTTTGGTTGATTTCAGCTGTAATGATAACAATGTTTTGAACATTTGTGAAGAAGAAGCTAATCCTAAGCCATCTAATTCAGCAAATAATAAAACATCTCCCCAAACATCTCTAATGGGAATAATGATGAAAACATAGTAGCATCAACCTCATCAACCGCTCAAACAAATTGCAATGTAAGGAAAGACAATCCACATTAGAGCACTGCCATTATACCAACCCCACCTGCCCCTCAATGCCAGGGTGCTACAATTGCTGGACAACAAGAAAGGGCTATTATCCAGACTGAACCCTATTCACCTAGTAATGCTATGGATATGAGTGATACCTCCCCCATCCCCAGTAAACAAATGTCAAGCAAAACATTCTCAGGGAAGTAGGCAGATGGCCAGAGCTGGACAGAAGGAAGCAAGGTGGGGAGGTGGATCAGACCTTACACTCAATAACCGCTTCAATTCTCTTCTTCTGCTTGAGGATGAGGGGGGTGATGTAGCCACGACAGGGGTGGTTAGAGATGGAAAGGGAGTGGGAGGCAGGAGGCAGGGGTCAAATAGCAGGAAGAACAGGGGGGACCTGGAATGCAGCAGAACGGGAGAGCAGTGAATCAGAGCAGGAGGGGCAGGAAGAGGGAGGAAAGCACAAGGAGAAGGACCAGTTGGGAGGAAAGGTAAGGAGAAGGACCAGAAGTACAAGGAGGATTCAGTAAAGGGAGCTGAGGGTTTAGCCAGGGAGCACGACGAGCAAGGAGGAACTAAATGGAGACAGGAAGGAAGGGAGGATGAGCCAGGCTAGTTTTTAGCAGATGGGGAGAAGGACCAGTTGCAAACAGTGAGGGGGAATTGGCAAGGTACAGAAGGATAACTCAGGAGGAGGGAGGCATAGGATTGGAGGAGGGTGGCCATGGTAAATAAGGAGGGGTGACATGTGGCACCAGATAGGGGAGGAACAAGGAGCCGGCTGGGTGGAGAGGCTGGTAGAAAGGATGAGGGACATGGAAGGGGGAATGGAGGAAAAGGAGTGGTCAGAGTGCTCCTGCTGGGGGATTCTATGATCAGGGGTATCAAATGGGATAGGGAGGGAGAAGCCTGGCCAGTTAGAACAAGATGCTTCCCTGGACTAACGGTGCTGGGGCTAAGCCACGAGTATATCAGCTGGCAAAGGATTGTAGGGGTTCCCCAGACATACTGGTCCACCTGGGTACAAATGACATTAAGGGAAATAGCGAGCTAGAGATACAGGCAAGATTCAGGGAGCTCGCCAGGGTCTATCATGACATAGGATGCACAGTTTCCTTCTCAGAAATCCTGCCAGTGCCAAGGGCTAGTGGGGAACACAAAAGGAAGATTAGGGAGATAAACCAGTGGCTCAGGGAGTGGTGTGAGGCCAGAGGGTATGGGTTGATGGCGGATTGGGGAGAGACCTGGGAGGATAAGCAGCTGTATGCTGAGATAGACTACATCTCAATTTGGAGGGGAGGGGAATCCTTAAGTTGAAAATAGAGGGGTTCATTGGTGAAAAGTGGGGTTTAAACTTGTGAAGGGGGGCGGGATGGGAGAAAAGGCTGTCAAGGGGGTTCCGATAAAGGAGGGACTCTGTCTCCACCCCTGGGGACCAGGAGGATTGCAGGAAAAGGCCGACTGGCAAAGTGCAGACCAGGGGAAAACAGAATCCCCATGGGAACACGAGCAGGGGAAATAGAACTATAGGGAAAGGGTGGAAGGTAGTCCTGCTAAATGCCAGGAGCTTGGGCAATAAAATGCCTGAGCTCCAGGTGATGCTAACTGAGGGAGCAGTGGATGTGGCAGCGGTCACTGAGACTTGGACCACTGCAGGACATGACTGGGACCTGAACCTGGAGGGTTACACTATGTTCAGGAAGGACAGGGGGGAGGGAAGGGGAGGAGGGGTAGCAATGATAGTCAAAAACTGCATTGGCATAGGGGGAGTAGAGGAGGTGGAGGGAACCGTGGAGGTGATTTGGGTCACCTTGATAACAAGGGGGCAAGAGAGTAAAAATAGGAGTGGTGTATAGACCCCCTGCCCTGGCGGAGGAGCTGGAGGACAGCCTGGTGGCAGATGTTGGGAGGCACTGCAGACTGGGCAGAGGAACGGTGGTGGTGTTGGGGGGACTTAAACATGCCAGGAACAGACTGGGAGACTATGACATCCTCTGTGACCAGGGAACAGAGGTTGTTGGATGTCTTTCAAGACACGTTCCTAACTCAGCAGGTGAGGGAACCGACCAGGGAGGCGCGGGTACTGGATGTGGTCCTGGCAGACGGTGACCAGATTGGGGGCCTGGAGGTAAGGGACCCATTGGCGGGGAGTGACCATGCCACGGTCTGGTTCTGCCTGGACCTAGGAGGGGTAGAAGGCTGCACAAAGATGGAAGTAACCGACTTCAGGGGGGCAGATTTTAAGGAAATGGGAAGGATCCTTAAGGGGCATTTGGATAGGATTTGGTCAGACATGGACGCTGATAGTAGCTGGGGAAATCATCAGGAGAGGGGTGCAGGATGCTACCAGCACCTGTGCAAGAGTAAGACGAAAATGTGGTAGGGCCCAAAAACCCTGCTGGTGGACCAGGGAGGTCCAGGAGGTGGTGCGGGGAAAGAAAGCAGCCTATAAGCAATTCAAGTGCTCAAGGAGTGAAAGGGATTGAGGGGAGTATGAGCTGATGGCTAGAAGGGCCACTAGAGTGGTGAGGGTGGCTAAGGCAAGGAAGGAGCAGAACCTGGCCAGGGAAATTAGGAGAGGGAACAAGGGGTTCTTTAGATACATTGGGGAAAAACGAAGGGTGAAGGGGCAGATTAGCAGGATTAAATCAGGGGAGAGATGGGCACAAGACCCAGGGGAGCAGGCTGAGTTACTAAATGAGTACTTCACCTCAGTTTTCACCAAGGAAAATGGGGGTGCTGCATCATACATGGGAGGAGACAGAGATACTGAGTGGGGGGCCCTTACAGATCGGCGGGTCTGGGGAGAGGGGGAGGCATCACTGGCAGGTGGGGGGAGGGCTAAGCAGGGAGAAGAGGTACTGGAAGTGGAAATCACAGCAGATAGAGTGAGGGAAGCCCTCAGGTCCCTTAAGACTGAGAAAGCACCAGGGCCGGATAAATTACATCCCAGAGTGCTGAAGGAACTTGCGGATGTCCTGGTGAAACCCCTGGCGGAGCTTTTCACCATCTCTCTGAGGACAGGGTGGTGCCCAAGACTGGAAGGTGGGCGATATAGTGCCTATCCACAAGGGGGGATCAAGGGAGGTGGCAGGGAACTACAGGCCTGTCAGCCTGACATTGGTGGTGGGCAAGGTGATGGAGGGCATTGTCAAGGAGAGGCTGGGGGAGACCTGGATAAGTCAGGGTACCTGGACGATAGACATCATGGATTCATCCTGGGGAAATCATGTCAGACAAACCTGGTGGAGTTCTATGACTGGGTGACAAGTGCCTTGGACCTGGGTAGACCACTGGACATCCTCTTTCTAGACTTCAGCAAGGCATTTGACTCTGTTCCTCATGTGGGCCTGTTGGATAAGCTGGGAGAAATGGGGGTGGGGAACCAGATGATCAGATGGATAGGCAATTGGCTCCAGGACCGGACCCAGAGGGTCGTAGTTGGTGGGATAGTCTCATCCCCAAGGAGGGTCATTAGTGGGGTCCCACAGGGATCAGTCCTTGGGCCCCTTCTGTTCAACGCCTACTTATCTGACATAAGGACAGGAATCAGGAGTGAGATGAGTCTCTTTGCAGATGACTCGAAACTGGGGGCGGTGGTGGATGGGGAGGAGGGGAGGGTGGCCCTACAGGGGGACCTGGAGGCTCTGGAAAGATGGTCTAGAAAGTGGAAGCTGAGGTTCAATGCAGGGAAATGCAAGGTACTCCACCTGGGGGCCAGAAACCCAGGCCAAGTGTACACCCTGGGGGGAATGCTACAAGTCTCGATGGCTGAGAGGGACCTGGGGGTGGTGGTGGATGTCAAGATGAACAACTCTGAGACTTGTAGGAGGGCAGCAGCCAAGGCCAACAGGATACTGGGATGCATCACTAGGGGGATCACCTCCAGAAGGAGGGAAGTGATACTCCCTCTGTATAACTGCTTGGTGAGGCCGCACCTTGAGTACTGCGTGCAGTTTTGGAGCCACACTTAAAGAGGGACATTAACCTCCTGGAGAGGGTCCAGAGGAGGGCAACCAAATGATTTGGGGCTTGGGGACAGAACCTATGAGAGAGGCTCGAAGAGCTAAATATGTACACATTGGAAGAGAGAAGGGACCGGGGGACATGATAGAGGTCTTCAGGTACATGAAGAGGGTAAATAGGGAGGAACAGTCAGGGTGCTTGAAGGAAGGAGGTGGGCCACTAGAGGGCATGGGAGGAAGCTGGAGGGGGGAAGATTCAGGGGAGAAAGGAGGAGGTGCTACTTCACTGAGAGGGTGGTGGAGCCATGGAATGCACTGCCTAGGGGGCTGGTGGAGGCAGAGACAGCGGAGGGGTTCAAGAGGGGGTGGGACAGGTACAGAGGAAGGGTTCTGGAAGCAAAATCCAATGCAGCAAGAATATCCGGAACTGGGAAGGGAGAAGCCAGAGATGGCGAGGGGGACAGCAAGGTCAGCACCCAAGGTGGGGGCTGACCAAACGAGCAGACATGAAAGACCGTTAGGCCTATTCTGCTGGCATTTTAGTATGTTAGTATTTGTGCTTGGCAACTCTATCATTAAGCATCTTGATAGAGCCATCTGCAACCCGACAAGGCTAACAGAACCTGCTCTAGTTTCAGAGGTGCCAAGGTCTCTGATGTTACATTGATGGTAAACACTATACTTACAAATGCAGGTCCTAATCTATTAGTCATTATTCATGCTGGTACTAATGACATCAACTGCACTAATCCTGATGAACTCAAACATGATTTCGTAGCACTTAATTTACTGGTTGAAGAGGGTTGCACTACTTGCTTCTCTGAAATGCTTCCAGTACCCAGGGCCACTCATTCTATTATTCATACATCAAGTCAACTATTGAATGGCTCAGGAAGTGATGTTACAAGCAGGATATTCAGTGTATTACACACTGGGAAAATTTCTGCGACAGAAATTCCCTTTTTTGTTGGGATGGACTTCATCTTAGTAGAAGGGGTGGCGCTCTTCTGGGTAAATCATTTGAGGCTGTCATTAATCATTATTTAAACTGACTGACAAGGGGGAGAATGGGAATGTTCCCAGTTCTCTAAAGAAGGGCATACACAACACTGAAACCAAATCTTGTAAAATACTATCTCTTAATGCATGATCTCTTAACATCAAAATATCAGAACTGGAAGTGAAGTATAGACTGCACGATTTAGGTATTATTGCAGTTACTGAAACATGGTGGGACTCCTCATCAAACTGGATCAGGGAGATCCTTAACTACAAACTATATTTCAAGGACAGAATTAGCAAAATAAGTGGAGGTGTAGGCCTTTACATGAGGGAGGACATCCCATCATATGAGTCTAATTCACAATCCCGAACTGAAAGTGTTTGGGTCACATTACAATTCAAGGGACAGCCAAAGATTGCTATAGGAAATTGCTATAGGCCCCCTTCAGCTGATATGGAGTATACTTTCAACCTTACTCAAGACATCTTAAATCAAGCGGACAAGGGGGATATGCTAATCTAAGGTGATTTCAACATGCCCAATATTGATTGGAATACACTTAATGGTGTAAATGAGCAGGAAAAACTGTTTGTCTCCACTCTTATCAACTCTGGACTTGAGCAGCTTATAAATCACCCTACTAGAAGAAACAACATCCTTGATCTCATCATTACTAATATTGAAAACCTGATTACAGATATTGAAATCAAGGATCCACTAGGGAATAGCCACTATAACTCAATTCAGTTTAATATCACTACTCAGCATTGAATATCACCAACTAAAACCTCATATAAGGATTACAAAAAAGCCAACTTTAAAGAAATAGTCATGGTCCTCAACAAAATAAATTGGGTAGAAGTACTTTCCAACTTTTCAGTTAACAAAGCCTGGGACAAACTTAAAGAAAGTATACAGCATTCAGAAACAACTTCCATATAAAAAGAAATACAATAAAATGTTAAAATCCCAATATATTTAACTAAGCCCATTAAAAGACAAATAAACTTAAAGAAATACTATTCAAAAAGCTAAAGTTAAATCCAGGTGAGGAACAGGCTACAAAATATAAAAGTGCCTTGTCTACACTGTAACCTATGATCAAGTAATCTAAACAAAAATTAGAATTTAAATGACTCATTCTAAGGATAGTCATAAATCTTTATTTTCATATTTAAAAAATAAAATAGGGAATACTAGGACAGTTGGCCCATTAATACATGAGGGGTTCACTTTACAATCTGATATTGATACAGCCAATCATTTCAATAACTACTTTTGCTCAGTTTACTCAAAAAAAAAGACACCCATAACTTAATTAACACTGAAAATATTACACCTTCTACCCCTTACATATTTCAAATCTCAGATGTAATTTTGGTATTAAAAACATTAAGAAAGACCATCACTCCAGGACCTGATAATATTCATCCCAGATTCCTTATTGAAACATTAAAATCTTTATCCCTTCCATTAACTATTATCTTCAATAAATCACTTAAGGGAAAAGAAATCCCTGAGGACTGGCTTAAAGCATTAGTTACCTGGGTATTCAAGAAAGGATGTAGGTCTAATATACCAAATTATTGCCCAGTCAGTCTTATTTCCATCATTGGTAAGCTGATGGAATGACTTGTAAAATCCCCTTTTGAGAAAGAACTTAATTCTCTAGGTTTAATGGATGATGCACAGCATAGATGCAGATTACTCTTGAACCACTAATCTCATATACTTTTACAACTCTGTTAGCCAGGGTTTGGTGGGAGTATTCTGATGGACATTATACTTCTGGATTACAGTCGAGCATTCAACAAGGTTTCACATTGTAAACTTATCAAAAATTAAATGCAATGGGCTTTTCATCATGCCTGGTAAATTGGGTTAGTAAATGGCTTTCAAACAGAATGCAAAGGGTTAAATTAAATGGCATTCTTCCTAATACTGGTGCAATCAGTAGTGGTATACCACAGGGCTTTATTCTGGGGCCAACATTATTCAATATCTTCATCAGTGACATGAAAATTAATTCAAATAATATGCTCTCAAAATTTGCAGATGACACAACATTAGGAGGCATAGTGGATAGTGCTATCAATATTTCCACCCTAGCAAGTGATTTAAAAAATATTGAACAATGGGCATTAACTAATAACATGATATTTAATGTGGATAAATGTACAGTTTCACATTTTGGGGGAAAAAAATCCAAATCATGAGTGCTATCTTAATAATATACTTCTTAAATCATCTGCTAGTGAGTGTAACTTAGGCATAATAATAAACAGCAAATTATCATCAACTGATTACTGTACTAAAGTAGCAAGGGTAGCTAACAGTATTATAAAACAAAATAAGAGAACTTTTGTTAATAAATTAGAGTACTGTTTGATCCCCTTATATAGGGCGTATATTATAACTTATGCAGACTATGGGTCAACTTTCTGGAATCCATACCTCAAGGGGGACATTAATCATATCAAACAGGTCCAAAGATGTATCATCAAGATGGTACCTAGATTATCATCTAAAGACTACCCAGGTGGGTTAAAAGAAACAGGTCTCTATTCCCTATACAACAGAAGATGCAGGAGTGATATTCTTTTTGCCTATAAAATGTTACAATCACCAGAGCTAATGTACCAATGTGGACTCGAATATTCAAAAAAAACCCACTGTTGCTAGATTGCACAACAGACAGCTTGTGGTTAACCAGGCAAAAACTACTAGAAGAGACAATTTCTTTTCTATAAGAGTGTCTAAATTATGGAACTTACTTCCACAAGAACTAGTGGATTTGAGCAATTTTAATTCATTCGAAAAGAGGTTAGACAATTGGCTAAGATCAATTCTAGCTAAGGAGTAATGTCCACATAGTGTGGGGGACAATCATGATGGGCCTGGAGCCTTTGTCTGATGTAACTCAGTAAACTCAGTAAACCTCAGTTGGCCTTATCTTTTCACCACCAGCACCCACAGAAACACAATCCATTGATTTTGTTTTTCTTAACAATACCTTCGTTCCTGTCACAGCAGTATTTCCATGCCTGTCACAGCAATCCTGTATTGATGCTGCCGGCCACTGACCTCTGTGGCATCACAACTCCAGCTGTAAACACTGACCCAATGGAAATTACTCCTTTTTTTTTTGTTTGTTTATTTTTACATTTCTTATACCAAACAAAAAAGTCCTGCATATCTGTAAAATACAAAGATTCCTGCCGCTGCTGCCGCACTACCATGCAAGTCTCACAAACCCTTTGATGTTTTGAGCCCCCCTCCTTCATCAAGCCTGCAATTTGAAAAATAAAAGATGAACAAAGATAAAATGAAGCTCCTGAAAGTTTCTTCTGAAAGCGCCTGTTGTTGGTGGTCGGTGGGGGTGATCAGCAATACTGTATTGTGCCTGCCCAAATGAGATCCAGAAGATTTGACACAGGGGGGGGCAACGGAACGATGCCAGCATGCAGAACTAAAAGCATCACAACGTGTGTGTGAGTGTGTGTGTGTATATGTAGGTGGGGGCATTAAACCTTCTCCAAACAAACTAGAATCAGGATCTGTGCCAGTGTGTGTATGTGGTGGTGGTGGTGGTGGTGGCGGTGGGTAACCATAAAAAACAGCTAAAATAAAAAGGCAAATCATTCTAACGCAGGTGGAAGAACTATTTTATTACAAAAGTCATTTTAAACTTATTTTGTAAAAACATTTTTTATTAAACAATTTTTTTCACAGTGCCCATTTTCTAAGTGCAACAATACACTCCAGGGTGGGCTGTATGGGCAGTACTGGACCTTCCAGGGGCTATAAGGCACTCCGCCTGTGGTGTCAGGCCTCATTACATCCCTGGGCGGTCCTGTATTGCCCAATACCACCCACCCTGTTGGGTATTATTGCTAGCATAATGTACATCCTTCAGTGGCTTATTACATTTATAAAATGGCTCGTTGGCATCTTCTGTAGGGGGATCTTTTAACTAAACACATGTTTTTGTTAGAAAGTTGGAAAAAAGTGTTTAAAATATTTAAATTGAGTGGTCTATTTTGTAGAAAACGTATCACTGTTCAATGCATTCTATTGCTCTGTATTGCCAGCAGGTGGCACTGTAAGTTCTTATAAATCCTTGTAACAAAGTATATTATGAGTACTATCTTTGACTCTGCTGTTGCTTTTTTTGTGACTTTGTAATGTGGGTTTTTTTGTGTGACTTTTTTTATGTTTCCTTTTTAGTGTGGTCCCATCACTTGTGTAGGTGATGCTCCTTTGGTGTTGACAATGCTCCTCTGCACCAATACAAATGCATAGAATGGAGGTTGAGAAGTTCATACATGCTGTCACTCTCTCCCAGTGTTTACACTGTACGATTTGTTCATGGATCATATATAAAAAACAGAAAATGTGAAGTATGTTGTAGGGAGCAGTGGTGCAAGAAGTGATGGGTGTTATTTCATTGAATGGAGTAAGGTCTTTCTACAAAGGGTTAGTTTGTGCTGGCAGGGTGAGCAGTAATGCGCTGTACAGTAAATTCCATGTTTTTTGTCCTGCAGATATATGCCTGCATTGAGGGGAGCATGTAATTAAACACCTTGCAAAATGAATTTTAACTGTGTATATGATTTAAAGATTATCAAAAAAGTTGTGGGGGACTGGGAATAAGATGCTTATGAAGAGAAGTAGGTTACTGATTGACAAGTGACCTTTTTAAAAAAAATGTAATATGGTGTCAGTGTGGTAGTTGAATTTGTTTTGTGGCTGTGTGCTTATATAATTGCAGGTGCCAGCCTGCCAGGTGACTGATTTTTTTGACACGGTAATGAGATTCGGTACCCGACCGTGTGATGCTAGGAGTTTAATACATGGTCAGCTGGTGTACCTCGGTTAATGAAGTTTCTAGATTTTTTGTTGCCATTTTATGAATAACTTAAAATATTTTTATATGTATATAATTATACTGGTGTGGTAGCACCAGTATAGTTAGCATTGAGTAGGGTGTTTAATGTTAAACCTCAGTTATTGCACCTTAATAACATTGGAGATGTTCATCGAAACTGCATAACATTTGGCAAGTATGGTCTGAGTGGCAGGCTCTCAAGATATAGGAAGTTTTGTGATGTTCGGTTAACCAGATTCCAAGACCTAGTGTGTCAAAAATTGATAAAATACCACATTTTTTTGCTTAATTAAGCCATTTTTTTGCTCTCACCTACAGTCTAGATAGCACAGAATTTTGTTCAAAAACTTTGAGAGTTGAAAGGGCCTATGCTATGTATGTGTCTTTCAAAGGTTTTGTGAAAAAATATTAACTAGTTCCAGAGTTATAAGAATTTGAAATATTTCTTCTGAGCATTGTCAGCAGCATTTTAGGCTAACCTTCTGGTACGTCACTAAAATTTCACTCTCAAGAGCATTTTACTTTTAGAAAATTCATGTTTTTTGGGTTGGAGAATAATTTTTTTGGTCATGATGGTCACCATCTTGTATTTTGCTTTACTTAGCAAAAAAAAATTGAAAATATATAAAAATGAATAATTTGAAAGAAATCTAACCATGAAACTTGCTGAACAGAACCTGTTAAGCAAGATCCTGTGTTTTGATTTTCCCAAAATGTGGCTGAAATACTTTTTGAGGAATTTGTCTATTATTTTACTAAAATGGTTGATTTTCATGGCACAAGCTGATAATTTTAGTATCACACATTTAAGTGTAACACTAAAGTGCCACACTAACATTTGTAACACTAAAGTTTCAGTGTCAAACATTTTACTGTTGCACTTAAATGTGCAACACTAAAATTTGCATCACTAAAATGTCATTTTTGTGTCTCACATACTTTTACTCATAACTTGCCCATTTTACAATATTTTAGTCCCAAATTTTGTATACGGTTTACATTACCCCACCTCATGAACAAGGATGGTGAGAATTTTCAAGTACAAGTCAAGAGGTGATTTCACTGTCACTCTGCAAAACCACCTTTCGGGTGGGATTTAACACATTCTAGCAACCATGTTCATGATGCAGGGTCAAATAATTTTTATGTCACAAATTTAAGTGCGACACTAAAGTTGACATTAAAATTTGGAACACTAAAATTTAAGTGTTGTCCTAAAATGTGGGAAACTAAAATTCCATTTTTGTGTCTCACACACGTTTACTCAGAACTTAGGTGTTTTACAATATTTTAGTCCCAAATTTTGAATATATTGTTTACATAACCCCACCTCATGAACAGGGAGGCTGGGATTTTTCATCTGCAGGTTGAAAGGTGATTTCACAGTCACTCTGTAAAACCACCTTTTGGGTGGGATATAACACTTTTTATTAACCATGTTGATGATGTAGGGTCAAAATAAATTTTGTGTAACACATTTAAATGCAACACTAAATTGCAACACTAAAATTAGCAACATTAACATTTTCCATGTGCACCAAAAATTGAATTCTTGGGTCACATTTAGATGCAAGTGAACTCTTCCCACAGTGCAGGGTCCAGAGGGCCCTGCATATCTGTATCTAACCACACAGGTCATGAAGGGAACTACATGAATGAGGATATGATTCCACTATCTCAAAAAGAAAGGACATTCATTGTAAAAAACTACATTAATGCATCAGTTAGGGTTCAAATTAGTGCCACAAAAGGAGGGAAAAGTGTCATTAGGGTTTCAACCATAACTTCCCCTAAGCAGCAAAAGGACAATACCACATAAGCAACCACAGACAGCCATCATCAGGTGAGACAACTTACAAATGTTTCCAGGTGACACAAATACAGTAGCACTGATGTGCTATGTTCATGGATTTGTATCTGCAGCTGCAAAAGTGCATGCTCCACAGGGGTCTGTGCTTCTGTAACTAGAAGTGTGTGTGTGTATGTCTTACTGTATGCATGAGTACCTGTGGCTACAGAAGTGCTGGCCCCACAGGGGCCAGCGCTTCTGCAGACAGAAGTAATTTGGCAATTTGGGTATCATGGATTTCTATATGCAGCAGCAGACTTGCAGAAGTCATTGTCTATGTCTTACACATGTGGCTGCAGAAGCACTGGCCCAACAGGGGCCTGCACTTCTGTGGACAAACGTAGCATTGCAATTTGAGTATCATGGATTTCTATATGCAGTGCCACAAGTTCAGGCCCCACAGGGGTCTGTGCTTCTGCACACAGAAGTCAGTGTATATGTCTTACACCTACAGAAGTGTATGTCCCTGAGGGGCCTGTACTTCTGCAGACAGTGGTATTGCTATTTGGATATCATGGATTTTATGGAGCCTGAGCTCAGTGTGTATATCTTAAACCTGCAGCTGCAGAAGAGCAGACCCCTTGGGGCATGCACTTCTGCAGCCAGAAGAGTGTGTATACATCTTACAGTGTGCTTGAGTACCTGTGGCTACAGAAGAGCTGGCCTCATACAGGCCTGTGCTTATGCAGACAAAATAACTCTTGTAATTTGGGTATTATGGGTTTTGTATCTGTGGCTGCAGGGCCTGTGCTTCTGGAGACAGAAGTAGTGTTTTGATTTAAGCATTGTAGATTTCTATCTGCAGCCAGAAATAAGTGTGTATGTCTTGCAGTTTGCATGCTACAGATACAAATCCATGAAGGTAGCACAAGTGCTACTGCATTTGTGTCATCTGGAAATAGCTGTACATTGTGTGTCTTGCCTGATGATGGCTATCTGTGGTTGCTCATGTGGCCTTGATGTTTTGCTGCTGGGGGGATTAGGGTTGGAAACCCTAATGCCACATTTCTGTAGTTTTGTGGTCTTAGTCTGAACCCTAACTGGTACACCAACACTTTTTTGGCAATATAGATTTTTATATTTATATGTATACACCAGGTGTGGATCTAGATTAGCCAAAATAAAGCTACTATCTTATGACCAACTTGCAAGATAGTACTAGTATTTCACATTCCAAAATAGTGCTACTATCTTGCAAAGGTGGGTATGTTACAGTGGAATGCTGAACTAATCAGAGAGCAGCTTACACAATGCGATGACACCATAGTAGCCATGTGCAGTACTGAAGCCAGCAAATGTGAGATGCTTTGTAGACTTAGTTGCTTTCTAGTTCACATCTGTATTGATTGTATTGATTTGCTTCTTTTATGCTGAGCCATTGCTCAGAGGGGCACAGCTTACATTTTGTTCTTTTTTCCTTTTGTGACTTTTGATCATTTCTATCCCCAAACCACCTAAACACCTGTTGTACAAATCAAATATGACATTGGTGAGAGTGAGATAGTAGAAATACTTTCCACTCTCTCTACCTGACATCCTCTGACCTTGCTCATGGCTTCGCCACTTGTGAGACCAGAAAGCCAAGTATAGCTCATGAAGATATTTCTATGGTGTCACTCTTACACGTCATATCCCATATATAAATACCTCTCTCTCTCTCTCTATATATATATATATATATATATTTAAAAACAAAGTAGTGCTCCTATATTAGGGTGGAGTAGGCAATTCACCTGTAAGTTCCACTTTTGCACCTTAATAAGACGACCACTCCTTGACAGAATAACCTGAAAGTTGGCACACTCTGAGTCACAGCCAGTATTGCTGGGTCCTGTAAATTTGATAATTGTTGGTTTAGCGGTTGAAAAGTTCTAGAAGGTTGAAAACCCCTAAATTATGGAAATTAGGACTGTGTTTTTGCTCAGAAGATAGTACAAAAGTGGTTGTGACTTGCAGCCTCAAACTTTAGTTTCTTACAGCCTGGCCCAAAGATGATTCTTTGATACTGTAGGTGGCATTACTGAAAAATGTGTAGTTCTTTTTAAAGTACAGTAACATGGCTATCCCAGTGGCACAGAGGGTTAAGATGCTGGATGACACACCTCCTGCCATGCTGGAGGGTTGGGTTCAGGAATGAGCCTGAATCACTCGGGGTTCATCAAGGGGTACAGAACAGAGCATCCAATGACTGCTCTCCTCTCCTGGGGAGGGAAAGTAAGCTGTGCCATTCACAGTACTGCTACCATATGGAGAGGTGGTGACATAGTTACAGTAGCGACTACAGTAGGGTTGGTTGGTGGCAGGTATGTGGAGCATATGCACCTCCACATGCATGGACACTGGCATCATTGCATGCTACCGAAGTAGGCACTAGAACACAGAGGCTGGAGCATGATGCTAGGACTGCTCTCCCACCCACGTCCTCAATCAGGACCACCTCATTTGGATGAGGCCTCGGGGGCAGGACAGCCCCCTCCTCTCCTGGACCTGCTATGGAGGGAACTCCATGGAGGACTGTGAGGTAGGTCTGGATGGAGGCATGCACCAGTCGGGGGCAGGCTGATGCTGAACAGGGCTGGTCCTCAGTGGTAAAATGTAATATGCAAGGAAGAAAGAAAAAAGAAAGTAACATATTCAGTCATGTGCAGAATGATTTTTCAACATTCTAAGGATAGCTTGATTTTTGCAAAAATGGCTTAAATTTGTCTTATGATGGGTCCCAATTTCCTGACTCAAAACAGTCAGTTATCATACAGTTTTTGTTATCAAAACAGCTTACTGTGCTCCATAGATTGCTGAGAGTCAGGAATCCTTCCTCTTGGGTGCCTGGATCTTGGCTCTCTCTTCCCTTTGACACAAGACAGCATATTTGTCCCACTTTAGGGATAGGTGCCTGATCCCATCCACTTCCTTGGATCCTAGAGAGCAGTGGGAGAGAGAGCTGGACCTCCAGATTCCTATAGGTGAATGGGACACAGTGTGGCCCAATGCCCATAATGTGAACCATGAGCAACATGCCCAGATCCTCAAGTTTAAAGTGCTCTGCAGGGCCTGCAGGACCCCACATGCTTTGTACCATTAGGGACTTCTTAACCACAGTGTTTGCTTGAGATGCTCCTCTTCCCAGATCACTCTCACCCACATATTGTGATCCTACCCCATATTGGATAAGTACTGGAAGGACAATTGGAGAAGGTGCTGATTGATTAGGGACCCTAAACTGACTTTCTTTGGCATCACACCCTTGGACACCCCACTAACCCTTAAAGAACTGGTATGGGTGAATGGAGCAATATCTGCTGCTACAAGATCAGCTCCTCCTTTCCTTGTACTTCTTAGGGATACAGTTTCTGCTGATCCCCTCTTTTCTGAGCAAAGAAATGGACTGAGACACATCCCATCCCACCCCGGTCATTATACCGGAAATAGCTTTGGAACCTTGGTCACCTCTTGATGGGACCACACTTTCAATGATTTAGACATTACCTACACTTCATTAAATGTTTTGTATTGGATTATTTATATCCTTATAGGAAAGTAACTTAGGGATAGTGTTTAGTAATTTAACTCTTTATTACAAACCCAACACTCATTTCTGATAATTGTCAATTTGCATTGATTACCAGTAATTTTATTGTAGAGCAATTCTTCTTGTATACATACAGTATACTGACTTCTGTAACTCTATACTCTGAATTCCTGAAATGTATGTTGTAAAACTTGAAAAACATACAAAAAATAAAGTTTGTCTGGTGGTCAGAAACCCATATCTGCTGCCAGGATTCCCCATCTACCAGCCAGAATTATATAAGAACTGGCAGTGGGTGCCATACCCCACTGCCAGTACCCCCCTTGCCACCCAAACGTGGATAAAGCCAGTGGTGGGTGCCCAATCCTGCCACTAGTATCCCCTCCTGCCCACCCAATCTTTAAGAAAGCCAGTGGTGGGTGCCCAACCGCATCAGTGGTACGCCCTTCCTGCCTGCCCGAACTTGAAGTAAGTCAGCAGAGGGTGCTGAACCCCACTGCTGATACCCCTTCCACCCAATCTTGAAGAAAGTCAAAGATGGTTGCCCAGCTCCATCTCCAGTAACCCTTCACACCCACCTGATCATGAAGAAAGGTAGCCGCAGCAACAATGCCACTGGTACCCTACCCACCTGCTCATGAAGAATGCAGCAATGGCTGCTTCACCCCACTGCCATTACCCACTCCCACCCAATCTTGAATAAAGCCAGTAGCAGGTGCCCAACACCACTCACCAATACCCCCTACTGCCTGTTAAGTTTTAAAGAAATCTGGTGGCAGGCGCCCAGTCCTTCTGCTGGTATCCCTCAGTTAGCTTGATGAAATCCAATGATAGGTGCCCAACCCTGCAGCTGATATCCAACTCCCACCAGCCCAGACTTGAAGAAAGCTGGTGATGGGTGCCCATCCCCACCACTAGCACTCCCTTTCACTCATCTGATCTTGAGAAAAGTTGGCAACAGGTGCCCAACCCTCCTGTCAATGACCCCCACCCAGCCACCCTGTCTTGAAGGGAGCCATGTAGGTGCCCAACCCTGCTGCCAGCATACCTCCATTTAATACAAAACCCATCCCTAACCACTGGCCATAAGTCCCTCCACACCCTCTACCCTACACCCATGAGATGTTAACAACCCCAACCTCACCCACCCTCTAGCACCCATACTCCCCCACCACTGCCCACTTGTTGTTCCCTCATTGCGATTTCTCAGTGTCCCTCATTGCAATTCATCGACATCCCATGATGAGCTCCTCTTCCTGCAGGTAAGTAAAAAATTGCAGAAAAAAACTTGAAGTCTCAAATCCAGGCCTTGGGTTTTTAAAGGGGGAAAAAGGGGTGTCCAATTATACATTAGTGGAATTAGAGATAATTTAGAAAAAAATACCGATTGTGTGTATGTGTTTGGGTGGGTGGTGGTAAGAGCCCCAACCCTTAAATTTGGTAAGAAATGTTGAAAAATAAAAATGTTATCCGTAGTAGAAAAACTGACTTTCCAAAAAATAAGTAATATGATATGCACACTGCGCATGCTCAAGGACTTTGCTTTTTCTGACTTTGTTTTTCATCACTTTTTTTACAGTGCATAACTTTCTAGTTTTAAAATATTTTTCCACCAAATCTGAGTGACAGAGTACTTATTACCCCTTTTCCTAATACTCAGTTGGCAAGTTTCATGTCTGCCTGATGGGTATGCTGCTTCACTTTGGGCCACAGGGCCTGGATGATGCAAGCTGCAGGTCCACCTGATGGGACCGCTGCATCACATACATGCAAAGCAGACTATAGGTCTGGCACTGTAAGCATCATTATACAGCTGCTCCAGGATGCAGATTGAGAAGCACGCTACAGGTCTAGTGCAGTATCATTATGCAGCTGCTTCATGAGTGTCCAGCAGGCCCAGTTAGAATCAAAGCCACAGGTATACTGTAGTGAGTATCATTATGAAATTGCCTCATGAGGGTCCAGCAATGCCACTTGTGAAGACAGCTACAGGCTATTGAAGCGAGCATCATGATGCAGCCTCTTCATGATTGGACCATAGGGTGACTCATGAAGGAATCTTCAGGTCTGGCCCAGTGCATATCATTATGCAGCTGCTTTAACAGTGGCCCTCAGGAGCACACATGAAGCAAGCTACAGGTCTGGTGCAGTGAGCATCATTAAGCAGCTGCTTCATGCGTGGCCAACAGCGCTACTTACAAAGCAAGTTACAGGTCTGGTGCAGTGTGTGTCACTCTGCAGCTGCTTCATGAGTAGTCTGCAGGGCCACTTGCGAAGGAAGCTACAGGTGTGGAGCAGTCAGCATCATTATATAGCTCTTTCATGAGTGGCCCACAAGGCAACTTGTGAAAAAAGCTAGAGATCTGGCACAGTGCATGTCACTGTGCAGTGGGCCACTCACAAAGTAAGCTACAGGTCTGCAGCAGTGAGTGTCATTATGCAGCCACTCATGAAGCAAGACACACATCTGGCAGAGTAAGCATCATTATGCAACCGCTTTGTGAGTGTCCAACAGGGCCACTAGTAAAACAAGTTACAAGTCTAGTGGAGTGAGTAACACTATGCAATTGCTTCATGAGTGACAGGGCCATTCTCAAAGCAAGCTACTGGTCTTGAGCAGTGAGCAGCACCATTTAGCTGCCATAAAGCAAGCTTCAAGTCCGGCACACTGAGCATTTCTATGAAGCTGCTTTTAGATATCTTTTCCAAAAAGAAAGGAAATCACTTGCAAAAAAAAACAGCATTAATACATGTGTTAGGGTTGAAATGCAAACCATAAAAAGTAAGGAAATGAAAAATTAGCAATCAAAGTTTAAGAAACCTTGGCAAATTGGAGGAGTCGTGTTCCTTGGTGTCTGAACAATCATGTGATGCAGGGTCAGTGTTATCCTAATATGGTAAAGATCAGTGGCAAAACCTAAGTCCCATTGGCATGTAGCCAAGGAGTACCTGAAGGCTATATTTTGGGCTGCTTACTATTCAGCTTATTCATTATTGACCTGAGATCCATCTGCACCAACTCCAATCCTCAAACTCACCTATACACAAATGACACAGTCATCTATATCAAATGTAAGAGCTTTGCTGACCTCAACAACACCTTCAACACTGTATTTAATAGAATGCAAGCCTGGATGCTTGTGAACAACGTACTACTCCACAAAACAAAAACTAAGGTCATGGTGGTCTTCAGTGGGAGACCTACCCCCACCAAACAGGCTCCATATCACTACCTAAGTGGGACCACCACAGGAAAATGTCAGCAATGTCAAAAACTTTAGGATGTGGCTTGACCTAAATTTAATTCTCAAACCACATCATTAGTATTGTCAAGAACACTCGCCAAACGTGGTGAACTCTAGCATGTCAGGAATAGTTTCACACCAAATACAAGAAAACTATAAAGCAATCCCTACTTCCAGCACTGGAACATGGCAGCAACCTTTACATGGCTGCTCCTAGCACATTCCTACATTAAGTCACAGTAAAATTCAATACATAATGCCAATTCACCCTGGGCAATGATATAAGTACACACCTCTGCAATCTTTATCACAATGTTGGGCTCCTTCCCTCTGACAAAATGAGCAACCTTAAATGGTCCACACTACTGATCTTTAAATGCATGCAAGGATCCTACCCAGCCTACTTGTGTAACCTAACAACTACGCCTGAACAATCCTACTTGCTAAGATCGCACTCTAGGCATTTATATCAAGTGCCCAGGGTGCACAAATTGATGGTCAAACGGCCTTTGCGGCTCCATCAGCCTGGAATGCTGTGCCAGATATTGTCATGGAATTTCACAATATAAACCTTAAAGCATAGAGTACAACCTTTGTGATACCTCTTGCGCCTGTCACCATGGCGAAGCACCTTCACTGAGCCCTTCACCTTTCTCCACTACCTACTCATAGTCCTACTACTCATATTTCTACTGCTCTTACCACTCAACCTGCAATTGCCCTAGTCTTGACTGGTCCTTGTACATACTGGTATGTATGTACATTGTTGGCACTTGCAATTTGTTTATTCTGTTGATGCTAATATTTGTTTTGTATGTGTGTAGTCGATCATGGTATCCAGTGATATTGGCGATTGAAAATGAGCAACTGCGTTAAGGGCGATTCATTTGCAGTGCCTGATATTTGAGCTACCCTGTAAGGGTAGCGAGGGAAAGGTACAGTGAGGGTAGGGATGAGAGAGGGAAGGTTACCGGTATGTAGGGTGTAGGACGGCAACTGGAAGGAGGGGAATTGGGAAGAAGGTTTGTGTGGGGCAGTGCGGCGTACTGCTGTTGAGTTAGCCATGTGATGTGGTGGTGGGGCTGGCTAGTTTCGGTGCAGCAGGTACAGGGTTCGGGGCTGGGGAGGGGTGTATTTTTTGCACTTGAATGTTTTTATTTTTTTGGGACTGTTTCCCCCTCCACGACATGCACTCCCCTGTAGTTGGTAATCTATAATGAGGGTGGTGTGGGGGGCAAAGACCTCACAAGGTGGGGGTGCTTGTTTTGGTTGCTGGATGTGGTGTCGCCGATAAGGGTACATCGCCAATTTGCTTTTCGTCGATGTACACTCACTGTAACAGTGATCACAAAATTTAAGACTGCATTGATAGTCGACTGTGCTGCTGTAACTATCCCACAAGACCCTTTTGAAAATTAAAGGAACTACCAAAATGGGGATTTCTTGGTGTGAAAAATTTCAGACAAATAAATCATAGAGCCGTTTATGTGCTTTCCAGTGTGGCCATGAGTTACTTGTTTATGGCACACAAATCATACTACATGATTACTGCAAATACTTTTTCTACATTAGTGACACTCAGCTGTGTCCATGTCACACAAATCCTTATTAGTGGGTAGCTACAGTACTTTGGAGAGCATACAGTTCAGTAACTACTGTAGATTAGATACTTCAACTGCTTCATTATGAAAGAGTTAATTTGTTTTTATATTAGTGACAGCTAGTTGTGCCCAAACATAAAGTCTTCTTCACCTGCCCCATACAGTGATTTCATAATTTCATGGCCCTGAGCACTTTTTTAATTTATTGGTATGGGATTCTCTGTGTACCATGATCATCTTGTACCTATGTAGCCACCTGGCTGCCAGTTTATAAAAAATTGGGTTTTGCACATCCTTTGTATCATGAGACATGAAGATAAGCTGAATTCCATGTTGCACAGGGCCAGTACCTCGTCCAGTACCTTCACTGGATTCTTTAGTTACCTGACTGCCTGTTTATTGAAAACTGGATTTTGCACATCATTCTTCTCATGACAAACAATGATAAGCTGTCCACCTGGTAGACCTCATTGTGCTCCCACGTGGGAGACTCTGGCTCACTGGGGGAGTCTGACTTCCTGCCCTGGACTGCGATAGTCTGGGAGTGATGTGAAGGCATTGGTGTATGATTCCAGTGGGGAAGGCTCCAGGATCCTTGGTGCAAGAGCATCCTGATGTCAGTAGCTATGAGAAGCATTGGATGTTGTCCTGCCTTCCCTCAGGCTGCTACAATAAGGACTGTCTACACTTCACGCTGTGGGTGGTGCGTGGACTTTACATTAGGTGAATGAATTTCTTGGCTGTGCCAGTGGTGCTGGAGACTGTCCCTCACATCACCAACTCCTCATTCCCCTTTGGCTCCCTACATCAGAGTGGTGAACACTTGTGAAGCCCAGGGATCAAGAGTATTGTCCCCGTGACTGCCATTGGAAGTTCTTCTGGGGTGCCTCTGGCAGTGTTGGCTTAAGCTGAGGGGACCAGAAGGATATGAGCAATGAGACGGATAGGCATGAACACCTCATGGCTAACAGTGAAGTGGTAGCCATGGAAAACGATGAGATAGTAGGAGATAAGTAGATCAGCACAGGTGAGGAAATAAGAAGACTGTATTTTGCACATTTTTCATGTAATGAGGAATGACAAGCTGATTTTCAGGATGCCCTTGGCCAGTACTTCCTCCAATTGTATCAAAGCATTCTTCAGCCACCTGACTGCCAGTTTAATATTTTGCACCTCACTGTTTCATGACCATGAGCTGACTTCTGTATTGCCTGAATCTTGTAGTAGTAAAATGTATTTTGATATAGGTAAAATAAACATTTGGGCACAAAGTCTTTTTTTCAAGCATATTCCTGTTATAGACATGTAATATATAATAGTCCGCATACCAACATGATACAAAATACATGTACATGTACACTACAATAGCACTAGTTTTGTTGAAGATCTCAAAAACAATTACAAAATATGTCTTATTTCATTCAAACAGCTTTACAAAAATGTTGAAAGTAGGTTTAGTTCTAGTTTCCAAAGACGATTTGTTTCAAATCTTTTGTAACTTGATATTTTAAAGTCTTTTCTTCTAGTCTCATAGGGATTTTTGGGATATCCAATCACCTTGATTTGATTTCTCTTAGCACATACCTTGAGAAGTTTGTATGTGAGACAGTTTTTTGATACAATGAGAGATAAGAACCAGGTGTTTTGGGATACCCGCCCACCCAGCGCATAGTGAGGTCCAGTGTTGCCAGCATCCCTTGACTGGCTGCAGTTATGACCCCCTCTCGACTGCAGCTAATACAAAGTCTAAGATTTTAAGGATTCCTGCACTAGTAAACCCTCAGAGTACAGAGTGTCAAGGAGAGGGTTGTTATGGTGAGGTCTGTTGCCCATGTTGGCTTCAAGTATTTCATCGACTCCTTTTAAACACAATTTTAGAAGTTAAAAAATCTCTGCTCATAATCCCTGCTCACATACAGGCTAAGAGGTCCTTTCAGTTTGGCAGTTATCCCAGCACAACAGCCCAGCTGAAAGTAGCTCAACAAAAATATCTTTAAAAAAATACATTCAATTTACAAAAAAGAACCCATTTCATAATTGCAATAGGGCACTTCAGGGGGTGCATTATGGTGGGCTAATGACCCTTCTCGGGTGGTGGAAGCACTTTTCCTTGCCTCATGCTTTAACAATGTAACGTGGGCTGTTATCCCACCATAACGCACTCCCTGTCATGCCTTATTGCTTAAATCATCTCTTGCTTGGCGCAAGGCCCTACACAAGGAAAGTAAAGATTCATGTCCTGCTTAACGTTATACCTCTGGCACTATACTTCCTCAAAAAAGCAATTCACTATGCAGCATATCTTAGGGTTACAAATCCACAAAAGAAGGGAAATGTGGAGCTATGGTTTTTAACCTTTACACCCACACCTTACCCCCACCAATACCCCATTCCCATCTCCTACCATTGTGACCCAAGAGACCAAACTATAGGTCTAGGACATGCCCTGGGGTCAGTGGCTTCATGCTACATGTCTGGAATCCTGCCTGAGGAAAGCTGTGACTGATACTGTGGACAATATATGAAGCAGAGGAGTTGCGTGGAATGCCTCTGGATCTGTAACTTGAAGCAGCAGCCCCGTGGGGCAGAGCCCAAGACCTGTAACTTGGCCTTGGGTCACAGGGGCAGGGGATGGGGAAGGGGTGAGGTTGCTTCCTCAGACTCTGAGTTACTCAAGGTAATGAGGGGCAGCTGCCATGTAAGACTTACTGTGTGACTTTGGGACTTGTCATGCCCAGCCAGGTTCAGGTTAACATGTGATTTCTGAGTACATGATGTTTGAATGTTTCAATGGCAACATCCATCTCTATTAATATGTGGACTCCTCCACCCCAGAAGTCCTCTGGGTGTCCTGAATTCCCACCACTAGCATCCTGTTTCTGGTGGCTGAATGGCCACTAGAGAGACTTTATACACTTCAGGAGAACAAAGGACCAGCACCTGAGACCTTTGAATTTATAATATCAACAAAATTCTATTTAGTTGAATGTATTTAAAACATTTTGGATGATACTAGTATGGGTCCTCTGTTGTTAGATATAATTACCCATTTACATTTAAATAAATGGTCCAAAGCACAATATGATCAATTTGGAAATCTATCTCCAAATATTCTCACTAATATTGGTGAATGTTAGGGGTGCATATTGGCCTTTTCTCTCTTTGATTTATGTATCAATAAAATAATAATAAAAAAATGTATGATACTGATTTTCATAATTCTAAAATAGCCAGTCCTGTTACTTGTTTAGCATATGTGGACAATATTGTTCTGAGTTCCACATCCTTTTTGGGTCTTTAAAGGACAGTAGACAAATCTGCACATTTATATGAACAACCTTTTCTAACTATAGACCTCAGACCTTGGAAGGATAGAAGCATAGAAACATAGACTTTGATGGCAGATAAGGACCACTTGACCCATTCAGTTTGCCCATTTCCCTACCTATTGGATAAACTGCAGATCCTAGTTAACCAACAGCCTACTTCTTTCTAACCCCGGCCGGAATTTCCTTATGTCTGTCCCATGCATTCTTGAATTCCCCCACTGTTTTTGACCCCACAACCTCCTCAGGAAGGCCGTTCCATGTGTACGTCACCCTCTCTGTGAAAAAGTACTTCCTCACATTGCCTCTGAGCCATCCACCCCATCTTTAAATTATGCCCCCTTGTTCTTGCACATCTCTTTTTCTGAAAGATGCTACCCTTTGGGACTTTGTTGATGCCCTTGAGGTACTTGAAAGTTTCTATCATGCCCACACTCTCCCTCCTTTCCTCTGGGGTATACATATTGAGCTCCTTCAGTCTCTCTTCATATGGCTTCTGGTGCAGACCCTGCACCATTTAAGTTGCCCTCCTCTGCATTGCCTCCATCCTGTCAATGTCCTTGTGGAGATGGGGTCTCCAAAACTGCATGCAGTACTCCAGATGGGGTCTCGCCAACTGTCTGTACAGAGGGATAACGACTTTTTGTTTTCTACGTGGGATGCCTATCCCTATACATCCCAGTATCCTCCTAGCCCTCCTTATTGCCTTCTCACATTGGTTGCTTACCTTTAGGTCATCTGATATGACTACCCCCAGCTCCCTTTCCATTTTTGCTGGTGTTAGTACCTCTCCCCCATTGTGTATTCTTTCCCTAGGTTTTGTCTCCCAGGTGCATTACTTTGCACTTCTTTGCATTGAATTTAAGCAGCCATACTTTTGACCATTCCTCCAACCTTGTCAAGTCCTTTCTGATTCTTTCCAACCCCAATATATCAACCCTGTTGCAAACCTTTGTGTAGTCTGTAAAGAGGCATACTTCTCCTTCCAGTCCCTCTGCAATGTCACATAAGACATTAAAAATGACTGGTCCTACTACTGAACCCCGTGGTACCCCACTAGTAACCCCCCCTCTCTTCAGAGTGGACTTCATTTACTATTACACTTTGTGTCCTATTGTCCAGCCAAATCTTTAGCCAGGCTACCACCCTGGGACTCACTCACAGGCTGTCTAACTGGTTTATTAATCTTTTGTGTGGGACTGTGCCAAATGCCTCGCTAAAGTCTAGGTAGACCATGCCCACAGCCCCTTCCTGGTCTACTACTTTGGTCACCCAGCCAAAGAAATCTAATAGATTCATCTGACATGACCTTCCCACAGTGAATCCATGCTGTCTTGGGTCCTGTGCCCCGCTGGCCTCTAGGTACTCAACAATTCTTTCTTTCAGAAGTGATTCCATCATTTTCCCTAACACCGTGGTCAAATTAACAAGTCTGTAGTTTTCTGCCTCTGCTTTGCTCCCACTTTTGTGAAGGAGAATTACATCTGCCATCCTCCAGTCCTCAGGCACCACAACATCCTTCCATGATTTGTTAAAAAGAGTAGTCAGTGGTGTCACTAGTTCTCCCTCTATTTCTTTTAGAATTCTCTGGTGAATCCCGTCAGGTCTCATTGCTTTGTACACCTTCAGTTTCAGGAGTTCTTTCAGAATCCTTTCTTCTGTGAATGGACTGGCATCGACCCCCCCATCCAGAGTGCTTCTGGGTTGATTGGATTAGGTACCTCCACCTC
Organism: Neoceratodus forsteri; assembly: GCA_016271365.2. NCBI lineage: Eukaryota > Metazoa > Chordata > Ceratodontiformes > Ceratodontidae > Neoceratodus > Neoceratodus forsteri. The sequence goes on along the minus strand of CM057456.1, from coordinate 156,985,397 downwards.
CTCTTCTTTTGTGAATACTGAGCAGAAGTAGTCATTCAGTATCCCTGCTTTTTCATTGTCACCCTCTGCACACCCACCCTTCCCTTTATTAAGCCTCACTATCCCTCCCTTGGTCTTTCTTCACTCCCTAATGTACCTATAAAAGATTTTATTCCCCTTCTTAACTGAGTTGGCTATCTTTTCCTCATTTTGGGCTTTTGTTGTTCTGACTGCCTTCCCCGCTTCCTTCTTCTTTAACTGGAACAGTTCTCTGTCCTGCTCCTTCTGTGTTTCCTTAAACTTCCTGAATGCTATCTTTTTCTCCCTACCCTTCCCGCCACCTCTTTTGAGAACCATAGTGTTTTTTTTCCTTCATTTTGATTTATTTATTTGCTTCACACAAAGGCTTGTTGCCTCTGTGATGGCAGTTTTGATGTTTTCCCATTGTTTCTCCAGCCCTCCTTCCTGCCCGTTTGCTAGTACTTTTCTGAGGCACTCTACCATTTTGCCAATCCCTCCTAAAGTCCAGTACCCTCACATTTGTATGGCTTGACTCTACGTGAACCACACTGTTTGGTGGTCACTTGTTCCCAGATGGCTACCCTCTTCTAAATCTGAGATACTCTCTCCATCCCATTTGAGAGTACCAGGTCTAAGATTGCTCCCTCCTGAGTGGGTTCCAGCACTAGCTGTCTGAGGCATGCTCCCTGTAGGGCATCAAGAATGACCCAGCTCTTGGATGTGGCTGCAGAAAAGGTGTTCCAGTTAACATCTGGCATATTCAGGTCCCCCATCAACAATATCTCCCCTTTTTCTGCCATCCTAAGGATGCTTTCTATAATTTCCTTGTCCATTTCCTCCCCCTGAGATGGTGGTCTGTATACAATACCCATGCAGATTGTGATGCCATTTCCTGTCTCCAGGGTGACCCACGGTGCCTCCTCTCCTTCCTGTTTACCCTTTAGTTCCATTGCTTTTATCCTTCCCATACCCTTCCCATACATAGAGAGCTACTCCTCCTCCTCTTCTACCCTCCCTGTCCCTCCTGTAAATTGTGTAGCCTGGTATGTTGACATCCCAGTCAGGGTTCTTTGTGTACCATGTTTCTGTGACTGCCATGATGTCCAGGCATACCTCTTCCATCAAGGCCACTAGTTCAGGGAGCTTCTTACTCAGACTATGGGTGTTGGTACTCATTGCCCTCCATTTTTTGATGGCCTTACCCCTTTTTGCCCCATCCCTGTCCTTATTGAGTTTGTCACTTTCTTCATTTACCCCTGCGCTTCTCCCTATTGACATCTCTATGTTGGTGTCTACCTCACTTAGTACCCTGATTTTTTCGTGGGGGCTAGGATTTCCCTGCTCCTTTCCAGTGCCTCCCCCTTGGCTACTTTAAATGCTTGCCAATGAAGTATTTAAACCTATCACCTGGGATCCTGGTTCCCCTCCTGGACAGATGCAGACCATCATGCCATTATAGGCCTGCATCCCTCCAGGTGGACCCCCAGTCCCCAATGAAGCCAAAACCCTGAGCTCTGCACCAGTTTTTCAATCATTGATTCAATCCCATTGTGCAGAGCACCCGAGCCTCACCCATGTCATAGACAGGCAGCACCTCTAAGAAGGTTACCGTGCATGCTACTTATCTAAGGCCCTTCCCCAATGCCACAAACTCCCCCTGTACTGCTCTGATCCCATTCCCAGCCAGGCCCATTTATCCCTAGGTGGACAATGATGTTCAGCTCCTTCCCCTGTGCAGCTGCTCGCATGATTCTGAGGATTCACTCCCTGCCCCTCCAAGCCATGGTACTGGGCAGGCACCTTCCCTCCCTCTCCCCTCCCTCCCCCAGTCCTACCCCAATAATAATTGAGTCCCCCACCAGAAGTTGTTTCCTTCCACTTGGGATCCTGTGCCACCCTTCTGGGGGTCTCCTTTGTGGAGGTTCCCAGAATCCTCTTTGGTCTCCACTGCAGGTGCCTCCATAGAGGAACCATGCTCTGCCAGAACAGCATATGAATTGTGGAGAGGTACAACTTGAGGAATGTGCCTCTGTTCCACCACCCTCACCCCCCCCCTGAGCCCACTATGGTCCAACCACACATCTTTCTTAGCAAACTCTAAGGCAGTGGCGGCAGCCCTGGTGGTCTCTGGGTGGGAGAGGAGGTCCCCTGAATCCTGTCCAACTCAGCCTGGAGACAAGCAACCTCCTCCCTCAGCCCTGAGAGGTGCCTGCAGATGGTACAACACCACATCCTCCAGAATGTCTCCCGGAAGACTGCCGCTCCATAACCACTGCACTGCACCACTCTCACTATGTTTTATTTGTGGCCCCTCAACTGTTGTTTTGTATGCTTACTGTTTCCTCTCTCTGTTTAATTTTGTTTCTCCCTACTTTCCTACTGCCTCTGTGCCCTTACAGCTCCTGCCCTTTTTGTTTTGGGGCAGGAAGTTCCTGTATTCCTCAGTATTCTCCTTCTTACTTGATCAGAGACAGACCTCCAGCAGCTAACCCTTTTTTTTCCCCTTCTACTTGTCTCCCTGTCTTTCTCTCCTTCTGTAGTGACTTCCAGCCTCTCTCTCCTCCTCTTGTATGTGTCCTTGTGGACCTAGTTGCTAACTACACCATTTGTAATTCTGCCTATATACCAGCTAAGCTATTGTTTGTGCTGTGCTGCCTAACTGTTCCTGTGTCTTTAATTAGGTGTGGCCTGGCCTTCTTCTATAAAGGTAGAGCACCTGAAGATGGTTGGGGAATGGGGGTGGGGTGTTCCTTTGGTACTCGGTGTCTACAAAAACAATCAACAATCTAGTAAAAAAAGACTTTCTTCTGTAACCTACAGGTCAAAACACAGCTCTAGTATAAGGTAACCGGTAGCTACTCTCTCTCTGTCTCTCTCTCTCTCTCTCTCAGCTGCTACAGCAAATAAAGTCCACAGTCAACTCCTGTTTTTAATCCACAGACCCTCAAGCCTTCTTCAACTTTTCCCCTTATCAGAGACCTCTTTCACAGAGTTTCAGTAACAGCTATAGTCACAAATGACTGCAAATATTCTCCCAGCTAGATTTCCTCCCTGACAAATTAAAGTTACACTAAGTAAAGGCAACCCCAAAAATAGAGAACCAAAACATTGTCTTTTACAGGCCCCCGAATTAAGTTCAATGTACTCAGTAAATCACCTTCTTGTTGAAGGGTAGCTGCTTTCCCTCTCTCAGCTTCTGCAGCAAACCAGTCATTTCCTAATCACATGGTGGTTGTAGGATTCAAACCCATTGAGTATGGGGTCATTTGCTTTGTAGCCCAGTGCTCTAACCTCTATGCTATATTGCAGGATATAGTTTTTATAGTTAAAACTAGACTTAGAGGTATTGATAAAACTAATATGTTCAGAAGACTCAAGCTATTTAGATGGTATAGACAATTAAAAGATATACACAGGCTGGAACCTTATTTATTCAAAATTTCCAGTCCTAGAGCTAGAAGGATACTTACTAAATTCAGGATGGAAATTTATACAGCCAATTACAGTACGTACATTTCAGACAGAAGAGGCCTACGGTCACCTCTCCATTTTGTGGATGTTGGAGATTGTTAGAAGATGACCTCAAACATGTATTATTAATTTGCCCATTTATGGCCCACAATTGTCCAAGTGGCTTGGTGACATCATGGCTGGTCTTGACCTCTCTCTGGATAAAATGATAAACTACCTGTTAAATTCTGACAATGTATTCATCTTAGACACAGTGATGAATCTGCTTTTTAGATGCAACATTTTCAGGTAATTTTCAAGTTGATACTTTGATTTTTTTTTACTCCTCCCCCCGCGCTTAGCCAGTCTCTCCTTCAGGCCCCCACATGAACTGCCCCACTGTGGCTACTCCAGACCCATGCCGTCCCACATTGCAGCCAGCCCCAAGTAACCCCAGTGTATACCTTCACCGGGGGGGGGTCTCTGGCCAACCAACAATCTTGGGGTGCTGCTGAGATGGCATATGGAGGTCCGGGAGCCCAGTGGTGAGAATTCGGGAAGGCTGTCACCCGATCGTCCATGCGCCATTTTTCCATTTGCTTCCCTGAGGAGGGACGTGACACTGACGTCAAGGCATATGCCAACGTCCGTCACTCCCCTAGTGCATTGGGACTGACATCCTGCTATACTCCCAGCCTCCACCAGGAGTCTGTAGGCACCGAGCTGTGTATCCACCCTCCCCCCTGAGAAAGCAAGCGGTCGTCGGACACTCATTTCTTTCTCCCCTGGCTGGCTCTCCAGCAACCCAAGTCCATTCCTGAACCCGGGTGGCTGGCGTCGCAGGTGGAAATCCAACCGCTGCACCGATGGACCAGACCACTTTTATATTTTATATCAGATATATAGCTGTACGATTTTAAATTTCCAAACAACATATTTATGTACATTTATAGATATATGTTATCTCGCTCTGATGATTTTGTATTGTTGTGTATCGTCATTGGACTGTATTAATTGTAATGGCTTTTGCCGATCAATAAAACTTTGAACTTGAACTTTTTCTATCTATTAATAAAGAAAAGGCCAAGATGGTAGTACTCACACTTACCAAAAATAAAAAATCCCTTTCACTTTTTATTAACTAAAGTGAACTAGAACCAGTCTTGCATTATATTAAAAACTTTAAAAACAACATGATAAAAATATTGTGAGCTTTTAAAAGATTCAATAGCATGTATAGTGGAATTCATATAAAGCAGTCCTTACAGCTACGAATACAAAAATGTAATCAAGTGTGCTTTATTGGACTGGAATCTGGGGTCTGTTTAATAGTGATCAATTGGAAACCATAAAGAAAAATCTCTGCAGAGGTCATACTGCTCTACGTAGGTTTGTAGGAGCACCTTTTCTTCTGAGAGCTGAGTTAGGACCATGTCCTTTAAAGACTTTAATCCAGGGAAGAAAAACAGTTTTCATTTAAATATCATGGGAATGAGCTGGCCTAGTGGTGCAGAGGGCTGAAGCACTGCAAAGCACTTTACCTTGTGCCACGCAGGTGACCTGAGTTTGAAAATGAGCTTGGGTTGCCAGGGGCTGGTGGGGGGGGAAGGGAGAAAGAGTAAGTGGCCAACAAGAAGCTCTCTTCTCCAGGCAGGGGTGGTTCACTTTTTATGGAGCTTGGCTGTCACCAGGTAGAGGCCTGGTGGTAGTGCTGATGCTTGGTGGGGGGGGGCAGACAGATGTCTGGGCGAGTGGAAGGAAGTTGTAGTTCGAGAGCACATCTGCACCTCCATGTGCATGCACCTCTGTGCTATGCCTTGGCTTTGAGCTAGGTGGGAGGAAAACTGGTGCAAAAAGCAGGGGACTGTGCTACATGAAGCCTTGCCTGAGGTGCCATGGACTACCCTGCCACTTTGATTGGAGGGGAAACTCCTGGATGAGAGTTACTGGGAGGAGGAAGGACCTCCCTCCTGTCCCTGCCATGGGGGGGGCAATCTGTGAGGGAGCTCCCCCCTGCAGAAAGGCAGAAGGACAGTTGATGGCATCCAGGAACAGGGCTGAGCAGCTGCCTGGTCAGCCCTGCAGAGATAAAAATCTTTATTTAAAAAAAAATTCATTGAAACGACTGATAAACACACACCAAAACTTTGTATTGAGGAACAGACTGCTTACTCATAAAGAGGGATAATCTTCCTTTTTTTTATTAAGAAGGTTATTTTATCCATTGGAACTAGGATCAAGCTTCACTGATATTTATTTACAGTCTAAATGTTTAATTATTCTTAGGATTAAACAGCAATATTGAGCATTATGGAACACAGGCTTGTACGAGACATTTTTAAAACTGGGATACAGTGGGGGTGGATGGAGAAGAATTAAGATATACAAATGTGCCTCTGCAGTCACTTTTTCACTTGTACTTTGGCAAGACCTTATTTTCTTCTAGCTTTTACTTTTAAGTGCGTATTCCTAAAGCAGCTGGTTTGTTGACAGATTTGAATGCTATAATTTAACATACCAAGCAGTGTAAATGCTATTGTTTGCTGTTTTGAAATCTGGACTTTGGGAATGAGCATGCACGTTACAGTTGGGCAAGCAGATTACTGGACAGTAATGCACATGCTCGTTGCCTGAATACTGAATTCAGAACTATCCAAAACAAGAGTTATAATGCTCATTTTAAAATAAATAAAGTCATGCTGTGGTACAGAATATCATTATGTTTCATGCTGGATACTAAATTGACACAGCATAAAAAAGTTGGATCTACTGTCAGCTGATTAATGTTCATTTCATTTATCATCCAGCCTAACAGCAGCTCTCACTTTTCATATGGAATAGTGGCTTTGTATGTTTGCCTTGCACTTTTGGAGCCAGGTATTATGTACTAGCAACCGTCCACATAGTGCAGTGTGCTTCTTATTGCCCTGTTATATTCCAAGTTAAGAATGTTTACCCTGACATATTTATGGTGCCTCAGTAATGTTTACTTTCTGTCGTGGAGTGTTTGTTGAAAAGCAGCACTGAACAGTGCAATTATACTGTGCTAAACTGCATGTGTGCAGTGTAATGTCCTCTGTGTGCAGACACTGTCCAGCTTCTAACAAATATATATGCTGACTTGTTGCAGTGTTTATGATATAAAGAATAAAAATAAGCAAATATAACATATATTTTATTTGTACCATCATCAGCGGCGGCAAAGTCATATAGTATGTTTTCAGAGATATCTGGCCAGTGTGCACCTCAGTCACAGTGCACATATGACTTTTAGGAGATCATAGCACAAAAAACTGCTTTTCAACAAACCATGACCAACAGACATGAAATATTGCTGAGGCACCCCAAATATTTTATGGTGTACAGATATTATAAAGTCGGAATGTATGACAGGTATTCCAGTCCACTGCTACCACACTGTGTTACCACTGGTGCCATGACATGTTATGGCGTACATCAACTTGCTGCAAAACTGCCACTGCCAGTCTAAACTAGAAAGACATCACTTAGTCCAGAACAAAAAATGCAAAGAAGAAATATGGTAGCACAATGTGGTGGCAGTGAACTGGACCTGTTATATATTTTCTGACTTTATAATGTCTGTACACCATGAAATATTTTGGGTGCCTCAGCAATATTTCATGTCTGTTGGGTACGGTTTGTTGAAAAGCAGCAGTTTTTTGTGCTGTGATCTCCTAAAAGTCATGTGTGCACTATGACTGAGGTGCACACTGCCCCACGACCTCTGAAAACATATTATATGACTTTGTCTGCTGCTGCTGATGGTACAAATAAAATATATGTTATATATTCTTATCTTTATTCTTTATACCATAAACACTACAACAAGTCAGCATATATATGTTTGCAAGAAGCTGGACAGTGTCTGCACACACAGGAAAGTACACTGACTGCACACATGTAGTTTAGCACAGTATAATTGCACTGCTCAGTCCTTCTTTTTGACAAACACTTCATGATATCATGACAGAAAGTAAACATTACTGGGGCGCCAAAAATATTTATTTTTGGAACTAGACATTATATGTGCTCACACACAGTCACCAAAATGAATGTGCATCCCAAAATGCTACTGTCTTGTGTCCAGAAAATTTCCCAGTGCTGAAGAAGTGAAATGAGAGCATAACAAGAAATGCAAAGTCTCCCAGAATTAGTGGTGCACTCAGTCATGTGTGCAGTGCTCACAGTCACCAGAATTAACATGCATCCCCAAAATGCTACTGTCTTGTGTCCAGAAAATTCTCCAGTGCTGACGGAGTGAAATGAGAGTGTAACAAGAAATGCAAAGCCTCCCAGAATTAATGACGCACCCAGTCATGGTTGCAGTGCTCACACACAGTCACCAGAATTAGTGTACATCCCCAAAATGCTACTGTCTTGTGTCCAGAAAATTCCCCAGTGTTGACAAAGTGAAATGAGAGTGTAACAAGAAATGCAAAGTCTCCCAAAATTAATGGCACACTTAGTCATGCATGCAGTGCTCACACACAATCACCAACAGTAATGTGCATCCCCAAAATGTTACTGTCTTTTGTCCAGAAAATTCCCCAGTGCTGGCAAAGTGAAATGAAAGCATTACAAGAAATGCAAAGTCTCCACACTTCAATAAGAACTAAATGCCCTGCTGCTGCTGTTGGGATTACATGTAATGCTGCAGTTGACCTGACTGTGATGGGATGATGCAGTGTCTTGCCAAATGGTGTGCAAGAAGGATAACCTGACCATTGAGTTTACCGTCCAAGATGACGAGACTGAGAATGCTGTTGGTTGCCCAAAGTGGGCTGCACTGACCCCAACAGGAAGGATGCCCTTTGTGTGTACACTGATACTACCCTTGGTAAGTTGATTACCTGCCTGGCACCATCATTGTTTTCCACAGAATCTGACCTTAACTCTGTGATATATATAATTTTTTTTATCTATATATACAGGTATACATACATATATATATATATATATATATATATATATATATATATACACACACACACATGTAATCATGGTTTTATTTTGTGTCACAGGTCACATAGTCACATTTGGTGTGTGCATTTCTGTGCTTGATGAAGAATTGTGGCATTAGAATACTGTCAAGCCAGTGAAGGTAAGTATTTTTTTTTGGGGGGGGGCATTTCAATTTCAAGAATGTTTCATAAATGGTTGGTTAATTGTTTGGTAAATTCTTCACAGGTTTATCTGCATCCTCCTCCAGTCCAGTACTGATGGTCATGGTCATGAATTCATACTACTTGTTATGTCATGCCTGTCAGCCCGGGGGGAGGGGGTATGATGTTGAACTTGTTATTTGGAGAAAGCAACAATGACAGCACACAGCATCAGAAAGTTTCCTCCTTAAAGAGATACACAAGGAGTTATTAGTACTTGATTGCAGTAACACATTATGTTTACAGTGTGGCTATTCCATCCTGTCATATATGCTGATTAACAGATAACAAGCTGTGCCACTAAGCCAAAGCCACATGAAGACCGAATCATCATTACAATCATGAATTCAGTACCTGTAACCCATACACTGTGTCACTGTCCCTAATTATGTCTTAACTCAAGTTACACTGAAAACACATCTTGTGAATTCACAACCTGGATCAAACTATGTTCACACTGGCATGGCTGCTGCAGCAATAGGGTGTGTGATGTGCATGACAAATATATTATGTGACGTACATGTCATGACACCTACTTCATATGACTCGTCAGTTGGATTTGCACTGTTTTGAAAAAATGAAAAACAAAAAAGAAATTAAACAAAATGTATATACTTACTGGTCTGGAAATGGATATCCAATCCTGCAGGTGGTTGTAGACAGTACTGCAGTGCCATAGTCCTCCAGTGAAGGAGAGTGGTTGGTTAACCTTTAAAAAATGAAAATAAGTTGACTGTATGTGTCTGACCACTGCATCTCATAAAATCAACAGGACACATAAAACATCTAAAGGAAGCTCCACAGTATGAAACATTAGTACACATACTCATTTTAAAGTATTGACAGTAAATAAGTCTTGTGGCTGTGGCGGATGTGTGTGGTCTCTCCTGTCCAACTCCATCTGCCATGGAATGTGCAGGACACAGAATGGAAAACATCAGCGTACTGGTGGTGGTGGTGAGTGGTCATGGGGGCACATAATTTTTTCATTCCCTCTCACATTTCTCTGCATCTGGTGGCTTTGACTAACAGTGTTGTACTGGTGGTGGTCATAGAGGCACATGATTTTGACATTCCCTCTCACATTTCTCTGCATCTGGTGGCATTGACTAACAGTGCTTTACTGGTGGTGGCCATTGGGCACATGATATTTTCATTCCCTCTCACATTTCTCTGCATTTGGTGGCTTTGACTAACAGTGCTTTTCTGGTGGTGGTCATGGAGGCACATGATTTTGACATTCCCTCTCACATTTCTCTGCGTCTGGTGGTTTTGACTAACAGTGCTTTTCTGGTGGTGGTCATGGAGGCACATGATTTTGACAATCCCTCTCACATTTCTCTGCATCTGGTGGCTTTGGCTAACAGCACTTTTCTGATGGTGGTCATGGGGAACAGCTGCAGCCTGCGGCACATTCACTGTCGCTGTCAGACACACACAGGTAGGCGGCAGGCAGGATATAGTGTGCATATAATTTGAGTCATTCGGAGTGGGAAACTGCTTTAACTTTATGAAAAACAAAACATGTACCATAGAAAAAATGTGAGAGCCTTCAACCACTTCACTTAAAACCTACCAACATCAACCTCATCATCAGTCTCGTACAGAAAGTTGCCCTCACAGCCATAAGTGTCTGAATTCTGCCCACTAGGGAATTCTTTCTCCATCATGTCATCATCTACCTCACTGGTAGACCATTTAATGATGCCAGTGCCACCAAGATGGTCCATTTCTACAACATCAGGAGCACAACCACGACCATGCTGGGGCACAAATATTGAGGCTGCAGTTCAAGCTGGTATGTGCCCCTCATTTATTTTTATGAATGTCAGCAAGCTGACTTTTGCAGGAGAGAGGTTTGTGCAATGATTCCAAACTATTGCACCCGCTAAACTGAATACCCTGTTGACACTTACACTGGAGGGTGGGCATGTCAGGTACTTCAGTGCCACTGAGGCCAGCTCTGGCCATTCACTGACCTTTCCACTCAGTATAAAAGAGGGATCATCAGTCATTAACAGATGCCTGTTTTCAGCCAAATATAAGTCAACCATTCACTGTGCTGCACGAAGTCTGGTGGTTGATGCATCATCCTGTTCTCCGAAATCATTTATGTCACAAATCCTGACTTGGGACAAAGCACCCCAAAGTGGGGATGCGCTTGATACTACTCTGAACTGACCTACAACCTGATTATGCTGCTGAGGTTTGCTGACCTTGGCACGTGACTTCTGTGCCCCATGAACCAAGCGCACCAGTTGCCCACTGACATTTTTTAACCTGTTCAGGCCCTCCCTCCAGTAGTGCGGCAATTCCATGTTGGTATGGTGGGTCTAGCATCGCTGCTATTGCAAAGTCATCACTCTGCTGGATGCTCATGATGTGCTGATTGCGGTTGAATAGTGTCAGCATGTGTTTCAGCAACACACTGCTAGCACAGTCTCCAGAACCATCAAGGCTATGCTGTAGATTCAGTAATGTCTGTCTCAACACCAGCAGCAGTGGAACTGATTGACTAATGGAGGCAGACTCACCACTCACTGGCTGTGTGGCATGTTCAAAAGACCTCAAAATTGTTATTACAGAGTCTATGAGGTGCCACTGTTCAGTCTTGAGAGACATGGAGGGCCTGAAAGAGTCACAGCTAGTGGGCATGACAAGATACTGTAAGATGGCTTTGTATCATTCATACAACCTCTCTGCCATGTATAATGTGGAGTTCCACTGGGTGACAACTTCCAGCTTGAGGTGGTGCTGTGGTAGGCTGTTTTGGATCTGCAACTGCCAAAGCTGGTCACGGGCCTTTGCAGAGCATGAAAGTGAGAACAGATATGGCTTGCAGCTGTCAGCATCTCCTTTATATCAGGGTGCTGCAGAAACTCCTGCACCACAAGATTTAAACAGTGGGCCATGCATGGAACCTGAACAAAGCAACCATTTATGATGCATTTAACCACATTTGACCCATTGTCACTTGCTCTAAACCCAGCTCTCAGGGACAAGGGGTTCAGCTACTCATCCGTTTCAGTCAGTAGCAAGTACAGCATGTTTTCATCAGTGTGTGAACAGGTCACACTGCACATAGCAAGTGTTGCATGCTGTTGAATTCCAGGAAGATTGCTATCATGACAGTCCACCTTACCATACTGATTATTCACACTACCACCAGCACAAACAACTCCTAGTACCTGCGCCCTATGTGCAGTTATACACAAATATGAACTCCCCACTGTTTTGCCACTTGTCCACATATCTATACTTAAAGGGATGACTGGAGAGGAGGAATGTTGAAAGGCATGTCTTACAGAGTCAGCTACAGTACAGTATAACTCGGGGACAGCATGACTGGAAAAGTATGTCCTGGATTGGACTTTCTACTTTGGACAGGCACGTGCTGCAAACCACCAGAATCCAGAATTCTCCATGAAGGAGAAGGGCAAAAGATCAATTGCCAGCATTTTAGCTACAGTAGCATTAAGGTCACGAGACACTGAATGAATGGGTGGGTACTTCAGGTTACGGGCCAAAACACTTTGCAATGTGGGCTGACTTACACGTTTTGCATGGGGTGTGACAAATGGCTCTGCTCTGCGCATGGATGGGGGAGGTGTGTGAACATGTGATGAAGAGGGCTGCACAGGTGATATATCTACAAATGAAGTTATTTTCCCAGATTTACACACAGGGGTTGATGTACCACTTGCACTAGATGTACTGCATTGACTACCATCACCACTGCTACTCTGACCACCACTTGACAAGATTTCAAAATCATTATCCTCCACCTCATCATGCCTGTAGTAATCCTCTGCTGTTATTTCATCACTACTGCAGACATTCCTACTTGCTCTTACAGTCATAGAAGGGGATAACATGCTCATTAAGGTTGATGATGATGGTGAACACCCCACTATGGAATTAGCTGCCATCTGGTGCTGGGTCCACAGTGCCATGTGCCTGTTCTTAAGATGTGAATGCTGCCTCCTCCGTGTCTTGTGATCCCCTACTTTTAACATGTCCCCGATACTGCTTATTGGACTCTGTTTTATTAAGCCCTGAAATGGGGGGGTGCTACATGATTTTCAGGTGGGACACACTTGAACTGCAACTGACTACCATGACTGCCTATGATTATTACTGGGCCATCATCATCTTCATCATCAACATCAACTGGAACTGCTACCAATACCAGTTTTTTTCAGGGGGGGATTTAACACTAACAGACCCAGACACAGCCACCTTGACTTTCTTTTTCTCTGGTTCCCAACAGGGGTCACTGACATCATCATCATATTCATCAACATTATCCGCATCCAAATTTTCTGCTTGGATGGTGTCATGTGGACTACATGTTGCAACCACAGCAACATCATCATCATCTCTTGCCACTTGCCTCGGAGGGGAGAGTGGGAGACCTGACCTGGAGGGTCCCCCCCTCGTCCTTCCATCGACGGCTGCACCTCTAGGCTAATCTCACGAGTGGAGGTGCCAGCTTGACTGGCAAGCTCCAGCGGGCCTCCTCGGGAATATCGCCGACTCGGGACTCGGTCTGCTTCCATCACCTGCGGACAAAGAAATTCACCCCTGCTGCTTGCAGGAGAACTTTTAATAACTTAAATCCTACCCGGCAGCATCCTGCAATCCAGCGGCGAGCCCTGCTCTACCGGTGGCATCGGACAACATTGGATGGCTTCATCTTCTCTTTGTTTAAACTTTGGCACCTAAACTGCCTTGTCCACTGTGCCCTGTGATTGGCTGCTGCTACCGCACACCTCCCGAGCCCTCCTGACTTAAGGAGAGCTCCCCAAGTCAATCCTCTTGCCACTTGCCTCGGAGGGGAGAGTGGGAGACCTGACCTGGAGGGCCCCCCCCCTTGCCCTTCCATCGATGACTCGCGCCTCCTAGGCTAATCTCCCGAGTGGAGGTGCCGGCTTGACTGGCAAGCTCCGGCGGGCCTCCTTGGGAATATCGCTGATTCGGGACTCAGTCTGCTTCCATCACCTGCGGACAAAGAACTTCGCCCCTGCTGCTTGCAGGAGAACTTTTAATAACTTAAATCCTACCCGGCAGCATCCTGCAGTCCAGCGGCGAGCTCTGCTCTACTGACGGCATCGGACGACATTGGATGGCTTCATCTTCTCTTAGTTTAAACTTTGGCACCTAAACTGCCTTGTCCACTGTGCCCTGTGATTGGCTGCTGCTACCGCACACCTCCCGAGCCCTCCTGACTTAATGAGAGCTCCCCAAGTCAATCCTCTTGCCACTTGCCTCGGAGGGGAGAGTGGGAGACCTGACCTGGAGGGCCCCCCCTCGCCCCTCCATCGGTGACTCGCCCCTCCTAGGCTAATCTCCTGAGTGGAGGTGCCGGCTTGACTGGCAAGCTCCAGCGGGCCTCCTCGGGAATATCGCCGACTCAGGACCCAGTCTGCTTCCATCGCCTGTGGACAAAGAACTTCGCCCCTGCTGCTTGCAGGAGAACTTTTAATAACTTAAATCCTACCCGGCAGCATCCTGCAGTCCAGCGGCGAGCCCTGCTCTACCGACAGGTTGTTAAGTGCCCCCCACCCGCCTGGTTTTGAAGTGAGTTTAATCATTGCCTGCTCCGCCCACTGGCTGCTAACCTGCCTATTTGCTTGAGAGGGGCGGTGTTGTTTCTACCTACTCCCTGGTTTACACCTATGCTCAGCCCATTCTTTTCTGTGCCTACTGCATTTGCTAACCCAGCTCATTTCGATTAATTCTGTAACTGTTGTTTTTACCCAAGTGTTACTGTTATTACTAATGTAACAATTTGACCTTCAGTTAAGTCGCTCAGAATCTTTACAATTAGTAAGCAGCCTACCCCTGGTGTTTCTGTATCCTGCCTGACTTTGTCCTCAGTCACCACACTGCTCCCTGGTCCTCCAGCTCCACACTCCCCACTATCCCTGAGTTCACACTACCACCACCTGTGGAGCACATTTCTGGATGGGCATCCCCCGTACCTCTCCCAGGTCTCTACAATTGGCCCTTGCCACCAATCTCCCCTAAAGGTGTCTCACAATCGTGCACTCGCCTAAAGTAGATCTCCTGCTATAACTGAGTCCGGTCTCTCAAATGATTTCTCTCAAGGGAATCTGTCCCCCCCCCACAATGTTCTCTTGGCTATCCTCATCCTGGGACTTATGTCCTTCCACTCTGACACTGCCCCTGGCTTGGATAGTGGCAGTGACAGGTCCTCCCCCCACTGCTCAGCAACCGATTTTACTTTCTCAAACCTCATGGCCAATGCCGTAGGTCCCTGCTATCCACCTAGTGGATTGTTGCCAAGACTCATCCTGTCCCAAATCAGGACAGTGCGACGTCTGGTCCAGAGGCTAGTAATCAAATGGTCCCCCCCAGAGGACTCCTCCTGTGGCTATTCTTACTGACCCTTGCCTTATCTGGAGACATCGAATTAAATCCCGGCCCCTCTACCTCCGACTCTCCCCAGAAATGGTGGATGGGCAAGGGTTTGAAAGTAGCTCACCTCAACATTCAGAGTCTACTTCCCAACCTTGATGAGCTCACCGCATGGGCCACTCTCTACAAGCCCGACATCTTGGGGATAACTGAGACCTGGCTCAAACCCCAGATTCCTGACTCTGCCTGTGGGCTCCCTGGTTATGAGTTCAAATGATTGGACAGAACCGGGAGCAAAAGGGGTGGAGGCATCCTGATTTACTATAGGAGCCACCTCAATGTATCCCTTATAAATCACACCTCCTTGCTGCCATCATCCTGTGAGCTCCTCCACTCCGTGCTACTACTTGGCAACCCCAAGAAACTGCACGTGGTGTGTACCTACAACCCCCCCAAGGGAGGGCTCCAGGGCCTCACCCATCTCCTTGATACTGTCTGTCCCAGTACCGGGGACAACAAACTCCTAATCCTGGGGGATGCGAACCTAAACTGGGCAGAGGATAACGTCAAGCAGTTCAAGGCCTTGCTTGCCACCCAAACCCTGACACAACTTGTAAAGGAGCCAACCCGATGGAAGGCTAACGGCACTTCCTGCTCCCTTCTGGACTGGATCATGTCAAATCGTCCCGAGAGGATCTCCTCTGTAGGGACCCTACCCGACGCCATCTCTGACCACTCTCCTGTTCTCTTTATATGGAAAATCCCCTTCCCTAAGGTCCCCCATAAAATCATCCAGGTCCAAAACTTTGCCAGATTTAACCCAGACCTGTTCATGGAGGAACTTAGGCTCACGGACTGGACAGAAGTCCACAGAGCCCAGGACCCCTTCTCTGCTGTCGCAGTGTTCCACAACATCTTTGTGGATCTACAAGATAGGCATGCCCCTATCACTAGGCATAGGGTCCGTGGGACAGCCACCCAGTGGCTGCATGGGGGTCTCCTCTCCCTTATGCGAGTGAGAGACAAGTGCTGGGCACGGTTCAAATGCTCACACGATACTGCCCTGCTTCAGCAATACAGAAAACTCAGAAATGAGTGCAAGAAAACTATCAGGGGGGCCAAAAGTGACTTCTGTAAGGCTGCCCTTCTCAGCTCTGCAAAATACCCCAGATGGTTCTGGAGAACCATCCAAACACTGGTCAGTGGTCGCTCCAACTCCGGGGTCACTGACATTCTCATCGGAGGTGTCTCCTGCAACAATCCCCACGTGATTGCCAATGCTCTTAATTCCCATTTCACTGACCTCCCTATCATCCTCCCACTCGGGTCTACAGCCTGGAATTCAAACTGTTCTGCTTCCACGACCCAGTGGGAGTCTGGTCTGCCCTGCTCTCTATTCCACCTAAGGGTGGTATTGGTAAACGAGGTGCGGTCTCTTCTTCAAGGCCTCTCCCAGAATGCAAGCTCTGGCCTAGATAACCTGGAGCCCAAGCTCCTCAAACTTGGCGCCCCCCTCATAGCCTCCCCGGTGGCCCACATCTTCAACCTATCCCTTACCCAGGGTCAGATCCCTGATATCTGGAAGGTTGCCAAGGTCATCCCTGTCCCAAAGCAGGGCAACCCCAAAATCCTGGATAACTACCGTCCTATAGCCATCCTCTCAGCTGTCAGTAAGCTCCTGGAAAAGGTGGTAGCCAAACAACTCTCGGAGTATATCCACACCCATGGACTGCTGTCCCCTGCCCAACACGGCTTTCGTAAAGGGCACAGCACTACCACGGCACTCATCTCTGTCTCTTCCAGCATCAGAGCAGCAATGGATCTGGGGCAACTCTCAGGTGCTGTGTCAATTGACTTATCCAAGGCCTTCGACCTCGTTGATCACGACCTGCTCACCTCGCAGATGAGGTCTCTTGGTTTGTCCCCTTCTGCTCTAAATTGGGTCTCTGACTATCTGCATGGCAGAGAACAACTAACTAAATTCAACAAAGTCCTCTCTGCCCCCCTGCCTGTAACCTCTGGTGTCCCACAGGGCTCAGTGCTGGGTCACCTACTCTTTTCCCTGTTTATTAACAATCTCCCTGCTGTAGTCACCAGATGCCGAGTTACCATGTACGCGGATGACCTGGTCCTCCTGGCCTACTCCTGTGATCCAGCCACTCTAAACCGTCACTTATCAGAGGATCTCCAGAACATCCAGGCATGGCTCTCCAACCATAAGCTGGTCCTTAACCAGAAAAAAAAACAAGCCATGCTATTCAGCTCCTCAGCCAAAATTCGGGCCTCTTCAACTCCCCTGCAAATCAACTATGATGATGGTACCCCTCTTCCTACTGTGACCTCCCTTAAATATCTTGGTGTGACGCTTGATCCCCAACTGGACCTGGGAAGTCACATCCACAATGCCTGTAGTGGGGTAAACCGTAAGCTGGGGCTGGCCTACAGGGCTCGGTACAACCTCACCCCTGCGGCTCGTCTAGCTCTTGCCAGGGGAGTATTACTCCCTTCCCTCAGCTATGGTTCCATCCTGTTTGCTCATACTTCCAAGGCCCTCCTAAACAAGTGGAGCATGACGTACAATAACATCTGTCAGTTTGCCCTGGCCGCACCCCGCCTTACCCATCACTGTGAACTCTGTGATAAGCATGGTTGGCTATCCCCGGTCAATCACCTTAACTTTCGCACTGGGTGCCTCATGAGCAAAGTAATCAGCTCTGGCACCCCTCCGGAACTGGCCCGGTTTTTCGCCCCAGCTGACCACTCCCCCTAGCCTCTGAGATCCCGGGGCCCTGCCTACTAAATGTACCTACCACCCGCACCATCATGGGGGACCGGAGCTTTGCTGTTCATGCTCCCAGGCTTTGGAACTCCCTTCCTGAAAGTGTCCACACTGCCCCTTCTCACAAACTTTTCCGGACCTCCCTGTGGGAACATCTTAAGTTGGCCTCTCGCTGCGAATGCCTAAAGCCTCCCTAGCACATAGTTCCCGGTGCCCACTGGCAAGCTGGCTTCACCTCTCCCATACTGCTACCTGATCTCACTCCCTACCTCACTGACTGACTCTAAGGTGTTCCTACACTCATTATTCTTTGCCTGCCCTGCTGGTCATTGTATTTTATTCACAATTGTATCTTGCCCCCAGTATTAGTAACTGGGTGTACTTTCCAATCAAATGTAAAACTGTCTTTCTCTCCTGCTTGTTGTATTTATGTACTTGTTATACCCTATTGCTGTACTGTTGTACCTGTTATACCCTATTGTACTCTCCCGGGTCGTTCCTGAAAAAAGGCATAAAACTTGTCTAGTGTACCTACTCGGTTAACAAAAACTAACTAACTAAATAAATAAATAAATCATCATCACCTGATATTTTTGCTCCACACTGTGAGTCATTGGATGGCAAAGGCATGACCGCCACCACAGTGGAAGAAATGTGACATTGTGCGTTATCGTTGTCATGATCAGAATCCTGTTCAACTACCATGGGGATGTTACTGGGAAAGGGGAGGATGACTTCATCTACCATCACTCATTGCTTTAGACTCAACTATCTTTTTTGACATGGTTGAATGGTCAGAAGTGGAACCTGAGGCAGCAATACTCATGCCAGCAGAAACTGCACCAACACCACCAGCTGGGACATCATCTCCTCCAACTATGGGTGAAGCTACAGATTGCGCTGTAAAAAACATTGATGGAGAAATCCCTTTCCTCACATCAGCTATGCACTTCTGCATACTACCATGTCCATAGACAATCTTAGCCCTGGCAGCAGTGCCATGGCTAGAAACAGCTTTGCTCGCATGTCTCTTTGCAGGCATTTTGGGGGATCACCAAGAAAATTTTGAACCTATTTAAATTTTGCAACTTTCACTCTGGCATGGTAGATGTGATGTGTGAAGTCAGAAACAACAACAGTGGCTTGCAGATGTAGATTGTGAACTAAGCAGATGCAAAGGCAGGCACAGACCAATTAGATTGCACTGCGCAATCAAGAAAAAGATGCAGACACGAAGTCACAACAATACCTTAACCACTGCTGCTCACAACAGTCACAATACAAATCCAATATGGAAAAGAATACCTTTTGCTGTTTGGGGGTGGGGGTGGGGCAGTGCACTGCAGTAATAGTACAAAAACAATATACCACAATCCCGACCACAGAGCAGTACAAAATCACACAGCTGTTGTGGATAGCAGGTTCACACTGCTGCACAATAAAAGGTGTCTGTTAACTGTGATTTGATGGGACACATCACACACTCACTACAAGTAATGCATGGCAAATTGAAAACTTCGGTACTATAACCAGCTCTTTTCAACAAACTGCAATTATGCACTGCTGCAACACAAAATTCAGCAACAAAATGTCAAGAATTACTAACAGTATTACTGTGTGTACATTTACACAGTTATACAACAAAAATATAACCAAAACAAAAAGACTGCCTTTTTCTCCCTGACAGTTAATCTAAATCAGCCTGGTTACACCACACAGATATGCCTCTCCCCCAAAGCACACTTCAATTGTCTCTCAGTACGCAGACTGAATGTTCAAAATTAACATTCAAAATCCACACACAAACAATAAACATTTGATGCTATGAGTACAGGAAGGTTTCCTGGAATCGATGTACTGTGTTTTAAGCCAACAAAATGGCTCAAGAAGGATTTTTTAACAGCTTTTATAGGGTTTCAGTTACAGAGCTCTGACAGCAAACTGTCTCAAACTAGTCTACCACTTCACACACACTACACAGATGGAACTGAGGATGTGCAGAACAATTTAGAGCCCATGTGACCTGCAATCCCATGATTCAATGCAAAATTTTCCTTGGAGCCAAAAAACAAGGCAAAGTGATGCGAAGTACATTGTAATCAATGTACATCACCTAAAAATTGGCACAGAACTGGATGGGGAGGCGGAGTAATGCGAAGTGCATTAAAATCAATGACTGTGCGATCCTCATTATAACACAAAGTACTCTGCTTTGCATTGCAGAGTACTACGCGGATTCTCCACTACAATGCGAATTGCTTCGCGGAGTGAATTTCAGCCACTTCGCACACCACTACACCTGACAGTAGATCCAACTTTTTTATGTTGTGTCAGTTTAGTATCCAGCATGAAACATAATGATATCCTGTACCACAGCATGACTTTATTTTTTTTAAACGAGCATTACAACTCTTGTTTTGGATAGTTCTGAATTCAGTATTCAGGCAACAAGCATGTGCATTACTGTCCAGTAACCTTCTTGCCCGAGTGTAACATGCAGGCTCATTCCCAAAGTCCAGATTTCAAAACAGCAAAAAATAGCATCTGCACTACTTGGTATGCTAAAATATAGCATTCAAATCTGTCAACAAACCAGCTGCTTTCGGAATATGCACTTAAAAGTAAAAACTAGAAGAAAATAGGGTCTTGCCAAAGTACAAGTGAAAAAGTGACTGCAGAGGCACGTTCATGTATCTTAATTCATCTCCATCCATCCCCTGCTGTATCCTAGTTTTAAACAAGTCTTGTACAAGCCTGTGTTCCATAATGCTCAATATTGCTGTTTAATCCTAAGAATAATTAAACATTTAGATTGTAAACAATTATCAGTGAAGCTTGATCCTAGTTCCAATGTATGAATAACCTTCTTAATAAAATAAAAAAAAATGAAAGATTATCCCACTCTATGAGTAAGCAGTCCGTTCCTCAATACAAGGTTTTGGTATGTGTTTATCAGCCATTTCAATTATTTTTTTTAATAAAGGTTTTCATTTCTGTAGGGCTGACCAGGCAGCTGCTCAACCCTGTTCCTGGGTGCTGCTGACTGTCCTTCTGCCTTTCTCCAGAGGGATTCCCTCGAAGATTGCCCCTCATGGCAGGGCCAGGAGGGAGAGCATTCCTCCCCCCAGGAACTCTCTTCCAGAAGTTTCCCCTCTAATCAAAGTGGCAGGGCAGTCTGTGGTACCCCAGGTAGGGCTTCATGTAGCACAGTCCCCTGCTTTTTCCACCAGTTTTCCTCCCACCTAGCTCAAAGCCAAGGCATAGCACAGAGGTGCATGTCTGTGGAGGTGCAGATGTGCTCTGGAACTGCGGCTTCCTTCCACCACCCAGACATCTGTCTGCTCCCCCCCACCAAGCATCAGCGCTACCACCAGACCTCTACCTGGTGACAGCCAAGAGCCAGGAAAGTTAACTACCCCTGCCTGGAGAGGAGAACTTGTTGGCCACTTACTCTGTCTCTCTCCCCCCCCCCAACACCCTCAGGCAACCCAAGCTAATTTTCAAACTTAGATCACTGGAAGGCACGAGGTAAAGTGTTGTGCAGCGCTTCAGCTCTCTACACCACCAGGCCAGCTCATTCCCATGACATTTAAATGAAAACTGTTTTTCTTTCCTGAATTAAAGTCTTTAAAGGACATGGTCCTAACTTAGCTCTCAGAAGAAATGGTGCTTCTACAAACCTGAGAAGGGCAATATGACATCTACAGAGTTTGTTCTTTATGGTTTCCAATTGATCAGTATTAAACAGACCCCAGATTCCAGTCCAATAAAGCATACTTGATTACATTTTTGTATTCATAGCTGTAAGCACTGCTTTACATGAATTCCACCATACTAGCTATTGAATCTTTTAAAATCTCACAATGTTTGTATCATGATGTTTTTGAAGTTATTAATATGAGGTGTCCGTGAAGAATTTGATGAAAATCATAAACTTAAATAGTCATAATGCGAGACTGGTTCTAGTTTTCTTTAGTTAATAAAAAGCGCAGGGGTCTTTTTAATTTTGGTAAGTTTGAGTACTAGCATCTTGGCCTTTTCTTTATTAATAGATAGAAAAAGTTCAAGTTCAAAGTTTTATTGATCAGGAAAAGCCATTACAATTAATACAGTCCAATGACAATATACAACAATACAAAATCATCAGATCAAGATAACATATCTATTAAATGTACATAAATATGTTATTTAGAAATGTAAAATCATACAGATACGTATCTGCCATAAAATATAATAGTATCAACTTGAAAATTACCAGAAAATGTGTAAATATACTTCTCATAGGTGAGTTGCTTCTAAAAAGGGAATTAATCTCTCTAAGATAAATACATTGTCAGAATTTAACAGATTTGGCCAGCCTGGTGGTGCTGAGGGTCGAGGTGCTGAATGCCACACCTCGTGCTACACTAGCAACCTAGGTTCAAGAATGAGCGCGTACGCTGGGGGTTGACTGAGGGGAGGGAGAAGCTTGATTGAGTCACTGACTGGCACCTCTTCTTTGGTGGAGCAGGCATGTTGCTAACTAGTGGGTGATGTAGGGAGGGCAAGGCATCATTAGGCAAGTGGCAGAAGCTGTATCTCACCATGGCTAACTGCTTAGATGTTGGTCCTGTTCGCCGGGGCCGTTGGGGTTGGAGACAGGGAAAATAAACTAGTTATTGAAAAATTCTGCCCCATGGCTGTGCACAGTGACCCCTGAATGGGGAGAAGGAGCCCTGGATGGCGGTACGCTGCCACTGAGCCCTAGCCGGAAAGGGCTTAAATGGATATATAAAAAGAATTTAACAGGTAATTTATCATCTTATCCAGGGAGAGAGGTCGAGACCAGCCATGATGTCACCAAGCCACTTGGACCATTGTGGGCCATAACATGGGCAAATTAATAATGCATGTTTGAGGTCATCTTCTAACAATCTCTTACTTCTACAGAATGGAGAGGTGACCTTAGGCATCTTCTGTCTGAAATGTACGTACTGTAATTGGCTGTATAAATTTCCATCCTGAATTTAGTAAGTATCCTTATAGCTCTAGGATTGGAAAGTTTTAATAAATAAGGTTCTAGACTGTGTATATCTTTTAATTGTCTATTCCATGTAAATAGCTTAAGCCTTCTCAGTCTTTTGAACGTATTTGTTTTATCAGTATCTCTTAGTCTAGTTTTATCTATAAGAACTATATCCTTCCAAGGCTTGAGATGTATAGATAGAAAAATTTGTTCATATAAATTCACAGATTTTGTCTACTATCCTTTAAAGATCCCAAAAGGATGTGGAACTCAGAAACAATCAACCAATCAATCAATCAAAATCTTTATTTTGCCAGGCGGAACATCATTGAGACAAGCTCATTAACAAGATGGATCTGGGGCAAAACAATTGACAACAGGGTTAAGACATCACAGGTTGAGTGATCATACATAACAATTACATACTAATAATAACAACATAAAAACATATAACCGTCGCATGTGACAAGATACTTGTACCAGACATAGCAATTGGTTTAACAGGAGGTAGTGCCATTTAAATACAATTACATGGATACAGATATATGGACGTAAGGTAATGAGCTAAAGTTTATACAGCAAACATCATTGAAGGAGTCACAGTGAGCAGGAGTGGCAGTTTCTCTAGTGTTAAAGTGTGAAGAAGACTGAGATGTAAGAGTCCTCTGATAAGTGCTGTAGGCATGGCCTGGCAAGTGGGGTGGGAAGGGGGGGTATAGGGAGTGGGGAGGAAAGGTCAGCCAAGATAGGAGAGGGTTGGACATGATGTCCTAGGGAGGAAGGACTGTTCAAAGGGAGAACACGACAGATGCCACAGGCAATGGTTGGGGTTTAAGTCCAATACTCGAAGCAAAGACAGACCGTAATGTTGGTACCTTGATTTGGACAATGACAGAAGGGAGGACTCAAATGATGCCTCAGGCAATGGTTGAGGTTTAAGTCCAGAATTTAAAGCAGTAACAAATCATGATGTTAGGATCTTGACTTGAAACAATGACAGACCTTGGAGAAGGTCCTCAGGAACAAGCATTTGAAGAGGGAGAACTTGACAAGGTAGTGAGCCTTAAGGTTTTCTGGGTCTTATTCCAAAGTGTAGGAAGAGTGAAGCTTATTGAGGCTCTACCAAAGCACGTTTTAACTTTAGGGATTTCCAGAGATAAGATGGTAAAACTTCTGAGAGAATAGGCACTAGGGATGAGGGAGTTAGGCAGCTTGTGAGGTACTGAGGTAATTTATGATTGATTGCCTTATATGTCCATAGAATAGCATTGTTTTGCCTCCTGAAGCTAAGGGAGGTCCAGCCAATGGAAGAA
This sequence comes from Neoceratodus forsteri, assembly GCA_016271365.2. NCBI lineage: Eukaryota > Metazoa > Chordata > Ceratodontiformes > Ceratodontidae > Neoceratodus > Neoceratodus forsteri. The sequence continues at coordinate 156,961,286 of CM057456.1, read as the reverse complement.
TAGAGGATGCAGTGATGCGTGCCATAAGGGGCATCTGAAATGAACCTAAGGGCTCTGGGGTATAGGGTATCAAGCTGGGAGAGAGCTGTTCTAGTACTATGGCCATAGAAGAAGTCTGCATAGTCTAGGAGAGGCAAGAAGGTAGCTTGGACTAGGAGTTTTCTACCCTCCTGGGTTAGTGAGTGCTTGATCCTGAAGAAAATACTGAGCCTTTGATGCACTTTCTTAGGGAGTTCATCAATGTGATCAGTGAAGGACAATTTGTAGTCAATCCAGACCCCCGGGTATTTGAATTTTTCCATCAACTCCAGGGCTTCTCCCAAAAGGGTGGTTATGTGAGGAACCTTATCTGGGATTTTTTTTTTGAGATGAGGGGCCAGTGGAGAGAAAATCATGGCCTTAGTTTTTTTGGCATTGAGCAGGAGTTTCTAGTTGAGTCGATTTTTTTTTTTTTGGAAGATGTCGAAATCATTCTGTTGTCCACATATGCTAAACAAGTAACAGGATCAGCTATTTGAGGGTTATGAAAATCAGTATCATACAGTCTTGTTTTTTTTTATTGATACATAAATCAAAGAGAGAAAAGGCCAATATGCAACCCTGACGTACACCAATATTAGTGAGAATATTTGGAGATAAATTTCCAAATTGATCATATTGTGCTTTGGACATTTATTTAAATGTTAATGGGTAATTATATCTAACAATAAAGAACCCATACCAGTATCATCCAAAATGTTTTAAATATATTCAACTAAATAGAATTTTGTTGATATTATAAATTCAAAGGTCTCAGGTGCTGGTCTTTTGCTCTCCTGAAGTGTATAAAATCTCTCTAGTGGCCATTCAGCCACCAGAAACAGGATGCTAGTGGTGGGAATTCAGGACACCCAGAGGACTTCTGGGGTGGCGGAGTCCACATATCAATAGAGATGGATGTTGCCATTGCAACATTCAAACATCATGTACTCAGAAATCACATTTTAACCTAAATCTGGCTGGGCATGACAAGTCCCAAAGTTGAACAGTAAGTCTTACATGGCAGCTGCCCATCATTACCTTGAGTAAGTCAGAGTTTGAGGAAGCAACCTCACCCCTTCCCCATCCCCTGCCCCTGTGACCCAAGGCCAAGCTCCAGGCCTTGGGTTGTGCCCCATGGGACTGTTGCTTCAAGCTACAGGTCCAGAGACATTCTACGCAACTCCTCTGCTTCATATATGGTCCACAGTATCAGTCATAGCTTTCCTCAGGCAGGATTCCAGACACGTAGCATGAAGCCACTGACTCCTGGGGCATGTCCTGGACCTATAGACTGGTCTCTTGCATCACGATGGTGGGAGATGGAGATGGGGTATTGGTGTGGGTGTAAGGATTAAAAACCATAGCTCCACATTTCCCTTTTTTTGTGGCTTTGTAACCCTAAGATATGCTGCATAGTGAATTGCTTTTTTGAGAAAGTATAGTGTCAGTGGTATAACTTCAAGCAGGACATGAGTCCTTACTTTTTTTGTGCAGGGCCTTGCGCCAAGCAAGAGGTGATTTAAGCAAGAAGGCACGACAGGGGGTGCATTATGGTGGAATAATGGCCCATCTCACGTGGGTTAAAGCATGAGGCAAGGTAAAGTGCTTCCACCACTTAAGAAGGGTCATTAGCCCACCATAATATGCAACCCCTGAAGTGCCCTACTGCAATTATGAAATGGGTCCTTTTTTGTAAATTGGATATATTTTTTTAAAGATATTTTTGTTAAGCTACTTTCATCTGGGCTGTTGTGCTGGGATAACCACCAGGCTGAAAGTACCTCTTGGCCCTGTATGTGAGCAGGGATTATGAACAGATATTTTTTTTTACTTCTAAAATTGTGTTTAAAAGGAGTTGATGAAATACTTGAAGCCAACATGGGCAACAGATCTAACCATAACAGCTCTCTCCTTGGCACTCTGTATTCTGAAGGTTTACTAGTGCATGAATCCTTAAAATCTTAGACTTGATATTAGCTGCAGTCAAGAGTGGGTCATAACTGCAGTCAGTCATGGGATGCTGGCAGCACTGGCCCTCACTATGCATTGGGTGGGTAGGTATCCCAAAACACCTGGTTCTTACCTCCCATTGTATCAAAAAATTGGCTCACATACAAACTCCTCAAGGTACACGTTAAGAGAAATCAAATCAAGGGGACTGGATATCATAACAAGCATTTGTCAATGCCAAATGTTTGCTTGCTGGCATTGGCAGTGGTAGTGTAGAAGTTACAGAGCTGCGTAATAGGAATGGCAGTGAAGTATTGAACTGAAGCCAACCCCACCACCACCCTGCAGAGAGTGACAGGCATTGGGGTGTGCCTTTGGGTCGTCAGGCATAACGGCTATGCCATTTCACCACACCCCACCCTGCAGACACTGACAAGTGTCATGGTGTGTTCCTTGGGGTCTTTGGCCCTTATGCACACCCCATTCCATTAGGAAATACGGTGAGCTGGGTGTCATATAGGAGAATGGGGTGAACATTGGGGCCAAAGAGTCCAAGGCATACCTCGATGCCTCTCACTGGCTGCAGGGTGTGGAATGGTATGAGCACTACAGGCAAGAATCCCAAGTCACATCCCTGATGCCTGTCATTCTCTACAGGGTTGGGCGTTATGGCTGGAAACCTTAATACTTCAGGCATTCATTGGTATTTTCACTCCAAATGTTCAACATGGTTTTTTTGTGACCCCACCTCATGAACATGGGGAATATCAGTTTGTTAGCCGGAAGCTGCTTATGCATAGCGACTACAGCATTTAGCACCCTAGGTGCAAAAACATTCCGAACAGGATGTAAAAAATGACAGCTGTACTGTTTATGGGGAGCTGTAAAAAATGGCAATGTTGCAAATCTGCAATAAAAATATTTCAAAAAATGGTGAAGTCACGAGTGTACGTAGAAACTGTGCAACGCACACCAGTAATATAATTAGGTTGGGGATATTTTTTACAGCAGATTGCCAACTCAGGCATTTTGGTGCCTCCGATCATGAACAGTGTCACTCTGGTTTTCTTTATCTGTCCCGAACAATGATTTCCCACAGCGACCACGCATTCTATGCTTGAAAGTGGAAAACATACTGCCATGTTGTGAAAAATGACAGCTGTACTGTAAATAAAGAAGTGTGGAAAAATGCCACTGGTGAAAATCTGGACTTAAAATATTACAAGTCATGAACTTATGAGGTGCGTGGAAACTGCTCAATGCTCACTCGTAACACAGTAATTTTATGGACTTTTGTCACCAAATTTCAACATAGCCATTTTAAGACCTCTGCTCATGAACAGTGTAAATGTGATTTTCTTAATCTGTCCCAAACATTGCTTTTGCACATAACAGCACCATTATGCTTCATGTCTGAAACACATTTTGGGCGGCATATAAAAATGGCAGCTGTGCTGTTCATAAGGAAGTGTAATAAAATGGCAATGTTGAAAATCTGGAGTGAAAATATTAAATTCGCAAACTTATGAGCATGCATAGGAACTGCGCAATGCACGCTTGTAAAACAGTCATTTTTAGGAATTTTTTCACCAAATTTTCAACATAGCCATTTTAAGACCTCTGCTCATGAGCAGTGTCACTGTGGTTTTCTTAATTTGTCCCGTACATTGGTTTCGCACACCGACTGCGCCATTGTGCACTACGTGGGCAGAAACACATTTTGGGTGAGATGTGAAAAATGACAGCTGTAATTCTCATAAGAAGGTGTGGTAAAATGGCAATGTTGAAAATCTGGAGTGAAAATATTGAAAATTCGCGTACTTACGAGCATGCGTAGGAACTGCGCAATACTACGGCTAAATAAAACAGTCATTTTAGAATTTTCACAAATTTTCAACATAGCCATTTAAGACCTCTGCTCATGAGCAGTGTCACTGTGGTTTTCTTAATTTGTCCTGTACATTGGTTTCACACACCGACTGCGCCATTGTGCGCTACACGGGTGGAAACACATTTTGGGTGAGATATGAAAAATGACAGCTGTACTACTCATAAGAAGGTGTGGTAAAATGGCAATGTTGAAAATCTGGAGTGAAAATATTGAAAATTCGCAAACTTACGAGCGTGCATAGGAACTGTGCAACGCATGCTCGTAAAGCAGTCTTTTTTCGGAATTTTTCCACCAAATTTCCAAAATAGGCTTCTTGAGAGCCCACCTTATGAACACTGGCAGTGTCATTTCATTAATCGGTCCTGAAAGGTGATTTCGCACAGTGACCACACAGTGACTGCGAAATCACCCTTCGGGCCCGAATAACGTCATGACAGTGACAACATTCATGAGAAGGGGTCCCAAAACCCCATGTTGAAAATTTGGTGCAAAATTCCAAAAATGCCTGAGATATGCAACAAAGTTAAAAACCCTATCTAGCCCATTATACAGCTTACCGGCATTTCCTCAGTTCGCGGTCGGCTTTGAAGAAAGTGCAGATGTGTTCGGTCCACGAAGATTATCGCGCCAGACTTCAGAGTAAGTATGGGGTGAGGAGATAATGAGGGAGGCAGGGTGCGCAGTGGGTGGGTGCGGGTTTTGGGAGGGGCAGGAGGCGCCTTGGGACCATTTTGCTTTACAGGTAAAAAAAACAAACAAAAAAAAAGACGGCGCGGACATTTGCCATGCTGGGTGGGCTCTGGCGTGGCAGAAGCCACTGGGCGTGGAGCCGTCGGGATTAGGCACCCGTCGGCCATGGCATTTGTTGCCCACGCTGGGTGGGCTCCAGCGTGGCACCTTGTACTCGGGGGAGAGTGAAGCCGACGGGGATTAGGCAATTCCCCATCGGCTATACAGCGACTCTGCCACGCTGGGGTGAGGCACCTAGCGTGGCATTTGGAAGGCTTGAGGGGGCGCAGCACAGCGATGGGGGATTGGGCACCCCATCGGCTATTCAATATTAGTGGGGGGAGGGCAGCACGCAGTATCGTGCATTTCTCTGTGTGTGTGTGTGTGTGTGTGTGTGTGTGTGTGGGGGCTGTGCATGAGCAGGCGATATCTTATTGCTGCTCACTGAAGTGTAGCTCCCCCTTTCAACTGTATGCCACTGCATTTTGGAGCTTGTCATAGACAGCTCCAGCATGCATTGGCTTACAGGGGCCACGCCTGCCAACACACTGACTGAATTGGAAGAGGGGGTGACACACCTCCGAAATCTCAGATGATGGCACTATGTTTCTTGCACATGCGTGCAAGCAAACATAAAAATCAGTATGAGACTAGAAGAAAAGACTTTAAAATATCAAGCTACAAAAGATTTGAAACAAATTGTGTTTGGAAACCAGAACTAAACCTACTTTTAACATTTTTGAAAATGCTATTTGAATGAAATAAGTCATATTTTATAATTGTTTTTGAGAACGTCACCAGAATTAGTGCTATTGTAGTGTACGTGTGCATTTATTTTATATAATGTTGGTATACAGACTATTTTATATTGCATGTCTATTACAGGAATATGCTTGAAAAAGGACTTTGTGCCCAAATGTGTATTTTACCCATATAAAAATAAATTTTACTACTACAAGATTCAGGCAATACAGAAGTCAGCTCATGGTCATGAAACAGTGATGTGCAAAATATTAAACTGGCAGTCAGGTGGCTGAAGAATGCTTTGATACAATTGGAGGAAGTACTGGCCAAGGGCATCCTGAAAATCAGCTTGTCATTTCTCATTACATGAAAAATTTGTAAAATACAGTCTTCTTATTTTCTCACCTGTGCCGATCTACTTATCTCCTACTATCTCATCGTTAGCCATGGCTACCATTTCACTGTTAGCCATGAGGTGTGCATGCCTATCCGTCTCATTGCTCATATCCTTCTGGCACCCTCAGCTTAAGCCAACACTGCCAGAGGTGCCCCAGAGGAACTTCCAATGGCAGTCATGGGGACAATACTCTTGATCCCTGGGCTTCACAAGTGTTCACCACTCTGATGTAGGGAGCCAAAGGGGAATGAGGAGTTGGTGATGTGAGGGACATTCTCCAGCACCACTGGCACAGCCAAGAAATTCATTCACCTAATGTAAAGTCCACGCACCACCCACAGCGTGAAGTGTAGAGAGTCCTTATTGTAGCAGCCTGAGGGAAGGCAGGACAACATCCAATACTTCTCATAGCTACCGACATCAGGATGCTCTTGCACCAAGGATCCTGAAGCCTTCCCTACTGGAATCATACACCAATGCCTTCACATCACTCCCAGGACTATCGCAGTCCAGGGCAGGAAGTTATTTTATTTATTTATTTATTTATTTAGTTGTTTAACCAGGTATAGCACACTAAGCTGTAAGCTTTTTTACAGGAGCGACCTGGGAGCACAAGGAGGTTAAGTGACTTGCTCAGGGTCACACAGTATGCAAGTGGAAGCTGTAGGATTCAAACCCACATCTTGTCTGCTGGATATTACCAGATTTGCAGCTCAGAGCCTTAGACCACTGCGCTATACTGCCTCTAGTTAGGCTCACTCAGTGAGCCAGAACCTCCCACGTAGCAGCACAATGACTCCACCAGGTAGACAGCTTATCATTGTTTGTCATGAGGTGAATGATGTGCAAAATCCAGTTTTCAATAAACAGGCAGTCAGGTAACTAAAGAATCCAGTGATGGTACTGGAGGAGGTACTGGCCCTGCACAAGATGGAAGTCAGCTCGTCTTCATTTCTCATTATATGAAGGATGTGCAAACCCCAATTTTTAATAAACTGGCAGCCAGGTGGCTACATAAGTGAGCTGAAGGTACAAGATGATCGTGGTACACAGAAAATCCCATACCAATAAATTAAAAAAGTGCACAAGGCCATGAAATTATGAAATCACTGTATGAGGCAGGTGAAGAAGACTTATATTTGGGCAGAACTAGTCGTCACTAATATTAAAAATGAATTATCTCCTTCATAAGAAAGCAGTTGAAGTATCTAATCTAGTTACTGAACTGTATGCTCTCCAACACACTGTAGCTTCCCACTAATAAGGATTTGTGTGACATGGACACAGCTGAGTGTCACTAATGTAGAAAAAGTATATGCAGTAATCATGTAGTATGATTTGCATGGCACAAACAAGTAACTCATGGTCATACTGAAAAGCACATAAAGGGCTCCATGATTTATTTGTCTGAAATTTTTCACACCAAGAAATCCCCATTTAGGTGGTTCCCCTAATTTTCAAAAGGGTCCCATGGGACAGTTACAGTGGCAGAGTTGACTAACAATGCAGTTTTAAACTTTGCAATCATCGTTTCAGCGACTGTACATCACCAAAAAGCAAATCGGCAATGTACACTTATGGGTGACACCACATCAGGCAACCAAAACAAGCACCCCCCCCCCCGTATCCCCCGGTTATAGATTATCAATTCCAGGAGGGTTCATGTTGGGGAATGGGAGACAGTCCCAAAAACAATAAAAAAAATCCAATTGTAAGCTAAAAAAATATACCACTCCCCAGCGCCGAACCCTGTACCGGCTGCACCAAAGATAGCCACCCTCACTACCACACCACATGGCTAGCTCAGCAGCAGTATGTCGCACTGCCCCACACAAACCCTCTTCCCTGTCCCTCCCCTTCCAGTCACCATCCTACACTACCAGTAACCCTCTCTTGCTCATTCATACCCTCGCTGTACCTTTCCCTTCCTGCCCTTACAGGGTAGCTCAAATGTCAGGCACTGCAAATGAGTCACTATTAAAACAGTCACTTATTTGCTGTTGCCAATATCACTGGATACCATGATCGACTACACACATACACAACAAATATTAGCATCAACAGAATAAACAAATTGCAAGTGCCAACAATGTACATACATACCAGTGTGTATAAGGACCAGTCAAGACTAGGGCAATTGCAGGTTTAGTGGTAAGAGCAGTAGGAATATGAGTAGTAGGCCTATGTAATAGGGTTGCCAACTGTCAGGTTTTTTACCTGGTGATCAGGTTTTCAGGGTCCCTATCAGGTAATCCGGTTTTGCTCTGTGCTGGCCAGGTTTTTGAGCCATTTTGAGCTCACATACTTTTGAAACAGATTTTGTCATATCATTCATTGTTTCAGCTACATGTCCAGGTTACAGACAACTTCTCTTGTCAATATAGCCCTTTGTTTGTGAAAGCAGTCAGCCTGGGAGGTGTAAAGTATGGCAATTAACACCATTAGCACTTACTTAACCTTTTGTAACAGTAACAGATCCAGTTGTCTTCCAGTTTCATTTGCTGGTAAACATTTTCATCTCTAACGGAATGTAGACATTTTTAAATGTTTTAAATTATTTTTTTCTCAAGAAAATGGTATGGTCACTTCTTTGGCTTTGAAATAGTACTGTGGACATGAACAGGGAAAGGTGCCAGAAAAATATATAATGTACACATTACAGGAAACAATTTATTACGTATTATTATAGACCATGTATACTGTTGTGCGCTATTTACAGTGTTTCCCTTGTCTCCCCCCAGATCATATCTGTAAATGATATTTCTTTTATCTCTGTATATTTATTTGGTAAACCAATGTCAATAAATAAATGCATAAGTAAATGGATGACTAGGAAGAACCTAGGAAAGTAACTTTATCAGGTACAGTACAGCATCTTAATATTTTTGTTGAACTGCTGCTTTAAGTGTTGTCCTTTATTGATATAACAAATGGCCTTCTAGGGAAAAACAATGCATGATGAGTCATGAAAAGGGGTGGGCCTGGGGGTGGAGCTTAGGATCCGGTTTTTGCCCCATCCAAAGGTGGCAACCCTAGGACTATGAGTAGGTAGTGGAGAAAGGTGAAGGGCTCAGTGAAGGTGCTTCGCCATGGTGACAGGCGCAAGAGGTATCACAAAGGTTGTACTCTATGCTTTAAGGTTTATATTGTGAAATTCCATGACATTATCTGGCACAGCATTCCAGGCTGATGGAGCCGCAAAGGCCGTTTGACCATCAATTTTTGCACCCTGGGCACTTGACATAAATGCCTAGAGTGGATCTTAGCAAGTAGGATTGTTCTGGCGTAGTTGTTAGGTTACACAAGTAGGCTGGGTAGGATCCTTGCATGCATTTAAAGATCAGTAGTGTGGACCATTTAAGGTTGCTCCTTTTGTCAGAGGGAAGGAGCCCGACATTGTGATAAAGATTGCAGAGGTGTGTACTTCTGTCATTGCCCAGGGTGAATTGGCAATATGTATTGAATTCTACTGTGACTTAATGTAGGAATGAGCGGGGAGCAGCCATGTAAATGTTGCTGCCGTATTCCAGTGCTGAAAGTAGGGATTGCTTTATAATTTTCTTGTACTTGGTGTGAAACTATCCCTGACATGCTGCAGTGCACCATATGTTTTGAGAGTGTTCTTGACAATATTAATGATGTTGTTTGTGAATTTAAATTTAGGTCTGGCCCTGCAGACCACTCATGAAGCAGCTGCAGAGTGACGCACACTGCACCAGACCTGTAAGTTGCTTTGTAAGTGGCCCTGTTGGCCATGCATGAAGCAGCTGCTTAATGATGCTCACTGAACCAGACCTGTAGCTTGCTTCATGTGTGCTCCTGAGGGCCACTGTTAAAGCAGCTGCATAATGATATGCACTGGGCCAGACCTGAAGATTGCTTCATGAGTCACCCTATGGTCCAATCATGAAGAGGCTGCATCATGATGCTCGCTTCAATAGCCTGTAGCTGTCTTCACAATCACAAGTGGCCCTGTTGGACCCTCGTGAGGCAGCTTCATAATGATACTCCATACAGTAGTCCTGTGGCTTTCATTCTAAGTGGGCCTGCTGGACACTCATGAAGCAGCTGCACAATGACACTGCACTAGACCTGTCGCGTGCTTCTCAATCTACTTCCTGGAGCAGCTGTATAATGATGCGTACAGTGCCAGACCTATAGTCTGCTTTGCATGTATGTGATGCAGCGGTCCCATCAGGTGGACCTGCAGCTTGCATCATCCAGGGCCCTGTGGCCCAAAGTGAAGCAGCATACCCATCAGGCAGACATGAAACTTCCCAATTGGATATTAGGAAGAGGGGTACTAAGTGCTCTGTCACTCAAATTTGGTGGAAAAATATTTAAAAACTAAAAGGTTATGCACTGGAAAAAAAGTGATGAAAAACAAAGTCAGAGAAAGCGAAGTCCTTGAGCATGCGCAGTGTGCATATCATAGGACTTATTTTTCAGGAAGTCAGTTTTGATACTACGCATAACACTTCTATTTTTCAACATTTCTTACCAAGTTTAATGGTTGGGGTTCTTACCACCACCCACCCAAACATGTACACAATTGGTATTTTTTTTTAAATTATCTCTAATTCCATTTTTGGACACCCCTCTTTCCCCTTTAAAAACCCAAGGCTTGGATTTGGGACTTAGAGATTTTTTTCTGCAATTTTTCATTTACCTGCAGGAAGAGGAGCTCATCGTGGGATGTCAATGAAGTGCAATGAGGGACACTGAGAAATCACAATGAGGGAACAACAAGTGGGCAGTGGTGGGGGAGTATGGGTGCTAGAGGGTGGGTGAGGTTGGGGTTGTTTACAGCTCATGGGTGGAGGGTAGATGGTGTGGAGGGACTCATGGTCAGTGGTTGGGGAAGGGTTTTGTATTAAATGGAGGTATGCTGGCAGCAGAGTTGGGCATCTACATGGCTCCCATCAAGACAGGGTGGCTGGGTGGGGGTCATTGACAGGAGGGTTGGGCACCTGTTGCCAATGTTTGTCAAGATCATGTGAGTGAAAGGGAGTACCAGTGATGGGGATGGGCACCCACCACCAGCTTTCTTCAAGTTTGGGCTGTTGGGGGTTGGATATCAGCTGCAGGGTAGGGCACCTGTCACTGGATTTCATCAAGGTCACTAGGGGATACCAGCAGAAGGAATGTGCACCTGCCATCAGCTTTCTTTAAAACTTAACAGGCAGTAGGGTGTATTGGTGAGTGGTGTTGGGCACCTGCTACAAGCTTTATTCAAAATTGGGTGGGAGTGGGTGCTGGCAGTGGGGTGAAGCACCCATTGCTGCATTTTTCATGAGCGGGTGGGTGGGGGTACCAGTGGCATTGTTGCTGAGGTTGACTTTCTTCATGATCAGGTGGGTGTGAAGGGTTACTGGAGATGGAGTTGGGCAATCATCATTGACTTTCTTCAAAATTGGGTATTTTTATTTCTTTTGGGTTATTAATAATTATTACAATGCAAGAATATTCTTCTACCCAGATTGGTTGTCAAGTGCTCTAGTAGGGTTACATTAACCCATGATAGAAAATGGGCTAAAAAATCTAATGATCCTGATTGGCTGCCAGGTATACGAGGGATACATTAACTTTCAGATAGAGCCCGGTAAAAAATGAGAACCAATTCGGTGAGCCCCTTTACTTAACATTTCATTGGGCATCCCGAACTTTCAGATCGAGCAGTTGCCATGTTTTTTTTTTTTCACCACCACAGAAACACAGAACAATCCCCACCCCAATAGCTATTTCTGTGACCCATACACCTCAGTTGAAGAAAATGTAACAGAGCTTCCATCCGGACTGCTCCGTACTGGGCCCAACGGCCCGCCACCACCACGCTCATGCTGATACCCCATTTAACTCACTTATTTCCTCACTGCCAAAAATCAAAACAGAACCCAACAGCAAGAGACAACAACAGGAATGTACCTAAAATCCTTGCCTTTTTTTTACCCACACCACGCTGCTCCTCGTTGGGTCCGCACGCCCTCCACCACCATGCCATTGCAGATTTTCTAAATATAGCCCCTCTCACAGGCACAGATAAAAACGGACCGAAAAATGAAAACAGACCAAAAAAAAAAGAGATAGTGGCACAAAAAAACTGAAAAGTCAATATTAAAAAATAAAATAAAACAGTAACAGTGAAACAGTGTGGTTGAGGGCAGGTAACCATGACAACCAGCTGCAGCTAGGGGAGCATCAGTAGTAGCGCTAGTCATCCTCTGCTCTCCATTCCCTGCGTCCCTTTTCTCCCCCTCCATTGCTGCCGTTAACATATCAGCATTGTCGGGCATTGGGTATCTCCCATGGGGGGGTGGCGGGGGGCATGGACATCGGAGGATGAATGAGCAGGGACCTCACATCAGGGTGATTAGGCCCAGAAGATGCCCTGGGGTGAAATGGAGCCTGGAACATGGTATACCATGCCTAGTCCCCATACCCAAGGGCACTGCCATTAATTCTGGTGGGCAAGTAGCCGGGGCAGCCACCGGAGCCCGTTCAACCCAAGCGGTGTTATGCAATGCCAGATCAGTTAAGAACAAGACTGCAATTATTGCAGATCTTGTTGGGGACTACTGATCTGGCTTGCATCACCGAGACCTGGCTGGATGAAAATTCTGGTCCTATATTGGAAGCTGCAATTCCAGCCGGGTATTTGGTGATTCACAGCTCGAGATTGGACGGCGGGGGGGTGGGGTAGCAATCTGTTTCAGGGCTGACTTGGGCCTCACGAATGTACCAGTTGAGGAGGCCAAATCCTTTGAGTGTACCGTGGTGGCAGGTGTGGACTGTAGGATAGCTCTTGTCTACCATCCACCAGGGGATGAGAAGTGATTCCTGCAGGAAGTAGCGGATTTCATCGTTGACATGGTATTGGAGTCACCCAGATTGATGGTTCTGGGTGACTTCAATGCCTTGGTCGATGACAAACTCTCGTAATTTGGACAGCACTTCCTCCAGTTGATGACATCACTGGGCCTTACACAGATTGTTTCCTCTGCCACCCATCAGCACGGTCACTCTCTTGATTTGGTCTTCCTTCTGGGGATAGAGGCCTCCGATGTGGGGGTTGAACCCAGATCAACATTAATGGCGTGATCTCTTCAGACCCAGCCCTCATAGCCAACCACCTCAGCACCTCATTCACTGACCCTAGCCCTAGCCTCCCTACAAATTTTTTTGACCTTCCTCCCCCAGCGCCTGCCGTAAATCTTTCTTGCCCTTATTTTCTCCTCCGCCGTGTTTCTGCCCAAGAACTTAGGCCGCACCTTGTCACTGCCCTCAAGAATAATAGTATGGGCAGTGACACCCTGGATCTGTGTATCCTACGGCTGGTCTTAGACACAGTCCTTACCCCGATCACGTGCCTCACCAACCACTCTCTTTGCCTGGGGAAGGTTCCAACTGCCTGGAATGTAGCCACTGTCACCCCTATCTTTAAAGGTGGTGATAGGACTGTGGCTGGAAACTATCGGCCAATCTCCATTCTCTCTCCTCTCTCCTGTCTCCAAGGCCTTGGAAAAAGTGGTAGCCTCTCAAATCTCTGACTACATCTCCACCTACAATGTCCTATGTCCTGAGCAGCATGGCTTCCGAGCGGGCCACAGTACCAACACAGCCCTCCTAGAGTTCTCCAGCTTTCTCCACTCCTCCTTAGACACTGGTTCTCTGGCTGGTGCGGTCTTCATTGACCTCTCTAAAGCTTTCGACACTGTCTCCCACCCCCTCCTTCTTGATGCCCTTAGTCTCTCTGGTTTTACTGCTGGGCCTATCTCCTGGTGCACCAGTTATCTGTCTGACCGCTCACAGCATGTAAAATTAATGGGACCTACTCAGACATCTGTCCCATCTTTTCTGGGTTCCCCAGGGCTCCATTCTGGGCCCTTACTATTCTCCTTTACCTTAACACCCTTTCCCACACTCTTGCTTGGGAACATTCTATTGTATGCTGATGATGCAGTCAACTTTGCCTCAAGTTGTAACCCTATTGCCCTCCAGGACTCGCTGCAGAAGTCCTTCGCTGAAGCCGAGGGCTGGTTCAAGGAACATAGATTGATGATAAATCTTAAAAAAACCAAAACCATGTTCTTCACTCATCCTCAAAACAAGTCCTGCAACTTCAAACTCCTCATTCACTCTGGGTCCTCTTTCCCACTCGAACAAGTTTGCTCCTATAAATACCAAGGGATCCATTTGACCCTCCCTCTCCTTCCATGAACACATCGCTGCCCTAGCCACCGCCACTAATATCCGATTGGACATCTTACATCGGTATAAACACTGCCTCCCCCCGGAGGCTCTTCGACTCACAGTCACCTCCTCTATCCTGTCCCTAGTGGACTATGGACTGCCGGTGTATGGTGCTGCTGATCAGAACGCACTCCATAAAATTTGCACTACTCTGAATAAGGCCTGCAGGTTAATTACTGGGGCACCTAGGCTAACACACACCTGTCTACTGTACGCTAAAGCACTGGTACTTGATCTTGATGAGCGCCTCAAATATCTGACCTGTACCCTTACAAAAAAGACCCTCCTTGGGCTATCCCCGCCAGGATTGACCACCACCATCCGCCGCTCTGTCCCACTAGTTCATACTCGGACCTGTGGGAAAACCTCTCTTGTTATCCCTAGAGCTAGGACCTCTCACGGCCAAAGAGCCTTCAGCTTTAGGGCCCCCTCCTGGTTCAACACAATGCTCCCTCCATCTCCAAAGCTCCAACTACATCATGCTTCAAAACGTCCTTACGGAACCACCTTGTTAACACCTGAAGCTGTAATTGCCACTAGTCAAAGCCGTACTCAATACTAATGACAAAGCTTACTACTAAGCTGCTAAGGACAACATAACTCTGGTATTGTTTGCATCAATCCTACCTGTACCAGCTTGTTTGTATCTATGTCTTAAGTTACTGTTATACTGTGTTATACTGTTATACTGTGTATTTTCGTTTGTCTTACTGTGACAAGGTACCTTTGTAAATGAGCCTATGGCTCAAAGGTTTTCCAAACTGCTGTCTAAATAAATAAATAAATAAATATGTAACCCCCCTGCAAATGGGGGTTCCCAAAAGACTTCAGGAGCTTGCTTGAATGCTCCAAGCCTGAATGGTGTTTGGCATTTAAGCCATTTATCAGTGAGTGTTTTTAGAGCCTCTGGTACTGTCTCTTTAAGAGCTGTCTGCTTGCAGACATAATTAGTTTATATGGGGGACTGTGTGCTTCTCTGAGTACCACTCGAGCTGCTGCCAATTCACTTCATTTTTGCAGTCACTAGGAGTGCAAAGGGAACCTATCTGAAAGATGTAACTGTTTGCCAGAAATTATTTAGAGTAATAATGAAATTACAGTTTGTCTAACCTGCTTTCTTTGCAGTCAGAACTGTGTCTGCTAGTTCCCCATTCTAGTTTTGAACTGCTGAACTGGACCAATCAGTGTGGGGTAAGCTAGCTCTAAAATGGTGCCTTGGACGAATCAGAACTTGGACTCATAATCTGAGCCAGCCACAAGAGGATTGTATGGGCAGTGACTCTGGGAGATGTAGTTTAGACTTCAGTGCCTTTTGGACCAACAGCAGCAGTCTATTGTGGTGACAGCCAATCCAGTCAAGAACTGGGAGGAACTCAAAGGAAGTGCCCGGTTTTGTCAGTTGGAGTGTCAGTTGAGCTTTGGCAGTGAAGAAGGAAGGAGCCCTGTGCTTTTCAGTGTGCAGTTTTAGTCAAAAACGTGTGTAAGGCCCAGAGTTCGGTCTGCAGCTTGTTAACAGCTTGTTAGGACTGAATCCGTCCTGTGAAAAGAATCAAAGGATCTCTAGAAGTAGAAACCAGGCTCACCCTGTAGAAGACTGGAGAATTGCTGAAAATTGCAATCGGTCTGTCAGGAACTGAATCTGCTGTGTTCTCTCCGGGTATTGTGCAGTAATTGCGATCGGGATACAGATGCAGCCTGCCTGTTATAGTGCTTTCTTTATATGAATGTGTGAGCTTGTGTACCTCAAGTGAGCCCTGCTGACATTGAAGGACCCTATCTTATTTGGAGGTTGTGAGTACCAATTCAGGGTCGCTCCTGTTGAATTGCCACATTAAATCCAAATGGAATTACTGTACTGCTGACTGTTTAATTCTCCTTTTCTCTGTATGAAAGGGCCCTACCAGCTGCCACAGTTTGGACTAGCCACTAGGGCTTGGGTACCCAGGGACAGTAACTGATAGGGATAGGCTGTGCACAGAGCCATAGGTAGATTATTAGAGTGATAAGCTAATTAACCTGATTTCCCCTGTCCTTGTTATATCCCCTAAATAAATCAGAGCTGCTTGTTTTCAGCAAAGTTATACTGCCTGAGGTATTTGTCTATGTTAAAGTACTGTACTGTGATTGTTGCACTGTATCTCATTTCACAGGAGGTCCCAGTGCGGAACCAGACCTGGGGTAAGTGTATACTGTGAAGGTAATTCTGATATATTGTGTGGGCCACTAGTGGGAAGAAAGGGGTTGCAGTGTCCCAGAGGGCTGTGACCAAGTTAGTTTAACTATTGCAAACCCTGACCTCTGGGTGGAGGCACCCGCCATTGGATCCAGGCCCCTCAACCTGTTAGTGGCAAATCAGGCGGGGGTAGTAGCCCCTGGGATAGCGCCATCTAGGGGTTACATCTTGGAGGCTCACCGCTGGGATTGTGTGTCCTCTAGTGGCCATATTCACGAACCACTGTTAAGAAAAAAATGGGTACCCGACAGAAGTGGCTGTGCACCGGCTGGTGGAGTGGTGTACTGGGGGAGATCGACCCCCAAAATGCTATGCTTATCCTGGACATCCCCTGGGTATCAATACGGACACTGTGCAGGAGTACTTTCCAAGGTGGAAGGTTTACAAAACCCTGTGGTGGTGGGTCGGCATGCTAATCTGCTCACCCACCTTTCCTGGCCCTAGTAGAGTTTAAGGATCCATAGATAGCTCCAAAGTGCCACAGACCATTACCCCAGAGGAGCCCTCACTGCTTGGAGTGATAACTAAGGACAGTAAAGACCCAGGGGAATCAGCCCCACCACTATCTGAAACTTTTGAGGAGAAATTTGCTGAATGGTTGCTGGAGAGGGAAAACTGTGGAGGACTTGAAGAAACTATTCTTGCCACCTGGAGTGTTCCTCCCAACACCTCTCCTGCTCCAGTGCCCGTAATGGTGGCTGAACCAATGCAGACTCCTATTTCTGCACCTGCCATTAGTCACGACTCTTACCGAGTTGAGGGATCTTCTCTGGCACCCTCCCCACCCCCAAGGGAGGATGACTGGGAGACCTGGATGAACTATGTTGCCCCAAGTGCTAGAATGGCAATGCTCGGAAGGCTAGAGTTTAAAGAGGGTTAGTGAGAGCCTCCCGGAGGTCCTGCCCTGGCTACCATCCGATGCAAACGGGCCAGTAACCCTGAAGCGACTGCACAGGCCTATCTTGAGGCCTTGGAGAATGTGTATGGGAGCCCAGATTCTGATGAGGACCTATGGTGGAGAGTAAGAGATGCACAACAGTACCAAGGGAGTTGTTGTCTGTGTATGTATCTCGGCTGGAAAAATTGTTGCAAGAATGCCTCAGAAAAGGTAGTTTGCCAGCTATTGAACTGGACCAACCAGGCTGGACAGGATCCTTAAGTCTGCCCCTTCTCAGAACTGCTGTTGCTTCAGTTACTGCAGGCAGATCGACTGGAATCCCACCCTCCTATGATGAGTTAATGAGAGAAATCGAGGAGTTGAGAAAAGACGACCTCGGGAGGACCTGCACCAATAGCTGCGGCTACGACCGGTGACTGAGGGTGACCCATCAAGTGAAGTTCAGGGCAGAGGTTGGCAGTCAATGAGTGCTCTGACAAGGAAAAGATATGTCACAATGGGGCTGAACTGTTGAGAGAGATCAAGGAATTCAAAAACAGTCCTTTATGAGGCCCACGCCTGCAAGAATGGCAGACCCTGACCTATATCCGACTGCATCTGCTATGGGGGTGGGGGTACCCACCATGTATCTCCTGCTGATAACAGTCTGAACTCGATTCCTTGACCATGGAAGTGGAGAAACTGACGAGATGTCTCCAAATGCTTATCACGCCGCAGACAGAGATGGCACCAAGGTTTCCAGTTAGTAATACCCGCCCTGGCTCCCAGTGTGGACCTCGGCCAGCTCAAACTCCAGAAAGTATGTTTGCTATAATTGTGGGAAAGATGGGCACATGAAAGGAATGCCAGTCCCCAAAAGACACTGACAAAGTTGCATATAGGCTACAAGAGAGCTCGGAGAAGAAATCAGTGGTTAAGAGGTGCACGACATGATCCCAGTGAGGGCACCAAAAATGCTAATTCACGCCCTTTGTGGCAAGGTCAGTTGCCCAGGCCCCCACTACCGCCTCTCCAGACTGGTCCAGAATAGTGGGTCCCTCCATGGAACCACTGTAAAGGTGAATGGAGTGTCTACAAGAGCTGTATTAGGGTAGCTCCCAAGTGACAATTATGTTTCCAGGATTGGTATCAGAAGCATTTGTCAGACGTACCACTTACAACCATTAGAAGGACTGCATGTATGGGGTTAAGTGAGAAGGCCTACCCTTATTCCGGTATATCCGAATTTGGCTGTCTTTCCCCACCTCCGTGGCTGGAGTGGCCGAACAAGTAGAGACCCTAGCCTTAGTGTGTCCCCCACTGGACTGTATGATGGTGTCCCTTTGTTGATTGGAACAAATGCTCATATGTTCGAAGGCTGGCACAGTTGTGTTATGAAAACAGGGTCAAAGACTAGTAGAGCTTTAAGAGTTCCGGCTTTAATTAAGAAGGCCTATGAGGCACAGAGAGATGCTGAAAAACAGAACCAGAGGAACCGGTCGAATTGTATGGAAGAAGGATCCTGAGTCTCTGATCCTGGTGCCAAATGCCCAGTGTACCTTACAGGAGAGGTCCGTATCAGAAAGGATGTTAAGAAT
The DNA here is from genome assembly GCA_016271365.2 of Neoceratodus forsteri. Classification (NCBI taxonomy): domain Eukaryota; kingdom Metazoa; phylum Chordata; order Ceratodontiformes; family Ceratodontidae; genus Neoceratodus; species Neoceratodus forsteri. The sequence continues at coordinate 156,942,596 of CM057456.1, read as the reverse complement.
AAAATATTAATGTTGGATGCACCAGGCGATGGAAAATTGCCAGAGGGACTGCTGGTCAAGCCTAGTATTTTGCCCGCTAGAGCCCATGCTTATGCCAGAAGGGTAATGGTCCAAGTTCATAATGTGTCTGAAAGAGACATTCGAGTAAAACAGAGGTTGCATCCTGGCTAATGTGCATTGTGCAGACACTGCAGTGCTACCCAGCAGCAAGAGTTCAAGGAAGAATGACAGAGTAACGCCTGACTTGTTTGATTTGGCCTGACTCCCGCTGCCAGCTGAATGGAAAGTGAGGATCAGTGAGAAGCTTGCCCAGAGAGACCAGGTGTTTTCTTTAAAGGAATGGGATGTAGGATGCGTGCAAGGAGCTGAGCACAATATCCGGCTGCATGACGAAAGACCATTTCGTGAGAGGTCTCGACGCCTGGCACCTGCTGACATAGATGATGTGAGACCGCATCTGCAAGAGATGTTAGCTGCTGGTGTAATACAAGAATCCAGAAGCCCTTATGCTTCCCCATTGTGGTAGTGAGGAAAAAGAATGGAACAGTAAGGATGTGTGGATTATACGCATTAAACCGCGGACTATCCTGATCAGTACACAATGCCCCGCATTCAGGATACTTTGGACTGCCTAACAGGGAGACAAAGTGGTTCTCTGTGCTGGATCTCCGCGAGTGGGTACTACCAGGATCGATGGCCCCAGAGGACCGTGAGAAGAGGCGGCCTTTATCTGTCCGCCATGGCTTCTATGAATTCATGAGGATGCCTCAAGGGATTTCAGGTGCCCCAGCCACTTTTCAACGATTGATGGAGCGTGCAGTGGGGACATGAACTACTAGAGTGCCTGGTATACCTAGATGATGTCATTGTGTTTGGCAGCTCACTGAGGAACATGAGAGCAGATTATTTAATGTATTGGACCGACTGAGGACTTTGGCCTTAAACTGTCCATTGATAAGTGTCAATTCTTTCAAACATCAGTAAGTATGTGGGACACATAGTATCCACCGAGGAATAGAGACCGACCCAAGTAAAGTTGAGGCCTTGACCACCTGGCCACAGCCAAAAAATCTAAAAAGAACTGCAAAGATTCCTGAGATTCTGTGGTTGTCATTTGGCTTCATCAAGGACTATTCAAGGTGATCCGCCCTTTACTTAACCTTACTCAAGGGTATCCCCCAACCCACAAAAATACCAAAGTCAACGTCCCTCAAGACTGAAAAGTGTATTTTCATCCGAGTGAAGTATTTGGGGCCCGCTGGACTCCTGATTGTGAGACTGCTTTTCATGAGATCATATATCAACTTACCCATGCTCCAGTGCTGGCCTATGCCGATCCAAGAAAACCTTCGTCCTGCACACGATGCTAGCTTGCAAGGTTAGGGGCTGTGTTGTACCAAGAGCACGAGGAATGGCCTGAGACCAGTGGCCTTTGCCAGTAGAAGCCTGACCCCATCCCAAAAGAACTATCCTGTACATAAGTTAGAGTTCCTAGCTTTGAAGTGAGCTATTGTTGACCAATTCCATGAGTACTTGTTGGGGCTAAAATACTAGTAAAACTGACAACAATCCTTTGACCTATGTGCAGACCTCAGCTAAGTTGGATGCCACTGGCCATAGGTGGCTTTCTGCATATCTACATATGACTATGCTCTCGAATACCGAGCAGGTCTGAACCACATAGATGCTGATGCTCTCTCCCGGAGGCCTGTTCCCCAGAATGATTGGGTCCGATTAGCAGAACCTGACATTCGGGCACTCTGCCGAAGTTTGACAGGGAGGAACAAATGTCCACAGACGCAGTGGACTGCATGTGGGATTGCTTGGAGCCTCTGAGAATTGCATACCTGCTGCTTATTGCCACTTTTCTGCAATAGACATTGGTGCACTGCCTCAGCTGGACAATGACAGTATTAGCGGGCTCAATCCCGCGATCCCATGATCAAAGCAGCTTTAGAAGCCCTCTATGCAGGAAAAGATGTGTCCAAATTACGCTCCACTGATTTGAGAACTGCACTGTTATACAAAGAAGGTCCTAAGTTGAAACTGATCAATAAACTGTTATACAGAGAAACAGTAGACAGAGGGGGACAAGTAGACAAACAACAACTAGTGCTGCCCACTGCCTTTCGAGACTCAGTACTGAGGTCCTTGCACAACCACATGGGGCACCTTGGTATAGACAGAACACTTGACTTGGTGAGATCCAGATTCTATTGGCCTAAGATGGGGGCTGATGTGGAGCAACACATTCGAACTTGTAGTCGCTGCTTACAGAGGAAAGCTTTGCCCCAGAGGGCTGCCCCCCTTGTTAACATCACCACCAGTGCACCCATGGAGCTGGTCTGTATTGATTTTCTGAGTTTGGAGTCGGATCAAAGAAATATCAGTAATGTGCTGGTGGTCACTGACCATTTCACGAGATATGCCCAAGCTTTCCCACCAAAAGACCAGAAAGCATCCACTGTGGCCAAAGTACTTGTAGAAAACTTTTGTTCACTATAGGGCTCCACAAAGAATCCATTCTGATCAAGGGAGACTTTGAGAGTCGTCTGATCAAAGAGATGCTTTCTCTGTGGGAGTCACGAAAGTCCAGAACCACTCCTTACCACCCCAGGGGACCCACAGCCTGAACGTTTCAAATCGCCTTTGCTAGATATGCTAGGCACCTGCACCCAAAGGACAAGCCTAGATGGAGCCAACAAATTAGCACCCTGGTACATGCTTATAACTGCACCAAAAGTGATGCCACTGGATTCTCCCCCTACCGCCTGATGTTTGGAAGAGAAGCTCGACTACCAGTAGATGTGTGTTTTGGGGTCTCTCCTGATGGGGTTCAAGCTGACAACTATTTACAGTATGTGCAAAGTTAAAGGCCCAGCTAACTCATGCGTACCAACTGGCTCAAACCATGGCTGCCAAAAGAAATCTGGCCAACAAAGAAAGGTATGATAAAAGGTGAAAGCACAGGAACTCCAGGAGGGAGATCGGTATTGCTAAGAAATCTGGGACTGCATGGCAAGCACAAGATTGCTGACAGATGGCACCATCTCCTCACATTGTAGTGGGCAAACTAGATGATCTGCCAGTGTACAAAGTAAGGCCTGAGAATAATTCAAAAGATGTAAAAACAATGCATAGAAATCATTTACTGCCCATTGGACAAATCTTAATTGAGTCTGAGCCCCTAGAAGATGCCCCTCTGGACCAGTGACTAGAGCTGCTGCAAGAAAAGATCAAGAAAGTCTGCACCTACAGAAGCAAAGTTAAAAGTGTTCCCTCCACAAGTCCCAGTTGAGCATGACTGTCAGTCCATATCGGAAGAAAGTGAGAGTGACTTTGAATACTATCCTTCTTATGAACTGAGTCAATTGTTTCGGGGCAATCCCTAGTCAATAGTGGAGACAAAGCTGGGCCTTCTGGACTGTCTAAGCCCCAGCTTCATCCCTGGAGCCAATGCTCCCAGAAAGTGAAGTGCAAAGCATCAGATCAGATGAAATGGAATCATTGTGCATGGTTGAACTGTTTGAGCTTTCAGGGGAGGAAAATGATAGATTGGGGCAGACTGGTGATATATCCGAACAAGAAGAGTATTTTGAGTGCCCTGACAGTCCACTGCCAGTGTCCAAAAGCTCTCCATGCGAGCCAAATGTTGTGGACTCAGAAACTGTAACTCCTGGAGCTGAAAGTGCCCCAAGTTCTAGCCTCTCTACCCCCATGGAGACTCCCCTGACAAGTGAGGACAATGCTGAAAATGAGGCTCAGAGTGCAGAGACTATAACAGTTCCCCCTAGAAAGACTGGTCGAGCTGTAAAAGCCTGTGGTGCACCTCAGTTATGATTCACTTGGGAGGCCTGTGGACTTGCCTCTCAATGTTGTCCATAAAGGAGTGTATGTGTCCCGAGCTCATTGCCCAAACTGAGCATCAGTGCTAACTCCAAGTTACTTGTGTTGCCCTCTAAGTATGGTGCCCTTGCCCCATCCAGCCCCAAGGTAACTGATAGGAAGGGCCCCTCTCTTCAGGTTTCATGTACAAGAGGTAATAACTAAGTTATGGTACAATGTGTGTGTAATACTGTGTAAAGAGTCACGTGCTGCAATGTTTCAGAAATGTGTTCTTGGTAAAATGATATATTGACTGATGATTACATGTGTGAGCCTAATGCAAATGTACATGGTTGCAGTTAAAACTTTAAGGTACTTGCTTGGCCCGGACGTCAAGCTTTCCCAAACCAGGAAGGTGTAACCCCCTGCAAATGGGGGTTCCCAAAAGACTTCCAGGAGCTTGCTTGAATGCTCCAAGCCTGAATGGTGTTGGCATTTAAGCCATTTATCAGTGAGTGTTTTAGAGCCTCTGGTACTGTCTCTTTAAGAGCTGTCTGCTTGCAGACATAATTAGTTTATATGGGGGACTGTGTGCTTCTCTGAGTACCACTCGAGCTGCTGCCAATTCACTTCATTTTGCAGTCACTAGGAGTGCAAAGGGAACCTATCTGAAAGATGTAACTGTTTGCCAGAAATTATTTAGAGTAATAATGAAATTACAGTTTGTCTAACCTGCTTTCTTTGCAGTCAGAACTGTGTCTGCTAGTTCCCCATTCTAGTTTTGAACTGCTGAACTGGACCAATCAGTGTGGGGTAAGCTAGCTCTAAAATGGTGCCTTGACGAATCAGAACTTGGACTCATAATCTGAGCCAGCCACAAGAGGATTGTATGGGCAGTGACTCTGGGAGATGTAGTTTAGACTTCAGTGCCTTTTGGACCAACAGCAGCAGTCTATTGTGAGTGACAGCCAATCCAGTCAAGAACTGGGAGGAACTCAAAGGAAGTGCCAGTTTTGTCAGTTGGAGTGTCAGTTGAGCTTTGGCAGTGAAGAAGGAAGAGCCCTGTGCTTTTTCAGTGTGCAGTTTTAGTCAAAAACGTGTGTAAGGCCCAGAGTTCGGTCTGCAGCTTGTGTAACAGCTTGTTAGGACTGAATCCGTCCTGTGAAAAGAATCAAAGGATCTCTGAAGAGTAGAAACCAGGCTCACCCTGTAGAAGACTGGAGGAATTGCTGAAAATTGCAATCGGTCTGTCAGGAACTGAATCTGCTGTGTGTTCTCCCGGTATTGTGCAGTAATTGCGATCGGGATACAGATGCAGCCTGCCTGTTATAGTGCTTTCTTATATGAATGTGAAGAGGCTTGTGTACCTCAAGTGAGCCCTGCTGACATTGAAGGACCCTATCTTATTTGAGGTTGTGAGTACCAATTCAGGGTCGCTCCCTGTTGAATTGCCACATTAAATCCAAATGGAATTACTGTACTGCTGACTGTTTAATTCTCCTTTCTCTGTATGAAAGGGCCCTACCAGCTGCCACGGTTTGGACTAGCCACTAGGGCTTGGGTACCCAGGGACAGTAACTGATAGGGATAGGCCTGTGCACAGAGCCATAGGTAGATTATTAGAGTGATAAGCTAATTAACCTGATTTCCCCTGTCCTTGTTATATCCCTAAATAAATCAGAGCTGCTTGTTTCAGCAAAGTTATACTGCCTGAGGTATTTGTCTATGTTAAAGTAATTGCACTGTGATTGTTGCACTGTATCTCATTTTCACAGGGAGGTCCCAGTGCCGAACCAGACCTGGGGGTAAGTGTATACTGTGAAGGTAATTTGATATATTGTGTGGGCCACTAGTGGAAGAAAGGGGGTTGCAGTGTCCCAGAGGGCTGTGACCAAGTTAGTTTAACTATTGCAAACCCTGACCTCTGGGTGGAGGCACCCGCCATTGGATCCAGGCCCCTCAACCTGTTAGTGGCAAATCAGGCAGGGGTAGTAGCCCCTGGGATAGCGCCATCTAGGGGTTACAAATAAAACCTGCCGAATGGTCTGATTATTACACCATGAGGTTCAACTTCTGTGACCCCCTTCATAGGCCGCCCCCTGTGGAGATGGTCAGTTACCTCCATTTACAGAAGGTGAGCTCTGAAGGCCTGGCGGCGGTGATTGACTTCTCAGAATTTCCTGTGTCTAGCTTGAGTCCTGAGGCCTTGGTGTTGGCCTACAATAAGGCCATTTCCACGGCCCTGGATCTCATTGCTCCTGTCCGTGTTCGTTCTCTCCCTCTTCGCCATCAGGCCCCATGGTTTGATGGGTCCTTGAGGGAGTTGCGGCGACTTGGACGTAGGTTAGAGCGACATTGGCGGAAATCTGGCCTGGAGGTCGACCACCTTAGATTGGTAGAACATTATCAGAACTACCAATCAGCCATCTCCCGCAAGAAGGTAGAATTCCTGTCCGGGGAGATAGCTGCCGCACAGAACCGATCAGCTCAGCTCTAACGGACTGTGGACAGGTTGTGCAACCCAACCTGTCTACAGTTCCAAAGACCTTTTTTGCAAAAGGAGTGTGATAAGCTTGCTTGATTCAATTCATTGAGAATAAGGTGGCCGACTTCAGGTCGGAGATCCTCGTGGTTCGCTCTATGGGGGATGCTGTTGATCGGTGCTTGGTTGCTTCACCTTGTGTTTCCTGGAGTTCCTTTGACCTGCTGGAGTTTGTGGATGTCATGTAGATTGTCTAGAGTATGCACCCTACATGCTGTAGTTTGGATCTGGGTCCAACCTCCCTGATTATGGGATGTTATGATATCATTAGCCCGATCCTGGTTCAGATTGTTCAGTGCTCCTTTGATTTGGGTGAGTTCATAAGCTCCCTGAAGGAGGCGGTGGTAACACCCCTCCTGAAGAAAGCTTCTTTGGACCCTGACTCACTGGCTAACTTACAGACCAATCTCTAATCTTCCTTTTTTAAGGAAGGTTATTGAGAAAGTAGTAGAGGTACAACTGGAGAATGACTTGACCATCCATAACATCTACGAACCTCTCCAGTCTGGTTTTCGGAAGAGGCATAGTACCGAGACTGTGCTGGTTTGGGTGCTCAATGATCTCCTGATGGTGAGAGATCAGAGAAGACATACTATTCTGGTGCTCCTTGATCTCTGCTCAGCTTTTGATACTGTGGACCATGGGGTATTGCTTGGACGTCTGAGGTCCATCTGTGGCCTGTCACATATGGTCCTCAGATGGTTTACATCTTTTCTCACTGGTAGAACTCAGAGAGTGGTGTCCAGAGTTTTTTCCTTGGGCCCATTCTTTCTGTTTTGTGGGGTACCTCAGGGTTCAGTGCTTTCCCCATGTTGTTCACAGTGTATATGCTGCCCCTCGGAGACACTGTAAGACGGTATGAGCTGAGGTTTCACTGCTATACTGATGATACCCAGCTCTACCTGTCTTTTGCAGCAGACCAGGATAGTGCTCTCTCAGTATTTAACAACTGCCTTGTGGAAATCCAGGACTGGATGAATTTGAGTTGGCTAAAGTTGAACACAGGAAAAATAGAGGTGATGGTGGTGGATCCAGGTCGCCGGATAGAGGGGTTGAGGACTGGCCAACCCTCTGGAATTTATTCAGGGGGTGCCTAGATCCTTACCTCTGATCAGGTTCAGGACCTTGGGGTGGTGCTTGACGATGGGCTAACCTTACGATCTAAGGTATCAGCTGTCGTCCAGTCTTCCTTTTACCATCTTAGGAACATTGCCAGGATCAAGCACCTTGTTCTGTCCAGAGACCTGCCTACACTTGTCCATGCCTTTGTGACCTCACGCCTTGACTATTGCAATTCCCTTTACTTAGGGCTTCCTGGGGTTGATATCTGCCACCTGCAGCTAGTGCAGAATGTGGCAGAGCGTTTGTTGACTGGAGTTTCTTGAACATCTCATATTACCCCCGTTCTGCGCAATCTGCACTGGCTGCCGATTCAGTGGTGGATCACCTTTAAGGTTGGTTTACTGACCTACAAAGCCCTACACGGACTTGGCCCTGACTACTTGAAAAGAACTTCTGATTCCCCTTTCACCCTGAGCCACAGCTCCGTTTGGCTGGCGAGGGGTTGCTGGAGATTCCAAGGGTGTCTTTGAAGTCATCTGAGGAGTGTGCATTTATGTATGTTGCTCCTACCCTCTGGAGTTCTCTACCCCATCGGCTTCAGGAGTGCATGACAGTGGGAGGCTTTAAGCAAGTGCTTAAAACTTATTTATGGTCTCAGGTTTTTAATGACACTTAGTAAAATGAACCCTGTTGTATTTTTGTTTTTTATATCGTATTCTCTGTTTTACTATTTTATCATTTTTTTGTAAAGCGCCTTGAAATTTGAAAGGCGCTTTTGTGAAATAAAATTATTATTATTATTGAAAGTCCTTAGGAGTAAAACAAAACACAGTATTCATATGCAGGTGGAGGAACTACTTTATTACAAAAACAAAATAAAAAAAGACTTTTAACACTTTGGCATTTATGTTTTTCAAACATAAATAATACATGGGCTTATTTTCTCTGCACAATAATACATTCCAGGGTGGGCGATATTGGGCAATACCAGACCTTCCAGGGGCTATAAGGCATTCCTCCTGTGGCATCAGGCCTCATTACTTCCCTGGGTGGTCTGGTATTGCCCAATACTGCCCACCCTGTTGGGTATTCTTGCTTGCATATCCCAAAAGAAAGAAAAATACTAAGGTTTAGGCTTGAGGTATTTTATAGTATTAATATTTAGTATATTGTTATATCTCCACTTTGCCAATGTGGTCGAATGAAATTGATTCCTTAAAGCATGTGGGGCTAGATAGTCAAAAATGTGCAGAAGCAGAGTGCAAAGGGTGACACTGCACTTGTGCTGACCTGGGGGTCACCATAATGTCACTGTATTGTCGTACGCTCCATGCCTGATTCTGGCTTCAGTGTATTTGTTTCCTTACTATTCACTTTTGGCTAATTTGTACTGCTTGTTGTTACCTGATTTATACTTTGTATCCACTTTTGTTTTGCCTACCCATTGTATGTAACCTCCCTAGGTCATGCCTGAAAATAGGCAGCCTTGCTGTCTAGTGCACCTACCCGGTCAACTAAAACTAAATAAATATTCAGTCAGATAGTGGACTGGTGCTAGCCAACTGAATATCGGCCTGTGTCAATGCAGTGCTAAGTCAGTCTGAGTGGCCCTGACATGGGCCTTGGCTGCAGCCAGTCCATGGGGAACTATGTCCCCAGAACCAAATAGCACCATGAGCCGTGGCATGATATTCAGCAACAAAATGCACATGAGTCCATTGGGCATGCAAGGCACTAAGAGGCCATTAGCATGACCACTATGGGCCCATTTGCATTGGAAGCAGCAGCCTGGATGTACCTGACCTGATGTCATCCCTGGTGGCTAGAGGCTCCCCCTACCCTCTGACCACCCATCCCACCACTTCGCAAATATAACCTGGTGTCCAGCAGCACCCCCTCCCTCATATTACCCATCCTGGTATGGCAGATATAGTCCCGGGTGTCTAGTGGCACTCCCACCCCTGGTCACCCATCTGATAGATATGTGGGCCATCCTTGGTGTCCAGTGGGAGTTGGGTGCTGCTAGACACCAGGGATAACATGAAACTATACAGGGCTAGTGATTGGAGGGTGGAGATTGCCACTAGACAGCAGGGACTACATCTGTCATACCAGGATGGGTGTTTGGAGGGTGTGGGGGTCACTGGACACGAGGAACTATTATAGGACATACTGGGATGGGGGTTCAGCAGTGTGGGGGTGCCACTAGACACCAGGGGATAATGCTGCAGCTGCGGGATGGGTGATCAGTTGGTGGCAGTGCCACAGGCAACCAGGGACTACTATAGGATGTACTGGGACAGGGCTCAGTGGGTGGGGGGGGGTGCCACTAACCACCACTGGATACTGCTGCAACACTGGGATGGGTTATCAGTGGGAGAGTGCCAGTGGGAGTCATTGGCATCACCATATGGGTGATTGGCAGGTGGGGGGTGCTGTCAGAAACCAGGGACACCCTGCCTATGTCCGGGATGGGTGACCATGGGGTGGGGAGGTGACACTGGACATGAGGGGTGACCACACTTTCTATTTGTCTGGTGCCCAGGGTCAGAGGAGCCATTGTACACCAGTGACACCATTGCGATACTAGGATGGGGGCCCCGAGGGTGGGGGCACCAGTAGCCACTAAGGTTACTGTGACCGCACAGAGACAGATGCTTCTAGGGTGGGCATGCCACTACTCAACAGGGTGCCACTTGCCCATCACAGGACAGGCAGGGGTGGGTGGCTGCAGTACAACTATCCCTCCAACAGGACTAGGTTTGCAAAGGCAGTAACTGGCTCCCCTTTGAGTGCCATTTACCACTGCTACAAACCATTGAAACTGCCACTGTGCCCGTAGGCAAGGGGGACCCCCTCATTTGCATGGGCACAGCATTATGTTAGTGCTCAATTTTACCTGTTCTACAGGAGTCTCTGAATATAGACCCCACCCACAAACTGGGCACAAAATCCAGTTAGAGCAGGCAAGCACTCCTTAGCACTGGTGCTAACGTTTGACTATCTGGCCCGTGATGTTTCTATGCCCACTATACTAAAATTATAGAGATAAATGACTGGGTTCTGTTTTGGCTAATTTATGTGACTCTCTTGATAACACACTTGCCACTTTATCTTCAGACAAAAATGTTTTAAAAAAATAAAATTAAAAACGACACAAACAAATGAAACAATGATTGTCTGTAGCAACAGTTGTTATGCTCTTCACATGCCCATCTCTTATATCTCATTGGTAAGTACTGTCACAATTGAGTATTCCTTTTATTTGGACTTATTTTAACATCACATGTCCTTTGATTTTGTAATACCAACAAAAGTCTGTTTAGTCAAATACATTTATGTTCAAGGGACATTATTTGTGTTCAAACAGTAAAGTAATTTTATTTTGACTAAATTAATTTCTACCCCCCCCCCCACCAAATAAAACTAAATCTGTGTTGAGATCAGGAGCTGAACATCCAACAATGTAAAGCAACCTAACCAACTACGGAAGTCACTTTAACCTTTGGGGCACTACCTAGCAGCTCTCACACATAATTTATTTCAGCACTGGTTTTCCTCATAAAATACAAGAGGGATACTGGTTGAAACATTGTGCATAAGCACTGCAAGACTGTGTTTTTTAATTTATTAGGTTGTTGAAGGATACAGGTTGTAAAAATGTTCTGAAGCAGAGTTAGCTACAATACACTACAGGACATATTTACTGTAGCTGACCACAAAGCAGTGTTTAGTGTAATTATTGCATGATACTATATGTAAGCAATGCCATTGAGACTGAAAATGTTTTCCTTCATCCCAGTGGTAGTGTTTTCTGCTGCAACTCTGGGCAATCACATATAATAGTATTCACTGGATAGTCATATTTTCTTATCACATCTGTATTTTTGCACCTCTGCAGCACTACTGGTAGGGGCATCCAGCCACCGGCCCCCACTGACCCGGAGAGCAGCAGGCTCACTCGCATGATGGGGGTCCAGCACGGCCACCTTAACCTGCTGGAGGGCCTCCCCTTACCTCTCTGAGCTGGACTGGACCGGACCTCAGAGCAATTCCATGACAGTCCTCCGGGTCAGCAGGAGTGTGGCCATCAAGCTACCTCGGTCACACCCAGCCTTTTTTCTTCCATATTTTTCCCCTGGAGCTGGAAGTGCAATGACGTGCTGCACATGAGTGGACATCTTGCCATGCTCCACCCCTTCTTTGCCCTGCAACTGTGCTGCCCCCAGTCATCCCCAGGAGCCGCTCCAGCATGACGTGCTTCCCCTAACCCTCCCCAGAGAGAGGAGAGCAGTCCTGGGACACTAAATCCACTCTCTCCCCTGCCAACCCCCGGTGGCCTGAGTCCATTCCTGAACCCGGGTTGCTGTTGTGGTGCAAGGTGTGGCTTCCAGCGCCTCAACCCTCAGCGCCACTGGATAGTCATATGAATGAAAAATACAGGGCTGGTCTGAATCTCTTTTAATTCCAACTTGTATTTCAGGGTAATCCTTGCCTTATCCAGAACATTTGTGTGTAGTTGAACAGCTCACAGTCTGTGGAAGCCACATCATAATTCATCCACTCTCTGATAAAAATTAGACATGTCAATAAAAACTGAAATGAGACATTTTGGTTCTCATCAAAAAAATGTAAACAAAAATACATGACTAACCATACTGTGTATGTGTCTATATGCAATTTAGGTTTAGTAACCGAAGTGCAGCAGGAGGAGTGCACAAGATGGGCAATAGGCTCCTTCCAACATCTTAATGCTGTGGCAGGTATATTATCTTGCTTTGTCTTCCTCCCACAGGCCTCAAACAATGAGCATTAGTAAGGTGCCATATTACAGTCAGAGCTGGAATGTTTCTGTATTTCTGGACCCTATATTATTTAACTTGTAAAGAAATAATATGAATATCTGTAGGAATAAAAACTGCAATAATTCAAGTTTATGGCAGACATACTGAAAAACAGATTGCTATAAAGAAAGGGGATTTACTAACTGGTGCAGTCCTAATTTAACAGCATGCCACCTTGCTGGCACTAACTTGTTTTTTTTTCTCTTTTAGATATTTCCTGAAGAAGACCTAAGGTCAAAACGTAGATTTTTAACTCTATTTTCAGCGTGCATTTAATATAACCATTTTGTTTTGCTATATATATATATATATTGCTTTACGGTATTCCTACAAATACCTTATTTAATGGATAATCCTTGAAATGGAGTATGCTTCCTAGCAGATACTGACAGACAAGGAGTTTGGAAAAGACCTCTCATGGGCATTATTGATGAAGTGTGAATTTTTGCAAACTTCATTTTTGTATTTAGAATTTCATGCTGTCTTAGTCAGTCCCACAAGAAAAACAGTGAGCTAATCAATGTGCTATTTCATGGCAGTTAATAATGACTGTAGTAGTCAATGACCTGGAGACTTCTTGGAACAGGCTTCTCAGCAGTAGATGATAATCCAGATGGGCTACTGAGCATGGCCTGCTTCTGTGTTACTGTCCCGGATTTAGTGACTGAGGTGATGTGGTGATGTCACATTGGGAGGGGCAGGAACATACGTACGAACAAATGAAGAAGCCAGCAGAAGAAGGCCATTTGGTCTAGCAAGTCTGCTCGTATTGCAGTGTCCACAGCTTGAGCTAATGTCCCTGCTCTCCCTCCCCACTCCTCCCATCCTCCCTACCCATGATTCTTACCTTCCCCTATGCCTATCCCAGCCTCTCTTAAAGCTGCCCACTGTCTTTAACGAGATGACCTCTTCTGGCAGAGCATTCCAAGTGCCCACCACCCTCTCTGTGAAGAAGTGCTTCCTGACCTCCCTCTTAAATCTCCCACCCTCCAGCTTAAGAAGGAAGCTTTTTCAGGTGAGTGGGGTTCTGGCTTTATGAAATACTCACAGAATGCCTTATCCTGCAGTGCCCAAAGCAACTGCATGTGTGATAAACACCATTCAATAAAAAGAAAGCACATGGATTTAAGGCAAAATCTTATCTTTCCTCTTTGTGGTTTGAATGTCTTGCAAAAGCAACAGTGGAATGCCAGATGTCTAGTAGGTGCCTGCCATTCCTATGCACTTCACCACCTGTAGTTGTCAAGAGTTCTGAGATACAAATATCTAAATTGTCTATAAATAAAATCTAGAGAGCAAAGGCCACCCCTGGGTTGCTCTGCCATGCTGATGACCTGAGTTTTGAAGTGAGCCCAGGAAGTCATGTTGGGAGACAGCCCTTGGCCGAGACAGCTGCAGCTTGGCAGTGCATCCTGGTTGGGGCGGGTTGACAGAGGACTCCACCACCACAGTGACCCCTGCAGCTGGGCCATAAAGCTTGCTCTTGCAACATGGGGAAGCTGTGGCTGTGCAGGCCAAAATAAGTATGGTTCCCACCAGGGAAGGTGGGAGGAAATAACTGAGGGAGAAAAAACCCAGTAGCTATCTGAATGACAACTTGGTTTGGCCTGACCAGAGTATATCCCTGTGAACAGGGAATATCCCTGCAATGACCACCTATCAGCTAGGGAGAAAAACCTATATAAAAACAAAAAAATCTAGACAGTAGTGTAGCAGTGTTGTAGTGAGCCATGACTTTTGTGGGAGCCCTCACAAAAAAAAAAAAAAACACTCCAGGCAACGTTCAACGAAATTAAAGTGGCTTTACTTCAGCACCAAATAAAGATTCAAGCAGCTTAAGTTAGCAGAGCGAATACAGAACAAAAAAATGTTGGCGTTTGTGTAGAATGTCGGAAACCATAAGTGGGTTTACATAAACACTTTGTGAATACAATACTTCTTAGCTCATGCACTTCCCGCTACAAATTGTCCGCCATCCTACCAAATTCCACTGCACTACTGGCTGACCATCAGTCATGTGGCTGAGTGTATATGACTGAATGATTGGGGGGGGGGGCTCTGTCCCCCCCCCCCACTGCCCTTCCCTTCTTAACATGTATCACAACAATCATTATTTTGGGAGGGAAGAGCCCCCCCACACCCCTCCTCACTTCTATATACATACTACAACTGGGTAATGAGGGAACTGGGTAAAGGCCATGCAGTGGATGTGCTGTATTTAGTCTTCAGCAAGACCTTTGATTCAGTCCCTCATGGGAGGCTGGAGGTAAGTTGCGATATGTGGAAGCAGGGACAAAGATGGTAAACTGGATTGTGAACTGGCTGAAGGGGAGGCAGCAACAGGTGGTGGTTGTGGGGGGCACTCTCTTCCCTAAGGGCAATGACAAGCGTGGTGCCACTGGGCTCAGTCCTGGGTCCGGTGTTGTTTGGGTTATTTATATCGGATATCTCACATGGCGTTAGGAGCAAGATCAATCTGTTTGCAGATGATATCAAGATGGGGCAGTGGTGGATGACATAGAGGGGTGGCAGGGGCTACAGGAGGACCTGATCAAACTGGAGGAGTGGTCGGAAAAGTGGCAATTAAGCTTCAATGCGAAGAAGTGCAAGGTTATGCACTTCGGAGCAAGGAACCCAAGGAGGAGCTACCAGTTAGGAGGGGTTCAGATAGTGGTCACAGAGAAGGAGAAGGATCTAGGGGTGATCATAACGGGTAACATGAGCAACTCAGCTTAGTGCAGGAAGTTGTCAGCTAAGGCCAACAAAATGCTGAGGTGTATTGCGAGAGGAATCTCATTAAGAAGTAGGGATGGGATCCTGCCACTGCACAGGTCACTAGTCAGGCCACATTTGGACTACTGCGTGCAGTTCTGGCATCCCTTTCTGAAGAAGGATATCAGATTTCTGGAGGGGGTGCTGCATAGGGCAACTAAGATGATCCAGGGGCTGGAGGGCAAAACCTATGAGGACAGGCTGACTGAGTTGAATATGTACAGTACACCCTGGAGGAGAGGATGGATTTGGGAGGACATAATTAAGACCTTCAAATATTTGAAGAGGATTAACAAAACCGGCACGGAAGGAATATTTAAGCTGAGGAGAGAAAGGGACACCAGACGGCGTGGTGTCAGGTTGGAGGGTGGAAGATATCGGAGGGAGATGAAGATCCATTTTTTCACAGAGAGGGTGGTGGAGAAATGGAACACTCTACCCATGGAGGTGGTATCCTGTAGCACAGTGGGCAGTTTTAAAATGGCATGGGATAGTGTGTAGGGGGGGTAAAGGTGAGAGGGGGAGAGGAGGGTGGGGCAGCTGCAATATAAGGGTGCTAGCTGCGCATTCGAGCAGACTAACTTGATAGACTGTAAGGTCTGTTTTTGCTGGCAGATTTGTATGTTTGTATGTTCGTATAATACCCAATACATAATCATAACAACTAAACCAATACAATTATAAAAAAATCAAGTCAGGTGCATCATGACGCGACATGGCTTTTTACCTAAGTAGCACAATGAATTTACCATAGGGTGTCCAATATGCTACACAATCCCCAAACTTTTAGCTTGATTCAGCTCTCTAGTTTACAGCAGTCACGTCTGTTTCTCTCTCTCCAGACTCCAAATCTTCCTTCTTGCTGTTTTTGGTTTCCCCTTAATGGCTGTCAGGTGAGGCTCATCTGTGCCCAAAAAGGACCAGGTGAGAAATCAGCAGGGCTGGGTTTCAATTCCCTCTCTTCTCCTGCTAGCATCTTAGTGGAGACGGGGTCCTGAGAGAAGATTGTATAGACCCTTCACATACCATCCCCCTCAGAGCTGTGCCTGTGGCACGCTAGGCAATGGCTACCATCAAGCTGCCCTCCAGGGAGAAAAGTCAGTATTATTATACAGGGAACCTGCTCTGTGGTGCTTTAGGAATGAAAACAGCTGCAGAGCCAGGTACCATTGGGTGACTCAGGAATTAGTCTCCCGCATAGCATGTAACCAGTTGTGGGGTGTGTGGTCAGTGACCAAGATGAAACATCTTCCCGAGAAAGAGTAATGCAGGGCTACTACTGTCCACGTCACTGCCAGGCACTCTTTCTCTAGTGTGGCATAATGTGACTCCCTAGGAAACAGTTTTCCAGACAAACAGAGGATGGTGTGAATCCCATCATCAAATTCTTGTGACTAGACAACTCCCAGGTCTACTTCTGAGGCATCGATATATAAAATGAATGGGTGGTTGAAATCAGCATTTCATATGACAGATCCCTTACACAACACACTTTTGATAGCTTGGAAGACCTTCTCACATTTTGAGGACAACTGACCCTTATTAGAGGCAGTCTTTTTAGTCAGATCAGTTACTGGGGCAGCAAGTCTCAAAAACACCAGAAAGAAATGGCAATAATACCCGCTAAGCCAAGAAAGGACCTTACTTGCTTTTTGGTAGTCAGTACAGGGCAGTCATCAAGGGCTTTTACTTTATCAACAACAGGGCATACATGGTCATTCCCTACCATGTATCACAGGTATTTAGTTTCCTGTTCTCCTAGGGTATATTTTTGTGGCACTGGAAATGAGACCTGCCCCCCTGAGCAACTGAAGTACTGCAGCCACATCCTGCAGGTAAGTGTCCCAGTCAGAGCTATATATATAGAAACATAGAATCTGTCGGCAGATAAGGACCATATGACCCACCTAGTCTGCCCATTTCCCTACTCACGGCTGCAGCCCCAGATCCTATTTGATCTGCAACTCTCCTGCTCTGCACATCTTCAGGGTACCCTTATGTCTATCCCATGCACTCTGGAACCCCTGTATTGTTTTTGAACTCACCACATCTGCTGGAAGGCTTTTCCATGGCTCCACCACCCTCTCAGTGAAAAAGTACTTCCTAACATTACCCCTGATCCTTACACCCTTCAGCCTCATATCATGCCCCCTTGTTCTTGTGCAGTTTTCTCTGAAATATGCTTTCTGCCTGTGCCCTGTTTATTCTCCTAAGGTTCTTAAAAGTCTCTATCATATCTCCCCTCTCCCTTCTTTCCTCCAGTGAATAGATATTAAGGTCCTTAAGTCTTTCCTAATAGGGCTTCTGGTGCAGTCCATGTACCATCTTCATTGCCCTTCTCTGGACCTCATCGGCTCAGGATCCCTCACTGGCCTTTAGTCCTGCCACACTCGAGGTCTGGTCCCTTTCAGTCATGGTCTGTGACTCTCTGTTCTGGGTTTCTGCTACCATCAGGGCCTCTATGAGGTTCTGCTTGCTGGCTTTCACCCCAAATGGGACTCCCCTGTCCCCGCACAACTGCTTTAAGAAATCTACAGTGTGCCTGCTGTAGTCGGAAGCTATTTTCTTCTTCTTTCACTACTAATACCATTCTGACTGGCACTTCAGAAAAAAAAATAAAATGGGTAGGAACTTAACTGTAAGTCAAGGGATATAGTTCTGTTTCCTTTTGAAATAAAACACTGCCTTTCTTTTTTTCCAAGTGAGCTAAATGGTCTCGAGCTAACCCACTGTACAATGAAGCTTATACCACCAAACTTTTTATGCCACCGCTGCTAACCAAATCTGTCACAAACTCGCTCAGCTGGTCAGCCTTCTACTCCCAAAGTGCCAACCTCTGAGCCTATGATTTGTGTACAGTGAACAGAACAAGGTAACCCTCTTGTCTGTTTTGTGGGTTCAAGTCACCTTAGTCTCAAGCTCTGGAAGGATTCAAACTGATAACCTCTTGTTAGCATACCCAATTATCAGGCTCAGATAATTCTGTCTTTGGGAAGGCCAGATATCTTTGCCTACAGGTACCCAACCAGGTCTTTCAAATGAACCCTTAGAACTCTATGCAAGACTTTAGAGAATTCTATCCATTTCCCAGTTTGGTATACAATAAGCCCATACACAGTGTTACTTATAACCTTTAAAAGCTCCACTTAAAATAAAAAGAACTGTCAAGGCACTCCATGCAGTTTCCATTTGTAAAATATATCTTTACTTTAAAAATATCAAAACAGAACACTAATTACAGAACTAATATATATCCCAACACATACAGCCTTAAAACAAAGAGGTAAAAGTGCAGTTCCTACTATACATACATTCAGACTGGTCTAATCTTACTCTCTTTCAGTGCTGTGATGATTCTTCCTCAGTTAGATAATATGGTCTTGTGTGTCTCTAAGGCTTGCTCAGTTGGATAAAAGCAGTCCTGAGCTGGCCTCCTCTCTGAGATCATTAAACTCCGCCTTGGTGTATTAAAAGTTATATGTTACCACACAGGATGTCCCAACAAGATTTAACAAAAAATGATAAGTGGCATACTCAATTTCCTCTCCTCAGGGTAGCTGGTCAGAACTGTTTTTTGTTCTGAAACACACACACACACACACACACACACACACACACACACACACAACAAGTTTCTGTGATATCCTCCCAAGGCTTCCTGGGAATGTGTATTTAACCTTCCAAATTCACCTGGATCCTGCCTGGCCCCGACGTCAACCTCTTCAATGTCCATTCTGGCCTCCCTCCGACACCCTTCCTCACACAGGTTCTTCCTGGCAACTATATGCAAGTCAAAGGATCTCCCTGAGGGCATTAGAAAGTGGATACCTTGGTTCCTGCCTTCAAAGAAAACTGAACAAAGGAATTGCATTTCAAATAGCTGCAGACTCAAGCCATCTCTTGTCCTTTGAACTATCCCTGGGGAGTCTTGATGTGTCAGTTCCAGTAAGACAGCATTTTCCTCTGCCACAGTCATCATACATTAATTTCTTATATTTACAACAAAAAATTATACAGGGATCAGAATCAGTGGTCCAAGTGTGACACCCCCCAAGTGTGGGGTTGGAGGGGCAAAGCCCCCAGAAGAAAACACAGTCTCATGTGGCCACCTTTATGCTGACTGTAATTGCGGTCGACATAAAGGTGTTGTAACGTCGGTAAACAACAAATTTGTCAACTGACTGTCATGGATCCAAGTTTATACACCCTAGGCATGGATATGTGCCAGACCTGGAGATGGCATTGACTTTCAGGAAGTCAATACAAAACCGAGTGGATCCATCTGGTTTTGAGACTAATACAATATGGCTAGACCAGTCACTCTGAGATTCCTCAATGACTCCAAGTAACAACATAGAGCGGATCCCCTCCTGTATTATTCTTTGACTTTTTCTTGGAGCCCATGTGGCTGTTGTCTGATCCTGACACTTGGGTCTGTGTCTATATGACATTGGGTATCATGAATTTGTTCTGGTTGTGGAGAGAACACATACCCAAAATCTCCTGCCAGTTGCTGGCCTTCATTTTTGAGGATCAGGATGAGTCATTCATCCAGTGGGCTGGGGCTTCTTATTTTAAAATTTTAAGGCCTGAGTCAGGATTCCATCTTCATGTTCTCATCCATCACCTGACTAAGGCCTGTTTAGGTTCCTCTGGGTCAACTAGCAAAACCTCCCTGTCTTTCCAGGGTTTCAAATATTAACATGATAAATTTGTTTTTATTTTTTTCAGTCGGGTTGTAATATTTCAAAATTACCTGGCCCCTTGATTCTCAGAACCTCATATAGTCCTTTCCATTTAGATAGTAGTTTAGTTTCAGAGCTAAGGAGCAGAAAAAGTACTTTGTCACCAGGTTTGAACTCCTGTAACTTGGTCCCTTGGTTATAGTGTCCTGCCTAGGTTTGCTCTGCGTTCTGAAATGGGTGCCTCCACCCCGGAGGTCAGGGTTGGTAGTGGTCAAGCTACCCTGGACACTGTAACCCCCCTCTTTCCTTACTAGTGGCCAGAACAATACACAATAATCACTTTCACAATACCCCTGATACACCACACAAGTACCCACACTGTTTGCACTTACCACCAGGGCTTTCCTCTGGCCCGGCCCTGGGGATCCCCTGTAAAACAAGGTTATACACAGCAAATAACAGCAGTACAGTACTCTTGCACAAACTGGAACCACAGTCAGGGTAAATGCAAAAAAAGAGTTAGATCTGATTTATTTAAGGGACTTGAACAAGGGAGGAGTGTAATCAGGTTAATTTGCTTAAAGGCTGTATCAATCAAACAGTTATGCATGCACTTCAGGGTCCATAAACAGTCACACACTCTGGGTACCCAGATGGAGAATGGTGGGCTAGCCAGGAACGTTGCAGCTGATTGGGACCCTGTGATGTAAGAAAACAACATGCACAACCACACACACTATTTGTAATCCGGAGCCAGAGGGCTCAGTTTATGAGAAGAAAACAACAAGACAACCAGATGACACACTTTTAGATTAGGCTGTTGTTGCAGGGAGCTACCCTGATGATTACTCATGATACCCAAGACTGGACAAAAATTGAGACAGCAGGTGGTTAATCTGGAGTGCCAGGAGAAGCAGGGCCCACACGAATCGCTGAGGTGTTGTTCCTGTTCAAGCGCAGAGCAGGGGGCTGATCCCCAGGCAGGTCTCTCGTCGATGGCTTTTTCCATGCAGTGGGTAGTCTGGCTGGGCCAGTGTGGCAAGGCTCCAGCCAAATGGAGACAAATTCGGATACAGTCCATTTTGGGCTGGATACAGCTTCCAGTGAGCAGAACACAGCTCACATAGTGAGGAACCAAATCACGACCCACTAACAACTCACAGCATATGTACATGTAAGGAAATTCTACTGTACCAGGCAAACTGCTCTCCAGTCACGATAGCAAAATCTCTGCACAAACCAGGGATTCAAAAGCAGCTGGAAATCCTGACAGGCCGATCGAATTCAGCAAAATCTTCGGTCTTTTTCAGGTATGAGCCTGGTAAAAAAATCAGTGGCTTACTTCATTCTCACAAACTTGGATTTAGTCCAAAATAGTTCTCTTCTCTCCCTCTCAGGGGCAGCAGGCAGACATACAGGCCAAAACTCAGGCCTTTCCACAGAGACTGTATTGAGCTCTTGCTTCTTCAGCTCCAAATTAGATCTGCCTCTAACAGCAAGCAGCTTGGGAATTTCCCCAAGATCCAAAAGGTTTGGATGGCTGATCCTCCTGTCAGTCACAACAAAGGCTCTCCCTTCAGGTGCAAAAAGGCACAAAAAGCCCAAAACTACAATTCCTACAGACTTTGACTCCAGACAGCTCCTGTAGTCCAGCTCCATTTTAGGTCTCACCAGAACTGATTGGTCTAATTCAGCAGTCCAGGACCAAGATAGTGGAGATAAACAAAACAGTCCTTGCTGCAAAGAAGGCAGGTTAGACAAACTACATTATCATTATCATTATCAATCTAAATGATTTTCAGCAAATAGTTACATCTTTCAATAGAGCTCCCTCTCAGTTTACTTATGAATGCAATCCAGGCAGCTCTTAAAGAGACAATACACAGAGGCTATACAGGCACTCTCTGGCAATCACCTGCTGCTGTGCCTGCTGCTGTGCCTGCTGCTGAGCCTGCTGCCGTGCCTGCTGCTGAGCCTGCTGCTGTGCCTGCTGCTGAGCCTGCTGCTGTGCCATCTGCTGTGCCTGCTGCTGAGCCTGCTGCTGTGCCTGCTGCTGAGCCTGCTGCTGTGCCTGCTGCTGTGCCATCTGCTGTGCCTGCTGCTGAGCCTGCTGCTGTGCCTGTTGCTGTGCCTGCTGCTGTGCCTTCCGCTGTGCCTGTTGCTGGTCTCTCTGCCCTTGCAATTGTGCTTGCTGGGCCTCAGTTGTTGTGAGACTTGTTGTGGATCACTGGCTTTATCATCTGTAACAGTTTCCCATGGATAAACTGACAAGTGAGAAACATCTTGAATGGTCAGCTCAGCTTGGACGCAATTCCACAAGAAGCAGTTTAATCAGAGGAGTGAGTGAGGGAAGGAAGGAGGTCCCAAGCAGTGCCAGTTAATAACTGAGCAGTAACCATGTTGTTGACTGCCGCTGGCACTGCTGCCTCATCTCAGGTTCCCTTTATTGCCAAAAAGGAGCCAAGACTTTACAGCATTCAGTTTACTTTTGGCTTTAACTCTGCACCTTATGTCAAGTACTGTCTGCAGTTTTGGAGTCCACATCTAAAGAAGGACAGGGACAGAGTGAAGGCAGTGCAGAGGAGGGTACCCAGGCTGCTCCAGGGACAGCAGGAAAGGATGTACAAGGAGGCGTAAGCAGATCTGATCATGTTCACACTTGAGGCAAGAAGAGAGAGAGACAATACGACTGAAACACACAGATACCTCCATGGGGTAAGTAACGTGGCAGATGGGGAATTGTTCAGACTGTGGGGAATATAAACATCAGAGGCAGTTCCATGAAGCTGGCAGGGGGAAAATTTAAGAGAGATGCTGGGAAGTGCTTTTTAACTGAGGGGGTGGTGGAAGGGAAGAATAAGCTATCATTGGAGGTGGTCTGTGCAAATTTGGGGGTCATTCAAATGATGGTGGGATAGATACAAGGGCTTTGTAAAAAAACATACACCAAAAAAGGGAGGGAGAAGGGGAGTGTGAAGAGCCTCTAGAGCTCACTCATTCATCATAGTTACAGTGGATCGGAATGCGTAGACACAATGGGCTGATGAGCTTTTTTATGTCAAATGATTCTATGTTTCTTTGTCCATGTTTCTAAGTGATTTTCTTTCTTTCTTTCTTTCTTTCTTTCTTTCTTTCTTTCTTTCTTTCTTTCTTTCTAGATCATTATCAGGTCTGCAGCCTATGCTGACCAAGAGGTGTAGAGTCTTTTTGTATTACACTCAGTTTCGGACCTAGATGTTCTTTACATAACTTGTCTATTCTTATACAGGTTTACAGGTGTGAGATGTCTGTCATGTAGTTTGAGTGAGAGGACTGCAAGCTAAACAGAGCAGCTCTGTCTGACAAACCTGTGCGAGATGATGCCCATATATCATGAGAGACACACCTCTCACAGTATATTGTAAGTCTCTCAAATTAGCTTAAAGTGATGTATATTAAATTTTATGTTTTTTTATTAATACTACACTTTAACATAGCAATGCAAGACAGCAACCTTGCATAGGTTATATTCTGCTCCAACCAATAGGAGCACTTCTTCCCCTGCTGGTGAGACACTCTTATTCTGTAAAGAATGTCTCATGTGCAGGTCTACTAGAAATGGATACATGGGGGTGGCGGGAGTAATTTTTTTGAAATATTATTGGTTACACTTTATTTTAAGTGTCTGTTTCAATGTAACTAAGCATTAGTTTTATGCAACAAGGTAATTACTCCGTAGTTACATGTTTGTTGCATGCAGTTACATTGCAGTTTCAATGCAGCTACAGTGTACTTAGTCATATACTTTTTTCATAATAAATGTTATTGATTTTCCATTAAAACTGAACAATGCACATGCACAACAATAGTCACGTTTGAAAACATCTGGATCGAAGTCTGCTAAGAACTAACAGACCAACATTCTATGCAACGACTGAGTAAACTGTACATCATCAGAAAGAGAATAATCAACTCACTCCAAGCACTTTCAAAAATAAAGGATTCGTAATTTGCTAAACAATTAAATCAGTTCCTGAAAGAATTAACTGGCATGCAATTTCAAAAATAGAGACCATGTTTTTTCCAATATGTTCTAATTTGTCAATGACTAGGTAACTGATTCTTTCATTACTGGCTGACAGAACTCCTTGCCATTCACGATTTGATTCCCTGGCATTGTCAGAACAACAGAACATCTCACTTTTGGTTTCCTGTTCTCACAACGTACGAATGCAGATGAGACCACTGCTGTGGGGAGGGGGCGGGGATGCATAAACTTTTACAAGAAAGAGGTACTGTCATATTTGAATGCCTCTGGGCCCTTATTTTGGGGCATCACAAACTGTAAAAAGAAAAAAAGCACAGTTTACTTACCTGCTCACATTACCCTAAGCAGTGTTCATTTAACTGATTATTTTATTTTATTATAATGATTGTTTTTAAAATGCCTCTTGAAAATATGAACAGATGGCATGCCATTGAACTTGGAAAGTATTGTGTGGAAACTCTGGGCTGAAGCACTGCCATGGACTTGAAGTCTATAACAGAACTCTATCCTGAACCTTTAAAAGTACCCCGGCAGCCTCATGTACCCAGTACAGTAGCACAACTACTACGGAAATAATATAATACTTCTTACACATAGCAGTCAGTGAAATAAAAATCAATTGTTTCGGATTGTGCTATCCCAAAATATGGTCCAAAGTGTCTCCCAAAAAGCCAGATCTCCTCTTTAGGAACCTGATAAAATAACCTCAAAAACAGGCTAGCTACACAGACTTGCTATGAATTGGCTGTGACCCATGTACAGTGGTGGAATGATCTTGCTTCTGTAGTTTTAGTTTAAATGTAAGGACCAGAAGAAGGTCAGACTCAGATGAGCAGACGTCATTGTCCTGGATGGTTCTGTAGAAAGAGTGGTAGTTCTTGTGATATGTTGTTGTTCCTTAAGTTAGTTACCCAAGTAAGCCTTGGCCCCCTGGTGTTAAAGATGGATCTAATTGATGGTACTGGTGAAACCCTGCTTGTTCTGCAGGTTGCCTTTGTTTACCTCCCAGCCTCTGCACCTTCTGGTGCCCCCCCATCATAACCTCTTAGTTGAGTTTCCATACTCTGACCTCATTGCTTCCTGTAACAGGCCCCTGCAGTGAACTTGGATACTTAAGAAGCAGGACACGGTACTTTTCTTCACTCCACAGCAGCTCTTTGAGAGTTCCACCCCTTCTGCCCTGTATACTCTTAGCACTGCATTCTGGGTCTTTCTAAGCAAAATGAAGCCATAATCACCATACCACAAACAAATATGAATACCACTTAAACTGTATGTGCTACACACAAAGTATGAGTGGCAAAGTTTTCAGCACAAAATTATCTTTCTAACAGTGCTATGCAATGAATTCTAAGCAATTCCTTTTTTTTTTATACTAGCCAAAATACAAAAAGAAATGTTTTTTTTTTAAATAAAAAAGGCAATGTTAACCATTTTTTTTTGGGGGAATATGTAACATATCACCACCAGATTAAGTACCCATACAGTAGAAGCAGGTACTAATGTAATTTTGTACTAAAAAGTAATATTTCTAATATAAAACATGTATTTATTTGACTTTTTATTCAAGGTGCTTTGGTGAGGCTTGAGGGACAAAAGTCAACCATACACACCATACCATAAACAAATGTGAATACCTCCTAAACTACAGTATAAGTGATACACCTAAAGTATGAGCAGCAAAGTTATTCAGCACAAAATTACCTAATGGTGCTATACAATCAATTCTATGCAATTCAGTTTGTTTTTAAAATTTCTGTAAAAACTGCTGACCTCCTCAGACATTTCCAGGTCTGACTGAAAGCCAGCTGAGTATTTCTACAGTCGTTATTGAGCTGAGAGGCTATGCTTTCAGACGCCACCTAGAGGCGTATCCAGGCCTGAATGAGTTCCATTTTGTAATGCTTTAACTATGCTGCCCTTAAGCCTGCTCTGATTTGCTGGCCCTGATCCCTCCCCACTGGCTGTCAGTCCTTCACACTGTCCTAGCGGGGGATGTATAACCTAACCCTGAGTCTGGCCCTCCCCATATGCAGCCTTGCCTGCCCAGCATAATGGAAAGGGCCTCAAAGTAGCACGATAACCCAAAGTCTGCTATCCAATCTGGTGTAATGTACTACCTGAGTAGGCCACTATAACCCTAATATGCTTGTCCTGATTGAGACCTGACTAAAGCCTTTTATATTATTAATTTGTTAATTATCACCTCTGCACTATCAATGCCAAACATCTACACTGCAAATACAAGAAAGCAAACATTCAGCATTGACCAAAGCTTGTTTGGTTTCCCCTTAAGGGCACTCAGGTAAGGGTCATTTGTGACCCTCTCCTGCAGCAAATTCCAGGTTTACATGCATGCAATACAGACTGCCTTTAAAGGGCTAGGCCAAAAATCAGCATGGAATTTTAAAACAGAAACATAGAAACATAGACTTTGATGGCAGATAAGGACCACTTGGCCCACCTAGTCTGCCAATTTCCCTACCTAGAGGATAAGCTGCAGATCCTATTTAACCAACAGCCTATTTCTTCCTACCGCCCACAAAAATTGTCTTATGTCTGTCCCATGCATTCTTGAATTCTCTCACAGTTTTAGAACCCACAACTTCCTCAGGAAGGCTGTTCCATGCATCCATCACCCTCTCTGTGAAAAAATAATTCCTCACATTGCCCCAGAGCCATCCCCCTCTACCTTCAAATTGTGTCTCCTTGTTCTTGCACATCTCTTTTTCTGAAAGATGCTACCCTCTTGGACTTTGTTGATTTCACTGAGGTACCTAAATGTTTCTATCATGCCCCCCCCTTTCTTCAAGGGTATAATATTAAGCTCCTTTAGTCTCTCCTCATATGGCTTCTTTTTCAGACTCTGCACCCATTTTAGTTGCCCTCCTCTGAACTACCTCCATCCTGTCTATGTCCTTGTGGAGATGGGGTCTTCAGAACTGGATGCAGTACTCCAGATGGGGTTTCACCAACTGTCTGTACAGGGGGATAACAACTTCCTGTTTTCTGCTGGTGATGCCTCTCCCTATACATCTCAGTATCCCCCCAGCCCTCCCTACCACCTTCTCCATTGCTTGCTAACCTTAAGGTCATCTGATATGATTACCCCAGGTCCCTTTCTATTTTGTTGTTGTTACTACCTCCCCCCATTGTGTAATCTTTCCCTGGGTTTTTGTTTCCCGGTGCATTATTTTGCACTTCTTTGCAGTGAATCCAAGCTGCCATACTACTGACCATTCCTCCAACCTTGCCAAGTCCCTTCTCGTCCTTTCCATGCCTCCTTGTGTATCAACCCTGTTGCAGATCTTTGTGTGATCTGCATAGAGGCATACTTTTCCTTCCAGTCCCTCTCCAATGTCACTTATAAAGACAAAAACAGGACTGGACCCAGTACTGAGCCCTGCGGTACCCCACTAGTAACCCCTCTTTCTTCAGAGTGGACTCCATTTACAATTACTTTCTGTGTCCTGTTGTCCAGCCAATGTTTTACCCAGGCTACCACCCTGGGACCCACTCCCAGGCTGGTTAATTTGACTATTAATCTTTTGTGTGGGACTGTGTCAAATGCCTTGCTAAAGTCAAGGTAGGCCATGTCCACAGCCCCTCCCTGGTCTACTACTTTGGTTACCCAGTCAAAGAAATCAATTAGATTCATCTGACATGACCTTCCCACTGTGAAACCATGCTGCCTTGGGTCCTGTGCCCCACTGGCCTCTAGGTACTCAACAATTCTTTCCTTCAGAAGTGATTCCATCACTTTCCCTACCACAGAGGTCGAACTGACAGGTCTGTAGTGTCCTGCCTCTGTCTTGGTCCCAATTTTGTGAAGGGGAATCACATCTGCCTACCTCCAGTCCTTAGGTACCACACCATCCTCTCATCAATTTGTTAAAAAGGATAGTCAGTGGTGTCACTAGTTCTCTGCTTAATTCTTTCAGAATTCTGGGGTGAATTCCATCTGGCCCCATTGCTTTGTCCACCTTCAGTTTTAAGAGTTCTTTCAGAACCCTTTCTTCTGTGAAAGGACTGGGATCAACCCCCAACCCCATCCAGAGTGCTTCTGTTATTTGGATTAGGCACCTCCCCCACCTCCTCTTTTTGAATACTGAACAGAAGTATTCATTCAGTATCCCTGCTTTTTCACTGTCCCTCTCTGCCCACCCACCGTCCATTCTATTCAGCCTCACTATCCCTCCCTTTGTCTTTCTATGCTCCCTGATATACCTATAAAGGTTTTATCCCCCTTCTTAACTGAGTTGGCTATCTTTTCCTCATTTGGGGCCTTTGCTATTCTGACTACCCTCCCTGCTTCCTTCTGCCTTAACTGGTACAGTTCCTGTCCTGCTCCTTCTGTGTTTCCTTATACTTTCTAAATGCTATCTTTTCTCCCTAACCTTCACCACCACCTCTTTTGAGAATCATAATGGCTTTTTCTTTCATTTTGATTTGTTTATTGGCTTCACACAAAGGCTTGTTGCTCCACCCCTCCTTCTAGCCTGTTTGCTAGTACTTTTCTAAGGCACTCTCCCATCTTGCCAAAGTCAGCCCTCCTGAAGTCCAGAACCCTCACTTTTGTATGGCTTGACTCTGTAGCTGAGTTTATTGTGAACCACACTGTTTGGTGGTCACTTGTTCCCAAGTGGCTACCCACTTCTAGAGCTGAGATCCTCTCACTGTCCCCATTTGAGAGTACAAGGCCTAAGATTGCTCCCTCATCAGTAGGTTCCAAAACTAGCTGTCTGAGGCATGCCATCTGAAGGACATCGAGAATGGCACTGCTTTTGGATGTGGCTGCAGCAAAGGTGCTCTCGTTAACATCTGGCATATTAAGGTCCCCCATCAACAGTATCTCCCCTTTCTCTGCCATCCTAAGGATGCCTTCTATCATATTCTAGTCCAATTCCCTCCCCCTGACATGGGGGCCTGTATACAACCCCTGTGTGGAATATTGTGCCATTTCCATTCTCTAAGGTGACACACAGTGCCTCCTCTCCTCCCTGTTTACTCTTTTGTTCAGTTGCTTTTATCGCTTCCCTTACATAGAGAGCTACTCCGCTCCCTCTTCTCCCCTCCCTGTTTCTCCTGTAAGTTGTGTACCCTGGTATGTTAACATCCCAGTCATGGTTCTCTGTGTACCATGTTTCTGTGACTGCTATGATATCCAGGCATTCCTCTTTCATCAAGACCACCAGTTCAGGGAGCTTGTTGCCCAGACTATGGGCGTTGGCACTCATTACCCTCCATTTCTTGGTGGTCTTACCCCTTTTCGACCCATCCCTGTCCTTACTGCGCTTGTCACTTTCTCCATTTACCCCTGTGCTTCTCCCAATTGACATCTCTATGTTGGTGTCTACCTCACTTAGTACCCTGATTTTTTTGGGGGGGGCTAGGATTTCCTTGCTCCTCTCCAGTGCCACCCCCCTTGGCTAGTTAAAAATGCTTGCCAATGATGCATTTAAACCTATCACCTAGGATCCTGGTTCCCCTCCTGGACAGATGCAGATCATCAGAAAGTGATGCTACTGATGGGAAAGCTGTGACTAACAGCATGGAACTTTCCCCTCAATGGCATCACTTTCCATGAAATGGCGGCTGCCTTGATGTTATTCACAGATGATTTAGATACATCCCAGGACTCCTGACACATACAGGTAGGCCTACAATCTCGTTTGAAAGATCTTTGCATGGACTTTCACAATTTGAGTGACCATAGCAAAGTTTCCTTCCCTTAAAACAGCAGGGATTGAATAAGAGAAAATGTTTATCACCATAATGTTTATTGTGTTTATCACCATAATGCTTTGACATTATTATATTTTTAAGTGGATTTCACATAGACTGGCACTCAGTGCTCCAGATAAGGTGCACATACTGGGCCTATTTATGCTTCTCAATCCTATAAAATGCACACTTTCTCATTGTTTTGCAGCATGTCTAATAATGCTACAGTTGGACCTGGGTGCTGAAAGGCTGAGGTACACAGCAAGGCTACAGGACCCAGGAGAATCATGAACACTAGTGTGAGCATCCTGACTGCTGTCGGGGGCAGAGCAGTGCCTGCAATGGATAGTAATGCACCCCCCACACACACACACACAAACACTGAATGGCATGAGAGTTCTGGGTCGCACACTTGACATGCCTTAACAGTGGATGGCATGAGCAGGCATGAGCAGCAATCTTGGAACTTGCAATTTTCCAGCATAGGTGAGAGGGAGTGGGCAGCCTGATGTGGCCATAATGGGTGCAAAATCACGGGATTGTGGCAGCAGAATATGGCACAGTTTAGAGGAAGTGCCAAAGTGGCAATTGCCAGCACAAGCTGTGTCAGAATTGTTTCTTTTTTGATGTAAGCAGCAGGGAGACCAAAGTGAGAGGGACAC
This sequence comes from Neoceratodus forsteri, assembly GCA_016271365.2. Lineage (NCBI taxonomy): Eukaryota > Metazoa > Chordata > Ceratodontiformes > Ceratodontidae > Neoceratodus > Neoceratodus forsteri. The sequence continues at coordinate 156,912,453 of CM057456.1, read as the reverse complement.
CAGAGCAGTGACTCGGTCACCAGCTCTGTAAGCAGCAGGGATACCAAAGTGAGAGGGACACCGGAGCAGTGGCTGGGTCACCAGCTCTGTAAGCAGCAGGGAAACCAAAGTGAGAAAGACACCGGAGCAGTGGCTGGGTCACCAGCTCTGTAAGCAGCAGGAACACCAAAGTGAGAGGGACACCGGAGCAGTGGCTGGGTCACCAGCTCTGTAAGCAGCAGGGAGACCAAAGTGAGAGGGACACCGGAGCAGTGGTTGGGTCACCAGCTCTGTAAGCAGCAGGGAGACCAAAGTGAGAAGGACACCGGAGCAGTGGCTGGGTCACCAGCTCTGTAAACAGCAGGGAGACCAAAGTGAGAGGGACACCGGAGCAGTGGCTGGGTCACCAGCTCTGTAAGCAGCAGGGAGACTAAAGTGAGAGGGACACCGGAGCAGTGGCTGGGTCACCAGCTCTGTAAGCAGCAGGGAGACCAAAGTGAGAAGGACACCGGAGCAGTGGCTGGGTCATCAGCTCTGTAAGCAGCAGGGAGACCAAAGTGAGAAGGACACCGGAGCAGTGGCTGGGTCACCAGCTCTGTAAGCAGCAGGGAGACCAAAGTGAGAGGGACATCGGAGCAGTGGCTGGGTCACCAGCTCTGTAAGCAGCAGGGAGACCAAAGTGAGAGGGACATCGGAGCAGTGGCTGGGTCACCAGCTCTGTAAGCAGCAGGGAGACCAAAGTGAGAGGGACACCGGAGTAGTGGCTGGGTCACCAGCTCTGTAAGCAGCAGGGAGACCAAAGTGAGAGGGACATTGGAGCAGTGGCTGGGTCACCAGCTCTGTAAGCAGCAAGGAGACCAAAGTGAGAAGGACACCGGAGCAGTGGCTGGGTCACCAGCTCTGTAAGCAGCAGGGAGACCGGCATGTGTTTAATTTTCAAAGTGGTTTAAAAGGGTAAAAGTGGGAGAGAGACTGGTGTGGAGCATAAGGCTGGTATATGTGATTCTAAGCCTTAAACCAATCTTAAATCAATCAGTATCTGTTTTTTTTTTTTTTGTTGGAGCAAATTGCTGATTTATGAGGGGGCCGATGCAAGAGAGAAACCATCCTGGAGATTGAATGCTAGTAACAAGTTACTATGCTGCATCCCTTGTACTATATGTAGGCCTACCTGGGCTGTTGTGTCACTAAAAAAAACATTTATAGAGATCAGCACACTGAAGGGTGTAGCTTGGTAGTCAGCAAGATGGCAGCCTGACTCTTTCAGCTTTTCCCCTCCTCTGGCATAGTCTGACAAAATCCTCATATCAAAAGTATCTGTAACTCATTTTTTTCACCCACCCATCAATAAAATAAACATCACTGACCTGCTACATAGCTGTAGAAATGCAGGTCGAGTCATCACACGGCAGTTTGATCCTTCTTCTTCCTTGGCTAGGCACAACTTCACATCTCTTCAGGATGGTGCTCCTTGGCCCTGCTACCCTGGAACCAAAGTGGGACAACCTACAGGAGAGCAGAAACTTGTTTTCTTCATTACTGAATAAGACTAAGCAACAGAAAGAAGCCAACCTGTATACAGGACAAGACATTATCTCATTGTCTCAGTGACTTTCCACAACAGAATGTCAAATCTATTCCAAAGAAGTTTCAACAAACTGCCTGGCAGCACATCTTAGAGAGCAGGACAGAACAATTAGACAATTGTGGAACCAAATGTAAGACCTCAAAAATAGAGACTGACATAAAAATGTACAAATCATTGGCATTCCTGAAGGTGTGGAAGGCAGGGACACGTATTTCTTTCTTCAGAACCTGCTCCCTATTTTGCTTCATCACCAGTGGCCATCTCCTATTGAAACTGAGCTCTCTCATTGCTCATTAGTGCCCCCTCCAAAACCTGGACAAAGGCAGAGACCCTTTTTACTAAAATTCTTCCATTTTCACATTGAGGAACAGCTCATGCAGCTGGCAAGGGAAAATGGGCCACTCTCCTGGCAAGGGCACTAAATCCATATTTAACATCCTTTCTGTCCAGCAGTGTCAGAGTGCCAGAGGGTCTACACTGGAGCCTGTCATGCACTGATGCAGCTGGGGTACCATACACCTTAGGTACTCCGCTACCCTCCAAACTATCTGTAATGAAGTGGAACACATGTCTGATACCCAGAAGCAGCCAAAGAGTTTATCGCTGCCCTGGCTGCAAGCATAGCTTCCTGAATACAGACAACAGAATGAGGCCCAGGATATGGACACTACTTCAGCCCCTCATACTAAGCAACCTGGCCAACATCAGACAGCCCTCCAGCACCCTTGCTAGAATATCCTGAGGATAATCCCTGGATCCCTACCTTCAGGCACTGAGGTAGAAGTTCAGCAAAAAAGAAAGGGAAAAATGACAAGCTCTCTACTTTCTCAATGGTGAAACTCTGTGGCAGAAGTCAGTGTAAGGAGCTTCAGGCTTTCTCAGAGAGCTCTGATGTGGCACCGTCAGGGAGCAGATTCACCTTCTTGCACCATCACTCCACAAACAACTTGTCTCTTTCCAAACCCCAGAGGGCTCACTCCTCTACCACAAAATCTGTCTACTCAACCACCATTGCATCATCCCGGTCCACAGCCTGAACTCACTCAGTTGCTGCTCAGCACTCCACCAAGCTCAGAAGAGCTCCAGCTGTGCTGCTTTGCTACTGCTGCTGCCACTCCTGCTATACCACAATCCAGCATGGACTCTCAGAGTAATGGATGAACTCCAACTGGGACTTACAGTGACTTTTTTACATATTGATAGACTCTGACTTGTTCCCCCCACCCTCAGCCTCGAACCTGTACAATCAGGGTATGTCTTCAATTAAGCTGAGCTGCACTTAAAGGTGCCATGTGGGTCTGGGATTTATCCTGTGAACTTGCTCAGTCATTTGTCAAAGATACAGTTACTGTTTTAAGACTGCCTAATTTCTAAATAATTTATGTTGATGTCTCACTGTTTCTTTTCATTGCACAGGTTTGGGGGGCGGTGATCTCTAGCCAGAATGATCACTGAGTTCTCCTTATGGCTTTAATGTGGTGTTTTTTAGGTTATTTGGTACCTGGTTTGTCTGAGCTGGCTGATTACATCTCGAGCTCCTGATGAGATGTAGCAGAAGTCAGAGTAAGGTGCTTGAGGCCTCCTCAGAGAGCTGTGATGTGGAGCCATCAGGGAACAGATTCACCCTCTTTCACTACCTTGGTGGTTCCATCTGCAACAAGTTATGTTAATTTTCTCAGGCTTGAGGGCCTAACATTGGTTAATCAGAGCCCTTTTAAGTCTAGGTTTGGGAAAAACTGTTACTAGGTGATGCTGGGCTTCCAAATTGTTCTACTTTACTCTTCTTGGTAGGATCGTAGGCTTACTTGGGTAGATTTCCACCATTTAGAGAACTGCCAGATCCTGCTTGACCTGCTATCTGGCATATATGATTGTCAGTCCATGCACACTCCACAGCCTGCATGAACGTGTGACATTGCAGGAAACTTACTGCTACTGTGACTTCTCTGTGTGAACAGTCCCTAGTAGAGGGTGCTAACTACTGCTTCCACCCAGCTTACAGACTCCTTGATCTATCTTGCCAACATAACCAGGAAGACAATTACACATTTTGATATACAGCTAAGGATGTGTGTATATATATATAGACTGCCTGCTACTATTCCTCATTATGAATCTCCTACAGCGGGGGCACAATTGACTGGTTGAGGTTATGCTCTGGTTGCCTGGTCCAGTCACACCTCCAGATAAGTTGGCAGCAGCTAGTCAGCTTGGTGTTTTTCAGTTTGTTACTTCCTTGAGACTCTCAGCTATCAGTTTATTGCAATAATGGGTGGTTTCTCTTTGGCAGTTTTTTTCTTTTTTTCTTGTTGGTCTTATTAATTCTAGGGCTGGAGTGAAGCTGCACCACTACACCTCATACCGGACCCCCATTTTTACTGGTTAGCTTTCAAATTGGTTGCTGCAGCATGCAGATGTGGTATTGCAGACTGGTTATCTTCTTTTTTCACATCAGAAATACTTACACATGAGTTACATTATTTTTTACTGCTCTAGTTTTAATGGTGCAGTTGTGTGATAGGCTAGTTAAAAAGTACACTTCTGGATTGGTATACAGATGAGTCTATTGCCTTGTGTGGTGGGTGTTTCAGTCTCACCAACATGGCAGCACACCACCACAATGACATTTCTACAGTGAACACCACTACAGTGACAAATCTCACCAGGTCAAGATTGGTCGCTGTGGTGGTCTGCTGTATGCCAACACCGCAACTCTCAGTGTTTCACTTCCACCCTGAACCAACTCTGACTCGGAGTTGGTTAATTAGAGATGGAGGGTGCAGGGGGCCAAGTCCCCCCCAAAAAAACACTTCTTCCCGATGGGAACACTGCCAACAGTCGGCATTGTTCCCATCACCGTGCAGGATGTTGACAACATTGTTGTTGATATTCTGCCCCCAACCACAGAGCAAGGTAACCTTTGCTAGGGGGTCTGATTCCTATTCTCCAAGTGGCTCTCTGTTCTCCTCAACAAATGAGCTCTGCTTGGGTGGGGGGGAGGCATACACACTGCTTGCAGACACAATAACTCCTAACCTTCCATAATGGTGGACACCTTCTTCACTTCCTGGAATGTAAGGGATATCAGTTCTCCCACACAAAGATAGCACATCCTGTTACATTTAAGAAAGCTCCAAACAAAGGTGGCCTTCCTCCAAGAGACAAACCAATCAACATCAGATACTCTCAAGCTTAAAGGGAAATGGGTGGGCTTATAAATACATAGTACTTAAAAATCTGCTAAGAGAAGTGTCACAAAATGCTCAAATGGCAACTAATCTCCCCCAACTCAGATGAGGAGAGTAGGTGGGTAATGGCTAAGGTAAATACTCTGGAAGGACCCCACATTTTGGTTAACATTTATGCCCCTACTCTTTTTTTCCAAAATAATATACTTTATTAATTTTTGTTCAACATACAAACAATCAAAATATCCAGCACAATGTAAAAATCACAAAATTACAACTATCAATGAAACAGCAACAACAGATCAAAGTCGAAAAACAGGTACAATAATCCCTAAACAGCAATCCCCCACCCCCATCCCCCCTCCCTGCTCGGGGCACAGCGAGCTGCACCGGACAGCTCACCAGGGACTGAGTATAAAGACCTGGGATACAAACTGATGAAATCACTGTCTAGATATTAAAGCCTTGAACGACTGTCAATGGTCCCGAAAACTTAAGGTGAAACAAGGGTCGCTACTCGGAGAATGGTGCTTGTAAAGTTCCCAAAAAATTCAATCAAAGCAGAAAGGACTCAGCACTCATTGTCAAACACAAAATGTATATATACCACCAGATTTCTTCTGTAAAAGATTTATTGTGGTGAAAACAAGCACTATATTCTGGTGTAGCCTGAGGAGACTACCACAGACCACCGTTTCCCGCCCAAACTGAGCGCTTTGTCAGGGTGTAGAGCACCCCCTTCTGACCATATTTATACATTACATTTAATTAACTTTCAGCACAAAAAGGCATGAGGAATGTACACAAAACAATTTAGCTTACTCCACCACATCTGTGCTTCATTCTGCAGTCCTAAATCCAAATATATATATATTGGCTTATTGTGGCATGACATTTATGTCCACTATAATCTATATATGTGCCAATAGGATTGGACATGTTTACAGCAATATAAATATTTTTCCAACACATTCCTAGAAACTATATACAATGTTAGTAATACTAACTACATCCTGAACACTGCATGAAGCTATGAGACAATATAGTGATAGACAGATGAGAAATGGGGAGGTAACAAAAGGGAAAATTCAAACAATGCATTTTAAGGTCAGATGGAGTGAAGAACATTTCAATCATTAATACAATAGCCTTGTTAATTTTATCTGATCATTAATGCCTGGCCATTCCACTGCACCAAGTTTATAGATCCAAAAGGCCTCTGTTCTAGCCAATTTGGACTCTATATCACCACCCCTTTTACCTGTCATTACTTTATCAATACCCATAAACTTAGGTGCATGCAATGATGTTTCTCTAGCATCAGTAATGTGCATTGCAAGTGCATATTTTTCATTTCTATTTAAGATTGCACGCATGTGTTCCCCAATCCTTTCTTTCAGCTTATGTTTTGCTCTCCCTACGTAAAATACCCCACAACTACATAAAGCAAAATAAATTAACAAAATTTAATAAACTTGAATTTCAAAAAAAATAAAGCCAAATAAATTACGTTTTGTGTGTCACACGTAATCAGGCTGCATATCTTATATTTTTTGCCATCCTCAGGGCCAAAAAAGGAAGAGGTCTTTTCTAGAACCTTGCAATGCTTGCAATGTCCACATCTCACACACCCAGCATTTGGTGGGGGCCAAAATCCAGATTTTCTCTCAACTGTCTGCATACTATGCACGTTTGATCTCTAATGCTAGAGCCCTCCTGTATGTAATTCTGGGGGGTTCAAATATTTCTTTACATTTAGTTTCGGCTTTAACAATATCCCCATTTTTTAAAATAATGTTCTTCACTGCACCTGCATCACAAGAATATGTGGTCACAAAATTCAAGGAGTTCTTTTCCTCAACTAATTGTTCCCTCAACTGTAATAAGGCAGTCCTATCCATTTATTCAACCTCCCTTCTGGCATTATGTACATTTCTAGAACTATGACCTCTTTCCAACAGACGTGCTGAAAGTGCATCTGCACACTCTGCAAATCCTCTGTGAGGCTACAGTTATGTTTTAACCTGATAAATTGACCCTTAGGTGTATTTGTAACTGTATGCCAAGGATGGACGATATCTGCCTGAAGCAATGTATTTTTGTCCATCTCCTTGCGATACAAGGAGGTCAAAAGGTCACCCATTTCTTTTTTTCTTATAGTGATGTCCAGGAAGTTAATTCTGTCGTTACTATGCTTCACATCAAAGGTAAAGCAGGGTCTATGGCTTTCCAAATATGTAACAAAAAATTCTAGTTCCGATAATGTACCATCCCACACCATTATACAATCATCTATGTAACGACACCAGAACTTCACCTTTGCATGGAAAGGATTCTTTGTACTGTATATTACATTATCCTCCCATAGTCCCATAGCCAAATTAGCATAGTTGGGGACAAATGTTGCCCCCATTGCAGTACCCTTTTTTTGTAGGTAATGTTGACCCAAAAAACTGAATGTGTTATTTCTTAATACCATTTCTGTCGTGTCTAGCAAAAGCTGACTAGCTGGTACCTTTTGTTCTCTTTTTCTCTAAAAAGTATTGTAGGGCTTCAAGTCCAAAATTATGTGGAATGCTGGTATATAAACTGGAAATATCCAATGTTACTGAAAGTCTGCCCTCCCCTACATACATTTCTGATGTCAAGTTAATAATGTCTCTGGTATCCTTTATGACCTAAGATACATTATCAAAGGCTGTATATGAAAATCAATAAACTGTGACATAGTCTTTGTCAGAGATCCTTGTCCTGATATAATCAGTTGCCCTGGGGCGTTTATTAAGATTTTTGTGTATTTTGGGCAATAAATAAAAAATGGACAAATTGGATATTTTACTGTCTACACCATGACAAAGCACTCAGTTTGAGTGTGAAACATTGGTCTGTGGTAGTCTCCTCAGGTTACACCAGGATATATTGCTTGTTTTCACCACAATAAATCTTTTACAGAAGAAATCTGGTGGTCCGTATAACTCTCCAGTCTGTTCAAGAGGTACGCTATATGCTTTTCAACAGCCAGGGCCTGTGAGAGCTCCTGATGCCATTCATGAAGCTTGGTATTGTATCATCCATCCAGTGGTGACGTATAACTAGCTTGGCAGTTATCGATATAAGGGCCATATGTGCTTTCTGGGTGCCAACTAGTGCCTGGGGAAAGATTCTTGCCAGACAGACTTGAGGGGTAAAAAAGGGTCTAGCCCCAGCCAGGGGTTGAGGAAACCCCGGATGGACTCCCAAAAAAGGGTATGCCCCTACTGTTGATTGTGACGCTTGACCAGTTGGTTCTGATCACTCTATGATTTTTGTAATATAAAAATGTGTTAGTGAGTGTCTCTCGTGAGACAGCCTGTGGGATGACCCCGTCAAGGTTTCAGCTACAAGATGTTAACCTGAAAGCCAGGAGATAATAAAAGACTAGAGAGACATAATTAAGGGTCTCCTGTTTATCTGATTTAATTGTAGCTGACCAGCTGGCAGGATAGAGATCATAAACTTTTGTGATGTTTAGAGGAAGAACAGTTAATTTCAGCTGGTGTTAAAAAGCTATATGACAGCTAAGTGAGAAAACTGCAGAGTTGTAAAAGTTCTCTGATGTCTTTGAAAAAGCAGGAAACCACTCAAGATCAAAGATGTAATTTGAGAAATGAGTTTTTGCTGATGTCACCTTATTTAATTTACTTCCTGAATGATAAGACATCTTGGTTGTATAATTTTTAATATTTTAAAAGGAGGAGCTAGGTGGTATCATAAAAGGGGTGGAGACACAGGGTTTAAACTGTATTCTGTATTTCCACTTACTGACATTCCTGTTTGGACTCTCTTGAAACAACAACATCTAACTATAAGCACTGTTTTAGAAAGTAATACATTAGATAGACAAGTCTAAATTGTATTGTGGTAGAAGCTTGTTTGCACTTTTTCCTTGTTTTCTTTTAAGTGATTGTATGCTTTGTGATATAGTGTTCTGTGTTTACATTTTACCTATTTTTATCCATTTTCTAAGTAAACCTCTTATATTTAAAGAGACTGCCTGCTGCCTTCGAAGTTCTTTCTTTTGCATGTGAATTACAGACGATTAAGACTGACTAAACTGTTCAAAGCTTGAAGGTAATACCAAACTGGGAAAAAGTAAGAATTTTCCTAAGATCTTTCATAGAGTTTTTAAGGGTTCATTTTGTATACTTGGTTAGGTGCCCTTGGCGAAAGATATCTGGCATTCCCTGAAAAGCAGAATTATCTGAGCCTGTACATTTGGGTATGCTAGCAAAAGGTTCACAGTTTGAATCCCTCCAGAACCTGAGACCAAAGGTGATTTGGACCCACAAAACAGACAGGAGGGTTACCCTGTTCTGTTACCCTGCTCACAATACTGCACTCGGAGGTTGGCACTGTGGGAGCAGAGGGCCTAACCTGCTGAGTGGGGTTGTGACATTGATAACCTTCAATTCTTTTCCTCCTTCAACCAACGCATCTCCTCTGTCAGCTTCCCACTCTGTCCACTGATCCTGGGGGGGAGTTTATCATCACCCTTAACCCAATCCTGGACCCCTCCATAACCATACAGAACACCACAGGAGGGCGGCAGAGGTTTTTAAAGACCTCACACATGAACACTCTCTCTCTCTCTCTCTCTCTCTCTCTCTCTCTCTAACTCATGGTGTCTTCTCTATCTGGCAGCTAAAGATTTCACCCACTTCTCACAGGTTCATTACTCCTTTAGCTGAACTGACTATTGGCTGGCAAATCTGGCTATCACTTAACTAGTCATGGCAGTGGACATTCGCCATACTGCCATCTCTGATCATGCCCCAATTTTCCTTTTATTGGCATGGAGCTCTCCCACTCCTAAATCCTCTTCCTGGTGAGTTGATCCACTTCTCATGAGTGTCTCTGAATTAATTCCATGGGCCCACATGGAAATCTCCAACTTTCTGCTGACCAAAGACAATGGAGATGTGTCAGATAGTACACTCTGGAAGGCCCCAAAAGCAAATCCTCAGAGGTAAAATTATATGATATGCTACTCATAGGCACCACCAGGATCTGGAAGGCAAGTTAAAACACTTACAGGACAATCTCAAAGCTAATCCACTGGAGAATCCAGCAGAAATGTTGGCGGTTCAAGCTAAGCTGAATTCACACTGTGCTAGAAAAGCAGAATTAGCTCTGTTTTGCCCCCAGCATAAACACTTGGAAGGAGGTAAAAGCCAGCAAAATTCTGGCCTACTGCCTTTGAAAGCAACAAGCTGTATGCCACATACTAAAGTTCATACTAAAGTTATTTAAGAAAGTTAAGAAGGTTGATAGCCCATGAAGGCTGTCCCCACAATTCAGTGGAGGTAACGGGTGTCACCAACTGTCAAATATTCGTCCAATCTTAAATGTAGAAAAGGATTCTGCCTGCACAACATACGTTGGCAGCTTATTCCAATATTCGATTGCCCTACATATAAAACCACGTTTTCTTATATTTGTCTTGCACCTTTCTCCCACTAACTGTTGGTCATGTTTCCTCCAATTATAAACCTTGTCTCTGAATCCTAACCCCAATTCTTCTCTTAATGTTTCTTGATGCAAAACTTTATAAACAGACAACAAATCTCCCCTCTTTCTTCTCTTTGTTAAAGACCACAATCCCATAGTTTTCAGTCTGGCTTCATAAGGTTATTTTCCATAACCTGATACCATTTTGGTTAAAGTTCTTTGCGGACGTTCCAACAGGGCTTTATCCTTTTTTAAAAAAGGACTCCAAACAGTAGAACAATAGTCTAAAGTTGGCCTCACATAAGATTTAAACAACAGAATGAGCACCCCTGAATTCCTGGTATGAAAGCTTCTTCTAATACAATTCTTCAAATGCATAGATCTATTAGCTATAACTGTACAATGTGTTCCACTTTTCGTATCCTGTTGTATATATATACCTAGGTCTTTCTCACAGCTTGAAGTCCTTATTTTAATACCCTGGATATAATAATCTTGATTTATATTACATTTCCCTATGTGTACTATTACAGATTTATTGGTATTAAAACTCATATTATTCTTTTTTGCCCTCTCCTCAATATCTAATAAATCCAGTCCAAACTTTAATCTCTCTTCAAAAGCATTGACCACTCCCCCCAATTTAACATCATCTGCAAACTTGCTTAGCTTGTTATCACTATCTATCTTCAAGTCACCTATGAAAATACCAAACAACAATGGTCCCAGCACCGATCTCTGAGGCACCCCACTCTCAACCCTCATTGCACTTGACAGGTAACTCTGAACTCTCACTCTCTGCATCCTCTTCATCAACCAATGCCTGATCCACTTTACCAATCCTGCATCTATGCCCACATCTATAAGTTTTGATAACAATAAACCATGAGGGACCTTATCAAAGGCCCCACTGAAATCCAGCATTACCACATCCACCTTCTTACCTACATCCAACTTCCTGGTCACCCAATCATAAAAACAGATCATATTTGTTGCACATGACCTATTTTAACAAAGCCATGTTGGCTGTTATCCAAAAAACCTTCCTGTTCCAGATAATTGTTAATCTCATCACTTAAGATCCCCTCGATTAGTTTACTAACCACTGAGTTTAAGCACACTGGTCGATAGTTTGATGGTACACTCCTATCCCACTTCTCAAAAATTGGCACCACATGAGCCGATCTCCAGTCATCTGGTACATAACCCTCAGCTAAAGATTTCTGACATATCAAGGCAATAACCAGCACTAACTCTTGTTCTAATTCTTTAATAAGTCTGGGATGAATTCCCTCTGGTCCTGCTGCCTTATTCACCTTCAAGGATCCTATTTTCTTAATTACTTTGTCCACAGTTATTCTTCCCTCAGCTTGAAAGCCATTCTCATCAGAATTAATACCATTCATATTTTGATCTCCCTTGGTGAAAGCATTACTAAAGTTATTACTAAATTCTTCAGTTAATGTTATGGGATCACAACATAACTCCTCCTTAATTAATAAGGGTCCTACTGATCTAGTCTGTCCCTTTTTATTATTTACATAAGCAAAAAAACTTTTTACATCATTCTTTGACATGCCCAATCTAAATTCAGCCTGTTTTTTAACTTTACGTATTTCCCTTTTCATTTGTCTCAGTGTTTGCTTATACTTATTTCTGCTAATAACTGTACCAGATTGCTTCCTTTTTTTAAAATAATGTTTTCTTTTTTTTTTGCCTAATCTAATGATTTTAATGTTCATCCAGAGTGGTTTATTTCCTCTATTATTGTAAACTTTCCTCTTTGGAATATAGCTGTCGACCATATTATTCAAGGTGCTAACAAACAGATCCCAAGCTTCTTGGGTAGTTAGATTTTTCATTATATTAACCCAATCATATTGTGCCAGTGTCTCCTTAATTTCCCCATAATTCCCTCTATTATAAAGAACCTGGGTTGTAATACCCTTAACTACCCTTTTAGTCGTATCAATATAAAAGGTAATAGAATCATGATCGCTTGTACCTATTGGTGGTCCATTTATTGCATGTTTTATTTAATCTGGAATATTTGACATTACCACATCCAATATAGTTTTAACCCTTGTAGCTTCCTGGACGTGCTGAGCAATACCAGTTGATGTCAACTCTTCTAGAATCCTAGCTGCCATTGTGTTATTATAATTCTACTATTCCAATTTAACTGTGGCATATTAAGATCTCCCATCAACACTATATCACATTCTTCAGATAGACTCACCATCCTATCCATGAAACATAATGTTTCATCCATGTTTGTTTCAGGTGGTCTATATAAGGTCAACATCTTAAAGTTTTTCCTTTGAATCCTAGCAAATCTATACTGATAAATTCAATACTACCATAATCATCACCCTAATTATTAATTTTAAATTCTATCCCTTCCTTAATAAAAAGAGCTACCCATCGTCCCCTTTTATTCACCCTATTTTTGTTTATAAGACTAAAGCCAAGGATGTACTGATTCCAGTTATCATCTGGATTCCACCAGGTTTCAACTACCCCAATAATTCCTATGTCTTCGCTTATACTTAATTCTTCCAATTCAGCCATTTTATCTTTTGTTAAACTTCTTGCATTAAAAAACAAAACCTTAGTTGCTTCTGTTTCCTTATTGCCTTTATTTCTAGTGTATGAATTCTTTTTTTCCCTTACTAACTTCATCCTCTGCTCAATTAGTTTAAACATTTATCTATTTCTTGATGCAGTCTTGTTCTCAACACTCTGCTACCCCTATAGTTTAAGTGAAGCCCATCTCTACTATATAAGTCTCCTCTATTATAAGAAGTCCCCCAATGTCATGCAAACAAAAAAACATTGCCTTTTGTCCATTTATTTAGCCATTCCTTTGCTAATGCTTTCCTCTTCATCTTATAAACTGTAGCCCTGGGCTCTAGTAAGATTTCCAATATTATAATCTCACAACCCTTGCCCCATCCTGGGACTTTGTACACTGTAGGGAATGATAGGGTGCAAAGCCACTGACATAAACAATATCATGAAGACATTCTATACTAAGCTCTACTCCTTCTCCTCCTCTTCCTCACCACTCTCGCCAGATCATATCTCCTTCTTCCTCAATCCCCTGCCACTCCCCTATTTACACTGGAGCAAATGTAATTTTTAGACAAATCTATACCAATGGAGGAAGTGGATTCGGCTATAAAGGACCTGAAGAAACATAAATCACCTGGCAGAGATGTCTTTCTGGTGGATTTTTATTAGGTATTTCATGATCAGTTTGTTCTCCTCCTCCACTGAGTTATCACCCATTCTATTACTACAGACTGTCTCCCCTATACACTTCAAGAGGCAGCAAACACAATCCTCCCCAAAAAAGGCAAGGACCCTATGTCCCCTGGCAGCTATTACCCCATCTCACTGATAAATGTGGATGCCAAGATCCTGGCAAAGGTCCTGGCCCACAGACTTGAAACCTTTCTCCAAGGGCTCATTCAGCCTTCTCAGGTGGAGTTTATGAGTGGTAGACTGAGTATGGACCATCTCAGAACCCTACTTGACCTTCAGTATGTGGCAAAATCCTGTTCCACCCCAGCAGTAGTTCTAACTATAGATTTTGATTAGGCCTTCAACAATGTCAAATGGACCTATTTATTTGCAACAATGAGGAAAATGGGGTTCACCCCCTATTTTATATCTGGGGTCCAAATTCTATATGCCTCTTCAGTTGCTAGAGTCTTCATTAATATCACCCTCTCCACACCCTTTCCCCTGTAGAAAGGCACCTGACAGGGTTGCCCGCTCTCACCACTCCTTTTCCTTATGGCCATCGAGCCCCTGATTATTGCCCTGAAACAGAACCCAAATGTGGATGGGTGCTTGCTGAACAACATGGAGTACAAATCCCTATCATACGCTGATGATTTGGTGCTTCTTATGTCTAAAGTGCCACAAGCCCTTGCTCCCCTTCAACAGACATTGTCTTCATTTTCTAAGGTATCTGTGTTGCATGTAAATCACTCCAAATCAGAAATCCTCCCTTTGAACAAGTGTGATCACACCCTCTTTCAAAATATGGAGTGGAAATGGTCTGCCACCAGAATTTTGCATCTGGAGATTCATATAACTCCATCCCTACCTGATGCTTGCTTGTAAGGCAAACTTTGCCCCCCTCATAAGGTCATTGGACACAGAAATAGTATCTTAGAAAGCTCTCCATCTCTCCTTCACTGGCAAGATTGCTACTCTGAAGATGTTGTTTGCCCCTAAAATCCTACATCTCACAGCCCACCTTTTTATTTGAATTCCAGATGAATGTAATTTATTTATTGAAAACTTCGGAGAATATCTTTAAGTACGGGTGCTCATTTACAAAGGTTCTACATCAAATACAGTCACAAAAAATATTTATAAGTGTAATAAGTAGTTCCAGAGGAAATGCAGTTGAGTCAGGCTTGAAGCACTTAAGACAGTTCAATTACGAACCGTTTTAAAAACATCCATACAGATTGTTGTATAAAAAGTCACAGGATATGTACAGAGAGAAATAAAATAAAACAGTTTAACAGTTACAGTTGCAATGGACTGCAAGGGCAGATCACAAAGATCTCTTAAACTGATTAATATTGGGGAGGTTCAGCAGAGTATCAGGCAGTTTGTTTATCCATTTAGTGACTGTGACAGAAAATGACCACTAGCTCAGCTGAGTGCACCAGAAAGGAGGCTTGAGGACATTCCTGGTCATATTTCTGGTACTGTATGGGTTGGAGAGGGCACAGAAAAAATTTATTAAAGTGGGGGGGGGGGTTAGGCCCAGGAGTGCCTTTTTTGGCTAGCAAACAGGTCTGGAGCTTTATTCTGCAGGGTAAATGTAGCCAGTTAGTGAGTGCGTAAAGGGTACAATTATGGGTGCAGTTATCTGCACCAAGTACAAAGTGGCACACTTTATTACAGATCAGCGTTACTTTGTTTAACCCCCTGTCACAGAGACAGCTGCATAGACAGAGAGGCCATAATCTGTAAGTGGCCGAATGCAACTGACTACAATAAAGCGTCAAGCATCCCCAGTGAGATTGTTCCAGTTACATTTCCAAACCCTTAACAAACTGAGGGGGAATTTGCTGTGGGAGGGTAAACCTCCCAGATTTAGTAGGGGTAAACTGCAGAAACACTGGCCGGATGGGGGGTAGGGCCTTCCTCACTTCTATATACATGTGATATGTCCAACTTGCTTAAGAGGGAGATTTGGGTCAAATTAGGAGGGAGATTGTTCTGCTAGTAGGGAGATGCCATAACATCATGAGTTTGTTCTTAAATGGTGTCAAAAAATAAGAAAAAAGACATTTAAAAACATTTAATATATTTCATTTTGTCAAAAATAAGCACTAAAAAGAATCAACAACTAGTTGTACAAAGTTATCACTTACATTGTTCATCGCTAATTTACTTTTTGTGTGTCTTTATCTGCCAAACAAACCATGAATGGATATTTTGGACAGAATTTTACTTAAGCAGAAGATTTTGTTTCCCGGGAGGGAGGGGGGAGGGAGTTCAATCAAAAAAACAGGAGTCTCCTGTGAAAAGAGGAAGATATCACATGTATGCTTTCGATATTACCACATGGCCTTTGTGTCAGCACAGGAAACAAAATGGTTTGCTTCAGATCTGTGTAATCTCCCACAGTGGGGATATATTGAAGCCCAACTCGCTAACTCCACATCCCCCTCTATTAACCTACACACTAACTCCCCTTCCTGTGTTTGGTGCCATCCCACATTCAGTGTCTCCCTAGTCTGCTGGAAAAAAGTAACCTAAGCCCTCAAGATCTATCCGGCTCTGCCTTAACTGGCACCGCTTTGGCACAGAGCTAAAATTAAAAATCAATAAACAACATATCCACTGGCCCTTATGGTAGCAAGCCAGAACACAAAGAGTGCAAGACATGTGTCTTCCTTAGCAACCCCTGCTCCTATCATTTTCTGAGCTTACCTTCAAATATAATATCCCCAAACAAGATTTTTGGCAGTATGTTCAGATTCATTCTGCAGTACATGCTTGGCTTTGAATCTCCCTGTGGTCTTCGCCTCAGCCAAACATTCCATAGGTACAGGCCTGGCTCAACCTGCTGTAATGCAAGGCAGATCATATATATATACGAATTGCTTAGGGATGCAAATCCATCTCTGATGGACTCCAATAAGGTGAAATGGGAATCTGAACTTAATATTACAATTCCTGATGCCACTTGGCACTCCTGCTGGTACAGAGCTTATGTGGCTTGTGCAGACATTAAAGCCCAACTCATACAATTGAAGTTGCTGCACTAGTGGTACAGAACTCTACAGGTCATTAAAACCCTGTGGGTGCACTCTTCTGATAGATGCTGGAGGTGCAGTGAACATTTAGGTTCACTTATCATATTATCTGGTCTTGTCCAAAGATCAGATCTTTTTGGAACCAAGTTATACAATTCTGCAAGGCCCTCCTACCCACCTAGATGATGCTCACCCCAGCTTTAATTCCTCTATGTCTGGCAACCAGTGGTATACCCACAAGACATCTTCCTACTAGGTGGGTCATAGCAGCAACACTAGAAGCTAAAAGACTCCTTCTGAGAAGGTAGAGAACACAGGATGTCCCCATGTTTATGGAATGGCAACAGGACATTACACAGCTCATGTCTTTAGAATGCATATCACACTATGCCATGGACAAAAGTTTGAAGTATTATGAAATATGGAACCCCTTTCTGCCAACACAGCACAGGAGGTTGCTTAATTTTTATTTCTTTTTATTTATTTAGTTTTTGTTGACCAGGTAAGTGCACTAGACAAATCCTGCCTATTTTCAGCCATGACCCGGGGGAGGGGGATACAAATGAATGCCAACTGACCTTGAACCAGATTAAGCTGTTGGTGGTATTTTTAGTGAATGAGGGAAATTTGGCCAGGACACCGGGGAAATTTCCCTACTCTTTTCGAAAGTGCCATGGGATCTTTAACATCCACATGAACTACCACCAGTCCAGGCAGATGGGACCTCGGTTTAACATCTCATCCGAAAGATGGCACCTCAGAAGTGCAGCACCCCTCTCATGCTGCACTACAGTGTCAGTACTGGGATATTAACCCAAGTGCCAGATGTGGGAACTGAACGCACAGCCCTCTGATCTCCCAGCCTCAGAGGTGAGTGTGCTACCTACTGAGCCACTGACACTGACACTGACAATTCATACAGAGTGCAGTGATATAGGTTGGAGCCATGGCTGATTCATAGATATAGACTCTTTATAATAATTTACAATATTCACAGTATAGCTTAGGTGAATGCCAGTTATGTATTTCATTGTTATATATTGTATTCCATAAGTACGTATATAAGTTCATGATGATTTATGAACTGACTTTGTACCTGTTTGCTCATTGTTGTGTTTGTTGTAAAGTTTGAAAAGTTCTGATAAAGAAATGAATGTTAAAACTACAGTGTAACAGGCAGAGAGATGAATGAAAATGAAACACAGAAAAGCATGGGAGAGACTTCCTGTGATGTCACCTGCTGGCATGCACTGAAGAAATGGAACTTCAAGACTACCTCCACCAAAATGCATCCAACAAATGTTCAAAACTCGGCAAACTACCTAGAACTTGTTAAAAGATTGATGGGACGTACTAACATGGGATTCTCAAAGGAAAACAAGCAAGAAGACAACCTGGCAGCTGACTGAGATGCCAAATAGCCTTCCCACTCGACTCCTCCACCCTGGCTTCAAATGCGAACTCCTCCCCTCATGGCAGAGAATGCTCAGCAGCACAAGAAGTTACAAATGCACAACTGTCAGTTGAACTCAAGGACTTCCATGCAGAAACGGCTCTAAATAAATGCTGGTGGTAGAAGTCCACTAGCTAAAGGGGAGAAAATGAAGAGCTGCAGACTGATTTAACTACATGATCAGATACAATGGCTAATCTTATGCTCCGTATGCATCATAAGCAGATGCAGCAGTGACAAAAGTGTATTGATCTGGAGAACAGAATACAGAGGAAAAACCTACAGATATATGAGCTCCCAGTAGGAGTTGAAGGGGCTCAGCTCTCAGAATTTATTGACAAGCTTATTCATAAAAAATCTGACATTCCTGATTTAGACCACCTTAACATTAAGAGACTTCACAGGTCTCTGGACCTCAAATCTTGCCCAACGGAACATCCGAGATCAGTTGCCAGACTAAGTAAAAAGTACTGTCAACAATTTGGAGAGAAAAAAAGAAATCTATTAGGAGGAGCACAGATTGTATTTCGACCAAGATTATGCTCCCCAGGTCTAAGCACAGACAGCATCTTATAGCCCCACATTAAAACCCTATGGCAGACTGGCCAAAAGCTCCAAACCCCTTCCCCTCCAAACTCTGGGTTCAGTATACTGAAGGTGTTATCATCTATCATATTGTGTCCAATGCCAAAGTCAGCCTGAGGATTTAATCTACCACAACCTCCTAGAACCCAGATCCTGCGACAGGGGAATCGAGGACGTTGTGAGTAAGCTGAGCCACTACAGAAATTAGCAGAGCAGTCAGACATGACTCAGACAGTAGCAGCAGCCAGAACCCAGGCATCCGATGTGATGCAGCATATCAAAGAACTATTGCAATACTTCCAGAGGTTAAATTAGACCAAACTGAACTTGAATATCTTTAATTTTCAGTTACAGGCTGAACGTGCTGACCAGTCAATATGAATATGTATCCCTTTTTATTCTGAGAATGGCCATGTGGTATATTCCTGTATCTGCCAGATGTATTAAATAACTCACCATTTTAAAGTGAGGTGAGTGAAACCAAATTTAGATGTTTACATAACTACAAAAGTATATTAACAAGTACACTTATGTCAAAGGATTTCAGAATGCGTATACATCCAAATTTGGTTTTACTCACCTCACTTTAAAAATAGTGATTATATTACTCACTCAGTAAAATCTTATCTGGAGCACTGCTGGCACTCGTTTCTTTGTGTAACCTGAAAACCTTTTGCATACAAGTGACCTCTTAGCAGTGGTGGCAATTGCACCTCAGTGTGTTGTCATGTGGCACATTTATTTGTGATATCATAAGTAACGGATGAGGAGGTCAAAACACCCTCATCTGTGAAAACATCATGGATAGCTTGGTAGTGTAAATGTAGTATAGTGTAAACCCTGGGAAGATGATTGAAAAATGCATTATTTGCTAACGTTTAGTAGCTGAATAAATTATACTTACAAAATAACATATTAAAGAAGATACCATGGGGCAGATACATAGAGTATGGCCCCATCTGGAGTACTGCATGCAGTATTGGATGCCACACCTTCACAAGGACATTAACCAAATTGAGGCAGTCTAGAGAAGGGCAACCAAAATGGTGCAGGGACTACATCAGAAGACATACGAAGACAGATTAACAGAGCTCAATATGTATACCCTTGAGCAAAGGAGGGAGAGAGGTGATATGATCGAGGCATTCAAACACCTTAAGGGCATTAACAAGGTGAAAGAGTCTAACATGTTTAAATATAAGAAAAATAGCAGGACAAGAGGTCACAGCATGAGATTAGAGGGGGCCGATTAAGGGGAATGAGGAAATTCTTTTCACAGAAAGGGTGGTGGATGCATGGAATGGCTACTACAAGAAGTGGTGGCTATGAATACAGTGCAGGGCTTCAAACAGGCATGGGATAGGCATAAGGGAGCAATACAAATGACTATGAATAGATAGGCCACTGACAGAGCAAAGGCCGATGGCACATTTATAAGGTAGAAAAAGAAATGGGCAGACTGGATGGGCCTTGCGGTCCTTATCTGCTGTCAACTTCTATGTTTCTATGTTTCTATGAGTATTTGCACATGTAATTTGGTTGCTACAGTCCATGGTAACACACCTTTTTTATGCCAAAAAAAGTCTGCACAGAATTACTAGGGCCTCAATATAATTTCCAAGAGATATACATTCTGGCACTGTCCCATGACACAGACACTTTTCAGCCAATTAAAGGGTTTTCAGATTTGCTGCTGCAACCAAATTGCAAGTGTAACTGTGTTGTATATCTAACCTCTGCTCTTTATCATTGACTAACATAATCTCTAGGATTAGGAGTAAACCATTGTTCATACGTTATTTCTGTCTATCCAAGCAAGGGATTTGAATGCTTACTGTAGCATCTCTGCACATACTGCATTTCTATGTTGGCCCAATAAATGGCATTACATTGTCCCATGGCAATAGTATTCAGTACCAATTCTAGCTTTGCCAACCTGGTGCACCACTGGTGAGCACTTTTCTAACTTGTTTTGCAGAAAGTGATAGCATCTGCCTCCTGTCATCATCTCATCAATGTTTGATGAGGTGGTGCCACCACTGTGGATTTTATTTTACTTTGTATCTAGTATTAAACTATTTAACTTATCGTATACTCAAGACATTTTTGTGTCTTTGCATCTTTCACCAGGGTTCTTCATTCAGGACTGTCAATTTCTTATACAGTTCACCCCACAGAAGGGTCTGCAGACATATGATGCTTTACACTTGTGTTTTGCTTCAGAATACCTACATATGCATTGGAGAGAGAGAGAGTGAATTACAAAAGACAAACAAATTGGAAATTATGTCTTATTGTGTTGTTTATGCAATCTATATATTGCCCTTTTTGTAAAGTCTTTTCTTCTCATGCAGGTTATGTTGTCTGTAACATGTCCATAATAGATACTGTAGGTAAGGAAGGTTTATACCAAGAGGATACATTATAAAATACTTTCCTGGTCTTTTGTCAGTGGTAGTAATGATGCCAGCTGATTGCTCAAAGTTGTTCTCTGTTGGCGATTAAGCAAATTGCCACTCAGTATGATATTAAAAAAACAGAAAATGGAATGAAAGAATAAAAGGCAAAATAAGAATGATTACTTCGGCATGTTTCATAGTTTCACAGTTTGGAATCAAGTTCAGAAGACTGAGGTCCACAAATGAACTTGCCACCATTCAATTTTAAATGGTGGAACAGAAGAATCTTTTTTCACCCATAAAGACATCTAAACTATTTTTAAAAACTGTCATACTTTCACTCTCTACCACATGTCTTGGCAATGTATTCCAGATGTTAACGACTCTCTGTGTAAACCACTGGCTTCTTTTGACAGTATTATTTCTTTCTCCCATAAGTCTTAGGTTATGTGACCCTGTGTCCTTATAATGAATTGTACTTTTGTTTAAACCAATCAGCTCAAACAGTTCTGGGTTATTGTGGGCTTTAAAGATCAGACACAATTCACCCCTCAAAAGTCTATATTCCATGTAGCATAACTGCAAATACTTTAATCTGTCATGGTATTGTAAACTTTTGACTTTCAAGATTTGTTTAGTGGCTTTTTTTGTACCCTTTCTAATCTATTTCTCCCCTGAACAGAATAAGGAGCACAAAAAGGTAGACAGTATTCCATATGAAGGCGAACAAGTGCTGAATATAGTGGAAGGATAACTGCAGAATCTCTGCTATTTATTGACCTCAAAATGCAGTGTATAATTTGGTTACATTTCCTAACAGTTTTATCCGTGTGGAAATCAAATTTTAAGTTATCGGTTATCCAAACCCCTAAGTCCTTTTCGTTAGTACTGACCTCAAGTTGAATATTATTAATACTGTATTGAAAAATTTGATTGTGAGTTCCAAGGTGCATAATTTTGCATTTTAGTTAATTAGGAAACAATTTGTGTTCTTGTGCCCAGTGAGCTAGATGGTTTAAACTATCTTGAAATGCTTTAGCTGTTTCAGCATTATAGACTATGCCACCCATTTTGCAGTCATCTGCATACTTGCAAGATCAAGTACCTGTAGGAACTTGCATGGAGGATAACAGAATGTTAAATAAAATAGGACCTAAAACTGAGCCCTGGGGTACTCCACTAGACACTTCTCCCCAGGAAGACATATAACCACGTATCGACACACATTGGGCCAGATATTCAAAAGGGTTGTGCCATGCGCAATAGGGATGCACCTGCACAAGTCCGAACTTTCTCCATTCTGTGATATGTAGTAGAAGGCAGTTGCACCATGGAAAACATGCTGAGCAACAGCGCAATGCAAATGAATGCATGCTGAACTGGAGGGGGAGGAACCATGCATAAACTGCACAGCCCGATATTCAGCCGGGCTGTGCAGAGTTGTGCAGGCGCAACCCCCAACCTGCGCCTGCACAACTTTGAACCAAAAAAAAAAGGCTCAAGTCGAGGACCACCCACAGGTGAGCTGCTGCATTACAGGGCACAACACAGCAGCTGCCACCTGTGGCTGGCCCCAACCCACTCCTGTGCCCCCCTGCAGCCTGATCGCAGACAGAAGACTGTAAATCCCCCACCAACCCCCACTGGCCCGATCGTGGGCAGCAATTGTCACCCCCAACACAGCCCTGGTGGTCCAGTGGACCGAATATCCCGATCGCGGGATGTCAGAAATAAACACCCCCAACATAGCCCGGTGGTCCAGTGGATAAATAAACACACACACACCCCTGAACATAGCCCTGGTGGCTAGTGTCCCCCACCCCACCCACCCACCCCAAGCCCCACCACCCCACTCCCCAGGCAGCCGCGGCAGGCAAGCAGCATCCCACCCACTGTCATTGCCGACTGACTGTTTGTAGGCTGCACGCCCATTGGTGCAGAGCAAGAGCCAATGTATGCAGCCCATACCGTATAAGACAGTCCAGATTTGTGAATGAATACATGACCCTATATAATTATAACATTTCTTTCTGTTATATGTTACTGTAGTAGCCAACTTAATTTCTACATCTTTTTTTGCCTTTCTTGATAGTTTTTTTCACGTCCTTAACAGTTTTCATGTATGCAACCTTATTGATATTAGTGGGATGTATTTTGGCCTTTTTATATAGTTTCTTTTTCTTTCTTAGAATTTTCTCAACTTTCCTGTTCCACCATGCAGGGACTCTATGCCTTTTTATATATGTTATCCTTTCTGGCCCCCAAGTGTTAATGCATATATTTAACTTATTATGCAATTTGTCCCAGATTTGCTCTATGTCAAGGTTATCTTACTCTTTCATCCAATCCCAATAACTTAGAACATTTTTAATACTGTGATAATCTGCTTTAAAAAAGTCCCTAAATTTGGTTATACCATTAATAGGTTTATTCCCAGTAATATGTAAATCAAATTGAATTATATTATGGTCACTACTACCAAGGGGTGGCAATACCTTAGGGCAGGAGAAACATAGGTTTGGATTTAAGAATATTAAATCCAGTATATACTCCATTCTTGTACCCTCGTGCACCACTTGTACCAGGTTGCCCTGGGAGGTTATGTCAATAAATTTATTTTCCAAACCACCCAAGCTGGTCAAATTTAACCAGCTGATAGATGGAAAACTAAAATCACCCATGAGTATGACATCATTTTTCAGGACCATTCTTTCGATTTCATTGAGGAAAATGTGTTTCTTCAATAGTCAAATTGGGGGAGTGGTAGCCAAAGCCAATAATTAATTCTGTAGGAGTAGCCGATAATTTAGTCCATATTATTTCATTTTCATTACCAGAAACTTGTTTTAACTCGATCTCATTAGGTTTCAAATGGTCCTTAAAATAAAATACTACTCCACTGCCCTTTTTATGTTTATGTGCTTCGTTAAGGAGAGTGTAACCTGGAATGGTAACCCCCATTCTTCCTCTGAAAGCCATGTTTCGGTAATATCACAAACATCAATATCATTGCTATACAAAAATAAAATACGCTTTTCTAGTTTGTTTTTTAAACTCTGGGCATTGGTTTGGAGTAATTTTAGGGGTCTGACATCTTCAATATTTGTAAACAGTTTTTTGTCACTAGTTAGTGATACAGGTACAGTGTTCACTTGTTTTTCACACCCTTTTAGAGAGGGAACCATGGTCCCTCTCACCCCCTCAGTTACTAGTTTAAATTTTTATTAATGCAATCAATTATACTTTTTCCTAGAGCTGCACTACCCTTTCTATTGAGGTGGAGCCCATCCCAACAGTACAAATCTGTTTTATATTCAAAGTTTCCCCAGTGAGTTAAACATTGAATGTTCTGCTTTAAGCACCGATTGTTAAGTAGTTTAATTTTATTGTTCAACTGGGGTGAAAATCTAGGCAGTGGGAGAATTTCTGATACAGCCACTTCTGCTCCCAAATCAATAATCTTGTTAGTGATGGCCACAAATTCTTGTATTTTTTGAATAGGATCATACAAAATATTGTTGACACCAGCAAGTATTATAACAATAGCATTTTTACTAGTGTCACAGAGAATGTCTATGACTACAGGTGTGATATCTGAGATTATGGCGCCTCTGAAACAGGACATGGTTCTATTAGCCTTATCCTGATTACAGACTGCCCTATCTAAATGTTTGACCATTGAATCTCCTAGTACAATTATCTCTTTTGTAGTTTGTGTCTGCTGTTGGTTACCTGCTTCTTGATATGATACATTAATTGCATCAATTCCTTCATGAGAAGGAGTTGCCTCCATCATATTTTTACATTCCAGTGACAGGGTCTCACATTGTGATGATAGAGCATTAACTATAGAAGTGTGTGTAGAGGTAGGAGGATGAGACTCTTGTTCATCAGAAGGCATATTAGTTAGATCTTCAAAACTATTCTCAGCATGTAAATAAGTTTCCTGCCCTTCTTCCTTTTTTTTACTGTTTTTTCCTTTTAACTGTGCACCATTCTTGATCTGGTGTATCAATATCCTGTTCATCTCTTGCACATTTTTTATTAACAAGGTTGGAATTGTTGGATGTGTTAAGATTCTTAGAAACAGGGGCGTGGCTAGTGAGTACCAATGGCAGACGCTTGCTAGGTTAGCTCCTAGGGACGCCGGTAGAAACATTGACTAAACAGCTATTATATGGTCTGTTAATATCTTGGAATGGACAATCCACACTGCTCTATCTCCATGGTGTCAGGAAAACAAAAAAATAAGCAAGCCAAACTCCCATTTAATGCACAAAATTCCGCTAGTTCAGATGCAGTCAGATCACCAACTAATAAGCAACGGGACTATGATGGGGAAGCCGCAGACGCCCAACAAGTCCACGATATGGATCCACTTCCTAAATCTCTTACCGGAGTCCCAGCTACACTTTTAACGATGCAACAGGAGATGAAGGCTGGGTTTGTTAACATAACTTCAAATTGACACACCTTCAGTCAGTTGTAACCACTCTCTCAGAGTCATTGGCTACACATGAGGGCCAGATTTCAGATTTGAAGTGACATGTGGGAGAATTAGAAGATTCCTATGCTGGAGTCTCCGCTGAATGAAATGGTCTATTTTCTATGCTCTCTGAGTTAAGAGAGTGCATCGATGACCAAGAAAATCGGTCCAGGAGATGAAATTTGCATAGTATAGGGCTTCCAGAGGGGAGTGAAGGCTGAAACCCCAGTCAGGGCCTAAATCAATGGTTGGTGATGCAGCTGGGCCTGCCCGAGGAATATTCCACTTTTGAGGTTGAATGTGTGCTTCAAGTTGTACCCCCACCGAAACAGGGTGATAGACCACGCCACTGCCTTATTAAATACCTGTGATATTCTGAAAAGGAAAGAATACTACAGAAGGTTAAGCAAGCAGGTCCTATCCAGTTCAGAAATACAAAGGTGCGTATCTACCCAGACTATAGCAGGGACTTTCAAAGCCGACAGCAATGCTTTAATGCTGTTAAAAGTTGGCTGCATCATCTTGGATGGTCATTCGCTTTTCTCTATCCGGCTAAACTAAGAGTGCACAGGCCTGGTCAAAGTGTTCATCTCTTTGATTGCCCTAAAGCTGCAGAGAAATTGCTTGCACAGGAGGAGTCCGGGGGAGATGGAGTGCCAGATACTTGATCACTCATGCCTAGAAATTGTTAAAAGTGAGTGCTGAAGTGGTATAACTTTTATTTTTTTCTCCCTGGGGCTCTTATGTCCTCTATGCATCTGATGGTTACCTTGTGATTGATGGCGAACTGGGGCTGGAGTCATGGGCCGGTGGCCCTGTTGCCTCATAGTTAGCACAGGGCATTAAATGATATGTGGTGTGGAACTATTGAACAGCACTATTTTCTCGACCTTGTCTAGGGACTCGGGTCTCAGCAGGAGTATGTGCAGCAGCATATCTGTAATGCTGCCCACATAGTGGGCCCTGTGATGACAAATCCCTTAAAATAGAGCTTTGTTAAACTGGAAATTATTTTTGCCCCAGAGGTATTGCTTTGAAAGCACCGATCGTACCTGGGTGTATGGGTACCAGTGGGGCAATTCCAAAAGGTTCAGTTGGAACACTACAACCCTATTGAGGTTGCTTCTGGGCTACAGTTTCGATCATACTGGTGCTCTGCGGTGGGCACTGAAAGGATCGCTATCATGATCGTCTGTATGTCCGTGACATTACATTTATTATTCATCACACTAGTTGTCTGTTCATACAAGTTTGGCTGAGTGGGGCTCGGTCCTAGTGTTAGCATTTCCAACTGTTCGTGAATAATTACTGCTGACATCATTGCACCTACTTGATGACTCTTTATCTTTATATGTTGTTCCAAGCTTAATTCATTGTCTTGTAGCTGTTTTAAGTTTCAGAGTTTATGTATCAGATGGTGTCCCACTGTTGTTTCATTTATGGCTGGCAAACTACAGTATTTCTGACCTGTTACTTGCAGTGGGAACTCTGGCAGTTACATTTCTGCCTGGGGGTGTTATCCACGTTGGATTTGTGGGGGTGGCATCTCAGGGTGTTTTCAGGGGGTGGGGGAGTATGATCAACAAGGAAAAAGGGGGAGTTCAAGGGGTAAAACGGTCTGTTTAAATTTCTGTGGTGCATTCGAGGGGGCTCCTTGAGGGTTTGTGCAGAATAGGTGCTGACTAAAGCTGTAAACAGGCACCGTTATGTGTGTAGCCTTTGAGTATGGTTAGCCCCCTGGAATAGTGTGAGATGCTGGATGTTTCAGGGATGTTTATTCCATGGTGGGGTGGGGGACAAGTTGGGGTTTAAATGGGATAAAATGAATACAAAGGTGCAGATAATTTTTGTGGAGGATATAGCTGTTGTTTACCTTTTAGGTAAATATGGCAGGAAATATTAACTGTGCGTCTTGGAATGTAAATGGGCTCAAGTCAATTCTGAAGCAGCAGAAGGTTATGGGGGAGATATGGAGGGTAAAATCGTGCATTGTTCTACTCCAAGAGACCCATTTTACACCTAGGGAGGAGCAAAAAACTACTAAGTTTATGAGGATACCTGGGTTTCTGCCACTTTCTCCTCCACAGTGCAAGGGGCTTCAATATGGATCCCTGGGGGGCTTCCAGTTCAGATTATTGAGCAGAAAGCAGATTCAGCTGGCAGATATTCACTGGCAAAAATTAATAGAATAGGGAAATGGGTATTTTTGGTGGGATCAGTGTATGCCCCAAACACTGACTGCCCAAATTTCTTTCATAAGCTCACATTAAATATGGCTGGCTGGGATGGTCCCTGGATTTTGTGTGGAGACTATAATTGTGTCATTGAAAGTGTGATGGATAGATCTGGTAGAGTCCCACTATCTAAGTAGCAAAATGCTAAGGCCCTTGGGAAGTTACAATGGGAATTAGGGCTGGTAGATGCATGGTGGCATGTTAATCTCACTGGGCGAGACTACAGTTTCTTCTCACATGCTCATCACACGTATGCTCAGCTTGACAGAATCTTAGTCTCAGGATCTTTATTGGTGGGATTTAAAGAAGCTAATTATCGTCCGATCCTTGTATCAGATCATGCGATCCATTGGGTCTCTTTTAAGGGGTTGGGTGTGTCAAAAATTTTGGGAGCCTGGAAATTGGACCCCCTCCTTTTAAAAGACCAGAAATATATTCAGTACATGACTCAATGCATACGGAAATACCTCCAGTTAAATATTAGTGGTGATACCTCTCATGGAATTAGATGGGAGGCACTTAAGGTTTATATTAGGGGCCAGACCATAGCCTATGCCTCCCATAAACATAAGGTGGAGATGCAGGACTTGATTGCTTTGAGGGCTAAAATAGAAGAGAGTGAAAACAGCCCACAAACAGAACCCTACAGCCACCCTTTACAACAATCTTCAAAAGCTGAAGTGGCAGTTTAATACCCTGTTGAGTGCTCAGTTGGAATGCTCCATTTTATTGACTAATGCTGGGGCCTATTTTTGATGGGGACAGGGCGGGGGAAACTATTGGCCAGGCAATTAAAGTGCAAAGAAACTGAACACACTGTGGGGCAGATACGTACAGGGTGGGGAACCTTAGTTCAGGGATCAGAGGAGATTGGGAAGGCCTTTGGTGAATTTTATTTACACTTTTATACCTCCGAGCACAATCCCTGTCAAAAAGAATATGATTCCTTCTTTCAGGGAATCCCCCTTGACATGTTCTCAGAGAGTGTGAGTAAAGAGTTAGACTGTCCTTTGACGAAACAGGAAATACTGATAGCTCTTAAGGCCTTGAAAAGTGCTAAAGCCCCTGGTCCAGATGGACTTCCAATTGACTTTTTTAAAATATTTCAGGCCCGTCTCATAGACCCTTTGTTTGATATGATTTTGGAAGGCTTAAGTAGAGGTGAGCTACCCCCATCCATGTGGTCTGCCATGATCACAGTGCTGCTGAAGCTTGGTAAAGACCCTACTAAATGTGCATCATATAGGCCAATCTCATTGCTTACGGATGACTACAAAATAGTGGCCAAAGCACTAGCTACTAGATTAGAGCCTGTCTTACCACATGTGATACATCAAGATCAATCTGGCTTTGTTAAAGGCAGATTAGGAAAACATAACATCAGACGCACATTGAATATTATCTATAAGTGGGGAAAAACCAAACGGACGCATGGTGCGACCATGGTAGCACTGGATGCTGAGAAGGCATTTAACCACATGGAATGGGGGTATCTGTTTGAAGCACTAAAAATAATGGGAATTGGCCCAGTCTTCTGTGCCTGGATAAAAGCACTTTATACTCACCCACAAGCTCAAATTCTGGTTAATGGTGCACTTACAGCCTCATTCTGTTTGGGTAGGGGCACCTAACAGGGTTTCCCATTGTCCCCCTCCTCTATGTCCTGTCTTTGGAGCCCTTAGCAGCAGCTCTGAGATCACACTCAAGTATCAGGGGATTTGTAGCAGTGGCAGACAGCATAAAATAGCAATGTATGCGGATGACCAGCTCCTATACCTGCAAAAACCTGCGCAAGATTTAACAGTGGTCCATGATCTTATGTGTTCCTTTGGACAACTTTCAGGACATCATGTTAACTGGGCCAAAAGTGAACTGATGCCGGCGAGTCTACAGAATAGTGCTCAACTGATTGCTAATCTGGGGGGGCTTACAAATGGTCTCTAGTATTAAATAGTTAGGTGTACAGATTTCAGTGTCCATGAATCAGTTGTATGCCTTGAATTTTATTCCCCTATTAGAGAAACTTATGGAGGATTGTGATTGTTGGACAGCCCTTCCCCTATCCATACTGGGTAGAGTGAGTGTGGTCAAGATGACCATATTACCAAGAATATTTTATTTATATCAGTCACTCCCGATTAAAATCCCTTTGAAGTATTTTAGACAAATAGATGTGCTTATAACTAAATTTGTCTGGAAAGGAGGAAGAGTTAAAATTAAACGTACTACTCTCCAATTCCCTCTCCGAGCAGATGGGGTATGTGCTTACCAAATTTTAAAATGTATTACTGGGTGGCACAGCTTGCTTATTTACCTTTGGGGGCAATAGATTCGAGCTGCACATGACTGGGGATAGAGGAAGATATATTAAAAGGGAATCTCAGGAATGACACTTTAGTAAGTGTGCTGACAGACCTGAAGGGGTGCCTAGTATCTAACCCTTTTATGAAAACCTCACTGCAAATATGGATGACAGCACATCAGAGTATTGGTTATAGGGGTATAAAATCCCCTAATTTGAGCCTGCTGAATATAATGCAGGAAAAAGCCCACCTTGCATCTACTGTAATAAAATGCTTATGGGCCTGGAGAAGGTTGGGCCTGGTAGCAGTTAGTCAACTACATGAGGAAGGTATTTTAAAAAGCTTCTGAACTTTATGTGATGAATGGAGAATACCCTCTGGTGATTTCTTTCTGTACTTAAGGGTGCGACATAAATGTGGCGAGTCTATCGCAATTATATGGATGGTCATAACCATCGCCCTTGGAGGAAGAGTTATTTAGGCCACAGCCTGGGCAGGGGCTTCTCTCAGTTTATTACCATACAATCCAGGGCCACCTTCAAAGTCAGTTAATGAATCATTGTAAGTATAAATGGAATGAAGACTTAATGGCGGCAATAGAAAAACTTACTTGGAAACATGCCTGTAATCATTTTGTGAACTGTTCCAAAAGCAATAAACTTCGCCAAATACAGCTTAATTTTCTGCATTGGGCGTACATGACTCCAGTGAAAATGCATGCCATGGATGCATCTAGATCCGAGCTGTGCCCCAAATGCCTAATTGCAAAAGCTGACTTCTTTCACCTAGCATTAACTTGTCCAAAAATGGCCCCCTTTTGGCATACAGTTCACAAGATCATGAGTGAAGTTCTGGGTTGTGCACCTTCTAGGTCCTGCTGGAGCTATTACTGGGCACAGACCCCCTCTCCTCAGTGCCTACATCCCAAAGACCTTTGTGGTCCTTGGCTCTTATAAATGCAAGGAGGACTATTGCCCAGCTGTGGTTATCACCAACCTCCCCCATCTGTGACAAGATGGGTGCAAATTCTTAGAGATTGCATTGCCCTTGAGAGAGCACAGTTCAACGCTCATGGACAGACTACCGAATTCCAACTTATTTGGAAACTGTTGCTTGATGCAATAGAGTCTGGAGTTTTTCCTGCATGATACCCTCTATAGCTTAATATATGACTAAACTATTTAAGCAACCCCCAGATTATTCATCAGCCCACCATTGGTATTGCTACTTTACCACCATACTAGATATGGAAACTTATGAACTCATGGCCATCCCTAGAATGTATTGCTTTAGATTGCTGTGGATGCCCTATTACAAATGGTCTTTATAGATAAGACAAACTGTATTTAACAAATTTAACAAATAAGACACTGTTTATTATAATAGATTTTCAGCTATCTCTCCACGTACCTCTGACTATACACAATATGTAACTGACATTGATGTACTGTATGTAGTGTATGAATCTTCTTGTAAGTGTATACATATATAGGATAGTGCATGGGGCACAGTTGATACAGGGCTATTCTTTCACCGAGTTGGCACTATGACGACGGATTACCTCGAGGTGCAGCTCGAGAGGTAATCATCGTCATGAAACCAAGCGGTGAAAGATGCCCGGTTGTCAACTGTTTCCCATCACCTTTCTTATAGTGTATGGTGGAACGCGTCGCTTTTTGGGGGAAAATCACTACAGCATGTTTCTGCTTCGAAACATTTTTACTGGGTTACTAGAAGGAAAGAAGAACTTTACATTTTGAACGTTTTCATGCTTGACATTTTAACTGTTTAAGAACTTTACATTTTGAATGTTTTAACGCTAAACATTGGTACTGCCGTCGACATTGCTGCTTTCGCTATGTGTCCTGTCTATGGAGTGAGCCCTAACTGTCAAATGCTGCTCGAGGACACAGTGTGACATTCGCAGTGCAGTAGAAAAAATAATTCTGATACACTGTGAACGTTACTAGTGTGTGACTACAAGGTTTCGACAACAATGGATTTCGATGGAGAACGACATTCCACCATACACTATATGTATAATAAGTACACTTTTTGTTTCCCAATAAAATATTTTGGAAAAAAAAAAGATTATTAGAAATAGCTAAGTCAGCTCCTTCAGTGTTATTAGGTGACCATTGTGTAAGCTCTGTGATAGAGGAGTTGGTATTACAATGCCTTTCATTAAATCTGGCTGCCATTTGTTGCTGACTGTTTTCAAGGCATATCAGCCTACTACTGATATGGGTGATTTCTCTTTCCAAGTCTTCATTGTATAAACATTTTGCACGTTTATATTCGTTAGGTAAAGTTTTATACTGAATTATACTATACATGTCACAGGTTTGGCATTTAATCCCCACATCCCCCTCAATGGTCATAAGAGTCTCTAACATTTTGATGAAATTCAAAGGAGCTGCCTCACAAGTAAACAGGCCTATTGCAGCACAATATGCGTATATAGCTTGGTTTTGTAACACAACAGATAGAAATTGGGCTAACCTACTTGGCTAGGTCTTTCGAGGTACCCCAATAAATATGCGAAACATGCACAGTGATGCGTGCATCTTTGCATGCATCTTCTCCTATGACACACGCTCACCCTGCCCGAGCTCACCCTGCTCTTTGCAGGGCTACCTTAAGTAGAAGCTCCAACCTAGAAGTGCTGCCGAAGGGTCACGGAGCTTGCGCTCCAAAACTGCCCAATAACACAGTAGATTTTAAAATGATATACCACCGAAATGGTTTAAAAACATAAACATTGATCAACACAAGGATGCTCACAGGAGTGAAGTACAAAAATTTACAGTGGTGTCCCTCTTCCCGTTTTGCTAAAGCGGGGCTCAAATATTCAACTCAAACAGTTCACACAAGCACAGGATTTATTGCAAAGCTAATAATGTGCAGAGCAGAGTCTCACACAAAAAATAATGTTATACTGCTGGCACTCGCTACAGGGCTAGCTTTAGTAGAAGCCCCAATACGGAACTGCTGCTGAAGGATCACGGAGCTTGCTCTCCAAAACTGCCCAGTAACACAGTAGATTTTAAAATGATACATGTCTCAGCATGTTTTGTACTCTGAGTAGCAGTAGTGCATGGACTGTAGAATAAATAGTATAGAATTTATGTCTGTGGGAGATACTCACACTTCGGTGTACCCTCACCTCACAACTCTGCAATTTTCATCCCCATGCTGCTATACACTGGGTTTTGTGCTTTAGAATACATACAGATGCATTGCAGAGAGTTATAAAAACTAGACAAATTGGAGATTATCTGTCTTCTTGTATTGTTTATGTGCTCTAAATGCTGCTGCCCTTTGTAAACTGCCTTTGCTGCTCATGCATATCATGCCAACAGTAGTGGGTCTGTAATAGATACTGTAGGTATGGAAGGTTGGTAGTAAAAGGCTAAAGTGTAAATACTGTTTTGATTCTCTTGTTTGTTGCAGTGTGTGTGTGTGTGTGTGTGTGTGTGTGTGTGTGGTGGGCTTGATGATAAACCTGGGACCTGCGGGTTTCCTTTGAAGATAAAATTGGCTTTGAAACATGGGACTATCCAAGACAAATAGTACAAAACTCTTTTGAAGGTGCTTTCTCACGCATCATACTGTTACATGTTGGACATTACGGCAGATGTCTGGTGTTTATCTCAATGTTTATGACTGATACAGCTTTGCAAAGCCTCATTTTTTTAAATCATGACACCCCAGTAGCACATCACAGCCTGTGACACTGAAATAGCTTGCACTAAAAACAATATAAGCACTTTTGTATAGTGTCCTGTCAAAAAATTCAGGACGAGTTTTCATGGCTGACATATGTACTGGCTGCAGGAGTACCAAGTACAGTAATGTTGGCTCATCTGTAATCCAGTTATGCCACCATTGAAATGGATGCTGTTAAGCTATTTTAGGCCTAAAACAGAACAGAAATTCAAATTAATATATGACACATATAATGCTTTTGTTTGTTCTTTTTAGACAAGCTGTTTTTAAATAATGATACTCATGACAAAAAACAAAACTATGCTATAGCATTGTTTCCAACTCATTAAGAAACCAGTGGCAGGAATCCAGCCTTCTGATGGGCTTGTTTATGTGTACTTACCACGCAGTGACCACAGAAGCTGCAAGTGTGTGTCCTGAAGCTGATTGAAGCAGATGAACATGTGAAGGGTTGGAGGTAATGTTTTTATAATGTGTGAAGATGGAAAATACAGTGGTTAGAATCCATCAGTTCTAACCCTGCATGCTCCTTTCCTGCTTACTTTAACACTTGTTCTGCTGTCGTGAGCACATCACTCAGCTGTTTTATTCTTTTGCCTGTGCTATTTTACTCCCCTTATCCACTGACATTTTGTGAAAGAATGGAGCATTTGTTATACAGGTTCACTAGTCATTTGTGGCTTCCAGATGGGCAGGGACAGAAAGAATCACTACTGTCAGAGCTTGGTAACATACTGCACCAGACAAACATGACTACCATGATGCATCAGGAGACTAATGGTGCTCTTTATTCCAAAAATAAAGAAAAAGCAGCAGTATCCAGGACCACCCCCAACTAACATCCAACATTTTGCACCAGATTTGTGCTTACTTTTGGATAGGAAGAGTGAGTTATCAAGTGAGAGTGTTGCAATGATATAGAGGGAAGGGTTCCTTATAGCAACTCTGCACTTCAGCGTGTGCTTTCATAAATGAGATGTTGAGGCTTACAGTTTGCTAGAGAATACATTTTTTATTCATTTTCAATGTTCCTTTCCAAGATTTCCAACACATTTTAGTAGTCCATCTAAAAGGCCTGTATAGAAAACATTTGAAAACATTTGCCTTTCCCATGTTAACCTCACAGTGCCTTTGTTTATGCCATCATAGTGCTCACTGTGACAACAGACTGTGATGTCACAAACAGCAGTTGTGTGGTTAGCAGGGGAGACCCAGATACTTCTTGAAAGACTCAGCGAAATTATTGCATTATCTACAATATTTAGCAGATCTAGAGCAGGGAAAAGTAAAAAAAAATAACTAGAAAACAAGAAAGTTAAAACATAATTTGCATAAATCTAGTGTTTTAAGCTTTTTTATTATAATAGAGATTCGCTCTTTAAATCAAACAGAATTATTTAACATCAGTGTCAGATATAATAACAACTAATGCACAGGCATGCAGAATGGGGGTCGAAATCCATTCTCTGTATTCCACTAATGTAATGCAAACACTCAAACTATGCTTCCAGCTATGTTCCCCGACTCACCAAAGCAATGAATGCCACTCCCTTGCACAGCTGTAAGTGGAGTCTATTTTTTTAAATATTTTTAAAAACATTATTTGGTAACAATAGACAGACCACCTTGCTGAATGTCATGGTTATTCGTTCTCCTTATCCTGATGCTACTGCAAAGCACTGTCACTTTGCTGCCATCTATTACTGACCACACTATACCATACATTTGTATTTATATGTCATCTTTCATGCTGCCAACTTCTGCAATCAACACACAACTCAGTGTTGAACTGTCATCAATGTGCAGTCAGCTCTTCGGTGAACCACCGCAGTCATTCTACGCTAGCACACTACACAGCAGTTTATTTATTTAGTTAGTTTTTATTTAGCAGGGAGGTGCACTAGACAAAACATTTGCCTATTTCAGGCACTACCTGGGAGACTGCAATAGTGCAGATGGACACGATAATGCAGAAGAATACAGAGAGTCAATACAATTGCCTAAAAGTAATACAGAGAACTAAACCAAAACAAAATAAAATATGACAGGTGGTAAACATGATGCAAGGTACACGGCAAGGTGCAACAATAAAGTACAAGTAACAAGTACAGGGACAGGTTTCATACATTTAACGTTGACAATCAGCAATACACACAAGTGCAATAATTCAGAGAAATTCCCACTGACCCTATGTTTTCCATTCTGTGTGCCTGATATGAACTGACTAATACTGTAACAGGGGAATCTGTCGGCTGATATGTTAAACTTAGAACATTTGGCCAGGATTCTGGGGAGATTCCTCTACTCTTTTCAATAAGTGCCATGGGAACTTTAACTCTCACCTGAACAATGTCCAGAACAGGCACATGGACCTCAGTTAAAAGTCTCCTCTGCAGATGGAACCTCACCTCATGAGACCATAGTGTCATACTAACACCATGTCGGGGAATCTGCTGGTTTCTTACAACCAAGGTGCTCTCTGCAGAGCTACTACTAACACTGCTTACTGTAGTACCTGGTGTTTGTTGGCAGTATCCCGGCCAACAAAAGGCCAGGCTTGACTGTACTCAGCCTCTGAGATACGATGGATCAGGATCTGTCATAGCAAGCCTGCAAGCCATGTAATGTCACCAGATTAACTTAAACTGCCGTATTGTTCTGCATGGTAATTAATTGATAAATGTCTATTTATTTTTAAATTAAAAAAAAACTGCAATTTATCTTCACTATATTATATAAATGTTAATACAGTTTGGGGGTGGGAGTGGGAATCATTTGTGAATGTTTGTTTATGAAGGGGTGGGTCTGGGGTGATCACCTAAGATTATAAAATAGGTCAGAGAAATCCTTTACTGTCTGGTGAGTCCTGTAGCATGATTAGGTCAGTTTAAATGTATTTTCCTTTTAATGTTTGGTCTATTTTTCGCCATTTATATAGTGCAATAACACACTCCAGGCTGTATGGCTATACTATACAAGTGTCAGTAGGCCCACTTGGTAGCACATCCGCCTCTGGGCCAGAAGGTCATGGGCAAGACCACTCACTGATTTTCATTTTTTAACCGGAGATCCTGGTAAAATTCCAGAATTTGGGCTGTTCGAACACTAGTAAAAAAATAATTAATAGAATGTGGCATTTTATACCAGATCAATGAATCTACAAAAATTTTATTTTTCTATAAATTGCTTCCTATACTATTTTCAATTTGCTTTACATGCTTTGCGGTATATTAAGCCTTCTTTTATTCTGTTTATTTATACACATACTAAAACACTGACAGTAGAATCCTGGTAAAATCTAGAAATTAGACCAGCAACCCCTGGTGCAATCCCAGAGTTTCAAATCTTGAAAATGAAATTTCATGAATTCAATCATTGTAAATCAGTGGACTTGGTTATGGGTTCTAGTCCCACACCAGGACTGGGGCTCATAAACCAAAAACTGGCACTCCAGTGCTGTACTGTGTGTGTGTGTGTGTGTGTGTGTGTGTGTGTGCGCGCGTGTGTGGCGGGGGGAACATTCTTTGGATGAGGTGTTAAACTGGGGTGCCTTTTGCCCATCTCTGATGATGTCCCACTGGGTATCTAAGTGGTGGAAGTAAAAGAAACAAAGGCACTTTCTGTAAGAGTACAGGATTTTCCCCAGAGTCTTAGACAACCATGTCTCTTCCCCAAAACTGGTTCAATCAGGTGTGCATGGCTGTGTGTGGGTGTTGATGAGTGGAATGCCTGCCACTGCACATATACAGTCACTTGACTACCAGTTTCTCATTGCTTGAGAAGTGCTTTAGGATACAATGTGTATGGAAATTGCTATATAAATGTAAATTATTCTTCATAATAACCACACTTCCTAGATGATTTAAGGCAGGAGGTGAACAAGCCATTGCCACATGTCAGATGCATTTATGACTCACGACTTCAACCACTCAAGAACTGCTGCTGTTGCACATGAGAATACCGATACTGGAAGGCATTATTGTTATTAGTAAATGAATGTTGTACATACAGGTAAAAAAATTATTGCTGGAAATGTTTCCAGACTGAGAGTTAACCTTACCACTTGGAATGGTTCTTAGCCAATCAGATTTGAGGAAATGCCTTATCCATTTGATTAATAAGCAATAATGCAAGATAGGATCTTCTATATCATGAGATGTTGTCACACCTTGGGTGAGTTACAGGAGGAAAGGATGAACGCCTTCAACCACCAAAAATCATACACATAAATCATAGGAACCCAGGAACAGAATATAGGACCGGGGGGGTACTGACAGTCACTAAGCAGGAAAGGGGCCTTGGGGTCATCATGTCTGATTACCTCAAAGTGGTAGGGCAGTGTGGCAAAGCAGTGGGTAGGGCCTGTTGGATGCTGGGATATACAGGAGAGGTATCTCCAGCAGAAGGAGGGAGGTATTGCTCACTGTTATGGAGGCCACACCTTAGAAAGGACATAGAGAGGGTAGAGGCATTCCAGAGGAGGGTAGCTAAAATGGTGCAGGGGTAGCATCAAAAGCCATATGAAGAGAAACTGAGGGATCTCAACATGTAGACCCTGGAAGAGAGGAGAGTAAAAGGGGACAGGATAGAGACCTACAAGGACCTCGAGGGGCGAACAGGTTGCAGGAGGGGAGTCTCTGTCAAATGAGAAAAAGCACCAGGACCAGAGGGCATAAGATGAAGTTGGAGGGCGGAAGTTTAACAGGGATTTGAGGAGAGGAAGTACAAATTCACTGACAGAGGAGGTAGATGCCTGGAAGAGACTGTCAGTGAAAGTGGTGGAGATAAAAACAGTAGGGCCTTCAAGTATGTGTCGGATAATCACAGGGAATATTACTAACTAGGCAGGGAGGGTCACACAAAACAAGTTAGCATCTGCAGAGACAGATTAGGCAGGCACTACCCGGGCAGACTGGATGGGTTAAGCAGTCCATTTCTGCTGACAAGTTCTATTTTTCCAAAGAAGTAGCCATATCCCATGTACCACATACTGGAGTGTATTGTTGGGTTGAATAAAATGCCCCTAAGGTACTGGGATAGGGCTGGTATTAGTATTCAGTTCACACCCTGATCATATACTGATACATCAGTTTTCAGGATTTCTCCCAGCCATGTTATGATGTAGCATAATAATTGCACACCCTGTTTTGCGTTTTGGGTACATAATCTACCCCTGATCCTTCTATCACCTCAGTGCTAGATTCGAATATAGGGGTTCAAAAATGGGGGCTTGCTATTTGTTTTGCCAAGAAAATCTTTGCATTAAAAATAATCATTTTAGAAAATAACACAACTACTGTGTATTCACTGAGGATTCAAATGCTACTCCTGGTTAAACAACTAAAAAAAATCTGTTTTTGTGGAAAAATGTATTTTTTTTTTTGTGCTTAATGGGTGTCTGTGTGTCTGTATGCTGGGGGAAGGGGCGATGACCCTGGACCCAGTTTTTCTAAAGTGCACATTACCGGTGTACAAAAAGTGAACGACAGGGCATTTGCACTGAGCCCAGGCATTTGAGCTGAGCCCAGAGTAGGGCCCTGCATAGCTCTCTGCTACCCGTTCCTTTTCCGACACTCGTCCTGTAAAATTAAGGAACCGGCGTTGCTGGGTCCAAGTGCAGTAATCACTGCTGCTCTGATCTTATGTACCGATGGCTGCTGAGGGCACGTGGACAGCTCCCCTACCATGTTCCGCTAAGGTGTTGGGGGGAGGGGGGACCACTAGAGGGTGTAGTTATGAAGGATGTAGCAACATCTTATGTAGGAGACCAAGGTACTATCGGGGAGAAAGTCTCTTTGTCATTTATTTTATTTAAAGACACAAGTACCTCAAGAGAACTGGCTCCAGAATCCACAGTTACCAAAATCTGAACATTGAAATTTATACAATGAACTTTCTAGTTAGAAAAAAAGCAAACCAACAAATGCTGCTGATTTCCAGTTGTTGGAACACTTCATAGCTTGGCAATAGCTAACACCAGATCCCATTATAACAGAGGAGTTTGTGACAAAGTGGATTGACTTGTCAGAAATTCTGTTTTCTTCAGTCAGACAGCACAAGTTGCTGTGGAGCTGGTCTTACAGAATTTTTTAAGGTGCAAATGGTTTTCCGACAAAGCAGTTTTTGGATGAGTGGGAAAAAGACATTCAGACATAAGTTAATTTCCTTTTGAAAACGCAATTGAAGTTTTATTTTATTAGGTTTTACTGTGTGTGTGTGCATAAGGCACCTATTTCTAAATGTTATTAATTGGGCTGCACATTACTTGAAACTGTAGCTTTTTTATTACCAGTATTCAATAATGATATAAAGGTCACAAAGGGAGTGGAGTGCAAACTCATTAAGTTCTGTTACAGGTTTCCTCTATGCCTATGAAAATCCATTGTAAAAAGTGTGTATTTATCAAGAAATTTCAGTGCATCATTATGTTACTAAGCGAGCGGTAGACTAATATCTCCATTCTCTCAAGCAAGGTTACATATTTGGAGCTGCCACACAGGAACCGCTCACACTGCTCATCTGGTCTGTTATCAACCGGGTTAAGTAGCGTGCATATCTATTTTGAAGAATTAAAATAGCTCCACATGTTTAATCAGCTTTTTTTCAGTCAGGTTAGTATTAGAGCAGGAGAGGGGTGCTGCACTTCTGAGGTGCAGTCTTTCGGATGAGACGTTAAACCGAGGTCCCATCTGCCTGGATTGGTGGTAGTTCAGGTGGATGTTAAAGATCCCATGGCACTTATCGAAAAGAGTAGGGGAATTTCCCCGGTGTCCTGGCTACATTTCCCTCATTCACTAAAAATACCACCAACAGCTTAATCTGGTTCAAGGTCAGTTGGCATTCATCTGTATCCCCCTTCCCCGGGTCGTGCCTGAAAATAGGCAGGATTTGTCTAGTGCACTTACCCGGTCAACACAAACTAAATAAATAAATAAAAACACGAACAAAACAGCAGATCTATCTTATAGTGTTTATTGGATCATGAGGTACACTAATTGGCTGCACTATTTCTTGATTGAATGGCAAATCCAGAATGCAAAAGTCTCACAGTGTTCTAAAGTCCACATTAATAATGTCTTTCTTTTATGCAGTACCTGAACACATTGCTGATACTGCGGGCAATACCTCCTTGATAAGGCTGCATAGTAATATAATGCGTTCTCTTATCAGATGTATTAATGGGTTGTAGTTTATATATATATATATATATATATATATATATATATATATATATATATATCAAATTAAACGGTTTGGGATTAAAGAAAAACATATTGTTGGCAGGATGCAGTTTATGATAATGCCGAGGAAAACTAAAGGACAATAAATTATATAAATAACCAGGTAGATATTAAATTGAGATAATATGGAAACTATATGGAACATTTTTAGATCCAAGTGTTGTCCCTTATTTTCTCACAAAATTTTTAAACCATTATGTTTTCCCGTGATAGTATCACAGTAACAGTAATGCCCTGACATCGGCGAGTATGTATAAGAGTACACTGAGATTTTAAAGGAAAGTAGCTATAATAGATTTATCAAAACCAAATCGGGAAACTAACTATTCTCAGTATGGTATTAATTCTGATATTTTTTAATTCGGTGGCACGACCCAGTGCATGCAACATCATATAAGATTCAGGTTTCCCTCCCCAATAAAAATTCGGAAGTCCACTGAATCAAGAAGGAAACAACTTGAGGGGGAAAAAAGTTTAATATGGTCTGTAGTTTGCATAAACAAACATATCAATGTGCCAATTTTCTTTCCGGTATTTTATTCCTGAAGTTATATGTGTTTTTGAATTTTTAAACTTCTTTATTAAGTATTTAAATACATCCAGGACTGTCACAATAATTCCTTAACATAAATAGTTAAAGTATTACTTATCGAAATTTAAAGAAGTTCCTTCTCCGTTGCCACAGATAAAACTAAATATTTTTGTATAGCGCTTTGCCGTTTGCAAGCAGAAAAGTGTGAGAGGATAGACAGATAGATAGATATTATAAACACAGGTCTGCTGGATATATATATATATATATATATATATATATATATATATATATAATATTCGTTGATAACCGGGGAGCTTTGAGTTGGTTAAATGACTTGCTCAGAGTCACACAGTGTACAAGTGGAGGTGGTCAGAATCAAACCCAGGTCTCCTGGATGTATTAAGCCCATTCACAGCCTGTTACTCCAACTTTTAGGCTATACTGCAGGCGGCAGTAATTATTTATTAACCTGAGTAATTAGTTACAAAACTAATCATAAAAGCGGTTTTAAAAATGCCTGCATGAAAGAGAAATACGCTGACGAATCTAATGTGTTCAGACATATATTACTGCTAAAAAGAACCTGTTATTTTTGTTCTTGCTGACTGACAAATCTTGATGCTTTAAGCTCATGAAGGTAATTTAGTCCCTGTCCCACCACACCCTCTCAAACCTCCGAGACAGTTTGTTTTGGAAACTGTCTTTTGGGTTTCCCAAATACATAACTGAAGACGTGATGCGACTCCACTACCCCAGCGTG
This sequence comes from Neoceratodus forsteri, assembly GCA_016271365.2. Lineage (NCBI taxonomy): Eukaryota > Metazoa > Chordata > Ceratodontiformes > Ceratodontidae > Neoceratodus > Neoceratodus forsteri. The sequence goes on along the minus strand of CM057456.1, from coordinate 156,870,193 downwards.
CAGAACGATCACCAGAACTTCTGGCAGACAAATACCTCTTTAAATCTGCCTCCAGTGCTACACCCCACCCCCCGGGATCATCCTATTTTTTTTTGGTTTTGTTCTATGCTTGTAGGTAATCCAGGTGCTGGTTCAGAAGGAATATGCACAGCACAGGACCCCTATGCTACCTGCTGAAGACTAACAAACGTTGGTAAAAATGATCATCGCCGGCGGGAAGAAATCAAACAGCGCCTTGCCAATGAACCACTGCAAATGGGTATTGGATTTCACAGCAGACCACACTTTCTTCCCACTCCCTGTGAGCTGCAATCAATGCACTGATGAAACTTAGATAGGGGAGATGCTGCACGATACAGGACTGTGCTGACCTGTGTATTCTTATACAGCATGAGATTAAAAAAAGGAAAGAAAAAAAAACCAAAAACTTAAGAGTATGAACTAGTGCCAGCTCTATAGACTGCACCCATGTGGGTGCATCACTTGAAACGTGTTTGGTGTATTTATATTTTGAAACAAATCAAAGGACACTGCTCTATAATCAGAGTGCTTCAAAGAAAGCAAGGCTGTGTGTGTGTGTGGGGGGGGGGGGGCATTCACGGTATTATACTATTTTTGTTGACACTTTTGACTATTAAAAGGGGTTGTCAGTTGTATCCGGTCTTGAAAGTAATCCAAGCATTGTACTGATTGGTGTACTGTAAAATGAGTCGGTTATACTGCTCGGCCCATATGTTATGCTTACTTACATGGATATCAAAGTGTACGTTTCTGAGTCAATCAATTCATATTGTTCATTAACATTTTTTTATATACAGTGGTACTCATAGAAAAGATTCTCATTACTGAGGTATACCTAGGTATTCTGAGGCAGAATTAGGCAGGATCACATTACAGTCAATGCAAATTATCTCAGTGGTACAGATAAACTAACATGACATGCATACACAGATACACTAAGGCACACAGTGATATACACACAGATACAGTGACAGGCTCACAGACACCCTAATGCACATAGCCAGACACAACACCAACAGTGATACTGGTACAGATACAGGTACACATTCTCTTGTTACCACGGAAACCTCTCGATCCCATAACTGCCTTGTTTGTGTATGATTGCTCATACACAATCTTTTGTAGTGTATGGGCAATCTACTTTCGCTCATTTCTCAAAAAACCCCCCCACTGAAAAGTACCTTCATGGCATGGTTGGTTCAAGCATCTCTTGCCTCCACATTGTGCATGCCTGAATGCATTCAATCTTGTTGTGCTGCGCTAGTAACATACGTGGTGCAGCACAGCAACGTTGTGATGCAATGAGTGCAGCACAACAATGCTGTTCTGAGCATGGATTTCCATACTCAACAGCATTCTACTATACACCATATACACACTGTGACATGCACACACACAGACATACATGCAAATACTACAGGACTTTGTAGACAGGCACACTACCACAGACACTCACACTCATACTCATACTCATACTCACACTCATACTCACACTGATACTCATACTCACACACACACACTTAGCATGCACTCCCATACACAAAGCAAGGCAATTTATTTGTTAGTTGTCCATCTGAAGCTCTGGGCACCATGCTGAACAGTAGCTTAAACCTTAAAACAGAATACAATAAAATGGTCAGGGAATATATAGCAACAGAAAAAGCATAGTCCCAAATCTTTTTCAAGCAGTTCCAAAGGCCAAATCAATCTGATGTTTTTTTAACATGTCCTTAAAGGGGCACTGTCAACCTTTTTTTGCATCATATTATTTTTAGGTAAAATCCCACATTTTATGATTGCTTACTTCCTCTAAAATTCATTGATGTTTCTGGTTGTTTTGTCTGCCTCCTTTCTTAGAACAGAAATGCATGGTAATGTATAGCTATGTATGTCCAGCTTTGTTTCGTTTCATATCATTGAACCACTCTCAGTGTACACTTCCTGAACATTAGAAACACCCACAGATAGCGCAGCCACTTGAGAAACAATAGTCTCCTCTACTCCCACTGCATAATGAGTGGTTAGATTGTGTTGGGGGTGTTCCTAAGTCCAGGAAAGATGCAGTGGGAGTTGGTCAAGAAATGTAAACAAACATATTTTGGTATGGTAACACCAGTACGGTTGGCAGTCAGTTTTTCACTTTTTAAAAGAAAAGAGGGATCAGAATCAAACTATCAGCTGCATCAACAGTCTCTAAAGAATGTGAACAATCATAAAATGTGTCTTTTGAACTAGGGACACTTTGAGGCCAGGTTGACAGTGTCCCTTTACAACACTCTGATGATGGGGCCCCTCTAATAAAGGCAGGAAGCAAGTTCCACAGGATTGGAGCAGCAACGCTAAAAGCTCTGTCTCCTGATGATTATAATCAGGAACTTGGAACCACAAGGAGCCCGACCTCAGAGGAGTGAAGGGGTGGAGGGGGATGTATTTGGTCAGAAGGCCTCTCAGTTGGCCAGGGCCCAGATCATGCAGGGCTTTGTAAATTAACAAACTTATCTTGATACTGATGCACCAAAGCACTGGCAACCAATGCAGGTCCACAGCACCGGTGTGATATGCCCAGACCAAGTGGTACCTGCAATCAGCTGCACTGCTGAGTTCTACATAAGCGGCAAGTGGCACACCAGCCCTGCAGATAACCCTAGGTAGAAAGCATTGCAGTAACCCAGTCAGGGGGAGACAAATGTGTGCACTAAAGTTTTCAGGTCAGAGGGCACCAGATACACAAAAATTCAGATGATATTGTGCAGATGCTAAAAATCACTGGGGACAACAGGTGACACTTGATGTTCTTATGTCAATTCACCGTCCAGAATGATGCCCAGATATCTTACCTTATCTGCAGTTTGTAGTGTAGTGCTGTTTAACAATGGCAACAAGGCACTATCACTAATCACTGCTGCCCACAGCTTGCCTGGTTTAGTCAGTAACACCTCTGTCTTTGATGGGTCCAGTCTGAGTCAGGTCATGGCCATCCAGTCCTGGATTATAGCAAGACACTCATCGAATACAGCTAATGTGCTTACCCTGTCAGGTGCACATGCCAGGTAGATTTGGGTGTCATCTGCATAACAATGAAAACCCAGACCATACCACCTGATGATCTCCCCCCATGGCAGCATATACATGACAAATAACATGGGGGACACTATCAAACCCTGAGGCACTCCACTGCAGAAGGCTGCAGCCTTTGAGATGTGACTGCCTAACTCTACCTGCTGCACCCTGCTGGACAAGTATGACTCATACACCACAACACTGAACCAGAGAGTCCTATATAGTGCCTCACATGAGAAAACAGCACCTCATGATCCACCATGCCAAATGCCAAGGAGAGATCCAGCAGTATTAAGATGGAATAATGACCACTGTCTCGCACCAGGAGAAGATCACTGAACACCATAACTAGTGTGGTTTCCATGCTTTACAGATGTCTGGACACAGACTGAAATGGCTCAAAGATCTAATAACATTCCAAATAGTCCTGTAACTGAGTCACTACTACCTTCTCAATTACCTTCTCTAGGAATGGGAAGTTTGAGACAGGCCTGTAATTTACCAGATCCTCAGGGTCAATTGATGACTTTTTCAGCAGGTGTTTCACCACCACCCTCTTCAGCTGAGTGGAGAAAACACCCTCCCAAAATAAACACCTAATTATTTCAGTGATTATTGGAACTTGAGTCACCCAGAAGCTTGAAAGGAAACTGGTGGACCTCAGGTCTGATATATAGCACACAGGGTACAGCACCAAACCACTTTAGAGACCTCTTCCATCAGGACTGTCCCAAACTCCACCCATAGTGACAATGCTTAAGTCCCTCACCTCCTAAATACTGCTGGCCCATGACAGGCCACCTGAAGAGATACCAGCTCTGATGGAGGACACCTTGCTGAGGAAGAATTGATTGCACTCATCACCTTGTTCTGCAGTAAAGACTCTTCCTCTCTGAAGACAATGTGGCTTTAACAATCTGTCTATGATGTTGAAGAGAGCCAGTTGATTTTTCCCTTCAGAAATCACATGTGACAGGAACGCTGTCTGTTTTAGTATAATTGCCCACTGATTTTCACCATAGTGAGCACTCAGTGTCAATTCATCCACCTCACACCTGAATCTCTGCCAGGAATGCTCCAACCTCCACCCCATAGTGTTCAACCAGATAAAGTCATCATTGAATGACAGCGACCTAGGGTAGGCCGTCAATGGTAACCAGACAGTCAAAGGCTGCCACAAGAGCTTTTCTGCTGTTTTTTGCTACTGTAATAATAAAAGAACTAAAAGGTATCTATAAATGAGACACCACTCATCTTGTATATATTTTTGTGCTGAACAAATTTCGTGCTCACATTACTGTGCTACCATTTTTCATTTTAAAGTTATTCACATTTGCTTGTAGCAAAAAGTGAAAACAAATTGAATTTTCTGCTGTTTTCTTGCTAATTATAAAGAAACTAAAAGGTATCTGTAAATGAAGCACCACTCATTTGTAGATATTTTTGTGCTGGACAAATTTGTGCTCACAGTACCATGCTATCTGTGGTGAGCTAGCCAACTGCCAGTCATCATTTGCAGATATAATTCTGTTATATATTCTGTAAAACGCCAGTATAATATCCAGTTGGGACATTCTTTGGGAGAACTGCTTTGCTTGAATTAAATGCCTGTTACAAGCTGTACTTTTTACTACTGCTGCTAATTGAGTGCCTGCTTTTACTCTGGGTTTGAATGAACTGCACCTGAAACTCTGTCATTCTGCATGAGGGGGTCAGTGATTGAATGAACTAGGGGCTCCAGCACTATAAAACCTCGCGCCAATCATTGGCGTGAGCGCCGTGACGCGAGCAACGTGAGTGGAGTGAGCGCCACTCGGTAGAGAAATTGTTTTAACTTGTTTGGCAGTAAGAAGCTTAATTATGGGGTCTGTTTTGTATATATGTTTGGGGGGGTTGGTTTGTATGGGGATTAATAATCATGAGTACCTTTGAAGATAAAGAAGTTAGAGGTGATATGATGAAGTTATCAGGTATGTATTTTATGGGAAATGTTCGATTTAATTGTGAAGATGGATTCGTTTGGAGAAGGAATCACTTTACAAATGAATCTCAATATTATCAAAAGAGCTCTTGTGTTATTATGGGTTAAAAGTAACAGGAAGTACAAATATGTTATGTTTAATGCTGTTAATTCAAAGTGGGGATATTGAGTTAAATTCAGGCCCTAATTATAAAAAAATTAAGCAGCTTTCGGTGGTTCATGAGAACGTTAGATGCATAGTCCATAAAATGGATGAGTATAGGGTATGGGCAACTAAAACTGAGTATGATTTATTAGCAGTATCAGAAACATGGTTACATACAGGTATAATGCAGGAAGAAATTCAGCTTTCAGGATTTTCTATAGAACGTGCAGATAGAGGTAAAAGGGGAGGGGGTGATGTTTATTAAGAATACTCTTGGCCCCTATAAAGTACTGTTAAGTATGAACAAGGAAGGAATTGACTATCTTATTATTGAATTAATTACGATAAAATTAGTGGTAGGAGTGTTTTATGCACCCCCTAAAACAAAAAGTAAAACATTTGATGTACTAGCAGAGTTAATTTTAGAAAAAATAAAGGACAAACAAGTAGTTTTAACAGGGTACTTTAATGCAGATTGGTTTCAGACTAGAGGGAGGAAATTGGAGAGTAGTTTTTCAATTCTGGGTTTGCACCAAATAATACAAAAATCTACAAGAAATATAAAAAATGGAACTTACAGTTCTCTTTTAGATTTATTTTTTGCATCCCAGGACATAGTAAAAACCTGGGAAGTATTACCTTTAAATGTGGGGGATCATAATCCTATTACTTGTACTATTGAGTTACAACAGTGCATTACTCAACAATCAACTATTTATTGGAGCAGAGATTTTAAAGGGTTTAATGAGCAACCCTTTGTAAATCATCTAGGGCAAATCCATTGGGATAGAATTTATTTGATACCAGACATAGAACTGGCTATTCAAGAGTTTAATGACATGTTTTTGAATGTAATACAGTACCATGCCCCATTAATAAGAAAAATTAAAAGGAATAAAGAAGCCCCATGGATCACTGATAAGATAAAAAAATATTTAAGGATTAGAGATAGGATATGGAAAAAGGCGAGAAAAACAAAGAAAGAAGAAGATTGGAATACCTTCAGGTTTTAGAGGAATAAGTGTAAAAATATAATTAAAAACATAAAGAATAAATATTATCAGAATAATAGCAGTGTCAGTGGCTCAGTAGGTAGCACACTCGTCTCTGAGGCCGGGAGATCAGAGAGCTGTGGGTTCAGTTCCCACATCTGGCACTTGGGTTAATATCCCAGTACTGACACTGTAGTGCAGCATTAGAGGGGTGCTGCACTTCTGAGGTGCTGTCTTTCGGATGAGATGTTAAACCGAGGTCCCATCTGCCTGGATTGGTGGTAGTTTAGGTGGATGTTAAAGATCCCACGGCACTTATCGAAAATAGTAGGGGAATGTCCCCGGTGTCCTGGCCAAAGTTCCCTCATTCATTAAAAAAAAAAAAAATACCACCAACAGCTTAATCTGGTTCAGTTTCAGTTGCTTACCATCTGTACCCCCCCCCGGTCGCCCCTGAAAAAGGGACTTCTAGGCCCAGTGGGCTTACCGGGTTAACAAAATTCAACAAACAAACAAAATAAATAATTCCTCTGACTCCAAGCAGTTTTGGAAGCTTATAACAGAGCTGAAATCCCCAAATAAAGACTCCATAAGTCCTACTTTGGTACAAGATGGAAAACTAGTTACTGATACAAAGGTTATAGCAAATATTTTTAATACGCATTTTTTGGAATTACCGGATCTAAAGTTGCCAGATATAATGTGAATGGAATGGATTTCTCTACTGTATCAGATATGCTGGTAGCCCATACAGGAATATTTAAGTCTGAAATTTTAAAAGAGAGGGATACACTGAAAGAGCTAAAAAAATTTAAATAAAAGTAAATCTGGAGGTATTGATGGGATTGAGGCCCAATATTTAAAATTGGGAGCACATGTAATAGCCCCTATTGTGACTTATTTGTTCAATTGGAGTTTGAGTACTTCTACTGTTCCTGAAATTTGGAAGATGGGGAAAATTATTCCCATTTATAAGTCTGGGGATCAAACTATTCCTTCAAATTATAGGCCAATAGCCCTTTTGCCAATTTTATCTAAAATCTTGGAATGTAAAGTCTATGAACAGGTAAATAATTATTTAGATATAAATACTGTAATAGTAGATGAACAACATGGTTTTAGAAAGGGGGGATCCACAAACACTGCCCTGTTGGAATTTAATGACCTGGTTGCTACGTCTATGAATCAAGGAAAGTACACCGGGGCGGTGTTTGTGGATCTCAGTAAGGCTTTTGACTTAGTTCAATATGATTTGCTTTTGACTAGGTTAAGAGCCATATGGATTGAGGGCCAAATATTAAAATGGCTTGAGTCATATTTGACAAATAGATATTAATGTGTTCAATGTGGTACAATGATGTCGGCCCCTGGGAAACTAGAGAGAGGTGTTCCCCAGGGCTCTATTTTGGGCCCATTATTATTTAATATTTATGTTAATAATTTGGTTCATGAAATTAAACATAGTGAGGTGAGACTGTACGCAGACGATACTGTTTTAGTGGCATCTGCTGACAGTCTCACAGGTATGATGGATTCGCTTCAAAGTGATTTGTTAAAAATACAAAAATGGTTCAGTAAATCTGGTCTTCTTTTGAATGCTAAAAAAACACAAATTATGTTGTTTTCGATTGGTTCATATAGAGGAAAAGAGCCCTAACCACAATTACATTTACAAGATGGTACAAAGATTGAAAATGTATTAACATACAGATACTTAGGGTTTCAAGTAGATGTTAGAATGACATATGTAAATCATATATCAGTTCAGGTAAAGAAAGTAAATAAAGATTAGGGGCCCTTAGAGAGTTGCAGGGAGCTTTACCTTTGTTGGCAAAGGCTAGATTGGCAAAACAGATGCTGTTACCCATATTGGAGTATGGTTCTATAATTTACATGAATTTGACTAAAACTGCTTTAAATTTGGTTAATCAAATATATTATAGGATAGGTAAATTTGCTACGGAAGTATTAAAATGAGCATCATTGTATAATTTATAATAAGTTAAATTGGCTTCAACCTGAAGCAAAAGAAACTATCTGGCTTATTATATGTCATAAGATAATTCACAAAAAGTATAACCATCCTTTGTAAAAGCAATTAAAAAGAAAGATAAATAATGTAATCATATATAAAGACTAGGAATCCATTAAGCAATATCCCAATGTATAGAAGCTTTAATAGACTAGGGACAGTATGCTCCAGAATAGAGTAGCATTAAGTTGGAATGGTTTGACTGAATCACAGAAAACAAATTTAGATTTTTTTAAATTAAAAAATGAATTAATAGTTTGTATTTTTTATGTATGTGTTTTAAATAATGTATGTATGTAGAGTGCGATTATGTTTGTTTGTATTAGTTTTGTTTGTATTAGTTATGTTAAATGTCAATTGTTAATTGGTAATTGTATTAGAATCTACATGCAGGACTTAGTTGTAAACAGGATTTTGTCCTAACAAATGAATTTCCTGTGAAAAAATAAACTTTTAATCAATCAGTCAATCATATATATATTTTTTATGTGATTTTATGCATGTGTACATGCCACAAGAATGTCAGTGTTAATGTAAAGGACACATGGAGAGATAGATTGGATTTCTTTTACAAATGTTTGACCTTAGGCCAGCCCGGTGGTGCTGAGGGTTGAGGCGCTGGTTGCCACACCTCACTCCATGCCAGCGGCCGGGTTTAGGAATGAGCCAGGGTCATCAGGGATTGGCAGGGGAGGAGACGGATTGAGCGTCTGTTGGACTGCTCTCCATCTATGGGGAGGGGGTATCATGCCTCAGTGCCTTAGCAGCCTCTAGTGATGGCTGGGGGCACTACAGGGCACTGGCAGACAATTGGAGGGACTGGCAGTGGTTGGTGCTGGGGAGGAGTGCATGTGGTATCGCGCACTCCTGTCCATTGGCGTCATTGCACCCCACGCGCAAGGGGAGAATAAGGGAAAATTGGGCTCTAGTCATGGTGGCATGATGGCCATCTTCATTGGGGATTGCTCGGGCAAAAGGAACGTGGCACCGGATCTGGTCTGGGAGGATGAGTGTCGGGGACTCGCCACCTCCCTACCGTGGGGGGTAATCCACAGGAGTACTGCACAGACCAAGCCGAGGGATCCTCAAGATGGTGGCTGGATTCCCTGGAGGTAGCCTGGACATGACAAGGTAGGCAGACTGGTTGCCCAGTGGAGAAAAAGTATAGTAAAAAAAAAAAGTTTGACCTTCCTCTGACCTGAGGGGCAGTTGCTTGCCAGGAAGCTAAAGTTGCATTTCCAGGTTCCATAACAGAAATATGCCAAAATCCATTTACCTGTCATAAAACATGCACTTCAGAGGCAGGATGCTCCAAGTCCAGGAAACTGTTATGGTATGTTGCATCTTATGAGGTGAGAGGACCAGGAATATCCTTTCTGACAGACCTGTGTGAATTCTCTTACAGATTTCAATTGTATTCCCAGTAAGACAGAAGAGAAGGCCCCTTTGGGATTAGACAGAACTTTTCCTTCAGGCTTCCTCCAGCTATATAAGGAATTGAATAAGGGTCATTCTCTCTCTCATTTTTTTTGCTGAGCATCTACAAGGGACACTCTTCTCCTGACAAAACAAGAAGCAAGACTGCCAGTACAAAGGAAACTGAATCTTTCATTTACTTTCTTTAGAATTCAATTCACTACAGACTTAAGGTAGACTTTAGATAACTGTTATAGTGTATTTTTCATGTATATTTTCCACTTTTATTTCTGTTATTCTGTGACCAAATTAGTGCATCTTTTAGTTGTAATTGTATGATTTTTATTTAAGTATTTTAGTAAAAACATTTGTTTTTAAGAAAACTGCCTGAGCAAGATTTCTAAATTGTGTGTGAGTTGTGAGACAGTTATAAATAATCTGTGACAAGCTGTTAATGCTAAGAGGTGCCTCCACAAGCAACCAATCGAGCAAGGGTCTGTAAGGGATATCTGGTTAGAGATAGGGAGAACACCAAAGACTCAAAGAAAAGTCTGTAGGGATTTTGAACCAGGTTGTTGCATGTCCTGTTGAAGAAGATGAAATCAGGAGCACAGTACTACCCCGAAGAGAGTGTGATGCCTGGATCTTCCCCATTTGTGTAACAACCAAGAAGGATTCATATTTGGCTACAAAACTTGAGACTGGAATTATGCCTTTGTTCATAGTTTAGAGGGATGCCCTGGGTCCTCGTGGCGGGTGTTCAGTCATGACCTTGGCGAGCATTCTAAAAGGACACGAGGAGGGTATCTCTGTCCACCCATCATGGATAGCTCTTAGGGGTGAGCACTGTGAGCTCAGTGTACTTGACCCTCAGGAGTGGGTTTGTGACACTATCATTTTTCATTTTAAAATTATTCACATTTGTTTGTTTTGCTAATTATAAAAAAAGGTAGCTATACGTGAAACACCACTCATTTTGTACATATTTTTGTGTTGAACAACTTTTGTGTTCACAGTACCATGTTATCATTTTTTGTTTTAAAGTTACTCGCATTTGAATACAACTGAGGGAATGAGCCAATCAGGACCTACTGTAGTAATTTTTCAATCAATCAATCAATCAGTTTTATTTATAAAAAGGCACCTTTCTGAAACCAAGGAGCCTGTACAATAAATACATAAAATAAAATAAATTATTACAAAAAAAATATGATTCAACAGATAACAATATAATAGCAACATAATAAAGCAAAAACAGAACCTCAATCAGCAAAGGCCAGGCTAAAAAAATAAGTTTTTAAAGCAGTTTTAAAACTCTGGATGGTTAGGCAATCTCGAACCCAAAGAGGCAGAGAGTGCCACAGGGACGGAGCAGCAAAGCTAAATGCCCTCGCTCCTGATGTTTGCAAACATACCCTGGGAACCTTTAGCAATTCCCCATCAGAGGATCTGAGAGGACAGAGGGGATGGTAGGGATAAAGGAGATCTTTCAGGTAACTCGGTCCCTGTTTGTGTAGGGCCTTATAAGGTAACAAAGCAACCTTAAAGGTGATCTGCCACTGTATCAGCAGCCAGTGCAGACAGCGGAGCACAGGCATTATATGGCTGGTTCTTGATGCACCAGTCAAAAGCCTCGCTGCTGCGTTCTACACCAGCTGCAAGCGGTGGATATCAACCCCTGACAGCCTTAGGTAAAGGGCATTGCAGTAGTCAAGGCGGGAGAAAACGAAGGCATGAACCAACATTGGAAGATCATTGGGATGAACCAGATGTTTCACCCGGGCGATATTTCTCAGATGGTAAAAAGAAGTTTTAACAACTGCTGATACCTGTGACTTCAGGATCAAACAGACATCAAACATAACACCCAGGTTCCGCACCTTGTCAGAGGTAGCTAGCTGGACACCTCCAAGCCATAAACCCGAAGGTGAACCTGCCAACATACCCGCATCGCGATGACCCAGGTTCACAACCAACACCTCGTTTTTTTCAGGGTTCAACCTTAGCCAGCTCACATTCATCCAGGCCTGAATTTCAGTCAGACAGTTGTTGAGCACCGAGACAGCATCGTCTTGTTCAGGGACAAAAGACATATATTTCTGAGTATCATCTGCATAGCAGTGAAAACTCAAGCCATAACATCTAATAATCACTCCCAATGGCAGCATATACACTGCAAACAACATGGGCACTAAAATGGATCCCTGCGGGACCCCACAGGGCAGGGAGAATGGAGCTGAGGTAGAAACCCCTGACACCACTCTCTGAGTCCTACCCATGAGGTAAGATCGAAACCATCTGAGGACTACCCCCGAAAGTCCACAGATAAGCCGCAGGTGATTCAACAGCACACCATGGTCCACAGTATCCAATGCTGCAGAGATCAAGAAGGACCAAGATGGAACAGGCCCTTCGATCTCTCGGTATCAAGAGGTCATTTAGTACCCAAACAAGAGCCGTCTCAGTACTATGTCTCTTCCTGAAACCGGACTGGAAAGAATCATAGATACTGTGGCTGGTCAAATGGTCTTCCAGCTGTAAAGCCACCACCTTCTCAATAACCTTTCCCAAAAAGGGAAGGTTAGAGACCGGCCTGTAGTTTGCTAGACAGTCGGGATCCAAGGAGGGCTTTTTAAGAAGAGACCAAACTACAGCCTCCTTAAGGGAATTTGGAAAAATTCCCCTCTCCAGGGATAACCAGACTATCTCACCAAGGACTGGGCTGATAACATCAATGCAGCCAACAAGCAAACGTGTGGGGCCCAGATCCAAACTACAGTTGGTAGGACGTAAAGTCTGGATAACCATCACAACATCATTGATTGTAGGCTAGCCAAAGTTGCACCATTCAAACCGGGAGTCCGCATCTCCTGCCGACCACTGCTACTCCCCAGAGAAAGGGTCAGGCGGATAGTGGACCTGATCGTGGCAACCTTATCCGTGAAGAATTGAGCAAACTCCTCACACTGCTCTTGTGAAAAAGCATTTCTGGGCTGAAGACAGAGTGGATTGCACAGTCTGTCCACAGTCCGGAAAAGCTGAGCTGGTTGATTCTGCGCGGCACCAATTTCCCTGAACAGGAATTCTGCCTTCTTATGGGAAATTGTTGATTGATAGACCAAATAATGGTCCATCAAACTAAGTCAGTCACACACCAAGCCAGACCTTTGTCATTGCCTCTCTAGCCTTCGTTCAACTCTCCTCAACTCCCTCAAGTCCTCATCAAACCATGGAGACCTAGGGCAAAGGGTGAGTGGACGAACACGAACAGATGCAATGGAATCCAGGGCCTCTGTCACTGCCTTATTATAGGCAAGTACTAGATCCCCTGGATCCATGCATTCCCTTGGCATGCCCAATAGGTCCAGCACCGCCATCAGACCATCTGGGGATACACCCCTCAAGGTGCGGTACTGGACCATCTCCATAGGGGCAGGCCTCTTGGGGGGGCCTCAAAACTGAAGCTGATGGTATGATGGTCCGACCACCTGACTGGTTCCACCACCCAGTCGGATATCTCCATCCCCAGGAGAAACACCAAGTCCAATGAATGACCACCAATGTGGGTCGAGGAGGAAACAACCTGTGTGAGGCCCAGTGAGCTCATTAACAGGAGAAAGTTCTGTCCAAACTGTGAGAGTTCATCGTTGGCCCAAACATTGAAATCCCCAAGGATCAGCCATCTATGGGGTCCTAATGTTAGGTCAGCAATGAAGTCCGCAACTTCCTGCAGGAAAACATTCCCATCTCCTGGTGGACGGTAGATGAGAAGAATCCTGCACCCCACACCCTCACCCATGATACATTCAAAGAAGTTGGTTGCTCCCACTGGAATTTCCCTCAGGTTCAGTTCTGATTTAAAACACAGGGCCACACCCCACCCCTACGATCAATCCTCGGGCGGTTTATCACCGAGTAACTGGGTGGAACCGCTGAAGCCAAAATTGGGCCAGCATTTCCATCCAACTAGGTCTCGGTGATGCAAGCCAGGTCAGTTGAATGAACAAGATCCCCAATTATGGCAGTCTTGTTTTTAATAGACCTGGCATTGCATAACACCATCCAAGTTCGATGAGCAGCTGGGGCAGACTGAGTTTCCTGTCTGCAGTAAGCAGAACCCTTGGGTATGGGAACCAGACAGGGAGAACCCCTTTCCTGGACCCATTTTGCCCCAGGGCATCTCCTGGTCCCCACGATCCCAATCCGCCCACTCCTTTCCATTCCCCCAACAGGCCGAGTCCCTGCCCTAACCCTCCTAGCTATTCCCAATCCCCTACACCATCTATACACCTCTGGAGATAAAGGGGGCAATAAAAAGGGTGAAGATCCCTCAGCCTGGAGGGGGAATAATGCCTAACTGTCGACCCTGGCCAACACATTTTCCTAAAAATAAATAACCCAAACCAAATAATATATATAACCATATAAACAACACAACCTATAACAAATACCACCCCCCAACCCCAAAAATAAAGCAAACTATTTAAAACAGGGTGCAACAGCTTCAAAGCAGCAGAAAAATAGTCCAGATCCAAAATTTATCTCTATCTAGGGAGCTCTCACCTTCCCAGAAGATAAATTATATTTCCCAAACAATACCTGTCACATTTGTTAGGGAAAGAACATTAAATAATGTAAGACTTTGACACTCTCACTGTCCAAGTCTAAACTTTAGGCACTGTCACTGCCCATAACAATAGTAGTACTCTGGCCAAAACAGTAAGGAATTGAGGGAAAAAGTCAAACCAGATTATAGTCCAATTATCCAGTTCAGATCCAACTAGGCTTTCTGGGTCTCCAAAGCGATTCAGACGAGGAACCTTCAACCTTCTAAGAGTCCAAATATAGTCATTGTTCCAAAACTGGGCTCACAGTATTCCACCACAATCCTCCTCCCTCCCCAATCACCAGCAACTCCACTCCTGAGCTCTCCTTATTTGGACCTAGAGTGGTAATATGTTTTGATATTTTCACTGTATGTCCCCAGGAAGCAAATATATCACTGTCTGCCCTGAAATATACTCACAGGTATGGCATAAATATATTTATAACATGTGTAGCTACCCAGGAAATGCATAAATCCACATTATCGGCACACCCTGTTGTGTGTTATATGATATATATATATATATATATATATATATATATATATGAATGGTACTGCTGTGCAAATTGCTGGAGGATTCTCATGTGACAGAAAGGTGTTCAGAGCCCCTACTCCTGCCCCTGAACCCTGATCACAATTATAATAAATGTTTTTCTCTGTTATTACATAATAAATGTAAGTCCCTGGTGCTAGTGGTCCCTCTCCCTCATCTAATCTCCAATCTGAATAAGAATTAATCTAATGCCCTTGTGCTAATGGTTCCCTTACCTCTCCTCACCCCAATCATAGTTAGAATTAATGTAATGCCCTTGTGCTAGTGGTCCCCTGCCTCTCCTCACCCCAATCACAGTAAGAACTATGTAATGCCCTTGTGCTAGTGGTCTTTCCTCCCACACCTGATCCACATTTGCAAGATAGACTATCTCCCTGGTGTTCAGTAATCCCTTTCTCCTCCCAGTAGCCTCCTGCCCCCTCCTTCCAATGCCACCCCCCCTCAAATAGCAGCCAGCACTACCCTATGCTCACCTCCCTGTCTGGCCACTGTCTGCCCTGCACATGTCTGGCAGTGTTATATAAAGCTGCATATCAATACAGGACTTTATTTACCTAGTTTTTGTTGACTGGGAAAAGAGGGCTAGACAATTCTGCCTATTTTCAGCCTCGTTCCAGGGAAGGGGGGAGATACCATTGGAAGCCAACTGAAATTGAACTATGTTAAGCATTTGGTGATATTTTTAGGGAATGGGGGAAATTTGGCCAGGACATTAGGGAAATTCCCCTACTCTTTTTCGAGATGTACCAAGGGATCTTTAACAGCCACCTGAACAACCACCAGAACAGGCATATGGGACCTTGGTTTAACATCTCATCTGAAAGATAGCACCTCAGGAGTGCAGCCTCCCCCTCGTGAATGATGCACTACTGTTTATTGTATTGTTTATAATTTTGTACAACATTATACTTTGTATCAATTTTTATATTCTCCATGTAATTTTATTATTGTATTGCTTTATTGATGAAAGCAGATATTTATGTAAATGGACACTTATTGACCACAGACATTCATGTGAAATGAATAGGCACAGAGTGGGAGAAACACTTTTGAAAAAGGAGCCCTGGTGTTCAAAAACAGCTGGAAATACTGAAGAAAACCTGGGGATAGCAATATTAAAAGGAACACACCATTCATTTATTTGATTGATTGATTTCAGAAGTTTTACCAAGAAAGGATTCTGGGCCTGAGCTCATTTCCAGATATGTCCTGGAGGAGGGGAAGGGAACAGTACATGGCAATAATATAATTATTCAATTAATTATTCTTTTATATTTATTTTAATTATTTGTATTACTGACCTGTTGAAGGGAGTTAACTCGTCAAAGCTAGTCTCAAAGACAGTTTTGTTAGTCCAGTAAAACTTATTACTTGCAACATATTTATTTGTTTGTTTTTTTACCTTCATTATTTAAAATTGTAAACATATGCTAAAGCAGATTCAAAACAAGAAAACATGGATACTTACAAGGCAGAAGAAAAAGAGTGATCTAAAATGGATCAAAAGGGTATAGGTTTAAAATTTTCAAAATTCTCTAGCAGTTATAGGTTGGGTATGTAATATAGAAACACATATTGTGAATGAGGGAAGTCATAAACACTCAGTGATGGGGTGGTACTGCACATGTGCACATTTCTTAGCTTTAAACTCTGATTTTTATTTATATATTTTATTGATAATTGGGAGTAGTATATTGAAATGTTTGATCCCGCAAGGGCAAAAGGTTGGTGGCAGCAGCAGTACAAGCAAGTTCAATATCACATTTACTAATTGTAAGAAGTTTAAGAATGTTCAGTAGTAATAAAATCCCTTAACTCTTTATTTAATGTCTTGTGATTTGATATGTTTCTTGCTCTCTTATACTACAGTATGTTAGCAATTTTTGGGGAAATACCAAACACATTCATGATAAGCTAACGTATACCTCTCTGCTAAAAAGGCATTTTACAGAAGCAGTCTTTGTTACTTATCAAAATATGTCATCATATACTTTTTGAAATAATATATTTCTGGCATAATTAGCTTCATCATCAGTATGTTAATATTCCTCTCTGATGTTTTTCAAACAACTTTTATTCATCATTTTATAATTAATGACTCAAGTTATTAAAGATGGCTGCCACTACCAATTTTAGAAAACATCCCTTCCACTGAGGTTATTTTTTGATGTAACATGCTGGATTCATACTGTGGGTGTATGATGAGGGTGCCAGCACATATTTCTGATGGTAAACAGCACAGCAGCACATTAATATGAATAATTTATTCATAATGGGCATGGCCAGAAAGCAGTTACATTTAAACACTTCAGAACCCCATATCCCAGTTCTAGAATGAAGTATAATGAAAAGAAATATGGCTATATTGATGTTTTCCACAGAAATCCAATACAATATTGCTTAAAACTGTTTAATGACATTTTTGTGCAAATGAATACTGCTTCTTTATTGGTGAAATACCACATTTTTAAATAAATTATTTTTATTGTGTGTTCAGAGTATTTTTCCATTTAATATCTTGATGTTTCAGTATAGTTGCCACCCTGTTACATTATACTTGGTACAATATGAGCTTTGTATCCTCACGAGTGCCAAAAGCACAAGTGAGAATGTACAACTCACTCTGCAGGACTGAGAATATTTTTCATATCCCACGATCTGCACATCATGTGTGTGATTTATACCATGGGGGTGAGAGCTTTAGGAAAATTTTTCTGTTTCTGTGTTTTCTGCTCATTGTGAGTATGAGAGTGAGTGTGCCAGAGTGTGATTGTGTGTGTGTGTGTGTGTGTGTGTGTGTGTGAGAGATTCTGAATGGATTGGGAGTCAGAAACACAATGGGACAAAGGTGAGTGTGGTTTGCACATTTAATTCAGTAAGTTGTAGGTTTCAGTGAGAAAGAGAAACTGTTGCAAGTAGCACTGAGAAAGAGAGACTGCTTTGTGAAGGAGTTTCATTTAGAATTCAGGTTATTTTGAAGTTGAGATCCACAGAGTAATGGGCTAGGAGTGTTAGAACTACAATGGGACACAGGTGAGAGTGTTTTGCAAGGCTAATTGAGTAAGTTGCAGCTTCAGTGAGAAAGAGAAACTGTTTTCTGAAGCAGTTTCATTTAGAATGCAAGCTGTAGTGAAGATATCCTCACTCTGGTGACATCAGCAGAGTGTGGATACATGGCATTTATCCTCACTCTGGCTGATGTCATCAGGATTTATCCTCACTGCAGTGGAAATAACACAGGATATTCTACTGAGAAAGCTCTCACCCCCATGGTGTGTGTGTATATGTATATATACAGTATATATATATATATATATATATATATATATTTATTTATTAATTAATATCTGAAAGATTCTGCCTTCACTACTTCCTTTGGTAGGCTATTCCATTTTCACACTGCCCTTTGTGTGAAAATTTCTTTCTAGCATTTTTGTATACATGTTCTTGTTTTAATTGTTTCTTATGAAGTCCTAAGTCTACTTCTCTGTCTATGTATTGTATACCTAACTCAGTCATTAGTTTACTATCATCCAGAACTTCATACAGTTGTAATATATCTCTTCTAAGCCTTCTCTC
This sequence comes from Neoceratodus forsteri, assembly GCA_016271365.2. NCBI lineage: Eukaryota > Metazoa > Chordata > Ceratodontiformes > Ceratodontidae > Neoceratodus > Neoceratodus forsteri. Next base: position 156,851,808 of record CM057456.1, on the reverse strand, counting down.
TTCCAATGTAAAGAGTCCCAGCTTTAAAAGAAGCAATATTTGTTAACAACATTTTTATTGTATACATATTTAGCAATAATGCATTTCTTACCTCATTAGGTTCATCATCAGTGTATTTTTAATAAAATCAGATATATGTTTAATTGCTTTTATAACTAGTTTTGTAATTATTGAATTAAGTCAATTAAACATAACCTTGAATCGCAGTTATATAAAAAAATCTATTAAAGTTACTTTTTGACTATTGAAGTGTTCTATTTTCAGATCCAAGTGGAACAGAATTCTGGAATTTTGGAAAATTCTGACTAATTCTACAGAATTCTGTCAGAAGGTAAATGGCTAGTTACAGAACTCTGCAGTGGAATATTTATTGAAATTCAATGGTTTTGCCACACAGTTCTGCAGTTCCATGTTGGTTTTGTTTCTGCATCCCTTACATATTTATTCTGTTGAAGTAAGTGAATGAAATGCACCAAAAATGCACCAATTTGCTCCCTGCTGGCCCTTAGACCAATGGCAGGGGGTTGTCTGATATTTTTATAGTGAGTTGTCTGTTTAGAAACTGTCCCTAAATTCTGCAGTTTACACTGAATCGGTGTAAACTAATACATAGATAGATATATAGACAATGATGGCAGAAACAGGCCTGTTGGCCCATTAAGTTTGCCACCCTACCTAACTACTCTGCACTGGCCCTAGTGACCATCCCTCCCCTTTGTTTCTGTTCACCATTTTCTAACTAATCCTATGTGCTTGTCCCATCTCTGCTTGCAGCTGTTCACTGATTTGGTCTCACCACTTCTTCTAGCAGCAGTTAGTTCCACCTGTCCACCAGTCTTTCTGTGAAAAAGTGCTTACAGACGTCCCTTTGGAGTCACACCCTGTGAATTTAAATGAGTTTCATCTCCTTCCTGTATTTGAGCTCAAGTAGAAAAGTTCCTTGGTGTCCACCCTTTTTATTCCTTTTTAGTATGTCTCCTCATTCCCTGCTTTTCTCAAGGGTGTAAATATTCAGTTCCTGCAGCCTCTCCTCTTATGGCTAGCCCTCTAATCCATGGACCATCTTGGTTGCCCTGCACTCTACTGCTTCCACCTTGTAACAGTTTCTCCTCAGATGTGGACTCCAGTGCCTTGCACAGTACTCCTGATGTGGTCACACCAATGACCTGTACAATGGGAGGATCATCTTCCACCCTCTACTGCTTATCCCCTTTCCTGTGCAACCCAACCTCCTGTTTACCTTGCAAACAGCTCTATTACAATGTGTTGCTGTTTTTAGGTTTTCTTATATCATGACCCCTAGGTCCTATTCCTTCAAGGTGCTTTCCAGCACCACTCCCCCATTTCATATTGCACTCTTGGGTTCCTCCTCCCAATGTGCACACTTTACACTTTTTTTGCATCGAAGCCCAGCTGCCAGATCTTTGACCAGCTCTCCAATCTGCCCAGATCCTCCCTAAGTTCTCTTATCCCTTCCTCTGTATCCACCCTTGCACAGATCTTTATGTCATCTGCAAAGAGGTAACTCTTGCCCTTGATGCCTTCCCCTGTTGAAAACTATTCCTTTAAAAATCCCATGCAGAAAACAATTTAATGCAGCAGTGCAATGAAACAGGTTTTTCCAAAAAGCTAGTTTCAGCTAAAATCAATAAAAATATTATCATACCTCTTAACTAGCCTGGGGGGCTGGAGGGTTGGGTGGGGCAGAAGACACAAGTGGTTCACCAAGTGCTCATTTGGAGGTGACACAGGTGTCTGAATCCTCCAAGGGGGACTCAGAGCTGGTTGGGAGGACTGAGCAGGACAACTCAGTGACATCCAATGGTGAGCACATAGGAAGGTAATGAGGTGTAGCCTAGTTGTAAGTGACTGTATGATTAGGAGATGGAGAAGGTGGTGGGAGGAAGGGGAAGGGGAGGGGTGGTTAGATCCCTTCCATTTGCATCAGTCATCTGGGACATGGATAAGATAGGGATAGGAAGAATTGTACAGAAGAAGGAGGGGGAGCTTGAAGTTCTGGTACACTTGGGTACTGACAATCTAGCAAATCAGCCAATGAAAACAGTGAAATGCAACTTTAGAAGGCTGGGGACAGATTGAATATGCAAGCAGGCTGCTATGGCCTTTTCTGAGGTCCTCCCTGTGTGAGGTGGGAGGAATGGGAAGGGTTGACAGAGGAAAGAGGAGACAGGTAGTTGAAGGGATGGTGTCAGGAGGAGGAGTACCAGTTTGTGGGCTACTGGGGGTATTTCTGGGACAGGAGGATCTTCAAGCATGATGGCCTTCACCTGACAAGATAGGGGCTAAAGTGCTTAGGAAGATGTTTGATGTCTATATTGGCACTACAACTCCTTTTTGTCTTTTAATTTCACACTGGAATCAGTAGTAACATGTACTGTATCTTAGACTTTTATACAGTACAAAAGGACTGTCAGTGTGCTGAACCAGCCTCCCAGAGGAAGCAGGCATGCATGAAACTGGTCGGGGCCTGAGTTAGCATTTGTTTGTTCCTTTGGTGGCAGTGGACCTTGTACAGTAAGTGTTATCATTTATCATAACTGCACTGCAACTGAACAGATCTTTCATGGATACATAGTGCTTGGTTTTGGTGCCATTGTTTTTGTCCTGAATGTGCATTGACTCTATAACCAGGTATGAACGTGAGTGGAGCAACTTTGTTGTTTCTTATATTGGGAGAACACCTTGTCTACCAACTTTGCCCTCCTTGCAGTTCTGAACTCTGTCTCAGCCTTTGCATTTCTTACCTTTCTACTGGCCTCCCTGGTTGCTTTTACATAATTCTCCCTTGGGCTACTCTAGTCATTTTTAGGGCTGCAATGGGCAGAGCCCTGCAGACTTCTTGCAAGCAAAAAAGGACTCACACTCTGGCCAAATAACAATTTAGGAGTTGCATCACAGTCACCTTCATGATCTGTGAAGCATTCTGCTGTGTCAATGCAGTCTTCTCATAGGCATTGTTTTGCTCACTGTGTTTGTCTCAGTTGAGTCACTGTAGACTCTTGCTGACTCTGCACTTTGCCACCTGCTGAGTGCTCACTCTGTCTCTCTTCTTGGCAGACTCTCTCTCTCTCCCACCAGCCCTGCCCCTGACCCACCCCCCAGAAACATAACAGTGACACTGGGGGTTCCCAATCCCTAGTGTCACCAAGAGGTATGTAACCCCCCATCTACCACCATGCATGAGCGGGGTCACATCTCTGTGCTTTTTATTTGCCTGTCTACCTAACCTCCTCTCAGTACCCACCACTTCACTCCCCCACAACATAACACTGACACTGGGGTGCCCAGTCCCCCAGTGTCACCAAGACACCAAGTCATAAGTGACCCCGTCCACTACCACGCATGCACCATTATTTGTTTATATGTATTTTTTCCTCCCACAGACCCAACCCTTCCTCTCTGCACCAAGCACCCCCCCCAGAAACATAACAGTGACACTGGGGTGATGTCTTTTGCAGCCATTACTGTTCCCCCACCCGACCATCCCACTCAACACCCACCACCCCACACACCCCAAGCCCTTACTTACCCATCGGCGGTCCAACGCAGTAATCCTATCTGGACCACAGACATGTCTTCGCTTTTCTAAGCTTGACTGTAAACTGAAGAAGCAGGTATGCAGGTCAATGTATTTCAATGGTGTTTTGAACTTAGTGGCATAACTTGGCCATTTTTGCATATTTTTGGCCCAAATTTTCAACATTCCTTTTTTTGGTACCCGGCCTCATAAACAATTGCACTGACATTAGGCAGTTCTGTCCCAAAAGGTGATTTCATGGTCTCTGCGTGAAATCACCTTTTGGGCAGGAGTAGAACATTTTTTCTGCCCTTGTTCATGGGGGCGGGGGGATCATAAGAAGGCTATGTTGAAAATTTGGTGTAAAATATTAAAAAACAACAAAGTTATGAGCCTACGCTGAATTTTGTGAACACAGGCTCATACCTTTGGTCATTTTCAATATTTTTAACCCAAATTTACCACATAGCCATATCTTTACAGCATCTCATGAATTTGATAGCTGTCATTTTTTAAATCCTGGCCCAATTTGTTTTTTGGCATCCCAAATGTGATTTCATGTCCCTGCATGAAACCATCTTTTGGACAGGAGTTGAACATTTTCTCTGCCCTTGTTCATGAGGTAGGGTCATAAGAAGGCTATGTTATAAATTTGGTGTAAAAATATTAAAAAACAACAAAGTTATGAGCCTATGCTGAATTTTGTGAACACAGGCTTGTAATTTTGGTAATTTTCAATATTTTTAACCCAAATGTACCACATAGCCATAGCTTTACAGCACCTCATGAATGTGATATCTGTCCTTTTTCAAATCCTGGCCAAAATGGGTATTTTTGCATCCCAAAAGGTGATTTTGTGGTCCTTGCATGAAACCATCTTTCGGACAGGAGTTGAAAATTTTCTCTGCCCTCATTCATAAGGCAGGGTCATAAGAAGGCTGTATTACAAATTTGGTGTAAAATTATTAAAAAACGAAAAAAAAGTTATGAGGATATGTTGAATTTTGCAAACGCAGGCTCATAAGTTTGGTAATATTAAATATTTTTACTCCACATTTTCAACATAGCCATTTCTTTACAGTATCTCATGAATGTGACAGCTGTCATATTTCAACTCCTGCCCAAAATGTGTTTTTGCATCCCAAAAGGTCATTTCACGGTCCCTGTGCAAAATAACCTTTCAGCCAGGAGCTGAATATTTTCTTTGCCCTTCTTCATGAGGCAGAGTTATAATAAGGCTATGTTGAAAAATTGGTGTAAAAATATTAAAAAACAACTAATTTATGAGCCTACATTACATTTTGCAAACACAGGCTCATAACTTTGGTAATTTTCAATATTTTTACCCCAAATTTACAACATAGCCATTTCTTTACAGCACCTCATGAATGTGACAACTATCATTTTTCAAATCCTGCCCCAAATGGATTTTTGCATCCTGAAAGCTGATTTTGCAGTACCTACATGAAATCACCTTTTGGATAGGGGTTGAACATTTTCTCTGCACTTCTTTATGAGGTGGGGTCATGAGAAGGCAATGTTGACAATTTGCAGCACAAATATTACAACATAGCAAAGTTATGAGCCTGCATTCAAATTTACACATACAGGCTCCTAACTTTATTTATTTATTTGCTCTTGGTAACCGGGTTAGTGCACTAGACCAAAACGTGCCTATTTTCAGGCACGACTAGGGAGATTATATTACATGCAACAAGAACATTACAGAAAACAGGGTTTTGTACAATTCAGTGAATTACAGCGGTAAGGGATTAAATGCAGTAGAACAGCAGCAACAATTGCAATAGACAGATTAACAGAGGTATAACCTAGGTATATACATACAGTTTCAGTAAATAAGATCAGTGAAGGCAGAGATTAAGACAATAGTACAACAACAATATAGCAGATGAACAAGAAAACTGAAAATAGGACTACTGTACAATATAGGCAATTTCAGTAATTACAGAGCAGTTAAGGCAAAGATCAGGACAATGGTGTATAAAGTGCATTAGATTACAACTGCCAACAGGGCAGGGTTAAGAAAACAGGTACAGGCTAATAAATTCAACTGTGGTACAGAAGTGACTTGGGACTAGCTGGGGGAAAGAGAAAGTCTAGGAAACCTATGAAGGAATAAGACAGAATAAGGAAGGAGAGTAGGTAGGAAGTATCACAAGTACCAGTGTTGTGTTAGAGCAGAACAGCTGTAGGGAAACAATGTTTAGCAGTAGGAGGGAACAGAATTGGTAGGAAGGGGATAGGATAAAGGTCAGGAGCAAGAGCAAATATCTACAGATTTTAGGTACGAAAATAGCTCTTTTTGGAATAAGTTGTGGGTTTTAGAGACCCTAAGGTGGTGATAAGGTAGGGAGTTCCAAGTTTTTGGGGCAAAGTGGGCAAGCGCTTGTTCTCCCATCTTAGTTGAACAACTGGGAACTACAAGGAGGATCTGGGTAGAGGACTGAAGTTGGTGAGAATGTTCAACTGGGGAAAACATTGAGTCCAGGGCGGCTGGTTGAGAGGACCTGATAATATTATCAGTTAGGCAACCAAGGATATAAATTCACTGGGAGAAGGGAGATAGCCAATGTAAGGCTGAATAAAGCTTGCAGTGATGGGTGAGACAAGGGGCAGGCAAAGCAAACCTGCAGACATTGTATGCATTGTCCCATTTATGAAAGAAATTAGCATTGGCCTGAGAAAAGATAGGAAGCACATAACATAACCTCGGAAGTAGTACACCCTGGACAATTGTAACCCTGGCTGCTGGGGTGAGGGCCCGTCAGACACGATAAGTCATCCCAATTTTGGAATTGATGGATTTGCAGATATCATTTATGTGGAGGGAGAAATCCAGGGCTGGGTCGAGCATGACACCAAGGTATCATAACCAACACAGTGCACCACAACACATTTACTACCCTCAGGGCTAGATTCACAAAACTTTGCCCCATCGCAAACCCAGTTTGTGCCATGAAAACTGGGTTTTGCCCCAATATGGTATTCACAAAAGCCCAGTTTGCACCCCAAACTGGGTTTGTGATGGGGCAAAGTTTTGAGGGGGCTGCAATGCAAATGGGGGGACCTGCATATGCGTGCAATCCGATTCACCAAAGATTTTTCCATGCATGGGCCATTTGCAAGGTACCCTTACATGGAGAAAATTCAGCCAACAGGGACCTGGCGGTGTTCTGCATAACCATTGTGGCTGCCAAGCCCCGACCCTGTCATAATAATGAGACAATGTCATTAGTGGTGCAGGGGTCCCTCCCCGTCCCCCGATGCTAATCCCCAATTCTGGAAGAATAAAATAAAAATGTCAGTGGTGGTGTAGTGGCCCCACTCCCCTTCCCATTCTCCAGTCACCATCCTGTAGGTTTAAAAAAGTTTCCTTAGCAGTTTAGTGGTTCCCTCCCCATTCTCTGATTGCCATCCAAACAGTTTAAAACCTGTTTCCCTGGCAGTCTTGTGACCCCTCCCTGATCTATGAGTGCTGTAGCCATAGAATAATAAATATCACCCTGGTAGTCCAGTGGTCCCCCCACCCTATCCCTGATCCCTTCCTGCCATAAGGTGTATCATTACCCTGGTGGTCTAGCAGCTCCCCACCATACCCGATCTGCCCATATAGGGCACTGTATGATTTTCCTGGTGTCTACTGGAGTCTCCCCACCACTCCTTCTGGATACTCACCACCCCACTCCTCCCCCAACCTGACCCCTGGTCAGTGGTCAGCGATCAAGCCAGCCTTCCTCTCCATGGCTGGCCACCAACTGAGCACTCAAGGAGGCATACTGTCCACAATATTTGCTCATTGACAGTGATTGACAGCTCACTGTCAATGAGTGTGACTACAGACAGTACGCATTGAGAGCTCAGTGACGGCACAGCCATGGAGGTCAGAAGGAGCTGTGTAATCGTCAGTGAGGGGGTTCATTTGGGGGAGTGGGTGGTGAGCAATCCCCACAGGGTGGGTGGTTGGGGTCTACAAGACATGAGGGAAAACATACATTGCCTTATATGGGCAGATCGGGGATGGGTGGGGGACTGCTAGACCACCATGGGGATAGGGTGGGGGGACCACCAGACTACCAGGTGGATAGTTACTATTCTATGGGCACGGCACTTGGGGATCAGGGGAGGGGCCAGTAGACTGCCATGGAAACAGGTTTTAAACTGCTGGTATGGCAGTTGAAGAACAGGGTGGGGAGAGGGAACCACTAGACTGCCAGGAAGACTTTTATAAACTGTCAGGATGGTGATCAGAGAACGGGATGGGGGGAAAGAACCACAAGACTGCCAGGGAAACTTTTTTAAATTGTTGGGAAGGATGATCAGAGAATGGGATGGGGGGAAGGAACCACTAGACTGCCAGGGTGGTTATATTGTTTTATACGGGAATGGCAAATGGGGACGGGGAGGGACCACTAGACCACCAGTGACTAAGGCTGCATGGGCAGGGGCTGGGGGGAAGCATAGGGCACCCACAGCCCAGGTAAATGAGCCCACAATGGGCATGCAGATGATCAGCTAGCACCTGGCATGCCCGATGGGCTCATCTGCATGGCTGCTTTTGTGAATATTAAATAGCGTACCAGCACTATTCATTGCAGGGTCATGTCAAGAAATGCAGGCCAGGGCAGCGCTAGTGGCGTTAAAGGCAGCAGTAATAGGGTTACTGCTGCTACTACCTATCCTTATTCACAGTTGGATAGCGCCCTACACTGTCCATCTGTGAACAGCATTTTTTATCACCTGGGCAAGGGCAATGGCAAAGTGCAACACAAACTTTTGTGTGCCACTTTCTGCTTTTTAGTGAATCCCGCCCTGGGCTTCAATACCAGTGGCAAACATCCAAAGTGTTTCATGGTTTGTCTGTGGCATTATGTAATCTATGTCTGCTTATCTGTCTATTAGCTATCAGTACATACAGTAGTTGTGAATATCGACCTCAAAAGTTAATAGTACATTAAAACAAAGGTTTTGTGTTTTTATGTCATGCTCAAATAAAATTATTTTTTTTTACAAATAAACCAGGCAGCAAATTGAAGAAATATTATATCCAGTTTACACAGCAGCTAGGAACAATATTAGTGGTCTTGGACCATTCTGGACAAGTTGAAAGTGTGGGGAGTAGCAGTATAACCATAATGGCAAAATATGTGTGGTGTATGAGTGTACTATGTATTATCTGTTAAGTGATACAAGCCAGTTTTTATGGTAGGGCATATCGCTGTTGGTACCAGGGCCTTGATGGTCCAATTTTCAGATGGGCCCTTTGCTACCCAGACTGACGCTGCAAAGACTAATTGCCTTCTGCACCCAACTCCCCAGCCCCTGAAACAGTCTTCACTCTTACATCCACCTATTATCCTCATTCTGTAATTCTTCCTCAAACAGCTGCTCAAGGAGTATTTTGTTCCATCCTGTACCTGCCATAGCTTTGTTCTCTTCTCTCTTTCTCCCCCCCAACATGCTCTCCGACTGCATCTATACTGCCTTCATGTAGCTTCTACCACAGTTCATCTTAGCCAACTTATTGTGAAATTTATACTGTATTGCACTACATAGTTCGGTAGCCACTGCATACTGTATTTTATACAGTATGCTCAGTGCTTCTGTATTGCTGCAGATTATGGTCCACATATTCAGATGAGAGGGATGCATTCTGCATCTCTGGACTTGCGCTGGCAGTCGGGGGTGTGGCCATGTTCAAAGACCACCCGGCGCAGCACTTATCGCCCGACTGCTCCACCACATGGAAATGCTATGATGCACCTATGCAAATCAAGGGAACCCTCATGCATATGCTGCATATCACAGTATTGAATCCCCCCTAAGGAAAACTATGTCTGACTGTGCTGGTGCATTGTTATGCTTTTGAAACCCTACTTTAACTATGCATGGGGTTGGGTGGTGCCCCGTGCACAGTCTAGGGCCAGTTACATGGTCCCCTTTCCCCAGCCCTGATCACTGTTTGAAGTCAAAGAACACCCCAGCCCTGTTTCTGTAGTGTAGTGTCCCCCTTCCCTATCTACACTATGGAAAAGGTGTTCAGGGATATTTTATTAGGTACATGGGATCAGGGATGGGGAGGGGGGTCTGCTACACTATTATGAAAAGGGGAGTGTTTTTTTTAATATATACATGAGACTGGGGATGGGGAAGGGGTCCGCTACACTATGAAAAGGTGTTTGGGAATTTTTTACTATTTACATGAGATCGGGGATGGGGAGGGGGAATACTACACTATGGAAACAGGGCTGGAGAGTTATTTTCCTTCAAACAGTGCTCAGAGCTGGGGAGGGCTGGCCCGGCGCACAACACAGCCACGTAGATACCCCTTCTCCTCATTATCAGTTCTTGCCTCTCCCCCCTCTTCTCCACCTGCCCTTCTGGGTCACCAGTGTGCACAGCCTAACCACATCCTTTTTACACCAACAGCACTTGCGTATTACCTCGAGCCTGATCTTGGTACACTCATGCACTATAAATTTTTTTCAGTTCAATTCATCTTTATTTTTAGAAGGCGCTTTTCTTAAAATCAAAGCGCCTGTACAAATTCACAAAACAATAAATACAATAAAATTAAAACTAATATAAATCTTAAAAGCTATGCTAAAAAGGTGGGTTTTCAAAGCTCCTTTAAAACTAAGGACGGTCGGGCAATTTCGCACCTGATAAATGGTTCTATCACATTATTACTGTTTTGTACATTTATATGTTCTTTTGTATGATTTTGGACATGTATTGTAATTTACCCAATGTTCCACTACTGTTTATTGTACAATACCTTGTGTTCCAACTGTTGCACAATTTTTGTATTGTTTGTACTACCCACATACTATTGTAAGTGATCATCCTTTGCAACCCTATGTAACCCCCTCCCTCCAGGTTGCACTGTGGGAAGAGCAACTTGTTGATCAGTGTGCCCTCCTGGTGAAACATTTCAATCAATAAATAAATAAATAAATAATCGTAGCCATGCAGATGAGTCCATAATGAGCATGCAAATGGCCCCATTGCGCCGTGTATGCCCAATCGGCTCATCTGCATATTTGGGCTCAATATCACCCATGGGGGCTGTGGCACATGCAGGGATGTGCCACACATCCCCCTATGGGCGGTCTTCAGCCCCGCACCCTGGATGCGCCTTGCCGTACATGGCGACTGCTTGTGTGCGCCGCACATCCAGTGTCCAATATTCCAACGGATTGCACTATCTGTTCCAATCATGCATTCTGTTTGAATATCACACTAGAGCCGGCCAAACCAATTTTTTTTGTGCAGCACATTGATTTGCGTGCGCATCTGGGCAGCTCTGAATATGGGGCCCTATCTTTTTGTACAACAGATTCCCCTAGCCTCAACATGTTGTAGTCAGCACAGAATGTCTTACCCAATGTATTTTAATATGTGTTTTTTACATGATTTAACTTTTATCACCTGCCTTCCATTTGTAGCCTTCCTCCCAGGGTCAGACCTGGAAATGAGCCTTGGCTTAACATGCCTTTCCCAGTTACCAGTTTTAAATGAACAAATGACTACGGTAAATAAATAAACTAGAAAATAATGCATTTATAGTGTTTTTAGACAGAACAACACTAGTGTCTTCATATCAATTCCAAAAATACATTTTCATGATAGTTTACAATGCCTGAAATTATATTTTGACAGCAACAACACTTGAACTACCATAGAAACTTAAGTTTTTTATATGAAAGCTTCCTGCACCGAGGTTTGCAGCACCAGCTTCCGGAAGACCCGAAGAGTCCCAGCATGATAAAACACATCTGTAGTTTTTCATTTTTGGAGATTATTCTGCATCAGATGTAAAAACCTGTTTAGAATTTGTATCTACTGCACATTACTCTTGTCATAATGATATAGCCAGTGGCTGGATGAGGAGGTGAGAGGAGGATTGTTTCTAACCATCATCAGAATGCCTTTTAGATTTTTACTTTAACCTTCATCTTTGAGCACTTAACTTTTACTTTAACCTTTTATCTTTGTAAATTTGGTAGACTGACACAGGCTGTTGTAACACTTGATACCTCGGCTGTAGCCCTATCAGTATCTGGATAGAACTTGTTTAAAAACCCTCCTCTTTACTCTCATAGTGTCTTTCACACCAAATGTGAACCACAGTGTGCTTCTTGCATTCTTCTAGTCACTAACCCTCTCAGCACAACTTGCTGCAGCCTCTAGAACACCCAACTTGAATGCTTCTCATATTCCTTCTACCCCTTCTATCTCAACTAGTCCCCTCCCTATTACTCTTAGCAGCTTCTGCATCCTGTCGAGGCCTGCTTTTTTAAAGTCCCATACCATCGCTGTGCTTTTCCCCTTGTTGGTTTCCAGCTGGAACTCTAACCACACTGTCTTGCAATCGTTTCACTCCAATGGCTTCTGTACTACTGTGTTTTGGACCTGGTCACTGTTTGGGAACACCAGTTCTAGCAGTGTTCCCTCCCTTGTAGGGTAATGAATGAGCTACACTAGGAACAGCTCTTGGCATCCTTCTACCAGCAGCTGGTTCTTTGCACTCATTGCAGCTATGACCTTCTAGTCCACATCCAGCACTGAAGCCCCCTACTATTAGCATCTCCTCAGCTTTGCTGCCCTCCTCAGTATCTCCCCATGTTCCCTGTCCACCACTGATTTTGGCCTGATGGTCTGTACACAACCCTACTTTAAAGGCTTTGCCTGCAGTTTAGAGGGGCAGTGGGTGACAAATGCCACACCACCTTCTGTAGTATATAACTGTTTATGTCCAAGCATCCTTTGAATGCTCATTATTTTTCTTGTCAACTTCCTCCCCTCCTCCTCCTCCTGTGGCACCTCTCTCTCTCTTGGGGTCAGGTCTTCTTCCCTAAGGTGCCCTTGGTCTTGGGGACCTTGTCCCTGTGACATCTCTAGAGTTGGAGCTCTTTCTTGAAGGTTCCTGCGTCCTTATGGCACTCCAACAGGATAGTAGTCCCTGTAGCAGGGATAGACAGAGTATGCCAAATAACAGTTGCACAAGCATTACACAGCCAGTCTGTCAATCATACCTAAACCCACAATCTTAAGAGCCTGATGACCCTTTCTACCTTGATTCATTTCCCCTTCCCTATGTTACCAGTACCAACAAAGTCTTTAGACTTTCTGAGCCTCCCAGATTATTTAGTTCTGTGGCTCTAATGCCTCCTCTCACATAGAGTGCTACCATTCCCTGCCCTTTGCTCTATCTCTCCTAAATAATGTGTATCTTGGCATGGGCATGTCCCATTCATGGTTCTGATTTGCCCATGTCTCTGTGACAGCCACCAGGTTAAGACTACCCTCTGCAATTAACGCTTGCAGTTCTGACATTTTTGTTACCCAAACTTCTTGTATTGCTGCGTAGGAGTCTCCAGTAACTTGTCCCATCCTTCTCTCCAAGTTTAAACATCCATTTGGTGGGGGAGACCAGCAGGGCCTCCCAGTCTTTCTTGGCTGTTGGTGTACCTAACTGAGCTGATTTCTCCCCTACCTAATTTTAACTGGTTCTAATGTACTGTGCCTATCTTGTTCTTGGCACCTACCAGTCTTCCTCATTGGGCTGCAGGCCATCCCTTTTGAACAGCCTTCAATCCCTCTAAGTCAGGCCCCTGTCCTCAAGGAAATGAAATCCCTCTTCCCTGCAGCACCCTTTTATCCATGTGTTGAACTGCAAGACATGAAACTGTTCCTCCTTATTCAGACTTGATTTTAGTATCATCTCTGAGAAGGTTACTGCTCCTGCTCTTTCCTTAGCTACCTTCCTTAGTGCATGGAAGCCTGCCTTCACCTCTTCATGCTTCTCTTGCTCAGGTCCTTTGTGTCTAAGTAGTGCCAGTGGCTCAGTAGGTAGCACACTCGCCTCTGAGGCCGGGAGATCAGAGGGCTGTGGGTTCAGTTCCCACATCTGGCACTTGGGTTAATATCCCAGTACTGACACTGTAGTGCAGCATGAGAGGGGTGCTGCACTTCTGAGGTGCTGTCTTTCGGATGAGACGTTAAACCGAGGTCCCATCTGCCTGGATTGGTGGTAGTTCAGGTGGATGTTAAAGATCACATGGCACTTATCGAAAAAGAGGGGAATTTCCGTGTCCTGGGCCAAATTTCCTCATTCACTAAAAAATACCACCAACAGCTGTATCTGGTTCAAGGTCAGTTGGCATTCATCTGTATCCCCTTCCCCGGGTCGAGCCTGAAAATAGTCAGGATTTGTCTAGTGCACTTACCCGGTCAACAAAAGCTAAATAAATAAAAATAAAAGTACATGATCAGAGCTGGCCTTCCCTACCCCTTCCCTGTGAGTTCCTCCACCCCAGCTATTAGTCTGTTTGCTGTCACAGCTTGGAAGCAGCATACCACCTCTTTACCATTGGGTGTTAGACTTACCTCCCTCTCAGTGTTCCTTACTATTGAGTTTCCCACTATAAGTATACTTTTCGCTGTCCCCATTTAGGATGTCCTCCTTAACTGGCTTGTCCTTCATGGGCAATGTCTGCTTGTTGGGTGGGCTGGTCCCATCCTCCTTTGAGAGGATTACCTGAGATTCTGCTGTCTGCAATAGGAGGAACCTGCTGCTCTTGCACAGACCTGGTTCCATAGGCTTTACCGTCCCACTCTCTTTTTCCTTCCTATCACTAACCAGTACCCATCTCTGACCTGAATGGATGTTGGTGGTGCCTGTGGCAGAGCACCCTACAGGTCCTGGCTGCTGTAATCCTAAAGTGGCATATCATAGCCGCTGCAGCTTCCAGCTCTGCCCTTATGGCCTGGAACCTCCTGCAGTTGAGGCAGTGGCCAAACTCCCACAGCACCCTCTGGCTCACCACTGTCCCACACCCCCTGCACTCCCCCTTTGTCCCTCCATAGTATCTTCCTTGCATCTTTGTTTGCTGTTTGACGCTAAGGTAGATTAAGAACAGGCTATTAGATTGTTTACGTTATACACAACCAGTGGTCACACAGTTCCTTATACCAATGCCCTTGTGATGGTTCCATAGATACCTACTTTTGCTACAGTGTAGGTTAGCCCCTTACCTCACACTACCAGCAAAAGTTCCAACTGTTTCCCTTACCACTATTATATTTGCCTTACCTCTTTTGGTGTAGCTCTGACTTTGCTCATTTTAGTGTCTCTTACTCCTTTTGCTACCTTACTGCTGAAGTCACATAACCTAAATCACTCTAATTCCACCTAGAAACATAGAACATAGACTTTTTAATGGCAGATGAGGACCGGTTGGCCCACCTAGTCTGCCCATTTCCTTACCTGGAGGATAAGCTGCAGATCCTATTTAATCAACAGCCTATTTCTTCCTACCCCCCATAAAAATTGCCTTATGTCTGTCCCATGCATTCTTGAATTCTCCCACAGTTTTAGACTCCACAACCTCATCAGGAAGGCTGTTCCATGCATCCACCACCCTCTCTGTGAAAAAATACTTCCTCACATTTCCTGAGCCATCCCCCCTCTATCTTCAAATTGTGTCCCCTTGTTCTTGCACATCTCTTTTTCTGAAAGATGCTACCCTCTTGGACTTTGTTGATTCCACTGAGGTACTTAAACGTTTCTATCATGTCCCCCTTTCCTCAAGGTATACATATTAAGCTCCTTTAGTCTCCCTCGTATGGCTTCTCTTGCAGACCCTGCACAATTTTAGTTGCCCTCCTCTGAACTACCTCCATCCTGTCTATGTCCTTTGGAGATGGGGTCTCCAGAACTGGACACAGTACTCAGATAGGGTCTCACCAACCACTGTACAGGGGATAACAACTTCCTGTTTTCTGCTGGTGATACACCTCCTATACATCCCAGTATCCCCAGCCCTCCCTACCGCCTCCTTTTGCTTGTCAACCTTAAGGTCATCTGATATGATTACCCCTAGGTCTCTTTCCATTTTGTTGTTGTTACTACCTCCTCCCCCATTGTGTAATCTTCCCCATGGTTTTTGTTTCCCAGATGCATTACATTGCACTTCTGTGCATTGAATCCAAGCTGCCATACTTCTGACCATTCCTCCAACCTTGCCAAGTCCCTTCTCATCCCTTCCACGCCTCCTTGTGTATCAATGCTGTTGCAGATCTTTGTGTCATCTGCAAAGAGGCATACTTTTCCTTCCAGTCCCTCTGCAATGTCACTTACAAAGACATTAAAAAGGACTGGACCCAGTACTGAACCCTGCGGTACCCCTCTAGTAATCACTCTTTCTTCAGAGTGGACTCCATTTACAATTACCTTCTGTGTCCTGTTGTTCAGCCAATGTTTTACCCGGGCTACCACCTTGGGACCCACTCCCAGGCTGGTTAATTTGACTACTAATCTTTTGTGTGGGACTGTGTCAAATGCCTTGCAAAAGTCTAGGCAGGCAATGTCCACAACCTCTCCCTGGTCTACTACTTTGGTCACCCAGTCAAAGAAATCGATTAGATTCATCTGACATGACCTACCCACTGTGAACCCATGCTGCCTTGGGTCCTGTGCCCCACTGGCCTCTAGGTACTCAACAATTCTTTCCTTCAGAAGTGATTCCATCACTTTTCCTACCACAGAGGTCAAACTGACAGGTCTGTAGTTTCCTGCCTCTGTCTTGGTCCCACTTTTGTGACGGGGAATCACATCCACCTTCTTCCAGTCCTCAAGTACCACACCATCCTCCCATGTTTTGTTAAAAAGTGTAGTCAGTGGTGTCACTAGTTCTCTGCTTAATTCTTTTAGAATTCTGGGGTGAATTCCATCTGGCCCCATCGCTTTGTCCACCTTCAATTTTAGGAGTTCTTTCAGAACCCTTTCTTCTGTGAAAGGACTGGGATCAACCCCCCCTCTCCAGAGTGCTTCTGTTAATTGGATTAGGCACCTCCCCCACTTCCTCTTTTGTGAACACTGAACAGAAGTATTCATTCAGTATCCCTGCTTTATCACTGTCACTCTCTGCCCACCCACTATCCATTCTATTCAGCCTCACTATCCTTCCTTTGTCTTTCTACGCTCCCTGATATACCTATAAAAGGTTTTATCCCCCTTCTTAACCGAGATAGCTATCTTTTCCTCAGTTTGTGCCTTTTCTATTCTAACTACCCAACCTGCTTCCTTCTGCTTTAACTGGTACAGTTCTCTGTCCTGCTCCTTCTGTGTTTCATTATACTTCCTAAATGCTATCTTTTTCTCCCTAACCTTCAGCGCCACCTCTTTTGAGAACCATAGTGGCTTTTTCTTTCATTTTGATTTGTTTATTTGCTTCACACAAAGGTTTGTTGCCTCTGTGATGGCAGTTTTGATATTTCCCCATTGTTGCTCCACCTCTCCTTCTAGCCTGTTTGCTAGTGCTTTTCTAAGGCACTCTCCCATCTTGCCAAAGTCAGTCCTCCTGAAGTCCAGAACTCTCAATTTTGTATGGCTTGACTCTGTAGCTGAGTTTATTGTGACCCACACTGTTTGGTGGTCACTTGTTCCCAAATGGCTACCCGCTTCAAGATCTGAGATCCTCTCACTGTTCCCATTTCAGAGTACGAGGTCTAAGATTGCTCCCTCATGAGTAGGTTCCAAAACTAGCTGTCTGAGGCATGCCACCTGAAGGGCATCAAGAATGGCCCCTCTTTTTGGATGTAGCTGCATAAAGGTGCTCAGTTAACATCTGGCATGTTAAGGTCCCCATCAACAGTATCTCCCTTTCTCTGCCATCCTAAGTATGCCTTCTATCATATCCTTGTCCATTCCTCCCTGACATGGGGGTCTATATACAACCCTGTGCAGATTGGTGCCATTTCCAGTCTCTAAAGTGACCCACAGTGCCTCCTCTCCTCCCTGTTTACTCTTTTGTTCAGTTGCTTTTATCCCTTCCCTTACATAGAGAGCTACTCCCCCCTCTTCTGCCCTCCCTGTCTCTCCTGTAGGTTGTGTACCCTAGTATGTTAACATCCCAGTCATGGTTCTCTGTGTACCATGTTTCTGTGACTGCTACAATATCCAGGCATCCCTCTTCCATCTAGGCCACCAGTTCAGGGAGCTTGTTGCCCAGCCTATGGGCATTGATACTCATTACCCTCCATTTCTTGATGGCCTTACCCCTTTTTGCCCCATCCCTGTCCTTATTGCATTTGTCACTTTCTCCATTTACCCCTCGTTTCTCCCTATTGACATCTCTATGTTGGTGTCTACCTCACTTAGTACCCTGATATTTTGGGTGGGGCTAGGATTTCCCTGCTCCTTTCCAGTGCCTCCCCCTTTGGCTAGTTTAAATACTTATCAATGAAGTATTTAAACCTATCACCTAGGATCCTGGTTCCCGTCCTGTACAGATGCAGACCATCATGCCAGTATAGGCCTACATCCCTCCAGGTGGACCCCCAGTCTCCAATGAAGCCAAATCCCTGAGCTCTGCACCAGTTTTTCAACCACTGATTGAATCCAATGGTGTGGAGCACCCTAGCCTCACCCGTGCCATAAACAGACAGCACCTCCGAGAAGGTTACCGTGTGTGCTAGTTGTCTAAGGCCCCTCCACCTGGTGCCATCTCTGTGCTCCAGGTGACCATAACCTCCTGTGAGCCTGTGCGCTCTCTGCTGAAGCTTTGCAGAAGTCCCTCTCAGATGTCACATTCTTACTCTGGGGTACTCATGCAATGGGATGATTAATAAGGAGTTGTTTTTATCCCCTTGATTGGGCTTCCTGTTGCCCCACTGATTTGCTGCTGGATGTCATATCTGACTGTCTGGCCTCAAAAATGGTGCTTATCTGCTTCCTATAAAGGAAAAACTCTAGTCACAATGTAATCTGCTTCACTTTTCACTCATCTCAAGGCCATTTACTAGGGAGGTTTTCAAGGGGCTAAATGTGACCCAGAGAGTTGTCGTCTAGAGGAGCCTCTTGCTTGCTTAGAGACAGGATAACAGGATGTTTGTGTACAGGATGTTCTGGCTCAGGAAGAAGCAGAAAACCCTGTCATAAATATTCATGGTCCTACACTTCCCCTTTAAAGCATAAGAAGTGGAGACAAGCAGACAGAGGTGGTAGTGTGCAGTGTAAAGGAACACAGGAGAAGGCAGTCCAGCCTCTGGCTGCAACCAAGGCAGAGACTTGCAGGCCCAGGAATGGTGGCAGGGTCCCTGGGTCAAGGTGGCACTGGTCCACTGTGGAGGTCTCCGGAGTTTCAGCAGCAGGCACCAGAAGGATGGCTCTCCTAGGAGGGCCTTGAGGACCCAACAGAATAGGAAACAGATGACTGCACTGGGAAAAGTGTAGAGCTGCTCCTCAAGAGTGGTCACTGGGGATCCTTGCTGATCTACTCCCGCCAGAAGCAGTCAAAAGACAGCTCAGCTTGAAAGAAAGCAACGTTCACAAAGATGTCCTGTTACAGAATTATGAAAGGCCTAGGCAGTGTAGTATTCCCCCTGGCAGGTAGCTGAATGAATGGGCATCCGGAGGAGGAAGGAGGAGGCCTGGCAAGAGTTGGGGTCAGTAAGTCCCTGTGTGAGGGGTCAGGCATGTGAGCCTATTTCTATGGGCCATTAGGACTATCAGTCATACACTATCAAAGGGAGGCAGGTACAGTTAGATCAACTATCGACTATTATAGTACTGTCATAATACTAACATGCTTTTAATGTATTGTTATTCCTATGTAGCACTGTGAGCCAATTTTCCTCAGGAACAGTACTGACCATTCCTGGAATTATATCATGCAGAAATGGTCTTTGGAGCATCAGGGCTCCAGGGACCCTATAGAGAAGTTAGGGACCACTGTAGAATTCTGAATGTATTTGGACTTGATCCACTGAAACTGTTAAACATTTATGTCCCTTAGAGCAAGGGTGAGCCTGGCAATGGTAACTTTGAGAGAGATTCAGGGAAGCTAGATCCGGGAATGGTGGGAGTGGAAGTTAGAGCCCCAAATAAAAATACAGTGATGCAGCTAGCACTGTGCTGTTTGAGGGGAGTGAATGAAATAATTGCAAAGAGAATGACCTTAGTGCAGTATAACATCACATAGTTAATAAATGAACCTAGCTTGATCCAAGCTCCCAGTATAGACGATCAGTTTGTATGTTGTCTCATACTTATTGGTGCTCCAGATTTATTGGTTACAGTGCCTCTATTCTAGTTTCCCAGGCCTGTGGTGCTAAAAGTGTTTGGTGCAGGTACAGGTCCAATTTTGTAAAATGGATGCTCCTCTGACAAGAATACTACCAAATAACCCTAGACACGGGATTCCCAGCCCTTACATCAACTTATTGAAACACCCTTAAAAATATCAAAATTGTGTGTTGTACCTCTCACAAGCAACCTCATGCTGGCACTTGCCCCCTCTCTTTACCATACTCTGACTTGAGCAGTCCCACAGTTTTATCTCCTTGCTGTGGCTTTCTGTTTCATTCTGATTGGCTGCTGGACACTGATGTGCAAAATGAGAAAATTTCATTCTGCAAAATATTTTGCAAAATTCGAAATATTTTGTGGGTGAGAAATTTCACTGCAAAATGCAAAATTTCACCTGAGAAATGGCAAAATTTGTGCAAAATATTGCACAATTAGGGCAAAACTTGGCAAAATTGTGCATTTCATAATGAAATTTCACGTTTTACAGGCGAAATGTTTTAATTTTGCACCCAGTGAAAAATTTCGCAGAATGGCGGAATTTTGAAATGTTTCGCTCAGTGAAATTGCTCTTTTAACAGCAATTTCACCAGCAAAATCTAATTTCACAACATCTCTACTGTTGGATACCATCTGACTTCAGTGCTTCCTCCTCTGAGAGTCTGGCCTTCACAAATGACACCTGGTTCCTTCCTATGAAAAAAATAAATCTAGACCAACATTATTAAAACACCTTTAAAAATATAAAAAATGGTCTAAATATTGTGCACTTTGAGGTCTAAGAGGGCTGGCACTGCTTCTACTTTCAATACCCCCTTTTCTTTGTTTGTTTTTGTTTGCTTTTTTCATTTTCTTCTGTTCTCACAATGCAAACAGAGAGGAGGCACATCTGTCGAGGTCATAAATACAAAGAAATGCTTTCACCTATTTAAGTCAGCATTCTTAAGAGTAAAGATTAATGATAATGTTAACTGTTGCAAGCCTTCTATTTAAAGGGGCAGTCCTGTGTATACATCTACAGCCCCTCATCCCAATTGGACAATCTCCAACAGACAGTTCCCTAACTGAACCCAGAGATCAGGCCTCATCAGAATGGTATAAATCTGCCATTTCCCTTGCCATCTCGGTCTGTTCTCCCAGATGTGCCTGACCAGATACTCCAGTTGAGTCAGTTTTGCCCACTTTTGAACTCCATCAGAGTGACATCTTCCGCTGAAGAAGCTGCAAGGGTACACAGTAATAGCTCATCTGTAGATTACACTAAGTCTGCCAAAAACCTGAATACCAAGGCTGAGTCTTGCCAAAAGGAAGAGCTACATAGGCATTCCTGTAAGCTGCTACTGGGGGAGTCATCTGTCCTTCATCAAACAGTCCATCCCTTGGAAAGCCACTTTTCTAAATGTCACCCCTTTGCTTTCACCATTATTGGGTATCTTCTTCTCACTATTACTTGTTGCCCCATGCCATAAGGTCTCCACCATGGACTTAACTTCTGGGGACACCCCACCTGGCCCAAAGTTCTGATATACGTTTCTCTCAGACTTATACTAATCCTCTTCTGGGTAAATCTGAAGCTACTCCTCCAGTCTTCAAGTCCTAGTCACCTGACTGGCCCATCCTGAACAATACTAGAGGCCTCCACCCTGGTTTTCTACAGGAGCTTCCCTCTGTCTTGGAAGGCACCTAAAGACAGGAAGAGAGAGAGAGACATACAATTCAGAAACCAAAGCTCTCTGTCCAGTGAGGAAGTCCTCATGTTTTCTCCCTCCAGCCAATCACTTACAAAAGTCTGGGTTTGGCTTGGTGACAGTTTATCCATAGGGGCCTCAGCTGGTCAGAGTCTTGGTGTAGGTTCTTCTGTCATTGTTATTAAAGACCACAGCTTACAGCCTGATACTTCAAACCTGGTGCCATGTCTCTACCACCTCCTGAGCTGAATCTTGGAGATGGACTTTAGGTGAATACCTCAGGACACCCTCCTTAAACTTGGCTACTGCCTGGTCTAGCAGCCACTCATCATGATGGTCTTCCACTTCCTCCCATACCCAGACTGGGAGATGTGGGAGAGTGAACCCCCACATTTTCTTACCCTTGCTTGCCAGTTTACGATCTGACTAGCACAGCTTCATAATGTTGCTGCTGACCCTTCCAGGAGGGAGCCTCATGGCATTCTTGTCCTTCCATGAGATCTATTGCTTGACCCATGGATTTCAGTACCATTCTGATAGGACCGGATCTGATGCTCTGGTCTGACAGATTCCTCTGCAGTCCACATCCTTCTGTGCACTGTGCTCATACAATTTGGAGGTGGGTGGGGAAGAGACCACTTTATAATCCAGCCTGTCTCCTATATCTAATCCCTACTGAGCCACAGAGTATGATTCCCAGCAACCTTTATTGTCTCTTAGGGATTTCACCCTTTAGTACTGGTAGCCCCAGGCTATGTTGGCATCTTCTCTTCTGCTTTGCACGCTGCCTCTTACCTTGGGGCACATGTCCCTTCATCCTTCATGGCCCTGACTGCCACCATAATTTCAGGTCTCAGGGGCAGTACAGATGCTGTTGAACCCTCTCAGGGGACTCTGGTGACATGAGAATGAATTGTTGGTGTTACATCTCAGGGTGACTGACTCCCCTCTGCAATACTCACACCAGTACACTGCACACCCTCCAGGGCCAAATCTAGCACACCACTCATATCTCAGGGTGCTGGAGATCATCCTCTGGCCAAGCCCTCCATTCCTGTATTTCATGGTGATATTGAACATAGTGTTATTGCAACTATGACTTGCTGCCCACAACTGGAACAAATTCTGGTCAGAGCCGGTATGGCTGTGGAGAGCTTTTGGGATGCTTTTACCGATTATTTCTGAAGAATTTGCACAATGCAGATCTGTGGAGAGGTAGTTTTAATGTGGTCTTCCTTTTACACATTTTTACAATGTGTTTTCCTAGAATATGCCTGCTGATTACTATATATTTAGTCTGGATAGTTCACAGAAGAAAAGGCATCTTATTTTCAGTGTGGTTGTACATCTGTACAATATTATGCTGCATTGTGTAAAATCAGAATGCACTAAAAACAATATTTTACATCTGGGGGGCTATATTGTGCTGGATGAATGCACGAGTAGAAAGATGCATTGCACAAAGAGGGTGCGCCGGTTGGCACTGATACAACATTCAAAAAGAATGCACCATCAGTGCAGAGTGTGCATACAGTGAAGCCCACCAGGATGAAGTGCAGTACTGCAGAATTCTACAGTAGAGTTACTGCAGCAAACAATGCAATTTCAAAAGGAGTTAATCCATTTTGTCATGCAGTAAACTTGAGACACTGCACTTCATCCTGGCGAGCTTCATCTTTCCTGTTGAAAATGTGACCCTGGATGGGCATTGCAGTGCAGGCAGCTGCCAAGTCAGGTGCATCCAGGGTGACTCCTACTGAATACCTTCCAGGGGGAATGCATGGCAAATACCAGCATGCACCATAGCCCCCTTGGGCAACATTCAGCCAGGAATGCAAGTGAAGTAACTGAGCCTGCAGGGTGCAAAGGGGCCTTATACGTGCTCATACCAGCCCATTTGCATGTTGGCATGGGGATGAATGCACTGGAGCAGCTCTCACCCCCAGGCCCTGACCCTGATCGCCCCCATGTGGGAGAGGCTCTGAAGTCTCTGGTGGTACAGTGACACCTCCCCACCCATTCCACCAGTTCCGATCATACTGGAGTCCAGGTTCTATTGGTTCCATATTGTAGGGACCCCAATGCCATTCCTAATTGCACCTGAGTAACCCACAGTCCATGTCCATAGTGTAGTGGCCCCTGTTTCTCCTCAACGGTACACAGACAGCTCCCTACCTGCCCCCCCACCTTATCTCATTGTGATGACTGGCTCTGTAAAGGGATGGTACCACTCTATTAGTTGGTGGAAGAGCACTAGCAGTAGGATACTTTAATGTGTTATATGTAGGTACGAGCTGTGTGTAGGTGATAACACCCAGTGGCCATACTCCTCAGGCACTTGCATATAGATCCATCATCCAGGTGCCATTACACAGCTCAATGTGGGTGATGGCCAATGCAGCACCCACTCACACAGGTCCCAAAACAGGCATGTTACAGTCAATCTCCCATTCATTTGTACAATTGGGGAACTGCAGATGAACTGTCTATAGCCTGAAGCATACACTGCAAATGACATTACAGGATACCGCACCCCATGGCACCTGGGATACTTCAGAAGTCTGAAGGGTGGCTTGTTACACAGTGAAATAGGAGACAGTGTGGACTTACAGTGGTGTATGATAGCAGGAAGCTACAGCATTGACAAGGCATGCATTGGAGGTATGTAAATGCCCTCTTCAATTTGCCGGGGGCATACACACAGCTGCATACATTGGCGGATCCGCAGCTGGCATAGCGCCCCAATGCATGGTACAGACAGTTGGGTCATTCCGGAGTGCAGGTCCCCAGCCTGGGTTCAGTGCAGTCAATGGCTGACCGTGGCAGGGTGTGGAGGGCAGTGCCAGTCTTTGCAACAGGTTGGGTATGGGGGGAGTGAGGGTGTCTGTGTAGAGGGGTAGTGGATGGGAGTCCTCTAGACTATGGATATGGACAATGGTTTCCTCTGGTGCAATCAGAGCTGGGGGGCTACACTATGAAGCTCTTCAGGGATGGAGTGGGCTAGATTGAGGATGTAAAGGGGGTACTTCTAGTATACCAGGGCTGCCAGGATGCTGTGTACCTGGGTGCGCATCTGCAGCCTGCCTGTGGGTGGCTGGCCTGGTTAGGCTAGCTATTCATGGCCTAACTGTGGGTCACAGTGCTCTGGACTGTGAGGGACACATTCCCACTGAATATACTGCAGCACGACATATGCATCGGATTGCCCCCTTGACTTGAACGGCATATCATTTGTGTGTGCCCTGGCCCATTTCCTTGTGTCCAGAGCATCTCGCACGTTTGAATATTGAGCTGTTGCGCATTGTTAGAGTTGTGCAGCATATCTCCCTTTTCCACCAGGGTGCACTGTGTATCTCCTTTGAATATGGGGACCCTGGACTAGGTAGCCTGAATACATTATAAAAACGGTAAAATCATGACCCCAATGAAAACAAGATATTGCATCAATTCTGGGACAGCCTGAGTAAATACAGCGCAAAAATGTGTAAATGAACATCCCTGTGACAATGAGATGTAGCATTTCCTCTGCCCTATCCAGGATACAAAATATAGGATAAGAAATATGCAGTGCTCCCAGGTCCAAATGATCATTACCCTGTTAGAAGCCCTCATTTTCCCTGTGTTTTTCCCACAAAGGTGGAATCAAATCCCTGTACATTTTTCCATAAGCCACTGGTTCTTTAGTTATGACTTTGTTATTTATTTATTATATCAGCAGCCTTTTATTAAGAAAAGATCTCTGATTTGCTGCTCAGTATTAATATTATATGTCACAATGGCCTTGGAATGATTTGGATTTATATGCTATGCATAAGGCATAATGGGAGACTATATGAAACAACAAATAGCAAGCTCATTATTTCATGAACTATACTCAAAATTAGTAATCGCAAGTCATACAATCTTTCAAAAGATACTAGTAATGCCTATAAACAGTATAGCGCAGTGGTCTAAGGCTCTGAGCTGCAAATTTGGTGACATCCAGCAGACCAGACCTGGGTTTGAATCCCACAGCTTCCACTTGCATACTGTGCGACCCTGAGCAAGTCACTTAACCTCCTTGTGCTCCCAGGTTGCTCCTGTAAAAAAGCTTTCAGCTTAGTGTGCTATACCTGGTTAAACAACTAAATAAAAAAATATATATATATATATATATATATTTGAGGCAAAAAACTCAGTTTAATGAATCAGTTAGGGTTGTTTCACAGTGACAAAAGCGAGAAAGTTGGTGTTAGAGTTAGAAAGCCCCCTTACCCGTAGCCTGCCACCCCAACCACCAAGGGGGTATGCATTGGGGTCGCTAGTCCTAACTCTCACCCCATCACATGTGTAAACAAGCTGAGATATAGGAGAATGGGGTGAGAGTTAGGATCGACGACCCCAATGCACACCCCTATGGCGGTTGGCGTGGTGGGCTGGGGGGTGCAAGTGGGGGCTTTCAACCCTATCACCATATTTCCTCACTTTTGTCACTGTGGAACAACCCTAATTGATGCATTAAACTGAGTTCTTTGCCTCTAATTTCCCTTCTTTTTGAGAATGTGCAATAGAAATAGTGAATGGAATGTGGTGGTGGGAGCGCGGTGCCCCACCACGTGATTTTTTTGTGACATAGTAATGGTAGGTGCAACGGTAACGCAACCGCTAACAGTTGTGCACATGGTGACTGAAACGTAAATGAAAAAGCAAATGTTAGAAGAAACGCAAGTGCAAAGTGACGCCAAAGTAAGCAGTGATGCAAAAGGAGACGCAAGCGCATAAGGAAAAGCAGACCGTGATGCACACGGTGACGGCACCACAATTGGAAATGCAAATGGTAATGTTAACAGCAGAAATAATGCCAAAGGAAACAGAAATAGAAAAGCAAATGCACACATGTACGTAAATGGGATTGCAAATGGTAACGCACACAGTGGCATACATGGTAACAGTAACGCAAACTGTCACAGAAAGCAAGTGGAAACGTTACATGTAACAGTTACGGAAATGCACACCCTGTTTTTGCCCAACAGCTGCATAGAGAAACACTGTGGCCCAGATAGTCAAAAGGGTTGCGCCATGTGCAATAGGGTTGCGCCAGCGCAAGCCCAAAAATGCGCCATTCTGCGATATTCAGTGGGAGGAAGATGCGCCCCCCAAATCACACTGCGAAAGAGTGCAATAATAATGAATGCATGCACAACTGAAGGGGGAGGAACCATGCATAAATGGCACAGTGCGATATTCAACAACATGCGCCATGAGCAATAGGGGAGCAAGTGGAAGTTGAGCGATAGCGGAAATGATAGCGGAAATGAGCCAAAATAAAAAGGAACAAGAGAGAGGCGCAAGAACGCTACAGGGAAGGCACATGTTGCTGAACCATAGCCAGCCACACAGGCAACACAGACACACAGGGCAGGACAGAGACAGAGCACCTAGAACCCACAGGAACAGGGAAGGTGTGGGGAGCCACAGCCACAGTGCAGTGCAGAAGGGGGAAGTGCCACACAGCACTGAGGCCACCACAGGAAGGTGTTCCCGGTACAGGGGAAATAGCAGCCAGGACAGCGGGGGGAACACAGAAACAGCTGCTGGAGGGGAACGCAAGCCAGGGACATGGCCAGTGCCACCATCCAGATGGAAGCAGTTATGAGGGGGTGAGAAGGCAGGCAGCAGGGGGGCACGGTCATGGAAGGGCCCATCGGTGGTATGCCCCCAACAGGCAGTACCGAGCCCACACCAGCTTTGAGCTGTACACCAATACCGAGATCATGGGCCGGTACTGCCTGAACCGGGCAATTCTGAGGTGGCTCTGTGAGCTGTGCAGTGATGTGATGCAGGCACCCACACAATGGAGCCATGCTCTGTCAGTGGAGACAAAAGTGACAGCTTACATGTGCCTGCTCACCACGGGTACCTTCCAGAGACCAACAGGGGACATGACAGGCATAACCAAGTGGGCCGCGTCACGCCACCTCAACCAATTCCTCAGCGTACTACTGCCACATGCAGCAAACATACAGGAATTCCGCAGGGTAGCATGTATGCCTGGCATGCTAGGGACAATAGACTGCACCCATGTGGCCATCCGCACACCACCTGGCCCTGAAGGGGCCACATACATTAATCAGAAGGGGTATGCAAGCATCAACTGCCAGGTGGTGTGCGATGCCAGGGGGTGCATAATCAATGTCTGTGCCACGCACCCTGGGGGAGCACATGATGCCTTCATCTGGCACCATTCAGCACTGTGCCACAGATTCGAGAGTGGGGACATCCCCACTGGTCACTTAGTGGGTGAGTTTGCAAACCATGCAGAAAGACATAGAGCATGGGAGGGGCATTGTCAGATGTGACATGGGTATTGGCCTAGATGGCACAAGGCAGGGTGACGCTGATCACCAAACTAACTTCCACCCTCTTCACACAGGTGACAGTGGATATCCACTCTGTCCCTGGCTGCTCACACCATACCGGTGGCCCGCGACCCCATCGCAGCAATGCTACAATGAGGCACATGCTACCACACGCAATGTCATCGAGTTGGTGTTCGGGATGCTGAAGGCACGTTTCCGTCGCCTAGACACATCTGGCTGTGCTCTACAGTACAGCCCCTCAAAGGCCTGTGGGCTATTCCTGGCCTGTTATATCCTGAACAACATGGCCAACGACTGTGGGATAGCTGTACAGGTTGAAGAGGGGGACAGCAATGGAGACAATGAGGACGCTGGTGAAGATGGTGATGGGCAGCCCCCCTTGGGTGACGGGACCCCTGACTGATCCGGCTGGCACAGCTGCACTGGGACACCATCACAGAGGAGCACTTCAGCCAACCCAGGTAAGTCATGGGGCCATGTGCAACCACCAGTGGCAAAGGCACAACCCACAAACATGCATGGACAAACACCAGGGGTGCATGTTGTCAAGGGAAGTGGCCGAGCATGGAACCGCACACACCGCCAGGGATGGGCAAGGTCTAACATGGCACACGGTCACACACACACACACACACACACACACAAACACCTCACAAGACATGTACAAAGGGTAGGAGGCATGCCGACCCCGACCGCCACCCCTAGCCACACACATGTCCACAGACCACCACGCCCACTGCCTGTTACTGTGTCTGTGTCAGAAGCTGGGCACCATTGCACAGTGGTGGACAGCGCAACACAGGCATCATGATGCACACACCACAGTGGACAGCAGCCAGGAGGGTGTGCAGATGGAATGTGTGTGCGCGTGCAGGGCCGGGTACCCCACCCATGCATTGCACGCTGAACAACACAATGCACACAGGGCAGCATCAGACAGTAGCCGTCCTGGGAGACAGGTCAGTCATGCGCCACAGTGCCACAGCCACCACAGATGCGTGGGCGGCCCTGCCGAGACTCGCCAGCAGTGACAGGCTGACCAATGGCCTCATGGGGTGGCACTGATGGTCCCCCAAGGGTTCCACTGTGTGAATGTGATCGTGCTCACGCAGGGGTCTGCAGCATATCGAACATGCCTGCACCAGGCTTGCTCAGGATGCCCACAGCTGAACCCGGTGTCAACAAGGAGGGTGTTGCACGACGCCGGCAATGGGGGATGGACATTGCACTGCACGGTGTCTGTGACGCATGGGCAAATAACTGTGTACCCATTGTGGCCATGACAGCTGTGATTGCCTGTGTCTGCCTGTCAATGGCAGCGGTCACATCCTCCCGCAACTGGTCCATCCCTGCCAGGAGCAGAGTGGTGTCTCTGCTGCGCCACTCCTCTGCCTGGCGCAGAGCCGCACTGAGTGCATCCACCGCCATCACAAGCCGCATCTGCTGATTGACTGATGCTTGGAGTATGCGGGTGTGCTCATCTAAGAGGTCATCTGCCTGACTGGCATGCTGTCCCTCATGGTGTTCGTGGCCCTGATGGTCAGCACCCCTTGAGAGTGGGCACTGCACACAAGTGCCAGGCCTGGGCATGTCCACAGGTGGTGCACTGCCGCCACCCCCTGACACTGTACCCCCATGGCCATTGGCCGACTGCTGATAGAGCCCCTCCGGCTGCTGCTCTCCAGGGCTCAATGGTGCCACCACAGTGGCTGCAACAGCCCCACTGTCCTAGACACACACCAGTGCTGCCCCACTGGTGCAGACAGGCACAGGCTGGGACTGTGATGTCACTCAGGCCTCCACGGCGGCACCACCCACAGCCATGCCCGTGATGTCACCTGCTGTGTGGCCATCCTGTGGCCCACATGTCTCACTGCCCATGAAGTTAGCTCCATCATCATCGGTGACGGATCCGGCACCAGCCCAAGTTTCAGCATGCTGGTATCCATGGATGCTGGCACGCTGGGACACGGGCAGGTCCTCCTCCACATCTGCTCCACCAACATCAGTCTGGATGTCCAGGCAGGCCCACTGTCACCCTGACCCCCGTATGCTTATGGAGGTGGACGGACCCTCCTCCATCTCCATGCTACCTCCCTCAGTGGAGAAGCCCACCACTGCTGACCCATGCAGATGCTCAGGAGCTGTAAGGGAAAAACAGTAGCATTAATGTATGTGACCTACCCTGTTCCCCCCCATTGAAAGACCAGGACCTACCATGTAGTGACGGGCTACCACCCTTCTGGAATCCACCACCCAGAACACCCTCAATGGCGCAACGCTGCATGCTGCCAGCAACCCGCTCTTCTTGTGGGGTCAGGCGTTGCACCTCCGGCTGTTCCCCACTGGTCGCAGACCATGCTGCCCTGATGGCAGCCACCTTCTCCTTAATTCTCCGCCTGTCCGTGCCCATTTTCTTTTTGCACTCCTGCATGGACTGCTGGTGGCTGCCATGCAGGTTGACAGTACGCGCCACCTCTTCCCATGCAGCAGCATGGGCCTGCGGTGTTCCCTGGTGTCCGCTGAGCAGCAGCTCCTGGTCAAGGTAGGCCTCAAAACAGGGCATCTATTTCTGCCTTGGTGAAGTTCGGCCTCCTCTTCCTCCCACGTCTCTGTTCCTCTTCCTCCACCTCACAATTGGTCATTATTCCTCCTGTGAGAATGACAGGTGTTACCTATGACTGTGCAGTCCCATGCATGTCCCAAACACCACAGTCCATGCTCCCAAACAGCATGCAACTCACCACAATAGACTGCAGTAACTGACTATGGCCAGTGCAGCCCAATGTCGCAGTTTTATAGCACAATGCATGCAAATGAGGCGAGGCGCATTTTTAAGTGGATGCAAATGCAGTGACTGCGCCATAGAATGGCTGATTAGCTGATTTGCATATGCTGGCTGAATATCGCGCTGTTGCACTTTGCACAATTGTGTTGAACGTGCTGAGCCAAGGGCGCAGTTCTTTGACATGCGCAGCACACACCTAACTGAGCATGCATGGGGTGATGACGCAGGTGCCTGCCGCGCTGCTGATGTGCTGTGCATGGGAGGCAATGCAGGACATGGCCACCATTGTGCCAGTGGCACTACTGCGCTGTTCACATATATGGTGCTGTGGCACTGGGGCACCGTAGGTGCACTGGGGCCACAGCACTGTAGGCCGCTACAGGAGGTGGCACACGGGCACCCAATCGTGCTACACACATTGGGTTCCAATTGCACTGTGGCTGTCCATGCGCGAGAGACCCTTGACCCTGTGCCCGACCTTTGCCCCCTAGGCGCCATGCGTCAGGCATGGGTTCACCACTATCGCTCTGTTCAGTGACAGCGCGATAGGGAATGGCAGCACTGTACTGCGCAGCATCTGCATGTGGCAGAGCCATGCTGCCAAGCGCCATTTTGAATCCAACACTTTGCTGAGATGGCAGTGATGTGGAGCCAGGTGGATCTTGCGAACCTGGTGGCCATTATAGAGCCCCATGCTGGGGCTCTATATGGTGATGCACCCCTGGACAGGGCCAGGAGTGCAGTTTGGCAGGAGGTGGCTGATGCTCTGGAGGAGGCCACTGGTATGGGGCTCACGGCAGAGCAGTGTTGCTATCAGTACAGGGACCTCAGGTGCAGGGACCTGGACCTGCTTTCCCACCTGCAGGCACGTGCCAGGAGGAGCACAGTGCCACAGCCAGGTAGGTGCCTATCCATACACTGTTATCGTCCATATGGGTATCACAGTTGCATGTGTCCAGTACATGGGGGGGCTGTCCAGTGTTGGCCGTGGTGGTGGTATTGGGGTGTGGGGTGGATGGGTATGGCCATGTGGGATTGCACACACCTGGGGGGCAGGGGGACTTTGCTATCAGATTGTACTGATGTTTCTCTCTCCATGTTTGCACCTTAGGCCAAGAAGAGCGCAGGCAGGTGAGGGAGCGGAGGTGCCACCTGGAGGACCAGCAGGAAGGAGGGGTGAAGGTCTGCAGTGGTGCAGGGACCAGCCTGATGATGGTGAGTGCCTTACATCCATGATTACTATTGCATGCTGTATAACTGGGCGGGTAGCGGGGCATGGCCACCATTCATTGACACCACTGCCATGCATGCAACTTGTTACAGTCAGCACTGTCCAGTGGCACTGCATGTCTGGGAGTGCATCAATGGTGGTCCATGCATGCACCGGCCACATGGCTGTGCCACTGCCTTCACACCGCATAGCCAAGTCACTGTTCAGCCACGGTGGTGCTGTGCAGGACATGGGCGGTGGGTGTGTGCAGTGGTCAACATGGCTGTGGCTGCCTGGGTAGGCAGGTCTTGTGGACACAGTCACTGTGGGTGGTCACACACCATACGGGGCATGGCACATGGCTGTATGCCATGCACAATGGGTGGGCTGCAGGAGGCTGGACAGTCACACTTATTGACTCTGCTCCATCATCCTAGGTGGACGGCATTGCAGGCACTGGAGCTTGGACTGCAGGAGCTGCTACAGGTGGCGAGGGTGACCCTGGAGCTCCTGCAAAGAATGGACTGCCACGGGGTGAGAAGGCAGAGATGACATCGGCGCCACATGGAGGAAGACTGGGGCAGACGCTGAACAATCCATGCCCCTAATTACACCTTCCACCCCTGGACCCTCCCTCACACCCCTTCTTCCCTCTCTCATATGTTCACCCCTGCCCCTTACCCACCCCCACCTGGTATGTGGCCCTTCCCCCCATTGTACATAGTTGTATATAGTTTTTGTATTTCCTGTTTTAAATACATTTGTTTTGTTTTGACAACTGTGGTGGTCTCTGATTTGCAGCAGGCTACAGGTGCTCAGCTGCAGTGGTGTGCATGGCGTCAGGGGTGGTGCACGCATGGGCATGTGTGTGTGTGCAGAAGGGAACTGCCTATGATGTGGGCAGGGGGATCAGTCACTGTCTGTGGTTTGTGTGCTGTTCTCTGTGCACTGGATGCCTGTGTGCAGTGGTCCACAGTGCATGCAGTGTGTGCATGGCACCCCTGTCAGACCGTCCATGGCCTGTGCAACTGACAGCCTTGCATGTCTGTGATATGCATGGTCTGCTGGTGTGTCAGTGGTGGCTGTCCATGCTGGATAACAACTGTACCTGGCACAATGCCAGGTTGCCTTCCATCACCAGTATGTTGCATGTCTGCCTCCGGTGGCACTGTGGCCTCCACTGTTGTTGTCATCCCCCCTCCATTCTGTCGCTTGTGTTTGTTGCAGGGGATGTGCTCCAGTGTCTGTCACTTGTGCTCCAGCAGCATGCTGGTGGCATACAGCTTCATGGTGCCTGCACAGGGTGGCTGGCACACCTGTGTAATGTAGGAGTGCTGGCTGTGTGTATACGTCAGCTGTGGCCACACGCCAGTGGCTTGGTTGACCCACTACTGTGTCCCTGTGTTGGTGTGCCCTTGGGTATGGGTGGATGTTTGTCCATGCACTGTGTTGCATCCTGTGTGGTGCATGCTTCCATGCAACACTGTGTGTGTTTGTGCTGGCTGTTGTGGCCAGTGCTGGGACGAGATGTGTCATTGGGAGGGTGTGCAGGGTGCTGTACCACTGGTGGTGGGGTCTGGGGCATGCCCTGTCGCATGTGGGGTACCTCGTGTGGTGACGTATGGTCGGTCTCTCAGCTGTACCTCAGGGGGACGTGCAGGGTGGCACTGTGTATGCTGTTGTTGCATTGCTGTCTGCTGCTGCCTGCAGCAGGGTGCACATGGTGGGGCTGCCTTGCATGGCTCTGTGGTGCACAGGGTTGCATTGTCACAGTGGGGGTGGTGGCATGCATGGGGTGTCCTGCACTGTTGGGCGCTACTCCTGGGAAGGGTGTATGGTGATCATGGTGCAGGGTGTGCTCTGCATTGGTGGGATGGTGTGGCATGGGGTGGTCAGCCCTCCTTGTGTGCCAGTCACAGCTTGCCAGGGGGGCTTGGGCACCATGGCCCGGCTGTGGGTTGGTTGCTGGTATCCATGGGCTGGTGGTTATTCCAGCTCTCCCCCGGTTGTGCAGTGCATGGGGTGTGGGTGACAATGTCTGTTCTGCTGTGTGCTCCTCTGCCCATCTGTGGCATGGGTGGTGGGCCCCTGCATCCCTGCTTGTGCTGTTGCATTGCTGCCCTGTTCCACGGGGCATCCCTGGTTGCGCTATGGCACATCTGGACTGCTCTGCTGAGCATCTCTTGTTGCGCTATGGCGCATCAAATATGTGCAACTTCACATCCCTGGTTGTGCTATGGTGCAGGTAGTGCCATATTCAGTTGTCTGCCATAGGCGCATCTTGGCCTGCAAAGTTTTTGAATATTGCACTTCTTGCGCATGGGCGGAGTGGAATTGCGCTTGCTCCTGCTGTTGTGCACTTTTTAGGTGCAGTTTGAATATCTGGGCCAGCGTGTACAAAGAATGTATGCATAATAATGGGCCTCGGAGCAGAAAATGAGCTGTTGGAATACTAAATTGCTTATATCTCAGGAACCGTGAGATGTAGAAAAAAAATTTAAATCTCACATGATTTATGAGTTTCCTGGCTAGG
The DNA here is from genome assembly GCA_016271365.2 of Neoceratodus forsteri. Classification (NCBI taxonomy): domain Eukaryota; kingdom Metazoa; phylum Chordata; order Ceratodontiformes; family Ceratodontidae; genus Neoceratodus; species Neoceratodus forsteri. Next base: position 156,817,581 of record CM057456.1, on the reverse strand, counting down.
GCTACACATTGTCATGATGAAAATTCTGTATCGCGCACCATTTCCGAGATACGAGCCCCGAAAGGCACGGCGGATGCCACCATGTTAGTCTATAGGAAAAAACATCAACTTCGGAGTACCGTAACTTTGCATTCCTCCAATATTTTTTCACCAAACCACAAAAAGTCACACCTGTAAGATGTTGGCTGTTTTCCCTTCAAATTTCATCCCAAAAGACCAAACCGATTTTTTTTGAAGCAGGGTGGAAAAGAATTCCTGTCATTTTGGCCATAGCCTAGAAAAGTGGTGTCATGATTTGCGAAAGATTTCACAAAATTTGTGAAAGTGTTGCAGGTGCAACACTACTTTGCCACACTACTTTTTCCAGAAATTTGAAAAAAACATATTTCTGGGCTGTTTAACCCAAAAATAAAGACATAGCTAGCATACTTACGGCTCAAATAGGTAAACACAAAAATAATTGTGTCCCTAGATGGTCCCAATTTTAAATGCCAAGTATTTATGTGATCAGTAACTGAAAACAAGATGGTGAATTTGAGACACTACTAGGGCCATTTGCGACACTAAAAACTGGATTTGTGAAAGTGTCAAACTTTTTGTTAACTTTTCCCATTGACTTATAATGGGAACTTGTTTGTTGAATAACTTTTGAACCATTCAATATTTTTTCAAGAAATCTTCAAAAGGCACATCAGGGACCCTGGCCACACATTTCCTGAAGTTTTTGGACTGGTCACACAAACTGTGCGACCTGTAGGTGCGAGCAAAGAATGCACCAAAAAAGTAATGGCGTGTACGGATGTTGCTTAATAACTCCACAGCCGTATATCCAACTGGTATGAAAGTTGGCAGATCCTGAGATCCATGGTTCCACCCCATGCCTACCAAATTTCAGGCAAATCTGTTGGATGGTGGCAAAGTTATTATGGTGCAAAGTTTCACCAATTAACCTTAAATGGGCTACTCTACCATAATATATATATATATATACAGTATATTTATATATATATATACACATACATATATATATTCTATGCAAAAAACTTCATTAATGCATAATTTAGGGTTAAAACACAAAAAGTAAGGAAATTAAACTTTTAGGGTTGACCCCTCCCCCCCTTGGACCTGCCCATTATCCCGAGATTGACAGCTGATGGGGTGTGTCCTTGGGGTAGTGAGGCCTAAATCTCACCCCATTCTTCTTTTCTGCAGCTTGTGAATATGATTACACATGGAATGGGGTGAGATTTAGGCCTCGAACCCCCAAGGACACACACCATCAGCTGTCAATCTCGAATGATGGGCAGGTCCAAGGGGGAGGTCAACTTAGAAGTTTCATTTCCTTACTTTTAGGTTTTAATTTAATGATGACATCAACGTTTTTTGCACAGAATATATATATACTGTATATATATTCTATGCAAAAATAACTTTGTTAATGCATCAGTTACGGGTCTTCTACAGTGGCAAAAGTGAGGAAATTCGATATTATGGTTCCCACCCCTTGAACCCCACCCCCACCAACAGGCATCGGGGTGTGCATTGGGGTCGTTGGCCCTAACTCTCACCCCATTCTTCTATACTTCCATACATTCACCAAGCTCCTGTCATTCTAGTAAAAGCAAACCTCCCCAGTATCAAAGATTTTCATCCAGCTCCTGTCAGCCTGGTACAATCAACCCTCCCCACCACCAAAGATCTTTATCCAGCTCCTATCAGTCTCATAGACAGACTTCTCAACTGTCCCTGATTTTAAGGGATATCCCTGATTTTGCCTCAAAAATGTCCTTTGTCCCTTGTAAAATTTGCATTTTTGTGACTGAACAGAGGGTATTATAAGCACAAAATAATGTCAGACATTAAAGTTAGAGACTTGTGGACCGGCCCGGTGGTGCTGAGGGTTGAGGCGCTGGTCGCTACACCTCGCGCCACGCCCGGCGACCATGTTGGGACTGAGCACGGGTTGTCGGGGTCGGGGGAGGAGATGGATCGAATGTCCGGAGGACTGCTCTCCATCTCTGGGGCGGGATTCAGGGCGGCTGGTGCTTGCCTGACTTAGCGGAGGCTGGGGATCGGCGCTACGCAGCCGCAGAGACAGGGGGTGGCGGGACGTGGCGGACGCTGGACTGGTGCGCGGTAGGAGCGCGCAGACTCAGTCGCTGGGCGCCATTGCACGCCATGCCCGCCGGGGAGAAAATTCCGGAAAAATGGAGCCTGGCAGCACGACGTCATTCCCCGGTGCCATTCCCGGAGGATGCCTCCCTGGCATGGACCCGTTCTGGTGGGTTGAGTCGCTCCCCACCACCCTGCCGTGAAGGGTAAGTCGCGGGGTGCTGAAGGGAAGGGGTCTCATGTCCGGGGATGGCGCCGAAGGAACGGTGGAGTGCGGGTGGGGGCCAGAGCTTCTAAGGAAAAAAAAAAAAGTTAGAGACTTGTTCTTCTTCAGAAATGCATCTTACACTAATCAACTTATTCTATTAGCTTTCTGGGTGAATATTACCAATTTTTAAGATCTGTCCCTGATTTTGGGTCTTTGTCCCAGTTTTTATAAGCCTTGTCCCCAATTTAGGAGGCAAGAAGTTTAGAGGTATGCTCGTAGAAGCAGCCCTCCACACTACTAAAGATCTTCATCCAGCTCCTGTCAGCCTAGTAATGCAAGCCTCCCCTTACTGGAGGGGAAGGGTGTGATACACATATCTACTTAGTGGTCCCAGTAGATACTATTGTGCCTTTCTAGTGGTCATTATTTCAATGGGTTTGAATAACACAGACTGTTCAAGCTGGTAAACTGAGTTTAATTCCATGACTAGGATAAAAGGGAGAGAACAAATGTAAAAGCAAGATGAACTGCAACTGTGCATGGGGCCACTAAGCCTGAATGACTTACCATCTCAGGTGTTAACAGAGATTGCTAGAAGGGTCATCTTGAACTAGTTGGATTAATTATGTTCCTAGACATTTAAAACCTTTACAGTAGCTCACAGCTGATGATGTGTTTCCCTAGTCATTTCATAGGCATGCAATAGAAATAATGTTGCTGAGTATATTTTGATTAGAATGCACTTTTGGTGTTAGTTTAGTACATGTAGAACTGATTGCTTATAGGTAAGTTCTGTATGTTTCTGTTTTATTGTTATTGTTACTCATTGAATCCACTCTTTATGTGCTAAGACTTGGACTGCTGGGTTGCAATCCTTCTTCAAATAAAAAAGTGTATTCACATACTAAATAAAGGCCTCTGTTAAAGGATCTTTTATGATCTGAAATATGTCAGGCTGAATGTCTGCATGTTCTTTTAATAATAAAATGAGTTTTAACTGACCCCAGGTGTCCGTGTCAACGTGAGGTGGTGAGTGCTTGGCTTTTTTTGTTTCAAATGTCTGACTGTTTGCCAGAGCACCACTGTCCCAGTGTGAGACTTGCTAAGTAGTAATGCCTCTTAGGGGCAAGAATTCCTTATGCTTCTCTGTTATTGTTCTTTAGGGGCAAGAGTTCATTACACTTCTCCATTATATTATTGTTCTTTATTGTACTATTAGATACTTTTCATAAAAATAAAACCCAAAGCTGATCCAAAGCTATGGTGCCATGACTCCCATTTGCATTCAACTTTATTATAAATGTACTCCTTTTGACATTCCCTTTAACGTAACATACAGAATGTTTGCACCTAGGTTTTATTTCTTAAATTTGTTATCCAAAGACTGGAGAACATTTTTTCTGTGGTCTTTGAATTAAGTAGCAGGTTCCCAAAGCTGAATTAGTGTAAGAATTCTGAAACATCCAGTGTCTCTACTCATCTGATTTATGTATGAAGAGCTGCTGTTGTTGGCATGAACAAAAGAGGGAGGAATTGAGAAAGTACACACTGCACAATGGAAACAGAAAAAAAAATTACAGATGCTTCATGCATTGACATTAGAAATGAAGGTCCTTAAAAGCATCAACATGCATTACAGAGCTGGAAAAGCAACTCTAGCTGAAAGGAACTCAGCTGGCCTGTAGGTTGTTACAATAATCTAATGATTAGACTTAATATCTCAGCAGGCCTCATTGACAAATGGGCTTTAACATTTTGCCATAAAGAATCAATGGAACTGGATGACTCTGTGTTTTATCAGAAACCTGACCTTGACAAGGACAGGTGGCACTTTTACTCAGTGCCCTTATAATATTACTAAAATGGGAGCCACAGGTGGTTTAGGGCTTGAAGCACCAGTTCTGATGGCTTTATCACAATGGCTTTGCTCAGCTATGTAGGACTGTAGACAGACAGAATGTGCTGCCACTAGCAATGTGGGCTGACAAGGGAGCCGTCTCCAGCACTTAAGACAGGGACAGAAATCTATCACTAATGTAATGAGTCACAGAAAAGTATGAAGGCATAAAAAAAACACAACAAAAGTTGTTTAGAGTGAGCTGCAAGTGGATGCTTTTAATACAAGTGCACTGAAGACAAATAAACAAGCATAAAGAAAAAGTGTTTTGACTATTACAAAGATGACTAGAGATGCAGATACAGTACATAGGTAGACAGATGGCAGGCATGTGGGCAGCAGACAGACACAAATGGACAGAGAGATAGACAGGCAGAAAGAAAGAGAGTGAGACAGATACTGTACAGTAGATAAAACATATGTACTAATTGTGTGATTCCCTTCATGCTGAAGAAGAAAATGCAATCCTAGCATAACTTACAGACAGGAGCACTTTTTATTTTAGCTTTTTTAACATAAAAGTCTAAACTTTATTTCCTCATTGGTCTACCATATTGATACTACACCCATATTTTTTCTGGCTATGTAAAAATGTCCCAGTGCCCATGATTTTGATGGCATACTGCTCCCTACTGCTAAGTTTGCGTGGCTGTCAGTCAAAGTGTTAGGAGATACAGAATCAACATTTAACTGCATGTCTCTAGTGATGATCATGTAATTCAAATTTATCATTAGCTTTTAGGATTCAGAGATGACAACTACAAAATTAGGTATACATAATATGTTGGAAAGCTAATACTACAATGTAACATGGCATCTGCATGACAGAAACTGATGTTTAGTCAATCAATAACTCATTTGTGTCCACTATTTTGGCATCAGCCAGTTCTTTTAGCAAGACAGTCACATATGAACATATGAATGTTGGGCAACATGAAAGGAAGACAACCATTAGTCCACCAATTTCTTTCCCCAACCAATCAATGGGCATTCTATTTTTCTCTAAGTATTTATCTAGCCTTTAAATTTTGAATAATGTCCCAAAATGGAGCATTATGATTGGCTGATTGCATTCTATGGGGTTATGGTAATAGCTGGAAACCCTGCAGTATAATAAAAAAATCAACTGTAAAAACATTTATTCAACTGTGGTGCATATAAACAGAGGAAGTAAATCCTATTATCTAGACCTGCAGGTAGACATACATGTCAATATTTTGATGTACTTCCCTGAAAATAAACGTTGATTTCCATGTATATATATCATCAACCATATAGTCAATGCAGAGTACTGTAGTTGTTAATTTATATTGGTAACATGTCTTTGCAGTCTATAAAGCTTGTTGATTGTATAATCAGAGTCATTTTCACTGATACCTCCAAGTCTAATTACACACTTGTGACTCATGAAAATAAATCTAATTATACTATCAGGGCTGTATAACAGTTCGTATTTAATTAAAAAATATAAAATTTAAGCTTATTAATAAAATTATGACACTCAAGGGCTGGGTTTGCCATTATTACTATAACTTTAGGTGCATACGGCACTTGGCTTCATCTTCTGCCTTATGCCCCTGCAGGGTTACATTAACTCATGATAATGTAATCCCTCATCATGTCAAAATATTTAAGACAGAAACAGCTTCAGCTGCTACTGTCATTGGTGGAAGTCCTTTCCTATGTCCACTATTTCAGTGAAATAATATTACTAAAAAGTATTTCTAAAACTAACTGGCCCTCTTATGTCCTCCACTGTTGTTCCCTTTTCCTATGTTTGTCTTCTGTTTAGCCACCTCTCCTGTGTGTCAGGATGTTATTTAGCTGTCATTAACTCTCAGCCTCCCTGCTTCTGGAGGAAGTGCTGCTTTTAATATAGGGTCAACACTTACAATGCTTGAATTCCCCAAGAGCTTGCTCCCTTTTAGTGGGGCCCCTCCCAACCTCAAGGGGGCAGGAGCGTTAGTGGTAGTGAGGTAGTGAGAGACTGGGCTGCATTAACTTTGTGTCCCAAATGAGTGGGGCAGAGGAGACAGCATCATCTAAGAAAGAAAATTTCACAGATCCAGGGTGCAGTGGTGCTCACTTTAAGAATCAGTCTATCACAGTTAAAAAAAAGAGACAGCACTCACCTATCCAAGATGCATACATTAATCCTTCAGATGAACTATTTTCAGTTCCAAAGCCTTTACTAAACAGAATGCTGCAGTGGGTGAAAATATAAGAAGCAACCATTGACCAAAACAGTGCAAACAAAGTGATAAACTGCTCAAATACAATAAAAGAAATGAATCTTTACCACAATATAAGTAGATTAAAAGCAGTAGCAAAAATTGAATGTTTAGACAGCATCATCTGCCTGGAGCCCACCCATGTTACATGTTTCATCACTACCCTCTGGAAGATGGCATCAATTGCTACCCAAGGCATAGAGTGACAGGAAGTTAGTAGACACCATGCAACTATCTGTGAAGGGTGGTGGTGGTGGTGGTGGTGGTGGTGGTGGTGGTGGTGGTGGTGGTGGGGGGTGCTCACAAACCACAATGTCCAGACATCTTTCTTATGTTCTTCTTTATTTTGAATGTACCCCAACATTTTGCCCATTATGGCCTCTTCAGGGGAATTTCCACTTGCAATTTATTTAAACTGTTATGAGTAAAGCTGCTCACCATCTTATTTCTCAGTTTTCCCTTTACTTTTCATCTGACTGAAGGCCCGTGTTGTGGATCATGTCAGCAATTTAGCCCCAGAACATCTTAACAACTTCATTTTCCAGGCTTTATTTATTTTGATATTTTTATAGTGGAGACAGCGTCTCTCCATATTGACATGCTCTCTGATTCATGTGCAGCAGAAAGAAACATAAGAAAGACATCTGGACTTTGTGGTTTATGAGAGCGACCCCTCCCCCACAGATAGTTGGACAGATCTGCTTCGTCCTCAAGTCTTTATGACTTCACCATCCAGTGTACAGCACCTCTGTACCAACACCAGATTACTTTGGATGAACTCCTGAGACAACAGCAAAAACTAAGTTACATCATGGTGGAGCTAGTTTGTTGATGAATTACATCTCTGGTTTGCTTGATAGAACCATTTGGAAGTGCATGAGAGCAACAGCAGCCACCGTGGATCCCCCGCCCATGGTACTTCTGATTGAGATTGACAGGGGCATCTTCTTTTAACTTGTCTCTCAATAAATCTGTACAGTACCCCATTCCTGACCACAAAATGCTGTTTCACTCACTCACTCACTCACTCACCACTCACTCACTCACTCACTCGCACGGACACATGCATGCACAACACACACACTTTGTACAGCTGAGGGTTGTGCTTTTACCTGCAGCAAGACTATTGATCAGACCCTAGGGAGATCATGCTGAGCCCCAAAGTGAACCTTTGTTTATTTATTTATTTATTTATTTCAATCTAGGATTACAATACTTTTGAGCCGAGGCTCTTTTGCAAAGGTTCATGTCAGCGTGTGCAACAGTCATCATTTTTAGTTACAAACTTATAGTCGTTGACTTACAGATGTGTAATAACCAGTACAAAGACTTGAGCTACGAGCAAGACAAGGGAAGTGGGGGTGGTGGAAGTGAGGGTAGGAGATCGAGGAGGGAAGGAGGTGCAGGGGGTAAGGGGGAGTACGGGAGGTGGTTGGGGCGGGGCAGGAGTGGAGATATGGGGGGGAGGTGGGTGAGGGTGGGAGAGAGTGCAGCCAGGGGGCCTTGTCGAAGGAATATGACAGGTAAGGTGCTAGGGGTGCAAAGGCTGATTGTAAGTGCTGGGTGCTGAGTGCTGGGGCATGTGCAGCTGGAATGGTGTAAATGTTAAGATGGGCAATCGCAGGATACAAGCAGAGAGAGGCACAGCTTGGACTTGAAGAGGCCAAGTATTGGAGCGGTCGCTATGTCGCTGCCAAGAGAGTTGAGCCAGTTGGATGCCCGATAGGCGAATGATCTTTGTCCTTGGGTCATGCGACATCGTGGGATATGTAGTAGATGGGAATTGGATCTCCATGTAGTGACATTCCTATGTCTAGGCTTAAGGAGGGCACAGACACCAGGTGGGGCCAGACCCATTATAATTTTCTTGGCCGTGATGCAGGTTTGGTATTTTATGCGTTTGTCCAGTTGAAGCCATCCAGATTGGGAATAAAGGTCACATGTGTGGGTATGGCGATGTGAGCCAGTGATGAGATGACAGGCCTTATTCAGGCAGGTTGCGATACGTTTGAGAGCAGAGGTAGTTGCAGATCCATATATGATAAAACCATAGTCTATGATGCTGACGATGGAGCTTTGGACAACGACCACTGCCAGTGCTTCTGGGGTTAGGTGTTTCCAGTGCCTAATATTATGCCTAACCTCACATTAGCAGACTTTGCAACATTGCTGATATGGACAGCGTATGAGAGGTGGGGATCAAGGGTAATGCCAAGGTACTTGAATGATTGTGTTTGCTCTAGGATGGCTCCTTGTTTGGTTGCAATGGAGAGGTGGAGTTGTTTGTTTTTGCTGTGGGGGCTGCAGAAGACCATAGACTTGTTTTTTTTCTGATTGAGAAGCAGTTTATGATTTAGAAACCAGGATTCAATGGAGTAGAAGGCCTGCTGAAGTTTATTTTGTAATAGGACTGGATCAGGGTCTGAGGTGAGGATCACAGCATCGTCGGTGTAGAGAATTGTTTGTTCTGGGCAGCTGTCTGGTAGTGAGTTTAAGAATAGGCTGAAGAGGAGGTGTCCCAGAATGGAGCCCTGGGGGACTCCCGGGCGGACCGGTCTAGGGTCTGAGAGTGTATCAGCGATTCTTACTGTTTGGGACTGTTCTTCAAGGTAGCTCTTAAACCAGCCAATGGAGTTGGTTGACAGCCGTGTTCTGAAGCTGGACAAGCAGGAGGCGGTGATTGACGGTGTCGAAGGCTTTAGTTGAGTCAATGTAGATTGAGCCTAGTAGTTCACCGGAGTCAAGTGCATTGTGGATAGTGCCAGTGAATTCAAGTAGGGCTCTGTAGGTGCTGTGACCTTTGCGGAACCCGTGTTGTTGCTTGCACAGGATGTTGTACGTATCCAGGTATTCTGTGAGCTGGTCTGAGACGATGCGTTCTAGTGCCTTGGAGAGTGGGGGTAGTAGGGAGATAGGTCTGTATTTATCGTGTGCAGTTTTGTCACCACTTTTATGGATTGGGGTGACAGTGGCAAATTTCTGTCTGTCCGGGAACTGACTAAGGCTGAGGGAGAGGTTGAAAATTCTGGTCAGAGTACTAAGCACTTCATCAAGTGTGAGAGACAGGATTTTGAGATCGAGGGAGTCATTATTGAATCTTGATTTACCAAGGGCTTTGGTAACATATTTGCGTACTTGGTGAGCCTTGACTGCTTTGAAGTAGAAGCGGGGGGAGCTGTTGGGAGTAGTGTTCATTGCAGACAGAGGGGCTTCTCCATCTTTGAAGTAGTCCTGGGGTAGGACAGCGCTGAGGTCAGTAAAGGCTTTGTTAAAGGTATCCACAATGGTTTTTGGGTTGAAGGTTGTGGTTCCGTTAATGTTGAGTATTGATGTTTTGGGTGGATTCCCAGTGAGTTCCTTTATGTTCTTCCAGAATTCCCGACCATTGCCCCAGGAGTTTGTGAGGGCATGCTTATAGTAGGCGGACTTCATTTGCCGGATGGTTTTGGTGCAGTCATTGCGGGCACGTTTGTAGTTTTGGATATCGCTTTGCCTTCCAGAGTTTCTGGCCAGTTCCCATAGGTGGTCTCTTGTTTTTAGCATCCTGAGAAGGTCACCTGTGAGCCAAGGGTTGCTGAGTGATTTGACTTTGCGTTTCTTAATAGGAGCATATGTGTCACATGCCACAGTGAAGATGTTTATGAAGTGATCAAGGGCAGTGTTTACGTTGGTTGCATTGAAGATAGTGGACCAGTCTTGATGGAGGAGGTGGGATTTGAGTTGAGGAAGGTGACCACTGGGTAGAACCCTGCTGGTGATAGTTTTTGGTGGTTGTTTGATGAATTTATTTGACCAGGTGCAGCTAACAGGGGAGTGGTCGCTGAGAGAGTCAGGGAGGACATTAGTGTTAGATATCCGCGATGGGTGAATGGTAAGGATCCAGTCCAAGAGTGTGCTGGTGCCGGTCCTGCAATTTTTCCTGGTTGGTGAGTCAACCATTTGTGTGAGGTTCACCGCAGCAATGGTATCCTGCATGCACCAGCATCGGCCGCAGGCCAGTTGATGTTGAAGTCACCTAGGAGGATGGATTTGGTGTCCGGTGGGAGTGACTTTACAAAGTCAAGAACAGCTGTTAGACCAGTTCCCTGTTCTTTGGGAGGAATGTAGATGGTGGCAACAGTGAGGGTTTTGTTTTGGGCTCCAAGGAGGATTCTCACTGGCAATATCTGAGCAGTTGTAGGTTGGAGTGAGGTAATGATGTGGTGCCCCTGTATGGAGTCTTTTAGGTAGAGAGCGCAGCCCCCACCTCTTTTGGAGAGGCGATTCAACCTAAAGACGTTGTAGCCAGGAAGGCTGATTGCATGGTCCAGTACTGATGGTGTGAGCCAGGTTTCGACAACTGCCAAGATGTCAGGGATGTGCTGGCTGGTGAAGGCTTGTAGGGCATCCATTTTAGGAAGGAGGCTGCAGATTTTGATTGATATGAATGAGAGGGCACCCGAAGGCTTGCTCAGATTAATGGCTTTAGAGCAGAATGGGCCAGGGTTTGGGTGCACGTTGCCTGACAGAATTAGGAGGAGGAGGAGGACTAGCCTCAAGGAGCTGCGGCGTATTTCTTTAAGGGAATGCTTTCGCCTGCTAGCATCTCGGGAAATTGCCGAGCATCGACGATGGTAGTGGGTGAAGGTAAGCATAGACGGGGGGGACAAGAGTGGAGGGCTAGGACCAGTGTGGGTGTAGGACAGTTTCATTGCTTCATCAGTTTTCATTGTTACTTGCATGGTTTAGACCAAGCATCATGACATGATGTTGCAGTGTCCTCATTGCTACCCCCTCCCCCCGGTATCAAAACTGGTATTATGTGCAGGCACAAAGCCTGCCAAAATGAATCCTTGTTTGTTTTTTTACACATCTGCCACCCCTCCCTTCCAATATAGTTTTGAATGTAGCTTTTCTAATACTTTCCATGCACCATTTTTTTTTAATTCAAAGTTTATTACAATTTTAACAAAACAAGTACAGTTCCAAACTGATAATGTAACACATGTCCTGTACATACAAAATGAGGACCCACCACCCCCATCCATCATTCCCCCACATGGTCTCTTCCTCACCCCAGCACAGTTTGGATTCTATTAGAATGTATAAAGTAGAAATAAGTAACCTTCTTAAGTGGATGGCAAGGAATATAATGAGTAAAGAGGGCCCCAGCTCTTCTCAAATCTAGCTACCAAATTCCAAAGACTGGCGATCATCTTTTCAGTTCTAAGACTGGCTAGCAGTTTGTGCAACCATTCAGAATAGGTGATCCTATTGGAATATTTCCAGTGCCTTAGTACCAGTTTTTCAACTGACAATGCTATGAAAGCCATGTAGAATTTGCAGTTAAGCATCTTCACCTCAATGAAATCCCCCCAAAGGCAGATCCTGGCAGTAAATAAGTCATTAAGGCAAGGAGAGGATCTGCCTTTTTCTTTGATACAGGACCACAAGGGGGCTATCATGGGGCAATTCCAGAAAATATGAAGTAAAGTGCCCTCAGCTTGTGACACCTAGTACAAATAGAAGGGATTGTAGGATTGATCTTGGCTAACCTCTCTAGGGAAAATAAAGATTGTGAAGACTATGGAATTGCATAAGATGAAGCCAATCCTGCATTATGAAGCTATGACATCCTTTCCATAAGGTAGGCCAATTTAAAGGCACACCTGGAAAGTGAGGTGCCCAATAATTTGATGGACCCATGTAATCTGAACCAGCCCAATCAAAAATGAGGCTGTAAATTTTTGACAAGGCGTGTGGAAGACCAGCAAAAGGGCTTATTTCTTGGGCAAAGTGTATAGTTATTGGGTGAGGGGGAGAAGAATAGAGAGAATTAACTAGTAGGTGTTGTACCTGTAAAATCTTGAAAATGTTGTGGTTGGGAATATCGAATTTAGCCATGATATCCGGAGAGGTAAGCCAAGTACCATCAGCGCTGATAAATGCTTAAGCTGGAGGGAAGATAACTGGGGTAGCCATAAAGGTGGGAGCCCCTTGCCAGTGATTTTAAGATTAGGGTTACCTATGAGAGGCTGGGTAGTGTCTTGAGTGTTGTTATATTTAAGAAAGGTGCAAAGCTGAGTATGGATTTTAATGGAAATGCCAATTAGAGAGCCCCGGAGTTGTGGGGGAAGGGACTTATTTATTTATTTAAATTTTGGTAACCGGGTAGCCCACTGGAACCTTGCGGTCCCTTTTTTAAGGGCGACCCAGGTTTAGTTACATTTACCTAGAGGGAAGGAGAAACCAATGCTTTTGATATGTACAGTGCAGCAAGGCTTACACTGAGTGAGTGAACAAACATTACAGCACAGAAATTGATACAACCAAACTCCAGACTTTTGTTAGGTACAGACCATTGACAGTTATAAACCTATATAAGTGCGAGGAACAGTTCTACCACCAAGCTATCGGACCCTTCTGTCCAAATCCCTGCATTCTTTAGCAGAGATAACACCCTGCGTTTGGTCCCTTGGAGGGACCCTAAGTGGGGCAGCAGCACTGAGGCCCCTTCCCAAGGTGTACTTTTAGCCCCTTCTTGAAACCCTCAGTAGTGGGGCTGTCTTGTATCTCTCTCGGGAGCTCATTCCAGAGTTTGGGGAGGGTCATCCTAAATGACCGTTGACCTAGGGATGATCTAGCGCTGGGGATTTCTAGTAGTGTCTAATTGGTGGATCTGAGCTCTCGTCTCATTGTCTTGAGGACAAGCAGGTCCCACAGCCCACAAGGGGCCCTGGGTTGATGTAATTTAAAAGCCATGCACAGGGAGGGCTATGCTAATCTTGCCTCCAGGGATGGCCATTCTAAGGCCTGGAGCACCTTGCAGTGGTGTTCCATCCTATCTGCCCTGGCAGTGAAATGGCCGACCCTGTGGTAGAGTGTGCTCAGTTGCTGTCTTTTCATAGCCCTCAGCGACTGGAGTAAGGTTGCTCTATAGAAAAGGATGGGAAGAATTGTCCCGTTACCTACCACCATTCTAGTTTCCTTGGTTAGAAAGGGGTTTAGTCTGTAGAGGAGGCCCAGTTTTTGGTTTACTAACTTTGTGAGGTGGTCCATGTGCTTCTTGAATAAGACCTCCTGGTCAATGTACATTCCCAGGTATTTCATGCTGTCCACTACTTCTATCCCTACTCCATCTCTGGTGGAGAGTGATATGAGGTTGGATCTCTTTTGGCCCAGTATTTTTGGGCCAAAGAGCATGACTTTCTCTTTTTGCTATTCAAGACCAACCTGTTAACCTGACACCAGGTTTCGAGGGCTGCGAAGTCCTGATTCAACTCCCGATTTAAGGACCCTGTATCGTTTCCTGTCCTATATAGCACTGCATCATCAGCACAGAGTGTGACATTCACCCCTCCGCAGTGCTGGGGGAGGTTGTTTGTGAACAGGGAAAATAACAAGGGTCCTAAGATTGACCCCTGTGGGACAGACACCTGTGGGTACTGGGCGCTCATCTGATGTAGCTCCATTCCACCGGCCCATTTGTGTCCTGCCGCTGAGGTAGTCTGTGAACCATTTCAGGGCTATTGTATCCAATCCCAACCCCCTAAGCTGTTCCAGAAGTAGCTGGTGGTCGACCAAATCAAATGCCTTGGTAAGGTCAATAAAGACCGCCCCTAGCATTTTGTTCTGGTCTAAGACTTCATACACATCAGTGGTGAAGCTTATTAGGGCTGTTTCGGTCCCATGTTCTTTTCTAAAGCTGTGCTTCTGATCAGCCTGCAGGCTGTGCAGTTCCAGGTAGTGGTTTACCTGTTAGATCACCTTCTCCAGCTGCTTACTTAGGGTTCTTAGAATGGAGATAGGTCTAAAATCTTCCACGTCTCCATGTGTCCCGCCTTTCGGGATTGGGGTCACCAGTCTAACCTTCCACACAGCAGGTATTTTCTCTTCTGTCAGGGACCTGTTAAAGAGCTGGGCTATAGGTCCTGCAATAGCAGGGGCTCCAATTTTCAGCAGCTTGGGTTCCAGGTTGTCGTGCTCTACTGCACAATCTGGTTTCAGGCCTCTAAGCAGTTTCAGGACTTCCCCTGCCGATACCAGCTTAAGGTGGAATTCGGGGTCCTGAGCCGGGGCCTACGGGTTTGCTTGGCCACCCTGGGAAGGGTTCCCTGGGTGTGCTTGGCTACCCAGGTCTTTACTGGGATTGCCAGTTCTGAACCTCTGTAGGTCCAGAAAGAAATTTTTGAAGGCGTTGGCCGTGTCTTTAGGGGTGGAGAGTGGTGCCCCATTTGTTTTTATCAGCTCGGTCACATTACTCTTGCTCCCCTTGAGCAGGGTGTTTATGTGCCCCAGAACTTCTTTGGGTCTGCCAGGTTCTTGGATTGTAGAGCATGCAGGTAACTCTTTTTTGCATTTTTGAGTTCCCTTTTGCAGCTATTTCTGGCTTCACGATATCGCACCCAGTCCTATTGTAGGTTTGAGTGCTTGTATTTCCCCCATAGCTTATCTCTGTCCTTCAACCTCCTCTTGAGATCAGGGTTGAGCCACCTAGCATCCTGACCTTTGACCCTGATCTTCTTCCTGGGCGGGTACTTATTGTCTATCGACAAAAAGTGTCTGGTGAAGCCTTCAAGGGCTTCATCTATTGACTTGGACTTTATGTGTAAAAAAGACATCGGAAAGTGATGTAGAGAACGAATTTGGGCTAATTCAGTCTTAAGCCAGATGGAAACATAGGGAAGCAGAGTTTGTTCTGCTTCTGGGATCATCCACCAAGGGTATTTATTAGCTTGACTAGCCCAGCAGTAGTGAGCTATATGGGGAAGACGGAGACCCCCCTCCACCTTTAGGTGCGGCAAGCTTGTTATAAGACAATCATAGTTTTTTGTCAGCCCATATAAAATCTGTAATAAGTCTGTGTACTTTTTTAAACCAGGACAATGGAAGCCATAAGCTGAGAAGGTTAAGGGGATAAAAAAGCCGGGGAAAAACATTCATATTTATGAGGTTAATCCTATCCCAGAGGGAAAGGGCAAGTAGTGACCATCTGTCGAGATCCTGAGTGAGTGCTTGAAGAAGAGAGTCCAAATTTAGTTTTTTAAGACATGATTCAGTTCTGGCTAGATTAATTCCTAGTTATTTAAGGACATCAGGATCCCAGTCCAGGCCCAATAAAGTAATTTCAGGCTTTAATACTTTGTGATTCAGAGGGAATAATACCGTCTTATCAAGGTTTAACTTACAGTTAGAAAAGCTACTGAATTCTTTAATGATATCTAATATTGGTGGGATAGAGGTAGCTGGGTCTATTATTTGGAGAAGGAGATCATCTGCATAGGCAGAGACCTTGACTTCGTATCCCTCAATACCAAAGCCCCGTTTCCATGGACGATCCATTAGCCTCCATATTAATGGCCCTAGGTAGAGGTTAAAAATGAGAGGGGACATAGGGCAACTTTGTCTGGTGTCTGATTGCAATGGGAATGCTTCCAAAATGTGCCCATTGCAATAAATATGAGCAGAAGGGGAATTATATAAAGTGCAGATCTGTTGTAAAAACCTATCAGGAAAGCCAAAAATGTGTAGGATTTGGAATAGGTAATTCCAGTTTACTCTGTCAAATGCATTCTTGGCATCCAGTGAAACCAGTGCAGCTGTAAAGTCTGCATCCCCGGACACCGAGAAGACATAAGCCAAAGTGCACAGATGATCAACCGAGGACCTGCCCTTCCTAAAACCTATTTGATCTGGCTCAGTGACACTAAGGAGGACCTGGTTAATACACTTTGCCAAAATCTTTGCCAATTATCTTAATATCTTGATTGAGAAGAGATATAGGCCTGTAGCTAGTAACCAGGTCCAACTTCTTGCCGGGTTTTGGCAATAGGATAATCAGAGCCTCGAAACGGGAGTAATCAACCTCACAGCATGAGAGGATATGTTCAAAAAGAGATTGTAACAGAGGAGCTAGTTGTCTAGAAAGGGCTTTATAAAAGTTAGAGGTAAAGCCGTTTGGTCCTGGGGCTTTCTTGGACAGGAGATTCCTGATCATATCGAGTATCTCTACCTCTGAAATGGGGGATAAAAGGGCTTGGGCTTGTACAGTCAAAAGGGATGGAATCTGTGTCCCTTGCAGGTATTCCTCAAGAAATTGAGGAAAGGGAGGGTCATTCATAGGGCCATATAATTGCCTGCAGTATTTAGTAAATTCAGCCACAATGTCCACTAGGGAGATCATTAGGGAACCATCCTCCGAGGAAATGGCTACAATCAGTCTGGAGGACTCTTGCTGTTTAAACCTTAGAGCTAGTAAATACTCAGCTTTTCCCCTTTGATCAGTAAAGACAGCTTCAGATTTTAAAATCATGTTTTTATTTTTATTTATTTAGTTTTTGTTGACCGGGTAAGTGCACTAGACAAATCCTGCCTATTTTCAGGCACGACCCGAGGGAGGGGGGATACAGATGAACTCCAACTGACCTTGAATCAGATTAAGCTGCTGGTGGTATTTTTAGTGAATGAGGGAAATGTGGCCAGGACACCGGGGAAATCCCCCTACTCTTTTCGATAAGTGCCATGGGATCTTTAACATCCACCTGAACTACCACCAATCCAGGCAGATGGGACCTCGGTTTAACGTCTCCTCCAAAAGACAGCACCTCAGAAGTGTAGCACCCCTCTCATGCTGCACTACAGTGTTAGTACTGGGATATTAACCCAAGTGCCAGATGTGGGAACTGAACCCACAGCCCTCTGATCTCCCGGCCTTAGAGGCAAGTGTGCTATCTACTGAGACACTGACACTGACACTGTGCTCAGCTTTCTCTCATAGGATATCACAGTAAGCATCTTTTAATTTCAGGAGATCCTGTCTATACTGATCAGTGGATTGAGGAGAGAGATGAGATTCCATACTCCTAATCTGAGAAAGAAGGGTTAGTAAGCGCTCAGTTCTTTTTTTCTTCCGTGAAGAAGCTAGCCCTATCAGTAGGTCCCACAGATATGCTTTCAAGGCACACCATTCTACATCCCTTCTATCTGTAGAGCCGCTGTTGACAGATGTGAATTGAGTAATATGGTCTGATAAATACTGTACCACTCCCGGGTCCTTTAAGATCTGATTGTTGAGCCTCCAACACCCCGCAGACTTTGTGAGAGGGAGAGGGTGCAACAGACTAAAGAGTGGTCCGATGGTGGACCTGGGTGTATCTCTGAGCCAGATGCTCCAGGAAGTAGGGAAAGGGAGAGGAAAATGTAGTCAATCTGGGAGGAAGTCTTATGGACCGGGGAAGTATAGGTGTACTCTCAGAGTGAGGGATGAAGGATTCTCCAAATGTCGCAGAGACCTACATGGTCAACTAAATCCCTGAGGGCTCCTTGTGCAGGGATAGGCCTTTGCTTAGGCAGGCTGAATGATCAACAGATGGATCAAATGGTAAGTTCCAGTCTCCACCAATGACCAATGGTAGGTTTAGGAAGGGGGTCGGGATGTTTAAAAGCTGCACGAAGAAATGGTGGAAGTCCACATTAGAGCCATATATACTGCCCAGCAGAAGCTCCATAGTAAGCAAAATGCCCTTAACAAATACATATCTTCCCTGTGGATCACTAATAACCTGAGTGGGCTTAAACGGAACTGACCTCGCAACCAAAACCATCA
Organism: Neoceratodus forsteri; assembly: GCA_016271365.2. Taxonomy (NCBI): domain Eukaryota; kingdom Metazoa; phylum Chordata; order Ceratodontiformes; family Ceratodontidae; genus Neoceratodus; species Neoceratodus forsteri. The sequence continues at coordinate 156,799,549 of CM057456.1, read as the reverse complement.
CCCCACAAGACTGTGAACTATTTCCGGCAGAGAAAACCTGCCCAATATAGTGTCTTCTAAGTTTGGGTGCCTCAGAAGTAAAGAGATGAATAAATGCTATGTCAGCTTGTAAGCGGTGAAGGAGTTTTAAAAGTTTATACTGTTTAGTCTGATGGCGGGCCCCCTTAACATTCCATGTCACAAAAGATAGGGACCTAGTCATATCCTGCAAAATAACCTGTAAGTGGGGTCATCCACAGAGAGAACTGGTATATTTGCCCCAGGAAAAATCTAATTGTAACCAAACGTGCTGGAGCCCACTCCCCCCTCCATCCCACCTAGTCTCACATCCCTAAGTCCCATAATTCCCCCAAAGCCCCAGAACATCGTAAACAAGTATTAAAGATACCTGAAAGCAATACATGAAATTCCCATCCCCACCCCCCTTACTATCGCGGTCCAAAGTCAGCAGATTACCCATATCTAGCACCCCCCCAGCCACCTCATTCATTCACATAATCAATAACTTTAAATAACTGAGAGGCAATATGGATTGCCTAGAACCAGACATAGATTAAGAATTAGAACATGAATATTCATCCGCAAATACTGGCAAAGCAGATTTGCTACAACTAAAGTCAGTAGAAAGACCCCTCCAACCCCAGATTTTTAAACAAATGAAACGTTCAAAATTAGAGGCATCTATCTGCCTGACCAATCCAAAACAAACAGAGGCTGGAGTAAGGAAAAAGGAGCCACTACATTGCAAATAACTTTTAGCCCATAACATCTGGTAAAATACTTAGACTAATGCAGAATGGTACAATATGGTGCCCCTGAGCTACTGTTTAAACTCCCAGTGTAGATAGATAGTGGTCCCACTGCCAAAGAACAGATGGACTACTCTGGAAGCCTGTCTAAGCCAAAGGGATACAAGTAAACAGATATAATTTTAAATTGCTAGTTGAACAACAGGCAAACTTTAAGCCTCCTAACTAGGCAAGTTGGTGCAACAATCAAACTAAGAACCGACAAATGAACGTCTCGACTAATTGCAGGGAGTAGCCGGGATTATGTGGGGGGACGAGCTCCTCCCCCACAGCCTATTTAACTAATGCAGCTGACTCTCGCTCTGCTTAGAGTGAGTCGCACTGCTTCAGTGGCGCTGCTGGTGCTAGGCTGCTTTTCATCCATTCCTCCTGTGCTCCCCTCTTTCCCTGGCTCCTTGTTCATTTTTTTTTCTGTCCATTGCATTGCTTGTTCCCCCTTCCCCGCTCCTCCTGTGTTGCTGTTGTTTCTTCCTGCCCTGTTCTTGGGGATTCTTCCTTTCCTGCTCTTTTCTAGCTGCCCTGTGCCTCACTCCTAACTGCCCTGCTCATTCTTCATACCTCTCTTTCTTTAGCAGCCGTTGCCCATGCTTACACCATTTTCAGCTGTTCTGCTCTCTTGCCTCGGAGCTTCGAACATCCATTTTCACCTGCGCTGCTTCCTTCCACTACAGTTGGACGCTGCCTCTCATCTGGGAGTTCCGCTCCTTTGCTTCACCACGGACTCCCTTCATTGCTCATTGGGGACTCGTACTGTCAACCTGGATCTGCCTGCCTTGCTCCTTCCTTGACATCCGCACTGCCATTCCAACCCTGCTCCGCTCCTCATGACCGTACGCTGCCCTCCAAACTGGGCTTCCATCTCTTCCACTGTGGTCATCAGCACTGCATTCTCCCTAACTTACCGCCTGCTTCAAGATGTCTTGGCCGCTTCAGCGACCGTTGCCACGGAGGCAGTCTTCACATTCCAGTTTTACATAGCTCACGCCAGACCAGAACTTGGCTCGGATCTCAGCTTTGGTATCTTCGATCTCGATCAGTGTCCACTACTGGTAGCCACTTGAAGTATCGCTTAGGAGATGCCACGCTCATTCGATTCTCCTAGCTGCCTCTCCTGTCAAGCCGCATACCGCTCGCCACGGTCCGCGCTTGGACACCATGCCTCTTCTCCTTGATGCGAGGAGCTACGGTTCTATCCATTCTGGACATTTCTCATACCTGAGGAATGCACTGAGCTGACTCCCTGCCCTGCCATTTGTCAGCGTTTGCAGCGTCTCTGCGGATCCACCGTCTGCTAGTCTTTGACTCGACTTCTTTCCTAAAACTTTCAGGGCATACCTACCTTGTTCAAGTTTGGACCTAGGTGACCTGCCATGCATTTCAGATGTTATTTCCAGCGGTAGCTGCTTCTGGCATCTACCGTTCGGCCTGTCCACGTAGAGCAGCGGTAACTGGTAAAACAGAATGGCTCATCAACATACACAATCGCCAACGCTTCTGCAGCTTTCATTTAGTAGCTTTAATGCAGACATAGCATTTAGATATTACTATTGTTTCTCTATTAGTCACTTGTGCTACAGAGTTTGCTTTTAGGCATGGAGCGCTGTTCGGTTGCAATACCATTCTCAGCCACCGAGTAGTCATCTGCATTATAGCATTTGTTGTACCACTACTGACATTATACCTCATTGGAATCCTTCCAACTGTTACTAGCAGTCTGTACTGGATCTGTTTTCTTTAGGATAGGACTGTGTCTTCTGTGTTGCCTTTTACAGCTGCCAAGTGGCAGTTAGCGCTTTCCAATATCGCCCTGCAACCATCTGTGCCATAGCTGCTTCATGCTCTGCAACTTAATTAGTCCCTGATTACTTGTTCCTGCCTTCATCCGCTCATGCCCGACATCTGCATTCTACTGGCCTCCGTTACAAGTCACTGCTGATGACCTGCATGCGTCTACACTTTATGCAACCGTTGCTTCTCGCCTGTGCAGACCATCGCTTATGCCTACTGCCATCCCACAGCTTTGTCCTTCGGGATTCTGCTGCACTAGTTCTGTCACAGCCTTGCATGGCCTCAGTACTCACTGCTCATTTCAACGTTCAGCATGACCATGGACTTACTCCTGATCTTCGAACCACCGCACTCTTTGGACACTTTGCCCAACTTCCCTGCTACTACGTCTGCATCATGCAGCATGCTTGCTACTCCAACTTCTGTCCAGGTTCACTTCTTTACCTTGCTCACTCATATTACCTGCTTCGCCCTCCCAGGACTTGGAGGTCCTCACATCTAACCTGCCATTACGATCTACTGCGCTCCTCCTGAGCTGGCATGCATGTTTCCTTAATTGCTAAGATACCATCTACCAGGACATGACTCTCTGCATTGCATACAGTTCGACATTCAGCTATCATATTTTGTCAGGCCTGTGCCCTACGGGCCGGAGGTCCTCTGTTCCTATATGTTCCATGATCACCTGCTTCTACGACCTGCCTTCGCCCATCGGGCTGGGAGGTTTCCTACTCGTCTGCTTCTATGGCCTGCCTTTGCCCATCAGGCTGGGGGGTTTCTTCCTTCTGCTCTTCTGCCTCGCCCTGCTTGGGGCCTGGAGATTCCCACATTCTACTATACGCCAACTGTTGCCGTGTTGGCCAGCAGGAAGCCTTTATTATGGATTCGCATCTGGCCATTTCTTCGTTCTTCCTCTATTCTCGGATGCTTTGCCCTACTGCTTCAGCCATATGGAATTGCTGCTGCTTCACCCTTTTCAGGACACTTAGCTACGTCTCCCCTGAAGACCTTATCCTGCCTGTGCTCTACCGCTTCTAGACCCTGTGACAACGCTGCTCCATTCCACTCAACCTCTTCAGTTATCTCTGTCCAGGACTCTTATGCTTGACCAGTCAGGTCTCATCATGTTATTGCTGCCTCAATCATTGCATATCTACAGTTTTGAATGCTATTCCTTGTCAAGTTGCCATCTATGCCACGGTCTCGTCCATGTGATCCTGTCATCCTTGATCTACTGGATACGTCAGTCCTCAGCACCATTCCATTCTCTACATCTTCCTTCCAAATGCAGTATACTCTGCTCTACGCTGACTCAAGATACGTCTCCTGGAGGCTGTATACCACGCAATGTTCCTACTGGCTGACCTCATAGGTCTAGCTGCATTTCCTGTTGTCTGGAGCTAGTTGCTTCTCTCCCCACCTATCCAGCTGCTAGAAAAGCTGCGCTTCTCGTCGAGGGACTACCTGCCATGCTCTATTCTACCAGCAGACTGCCCTGGGTCTGACTGCGTTTCCATACCTGGAATCAGCTGCCTCTCTCTCCTACCTCACCAGCTATCAGTTCAGCTGCGCTTTCTTCAAGGGTTGATTGCCATGTCCTGTTCTTTCTCATCTGCCTTTGTGGGTACAATCCCTGCACCTTCTACCTCTCACCTTGGATTAGCAGTTCATCTGCTTGCTTCAGTCTGTCAGTCTGACCTCTGTGGTAGGAAAGTGATGGAGTCACTTCTGAAGGAAAGAATAGTTGAGTACCTAGAGGCCAGTGGAGCACAGGACCCAAGGCAGCATGGGTTCACAGCGGGAAGGTCATGTCAGACAAATCTAATAGATTTCTTTGACTGGGTGACCAAAGTAGTAGACCAGGGAGGGGCTGTGGACATGGCCTACCTAGACTTTAGCAAGGCATTTGACACAGTCCCACACAAAGATTAATAGTCAAATTAACCAGCCTGGGAGTGGGACCCAGGGTGGTAGCCTGGTAAACATTGGCTGGACAACAGGACACAGAAGGTAATTGTAAATGGAGTCCACTCTGAAGAAAGGGGGTACTAGTGAGGTACTGCAGGGTTCAGTATTGGGTCCAGTCCTTTTAATGTCTTCATCAGTGACATTGCAGAGGACTGGAAGGAAAGATGCCTTTTGCAGATGACAAAAGATCTGCAACAGGGTTGATACACAAGGAGGCGTGAAAGGATGAAAAGGGACTTGGCAAGGTTGGAGGAATGGTCAAGTATGGCAGCTAGGATTCAATGCAAAGAAGTGCAAAATAATGCACCTGGGAAACAAGAACCCAGGGGAAGAATACACAATGGATGGGAAGGTAGTAACAACAACAAAAAAGGAAAGGGACCTAGGGGTAATCATATCAGATGACCTTAAGGTTAGCAAGCAATGTGAGAAGGCAGTAGGGAGGGCTGGGGGGATACTGGGATATATAGGGAGAGGCATCATTAGCAGAAAACAGGTTAGTTGTTATCCCTCTGTACAGACAGTTGGTGAGACCCCATCTGGAGTACTGTGTCCAGTTCTGGAGACCCCATCTCCGCAAGGACATAGACAGGATAGAGGCAGTCCAGAGGAGGGCAACTAAATGGTGCAGGGTCTGCAAGAGAAGCCGTATGAGGAGAGACTAAAGGAGCTTGATATGTATACCCTTGAGGAAAGAAGGGAGAGGGGGACATGATAGAAACTTTTCAGTACCTCAGTGGAATCAACAAAGTCCAAGAGGGTAGCATCTTTCAGAAAAAGAGACTTGCAAGAACAAGGGGACACAATTTAAAGATAGAAGGAGGGCGGTTCAGGGGCAATGTGAGGAAGTATTATTTCACAGAGAGGATAGTGGATGCATGGAACAGCCTTCCTGAGGAGGTTGTGGGGTCTAAAACCATACCTCTCAACCTCCTGCCTTATAAATCAGGGACAAGGCTTAACAAAATCAAGGACAAAGGACCAAAATCAGGGACACTTCTTCAAAACTGGAGCTATCCACTCAGGAAGCTGGTAGAATAAAGAGCTTGGTGTAAGATACATTATCTAAGGAAGAACAAGTCTGTAACTTTAATGTTTGACATTATTTTGTGCTTATAACCCCACAGTTTGGTCATGGAAAGACAATTTTTAGGAGGGACAGAGTAAAATTTTGAGTCAAAATCAGGGATGTCCCTGAAAATCAGGGACTGTTGAGAGGTATGTCTAAAACTGTGGGAGAATTCAAGAATGCATTGGACAGACATAAGGCAATTCTTGTGGGGGGTAGGAAGAAATAGGCTGTTGGTTAACTAGGATCTGCGGCCTATCCTGTAGGTAGGGAAATGGGCAGACTAGATGGGCCTAGTGGTCCTTATCTGCTGTCAAAGTCTATGTTTCTATGTTTCTATATTACTTTGGGCTCACCATATTCTACTACTTGGATGCTTCATACCTTGCACCAGTGTTTCCGATTACCCTCTACAGTTTGCCATTATTCCAACTCAGCTCTACAGCCGTTGCATTTATATCAGTTCCTAAGACTATATTTCACTTTTCAGAACTGGATTCATCAGTCGGTATCCTGGCTTCAAGCCTTCTCTCATTACACATACTTTACAAGCCCTCTATTAAATCAGGAAGTCATACTATTTCTATTCATTCTGCCTCGTTGACGTCAAGTTTGGATGCAACTATCTGCGTCTGGTATCCTTTATTGAATTCGTCAGTCATCAACTTCATCTCCACCTTCAGACATTTCCTGGATTATGCCCTACATCAACTGAAATCTGGAAGAAGGTTCTTTATATCCACTCTCCATCATTTTGAATTGTACATGGATTCTCCGACTTTATTAGGAGGAAATTACTTCACTGGACATTTACAATTCAGTTTCTTAAGCTCCGTTTATCTGGATTGAATTCTACAAATTAGAATTCAGATATTAGCTGATTAATTTAGTTTAATTAGGATCTCTCTCCTTTAGTATGCCCAGAAGAATGGGCAGGTCAGTAGCTATGGGTCCTCAGAGGTTCCCCCCAAGGGGGTTTTTCTTCTCCTGAGTGCTACTGGTCACACTCTCCGGAGTTGGAGGAGGTGATAGTCTATTCCTATCATTATTAGGTGTTGTCATGCATGACTTCTTCAGCATTCAGTTAAAGAACAATCATTGATATTTTATTCTTTTTGGGGCTTTCATAATTCTAAACCAAGCTTCCTTCCTACAGGTGGGATACAGAGAAAGGCCAAAACCATCAAATATTATCAACAACTCAATTCAAGCATCCAAGTACCTAAGCCCAAACATTCTATACTACTACCTAATAAACATTGTCCTCTTAATGCTGGCCTCTGTATCCAACAACCATCTACTTCATTCCAATATTTATGTTACTTAAGCTCTGAGCTATGGACCACACATAAGAAGCAGTGAAGTCATTCTCAAAAAAAAAAAAAGCAGTTAGCTCCCTCTAGTGGAAAAAAGGGCAATCTGCTAGCACTGCGCAGGGCATAACTCCTGCATGATCGTGCGCACAGTGAGTTACTAGAAGGCTTCATCATACTTCCAGCAAGGCAGAAGAAGCCCCATTGATACAGCTGATATCGGAAAGTCTGGCACTTCCCTAGGAGCCATCACCATGACGATCGGGAATTTCCAAGAGGTAGGGTTCATCAGATTGCGGTCAAACAGGAGACTATTACAGGACTAAGCTATAGAGAGAAGAGTCGGGAACTTTGCTGTCTCTCATGAGAAGGTTAACTAAAGCAGTTACAGCAAAGCCATTGAAGGGGATTGAAAATAATTATCCATGCTCAGAGCAGAGATGATCTCAAGGGTCCCTAAAATGAGCAGGAAAGGCAGACTTGAGACCCGCTGTGGTTGCTTCGAGGTCTTCATAAGAGGCCCATCTGCCCACTATTAGAACTTGAAGCTTTGCCGGGTACCCATTTTAAATTTTATTCCGGCCGCAATGAGCTTTGTAATCAGGGGGTGAAATGCTGTACTGTAGCAGGTAAATCTTGTGTGACCCTGATCTTCTCTCCTTCCTATCAAAAATCTTGTATATTCTGAACTTTAGTTAAAAAATGCTGTCTTTCAAGAAAATTAAGGAAGCGAAATATGAGAGGGCGCCGGGGGGCCCCTGGTGCAGGCATAGGGCGAAGAGCACGGTGAGTACCTGCGATAATATACTTTGGGCCGAATAAAGACAGGCCCGCTACCTTTTCAACAAATTTTTGGATAAATAAGACAGGATCAGGACCCTCTTCTGTTTCAGGTAGCCTAATGAGGACTGCATTATTCCTACGGCTGCAGCCCTCGAGATCTTCCACCTTTAATTCAAGTTTGGAAATTCTTTGCCTTGCAGTCACCAGTTCAGGGTCAATTTTGGTAGCATGTCTTTCCAGTGAGTGAATACGAGTTTTGTTATTAGAGGTATGTTGAGACATATCTTTCATTGCTTGTGAGAGGGATTTGAGCTCTGTAGAAATAACCTTGATCGCCTGCTTGAATGGCTGAAACTCCTCTAAGAATCGTGTCGAAGTTAGCAGTTCCTGTTTGGGTGTGCCTGTAGTCACAGGCTGGGAGTCAGTAGTAGGAGAGGCCTTGATTTTTTAAGTGGCCTTCTCTGGAGTGTTTGGAGGAATGTGCTTCAGATGAGCTTTCTTCATTTTGACCTCCTTAAGTTTTGCAGACCCCAACGATGGCAAGCTGCCGACTTTTCCTTCACTCTGGTGCAGTTTAAGGCTATCTGGTTAGTAATAGGAGAAGAAAATATAGTTTTCATTGAATTGGGTGGCTGGAGCAATGGAGTGAAGCTGCTAACAGGCTCTCTGCATCACGTGTTCCCTGTACTTCCCACTCACCATGATGGTCAGCTGTTTGGCTCTGCTGCTGGGTGGTACCACAGCCACTGCTCTGGTGTGGACAGCAAATGTGAATCTGGTCCATGGGAGTGGGAACATCAGGTGGAGCACCACAAAAAAGCTGAGGAAAATAAGCACATTTTTTTGAGCAGTAAGTCCGCTCTGTTACTTGTTTTGTTACATTTGGGCAGTGAATTATCATACTGTATTCAACAGCAAATTGCCACTGGCTCCCACATGCTGACAGAGGGCCTGCAGCCTGAGCATAGCGGGCACAGTCTCTTTGTGAAGTGAGAGTCAGGGAAGCCTGGACCACAACAGCAGTTTTCTAATAATTCCCCTGGCTTCTGTTTCACAAGTTAAATGCTGTAAAATGTACAGTATGTTCATTCTCTTAAAGTCAAGAATGAACACTACATTTTATAACTTTGTCTCATGAGCTCTTGCAGTCCCTGGAGTTCAGAAGTTGGGGGGGGGGGGAGCAGACCAACTCAGAAGCGCAGGAGAAAGAAATAATAACCCCCTCAAGGCTTCAGATTCTCTAAATTCATAAAATCTTTTTTGAACCCTTTCAGGGCTGTAAAAGGAGGAAGCAGCCCTCCTAGTTGGGTACCGAGTGGCCAACGGGTCGGTCCAAGTGTAGTATTACGGAGACTATTCATTTCTCTCTCATGCGTTAAATGTTGTAAATGTACTGTTCATGCCCTTAAAGTCAAGAATGAAAACTACATTTTATAACTTTAATGTCATGAAAGGTGAGCTGCAGCCATCATATTCTGAGTTTTGACAACTCAGGAGCGAGACACCCCCCCACAAACACACACACACACTCTAGTCCCAACTAATCTTTTTTGACAACTCTTCCAGTGCTGTAGAAAAAAACACTCAAGGAAGTGCCCTCCTGGTGTACTGAGCCGGTCAAATAGGATATGACAATGGAGTCCATGTTCATTTTCCCTTTCAAATGTTGTAAAAAGTAGTGTTAGAATGAAAACTGCTTTTTACAACTTTGGGATCTGGTTCGAGTGCTATAGTTAATGGTTGGAACACTTAAGTTTCATTGAGCTGATGGTCGACAAGGTCTCAGGATCCATATGTTAGAGAAAAAAGGCCAGTTGGGTCCTGATTACAAACCTCTTAAAAGAACTTCATGCATTCTATGCCTAACCATTTTTCCCACAAAGCTTGACCTGAGACTACAGGCAAAACAAGTGTTTAAGCACAAGCATAACACAAATGCTGTAAGTGAGGGGGCATGGTAAATTCATATGTATGGAAGTGATCGGGCGGATTATTGATGGCATTCTCCAAATATCTTATAAATATTGGCAAGCATGTTTTGGGTGGTGTTAGCTGTGATGTTGTTTATATTTCAATTAGATGTGCAAGTATATGCTTTTTTTTTGTTTAACCAGGATTACCCTCATTCTAACTCTGTGCTGGCAGTATTGCTCAGAGGTTACAGTAAGGAGCTGTGAATGAGTTTTGTACATCCAGCTGACCTCATTTTGATTACCACAATCTCTGCTTGCATACTCTGTGACTCTGAGCAAGTCACTTAACCTTCTCAGTCCTCCCAGGTCACCCTTTGAAAACAGGCACTTGTGCCTAGTGGGCCTTATCCAGTTACCAAAGAATAAAAAAAATATATGTAACTCTAGGTTGCATGTCACACAGATCCTGAAATTCTTGTAATGTCTTTATTTCAGGAATTCTGTTGCAACCAATAGTTACAGAGTTAGAATAAGGGTAATCTAAAACAATTCCATAACATGCTGCTTCTGTTCATCTCTGGAAACAATATAAAGTAGAAGAGCAGTATCCATTTTACATATAATATACTATCTCTTTTGCAATTTTGGCCCCTCTGCTCTCAGGATGCATATGGAAAGCAGCTGCTGTTACCAGCTCTGTACGTCTTTCCTGAAGCATGCAGACATGCTGCTGTGCTTTGTTCCGTCACATTTTTTTTTTTACATATTACTTTTTTCCCTTCTTTTCTGGTTTCTCCCCTGCACCCCTCTCTCGCGGCATGGTGTACTTGCGTGTGGAAACGCAGCGCATGTCACGGAACTGGTGCTTCTGTGTTTCCCGACCTCTGGTGCTGCTCTCCATCCTCCACTAGGGGGCAGCCAAGAAGCGGGATGACAACCCTTCCCTCCCTGTGAGAGAACTGCAGTCCTTTGGATGCTTGATCCTCTCCCTCCCCTGCGGACCCCCGGCAACCAAAGCTTGCTCCTGACCGCGGGTCGCTGGCATGGTGCAAGGTGTGGTGTCCAGTGCCTCCACCCTCAGCACCTCCGGGCCGGCTGTACCTTCACATTTTAATGTCTGCTTGTCCATTGTGATAGTGGGGTTAACTGTGGAGTAGGGGAATGATGTTGCTCTACACTCGGGATGGAGCAAGGCTGGACCTGATGCTTACAAACAGGGATGACATCACAGACATCACAGAGGCCAGTCCCCTGGGTACCAGTGATCACCATACAGTGTGGTTTAACATTAAGACATAAATAGAGGCAAACCACAGGAGGACAAGGCTTCTGGGCTTTAGGAGGGTATAAAATGGGAGACTGTCTCATAGGGGGCACTTGTTAGTGAGGGATAGAGATACACTGGTTAAAATAAGTGAGGGCATAATTAAGGCAACCAGCTACTGCATGTAGAAAGTGAGCAAAGCATGAAGGAGTAAAAGCAGAAGGAAGAATAATGGTTCTCTAGGAAAGTGACCAAGGCAGTGAAGGAGAAAAAGGTGGCATTCAGGAGGTATAAGGAAACACAGACAGAGGAAGATCGAGAGGTGTACTGAATAAAACAGAGGGAAGCAGGAAAGGCAGTGAGGGGGAGGGGAGCAAAGGCACAGACAAAGGAAAGGATAGACAACGGGGTCGCTAAAGAGGATAAGACTTGTTCAGGTACTTAAGCGAGAAGAGGCATATCAGGGAAGGGAATACTGAGGATAAAGGGAGGGGTACTGAGGATGAGGAAGGTGGCAGGGAGGAACTATGCAGAAGAGGACCAAGATTTCCCCATGCTTCAATTTCTCCCAGTTTTAAAACTGGATCCAAGCATGAGCCCCCCCCCACCACACACACACACACACACACACACACACACACACACACACACACATATGTACATACAAGTTAATGTATTTATTTGTAATTTATGAACAGACAATAAGGCACATGGAGCTCGTTTCAGGTACATCCTGGGGGTGGGCTACATAGGACCTGTTTTAACTAGGAGGAGGAAATGCATGGGTGGTGGGTTACATGGGACCTGTTTTATTAGTGGGGGAAATCTTTGTGGGGGGGTTACATGGGACCCATTTTATTAGCAGGGGGAAATGGCTGGGGTGTGGCCTACATGACACCTTGTTTTATTAGCAAGGGACATGCCTGGGGATGGTTTACATAGGACCTGTTTCATTAACAGGTGGGAAATGGCTGGGGTGTAGGGTACATGGTTCCTGTTTTATGGTTCTCAGAATGATGATTTCAGGTACTCTGAGTATATTCATGGAAAATCATTTTTGGTTGGTGGCCCCTACTCAGGGAGCACATCCCCCCAAACACCTCTCTTGTTGATCTATAGGAATACTGTCAACATTCTGGCCTGAATCCACACCTAGGATCTGTGTGTGAACCGCAGGTACATCAGGGTGAACACTGTTCCCTCCAGAGGTGCTAATGAGTTGAGATTGTAGAGTAACCAAAAAAGTCAGGGGAGCACCACAAGCTATGAGACCAAGGGGAATAGTGCTGCCTCCTCCACCCACCTGGCACTGACTAGATTAACATGGTCCCTCAATTTTTACCCACAAGAATCGCATGTCTCCTCTAACAGTCAGACATGTGCAAGCCTGGGGACATTTCATTTCTCCACAGACTGAAGGACCATAGGGAGTAGGGGCCACGGCCAGCTCTTCTATTCTGAACTTGTCAGAGACCGAGATGGGATGTGTCTGTTTCTCTTAGTGTGTGTGTGAATCCTGATTTGTGGAAGGGAGCTGTGCAGTACAATATCTTTGCTATAAGAATGTAATTCATATTGCCGTCGGTCATAGGTAAATTGTGTTTGCATCATGATAGCTGCCTTATAGTACTGAAACCTTAGTCTGTAGCAGCCATTTGCCATTCAGCACAATTGGATGATCCTTCCTCCGATTATGTGAAACTGTCAAAATCTAATGACAGCGGGGTGATTTTGACAGTTTACATCAGCTGACAGGCTAAGAATAACATTGGGAATGACATAACTGGTAAGTGTGTGTGTTGTGGGGTGAGGAATTGCTCTTGCCTGCTTTTTCTACTGTTGTAACTGTGGCTCTTTCTGGCCTGATCTATCTGCTGCACTCTAAGCTTTTATTTTTCTTGTTTTCCCCATGCACTGCCCCTTGATCTCACCTCTTCTCCCCACACTCTCAGGTTTCCATCCTGCTCACCTCCACTTGCGCTGCTTTTACTGATCTGCCCAGCTCTCTACTCCTGTGCTCCTGCTCGTCTAATCCCCAAAGCTCACCTATATTTGTTTTTTCCTCCTCAGCCCTCTGCACAACTGCACCTCATCCCCAGCAAGCCATTAGGGTCATTAGGGCTCAGGAGTGCTGCCCTCCCCCATGTGAATGCCAAGGACCGCAACCCCAAGGTACCTAGGAGATCAGCCATGCAGTGCCTGTGTGGTGTGCGGCGCATATGGGTTAGGCACTTTTGTTTCATTCATTCATTCACCTATGGAAAGGCTACAACTGCAACAGGAGGTTTCTGTAAGTGAAGGTCCTCCTAATAGACAACTTTACAGCTCAGAGGACTGAAGCACAGAGAGGTCAAGTGACTTGCTCAGTGTTACAAAGTGAGCCACTGAATGGGATGGATTCAAATGGGTAATCTCACTGCCTTAATTAAGAATCCACTGGTGCAAGGAAATGGTGCGAATACTTGCATGAGAGGGAAAGAAAGAGTGAGTGTGTGCATGTATGTGTACATACACACACACACACACACACACACACACACACACATACAATTCCAACTCATGACTGTCCAGTCAAAAACACTGTAGACCTATGCAGTTCACCTTTTTTTTTAAATTAAAAGCTTAATAAATACTGTGTTTCAATAATGAGGTGCTTAATACAAAAATCTAAACCATAAGCAATTTTGGAAGGTCATCTCATTATATGATGACATTTCAATCAATCAATCAGTCAATCAAAATCTTTATCCAGGCGGGCACCATTGAGCAAGGCTCATTTGCAAGGTGGACCTGGTCATGAATACATCAAAGTACAGTACAGAAGCAGGTATACAAAAAGCAATAATATACAAGGAAGAAAAAGTGTATACAGTACAGTACAAGGTTGAAATAAATAAAAAAAATATCATTATTTTACAATTGAAGAAGTCAGCAGATGTACAATCAACCATAGGCATACAGGGGTTATAAGCAGAGATCTTTTGAGTGAGGCAGCCGGCAACTACACACATAGGGGAAAGAGGCCATGTATGGGGTGGCAGGTTAGAGAGGTAAAGAAGAGGAGGGATATATTAACGACGACTGGGGGAAAAAATTGAGCTAAAACCACAGTAAGTGCTGATGGCTGTTGTGTACTTGTTTATTATGATAATGATGGAGGAGGGGTAGATAATTGGGACACTACTATGGATGGGGTGGGACTTTAGCCAGGCTGGAGTGGACAGGGAAGGGTGGGTGCAGCAGGAAGAGTTAATAGGGAAAGAGTGAGAGCCAGGGGTAGAAACATGGCGAGCGTCAGGATGGAAAGAGGGAGTTGTGGAATTAGTGGGCTAGCGGTGAGGAAAACATTTGCAAGGTGCTTTCATGTAGCAATCGTAGAGTGCCTTGAAGATATTCAGGCTAAGAGAACAGCTCAGCTTCAAGGTCCTTTGTAAACCGTTCCACAATGTGGGTAAAGAGAAGCTTAGAGCAGCTTTGCCGAAACGAGTTTTGACCCTTAGAACTTGGAGGGCAATTAGGGAATAGCTCCTTAGAGCGCAGGTGCCTAACACACTGTGGGGAATACAATCTGAGACATATGAGGGGAGCTTGTTGGTCACCGCTCTGAAGGCCCATAGGGCAGCATTTCTATTCCTTCTATAGGGAAGGGGAAGTCCAGCCTAACGATGAGTACAGGGAGCAGTGGTATGTGGAAAGTGGAAGGCCAGTAATGAACCTGATAGCTCTGTGGTAGAGGGTGTCCAACTTAGCCAGTGCAGTGGCTGTAGAGCAAGTCCATGTAATCTATTAAAGGTAGGAAGGTAGCTTGAACCAGTTGAATCTTGGCCTCCTTTGTGAGCAGTTGGTTAATTCTGTAGAATAGTCCTAATTTTTGCCTTAGTTTCTTCTGTAGTTCTTTGAGATGATCGGCGAAGGAAAGTTTATGATCGAGCCAAACTCCTAGATATCTGAATTTAGCTACATACTCTAGTGTTTCTCCAAGAACAGTGGCAATTTGTGGGATAGCTCCCCCCCAGCAGGAATTGCCACATGCAAGGAGGGGTAGAAGAGCATGGCTTTTGTCTTCTTCACATTGAGCAAAAGCTTTTTGTTTATGAGCTGGTATTGTAGAAGGTTAAATTCAGCTTGAAGATCTTCACAGACTGCTTCTGCCGTGAGATGACTCAAGTATAGTACAGTGTCATCCGCGAATAAGTGGATGTTGGCTTTTTTGATGGGGTCATTGATGTTGTTAATGTAGACTGCAAAGAGGTGGGGACCAAGGATAGAGCCCTGGGGCATGACCCTACAGCATAGGTTTTAATGGAGAAAGATCACCTTCAGCTTTAACCTGCTGTTTCCATTCTCTGAGGTAGGCTACAAACCAGCATATAGATTTATGGTCCAGGTCTAAGGTGCTTAGGGAGGGAAGAAGCAGGCTGTGATCGACTGTGTTGAATGCCTTACTAAGATCCAAGAAAACAGCACAAACATGCTTCTTGTTGTCAAGGTCTAGTAGCCAATCATTGGTCACCTTAACTAGGGCAGTTATGGTGCTGTGCTTTGCTCTGAATCCAGACTGAACTGGATTTAATAGGCTTCTGGATGCTAAGAATCAGGAAACTCAATTCCCAGTTACCCTACTGTACTCTCCACACAGGGAGCACTTCTAAAAGAACAGACTATAATAAATCCTGCTGCACATTGCCATTTTCTTCCTATAACTAGACGTTTTCAAAACTCATTCTGATCCACTTGGAAATCAGTTTCTCTTTCATTGTAGTTGCATCTTCTGAGCTAATAAAGGAAGCATTCAACTTTAATTTGGGGATCACAGGGTGCTCTAAATTACTCTGGGAGAGGAAGGAAAAGATATACACTGGTAAAGTGTGAAATGCAGTTTTGATTGAACAGGGAAGACATTTCAATCAGATTAGCCTGTGACAATGCAGATTGAACATTGCCATGTTGTCCCAACAACTACACAGCAAATACAAGCAAGCAAACATTCAGCATTGACAAATGCTTACTGAAGATGTGTCCCTTATTTTAGTAATTTATCCTTCAGTTAGAAATACAGGACTGGTCGGCAGAAAAGGATCACTTGGTCCACCCAGTCTGCATAGATGGTCCCTGCCTGGTCTGTCTCCACAGACCCTAACTGGTCTCTGGCGACCCTCCCTCCTCCCTGCCTATTTACTAATATTCCCCTACATCTATCCCTGGCATGCTTGAAGTCCCCTACTGTTTTCACCTCCACCATTTCCTCTGGCAGTCTCTTCCAGACATCTACAACTCTTTTACTCTACCTCATTTACTGACTTTGTTAGCTCGCACCTTAACAGTCTGGGTGGGGGTGATCTACTACTGTCTAGAATTGCTCCCTGTACTATATAGCACTTGTATCTTAAATTTGCATTATATGTCCTCTATATTTTGTGTAGCCCTGAACATTGTGCCTGTGAACTGTGACTGCGCACTATTTATTTTTACTTTCATTTATCCTATGTATTTTTACTGTACTTTATTTTTTTTATTACTACTGCACCTTACATTATGTGTTTTTACTTGCACATCAGGTATTGCATACTTCCTTTCCACCATCCCCCTCAGGACGCATCTGGAAATCAGCTGTTAGAAGCTCAGTATGTCTCTCTTGGTGAAACGTTTGAAATGAGCAAATAAATTTCATTGAAGATGCACTTCCTCACATACCTCTTAAACTTCACCCCCTCCAACTTCTTTGCATGCCTGGTGCTCTTCCTCATTTAAAACAGACTCCCGTCTACACCCTGTTTACCCCTGTGAGGTACTTGTAGGTCTCTATCATGTCACTTCTCGCTCTCCTTTCTTCCAGAGTGTACATGCTGAAATCCCTCAGTCTCTCTTCATAAAGCTTTTTATGCAACTCCTACACCATTTTAATTGCCCTCCTTTGGATTGTATCCACCCTGTCTATGTCCTGTCTGGGTGCAGCCTCCAGAACTGGATACAGTACTCTAGGTGGGGTCTCACAATCAAGCGATACAGTGGCAACACCACCTCCCTTCTACTGTTGTAGATACAGTACCTCTCCCTGTGTATCCCATTGGCCCAACTCAGTGATTTGTCACACTGAAAAAAAAAACAAACAATGGTATTCAGCAGAGAAAACATGTGCAAAGATAGGTGCCCCCAGACAAAGCCTCATGCATACGAAGCAATGCGCTGAGGCAAAGTGCTGTGCACTTTTTGAGGACTTAATAAACATTGGATTACTACTTTTGTGCCTGGTGTTGTCTCTGTTGAGTGACACCATTTTTTTTTTGTAAATTTATAGGTTGGCACCCTTTCAAATCATGAGCAATTGGTTTGGTGCTCATACTGCTTTGTCATGCTGCCCTGGCACTTTGAGACCATCAGATATGATAACCCCAGGTCCCTTTCCTGCTTAGTGACTATCCATACCTCCCCATTCTACACTCAGCCCCCAGGTTCCTATGCCCTATGTGTATAATTTTGCACTTTTTGGCATTGATCCCCAACTGCCATAGTCTTAACCACTCCTTGAGTTTCCCCAAGGTCCCTATGCATTCTCCCCCTGAATGCCCACTCCATTACAGATTTTGGTGTTATCTTCAAAAATGCATACCCTCCCTTCCAGTTCTTCTGCAATGTCACTTATGAAGACATTGGAGAGCATGGGTCCCAGTACTGAGCCCTGTGGCAACCCACTGGTCATTCTCCCCTCATTAGAATGAGTGTCATTAACCACCACTGTCTGCCACCTATTCATTAAACAGTTCCTTATGCAATCACCACTTTGGATCCCAACCCTAGGCTGCTCAGTTTATCAGTCTATATGCCTATATGGCACAGTTTTGAAAGCCTTGCTGAAGTCCAGATAAGCCGTGTCCACTACCCTCCCCCAATCTATTTTCCTGTTCAACCTATCAAAGAAATCAATCAAATTCATGTGGTATGAACTCCCCCAGTAAATCCATTCTGCCTTTGGTCTTCTGGCCAATTGGATTCAAGATACTCTACCAACCTTTCCTTTAACAGGATCTCCAATAATTTCCCCACCACTGATGTGAGACTGACTGGCCTATAGTTGCTAGTCTCCTCCCTGTTGCTGTTCTTATAGAGAGGGACCATGTCTGATCTCTTCCAGTCCTCTGAAACAACACCTGTTTCCAGTGAGTTATTGAATAAGGCTGTCAGTGGAGCAGCTAGAACTTCCCTGAGTTCCTTTAGTACCTTTGGGTGTATCCTGTCTGGTCACATGGCCTTGTCCGCTATCAGAGCTGCAAGTCCCTTCAGTACTCTTTCCTCTGAAAATGGACTTCTGTCCACCCCCATTCCTGCTGCTCCCTGGTGGTCTAGCCCCCCCACACTGTGAAGGCTAAGTGGAAGTACCTGTTCTGGATGTATGCTCTTCTTGATCCTCTCTGCGTAGTCTCCCCTGTCATTCTTCTTATCCTCACCATCCCTCCCCTTGCCTTCCTCTTCTCATTTATGCACCTGAAGTCTAATCCCCTTTGTACCCCTTTAGCTATCCTTTTCTCTGCCTGTGTCTTGTCTTCCCTCACTGCCTTTCCTGCTTCCCTCTGCTTTCCATGATATACCTCCCCATCTTTCTCCATCTGAGTTTCTTTATACCTCCTGAATGCCACTCTTTTTTCCCTTTCACCTTAGCCACTTTCTTTAGAGAAACATAACCAGGTGTTAAATTGAGCATGAGATTACAGGAACTCAGTTTCACCACCTCTTCAAAATTGTATGCAGTTCCATCACCTCTGTCATCTTTCTCCATTGACTACTATTGGAGAGTTCCATCACCTAGAAATGACAGTTCCACCACCTGGAAATCTAGATATGAGAGTTCCCTCACCTAAATTTTTTCAGTTTAACCGCTGACCATAATGGTTTCTTCCTCCTTTGGCTTTTACTCACTTCCTTCACACAGAGGTAGGTTACTTTAATTATGCTGTCTCTTATTTTCCCCCACTGTGCCTCTACCCCCTCCTTGGCAATCCCACCCTATGAGGCAATGTCTGACTGTCTTTAGTGCTTATGCCACTCGTGAGGTTACCCGAGGTCAAACAGCACTTGTGTAGATAAATAATTTATCTGTTGGCTCACCATTGTATATCCCTTATATAAGCTCTGTGTTGACAACATACAACTAAGAGATCAACTTGTAAATCCGATGAAATTAGTTCAGATGGAAGGTCAAAGGTAAGTGAATCAAAGCGTAACAGGAAAAGACTGAGGCAGAAAAGTGCTGTATAAAGGCCTATCTTCATGAACACATGCAGCGTTGGCACTACTTTACTTAACTATCCCTACTTTGATTCAGTAATGTGCCATTGAACAACATGGGAGATTGCTGAATCAGGTTAGTAAAGGGAAAGTAAAGTTATGTTAACACTGGAGTTACTCTTCATGAATACAGGCCATGGTCTCAATGAAGAAATAAGTGAAGTACTTTAATCGGGGGGATGGGTTGGGGTTGTAAAAAAACTAAATATCTCCAGTCCAGTGATAGTAATTGAGCAGAATGTGTTAGACAGGTAAATAAGGTCTTCATTCTTTACTATTCATGTGCTGTATTGCAATTTTCAACTACAGTGACCTTTTGATATATAATATATGCCTATTGAATGTATGGAGCCTTTGCATGTTGAAATCATTTCCCTTTGGCCCTCTTTCCCCTCCTCCTCCTATTGTGATAAAAAGAAAACATCTTTACAAACTTCTTCCCTGTTTCTGCGCTTCATGCTCTGGTAGCAACATGGACAGATTTTCTTCTGTTCTCATATACAGCTCTAAACTATGCCTTAAGATCCAGAGAAAAACAATTGTATAGTCCATTTAGATGATAAAATCAAAAAGAGCATCTCGTTTCTATAACTGGATTAAAGCAATAATTTCCCTTGGTTGCAAATAATTACTGGAGTTTATACAATAAGAAAAAATGGGATTCACTAAACTAATTTTTTGCTGACACTGTATTTCTGAATTACTCTAGGTGTTTTTTCAATATTGGCATCTGTGCTCACCTGACATATATTTTATCAATCTGAAAGACTGAAAAAGTCTTAGCTTTCCCTGTGTTGCCCTAGTGGTAATTGTGTTCTCTGTAGCTATACAATGTAATGTGGCATACCCTAAATATCAATGCCTTTCATAGATTAGGCCATTAGGATATATAGGAGCTCTATGGACAATGCATTACTCAAGCTTATAAAATGGTGTCTGGTCAGTTCTGACTCCTCACTGGTCAGGACCCCGTCACATGATACTGTGTTAACCTAGCATATACTCCAGCTCAGAAGACATGATAGGGGTGTATTAATCGAGAGTACAACCAGTGAGGGGTCGAAAAGATCAACATGTTCATTACATATGCTCAGGGTCAGAAAGAACATTATGAAAATCAAACAACACACCAGCATCAAAAATAAATAATGCAAATTAAAAAAAAACACATGATCTCCCCTCATAAACTGTAAAGGAAATCCATCTAATAACTTTGGAAAAACATACAGTGCTTCCTTTTCACAAATCCAGAACCAAGCTGCACACATCAGAAAAGCATTTTAAACACCTAATAAAAACAGAAAATATATTTTTAATATTTTAATATTTTAAAACTATGATTCTACCCAGCAACAGAAACATGCATACATACATCACTAAATCATCAAAAAAGACTTTTGTAAACATTGTTCTAAAAGTTATTAAAGGGGAATTGTCAGCTTCTTGGGGACTAAAACATAGGACCTATAGGTCCCGATTAGCTGAAATGCCATGTTTTTGAATTTGTTTAATCACTTACCCTGTTACAATCTTTATTTTCATCTTTTATTTTCAACCACCCCTGCCTGTAGCCTCATCTCTCATGGATGGCCCATCACATCTAGGTGACTCCAGCACCATGTTGACAATGAAGTCCACAACTTCCTGCAGAAATTCCTTCTCACCACCAGTTGGACAGTAAATGAGAATTATTCTGCAACTTACACCTGCTCCCAAGATGCACTCAAAGGATTTGGTATTACCCACTGGAACATCCACAAAACCAGTTCTGATTTAAAACAAATGGCTACACCCCCGTACCTACAATCCACCCTTGGGTGGTGCATCACCGAGTACCCAGCTGGTACTGCTGATGCCAATACTGGGCCAGCATTTTCAATCTAGTCAGGTCTCGGTGATGTAAGCCAGGTCAGTTGTACCAACATGATCTGTTATCACAGCAGTCATGTTTTTTTATAGACCTGGCATTGCACAACACTGCCCAAGTAGGATGGGTAGCCAAGGAAGACTACGCTACTTGCCTACATACAGTAAAGTAGAACCCTTGGGTATGGGAACCAGGTAGGGAGTACTCCAATTCCAATCCCATTTTGCCCCAGGGTGTCTCCTTGTCACCCCAACCCCAATCCACCCACTCCCCTCCACTCCCTCACCAGGTCCAGTACCCCCCCATCTCCTCCTCTTTCTAGTTATCCCTAAGGCATGATAGCATCTATATGCCTCATGAGATGGGCGGAACAGCCAAAAGGGCAGAGGTCCCTAAGCCTGGTGGGAGAGTAGTACCTAACCATCTGATCCCTCTGAGAACACATATTAGATTAGAGACAGTCAACCCAGCAGTCGACCAGCAGACAACAGTATATCACACACACTCACACACCTTCAGCACACACCCCACAAATTAAGCCTACAATCCCCCAAATACAAAAAACACTAACCCCCCCTTAAAATAAAACAAAACTATGAACCAAACTATCTAAAGCACAGCAAGACAAACAGTAACATAAACAAACAAAAAGAACATAAATTAGAATAAAGTCTTTTGGCAGTTTATGTCAGTTCTTCCACAGCTTTATGAGAATCACCAATTCTCTTTAACAGTTTAATAGTGGACTGTTGGAGCTTGCACCTCCTAGATCCAAATGCTCCAAGTAAATTCTTAACTGTCACTTAAGTTCCAACAATGGTGCAATACAGATTTTACATAAAAACAATGCATATTAGGCACTCTCACTGCCTTTCCATAAATGAACTAAAAACAAGCCCAAAGCCTGACCGGTATAGATGATCAAGTTCAGCGTCCTTCCCTCGGGTACCAGTGTATAGGCTATGTTGATCTTCTGCCTGTTCTCCTTCCTCAAGATATTCTTCAACTTTTCACCACCAAGCATATGCCCATCACTCTGACCTACAGAAGCGGGATGTCCACATACTCCAGAGCCTGGTGGTGCTGTGGCAATGACAAAGGTCACGAAACACCGGCATCAGACTTCTGGTGAGCAACACTGCATTTTATGTTGTAATTGACAACAAATTATTTGAAACACTTTAGTAACAGTGTTATAAATGTAATTAATGGGGGGACATGTCCAACCAGCAACCAAGATGGTGACTTAATTTACTATCACCATAGACCCAGAGCCCAGAACCCGACTAAATCCTGCCTATTGTTGAACCCCGATGAGAAAACCTCATACCAGCAGCAATCAGAAGTGTTCCTCTAATACCAGGATGAAACTGGGGGAAATTTGAAGCAGGATTACTAAGCTAGTGTCTATTTCAATCTGAGTGACCCTCACAGACAAGGCCACACGGCACATTCTGCTTTGGGAGGTGGAGAACCTTTCTTTAGAGAAATGTTTGCGTCAATTATTACTAGCATCAACGCTTTAACTTTAGCAACGAACACCACTGCAGTTTCTATTCAACAACTGGACACAAGAGTAGACCAGGCTGAACAAAAATCGACTGCCCACAATGATTTTCTTCAAGGCCATTGTGCCACTATGCGAGATCAGGCAGTGCAAATCTGCCTTATGCAGGACAAACTTGAGGATTTAGAAAACAGGAGCCACCGCAATAATCTGCGGCTCCTCGGTTTCCCAGAGGGCTGCGAAGGAGGAAAAGCTCTATCATTCCTACAGCAAGCACTCCCAGAAATCCTTAAGCTTCCTCCCGACACTAGAATTACGATCGAACAGGCAAACCGCTCTTTGCAGCCCAAACCCACACAGGGCGATAGGCCAAGACCCATTATTGCCCGAATTTTACATTTCGCCGAGAAGGAAGCCATCCAGGCCAAAGCCAGGGAGCTAGGTCAACTCCGGTGGAGAGATCATACGATTATGATCTTTCAGGATTATTCTAGTGACTTAGCAGCTAAACGTAAAACCTTTACAGAAGTTCATCAGAAACTGCATGCCCTGCAAGTCCCTTTCACCTTACGATATCCTGCTAATTTAAAGCTAACGATCAATGGTGGTCCACATCAATTTGCCACCTTAGATGCAGCCATGGCTTTCATTGCTGAAATGTGGCCAGTGGGCCAGGGTCCTTCACGCAAACCAAACTCGGTCAAGGAAAATGATTGCCACTCTCCAGTAAAGAGAGATCTCTTTAATGCCTCAGCAATGACATCGCCTAAATCCCAGCTGATAGAACTGGAACCTTGCAATCCCAAAATCCGAAAAGGCCTCCAAAATCACCCCACTCCAAGCGCGAGCATCCTCAGAACCGAAGATGCCCTCCGGATAAACATGACCAGAACTCCCACATACCTGACACGGAAGATCCAGAATACACAAGCCCATATTTCACTCACAACTGCTACTCTCTATTGCAAGATCACCCTGACATGGAGTCCTGGGAGGAGATGGACACCAACCCTGCAGATCCCGACAGTGAGAACTCCGAAGATGCCTACAATTCCTAGGCCTCTGCCATGGATGCCATCTTGCCAATACAGGACTTAGACTTGCATATGCTGGCTCCCTGCTCCTCACCACCAGGCCGCAGCCCAGAAACCAGCTCTGCTGAACTGAAGCAATCAGCCCAGGATGATCACCCAGACTGATTGAGTTTTCTCTAATCAGACAAGTACTGAAGGGTTGGTGTCTTGGGGAGTAAAAAGCTAGACTGGAAGGGGATAACAGGGGATACAATCAAAGCGGGCTGAGAGCTAAGGCCCAATCTGCAAAGAATCTCTGCAGAGCTCTTCTCTCCTTATTAAAACCTCTCAGTATAATCTATAAAATGGGCTGAGCCTTAGCAGCCCCCCCCCGAGACACCCTACCTGGAGGTATATATGTTATGTTCTGCCAGTATGGTAGTTAATTATTGCTAATTCTTTGCCTTTTGTTGAAACGTTCAGGTCTGTGAATTGTGTTGGCATTTATTGTCCATATTCAGACCTCTCTAAACAGATACCTCAGACCCCCCTTCCCCCTCCAGTTATCAAGCAGTGATGGGAGGGAGCTAATGCCTATGTTTTGTGATGTTAATGGCCACAACCAGCTCTCATAGCTCCCAAACTGCCTCCCCATCAACCAAGGTCAACCCCCGACACGGGTCATTAAGTTCCTAGGTGTTCTTAGACAGCACTCCTGGGACACTATAAGTGCTCGCTCGTTGAACCTCTAACCACCTTCCTAACTATTGGGAATCCGCAGTGACCTCCCCACTCTCTGCTCGGGGGGTTCACAGGTCTGAGCTTCTCTGAACAGCTCTGGGCAGTGGCCTAAAAACTATTTAACTTCCACCTACTATGACAACTTTTTGTAATACCCATTATATGGTTATTCACAGTGGCGGACCTAGGGGTATAATTCCCCTTCACTGTTGTTTCACCTTTCACGGACCCAGCCGGTTAAGTCCTCTCACATTTTTTACTGCTGTTTTGTTTAAATAAAAGTTAATTAGATTTAGTGCTTCTTGTTATAGTGTACAGGTGCAGGTACTGCTATAATCCAACTGTATATTCGTATGTCCAAAGACTGGGTGGGCCAGCAGGTCCACTCTAATGCCCTGTCCAGGAAACATGGTGTCCTTATTCCCCTGCACAAGTCCCTTCCCTGGACCCTTGTCAAGGTACTTTCCACCCAGATGGCAGTGGGTGATAGTGACATACAACACCCCACAGGCCTGATTACCCTCTGCAATCTCTATGCCCCTAATGAGGATACTCCGCAGTTCTTCCACAATATTGCTGAGGTAATACTGGAGTTTAATCCCCCAGACTGACCCCTCCTTATAGGCAGTGATTTCAATCTGACATTAGTGCCATCCCTAGATAGGAATGATAGGGGTAAGGAATCACACCTAAGGAGTAGAAAGGCCCTGCACCAAATGATTTCTGACCAGGGGCTTACAGATATATGGAGATTCTTCCATCCCAGAACAAGGGATTACACCTTCTATTTGGAAGCAAACGCCTCATACAGCAGGCTAGATTTTTGGCTTGGCTCGCCTACCTTAACAACAAAAGCCCTCGATGTCTCAATCCTTCCCCAGGTCAAATTTGACCATGTCCCTGTCCAACTCCTTGTTTAATGGGACCCTGTAGTTCCCCCACCCAGACACTGGAGATTAGACCCCCTTTTAATGAGAAACCTGGATTTTATCCCCTGGGCCTGAAATGAAGCCTCCCTTTTTATAGCTGAAAATCCTATCTCAGACACCTCGGGAGGTACTACCTGGGAGGCTTTTAAGGCTACAATGTAGGGTAACATCATGGGGTTTTCAGCTGCTAAATGCAGAGAAAGGGAGCATCATCTGGTTGCTCTAGAACAGAAACTGGCAGCAGCAGAAGTTACCTTCAAGTCTATGTCCTGCCCCTCCACCCGCTCTACAATAGGTAGAACTATTTTAGGCCTCCGATTGAAATTAACCAGCTTCTTAACAGAAAGGCTGAAGTGGCCATCCTTCACCTATGACACACTTTCTGGGAAGGAGGTGATAAAAGGGGCAAAGTACTTGCTTGTCAACTTTGTAAACAGCAGGCCAGTAGATATATCTCTGGATTGAAGGACAAGCAAGGGGTACTGGGTACTACCCCAAAGGACATTAATACCATCATGGCCTCCTTCTACAGATCCCTTTATTCCTCCTCAAACACAGAACCAAACAGGGAGACCCAACCATTTCTAGATACCCTTCATTTACCTAGACTGACTGCACAGCAGGTACAGCTCCTTGATCTTCCTATTTCCAGGGAAAAGGTGAACTCAGCCATTAAAAACACCTGAAATTGGGGAAATCATCTGGTAACAATGGTTATACAGCAGAGTTTTACTAGGCTCTAGCCCCATTCATCTTACCTCTTTTAACCGAGGTATTTCAAGAGATAGAGCTCAAAGGCACCCTTCCTCCCCCCCTCCATGCAGGAAGCTACTATTGTAGTCATCCCCAAAAAAGGGCAAGGACATCACAAACCCAGGAAGTTATCGCCCGATCTCTCTTATCAATCTTGACAGCAAACTGTATGCCAAAATTCTGGCAACCAGGCTTAGCCCTTTACTCCCCGGACTTGTACACCCCTCACAGGTGGGCTTTATCCCTGGCTGACACAGTTCAGATCCTTTGAGAACCCTTATGAATCTTATGCATTTCTCTAAATCCCTTCCTCCACCAGCAGTTGGTATTGTAGTGGATTTTGAGAAAGAATTTGACTCAGCTGAATGGGACTACCTCTACCTAGTCCTAGCACACTTTGGAGTGGGTGAAAAATGTATTTCTAGGATACAAGCCATATATGCTCTTCCCTTGGCCAGAGTCAATACAAATGCTATACTGTCCCCCACATTTCTACTGGAGTGAGTAACAAGACAAGGCTGCCCCCTTTCTCCTCTCCTGTTTGTTCTGGCTGTTGAACCCCTGGCCAGTGCAATATGATGCCAATCTGATATAGTTGGCTTAACTGTGGGAAGCACAACCTACACAACCCTTGTGTATGCTGACGATCTCCTCCTTCTTCTGGCAGATGTCCAATGCTCCATTCCCCCCCTACTCCATCTCCTAGATGCCTTCTCTATGTATTCAGGCCTAAAACTGAATCAAACTAAGACTGAATTACTTCCCTCGAATGTCCATTGTACTCAGCAGATGGTAGAATCAGATGACCTCCTCTGGGCCCCTAAAGGAATCACCTATCTGGGAATTCTTCTGACTCCGTCTCTTGATACACTCTGGCAAGCTAACATACAACCTCTTCTTTCCTCTGTCAAGACAGAATTTGACAGATGGAAATGCCTTAAACTCACCCTGGCAGGGAAAACTGCAGCTATAAAAATGGTCTCTGTCCCTAAACTCTTTTACCTCCTTATGCACATGCCCATTCCCCTCCCCAAGCATTGGCACATGGCCATCCATAATTTAATCGGGGACTTCCTCTGGGAAGGCTCCAAACCCAGATACAGCCATTCCAAGCCTAGGGCTCATTGGGAACATGGGGTTGGAATCTTCCCTGGATAGAAGGATACTGCCTGGCCTTCCTTCTAGCCTAAACTTTTAAATGGATGTATCCCCCCCTTCCCTCTTTCCTCACAATGGCTCCAAATTGAGCTAGACATCACAGAGACCACACACTCCTCTTTACTTCTTTTTTCATCTAACAACTCTAAACTTGGATCGCTCAACAGACCTAATCAGTTTTGTACCTCACCGATGGTAGAGGTGTCCAGAACCAACTGGTTTACCACTCATCTGAAGATGAATATGGACCCTCTCCTGCTCTCTCATATTCCTCTGTGGCAAAACCCCTCCATTACTATAGAGGGATACTGGATACGTTGGAAGTGCTGGTCTGATTTGGGCATTTCCAAAATGGGAGATATAATGGATCTAAACCTTAAGGTTCTTCATACATTTCAATCCCTTCAACAACTATGGGGAATCCCCCATTCAGATTTTTGGAGATGCCTCCAACTCAGAGATGCCCTCCATCACTTTCTGACCCCACCCTTGACACAATACACACCGTCAGCTCTGAATACCTGTATGCAACATCCTAAGGGCCTTGTAGGGCACATCTATGCCATGCTCAGAGACACCTTACCCTCTCGATCAGAGGAAGCGAACCATAAATGGGAAATCATGCTGCAACTTCCTATCCCATCTGTGGCCTTGGACCAGGCCTGGAAAGACACGCACAGCTAATTTAGGGATGCTAGGTCAAGTCTAATCCAAAATAAAATTGCCCACTCTTGGTATAGAACCCCTGCAGTTCTCTATAAAGCCAAACTTCTGGAATTGGACAAGTGTTGGAGATGCCAGAGAGCTGGGGGAGACCTGCTGCACATATTGTGGTCCTGTCCAAGGATCCAGCCCCTGGCAAGAAATACAAGATGCAGCCTCTAAGTTACTACACCACTAGATCCCCCTTAGTTCCCTCTTCTACCTACTGGGAATCCGCAGTGACCTCCTCAAGCTATCCCTGCCTGAGTACAGGTGGCTTGCTGTACTGACCCTGCAAACTAAGAGAGCCTTGCTCTGTAAACGGAGATCCTTACTGGTCTCCACATCGACAGAGATACTAGCATCTCTTTCAGCCCTGGCCAAGCTAGACAGAATTTTCCACCTCCAAACATCTCAAATTTCCACATTCAGACTTTGCTGGGCTCCCTACCTAAGTTATGTCCACCCTCAGACAGGTGTAGGATGAATAAATCCCTACCCTGCTGGATGCAGTCAGATCACAACCTTGCTACTCAGAATGAGGTTCAGTGTTCTCCACAGGGCAGATATTGACTAACTACTCCCAGTACTTGGACTTAGTATAGGATTGATCTCCTTACTTTCAGATATACTTATCTGTTGTTTTTCTGAAGCTATCTGTCTGTGTTCTTAATCTCTGTATTTATATTATAAAGGTTACCCAAGTCAAGAACTACAATCTTTGGGATATATTTGTTTATGTTCTAGATTAAGTCTGGATTTTGCAGAATATATACACACTCTTGCTTAACTCTACTCCCAAGGTCAAGAAAAGGGATTTGATTGACTTGACTAGACATAGAGGATACGTCAGGTGTGCTTATGTCCAGCAAAGCCTGTCGACTGTCGATAGAGATCACTCTCTGGTGAGTACAATTGCTTGGCATATATCTGGCTGTATGCTTGAATCGTTTCAGTATACCCCCTCCTTCATTAACCCCTACCACAATACTCATCCCCTTTCATTCTCACCCTCCCTACAAGCAGTAGTAGTGGATATGTATTAGGCTAATCCTGTATCTCTCCTACTTGGCAGTCCTGAATGTATGTAAACTCACTGTTGTATTTACCTGCACACATTTATAAAAGTACCCTGTCGATTGCTCTCTTTTTCCCCCTCCCCCTCTCTGATTTATTTTTTTATTTGTTCTCCCTTTTCCTCACCCCCTTCTTTCTTTTTCTTTTCTTTTCTTATTGGTTTTAAGTACCTCTACAGTGAATGCTTATATGAAGGCCTTGACCTTATTGTTGTATGTTATGTTGACTCTTTTTGGAAAATAAAAAATGTTACAACAACAAAAAAATAAATGGAATTATTGGAATTAGTGGAGGAGGCACAGGAGGATCAGCCTAAAGCAGCAGCAACCACATCAGGGCCACTATCAGTTCAGTCAGCTGAGGTTCTTTAGCATGGCAGCACCAGACACATGAGATGGCATGAGCTGAGGAGGCACAGGAGGACTGGCCTAAAGCAGCCGCAGCAGTCACACCAGGGCAGCTATCAGTTCACTCAGCTGAGGTTCTTTAGCATGGCAGCACCAGACAGATAAGGTGGCAGGAGTGGAGGAGGCACAGGAGGACAGGCCTAAAGCAGTAGCCATATCAGGGTCACTATCAGTTCACTCAGCTGAGGTTCTTTAGCACGGCAGCACCAGACACATAAGGTGGCAGGAGTGGAGGAGGCACAGGAGGACGGGAGTAAAGCAGCAGCAGCCACATCAGGGCCACTATCATTTCATTCAGCTAAGGTTCTTTAGCATGGCAGCATCCCTGCCAGAGTGGAGGACACCCTGTCTAAGAAGAACAGAGCAAACTCTTTACACAAAGCAATTGAAAATGCTTTTTTTGGCTGTAGACAGGCTGATTGTAACAGCCTGTCCACAGTCCGATATAGGTGAGCTGATCTATTCTTCCTGGCAGCAATCTCCCTGGACAGGAATTCTGCATGCTTATGGTTGATTGTCCCCTGATAGTCATTATAATGACTTCTCAGCACCAGTCTGCCCTCCATGGACTGGGTCCTTCACCAGCAACGCTGCAACTTCCGACCCTTGGTTTTCATCTCCTTGAGAGCCCCGTCAAACCATGGGAGTCTCAAATGTGAGAAGACTTCGGTTATATATGAACCAGTGCAATGGCACCAAGTGCCTTGGTAACAGTCCTATTATAGGCTGCCACCACCTCACCCGTGCCACTTGCACAGGCAGTACACATGCCACAAAAATCTACTGACAAAAGTCCCTCTGGGGACAATCCACTTAAAGGGAAGTAGCGGATCGTCTCAATGGGGGGGGGGACACTTGGTGGGGCCCCAAACGAGAACTCCACCATGCAGTGATCGGACCAAATGACTCGATCCATCTTGATGTCTGCAATATTAAGACCCAGTGAGAATACCAGGTCCAAGGTGTGGCGTGTTAATGGGTCACAGATGTGTCAGGCCCAGAGATGTCATCATCTGGGGGAGTTTGTAACTGAAGAGCAAGGATTTGTCGTCAATTCAAACATCGAAATTCCCCAGAATCAACCATCTAGTGGACTCCAACACTCTGTCGGTGACAAAGTCTGCTACAGTACCTCCTGCAGGAAATTGCCCCCCATCCTGGCGGATGATAAATGAGGACAATCTTGCAACCTGCACCTGGATCTGCACGCACCGCCACACATTCAAACAATGAGATAAAACCGAGTGGGTGCACGGAGAAGCTCAAGCTGGATCTAAAACAGATGGCCACTCCCCCACCCCTGCATTCCTGCCTTGGACAGTGCACTTGCTGAATACCCCATGGGAAACAACGCCTCCAGAACTAGCCTAGCATTGTCCCCAACCAGGTCTCAGTAATGCAAGCCAGGTCAACTGAAGAAATCAAGTCCACACTAACAGCGGTCTTGTTCCTCATCAACCTGGCATTGCAAAGCACTGCCCTAAGGGGACTAGTAGAGACTACCGGCCTTCTAGCTACCTGCCCATGTAGTCTGGTGGGAGCCCTGGGGACTAGAGCCAGGCATACCGGGCCCCTCTTGAGGCTACTCCTAACTCCAGGGCATCTCCTATTCCAAACCACTCCAATATCATTCACCCCTGCTATGCTAGCATTACCCTGCCACATTCCCTTCCATCCTGTCTCAATATCCTCCTCCCAGCACCATCTCACCGCAACTGATGGGATGGAGATATCTACAATGGGGTGGAGGTTCCACGGAGGGACCATGAAGTGTGCTGCGGGTTTGCTCCAGGAACGTGAACATCTGAGACCGGCGACTGACACATGGCTGCTCCGAGGGAAACCTGTCTCGTGTTTGCCGTTATAACCAGCTGGTTATAATGGCAAATTATAACTGGGTTTCCCTATGGGAAAAAGTGCTACTCAGTAATCATAGTCAGTTTCTTACCCTCCAGTTCATTTCACAAATTAGACTGTGTGGAATAACAACTCACTGCTCTCACCGGTGATATAAGATGGTATCAAACTACCCACATCCAACAAGGAGAAGGATCTAGGGGTGCTGGTGATTGGGGAACTAAACCACTCAGTGTAGAAATGCAGTGGCTAAGGCTATACAGGATGCTAAGGTGCATAGCAAGGGGGATTACATCCAGATGTAGTGAAGAACATATTGCCCCGTACAGGTCCCCGATGAGGCTGCACTTGGAGTACTGCGTGCAGTTCTGGCTCCCGTACTTGAAAATGGATATCAAACTACTGGAGACAGTGCAGTGAAGAGCAACAAAGATAATCCAGGGGTTGGGGGATAGAACTTATAAGGAAAGACTAAAAGAGCTCAACATGTATACCCTGGAGGATAGAAGAGAGAGAGGGGGAACATGATAGATACCGTCAAGTACCTGAAAGGGATGAACAGAGTAGGCTTCCAGGGTGGGTTCACTCTCCAGAATGGAAGAGATACAAGAAGACACTCCCTGAAGTTAAAGAGGGGCAGATTCAGGAGGGAAAGGAGGAGGCGTACTTCACTGAAGAGTGGTAAGGGGGTGGAATGCACTGCCTGAGTAACTCGTATCAGTACAGACTGTGGGGTGCTTCAAGAGGAGGTAGGACAAATTCAAGGGGAATGTACATACGGTGGGGCAATTGGGGGAGGGAAGAGTTAATAGGAGGGGGGGCAGCTGCAGCCTAATGGACTGAATTGCTGCACACTCAAGCAGACTAGATATACCATATGGCCTGTATCTGCTGGCAATTTCGTATGTTTGTATGTAAGATGCAAACTCACGACAGTCTAAAATCCTGTCACGAATCAGTGCAGTCACTGAGTGGATTCAGCAGAGGTTTGGTAGGTATGACTCGGTGTTCTAGCCAGTGCCGCAGAGGAAGGAGAAATTGGGGGGTTTCTCTGGACAGGATGGGTATTCAATACCGCCCCTCCAGAGTACCCCAAACAATCCTCCTCATGTGTCTGCCAGCACACACCTTCAACGCTTCTTTCAAGGCACAGAATCCAAGCACTCCTTTGGTACTCTCTGATTTTCTAGTAGATGAATTTGAACCACAACTGGGCACACAGCCAGGTGTTCTAGTCACTGCCACCGAGGAAGGAAACACAGGTCATCCCAGGATGGGAGCAGCACTCCCAGTACTGCACCTCCCAGTTACCCCGAAATACTCCCCCTCGAACAGACGCCGACACACACCTCCAATAATTCCTCCACAGATAGCACAGTCTGTCTGCTCCTCAGGTTGCTAAGGTGTTTCAGCCAACAACTCCTGGCAACTCTGATTTTCTGGCCAGCACTCCAGGTAGCGGGTAACAATTCTTTTGACAGCGATAATTCAACTACTACTCCACGCAGCCTCAGATAACTCCAATTAAGGTGAGACTTATAAAATGCCCCTTATGTTTTGCCACAGCACAGATAATGAACACTGCTCGACTTTATAAAATAAAAACACTACCTCCGCCTCACTACCCAGCTCTATTAACTCCTTGCCCTACCTCCTTACTATTAAAACAGTTTAAAAATATTATTCCAAATGTGGCAGTAGACACAGACTATTTAAACGCCCAAAAATATTCAAAGGAGCCATAGAATCATAAAACTGGCTCAACAGATAGCCCACACAGATGGCAGTCCAGCGTGGCTGCCATCTTGCCCCAAATTGTACTGAGTATGGCAGTGTAGAGGTCACAGAAATACATCTTTATTGTTTTACACATGCAACAGTAACAGGGCACGATGAATTAAACACATTGGGAAAGGTATGGGAGAGGAGGTTGAAGGACTCATTTGATAAATATTTGTTTTACCAACTACTAGTGCTGCAGGACAAATAAATCCATCTTTTTTTTTGCACCTGTGAGTTAAAACTAGGTGAAGTAAGCTGCTGCAGTGAGACACTAGGTCTCTCAGTGAGGGAGAGGAGGCGGGTATGTCAGTGAGTGATGGGCATATGTGGGCATCTGCTGTTGTGTAGAAACCATGAGGGAATAAACTTAAGGAGAAAGGAATGTGGGTGTGGGTGTGAGGGGTTGGGGGAGGAGCAGGGAAAGGTTCTGTTATGCCAGTTCCACAAAGTACCAGTTCTGCATACAGCAGTGGAGAAGTAGTCTGGACAGGGACTGGCAGTCATAGTGATAGGGCTAAGCTTAAGCAGAAGACTAGGGCTGGCCACATGACAGTATGGCCAAATAATCCATGGTTCATTAGTCCTCATAACTCCATGTGTTCTGCACAGTGCAAGCAGCTTTCCCAGCCTGTCACTCAGTGTATCTAGTAATTGTACCACCCTGAGCAAACTAGAAGCACAGCAGTCTACTACTCTTCCTTCATCCAGTGCTTCCCATTCCCCTACTTGAGATAGAAGAGAGCCATCCAGATTTGTAAAGGCAACCCACCCCTTGTTGGTCTTGTAATAACAACACTAAAACAACTGCCAGCACAGCCACCTGTGCCTGTGTGTGGGCATGGACAATTGCCAGTCCACCTTGAAGCATTATATGATGATTCCCCCTGCTCCCAAATCACACAAACACAAAATTAGCAGCTTGACCCTTCTTCATTCATAAACTTTGTTCACTTTTCTCATTAAAGGAACAACTGGTTATGGCACAAATCAGTTAAAACAAGATTCAGTGCACACTCTTTCCACAATGGCAAATCTCAAGTTAGCAAGTCATTCAAGCAATCTTAAGTCATGATGGCCCAACAGTCCTGGTGATCCTGTAGCCCCCTCCCTCTTCTGTCTGCTACTTTCTCCTTATGGTCATGTAGTATCCCCTCCCAAAAACCTGTGTTGTTCATGCACCACACTTCTGTAGTGTTCACCCCCTAAAGTTCTTCCTTGCCTTTTTGTCAGCCTTCTAGTTGCTGCATTACAACCGCCCCCAACCACTTGCCAGCAAATGTTCTACAATCAGGGAGTCTCAAGAGGCCATGACTGGCATTAAGGGTGCTGAAACTGCTCTGTCCATGGTGATCCCACCCCATTTCTGACATGATCACTGGCATAAACTCTTTAATGACTATGCAGCAATGGGTTGCATCCCCCACTGAGCATAGCACAACATGGTCCTAAAGTGCCAATGCTAGTAAGCAGTCACAGCAGCTACTCAGTGGTGCCACAATTTGCAACAGAGAATGGAGCAGCAGATGTTAATGCATGAATTGTAAACTGGTTCAGGTTTAGATAAAAATCCAATGTTCCAGACTATCTGAGTCATATTTTTTTAGTGATCCAAGCTGCTATGGCTCTGAATCATAGCAGCGCTACAGAGGAGCTGCCTGTACCCTAACATGCAACATCACTTGATTTTCGATCCGAACCCACTGAAAAATAGTGACTTAGACTGGCCAGGGTGTTCCGAGTCAGTTTCTGAGAAATTTGGGCTGGAATCTGAATGGGGTCACAGCCACCTCACCCAAGCTAATATTAACATACAATGGGCAGCATTTCTGTAGGCCTTGTGCAGCACAAACAAGGTTTGTGCTAGTTGCAGTGACGTTTGCCCAGTGCTCACTGAACGTACCATAGTGGAAGCCTCACTGTGCACAGCACAAAGTTGTTTTCATAAGAGTGCAAAAGTACCCCAAGTGCACATGTAAAGTAAATAGAAGTTCATTAGCATTTAGCCAGCCCTTCAGTGCAGCAGTGATGCTGCCATTCTTGATGCTGGCAACCTAGGATCAAGAATGAGCCTGGTCATAGGGAGCTGGCTAGGGGGAGAAGGACTGAACAACTCACAGTACACTCTCCTCTGGGGTAGAAGGGAGGGATGATAATGCCCTCCTCTACCACTGCCATCTGGTTGACCACAGGTAGGGGTACAAGCAGGAGCCACAGCCGGTGGGCAGACACCAACTGATGGTGGTGTGAGCATGCTTGCATGTGCATACCAGTGTTGTCCGAGCCCACAAGCTGTTCAATAAGAAGGAATAGAAACAAAAATTCTACCCATCTGCTCCAGGATGAAGAAAGGTGATCCTCTAAAGGCCCCACACCACCTACTGGGCACCTGCCTCCAACTAGGCATCACATCCAAAGGGGCTTTGGGAGTCCCAATGGCTCTGCTACAGGAGGTACTGTAAGCTATGAAGGAATGGGGGTAAGGGAGCAAGATGATGGATGATGGAGCTGGGCATTCAGCCACAGGTGGGGGCAGATCCAGCAGTGGGGTGAAAAATATTTAAAAAATGTTCATGCTAGGATAAGGCAAGGTTTTTGCACACACTAACTACTGGCTTCAGCAGTACTAATTAACATGTGCAAAAAGCACATTTAGTGGAGTGTAAAGCACCTGCCACTCTCATTAAAGCTTCCTTATTGAGTGAGGGTGGTGAGTGATTTGCTCTCCATGAACCCCACCTCCCCCCAGTTTACCAGTGCCAAAAGAGTCAAAATAGTATTTGTGGCATCCAGTGGTTCCCCTGAGACCCAGTGCTGTTATCTGTAATCATAGTATCCCTGGGGTATAGTGGTCCCTCACTCCGCAAGTCCCACTGCCACATGATGCGACCTCAAAGTATTCCTGGCATCCAGTGCCCACCACCACCCAGGAGCAATCAGCCACCCACCTAGTGGTGGTGGCCAATGAATTCTTTACTCACATCAGTTGCTGGCTGCCATGGTCCCATAAAATTCCATGCAAGTCACACAAGATTATTCTTATGTGTTATGCAGTCTATTGAAAATGGACTTGTGAGGCAGACGGCAGCCAACTGCAGAGTTAACAGGAGGATTATGCAAGCCGCCATCCTGGGTGGGTGGCTGGTGGGTGGGGGCCCTTGGGAGAGCAGGGACCACTGGAGGTCAGGAATACTATGTTTAAATATACTGACATTGAGGCATAAGTGGAAAGGGCACCACTGGATGACCAGAATTATAATGTTTAAATATATTGGCACTGGGACATATAGTGAGCTGACCCCTGGCTGCCAGGGATACTATGTTTAAATATACTGTCACTGGGACATAAAAGGAGGGAACAGCTGGATGCCAGAGATATGGGGCTGGATTTTCAAATGCCAGAGAATGGCCCAGGGTGTTTGCATCAAAAACAACTGACGCAAGGGGCAGGTTGCATCAAAACTTGCATCATTTCTGATTTTCAAATGGTGCTTGCGCCAAAAACAGTTCTGCATGTGCCAGAGTGGCATGCACTATATTTGCACTAAAATAATGCCTGTGCCATGTTGAAAGGGGTGCCTGCATCATTGAAATGATGCACCATCCCCTTATTAGGGATTTTCAAAGAATGTGAGTCCTGTCCTTGTGCCTAAGATGCATGTGGCTATTAGACCAGCCTGAGCTGGTCTAACGTACACTAGAGCATACAAGAGGCCAACAACAGGGAGGCAGACCTGACTATGGTACTATCAAAAACAATATTCGCCTGCAGGACTAGTTTAAAATGTTTTGGAGGCTTAGTCTTGGTCATTTCATCTGCTGTATCTTTTGACTCAGCTTGCGTCATTCTCGTCCTTTGCGTCATTTTTATTGACTTAACTTGCATCATTTTTTTGACGCAGCTTGTGTCATTTGTGTTTCTTGAGTAACTTTTTTTACTCAGCTTGCACTGTTTTTTTGACTCAACTTGTGTCATTCTGGTTCCTTGAATAATTTTTTTGACTCAGCTTGCACCATTTCTTTTTTACACAGCTTGCGTCATTCTCGTCCCTTGAGTCATTTTTTGATGCAGTGGATCTCTTGCATCAGTTTGGGGGACTTTGCCATAGAGAACGCTTTTCTTGGAAAATATGGTGCACAGTATTTGATGCACCTGGATCTGATGCAAAGTGGTTGATTGATGCACCCTGTGTCGATCTAGGGGCCCTTTGAAAATCTGGCCCACTATGTTTAAATATACCGACACTGGAACATGGAGGAGGGGCAGTACTGGATGCCCAGGGACACTGTGCTAGGGATACTATCTTAAAATTTACTGGCCCTGGGATACATGGGGAAGGGACCATTGGGTGCCAGGGAGACTATGTTTAAATATGCTGGCACTGCGACATAGGGAAGGGCACAGCTGGATGCCAGGGATACTATGTTTAAATATGCTGCCACTGTGACATAGGGAAGGGCACAGCTGGATGCCAGGGATACTGTGTTTAAATATGCTGGCACTGCGACATAGGGAAGGGGACAGCTGGATGCCAGGAATACTATGTTTAAATACACTGGAACAGGGACATGGAGGAAGGGACACCACTCGACACCAGGGATGCTATGTTTAAATATACTGGCACTGGCACATAGGGGGAAGGGACAGCTGGATTCCAGGGATACTATGTTTAAATACATTGGAACTGGGACATGGGGGGAAGGGGCACCACTGGACACCAGGGATACTATGTTTAAATATACTGGCACTGGGGCATGGGGTGAAGGGACACCACTGAACACCAGGGATACTATGTTTAAATATACTGGCACTGGGACATGGGGAAGGGGACACCTGGATGCCAGGGATACTATGTTTAAATGTACTGGCACTGAGACATAGGGGGAGGGGATCTCTGGATGCCAGGGATACTATGTTTAAATATACTGGCACTGGGACGATAGGTGGAGTGGACAGTTTGATGCCAGGGATACTATGTTTAAAATAAACTATCACTGGGTCAAAGGGGGAAGGGCACCATTGGATGCTAGGGATACTATGTTTAAATATGCTATCACTGGGACATAGTGGGAGGAGTCCACTGGATGCCAGGGATACTATGTTTAAATATACTCTCACTGGATCATGGGGGGCACCATTGGATGCCAGGGATACTATGTTTAAATGTACTGGCACTGGGACATAGCAGGAGGGGACAGCTGGATGCCAGGTATACTATGTTTAAATATGCTGGCACTGGCACATATGGGGAAGGGGCACCACTGGACACCATGGAAACTATGTTTAAATATAATGCCACCGGGACATGGTGAAGAGGCCTGTTGGATGCCAGGGATACTATGTTTAAATATACTGGCACTGGGACATAGGGGGAAGGGACACCTGGACACCAGAGATACTATGTTTATATATATATACTGTCACTGGGACATAGGGAACGGGGACCACTGGATGCCAGGGATACTATGTTTAAATATACTATCACTGGGTCCTAGGGATGGGGCACCATTGGATGCCAGGGATACTATGTTTAAAAATACTGTCAGTGGGACATAGGGGAGGGTACAGCTGGAAGCCAGAGATACAGGGCCCAATTTTTAAAAGGTAGATGCAGGGCTTGTGTCAAGCCCTGCATCAACCACAGTGTTTGGCATAGCTGCACCCAACCCCTTCAACACAACTCAGCCCAATTTTAAAAGGGCTGATGCAGCTTCAACAGTTTCTACATTTTATGGCCGCTTGCACCAAAGCTTTGGCACAAGCCCCGTAACATAGCTCCCCAAATGGTGCAAAGTGAGACCATGGGGGTGCTGGTCTAACTTGTGGCATTTGGTGCAAGGATCTTGCATCAGTGTTTGTGGCAGACTTCACTGCAAAATTGCAATTGCCGCAATGTTTGACACAAGTCACCTCTTGCATCAAACTCTTAGCTGCAAGTTCCATGCATCACACTAAGTCCCTTCTAAGATTGGGCCCACTATGTTTAGATATACTGACACTGGAACATAGGGTGAGGGGACCACTGGATGCCAGGGATGCTGTGTTAAAATATGTTGCCACAGGGACATCGGGGGAAGGGATCACAGGATGCCAGAGAGACTATGTTTAAATATGCTGGTACTTGAACGTAAGAGACACTATGATTAAAACATTGCCACTGGGACTTGGGGAGAGAGGACCACTGGACAACAGGGATACAGTTTTAAACTCTAGTGGCATGGGGGGGCAAACTACTGTACACTGGAGAGATAGCTTTCCATGCAATCAAGTGGACAAATGCTTGCACCTCACTATTTAATGAGGCCATAATGAGATGTAAATGACCTCTTAGCACCCCGTCTGGACAAAGAGATTATTTGCATGATAAGTTTCCAATATAGGCCTTTGTATCTTAGAAGCAAACAGGTTTACCCTGTATAAATGGCTTGTTGGCTCCCATGCATGTAGGGAATGCCTGTTTATTGACCCCAGCTGAATCCTCTTGATAGGCCTGCAGGGGGTTTTGCCTGCAGTTTTTGCTTTCATTGCACTGCACTCAGAAGGGGCCATATATGAATATCACTTGCACAGAGAAAGTTTGCTCTGTGTATGTTCGAATATGGAACATTGAGCTACTGTACAGGCACCGCTCAGCAATACATCCAACTATCTCCCAGTAGTTGTTTCCCTTTTGGCCCTGTTTTATCTAGCTGTTAATCTGCAGTGTTTCCTGTATGGAATGTGTTCCTTTTTTTTTATCAGAGGTTTATTCTCTCTTGTAGCCAACATGCCACTTCTGCTCCTAGCCCCTCCAGTCCTGTCTCCCACATCCATAGGGATTACTTCTCTACAGGGTCTCCAACAGACCACCCCCTGAGGTAGAGTCAGAGGAGAAGGCTCCCCCTACCGAGCACAATGCAGACGTGAAGGTGCCTACTTTGTAGTACGGGACCTGCAAGGGACCAAGGTTTCATCCAGTTGCAGTTGAGGTTTTCCACTGTAGGTTTGACCCTCAAGAACCACCAGCAGTACAATAGTGTACCACACATCTGCACATGGAGGCATGCATGCACCAGCACCTGTCAGCGCCGAGGGCCAACCCTCCCCCCAGTGTGTGTGTGTGTTCTGAATGCTTACCATCCAGCTTCTACGAAGTCACCGGAAAACAGTGGGATACAGGATCTCTCTCCCCCAAGGGAGGACGGCTGTCCTCAGGATGTTTGACCTTCCCTCTCTGGCTGGCCCCCAAGCTTCCATTCCTGAAGCTAGGTCACCGGCATCATGAGTGGCAACACTGTCCCCTCTTCTGCAGGACCATCTAGTACATACTCTTTTCTATGTGAAATAATCCTGTGTTTTATTTAATCATAATCAATATATAATAATAATAAAATGAAACAGTGCATGCTAGCAGTGCAAATTTTGACCTATACTTTCTTATTCTGTTTTAGAGTTCCCCTTGTCTCTTGTCTTTTATGATCTCCTTTTCCCTGATTATGTCTGCTTTAGCATTTTGTTTACATTTGAAATGATAAAAGGAGCATAGTTTTTAATATTGCTTAGTCCAGGTTTTCATCAGAATTCTCTACTGTTCTCGAAAACCCACTGTTTAATACTACTTCTCTTGTGACAAACATGAGCTTGTATTCAGCAGTCAGTGCTCCATGTTCTTATGGTACATTAGGTGTACAGAGCCTGCTGAAAATACTGATGAAAACCTGGTCTGAGTTATATTAAAAGGAGAGCTCATTTTATTATTCAAATGCAAACAAAAGTGCTATAGAGGGCTTAAAGCTGAGAAAGAAGGGTGTTGTACAAGACAAAGAGATAAGGGGCAATCCAAAATAGAATAAAAAGTATAGATCAAAATTGCCACCATAACATGCACTGCGGCAAATATACATTTTTTGACATTGTTACAACATTTTTAATTTTTCTTGTTGTTTTACATTGAACCACTTTGATTAAAAAATACTTAAGCATGATGAATTTACTTATAATGGAGCCTCTATCAACTTGTATGCTATCTGAGACTAGGGCAGGATAGTTATTACAACAACAAAAAAAATCCTTGCTTCGCAGGTGCTAATCTATTGTCCCATAGGAAAGCATTATCCGGGTCAGAGCAACTGTGATAAAAGAGATCTGAGAAATTTTACATCATTTAATGTTCAGTTCTGACAGATTAAACGGTGCATATCTGTTGCCTTGTCCTACATAATAAATCATATCTTATTAGGGATGATTTGTTTACAAGTGCCTGAAAGCTGCTCTGGATGGTTCAGTGAGGGGCTGTTTTTGATGAAACATATCCACCTTTGTTCTGCAATAGCAGAGTTAAAGCAGCAATACTTTTACACTGTGGGTTACTAGATACTGACAACGTAAAGGAGAAGTGCACATTCAATGTTATGAATGTTAGCTGTTTCCTTGTCACCAGTCAGCTCAATGTCTATAGCTGTTGGGGATATTAACTTTTGTTATAGTTTGTTCGTACTACTAAAAGTAGTCTCTTGTAAGTATCCTGGGTGATGCCATTTGCTGATATCTTAATTGTTCCTGTCAGTAGGCAAACATTAGCAGGGAAAGCATGATGCCACACTGCCCCTGTACTGTGTGACTCTACTGATTTAGGAGTCTAACAAAATGAAGCAGCAAAGGAGTGTTAACCCCCATTTAGCTTCGGTTAGCCTCAAAACCTCCTTAGAAGTGGTAGACTAATACTGTGTCAAGCTTGTGCCAAGTAAATAGCTTTTTTGCTTTTCTTTTGTAAGCTATATTTTAACTTTTTAAAAACTTGCTGCAGGTTACAAACTTATATAGTGATTGTTGTTAAATACAGTTCATTTAATCAGAGGGCAAGGTAGATGTGCTGGCCTCCTCAGGACACCATTACATACAAATATATTTTAGATTATACATGTGCATATCAGCATCTAGTACAGCATCTCTGTGTATGGGCCATCCCTAATATTCATTTCTCCCCTTTCTCCCAGCTTGGTTCGTAAGAGAATTTAATCTATATTTTAATTTAGGTTACCCTCAGACATACACCTCATGTTAGTTGTCATAGCTCAGTGACACATGCTCCATTAAGACAGATGTTTCAGGGTTACTCTCTAAGGAGAAGAAGAAATTGGGGTACAGTGGAAACCATGGAGTACCCAATGATTGCGGTAAAGGGACCCATATCTGATAAATGTCATTGATTATATAGTATTTTATTGTCTGCTACTCTATCTGTTTTACATTTGTTTTATTGTGATACATTAACTGGTGAGCAATTTTCCCATGGGCTCAACCAGTTATTATGTGCCATAATAACTGGTTGGTTATTATGGCAAACACACACTGCCTGAGAGTTTGTAAGCGCAAGCTCCATTCTTACAGTTGCATAGCTGCTGTCACTTTGACTTCATACTGTGGCTGTGAGAATGGAGGCACTCATATTACAAACTGACACAAATTCAGAGATGTTCTTCATTTGAAACTGTGTGTGGACTTTTCAAATAATCTACATGTTCTGGCTAAGCAGATTTACTGTGTGGTGGTGTTTTTATTTTTTACTCACAGGGATTGCTACTGTTTGTTGCTAACATTTCATTGCTTTATTTTTTCTCTGATTCAAATTGTTGTTGCTGGTATACCTTCTTCTGCATTATTACAAGGTGTGCCTACAGGTATGAGCTAACAGATTACTCCTGTAATCTTCTGATTCAAATTGTCTTTTGCAAGGTATATCTTCTGTTACTGCTTTATTTTCTCTGGACAAAGTGTTTCTTACAGCGTATATCTTCTCTGAAATTATTACAGGTGGTGCTTTACAGGTTTTACAGTTTTATCTAACATTAGGATAAGCTTTCAGGGTTACTGCATTTGTTGTTGACTGATTGTTTCTGCTCTTACCTCCTTGTTCTTTCATCCGTGGTTCTTCTTTTTAGGCATGGGAAGGGCCCAGCCACCCACCCCCATCCCCAACCACCCCACGCTACACTCCTTTTATAGGGTACCACAGTTGTGACATTTCCTGTGGCAGAGCAGGAAGGGGCGGATCAGTGGGGCCTCCACAAGGTGAGCTCATTTACAGGGGCACTAGTAATTTAACTTGTTATAACAAGTTAAACAAAGCACAATTAAACCAATACTTGCATTTTTTTTCCCTTTTTTTCTCCTTCTAATTACTCTGACTAGGTTACAAACCCAGCAACTTATTTGGAATGGATTTCATTAACTGCAGGTACTGTGGAACAATTTTCAGAAGGACAGTCTTACAGAATTTAGGACACTGTCCTACATGCTGGGCCTTTGGAGATCTTAGGGCTCAGCTCCGGGCAGCATGGGCAGAGATTGCATGCCTCAAATTTCATATTGAAGAGGAATACATTATAAGAACCACCCGCCATTTCCCCAGCATCCAACAGAAAACCTCGCCGCAGAGGGTAGTTGGTCCAGGAGGTTGGCAGGTGGTTAGGAGGAGCAAATCAGGTGCCCCATCTCTCTGCTCTCCAACACATTACCTCCAAAACCATACAAACACTACAAACAGGTATCTGCCTCTATCTCTGAAATCAAATAAAGAGGCAGAAGACACTGCAGAGCAGGACACTGCAGCACAGGAGCTAGCACAACAAAACTCACCCAAATCAGGAACCAAAACAAAACAAGCACAAAGGAAATCCAAAAAACTTCTGATCATAGGAGACTCCATGATTCGGGGAGTTGATACC
The DNA here is from genome assembly GCA_016271365.2 of Neoceratodus forsteri. Classification (NCBI taxonomy): domain Eukaryota; kingdom Metazoa; phylum Chordata; order Ceratodontiformes; family Ceratodontidae; genus Neoceratodus; species Neoceratodus forsteri. The sequence goes on along the minus strand of CM057456.1, from coordinate 156,755,862 downwards.
CATCTCCAGCCAGGGGTGATGGTCAGATGTCTCCCAGGTACATCAGCATGGAGAGACACTGACCGCATTGCTAAAATTGTTCACAAAGCAGGAGAAAACATTGATGTCCTAGTACACATAGGGACTAATGATCTCACCAGCCGGTCAGTTGTGGAGACCAAGGAACACCTGACTAGGCTGGGTGACAAACTATCATCTATTTCGTCCGGCATCTCCTTCTCTGAGATCCTGCCAGTCTGGGAGAGGGGAGCAGATGGACGAAAGGTCAGAGAAGGGGAGATATGGGAGCTAAACACATGGCTGAAGGGCTGGTGCCAGGAAAAAGGACACAGATTTGTAGGGAACTGGCAACAGTTCTGGGAGTGAAAGTTCTTTAAATTTGATGGACTGCATCTGACTAAAGAGGGAGTCAGTGCATTGGGGCAAGTTTGACGTCTTTGCAGAATATTTAAACTAGCAAATGGGAGAGGGGTGCAGCACCCCATACGTCGAATGGAAGAACACCCCTCCCCTCAGCTAGTGGTCAAACAGAATTCAACATGTTTGCCGTTCATTTGCATCACCAGGTAAGAAAAAGGTTTGTCTCCCCATACGACGTTTAGGGGTAATGCCAAACTTCACCCAACAACTAACACACCAAAATCTGGCCAATGGAAAATCATGTACACAAATGCTCACAGCCTGGGAAATAAGATCCCAGACCTGCAGGCAATAATGTCAGAGGCTAAACTGGACATAGTAGCAATTAGTGAGATGTGGTTTACCAGTAACCACACTTGGGAGACTTCAGTACCTGGCTATGTATTGTTCAGAAGAGACCGAGGAAAAAGGGGGGAGGAGTGGCCCTGTATGTTAATGAAAATATCAAAGCTACAGAAATTCAGAATACACATAAGGAGCCAGAAGAAGTGTGGGTCACCCTGAAACAGGAAATGGGACAGCCATAAGAACTGGGGTTGTCTACAGACCCCAGACCAGAGGGAGGACATAGACACATTACTGTTAGAAGATATACAAAACATGACAGCTAAAGGGAGGTTCTGATAATGGGAGACTTCAACATGCCGGATACAGATTGGTCAATACCAGCAGGAACATCTGCCAGAACTAGACTCATAGTGGATTCCCTGCAGGGGAGGGCCTCAAACAACTGGTACAGCAACCCACAAGAGACAGGGCTATCCTAGATCTAGTACTGACTAACAAGAAGGGATCACAGATCTCCAGGTAGAGGTCACCTGGGGCCAGTGACCATCACATGGTATGGTTCAATTTGGCTACTACATCTAAATCATCCCATTCCAAGGCAAAAATTGGGACTTCAGAGGAGCTGACTTTGATAAGATGGCCAACAGAGTTAAGCTAGCCCTGGCAAAAGAAACACAAGTGAGGGGTACAGGCAAAGTGGGAAAGCATTAAGGATGCAATACTTGAAGCAACATCCCACTGTGTTAGACAGAAAAGGAAGTGCAAAAGAAGAAGGAAACCACTTTGGTTCTCAAATTCAGTAGCAGAAAAGGTCAGAGCCAAAAGGCTGGCCTTCAGGAAATATGAGGGAACACAGCGGGATGAAGATAGGGAGGCATACCAAACTGCCCTAAGGGAAGCAGGTAAGGCAGTAAGGCAGGCAAAATCCCAAACTGAGGAAACACTAGCCTGAACAGTAAAAGAAGGTGACAAGACTTTCTATAGATACATTAGTGAAAGGAGAAAGTCCAGGGGTATTGCTAAGCTTAATGGAGAAAAGGGAGCATGGGAGGAGGACCCTGTAAGGCATCTATCCTAAATAGATACTTTGCTCAGTATTTACTGAAGAGAAGGTAGGGCAGGGCCCACAGCTCAGCATCATGGACACAGGGGAGGGAGGTGAGCACTACTCCTTCACAAAAGAAAGGGTCCTACAAGAGCTTACAAGCTCAGGGTGGATAAGGCAATGGGACCTGATGGCATACATCCCAGGGTACTTAAGGAGCTAAAGGAGGAACTAGCAGAGCCATTAGCAGAATTGTTTAGTGAGTCTCTGAGCACAGGAGAGGTCCCAGAAGACTGGAGAAGGGCTCATGTGATCCCGCCCACAAGAGTGGTAGCAGGAGGAGGCGGGAACTACAGACCGGCCAGTCTTACCTCAGTAGTGGGCAAGATTATGGAGGCACTCCTTAAGGAAAGGATAGTGCAACACCTGGAATCCATAGGGGCACAGGATCCAAGACAGCATGGGTTTACAAAAGGAAGGTCCTGTCAAACTAATCTCATAGATTTCTTTGACTGGGTAACCACAGTGGTGGACCAAGGGGGAGCAGTTGATGTCGCCTACCTTGACTTCAGCAAAGCTTTTGACACTGTTCCACATAGAAGATTGATAAATAAGCTGGGTAGGCTCGGGTGGGTCAGAAGTTGGTCAACTGGGTGGCAAACTGGTTGACGGGCAGAAAACAGAGAGTGGTGGTAAATGGTATACAGTCAGAAGAGATGCAAGTCACAAGTGGGTACCTCAGGGATCAGTCCTGGGGCCAGTCCTCTTCAACATCTTCATTAGTGACCTTGCAGATGGACTAGAGGGTAAGGCTTGTCTGTTTGCAGATGACACCAAGATCTGCAACAGAGTAGATGATCCAGATGGGGTGGGCAGAATGAGAAGAGATCTGGATAAACTAGCAGAATGGTCAGAAGAGTGGCAACTGGATTTAATGCAAAGAAGTGCAAAATCATGCACATAGGGAAGAGAAACCCTGAAGCCACCTATAGGCTGGGAGGGAGTTGCTAGCAGTCACAAAGGAAGAAAGAGACTTGGGCATCATCATCACTGATGACCTAAAATCATCAAGCAGACCTCTAAAGCAGTAGGTAAGGCTAGGGGGTGTTAGGGTGTATTAGTAGGGGTATCACAAGTCGTAAGAGGAGGTAATAATCCTCTGTACACACTGGTTAGGGCCCCATCTGGAGTACTGCATGCAGTATTGGAGGCCACACCTTCACAAGGACATTAACAAATTGAGGCAGTCCAGAGAAGGGCACCAAATGGTGCAGGGACTGCATCAGAAGACATATGAGGACAGATTAACGGAGCTCAATATGTATACCCTTGAGCAAAGGAGGGAGAGAGTGATATGATCGAGGCATTCAAACACCTTAAGGGCATAAACAAGGTGAAAGAGTCTAACATGTTTAAATATAAGAAAAATAGCAGGAAAGAGGACACAGCATGAGATTAGAGGGAGGCTGATTAAGGGGGAATGTGAGGAAATTCTTTTTCACAGAAAGGGTGGTGGATGCATGGAATGGCTTACCACAAGAAGTGGTGGCTATGAATACAGTGCAGGGCTTCAAACAGGCATGGGATAGGCATAAGGGAGCAATACAAATGACTATGACTAGATAGACCACTGACAGAGCAAAGGCCGATGGCACATTTATAAGGTAGAAAAAGAAATGGGCAGACTGGATGGGCCTTGTGGCCCTTATCTGCCATCAACTTCTATGTTTCTATGTTTCTAAATTGTTGTGCCACAAGCCCTGCACATTTCAAAGTCAAAATCCAAGTTTTAAAAAATCGGCTTTTTCGGCTGCTTCTCGGACGGCTGTTCACCTGTTTTGCCATTTTCTTAATCCATTCACCTTGATTGTCTGCTTAAGAATGATCACAAGTGTTTCTACAAAGGTACTTGAATAAAATAATTTCAAACTACATACTCCTCTTATGTTTTTAATGTTTAAACACCCAATGTTGAATCCTGCGGAATCCTGCTATCTTGCTATGCCATGGTTAAGTTTTTATACTTTCTGTTTGGAAAAAATTGCTCACAAGAAATTATAAAAAATACAGCATGGGATGGATTGCAACTTGAATTTAATACACACCCTCAGTGTGTGATGGTTGATAAACCTCTCGAACTTCACTCTCAGGATTTATGTAGCATCACATACCTCAGGTGTGTATTAAATTCTCATAATGCACTCCAACCTATTGCATTATTTTCTATGCAATTGTTTTTATTGTTCTGTATTGCACTGGATGTGGAACCTTTGAAAACATGCCCTTTTTGCTCAAAGGTATTTTCCTACAAAAGAATAAATACAAATTGGAGTGTTTCATGGTAATTAAGGTCTCATTGTCTGAAATCTTCCTTAATCATGGGTGCAGTGTAGATGACAGTTCATGAGAACCTGTAGCCTGTCATAGAGTGTGCAACCATGTGTGTTGAACTCACATGATAGGGAGAACCTACAGAGTTTGTTATGGAGTGTGTGCCTGTAGGGTTGTCTTGGTTTCTGTCTGATACCTGGGGGACAGAATTTTCAAAAGGATGTGTCTGAGATCTACCTGCCAATAGTTTCAAAATGTAAATGTATCTGATCTGTTAGACTATAAGTGCGTCTGAATTCTGCATCAACAAAGATGCAATTTGCATAATTTGTTTAACTGCAAATCATAACTTTTTGTCTGAAATGGATGCATCTTTTGAAAATACCAACAGAGCCACTGGGATGCAACTGGGCAGCCCCAGGCACAGCATGCATTTGTGTCTGTGTCTGACCAGTTTGAAAATCCATGCAGTGTCTGCAAAAATGAGAACGGGCTGCAGAAATGTCTGTGCTATTCTTTTTTGGAGGCATAACAACTAAGACAGAGTTTTTTTCTATACAGTTCCCTTTTCCTTGGAACTACTGTGACTCAGATGAGTTTGATGTGCTTGTCCAAGTTCAGTGTGGGGTCAAACCATACTTTTAAGTGTTTGAAGTCATCAGTCTGGTTTGTTGTGGCTTTCATGGCTTTTCAGATCAAGAGGAATGATGTAGAAATATTTATTACGTGGGGAGTGCTAAAGATCATGGGTTTGGTGATTCAGGTATTGAAAACAAACTTGTTGCATGTGAACTATTTCGCTGACCGGGTGGGTGCACTAGGTGAAAAAATGCATATTTTCAGGCACGATCCAGGAGAGTACAATATACGGAACATTACAGAGAGTGAATTCAAAGCAATGACAACTATGATTCAGCGTTTTAAAAATCTGATTAGAGATTTATAGTTTCTAGGTCCAAGGTGGTGGCTCTTCAGTAAAATATGTTATCACCCACATACATGTGTACTGAGGACAAACTATGTTGTCTGGGCAGTGGAGGTGCATGAAAAGTACTCACATCTTGAGTTCTGCACAACTTACTCTGCATTCCTCTAACTACATGTCTTGGTACATTGAGGCACACAGCATTTACTCTGAGTGCCTTCAGCACCTGGAAGTGTGGTACACTCTGGAGTATTTTATTGTGCATATAAAATTGGTTAACTGAGAAATAATATAAAACATAAACAATGCACAGCACTCTTTGTAACAAACTGTATTTTATTTTGTTAAAAGTATCTAGTAAAAAAGTAGTCTCTCCCCACCTGTCACACATCTGTCTTTGCCCACATTCAGTAGATGGAATGTTTATTTACCATAAAAAATAAGACTTCAGAAGTGTGCAGAAGGCCCCATATGGAGCCAGGGTCTCAGTTATATATGTGGCAGAATAAGCAGAAGGGGATCCCCTGGTAAGCAGGTAAGGATGGAAAGGGGATTTTTCATGGCCTGCAAAGAAGCACCAGAAATTAAAACTTGGAGTAGTACTTCATTTTTTATTTATTTATGTGTGTATGTAAGGAAGGTATTATGAGGGAGCAGAACATTTAAAAATATAATTTAATTTAAAGAGCTGGTAAAACATTAGGGAAACCTTTGAAAAACATCATATTTTGACACAATTCAGCCTATATTTCATGTGCTGTATCTTGCACAGATTTCTCCTGTGGAAATCTGAATGAACACAGGACCTTTACCTCTCAGTGTTCATCAGTCTGAGCAGTTTATTCTCTATTTGAAGTCACAATCCTTGTTTGTGACATCACAGTTTGTTGTCACAGGAATAGAATGGATCTATCAAGCAGAGTATTATGAGCACACATTGGGAATAAATGAACTCTTAAGGAACAGTGATCCTGTTTTCATGTACATTAGCTTAGTAATAAATAATGGGGAGGAGAAATACAGAACTAATGTTATCTATAAGCTGAATTGGGTCTAAATATTGTGTTTTTAAATGTTTTTCTGATGGCATCAGCTGCTCTTTAAGGATGGGCTTTTAGGATCTACTTGAATGTTTTTGTTGAGTAAAGATGTTTGTCATGTGTGTGATGGCAAGTAGGAAGGAGTAAAACTGTTCTAGGAGGCATTGATATGTTAATGTACTGCATCCTGGTTGCCAAAAGAAGTCCAAACCATTGGTTGTCACTCCATAACACAAGCCTTCAGCTCAGAATCCTTTGACTAATAAGATTTCGTATCCATTTTTATGTTTGCTTGCACGCATGTGCAAGAAGCATAGTGCCATCATCGGAGTTTTCGGAGGTGTGTCAGCCCTCTTCCAATTCAGTCAGTGTGTTTGCAGGCGCGGCCTCAGTTCTCCAATGCCTGCTGGAGCTGTCTATGACAGCTCCAAAATGCAGTGGCATACAGTTGAAAGGGGGAGCTATGCTTCAGTGAGCAGCAATCAGTTATCACCTGCTCATGCGCACTCCCCCTACACACACACACACACACACACACACACACATGCTGCTGCTCCCCCCCCAACGCACGCACTGTATAGCCGACGGGGTGCCCAATCCCCCATCAGCTGTGCTGCGCCCCCCAAAACACAGTTTCATATGCCACGCTGGGTGCCCACCCCAGCGTGGCTGTGTATAGCCGACAGGGTGCCCAATCCCCATCGCCTCCACTGTGTCTCCCCGAGTACAGGGTGCCATGCTGGGAGCCCACCCCAGTGTGGCAACAGATGCCATAGCCAATGGGGTGCCCAATCCCCGTCAGCTCCACGCCCCCAGCCGATCCTTCTGCCATGCTGGGAGCCCACCCCAGCATGGCAAATGTCCCATGTCGTCTTTTAAAACAAAAAAACCTGTAAAGAAAAAAACGGTCCCTCGCAGTCTCCCTGCCCCCCACAACCCGCACCCACCCACTGCGCACCCTGCCTCCCCACCCCCCCCTCACCCCATACTTACCTCCGGAGTCCAGCGATTTATCTTTGGTGGACCAGGAACACGTCTGCACTCTTTCAAAGCCGACCGCGAACTGAGGAAATGCCGGTAAGCTGTATAATGGGATAGATAGGGTTTTTCAACTTTGTTGCATATCTCAGGCATTTTTTGGAATTTTACCAAATTTTCAACATGGGGTTTTTGGGACCCCTCCTCATGAATTCTTGCACTGTCATGGCGTTACTCGGGCCCGAAGGGTGATTTCGCAGCCACTGTGTGAAATCACCTTTCCAGAAAGATTAACAAACTGACACTGCCAGTGTTCATAAGGTGGGCTCTCAAAAGCCTATTTGAAATTTGGTGGAAAATTCCTAAAATAACATTTGTTATGAACATCCGTTCGCCAGTTCCTACGCATGCGCTCATAAGTTTCTGAAATTTCAATATTTTCACTCCAGATTTTCAACATTGCCATTTTACCACACCTCCTTATGAGCAGTACAGCTGTCATTTTTCACATCTCACCCAAAATGTGTTTCCGCCCATGTAGTGCACAATGGCGCAGTCGATTGTCTTGAAATCAATGTCACAGGACACATTAAGAAAATCAAAGTGACACTGTTCATGAGCAGAGGTCTTAAAATGGCTATATGGAAAATTTGGTGAAAAATCCCCTAAAATAGCTGGTATTTCTGGCGTGCATTGCAGAGTTTCCACGCTTGCGGCGTAAGTTCCATGGAATTTTCAATATTTTCACTCCAGATTTTCAACATTGCCATTTTACCACATCTCCTTATGAACAGTACAGTTGTCATTTTTCACATCTTGCCCACAGTGTTTCTGCCCATGTAGCGCACAATGCGGCAGTCGATTATGCAAAATCAATGTATGGGACCACGTTAAGAAAGTCACAGTGACACTGGTCATGAGCAGAGGTGTAAAAATGGCTATGTTGAAAATTTGGTGAAAAAATTCCCAAAAATGACTGTTTTAGGAGTGCATGTTGCGCAGTTCCTACGCACGCTGGCAAGTTTGCAAATTGGTAGTATTTGCACACCAGATTTTCAACAGTGCCATTTTACCACACTTCCTTATGAGCAGTACAGCTACCATTTTTCACATCTTGCCCAAAATGTGTTTCCGCACATGTAGCGCACAGTGGTACAGTCGGTGTGTGAAAACAATGTTTGGGACAGATTAAGAAAATCACAGTTACACTGGTCATGAGCAGAGGTCTTAAAATGGCTATGTTGAAAATTTGGTGACAAAACTCCATAAAATGACTGTGTTATGAGTGAGCATTGCGCTGTTTCCACGCACCCTCGTAAGTTCATGAATTTGTAATATTTTCAGTCCAGATTTTCACCAGTGGCATTTTTCCACACCTCCTTATGAACAGTACAGCTGTCATTTTCCACAACATGGCCGAAATGTGTTTTCACACTTTCAGCACAGAAATGCGAGGTCGCTGTGGGAAATCATTGTTCGGGACAGATAAAGAAAATCACACTGACACTGTTCATGATCGGAGGTCCCAAAATGCCTGTGTTAACAATCTGCTGTAAAAAAATCCCCAAACTAGTTACATTACGGGTGTGCATTGCACAGTTTCTACACACTTCGTGACTTCACCAGTTTTTTTAAGATTTTTACAGCAGATTTTCAACATTGCCATTTTTTACACCTCCCATGAACAGTACAGCTGTCATTTTTCACATCCTGTTGGAATGTGTTTTTGCACCTGTGGTGCCAAATGCCATAGTCGCTGTGCAAAAGCAGTTTTCGGCTAACAAACTGATATTGCCACTGTTCATGAGGTGGGGGTCACACAAAAAACATGTTGTGTATTGTCTTTATATTGTATTGTCTTTATATTAAGATATAATAAAAAAAAATGCTATTTAAAAAAAAAAACGTTGAAAATTTGGGTGAAAATACCAGCGAATGCCTGAGGCGTTAGGGTTTCCGACATAACGCCCACCCTTAGAGAATGACAGGCATCAGGGGTGTGACTTGGGCTTCTTGCCTGTCATGCTCATACCATTCCACCCCCACCCACACCCTGCAGCCAGTGAGAGGCATCAAGGTGTGCCTCAGACTCTCCGGGCCAAAACTTCACCCCATTCTCCTATACCGCACCCATCTCACCGTATTTCCTGATGGAATGGGGTGCGCATAAGGGCCAAAGACCCCAAGGCACACCGTGACACTTGTCAGTGTCTGCAAGGTAGGGTGTGGTGAAATGGTGTGGTCGTTATGCCTGATGACCCAAAGGTACACCCCAATGCCTGTCACTCTCTGCAGGGTGGTGGTGGGGTTGGCTTCAGTTCAATACTTCACTGCCATTCCTATTATGCAGCTCTGTGACTTCTACACTCACCAATGCCAATGCCAGCAAGCAAACATTCGGCATTGACAAAAGCTTGTTTAACTCCATTCACAGTCCAGACAAGACAGATTGATTGTTTGGTGTTAGATATGTTAACAGCTGTAAGAGCCATATTCCAAGGAACAGCCTACTGCAGTGCATGTTTGTGCAGTGAATTCTAGTTCAGTATAAGTCAGTCCAATTCAGTTTGGAAGCTGTATGTTTATAGCACAGAACATGAACCAGGAGGTCCCAGGCTCAAATCTCACCACAGTCACTGGCTGACTGTGTGACCTTGGGTAATTAACTTGACCTCACTATGGCCCTATCTGCACTGGCATATATTTAAAAAAATATTTAAAAAATATTTTCATTTCTGTGCTTGAGCATTATTGTCAGAATGTTCACACTGCACTCCGACACCATGCTTGCCTGTTCATGTTCCCATGCATGACTGTGGCAGTACCGCAAAAAAAAAGTGAGGTGGTGTGCTTGCCACACCTGATAGTAACTGGGGCTGGATCTTCAGCCATTCAGGGACTAAGTCCCACTCCACAGCCACTGCTGTGTGATGAACCATCTGCATCTGCTGAGATTCCAATTTTCAGCCTGTGCACTGCACAAGGGGCAGGCGCAACTGCGGGAGATGTTGTGCCTGTTCCCACCAGGTGTAACATTTTAGTAAAGCTGTGCCAAAAAACAGCCACAAGCTGCTGTAAATCAGGGAACCTGTCATAAAGCAGCTCCCTCTCTAGAGAATCCAGTGCACATGGGAAAAACGGTGGCTCTGCAAGTGAAGCCCCACTTGTGACAGTTTTTCCCTGTACCTGCACTGATTTCCCAGATGTTGAAAATCTAGCCCCTGATATCCAGCTTTAGACCTGCTCTATGGCTTCCAGTTGCTGAGCAGGTTTAGTTGCATTGCAGGAGTAACATGGTCATGTTGCTAATTTCAAAATAACAGAACAAAAAAATGTTAGGCCATAGTATCAGTGGATGGACTGTAAATAAAATTGTTACAGTAATGCAGAGGCATTCTAAAAATAGAAAATGATGCAGACCAATGTTTTTCCAATCATATCTAAAAACTCAGTGACTATGTTCATTTTTTGCAGATCATTCCTGACGAAAACCTGGGGGGGGGGGTTCAAAAAGAGCAAATGCACACAAAAATGCTTATTCCCTTGTATGTGCATCCCCCTGATTGCTTCAGAACTCAAGAGCCATATTTCAAAAGAATCCCAAGTTTCTGTGGCAGTTTCCAGTGACAGTTTCTGTGACAGGAATGTTTTGCAGTACACTGTGTAAAAAAAATAGTATGCTTAAAAATAATGTTGCATGTGTCAACAAAAAGAAACATATGAAAATAAAATGGTGAATATGTCAACAAAAAGATGCATGTGAAAACAAAATGGTGCATGTGTCAACAAAATGATTCATGTGAAAACAAAATGGCGCATGTGTCAACAAAATGATGCATGTGTAAAAGAAAATGGTTCATGTGTCAACAAAATGATGCATGTGCCAACAAAATGAAGTATGTGTCAACAAAATGATGCATGTGTTAAACTGATGCATAAGAAATTTTTTTGATGCAAGTTCCATGTGTTGTATCTAAATTGCTACACCATCCAATACATTGTCTAACAGTGCAGACAGAAATCTGCTTTGAAAATATATGCAGATATGTCAAGTTTTGCAAATCCTGCCCTGTAGTTCAAAGCATTTATAATTAATTTAATTACTATTTTTGCATTTTTAAACATACATATATAATACATATCAGAAATACATAATGTTATGCACTACTGCAGAAGAAAATAGCTCATTAAGAAAAACAATGAAGAATTCTTGTTAAATAACCAAGAAGTACCGCAATCTTTAAAGCTGTGGTTTAAACCAATGGGAAATATGGCAGTAATTACTTCCCATGCAGTAGCACTATAATAGTCCACAGGCTGAAGACTGGGGATGTCTAAATACACACTAAAGAACCCCCAACACAAAATTCATCTAGGTTTAAGTAAAACAAACTCTACCTCCAGATCCTATACATTTTCTGTCTCCGAAGCAGCACAATTAATTATACCTCTCTTAAACTTATATACAGTACTTTAAATAGAGCCTAGGCTACTTAAACCTATTAAAATGAATCAGGTATACAAAGATATTCTAGTGGATTTCAAATGCGATTGAAGTAAAAATTTTAACTATTTCTGCTGACTGAAGAACATTTTTTAAAGCATTAATGTATCACTTAGAATACCGTACTAAAGCATTGATTCCAACTTTATTTCTACTTCTAACCCATTTGCTTCATCTTTTCTTTATTACAGTCCTCTTTTTCTAAAGTTAAATGCTATCAGAAGTTAACTGACTCTTGAAAAAATATTAGTCCCACAAAGGAGGTGATATTAATATATACCGTAGTAATATGAGGTTAGAAGGAACTCTGGGTCCATAAGACTGCTCCTGCTTCATATGTTCATGCATAGGCTTATCACCTTGGAGCTTGATTCCATCACATAACAGAAGATAATTAGGGTTATGTCTGGTCTGTAACTGTATGGGAGATCTCCAACAAACACCAGGTCCCACTCCCTGGGTTGCACCTGGAAACAAGCTTTGGCTCAGTGTGCTTCTTCCGGTTACCAACTTTTAAATAAAAATAAAAATAAAATAAGAAGCGATATTGTTAGTGCTGCATGGGACACTTTCCATTAGATTGAAAGTAACCATACCAAAGCCTCAGCATGGTGTTAGGGGGGCACTGTGCTGCCGTCATGTGCCATAATTCGGATATAATGTTAAACCAAGGTCCTGTCTGCTTGTTCTGGTGGTTGCTCAGATGCACTTTAAAGATCCCATGGCTCTTCTAAACAAGAGGAAGGGAAATTTATTAAGCATAAAAGAAACCAAACAATATAAACAATCAAGAACAAAATAAACAAAATAGAAACATAGAAGCTGACGGCAGATAAGGGCACCTAGGTCCACCATGTCTGCCCTATTTTGCATCTAGTGAATACCTTATTCAAGGTGCATTTACATCCATTCTGTCATCAATGAAAAGAAAGCTGAACTGAGAACATAACACCCAAATCCAGCAGTTATCAGCCAATCCCAGCTTTAGCAGTTTGCGTTGTATAATGGAATCAAACCCTTTCCACTGGGTCTTAAATTTCTAAGCATCAACCCTCTTCAGCTCATATTGGATAGCAGTCGTTACCTCAAAGTTTACATTATACATTAATTCATCTAATACTGAATGTGTTTGCTGTACTAAAAATTGGTAATGGACCATCCATATACACCATTTAAGGCATGCAAGAATAACAAAGTACTGCAATCCCATTTGTTCCATCATGGGGGAAGAAACCTTTCACTGAAGTCTCAGAAGTAAGAAGCAGAAAAAAATAGCTCCCTCCACAAGTAACAGCCACTTTTCCCTAAAAGTCATGAAAATAAGAACACCTGGAAAACAAATGTTCCATGGTTTCTAGCTGTTGTACATACTCTTCTTGTAAACAATGGGCTGGATATTCAGACTGCACCAGGCAGTGGCGCAAGCCTGGGTGCAGCACAACTGTGATGTGCTGGGGCCAGGTCCAAGTGATATTCAACAGGGATGCACCATGGTGCAGCACCATTGAATATGGCAGGACAAGCGCACGCACATATTGCGCATGGTGCAGTGGCACTGCACCAGTGCAAACCATAGCTATGAAGCATGGGGATGCGCCAGTGCAAGTGCAGTTGCGCTAGGCACATCACCCGTGATATTCAGCAGGAGGCATGCAAATGAGGCCATAATATATGCAAGGTGTAAATGGAGTCATTTGCATGTCTTTATGGCCCCATTTGCATGCCTTGCACAGGGCAGCCTGGTGACTTGTGCCTGGCGCCCGCACAGCATGACTTGTGCTGTGGGGATCCCGGGGCATCCCCCACCCTGTAACCACGATCGTGTGGTGTATGTTTGAAAGGCAATCCCTGGAAGTCTAGTGGCCCCCCCCCAGTCCCCGATATATATCATACATGATCATCTCTGGTGGTCTTGTGGAACCCTCTGCCCTTTGCCGTGATCATGGTAAATGTACAGTACAACATTCCCTGGTAGTCTAGTGGACCCTCCTCCTGCCTGAGTCCCCGATCATGGTAAATAGCCCACACCTACTTTTACTGGTGATCCAGTGGTACCCCATCCCTCCACCCACACAGGACCCCTTGCCCACCCCGTCCCCCGTCATTGGCGAGCGACTGCATCCTGCCCTCATACCACCCAGCAGCCCACCAAATGACAGATGCAGTATGGGCTGTAAGTCAGTGGTCCCCTGTGTGGACCAATGGGCTTGCAGGGCATACTGTACTAGACAGTTCCAAATATGTGAATTAATCATTCACATATTTGGAACTGTCTAGTATAGTATTGGGGCCTTGGGGCAGGAGCAGAGGTCCACTAGATTACCAGGAATGTTGTAATTTACATTTACCATGATCACAGCAATGGGTGGGATGGTCATAGCAACATGTATCGGGGAATCGGGTGGGGGGGATCACTAGACCACCAGGGATGGACATGAATGATAGATCTTAGGGAATTGGGGACTTGGGGGGCCACTAGACTGCCAGGGATTTCATTTCATATGTATACCACATGATTGTGGCTATGGGCGGGGGGGTCCAGGTTCAATGTGTGCTTGTGGATGATGTTCTGAGTGGGCAGGTGGCCACCCAAGGCTGGACTGCTGTGTTGCATCCTGCAGTACTGCAGCCCACATTTGGGTGGCCAGGAGTTGCTCCTACTCTGCAAGGACTCAACTTTGAGCCCCCCTATGTGGCACAATGCAGGGATGCGCCAGCATATGTGTTGCATATCCCAGGCTGAATATTGGGATGTGCCGCATATGCATGGGCACGCCCCCTACATCTGCACTACATACCATTACATTGCACCCTGGTGCATCGTGAGTTGTGTTGCACCAGCCAACCTTTTCAATATCCCACCAGGGCACAATGCGGGGTTGCGCTGGCACAACTCTGTTGTGCCAGGCGTAACCCCTTTGAATATCTGGGCCAATATCTCTCTTGAACTGATTTGTGTTTTAGGGATATTTTTACATTTCATTTGTCCTGACAGCAGAGTCATACAGCATTCCACATTTTAGTGGGGATTCTAGGGTCTATTAACTATTTGGTGCCTTTAGATTCAGAATTGCCAATGGCCATAATAAAAACTGGACTGATGTAAAATAGGCTATGCAGGATTGCAGAATGAAAGTGTTTTCTAGTTAAAGGTAAAGTATTGTCCAGCACTTAGTCCCAAGACTTAATTTTTTGACAATACTCAGTTAAGCATTCAGGGAGAACCCATGTGCCTAAACGTTTCCTCTTAATTGAACAGAGCGAGCTATCAGCACGTCCTTCCTGCCAGTCTGTTGTGTGAGGAGCAGTTTGGCATTTACATCTGTTTGGACTGAGCAGTTTTTGAGATCTGAAGCTACTACTGTGGAGTCCCAGACCAGAATATCATTCCATGGGTTCAGTGCATAGCCGGGGTGCGGAAGACTGCGCCAATCAGCTGCCGGTAACTGACAAAGGGGGCGGGGGGCTTTGCAGTTAAATTGCCCACACTGCTCGCAAGAACTATAGTGAGCTATCAGCACATCCCTCCTGCCAGTCGGTGTGTGAGGAGCAGTTCAGCATTTACATCTGTTTGGACTGTGTGCTGTTTTTGAGATCTGAAGCTACTGCTGTGTAGTCCCAGACCAGAACATCATTCCATGGGGTTCAGTGTATAGCTGGCATGCAGGGGACTGCACCAGTCAGCTGCCGGAGACTGACAAAGGGTTGGGGGGCTTTGCAGTTATATTGCCTGTGCCACTGCAAGCATGAGAGTTTGAGTGGCGCCAACGCCACTCAGCGTAGGAAGTCTGGTATTGGTCAAGATTACCCCTAACAGCTTCTTTTGCACAAAAAGTTAATTTATTAGATAAAGTATGACTCAGAATAATGTAAAGATGTGTTTAACCATTTTTATGATAATAATGTGCTTGACCATTTTAACTTTGGGCTGAAAAGAAGAGGATCTTCTGGGTGGGATATGATAAGACCAGGCAAATTTACTAATGTGGAATTTAATTGCAGGAGTGAATTTTATCAACAAGTGAAATATTTGGATGGGATACAACAATATATTTCTAATGAATTTAAAACAAATACCCCATCTGCTGCAAAATCTGTTATTTGGTATGTGTTGCACAAAGGGAATCAGGTGAAGGGCCTAAGACCTGGTACTGTTTTAAAAGTAAAACATAGTAAAATAAATTGTTTTTGTTTAATACTGTTATTGATTTTAGCTGGGGATATAGAGATTAATCCAGGCCCTTTAATTACTCATGACCTTCTTGGGAGAAATCAGTTAAAGGGTTTGCAAATGGTTTCTCTGAATATAAGGAGTCTTCAACCTCTTTTAGATGAATTAAGGGTATGGATAGAGCAGAGCGACTATGATATAGTTGGATTAACTGAAACATGGTTGAAACCACACATTCCCTCAAATCACATCATGGTAAATGGTTATTCAGTTTATAGACAAGATAGAGAAGGGAATAAATGGGGGGGGGGTAATGTTGTATATTGAGGAGGATATTATTGCTGAGGTTGTTGCCAGATGTTCTTTGGATAACTACATTGATTATTTACTGTTAAGATCAAATTGGGTGTATCTGGATGTAAACATTTATATTTTACCTGTTTCTATTGCCCTCCAAAATTTAAATTGGTTAATTATCCAATTTTTGACGTATGGACTAGAATCCATCAGAACAGAAGGGAACATATTATCATGGGAGATGCTAATTCTGATTAGGGGCAAGAAAGTGAGGTTGTAAAATTAAAAACTCAAATGAATACCTTTTACTTTGTCCAGCTTTGAGGTTCCCACTCAATTTAATTATAAAACTAATAATCATTCTATCATTGATTGGATGATGACAAGTCGTCTGGGTAATTTGTGTAATTTGAATGTTCTATCTGATTCTATTTCTGACCACTGTCTTATATTTTGTGTATGTAAAATGGTTAGGCAAACTGTCCCTCCAAACTTTATTTATAAAAGGAGTATTAATAGACTTAATGTGGAAGCTTATAGTAAAGAAATGGAACTGACTGACTGGAATAAAGTAATGGATTCATCTGTCCTTGATTATAAAGTTGTTAAGTTTACAAATTATAGGCCGGCCTGCCGGCGCAGCGGTTGGATTTCCGCTTGCGGCGGCGACCGGGTTCGAGACGGATCCGGGTCGTCCGGAGGAACGACCGAGGAAAGATTGAGCGCCATAGGCAGCTCTCCTTCTCTGGGGGGAGGGTCCCACCAGTATCCGGCGCGATGAGGGCTCCTAGCGGAGGCTGGGAGAACTCACGCTACCGGTCTGAGGTCAGGGAAGGGCGAGGTAGGCGGGGCGGATGCTGGCGTCATTGCACGTCCACGCCTCCTCGAGGGTAGGGAAAACATAAAGGGATAAAATCCCTGCCTTGCGTCTACATGACACTCTGCCCTGGACTGCCCTGATTGGCCACCGGAGCCATTCCCCCTAACCAGATACAGTTCTGCGGCCGATAAAGGGGGTCGGGACCGCGGCCCTGCTCTCTGGGGGGTAAGCCAGGGATGACCTGGGGGATTCGGCAATGTCCGGTGGTCGGGGCTCCAGGGTCCGTGACCAGAGCAGACCAACGACGGAAGGGCAGGGGCATAAAAGAGGTAAAATAAAAAAAAAAAAAAAAGTTTACAAATTATAAAGTCATTATATTTAACAAACACACTCCAGTAACAAAATGGAGGGTGAAGGGTAAAGTTTCCCCATGGTTAAATAAAGAACTCTGTGACTTGATTAAAAATGGGAAGATAAAAGAAAATACTATCTAAAGGGTAGGGATGTTGAGTCTTTGAGGTTATATAAGACTTCCAGGAGCGAAGTTAAAAAGAAAATTGTTGAAGCCAAAGCTCGGTATTTTAATCTAAAACAGATAAGAAATCTGAAAGATCCAAAAAGATTATGTCACTCCTTTAAACATATTTATAATCCCCAAGAGGACAGAGTTATAAAATGTATTAAATTATATGGTACTTTGATTTCTGATGGGTCAATCATAGCAAACAGTTTTAATGAATTTTTTGTCTCCAAAACAATTAGTGGTATGGAATCAAAACTGGTTCAGGAGATTGATGATTGATGGTAGTGATATTGATAGGGATACTGATCAGTCATGTTTCAATTTTTCTGAGATAGAGGAACCAGAGGTTTTGAAATTGTTTCTAAAACTGAAGCATGGTAAAGAGTGAAGGATAGATAGGATTACATCTACTTTATTAAAATATTCTGCTTCTTATGTGAAAGGCCCTTTAACAGCTTTGTTCAACCTCTCATTACTACAAGGTATCATACCTGCCCTGTGGAGGGAATCCATTGTGATTCCTCTCTACAAGGGTGTGATAGATTTAATGTGTCTAATTATAGGTCTATTTCCCTGTTATCCGAAATCAGTAAATTGCTGGAGAAGTGTGTTCACCAGCAATTACTGGTATATCTGCAGGAACAAAGCATATTTCTTGATCAACAGCATGGTTTTAGAGTTGGTCGATCCACTGCGATGGTGCTGGCCGAGTTCACAGATGCTGTACTGGTGGCAGTAGAGGAAAGTAAGGCCAGTGATGCAGTCTTCGTGGACCTGGCCAGTGCCTTCAATGTGGTGAACCATAATATTCTGTTATACAAATTAAGAAAACCAGGAATTAAGGATGTCCAGTTAAATTGGTTCTCAAGTTACTTGTTAAAGCATAGTCAAAGAACTAAAGTTAACAGCCATATGTCTCAATCCAGAGAAATAATGGCAGGCGTTCCTCAAGAATCAGTATTAGGTCCTTTTTTATTTTCAATTTTTATTAATGATTTACCTTTTTCTTTTACTAATAACAGCAGTTTATTGTATGCAGATGATACTGTGTTTTGGGTATGGGGACAAATAGTTATGAAATTCAGGATTCTCTTCAAAAACAATATGATATTTTTGCAAATTGGATTCAATTAAATAGATTGGTTATTAATGAAGTTAAAACAAATTTTATGATGTTCAGTTCTTCAAAGAGACTTCAGAAATTTGACCCTATTCATACAGTAGGATTTGGTGGTAATCCTCTCCCTTTGGTTACCATTGTTAAATATCTGGGTTTATACCTGGATCCAAACCTTAGTATGGTACCTCAGGGTGTAAAAATCCATCAGAAACTTGGTTTTCTTTATAGAAACATAAAATTTTTAACTGAAGAAGCTCGTCATACTATAGCTAAACAGGTTGTTTTTCCAACATTAGATTATGGAAGTATTTACTTTTGCACATTGTAATCAGTTGTTTGAGTCAAAATTCAAAGTTCTGTATAATGATATTTGTAGATTTGCCTTGCATGCCCCATTCAGAACTCACCACTGTCAGCTTTATTTAGATCTAGGTGTACTTTCTCCACTTAACCATTTGAAATGTACTATAGTAAATTTTGTTTTTCGGATAAAATGTTCAGGGGCTTCTTTGTCTTGAATCTAATCCTCACAAACTCTGAAGAAATTAGATAATGAAGGTGGAAGAACCCCTAGCAAACAGCTATCACAATACAGTCTGGTTTGAAATTTGACCATGTGCGCTACTAAAACTACCTCAAGCACAGAGGTGCTGTGCTTTCAGAAGGCTGATTTTGGTAGACTGAGGCAAATAGTGAGGGATAAGTTAACAAACATCAGAGATAAGCCAGATGTGGAGGAAATATGGAAAGGTATTAGGGATACCATTCTAGAGGCAACAAGACTCTGCATCAGGACTACAACAAAGAAAAATAGGTTTAAAAGACCACTGTGGTTCTCCCATCCAGTAAGAGAGGCAACCAGGGCCAAACGGAATACATACAAATGGTTCAGGAAACATAAAAGGGACAGGGAGTGGGAGGATTACAATAAAAAAAGTAAGGAAGCCAGGAAAATAGTAAAGAAGGCAAAGGCAGCAAAAGAACTGCAAATAGCTTGTGGAGTCAAATCAGGGGAGAAAACTTATTTCCACTGTACCAGCAAAAAGAGGAAGAAAGGGGAAGGAATTGTAAGGCCGTCCATTTCAAGACGACTCAGGAGGGCTCCTCTGCCCAGGAGCTCTCCCCCCCCCGACGATCCAAGCTGGCCGTCCATTTCAAGACGACTCAGGAGGGCTCCTCTGCCCAGGAGCTCCCCCCACCGACGATCCAAGCCAGCCATCCGTTTCAAGGTAATTTACTCTCATACCTGAAACTCGAGCAAAGCCTCACAGCGGGCCATCTTTTGTTTAATTTTGGAGCCTTTTGGCTCGTAAGCGTCTGCCCGTTTGGAAGAGTCGCAAAGTCTACCCTACCAGCGGAGCCCAAAGTGAGTGCTGTTAGGGTTACAAGGAACTGTTTTCGGCAAGCCTCCTAGTGTGGGAAAGTTTAATTTTGAAATCACTGTACCACTAGCATACTTGCTAGTGCTGAAACCGAAGCATCACCAAAACGGAACGATTTTAGAGTGTTTTAAAGGAATTGTGCACCCCTAGCCAGCGCTCTGAGTTCAAATTTAAACTGTTTCTCCAGTTTCTGCTGCCTTACAGATCAGAGTGCTTTAAAATGCACAATACATCCCTAGCCAGCACTCTGAGTCCAATTTTAATCTGTTTCTCCCACTAACCTGCTGCACGCTAGCAGCCTAACTACAAGCAAGTGAAGCGCCAGTTTAAATTTTGAAAGCAGTAATTCGGAAGCATCAGGAGGGTCTGAAGTAGCAGTAGCCTGCAGCTGGTGGACAGTTACTGCTTTCCCGCAGTCACTTCACGACTGATCCCCACCCACCCCCACCACACTCACCTTGTCCGGTTCTAGCTATATAGGGCAGAAACACTGTAACCACACCCATAGCACGCCCTAGTTGCAAAATTAACTATCTTCTCACTTCACCATTTGCAGGTTATCTTTGTTGGTGGCTAGAGGGCACTTGAAACTAGTTTCTGTCTCTCTGGCTGAAAACTCTATTTCCCTGCAAACCATTCACAAACTCTGTTACTCTCCTTTAACCCTCTCCCCTAAACCCCACTCTAAAATTACCCTCTTAAATAATTTAAATATGGCTAAAAGACCCTGCATTACACTTCTACTAGTCATTATTTTTTCCTGCCTTATTTGGCTACCTATATTTTACTCCCCTCCAGCTATGAACCATCGATTCACCCACCCTGATGACTCGTCGTTCTGTGCTTTGTGCATCCCAGCACGCTGACTCCTTTACTCCTCCCCTCTTCTCATCCCCCATAATTTCATCTACCACCTATCCTACACTCTATGAAAATCCACGTTGCACCTCATACTACCTCCCCCTTTCATCCACCGTAAGTTATGGTATCTAGCACTCTTAGCCTTAATATTAGCTGGGGATATTGAGCTAAACCCAGGACCCCTAAGTAATTTATCTCGCCATGATGCAACCTGGAGTAATACAAAGGGCCTCTGCGTTGTACACATGAATATTAGGAGCCTTCTCCACAATAAAACAGAACTAGAGGCATGGGTTGCTCTTTATCATCCGGATATACTCTGCCTATCCCAAACCTGGCTAAAACCCTCCACCACCGATACCCACTGTAGTCTACCCAACTACAATATCCTTAGACAGGATAGGCCATCAGCTAAGCGTGGAGGTGGTGTAGCTATTTTTTACAAACCTCATTTGTTGCTATCCCACAATGTGTTGCCAACACTGCCAACTTGCGAAGTGATCCAAGCAACCTTACAACTAGGCTCAAAGAAATTACACATCGTCTATTCCTATAATCCTCCTGCTGGTGGTTGCAGGGGTCTCAACGAACTCCTCTCCCAAGTTAACAGCACTATCAGCTGAATTGAAGTCCTTATTCTGGGAGATTTCAACCTAAACTGGACTAGTAAATCTAACCTGTCCTCACATACTATGATACAAGGTAACAACCTTCATCAACTTATCACAGACCCAACAAGGGTTATGACTCCCCCTTGGACAAGCACCCTTGTTAACTGGGTCCTCACAAATCACTCTGACAGCATAGTACATGCAGGCACCCTAGCAGATGCCATAAGTGATCACTCCCCTAGCTACTGCATCTGGCGCGCTACAAATAAACCATCTCCACCTCCTAAACGAATTACTTTCCACAACTTGGCCCATTTCAACCTAACTCAGTTTACTTGTGATCTCTCCTTGATTGACTGGACCCCCATCTACACTTCTACAAATGCCCAGGTGGCACTTGACTACTTCCTGGTTCACTTTAGCCTGCTTCAAGACACCTATGCCCCTGTGTCACTCATCAGATTCGAGGAACGCAGACTAAATGGCTAACAAAAGATCTACTTACACACCTAAGAGCCAGATACAAACAATGGCGACGCTTCAAAACAACAGGGTTACTAAACGACTATAACCATTATCGATCTCAGAGAAATATATGTAAAAGAAATATTCGCCTATCAAAGAGCATTTTCTGCAGATACCTTCTAACAAAGGCTGCTGGAAACTCTAAAAAGTTCTGGTCTACCATAAAAACACTCATTGGTGCAAATTCTAGGGCCCATACAAGTGACATGCTTCTAAACGGTATTCACTGCAACAATCCGGAGACCATAGCAAACTCCTTCAATCACCATTTTTTGGATCTCACTAGCTACCTGACATCTTTCCAGACAATATGTACCACCTCACCCCCAAATGAACCTCTAATCAAGCACCCTCTATTTAGGTTCCGGAGTATCACCAGGGCAGAAGTGCTAAAACTACTGCTCTCCGCTCCTGATAATACCAGCTCAGGGTCTGATGGTCTGGAACCTAGGCTTTTGAAAGCAGCTGCCCCTCTCATTGCCTCTCCCCTAACCAAAATTTTCAACCTTTCCCTATGTCATGGCTCAGTTCCTGATATCTAGAAAATAGCTAAAGTCACCCCAATTCCCAAAAAAGGCGATCCCAAAGAAATCAAGAACTACCATCCCATTGCTATTCTCTCCATGCTCAGTAAATTTCTGGAAAAACTAGTGGCCACCCAATCAATAGAATATCTTCAGAAGTACAACCTTCTATCTTGCTCACAGCATGATTTCCGCAAAGGCCACAGCACTTCCACCGCCCTTTTGAAACTCACAAATGACATCTATGCCTCTATGGACTCAGGCCTCCTGACAGGTGCCATTTTCATTGATCTAACCAAGGTGTTTGGCCTGGTAAACCATACCCTTCTTCTTGATACCCACCTGGAGCCTCGCTGATTTTTGCAGGTAACGGCATCTCCACCTTGTACTCCTGCCGTAGTCGACTGTGGGCGTTTTTCGGCTGTACAACAAAGGACTCTTGCCCACAGTCAGCTGATTGTTCCGGAGGGCTGCCTGCTGTGGGGTGCTAGCCCGACGATGCTGCGCGTCGTCTACCCCACCCGCCCCAGCCACCCTCCCACCCAGGGGCGGCCGTACCTTTATTGGCTCGGGGTTGGCATGTCACTTCCTGTGATGTCACATCCTGTTTGCGCGTGAACCTAAGTCCCCTCTTTCCCATTAGCAGGTTATACCTGCTGGCCACCAGTGGGCACTGTCTCCCTCCTTGCAATCCTACTGCTGTACCACCCCCCCAGTCCTATATAGGGTACATCCCTCATCTTCCCCCCCTCCAGCTACCATCCACGACTGTGTAGCTGTGTTCTAAAAATTTTAGACATGACACTACTAGCCAGGCATGTCTATCACCCCACGATCACCCCCTCCCCACCTTCTTCTACTCCTAATCTTAGTTAACTCACCTAGTGGTACACCCCGTTGTTGAGTGGTTACTTGCCCCAGAGATTTTCCTGCAACCCACCCCACATCCCACCCTGCCCCTGCATCTTTCACGCACCCTTCCTGGCACCTACCTACCACCGTTTGTGTGGTCACCCCCTCACTCACTCCCCATGCCCCTTCTGCATCTCATTGTGTTTGCTTATCCTGTCTGCACTACGCCTATCCCTAGCACCCCATCCTCATATCCCCCCTACCTCCAGTCGTCATAAACCCTCATACTGCAGCTTTCTTGAAGAATAGCCCTCCTCCTTCTCCTACTTCTGTCTGGCAACATTCATCCCAATCCTGGGCCCGGCAACACTAGACCTTCCTCAAAATCCACTGGACTCTGTTGCATCCATGAACATCTGTAGCCTCCTGAAAAACTGGACTCACTACACTGCTGGATGCTGGTCCATAAACCTGATGTGGTTGCCTTGGTTGAAACCTGGCTGTCTGACTCCACCCCTAACTCCCTGGTCTCTCTCCCTGGCTACACTCTCTACTGGCTGGACTGGGCAGGTAGGAGGGGGGGAGGCTGTGCCATCTACCTAAAGGACCCACTCACTGGTCTAGCCCTCCCTCCCCCTGACCTTGACCACCATGCCCAGGCACTAACAATCAAACTATCTCCTGACCCCTCTAGAGGGCCTATCTTCCTACTACAGCCTACATACCTCCCAAAACCAGTCTCGGGCACTGGACACACTGATTGACTACATTACCTCCCTACCCAACCCCTCGGACCAAATTCTGGTGGGTGACCTGAATGTTAACTGGCTTTGCCCTTCAGCCTCCCTCACTGTGAAGCCTTTGCTGCAATTGATATAACCCAACTAGTCTCCCAGCCCACTAGAATAACCCCAGGCAGAGCATAGAACTCTCCTGGATGTGGTCCTTACAAACAGACCAAGACGGGTCCACAATATCCAAATCCTCCCTGACTCTCTTAGTGACCACTCTCCTATTCTCTCTAACTGGTAACCTTCTGCCCACTCCCTCAGTCAAAACCACCTATCGGCTATGCTTAGACCCGGGGTTTGAATGACCTAAAGAATTACCTTGCTCACACTGACTGGTCCCCACTAATAAACGCTACTAACGTTGACATGGCCCTGTCCTTCTTTATCAACACCTTCAACTTTGCCTGTGACATCTTCGCTCTATAACTGCCCACAGGTCCAAAGTAAGATATGCTCCTTGGCTCACCCCTGCACTGAGGGCAGCTCTTTACAGCGGGATAATCTGTGGCACCTTGCCGTTGCCTCTGGCCGACCATCTGACAGGCAGACCTATGCTGCGGCTAGAAACCAATGCACCTGGGCTATCCGTAAAGCTAAGGCGGATTATTACCAAGCCTCCTTCGCCTCCTCTTGGGGGAACCCTAGGTCTTTCTGGGACAATGTCAAGCAGCTGAATGGCCACTCCCAGTCCCCATCTCCCACGCTTCTTAACATCAATGGTACTGTCTCCACTGACCCTACCCTCATTGCCCCCACCTCAATAACTCCTTTACCACCCTAGCTCAATATTCCCTAGTAATTTCTTCAGTCCTCCCGCCCCCTAGTTCCGCCCCCTCCATCACACGCCCCTTGTTCCACCTGCATTGTGTAACCTTACAAGAAACTAGACCATATCTCCTTAAGGCCCTTAAAGGTAATGCCATAGGTAATGATTCCCTTGACCCCTGCCTCCTGCGTCAGGTCCTGGATCAGGTCCTCACCCCTATCACAAGCATCTTTAACAAATCCCTCTGCCTCAGGCAATTACCTACTGTCTGGAGGGTTGCTACGGTTACTCCTGTCTACAAAGGTGGCGACAGGACTCTGCTTGGTAATTACAGACCCATCCTCAATCCCTCCCCCAAGCTCTTGAGAAAATTGTTGCCACCCAAGTCTCCAACTACCTTTCAAAGTACAGTGTTCTTTGCCCTGAGCAACATGGTTCAGAGCTGGTCATAGTACCAATACGGCTCTCCTGGAGTTTACCAACTTCCTCCACACCTCCTTGGACACTGGTGCCCTGGCTGGAGGGGTATTCATTGACCTGTCTAAAGCGTTTGATACCGTATTGCACCCACTCTTGTTAACTACCCTGGACCACTTAGGCTTTGCCACTGGACCAGTCTCCTGGTGCACCAGCTATCTCTCAACTCGCTCCCAATGTGTGAAAGTTAGTGGCAACCTCTCTAGTGCCTGCCCTATTCACTCTGGAGTCCCTCAGGGTCTATTCTTGGACCTTTACTCTTCTCCCTTTTCCTCAACTCTGCTACCTAGTGCCTGCAAGGGCAAGATCCTGCTTTATGCTGATGATGCTGTACCCTTGCCGCTGATAGTAGCCTACAGCTGCTCCAAAGCGGCTCTCCAACTTGCTTTTTGATTCATCGAACCTGGTTCTCTGAGCATCAACTCATTATCAACACAAAGAAAACAAAACGATGCTCTTCTCCTCACCCCCAAAACAAGCACAGCAAATTTCCCTCACTGTTCTTTCCACCCTCAAAATGCCCATTGAACCTGTGCAGTCCTATAAATACCTGGGAATTGTCTTGACCCAGCCCTCTCCTTTTCATGACCATATCGCCGCCTTGAACACTGCACAAACCGGCGGCTGGGCATTCTCTTCAGGCACAAAATGTCTGCTCTGCGGATGCCCTCCAGCCTGGCTGTCACCTCTCTGTTTTATCCCTCATCGACTATGGCCTCCGGTCTATGGATCAGCTGATCAGACAGCTCAGCAAGGTCCGCCTTACACTTAACAAAGCCTGCAGACTTATCACTGGTGCACCTAGACAAACGCATACATGTCAGCTGTATGCATTGTCTACCCTACTCAACCTGGATGAGCGACTCTTGTATCAAACCTGCCTGCTCACCTTTAAAGCACTGTATGGCCTATCTCCAACTGGTCTAACTAGCTCTATTTGCCATTCTGCACCAACGGTGAACACCCGCAGCTCGTCCAAAACATCCCTGTTCATACCAAGGGCTAGGACCTCACAAGGCCAAAGGGCATTCCCTACAGAGCCCTCACCTGCTATAACTCACTCCCTACCAGTATCTCTGACTCTCCCACACTAGCAAGCTTTAAACTCAGCCTCAGAAACCACCTGCTCATTTCACGCAGGTGTTGCTGCTGAGAAGTAGAAGTGGGGTGATTAGACTTTAAAAGATAAGACTTTAAAAAAAAAAAATAGACTTGACAATGCTCGCTGAGCAGCACTCCCACCCCCCTCTCTTCTCCCCTGAACTTCCTCCCTACCTCTCTTCTTTCCTCCCATCCCTCTCCATCTAACTTACCCATCTGTCCACTTTAAACATATGTATCTTGAACTTGCCTTACTCTGTATTAACTGTTGTTTATTGTTCTAATGTCTGTTTGTCCTCTATGTGATGAGGTACCTTTGTAAATGAGCCTCTGGCTCAAAGGTTGTTAAACTGATGCTTAAATAAATAAAATAAATAAATAAATAAATAAATAAATGATAAACTACGCTCCCTAGGTTTCTCCCCTGACGCAGTAGCCTGGTTCAAAAGCTACTTATCTGACAGGAAACAGGCTGTAGTTTTCAACTCAGCCATATCAGATCTGTCCCCTATACATGTTGAAGTACCCCAAGGCTCCATACTTGGCCCCTTGCTTTTCTCAATTTTCATTAACGACTTACCGCTCCTAGCACCAAACTGCTCATCTCTGCTCTAGGCTGATGACCTAGTTATTTACCACAGTGCTAGAAATGCTGATGACATAACCCACCCTCTTGCTTTGGACTTCGCAAATATCCAGTCCTGGCTAACAAAGAACAAACTTGTTCTCAACACTACCAAGACATACTCCATGCTCTTTGGCTCACCTGCCAGGCTTAAGATGAACCACCATGCCTTAAATATCCAAAGTGCGGATGGCTCCCCTCTAGTCAACACCAGATCCTTCAAATATCTGGAGTTACACTGGATGAATCTCTTGACTTGACCACCACATAACAACTGTCTGCAAGTCTGTGAATGCCAAACTGGTAGTGCCTCAAGAACTAGCTATGCCCTTACCCCTCGGCCAGACTAGCAGTGACGAAGGTTTCCTGCTCCCAGCCCCTGCCTATGGCTCAGTCACCTTCTAAACTGCTCAAAATCCTCCCTCCATAAATGGGACACCACCTATAATAGCATCTGCTGCTCTTGCATCCCCATATTACAAACACCATTGCCAGCTCTATGTGACCTTAAATGGCCTGGTATAGTCCAATGGGGTGGGGGCCCTTGAAGAATTCTCAAACGAGTTCTCTGTGTTGTAATTTCCTTTTATTCTGAACAGACCCCTACGTTTCACCCACAGAGTGGGCTTGTTCACGGGGATAACTTGTAGATACTGTATTCTTAATTTTTCTGTAAATTAATACAAACATATTTTAATTCATTTATATTCATATAATTACAATATGCTTATAAGGTAACTTCAAAAATTTTTCTTTCTCTTTCCCATACCTTAGTAAAGATACAAACTTGTTACCACTTTGAAAGCTTGTTATTCAAAAAACCTCGGTATGCAGTACTGGCTTTTCAAATCTCTGTAACATATATAAAACAGTAGTCTGAATACATGAAACAGTCACCGTGGCAGTCACTTATACACTGGTCATACATAAACCTTGTGCTACTTTGTATCTAAAGGCACTGTACATACCTTAAACATGTATTCTGTTGGTACAGCCAAAATATGTATTTTAAAGCACTATATGATTTCTATAAAGAAAATCAATAAAGGTTAATTTGTATCCCTTCAAATGAAGTTTAACTGACAACCTGTAATAATTTATAAAAAAATTCCCGTTTACCAAAACTGTGCATACCTGAATCAATGTATTTTGCTTGATGTGAAAAAATGTGCTCGAAGACACTAATAAATTCTGTAAAGAAAACCACAATAACATGGTTTCTATTACTCTATTTAAAAGTATAACTTTCAAAATGTTATCTAAATTAAAAAGGAAATCTTTTTTACTTACTTAGTGGCTGTTATAATCAAAGTTCTTAACAAAATACTGGAATCTCTGTACCAAAAAGATGGCTGCTTGTGTTTGTTACAGCTTCAAACTTACTTATGAACCTCTTGTGCCCGCTTTGCTCAAATCCCGCGATGTGACGTCTTTGCGTGATGATGTCACAATCACGCTAGCACGCATGCGCGATGACATCACCATCGCGCTACCGTGCATGCGCGAACAGACTGCTACAGCAGTCAAATAGCTGGCTCATCCCTAGAGCCATGGATTTTAAAGCAAAAACGGGCACTAATTCAAGACTGCCACTGTGACTGCACCACCACTTAAGAATTATCACTTTGATGGTTATATTAACATAGAATCCAATACTAAATATGAAGGTTGAAAATAATTAAAAATAAAAAATTAAAAATAACAGTTAAACATGCTGGATGAAGGACATTCAGGGTTAACTTATATTTTTAAGAAATTCTTACTGGAACACCACAAAGTATTACCTACAACAAAACCCTAAATTGAATTGTTTCAAATGATATACCAAAAAAGGCTATCTATTGTTATACATTTATCATTACATAATTATATAAATGTAATGTTATACAACTAAATTTACACTTATAGAGACACTATCACAGAAACCACTCAAACAGATGGATCCTTTACTACACATGCCAGTATTGTACATATTTCTAGGTTAGATACAAACATGCCAATTAGTTTCTACATTCATTCCTATATTGCTGTCCAATGTATGCATTTTAAAAATCCATCTCATCTCTGCCTTTAATAATATTTCTCTTGCATTACCTCCTCTAACAGGAATATATACCTTTTCTAAACCCCAAAATCTAAGAGAAGCTCCAGAATGTGAAGCCTCATTACAGGTTGTCAGTTAAACTTCATTTGAAGGGATACAAATTAACCTTTATTGATCTTCTTTATAGAAATCATATAATGCTTTAAAATACATATTTTGGCTGTACCAACAGAATACATGTTTAAGGTATGTACAGTGCCTTTAGATACAAAGTAGCACAAGGTTTATGACCAGTGTATAAGTGACTGCCACGGTGACTGTTTCTTGTATTCAGACTACTGTTTTATACATGTTACAGAGATTTGAAAAGCCAGTACTGCATACAGAGGTTTTTTGAATAACAAGCTTTCAAAGTGGTAACAAGTTTGTATCTTTACTAAGGTATGAGAAAGAGAAAGAAAACATTTTTTGAAGTTACCTTATAAGCATATTGTAATTATAAGGAATATAAATGAATTAAAATATGTTTGTATTAATTTACAGAAAATTAAGACTACAGTATCTCATGTTATCCTCAGGAACTGCCTCACTCTGTGGTGAAACGTAGGGTCTGTTCAGAATAAAGGAAATTACAACACAGAGAACTCGTTTGAGAATTCTTCAAGGGCCCCCCCCACCCTCATTGACTATATTGTTTCCATAACCTCTTTTGGGGGAGGCTGCAGATGTTCCTATAAGAATACAAGACCCATTACCCACCATAACCATTTGTTTACATTCTTAAATGGCCTGGTCCCTCTACCCACTGACTCCAGTCTTTTGGCGTCTAATTGACTGCATCACCAGATCAGGTCTCCCCCTATCCCTTGCCTCCCTGCTACACTCACAACCTCTCTCCTATGGACTGCGATCTACAGACGAAGCTCCTTTTCACATCCCTAGATGTAGAACAAACATGGGTGCATGAGCTTTCTCTTACATGGCTCCAAAATACTGGAACTCCCTACCCTACTCAATTCATCAAGCAACCTCCCATGCCAGTTTCAAGCAACTGCACCGTGAGTATCTGTGGGTAACCAGCCCCAGCACCTGCTTTAATCCACCTTAGGCCATCCTTTCTCGGTCCTCCACCAGGTTAATCTGCTCCTCTGACACCTTCTTCCCACCTGTCCTACATTCCCCCCCCTTTCATTTGTCCTCTTTTCTCCCTCTTGTTTTCAAACCCTTTTTTCCAGGCTTCCCACCACTCTTCCTGCTTCTCCTCATGCTTTTCACCAACCACAACCTGGCACTTAAATTGTTTTACTGTTTTGATTGCTTTTATTGATTTGTTTTATGTATGCCATCACTTTTGCACTGCCTGTATTTCTCAAAGTGTTTAGAGTTGCATTCACCAGTACATATAGTATTGTTGCTGTATTACCTGTAAACTAGAGTACTTTGTTGTGCCCTATTACTGCATGTGCTGCGTCACATGCACCCCTATGTATGTATTTTTTCTAACTGTTCTCTCCCGGGTTGTGCCTGAAGATAGGCATTTTCATGCCTAGTGTACCCACCCGGTTACCAACAGCAAATAAATAAATAAATTGAGACAGCAGGCAGTCCTGGAATGTGTCCAGTAAAGCCTGACTTCTGGAGCTCTTGGCTGCAAGGATATTCCAGTCCACATCTGGCAGGTTAAGGTCCCCAACCACCACTATGTCACCTTTACCAGCGATCTTTTGTAACTCCTCAGCTAATTGTTCATCTTTCCCCTCTCCCTGCCCTGGGGGTCTATATATCACACCTATGTGCAGTTTCATTCCTGCATTGGTGGGTAAGTGGACCCAGAGTGACTCCAAACTCCCCCTCATCCTTGCTGCTTTCATCCTCTGTTGCATTGATGCCCTCCTTCACATAGAGGGCAACCCCCCCACCTCTCCCCACCTGTCTGTCCCTTCTAAACAGTGTGTAGCCTGGGATGGCCAGCTCCCATTTGTTGTTGCCCATGGCCCAGCTTTCGCTAATAGCTACCAGATCAACCTTTGTGTCTGCCACTACAGCCTGGAGGTCACTGATCTTGTTGTCCAGGCTCCTAGCATTGAGGCAGACTCCTCACCATGAGCAAGGAGGGATGGAGTGCTCCAAGTCAAATGTTGCCAAAGCCTTTCAATTTCATTCCAGGCTGCTACCAGCTGGGCCTGCAGGTCATGTATCTTCATGCATACTGGGCAATGACCTGTCCTCCGGAGGTACTTCTTGGAGATGAGTACTCCACAGATATCACAGTGTAGTATCCCCAAGTTGAACATTCTGGCAAGGTATTTTCTATATAATGATGATGATGTCAAAAAGGACATTAACCTGCTGGAGAAGGTAAAGAGGAGAGCTACAAAGATGATAGCCGGTCAACAGGGCAAGGCATACAAGGAGAGGTTGAGGGCACTGAGCATGTACTCCCTGGAAGACAGGAGAGAGAGAGGACATGATTGGGACATTCAAGTACTTGAAAGGAATAAATAATGTTGATAAGAAAAGTCTCTCTAAGCTGAGTGGCAACCATATCACGAGGGGGCACAGTTTTAAGCTGGAGGGTGGGAGGTTTAGGAAGGATGTCAGGAAGCACTTCTTCACAGAAAGGGTAGTGGACACTTGGAATGTGCTGATGGAAGAGGTCGTCTCATTAAACACAGTGAGCAGCTTTAAGAGAGGCTGGGATAGGCATGGGGGGAAGATAAGAATCATGGGTAGGGAGGATGGGAGGAGTGGGGAGGGAGGGCAGGGACATTAGCTCAAGCTGTGGACCCTGCAATATGAGCAGACTTGCTAGACCAAATGGCCTTCATCTGCTGGCTTGTTCGTATGTTCGTATGAGATTTTGTGAGATTGGTGCTCTTTGTTTCAAATGCAGCTTCCTTCAACTATTTGCTTATTGTTTTTCTTTTCTTTTTCCTTTTAAATTAGTCTTGTCCCCTTTTTATGTAATAGGATTATTAAACTTATATTGAGAGATTCAGGGACAGTAGCAGAAAAAAGCATATAATTATACCAAAATACCAATTCATCCATTATATGATCTGATACATGCTTATACACTTCATCTGGTAACCCATCTTCCCCTGCAGCAGTATTAGAACTTTAGTGAGGAAATGTTATATGCAATTTCCTCCTTAGGTATTCCATCTTTTTAAATGGAGATACATTCTTGGGGAACTTGTGGGCATGAAGCAGTTCCCATAAAATAGGCTGCCTTGTCAGAGCCAAGAAAAGGCATCCCCATAGCTGCATTAAAAAAACTTAGTAATTGTTTGCAGAACAGACAGCCCATCAGAATGATGAATCCCAGAATCATCAGCTACTGCTGAAATGATACATTTCAAAACCCTGTCTGCATAATTGTCAAATGGATTACATTTTTTTAATTTTTATTTTATTAGGAGGAAAACCTTTGAGAACAGGTGGTCTTTTTCAGAGGTTTCATGCCAGGAAAGTTACAGTAGTGACAGAATAGGCAGATAACAATGAGACATTACAGTGGATATCAAAAGTGCAGAATAGCTTACAATAACTCATTAGAGATCAACAAAGAGTGCAAGTGGAAAATACAGGTTTACACAGGATACAGAAATGCAAAGGTATAACCAGCACACAAGCTGATCAAAAGGCACAAGCCTAGAAATGGGTAGCAGTCATTATGTACAAGAGTAATGAGCCTGCTTGGTTAGATGTGCAGGTAGCAAGATTTTAAATTGGCTCAATTTTGTCACATTCTCCCCCTTTAATTTAGGTGGAACTTATTGAAAAGAAGATATTGGTTTAGTCAATGAGTGGTTCCTCGTTGGAACTCTCTTCCTCAAGAGATAGTAAGTAGTCCCTCTTTGGAAATATTAAAAAAAAGATTGGATACTTATAGTAAATTCAGGGTTACAGATTACTAAAATGGTCTTTCCCTCACAGCAAGCTATTTAAGGATGAAAGTCTAATATTTTGCCTTGTGACTACTATGATACTATGATTATAGAGCATGCTTGGAAGGTCACTCAGTCAGTTGGTTGTCCTAGCCAAAAAGGAATGCTTCCAATGGCTGGTCCTACCAAATGTTTTGAGACCCTGTGGTTGGTTCTACTTCTTGAGCAGTAAAGGTTATCAGCAAAGCTTAGGCAGGTTTTTATCTTGAGGGGGGCGTGGGTTATGTCCCAGGAAAGCCTTGTTCCCTAGTATAAAGGTTTGATATTTGATTCTGCTAGCGAGGGGTAGCCAGTTTGTTAGGAGTACAAATCACAACTGTGGGTGCATTTATCTGCACTCAGGACCAGTCTGCAGGCTTGGCACGGGGTCAAAATGTCACACAGCAGAATGCCATGCAACTTAATCACGTTGCACGATTCTGGGATTTCTTTGTTCTGTCAGGGGCTCTGCTCCCCACAACCCTCCTTACGGGGGGGCTGTGCCCCAGACCCCCCCCCACTAAGGATTCTAACTCTGGGGGGGGGGTCCAACTCAGAGACCACACAGGTCCAGGATGTGCCATAATTCCATATGCTATTAAGTGTATGGCATTATGACTCAGTAGGTGTAGGCTTTATTGCATAAAACTCTTGACTCTCTCTATAACTGTCTCATTTGCCGCAGAGTGAATAATTAGGCTGTACTCAGTTAAGGATAGAACTAAGAAAACTACAATTAGGAATGCATCCTACCAGGTGAGGTTATTTCTGTTTCTGTACAGGGTTCCCAACCTTTTGTTGGTGGAGGCTAAGGTATTTGAAGACCTTGACATGTTCTAGCCTAGCCCGTAAAGCACTGAAAATGTCAAGGAGGAGAATGTTTTCTTCATGTATGTGCTGTTAAACAGCATAAACTTTATTTTTTTGTAATTAAGCACTAGGCTATCATTGGAGAACCAGATCTCAGCAGATTTAAAGTTACATTGCAGAGCACAAATGAGGCTGTCTTTGTTGTGATGTCTAGTATAGACAACTGCATTTTCTGCATACAGGAGGAGTCTGGCTGTTTGGGAGGCTTCAGACAGATGACTAAAAAAGAGACCAAATAGTAGGGGGCACAAGATGTAACCTTGTAGTACCCCCACTGAGACTGCCATGTCCTAAGACACTGTACACTCAGTTTTGACTTTTTGAGTTTGATTAGTCACTTAGCTTTCAAACCATAGAACAGTGTCCAATGATAGGCATGATAGGCCAGGATTATCAATTCTTGCAGCAGGAACTTGTGATTGATTAGCTCTAAGACCTTGGTTAGGTCTCTGTAGATTGTCCCAACCATATCACCACCATCCAAAGCCTCATGGAGAATGTTAATATATTCTACCAGGGTAGTGCTAGTGCTA
This sequence comes from Neoceratodus forsteri, assembly GCA_016271365.2. Classification (NCBI taxonomy): domain Eukaryota; kingdom Metazoa; phylum Chordata; order Ceratodontiformes; family Ceratodontidae; genus Neoceratodus; species Neoceratodus forsteri. The sequence continues at coordinate 156,721,509 of CM057456.1, read as the reverse complement.
TGGAATTTTTATTTTATTCTTGGGTAACCAGGTGAGGCATGCTAGGCACAGGTGCTTGTTTTCAGGGGGATCCAGGAGCACAGGGTGGTTAAGTGACTTGCTCAGATTCACACAACATGCAAGTGAAGTTGTGAGAATCAAACCCAGGTCTATCTGCTGGATGTACCAAGCTCATTCACAGCTTGTTACTCTAACCTCTAGGCTATACTGCCAGCCCAATTTCCTGAAACCATGCTGTTGAGTACATTGGATGGTGTATTTGTCAAGGCAAGAGGTGAACTGGTTGCTGACAACTTTCTTAAGTGTCTTAGACAAAGGAGAGAGGATGGAAATAAGCTTGTAGTTGCAATAATTGTCTTGTCAACACTTTTGAAGACAGGTGTGAGCAGTGCAGACTTCACTTTTTAGGAAGTAGGAGTAGCACAGTGACTGAAGATTTTAGTGAGCAGGTGAATCAGTTCCAGAAGGACCAGAGTAGCAGCTTCATGTCTATGGTGTCACCACCCATTCTGGCGTTACCTAACTCTGTTTTATGTATATTGATGAGACCTACCCTGTGTTCCAAATTTTTCTGCTTTGTGCAAGGAAGACATTCTGTCATATTGAATATCCCTAATACATTGTTTAATAAGTTTAAATTTGTCACAATAGTTTTCTTCAGATTGTATTCAGTTATGTAACTGCACCCTTACATCAAGATACTCCAAATACAATTTTTATTTTCTTCCCTTGCAAATAGAACATTCTTTTAAATCCCACTTTGTGTCATCCCATAAGAGAATTTGATTGTCATATAAAACAAAGACGGATTTCCTAGCCAGTAATAGATGATAAAGTTCCTTTTCTATGGTACAGAAAGGGGGTGGTGGAAAGGATGAGAAGGGACTTGGCAAGGTTGGAGGAATGGTCAAAAGTATGGCAGCTTAGATTCAATGCAAAGAAGTGCAAAGTAATGTACCTGGGAAACAAAAACCCAGGGGAAGAGTACACAATGGGGGGGGGTATTAACAACATAAATAATGGAAAGCGACCTGGGGGCGGTCATATCAGATAACCTAAAGGTAAGCAAGCAATATGAGAATCAGTAAGGAGGGCTGAGGGGATTCTGGGATGTATAGGGAGAGGCAACACCAGTAGAAAACAAGAAGTTGTTATCCCTCTGTGCAGACAGTTGGTGAGACCCCATCTAGAGTATTGCCTGCAGTTCTGGAGACCCCGTCTCCACAAGGACATAGACAGGATGGAGGCAGTCCAGAGGAGAGCAACTAAAATGGTTCAGGGTCTGCAACAGAAGCCATACGAGGAGAAACTAAAGGAGCTTAATATGTATACCCTTGGGGAAAGGAGGGAGAGGAGGGACATGATAGAAACTTTCAAGTACCTCAAGGGAATCAACAAAGTCCAAGAGGCAGCATCTTTCAGAAAAAAAGATGTGCAAGAACAAGGGGACACAATTTGAAGATGGGGGGGGGCAGCTCAGGGGTAATGTGAGGAAGTATTTTTTCACAGAGACTGTGGTGGACTCATGGAATGGCCTTCCTGAGGAGGTCATGCGATCAAAAACAGATGGGGAATTCAAGCATGCATGGGACAGACATAAGGCAATTCTGGTGGGCGGTAGCAAGAAGTAGGCTGTTGGTTAACTTGGATCTGCAGCTTATCCAATAGGTAGAGAAATGGCAGACCAGGTGGGCCAAATGGTCCTTGTCTGCCATCAAATTCTATGTTTCTATAAAAATATTATTAAGAAGGGAAGCATTCATTTGCCACATCGCAGGGCCTAATTTGGGGGAGGGTGAGTTCCCAATCATAATTCCAATTAGCTTATGATCAGAAATCTCTAAACGATGTGAGTAAAAGGACACATGGGGAAGAAATGGAGCAACAAATAAAAAATCTATTCAGGTAGAGATATTACCCCCAAAGATATATCTATGTTCACCTGGCCTTTGTAAGGGATTCACACATGTCTCAGCGACAGGAAAAAATGCGACCATCATTAGGGTGCAAGCACAATGTCAACGGTGAACATCGCACCCAGTAATTGTGCCACCTGACCGCCAGCGCACCCAACACTCTGGGGCATGTTCTGCTTGTTTGGGGGGGGCTGCACCTCTCAAATTTAAATATAATCACCTCCAGGTTGGAGGTGTATGGGGCAGGGGGCACAACACCCAGATGGCGCCATCCCTGCCAAGCATCACAAAATCCAGTTTACCTACATGATGGGCAAACTGGTTGCTGTGCTCTAATTGTGGAGCCCACATAATGGTATGCTTTTGCATGGTGGCTTGAGCCTTGACTAAGTGGCTTGTTTGTAAACTTAATTGAGAAAATTTGATTCACAAACCATCTTGGTGGTCTTTACACCCCTGTCAGCTAATGATAATCCATAACAAGAATCCCCAAAAAAGCATACCTTTTGAGGTATGTCTGTAAGTAAGGTTGAATCAGTTTCAAGAAATCGGTTCTGGTTACTTTATTCTGAGGAGTGTAGATATTAATCAAGCGATAGCTATGCCCTTCAAAATAAACATCCAATAATATTGCTCTCCCAGGTGCAATTTCCAGCAACCTTGTGACAGTAAACCATTGAAATTTGAAAAAGATACCAAAACCTGCACATGTCTTGTCACTTACTGACCAAAAGTATTGCCCCTGATGCCAAGCCTTTTACGCCAGTGCAATGTCAGACAAAAGCCTGGTATCCTATGAAAAAATAGCAGCTACAGTATGGTGAATGTCATAAGACAGAAAAAGTAGTCAGTGTACGTTTCAGGTTTTTTTAAACTGCTCACATTTAAGGAAGTGAAACTAAGAGATGGAGCAGGGCCACGAGAAAACAATTACAAATTAGGAGGGAGCATAAACCACCAAGATTCATAATTTTGACACGTTAAAGCAGCAAAACAGTCATAACAGGTCATTTCTTTTGAGGCTTCGTAGGGGCCTACTTGGCAGTGTCTTTCCTTTTCCTCTGTGTTTCTTGCCATGGAAGTTCTTCAGATTCTGAGGATATATCCCTTTTTCAGGACAATTTGGAGGTTGCATCTGATTCATCTCCAAGGTCTATGTCCCCCAGTTGGTCTTCTGAAGTCAGTGGCTCCAATTTATAATTACTACTTAAATTTCCAGATAGTCCAGCATTCTTTTATGTATAGACCCTTAATGTCCGAGATAGTCAAAAAGTGAAATAAACAGTTCTGGGTCAGTTTATTATTTACAAAGATTTGTGCACCAACTCTTTATTTTATTTTTTCCATCTTTCTTTAAGCCTTCCATTCATTTACTTTTAAATCCAACATTTTGAGGTGAAATATAGCCTCTTCTTTAGTGAAAAATGACTGTAAAAAAGAAATAAACCAGTGAACTTATAATTAAGTTTCAATACATTAAATGTTTTCATGTTAACTTAACATTTTCTATGAATAAAATATAGTTAAAAACAGCACTGGGTCTGAATATAGCTGACCACAATGCTGTCGGCAACAACAGCACGGCAAAAATGCTGTCACTTTTATTTTTGTGGAGGTCTTCACCCCCACACATCCCCGATGCGGGGGCTCTGTCTCCCCCATCCCTCTGTACTAAAATATTCCCACTCCCGGGGGGGGAGGAGGATCACAGGGCAAGTTAAAATTTGTGGGGGATTAGAATCCTGGTCTCCACTGCCTCCTGGCCAAGCTGCTCCATGCCCCAGCCCTCTACACCACAAGAGCAACTCAGTCAGTGCCTGGTATCCTGCTGCCTTTGTCCTGTGGCAGCTCCATGGACAGTGACCAGGGGAGCGCATATAGCAAGTGCTATAGATCACCGCTCACTGTCCGTGGTAGTACTATAGAGACTAGCACTCTGTAGACTGGCACTATTAATGTAGCGCTAATCTAACTGGGTACTGTTAAACACTAGGAGTGGGTAACTCTCCTGGTTACTTTTAAATCTGATCTGACCATACACAAATCCCACAACTAAGTGTTAGTTCATCCGTTTTTTAATTCTGTAGTGTACAATAGAATTTAGGCATAAGTACTGCTGTTTTCATTTTCTTATACTTAGAACAGTAGTTGAATTAATTTGCTGCCCCTTTAAAATTCTCATACCTGTGTTTTCACTTAGTCTTCCAACTTTAAAGTTTTTCTTTTAGTTCCACAGTTAAAGTGATTTTCATCGGATTACCTCACTGTTATGTATCTATATTCTATCTGATTATTCCTGTAGACATACAAAGCCACATGTATTAGGTCACTTTCTTTTCCCAGTTTTATGTGAAGTTTCTATTCTATTGTAAAGTAAAGTTTGCGCTTATCCAAATAAACTTTTCAGTTCACCTTGCTCTATTCAGTTCTTTTTTTTTAATTTCAGCCTGTTGCAAATAAATGAACAAACAGCTCCTGTTTAAGAATGCAAGTGGTTTATACCTCATTTTTACCCATACCTTTGTTAGTTCAATGTTTTTATGCTAACTCTCTTCAGAAATACACGTAGTGCTTACTCTTGTAACCAGACACTGTGTGTGTCTCAAAGTTATTCAGTGGTATGGGAAATAGGAGCAAGGATCTGGTCAAGGAAACGTTTAGCCTAGTTAATATTCTCCTGTCCCTAAGTTGGAGAGGGATGACAGGGGGAAGGGCAGAGTAGGAGGCTGTGACCTCTCTCTTCTACAAGAGCCAATAATAATCCTGTGTACATATAATTTAAGACTACTATGGGATGGAATATGATGCATTAAGAAGAAACATTCTATCCACCAGCCCTAGATTGACTGACGCTAGATAGATTGAATAGATAACTAGATTGAATATGAAGAGAGACTAAAGGAGCTTAATATGTATACCCTTGAGTAAAGAATCGAGAGGGGTGATATGATAGAAACTTTCAAGTACTTCAAGGGAATCAACAAAGTCCAAGAGGGTAGTCTCTTTCAGAGAAAGAGATGTGCAAGAACAAGGGGGCACAATTTGAAGATAGAGGGGGGACAGCTCAGAGGTAATGTGAGGAAGTATTTTTTCATGGAGAGGGTTGTGGATGTATGGAATAGCCTTCTTGAGGAGGTTGTGGAGTCAAGAACAGTGGGGGAATTCAAGAATGCATGGGACAGACATAAGGCAGTCCTAGTGGGGGGTAGGAGGAAGTAGGCTGTTGGTTAACTAGGATCTGCAGCTTATCCATTAGGTAGGAAAATGGGCAGACTAGGTAGGCTAAACGGTACTTATCTGCCATCAAATACTATGTTTCTATGTAATAGTATCAGCCTCAGACATAAACTTAATGAAGAAATTGATTGGGCAGGATTTATGTAAATTTATTTTCTAAATTTGTATAACTAACAGTTGTCAATACATTTTTTCTTCTTCCTTGACCAGATCCCTGCTCCTATTTCCCATACTACTGAATAACTTTGAGACACTCACAGTGTCTGGTTCACAGTGATCATACCCAAATTTATAAATTATTTTCTGAAAATGTTCACTCACAGAAAGCACAAAGATGTTTAAGAAGCAACACATTTGATATAACATTACTAGATTCAAACTGAGAAATTTAATAGAATCAGAATGTGAAGGAAAACAACACAAAGGTATGGTGATTGTAATGTTTGAAAACAAAAGTAATTTAGCCAAATATAAACGGCATATTGCACTAAGTCCATATCATGTACATAGAGACACAGAAACATATAATATGTCGGCAGAAAAGAAATGCCAGGCCCACCTAGTCTGCCCAGTGTGCACAGCTAACTCCTGGGTCTTTGCTGTTTCCTACCATCCCCTCAGGTTCAAGAGACCCATGTGTCAATCCCATGCTCCCCTGAATCCCCCATTCCTTGTCCCCCCACCTCCACTGGGAGTTTGTTCCAGGTATCTACTCACCTTCCATGAAGTAGAATGTTCTAATGTTTCCTCTGAACTGCCTCCCTACTATCTGCATGTCATGCCCCCTTGTTTTTGATTGCCTCTTTAGCTGGAAAATGTCTCCTACTGGCACCCTGCTAAAACCCTTGATACATCTGAAGGTCTCAATCATGTCCCCCTTTCCCTTCTCTGCTCTAGGGAGTATATGTTTAGGTCCTTCAGCCATTCCTCATATGACAAGTGACCAAGGCCATTCACCATTTTTGTTGCCCTCCTCTGGTCCCGCTCCACTCTATCCACATCCTTTTTGAGATATGGTCCCCAGAACTGGACTCCATATTCAAGATGTGGCATTACCAGTTGCCTGTAAAAGGGCGTTATGACCTCTGTCTTCCTGCTAGTGATTCCCCTACTGATACAACCCAGCACCCTACTGATCCTTGGCACCGCCTTCTCACACTGCTTTATCACCTTCAGATTCCCTGAAATTATTATACCAAGGTCCCTTTCCAGCTCAGTTACCTCTATGGCATGCCCCCCATCTGGTATTTCGCTCCCTGGTTTTTTCTTGCCTAAGTGCATGATTTTGCACTTTTTTTTATTGAATGACAATTGCCACTTCCTGGACCACGCCTCCAGTTTTTTCAGATCCCTGCACATACTCTCAACTCCCTCTGGCATATCAACTCTATTGCAGACTTTCATGTCATCTGTGAATAGACATACCCTCCCTTCCCCTCCAGCCCTTCTGTTGTGTTCCCTATAATGATATTAAATAGGAGTGGTCCTAATATTGACACCTGAGGTACCCCACTAGTGACCATGCCATCCTCTGATGGTATCTCATTAATGATTATCCTCTGCATTCTGTCCCCAGCCAGTTTTGCACCCACCTTACTACTATCAACCCCAGTCCAAGACATCTCATTTTGTGCAGTAGTCTCCTGTGCAGTACGGAATTGAACGCCTTACTACAGTTGAAGTATGCAATGTCTACTGACCCCCCTGATCCACTACCCTGGTGACCCAGTCAAAGAACTCAATGAAGTTCATTTGACACAACCTTCCCTCTGTGAACCTGTGTTGCCATTGGTCTGGTAGGCCATTGGCTTCTAGGTAGCAAGTGGTTCTTGTCTTTAGCAGTTTCTCCATGAGCTTGTCTACCACCGATGTTAAGCTCACTGCTCTATAGTTGCCTGTGTCCTCCTTGTCCCCACCCTTATGTAGGGGGACCACATCCACCCTTCTCCAGTCATTGGGGACCTCCCCTGTTTCCAAGGATTTGTTGAACAGGCAGATCAGAGGTTCTGCCAGCACTTTACTAGGCTCCCTCAGTACCCTGGGGTGTGTCCCATCCAGCCCCATGGAAATATGTCCCCATGAAAAGAGCAAGGTGAACTTAGGTGCATTCTTTGTAGCATTTCCCATCAAATTATTGCTGCAGGGCAGGAAAGGGTATCAGATCACTCCCCCACCTGATCTGCCCAGAGTGCTTTCAGCAAGAAGCAGGAAGCTCATAGAAATTAGCTGTAATGGAGATTGCAGGATGGCAGACCCAGAAAACCTCAGCCGTCTGATACAAAGGTAAAACACAAATTAACCTAACCAGTTGTAGCTCTTAAGAATAAGACATAAAACAGAAAGTTTAAGAATATCTTTAGTGAAGCAAGATGCATTTTTTTATTACTGCCCACTTCTCACAGAACAAGCATTGAACAGTGGCTGAAAAATTCCAAAGCTTTCAAGGGTAAGCACTAAATGTATTTCTGAAGAGAGTTAGCATAAAAATATTGAACTAACAAAGGTATAGGTAAACAAATTCTGGTCAGAGCCATAATGACTGTGGAGAGCTTTTGGGGTGCTTTTAACCGTTATTTCTAATGAATGTGCACAATGCAGATCTGCTGAGGGGCAGTTTCAATGTGGTCTTCCTTTTACACATTTCTACAATGTGTTTTCCTAGAATATGCCTGCTGATTGCTATATATTTAGCCTGGATAGTTCACAGAAGAAATGGCATCTCATTTTCAATGGGGCTCTATATCTACACAATATTATGCTGCATTGCATAAAATCAGAACACACTGAAAACAATATTTTACATCTGGACTAGGTGACCCTGAATAAATACATTATAAAAATGATAAAATCATGACCCCACTGAAAATAAGCTATTGCATCTAATGTGGGACATCCTGAGTAAATGCAGTACAAAAATGTGTAAAATGAAGATTCCTATGACAATGAGATGTCAATCAATCAATCAATCAATCAATCAATCAAACAAAATCTTTATTTAACCAGGTGATCACCGTTGAGCAGAGCTCATTTTTGAGGTGGACCTGGGTGCAACAAATACAAGATAACAAGATAGTACACAGTGGTTACAATTCACTGGCAAAATCAACAACAGGCATAGATACTACAAATGTAAGGAAGTACAGGTTAAGTACATCAACAAAATACAGAAGGAAAAGGTACGAACAACAGTAGTGCAGATGAGTTCAACAAATCTTAGTGTGAATAAGGGACAAATAAAAAGGTGAACTAACTGGGACCCTGAGAGAACAAAATCAGGGGATTTGACAAGGGGCGGAGGGAGACGGGACGATGAGGAGGGTGAGTAGGGCACATATTAGAATGGGCAGTGAATAGGGGGATAAGGATCAGTGAAAGCACAAGTAAGATATAATACGATTAGAGGGTAACTAGATGGCTGGGGCATTGTATAGGGGAATGCAGGTGCAATACTAGGAACAGGACAGGTGGTACAAGAAAAAGAAGCATGAAAGGGGGAGGGGGAGAGAGAGGGCCAGGCAGTGACTGAGAGCAGTAACCGAAGGAGGAGGCCAACGCAAGAGTAGATGGGAGGCTCCATAGGGGTGGGGGATCATGTGTTTAGTGGTATCAAGCAAAGGATTCCTTATTATGATGCGAGTAAAGTGTTTTGAAAGCTGCTACACTAATTGTATGCTTTAATTTCAGAGTTTTTTGTAGTCTGTTCCATAAATGGGGCAGTACATGACTAATAGAGGCCCCCGCCAAAGTGGGATCTGGCCTTAAATACCTTCAAGGTAATATAGTAGGCACTTCTCAAAGTGTACCTACTTAAAGTACAAAATGATAGGCACACAGAGATGTAGTTAGGCAGTTTGTTGATGATAGCTTTGTAAGTCCAGATGGCAGCATTTCTTTGACATCTGAAGCTGAGAGAGGACCAACCTACTGCAGTGTATAGCACACAAAGGTGGGTGGCATAGGCAAGATCTGTTATAAACCTTAGAGCATCTCCTCTGCACTATCCAGGATACAAAATATAGGATAAGAAATATTTAAAGGAAATCTACTGTAAACTGAACTTCACTGTGTTCACTGACATAAACAGTTTCTTTATTGCTTTGTTACATATTAGATTGCAATATTTATTTTGAATGCAGTGGCCATGAAGATGGTGTGTGGGTGGGTGTGTGTGTGTGTGTGTGTGTGTTGCGTGCTTGTGTGTGTGTTTTTACTGTAGCACAATATATTTTTTCACAAAAAGCAAAGAAAAAATGCCTACTGATTGCTATATATTCCACCTGGATAGTTCACTGAAAACCTGGCATATGTCTGAGACAGTGCTTATCAGGTAGTGTCTTAAGAAGTTAAAAAATGTAAATCTTTTTAGATTTGCTGGGAAAGGGTGACATTTTTGAGGTATGAATCTTTCTTGAAAGACAATACCTGCCCAACTGAAGCTTGTAGAAAGAACATGTTTAAATGCTAAGAATTTAAATGTGCAACTTGTTGCATTTTGAAGGGGGTAAACAAATCTCCAGTTTAATAGGCAACCAATATTTAACAAGCTATTTCATTTTCCTAATGGCCATCTGATAAGCAGCTTGGAGTTATGTCTCCAACATTCTAAACAGAAAGAAGGTAGTATTTTGTTTCAGTTGGCATAGTGATTTGTAGATGTGGGAGGATACACTGAAAACTCCAAAATATGTTTTCCACAATACTCCATTTTTCCAGCTACAGAGAGCAAGATGGCTGTAGGCTCCACCCACAGCCATAAAAATGAAGTATAAACCACTTGCATTCTTAAACAGGAGCTGTTTGTTTATCTGCAACAGGCTGAAATTATAGAAGAACTCTGAAAAGAGCAAAGTGAACTGAAAAGTTTATTTGGTTAAGCGCAAATTTTGCTTTACAATAGAACAGAAACTTAAAGGAAAGTTCTGACCTAGCTGAAAGCAGCTACCACTCTAATATTGTGGTAACTGCCCTCATTAACAGTTATTCTAGTCGTGTTTTAATTAAAACCTGCAGCCCTTACCTTAGCAATTTTGCTCATAATTTTTATTTTTCATGGGCCGTCCAATCAATTCTCAGTGCTTCAGTCCTGCCACCACTCCCCTGCACTCAAACACATAATGACATGTGACCAGAGAGAACATGGGGGTGAGCCCCATTGCAGTGAATGGGGATCTTTTTCCTGTCATTTTTATGCCTCAGGATGGCCAGCTGGACAGTAAAGAAGGACACGCTCGAGTAACAAGGTCTTGTTAGTCGAGTGCGCCTCTTTTACTGTCCAGCTGGCCATCCTGAGGCATAAAATGGCAAGAAAAGAAGCCCCATTCACTGCAATGGTGCACCCCACCTCTCCTGGTCACGTCGATCACGTGTGCTTGAGCCGCGAGGCACTGAGCGACAGGACTAAAGCACTGAGAATTGATTGGACGGCCCATGAAAAATAAAAGTTATGAGCAAAATTGCTAAGGTATGGGCTGCAATTTTTAATTAAAACATGACTGGAATAATTGTTAATGATGGCAGCTACCACAACATGTGAGCAGTTCCCTTATATTAGAACATTCCTTTAACATAAAACTGGGGAAAGAAAGTGACCAAATATATGTAGCTTTGTATGTCTACAGAAATAATCAAATAGAATATAAACTCCTAACAGTGGGGTTGATCTCATGAAAATTTACGTTAACTGTGGAACTAAAAGAAATACTTTAAAGTTGGAAGATTAAGTGAAAATACAGGTATGAGAATTTTAAAGTGGTTTATTTGAAGGGGCAACACATTAATTCAAATAATGTTTTAAGTATATGAAAATGAAAACAGCAGTACTTTATGCCTAAATTCTTTTGTATACTACTACATAACTAAAAAACTGATTTTTTATTTATTTTATTAATTAAGCAATCAGAATTACAACCCTTTGAGTAAAGGACTGTTTTGCAAAGGCTCTACATCATGCATAAAAGAATACAAACAGTGCAGGAATATAAACAGTGGCAAATCTTAGAAGGTACATACAGTTTAGGGCCAGTGACCCAGCGTTAGGTAGTACAAAAATTGTAGTTAAGGTAAGAAGTAATTACATAAGTTTAGACATCAGAAGGATAGCTTGAACTAACACTTGGTTTTGGGATTTGTGTATGACAAGATCAGATTTAAAGATAACCAGGAGAATTATCCACTCCTAGTTTTTAAATATATTTTGTTCATAAAAAATGTTGAGTTAACATGAAAAAATGTAACGTATTGAAACTTATAAGTGCACTAGTTTATTTATTTTTACAACCATTTTTCCCTGAAGAAGAGGTTATATTTAACCTCAAAACATTGGATTTAAAAGTAAATTAATGGATGGCTTAAAGAAATATGGAAAAAATAGAATAGAGTTGGTGCATCAATCTTTGAAAATGATAAACTGACCCAGAACTGTTTATATTACTTCTTGGCTCAAATTTATTAGACAAGGGAAGACATTCTGTTTTCTGCAGCTTTGGTTTAGGCTGGCCCCTAAAACATCCATGTCTAGTGGACATACAGTATGTGTAAATTGGGTATCGGGGGTAGGCATGGCCTCCAAATGGGTAGAGTTGAGAGCTTTTTCAGAGGATGCATCTGAAACTATCATAGGGTCAGAGAGTTAAGTGTCCTCTTGTTGCTTTGGGTGACCCACATTCCCATTTCCATCACAATATCAGAGTCTGGTAAACGTGATGATGTACAAGCCTCTGAAACAGCAGGGAGAGTCTCAGGGATAGCAGGTAAAGGAGAAGATGTAACAGTCAGAATAACATATGTATCAACCATGGGGACTTGAATCTGAGATTTTCCAGGTGAGGCCGACTAACCAGCAGGGGCACTAAGGAGGGTGATTGTCTGCACACTTCTTGGACAAAAAGAAAGGTTAGCAAAAGTATAACATCCTGATTTTGGGTCAGTTTTTATGATCTGCATTTTGAGCCACATTAACGTAGTAGTCTTGTTCTATTGATACAGACCAGCATCAATAATATGAGAGGCCCAAGGACAAGTACAGAAAGAATGGCCTTGCTCATCACACAGATTCAATTTTAAAGGTTCATTACATTGCATGCTAAGATGCCCCAACTCAGTACAAAGGCCACATTTTTACTCTAGATCCACGACGATAGCATGCTGTTGGCTGTCCTTTGTAAACAAAACTATACCACAATCTCTCCCCAAGTAAAAGCTGTTTGGCAGATGTTTTATCCAATCTTCCCCTTGCTTTAGTTTGACCCTAATTCTCCATCCCCTAGTCCAGATATTTTCAAAGTCCAGTATAGGTTCTGAATCTCTGAGCATGTTGCAGCGATGTTTCACCCAGTAAACAATAGCAGCAATATTAACCCCTTCATCCCTAAACAGAATAGTTATGATTTTGTGTGATGATTTCGTAAGAGGGGTAGTATAAAAAGGAGGCCATAATGGCATTATCTTTAGCATGTGGTACTTCTGCCAGAACCGGCCCAGTCCTACAGCAGTCTTGAAACAGATCAAAAATAGGCTCCTCCGTGTATGAATTATGGCATACATTTCTGTGGCATAGAACTGCACAGAGTCTTTGATAAGGGTTCTAGCTACATAAATCTTGTCAGGGAACTCTCGCAAACCCCTTTTATAGCGGAGCCTGGCAGCATTCCTCTTCCTTGCAGGCAATACAGGGGGCCAAAAGAGGTCTGCATATTTTTTCTGTGGCCCTCTGTTTTAAGGCATCACACCCACAGTCTCATGAGATTGAGCCTTCACTCTGTGAATTGATGCTATGTCAGGCAGATTCATGATACTGGAAGGACCTGCAACAAGTGGCATATCCTGCAGTGTAACTCTAGAAATGGAATCAGTATCACTTCTAATAACAACTTCATGCTGCTGAATAACAGGGAATTCTTGTGAGGGGGGCTTCATTCCTTGAATCTGCAGGGACTAGCTCCTTAGTAAATGTTATTTCAGCCTGGCAGTTATCAGAATTAAGAATATCTGAGCGAGAACCAGGCACATCATTACCCTACAATTGTGCTATTACAGTGCTGTCTCAGTATACTGAACCACACCATAGAGAATTCTCTCTTATTTCCAGTGCTGTCTCTGGTTCCCGACTGAAATCAGCTGTTCAATTTCAGCACTCAGCTGTCAGCGCTGACAACAAAGGTGCTTCAAATCCAGTGAAATGTACTGCTTAATCATATATACCTGCCATTTGTAGCTACATTAACTACAAATGTTATAAGGGTCCCCACATGCTCACATCTCACATCCTGCATTGTTCTATTGTGTATTCACAATAAAATGCTCAGGTTATTCCATAAAGACAAAGCTTGACATTCTTGACTGCCTCAAAAATGTTGAACATATAAAAAAACTTTCTGAACAAACTTCAAGTCTACAATCTATACTTTGAGCAAACAAGAGGAGTCCCTCAGGAGTTTGTCTCGGAGAGCACAGAATCAGAAGGTTTGAGCCGCAGAAAGCTCTCTAAGCTGGATGATGTGGACATTGATAAGACTGCTCAAATCTGGTTTAGTCAGCAGCGCTTTAATGGTGTCCCTGTCTTTGGTTCTCTTGTCAGGGAAAAGGCTGGCCAGTTTGCAAGGGACTTGCATGCGTGGCTAAATAAATTCAAGTCCAGTACTGGCTGGCTTTGGTGCCTTGAAACGCTGACACGGTATCTGTCTGAGATATGACTATATTACCAGGAAGCAAAGGTAAAGTGACAATGTTGCTGCAGCTAATCTGTTTGCCACATTTAAAGAAAATCATACAGGATAGTGGCTATAATGCTGAGCAAATTGTAATGAGACCGGCTTGCTTTGGAGGTGTTTGCCAGGTGTGACATTGGCAGTCAAAACTAAGCTGAATGCTGCTAAAGGCTTTAAAGTCAGTAAAGACCATGTAACATTCTTACTGTGCACACCACCGGCTCCCATGAAATCAAGTCTTTGTACATTGGCGAGTTTAAGTCCCCATAGTGTTTCCACCATGTTAACCTGTGTGCCTTGCTAGTTGATAATGAAAGCTCACAGAATGCTTGGATGACCTGTGAACTCTTTCAAAATTGGGTTGATAAAACTTTTGTGCCTTCAGTTCATGCCCAACTGTGATCCATGAATCTCCCCAATAAAGCCCTTCTCCTGATGGATCAGTGCCTTGGCCAAGCTCCCAAGGCTGCCTTAAAATCTTAGGATGGGAGAATAAAAAGACTATTTCTCCCCACAAACACCACCTCACATATTCAGCCCTTAGATGGTGGTATTATAGCCACATTTAAAAAACATTACAGAAAGAGGTTGCTTGGTGATCTGGCAGGTAGTGAAGAGGCCACAAAAGTAATCGAGTTTTTTAGACACTAAACTTAAAGAATGTCATTCACCTGTGGCTTGAAGCATGGGCTGCTGTGTCTCAGGCTGTTGTGAGACATTGGGGATGCTACACTCAGACCCTCATCTTCCTCCTTTTACCCCACTGACACTAACCTGCTGTATGACATTGATACCGATGATATGGCTAAGCTTGAAAAAGATCTTCTGCTCATGGAAAGAACAGAGAGTGCTGCAGAGATCATCAAGGACTAATTGCTAAGTGATGATATCCTAGCAACCAATGAGCAGATGAGCGAGGAAGTGATTATAGCCACAGTTGCTAAATACTCGCTCGAGGATAGTGATGCAGAAGAGGCGGGTGATATAGAGGAGGTGTGTAGCAAACTAAATGTCACTGATGCCTTCAAGGGTATTGAGACCTGCTTGTCCTGGATGGAGTGTGAGGACACGTGCAGATCCAGTAAGGTGCTGCAGTTACTGCAATTAATTTTCTATTCCAGAGATCTTGCTAATAGGAAAAAAGTACAGCTAAAACTGACATTTGGCATCTGAAATTAGCTTTCTGTATTGTAGTTGTACTGCTGGTTTAATTGATTAAAATAGGTTTCAGTGATTAAATAAAAGTAACAAGACATAATAAGACTTTTTTTTATTTCCAACTTATTATTGTATGTGCCGTGTCAGTATACCCAACTTACGCTAGACTTGCTTCTGATTGTAATGAACTCCAGCCTATAACGAACATCGGACATGACACCAGTTCAGTTTGTTATAGTGAAGGAGCACTGCATTGCAGAGGCTGATCAGTCAGTGTAGGATTCACCCCTGGGATGGCATCCTGGGAATTTGCAGGCGAGTCAGGTTAACTTGTAGGAAAGCAAGAGGTAGAAGGCTCAGTACAGGTCACCATAGGGGAGCTCTGAGGAGCACTAATCAAGTCTACTGTCAGTGCAAGAGTGTCAGGTCATGTTGTCATCAGGACCAGACTTGCTGTGTTCTTAGCAGGGGAAGGACTAGATTGCGTGTGCTCTGAGTACATTGTAGAGTTTATGGTGAACTGAGCAAAAGCCTTTGGTTTGCCTTTGAACAGTGTTGGGGACTCACCTGGTATATTGAGTGGGTCAGCATTAGAAACAGTACCTGAGTGTTCTGGTTGAGTTGGTGTTACAGTTCCACCCTTCTCAAGCAACATGGATGCAAGAAACTGAGTCAGGTCTGTTGGCCACATACATCCTTTTTTCACCCAGTCGGCCTTCACCAAAACCTTGTTTGGGCTGCATGCATAGGAATCAGGATAATAACATCTTTTAACATGGCTGCTGTGCTGTACTTTACCATTCTGAGCTGCTGGGAGCCTCCAACAGCCAATTTGAACAGCTGTCTCTCAGAGGCTTGACCAGCTTGTCAATTCCTCCAGTCATATTTTGAATCTGGTGTCATCCTGCCTGAGCTTTGATTTATGGGCATGACATCTGTCTTCTTCTTCTTCAACTATTTGGACCAGAAGGTACCCTTCTTCATCCTCAAAGCTTCATCAAATGTTCTCTCTTCTGAATCCTCTGCCAAATTAGGGAGTGTATTGGAACCAACCGGCTCTCCCATGTAGTCAGCAACAGGTAACCCAGAAGCTTCATCAGATACTGTACATTTTCGGGTTTATCTTCATCAGTCTCCATTCCTATCTCCTCAGATAACAATCAAACATCTTTGTTGGATACAGGAACAGGCCTTGCTTCCTCAATACTCTGGGTGGGGAAGGAAGCAAATTTTCCACCACCTGAGATGCCATCACACCCCCCCCTCCAGTGCTGTACACCTCCCAACAGGAAGGAGACAACATCCCACAGGGACAGTAGGGTACTTCCCCCAGTATCCTTGCCAGATTTCCCTAATTCAGTAAATCAGCAACAGTTTAACTTGGTTCAGACTTGGTCAACACTTCCTGTAGCCCATATCCCAACCCCCAGGACAGGTCCAAAAACATGAATATTTTTCCTAGCCTTTTTGCCCAGATCAACAAAAATCAATCAATCAATCATTTAGAAGACATGAATAAGTATGTTGTGCAAACATACTCATTTAAAGAGGTCCCTACTAGATTTGCTCTGAATCTGTCTGATGGAATTGGATTACTCAGATTCTGAGCATTTTTAAGGATTTTGGAATTTTGGCATTAAGGCCTGAAAATCCTTTACTTTACTTTGCATTAATGTTGCACTCGCACAACCCTGCCCTAGATGCGGTGGAATATTGGAGCAGAGCGGAAGTGGCCTACTTGCGGCACACACTGGATTTATTCCACAAGATGCTGCAGAGCTATAGGTATCCAGAGTGGGGCTTACCCAGCATGTGGTTGAGATAGGCCACCTGTGCTTCCTTACAGCATGGTCAGCACTGGAGCATGCATGATGTGAGTGAGTAAAAGCCAGTAGCAGCCAGCATGGAGACAGAGGAGCATGATGGCTTGTGGCCTGGCCAGGCTATCCATTTTTTGTCCTTCCAGGCCCAGACCTTATGACAGATTGGGTTGGGATGGGTAGTGGAGACTCTGCCATCTGTACTGGCCCCTATTGGATCACAGGACACTTACTACAGAAGCATAGGCAAAAACAACAGCAAATGGAGGGGGGCACAGAGGTCGTGAGAGATTTTGTGAAGTTTTAATCCACTGGCAAAGTTAAGTCAAATTTGCAAAATTAGCCTCCATGGATAAATTTGTAAATGTTACCTATTAAGTCAGAAATTTGCCTTTTGCAACTTGACCTGGCATGCTTGGCCTGTAACTTCACCCTTAGGGTACATTTAGGCAAAGTTTGGTTAAAATGAAGCTACTGGTAAACAAATGTCTCAAGGTCACATGAAAACACTTCTGCAGGTCACATGGTACATCTCTATATAGTAAGACAGCTTTGCTTTTGCAGTGTTAGTCAGTGGGGGAGACTGGAGCCTGCCAGCATTCAGAGAAGAAAATTATTATATAAAAACCTATTTTTCAAAACTTTGACAGCTTTTTTCTGATTCTTTTTTCAGTCTCATTCAATTCTTTGCCATCTTATTAGTGATTTAGTTTGTTTCTGATATATTTTGCCTGTTTTTATGGCTGCAGTGCACGTAGCCCTGCAGACGTTTTGCTATTACAGAAGAAAAGGAGAGCTGTCAAGATTCCTAATGGACTAGATACAATTGGAGGTTTTGTGCTATCACTCCCCTAATTAATTAGTTCATTCAGCTTAGCAGTGTTGTAATGCACTATTGTGTGTGCTAAGCTTCAATGTGGGTAGAATTCTCTTTCAAGAAAGTTTCATAGCTTATAAACATATCAAGTCAGTCAGCCTTTTCTAGGTATAAATAGTAATTGAGAGTGAGGAAGGAGGTTTCAGATTTCAGATGCTATGGAGAAAGGCCTCAGACACAGAAAGAAGTGCAGCTTGGGAATAAACATGTGGCTGGCTTGCCTTTACATGGAGCAATGCAAAAAGGTCCAGGAAGTCCAGCTTCCATTTTAAAGTTCTTTCAAAATGGTCCAAGAGGAGCCAGACAAAAACTGAAGAATACATGAGAAATCAGACCAGAGAGCTATTTTCACATGAAGTACATAGTTTTATTTTTCATCAGCCTATTTACTTTATTCTAAAAGATGCAGCATTTTGATGTCATAAAGACTTCTTCATTAGGGAATTGGCTGAAATTCACATAATAATCATAAAATTAGTATGCAATTTTTCACTGCTAACATACCTCACAAAACAATTCATATAATAATTTTTTTTATTTGTTTTTATTCTTTTGGTAACTGTGTAAGGCCCATTAGGCACAAGTGCTTATTTTCAAGGGCAACCTGGGAGCACTGGGGTGGTTAAGTGACATACTCAGAGTCACACAGTATGTAAGTGGAGGTTGTGTGAATCAAACTCAGGTCTGCTAGATATACAAAGCTCATTCATAGCTCATTAACCTGTAGGCTATACTGCCAGCCTCAGTTGTAATATGGAGTGGGATAGTCTCCACATTACCTTGATAGTTTCACAATATATGTACTTCTTTATCTGCTTTCTTTAAATTTTTTTTCCAAAACTCTGTTGTCCATAAACATATATTAAATTATGCTCCTAAATATCAACATGAACACTGCAAAATCACTAAAGCTTGTTATTAAAACTTAATGGCCACACAATTGTCACAAAATCAATTCATTTTTAAATGCTATATCAGGTTTTAAGGAAAATGTACATGCACTGCTATCCATAAAATGCAAAGTTGCCACCCCACTCATCCTGTAACCGAGCCACTGTGCTGTGAACATCACCTTCTCTCCTCACTGTCCCTTGGCTCAACCACCAGTTTGCAACACACTACAATGGAGCCAGCCCTCGGTGTCTTCAGGGCTTGGCTACTGTTAACCATCTGATAGGCCACTCAGGAGTAATTTCGCCACTGTTGGCTACGCTCCCCCTTCAGGCTCCAGAAACTTCATGCAGCCACCCCTAGACCCTGCTAGCCATAGAAAACCACATACTTGCAGCCATTCAAACCAGTGTCTTCCCACACTGTGTCTCCACTGCAACCACCCCATTTGCCAACACCATGCCTGCCTGCCTGCTCCCCTCTTAAAGGGACCATGCTTTCCTCCATTCCTTCAGCAGCAGCAAACTCTGGGTTGGGAGGGGGGCATTGGCCTGGTGGTCAATTGCATGCAGTGATAATTCCTGGCTGGTGGGTCCCCTCCCACATGTGGGCTTTCTTCCTGTACTCTGTTTATACTGGTGATATGTTTGTATGTCTCAATCATGCCCCCCCATTCCTCCAGGGAATACATATTTAACTCCTTTAGTCTTCCCTCATTGGTCATATCCCACTGGCCCTGCACCATTTTAGTTGTCCTCCACTGCACTGCCTCCATGCTGTCTATGATCTTTCTCAGGTGGGGCCTCCAAAACTGGACACAGTATTCCAGGTGTGGTCTCATGAGTGTCTTACACAGGGGCAAGATGACTTCCCTCTTTATACTCCTGTTACCCTTCCCTATGCATCCAAACATCTCCCTAGCCTTTCCAGTTGCCTTATTGCACTGCCTAGTTTATCTTAAGTCCTTCAAGATGATAATTCCCAGGTCCCTTTCCTGCTTTGTGACTGTCATTATCTCTCCACCTAGTTTGTACTTTGCCCCTTGGTTCTTATGCCCTATGTGGATGATCCTGCACTTCTTTGCATTGAATCCTAGCTGCCATTCTTCAGACTATTTCTCCAGTTTTTTAAGGTCTTTCCTCATTCTTTCAACAACCCCTGTCATGTCTGAGCTATTGCATACCTTTGTATGATTCGTAAAGAGGCATACCTTCCCTTCCAGTCCCTCTGCAATGTCCACAATAAAGATATTGAAGAGGACTGGCCCCAACACTGACCCCTGTGGCTCCCTGAGTACTCCCTGTTTACTACAATCCTGTGACTCCTGTCATTTAGTCTGTTCTCCACCCATAGAACTATTTTAGGATCCACCCCTAGGTTGCACAGTTTGGCCACATCCACAACACCTTCCTGATCTTCATCCTTAGTTACCCAGTCATGCCATAGATTAGTACAATGAGTTAACGCAAAACACAGTGTGTATCCTAAATACAGTAAACGTTAAGGTTAGATGTATAAGTAAATAAATGCCATATAAGGCAGTGTATGTGTGTTTGTGTGTGTGTGTGTGTGTGTGTGTGTGTATGCTCTGTGTGTATAGACAGTGCACTGCAATGTTATACTGCAATATATGTGCAATATACTGTATATGCATATATATGTATATGTATTAGTCAATGTGTGTGTATCACAACAATTAGAAAGTGCAATTAGGTGGCTCAATGGTTAGTGCAAAAACTGATAGTCTACATTCCCCCACTATCTAGATCAGTTTGAGCCTTGCTGCTTTAAATGAGGTGTCTAGTGGCAACCCACTACCTTCCGATGTCCCTCGGAGCCTGAAAACAGGAAAACAGTCCACTGATGTCCTTTTTTAATATGTAAAAATGGGTTTACCTATGCCGATGCAGCAACATTGTTGTCGACATTTGGCATAGAGACATCCCGAAGATTCGACAGGAGACATTTTGCCTGTCAGACATCGGTCTGCTTTTCTATTAAAGGCGCCTCCCATCACCCTTTCTAAAGATTCTTAACTCAGAGTCAGAGTTAACACAAAGGGAGGTAAACACAGCAAAGGGTGAAATTTCACCAGTTGGTCCCCACAATGACATTTTCAAAACTTGTCGAAAATGTCACTGTGAAGGATTTCGCCGACGGGGTTTCGCCCTTGCGTCGGTACACCGTAAAAATGTGTGTAGACAGTGCACTGCTATGTTACACTGGAATATATATGTATATGTATTAGTCAATGTATGTGTATCACAACAATTAGAAAGTGCAGTTAGGTGGCTCAGTGGTTAATGCAAAAATTGTTAGTTTACACATTTTTCACTGTCCACAATATCAATATTATGCAGCCTTATTGGATTTTGCTAGAGTTTGTTTTTTAGTTATTGGAGATCTCTTTTTCCCTTTTTTTCTATCTCAGGCATAGAAACATAGAAACATGGACCATGATGACAGGAAAAGACCAGAGGTCCATCCAGTCTGCCCATATTTCCTATAATCCCTGGAACCTATTGTTCCTCTGGGGTGCTAACCCTCCCCGTCCTATCCCCATTCTCCTCCCTGGTCTGTCACCCCAGATGACCACTATTCCTTTCCTTCTATCCCATACCTGCTCGAATCCCCTGACTGTGTTGTACCCGCTAATTCAGCTGACAGACTGTACCAAGGTTCAACCACCCTTTCTGTAAAGAAGTAATTCCTCACATCCCTTCTGAACCTCTCTACTGTTAATTTACACTTGTGACCACATGGCTGTCATACAGCACCTGGGGGTGATCCAGCAGCCCCCCCATGGTGCCACAGCAGCCGCAACTGCAGCAACAGCAACTCCTGGCCACAATGCAGCAGTAACCCCCAGTTCCCGCAGCTCCATACCAGCAGTCTGAAGCACCAGCCCTAGTGAAGCAGCAGCCCCAGTCCCCCAGCTCTGCAGCAGTAGCCCCCAGCTCTGCAGAAGCAGCCTGAACCCCCTGTGCATCTTCCCATTGTACCATCACTGCAACTGGCTGTCCCCTCGAGGAGCCACATTCAACATCTTCTGGCATCTCAATGCCACCATGTGCAAAGCAGCCCTAGTCTTCCCTGGTTTAGGAATGTGTTATGCTTGATCTCCATGATGAGAGTGTGGTCAAGTGCAACATCTGTGACACACTGATGAGTCAGAGGAAAAAGGGGAGCCATCTAGGCACTAGTGGCCAGTGGACACATTTAAAGATCAGCTACCTGGCTCAGCGGGAGGCCTGACAGCATAAGGTGGTGAGTGGTGGTGGTTGACCAACTGTGCCACTAAGGGTGCAGTGCACAGCCTGTTGATGGCATTCATGGCATAGCAAGATATAGAGGACAGCACCAGCTACACTGGCACCAGCACCCATACAACACTGGCACCAGCATCTGCACTAGCACCTGCATCAGCCAACAAGCACCGCAGAACAGCTAGCAAAACTGTGCAATGAGACAAGGGATCTCCACTACGTGGTTTGTTCAATAGAACAGAATATACAGACAATACTGGAGAACCAGCAGATTCTAACTGGTGACATGAGTGAGCTCCACTGTGGTGGTGTGGGTGCTGCTCTGGCTGGCAGTAGGCCTTAAAATAACTGTTAACTGTTACTCCATCCTTTCTTTTGCAGTCCTTTTATCTCCAGTCATCATTCCTCCTTTTTTTACATGCCATTCTTTTCTCTATCATATACACTGTACTCCTTCATGTCTCCTCTTAGTCTTTTTCCCCCTCCTTGTTTACACACAAAAAAACACTTTTAAAAATCCCCAACAGTTTGAAATTCTTTTCCTGTCTTTTTCTTTTACTGTTTCACTCCATTCTTTCTCATGTTGATTTCAGTCTCAGTGCTCTCTTTCCATCTTAGAAAACAAAACAAACTTATTTTCCATCTACATTTTCTTTAATGGTGCCGTTTATGCACCATATTCTCTTCTCTCTCTCTCTGCTGTTTATGTTATAAAGCACTGTTGTTTACACATACAGTGCATTTGAAAAGCACCATCTCAAAAGTTGTCTGGTCCATGAATATTTAATTTCAGTCCAACAGTTGATGCTGTGCTGTATCATTCACCCAGTTCCACTGTCAGACTTATTCCCTCCCTCTACACAGTCACTTTTTCACTGTTTGTAATCCTGAAATGTTCTCCCAAGGAAGAAATTATTTATGGTTGTAGCTACTGCTGAGCTGTTCAAGTTGCCCTCTTGGACAAGACGCATAAGGCGAGTCAACACAAATGGTCACGCACAATATACAAATGTATCACTTCTTGAAATTTTCTCCTGAACAAGAAGTTATTAAGTGGTGGCAATGTACCACTACTGCTACTGCTACACGATACTGTGCCATGCGTCACTGTCCCCACCACATTTCTTGTAACACACTTTAGGAAAAAAAGTGTGAAAAGCACAATACATATGAACTGTGTGCTCCTAAAACTTTTCTCAACCACCAGAATAAATACGTAAGGCCGTGATGGTCTGCTGGGAGGGGGGCGGAGAAGCAAGATGGCCACAGTACTGCTCCACTCCCTGAACCTCTGTTCCAGAAGTGGTTTTTACAGGTTTTTCCTTAAAAAACTCCTGTAATTCATTTTTTTAATCAAAATTGATAAATGAAACTTATTTTTAATCAGCATTAAGTTTTCTCCACTATTGCTGTTTTTGTCCTCTTGCTCCTTGGCATTCTGGTCTGAGTGTTTGGTCGGTGCTTAACATTTCTGTTGCAATGCAAATTTGCTGGAGCAGGATGCAAGTGCTCAGAGGCTGTGGCTTCTGTTGGAGGAGGACTTAGTGTGTCAGTATTGTAGGAGCACCTGATGGGCTTCTGATGTTTTCCTCCAGGAGTTCCTCAAATATTGTAAAAATTGTAAAACATTGAGGAGGTAACTCCCAATTTTGGCTGTTAGAATGGCATGGAGCTGTACGCCATGTGTAAAGTTCAGAGGGCTGTGGGTTCAGTTCCCACATATGGCACTTGGGTTAATATCCCAGTACTGACACTGTAGTGTAGCATGAAAGGGACGCTGCACTTCTGAGGTGCCGTCTTTCGGATGAGACGTTAAACCAAGGTCCCATCTGCCTGGATTGGTGGAAGTTCAGGTGGATGTTAAAAGATCCCATGGCACTTATCGAAAAGAGTAGGGGAATTTCCCCGGTGTCCTGGACAAATTTTCCTCATTCACTAAAAATACCACCAACAGCTTAATCTGGTTCAAAGTCAGTTGGCATTCATCTGTATCCCCCTTCCCCGGGTCGTGCCTGAAAATAGGCAGGAATTGTCTAATGCACTTACCCGGTCAACAAAAACTAAATAAATAAAATAAATAAATAACTGGCATCT
The DNA here is from genome assembly GCA_016271365.2 of Neoceratodus forsteri. Classification (NCBI taxonomy): domain Eukaryota; kingdom Metazoa; phylum Chordata; order Ceratodontiformes; family Ceratodontidae; genus Neoceratodus; species Neoceratodus forsteri. Next base: position 156,697,545 of record CM057456.1, on the reverse strand, counting down.
GAATTTGTGGCTCCTTGGTTGTGGACTGGAGCCAAGACAGTGTTTTGTTCCCCCAAATAGCATCATTGGGTGAGTCGGGAGAACCACTGAAATCTTTCTACTGCAACGTGCTGACATTGAATGTTGGGCCGGGGGGGGAGAGCTGAAGCAGAATTTCATATTTGATAAAGCACTGTGGGTGCAGAAATACTTGTTTTTAATTTTAAACAGGTATGCTACTTGTTGCCAAGGGCAGGGAGTTGGGTTAATTGTCATGCCATATCTCAGTTACTGTGCTTAGAAGAGCACTTTTTGTGTATTTGCAGATGTATCTGAGGTGGAGTGCTTGAGATGCCTGTTATATTAAAAAGATGCCACATGAATGAATGGAAGTGGCATGGACTGCGAAGGAGGAATGCTGAGCATTCTGCAGACTAAAGTTTGTTGCCTGGAATATCCAGACAGAGAAGGAATGCTACAATAATAAAATATTTGCCTCTTGAACCTGTGAATGCTCTAAAAACTTGTGAATTTCTTGACTAAAGCTTCCTAAATGGGTGCCACTAATGAACCATAGTGCTGTTACAGAGGACTCCGCTAATTTCTGGGGGCCAAAAGGAATACACAAGTCTTATGTTCTGCCCATTTACAAGTAATTGACTCTGCCTTGTGGGACTCCTTTTTGGAACATAGCTGCCTTCAATTGATTAAATTATTTTTCTGTGCTCAAATTCTGTGCTGATTTACAGGACTCCTTGCATGGAGCCGAACTCAATGACTTGTTTAGAGGACCTGTTTACTGAGTCTGTAATCATGGCTTTGAAATTTGGGGTTCCTGACTTGTTTCCAAAGCTTCACAGCCGAACTGCTTTATTTAGGGAACAATGTCATGGATGTTGCTTAATTAATAGTCTATTTACAAATTAACCCAAGAATGGTGATTACTTCAATTGCATTTTAATAGCTTACATATTGAATTATTTTATAAAAACTACAGTGCTGGTGATTTTGTGTTGATAGTACTAGATTTATATCTTTTTAAAGGAGAAATATATAAAGCATTGCCAGTTTAAGCTTCATAAGGATCATTACAATAAGTATATTAAGGAACTGATACTTTTAGCTAAGGATCGTACATATATTTTAAAATCCTGGTGAGGAGCTAATTTTTTTATTAATGTTTTTGCTTATTGATATGGTAAGCTTTTATGGAGGTAAGGAAATTATCAAGTTATAATAGATTAATTCCCTGAAAAGTTTTCTTTAGAAACTTTATCCAGTAATTACAGCCAAAGGTAGTTATTTAGTGGTTCAAGTCAGCCTATTCCAATATGTGAATCAGTCTATCAAGATCTGAGACATTTGGGGTATCTCCCAGTGTGTCCTTGTGTCTTTTACTGCTGGATGAACCTCAGATTTGGCCTTCTATGGTGAAACTGCATGTAGTAATTATTAATGGCCCTAAGCTATATATGGCATGTTTATAGCCAGCATGCATGTGGGACTAAATTGATGTACTTGTAACTAACCAAAAATATGTAGCCACATGAGGAGGATCTGGATAGTGATTCATAGACTAAGGCCTAGGGTGTTCCATCTTATCAGATTAAAGATTATGACTGAATAGCCACTGGAAGGTAAATACAGTAGGAAATTATAGTGTATGAAAGAGAGTGGTTCAGCATGGATTTATCCAGCATATAATGGTGGTGCTTTTTTTTCATGCATTATGTATTGTATTTTAGGTCTCTTTTTTAGATAGTGTTGTAATGATTTATAACTGATCAACAATAAACTTTTGATGATGATGATATCAGGCTGCTACATGGTGCTGCACTGCATGTCAGTCCTACCAACACACTTTTTATAATACACTTTAGGGGAAACGGTATGAAAATAAGAATATACATAAATTCTGTGCTCCCAGAATTGTTGTCAACTACCAGAATAAATACTTCAGGCTGCTGCATGCTGCTACAAGGTACTGCACAGAGTGTCAGTCCCCCCATAACAGTTCTTGTAACTCACTTTATTGGAAATGGTGCAAAAAGCACAATATACATAATTTCTGTGCTCCCTGAATTTTTCTTACCTACCAGAATAAATGGTTCAGACTGCTGCATGCTATACATGACACCACAGGGTTAATACCTTCCTGCAGAATTTAGTAAGAAATCATGGAGTTTTATTTTAAAATTACTGAAGAAGACAACTTCTACAACATCTTTTGGAAGGATATTTCACAAAGGAATAATTCTTTGAGTGAAGAATTTTTTTCTCATATGGCTTTTAGGGTTTGTGAGTTTAAGTTGAAAACTATGGCTTCTTAATGAGATCTCCCTTTGGACGAGAACTAGGCCTAAGTCACTTAATAAGGATTTGTTCCTAATACATTTGAACATTAGCAAGAGGTCACCCCTTTGTCTCCTAAGTTCTAAGGGGGGGAAAGATTTAAAGTCTGTAGTCTGTTTTCATATTCTACGTTGTGAAGGCCATTGACCATTCTAGTAATTCTCCTTTGAACTCCCTCTAATTTATTAACATCTTTGCGTAAGGGGGGAGGGTCCACAACGGGGAACAATAGTCCAAAACTGGCAGTACATATGCTTTGTATAGAGGTATCAGGCAAGCCCTATTTCTTGAGATCACTGATCTCTTAAAGATCAAATTAAAAAGTTTTACAGACTGTCAATAAAAACTTGAGGTCAAGTCCCTGTGTCATGACTAGCGTTTCCTGAAAATATCATGCTGTTTAGTTTTGTGGTTTTCTTTAAATCAACATCTGTTAATGTGCTCTGCAGTGACTGAAAACAGTGAAAAAACAGTGAAGATGTTTCTGTCCCTGTTAGTGAGCATTGACATCATACTTGTCCAGCATGTTGCTGCTGCAATTAAGTCCCTAATTGCCTGAAGAAGCTGTTGCACTTCCCAGTCAAAGCAATCTGTAGGGCTAATTGTCTTAACTCCAAGTGTGTTACTAACCCATCTGGTTTGTGTTTAAATCGATTAGTTTACAATCTGTCATTCTGTTCTCATAAAGAGTTGGTCATTTGTGTTTCAGTGGTACACTGAAGTGGTATAAATGACTGTGTGTGAGAAATCACCCATCTGTATCACAGCAGTCAGAACTATCACATCAAAACTCTGCATTGTCTGGCAATATAACACAGGATTATTTAATGGATATAAAAGAAATCTAAAATGTGTTAAGTCACAGAAGTAGTGTGTCTTTGATGTAGCCTCCATGAATATGTTTGTGTGAGAACAATATTGTTGATATGTCAGATTGACAAACAGGTGTCTGCCACACTCTGCTATTTCAGGAACATGTACTATATGAACTCACTACATCATGTGTGTATGTATAACTAGAAATACTATGTCATCTTGATGCTCCTGTCTCCTGTCCATCAGTTGAGGCTGCTGCACCCTGCTTCCCTCTGCCCCCCTCACAGGCATGACCAAAGCCCCCTGTTCCAGTCTCTACAGACAGGACTGCTGTGCTCTGCTAAGCCCTAGAATCCCAGGGCCCCTGCCTCCACAGTTGGAGCTGCTGCACCATGCTGCCCAACACCACTAAAGGTGGGGCTTTTACTGCACCCTGCTACCCACTTCCACTGCCCTAAATGGGCAGGGCCACTGCATCACATGCACTCTGTCTCACAGTCAGGGCTGCTGTACCCTGCTGCCACCCTTTGTCCTGTCACATGGTTGAGGCATCTGCACATGATGTCCTCTGTCTCTGCAACCACATCCAAGGCTGTTGCACCTTGCAACCCTGTCATCACAGTCAAGGCCACTGTGGCCTACTGTGCCTTAGAGCCCCATCCCTCCACAGTTAGGGCTGCTGCACCCTGCTACTCTCTGTCCCCACCCTATAATACAAGATGAAAGTGTTTTTCATTTTGTCTTTCAAGCAGCTTGGGTAGTGTATCAGAGGGTTGGACTCTGGTGGCAGGGAGCAGCATTGTGCAACAACTCTAACTGTGGAAGCAAGAGGCTTTGTGATGCAGCAGGGCACAGTGGTGGCAGGGGGCAGAGGACAGCATGATGCAGAAGCCTTTACAGTGGGGCATCAGAGTACAGCAGTCCTGACTGTGAAATGGAGTGCACATGTTGCAGCAGCCCTACCCATTTGGGGCAGTGGAAGTAGGTAGCAGGGTGCAGCATGAGCCCCACCTTTTGGTGGCCAGAGGCAGCATGGTGCAGCAGCCCCAACTGTGGAGGCAGAGGTCCTGGGACTCTAGGGCTTAGCAGAGCACAGCGGTGCTATCTGTAGAGACTGGAACAGGGGGCAATAGCCGTGCCAGTGGGGGGGATACAGAGGGAAGCAGAGTGCAGCAGCCTCAACTGAGGGGTAGGAGACAGGGGCATCAGGATGACGTAGTATTTCTAGTTACACACATACATGATGTGTTTTCACACAGAATCCCTCAGAGAACTGCATTTTGTGAGTTGATACAGTACATGTTCCTGAAATAGCAGAGTGTGGCAGACACCTGTTTGTCAATCTCACATACCAACAATATTGTTCTCACACGAACATATTCATGGAAGCTACATCAAAGACACACTACTTCTGTAGAAAGGGACCTGGGGGTAATCATATCAGAGACCTTAAGGTCAGCAAGCACTGTGAGAAGGCAATAGGCAGGGCCGGGGAGATACTGGGATGTATAGGGAGAGGCATCACCAGCAGAAAACATGAAGTTGCTATCCCCCTGTACATACAGTTGGTGAGACCCCATCTGGAGTACTTCATCCAGTTCTGGAGACCCCATCTCTGCAAGGACATAGACAGGATAGAGGTAGTCCAGAGGAGAGCAACTAAAATGGTACAAGGTCTGCAAGAGAAACCATACGAGGAAAGACTAAAGGAACTTAATATGTATAACCTTGAGGAAAGGAAGGAGAGGGGGGGCATGATTGAGATGTTTAAGTACCTCAGTGGAATCAACAAAGTCCAAGAGGGTAGCATCTTTCAGAAAAAGAGATGTGCAAGAACAAAGGGACACAATTTGAAGACGGGGAGGCGGCTCAGGGGCAATGTGAGGAAGTATTTTTTCACAGAGAGGGTGGTGAACGCATGGAACTGCCTTCCTGAGGAGGTTGTGGGGCCTAAAACTGTAGGAGAATTCAAGAATGCTTGGGACAGACATAAGGCAATTCTTGTGGAGGGTAGGAAGAAATAGGCTGTTGGTTAACTAGGATCTGCAGCTTATTCAGTAGATAGGGAAGTGGGCAGACTAGGTGGGACAAGCGGTCCTTATCTGCCATCAAAGTCTATGTTTCTTTTTTGGCCACTGTCCTACTCTGGATTTCATACCACTCTTCATCAACAGAATTGCAGGAGTTTTCTTCCCTGCCTCTTTTCCTATGACTATTTTCCCCATCCTGCATTGTATGGTTGAGTAATTGAGAGGCTTCAACACTACTAGCCATTGCAGAGCTGACTAATTTAGAGGGACTGCTTCCAGTTAGTGAGCTATGCCTTGAAGACTGAGTTCCAGTTGAGGCTGAGGGTAGAGAACTGGATTTAGTAGGCATAGATGTGGGCCTAGTAGTGGTAGCCTGGCACCTTTTGGCTAGCTTCATAGCCATATTATGCTGGCTAAATTTTAAAGCTCCAAGCCTGTTGTTTACATTTGTTAATTCCTTCAACATGACCTCATTTTCAATGCATTTTTTACAGGAGTAAGGTGTTTGTGGTAAAGGTGCAATCATTAATGAATACATGTTGCAGACTGAACGTCTAACTCCTGTGTCCCCGTCCAAAGTCACAATAATATTTGCCATTTATTAATAGAGGCATAACCACACAGATCCCAAATTCAGCCCTAAAAATAATATAGTGAGAAAACCCAGAAACAGACAAAAGTTACCTGACCACTTGCTGCAAATAACCACTGCCTCACTGTCTAACACTCAGAACATGCAAAAATATGCGCTCATTGTGACACAACAAGATTATACAATGCAACCAAACGCTGACAACAAGACTCACATGAGTTGTGGTTATTTTGTTTTGTTATACACTTAGATGGAGACTTATGTTTAAAATATATATGCTATTTATATTAAGTTAGTACAGAAAGTACAATTTACCTGGGTCCCGGTACCAGCTTCCCTGCCTGATGTGCCAGACATGCAGAACGTATGTCTTGGCACGCATCTCAGTGCGCGTCACTGCGTGTGCCCACTCAGCTTGCCCTGCTCACCGTGGGGCTGAATTTAACAGACCTGGTGACCTGAGAGTCTAATCTCAGGGTCACTGAGCTTCAAACAAGAGCTTTTTAAAGTAAAAAAGAAACGTGCAATAACCGCTCATGCACAGCTCTGGCATGGTACAACTTTTTAAAAATAGCCCCCAACAAGTGAAAATAATACCCCACAAGCAGTCTGTAGTTCAACAGTAAAAATGGCCAGAACTACAGACTCTCTTCCTATTTCCTGTTTGGGCAGGATCCCTAGATCCACTGCAATTCACACAAAAACAGTTGATACAATACTATTAAAGTGCTGCAAGTTTGCTCAACTCTACTATAGAGCTTCACAGCCCAGTGTAATAATATTGTAGAATGTAAAGTACACCCTGCTCATCGTGGTGCTGAATTTAACAGACCCGGTGACCCGAAAGTCTAATTCTGGGGTCACCGAGCTGCAAACAAAAGTTTTTAATGTAAAAAAGAAATGTGCGATAACATCTCATGCACGGCTCTGGCACACTACAACTTTTTTTAAAATAGCCCCCAACAATTGAAAATAATGCCCACAAGCAGTCTGTATTTCAACAGTAAAAACAACCAGAACTATAGCCTCTCTTCCTATTTCCTGTTTGGGCAAGATCTAGGGCTCCACTGCAAGCCACACAAAAACAGTTGATACAATACTATTACATTCACTAAAAATATCACCAACAGTTTAATCTGGTTCAAAGTCAGTTAGCATTCATCTGTATCCCCCTCCTCCGAGTCATGCCTGAAAATAGGCAGGATTTGTCTAGTGCACTTACCCAGTCAACAAAAACTAAAATAAATAAAATAAATAAATAAAGTGCTGCAAGGTTGCTCAGCTCTACTATAGAACTACATGGTGCCATGCTGCGTGTCTGCCCCACAGCTACAGTTCTTGTATCGCACTTTAGGAAATGTTACGAAAATAAGATTCAAATATTGTGCTTCACAAGTTTTTCTCAGCTACAGGAATAAATACTCTTGACAAAGTTCTTTTGATGGCATGAAACTTTAAGTGCTTGTTTTCCTGCAGCAATACTGATCATTAAAATGCAGTACTAAATACTTTAGCCCAGATATTCAAAAGAGTTAAGCCACTCGCGACAGGGTTGCACCTGCACAAGTCCGAAATTGCGCCATTCTGTGATATTCAGCAGGAGGCAGTTGCACCCCTGAAATCATGCTGAGCAACAATGCAATGATAATGAAGGCATGCACAACTGAAGGGGGAGGAACCATGCATAAATGGCACAGTGCGGTATTCAACGACTTGCGCCATGCACAATAGGGGAGCAAGCGGAAGTTGCCCCATAGCAGAAATGAGCCCAAATAAAAAGGAGTAAGGGAGAGGTGCAAGAACGCTACAGGGAAGCCACGTGGGGCAGAACCCTAGGCAGACAGACAGGGCAGGAGGGACAAACCAGGGCAGGCCAGGGAAAGGGCACTCTGAACAGCCAGGCACAGGGAAGGTGTGGGGAGCCACAGCTAGTGCAGAAAGGAGAAGTGACACACAGCACAGAGGCCAGTACAGGCAGGTGTTCCCAGTGCAAGAGAAGTGGCAGGGAGGACAGTGCGGGGAATACAGCAACAGCTGCCGGGGGGGTGAACACAAGCCAGGGTCATGGCCAGTGCCACCTTCCAGATGGAGGCCATTATGGGGGGGGTGAGAAGATGGGCGGCAGGGAGGCATGGCCGTGGAAGGGCCTGTTGGTGGTATGCCCCCAACAGGCAGTACCAAGCCCACACCAGCTTTGAGCTGTACACTGATACTGAGATTGTGGACTGGTACCGCTTGAATAGGGCAATTCTGAGGTGGCTCTGTGAGCTGTGCAGTGATGTGATGCAGGCACCCATGTGACGGAGCCATGCCCTGTCAGTGGAGACTAAGGTAATGGCCTGCATGTGCTTGCTTACCACGGGTACCTTCCAGAGACCAACTGGGGACACCACAGGCATAACCCAGTCGGCCACATCACGACACCTCACCCAATTCCTCAGCACACTGCTGCCACATGCTGCGGAGTATATCCATTTCCCCAGCACAGCAGCGGAGTGCACAGCAAACATACAGGAGTTCCACAGGGTAGCATGTATGCCTGGCATGCTAGGAGCAATAGACTGCACCTTAGCGTGGCCACACACCACCTGGCCCCTCAGGGGCCGCGATACATCAATCGCAAGGGCTATGCCAGCATCAACTGCCAGGTGGTGTGTGATGCCAGGGGGTGCATAATCAATGTCTGTGCCATGCACCCTTGGGGAGCACACGATTCTTTCATCTGGCACCAGTCGGCACTGTGCCACAGATTTGAGAGTGGGGACATCCCCACTGGACACCCTAGTGGGTGAGTATGCAAACAACATGGACAATTATAGGGCCTAGGGGGCATGGCCAGAGGTGACATGGGTAGTGGCCTACATGACCTGGGGCAGGGAGATGCTAATCACCAAACTAACCTCTGCCCTCTATACACAGGTGACAGTGGATACCCACTCCGTCCCTGGCTGCTCACACCCTACTGGCGGCCCGCGACCCCATCACAGCAATGCTACAATGAGGCACACGCCACCACATGTAATGTCATCGAGTGGGTGTTCGGGATGCTGAAGGCACATTTCCGTTGCCTGGACACCTCTGGTGGTGCCCTACAGTACAGTCCCTCAAAGGCCTGTGGGCTATTCCTGGCCTGTTGCATCATGCACAACATGGCCAACGAATGTGGGATAGCCGTACAGGTGGAAGAGGGGGACAACGATGGGGACGATGACTACGCCAGTGATGATGGTGATGGGCAGCTCCCCCTTGGTCGATTGCACCCCCAACTGATCTGGCTGGCACAGCTGCACTGGGACACCATCATGGAGGAGCACTTCAGCCAACCCAGGTAAGTCATGGGGCCATGTGCAAACACCAGTGGTTAAGGCAGAACCCACAAACATGCATGGACACACACCAGGGGTGCATGCCATCAAGGGAAGTGGCAGGGCACAGAAGCACACACACAGCCAGGGATGGGTGAGAATTAACATGCCACACAGATGGACACACACACACAATGCACCAAACATGCACAGAGGGCAGGAGGCACACCGACCCAGAATGCCAGCCCTAGCAACACACATGTCCACAGGCCACCATGCCCATTGCCTGTCCATGTGCATGTGTCAGATGCTGAGCACCACTGCACACTGGTGTACAGCGCAATGCAGGCATCATCATGCACATGCAATTGCGGACAGCAGCCAGGATGGTGTGCAGGTGGACTGTGTGTCCATGTGCAGGGCTGGGTACCCACCCGTGCACTGCCCACTGAAACACACAATGCACACAGGGCAGCACCAGACAGTAGTCGCGCTGGGAGACAGGTTAGTCATGCAACACAGTGGCCTGGCTGCCACGGATGCATGGGCGGCCCCACCGAGACCCGCCAGCACTGACAGGCTGACCAATGGCCTCATGGGGTGGCACTGATGGTCCCCCAGGGGTTCCACTGCATGAACGTGATCATGCTCATGCAGGGGTCTGCAGCACACCAAACATGCCTGCGCCAGGAGTGCTCAGGATTCCCACAGCTGAACCTGGTGTCGACAGGGTGGGAGTCGCACGACGCTGGGAATAGGGGGTGGATAGTGCACTGCATGGTGTCCGCGATGCATGGGCACCTGACTGTGTGCCCATTGTGGCCATGATAGCAGTGAATGCCGTGCATGCCTATCAATGGCAGCGGTCACATCCTCCCGCAATCGGTCCATCCCTGCCAGGATCAGAGCGGTGTCCCTGCTGCGACGCTCCTCTGCCCACTCCAGAGCCACACGCAGTGCATCCATGGATGTCGCAAGCCGCATCTGCTGCTGGACTGATGCTAGCAGTAGGTGGGTGTGCTCGTCCAGGAGGTCATCTGCCTCCTCGTCATCCTGTCCCTCAGGGTGTGCACATCCCCGATGTTCAGCACCCTCTGAGGGTGGGTGCTGCACACCAGGACCAGGTCTGGGCATGTCCACAGGCAGTGCACAGACGCCGCCGCTGAACCCTGTACCCCCAAGCCCATTGGCCGACTGCTGATGCTGCCTCTCCGGCTGCAGCTCCCCAGGGCTCAGTGGTGCCACCGCAGTGGCCACAACAGTCCCACTGTCCTGAACAGACACCAGTGCTGCCCCACTGGTGCTGACAGGCTGCAGGCTGGGACTGTGCTGTTGACTGAGGCCTCCATGGCAGCACCACCCAGCCATGGGCGCGAATTGCCCTGCTGTGTGGCCATCCCGTGGCACACACGTGTCACTGCCCATGATGGTAGTGTCATCATCACCAGTGACGGACTCAGCACTGGCCACAGTCACAGCATTGGGATGTAGGCAGGGCTTCCTCCACACCTGTTACAACTACATCAGTGTGAACAGCTTGGCAGCCCCACTGTCACAATACTCCACGTATACCTGTGGAGGTGGATGGGCCATCCTCCAACTCCAGCTGACTGTCCTCAGTGGACAGGCCCACCACCGCTGACCCATGCAGATGCTCAGGATCTGTAAGAGAAAGCAAAGTCGCATTACTGCATGTGACCTACCCTGCCCCCCCCCATAGACAGACCATGACTTACCATGCAGTGATGGGTCACTACCCGTCTGGAAGCCACCACCCGGAACACCCTCAATGGCAATGCGCTGCATGCTTCCAGCAAGCCTCTCCTCCTATGGGGTCAGCTGTACCACCTCCGGCTGTCCCCCACCTGTTGCAGCACATGCTGCCCTGATGGCAGCCACCTTCTACTTTATCCTCCTCCTGTCCGTGCCCATCTTTTTCTTACACTCCTGCACGGAGTACTGGTGGCTGCCATGCAGGTTCACAGCACATGCCACCTCCTCCCATGCAGCAGCACGGGCTTGAGGAATTCCCCACCGTCCACTGAGACGTGGCTCCTAATCCAGGTAGGCCTTGAACAGGGCCTCGGTTTTGGCCTTTGTAAAGTTAGGCCTCCTCCACCTCCCACCACTGTGTACCTCCTCTCCAACAACCTGCTCGGTCATTATGTAGCCTGTAAGAGTGGCAGTTGTTACCTGTGACTGTGCAGTCCCATGCATGTCCCTAAATCCATAGTCCACACTCCCAAACAGCATGCAACTCACCAATAGACTGCTTGTACCGACTATGGCCACTGCAGCACAATGTCGCACTTTTAGGCGCAACCCATGCAAATGAGGTGAGGAGCAACTTTAAGTAGATGCAAATTGCAGTGCTGCGCCATTGAATGGCTGCTTAGATGATTTGCATATGATGGCTGAATATCGTGCTGTTGCGCTTTGTGCAATTGTGTTGAACATGCTGAGCCAATGGCACAGTTCTGTGACATGCGTAGTACACACCTCACTGCGCATGCCCGGGTTGCTGACGTAGGCATCTGCCATGCTGATGATGTGCTGTGCATGGTAAGCAATACAGGGCATGGCCACCATTGTGCCAGTGGCGCTATAGCGATGGTCACTACATGGTGCTGTGGCACTGGGCCATCATAGGTGCAATGGGCCAACTGCGCGGGTGGCCGCTATGGCGCCGGCACACAGGCAGCCAATCTCACTACATGCATTGTGTTTCAATGGTGCTGTGTGTGTGTCCATGCACCAGAGACCCTTGACCCTGTTCCCGACCCTTGCCCTCTAGGCGCCATGCGTCAGGCATGGGTGCACCTCTATCACGCTGTTCAGTGACAGCATGATAGGGAATGGCAGCGCTGTACCACGCAGCATCTGCACGTGGGGAGCCACACTGCACAGCACCATATTGCCAACTAGCAAACAGAGAATGGCACGCAGAAGGGCAGCCCAGTGGTCTGCTATTGAATTGGCCAACCTAGTGGCCATTGTGGAGCCACACCATGGGCCTCTGCTCGGGGAGGCGCCCCTGGACAGGGCCAGGACCCAGGTGAGGCAGGAGGTGGCCAGTGCCCTTGAGAAGGCCACTGGATGGGGGAGGAGTGCAGAGCACTGCAGGCACCGATATGGGGACCTGTGGAGGAGGGAGCCAGAGCTACTGGCATGCCTGCGGGCACTTGCCAGCAGGGGCATGGTGCCACGGCCAGGTAGGGGTTCCATCAACACACTTTTATCATCCATATGGGTAACAGTGTTGTATGTGTCCAGCACATAGGGGAGGGACCATCCAGGGTTGGCTGTGGTGGTGTTCACAGGGTGTGGAGTGTGTGGGTCTGGCTGGGTGGGAGGGCACATACCTGGGGGCAGGGGGACTTTGCTATGAGATTGTACTGATGTTCCTCTCTCCATGTTTGCCCCCACAGGCCTGGAGGAACGCCACCGTGCACAGGAATAGTGGCGGCGGGAGGAGCATGGTGCAGCTAGGCGGGGTGAGGGCCCTCATTGCCCATCTGACTGGCCCGATGAAGGTGAGTGCCATACATCCATGATTACTATTGCATGCTGTGTGACAGGGTGGGCAGTGGGGCATGGCCACCATCCATCGACACCACTGCCATGCACGCGACTTGTCACAGTCAACACTGTCGAGTGGCAATGCATGTCTGGGAGTGCATCAATGGTGGTCCATGTGAGCACCAGGTACATGGTTGTGCCACTGCCTTTGCACCACATAGCTGTGTCCCTAAACGGCCACGGTGGTGCTGTGCGTGACTTGGCCGGTGGGTGTAGGCAGCGTTCCGCATGGCTGTATGCGCCTGGGTGGGCAGGTCCTGTGGACGTGATCACTGCGGGTGGTCACACACCATCACAAAGGTATGTTCCACAGCTGTATGCCATGCACAGTGGGTGGGCTGTATGGGGTTGTGCATTCACACCTATTGACTGTGCTCCCTTGTCCTAGGTACCCGCCAGCTTTGTGAGATCCAGGAGGCACTGCTGGAGATATTGTTGGTGGCAAGGGTGTCACTGGACATCCTGCGACGCATAGATGAAACCAGGGTCCTGAGGAGGCACAGGGCCCGGAGGAGCCAGAGTGGGGAGAGGTGCTCCCGCTATGGATACCTTGGTCCCAGCATTCCCCTACCCCCCTGGACCCACACTCACACCCCTCCTTCCTGGTCCCATTTGTCCAACCCTGCCCTCAACCCACCCCCACCTTGTTTGTGGCCCCTCAGCCTTGTATATAGTTCATATGTTATATTGTATACAGTTCTTGTAATATTGTATATAGTTGATTGTTATATATTTTTGCAATACATTTAATTTTGATATGAATACTGTGGTGGTCTCTGATTTGCAGTGGGCTATAGGTGCTCAGCTGCAGTGGTGTGCATGGCGTCAGGGGTGGTGCGGTCATGGGTGTGTGTGTGTGTGTGTCCGTGTGGAGGTGACTATGGTGTGGGGGTAGCTATCAGTCAGTGTCTGTGGTGTGTGTGTTGTGGCCTGTGCAGTGGATGACTGTGGGCAGTGGTCCATGGTGCATGCTCTGTGTCCATGGCCCACCCATCGGCCCGTCCATGGCCTGTGCAGCTGACACACATGCATGTCTGTGACCTGCACGGTCCGCTGGCATGTCAGTGGTGGCAGTCCCTGCAGGGCAGCCACTGTACCCGTCACATTACTGGGTTGCCTCCTGTCACTGGTGTGGTGCATGCCTGCCTCGGGTGGCACTGTGGGCACCACAGTTGTTATCCCACCTCCATGCTGTGCCTTGTGTGTGTTGCAGGGGATGTGCCCCACTGTCCGTGACTTGTGCTTCAGGTGACTGATGGTGGTGTACGGGTCCACAGTGCCTGCGCAGGGTGGCTGGCACTCCAGTGCCATGGAGGACTGCGGGTTGTGTGTACACAGTTTACCTGGGCCCACACTGGGGGCTTGGTTGCCCCGCCACTTCCTCACTGTGTTGTTGTGCCCTTGGGTATGGGCGGGTGTCTGTCCATACACTGTGTGGCACCCAGTGTGGTGCATGCTTCCACGCACTGCTGTGGGTGGCTGTGCTGGTGTTGTGGCCAGTGGTGGGTCGGGGTGTGTCATTGGACTTCTGTGCAGGGTGCTGCACCACTGGTGGTGGTGTCAAGGGCATGCCCTCTCCCATGTGGGGAACCTCATGTGCCGACACATGGTTGGTCTCTCAGCAGTACTTTGGGGGGACTGTGCATGGTGGCACTGTGTCTGCCATTGTTGCATTGCTGTGTGCTGCCACCCGCTGATGGGTGCTTGTGGTGGGGCTGGCTTGCATGGTTCTGTGGTGCACAGGGTTGCAGTGTCACAGTGGGGGTGGTGGCATGCATGGGGTTTCCTGCAATGGTGGTCACTGTTCATGGGAGGGTGTCTGGGGGTCATGGTGCAGGGTGTGCTCTGCATTGGGGGGGATGGTGTGGCACGGGGTGGTCAGCCCTCCTTGTGTGCCAGTCACAGCTTGCCGGTAGGTGTGGTGGGGCACCATGGCCCGGCTGTTGGTTGTTTGTTTGTCTCCTTGGGCCAGTGGTTATTCCAGCCCTTCCCCAGTTGTGCAGTGCATGGGGTGTGGGGGACAATGTCTGTTCTGCTGTGTGTTCCTGTACCCATCTGTGGCATGGGTGGTGGGCCTCTACCTCCCTGGTTGTGCAGTTACATTGCTCTGCTGCTGGGGGTCATCCCTGGTTGTGCTATGGCACCTCTGGACTGCTCAGCTGAACATCCCTTGTTGCACTATGATGCATCAGATCTGCTCAGCTTCCTCTCCCTGGTTGTGCTATGGTGCAGGTGGTGTGATATTTAGTCATCGGCTATAGGTGCAGTTTGGCTTGCTCCATTTTTGAATATCGCGTCTCTTGCGCATGGGCGCAATAGACTTGCGCTTGTTCCTGCTATTGCGCACTTTTTGGGCACAGTTTGAATATCTGGGCCTTTGTGTGCTGTCTTGGTGTTCCTAAGTGCACAGTTTTATTTCGCTACCAGAATAAATACTTCAAGCTGCTGCATGCTGCTATAAGGTATATTGCCGTGTGTTAGTCCCCCCTCTACAGTTCTTGCAATGTATTTTAGAGGAAATGGTATGAAAATCACAACATACCAAAAATCTGTGCCCCAAGAATTTTTATTAACGACTAGAAAAAATATGTCAGGCTGCTGCATGCTGCTAAATGGAGCCGCACTGTGTGTCAGTCCAACAAACGTAGTTCTTGTACTGCACTTTAGGGGATGAATCTCATTGCCCAGAAATTGTCAGTCTACTAAATTCTCCTGTGTGGAAATTATTGCACAAGAAAACAAAATGAGATAGGATTTCTAAATTAATATGCTGCTTCTGCACTGTGCAAGTCTACTACCACAGCGCCTGTCCTGATGAACTGTAGTGGCCAGAAATTCGGGATATTTTCTCATGAAATTATTATGCATCACTGTGGTGTGGATCTGGATGATGATCTTCGAATATTGCTTTGTGTTCTACCAGCAAAGGTAAATATTTATTTTTTAATTTTTTATGTTTTGGGGGGAGGGATAAATAGTGTATTTCTAAAAATAATTTGTTCCTGTGTCTGTCTTTTCAGGTATTTGTCACTAGGGTGATGAAATCCTCTTGCTGCATGGCTCTGGCTCGGCTCTGTTTATTTAATTTAGCAGTGTTTCCTACCAGGGAAGGTAAGTATTTTTTTTTTTTTATTCTTAAATGTCATTCATATGCCACTCTCTAATTGCTTTCTGCTCCTGTTTCTCTCATTTCAGGTAATTTTTCAGCTCTGTAACAATGTAGAGTCAGGCCGCCGCAGCATCAAGTGGATGGCAATTTTTCAGACTAACTGCAGAATATGGGTTGACGCTAATAAGTCAAACACATGTTCAAAGCTCCAAAGAGCCATGAATAATGTACAGTAGGTGTGCTCTAGATCCGTTACTGGACAAAAGTTCAATAAGCTTGTGAAAAAACAGGCTCCAAAAAGCTTCTTAAATCGATAGCTTCTTGTTTAATATTTTGTAATGTTCTCATAGACTAGCAACTTAACATTCCAGCATTTCACACTGTCCATAATTACTTTTTCAAGGAGAGTGGACCTATATGACAAACAGTAAAACATATCCTTTCTAGTATTTTATAATAAAGCTGCGTATGACTCCAAAAACAGCTAAAACATTTACATAAGTTCATACTGGTATAGTAGTCATGAACGTACACAAGAAAGTGATAGCATCAAGCTGATTACTTTGCCTCAAATGAGGTCTACTTCAACTGGGTAGTACAGACACCATGCCAAAAGTCATGCTGGATTGGCATTTTTATTTATTTATTTATTAACGTTTCAGAATTACATACCTTTGCGTCAGAGACTCCTTTGCAGAGGCTCCACGTCTGTACAAACAGACATTTTTCTTCAAGACAGATTGAACAAATGTCATTAGGTAGAATAATACATTGGGACTTTACATGATTACATCAAACATTTACTGTGCTTGGTTTGTCTCTCTAGTGTTGATTATAGACCCTGGGTCATCGAGGTGGAATGAGATTAGTTGCAGCCACACGTCTCAGAGTCAATGATATGTCTCTTAATTCCGTTTTTAAATTGGCCTAGACTAGGGGCCAGGGAGCTGGGAGAGGGGAGTTCATTGAGCCAGATGGGAGCCCGATAGCTAAAAGACCTTTGTCCTAGTGCAGTCCTGCAGTGGGTGACTAAGATGGGTGTGCTTGCCTGGTTCCTAGGGGTGCTTCTGTGAGGGTTAGGTTGGTTGAGGGAGTGTAGGCCAGTGGGAGCAAGCTTCATGAGTATCTTTTTGGCTTGGAGACTAGTGTGGTATTTTAGCCTCCCTTTGAAAATCAGACAGTCTGCTCATTTGTAGAGGTCGCAGGTGTGAGTAAGTCTATCACTTTCTGTGACCAGTTGGCAGGCTTTATTGAGGGCATGATTGATGTGATTAAGGGCTGTGAGGTCAGCTGTCCCATATATTATTATCCCATAGTCAACCAGTGATAGGACTGAACTAGTTACTGCCAGCCGTAGGGTCTGTGGTGGGAGTCAGTGTCTGTGCCTATAGAAAATCCCTAGTCTGGTGTTTACTGAGGAGGAGAGGTGATTGATGTGTATGTGGTAGGTTTGGGAAGTGTCTACTGTGATGCCTAGGTATTTGAAGTGTGGGACCTGTTCAATTTGGATGCCCTGATAGCTAGCGATGTTTAGTTGGGTGCTACTGTAGGGATTTTGGCTGTGCGCAAAGATCTTGGATTTGGTATTATTGTAATATAGTATTAGTCGATGCTCAGTGAACCAGTCCTCTAGTTCATGAATGTAGCTTTGTAGAGTGTGTTGGAGGGAGTTGGGAGTGCTATCTTTCCAGTACACTACTGCGTTGTCTGCATAGAGCAGAAGCTTACCACTGCAGGCTTTTGGGATGGAGTTCAGGAAGAAGGTGAATAATAGTGGGCCTAGAATTGACCCTTGAGGTACACCCACAAGAACTGGTTTCTTGTCGGACAGGGTGGTGTTGATTTTGACTTCTTGTGTCCGGTCAGTGAGATAGTTCTTGACCCAGAGTATTGTGTCCGGGGCACGATTGAGGGAGGGGAGTAAGTGTAAACGTTGAGGATGACTGACGGTGTCAAATGCTTTGGTTAGGTCTACAAAGATTGCACCTGCTATAGACCTCTGTTCCAGAGCCTCGTGTATGTAAGATGTAAATTCAAGAAGGGCAGTGGCTGTACTGTGACCTGCTCTGAACCCATGTTGTTCTTCACACAGCAGTGAGTGACTAGCCAGGTACTCTGTGAGTTGTTCTGACACTATTCTTTCAAGGGCTTTGGGGGGGGGAGTATCGTGATGGGTCTATAGTTGCCAGGATCAGTTGGATCACCCTTCTTAAGGATTGGCGTGATAATTCTGCTCTTCCAGAGTGTAGGGAATTGGCCTAGGTGCAGAGAGTAGTTGAATATTTTGTTGAGGTGTGGGAGGGTCATATCTAGAGTTAGACGGAGGATTTTGTGGTCTATGGTGTTGCTGCTGTACCTCTTGTTTCGTAAGGCTTTGGATGGGTAGTGTTTGGCCTTGCTACAGGAGATGGTTCTAAGCCAGAAGGGTGGGAGGGTGGACCTTGGGGAGGTGGTAGAGGGGACCCTGAGAAGAGGGTCAAAGAAGTTTGGTGGGAGTATGTGACTGAAGTCCACGAAGGAATTGTTCAGGACCTTGGCTATGGTGTTGGGGTCCTGGGAGAGGGCACCATTGTCAAGTATCTGTGACAGCGTCTGGTTAACGGTTTTCACACAGAGCTCCTTGACATTGCTCCAAAACTTGTTCCCAGAGCCCCAGGACAAGGTGAGAGCTTGTTTGTAGTGGTTTGCCTTAGCTAGCCGAATAGCCCTCGTGCACTTGTTTCTCGCCTCTCTATAGAGTTGTCTGTCATAGGGAAGCTGGGAGTTCAGTGCCCTGTGCCAGAGATTATCTCTATGTTGCATCTTATCTAGCAGGGTCTGTGAGATCCATGGGGTGTCTCTTGTTTTTATAACCTTTTTTGAGAATGGGGCATGTTTGTTACAGGCAGTATTAAAGATATTGATGAAGGAGGTAAGGGCAGCATCAACGGACTGGGTGGCATGGACAGGTGTTCAGTCACTGGTGGAGAGAAGTGTTTAATTTTGGTTATGGTGCCTTTTTAGAGGTGCCTTTGGTGGGATATTTTGGGTTGGCTGGGTGTATTCTTGTTTGACCAGTAGCAGGAGAGGGGAGTGGTCACTAAGGACGTCCGGGAGTACTTTAATATTAGAGAGGTGCTTAGGGACGTTTGTAAGGATGAGGTCTAGGAGAGTGCTAGTCCCTGTCCTGGGGTCTTGTCTTGAAGGTGACTGGACTACCTGGGTCAGGTCATGTGCTTTGGCTGCATCTTTGAAGGGGGCTGATGCTTTTGATAACCAGTTTACATTAAAGTCACTCATGATAATCAGCTCGCTCCTGGGGGGGGAGCTGGGCTATGCTGGTGAGTATAGAATCATAGGCTAATTTTTGGTTGTTGGGTATGTAGACTGCCATTATGTATAATGGTTTCCCTTGGGAGCCAAGCCTAGTTTTGATTGTAATGGCTTGTGCCCTGTGTTCCGGTGAGGGCAGAGGGACCAGTAGTGGCTGTAAATTAGCTCTGGTGTATATAGCACAGCCTCCTCCCCTCTTACCCGCTCTGTCTGCTCTGAAGATTAGGTAGTCATTTAGGGCAACCACGGAATCTGGTATATTCCTAGCTAGCTAGGTTTCAGACAGAGCCAGGATGTCAGAGTTGTGCTGTGCTATCCATCCTTGTAGCAGTGTAAATTTCCTTGGTAGGCTGTGGATGTTTAGTGATGCCAGTAGTAGGCCACCATTCCCGTGACCCTTTGACCTGCTAACCGGCACAGGACCCGGGTTGGGGTGTATGTTACTGGACATAAGGATGAGAAGGAGGAGAGCATGTCTGAGAGCTGCTGTCTGGAGCCGTTTGGAGATGTTTTTAATGAAGCGTGGATGGGTGTTATGCTTGTGTGGTCTGATTGGTATGGGGATGAATTGGATAATTTGGGCTATTTGCACTTGGTGAAGGAGGGGGTTGGGGCTTTTTGGTGGGTGAGTGTTTGACAGGGGTGTTGGTCTTGCCTGTAGGGGCCTGCTTAAGGTGCAGCCAAGGCTCATGGTGACATTGGAGCCAAATGGTGCTGTGGGGGGGATGAGTTTGGGTGGGGTTGCAGGTGAGAGTTTATGGGGTGGTGAGTGTTGAGGCAATTATTTGAGTCACAGGAGTTGTGTTTTATGGGAGAGAGAGAGGGTTGGGAGTAGTAAACGATTGTTAAGATTAGGATGGAATGAATGTGTGAGCTTTGGCTGTTTGTCATGCTGCTTGCCTTGGGATTCAAAAGGCCTCTTCTTTGTACAGCTTTCATTCAAAAGGCCTCTTCTTTGTACAGCTTGCTACTGCACCAGAAGACATATGAAAAAAGACTAAAGAAGCTTAAGATGTATAGCCTTGAGGAAAGGAGGGAGAGGGAGGACATGATAAAAACTTTCAAATACCTCAAGGGAATCAACAAAGTCCTAGAGGGTAGCATTTTTCAGAAAAAGAGATGTGCAAGAACAAGGGGCACAATTTGAAGATAGAGGAGGGACAGCTCAGAGGTAATGTGAGGAAGTATTTCTTTACAGAGAGGGTTGCAGATACATGGAACATCCTTCCTGAGGAGGTTGTAGAGTCAAAAACAGTGGGTGAATTCAAGAATGCATGGGACAGACATAAGGCAGTTCTAGTGGGGGTAGGACGAAGTAGGCTGTTGGTTAACTAGGATCTGAAGCTTATCAATTAGGTAGGGAAAAGGACAGACTAGGTGGGCCATGCGGTCCTTATCTGCTATCAAATTCTTTGTTTCTACAGTATGTCTGGTGATGTCATGACATGGTTCACATCATGATGTCAGACATCAACTGCCCAGTGTCTAAACACTACACTATGCAAGCTCCAGATCGCTAGGGCTCCTAGCAACACAGGCTGACCTCAGACTTCAAAAACCTATAAATATTTTAAGAAGGTTTATACAATGGGATGAGAAAATCCTGTAACCTCATTGGTCAAAATGCATCACATGACCATGGTATACTGTATCCTGCAATAACCCACAGCTGAGAAATGGCACTTATGAAAAACATACTTAAACACATTTAAAATGTATTTTACACGTGGGTCCATTGTATAATCGCAATAAGGCACTCCAGGGTGTGGGTTATTTGGAGATTTTGGGCTGGCAGTATAGCCTAGAGGTTAGAGGAATGAGGTGTGAACGAGCTTGATACATTCAGCAGACCAGACCTGAGTTTGATTCTCACAACCTCCACTTGCATACTGTGTGACACTGAGCAAGTCACTTAACCACCCAGTGCTCCCAGTTTGCCCCTTGAAAACAGGCACTTGTGCCTAGTGGGCCTTACCCGGTTACCAAAAGACTAAAATAAAAATAAATTTAAAAAATGTACCCACTTCTTGTGTGGTTAAGTCACTCGGCTGTGCCTCATGACACACCACACAAGGCGTGGGTAAATCCCCCAATAGCCCACACCCTGTTGTGCCTTATTGCTTGATTATACAGGGTCCCAACATAGCCAACTGAAATAATGCAAAGCATTTTTTTTTCTCTTCTAGGGATTTTATACTTTAATGACTGACAGAAAGGCAGCAAATGATGGCTTGGTGAAATCAGGCTAAAGAGATAACAAACCTTGACACTTGTGTTCAGAAAAATCTCAGCCCCACTTCCACTGTGACAAAGAGGACAACTATGAACATCTATTAAACAGAGATTAAAAAGTGACCAATTTTAAGCAAAAATATCATAAAAATTGACTATTTCATAAAAAATATGCAATGTAAAGTAGAATGTCAAAAATGTGACCCAGAGATCAAATGTGCTGTATGAGCATATTATTTAAAAAAGATCATGTGATAACGAAAAATAGTAGCTTATATAAGAAAAGTAAACTAAACTAAAAAAAAAACAAACAAAAACAAAACAACATAAGTTATTTAAGTAAAATTCCATCTGGTGATGACTTCCAGCTTCACGTGGTGCTGAGGCAGTTTGTTCTGAATCTAGAGGTGCCTAAAATGGTCACAAACCTTTCCAGAATGGGCAAAGTGGGAACAGATGTGATGTGCAACAGTCAACATGGACTTGATATCAGGATATACTAGAAAATCCAGTCTGTCAGGCCTGGCACACTGAGAAACCCCCATCACCGATGCAGTTAACTACATTCAAGCCATTATCAATTGCAATGAAACCCGTTTTCAATGAATGGGGGTGCAGCCACTCATTAATCTCAGTCAGGAGCAATTCTATCACTTTCTGCATGATCCAGTTACACTCTTCACTGCCAGCATGGTATGCTGATGAATACCTGGAGTGTTGCAACAATCACAGTTGGGCTTAGTATAATTTTCCCCCGGGCCAGTGTCAAATACTATTTCAGGCACCTGTGCCCAATGGGCTGTAATGCCCAAATTGGAGCTATAAAACATTTGGCCACTGGTCCACATATCCATACTGTGATGCATGTGTGCTGATGTTGAATGCAGCAAGGCCTGGATAACCATGCATGACACCATCCCATAAAGTTCAATAATAGCACGTGTGGAGAAGTAAGTTTTCGAGGAAATCTGCCATCTGGGACAGGCATGCACTATCAGCCTTCTAAATCTCATGTTCCACACAAAAGAGAATGGAAATAGATCAAGTGACAGTATTTCAGTGGTTGCTGCATTCAGTGGAAGCGCAATATTATGACTGGGTGGGTGACCCTCTATTGATGACCATCCAGGTCGAAGCACCAGGATTCTGTTCCAAATCCTCCAAATTATATTATTTTTGTATGCTCACCATTGCAATATATTAATATTTTTTTTAACATGAACTTATTTATTGAGATTTTTTCAAATTATATACTCTAAAGACAAACAAACCATATAATATTAATGTGACGTATAAAACAGAACAAGGGCACAGGGAGCAAGTAAAGAAACAATCAACAATTCAAACAAGCACCATGTAATCTGTAGTGAACATCATAGCTAGGTGTGGATCACAGTAACAAGAGCTTAGCTTGTGGGAGACTGGATAACGTGAACCAGAAAATCAACCATATAGTGCAATGGAAAAGTCTTGGATAATGCCTGCAAAAAAGAAGGGGACAAAAGGAGTCACCAAGATGCCATACAGGGAGGAAGGCAGATACAAAGGATCCATAATCTAGTGGTCTAGGTAGGTATTGCAGGGCCACGAGGTTGGGGGAAGGTACAGAATACAAAAGTGAATGTAAAAATAGGTCCAATTTACTGCAGTACAGATCATATTTACCAGTCGTTACTAAGAACAATCTTTCAAAAGGGCCAGCTTAGAAAAGGCCATGTGCCAGGTGAGCAGAGAAGGACTCATAGTACTTTTCCATGACATAAGAAATAAGCACTTAGCCTTCATTAATGCTGCCAAAAACCAGCATTGTTGGGGCTTGGATAGTGAAGATATGCAAGAGGAGAGCCCCCAAATCACTAGTTCAGGAGCAGGTAGTATGGGCTTATCCAGTATCCTAGCACAGTCAGCCAAGACTCATGGAGGATCTGCCTGCATTTGCCATGAGAGGGACACAAAAGGCTTGTATTTTTTGAAGACAACATAGGTGTTGTAAGTTTTGGTGAAACTTGTTTGAATTAGTGTATTATTGAGTGAAGGGTAAACCTGAGACCTGCCAGAGTAGCCCACATTTAGGGGTCATATTATAAGAACTGTGTCTAGCCCTATAGTTTGGGGGAGCGGTGCTAATTGTCTTGCATGGAGCCTCAGCTACTTGATAATTGACTTCCCACAGCCAGCAGTAGGCCACCAAGAAGGGAGCAGGTTCTGCATAAAAGCAGCCACTACCAATGTGTCCAGTGAGTGAGCAGAACAGTGAAGGAGTGGAACAGGTAACTGGCATCATAGGCATTAGCAGGCATCAGCAGAAGGAAGTGGAGAAGTGGGGGACTCTGCTGGTTGACTAAGGCAAAGCAGCTGTTCACTATTGTGTAACAGCCATTGTTGGGAAGTATGGAAGATCAAAGGTACGCCAAAACTGGAAATAGTTGCAACACCAGTATAGGGCAGGAGTATATAAAGATTTAAACAAGGCACAGGGAAGCACAAATAGAAATAAACAAAACAGGGGAAAACTAGAAACACCCTCTCAGGGGTAAGGGTACAAAAGTTTTTTCAGGTAACACAGAGAAAACAGAGGTTGGGAATGCTGGTAGTGGTGCAGTGCAGTGAATGTGGGGTGGCAGTTTTCAGAGAGACCTTCTGGAGTCTGCGGTGCTGCCCCACTGCACACACCTCTCTGGGTTGAGGAAGGAGGTTACTAGACTCCAGGCTGAGTTGACTAGGAGTTTGGGGACTTCTTCTTCCACCCAGTGTCCATCAAGTCTGCTACCATTACCTCAGAGGATGCCAGGGAGGAGTAATGGGTGAACTATAGTGGGCTTTGGAAAGGTGGGGATGGTGGACCAGAGGCAAATTCCTCAACCGGTACCACTACATAATTTCTATGCCACTCTGGTGGGGCAGGACTGTCAGGAGAAGGCACCTGCAAGAGTGACCAAGGCAGATGTGGATGTCCTCCATAGTGGAGACCCCAAGAAGAGTGGTAGAGTACCCCAGAGGAGGAGGAGGAAGCAACTTCTGGTGGGGGGACTCCACTGTGAGGGAGATATGCTTGGGAAAATGAAAGGGGAGGGAGGCAGGTTAGGTGCTTACCATGTGCCATAGCCTGGAGGGATTCAAAGCAGATCCTGAGGATCACTAGGGCAGCAGGACTGGAAGGAGAGCTGGATGTCATTGGCAACCTGGGGACTAATGACCTGGCTAAGGACGAGGCAAGGATAGTGCAGGGGGAGTATAGGGCCTACCAAGTCAAGGTGTTGCATACAAAACTGTGCATGTAAAACAGCACTGAAAGAAGCGCTAATGGCTCTAAAGTGACAGGGGTTTTTAGAGCGTACGATAGTAACCGCTACACCTGTTGCTGTAGGCTGCCAGTGGGGAAAGGTTAAGGATGCTGTCAGGGTGGTGCCTGGCTCATTGTTCCTATGGTGGAGAGGCTAGAGCACCTGCCTCCGGTGGCATTGGGGACCTGAGGCTGTGGTTCCGTTCTCCCCAGGTCCCGCTATGCTGTGGCTTTTTTTCCCCCAAAACTGGAATTTCACTGGAGGTGAGTTTTTTCTTACCCCCGATGTCCACGATCCCCCGCGGAGTTGATTATATTTAGTCCAGGGGGTGTGTGTGGCAGAGACCCCCACATCGGGGGATGTGGGGGCAGTGTCCTCCACAAAAACAAAGTAGTTCCTGTGGTGTGCACTCTCTCTGTTATGTTCGGCATAGTGTGCCGGCTTTGTTTTGCCACATGCTGTTTTGCTTGTGGCAGTGTTGCAGTGCGCGGTTTTCCATGCGACATTATGTCCCTGTGCCGTTTAGGGAACTGGGGATGGGTCATAGACAGGTAGCTCACCCAGTGGCTTTGACATAGGTGTTGCCTGTCTATAACTGGGGGCAGGAGTGGGATCTCCACAACAGGAGCTTTAACTCATGGCTGAAGGAATGGTGCAGAGAGGAAGCGTTTGGCTACACTGAGGACTGAGGACCCACCTGGGAGGATAAGGGCAATATGCATTCTGGAGTCTTCTTCACTGATCTCAGCAACCACTGCTTTATTGCTTGCATAAGAGCTGCACCCAAGCCTATTTCTAATTCCAGGTTCACAATCAGGAGATGTTTGCTTAATTTAGTGCCACATGCCTTCCTTTCGGACATACAAAACTCCTTGCTATGGCAGGACTTCTACCTAGCCAAGACAGTAGAGACAGCATACGAGACCTTCCATACTATTGTCCATGGAGCTATTGACAGACATGCCCCCTTGATCAAAGCACATACCAAGAAAAAGACTCTCCCTTGGTTTACATGTCAACTGAAGTCAGCTTTGCTCAACAGAGACAAGATCTGGAATAAAGGGTGTAAATCAAAGCTTCAGTCAGATTGGGCTGATTTTAGGGCAGCCAGAAACCTCTGCACAAAGCTTGTCAGAAACACTAAGGCTAACTACTTCCAGTCAACTCTGGACTCCTCCACCAAGGACCCTGTCAAATTTTGGCAAACCCTTAGAGATATTCAATGTCATGCTTCATCAGGTTCTCTCCCTACCAAGATTTTATACGAAGGATCCCTCATTACCGAGAAGGCAGAAATCCTTGACATCTTTAATAATCATTTTATTACTGCAGGTATGGCCTTTGACATTTCACTTGCTAATAAGCTACTTACCGAGTTCTCATCACAAGGACCAGCAAGCCCTCCCCCTGTCCACAGTACTCCTGTCACGGGTTTCTCCTTCCTACCGGTAACTTACAAGGAAGTGGATGACCTGCTCCTTCAGCTGGATGCCAGAAAAAACACAGGAGTGGACCTCATTGGCCCTTTTTTCCTAAAGCTCGGTCACCAAGTGCTGGCAGCTCCATTAAAGCACCTATTTAATAAGTCCCTCAGCTTGGGTAAACTCCCTTCTATCTGGAAGACTGCCCAAGTTTTACCACTCTTCAAATCAGGAGACCCCAGAGACCCAAATAACTACAGACCAATCTCCTTACTACCCATCCTATCAAAACTGCTCGTTAAATTAGTGAATTGCCAACTTAGAAACTACATTGATGCTTCAAATCTGCTAAACCCTGTGGTTTAGCAGATCAGGCTTTAGGCCATGCCATAGCACAATCATGGCTCTGGCAGAAGTCACAAATGACTGGCAGAGAGCCCTAGACTTAAAGAATCACGTTTGAGGGGCATTTCTCGACTTAAGCAAGGCCTTCAATACCGTCGACCATGCATTACTCTTAGTTACTCTCCACAACATTGGTCTGGATGCACCTTCCCTAAAATGGTTCTCATGCTACCTAACAGAGCAGATGCAGCAAGTAAAAGCAGTAGGAGATCTCTCCACTCTAAAATAGATAGGCAGAGGCGTACCTCGAGGCTCCATCTTGGGGCCCTTACTTTTCTCACTTTATATCAACAACATCGACCGTGGAATCAAACTTTCCAGTGTACATCTCTTTGCAGACAATACAGTCCTTTACACTGCCAGGCCTACTCCCGAAAGTGCCTGCTCAGTCTTGCAAGCAGATTTCCTTACGCTGCAACAAAACCTCCTGAGTCAAAAACTTCTACTGAATGCCAAAAAGACCAATGCTATGCTGTTATCCCCAACAACCAAGTCCATAAACTCCCTTAAGCATGACAGTATTCCCACTGTCACCACCCTGCTTGGAGAGTCACTTGACTATGTGACCAAGTTCAAGTACCTAGGTATGTGGATTGACAACAGACTTTCTTTTGCTGATCATATAGATGAGCTCTTAAAAAACTTAGACAGAAGCTTGGAGTTTTTTTTAGAATCAAGATCTGTTTACCCAGGAGGCCAGAAAAAGCTTAGTACAAACCATGTTCCTAGCTATCTTGGACTATGCAGACTTCCTGTATGGCCAAGTCCCCAAAACCGCCCCATCTAAGCTTGACACCCTTTATCATAGGGCCTTACGTTTCGTCTCAGGTGCGGCATATAACACCCATCACTGTGTACTGTATTCCACGGTAAGAAGGACCTCACTTACGTTCAGGAGGCAAGGGAACGCTATACTATGGACCTATAGATCTATATCCAAGATGCTACCCTCCTACATTTCTGACTGTCTGCTCTCCTGCAGCTCATGAAACTATGTCTTGAGAAGCCATTCATACATCTCATTAGCTGTGCCTAAAGTCTTTTCCCATTTTGGCAGAGCCTCCTTTAGCTATGTGCTGCCCCATGTGGAACAACATCCAGAAATCCATAAAATTGGTGCATCCTATTGGTTTTGCAGAATTCAAGTCACTCTATTCAAGATACTTCTCGGAGCCTTGTCAATGCCCTCCCTGTCACTAAACTGTAGCCATACATTGCTATTCTTACAGTCAACCCTCTACACTTTCTATCCTCTCGTTAGAATTACCCTAAGCCATGTTCCTGGATTCATCCTTGCTTTCTACTTGCTACTGAGCCCCCAGCTTGCACTGTCACTAGCATTAACTCTGCTCTACTAGAGCGATCAGTGTCTAAAATCACTGGTTCGGCACATTGGTGGTGACTTGCTTCTACCTCGTTACTGTACTGTTTACTGGGATGAGGCTTCACCTTATGACCGGGCTTCAGTGATTATCCTTATGCTTTGTTTTTATTGATATGTATTATATTACTATGCTCATTTGTGCTATATGTTCTATTGTGCTATTGTATTATTTATTCTGTACCTACCAGGCCCTCCTTGAAAATGAGCTTGCTCAATGGAGTTTCACCTGGCTAAATAAAGACTGATTGATTGATTAATTGATTGATTGATACAGGGGTGATGGCCTGCATCCATCTGGGGGGGTAACCACAGTCCTTAGTGGATGGTTTAAATGTTACTTCGACGAACATTTAAACCAGCCAAGGGGGGTGGCAGAAGGAGTAGGAGTCAGAAACTGCACCCCCACAGGCTGAAGTAGAGAGTAAAGAGAATTAATAAAGGAAGCAGGGTGGTAGAGATAAAAGCAGAAAGGAGCAGTAGCAAGAGCATTAAAAAGAGAGGTGTTAAGGAGGGAGGGCAAAAAGGAAAAAAGGGGGCAACAAACAGAGTGGAAACAAAATCTGGAAGACCATGTGTGTGAATGCTAGAAGTCTAGGAAGTAAAATTCCCGACATAGAGACATTCAAAACAGAGGCTGAAATGGATATTATGGCTATTACCGAGTCATGGTGCACTGAAAACCATGACTGGGACATGACCATACCGGGCTATACTCTGTTCAGGAAGGACCAGAAGTGGGAAAGAAAAGGATGGGGTGTGATGTTTTATGTGGAGGAAAGCATAAAAGCCACGGAGACACAGGGAATGCGGGGGAGGCAAAGGTACTATGGGTCGGTGGTGGCACCTGAAATGGCTAGAGGGGGAAGGCCATTTCTCACCATCACTTTTGTGCACCAGGAGATTGCCCCTACAAACATGCTGCACACTCAAGATGAATTATACTTTTACTTGTAATGTATTGCAGTGCTTGCTTCGTCACTCTTTGCCTTTGAATCTGATTCTGCTATGCCACCCCCCCGCCCTGCCACTAAAACAACAAGAAACTGACACCTGCTGCCTGTGTTAAGTTCTTCTCGGCCAGCAGAGAGGAGTTGTAAAGGTAGAACTTAACACTTCTTTTTGTTTCTATTCATTTACGGGGCAGAGCTTGGCAGCAGCAACACCTCCGTAGTCGTCTCTCCACTCCTCTTTGTTTTAGTGCCTTGGAGTCAGGAGGGATGTCAAATACACCACTTAGCACCCATTTAGCCATTAGACAGCCCTAGCCCACCAGCTGCCAGCATTCCATTTAAGGTAACTACTTACCAGCGCCTCTCGGCAGCAATGCATTCATACACATTTAAATAATTAAAGAAGTGGCTTCAGCAGCTTTTTTTTTAATATCCTGGGACACAGACAGTCAATCACAGTCTCGCAGAAGTTCCGAGAGCCGAGCCCTGTTCCCCCCCTGCCCGAGAACTTGGAGAGCGAAGTTAAAAAAAAAAACAGCGCACTAGAGCCATAGGGGGTATAAAAGTAACCCATACATCCCAAAATCCCATTTGATTTCGGCTGACTCCTTATCATCTGGGCCTGGATTTTCCATTGGGGTTGAGACCTGAGTGTTGTGGACTGGGGTTGGATCGGACTTCACTTACACCGTTGCTGACTGACTGACTTGCTGCTGATTTCACTGGCTGGCTTGACTCGAGCTTCACTGACTGTGTTTGCTTTTTGCAGACTCTGGCACCGCTGCTTTCAGTAGAGTTCTGTTTTACTTTTAATTAAGTTTTCATTTTCTTCAAGCGAATTGAAGCAACTCAACTCCTGGCTGGCTGTCAGAATTCTTTTCTGAGTCTTAGCTGGACCTGGACACGATCGCCACGGAATCAAAGGAACTCGTAAGTAATCTGCAACTGCAGTGCAAATTGCAATTATGAAGGCAAAAAAAAAAACAACTAAATATTGGATATTGTAAATATTACAATGAATTATTGCTCATGTTAAAGGACTACCTTACCTAAGAATATAATGTTTTGGTGAGATTTACTTATTTTATTTAAAACATTCAGCAGCATTCTTCAGTGGCACTCCAATCCGACGCCATACGCCACCACCACCGATCCAAAACACCTTATACTCCGCTGCCACCACTCTGGTATCCATGAGCAATGATCTGTGAAGCCGTATCGGCTCTGACTGCAGTTTGTTTTCTCTGGACACTGCTACAGACACCTCTGTTTTTAAATCTATGCACTTCTGTGCCACAAAATGTATTGAATTGTGTCCCTTTGACTGTTAACTTGCTGCTAGTGTCTTTTTTATATCATTTAAATCAAAATGTATGTGTATTTCGTCAAATGAATTCTACTTGTGTTATTTAATAACTTGGCAGCTCTCTTGTCACTCTAAAGTGACTTCTAACTTGCACTTCATGTGTGTGTGCTTTCCCATTTTGTCTTGTGCCCCCTTTTATTTATTTTAATAAAGCAATGGTAGCCAGTCCCTAAAGGATATTCCCTGGCACTTGCTGCCTGCCAACTACTTTGATTTTAAGAAGAAAAATATCTGGCCTGATTACAGCTCCCAACTGCCTTAGACTTCCCTGCTGATTTAGAGCTTGTTATAAGATAGAGATGGAGGTAGCAGATTTATTTCTTTTCAATAAAATATAGAGTCCTCATTGCATATTCCTTTTGTGCAATAGTTAATGACCCTGTGGGTTGTTTAATGTTTTTGTTTTTAAGCATGCAGCTAATATGGTAGCAGTAGGTCTGATTATAAGACTAGGCTTTGGTTTGGGCCAGTTAGAATTGTGACTGGTGGTTAAAGTGGAAAGATACAGACTTAAGCTACAAAATCACCAGCAGCATAAGGCATGTTTAACATTATGCACATTAGCGCCATATGGCATCAGAACCATCCATTGCTTAACCTGACCCAAAATGGCATCATCAGATAGAATGAGTTAAGACATGCATTTTGTACAGACTGTGCATTACATTAAAATGTATGTTAGGTACAGGGAGTTGGCTTCATTGCTTGGTTCTTCACCCACTGCCCAGTGTTGCCTAATCAAAAACAGGGGTACTTTTGACTGTACGTGGCTGTTTCCTGTTTTAAAAGGTGGTGCTGACCACCACCTGGCAGCATTGCCTTGGCCATTTTTGGGGGGGGGGGGTTGCAAGTTGGTGTTATTTCTGTGAGTTCTGTCCCTAAATCCAGACACTGTTTAAGTACCAACAGCTATTGGATTTTGGTTTGGGAAATTAGTCCTAGAATGAAAATTTGCAGAGTACTTGAAATTGTTGTGCTGAGAGTATTAGTTATAATACAGTGTAGTACAATTAAAACTTCAGTAACATTTCTGCAAAAAAAATTGAAGCCTGGAGTTATTTGTGTAGATAGAATATGATATTCTATCTATACAAATAACTCCAGACTTCATTTTTTTCGCAGAAATATCACTGAAGTTTTAATTGTACTACACTGTATTATAACTTATTCTCTTAGCTGAATATGATTAAATGATATCACATTGCAAGACATGAATTTGCAGAATAAAGGCACTATCAGCAATGCACTCAGCATCACAGGTGCAAGGACTCCGGCATGAAATGCTTAGTTTCTTGATCTTTAGTTATGGCTACACATTGCAATTCTTTTTCTTTACTTTTTGTTTTATAGTAATTGTACTTATGTATTCTGCACATTGGCAGTATTTTTATGTGTTATGTTCTTTTAAAACAATGAATATTTTATTGACAAATAAAATATTGAGTAAACTTCAACAAGGACAGGCTTCAAACTGAGAGTAATGGTGAGAATGCTTTTTTTTGCCATCTCTTTTAACAAGAGTGAACCAGCCAGCCATCTGCTTGGTTCATTGATAAAGAAAAGCAAATGTAGAACTATTGCCACATCTAACTTACAAAAGGGATGAGATGTTGAAATTGTACCATATGTTGAATGCTGTAGCTGCCTTGAGCAACAAATACAGGTTTTTAAGTTTGATGCAGCACCTGGAAGCTCAGAGTACTGGGGAATAACAATATTAACCACGAGATAGTAACTGTATAATGACATTGATTTTTAGCAGAACAGGCCAGGGCATTATTTTGAAGAAAAGGGTCCTGAGATGCTTCTGTAATTTCTGTCTGCTGTTGTTTGAGATTGGGGGGACAGTCAGAAATACATCCTTTTTGTTCAAGAAATATTGATGCTTACTGTAATTACTATGATTTACTTTTGCACATAGGCATTCAGAATCCAGCAGCCAATCATTACCTTTTATTTCTGAGGTACATTTTCTTTTCCCTTTGTTTAATTAGAAGATTGTTTACCTGATGTTAGTAGGTGTGATGTGTATATCAGCGCTTAGCCTGGCAACTGACATATCTTGCTCTACTGCCCCACACTACATCTTCAGCATTGTGATCTCATTGACTCTGACTATGACATCACTGCTTCTTAGGAACAGCAAGTAAGTGACTGCCAGGTCTTTCACCTGTGATGTCACAGTCAGTGAGATCATAATGCTGATCATACCTCTCAACTGTACCACATTACGAGGAACATTCCTCATTTTACTTCACAAAAGCTCCCTGTTCCACATTGTGAGGACTTGTTCCTCATTCAAAGTCAACATTGTAAA
Organism: Neoceratodus forsteri; assembly: GCA_016271365.2. Classification (NCBI taxonomy): domain Eukaryota; kingdom Metazoa; phylum Chordata; order Ceratodontiformes; family Ceratodontidae; genus Neoceratodus; species Neoceratodus forsteri. Next base: position 156,665,112 of record CM057456.1, on the reverse strand, counting down.
GCAAAAATCCATAGTACATTATGCAAAACATATATTATTCAATTAATAACAGACTTTCTGAACATAAATGCAACATTTTAACAGTGTTTTGAGCTTCTTAGGTAAAGATTTGATTAAGTGTTCCACCTTTTGTCAGGCAATGTTCCACATTTGGGGGACAAAAGATTGAGAGGTATGATGCTGATGATGTGGTGTGGGGAAGTAGACTTAGATATATCAGCTGCCAGGCTAAGAGCTGGTCCACACACCCAGCACAATATAATCACATAGAAAATGTTCTGATGAGCAGTAGGAAAAAGGAAAATACTTCAGAAATAAAACGTTATACCTGACTTCTACTTAAAATGTGTATTATTTTCTTGTCTACCTGTTTTGGCTCCACTAACTCTTAAATTCAGTTATTTTTGTGTGCTTTCATTAATTGCTTTTTTAGAAATAGGCTGATATAGTAGAGCTTAAATTAGATCAGTGTGCTTTTATTAATTTTTTTTTTGTTCTTCTCTTATAAATAGGCTGCTTCAGTATATAGTGGATGTAGTTTAAACAGTCTGGTGTGCTTTCATTAACACAGGAACATAGGAATGCAACAGCAGAAAAGGACTGCCAGGCCCACCAAGTCTGCCCAGTTTGCCTAGCTATCCAGTAGGCCTGAAAAGTGGTTTTCAAACCGTCTGTTACAATCAGTTCAATACAGCCCATATCTTTCAAGCTCTTAGTATTTAAAATCATAGCACTGGCCTTCAAAAATCATAGCAGATGGCCAGAATGTGTAGCGTTTTCTTATTTTTAACAATAATATGTCTACAAATAGTGGGCCCCATATACAGCAGTTAGTGATGAGGAATATTTCTATCAACTTTGTCCAATGATTTAATAGACTTCCGAGCTATTGGAAGAAATGCGTTGACAGCTGAGCTCTCAATACACTATATTAAATATTCCTATATGGTATTACTGCATTGTTAATATTATGATCGTCATCATTAATGTGGATTCTATTTCGGTATGGCAAAAACTGGTTTAGAAAAAGTGCCCTTTGTGCCCCAATAAGTGCCCTTCCGATCCTCAGCCCCCTCAGTTTTTATTGTCTTCCAGCACCTATGCTATGGGTCACCCTGGAGATGGGGAATGGAGCCACTATTCACACTGGAGTGAGCTACAGACCTCCAGCACAGGGGGAGGAATTAGATAAGGTACTGGTGGAAGTCACTGGCAAGATGGCAGAAAAGGGGGAGGTGCTGCTAGTGGGGGACTTCAGCCTGCCAGATGTGGATTGAAGTCACCCAGCAGCATCTTCAGCTAGAAGCAGGGACATCCTGGACTCTCTGCAGTGGGTGTTCTTCAGGCAACTAGTCAGTGAACCCACTCATGATGGGGCAATACTTAACCTGGTACTAACTAATAGGGACACTGTTACAGACGTCAAGGTGGGAGGCCATTTGGGGACCAATTTATTTATTTATTTGTTTACTTTTTACTTATTCAGATCTAGGAGAAATACTTTTGAGCAGGAGCTCTTTTACAAAGATTTCACGTCAGTAATAAGACATTACATACATAGCATGAACACTGTAAAAGGATAACAAATTGCAGTACATAAAGTAAACATTGCATTAGGCACAAAACAGTGGGTAACAGGGAGAACATATTCAGAAAGAAGCAACATTATAAAGCTAATAATGCAAATAATTAAGGCTACATAGGTCAAGTAGGTGAGAGAGGAAGTATAGGACCTAGGGATAGGGGAGAATAGATAGCAGAAAATTAAGGTAAATAATCAGAGAGAGAGGAGTCAAAGCTGAGAAGTTGCTGATACAGAGGGAGGCTGCAAAAAAAGGGGGGAAGGAGGTGCAGCTCAAGCAAGCCTTGTCATAAGGCAGGTAGAAAATTGGGCATGGGCCACAGGGAGGGGGGGTATACGGCAGCAGGAGGGGCCAGACAGAGAGGGGGAGTAACCTAAAGGAGGGAAGTAACACCCCGGGGAATAATGGGGGACAAGTACTGAGAGACTTAGGAGAGTACCATGAGAGTACCAGTGGCAAAAAGCTGACAGAGAGAGAAATAGGGACTGCATTTGCACTTATTGTTATAGGTCTTCAGGAGGGCCCTTAAGTTCATCTTAAATTGTCCAAGCTTAGTACAGGACTGAAGTTTGGAGCTTAGGGAGTTCAGTGATTTGGGGGCTCTGTATCCAAATGATCGCTGGCCTTGTGAGGTACAATGGAAGGGCACTTCTAGAGACAGCGTACTGGCCCATCTGGTATTCCTGGTGTTGTCCTGAGGGTGGAGGAGGTCAAGTATCCCTGGGGTAGTGAGGCCCAGAGTGATCTTCTTGGCAAGTAGGCAGACTTGGTATTTGATCTTGTTCTCCAAGTTGAGCCATCCAGTCCGGGAGTAGAGCTCACAGGAGTGTATTAGGCAGTGAGCTCCTAGGATAAGCCTACAGGCTTTATTGAGAACTGTTTTCACTCTTTGAAGAGCTGTTTCAGTAGCTGAAGCATAAATAACCAGCCCATAGTCGATAATCGAGAGTACAGAGCTAGATATGGTGAGGCTAAGGGCTTCCTCAGTTAGGCAGAGTTTGTGTCTGTACAGTAGTCCGGTCCTGGAGTTGACAGCCATGGCTACCCAATCGATGTGTTGCATGAAGGTGAGTGAGCAGTCAAGAGTGACCCCAAGGTATTTGAAGGACTGAGCCATTTCCAAAACTTCACCTTGATGGTTATGAATTTTTTCAGCTAATGGGATCTGTGTCTGTTATGAGGAGAGGCAAAGAGCATTGCCTTGGTCTTCTTGTAATTTAGGAGAAGCTTGTGTCTTTGGAACCATGTCTCCACAGCTGAGAAGCTGGTCTGCAACTGTTGTTCAAGGGCGGTAGGGTTGGCCTGACTTGAGAACAGCACAATATCATCTGCATATAGGAGGACATGGCTAGGACAGGACTTTGGAAGATTATTTAGAAATAAGCTGAACAGTAGGAGGCCCAGGATTGAGCCTTGGGGAACACCAGTAGTGACACTGCAGGGATCAGAGGTAGTATCAAGGATTTCCACATGCTGTGTATGATTCATGAGATAACTACAGAACCTCTCCACAGATTCTGGTGATAGGCCAGTGGATGACAGTTGATGCAGGAGAAGCTTGTGACTGACCGTGTCAAATGCCTTTGTTAGGTCTATATAAGTAGCCCTAACCACGTGGCCACAGTCAAAGGAGTTGTGGATGAAAGTAGTAAACTCAACCAGGGCAGTAGTAGTTCTGTGCTGTTTCTGGAATCTGTGCTGTTCCTGACATTGCAGCTGATATTTATTAAGGTAGTCTACTAGCTGGTCGCTGACAATCCTTTCATGAGCCTTGGTAAGAGGGGAGAGAATACAAATAGGTCTGAAATTAGAGCGGTTGGTCTGGTCGCCACTTTTAAAGACTGGAGTGACCATGGCCACCTTCCAGACCAGTGGGAATTTGGATGTTCTAAGGGATAGGTTCAGGATATGGGCTAGGGACTGAATTACCTTGCTCAGGGTGAGAGCAAGGAATTAAGGAATTTAAGGTCCAGCAAGTCACCACGGGACCTTGGTTTTCTAATGGCCTTTATGAGGTATTTTTCCGCCTCGGATATAGATACACTTTTGAGGTAGAAGGGAGGTGGTGCATGTATTCACGAGTTACCATCACATGTGGTGTTAAGGTCACAGTGGGAGTCGAGGAAGCCGGGGGAAAAACCCCACTCAGGTCAGTGAAAGCCATGTTGAAGGTGTCAGCAATCGCTTTGGTATCCTGTGTTAGCTCCCCTTTGACCTGGAGAATTAAGGGGGGAGATTTACTAGCTTTTCCAGTTAATGTTTTTAAATTTTCACAGAAATTCTGCGAATCACCCCAGGATTGGTTTAGTTCTTCCTTGAAATACTGGCTCTTAGCAGTACAAATGGCTTGGGTGCATTTGTTCCAAGCTGCTTTGTAGCACTGTATATCTGATTGGGTGCCAATATATTGGACTTTGTGCCAGAGGTTGTCCCTTTCCTTTGTTTGTCTGATAAGGGAGGCGGTGATCCAGGACTTGTTCACAAAATGCTCAAGCGCCAGATCAACATCATCTGTGTTGTAGATGGTAGACCGGTTTTGATGGATAAGGTGGATTTTTAGGGGGCCTAGTTGTCCAGCTTTCAAGACTCTAGTAGTGACGTTTTTTTTGGAGAGGGTTGGGAGATTTGTGCCACCATGTACCAGATGACAGGGGAATGGTCACTTACGCTGTCTGGGAGCACTGCAGCCCTGATTATCCTCTCAGGGTCATTAGTTATTAACCAGTCGAGAAGCGAGCTGGTATCAGTATGATAGTTTGTACAGGTAGGTGATACCACTAATTGAGACAGGTTAATGGAGGATACAGCATCTATGTATGGGGCCACCTATGTAGATATCCAGTTTACGTTAAAGAATCCGAGTACTAGGATTTACGAGTCCTTGCGAGGACCATCAGGGTAATCAAGGGTAGAGTTGACTCCAAGAGATTGCTCTTTAGGTGGGATGTAGACAGTAACTAAGGTGAGGCATTTTCCCTGGGGTCTGAGTTGGATCTGGATAGGTAGTATTTGGGTATCGTCACTTATGGTTGGACGCAGTACAGCATGACCCTGGAGGGTATCTGTGACATAGACAACACAACCACCTCCACACTTGCCAGTCCTATCTTGTCTATAGGAAGTATACCCATCCATCCGAATGGCTTAATTGGGAATTCTTGGGGACAGCCAAGTTTCCACTACTGATACGATGTCAGGATTATGCAGGGTGATCCAGGTGTGGAGGTAGTCCTGCTTAGCCAGGAGGCTGCAGATGTTCATTGAGGTAATAGTTAGGGCACCTTCCTTCTTTAATGGTGCAGATATAGTGGGTCTAGGACCAGGGTTGGGATGGATGTTTCCAGATAGTAGCAGTAAGAGCCAAGTCAGTCTGATAGCTTGCCTTTTTAGGAGTTTTAGGGCTTGTGCATGGGTGCAGGTGCTAGATTTGGTATTCACTGGTTTGTTATCCCAGATAAGAAGCATTGGTAATATTGAGGGGAAGGGATAAATGATAGGCATCAGTTGTGAAGGCCCACATAGTACTTGCAGTGTCACAGAGGGGACAGCCATGTCTGGGCCAGTAAGAAGCGAGGTGTTCCATTGAGAGAAGTATTGTGTGTCAGAGTGGTATTCACTGGGAGTATTGTACTCTGGATAAGAGGTGAGCAGTTAGGTTAGTATTAGGAATGAGGTGGGAAAAAGGGGGATGTATTCTCATGGGGAGTAGCATGTATTGTCTGAGAGGGAAGTGCAGGGAACATGATAACTATGGTGGAGATTGGAGAAGAGAAGTATATAAACTTGAGGGGGTGGAAGGGAGGGGTTGAAGACCCTAAACTATAGGGCCTGAAAGAGATCAGAATCAGTGTGGCTGCAAGAATAGCACAGCAGTAGGGCATCTGCCCTTAGAGCAAAAGGTCAGGGGTTCAAATATACTGTAGCTGCAGCCAAATAGCTGACTGAGCAAGATAGGTAGGTGTTGGAGGGAGGCACAAGGGGGCAGAGGAAGGTGATCTCAGTAGCTAGCGTGTCGAATGCTTATGCATTAACAAGAGGAAGGTGGTGGAGAAGGGGACTCACCAGTGGCTCCCAGTGGTCAAAGGTTATAATCTGCAGATAGCAAAGTGGGCACTTAGAACTTAGCAGAGAGATCATCTGACAGGTCACATGACCTAGGCCTCCCTATAAAAGTAGGGATGGCCCAGGGTGGGTAGGGCAGTCGCTGCATAGCATTGATGGGCTAACACCTTCTTAAGAATGAAGTCCAGCAGTGACTTTTAAAGTCCCTGCAAAGGCTCCCTAGGAGCTTCACTTCCCGCTGCTGAGTGGAGCTTGTGGGGGGAGGTTGTCTGAAGCCTGGGGATAGGAAAGGGGAGACAAAAGGGATTAGGTTTGGAGTGGGAAAAATTAGCATAGGGAGCTGAAGACCAACCTGCATGTGCAAGCTGGCCTGAAGAAGAAGGAGCACAGATAAGTTAAGTTACAAAATGGGAACAGGCTAAATCAACAAATCTGCAGCAGTAAACCTTCAGAATTACTTAACAAGGCTGTTGAAAAACATGTAGCTTTTCAAGCGCTCTCTGTCAGGCTACTAAAGTGACTGAGCAGGACTATCTAACAGTCCATGAGTTACAAGGTGATTTGGATTAAAGTTAAAAAGGTATGGAATATAACTAACGAGTAGCACAGAGCAAACACTGGCAGGCTACTTAAGGTTACAGTGCAGATTGGCTAACACACAGTACAAGTACAGAAGGTATCATTAACATTAAAAACTATCAGCAGAGTCTGCCAAATTGAACTCCCTTTGCAGTTCAACCCAAACGCTAGAGTCCAATTCTTTTATAAACACCCTCTCAAGAAAGAAGTCCAGTATTGGCTTTTAAAGTGCCTGCAAAGGCTCCCTTGGATCTCCGCTTTCCGCTGCTGCATGGAGCTTGTTGATCACTGTATGGTGTGGTTCAGTATAAGGCATCGAACCAGGAATCGAACTACCCAAGGGCGACGGTTCTGGACTTTAGGAGGGCAAATCTTAAAAAGATGGGTGAATGCCTCCAGGATGACCTAGCAGGCGGGGGATGAAGTGGGTGGGTGGGGTAGAGGAACAGTGAGTGAAGATAAAACAGAGCATAGTAAAGGCAACAAACCTCTGTGTCAAACAAGTAAGCAAAAGCAAAAGGAAAAAGAGACTGCTATGGTTCTTGAAAGAGGTGTCTGGAAAGGTAAAAGCTGAAAGTGTAGGCTTCAGAATGTATAAGAAGATGCAGAGAGAGTAGGCTAGAGAGGTGTATTGGGAAACAGAGGGAAGCAGGAAAAGCAATAAGGAACACAAAGGCATAAACCGAGGAGATACTAGCCCAGGAGGTAATGAAAGGGTACAAGACATTTTTAGTTGTGTAAGTGAAAAGAGAAAGACCGGGGTGGGATTCTAAGATTAAAAAGGAAAGAGGAGGACTGTGCAGAAGGGGACCAGGAAAAGGCAGACATCCTGAACAAATACTTCTGTTCAGTGTTCACAGAGGTAGGAAAAGGGGAGTGGCCACAAAAAAGTAACAAAAGCTTTGGAGGGAGAGAGGTGGACACTGGTCCTTTTTGGGAGGTGAGAGTACTGAAGGGAATTGCTAATCTGAAAGTGGACAAAGCAATGGAGCCAGATGGGGTGCATCTAATGGTATTGAGGAAGCTCAGAGGAATACTGTCTGCACCTCTGAAAGTCCAGTTTAACAGTTGACTGGAAACAGGAATGGTTCTGGAGAACTGGAGGAGGGTGGATGTAGTCCCACTACACAAAAATGGTAGCAGGGAGGAAGCTGGCAATTATAGGCCAGTCAGCCTGATATTGGTGGTGGGAAAGTTAATGGAATCACTGCTGAAGGAAGGGATTGTGGAATATCTTGAATACAGTGGGCTACAAGACCCAAGGCAGCATAATTTCACAGGGGGAGGCCATGTCAAATGAATCTGATTGATTTCTTTGGGTGAACAAGGAACTAGATCAGGATGGAGTGGTGGATGTGGCCTGCCTAGATTTCAGTAAGGTGTGCAAAACTGTTCCACATAGGATACTAATAAGCAAGCTGGGTAGGAGTGAGTCTAAAGGTGGCAAACTGGATACGAAATTGATTAGGGGATAGGCAACAGAGGGTGGTGGTAAATGGAGTTCACTCCAAGGAAGGGGGGGTGACCAGTGGGGTGCCTCAGGGATCAGTGCTGGGACCGGTCCTCATTAATGTCTTTATAAGTGACATTTCAGAGGATCTGGGAGGGAAGGTCTGTCTCTTTGCGGATGACACCAAAATCTGCAATAAGAAGGTGGACACTCTGGGCGGGGGGTGGAAAGGATGAGCAGAGACCTGAGAAACAAGAGAAGTGATCAAGGGTATGGCAGCTGGGTGTCAATGTGAAAGTGCAAAATAGTGCACTTAGGGCACAGAAACCCTAGGGCACAGAAACCCAGGGGCAGAGTACAATATGGGCTGAGTGGTACTGATGACCACCAAGAAGGAAACAGACCTGGAGTAACCATACTGGATGACTCAAAGGTGGCCAGGCAGTAGGGAGGGCAAGTGGGATGCTGGGGTGCATAGGGAGGGGTATCACCAGCAGAAAGAGGGAGGTGGTGTTGCCTCTGTATAGATCATTGGTAAGATCCCACATAGAGTATTCAGTGCAGTTTTGGAAACCACATCTCTGGAAGGACATAGAGTGGAGGTGGTCCAGATGAGGGCAACTAAAATGATGCATGGTCTGCATCAAAAGCCCTATGAGGAGAGACTAAAGGACTGAAATATGTACACCCTGAAACAGAGGAGGGAGGGGGATAGGACAGAGACCTTTAAATACTTTATACAAACTTTATACTGGACTTTATACAAACACTTGTATATATGTTGCTTCTATACTCTTGTATATATGTTGCTTCTATACTCCCTGCCATTTGTAACCCCCCCCCCCCCACAGGGCGCATCTGGAATCGAGCGGTACTCTGCTCAGTATGCTTTCCTGGTAAAACTTAAATAAATAACTAACTAACTAACTAACTAACTAAATAAATAAATAAATAAATAAATAAATAAATAAATGCCTCACAGGAGTAAATAAAGTCTAGCAGCTCCCCTACCCAATCCCTGATGTGCCCATACAGTAATAAAATCACAGGATCACCCCTCCAGTATTCTAGTGGCCCCCCTCCCCAATCCCTATTTTGCCCAAGATTAATATAAAAAATATTATCCCCTTCCTGGTAGTCCAGAGGTCCCCTTCCCCTCCCTCCCCAATGTGTCCATACAGTAATAAAATCACAGGATCCCCTCCCTGGTAGTCTAGTGGCCCCCTTCCCAATCCCGATGTCACCCATATTTCCTGAATAAATGAAACCCCTCTCCTGGTGGTCTAGTTTTTCCTTCCCATCCCCAATCCCCTATGTCACCCAAGTTTAATATGAAAAATAATATCCCTTTCCTGGTGGTCTAGTGGACCCCCACCCCAGCATGTATTACCCATCACCCTGCACCCCCATCCAATAACATAACATAGTGCATCTGGGTGCTAGTACTCAACCTACCACTTCTGCTATGACCACTACTAGGCAGCTCCACAGACTCCTCCTCCTCCTCATCTCTGCAGTAGTCATTCTCAGTCAACCCTCCCTCCTCTGGGACTGTTTCCTTGCCATTCTGGATGCCTTGGCAAATGCAGATGATAAGGGAGATGGAACACCTGCACTGACTTTCTTTTAATGCTGAGGCTGGTGTAACAAGTGCCTGTACTTTAGGTGTGTGTGTATTGACCACCAGTGCCTTGGTCGTGGGCCTTTTTCCCCGACTTAATTGGACTTGACACAACATAAGAACATAACAAAGTGCCGGCAGAAGGGGACCTTGCAATCCATCTAGTCTGCCCGTGAAAGCTACCCCTTCCCAGTCTCTTTACTGCCTTAGGTTTCCACAGTGCCTATCTCATGCTAGCTTGAACTCCACCACTGCCTTTGCTGCCACAGCCTCTGGGAGCAGACTGTTCCAGGGCTCCACCACCCTTTCCTTGAAGAAAAACTTTCTGCTGTTTGTTTTGAAACTACCTCCCTTCAGGTGCATGTTGTGCCCCCTTGTCCATGTATTCATGTTTTCCCTGAAGATATCCTGTGTTTGTACTGAGTTGATACCTTTGAGGTATTTAAATGTCTATCATATCTCCCGTCCCTTCTCCTCTCCAGTGAGTGCATCCTAAGATGGTTTAATCTTGAGTCTTACGGTTCTTTGTGTAGTTCGTGTATCATCTTCATAGCTCTCCTCTACATGGTTTCCAGGTGATCCTTGTCCTTCTTGAGGTGCAGTCTCCAGAACAGGATGCAGTACTCCAGGTGAGGCCTTACCAAGGACCTGTACAGTGGAACTATCACTTCGCTTTTCCTACTTGTGATACACATTCCTATGCTTCCGAGAATGCTGCTAGCTTTTTGTGCTTTTTCACACTGCCTGGTTGTCCTTAAATTGTCAGATACGAGTAGCTCCAGATCCCTCTCTACTTTAGTTTCAGTCAGCTGTTCTCCCCCCCCCCGGGTATATTTCTAGCCTAGGTTCTTCCTCCCCAGGTGCATAACTTTGCACTTCTTATCATTGAATTTCAACTGCCACTGTTGTGATCATTCCTTCAGTTTTGTTAGACCAATGACCATTTCTGTGACCCCTCTTGCGTATCCACTCTGTTGCAGAGCTGGGTGGCATCTGCAAACAGGCATACCTTTCCTTACAAATAGAATTGTTCCCAGCACCGATCCCTTGGGGACTCCGCTGGTCACCACTGCTTCCTCCGACAGTACCATTTATTAACACTCTTTGGGTTCTCCCTTGGTGCCAGTTTCTAATCCAGCCTACTATTTTGTGTTCCACTCCTGTGTGTTCCAACTTATTTATCAGCCTCCTATGTGGAACCCAGTCAAACGCCTTACTGAAGTCCAGATATACGACGTCTACTGCTCTACCTTGATCCACTGTTCTGGTTACCCTATCGAAGGAATCAGTTATGTTTGTCTGACATGACCTCCCTGTTGTGAAACCATGCTGCTTTAGGTCTATTTGACTAGTTGCTTCTAGATGCTGTACAATTCTTTCTTTCAGTAATGCTTCCATAATTTCCCCCACCTCTGAGATACTGACAGATAGCAACTGTATCATCAGCTGGATCCATAAAAGTCCCAAACTAGGGATTTTGTACCCCTTGATTTAACATGGTAGTGGGAGTGGGACAGGGGAAGGGTGGAAATGCATGTTTTTTGCGATGGTTTATGTATTTCAGTACATGTGGACTCATGCAGTGTAATAGACTCAACAATGGTAAAAGGATCAATGGTTGTAATATTGGTGGGGGGGGTGCTTTGGTAGTAACATGACATACTGGTGGTGGGCAAAGCACCACATGTTCAACAGTATCATCCTTGCTCTTTTTTCTTTTCTGGTTCCCCTAGGGGGTCCAAATCATCCCCTCAACCAACACTTATATACTCCTCCTCTCCCTGAGCTCTGTCCTCCTCATCTTCACCTTCTCCACACACTCTCCCTCTCATCTTTCCTCACAGACACATTTTTAAATGTCGTTTTTCTGACTCAGCAATAGTTCTAGCTCCCTCCTCAGGCTCTGAGTCATGGTCAAGCTGGGAATGGGAACTTATCATTTAGATCAGGCTCAGCTCTGTCACCACCAGGAGTAACATGGACACCAGTAACCTCCTCCTCAACCACTGTACCTGAGTCACATATTTTCTACCTCTTGCACTGTTCCATTGTTGCTGCCTTCCCCAGCACCCAACATCAAGTACAGTATGTCACAGTTGAGGCAGAGAACAATGTGTCCCATTTAATGCTTCCACCACTGTGGCCAACTACTTCTTAACTAAATTCACTAAAAATACCACCAACAGTTATATCTGGTTCAAGGCCAGTTGGCATTCATCTGTGTTCCCCTCGCCTGGATCGTGACAGAAAATAGGCAGAATTTGACTAGTGCACTTATCCGGTCAACAAAAACTAAATAAATTAAACTACTACTGGCCCTGGAGCTCATAGATGTAGGTGCTGCAGACATAGTTTTTTTTAACTGCAACACCCCTTTGCCCACAGAACTTATGCATTTTATTGTCACCTCCCCGACACCTCTCCCTTTAGTCAAGCATCTCTTCCCAGTCATTTTATATATTTAGATTTACAATGTGAGAAAAAATTTAAGAAACCCTACAGTAAAACTAAATAGAAGCAGCAGCCAACACCTCTCCCAAGTGATTAGCAGTGTGATCTGAATCTGAACAGAACAGTTTACTGAACTAATAGTAGTAGCTACAGTAAAACCACCAAAACAAAAAAAAAAAAAATTGTTTTAACACAATGGGGCTTAGTAAGGCACACATGACAGGCATAATTAGAAAGTTACTATAAGTAACACCATCCCTTTAAGAATGAAACAAAATAACTACAACTAATAGAACAAGCATTTGTCAATGTCGAATGTTTGCTTGCTGGCATTGGCATTGGTAGTGTAGAAGTTACAGAGCTGCATAATAGGAATGGCAGCAAAGTATTGAACTGAAGCCAACCCCACCACCACCCCCCTGCAGAGAGTGACAGGCATTGGGGTGTGCCTTTGGGTCGTCAGGCATAACGACCACACCATTTCACCACACCCTACCCTGCAGACACTGACAAGTGTCACAGTGTGCCTTGGGGTCTTTGGCCCTTATGTGCACCCCATTCCGTCAGGAAATACAGTGAGATGGGTGCGTTATAGGAGAATGGGGTAACGTTTGGGCCCGAAGAGTCTGAGGCACACCTTGATGCCTTTCACTGGCTGCAGGGTGTGGGTGGGGGTTGAATGGTATGAGCATTACAGGCAAGAATCCCAAGTCACACCCCTGATGCCTGTCATTCTCTACAGGGTGAGGCGTTAATGGTCAGAAACCCTAATGCCTTAGGCATTTATTGGTATTTTCACTCCAAATGTTCATGTTTTTTTTGTGACCTCCACCTCATGAACAGTGGCAATATCAGTTTGTTAGCCGAAAACTGCTTTTGCACAGTGACTACGGCATTTGGCACCACAGGTGCAAAAACACATTCCGAACAGGATGTGAAAAATGACAGCGGTATTGTTCATGGGGAGGTGTAAAAAATGGCAATGTTGAAAATCTGGTGTGAAAATCTTAAAAAAACTGGTGAAGTCACGAGCGTGCATAGAAACTGTGCAATGCACACCCGTAATGTAACTAGTTTGGGGATTTTTTTACAGCATATTGTTAACACAGGCATTTTGGGACCTCCGATCATGAACAGTGTCAGTGTGATTTTCTTTATCTGTCCCGAACAATGATTTCCCACAGTGATCATGCATTTCTGTGCTGAAAGTGTGAAACACATTTCGCCATGTTGTGGAAAATGACAGCCGATTGTTCATAAAGGAGTGTGGAAAAATGCCACTAGTGAAAATCTGGACTGAAAATATTACAAATTCATGAACTTATGAGGGTGCGTGGAAACTGTGTAATACTCACTCGTAACACAGTCATTTTATGGAGTTTTGTCACCAAATTTTCAACACAGCCATTTTAAGACCTCTGCTCATGACCAGTGTCACTGTGATTTTCTTAATCTGTCCCAAACATTGTTTTCGCACACCGACTGTATCATTGTGCACTACATGTGCAGAAACAAATTTTGGGTGAGATGTGAAAAATGGTAGCTGTGCTGGTCATAAGGAAGTGTGGTAAAATGGCACTGTTGAAAATCTGGTGTGCAAAATATTACAAATTGCAAACTTACAAGCTGCATGAGGAACTGTATAACGCGGTAACTCCTAAAACAGTCATTTTTGGGAATTTTTCAATAAATTTTCAACATAGCCATTTTAACACCTCTGCTCATGACCAGTGTCACTGTGATTTTCTTAATGTGTCCCATACATTGATTTCATAACCGACTGCGCCTTTGTGCACTACATGGGCGGAAACACGCTGGGTGATGATGAAAATGACAGCTATACTGCTCATAAGGAGGTGTGGTAAATGGCATTGTTGAAAATCTGGAGTGAAAATATTGAAAATTATGAACTTACAAGCGTAGAAACCGCAACGACGCCGTAAAACAGTCATTTTAGAATTTTTCACCAAATTTTCAACATAGCCATTTTAAGACCTCTGCTCATGAACAGTGTCACTGTGATTTTCTTAATTTGTCCCATACATTGATTTCCAGTACACCGACTGCGCCCATTGTGCTTACATGGCGAAACACATTTGGGTGAGATGTGAAAAATGACAGCTGTACTACCCATAAGAAGGTATGGCAAAATGGCAATGTTGAAAATCTGGAGTGAAAATATTGAAATTGTGAACTTACGAGAGCATAGGAACTGCGCAATGCACGCCAGAAACAGTATTTTGAGCTTCACCAAATTTTCAAAATAGCTTTTGAGAGTCACCTATGAGTCACTGGCAGTGTCAGTTTGTTAATCAGTCCGAAAGGTGATTTCGCCAGTGACTGTGAAATCACCCTTTGGGCCCGAATAACGCCATGACAGTGACAGCATTCATGAGAAGGGGTCCCAAAAACCCCATGTTGAAAATTTGGTGCAAAAATTCCAAAAAATGCCTGAGATATGCAGCAAAGTTGAAAAAACCCTATCTATTACATTATACAGCTTACCGGCATTTCCTCAGTTCGCGGTCGGCTCTGAAGAGTGCAGACGTGTTCCCGGTCCACCAAGATCATTGCACCGACTCCAGAGGTATGGGGTGAGGGGGTGTGGGAGGCAGGGTGCGCAGTGGGTGGGTGAGGGTGGGGCAGGAGACTGAGAGGGACCGTTTTTTAATTTACAGTTTTTTTAAATTGTTAAGGCAGCAGGATGTTTGCCATGCTGGGGTGGGCTCCCAGTGTGGTAGCTGGAAAAGATGTTTGGGGAGCTGGAGCTGACAGGAGATTGGGCACCCCTGCCGGCCACATATTGGCTTAGTGTGCTAGCTGGGGTGGGCTCCAGCGCGGCAGCTGTAAGGCTGTTTGGGGGCTTGAGCTGACGGGGATTGGGCACCGCTGGCTGACATCGACGATACCTGGCTGGGGTGGGCCTGTGGCAGCTGTACCACTGTTTTGGGGGGGCTGAAGCCGGTTGAGGATTGGGCACCCTGTCAGCTATACTGTATGTGCGTGGGGGAGGCGGCGTCAGCCGCGCAATATCACGTCGCGTGCGTGTGAGGAGGGAGCTCTGCTCACTGAAGAGGAGCTCTTTCAACTGTATGCCACTGCATTTTCAGCTGTCATAGACAGCTGGAGCAGTGATTGGTGAGCTGCGACTGTGCCTGCAAACACACTGACTGAATTGGAAGAGGCTGACACACCTCTGGAAAACTCGGATGATGGCACTATGTTTCTTGCACATGCGTGCAAGCAAACATAAAGACTGACACAAGAGTTTACTTAACCAAACCAAACTGTACAACAGGAATACAATGACAGATCACAGACCACAGACAAAAAATAATTAACAAGAAAAACTGAGGAAAATAAATATTAAATGTCTGCTGCACACAGAGTAGTGTTCACAGTAAAAAAAATTAAAAGGTAATGGCCACTGATCTTTATATCTGAGCTGCCTTGCTAGCTGAAACACCTCCCTTCCCTCACACATAAGTGCTTCACTAGACAGAACAAACCACTTTATTGAATTAAATAAATCAGAAAAAACAGAAACAAACACCACTAATCTACTGTAGCTGCTCAATGCCCTCTAGATCTTTTTGTCAGTGATTTGGTCTCAACATACTGTGTGTTTGGATTGATTTTAAAGGTGTTTTGGTTCAGACAAGAAGGGACAGACTTATCTCCAACTCTCTTATCAGAATACTGCACGCAACACAGCCTCAGTATGGTATACAGCACCTAGAAACTTGCTCCTGTCTTTATCTTACGGGGTTGTCGCTTATCTCAATGCATCCGAAACTCTCCTAAGGAAGTGGGGATACCACCTACAACAGCATATGTAGGTATGCCTCAGCTTCTCCCTGGTCGAAACATCACTGTTTGCTTTACGCTGATCTGAACTGGCTGCCCTCTTCTGATGCTTGTACTCTCGTTCTTGGATCACTGACTGATTATATCATCAGAACAAACATCCTGGTCTCGCTAGCCTCCCTATTAACTCTGCTGCCCCCCTCCCATGGCCTCCACTCGGCCAATAAAGGATTGTTGAAAACACCAAGATGTAAATCCAACAAAGGCACACTTGCCTTTTCTTACTCAGTGGCCAAACTATGGAACTCCCTGCCTCTTGAGATTCGCCAAACCCCTACACATACCCTGTTTAAAAGCAATCTTCATTCCTTCCTATTTAACCATGTCTCCTGTACCTGCTTCAAACCCCCTTGAACCCGACACTAATCTCCCCTCTCTTTCATACCCCTAACTGCTATATACTATTTCGCTGTCAACCTCTTCTAGCTCAGACTATAAGCACTTATGTGGTATGCTTTGTTATCTGTCAAACTGCTCTCAAACCAGTGCTTTGATAAAAGGAATAAGTTTAGTCACCAGGACATATTACTGTTATTCCTTTTGGTCACACATACCAGCCACTTGTGAAATCTCTGTGTATTTGAAGAACCTCTAAAATCAAAATGTATGTGTTCTTCCTGTTTATATTGTGTAATTTTATTTCTTGTGCTGTATTTAATGCAGTCATTTCCCTGTTTTGGCAAAATGTATGTATGGCAAATGTATGTTTCAAATGTATGTTTCTCAAAGTTCTCCTATCCACTGTAACCTTCTGGGTCGTGCCTGAAAATAGTCATGTCTTAACTATGGTGCTAACCCGGTTAACAAAAACTTAATAAATAAAACAAATGAAACATAGAAATTGACGGCAGATAAGGACCGCTAGGCACATCCAGTCTGCCCATTTTCCCTGCCTACTGTAAAAGCCACATACCATACTTTCTTTTTTTTTATACCCCCTCTCTGCCACAGTGGAACTTTCTCAGGGAGCTCTAGACTGGGGTCCCCTAGTCCCTCCCTGGGTACCTCCCATGGTGATGCTTAGACCTACCTCCATGCTGCCTCATCCTACCCCCCCGGGTAGGGCGGAGGGGGGAACCACTTTACCCCCTATAGTCCATTAGTGTGTGTCAGGAGGTCCATCTGTGGCATCCATCGGGAGCCTGGTTATGGGTTGTCTGGGGCAGTCAGGTCCCATCTCCGTCCTCTGTGACAGGGTCCTTTTTCCGTTTTTTCTCGGCTACTCTGGATGTCGGCACTCTCGGAGAGCCTAGGGGTGGTACATGCAGTGGCGTACAGATGATCCGGCTCTCAGCTGGTGTCCTCCCTCCCTTCCTCATGCTAGCCCATTGCACCTCCACCTGTGGTCACCCATGTTGCAGTACAGCAGCAGGACAAGCAACTCACCCCCCCCCCGGAGGATGAGAGCAGCATCTGCGCGCTCGACCCTCCTTCCACCCGGCCAACCCTCCAACCACCTGAGTCCATTTCCAAACCCTAGTCACTGGTGCCGCAAGCGGTGACTCCACCGCTGCGCCGGCAGGCCAGCCCACATACCATACTTGATCTCTGGCTTTACCTCCTCCTTCCAGTTTCTAGGGTTCCCTTATGCCTGTCCTATGCATGTTTGAATTCCCCCACTGTGTTTGCCCCCATCACCTCTGCTGGGAGTCTATTCATTGCATCCACTACCCTTTTTGGGAAGAAATATTTCCTCACACTACCCCTTAATCTACCCCCTTCCAACTTCATGTAATCCCCCTCGTTCCTGGACATCTCATTTTTTGAAAGTTGCTATCCTTTGGTACCCTTTTTATGCCTTTTGGATATTTGTAGGTTTCTGTCATATATTCCCTTTCTCTCCACTTCTCTGGGGTATACATATTAAGGTCTCACAGTCTCTCCTCATACTAAGGATCATATTAAGTTAGGTGAGGAGCGAGGAGGCTGATGTAGCCCATGAGTGTTCCTATTCTAGCATAAGGAGTAGTAATCTGTCCAGATAGCAAAAGAGTGTTGAGATGTTCATTAAATTCTGCTTTTGTTCGAGTCTGAGTTCTGTCATTAGGTAGGGGTCATGGACAATGTCAAACAGAAAAAGCAAATCACCCCTTAACCAACGTGTCTCCAATGTCATTAAATTTCAGGGATGCTAGTCTGTTTTCATATGTTTCATTTTTCAAACCATATGTATGTTTTGTGTATTTCTGCTGGATTTTTTCCAAAAAACTGCAATCAGATTTTTTAAAAGGGCACCACAACTGGGAAGTATATTCAGGATGGGGTCTGACATATGCTCTGAATAAAGGCATCATCACCTTAGGATCACGTGATTTTATGTTACGTCTTGTAATCCCTAAGTCTTTTCCATCAGATGTTGTGTTCAAGATTGATCCTCCCAGGACATGAGACATTGGGATTACGTGTACCCAGATGCATGCCTTTACATTTACTTGTGTTTAACTTCATGCCCCATTTTGTAACCCATGAAGAGATTTCATCCAAGTCTTGTTATATAGTGACTGCATCATCTGAGCTGGTACACAGGCAACCAATTTTGACATCGTCAGCATATTTATTAGAAGCAGAGATACAGTCATAAGTCATGTCAGATATGAAAGCTTGAAAAAGATAGGGTCCAAAACAAGAGTCCTGTAGGACACCACTAGCAACAGGACCCAGTTCAGAAAGCTAACCATTAATTAGTACTCTTTGCATCCTGATTAATCAGTTCTCTTTGCATCCTGCCAGAGAGCCAGATACATATCCAATTAATAATGGTTTTATGAATTTCAAAAGTTATCTCTCAAGGCCCAGTGGGGCATAACATTGAACGTCTTACTGAAATCTATAAATATTGTATCACAGGGTGTCCATTTATCCAACTCAGAGCTAATGAGTTCATAAAAACACATCAAGTTGGTCAAACAGCCACTGCCCTGTCTAAACCCATGTTGCACCAGGTCATGTTTGTCAAGGACTGGTGTGATCAGATCTTTGATCAGGCTTTCTATTATCTTACAAATGAAGGATGTAAGGCTAATTGGTCTACCATTTTCCCATGAGGTGTTGGGCCTTTTTTGAGTATTGGAAATACATGAGCATTTTTCCATTCATCCGGTACAAAATTATTTGCTAAACATCCCTCAAATAATAATTTCAATGGATGAACAATGCAATCTACCAGTAAGTATAATAAATGGCCAGCAATTTTATTGGGGCCAGGGTAGGTTTTACCTTTTTGTGATATTAGTTTTCTATGTATAAGAGCAACAGACAGGGTAATGGGATTGGTGTCAGCCTGATGAATATGATGGTGTATTTTCTGATGGGTACTAACATCATAAAATCTTTTATTACATGAATTAGCCATGTCTTTAGGATCATGCATTAGTTCACCGTCCGATTCCCACTGGACAGATAGTTTTTTTAGGGAACTGATATAGGAAAATAAGTATTTACCATTTGTTTTGTTTGCTGAGTTTGCTAGCTGATATTCCCATTTAGTTTTAATTGTTATTTTATATTGTTTCTGTATTTTGAGAAAAGCAGCCCAATTGTAATTTGTTTTTGCTTTTAGGTAGGTGTGGTATTTTTTGTTTTTCTTTTTAAGTAATCTCTTAATTGAATTGTTCAGCCATTTTGGGGAGTGTTTTATGTTGTTATATTTTTGCCTAGAGGGTATATATTTATCTCTTAAATCAATTAAAGTATTTTTGAAAAGGTTCCAGTATTCCTGAATAGAATGGTTTTTGAAAGCTGAATCCCAGTTGATATCATTTAATACTTTTTTCATGTCAGTTATATTAACTTTGCCGTAAAGATAGATCTTAGCTGAGCCAGTATTATATGCATAGTTTTTTGTAGTGAGAAATTAATACTGTTATGATTACTATTACCTACAGGACAGACTACACTTGAGTGAGGAGGGAAAGAAAGTGTTGAAACAGAGGATGGAGGAGTACATAGAGGAAGTTGGGAATTTAAACTAGGAGTGGGGGGTGGCAGTTGGGGAAGATATATGCAGAGACCACAGGTTGGGAAATCATATGAGCTTACCCCCCATAACAGTGACAAAGGACAAATGGCAAGTACTGTTGGTGATGCTAGGAAAGGAGGGCAGGATGGGGGAAGGGTGGAAGGTGGTTACCCTTAATGCTAGGAGCCTTGGGAGGAAAACTGCAGAGTTACAGGTTCTCATGGCAGAGGGAGAGTGGACATTGCAGCCATCACGGAAACATGGGCCACCCAATACAATGACTGAACCTGTCTGTACCAGGGTACAGGTTATTTCGTAGGGACAGGGTGATTGGGAAAGGGGTGGCACTATATGTGAAGGAAGGACTGAAGTGTGTAAGGGAGGAAGGGGAGGAAGGTAGTATGGAGTCACTTTGGATGCAAATCCAGGATTCCAAGAATAGGATTCTTAGAATGGGAGTGGTGTACAGGCCACCATCTCAGACGGAGGAGTTAGACAGGGAACTAGTGGGACAGATCAGAAGGACCTGCAAAAAGGGTAGTGTGGTGATTGTGGGGGACTTCAACATGCCAGGAGTGGACTGGAGCACCCCAACAACCAGGAACAGAAGAGAACAGGTACTGCTGGATGCCTTCCAGGACAGCTTCCTGCTGCAAACGGTCAGTGAACCAACCAGGTTAGGGAATACCCTTGACCTTGTGCTGGCAAATGGGGACTTTGTGAGAGAACTTATAGTGGAGGAACCACTGTCAGGGAGTGACCACCACTCAGTATGGCTCACATTGGATATGGGCAAGGAAGGAGTGGAATCTGGCACAATAGTGCTGGACTTCAGGAGGGCTGACTTTGGGAGGATGGGGGAAGTGGTAAAAGGGTACCTGGCCAGAATTCAATCTAGTATGGACACTAACCAGAGGTGGGAGCTCATAAAGCTGGGGATAGTGGAGGCAACCAAAACCTGCTGCAAAGCCCAGAGCAAGAAGGCTAGGGCTAAGAAACTGATCTGGTTGAGCAAGGAGGTCATGGAAAAGGTAAGGAGGAAAACAGCTACCTTTAGGAAGTACAAGAAAACAGGGAGGGGGGAGGACAGGGAGGAGTACTTGATAGAATCAAAGGAGGTGACAAGGGCAGTAAGGGGAGCCAAAGCATCTACGGAACTCAGGCTGGCACAAGGCATTAAGAAGGGGGAGAAGGACTTCTTTAAGTACATCAGGGAGAAAAGAAGCTGTAAGGACCACATAGTAAGGATTAGGAAGGAGGGGATTGGTGGAAGCAGGGTGCGATAAGGCGGAAGCACTAAATGAGTACTTCTGCTCAGTATTTGCTAAAGAGAAGAGGGGATGACACCCAAGGTGGGAGAAATGGCAGAAGCAGGGTGGGAAGTGGTGACAGATGGGGAAATCATGGAGAGCAGAGTTCGAGAGGGTTTGAAGGCACTGAGGGTGGACAAGGCGCCAGGCCCAGATGGCATCCACCCCAGGGTACTGAAGGAGCTGTCAGAGGTCCTTGCAGGACCTTTGGCAGACCTATTTAATGCCTCACTACATTCGGGGTGTGTACCTCAGGACTGGAGGATGGCTCATGTGGTGCCTCTCCACAAGAGTGGCCCCAAGGATGAACCGGGAAACTACAGACCAGTGAGCCTCACATCCATCGTGGGTAAGCTAATGGAGACCATCCTGAAGGAGAGGCTGGTGGTCCTCCAGAGGCCAAAGGACTACAGGACAGCAGACAGCATGGCTTCATATGGCAGATCCTGCCAAACCAACCTGGTCGAGTTCTATGACTGGGTAACTAGGCAACTGGACAGGGACCATGCAGTCGATGTCCTGTATCTAGACTCAGTAAGGCATTCAACTCAGTGCCACATGGAAGGCTGGGAAGGAAGTTAGTAGGCACAGGGGCGGTGCAAAGCTGGTGAGATGGGTAGGAAACTGGCTGCAGGGAATGCAACAGAGGGTGGTGGTGGGTGGGGAGCTCTCACACCCAAGGGCAGTGACGAGTGGTGTTCCACAGGGCTCGGTGTTGGGACCAGTGTTGTTTGGGATATTCATTGCAGACATATCATGGGACATCAAGAGCAAGATCAGTCTGTTTGCTGATGATACCAAGGTAGGCGCGGTGGTGGATGACCTAGGGGATGGCAGGGTTGCAGGATGATCTGGCAAAGCTTGAAACCTTGTCAGATACCTGGCAACTGGGCTTTAATGCCAAAAAGTGCAAGGTGCTGCATTTTGGGATGAAGAACCCAAGGAGGAGTTACCAGCTAGGGGGAGTGCAGCTAGCCCAGACAGAGGAGGAGAAGGATCTGGGTGTGCTCATTACAGGGTCAATGAACAACTGTAGGAATGCAGCTGCAAAGGCCAACAAAATGCTGGGTTGTATTGCAAGGGGTATATCCTCGAGGAGGGAGGAGGTGATTCTGCCACTGTATAGGTCATTAGTTAGACCACACCTGGAGTACTGCGTGCAGTACTGGTGTCCGTATCCGAAGAGGGACATTAAGTTACTGGAGGGGGTGCAGCGCAGAGTGACAAAGATGATCAAGGGGCTGGGGACTTATCATACGAGAGGAGGTTGAAGGAGTTGAACATGTACTCACTGGAGGAGAGGAGAGACAGGGTGACATGATTGAAACCTTTAAATACATGAAAGGAATAAACAAGACAAGTACAGAGGGCTGTTCAAAGTAAGGGAGGGAGGGACACCAGGGGCCACGATATGAGACTGGAGCGAGGAAGGTTCAGGAGGGAGATGAGGAGACACTTTTTTACAGAGAGGGTGGTGGTTGGGTGGAATGCGTTACCTCCTGAAGTGGTATGCAGTAGAACAGTGGACTGCTTCAAATGAGGATGGGACAGGACAAGGGGGAGGGTTAATGAAGGGGAAGGGTGGAAGGGAGGGGCAGCTGCAGGATAAGGGGTGCTAGCTGCACATTCAAGCAGACTTGATAGACCTCTAGGCCTTTATCTGCTGGCAAATTTCGTATGTTCGTATGTTCGTAGGAGAAGTAAGTGTGATATTATTAAGGACAAGATGATCATTGCAAAGTACAAGGTCCAGGACCCTGTCCTTCCTAGCAGGTGTTAAAATATTTTGTGTAAGCTGAAGTTGGCCACACATTGACAGCAGCTTATTTCCTTTGACAGTTAGCTATATTATTATTCCAATTAGTGTCCCCTATATTAAAGTCACCCATTATTAGGATATCACCCATATCACCTGCCTATTCAAGTTCCATCAGGATTGCATAAAATGTTTCTGATAGGGAATTTGGGGGACGATAACATGTTCCTAAAATAAGAGGTTCAGAGGATTTGAATAAAAATTTGACTCATAAGGTCTCTGTGTCGATGCTATGAGTTTTAACTTTATCACTTAAGTCAGTAATATTTATGCTGCTATTGATAAACAGTGCTACTCCTCCACATGTCCTAGATTGACAATTTTAATTTATACACATTGTAGCCTGGTAAGGTAAAATCCCAAGAAGTTTTACTTTCCCTCCATGTTTCAGTGATAGATATGATATTAATATGTGCTTGACAAATCCTCAGTTTCAATTCATCTATTTTATTATTAAGGCTTCCTGTGTTAAAGTATATAAAGTTTAAATGATTACTCACAAAATGATTGTTAAGCCCTTTTACAGTATTTAGAGGAGTTTAAAGACACCGCCTCTCCCCTTGTTTACTTAGTTTGAATGATTCATGATCGTTTTCATAATGTGTTTGCCTAAAAGAGTGCTGCCCCTTCTGCTTAAATGCAGCCTGTCCCAGCAACAAAGCTCGAATCTGTCTACATAATCTTCCCAATGGGTAATACAGGTTAAGTCTTGCTTCAGGCACCATTTTCTGAGCCACTCAGTAACGGTTTTGATCTTGTGAGGATGATATTCAGAGGCTCTAGAGATCCAAAGAATTTCAGAGAAGGCGATGTCACATCCTAAATCCACTAACTTATTAGTCAGTGTGACATAATCTTGCTTAATTTCATAAATGGAATCATGAAAGATATTATTGGCACCGGTATGTATAACTACTAAGAGTCTTCCCCACTGTCATGCAAAATATCACTAACCTTAGACGTAATGTCTGATATTTTAGCTTCTCTAAATGTTGAGCAATTCCTGCTAGATTTGTTTGAATTGCAGATGGTCCTATCAAGATGTTTTATAATGGAGTCCCCTAGGATGAAAACTTGTCTGGGTCTGGTAGTGGTTGAATATGCAAGACCCATGACAACCTCCATATCAATGTGGGTATTAGGGGTTACAGGTTCTGAGTTAAGCTGAATGATCACATGTGGTGTCAAGTTATTAGGTGGTGACTGGTCTCAGGTGGATTCAATTATCACAGGGCTCCTCATATGACTGTTGGTGCAGGTCCTGCACCAGCTTTGTTGCCCTTATTTGAACTGCCTCTACCCAGTCTATGTCCTCACGGAGATGCAGGCCCCAGAACTGGGCACAGTATTCCAAATGAGGCCTTACTAATGATCTGTGCAGTGGCATCACCACCTCCTCTCTTCTACTGGTGATACCTCTCACTATGCACCCCAGTATCCTACTGGCTCTCCCCACAGCCTTGGCACATTGTTCCACTTTCAGGTCATCCGATATGATTACCCTAAATGCCTTTCCTATTTGGTGACCATCAGTACCCCCCCCCATCATGTAATCCTCCCCAGGGTTCTTACATCGGTTCATTTCAGTACCACGTGGCTCCTGTTCCATAGTACATAGCTAACGTCACTTGTAGGTCCCACTTCACCAGTGAAGTTATCATATTTGCAATTCACAGTTATTCCTATACTGCGAATTGGAACTTTACAAGGTGGTTTAACTTTGTGAATTGCAGGGAGTTTGTGAATTAATTCACAAAGCTAAGTTTTCCAACTTTCTAGAATGCTTGGAAAGGGATTTTAGAATGTTGGCAGCAGAAGAGTGGCTGTGTCCATGTGGAGCTCCCATAGCTAAGTGAAAACTTTCCATATTTTTTTCTAATTTTAAACATTTTTCTTGTGTACAGTTGGTGGATTGAGAGGAAGGGAACTGTTGCCTATAGAAAGGTGTGAGATTTCTCAGTTTGATGTTGGTAGGGAGCAGGATTGTCACCACATTTGTTCTTTGGTAAATCACTTCTAGTGTAAATGAAATTTTTACATTTGCTTGCGTGCGAAATGCAAAGCGAACATCTTGCTATGAGAACGGCATTTCAGAGGTGTCACTGTCGGGCTTATTGCAGCTCAAGCTAAAGTAGGCTGGACAGTGACAGCCCAATGCTCAGCAATGCTGATAATGATGCTGTTCCCTGCTAACCGGTTGGAAACTTCTAGTGATTGAAAGGAGAAAGCCACTCCAATACTTCAGCTTCATCCTTTCATTTCCGAGACTCTGCCCAGCAACCAGCTGAGCGGCAGCATGATTAGCCTACTCCTTGTTTTGTTTTGTGATTACTAACACTGTCTTCCACCAAAGCTGCCAGCTTTCAAGAAGCATTCCTCACTCTCCAGCATGCATGGTTGCATGCTTTTTTTTAAATGGGGAGGGTATCATCCCTTCATCGGTATAGTAGCAGGCAGTCGTGCCCTTGCCCCCCCCCCATGTGGACTCCCACCACTATTATCTCCTTGTTGTCAGCTAGGAAAGACAGTGAGTGTCACAACCACCTCCTCCAACCCCCTTTGAAAATGGTACAGCTGTTTACTGTGTGCAAGATAAATATTGGTTTGTGTTCACTGCTCCTTTCCTGTTGATTTGTAGGTTTTTCTTAAGTGAGGCTTATTTACACCATCCCCCTGATCCTGTAAATGTGATTCACAAGCAATCCTTCTCCTCCTAACCCCCCTGCATAAGGTGCTAAGTGAAATTGTAGGGAAAAATATACACTTTAATAACCGTGCCATTTGCAAAGACTGCTGTAGTGTAATTTAAAAATCATAATGATAAATGTGCCTTTCAGTCTTAACCAGCCTCCCAAGGATGACAGTATTTGGTTCAGCATCTATGTTATTTGGGGCTTGACAGACAAAACAACTTGCTGCAAATTCAGTTCTTCCAGTTCCCATCACTTCCCATACTGCTCAGGGTGATGGTTTGAAAAACAATATTTAGCCTTTCAAGAGACATATACCTCTACTTCAGAGCAAGTCTAGTTCCGGTTTCTATGCTCTTCATCTTACTTCTTATGGATCACTGTTCTGTCACTTTCTTACCATCTTGACTTTTCCTGTTGAAATTGTAGGGAAATTTCCCAGACTGTTCTGAATGATGGTTTAAAATAACATTAGAAAATGGGCTTTTTATTTCCTGGCATCTAATTGGTTGGTACCCTTACAATAGAGGCCCAGGAAATAAAAAGTACTATCCCAAGGGCCCCTTCACACAATCAAGTATTCCTGAGCCCACCCTGCTTGCTCAGTGGCCAAAAGCACCACACTGAATTTGAAACTGACGTCATTTTTTTCTCTCACTTAGAGAGAGATACTGTTCTGCCATCACTCCCTAAATTATTGCCAGCTGACAGACAAACCGTACACCAACCTCAACTGGGCTCACTTGTCAGCACACTAACCAAATAAAAAAAACGTAGCCACAAAAAAAAGCAAGCCATCACTGCTATCACCTTCACATAAGCGTGGTCAGCAGCATGTTTTTCAGAAGCACAGTCTGTGCCTTCCATAGCTGTAATCACACAACTACTACTGGAAACAGGCATGTTATGGACTGGCTCAGTGCCCCAGCTCGCTAGTAGACGTTCTCCACACAAATCAAAAATTAATCCCTACATACTGAAGTTGCACACACTCTGCCACTTTTGTCACAATTCTACCACACAAATATTAAAAAGAAGTTTTTCTTTTTAAATTACTAGTGCTAGCACGCCATGTGCTCAGTCCTACTCCTCCTAAACAGTACTTCTGTCAACTGCCTCAACTCGCCCCAGGTTCGCTCCCGCTGCAGTAAAGAATTTAGAGATTTTTTTTTTTTTTTATTAACACAATTCTAGTTCTGCTTACTACTGCAATGGAATTACCTGCGTCTCATGTCCATTTCCCCGAGCACCCATTTGCGCTGCTACACTCAACAGTCAGCACTGTACTGTCACAAAACAAAGAAAAGTAGAACTGTGCTGGAAGTCAGGGGGGTTTCACAAAGGTACCTCCTCAAAAAAAATGGGGAACACAACTGAACTGAGTTTGGCGATAGGGGGTATGTTTCAACAACCAAGGAGGGACATTCAGCACATGGCAATAGAAAGGATAAAACAAGTGAGAAATGCTGCTCTGCCCTCTAGTGGTAAGCACTGGTAAGTATACCAGTAGAGGGACTACTTTACTAGCAAAGCAATTATAATTTAACTTTTAGTAATTTTATTTACTATTTTTTTATTTCTTAAATATTACAAAAAAATCTTTACATATAGCCTATTTTCTAAGTGCAATAATACCCTTCAGGGTGAGCGGTATGGGCAATACCAGACATTCCAGGGGCTATAATGCCCTTTGCCTGTGGCATCGGGCTATAACGCCCCTGGGTGGTCTGGTATTGCCCAATACCACCCACCCTGTTGGGTATTATTGCTTTCGTATTAAGCCCTTCAAGAGACATACACCTCTAATGCAAAGCAAGTCCAGTTCCAGTTCCTGTGCTCCTCATCTCACTTCTCATGGTCACTCTCCTGTCACTCACCTACCACCTAGACCATTCCTGGTGAAATTGTAGTGAAATATAGGGAAATGATAGGTACTTAGTAAACATAATAGGGATTGACATGTTTTCATACTGAATAGGTGAGAAAGCTCATTTCGTAGGTAGTAGCAACTCTCCCAAGTATATCTGCATCAAGTAGAATCATGATTGACTATTGAAATTATGCATACTAAATAAGCTACCTGCCATATTGCTGAAGAGGGAAAAAATTATTTAAAAAATTCAGTTGTGTGATGTAGTGCATGAGGATTTGCTCACTTAGGGGTCCATGCACAAAAGCCTAAGTGCTGCATAAGGGCAGCACGTAGGCACGGCTATGTCCAAATGGCATGCAGTGGTGATCTACATACCTCAGCAGCATTCACCAAGAGCACACTGGATCCTCCAGTTGGCTGTGAGGCACTGCACTAGGGGCGTGCCTCATGCTGTGTGACATGCACTATGGTGTGGAGTGCTGACTTGGGACGGGGGACCCTGATGTAAATATTTACGTGCCCCCCCACAGATCACTGGGATCTCCCTGCACACAGCTGCACAAAAGCCTATGTGCTGCGTAAGGGCAGCATGTAGGCACACTCAGCTGTCTGGGTGGGCAGGGGGTGGCTGTTCAGGCAAACGGTCATTGTTTCAACCCAGTGGGATATGCTTCTTCCCAGAATCCCCTGCCCATTCACTCAAGGGAGCCACTATGGGACCCAGGACAGGCATCCTATTGGACGCCCACCTGCATCCTGCATTCTGGCCCTGCGCAGTCACATTCCTCAGCTGTATGGCTGTGCACCGGGGGCAGGGGCATGGTAACGCGGCTGACATTTGTGAATGCCAGCCTACACACACCTGCCTGTGGGTTTTTTTCAACTTTAATGCATATCTCAGGCATTTTTTAGAATTTTGGCACCAAATTTTCAACATGGGGTTTTTGGGACCCCTCCTCATGAATTTTTGAACTGTCATGATGTTAATCGGGCCCAAAGGGTGATTTCGCAGTCACTGCGCGAAATCACCTTTCAGGACCGATTAATGAATTGACAGTGCCAGTGTTCAGAATGTGGACTCTCAAAAAGCCTATGTTGCAAATTTGGTGAAAAAATTCCTAAAATGACCGTTTTACGAGCGCTTGCACAGTTCCTACGCACGCTCGTAAGTTCACAAATTTTTAATATTTGCACTCTGGATTTTCAACATTGCCATTTTACCACACCTCCTTATGAGCAGTACAGCTGTCATTTTTCACATGTAGCCCAAAATGTGTTTCTGCACATGTAGCGCACAATGGCGCAGTCGGTGTGCGAAATCAATGTATGGGACACATTAAGAAAATCACAGTGATAGTGTTAATGGGCAGAGGTCTTAAAATGGCTATGTTGAAAATTTGGTGAAAACATTCCCAAAAATGACCGTTTTAAGAGCGCACTATGCGCAGTTTCTACGAACGCTCGCAAGTTTGAAAATTTTTAATATTTGCACACCAGATTTTCAACATTGCCATTTTATTACACTTACTTATGAGCAGTACAGCTGCCATTTTTCACATCTCGCCAAAATGTGTTTCCGCACATGTAGCACAGAATGGTGTAGTCGGTGTGCGAAAGCAATGTTTGGGACAGATTAAAAAAATCACAGTGACACTGTTCTTGAGCAGAGGTCTTAAAATGGCTATGTTGAAAATTTGGTGATAAAAGTCCATAAAATGACTGTGTTACAAGTGAGCATTGTGCAGTTTCCACGCACCCTTGTAAGTTCATGAATTTGTAATATTTTTAGTCCAGATTTTCACCAGTGGCATTTTTTCACACTTCCTTATGAACAGTACAGCTGTCATTTTTCACAACGTGGCTGAAATGTGTTTTCACACTTTCAGCACAGAAATGCGTGGTCACAAGTGGGAAACATTGTTCGGACAGATAAAGAAAATCACAGTGGCACTGTTCATGATTGGAGGTCCCAAAATGCCTGTGTTGACAAACTGCTGTAAAAATCCCCAAACTAATTACATTGGATGGTGTGCGTTGCACAGTTTCTATGCACACTCGTGACTTCACCAGTTTTTTTAATATTTTCACTGCAAATTTTCAACATTGCCATTTTTTACACCTCCCCATGAACAGTACAGCTGTCATTTTTCACATTCTGTTCAGAATGTGTTTTTGCACCTGTGGTGCTAAATGCCGTAGTCGCTGTGCAAAAGCAGCTTTTGGCTAACAAACTGGTATTGCCACTGTTCATGAGGTGGGGGTCACAGAAAAAACATGTTGAAAATTTGGAGTGAAAGTACCAACAAATGCCTGAGGTGTTAGGGTTTCTGACCATAATGCCGCACCCTGTAGAGAATGACAGGCATTGGGGTGTGACTTGGGATTCTCACCCATAATGCTCATACCATTCCACACCCTGCAGCCAGTGAGAGGCATCGAGGTATGCCTTGGACTCTTTGGCCCCAAAGTTCACCCATTCTCCTATACCACACGCATCTCACCATATTTTCTGATGGAATGGGGTGTGCATAAGGGCCAAAGACCCCAAGGCACACCGTGACACTTGTTGGTGTCTGCAGGGTAGGGTGTAGTGAAATGGCGTGGCCGTTATGCCTGATGACCCAAAGGCACACCCCAATGCCTGTCAGTCTCTGCAGGGTGGTGGTGGGGTTGGCTTCAGTTCAATACTACTTCACTGCCATTCTTATTATGCAGCTCTGTAACTCCTACACTACCAATGCCAATGCCAGCAAGCAAACATTCGGCATTGACAAATGCTTGTTCTTTTATGCCACAGTCAGAGTAAGTGCACTTGAAAGGTTTGTTTTTCTATAGCCAATAAAATGCTTAACTGAGTCACCGGGACTTTGTACTGTTATCCTACCCCAGCATAATGTTGCTCAGGAGCACACAAGTGCATAATTCAGACATTGTGCTCAAAGTTACTTCTTTTATTTAGGGTAGGCTGGAGGGAGGTAACCTGTTGGAGGTCTCAGTGAAGGTGCAAGCCTTGTCCCAGTCCTAGACTATGTGGGGAACTCAGCAGCAGAACTGCAAAATAGGGAGCCTTCTATGCTGTTAAGATGCACAACCATATGGGTGGCGCAGTCACCCCTGCTGAATGCACAGCTCCCATGCCATTCCTCCAGAATGCCAGGACTGGACCTTGCCACTATGGTATGGGACCACACAAATGACTTCTGGTAAGCAACTGGGAGAAATTCAGATAAAGACTAGCCAAGCTCATTGTGTTAGAAACTCCACAATCTGGAGCCTCTCGCCTGCATGTCCCCATTGAGTCACTGGTAGTTCTTTTATGCCACGGTCAGAGTAAGTGCACTTGGAAGGATCTCTTTCTACAGCCAGTAAAACCCTTAATTAAATCAGTGGGATTTTGCAATACCATCCTACCTCAGCATGATCCTCGTTCTGATCTAGTTCTACTTTATTCCATCATATTGTGGCCAGCAGTCATAAAGAGAACATTTGCAAGCCAGTTGCTCATGTAAATGTTGAAACACCTTTGCCTTGGCATCACATGGCTGCAGGAGCGGAGCCTCTGGAGCCATAAACAGAATTTAGAACTCATGTATACTCTGGTGATATCCCTAGAAATTCTGTGCTGACAGTTTACTTGCCCCAGAAAAAGATTTTCCAAAGCAAAGAAAATTAGTGTGCCTATACTTTGGAAATCTGATCCCAGGGATTTGCCATTTGAAATGTATTTGCTCAGGTAAGCCTAGCTGGGAAACAACATCTCTTTTAGAATGCAATCCTGATTTTTCTAGTTTTACACTTGAAGGGAATCGAGCACAGAAAAGTCAAATGACATGCTCAAGGTCATGGAGCCAGTGTAGCCTACAGGGTAAGAGCAGCGGACCGTGAGACCCAGCTGACCAAAGCTTGCAGCTTATAACCACCTTTAAATATCCTTAACCTCCCTGTGTTCCCAGAACATTCCAGAAAACAAGCTCAGTGTGCCTTTCATAGGCCAATTCTAAAATAAAATAGGAAAATAAGGAAGGCAGCGAGGATTCGAACATTGGCCCTTCTGAAAAGATTTGTTCTGCAGTCATTCTGCCAGTGGGGTGAGTGGATATGGTAAGTTTTACTAATAAAGCCTTTTAAGCTACAAAACAAAGGTATGGTTAATTTTTTCCACATTAGTGCTTGTTAGCCCCTTTTTTGTTTCCTCTGTAGCACTTCAGCTTTTAGTGGGCTCCAAGCGTGGACTCCATAGCCACCTTTACATAATATTGGCACGAGATCAAGGAAGCTCCAGAGGAAGGAAGGAAGGAAGGAAGGAAGGAAGGAAGGAAGGAAGGAAGGAAGGGAGATTAAACACAGGAGGTTAAGGAATTTGCTCTACCTCACAAAGTAAGTGAAAGTAAAGTAGGTGTGATCACCGGCTTGTTCTCTCAAAACCGGGGCACTCTGGTTCATCTGGACCTCAGATCCCTGCATCTTCATGCCTGGCTCCTGAGGACATAGCCATGGCTTGGTTCGGTGTGTCACTCAAGGTGGCTGATGTCCTGGTTGCAGCTAGGAAGCCCTCCACTGGGACCACTTATTCTATGAAGTGGAACCGCTTTGCACTGTGGGCTGCTTTACATCAGCTGGATCCCTTCACTTGACCAGTGAACCAGATTCTGGAGGACTTGCTGTCCCTTTCAGACTCCAGCCTGAAGTACTCCTCTCTTAAGGTGCACATGTCTGCCATCTCTGCCTTCCATGTGACTGTTACTGGCCATGCAGTGGCACAACTGGAGGTGTCCCATACATTTCTGAGAGGCACTCTTCACCTGAATCCTCCTATCTGCAGACAAGTCCCACCTTGGGACTTGAATTTTGTGTTGGGTCTCCATGTTCATAGATCAAACTACACTGCCTCCCTCCCATGATAGCGCATGTTTTTTGTATTTACCTTCTCTCCATTATTTCAAGAGCTTTCCATGAAAACTGGACCATTGTCCATAAACATTCACCTGTTTTAACATACTGTATAGCAGATTTTATTAGCTTTTCATTTATATTAGCTATATTAGCTGAAAGCAAAGAACCTCTAATATAAACAGACAGCTAGAATAATTTGCTATGCTAACTGTACTCCAGCAGTAAGCACTGAGCGCTAATTATATCAGGTGCCAATATGTACAAACGGAGTTGTCACGTTAAATATATCAGGTGCTAATATTAACTGCTATACAGCATGTCAGCATTCTTCCAACAATAGAGTATACTGTAAACATTGTATATTCAAAGCAGTTGTGCAGTGAAATTGGGCAAGAAATTTGACCCTGCCTTGTTTCACTGTAAAAGATTTCAGGCATCTTTCAGTTTTAATTGGTGGTAAAATTGTCTTGTTTCATCAAAATTAGAGTACATTATAAATGTTTTAATATAGTTTTTTCTCAAGACAATAAAGATGACTTCCACATTTGGCTTAGAAACAGAATTATAGATCTAGCAAGGGTTGGATCAAGAAATATAAAAATCATGGTGCATGGCATAGGAGGTACCTAGAAAAGTAGATTTGCCAGGTATTCTTGTACAGTATTTGTATTAACTGTGCTGAAACTATCGTAGCTTTTTGAAAAACAGTTTTTGTTGCACTGCTGCCTTAAAAATATTACACTTCTGACACAATTGCTGCACAGTTTACCTGCAAGGTGGCTGTGCCGGGGACGGAGACTGGCTGATTGTGCCCTTGACCTCCGTGCCTGACCAGTAGCCAATCTCCATTTCTGATTGTGCTGCCAACCCAGATGTCTAACCCACTGATTGTGTACCTGACCTCTGTGCCAGCTCCTCAATTGTGTGCCTGACCTTTGTGGATGGCCTGCTCATTGTGCTCCCAACCACCCACCTGACCCTCTGATTACACTTCCAGTCCTACTGCCTCATTCATTTATTGTGCTCTTGAATCTGAGTCTAATACCAGCTGACCTTTGCTGTGCTGGGATCAGGAACCAAGTGATGGCAGATGTTTCTAATGACCTTCCATCCTTTCCTTGGTTGTTCTATCCACTGTTGCACCACACAGTGTGTGTGTGCATGTGTGTGTACGCATGCATGCATCTGTGTGTGTGTGAGATTCAGATTTCTCACCCCAAGGTTTACAATTTTACTCTACACCATGCTAAATTAAAACCCACATTTCTCAGCCCACAGCCATACCATGTGCAACGCTCACTGTTGTTCATCACCCTTGTTGTGTCCACTCATCTTACTAATTTAGTGTACATTCCTCCTCCAGGACATTAATAAATATTTTAAAGAGTAATGGACCCAGCATTGACCCTCAGGGTACTCTACTCAGAACATCCTGCAACTCTGTGCTTCCTACCTCTCAGCTAATTTTCTCCCACATCCTATACACTGTGTGCACTCAGTACTGTGCTACTTTTTCCATGACTTTATCATGTACACTGTCCAAGGCCTCGCTGGAGTCCAATAGGGACCAGACATCAGATGTAGTCTATCTACTTCCTTAATTATCCCCTCTGGGAAGGCAATCAGGTTGGTGTGCCAAGACCTACCTTTTGTATAACCATGTTGTATGCTACATGTAACCCCACTCCCCCTTTGGCAACAAACAGGACAGTATTACCCCTGGCATTAGGGCAACATCTGGCTTGCTATCTAAAAGGTTGGGTACCAAATAACATTTCTATTTTATTGAGTCCCAGGGGATGGTACCTTGGCAATGGTGGATATAGAACTGTTTGAGGGGGCCCAGAAAGGCACACAGGTCACACACAGATGAAATGTCCACATAGGGCATAGATACAGTATGCAGTATGGCTTTATTTCTGATGAGATGTCAGTCAGAACTTGGTGGTGCCATAAGGGCTTTTGCAGATGCAGAGCAAATGTACACATAAATCCATAGGCTGTATAAAACTGCTACCAGTACAAACATTTCGAACATCCATCCCCTCTTCTGGGCAATGGACTGGGCACCAGAGTCCCCAACATTTTAGCACAGCAGGATCACACCAAATTTCCAAGACACACAGTAGGCAATTAGGATCCCACTAAATTTCAAAGGCACACAGTAGACAATTAGGATCCCACAAAATTTCAGAACACACTGTAGGCAATTAGATTCCACATAAAAGGAAAATTACCCCATGGGCATATGGTCTCGAACAGGAGGGAAGGCAACACCTAACTCCCCAATTAACTTCCAGGGGAGGGTAGCACCTAACCCCCCAAATAAATCAGTAAACAGAAAGCCCCTCTGAAATTGGATCAGCACTCTCTAGCTCAGCTCCAAGCACAGGCCAGCCATGTCTGCACTCACTACAGGATCAAAGAACTTGAAGGCACTAAATAGCTTTAAGCAATCCCATGTCAGATCTGAGAAAACACTTTACATTTCAGAGCTCTGAGGATCCAGCTCCACTGAAGCTACACAGCAACAATTGAAGACAACACTATCCTCAGACTATCAGGTGCCCCTAAACTGAAGGGCTAATCTGCTTTCAGTGCTAAAGTGACAAATTTCACACACATAGCATCTCCATGACTGGAGGGGTTGGATAGAACCAAACAGTTGTGGGCAGCACTTGTGATTTAGATCTTTACAGATCTGGGGATTGGCCCAACAGCTACTAACTGTTACCAGTCCCAAAAGCAACTTCTGAAGGATTCATCCCCTCAGGGCATCACAGGAGACATAGAAACATAGACAATGATGTCAGAAAAAGACCAGAGGTATATCAAGTCTGCCCAAGCTCCCTATAATCCCTGGAACCTACTGTTGCTCCAGGGTACTAGCCCTCCCCATCCTCTCTCTATTCTCCTCCTTGGTCCTGTTGCCCTCAGTTATCACTATTCCCTTCATTATGTCCCAGCCCTGCTTGAATCCCCTGACTGTTTTTGCACCCACCATCTTGGCTGACAGACTGTTCCAAAGTTCCACCACCCTTTCCGTAAAGCAGTACTTCCTCACATCCCTTCTGAACCTACCTCCTGTTGATTTCCATTCACGTCCATGTGACCAGGGATTGGTATTCAGGGTAAGTAGTTCTCTACAGTTCACTTTGTTAATTCCTTTAAGGAACTTGAAGGTCTCTATCATATCTCCCCTCTCCCTTCTGGTCTCCAGTGAGTACATATTTAGTGCCTTGAGGCGCTCCTCATAGGATCTGCCCTGCTGGCCCTGAATAATTTTTGTTACTCTGTGCTGTACTTTCTCCAATTTTTCTTTATCCTTTCTGAGGTGAGGACTTGTGAACTGGGTGCAATAGTTTAGGTGAAGCCTCACCATGGATTTTTACAGGGGAAGTACTACCTCCTTTCTTCTGCTATCAGTACTCCTCCCGATACATCTCAACATCCTGTTAGCCTTGGTATAGGCCTTGTTGCACTGGCTCGCTTGTTTAAATGAGTTGCTAATGATAACTTCAGATCCCGTTCCTCATCTGTAGTGCTAAGTCTCTCTCTCCTCCCATCCAGTACTCTGTCTTGGGGTTCTTTTTCCCTAGGTGCATTATATTGCACATTCTGGCATTGAATTTTAACTGTCAGACCTTTAACCACCCCTCTAGCTTTTGTAGGTCTCTCTGCATTTCTTTTATTCCCTTATCACTATCCACCCTTCCACATAGTTTTGTGTCATCTGCAAAGAGACACAACCTGCACTGGATTCCTTCTCCAGTGTCACTATGGAACATGTTGAAGAGAATCGGACCCAGGACCAATCCCTGTAAAACCCTGTTTATAACCTCCCTCTCTTCTGATTTAACCCCATTGACCAGCACCCTCTGCTGCCTCCCCTCTAGCCAGTTACCAACCCTGTTCACTGTGGGTTTAGCTGCACCCAGGTATTCCATCTTCTTGAGCAGTCGTTTATTAGGTATCAAGTCAAAAGCCTTGCTGAAGTCAAAGTAGAGCAGATCCACAGCATGGCTCCTGTCTAATTCCTTTGCCACCCACTCAAAGAAAACTATCAGGTTAGTCTGACAAGAAGAGACAGTAGAGACCATGACCTGGCTTACAGATCATTCTGCTCACAAACTAGGATGAGAAAAGAAAAAAGAGGGAGACTCCCCTCTGGCACTTGGTCTGCTCACAGCAGAGCACTGACCAACTCACTCAAACTCCAAAGTCTGTCTGACTACTGAGTCAAATTTCACTGCAGCACAGTAGCTGGGGGTTATGCTGCTGCGAGAGTTTTAATATTCCATTTCAGCTCCCTCTGCCCAGCAGAGCTGACCAGATGGATTTTAAAGGAGCCCTACAAGGATTTTACCCTTGTGCTGCCCAAATCCTACCTAAACTACATTACAAGGGGTCCTAGAATCCCCAGGGGAGCCTGGGTATTACATACAGAACAGGCCATTCTCTTCCGTGAACTGAAACACCACATATTTTATGTTTGACTCAAACACCTTCTCAAGCAAAACATCTTCATTTCCCAATCATGAGAATTTCACTATTATAGTTCTTGTTACTAATTTGTTAATTTTAGCCTCTGTCCTATCTATGTTCAGCAACTACACAGCAAATACTGTACAAGCAAGCAAACATTCGGCACTGACAAATGCTTGTTATAATTTAGCAGTTTTCTGCGTGCCTTTTGTGAGGTTGCCTTTGTGACCAGGATTGGAGGGCTTGTTGCTCTGGTGGTTTCTTAATTATTTGGTACAGTTATTTTGCTTGTCACTGTTTGGATTTTATGGGCTTCTTATTTCTTGTTGTTTTAAGAAAAGCATTTTGAAAGAACTTTTTAGCCAGAATCTGTTGATAAGAATCAACTTTCCTGGCTTAGAAAATGGGCTTTTTATTTCCTGGCATCTGATTGGCTAGTACCCTAGCCAGGGGGGTACATTAACTTTCAATAGATGCCGAGGAAATAAAAGGTGCCAGCTCAAATGCCCCTTAACCCCTACAAGTATCTTTGTGCACATCCTGCTTGATGATTGGCCAAAACCACACAGCTGAATTTCAAAAAAACGCCATTTTTTCCCCTCCCTTAATAAAAAATACTGCTCCCCAACACTCAGTGCCAACTCTTAAATCACACATAATCCCTTATTACTTTTTTCTGTCTTTCTTTAACCTTGCCCCCTTCAAACTGAAGCTACGCATTAAAGCAGCGATCTATAATGCCTCGTACTGCCCTGTTAGCCGACAACGCGACGTTGAGAGCAGCAGTCTCCCCAACCAACTCACGAGACAACCACCTTAGCGGGTCAACGGACAGCGCTACCGATCTCCACCAACAAGTTTTCCTTCTCACAAGCCTCACATGTTAAAAAAAATAAGCGAAAGTTGCACCTTGCTTCTGATGTTCACCTCCTCGTTCAGTGAACATGCCCACATACGTAGCTCATTGCTGTCGTTGACCAATTTAAGTTATGGCCCCTCTGGTTCCGGCAGGCAGGCTCACTTGCTCTTCTGGACAAAGCCGATGCTCCTCGTCACACTCCGGTCCTCATGGAAGGCAGCGGGGATCGGGAACTCATAAAAAAAATTTACAAGTTACAGCAGGCACGAGTACCGGAAACTGAACAACTGGCACCTGTTCATGCTCACACTCCCAACTACCTTACTTAAACTGCCTCAAAAAAAAAAAAAAAAAACTGCGGAGTTAAGCATTTTGAAATACTGTACTGAACAGTGGTGTGTGTGTGTGTGGGGGTGGGGATAATTACAACAGAATAGCTGGGAGGGTGCAACTGCAGATGGAACAGCACAAAAACAAAGGACTATTTTACCACAAAAATAGTTTTCTACTGTTTCTATCCAATTTCAAAATAATATCCTCTTTTAGAAAATGGGCTTCTTACTTGCTGGCATCTGATTGGTCAGTACCCTCAAGATAGGGGTACATTAAGTTTCAATAGATGACCAGCAAGTAAGAAGTACCAGTCAGCTGACCACTGTACTTGCCCATATCCTGCAGCCCAGCTGACCACTTCAATCAAGCACATCACAGTAGTAAACGTCTGTTTTTAAAAATAAGTATGTCAGACCACATATCAACAAACTTCACCTGATAAATATCTTAAAGCGCCACAATATACTTACAGAAGATGAGCAGCCACCACAGCAAATGAAAAGAAGTCGTCCTGTAAAAAAACAAATAGAAAAAACACAAGTAAGTGAACGCTTTCTTTCAATCAGCGATCTACAGCTAGACAAAATAGAAAGAGAAAGACAAGAAGAAAACACTGTAAAAAACACAAAATGGGCAGTCTCCGTTCTTGAGCAGTGGCTAACTCACAACGAAATAACAATTTCCTGGCAAAGCATAACCTTTGAAAATCTAAATGATCTGCTGAGACGTTTCTACGCGGAGGTGCGAACAACCAGCGGGACACAGTATTCAGTAGCTGGCTACTGCGCTTTGCGCGCGGGCATCAACCGCCACCTCGCCAGCACAGATGTCCGTAGCCTATACATAATCGAAACCCAGCTTTCACCTCTTCTAACAACGTCCTATCAGCACTCCTAAACGTCTCTGAAAGTCCCAAAAGACCAAGCAAGCCATCATCCAGCAATAAACCAAAGGATCTTGAAAACTAAGACTCAGTTCCACACTAAATCCGATACGCGCACCTGGCTTAGTCCGTAAAGTTTGGTTTGACATACAGCTCACATGGCCAGGCGCGGTCGGAGGGCACCGAGCTAAAAAGAAAGTTTTGAAATAGCAAGACGAAAGTGGGCATAAATATATTACACTTCACTTACAACCCAGATACAAAAATCACAAAGATCCACGGAGGTGAACAAAGAAAACACACGAGGTCACATCTCAGAGCAACTAAACGACCGCTCTGCCTCCTTAACTCCTTTATTAAATATATAAAAAATGCCCACCAACTTGCAGCTTTCACCTATCAAAAAAATTGCCACAAGAAATCCTAGATCATCACAAATACTGGTACACCACGGAACCCATGGGCAAAAATGTACTTGGGCTCCCTGCTACGACTAAGCAAAGAAGCTGATTTATCAATCACTACACAAATCCACAGTTTTCGGGCTACTTCAGTGCAGCTACTATATAGAGCAGGACTTACGGACAAAGAGATAATCGAGTCACAGGCCACCGCTCCCAACAAAGTTTGACTTCATACTGGGCCCCTCAACTGCAGACAGAAAGACATGGAGCTCCATACTTGCAGGCAAAGAAAGTCAACAACGAAAACCTCAGCTAAGACAGCACAGCAGAACACAGATAATGAGAACCACAACATCTGTAAAACAAGCCTGCCACCTACTTATGTCACAAACTGCAACAAAACATTTTTCAGCCTACTAATTGCACATTTAATTTACCAATTAATTTCATTACTTACCAGAAATGAAAGAAATGAAAGAAATGAAATGTTACCCTGAACAACAGTCACAGAGATTGTAAACAAATGTAACAGTATTACATGTTTTACACTATTTAAATATATTAAAATGAAATTGTATCCTAAAAATGTTAAAAATGTTTAAATATTTAACACTGTTTTAAACTATTAAATTTTAATTATTTAAATACATTTAAATGTTTAACAGTCTTATTTAAACATATAAAAACGGACTATTTTTCTCAAATTTCAAAAAAAGTTAAAATAAAACTTCATTTATTCACAACCAAATTAATACTCTTGTGTCTTTATTTTTCAACAGTTAGCCCATTTTCTAAGCATAATAATAATGCCCTCAAGGTGGGCGGTATAGGCAATACCGGACCCCGGCCAAGGAGCTATAAGGCCCTCCGCCTCGCAGCGTCAGGCCTCATTATGCCCTGGCCGGTCCGTATTGCCCATACACACTTCCACCCTGTCGGGCATTATTGCTTACCTAGTGTACTGGTTCTACTAGAACATCTGAAGCAGCAGCCCACTGGTTCTAGAATATTGAGTTTTGCTCTTAACATTTGGATTATAGTAAGATTTAGTGCTAGAGAATGCAGACAGAGTGTGCACTGAGAATGTGGC
The DNA here is from genome assembly GCA_016271365.2 of Neoceratodus forsteri. Taxonomy (NCBI): domain Eukaryota; kingdom Metazoa; phylum Chordata; order Ceratodontiformes; family Ceratodontidae; genus Neoceratodus; species Neoceratodus forsteri. The sequence goes on along the minus strand of CM057456.1, from coordinate 156,624,905 downwards.
GATTCTATAAACAAAATCAAGTATTGCAAGTCACACAGTTTAGAGCACTCACCACCCCATAAGAGGGACTCAGAGATCAAAGTGTTTCTCAGCAAAATATTTATTATGACATCACAAACAGACACATGTCTTTGCCTGACATGTTTCGGACTTACTCTTCCTTTATCAAAGGCTAGATTTAGTGCTGTGCGGAAAAACTCTTCCGCCAGCGGAATTTGTGTCAAAGTCAGACTCTTGCTTCTCTGCAAGTTCAGAAATCATTTTGGAAACTTTTGCAGAAATTTGGACTTAACACAGCAGGATAAATGTATTAACTGTGGATTTATGTATTAAACTGTTGAAGAAAAATCTGCACAACAGATTCACTGTCAGAGGTCTGTTCTGCGGAAATTCTTTCAGCAGTTTAAAATGTGAATCCGCAATTCATACATTCACTCCACAGTTCAGTCAGTCACAGAACTGCAGAATGAATGTGTGAATTATGTATCACCTTCACCAGCTCCATACTAATGTAATGTTTCCCTCCCTGTTGTCTAATGGCACCCCCACCCTCTGATCACTGGCCCACTACCAAATACATTTTTCCTTGGTGTCTAGTGACACCCCATCCCCCGATCGCTGTCCCTTTATCAAATAAATGTTTCCCTGGTGTCTAGTGGCACCCCCCACCATCTGATCACTGTCCCCCTATCATTAAATGTTTCCCTGTTGTCTGGTGGTACTTCCACCCTCCAACTGCCATCCCCCTATCATTAAATGTTTCCATGGTGACTAGTGGCACCCTGTACCCACCAGTCACTGTCCCCTATCATTAAACATTTCCCTGGTGTCTAGTGACACCCCACACCACCTACACCAGGCTGACTACAGCAACCTGTCACCCCACACCCCTGTTTCCATAGTTTTCAGGTGGCTGCCACACTGCCAAAGCAGACCTCAGGGCAACCAGAACAGTTTTCCTCTCACCACCTCAGCCAGTAGAGCTCTATGGGCTCCATGCAGCAGTGAGGCAGCTGCAAGAAGACTATTGAAAGGGGGGGTGGCATGTTGCTGTAATCTCTCTCTCCACGAAGTAGTGCCTCCTTATTTCTCTCTTGAACCTACCCGCACCAACTTCAGACTGTGCCCCCCCCAGTAATCCCCTCTTCCTTTAATTGAAACATGCCCTCTGTACTAACCCTGTTCATGCCCTTTAAATACTTGAAGGTCTCGATCCTATCACCCCTCTCCCTCCTCTCCTCCAATGAGTAGCTGTTGAGCTCTTGCAACCTCTCATCATAAGGTTTCCCCACCATTCCTCTGATCATCTTTTTTTGGCCTCTGCTGTACCCCCTCGAATAGCCTGATGTCCATCTTTAGTAGGGGTTCAAGAATTGTACACAGTACTCCAAGTGCAGACTATCCAGTGATCTGTACAGTGGTAGAATGACTTCCTCCCTCATAGAGGTGATTCTTCTAGTGATGCACCCCAGTATTCTATTGGCTTTGACCACAGCTTTTCTACACCGAGACTAGTGGTCTATATTCCTTGTGACCATTACCCCCTTATCCTTTTCAGACGGATAATTGTAACCATTCCAGCTGGTAACTGTAACCTGGATTCCTGGCTCTCAGGTGCATGACCTTGCATATCTTAGCATTGAAACCCAACTGCCAAGTGTCTGACCACAGCTCAAGCCTTACCAAATCTTCCTGGAGATCTTTCCTCTCTCTGCTCCATCCACCACTGCACCTATCTTGGTGTCATCAGTGAATAGGCTGATCTTGCTCTTATCTCCATCCGCTGTATTGGCTATGAAGGCATTAAACAGCACTGGCCCCAGCACCAATCCCTGTGGGACCCCACTGATCACAGCTCTGGGAGTTGAGAGTTCCCCCCCACAACCACCCTCTGATGTCTGTCCCTCAACCAGTTACTAACCCACTTAACCAGTTTCTCCCTTGCTCCCAGGTTCCTCAGTTTATTAGTTAATCTGTCATGGGGTACGAGTCAAAGGCCTTGCTGAAGTCCAGAGAGAGGACATCAATTGCCCGACTGGTATAGAGTGCTTTTGTTACCCAGTCAAAAAAATCAACCAGGTTAGTTTGACATGACCTCCTGGAGATGAATCCATGCTGCCTGTTATCCAGAAGACCGTTCACCTCCAGTAAGGTTGCTAACCTTTTCTTTTAGGATGGCCTCCATGAGTTTAGCTACAATGGACGTAAGACTGACCAGTCTATAGTTACCTGACTCATCCTTGGGGCCGCTCTTATGTAAGGGTGCCACGTGTGCCATCTTCCAGTCTTGAGGCATGCACCCAGTCTGCAGGGAGGTATTGAACAAGTCTGCTAGTGGTGCTGCCAGGACCTCAGCAAGCTCCCTCAGGATTCTAGGGTATAGCCCATCCAGCCCTGGTGCCTTGTCCGTCTTCAAGGACTTAAGACCCCAGCACTCTGTTCACAGGGATCTTTCTATCCATTGTTCTTTTTCCTCCCTCACATGCCTTGCCATTCTCCTGTAGGGTTGGCCCATCCCTCTTCCTGATAAATACTGAACAGAAGTACTCATTGAGTGTTTCTGCCTGTTCACCCCCCTTCTCTACCCACCCTCCATCTTTCTTGAGCCTGGTGATTTGCTCCTTGCAGTTCCTCTCCTCCTTTATGTGCCCTTCCTCTCCTCCCTTATGTACTTGAAGAAGGCCTTGTCACCCTCCTTTATCCCCCTGGTTTTCTTTGTGTCCTCCTCCCTGTCCTCCTCCTCTCTGTTGGACCCCTTCCATGTTCTAAAGGCTGCCTTTTTCTCCTTCACTCTTTTTTGCACCTCCTTGGACCACTAACTTGGATTTTTGGTCCCTGCCTTCTTACTAAGGCTCCTTGTGCAGGCAACTGTGGTCTCTACCAGTCCCGACTTCAAGATGGCCCACTTCTGGATGGCATCCATGTTTGGGATGATGGTACCTAAATGCCCCCTAAGGATGCCAGCCATGCTGCTGAAGTCAGCTCTTTTGAAGTCCACTATCCTGGTTTTTGTAGGTGTTCCCTCCCTACCCAGACACAGGGAGAACCACACTGTATGGTGGTCACTGCCTGTTAGAGGGTCCGCAGTCTATACTCCTTGTACGTGGTCACCGTCTGCCAGCACAAGATCCAAAATATTCCCCTCTCTTGTTGGCTCCTCCATCATTTGTAACAGGAACACATCCTGGAATGTGTCCAGAATGACCTGTTCCCTACTGCTCATTGTAGATGTGGTTCTCCAGTCCACCCCTGGTAGACTGGAAATCACCAACCACCACAGTACCACCCTGCTACAGTGTTTCCATATCTGGTCCACCAGTTCCCTGTCAATGTCCTCTGACTGTGAGGGTGGCCTATACACAACCCCCAGTCTGAACCTTTTGCCCTAATTGTTCTACAGTTGAACCCATAAGGTTTCTGACATACCCTCATCACCCTCCTCCTTACTACTCACTATCCCCTTCCTCACAAATAAAGCAACCCCTCCACCCTTCCCCTTTGACCTGTCCTTACCATACAGTCTGTATCCCGGAATCATGATGTCTCAGTCATGGTGTTGGTTTGAACACTGGCTTGGAATATTGCCGACCAGAACAGTGTGGTCAAAACCACGCAGCAAAAATGCTGTCTGTTTTGTTTTTGTGCAGGGCTGTGCCACCCACACCCCCTAAACTAAAGGATTCTCACTCCAGGGGGGGCAGATCATGGGGCAAGATAACATTAGTGAGGCCACCGAATACTGTTTTCATGGCCCCTTAAAACAAAGTCCCACTCAACAAAATCTAAGGAGAAAAGGATTAGAACCCTGGTCTCCACTGCCACCTAGCCAAGCTGCTCTATGCCTCAGCCCTCCACACCATAGGAGCAGCTTAGCCAGCTTTCTGGATTCTGGTGCCCTTGTACACTGTCAGAACCATGGACAGCAACCTGGGGAGCACTTACTGCAAGCGCTGTAAATCTCCTCTCGCTGTCCGTGGTAGCGCTATCCAGACTAGTGCTCAGTTGACTGGCTCTATTCTGGTAGCGTTATTCTAGTGGGTTACTATTGGTTGGCTCATGTCTCAATGATGGCAGCTACATTCACCTCCCTTTCTGCCATTAATGCTTGGTGCTCAGGCATTTTGTTCCCAGGTTCCTTGTGTTTAGGGAAACCACCCTCCAGTGGGATCCATTGCTTACCCTATTACTCCCCTCCCTTCTCCTCCTCCATTTCTTGACTGACCCAACTTCCCCTCCTCACTAGCTAGAGGGGGAGGCACATGGCCTCAATCTCCTTGTGGTTCTGACTGTTGCCCAAGGCTACACCTCCCCTTCTCCTTTACTCAGTTTAAAGTATATTTGAATGCTATGAACTCACACAGTTTCTGTTTCAGGACACTTGATCCCTCCTTACAGAGGTGAAGCCTATCTAGGCAGTACAGCTTCTTGTTATCCCATGTTGTCCCCCAGATTCCCACCAGTCCATACCCCATAACTCCATACCATTCTGCCAGCCATACATTAAATTCCCCATCCTTTGCTTTCTGGTCAAATGTGCCCTGGATACTGGTAGGACCTCAGAGAAAGCCACTGTTTGCCCCTCAGTGCTGTATAACCTGCCCAGTTCTCTGAATCTGTCCTGTACTTCCTCCACCCTGTTACCATCCAGATCATTAGTGCCCAGGTATGCTACTATGTGGGGCTTCCTCCCTTGCCACCTTACACATTTAGTGATAAGTTGTCCCACTCTGCCTGCCTGTTTTACCCCTTTGCTGTCATACCTGGCATGCTTTCCACCCAGATAGAACTCTTCTTTGCTCCCTTACTCCCCCATCTGATACCCTTTACTATCGAATCTCCCAGATGATGACTCTCTGTCCTATTCCCTGCTGGCACCCATTTTTTTCCCATTGTTCTGTCTTCTATCCCACTGTCCCTCTCCTCTAGCCTTGTCATAGACCCCCAATGTCCCCATTTCCTCCTCCTCTGTGTCCCCCCCAGGGGTTCCCCTTTTCCTCACTGGCATAGTCTTTCTGCATTTCCTCCTGTCTACCAGGATCCCCGTTTCTCCTGCCCTGCCCATTCCTCCTTCCCCAAAGTCTGCCCCACTCCTGCCCCTCAACCCTTACTGCCACCTGCTGGCCCAATCTCATCACCCGGCTATACATCTCTTACCTGCTTTACCATCCCCTTATTCCTACCAATATTATAATGCCATCCACCCTCAGCCCACCACCTGCTTATTCCCCCTTCCCCATTGCCTTCTCCCCCACCACCCTCCTTAGCCTCCGCTTTTCTACTAGCATCCCTCAACATGCTGACCTCACCATCAACCTGACTGCTAACCCCTTTTCTGTTTTTCCTCCTCCTTTCACTTACCTCCCCTGTGAGATTCCTCTCCTCCTGCTGATTCAGACTAGCCAACAGTGAGAACCTGTTATTACTCTCTCTTGCCTTGCCTTGAGTCATTCCTGATACATTGTGCTGTGCATTCCAACTTTGTTCTACCCCAGATCTTGTTTTACCCCTTTTCTTGACCATTGTCCACCTTCCTTACTCTTCATCTAGTGGTTCTTAGAAGATGCAGTGGTTTTGGTACATGTGTTCCCCTTTTCTGCTCCTCCCTGAGCCTACTTTCTGTGTCTGTAGAGTTAGCATACCTATGGTCCCTTGGCCCCAGTAGGCCCCACCAGCCCCTTTTCCCCTTAACCCACAGCTCCTTCTCAACCCTGCAATTACTTCCTTGATTCACTCAAGCTGCCTGCACACTAAGCACCCCCACCTCCATGCTATCATTAAGAAGATGGCTGCCTTGCAGCCATTGCAGCTTATTATCCTTCCTACATCCCCTCCTACACTGTTCCTACTCTGTCTCCCCATCCCTAACTCCACCCATGAAGCCTGGCTGCCCCATCCCCCAGGTCCCACTATCCTGCGAGACATCCTCCCTGTTTCGCCCAGTTCTAGTCCCCCCTTTTCTAGTAATGTACCCCACCCAAAACTATGTATGGCCCAAGTCATCCTAATATGACCCTCAAGATAGTGAGGGACGTCCCCTTCACCTCCAATCAGGAAACATCAGCCCCTCTATAAATGCAGATGAGCCCAGGGAGGGTGGGATGGGGCAGGGAGGGTTGAGTCTACCATGCGGTCTCTCGTGAGACAATCGGTCCCCTTCCAGGTACTACCAGCAAGTAGCAAGAGAGATATCTCAGTTATGTTATGGATCAGCTAAGGTCCATCCCCCACTCCTCCAGAGGCCCACTGGCCTAGGGGGGCTGGAGATTGGTGGCCAATAGAAGGAAAGGTGACATGGGCAACCACAAGGTGTTTGACCAATCTCACACCATTCAGACAATAAATTGCTTTAAATCCCTGAAGGAGGCACAGGTACATGACTCCATCGGGGGGGAGACTCTGAGTCAGCCATGGGAAATGGGCAGGATGACTTGTGACACCCTAGAGTGTGAGTAGGAGGAAGTCAGCAAGAAGAAATTTAGTAATTGGGGCCTCAGTGATTAGGGGAGTAGAAAGGGTATGGGTGGGGAGGAAGGTGGAGAGAAATGGTCTAATATCTGCCTGGTGTATCAGCTATCAGGGATACAGACAGGATAGAGAAGAAGGCAGAGGAGAGGGAGAGGAGCTCGGGGTGTTGGTACACTTGTGTACCATCAATCTGTCAAACCAGTCTGTGGAGGAAGTGAAGCAAAACTTTAAGAGGCTGGGGACAAATTAAAGGTCTCTGATTCCTCTCTGGATTTTTCTGATGTCCTGTCTATGTAGAATGGGGGAATGGGAACAAAAGAGTAAGGAAGGAGGAGACGGAGGAGTTTAATAGGTGGCAGAAGGCATGGTGCCATGCCAGGAGGAGGGATATCACTATGTGGGAGATGGGGGCTTCAGGAACAGAAGGCTGTTCAAGGATGATGACCTTGACCTGATGAGAGAGGGGCCAGTGCTCTGGGGCAGAAGTTTGATGTCTACATTGGACACTTAAACTGGCTGCAGGGGAGACGGTGGCCAGGGGAACCAGTGAGAAGACAGAGCAGGTGGAGGAACCTAGCTAGGGCACCCCTTGAACACAGGACAAGTAGCAGCAAGGTGGGTAACAGTGAGGTTGAAGTTCAAATTAGATTGGTGAACAGGCCAGTGAGAGAAAGCTGACAAATCATTCATTCAGCATAAAAAGAAAAAAAAATTAAGAAGACTATGGAAGAATAAAGGAGAAGGAATAGGAAAAAGCAAGAAAGGATAAGAAGAAATATGGAAAGGGTCAGCCTTAATGCCAGAAGTCTGGAAAATAAAATTAGTACGCTCCAGGCAATGGTGAAAGACACTACAATGGACCTAATAGTCATCACAGAAACTTGGGTAAGACCCACACTGCTGATGAGGCTCCCCTACATTGAGCCAAGCTTCAGCTCATTGGGGAGCAGGACTCCCCCATCTCTGCCCTGGGGGACAAGCCAAAGAGTACAATATGGTGTGGTAAGTTCCAAGGAAGGCAGGTGATGAGGCTGGGCATAGGAGTAGTACCAAGACAGGGACAGCTTTGGTGCAGGGGGTAAAAAGTATTATAAATGAAAAAAATAAAGGCTTATATATCATGCCATTTATGTTGTTAGTCATACCATGGTTTTTCAAAGTCTGGTTATATTTTAAACAAGAAAGGAATCTATGAAGACAACATTATTTGTGCATTAATAAACTATAAAATGTATGCATTCATAACAATAACAAATACTGCACAAGATAAGCCAGACTCTGTACAGAGAAGGGTCACCAAGATGATCCAGAGAGGCATCACCAGCAGAAAACAGGAAGTTGTTATCCCCCTGTGCAGACAGTTGGTGAGACCCCATCTGGAGTGCTGCATCCAGTTCTGGAGACCCCAGCTCCACAAGGACATAGACAGAATGGAGGCAGTTCAGAGGAGGGCAACTAAAATGGTGCAGGGTCTGCAAGAGAAGCCCAATGAGGAGAGACTAAAGGAGCTTAATATGTATACCCTTGAGGAAAGGAGGGAGAGGGGGGACAGATAGAAATGTTTAAGTACCTCAGTGGAATCAACGAAGTCCAAGAGGGTAGCATCTTTCAGAAAAAGAGATGCAAGAACAAGGGACACAATTTGAAGATAGAGGGGATGGCTCAGGGGCAATGTGAGGTAGTATTTTTTCACAGAGAGGGTGGTGGATGCATGGAACAGCCTTCCTGAGGAGGTTGTGGGGTCTAAAACTGTGGGAGAATTCAAGAATGCATGGGACAGACATAAGGCAATATTTGTGGGGGGTAGAAAGAAATAGGCTGTTGGTTAAATAGGATCTGCAGCTTATCCTCTAGGTAGGGAAATGAGCAGACTAGGTGGGCCAAGCAGTCCTTATCTGCCGGCAAAGTCTACGTTTCTATGTTTCTTTGTAGAAAACTTAGAATTAGATTGGGCTTCTTTTATTGAAACAAGAATTACTTTACAGTGGATGTTAGGAAAGATTTGTGCAAATCACCTTCCTCCCCCTCACAGATTATGGCAATTTAATTTATAGTCACTGTTCAAACCCCTATCTCAACAAACTAGATGTGCTCTATTACAGGGCCCTTCATTTTATGACTAACTCAGCTCTCAAAACACACCACTGCCTACTGTGTGCAATGGTAGGGTGGTCCTCCCTAACTACAAGCAGGCTTGCAAATCTATATATCTGGCCTTACAAAACAATAACTAAAAACCTACCACATTATATCAGAATGTATCATCTGGTTTCAGAGTAGCTATGCACTAACTAAAAGCAACTATATTCTTCTAGACATCCCAAAATATGCTACCCAGTATTGAAAAACAGCTATTAGCAATGTTATTCACAGGATTTGGAACAACCTACAAAACTCATTTAAATTTACCAGCATAGTTAGTCTTGATATCTCCAAACCCCTTATAAGAAGCACTAGCACTAACTCTTGTACCTGTAACTAATACAAAATGTATGACTATCATTACACTCTGTGCCTACTGGTCTTTCATCTAGAGTAGATTCCTACTGAATCACATTAATGTATGGCACAAACTACCTTTATGCGTATCAAGAAGCACATAACTTGTATTAGACAGACATTTAGCACCCTCTCTTACTTTAAATCTCATAAAATGCTGTAGTGTAGTCTATCTTTGCTCGGTGTATATTGTACTACATACCTATTCTAAAGAATTTCTTATATTTCTCTAAACTGCTGTATGCATATTATACTGTATACTTTCTTTAACAAATGTATTGTAGTATGTATGTAGCTATCTATATCTTGTGTGTTATAATGTTGAATACTTACCGTATGCTGTCCTACCGAGGACCTCCTTGAAAACGAGCTTCCTCAATGGAGCCTTTTCTGGTGACATAAATAAAGGCAGTCAGTGAGACCAGCACCTGCCATGTGTACATCAATTAATGTTGCTCACCAGAAAGTAGAGACTGAGTACCAAATAGGATTTCCCAATAAAAAGTCTTTCTTTATTGATGTACTTCTTTAAAAAGCTTCTTCCACAAATCCATGTATAAGCATTCCAATACACTTGCATACAATAAAAACATTCCATACTGTGAGGTCCAAATCGTTTCAAACCATTCATTGGTGTTCTGCTCCCTTTTCCACCTCAGGGATACTGTCTCCTGATGCGTTTCATACACAAAGGTGCTTTTTCAAAGGATGACATAGTTCTACACCTGTATGCCTCTTAACTAACCTATTTATAGTGACAGTGCATACTAAAACCACACGTGTAATGATTACAGTTCTCAACTCTGATGATGTCACCTATACATATAAATATACAAACATATTGATAGAACAGATAAATTTAATCCAAATTCCTTGAACACTACTATGCCCCCAGTGAATACGTGACATCTGGGCACTAAGGATACATATTTTGATTTTTCATTATTTGCACCATAAATGAATGAAAAGAACACGCTGCTAAGGGATGTGAGAGGGCTTCCTTGAAAAGTGGAGAAATATTAGTTACAAAGCAAGCACGGAATATATTGAACTGATTTTGGCAGAAAATGCTACAATCCAAAAAGAAGTAGAAAAAGAGCTAAATAAAAGGGAAGATGCAGTAAATGAATACAGCAATGCTCCACAGTTTGGGCAACTATAGAATACCTTCTCGGAAAATATTAAAAGATATGAGGAAAAAATTAAAACAGCTAAAAGAACCAAGTTTGAAAGGCATACAGGTGTAGAACTATGTCATCCTTTGAAAAAGCACCTTTGTATGTGAAACGCATCTGGAGACGGTATCCCTGAGTGGGAAAGGGAGAAGAACACCAATGAATGGTTTGAAACTGTTTGGACCTCACAGCATGGAATGTTTTTATTGTATGTAAGTGTATTGAAATGCTCATGCATGGAGTTGTGGAAGAAGGTTTTTAAAGATGTACATCGGTCACGTGATGACAGCTTGCTGAATGGCAGTGGGGGCCTAGAGCTCTCCCCTCCTGCCACCCTAATCGCCAGAATTTGAGACCCCTGAAGCAATAATCTTCAATTAAATTGGTAATATTGGAACGTTTAAGTGTCGTCTACTGGTCAAAGTGAGTGTTTCTACCAGTGCATCTTATCCTTAGAGAGGGATGGAAGTGGATAGGAAGCAGGCCGCAGTTAGTTAACACGCCGCCTGCGACCCCTGAAAAGGCCTCCAAGAAGTCGCCAAATCCGTGGGGCGGCTTGGGGTCGAGAGATGCGGGAGAAGGCTCAATCATCCTGTCCTCTAACGGAGGACAAATTTATGCAGGAGTTGGCACTATTAAAGAGCATTCTCAAGATATCACTGGGAGCTGAAGCCCTTGAATGACCTCTCTACCTCACTACTACAGTATCAGATACAGAAGCTTCGATTATTTTCACTGGAGCAGTGGAGGCTCTAAAGTGGAAATGAAGATGATGGGGCTAGTTAGCAGGTCCGAAAGCTTCAATCCAAAACGGAGGATCTAGAGGGCTGCAACCGGAGGAACAACCTGCTGATTCTGGCTCACCGAGATGGAAGAAGGGCCTGACCTGACGGCTTTCACAGAAGTTGTTTACTAAGATAGTAGGCCCTCACCGATTAGGCCTGAAGCACACCTTGAGAGGGCCCATCGATCGTTGAGGCCTCGACCACCGCCTGGCTCATACCCCTACCGCCCCATCATCATGAAATCTGAGCTTTAGAGAGGCAACACTTACAGTAAGGCTCTGGACTTGAAAGAAATTACATGGGGGTCGCTAGGGATACGGATCACCCAAGACCTTCCCAAGGAAAACGAGGGAGAAGAGGGCCGCTTTCATCCCACAGTCCAGAAATTGATCGCCAGGCCCATACCTTTCAGGATGGTACCTGCTATTTTGAAAGTCTCGATTGGAAGCATTACTCAGCTACAACCGCCAGAAGCGGCGATAAGACCTCTCCACCAGGCTCTCCGATCTGTTTAAGCCTAAAGGCTGAAGGACTAGTTGTATAAATATTTCTGTGGGAGGGTCTGATATTAGTTGACATACAGGAGGGTGCTAAGGGTTTTTTTTTTTTATTCTCCCTTTCTTCCCATTTGTGTCCCATTTTGGGGCTTTCTCCGTTCGGGGGGTTTTTCCTTTCTCCTCTCTCTTTTTTTGATTGTTTCCAGGGTCGCGGGCTGTTCTCCCCCCTCCTCCCTTGACTGCCAATTGTTATTATTACCTGTCCCATGTTCATTCCTGGCCTGAATGCTGGGCGATGTCTTGGATGATAGGGCAGGAGAGGAGAGGGGTCGAGGCGACATGACTCCGATTCTTCTTCCGGAACCCGGGCTACAAGGTGGCAGTTACCTGGGGTTTGTCTGGCGGTCGGACCTCTATGGGTCCTGCATGGAACATTGTCCCCTGGAATCAAAGGGCCTGACTGACGATCGGTCCTCGGTGTTGGGGCCTAGCCTGTGATTTCGATTCCGTTTCCTTCGCTACGGATAAAGGGGTGAGTTGAATCTTAATTTTTTCCAAACCCGCTCATTTTCCACTACTTAAAGGGACTGTGGAGTAAGCTGGAGCGGATTGGGGTTTTCTTCTGCATAGTTGGATGTACGGATTGGCGGTTTTGGGGGAGTCTGGCTCTGGGGCCTTGTGCTTAGCGGAGGCTGAGTGAGCCTACAGAAGGGTTTGCCAATCCAGTCCAACAATGGGTTACTGGTGAGTTCGCAATCTGACTGGGTCTAATCCTTGTTTTGGGGTTTTTGAGGTTTGGGGCCTTTTTTCGATCGACCCAGATGTGCTGGGACTTTCTGGATTCTTGCAGGACTGGTTACCAGGATCTGATGTTACCCATCTCGGGTTTGGTCCTTTTCAATCCTGGTTCCAGGTTGTAAATAGTTTTGCTTGGGGTAAGGGTGATCTTGAGAGGGTGGGAGGAGGGGACCGGTCAAATTTATATTATATCAGAGTGCCTTTTGATTATCAGTGGTTTTCTAGACTGTTCATATCGTTGTTGAGCTTAAATGGGCAGATTGGGGAGTGTGTCTTGAGATCTTTCTCCATTTCTGGTATCATGTTGCATATTGTTATTTAGTGGGATTAGAGAGGGTATTTTGGTGGGGGGATGGGGACCGTCCAAATTTTTATATTGGGTGATATATTTCATGTACGGATTTAAGAGAGGTTGCACTATTTTCAGGAGATACCCTTGGGCAGGCCGGATGGTATGGGATTTGGGGATCGAGTGTACTTTTATCTCATGTATTTCTGGTTGTTTCTATATATGCTCCCTTCTTACACTATCTTTTTAAAATGGATTTTTAGGGAGGTTAAAATAGCTGTTATGGAATGTAAGTGGGCTTAGGAAAAGCACAAAAGAACTCATGTTTAATCACTGTACTTTGGTAACAGATATATTATTTTTACAGGAAACCCACTTAACTGGGGGAGGTTAAATGGTTATCTCGATCAGGTTTCTCACAGGTATATGTGGCAAGTGGATCCAATTATAGTAGAGGGTAGCTATACTGATTAAGAAACATGTACTGTTTATGAGAGACCCTAGTGGTGGAGGATCCGGAAGGGAGGTTTATTCTGGTTAAGGGCACCCCATGGGAATACTGTAACCTTAGGTTTGTTTATGGGCCTGTTGGGGAAGTCCCTAATTTTTTATGGTCCTTTCTGGATAAAATTAGTGCTTTCCTTCCCTCACAACTTATTTTTGGGGGAGACTGAATATCAATCGTCCTACCTTTAGATAAAGATCCCTAGAATAATCGCCCCTCGACATCCACGCAAAGGGCTTTATATGATTTTTGCAGATGTTGGGGCTATGTGAACCTTGGAGACTCTCTTATCCTTCTCCGGGCTTTTCTTTCTTTCTCAACCTCATGGATCATGGTCGAGAATAGACTATATTTTGCTTAGCAAATCCCATCTTCCAGCCCTCTGTCAGTCTGGCATAGACCGATTATTCTTTTCGGACCATGCGATAGTCTGGATCAAATCTCTTTAGACCCTGAGTTTCACCCGAGATACTATTTGGAGACTTAATACTCAGCTACTTAAGGAACCCCATACAATGATGCAAATGAGATCTCTGAGCTCTTTGTTCATGGCAGACAACCTTGATTCTTCTCCGAAGTTCTATGTTATCTGGTGCACTCTAAAATGCTACCTCAGGGGAGAGCTGATTAAATTAGCTTCGGCGAGGAAAAAAGCCTGGTTAGCGCGGGCAGTATCCTTAATGAACAGAATTAGGAATTAGAAGCTGCCCATTCTCCTGGCTCTCCATTGTCCTCTTGGAAACCCTTGTAGCAGCATAAAATGAATATACCCGACTTCTTAGGAGAGAAGGCAGAGTATTTTGATTAGAACCCAGGTCAAATACATCAACCAGGGGAAAAGGCCGTGAGGCTCTAGGTTTGCACCTTCGGACTCTAGAAGGTTCTAGGATAATCCCGACTTTACAGGCGCCCTCTGGTCCTAGAAACCTCTCCTAGAGGAATTGTATGAATTTTATAATTGTTACAAGGATTTGTTATAGCTTACCTCGTTCCTGCCCTCTTTCAGATATTGAGGCCTACTTAGCTGGTCTTGAAATTCCTCAGCTTCTGTCTTCACAAAGAGATCTTGTCGCCTCTTTCTTTCGGGGAGATAGAAAGTCATTACTTCTATGACTTCGGATAAGCCACCTGGTCCGGATGGATTTCCCATCAATTTCTACAAAGTTTTTCAAAGACTGGCTCCTTTACTTCTTAAACTTTATGAATATCTTTTTTCTTCCCATACTATAGATCCTACTCTTCTTGAAGCTACCATTATTTTAATTCCCAAGCCAGGTAACTCATGGATCCAGCGAATTATAGACCCATATCCTACAAAATTATTTACATGAAAATTCTCTCTAAAGTCCTGGCTGAAAGGATTAAGCGGTCTGGACCTGTTACTTAGCCCAGAACAGGTGGGCTTTGTGCATTAAAGATCTCGTCTGATCACTTGAGAACCCTGTCTCACATATCCCAACACGTCTTACATCTCAATGCCCTATGGTTTTAGTCTCGTTGGATGCGAGAGGCTTTCGACCGGGTGGATTGGCCTTTCTCTGGGCGTGATGGCCAGAATGGGTTTTCGGTTTCTTTTTTGAATGGGTTCAGACCTTTACAAGGCTCCTTCAGCCAGAATATATTGTAATGGGGTTTTTTCCTCACTATTTTGACTGTATACGGGCACTAGACAAGGTTGTCCCTCTCGCTTTTCTTATTTAACCTGTATTTAGAGCCCTTACTTATTAAACTTAAATCCTCAGCGCTTTATCTAGGGATGTTTAGTAGGCCACCAGAAGTTGGTCCTCTCTGCTTATCTGGACGATATACTCTTGCATATTGAATCTCCTGTGGACTCTTAGCTCTGCACTAGATGTTATTAAGCAATATGGTGCCATTTTCTCACAGGTTAAATATCACTAAATCTGAGATCTTTCCTTGAATGCCCATACTTGCAAACAGGATTTTGTGAATTTTGGTATGAAGTGGTTCTCCTAGGTCGATTAAATATTTAGGGATCCATTTGCAACAGACCCTTCCCTTCTTAAGAAGTTTAACTTGGATGATCTTAGGAGTATTATCCAGCAGGATCTGTCACGGTGGGCTGCTCTTCCTATTTCTTTATGGGGCCATTATCAACATTATTAAGATGAATATTCTCCCCGTATCTTTTACCCTCTCAATCTACTTAATCTCTGGCTAACTGTTTCTATTTTCAACAGTTCCATGAGATGTTTTCAAACTTTATCTGGCGAGGAAAGGGAGTGTGGCAGTCTTTTGTTAAGCTCTCCTTCCTAAAAGATAAGGAGGACTCGCTCCCCAAATCTGTTGCTTTATCATTAGGCACACCTTTCTAAATTAGGGAGATGGCTTTCTGCTAATCCAGATTCCTTTCAGCTGATTTGGCTCCAAATCGAGAAGCTGAGCTCTTTCGGCTAAGATAGATCCTTATGCCCTTTTTATACCCCTTTAATCCTTTCGCAATGGATAGACGATTGTACGATTCTTATGTCCTTAATCTCTTTTTTCAGTGTTGGCGGTTTGTTAATGTCTTTCCTAGCGGCGGGATCTAGGCTAGCCGATTATCGTAATCCCAATATTAAGCTGGTGACTTCGTGATTGTGCCAGTGGCTCCCACAACTTAGAGAAGCAATTAGAACATCTTACTATCAAGGATCCCTTCTCTCATCAGTGGATATACTTAATAGGTATGCTATCCCTAAGGCCATGATTTTCAGGGTTTACCAGTTGAGACATCTTGTTGCTGGAAATTTGGTGTCCTATTTAGGGAATCGGAAATCCGTCCCTTTCTCTCTCAGATAGTAGCCTTTGCTTCCAAGCCACATTCTATTTCATTAATATATTAATTTCTCCTGAACTATAAATTTCTGGATCCTGTGGGGGGCTCTAATGTTTGGCCCTCATTGCTGCCTGAGTCCGCTCTGGATTGGTCTCATATTTGGAAGGATCTCCACAAGTATCACTCACAGGATAGGTTCAAACTTACTCAGTATTACATAATGGATAACATGTATTACACCCCCAAAAAGCTTTTCAAACTTAAGAGGCTTCCACTTCTCTGCCTCTAGGTGTATGCAGGGGAAGGGATATCTTACATATTTTCTGGTATTGTAATAAAGTTGCCCCCTTGTGGTCCTCTATCCGAGATAATTTAGATCCATGCTAGGTCTCTCAGATTGTTTTACCCTGAGATTTGTATTCTGGGTGATTATGCTGACATAGGCAGTGTGGAGCGTAGATACCATATTGCGTTAATATCCGTTGCGGTTAAGAGGTTAGTTCTTAGGCATTGGACTGATCAATTGGTGTTGTCCTATGCTGAATGGTTGACTGAGCTCTCTGCCTATCTCAATTGGAGAATCTAGTGGCCAGTAAAAAGAGGTCAAAATAGACTTGTTTAGGAAAAAATGGGGCAAGCTCCAAGCGTTATATTTGCACCAATGATTTCTTATGGCCTTATACCCTATCCCCATAATGGTACTCCATTGTGATACTTTTTGGAGTTCTGTATTTGGTAAACTAGGGAGTAGATCACTTCCTGTATGGTTATTATGGTAAGACCTAACTTGAATGTAGTAACTACATGGCACACTCATCTAGGTTGGGTGGGAGGTGTAAGGATAGGTTGGGATTGGAGGGGTGGGAGGTGGTTGGGTGGGTGGGGATCGGGGGTTTGGGGTGGGATTGGTGGAGATGGGGGTTTGGGGGGGTGAGTTACTTTTGTTTATGTTTTGGAGGGGGTTTTCCTTTTTTGGGGGCTTTTCCTTTCTTCCTTTGTTATACCATATATTTCTCTAGAGTTGTATATTTCTGTGTTTTTGTGGTTGTATTATGTGTAAAATTAATAAACTTAAATTTCAAAAAAAAAAAAGACGTACATCCAGTAATGATAAACTTTTTTTGGGTAGTCCTATTTGATCCTCAGTCTCTATTTTCTGGTGAGCAACATTAATTGATGTACGCGTAGCAGGTGCCGGTCTCACTGACTGCCTTTTATCTATACAGTTTTGACCATTGCACTACAACTCCCTGGCTGCAGCTTGACACCCTGCTCAGTGACATAAACAAACTAAACTAAAAAAAAAAAACGTGGGCGGATGACCTGGTGGGGAGGAGGGATAAAGAAGTGGTGCCATGGGGGCATCCCAATTTGCTTAACTCTATAAAAAAACAGATAGACTAGATAGATAGATAGATAGATAGATAGATAGATAGATAGATAGATAGATAGAAAGACAGACAGATAGATTGATTGATAGATAGATAGACAGATATATAGCTAGATAGACAGACAGACAGGTACCAATGTTGTGGGGGGGGGCAGATTGCCAATGGATTCTTTTTTTAGGTAAAAAAATGAAAATATTATCATGGTACATTTTTCTGTATTGTAGGGGATAGGAAGCCAATACTGGGGATTGGGCACCAATGTCAGCATGATCTTCGCTGCACTGGGAGTGGGGACCCTAGTGCTGCCACCTATATTGAACAGGTGGAGAGTGTGTGGGGGTCAGGCTGTGAGTGACTGTTTTTTTTACAGTTGGGATAGATCACTAGTGGACTTTTTATTTAGAAAAAATAAAAACATCAGTGATGGATGGTTTTCTTTATTGTAGGAGGACTGAATCTGACACTGGGGATTGGGCATCTTAGTGTTGTGATGTTGTTTGGTGGCACCAAAAGTGGGCACTCCAGTGCCACCACATGCATGCAGAAGGGGGGGCAAGCAATCTGGAGAAGAGAGGGGCAAGAGAACTGGTACTGGGGGTAAGCACCCTGGTCTACTTATCTCTGCTAAAAAAAAAATAGATAGACAGACAGACAGCTAGACAGACAGACAAATACACAGACAGAAAGACAGGTGCTGGTGTGGTGGAGGGGCAGATCACCAGTGGACTTTTTTTAATTTCAGGTAAAAAAATGAAAAGATCAATGAGGGATGGTTTTCTTTATTGTAGGGGAACAGACCCAAAATTGGGGATTGGGCATCTGAGTTTCAGGAGGATCTCTGGTGGCATGGGGGGGTACCCTGGTGCCACCATAGATAACAAGGGAAGGGTGACCTGGAGGGTGGAGGGCAGGAGAAGCAGTACTGGGGTGGGTACCCCAGTCTGCTTCATTGGTAGGTCATAGTAAATAGATAGGTAGAGAGATATTTATTTTTATTTATTTATTTATTTAATAAATTCTGAAACAACCTTTCAGCAAGAGCTCTTTTACAAAGGTTCCATGTCATGAAACACATTACAATGGTACATACAAGGTGTTAACACAAGATACAACAGACTTAATTACAGCAAACAGCATCAATTGGCAGCAGACAACCACTAAAAGCAATAATATAACAGCTAAGTTTCTTGTAAACAATCTTGGCAAGGGGGGATCAAGTTAGTATTTAAGGAGCAGCCTCGTACCTAAGGCCTTGTCTTGAGCTAGATAGATAGATAGATAGATAGATAGATAGATAGATAGACAGACAGACAGACAGACAGACAGACAGACAAGACAGAGAAACAGACAGACAGATAAACAGACAGATTGTGGTGTGGTGTGTTGTGGGGGCAGATTACCAATGTACTTTTTTTTATTTGTACTTTATCCTCCTGGTCTCTCTGATGGACCCCATCTTATCACCTCCCAGCCCCGTCACCCAGCTCTTCCGGACTTTCACTGTTGTCCTCTGCCACAGGACCATTGCTGTGCCTGGCCACTGGTGCAGAGCCTGTGGGGGTCGATCTACATCCCACCACTAAAGGTTTTCCACCCATTTTCTCCCTGTGTTTCCCTTCCATTACTGGGGCATGACATGCTGTACATATGTGGAGGCGATGCATGCAGTGAGTCCTGCAGCACCTCCCTTCATTGAAATCCCCAACCCATTCTGTCCCTCAAGCCTGCACCTGGGGCAGTCATTCAGCAGGGCTGGCATGCCACCTTCTCTGGGGCTGCCCTCTGGATGCTCAGTCCTCTCCCTCCCTGGCTGATCCCTGGCAACCCACTCACACTGCGAACATGAGTTGCCAGTGTAGCAGGAGGTAAGGCACCAATGCCTTAGCCCTCCATGTCACTGGGCCTGCTCATGCACTTTTTTAAAAGTAAAAATCAAAAGGAAAATATCAACAAGGGATGGTTTTCTTTATGTAAGGGGACAGAAGTTGATACTGGGGAATGGGCACCCAAGTGTCTGCATGATCGACGGTGGCATGGGGGTGCCACCCTGGTGCCGCTACCTATATTTAATGGGTGAGGGTGTGAATGGAAGGTCAGATCTGTGAGGGATCATTTTCTTTTTTACAGGTTGGGGGCAGATTGCCGATGGACTTTTTTTTTAGAAACAAAATAAAGCAAATAACAAGGACAGTTTTCTTTATTATAGGCACAACCCGACACTGGGGATTGGGCACCCCAGTGCCGGGATGATGTCCGGTGGCACCAGGGGTGGGCACCCCAGTGCCACCACATGCATTCAGAAGGGGGGCAGGTGACCTAGAGAGGAGGCAAAAGCCTGGAGGGGAGAGGGAATAAAGAAGCAGTACCAGGGATGGGCACTCAGTCCACTTGACTCTATAAAAAACAGATAGATAGATTGGTAGATAGATAAACAGACAGACAGATAGAAGGTCCATAGACAGTTCTTTCATGATATCACACAAAAGAACAGTGGTTCTTTTGTTTGACATTATGAAAAAACTGTGAAAAAAAATAAACTATGTCCCCCCTCTACTTTCATGACCCAATCTCTACAGGGGAGATGGCCTGCATGCATCCAGGAGGGGAACCACAGTCCTCAATGAATGGTTTAAATATTACATTAATGGGCATTTAAACTAGCTGAGGGAAGAGGCAGAAGGAAATGGGTAGACATAAACTTCCCTCCCCCAAACTGAAATAGGCAGTAGGGAGAGACCTAATGGAAAAAAATCCCCAAGAGTAACCAACAAAAAAGGAAACAAAGTGATAGAATTGAAGAAAGATGGGGCTGAAAACAGAGGGGGTAAGAAGAGATGACAAAAGGGGACAAGGATGCCTCAGGGATGTCCTGGAAGGAGGGGATGACTTGGAGGGAGTGGAGGAACAGTGGGCAAATCTAAAAGGAGGGATAGAGAAGACAGCAAACCTATGCGTCAACAAGTAAACAAAAGGTCAAGAAAAAAGAGACCTCAAGGTTGTCAAAAGAGGTAGTCAGGAAGGTAAGGGCAAAAATGTTAGCATTCAGGAGGTATAAGGAGACAAGAAATATGAAGCTGCAGAGGTGTATCAGGAGAAACAGAGGGAGTCAGGTAAAGCAATTAGGAGTGCAAAGTCACAGACAGAGGAGAAAATGCCCCAGGCAGGGCAGAACAAAGATAAGGTATTTTTCAGGTATATAAGTGAAAAGAGAAAGACAAGGGGAGGGATAGTAAGGCTTAGGAAGGAAGGAGGGGAGTGTGTGGAGGGGGACCAGAAAAAGTGGACACCTTGAACAAATATTTTTGTTCAGTGTTCACAGAGGAAGGGGAAGGAGAGACCACAGATAAGGGCCAGGAGCAATGAAGGAAGGGAGGTAGACACTAGTCCATTTATAGAAGAGAAGGTTCTGAGGTAACTCACAAATCTGAAAGTGGACAAGAAAATGGGACCAGAAGCGATGCATCCTAAGATACTGAAGGAGCTCAGATAGGTGCTGGCTGCACCTCTGACAGCACTGTTCAAACCACTCTTACTGAGATGGGAGTGGTTCTAGAGGACTGGAGGAGGGCAGATGTAGTCCCACTCTCACAAAATTGGAAGCAAAGAGGCTGGCCACCACAGGCCAGTCAGTCTGACTTTGGTGGTGGGAAAGCAATGGAATCACTACTGAAGGAGAGGATTGTGGAATATCTGGAATCCAGTGGCCTTTAGGATCCAAGGCAGCATGGATTCACTGGAAGGAGATCATGTCAAACAAATCTGTTGATTTCTTTGACTGGGTGACCAAGGAATTTGATCAGTGTGGAGTGATGGATGTGGCTTACCTAGATTTTATTAAGGCATTCAACACCATTGCACATAGGAGACTCATAAACAAGCTGGGAAGCTTAGGAGTGGGTCCTAAGGTGGTAAACTGGATGAGAAATTAGTTGGGGAACAGGAGACAGAGGGTAGTGGTAAACGGAGTTCACTCTGAAGAAGGGAGGGTGACAAGGGGAGTGCCACAAGGATCAGTACTGGGACCGGTTCTCTTTAATGTCTTTATTAAAGAGATTGCAGAGGGGCTAGAAGGGAAGATATACCTCTTTGCAGATGACACTACAATCTGTAATAGGGATGACACTTCGGGGAGGGGGAGGTGGTGGTGGTGGAATAAATGAATAGTGATGTAGAAAAGTCAGAGGAGTGGTCAAGGGTGTGGCAACTAGGTTTCAATGTGAAGAAGTTGAAAATCTTGCACTTGGGGCACAGTACAAAATGGGGGTAGTATTGACCACCATCAAACAGGAAACAGACCTGGGAGTAATCATATCTAATGACCTACAGGTGGCCAGACAGTGTGACAAGGCAGTGGGAAGAGCTAGTGGGATGCTAGGGTGCATAGGGAAGGGTATCACCAGCAGAAAGAGAGGTGATATTATCCCTGTATAGATCACTAGTAAGACCTTACCTACAGTACTGTGCCCAATTCTGGAGGCCAGGGGCTCAATGCTAAAAGGTTGATGCAGGTCTTGCACAAGCCCTGCTTCAAACCCTGTGGTGCTCCAAACCACAAACAGATTGCTGCACCTTGTGCCCAATTCACAAAGGTCATGTGCATTTGCAACAGTGTACCCTTTACCATGGTTGTGCCAAATATTTGTTGCAAACCCAAAAGTCCATAAGTTAAACCAGCAAAAGCTGGTCTAACTCATGGCATGTGGCATACTGGATTGAGAATATCAATTGCTGGCCAGGGACCATGTGTTTGGCACAAATGAGGCTTGCTGCATTCCAACTCTTTTGAGAATTGAGCCCCACATCTCTGGAAGGATATAGACAGGGTAGAGGTGGTCCAGAGGAGGGTAACCAAAATGGTGTAGGGTCTGCATCACAAGCCTCAATAAGAGAGACTGAAGGACCTCAATATGTACATCCTGGAGGAAAGGAGAGAGGGAGAATATGATAGAAACATTCAACTACATCATGGGTATAAACAAAGTTCAAGTGGGAATCATTTCTCAGAAAAAAAGATGTTCAAGAACAAGGGGACATGCTATGAAGCTGGGGGAGGACTAAGGGGAGATATGAGGAAGTACTTCTTCACAGAAAGAGTGGTGGATGCCTGGAACAGCCTCCTGGCAGAGGAAGTGGGGGCAAGAACAGTAACGAGAATGCATGTGCTAGGCATAAGGGAATCTTAGAGGTAGAGAAAGGGGGTAAAGCCAGAGATCAAGTAGGGTCTGCCATGTCATAGTAGGTAGGGAAAATGGGCAGACTAGGTGGACCAAGTGGTCCTTATCTGCCATCAATTTCTATGTTTCTGTTTCAATGACCTTCTTCATTCATGATCAAGAAAGAAGTCACAAAAGAATAATCTTGGCTCACAAAAGAAGAGTGTGGACTTATATTTTTCCCTATGTTTTTCGTGATCCAACCTTCTTTCATGATCAGGAAAGAAGTCACAAAAGAAGATTCTCAGCTCACAAAAGATGTTGGACTTACTTTTTTCTCATTGTTCTTTCATGAGCCGACCTTCTTCTTTCATGAATTCTTTGGTGATCATGGAAGAAGGTTTGCTCTCAAAAGAAGAATGAGAAAAAAAAAACTAAGTCCACCATCTTCTTTTGTGAGCCAAGATTCTTCTTCCATAAGACAGAAATCCTCTTTTGTGAAATTTACAAAAGAAGAATTTCGGCTCACGAAACATGCCTGGGTAAGGATTTTGAGGATGTAACAAAACCATATTTCAGGGTCATTTTTTTGAAAAACGAACTCTAGAATGGAACTAAACGGGTTCCATTTAACTAGATTCATGTATTTTTTTTTTCTCCAGGGCATGATTTTTAAGGGTTTTCAAAAAAGATGACTGCCATACTGTACGAAAGAAGAATTTTTCATTGTGAAACAAGAATTTCAGCTCACAACAGAATATTCTTCTTTTGTTAGCAGGAAATTCTACTTTCGTATGAAATATTGATCTGAAAGACCCTACTGAGCATGTTCAGAATGAAATTTCAAATCCATATAAAAGCATCATTCTAGGGCAAGCCCTTTCTAACCTAACACATTTTAGAAAAGAATTCCAAACCATCTGGGCTGTAGGTGACAACAAAAAAAAACAGCAAAAATCACTGATTTTTCCTAAACTTGCACTATCTGGATCTCAGAATCTGCATATCCTACCAGAACAAAACTTGCCAAATCAACAGACCTTGCCCTACAGACTACTAATTAAAAGTTTTGTGCAATTCCATTGAATGAGAGCGAAGCTACTAATGTGCAAACAGAGAGGTTTAACATTGATCCGCCCATAGCCCATTCAACCCTAACTGCTGTATAGTCACACAACTACAACACTAATATTTTTGTTGTTGTTTTGCTGCAACTTTCTCCCAGTTTTTAAAAATAAAATTCTTTAAATTTCCATGAAACTTTGTTTGCTGACAAAATGACTTTGACGATGCATGCATGTTGTGCAGTTGAGTGGTTACTTATGGGATTGATATTAGAAGACAAAACAGGGGTGGTACAATTTGGGATGCAAAGAGGCTTCCCATTTTACCACCCCTGAAAACTACCATGCACAAAACCCAGACTAAACCACTTGGGGAAATGTATCCCCTGTCAACTTTGTCACAATGCAAATGTGGCCACCAGATGTATGTGGGCACGAATGGAGGTTTTGCTTACTACCATGCTGGCATGCACAATCATGAAAGGTCTGGGCATGGCAGAGTGTCAGTCATATATTCCTCTTCTTTACCCAGAGACCAGGATGAGAGTTATTACTATCTCAGCAGCACACACAGATCTGTTACTTAAGGATCACTTATGGGCTTTGTCTTCTTTAATTTTTCAAGCCCCCTCACCAGTCATTCCTGCTGGTACTGTGGCCCCTGGAACACACCAAAGTTTTGCCATTGTCACAGGTGTTCCAAGCTCCATTCCCCATGGTTATCATTTTCTCTTAGGCCCTGCTTGATCTTGGTCCCATAAGGAGTACTCAGTGAGCTGCTGTGCTGCACACCTGTGCCACCCCTATAGACGTGCTTTTTAGACAGTTTTACAGTGACTCTGTGGTCCTGTGGCTTGAATGTAGCTGTTAAGGATCTTGAAGTGTCTCTGCATCATTTGCATGCTGGCCCACACCCTTCTCCCTATGTCCCTCGCAATAATAGCCATTGTGAGGGTGTAGGAAAGTTTGCAACCCTATGTGTAAACCACAAAGGGATGCAATTAGAAACTATTGCCAATTTGTGTCACTATACTGTCACTGTACATTGGGCCACTGGTTGTGTAATTGGTGTATGCACCTGTCTGACTGAACTCAAGGAGATACAACATTGACCGAAATGACTTCTATGAAGGTTTTTAGAATCCTGAAAAAAATAAGTGCTGTTGCAGGGATCGCAGCTAAGACACTTATTTTCAGGCACCTATTTCATTCTCACTTCTATATTGTATTTCAACTACTGTATATACATGCTACATTCCTTCTATAAAGCTGAATCCCAGAATTGGTGGGCTATGCCTGGAGTGTGCTGGGGCAGTGGGTAACTTTTGCCATACCTCACTCCACCAAGAGCTACGGTACTTAAGAAAGCACGCCCCAGTCTTTCTTCAGATGCTCATTTTTTTTGCTGGCCCTAGTTCAACTGGAGCTCATCAGCGGTGGTAACTGATCTCTAAAACTTTTTTGAACCTCTGAATCCATACACTCTTGTGAGTTCCCAAAGAGCTGGTTTTGCAATTACAGTGCATAGAATTGAAACAATGGATGATATCCTTGTTCCTATGCTCATGTCTCTCTTCTAGCACGTTAAACAAACATTTGTACTTACAGACCTAGATCTATGCATGTGAATATTTCTCATTGCCAAATCTAGCATACCAGAGCTGAGGGTTTACTCAAAGAAGTGCATTCTGGCTGCAAAACTGACAGAGGTAGGTTCCATTCCCTTACTAGGAATCCTGGATCCAGAATCACATGAAATAGGATATGAATCATTTGCTACATACAGGACACTCTGGCTCCTTTTACGTGAGCTAGTGTTCCAACAGATGCAGGGCCTTTATGTTTTGTTGTCAGATTCAGTTTATACAGATTGTTTCACCCTGTAGCTTTCACTCAGTTCTCCAAACTGCTGCATCTACAGTAGTTTATGTTCCCTTACTTGAAATCCTGGATTCAGATCTCCAAGAAGAAAGTAGCGGACTATTTTGTAACATGGTACAAACTCTAGGATAAAACATTGACTAAATTCATTTTTACAACTGTTTAGTTTTATTTATTTTAATATTTGCTAAACCAGGTGAGAACCCAAGGCCATGACTGCTCATTTTCAAGGGAGGCTTGGTTTATAAACAAATACAAAACCACAATCAAACAAAACACAAATTAAGAGCACTTATATTCTAATAAGGACAGAAGAAGGATCATATACATTTGTTTAAAACAAGCAAAGGATGATACACTTCTCAGCTGTGAAGGCAATCTGTTCTAAATATTTATAGCCTGGTAGCAGTCAGCTTGCTGGCCAAAATGTATGCGCTTGAAAGGTAAGAGACAGTAAGTAAGAGGACCAAGTACATTGATTCGTTGGAAACTTTGGTAAACATGTTTGGTGTCAAATAGCACAATTGATCATTAAAATTTTCCATCAAGTAAAAATCTTATAAAATTGCAATGATTTTCAAGGACATCTAGTTATGACTGATATACATCTCAGAATTACATGTTCTACATCAGCACTGAAGTACAAATCTGCAAACTGCATTATATAAAACAGCCCATGAAAAAAAGAGTCACACTAATAGCAGGGTAAATATGAAATCCAGTCTATTAAAGAAATGACTGATCTTTGGTCTACAAGTTTTCTTGATACCAAAGATAAGCAGTTGCTCATCTTAAATAAAATCCTCTGGTTGCATATGGGCACTTTCAATGCGTGGAGTAATCGAGAACTGTTTATCCAAAATAAGGCCTAAGTCCTTAAAGGACACTGTCAGCCTGTTTTGCATCATATTATTTTTAGGTAAACTCTCACATTTTATGATTGCTTACTGCCTCTAAAATGTATTGATGTTGCTGGTTGTTTTGTCTTCCTCCTTGCTTATTAGAACCAAAATGCACGGCAATGGATAGCTAAGCTCAGCTTTGTTTTGCTTCAGATCATTGAATTATCTATTGCACCTTCTTACAGCACTCCAAGTCTCCACACATGGGTAATCTCTGGCTCTCCTCTCAGGCTGATGCACAATAGAATTCCAGGATCGAAATCCGATCCTTCTCCTCCCCTGCTTCCGTCTCCTCCCCTGTAGCTCCCAGACTCCTCAGTTCTTTTGTGCATCTCACCCAGGCTGGTCACAGATTGTTGGCTCTGTGTCAAGAATCTAAGGTAAGAACCTTTTTTAAAAAACTGTTTTAAATTAAGCATCCTTCCAGATCATATTAAGTATGTAATATACTACTGCTGTATTGCTAATTAGATAGCACAAGTCAACGGGTGTCAGGAATAGTCAGGGGCTAACGTTTTCAATCTGCAGACTATTATTTGTACAAAAGCTCAGCTTGTATGATGTTTCAGGGGAGGTATTGAAATCAACCCTCCCTTTTATAATCCCTCCTCAGTTCACCTTGTTCTGCTGAGGAAAGGGAACAGGCGCATACTGCCCCAACCTCTTTTGCTTGCCTCCACTGTGCCTAGCTTTTCCCTGGCACACCTTCTTCAGCTGGGGGTGGAAGCTGTAATTCACTTAATTTCTTCTTTCAGCAACAAATAGCAGTATTCTTGCCTCGCAGTTCACCTTGTTCAACCGCAATGGCGAGTCAGATCCAAGTGAATGCCGGCCTGCTGCCCCCTTCTCACTGTGTAGAGCCCTACCTGCTTATCGCAGGGTCCAATGTAAAAGCAGTGATTTCCTGAATGGAAAAGTGCTCTCGTGACCACTCTCTCACTGCAGATCCCACAGGTCAACATCTCGACCACAGCTTCTCTCACTCGGTGATTTTTTACCACGAGCAAAGACTTGCTTCACCTACTGTCTCCATTTTGAGAGTCTCCATGACCTCTCGTGAGACTCACGCCTCCAGCCAGCCTATTGTCTGCATTACTGTGATCCTTCCTAAGATGGTGGAGCCCAGAATTTCCCATACAATACCAAAATGGCAGATCCGGGAAGGCAGCACTTAAAGGGGCCAGCTTTCTATCCTTTAAAAGGAAACGGAGAGTACATTAAAGCACTCTTCTTTGAAAATAATACAAAACAATTAGGCAATGGGCATTTTATGATGGGGCACAGCCCTGACTGCTGATTGATAATACAGAGGCTGTACTATGTGCTTTTCCATGCTTCTGTCTACCTTGGTAAAAACTCTCTAACCCTTAATAGGGAATTAGAGAGCACATTAAAGCACACTTTTCAATACAAATACAATGGGCATCTTATCAGTGGGTACAGCCCTGTTTGCTGATTTTATATTGCAGAAGCTGAACTAGGTAATTGTCCACGCTTCTGACTAACATGGTAACAGTTTTTTGAAGTGTGCTTTAAGATGCTGAACAACAGTTTACAACCCACCCTGAACATCCTTCCCTACTCTATTATGTTTTTAAGAAGAAAATAAATGGCTTCTAGATGGATTTGAAGAAAATGCCCCATATTCTTTTAACTTCGGATATGGTTGATCTATGTTCCCTATGCATGGTTGATGCTGAATCAAATATTTTTTACATCACATTTGGGGTCCCCAGAGAAGGACATCCTACAGGATAGCTGCCCACCTCATCTCAGAGCATGGTGGTGCAGCTTTTCCAAATTTTTGGACAGAATGGATGCCAGGAAGGACAAATGCCCTGCACTCCAGAGAACCCCTCCAAATGACCAAGGGTACCATGCATCCAAACCCAGACAATGGGTCAGAGTCTCCTTACTCAGGGGACGAAGACCCGGAGGAGGAGGAGGATGAGGGTGAGGAAGACATGGCCACCAGGCTATGTCCCTTTGACACCATACCAGAGATCATCAGGGTAGTCTGTGAAATGCTCAGAATGGATGAGCCAATACAAGAACTGGAAAACAGGCTGGACCCTCTAGTGTGAGATATAAAATGATCTACCATATACTTCCCCATTTGCAAGGCCTTGGAAAATATACCGGCAAAGGAAAGGGAGACTCCAGACCTGATCAGAACAAGGGAGATGGGTACTTTCGAGAAGAGGTAGCCCCTAGCACAGGAGAAGGAAAAGGCTTGGTCAACAGCCCCAGTGGTCAATTCAGAGGTCTCTGCCCTGATCAACAAGATGGTATTACCCTCTGAGTCAGCATCCATCTTAAGGGATCCCATGGATAGGAAGGTGGATGATATAGTTTGGAAGGTTCATGACATGTTAATCATGAAAATGAGAGCTCCATGGCATCCACTTATTCTTCCAGAGTGGTTCTCAGATGGCTGGAAGCAGCTCATCAAGATATCCCCAAAACCAGTGCCCATGGGGCCACCATGGATTATGCTATACAGGCAATAAAGTACATGGCAGATGCCATAATTGACACCTTTAAAATGGTGTCCAGATCAGCGACATCGGTTAACAGAGCCAGAAGACTAATTTGGCTTAAACTCTGGAACGCTGACCAAGAATCGAAGTCCAGGGTCATGAAGCTTCACTTCTCAGGGGACAAGATGTTTGGCCCAGGAATAGAGGAATTTACAGTCAAGAAGGGGGAAGACAAGGATAACCAAGCGGGTCAGAGCACCCTACCTTCCTTTCCGAGCAATAGATTTTGCCCCTATTCCAACAGAGGAAAGAGAGGACAAAGGTACCAAGGCCAGGACAGGCGCCTTTGAGTTCAAACCTAACTTCTTCAGTCAAAACCCCAATATATTCAAACCAGGACTGTGGTACCCACTTCAACTCCAGGCAGGGGTGCAAACCCAACAGGCAGAACAGAGATTTCCAGCAATGAGAATCCCCAGGCCCAGGACAATGCGGACACAGTGGGGGGAAGATTTCAGCACTTCACCACAACCTGGGCCAAAACATTCAAGGACAGATGGGTCAAGGAAATAATTGAACATGGATACACCATTGAAGTCAACTCCTTGCCAAGATGATAGATATACATAGAATCTCATGTTACAAGAGACAGGATGACATCAATATAAGTCAGATCAATCCTACACCAACTGCTCAACAGCAAAGCCATAAAAACTGTTCCAAGCCAAGAGCGATACTCAGGCGTCTACTGGGTGTTCTTTCTGGTACCAAAAAAGACAGGAGATCTACATCCAATACTGGATCTCAAGTTCGTGAACAAATTTGTGAGGTATCAGAAGTTCAAAATGGAAGCCCTATGGTCCACCATTGTGGCAGTCTGCAAGGGAGACCTACTGACCTCTATAGACCTGAAGGACGCCTATCTCAACACACCAATCAAACCATCCCACCAGAAATTTCTCAGGTTCAGCATCCTGGGATACCACTTCCAGTATTGGTGTCTCACCCTTCGTATGGCTTCAGCACCCTGAGTAGTCACCAAGGTCATGGCACCACTAGCAGCGACACTCCGCATGGAGGGAGTCCATGTAATCCCTTACCTGGATGACTGGCTAATTCGGGAAGATCACAGGAGGAGTCCCACATGGCAACCTGCAGAGCTCAACAGTTTCTCAACCAACATGGGTGGATTATCAACACCACCAAAAGCCACCTGACACCAACCACAACTATAGAACACCTAGGGGTGGTGTTCAACACAACCACTGGGACAGTCAAACCATCAGAAACATGCATCAATGCGTTAGTGACACAGTGCAGGCAAATACTACACTGCAGAATGACGACGCTGTGGCACCTAATGCAATTATTGGGTCTAATGGCAGGCATGCATAGACCTACACGACTGGGCCAGATCACACATGAGACAGCTTCAATGTCTACTCCTTGACAACTGGAACTACAATCTACAGAACTACAACCAAAGGGTGACCATACCTGCGAAGGTACAAAAGTCACTGAGATGGTGGGCAAACCCACACAATCTAAATCAGGGAATGAGATTGGAAAAAGGGGTAACAAGAACCCTAGAAACAGATGCAAGCCTGCAAGGCTGGGGTGCCGCGCTGGGCAGGTGATCAGTCCAAGGAAAGTGGACAGAGCCAGAAACAAAACTACTAATCAACATTCTGGAGGCCAGGGTAATCCAACTTGCTCTCCAATATTTCAAACCACAAGTAGCAAGGCATCACGTAAAGGTGCGCACAGACTGCAGAGTAGCAATGTCATATATAAACAAACAGGGAGGCACAAAAGCAGAGCCATGGCTCGGAAACAGAAGCCCTAATGCTGTGGGCAGAAAGACACCTTCTCAGTCTTACAGTGGTACATCTGGCAGGGTGCAAAACACCAGGGCAGACTGGTTGAGCAGGCAATCCTTACAACAGGGAGAGTGGCAACTCAACCCGGTCATATTCAACAAACTTCAAAAGAGATGGGGTCCATTTCAATGGATCTCATGGCATCAGCAGCAAACACTCAACTACCAGTGTATATCTTCAGATACAAGGACAAGAATTCAGCAGGGGTGAATGTTCTTTCAACTCCGTGGGGCTTCCAGAAAGCCTATGTTCCCTCCAATACCCATGACACCTGCGATTTTACAGAAAATCAGGGACACTGGCACAATGGTGCTTCTAATTGCCCCAGACTGGCCAAGATGGACATGGTATGTGCTCATCAGAAAGATGTTGATGGACAGTCCCATGAAACTCACCCCATAACAGACACTACTCAGACAAGGGCCAATCTGGCACGAGGACCCACGACCACTGAGGCTGATGGCATGGTCACACAGCGGGTCAGACTGCTGAACCTAGGGGTGTCAGGTAAGGTAGCAGACACACTGCTACAGGCCAGAAAGGAGTCCTCTAACAAGACTTATAACAGACACTGGGGAGCCTTTGTTTATTGGTGTAACTCTAAACAACTTAAGGCTTCAAATTGCAGTATTTTACATGTGTTAGATTTTCTGCAGGATGGTTTGGACAAGGGGTTGACAGCGGTATCCTTACGGGTGCAAACAGCCTCAATAGGGGCAATAAGAGGTAAAACAGATGGACAGCTACCTGGGGCACATCCATTAGTACAGTCCTTCCTAAAGGCAGCCGCCAATGTCACTCATTCCCCAAGGCCAATTGCTGCCCCCTGGCAGCTTAACCTGGTGTTGGATGCTTTAACTGAGGATCCTTTCAAACCCCTAGACTCAGCCCCCTTACCATTCTTAACCATGAAAACAGTTTTCCTGATAGCCATATCTTGAGCTAAGAGAACCAGTGAGATACAGGCCCTATCATGTAAAGAGCCTTTTCTCACGTTCTTCCCAGACAGAGTAGTCCTAAGAACTGCATCAGATTTTATACGAAGGTGGCATCAGCATTCCACACTGGTCAGGAAATTACAGTACCAACCATTTGCCCAGCTGAGGGGGACCCGAACAGGGACACTCTCATCTATCTAGACCCAGCTAGAGCCCTTCACACCTATCTAGACAAGACAAAATCTTTCAGACAGTCGGATAGACTATTTGTCCTTCATCAAGTACAAAAGAGGTGCCTAGCGGCCTCTAGGGCCACTGTCGCTAGATGGTTGCGAGATACCATCTCCCAAGCTTACAAGGCAGGGGGTATTGAACCACTGCCCATCATCAAGGCCCACTCCACTAGGGCAGTAGCCACTTCCTGGGTGGAAAGAAACTTAGTTTCGGTAAGGGAGATCTGCCAGGCAGCTACTTGGTCATCTCCCCACACATTCTCCAGATTCTACTGATTGGATACAGGGTTGACAGCTAATTCTGACTTTGGTCGAAAAGTGATTAAACAGCATTAAGTCAGGTTCCTCCTCCCACCCACATCAAGTCCAATACTGCTGTATAATCACCCATGTGTGGAGACTTGGAGTGCTGTAAAAGGGTAATAGATAATGGTAGTTTACTCACCTGGTAAAGGTGATTATAAGAGTACCTTCTTACAGCACTCTGTAGCCCACCCATTGAGGAGGAACGCATCTAATAAGGTCATGAATAATGATTATGAAGAATGCTGTGATACGCTCATAAATAATGCTTATAAAGAATGCTGTGATACAAAGTTGTACACTAGACACAGATACATAGACAGTAATGATGTAACTTATGTACGCTGTTTGTCACAAAAAAGAGTAAATGATGACTTTTTCACATAACATCAAACTGTGTGGTACAGGTATGTCTTTTCTACAGGTGGTCATCCTTATGGAGACCACCGGGCTTCTTTACTGTGAGTTCATATATCATTTTCAGAATTTCCATAAGCTCTGGAAGATCTCATACCGAGGAGTCTGGGAGCTACAGGGGAGGAGACGGAAGCAAGGGAGGAGAAGGATCAGATTTCAATCCTGGAATTCTATTGTGCATCAGCCTGAGAGGAGAGCCGGAGATTACCCATGTGTGGAGGCTTGGAGTGCTGTAAGAAGGTGCTCTTTACCAGGTGAGTAAACTGCCATTACTCTTAGTGAAAACTTCCTGAACATTAGAAACCTCAAACAGTGTAACCACTCATGATAAAATAATCTCCTCCACTCTCACTGCATAATGAGTGGCTAGCTTGGGTTGAGGGTCTTCCCGAGTTCAGGAAAGATGCAGTGGGAGCTGGTCAAGAAATGTAAACAAACTCGTTTTGGTGTGGTAACACTAGTATGGTGGACAGTCCGTTTTTCACTTTTTAAAAGAAAAAAGGGATCTGAATCAAACTGCCAGCTGCATTAAAGTCTGTACAGAATGTGAACAATCATAAAATGTGTTTTTTAAATTAGGGATATTATGAGGCCTAAGGGTTGACAGTGTCCCTTTAAAATAAATAATATTTTCAGTTGCCATTAGACACAGTAAGTTGTCCTGATCTCCAGAGGGGGAAATTCAGAGCTTCTAGTC
This sequence comes from Neoceratodus forsteri, assembly GCA_016271365.2. Lineage (NCBI taxonomy): Eukaryota > Metazoa > Chordata > Ceratodontiformes > Ceratodontidae > Neoceratodus > Neoceratodus forsteri. The sequence goes on along the minus strand of CM057456.1, from coordinate 156,591,774 downwards.
TTAAACTTGAAAAAAAAAATGGTTTTACTTTTCTGAAGGAATAGTGTTTTCTGTTATCAATGGGATTTCATTAATGGAATGACTAGAATGATGACTTACACACTACGTTCTGGGTGCTCAAATGGCTTGTTCTTTATTTACAATTCCACCTTAAAATGACTATAATTTACATTCCTCCTATCCATTTTACGACATTCTTTAATTCAATTCCTTTTACATCAAAACCATCATTAAACAATAATCCCATGTACATACTGTACATTATTCCTTTAACGTTCTTGTCATGTGGCTTTGTCTTCTCAGGCTCGGATGTGCAACTTGATGCCCCTCTACATCTGTTCTCCAGTCTTTCCACCTTTCTTCTTTAGGGCTCAGGTGTTGAACCCAATTCCCACTTCTGACCCCCCTGAGCTGACAACCCCATGAGGTGCCTGACCCAAACGGATGTTCACCCAGTCCATGCCTGGCTTTTTCACCCCCCATCCCTTGTGCCCATTGCTTACCCTCTCAGTGCAATCCCTCCCCTCCCACCCTTATTTCCCTTATCACAACATACCAAAACGTTGTCCTCTAATGACACACATTTTGCCTGCCCAACTATCATAAACTCTGCCCTCGGAAGACGCCCTCCCCTTATTTCCACTAGCGCATCTCCCACTTTACGTTGGAAGATGTGTTTCCCCTCAAAATTCCCTACCTCTTCTTCCATTCTTCTACTGCCTCATCCAGTTTCTCATTGAATAATGCTATACCTGCTTCTAATAGATGTACCCCATCCTGTCTATAGTCCCCAGGGCTGTTGCACGTAATGTCATGTGCTACATATATACCCTCAACCTCCCTCATGAATGTGGCCATCCTCCTGTTGAGCCTTTTCCTTGCTTTATCAATGGCCTTAATGTCCCGAGCCTGTCTCCAAACCCTCCTTGAAATACTCGGACCATGCCACTGTCGCCCCAGGCCACCATGCTCTGATTACCCTTATATCTTTCTTGATTTCCATTAGTAACTCCACTTATGGTCACTCCCCAAAGTCATTACCTCCCAGATACAGTATAAGTAAGTTCAGCTGAGTTTTGTTCTTCCAACTGCAGCAAAGCTGTTCCCATCACATCCCCTTAAACCTTTCCAGTGTAGCCTAACAGACTCAGCTCCCTCTGTAGCTGTCCCCCACCAGACCTCTTTGCTGCTTGCCTTTCTGCCCAGTAAATGTTCAAGTACCCATGATCCACAACATCCTACTGTGTCCAGCATCTGGAACAAAAGCAACCACGTCAAATTTCTATTTACGGATGCATTTTTTGTAACAGGCTTATTTCCATTTAATTCCTTTAATTTTGTCCACTGACTCTGCCCCAGCAGCTGCCTCAGTCGCTGCTCCTATCCTAAATGAGTAGGAGGAGAATCTGGCCACATCCTCCCCTATGAATGCTATCCCTTTCTTCACCATGCTGTAACCTGGTATGCAGACACCACTGAGCCATTCCCATGTATGAAAAAGGCACTGGCAGCTGTCGGCCTCACCTTTTTGTATGTCTCCAGAGCTTGGACTTCACAATAACCCCTGCCAGGGCCCCATGTCAATCTAACCTTGGTTCCCATCCCAACCTGGTCCTTCTTGGATCACCTCAGATTGATCGCTATCTCTTCCTTGTCCCACCATATATCCTCCCATCACAATTCCTGCCTGCTCATCCCACCAGTTGCTGACCACCACCACACTGACCCTGAATGCCCCCTGCTGCATAACCAGTAATACTGTTCTAAACAAAGATGACTATTAGGCCGAACTGCATATGCTCTTCAAACTTCCCAATAGCTTTTCCACTAGTGCCACCTCTATCGGCTTCCTGTGGTCTGTTGGTTTTCCTCTAATCCTCTGCAATACCTGCAGCATTCTCTGGACCACTGGTGCCCTGGTGGGTTCTCCCATCTCGCGCTTACACACTACTCCTATGCCCACTAAGTAAATCCTCATTGTGGAGTGCACCATCCCTTATCCCATTTCTGTACTATGAATCTTATGCTCTGGCTTTCTGTGACCAGCCCACTTACCTTCAGACCAGTCATTGTCGGAACTCTTGGAACATCCTCCATGCTCCCTCATATGCCCTCCAGCATGTTTCTGGAGCAGAGCTCCGACAACAATCATGCTGTCTCCATCCAATTTCCCATAACTGAGGTGGAACTGCAGCCTCCTAGCAGCTGCTCTGGGCCGAGTGACCTGAACCTGTATAACTGAAGATGGGAAAGACTATCAGCCACCTCATTGCAAATGCCCTCATATGCCTGGCTTTGAATGACAGATTGAGGTGCAAACCAGCTAACACTACATGCCTTACTACCTTCATGACCCTGTCACAGGAACCTCTTTCTGTTCAGTATCTCTTCACTACTGCCTTGTTATCACACCAAAGTATTATTTTTTGATTCCTAAATTGTTCTCCCTAGACCATTATTGTTACCCAAATGGGAAAGATTTCTAAGAATGTTATATTCTTCAGTAGACCCTCCTGTTCCCATACTGTCGGCCATTTCTCTGAAATCCACTTCCCCCTGAAATATGCCCCCATCCCTAGGGCCCCTGCTGCATCTGTGTACAGCTCCAAATCTGTGTTAAACAATCAGTTGTCTTGCCAAAACATGACCCCATTATACTCCTCTAGGAATGTCTCCCATACTTCTAAGTCCTGCCTCACACCTTTTGAGATGTCTACCCAGTGGTGCGATAAACTGACTTTTCCTATGGCCTTGGCCAGCCTCCTTGTAAAAACCCTCACTGGGGATGCTGCCCTGCATGTGTAATTCAAGTGCCCCAGGAGCTGCTGCATCAGTGCCAGTTGCACTCTCCTCTTGGCTTTCACCAGCACTAAGAGCTCTTTCAGTCTCTTAATCTTGTCTGAAGGGAGGCAGAATACCCCCACCTCAGCGTCCACCTCTATGCCCAAAAACTCTAATGTTTGTGAGGGTTCCTCTGTTTTCTCCTCAGCTAAAGGTACACCAAGGGCATGACACATTTCCTGAAAATCATGCAGCATTGTTTCTGCTCCTGCTTTCCCTTTTCCTACCAGCAGAAAGTCATCCAGGTAGTGCACAACTGCCATGTGCCCATACTTAGCTCCAAGCGCCCACTGCAACCACGTGCTGAAAGCTTCCAAAAGCAGCACATGCCACTGAACATCCCATGGGCATTGCTTTGTCAAAATAATATTTCCCCGCAAATTGAAAACTCAATAAATGCGAGTCCTCTACCCTCACCGGCAGTAGCCGAAAGGCGGACTCAGTGTCCGTCTTTGCTAACTATGTCCCTTCCACCGCTCTGATCAGCTCTATGGCTTGATCCAGCATGGTGTATGACACCAACCTGTCCTTGTCCAGAATTGCATTATTTACCAAACCCCATTCCAGGTAAGACAAGTGGTGTATGAGCCTAAATTCTCCGGGCTTTTGTCTTGGGTACTAACCCCAGTGAAGACACTCGGAGTTCCTTCCAGGGGGACCAAGAACGATCCTTCTACCCTCCCAGATGCCATCTCTTTTTCTATCTTCTTCCTAACCACCCCTTCCATACCTTTTATCAATCTCAAATTTTTGCATCTCATAGCCTTCCTCACCCCTTCATAATGCAAACTGAATCCTTGTGTGACACCAGTTCTTAACCTTTATTTGACCAAGACATCCAGGTATCCCTCCGTCTATGCCCACAGGGACTACAGCCTGATAGGTGAATGGACTAGATCAAACCTCCTCCCCCTATCTGCCCTTGTCCTCCTATGTCACTGACCCGTGACCCAGTTCCAAAGCCCCCTTTCCCCAAACCCCTCCTCCTGCCTTCCTGTTTCCCCACCCCATCTCTGCTCCCCATAAGCCTCCCTGAAAGGGCTGCCAAGTATTGTTGAAACCCCATCCTATACCCCATACTCCTACACCTGGAAACTAGTTGTTGTCCTGCACTTTAGGAGCAAACATGCTTGAATTTGCAATTTGCTCAACTGCATGTGATTTTATTGTAACCCAACCTGTTTTCACCACGGACCCTATCCTCCCTTGGTTCCCTCCAAGAAACTACTTCTGTAGCTAATTAGAGTCTTTACACAAATCTGTGTGAGTGGCATCCCACCAGAGATCCCCATGGCTGCCGGCCACTGCTGGAACTTCATCAAACAGCAACCACCCGTAACCTCCTTTAGCCTTATACATTCCTGATTGTTGCTGAGTATGTCAGCAATGGAATAGCCAATTCTGGATGTTTCTGTAGCAAATGGTGCTAAATGGGTGGAACCAGCCATCCATCCCTCGAATGTGTTGCCTCTATAACCCTTATCCTCAGCAGTCTTACCCACTAAGGCTAATGCCACTGCCATTTCAGATCTCCTACTGACTCTCTCTCTCTCTCTCTCTCTGCATATGTTTTGGCGGACTCTTTGTCTCCTAATATGAACATATCTACATACTCCCACTTCCAAATCTTCTCCTTAATTGCTTGCAGGACATGATCCCCTAATGTCATGCCTGGAAAAACCCTATTGTAGCTCCCTTCCCCTATCCTGTTATCCATATCCTTGCCCTGTGTTCCTTTACCTTTCAAGTCCAACAATGCTTCTCTATTTCTTCCACACCTTTCTCCCCCTCTCTTCAATTATCCCTGTGAGGTAGCCCTTTAGACTCCCATCCACCGTCATGTCTAGCTTTGGTTCCTTACCCTTGGACTTGTCTGGCTCCGGATCCTCATTTGTTGGCTTCTGTGGGCACTTCCCTTCTTTCCCCTAGCCTTGTTTGTCCTCTGGTTCCTTCCTCTTTCCCTTCCCTCTCTCCTCATCCTCCGTCTTTCATGCTTCCTCAAAGATAGATTGCACTTGTCCCATGAGGTTCGCTGCCTGCTTCACCAGTTTCTTTGGTGCTCTCCTCCTTTCCAATATTCCTTCTTGGTGCCATCTATCAAGAAATGGACAACCTATAACTCTGTGACTCCTACATACTGGTTCTCTTTTGTCTCCTAGCTCCCTTTTCACAATTGCTCCATCCTCCCGGTTATGCTGCCAGCTCCTTTATTTTATCTGTTTTATTTTTTATTATTCTTACATTATCTTGCTCTTTTTATATATATATATATATACACACACACACACACACACACACACACACACACACACACACACACACACACACACCGCTGTAAATGGGCATCCCACTCCCATGACACGCTTTCCTTGTTTCTTTGATCTGTCTATGATTATATATGTTATTTATTGTTTTATATATACTGTATATATATATATATTTTTTTTACAGCTTTGTGCTTTCCCCAGCCTATCCTATAAACATTCCCATACATCTTTGCTCCCCCATGCTCCTCCTGTCTGTTATTCATCACTGGCGGCCATCTTATGACCCACCCACTGACTGCATGGCCTGTGACAAAATGTCAGCAACTGGTGGCCATCTTATGCCTGCCCTGACCACATGACCTGAGATAAAATGTCCACCAAGGCCCCTCCAAACCTCTCTTAAACCTCTTTTCTTCCTGCTGACCACAGGCTGATACCCGACTTGCCAATAACAGTCTGCTAATTTGTGCTTTGAGAACAATTTTTATTTTGTTTTGGTTAATTCAAACTTGTAATATGTTTAGGGGTATAAACTGAACCAATTCACACATAAACCTTTCATGATTAAACCATATTTATTCTAAAGTCACTGAGGCAAATTCCATGGGTAGACAAGCTTAAGGCTAAGCTGTAGCTGTTCAGCACCAGTAGATTAAACCATACCAACTCATCTCTTTCCCCACTCGGGTACCACCGAATGGCCATAGCCGTACTATGATTGACTGGATTCTAACTAATAGGATGGATTGCTGTTCCACTGCCGGGGTCCTACCTGATTCAATAAGTGACCACTGCCCAGTCTTCTGTGTGTAAGATGCCTCCCCTTTCTCAAATCCACACAAGGTTCTATCTTTTGCTAACTTTGCCCTACTTAACACTGCTGAGTTCTTATGGGATCTGAAACATACCGACTGGTCTCCCCTATTTACCACTAATGACATCAACCTTGCCACTGACTTCTTTAATATGACCTTACTTCCCCTACAGCATAAGCATATAATGTATTCTACATGCAGGGTCAGAGGGCAGGTTACCAAATGCCTGAAACGTCCTCTCCTACACCTGCTCAAACAGCATGACAAGCTATGGTCTAAATGGAAGTCCTCCTCCAATTTGGTTGACCTTGCTCAGTACCGACCATAAAATACCTGCAAGTGGTCAATCCAGGCTGCAAAGAGTAACTACTACCGTGGACTTCTTCAGTCATCAGCCACTGACCCCAGGAAATACTGGAATCAGATAAATGAGATATTAGGTAACACTAAGCCGTTCACCCCAAGGACTTGTTGCCAAATGACTCCATCTGTAACAACCCTAGGACCATTGCTAATGCTTTCAACCTGCTTTTCGCCAATGTTCCTAATTGCTCCCAGGCTCCCTCCTGTGGATCCCACTGCCCTTCCTCTTCTCCTTCATATACCCCTCCCACACTTAAGCTTTCTCCCATTTCTCACCTGGATGTTCTTAGGTTGCTGAGGTCCATCCCTGTCCACGGCAGCGCAGGACTAGACGGCATTGAACCCAGGATCCTCCGACTTGGTGCCTCTCACCTTGCCACTCCTGTTACTCTACTTTTTAATCTATCCATCAGTATTGCAATGGTGCCTTTGGCCTGGAAATCTGCCAGGTTAATTCCTGTCTTCAAGAAGGGTGACCCTAAAATTTTGTCTAACTGTCACCCGATTGCTCTTCTACCAGCTCTTAACAAGTCACTGGAAAAACTCATTCACTGTCAGATCTCTGCCCAACTACTAAATTCGATCTCCAGTCTTCAGCTCAACATGGCTTAAGGCCTGGTCACAGCTACCTACGGCTCTAACCTAATTCACTAGTGGTGTTAAGTACAGTATGAAAAAGGACTACTTACGGTGCAGTGTTTTTAGATCTTACCAAAGCTTTTGATCTGGATAATCACCCTCTACTTGTGCACAAATTACATTCTCTTAGTGCCTCTGGTTCCACCACATCCTAGATCAGTAGTTACCTTTCAAACCGGACCCAATCTGTCTTCTTCAACAAAGTACTATCATCTCCGGCTCCCATCTTCTGCAGCGTCCCACAAGGATCCATTCTAGGGCCCTTGCTCTTTGTCATTTTTGTCAATTATTGTCCCACTACCTTTACACACTGTCACTCCATCATGTATGCAGATGACCTGGTGTTCTACTCAACTGCTCAGTCACTGGATGACATCAATACAGATCTGTCATCTGCATTTCAAATGATTCAAGCCTGGCTCCTAAATAATGTCCTAATCCTTAATCTACCTAAGACCCAGGCTATGCTCTTTGGGTCGGCAAGAAAAGTCCATACTGTGACCCCCAAGTTTTGTGTGTGCAGCTGTGATGGCTCTACCGTCCAGTCCACTGACTCCTTTAAAAACTTGGGTGTGACACTTGATCCCACTCTTGACTTCCCATCACATATAAACGAGATATGCAAATCTGTAAACATCAAGATAGGTACCGCGTATTGAATGCGTCACTCCCTTACTCCTGCGTCCATAGGTGTCCTGCTCCCTAGGCTACAATATGCCCTCCCTATTCTATCCTCTCTCAACTCTGGAATTCTTCATAAATGGGATACTACCTACAACAATATATGCAGATTTGCCCTATTGGCCCCAGACTCACTCACCACTGTCTTCATCGCCAACCTTCAATGGCTGTCCCCTTGCCCTCCGCTTATACTTACTGGGTTGCTTCATTGACTCTACAACAAGACTCCCCGTCCCGAAAGCATTAGGGCAATGCTCACCCCATGCCTCACTCCTGCCTATTGAGATAGTCAAACTCCACCCTGCTCTCTGTCCCACACTGCTCTACAAAATGGGTGAGCATGCCATCGCCCACTTCGCCCCTAAACTCTGGAACTCTCTCCTCCTCCCTCCTGTCTGAAAGGCCCCAATCTCTCCTCCTTTAAAACTGCACTTTTCCCACCTAAAAGCACTTGATTCCTGTGAATGTAACTAGCCCTCTGGCCTCTTCTCTTTATATCTAGCTTTATTGATTCTCTGAAATGTTGAATATTTGTAGCCTAATGTCATCACCTGCTCGTTATTGCCTGCAAGGATGGATAATACTATATGTAAGTTCTGTTTTTCCTCCTGACCATCCCTGCATGGATATCAATCATCTGTACCATATGCTGTATTGTACTGCATTATCTGTACTTTATCACTGTACCTAAATGTTAACTGTGTATTGTACCATCTCGGGTTGTGCTTGAAAATAGGCAGAGTTTTTGCCTAGCGCACCTACCCGATCAACAAAAGCTAAATAAATTAATTAATTAATCTAAAGTCACTGAGGCAAATTCCATTGGTAGATAAACTGAAGGCTAAGCTGTAGCTGTTCAGCACCTGTATGTTTTATGCCATAATTAAGACTTACATTATTTGATCATTTTTTCATAGCAAACATTATTGAAAGGATTTTATCTAGTCTTATGACTTTGACCCCTAGGGCAAGCACATTCTACAGAGGGATCCAATCTTCTACTGTTAATTGCTATTTCACACACAATGCCCTATTCCTGATGATTTCCGGGAATATTCTTGCCCAACTGTTCACCCTCATCTCATCAATTCATACCTCAATAAACCCCTGTATCTCAGTCCTTTCATGTCCAGTAATGCCCCCCCCCGCTCAGCCTTTCCTTCTGTTGCTCAGACTCTAGGCCCTAGGCCACAAGATGGTGGTGGGCTGTAATGTAAGATGCCAATACCACATGGTTAACTGTGGATGACACCTGATGCTGCTCAAATACCTTCCCCTGTTAATCTCTTTCACCCTTACTAATCGGGCAAACCACTTGCTTCCATTTTCTTTTTTCCTTTTTTTAAACAATGAAAGAACAATTCCATGCTATCCTCTGCCCTAGCCCCCTCGAATCTGGAAGGCCCTGCCATCCTCTGCATCCCAGTATTCCGCACTGTCTTAAACCCTTCCCCAACTGCTAGCTGTCCCTTTCTCCCACCTTTCGCAGTCGCTCGTGCATGTACAGTGTGACCTCTCCTTGAGTTCAACAACTTTTCCCATTTCTTTATCTCTTGTGCTTACCCTCACAGCTGCCTGTTTTAAACAACCATCATTTACCAACACATGCATCAGGGAAAATGGAGGCCACTGTGCCTGAGCTCACCTGATTGTGGAGCTTCCCACCCTGCAAGTGTGTCGGCCTATCTTCCCCAGCAGATCATGCCCCATTTCTCAAAATGGTCTGAATAAAACCTTATCTTCCTTTGCCATTCAAATGGGCTGTACTGCCTCACCCCACTTCATGTGTGCTCACACAGTTATTCCTTCCCAGTGCCCATATAACATGTGACACCATACTTTACTTCCCAGGAATTAATTCCACTGCAAAGTACCCTGTAATTCCATCTTACCTCCTCTGATCCCTGATCAAGCAAATTTACCAGATGAAAAAATACTAAGCCAGTTGATGTACTGAAAACTGAGTCTCTTCTCAAGATTTCCAGCAGAAAGTGAGGGGAACTACAGGTTGCATCCCCATATGTACTCCCCCTTAGCCCCTCCCTTGTTAATAATAATAATAATTCTTTATTTATAATGTGCCTTTCATAACCAAGGTGCATAACAATAAAAACATTTAAAACATGTAAAACAAAACATCAAAACCTCAGCATATCCAGTAAATACATACTTGTCAGCCGACACCTTCGCTAAATGCTTTATTCCACAGAAATGTTTTTAAAGCCTGCTTGAAACCCCCCACAGTAGTGCACTCCCTAATCTGATGGGGTAGAGAATTCCAGAGGGTTGGGGCCACAAACATAAATGCCCGGGCTCCCGCAGATTTTAAGGTTACCCTCAGAATCTCTAGCAACCTTCGTCGAAGTGAAGTTGTCCTCAGGGAGAAAAGGAATCAGGAGCTCTTTCAGGTAGTCAGGGCCCAGTCCATGTAGGGCTTTATATGTCAGTAACCTGACTTTGAAGGAGATCTGCCACTGAACAGGCAGTCAGTGCAGTTCCCGCAGCACCGGCGTAATATGGAAAGATCTCAAAATCCCCATCAACAACTGGGATGCTGACTTCTGCACCAGCTGCAAGCAATGGATATCAACCCCCAGTAGCCCAAAGTAAAGCGAGTTGCAGTAATCTAAGTGCGAGGTCACAAAGGCATGGATCAATGTAGGCAGGTCTGCGGATGGAACCAGATGCTTAATCCTGGCGATGTTTCTAAGATGGTAAAAAGAAGACTTTAAGACGGCTGACACCTGTGCATGAAGTGTCAGCCCCAAGTCTAACAACACCCCCAGGTCTCGCACCTGCTCAGAGGCCTGGAGCTCAGCATCCCCTAGGAATAATCCCAGGGAACAGCCTGCCCCCAGCCCCCTATCCGGTGACCTGGATCCAAAACCATCACCTCCATCTTCCCAGGGTTCAACTTCAACCAACTGGACTTCATCTAATCTTGGATTTCATCGAGGCAGTTATTAAATACTGAGACTGCTCCTTCTTGGTCAGGAGCGAAAGACAGGTAGAGCTGAGTGTCATCGGCATAGCAATGAAACCTCAGCCCATACCATCTTACAATGTCTCTCAAGGGAAGCATATACACCGCAAACAACATGGGGGACAATACTGAGCGCTGAGGGACCCCACAAGACAAAGGGATCGAATCAGAGGAAAAAACCCCGACACCAACCTCTGAGTTCTTCCAGTGAGATATGATGTAAACCATCTGTAGACCAATCCAGAGATTCCACAGATAAATCTCAGGCACTCAAGCAGAACCCCATGGTCGATGGTGTCCAACGCTGATGACAGATCTAAAAGTACCAAAATGGACCATTTTCTCTTGTCTCTCGCCATCAGGAGATCATTGAGTACCCGAACCATCGCAGTCTCTGTGCTATGCCTCTTCTGGGAACCAGATTGGAGAGGTTCATAGATGTTATGGATGGTCAAGTGGTTCTCCAGTTGTGCAGCCACTACTTTCTCAATCACCTTCCCCAAAAAGGAGAGGTTCGAGATTGGCCTGTAGCTCAAAGAGAGAGTCTGGGTCCAAGAAGCTTTTCAACAACGGTGTCATCACCACCTCTTTCAAGGAACAGGGATAGACACCGGAGTCAAGGAGCACCAGACTATCTGTGCCAGAACCAGGTCAATAAGATCACCACAGCCCATAATCAGGAAGTCGGACCCGGGTCTAAACTACAGCATGTAGAGTGCATCCCCTGGACAATCTGCATAACATCCATGACTTCCAGATGGTCGAAGGTACTCCAGGAGAATGGAGGGACAGTGACCAAGCCCTGATCCTCCACAACTCGCATATAATGTGTTGTAAGGATCTCCAACCTAATGTCAACCACCTTATCAGCAAAGAACAGGGCAAGCTCATCACATTGTAATTGTGAAAAGGCTCTTCAGAGCTGCATACAGGCTGGGTTGCACAACCTGTCCACAGTTCTGAAGAGCTGGGCTGGTCGGTTCCCTGGACAGGAACTCTGCCTTCTTATGGGAAATGTCTGACTGATAGGACTGGTAATGTTCTAACAGTCTAAGATGGTCAGCTTGCAGGCTGGATATCCGCCAACAACGGTCTAACCTGTGACCTAAATGCCGCAACTCCCTCGAGGCTCCATTGAACCATGGAGCCAAGAGTGGAGGGAGAGAGTCACACACGGACTGGAAATAGTATCCAAAGCTGAGGAGATGGCAGTATTATATGCCAAAACCAAGGCTTCAGGATCATTGCAATCTGCAGGAAGTTCAGATAGGTCAAGGACAGTAGACCATCGGAAGTAATATTCCATAAAGGTCAGAACTTGACCATCTCCACAGGGGATGGCCTACAAGGGGGGATGCCAAAATTGAACCTCACCGTGAAGTGATCAGACAAACAGACTGGTTCCACCCCCACGTCTCAGGCCTCGATCCCCAGGAGGAAAACCAGGTCAAGAGAATGGCCACATTTATGAGCAGCAGTGGTAACTACCTGTTACAGGCCCAGTGAATTCATCAACTGGAGAAAGTGTTGTCCAAATTGCAAGAGTTCATCATCGATCCAGGCATTGAAGTCACCCAGGACCATCAGCCTGGGTGACTCAAATGCCATATCGATGACGAAGTCTGCCACTTCCTTAAGGAATAGCTTCCCATCACCTGGTGGACGATAGATGAGAACTATTCTATAGTCTGCACCTGCTACTACAACACATTCAAATTAGCTGGTCACCTCAACTGGAACACTGGTGAGCTCCAATTCAGCCTTGAAACAGACCACAACCCCCCTTCCCTGTGGTCCAATCTTGGCTGGTGTATCATCTCATACCCAGCTGGAACAGTGGCCTCTGATATGGGGCCTGCATTATCATCCGGCCAGGTTTCAGTGATGCAAGCCAGATCTGCCGAACTGACAAGATCTGCAATCATTGCTGTCTTGTTCCTGACAGATCTGGCATTGTACAACACTGCCTGAGTCGGACTGAACTCTTGGGATGCCCCAACCACCGGCCCATCCCCAACAATGGTGCCCTTGGGTATGGGGGCTAGACATGGAGTCCTACGCTCTAGACTCCATTTCACCCCGGGGCATCTTCTGAACTTAACAACCCCAATAGGAGCACCCCGCTCTTCCAGCCTCCACTGTTCACCCCCCAGCCCACCCCCCTCCTATGGGCAATACCTAAAACCCGACAATGTTGGTAGATAGAAAAAGCCAATGGAGGGGTGTGGAAAGGGCAGAGGGCATGGAGAGCGGAGGCTGAATAGCGCATGACCGGGGGAACCCAGACTGACAATTATCCCAAAATCCCCACATAGCTAGATAAATTACAACAATTAAACAAATATTAAAACCCCAAATCACAGCCAGATTTTTTCTCAAACCTCCCACCCAGCTAAATAATGAACCAACTTCAAATAAAACTAACAACTAAAATACATAACTTAATAATCAAACCTAATCTCCCTACTACATAATACAAATAAATAAATTAAATTGGCCCTCCGGTCCTCTCACAACCTGGGCCACCTAACAAACAAACTATAAAAAAAATACTATAACACTATAGCACTGAAGACTCTCACTCCCCAGTGCACTAACACTCAAATCAAAATAATAATTGAACAAATAAACAAAAAATATTTATAGAAGATAGTCGAAGATTCCCCTCAGAGAAGTCTCTCACAAATCTCTACTGTGGGGAAAGTTCGCAGATGAAAACTGAGCCCTCTCACTGCTCATATAACTTCCATAAAGTATATAAAGTCAAAGAAAAAGTGCTTGCAGGTGGGGTAGATCAAGGTGGCTGTAATCCAACCACACACAGTCTAAAAAATAAATATAGGGATTCACTGTACCAGACCCTCTGACATCCAGAAATTGGGCATAAAACCTCAATTCTTCAATTTGGAGGAGCTGAGACCCTCACTGGGCCATAGAAGTTCTTCCAACAATAGTAAGGGAAATAATCCCGTCAGGACAGTGACCCACCACTACGGCTCTGGAACAAGTTAACCCCCCGGTGGACTGCCCCAGAAGCCTAGGAGGGAATAACAGGCCAGGTCATCCAACTGGCCCCACTCCCCCACACCTGTGTAGGACACCAACCCCCAGAGGCCCCTCACAGGCCCATCAATCGACTCAAAATGAGGTCCAAATTCAGATAATTCCTTTACCAGGAAGCATAAAATACATGAACTCCAGAGTCAAAAATCTTCACATCCAACCTCCAAAGCAAGTTCAAGGAAACCTTCGATGCTGGGGAATCCAAATCATTCTTTAATATTACAGTAATACCTCTAGGAGCCACTACTGGACCCCATTCAGACTTTCCCACCAAAAACCCCAATCCAATCCTCCGATGCACAGTGGATGAAACAGTCGAGTAATCCACCAATAAAGATCCAGAGTGCAGGTAGAGACACAAACAGATAGCGCCCCATGGGTATGGACAGGCAGACACCCAGTCCCCAACCTCCTCCAAACCACTCCAATCCAGATAGAAGCGTTCACCCCTTCCCTCCAAAATGATCCAAGGAGCAGGCGGGCCACAGTCACAAGCGACTGACATGCAACTGCCAGGAATGAGTATGCAGGGACCCAAACCATGGCTTCCCTTAATCCACTCTAACTGGAGGCTTCACCACCAGTACTGGCCTGCTGCATGACAATCCAGCAGTAATTACAGCTCACCCCAAACCCTCATACGATGCCTGGATTTAGAACACCAAATGCTGCAGCCATTAAAAATAACAAAACTAAATAAAATAACAAATACACTGCAATCCCACCAGCCACACATGAACACTTACCTTGCTATGAGTCATAGAGTGTGTCACCTGCCCTCTTCTCCTCCTCTCCCCTCCTATTTCACTCTCTCTCTCTCTCTCTCTCTCCCTCCATCCCCCCTCTGCCCTACTCCCCTTGCATTCCATGTAAGGCAACTCTTGACAATCATGGTTGCTCCTTGAATGTGCAACCCCTTTGAGCCAAGTGTGCACCTTTATAAAGTCCTCCTGGATATGTGAGTTCAGTGTGTTTAAGTTGTCCTCCTCTGGTGAAGAGGCTATCATTATCTGCAGACAGCAAAATGTTACTATTCTTATTTTGTATGGCATAGACCAAATAAAAGGGGCCTAAGGACTGAACCCAGAGGCATAACCATATCAGTAGATACAAAGGGAGAAAAATAATTGCTTAATTTCACATGCTGTCTTCCATAAGACAGTCTGTAAACCATTCTAGCATACTGACCGAAAGTCCCAAATCCTGAAATCTGGGTAGCAGGCATTAGTGATCCACAAAGTCAAATGCCTTCATAAGGGTAAAAGAAATTGCTACTACCATGTCACACATGTCCATGGCCTACTGTATATAGTCTGGCACAGTCCACAGGGTAGTCTACATGCTATTAGCAGCCCTAAAGCCATCCTGAGCCTTAGTAATTAAATTAAATGTTGTAAATAAAGCCCAAGCTGATTGAAGACTATATGCTCAAGCACCTGGGACAGGTAGGTAGGAAGGTAATTTTTATTTTTATACAGGTAATATATGTCGCTTTGGACATAAGTCCAGTTTACAAGACAGACCTGTGCAATCCCTATCTAGGTTCATACAAAGTTCCATAATAATACACGAACAGACACCACAATAAATAAAACTAAATAACAAAATACAGAAAATATATGAAAGAAAATACTTCCATTGTCAATAAATAAAAAGAAATCTGATCAATTTCTACAGTACATTAAAAATGTATTCAACACTTACAAACATAGATATTTAATTCCTTTATAGTGTGAACAAATGTAGAATGATTTGTGATTTCCCTAACCTCTACAGGAAGAGAATTCCAAAAACTAGCAGCTTGAGAAGTTAAAGCCCTATCATCATATTTGTTTCGTGATTTTTCTACAGAAATCTTTGAACTGATCTAGTTAACAGGGGTGAGAGGTGTAAAAAAGGTTGATAATTACTGACCTGGGATAGAGCTCCTGATTTAAAACTTAACATCATGGTCACCTACTTTCAGACTGCTGAAATGGAGTGAGAACAGAAAGAAAGATTAAATAAAGTACAGATGGGTCCCACCATAACCTCTCTAGATAAGTATAGGACGCACAGCTCAGTTTCACCCTCTCCTTCACAAGTTTTGCAAACAATTTATAAAGATATTTCAAATTTATCTCTAATTCTTAAGGCCCTTAAAATAAAATGTAGGGATACAGTTTATGCCCAAAGGTAGTTCATCACTTACAGACTTGTTTTTAGAAGATTCAATATTACGAGGCAGATAGTTACTTAAATCTCCAAAAAAAAATATTACACAGCAAAGCGTAAGTATAATTATTACACATTATTACATATCAGATTCTTTAGTTAATATTCCTTGATTAATGCTCAAAAACAATACCTTGGGAAATTCCTCTTTATATACAATTCATTCATAGTTTCCAAGACTCTTTGGAACTGGCAAACCCATGAGTTTGTCGATTTAAGAAATACTACCTTTTTTTTTACTTTTCCTTACCAAGCTATTGCCCATGTTGCAAAGTTCATTGTAAGTAATCTCATCAAGTGAAGCATTAAATTTTGTATAGGCCTTCCATGTCCTGTCTCTTTGCCTCATTAAATTATAACGGAATAGGTAATCCAGGCATTAAAATGTCACCTTCATCCTTACCTCAGCATTTTTATTGTAACATGAACTGTATATTTATTTTACTAGTTCGCTTATTTCTCATTTGTGTTCTGTTGAATTATGTGAAGTGCTCTGAGTTTTTATTGGATGGGGCATGATATAAAAATAAATGCCTTGCCTTTGTCTTGCATTTAGTAACTTTTCAATCACAAATCTTATTAAATTTAGTACTCAGTAAGTGAAGTGCAGCATTGTTATCGGGAAAGCAATCAATAGGAGTTCAGTCAATACTTGCTGAATCATTTAAAAATTAATTTGCATCAAGATGACTCAAACAACTTGGAAATAGAGTAACAGGTTTAACTCAAAGTTTTTTTTTTTTTGTTTGATTTTTTTTGCCATCCAGCAACAACATCTGCATAATGGTTACTAATAGAGCCTAGCAATGTTGCACAGCACTTGATATGTTCTAGGTGAGTAACAAGTACCCAGTCAATCAAAGTACAATTTCCAATTTTATAGTTATAGCTGGTAGGAAATACAACTATTTACAAAATGATTTAGGTCCCAGATGAATTCTCAGTTTTCAGCATTTTGTTGGTCCAACCAATAGATGTTGGTATTGTCATTAAGATTGGTTCTCTGTTTGACTTAAGACCAGCTCAAAGCCCTGAAATATGTCAAATTCCTTCCTCACCAGATTCTGCAGGCAAATAAAATGTGCCAACAACTAATTTTTGTATCCAACCAATGACAAATGGCTTGTTAAAAAAATCACTTTCCCACTATCTGGAATAATTGCTGATTTAACTATGCAAAGACTGCACATCCCCTTTGCTAACCATACCCTTTCTATAACTGCTGTACTTAATTAAACTATGGTATTATCCAAACATTTAGAGACAACCACGTCTCTGAGAGAGCAAGAATATCAGTATTGCTGGTAGCAGCTCAATATTAAAATTCATCAAGCTTCAGAATTAAGCTTCTTATATTCAGGTGAACCAAAGAGATGAATCTTTTCAAGGCACTAGCGTTTTAATCAGAAAGTGAATTAAAATGAGAGCCAAGATTTGTATGAACTTTGTCATTAAAAGTGATAATAAAATGAGGCTATATTTTAAAATAGCTACTAATGCCCAGAACAAAACTAGGTGATATGGCTTTCTCAGTTTACTCCTAAACTTTGGAATGCTATTCTGTCAAATATCAGACAATGTCTTACTGCTCAGACCTTCAGAAACAAATATTGTATTCATTTTCTCCAAATGACTGTATGTACCTGTTTGGCTTAGACAGTCGGTCGACACCTTGCTGTCGACCGACATTACAGCGACTTTATTATGTCGACCGCATTTGTGGTCAGCATAGCGAGTCACTGCAGATTGTGTTTTCTTTGGGGGCTCTGCCCCCACATCCCCCACTACTAAATTAATCAACCCCAAGTCAGAGTTGCTTTGGGGAGGGGTGCAATACCACCAGAAAGCAGTGCCATGGTCACATGCTAACACTACAGTAATCTGGTGCTATTGTCGCTGTAGTGTCAGTCATGGTAAAGTTGTCGCTGTAGCTACAGCATACCTACTGTTTCTAGCTGCCATATTTTCAAATGGCCTTGGTTCATGTGTTTGGTCACCCTTGATCTTATCACTGTGTTTACCGTTTTGTAGACTGTATTCCTAATCTTCCTATCTTTGAATTGTTAAAACATTCACTGTAAATGTGACATCCATTGGAACCAGTTAAGCAGAATAGAATACCTTACATTCCCATTGTTATGCATTTTCTCACTGTATATTTGATTTTGTACCCTGGAATTTGTCATGAATTGAATTTATCTGTCATTGCTACCAATCTGTATTGTTTTTGGCTGTATTTCTCATAGGTTGTGCTGCAAAATAGGCAAGTCTTTGTCTAGTACACCATACCTGGTTAATAAAAACTAAATGAATAATTTAGTCTCAGAACTGTTCTGAACCATTTTGCCTTCAGATCTCAAGGAAACCGCTGATAAAATAAGACATTAAGGAGCCTCCAGAGTTGAGTAGCAGTTATCAGCTAAAGTATGTGGCTTACATAGCTCCAAGGGTAAGTATTTCGGCTTCCTTAATCCTTACTGGCTAAAAAGCCATCCTTTTGTCTGTGAGCACAATCTCTTGTGTCAATTATGAGCAACTTATCAGGAGAAGTCAAAGTCTCAGGAACAAAATGGGTTAAGGACAGTTGGAAACATGAAAAAGAAAAGAGCAGCACACTGAAAATGTATATTGTGTGCCCTTAAATTAAGAAGGCAGTACAGAGTATTAATAAAATGATCTTGATACAAATGTCTTACACAGAAAACCATAAAAACAAGGTAAGTATTGCAGAGCTTGGGATGACAGGCAGATAAGTGGGAGTTGGGAGCAAAAAAGAAAGTGATTAAGCAAATCTGTTAAAAATCCCTATGTGACATGCATTTAAAATCCAGGAAGTGGGGCAATTTAAGTTCTTCCAACTCCACCCCAAGGTTCCAGTTTCCAGATGGTAGGAGGTGGCTTTGGCCATTTGGCTTGGGGGGGTTAAACATGTTCTGCACCAGGGGGCACCATGTTCAAGTTTGCCTTGGGGCATCATGCACCCTAAAGCTGGCTCTGCCTGCTACTTACAACAATCTAGGCCTAGGGCTATCTGTCCACAAACTTTAATGAAGCTCAAGAACTTCTTGCTCAGCCTTACAGGGCATCAGCACTGCTTGTACTACAAGGTATCAGCACCCCTCAGCATTATCTTCCTTTCCAAAGCAGTATGCTGTCATTTGATAGTGATTCACCTCACGTTTGGTATAGTTCTTTTGAGAGTTTAACAATTAATAAACCAGTAAGCCTGGATGAATTGTACTCTATTGAATTGGATCCTGAGAGGTTTCACCACATGTGTGTGTGTGTGTGGGGTTCCTTTCCTCCATGCTGAAGATCACAATGTCTGCCATCAGATGGACTGTATAGTGGCTTCATGTATATGCAGGTCTAGAGATAGAACAAATGTGTCCTGCTAGTTTTCAGGTTCCATTTACTTGTGGGGTTATGCAAGCCCTAAAAAGCTTCTTGTCTCAGTGCTTATTTCTTGGCTTCATTTATTTTTGGAGAGGAATGCAAAGACTTACAGTTCCAAAAACATTCTGCATCTCTTTACTGGTGGCCCAGTTCCAGTAACCAGCAGGTATGATGGGGAACACATAGGCACTGAAGAAAGACATCAGTTCCTGAGAAGAATCACTACCAGCACTCTACACCACCACTCAAACCATGTAAAGCGCAGCTTTTAAACAAATTATTTTATGTTAATGTTTTTGTGTGTGTATGATATATGTGTGACCTTGTGGGTCACCGTGTGTGTGTGTGTGTATGTGTGCATATGTGTGTGTGTTTCTATGTGTGCACGCATATGTGTGTGTGTGTGTCTGTGTGTGTGCATGTCCTTGTGCGTGTGTGTACGTGTGTGTCTATGTGTGCATGTGTGTGTGTCTATGTGTACATGTGTTTGTGTGTGTGTGTGTACGTGTGTGTGTCTATGTGTGCATGTGTGTGTGTATCTGTGTGTACATGTGTGTGTGTCTATGTGTGCATATGTGTGTATGTTTGTTTATATGTGCATATGTGTGTGTTTCTATGTGTGCATGCATATGTGTGTGTGTGTGCATGTGCTTGTACTTGTGTGCACGTGTGTGAGTGTCTATGTGTACATGTGTGTGTGTGTCTGTGTGTACATATGTGTGTGTGTGTGTGTGTATGCACACCTGCACTTGCATTATAGCCAACTCCTTCTGAGTAATACCTTCATGGTTAACACAACCAATGGCAGTGTGGTCCAGTGGTTAGAGCACAGAACTGTGAACTAGGGGATCTGATTGGGGAAAGGAGAAATTGTTTAACCAGGAAAAGCACTAAGCCTAAGCTTGTTTCCAGGTGCAACCTGGAAGCACAAGGAAGGTCACACAGTATGCAAGTGGGGGCTGTGAGATTCAAACCCATGTCTCCAGGATTGCAGCTCAGTGATTGGGTTATTGACTTACTGTGTAACCTCTAACAGTTCATGCATCCTCTCAGTACTTCTACCCTCACAACTGTAAAACAGAGTTGAAACAGGGCCTTACTATAAATGAGATTTTGCAGCCTAGCTTGGCTATATGGGATAATAAAAACATAATCATGTATGAGAAATAGTGTGTAACAAGGATTTTTTACACACCAATAATGTCTGATGCAACTTTGCACTCATAGTTTAACCAGGTATCACACATCAAGGGTATGTAGAAAAACAATCTACCCTACTCCCCATAATTTATTTTTTATAATTGATTATTTTTAAAAATCCAGAATGTCAATGTTAAAAGAATAGTGTAGTATGTTTTATTCATCAAAAAATGCTTGTGCATGACTGAGGAGAAAATTCAAAGGATTTTTTTGACTAGTCAACAGGCTACAGTACAGCTGTTTGTTGGGCCTCACACTCTCATACTCTCCATTATACATGATTTGGATGTGGCATACTTGTATAAAGAACAATTATAACACAGAAACATAGAGTGTGACAGCAGAAAAAGGCCCCCGCTGGCCCATACAGTTTGTCCACCCCTACGTATTGTCTTGCAATGGCCCTAATGACCATCCTCCACCCTTCCCCCCCCACCTCCCCCTGTCATTATCAGGTCCCTGTGCCTGTCTCACCCATATCTGAATCCACTCACTGTTTTGGCACACACCACCTCCTCTGTTAGTCCATTCCACTTGTGCAGCATGTTTTCTGTAAAAATGTACTTGTGGAAATCCCTCCTGAACTTCCCCAGACAGTTTTAGTGGACCCCCTCTTGTCTTGTGTTTCCACTTAGGGTGAATAATTCATTGCATTTCTCCTTATTATTTCCATAGAGATATTTAGAAACACTGAAATGCTGACAATGTTAGCTGAAAAACACCATTTGTGCATCCGGTCTGCCCAGTTACACCCTATTCAACCCCAAGACCTATTGTTTGGATGGGGTTTGCCCTCACCCCCAGACCCTGTTTGCTGTTTGTTTGAGTAACTATTATGCCTTTCACTCTGTACCAGCAATGCTTGAACCCAGTAATGCTTCTTGTGCCCACCACCTCTGCTGGTAGGCTGTTCCATGGCTCAGCCACTCTCTGAAAAATAATATTTTCTCATGTCCCTCCTGGATCTCCCCACCAGCTTCCACATAGCTTCCTTCTTAATTTCTCTGACACTGGGGTGCCCAATCTCTGGCGCAGGCTAATACCCCCACCCCACCCATTTTCACTATGCAACACTGGGGAGCCCACCTCTGGTGCTGCCAAACATAACACCGACACTGGGGTGCCCAATCCCCAGTGTCGGCACCTAAGATAAAGAAAACTATTCCTTAAAGTCTTTTTATGTTGGCTCACGCTTGCACACCAGCCAACATATTGCAGTAGTAGCAAATCTGAAGGTACGGTCACTGTGGGTGAGTGCAGGGCACGCATCAGTATGTGCATCCCTCATTCCCCAATAAGGCAGCATGCAGGCACCACACCAGCAACACGTAATGTGGTGAGTACATCTAAGAAAAGGTCCACTACAAAGAGAGCCAAGCTCGTCATGCAGCGGCACCTCCTGATGGGCCTTTCCTGGTGAAGCATTCTATAAACATGGTGGCAGTGACTGCCACCACTGCCTGACACAATGCCGACTTCGGGGGTGCCCAATCCCCCTGTTGGCATGCTCTGACCCTTCATGTGCCAATGGGGGAGCCCACTTTCTGTCGGCATAATGCCTCCTCATTTGTTGTGTGCCGAGGAGGGTGCCCAATCCCCCTCGGCTCTAGCCCCCCTTTGGCATGTACTGACGGGGGTGCCCAATTCCCTGTCAGCTAGCCCCCCCCAAACACTCAGGTGGCACACTGGGAGCCCACTCCAGCATGCCAATTGCCCCTGTAAAAAAAAAAAGTCCCACAATGTTTATTTTTTTTTTTAACCTGTAAAGGAAGAAAACGGTCCCTCGTGGTCTGTCCTGCTCCCTCCCCCAACCAGCATCCACCCTCTGTGCACCCTGCCTCCCCATACCTCCTTCACCCCATACTTTCCTCCGGAGTCTGGCGCGACGATCTTCGGTGGACGGGGAACACATCTGCACTCTTCAAAGCCTACCGCGAACTGAAGACATGCCGGTAAGCTGTATAATGGCTTAAATAGGATTTTTTCAACTTTGGTGCATATCTCAGGCATTTTTTGGAATTTTTGCACCAAATTTTCAACATGGAGTTATTGGGGCCACTTCTCATGAATTCAATCACTGACATGGCATTATTCGGACCCGAAGGTGATTTTGCAGTCACTGCATGAAATTACCTTCGGACTGATTAATGAAATGACAGTGCCACTGTTCATGAGGAGGGCTCTCAAAAAGCCTATGTTGCAAATTTGGTGAAAAAAATCCAAAAAATGACTGTTTTACGAGCGTGCATTGCATAGTTTTCATGCACGCTCATAACTGCATGAATTTGTAATATTTTCACTCAAGATTTTCAACATTGCCATTTTTCTACACCTCCTTATGAAAAGTACAGCTTTCATTTTACCTATCCTGGCCGAAATGTGTTTTTGCACTTCAGGCGCAGAATAGTATGATCGCTGTGTGAAATCAGTTTTTGGGACAGTTTGAGACAATGACAGTGACACTGTTCATGAGCAGAGGTCCTAAAATGCCTATGTTGAAAATTTGGTGATGAAAGTCTATAAAATGACTGTGTTACAAGCAAGCACTGCGCAGTTTCCATGCACCCTTGTAACTCCGCAAATTTGCAATATTTTCATGCCAGAGTTTCAACACCAGCATTTTTTCACACCTCCTTATGAACAGTACAGCTGTCATTTTTCACATCCTGCCCAAAATGTGTTTTTGCACCTGTGGCGCAGAATTGCGTAGTCACTGTGGGAAATCAACTTTTGGGACAGATTAACAAAATCACAGTGCCACTGTTCATGAGGGGAGGTCCCAAAATGCCTATGTTGAAAATGTGTCTCTTCAGGGTGGTGGTGAGGTTGGTGTCAGTTCAATACTTCACTGCCATTCCTATTATGCATCTCCTAACTCCTGCACTACCAGTGCCAATGCCAGCGAGACAACATTCGGCATTGGCAAATCCTTTTTTAATTTTATACATCCTGTAAAAACATCCATCGATATCTGTTGTCAGCACCAGCACACTGCCATTACCCTCCTTCCACCCAACCCTCCCATTAAGAACCCACCACCCCACTGCTTACTTACCAAATGGGGTTCTAACACCATAATCCTCCCTGGACCAGAGACATGTTCACTCTTCAGTGCTGGACCGGGAACTGAGGAAATCAGATATGCAGTTCAATGTGTTTCAATGGGTTTTTAACTTGTCTTCATAACTTTATCATTTTAAAATATTTTTCCCCCAGATTTTCAACATGGCCTTTTAGGGACCCCACCTCATTAACAAGGACAGTAAAATTATACAAATCCATCCCGAAAAATGATTTCACGGTCACTGCACAAAATCACATTTCGTGCAGGATTTGAAAGATTTCTCCATGCTTGCTCATGAGGTGGGGTTATAAGAAGGCTATGTTGAATATGTGGGGTAAAAATATTTAAAAACAACAAAGTTATGAGCCTACATTGAAATTCTTCAATACATAGAAACATAAGAATTTGACGGCAGATGGACTGCTTGGCCCACCCAGTCTGCTCATTTCCCTACCTACTGGATAAGCTGCCGATCCTAGTTAACCAGGAGCCTACTTCTTCTTACCCCCATCCCCCAGAATTGCCTTATGACTGTCCCATGCATGCTTGAATTCCACCACTGATTTTGACTCCACAACCTCCTCCGGAAGGCCGTTCCATGCATCCACAACCCTCTCTGTGAAAAAATACTTCCTTAAATTACCTCTGAGCCACCCCCATCTTCAAATTGTGCCCTCTTGTTCTTGCACACCTCTTTTTTGAAAGATGCTACCCTCTTGGACTTTGTTGATTCCCTTGAGGTACTTGAAAGTTTCTATAATGTCCCCTCCCTCCTTTCCTCAAGGCTATACATATTAAGCTCCTTAAGTCTCTCTTCATATGTCTTCTCGTGCAGACCCTGCACCATTTTAGTTGCCCTCCTCTGGACAGCTTCCATCCTGTCTATGTCTTTGCGGAGATTGGGTCTCCAGAACTGCACACAGTACTCCAGATGGGGTCTCACCAGCTGTCTGTACAGAGGGATAATAACTTCCTGTTTTCTACTGGTGATGCCTCTCCCTATGCATCCCAGTAACCCCCCAGCCCTCCTTGCTGCCCTCTCACATTGCTTGCCCACCTTTAGGTCATCTGATATGACTACCCCATGTTTGTAACATGTTTGTAACTTTGATAATTTCAATATTTTGACCCCTAATTTTGAACATAGCCATTTTTTCACACCACCTCATGAATATGACAGCTGATATTTTTTAAATCCTGGCCAAAATGTGTTTCTGCACTTGTGGTGTGAAATCACCATTTGGACAGGATTTGAAAATTTCCTCTGCCCATGTTCATGAGGTGGGGTGATAGGAAAGCTATGTTGAAAATATGGTGTAAAATATTAAAAAGCAACAAAGTTATGAGCGTACATTGAAATTTATTGATATACACTCATAACTTTGGTAATTGTTATATTTTGACCCCAAATTTTCAACATAACCTTTTTACACGACCTCATGAGTGCAACAGCTGTCATTTTTAAATCCTGACCAAAATGTGTTTTCACACTTGTGCAAAATGACATTTCAGCTACTGTTTTATATATTACATCTGTCATGTTCAGAATGTGTGGTCATAAAAAGACTAGGTTGATAATTTGGGGTCAACATGTCAAAATACAAATAAGTCATAAAAAAACATTGAATTGTTTCAATGTTTATTTGTAACTTTATCTTTGCAGATTTTGGCCCCAAATGTTTTATTTAGTTTTTTGTTGTTGATCGGGTAAGTGCACTAGACAAATCCTGCCTATTTTCAGGCACGACCCGGGGGAGGGGGATACAGATGAATGCCAACTGACCTTGAACCAGATTAAGCTGTTGGTGGTATTTTTAGTGAATGAGAGAAATTTGGCCAGGACACCGGGGGAAATTCCCCTACTCTTTTCGATTAGTGCCATGGGATCTTCAACATCCACCTGAACTACCAACAATCCAAGCAGATGGGACCTCGGTTTAACATCTCATCCGAAAGACGGCACCTCAGAAGTGCAGCACCCCTCTCATGCTGCACTACAGTGTCAGTACTGGGATATTAACCCAAGTGCCAGATGTGGGAACTGAACCCACAGCCCTCTGATCTCCCGGCCTCAGAGGTGAGTGTGCTACCTACTGAGCCACTGACACTGGCAATGTTCAACATATCCTTTGTATTACCCCACCTCCTGAACGTGACAGGTGTCATTTTTCAAATCACCTCTGAAACTTGTTTTCGCGGTCGTACTGTGAAATTACCTTTTCGATGGGACTTAAAAAATTCTATCTATCTTGATCATAACATCATGTCATAAAAGGAGTGTTGGAAATTTGGGGGTCAAAATGTGGTAGCCCAGTGGAAATTACATATTACCTGTTAGCTGGCCTATCCTGGGTAAATACAATCTAAAAGTGGGTAAAAGCACTGAAAATGAGATATTACATCTCATCTGGTTCTATCCTGGGTAAATATATAGTAAACATGTATGCAAGCAAGACCCAGTACAACAGCAATGCAAGTGGAAATATTCATCACTGACAAATGCTTGTCTATGTATGCCACCTCTTCTTGAATCTTGGCTCCAGAGAATTATATTGTCCTAAAGTGATCTATAACAGTATTTGTCTTTTTATTTTATTGGCAGCTGCATGAACACATTATAGTTATTTTTACTCTCAATTGGGTTGGTAGCCCACAATTCTTAGAATAGGAAATACTTTTATGGGTGCGTTATTTACAAGGTTATTTTAACTCTGAACTGACAGCTCCTGAGAACCTGGTATCATCAACGAACTCTTCTTGTAATTTATGGTGCCCAATTAGTCTTTGTTTCAATATTAATTTGTGCAAAACTATGATGGGTTCCAGAGCCTTTTCAAGTGCTGCACTGCTTTTGAAGTGCTCAGACATGCTAGTTTGTATTTAGATTTTATAATGTGCCTTCAACAATATTTGTTTGAAATGTCAATGTTTACTTGTAGTTAATTGTACTTTATATGTCATGTATTTCTTTAATTTTTATCAGTTTTGTACATTGCTGTAATTATCTGCCTATGGCCTGGGTCAAGTCTGAAAAAGGACATTGGTCCAGTGCTGTTTTCCCAGCAAACAAATTTCAAATAACTAAATAACTGAACAAATAAATATATAAATTATTTATCCCCCAGCCCCTGAATCATTTTGGTTACCATTCTCTGCACAGCCTCCACACTATCACAGTCCTTCCTCAGGTGTGGGCTCTGGAACATCACAAAGTGCTCCAGGTGGTGGTGAACCAGAGACCTATACAGGGGGAGGATCACCTCCCTGCTTCTACTACTGATCCCCTTTCCTGTGCAACTACGCACCACAGCATCATGGCTTTATACTGTAAAACAGGCTAACTAATAAGAATATCATTATTCATATGTAACCCTTGTTCCCTGGAGTTACTAGAATCACAGTTAGAATCAGTGGCAGGCAGGAAGGCCAGGTAAATGGGTTTCACACTGTCACACTCTGTCTTCAGTCTCAGCTGAGCTGGAGTGATGATGTAATCATAGAACTCTCACAGCAGTATAAGCCACAGTCTCAGCCGGCTCCAGAGTGAATTGGAATGTTCAGTGAGTTGGGAGTAGAGTGGAGTTGGAGGAGAGGCTGCAGCTGCTGGGCAGCTCCTCAGATTAGTTCTGACAAAGAACTACCCCTTTTTGTTTTGTGGTAGTTTGTTCTCACCCTAGAAGAAGAACAAAGAAGACAGTTGTCTGAAGTGGTGGAGACCTGATCCAGAAGGTTTTCCCTGCCCCATCCCAGGAGGGATGGGGGTGAGCTCCAGGATTCAGGGGCAATCCCCTTGATCCGTTTTGGTTGGTGAAGCTACCTTGTACATCTTCACTGGTTGTGAGTACAAATCTTTTCCGTGTCAGCCCAGGGGCATCTGCAAAACCTTGGGGTGAATTTCTCTGTCAATGGGACCAGTCACTCAGTACTAAGTAAAAGTTTCTGCCTATGCTGGAGTCCAAGAATATGACTGTCCAAGTACAGAACTTTTTAATTTTGACACCCAGACGTGTGTCAGTAGTTTAAGTGTGAGAAACATTTTAAGATAACAACTACAATTTCATCTGTGAGGGTGTTATTAACCAGATGAATGGCCAAGTGTAAGCTTGGGAGAAAAAGGTGGGAGACCCCCCCCATCTGGAGTAACCAGTTTACCTCTTCGGGTTCAGTTTGGGCACCAGTACATTTTTATTTAGTGCATCTGGCCAATGCCTGATGGACGTAAGTACCCCGAGATATGGGTTTGGAATTTTTGTTTCTTCAAATTACCCCAGTATAGTGGGTTCTGGAAGATTTGAGCCTGGATGTGCTCAGTGTGGTCATGGGTACCACTTTCATTCCCGTGGGAAATGGGGACAGTACTAGTCTGGCCTTATGTGCCAACCTTCAGTTTCAGAACCAGAGTGTTCGCTGTTCTGTGTTTCTTCATCCTATGCTAAATGGGAATTTCAGGAATTTCTGTACCCTGGAGAATCTGCAATACCAGTATGTGTAGCTCTATGGGGGTCCATCTTCACTTTGTGTATTATTGCTATTTTGTTATGTGAATAAAAGCCACGCTCTCGAATCCTCACCTGGTTTGGACAGTATTGTTATTGCTTCCATGTGTCTGGATTTACTTGGGTGCCCCTGTCCAGAAGTGCAAACCTAGCATAATTGTGAGCAAATGTTTTCTCCCAGGGACCTGGGTTGGTGGCCATGGTAAATGGTCCCACCAGGTGTGTGCCAAGTAGTTGCCACACTTGGTCGACTGTTTTTGTATAATAGTCTGGTCCACCTAGCCTAATGGTGGCCACTTTCTCTGTTTTCTCTATGTCTTATGGTATATAAACCCCCACCCCTCTCTGTTGCCCCTAGACATTTGTGGTGAGAGGAGAAGCCCTGCTGATTAAACAAGGGGGGCTGGTTGGGAGGGTTACACATACTTCTTGTTTGAATATCTAGAGAAAGTTCACTAGGACAAACTCTCATATTGTTGCTCCCCACAGTTTGATCATTATAAGCAGAAGTGTGTATACAGTAGTTGATTTTGTTGTATTTTTTTGTACTAATGTGATATATTGTTGTTGTGGCAAACTGTAATTAAAGTATTGCACCGTAATGAACCCACTCAGAGCATCACTACTATATACCTTTACGTGGTGTCCTGAGTGTCCCTTATTCCAGTTAGAGTGTCTTCTGACTGTTCTTATGTTGAAAGAACTGCAAACTGAAGTTAAGTGGTTCTGTGGCACCCTAAAAGCGCAAGCAGTGACAGCTCTCCAGGCATTAAAGTCATTCCAGATGCTATATAAACCATCAAGTTATCCTTGAGTTATAATAAAAAATATGTTTTAAAAACTATTTTGTTTTTAAATATAACAATATAAGAGTAAAATTGTATCACCCTTACAAACAAAAGTAGATTTTTCCTGGCCAGTTCAGTCATCTTTTGTTCCATGGATTCAATCTGAATAAGATGGTTCAACTCAGCTATGTCTCTAATGCATCTCCTATTGCTGGACATGGGTTCAGAATAAATCCAGTGGTTAGGCTCAGTGCTTAGCTTAACCCTTGGATTAATTTTGAACCATATCTAGCTATAGAAGAAGCCTGGAGAAATAGCTGAGCTGAACTATCACAATTAGTTTGACTCCATGGGACAAATACCACCTAAAATGACCCAACAATCTATTTAAAAAAAGAAACATATAGCCAGCTCTGTGGCACCAAGCAAAGGGATTTGCTTGTCAAGCTGGCTACCTGGATTTGGGCCCTGAGTCTGGGTGTCAGGAGCCAAGACTGGCAGGGAGGGAATCCAGAGTGTCCATCTGTTGCGTCCCTCCCGGGGGTGTGGGCAGGGCCTCAGCACCTGGAGGTGGATTGGGTGATGTAGCAAGGTGGTGTGAAGCCTCGACATGCCCCTGCATGTCCCCACCTCAGTTTGCCATCATGCTTATGCCCAATCAGGGTGGAGGGAGGGGGATGGCAGAAAAATGGAAAAAAGGCCCCCAAGCAACTGGATGATGGTCTCCTGTAACCCAATGCCACGAAGCCACAGAAAGTGTCAGACCAACCCTGCAGCATCCAGGATACAGAGTTGCACCTAATAGGTGCTTCCCCCCCCGAAAGGGAGGGGCTCTCCTGATGATGCGATATGTTGGGTTACCCAGGGGTGGCTGCTAGGGGTGGCGGTTGGTGGAAAGGGGACAAATGGTGCAGGGTGTACCGTGGAGGCCCAAATATAAATATATATTCATTGCAAAAAAACTTTGTTAATGCATCAGTTAGGGTTGTTACTAAAGTGACAAAAGTAGGGAAATGTGACATTAGGGTTTTCAACCCTAACACCCCACCCACACCCTGCAGACACTGACAGGCATTGGGAGTGTGGCTTAGGGTCATCAGCCCTAACACTCACCCTATTCAATAAGTAAAAAAGCTGAGATGGGTACAGTATAGAAGAATGGGATGAGGGTTTAGGGCTGATGACCTAAAGGCACATCCCTGATGCCTATCAGTGTCTGCAGGGTAGGGGTGGGCTGTTAGGGCTGAAAATCCTGATCCCATATTTCCCTGATTTTGTCACTTTAATAACAACCCTAACTGATGCATTAATGACATTTTTTTGCAATGAATTTTCTTACTTTTTCAGACAGTATAATCATATCCTTATTTGTCTGTGGGAATGCAGGGCCCTCTGGGCCCTGCACTCCCATCCCTCCATAGATACACATATGTATGTAGGTATGGGGGCCCTGTGCTTCCATTTATAAGACAACAGTGACCAAACTGTCAGCATAGCTGTCTTATTACCCCACCTCATCTAACCGGGTACAGACAATTTTCAAATCCATGCCAAAACATAATTCTGTGCAACTGCAATGCTATTCTGTGCCACAGATGTGAAAACACATCTTGGACAGGATTTGAAAAATGAGAGCTGTGACATATATTAAGTTGGGTAATAAGATGGCTATGTGGAAAACCTGGGGTCAAATATTTTAAATTTTCTAAGTTACCAGTGGACGTAGCAAAATTGCAGCAAATGGTCATAACTTTGGCATTTTTTTCATATTTTGAGCCCAAAGTTTGAACATAGTCTTTTTTTTTTTTACAATTCTTTTTCCCTCCTGTCATGGCCTGTGGGGCCTCTCTCAGGCATCATGCCTGTTCCTGCCCACCTGAGGTTCTCTCGGCCTTAAGCCTCCTCTCTACCCCCTCCTCCCACAGCCAGAACCCCCAGCTTAACCCCTCCAGGGTGGGGCCACCCCTCCTCTTTGGGCACTCTTACAAGTCAGACCCTGGCTGTAGGTGAGGACCTGGGCAGAGGAACTGGAAGGCCGGGTGAGACGAATCTGGTGGTGGGCATGGGGGTCAGGTGCCATCGCTTACCTCGCAGAGCTGGGCTTTTCTGTGTTCTGGTGCTTTCCCTCCCTCCCCTCCCCATCATAGGCACCCCTGACACCATGGCACATGGCAACCCTGCCGATGTCAGCCACGCTGCTTAACATTCTGTCTGTGTACTGCAGCACCCCTAATCTATCTATATAGATATAGATATAGATATAGATATAGATATAGATATAGATATAGATATATACGGATATATATATATATATTGTGTGTGTGTGTATGTATGTGTGTATTTATTAAAGAGGTGGATGCTCCTGTTCTAACAGTAGAACATATCACTTTTCCTAATGTAGGTCTGCATGCAGAAAATTCTTCAGTACTGATTGGTTCAATCAGTACTGATGCTTTATAATTCAGCCAACAGAACAATTTAATGCAGTATTAATAACACAACCTTGCATCCCTATAAGCTGATGGACAATGAATACATTCATTTCAATAGCATCTAGTGGTTTGACAATCTTCTTTTGCTCTCCCAAATAACTGGAGGATTACTCCCCAACCCACTGTGATGCCTAACCTCATTGGATCCCTTGGGCATCTGAATCCAGTTTGCCAGTTTGGGAGTTTGGTAGCCATCATAGAGATATCATTGAGGGCTGAGCAGAATGATTGTCACCTGAAACCCTACTCCCTTTGCAAGCCACTAGGCCTTTGTGTGCAGCCAAGAAATAGCAAGCTGCATTTGGGCATTGTGAAGTGCAGATTTGATTTTAGTATGTAGTTTTATATATACTGTAGTTAGGTTCATATATTAGAAAAGTAAAATAATGCTGATAGTAAAATGGATTTCTACTCTTTCATACCCACCATCTATGGGTACCAAATGCAGAGTATTTCAGTTGAGAATGATAAAATGTTAGAACATCATGCATGGTTCAACAACCACATTGGCTTCTGTACAGTCATTTTTTATGCCTATATACCTCTTCAGATATTGACAAGCTGCAGTCTATAGCCTTACTTGGACTGGCTAGTGTAAACTCTTAATGGGATTATAGGCTATTAAAAACAGGCTATAATCCCATTACTTCCTATGAACCAGCTGGGGAGGGTCAACATAGCCCCCTGTGCTCAGAGAAAACATAAGGTTTGCAGTGGCATGACTGGATGGGCTTCTTTGCCAACATGCATTTGGGGACATTGGGACACAGGTGGCAATGGCGTCACGTGAGCAGCTGCAAGTCACGTCCGGCCCATGATGTTTCCTTCTGTATTTCTGAGGTTAGACATTGTTTTTATTCTTATTAATTGCTGGACATTTCATTCTACTGAGGAAGATCTATCGGAACTAAAACAGGAGAAATTGCTGATGTAGAATCTGCATTGCTCTGAGAAATGGCATCTTGTTTTGACATTTCTAAAAAGTAATCATGGTGTGTTTGTGTACTACAGTATCTCAGGTGTCTTTTCTACAGTTCTAAGATGTCAGGCAGTAGAGTTACTATAACCAGCAACTTTATTGTTTTCACTGCACTTTATCTCCAGACTCTTATCCTTATTCTCTTTAAATATGGTATTCTTGAAATTTTATGGAAACATTATCAGGAGATTAAGCATTTAAGGAGTTTGACTTTTATTCGAACGAGCAAAGGTGTTGATGTCTTAATGATCCACCAAGAAGGGGGGATTAATGACAGTCTGCCAAGGAAAATGAAAATGTCTAGGCCTTTACACATATTTTGTGTAAACTGAGAAGGAAAGCAGGTGTGTCAGACCTTTGCTCTACTACTTTTGCTGGGTAACAAACTGTATTGCTGTGAACTTAGCTCTTAGCCCCTATTCTTTTATCTTTATCCAAGCTTCCTGGTTCACAGCAAGAGCAAAGCATATTACCTCTGTTATGTCTGTAAAACAAAATGAAGCGCTAATTGATCTGTACGTGCTATTGACCCCAAGGCTTTGTGATGTGCCACACTATTGTACACACTTACTGAGTGATCCAGGACTTTCTTCTACCTTTTACATGGGAACCGCTAAGAAGTACATAAGCAAGCAAAGGGATGGAAGAGAAGTTGTTTGTAATGGCCTGTTCCAGATCACCTGCCTTTTGTGAAGCCACTTGATGTTAGAACTGCACTTATTTGAAGATGTTCTTTCCTAATCACACCTTTGCAATTTAATACTTAACCAGTGAAACAATGGACACATCTGGAGTTAAAGGACTGGGACTAAGTAACCATTATATCCTTGTCGCCCAGTCAGGTGGCTGACAGAAATCATTTGTTGTGAGAGCAAGTAAATGAGCCCCCTGGATTGCACAAGTTGTACGTGTTCAGATTTTTTCATTGTTAAAAGGCAATAATGAAAGCAGCTAAGCAGGGACACTACTGGGCCTTAGAAAAGTGAGATTTGTCAGTTATGCTCTGAATGCATATACTGTATTTAGATTAATAAAACATAATAATGACTTTTGTTATGTCTGTATTTCAGTATTTATGGTGATACTACTATACATGTAAAAATATGTCTTACAGGTATTTATAACCTACCAAATAATTGTATGGGAAAAAGAGAGAGACCTATATGTGATCATTTATAATCTATACACCAAATGCACTATGCTATACATTTCTTATGTTCTGGAATTCTGGAAGTTAAAAAAGTTTTAAGCAGAAAGAAATTAAACACCTGGAATAGTGGTACACAAAGCACTGCAAACAGAAAGGCATGTAAAATATGAAGAAATCTCAACATTCAGACACTTGTTCAACACTCAACACTCAAAACACACACACACAGACACACACACACACACACACACACACACACACACACACAGAGACACTCACGCATGTATTAATTTTCTGACGTACACATCATTCAGATCCCTTTAGACTACTTACTTGTGTTAATTCAAGATATTTCCTCATGATGTTATTGATCTGACACACTGTAAAAGGCATAAACAACCATCTTAATTCTGCTCATATGATAATAAAAAATATGTTATAAATATATTTTATTCATATTATATATTTGTAAGCATATTTTAAAATATATTTTCTATATAGTCATATGTCTAAAACATACTTTCTGCATATTACATAATTTTACTGAATTCATATATTTTATATATATGCACAATATGTACACTATGGACAGGATATTCAAAGATCCTGGTTTTCACTTGCAGAAAGTTTGCTCCAGGAGCGAATTAGTGCCTGAAGCAAACTACAGGTATGTTGGAACATGCCCCAAAGCACATTGCACGTGCTAATGGCATGTTTCAATATACCAGCCAAGCACTACCATGATTTTACCAGCAAACCAGAACCCCCTACTGGCCACATGAGGCATTCTGTGTCACAAGCACACTCCTGAGGTCAGGCCCTCTGCTCCCACAGTGCCAAACCTCAAAGTGCAATATGTGAACAGGGACAAACAGGGACACCCTGCTGTTTGTTTTGGGTCCGAGCAACTACCAGTCTCAAATCATGGGGTCAAATATGAATCCTTTTTAGCTAGTATGCCCTGGTAACAGGTCCAAATATCACACCCTCTTTGGGGAAAGCAGCACAATACTTGATCCCAGCTGGCATACAACCAACCTGGTTCACAATCCCCCTTCTTATTCAATTGAGACCCAGGTATTTCCTTACCTGGCTGAATCTTTATGCAGGTCCTTGTTCAAGTGGCTGCATATGGTGACACACTAAGCACTTAAACAGTTATGTCAGAATTATCAATACTGTTCCAGTATTCACACTCAAAATGAGAAAATGTCTCAGGCAGGATTAAGGAAACCGACAAGTTTACTAAAATTAAAAATAGTAAATAAATACAAAACACAGAACATATATATACATTAATGCTTACAGTCAGAAAGAGATGGAAATTACAAAACAAAATGCCTTGTAACTGAATTAACTAATTCTACCCTAGGTTTGAGCTGTGTGTTACCTAGCTTGACAAAAGTGCCTCTTAATTCCAAAACACAGGTGTGTGAGTTCTTTCAAAGTTCAGATCAAGAGTGTCAGTCCTTTCAGCAGGCTTCACCAATATCAAAGGTAAAGTTCCATCCTCCTTGTCATGTCACAGCACATGAGGTCACTTTTAGTCCTGTAATTCATTTGTAACTTCACCAAGTATAACCAAATGCCTCAGATGACTGCCTGTTTGAAAACTGCAAAGATAGCAATATTTGAATTATAAACAAGACAGTCTACTTACTTATCAGATCATAGTTATAACAGCATTCCCCTTTGATCTTCAGAAAAACATCCTGAAAAACACTTCTCTTCGCTGAGTGAATTTTCACAGGTATCCATCAAAATTTGCTTCCCTCCTGATGTCATAAAATGCAACATTTTATGACTGGTTTCCTAGGTTCAGAATAGTGGCTGGTCATAACCTATTTTTTATAGCAGCTACCCAGGCTCTGACAGGTAGGAGTCAAAAAAGGAAGCTCTTAATTAACTTATCCTCTCTTTTAAAACCCACGGTCCCATGAGGCTCTGCTACTTGGCCTGCTTCCTAAGCAAGACTGCCATGTTTTCACAAGCAGAATTCTAAAACATATATTTATATCAAAATTATATACACATAACTAGTAGACAGTTATTCCATTACATTCGACCAAAGGGAGCTATTGGTCTTGCAGGAGCAATCAGGCTGTTAGGGCAAACAGATGGTGATTGCTCTTCTGAGCAATCTACCATATCTGTACAGCCCTGTGCAAATGATTACATAGCCCTAGCAGCTGTTTATACAGCAGGTGTGCAATAGCTCCCAGTTATTCAGAATATGGCAGATCAAGGTGGTGGGAGAAAGTGCTTGTGCTGGTCACCATCATTGGGGGGCTCTGGCTAACAAGGTAAGTGGTGTGCCACAGAGGTTGTGCTTCAGGGCCTGAGTGGCCAGAATGGGTTCGGGAGGTCTTCTCTTCCATTGGGTAGTTACACTAGACCACCAGGGATTATTATAGGTTATATTAGTGGGTGATAGGGTATGTGGGGGGGGAACACTAGACTCAAAGGCTTTATGTTTGGTGTTATCAGCAGGTGATCAGGGGCACACTAGTTCATTAGGGTTTACATTTGGTGTCAACACATAGAACCTGCTGCACTGTCTGGAAAATGCTTGAGCAGCTGTACATCAGCAACAATACTCAGAAAACACACTACAGGCTCACCAAAAGTAGAAATTTATTGTCTAGTCTTCCACATCAGACAAATTCCTGGCACTTCAAGGAACAATCCCTCTTCATCAGGGGTGGAGACAAAGCACTGCAATCTTTGTGTTTTCTTTACATTTGGTGTTACCAGCAGGTGATTGG
This sequence comes from Neoceratodus forsteri, assembly GCA_016271365.2. NCBI lineage: Eukaryota > Metazoa > Chordata > Ceratodontiformes > Ceratodontidae > Neoceratodus > Neoceratodus forsteri. The sequence goes on along the minus strand of CM057456.1, from coordinate 156,555,578 downwards.
GGCACTCTAAAATACCAGGTTTTATGATCAGAATTTTGAGTGAGAGATCAGGGAGGCAGGGACACTAGAACATTAGGGAGTTATGGTACTACTACTGAGCATGCAAGTTGGGGGAGGTGCAGTCCATAAGACCTGGTTTAGGGAGGCAGTAATTAGACAGGCCCTAGTGACTTGTTACTGCTTCTCCAAACCTACCAATGTTCCAGTTCTCCTGTATGCAAGGTGCAGTCAGCTGCTTTACATAGGTACAGTACACTGGCATATGGTAGGGCAGCTCATAAACAGGTTAGTGATTCATTAACCATGCCATCCAATAAGGCAATATGGAATTTTCCACTTATACATTGCCTTGCCAGCATTAAAAGTGTTCATGAATTATTAACTTGTTTAGCAAGCACTATATGGCTTCCAATATCCCAGGCCATGTGTTGTAGGCAATTAGTACAGTTCTACTATTGCGTGGCAACATCTACTTTGCTGAAATCCCTGATAGTGATGGTAGACACAATGCCGAGTGTTGGCATTGTACTGTTGGGGATGTCAGTGGTTTTTCTTCAGGGGCTGTGCCCCAGAACACTCCATGTGGAGGGGTCTGCCTCCCACCCCCCGGTATCTAAATATACAGCTCCAAGTCAGAGTTGTCTCAGGGAGGGGACGAAACACTGGGAGATGCATTGCCGATGTCAGCAAGGACCATCACAGTGACCCAACACGTTCAGATGAATTCTGTCACTGTGATGGCTTTCGCTGTGTCGGTGTCACTACTCGGTTGGTACACCGATTAGTACATTTCACACATATCAGGAGTAAACCCTAATTATAGATCTATAATATATGTTTGCTATATGTTGTATATAACTTAAATATATTTTGATTACAAAATATACATGCTTTTGTGTATGTTACTCTTTAAGCTTTATCTATTCTATATTTGTAGATATCTACAGTGTAATAAAATCTTAAAGCAAACAGAAAATAAGATGATTTAATCATGTAATGTGTTTTTTATTTGTACATTTGGAATTCATTTTAGTAGCAACTATTTTGATATTTATATTGTATTTGTCATTTAACCTTCAAGCCAAACTCATAGTTTTCATTTTATTATGTTGTTTTGAGCATGCGCAGCCAACATATTGCAGTAGTAGCAGATTTGGAGGCGCGGTCACTGTTGGGCGAATGCAGGGCATGCATCAGTAGGTGCGTCCCTTATTCCCCAATAAGCCTGCATGACGGCGCCACACCATGAATACATAATGTGGCGATCACATCTAATGAAAGGTCTGCTGCAATGTGAGCAAAGCTTGTCATATGCAGCGGAACCTCCCGACGTGCTTGCCCTGGTGAAAAAGTAACAAACATGGTGGCACGCTGCCTGACATAATCATGCTGACTTTGGGGGTGCCCAATCTCCCTGTCAGCATGCCCTGCCCCAATGTATGTGCTGATGGGGGAGATCACTTCCCATCAGCATCATGCACCCCCTCATTTGTTATGTGCCAAGGGAGGTGCCCAATCCCCCTCGGCTCTTGCCCCCCGCTTTCGTTGTGTGCTGATGAGGGTGCCCAATCCCCTGTTGGCTACAGCTCTCCCCAAAATACTTAGGTGGCATGCTGGTAGCTCACCCCAGCATGCCAAATCCCCTGAAAAAGAAAAACCGGTCCCGCTGATGTTTTTTCACCCTGTGAAAGAAGAAAATGGTCCTCCGGTCTCCCTGTCCCTCCCACAACCCGTGCCCACCCTCTTCACATCCTACCTACCACCCCCTCACTCCATACTTACCTCTGGAGCCCAGCGCGATGATCTTCGGTGGACCGGGAACACATCTGCACTCTTCAAAGCCAACCACGAACTGAAGAAATGTCGGTAAGCTGTATAATGGCATAAATAGGGTTTTTTTCAACTTTGGTGCATATTGCGGCCATTTTTTGGAATATGCGCACCAAATTTTCAACATGGGGTTATTGGGACCCCTCCTCATGAATTCAATCACTGTCATGGCGTTATTCGGTCCCGAAAGGTGATTTCGCAGTCACTGTGCGGAATCACCTTTTGGGACAGAGTAACAAAACGACAGTACCACTGCTCATGAGGGGGGCTCTCAAAAAGCCTATGTTGCAAATTTGGTGAACAAAATCCCAAAAATGGCTGTTTTACAAGCGTGCATTGCACTGTTTCCATGCACGCTTGTAACTTCGTGAATTTATAGTATTTTTACTTCAGATTTTCAACATTGGCATTTTTCCACACCTTCTTATGAACAGTATAGCTGTCATTTTACATATCCTGGCTGAAATGTGTTTTCGCATGTCTGGTGCAGAATAGCACAGTCGCGGTGCGAAATCAGTTTTCGGGACAGTTTGAGAAAATGAAAGAGCCACTGTTCACGAGCAGAGGTCCTAAAATGCCTATGTTGAAAATTTGGTGACGAAAGTCCATAAAATTACTGTATTACAAGTGTGCGTTGTGCAGTTTCCACGCACCCTTGTAACTTCGCAAATTTGCAATATTTTCATGCCAGATTTTCAACACTGGCATTTTTTACACCTCCTTATCAACAGTACAGCTGTCATTTTTCACAGCCTGCCCAAAATGTGTTTCCACACCTGTGGCACACAATGGCGTGGTCACAGTGGGAAATCAACTTTTGGGACAGATTAACAAAATCACAGTGCCACTGTTCATGAGGGGAGGTCCCGAAATGCCTATGTTGAAAATGTGGCTAAAAAACTCCCAAAAATGATTGGGTTATGAACGTGTGTTGCGCAGTTTCTATACATGCTCATGACTTCACCAATTTTTCATATTTTCACTCCAGATTTTCAGTGTTGCCATTTTTTTTACGCCTCCTCAAGAACAATACAGATGTCATTTTCCACATCCTGCCCAAAATGTGTTTTTGGCCCTGTGTCGCCAAATGGCATAGCTGCTGTACAAAACCACCTTATAGCTAGCACACTGATAGTGCCGCTTTTCATGAGGTGGGCTCACAAACAGTCCATGTTGAAAATTTGGAGTGAAAATACCAAAACCCACCTACAGTGTTAAGGTTTACAACTGTAACACCCCACCCCACCCTGTACAGACTGACAGGCGTCAGTGGTATGACTTAGGGTCATCGGCTGTAATGCTCATGCCATTCCACTCCCACCCCCACCCCACCCTGCAGCCAGTGGCAGGCATCGTCATGTGCCTTGCACTTTTCGGCCACAAAGTTCACCCCATGCTCTATACTGCACCCACCTCAGCGTATTTCCTTAAGGAATGGGGTAATATAATGCCAAAGACCCCAAAGCACACCACAACAGTTGTCAGTGTCTACAGGGTAGGGTGTGGTACAATGGCATGAGCATTATATCAGATGCCCCAAAGGCACACCACAATGCCTGTCAGTCTCTACAGGGTTGGGGTGGGGTTGGCATCACCAATACTTCACTGCCATTCCTATTAGGTGTCTTTAACTCCAGCACTACCAGTGCCAATGCCAGCGAGACAACATTTGGTATTGACAAATACTTTTTTATGTTCATTAAAACAGAAGCCAGGATGCATACTATATGGGGACTGTTATCTCATATGTGGCAATAGGTACATAACATACATTTACCATATAAGAAGTAGCCAAAGAATACGCATCCAGTTCAACCCCATAAACCCTGCCATCTGAGGTCCACATCCAACATTTTACAAAGCATTACTAGGACAGTATCTTCAAGTCTGGAGTGGATTGGTGAGTACCAGATTGTCCTGTGACATGTCCAAGACAATAAACAGCAAAATGACAAACAATAAAAAAAAAAAAAAAAACTCAATCCAAACATTATACCCCTTAAGGGTTCGAAAGTATCATCAACAAATGTAATATATTGAACCCAGCCCTGCTAGTTGACCTGGAAGTGAGATTTTTAAAAATAGATAACTTTTCCATAGAGTACATACTATAAACTAAACTCCACCATTGAGCCACCAAAGGAGAAGTCCTTTGCATCCATGGCTGTGTAATGGCCTTTTTCTGCAAAATGTATAGAGACCAGGAGGAGCAGCCTAAATGCACCCACTCAGAGGGATGGCCATAAGGACCATAGTTGGGGTACATATACTGGGATTAATCAAAAGTGACTCCAACTGGCACCTAGCCCTTGCCAAAACTCCATCAGATTGGGGAAAAATCAAAATATATGAGCAGTCAGCTAACATGTGTCCACACACACACCCAGAGGATCCAAAATTGGGCATCATGAATTTAGCTACAATATCAGGGGTGGGAAAACTACTTATATCTGCATGTTCAGGCAAACTCCCTCCATTGTGTAGAAGATGTTATTCTGAGGGCAGGAAGTGCAAATTTGGTCCAGTGTTCATAAGCATATGTGGTGTTTAGTTCTCTAGTCTATCTGTCCAAGATCAGTAGGGTGGAATCCCCAAGGAGGGCTTGAAGACCCGTATATAAACAACCAATGAAATGATGCCGTGCATCTCCTCAGAGATGCCCCATGAAAATCTGAAGGAGTTGGGTCCAGAAGACAGGTCAGATCAGCTGTTTTATGTAGCAAATATGTTCTGATTTGTAAATATCTCTAACGCTGTCTACCAGTCAAGCCAAAGGTGTGTTGCAGGTCAGTGAAGGGTAAATCTGTCTCCACCAAAGGAATGTGTGGTCAATGTTGGGGGTTTAAAAGCCAGAATCTGTTGAGAGCACATGGCAATAGTAAAATATGTGGCTCAGTGGTGGGAAAGTTTCCAGTTTATGCCAAATTGCTAAAATTTGGGCTGTGAATCTAGCAAAATGTGTTGTATGGCTAGAATTTGCAGGATATGAGAATAAAAGCTTATTAATGTCAAACACATCGAGTATAAATTCTGTGTGTTTCCATGGAACTATACAGTGAGAGAAAAGCTAACAAGTTACTATGCAGAAATGGCTGGCCACTGAGTAAAGTTTCAGATTTAGAAGGTCAACCCTTCCCGGTGTTGTGGGTAGTTATAATATCTAATAACATATCTGTGGGTGTTGGCTTCCCCATTATCAAATGAGTTTGTCCCATGAGGTAAAGTAACATGGAGATTGGACCACCGGCACTGTTTGAAAGAGGTACAGTACACGTAGTAATACATTCATATGTATTGTCTCAATCCTTGAAAAAAAGGATAACATGATAAAAATTGTCCCCAGTGAGCCAATTCTGCTGTTATTGTGAGCGTTAAGTACCTCTTAATTAAGAAGTTCAGTATTTCCCAAATCCTGGGGAATATAAATGCTCAGATATTTGATCATTGTTAGCTGTCAGCTTAGTAGAGGGGGTAAATGTCAAAACTTCCATTTTGTGGAGGCTCCATGAGCCTGCACATAAGCTTGCAGGGCAGTATAAATGTTACATAGCCAAGCAAGGAAAGGGTCAGGAAAGCTGAAGGCTGCCAGGGTGCCCCAGAGAAAACTCTGAGACACCCTATCAAGCATCTTCTCAATGTCAAGGCGAATGAGGGCAGTTGTAATGATGCGCTGGATAACATGATCCAGCAGATGTATGGTACAGTGAATATATAAGCAATAAGACATGATGAGGTAGTGGCTGTCATGAGTTAATGCATGCCCAGGTGAGTAGCGGGGCACAAGGTACATGTGAAGAGTGCCTTTAACACCTGGAAGTGCATTAACCCATGACAAATACTGCTGCAGAGTGTCTTATTGGGCTTATAAAATGGGTCCCTTGTTTAAAAAAACAAAAAGTAACAATTTTAAATTACAAAATAAATATTAAAGGGACACTGACAGTGGTTTACTCACTTTTTTCTGGGTGGGGCCAGGTCCTAAACATGGCTTTAGTTTCTGTAGCAGTGTCAGAATCGAAGCAGAATGTAATGGTGCACTTATTTCCATTGAAAAGTACTTACTTTAAAATAATTTCCTGTCAAAGCAAAACCTCTGCGGCACACTTGGGTCTACTGCGCCTGCTCCCAGTGTGCTGTCACATATCTAAATGGAGCTGAAGCACCAGGAGGTTCATTCATGGCTGAGCACACCTGAGCTCAGCTACACAGATTTAAAAGCTGAACTTTGGGACAGTGCAAATCGACTTGAGATGAGGATTTAAAGTGATAAAAATTGAGGTCTAAAACTCCGGCAACGATACTGGCATGCGCGGATGCATATGCATATCCCAGGAAAAATATTTAACTGTTTTTATCAAAAAAGAATTCCTGCCTTCCTCTTTTCAACACTGTGCCACTATGTGGCACTGTTGTATAGTATTGTGCTTCAGGTCAGGTGAGTTCCTCCCCCACTTTTTTATGTTTGCTCCCGCTTGCGCGGCCAACATCTTGCACTAGTAGCAGATCTGGAGGCGCGGTCACCGTTGGGCGAATGCAGAGTACGCATCAGTAGGTGCATCCCTCATTCCCCAATAAGCCAGCATGCAGGTGCCACACCAGGAATACATAATGTGGTGAGCACATCTAAGGAAAGGTACGCTGCAATGAGAGAAAAGCTCGTCATATGTAGCGGCACCTCCCAACTTGCCTTAGGTGAAGCATTACAGTAAACATGGTGGCAGTGACTGCCACCACAATGCCGACTTTGGTGGTGCCTAATCCCCCTGTTGGCATGCCCTGACCCAGTTTATGTGCAGACGGAGGAGCCTACTCCCCATCGGCATAATGCAACCCCCATTTGTTATGTGCCGAGGGGCTGCCCAATCCCCTCGCTCTTGCCTTCCCTTTGGTATGTGCCGAGGGGTGCCCAATCCCCATCAGCTAGCCCCCCCAACACCAGGTGGCATGCTGGGAGCCCACCCAGCATGCCAAATGCCCCAGTACAAAAAAATGTCTCACGATGTTTTTCTTTACCCTGTAAAAGAAAAAATGGTCCCTTGCTATCTGTCCTGCTCCTCCCCAACCCGTGCCCACCCTCTGCGCACCCTGCCTCCTCACACCTCCCTCTTCCCCATACTTACCTCTGGCATCCAGCACGATGATCTTCGTGGACTGGGAACACGCCTCCACTCTTCAAAGCCGACCGTGAACTGAAGAAATGCCGGTAAGCTGTATAATGGCATAAATAGGGTTTTTTTCAACTTTGGTGCATATCTTGGGCATTTTGGGGAATTTCTGCACCAAATTTTCAACATGGGGTTATTGGGATCCCTCCTCATGAATTCAGTCACTGTCATGGTGATATTCATCCCAAAAGGTGATTTTGTGTTCACTACATGGAATCACCTTTTGGGACCGATTAACAAAACAACAGTGCCCCTGTTCATGAAGGGGGGCTCTCAAAAAGCCTATGTTGCAAATTTGGTGAAAAAAATCCCCAAAATGGCTGTTTTTCGAACATGCATTGCGCAGTTTCCACGCACGCTCGTAACTTCATTCATTTGTAATATTTTCACTCCAGATTTTCAAAATTGCCATTTTTCTACACCTCCTTATGAACAATGCAGCTGTCATTTTACATATCCTGGCCGAAATGTATTTTCACATGTCCAGCGCAGAATAGCATGGTCGCTGTGAGAAATCAGTTTTTGGGACAGTTTGAGAAAATGAAGGTGATACTGTTCCTGAACAGAGGTCCTAAATTGCCTATGTTGAAAATTTGGTGACGGAAGTCCATAAAATGACTGTTACAAGCATGCGTTGTGCAGTTTCCACACAACCTTGTAACTGCACAAATTTGCAATATTTGCATGCCAGATTTTCAATGCTGGCATTTTTTCACACCTCCTTATCAACAGTACAGCTGTCATTTTTCACACCCTGCCCAAACTGTGTTTCCGCACCTGTGGCGCACAATGGCGTGGTCACTGTGGGAAATCAAATTTTAGGACAGATTAACAAAATCGCAGCACTGCTGTTCATGAGGGATGGTTCCAAAATGCCTATGTTGAAAATGTGGCTAAAAAAAGCCCAAAAATGATTGGGTTATGGATGCGTGTTGTACAGTTTCTATGCAAGTTCATGACTTCACCAATTTTTCATATTTTCACTCCAGATTTTCAACGATGGCATTTTTTTATACCTCCTCATGAATAATACAGTTGTCATTTTTCACATCCTGCCTAAAATGTGTTTTCGGCCCTGTGTCACCAAATGGCATAGCCACTGTGCGAAACCACCTTTCAGCTAACAAACTGACTGCGTGGCTCTTCATGAGGTGGGATCACAAAAAGCCCATGTTGAAAATTTGGAATGAAAATACCAACACACGCCTACGGTGTTAGGGTTTCCAACTGTAACACCCCACCCTGTAGATACTGACAGGCATCAGGGGTGTGACTTGGGATCATCAGCTGTAATGCTCACGCCATTTCACACCCATCCCACACCCCCACCCTGCAGCCAGTGGCAGGCATCGTTGTGTGCCTTGCACTGTTCGGCCACAAAGTTCTCCCCATTCTCCTATACTGCACCCACCTCAGCGTATTTCCTTATGGAATGGAGTAAGTATAATGCCCAAAGACCCCAAAGCACACCACAACACTTGTCAGTGTCTACAGGGTAGGGTGTGGTACAATGGCATGAGCGTTATAGCTGATGCCCCAAAGGCACACCCTAATGCCTGTTGGTCTCTACAGGGTTGGGGTAGGGTTGGCATCATTTCAATACAAATCACAGCTAACAAACTGTGCTGCTCTTCATGAGGTGGAGTCACAAAAAGCCTATGTTGAAAATTTGGAGTGAAAATACCAACAAACGCCTACGACGTTAGGGTTTCCAACTGTAACACCCCATCCTGTAGAGACTGCCAGGCATCAGCGGTGTGACTTGGGATCATTGGCTGTAATGGTCTCACTATTCCACTCCCACCCCCACCCTGCAGCCAGTGACAGGCATCGAGGTGTGCCTTGGAGTGTTCAGCCCTAAAGTTTACCCCATTCTCCTATACTGCACCCATCTCAGCATATTTCCTTATGGAATGGGGTAAGTATAAGGCCCAAAAACCCCAAAGCACACCACAACACTTGTCAGTGTCTACAGGGTAGGGTGAGGTAAAATGACATGAGCATTATACTGACGACCCACAGGCACACCCCAATGCCTGTCAGTCTCTGCAGCGTGGGGGTGGGGTTGATGTCAGTTAAATACTTCCCTGCCATTCCTATTATGCATCTCTAACTCCTGCACTACCAATGCCAATGCCAGCTAGACAACATTCTGGCATTGACAAATGCTTGTTTAATAAAGGAATTATCTGCCTGTGTCATGTTTTCTAAGGGCTCAGATTGGTATGAATACCACCACAGCCTGGTTCCCTGTTAGGTTATGGTGAGTTCCTACATGTACTTGGCTTGTACTTAGTACCTGTCCTTCTAGTCTATAAATTAATATTCTCAGTTCGATATTATTTCACGTTTATTTTTGGAAAAGAAATTACCATGATTTTGATTGATAAAGTTTGCTTTTGAAATATGCAGATTAGCCATGTGAATGTATACAGAGTGCCAAAGTAATTATTTATATTTAAAAAAAGTCAGCATACAGTATATAAAGTACATACATTTTATACATATTATGCACATAGTAGCTGCTAATTAAAAAACTTGATGCAGTTACAGTTTCCAGTTTTGAGTTAGGACTGCATCAAAATAGTTGCCCCAAAACATTTTAATGCTATTTTAATTTTTGTATGCATTTAAAGCAGTTTTCCTGCTTTATATAAGCCTTTGTCCTAGCGCCATCCATAAGATCACAGCTCATGTCACTTGCACAAATAGTGTAAGTTAGACTACCTTTTAAGTGGTGTCCCATATTAGAGCAAACATCAAGGATGCAGGAAAATCGTGATGAAATGTCCTGATGCTGGTCTCAAAATCCCCCCATCTGTACTTTGCTTGTAAATAAGTTGCAGTATTTATTTTTACCATAAGAATATATATAGATATAATGAATTCAGTGTATATTTATAGAACAGTGTCAGTGGCTCAGCAGGTTGCAAACTTAGCTCTGATGCTGGAAAATAAGAAGGCTGTGGTTTCTAGCCCTACATCAGGAACTGTGGGTGAAATCTCATGGTACTGTAGTGTAGCGGGGGTAGGGGAGATTGCACTCCTGAGGTGCTCTTGCTCAGATGTGATGTTAAACCGAGATCCCGTCTGCCTGTTTTGGTGGTTAGTCAGGTGGACATTAAAGATCAGACAGCACCTATCAAAAAGAGTAGAAAAATGTTCCCGGTATCCTGGCCAAATTTTTCCACTCATAATAGCTTAATCTGGTTTAATTTCAGTTTGTTCTCATCTACATATGTTTTTAAAGATACATGTAAAATATATGCAAATTATATTTATTAAATTTAAACTATATTCATTAGCTAAATTAAACATATATTGTGTATACATATATATATATATATATATATATGTATATATAATAGGGTACATAACGACATATATTCAAGACACATATTTGACCAAGCAGGTTTTAGATATATATAGTATGTCTCATAATACATAAGTCTGATGTATTTTAATTTATAAAATATTGTTAAGAGTTGATGGAGCTATATTTATTATGAACTAATGATTGATAAAGCACATTGTGCCAGGCTCATTCACAGGTACAGTACACATTCATTAATAGTTCAGTTGGCTGCCAGCCACAGGAGGTGTGGAGGGTTGTGCTGGTCGCCGCTTGGGGATAGGGGATCAGGGGTGGATCACTGCCAACTGGGTGGGGGTGGGGGCCACTAGACTACCAGGGACTGTTTGGCTTATATTTCAGGGTGATTGGAGATCTGGGCTGGGGGGGGCCTAAACTTACAGGACATCTGTTTATTATTCATTACACGGGGATCAGAGAGTGGGGCAGGGGGTGTGAGGTTGCTCTAGACTTACAGAGCATCTATTTATTATACATTACATGAGGATCAGAGAGTGTGGTGGGGGGCGGCATGTACTACATGAGGCTTGGGACCCTGGCAGCACATTGGCACAACCCCCAGAGGACACCTAGGTACACTTAGACCAGTCCCTTGCTGGTTTAACTGTACTTAGGCAGTTGTCCTCTGTGGGTGGTTTTAGAATACCATTTTAGGGATGTGGCAGCTTGCATCTGCCACAAACCCCTTAACACCATGCTACAGCCCATTTTATGGGGCAAGGCTGGCATAAGCCCCTTTGCCGCAAGCAGTCTGTGTTGTTGCAGGATGCTTTTGAGAATTGTTTGGGATACATTTTTGATGCAAGGTGCCACTTGCCTCTTTATCTTTGATGCAGGCACCTCGTTATTCTAAGTGCTCTGAGAATCGGCCTCAGAGTTGGTGTTAAGTCTGCTCAGAATGTTGTGCCCAAAAACGTTTCAACAGTGCCTGAAACATGCAGTCATTTGAACAAAATCACTTCCAAAAGTGTCTAGTTTGCCTTGTGCCTCTAGATTAACAATTCAGTATGGTATTTTTCTGATTCATTTACCTTAAAGTAGTTGTTTTGTTTTGTGTAGTGAAGCAGTGCTGTGGGAAGAGAAGATGTCTTAGCTAGCAAGCAGCAAACAGGGCAGCCCAGTCTGTGTGAGTAGCACTACTGCTGTTTTCCTCAGTGTTTTGTCTTAATTACGTTTTCTGTTCTCTGTGATTTGTAATTGTAGTTTTGTAGAACAGTTTGGTGAGTTTTATTGAATTATTTTGTTAGTTTAGTTTGACTATATTGATTTCAGTAATTTTGTTTAGTTATTGAAGTTACAGTTTTACTGTAATAGCGACAGTAACATCTTTATAATTACCTCAGTTTTTACGTCTCCTTATTCCTTGAATTCCCTGTCATGTATTGTTAATGTAAAAAAAAAGTAACATATTTTTGGTGTAATTTTTACTGTATGTAGCTACTGTTAGTTTTTTTTCTCTCTCCACCTACCACTGCACCCGATCCCTTCTCAATAGCCTCCCTACCCTTCCCTCTAAGTGCTGTGCCTAATCTACTCCTCGCTTTTCCCTCTCCTCTCTCTCTCTCCAGGTAGGCAGATATCACATGTCACTGGCTGGGTTTGCATCGAGCAGTGTTTAAATCCTTGTGTGGTTCTGCTCCAGAGGGTTGAGGCTTGCCTCTCTCCCTTCTACCCTCACTCTCTTGTGAAGGTAGAAGGGTGATCATCACATCTACCTTTCTCCATGAAAGCCAGTACCCCATGACATTGACTGTGCGAGCATCAGGTAGTATCGGACCCTGGTGGAGTTTCCGCTCCAGAGGATGAAAAAGGGCTTGCCTTCCTCCCTCCCTCCTACATTATCTCTCTTTCTGCAGACCTGGGTACCCAGTCCCTCTGGTTTTGTGTTGCTTCTGGCCGAGACTGACTCATGTGGGGTCTACATCCCGGTGAGTCGAAGGTCTGCCCCCCCCCTCACTCTATCCCTCCTCCTTTTGCCCCATTCTTCAGTGAGCCTGACTGTGTTCTCCTTTTTCCCCCACCTATTATGTCTCTGCAAACGGTTTACCCTGTAATCTTATGTATTGAGTCTGCAATATTGTATTTCTACTGCTTGAACATTTTCACATAATGAGCAGGGCATAGACTTTCTTGCATCAGATCTATATCATAGTATATGTTTATTTATCTTGGTTTATGCTATACTTACTTGTCTCAAATTTGTATCATAGTATGTAATCTTATTTTGTTTTATTTTTATATCTTGAATTATGTATACAAATTGTACTCCCCACCCCAGGACACATCTGGAAACAAGCTATTCTAGCTCAGTATGCCGTTCCTGTAGAAACGTTTTCAAATGAATAAATATATTGGCTCAGTAAAGTTTTGTGTTGTGTTATTTATATCACAGTGCTCTTTGAGGTGTTTTAATGAATCTGCTGCTGCCTATTGTTACTTTAACTGCAGTGTTCCAAAATCTACATATAAAAATGCTCAGAATGAGACACTCTAATAAAGATAGAGTTGCTCACAGCAGCGATATTGCCAAGAAGAATGTAGGTTCTGTTGTTCTGAAGGGTACTGTACCTAAAATAACTACTTCTGTCACAGGTTCATAAAGGGCAGTAGTATTAGTACTCAAAAAGGAGTAGTTGGTGCAAGTGGTGGGGGCATTAGTGTGGCCAAATTTTATTCAGCCACATGTATGGCATCAATGCTAGTGGGTGCTGCTGCTGGCACTTCTGGCAGCAGCAACAATAGGAGCAGTCCAAGAACCACAAAATGTCTTGCTCTGGAAATGTGGTTCAGGATGATAAGGTGGTTGATGTTGTTCCCAAAACTGGTGTTGATGGTGTTATTGATGAGATTGAGCATGACTCACAGTCTGATGCTGGAGATCAGACTGTTGCATGCAGGGAATCAAATGCTGAGAAGAAAATAGGAGTGTAGAAAGAGAGGATGAGGAGGAAGAGGACAGATCTCAGGAGGAGGTTATTAGTTGAATTGGGGATGAGGATGATGATCTGATCCATCATTAGGAATAAAAAAAAAAGTAAGGGTTATGTTTTGAGCCTATGGTGATGTGTACTCCACAATTTCAGGGAATTTCCAAATCCCTCAGTCCTTCAGTTGCTGGTGCTGTTAGCCCTCTGCTTTATAACAGAGTGTGAGTTACTTCATCGTCATCACGCGGTGCATAAATCATCCCCCAAAACACCAATTTTCACCCTACAATTTCCCAGTACCCAGTCCACTGCCATGTAAAATAGGGCTACAAAATCCCCAGTTTGGGATTTTTACATTCTTGACCTGGCTGATGAAACAGTGGCTATCTGCCTGCTATGCCAAGTGCATATTAGCTGAGGAAAAAAGGGGAGCCACCTATGCATTGGTGGGCAACACACACACACCTCAAGTCCAGGCACCTTCTATGCTGGACTCGGCAACAAGGGAAGCTGGTGCAGGGGGGCCTTCTCCCTCATCACAGTCATTGAGCAAAGCTTCCTGAAGTGGCACAGATACAGTCCCAGTGGAACTAGAAGTGACCACAAATGACTACTACAGAGATGAGGAGGAGAAGTCGGAGGGATTACCTATACTGTATCCAGCCAGACGGAAAGTCCAACCCGAGTGAGCCAAGTGAGTGACTGCACAATAATAAAGCCTGCAAGATACAGGACTTAACTTTGCATCAAAAATATATGGACTGGAGAACTGTAAAGTATAAAGCATTTCATTTAAAGTTATTAATAATGTTTTGTTTGAAAGATCTTACTAAATGGGGGAGATATAAGGATATGCATATTAATGACGCACGCATTGCGGGACATCACTTAGTTTGAATGCATGCTATAAATAAGTGTTGGCGGGCTATAACCCACCAGAACTGAGTTTGAGTTGAGCTAGTCTGCATTTCTATGTTCCTGCTGGCATTATACAGTAAACAGCTGCAAACAAACCTTACCTGCCTAAGTGCTTTATTACAGGCTGCACTTTTAGGGGTGTTGGGCTTGGGATGCCAAACAGCTGGACTCTGTGCACTGGCAGCATGGGCAGTGAGGTAGCTTTGGTCTCGGGGGTCACAGATGTTGAATAAATGAATGAGTGATTTTTTTGTGTTTTATGGACTAGGATTGATGTACATCAGTGACTCTTGGCTGATACAACTCAAACCACCACTGCTACTGTGACAGTACAGATACCACAATTGGCTACCAAGTCACTGATCTGGCTGTTCATACCTGGCCAAAACAGGTAACTCTGGCATTTTCTATCCCCAAATGGCAACCATGTATTTTGTGGAGCATTTCATTTCTAATGCTACAAGCACTATCAATCTCTTGCTTTTTAACAATAAACCACTTTCTTTAGTAATTTCTTTTCTAAATAGTCAGTATTGTCTAATCTCTGGATCTACTTGTGATTTCTCAGAAGGCCGTCCCTGTAACACTGTCTCTTTCAGCTTTTACGTTTCAGGGTCTCTTTGTGTCTTCTCTTGAAACTGTTTTAATTTCTCATCAGTGATTGGTATCTTGTCTGTTGTATGCACTTTGAAGTGATCAATGTTGTTTTCTGGCAATAGAGGTTTCTGGACTGCCCTGCTGAGGGTATCTGTAATATCAAGTTCTCGTCCCGCTTTGTACCTCACTAGCAAGTCATATTTTTATAGATTGAGCATCATTCTCAGAATTCAAGGTTGGACAGTAGGCAATGGTTTCTTGAACAGACTTTCCAATGGCTTGTGGTCCATTTCCACAAGCACATCCTGTCTTCCATATATATATATATTGATGGAACTTACTGCATCCATAAACAATGGCTAAAATCTCTTCAATTTGAGCATAGTTTTTCCTCTGATTTACTCAGTGATCTTGAGGCAAAGGTAACTGGCTTGCTTACTTGAAACAAACATGCTCCTAGCCCTTCCAAGGAGGCATCGACAGAAAGGACCACTGGCTTGTGCAAATCATAATAGGCTAGCACTGGGGAGTGCATGATGACTCTCTTGAGTTCCTTAAACGCTTGATCACATCTGGCTTCTGAATGCCATGCTGTTTCTTTTTGTAGTAATTCTATCAGAGCTTTGTTTAAGGTGGACAGGTTGGATATAAATTTGGATAGGTAGTTGACCATCCCCATGAACCTCTGCAATTCTGTTATAGACTTGGTGTGGGCAAATCCACGACAGCTCTGATTTTCTCAGGGTCTCCAATCAAGCCTTCCTGACTTAATATATGCCCAACATAGGAACTTCCTTCAGTCCTATATTAGATTTTTTCCAAATTCAATGTGAGATGGCACATCTGTGCTCTTTGTAAAACTTTTCTCAGTCTCTCACTGTGCTCTTTCAAGTCTGTGCCCCAAATGAGTATATCATCCATGTAAGTCTCAACACCATCTAGGCCTTCCAAGATTTGTGATATCCTTGTCTGAAAAATTTCAGGGGCGGAGCAAATTCTGAAAGGCATACATTTAAACTTGTAGCACCCAAAAGGTGTATTAAAGGTCATCGATTCTGAGCTGAGCTCATCCAGCTTGATTTGTCAAAAGACATCGCCAGCATCTAACATAGAGAAGATTTTAGTGCCAGAAAGCCTGGTGGCTACCTCTTCTACAGTTTTCATGGGATAGTATTCTCTCTTAACTGCTTTGTTGAGGTCTCTAGGATCAATATATATTCTCACTTTGTTATGCTTCTAGGTTCCCACCCTCAAATTAAAGATCATGTGCAAAGGTTTTTGCAAATTGTTACTAAAGCTTGAATTAAAGTCCCTGTGTCATGATTAGTGTTTCCTGAAAATGTCATGCTGTTTGGTTTTATGGGTTTCTTTAAATCAGCATTTGTTAACTTGCTCTACAGTGGCTTAAAACAGTGGAGTTATTTCTCTCTCTCTCTTAGTCAGGCTTGAGAGTAATGACATCATCCTGGAGCACTGTAGCGTGCTACTTCAGATTCCCAATCACAGTAGGTTGTAGAGTTAATGGTTTGTTCTCCAGGTTTCTTACAAACTCAGTCTGTGGTTTGTCTTTAGATAGATTAGCTTAAAATGTATCATTCTCTTCTTTTAAAAGTTGATCACTTGAGTTTCAGTACTGAATTGAAGTAGTGGAAATCTTTCTCTGTGAGAGATCAGCTTGTTCTGTATCACAGCTCTTAGTTCTTTTTCTTCAAAACTCAGATGTTTTCTAGCTATATAACACAGGGTTGTTTAATGAATTTAAAATAAATCTAGATTTTGTTCATTCATAGAAATAGTTTGTCCTTGATGTAGCCTTCATAAACATATTCACGTAAGAACTTTTTTTTATGTCAGATTGACAAATAGGTGTCTGTCACACTCTACTATTTCAAGCACATGTACTGTCTGAACTCACAAATTTCAGTTCTTTGGTTTCTGTATGAAAATTTATTATGTATGTGTATAAATAGAAACCCTATATGGCATCCTAATGCACATGTCTCTCCCCACAGCTGAGGCAGCTGCACTCTGCTGCCACCTGTCCCCTCCCCACAAGCCGCCTGCCTTCTGCTCTGTATTCCAGGTTGCTGTACCCTGCTTCCCACTGTCTTCTCCCACACAGTCAGGGATTGTGCACCCTGCTACCACCATCCCCTACCTAAAGAATCAGGGTTACTGCACCCTGCTGCCCCTTGTCCAAACAGTTGGGGTTGCTGCATGCTGCTGCCCTCTCTCACCCACACCCACAGTCAGGGACACTGCATCTGTTGCATCCTGTTCCTGTCTCCACAATCAGGGCTGCTGTGCTCTGCTAAGCCCTACAGTCCCATGTCCCTCTGCCTTCACAGTTGGGGCTTCTGCACCATGCTACCCTAGGCCACCTAAGGTGGGGCTTTTGCTGCACCCTACTACCCACTTCCATTGCTCCAAATGGACAGGGCTGCTACAACATGCACACCCCATCTCACAGTCAGGGCTGCTGCACCCTGATGCCACCCTGTGCCCATCCCCACAGTTGAGGCTTCTGTACCATGTTGTCATCTGTCCCCTGTCACCACAGCCAGGGCTGCTGCACCCTGCTGCTGTCTATACAGTTGAAGTTGTTGTGGCTTGCTGTGCCCTAGAGCCCCATGCCTCTGCAGTTAGGGCTGCTGCACCATGCTGTCACTTGCCACATGAGTCAGAGCATTTGTTGCATCCTGCAGAGTTGACAGGAAAAGTGGATGCTTTAGTTCATCAATTATGGCCCATATTAAAGGCTGATAATGTTCTGAAGGCTAAAATACAGAGCACACCAAGGGTGGCCTTTAGAAAAGCAAGAAATTTAGGTGACACCCTGACTTCAAGCCTTTTTGTGGTTAGCAGGAAACCCCCAGTAAGCACAGTTTCAAGAAGTTGGTAGCCCCCCCCCCACCCAACTGTAGGTTTCTATTTCATGTAGAAACTGTATTTCGAGCAAATATGCCTTTGAAGGAAAATGTTTTGTGAAAGATGGTAACAAGTTCAATATTTCAAATCTTATAGCCTGTAACACTTCCTTTGTTAAATATACAGCCTGGTACACTTGCAAAAAATATAATATTGGCAAAACTGTCCATCCTCTAAAAAACTGGATCCAAGAACGTATTAGAGCTATCCATAATGGAGATGCAAGGAATGCACTAGGGGCACATTTCAAAGGATGTCATGATTCAAATGCAAAAACATTAAAATGTTCAGGTATAGATTTTGTACCATCACCTGTCAGAGGGGTGACTGAAAGAAATTTTTACAAAAGGAAACCAGATGGATATCCGTTTTTGTACACATTACTTCCTCTTGGTTTAAACCGAGAAACTGACTTTAAACCTTATTTGTAATTTCATTTATATAGCTATTAAACTGATTAGGCAGTCCCATATTGTTAATTATTAATATGATCATTTTGATTATGGTCAGTTAATGTAGTAGTCACTATTCTATCCAGTTATCTATAGACTTTTGCCATGTGCCAGTGCAAATAAATACATTTCTACAAAGAACAAGCTTATCTGAAATGGGATTGACCCCCTCATCATTCCCAAGGCACTCTTCACATGTAGTTGTTTTTTACCACTACCAGTTAAAGCCATTATTACTTTAACTCAGTATGAGATGAATTTCAGCATGCTTTAGCAAACATATGTTTGTAAACAAGGAGGTAAATTGAAATGTCACCACTTCCTTATTTAGTTACAGGAGAGTTTGATTATTGTCTAAATTTTATTATAATGAGAGCGTAATTAAATTGCTGTTCTCTAACAATGTCTTTTTTAGGCAACTAATAACCCTGATTTTATCAATTTATTCAGCATTACTTGTATCATCAGCTTTTAATGTTTTTCAGATGTTGGTAATTTATTCAAGTTTGTTTTATTGGTGCACCTATATTATTGTAATTAACTGTTTACTATATATTGTGATTTAACTTGTTTGCCTTTATACCTCCTGATGAAGACCCGAGTGGTTGAAGTGCCAAGGTTTCCAGTCAGTGTTCTCATTTTTGTATACAAAAACTCATCACGTTTTCTACTTTATATATTTGGTAGTGTATTTTATTTTTCCAACCAGAGTTCAAATTATTCTTACTCTAATTCATTTGCTGCACCCTGTTGCATACCTCCACAGTTGAGGCAGTTGCACCCTCCTACCCCCTTGTTACCAGAGTCAGCTCCTTTGCTACACCCTGCCACCCACATCCCTTGTCTCAAACAGGCATGGCTGCTGCACTCTGTCCCTCATTTTGGACTTCTGTATCCTGATGCCATCCCTATATCCTACCCAAACAGTCAGGGCTGCTGCACCCTGCTGCCCTCTGTCCCCACCCCCACAGTCATGGCCACGGCACCCTGTTGCCCCCTGTTCCAGTCTCCACAGTTAGGGCTGTTTTGCTGTGCTACACCCTAGAGTCCCATGCCCTCTGCCTCCAAAGTTGGGGCTGCTGAGCCCTGTTATGCACTTCCATTGCCCCAAATAGGCTGGGCTGCTGCACCATGTGTGCCCTCTGCCACAGTCAGGGCTGCTGTATCCTGATGCCCACCTGTGTCTTGCCCCACATTCAAGGCTTCTGCACTATGCTGTCCTCTGTCCCCTGCCACCACTGTGACCTGCTGCACCATGGAGCCCCTTGCCTCCACAGTTAGGGTTATTGCACTATGCTGCTCCCTCCTACAGGAACAGGGGGCAATAGGGTCCATGGCTATGACTGTGGGGGTGGGGAAAGAGGACAGCATGGTGCAGCAGCCTTGACTGTTTGGCCAGGAGATAGGGGTGTCATCAGGGTACAGCTGCCCAAACTGTGGAACAGGGTGCAGCAGACATGCCTGTTAGTGACAAGGGATGTGGGCAACAGGATGTAGCAAAGGATCTGACTCAAGTGGTAGGGGGGCAGCAGGGTGCAACTGCCTCAACTATGGAGGCACACAACAGGGTGCAGCAAAAGCCCAGATTCTTGTGGCAAGTGGCAGCATGGCCAGTAGCCCTAACTGTGGAGGCATGGGGTTCTGGGCACAGCAGGCCACAGCAACCCCAACTGTATAGACAGGAGCAGGGTGCAGTAGCCCTGGCTGTGGTGACAGGGAACAAAGGACAGCATGATACAGAAGCCTCTACCGTGGGGCAGGACACGGGGGGGGGCATCAGGGTGCAGCAGCCCTGACTGTGAGACAGGGTGTGCATGGTGCAGCAGCTCTGCCCATTTTGGGCAATGGAATTAGGTAGCATGGCACAGCCAAAGTCCCACCTCAGGTGGCCTAGGGCAGCATGGTGCAGCAGCCCCAACTGTGGAGGCAGGGGACCTAGGACTCTAGGGCTTAGCAAAGCACAGCAGCCTTGACTGTGAAGGCAGGAACAGGAGGCAACAGGTGCAGCATTCCTGCCTGTAGGGGGGGAGAGGTCTGCAGGGTGCAGCAACCCCAACTGTTTGAGCAGGGTACAGCAGTCCTGATTCTTTAGGCAGGGGATGGAAGCAGGAGGGTGCACAATCCCTGACTGTGGGAGATAAGACAGTGGGCAGCAGGGTGCAGCAGCCTTGAATGTGGAGCAGAAGGCAGGGGGCTTGTGGGGCAGAAGACAGGTGGCAGCAGAGTGCAGCTGCCTCAGCTGTGGGGAAGAGACACGGTGCATCGGGATGCCATATAATGTTTCTATTTATACACATACATGATGTATTTTCATACAGAAACCACCAAAGAACTAAAAATTTGTGAGTTCAGACAGTACATGTGCTTGAAATAGTAGAGTGTGACCGTACCGGGTCATAATGTCGTACGCTTAATAGCATACAGCATTATGGTGAAACTTGGACCTGTGCACTCTTCATGTTAGACCCCCCCCCGGAGTTAGAATCTTAACTGGGGGGGTTTGCGGGATGCAGCCCCCTGTAACAGGGAATGTGAGGGGCTCCAAAGAAAATAAATCAGAATCACGCAACACAATAAGATGCACGGCATTCTGCCGTACAACATTTTGATCCCATGCCAAGTGTGACAGGCTCCTGTTTGTCAGCATGACATGAAAAAAAAATGTTCTTACATGAATGTATTTATGAAGGCTACATCAAAGACAAACTATTTCTATGACTGAACAACATTTAGATTTATTTTATAGTCATTAAACAACCCTGTGTTCTACAGTTAGAAAAAATCTGAGTTTTGATGAGAAAGAACTAAGAGCTGTGATAGATCTCTCACAAAGAAAGGTTTCCACTACAGCACTTCAATTCAGCATTGAAACTCAAATAATTAACTTCTTGTAAGAAGAGAATGATAGATTTTAAGGTAATCTATCTAAACACAAACCACAGACTGAGTTTGTAAGAAACCTGGTGAGCAAATCATTAACTCTACAGCCTGTTCTGATTGGGAATCTGAAGCAGCAAGCTACAGTACTCCAAGATGACATCATTGCTCTCCAAGCCTGACTGAGAGAGACAGAAATAACTCCACTGTTTTCAGCCGCTGTAGAGCAAGTTAACAAATGCTGATTTAAAGAAAAACCAAACAGTATGACATTTTCTGGAAACTAGCCATGACACAGAGACTTGGATTTAAGCTTTATTAACAATATGCAAGAACCTTTGCACATGATCTTTAACCCAGCTTGTGGGCTGCTCTACTTTTTCAATAACACCCAACTTTTCCGTTTTGTCAAGTTCAGCTTTTACCTTGTCTTTTAAGGCAAATGGGATTTTCCTGGGCAGGTGAATTACAAGACTCACTGATGAATCTATTTTAATGTGGTATTCTCCCTCTAAGCACCCCAACTCTTGGAATACATCACGAAAACTGGACAATATCTCTTTCATCTTGTCCCATTCAGCCTTTACTGAGAACAATTTCTAAACCAGTCTCATTTCCAGACAAGTAGGCAGTCCCAACACCGGAGTTACAATGGCATCCACCACTTGAAACATCACAACATGATACCGATTTTTGAAACCGACAGCCAGAGTTGCTTTCCTGCAGACATTCAGCTGGTGACCTAAATATAAAACCAGCCATGCCTTTGATTTCTGGATTGTTTCTCTGGACACAGTTCAATACATGTTCAATGGCATAACGTTACACTGAGCTCCAATGTCCAACTTAAAAGCCACAATTTTCCGGTTTGTTTTCAAATTCACTTTCCAGTCAGTGTCCCCAGTATTACCTGTGAGCATCTCAACAGTAAAGATATTTTCAGTCATTACTGATCTCTTCATTAATGGCATGCACTTCCATGCCTTGCCCAGTAGTGCACATTTTGGCAAACTAATTTAGTTTGTGGCATAAGCGACACCTTTGTCCATATGCTGGGCACCTGCTTGGCACATGTTCCTAACCACATTTCCCATATCAGTGCATTCTGAGCTCTCTAGCTGGCAAACTCTCTCTCATTTTGGTCACAGACTTTCATTTTCCCCCCCCTTTCTGAGGACTGCCATATGAAATGCCATTTCCTCTGCTGGCATCTCACTGATACTCTTAATTTGCTGCTCACTTAGTTCAGCTGCTCTGCAGATAGCTATAGTTCTGGCCAGTGTTAAATCTACTTCTTGGAGCAGTCAACATTGCACTTTATCCTTAAGAATGCCACAAATAATTCTATCTCTGATCAGCAAGTCACACAGGGTACCAAACTCACAAGACTTAGCTCTCGAACGCAACTCTGTGATCTAGATATCAATAGAGCCACCTGGATTTTAATTCTGGATGTTAAACAAATGCCTCTCATATGTTAGGGTCTTGCATGGGTTGCAACATTTCTCAGACTGCCCCATCACCTTTGAGATTTTTCCTTGTCTTCCTCTTTCCTCCATTCAAAAGTATTGTACATCTCCAGGGTCACAGCTCCAGCAACGGCAAAAACATCATAGCCTGTATGTTCTGGGACTTCTCAGCTATTCTGGAGGCAATAAGGAAAGCTTCAATCTGCTGCTTAAAGTGCTGCCAATTTTCAGCGTGATTGCTTTTGAGATGAAGTCACGTAGGTGGTGATAACTGTTCCAGCTTCTGATGCTATGTAATAAGCGGGAGGCAGGTAAGGTTTGTTTGCAGCCATTTACTGAATAATGCCAGCGGGAACATTCAGATGCCAACTAGTTCAGCTAGACTCAATTCTGGCAGGTTACAGCCTGCCAACACTTATTTATAGCAAGCATGCAAACTAAGTGATGTCACGAATCGTGCATCATTAATATGCATATCCTTACACACGCCTACACTGCTTAGTATGTTTAAGCATTGCACCAAATGCCCATCCACTCATGCTGTTGAATAGGAACTTAATGCAGCAACACCTGAAATGTTGGCAACTGATCTATTGCCATTCTCTTTTGTGGAGAATGTAGGATTCTGAAGGTTAATGGTCATGCCTGCTCAAAATGGCAAATTCCAGTGCAAACGTGTTTTTCCACCCATGCCATTCTGGAACTTTATAGGACTGTCACACACGCAGTAATACATGTCCTGTAGCATTCATCATCATCGCCATCATCAGGTATACATCTTAGAATGGATATGTGGAGCAATGGCCAAACAGCTGGAAACTCTTATCTGTATATTACAGCCCATTGGGCACAGGTATCTAGGGTAGAATTTGATGTTGGGATGCAGAAAAATTGTATGAAGCCCAGTTGCAGTGGTAGTAGTATTCTGGGTATTCACCAACATGCCATGCCACCAATGAAGAGTGTAACAGCCTCCCACACAGGCCAGAAAATGTTAGACCTGCTCCTGACTGAAATTGATGAGTGGTTGCACCCATGTTCCCTGAAATCAGGTTTTATTGCGAGCAGTAATAGCTCTAATGTGGCTAAATGCATTAGTGATGGTGAGTTTCTTTGCATTCCATGCATGGCACACTGTCTTAATCTAGTAATACAGGGCTTTCTAACATATCCTGAAATCAATTTGATGTTGTCTGTGGCCTATTTCTTCTGTGTCCACTTTACTCATTCTGGAAAGGACTGTGACCATCTAAGGCAGCTGTAGAACTAGAACAAGTTGCCTCAGCACCCGCAAAAGCTGGAAATCATCACCAGATGGAACTTGACACTCTACATGATCGAGAGCTTGTACGAGCAGTGCAAAGCAATATGAATACCTGTTGCTACATTCAAGCTGGCCCATGACAGATTTGTAGTATCAGTGTGTCTCACAGCAGACCAGTGGTGACTAATGGATGGCCTGCTCATGATTCTGAGGCCATCTGAACATGCCACACAGGCAGTGAGGGGGACACTTTCTGTATCAGTCAGGCCATCTCACGTCTAAGGGTGCTGAGGCAGATTTAAATGTACAGCAGGTACTAGAGGCAGGGGAACATGGGAAGCTGTACATTAATGGAACACATGCTGCAAGTATTTGCAATACCCACATTTTCAGCATTCTGCAGCCTGTAGATTTTAGGATTGCCACCATGCTGGACCCACAACATAAAAAGGGCCTGTCGTCAATACTTGAAGACGAGTGCGATCAGGTACAATATTTAACCAATTAACTAGCAAGACAACATTTAACTGCAACATAAAGAAGTTAATGTAGCAAGTGATACAATCCAAAAAGATTTTACGAAAATACAGAAGGCACTTATGGAATTAAGGTTGTTGCTTAATGTTAAGAAAACTCAGTGGATGTTATTTAATAACAAGAAGCTTGCAGATGTGTCTAAGTTATTCTTAAAGTTGACTGACAGCACAGAAATAAGTAGGGTTGCTACATATAAGTACTTAGGAATATTCCTAGAAGACCAACTATCATTTACTTCTCACATTCAAAACTTGTCAAATAAATGAAACAAGATTATTAGCTTTCTTTTACAGAAATAAGGAATATTTTAGTTTATCTATTTGAAGCATCTGGTGAATTCATTATTCCTGTCTCAACTGGATTATGGGGACTGCACATATGTAAAAGCCACATCTACATTGCTAGGAGTACTTAATCCCTTATACCATAGTGCTCTTAGATTCATAACAGGATTGCCATGGAAAACTCATCACTGCAACTCTTATGCGCAGTTGGTTGGGTCTCCTTGTCTGTTCAGAGACAAATGCACTTGGTATATTTTTGTGTACAGATTTGTAATAGGTGCAGTTCCTCTTTACCTTTTGAATTTGTTGCAATTTAAATCAAATAATAATTATAAACGTAGATGTACAAAATTTTGAGAACAAAATTTTGTGAATCTACTCTTGCAGTATCTATACCATGCACATGGGATAAAATCCAGAAAAAGATTAAAAAATGTATACCCTCTTACCAATTTCATGTTTTAAGACTAGTATCAATAGACTGCTGTGATTGTTATATGTGAATTATGCAATTTTAGAGTATTCTGTATTGTGCATACATAAATCTTTGCAACTGTGTTATGTCATAATTGTTTTTATGTTTGGATACAATTGTAAAAGAGAGTTTACTCTCAGCTTGTTCTCCAATAAAGATTGATTGATTGATTGATTGATTAAAGACAGGTTCATGGGCCACAGATGCCATGGTCCCAGTTACATAAATCACAATATTAACGACCAAAGAATTGGACAAGGACCACCCAGTAGACCTCCTATACTTTGACTTCAGCAAGGCCTTCGATTCAGTGTCACACAACCATCAGCTAAGAAAGTTGAAGGACCTTAGCACTGCCAAGGCCATAGTCAGGTGGGTGGGAAATTGGCTCAGTAACAGGAGTCAGAGAGTGGTGGTCAACAGAGTGAGGTTGAATGAGAGAATTGTCACTAGGGGTGTGCCCCAGGGCTAAGTCTTGGGCACAGTCCTGTTTAATATATTTTACAGTGACATAGGAATAGGTATCAAGGGCAGCTTGAACTTTTTCGATGACACAAAACTAGGCAGTAGAGTTGACAGTGGGGGTGGGGGGCAGTCAGGGGCCTGCAAGAGGACTTACAAAGGCTCGAAAGATGGTCTAATATCTGGCAGCTTAAGTTCAATGCAAAGAAATGCAAGGTTCTACATCTAGGTAAAGGAAATCCCAAAATGGATTACTGGCTCAACAGGGTCCAACTCAGCACCTCACAGGAGGAGAAAGATCTTGGGGTCATCATAACCGACACCCTAAAGCAGTTGAGCCAATGCAATAAAGCTTACAGCAAAGCAAGCAAAATGTTGGGGTATATAGGGAGAGGAATTGACAGTGGGAACAGGGAGGTGATCTTCCCACTCTACAGGTCTTTGGTTAGGCCTCACCTCGGGTACTGTGTTCAGTTCTGGAGACCACACCTTAGGAAGGACAAAGACAGGTTGGAGACCATGCAAAGAAGGGCAACCAAGATGGTGCAGGATCTCCAAGGCCTCTTGTATGAAGAATGCCTAAAAACACTTAACATGTACTCACTGGAGACTGGGGGGGGGGAATATGAAAGAAACGTTCACATTTTTGAGAGACATCAGAAATGTTCCACACTCAGAACTATTTAACAGGTTAGACGGCTCAACCACTAGAGGGCATAGGTGAAAGCTATGGGGAGGGAGCTTCAGAAGGGATCTAAGGAAGTATTACTTTACAGAAAGAGCCGTGGACCCCTGGAATAGCCTAGCAGCTGAAGTGGTGGGTGCACGGTCCATGACTGCATTTAAGAAGGGGTGGGATAGGGCAAGGGCTCAGGTAGTAACAAATGGGTCAGGAACAGTCAAAAGCCAGGTGAGGGGCTAGATCCCAGGATTAGCAGTTGATCTCAGAAACTCTTATGCAGAGTAAATGGGCCATTCATTGGTCTCCTTCTGTGGTCACTTTCTTTGTTTCTATGTTTCTAGTACAGTGATCACAGATCAGGTGCTGCTACCACCTCTGTTAAACGGGCCAAAAACAGGCCTGGTAACAGAAAAAATTACCATAATTCCACTTTGTGATGCTTTGTCCCAGGTGGGACTTACAGATGTGTAGGAAAAGGAGGAGGGGCTGATAAGTTGGCAGGACTGTGCAGTGCAACACACAGTGGATGTATATTCGGTGGACACCAGGCACCTTAACATATTGGAAGAGCCTCTGCTGTACTGGAGTAGCAAGGTCGCCAGCACTGACTTTCATAGCAGTGAAATATCTCAGCTGTCCACCCTTGAGTGTCAGCGTGGAGAGTGTGTTCAGTTTGGTGAGGGCCATTGCGTGGGATAGGCATACAAATCTGTCCCCTAAAAATGTTGGCATGCTAACATTAATTAAAATGAATGCAGGACACATTCCATGTAACACAATTATGTCTGCGTTCATACCATACGATGGTGGTGGTGATGACGAAGAACCAGAACAGCGCGGTGGTGTTGGCATTGGAAAATTGCCTTCCACTGAGGTTAATGACACAGTAATGGAGAAAGAATTCCCTTGTGAGGACAACTCCAGTCTGGAAGACTGTGATGGCTGCTTCCTTGTTGATGATTGTAGTAACACATAAACAGAAAAGAGTTAGATCCCTTCTTTCCTCCTTGTCAGTTTAGCCTTTCCTTTATGATTCAGTTTTGTTTTCATGTGAATATTTTCCCCACGTTGTGCCATTGTTGTATGAATCCTTCTGATTAACAACATCTGCCCTCTCCTATGTAATGCCCACAGACATAGTATAAAATCTTTGAAGACTACATCAGCTGGCCAGACTGCCAGCCAGCCTCCAGACATTCTGCCAGCCATCCCACCAGCCAGCCTGCCAGCCATCCTGTTGGCCATCCCACCAGACAGCCAGCCTGCCAGCTATCACACCAGCCATCCTGCCAGCCATCCTACCAGCCAGCCTGCCAGCCATTCCACCAGCCAGTCTGCCAGCCAATCCTATCAGCAATCCCACCAGCCAGTCTGCCAGCCATCCCACCAGCCAGTCTGCCAGTCAATCCTGTCAGCCATCCCACCAGCCAGTCTACCAGCCATCCCAACAGCCAGCCTGCCAGCCATCCCACCAGCCAGTCTGCCAGCCAATCCTGTCAGCCATCCCACCAGCCAGCCAGCCTGTCAGCTATCCACCAGCCAGCCTGCCAGCCATCCTGTCAGCCATCCCAACAGCCAGCCTGCCAACCATCCTGTCAGCCATCTCACCAGCCAGCCAGCCTGCCAGCTATCCCACCAGCCAGCCTGCCAGCCATCCTGTCAGCCATCCTAACAGCCAGCCTGCCAGCCATCCCACCAGCCAGCCTGCCAGTCAATCCTGTCAGACATCCCACCAGCCAGCCTGCCAGCCATCCTGTCAGCCATCCCACCAGCTAGCCAGCCTGCCAGCTAACCCACCAGCCAGCCTGCCAGCCATCCTGTCAGCCATCCCAACAGCCAGCCTGCCAGCTATCCCTCCAGCCAGTCTGCCAGCCATCCCACCAGCCAGTCTGCCAGCCATCCTGTCAGCCATCCCAACAGCCAGCCTGCCAGCCATCCCACCAGCCAATCTGCCAGCCATCCCACCAGCCAGTCTGTCAGCCAATCCTGTCAGCCATCCCACCAGTCAGCCTGCCAGCCATCCCACCAGCCAACCTGCCAGCCATCCTGTCAGCCATCCCAACAGCCAGCCTGTCAGCCATCCCACCAGCCAGCCAGCCTGTCAGCCATCCCACCAGCCAGTCTGCCAGCCAGCCTGCCAGCCATCCCACCAGCCATCCTGCCAGCTGTCCCACCAACCAGCAAGCCAGACCTCAAGCTGAGCCTCTGTCCAGCCATCCCATCAATGCAGCAATACAGAAATCCAGCAAAGGCCAACATTATCTGCTGTGATGGTAAGTTACTGTTATTGTTTTCACAGTACTGATCCTTTCTATTGGCATTGATTCCATTGTCACACAGAGGTGTCTTCCAGCTTGTTCCTACAACATTAAAATGTGTTTCTTTGTTTCCTTTTTCCTCCTCTCACTTCAGACAGCACACCAGAAGCCACAGACTAAAGTTGCATCTTCCTCCACCCCACTTTCTGTGGCACCAGCTGCAGTACATGGCATGACCATCACTAATTTGATGGTAAGTATCTGACATTTTTTTCTGATTTTAAGTTTTGCTGTTAAATTTTTCCTTTTACAGGTAAACAGACACAGTGACCATGCCAAGTCAGGCTAAATAATTTCTCTTTTTTACTTCACAGGTGACAGATCTGGAATGAGTGAGATGGACAATGAATCTATCATGCAGCCACAATGGTGGCAAAGTCAGGCTAAATTTTTTTTTCACAGATGAAACACATAGTAAGACTTGGAGTGGACAACATATGTAATGTCCATGTGGTCAGTCACCCACAGTGGCCACTTTAGTAAGCTCTATATAATTTTCCCTTGTCTTCACAGGTCTCCTCCTACTGTCCTGCTCTGTTCTCATTCAAGAAGTAAGACTTCTCTTCAACCACCTCCTCTGTCTGGGGAACCTTCATTCCATTTCAAGGCCAGGCCATCACCAATGTGACAGCAGGTATCCTTTCAAAAAGTTATGTTCTCTTTTAATTTTTTTTAATTTTGTTTTCCTTTTATAAGTGTACTATAACCCAGTATGGAGTTTACTATAGTCTAAATAATTTATATCATGTCTTCACATCAGGTCTGTATACATTTTACCACCAAGATGAATAACTCATCCTCCTACAGCAAGCAAGCCATTGCCATCTTCTAATTTTCACCAGCTTGTTGATGTGGTCTACCTTGCAATCTAATGCTCAGACCTTGTCTTCCAGCACTGTATGTGGCATTATTAACATCAACATGTCCTCTTTATCAAGCATATATAACAGTCTACCAACTGATACTTCTACCACACTGTACAGTTTGAAATTGCCGACACTGGCGTAAATAACTAATCAAAAGAAATAGAAGACAACACTCACCCAAGACCCCAAAGTGATTGCAGATACATTCAACACTGCATTTTCTGACCTCAGTAGCATACTCCCTCCTGATTTCCTGGATGCAGCCAAGAAGCTGATAGAAATGCCAACAACGGGCCCCCACTGGACACCCCCACCTTCTGTTTTAAGGAAATCTCCCGTGCGGAGACGTATGCTAGGCAAATCCAGGCAAAGTAATAACTCCATTGACCTTAAACTGGTTGCCCTCACACCTGATGAAGAACTACCACCACTCACAAAAACACTAAACTTATCACTCAGACTAGCACAATTCCCCCAGAGATGGAAAGCTGCAGTGCACAAAAGTGGTGATCGAGCCCGCCATGCTAATTACAGACCCATCTCGATCCTACCCCCCTCTCCAATGCCCTGGAATAGATTGTTTCCAACCAACTAGTAGACTACCTTGACAAATATAATATCCAATGCCCTCAGCAACATGGTTTCTGGAAGGCACACAGTATTACTCGAGTACACTGGCTTTCTCCATGAGTCCCTAGACAGAAGCCAGTTTGTGGGGGTGATATACATTGACCTCACTAAAGCTTTCAACACCGTCAATCACAACCTACGGCTCAGCAAACTCCACTCCACTCCACTGGACTCTCACCAGAAACTGTTGGGTGGTTCAAAAGCTACCTCTCCAACAGAATGCAACAGGTAAAAATAAATAACATCCACTCAGATAGTAGGCAGGTGATTATGAGTGTGCCACAATGGTCGATCCTAGGTCTCCTCTTGTTTAGTCTGTTCCTCAATCATCTTCCCTAGTATGCATTGAGAAAATACTTTTATGCAGGTGATGCAGTCATTTATTCAATTAATCTGCATCCACACTCACTGGAAACTGGTCTCCAAAAACGTTGCCACTGTTGGAGGCTTGGTTCTCCAAAACAAGCTCCTCCTGAACTATTAAAAATGAAGGTAATGTTGTTCTCGAACCCCCAAATAAACATAAATCCTATCAAATGACAATTCTTAATGACAAACAAGCCCCATTAGAACAGGTGAATATCTTTACGCACTTAGGCATTACTCTTGATAGCTCCCTATCCTTCTCCTATCACGTTAACCAGGTTCTTAAGGTCGTCAAAACTAGAATCGGCTGTTATATAGACACTGACATACTGTAGTATGACCACTGATGCACTTGTAGCTCACTGTAAAAGCTCAATTTATTCAACTATTGACTATGGGCTTACTGTGTATGGCAAGCCACCGACACAACCCTTTAAAATAAGTCCTGTAGGCTAGTTTTAGGTGTGCACAGACTACCACATGCCTGCAACCTATACTCCCAGACCAACTGGCTAACCTCCAGGGCAGGTGAAGTACCAGATCTGCCTCCTGGGGGAAAAAGCCTCAGCCTAACCCCCACAGCCATTCAAAACCTCATTAATCCAGCAGCCAATATTCACCAGACAAGAGGAATGGCTAGAAACTCTCTACAAATTCCCTTCTGCCACACGTCACAAGCACAATGCTCCTTTGCCCACAGAGCACCCTTCTGGCTCAATGATCTCCCTCTGTCATCACCAATGAGCCTAAGATAGGACTGTTTAAGAAAAACTCCTACAACACCTTACTTCTGTAAGCAGCTGTAGCAGCCAATCCTGATTACTCCACATAGCCTGCACCAGATCTCCCCCCCTTTCATACCCTGTCTGTCCAAGCACCTATCTCCTCCGATCCTACCTCTGCCTCAATTGCTTCCAGCCACTCCCCTTCACACACTCCTAATCCTGCTTACCCTTACCTCTCCACCTCTCCCACCCTCTTGACAAAGTCAACCCCTGACTGGTTCCCTAGTGCATGCTAAATATGTATATACCTTGATTATGTAATATATTTGTTTTACTGTGCACTCAGTTTGTCTATCATTACTTGTAATTTGTACGTGTCATGACGTGGAAGCCTTGTAAATGAGCTTCTAGCTCAATGTTGTCACTCCAAGATAATAAATAAAATAAATAAAAATAAATATAGTGACATGTAACTATGGAAACGATTTAAGAAAAAGAAATGAAAAAACAATACCTTCCATGACACGTAAATGGTCTGAAATTAAATAACCACATGTGGGCAAGAGTCATGCAGCAACAAGAGTCAATCACCCTGGTGATAAATACCTGCAAAGAAAGCAACAGTAAGAAAAGATGGTTAGAAATACAGTGGTTTCAAAATACCCTTCAACCCCAAGACCCCCAGAAAGAAAACAAAAATACTTACCTTTGTCGGAAGGTCACTACAAAACAAAATAATAACGGAGTTGAAGCTCATCCTCTGGATCCAGTTGTTGCAGACTACATTCACAAAGTACAGCAGCTACAGCATATAGTACTTCTGAGACACATCTCATTTCTGGGCATCATGCAAATGTTTCCAGCCATGAGAATTCTCTTTTAGTTTCAGGCACTAATATGCATCTTGACAGTAGCTGTGGAGACTCACACAGCAGCACCAGCTAGCACAGCAGCAGCAGAAGCATATACTGTAGGCCTTACTCAGAAAGCCATACTGTGGATTTCAGTAGGGCCTTCAATCTCATTCCACACAGAAGACTTGTGAGAGCAACTGGGCAGCCTGGGAGGGGTCACAAGGTGGTAAACTGAGTTGGGAACCGGTTGAGTGATAGAAGACAGAGGGTCGTTGTAAATGGTGCTCAATCTGAGGAAAGGAGGGTGATCAGCAGGGTGCCACAGAGATCAGTTCTGTGCCAGTCCTGTTTAATGTCTTCATAAGTGACATTGCAGAGGGGCTGGAGGTGAAGGTGTGCCTCTTTGCGGATGACACTAAGATCTGCAACAGGGTGGACACTCCAGGAGGGGTGAAAAATATGAGGAGGGACCTAGGTAAACTGAAGGAATGGTCCAGAGTGTGGCAGCTGAGATTTAATGCCAAAAAGTGCAAAATCATGCATTCGGGGTGCAGGAACCCAGGGGAGGATTATATGATGTGGGGAGGGGAGAAACTGATGGTCATCAAACAGGAAAGGGATTTGGAGGTAATCATATCTGATGACCTAAAAGTGGCCAAACAATGTGTCATGGCTGTGAAGTGAGCCAGTGGGATGCTGGGGTGCATAGGGAGCGGTATCACCAACAAAAGGAAGGAGGAGGTGATGCCACTGTACAAATCATTGATGAGGCCTCATTTGGAATACAGTGTCCAGTTCTGGAGGTTGCATCTCTGTAAGGATGTAGACAGGGTGGAGGCAATTCAAAGAAGGGCAACAAAGATGGTGCAGGACCTGCACCAAAAGTCATATGAGGAAAGACTGGGAGACCTCAATATGTATACCCTGGAGGAGAGAAGAGACAGGGGAGATATGATAGAAACCTTCAAATATCTAAAAGGCATAAATAAGGTACCGGAGGGTAGCATCTTTCAGCAAAGGAGATGTCCAGGAATGAGGTGGCATGACAGGAGGTTGGAAGGGGGTAGATTAAGGGGTAGTGTGAGGAAGTATTTCTTCACAGAAAGGGTAGTGGATGCATGGAACAGTCTCCCAGTGGAGGTGGAGGGGGCAAACACAGTGGAGGATTCAAGCATGCATAGGACAGGCATAGGGGAACCTAGCAATAGAACAAGGAGGTAAAGCCAAAGATCATGTAGGGTCTGTGGCTTTATGGTAAGCAGGGAATATAGGCAGACTAGATGGTCCTAGCAGACCTTATCTGCTGTCAATTTCTATGTTTCTAGAACTGGAATTGGTTGCTGTAAAAATAACATCGCTATCATCGCACTGTAGCTTTAAGGCATGATAGTAGTTTTACAGTATTTGTTTATTTCCATTCATAACTTCAGAACTTAGAGCCATGTGGTGCTGATGTTGCTAGGTAATGAGCCCCACCCTCGAACCCAACCCCTCAAGTTTTTAGAAAGAATATGGAAGCGTTTTTATTTTGTGTCTCTGCTTTAATTCACCAAACAAAACTAAACAAAGAAAACAAAGAAAACCATAGCCAAAAGTAAAACTAAATATTTGTAAAAGTCCATCGTCATCGAGTCATCATTGAATTCATCTACAGCGCAGCTTTGCAAGACTATTACTGCAGATGCTTTTTCCAGCTCCTGCTCAGGTACAGGGTCTGTAAAAAAATGAAAAGGGGAAATTTGGTAAAAGGAAAACAGTGTGAGTAGACATAGCCCACAAGGAACTTCTAGTTAGATTTTGACATCCATTAACGCTAACTTAATAAGGCTCAAGCTTCTGCTTAATGCCAAAAAGACCAAAGCTATAATTATCTCGCCTTGTGCTGCCAACTACACAGGACCATCTTTGAGCCTCAGATTTATACCTTGCTTGGTGAAGCCTTGGAACTAGTAGAACAATTCAAGTACTTGGGTGTTTGGCTGGATAACAGGCTCAACTTCTTGGCTCACCTTAATGAACTATCTAAAAGCTAAGACAGCATCTAGGCATATTTATTGGATAAGACACCTCCTTACTCTTGAAGCAAGGAAATGACTTGTCCAAACAACTTTTGTAACGCTGCTTGATTATGCGAACTTTCTCTATGTCACTGTCCTATTCAGGCGCTATGTAAACCTGACACTCTCACCATCACATGCCTTGAGTTTTATCCTAAACATGCCATTATGCAACCACTCTGCTCTCTGTGGCACTAGATTGCCCTCCTTCACTTTGAGGTAGGCAAAAAATGCATTCATGTGGGCTGACCTGGGCCCTCACCGATAAAATACTGACCTATATTTCTACGCTGTTTCAGTGTATTTGAGGGAACGATGGTCTAAGTAGTTTGTCTCTTGTCCCTCTTAAGTACCTAAATAGGGACCCTGACATTGCTCAGTGGCTATCATCTTTCTCTGTCCACCCTTTGTAATGTCATGCAAAACTCTCAGGCTGTCCTCCCTCCTGGGGTCTCACTCTTTCAGTAGGCTGCTCGCCTCAAACTGAGAGACCTGTGTATGCTGCAATAACCACCTCCTCCATCTCCTGTGGCTCCCCAAACTCTTGCCACTTACATGTATTCTCCTAGCACTTCTTCTTCTTTACACCTTGGGATTATCTGCCAGCCCCACCTGTTTGTTTAACTACATCTATTTCCACCCCTCTCCAACCCTTTCCTTTGTTTTTCCCCACCCATAAACCTTTGGTTGTTGTTCCCTCACTTACCCAATCTGGTATCCCTCGTAGTTTGATTGATTGATTGAGTGTAAGGAGTAATGATTATGTGAATGTTTGTATCATCTAGTCAGTTTTTCAAGATGGTAGCTGGCTCCTGCTCCTGCTCTGTCTCTTGCACTGGGTCTGTAGGCTGCTGATCTGAGATCAGCCTTAATTTGTGAACTGCTGTTCCTGACCTGCAGCTGCTCAGATATCTGCTGTGCATACCAGTCAGTAAATTGAATCTTTAGTTCCTCTTTAAATATATTTTTACTGAGATGCCCAGTGGCTGTAGCAGGTCAGTGCAGGATGCAGGAACGTAGATGGATATGATGTTGCTGGCCTCAAAGTTTTCTAGAATGTCTGTTGTGGTACGGCCCCTAAACAAGTCGAGTATCAGTATTGTACACTGCACATCAGGAATATTCACTTGTTCTTACTTTTGAGATGTAAGGGATGATCACTGTGTTGGTATAGTGGATTGTTGTGCTAGAATTGGCCTAATGGTTATCAGTATGGGCTATACTCCAGTCAGCAGGAAACATAAAGCACGGATGGCATTGATCAGTTTTACCTGGTATATGACCTGGGGAGGGAGGAAGTGACCTGATAGTGAGCAGCTCAACACAGTGGTCACTTGCCTCTTTCCCCAGACCAGAGACTTCAATCTGTTTTTTTTCCAATACTGTCCATAGTCCACTGAGAACAAGGGATCAGATTTACACCAGTCTCATCAAGGTTTAAAATAAATTCATGTTGCAATAGTTCTTACATAGCTGCATTTGATGTGCACCTCAGAAACTGTGCTTTCAAATCAAGGAAATCAACAGGGTTTTTCTGGCTGCTTTAGTACCTTTCTTTACTGAACCCCATGTGGTTTAGAAATAGCCAGGACCACTGCCAGAAAAAGGAAACTGTACCACCATTTTCAGCAAGCACGTGTGGGTGTGTGCTTTTCACAACGTCAGTTGTAACTGCAACCAAAACGCACCCGTTAACAGCAGTCCCCCCTTGCTGAGTTACTTAATGATGGCTTTTAATTCCTTTTCAATGTCTTCCATCAGAAGCGGATGGTGACCTCTTGGTTTAATGGGCAGTATTTGTTCTAAACTTCGTGGGTCTGGATTCTCTTTAAGTTTTGAAAGGTAACCAAGCTTAAAGTGCTAACAGTACTTTCATTGATTTTAGCCTTGTACTTTGACTCATATAGACATGCAGCGTTCATTACTCCCTTCTGTACTACTTTGATTTTCCCGGCTCTAAAGTGCATCCTGACAGTTGTTGTGGAGTCTCACACAGCACAGCACCAGCTAACAGTGGCAGCAGCATATAACATGGCTGGGATCACATCTCATTTCTGGGCATTATGCAAAGTTTTCCAGGCATGGAAATTCACTTTTATTTTCTGGGCACTAAAGTCTGTCTTGACAGTTGCTGTGAGTCTCGTGACAGCACAATATTAGCTAGCAGCAAGAGCATCATGTAATACTTCTGAGACTCAGGAGCACATCTCATTTCTTGGCATAAGAAAAAATCACAGCAGCCTGGTGATTTATTCTTAAATGTGTTCTTTGGCCCCACTACCCAAGTGGGTACCTTGCACACCCCGGCTGACCCATGCCTTGCATAAATTACACACTGTGGTCACTAGGATCAGTGGTAAAAAATCCCACACCAGGGAAGATTTGGGGTACTGGCGGCACAGGCGAGATGCTGCTGCTGCTGGAGGAACAGAGGAGCCTGAGGATGATGTGCAGGGCTCCTCTGCAGAGGGAGGTGGTGCCTGTGGTGGAACCATGGTGGGGGCACAGGGGGTTCTTGCCCCTCCACCTCAGGACTAGGAACAGAGGGATGCTGTTCCTCAATATTCCCTTTTGGCTTCTGCTGCTAATGGTCCAGGGTAGCACTCATCTCCTCCTTCTGTGGACGCAGCCCTGTTGGGGATCAGGTGGGGCTGCTGCCTCTGCAGTATGGTTGGGAGGAGGTAAGGTGCTATTGGGGTTGCTCCCCAAGAAAGACAGGATTGCAAAGAGATATGGCACTACCACAGGTGTGAACACCTGCATGATGACAACTGTCCATCACAAATTTAAAAAAAATAAGAGAGATAGAAAACATTCAAGCCAATGAGGAAAATAAAAGTAACAAATAGGTATAAAAAACAGATTCAAAATAAAGATTAACTATTAAAATAGTGTTCACTAACTAAAGTATAAGAAAGGAAAGACAAAAAGATAAAGAAACTGCTGAAAGCAGCATTTGAAACATAAATTTTCTTTCTGGTGCAGAACAGGTTCCTTCCAATCTCTCTGACTAGAAATGAGAAACAGGAAGTAAGCCAGGCTGCCATGGTACAGAGATGTACCATGTGACCTGCAGAAGCCCTTGCAGGTGACCTTTAGACAAGTTGTTTACCAAAAATTCAACTTGGCAACACCAAAAGAGACATTAAAAGGTGAAGTCACAAGATGAAGTGGGAAATTTGTGAATTTTTAGCACAGGGCAAAAATTAGTGAATGTATTCACAAAGGCAGAGTTTAGCAATTCATCTGAACTTCACAGGCAATTTAAACTTTGCAGTGTCTCTAACATTGGTGTCTAAAGAAACTGAAGATTCCTTAGGTAGCTCAGTGAGCAAAATGAAAGGAGAGTAGTAATCTACGTCTAAAGATTTGGAACATTTGCAATGTCAGTTAGCATTGCCTTTTTACAGGACCCTAGCACCACAGGTGTAAAAACTAAGGAAACTACCCATGACAAGTAGCCAGGTAACCCTACAATTCAACTTCCACCTCTGACTGAAGAGGTGGTTCTGGGTCTGAGAAATGTTACACCAAAACATTCGCTGAGTCAGAAGTGAGTAACCTAGAGTGACTGGCTAACAAAGAGTATCACTGAACCTGATCTGCTGTGTACATGTCGGCAAAATAATTTTAAGGTCACTTCCAAGGTATTTTTACTTTGCAACACATCATAAATCAAAAAAACACAGCTGTATGTCATAGTAACACTTTGCCTTCAAATTTGAAACATCTTATGTGACATAAACCAGAAATATAAAGTGATCAATCATTTTTTGTCAAATGGCTTTACTAAGTGTTTTGATTTTGAGGCAGTTAACAATGACATAACTGACATGTTTAGGTATGGGATATAGTCAAAAACACATGCTAATATGTAGGCCAAAAGTTGACTATCAAGCAGTGCACTGTGTCTAATATTATGCAATATTCTCTGCATAAGGAGATGTTGAATCCTTTACTTATTGCAAACATTTTCATGTAAAGGTGTACTTGTCCTGAAATATTTAAATATAAAAGATTCAAGTTGTTGCCCTATAGCACAGTTTCAGATCCTGATCACTTGTAACTAAACAGTGAGCAATTAAACAGAATGCTATCAGCCAACAGGACTGAACTACGTTGCTCACCAGAAAGTAGAGACTGAGTACCAAATAGGATTCCCAATAAAAGTCTTTCTTTATTGATGTACTTCTTTAAAAGCTTCTTCCACAAATCCATGTATAAGCATTCCAATACACTTGCATACAATAAAACATTCCATACATGAGGTCCAAATCGTTTCAAACCATTCATTGGTGTTCTGCTCCTTTTCCACCTCAAGGGATACTGTCTCCTGATGCGTTTCCATACACAAAGTGCTTTTCAAAGGGATGACATAGTTCTACACCTGTATGCCTCTTAGCTAACCTATTTATAGTGACAGTGCATACTAAAACCACACGTATAATGATTACAGTTCTCAACTCTGATGATGTCACCTATACATATAAATATACAAACATATTGATAGAACAGATAAATTTAATCCAAATTCCTTGAACACTACTATGCCCCCAGTGAATACGTGCCATCTGGGCACTAAGGATACATATTTTGATTTTTCATTATTTGCACCATAAATGAATGAAAAAGAACACGCTGCTAAGGGATGTGAGAGGGCTTCCTTGAAAAGTGGAGAAATATTAGTTACAAAGCAAGCACGGAATATATTGAACTGATTTTGGCAGAAAATGCTACAATCCAAAAAGAAGTAGAAAAAGAGCTAAATAAAAGGGAAGATGCAGTAAATGAATACAGCAATGCTCCACAGTTTGGGCAACTATAGAATACCTTCTCGGAAAATGTTAAAAGATATGAGGAAAAAATTAAAACAGCTAAAAGAACCAAGTTTGAAAGGTATACAGGTGTAGAACTATGTCATCCTTTGAAAAAGCACCTTTGTTTGTGAAACGCATCCGGAGACGGTATCCCTGAGTGGGAAAGGGAGAAGAACACCAATGAATGGTTTGAAACTGTTTGGACCTCACAGCACGGAATGTTTTTATTGTATGTAAGTGCATTGAAATGCTCATGCATGGAGTTGTGGAAGAAGGTTTTTAAAGATGTACATCAGTAATGATAAACTTTTTTTGGGTAGTCCTATTTGATCCTCAGTCTCTATTTTCTGGTGAGCAACATTAATTGATGTACGCGTAGCAGGTGCCGGTCTCACTGACTGCCTTTTATCTATACAGTTTTGACCATTGCACTACAACTCCCTGGCTGCAGCTTGACACCCTGCTCAGTGACATAAACAAACTAAACTAAAAAAAAAAAAAGGGATGACCTGGTGGGGAGGAGGGATAAAGGAGTGGTGCCAGGGGGGCATCCCAATTTACTTAACTCTATAAAAAAACAGATAGATAGATAGATAGATAGATAGATAGATAGATAGACAGACAGACAGACAGACAGACAGATAGATAGATAGATAGATAGACAGATATATAGCTAGATAGACAGACAGACAGGTACCAATGTTGTGGGGGGGGGCAGATTGCCAATGGATTCTTTTTTTAGGTAAAAAAATGAAAATATTATCATGGTACATTTTTCTGTATTGTAGGGGGATAGGAGCCAATACTGGGGATTGGGCACCAATGTCAGCATGATCTTCGGCTGCACTGGGAGTGGGGACCCTAGTGCTGCCACCTATATTGAACAGATGGAGAGTGTGTGTGGGGGGTCAGACTGTGAGTGACTGTTTTCTTTTTTACAGTTGGGGGATAGATCACTAGTGGACTTTTTTTATTTAGAAAAAATAAAAACATCAGTGATGGATGGTTTTCTTTATTGTAGGAGGACTGAATCTGACACTGGGGATTGGGCATCTTAGTGTTGTGATGTTGTTTGGTGGCACCAAAAGTGGGCACTCCAGTGCCACCACATGCATGCAGAAGGGGGGGCAAGCAATCTGGAGAAGAGAGGGGCAAGAGAACTGGTACTGGGGTAAGCACCCTGGTCTACTTATCTCTGCTAAAAAAAATAATAGACAGACAGACAGCTAGACAGACAGACAAATACACAAACAGAAAGACAGGTGCTGGTGTGGTGGAGGGGCAGATCACCAGTGGACTTTTTTTAATTTCAGGTAAAAAAATGAAAAGATCAATGAGGGATGGTTTTCTTTATTGTAGGGGGCAGACCCGAAATTGGGGATTTGGCATCTGAGTTTCAGGAGGATCTCTGGTGGCATGGGGGGGTACCCTGGTGCCACCATAGATAACAAGGGAAGGGTGACCTGGAGGGGAGGGCGGGCAGGAGAAGCAGTACTGGGGGTGGGTACCCCAGTCTGCTTCATTGGTAGGTCATAGTAAATAGATAGGTAGAGAGATATTTATTTTATTTATTTATTTTAATAAATTCTGAAACAACTTTGAGCAAGAGCTCTTTTACAAAGGTTCCATGTCATGAAACACATTACAATGGTACATACAAGGAGTTAACACAAGATACAACAGACTTAATTACAGCAAGC
This sequence comes from Neoceratodus forsteri, assembly GCA_016271365.2. Lineage (NCBI taxonomy): Eukaryota > Metazoa > Chordata > Ceratodontiformes > Ceratodontidae > Neoceratodus > Neoceratodus forsteri. The sequence continues at coordinate 156,515,005 of CM057456.1, read as the reverse complement.
AGCATCAATTGGCAGCAGACCACCACTAAAAGCAATAATATAACAGCTAAGTTTCTTGTAAACAATCTTGGCAAGGGGCGATCAAATTAGTATTTAAGGAGCAGCCTCGTACCTAAGGCCTTGTCTTGAGATAGATAGATAGATAGATAGATAGATAGATAGACAGACAGACAGACAGACAGACAGACAGACAAGACAGAGAAACAGACAGACAGATAAACAGACAGATTGCGGTGTGGTGTGTTGTGGGGGCAGATTACCAATGTACTTTTTTTTATTTGTACTTTATCCTCCTGGTCTTCCGATGGACCCCATCTTATCACCCCCCAGCCCCGTCACCCAGCTCCTCCGGGACTTACCTTCACTGTTGTCCTCTGCCACAGGACCATTGCTGTGCCTGGCCACTGGTGCAGAGCCTGTGGGGGTCGATCTACATCCCACCACTAAAGGTGTTTTCCACCCATTTTCTCCCTGTGTTTCCCTTCCCATTACTGGGGCATGACATGCTGCTGTACATATGTGGAGGCGTATGCATGCAGTGGAGTCCTGCAGCACCCTCCCTTCATTGAAATCCCCAACCCATTCTGCCCTCAAGCCTGCACCTGGGGCAGTCATTCAGCAGGGCTGGCATGCCACCTTCTCTGGGGCTGCCCTCTGGATGCTCGATCCTCTCCTCCCTGGCTGACCCTGGCAACCCACTCACACTGCAACATGAGCTGCCAGTGTAGCAGAGGTAAGGCACCAATGCTCAGCCCCTCCATGTCACTGGGCCAGCTCATGCACTTTTTAAAAGTAAAAATCAAAAGGAAAATATCAACAAGGGATGGTTTCTTTATGTAGGGGACAGAAGTTGATACTGGGGAATGGGCACCCCAAGTGTCTGCATGATCGACGGTGGCATGGGGTGCCACCCTGGTGCCGCTACCCATATTTAATGGGTGAGGGTGTGACTGGAAGGTCAGATCTGTGAGGGATCTTTCTTTTTTACAGGTTGGGGCAGATTGCCGATGGACTCTTTTTGAAACAAAATAAAGCAAATAACAAGGACAGTTTTCTTTATTATAGACAACCCGACACTGGGGATTGGCACCCCAGTGCCGGGATGATGTCCGGTGGCACCAGGGGTGGGCACCCCAGTGCCACCACATGCATTCAGAAGGGGGGCAGGTGACCTAGAGAGGAGGCAAAAGCCTGGAGGGGAGAGGGAATAAAGAAGCAGTACCAGGGATGGGCACTCAGTCCACTTAACTCTATAAAAAAACAGATAGATAGATTGGTATATAGATAAACAGACAGACAGATAGAAGGTCCATGGACAGTTCTTTCATGATATCACACAAAAGAACAGTGGTTCTTTTGTTTGACATTATGAAAAAAACTGTGAAAAATAAACCATGCCCCCTCTACTTTCATGACCCAACTCTACAGGGAGATGGCCTGCATGCATCCAGGAGGGGAACCACAGTCCTCAATGAATGGTTTAAATATTACATTAATGGGCATTTAAACTAGCTGAGGGAAGTGGCAGAAGGAAATGGGTAGACATAAACTTCCTTCCCCCAAACTGAAATAGGCAGTAGGGAGAGACCTAATGGAAAAAAATCCCCAAGAGTAACCAACAAAAAAGGAAAAAAAGTGATAGAATTGAAGAAAGATGGGGCTGAAAACAGAGGGGGTAAGAAGAGATGACAAAAGGGGACAAGGATGCCTCAGGGATGTCCTGGAAGGAGGGGATGACTTGGAGGAAGTGGAGGAACAGTGGGCAAATCTAAAAGGAGGGATAGAAGACAGCAAACCATACGTCCAGACAAGTAAACAAAAGGTCAAGAAAAAGAGACCTCAAGGTTGTCAAAAGAGGTAGTCAGGAAGGTAAGGGCAAAAATGTTAGCATTCAGGAGGTATAAGGAGACATAGAAATATGAAGCTGCAGAGGTGTATCAGGAGAAACAGAGGGAGTCAGGTAAAGCAATTAGGAGTGCAAAGTCACAGACAGAGGAGAAAATGCCCCAGGCAGGGCAGAACAAAGATAAGGTATTTTCAGGTATATAAGTGAAAGAGAAAGACAAGGGAGGGATAGTAAGGCTTAGGAAGGAAGGAGGGAGTGTGTGGAGGGGACCAGAAAGTGACACCTTGAACAAATATTTTGTTCAGTGTTCACAGAGGAAGGGGAAGGAGAGGGACCACAGATAAGGGCCAGGAGCAATGAAGGAAGGGAGGTAGACACTAGTCCATTTATAGAAGAGAAGGTTCTGAGGTAACTCACAAATCTGAAAGTGGACAAGAAAATGGGGCCAGAAGCGATGCATCCTAAGATACTGAAGGAGCTCAGATAGGTGCTGGCTGCACCTCTGACAGCACTGTTCAACCACTCACTGGAGATGGGAGTGGTTCGAGAGGACTGGAGGAGGGCAGATGTAGTCCCACTTCACAAAATTGGAAGCAAAAAGGAGGCTGGCCACCACAGGCCAGTCAGTCTGACTTTGGTGGTGGGGAAAGTAATGGAATCACTACTGAAATAGAGGATTGTGGAATATCTGGAATCCAGTGGCCTTTAGGATCCAAGGCAGCATGGATTCACTGAAGGGAGATCATGTCAAACAAATCTGTTGATTTCTTTGACTGGGTGACCAAGGAATTTGATCAGTATGGAGTGATGGATGTGGCTTACCTAGATTTTAGTAAGGCATTCAACGCCATTGCACATAGGAGACTCATAAACAAGCTGGGAAGCTTAGGAGTGGGTCCTAAGGTGGTAAACTGGATGAGAAATTAGTTGGGAACAGGAGACAGAGGTAGTGGTAAAGCGGAGTTCACTCTGAAGAAGGGAGGGTGACAAGGGAGTGCCACAAGGATCAGTACTGGGACCGGTTCTCTTTAATGTCTTTATTAAAGACATTGCAGAGGGGCTAGAAGGGAAGATATACCTCTTTGCAGATGACACTACAATCTGTAATAGGGATGACGCTCCGGGGAGGGGGAGGTGGTGGTGGTGGAATAAATGAATAGTGATGTAGAAAAGTCAGAGGAGTGGTCAAGGGTGTGGCAACTAGGTTTCAATGTGAAGAAGTTGAAAATCTTGCACTTGGGGCACAGTACAAAATGGGGGTAGTATTGACCACCATCAAACAGGAAACAGACCTAGGAGTAATCATATCTAATGACCTACAGGTGGCCAGACAGTGTGACAAGGCAGTGGGAAGAGCTAGTGGATGCTAGGGTGCATAGGGAGGGTATCACCAGCAGAAAGAGGTGATGTTATCCCTGTATAGATCACTAGTAAGACCTTACCTACAGTACTGTGCCCAATTCTGGAGGCCAGGGGCTCAATGCTAAAAGGTTGATGCAGGTCTTGCACAAGCCCTGCTTCAAACCCTGTGGTGCTCCAAACCACAAACAGATTGCTGCACCTTGTGCCCAATTCACAACGGTCATGTGCATTTGCAACAGTGTACCCCCTTTACCATGGCTTGTGCCAAATATTTGTTGCAAACCCATAAAAAAGTCCATAAAGTTAAACCAGCAAAAGCTGGTCTAACTCATGGCATGTGGCACACTGGATTGAGAATATCAATTGCTGGCCAGGGACCATGTGTTTGGCACAAATGAGGCTTGCTGCATTCCAACTCTTTTGAGAATTGAGCCCCATCTCTGGAAGGATATAGACAGGGTAGAGGTGGTCCAGAGGAGGGTAACCAAAATGGTGTAGGGTCTGCATCACAAGCCTCAATAAGAGAGACTGAAGGACCTCAATATGTACATCCTGGAGGAAAGGAGAGAGGGAGAATATGATAGAAACATTCAACTACATCATGGGTATAAACAAAGTTCAAGTGGGAATCATTTCTCAGAAAAAAAGATGTTCAAGAACAAGGGGACATGCTATGAAGCTGGGGGAGGACTAAGGGGAGATATGAGGAAGTACTTCTTCACAGAAAGAGTGGTGGATGCCTGGAACAGCCTCCTGGCGAAGGAAGTGGGGAGCAGAATCAATGCGAAGAATGCATGGGCTAGGCATAAGGGAATCTTAGAGGTAGAGAAAGGGCAAAGCCAGAGATCAAGTAGAGTCTCCGATGTCATAGTAGGTAGGGAAAATGGGCAGACTAGGTGGACCAAGTGGTCCTTATCTGCCATCAATTTCTATGTTTCTGTTTCAATGACCTTCTTCATTCATGATCAAGAAAGAAGTCACAAAAGAATAATCTTGGCTCACAAAAGAAGAGTGTGGACTTATATTTTCCCTATGTTTTTCGTGATCCAACCTTCTTTCATGATCAGGAAAGAAGTCACAAAAGAAGATTCTCAGCTCACAAAAGATGTTGGACTTACTTTTTCTCATTGTTCTTTCATGAGCCGACCTTCTTCTTTCATGAATTCTTTGGTGATCATGAAAGAAGAAGGTTTGCTCAAAAGAAGAATGAGAAAAAAAACTAAGTCCACCATCTTCTTTTGTGAGCCAAGATTCTTCTTCCATAAGACAGAAATCCTCTTTTGTGAAATTTACAAAAGAAGAATTTCGGCTCACGAAACATGCCTGGGTAAGGATTTTGAGGATGTAACAAAACCATATTTCAGGGTCATTTTTGTGAAAAACGAACTCTAGAATGGAACTAAACAGGTTCCATTTAACTAGATTCATGTATTTTTTTTTTCTCCAGGGCATGATTTTAAGGGGTTTTCAAAAAAGATGACTGCCATACTGTATGAAAGAAGAATTTTTCATTGTGAAACAAGAATTTCAGCTCACGACAGAATATTCTTCTTTTGTTAGCAGGAAATTCTACTTTCGTATGAAATATTGATCTGAAAGACCCTACTGAGCATGTTCAGAATGAAATTTCAAATCCATATAAAAGCATCATTCTAGGGCAAGCCCTTTCTAACCTAACACATTTTTAGAAAAGAATTCCAAACCATCTGGGCTGTAGGTGACAACAAAAAAAAACAGCAAAAATCACTGATTTTTCCTAAACTTGCACTATCTGGATCTCAGAATCTGCATATCCTACCAGAACAAAACTTGCCAAATCAACAGACCTTGCCCTACAGACTACTAATTAAAAGTTTTGTGCAATTCCATTGAATGAGAGCGAAGCTACTAATGTGCAAACAGAGAGGTTTAACATTGATCCGCCCATAGCCCATTCAACCCTAACTGCTGTATAGTCACACAACTACAACACTAATATTTTTTTGCTGTTGTTTTGCTGCAACTTTCTCCCAGTTTTTTAAAAATAAAATTCTTTGAATTTCCATGAAACTTTGTTTGCTGACAAAAATGACTTTGACGATGCATGCATGTTGTGCAGTTGAGTGGTTAATTATGGGGATTGATACACAGTCACAGTCAGGGGTGGCACAATTTTGGGATGCAAAGAGGCTTCCCATTTTACCACCCCTGAAAACTACCATGCACAAAACCCAGACTAAACCACTTGGGGAAATGTATCCCCTGTCAACTTTGTCACAATGCAAATGTGGCAAATGTGCCACCAGATGTATGTGGGCACGAATGGAGGTTTTGCTTACTACCATGCTGGCATGCACAATCATGAAAGGTCTGGGCATGGCAGAGTGTCAGTCATATATTCCTCTTCTTTACCCAGAGACCAGGATGAGAGTCATTACTATCTCAGCAGCACACACAGATCTGTTACTTAAGTATCACTTATGGGCTTTGTCTTCTTTAATTTTTCAAGCCCCCTCACCAGTCATTCCTGCTGGTACTGTGGCCCCTGGACCACACCAAAGTTTTGACATTGTCACAGGTGTTCCAAGCTCCATTCCCCATGGTTATCATTTTCACTTAGGCCCTGCTTGATCTTAGTCCCATAATGAGTACTCAGTGAGCTGCTGTGCTGCACACCTGTGCCACCCCATAGACGTGCTTTAGACAGTTTTACAGTGACTCTGTGGTCCTGTGGCTTGAATGTAGCTGTTAAGGATCTTGGAAGTGTCTCTGCATCATTTGCATGCTGGCCCACACCCCTCTCCCTATGTCCTCGCAATAGCCATTGTGAGGGTGCAGGGAAAAGTTTGCAACCCTATGTGTAAACCACAAAGGGATGCAATTAGAAACTATTGCCAATTTGTGTCACTATACTGTCACTGTACATTGGGCCACTGGTTGTGTAATTGGTGTATGCACCTGTCTGACTGAACTCAAGGAGATACAACATTGACCGAAATGACTTCTATGAAGCTTTTTAGAATCCTGAAAAAAATAAGTGCTGTTGCAGGGATCGCAGCTAAGACACTTATTTTCAGGCACCTATTTCATTCTCACTTCTATATTGTATTTCAACTACTGTATATACATGCTACATTCCCTTCTATAAAGCTTGAATCCCAGAATTGGTGGGCTATGCCTGGAGTGTGCTGGGGCAGTGGGTAACTTTTGCCATACCTCACTCCACCAAGAGCTACAGTACTTAAGAAAGCAGGCCCCAGTCTTTCTTCAGATGCTAATTTTTTTGCTGGCCCTAGTTCAACTGGAGCTCATCAGCGGTGGTGACTGATCTCTAAAACTTTTTTGAACCTCTGAATCCGTACACTCTTGTGAGTTCCCAAAGAGCTGGTTTTGCAATTACAGTGCATAGAATTGAAACAATGGATGATATCCTTGTTCCTATGCTCATGTCTCTCTTCTAGCACGTTAAACAAACATTTGTACTTACAGACCTAGATCTATGCATGTGAATATTTCTCATTGCCAAATCTAGCATACCAGAGCTGAGGGTTTACTCAAAGAAGATGCATTCTGGCTGCAAAACTGACAGAGGTAGGTTCCATTCCCTTACTAGGAATCCTGGATCCAGAATCACATGAAATAGGATATGAATCATTTGCTACATACAGGACACTCTGGCTCCTTTTACGTGAGCTAGTGTTCCAACAGATGCAGGGCCTTTATGTTTTGTTGTCAGATTCAGTTTATACAGATTGTTTCACCCTGTAGCTTTCACTCAGTTCTCCAAACTGCTGCATCTACAGTAGTTTATGTTCCCTTACTTGAAATCCTGGATTCAGATCTCCAAGAAGAAAGTAGCGGACTATTTTGTAACATGGTACAAACTCTAGGATAAAACATTGACTAAATTCATTTTTACAACTGTTTAGTTTTATTTATTTTAATATTTGCTAAACCAGGTGAGAACCCAGGGCCATGACTGCTCATTTTCAAGGGAGACTTGGTTTATAAACAAATACAAAACCACAATCAAACAAAACACAAATTAAGAGCACTTATATTCCAATAAGGACAGAAGAAGGATCATATACATTTGTTTAAAACAAGCAAAGGATGATACACTTCTCAGCTGTGAAGGCAATCTGTTCTAAATATTTATAGCCTGGTAGCAGTCAGCTTGCTGGCCAAAATGTATGCGCTTGAGAGGTAAGAGACAGTAAGTAAGAGGACCAAGTACATTGATTCGTTGAAACTTTGGTAAACATGTTGGGTGTCAAAATAGCACAATTGATCATTAAAATTTTCCATCAAGTAAAAAATCCTTATAAAATTGCAATGATTTTTCAAGGACATCTAGTTATGACTGATATACATCTCAGAATTACATGTTCTACATCAGCACTGAAGTACAAATCTGCAAACTGCATTATATAAAACAGCCCATGAAAAAAAGAGTCACACTAATAGCAGGGTAAATATGAAATCCAGTCTATTAAAGAAATGACTGATCTTTGGTCTACAAGTTTTCTTGATACCAAAGATAAGCAGTTGCTCATCTTAAATAAAATCCCTGGTTGCATATGGGCACTTTCAATGCGTGGAGTAATCGAGAACTGTTTATCCAAAATAAGGCCTAAGTCCTTAAAGGGACACTGTCAACCTGTTTTGCATCATATTATTTTTAGGTAAACTCTCACATTTTATGATTGCTTACTGCCTCTAAAATGTATTGATGTTGCTGGTTGTTTTGTCTTCCTCCTTGCTTATTAGAACCAAAATGCACGGCAATGGATAGCTAAGCCCAGCTTTGTTTTGCTTCAGATCATTGAATTATCTATTGCACCTTCTTACAGCACTCCAAGTCTCCACACATGGGTAATCTCCGGCTCTCCTCTCAGGCTGATGCACAATAGAATTCCAGGATCGAATTCCGATCCTTCTCCTCCCCTGCTTCTGTCTCGTCCCCTGTAGCTCCCAGACTCCTCAGTTCTTTTGTGCATCTCACCCAGGCTGGTCACAGATTGTTGGCTCTGTGCCAAGAATCTAAGTTAAGAACCTTTTTTAAAAAACTGTTTTAAATTAAGCATCCTTCCAGATCATATTAAGTATGTAATATACTACTGCTGTATTGCTAATTAGATAGCACAAGTCAACGGGTGTCAGGAACAGTCAGGGGCTAATGTTTTCAATCTGCAGACTATTATTTGTACAAAAGCTCAGCTTGTATGATGTTTCAGGGGAGGTATTGAAATCACCCTCCCTTTTATAATCCCTCCTCAGTTCACCTTGTTCTGCTGAGGAAAGGGAACAGGCGCATACTGCCCCAACCTCTTTTGCCTGCCTCCACTGGCCTAGCTTTCCCGCACACCTTGTTCAGCTGGGGTGGAAGCTGTAATTCACTAATTTCTTCTTTCAGCAACAAATAGCAGTATTCTTGCCCTGCAGTTCACCTTGTTCAACCGCTAATGGCGAGTCAGATCCAAGTGAATGCCGCTACTGCTCCCCCCCCTTCTCACTGTGTACAGCCCTACCTGCTTATCGTGAGGGTCCAATGTAAAAGCAGCGATTTCCTGAATGGAAAAGTGCTCTCTCGACCACTCTCTCACTGCAGATCCCACAGGTCAACATCTCGACCACAGCTTCTCTCACTCGGTGATTTTTACCACGAGCAAAGACTTGCTTCACCTACTGTCTCCATTTTGAGAGTCTCCACGTACCTCTCGTGAGACTCACGCCCCCAGCCAACCTATTGTCTGCATTACTGTGATCCTTCCTAAGATGGTGGAGCCCAGGAATTTCCCCATACAATACCAAAATGGCAGATCCGGGAAGGCAGCACTTAAAGGGGCCATGCTCTCTATCCCTTAAAAAGGAAACGGAGAGTACATTAAAGCACTCTTTCTTTGAAAATAATACAAAACAATTAGGCAATGGGCATTTTATGATGGGGCACAGCCCTGACTGCTGATTGATAATACAGAGGCTGTACTATGTGCTTTTCCATGCTTCTGTCTACCTTGGTAAAAACTCTCTAACCCTTAATAGGGAATTAGAGAGCACATTAAAGCACACTTTTCAATACAAATACAATGGGCATCTTATCAGTGGGTACAGCCCTGTTTGCTGATTTTATATTGCAGAAGCTGAACTAGGTAATTGTCCACGCTCTGACTAACATGGTAACAGTTTTTGAAGTGTGCTTTAAGATGCTGAACAACAGTTTACAACCCACCCTGAACATCCTTCCCTACTCTATTATGTTTTTAAGAAGAAAATAAATGGCTTCTAGATGGATTTGAAGAAAATGCCCCATATTCTTTTAACTTCGGATATGGTTGATCTATGTTCCCTATGCATGGTTGATGCTGAATCAAATATTTTTTACATCACATTTGGGGTCCCCAGAGAAGGACATCCTACAGGATAGCGCTTCCACCTCATCTCAGAGCATGGTGGTGCAGCTTTTCCAAATTTTTTGGACAGAATGGATGCCATGGGTGCGGACAAATGGCCCCGGACTCCAGAGAACCCCTTCCAAAATGACCAAGGGGTACCATGCATCCAAACCCAGACAATGGGTCAGAGTCTCCTTACTCAGGGGATGAAGACCCGGAGGAGGAGGAGGAGGAGGAGGGTGAGGAAGACATGGCCACCAGGCTATGTCCCTTTGACACCATACCAGAGATCATCAGGGTAGTCTGTGAAATGCTCAGAATGGATGAGCCAATACAAGAACTGGAAAACAGGCTGGACCCTCTAGTGTGAGATATAAAATGATCTACCATATACTTCCCCATTTGCAAGGCCTTGGAAAATATACCGGCAAAGGAAAGGGAGACTCCAGACCTGATCAGAACAAGGGAGATGGGTACTTTTGAGAAGAGGTAGCCCCTAGCACGGAGAAGGAAAAGGCTTGGTCAACAGCCCCAGTGGTCAATTCAGAGGTCTCTGCCCTGATCAACAAGATGGTATTACCCTCTGAGTCAGCATCCATCTTAAGGGATCCCATGGATAGGAAGGTGGATGATATAGTTTGGAAGGTTCATGACATGTTAATCATGAACATGAGAGCTTCCATGGCAGCCACTTATTCTTCCAGAGTGGTTCTCAGATGGCTGGAAGCAGCTCATCAAGATATCCCCAAAACCAGTGCCCATGGGGCCACCATGGATTATGCTATACAGGCAATAAAGTACATGGCAGATGCCATAATTGACACCTTTAAAATGGTGTCCAGATCAGCGACATCGGTTAACAGAGCCAGAAGACTAATTTGGCTTAAACTCTGGAACGCTGACCAAGAATCGAAGTCCAGGGTCATGAAGCTTCACTTCTCAGGGGACAAGATGTTTGGCCCAGGAATAGAGGAATTTACAGTCAAGAAGGGGGAAGACAAGGATAACCAAGCGGGTCAGAGCACCCTACCTTCCTTTCGGAGCAATAGATTTTGCCCCTATTCCAACAGAGGAAAGAGAGGACAAAGGTACCAAGGCCAGGACAGGCGCTCCTTTGAGTTCAAACCTAACTTCTTCAGTCAAAAACCCCAATATCATTCAAACCAGGACTGTGGTACCCACTTCAACTCCAGGCAGGGGTGCAAACCCAACAGGCAGAACAGAGATTTCCAGCAATGAGAATTCCCAGGCCCAGGACAATGTGGACACAGTGGGGGGAAGATTTCAGCACTTCACCACAACCTGGGCCAAAACATTCAAGGACAGATGGGTCAAGGAAATAATCGAACATTGATACGCCATCGAAGTCAACTCCTTGCCAAGATGATAGATATACATAGAATCTTATGTTACAAGAGACAGAATGACATCAATATAAGTCAGATCAATCCTACACCAACTGCTCAACAGCAAAGCCATAAAAACTGTTCCAAGCCAAGAGCGATACTCAGGCGTCTACTTGGTGTTCTTTCTGGTACCAAAAAAGACAGGAGATCTACATCCAATACTGGATCTCAAGTTCGTGAACAAATTTGTGAGGTATCAGAAGTTCAAAATGGAAGCCCTATGGTCCACCATTGTGGCAGTCTGCAAGGGAGACCTACTGACCTCTATAGACCTGAAGACACCTATCTCAACACACCAATCAAACCATCCCACCAGAAATTTCTCAGGTTCAGCATCCTGGGATACCACTTCCAGTATTGGTGTCTACCCTTCGGTATGGCTTCAGCACCCTGAGTAGACACCAAGGTCATGGCACCACTAGCAGCGACACTCCGCACGGAGGGAGTCCATGTAATCCCTTACCTGGATGACTGGCTAATTCGGGCAAGATCACAGGAGGAGTCCCACATGGCAACCTGCAGAGCTCAACAGTTTCTCAACCAACATGGGTGGATTATCAACACCACCAAAAGCCACCTGACACCAACCACAACTATAGAACACCTAGGGGTGGTGTTCAACACAACCACCGGGACAGTCAAACCATCAGAAACATGCATCAATGCGTTAGTGACACAGTGCAGGCGAATACTACACTGCAGAACGACGACGCTGTGGCACCTAATGCAATTATTGGGTCTAATGGCGCATGCATAGACCTACACGACTGGGCCAGATCACACATGAGACAGCTTCAATGTCTACTTCTTGACAACTGGAACTACAATCTACAGAACTACAACCAAAGGGTGACCATACCTGCGAAGGTACAAAAGTCACTGAGATGGTGGGCAAACCCACACAATCTAAATCAGGGAATGAGATTGGAAAAAGGGGTAACAAGAACCCTAGAAACAGATGCAAGCCTGCAAGGATGGCCTGCGTGGGCAGGTGATCAGTCCAAGGAAAGTGGACAGAGCCAGAAACAAAACTACTAATCAACATTCTGGAGGCCAGGGTAATCCAACTTGCTCTCCAATATTTCAAACCACAAGTAGCAAGGCATCACGTAAAGGTGCGCACAGACTGCAGAGTAGCAATGTCATATATAAACAAACAGGGAGGCACAAAAAGCAGAGCCATGGCTCGGGAAACAGAAGCCCTAATGCTGTGGGCAGAAAGACACCTTCTCAGTCTTACAGTGGTACATCTGGCAGGCGTGCAAAACACCAGGGCAGACTGGTTGAGCAGGCAATCCTTACAACAGGGAGAGTGGCAACTCAACCCGGTCATATTCAACAAACTTCAAAAGAGATGGGGTCCATTTCAAATGGATCTCATGGCATCAGCAGCAAACACTCAACTACCAGTGTATATCTTCAGATACAAGGACAAGAATTCAGCAGGGGTGAATGTTCTTTCAACTCCGTGGGGCTTCCAGAAAGCCTATGCATTCCCTCCAATACCCATGACACCTGCGATTTTACAGAAAATCAGGGACACTGGCACAATGGTGCTTCTAATTGCCCCAGACTGGCCAAGATGGACATGGTATGTGCTCATCAGAAAGATGTTGATGGACAGTCCCATGAAACTCACCCCATAACAGACACTACTCAGACAAGGGCCAATCTGGCATGAAGACCCACGACCACTGAGGCTGACGGCATGGTCACACAGCGGGTCAGACTGCTGAACCTAGGGGTGTCAGGTAAGGTAGCAGACACACTGCTACAGGCCAGAAAGGAGTCCTCTAACAAGACTTATAACAGACACTGGGGAGCCTTTGTTTATTGGTGTAACTCTAAACAACTTAAGGCTTCAAATTGCAGTATTTTACATGTGTTAGATTTTCTGCAGGATGGTTTGGACAAGGGGTTGACAGCGGTATCCTTACGGGTGCAAACAGCCTCAATAGGGGCAATAAGAGGTAAAACAGATGGACAGCTACCTGGGGCACATCCATTAGTACAGTCCTTCCAAAGGCAGCCGCCAATGTCACTCATTCCCCAAGGCCAATTGCTGCCCCCTGGCAGCTTAACCTGGTGTTGGATGCTTTAACTGAGGATCCTTTCAAACCCCTAGACTCAGCCCCCTTACCATTCTTAACCATGAAAACAGTTTTCCTGATAGCCATATCTTGAGCTAAGAGAACCAGTGAGATACAGGCCCTATCATGTAAAGAGCCATTTCTCACGTTCTTCCCAGACAGAGTAGTCCTAAGAACCGTACCGTACTTCATACCGAAGGTGGCATCAGCATTCCACACTGGTCAGGAAATTACAGTACCAACCATTTGCCCAGCTGAGGGGGACCCGAACAGGGACACTCTCATCTATCTAGACCCAGCTAGAGCCCTTCACACCTATCTAGACAAGACAAAATCTTTCAGACAGTCGGATAGACTATTTGTCCTTCATCAAGTACAAAAGAGGTGCCTAGCGGCCTCTAGAACCACTGTCGCTAGATGGTTGCGAGATACCATCTCCCAAGCTTACAAGGCAGGGTATTGAACCACTGCCCATCATCAAGGCCCACCCACTAGGGCAGTAGCCACTTCCTGGGTGGAAAGAAACTTAGTTTCTGGTAAGGAGATCTGCCAGGCAGCTACTTGGTCATCTCCCCACACATTCTCCAGATTCTACTGATTGGATACAGGGTTGACAGCTAATTCTGACTTTGGTCGAAAAGTGATTAAACAGCATTAAGTCAGGTTCCTCCTCCCACCCACATCAAGTCCAATACTGCTGTATAATCACCCATGTGTGGAGACTTGGAGTGCTGTAAAAGGTGATAGATAATGGTAGTTTACTCACCTGGTAAAGGTGATTATAAGAGTACCTTCTTACAGCACTCTGTAGCCCACCCATTGAGGAGGAACGCACCTTAATAAGGTCATGAATAATGATTATGAAGAATGCTGTGATACGTTCATAAATAATGCTTATAAAGAATGCTGTGATACAAAGTTGTACACTAGACACAGATACATAGACAGTAATGATGTAACTTATGTACGCTGTTTGTCACAAAAAAGAGTAAATGATGACTTTTTCACATAACATCAAACTGTGTGGTACAGGTATGTCTTTTCTACAGGTGGTCATCCTTATGGAGACCACGGGCTTCTTACTGTGAGTTCATATATCATTTTCAGAATTTCCATAAGCTCTGGAAGATCTCATACCGAGGAGTCTGGGAGCTACAGGGAGGAGGCGGAAGCAAGGGAGGAGAAGGATCAGATTTCAATCCTGGAATTCTATTGTGCATCAGCCTGAGAGAGAGCCGAGATTACCCATGTGTGGAGGCTTGGAGTGCTGTAAGAAGGTGCTCTTTACCAGGTGAGTAAACTGCCATTACTCTTAGTGAAAACTTCCTGAACATTAGAAACCTCAAACAGTGTAACCACTCATGATAAAATAATCTCCTCCACTCTCACTGCATAATGAGTGGCTAGCTTGGGTTGAGGGTCTTCCCGAGTTCAGGAAAGATGCAGTGGGAGCTGGTCAAGAAATGTAAACAAACTCGTTTTGGTGTGGTAACACTAGTATGGTGGACAGTCCGTTTTTCACTTTTTAAAAGAAAAAAGGGATCTGAATCAAACTGCCAGCTGCATTAAAGTCTGTACAGAATGTGAACAATCATAAAATGTGTTTTTTAAATTAGGGATATTATGAGGCCTAAGGGTTGACAGTGTCCCTTTAAAATAAATAATATTTTCAGTTGCCATTAGACACAGTAAGTTGTCCTGATCTCCAGAGGGGGAAATTCAGAGCTTCTAGTCTTAAACTTAAAAAAAATGGTTTTACTTTTCTGAAGGAATAGTGTTTTCTGTTATCAATGGGATTTCATTAATGGAATGACTAGAATGATGACTTACACACTACGTTCTGGGTGCTCAAATGGCTTGTTCTTTATTTACAATTCCACCTTAAAATTACTATAATTTACATTCCTCCTATCCATTTTACGACATTCTTTAATTCAATTCCTTTTACATCAAAACCATCATTAAACAATAATCCCATGTACATACTGTACATTATTCCTTTAACATTCTTGTCATGTGGCTTTGTCTTCTCAGGCTCGGATGTGCAACTTGATGCCCCTCTACATCTGTTCTCCAGTCTTTCCACCTTTCTTCTTTAGGGCTCAGGTGTTGAACCCAATTCCCACTTCTGACCCCCCTGAGCTGACAACCCCATGAGGTGCCTGACCCAACCGGATGTTCACCCAGTCCATGCCTGGCTTTTTCACCCCCCCCACCCCTTGTGCCCATTGCTTACCCTCTCAGTGCAATCCCTCCCCTCCCACCCTTATTTCCCTTATCACAACATACCAAAATGTTGTCCTCTCGTGACAACACATTTTTGCCTGCCCAACTATCATAAACTCTGCCCTCGGAAGACGCCTTCCCCTTATTTCCACTAGCGCATCTCCCACTTTACGTTGTAAGATGTGTTTCCCCTCAAATTCCCCTACCTCTTCTTCCATTCTTCTACTGCCTCATCCAGTTTCTCATTGAATAATGCTATACCTGCTTCTGATAGATGTACCCCATCCTGTCTATAGTCCTCAGGGCTGTTGCACGTAATGTCATGTGCTACATATATACCCTCAACCTCCCTCATGAATGTGGCCATCCTCCTGTTGAGCCTTTTCCTTGCTTTATCAATGGCCTTAATGTCCCGAGCCTGTCTCCAAACCCTCCTTGGAAATACCTCGGACCATGCCACTGTCACCCCAGGCCACCATGCTCTGATTACCCCTTATATCTTTCTTGATTTCCAATAGTAACTCCACTTATGGTCACTCCCCAAAGTCATTACCTCCCAGATACAGTATAAGTAAGTTCAGCTGAGTTTTTGTTCTTCCAACTGCAGCAAAAGCTGTTCCCATCACATCCCCCTTAAACCTTTCCAGTGTAGCCTAACAGACTCAGCTGCCCTCTGTAGCTGTCCCCCACCAGACCTCTTTGCTGCTTGCCTTTCTGCCCAGTAAATGTTCAAGTACCCATGAACCACAACATCCTACTGTGTCCAGCATCTGGAACAAAAGCAACCACGTCAAATTTCTATTTACGGATGCATTTTTTGTAACAGGCTTATTTCCATCTACCTCGCTCTTTAATTTTGTCCACTGACTCTGCCCGAGCAGCTGCCTCAGTCGCTGCTCCTATCCTAAATGAGTAGGAGGAGAATCTGGCCACATCCTCCCCTATGAATGCTATCCCTTTCTTCACCAGTGCTGTAACCTGGTATGCAGACACCACTGAGCCATTCCCATATATGAAAAAGGCACTGGCAGCTGTCGGCCTCACCTTTTTGTATGTCTCCAGAGCTTGGACTTCATAATAACCCACCCCTGCCAGGGCCCCATGTCAATCTAACCTTGGTTCCCATCCCAACCTGGTCTTTCTTGGATCACCTCAGATTGATCACTAGCTCTTCCTTGTCCCACCATATATCCTCCATCACAATTCCCGCCTGCTCATCCCACCAGTTGCTGACCACCACCACACTGACCCTGAATGCCTCCTGCTGCATAACCAGTAATACTGTCCTAAACAAAGATGACTATTAGGCCGAACTGCATATGCACTTCAAACTTCCCAATAGCTTTTCCACTAGTGCCACCTCTATCGGCTTCCTGTGGTCTGTTGGTTTTCCTCTAATCCTCTGCAATACCTGCAGCATTCTCTGGACCACTGGTGCCCTGGTGGGTTCTCCCCATCTCCGCGCTTTACACACTACTCCTATGCCCACTAAGTAAATCCCCATGGTGGAGTGTGCCATCCCTTCATCCCATTTCTGTACTATGAATCTTATGATCCGGCTTTCTGTGACCACCCCACTTACCGCCAAACCAGTCTGTTGCCGGAACTCTTGGAACATCCTCCATGCTCCCTCATATGCCCTCAGCATGTTTTCTGAGCAGGAGCTCCGATACAACAATCATGCTGTCTCCATCCAATTTCCCATAACTGAGGTGGAACTGCCAGCCTCCTAGCAGCTGCTCTGGGCGCCAGTGACCTGAACCTGTATAACTGAAGATGGGAAAGACTATCAGCCACCTCATTGCAAATGCCCTCTATATGCCTGGCTTTGAATGACAGATTCAGGTGCAAACCAGCTAATACCATTTGCCTCACTACCCTCGTGACCCTGTCCATTGAACCTCTCTTTCTGTTCAGTATCTCTTCACTACTGCCTTGTTATCACACCAAAGTATTATTTTTTGATTCCTAAATTGTTCTCCCTAGACCATTATTGTTACCCAAATGGGAAAGATTTCTAAGAATGTTATATTCTTCAGTAGACCCTCCTGTTCCCATACTGTCGGCCATTTCTCTGAAATCCACTTCCCCCTGAAATATGCCCCCATCCCTAGGGCCCCTGCTGCATCTGTGTACAGCTCCAAATCTGTGTTAAACAATCAGTTGTCTTGCCAAAACATGACCCCATTATGCTCCTCTAGGAATGCTCTCCCATACTTCTAAGTCCTGCCTCACACCTTTGAGATGTCTACCCAGTGGTGCGATAAACTGATTTTCCTATGGCCTTGGCCAGCCTCCTTGTAAAACCCTCACTGGGGATGCTGCCCTGCATGTGTAATTCAAGTGCCCCAGGAGCTGCTGCATCAGTGCCAGTTGCACTCTCCTCTTGGCTTTCACCAGCACTAAGAGCTCCTTCAGTCTCTTAATCTTGTCTGAAGGGAGGCAGAATACCCCCACCTCAGCGTCCACCTCTATGCCCAAAAACTCTAATGTTTGTGAGGTTCCCTCTGTTTTCTCCTCAGCTAAAGGTACACCAAGGGTATGACACATTTCCTGAAAATCATGCAGCATTGTTTTTGCTCCTGCTTTCCTTTTCCTACCAGCAGAAAGTCATCCAGGTAGTGCACAACTGCCATGTGCCCATACTTAGCTCCAAACGCCCACTGCAACCACGTGCTGAAAGCTTCAAAAGCAGCACATGCCACTGAACATCCCATGGGCATTGCTTTGTCAAAATAATATTTCCCCTCAAATTGAAAACTCAATAAATGCGAGTCCTCTACCCTCACCGGCAGTAGCCGAAAGGCGGACTCAGTGTCCGTCTTTGCTAACTATGTCCCTTCCACCGCTCTGATCAGCTCTATGGCTTGATCCAGCATGGTGTATGACACCAACCTGTCCTTGTCCAGAATTGCATTATTTACAAACCCCATTCCAGGTAAGACAAGGTGTATGAGCCTAAATTCTCCGGGCTTTTGTCTTGGGTACTAACCCCAGTGAAGACACTCGGAGTTCCTTCCAGGGGACCAAGAACGATCCTTCTACCCTCCCAGATGCCATCTCTTTTCTATCTTCTTCCTAACCACCTTCCATACCTTTTATCAATCTCAAATTTTTGCATCTCATAGCCTTCCTCACCCCTTCATAATGCAAACTGAATCCTTGTGTGACACCAGTTCTTAACCTTTATTTGACCAAGACATCCAGGTATCCCTCCGTCTATGCCCACAGGGACTACAGCCTGATAGGTGAATGGACTAGATCAAAACCCCTCCCTCCCCTATCTGCCCTTGTCCCTCCTATGTCACTGACCCCGTGACCCAGTTCCAAAAGCCCCACTTCCCCCCAAACCCCTCCTCCCTGCCTTCCTGTTTCCCCACCCCATCTCTCGCTCCCCATAAGCCTCCCTGAAAGGGCTGCCAAGTATTGTTGAAACCCCATCCTATACCCCATACTCCTACACCTGGAAACTAGTTGTTGTCCTGCACATTTAGAGCAAACATGCTTGAATTTGCAATTTGCTCAACTGCATGTGATTTTATTGTAACCCCAACCTGTTTTCACCACGGACCCTATCCCTCCCTTGGTTCCCTCCAAGAAACTACTCCTGTAGCTAATTAGAGTCTTTACACACAAATCTGTGTGAGTGGCATCCCACCAGAGATCCCCATGGGCTGCCGGCCACTGCTGGAACCTTTCATCAAACAGCAACCACCCGTAACCTCCTTTAGCCTTATACACATTCCTGATTGTTGCTGAGTATGTCAGCAATGGAATAGCCAATTCTGGATGTTTCTGTAGCAAAATGGTGCTAAAATGGGTGGAACCAGCCATCCATCCCTCGAATGTGTTGCCTCTATAACCATTATCCTCAGCAGTCTTACCCACTAAGGCTAATGCCACTGCCATTTCAGATCTCCCTACTGACTCTCTCTCTCTCTCTCTCTCTGCATATGTTTTGGCGGACTCTTTGTCTCCTAATATGAACATATCTACATACTCCCACTTCCAAATCTTCTCCTTAATTGCTTGCAGGACATGATCCCCTAATGTCATGCCTGGAAAAACCCCTGTTGTAGCTCCCCTTCCCCTATCCCCTGTTATCCATATCCCTTGCCCTGTGTTCCCTTTACCTTTCAAGTCCAACAATGCCTTCTCTATTTCTTCCACACCTTTCTCCCCCTCTCTTCAATTATCCCTGTGAGGTAGCCCTTTAGACTCCCATCCACCGTCATGTCTAGCTTTGGTTCCTTACCCTTGGACTTGTCTGGCTCCGGATCCTCATTTGTTGGCTTCTGTGGGCACTTCCCTTCTTTCCCCTAGCCTTGTTTGTCCTCTGGTTCCTTCCTCTTTCCCTTCCCTCTCTCCTCATCCTCCGCTTTCATGCTTCCTCAAAGATAGATTGCACTTGTCCCATGAGGTTCGCTGCCTGCTTCACCAGTTTCTCGTTGGTGCTCTCCTCCTTTCCAATATTCCTTCTTGGTGCCATCTATCGAGAGAATGGACAACTTATAACTCTGTGACTCCTACATACTGGTTCTCTTTTTGTCTCCTAGCTCCCTTTTCCACAATTGCTCCATCCTCCCGGTTATGCTGCCAGCTCCTTTATTTTATCTGTTTTATTTTTTATTATTCTTACGTTATCTTGCTCTTTTTATATATATGTATATATATATACACACACACACACACACACACACACACACACACACACACACACACACACGCTGTAAATGGGCATCCCACTCCCATGACACCGCTTTCCTTGTTTCTTTGATCTGTCTATGATTATATATGTTATTTATTGTTTTTTATATATACTGTATATATATATA
Source organism: Neoceratodus forsteri (assembly GCA_016271365.2). NCBI lineage: Eukaryota > Metazoa > Chordata > Ceratodontiformes > Ceratodontidae > Neoceratodus > Neoceratodus forsteri. The sequence continues at coordinate 156,494,866 of CM057456.1, read as the reverse complement.
TTTTTTTTTACAGCTTTGTGCTTTCCCAGCCTATCCCATAAAACATTCCCATACATCTTTGCTCCCCCCCCATGCTCCTCCTGTCTGTTATTCATCACTGGCGGCCATCTTATGACCCACCCCACTGACTGCATGGCCTGTGACAAAAAGTCAGCAACTGGTGGCCATCTTATGCCTGCCCTGACCACATGACCTGAGATAAAATGTCCACCAAGGCCCCTCCAAACCTCTCTTAAACCTCTTTTCTTCCTGCTGACCACAGGCTGATACCCGACTTGCCAATAACAGTCTGCTAATTTGTGCTTTGAGAACAATTTTTATTTTGTTTTGGTTAATTCAAACTTGTAATATGTTTAGGGGTATAAACTGAACCAATTCACACATAAACCTTTCATGATTAAACCATATTTATTCTAAAGTCACTGAGGCAAATTCCATGGGTAGACAAGCTTAAGGCTAAGCTGTAGCTGTTCAGCACCAGTAGATTAAACCATACCAACTCATCTCTTTCCCCACTCGGGTACCACCGAATGGCCATAGCCGTACTATGATTGACTGGATTCTAACTAATAGGATGGATTGCTGTTCCACTGCCGGGGTCCTACCTGACTCAATAAGTGACCACTGCCCAGTCTTCTGTGTGTAAGATGCCTCCCCTTTCTCAAATCCACACAAGGTTCTATCTTTTGCTAACTTTGCCCTACTTAACACTGCTGAGTTCTTATGGGATCTGAAACATACCGACTGGTCTCCCCTATTTACCACTAATGACATCAACCTTGCCACTGACTTTTAATATGACCTTACTTCCCCTACAGCATAAGCATATAACGTACTCTACATGCAGGGTCAGAGGGCAGGTTACCAAATGCCTGAAACGTCCTCTCCTACACCTGCTCAAACAGCATGACAAGCTATGGTCTAAATGGAAGTCCTCCTCCAATTTGGTTGACCTTGCTCAGTACCGGGCTTCGCAAAATACCTGCAAGTGGTCAATCCAGGCTGCAAAGAGTAACTACTACCGTGGACTTCTTCAGTCATCAGCCACTGACCCCAGGAAATACTGGAATCAGATAAATGAGATATTAGGTAACACTAAGCCGTTGACCCCCAAGGACTTGTTGCCAAATGACTCCATCTGTAACAACCCTAGGACCATTGCTAATGCTTTCAACCTGCTTTTCGCCAATGTTCCTAATTGCTCCCAGGCTCCCTCCTGTGGATCCCACTGCCCTTCCTCTTCTCCTTCATATACCCCTCCCACACTTAAGCTTTCTCCCATTTCTCACCTGGATGTTCTTAGGTTGCTGAGGTCCATCCCTGTCCACGGCAGCGCAGGACTAGACGGCATTGAACCCAGAGTCCTCCGGCCGGTGCCTCTCACCTTGCCACTCCTGTTACTCTACTTTTTAATCTATCCATCAGTATTGCAATGGTGCCTTTGGCCTGGAAATCTGCCAGGTTAATTCCTGTCTTCAAGAAGGGTGACCCTAAAATTTTGTCTAACTATCGCCCGATTGCTCTTCTACCAGCTCTTAACAAGTCACTGGAAAAACTCATTCACTGTCAGATCTCTGCCCAACTACTAAAATTCGATCTCCAGTCTTCAGCTCAACATGGCTTAAGGCCTGGTCACAGCACCTCAACGGCTCTAACCTAATTCACTAGTGGTGTTAAGTACAGTATGAAAAAAGGACTACTTACCGGTGCAGTGTTTTTAGATCTTACCAAAGCTTTTGATCTGGATAATCACCCTCTACTTGTGCACAAATTACATTCTCTTAGTGCCTCTGGTTCCACCACATCCAGATCAGTAGTTACCTTTCAAACCGGACCCAATCTGTCTTCTTCAACAAAGTACTATCATCTCCGGCTCCCATCTTCTGCAGCGTCCCACAAGGATCCATTCTAGGGCCCTTGCTCTTTGTCATTTTGTCAATTATTGTCCCACTACCTTTACACACTGTCACTCCATCATGTATGCAGATGACCTGGTGTTCTACTCAACTGATCAGTCACTGGATGACATCAATACAGATCTGTCATCTGCATTTCAAATGATTCAAGCCTGGCTCCTAAATAATGTCCTAATCCTTAATCTACCTAAGACCCAGGCTATGCTCTTTGGGTCGGCAAGAAAAGTCCATACTGTGACCCCCAAGTTTTGTGTGTGCAGCTGTGATGGCTCTACCGTCCAGTCCACTGACTCCTTTAAAAACTTGGGTGTGACACTTGATCCCACTCTTGACTTCCCATCACATATAAACGAGATATGCAAATCTGTAAACATCAAGATAGGTACCGCGTATTGAATGCGTCACTCCCTTACTCCTGCGTCCATAGGTGTCCTGCTCCCTAGGCTACAATATGCCCTCCCTATTCTATCCCACTCTAACTCTGGAATTCTTCATAAATGGGATACTACCTACAACAATATATGCAGATTTGCCCTATTGGCCCCCAGACTCACTCACCACTGTCTTCTGTACGCCAACCTTCAATGGCTGTCCCCCTTTGCCCTCCGCTTATACTTACTGGGTTGCTTCATTGACTCTACAACAAGACTCCCCATCCGAAAGCATTAGGGCAATGCTCACCCCCGTGCCTCACTCCTGCCTATTGAGATAGTCAAACTCCACCCTGCTCTCTGTCCCACACTGCTCTACAAAAATGGGTGAGCATGCCATCGCCCATCGCCCCTAAACTCTGGAACTCTCTCCCTCCCTCCCTCCCTGTCTGAAGGGCCCCCAATCTCACTCCTCCTTTAAAACTGCACTTTTTTCCCACCTAAAAGCACTTGATTCCTGTGAATGTAACTAGCCCTCTGGCCTCTTCTCTTTATATCTAGCTTTATTGATTCTCTGAAATGTTGAATATTTGTAGCCTAATGTCATCACCTGCTCTTGTTATTGCCTGCAAGGATGGATAATACTATATGTAAGTTCTGTTTTTTCCTCCTGACCATCCCTGCATGGATATCAATCATCTGTACCATATGCTGTATTGTACTGCATTATCTGTACTTTATCACTGTACCTAAATGTTAACTGTGTATTGTACCATCTCGGGTTGTGCTTGAAAATAGGCAGGGTTTTTGCCTAAGCGCACCTACCCGATCAACAAAAACTAAATAAATTAATTAATTAATCTAAAGTCACTGAGGCAAATTCCATTGGTAGATAAACTGAAGGCTAAGCTGTAGCTGTTCAGCACCTGTATGTTTTATGCCATAATTAAGACTTACATTATTTGATCATTTTTTCATAGCAAACATTATTGAAAGGATTTTATCTAGTCTTATGACTTTGACCCCTAGGGCAAGCACATTCTACAGAGGGATCCAATCTTCTACTGTTAATTGCTATTTCACACACAATGCCCTATTCCTGATGATTTCCGGGAATATTCTTGCCCAACTGTTCACCTCATCTCATCAATTCATACCTCAATAAACCCCTGTATCTCAGTCCTTTCATGTCCAGTAATGCCCCCGCTCAGCCTTTCCTTCTGTTGCTCAGACTCTAGGCCCTAGGCCACAAGATGGTGGTGGGCTGTAATGTAAGATGCCAATACCACATGGTTAACTGTGGATGACACCTGATGCTGCTCAAATACCTTCCCCTGTTAATCTCTTTCACCCTTACTAATCGGGCAAACCACTTGCTTCCATTTTCTTTTTTCTTTTTTTTAAACAATGAAAGAACAATTCCATGCTATCCTCTGCCCTAGCCCCTCGAATCTGGAAGGCCTGCCATCCTCTGCATCCCAGTATTCCTCTTACGTCTTCCTTCCCAACTGCTAGCTGTCCTTTTCCCACCTTTCGTAGTCGTCGGCATGTACAGTGTGACCTCTCCTTGAGTTCAACAACTTTTCCCATTTCTTTATCTCTTGTGCTTACCCTCACAGCTGCCTGTTTTAAACAACCATCATTTACCAACACATGCATCAGGGAAAATGGAGGCCACTGTGCCTGAGCTCACCCTGATTGTGGAGCTTCCCACCCTGCAAGTGTGTCGGCCTATCTTCCCCAGCAGATCATGCCCCATTTCTCAAAATGGTCTGAATAAAACCTTATCTTCCTTTGCCATTCAAATGGGCTGTACTGCCTCACCCCACTTCATGTGTGCTCACACAGTTATTCCTTCCCAGTGCCCATATAACATGTGACACCATACTTTACTTCCCAGGAATTAATTCCACTGCAAAGTACCCTGTAATTCCATCTTACCTCCTCTGATCCCTGATCAAGCAAATTTACCAGATGAAAAAATACTAAGCCAGTTGATGTACTGAAAACTGAGTCTCTTCTCAAGATTTCCAGCAGAAAGTGAGGGGAACTACAGGTTGCATCCCCATATGTACTCCCCTTAGCCCCTCCCTTGTTAATAATAATAATTTTTATTTATAATGTGCCTTTCATAACCAAGGTATAACAATAAAACATTTAAAACATGTAAACAAAACATCAAAACCTCAGCATATCCAGTAAACACATACTTGTCAGCCGACACCTTCGCTAAATGCTTTATTCCACAGAAATGTTTTTAAAGCCTGCTTGAAACCCCCCACAGTAGTGCACTCCCTAATCTGATGGGGTAGAGAATTCCAGAGGTTCGGGGCCACAAACATAAATGCCCGGGCTCCCGCAGATTTTAAGGTTACCCTCAGAATCTCTAGCAACCCTTCGTCAGCTGAGAGGAGTTGTCCTCAGGAGAAAAGGAATCAGGAGCTCTTTCAGGTAGTCAGGGCCTAGTCCATGTAGGGCTTTATATGTCAGTAACCTGACTTTGAAGGAGATCTGCCACTGAACAGGCAGTCAGTGCAGTTCCCGCAGCACCGCGTAATATGGAAAGATCTCAAAATCCCCATCAACAACTGGGATGCTGACTTCTGCACCAGCTGCAAGCAATGGATATCAACCCCAGTAGCCCAAAGTAAAGCGAGTTGCAGTAATCTAAGTGCGAGGTCACAAAGGCATGGATCAATGTAGGCAGGTTCATGGATGGAACCAGATGCTTAATCCTGGCGATGTTTCTAAGATGGTAAAAAGAAGACTTTAAGACGGCTGACACCTGTGCATGAAGTGTCAGCCCCAAGTCTAACAACACCTCCAGGTCTCGCACCTGCTTAGAGGCCTGGAGCTCAGCATCCCCTAGGAATAATCCCAGGGAACAGCCTGCCCCCAGCCCCCTGTCCGGTGACCTGGATCCAAAACTATCACCTCCATCTTCCCAGGGTTCAACTTCAACCAACTGGACTTCATCTAATCTTGGATTTCATCGAGGCAGTTATTAAATACTGAGACTGCTCCTTCTTGGTCAGGAGCGAAAGACAGGTAGAGCTGAGTGTCATCGGCATAGCAATGAAACCTCAGCCCATACCATCTTACAATGTCTCCAAGGGGAAGCATATACACCGCAAACAACATGGGGGACAATACTGAGCGCTGAGGGACCCCACAAGACAAAGGGATCGAATCAGAGGAAAAAAACCCCCGACACCAACCTCTGAGTTCTTCCAGTGAGATATGATGTAAACCATCTGTAGACCAATCCAGAGATTCCACAGATAAATCTCAGGCACTCAAGCAGAACCCCATGGTCGTGGTGTCCAACGCTGATGACAGATCTAAAAGTACCAAAATGGACCATTTTCTCTTGTCTCTCACCATCAGGAGATCATTGAGTACCCGAACCATCGCAGTCTCTGTGCTATGCCTCTTCTGGAAACCAGATTGGAGAGGTTCATAGATGTTATGGATGGTCAAGTGGTTCTCCAGTTGTGCAGCCACTACTTTCTCAATCACCTTCCCCAAAAAGGAGAGGTTCGAGATTGGCCTGTAGTTTGCAAGAGAGAGTCTGGGTCCAAAGAAGCTTTCTTCAACAACGGTGTCATCACCACCTCTTTCAAGAAACAGGGATAGACACCGGAGTCAAGGGAGCACCAGACTATCTGTGCCAGAACCAGGTCAATAAGATCACCACAGCCCATAATCAGGGAAGTCGGACCCGGGTCTAAACTACAGCATGTAGAGTGCATCCCCTGGACAATCTGCATAACATCCATGACTTCCAGATGGTCGAAGGTACTCCAGGAGAATGGAGGGACAGTGACCAAGCCCTGATCCTCCACAACTCGCATATAATGTGTTGTAAGGATCTCCAACCTAATGTCAACCACCTTATCAGCAAAGAACAGGGCAAGCTCATCACATTGTATTGAGAAAGGCTCTTCAGAGCTGCATACAGGCTGGGTTGCACAACCTGTCCACAGTTCTGAAGAGCTGGGCTGGTCGGTTCCCTGGACAGGAACTCTGCCTTCTTATGGGAAATGTCTGACTGATAGGACTGGTAATGTTCTAACAGTCTAAGATGGTCAGCTTGCAGGCTGGATATCCGCCAACAACGGTCTAACCTGTGACCTAAATGCCGCAACTCCCTCGAGGCTCCATTGAACCATGGAGCCCGAGAGTGGAGGGAGAGAGGTCACACACGGACTGGAGCAATAGTATCCAAAGCTGAGGAGATGGCAGTATTATATGCCAAAACCAAGGCTTCAGGATCATTGCAATCTGCAGGAAGTTCAGATAGGTCAAGGACCGAAGTAGACCATCGGAAGTAATATTCCATAAAGGTCAGAACTTGACCATCTCCACAGGGGATGGCCTACAAGGGGGGATGCCAAAATTGAACCTCACCGTGAAGTGATCAGACAAACAGACTGGTTCCACCCCCACGTCTGAGGCCTCGATCCCCAGGAGGAAAACCAGGTCAAGAGAATGGCCACATTTATGAGCAGCAGTGGTAACTACCTGTTACAGGCCCAGTGAATTCATCAACTGGAGAAAGTGTTGTCCAATTGCAGAGTTCATCATCGACAGGCATTGAAGTCACCCAGGACCATCAGCCTGGGTGACTCAAATGCCATATCGATGACGAAGTCTGCCACTTCCTTAAGGAATAGCTTCCCATCACCTGGTGGATGATAGATGAGAACTATTCTATAGCCTGCACCTGCTACTACAACACATTCAAATTAGCTGGTCACCTCAACTGGAACACTGGTGAGCTCCAATTCAGCCTTGAAACAGACCACAACCCCCCTCCCCTGGGTCCAATCTTGGCTGGTGTATCATCTCATACCCAGCTGGAACAGTGGCCTCTGATATGGGGCCTGCATTATCATCCGGCCAGGTTTCAGTGATGCAAGCCAGATCTGCCGAACTGACAAGATCTGCAATCATTGCTGTCTTGTTCCTGACAGATCTGGCATTGTACAACACTGCCTGAGTCGGACTGAACTCTTGGGATGCCCCAACCACCGCCCATCCCCAACAATGGTGCCCTTGGGTATGGGGCTAGACATGGAGTCCCACGCCTAGAATCCATTTCACCCCGGGCTCTTCTGAACTTAACAACCCCAATAGAGCACCCGCTTTCCAGCCTCCACTGTTCACCCCAGCCCACCCTCCTATGGGCAATACCTAAAACCCGACAATGTTGGTAGATAGAAAAGCCAATGAGGGGTGTGGAAAGGGCAGAGGGCATGGAGAGCGGAGGCTGAATAGCGCATGACCGGGGAACCCAGACTGACAATTATCCCAAAATCCCCACATAGCTAGATAAATTACAACAATTAAACAAATATTAAAACCCCAAATCACAGCCAGATTTTTTCTCAAACCTCCCACCCAGCTAAATAATGAACCAACTTCAAATAAAACTAACAACTAAAATACATAACTTAATAATCAAACCTAATCTCCTACTACATAATACAAATAACAATTAAATTGGCCCTCCGGTCCTCTCCACAACCTGGGCCACCTAACAAACAAACTATAAAAAAATACTATAACACTATAGCACTGAAGACTCTCACTCCCCAGTGCACTAACACTCAAATCAAAATAATAATTGAACAAATAAACAAAAATATTTATAGAAGATAGTCGAAGATTCCCCTCAGAGAAGTCTCTCACAAATCTCTACTGTGGGAAAGTTCGAGATGAAAACTGAGCCTCTCACTGCTCATATAACTTCCATAAAGTATATAAAGTCAAAGAAAAAGTGCTTGCAGGTGGGGTAGATCAAGGTGGCTGTAATCCAACCACACACAGTCTAAAAAATAAATATAGGGATTCACTGTACCAGACCCTCTGACATCCAGAAATTGGGCATAAAACCTCAATTCTTCAATTTGGAGGAGCTGAGACCCTCACTGGGCCATAGAAGTTCTTCCAACAATAGTAAGGGAAATAACCCCGTCAGGACAGTGACCCACCACTACGGCTCTGGAACAAGTTAACCCCCCGGTGGACTGCCCCAGAAGCCTAGGAGGGGGGGAATAACAGGCCAGGTCATCCAACTGGCCCCACCCCACACCTGTAGGACACCAACCCCCAGAGGCCCCTCACAGGCCCATCAATCGACTCCAAATGAGGTCCAAATTCAGATAATTCTTTACCAGGAAGCATAAAATACATGAACTCCAGAGTCAAAATCTTCACATCCAACCTCCAAAGCAAGTTCAAGGAAACCTTCGATGCTGGGGAATCCAAATCATTCTTTAATATTACAGTAATACCTCTAGGAGCCACTACTGGACCCCATTCAGACTTTCCCACCAAAAACCCCAATCCAATCCTTCGATGCACAGTGGATGAAACAGTCGAGTAATCCACCAATAAAGATCCAGAGTGCAGGTAGAGACACAAACAGATAGCGCCCCATGGGTATGGACAGGCAGACACCCAGTCCCCAACACTCCTCAAACCACTCCAATCCAGATAGAAGGCGTTCACCCCCTTCCCTCCAAAATGATCCAAGGAGCAGACGGGCCACAGTCACAAAGCGACTGACATGCAACTGCCAGGAATGAGTATGCAGGGACCCAAACCATGGCTTCCCTTAATCCACTCTAACTGGAGGCTTCACCACCAGTACGGCCTGCTGCACGAATTACCAGCAGTAATTACAGCTCACCCCAAACCCTCATACGCATGCCTGGATTTAGAACACCAAATGCGGCAGCCGTTGAAAATAACAAAAAACTAAATAAAATAACAAATACACTGCAATCCCACCAGCCACACATGAACACTTACCTTGCTATGAGTCATAGAGTGTGTCACCTGCCCTCTTCTCTTCCCCCCTCCTATTTCACTCTCTCTCTCTCTCTCTCTCCCTCCATCCCCTCCTCCCCTACTCCCTTGCATTCCTATGTAGGCAACTCTTGACAATCATGGTTGTCTTTGAATGTGCAACCCCTTTGAGCCAAGTGTGCACCTTATAAAGTCCTCCTGGATATGTGAGTTCAGTGTGTTTAGTTGTCCCCTCTGGTGAAGAGGCTATCATTATCTGCAGACAGCAAAATGTTACTATTCTTATTTGTATGGCATAGACCAAATAAAGGGGCCTAAGGACTGAACCCAGAGGCATAACCATATCAGTAGATACAAAGGGAGAAAAATAATTGCTTAATTTCACATGCTGTCTTCCATAAGACAGTCTGTAAACCATTCTAGCATACTGACCGAAAGTCCCAAATCCTGAAATCTGGGTAGCAGGCATTAGTGATCCACAAAGTCAAATGCCTTCATAAGGGTAAAAGAAATTGCTACTACCATGTCACACATGTCCATGGCCTACTGTATATAGTCTGGCACAGTCCACAGGGTAGTCTACATGCTATTAGCAGCCCTAAAGCCATCCTGAGCCTTAGTAATTAAATTAAATGTTGTCAAATAAAGCCCAAGCTGATTGAAGACTATATGCTCAAGCACCTGGGACAGGTAGGTAGGAAGGTAATTTTTTTATTTTTATACAGGTAATATATGTCGTTTGGACATAAGTCCAGTTTACAAGACAGACCTGTGCAATCCCTATCTAGGTTCATACAAAGTTCCATAATAATACACGAACAGACACCACAATAAATAAAACTAAATAACAAAATACAGAAAATATATGAAAGAAAATACTTCCATTGTCAATATGTAAAAGAAATCTGATCAATTTCTACAGTACATTAAAATGTATTCAACACTTACAAACATAGATATTTAATTCCTTTATAGTGTGAACAAATGTAGAATGATTGTGATTTCCTAACCTCTACAGGAAGAGAATTCCAAAACTAGCAGCTTGAGAAGTTAAAGCCCTATCATCATATTTGTTTCGATGTTTTCTACAGAAATCTTTGAACTGATCTAGTTAACAGGGGTGAGGTGTAAAAAGGTTGATAATTACTGACCTGGGATAGAGCTCCTGATTTAAAACTTAACATCATGGTCACCTACTTTCAGACTGCTGAAATGGAATGAGAACAGAAAGAAAGATTAAATAAAGTACAGATGGGTCCCACCATAACCTCTCTAGATAAGTATAGGACGACAGCTCAGTTTCACCCTCTCCTTCACAAGTTTTGCAAACAATTTATAAAGATATTTCAAATTTATCTCTAATTCTAAGGCCCTTAAAATAAAATGTAGGGATACAGTTTATGCCCAAAAGGTAGTTCATCACTTACAGACTTGTTTTAGAAGATTCAATATGCAGGCAGATAGTTACTTAAATCTCCAAAAAAAATATTACAGCAAAGCGTAGTATAATTATTACACATTATTACATATCAGATTCTTTAGTTAATATTCCTTGATTAATGCTCAAAAACAATACCTTGGGAAATTCCTCTTTATATACAATTCATTCATAGTTTCCAAGACTCTTTGGAACTGGCAAACCCATGAGTTTGTCGATTTAAGAAATACTACCTTTTTTTCACTTTTCCTTACCAAGCTATTGCCCATGTTGCAAAGTTCATTGTAAGTAATCTCATCAAGTGAAGCATTAAATTTTGTATAGGCCTTCCATGTCCTGTCTCTTTGCCTCATTAAATTATAACGGAATAGGTAATCCAGGCATTAAAATGTCACCTTCATCCTTACCTCAGCATTTTTATTGTAACATGAACTGTATATTTATTTTACTAGTTCGCTTATTTCTCATTTGTGTTCTGTTGAATTATGTGAAGTGCTCTGAGTTTTTATTGGATGGGGCATGATATAAAATAAATGCCTTGCCTTTGTCTTGCATTTAGTAACTTTTCAATTCAAATCTTATTAAATTTATACTCAGTAAGTGAAGTATTGTTATCGGAAAGCAATCAATAGGAGTTCAGTCAATACTTGCTGAATCATTTAAAATTAATTTGCATCAAGATGACTCAAATAACTTGGAAATAGAGTAACAGGTTTAACTCAAAGTTTTTTTTTTGTTTGATTTTTTTGCCATCCAGCAACAACATCTGCATAATGGTTACTAATAGAGCCTAGCAATGTTGCACAGCACTTGATATGTTCTAGGTGAGTAACAAGTACCCAGTCAATCAAAGTACAATTTCCAATTTTATAGTTATAGCTGGTAGGAAATACAACTATTTACAAAATGATTTAGGTCCCAGATGAATTCTCAGTTTTCAGCATTTTGTTGGTCCAACCAATAGATGTTGGTATTGTCATTAAGATTGGTTCTCTGTTTGACTTAAGACCAGCTCAAAGCCCTGAAATATGTCAAATTCCTTCCTCACCAGATTCTGCAGGCAAATAAAATGTGCCAACAACTAATTTTTGTATCCAACCAATGACAAATGGCTTGTTAAAAAAAATCACTTTCCCCACTATCTGGAATAATTGCCCAGTTTAACTATGCAAAGGGACTGCACATCCCCTTTTGCTAACCATACCCTTTCTATAACTGCTGTACTTAATTAAACTATGGTATTATCCAAACATTTAGGAGACAACCACGTCTTAGAGAGAGCAAGAATATCAGTATTGCTGGTAGCAGCTCAATATTAAAATTCATCAAGCTTCAGAATTAAGCTTCTTATATTCAGGTGAACCAAAGAGATGAATCCTTTCAAGGCACTAGCGTTTTAATCAGAAAGTGAATTAAAATGAGAGCCAAGATTTGTATGAACTTTGTCATTAAAAGTGATAATAAAATGAGGCTATATTTTAAAATAGCTACTAATGCCCAGAACAAAACTAGGTGATATGGCTTTCTCAGTTTCTACTCCTAAACTTTGGAATGCTATTCTGTCAAATATCAGACAATGTCTTACTGCTCAGACCTTCAGAAACAAATATTGTATTCATTTTCTCCAAATGACTGTATGTACCTGTTTGGCTCTATGACAGTCGGTCGACAATTTCGTTGTCGACCGACATTACAGCGACTCTATTATGTCGACCGCATTTGTGGTCAGCATAAAGGGAGTCACTGCAGATTGTGTTTTCTTTGGGGGGCTCTGCCCCCCACATCCCCCACTACTAAATTAATCAACTCCAAGTCAGAGTTGCTTTGGGGAGGGGGTGCAATACCACCGGAAAGCAGTGCCATGGTCACATGCTAACACTACAGTAATCTGGTGCTATTGTCGCTGTAGTGTCAGTCATGGTAAAGTTGTCGCTGTAGCGACAGCATACCTACCTGTTTCTAGCTGCCATATTTTCAAATGGCCTTGGTTCATGTGTTTGGTCACCCTTGATCTTATCACTGTGTTTACCCGTTTTGTAGACTGTATTCCTAATCTTCCTATCTTTGAATTGTTAAAACATTCACTGTAAATGTGACATCCATTGGAACCAGTTAAGCAGAATAAATACCTCATTCCCATTGTTATGCATTTTTCTCACTGTATATTTGATTTTGTACCCTGGAATTTGTCATGAATTGAATTTATCTGTCATTGCTACCAATCTGTATTGTTTTTGGCTGTATTTCTCATAGGTTGTGCTGCAAAATAGGCAAGTCTTTGTCTAGTACACCATACCTGGTTAATAAAAACTAAATGAATAATTTAGTCTCAGAACTGTTCTGAACCATTTTGCCTTCAGATCTCAAGGAAACCGCTGATAAAATAAGACATTAAGGAGCCTCCAGAGTTGAGTAGCAGTTATCAGCTAAAGTATGTGGCTTACATAGCTCCAAGGGTAAGTATTTCAGCTTCCTTAATCCTTACTGGCTAAAAAGCCATCCTTTTGTCTGTGAGCACAATCTCTTGTGTCAATTATGAGCAACTTATCAGGAGAAGTCAAGGTTAAGGACAGTTGGAAACATGAAAAAGAAAAGAGCAGCACACTGAAAATGTATATTGTGTGCCCTTAAATTAAGAAGGCAGTACAGAGTATTAATAAAATGATCTTGATACAAATGTCTTAAACAGAAAACCATAAAAACAAGGTAAGTATTGCAGAGCTTGGGATGACAGGCAGATAAGTGGGAGTTGGGAGCAAAAAAGAAAGTGATAAAGCAAATCTGTTAAAAATCCCTATGTGACATGCATTTTAAAATCCAGGAAGTGGGGCAATTTAAAGTTCTTCCAACTCCACCCCCAAGGTTCCAGTTTCCAGATGGTAGGAGGTGGCTTTGGCCATTTGGCTTGGGGGGGTTAAACATGTTCTGCACCAGGGGGCACCATGTTCAAGTTTGCCTTGGGGCATCATGCACCCTAAAGCTGGCTCTGCCTGCTACTTACAACAATCTAGGCCTAGGGCTATCTGTCCACAAACTTTAATGAAGCTCAAGAACTTCTTGCTCAGCCTTACAGGGCATCAGCACTGCTTGTACTACAAGGTATCAGCACCCCTCAGCATTATCTTCCTTTCCAAAGCAGTATGCTGTCATTTGATAGTGATTCACCTCACGTTTGGTATAGTTCTTTTGAGAGTTTAACAATTAATAAACCAGTAAGCCTGGATGAATTGTAGTCTATTGAATTGGATCCTGAGAGGTTTCACCCACATGTGTGTGTGTGTGTGTGTGGGGGGGGGGTTCCTTTCCTCCATGCTGAAGATCACAATGTCTGCCATCAGATGGACTGTATAGTGGCTTCATGTATATGCAGGTCTAGAGATAGAACAAATGTGTCCTGCTAGTTTTCAGGTTCCATTTACTTGTGGGGTTATGCAAGCCCTAAAAAAGCTTCTTGTCTCAGTGCTTATTTCTTGGCTTCATTTATTTTTGGAGAGGAATGCAAAGACTTACAGTTCCCAAAAACATTCTGCATCTCTTTACTGGTGGCCCAGTTCCAGTAACCAGCAGGTATGATGATGGGGAACACATAGGCACTGAAGAAAGTAACATCAGTTCCCTGAGAAGAATCACTACCAGCACTCTACACCACCACTCAAACCATGTAAAGCGCAGCTTTTAAACAAATTATTTTATGTTAATGTTTTTGTGTGTGTATGATATATGTGTGACCTTGTGGGTCACCGTGTGTGTGTGTGTGTGTGTTTGTATGTGTGCATATGTGTGTGTGTTTCTATGTGTGCACGCATATGTGTGTGTGTGTGTGTCTGTGTGTGTGCATGTCCTTGTGCGTGTGTGTACGTGTGTGTCTATGTGTGCATGTGTGTGTTTCTATGTGTACATGTGTTTGTGTGTGTGTGTGTGTGTCTATGTGTGCATGTGTGTGTGTGTGTGTGTGTACATGTGTGTGTGTATATGTGTGCATATGTGTGTATGTTTGTTTATATGTGCATATGTGTGTTTCTATGTGTGCATGCATATGTGTGTGTGTGCATGTGCTTGTACTTGTGTGCACGTGTGTGAGTGTCTATGTGTACATGTGTGTGTGTGTCTGTGTGTACATATGTGTGTGTGTGTGTGTGTGCATGCACACCTGCACTTGCATTATAGCCAACTCCTTCTGAGTAATACCTTCATGGTTAACACAACCAATGGCAGTGTGGTCCAGTGGTTAGAGCACAGAACTGTGAACTAGGGGATCTGATTGGGGAAAGGAGAAATTGTTTAACCAGGAAAAGCACACTAAGCCTAAGCTTGTTTCCAGGTGCAACCTGGGAGCACAAGGAAGGTCACACAGTATGCAAGTGGGGGGCTGTGGGATTCAAACCCATGTCTCCAGGATTGCAGCTCAGTGATTGGGTTATTGACTTACTGTGTAACCTCTAACAGTTCATGCATCCTCTCAGTACTTCTACCCTCACAACTGTAAAACAGAGTTGAAACAGGGCCTTACTATAAATGAGATTTTGCAGCCTAGCTTGGCTATATGGGATAATAAAAACATAATCATGTATGAGAAATAGTGTGTAACAAGGATTTTTTACACACCAATAATGTCTGATGCAACTTTGCACTCATAGTTTAACCAGGTATCACACATCAAGGGTATGTAGAAAAACAATCTACCCTACTCCCCATAATTTATTTTTTATAATTGATTATTTTTAAAATCCAGAATGTCAATGTTAAAAGAATAGTGTAGTATGTTTTATTCATCAAAAATGCTTGTGCATGACTGAGGAGAAAATTCAAAGGATTTTTTGACTAGTCAACAGGCTACAGTACAGCTGTTTGTTGCCTCACACTCTCATACTCTCCATTATACATGATTTGGATGTGGCATACTTGTATAAAGAACAATTATAACACAGAAACATAGAGTGTGACAGCAGAAAAAGGCCCCGTTGGCCCATACAGTTTGTCCACCCCTCACGTATTGTCTTGCAATGGCCCTAATGACCATCCTCCACCCTTCCCCCCCACCTCCCCCTGTCATTATCAGGTCCCTGTGCCTGTCTCACCCATATCTGAATCCACTCACTGTTTTGGCACACCACCTCCTCTGTTAGTCCATTCCACTTGTGCAGCATGTTTTCTGTAAAAATGTACTTGTGGAAATCCCTCCTGAACTTCCCCAGACAGTTTTAGTGGACCCCCTCTTGTCTTGTGTTTCCACTTAGGGTGAATAATTCATTGCATTTCTCCTTATTATTTCCATAGAGATATTTAGAAACACTGAAATGCTGACAATGTTAGCTGAAAAACACCATTTGTGCATCCGGTCTGCCCAGTTACACCCTATTCAACCCCAAGACCTATTGTTTGGATGGGGTTTTGCCCTCACCCCCCCAGACCCTGTTTGCTGTTTGTTTGAGTAACTATTATGCCTTTCACTCTGTACCAGCAATGCTTGAACCCAGTAATGCTTCTTGTGCCCACCACCTCTGCTGGTAGGCTGTTCCATGGCTCAGCCACTCTCTCTGAAAAATAATATTTTCTCATGTCCCTCCTGGATCTCCCCCACCAGCTTCCACATAGCTTCCCTTCTTAATTTTCTGACACTGGGGTGCCCAATCTCTGGCGCAGGCTAATACCCCCACCCCACCCATTTTCACTATGCAACACTGGGGAGCCCACCTCTGGTGCTGCCAAACATAACACCGACACTGGGGTGCCCAATCCCAGTGTCGGCACCTAAGATAAAGAAAACTATTCCTTAAAGTCTTTTTATGTTGGCTCACGCTGCACACCAGCCAACATATTGCAGTAGTAGCAAATCTGAAGGTACGGGTCACTGTGGGTGAGTGCAGGGCACGCATCAGTATGTGCATCCCTCATTCCCCAATAAGGCGATGCAGGCACCACACCAGCAACACGTAATGTGGTGAGTACATCTAAGAAAAGGTCCACTACAAAGAGAGCCAAGCTCGTCATGCAGCGGCACCTCCTGATGGGCCTTTCCTGGTGAAGCATTCTATAAACATGGTGGCAGTGACTGCCACCACTGCCTGACACAATGCCGACTTGGGGTGCCCAATCCCTGTTGGCATGCTCTGACCCTTCATGTGCCAATGGGGAGCCCACTTTCTGTGGCATAATGCCTCCTCATTTGTTGTGTGCCGGAGGGTGCCCAATCCCCCGTCTAGCCCCTTTGGCATGTGACTGACGGGGTGCCCACCCCTGTCAGCTAGCCCCCCAAACACTCAGGTGGCACACTGGGAGCCCACTCCAGCATGCCATTGCCCTGTAAAAAAAAAAAGTCCCACAATGTTTATTTTTTTTTAACCTGTAAAGGAAGAAAACGGTCCCCGTGGTCTGTCCTGCTCCTCCCCAACCAGCATCCACCCTCTGTAACTCTGCCCCTCCCATACCTCCTTCACCCCATACTTTCTCCGAGTCTGGCGCGACGATCTTCGTGGACGGGAACACATCTGCACTCTTCAAAGCCTACCGCGAACTGAAGACATGCCGGTAAGCTGTATAATGGCTTAAATAGGATTTTTTCAACTTTGGTGCATATCTCGGCATTTTTTGAAATTTTTGCACCAAATTTTCAACATGGAGTTATTGGGGCCACTCCTCATGAATTCAATCACTGACATGGCATTATTCGGACCCGAAAGGTGATTTTGCAGTCACTGCATGAAATTACCTTTCGGGACTGATTAACGAAATGACAGTGCCACTGTTCATGAGGAGGGCTCTCAAAAAGCCTATGTTGCAAATTTGTGAAAAATCCAAAAATGACTGTTTTTATTTAGCGCAGTATTGCATAGTTTTCATGCACGCTATAACTGCATGAATTTGTAATATTTTCACCAAGATTTTCAACATTGCCATTTTTCTACACCTCCTTATGAAAAGTACTAGCTCATTTTACCTATCCTGGCTGAAATGTGTTTTTGCACATTGAAGCAGAATAGTATGATCGCTGTGTGAAATCAGTTTTTGGGACAGTTTGAGACAATGACAGTGACACTGTTCATGAGCAGAGGTCCTAAAATGCCTATGTTGAAAATTTGGTGATGAAAGTCTATAAAATGACTGTGTTACAAGCAAGCACTGCGCAGTTTCCATGCACCCTTGTAACTTCGCAAATTTGCAATATTTTCATGCCAGAGTTTCAACACCAGCATTTTTTCACACCTCCTTATGAACAGTACAGCTGTCATTTTTCACATCCTGCCCAAAATGTGTTTTTGCACCTGTGGCGCAGAATTGCGTGGTCACTGTGGGAAATCAACTTTTGGGACAGATTAACAAAATCACAGTGCCACTGTTCATGAGGGGAGGTCCCAAAATGCCTATGTTGAAAATGTGTCTCTTCAGGGTGGTGGTGAGGTTGGTGTCAGTTCAATACTTCACTGCCATTCCTATTATGCATCTCTAACTCCTGCACTACCAGTGCCAATGCCAGCGAGACAACATTCGGCATTGGCAAATCCTTGTTTTAATTTTTATACATCCTGTAAAAAAAACATCCATCGATATCTGTTGTCAGCTCCAGCACACTGCCATTACCCTCCTTCCACCCAACCCTCCCATTAAGAACCCACCACCCCACTGCTTACTTACCAAATGGGGTTCTAACACCATAATCCTCCCTGGACCAGAGACATGTTCACTCTTCAGTGCTGGACCGGGAACTGAGGAAATCAGATATGCAGTTCAATGTGTTTCAATGGGTTTTAACTTGTCTTCATAACTTTATCATTTTAAAATATTTTTCCCCAGATTTTCAACATGGTTTTAGGGACCCCACCCTCATTAACAAGGACAGTAAAATTATACAAATCCATCCCGAAAATGATTTCACGGTCACTGCACAAAATCACATTTCGTGCAGGATTTGAAAGATTCTCCATGCTTGCTCATGAGGTGGGGTTATAAGAAGGCTATGTTGAATATGTGGGGTAAAAATATTTAAAAACAACAAAGTTATGAGCCTACATTGAAATTCTTCAATACATAGAAACATACATAGAAACATAGAATTTGACGGCAGATAAGGACTGCTTGGCCCACCCAGTCTGCTCATTTCCCTACCTACTGGATAAGCTGCCGATCCTAGTTAACCAGGAGCCTACTTCTTCTTACCCCCATCCCCAGAATTGCCTTATGACTGTCCCATGCATGCTTGAATTCCACCACTGATTTTGACTCCACAACCTCCTCCGGAAGGCCATTCCATGCATCCACAACCCTCTCTGTGAAAAAATACTTCCTTAAATTACCTCTGAGCCACCCCCATCTTCAAATTGTGCCCTCTTGTTCTTGCACACTCTTTTTGAAAGATGCTACCCTCTTGGACTTTGTTGATTCCTTGAGGTACTTGAAAGTTTCTATAATGTCCCCTCCCTCCTTTCCTCGAGGCTATACATATTAAGCTCCTAAGTCTCTCTTCATATGTCTTCCGTGCAGACCTCACACCATTTTAGTTGCCCTCCTCTGGACAGCTTCCATCCTGTCTATGTCTTTATGAGATTGGGTCTCCAGAACTGCACACAGTACTCAGATGGGGTCTCACCAGCTGTCTGTACAGAGGGATAATAACTTCCTGTTTTCTACTGGTGATGCCTCTCCTATGCATCCCAGTAACCCCCAGCCCTCCTTGCTGCCCTCTCATTGCTTGCCCACCTTTAGGTCATCTGATATGACTACCCCATGTTTGTAACATGTTTGTAACTTTGATAATGTTCAATATTTTGACCCCTAATTTTGAACATAGCCATTTTTTCACACCACCTCATGAATATGACAACTGATATTTTTTAAATCCTGGCCAAAATGTGTTTCTGCACTTGTGGTGTGAAATCACCATTTGGACAGGATTTGAAAATTTCCTCTGCCCATGTTCATGAGGTGGGGTGATAGGAAAGCTATGTTGAAAATATGGTGTAAAATATTAAAAAGCAACAAAGTTATGAGCGTACATTGAAATTTATTGATATACACTCATAACTTTGGTAATTGTTAGTATTTTGACCCCAAATTTTCAACATAACCTTTTTTTTACACGACCTCATGAGTGCAACAGCTGTCATTTTTTAAATCCTGACCAAAATGTGTTTTCACACTTGTGCAAAATGACATTTCAGCTACTGTTTTATATATTACATCTGTCATGTTCAGAATGTGTGGTCATAAAAAGACTAGGTTGATAATTTGGGGTCAACATGTCAAAATACAAATAAGTCATAAAAAAACATTGAATTGTTTCAATGTTTATTTGTAACTTTATCTTTGCAGATTTTGGCCCCAAATGTTTTATTTAGTTTTTTGTTGTTGATCGGGTAAGTGCACTAGACAAATCCTGCCTATTTTCAGGCACGACCTGGGGAAGGGGGATACAGATGAATGCCAACTGACCTTGAACCAGATTAAGCTGTTGGTGGTATTTTTAGTGAATGAGAGAAATTTGGCCAGGACACCGGGGAAATTCCCCTACTCTTTTCGATTAGTGCCATGGGATCTTCAACATCCACCTGAACTACCAACAATCCAAGCAGATGGGACCTCGGTTTAACATCTCATCCGAAAGACGGCACCTCAGAAGTGCAGCACCCCTCTCATGCTGCACTACAGTGTCAGTACTGGGATATTAACCCAAGTGCCAGATGTGGGAACTGAACTCACAGCCCTCTGATCTCCCGGCCTCAGAGGTGAGTGTGCTACCTACTGAGCCACTGACACTGGCAATGTTCAACATATCCTTTGTATTACCCCACCTCCTGAACGTGACAGGTGTCATTTTTCAAATCACCTCTGAAACTTGTTTTCGCTGTCGACTGTGAAATTACCTTTTCGATGGGACTTAAAAAATTCTATCTATCTTGATCATAACATCATGTCATAAAAGGAGTGTTGGAAATTTGGGGTCAAAATGTGGTAGCCCAGTGGAAATTACATATTACCTGTTAGCCGGCCTATCCTGGGTAAATACAATCTAAAAGTGGGTAAAAGCACTGAAAATGAGATATTACATCTCATCTGGTCTATCCTGGGTAAATATATAGTAAACATGTATGCAAGCAAGACCCAGTACAACAGCAATGCAAGTGGAAATATTCATCACTGACAAATGCTTGTCTATGTATGCCACCTCTTCTTGAATCTTGGCTCCAGAGAATTATATTGTCGCAAAGTGATCTATAACAGTATTTGTCTTTTTATTTTATTGGCAGCTGCATGAACACATTATAGTTATTTTTACTCTCAATTGGGTTGGTAGCCCACAATTCTTAGAATGAAATACTTTTATGGGTGCGTTATTTACAAGGTTATTTTAACTCCTGAACTGACAGCTCCTGAGAACCTGGTATCATCAACGAACTCTTCTTGTAATTTATGGTGCCCAATTAGTCTTTGTTTCAATATTAATTTGTGCAAAACTATGATGGGTTCCAGAGCCTTTTCAAGTGCTGCACTGCTTTTTGAAGTGCTCAGACATGCTAGTTTGTATTTAGATTTTATAATGTGCCTTCATCAATATTTGTTTGAAATGTCAATGTTTACTTGTAGTTAATTGTACTTTATATGTCATGTATTTCTTTAATTTTTATCAGTTTTGTACATTGCTGTAATTACCTGCCTATGGCCTGGGCAAGTCTGAAAAGGACATTGGTCCAGTGCTGTTTTCCCAGCAAACAAATTTCAAATAACTAAATAACTGAACAATAAATATATAAATTATTTATCCCCAGCCCTGAATCATTTTGGTTACCATTCTCTGCAGCCTCCACACTATCACAGTCCTTCCTCAGGTGTGGGCTCTGGAACATCACAAAGTGCTCCAGGTGGTGGTGAACCAGAGACCTATACAGGGGAAGGATCACCTCCCTGCTTCTACTACTGATCCCCTTTCCTGTGCAACTACGCACCACAGCATCATGGCTTTATACTGTAAAACAGGCTAACTAATAAGAATATCATTATTCATATGTAACCCCTTGTTCCCTGGAGTTACTAGAATCACAGTTAGAATCAGTGGCAGGCAGGGAAGGCCAGGTAAATGGGTTTCACACTGTCACACTCTGTCTTCAGTCTCAGCTGAGCTGGAGTGATGATGTAATCATAGAACTCTCACAGCAGTATAAGCCACAGTCTCAGCCGGCTCCAGAGTGAATTGGAATGTTCAGTGAGTTGGGAGTAGAGTGGAGTTGGAGGAAGAGGCTGCAGCTGCTGGGCAGCTCCTCAGATTAGTTCTGACAAAGAACTACCCCTTTTTGTTTTGTGGTAGTTTGTTCTCACCCTAGAAGAAGAACAAAGAAGACAGTTGTCTGAAGTGGTGGAGACCTGATACAGAAGGTTTTCCCTGCCCCATCCCAGGAGGGATGGGGGTGAGCTCAGGATTCAGGGGCAATCCCCTTGATCCGTTTTGGTTGGTGAAGCTACCTTGTACATCTTCACTGGTTGTGAGTACAAATCTTTTCCGTGTCAGCCCAGGGGCATCTGCAAAACCTTGGGGTGAATTTCTCTGTCAATGGGACCAGTCACTCAGTACTAAGTAAAAGTTTCTGCCTATGCTGGAGTCCAAGAATATGACTGTCCAAGTACAGAACTTTTTAATTTTGACACCCAGACGTGTGTCAGTAGTTTAAGTGTGAGAAACATTTTAAGATAACAACTACAATTTCATCTGTGAGGGTGTTATTAACCAGATGAATGGCCAAGTGTAAGCTTGGGAGAAAAAGGTGGAGACCCCCATCTGGAGTAACCAGTTTACCTGCGGGTTAGTTTGGGCACCAGTACATTTTTATTTAGTGCATCTGGCCAATGCCTGATGGACGTAAGTACCCCGAGATATGGGTTTGGAATTTTTGTTTCTTCAAATTACCCCAGTATAGTGGGTTCTGGAAGATTTGAGCCTGGATGTGCTCAGTGTGGTCATGGGTACCACTTTCATTCCCGTGGGAAATGGGGACAGTACTAGTCTGGCCTTATGTGCCAACCTTCAGTTTCAGAACCAGAGTGTTCGCTGTTCTGTGTTTCTTCATCCTATGCTAAATGGGAATTTCAGGAATTTCTGTACCCTGGAGAATCTGCAATACCAGTATGTGTAGCTCTATGGGGGTCCATCTTCACTTTGTGTATTATTGCTATTTTGTTATGTGAATAAAAGCCACGCTCTCGAATCCTCACCTGGTTTGGACAGTATTGTTATTATGCTTCCATGTGTCTGGATTTACTTGGGTGCCCCTGTCCAGAAGTGCAAACCTAGTATAATTGTGAGCAAATGTTTTCTCCTAGGGACCTGGGCTGGCCATGGTAAATGGTCCCACCAGGTGTGTGCCAAGTAGTTGCCACACTTGGTCGACTGTTTTTGTATAATAGTCTGGTCCACCTAGCCTAATGGTGGCCACTTTCTGTTTTTCTATGTCTTATGGTATATAAACCCCACCCTCTCTGTTGCCCCTAGACATTTGTGGGAGAGGAGAAGCCCGCTGATTAAACAAGGGGGTTGGTTGGGAGGGTTAACATACTTTTGTTTGAATATCTAGAGAAAGTTCACTAGGACAAACTCTCATATTGTTGCTCCCCACAGTTTGATCATTATAAGCAGAAGTGTGTATACAGTAGTTGATTTTGTTGTATTTTTTGTACTAATGTGATATATTGTTGTTGTGGCAAACTGTAATTAAAGTATTGCACCATAGTGAACACACTCAGAGCATCACCTATATACCTTCACGTGTGTCCTGAGTGTCCCTTATTCCAGTTAGAGTGTCTTCTGACTGTTCTTATGTTGAAAGAACTGCAAACTGAAGTTAAGTGGTTCTGTGGCACCCTAAAAGCGCAAGCAGTGACAGCTCTCAGGCATTAAAGTCATTCCAGATGCTATATAAACCATCAAGTTATCCTTGAGTTATAATAAAAATATGTTTTAAAAACTATTTTGTTTTTAAATATAACAATATAAGAGTAAAATTGTATCACCCTTACAAACAAAAGTAGATTTTTCCTGGCAGTTCAGTCATCTTTTGTTCCATGGATTCAATCTGAATAAGATGGTTCAACTCAGCTATGTCTCTAATGCATCTCCTATTGCTGGACATGGGTTCAGATAAATCCAGTGGTTAGGCTCAGTGCTTAGCTTAACCCTTGGATTAATTTTGAACCATATCTAGCTATAGAAGAAGCCTGGAGAAATAGCTGAGCTGAACTATCACAATTAGTTTGACTCCATGGGACAAATACCACCTAAAATGACCCAACAATCTATTTAAAAAGAAACATATAGCCAGCTCTGTGGCACCAAGCAAAGGGTTTGCTTGTCAAGCTGGCTACCTGGATTTGGGCGCCTGAGTCTGGGTGTCAGGAGCCAAGACTGGCAGGGAGGGAATCCAGAGTGTCCATCTGTTGCGCCTCCCGGTGTGGGCAGGGCCTCAGCACCTGGAGGTGGATTGGGTGATGTAGCAAGGTGGTGTGAAGCCTCGACATGCCCTGCATGTCCCCACCCTCAGTTTGCCATCATGCTTATGCCCAATCAGGGTGGAGGGGAGGGGATGGCAGAAAATGGAAAAAGCCCCCAAGCAACTGGATGATGGTCTCCTGTAACCCAATGCCACGAAGCCACAGAAGTGTCAGACCAACCCTGCAGCATCCAGGATACAGAGTTGCACCTAATAGGTGCTTCCCCGAAAGGAGGGCTCTCCTGATGATGCGATATGTTGGGTTACCAGGGGTGGCTGCTAGGGGTGGCGGTTGGTGGAAAGGGACAAATGGTGCAGGAGTGTGTGGAGCTAAATAAATATATATTCATTGCAAAAATCTTATGATCATTAGGTTGTTACTAAAGTGACAAAAGTAGGGAAATGTGACATTAGGGTTTTCAACCCCAACACCCCACTCACACCCTGCAGACACTGACAGGCATTGGGAGTGTGGCTTAGGTCATCAGCCCTAACACTCACCCTATTCAATAAGTAAAAAGCTGAGCTGGGTACAGTGTAGAAGAATGGGATGAGGGTTTAGGGCTGATGACCTAAAGGCACATCCCTGATGCCTATCAGTGTCTGCAGGGTAGGGTGGGCTGTTAGGGCTGAAAATCCTGATGCCATATTTCCCTGATTTTGTCACTTTAATAACAACCCTAACTGATGCATTAATGACATTTTTTTGCAATGAATTTTCTTACTTTTTCAGACAGTATAATCATATCCTTATTTGTCTGTGGGAATGCAGGGCCCTCTGGGCCCTGCACTCCCATCCCTCCATAGATACACATATGTATGTAGGTATGGGGGCCCTGTGCTTCCATTTATAAGACAACAGTGACCAAACTGTCAGCATAGCTGTCTTATTACCCCACCTCATCTAACCGGTACAGACAATTTTCAAATCCATGCCAAAACATAATTCTCTGTGCAACTGCAATGCTATTCTTGCCACAGATGAAAACACATCTTGGACAGGATTTAAAAATGAGAGCTGTGACATATATTAAGTTGGGTAATAAGATGGCTATGTGGGAAACCCAATAAATATTTTAAATTTTCTAAGTTACCAGCGGATTTAGTAAAATTGCAGTAAATGGTCATAACTTTGGCATTTTTTTCATATTTTGAGCCCAAAGTTTGAACATAGTCTTTTTTTTTACAATTCTTTCCCTCCTGTCATGGCCTGTGGGGCCTCTCTCAGGCATCATGCCTGTTCCTGCCCACCTGAGGTTCTCTCGGCCTTAAGCCTCCTCTCTACCCTCCTCCCACAGCCAGAACCCCCAGCTTAACCCCTCCAGGGTGGGGCCACCCTCCTCTTTGGGCACTCTTACAAGTCAGACCCTGGCTTTGGTAGGTGAGGACCTGGGCAGAGGAACTGGAGGCCGGTGAGGCAGATCTGGTGGTGGGCATAGGGGGTCAGGTGCCATCGCACACCTCGCAGAGCTGGGCTTTTTCTGGGTGTTCTGGTGCTTTCCCTCCTCCTCCTCCCATCATAGGCAATTCCTGATACCACATGGCACATGGCAATTCCTTGCCGATGTCAGCCACACTGCTTAACATTCTGTCTGTGTACTTAGCACCCCTAATCTATCTATATAGATAGAGATAGAGATATAGATATAGATATAGATATAGATATAGATATATACAGATATATATATATATATATGTGTGTGTGTATATATATATAGATATAGATATAGATATATATATATATATATATATATCTATATATATGTATATATATATATATATATGTATTTATTAAAGAGGTGGATGCTCCTATTCTAACAGTAGAACATATCACTTTTCCTAATGTAGGTCTGCATGCAGAAAATTCTTCAGTACTGATTGGTTCAATCAGTACTGATGCTTTATAATTCAGCCAACAGAACAATTTAATGCAGTATTAATAACACAACCTTGCATCCCTATAAGCTGATGGACAATGAATACATTCATTTCAATAGCATCTAGTGGTTTGACAATCTTCTTTTGCTCTCCCAAATAACTGGAGGATTACTCCCAACCCACTGTGATGCCTAACCTCGTGGATCCCCTTGGGCATCTGAATCCAGTTTTGCCAGTTTGGGAGTTTGGTAGCCATCATAGAGATATCATTGAGGGCTGAGCAGAATGATTGTCACCTGAAACCCTACTCCCTTTGCAAGCCACTAGTGCCTTTGTGTGCAGCCAAGAAATAGCAAGCTGCATTTGGGCATTGTGAAGTGCAGATTTGATTTTAGTATGTAGTTTTCTATATATACTGTAGTTAGGTTCATATATTAGAAAAGTAAAATAATGCTGATAGTAAAAATGGATTTCTACTCCTCTTTCATACCCACCATCTATGGGTACCAAATGCAGAGTATTTCAGTTGAGAATGATAAAATGTTAGAACATCATGCATGGTTCAACAACCACATTGGCTTCTGTACAGTCATTTTTTATGCCTATATACCTCTTCAGATATTGCACAAGCTGCAGTCTATAGCCTTACTTGGACTGGCTAGTGTAAACTCTTAATGGGTTTATAGGCTATTAAAAACAGGCTATAATCCCCCCATTACTTCCTATGAACCAGCTGGGGAGGGGTCAACATAGCCCCCTGTGCTCAGAGAAAACATAAGGTTTTGCAGTGGCATGACTGGATGGGCTTCTTTGCCAACATGCATTTGGGGACATTGGGACACAGGTGGCAATGGCGTCACGTGAGCAGCTGCAAGTCACGTCTCGGCCCATGATGTTTCCTTCTGTATTTCTGAGGTTAGACATTGTTTTTATTCTTATTAATTGCTGGACATTTCATTCTACTGAGGAAGATCTATGGGAACTAAAACAGGAGAAATTGCTGATGTAGAATCTGCATTGCTCTGAGAAAATGGCATCTTGTTTTGACATTTCTAAAAAAAGTAATCATGGTGTGTTTGTGTACTACAGTATCTCAGGTGTCTTTTTCTACAGTTCTAAGATGTCAGGCAGTAGAGTTACTATAACCAGCAACTTTATTGTTTTTCACTGCACTTTATCTCCAGACTCTTATCCTTATTCTCTTTAAATATGGTATTCTTGAAATTTTATGGAAACATTATCAGGAGATTAAGCATTTAAGGAGTTTGACTTTTATTCGAACGAGCAAAGGTGTTGATGTCTTAATGATCCACCAAGAAGGGGGGATTAATGACAGTCTGCCAAGGAAAATGAAAATGTCTAGGCTTTACATATTTTGTGTAAACTGAGAAGGAAAGCAGGTGTGTCAGACCTTTGCTCTACTACTTTTGTGGGTAACAAACTGTATTGCTGTGAACTTAGCTCTTAGCCCTATTCTTTTTATCTTTATCCAAGCTTCCTGGTTCACAGCAAGAGCAAAGCATATTACCTCTGTTATGTCTGTAAAACAAAATGAAGCGCTAATTGATCTGTAGTGCTATTGACCCCAGGCTTTGTGATGTGCCACACTATTGTACACACTTACTGAGTGATCAGGACTTTCTTCTACCTTTTACATGGGAACCGCTAAAGTATATAAGCAAGCAAAGGGATGGAGAGAAGTTGTTTGTAATGGCCTGTTCCAGATCACCTGCCTTTTGTGAAGCCACTTGATGTTAGAACTGCACTTATTTGAAGATGTTCTTTCCTAATCACACCTTTGCAATTTAATACTTAACCAGTGAAACAATGGACACATCTGGAGTTAAAGGACTGGGACTAAGTAACCATTATATCCTTGTCACCCAGTCAGGTGGCTGACAGAAATCATTTGTTGTGAGAGCAAGTAAATGAGCCCCCTGGATTGCACAAGTGTGTACGTGTTCAGATTTTTTTCATTGTTAAAAGGGCAATAATGAAAGCAGCTAAGCAGGCACACTACTGGGCCTTAGAAAAGTGAGATTTGTCAGTTATGCTCTGAATGCATATACTGTATTTAGATTAATAAAACATAATAATGACTTTTGTTATGTCTGTATTTCAGTATTTATGGTGATACTACTATACATGTAAAAATATGTCTTACAGGTATTTATAACCTACCAAATAATTGTATGGGAAAAAGAGAGAGACCTATATGTGATCATTTATAATCTATACACCAAATGCACTATGCTATACGTTTCTTATGTTCTGGAATTCTGGAAGTTAAAAAAGTTTTAAGCAGAAAGAAATTAAACACCTGGAATAGTGGTACACAAAGCACTGCAAACAGAAAGGCATGTAAAATATGAAGAAATCTCAACATTCAGACACTTGTTCAACACTCAACACTCAAACACACACACACACACACACACACACACACACACACACAGAGACACGCACGCATGTATTAATTTTCTGACGTACACATCATTCAGATCCCTTTAGACTACTTACTTGTGTTAATTCAAGATATTTCCTCATGATGTTATTGATCTGACACACTGTAAAAGGCATAAACAACCATCTTAATTCTGCTCATATGATAATAAAAAAATATGTTATAAATATATTTTTATTCATATTACATATTTGTAAGCATATTTTAAAATATATTTTCTATATAGTCATATGTCTAAAACATACTTTCTGCATATTACATAATTTTACTGAATTCATATATTTTATATATATGCACAATATGTACACTATGGACAGGATATTCAAAGATCCTGGTTTTCACTTGCAGAAAGTTTGCTCCAGGAGCGAATTAGTGCCTGAAGCAAACTACAGGTATGTTGAACATGCCCCAAAAGCACATTGCACGTAAGCAATGGCATGTTTCAATATACCAGCCAAGCACTACCATGATTTTACCAGCAAACCAGAACCCCTACTGGCCACATGAGGCATTCTGTGTCACAAGCACACTCCTGAGGTCAGGCCCTCTGCTCCCACAGTGCCAAACCTCAAAGTGCAATATGTGAACAGGGGACAAACAGGGACACCCTGCTGTTTGTTTTGGTCCGAGCAACTACCAGTCTCAAATCATGTCAAATATGAATCCTTTTTAGCTAGTATGCCCTGGTAACAGGTCCAAATATCACACCCTCTTTGGGGAAAGCAGCACAATACTTGATCCCAGCTGGCATACAACCAACCTGGTTCACAATCCCCCTTCTTATTCAATTGAGACCCAGGTATTTCCTTACCTGGCTGAATCTTTATGCAGGTCCTTGTTCAAGTGGCTGCATATGGTGACACACTAAGCACTTAAACAGTTATGTCAGAATTATCAATACTGTTCCAGTATTCACACTCAAAATGAGAAAATGTCTCAGGCAGGATTAAGGAAACCGACAAGTTTACTAAAATTAAAAATAGTAAATAAATACAAAACACAGAACATATATATACATTAATGCTTACAGTCAGAAAGAGATGGAAATTACAAACAAAATGCCTTGTAACTGAATTAACTAATTCTACCCTAGGTTTGAGCTGTGTGTTACCTAGCTTGACAAAAGTGCCTCTTAATTCCAAAACACAGGTGAGTTCTTTCAAAGTTCAGATCAAGAGTGTCAGTCCTTTCAGCAGGCTTCACCAATATCAAAGGTAAAGTTCCATCCTCCTTGTCATGTCACAGCACATGAGGTCACTTTAGTCCTGTAATTCATTTGTAACTTCACCAAGTATAACCAAATGCCTCAGATGACTGCCTGTTTGAAAACTGCAAAGATAGCAATATTTGAATTATAAACAAGACAGTCTAATTACTTATCAGATCATAGTTATAACAGCATTCCCTTTGATCTTCAGAAAAACATCCTGAAAAACACTTCTCTTCACTGAGTGAATTTTCACAGGTATCCATCAAAATTTGCTTTCCTTCCTGATGTCATAAAATGCAACATTTTATGACTGGTTTCTAGGTTCAGAATAGTGGCTGGTCATAACCTATTTTTTATAGCAGCTACCCAGGCTCTGACAGGTAGGAGTCAAAAAAGGAAGCTCTTAATTAACTTATCCTCTCTTTTAAAACCCACGGTCCCATGAGGCTCTGCTACTTGGCCTGCTTCCTAAGCAAGACTGCCATGTTTTCACAAGCAGAATTTTAAAACATATATTTATATCAAAATTATATACACATAACTAGTAGACAGTTATTCCATTACATTCGACCAAAAGGGAGCTATTGGTCTTGCAGGAGCAATCAGGCTGTTAGGGCAAACAGATGGTGATTGCTCTTCTGGAGCAATCTACCATATCTGTACAGCCCTGTGCAAATGATTACATAGCCCTAGCAGCTGTTTATACAGCAGGTGTGCAATAGCTCCCAGTTATTCAGAATATGGCAGATCAAGGTGGTGGGAGAAAGTGCTTGTGCTGGTCACCATCATTGGGGGGCTCTGGCTAACAAGGTAAGTGGTGTGCCACAGAGGTTGTGCTTCAGGGCCTGAGTGGCCAGAATGGGTTCGGGAGGTCTTCTCTTCCATTGGGTAGTTACACTAGACCACCAGGGATTATTATAGGTTATATTAGTGGGTGATAGGGTATGTGGGGGAGGAACACTAGACTAAAAGGCTTTATGTTTGGTGTTATCAGCAGGTGATCAGGGGCACACTAGTTCATTAGGGTTTACATTTGGTGTCAACACATAGAACCTGCTGCACTGTCTGGAAAATGCTTGAGCAGCTGCTTACATCAGCAACAATACTCAGAAAAACACACTACGGCTCACCAAAAGTAGAAATTTATTGTCTAGTCTTCCACATCAGACAAATTCCCTGGCACTTCAAGGGAACAATCCCTCTTCATCAGGGGGTGGAGACAAAGCACTGCAATCTTTGTGTTTTTCTTTACATTTGGTGTTACCAGCAGGTGATTGGGGCACTCTAAAATACCAGGTTTTATGATCAGAATTTTGAGTGAGAGATCAGGGAGGCAGGGACACTAGAACATTAGGGAGTTATGGTACTACTACTGAGCATGCAAGTTGGGGGAGGTGCAGTCCATAAGACCTGGTTTAGGGAGGCAGTAATTAGACAGGCCCTAGTGACTTGTTACTGCTTCTCCAAACCTACCAATATTCCAGTTCTCCTGTATGCAAGGTGCAGTCAGCTGCTTTACATAGGTACAGTACACTGGCATATGGTAGGGCAGCTCATAAACAGGTTAGTGATTCATTAACCATGCCATCCAATAAGGCAATATGGAATTTTCCACTTATACATTGCCTTGCCAGCATTAAAAAGTGTTCATGAATTATTAACTTGTTTAGCAAGCACTATATGGCTTCCAATATCCCAGGCCATGTGTTGTAGGCAATTAGTACAGTTCTACTATTGCGTGGCAACATCTACTTTGCCGAAATCCCTGACAGTGACAGACACAATGCCGAGTGTTGGCATTGTACTGTTGGGGATGTCAGTGTGTTTTCTTCAGGGGGCTGTGCCCCAGAACACTCCATGTGGAGGGGTCTGCCTCCCACCCCCCGGTATCTAAATATACAGCTCCAAGTCAGAGTTGTCTCAGGGAGGGGACGAAACACTGGGAGATGCATTGCCGATGTCAGCAGGGACCATCACAGTGACCCAACACGTTCAGATGAATTCTGTCACTGTGATGGCTTTCGCTGTGTCGGTGTCACTACACGGTTGGTACACCGATTAGTACATTTCACACATATCAGAGTAAAACCTAATTATAGATCTATAATATATGTTTCTATATGTTGTATATAACTTAAATATATTTTGATTACAAAATATACATGCTTTTGTGTATGTTACTCTTTAAGCTTTATCTATTCTATATTTGTAGATATCTACAGTGTAATAAAATCTTAAAGCAAACAGAAAATAAGATGATTTAATCATGTAATGTGTTTTTTATTTGTACATTTGGAATTCATTTTAGTAGCAACTATTTTGATATTTATATTGTATTTGTCATTTAACCTTCAAGCCAAACTCATAGTTTTCATTTTATTATGTTGTTTTACGCATGCGCAGCCAACATATTGCAGTAGTAGCAGATTTGAGGCGTCACTGTTGGGCTAATGCAGGGCATGCATCAGTAGGTGCGCCCCTTATTCCCAATAAGCTCGGTATGACGGGCGCCACACCATGAATACATAATGTGATGATCACATCTAATGAAAGGTCTGCTGCAATGTGAGCAAAGCTTGTCATATGCAGCGGAACCTCCCGACGTGCTTGCCCTGGTGAAAAGTAACAAACATGGTGGCACGCTGCCTGACATAATCATGCTGACTTTGGGGTGCCCAATCTCCCTGTCAGCATGCCCTGCCCCAATGTATGTGCTGATGGGGAGATCACTTCCCATCAGCATCATGCACCCCTCATTTGTTATGTGCCAAGGAGGTGCCCAATCCCTCGGCTCTGCCCCCGGCTGCTGGTGCTGATGAGGGTGCCCAATCCCTGTTGGCTACAGCCCCCAAAACTTTAGGTGGCATGCTGGTAGCTCACCCCAGCATGCCAAATCCCCTGAAAAAGAAAAACCGTCCCGCGATGTTTTTTTTTCACCCCTGTGAAAGAAGAAAATGGTCCCTCGCGGTCTCCCTGTCCCCTCCCACAACCCGTGCCCACCCTCTTCACATCCTACCTTACCACCCCCTCACTCCATACTTACCTCTGGAGCCCAGCGCGATGATCTTCGGTGGACCGGGAACACATCTGCACTCTTCAAAGCCAACCACGAACTGAAGAAATGTCGGTAAGCTGTATAATGGCATAAATAGGTTTTTTCAACTTTGGGTATATTAAGGCTATTTTTGAATATGCGCATCAAATTTTCAACATGGGGTTGGTTGGGACCCTCCTCATGGACCCAATCACTGTCATGGCGTTATTCGTCCCGAAGGTGATTTCGCAGTCACTGTGCGGAATCACCTTTGGGACAGAGTAACAAAACGACAGTACCACTGCTCATGAGGGGGGCTCTCAAAAAGCCTATGTTGCAAATTTGGTGAACAAAATCCCAAAAATGGCTGTTTTACAAGCGTGCATTGCACTGTTTCCATGCACGCTTGTAACTTCGTGAATTTATAGTATTTTTACTTCAGATTTTCAACATTGGCATTTTTCCACACCTTCTTATGAACAGTATAGCTGTCATTTTACATATCCTGGCTGAAATGTGTTTTCGCATGTCTGGTGCAGAATAGCACAGTCGCGGTGCGAAATCGTTTTCGGACAGTTTGGAGAAAATGAAAGAGCCACTGTTCACGCAGCAGAGGTCCTAAAATGCCTATGTTGAAAATTTGGTGACAAAGTCCATAAATTATTGTATTACAAGTGTGCGCTAGGCAGTTTCCACTAATCTCTTGTAACTTCGCAAATTTGTAATATTTTCATGCCAGATTTTCAACACTGCATTTTTTACACCTCTTATCAACAGTACAGCTGTCATTTTCACAGCCTGCCCAAAATGTGTTTCACACCTGTGGCACACAATGGCGTGGTCACAGTGGAAATCAACTTTTGGGACAGATTAACAAAATCACAGTGCCACTGTTCATGAGGGGAGGTCCCAAATGCCTATGTTGAAAATGTGGCTAAAAACTCCCAAAATGATTGGTTATGAACGTGTGTTGTAGTTTCTATACATGCTCATGACTTCACCAATTTTCATATTTTCACCCAGATTTTCAGTGTTGCCATTTTTTACGCCTCCTCAAGAACAATACAGATGTCATTTTCCACATCCTGCCCAAAATGTCTTTTCATTCTGTGTCGCTAAATGGCATAGCGCTGTGCAAAACCACCTTATAGCTAACACACTGATATTGCCGCTTTTCATGAGGTGGGCTCACAAACAGTCCATGTTGAAAATTTGGAGTGAAAATACCAAAACCCACCTACAGTGTTAAGGTTTACAACTGTAACACCCCACCCACCCTGTACAGACTGACAGGCGCCAGTGGTATGACTTAGGGTCATCGGCTGTAATGCTCATGCCATTCCACTCCCACCCCCACCCCCACCCTGCAGCCAGTGGCAGGCATCGTCATGTGCCTTGCACTTTTCGGCCACAAAGTTCACCCCATGCTCCTATACTGCACCCACCTCAGCGTATTTCCTTAAGGAATGGGGTAAGTATAATGCCAAAAGACCCCAAAGCACACCACAACAGTTGTCAGTGTCTACAGGGTAGGGTGTGGTACAATGGCATGAGCATTATATCAGATGCCCCAAAGGCACACCACAATGCCTGTCAGTCTCTACAGGGTTGGGGTGGGGTTGGCATCACTTCAATACTTCACTGCCATTCCTATTAGGTGTCTTTAACTCCAGCACTACCAGTGCCAATGCCAGCGAGACAACATTTGGTATTGACAAATACTTTTTTTTTTATGTTCATTAAAACAGAAGCCAGGATGCATACTATATGGGGACTGTTATCTCATATGTGGCAATAGGTACATAACATACATTTACCATATAAGAAGTAGCCAAAGAACAATACGCATCCAGTTCAACCCCATAAACCCTGCCATCTGAGGTCCACATCCAACATTTTACAAAGCATTACTAGGACAGTATCTTCAAGTCTGGAGTGGATTGGTGAGTACCAGATTGTCCTGTGACATGTCCAAGACAATAAACAGCAAAATGACAAACAATAAAAAAAAAAAAAACTCAATCCAAACATTATACCCCTTAAGGGTTCGAAAGTATCATCAACAAATGTAATATATTGAACCCAGCCCTGCTAGTTGACCTGGAAGTGAGATTTTTAAAAATAGATAACTTTTCCATAGAGTACATACTATAAACTAAACTCCACCATTGAGCCACCAAAGGAGAAGTCCTTTGCATCCATGGCTGTGTAATGGCCTTTTTTTCTGCAAAAATGTATAGAGAGACCAGGGAGGAGCAGCCTAAATGCACCCCACTCAGAGGGATGGCCATAAGGACCATAGTTGGGGTACATATACTGGGATTAATCAAAAGTGACTCCAACTGGCACCTAGCCCTTGCCAAAACTCCATCAGATTGGGGAAAAATCAAAATATATGAGCAGTCAGCTAACATGTGTCCACACACACACCCAGAGGATCCAAAATTGGGCATCATGAATTTAGCTACAATATCAGGGGTGGGAAAACTACTTATATCTGCATGTTCAGGCAAACTCCCTCCATTGTGTAGAAGATGTTATTCTGAGGGCAGGAAGTGCAAATTTGGTCCAGTGTTCATAAGCATATGTGGTGTTTAGTTCTCTAGTCTATCTGTCCAAGATCAGTAGGGTGGAATCCCCAAGGAGGGCTTGAAGACCCGTATATAAACAACCAATGAAATGATGCCGTGCATCTCCTCAGAGATGCCCCATGAAAATCTGAAGGAGTTGGGTCCAGAAGACAGGTCAGATCAGCTGTTTTATGTAGCAAATATGTTCTGATTTGTAAATATCTCTAACGCTGTCTACCAGTCAAGCCAAAGGTGTGTTGCAGGTCAGTGAAGGGTAAATCTGTCTCCACCAAAGGAATGTGTGGTCAATGTTGGGGTTTAAAAGCCAGAATCTGTTGAGAGCATGGCAATAGTAAAATATGTGGCTCAGTGGTGGGAAAGTTTCCAGTTTATGCCAAATTGCTAAAATTTGGGCTGTGAATCTAGCAAAATGTGTTGTATGGCTAGAATTTGCAGGATATGAGAATAAAAGCTTATTAATGTCAAACACATCGAGTATAAATTCTGTGTGTTTCCATGGAACTATACAGTGAGAGAAAAGCTAACAAGTTACTATGCAGAAATGGCTGGCCACTGAGTAAAGTTTCAGATTTAGAAGGTCAACCCTTCCCGGTGTTGTGGGTAGTTATAATATCTAATAACATATCTGTGGGTGTTGGCTTCCCCATTATCAAATGAGTTTGTCCCATGAGGTAAAGTAACATGGAGATTGGACCACCGCACTGTTTGAAAGAGGTACAGTACACGTAGTAATACATTCATATGTATTGTCTCAATCCTTGAAAAAAGGATAACATGATAAAAATTGTCCCCAGTGAGCCAATTCTGCTGTTATTGTGAGCTGTACACTCTTAATTAAGAAGTTCAGTATTTCCCAAATCCTGGGAATATAAATGCTCAGATATTTGATCATTGTTAGCTGTCAGCTTAGTAGAGGGGGTAAATGTCAAAACTTCCATTTTGTGGAGGCTCCATGAGCCTGCACATAAGCTTGCAGGGCAGTATAAATGTTACATAGCCAAGCAAGGAAAGGGTCAGGAAAGCTGAAGGCTGCCAGGGTGCCCCAGAGAAAACTCTGAGACACCCTATCAAGCATCTTCTCAATGTCAAGGCGAATGAGGGCAGTTGTAATGATGCGCTGGATAACATGATCCAGCAGATGTATGGTACAGTGAATATATAAGCAATAAGACATGATGAGGTATGTCATGAGTTAATGCATGCCCAGGTGAGTAGCGGGGCACAAGGTACATGTGAAGAGTGCCTTTAACACCTGGAAGTGCATTAACCCATGACAAATACTGCTGCAGAGTGTCTTATTCTTATAAATGGGTCCTTTGTTTAAAAACAAAAAGTAACAATTTTAAATTACAAAATAAATATTAAAGGGACACTGACAGTGGTTTACTCACTTTTTCTGGTGAGAGGTCCTAAACATGGCTTTAGTTTCTGTAGCAGTGTCAGAATCGAAGCAGAATGTAATGGTGCACTTATTTCCATTGAAAAGTACTTACTTTAAAATAATTTCCTGTCAAAGCAAAACCTCTGCGGCACACTTGGGTCTACTGCGCCTGCTCCCAGTGTGCTGTCACATATCTAAATGGAGCTGAAGCACCAGGAGGTTCATTCATGGCTGAGCACACCTGAGCTCAGCTACACAGATTTAAAAGCTGAACTTTGGGACAGTGCAAATCGACTTGAGATGAGGATTTAAAGTGATAAAAATTGAGGTCTAAAACTCCGGCAACGATACTGGCATGCGCGGATGCATATGCATATCCCAGGAAAAATATTTAACTGTTTTTATCAAAAAAGAATTCCTGCCTTCCTCTTTTCAACACTGTGCCACTATGTGGCACTGTTGTATAGTATTGTGCTTCAGGTCAGGTGAGTTCCTCCCCCACTTTTTTATGTTTGCTCCCGCTTGCTCGGCCAACATCTTGCACTAGTAGCAGATCTGGAGGCGCGGTCACCGTTGGGCGAATGCAGAGTACGCATCAGTAGGTGCATCCCTCATTCCCCAATAAGCCAGCATGCAGGTGCCACACCAGGAATACATAATGTGGTGAGCACATCTAAGGAAAGGTCAGCTGCAATGAGAGAAAAGCTCTCATATGTAGCGGCACCTCCCAACTTGCCTTAGGTGAAGCATTACAGTAAACATGGTGGCAGTGACTGCCACCACAATGCCGACTTTGGTGGTGCCTAATCCCCCTGTTGGCATGCCCTGACCCAGTTTATGTGCAGGCGGAGGAGCCTACTCCCCATCGGCATAATGCAACCCCCCCATTTGTTATGTGCCGAGGGGGCTGCCCAATCCCCCTCGGCTCTTGCCCTCCCCTTTGGTATGTGCCAAGGGGTGCCCAATCCCCATCAGCTAGCCCCCCAATACTCCAGGTGGCATGCTGGGAGCCCACCCCAGCATGCCAAATGCCCCAGTACAAAAAAAATGTCTCACGATGTTTTCTTTTTACCCTGTAAAAGAAAAATGGTCCCTTGCTATCTGTCCTGCTCCTCCCCAACCCGTGCCCACCCTCTGCGCACCCTGCCTCCTCACACCTCCCTCTTCCCCATACTTACCTCTGGCATCCAGCACGATGATCTTCGGTGGACTGGGAACACGTCTCCACTCTTCAAAGCCGACCGTGAACTGAAGAAATGCCGGTAAGCTGTATAATGGCATAAATAGGGTTTTTTTCAACTTTGGTGCATATCTTGGGCATTTTGGGGAATTTCTGCACCAAATTTTCAACATGGGGTTATTGGGATCCCTCCTCATGAATTCAGTCACTGTCATGGTGTTATTCATCCCAAAAGGTGATTTTGTGTTCACTACATGGAATCACCTTTGGGACCGATTAACAAAACAACAGTGCCCCTGTTCATGAAGGGGGCTCTCAAAAACTTATGTTGCAAATTTGCGAAAAATCCAAAAAATGGCTGTTTTTATCAGCGCATTGTGCAGTTTCCATGCACCCTCATAACTTCATTCATTTGTAATATTTTCACTCCAGATTTTCAAAATTGCCATTTTTCTACACCTCCTTATGAACAATGCAGCTGTCATTTTACATATCCTGGCCGAAATGTATTTTCACATGTCCAGCGCAGAATAGCATGGTCGCTGTGAGAAATCAGTTTTTGGGACAGTTTGAGAAAATGAAGGTGATACTGTTCCTGAACAGAGGTCCTAAATTGCCTATGTTGAAAATTTGGTGACGAAAGTCCATAAAATGACTGTTACAAGCATGCGTTGTGCAGTTTCCACACAACCTTGTAACTGCACAAATTTGCAATATTTGCATGCCAGATTTTCAATGCTGGCATTTTTTCACACCTCCTTATGAACAGTACAGCTGTCATTTTTCACATCCTGCCCAAACTGTGTTTCCGCACCTGTGCGCACAATGGCGTGGTCACTGTGGGAAATCAAATTTTAGGACAGATTAACAAAATCGCAGCACTGCTGTTCATGAGGGATGGTTCCAAAATGCCTATGTTGAAAATGTGGAAAAAAAGCCAAAATGATTGGGTTATGGATGCGTGTTGTACAGTTTCTATGCAAGTTCATGACTTCACCATTTTTCATATTTTCACTCCAGATTTTCAACGATGGCATTTTTTTATACCTCCTCATGAATAATACAGTTGTCATTTTTCACATCCTGCCTAAAATGTGTTTTCGGCCCTGTGTCACCAAATGGCATAGCCACTGTGCGAAACCACCTTTCAGCTAACAAACTGACTGCGTGGCTCTTCATGAGGTGGGATCACAAAAAGCCCATGTTGAAAATTTGGAATGAAAATACCAACACACGCCTACGGTGTTAGGGTTTCCAACTGTAACACCCCACCCTGTAGATACTGACAGGCATCAGGGGTGTGACTTGGGATCATCAGCTGTAATGCTCACGCCATTTCACACCCATCCCACACCCCCACCCTGCAGCCAGTGGCAGGCATCGTTGTGTGCCTTGCACTGTTCGGCCACAAAGTTCTCCCCATTCTCCTATACTGCACCCACCTCAGCGTATTTCCTTATGGAATGGAGTAAGTATAATGCCCAAAGACCCCAAAGCACACCACAACACTTGTCAGTGTCTACAGGGTAGGGTGTGGTACAATGGCATGAGCGTTATAGCTGATGCCCCAAAGGCACACCCTAATGCCTGTTGGTCTCTACAGGGTTGGGGTAGGGTTGGCATCATTTCAATACAAATCACAGCTAACAAACTGTGCTGCTCTTCATGAGGTGGAGTCACAAAAAGCCTATGTTGAAAATTTGGGTGAAAATACCAACAAGCGCTCCTCGACGTTAGGGTTTCCAACTGTAACACCCCACCCTGTAGAGACTGCCAGGCATCAGCGGTGTGACTTGGGATCATTGGCTGTAATGGTCTCACTATTCCACTCCCACCCCCACCCTGCAGCCAGTGACAGGCATCGAGGTGTGCCTTGGAGTGTTCAGCCCTAAAGTTTACCCCATTCTCCTATACTGCACCCATCTCAGCATATTTCCTTATGGAATGGGGTAAGTATAAGGCCCAAAACCCCAAGCACACCACAACACTTGTCAGTGTCTACAGGGTAGGGTGAGGTAAAATGACATGAGCATTATACTGACGACCCACAGGCACACCCCAATGCCTGTCAGTCTCTGCAGCGTGGGGGTGGGGTTGATGTCAGTTAAATACTTCCCTGCCATTCCTATTATGCATCTCTAACTCCTGCACTACCAATGCCAATGCCAGCGAGACAACATTCGGCATTGACAAATGCTTGTTTAATAAAGGAATTATCTGCCTGTGTCATGTTTTCTAAGGGCTCAGATTGGTATGAATACCACCACAGCCTGGTTCCCTGTTAGGTTATGGTGAGTTCCTACATGTACTTGGCTTGTACTTAGTACCTGTCCTTCTAGTCTATAAATTAATATTCTCAGTTCGATATTATTTCACGTTTATTTTGGAAAAAGAAATTACCATGATTTTGATTGATAAAGTTTGCTTTTGAAATATGCAGATTAGCCATGTGAATGTATACAGAGTGCCAAAGTAATTATTTATATTTAAAAAGTCAGCATACAGTATATAAAAGTACATACATTTTATACATATTATGCACATAGTAGCTGCTAATTAAAAACTTGATGCAGTTACAGTTTCCAGTTTTGAGTTAGGACTGCATCAAAATAGTTGCCCAAAACATTTTAATGCTATTTTAATTTTGTATGCATTTAAAGCAGTTTTCCTGCTTTATATAAGCTTTGTCCTAGCGCCATCCATAAGATCACAGCTCATGTCACTTGCACAAATAGTGTAGTTAGACTACCTTTAAGTGGTGTCCCATATTAGAGCAAAACATCAAGGATGCAGGAAAATCGTGATGAAATGTCCTGATGCTGGTCTCAAAATCCCCATCTGTACTTTGCTTGTAAATAAGTTGCAGTATTTATTTTACCATAAGAATATATATAGATATAATGAATTCAGTGTATATTTATAGAACAGTGTCAGTGGCTCAGCAGGTTGCAAACTTAGCTCTGATGCTGGAAAATAAGAAGGCTGTGGTTTCTAGCCCTACATCAGGAACTGTGGGTGAAATCTCATGGTACTGTAGTGTAGCGGGGTAGGGGAGATTGCACTTGAGGTGCTCTTGCTCAGATGTGATGTTAAACCGAGATCCCGCCTGCCTGTTTTGGTGGTTAGTCAGGTGGACATTAAAGATCAGACAGCACCTATCAAAAGAGTAGAAAAATGTTCCCGGTATCCTGGCCAAATTTTTCCACTCATAATAGCTTAATCTGGTTTAATTTCAGTTTGTTCTCATCTACATATGTTTTTAAAGATACATGTAAAATATATGCAAATTATATTTATTAAATTTAAACTATATTCATTAGCTAAATTAAACATATATTGTGTATACACATATATATATATATATATATATATATGTATATATAATAGGGGTACATAACGCACATATATTCAAGACACATATTTGACCAAGCATATTTTAGATATATATAAAGTATGTCTCACAATACATAAGTCTGATGTATTGAAACTATATGTCCTGTTGGGATACACGTACCATAGAAATTATTGTAAAATGACACTTGTATGCCCAAATATTTATTTATTTATGAACTAATGATTGATAAAGGCACATTGTGCCAAGGCTCATTCACAGGTACAGTACACATTCATTAATAGTTCAGTTGGCTGCCAGCCACAGAGGTGTGTGGAGGGTTGTGCTGGTCGCCGGCTTGGGGATAGGGGATCAGGGTGGTGGATCACTGCCAACTGGGTGGGGGTGGGGGCCACTAGACTACCAGGGACTGTTTGGCTTATATTTCAGGGTGATTGGAGATCTGGGCTGGGGGCCTAAACTACAGGACATCTGTTTATTATTCATTACACGGGGATCAGAGAGTGGGGCAGGGGTGTGAGGTTGCTCTAGACTTACAGAGCATCTATTTATTATACATTACATGAGGATCAGAGAGTGTGGTGGGGGGCGGCATGTACTACATGAGGCTTGGGACCCTGGCAGCACATTGGCACAACCCCCAGAGGACACCTAGGTACACTTAGACCAGTCCCTTGCTGGTTTAACTGTACTTAGGCAGTTGTCCTCTGTGGGTGGTTTTAGAATACCATTTTAGGGGATGTGGCAGCTTGCATCTGCCACAAACCCCTTAACACCATGCTACAGCCCATTTTATGGGGCAAGGCTGGCGCAAGCCCCCTTTGCCGCAAGCAGTCTGTGTTTGTTGCAGGATGCTTTTGAGAATTGTTTGGGATACATTTTTTGATGCAAGGTGCCACTTGCCTCTTTTATCTTTGATGCAGGCACCTTGCGTTATTCTAAGTGCTCTGAGAATCGGCCTCAGAGTTGGTGTTAAGTCTGCTCAGAATGTCTGTGCCCAAAAACGTTTCAACAGTGCCTGAAACATGCAGTCATTTGAACAAAATCACTTCCAAAAGTGTCTAGTTTGCCTTGTGCCTCTAGATTAGCAATTCAGTATGGTATTTTTTCTGATTCATTTACCTTAAAGTAGTTGTTTTGTTTTGTGTAGTGAAGCAGTGCTGTGGGGAAGAGAAGATGTCTTAGCTAGCAAGCAGCAAACAGGGCAGCCCAGTCTGTGTGAGTAGCACTACTGCTGTTTTCCTCAGTGTTTTGTCTTAATTACGTTTTCTGTTCTCTGTGATTTGTAATTGTAGTTTTGTAGAACAGTTTGGTGAGTTTTATTGAATTATTTTGTTAGTTTAGTTTGACTATATTGATTTCAGTAATTTTGTTTAGTTATTGAAGTTACAGTTTTACTATAGTAGTGACAATATTTTATCTTTATAATTACCTCAGTTTTTCGTCTCCTTATTCCTTGAATTCCCTGTCATGTATTGTTAATGTAAAAAAAAAGTAACATATTTTTGGTGTAATTTTTACTGTATGTAGCTACTGTTAGTTTTTTTTCTCTCTCCACCTACCACTGCACCCGATCCCCTTCTCAATAGCCTCCCTACCCCCCCTTCCCTCTAAGTGCTGTGCCTAATCTACTCCTCGCTTTTCCCCTCTCCCTTCCTCTCTCCAGGTAGGCAGATATCACATGTCACTGGCTGGGTTTGCATCGAGCAGTGTTTAAATCCTTGTGTGGTTCTGCTCCAGAGGGTTGAGGCTTGCCTCTCTCCCTTCTACCCTCACTCTCTTGTGAAGGTAGAAGGGTGATCATCACATCTACCTTTCTCCATGAAAGCCAGTACCCCATGACATTGACTGTGCGAGCATCAGGTAGTATCGGACCCTGGTGGAGTTTCCGCTCCAGAGGATGAAAAAGGGCTTGCCTTCCTCCCTCCCTCCTACATTATCTCTCTTTCTGCAGACCTGGGTACCCAGTCCCTCTGGTTTTGTGTTGCTTCTGGCCGAGACTGACTCATGTGGGGTCTACATCCCGTGAGTCGAAGGTCTGCCCCCTTACTCTATCCCTCCTTTTGCTCCCATTCTTCAGTGAGCCTGACTGTGTTCTCCTTTTCCCCACCTATTATGTCTCTGCAAACGGTTTACCCTGTAATCTTATGTATTGAGTCTGCAATATTGTATTTCTACTGCTTGAACATTTTCACATAATGAGCAGGGCATAGACTTTCTTGCATCAGATCTATATCATAGTATATGTTTATTTATCTTGGTTTATGCTATACTTACTTGTCTCAAATTTGTATCATAGTATGTAATCTTATTTTGTTTTATTTTTATATCTTGAATTATGTATACAAATTGTACTCCCCACCCCCAGGACACATCTGGAAACAAGCTATTCTAGCTCAGTATGCCGTTCCTGGTGAAACGTTTTCAAATGAATAAATATATTGGCTCAGTAAAGTTTTGTGTTGTGTTATTTATATCACAGTGCTCTTTTGAGGTGTTTTAATGAATCTGCTGCTGCCTATTGTTACTTTAACTGCAGTGTTCCAAAATCTACATATAAAAATGCTCAGAATGAGACACTCTAATAAAGATAGAGTTGCTCACAGCAGCGATATTGCCAAGAAGAATGTAGGTTCTGTTGTTCTGAAGGGTACTGTACCTAAAATAACTACTTCTGTCACAGGTTCATAAAGGGCAGTAGTATTAGTACTCAAAAGGAGTAGTTGGTGCAAGTGGTGGGGCATTAGGTGTACAAATTTTATTCAGCCACATGTATGGCATCAATGTAGGTGCTGCTGCTGGCACTTCTGGCAGCAGCAACAATAGGAGCAGTCCAAGAACCACAAAATGTCTTGCTCTGGAAATGTGGTTCAGGATGATAAGGTGGTTGATGTTGTTCCCAAAACTGGTGTTGATGGTGTTATTGATGAGATTGAGATGACTCACAGTCTGATGCTGGAGATCAGACTGTTGCATGCAGGGAATCAAATGCTGAGAAGAAAATAGGAGTGTAGAAAGAGAGGATGAGGAGGAAGAGGACAGATCTCAGGAGGAGGTTATTAGTTGAATTGGGGATGAGGATGATGATCTGATCCATCATTAGGAATAAAAAAAAAAGTAAGGGTTATGTTTTTGAGCCTATGGTGATGTGTACTCCACAATTTCAGGGAATTTCCAAATCCCCTCAGTCCTTCAGTTGCTGGTGCTGTTAGCCCTGCTAAGCCTATAACAGAGTGTGAGTTACCTACTGTCACAGCGGTGCATAAATCATCCCCCAAAACACCA
This sequence comes from Neoceratodus forsteri, assembly GCA_016271365.2. Taxonomy (NCBI): domain Eukaryota; kingdom Metazoa; phylum Chordata; order Ceratodontiformes; family Ceratodontidae; genus Neoceratodus; species Neoceratodus forsteri. The sequence continues at coordinate 156,450,481 of CM057456.1, read as the reverse complement.
ATTTTCACCCCTACAATTTCCCAGTACCCAGTCCACTGCCATGTAAAACAAGGGCTACAAAATCCCCAGTTTGGGATTTTTACATTCTTGACCTGGCTGATGAAACAGTGGCTATCTGCCTGCTATGCCAAGTGCATATTAGCTGAGGAAAAAAGGGGAGCCACCTATGCATTGGTGGGCAACACACACACACCTCAAGTCCAGGCACCTTCTATGCTGGACTCGGCAACAAGGGAAGCTGGTGCAGGGGGCCTCTCCCTCATCACAGTCATTGAGCAAAGCTTCCTGAAGTGGCACAGATACAGTCCCAGTGGAACTAGAAGTGACCACAAATGACTACTACAGAGATGAGGAGGAGAAGTCGTCGGGATTACCTATACTGTATCCAGCCAGACGGAAAGTCCAACCCGAGTGAGCCAAGTGAGTGACTGCACAATAATAAAGCCTGCAAGATACAGGACTTAACTTTGCATCAAAAATATATGGACTGGAGAACTGTAAAGTATAAAGCATTTCATTTAAAGTTATTAATAATGTTTTGTTTGAAAGATCTTACTAAATGGGGAGATATAAGGATATGCATATTAATGACATACGCATTGCGGACATCACTTGTTTGATATGCTATAAATAAGTGTTGAGGGCTATAACCCACAGAACTGAGTTTGAGTTGAGCTAGTCTGCATTTCTATGTTCCTGCTGGCATTATATAGTAAACAGCTGCAAACAAACCTTACCTGCCTAAGTGCTTTATTACAGGCTGCACTTTTAGGGGTGTTGGGCTTGGGATGCCAAACAGCTGGACTCTGTGCACTGGCAGCATGGGCAGTGAGGTAGCTTTGGTCTCGGGGGTCACAGATGTTGAATAAATGAATGACGTGATTTTTTTTGTGTTTTATGGACTAGGATTGATGTACATCAGTGACTCTGGCTGATACAACTCAAACCACCACTGCTACTGTGACAGTACAGATACCACAATTGGCTACCAAGTCACTGATCTGGCTGTTCATACCTGGCCAAAACAGGTAATCTCTGGCATTTTTCTATCCCCAAATGGCAACCATGTATTTTGTGGAGCATTTCATTTCTAATGCTACAAGCACTATCAATCTCTTGCTTTTTAACAATAAACCACTTTCTTTAGTAATTTCTTTTCTAAATAGTCAGTATTGTCTAATCTCTGGATCTACTTGTGATTTTCAGAAGGTCTCCTGTAACACTGTCTCTTTCAGCTTTTACGTTTCAGGGTCTCTTTGTGTCTTCTCTTGAAACTGTTTTAATTTCTCATCAGTGATTGGTATCTTGTCTGTTGTATGCACTTTGAAGTGATCAATGTTGTTTTCTGGCAATAGAGGTTTCTGGACTGCCCTGCTGAGGGTATCTGTAATATCAAGTTCTCGTCCCGCTTTGTACCTCACTAGCAAGTCATATTTTTATAGATTGAGCATCATTCTCAGAATTCAAGGTTGGACAGTAGGCAATGGTTTCTTGAACAGACTTTCCAATGGCTTGTGGTCCATTTCCACAAGCACATCCTGTCTTCCATATATATATATATTGATGGAACTTACTGCATCCATAAACAATGGCTAAAATCTCTTCAATTTGAGCATAGTTTTTCCTCTGATTTACTCAGTGATCTTGAGGCAAAGGTAACTGGCTTGCTTACTTGAAACAAACATGCTCCTAGCCCTTCCAAGGAGGCATCACAGAAAGGACCACTGGCTTGTGCAAATCATAATAGGCTAGCACTGGGGGAGTGCATGATGACTCTTGAGTTCCTTAAACGCTTGATCACATCTGGCTTCGAATGCCATGCTGTTTCTTTTGTAGTAATTCTATCAGAGCTTTGTTTAAGGTGGACAGGTTGGATATAAATTTGGATAGGTAGTTGACCATCCCCATGAACCTCTGCAATTCTGTTATAGACTTGGTGTGGGCAAATCCACGACAGCTCTGATTTTCTCAGGGTCTCCAATCAAGCCTTCCTGACTTAATATATGCCCAACATAGGAACTTCTTCAGTCCTATATTAGATTTTTTCCAAATTCAATGTGAGATGGCACATCTGTGCTCTTTGTAAAACTTTTCTCAGTCTCTCACTGTGCTCTTTCAAGTCTGTGCCCCAAATGAGTATATCATCCATGTAAGTCTCAACACTATCTAGGCCTTCCAAGATTTGTGATATCCTTGTCTGAAAATTTCAGGGCGGAGCAAATTTGAAAGGCATACATTTAAACTTGTAGCACCCAAAAGGTGTATTAAAGGTCATCGATTCTGAGCTGAGCTCATCCAGCTTGATTTGTCAAAAGACATCGCCAGCATCTAACATAGAGAAGATTTTAGTGCCAGAAAGCCTGGTGGCTACCTCTTCTACAGTTTTCATGGGATAGTTTTCCTCTTAACTGCTTTGTTGAGGTCTCTAGGATCAATATATATTCTCACTTTGTTATGCTTCTAGGTTCCCACCTCAAATTAAAGATCATGTGCAAAGGTTTTTGCAAATTGTTACTAAAGCTTGAATTAAAGTCCCTGTGTCATGATTAGTGTTTCCTGAAAATGTCATGCTGTTTGGTTTTATGGGTTTCTTTAAATCAGCATTTGTTAACTTGCTCTACAGTGGCTTAAAACAGTGGAGTTATTTCTGTCTCTCTCTTAGTCAGGCTTGGAGAGTAATGACATCATCCTGGAGCACTGTAGCGTGCTACTTCAGATTCCCAATCACAGTAGGTTGTAGAGTTAATGGTTTGTTCTCCAGGTTTCTTACAAACTCAGTCTGTGGTTTGTCTTTAGATAGATTAGCTTAAAATGTATCATTCTCTTCTTTTAAAAGTTGATCACTTGAGTTTCAGTACTGAATTGAAGTAGTGGAAATCTTTCTCTGTGAGAGATCAGCTTGTTCTGTATCACAGCTCTTAGTTCTTTTTCTTCAAAACTCAGATGTTTTCTAGCTATATAACACAGGGTTGTTTAATGAATTTAAAATAAATCTAGATTTTGTTCATTCATAGAAATAGTTTGTCCTTGATGTAGCCTTCATAAACATATTCACGTAAGAACTTTTTTTTATGTCAGATTGACAAATAGGTGTCTGTCACACTCTACTATTTCAAGCACATGTACTGTCTGAACTCACAAATTTCAGTTCTTTGGTTTCTGTATGAAAATTTATTATGTATGTGTATAAATAGAAACCCTATATGGCATCCTAATGCACCATGTCTCTCCCCCACAGCTGAGGCAGCTGCACTCTGCTGCCACCTGTCCCCTCCCCACAAGCCGCCTGCCTTCTGCTCTGTATTCCAGGTTGCTGTACCCTGCTTCCCACTGTCTTCTCCCACACAGTCAGGGATTGTGCACCCTGCTACCACCATCCCCTACCTAAAGAATCAGGGTTACTGCACCCTCTGCCCTTGTCCAAACAGTTGGGGTTGCTGCATGCTGCTGCCCTCTCTCACCCACACCCACAGTCAGGGACACTGCATCTGTTGCATCCTGTTCCTGTCTCCACAATCAGGGCTGCTGTGCTCTGCTAAGCTCTACAGTCCCATGTCCCTCTGCCTTCACAGTTGGGGCTTCTGCACCATGCTACCCTAGGCCACCTAAGGTGGGGCTTTGCTGCACCCTACTACCCACTTCCATTGCTCCAAATGGACAGGGTTGCTACAACATGCACACCCCATCTCACAGTCAGGCTGCTGCACCCTGATGCCACCCTGTGCCCATCCCCACAGTTGAGGCTTCTGTACCATGTTGTCATCTGTCCCCTGTCACCACAGCCAGGGCTGCTGCACCCTGCTGCTGTCTATACAGTTGAAGTTGTTGTGGCTTGCTGTGCCCTAGAGCCCCATGCCTCTGCAGTTAGGGCTGCTGCACCATGCTGTCACTTGCCACATGAGTCAGAGCATTTGTTGCATCCTGCAGAGTTGACAGGAAAAGTGGATGCTTTAGTTCATCAATTATGGCCCATATTAAAGGCTGATAATGTTCTGAAGGCTAAAATACAGAGCACACCAAGGGTGGCCTTTAGAAAAGCAAGAAATTTAGGTGACACCCTGACTTCAAGCCTTTTGTGGTTAGCAGAAACCCCAGTAAGCACAGTTTCAAGAAGTTGGTAGCCCCCCACCCAACTGTAGGTTTTATTTCATGTAGAAACTGTATTTCAGCAAATATGCCTTTGAAGGAAAATGTTTTGTGAAAGATGGTAACAAGTTCAATATTTCAAATCTTATAGCCTGTAACACTTCCTTTGTTAAATATACAGCCTGGTACACTTGCAAAAAATATAATATTGGCAAAACTGTCCATCCTCTAAAAAACTGGATCCAAGAACGTATTAGAGCTATCCATAATGGAGATGCAAGGAATGCACTAGGGGCACATTTCAAAGGATGTCATGATTCAAATGCAAAAACATTAAAATGTTCAGGTATAGATTTTGTACCATCACCTGTCAGAGGGGGTGACTGAAAGGAAATTTTATTACAAAAGGAAACCAGATGGATATCCGTTTTTTGTACACATTACTTCCTCTTGGTTTAAACCGAGAAACTGACTTTAAACCTTATTTGTAATTTCATTTATATAGCTATTAAACTGATTAGGCAGTCCCATATTGTTAATTATTAATATGATCATTTTGATTATGGTCAGTTAATGTAGTAGTCACTATTCTATCCAGTTATCTATAGACTTTTGCCATGTGCCAGTGCAAATAAATACATTTCTACAAAGAACAAGCTTATCTGAAATGGGATTGACCCCCTCATCATTCCCAAGGCACTCTTCACATGTAGTTGTTTTTTACCACTACCAGTTAAAGCCATTATTACTTTAACTCAGTATGAGATGAATTCCAGCATGCTTTAGCAAACATATGTTTGTAAACAAGGAGGTAAATTGAAATGTCACCACTTCCTTATTTAGTTACAGGAGAGTTTGATTATTGTCTAAATTTTATTATAATGAGAGCGTAATTAAATTGCTGTTCTCTAACAATGTCTTTTTTAGGCAACTAATAACCCTGATTTTATCAATTTATTCAGCATTACTTGTATCATCAGCTTTTAATGTTTTTCAGATGTTGGTAATTTATTCAAGTTTGTTTTATTGGTGCACCTATATTATTGTAATTAACTGTTTACTATATATATTGTGATTTAACTTGTTTGCCTTTATACCTCCTGATGAAGACCCGAGTGGTTGAAGTGCCAAGGTTTCCAGTCAGTGTTCTCATTTTTGTATACAAAAAACTCATCACGTTTTCTACTTTATATATTTGGTAGTGTATTTTATTTTTTCCAACCAGAGTTCAAATTATTCTTACCTCTAATTCATTTGCTGCACCCTGTTGCATACCTCCACAGTTGAGGCAGTTGCACCCTCCTACCCCCTTGTTACCAGAGTCAGCTCCTTTGCTACACCCTGCCACCCACATCCCTTGTCTCAAACAGGCATGGCTGCTGCACTCTGTCCCTCATTTTGGACTTCTGTATCCTGATGCCATCCCTATATCCTACCCAAACAGTCAGGGCTGCTGCACCCTGCTGCCCTCTGTCCCAACCCCCACAGTCATGGCCACGGCACCCTGTTGCCCCCGTTCCAGTCTCCACAGTTAGGGCTGTTTTGCTGTGCTACACCCTAGAGTCCCATGCCCTCTGCCTCCAAAGTTGGGGCTGCTGAGCCCTGTTATGCACTTCCATTGCCCCAAATAGGCTGGGCTGCTGCACCATGTGTGCCCTCTGCCACAGTCAGGGCTGCTGTATCCTGATGCCCACCTGTGTCTTGCCCCACATTCAAGGCTTCTGCACTATGCTGTCCTCTGTCCCCTGCCACCACTGTGACCTGCTGCACCATGGAGCCCCTGCCTCCACAGTTAGGGTTATTGCACTATGCTGCCCCTCCTACAGGAACAGGGGGCAATAGGGTCCATGGCTATGACTGTGGGGTGGGGAAAGAGGACAGCATGGTGCACAGCCTTGACTGTTTGGCCAGGAGATAGGGGTGTCATCAGGTACAGCTGCCCAAACTTGTGAACAGGGTGCAGCAGACATGCCTGTTAGTGACAAGGGATGTGGGCAACAGGATGTAGCAAAGGATCTGACTCAAGTGGTAGGGGGGCAGCAGGGTGCAACTGCCTCAACTATGGAGGCACACAACAGGGTGCAGCAAAAGCCCAGATTCTTGTGGCAAGTGGCAGCATGGCCAGTAGCCCTAACTGTGGAGGCATGGGGTTCTGGGCACAGCAGGCCACAGCAACCCCAACTGTATAGACAGGAGCAGGGTGCAGTAGCCCTGGCTGTGGTGACAGGGAACAAAGGACAGCATGATACAGAAGCCTCTACCGTGGGGCAGGACACGGGGGCATCAGGTGCAGCAGCCCTGACTGTGAGACAGGGTGCATGGTGAGCAGCTCTGCCCATTTTGGGCAATGGAATTAGGTAGCATGGCACAGCCAAAGTCCCACCTCAGGTGGCCTAGGGCAGCATGGTGCAGCAGCCCCAACTGTGGAGGCAGGGGACCTAGGACTCTAGGGCTTAGCAAAGCACAGCAGCCTTGACTGTGAAGGCAGGAACAGGAGGCAACAGGTGCAGCATTCCCTGCCTGTAGGGGAGAGGTCTGCAGGGTGCAGCAACCCCAACTGTTTGAGCAGGGTACAGCAGTCCTGATTCTTTAGGCAGGGATGGAAGCAGGAGGGCACAATCCCTGACTGTGGGAGATAAGACAGTGGGCAGCAGGTGCAGCAGCCTTGAATGTGGAGCAGAAGGCAGGGGGCTTGTGGGGCAGAAGACAGGTGGCAGCAGAGTGCAGCTGCCTCAGCTGTGGGGAAGAGACACGGTGCATCGGGATGCCATATAATGTTTCTATTTATACACATACATGATGTATTTTCATACAGAAACCACCAAAGAACTAAAAATTTGTGAGTTCAGACAGTACATGTGCTTGAAATAGTAGAGTGTGACTCGACCGGTCATAATGTCGTCACGCTAATAGCATACAGCATTATGGTGAAACTTGGACCTGTGCACTCTTCATGTTAGACCCCCCCCCGGAGTTAGAATCTTAACTGGGGGGGTCTGCGGGATGCAGCCCCCTGTAACAGGGAATGTGAGGGGCTCCAAAAGAAAATAAATCAGAATCACGCAACACAATTAAGATGCACGGCATTCTGCCGTACAACATTTTGATCCCATGCCAAGTGTGACAGGCTCCTGTTTGTCAGCATGACATGAAAAAAAAATGTTCTTACATGAATGTATTTATGAAGGCTACATCAAAGACAAACTATTTCTATGACTGAACAACATTTAGATTTATTTTATAGTCATTAAACAACCCTGTGTTCTACAGTTAGAAAAAATCTGAGTTTTGATGAGAAAGAACTAAGAGCTGTGATAGATCTCTCACAAAGAAAGGTTTCCACTACAGCACTTCAATTCAGCATTGAAACTCAAATAATTAACTTCTTGTAAGAAGAGAATGATAGATTTTAAGGTAATCTATCTAAACACAAACCACAGACTGAGTTTGTAAGAAACCTGGTGAGCAAATCATTAACTCTACAGCCTGTTCTGATTGGGAATCTGAAGCAGCAAGCTACAGTACTCCAAGATGACATCATTGCTCTCCAAGCCTGACTGAGAGAGACAGAAATAACTCCACTGTTTTCAGCCGCTGTAGAGCAAGTTAACAAATGCTGATTTAAAGAAAAACCAAACAGTATGACATTTTCTGGAAACTAGCCATGACACGAGATCTGATTTAAGCTTTATTAACAATATGCAAGAACCTTTGCACATGATCTTTAACCCAGCTTGTGGGCTGCTCACTTTTTCAATAACACCCAACTTTTCCGCTTTTGTCAAGTTCAGCTTTTACCTTGTCTTTAAGGCAAATGGGATTTTCCTGGGCAGGTGAATTACAAGACTCACTGATGAATCTATTTTAATGTGGTATTCTCCTCTAAGCACCCCAACTCTTGAATACATCACGTAAAACTGGACAATATCTCTTTCATCTTGTCCCATTCAGCCTTTACTGAGAACAATTTCTAAACCAGTCTCATTTCCAGACAAGTAGGCAGTCCCAACACCGGAGTTACAATGGCATCCACCACTTGAAACATCACAACATGATACCGATTTTTGAAACCGACAGCCAGAGTTGCTTTCCTGCAGACATTCAGCTGGTGACCTAAATATAAAACCAGCCATGCCTTTGATTTCTGGATTGTTTCTCTGGACACAGTTCAATACATGTTCAATGGCATAACGTTACACTGAGCTCCAATGTCCAACTTAAAAGCCACAATTTTCCGTTTGTTTTCAAATTCACTTTCCAGTCAGTGTCCCCAGTATTACCTGTGAGCATCTCAACAGTAAAGATATTTTCAGTCATTACTGATCTCTTCATTAATGGCATGCACTTCCATGCCTTGCCCAGTAGTGCACATTTTGGCAAACTAATTTAGTTTGTGGCATAAGCTTACACCTTTGTCCATATGCTGGGCACCTGCTTGGCACATGTTCTAACCACATTTCCCATATCAGTGCATTCTGAGCTCTCTAGCTGGCAAACTCTCTCATTTTGGTCACAGACTTTCATTTTCCCCTTTCTGAGGACTGCCATATGAAATGCCATTTCCTCTGCTGGCATCTCACTGATACTCTTAATTTGCTGCTCACTTAGTTCAGCTGCTCTGCAGATAGCTATAGTTCTGGCCAGTGTTAAATCTACTTCTTGGAGCAGTCAACATTGCACTTTATCCTTAAGAATGCCACAAATAATTCTATCTCTGATCAGCAAGTCACACAGGGTACCAAACTCACAAGACTTAGCTCTCGAACGCAACTCTGTGATCTAGATATCAATAGAGCCACCTGGATTTTAATTCTGGATGTTAAACAAATGCCTCTCATATGTTAGGGTCTTGCATGGGTTGCAACATTTCTCAGACTGCCCCATCACCTTTGCGAGATTTTCCTTGTCTTCCTCTTTCCTCCATTCAAAAGTATTGTACATCTCCAGGGTCACAGCTCCAGCAACGTGCAAAAACATCATAGCCTGTATGTTCTGGGACTTCTCAGCTATTCTGGAGGCAACAAGGAAAGCTTCAATCTGCTGCTTAAAGTGCTGCCAATTTTCAGCGTGATTGCTTTTGAGATGAAGTACGTGAGGTGGTGATAACTGTTCCAGCTTCTGATGCTATGTAATAAGCGGGGAGGCAGGTAAGGTTTGTTTGCAGCCATTTACTGAATAATGCCAGCGGGAACATTCAGATGCCAACTAGTTCAGCTCAGACTCAATTCTGGCAGGTTACAGCCTGCCAACACTTATTTATAGCAAGCATGCAAACTAAGTGATGTCACGTAATGCGTGCATCATTAATATGCATATCCTTACACAGCCTACACTGCTTAGTATGTTTAAGCATTGCACCAAATGCCCATCCACTCATGCTGTTGAATAGGAACTTAATGCAGCAACACCTGAAATGTTGGCAACTGATCTATTGCCATTCTCTTTTGTGGAGAATGTAGGATTCTGAAGGTTAATGGTGCATGCCTGCTCAAAATGGCAAATTCCAGTGCAAACGTGTTTTTCCACCCATGCCATTCTGGAACTTTATAGGACTGTCACACACGCAGTAATACATGTCCTGTAGCATTCATCATCATCGTCATCATCAGGTATACATCTTAGAATGGATATGTGGAGCAATGGCCAAACAGCTGGAAACTCTTATCTGTATATTACAGCCCATTGGGCACAGGTATCTAGGGTAGAATTTGATGCTGGGATGCAGAAAAATTGTATGAAGCCCAGTTGCAGTGGTAGTAGTATTCTGGGTATTCACCAACATGCCATGCCACCAATGAAGAGTGTAACAGCCTCCCACACAGGCCAGAAAATGTTAGACCTGCTCCTGACTGAAATTGATGAGTGGTTGCACCCATGTTCCCTGAAATCAGGTTTTATTGATGAGCAGTAATAGCTCTAATGTGGCTAAATGCATTAGTGATGGTGAGTTTCTTTGCATTCCATGCATGGCACACTGTCTTAATCTAGTAATACAGGGCTTTCTAACATATCCTGAAATCAATTTGATGTTGTCTGTGGCCTATTTCTTCTGTGTCCACTTTACTCATTCTGGAAAGGACTGTGACCATCTAAGGCAGCTGTAGAACTAGAACAAGTTGCCTCAGCACCCAAAAGCTGGAAATCATCACCAGATGGAACTTGACACTCTACATGATCGAGCTTGTACGAGCAGTGCAAAGCAATATGAATACCTGTTGCTACATTCAAGCTGGCCCATGACAGATTTGTAGTATCAGTGTGTCTCACAGCAGACCAGTGGTGACTAATGGATGGCCTGCTCATGATTCTGAGGCCATCTGAACATGCCACACAGGCAGTGAGGGGGACACTTTCTGTATCAGTCAGGCCATCTCACGTCTAAGGGTGCTGAGGCAGATTTAAATGTACAGCAGGTACTAGAGGCAGGGGAACATGGGAAGCTGTACATTAATGGAACACATGCTGCAAGTATTTGCAATACCCACATTTTCAGCATTCTGCAGCCTGTAGATTTTAGGATTGCCACCATGCTGGACCCACAACATAAAAAGGGCCTGTCGTCAATACTTGAAGACGAAAAGCATCAGGTACAATATTTAACCAATTAACTAGCAAGACAACATTTAACTGCAACATAAAGAAGTTAATGTAGCAAGTGATACAATCCAAAAAGATTTTACGAAATACAGAAGGCACTTATGGAATTAAGGTTGTTGCTTAATGTTAAGAAAACTCAGTGGATGTTATTTAATAACAAGAAGCTTGCAGATGTGTCTAAGTTATTCTTAAAGTTGACTGACAGCACAGAAATAAGTAGGGTTGCTACATATAAGTACTTAGGAATATTCCTAGAAGACCAACTATCATTTACTTCTCACATTCAAAACTTGTCAAATAAATGAAACAAGATTATTAGCTTTTTTACAGAAATAAGGAATATTTTAGTTTATCTATTTGAAGCATCTGGTGAATTCATTATTCCTGTCTCAACTGGATTATGGGGACTGCACATATGTAAAAGCCACATCTACATTGCTAGGAGTACTTAATCCCTTATACCATAGTGCTCTTAGATTCATAACAGGATTGCCATGGAAAACTCATCACTGCAACTCTTATGCTGCAGTTGGTTGGGTCTCCTTGTCTGTTCAGAGACAAATGCACTTGGTATATTTTTGTGTACAGATTTGTAATAGGTGCAGTTCCTCTTTACCTTTTGAATTTGTTGCAATTTAAATCAAATAATAATTATAAACGTAGATGTACAAAATTTTGAGAACAAAATTTTGTGAATCTACTCTTGCAGTATCTATACCATGCACATGGGATAAAATCCAGAAAAAGATTAAAAAATGTATACCCTCTTACCAATTTCATGTTTTAAGACTAGTATCAATAGACTGCTGTGATTGTTATATGTGAATTATGCAATTTTAGAGTATTCTGTATTGTGCATACATAAATCTTTGCAACTGTGTTATGTCATAATTGTTTTTATGTTTGGATACAATTGTAAAAGAGTTTACTCAGCTTGTTCTCCAATAAAGATTGATTGATTGATTGATTGATTAAAGACAGGTTCATGGGCCACAGATGCCATGGTCCCAGTTACATAAATCACAATATTAACGACCAAAGAATTGGACAAGGACCACCCAGTAGACCTCCTATACTTTGACTTCAGCAAGGCCTTCGATTCAGTGTCACACAACCATCAGCTAAGAAAGTTGAAGGACCTTAGCACTGCCAAGGCCATAGTCAGGTGGGTGGGAAATTGGCTCAGTAACAGGAGTCAGAGAGTGGTGGTCAACAGAGTGAGGTTGAATGAGAGAATTGTCACTAGGGGTGTGCCCCAGGGCTAAGTCTTGGGCACAGTCCTGTTTAATATATTTTACAGTGACATAGGAATAGGTATCAAGGGCAAGCTTGAACTTTTTTTCGATGACACAAAACTAGGCAGTAGAGTTGACAGTGGGGGGTGGGGGGCAGTCAGGGGCCTGCAAGAGGACTTACAAAGGCTCGAAAGATGGTCTAATATCTGGCAGCTTAAGTTCAATGCAAAGAAATGCAAGGTTCTACATCTAGGTAAAGGAAATCCCAAAATGGATTACTGGCTCAACAGGGTCCAACTCAGCACCTCACAGGAGGAGAAAGATCTTGGGGTCATCATAACCGAACACCCTAAAGCAGTTGAGCCAATGCAATAAAGCTTACAGCAAAGCAAGCAAAATGTTGGGGTATATAGGGAGAGGAATTGACAGTGGGAACAGGGAGGTGATCTTCCCACTCTACAGGTCTTTGGTTAGGCCTCACCTCGGGTACTGTGTTCAGTTCTGGAGACCACACCTTAGGAAGGACAAAGACAGGTTGGAGACCATGCAAAGAAGGGCAACCAAGATGGTGCAGGATCTCCAAGGCCTCTTGTATGAAGAATGCCTAAAAACACTTAACATGTACTCACTGGAGACTGGGGGGGGGGAATATGAAAGAAACGTTCACATTTTTGAGAGACATCAGAAATGTTCCACACTCAGAACTATTTAACAGGTTAGACGGCTCAACCACTAGAGGGCATAGGTGAAAGCTATGGGGAGGGAGCTTCAGAAGGGATCTAAGGAAGTTTATTTTACAGAAAGAGCCGTGGACCCCTGGAATAGCCTAGCAGCTGAAGTGGTGGGTGCACGGTCCATGACTGCATTTAAGAAGGGGTGGGATAGGGCAAGGGCTCAGGTAGTAACAAATGGGTCAGGAACAGTCAAAAGCCAGGTGAGGGGCTAGATCCCAGGATTAGCAGTTGATCTCAGAAACTCTTATGCAGAGTAAATGGGCCATTCATTGGTCTCCTTCTGTGGTCACTTTCTTTGTTTCTATGTTTCTAGTACAGTGATCACAGATCAGGTGCTGCTACCACCTCTGTTAAACGGGCCAAAAAACAGGCCTGGTAACAGAAAAAATTACCATAATTCCACTTTGTGATGCTTTGTCCCAGGTGGGACTTACAGATGTGTAGGAAAAGGAGGAGGGGGCTGATAAGTTGGCAGGACTGTGTGCAGTGCAACACACAGTGGATGTATATTCGGTGGACACCAGGCACCTTAACATATTGGAAGAGCCTCTGCTGTACTGGAGTAGCAAGGTCGCCAGCACTGACTTTCATAGCAGTGAAATATCTCAGCTGTCCACCCTTGAGTGTCAGCGTGGAGAGTGTGTTCAGTTTGGTGAGGGCCATTGCGTGGGATAGGCATACAAATCTGTCCCCTAAAAATGTTGGCATGCTAACATTAATTAAAATGAATGCAGGACACATTCCATGTAACACAATTATGTTCATGCTCATACCATACGATGGTGGTGGTGATGACGTAAGAACCAGAACAGCTGGGTGGTGTTGGCATTGGAAAATTGCCTTCCACTGAGGTTAATGACACAGTAATGGAGAAAGAATTCCTTGTGAGGACAACTCCAGTCTGGAAGACTGTGATGGCTGCTTCCTTGTTGATGATTGTAGTAACACATAAACAGAAAAGAGTTAGATCCCTTCTTTCCTCCTTGTCAGTTTAGCCTTTCCTTTATGATTCAGTTTTGTTTTCATGTGAATATTTTCCCTATGTGCCATTGTTGTATGAATCCTTCTGATTAACAACATCTGCCCTCTCCTATGTAATGCCCACAGACATAGTATAAAATCTTTGAAGACTACATCAGCTGGCCAGACTGCCAGCCAGCCTCCAGACATTCTGCCAGCCATCCCACCAGCCAGCCTGCCAGCCATCCTGTTGGCCATCCCACCAGACAGCCAGCCTGCCAGCTATCACACCAGCCATCCTGCCAGCCATCCTACCAGCCAGCCTGCCAGCCATTCCACCAGCCAGTCTGCCAGCCAATCCTATCAGCAATCCCACCAGCCAGTCTGCCAGCCATCCCACCAGCCAGTCTGCCAGTCAATCCTGTCAGCCATCCCACCAGCCAGTCTACCAGCCATCCCAACAGCCAGCCTGCCAGCCATCCCACCAGCCAGTCTGCCAGCCAATCCTGTCAGCCATCCCACCAGCCAGCCAGCCTGTCAGCTATCCCACCAGCCAGCCTGCCAGCCATCCTGTCAGCCATCCCAACAGCCAGCCTGCCAACCATCCTGTCAGCCATCTCACCAGCCAGCCAGCCTGCCAGCTATCCCACCAGCCAGCCTGCCAGCCATCCTGTCAGCCATCCTAACAGCCAGCCTGCCAGCCATCCCACCAGCCAGCCTGCCAGTCAATCCTGTCAGACATCCCACCAGCCAGCCTGCCAGCCATCCTGTCAGCCATCCCACCAGCTAGCCAGCCTGCCAGCTAACCCACCAGCCAGCCTGCCAGCCATCCTGTCAGCCATCCCAACAGCCAGCCTGCCAGCTATCCCTCCAGCCAGTCTGCCAGCCATCCCACCAGCCAGTCTGCCAGCCATCCTGTCAGCCATCCCAACAGCCAGCCTGCCAGCCATCCCACCAGCCAATCTGCCAGCCATCCCACCAGCCAGTCTGTCAGCCAATCCTGTCAGCCATCCCACCAGTCAGCCTGCCAGCCATCCCACCAGCCAACCTGCCAGCCATCCTGTCAGCCATCCCAACAGCCAGCCTGTCAGCCATCCCACCAGCCAGCCAGCCTGTCAGCCATCCCACCAGCCAGTCTGCCAGCCAGCCTGCCAGCCATCCCACCAGCCATCCTGCCAGCTGTCCCACCAACCAGCAAGCCAGACCTCAAGCTGAGCCTCTGTCCAGCCATCCCATCAATGCAGCAATACCAGAAATCCAGCAAAGGCCAACATTATCTGCTGTGATGGTAAGTTACTGTTATTGTTTTTCACAGTACTGATCCTTTCTATTGGCATTGATTCCATTGTCACACAGAGGTGTCTTCCAGCTTGCTTCCACAACATTAAAATGTGTTTCTTTGTTTCCTTTTTTCCTCCTCTCACTTCAGACAGCACACCAGAAGCCACAGACTAAAGTTGCATCTTCCTCCACCCCCACTTTCTGTGGCACCGTTGTGCCAGTACATGGCATGACCATCACTAATTTGATGGTAAGTATCTGACATTTTTTTTTCTGATTTTAAGTTTTGCTGTTAAATTTTTCCTTTTACAGGTAAACAGACACAGTGACCATGCCAAGTCAGGCTAAATAATTTCTCTTTTTTACTTCACAGGTGACAGATCTGGAATGAGTGAGATGGACAATGAATCTATCATGCAGCCACAATGGTGGCAAAGTCAGGCTAAATTTTTTTTTCACAGATGAAACACATAGTAAGACTTGGAGTGGACAACATATGTAATGTCCATGTGGTCAGTCACCCACAGTGGCCACTTTAGTAAGCTCTATATAATTTTCCCTTGTCTTCACAGGTTCTCCTACTGTCCTGCTCTGTTCTCATTCAAGAAGTAAGACTTCTCTTCAACCACCTCCTCTGTCTGGGGAACCTTCATTCCATTTCAAGGCCAGGCCATCACCAATGTGACAGCAGGTATCCTTTCAAAAAGTTATGTTCTCTTTTAATTTTTTTTAATTTTGTTTTCCTTTTATAAGTGTACTATAACCCAGTATGGAGTTTACTATAGTCTAAATAATTTATATCATGTCTTCACATCAGGTCTGTATACATTTTACCACCAAGATGAATAACTCATCCTCCTACAGCAAGCAAGCCATTGCCATCTTCTAATTTTCACCAGCTTGTTGATGTGGTCTACCTTGCAATCTAATGCTCAGACCTTGTCTTCCAGCACTGTATGTGGCATTATTAACATCAACATGTCCTCTTTATCAAGCATATATAACAGTCTACCAACTGATACTTCTACCACACTGTACAGTTTGAAATTGCCGCACACTGGCGAAATAACTGAATCAAAAGAAATAGAAGACAACACTCACCCAAGACCCCAAAGTGATTGCAGATACATTCAACACTGCATTTTCTGACCTCAGTAGCATACTCCCTCCTGATTTCCTGGATGCAGCCAAGAAGCTGATAGAAATGCCAACAACGGGCCCCCACTGGACACCCCACCTTCTGTTTTAAGGAATCTCCGTGTGGAGACGTATGCTAGGCAAATCCAGGCAAAGTAATAACTCCATTGACCTTAAACTGGTTGCCCTCACACCTGATGAAGAACTACCACCACTACAAAAACACTAAACTTATCACTCAGACTAGCACACCCCCAGAGATGGAAAGCTGCAGTGCACAAAAGTGGTGATCGAGCCCCATGCTAATTACAGACCCATCTCGATCCTACTCTCCAATGCCCTGGAATAGATTGTTTCCAACCAACTAGTAGACTACCTTGACAAATATAATATCCAATGCCCTCAGCAACATGGTTTCTGGAAGGCACACAGTATTACCTAGTACACTGGCTTTTCCATGAGTCCCTAGACAGAAGCCAGTTTGTGGGGGTGATATACATTGACCTCACTAAAGCTTTCAACACGATCCAATCACAACCTCACGGCTCAGCAAACTCCACTCCACTCCACTGGACTCTCACCAGAAACTGTTGGGTGGTTCAAAAGCTACCTCTCCAACAGAATGCAACAGGTAAAAATAAATAACATCCACTCAGATAGTAGGCAGGTGATTATGAGTGTGCCACAATGGTCGATCCTAGGTCTCCTCTTGTTTAGTCTGTTCCTCAATCATCTTCCCCTAGTATGCATTGAGAAAATACTTCTTTATGCAGGTGATGCAGTCATTTATTCAATTAATCTGCATCCACACTCACTGGAAACTGGTCTCCAAAAAAACGTTGCCACTGTTGAGGCTTGGTTCTCCAAAAACAAGCTCCTCCTGAACTATTAAAAAAATGAAGGTAATGTTGTTCTCGAACCCCCAAATAAACATAAATCCTATCAAATGACAATTCTTAATGACAAACAAGCCCCATTAGAACAGGTGAATATCTTTAAGCACTTAGGCATTACTCTTGATAGCTCCCTATCCTTCTCCTATCACGTTAACCAGGTTCTTAAGGTCGTCAAAACTAGAATCGGGCTGTTATATAGACACTGACATACTGTAGTATGACCACTGATGCACTGTAGCTCACTGTAAAAAGCTCAATTTATTCAACTATTGACTATGGGCTTACGGTGTATGGCACAGCCACTGACACAACCCTTAAAATAAGTCCTGTAGGCTAGTTTTAGGTGTGCACAGACTAACACATGCCTGCAAACTATACTCCCAGACCAACTGGCTAACCTCCAGGGCAGGGTGAAGTACCAGATCTGCCTCCTGGGGGAAAAAGCCTCAGCCTAACCCCCACAGCCATTCAAAACCTCATTAATCCAGCAGCCAATATTCACCAGACAAGAGGAATGGCTAGAAACTCTCTACAAATTCCCTTCTGCCACACGTCACAAGCACAATGCTCCTTTGCCCACAGAGCACCCTTCTGGCTCAATGATCTCCCTCTGTCATCACCAATGAGCCTAAGATAGGGACTGTTTAAGAAAAACTCCTACAACACCTTACTTCTGTAAGCAGCTGTAGCAGCCAATCCTGATTACTCCACAGCCTGCACCAGATCTCCCCCCCTTTCATACCCTGTCTGTCCAAGCACCTATCTCCTCCGATCCTACCTCTGCCTCAATTGCTTCCAGCCACTCCCCTTCACACACTCCTAATCCTGCTTACCCTTACCTCTCCACCTCTCCCACCCTCTTGACAAAGTCAACCCCTGACTGGTTCCCTAGTGCATGCTAAATATGTATATACCTTGATTGCGTAATATATTTGTTTTTTACTGTGCACTCAGTTTGTCTATCATTACTTGTAATTTGTACGTGTCATGACGTGGAAGCCTTGTAAATGAGCTTCTAGCTCAATGTTGTCACTCCAAGATAATAAATAAAATAAATAAAAATAAATATAGTGACATGTAACTATGGAAACGATTTAAGAAAAAGAAATGAAAAAACAATACCTTCCATGACACGAAATGGTCTGAAATTAAATAACCACATGTGGGCAAGAGTCATGCAGCAACAAGAGTCAATCACCCTGGTGATAAATACCTGCAAAGAAAGCAACAGTAAGAAAAGATGGTTAGAAATACAGTGGTTTCAAATACCCTTCAACCCCAAGACCCCCCAGAAAAGAAAACAAAAATACTTACCTTTGTCGGAAGGTCACTACAAAACAAAATAATAACGGAGTTGAAGCTCATCCTCTGGATCCAGTTGTTGCAGACTACATTCACAAAGTACAGCAGCTACAGCATATAGTACTTCTGGGAGCACATCTCATTTCTGGGCATCATGCAAATGTTTCCAGCCATGAGAATTCTCTTTTAGTTTCCAGGCACTAATATGCATCTTGACAGTAGCTGTGGAGACTCACACAGCAGCACCAGCTAGCAACAGCAGCAGCAGAAGCATATACTGTAGGCCTTACTGAAAGCCATACTGTGGATTTCAGTAAGGCCTTCGATACCATTCCACACAGAAGACTTGTGAGCAAACTGGGCAGCCTGGGAGTGGGTCACAAGGTGGTAAACTGAGTTGGGAACCGGTTGAGTGATAGAAGACAGAGGGTCGTTGTAAATGGTGCTCAATCTGAGGAAAGGAGGGTGATCAGCAGGGTGCCACAGAGATCAGTTCTGTGCCAGTCCTGTTTAATGTCTTCATAAGTGACATTGCAGAGGGCTGGAGGTGAAGGTGTGCCTCTTTGGCGGATGACACTAAGATCTGCAACAGGTGGACACCCAGGAGGGGTGAAAAATATGAGGAGGGACCTAGGTAAACTGAAGGAATGGTCCAGTGTGGCAGCTGAGATTTAATGCCAAAAAGTGCAAAATCATGCATCTGGGGTGAGGACCCAGGGAGGATTATATGATGTGGGAGGGGAGAAACTGATGGTCATCAAACAGGAAAGGGATTTGGAGGTAATCATATCTGATGACCTAAAAGTGGCCAAACAATGTGTCATGGCTGTGAAGTGAGCCAGTGGGATGCTGGGGTGCATAGGGAGCGGTATCACCAACAAAAGGAAGGAGGAGGTGATGCCACTGTACAAATCATTGATGAGGCCTCATTTGGAATACAGTGTCCAGTTCTGGAGGTTGCATCTCTGTAAGGATGTAGACAGGGTGGAGGCAATTCAAAGAAGGGCAACAAAGATGGTGCAGGACCTGCACCAAAAGTCATATGAGGAAAGACTGGGAGACCTCATATGTATACCCTGAGGAGAGAAGAGACAGGGAGATATGGATAGAAACCTTCAAATATCTAAAAGGCATAAATAAGGTACCGGAGGGTAGCATCTTTCAGCAAAGGAGATGTCCAGGAATGAGGTGGCATGACAGGAGGTTGGAAGGGGGTAGATTAAGGGGTAGTGTGAGGAAGTATTTCTTCACAGAAAGGGTAGTGGATGCATGGAACAGTCTCCCAGTGGAGGTGGAGGGGCCAAACACAGTGGGAGGATTCAAGCATGCATAGGACAGGCATAGGGGAACCCTAGCAATAGGAACAAGGAGGTAAAGCCAAAGATCATGTAGGGTCTGTGGCTTTTATGGTAGGCAGGGAATATAGGCAGACTAGATGGTCCTAGCAGACCTTATCTGCTGTCAATTTCTATGTTTCTAGAACTGGAATTGGTTGCTGTAAAAATAACATCGCTATCATCGCACTGTAGCTTTAAGGCATGATAGTAGTTTTACAGTATTTGTTTATTTCCATTCATAACTTCAGAACTTAGAGCCATGTGGTGCTGATGTTGCTAGGTAATGAGCCCCACCCTCGAACCCAACCCCTCAAGTTTTTAGAAAGAATATGGAAGCGTTTTTATTTTGTGTCTCTGCTTTTAATTCACCAAAACAAAACTAAACAAAGAAAACAAAGAAAACCCATAGCCCAAAAGGTAAAACTAAATATTTGTAAAAGTCCATCGTCATCGCAGTCATCATTGAATTCATCTACAGCGCAGCTTTGCAAGACGACAATGCAGATGCTTTTTCCAGCTCCTGCTCAGGTACAGGGTCTGTAAAAAAAAAATGAAAAAGGGGAAATTTGGTAAAAGGGAAAACAGTGTGGAGTAGACATAGCCCACAAGGAACTTCAGTTAGATTTTGACATCCATTAACGCAACTTAATAAGGCTCAAGCTTCTGCTTAATGCCAAAAAGACCAAAGCTATAATTATCTCGCCTTGTGCTGCCAACTACACAGGACCATCTTTGAGCCTCCAGATTTATACCTTGCTTGGTGAAGCCTTGGAACTAGTAGAACAATTCAAGTACTTGGGTGTTTGGCTGGATAACAGGCTCAACTTCTTGGCTCACCTTAATGAACTATCTAAAAAGCTAAGACAGCATCTAGGCATATTTTATTGGATAAGACACCTCCTTACTCTTGAAGCAAGGAAATGACTTGTCCAAACAACTTTTGTAACGCTGCTTGATTATGCGAACTTTCTCTATAGTCACTGTCCTATTCAGGCGCTATGTAAACCTGACACCCTCTACCATCGCTCGCTGAGTTTTATCCTAAACATGCCATTATGCAACCACCACTGCCTGCTCTATCAGGCACTAGATTGGCCCTCCTTCACTTTGAGGAGGCAAAAAAATGCATTCATGTGGACGTACTGGGCCCTCACCGATAAAATACCGACCTATATTTCTACGCTGTTTCAGTGTATTGAGGGAACGTATGGTCTAAGCAGTTTGTCTCTTGTCCCTCTTAAAGTACCTAAAATAGGGACTCGACATTGCTCAGTGGCTATCATCTTTTCTCTGTCCACCCTTTGTAATGTCATGCAAAAAACTCTCAGGCTGTCCTCCCTCCTGGGGTCTCACTCTTTCAGTAGGCTGCTCGCTCTCAAACTGAGAGACCTGTGTGTATGCTGCAAATAACCACCTCCTCCATCTCCTGTGGCTCCCCAAACTCTTGCCACTTACATGTATTCTCCTAGCACTTCTCTTCTTCTTTACACCTTGGGATTATTCTGCCAGCCCCCACCTGTTTGTTTAACTACATCTATTTCCACCCCTCTCCAACCCTTTCCTTTGTTTTTCCCCCACCCATAAACCTTTGGTTGTTGTTCCCTCACTTACCCAATCTGGTATCCCTCGTAGTTTGATTGATTGATTGAGTGTAAGGAGTAATGATTATGTGAATGTTTGTATCATCTAGTCAGTTTTCAAGATGGTAGCTGGCTCCTGCTCCTGCTCTGTCTCTTGCACTGGGTCTGTAGGCTGCTGATCTGAGATCAGCCTTAATTTATGAACTGCTGTTCCTGACCTGCAGCTGCTCAGATATCTGCTGTGCATACCAGTCAGTAAATTGAATCTTTAGTCTCTCTTTAAATATATTTTTACTGAGATGCCCAGTGGCTGTAGCAGGTCAGTGCAGGATGCAGGAACGTAGATGGATATGATGTTGCTGGCCTCAAAGTTTTCTAGAATGTCTGTTGTGGTACGGCCCCTAAACAAGTCGAGTATCAGTATTGTACACTGCACATCAGGAATATTCACTTGTTCTTACTTTTGAGATGTAAGGGATGATCACTGTGTTGGTATAGTGGATTGTTGTGCTAGAATTGGCCTAATGGTTATCAGTATGGGCTATACTCCAGTCAGCAGGAAACATAAAGCACGGATGGCATTGATCAGTTTTACCTGGTATATGACCTGGGGAGGGAGGAAGTGACCTGATAGTGAGCAGCTCAACACAGTGGTCACTTGCCTCTTTTCCCCCAGACCAGAGACTTCAATCTGTTTTTTTTTTCCAATACTGTCCATAGTCCACTGAGAACAAGGGATCAGATTTACACCAGTCTCATCAAGGTTTAAAATAAATTCATGTTGCAATAGTTCTTACATAGCTGCATTTGATGTGCACCTCAGAAACTGTGCTTTCAAATCAAGGAAATCAACAGGGTTTTTTTCTGGCTGCTTTAGTACCCTTTCTTTTACTGAACCCCATGTGGTTTAGAAATAGCCAGGACCACTGCCAGAAAAAGGAAACTGTACCACCATTTTCAGCAAGCACGTGTGGGTGTGTGCTTTTCTCAACGTCAGTTGTAACTGCAACCAAAACGCACCCGTTAACAGCAGTCCCCGCCTTGCTGAGTTACTTAATGATGGCTTTTAATTCCTTTTCAATGTCTTCCATCAGAAGCGGATGGTGACCTCTTGGTTTAATGGGCAGTATTTGTTCTAAACTTCGTGGGTCTGGATTCTCTTTAAGTTTTGAAAGGTAACCAAGCTTAAAGTGCTAACAGTACTTTCATTGATTTTAGCCTTGTACTTTGACTCATATAGACATGCAGCGTTCATTACTCCCTTCTGTACTACTTTGATTTTCCCGGCTCTAAAGTGCATCCTGACAGTTGTTGTGGAGTCTCACACAGCACAGCACCAGCTAACAGTGGCAGCAGCATATAACATGGCTGGGATCACATCTCATTTCTGGGCATTATGCAAAGTTTTCCAGGCATGGAAATTCACTTTTATTTTCTGGGCACTAAAGTCTGTCTTGACAGTTGCTGTGGAGTCTCGTACAGCACAATATTAGCTAGCAGCAAGAGCATCATGTAATACTTCTGAGACTCAGGAGCACATCTCATTTCTTGGCATAAGAAAAAATCACAGCAGCCTGGTGATTTATTCTTAAATGTGTTCTTTGGCCCCACTACCCAAGTGGGTACCTTGCACACCCCGGCTGACCCATGCCTTGCATAAATTACACACTGTGGTCACTAGGATCAGTGGTAAAAATCCCACACCAGGGAAGATTTGGGGTACTGGCGGCACAGGCGAGATGCTGCTGTTGCTGGAGGAACAGAGGAGCCTGAGGATGATGTGCAGGGCTCCTCTGCAGAGGGAGGTGGTGCCTGTGGTGGAACCATGGTGGGGGCACAGGGGTTCTTGCCCTCCACCTCAGGACTAGGAACAGAGGGATGCTGTTCCTCAATATTCCCATTGGCTTCTGCTGCTAATGGTCCAGGGTAGCACTCATCTCCTCCTTCTGTGGACGCAGCCCTGTTGGGGATCAGGTGGGGCTGCTGCCTCTGCAGTATGGTTGGGAGGAGGTAAGGTGCTATTGGGGGGTTGCTCCCCAAGAAAGACAGGATTGCAAAGAGATATGGCACTACCACAGGTGTGAACACCTGCATGATGACAACTGTCCATCACAAATTTAAAAAAAATAAGAGAGATAGAAAACATTCAAGCCAATGAGGAAAATAAAAGTAACAAATAGGTATAAAAAACAGATTCAAAATAAAGATTAACTATTAAAATAGTGTTCACTAACTAAAGTATAAGAAAGGAAAGACAAAAAGATAAAGAAACTGCTGAAAGCAGCATTTGAAACATAAATTTTCTTTCTGGTGCAGAACAGGTTCCTTCCAATCTCTCTGACTAGAAATGAGAAACAGGAAGTAAGCTAGGCTGCCATGGTACAGAGATGTACCATGTGACCTGCAGAAGCTCTGCAGGTGACCTTTAGACAAGTTGTTTACCAAAAATTCAACTTGGCAACACCAAAAGAGACATTAAAAGGTGAAGTCACAAGATGAAGTGGGAAATTTGTGAATTTTAGCACAGGGCAAAATTAGTGAATGTATTCACAAAGGCAGAGTTTAGCAATTCATCTGAACTTCACAGGCAATTTAAACTTTGCAGTGTCTCTAACATTGGTGTCTAAAGAAACTGAAGATTCCTTAGGTAGCTCAGTGAGCAAAATGAAAGGAGAGTAGTAATCTACGTCTAAAGATTTGAACATTTGCAATGTCAGTTAGCATTGCCTTTTTACAGGACCCTAGCACCACAGGTGTAAAAACTAAGGAAACTACCCATGACAAGTAGCCAGGTAACCCTATTCTCAACTTCCACCTCTGACTGAAGAGGTGGTTCTGGGTCTGAGAAATGTTACACCAAAACATTCGCTGAGTCAGAAGTGAGTAACCTAGAGTGACTGGCTAACAAAGAGTATCACTGAACCTGATCTGCTGTGTACATGTCGGCAAAATAATTTTAAGGTCACTTCCAAGGTATTTTTACTTTGCAACA
This sequence comes from Neoceratodus forsteri, assembly GCA_016271365.2. Lineage (NCBI taxonomy): Eukaryota > Metazoa > Chordata > Ceratodontiformes > Ceratodontidae > Neoceratodus > Neoceratodus forsteri. The sequence continues at coordinate 156,426,344 of CM057456.1, read as the reverse complement.
CATCATAAATCAAAAAAGCACAGCTGTATGTCATAGTAACACTTTGCCTTCAAATTTGAAACATCTTATGTGACATAAACCAGAAATATAAAGTGATCAATCATTTTTTGTCAAATGGCTTTACTAAGTGTTTTGATTTTGAGGCAGTTAACAATGACATAACTGACATGTTTAGGTATGGGATATAGTCAAAAAACACATGCTAATATGTAGGCCAAAAGTTGACTATCAAGCAGTGCACTGTGTCTAATATTATGCAATATTCTCTGCATAAGGAGATGTTGAATCCCTTTACTTATTGCAAACATTTTCATGTAAAGGTGTACTTGTCCTGAAATATTTAAATATAAAAGGATTCAAGTTGTTGCCCTATAGCACAGTTTCAGATCCCTGATCACTTGTAACTAAACAGTGAGCAATTAAACAGAATGCTATCAGCCAACAGGACTGAACTACTGGCACCTGCATCGCATTGTCATTTTGCTGAAATGTGTTTTTCTTTTCAGGTGCTTGTTTTATACAAGAAAAAAAATCTTTTACACTGTACTTATTTTACAGTTCTTCTTTGGGCTGCATTTTTGGATTATTTCCTGAGGATCTGTTGGTTAAAATCATTTTCATTTTCTTGGGGGCTTATTCTTGGTTAGAGTGCAGCGCCATGAAAGTGGACTCCCAAATTATGATCCCACCACCTCCTCCACCTCTTTAGTACATGATGACCTTGGACAAGCCATTTAACATCCCAGTGCTTAAGCTTCTCTAGCTCTGAACTTATCCCACTAAACCTGCTTTTATATCTCTTAGTCTTATTTACCACCTGTGAGTGTGCCTACTGACAGCAGTTTATTGATAGTAAAGTGCTTTGGGATACAGGGGCACATTTGCAAAGAAGATGCATTAACGCAACCGAGATGCCCTGGTGTATCTCAAGAAATACACCACAGCATGATATTGAAAGAGTAGGGATGCCCGCGCAAATCCTGGTGTGCCACAACACAACTATAATGTATGTGGTGCATCTGAAGGGGGCATTCCCATGAATGTGCTGCGCATCTCTATATTCAGCCAAAATAGGTGGCGCATGTGTGGCACATCTCCAAAGATGTGCCCCCCAGAGATAGGCATAAAAGGAGGTGTCCTAAGTACAAGCCACCCACAGGCAGCCAGCAGAACACCAGGAGCCAAACAATGGATAGGTCAGCATTCCTCATGGTGGAGGTAATGAGGAGTGTGAGGAGATGGGCAGAACTGCAACATGGCCATGGAAGGCCCATAGGCAGTATGCCCAACAGAGACAGTACTGTGTCCGTGTCACCTACGAACAGCTGACTGACACAGAGATTGTGGGCTGGTATCGACTCAACAGGGAAATTCTGAGACAGCTCTGTGAGCTGTGCCATGATGAACTGCAGGCACCCACCAGAAGGAGTCATGCCATGTCGGTGGAGACAAAGATGACAGCAGCAATGTGCTTGCTTGCAATGGGCACCTTCCAGATACCAGTGGGTGACACCACTGGGATCACACGGTCTGCCACGTCCCATGTCCTCACACAGTTTCTCACCGCTCTGCTGCCACATGCTTCAGAGTTCATCCAATTCCCTAGCACACAGACAGAGTGGACAGAAACCATGTAGCAATTCCACAGGGTGGCACACATGCTGGGCATGATAGGGGCCATTGATTGCACCCATGTGGCCATCAGGGCACCACCTGGCCTGGATGGTGTAGCACACATGAACCAGAAGAGCTACCATTCCATCAACTGCCAGGTGGTGTGCAATGCCACAGGATACATCACCAATGTCTGTGCCATGCATCCTGGGAGTACACATGATGCCTTCATCTGGCACCAGCCAGCCTTATTCCACCAGTTCAAAGTTGGGGACATCCCCACCGGCCACCTAGTGGGTGAGCTGGGCCAGGACCAAATGCCCACACCACGTACTTTGTGCAGAACACACAGCTGGTGGTAGGCGGGGTGGGGTGGGTGAAGAGTGACAAAGACAGTGCAATGGCAAACAGCCATGTTGAACCATGGAACTTGGGGTCCTGCTGGACCAGGACACACAGAGACAGTGGTGTGTAAGGCCACAGGGTGAGCAGGGCAGGAGTGCTGCACAGCAGGCATATGACAGTGCAAGAAGCAACAGATGCCCCCAGCAACTACCACAGTCCAGGACATGGATGAGCACAATGGCTGGACAGAACAGTGGCACAGTGTGAACACAAGCAGGGATGGGGCCCACAGGACTGGGGAGAGGATGGTCCAGCCATGCCTGGCCAGACTGAAAGCAGGACAGAAATTTGGGGTCCCACAATGATGGTACAGGGGCTGCACAGGTGGGGAGGTGTGAATGGCACCCAGGTGGACAGACAGTGGCAGCACAGACAGGCAAGGGGGGGTGGCGGTTGTTTCAGGTCATGTGCACACCTGAGTGAAACTAACACATGTCTCTGTCCCCCCAGGTGACAGTGCATACCCCTCCTGCCATGGCTGCTCACCCCCATATGACAGCTCAGTAGTGAGGCCGAGGAATGCTACAATGAGGCACACACCACAACACACAACATCATCGAGTACATGTTCAGCATGCTGAAAATGCGATTCTGATGCCTTGACCAGTCCAGTGGTGCCCTACAATACTGCCCTGAAAAGGCCTGTGGCATATTCCTTGCATGTTGCATGCTACACAGCATGGACATAGACCATGGAATACTTGTCCAGGCACAGGAGGGTGACAGTAAAGATGAGGATGAACCCCAGGGTGGGGGTGGGCAGCCAACCCTGGAGCGGAGGGACCCATGATTGGCCACAGGGGCATGGTGGCATAGCGACACCATTGTGGAGGAGCACTTTGGCAACCAGAGGTGAGTAACCCAGGAGGAACCAACTAGGCAGCCAGTCACACACACACACACACACTGACACAGGGTGGGGGTGAGGGCCAAGGACACACACTCAGGTAGGCAGACACTGCACAGCAGCTGCAGAGTGCACACAACCAAGCACAGGCATCCCGTATAGTGCCACCAAGGACAGGGTGGACACAGTGTCAATGTGCAGACTGGCATGAATCATTGGGCATCTGCCAGCACACATGTATGGCAGACACAGTGCTGCACTCATCATGCCCATGCCACATAGCACAACACCACTGCCCCCACACATGGCCATTTCCACACTTACACACAGACAGCAAAAGCAGGCATGAAACCCAGGCGCGTGTGTGCCACAGCATGTGGCCCTGGCTACTGCCAGCCTGGTGCATGGTCAGCAATGGCAGCAGGGTACAAATGACATGCCAAATGCACCCAGCAGGCCTCAGAGTGAGCCAGCACAGCCACCGTGGCCACGTGGGTGGCCACACCCTGGCTGGGCGGACACCACAAGGAGGTCACCAGCTACAGAGGGTGCAGTCTCAACCCTTGCAGAGGTTGACTCAAGAGACAGTGACTGGGTGCTCATGGATGTTGCAGTCCTGAGATCCAGATGGGATCTGGAGGTGTTAGAGATGATGCTGGCCGGGGGACAGCATCAGCATCAATAGGGCCACCTGACACCTTGCCGTGGGGGTTCTCATGGTACTGCATGTGGTGCAGTGAGAACTCCTGTGACCACGAGACACTAGGGAAGCAAAAGCCCACTGCAATGGCCTGTGCAATCCCATCCAGCACAGTGGTCATGGTCACCCACAGCTTTCATAACTTGCCAAGTAGTTAGGAATCTCATGGCACCATGCTCATCCATGTGCCCTACCTGTGCTGACAGACCACGTGGCTCCTCCCTGAGCACCGCCTGGCACACCACAGTTTCCCACAGGAGCCCGGTGTACTCATCAAGCCTGCCAGTGGGTGATGCATTGGGGTGGGTGGCTGATGGGCAGGGGGGCCTGGCCTGCTGTGCCATGTCCCTCATCTGTTAATGCCACACAGGAGGCCACTGCTTGGGTAGGGACTGTGTGCCGGCATGTATGGTGGTCCCTGGAGCAGGCTAGACATGGTTCCCTGCTGGCCATTGCAGCACTGCAGCACCCTGCTGGACAGTGTAGGCAGTCCCAGGCCCCACAGCAGCACAGTGTCCCCAGCAACACCCAGCCAGGAGGGGTGCACTGGGGAGGCACGTGTGTTGGCACAGGACCACCCGCGCTGCCTGTTGCTGTCCTTGTGTGTACCGCGCCACTGGTACGGTGGGTGCCACCTGTGTGCCCCCTATCTGTGGGGCATCATCACCATCATCATCATCATCCTCCTCCTTTGTGGCTGGTGCAAGCATGGTGATGTCATCCTCCAACAGAAGACCGGACAAGGGGTCATCGTCAGCCAACCCCAGTAGGTTCAACAGTATGCATGCTGAGCCATGGTGCTCAGCACCGGCCATGGCTCCAGAGGATGTCGACAGGCACCGGACTATGAAGCACCACTGAGGTGTGACAGAGCTGAAAGGCAGAAAAAATTGCATGGTGAGTAATGCTGTGGCTGTAACGCAGGTAGGAAGCTAGACATGGGGGGGATGTGCATGTGAACCACAGGTGTGCCTGTGCCACCACACAGGCTTGGGACTACCATTATATGTACCATCCTGTGATTGTTTTACCTAAGCTGTGGACACTCCCTAAGCCCACTTCTTATCTCAGCTCCCTCATTGTACCCCCATTCCTGTCCCCATCCCTCTCCTCCCAGACTCCTCTTCTTATATCCTCAGCCACCCTCTTATTCCCTTCCCTCCCACCCCTGTGGACTTCCTTGTATCCCCTGGCTTTTCCTAGTAACCTAAGAGCAAGCGAACCCTGAACCCACTTCCCCCTCCTACTCCTACTATCCTCCCCCACTACAGGAGGGACAGGGAGGGAAGAAGAGGAGGAGGAGGAGTAGCTCTCTATGTAAGGGAAGAGTTTCAAAGGAACAGAACTAAAGGGTAAACAGGGAGGAGAGAAGGCACTGTGGGTCACCATGGAGACTGGAAATGGCTCCACAATCCGCACAGGGGTTGTATACAGACCCCGGTCTCAGGGGGAGGAAATGGATAAGGAAATGATAGAAGGCATCCTTGGGATGGCAGAGAAAGGGGAGATATTGCTGATGGGGGACCTGAATATGCCAGATGTTGACTGGAGCACCTTTGCTGCATCCACATCCAAGAGCAGGGCCATTCTCGATGCCCTACAGGGGGCATGCCTCAGACAGTTAGTTTTGGAACCCACTTGGGAGAGAGCAATATTGGACCTGGTGCTCACAAATGGGGATGGAGAGAGGATTTCAGATCTAGAAGTGGGTAGCCATCTGGGAACAAGCGACCACCAAACAGTGTGGTTCATGATAAACTTAGCTGTAGAGTCAAGCCACACAAAAGTGAAGGTACTGGACTTCAGGAGGGCTGATTTTGTCAAAATGGGAGAGTACCTCAGAAAAGCACTAGCAAACAGGCAAGAAGGTGGGGTGGAGCAACAATGGGGAAACATCAAAACCGCCATCACAGAGGCAACAAGTATTTGTGTGAAGCAAATAAACAAATCAAAATGAAAGAAAAAAACACTATGGTTCTCAAAAGAAGTGGCGGGGAAGGTAAGGGAATAAAAATAGCATTCAGGAAATATAAGGAAACACAGAAGGAACAGGACAGAGAACTGTACCAGTTAAAGCAGAAGGAAGCGGGTAAGGCAGTCAGAATAGCAAAGGCCCAAACCGAGGAAAAGATAGCCAACTCAGTTAAGAATGGGGATAAAACCTTTTATAGGTACATTAGGGAGCAAAGAAAGACTAAGGCAGGGATACTGAGGCTGAACAAAGAGGAAGGTGTTTGGACAGAGAGCAACAGTGAAAAAGCAGGGATACTAAACAAATACTTCTGCTCAATATTCACAATGGAAAAGCAGGGGGAAATACCTAATCCAGTCAATAGAAGCACTCTGGATAGGGAGGTTGATATTAGTCCTTTCACAGAAGAAAAGGTTCTGAAAGAACTCTTAAAACTGAAGGTGGATAAAGCAATGGGGCCTGATGGGATTCACCCCAGAATTCTAAAAGAACTAAGGGAAGAACTAGTAACACCACTGACTACCCTTTTTAATAAATCATGGGAGGATGGGGTGGTACCTGAGGACTGGAGGAGGGCGGATGTGATTCCCATTCACAAAAGAGGGAGCAAGACAGAGGCAGGAAACTACATACCTTTCAGTTTGACCTCAGTGGTAGGGAAAATGATGGAATCACTTCTGAACTAAAGAATTGTTGAGTACCTAGAGGCCAGTGGGGCACAGGACCCAAGGCAGCATGGATTCACAGCAGGAAGGTCATGTCAGACAAATCTAATATATTTATTTGACTGGGTAACCAAAGCAGTAGACCAGGGAGGGGCTGTGGACATGGCCTACCTAGACTTTAGCAAGGCATTTGACACAGTCCCGCACAAAAAATTAATAAACAAATTTGCCAGCCTGGGAGTGGGTCCTAGGGTGATAGCCTGGTTAAAACACTGGTTGGACAACAGGACATAGTGGGTAATAGTAAATGGAGTCCACAGTGAAGAAGGGAGGGTTACTAGTGGGGTACCTCAGGGTTCAGTAGTGGGGTCAGTCCTTTTTAATTTCTTTAAAAGTGACATTCCAGAGGGACTAGAAGGGAAAGTATGTCTCTTTACAGATGACACAAAGATCTGCAACAGGGTTGATACACAAGGTGAGGTGGAAAGGATGAAAAGGGACTTGGCAAGGTTGGAGGAATGGTCAAATGTATGGCAGCTTAGATTCAATGCAAAGAAGTGCAAAGTAGTGCACCTGGGAAACAAAAACCCAGGGGAAGAGTACACAATAGGTGGCGAGATACTGACAACAACAAAAATGGAAAGGGACCTGGGGGTAGACATATCAGATGACCTAAAGGTGGGCCAGCAATGTGAGAAGGCAGTAAGGAGGGCTGGAGGATACTGGGATGGATAGGGAGAGGCATCACTAGTAGAAAACAGGAAGTTGTTGGCCCTCTGTACAGACAGCTGGTAAGACCACATCTGGAGTACTGTGTACAGTTCTGGAGACCCTATCTCTGCAAAGACATAGACAAAATGGAGGCAGTCCAGAGGAGGGCAACCAAAATGATGCAGGGTCTGCATTAGAAGACATATGAAGACAGACTAAAGGAACTAAAGATGCATAGCCTCGAGGAAAGGGGGACATGATAGAAACTTTCTAATATCTCAAGGGAATCAACAAAGTCCAAGAGGGTAGCATCTTTCAGAAAAAGAGATGTGCAAAACAAGGCGGCACAATTTGAAGATGGGGGTGACGGCTCAGAGGTAATGTGAGGAAGTATTTCTTCACAGAGAGGGTTGTGGATACATGGAACAGCCTGCCTGAGGAGGTCGTAGAGTCAAAAACATTGGGGGAATTCAAGAATGCATGGAACAGACATAATGCAATTCTAGTGGGGAGTAGGAGGAAGTAGGCTGTTGGTTAACTAGGATCTGCAGCTTATCTGTTAGGTAGGGAAATGGGCAGACTAGGTGGGCCAAGCGGTCCTTATCTGCTGTCAAATTCTATGTTTCTATGTTTCCATGTTTCCTACCTCCACCTTATTTTACTTGACAATGCCTCCTAGGCATATCTTCTCTTTCCCTCCTTCACTAGCCCTTTTCCATGGCATACATTGTACAATGCCTTTACCCACTCATTTGCTCATTTATGTTTGACAAGGCCTGCTGGCCTCACCACTCCATCGTACAGATATACTGTATTATAGTGATAATGTTTTATCTCCTATGTTCAGATCACTAGCTGTTGTAGCTATCAGTTGTCTTTCGCCATTTTGCCGTATTTATTGTTACCTGTTTCTTTATTATTTGTTCATTATCTGTATGCGTATTATGATGTGGAACCTGTGTAAAAGAGCCCCTGACTCAAAGGTATTAATCTGAAATGTAAATAAATAAATAAATTGTGGCCTGTGCAGTGCAAGCACAATGGCGGTGTGAGACATGCATGTGTGCTGGGGTGTGCACTCATGGCAGAGTGTGGCACAGGACTACAGTGGACTGGCTGTGGCCAGGCCAATGCCCCCCCAACCCTGCCACAGACACTGCCACCCTACTGTGGACCACCTGACTACTGTAGCTGGATGGTGCAGGGTCCCACAGTGATTGGCTGGGTAGCACTGCACATGACATGGAGGACCTGTGGGCATGCATAGCCACATTCAGACTGTGTTGTTAGGCCACCCCATCCTGGGTCCTGTGGCATGCCACCAGTCATGCACAACAGCACACAAGGCAGCATGTGGGCCAACAATATGGCTGTGCACTGCCATCAGCCCTGCACGGCATACTCTGGACATGGTTCAGGCCCTTGTGTGGCATACCAGGTACACCTGTTGCTGGCACATGCCACCCCCCACAGGGGGTGACACATGCATACTCACAGTGCTGTGATGGGCTGGCCCTAGTATGGAACCCAAGGGACACCCTCCATGGATGCTCAGCTCATAAAGGCCACAATCAGCTCCTCACTGGGTATAAGGGTAGGTGCAGTGGAGGGGCCATCACTAGTCTGCCTCAGGGAGGCCTATATGGCTGCCAGTTTTTCCTTGGTCCTCTGCTTGTCACTGATCATCTGCTTCATGCACTCCTGGAGAGTGCAGTTGTACCTCCCATGGGGATTGACATACACAGCCACCTCCTCCCAGCCTTTCGACATCTCCTGCTGGGTGCCTGTCTTACCCATGAGCAGCATCTCCCTTTGAAAGTAAGCCTCCACCAGGGCACACTGCTCATCATGCATGAAACTAGGCCTCCGCCTCTTCTGCTGCTGTTCCTCAGAATCAGACATCCTGTTGCCTGTGGACAGGAATGGGACAAGCATGAGCACAAGTCCAGCATAATCTGGAGCTGAACAAAGTCCCTCATAATGTAGGGCAAAAGAGGCTGTAGCAAGGGGAACGAAAACAAACCTACCTTCCAGGCTACAGTTCCCGTCAGTTACCTGTGGTGTGAGGTGTCACTTTAATGGCCCATCTCATACAAATGAGGTGTGGGCCAGCCTGTAATGAGATGCTAATCAGTTAGCTTAGGCCTGGATTGGGTAAGGAGGTGATTAACATATCCTGGCTGAATATTGCAAATATGCTCCAGGCCATTCCCATTTTGGGCAGTGCATCTGAAATGTGCCACACATCTCCACATGGCGTGCACCATGTGGTTGGCTACAAGTGTGGCATTGTCTGCACTCAACAAGTTGGCTCTTGTATGTGGATGTGCGGGCGGGGTCACTGGGCCATGACCCCAATCTCCAGCCTGGACTTTCGCTACTGCGCATGCGTGGTGCTGTGCAATTGGTGTCAATGGCGCATCCCTATTGTGCATGCATGAGTTGTGCAACAGAGTGCATAGCAAGTCTATCATACAACACGTTGTGCAGACTGCCAAAGGCAGCACTTGAACACTTCAATTGCCTGATAAATGTTAGGATGGCACGTGCAACCGAGGGCAGGCCCAGGGCACTGAACTGGAGTGAGGTGGAGGTGGCCAATCAGGTAGCACTTATTGCCCCCCCCCGGAGGGGCATTTGTTTGGTGGGGAGGAGCTGCAGGAGGCATGGGCCCAGGTGTGGTCCTGTGTAGCAGCCCAGCTGGAGCACCGGACTGGCATACCCAGAACAGGGGAGCAGTGGTGTCACCGTTATGGAGACCTGAAGTGACGAAATTCAGAGCCGCTCTGGAGGCTGTGTGAGCAGGCCCTCATGGGGGCGGTGCCACACCCAGGTACATATGTGCAGTGTGCATGCTTTCTTCACCTGCTCTTGGGTTTTTTGGATGTGCAGCAGGTGTGTGTTTCCCCTACCTATATGTTCACCATGGCCCTGGTTGCAGGGCTTGGTTATTGCTGCCATGCATGCCATGGGTTCTCCTGTGTGGTCTGGTGGTCCACTGTGCTGTTGCCATGGCAGTGTGCCACCACATTGTCTGTTGTACCTCTGCTGGGCACACATCACGCTGCGACATGTTGCATCGTGTCACTGTTTGGGTGGGGGGGATATGTTCCGGCATGCTGCCTGTGGTGCTGTTCCTTTGTGTTCCCCTTGCAGGTCAGAAAAAGCATCTGCAGACCAGGGCAGGGGGCTGAGAGGAGGTCTGAAGCCACTGGAGGGGGCACACCAGCGCGTGCCCAATGCCGTTTGGCAGGTAGGTGCACTGCATGCGTTGCCTCTGTGTGTACATGTTTTATAGGGGGGGGCATTGCCCACAGCATGCCACTGCCTGCTTGATGTGCCTGTCCATGTGGTGGCCATCACACACACATGGATCATTGTGTCAGCAGCATGTGATAGTCCCGCTGTGCCCATGGCACCTGTGTGTTTGACCCCAGTTGCCATGTCTGGTCTTGGTTGGGGATGCCCACCGGTTCTCACATGGGTTCACCTCAGGGCATGCAAGATTGGTGCACATGGGTGGCAGGTGCCCACGCTATGGGGGACATGGCCACATGTTCCTTGGCGATATCCTCTACCTGTTCACTGTGCCACTTCCCATTCACTGTGTGGCTCTGTTTGCCAGCATGTTACCAGTGTGTGCTATGCATGGTGGGTTGACGGCCCTCTACATGGGGCCAGCCAGCATCAGGCATGCATGTCCAGCCCATGGGGGGGGCTGTGCCTGTATGGGCTGTGGCACTGAGTACATGTTCTCTGTTTCCCCACCATAGGTCGTCAGGATGCCAGAGGAGCATAGCAGAGAAGGGGACATGTGGTGGCAGGTGGCCAGCTGGCTTCCTCACAAGATGTCCTCATTGTCATTTTCAGGTACCAGGGGACTGTATTGAGGGTGGCCCAAGAGATTCTGGCCAAGTGCGGAGGGGCAGCCAACAGTGACAGGGCTAGGAGGACCATCGCCAGGGGCACTAGGCCTCTGACATTGTGGACTTTCCATTTTGTACATAGCCCCATTTAGACCTTTCCCAGACCCACATTCCTCTTTGTAAATAGTTCTACCCCTGCATTCTCTGTTCCCCTTCCACCGTCCTACACACCCATGTTACTGTACATAGTTTTAATGGCCTCCATTTTTATTGCTGTAGTTTTCTTGTTCTTCATGTTAGTTGTACTGTTTTGTATATTGTTGTAAGTTATTAAATATTGTGCTGCTAACAGCCTGTGTCTGCAGTCATCACTGGACTGTTGTTACATTCATCTGTTGTGTTGCATAATTGGCACACTGCTCCTTGCTTACCGATGCTCATTTGTGTCTGTGCTTTGGCACACCCACATTCCCTGTCCGCCTTGTTTTACCTCCACTATGTTTGTCATGCTGTCCCCTGGGCCACCTCTGGAGTGTCCATCAGTGCTGCTCACATTGTCACTTGCACATACCCTCTGTTCTGGTGCTGTGCACTCCTCTGCTGTTTTTCTGGTCCCCCTGCTGCTGTGCTGTGCTGTCTGCAGTCCTGTGTACCTGTGGGCATGTACCACCAGTGCAGCCTACAGACAACAGCCTGTGTGACATTCTGCCTCTAGACCACTGTGCCTGTGCTGTGGCTACCATGGCCATCCTGCTTTGTTCCTCTGCACTGTTGTCACTGTGCATGGCTGGACCATACTGTCCATTGGGCCTCCGGTGTTGGGGTGCTCCATCCCTGTCCTCCTGTGTGCCATGCCCATTGTGCCTCTTTGTCCCCCTGGGTTGGTGGTGTATGTGTGGTGACTCGTACTGTTCCCATGGGGGCTGGATCTGTGTCCATTGTTCACTTTGGTAGTGCCTGCCTCCACCCCTTTTGCCTTGGAATGCTTCCCTCCCTGTTTTGACTGTTCTACAGCACTCATTTCCGATTTCACATCCTTCCCTTTTACTCCATGGTCCCATGTCAGGTTGCTCCTTTTCCTATATTCAGTCCTGCCCAGATGCTCCAGTGCATTTCCAGGAGTGCAGCACATTTCAGGATGTGCCATGGCGAATCTTTGGTATATTCAGCCCGAGATGTGCTAGCACCTCTCACTGCGCAACTTCTGAATATTGCAATATTTTTGCAATGGCGCATCTCAGAAGTGCAGAGCAAGCACTTGTGCCCGTTCCAGGTGGACTTTTGAAAATGGGGGCTACTGTGTACATAAAAGGCCCCCTATACAACCAAATTCTTGTCTTTCTTGATTTAATCTCATTTAAAATAGCATTGCAAAAAATGTCGAGCAGAAAATTTGACCTTACCTTAACTGTAAAATATTCCAGACATCTCCCAGTTCCATTTGCTAGTAAAAGTGTCCAGTTCTACCAGATTCTAGTTTTTTTAATTACTTTGTTTTTCTCAAGAAAAAAACAACTAGCCACTTCGTTTGTGTTAGAAATGGTACTGTAAAACTGACAAAGGGTTTGGATAAATAAAAATATATATATATATATATATATATATATATATACACATATGTATATATATATATATATATATATATTTATATATTATGGTAGCATAGTTAGGGTTGAGTAGCCCTTTTAAGGTTAAAGGGTCAAATTTTGCACCTTAATAACTTTCCCACCATTCAACAGATTTGCCTGAAATTTGGAATGCGTGATCAAGAACCATACATCTTGGGATCTGCCAACTTTTGTAGTGGTCGGATATATGACTGCAGAGTTATTAAGTGAGATCTGTGGCACATTTACGTTTTTTGGAGAATTCTTTGCTCACGCCTACAGGTCGCATGGTTTGCGCGACTGGTCCAAAAACTTCAGGGAACATGTGGCCGGGGTCCCCAATGTGCCTTTTGAAGATGCCATGAAAAAATATTAAATGGTTCAAAAGTTATTCAAAAAACTAGTTCCCATTATAAGTCAATAGGAGAAGTTAACAAAAAGTTTGACAGTGTTGCAAATGTACTTTTTACTGTCGCAAATGGCCCTAGTAGTGTTGCAAATCCACTATTTTGTTTTCAGTTGGTGATCAGAGAAATCCTTGCATTTAAAATTGGGACCATCTAGGGACACAATTATTTTTGTGTTTACCTAGTCGGACCCTCAGGATGCTAGCCATGTCTTTATTTTGGGGTTAAACACCCCAGCAATATGTTATTTTTCAAATTTCTGGAAAAAGTAGTGTCGCAAAGTAGTGTCACACTCACGACACTTTCGTGCTTTCATTTGCGAAAGTGTCGTCATTTGCGACATTATTTTGCGACATTATGCTCAAAATAACAGGAATTCTTTGCCACCCTGCTGCAAAAGAATGGTTTAGTCTACTGGGCTGAAATTTAGAGGGAAGACAGCTAACATGCCACAGATGTGCCTTTGTGTGGTTTGGTGAAAAAATATTGGAGGGCTGAAAAGTTATGCCACTCCAAATTTGGCACTTTTTCCCATAGGATAACATTACGGTGTCCGATATGTGAATGGGATCCATTCACATATCTGAATGTGTAGTACGGTATGGGCTGCATGCCCATTGGCTGACACTGTGGACCAATGGGTGTACAGCCCTACCGACGGTGTCAGTCGGTGGGCGGCGGGGTGGCAGGCTGGTGGGGTGCTGCTGCCCGCCACTGACGGGGGGGAGCGGGGTGGTGGGGATCAGTGGGCATGTGGGAGGGGTCCACTGGACCACCAGAGATGATGGGTTTCTTCTAATCCTACTTCAGCCCGTGATCGGGCAGACAGGTCCACTGGACCACCAGGGATGATGGGTTTCTTCTAATCCTACTTCAGCCCGTGATCGGGCAGACAGGTCCACTGGACCACCAGGGATTATAGGGATTTTATTTTCTTCTATTGAAGCCTGTGATCGGGCGGGCAGCAGTCCACTGGACCACCATGGATATTGAGAATTTTATTCATTTACTTAGCCCGCGATCGGGCAGGCAGGTCCACTGGACCACCAGGGATACTGAGAAGTTTATTTATTTACTTAGCCCATGATCGGGCAGGCAGATCTACTGGACCACCAGGGATATTGAGAAGTTTATTTATTTACTTAGCCCGCCATCAGGCGGGCAGGTCCACTGGACCACCAGGGATGATAGGGATTTTATTTTCTTCTACTGAAGCCCGCGATCGGGTGGGCAGCGGTCCTCTGGACTACCAGGGATATTGAGAATTTTATTTATTTACTTAGCCTGCGATCAGGCGGGCAGGTCCACTGGACCACCAGGGATATTGAGAAGTTTATTTATTTACTTAGCCCGTGATCGGGTGGGCAGCGGTCCACTGGACCACCGGACCACCAGGGATTTATGATTTTCCTTTTTTTACTGCAGCCCGCGATCGGGCTGTGGAGCACATTGCCGCGCTGCAGGGGGCGTCGGTCAACGGGGATCGGCGTACCTGCATGCAAATGGGGCCATAATTACATGCAAATGGCCGCATGTGCGCCTTGCATACATTATGGCCCCATTTGCATGTCAACTTTTGAATACCATGGTTGCTGCGCCTTGCGCAATGGAACTTGCACTAGCGCATCCCCATGCTTCACTCTAGCCACTGGCACTGGTGCAGTGCCACTGCGCCATGCACACTGTGGGTGGCCAGGGTGAGATATTCAACGCTGCTGAGCCATGGCGCAGCTCCGTTGATTATCGCCCAGTCCACACCGCTGCGCAGCCAATTTGAGCTGCGCCATAGCCTGGTGCAGTTTGAATATCTGGGCCCCTGGGTAAAAGCATCCCAAAAGCTCTCCACAGCCATATCAGCTCTGACCAGTTTGTTTAATTTGGCTCTTATACTGACAACTGATATTGTCTTGTATAAAATCCTGTTACAGCACTGAAGGACTTAATGTTTACGTAATATACTAACTGGTTGAGTGTATAGGTGGGAAAATGTCTCCAGATAGGTTGTATACTGTATAAATATGTGAAACAGTTGATCACACTAGGTAAACTTTACTTTACACTCTCCTAATGCCATATATAGAAAATTTCTGTTATATATTTTTTGCTTGTTTTCAACATACAAATTCACATTTTAGTATGTACTTAAGTGAATATTGAATCCAAAGTTCTTGCTTTTCATTAGACTGTATTCACAAACACACTGAGACATTAAGAATTTATGTTAGTGGGGCTTTCTGCTTGAAGGGTTCTTATCTTGTTCTGGTGACATTTGACCTTGAAAGGCTCCTCATCTACCAACAAACTGGTCAGATGTGATTCCTCTGATTTAAACTGCAGTTCTGGTTTAAATGAGTATTTTAAACCAATAAGAATTCATTCTGTTTTTTTATGTGTGATCTGGGTGTCAATAGTATGTAATTTTCTAAATAACTGTCATAAGCTTCCAAAGAAGGACTTGGTTGATTTGAAAGCTTAGGCACTTTATTCTTTTTGTAACATCGTTGTTGGTCCAATAAGAGGTATTAAACCATTTGCTTCTGGATCAGTTTTAAATCCTGTAATGTCTGTAAGGCAATCAATAAACTACTACTACTACCACTACTGTGAGTGTGGAGAGATGGCGACTCTGTGGAGCCTAAAGATAAGCCCCAATTTGGGAGGGGGGGTTACATGACGGAGTAACCGAGGAAAAAAAAAGATGGTGGCCACGCTGGGCTGACCATCATGCTGGGAGAGATGCTGAGAGAGAAAAGTAGCTCTTTAGCTATTTACTGTGCTTTATTGTGTTTTTGTCATGTCATTTTGCATTTTGCGTTTATTGTTTTTATGCATTTTGCTAGCAAGGGATTGTTATATAGTAAGGTTATAGCATCTGCTTCACCTGAATCACCTGAATCAAACTTGTAGCCTGGACTGAGTAAAGCCTGGTCAGTAAGTGTATCATGTATATAATCATGTTGAAAATCTGCAAAAACTTTTCATTACCTCGATAGTAGCTGCTGAACTCAATCATTTATTTTATTATGGCTGAGCTTCTGTTGAAACTGTTCTATTACCTTCTGAAGGCTTAAATGTACCAGCTGGAGTGTCCAGGGGTCCAGAGGTTACAACACTGTTCTTGGTAGAACTGAAAATGGAGGCTGGAGGAGTGGAGGAGTTTTACTGGCATGGAACACCGCTGTGACCTGGAACCACTGGAGGAAATGTTCTGAGATTGGCATCTGGGGGTCAATCTTTGGGTGTGAGTGTGGCCCAGGGGTGTCCTGCAGAGCATCAACCAGAGGGTGGTAGCTAGCATGAGGGAGATTCTGTGGGGCAGCTACTGGAGGGTGGTAACTGGCCTGGTAGAGTCCCGGAGATACTTAGTGGCTCGGGGAGGGTCCTTCTGGGCTCTGATCTAGTGGGGACTGTGGTGTCCTGAAGATTGCCTCTGAGAGATCTGAGGAGGAGTGGGGGCAGCTTGCACTGTGCCTGATCTGTGACCTGGACAGTTCCTGTGGGGTGGCTGCTGGAGGGTGGCTGTTACCATGGGAATAGTTGGGGTGGCGTATTGGTGCTCAGTGGGGGGGCTGCCTCTAAAGAAGAAGCTTCTCTGGTCTATTGAGCTGATCCTGAGGATTGAGTGGATGACATCATTGAACTGTGTTGCCTCTGGAGGAGAACAGTTCTGCTGTATTCTAGCTGGTTGGTGACTTTTTCTGTAATAACTGGGCAAATTCTGGTTGAGTGACTATTTAAATCTGAAGATAAGGGTCAGGCTCAGGAGGGTGAGAGCCTTTATGGGCCTGAACCTGTCCAGGCTGAAGAGGTGAGAGCTCTGGCAGTATTTTTGGACATTACTTACAAGTTATGAACTTCTGGAAGGAATTCAGGGAGTAGCCTGATACACACACACCCTACAGAAGGAAGCTGGTTCCAACAGGGGTAAGGTAGCGGATGTGACGAATCACTACTCTACCCCTAGTCAGGCACCACAAGAAGGAGGAAATGTGGAAGCTAGCACTCTCGACCAGGGTTCTGTTCCCAGGAGAGGAGATTTTGTTTTCACTCTGTTTGCCTCTGTAACTTTTTTAACCTACTCTGAGGTCTGCCCCCCCTTGGAGTTGTTTATTTTAGTTACGGGGTGTACGGGAGGTGTGGGGAGGCAAGCATTGCATTAAGACCCTGTCAGTCTTCCGACAGTCGGTCTCCTGAACTTGGGCTTATGGAGTTCGGGAGACTGACTTTTGGGATTGTGTAGTAAATCCCTTTAAACTATTACTGGACTGATATCATTTCCTTTGCTGGGTGTGGTTCTATGAAGTTTAGTATAATTTGGGAGTATGTTAGCGTGATTGGGGATTGTGTGAGTGAGTGTGTGGCTATGTGATTTATTTTAGTAATTAATTTATTGGTTTGTGGAGGGTGGTTTAAGGGTGTGGGGAATATTTTGGGATAATTATTTTTTTTTTTTTTTTCAGGTTTTAGTGTAATATGTGTCTGGGATGGGAACCCTTAAGATGTAGCTACTCGTCGGCCTCCCTTCAGGACTTCCATCCCATTGAGCTTCCAGCAATTCCTGTGAATGTTTATAGGAGGTGTAGGGCATTAGGGGATAGCTCGGGGGGGGGGTCCAGAGGAAGGTATGGCCGAGTGGCTGCTGGAGTGTCTAAGATTCAAGTGGTGAGGCCAAGGAGATGCCCTGGGGCAAAAGGGGAACTGGAAAGGAGTCCACCCTGTTTAGTTTCCATATGTAAGGGCTCCACCATAGGTGGTGGGCAGATGGCTGATCCAGCAGTCTCCTCTCATCCTACTCGGGTTGTGTTATGCAATGCCAGGTCAATGAGGAACAAGACTGCTATACCGGGGGACTTGATATCCTTGGTACACCTGGCTTGCATCACAGAGACCTGGCAGTATGAGAATGCAGCTCCCATTTTAGAGGTGGCAGTGCCGGCTGGGTACTCCATGATACACACCCCGAGGAAGGATCGCAGGAGCGCGGGGTGGGGGGTGGCCATTTGTTTTAAATCTAGCCTGAACCTCACAGTGCTACCTGTTGGTCCCATGGGATCTTTTGAGTGTGTTGCTGAATGAGGGGGTCATATTTTCCCCCCTGGAAGAGATGGGGATTTTTTGTGGGAGATCGATGAGCTTGTCACCGGCCTTGTGTTGGAGTCCCCCAGATGGTTGATCCTGGGGGAATTTAATGCCTGGTTTGACGATGGGCTCTTGGGATTTGGAAGTGATCTCCTTAGGAGTATAGAGGCTCTGGGCCTGTCACAGAATGTTATGACAGCGACCCACCCGTGCAACCACACACTGGACCTCATGTTTTCTTTGAGTTTTGATGTTACTGACCTCAGAGTTGATTCAGTAGCTTGGTTGGATCACAGCACCATGGGATTCATGTTTAGGGCTCCCCCCAGATGGTCCTGCCACTGTGGAGATGGCCTGGTACCACCCTTTAAGAGGGGTGTTCTCAGTAGGACTACAGGCGGCACTGGATCTATCGAGTGTGGGGGTTACATGTGCAATTGGGATGGAGGAGGCAGTGGCAGCCTATAATTAGGCTGTCACTGCCGCCTTTGATTCACTCGTACCCATTCATGTTTGGCCCCTGTCTACTCACCAGAGATCTCCCTGGTATAACGAGGAACTCAGGGGGTTAAAGATTAGGGTCCAGAGGTTGGAGAGATGTTGGAGGAGATCTGGTCTGATGAAGGACAAATTGGCCCTGAAGTCACACTATGCTGACTATCAGGGGGCAATCTCCTGGAAGAAGGCATATTTTTTATCTAGGGAGATTGCTGCAGCAAGGAGCAGACCAGCTCAGCTCTTCCACATGGTAGATGGGCTTTAACATCCTGCCTCTTTCAATGTCAGTGGGGCAGGTTCAAGCACTAGGTGTGAAGAGCTTGATCTGTTCTTTGCTGACAAAGGGTGGGATATTCAGAAGGGTTGCGCCATGCGCAACCCACTGATCATGTGATATTCAAGGGAAGATGCATGGCACAAATCCCGATACACCAGGGTGCATTAGCAATGTGCATGCAGCGCATAGGGCGGGCGTGTTTATCGCATACCCCTGCACATCCCAATATTCAGCCCGGATGTGCAGAGCCCATGCAGGCACAACCTCTACATGCGCCGTATACTGTTATTCCAAAATAAAGTAGCAACAGCTGGCCACCCACAGGTGAGCTGCCATTGCAGGGCGCAACATGGCAGCTGCCAGCTGGGGTGGCCACCGAGCTCCGTGGCACCTCCTTCGGTAGTGTTTCAGCCCAACAGCGACATATGTATTATAATTTAATCGCCCTATATCCCTGGTGGTCCAGTGGACTGCTTTCGCAGTCGATCATGGGCAGAAGTCTAAAGGAACAATAAATCCATCACAGGTGGTCCTGCGGTATCTCCTCCCCACCACCCTCACTGGCCCGCCACCCGCCCCCAGTCAGCGGCGGGCGGTAGAAACTCATTTCAAGAAGCCAGTTGTGCCTGGCCAATTGATTGCATATAGTACAGTTGTAGCTTTCCGATTGGTCCGGCCAGCATGGGCCATCGGGTGCAGACTGTCTTGCATTATAACAGTCCAGATATGTGAATGAATCCATTCACATATCTTGATTGTGTAGCACATTAGAATCTGTATGCCCATTGGCTCACGCTAGGACCAATGGGCGATAGCTGTACTGTACCCAGTCAGTCGGGCGGAAGCTGGGCGGCTTGGGGTGGGGAGCTGCCGCTGCTGCTGACCCGGGGAGGGGTGGCAGGGGCTCAGTGGGAGGGTGGGAGGGGTTACCGCTGGACTACCAGGGATGGGATTTATTCTTCCTTTAGACTTCTGCCTTCGATCGGGCTGCCAGTGGTCCACTGGACCACCAGGGATATAGGACGATTTAAATATAATACACATGCCTGCGATCGAGCTGCCAGCGGTCCACTGGACCACCAGGGATATAGGACGTTTTAAATTCTGTACATATGCCCACGATCAGGCAGTGGAGCACTTTGCTGCCTGTGCAGGGTGCGTTGGACCCCGATGGCTGCAGCCTGGCAGGGCGCCAGGCGCAAGTTGCTGAGGATGTAGCCACTGCATGCAATGGGGCCATAATGATAGCGCAAATGGCCCCATTTGCACCTTGCATGCATTATGGCCCCATTTGCATATGCACCTTTGAATATCGTGGTTAATGTGCCTAGCGCAACAGCACTTGTGCCGGCGCATCTCCCTGCCCCTCTCTGGTCACTTGTGCTGGTGCAGTGCCACTGCACCATGCACAATGCCGTTGGTCACAGAGCGATATTCAACGGTGCTGAGCCATGGCCCAGCACCGTTGAATATCACCATCTTAGTGCCCTGGCACATCTCAGTTGCACTGCGCCCAGGCTTGCGCCACAGCCTGGCGCAGTCTGAATTTCCCACTCAAAGTGTCCTCTATCAGGACTGAGATCTCTTCCAGCATCATTTGAAGGGGGTTCTAGGTCCAGACTGAGCCATGTCAAAACACTTCTGTCTGGGATGAGTTTGAGCTAGTTGAGGTGGAGGAGGTGGTGGAAATAGTCTTGAGGCGATGACCAACACAGTGTGATCTGGACCCAGGTACGACCTGCCTTTTGGTTGGATGTTTGGACCTGATTAGACCTGTGGTTGCTGAGATTATCCAGAGCTGCTTGAGGAGTGGAGTCTTTCCACTGGCTTTGAATAAGACCTTTGTAAGACCCGTTTTGAAGAAGCCCTCATTGGCTCTGCAGTGCCTCGGCAACGACAGGCCAGTCTCAAACCTCCCATTGTTAGGGAAGGTTATAGAAAAAGTGGTGGCCATCCAGCTCGAAGAACATCTTGCCCCCTCCTCCTCCTCCTCCTCCCCCTCCTCCACCTATGAGTCTTTTCAGTCTGGTTATGAGCTGGTCCTAGTACACACACTGCCCTGGTGAGGGTGCTTAATGATCTCCAGATGGTGCGGGACAGGAGTGAGCGTACCATCTTAGTCCTCCTGGACCTCTCAGCAGCATTTGACACTGTGGATCATGATGAGCTACTTGACCACCTGTGGTTCTGGTGTGACCTGTCTGGTAATGTCATCAACTGGTTCAAGACATACTTGACAGGTGGAGAGCAGAGGGTGACGATGGGATTGGCATCATCTAACCCAAAGCCTCTGCTCTGTGGGATTCTGCAAAGTTCCATCTTGTCGCCCTTGCTGTTCATGGTGTATATGCTGCCATTGGGAGACATTATCAGGCAGTATGGACTAGGTTTTCACTGTTATGCAGATGATACCCAGCTGTACCTGTCCTGTGCAACCGAAACCCAGATGGCGGTCTATGTATTTAACAACTGCCTAGAGGAAATTCAGACTTGTATGTCTCAAAACTGGCTTAGACTTAACCAAGACAAGAATGAGGTACTAGTGGTGGATACGGGTCATCGTCATGGGGGGGTAGGGGGATCCCCTAGCATAGTGCTGAGAAGTGCTCCCCTTGTGCCATCCAAATGGGTGAAGGATCTGGGCATCATCCTTGGCGGTGGCCTAACACTTAATGCTCAGGTATCAGGCATGGTTGAAAGTGGATTTACCATCTTAGGAACATTGCCTGGACCTGTGCCCTGATCCCGCCTGAGGACCTGACTACACTGGTGCATGCTTTCATTACATCCAGGTTGGACTACAGTAATGCCCTGTGCCTGGGGTTATCTGGAGGCAACCTCTGCTGGCTGCAGCTGGTGCAGAACATGGTAGCAAGACTGTTGTCAGGAGTGAAAAGGAGTGATCATATCATCCCAGTCCTCCGCGGACTACACTGGCTGCCAGTTAGTTGGAGGACTGTCTTCAAGGTGGGGCTCTTGACCTGCAAAACCCTGCATGGAAGGGGACCAGTCTATCTGCAAGATCTCCTTGTCCCCTACCACCCACCCTTGGTGCTCTGTTCCGCCAAGGGTTGCCTCCTAGGAGTTCCCAGGGCTAGGTTGCAGCACTCAGGAGATCATGCGTTTTTGGTAGCCGCACCTACCCTGTTGAACCTTGCCATCTTAGAGAGGCTCCCTCAGTAGAAGCCTTTAAAAGGGATCTCAAAACCTATCTGTTCCAGCAGGCTTTTAATATATAAATTTATTTTGCTGATGTTTTAATTGGGATAGATACGTCATTTTAATTTTGCTGACTCCCAGTTAATATAGTATCATAAATTATTGTTTTAATACGTGTATTGTGTTTCAAATGTACAGCACTCTGAGTCTCTGGGAAGGGGTGCTTTATAAATAAAGTATCTATCTATCTATCTATCGATCTATCTATCTATCGATCTATCTATCTATCTATCTATCTATCTATCTATCTATCTATCTATCTATCTATCTAGCTATCTACCTCTCTGTCTGTCTGTCTGTCTATCTATCTATCTATCTATATCTATCTATCTATCTATCTATCTATCTATCTATCTATCTATCTATGTTAATATCTGAATCCAGTGTCCATAGTGAGGTAGGTTTATGTCCTGTTTTCTGCAAGACAGAAACTAACTTCAGAATGGTGTCGGGATCCAGATTATTTTAATCAGGTTATTTTTTTAGCCACATTATTATGTGGAATATATTTTGTCATTGTGCATTTTTTTACCTCTCTTTTTGAACATTGATAAACTTTTTTCAGGCCTGATGGATATTTGTTTACCTGGATAGGCATATCTTCTTGTTTGAATGGCCCTCTAACAAGCCACTTATTTGTATTTTTGATAAAGATTTTTCTCCCCTTCTGTCTGCAAGTCATTCCACTTCTGATCTCAGCAGCTACCGTGCCCCACCTTACACTAATGTGAGAACCAGGGGTAACAGAAATCATTCAGATGGCAGCTAGGAGTACTCCCCCTTATGTTCCCTGCCTCCCACCATGTGGGGTGGTGTGCAGAGGGACACAAAACTACTGGAGGGGGTCCAGCACAGGGTGACAAAGATGATCCTAGGGCTGGGGGACAAAGCATATGAGGAAAGACTAGGGGAGCTCAACATGTATTCCTTGGAAGATAAAAGGGACAGAGGGGATATGGCTGAGACCTTCAAATACTTAAAGGGCATGAATAGGGTTAGTACTGAGGGCATGTTTAGAGTAAAGGGGGAGAGGGACATAGTCTGAAACTGGAGGGTGGAAGATTCAGGAGGGAAACGAGGAAGCACTACTTCAGGGAAAGGATGATAGTGAGGTGAAACGCACTGCCAGAGCAGGTGATATCACTGAAATCTGTGGGCAGTTTTAAGAGGGGTTGGGACAGAGTCAACAGTAAGGTCAAAACTGGGGAAGCTGGGGAGGGGGAGTTGTCAGAAGGAGGTGATAAATCATATGGATGGGCAAAGGGGGGGCAACTGCAGAAGATTAGGCTGGGAGCTGCACCCTTAAGCAGACTCGATAGACCATATGGCCTATATCTGCTGGGATTTCCATATGTTTGTATGTACAGTATGTTTGTATTTGCTGCCTCATGATGGTGCAGCACCCTTGTCACTACACAGTGAACCTTCCAGAGTCCTACTGTGGGGGGGGGGATGCTGCAGTAAAATTTGATGCCTCCCTCCTGGTAGAGGATGAGCTGTGTCAGTGGCACTCCCCGACCATGGCCATCCTGTTGCCAGTGTCTTGCATTTACTCCCAAAGCCAAGTTGCCGTTATGGCAGCATGACCCACTGCCACAAGCCATCTAGCTTGTCTTCTTGAGAGACATCTGGAAATGTTGACAGCTGGGAGTAGCCTAGGAGTCCTGCTTGAGCAGTTAATGTCTGGAGAAAAATATCTATGAATTGTTATGTTAGTAAAAAGACAATTAGGTCTCAGTTGGAGTTGCCTTGACATGGTGCTGAGTTTGATCATTTTATTCAGTTTGTAAGGGCACTATATTAAGGACTATAAAAGAACATGTTTTCCTGGGGGTAACACCAACATGGTGAACAGCTAGATTTATTCTGGTACAGATCAACCACCAACAGCAAATTCTACAGAAAGTATAAAATCACAAAGTATGTGTTTAGATGCCAAGCAACAGCCTGCAGTACCTATTGCCATTATAAGTACTGTCTAGTGCAGCTTGTCAGATTGGTGGTGTTGCCTTTTGCACGTATAATGTGGCTGTGCAGCAGGGTATGACAGGCAGATGGATTGATCTGTCATTCTGTAGTGATAATCAGGGATATGATACAGAGTCTGAGCTATCCTATTGAATGGGCCTGATAGTCCAAGGACTTACCAGGTTACCAAATAAAAACAAAGTAAGGATGAATGCAATCCCCCATCATCAGCTGTTCCACCTATAGGCCCTTCCTTTTTCCCATCCTGATGTGGCAGTCTCTGGTGTCTTACAGCTCCCCCTCCCTCTTCTCTGTCCTGTTAAGCAGTCCCTGGTGTCTAGTGGTTCCCCTCTCCTTGCCATAGTTAACCAAAACAACACATCCCCCGAGGAAGAATTTGGGCAGAGTTCAAAGTGCCAGGGTAGTTGTTTGTTCAGTCTGTATGTTTTGACACTATAAACTCCTCACTTGTAGCATGTACGGAGTCTATTTTCTGAGCACCTCATCTACTTGGTGAATTAGTTCCTGTCTGGTTATACAGTTCCTGGCATCTCGTAGATCCTCCTTCTTATCTCTGATCCTATCAAGAAGTCCCTTGTGTCTAAGGACTCAGCCCCCTTCCCTGGTAAAGCAGTTCCTGGCACCTACTGATTCTTTAGTCCAGCTCCCTCTCCCTGTTCCCCTGTTAAGCTGTCCCTGACATCTCCACCACCACCATCAGGGTTGCAATTAGCTAAAATAAAGATTTCCAAGTAAATCGGACTGTGACGGGCACAAAACTTCCTCACATCAACTTGGCTGGCCCATGTCTGAATGCAAACTTAAGAACCATTTAAACAGACTCACTTGTATGTATTTCAGTGACACTCACCACATTCAGATGGTGGTCAGCCAAGGTGGTGTGAGGAAAGATTTTACTGGTCATCATCTGAATTATACGGTATTTTCTTTTTTTAAGATGGTGTCCTTATTTGTGATTATTTGTCCCTGATTTGTTTACAAGGACACAGCAATTACTTGGCATTGTTTGGTACCATTGGTACTTTGATTTTTAAGCTAGGGGCAATTTGAGGCCTTGGGTGAGGGGTGTGACTGTTCCCCTTTAAATAACTGGAACAATGATTCATCAGGTGATTTTGAGTTTTGCTTTTGTGGATAAGTGTGATTATTTCTCTTATGACAACTGTCATTGGCCCCTTTTAGCACACCCTTCTCATAGACACCACATGGCATGAGACATTACTTAATTTAGTAGTTGTTGCCACCAATCTTGCAATGTTCCCCTTTACAAATGTGTACCAGTGTCTCTTGTTTTCTTTATTAAGGTAAGCCATCTCTTATTTAACTGGAAGTATAGTCCTGTCAAAGTTAACTTTGTCCATATGGTTTGATTACAAACAAATACCACTTCTTTAAAGGGGAACAGTCATGGCACTCGTTCTAACAAATGTGGACCTAGAGATCCCGACTAAGCATTTCACACAGTCATTATGTTTGCTTGTGCACATGCTCAAGAAACATTTTGTCACAGCTTAGGAGAGAAGCAGGGTTTTGGAGGTGTGGCACTGTGTGGGCCAATGGCCCCAGTGCCTTTTGAGGCTTGACCCGCTTTCCTCAATGCGGTGGCATGCTGCTGCTGACACTAGTTCAGCCAGCCTGCCACCTCCTTGAAATGAATCCGCTGCTGCAATGAGGGAGCGACTCGTCATTGCAGGGCGGTACCTTTTAGTTCTGACCCAGTTAATTTGCCGATGGGGGAGCCCATTCCCCATTGGCATACTGTAACCCCTTCCCCCATTTGTTGTGTGCCGAGGGGGTGCCCAATCTCCCTCAACATCATGCACCCCCAATAGTCTTTGTTTGCCGACAGGGGCCCAATCCCCATCAGCTTCATTCCCCTTCCCAGTTCAATTTGCCAATGGGGCCCACTCCCCATCAGCATATCCCCAATTTTGTTGTGTGCTGATGGGGTGTCCAATCCCAGCTCCTGCCCTCGGTATGTGCCGATGGGGTGTCCAATCCTGTCGGCTACAGCCCCCTAAAAACACTCAGGTGGCATGCTGGAAGCCCACCCCAGCGTGTCAAATGTCCCTGTTAAAAAAAGTCCGACGATTTAAAAAAACTTGTAAAGCAGAAAACGGTCCCTCATTGAGTTTGGTGGCCCATCCCCCAACCCACGCCCACCATCTGTGCACCCTGCCTCCCCCACGCCCCCCTCACCCCATACTTACCTCCAGAGCCCAGCAAGATGATCTTCGGTGGACCAGGAACACGTCTGCACTCTTCAAACCAACCACGAACTGAACAAATGCCGGTAAGCTGTATAATGGCATAAATAGGGTTTTTACAACTTTGGTACATATCGCAGGCAGTTTTGGGAATGTTGGCACCAAATTTTCAACATGGGGTTATCGGGACCCCTCCTCATGAATTCAGCCACTGTCATGGTGTTATTCAGTCCCAAAAGGTGATTTCGCAGTCACTGTGTGGAATCACCTTTCAGGACCAAGTAACAAAATGACAGTGCCAGTGTTCAGGAGGTGGGCTCTCAAAAAGCCTATGTTGCAAATTTGGTGGAAAAAAATCCAAAAAAATCACTTTTTTATGAGCATGCATTGCGCAGTTTCCACGCATGCTTGTACCTTCGCGAATGCATAATATTTTCACTCCAGATTTTCAACATTGGCATTTTTCCACACCTCCTTATGAACAGTACAGCTGTCATTTTTCAAATCCTGACTGAAATGTGTTTTCGCACTCCCGGCACAGAATAGCACGGTAACTGTGGGAAATCAGTGTTTGGGATACATTAATAAAATCACAGTGACACTGTTCATGA
Source organism: Neoceratodus forsteri (assembly GCA_016271365.2). Classification (NCBI taxonomy): domain Eukaryota; kingdom Metazoa; phylum Chordata; order Ceratodontiformes; family Ceratodontidae; genus Neoceratodus; species Neoceratodus forsteri. Next base: position 156,399,670 of record CM057456.1, on the reverse strand, counting down.
GCAGAGGTCCTAATGTGCCTATGTTGAAAATTTGGTGACGAAAGTCCATAAAATGACTGTGTTACGAGCATGCATTGCACCGTTTCCACACATGCTCATAACTTTGCAAATTTGTAATATTTTCACTCCAGATTTTCAACATTGGCATTTTCCATACCTCCTTATGAATAGTATAGCTGTTATTTTTCACATCCTGGCCAAAATGTGTTTTTGTACTTCAAGTGCAGAATAGTGCAGTCGCTGTGGGAAATCAGTGTTCAGGACACATTAAGAAAACCATAGTGACACTGTTCATGACCAGAGGACCTAAAATGCCTATGTTGAAAATTTGGTGACAAAAGTCCATAAAATGACTGTGTTACAAGCATGTGTTGTGCAGTTTCCACGTATGCTTGGAAGTGAGCAAATTTGTAATATTTTCACTCCATATTTTCAACAATGGCATTTTTTCATACCTCCTTATGAACAGTACAGCTGTCATTTTTCATATCCTGCCTGAAATATCAATCAATCAATCAAAATCTTTATTTATTCAGGCGAACATCATTGAGCGTAGCTCATTTACAAGATGGACCTGAGTGGTCATACAAATAAGGGTACAAGTTTTTTTACAAAGACATGAGAATAGCATAACATTAGTACAATCAAATAAATAAGAGATATATACAAAATTTACAGATATACAAGGCACAGTAAAATAACCTAACCTGTAAAAATGAAGAGGATAATAGATATAGCAGGGATAATAATCAAATAATAGGGCTTTTGTAGGCTTTTATATGAAATGTGATAACTGACTGGTTAGAAGAAGGGAAACTAAACATAGTGGATTACAGAAATGAGGGGTGTAGGTTGGATGGGAGACTAGGCCTTATAGAAGCAGTTGCACAACTCTGGAAATAGGGCGGTGTATAATCTTTTGAAGGATGATAAGGGTAAGAAGGTATTCAGATTCATAGATTTTTGGAGTGAGTTCCAGACAAATGCTAGGGAATAGCTGATAGCAGCCCTCCCAAACTGGGTGCAGGTAATGGGAATCTTTAGCATAATGAGCTTATTGATCCTTAAGGTGTATGGCCTAGATGTGATTGGGTGAAACAGTCTTGAGATATAGGAGGGAGTTTGCCTGATAAAGCTTTAAAGATCCAGATTGCAGCATTCCTTTTTCTTCTGTGCTGTAGGGATGTCCAATTGACTGCCATGTAAAGAGAGCAATGATGGGTGCTGGAGGGAAGGTCTGTAATAAATCTGATGGCTGTATGATACAGGGTGTCCAGCTTATTTAAGAGGGAGAGTGAGCAATGGCCGTAGAGAAAGTCAGCATAGTCAATAAGGGATAGGAATGATGCCTGGATTAATCTTTGTTTGGAGTCTCTGGTAAGGTAGTGTTTTATTCTGTAAAATAGGCCAAGCCTTTGTCTCAACTTTTTTAATAGCTCTTCAATGTTGACAGAGTAGTCAAGCTTATTGTCAATCCAGACTCCAAGATATTTGAATTTATCCACAAATTCCAGCTTTTCTCCAAATAAGGTGGATAATTGTGGTGTGATGAATGATGGGGTAGTGGCAGAGCAATTCTTTGTTGCAAAGAACATAGCTTTTGTTTTTTTGGCATTTAGAAGTAATTTTTTTTCCAATAGGTTGTGTTGTAGGATGGAGAATTCTGACTGTAACAGTTCACAGGCTTTTGATGGTGAGGGATTGCTGACATATAATACAGTATCATCAGCAAACAGATGAATGTTAGATTGAGAGAGGTTGGCATCAATGTTATTAATATAAATGGCAAAGAGGATGGGGCCTAGGATAGAGCCTTGCGGTACACCTCTTAGCAGTGGTTTAGAGGTAGATAGGTAATTTTCATTTTTTACCAATTGTAACCTTCCAGAGAGATAGCACCTAAACCAATTGAGTGAGAGTGAATCAAAGCCTACAGAGCTAAGAGAGGAGATTAATGATTCATGATCCACTGTATCAAATGCTTTACTCAAATCCAGGAACACAGCACAGGTACTATTCTTTTTATCCAAGGCAGTCTGCCAATCGTTAGTGACTTTGGCTAGGGCAGAGATGGTGCTATGCATTGATCTAAATCCAGATTGTGCTGGATTTAGGAGGTTGTTGGTGTCCAGATAGGCCCTTAACTGTGAATTTACTAATTTTCAAGCATCTTGGATAGTACTGGTAGGATGGAAATGGGCCTGTAATTGTTAAGGTCCATGGATCACCTGATTTAAGTAGTGGAACTACTTGAGCTGTTTTCCATATGGAGGATGGAACCAGTAGCTAGGGAAAGATTGAAGAGGTGAGTGAGGGGGCAGATAAGGCGTGCAATGCTACTTAAGAAAGTAGGGTACAGGAGTCTGCACCTGCACTCTTAGAAGTATCTAAATTGGATAGGAGGTCTTCTACTTCTTTAAGGATATTGGTTCGAAGGAGAATGTTGAAGCAGCCTTTTGTCCCACAGTGGACTGAAGGTTTAATGATGATCTCAAGAGATTTGCAGGTGAAGAGTCAAATGCTAGGCCAGCTGTGGTGAAATGGTCATTGAAGGTATTTAAGATTTCTTGCTTGTCAATGATTTCTATGTCACTTAGTAGCAGTTTGGAGGGTAAGGCAGGGTAGAATTTTGGCCTTGAATTCCTTTATAGTACCCCAGAATCTGGATGGGTTAGTATAGGATGCATCCAATTCAGCTCTATAGTAGGCAGCTTTGGCATTTCTTATTTGTTTTGTGCATGAGTTTCTTGCTTTTCTGAATTGAAGCCAGTCTCTAGTATCCTTTGTTTTCTTGCCTTTTCCAGAGTTTGTCTCTGGCTAACAAAGCTGATTTAAGGTCAGCAGTGAACCAACGACAAGATTTTACTTTAGTTCTGACACTGGTGATTGGTGCATGTATATTGAGGGCATTAGTGATAATGTCCTTTAAGATCTGAAGAGCTGTCTCAACTGAGGTTGTAAGGTAAAAATCTTGCCAATATGTTGTATTGCACAAATCATGGAGATATCCTGAGATGTTGAAATTCTTTTTTGACCTTTTATGGAGAAATTTTGCAGGATTGGATGGCTTGAGTGTAGATCTTATGCCAGCTATAGGACAATGATCACTTACATCACTGGGTAGCACTCCAGCATGAGAATATAAGTGAGGCTTGTTTACCATCATAATATCCAGGAGTGAGCTGTTGGTAGTATTTTAGGTTACTCCTTGTTGGATCTTTGATTAATTGAGTGAATCCATAGATGTCACAGAAGGTTACTAGGGGTGCAGATGCATTAGATAACCAATTTAAATTCAAATCACCAAGGATGATGGTATCTTCAGGGCCTAGACTGATTATTGATCCTAGGTGGGATAGGAGTTTGAGGTCTGCAGAGGGGGGCCTATAGCAGCCAATCAATTTAAAGGAAGACATGTTAGGAAGGGATATTTTAATTGACAAGCATTCAAATTCCTTTGGTTCGGATGTATTGATGAGGCAGGATGCAGAGATGGTTTCCTTGACGTAGATGGCTACCCCACCACCCCTGGAAGGGCGATCTGATCTGAAGAGCTGGTAATTGGGAAGGTTTATATCACTGTCTTTTGTTGCAGATCTGAGCCAAGTTTCAGAGATAACCAGGAAGTCAGGTAGGGTATGTGCAACCCATGCCTGTATTAAAGAGAACTTTTTTAGGAGGCTGCAGGCATTGAAGTGAAGGAAACTTAGGCCATTTATGGAGGTTAGATCAGATGGGGATAAAAAACTTTCAGTGGGGCCAGGATTGATTTCAATAGTACCAATACTGATCAGAAGGAAGATTAGTTTGAGGAGGGCACCAAATGATAGGATAGGAGTGATCAGAGCATTTCTCCTCTTCTTGGGAACCACTGTGTAATGGGTGAGGGTCCTGTTATATGGGTGTGGAATTTATCACAAAGTAATAATCTGATGGACAGGCATAGTGGGTTAATGTAATGCCAAAATGGATGCAAGGCACTTGAGGAGTGTTGTAAGGAGAGAGAGCCTTTTTGTGGGATACCCAAGGGATTGCAGTGCAAAAATGGCAGAATATAAATAAGGAATTGGTGGGTGTCCACTGGGGATGGCAGGGGTGGGCAGGCCATATTCACTGCCTTAATCACCATGGCATGGGGTATATCATAATTGTCATTTGGGATTGAGAAAGATGAGAGGCTCAGAAGCAAAAGGAAGCAAAGTAACATTGTGGAGGGAAGGTAGGGGTTAAAGTAGAGGAAGAGAAATAACTATGGGCGTGGATTAGAGAAATGGCGGGAAAAGGTGTATAAAAGAATCAACCGGAGTAAAAAATTTTGCGGCTTTGCCTGCACCTTCTGCCTGCTTCTCCCGCCTCCTGTTTCCCTAGTGCTCGGTCGCCCGCCCGCCGGCTGGCGGCTCCTCGGAGCCCGTCCCCAGTCTCGAGGCCAGCCGCTGGAAGGTAGGGGACAGAGGAGAAGGCAGTGAGCAAAGTGCACTTTATTGCAGCAATCTGCAAAAGGTGCTAAAAGCCTGAATCTGCACAACAAAGACTGAGAGGGTATGGGGGTTAGGCGCCTGCCGCCTCGCCACACAGAAACACAAAAAGGCTGTAATCACAGGCTAAACTAGATATCTACACAACCCTCAAATAGGGCACATTTAAAAAGTAAAACGGCTCTTTTTAGGTTATTTTAACAATAAAGCATAATAACAGAAATCCCGGCCAGAAATGGTGTTGCAAAGTCCAGCTAAAGTCTATGGGAAAGGCGCACCAATCAGAAGCAAGGCAGAGTTAGCGGTCACTTTCTGATTGGTTTGCGGCTTTGCCCGTACCTTTCTGCCTGCTTCTCCCAGCCTCCTGGTTCCCTGGTCGGTTTGTCGGTCGCCGCCCGCCCGCCCGCTGGCGGCTCGGAGCCCCTCCGGTCCCTGTGTGCTCGAGGGCTGTGCCGGCTTTCTGCCTGCTTCTCCCGGCCTCCTGGTTCCCTGGTCGGCTTGTCGGTCGCCGCCCGCCCACTGGCGGCTTGGAGCCCCTCCGGTCCCTGTGTGCTCGAGGGCTGTGCCGGCTTTCTGCCTGCTTCTCCCGGCCTCCTGGTTCCCTGGTTGGCTTGTCGGTTGCCGCCTGCCCGCTGGTGGCTCGGAGCCCCTCCGGTCCCTGTGTGCTCGAGGGCTGTGCCGGCTTTCTGCCTGCTTCTCCCGGCCTCCTGGTTCCCTGGTCGGCATGTCGGTCACCGCCCGCCCGCTGGCGGCTCGGAGCCCCTCCGGTCCCTGTGTGCTCGAGGGCTGTGCCGGCTGGAAGGTGTTTGCACATCTGGCACACAATAGCGCGGCTGCTGTGGAAATTAATGTTTTGGACAGATTAAGAAACTCATAGTGACAGTGTTCATGAGCAGAGGTCACAAAATGCCTATGTTGAAAATTTGGTGAAATAATTCCACTAAATGACTGCAGTACAAGCATGTGTTGCGCAGTTTCCACATACACTCAGAACTTCGAGCATTTTTAATATTTTCACTACAGAGTTTCAACATTGCCATTTCTTCACACCTCCTTATGGATGGTACAGCTGTCATTCTTCACATCCTGCCTAATCTGTGTTTTTGCACATCTGGAGCAGAATGGCACAGTCGCTGTGGGAACTCGAAGAGACACATTAACATTAACAAAATCACACGGCCACTGTTCATGAGAAGAGGTCCCAAATGCTTTCATGAGGCGGGAGACACAAAAAGGCCATGTTGAAAGTTTATAGTGCAAATACCAAAACACGCCCAGGGCGTTACGGTTTCTAACCATAAATCACACCCTGTACAGACTGACAGGCATCAGAGGTATAACTTTGGATCACTGGCTGTAATGCTTATGCCATCCCACCCCCACCCTGAAACCAGTGACAGGCACTGAGGTGTGCCTTGCACTCTTCAGACCCATACTTCACCCCATTCTCCTGTATTGCACCCATTTTAGTGTATGTCCTTATGAAATGTGGTGACTGAAGCTGAACACCTCTAGGCACACCTCAACACTTGTCAGTGTCTACAGGATAGGATGAGGTGAAATGCCATGAGCATTATGGGCAATGACCCACAGGCACACCCCAATGCCTGTCCATCTCTGCAGGGTGGAGGTGGGATTGGCGTGAGTTCAGTACTTCACTGCCACTCCTATTCTGCATCTGTCTAACTCCTGCACATACAGTGCTAATATCAGCAAGCAAACATTCGTCATTGACAAATGCTTTTTTTTATTTCTTACTTTTGTAGAAATTTCCTTTTTGAGTTGGTTAATACTGCTGACTTCTGCCTACCATTATTGCCTACTAAGATGCCCCACAGCTGAGTCTTTAATGATGTGCATCATGAGAACTATGTGCCATAATAATATAATATTCTGTGAATATAGAATATATGTGTATTTACACACCAAAACTGTCAAAGCCAATCTTTCTCCCAGTCAGCTTCAGTGTAGAAATGCATGTTTAACATTCACAGTCTATTATATTAATATGGCACATAGACAGCCCTCGCAGCTGAGCCCATCATACACATCATCAGAGACTCAGCTGGGGGACACCCTGGTAGGCAACAATGGTGGGTGGCACTCAGCTGGATCACCCAGATGAAAGTAACATTTTTGCAAAAGTAAGAAGTAACAAAAATGAATGATTTGACTGTGTGAAGTGCTTAGTCGGGCCCTCCAAGTCCTAGTGTGTTAGAACAAATGCTATAGCTGTTCCCCTTTAAAAAAGACTGGATTACAAGATATATTGATTTATTTGAATTTTTGACTGGAAAAGACAGATTGAGCCAAGGCTTATTTCCAAGTATGACCTGAAAGATGTGGGTTACAATCAGAGGGAGGTACAATAAAACAGACAGTACAAAATGGAGCAAAGGCCAGCTGTTGAACTAACAGTCACATGTAAATGCAGTCGCATAGAGTGCCTATGCAAAATGTCAAAAATATTTCAGATCTACAATGCTTGACTAAGGCTCTGGTGTAAGAGGGGCAGTTTTCTTTTTCCTGACCATCTGGAGAGCCTTCTGGGGGTAAGAAATGCCTGTATATCCAGGATTGACTGAGCCTGCACCAGACTGGGTAGGGATACTGGAAAGAGAAAGGACAATCAGATCAACTTTATTAAAATAACAGTATAGGGAAGGGGGCTGGTGCAGGAGATAAAACCAAGGGTAGGTTGTAGATGCAGTCAATCACATGGGGAAGGACAGAAAAACAGGGGAGCAGCTTCAGAGGAGACCCAGTGGGGAGGGCAAGGAAGCATAGCGCAGAAACTGTCCTCACTTCCATGCAGGCTAACATGGGGAACAAAAACACAATAAAGAGTGTGCTACTCAGGAGGACCTACAGTTCTGCCAGTTAAGCCAGAAAGTAACTTCTGAAGCAAAAATTGAAAAAGAAGAAGAAAAATGGTGTACACAAGACTATCTGGTGCTTAAAAATCTTTTATTTAACTTAAAAAACCTCCATAATTTTTATTTACCACTCTCTGACTCATTCCACAAACACTTTTTATTTGATCTTGAAAAACATTTGTTGTGATTTAAAAAAAAAAATTATGGCTGCTGGCTCTGTATCTAGTGCTGGCCTGTTCTTGCAATCTGAGTGGAGAAAGAGGTTGGGACTGTCTGGAAATGGTGAGGGGTGGTTTAGAGGTGCACATATCCCTTTTTGTAGCCCACTAAACCCCAATACCAAGGATCAAAGTGTCTTTGGCCAAAGTGTTAAAGTCAAACTGAATACATTTCACTAACCTTTAGTTTTGGACTCCTCAATAAAAAGGACACAGCAGTATTCTTTCTTTCTTTCTTTCTTTCTTTCTTTCTTTCTTTCTTTCTTTCTTAGAAGGACTAGACAATTCTGTCTATTTTCAGCCTCATTCCAAGGGGAGGGATACAAAGGAAAACCAACTGAAATTGAATTAGATTAAGCTGTAAATGGCATCTTTAGTGAATGTGGGAAATTTGGCCAGGACACCGGGAAAACTCCTTACTCTTTTCAAGATGTGCCATGGGATTGTTAAAGTCCACATGAACAACTACCAGGACAGGTTTTTAATGTCAAATCAGAAAGATGGCACACCTCAGCAGTGCAACACTTCCTTATGCTGCATTAAAGTGTCAGCGTTGAGATTTTATGCCAAGTTGCTAGTGTGGGGCTAGAACCCACAATCGTCTGATCTTCTGGCCTCAGAGGTGTGTGTGAAACCTGTTGAACCACTGACACTGAAAATAATCAAGGAAATGGGTGGAAATGCTATGAGGAGGGGTAATAGTCCTTTGCATGTTTAATCATGTGCAATCATGTCATACTTTGTACTTACCCTCAAATACTATCTTTTTTTAATTTTTTTAATTTTTGACTAGGTGGTGGACTGGGCACAGCCCTTTTTCAGCTATGCCTGACATAAAAGATTAACCTACAATACAAAACTTACAACAAATAACAACTACAGTTACATACATTGACACTTGCTACAATTCAGATGTTTAAGGAGCTGGTGACACGTTCAGGACAACTTTAATAAAACCTAAAATTTAGACACAGTCCAGCTTGTATCCCCCATTAGTACTGTATTCCTCCTCCTCCTCATTATTTATTACTGAGGACATCTGTATGAAAACAGGATCTGTGCTCCTGAAGAGTTTGTCTATTCCTGCTGCTTTCTCCTTACCTGAAGTCACAGAGCACTGCTTGTGACATCACAGTTACTCCCATGACAACAGATTGTGATGTCACAATGGGGCATTATGACTTAAAGTAGAGAGTTAGCTATAGAGGCAGATGGACTCTAAAGAGACTGTAAGGCATAAAGATCATATATTCATGCAAATTACCTAAGTAATAAATAATGGGGAGGAGAAATATATAAAATATAAAATGCAGGCAGAATTGTACTTAATTATTATGCTTTTCAAAGTTTTCTTTGAGGTGTTAGTAGTGCTTTAAATAACAGACATTTACAATGTGTTACATTGTTTGCTCAAGTTACAAAATCTGCAAGTTCATTTAGAATTGATGGTGCATACCATGAAAAAACCTTCTTGCTCATATCTTTCTTTAAATTAAATCAGCTTTATTGATTTTCAAGTTAAATACACAACAACAAATAATCAATGACAAACACAGACATTCACAACCAACAACCCCACCACCACCACCACCACCCAAACATCTGCACTCCTCCCGCTGGCATCGGAATGGTACTACCCTTTAGGAGTGGGTCTAGCCAAGTTATCCAGTATTGTTTTGATTACCTGTAGCTTACAAAGAATAAAGGGTATGTAGCTTACTTCAGTTTTTATTGAACCTTGTGAGGTGGTTGTGCAGGCTGGCTATAATCCTCTCAGTACGAAGATTGAGAAGTAGCTCTTGAAACCATTTAACATAAGAAATACTCTTTGCATCCTGCCAATGGTGCAGCACTAGTTTCTTAACTGATAGGGCAATTATAACCATATAGTAACTACGCACTCGGATCTCAATCCCTGCGTAATCACCCACCAGACAAATTTCCAGAGAGAAAAGCCCATCGATACCCAGTAATGGATCAGCCTTTTGTCTGATGAGTGACCACAAGGGAGCTATCTTGGGACACTCCCAAAATATATGAAAGAGGGAGCCTTCTGCCTGTTAGCACCTCACACATTGGGGAGCTGGAGCTCTTCCCATTTAAAAAAGTTTGACCAGTGCAAGGTACATATTATTAAGGAACTGAAATTGCATAATCTTCAGTCGGTCTTGTGTGACATAGGTGTGACCATTTTTCCAAACCTTACTCCAGTCAAACTCCGACTGTGGGAATTGTGAGACCCAATATCCTGAAACTGCATCTACAGTAAAGAAAGCTCTGTCATAGAGGCTAGTATATATTTTAGACACAGCATGGGGTAATAAGGCTAGTTTAATAAGTGGCTGCAAAAATTCCCCAGCACGAATATCCTCAAAAGGAATCTCCAAGTTATGTGTCAACATATGATGGAGTTGGAAAACTTTAAAAATTGGGGCTCTATCTACATTATACTCCTGCATAATCTCACCCAGGTTGAGACATACCCCATCTCTTAGCAATTCCCCTAATTTGGCCAGGGCCAGCTGTGGTATCCAAGAGGGAGGTATGGGTTTACCACCTATTTTAAAATTCGGATTACCTAAAAGAGGTTGAGTGAGGTCTTGGTTATGTTTATATTTTAGAAAAGAGCATAATTGGGAGTGAATCTTAACTGAAACCTCAATCAAGGAATTGTGCAGGCCAGGAGGTAGGTCCCTTAATTGAATATGTATATGGGCATTTGGGGACACTCCATTAGAAGCAATTAACTTTCTTTCTATAGTAAGCCAAACAGGCATGTATGTGAGTGTTCCCAAATCCTCTGCCGTTGTAAGCCAGCACAAATACTTACTAGCCTAGCTCGCCCAGTAATATAACCCAAAATGCAGAAGTCTAAGACCACCATGGGCTTTGGGGGCTGCTGATTTGTGGTACACTCTTCTTGGAGGTTTTCCCAACCAGATAAATTCAGTGATGACAGCATGCATCTTCCTGATCCAGGTAAGGGGTAACCACAGATTCAACAAGTTAAGTGGGTAGAAAAGACACGGGAGAATGTTCATTTTCACTAAACTGATACACCCACAAAGAGACAGGGGTAATGCCTTCCAGCGGGCTAGATCCTGTTGCACAACCTGTAGTAATGCTTCCAGGTTAAGTTGTCATAATCGGAGATCACTCCTGGCCAAATTTTTACCAAAATATTTTAGACTTTTAAGGGACCAGTTGAACCCTGAATCTAGTACATCACTTTAAAGTGCTCTGAAATTTAAAGGGAAGACTGAGGTTTTGTCTATGTTTACCTTATAGTTGGAAAGCAGACTATATTATCTGATTATCTACAAAGCAGCCAGAATAGAGGTAAGGGGGTATGAAAGGGGCAGTAATATGTCATCAGCATACGCTAATAATTTCACCTCATGGGTCCCCAACCTGATACCCTGGATTGCTGGATTCCCCTTGAGCTTAAGGTTCTAAATAAAGGTTAAATAACAGTGGTGATAGGGGGCAGCCTTGCCTAGTGCCTGAATATAAGGGAAACATGGAGGAAAAGACACCATTAGAATATATCCATGCACTGGGATTCAGGTATAAAGCTCAGATCCATTATACAAATTTTGGGTGAAATCCAAAACGATGTAGTGACCTGAACAAAAATTGCCAGTCAACACAATCAAAAGCTTTCTCCATGTCCAGGGACATAAGCACCGCAGAGTAACCAGAGTACCTGGATGTTGAGAAAATGTGGGCTAGCTAATGTAGATGATCCAAGGAGGAGCATCCTGTCATAAAACCAACCTGATCTAGACCTATTAAGAATGGCAGCACATGGCTGATTCTGTCCGCTAAAAGTTTAGCTAGTAATTTAATATCATAAGTCAAAAGCAAGATCAGCTGATAGCTTGTAACTTTTTTGGCCTCTTTCTCAGGTTTGTGAAGCATGACTATCAGAGCTTCAAATAACCTTTTATCCAGGGAACCCGGGGATAGGATAAACTGGAACAGTTTATGCAACCAAGGTGCCAGTTTGTCATCGAACACTTAGTAAAAATTAGGTGAAAACCCATCCGGTCCTGGGGACTTGTCCAGTGGCAAGGCCCCACTTGCTCCTAGTATGTCAGCTTTAGTGAAAAGTGCCATAAGTGATTCTTTTTGTGTCTCAGTCAAAATGATAAGTGGTATTGCAGAGAGGTAGTCATCCACCATCTGCTTAGATGGGATGTCAGACATCGGACTGTAAAGATCATGGTAGTACCTCTCAAATTCCGACGCAATATTCTTCAGGGTGACTTTAAGGGACCCATCCACTGAGGAATATATGGTATTTATTATCCGCGATGCCTCCTGTTTTTTAACCCTGAGGGCCAGTAATCTTCTGGCTTTTTCTTCCTGATCAATATAAGCTGTGCGGGTTCTCAGAATAGCGAGTTCAGCCTTTTCGCACAGAAGCTCACTATACTGATTCCGAAGTCCAAGGAGTTCCTGTTGAGCCTCATCCCCAGTGTTAGGTGAGAGATGAGCCTCAAGGTCTCTAACATGGGATAGTATGTCTAACGCCTGCTTATCTCATTTGTGCTTTCTAGTGGATGCTAAACGTATTAGTTCCTCTCTAATGTAACACTTTAGTGTGCCCCATTCCATATCAGGCTTACCTGTTGAGTCCAGATTATCCAAAGTAAACTGATCTATACATTTTGACACATGGGTGACCACCCATTCCTCCTTTAACATCTGGTTGTTAATTTTCCATATCGTTTCCTTTTGTTGAAAAGGAGAGAAAGTGATCCTACACAATACCGAGGAGTGATCTGAGATTACACCAGGATCCATCCCACAGCCCAGTACTCTCATCAGAAGTGATTGACTAACAAGAAAATAGTCAATACAGTATGAGGTTCCATGAACTATTGACTGGAACATATATTCCTTAGACTCAGGTTGCAACATTCACCAGGGATCACAGAGACCAAAATGGTCTATTAGGTCACATAGGGATCGCTTAGCAGGAGATAGCCCACTCTGGCACCTATCTGATCTGTCCAAATCTGGAGCAAATGGGAGGTTACAGTCCCCCAAAAAAATAGGATGGGAAAGGAAGGGAGACAATATGGAGGCCAACTCCATAAAGAAGGAGGGGGTATCCACACTGGACCCATAAACACATCCCAGTAAAACTTATACTCAGTCAATATTTCCTCTAAGAAATAAATATCTTCCCCTTGGGTCCCGAATATACTGTGTACTTACAAAGGGAACTTTCCTCGAGATCAACACAGCTGCACTCCTACTCTATGTACTGTCTCCCGCTGTATAAACCTGGCCAATATATTGTTTCTGGAACTTATTAGCCTTACTTTCTAACAAATGCATCTCTTGTAAAAAGGATATATCTCCTTTAAGATGCTGGAGATATCTAAGAATTTTATACCTCTTGGTTTTGTTCTGGGACCCTCGAACATTCCATGTAATGGTATTCAGGTAGCTAGCCATCCTTGTTACTTAACGGTGTGTAGCAAATGATGTAATGCACAGAAAACATTGTAGGCTTGACCCATATTACCAATAACCCTTCTGATGCCAATCCTCCACAATTCCATTCCACCCACACCCACCCGGCTCCTCAACATGCCCCAACCCACAGATAACCCATAAACAATGCAATAACAGGAGTGAAAAACTGTAGCAGTATGGAACCCCAAAAGACCCTAACCCCCCTTTAATATATGAACACAAGATTTTTAGACATAACAACATAATATGGTAAGACCCCTTCCCCCACCCACCAATTTATAATCTCTATGGCCCATGATAAACAGTCTCTCCACCCACTGTCCAATTCCCTCCAGTCACCCCCCCCAAAATAACACACTGTATCTAAAGAAGTGCGCCCTCACCTGGAATAAATCATCATTAACCCCTTCACACCTGAATTAAATAGAACGCAATGCAAAGTGAGCCACAAAAGTGGAGATATGTACATACACAAGTAGAAGGGGGCATTCCCCCACCCACCATACTATTATATTTAATAATACTATTCCAGGTATTCCCTCAGCCTGTTATACAAACATTGAACTAATAGCAACTGCAGGTGAGGGGATAAACTAAATGGCACCATATCTTAACAATAGGAAGCCTTGTTGCTTGAGTCCAATTGGGCTTTTAGTTGTATTTCCTTAATAACAGTAATCCATATTGAAGTCCTTCTTTAATATGGAGAAAAGAAGAAAAAAGGGGTTCTTGGGTAATGTATGTCCACTGCAGGTCTGCTGTCTTTGGTAAACTAAAATCAAAATCATTGGTCCAGTAATTATGGGGCAGAGGGGCAGAGGCAGAGCTCACATAACCTTAGACTTCAGATTTAAACATTTAGACTCCCTCTGCTTACTCCAGTGGCAACAAAAAGTCCCAGGCTTATTTCCTGAACCTGCTCCCCAAATGCACACAATTCTAAGTTGCAGCTCCCCCATAACCCATCAGCATGTAAACCAGTTTATTAAAGTGTACACATCTGTAGCTATGCTGTTTGCACCAGTAGCCTCATATCATCACAGCAGGAGCAGAGGAGTTGCCATACCAGTACATGCAAATTCAGCCTGATTGCCTCTTAGATCGACACAGATAAGTTTCACCCCCAGCCACAGATTGCAAACACCAATGGAGTAATTACTTATGGGTTTACCTCCCCTCTTATTCGTTTACTCTCCTGATCACTGCTGTTAAAGTCCTTTCAGAGGTTTCAAACCTCATGCACATTGCAGTCAGCATGAAGATCCACATCTTCTGGGTGGGGGAGGGTGCCAAAACAGATCAGGCAGATCAATGAATAAACTTTCTCCCACAGGAAAGAAAAGTCCATCTACATAGTGATCAAGTCCACAATAACTTGCAGAAAAATGTGCCGCTTTCCCAGTCACCAAGTCTGCTACACAGCTATTCAGTGGTCCTTAAATAAGTTTGGCAGGATCGTCTTCAGTTGAACTGCCGCTGTTTCAGAGTCATTAAAACTGCACCATGCACCCAATAGCTGTACTTGAAATTGGGTGGCATACCCCATCCTGAACTTGATGCCTGTGGCAATTAGCTTGGTGACAATGGGGTGGAATGAGGCTTGTCATTGGCAGACTGAGGCCGGTAGGTCTTGGGTCACCCACAGTTTAGCTCCTTACCACTGTATCTCTTGCAGCTCCTAAACTTTACTTAGGAAGTGCTGCCACTCAAGGAAGTTCAGTAATTGAAAAATCAATGGGCGAGGAGCTGCACCCACTGCTGGCATGGGGCATAAAGCTCAGTGTGCTCTCTTGATGGTATAATTGGGGCCATATGGACAAGGACCCACTAGTTTAAGAATTAGCTTTTGTATAAACAGAATAGGGTTGAAGCCTTCTTCCTTTTCAGGGAGACTGATGATGGCTACATTGTTCCGTCAGCTCTGACCCTCAAGGTCTTCGACTTTAGCCTCTAACTGGGCCATCTTTTGTCATGTTTGTCACCAGTTCGGGGTCCACTCAGTCAACAGTCTTTTCCAATCAGATGAGCCGAGCTTTGTTGTTCCCTGTTTGTTTAGTTAGATCCACAAGAGCTACTGTCATGGATTTAAACTCCGAGGTGAGTGACCTTAATTCTTCCTGGAATGGTTGGAATTCAGCTAGGAACTGCTCCACTGTTAGTGGGTTTGTTCTGGCATGGTAGTAGCAGAGTGCCTGCTGGAAGAGGCCTGGATCTTGGTTTTCTTGTTGACTTTTTCAGGTGCTGGCGGCGGGGTGTGTTTTGGCAGCACCACCTTCATTTCTACTGCCATAATTCTGTACTTCAGCCACAATAATGTTCTCTGATTTGTCAATAATCGTTGGAGACTTGCAGATACCAAAACAGTGGTAGAGGTGTCAAAAAAATAAAGTTTTAGACAAGGGTAGCTGGAGCTTGTCAATGGAGCTGCTAAGCTGTAGGCTGCATCACGTGACTCCTTCTTGCTCATATCTAATTTAATTGGAGGAATGGAGTATATAGTTCTTACACTATTTCTAGTCACTTGACCCTTTGTTAATGGTATTAGTGCATTTGAAAGTGATTTAGGTTCCAAATTCTTTGCCACTCTATAAAAAGTAGCTACATAAAATTTAATCCTTAATTCAGGGGGCAAAATCATTAATTTTGTATACAACAAACAATGATGTGTCCAATGGGGGGCTTTAAGAGCAAATTGACAAATGTTATTAAACACCATTTTATATTTTATTCCAAATACACTATTGTGATTAACAAACAGTATATTGCCATAATCTAATACTGGTATTAGTAACTGCTTAGCTATAAGCAAGCACACTTCATCAGTGAAGGAGTCCATGTTACAATACAAAAAGCCCAGTTTTTGGTTCACTTTTTTACCCACCCTTTCTACAGTATGTGAGGATCAAGTAAAACACCCAAACAGTTAAAGGTCTTTACCAGTGGGAGGCATTCCCCATTTTTCCCAATAATCTGTAAATGATTTAATTCCTTTGAAAGCCTCTGTGTAGTTCCAAACATCGTTATTTTTGTCTTGGTTTCATTTAAAGTGAATTTATTCATGTTGATCCATTGGGCCAACTTAACATACTTATTTTGTAGGGATAACTGAATTCCCTAAATGGATGACGTAGAATTCCATATGTGCATCGTCTGCATGTAGTAAGCTGTTACTTACAGAGAAGGGGCTAGGTAGATCATTTACAAATATGGAAATAGTAAAGTACTTAATTAAATGATTAAGAGTACTTTTGAATATTATGTCTAATGGGGAAGAGAATGTGTACAGAGATTGGAAAATGCAGGAAGCTTCAAGTAATGAAAATGTGCTGGTAGAGGAAACATATTGTACTTTTCTAGAATTGTCTGAGAAGCAGTGAAATAAGCCTGTACCAGATAACGAGTCAGGTGCTATCACCACAAGATCCCAGCATTTCAGAAAGTGCCCTGACAGGCTAAATTCAAATTCATACAATACAAAAGGAAAAAAAATGATTATTATTCATATGCAGAGGGGCTGTATTTAAGGTATTTTAGAGGTAATAAAAAGGTCACTTAAGTTGCTTATCAGGTGTTCCTGGAGGGGTTGTCTTTAAGATATTTATGAGGTAAAAATGGCCATTTATGTTGTTTATCAGACGTTACTTTCAGCTAAAGTACATGAGCTTTAACTTTGATAGCTTTCACATCACGTCCAGCTACCTGTGCTTATTCTATTTTCAGCTCAGAAATAGCAAAGTGTCTGAGTTAGACTGATGTAAAAGGCAGCTTTGCTAAAAGATTCAGTTCTCTATATATAGTTCCATTGACTCATGAGTACAATAAAATTGTTTTATGTTTTGTGAGTCTGGACTACAGCCCTTCTTCATACACAAAACAATTAACTCGAGCAGTTGGAAAGGGTGATGGAGTTAGTGAGGAGACTAAGGAAGGAGGAGAAAATAAACTTAAGGAAAAAAATTGGAAAATGTAAGCATGCCAAAACAGATCCTTTGGATATTATAAATAGTTATGAAGATGTGCTTGATATAATGACACATTATAACCTGTGGATTGGTATGATCAAAACCACCTCACTGTCTGATCACTAAGTCCAAATTCAAATAAAAGCTTCTTCAATAAATCAATTTTTAAAAACTAGTCACACAATTTGCAACAGGAGAAAGGAATAGGCATACCACAGGATGATGGTCCCTTCAAGGGTTGGTGATGTCATCATATTTCTGAGGTGGAAGCACAGTACTGTTTGCATTTTCAAAGAATTTGTTCTAGTAAGCAGGGATATTGAGGGGAATCAGCTGGGAGGTGGCTACAGAACAGGATGGATAGACATTTTGAGACATGGAGAAAAAGAGAGAGACTGATGGAGAATGAGGCATAGTACAAGGCAAAGGTAGGCACTCAGAGACTGCGTGAAAGAGAAAGAGAGAGATGAGAGATAGAGAGGTAGCTATAGAGATAGAGACAGTGAGTGAAAGATGAAAATGAGAGACAGAGATAGAGATGAGAGAGATATCTAGAGTGAGAGAGGGAGAGGGAGAGAGAGAAAGAGAGAGAGGAAGAGAGAGATGAGAGATAGGGAGAGGGGCATTAGAGAGTAGAGAGACAAAAAGAGAAAGAGAGAGAGAAAAAGAGAGAGGGAAAGTAAAATAAATGTTTAGAAAGGGAGCAAGTGGGCCATAGATAGAGAGAGGGTTACTGGATGTGAAGGAGGAAAAGAGGAATAGATGTGGAGAGACATTGAGGGATGGAGACCCAGAGGCTGGAAACTAGGATTTGTTCATTTGAAAAGTTCTCACTTTGTATAGCTCCACCAGATTCAGAATCTTATTTCAATGGATGGTCCAGAGTAGAGAGAAGCAAATCAAATGTTTGGTGGCTTCATGCAGACATACATGCATACATACATACATAAATATGTAGATACATAAATACAGTACTTACAAACATACATACACACGTAGATACATAATACATAAATACATACAAACATACTATAGAATACAAATTAAAAATGGTGGTTCTGTACAGGATTAGTGAGCAGGTAAACTGGCCAACAGCAATCCCATATAAAAAAATCGACTAATGCTCAACTGACACAAATCACTAATTGTTAATACATTTTCAACTATTCATTAGTTTTGTATTGGATGACAATTTCACATGCAAATGAATTGATTGCTAACCCCTTCTAAGACAAAAAACTGCAAATTAATTATTAATCTTTTTGCCAGTTAGTTATTTATTGATTTGTGTCCTACTGAAGGATTAAAGGGATGCTGTCAACCTTTGACTTACTTCATTTGCCCTTATTCCCAAAGGTTCCTGCACTCCCTGCAGCTGTCTGCATGGTGACTCATTATATATGTCAGCAATGGATGCCTCAAAGTAACATAGGATTTTATACATTTGATTGAAAACTGCAATCCTGGCAGACCTCCAGGTAGCCCTTAATGCTTACAGTCTGTGCATAAATTTCTTATTTTTGCAATTTTGGTTCTGCTGGCATGTTGTTTAGAGTACAGCTCATTTGTTTTCTAACCCTGGTAGATTGCTGTTATTCACGGCTGCCCAATGCCAAAGTGCACTCACATTTGAAAATGATGCTGAAGCACTGGTAGGCTTGTCCATGGATGAGTTTGGTCCATTTTAACCGAGTTCAGTTAAACACTGTTTTTGATACTAGAAACTGAGCTGAAATTGGCAAAGTATTCTTTTTCCCCAAATGAGTACTGTAAGTTGAGCCATGATACCAGGCATGCACATCAGTGTTTAGTGCTGACGTGCATTCCCTGTATCATGATTTGTTTTTCAGACATGGATTTACACAAGTTAGAGTGCTCATCTGGGAAAAGAAATACTTTGTTGAGTTCAGCTTGCTTTCTAGCATTAGAAATTGTGTTTAGCTGAACTTGGTTAAAATAGACCAAACTCATCCATGGATGAGCCTTCTGGTACTTCAGTACCATTTACAAATCTAAGCACACTGAGCAGTCTGCCATGGCACCCATTGCTGGCATATATGTTGCATCACCATGTAGATGGCTACAGGGGAGTGCAGGCACCTTTAGGAATAAGGACAAATAAAATATGTCAAAGGCTCACAGTGTCCCTTTAATTAACTAAGCAATAATGCACAACAGGGTGTGTATTGTGCTGGGATAACATCATGCCTGGGGTGGTTAGGCATGAGGCCACAGGCCGAGTGCATCCAACACCCAAAAAGTGACATTATCCCAGCACAATACACACCCTGGAGTGAATTTATTGCTATTACACAATGGCTTGTTTGTAAACAAAATAAAAGAAGATATAAAATACCATTAACATAGTTTTAGTCTTTTACTTTTGATTGTGGAAGCATATTTAAATAAAAATAGTTCCTATTCTATATCTGCAGTAGGCGGAGCTGTGTATTTTCTTAATTGGTGCTGCTGGGTTTGTGTGTTTTGTTTTATCTGGTTCCCAGTGCCCATCTTCATATCTGCCCATGATGTTTTCCCATCTGGACTGTGAAACCTGCCATAGCTTTGAGAAGCACCTTTTTTTGGTATAACTGAAGGAACAGCAGAGGAGTTCAGGAACTACGATCTCACTTAGGGGTGTTTCAGCCATTAGTTTCCAACTGACGACAGGTACTGGTCCAAATATTCAATTTGTTTCATCTGGCATTTTTGAAGCTGATACTGATTTTATTGATCTTTTTTGTTTGTTTGTTTTATTTTCTGAAGGTAGCCATAAGCAGTGTGGCCATTTTAGGATTTGAGCAGTCTGTTCCGCAAGCAGGAGCATGGCTGTTTGAAAGAGCTCACACTTGCAATGAGGAGGAAATCAAAGTGCTGTGTCAGATGATGTTTTTTTTCTCATTGAAAAGATTTTTCTGTTTAGGAGAATAAGTATAGGGATGGAGGTTAGGAGGTTGTTGTGACTGTGTTGTTCTGTCTGGTGGCGGCAAGTGAGTTGAGGACAGTGAAGATGGGTTGCTGGTGGGAATCACTGAAGCAGCTGCTGAGCTAACATTACTGCAGTGGGGTTCATGGAGTGTTTCCCTTAAGGACTGATGCAGTCATCTGTGTGCTGAGACTAGACCTGTGAATTTGTACTGGGATGACATAATGGGTCCAGTCCTAGACTGACCAATGAGAGCACAGTATTTTTTCTTGCTATTGTATAATGCTTATTAGATAGATAGATACATACATACATACATACATACATACATACATACATAGACAGATAGATAGATAAAAACACTATTTTTTGATAGGATGTACCTTTTAGGACTGGATAACATGGTTTTACAAAGTTGTCCTGATTTAACATGTGGTTATAATCAAACATATTATACACACATACAGTTTGTAGAAATCAGATAATATTGTGTGCACATACAATAAATTGAAAAAAATTACAAATATTTAAAGTAGTATTTACATAACATGGACCATCTAGCAAACATATATCTAGAAACATATTACAGTCTGACAGATTTGAATGGATAATATTAAGTGTTTAAATCCTTGGGAAAAGCATAGGAACATGCCCCCTGGAGAATCTATGATCTATTCAAAACAGGTACATCTTTCCTTCTATACAGTGTCAATATTAGTTTTTAAAATCCCTATGCTTTTCACATTCCTGTCCTCCAGTTCAGGTTTGTTCCATATTTTTAGTAAGTAATATCACCATTGCATTTTAGTGTGAGAGATGTGCACAAAAGGGATGACTAAACAGCTGTTTTTCAGTTCTCTCAAATTATGTCCATGATTTTTTAACTGGGCAAATTTAGATAGGAACACATTCTGGCCACCAAATTCTATAAAAGCCTTTACCCCAGTTCACTTTTTTCTTTGAATATCTAAGGGGTCCCACTCTAACTGTTGTAGCATACTGCAGTGGTGAGTACCATAATGGCAACATTGGGCCATCCTATAATAAGTCTTATCCAATTAATCTGAGTCTGAGTGGCATATTGGTAAATTCTATTACCATATTCCAAAATAGGTAACAAAAGCTGTTGTTTCTTGGTCCTCTTGGTAGAATCAGGGCTTTCCTGCGAAGAACTCCCAGCCTTGAGTTAACCTTACTTACAGTACTGGCTATATGGTCACTAAATGTGAGCATGTTATTAATTTGTACTCCTAGGTACTTACAAGAGGTTATTAGTTCCAGTCTATGTTTGTCTAATGTAAATATTTCCAAACTATTTGTCAAATCCGTTTTTACACCTTTTGCTCTATAGTCCATTACCTGAGTTTTTTTTCTTACTTAGCATCATTTTTGATTTCCTGAGCCAGTACTGTAAGATGTTAAAATCAAGCTGTAGGACATTTTGCTGTTCAGTTTTACTCTTTGCTCTACCTATCAATATCATATCATTTGTGTATAGATATATATCACATATTTTTATCATTTGTGGCAAAGTATTAACATAAATAATATAGCAATAGGTGACCCAGGATGGAGAATTGGGGTGCCCCTTGATATATGTCTTCTTTTTCTGACAGACTACCCCCAAGATAGACCTGTTGTGTATGCTCAGTCAAATAGGATAATAATCATGTCATCACAGGGTCAGACATACCCACAGATGAAAGTCTATTTAATAATATACTATAATCAACCAAATCAAAATCTTTTGAAAAGTTGACAAACACTGAACAGACAAACTCACCTCTGCCTAATTATTGGATACAGTGTCGATGAAGTCTGCCAGTGCTGTGTCCATTGACCTCCCTGCTCTAAAGCCTGCCTGACAATTTGACAAAAGGCTGTACTTTTCTAGGTATTCATATGTCTGGTTACTTACCAATTTCTCGAATATTTGACAAATGGTTGACAGCAGGGCTATGGGTCAGTAGTTTGTCAGCTTATCTCTATCACCCCTTTTATAGACTGGAATAACCTTTGAGTTTTTTCAGAATTCTTGATATATTCCCTGTTTCTGGCTGGAATTAAATAGTTCAGCCAAGACTGGAGCTATCTGTTTTGTAGAATATTTTAAGAACTTTATCTCAACCTGATTTGGTCCAGTAGCCTTCTGTGAATTTAGTTTATTTGTTTGTTTTAAACCCGCCACTGATTTAAGCACTCTAAAATAGAACTTTGGAAGTTGCCTATTAAAATTTTGTTCCTTGTTTACAGGCTTTGAACAATTTACATCATTGTTTAATAAACCTTCTATTTTTATATCTGAGTTGACAAAAATAGTGATTTAGGCTGTTTACTGTTTGAATAGTTGTCTTTTCTATGCCCGTTTCATCTCTTAGACTTATAGCTAGATCTTTTTTTATGTTACCCTCTAGTTGCTTTATTGATTTCCAGCATTGTTTTGGGTCTTTTGTTTGATTTATTTTATTTTGATAATACTTTCTTTTTGCTTTCTTGATCATACTTTTACATTTATTCCTAATCATTTTAAATAGTTCCCAATCCTCAGACTGCACAATTTGATTTGCCTTTTTCTAGATTCTATCTTTCCACCTGATCTGTTTTTCTAATCTTTTCATCAACCATTGGGAGGTGTTTATTTCTTTCTCTAATTTTTTTGAAGGGTGCTTTTTTGTTGCAAACATACAAAAAATAATTTGTAAATTCCCTAGTTGGTAAATCTATGTCTGGAATTAGACTTATTCAATCCTAGTTGTTTATTTGGCCTATTTGTTGTTGGAAAACCTGCCTATTAAAGTTCTTAAAATCTCTAATATATTTGGCTAGGACTTGACTTTTTCTATCAAACTTTTTTTCCATTTAACATTCTATATAACAATGATTCCCCAGGTTCAGTGTCTCCACCTTATAATTCATTACTTCAATACCTGAAGTCTTGAATATTAAATCTAAGATGTTACCTTTACTTGAATGGGTACGCTTGCTGGTAGGGACATCTATAATCTGTGACATGCACAGAGACAAAAACTCATTTGCAAGTTTTATTCCTCTGGCTTCTCCCCATGCAGCATTAAAGTCCCCAATTAGAATAGTCTCCCTTTTTTTAATCAATGAAATCAATTTCAAGGTTGAGGTTTCAAATGCTGCAACCTTTACTTCAAGATAGGAGTAGATTACCCCTATACATAATTTATATTTAAAGAGGTGAATTAGTATCACCTCTATGTCTTCTGTTTCTGGAAAACAATGATTCAGTTTGTCCTAGGTTACTTTTAATAAATAATGCACCCTTCATGTGGCCTATCATAGAAAAAGACATCATGGTTGCTAACTGAAATCTCAGAGTCCAGATGTCTTTTAGTAAGCCATGTCTCCAAGATTCCCACAACATAATATGCCTCTCTGTACAACCAATTTTCAAACAAATCTAGTTTGCCTACAAGACTTTTTGCATAATCATGGGCTATTTTAATATTATTAATTTATTGTACTGGGCCAAGATTTGTTTCTATGTCCCCACTCATCAAAGCCAGAATCAGACAGAATATTAAACACCTGCTTACATTTATACTGATTCATTTTAATCCAGAAGACATCCTGGTGACTGTTATCATAGGTTCAATATAATTATTTTTCCAATGGCATCAAAAACTGTTTCTCCTACTTGATGGTCTGTGTACCCTTAAGGTGTTAAAACTTGCAAGCAGATAGTTTAAGGTTTTGCACACAACTGGCTGAGGTTTAAAAAATTAAGTAGATCTGTACAAGTTTGCTACAGTTATAGTTAACACCTCTAACCAAAAAGTGGATGAATACATCTATGCTTGCAACCTTTAGGAATGGATCTATAACTTTATAAATAAAATAAGTAACAATGTTTAAAACAGTTGAGTGTGTTTCCCTTTGTTCTGTTTCGGCTTGTATACAAATTTGCCCACCCCACCCCTCATTATCAAACAATCGCCCAAATTCCTCTTTTGTTCATTTAGGTTTAGTGGGCTTTTAAATGGCACTTAATCACATTTTACTATTTGTTTCCCTCCCCAAAAATATGCTTCCAGAAGCACCCAGCTGGTTATTTTAAAAAGCAGACTAAAACATGTATAAGCTATAATGTACATATTTGCTAAGGCAAAGTCCTCACTTTCAGCTGTCCAGTTTAATTTTCTTTTCTGAGTGGCACTTGCACCACTCATACTCACTTCACTGCACTCACACCATGTGTGGCATGGGGGTTTTATGTGTAGTCACCCCTCCTCCTCTTCTGACATGCCCTTAGCTCATCCTTACTGGACCGGTGCAACTGTGGCAAAAACAGGACACTGGGGCATTCAGTCTTTTCTCTGGTGGTATTGGGTAAGGCTTGAGGGGGGTAGAGAGTTCATACAGCAGGCAGCTTGCAGGTAGTGAATGGGAGCTGCAGGCAAGATGGAATGCCAAGCTGTTCTGGTGTGCAACACAGGTGTTTCATGTGTGATCACCCCTCCTCCTCTTCTGATGCCCCTCAGTTCCTCCTTACTGGACAGGTGAAGCTGTGGCAAAAGTGGGACACCAGGGCATTCAGTCTCTTCTCTGGACATTAATTATTAGTTTGTCATTTATTTAATATTATGGCTGCAGTGGGCATAGCTCTGCAGACATCTTGAGGAGCACAGTAGAGTAAAAGGGAGCCTACTGGATACCATACGGACTTGTAAATAGTGAAGGTGAATGGCAATCACTGCACATCCACTGCACTGTTTTGTCCACCGGTCATCAGTGGAACACGACACTGGTTGCAGTGTCCAAGATGGCCACTGGAGTTCTCTGTACATGTGCAATGACTCATGCATGCACACTGAACTCCAGTGGCATGGAGGCACAATACACCACATCCAGTATGGCTGCTGGATCCCAGTGTGCATGCTCAAGTGATCACCCATGTGCAGGGAACTCCATTGGCCATCTTGGACATGGTGGATTGTGCCTCTGCGCCGCCGGAGTTCAGTGTGCATGCATGAGTCGTCATGCATGCACAGAGAATTCTGGCTGCCATCTTGGACACAGAAGCCAGTGCTGTTTTCCACTGGTGACCTCGGCCATAGCCATACTGGCTCTGGCCAGAGCTTGGTAGTTAAGGTTATGTTATTGATCAGTTATTATCAATCAACACTTAATGTTTTGAGCATTAGTTGATAATGACAACTATCCCATATGTAAAATGTATAGTTATTAGTTATGAAAAACTAATTGCTCACCATTTTTCAAAATGCATTCCACAATTTTTCCATTTACTTCTGAATGTGTAGCCCTACCACTTCTCTCCCTCTCATGCACTCAATTGCACTAGAGGGGGCCCTCATTCTTTTGGATGATCTGTGGTGGTAGTATTCATGCATGTATTAGGCTCCCCAATAAGTATCTGGATTCTCTGAAGTTTCAGATCTGCAGGAGTTTGAGTGATGTGGTTTCCCCAAGACATCTAGCTAATCAAAATCACTGATATAAAAACTGAAATTTGAACACTTAGGCTGCTGACAGAATTAGAGCACATAAAAAATCTGGACTGATATATCAGTCTACAGCACAGCAAGGTTTAATTATATATATATTTATACAGTATGCATGGACACAAGACCAATGTCATCAACAATGTTACCTCCACATATGTATGATAAATTTTAGAAACCAGAATTTATCACACATATGTTGTATAAACACTACCTGTCAATCACCTTCACTTCAAAGAAACAGCAGCCTATTATATCAACAGGACATGCAGTGGGAACCATGTGCAATACATTATTTATCTACACTTGAGCAGTTTGACCTCAGTCACATTACTCATAGTTTTTTTTTTACATCTTTATTAATATTCCATAAATACACCAGTGTAAGGGATGACAAACTTAAAAAAGAGAGCATTATTCTACCAGTTTCTTAGTTTGATATGGTCATTTTCCTACAGCACAAATCAAAAACAACTAAATGATTAAGCTCTACATTTTCAGAGGAGGAGGCAACAGATTAAACATTTATTTCCAAGTTATAGTCATAAGGAAAATTATAATTCATAAATAATTTTTCACAACTTAATGTGCTTTTCAAATTATTATGCCATTTTTGCAAGTTAAAGGGAGAAATAATTGATCTCTTCCAATTTTCCAGAATCAATCTTTTAGTAGTTATGATAATTATGGCTAATACGATCTTTAGTCTGCTATTAAAGCAGCAGTGCAACAAAGATGGCTGCCACACTGAGCTAGTCGTCAGTTGCAGCAGCACTTCAGAGTATTCAGAACTCTTTTTTGTTTGTTTATTTTGTTGTTTTATGTATTTTAAGTTATTTTAGTTATCTAGTGGCAGTCACTCAGTGTCCTGAAGTGAGATAGTGAGGTAGAAATAGCATCTTTGGGATAAATAGGCTCAGAGGAGCTCCGATATATCTCTAATGGAGTTGCTCACTCTATATTACAAAGGTTGTTTAGACCAGTATTTTTAGTTAAAATATGTCAATACTTATCATCTAACATGCCCTATCTGCCAGTGGTGTCCCTTGATTTTGGGTATTGAGGGTTTGGTGGAAGTCTGTGAACTTTGCTGTGGATTCATTCCCATGGGAGGAGAGACCTTGGGAATCCGAGGAGGAACTGGTGAAGGAGAGTGATTCAGCCAGAACATCGATCGAGGAGTTTTTGTGGCTGGACTTTTTTTCTTGGAACATCATCAGATTATTGTTGCTGGCAGACTGGTTCTTTCCAAGGAGTTGCTGGATAGGCAAATTGAGGAGGTTGGTGAGAGCATTTGGGGTTCTGACCATCTGAGGGCAGCTGCTGTGCATCGGGCCCATAATGGGAGTTGCTGGTTTGGGTCTGCTGGAGGATAGATCTTGGCTGCTGGTGGCCTCTAGGTTCTCCGGGGGGTCTGCTGTTGAGTAGATGCTGGGCCGTGGCCACAGTTTGTGGGTTCAATTGATGGGGCAGCTGCCTCCCGGAGTGTGGGTTTTTGAGGGACCCCTTTTGTTTCCTATAATCAGTGTCCCAGCTTGCTGTTGAGGCTTTGCCTGTGGTACAGTGATCCCAGAGGGAAAGATACAAGAACTGTGGAGAAAATATCAACAGTCCTCAGCAGGGTACATTGGAAGGATTCGACATTAGATCTACTACTGGTCAGATACTTTTGGGCTTGGTTATACTACATGTTTTTAGGCAGTGAGAGTGCCTTTAAATAATTCTCTTACACAATTTCAAATAATATCTGCCTGCTTACTACTAAGATTCAAAGTGAGAGTTGAATTTTGGTTTTGGATTTTGGTTTTACTGCCTGAAGAGGTGAAAGCTCAGATGGACCTTTACAAAAACTGCTCAAGAGATTTTAGTGACTCTCATTGATCTGTAAAGACTGACTTAATGCCATAAGATTTTATTTATTTTATATTTAATTGCTTAGGGTTTTGTCTTAGTGTATTTATTGTAGAAGGGGAGGGTAGAAGCTAATGTTAGGTTGTTAGAGATTGTGAGGAGTGTATATAAAGTGTAGTAATTTGTTAGTAAAATTATTGTTTAAGGGTGGGTAGTTGTTAGAGGTAGAGGGTAATTTCATTTATTTGTTGTTTAATAGTTTTCTTAAGTTTCTTTTGAATTTTGTTAGTTATTTAAGTGGGGTTTTCTTGATGCTTTAGGAGTGTTTTGCTGTTATTGGGTTCTTCAGTATGTGTAAGAGGCCTACCCCCACAGTCATGCACTATTCGTCCTCTGCTCTTCGTGCCCTCCATCCTTTCTTTTCCCTTTACAGTTATCTGCATACCAGCACTGTAGAGCACTGGGTATTGCTTGCCAGGGGGAGGAGGGTTGGGGGGGTGAACAGCAGAGGTCAAATGAGTGGGGCCATCATATTTGTGTAGTGAGATCCAGAAGATGCCCTGGGGTGAAGTGTAATCTGGAGTGTGGTTCACTATGCCAAGTTTCCATACCCAAGAGCACCACCAATATTGGTGAGCAGATAGCCAGAGCTGCTCCAGAGGCCCGTCCCACTTGAGCGGTGTTGTGTAATGCCAGATCCATCAAAAATAAGACTGCAGCTATTGCAGATCTTGTTGGGTCTGTGGATCTGGCTTGCATCACTGAAACCTGGCTGGATGAGAATGTAGTCCCCATATTAGAGGACACTATTTTGGCTGGGTACTCGGTATTGCACCGCTCGAGGTTGGACAGCAGGGGGGCTTGCGATCTGTTTTAAGATTGAACTGGACCTCATGAGTGTACCAGTTGAAGAGGCTGAGTCATTAGAGTATACCGTAGAGGTGGGTGTGGGTTGTAGGATCGCCCTCATTTACCATCCACCAGGTGATGAGAAGCATTTCCTACAGGAAGTTGTGGACTTCGTGATTGACATGGCATTCAAGTTGCCCAGGCTGATTGTCCTGGGCTACTTCAATGCCTGGGTCGATGATGAACTGTCACAAGTTGGTCAACACTTCCTCCAATTTATGACATCTTTGAGCCTTACACAAGTTGTTACTTCTGCCTCCCATAAAGGCAGTTACTCCTTTGACTTAGTCTTTCTCCTGGGGGTTGATGCCTTCGATTTGGGGGGTGGAATGAGTCAGATGATCCAATCACTAAACCGTGGGGTTCAGTTTCTGTGCTCTCCTTCATAGGCCTACCCCAGTGGAGATGGTCAGGTACTGCCCTTTGTGAGATGAAAGTTCTGAGGGCCTGGTGGCAGTGCTTGACCTATCAGAGTTTTCTGGAGTGAGCAATGACCCAGAGAACTTGGTGCTGGCTTATAATAAGGCCATCTCCTCAGCTCAGGCTATCATTGATCCTGCCTGTGTTCATACTCTCCCCCTTTTGCCCTCAGTCCCCTTGGTTTGATGGGACCTTGAGGGAGATGCAGTGACAAGGACGAAGATTAGAACGTTGCTGGCAGAGATCCGCCCTTGATGCTGACTATCTTAGATTGATGGAACACTATCAAGTCTATCACTCCAAAATCTCCTGTAAGAAGGAAGAGTTTCTGTCTGGGAAGATTACGGCTGCTCAGAACCGACCAGCTCAGCTTTTTTGAACTGTAGACAGACTGTGCAACCCAGCCTGCCTGCAGGTTTGAAGTGCCTTTTCACAAGGAGAGTGTGAAGAGTTTGCTCACTTCTTTGTGGCTAAGGTAGCTGACATCAGGGTGGCACTCTGACCAGCACCTTCTATGGGAGACACTATGGATCGGCACCTGGTCATTAACTCTGAGTTCTCCTGGAGTTTCTTTGACCATCCGAAGCTCATTGATGTCATGCAGATTGTCCAGGGTATGCACCTTACATGCTGTAGTTTGGACCCGGGACAGGCTTTCCTGATTAAGGGTTGTTGGGATGCCATTGGCCCAGTCCTAGCATGGATAGTCTGGTGCTCCTTGGAGATGAGTGAGTTTCCTAGCTCCCTGAAGGAGGCGGTGGTAACACCCCTCCTGAAGAAAGCTTCTTTGGACCCAGACTGCCATGCTAACTACAGACCTATCTCTAACCTTCCCTTTGTGGGGAAGGTGATTGAGAAAGTAGTGGCCATGCAGCTGGAGAACCATTTGACCATCCATGACATCTATGAACTATTCCAGTCTGGTTTCTGAAAGAGGCATAGTACCGAGACTGTGCTTATTCAAGTGCTCGATGATCTTCTGATAACAAGAGATTGGAAGAGCCACTCCATCTTGGTTATTCTTGATCTCTCTTCAGTGTTTGACACTGTGGATCATGGGATTCTTCTCAAATGCCTGAGGTTCATCTGCAGCCTGTCTGGTACAGTCCTCAGGTGGTTTAGATCTTTCCTCACTGGCAGAACTCAGAGGGTGGTGTCGGGGATTAATTCCTCTGGCCCAGTCTGTCTGTCATGTGGGGTACCTCAGGGTTCGGTGTTGTCCCCATGTTGTTCACAGTGTACACATTGCACCTCAGAGACATTGTAAGAAGGTATGGGTTAAGGTTTCACTACTATGCTGATGATACCCAGCTCTACCTATCTTTTGCACCCAACCAAAATAGAGCTCTCTCAACATTTAACAACTGCATCACTGAAATCCAGAACTGGATAGATTCGAGTTGGCTGAGGTAGAAAGCGGAAAAGACGGAAGTGTTGGTTGTGGACCTGGGTCACCAGATAGAGGGGAGGAGAGCTAGTTTGCCTTCAGGACTTTTCCTTGGTGGCTCCCAGCTCCCTGCCTGTGAACAGGAGCAAAATCTGGGGGTGATTTTTGACCACAGGCTTACACTGCGATTGTAGGTGTCGGCAGTCATCAAATCTTCCTTTTACCATCTGAGGAACATCTCCAGGATTAAGCACTTTGTTCCATCCAGTGATCTGCCTACATTGCTCCACACCTTTGTGACCTTGTGCCTTGGTTATTGCAGCTCCCTTTATCTAGGGCTACCAGGGGTTGATATCCACTGCTTGTAGCTAGTGCAGAACACTGTGGCTTAGTTATTGATGGGTACTCCTCAAGCCTGTGATATTTACCCAGTGCTGCACGAACTGCACTGGCTGCCAGTACAGTGGTGGATCACCTTTAAAGTTGGACTTCTGACTTATAAAGCCCTACATGTACTTGGCCTGGACTACTTGAAAGAGCTCCTGGTATCTTACTGCCCTAGGCGATCATTCTGCTTGGCAGACGAGGGATTGCTAGAGATTCCACAGATTTCTTTACAGTCTTCAGGGGCCCATGCTTTTATGTATGTGGACCCAGCCCTTTGGAATTCTCTAACCCATCCACTTTAGGAGTGCTCATCCATGGAGGAATTTAAACAGGCCCTGAAGACCCATGTGTGGCATCAAGCGTATTTGACGTGACATTATTTTATTGGGTTTTTGAACCAGTATTTACTGTATGTGTATTTTAATAAACTATTTTTATTTGGAATTGTGTGTTAAGCACCTTGGTTTTGGAAAGGTGTGGTACAAACAAATATTGTTATTATTATTTTTATTAAATTTTGACCCCATCTTTTTTTCATCCTAACTGATGCCAGATGTCTTCCAGTTTATTTTGGTGGTAACATTTTCAATTTTCATTATCATTTAAGCATTTTATGAATGTTTTAAAGTAATTATTTCTCAAGAAATAAAGATGGCTGTCTAATTTTTGCATAGAAATAATGTTGAGGACCAAGGAGGATAAGAAACCAGACAAAAATGCAAATGTACACTACACAGCATAGGAAGCATTAAGAAAACCCAAATTAAGAGTTCTGCCAATATTTGTCAGAACCATTGCAGAAAATATGCTTTTTGGAATAACTTTTTTCTTTGCACTGCTGCTTTAAGAGCTTCCCAGAAGAATCATTCAGAATAAACATTTTAAATGACATACTCAAGTCCATATTTAATATTTTAGATGTTTCTTCTTTTGTTTTAAACCACTATGGTTTAATTTTAGGACATGCCCAAATTTGTTGAAATAGTGTACCTATTTGTGAACAATTTCTCCAACATACAGGTGAATCTTTAAATGTCAACTTATATAAGCACCAAGGAGTAAAATAAGCCTTGGATATTATTTTTATTTGAATAGATTTTTTTTTGTAAATTTGCAATACATTTGCATTACTCCAAATTTGGTTCCAGTTTGATTCTTGTAACTTTGGAGCCCCTTCTTTTAAACAATATTTTTGTATTTTGGTTTTATGTTTAATAGCTTTATATTCATTAACAGTTAAAAGTCTGTTGCGTATTTTGTTTATTGGTTTTATTACTAATTGCATAACACAACTGTTCTCAATTTAACACTGTTTATGCCGTTCAATTTTGTCTAAGGTCAATTTTCTAAGTAACTCTTTATGTAATTTCTTAATTTGTACACATTCTAGCCAATCTAAATTCGGTATACCAAATGTATCCTTAACTTGTTCTAATGATAGTAATTCTTCTGAGTTCATTATATCACACCAAAAAAGCCCCTGCATTACTATATTTTATAATAATTTGAAAATCCAAATAATTCATATTTTTCCATACTCCTAAATCAATTGGAAGAAACATATGTAAAGGTTCCAGTATATATATTTTTTATTATTTTTCCTAGTTTTACTTATTAACTAGGCAAGCTCTTTTATAGATTTAGAATGATTCCCAGAAATTTATCAGGGAAAAAAAGTGTATAATTTGTATTGGAGTGCATACTATTTGTTTCTGCAATAATATGTTCCAAATATGCAATAATATGTTCCATATTCTCATGTCATAAAAAACACTTTTTTTCTTAATGTTATTTAAAAAAGTACAATGTTTAGCTACTTTTGAGACTTAATAATATATAGTCAGATCTGGACAGCCCAGTCCTCCCTTTTCCCTTGCCAGGATTAATACTAGCCAAGCAATACGTGGCGATTCACCTCTCCATAAAACTTTGAAAATAATGACCTTACAGTACTACAAAGTCAGCAGAGATAGGATCCATCATAGACTGAAGTAGAAAAATTAAATGAGGCATAATCATCATCTTTAGAATTTCTACCCAACCCCAAAGGGAGAATGAGAGTTTTTTCCATTTTTCCAAAAGTAATTCAACTTTATTTGTAACAAATTGAGTATTTCCCTTAACTGTATTAAGGGAAATGTTTGTCTGAAAAATGCCTAAGTACTTAATAGAATTCCTTTCCATGATATCATTTGTAAGCAAATTAGTATATTTAGAGAAGTAATTGATAGAATAATACTTTTTGTTTGATTTATCATATATGCTGAGAGATTTGCATATTGTTCTAGTTCTTTAAAACCAGTTGGGAGAGAAGTCTCCAGGTTACGTGACAGTAATGTAACATCATCTGCATATGCAATTATACTTATTATCACTGTACCCATATCTAACCCCAAAATCAAACTGTTATTTCTGATGTGTTGCAATAGTGGCTCAAATGATAGAATAAAAAGTATCAGAGATAATGGGCAACCTTGATGCATTCCATTCTGTATTATCAAAGAAGAGGTAATTATTTGGTTAATTTTAAATGTGACAGATGGTTGCTTATAAATAACTTCAACTATGTTAATATACTGTTGCGGTAGATTAAGATACTGAAGAGATTCGAACATAAGTTCCCAATTTAAAAGATTGAGGGCCAGATAGTCAAAACTTTGCCCCAGGGCTAAATTAGCACTGCCCAGTGGGCAAACTTAGCCCAGAGCACAAAGCAAGCTATATTCAAAAGGAAATAGCCCTGTGCTAATCCTGCTGAATATAGCAGTATAAGGAAGCCAGGCAAACTGGTCTGGGAGTGCAGGGCAAAAATAGCCCAGGAATAAGACAGCACTGAATATAGCAACAGGGAAGTGCAAACTGCAACTACATCTCATTAGACTCTGTAGCAAGCCAGTGTTAAACATGCAGGTGGAGAACATTTTGTGTGATTGCACAGAGCTGTCTCACATCTACTGCAAACACACCTCTCAACCTCCTGCCCCATAAATCAGGGACAAGACTTAAACAAATCAAGAACAAAGGTTTAAAATCAGGGACACACCTTAACAAATGATGATATCCACTCAGGAAGCTGGTAGAATAAGTGTTGCAGTGTAAAATGCATTTTCTAAGGAAAAACATGTCTGTAACATTAATGTCTGACATTATGTTATGCTTACAACCCCCCACTGTTTGGTCATGGAAACACAATTTGTAGGAGGGACAGAGCAGAGTTTTGAAGTAAAATCAGGGACAGTTGAGAGGCATGACTACAAACAACAATGTAAGCCACACACTGCAGAACTGTGCTTAGTGTGCTATGCTGAAGTGAGGTTTGCCCGGGCCTAACCTGATTGCACAGTGCTAACACATTAGCTCGGTGCAAACTGGTTAGCCCGGGGCAAATGGGAGCTATATTCAAAGCTCCCATGCAAATGAGCCTACTTAGGTACTCCGTGGGCAAACAGGCACATTTGCATCTTATTATGTGCTGCTTAGCATACAGTACCATGCAGTTTGCCTGGTGCTACTGCATGAAGCACAAAGCTCCCCCTTTTGGTCAGAATGGAAGTACAGGCTGGACGCTGTAGACCAAGGCAGACCCACAGCATCCCCCTGTTGGTTGGAATAGAAATACAGGCTGGAAGCAGCAGGAACTGTGTGTTGCCAGGCTCAGTTGGTGCATACATATCTCACAACTCCTTGCCACCTGAATCAGGGACAAGGCTTAAACAAATCAGGGACAAAGGACCAAAATCAGGGACACATCCTCAAATGTAGAAATATCCACCTAGACAGCTGGTAGAATATGGGGCTTAGTGCAAAATGCAAGTTCTGAAGAAGAACAAGTCTGTAACTTTAATGCTTGCCATTGTTATGTGCTTACAATTTCCACTGTTCAGCTAGGGAACCACAACTGTGAGGAGGGACAGACTAATACTTTTGAGGCAAATTCAGGGACGTCCCTGACAATCAGGGACAGTAGACAGGTATGTTCCTGACCCATTCACAATGAAAGTAAATGTAATATTCCTGGTAGTCTAGTGGTCCCCAACCCCCCACATGAATCCCAACCCCTGTGTACTGACAATAAAGGTAATGTCCCTGGTAGTCGAGTGGTCCCCCCACTTCCCTGCATGACTCCCCACCCATTCACAATATTATTATACTTACTTTCCCTGGTAGTCTAGTGCCCACCCTCTGCATGTATCCCGACCCCCGTTTTCAATAAAAGTAAACACATATCCCTGGTAGTCTAGTGGTTCCCCCAGCACATTTCCAGACCCCTGTTATGAATAAAATATGCACATTTCCCTGGTAGTTTAGTGGTCCCCCCAGCATGTATCCTGACCCCCGTTTTGAATAAAATGAAGCACATATCCCTGGTAGTCTAGTGGTCCCCCCCAGCATGTATCCCAAACCCCGTTTTGAATATAATGAAACACTTATCCCTGGTAGTCTAGTGGTCCCCATAGCACATTTCCTGACCTCTGTTATGAATATAATTAAGCTATTTTCCCTGGTAGTCTAGTGGTACCCCCCCACCCAGTAGTGCCATTCCCGCTCAGCCCACCCATCTGCCAGGAAGCGAGCCAGCAACCCGGCTCAGCCCTCCCATACCACCATGGCCAGCCACTGACTGAGATAATAGGCTGCTCATTCATTCCTCAGTCGATGATCGCTATAGTGTGAGAGGAGGCGGCTGGTCGCGCCCACTTGCTAGCAGTGGTGGCTGCTGAAAGCAAGCACGGGTAGGAAACACTAACTCAGGGAAAATAGCTGTTTATAACAGACAGTTGAGATACATGTGGGGACCATAGACACCGAGATAGTCTTATTTATTCAAACGGGATCAAAATATGTGCTGGGGGGACCACTAGACTGCCAGGGATAAGTGCTTAGTTTTATTCAAAACAGGGGTTGGGATACGTGCTGGGGGGACCACTAGACTACCAGAGATAAGTGCTTAGTTTTATTCAAAATGGGGGTCAGGATACATGCTGGAGGGACTACTAGACTACCAGGGAAATGTGCTTATTTTATTCAAAACAGGGGTCAGGAATGTGCTGGGGGGACCACTAGACTACCAGGGATATGTGCTTACTTTTATTGGAAACACAGGTCGGGATACGTACTTGGGGGCGTTGGGATCTCTACACTACCAGGGCTTCTACCGCAGCTATGGGGGCCCACAATGGGGGGGCACTGCCACATTACTGCCAGCTTTTTTCCGGCAGTATCTAGTGCCACACCACAGGTCACGCTAATGCCTGTAGCACGGTGCTATGCATTTGAATATGCCATGCTTCTGGCATGCATGGGCACTGTCCTGTCCATGCCCCTGCATACGATTACCTATTAGCATCGGTGCTACCATGCAACACTGGTGCTAATAGGGCATTTCAGTATTGCAGCCTCGTGCAAATCCAGCGCTATTCCAGTGCTATGGATTTGTGCTAGGCGCAAAGGTTTGAATATCTGGCCCTGAATGCTTTACTGACATCTAAAGCCATTGCTAAAGCTTTCTTATATAAAGTAGTGTAATGTTCTATTATTATTTGAACTTTATGAAAACCTACCATTACAGTTCTAGCTTTGATAAACCCTGTTTGATCCTGATGGACCAAGGCTGGCATACCATCTTCTGTTTTTTAACTAGAAGTTTAACTATAATCTGATAATCAGTGTTCAATAATGCTATTGGTCAATAATTTTCAGACAAACAAGAGTTGTTATATGGTTTTTGGATTAATATAACCATATCCTGTTGCATAGATGGTGGGGTCCAAACTAAAGAAACAATCTCATTTATCATTAACAACAACCAAGAGGCTAATACTTTGCTCCAGCATCAGTCCATCAGGTCCAGAGGCATCATCTCTTGGCATATTTTTTATAATCTGAATTATATTCTGTTCAGAAACGGTTCAAGGTTCAGGTTTATTGTTTGGCTTTAGCCTATACAGGAACAATTTGCAAAATATTTAAAAAACAGGATTCATAAATAACATCAACTTATACAGTTGTATCAAAAGTTTTAAAGTACATATAATAACTTGATACAAAACATCATGAAATCAACAATAAATCAACAATAAATTCTATTTATGTAACACATTGCCCCTAAAGACCACTCTCAAATCTCTCGCTGGCTCCAGACATCGTCTCTGATTGGTCTGGCTGACTTTGGTGCTTAGCTGGCCTGGGAGCCCATTGACTTTCAGTGCTAAGTGCCAGAATGTTACGCTTTTGGAAAGTTTTAGCCATCCACTACTGTTTTTCCACTTTTGACCCACTATTCAGTTACTGCAAAACGTTTTCTTTTTGGATTGTTTAAATCGCTCTACTGTACATGTGTTTTAAAGCTTGCTAAATCTGTGTAACGCTGTGCATGTGCTTAAGTTTGTTAATACTGGTTAACGTTGCCTGCTTTTTCCCAATATACCGAACTGAACTAAGCAGACTCCTGCTTAGCTGATAGCCTGTTATATTTGAACTGTATTAATGCTCTTTCCTTTCTGTTTTAATTGTTTTTGAACTCATCCTCATGCCTGTTGATTGAGTTTGCTAAAGTAGTACAGCTCATTTCATGGGTATGCAAGGGCTTGCTCTGTTCTCCCTACCTATTTTACTGTATCTCTCTCTCCCATTCCCCTCCTCCCCCGAGCCTCCAGAGGGTGTCATCGTGTAACTCCTCTCGTTTCTTGAGGCGCTACCAATCTGCTACCTCTGACACTCACTTTTAAACTCACTGTGTTCTCCCCTCTGACTCTGCAGCCTTAAGCACCTGTCCCCTGCCTCTAAAAGCGTCTCCGCAAGCTTTAGAAAAAAAAATATATATATAACAACAGTAGCTCAAATCTTCCAGTAGCTCTTCTTTCTCTTGCTGCCACTCCCCTCTCCCTTGTCTTTCCTGCTTGGCGCCAGCAATCCACTACACAGAAATAGTTTCTGGCTACCCCCATCTTACAGTCTCCTCTCACGCTCCTCTCTAATTTCTGGTTTCCTCCCTTGCCTCACAGCTTATGACTTGATCTCCTCCTCCCTTTCTCCACCTGTTAAGCTGCGTCACAGCCTGCTGCCACCGTTTACTTAAACACACCACTGTCATCTTCTCTCTCTCTCCTTAGCTGCTGGGCCTGCCCCATGAGGGCTAGCTAGACCAAGTATACCGTGGAATGGTCCTGGCTCACCACGGCCCAACGTGGCGCCTAGCCGCCTCCCGACTCAAGACTACTGGTAAGGACTCTCCTAGGCTGGGAAGCTGAGATTCACAGCGATTGGCCGGCAGACTCTGTGCTGTGCTCTGATTGGCGCGGCTCCAGACATCGTCTCTGACTGGTCTGGCTGACTTTGGTGCTTAGCTGGGCTGGGGCCCATTGACTTTCAGTGCTAAGTGCAGATTGCCTGCCCCCCTCTCCCCTCCAACCTTTATTAAATAGTCTGCTTGTCTCCGCCCCCTGCTCTAATACCTGCTCACTGCCCCACATCCTATTCTGAACCAGTAGCTTTAACCACTCCCTCTCCCTAGCTCGCTCTGCAGCTGCTACCCCTCAGAGATTTCTGCTAGCTGCACCACTCGGTGTCATTCCTCTGTTTTTCTTTTTTTCTAGCTCTATAGACCTCCTGGTTCCTTCTTCCCTCTTCTCTCCTCCTGCTCTCCCCTTCTAGCTACTATGCCTCCTTTTATTCATGTCCTCTCTCTCTTCTAGTCCTGTCGTGCTGCCAACCTTAACCCACCTACCCACCTCCTCCTATCCCTCACTACCCTATCATGGTCCTCCTGGCTAATGACCCAACATCTGGCACAATGGCAATCCCACTCCCTAAGCAAAAATGGTGCCAGTCAACTATGGACTGTTTAATTATGAACAAGTGTGATGACTACATGGGGGCAACCTGGCACCTATTCCTGATCGATACACTACACTGGGATACAAGGTGCCTGTGCTGGTCTAAAACTCAAAAGAACACTAGGATGATTACCACCTACTATGAAATACGACAATGGACCCTCAAACTCATACTCCTCCTCCTCTTAATATCTGGAAGTGTCCACCCTAATCCTGGCCCAATTTCATACAGTACTAAATAGCCTGCCAGAACAGAGGGGGGACTCACTTTTATCACCTTAAATATTTGTAGTCTTCTACCGAAACTAGCCTCACTACAAACTTTTGTCAGTCAGCATAACCCTGATAGTCTAGCCATTGTTGAAACTTGGCTGACACCTAACACCCCTGACCATGCTTTATTTCTGCAAGGCTACAAGATCTTCCGGCAGGACAGGACGACAAAGAGGGTTGGCGGCTGTGCCATCTACATAAAGAAATATCTCAACTGCCTCTCCATTACTCATACCACCACTAACTCTGTCTTACAGCTCCTCCCTATCAAACTTCTCCTTGGTGCCCATAACAAAGTCCTCACGGTTGCTGCTATCTACATCCCACCTAAACATCTTGGGCCCGGCCAACAGTCTGTACTAGATTTTGTCAGATCTCAACCTCCTGATGCAGAGCTTCTCCTACTAGGTGACTTCAATATCAACTGGCTTGCTCCAGACACAGGGATGACTAAGGATGCAATCCTAGCAGCAAACCTAACTCAGCTGGTCAACTCGCCCACTAGGAAAAATTATAAATCTGAGAATAGTACATTAATAGATTGGATCCTCACCAATCACCCAGCCCGAATAAATAATATTGCTGTTCTCCCAGATTCTCTTAGCGACCACTCTCCTGTATTATGTACCTGGTCAAACAAGTTTAGAAAACCACCCTCTAGAACCATCACTAGCAGAGTACTACCATTTGGAAACCTTACTCCACTCAAGGAAAATCTTAGACAAAAAGACTGGTCTCCCATCTACACTCATGAGACATCGATGAAGCTCTAAACTACTTTATCTACACCTTCAATGCTGCCTGTGACTTATACGCACCTATTAAAAAGCGCAAAGTGAAAGCACTCTCAACTCCATGGCTCACTGCTAAGCTAATGGCTTAGCACAAAGGAAGGGACCACCTATGGGCTATAGCAAGAGACTCTGGCTCTCCGGCCGACATCCTAAAATATAAACAGGCCCGAAACTTCTGCGCTAAAGAGACCCGTTGAGTCAAGAGCGACTACTTCAAAACTGCTCTTTCTAACACCTGGGGTAAAGGAAAACCTTTCTGGGACAATCTAAGAAATATCACGGGTAAGCAGTCCAAATCCTTTCCACAAGAATGAATGTGGCAGGCACTACCACCCTTGACCCCATGATCATAGCAAACTCCTTAAATGAGACCTTCACCGACCTCAGCGGAGTCCTCGCATCTGATTTCTTCACTTCTGCAGACCCTATATCTCACATCCCCACTGCCTCTCCAAACACTCCACCTTTCCATCTAAAATAGTGAAAGCACATGAAGTTTACAAATACGTAAAGAAGCTATATCTAATTCAAGGGCAAGCAGTGACTCTTTGACCTTAAAATTCTATCCCTTACCTGGATGTAGTTCTACTCCCCTCACCAGAATATTCAATCTCCTCTGTTCTAGTAAATTCCCTGGTATATGGAAGGCTGCCATAATCACCCCAGTGCACAAAAGTGGGGATAAGTCTCTGCCTGGCAACTATAGACCAATTTCAATACTACCCCCATTATCAAAGGCCCTTGAACGTATGGTAGCTGACCAGCTTACAGACTACCTGGAGAAACATAACATTCTTTGTGACCAGCAACATGGATTCAGACAAAGGCATAGCACCACCACTGCTCTGCTCAAATTCTCAGAAGTAATCCACAAGACCTTGGATAAAGGACTCCTCACCAGAACTGTGTTTATTGATCTAACAAAGGCATTTGACACTGTTCACCATGGCCTACTAGTCAGTCAACTACATACGCTTGGGCTCTCCTTAGGCTCTGGTGCCTGGATAAAAAGCTACCTTGCCCAACACACCCAGGTGGTAAAAATATCTGGAATCCTCTCAGACCCTAAACCTGTCCTCTCAGGAGTTCCACAAGGATCAATTCTAGGCCCACTACTTTTCAGCCTTTTTCTAAACTCCCTCCCTACATCCTGCCCGGAAAAAATCATACTCTATGCTGATGATGCTGTGATTCTATCCTAACACAGAGATCCTAACTGCTTACGCCACAGCCTACAACAGGCATTTACCAGTGTTGAGGAGTGGTTTGTTGGACACAAGCTAGTCCTAAAGCACAAAAAAACAAAATCTATGCTCTTCGCTAGTCCGCAGAACAAAAACAAACAAGCACCACTTACTATCAACACCTCCCTGGGAATTGCTCTTGAACAAGTGGCTATCTTTAAATATCTTGGAATCACATTTGATCAAGGCCTTGTCTTTTCATCACATATTGATGGTATTTCCAAAACTATTAATCAGCGGCTTGGAATACTCTACCATAACAGACAACTTTTCACCCATCCAGCGCTGAAGCTAGCTATTCAATCCTCGATCATCTCAGTTATCGACTACGGTTTAGTTATTTATGGGTCCGCCCCTTCAAGCACATTGAAATGGGTCACAACCTCCCTAAACAAGGCATGTCGGCTGCTTACTGGTGCTCATAGACTTACTCATACCTGTGAACTATATGCTGAAACTGGATGGTTACAGCTATCAAACCGGTTCAAGTTCCTCACCTGCCTAATGGCCAAGAAATCCATCTTGGGCCTCACCCCTCCCTGCATACAAG
This sequence comes from Neoceratodus forsteri, assembly GCA_016271365.2. NCBI lineage: Eukaryota > Metazoa > Chordata > Ceratodontiformes > Ceratodontidae > Neoceratodus > Neoceratodus forsteri. The sequence continues at coordinate 156,358,584 of CM057456.1, read as the reverse complement.
GCCTGCTATGTCAGAACCCAAGTGTACGATCCACTAGAAGATCAGAAACCCAGCTTCTGCAGGTCCCCCGCTGTCGGACCACACATGGTCAACGATCTTTTGCCTATCATGCCCCCAACTGGCTAAATACTCTCAGCACCTCTGTTACTTCCTCTTGCTCGTTAGGTGTTTTTAAATCCAGACTATTCTCTCACCTAGCCGCCTCAAACTCCTGTGACTGTATTTGTTAATCTCATAATCTATTCTCACTCCTCCTCCCTGCCCTACTACTTGACAATGGCCTAGTAATGGGTCTTCATCTCCTACTAAGGTCTGCTCCTGTCCTCCTCACCCTCCACCCTTTTTGTATTCTGTTTTCTCCACTGTTAATTCCTACACTGCCAATTACCTCCCTTTCATATCTTTCCCTCCTCATTTGTTTTCTATACTGTTGATAGTGCTTAAGTTATTATCTGCTGTACAGTTATATCACTAGTTTTAGCTAGTTGTGCAACTCTGTACCTCTATCTGCCTGTAAATGTTTTTGACGTGGAACCTTTGTAAAAGAGCCTTGCTCAAAGGTATTAATTCCTAGATTTTACAATAAACAAACAATAAACAAACAAATCCAATAATAATTGCTGTATGAGATCAAATAGTTTAAATGTGCAAGAGGTCAACAGATATACAATCAAATTGTACATGAATATAATTCTAAATCTTTGTTATTTTTAGAGATATAAAATAATGACTAGAAAATAAGACAAAACACAACAATTTGTTATAATGTGTGACTAGTCAACTAGATGTAAGATTCACAGAAAAAGGAAATCTTAGTCATATGTAAATTCATACAACAACATCTACAGTTTTAAGCATTTATTCATAGATGCCACAAACGGTCTATCCGGGTATACCAATGTAATATTTGAAAAAAATAAGGAGACAGAGGAGGCAATAGTCTTTAGCAATCCTAAACAGGAGTAAACAGGCCTTGGATGGGTTCTGATCTGGTTACCTACACCCTCATCCAAGTATCTTGCCCATAGTCTCCAAATTCCAAAATCAAAAATCTATTGAATATTAGAAAGAAGACCAATTTATAGCAAAAAAAAGAAGTAAGTCTCCTATGTCCCCTATACAATATAAATGTCTAAATTATTATTATTTACAGTTTCAGGATGACAAGAAGCCATATAGCCTCTATAAGACTGATGAATCTTGAGCATTGTACAACACTGGAATTAATTGATCCAAGGGAAGACTTAGGTCAGCAAGTATAGGGCCTAACCAATCACTTCTTTTCTTTGAATACAATGGGCGTATAAACATAATGGCCTGGATATTCAAAAGGGTTGCGCCATGCGCAACAGGGTTCTAGCATCACGCCAAGTCCAAAATCGCCATTCTGTGATATTCAGCAGGAGGCAGTTACGCCACTGGCATCAGGTTGCGCAAGAGAGCAATGTAAATGAATGCATGCTCAACAGGAGGAGATCCGCGCCATAACCCTGCTTAACCCGATATTCAGTCGGGTTGTGCAGAGTTAGTGCATCGCCAACCCCAACCTGCGCCTGCACAACCTTGAGCCCAAAAGGCTTAAGTTGAGGGCCACCCACAGGTGAGCTGCTGCATTGCAGGCGCAACAGCAGCTGCCACCCCTGGCTGGCTCCAACATTTTCCCTGTGCCCCCCACCAGCCCGATCAGCGGGCATAATGTAACCACGACTCCCCCCAGCACATCTCCACAGCCCGATCGCGGGCAGTACAGATACATGTAACACCCCCATATCCGAAGCCCGATCGCGGGCATAACATATATGAACCCCCAGTGCCCGATCGCGGGCAGAATGTAACCCCAACCCAAATATCTCCCTGGTGGTCAGTGGACGTAAAGCCCGATCGCGGGCAGAATCATCACAAACCCCCAAACATCTCCCTGGTGTCTGGTGTCCCCCACCACGAGCCCTCACCCGCTCCCCCGCGGCGGTGCGACAGCATCCACCCACCTGCCGCCCGCCGCCCGCCAACTGACTGTCAGTAGGGCTGCCGCCCATTAGTGCAGAGCTACAGCCAATGGGCTTACAGCCCATACCGTACATGACGGTCAGATTTGGCGAATGATGTTCATTCCACCGTCTGAACTGTCATGTACTGGCTATGGGCTGCAACCGGGACACTAGACACCAGGGAGATGTTTGGGGGTTTGATGATTCTGCCTGCGATCGGGTTTACGGTCCACTGGACCACCAGGGAGATATTTGGGTTGGGGTTACATTCTGCCCGCGATCGGGCACTGGGGAGGTTCATACACGCTATGCCCGCGATCGGATTCCCGGGTACGTGTGGGGGTGTTACGTACTGTAATGCCCGCAATCGGGTTGCATTAGGCGCAGCTCGCTGATGGCTGCTGCCTGGCAGGGTGGCCAGGCAAGTCTCGGATCGCGACCTACATGCAAAATGGCATGCAATGGAAGATAAATAGATGCAAATGGCCCTGCACTTTTGCATAAATTATGGCCCCATTTTCATGTCACCTTTTGAATATCGGAAATTTACGCATGGCGCAATGGTACTTGCGCCACTGCAAGTTTAATGCTTATCTCTGACAACTTGCGGTGGCGCAAGTTCCACTGCATCATGCGCAAGTGCTGTGGCTGGGAAGTGATATTCAAATGAGTTGCGCAATAGCGCAACTCCTTTGAATATCACCCCGGCCACACCCCTGCGCAACTATTTTGAGCAGCACAAGGGCTTGTGCCTCAGAATGGTGCAGTTTGAATATCCAGGCCAATGTGCTTAAGGTCATCTTCAGCCTTCATCCCACATTTACATTGAGAAGTTTTGATACCAGATCATCTCTGTTTGATATGTATATAGTTAGCATCATAAAGTTCCATTCTGAACCTAGAAAGTAGTTTGTGATCTAAAGAATCAGATAGGCAGGTTAAGGTTCAAGATATTGTGTGGTTTTAATCTTCTTATACCATTTAACATTTTGAAGAGAAGAGACCCAGAAAAAGTCCTTAGAAATAGCTATGTCTCTAATACTTTTTTATTTAAGAAATTACTTTAAAATTTAGTCTGTAATACATTTCATATAATAAATGTCCCAAACCCTGTGGAAATAAATTTTCTTTAAAAGGTTTAACTATTGGACAGGTGAAACCTTTCCTCAAATATTCAATTTCTTCTTCCATATATTGCTTAGGGAGCCTCTCCTCAGGCAATTGAAAAAGATTCAAAAGAAAAATCAGACACTTGACACCTCTCTGGGACAAACAATACATAGCAACACATCTTATTTAATACTATCTCTAATGATTTTATATTAGAAAAGGCCCAGATTTCAGCTCCATATAGCACACTAATTTTATTTTGGCATTAATAACTGAGTATACCCTGAACTGTACCTTTTCCCAGCCTACAATTAAATCTTCTAAATGAATTAAATGCCATTTTAACTTAGCTTCAATCAGTAACAAATGTCTATTCTGGCAAAGATTATCCAAAAATCTTACTCACAGATGATCATAAGAATTTTGAGTTTCAATCTTTTAATTTTCCATGAATAGCCTTGGAGTCCATTTAGTTTTAATACCAAAAACTACTAATTCAGTTTTATCTATATGTATAGTCAAGGTGCTGTCTTTGCATAATGCAAAAAAACAATTCATTTTCCTTTGAAGGCCAAGTAATGATCTGGAGGGCAGTACTATATCATCAGCATAAGCTAAATAGCTTATCTTCCTATGTAACATACTGGGAGAATGAAATTCAGGGAGGTCCAACCGTTCTATTATAGTATTAATATACAAGTTAAATAGAGTGGGAGCAAGAATACATCCCTGTTGAACTCCAAAATTTGTTATAACAGATGTTAATCTTCCAAACTGGTTATGCTGTACTCTTACTCAGGTGTTTTGGTGTAATCTTATTATAATATCCAACAGGAAGGGTTCCATATTATAAGCCTGCAATTTCTGCCATAATAATTTATGGCTAATACTATCAAAGACAGACCTGAGGTCCACAAAACAACAATAACATTTTGATTTCTTAATATATGTGTATTTATAAATAAAATGAGTCAGTACATAACAATGTTGAATAGTAGATCATCCAGTCCTAAAACCATTCTGTGTCTCATTCAATAATTCATTTTCGTGGATTCAGGACTACAACCTCTGCAGTATTATTTTACAAAATATCTTCTGAGATGTATCAATAAGACTTATGGGTCTGTACATGCTGGGATCAGAAGTTTGACCTTTTGTATACATACATATATGTGTATATATATATATATATATATATATATATATATATATAAATATATTCTCACATTGGAAAAATAATAATTCCCTTTCAGCTATCTGGAAAATGTTCTCCTTGGACAAATGTATTAAATGTTACTGAAATAAACAGGGAGCCACCAGTCAAAAAACATTTTGTAAACATCAGATAGAATTTGATCTGGACCAGGAGCTTCATTGGATATAGCTAAGGACAAAGTTTGCTTAATTTCCTCCTGATATATACAGAAGGGCCTTGGTGAGAAATATGAAAGAATTCCCAACCTAATTTCATTGACATTAGAATTTCTAATATCTTCTATATGGGAGAAGTAAAGAAACTGAAAATGCTCCTCCCATAACTTTGATGTAATGTATGCTTCCACTTCCCTTGAATATTGGTTATAGCAATGACTAAACAAAGACCAAAAAGCTCTGGTGTCTTTAGCTATAACTGTTCTTATGTTGTTCCACATATTTTTCTGGTATTTTTTCTTCTTGAGATCCAGTAGTCTCCTATATTCTTTCCTTACTTTATTAAGAGAACTAAAGTTTTTCCTAGTACTGTATTTTTTACAGAATCTAACATGTCTATTTAATTTATGTTTAGCTATCCAGCAGGTCTTGTTGAACCATTTTGGATTAAAAGTCTTCCTTATCCTATTAGCTCTGAATAAGGGCTTAATGTAATTATTAATTTCTAGACATTTACTAATAATTTGGTTGTTATCTGAAGCTGAAACAGTTTCATTGCATGAGGATATTAAAGAGCTGGTGGCACATTCAGGTGAGCTTCAACAAAACATAATATTTAGACATAGTCCATCTTGTATTTCCCATTAGTTCTGTATTTCTCCTCCCCATTATTTATTATTGAGGTCATTTGTATAAAAACAGGATTTCTGCTCCTGAAGAGTTCATCTATTCCTGCTGATTTCTCCCTACCTGAAGTCATAGAGCACTGCTTGTGAACTTACAATTATTCCCATGGCAATAGACTGTGATGTCACAACAGAGGATTATGACTTGGAGTAGGGAGTAAGCTATAGAGGCAGATGAACTTAAAATAAACTGTAAGGGACAACAATCATATATTCATACACATTTCTTTAGTAATAAATTATGGGAAGGAGAAATATATAAAATATAAATGCAAGGCAAGTAGAATTGTACCTAATTATTATGTTTGTTTTTTTTTAGTTTTCTTTGAGGTGTCAGTAGCTCTTTATGGGATCAGCACAAACCAGTTCTGAAAATAAATTAATAGCTTCATTTTGCCATCTGATTCTTTTCAAATTAATTATTTCCATATTACACAAATTTCCAGCAAGCTGAGTAGAGTCATCACCCATTCTTGATGCTTGAAACATTTTAGGTATCAGAAAATTAGCAGAATCAGTGCAATCCAGAACCTCAAAGTCATGCACAATTTCTAAAGCATCCTGATTAGCCCAGGCTAAATCAATAATAGAAGATCCCATATACCCCACAAATGTATATTCACCCTGGATCACCAGGCAAATGACCATTTACCAAACAAAAATTCAAACCTGACATTATTTTATACAGTATCTTACCCTGATGATTGAGTTTGTTATCCTATGAGTTTCTAACATTACTTACTTTGGGGTTAATTCTATTCAGACCCTGAAAAACATTCACCATGGGGGTTTCCATTTGATTATTAGCATGGATTCTAACATTAAAGTCACCAATAACAAGGAAAACATAAGCTTCACATTTAGTTGATAAATCATCTAATAATTCAGAGACTTTTGGCCAGATAGTACAGTAGGTGAGTAAATAGAGCTAGTTGTGTGTGTGTGGGGGGGGACATTAAGAAGAATTATTCTATTAATACTACTCTCCAATTTCAGAGGAAGTATTAATGATTATTGACAATCCAAAAAAGTAATCTTATAGTTTATGGAAGTCTTAAGATATGGAAGCAGAACAGTCACAAGTTAGGCACTCACCAATCACATTATAAATGACAATTGGCTCCAAGGATTCATGCAAGCATAATTTTTATTCTATAGACACACAGAGTCTGCATGCTTAATGTGTTTTAGACTATGTCCTTTATCAAAAGCTTTGGATAAAGGACATAGTCCAAAACGCATTAAGTGAGCAAACCCTGTGTGTCTTTGGAATAAAAATTATGCTTGTTTGAATCTTTGGAGTCAAGTGTAGTTTATAATGAGGTTTGTGAGTGCCTAACTTGTGGCTGTTCTGCTTCTAAGTTTTGGCTTGGTGCACCACCATTCCTTTGTGCTGCCTTTTTTGTATTTGAAAAGTCTTAAGATATATAGCTACAGTATACCAGCCTGATTTCTGCTATATTCCTTATTTTTTACAGTTGGGATAGTAAAGGTTGTATATCCAGGAATCAGTGGAGGCTTAACATCCTGCCACCATGTTTCCTGATGACACAAAATATCAGAGGTCGTTAGAAAGTCTTTAATTTCATCATCAGCCAGTTTGCATGCTAAGCCCTCTATGTTGAAGTACCAAACAGTGATTGCTAGTCACAATTTCTGGTTGATCATTATTTACTAATGTATGACTATTTGTAGTCTTCAGTCAAACTTTCATGCAAGCTATTTCTAAATGCAGCTTGTTTATTAAATCCCAATAAATTTATATCAGTTAGAAAGACTCCAAGGCCATCCAATACTAGAGAGGAATCTAAAAATAATGCTGCCAATCTATGGTTCCTGAAAGTAATACAATTTGTGGACTATTCATAATCCCTATTATGTATCCCCACTACTATGCTTCTCACTGCATTGGCCCGCTGAAGCTGTAAAAGCTGCAAGGTACCTCCAAGCCCACCGGGGCTTCAGATCACTGCATCAGAGCAGCCGCTGTCATGGATCTGCTGGTCTGCCAAGCCAAGCAGTAACACCAGCGGCAGGTGCCCAGACTTCTCCCCGCTCCTCCGGGATCTTCTCTGTTGAAGGAGCCATCCATGAAGCTCAAGCCTGGATCGAGAACCAGCAGCCTGGCTGCTCCCCACTGCATTGGCCTGCCGAAGCTGTAAAAGCCAGAAGGTACCTCCAAGCCCACTGGGGCTTTGGATCACTGCATCGGAGCAGCCGCTGCCATGGACCCACTGGTCTGCCAAGCCAAGCGGTAACACCAGTGGCAGGCACCCAGACTTCTCCCCACTCCTCCGGGATCTTCTCCATTGAAGGAGCCATCCGTGAAGCTCAAGCCCGAATCAAGGACCAGCAGCCTGGCCGCTCCCCACTGCATTGGCTTGCCAAAGCCTTAAAAGCTGCAAGGTATGTCCTTGGGAACTTAAACTCCCTGAATTTCAAAAAGGGGCACCAAGATGGTGATTGGAGAATCCCCTCCTTGTGAGCAGCATGGATTGGTGTAAAAACCCAAGGGACTTTTTTTGGCTTTGTTACCCATTGCCATTGGCTCAAGCCGTGGACCACACTGCACAGTAGTGAGCCTGCCATTCCCTGCCTTCAGTGCTTCTTTTCTGGGGCCTGGCTGTAATTCTGCTGTGGTTACAGCTCCTTTGGGGCTAACTTGTGAGGGTGTGTGCTTTCTTGTATTAATTTTAAAGCTACTGGCTAAAATTCTACTGTGGTTACATCTCCTTTGGGGCTAACTTGTGAGGGTGTGCACTTTCTTGTATTAATTTTAAAGCTACTTACTGAAGTTTATCTCTGACCTAGTAACAATTTTCTAATGGAAGAAATAGAGCTGTACAATCTAGTGTGCTGTAGCATTTCTTAAAGTTACCCACAGGGGTTAATTTCAGCATTGCTAGCAATTTACATGGTAAAGGAATTGATCTAGTGTTGTAGTATAAGTTGAATTTCTCAAGTTTGTTCTCTCTCTCCACTCCCATAACTGCCCCACTCCACCCTGTCTACTCCTCCCATATCTCTCTGCCTGCCCTGTTTCTTTTGTTCTACTGGAGCCCCCCCACCTACGCGTACTTAAACCCTCTCCCTTGCTCTCTCCTTAGGTACCTCCAAGCCCACCTGGGCTTCAGATCTCTGCATCAGAGCAGCCACTGCCGTGGACCCGCTGGTCTGCCAAGCCAAGTGGTAACACCAGCGGCAGGCACCCAACCTTCTCCCCACTCCTCCGGGATCTTCTCTGTTAAAGGAGCCATCCACTAATCTCAAGCCCAGATCGAGGACCAGCAGCCTGGCGGCTCCCCACTGCATTGGCCTGCGGAAGCCGTAAAAGCCACAAGGTATGTCCTTGGGAGCTTAAACTCCCTGAATTTTGACAAGGGGCAACAAGACAGTGATTGGAGAATCCCCTCCTTGTGAGCAGCATGGATTGGCGTAAAAACCCAAGGGACTTTTCTTGGCTCTGTTACCCATTGCCATCAGCTCGAGCCATGGACCACACTGCACAGCAGTGAGCCTGCCATTCCCCGCCTTCAGCGCCCCTTTTCTGGGGCCTAGCTATAATTCTACTGTGGTTACAGCTCCTTTGGGGCTAACTTGCGATGGTGTGTGCTTTCTTGTATTAATTTTAAAGCTACTTGCTAAAATTCTACTGTGGTTACATCTTCTTTGAGGCTAACTTGTGAGGGTGTGTGCTTTCTTCCCACCAGTGCTTTGCACCAGCTCCCCACCCCCCCACCTGACCCACCCTGGGTGGACCTGTAAATATATAAGATCCTTTTTAGTCAGATGATTAAGTGTCCAATTTATAATTGGCTCCTTATACTGTGTCACCACTCGGGGTGAGTCTATCCTTCACTCTCTGTTCAGCCTTAGGGTAACTCAGCCAAGTACACCTCCATAGCTGCATCTAGTCTCATATCTCTGGACCGCTTCTTAGTGGGGTCACTTTGAAACCTAACATAGTACCTACCCTTATCTTACGTCCACTGTGTTAAACCCCTCTCTCCTTTTGCGCTGTGTCGTAACCAGGCCAGGTACTGGTACTGCTGACTTGAAATTGGGACAGTATTTACCTACTCAGTAGGTCAAACAGGGAATTTTTTAGCCCATACATCTTTCTTCTTTAAACAACAGTCTAGACTAATAGCATTCTCTGGATTAGGCAGGGCAGCCTTCTAACCATGCCGCAGATCAATGGACTCATACTGCCCCTACCTGGCAAATTAATGATACGATATCTCGTGCCTGGGGTCTTACTATTACTTTGTGTAAATGAGATCTCATTATCCTTCCCATGCAGACAGAACTATATTCTCATGCAGATGGGGACTTCAGGTTCTCCAACCTGTTAGTTTCTAAGTGTTGGCCTGTAGCTACTTGGCAATATCTTTTCTACAAAAAAAGGATGTACTTACTACATGCATCATGCCCTTGGTAAAATGAGCAGGAAGCATTATTTGCCCCTTACTTATTACTTTGTAAGGCTCACATTCCTATCATTTCTAGAGTTTAAGCTATCAGGTGATATTGAACCTAATCCAGGCCCTCCTGACTGCGTCACTGCAGCTGACCTAACTGGACGAACAAGAAAGGGACTTCTCATAGTCCACATGAACATTAGAAGCCTAATGTGCCACATGGCCGAAGTGGGAGCATGGATCAAAGTCTATGAACCTGACATACTCTGTCTTACAGAAACATGGCTGAAACCATGAATAAATGACTCTCTATGTAGCATACCGAATTACTCTCTTATCCGACAAGATTGACCAGATACAAAGTGTGGCAGTGGTGTTGCACTCTATCACAAGAACCACCTCAGCATCACAACTGTCCCTGCATGGGATCCACCCACATTATGTGAATCCATTCATGCCATAGTCTCACTTGGCGCAAAGAAATTACACATAATCTGCATCTGTAACCCGCCATCTGGGTGTGTGGCTGGACTTCAGGACCTGCTAAACCAAACATCACAGTCTGTCAACCTAAATGAGGCCTTAATTCTTGGGGATGTAAACCTAAACTGGCTAGGACCCTCTCACAGTGCCCTCATGTCTCTAGTGCACAGCTTTAACCTTTACCAGCTTATAGCTGATAATACAAGAAAGTTAACTCCATCCAAACCAGGTACCCTTATAGATTGGCTACTTACAAATCGTCTTGAGCATGTGACCAAGTCGGGTATCTTGGCAGATGCAATAACTGACCACTCTCCAATATTCTGTATATGGACCTCGGGTGCCCAACCATCTCCTCCACCCCACTTTGTCACCTTTACAAACTTTGCAGGCATGGACGAAAATGCTTTCCTTCATGATGTTTCCACAATAGACTGGTCTGATGTCTACCATACGCAAAAAGTGGAGGATGCCTTACTTGTTTTCCTAGACAAATTCAGTGCCGTCCAGAGTAGGCATGCCCCTAAGGTCAAAAGGAGGGTCAGAGGAAACCAAACTAGATGGCTCCATAAAGATCTGCTTGCTGAACTACGGCTCAGGGATAAACTGTGGAAGCACTATAAATGTACTGGCTTGCTTACCGATCTCGTTACTTATAAGACACACAGAAATTCCTGTAAAAAACACATAAGACAAGCCAAAAGTAAGTACTGCCGGAACCTGCTGTCCAGCTCAGCCCATGACTCTCGGAAATTCTGGGCCCATGTAAAAACTTTCCTTGGTGCATCTCAATCTACGTCCCCTTCAGAGATGATTATCAATGGAGCTCACTGTAACAACTCTTATACAATTGTGAATGCCTTCAACAGGATGTTCTCCAATCTCTCACCTTACACCTCTTCCTTCCCACCAGCACGCACCGTATCTGAGCCCCGAAACTCTAGCAAACCTCTGGACCTCTCTACATCTTCCAATGGGTCTTGTCTGTCCCGGCCTTTCTACTTCAAAGCTGTTACCAATCCACAGGTCCTCAAACTGCTAAAAATATCTCTGACAACACTAGCCCAGGGTCCGACTCACTTGAACCCCGCTTACCGAAGCTGGCCGCTCATCTCATTGCCTCTCCACTGGCCAAAATCTACATGCTATCCCTTTCTTGCAGTGTTGTGCCAGACCTCTGGAAGACTGCTAGGGTAACTCCGATATTTAAAAAGGTGGGTAAGAAGGATTTCTCAAATCACAGGCCAATAGCGATTCTCTCGGTCTTGAGCAAATTACTGGAGAAGCTTGTTGCCACCCAAAGTCTGGACTTCATTGCAATCTCAGATCTTCTCTCTGATGCACAACATGGTTTCAGGAAAAATCATATCACGTTAACAGCCCTGGCAAAATTCGCCTCAGATACTCTCTCTAACATGGACGCTGGATGACTAACAGGGGCTGCCTTCATTGACCTCACTAAGGCCTTTGATCTTGTGGATCACTCCCTACTCCTGTCTATCCTTCAAAAAGTGGGCTTCTCTACTCCAGTTGTAAATTGGTATAGGAGCTATTTATCTGGTAGGACCCAAACAGTGAAATTCAACTCTGCAGTATCTGACAACGCTGCAATCAACGTTGGAGTTCCCCAGGGATCTATTTTGGAACTACTTCTATGCTCCCTCTTTATCAACAATATTCCGGACAACATCTCTACCTGCTCTTCTCTTCTCTATGCAGATGACCTTGTCATCTACACCAGCTCAACTAACATTGACTACCTCAACTCATCTCTGACCACTGATTTCAGGAACATTCAAAGTTGGCTGTGCAACCATAGACTGGTTCTAAGTGCACACAAAACTAAAACCATGCTCCTGGGCTCTGCCCCCAACCTTAGAACTTGTCCCTTACCCTTGATGGTCCATGACCTTGAGGGGAACCAACTAGAGTCTGTCACATCCTTCAGGTACAGTATCTTGGGGTTATACTTGACTAATCTCTAGATCTAAGCATCCACATTCAATCAACCTGCAAAACAGTAAATAGTAAACTGGGTGTTGCCTACAAAACTAGTGACATGCTAATTCCTTCTGCTAATCTGGCCACTGCCAGGGGGATCCTGCTCCCCACCCTGATATACTGTGCTCCTATCCTTGCGGCTGCACATAAATCATCGTTACTGAAATGGGACGTCACCTATAATGATATCTGTCGATATGCATCATCAACCCCTTGGCTTAAACATCGATGTTGGCTTTATAGTGACCTAGGATGGCTCTCCCCCTCTGCATCCAGACAATACTATCTTGGCTCTCTATCTGACTCCATAATCAGGCTGCAAACCTCGGCCTCAATGGCAATGCTATTATGTCCCATCACCTCATACCGAGGACTGAGGTCAGTTGATAAATCACTACTGAGGGTGCCCAGGTGTCACACCTCCAAAGGGACCGGGGCATTCAAATATGCTGCCTCTCTGATGTGGAATGCTCTGCCCCTGGAATTAAGGCAATCTGCATCCCACTATCACTTTAAAAGTGGGCTACGAAATTACCTCTCTCTGGCTGAACACTGTACCTGTTTTGACCCTACCTGACCTGAAGGGTGGTCCACCTGCCCCTCGTCATGACCACTGGATGATCTAAATCTCCTACTTCTTGTAACCCCCCACTCATCTCTCTCTCTCTCTCTCTCCTCTCCCCATTCCTCTCATCTTACATTACCCACAGATTGAAGGACCCCTCCTACTATTCCCACACACCCTCATCAACTCCCCTCTTTCACTTACAGTATCTTTCTGCTACTGCCTCTCCAGTCTCTTCCTCAATTTAAATTCATAAGGTACTTCTCTAAGCAAACTTGTATCCTTTTGTGATGACACATGCACAAAGCACTTTTTCTCCTTGGAGCCTGATCCCTTCCTGTTATGACTCTTTCTACTACATGTTTCGTTGACTGTATTATCCTACATGGTGTTTTATATGCCATAGTTAATGCCTACTTATAATACTGTTGATTGTACTAGTGCCTGTTCCCTTCCTGTTATGACTCTTTCTACTACATGTTTCATTGACTGTATTATCCTACATGGTGTTTTATATGCCATAGTTAATGCCTACTTATAATACTGTTGACTGTACTAGTGCCTGTTCCCTTCCTGTTATGACTCGTTCCATTATATGTTTAGTTGACTGTAGTATCTTTGCTATTGTTGCATGTAATACTTGCTCTTGTTTTGTTAGCCAGTCTACTGTTATCTTTGTCTACAAGGCTAAAAATAAGCTATATTGTACTGCTGCCACGCACTTCTGAAATACTTTTCTGTATGTATTGTCTTGTACTCTCCCGGGTCGTGCCTGAAAATAGTCATTTGTTGGCTAGTGCACTTACCCAGTAAACAAAAACTAAATAAATAAATAATTGTAATCCACTCAATGCTACTTCATTCTAAGTCTGTTCTAAGGGTATGGGACAAAAAAGAAGCAACATCATGTTTAATCAGACCAACAGACTTATTTCTAGAGACTTCCCAAACAGAAAGTGAGAGTTTTAGTTTCCCAAGATTGTGATTGAGCCCCTGTATATTTAGAAATTACCTCAGAGAACCTTCTTGCGCTTCTTACATCCTCCTCATGCTCCTTGTTACATATCATAGGAGCTTGATTCTTAGAGTTAACTGGAACCTTCTGGGGGGTAAGCTATTAATACCAGTTAAGTTAAGCAATGCTTCTTGGGTCCAAATACAAGATGCTATACTAGAATATCTACAATAAAGCAAAACACAGTGAGGAAAATGTACAGTAGGTGGATGAGTAATAAAAATATCATCAGACATATAGGAGAAACATGTAGTAGATGACAAAACCATTTTGTCAATTTTCAGGAGTTTCAGCATCTAATTTATTAATGCCATACATTTCAGTTTAAAAACTCTAACACTAACTCAGGCTGACTGTTATCAGAGCCAAAGAAGGCAAGAGCATAATTCTCAATGTTATCAAGAATACCTGTATTGGGAGGAAGTTGCTTCTCAGTCTCCCTTGGATCATTTCTGGCATATTAATCTCAAAACAAGAAGGAGACAGTTGTTCTTTATTTGTTTCTACCATAACTGAATGAGCTAATAAGTTTATAAAAGGTTGTACTGATTCCATATTTTCATCACTTTCTAAATCAGGTTAACCAGACCCAGAGAACTTATCCCTGGATTTAGTACCTGTTTTTGTGTTATTGTTTTCTTTTTAATTCCCCTAGAATTGGGTTTTTTTGTTTTCTTTTGTATTCTGACTTGATCTTAAGTCTGAAACTGCAATGGAATTTTCCTTTGAAAATGAAGAAGGAAGTTTAACCTGAATACCTTTATTTTCCCAAGAAACAATTGGAGCTGCCTGGCAGTCTTCAGTAAGGCCCTCAGTCTGTATCTGGGACTTATTCCTAATGTTTGATTATAGGGCTTGATTGTGAAATACATCTGCATTAAGATTCACTATTTCCTCTTTTAAAGCCCACATATTCTCTAATATTACTACATTAGCATAATATGGATTATTTTATAATTTCCAAAATCTGTTTAGACAGAGAGGAGTATGATACAAAATCTCCCTCATTTGTGAAATGTTCCCTATCATAGTCCACTAAATTCTGAGGTGAGGTAAATATTGATCCTGCTGACATTAGTTCTGGAGTTAGTGACAGATTTTTTCTATCTCCGGGTCCAGAGTCTCTTGCACCAAGTGAACTGGCTGGTATCAATTTCTTAAGTCCCTCAATAGTGTTACTAAGATCATGTATTACTGAGGACAGATTATCTGGATGTGAAGATATTTCTAAATTAGCTAATTTCCCCTTCACCCTGGGTCCTGAGTAGAGATGCAGCAAATTTAAATTCTGCCGGTGAAGTGAACGCGAAGTGGGCACTTCGCATTGCCACTCCGCTACGCAGAGTAGGCAATGCAAAGTTTTCACTCCGCCTTGTCATTACCACTTCGTGTTAAGGCAGAATGGCAATGCGAAGTAAGGTAAAGTCATTGTTTTTAATGGACTTCGCGTTCCTCATAATGATTCTACGTGATCCACTTGGTGTTTCAGATTTGGCAGCCCCCCCCCCCACACATCACGTGGCTTACAGTACTGTAAGTCACATACTCTTTAGCTAGGCAGGAAGAAAGTGATTCATACAAGCAGACACTTTTACTTTCTCCTGTACAGAGAGGGAGTAGTGTGTTTTGTGACTGCTGATACTTTGAGATCAGAGTGAGGAGATTTAAACTTTGATTTAGACCCAATAGCTTTTTTACAAGCTACATTTTCTGTCTTTTCTGTACTCTTTTTCACTTAATTTGTTCTTTCTGTAAATTTTTTTTTCTTACCTTTATAAGTAGTTGTTTGTCTGTGTCTGTGTGACTGTGTGTGTGTGTGTGTGTGTGTGTGTTGTGTGACAGTGTGAGTAGTGATTGCTCGGAATGAGGGAGCTCAGTAGGAGAGATGGACCATGGTGAGGGAATGTCTGGGGTGGGAGCAGCTCTGGGACAGCGTAGTAGTGGTAAACGTTGTACCATGCTCATGTGTGGAGGGCATGGGCTCCCATTCCCATTGGACCACTCAAAACTTGTGATTGTCCCCCACCCAGAAGCAGGACCAACACCACCTCCTATCCTTACTCTGAGTCAGTTGAACCATGACCACCACCACCAAGTCCAGCACCAGGTCCTCTGGAGCAGGATGTGCCTATTCCCCTGGGCCCAAGTGTGGATCCCATCCCTGTTCAGCACCATTACCAGCTGGCTGCCAGTTCATCTGGCCTTTCCCTGACTGTGCCTGGTCCTCCCTGCACTTCCATTGTTTGGCAGTTTTTTGACTATGTTGGGGGGACAGCAGTGTGATCAAGTGCCACCTATGTGAGGTGGAGGTATGCTGTGGCCCCCGGGGGACTCACCTTGGGACTGGGGCCAGCACACCCATATGTTCAATCACCAGTAGTTGGAGTGGCAGGCTGCCACAGAATGGACCATGCCTGCACCTGCTTGCCATTCTGTGGCAGAGGGTGCAGCTGTGCATTGCAGCATCCCTAAGAACAGGAGGGCCACAGCAGCACCTGCTGCTCCACCAGTACCCCCACCACCACCAGCAGGTCAGCCTGTAGAACATGTGGACCCCAGAGAACTGCATGTAACACAGGCTGACTTGGCAGTTCTCTGGAGTGCTGTACAGGATAATAACAAGAGGGTGAGTGCTGTGGAGCAGCGGCTGGACCACATAGAGGGACATCAGTTGCAAATTATGTCCAAGCTGAAACTGCTGCTGGATCACCATGGGATCCCACATTAGTTTTTTTTCCTCACACCATGTGCCCCCCGCACCTTCCTTGCTTTGTTATAAAATGTATTACTCCACAATCCCCAACCCTTGTATGTAATTATGCCCTTTTTTGTAGTCTTCCGTATGTGTGACACTTTGTATTCTGTGCAGTACAAGTATACTGTACTAAACTGCATGTGTGCTGTCAGTCTTGTTTCCAGTCTGTGTATGTACTGCAGACACTGTCCAACTCCCTGACTTAAAAACAAACGTTAGTGGGTACAATGGTGGGGTGGTGAAGCATGGAGAGATATTACAAAACAGGCTTACAATACATCCAAGTAACTATTGAAAAAAATTAATGTTGTGATTCATGATGTGATCGTGAATCATGATTTGTGACTGCATTTGTGACCATGATGATGAAGAAACATGAATGCCTATGGCTGTACTTCCCCGATGAGCTGTAGCTTAAAACTCCCAGACTTAAAAACACGTATCAATGAGCACAATGGTAGGGTGGTGAAGCCTGGAGAGATACTACAAAACAGGCTTACAATACATCCAAGTAACTAGAAAAAAAATTAATGTTGTGATTCATAATGTGAACGATCATGAATCATGATTTGTGACTGCATTTGTGACAGTGATGATGAAGAATGTGATTTCTGTAACGAGTGACTCGTGATGATGGTCCTCACTTAAAAATGCATATTAATGAGTACAATGTTCATGCAGAATTAAGCACCACACCTGTCCAGTACTTTGAAGGGAAGCCAAAGAAACAACTGTGACTTAAGTTACAGATGGAGATTGGGCCCTAAAGAGATGCAAGTGCACAGACTGATTAAGATTGTGCTGTGCACTGAATAGATGCAGACACAAAGGCACAACACCTAACCAGTGTTCACCACCAGAAATTCAAATCTGGAAAAGAATACCTTTGCCAGTTGGGGAGGGCCATGGGAGGGGGCAGTGTACTGCACTACTGCAGTAACAGTCACTAGTACTAGTACCAGTAAAGATACCACAAAGAAGTACAAAAATCATACAGCTACAGTGGATAGCAGCTTCACATTGCTGAAATTATTATGTGGCACAATAAAAGGTGTCTAATTTGATGACACGTGTCACACACGCTGTCACACATACACCAAGTAATAGTAATGCATAGCAAATTGAAAACTTCAGTAATATAACCACATATTTTAAACAAACTGAAATTATGCACTGTGGCAGTAACAGTCCCTAATACTAGTACCAGTAAAGATACCACAAAGAAGTACAAAAATCACACAGCTGCAGTGGATAGCAGCTTCACATTGCTGAAATTATTATGTAGCACAATAAAAGCTGTCTGATTTGATGACACGCGTAACACATATACTCACACACACACCAAGTAATGCATAGCAAATTGAAAACTTCAGTAATATAACCACATATTTTAAACAAATTAAAATTATGCACTGCTGCACCACAACAATCAGCAAAAAAATGGTAAGAAATATTGAAAATATTACTGTGTGTACATTAACATGGTTATATAAGAAAAATATCACCAAACAGAAAGCACTGTCTTTTTCTCCAAGTTAATCTACCTACACCACAGATACTCCCTTCCCCCAAAGCACACTTCCACTGTCTCTCAGTACAAAGACTAAATGTTGTACATTAACATTCGAAATCCATACACAAACAATAAATGTTCGATAATATGAGCACAGGAGGGTTTCCTATAATCAGTGAACTAAAGTTTCAGCAAAAAAAAAAATGACTCAAAAAGGCTTTTTTAACAGCTTTTTGAAGGTTTGAATCGCAGACAGCTTTCAGAGCAGATTGTCTCTTACAGCTTCCTACACACACTACCCCAAACTGAGGCAGTGCAGAACAATCTAGAGCCCCATGTGACCTGAAATCCCATGAATCACTGTAAAATTCACCTTTGGAGCTTAAAAAACAAGGCGAAGTGAGGCGAAGTACATTGTTTTCAATGTACTTCACCTTAAGAATTGGTGGAGTAGTGGTTTGGGAAGGCGGAGTAACATGACGTCAGTGTTTTCAATGGACTTTGAGTTACCCATTAATAATGTGAAGTACTCTGCTTCACGTTGCGGAGCACTCTGCGAATTTGCCTTCACTCCACGAATCACTCCGCGGAGCAAATAGGGGCCACTTCACCCATCACTAGTCTTGGGGATGGGGAGAAGTCTTCCTGTCTCATAGAAAGGTGAGATCATGAACCAACTGGTGAAGATTCTTGAGGGGGGAAAAGTAATTAAGATTGAATTTGAATTATCTGCCAATACTGAAGAACTATAATCAAGGGACTCCATCGAGAGTTCCAGATTAGAAGGTAGTATAGATATTCCTTCCTCTGAAGGAGAGTTTAGGATGTTCATTTGGGGTCTAACTTTCCCCAAATTTTTAGATGTATTAAATAACTCCTGTGAGTTAACAGCAGGAGTTGAGAAGGCAGCTGGAGTGGGAGTCAACCCCCCCAAGGAAATCCATTATTCTGGCTTGTGCTGAATCTCCCTTAATCATCCCCCTTATCAATACTTTGAACCTTTTTAACTTTTTTGCCCTTCTGAATTTTGCTGCATTGAAAAGAATTAATTATCAAAGGAGGATAACTGTTTTTTCCTCTTCTAGTACTAACCATTGCAATCTCTAAGAAAGTTGAACCAAAAAATAAAACCTATGAATATTATCTAAGATACTGGTTGTAGTGTCCTTAATTAATTTACTTCACCAAGAGAAGTCAAAAGTATAACAATGTACCAGGTTTCTTTTTTAAAATCCTATAATTGCTCTTTCAGTTATAACCAAATGAGCAACACTAGTGCAATATCAAATATAAAAATCAGAACAAGAGCTTTCCTTTTAAATAAAATATTTTTGGAGGGGTATCCAGAATCCTAGAGTTCCAATTAGCTAAATTACAACCAGAAAAAAATACACAATGTTGTAGAGGAAGAGACTTAAAATTAATCAAATTTGAAAAGCTTTTCTATGGTAGGGAAATCCCTAAAGCCAGTGGCATAGTTACATAGTCACATAGTCTGGAAAGAATCTCTTATGATCACAATTCTCTGGTCTTTTAGTTCTTCCAGATATTATTATTAAAACAGCTTGTATGCCAAGAATCACAGTTCATAGACCAGGATTGTTTGGACGGTTTCAAAGCCTTTTGCCAAAGCACCACCATGGCACCACGCCATTATGCAAACATAACACTAAAATGAAATAAACAAGAATAAAAGGTTTTCCTATTATAAAAAAATGTGCAACTGAGTACAGAGGAGGCAGCCAGTTTAACTCAGTCTCAAGTGTCTCTCTTTTATTTAGTGCTGAAAAGCAGTCTGTTATCAAGATTAGCTCAGTGGCACTTTCTTTTAGTAAATATTACTACAGTCAAATGTTTAAATGAACAAAAGTATCCACTGTGGTTCTTCAGTCTGATTGTTACAGACACTGGGATGCAATGAGTAATCTGTTCAGTAAAGGGATAAAAATGTACATTAAACTTTGGAATGCATGAACTGGTTTTATATTGATCTATCTTCTCTGTTTCGGATGTATCATTCTTTTTATATATGGACTTATAATAATCCTCAAATATCTCTCCAATTTTCTGATCTTCTTTTATTAAATTTCTTGAGCTATCCATAACATCTACTATTGTATTTTTACTTTTCTGATTTGTTAACATGTGCACGGACAATTCACCTGATTTGTCCCCATTCTGATATAACTATGTTTTGACAGTTACACGTCATGCATGTGAAACACAATGCATCACAAAAAGAAACAGAGTGGGCAAAATGCCACAAAGCAACATCATGCATAGGAAAAGCAGATAAACCCAAAACAGCAGACATTTTGGGAACATGTAGATTCACTATTACCACACCTCACTGCCATGGATCATCCCTCCAGTGCAATTCGGGGGGACAGCACAAATTTAGTATTAGCACACCACACTGACATGGATCATGACTCTGGCAAAATCTGAGGGCTAGACAGCAGCATGGTCAAGGCACCTTGCTACTGTATTCATCATGCTGTTCTGTCTTTCGATAGTTTGGCCACACTCACTTAATCGTGCTCCTTTTGTCCATGAGGACTTGATGTGGTACTGTTTTAAGCATGCGCATATTTTTTTCTACGTGGGTATTAAGAATTTGTTGAAATGCAATGATCTTCTCATTTTTTTTCAGGAGATCTTTCTTTCCCAACTGTATACATGTATTCAACTGTTTAATCTCTCCTTCCAAATCTTTTACTGCATTCCTATGTATTTCTTATGCTTAATTTCAAAAGATATAAGATTTAACGGTAGCCTAAAAAGCATCACATAAATCTGTTACCTTCTGAGTACCATCAAAATTAAAATGCCACAATTCCAATATTATTGCATGAATATGATCCAAAAAATCTTGATTTCTAAGTAATGAATTATTCGTTCTCTAGTTGGGAGATTTACTTTTTGCCCTATTCGGTATGAATGAGGCTTCTACCATTGCATGATCTAAGATATGGATTGTTTAAATATCTCCCATAAAAACATTTGTGTGTGTGTGTGTGTGTGTGTGTGTATATATATATATGTGTGTGTGTGTATATATATATATATATATATAGAGAGAGAGAGAGAGAGAGAGAGAGAGAGAGAGTATATCTTTAGACCATAATAGGTAATCCAATCTTGAAGAAGAACCAGTAGGACAAGAATAATATGTATTTTGTTTAATCTTAGAGTGTGTTAAATGCCATATATCTATCAGATGATTATCCTGTAAAAAATTATTATACATTAAAGAAAGAGTTTTGTCATGTTTGTTGCTTCCTACAGATTTATCATATTCTGGGTCCAGACAAAAGTTTATGTCCCCACCATCAACCAGGAATCCAGATCCCAAAGTGATAACATGCTGTGTAATTTCATTAAGAAAATTTTGCTGAGCCACAAAAGGCACATACATTGAAAATATTATATATTCCACACCCATGGTTAAACATTTCACCATAATTATTCTGCCCTCTTGGTCTTTATATTTAGCAATAAACTTAAAACTCAAATGTCTACTAATTTAAATGGCCACTCTCCTAGTTTTAGTGGAACCCATAGAAAAATATAGTTCTTTCACTCAATTGCTTTTTAATTTCACTATTCCTTTATCATCTAAATGTGTTTCTGGTAGAAACAGAATATCAATATTATACTGTTTGGTATATAGTAGAATTTTTTTTTATCGCTTATTAGGAGAGTGGATACCATGAATATTTCAAGTTTCAACCTTCACATTCAAAGGGACACAATTAGCCATTAATAGCTTTTTTTAAAGATAAGCTTTACAAATACCATACCATTAATTAATTTGCTTATTATTTTCCCCTTTATACCTTTATGCTATCCCTTAAACATCCTTATGTGCTCTCCTCTCCCACTAAATTTGAGAACAGAAAAAAGAAATTGTGTGGTATACATATCTGGAAACACAATTGTCCAGGTGCTTACCCTTACAGTAGATACAGATAGGTGGGCAACTCTACTCCCTTCCTTTCTTATACTGAATAATACCGAGCTAATTTTCTATATTAGTTCCATTTCTATAAATCCGTAAGTAATATAGCCCTTACACCTCTTCCTCCCCCAAAACTCCTGCAGTAAAAATCATGCCTGCATCATACTAGGGCCTTATAAATGCTTTATGGACCTATAGAAAATAAATGTGACAAATGTTCTCATAAATCTAGTAACGCTTGTTCAGGTTTCTCAGAAGACAATGTCTTGTCATTCAAGCAGATGCTTTGTTTTTGCTAGATGTGAAAAGGCTGATCTGATATGGGCTTTCCACAAAATAGTTCTGACATTCGAAAACTTTTTTCTGTCTCGCATAATCTTGTAGGGTAGATCATGACAAATGGAAATATTTGCTCCATCCAGCTCTGTTTTTTTTCTTCTTGTACACAGCCTGCATAACACAATCTTTATCTGATGATCTCATAAACTTTGCCACTATTGCTCCTGGGGATGTCCCTCTTCTTGCTGTTTTCTTAAAGATCTGATAACCCTGTCAAGCTCACTGCTTTTCACCTCTGGGGTGGAACTGGTAAAGACAGAAAGTATTTTTTGAACAGTTTGAGCAATTGGGGACTGCTTATCTCATGTCTCCGGTACGCCCACTATGCAAATATTTTTCCTTCTGGCTTGGGTTTTACAGTCAGTCAATCTGTTTTTTAAGTCTATAATGTTGTCTTCATGTTGCTTATATGTTTTTTGTGTTACAAACATATTATTCTCTAACAAGAATATGCAACATTATGCTTCTCCCATTCTTTGAGTTATATCAACACACTTAATTGAATCGGTAACATTGTTTCATTTATACCTTGCAATTTCTCCTTTACTGTAACAAATGATGCCACCTCATTGTTAAGCTCTCTAATTTCATTGAATATGATTTCAGCCTATTCTGGCATAAAATTGCAGTTTTTCTTTTAATCTGATGGGTTCCCATCTTTTTTTCCAATTTGCTCTGCTGTTATTAAACCTACTTCTAAGTCTGAGACAGAATTATAATCCTCTGAATCTGAATGTACAGGTTGCACCATTAGTTTCTCTTCCACCCTAGTTAAAGCAGTAGCTGGAATATTTTTGTGAATATTTGATACATTTAATGGTTTAGATTGCTGTGTGTTACATTGTAAAATATCTGTGCTTAATGCCATCTTTTGAAATGGACTTATGTCTTTTTATGGCTACCTCCATGGGTAGCTTTAGCCACCAAAAAAGTGTCAAAAGACAACCATGCTTTGCTTTGTCTGAATAAGTATCAATAACTGTTCTAAAGGCCAGTTTACTTGCCTTTTTACTAGAGATGTGCCAAAGTTTTAATTCACCAGCAAAGCTGCAACAAAGTGGCAGAAATTCACATTTATGGAGTTTTGTGAAGTTTCCCCTGCCCTCAGCATCTTTGATTAACCCAAATCACAAAGTTTTCAATGAAAAGTGCAGAATTTTGTCTGTGAATGGCAACATTTTGCCCGCAAAGTGCAGACTTTTTTCCCACAAATAGCAGAATTTCACCAGCAAATGGTGAAATTCTGCCATTTGTGGGTGAAATTCCATGCTTTGCACTTTGTGGATCGATCTGCACTCTGTGACTTGTGCTAAATTTGCAGATTAATTTGTGGAATGAATTTTGCCATTCGTTTTCACCTTGCAAGCTGACTCTTCAAAATGGCAGGAATTGCTCTGATTCTTCTGCTCCTGAAATATTTTGATTGCCTCTTCTGCTGCATTTTTATCATTGTAAGTGTAGGCTTCAGGTTAATTTGTTTGCGGCTCTGCTTGTACCAAAGCACTGACTTTGGAGTTCTATGAATGCTCTTGGCCACATTACCTGGCATCTTCATATTGTTTATGCCTACCACACTTGGTTCAGCACTTGTTTCAGCTTTTTTTGAGGAAGTAGTTTATCCTTTCAATCCATATCTTCCAGCATTGGCACTGGAATCACCAGCTGCTGCAAGGTAACCAGTAGGAATTGCTTTATGTGGGTGGGAATTTGCAGGTTCTCCATTAACAATGGAGCTGCCTGCAGGTTTGAAGCCTCCTTGTATTCATTCTCATACTTTTTCAAATGTGCCGACAAGGAGGGTTTACATGCTACAGGATAAAGTGTAGTTCTGTTTGCTGTTCTGACCTTCTGCTGCCTTTTGGACATGGCTGTGGGGGTGGGACAGGAACAAACAGCAGTTGATTTAAAAACCCTTGAAAGGTAAAATAAGCCTTGGAGCTATGATAATTAAAGTATGGTGCCACACATGGATGCCAATTACCTCAGCTGAAGCCCATACAGGAAAAAAAGAAACAAAAAGGTTTACCAATGTTTACATATTAATGAAAAATTGGAGAGAGCTTTAGTGAGTGCCCTACTGTATCAACTCACTCCTCACTCCTAACTCATCTTCCCCCAACATCACTCATAGTTTAGGCCACTTGTGAGGTTATCTAAGGTCAAACTTCTCATACATACACACACATACACTAAATGCTAGGTAAGTATGGTGTATTAAAAAAATATACCCATCAATGGAGAAATTCATATAAAGGCCACTAGCCTGGGGCTACCAGTGAAGTAAAGGATAGACTGTGGCACCCATGCCTTCATATGATCACTACACAACAAAAACTATAAGGGGCCAAAACGCAAAAAGCTCCTGAACACCACTACAGTATGAAAACACTCTATGGGCACAGTTGGGACCAAAAAGCAAATCAGGAAGTGTTGGAACCAAACCTATCAAAAATTAATAAAACTAACATCCTTATGAATTCTGTTCAATAAATGCTAAGCAAGTGCTGTATAGGTAAATATTCTAATACTGTGGGCCAAATAAATTATAAAACCCTTTGCCCTTCAGGCTCGTGTCTTTATCATCTCATTCGCCTCTCAATACCTACATGCATATATATATATATATATATATATATATATATATATATGTATATATATATATATATATATATATATATATATGTGTGTGTGTGTGTGTGTGTGTAAAAGGCAGGTATGTAACAGGGTGCGGGGGGGGGGGTCTTCCAATACAGAAGGAGTACAAGAACTAGGGGACATGACATGAAATTGGAAGGTGGCAGGTTAAGAGAGAATGTGAGGATGTTTTTCTTCATGGAGAGAGTGGTGGACACATGGAATGGTCTGCCACAGGAGGTGGTGGGAGTGATCAGTATGGTTGGATTTAAACATGCATGGGACAGGCATGGGGAACCATAGAGGTTAAACGGGGTAGGGTTAAAAGCTATAATCAAGTACAGGACTTACAGGCAGATTGAATGGGCCTAGCGGTCCTTATCTGCCAACAATTTCTATGTTTCTATATATACTGTGTGTGTGTGTGTGTGTGTGTGTGTGTGTGTGTGTGTTTAAACTGTGCTGCATTCCCAGTCATAATTCTTTGATTTTGATATCATGATGTATACATTGATTTTTTTTCTAGAACTGTATTGTGTCTGTACCTATTTTCTTGATTTGTTTGCATTGTGTGATTGTTTCTGATGTTTTTTTCCTATCCTATTATAACTTCCCAGGCATGCCTGAAAAGGAAAAATGTCTTGCCTGTGGTAATGTCTTTTTTCCAAACGGTGCTTCTGTCACTAGTTACATATGGGTAGCTCTGCCAATTATAGTGACAGGCAGGAGATCCAAGCTGTAGGATCACACATGTCCCTGATAAGCTACCCTACCACTCCAGTATGGATTTTCCTTAGCAGATATAGGAATAGCACATCCGATTTGATTATGACACAGTAGGCAGTCAAATGGACTGGGAAAACACATGTTGAAGTAGTGCCCAAGCTGCCAATAGGAGAAGGTTTTCTCCTAAAGATGGGTGGGAACTGAATGATAGAAGCACCACTTGGAGAAAAGAAATCACCACAGATAAGGAACTTTTCTTTCTCCAGTACTTCTGTCACTCATTACATCCAAGTGAGTGTTATTCCACAACCATTTCATAGGTAGCACAATTTTTGTATTCTCAGTGTTAAAATCCTCATACTGGTGATTGTGCATTCCTCATTTGGGGGGGGATAACCTTGGGAAGGAGTAAGCGGCAGTGATATAATCCACACATGGGTGGGACACAATCAGAACACCAAGACCCAAGTGCAACAAGACTTGCAAGATATAAATACTCTCACCGACTACATGACGGGAGACCCAGGCCACAAGCATTGGTAACCAAGCGTACCTCCTCTAACAGTTGAGCTAGGCCAAGGAAAGTCAACTCAAGGGGACAGCAAAACAAACAAGTAGTGTGGTCCCTCCAAAAAATCACCATGTATGTTCATACTAGGATTGTTCATTAGCTAAAACTGAACATTGCCTAAATCAGAACAACTTTTTGAGTCATTCAGTGCATAAAGGATAGCCCTAATCCAAATACAGAAAATATTAATCATTTTATGATGGACATCTTCTTCACCTTAAAGGTTTGCAGAACCATGGTGACCTGAATAGACAATGGTTCAACCACCTAGAAAAACTTGTAGTATTGGCAACTGCAGAAGGCTGGGGGGGAGATAGTGTGCAAAAACTCAACCAGCTCTAGCCCATGTAGAGAACGTTGGAGAAAATGTAAACGACCAGAATCCCTGAGTGCAGTTAC
This sequence comes from Neoceratodus forsteri, assembly GCA_016271365.2. Classification (NCBI taxonomy): domain Eukaryota; kingdom Metazoa; phylum Chordata; order Ceratodontiformes; family Ceratodontidae; genus Neoceratodus; species Neoceratodus forsteri. Next base: position 156,332,046 of record CM057456.1, on the reverse strand, counting down.
CCAGTCAACGGCTTAAGCCAGGGCACTCCCAGACACGGATGAGCATGGAGCCACTGGCTCCACTAAGGCTAGGAGAAGAACCAGGCTATAACTGGACCTCAATATCACATGTGTGCCAGGCTCCAGAAAACAGCACCTATAGGATGCCAGCAGAAATTGACAGGGAAGTGCTGGTGCCTGACAGCAAGATCATCCCGACTCCCAGGGCAGAAGGACACTGGCTTGTAACACTTGAGGGAGACAAGCTGCCTTTCAGAAAGGCTGAGAGGGCCATAGAATATGGAATCCACCAAGGCATAGGCTGTTGAACAGAAACACTGTAAAGTAAAGCAGTGTCAACGTGGAGAAAGGCCAGGAGGGGCCCCATATAGTGTGTGGTGTGTAGAACAAACTCATCCAGAATGATAGCTACATACAGGCTGGAAGTAACCAGGTCAGAGGAACAGCAGCAAGATATCACCTTGGAATACCCTTGAATGCATGTTGGGAAGAAAAGGGGGAATGGTTGTACATTAAGCTTATCAGTTCTGGATAGTGTGGAGTGGAACTTCAATGGTAGCAAGCCTTCTCAAAGAGATCATCCCCAATAAGGAATATCCAATTTCCAGTATGAGAATTTTAACACTGAGAACACAAGAGTTGCGCTACCTATTAATTGGCTGTGCAGCAGCACTCAGCCAATATTTGAGCAGAGTAAGCCAGAGTAAAGCAACCCAGATAGGTGACAGTGTAGGTGATAGGTGACTTAGAAATAACAATCGTACAGCTAGGCAGATAGATGTTAGTATAAACCTTGTAATAGCAAGACGTACTATACTATGACATTACACCTGCAAATGCTGAACTGGACCCACTGAATAGCTTCATCTGAATAATACTACCTAGACCAATCAATTCAGCATTAGCAAAGCAAAGCAAATTTTATTTCTAAAATGCAATTCCAAAAGACCATGGTGTTGTACATAAACATAAAAAAAACCCACAATTAATACAAAACCAGTGAGCATGGTCCCACTGTTCTGGGTGGAGGTGGGTGATAATATTTGCCAGGGTATAATTCATAGAGACGTGCATGTACTGTACTGTACTGTGCAATACACAGTAAGTAGGAAATGTCATCTTCCCTTCCCTACTGGAGGCAGATTTGTTACCCTGTTGTTGTACGACGGGCCTCTGGGCAAGGATGAAGAGCTCCAGTTCCAACACTGGGCATGTATGCCTGTCCCTTGAAACTTCTGAAAACAATTCCCCAGCTCTAGGTATGCTGGCATCAGGATGAGCACATGTGTAGTGCTATTGTTCTGATATGATGTTCGCACATCGAGCTCACAATGGCAAAATCCCTCATAGTGACAATCTTGACAGGTTTTGAGATGGTTACTGTGAGGGACCTGAGGGCGACATTTCACCCTTTCACTGTCTTTTGACCCCCCCACTCAAAACAACTCTGACTCGGAGTTAGATATCTTAAGAAGAGGGGGTGCAGGGGTGCAGCCCCCTGCATGGGAGGTTGGGGGGCACATCCCCCTGACAGAAAACACACAATGTCTGACAGGAGAATTTTCACCTATCAACATTGGGGATCTCGCCATGCCAAACTTTGATAACACTGTTGTTGTTTTGGCATGGTATAACCATTATCCCTATGAAAGAAACGCTGTCTCATCTCTTGAATCATGCTCTCCAAAGGGGACACCATTGTCTCTGTGTGTCATGTATCCCACAAATGCAAGGGAGAGAACAAGGTCAGCACAATGTTATAATGAGAGAGGATACTAATTCAGAAAGAAAACAGTGCAACAAAACTAGGAGAGCAGCTGTCCTGCAAGCTAGCCCCCACCGAGGAACTGCATTAGATTGATGCTGCATCCAAACAGAGACAGGAGACTAAAGCTACTGATTGTGGGCTTAGCCAGCACAGGAGCCCTGAAATAAAAAGGAAGGGAGCTTATGTCCTCATATCCTGTCCATACCTTATAGTTGGCCTGACCACCCCCATGGGGAAGATAACTTCAAAGCTTAGAATAGACCCAGATTACTTTACCTTCTTCTTCTTCTTCTAAAAATGGCATCCATTAACTCTACAGGTACCTGAGGGTACCAAGTGTGTCCTCAATTATGAAATTACTTCCTTTTATGCTTGAGACCAGCTCCATTCACTGAGTTTGAACTGCACCCATGTCTAAATGAGAATCTAGGCAAGACAATGAAAAACCAGCAGTGCAGAAGTGGCCACATAGAATGAAAACAGCTGTCTGGCCCAGTGGTGCTGGAAGTTGAGGTGCTGCTTGCTACACCTTGTGCCACACTGGCGACCTGGGTTTGGGAATGAGCCCAGAGTGCTGAGGATCATCGGGGGAGAGAGGATTGAGTGTTCAGAGGACTGTTCTCTCTCGGGGGGGGGGTGACTTGTCGTCCCACTTGCTGATTGCCCTGTGGCGGTGGCTAGAGGGCAATAGAGGTTGGGAGGCATGCTCCAATGTAATCATGTCGGTAGGGTGGGAGGACAGGAGAAAATGGAGGAAATGAGCCTGACAGGGCTTCATAATGGTCCACTGCACCCAAGGGCCGACCCTGGCATCTGGATTGGGTCCCCAGGGAAGGGGTGTGAGGAGACGCCTATTTTCTGGCCCTGTTGCATGGGTAATCTGCAGGGGAACTACTGGAGTCAGCGAGAGTAGCAGAACCGGAGAGAGTACCTTCCTCGGAGGGCTGAAGCTGCCTGCCAGGGCTCAGGAGGAAAAAATATGAATGAAATAGAAAAGAATGGAAACAACTCTGAGCATGGAGTGGCACTAGATGTAAAAGATGCCTAATGACGAACTTTGGCTAAATTGCTAATGGAATGTTTACCCCTCAGCAGAGTGGCTTAACTGAGATAACCAAATATGATGAAACAGAGCTTCCCAAACAAAATGGGGGGTGGTGGGTGTCAAATGAACAGGTAAAGGAAGCAGATTACGGTACAATGCAGCACTGAACAACCAATAGACAACAGGACCAGGCACCAGTCATCCAATGTTACTGGCATATACTAAAAGAAGCATGGCAGTGACTTTGCATAGCAACCACTAAAAAATACCCCTAAAGAAGACCAAAGGCTGAGATACAGCCAGTGCCAAATAAGAGATCATCTATATGTACAAGCCTAATTCCAGGCTATGGCATAATCCTCAGTTGGGGTTTGGAGGGAACCAGATAACTGGGCCTGTTGCCACCAGACCTTGGTCACTGTGCCTGTTCCTTAGTACCACTGAAAAAGAGTTCTTCAGGTAATCAACCAGATCTGAAAAATGTAAATGCATAAAGCAGTGGAAACACTTCATGCACTAGTATCACACATGGTGACAGTGGTAGGATACTTCACACTGCTAGGCACCCCCATAATGAGCCATTTTTTTCTGACACTGATCAGTCTAGAAAATGTTTGTGGCCATGGATCCACCATCTGAGAATGCTCTCTTCCCACACCAGACTGGGCTGAAAAGCGTAGGAGGAATTCTGGTGGAATAATCCTCAGTTCCACAATACATACTAAGCCCACAAAACAAGCATGCAAAAAGGCATCTGACCACTACCCATCCCTAAAGGAACACATTCTGGCAAGAGTCGATAGGGCTGCAGCCGAGGAATTTGGGGTAAAAATATTGTAAATTACCAAAGTTACAAGCCTGCATTAGCAAAATGTAAAATAGGCTCATAAATTTGTTGTTTTGTAATATTTTTACACCAAATTTCCAATATAGCCTTCTTATGACCTCACCTCATGAACAAGGGCAGAGAAATTTTCAATTCCTGGCCAAAACGTGATTTCGCACAGACAGCAAAATGCAAAATCCCCTTTTGGGATGTAAAAAAAAACATTTTGGCCAGGGTTTTGAAAAATGACAGTTGTGACATTAATGAGATGCTGTAAATATATTGAAAATTACCAAGGTTACAAGACTGTGTTTGTAGAATTCAATGTAGGCTCATAACTTTGTTGGTTTTCAATATTTTTTACACCAAATTTTCAACACAGCCATCTTATGACCCCACCTCATGAAAAAGGGCAGAGATAATTTTCAACTCCTGCCCAAAAGGTGATTTCATATAGGGACCATGAAATCACTTTTCGGGACAGATCTGCCTGATGACAGTGCCATTGTTTGTGAGGTGGTGTCCCAAAGAAGGCATGTTGAAAACGTGGGCCAAAAATATATAAACATGCCCAACTCATGGCACTAAGTTCAAAACCCCATTGCAATACATTGAATCACAGTGCAGTGCTGCGCTGATACAGACAACATGGGCAGACTGCTTCACAGATGCTTAGGCGACTGTGGTGCAAGTCCAGCATGTTCATTTGCAAGGAATGCAGAGTCCTTTTTCTCACAACGAGAGGTCTGCAGGGCTCCGCCCACAGCAGCTCTAAAAAAGGATCCACTGCCAAAAGCACACCTACAGTACATCAAGATGCAGTCACATTGTCCGTGCAGGTGCCATAACTTCGGGGTATACTGGGAACCCTAAGACAATACAATGTACTCACCAGACAGAATTAATGCCCACATCCCAGCCATGCAAGGCTACAACCTGTATGTGGAGTTGTTTGCTTACGAACATATGAATTTGCTAGCAGAAATAGGCTGCCTGGTCTATCAAGTCTGCTCAAGTGTGCAACTAGCACTGTCATCTTGCAGCTGCCCTGCCCCCTCCCTTTCCAAATTACCCCTCTCACCTTGTCCCATCCCCTTTTGAAACTACCCACTGTCTTACAGACTACATCCTCCTCCAGTAGAGCATTCCATTCTGCTATGACCCTCTCAGTGAAAAAGTGTCTCCTCATTTCCATCCTAAATCTTCCCCCTCCAATCTAAGGCCGTGCCCTCTCATGTCCCTCCCCCTTCATAGCCTGAGTATTCCCTCAGTGCCTGCCTTGTTTGTCCTCTTTACGTACTTGAAGGTCTCAATCATATCCCCAGTCCCTTCTCTCCTCCAAGGAGTACATGTTCATCTCTCTCAGCCTCTGCTCGTATGGTCTGTCCTCCAATCCCTGGATCATCCTTGTTGCCTTGCATTGTACTCCTTTCAGTAATTTCACATCCTTCTTCAGATAGTGCCAGAACTGCACACAGTACTCCAGGTGCAGTCTGACCAGTGCCCTGTAGAGAGGCAGGATCACCTCCCTGTTCCTGGAGGAGATCCCTCTCACGATACAACCCAGCATCATTTTGGCTTTCACTGCCCTCCTCTAACACTGCTCTGAATTGTTCCACTTCCCCATTACAACCACCCCTAGATCCTTATCCTCCTCGGTGGAACCTAGCTGCACCCCTCCCAACTGGCAACCCCTCCCTGGATTCCTTGCTCCAAAGATCAGGACTTTGCACTTTTTCACATTTATTTTTATTTATTTATCAAGTCTAGGATTACAAATACCTTTGAGCCATGGCTCTTTTACAAAGGTTCCACGTCAGAGAAATACAAATTATGGGGAACATCAAGACAGGCATTACAACAATGTGGACATTGCAAACAGAGTACAGATTAATACAGTTCAAGGGTAGCATTGTAACAAGGCAGCCAGTGGCATTTGTCAGAGAAGATAGACAACAGATAAGAAGTGCCAGAGTCATAGGGAGAGGGAAGAGGGTGGGGGGGGGAAGGAATGTAGGAAGGGTGGCAAGAGGGTGAAAAGTGCAGCATTGGGTATACCAAGATGTGAGGGTAGAATCCAGTGGGGGGGGGGACAACTAGAGCAGAAAGGGAAGTGGAGAACAAGGTTAAGTTGGGCAGTCACAGGAGCTGTTGGTAGTGAGATAGTCCCGGAGCCTAGTTTTAAACATACCAATAGTTGGGGCAGAGGTGGGCTGAGGCCATTGAACCAGAGTGGCGCTCGATAAGCAAAAGAGCGTTGTCCCTGTGAAGTGTGACAGTGGGGGACTTTCAGTAGCTGTAGCGTGGATCTCCTAAGGTGCCATTTGTTAATTCAGTGTTGTAACAGAGTTGAGACCTCAGAAGGTGCAAGGCCAAGGTAGATTTTTTTTCACCATGGAGCAGGTGAGAAACTTTATGCGGTTTGATAGTTGGAGCCAGCCGGTCTGAGTGTACAGGTCACATGTGTGGGTGAGACGGTGAGCACCAGTGATGAGCCAACATGCTTTATTTAAGGTAGTTGAGAGGCATCTAAGGGTTGTGGTTGTGGTTGAGCCATAAATGATGAGACCATAGTCTATTACAGAGATCACAGAGCTCAGGACTGCAACCTTCAAAGCTTCTGGCATGAGGTGTGGTCTGTGTTTGTAGAGGAGACCAAGCCGTGTATTAGCAGCTCTAGCTACATTATCTACATGAAGTCCATAGGAGAGATTAGGGTCAAGCTGTATCCCTAAGTATTTGAAGGACCCCACCTGATCTAGAGTGTTCCCCTGGGTGGTGGAGATAGCCAAGTGGTGTAGCTTGTGTGGGTTATGAGAGCTGCAGAAGAGCATAGATTTGATTTTCTTGTCATTGAGGACCAGTTTATGATTAAGAAATCATGTCTCTACAGAACTGAAACCAAGTTGAAGGTTGTGTTGAAGAGTTGCAGGATCTTTGTGAGCGGGGGAATACAACAGCACCATCGGCATATAGTATGATCTGCTCAGAGCAGTGGTAAGGGAGGGAGTTTAAGAAAAGGCTAAATAGGAGGGGTCCCAGTATGGATCCCTGTGGGACACCCGAGTGAACAGGCAGGGTGTTAGAAAGAGCGTCCACAATTTTTACTCTCTGTGACCGGTTTTCTAGGTAGCTTTTAAACCAGAGAGAAGAGTCAGGTGATAGCCCAGCATTCAGTAGTTGGTGTATTAATAATCCATGGTGTACTGTGTACTGTATACATTGAACCCCAACTGCCACACTTCCAACCACTCCACCAGTTTGGTCAGGTCATCCTGCAGCCCCTGTCAGCCTGCTATATTGTCCACCACTGCCCCAAATTTGGTACCACCAGTGAATAGACTGATCTTATTCCTGAAGCCATATGAGATGTCTGCTATGATTATTCCAAACAGCACTGGCCCCAATACCGATCCCTGTGGCACCCCGCTCATCACAGCCCTTGGAAATGAAAGTTCCCCACCACCACTACCCTCTGCTGTCTCCCCTGCAGCCAATTCTCAATTTATTTAACCATCTTAGTCCCCCCCCCATGTATCTTAACTTCCCTTCCAACCTCCCATGTGGCACAGAATCAAAGGCCAAGTCCATGACATCCACCGCATGACTCTTGTCCAATTCCCTTGTGACCCAGTCATAATACTTGGCTAGGTTCATCTGGCAGGATTTTCCAGAGACAAACCCATGCTGGTGACTGTCCTGGAGACCACTGTCTTTCATAAAGGTCACAAGCCTTTCCTCAAGTATTGTCTCCATCAGCTTCCCAGTGATGAAAGCTAAGCTTACCGGCCTGTAATTACTCGGCTTATCCTTTGGTCCACTTTTATGGACGGGTACCACGTGGGCCACCCTCCAGTCATGCAGTATGCACCCTGTATCCAGGGAGGTATTAAACAGTTCCACCTGTGGTCCAGCCAGGATCTCAGCCATTTCCCTCAACACCCTTGTGTGTATGCCGTCTGGTCCTGGTGCCTTATCCACCCTCAGAGCCCTTAAACCTTCCAATACCCTACCCTCAGTGATCACCCCATCCATTACCCCCTCTCACCTCTGCCCACCCTGCACACCCACTGTGGTAGCTGCCCTTCTTTCTCCCTTGTGAATACAGAAAAGAAGTACTCATGCAGTGCTTCTGCCTGATCCACCCCTTTCTCTGCCCATCACCTGTCATTCCTAATCCTAACTATCTGGTCCTTGCAGTGCTTTCTCTTCCATATGTATCTGAAGAAGTACTTTTCCCTGTTCCCGATGCTCTGCACCAGCCTCAATTTCCTGGAGGCCTTAGCTGCTCTGACACCCCTGGTAACTTCCTTGGACCTCTTCACATACTCCTCCCTATCCTCCCCCTTCCCAGATTTCTTGTATTTCTTGAATGCTGCTTTTTTAGCCCTCATCATTTCTAAGACGCCTCTACGTAACCAACTTGGTTGTTTTAGACCTTCCCTTTTTGCTCTGCAATCTGGTACATGTCTCAGTAGCCTCCAGTATCCCCAATTTGATTTTTTCCATGTCTGATTTGCATACCAGTCTGGCTGTATTCCTTCCAGATGCCCCCTTAATATTTCACCCATCCTACCAAAGTCAGCCTGACTGATGTCCACCACCCTGGTCCCTGTACCTGCTGCTTCTCTGCTCATATTAAGTGTGAACCACACCGAGTGGTGGTCATGCCTAGCCAGCGGGTCCTCCACCCCCACCTCCCTTACAGTCTCCCTGTTAGCCAGACCTAGATCCAGTGTATTCCCCAACCTAGTTGGCTCAGAGATAATCTTTGCCAGGAAGCAGTCCTGGAAGGCATCCAGCAGTATTTGCTCCCTAGTATTCAAGGGAACTGGGGTACTCCAATCCACTCCTTGTAGATTGAAGTCCCCCATAATCACTGTGTTACTTTTCCCATACACCTTCCTAATTTGCTCTGCCAGCTCTCTGTCCAGGTCTTTCCCTTGATCCAGTGGCCTGTATACCACCCCCATCCTGAGAATCTTATTCCTCCTGTCCTGGAATTGCATCCACAGTGCCTCTGTCCTCCCCTCTTCCCCCTCTTCCCTTGCACACTTTATCCCTTACCTTATGTACATTGCTACCCTTCCCCTTTCCCTTTGCCCCTATCCTTCCTGTAAATCCTATACCCTGGGATCATCAGGTCCCAGTCCTGGTATTGGTTGGCCCATGTTTCTGTGATTGCAGCTATGTCCACCATCCCCTCTGTATTCAAGGAGACAACCCTCCAAGATGTTCCCTTCCACTCCTTACCCAATTTCCCACCCATCTCAGCCCCACCCTTTGATCCCTTCCTGCTTCCAACCCAGTTTGTACAGTGGGCAGGCTCATTTGTCTCCTCTCACCAGAGATCCTTTCCTTCAGCAACCCACTCGCCACCGCCCTCTGCCTAGGTTAAACTAACCTTTGTTTTTATGTATTCTTCTAACCTCTGTTTTAGCACCCCTTCCCCTCCCTGTTCAAATGTAATCTGTCCCCTGCATACAGATCCATATTGTCCCAGACCCTGTCCCAGTCCCCCACTAACCCATACCCCTTGGATTGACACAAATTTCCCAGCCAACTGTTGAATTCATCTATCCTACCCTTCCTTGCCATACTTGCCCTGGGCACTGGGAGTAACTCAAAGAAGGCCACTGATCTCCCTACATCCTCACTCAACTTACTCAGTTCCATGAACCTCTCCCTAACCACATCTACCATTTCCCCTGCCAAGTCATTTGTACCCATGTGCACCACCACATGTTGTTTATGTCTTCTCCTCTTTGCACACTTGAAAAATAGCCTGTCCTGTTTTATCTGCTGTCAACCCAGGTACAGACTCTACCCATATGCGACTATGTCTTTCCCATTTACTCCCCCATCTGACCCCTTTTAGTATGGAATGAGTCAGCATTAACACATCTCCCCCTCATTTCTCATCCCTCCCACAAACTCTATTTCCTTGTGCCTGCCCCAAGAGTTCATCCTGCCCTGCACATTTGTGTCCCTATCTGTATCTTCAACTCCACCCCCAGCCACCTCCCCAGTCCTGCCCCTTCCTCAAACACTCTGTGTACCTGACTTAACCTGCTTCCTACCTGGAGCTCCCTCATCATCAAAGCCATCACCGCCCTTCACCCTGAAGCCCCCTTTCATCCCCTCCGTACTGTAACCTCCACGTCCACCCCCACAGCTGGACCCTTTTTTCCCTTAACCAGGATCTGCTCCTCCTCCCTTAGAGCTGTGCCTCCTGGGAGACACATAACCTACCTTTTCCTCCTGATGCCAGATCCTATCTCCATACCCTGAACTATTGAGTTACCTACTAGGAGTAGCTTTCTTCTCCCGCCTGGGATTCTCTGGCCCTGTCCCATGTGCCCCCCTGCTGGTGGGTCTGCCCTTCACCCCTGGTCACAACCTTGGGTTCCCTTTCAGGGCCCTCTCTCTCCTTGAGAACATCATATTTGTACTTTAGTTGTACTTTGTGTGGGGTGTTCTTAAGCTCCACCTTCCTCAACCTCCCTAAGCCCACCGTAGTCTACCCATGCCTCTGACTGAGTACCCTCTGTTGCAGTGGTTAGTGGAATGGTGGTCCCTGGGTGGGAAAAAAGGTCCCTAGTACTCCTGACAACTGTGCTTGAAGCCTGGCAACCTCCTCCCTCAGCTCAGAGAGGTGCCTGCAAATGGGGCAGCACTGCAGTTCCCAGAAATTTTTTCTGAACACTGTTGCTCCATACCCACTGCACTGCACCACTCCTTGTGCCATCCTACGTACTCCTTAAGTATGCCTCTGCCCTCTTTTAGTTTTTTTTGTACTGTCTCTCTCACTTTTACAGAGTTTCTTTGTTTATGACTCTGATATGTTTCTGCAGCCTTTGTCGTTTCTGTTCTGTGCCCCTGTCAAACTTATCCTATTCCTAACAGGGTGAAATTGACAAGATCATGCAATTTAAATACACAAATCTCCACTTACGTGATATGATCAGCAGCTCCTCCTTTTGTGTTTATTTGTTCTTTAGTTATCAGCCCACCCCTGGGCAGAGCCTTTATGCTCTTCCCAAATAATTAAGCATTTAATAATGTGTAGAGGTGGGGGTGGGTGGGAGGCCAAAATCTCAATGCCTCCTGGACAGATTCAAACTTATACTCTTACTTTTCCCAGCAGCAAGCAGAATGAACAGTTAAAGAGAGATTCAAACTAGCAACTCCTGCTTGATTCGCTCCTCTGTTTCTGAGCAAAGCAACCTCTCCACCAGCAGCCAGCAACAGTTAAACAGTTAAAGAGAGAATCAAGCTAATCCTCCTCTGGGCAAAGAATCCCCTCCTCCAGCAGCTGTCAACAGTTAAATGTTAAAAAGAGACAAAATGCCTCATGGACAGATTCAAACTAATACTCTTACCTCTCTCAGCAGCAAGAAGAATGAACAGTTAAAGAGATTCAAACTAGTGACTCCTGCTTGATTGACTCCTTTGTTTCTGGGCAAAGAAACCCTTCCCTCCACAGCAAGCAACAGTTAAAGAGAGAATCAAGCAAATACTCCTTTGTGCAAAGAATTGCCTCCCCCGGTAGCCAGCAACAGTTAAGTAGTTAAAGGTCCATCCCAGGTAAATCTTAGAGACAAAATGACAAAAGGTAAATCTCAGAGACAAAATGCCTCCCGGTCAAATTCAAACTTACACTCTTAGTTCTCCCAGCAGACAAAACGTCTCCTTGGCAGATTCAAACTTACACTCTTACCTCTTCAGCAGCAAGCAGAATGAACAGTTAAAGAAAGATTCAAACTAGCAACTCCTGCTTGATTAGCTCCTCTGTTTCAGGGCAAAGAAACCCCTCCCCCAGCAGCCAGCAACAGTTAAACAGTTAAAGGTCCATCTCAGGTAAATATCAGAGACAAAATCCCTTTTTAGTGTGAAGAGGAAAAATCTGTGCAGATGGCACAGCAGAGAAAAATAAATGATTGCCATCATCATGAAGCAGAACTTGCCTAGAAACATATAAACAGAATTTTCCAGCAGATAAGGACTGCTTGGCCACCTAGTCTGCACATTTTTCCATGCTTATTGTATCACCGCAGATCCTACTTGATCCTGGCCCATTCACCCACCAACCCCCATGCTTTTCCCTAAGATTCCCTTATGCCTATCCCATGCATTCCTAAACCCCCAGAATTGTTTTCACCCCACCACCTCTGCTGAAAGACTGTTCCAGGAATTCACCACTCTTTCTGTGAAGAAGTACTTCCTCACATCTCTCTCAAAGTTTGAGATTCAAACTATCAGTTCCTGCCTCATTGGCTCCTCTGTTTCTGGACAAAGACACCCCCCCCAGCAGTCAGCAACAGTTAAACAGTTAAAGAGAGAATCAAGCTAATCCTTCTCTGGGCAAAGAATCCCCTCCCCAGCAGCAAGCAACAGTTAAACAGTTGAAGATCCATCTCAAGTTAATATCAGAGACAAATGACTGAAGGTACATCTCAGAGACGAAATACCTCCTGGACAAATTCAGTCTTAAACTCTTACTTCTTCCAGTAGACAAATTGCCTCCTGGACAGATTCAAACTTACACTCTTACCTCTCCCAGCAGCAAGCAGAACGAACAGTTGAAGAGAGAGATTCAAACTAGCAACTCTTGCTTGATTGGCTCCTCTGTTTTTGGGCAAAGAAACCCCTCCCCCAGCAGCCAGCAACAGTTGAACATTTAAAGGTCCATCTCAGGTAAATCTCAGAGACAAAATGCCTCTTCAGTGTGAAGAGAAAAAAATCTGTGCAGATGGCACAGCAGAGAAAAATAAATGATTGCCATCATCATGAAGCAGAACTTGTCTAGAAACATAGAAACAGAATTTTCCAACAGATAAGGACTGCTTGGACACCTAGTCTGCCATTTTTCCTTGCTTATAGCATCACCACAGATCCTACTTGATTCTGGCCAATTCACCCACTCCCGTCCTTTTCCCTAAGATTTCCTTATGTCTATCCCATGCATTCTTGAACCCCAACACTGCTTTTACCACCACCACCTCTGCTGAAAAACTGTTCCAGGAATCCACCACTCTTTCTGTGAAGAAGTACTTCCTCATACCTCTCTGAAATTACCCACCTTCAGCTTCTTATCATGTCGCCTTTTCCTCTAGCACCTTGTTTTCTGAAAAATACTTCCCTCCAGTATCTTATTTACCCCTGTGAGGTGTTTAAAGGTCTCTTTCATATCCATCCTCTCTCTCTCCTCTCTTCCAGGGTGTACATATTTAGGTCTTTAAGTCTCTTTTTGTAGGACTTCTGATATAGACCCTGCACCAATTTAGTTGCCTTCCTTTAGACCAACCCCACTCTATGTCCTTCCAGAAATGCAGGGCTGGATTTTAAAAAGGCTTAGATTGCCACAAGCCCCAGGTATGTCGATGATATGATGTACTGGGTTGCGGCAATCTAATGGGATTTTCAATTCAGTGTGGCAATTTCTGCATTTTAGGCCACCTTTTTGTGGTCTACCTTGTGGTAATCCCAGGTGCCATTTTTAAGGAGATTACACCAGACATTTGGCGCAAGCTACTGTAAATGTGGAAACTGTCGTAACTGCACCAAAGATTGAATGTGGGTGAAGTTATGCAAAGGGGTTCAGTGCAATACCGGAACCTAAGTGCTGTGGTGCAGGGCTTGACGCAAGTCCTGCACCATGCTTTGAAAATCCAGCCCACGGTCTCCAGATCTGGAAACAGTATTCCAAATGGGGTCTTACTAGCAATTTATATAGAGGCAATACCACCTCCCTCTTTCTGCTGGTGATACCCCTCCCATTGCACCCCAGTATACCACTAGCTCTCCCAATTGCATTGCCACACTGCCTGGCCACCTTTAGGTCATCTGATATGATTACCCCCAGGTCTCTTTCCCGCTTGGTGGCCATCAGTACCACTCCTCCCATTTTGTACTCTGTCTCTGGGTTTCTGTGACCCAAGTGCACTACTTTGCACTTTTTCATGTTGAAACCCAGCTGCTGTACCCTAAACCACTCCTCAAGTTTTCTCAGCTCTCTGCTCATCCTTTTCACCCCCCTCAGAGTATCCACCCTGTTAGAGATTTTGGTGTCATCCACAGACAGGCAGACCTTCCCTTCCCTTCCAGTTCCTCTGCAATGTCACTTTTAAAGACATTAAAGAGGACCATCCCCAGCACTGATCCCTGAGGCACCCTGCTGGTCACCCTCCCTTCCTCAGAGTGAACTCCATTTACTACTACCCTCTTTTGCCTATCCCCTAACAAATTGCTTAACAAGTTTACCACCTTTAGACCCACTCCTAAGCTACCCAGCTTGCTTACTAGCTTCCTGTGTGGAATGGTGTGGAAAACCTTACTGAAATTTAGGTAGGCTACATTCATCACACCACCCTTATCTAATTCCTTGGGCATCCAGTCAAATAAATCAATTAAATTGTCCTGTCCCCCCATGAATCCATGCTGCCTCAGATCTTGCAACCCACTGGATTCAAGATATTCCACAATCCTTTCCTTTAGCAGAGACTCCATTAACTTTCCCACCACTGATGTCAAGCTAACTGGCCTATAATTGCCAACCTCTTCCCTGCTACCACTTTTGTGAAGTGGGACTACATCTGCACACCTTCAGTCCTCCGGAACCACTCCTGTTTCCAATGATCTGTTAAACAGGACTGTCAGAGGTGTAGACAGTATCTTCCTGAGATCCTTCAATACCCTTGGATGCACCCCATCTGGCCCCATTGCTTTGAGCACTTTCAGATTAGCAAGTCCATTCAGGACACTCTCCTGTGGAAATGGACTGGTGTCCACCTCCCTCTCTCCAATGTTTCTGCTACTTTTTTGTGGCCCTTCCCCTTCTCCATTCTCTATGAACACTGAACAAAAGTATTTGTTCAGAATGTCTGCCTTTTCCTGGTTGCCCTTTACACAGTCCCCCTTTCCCTTTCAACTTATTGATACTAGCCTTGGTCTTCCTCCTTTTGCTTATATACCTAAAAAAAATCTTGTCCCCTTCATCACCACCTGGCCTATTCTAGCTTCAGCTTGCATCTTTGCACTCTTTACTGCTCTCCATGCTTCCCTCTATTTGCCATGATACAACTCCCTATCCTCCTCCTGCTGCCTCTCCTTATACAGTACACTGTGAAAGCTACCCTTTTAGCTTTTACCTTTTCCGCCACCTTTTTTGAGGACCATAGCAGTTTCTTTTTCCTCTTGGTTTTGCTCACTTGCTTAACACAGAGATTTGTTACCTTCCCTATGACTCTTTTTAGCTTCACCTACTGTTCCTCCTCCCCACCCAGTTCATCCCCCCTGCCAGGTCATCCCTGAGGCATTTACCAATCTTTTTAAAATATGCCCTCCTTAAAGCAGCAGTACTAGATAATCAGGAAGTGATCAGTTTTCAGTTTTGTAATGCCACAGTAAATATGGCAGCTGCTATTTAGTACTGCTGCTTTCAAGATGGCAGGTGGCAAAAATGTAAACAAAAACAAAGGAAAAGAGAGCACATTATGGGGTGATAGTACAATGCCAGTGAGAAAAGATTACCAGGTAAATGCTCAAGAGCACAGGGAATAAATGGTTGAAAAAGCGCAAATCTTTTTTTTATCTTGCACTGCTGCTCTAAGTCCAGGACCCTCAACCTTGTGTGGTTCAATTCTGCAGCCATCCTTATATTGAACCACACTGTATGATGATTGCTGTTCCCCAGGTGTGCTCCTACCTTGATGTCTGCAGCACTGTCCCTGTTAGTGAGCACCAGGGCCAGTATTGCCCATCACAAGTGGGCTTACTAATTAGTTGCCTGAGGAACACCCTCTGCAAGGATTCGGGATGTCCCTGTTTCTAACTGAAGCCACAGTTGGCAGGTTCCAATCTACATCCAGCAGATTGAAGTCACTCACCACCAGCACCTCCCCCTTTTGTGACATCTTGCCAATAGCTTCCAACAGTACCTTATTTAACTCCTCCCCTTTTGCTAGAGATCTGTAGATAACACCAGTGTGAATAGAGGCTCCATTCCCCATCTCTAGGATGACCCACAGTACCTCTGCTCTGCATCTAGCTGGTTCACTCCTTAGTGGGAAGGGCTTGGTACTGGACAGCAGACCATTGATGCTCCCTTACTCTGCCTGAGGGGACCTGCTGGAGACTTACTGAATGCATGTCAATACCCCACCTTGGCTCCCCGCTGGTAGAGACATGAGCAAGGGGGGCCTACCCTGCCAGACCAGGACAGAAAATTGCCCCAGAGAGTAAGAGCCTGATGGGGCACACTGTCAGAAAAGCAGGGT
Organism: Neoceratodus forsteri; assembly: GCA_016271365.2. NCBI lineage: Eukaryota > Metazoa > Chordata > Ceratodontiformes > Ceratodontidae > Neoceratodus > Neoceratodus forsteri. The sequence continues at coordinate 156,316,129 of CM057456.1, read as the reverse complement.
AAAGTACCTGGTTGAAGGCCAAAATGACCTGCAGAGACCAGCTAAGGCATGTAAGGACCCATTAAGGAACTGGTGCTAGTAGCAAAAGTCAATAACACAGCCAAGTCTGAGCTCTAGCAATGAGCAGGATAGGCCACAGTAAAGCAGGGTACCTGGTTTGAGTAGGAAACTACATACTGATGCTGACTAAGGCACATAGGAACCCATCCAAGAAAGTGGTGCTAGGAGCAAAATCTAATGTCACATGCAAGACTGAGCACTTATGATGCATGGGAAAGGCCCCAGTCACACCACCCCAAGTCTTGCAGGATCCCATGAAAGAATGTTGGTAGAAAACAACACTTCCAGAATGGTCTGAGGTAAACAGATGATGTAGAGTAACACACCGACGCCACTGCAAGGCATGAGGGGTCCCACTGAAAGAAGTTTCTTGCTCAGGCCCCAAACAGTCATCACTGACTGCCAGATTTAGACAGGTGAAGCAGAAATGGGGAGCAACTGATCAACAAGGCTGTGATGCCATTGAGGGGCCTATCTTGCTAAATGGTTAGGTTAATCTAGAAATATATAAAAATCCACTAACAGTTGTACTGTAGTAGTAACATCTTCTGTAGAGGACCCCTCTCACTGCTGCATGATGGACAAGCAATGCAACCAAGAGCACCTGAACCCAATGTCTCTGAGGCCAATACTGAGGGAGCTCTAAGGCACACTGAACTTAAGAGCTGAGGCCTAGTCCATGACTGCTGCTTGATCTGCAGGACCTCATCCAGTATCTGCAGGGTTCTGCAAATCCAGTGCACTCAGAAAAGTAGGCATGAGGCAAGCCAGCATTGCTTAGTATAAGGTTACCTGAAGAATGGTAAGGTAAGATAAGTTTGACACACACAGCCAAAAATAAAATGACTGCTCACCAATATATACAGTTCTGTAGTTTTATTCAGTGCAATGTGAAATATTGGCTCCTGGATTCAGAAACTGAATTTCCTTCCTCAGAAGAAAGAAGGAAATTCAGTTTCCAAAATGTATCAGGAGCCAGTATTTTTGCACATTTACACTGAATAAAACTACAGCACTGTATATTGGTGCGCAGTCTTTTTTATTTTCGGTTGGTGTATGCCGAGATTTTTTCTGTTTACATGTACTTTAGCTACATAGATACATAGATAGTGTCGGCAGATAAGGGCCTATGGCCCACCCAGTCTGCCCATTTGAGCTTGTAAGTTCAGTTTGTTTTCCTAGAAGTCTGTTGCCCGTTACCCCTGACCTCCAGAATTCCTTTATGTCTATCCCATGCATTCTTAAATCCCGTGATTGTTTCAGCCCCCACCACTTCCTCTGGCAGGGTGTTCCACTTGTCCACCACCCGTTCTGTGAAGAAATTCTTTCTCATGTTTCCTCTGAATCGTCCTCCCTCCAACTTCATCCCATGCCCTCTAGTCCTGGAACACATTTTTCGCTTAAAAGTAGTGTTTTCCTGCACCCTGTTCCTCCCTGTAAGATACTTGTATGACTCTATCATATCCCCTCTCTCCCTTCTCTCCTCCAGGGAGTACATGTTCAGTTCCTTCAACCTGTCTTCATAGGACTTGTGATGCAATCCATGCACCATCTTTGTTGCCCTCCTCTGAACCTTCTCTACCCTGTCTATGTCCTTACGTAGGTATGGTCTCCAGAACTGTACACTGTACTCCAGGTGGGGCCTCACTAGTGTCTTGTATAGCGGAATTATGACCTCCCTTTTCCTGCTGGTGATGCCCCTGCCCCTGCCTATACATTCCAGCATCCTATTTGCTTTACCTGCTGCCTTGTCACACTGTTTCCCTACCTTGAGGTCATCAGAGATGACAACCCCAAGATCTCTTTCCTGCTTAGTGCATGCTATATCCTCACCCCCCAACTGATATATTGTGCCAGGGTTTTTGTGCCCCATATGCATTATCTTGCATTTCTTTGCATTGAATTTCAACTGCCAAACCCCTGACCATTCTTCAAGTTTCTGCAGATCGCTTTCATTCTGTCTACCACCCTCTGGTGTGTCTACTCTGTTACAGAGCTTTGTGTCATCAGCTTAACAGTGAAATTCTGCCTTCTAGGTCCCAGAATGTCACTGATGAAGATGTTGAATAGGACCGTCCCAGCACTGATCCCTGTGGTACCCCACTGGTCACTCTTTCTCTGTGGAGTGACAGCCATTTACCACCACCGTCTGTGTCCTGCCACCCAGCCAGTTACCTACCCACCACACTACTGTCCTGCCCACACCCATATTCCCCAGTTTGTGTAATAGTCTTCTATGTGGCACAGTGTCAAAGGCCTTGCTGAAGTCCAGATAGGCCATGTCCACTGCCCTCCCTGATCCACCTCCCTAGTCACCCAGTCAAAATTCAATGAGGTTGGTCTGACATGACTCTCCCCTGGTGAAACCATGCTGCCTTGGGTCCTGTAGTCCATTGAAAACCAGATGTTCCACCAATCTTTCCTTCAGTAGTGCTTCCATGATCTTCCCCACTACCGAGGTGAGGGCTGACTGGTCTGTAGTTCCCTGCTTCCTCTTTGTTCCCACTTTTGTATAAGGGGACTACATCTGCTGTCCTCCAGTCTTTGGGTACCTCCCCTGTTTCCAGTGATCGGCTAAACAGGATAGCCAGAGGTTCAGCTACCACCTCTTAGTTCTTTAAGGACCCTGGGGTGCACCCCATCTGGCCCCATTGCTTTATCAACTCTTATTACTTCCAGTTCCTTCAGGACCCTTTCTCGTGTAAAGGGACTTGTGTCCATTTCTGCACCATTCTCACCCCTTGTACTCCCTTCAGACCCATTACCCTCCTCCTCTTCAGTAAAGACTGAGCAGAAATACCTGTTCAATATGTCAGCTTTACTGTTGTCATCCTCCACGCAGCCCCCATCCTCCCCTTCAGTCTCACTATCCCTCCCTTTGTCTTTCTTTTTTCACTTATGTACCTGTAAAAGGTTTTGTCCCCCTCTACCCACTGATTTTGCAATGTGTTCTTCTGTCTGAGCTTTGGCTTCCCTTACTGACCTCCCTGCCTCCCTTTGCTTCTCCTGATACTTCTCCCTATCCCCTTCTGCCTGTGTCTTTTTGTATTGCCTGAATGCAATCTTTTTGGCTTTCACTTTCTTTGCTACCTCTTTGGAAAACCATATGGTCTCCTCTTCCTTTTCCTCTTGCTAACCTGCTTAATGCATAATTCTGTTGTTCTTGTAATCCCCATTTTAAATACTGCCCACTGTTCCTCAACCCCTGATTCCTGTCCCATTCCCCTTAATGCCTCTTTCAAGTATCTCCCCATTTTCCCAAAGTCTGCCCCCCTAAAATCCAGGATACATGTTTTTGTGTGGTTTGGTTCTGCTCTTTCTATGATTTCAAACCACAATGACTGGTGGTCACTGTTTCCCAGGTGCTCCCCCACTGTTACCCCCATCACACTGTCCCTGTTTGTGAGCACAAGGTCCAGTATTGCCTTCTGCCGAGTTGGTTCCATGACCAGTTTCTTGAGGAAGGCACCCTGAAGGAGTCCAGGATAATCTGTCTCTAGTTGATGCTGCTGCTGGGATGCTCCAGTCCATGTCTGGAATATTGAAGTCTCCAACCAGTACTACTACTCACTTTGTCTGCCATCCTTTGGATGGCTAGCATCAGCTCCCTATCTGTTTCTTCCTCCTGGGCTGGTGGTCTATAGACCACACCTGTGCGGATGGCTGTCCCCATTTTCCTTTCCAGTGTAACCCACAGTATCTCTCCCCCATTTTGTTCCTCCTGGATCTCTGTGGCCCTTATGTAATTTTTCACATATAGTGCCACTCCTCCTCCCTTCCTGCCTGCTCTGTCTCTTCTGAATATGTTGTAGCCAGGTATGGCCATCTCCCAGTCGTGGTTATCATTATACCAGGTTTCAGTGATGACCACAATGTCCAGGTCTGACTGTACCATGACAGCCTCCAGATCTTCCATCTTGTTGCTAAGGCTCCTGGCATTTGCACACATGGCTTTCCATTATTTGACCTCCCTAGACTGTTTCACTGTTCTACTCCAGCCCCTTCCTTGGTTGTCATTTATCCCTGGTTCTCCTTGCTGTCTGCCCTTCTGCTGAATTTTGCCCCTTTTCTGCTTATCCACCTCTTGGGCACTAATCTCCATCTTCTGCACACTGCTTTGCAGAGATAGCCACTCCTCTGGTTCAATGGTTCCACTGCTAGCTGTGGGGTGAGCAAGTAGGTACCCTTCTTGCTGGCCTGCCACCCCTTTTCTAGTTTAAATGCTTGTCAATGTAGCATTTAAACTTATCATTGAGTGCTTGGATTCCCCTCCAGGATGGATGCAGGCCGTCAGGCTTGAACAAACCTCCATCCCTCCAGGTGGGTCCCCAGTCACCAATGAATCCAAACCCTTCCTCACAGCACCAGTTCTTCAACCATGAGTTAAAGTTCCTGGTGCATGCACTCCTATGTTTCTTTTTGCCTCTCACAGGTAGTTCTTCTGAGAAAGTGACAGAAGTAGCTACTTGCTTGAGACCCTCCCCAGTTTCCTAAACTCTTCCTGAACTTCCTTTGCTCCCCATTTGCCAGGTCATTAGTACCTAGGTGGATAATGACATCCAGCTCACCCTCCCATCTTGCCTTCCCAGTGAGCCCCAGGATCTTCCTTCCATCTCTCCATGCCGTGGCACCTGGTAGGCACCTCACCTCCCTGTCCTCCCCCTCCTGTATTCCTAGCTGGATCCCTCTTATGATGGAGTCCCCCACCAGGATTCACTTCCTCCTCCTCCTCTGGGGTCCACTGCTTTCCCCGCTGAGGTCGTCTCCTTGGTTAACCTCCACATCCTTTCCTTCCATTTCTTTGGGTACCTCTATTTGGTTGTCCTCATTTGCCAGTGTGGCATATGAGTTCTTGAGTGGAATAGGATCTGGGATGTGCCTCTGTCTGACTGCTCTAACCCTCCCTGAGCCCACTGTCATCCTAGTGCTCCTCGTTCTCGGCATCCTTTGAGGCAGTTGCATTGGACTGGGTGGCCCCTGGATAGGGGTGATGGTACTCCTGACCCAGTTTACTTCCACTCTGAGTCTAGCTACCTCATCCCACAGTCCAGAGAGATGCATGCAGATAGGGCAGCACCTCAGTGTCCAGAAGGTCTGCCTGAATATGGCTGCCCCACAGCCACTGCATTACACCACTCCCCACATTATACTGCAATTCCACTACTTGTCTGCTACTGAAGCTCTCCTAGTTCCCTTTTTATTAATTTACTGTACTAAAAATCCTGCCACTGATCCTCAGATAATTTTTTTTTTAAAGAAAAAGAAACCAATAAATAAATAAATGAGTCAAAACACTTGTGCTGAGGGTGGGCTTCTTCCTCCTTATGCCCCTCCTACTTCACACCCCTTATTATACCCTGTGTTAGGCTCCTGTCAATCAGATTTAACAGGGCATATAATTAAGAGTTGGGGGAAGGGGAGGGGGGCGAAAATTTGCAGCAATTAAAGACAGCACAGAATTACACCATCACTATGTTTTAAATTCTCAACAGCCCAAAAATAATTATAAGTAAAGACAACAAAGAAAGTATAGTGTCACTAAAAGCCCACAATCTAAGTTTAAAAGAAAAATAGCAATTACCAGTTACTCTAAAGCACTGAATTGAATATGTTTCCTTCCTTCCTTTCTGGCTTCTTCTGAGAAAATAAAAATCTGCTTGCTACTTTAACTCTGACTAAGCCCCACCTCCAGTCATCATGTAGCTGAGGTCAGAGGCCAGACAATTAACACCCTTCACCCAACTACAGGGCAGTCAGACAAGCCAAGATAAAATTTGCAGCAATTAAAGACAGCACAGAATTACACCACCACTATGTTTTAAATTCTCAACAGTCCAAAAACAATTATAAGTAAAGACAACAAAGAAAGTATAGTGTCACTAAAAGCCCACAATCTAAGTTTAAAAGAAAAATAGCAATTACCAGTTACTCTAAAGCACTGAATTGAATATGTTTCCTTCCTTCCTCTTCTGGCTTCTTCTGAGAAAATAAAAATCTGCTTGCTACTTTAACTCTGACTAAGCCCCACCTCCAGTTATCATGTAGCTGAGGTTAGAGGCTAGACAATTAACACCCTTCACCCAACTACAGGGCAGCCATACAAGCCAAGATAAAATTTGAAGAAATTAAAGACAGCACAGAATTACACCACCACTATGTTTTAAATTCTCAACAGCCCAAAAACAATTATAAGTAAAGACAACAAAGAAAGTATAGTGTCACTAAAAGCCCACAATCTAAGTTTAAAAGAAAAATAGCAATTACCAGTTACTCTAAAGCACTGAATTGAATATGTTTCCTTCCTTCCCCTTCCCCTTCTGGCTTCTTCTGTATCTCTGGCACCACTGTCCCAGAGCAGCCTCTTCCTGTTTCCTGTAAGGTAAAGTTTATTGTTCTTCCAAGACATGCAAGTCTGGATATTACAATAATATAAAAAATATACATCAATTTACAACAAAAGCACTATGCACATTCATTAGACAATATTACAAAGTGATCAACAAAAACACTGCACTTCCTTTTGACATTTAAATAAATTCATACTCCATATGCCTTGTCAATCTCGTTTCTATAATGTAGTTCCCCATAGTCTTTGATGGTTTCAACACATACCCCTCTAATTTTTGAAGATGAGAATTTTTTTCTTTTTTAAGCTAATTACAGAGATTATAAAATTAGCAGTCCTTTCCACCTTATCCTTATGCATAGGCTGGATTAATATGACTAATACAGCATAATCTGTATTTGCACATTTAAGCAAAATGTCTGTTAGATTCCTGTCTCTGTACCTACTGTACAGACAGCACTGTACTATAACATGAAACAATGTTTCCTGGAAACCATGATTACAAGGACATAAAATATCTTTAGATGCCAAAGAAGAAGAGTATTGATTAAAATATGTATATTTAGAAGTCAAGATACCAAGTCTTGCCAGGAAATTGCCCCTCTCTGCTGGGGCACCTGAAGAATGAGCCACAAATCAATAATCCTAAGAAAGAAAAGATAAAAATAGGTAAGCAACAACACATGATGAGGTGTACGTTAGACTGTGATAAACACATAACTAGGGTCATTGTGAGGCACAAGGCTGCAGGCTGAGTGCCCTTACTCCCTTTAAAGTGTATTTATCACGGACTAACTCACACCCTGGAGTGAATTATTGTGCTTATAAAATGGGTATAAGCTGAGAAACTGATATTCTTTAAAACATAAAATAAAAAAGTCTCATGTTATTTTAAATAGTTCTTCTGCTTCACATTTGTTACAAGGGGCGCTATGGCATTCTCCAGTGATACTAGGAGCCTTATGCTGTGCCACAGCATGTTTCACAGACCTACCAGATCACTACATTAGGCTGCCAGCAAGATTGCAGTTTTCATAAGGACTTTCCACTAGCATGCTACCATCTTCAGTAGTGTGTCTTGAGAAAATTGCAGCAGACTGTGTCTACCTGCAGGTCCGGAGGGAGTTCAAGACAGCACATCGATCCATGATTTGTGTGGCTCAGGAGGGGAAGCAAGTGGCTTGGGAGGGACAGCGATAGAAATTTTAAAAGAGAAACAGCACTTTTTAATTGTTTTAAGTGTTTTTGTGGCTTCTGATTTCAAAGCGAGCAGCTCGCTAGAACAAAAGAACATGGTGGCCAAATGTTTTCTGAAGGACTGCGATTGATGGTACATGGATTTCCAGTGCAATGTGGGCATAGGCATTGGCACTTTTTAATTACTGTACTTACACTAAAAAAAAGTATGGCTGGAACGTTCTCTCAACCAATCAGATTAGAGAACTGCCCCAATCCATTTTATAAGAAACAATAAAAACACAGCATTAAGGGGGAGAACCTCACTTACCTGTTCATCCCGTGGAGGCATGGCAGAGACTAGAGTGGTAGAGTATCTCCTCAGGGTCATGTGGGATCTACAGCATTGATCTCCTGCCTGTCACTATTAATGGGTGATGCTACCCATATGTAATGAGTGACGGCAACCAACGTGCTGGAGAAAAGGCAACTATAGTACTTTGTCTAGTGTAGTGTACTTACCTGGTAAGCAAAAACTAAATAAATAAGTTTCCATGGCAACAGACTGTCATGTCATCAATATTGGATTAATAAATGGACAGATTAGCTGGACCATTGGTTCTTTTTCTGCCTATGTAACCTATGTTGTTATGACATCACTTGTAGACAAGACGTAAGATTAGAGGACGCAAGTGCATCTGATGTAGTTTCTCTACAATTTTCATTTGCTCTGAAGAATGTAAGCATTTATCTATATACAGTATGTAGTGCTGCATATAAATAGTCCATTAAATGTGGGTACAGTATGTGTAATGCAAATGAGCCTCTTTTTCAGTCTCTGTGTGTTTTGTTCTGGGAACCAGTAGCACTCTGTGGGTAGCAGGAGGCCATTTTGGTGGCAGGGGATATTCTGGAGGTGTAGGTGATCATTCTGGCAATAGCGTGGGTGTTACAGATAGTCAGTGGTCATCCCAGCTGTCAGGGTGTGCATTCCATCCCACACAGTAGTCATTATGGCCTTAGGGTGAGAACAGAGGCACAGAGTGGGATATTGCAGTACTATGGTGTACATTCTGGCCTTGGGGTGGTCACTGGATTGGGAGCCGGGAGGTTGGCCCAGGTGAAGGACAGTTGGTTGGCAGAGGAGGAGAGACTGGACTGGGGGCTTGGGAGTGGTCCAGCTGCAGGAAAGCTGACTGACTGGAGAGGAAAGGCTTGTCAGGGGTCTGGGAGCAGAAGAAGAATCAGCATTTATATACTGCTTTTCATGCACATTATATCCCAAAGTACTTTACAAGCATTGAGAGACTGGTAGTGAAGTGGCAGAATGTGTAGCTGCAGCCATTTCGCACATCATCACCCATACAGCTTTGGAAAATTGCATGAACTGGTTTTATGGGAAGTAGATTGCTGGCCAGAACACTGGGAAAAATCCTCTAGTCTTGCAAACAGTGCCTTGGGATCTTTTACTTCCACCTGGACACCCACAGGACAGCACTAGAGATAGGTAGAAAGGACTTCGGTTTAACATCTCATCTAAGGATGGCACACCCTGACATTATAGCACCTTCCTAGTACAGCACTTGGGCACCACTGTTTTTAAAGTATTTGCTCAATCCAGGGGTGGTTTGAAAACTGAAGACCTTCTGGCCTAGAGGCAGATGTGCTACCAGCTGATCCACACTGACACCAAAGTGGTCCAGCTTTCTGGAGGAAGCTTGGCTAGGGGTGGGAGGCTAGTCCAGTGGCTGGATGTGTGGTCATGTAGCTGGGAGGCTGGGGGTCTGGCAAGGGGAGGCTGGTCTGGAACATGGAAGAGTGCTTCAGATGCAGGGAGGCTACTTAGTGGCTGAAATGGTGGTCCTGGTGCTGGGAGGGATGCCTGCAGAGGGTTGGAGGCTGGTCTAGTGTCTAGAAGGGTATGGAGGGTGCAGGATCGGTGGTCAAATTGTGCAGGGCTAGTCTTGGGGTCAGGCCCTGCCAAAGACTTTGAAGGGTCTTACACCTGCCATTAATTCCTAGATAAAATCCTGACTAGTTGAACCAGCTAGACCATGCAAGTTGCACCAAGTCCAGGCATTCTTGCTTGACCCGCCAGTCCAGAGTTTACCATTTTGGTCCAGTCTGGGTCTAGCAGTCCTGCTTTCACCCATACCCATATTCCTCACTGATTGTGAGACTATAAGCTGTGACAAATGGCTTACTTGAGGGGGATCACTTTATGTCTTGAACTGTCATGCCTAGAGTATGGGCTAGGTGAAATTAATCTTGAGACCCAATTTTCTCCGCACAGTCCAAACTTCCAGCCATGAGTCAGAGCAACCTCAAGGGCATGACAAAGGTAGAACCCTCAGATTCTAGGGGAGGGTTTTACCTACCCAGCTTTAACAGTTGTGCTGTGCCGAAAATTCAATTTCTGAAGGAATGGAATTCCATGGAATTTCAGAACATTTTGCAGAATTCTGTTATTAGTGGAATTTGACATTCCTCATGGGAAATGCTTTTTGCAGATTAATCTGCAAGTTTACATAAACTGTGGATTCTTTTTTCTGTAATCTGCAGAAAATTGTTGTGCAGTTTACATGATCCTTTGAAAATTATTCTGCCGTTTACCCAGAAATTCCTTTCAGAATTCTGTGTAATTAAAAAGAAAATCCAAAAAGCATTTTGGAAGGAGAATTGATATTCTGCAACAATACCTCTAGTGAAATTTCACATTCCCCCAGCCCAATTTAACTGTGCCCTATGGTCAGGGACTAGAAGACATCTAATATCACAGGTGGCCAGGTGACATCAACCGTTCCTTGTTTCATGGTCAAGCCTACTTCTGGAAGAGGGGATTAAAAAAACAGAGATTATAATGTGGATGGTAGAGGTGGATGGCATCCATGTTACCAACTTCTGCCTATTCCAGATCTGGTCATCCTAATGCTCCTCCCCCATCCCTCAACACCATCACCAAATTGGATCCTCTGGAGGTACACCAGGTGTGGAGGTGAAGCTTCAGCAAAGTTTGCAGAGGCCTTGCATCAGATGGAGAGTCAGGATGTAGTGGACACAGACTGAATTTGTAAGGTCACCCAGAAGGATAAAAAGCTTCAAATATAACAAGATTTGGCTGGTACTAACAAGGCTGTTCTCAGGCATAACAACAAAGAGCAACCCAAAGGTGTTGGTGTGAAGACAGAGTAGTACATTACACTGTTTGAGGCAAGGAAGTGGTCAAAGACATCATTGTCAGAAACTACCATAGCCAACATGTCCTCATGAAGCTAATGGGTGACTCCAATGAATTTGTGTTGCAAATCAAATTAAACCAGCAGTTCCAGAAGAGTGTTTTGGTCTGTGTTTTTCATCTACAGTAGTAAGATGTTTTCTGCAAATGAACACATGTGGTTGAGGAAAATACTTATTCAGACATTTACCAGTGACAGTGGAAAAATACGTGGGCAAGGCAAAGTTTATTCATTATAAATTATGGGATCATCATGTGACACACCACCCAATTACAGCACTTCCTTCACTTGTGCGTGAGGTACTCCTATTTCCATGAGAGTGCCTCATGTGCTGAGTTGCTGTTACAGACTTTTCACTGACCACTCGCACCATTGACATTGAGAAGAAAAAGGTAATTTATAAAAAAGTTACACAATCTGTAATAATTTTATGGTTCTGGTTGGAGGACCTTTTATGAAAATAAGAGTGTCACTTTCTGCACCCATAGGAAGACAAAACTGCTCACCTTTGATTCACTGTCCTCGCGTCCTAAGAACATGCAACGCAATACTCTTATATCCATAAGAGACCCTCCAACCAGACCCATAACCATATCCAAGAGGGTCTGAGTGCTTCATATAATCATGGGACCTTATGTCATAAAACTTACCAGAGACCAACCTTTACCCTATGCCTTGTATCATAAGATAGCCAATGCACCTTTATGCTCTTCTGTTATCCTTTTGTAATGCCAGATCTGAAAGATGATACACAAAAGTTGTCCTGTTACACCAAATTTATAAATCTTCATTGGGATGCTATCTGGGTCCTGGAGCCCTGTCATTTTTCATTTGATATATAACTTTATAAATATCTTCTTGATTGTTTGAAGAGCAAGGCCATCTTGCATGGCCATTGAGTAATTTTACCTAAGATCTGAGCATAATTTGTGCATGGATGACTAAGGAGATCATGAAATGTCCGACCCTGCACTGAAGCAAAATTCTTATTGGTCAGCTGGGTCGGCCATTGGGGTGTATCAGTAGTGCTGTTTGTTTCCCTAAGGAACAATATTATTTATCCATGGAACAATACATATCACCTATAGTGCTTGTTTAATCTAGCTCATCTGTCTGCAGTCTTACAATTGGAGTCAGCTTCTCTGTTTCATTGATCATGTTCACCATGCCTCACCATTCCTCTCTCATCGGTGGGAATCTATTGGACCTCTTTCTAGTGAAACAGTCCTTTGCTGTGATGAACAGAATATAAAATAGATTCTTTTCCACTTTGAAATAAGATTTATCTGACTTACAACATGCCCAAAATATGTGGGTCAGGCAGTTCTCAGTGTGTCTATAAGTTCTTGAATGTATGTTGGCATGCTTCTTTGGGGCACATGGACGTCACTTATTTTAATGAACTTGTAGTTGGCAATTATGAGATAGTAAATTGTCTACAATTGTTTTATACTAGAAGGGGTACCGTTTCAGTAAGATGCACACCGATGGCTGAATCTTTTGATTAGCACGTACAGTATACTTACATCTCCCTTTTGATTTATTTAAAAAAAAATTATTAAAATGGTTCTGATGGTTCAGCTTTTTCAATGAGATTATTTTTTTCAATTGAAAGTTGTGCAATGACCCAATGGAGAAGCTAGGACAAAGATTTCTGTGTACCAACACTACACAATGCTATGTACAGTATATGAGTCCACATCACTGTATTTCAGTGTCACATAACATCAGAGTTTTTAGTTACATAGAAAATGTCAGCAGATAAGGGTTGCTTGGTCTAAACAGTCTGCCCATTTTTCCTATCTTATGTAATACCACAGAACTTACTAGGTCTCCAGCTTTGTCCCCCCATTCTAAACTAAGAAAATTCCTTTATGTTTATCACATGCATTTTTGAAACCCACTTCATTTGCTTCAACCACCTCTGCTGGAAGTCTATTCCAGGCACCCACCACTCTTTCTGTGAAGAAGTACTTTCTAACATTTCCCCTGAATGTATCCCCTCCAGCTTCATTGCATGTCCACTTGTTCTAGAGCATCTTTTTTCCTGAAAAATGCTTTCCTCTTGAACCCTATTTATACCCGTGAGGTATTTGAAAGTCTCTATTGTATCTCATCTCTCCTTCCTTTCCTCTAGAGTATACATATTGAGGTTCTTTAGCCTCTTTTCAAAGGGCTTCTGATGAAAGCTCATCACCATTGTAGTTGCTTTTCTCTGGACTGCCTCTATTCTTTCTATGTCTGTACGGAGACATAATTATATATTTGCGCCACTATAGTTAGGGTTGAGTAGGCAGTTTAATGTTAAACCTCAAATTTTGCACTTCAATAACTTTGCAGTTGTTCAATGGATTTGCACAAATTTGGTATGTGCTATCCTGTGGGATAGATCTCTTGACTGGCCAAGTTTCATTTCAATCAGATGTGTGACTTTTGTGCAGTGCATAGTGAAAAAGTGCACAAGTCACTTTTTTATCAGTTTTTCCTGTTTGTTCCTCATCATGCTGTGGCCACACCATTTGGAATGTTGGTCTGAAATTTTCAGGGTAGAAAGAGCTTACCCAAAAGAATAAGCCACCATTGGTTTGGTGAACAAATATTACTCAGTTTCAAAGTTATTTAATTTTGAAATTTTGGGTTCTGAGCATGCTCAGTTCAGTCTTTTGAATAGTGCAAAAAGGGATTTAGGGCTCATGAAAAGGGATTTTGACAGCTTATGAAGAGGGATTTATAAAATCCCTCTTTAAATCCCTCTCTATGAGAAAAAAATCCTTTTTTGGGACCACCATCTTCTTTTCATTTTTCCTCAAAAACAAAACATTATAACTTGTCCCAGGGATATCTTCTGTAGACATCTAAGTCTGGGTTTTGTTCATGGGGACATCCCACACATTTCTGTGTCTTTGGTTTGCTTTACTTTGGTCAATAAAATGCTCACTTTTTAATGTAAAATTCCCTTTTTGTGACTCACTTCCGATCCCTTTCCAAGAGCTGTCAAAATCCCTTTTTCGCGAGCCAATCCCTTTTCAAGAGTTATCAAAACCCCTTTTTGTGAGATGGTGACCAGATAGCCCTATCTTGCAAACAGGGATTGGCTCAGGAACAGGGTTTTTGACAGCTCACAAAAAGGGATCAGCTCACAAAAAAGAGATTTTGACAGCTTGTGAAAAGGAATTAGTTTTTACAATCCCTTTTTTGCGAGCTGTCAAAATCCCTTCTCGTGAGGTGTCAAAATCCCTTTTCAAGAGCCAATCCCTTTTTTGTGAGCTGTCAAAATCACTTTTCATGACATGATGACCAGATGGCCCTATCTCATGAAAAGGGATTCACTCGCGAAAATGGATTTTTGGCCGCTCACGAAAAAGGATTTTTAAACTTTACTGTTTCTTTTCCACTTCACTACAAAGAAATGGTCTGGAATTAAGAGCTGACATTTTCAGAGTAGAAAGGGCTTGCCCCACAGATGTGACTTTTGCTGATTTGGTGATAACATTTACATTAATTCCATAGTTATAACATTTCAAAGTTTGGAAATTTCCCATAGGCTAACATTGTGGCAGACACAGTACCTTTCAATGCCTATATCTCAAAAATGGTTCAGAATATGAATTTTTCACTAAACATAGCTTAGTACACCTTTAGGTATACTAAGCATGAGTGCATGTTGCCAGGCCATGACTACAACTGCAGTGGAATTTTTCCTCATGTTCCTATGATTACTGAGATAGTGCACCATTTGCATCATAAGGGTTACTTGGAATGTCTCTAGGCCTGTGCTGTGTCTTTACAATTATAGGTGAATGGGAATTCAGGGCCCAGTGGGCCCTGTACTGCCACATATGTAAGCTATTATGAAGTACTGTGTGTGCAGGGCCCTCCGTTATGAAGTACTGTGAGTGCAGAGCCCAGAGAGCCCTGCGCTCCCACAAGGAGATGACACTTCCTGACAATATCTAAACACTTATGGAAAGATGGGAGCACAGGGTGCTACCACAAATGGATACCATTATGGAGTGATGGGAGCATGATCAGAGTGCAGGGCCAGGAGGGCCCCGCACTCCCACAGGGAGATGAGGGTTGATTACAATATGTATACACTTATGGTTACATAGAAGCGCAGAGCCCAGAGTACCCTGTGCTCCCACATGATGGAGCCCCTTTTGCAACCATTACACACTATAGACTGATGGGAGCACAGAGCCCAGCGGGCCCTATGCTCCCTTAAACATATATGGATATGATTAAACTTTCTCAAAAAGTAAGGAAATTCATTGCAAAAAAACATCATTAATGCATCAATTAGGGTTGAAACAACAAAAGTAGGGAAATGAGGCATTAGGGTTGTGACCCTAACATCTCCCCCCACCCAACCCTACCACCCCACAACCACCCTCTACAGATCAACAGGTGTTGGGGTGTGCCTTGGAGTCATCAGGCCTAACTGTCACCCCATTCTCCTATATTGTACCATTTCAGCTTCCTTACACATGGAATGGAGTGAGAGTTAGGGACAATGACTCCAAGGCACACTCCGATGTCTGTTGGTCTGTGGAGGGTAGAGGTGGGGTGGTAGGGTTGGGTGGGGGGATGTGCTAGGGTCTCAACCCTAATGCCACATTTCCTACTTTTGGTGCTTCAACCCTAACTGATGCATGAATGAAGCTTTTTGCAATGAATAGTCAGTTATGATGTATTTATTGGGTTTACCCAAAGGGTATGTCAAAGTCCTGCGTTCAGCTGTGTCCTGGGATACAGAAAGGCAAAAATAACTAGAATACTGTGGTAGCCAGTGAAATTATACAGAATATTTAGATGTATCACTCTATATCACAAGAACTGTTGTCACTGGTCACCATTGTAGGAAACAATAGATACAATGGCTGAAGTGGTTACAAAAATTACAAAGGCTGCATACAGTAACGCAAAGGAAAATACAAATTCTTGGGCAAGGAACAACTGTAAGTTAAGAATAAATCTTATTAATGTGAGACATTACAACCACAGGTACAAGGAAAAACAGCAGCTAGATGAGATTCTTAATGACCTCTTAAAGAAAGCAGTTTTAATGAAGCAATAAATGTTTTTACCGGGATACGATCAATTACATGCTTTACAGCATTCTTTGAATCTACTGCTTGACATGTAGCATCTTAAAAATGTAAGTCTGGCATGATATATAAACAGTAAGCCCCTTGTTCTGCAAACAGTGAGGTCGTTTCTGGTCATGACCACATAATACAAATTCTGACATGTTTCAGAAGGCCCTGGGTAGTCTTTTTTTGGTTTACTCCTACTTTTTGCACTTGGTTTCCTATCAGCAATTATTTTACAGGAAGTTGACAGAATGCCAGAACAGTTTAAGGCCAGGACTAAGATTTTTTTTTTTTTTTAAATGCCTGCCCTTTTTATTTAAAAAATAACTGCAAACGAGTTGAGTACCTTTCAAACACAATATAAAATTAAGGTAATTATCATCTTAACAAAAACAGGGAGCTCCTTTATGTTTGCCTCTCTTTTTGCTTCTCAGTTTATGTCTCAGGAGGATGTATACAGTTGCAGTCTTTGTAATCTCCAGACATCACTGATGCATCATCCTTAGAATTTGTTTAGGTGATGTAAAGAAACTGATACTTTATCAAAGCTACCAGCATACACGACTATCTGTTTGATTTTGGCAGCAGTCCAATAACAGCAAAGTGCCTACGTGCAGAAAGCTTGTGGCATCCCTCTAAACTAGCTATTTGGGGGTCAACACATGATCAAAGCATTTTGACAGGTTTTGCTTAATGATCATGTAATTATGCTCAACTGATGGTTATACTGCTGGTTTAATTTTGTTTTTATCCCTTTTCATTTGTGATACTTGATTACTTTCAGGATACTAAATTGTAACATCCTATCTTTTGTTGCATATAACCTCATGCAGAATTCTCTAGGCAGAGTACCATAGCACTTCTGTCTGTTGTTTACAACAGTCAGAGAGAGAGAGACTAGATCAGGGTGCCCTGTAGTGGAGAAAGGCTGTTGTAGATGTAGGTAGGTGTCAGCATTGCTCAGTTGGTAGCATTTCTTGGCCAGAAGGTCACTAATTCTAGTCCCTTACTGAGGTTGGGCTCATGCCAGAAGAATGCTGCTGCTTGAATGCAGGACCAGAGGAATGCCACACTGTCAGAATGTGTTGTTTCTTCAGAACAGATGTTAAGCCAAGATCATTTTGCCCATCACTGGAGACATCCTGGTGGAAGTAAAAAAATGGCTTTTTTCAGAATAGGGTAATTTTATTGATGAAAAGAATCAATACAACATAAACAATACCTGTCACTCAAAACCAAACCCAAGCCCCATCTCATAAAGACCCTAATGCTAACAGAAAAACTTTATGCAGTGATCAAACACAAGCAAAAAGAAAAAAAAAACATTTCAATTCAACCAAATTAGTGAGAAAACCATAAGTATTAACATGAATTAATAGTAATCCCAATTTAGTTAACCAAAAGCAGGCATTCCAGTAGCGTCTGAACTGCTGTGATGACAGGTTACTGAATTCCTTTTGGTATATCCACTTTAGAGTGCTTGTAGCCTCATTTACTATCTGTACATCTGAAATGTGCTTCTTCTGTAAGGATAATGCATAGCATACTCACCATAAATGATATTTATAAACAGCAAGTATAACTCTTGGTGTACTGGGATGAAATTTCTTCCAGCATGCTTGGAATATGCCCTGTAAAGCACATTCATGATTTGTTACTGAGAAATTTGGAGTCTTTCAAGTCACTGCCAGTAAGGATCAGAATGCTTTGGAGAAGGGTATTCAAATAAAATAGGATCCTAAGTTTCTACCCCTTTTGGACTGGTAAGCCTCAGACAGATTCTTTAATCTATGGATTTATGCTTGAAGGAACCTTTCACACCTAATCTGCGATGCGCTCATAAGCAGGAGATGCCCACATTGATTCCGGTATTCTTTTATCCTGTAGTAGTAATAAAACGTCATGAACTTTAGTCTGTGGACAACCTGGGAATGCTAGAGGCCCAGAGCAGAGCATAGATGCAAATGTTCTATAGAGAGCTTTACCTGTCAAATAAGATACTTGGGTGGATGTGAGCTTCCAAGCCCATTCCTTGATTTGGCCATGTCTTAGATACTCTAGCATGTGCTGGCCTTTATCCATCCAAGGAAGTCTGAGTGAACCTCTTTCCCCATTTGGTAAATATGGCAAGAGCCATTCCTGTATCAGCGTAACCCAGATATTTGGAGATTGTGTCAATCCTTGGGTAAAGTTTCTAGAAATAAAAGTACTGTAAAATATGCTATTGGGTTTGGTATGTCTACCCCACCTTCAGAAATCAGTCTGTATGTGATTAACCTTTTAAATGGATGTAGCCTGCTTCCCCACAGGCCTTGAAAGAACAAGCTGTTTATTTTTGCCTTGCATGCCAAAGGGGACAGAAAAATCGAACTGAGGTGTAGACATTGGGTAGTAAGAATGTCTTTATCAAATGTTGCATCTATGCATGTTTCCCAATTGTCCGTGGTGATATTTCCAGAATCAGAGTTTATACCCATATATTTACAGACTCCGCAATAAGACTACCAGCTGTTTCTGTAAAGGACTATGAATAGCCTGAGGTCCAATGTAGATAGCCTTACTTCTAATGAAATTTACATTTGCACTTGCCAATTCTGAATAAATTTTAAAAGGGTTCTTTATGGCTGGACCAGAGGTAGGTTTGTCAGTTATAATACATAAATTAATATTTGAAAGGAGGGAGTTATTCTGTAATGTGATCCCTGGAATAGTCACTTGGGATTGCAGCATATGAAGTAAGGGATCAAGAGCACAAGTATATAGCAGGGGACTTAATGGGCATCCTTGCCTCACCCTTCGTGCTACCTATATTTCCTTCCCTATATAGTCATTCAAACTCAGGAATATTACTGTATAAAATACTAATCCATGAAAGAGGCTGAGGGAACTCAACATGCGCTTCCTGGAACAGAGCAGGGAGAGGGGCGACATGATTGAGATTTTAAATATATGAGAGGTATAAATAAGGTTAACGTTCAGGAGCTTTTCCGATTGAAAGAGAGCAGGAGAATGAGAGGGTGTGACATGAGGCCGAAGGGAGGGAGGTTCAGGAGTTAATACAAGGAAGCTTTTCTTTACAGAGAGGGTGGTGGACCCATGGAATAGCCTACCCAAGGAGGTAGTGGAGGCCAAAACAGTAAGCGAGTCCAGGAATGCATGGGATAGACATAAAGGTAGCATATGGAAAGACAAAAGAAGGAAGGGGGGGAACAGCACTTGGTAGGTTCTTAGGCAGTCTAGATGGACCTTGTGGTTCCCTTCTGCCATCACATTCTATGTTTCTAGGAATGCCATAATGCCTAAGTATAAAAAATAAAATATTGATGTCTTTACCCTGTCAAAGACTTTCCCCTGGTCAAGAGATCTAGAAAAAAAGAGATGATTTGATACCTTGTATTGGATCAAAATAGATGTTACAAAGGAAAACAGGTGCTGCTTTAGCTTTCAGACTACATTGAGTCCTTCATCAGAAACTCGATGTAGTCTGAAAGCTAAATCATCACCTGTTTTCTTTTGTAACATCTATGCTGGTCCAATAAAAGGTATCAAATCATTTCTTTTTTTCTGGATCCTTTGTCACAAGGACCAATATGGCAACAAAACTGATTTCCTGGTCAAAAGTCAGGAGAAAGCCCCTGACGTGTTTGTTTACTCCTTTTTCCACCTATTTTCTTATCGTGAGTAAATCATCAAAAATGGACCAATTTGGAATATTGCACATCTGTGAAGTACAGTTTAATATTTCTGCTGCTTTAGCCAAATATTTAGTGACAATACAAGCTATCAGTTTTACATCATTGTTCAGAAGACACAGAGGTCTCCAATTTAAGATGCTAAGTCTGTCCACTTCTTTAAACAGATAAATGAGAAAAGCATCATTCATAGAGGGAGGTACTCAGCCTGAAACTAAGGCATGATAAAACATCTTTAATAGAATTGGCCCTAGATGTTCTGAAAATAATTTATAAAGTAATGAAAGTAATCCATCATTCACAGGAGCTGTCTTGGGAGTTAATGCTTCTATTGCCTCCTTTAATTCTAGCAGTGTAGTTAGTATTACCATAGATTGTGATAGGGATTAAGGAATGTGTGGAACTTCTACATGGGAGAACCTAGAGGGACTGTACCCTAATTCAGAAGAGTTCCCAAATGCATTTTCTGCAACATTTTGAAGTAGGATCATACTATCCTGTTGTTCGGCGCTTGGGTCACTATCAGGAGTGGGGCACAGTGCAGTCTTCATCTCTTACAGACACTGTCTTGGCTGCTGTTAAATATGTCCAGGTGCTGGTGGGGAACCTGAGTGCCAAATTGCATCTGTTGCTTTAGGGATAGAGCTCTGTCATATTGATAGGTACACATAAACTGTTTCACTGCTTCAATCTGATTTGACAAGTAAATTTTCTGCTCTGCAAAGAGAGAAATTAGAAACAGAATTTGTTGGCAGATAAGGACCACTTGGGCAACCCAGTCTGCCCATTTATCGTTGCCTATACTGTCTCCATAGACCCTACCTGATCTCTGGCTACCTTCCCCCTGATCTTTCCTACCAAGATTCCTTTGTGCTTATGTCATGCATGTTTTAAGGCCCACTACTGTTCTTACCCCCACCACCTTCACTGGAAGATTGTTCCAGGCATCCAACACTCTTTCAGTGAAGAAGTTCTTCCTTACATTCCTCCTAAATTTCCCCCTTACAGCTACATTGTATGCCCCATAGTTCTTGTACTCCTCCTCTGGAAAATATTCTCTTCCTGTACCTTATTCACCCCAATGAGGTATTTATAGGTCTCTATCATGTTCCCCTTCCCTCCTCTGTTCCAGGGTGTACATACTGAGATCCCTCAGTTTCTCCTCATAGGGCTTTTGATGCACCCCCTGCATCATTCTAATTGCCCTCCTCTGGACAGCCTGTACCCTGCCTATGTTCTTCATGGGATGTATCCAGAACTGGACACAGTACTCCAGGTAGGGTTTCAGTAACAGTCTATACAACGGTAGCACCATCTCTCCTTCTGCTGGTGATACCCCTCCCTATGCACACCAGCATTGTGCTGGCCCTACCTACTGCCTTGTTGCATTGCCTTGTACCTTAAGATCATCTGATACGATTACCCTAAAGTCCCTTTCCTGTTTAGTTACTCTTAATACCTGTTCTCCCATTTTATACCTCATCTCTGGTTTTCTGTGCCCTAGGTGCAAGATGTTGCATTTTTTCACATTGAAACCCAGCTGCCATACCCTTGACTGCTCCTTGAGTTTTCTCAAATCTCTACACATTCTCTCCACCTTCTATGAAGTGTCTACCATATTGCAGATATTGGTGTCATCTGCAAAGCGGCATACCTTCCCTTGTAGCTCTTCTACAATGTCACTAATAAAGACATTAAGGAGGACTGGTCCTAGTGGTCATTAAAGAGGACTGGTCCTACTGAACCCTGAGGTACCCTGCCAGTCATTGTCTCCTTCCCTGAATGAGTGCCATTTACCACCACCCTCTGCTTCTATCCATCAACCAGTTTCATACCCAGTTTACCACTTGGGATGTACCCCCAAACTGCCCTGTTTCCTTATGCACCTACTATGAGGTACAGTGTTGAAGGCCTTGCTGAAGTCTAAGTAGGTCATGTCCATCACTCACCCTGATGTATTTTCCTGGTCATTCAGTCAAAGAAATTGATCAGGATCATCTGATATGACCTCCTCCCCCATGAATCCATGCTGCTTCGGGTATTGTGACCAGCTGGATTCAAGATACTCCACAAGCCTTTTCTTTAAAAGTTGCTACTGTACATTAACTTTCCCACCACTGACATCAGACTGACCAGCCTATAGTTGCTGGCCCCTTCCCTGCTGCTGCTTTTCTGAAACAGGACTACACCTGCCCTCCTCAAGTCCCCTGGAACCACTCCTGTTTCCAGTGAGTTGTTCAACAGAGCTGTCAGATGTGCAGCCAATACCTCTCCAAGTTCTCTCAGCACCCATGGGTGTACTGCTTCCAACCCCATAGCTTTATCCTCTTTCAGATTAACAGGTCTACTAAGAACTCTTTCCTCTATGAATTGAGATATTTCTACCTCCCTCCCCCAGTGTTCCTGCTGCTTTTATGTGGACCATCCCCAACCCCTTCCACCGTGGAAAACTGAACAGAAGTATCTGTTCAGGATATCTGCTTTTTTCTGATCCTTCTCTGCACAGTCTCCCCCGCCTTTCTTAACCTCACAATCCCATCCCTTATCTTCCTTTTTTCATTAATGTACCTGAAAAAAGATCTTTCCCCCTTAGTTATGCCTTTGGCTATCCTTTCCTCAATTTGTGCCTTTATGCCCCCCTCCACCTTCCCTGCTTCCCTCTGCTTTTTCTGGTACACCTCCCTATCCTCTTCACTTTGCATCTTTGTATACCTCCTGAATGCTTCTCTTTTATCCTTAACCTTTGTTGCAACTTCCATTGACAGCCATAGTGGTCTGTTTTTTCTCCTGCTCTTGCTCACTTCTTTTGGGCAGAGGTTTGTTGCCTTCACTGTGTCACCCATTAATTTGGCCCACATTTGCTCCACCCCATCCAAGCAAGCCCTCCCTGCTAATTCATCTCCGAGGCATTCAAACATTTTTTTTTAAATCTGACCTCCTGAAATCCAGAGCCCTCATTCTTGTGCAATTTGCTTCTGCTGTCATCCTTTTATTAAACCACACTGTACAGTGATCACTGATCCCCAGGTGGCATCCCATCTTGATGTCTGCAACAGTGTCCCTGTGTGAGCACCAGGTATAGTATTGTCCCATCATGATTGGGCTCCCTGACTAGTTGCCTGAGAAACACCCCCTGTAGGGATTCTAGGATGTCCCTGCTTCTAATTAAGGCAGTCCACCACCAGGAGCATACCCCCTTTTTCTGCCATTGTGCTGATGGCTTCCCCTCCATGCCCTATCCAGGTCCTCCATCTGTGTTGCAGGTTTGTATATCACCCCAGCGTGAATAGTGGCTCCAGCTCCTTTCTCCAGGGTGACTTATAATACCTCCAGTCCCTCCCCCCAAGTTATCTTGCATTTCTCTCACCTTGATACCCTCTGTTACATACAGCAAACTCTTCATCCTCTCCCTGTCCTTCCTGAACTGAGTGCATCTTGGTATGGCCATGTCCCAGTCATGGCTACCTGTGCAAAATGACTAATTAATGGTCACAGTATACAGATCTGCCTCAGCCTCTGCCATGATGGCCTCTAGGTCTGAAATGTTATTTCTAAGACTCCTTGTATTTGCACACATGGCCTTCTACACCTTGCTCCTACTCTGCCTGCAGCCTCACTTCCTCCCCATGTGCCCCATTTCATTTCCCCCTCTCTTTTTCCAACTTTTGTTTCCATCCCCCTTATACTCTACCTCTCTGCTGTTCCCATTATCTTGCTCCTTGGGGGAGTCTCCTCCGCTCGGGTCCACCATTCCAACTGCTTCAGTCTGAGGGGGCAGAAGCTGCTTCCTCCTTTGCTGGGTACCTTTATCAGCCACCTTCAGGCCTCCCCTACATAGGATCCCCACATCCTCCCTTGCCACTATTTCAGTTGCCTCCTCCCCATAGTACCATCCCACCAGAATGGCAAATAAATTTTGTAGTGGCACATGCTGAGGAATGAGCCACTGACCTTCCTCCCCCACCATCCCAGATACTACCATGGTCCAGCTGACCCTCCCTCCCCTAGATAACCTCCATGGCAATGGTGGTAGACTCACTTATCCTGGGTAGGCCAAGAGACCCTCTGGATTCTATGCAGCTCAGACTGGATACCAGTTACCTCCTCCCTAGACCCAGAGAGGTGCAAACAGATGGGGCAGCACCTCAGTCTCCAGAAAGTCCCCCAGAAGACTACAGCTCAGCATTCATTGCTCTGCACCGCTCCCATTATTGACTCTGTTTCCCTACCTACTGCTGTCAACTGTACCTTCCCCATACTGCCCCCTTCCGGTGTATGGTCTTTTCTCAACCTACAGTACACCTTCTATTGGTATTTACTCTATCACTCTACCCTTGATATGGTGTTTCTTGCTTTCACCCTTTTCCCCTTGTTTTCTACTTTACTCACTTGGATATATCACATCCTGTACCACTCTGCCACTTTATGTTTTACTGTTTAATTAACCCTCCCCTTTTTGACCTATTTTAACAGTTCCTGTACCATACCTTAGACTGGGCTTCTCCCCTATTCCCACCTGTAACAGCTACCTGCTCATTACTTTAACTGCAGATAGTTTTTGTCCCACTTCCTGTAGGTTTCTCAACAGGTAACAGTAAGCTGACAGGTACCCTACCTTACCTGGTCAGTCTGGAAGAGCTCTTTGCATGCCTGCTGTCAGCTAGATGCCCGACTTCTAAGATGCCAGTAGTATCCTATTCCACTCCTACACTGTTCCACTCATGCTCTGGGATGCTAACATAGAACATGCTGGCAGGATTGCCTTTTATTGCCCTACAGCAGCTTACTGCTCTCCTCCCATTGGTTCCACCTGGCCAAGCAGTCCAGTGATCCTTCCCTGTTTGAAAATGACTGGTGTCTGCTTCTTGTGCTGGTTCTCCCTCTTTGAGTTCACTGCTGTTTAAAAGAAACAAGTAAAACAAGTCAGTTAGAGTTTACGTTCCACTTCTGATGTTGATCAGGCTTTTCCCCGCTCCTGATGGAAGCGCTACTTCCCTGCCTCAAAAGCGTGACAATTTCAGTGCTCACGCCATAATTGGTTTCCCTACAGCAGCCTCCTATGTAAATGAGCTGTACAGATGAGATATTATAAGCAGACATCTTGTGCCTGTTGCTTACCATTTGATTGAAAATATTTCTTGAAATCAGTTTTAAGACTTCCCAGCACTCCAAAATAGTGTCATCTGCTCATTGTATTGCTATCCAAGCTTAAAGAAGCTGTAACCATTCTTGACAAATTTAGGAATCTTCTACAGTAGAAAAGTAAGATTTAGCAAGACAGTGCCATATGATCAGAAGACTCAGTTGCAGTTGTCTGGGCCTTTTGCACCTGTATCTGAGGGGAAAGAACAAATATTCAATGTGGGTAGCTAAGTTACCTCCATGATAGATTTGCAAGAGTTGAGGATTTTCCTTGGTGTTCTGGCCAACATTCCCCTTCCCATAAAAATGGTTAATGCAGCTGTCCATGGCTGTGTACAGATGTTGATGTGTGAAATATCCATCACTAGGCATTTACAGTCACATCCAGGCCCTAGAACATCAGGTGTCGGCTGCTGTCTGCAGTGGCTTCAATCATTTGTGTAGCATCACCCGGATCAAGCCCTGTCTTGAACTGTCTGATCTGGCAATACTGGTGCATGCCTTTGTCTTATTGAGGTTGGATTACTGTAATGCTGTCTACCTTGAAATATCCATGAGGCTGATGCACCACCTCAAGTGTGTTCAGAATGCAGCAGCCTGGCTGGTTGCTGGAACGTCCCGGTTCACACCAGTTCTCCACACTCTTCACTGGCTGCCAGTATGGAGGCACATCAGTCTCAGGTTTTACTTGTTGGCATACAAGGCCCTGCATGGTCTGGGACTAGGCTACCTGAAAGACCTCCTTGTGCCATACCCTTCTGACTCCACCCTTCAGTCAGTGGAGGCATACCTTTTATTGGTACTGCGATCCTACTTAAAATCCTCTGGAAATATGATATTTAGTGTTGCAGTCCCGATTCTCTGGAATGCCATTCCCCAGGAGGTTAAAAGTGCTCCTTCACTGGCCCTTTTCAAAAACTACTTTAAAACACATTTTTTTCACCTTAAGTTTTGGCCTGACTCTGTAATATTTGTTTTACTTTTGTATTTATATTGCTCTTAATCTGTTCCATTTGTATTTGTTGTGAGGCACCCAGAGCCTTTGGGATTGGGTGCCATATAAATAAAATTGCCTTACCTTACCTTACCTCTTGTTGCTTGTAAATCACTTTGGAATACAATTTGTATAAAAAGTAGTATATACATTCTTCTTCATCGTCTTCACCTTCTTAGCAGAGCTTTATGGAATACCTCATCTAGATATAACATTTACCTAGTATAGTAAAAGTAATTATTTTCATATATCATAGGGCCTTTCCATGGGCTCAGAAAAATACAATACATGGGCTGGAAGAGCTCTCACCATAGGGATGCAGGATTCCTGGTTCAAACCCAAAAACAGAGAATAATGCATAGTCAATTGTGTGTCATAAAGTTTTTTAACACACCTGAGGTCTATGATGACCCATAAACCTGAAGAGTGAAACTCAGGAGATTTATTAGGCCATCACTCACCGAGAGTGTGTAAAAAAAATTCATAGACACACAGTCGTCAACGTTTTATTTTTTATAATTGCTGGTGCCAGGAGTCTTTGCCAAAGAAAGTCATTGAAGCAGTTCTGCTGTGATCCACACATACACACACACTCACTCACTCTCAGTGCGGGGTCATAATGTCGCAAGATACAATGCCGCAGCAATATACCATGCTGTCAATGCAGCGCAATATATTGCCACTGGCATTTCTCTATGTTGGGGGGCTCCACCCAATGCACCCCTATTTATGGAGGCAGCACCCTCAACCTCCCCCAACTAAAATAATCAACTCCAAGGAGGGGGGCAGTTGGACAGTTAAATTGCACAAAGTGAGAAATAAAGAAAAACTGCATGCATCTGGGACCAGGATTCAATACCCGGTCTGCAGAGGCACTGCCTCCATTGCTGCCTGTGGCTCATCCTGTCAAGCCATGGCAGCTACTCGGTGGATCCTCCTCCCAGCAGAGGACTTATCTTCTGCCAGAGAACAGTGACAGGGTGCACAACCACGCATAGACCATTTAGCAGTTTTGCACCATGTCGCTATTCCCACCTGCACTGTCTGTGTTGCACAGTTTTGGCATGTGCCATCTTACAAATGGTGGATTGACCCAGTAGGCTCACTCTCTCTCTCTCTCTCTCTCTCCATTATGAACATTCTTTTTATATATTTTTTAAACTTGCAGTGAAGAACTCTGCATAAGTAGCACTATAGGTAGGTAGCCATGGCCCATTCCCAAGTGCAGTCACTATCTCCCAAAGCAAACAAACACCAGGATCTGAGATTGTGAGATATTGTAAAGGCAGGATCAGCCAGAAAAATACTGAAAAAATTAAAATAATGCATAATGATAGTAAGCAGAGGCAAATGATCAGTGTAGCTCCTTGCAAACTGAGACATGGAGCCACCATGTTTGTGGAGGTCCAGCCTGCCCACACACAGAGTAACGGCCAGTGAGTTAGTGTGCTACAAATGGAACTGGACTACAAGTGAAACAAAATGCCATAATAACTGGGTAACCCAGTTATTACACCATTTAAAACACGAATCGAGTCAGTGTATTAAGGGGGGGTCACTAGTAATTATTAGCATTTTTTATCACATTCTGAAGCTCATATTACAGGTGAGCCCACCCATGGACTAACGTGTAAAATGGACACTGTCTCATGTCCATCACTTTGTAAATATGATACTCTTCAAACTGATATTGCCACATGCCTAATATACTATTTTTCATAGGCTTAACCTTTTCCTCCCTTCTAACAAATGTTGCCCATGTTAACTAACAAGTAGCCTTTTTCATCTCTACAGTAGTGCTCTGAAGAGCTCGGTTACACCACTCTTCCTAAAACAAATCTGCTTGAGATTTGTTGTTCAGTGCTGTAGAAATCTGTACAGAATAGCTTCATTACAGTACATGCTGTGCTCCATCCTAATACAAATTTATAATATGCTCAGTTTCAAAAGATAGCATTATAATAAAATAAACTGTGAGGGAGCTTATACATAGTTGATACCACACTATAACATACCATTCTGCACTCTAGAGAAACAAGAGAAAGATGCTATCAGGAAAAATCTTGTGGTTTATGATGTCTGCCCAGTTTCTATCAGAGCTATTCCAACTTATCCTTGGTCTGGTCTATGCTGAGTGTCCAAATGGCAGTTCAGACACAACCCCACACCACCCTCTGCCACCTCTCCCCAGTGTTTGCTCTCAATAACCCCTTATAGCTGACCCAGCCTCTCTTGAAATCTGTCACAGTCTCATCATTTACCACTTCCCTCTTTTGAAACCTGTCACAGTCACAGCATTTATCACCTTGCTGGGGAAGCTGTTCCATTTATCCACCACTCTTTCCATGAAGAAGGCTTCTTCACATCCTTCTTGAATCCCCTTCCACCACTAGTGATGCCCTCTGGTTGCCAATCCCCTGTGTCACTTGAACAAGTCCTGACAATCTACCTCATATATTCCCTTCAGGAATTTGATAGAAATATGTAATTTTATGTGGCATAAAATTGTAACCAAGTATTTTAGAAAACTCACATTGTTAGCTCATGTTGATACAAGTTTATATACAGAATCACATTTACATGTCTTTTTTAATTTACTTTATTATTAATTGGTAATTTTTGACCCAGTAAAGGACCCTTAGCTGTGACAGCGTGTTTCCAGGTGCATTCTAGGGGATGGGTTACATGGACCTATTGTAACCATGAACATTGGCCAAGACACAGGGAGAAAAACCCTTACTCTTCCTGAGGGGGGGAGTTGCTGATTTTCAGATCAACAAGATGGCAGAGATCAGTCCTGGTCCTGGAGGAGAAGGAGCCAAACTTTCAGGGGAGCAGATGTTCCCAATGGCATGCAAATGGAGAGCTTGCAAAGAAAAAGATACAGTCTGTAGTCTCAGTATTTCGGGATAATACTGAGTGGAGCTTGGAAGACAAGGTAACAATGGAAGTCTCAGACACAGAGAAGAAACTGGCAGAATCGATGAAGGAAAGGAAAAGTTACCTTTTAGCTTTAATGGTTAAAGAAGAGGCAAATTATGAGAAGTAGCAAGGATTATTGCGGGTAGAGATGAAGAGGAAACATGGAGTGCCTGGGCCAACACAAATGGAAACACAAGAGCAGGTATTGGAAGCTGCTGAAAATGAAAAGCCCAGGCAGGAAATGGCAGCCACAAATAAGGAAGAAACTTACAAGCTGTCATGAACAGCTGAGATGCATGACATGGCAGCATCAAACGTCCACTCTGATAATTAAATGGAGGTGCCATTGGAAGAACATCAGGAGATGTTTCTAAATGAAAAAGCAGGTTGGATAAAGCAAAGGCTGCTGGGGGGGGGGGAGAAAACATAAAAGCAAAGTAAAGCATTAACAAAAACTGAAATGTCTAAAGTGAGCCATTAGTTGGGGTTATGACATGGGCAGAGGTAGGGTTCTCAAATACCAATGGCAGAAGAAGGAGAAACATGGTCAGTGGAGAAAGCCCTGCAAGGAGCTGGGTGGGTTAAGGACTCTGTAGGAAGATGACAGCCTTGTACATGATACACAGATGCAAGACAAATCTATTACGAAAAAGGAAACAACTAAAGTAAGTACTGCAAAAAGTAATCAAAGATTCAAGAAAGAAATATAAGGGACAATGACGTTACTTTAGTGGAAAGGGAGAATATGCAAATAACTAAAAATACAGAAATAGAAACTGGTGGTACAAGAGTTACTGATAATAGTGCAGAGGAAACAAGTACAGAAAATGTAACAGAGCATGTGCAACAAGTAGAACCAGAGGAATAAAATAAAGGATAAACAATGAATCAGAGACATTTGAAACACTTAATGTGTTAAATGAAAAAGATAAGGAAGATTACATTATAGATTAACTTTTTGCAGATGAAGGGCCAAGTACAGCAAATTATCATTCAACATGGGGAGATAGAGCTGGACAAGAGATGGAATCAAACACTGCTTTAAATGAGCCATCTACACATAATAAACAAGACTATGCAAAAAATAAAACTGTCAAAGATTTAGAGCAAAATATGCCTTTTCACCTGGATCTCCCCCTGCGCAAAGAAGGAATGCAGTTTGTTTGGGGTACAGAGGGGTTTTGGATGATTTGCCAGCTAGGCAATATATGGGGAAAGTACTGTTGAATGATTTAATTACATTTTTCACCACTGAAATATATGCACTGCTTGATTTATTTATTTTATTTTATTTATTTATTGAGGATTCGGAAAATACCTTTGCGTCAAAGACTCCTTTTCAAAGGTTCCACGTCAATATAGGCATAACATGAGAGAACAGTACAAAGCAATACAGAAATGGGACATAAGCAAACAGGCATGATACAAGAGATAAAATAACAGGCTAACATTTAGAATAATAGTAGATTCACGGTATTAGTTTCAATGGACAGATACATATTTAAGCTCCCTTGTGAGCTAGTTCAGAGAGTTTCAGATTGGGGGTTAGCTGGCCAGAGGCCATAGTCAAGGGAAGAGGGGCAGGGCTTGGTTCAGTGGCAACCACAGGGATTAGAGGACTGTAGATGGTTCCCAAGGTAGGCTTTGTAGGGGCCGATTCTATTCATTGTTCGTGAGAATGTAAGGCAGGTTATTTACCGAGGAAGGGGTCCGGTAGCTAAAGGGCCTTTGGAATTGGGAGGTGCGGCATTGGGGAACCACGAGGAGTTGCTTGCTTGAACTACGGGTGTGTTGGTGTGACAGGATCTGTTGTATTAGAGGTGAGAGACTGGGGGGGGGCGCGAGACCAAGTGTAATCTTTTTGGCCATGAGGCAAGTATGAAACCTGAGTCTGTTATCCAGGTTTAGCCAGTCTGAGGCATTATAAAGGGAGCATGTGTGGGTTAGACGATCACAGCCCAGGATGAGGCGGCAGGCTTTGTTGAGGTTGAGTTGGAGTCTAGATAAGGCCGAGGAGCTGGCAGCACTATAGATAAGCTTGCCATAGTCTAGAAGGGAGAGGTCTGAGGAGGATACTGCTAGGTGAAGGGCATCAGGTGTAAGACAATGTCTAAACCAGTAGAGGATGCCAAGTTGGGTATTGATACACCAGGAGATGTGATTTTTGACATAAGTTTTAAAACAATGATACTATTGGAAATATTTTGGAAAGAAATAGAATGAAATGAAATATTCAGACCTATGGATATCTTTCCAAACAATTCCATTAACAAAACCCACAATAAAGACCGTGATTATTTTATTTAAAAAGGAAAGGGTTGATGTTTACAATATTAAATATTGGCTATTGCAGAAATGTGATGTCTTAGACTTTCCTGAACCAGTAATAGACAATGAACAAATATGGACTGGAGGTTGGAAATTTCATGTCAAATTAAAATATGAAAAAAATGGAATACAGCATCTCCTGATCAGTTTTTTATTTGTTTGTTTGTTTTTTGTTTGTTTATTGGAAGATATAGAAGGTATTCTTTTTATGTGAGGCAGCCAAAATCATGTTTTAAGAGTGGATCATTAGACCATCTCAGCAACATGTGTTATAAAGTCAGATGCAGCTTCTGCTTAGAGTATGGACATATTGGAATATACTGCCCAAATTAATTGAGGTGAAACTTGTGTGAAGAAGCTGATCATTCTTTCAGAACTTGTAAGTCAGCTACCCACAGCAGAAGAGACAGAACAAATCAAGAAGAAATATTAAATACTGCCCAAAAGCTGGAATTTCACAGAGACAAAAAAATGCAGAACAAAGAGCAGTTCAGCATCCAAGGACACATACATCTCAACAAAAAACACAGCCTGAAGAGGGAGAACAAGAGTCCCAACCAGTTACAGAATAAGATAAAACATCACAGAATTTCTGCCACTCACCACCTTTTGTTATTAGGACACCACACAGCTTGATAGTAGAAAAAATGACTTTTTTAAGACAACACATATCCTGCCTGATGTGTTTCTCACAATAAAATGTCCTTTATCAAAGGCAGGATGTGTGTTGTCTTAATAAAGTAATTTTTCTACTACCAGGCAATGTAGCATTCTAATAACAAGAGGTGATGAGTGCCAGAAATTATGTGTTTTACTTTGGACTACTTTCTTGAGCACCACCAACCTAGTGTGCACTCTGTTCTGGAAACCCCAGTTACAGAACACATGGAAGAAAATAGTAAAGAACAACAGCAGCAACAAAACATAACAGAAAATGTAAGAAACGAGAAGTAGAGGGAATGAGGGAGAAGAACAAATGGTCACACAACCAGAGGAAAACACTCCCTGTCACAAGAATGAATACAAGAATGGAGGAAGATATTATGCCTGCCCCAGAAAGGATGGTGGCTACCAGGAAGAGGGGACTTAAAAGAAATCAATCAAAACCCAAACTAGTAAAAACTAACATTTAAGACTCAGACCTCACATTATCTAAAATTGTGATTTGTTAACATCAGACCATGGAGACTGTGATCAGACTATGGACTCTGAAGCTTCTTCCTTAAGATCATCACAAAGAATACAGCTACAGAAGAAGAATCTAGGGAAGGTATAAGTGGAAAGAATAAGAAACAGAAATCTGGAATCAGAATTATGAGTAAGAGACAGTTTCTTAATTTAAAAATGAAGCATGTAATGATGAACCATACAAATACTGTTCATTAATATGCATAATAACACAATATCTAACATTGCCACAGCAAGTGTGAATAGTATAAAGAATGCAAGCAAAATATTACTTTTGTTTTCAATTTGAAAACATCTTTCTTTTGAAATTTTCATTTTACAAGAAATTAGGCTTACTACAATATCTGATGTTAATCAAGCAAAGCACTTATCACATTGGGGGTCCTCTTTCTGGTCTTTTGGAGAGGACAAATGTGATGAAGTGGGGATTTTGTTTAAAATTTTGGTTATAAAGTGACCAGAATAATAGCTCTAGTTTGTGGAAGAACTATGATATTAGATATCGTTTATCAAACAGAAAAACTATGGATTATTAATGTGTGTATGCTCCACAGACAGGGTGGAATTATTTGAGACAATTAAATCTTTCTTGTACACCTCTAGGAAAGTAATATTAGGAGGTGATTTTAATTGCACTTTATCTAAAGAAGACCGTGGAGCATGAACAGAGTTACTGTTTTGTGATTCACAGTTTTTGATACAAATTATATCAGAAGCTGAATTTCTGGATGTACAGTATGCAGAACATGTTGTAATAAGGGAGTATATACCTATCATAAAAAAGGCTTAGCTATAAGAATAAACTTTATATTTGCATCTGCTAACCAAGGAATTACAAAGACTAATTTAATACCACTGGAAAATTCTGACCACCTATTGTTAGGTAGTAGTTTAGAAGAAGGAAGAAAACAGTAAATAGGTACAGGAGTATTGAAACTAAAAAAGTATTAGAAGATCTGGATATAAAAAATAAGTTGAAAGTTGTGTTTAGCACAATAGATGATAGTTTGCATAGAAGATGACATAGGAAAATGGTGGGCAGAGACAAAGAAGGAAAGAATTATTCAGAAAATAGCAATGACTATCTTAAATATTTATCGCTTAGAGCACGTTTACTGACTTTGATCTTATTAGCTCATGAAGGGAAAGGTAACTATATGTTGAAAATTAACAATATAAAACAAGAAATACAAAAAATATGATATTATAGAGCATTGTCCTTATTGATGAAACATAGCAGTGGGACGCAAGGGAAATCTGTTACTGGTAAAATATTTGATAGCTGTAGAGAAAGCGTTCCTAAAACACATTCAAGCATTAGAAGATGAAAATGGTTGGTTATTTGAGAAAGAAGAGGACATTTTTAAGATCATTCAAGATTGTAATAGAAAGCATTTTGATACAGTAGATACAGAATTACACAAATCAGTTAGTTTTTTGAGTAAATTAAGAGTATCCAGTTTGTCAAAAATTGAGAAGGAAGATTTACAAGTTCCAGTTTCCATAGAGGAAAATAATTCGGCTATGAGGAGTTTGCCAAATAAAACAGCTCTAGGAATAGATGGATTGACACTTGAATTTTAAAGGTTTTCCTACAAGAAATATCAGAAATGTTGCATGTGGTGTTTAATTGTATGTTATTCGAAGGGGCTCCTGCAGATACTTTTGGCTTACAAATACAAATGTTCTTACATAAAAAAGGGGATATGACAAATATCAAGAATTGGTAACCGTTATGTTTATTAAGTAATGATTTAAAAATATTAATGAAGATTTTAAGTAAAAGAACAGCAATGGTAGTGCAGAAACTGATCTTAACAGCTCAGTTCCAGGTAGAAATGTTAATGACAATCTGATCTTAATGAGAGGAAATTATGGAACAGGGAGAAAGAAATTTAATTAAGGAGTATGTTTTGTCACTTGATCAGGAGAAAGCCTTTGACAGACTACATACATATTTGTTTAAAATATTGAAATTATATGGCCTACCTCTATTATTCTGTAAATGGATGCAGATTTTGTATAACAGAGTTAAAATAATTCCTTTACTCATGCTGTGTTCTTAACACACCATGTGATGGAGCCCACAAGGGAGGGGCATGTCCTGGATGTGGTTCTGGCAGATGGGGATCTGGTAAGGGACCTGGTTGTAGAGGATACCCTGACTGGGAGCGACCACAATACTGTCTGGTTTCAAATAAGCATGGGGGGGTGAGATCCAGGACACTCGCAGTGGACTTCAGGGGGGAAGACTTTGTGGGCATGGTAAATATTCTCAAGGATCACTTGAAGGGGATTACATCAATGACAAATGTGGAAAGGAGATGGGCGGTCATAAAACAGGGACTTCATGAGGCAGTCAGGACCTGCGCTAAGGTGAAACATAAGGAAGCAAGGTCACATAAACCATGCTGATGGTCCAGTGAGGTTCAGGTAGTGGTCAGAGAAAAGAAGGCGGCCTACAAAAAATATAAAACAACAAGAGGGGATAGGGATAAGGAAATGTACCATCTTGCATCTAGAAAAGTCACCCAGATGGTGAGCGGGGCAAAGTCCAGTAAAGAGCAGCGGCTGGCACAGGGGATACATGGAGGGGAAAGGGGGTTCTTCCGGTACATTGAGGAGCAGAGAAAAACTAAGGGCCATCTCAGCAAATTGAGATCAGAAGGAGGGTGGGTGTAAGAGGCGAGGGACCAGGCAGAGGTATTTAATGAGTACTTTGCCTCTGTGTTCACTAGGGAGGGGATGGGATATCTACAAAGCAAGGCACAATGGGGATAGAAGCAGCAGTGAGTGGGATCAGGGGAGCAACAGAAATGGAGCAAGAGGGAGGGAGAGGTACCCCAGGGGTGTCACATCAGGATAAGGATAAAAAGGCCAGTAAGGTGGATGGGACGGATGATGCTATCTCCGCCAAAAGGGTGTGGTTATCCCTCAAGGCCCTAAAGAAAGACAAATCTCCTGGGCTGGATGGCATTCATCCGAGAGTACTATGGGAATTGGCGGACATACTGGCTGCACCCCTGGTGGAGCTCTTCAACAGGTCGCTTGAGACAGGGAGGGTACCTAGGGATTGGCTAGAGGCACATGTGGTGCCAATCCATAAAGGGGGGTTGAGGGAAGTACCAGGTAACTATAGACCCATCAGTTTGACCTCGGTGATGGGAAAATTAATGGAGAGTATACTAAAGGAATGATTGGGGGTGTACTTGGAGGAGGTGGGAGGTCTGGATAGTTGGCAACATGGGTTTGTGCCAGGTAGATCATGTCAAACCAATCTTGTGGAGTTCTACGAATTGGTAACATCCGATCTGGACAGGGGAAAACCTGTAGATGTATTATTCTTGGACTTCAGCAAGGCATTTGACTCTGTCCCTCACAATGGTCTGGTGGAGAAACTGATGGGGTTGGGAGTAGGCCCTTTGATGGTCAGATGGACTGAAAACTGGCTAGCTGGATGCACCCAGAGAGTAGTGGTCTGTGAGGAGCTCTCGAACCCTAGAGAGGTTGGTAGTGGGCTACCGCAGGGCTTGGTCCTTGGTCCGATCCTGTTTAATGCACACATATCGGACATCAGAGAGGGTATAGGGTGTGAAATGAGTCTCTTCGCTGATGACTCCAAGATGGGAGCAGTAGTTGAGGGAGAAGAGGGGAGGTTGGCCCTGCAAGGGGACCTGGACTCCCTGGAAAGCTGGGCTCACACATGGAAATTAAATTTCAATATCACCAAGTGCAAGGTGTTACATCTTGGGCCGGAAACCCAAACACAGGTACATCCCTGGGAGGGAGGCGCTGGAGGCCTCAATAGGGGAAAAAGACCTAGGGGTCATGGTGGATGCATGTATGAATAACTCTGAGCAGTGCAGGAGAGTGGCTAGCAAGGCAAACAGGATGTTGGGATGCATCGTAAGGGGGATCACCTCTAGGAGCAAAGAAGTGATTCTGCCGCTGGTTAGACCACACCTTGAGTACTGTGTACAGTACTGGAGACCACACTTGAAGAGGGACATACAGCTCCTGGAGAGGGTACAGAGGAGGGCAACTAAGATGATATAAGGGCTAGGGGATTTGATGTATGAGGACAGACTTGAGGAGCTCTGCCTGTTTTCACTGGAGGAGAGGAGAGGAGAGACAGGGGGGACATGATTGAGGTCTTCAAGTACCTCAAAAGGGAATAAATCAGGTAAACATGGAGGGGATCTTTACACTAAAGCAGGGAGGTATTACCAGAGGACATGGTTTGAAGTTGGAAGGTGGAAGGGTGAGGGGGGGAAAGAGGAGGAGGTTTTTCACTGAGAGGGTGGTGGACCCTTGGAATGCACTACCTGGTGAGCTGGTTCAGAGATCCACAGTGGAGGGCTTCAAGAGAGGGTGGGACAGACACAGAAAGTGGATGTATCAGATGATGGCCTGTCCCAGGGGGGTGGGGATGGATGATAGGGGTTTCTGGAATACAGGGGGGGGCGGGCCTTGGCACCCAACTAGGGATCTGAGGTTCGAGTAGACTCGATAGACCGTAAGGCCTAATCTGCTGGCAAATAGTATGTTAGTATGTAATGGTTATAAAGGAGAATATGTTAAATTAGCAAAAGGAGTCAGACAAGGATGTCCTTTTAGCCCTGTTATATGCTTTTTGTTTGGATCCACTTTTGAGAATTTTGAATAATAATCTGAAAATTCAAGGATTAAAAAATGTTGGAGAATTAACTGAAATTAAGGAAATTGTATATGTTCATATTATATGTATATATGTTAAAGATCAGGTGCCCAATATTCAAAAGTTTGCATGACATTAACAAGTCTTTGCCCATGAAAACCGAGGTTTGCGCTGGAGCCCCATATTCAAAAAAGGCTGTTGCACAAGTATAAGGGGTTAGCACCTGCGCAAAACATAATGTATGCATGTTGGAAAGGGGGGGCATGGCCATGAATATGCGTGCTACCCCATATTCAGGGACATTGTGCTGCACTAAAGGGTTTAGTGTAGTTCTTTTGTGCAGTGCAAATACCGCTGAACAAAACTGTGACTTAATTCCAGGCAACACTAGCGACTACTGGAGGTAATACAGCCAGCACAACCACCCCCTGTGGCCTCTGGCACCACCTGACCGATTGGTGGCCCATTTTGTAAAAGAACACTAACCCTGGTGCTAGTGTCCCCCCACCAATCACCAGCCCATTCTGTTAAAGAACAGCATCCCTGGTGTTAGTGGTCCCCTCGCTGATCACCAGCCCATTCTGTAAAAGAATACTATCCCTGGTGCTAATGCCCCCCCCCCACCAATTACCAGCCCATTCTTCGTGGCTCCCCCCGATCACTGGCCTGTTCTGTAAAAAAACGCTATCCCTGGAGCTAGTGGTCTCCCCCACTGATCGTCAACCCATTCTTTAAATGAACACTATCCCTGATGCCAGTGGACTCCCCTCACCAATTGTGGGCCAGTTCTATAAAAGAACACTATCCCTGGTGCTAGTGGTAACCCCCCTTTCTCTGATTGCCAACCAGGAAATAAAACAAAAAACTCTCTGGTTCCTGTGATTCTCTTTCTGTGGCATCGGGCATACCTCCCAATCACCTTTGTAGTATCTGCTGTGTTGTGGGAGTGTACAGTGACTGTCAGAATCTTCCTCATACCTCCTTGGCTGGCCGCTGTATGTACAGGCAGGGAGCTCACCTCTTATTTATAGGACAGGGTGACGTGCCCTGGCCTATAAATAAGAGGCATACTCCCTGCCTGTACATACAGTGACCAGCTGAAGAGGTGTGAGGAGGGCTCTGCCAGTTACCATTAGAGATGTTGTGAAATAAAATGTTGCCAATGAAATTGCCGTGAAATTGGCAATTTTGCCATGCGAGATATTTCACGAAATTCTGCCATTCTGTGAAATATTTTGAGGGGGTGCAAACTTGCAAAATTTCACCATTTTCAGGTGAAATGTCACCATTTCCAGGTGAAATGTAACATTCTGTGACAAAATTTCACCATTTTTGGATGAAATTTTGCAATTTTCGGGCAAAATTTCACATTTCGCACTCGCAAAATATTTTGTGAAATGCGTGAATTTCACGAAATATTTTGGATAGTGAAATTTCTCAATTTTGTACAACACTAGTCACCATATGCTGATATAGCAATGGTGAGTGGGGAGGTATGCCCAGTGCTATGGGGCTGGGGAACCACTGGACACCAGGGAGTTTTTTGTTTTACTTCTGCACTGGTAATCAGAGGGGGCTCACCACTAGCACCAGGGATATGATTATATTGACCAGGGCTGGCAATCAAGGGGGGTTATCACTAGCACCGGGGATATGATTATATTGGCCGGGGCTGGCAATCAGAGGCAGGGGCATTACCACTAACACCAAGGATAGCTTTCTCTTACAGAATGGGCCAGTGATCAGTTGGGGGGACCACTAGCACCAGGGATACTGTTCTTTTACAGAGAGGCTAGTGATCATGGGGTGGGGACCACTAGCACCAGGGATAATGTTCTTTTACAAAATTGGCTGATGATCGGTGGGGGGGGGGCAGTAGTACCAGGAACATGTATACATGGCTGGGACCAGGCAATTGGGGGATGGCACCACGCTAACCTACCTCACTACCCATGCAAATGGTAGCCTGTGACAATGGCGACCATGATTGAGCACTTTCAAAAAGGGTGACTCAATCATGGTGCCTGTGCACAGGGCTACTAGGCAGGGAGGGCTACTGGATGGGGAGATCTGTGAATATAACAACAGGATATTGCTATAGGTACATGCGAGCGGGGGAGGGAGCAAGCATGCCATGCGACGGGCAGAAGGGGAGGGAGAGTTTGTGAGGTGTACTGTGGTGGTCGGCTGCTGAGCTGGCTGTGTGGTATAGTGAGTGGGTGGCAGGCTAGGGTTCAGAGGGTACCAGGTTCGGTCCTAGGTGCAGTCTTTTTATGCACCATCCAGGAATTTTTTTATTTTGTTTTGCACCCCCTGACATGCACCCCCCTGGAGTTGAGAATTCTTAGGTAGGGAGGGAGGTGCAGGGGGTGAAGCCCCCCACAGGGGGTGGTGTTTCAGCCCCCTGCATAAATAAAAAAAAAGTAAATCTCCAGTGCCCTTTTGCTTTGCATCAGTAGTGTACATTGCCAAAATTGATTTTCGGTGATGTACTCTCTCCTTAATTGTGATTGCTTTGCCACAATCACTGTTATCACATGGAACCATGCAAATGAACCCATAATGGGTATGCAGATTGCCCCTTAGTGCCATGCATGCCCAGTTGGCTTATTTTGCATGGGTCCCTTCAATACTGCAAATAGCGCTCCAGCACTATCCATTCCAACAGTGTACTTCAGGAACCCTGTCAGGGCAGCACTAAGTGGCTTAGCCTGGACTGATGTGGCCCTGTAGTCCGTCTAATAATGCCAGTGTGCTATTCTACTGAATAAAGCATCTTAGGGCACCGGGGCAGACGCAAAGCACTGTGCAAAGTTTGTGCTGCGCTTTGTGAATATTTGACTGTCTGGCTCCAGGAGTCAGGTCTGAAGGCTATGCAAAGTAAAGGTGGGTGACTTAATACAGAGACTATGTTTGTAAAAGACATTAAGGGCATACCAGTGACAGATGAACCTTTGAAAACTTTTAGGTATATCTTATAGGAAAGAATATGCGGCAAGAAGAAACTGGGAATTAAAAGTGAATGTGAACAGAAAGTTAACAAATGTAAGCATGGGCAACAAACAAAGAAGAAAAAGGTGGCAATTTTAAAGACATTCTTACTACCTATAATAACATTCTTATGCATAGTATACTTACCACCAAAAGACATAGAGATGAAAATGTTAAACTTAGTGTTCCAAACAATATGGGGGAGTAGACTAAATCCTGTAAAAAGAAATTTTGTATATCTACCTATCAAAAGTGGAGGTTTATATATGATAAATCCAATATCATTTTTGTATGGTTTATTTTTTGAAATTTAGCTCCAGTTTTGACTAATAAGAACAAAATTTGGGAAAACTGGGTGAAGTAGTAGGTGGACATGTTTATATCTAAATGGGATCTGGGCTTTAATACAATGAAAAAAAAACACAAGACACACCTAAATATGTTATTCCATTACTAGAAAAAAGTTAGATAATGGACAACATTTCAGATGCAAATAGTAAACCAATCAAGAGATCAGATACATGATACCATTCAAGCAAAGTGTTTCGAAATTACATCAAAGTATATGTATCTCATCAAAGTTATAGCAAAGTGGAAAAGTATCTCATAGATAAATGGGTTCCTGACAGAATATAGAACATAATATGGTTAAGTTGCCGTGGAAAATTAGCAGTTAAAGGCAATGTGAAACATAAAAGTATTAATGAAAGAACTTGTCACAGGGAAGAATGTGTTGGACAAATGGAAACTATGGAGCATTTGTTTGTTAACATGTTCATTTGTACAATCCTTTTAGAAGAAATTTGTAATAAAATGAAAGGAAAAAAACATGGTTTCAGATAACATTTGATGAAATCATATTAGAATATTTTCTTGTGCGGAATAAGCACTATATGATTAATTTTTACATATATTAAGTTTTTCTTATGGCAGGCTAGGTGTAAATTAAATTTTTAAACCACAGAACATTAATCAACATGCTATAACTTTGTAAGTAGAAAAAGAATTACAATTGAAATATAAGCAGGAAAGATCTTAGATGAATTTGAATAAATTACGGAATAAATGGAAAAATATAGGATGGATTTGTCAGATTTAACTATAGGCATAGTGGGATAGATGACATCAGAATTATGTTTTAGGTTTCTCTGTTAAATTTTGAATGTAAAAAGGTATTAATAATCACTCAGATTGGTTAGGAATTCGTTGTGATACATAAAATTATGAATGTTTTTGCCGATGTAATTTTTGAATTGATGTAATTTCTTCTTCTCAATACAATTCCCCTTAGTCTTGCAATAAGGGACATGGGATCTTAAACTTTCCCCTGGACAGCAGTTTTTAAATATCCCTTATTCTTCTTTTGAAAATGTTCATCCCAGTTATCACAGAACTACAATAACACATACATAGCTGACAAATACTGGTCTATATGCAGTTGACAGTCATTGACAACTCTAATTATTAGGAATGTGTAAAATGTCACCAAAAATCTTTGTGTAGTCCTTTCTATAAAGTAAAAACACTTTCTGAAGATTCACCTCACCAAGGGCAAAGTTCAGGGAAAAACTCCACAAATCTTACCCTTGTCAAAAGGTGCCCTTTATAGAGTTTGGCACTATGCCTGCAGTCACTGTAAAGTAAGCACTGGTCAGAGCTAATACAACTGCAACTTGATGGTAGTGATGAAGCCCAAAAAAGTGAGAGGCTTCTTTACCCCACATCATGAACCCTGTAGGTGAAACTTTTCAAATCCTAGCTGAAATGTGATTCCACTACAGTGAAACATCATTCCATCCCACAGGTGGGAAAACATACTTTGGCTAGGATTTGAAACATGTCAGCTGTCATGTTCATGAAGTGGTGTGCAAAAATGGCTATGTGAAAAATTTGGAATCAAAATATTGAAAATTAACAAAGTTATGAGCGAGTGTAGAAAACGTTCAACACACGCTCATAACTTTGTAAGTTTTATATATTTTGACCCCAAATTTTCAACATAGCCTTCTTATGACCCCAGCTGATGAAGAAAGGTGGTGAAAATGTCCAAATTCTGCCCAAAAGATGATTTCACAATGCAAGAGTGAAATCATCATGTGGGTGTGTGATTTCCATAATTCCAGCACCATTGGTCATGATGTGTGGTCCCAAAAAGGCCATGTTGAAAACTTGGTGCAAAATATGCAGAAAATGACAAAGTTATGCATCAAAGTTCAAAGCCCCATAGAAATACATTGGACCATACTTACCTTAGTTTCTCACATTGCAGTCAGTGGTTCCAGCAGCAAGAAGCATCTTTGATTAGAGAGTGAATCTTCACTGTGGTCCTGTTCAAGCAAGTGAGGGTGTGGGGAATGTGAGGTGGTGACTGCTGAATGGGAGGTTGGGGAGGGGGTCAGATCAGCAAGGGACTGTTTTCTCTTTCACTGGTTAAAGAAATCATTGAGGAATGGTTTACTTTTCTGCAGATGACATTGGCACAATACAGGGACAGCAAGCAGATGGTGGGAGGCCACTAGATACCAGGGAAACAATACCTAATGGGGACAGTGATAGGAGGGTGGGGGTACCACTAGACTCCAGGAAAACAATGTATCATTACAGAGATGACAATCAGAGGGTGGGGGTGCCTTTAGACACCAGGGAAATGGTACAACATTAGAGGGATGGTGATTGGAGGGTGGGGGGTGCCACTAGACACCAGGGAAACAATATAACATTACATGGACACTGATCAGAGGGTGGGGTGGTGCCACTAGACAGCAGGAAAGCAATAGAAGATTATGGGGATGGTAATCAGAGGGTGGTGGTGCCACTAGATACCAGAGAAACAGTACTAGAGAGGGGGTATGGCAATTGGAGGGTTGGGGCGCTGCTAGACACTAGGGAAACATTATTACATATACTGTATAAGGGGAGGACAAGAAGTGCTTGCTCCAGATCTGGAAGTCAACTGGAAGTGAGCGTGGAGCAGGAAAACAGTGTGGGGGGAGGGAGGGAGAAACAACAGTGTAATAAATGGAGAGGTCCACATGTGCATCAAATAAACTCTACTGTGGAAGGACACAGTTGAGGTATCCAGTCATGTGCTTCCAGAGTCCTCTCTCTCATTTATGTCATAGCAATATGTCAGTATAGCTCTGCTATGCAGCCATCAAAATGAAAAACTATTTCCCCACCCATGTAGTACCCAGATTCTATCTCCTCCCCCACCATGGTCCCATTAAAAGAAAATAAGTTACCCCCTTGCACCAAACCAAATTAGCATCCCAAATCACACCCACCTCCCCTACCATCCCAGAAATAGTCCCAGCTGTTTAGTTAATTACCCCCACTTTCCTCCAGCCTGCTTATCAACTCTGCTTTTAACCTCCTCTTCTCACAGCCCCAATAATTTAATATCCTGCTTCTCCAACCCACTTACCACCCCCACTAACTATCTCATTCTTTTGCCCTTTTGGTGCACAGGATTAAAAAAAGGAATTCAGTCCCCAGAGACAGCAAATGGTGTAGCTATCCTCACACAACCTCGGTCAGTCACTTTCTAAAAGAATAGGAGCAAAGGTGCATGCACCTAAAGCAGTATAAGCAGGCTTTCACACTCATTCAAATAGTGGCTGGCCAGCATGGTATGGGGAGGATGGCTGCACCAGTTTCCATCTCCAGGAACTGAATTCTTCTTTCTTTTAGGTCAGCCCACCCAAGGGTAGTAGGGGGTCTAAGTAGGTTGGGGGAAGGTGAAAGGAGGTAGTTATTACATTATCAGGGCTGCAAGGAAGAGGAAGTGGGAGTTGGGATGCTAACTGGGTTTGTGGGAACTGAAAGGGGTTTACTTCATTAAAAAAAATAGGAATATTTCTGGAACTGCAGGTGAAGGGTGGGATTTGGAACATTTAGTGGGTGGAGGAAGGGAGTAGCTAATTTTGTTTTACTGGGACCATGGTGGGGATGCACTGAAGGTAGGGTAATTTTTTTTTTCTTTTTTTGTATTCACCCTCAGGGTTCACTACATTTTGCAATGGGTCCTGTGGCAAATTAGGCAAAACTTCACAAGAGAAGGTATTTTGCAATGCTTCATGAAGGTTTTGGGTTAAGTTCAAAATCTGCCAGCACATCCCCTAACCTTTACCAAGGAGGACGTTTGCCACTTTGCCACTTCTTTCTCTACTATTTTGTTTCTCTTCTAAGAAGCTTACAAACAACATGAAATGTAATTCTACTCGTAAACCGATATACTATAAACAGCAAAACGTAGGAAGTGAAACTAGTTTTTAAAACTATACAAGAAATTATGTCATTTGTAATAACTATCAGTAATATATAGACTCTGTAGTGCAGCATGGCATAGCATAGTGTAGCATCAGCTATGTGTAATCACCTTCACAGCATGTAGCTCAGCCACTCACTGCTTAATTATGCAAAGGATTCTGGGGTGCATCAGTCTGGATGCATCAGATGGGGCTTTGCTAGCCAGAATCAGGAAGTGATTTTGCCACTGTACAGGTCACCGATTAGGCTACACCTGGAGTACTGTGTTCAGTTTTGGAACCCTCATCTGAAAAAGGATAAGGAGAGGGTGCAAAGTGTCAAACAGAGGGTAACAAAAAGGTTTCCTGTTCAACGAGGAAGGACCTATAAGGAAAAACTGGAGAACCTAAATGTGTACTACAGTACATTTAGCATAGGAGGTGATAGAAACATACACATACACATACACATAGAGACATAACAAGGCAGACACCCTAGATTTATTTAGGATAAAATGTTATATGATCATGAGGGGATACAATCTAAAACTAGCCAAAGGGAACTCAGGAAATATATAAGGACATATTTCTTTATGGAAAGGGTTGAAGAGAAATTAAAAAAGCTTACCAGATCAAGAGATTAATGGTAGCACTATCTCAAGGTTTAAATTTCTGTGGGATAGCTAGAAGTGGGTAATTAGAGGTGGTAGTTAGAAACAAGCAGGAGGTTAATGGGTGCTCT
Organism: Neoceratodus forsteri; assembly: GCA_016271365.2. Lineage (NCBI taxonomy): Eukaryota > Metazoa > Chordata > Ceratodontiformes > Ceratodontidae > Neoceratodus > Neoceratodus forsteri. Next base: position 156,271,315 of record CM057456.1, on the reverse strand, counting down.
GGGAGCCTCTAAATAATTGAATAAGCCTAAATGGCAGAAACCGGTCAGACTGGATGGACTTTTGTGTTTATCTGTCTTCAGCAATCTACTGTATGTATGTATCTATGTAAAAATGCATGAAATAAAGTACTTAGAAAACAATGTGTTTTATTAAAGGAAATGAAAAATAGGAAGAGAAAATTCAAGTGAAGTAAAGCATAAAGGAATCCATGCATGGTAGTAATAAGTTATCAGCTATACATATATTTTTAATGAAACCAGATTAAACAGTAATAGGTTTCATAGGTTTTTACAGAACATAGAAGACCGAAGTCCATATAGTTCACACATTATACTAACTATATCCTTGAATCCCAGTTGATAATAAGTGTTAGTCCAGTTTGGTTTTAAACTCCTTCATATTTAAACTGGCAACCATTTCTACTGGTAGACTGTTCCAGACTAGCACAACCCTCAGATTAAACCAATGCTTTCTTTTCAGGGTATGAAACCTCCCCCCTGATAACTGTAGAGGGTGTGTTCTAATGCAATAACTTTGCTCTCTGATATCCAGACCTAGCTTTTCCCATAGTCCCTCTTCAGACACTGCCTTAAAAACTAGACACAAATCTCCCCTTAACCTGTGGTATTCAAGGGAGTACAACCCCATTTCAGACAGCCTCTCATTATATCCCTTGTCTTTGACATCTGAGATCATTTTTGTGGCCCTCCTTTGTATTCTTTCAATAGCTTTTACCTTCCCTTTGTATCCAGGTGACCAGAACTGGGCACAATACTTCACATGTGGTCTCACTGATGACGTATACAGTGAGACCAGCACCTCCCTTCTACTCCTGATGTGCCTAACAATACAGCTCAATATACCACTAGCCTTTTTCACCACCTGACTACAATGATTTTTAAAACTTAAGTCATTTGTTACTCGAATGCCTAGATCCCTCTCATCCATGACTTCCTGTAGGGTTTTCCCATTTAATGTGTACTTTGCTTTGGTATTTATTTTGCTGAAATGCATTATAGTGCATTTATCTACATTAAATGATAACCTGTGTTTTTCTGCCCATTCCTCCAGCTCAAGAAGTGCTGCCTGAAAACTTGTGGCCGGTCTATGCTATCCATCACCTTCCCTAGCCTGGTATCATCTGCAAATTTAGGTTCCCATACATGCTGCTTGCTTGTCATTGAACGTATGTATATGTTAAATAAGCAGAGGCCTAGTACAAATTCCTAGGGCACTCCACTCGTCACCTCTGACCACCTTGAATATGACCCTCAAATACATACCCTTTGTTTTCTACTGCTCAGCCATGAAGCTATCCAGTGAGATAAATTCCCCTGGATTTTGTGGTCTATAAGAACATCGACTAGCTCTCCATGAGGGACCTTGTTGAATGCCTTAGAGATATCCAGAAAAGTGACATCCACTGAGTGCCCATTATCCAGTGCCTTGTTAACTTTGCCATAAAACTCCAGCATGTTAGTCTGGCTTGGTGAAGCCATGCTGCATAGAATCGATGTCCCCTGCCTGTATCATAAAGTTGGTAATATGATCCTTGATCACTTCTTCCAGAACCTTGCCAAACACTGCCATCAAGCTGACAGGTCTGTTGTTACCCACATCTTGTTTGGAGCCCTTTTTATAAATAGGCACCACCTCTGCCTCCCTCCACACCTCCAGCACCTCACTGTGATCCAAGGATTTCTGCAACATTGCTGTTAGAGGTCCTGCCAGTTCTACTGCCAGTTCTTTCATAACCCTGGGATGCAGACCATTGGGGCCCTGAGCTTTATTATGGTTTAGTTTAAGTAACCTATTCTTGACATCATCAACTTGTAAGACCAGGCTGCCTTCCCCTGTGTTATCTAAATGGCTTTTAGCAGCCAGGGTTTTGGTATTAAACATAGATGTGAAGTAAGCATTGCAGGATTCTGCCATTTGGCTATTATCTGCTATTAGTTGCCCATCCTAGTTTTTTAGTGGGCCTATCACCTTTGTTGCCCCCCGTTTTTGTTATTAACATAAGTGAAAAAGGACTTATGCTTGTCCTTTACCTTACTTGCTAACCTCAGCTCATACGATCTCCTAGCTTGACTAACAGCCTTAAGAGTTAATTTGTAGGTATCCCAACTATCCTGATGTCCACTATTTTTGGCCCTTACATAAGTTTTTTTCTTTTTGTTAATACATCTTTTGACCTTAGCAGTCATCCATACTGGTATTTTTCCTACTCTGTTATATTTCTTTTTGGTTGAAACATATTTTTTAATCAAGTTAGGGATTTTATACTCCAGTGTTTCCCACATCTGGCATAGCATCAGCTGCCCAAAGTCAGTCTCCAATTCCCAATTTGTTAACTCCTTCCTCATGCTGTCAAAATCAGCTTCTGCATAAATACTAATAACAGTGTTACCAGTAGTCACTTCATTATACCCTACGATACTGAATCCCACCATTGCATGGTCACTTGATCCCATTGGTGCTAACACCTTACAGTCTTGAATCCTGTCTTGCATATTGCTGAGTACTAAATCCAACAAGTGAGCACCCCTGGTGCTCTCCTCTACATCTTGCTCCAGTCCAGACAGATTAAAAGCCTCAATGAATCATAACTCAGCTGTAGATTTTGATCCCTGGTTCACCCAATTAATGCCTGGCAGGTTGAAATCTCCTAGTAGTAGGATATTATCAGTTGATTTCAATGTATCGAGATAATCTAGCAGTACTATGTCATCTGAATGTAAACTTGAGGGTGTCTATATACTACACCAATGCTGATTCTGGCACCATGTGGAGGGGATGATTTTAAACCATAATATTTCCTGTGTTTCCCAGTTTGCTGTGTCAATCTGCTCTAATGATATGACATCTGACACATATAATACACCCCCCCCCCCGCTGCATGGCCTGTCCCTGGAATACAAGGTGAACCCAGGGATTTGCCTATCTCAAGAGTCCTCCCTATTCCATCATGTCTCTGTTATGGCACATATCTGAATATTCTCCTCTAATAATGTATAGACAAGTTCATCAAACTTTTTCACCAGACTTATAAAGTTCAGCAATAAACATCTCCAGGTTGAATATTTTATGGGCCTACTAGATGTCTCCTTATTGCTAATGCCCCCATCAGGTTTGTTATTGCTTCCCCGTTCCCCCTTATTTCAAGTTTAAAAGCTTGTCTTGTGAGTTCTTATTACAAAATAGTCAAATGTGACACCAGCTTGTGAACATTTTATTTGTAGAAGCATGAAAACTGACATTTTACTCAAAAAGAAATAAACTTTAGACTATCCCTAAGGTTTTCAAAGAAGTATGCCCATAGTACAGTTTTAACAATGTTGGGGCTCATTGAATACTGTTAGGGCTAGCTACAGAATGAAAAAACAATTATGTTTAGGAGACAGGTATACAGTGTTAGTGTAGTTTTCAACTGTTTGTTCACCATAAATTATTGTATAGTGAACTGCTAACTTTAAATATTTAAAAGCAAGAGCACAGTTTTTCTGAAGACTTTTAGCATCACATGGGGCAACCACTATTATGGATGCAAAATGTTTTAGCTCCTGGAAAGTGATTACTGCCAATCCTACTGATCCATCTTAGAATGCTCTATGTTCCTTACAGAACTGCGGGTGGATCACTTAACCCCATAATGAGGGTACACAAAGCATGGCATTTATTATTTTCTGGCAACTTTTTTTCTTACTAACCTTTTTATTCCCACTCAGGTTAAGAGATGCTATGACTAAAAGGTAACAGTTGTTCTAAGTCTTTCCACACCTCCCATCCCTCTGAGGGGGCAGAGAGACAATAACCTCTGATATTCTATTTTCTTTTAGTATAAGGAAGGAGAGTCTGCCTTTACACATTATATAATCAGCCTGTTCTATAATTAAGCCTACAGCTCATTCAGTTCAATCAACTCATCGAATTCTCTCAGTCTTGGAAGGTAGGGGTAAACTAAAATTCTGGAGGGAGGAGAGACTGATAGATGAATCAAAAAAGATACAAGTACACATTTCTGACAGAACTACCTCCCTCTGAATAGAACATAAAAAAGTGAACATATTGTCTCTTGGTCAAATAGGCCTACGAAAGGTTTTCAAATTTGCTTTGCATGAAAAGTAACTGGCAGACATTAAGGACATGTATAATCTTCTCTTCTGTATTATTCTCCAATCTCTGAACGTTTCCATTTCAAGCTCCAGTTATAACATGGGGTGTCAAGAAGTATATTAATTCTTCTGAATTCTGTATTTGTTATATGGTCAACCAAGACTTCTTAATGTCCCCCACACACACATGAATGGGGAATTGACAAGACTTTCACTATTTATGTCTCCCTCCCACTACTTAGCAGACTGGATAGGGGCCAAAAAACTGTCTGGGGCTTAATTTATATAGTAGATTCTTTTGGAGGGGTCTGATAATGCAATTTAACATCATATTTAGGAAGTGATAGGCTGTTTGTCCTCTATTAGCTAGTTCAGAGCAATTTTTGATATAAACATGAAAGAATGAGAGGTGGAGTGAGTCTAAAGAACTACTCAAACATTGGCCATTTGTGTCTCTCACTCTCCTCTTAATAAACACAGGTGGGATTACAGCCTCTTAATTTTGTTGTCTCTTTATTAAGAGTAATCAGGGATATGGCTATCTTACTTGTATTCTGAGTTCATCTAGTGTTTACTTATTTTTTTGTCATGGAAGAGGGGGTAGAATATATAATCTCCTATCTTGGGAGAAGGAAGGGATAGGAAGGAAAGGGAGAGGAAGGGAAGGGGAGAAGAGGAAAGGAAAGGAAAGGAAAGGAACAAAAACAAATATATCTTTATTACAGGCATCTACACTCTTTTAATTCTATTAATAATGGGCATGGCTCTGGAGTTTTAAAAATGTATCTTATAAATCTGAATTTGGCCAAAGCAGGCTTTTCACTTGTCTTTACAGGTACTTCAGCCATAGATAAGCTTACTCTATGATAGGCAGGTACTGTTGTAATGTTTAATTATTTTCTTCTGAGGTGGAAGAGGATCTGCACCAGAAATCATAAAATGGAGTTGGAGTTTGGGCTCTATGTTGAGCACACTAAGGTTTTGTCACTGTCCTTTTTTCTGGTTTCCTGACTTTCTATGTGAGTGGGGAAGAAGAAGTAGTTGTGGTGGTTAAAAATAAATAAAATGAGAGGAGGCCTGTTCACCAATGCAATAGTTCTAAATATATATTATAGTCCTTTTTATGTGAAGACCACTTTTTGGTGGTAATCAACCCAAGCTAAAAGGGATATGTAAGGATGTTATGTTATCTTTCTTCAGAATCAGAATCTGCTTCTGCTCTTTTTTGTATAACGTATAAGAATGAATAAAATAAAATTCTTATCTTGGAAAAATAATGGATTAACAACCCAATTAAAAGGTATGCAATAATCAAATATGCCCCAAAAAACAAAGGTCAACTGGCAACTTCTCCAAGAAATACATGTATCAGTTAAAGAAGCTGACTAAATACAGCATGGAGAGGTAAGGGCTTTTGTTCATTTCAAAGACAAGAGATTGGCCAAATAGGCCCATTCACCATTAAGTTGCAATAGTATCACTATTTATTGAATCACCACTATAATAACCAGAAAATCTTGATGCATAAGGTACCAGCTAAAACCCATATTTCAGAGCATTGACCACAAGATCCTTCATCAGGATGTGCTTTGGCTAGTATCTGCAAGTTAAAATATATACATAATATCTACTGTACTATTAGACTCTTAAGTGTGATAAGAAGGGGAACATAAATACAGAAAACACCACACTCACTTTGTGCTGTACAATAAATGTGTAGTATTTCTTTAAGACTTTTTTTATTTTCTTAATTTAAATAAACCAGGAGCATAAGATGCACACATTCACTGTACTCTGAATTAAAATGAGTATGTATTTTAACTCATATTGCAAAATCTGTCTATAAACAGGTTCCTCAATCTGCTAAATTGAACTCTTTCCTCATGAAGGATCTGGTGGTCAATGTTCTGAAACACTGGTGTAGCTTGTGCCTTATGTACCACGCTTTTCTAGTTATTATAGTAGTGATTCAATAAACAGTGATACTATTGCAACTTTATGGTGAGTGGGTCTATTTGTCCAATCTCTTGTCTTTGCAAGTATAGCTCTGATTGGAACAGGCCTCTCCCTTAATCAGTTGTTAATTTTTTTGTGGATGGCTGGGCTGGAGCTTCCTTTTGTCTTTCATTCATTTCACAGTGCCATATTCTGTGTACTGTTCATAAGAAAGCAGGAGAATGTTACAGAGGATAAAATATATTTTGACCCAAACAGAAGGCTTGTGATTCTTTCTGGAAAATTTAATAAGATTAAACTTGTGCTTGTCTCAGTTTATTCCCCTAATACTGATTCACCAGTTTTCTTCGATGATTTTTTTCCCTCCAACTTTTTCAAATCTTTGAGTCCTACTAGATTGGGGGACTACTAGACCAAATTTGAATTCCACATCAAAAATAGAATAACTATTATACCACTCATAACCTTAAAGTAAAAGGGATGACCTGGTGCTTTGTGATTTACGGCAGTTATGCAACACTAGTATGATGGATTTTTCTTTTTTTGGGGGGGGGGGAGGACACCAGACCTATTCTCAAATTGATTTCTTCTTAGGCTCTAGATCGCTGGTACCTGCTATTCATGAAATTCTTTGAACCCATTACATTATCAGACCATTCGTCCATGCAACTGGCCCTTGTGTCAAGTGAAATTACTAATAGTTTATATTTATGAAGACTTGATCTTACCTTGTGAAAAGATACCAAATTTAGAGATTTAGTAAAAATGTTGAAACTAATTTATATTTTCAAACAAATAGCTCAAAGTAAGTTCTAAAACCACAGTACTGGATGCTTACAAAGCAAACTTAAGGGGCATAGGTATTGCTCATTTGGTAAGGACAAAGAAAATACAACATGAATGATTAACAACATTAGAAAATGATATTAAGGAAGATCAGAATTATCACATCCAAACAAACTTATCTTTCCAATTAAAATAATTAGACAAAAACTAGAATATGAATATAATGCTATCCTAAAAGAAAAAAACCGAATTCATGGTATTAATGAGTAGATCAGAATATATTATGCAAGCTAACAAAAGCAGTAAGCTATTAGCATATCTGTTATAACAGGAAAAATCAGAGAGAATGATTTCTGAAACTTGATGGATATGACAGGGCCCCTGTCTGCTTGTCCTGTGCCTCCCTCACCTGGCAATATCAAAGTATGTACATACTATGTATAAATGTAATGATAACCTGTATACCTGTAACATTTTATTACATTTTGATGAATACTATCATTATTATACTAAAATAACAGAAATCTAAATGTTGGCAAATTGTTTGGCTACTTGTAACTCAGCCCCCTTTGAAGCTTGAGATTTCAAACATGGTGCACATATCCATACTGTAGGGTTCTCTAAATCCTGAAACAATGGAGAAATTCAAATGAGAAATTTAAAAATGAGATTAAAAAACTGAAAATTAAATTTTGATTAAATGTTTGACCTCCAATAAATCCACCCCTTTTAACCTATGACTCTGAAATTTTGTACACTTGTGTAAACTGTTTAGAATTGTCGGTATACCATATGTGGTGTCCCTGGGATGCATACTTTTAAAAATAGAGAAAATTAACTGAAATTTAAAACTTGGCAAAATTCCACAGAATTTGCATGGAAAATTCCATGAAATTCCATTGAATCAGAATGGTCATTCCACAGGCATTCCATGGGTGAAATTTTATAGTCTGCACAGCTCTAGTTCTTTCCTCATTTACAAATAAGAGCAGCTCTTACAAAATTATTTGATAATAATTTGCTTAAATTACAAATTTCAGAGATTTATAAAATAGTTCTGGATATGTCCAATAGATAGAAGTTGATTAAAATGAATTATGGATATACTGCTTTTGGAGACCCTTTAGATCTGATCATCTAAAAACAGGTTTGTAAAAAGAGCTCCAGATCACATTCTCAAAGGAGGAATGGAACGATTTATGTAGTTCCTGGAAGATCTTACCTAAAAATAGGTAAAATCAAATGTAGTTTTACATACACGACAGAATTCACTAGGCAGCGTAATTACTGAATAAATGTAATCCTCATATACAGTATCTATGCCATGTAACAGATGTCAGATAGAAACTGGCTCTCTTGTGCATGTTATTGCATCTTGTAAAGATACTGTCCCCTTTTGGGAAAACATGTTTACTACAGTGAATCAAGTGTGTGACACTATTGTAAGCCCCCTATGGGAGCGTACTAGTATTGTCCACAGGCTTTAGCCCTGGTAGTTCTCTGGGAATGACTGCTGGCAGGTGTGGTCTGGGTGCTCTAGGGTGTAAATGAGGGGGGTTGGCACCATTAGAGGGAAAGAGAGAGAGAGAGAGAGAGAGGTGGGAGAGGAGAGCCCAGGCAGAGGGAGCAGCAAGTTCAGCTGTGGGCTGAGGTTCAGGGCATGAGTGGGGTGATGGCCACTCCAACCCACTGCCCTTACATGAGCAAAGTCAGCAGAGTGCTGGGAGCATGTGAAGGGGGAGGAATGTCTCAAGTCATCATGGAGTGCTGCCCATAAGAATGTGGTCATGTCACAGAGAGAGATGGTGCATGTCTCAGAGGTGAGAGCTTGCTGTGGCAGAGCAGAAGTGAGAGCCTGCCCTGCAGTCACCATAGAGATTGAGATTGGTGCCTGTAAGACACAGAGCTGGTGTAGGTGGGGACATTTCAGGAGGTTGTAAGGAGTCTGGGGTGTAAGTCATTTCGAGCAGCCCCCTTGTTGGACAGTCCTTGGCCCCTGGATGGAGCGTGCACTTTGTCATCTGGTTCATGATGCCACACAGTTAAGAAAAAGAGTAGGATACAGTTCCAGGACCTCTCCCAAGAGCCCAGCACTGTGGGGCTGCAAGACCACCAGGAGAAGCTATAAGTCCAAATGCTGTTCCATGGGGTGCTTGCCTGGGCAGTATGGAAGTGGAAATACAGTCAGTGAGCTGTTTGGAAAGGGGAAGTTTGTGCAGGAGAGAGCAAGGGAGCTGCTGGTTCATTTAACATAGAAACATAGAAACATAGACTTTGACGGCAGATAAGGACCGCTAGGCCCATCTAGTCTGCCCATTTCCCTACCTACAGGATAGGCCGCAGATCCTAGTTAACCAACAGCCTATTTCTTCCTACCCCCCACAAGAATTGCCTTATGTCTGTCCCATGCACTTTTGAATTCTCCCACAGTTTTAGACCCCACAACCTCCTCAGGAAGGCTGTTCCATGCATCCACTACCCTCTCTGTGAAATAATACTTCCTCACATTGCCCCTGAACCGCCCTCCTTCTATCTTTAAATTGTGTCCCCTTGTTCTTGCAAGTCTCTTTTTCTGAAAAATGCTACCCTCTTGGACTTTGTTGATTCCACTGAGGTACTTAAAAGTTTCTATCATGTCCCCCCTCTCCCTTCTTTCCTCAAGGGTATACATATTAAGCTCCTTTAGTCTCTCCTCATACAGCTTCTCTTGCAGACCCTGCACCATCTTAGTTGCCCTCCTCTGGACTGCCTCTATCCTGTCTATGCCCTTGCGGAGATGGGGTCTCCAGAACTGGACACAGTACTCCAGATGGGGTCTCACCAACTGTCTGTACAGAGGGATAACAACTTCCTGTTTTCTGCTGCTGATGCCTCTCCCTATACATCCTAGTATACCCCCAGCCCTCCCTACTGCCTTCTCACATTGCTTGCTAACCTTAAGGTCATTTGATATGATTACCCCCAGGTCCCTTTCCTTTTTTGTTGTTGTTACTACCTCCCCACCCATTGTGTATTCTTCCCCTGGGTTCTTGTTTCCCAGGTGCATTATTTTGCACTTCTTTGCATTGAATCCTAGCTGCCATACTTCTGACCATTCCTCCAACCTTGCAAAGTCCCTTTTCATCCTTTCCACGCCTCCTTGTGTATCAACCCTGTTGCAGATTTTGTGTCATCTGCAAAAGGCATACTTTTCCTTCCAGTCCCTCTGCAATGTCACTGATGAAGACATTAAAAGGACTGGACCCAATACTGAACCTCACGTGTGCCCCACTAGTAACCCCCTTTCTTCAGAATGGACTCCATTTACAATTACCTTCTGTGTCCTGTTGTCCAGCCAATGTTTTACCCAGGCTACCACCCTGGGTCCCACTCCCAGGCTGGTTAGTTTGACTATTAATCTTTTGTGTGGGACTGTGTCAAATGCCTTGCTAAAGTCTAGGTAGGCCATGTCCACAGCCCCTCCCTGGTCTACTACTTTGGTCACCCAGTCAAAGAAATCTATTAGATTTGTCTGACATGACCTTCCTGCTGTGAACCCATGCTGCCTTGGGTCTTGTGCGCCCCTGGCCTCTAGGTACTCTACTATTCTTCCTTTAGAAGTGACTCCATCACTTTCCCTACCACAGAGGTCAGACTGACAGGTCTGTAGTTTTCTGCCTCTGTCTTGGACCCACTTTTGTGAAGGGGAATCACATCCGCCTTCCTCCAGTCCTCGGGTACCACACCATCCTCCACATGATTTATTAAAAGAGTAGCCAGTGGTTTCACTAGTTCCTCCCTAATTCTTTTAGAATTCTGGGTGAATTCCATCAGGACCCATTGCTTTGTCCACCTTCAGTTTTAGGAGTTCTTGCAGAACCCTTTCTTCTGTGAAAGGGCTGGGATCGACCCTCCTATCAAGAGTGCTTCTGTTAATTGGATTTGGCACTTCCCCTCCTCTTTTGTGAATACTGAGCAGAAATATTCATTCAGTATTCCTGCTTTTTCACTGTCCCCCTCTGCCCACCCACTGTTCATTCTATTCAGCCTCACTATCCCTCCCTTTGTCTTTCTACGCTCACTGATGTACCTATAAAAGGTTTTATCCCCTTCTTAACTGAGTTGGCTATCTTTTCCTCAGTTTGGGCCTTTGCTATTCTGACTTCCCTCCCTGCTTCCTTCTGCCTTAACTGGTACAGCTCTCTGTCCTGCTCCTTCTGTGTTTCCTTATACTTCCGGAATGCTATCTTTTTCTTCCTGACTTTCACAGCCACCTCTTTTGAGAACCATAGTGGCTTTTTCTTTCATTTTGATTTGTTCATTTGCTTCACACAAAGGCTTGTTGCCTCTGTGATGGCAGTTTTGATAATTCCACATTGTTGCTCCACACCTCCTTCTAGCCTGTTTGCTAGTGCTTTTCTGAGGCACTCTCCCATCTTGCCAAAGTCAGCCCTCCTAAAGTCCAGTACCCTCACTTTTGTATGGCTTGACTCTGTAGCTGAGTTTAACGTGAACCACACTGTTTGATGGTCACTTGTCCCCAGATGGCAACCCACTTCTAGATCTGAGATCCTCTCACTGTCCCCGTTTGAGAGTATGAGGTCTAAGATTGCTCCCTCACGAGTGGGTTCCAAAACTAACTGTCTAATGCCTGCCACCTGTAGGGCATCAAAAAATGGCCCTGCTCTTGGATGTGGCTGCAGCAAATGTGCTCCAGTTAACATCTGGCATATTCAGGTCTCCCATCAACAGTATCTCCCCTTTCTATGCCATTCTAAGAATGCCTTCTATCATATCCTTGTCCATTCCTTCCCCCTGACATGGGGGGTCTGTACACAACCCCTGTGCGGATTGTGGTGCCCTTTCCAGTCTCCAAGGTGACCCACAGTGTCTCCTCTCCTCCCTGTTTACTCTTTTGTTCAGTTGCTTTTATCTCTTCCTTTACATTGTGGCCTTATTCAGCCCAAGGTATTGCTGCTGTCATCATCGATTTATAGCCTATTTGGCTTAGAGGAGAAGCAAGCAGTGTAGATCCCCAGATCAACTTTGTAGCACTGTAATCTTGGCTGTGGCCATGTGTAAAGAAGATCACCCACAATACTATTTCCCAATGCTCGATGGAGTGGCCTTGATTTACTTTTTCTGCAATTAAATTTGTTTACTAACTTTTGATCAGTGTGGACAGTGAACTTAATTACTGCAACTGCCTGTGATTGCCTAACAAAGTCTGCCCCCTGCAGTTGCAGCCCCCAGAGAAGAGACTGTCTACACCCCATGGACCAATCATCTGAACCAGGTAAATGAACATACATTCTGTCACTGTGTTTCTAGCTGTGAGTGCCCCCTTCCCCCTCAGCAGTAACATCCCCAGCATACCCCTAGACATTGGGAAGATGGGTTTTCAATGTGGGGGTTCATCCAGGATTTTTTGGGGGGTGCCCAGTGCTTACTTGGACTTCAATTTGGGGTGCTGCAGCATGGGAAACCTGTGGGACTTGTGTGGGACTGGATTTTGCTGTTTCTGATCCTACCATTTTGAACTGAGTTTTCATGCCTTGATTTCGCTGTTTTTGATCCTGCCTATCTGGACTGTGAGTTTTCATGCCTTCTCGAAGACTGGCCTGAGGAAGGAGCTGCGCAGTTCTTAAAAAATGCTAATGTGTGAATCCCCTTGTGACTGGCTGTGGGGTGGTTGCTGGGCAAAAATAACTCCAGGGAATGGATGAGAGGTCAGAGACTGGGAGAGCAAGGGTAAGAAGCTGCTTCATGGAGGAGAGATCTGTTAGCTAACTGCACCATCCGTGAAGCAGAGCAAGTAATCCGTGTTTGGACTGTGAGGGAAAAAGAGAAGGAAGCAATGAACTATGGCACAAACATCAGACAGATCAGCACAGGAGGTGATGATCCCAGCGTTGTTGCTGAGCTGGTTCTGGGACACTGTGGAGAAAAATACCTCACAGGACAAGTGTGCTGTCTGCAGCTTTTCTGGACCTGGAGTTCTGAGACAGCTGTTATACTTGAATTGCTTCTGCAGAGCTGTCCCACTGGCTAGCACTTCATTGTTGCCCTATATGTCATCATGGGGCTGGCCAGCACCTCTCACTCAGCTGTACCACTACAGCCACCAGCATGGAGATCTGGGAGGAAGAAAAGGTGAAGTCAAGTGCCATGGAACTTGTGGAGAAGGATGAAAGACATCTGCCCAGCCCTTTTCCATCCAAGAGCACTGCACCTCCCCATGGTAGCGGGAGGGGTCATGGGTGGAAGTCCGCCACAGAGCACTCAGGCCTCAACAAGCCATCTGGAGCCCCCACTGCTGCAGTGACCTCTAAAGGAACCTTGGCCAAAATGCCTGTACCTGTAAAGCCTGCAATGCCAGACATGGACATTGAGGAGATCATCTCCAGAGGAGATTCCAGCTAGTAGATGGAGACATGGGAGGAGGCTGGTGCACGTGCAGCTGCTCCTGGTAGTCTCTCAGACTCCTTGACATTTGAGGACCCTGTAGTTGAGAGGGACATTTCCATGCCTTATCTGTCCCCCATGTTTCATTGCCTAGCTATCATCCCCCTCTAAGCCCAAGCCTGCCATCAACACTGTGCAAAAATGGACTGCCTCAGACCCTCAGACCCCCTGAACCTGGAGCATACAAATTGGAGTCTTACTATCAGAATGAAAGGCACCCAGGACCAGTATGAAAAGTATCACTGACTGGTCCCAGGTGGAGAGATGGGTTCATCATTGGATAATGAAAGAGTATCCAGGGGAGATGTACTCCTACATCTGGAGAGGTTGTGGGATATAATTGAGGGGTGGAGGGAGAACTGGGTGTTTCATGCTGCTTTGGATAAAATACAGCAAAAACAGAAGATAAACCCCTCCACCCAAGGTGCGCACCAACAACAGGTGGGGAATCAAGCTAAGTCCATGTGCTCATTGAGAGTGTGGATGGGAGTTACCCCCTTTAAAACTTTTGTCTTGATCCAGGACCCTGACGGCCAGAGAACAAAGTACTACATCATCAGTGAGGGTTCTTTTTGTGGAGAAATCACCAAACCTGATTCCCAGGTTCTACTTTGCCCATGACAGCGGTCCAGAGAAGTGAGTATCCAGTGTACATGTGCCCAAGGATTCCTGCAGGACTGTAATTTCTGCTGATGACCCCCCCCCCAGTAGATGAACATTTCTTTGAGAACTGCATTACCCGCTGTTTAATGGGTGAGACTACTCCTTTTGCTCTGTTAAAAAGTTTGGAGGTTTTGCCTTGGTTAAAGTGCTGTTCTAACTATGTGAGAGAAGTGAGGGGCAGTTCCAAATTGTTGCAGCAGTCCATAAAGACTGAACATTCCAGAGACTGTCAGAGACTGTCATGGCCTCTAGTGCATGTGCATCCTGACAGCACTGCAGTGCTGCACAAGTGTTAACAGTAAAAAGGGGAGGGGTGTATCTGCGAGAGAGAGAGAGAGATTGTATGTGTGTGTGTGTGTTTGCGTGTTGTATATGTGTGGGTGTGGTTGCATGTTGCATATGTGTGTGTGTGTATGATAAATATTGCAACAGCTTGCACCGAGTCACAAATCTTATCAGTGTCAGTTGTTTGCACTAATATTTAGGCTCCACAGAGAATGAGGAGTCACATGTTACCTTGCCTTGCAGTATATTTTTGGGACCTATGATTGGGCTAAGGAAGTGTCATCCTCCTATACAGTAGCAGCAGCGTGTGGCAGCATCGGAGAGTAGAGCTGGAAAAAGGAGGTTGGATGCCACCACCACTGTACCAAGCAATCCTTCCGTGGGAACCGATGGGTGGGTCATCAGGGGCCCTTAGTGTAGAATGTGTGCCAGGGTCAGGTAGGAATGTTGTAGAGAGCCTCGGGGGGGGGTTGTTTTGCTTTTGGGGATCCCACCATTACGGCGGTGTTACCAGCTGTGCCAGATGACACCTGGGGGAGGGAGAGTGTGCATATCTTCCCTCAAGTGGCCATTGTGGTAACTGGTCAGGTATTCACAAGGGGGTGAACATTTTCTGTGGGGTGAAAGTGTAAGCCCCCTATGGGAGCTTACTAGTATTGCTCACAGGTTTTAGCCCTGGTAGTTTTCTGGGACTGCCTGCTGGCAGGTGGGGCCTGGGTGCTCTAGGTTGTAGATTGGGGATTTGTCACCATTAAAGGGAGTGAGAGAGAGAGGGGGGGGGAGAGAAGAGCCTGGGTAGAGGGAGCCAGAAGTTCAGCTATTGTCTGAGGTTTGGGGCCAGGGTGGGGCGATGGCCACCCCGGCCCACTGCCCTTGCGTCAGCAAAGTCAGTAGAGTGTTGCCAGCATTCAGAGGAGGAAGAACATCTCGCGTCATCATGGAGTGCTGCCCGTAGGAATTTGAACATGCCGCAGAGAGAGCTGGTGTGTGGACCAGAGGTGAGAGCCTGTGCCATGGCAGGGCAGAAGTGAGAGCTGACCCTGCAGTCACCATAGAGACTGAGACTGGTGCCAGTAAGAAAGTGAGATGGAGCAGGTGGGGACAGTTCAGGAGGTTCCACTTCAAGCAGCTCCCTTGCTTGACAGTCCTTGGTCCCTGGCTGGAGTGCCCAGTTTGTCGTCCAGTTCATGGTGCCACATGGTTAAGAAACATTAGAGTACTCCATGGACTAATCATCTGAACCAGGTAAATGAGCATATATTCTGTGATTGTGTTTCTGGCTGTGAGTGCCCCCTCAACAGTAACATCCCCAGCGTACCCCTAGACATCGGTGGAAGGGGGGCTTACACTACTATATCCCATGAACCTGAAATAAGCCTCTTGGGGACCTCTTCACCCCATGTTATGTTGGTTGAAAGAAAACATTATTGCACATGGCACTAATTAATGCTTGACACCACATTACACACCTATGGAAAGACCCTACTTCTCCTACTTGGTATTTACTTAAAAATATCCTGTTAGGTTGTATGTTCTTAGAAAAATAGATTACTAATCTATAAATCATATCAAAACATTGTCTTCAATATGGGGTACTTTGCAAGATGTGATTAAGAATAACCTATTAAAAAAGAGTTAATTTGTTTTGAAAAATTCACATTTATATTAATACTTTTTAAAATATTGTGCATTATACAATGGCAAGAAAGAATCCTGACTTCTGATTGTTCAGTTGGCCACCACAGCAGGGATGTTATCCAGGCATAACATCCCTGCTGATTGTTAGTAGGATTTGCATCACGATCATTATCCATCTTCTCTTAAGAAACAAAAATATTTTTCCAGACTAACAAAAACATTCTTTAAAATGATTTTTTTTAACTCTGTATATAACAACAAGCCATTGTATAATATGAATAATGCCCTCCGGGGTGGGTGTTATGCTGGGATAACATCCCTTATCGGGTGTTGGACGCCCCTCAGCCTGCGGCTCAGGCCCAACCACCCTAGGCAGGATGTTATCCCAGCATAACACCCACCCTGTTGGGCATTATTCCTTTAATAACCATTATTGTGTGTACTTTTCATACAGTCTTCTGTGATGCTAGTTTTAAGTGCTACAAATTATTACATTCTTTGTAAGTTGTATCATTTTGTATCTGTATATTTCTCTTCTCAGTGAACAGAAATGAATATAAAAAGCAAAACAAGGCAGGACCTATCAAGATAGGCTTGAGTACTTAAACGTGTACTACAGCACATTTAGGATAGGAGGGAGGACATGATAGAAACATATAAACATATATCGGGGACATGAGGCAAACACCACAGATTTATTAAGTATAAACAGTCACATGACCACGAGGGGATACAAACTAAACTAGCCGGGGGAACTTCAGAAAAGATACAATAAATTATTTCCTTATAGAAAGGGCTGTGGATAAATTAAAAAGACTACCCAGTGAAGAGATTAATACTATGGGGGACAGATATTCAAAACCCTACCTCGGGGTAAAGTTAGCACTGCCCGGCGGGCAAGCTTAGCCTGGAGCAGAAAGCAAGCAATATTCAAAAGTAATAGCCCAGTGCAAAACCAGCTGAATATAACAAGCAAAGGAAGCCAGGCAAGCAGGGCCAGGAGTGCAGGGCAAACATTGCCAGGAAATAGGACAGCACTGAAAATAGCAAACAAGACAGCACTGAATATAGCACCCTGGCAGGCAGTGCAAACACCCAGTGGAACACAGTGCATAGGGGAGTCAGCCTGCTCTGGGACACATGCAATAAAACACAGCCCAGAATAAGGTCCCAGGTGCAGACCACAGTGCAGAACCCAGGAAATGACACACAGGCATGCGAATGGCAAGCAACCACCAGAACCCATGTGTGAGAACCAAGGAGCAGTACACATGAAGCAAATGCCCCAGCACCCAAGAATGGCACATGACACAGTAAACTGTAGGAACATGAATGTAATATGCAACAGAAGAATGGCAACTTAACAGTACACACAACAAAGCGAAGGCTAAATGAAAACAATAAAAAACAAACATAACCAAACCGTGAACAACTGGATGGACTAACAACAAATCTAACAAGGCCAACTGTACAATCCCAATAAATGTTAAAGCAACCCCCCCCCCACCAACACAGAGCATTAGAACTAAGAGGGCTAGCATGGCAAGGACTACAACTATGATAAGAAAGACTAACAATACAGTGGCATGAAAAACATATGTTCATATCCACAGTATTTACAGAATGGTAATAGGGGTAAAGGGGAGGCAGACACAAACAAAGGGAACGTAACAGAGGTCAGGTATAAACAGCAGTCCACAAAGGGTTGGGGGGGATAGACATCAGAAATGGGGTGAAGTACATGGCTGACTGAGGGACGGATCTGGCATACGCGCCTCCAGGACAGCTGCCACCCTCTTGGTCTCCAAAATTAGGACTGCTTGCTGTTCAATAAGTGTCCATTGCTGCCAGACAATGCACCGCAGGGTTCTTCTGAGCCCTCCAACTCCTCCGGTCTGGTCATCCACAGGGACAATCGGAGTGGACCTGCAAAAGGAAGGGAGAGCTGGTGAGGATGGGAGACCAGCTGGGAGGCATACTGCAGCCACAGGTGGCTATACAGGGATGGACAGCATGTCCCGACAGCCATGCCCAAGTGGTAGTGGGGAACGCAATGGCAGGCACACCCGGCAGGTGCCCACAGGGCAGGCCTGGTAGACACAGGCCCCATCCCAATACCCAATAGACATGTATACGTCATGCCCCGACAGCACCATGGCACAATTGACACCACCCACCCCAGCACTGCACACAGTGAGACAGTGCAGACACACAGGTGGTCCCCAGGATGGCAGTGGGTGAGGGCCATGCAAAAACATGCACATGGGTGACCACACATTGGGACAGGCTGTCCACAGACAGATAGCAATGTACCAGAAAGCAGAGTGCAACAGCAAACAATAGGGGAGCAGGAGCAGGACACTACAGACATGGTGGGTGGCCATTGGCCAACCCAAGCCAGGGCATAACCGACCTGCAGGAGATGCATGCCCACAGGGCACACACACCTGAAGGGGTGCACCACCAGATGCTGCCAAACATGGCCCATGGACAGCAATGTGTGTGGTGGCCTGCAGCCAGAACACCCACATGGCAGGTGACCAGCCGGACATGGCCAGTGCTGAATGTGGACAGCATGGCAATGCCAGCCATGCATGCTGACACTACCACATACCGCTCCCCGCCACAGGGCACGGCATCCAGATGGCCACACAATGGTAGCACAATGAGACAGTGTTGCGCAGCACAGCACAAAACTGCAGCAGCAATGGCATGAAGCCCATGGGGACCAAATGCCCAGCACAGTCAATGGTATCCCAGTGAAGGTACAACGCAATATAGAGGCACAGCATAAATGAAGAAAGAGATGTACTCATGCTACAGGCCCCTGTCCTCGGGGCTACTCTCCTGCGCCCACTGCTGCATGACTGGCACTCTCGGGCTGCCTCTGGATGTGGCCTAGGACAGCTCCTAGCCCCCTCTCCCTGTGCTGGGCTGCACGTTCTGCTCTACAGTGGACAGAGGAAACAGCATTAGCGCAAGGCACAGCATGAACAGCGAGTGCCACAGCAAGATACACACCCACCACCATGACACTGTACATGTAGGGCAGCCCAGGGACAGTGATAGCATGCAGAAGACACCCAGACAGTGGACCCCATGACCCACGGAGTGTGTGCCAGGCAACCAGGGCATGTAGGCATAGTGGTGCAACCGTGGAGGATGCATGTGCACAGTGACTGGAGGCACACACAGCTGTGTAGGTTGTCCAGTGCCCATGTGACAGCAGCCCTGCACCACACTGGTGAAGGCTGCAGGACAGTCCTGTAGCATGTCCACCACCCACAACGACCACACCTGCCACATACACACCATGGCCATGTGCTCCCAAGGTGCACATACTGGGTGTCCAACAACCAGCGCCACATGCGACCCACCACCCTGCACACCAGCACACCTGTGCACACACCAGTGCACACACATACACACACACGCACACACACACACACACATGCACACACACACAGGCACACGCATGCACACTCACGAAGACCAGGCACTTACCTGGCACTGGCACAGTGCCCTCATGCACCATGTGTCTGTATGCCTCCAGCTGGCTCCTCTGGTGGTGGTGCAGGTCTGTGTACCTGTGACAGCACTTCTCTGCATCCCTCTGGATGCCCATCCACTCCGTCAGCTGCCTGGCAATGGACACCCACACCTGCTGTCATGGGAGGTCATCCTCCCTGACCTCCCAAAAGAGCCATCTGTGCCTCTGCTGCACAAGCTGCACCAGATTGGCCAACTCCACCTTCCCCCCACCTGTCCCTGTGCACCGCAGCATGTTGCCTTCACCTCCCTGGCATTGCACATGCACCACTGGTAGCCTGCCACCTGTTGTACTGCACAGCCTGTGCCACACCCTAGTCCCTCCAGCAAGCAGTGCAGTAGTGCCGTGCTATCACATGATGTAGCACGGTGATACCCGGAAGTGGCCAAGCTGCGCATGTGTGACCCCATCATGACCCTGGAGCCACATCATTGTTACGCATGCACAGAGCACCGCACTGTGTGGGCTAGCATGGTGCTATGCCATGCTAAACTGGGGTGCTAGAGCAGCACTGGGGACACATGCGCATGTGTGGAGGTTGCGCTATGCCACATAGCACTGCGCTAATGCAACAGTGCAGCGCTGGACACCACATAGCCCTGTGCTAACATTTGCACAGTGCTAAGTGGATTGCCCGGTGCTGTTCAGGCCCATATTCACCCAGCACATGCAAATGAGGGCACTTGTGTATGCAGGGTGCAAACACTGTGATTCGCATATCATTATCTGATCATTTGCATGCATAACAGGCTGGATTGCCCGGCTGGGCTATTAAAGTGCAAGCAGTGCTCCACTGGTGTTGTGCTGTGGGATTGCAGCACACATCAGATGCTGCTGACGAACAGGCACATCGGACAGAACCATGTCACAGGAGGCAGAGCAGCGAGAGGCAGGTCTGAATAGCAGCCAGAGACCTGGTGGTATGGCACTGGTGCATCACAAGGCTGGGGCATACACACTGTGCACCAGCAGTCCACAACTGTACAGGCCAGGGACAGGGCTGCCAAATGCAGGCCCACAGGCCATCATGGTGCTGCATAATGGTGCACAAGGCCATTGGGCCAGCTGTCCAGCTGACTGGTTCATGTGCCAGGCCCAGGCACCAGCATCAGCCAGTGATGTCCGTGCACTGCCTGCACACTGTAGGTGCAGTCACCGGCTGGGGGGGGCACCACTGTGGCCTGAAGGTATGCCAAGCAACAGTGTCACACCGACATGGGGTTCATGGACCCTCATTTAACATCCTGGACAAGGGACGTGGATGGTTGTAGACCCTCTGATGGTGGTACACAGCCACAGCCCAGGGGTCACAGGGTCAGGACTGTGCGGATCCCATCGTGACATCAACAGCACCATGTGGTCTGTGCCTGGTAGCCTGCTATTGTATGCGTACCATCAGTAATGTCCACATCTTGTGTGCGGTGCACATGTCCCCTAGGGGGCCGACGGGGTACGGTGCAATGCCAGGTGGCAAGCATTGGGACGCCCCTCGTCCCAGGGAACACATAAATGGTATGGGTGCTGGAAGTGCCCATGTAGGTCCAGTGTGTGCAGTCTGTACGCGGTGTACGCTGTCAGTCATGCAGTGGCACGGTGCACACAGGGGTGGCCACAGAACACAGTGGCTGTGTGCACTGTACACGCACATGCAGGCCTGTGCCATCACCATGTCATTACCGGGTGGGCAGTGCAGGCATTGGGGTGGCATTCACATACTGTTCTATTTGAGCCATGCAACACAGGCCTGCCACAGCTGGTGACACATATCTCTCTACATCTCTCCCACAGGTAACACAGCATGACCTGAATGCATACGGACACATCGCTTCTCCCAGGATGAGCTGAAGATGCTGGTGCATGGTGTCAAAGAGAGTGAGCAGGTGCTGCGGCAGCACAAGGTGACGGACGTGGTGGTGCGCCAGGTGTGGGATGAGGTGAAGGCAGGGGTGAATGCCATCAGTGGTTGTGACAGGATGACTGATGCAGCACACAAGCTCTGGAGTGACCTACTGTGCTGGGCCAAGGAGGAGGAGGCACAGTGGCTCCATGGTAGACTGCAGACCAGAGGTGGCCCACAATCCACACAACAGTGGCAGGAGAACCCACTCATGGCTGTGGTGGCATCCACCCTTTGCCTGGTGGACATTGTCAGTGTGCCTGGTGGAGGGTGTGAGACGCCACTCATACCACCTAGGACAGGTCTGTATCCATGTGTGTGCACCCTGCATGGTGTCACTGCACAAGTGCTGGGTGTTGGTGTTGCCATCGTGCCTGGGGTTTACTGTGGGGGTGCTCTGCTGTGCACACTGTACACATGGGGTGGGTTTGCATGTGAACAGTGCCCAGCAAGGCTGCCACCACAGCTGACAGGTCAGGTCATGTGCACTGTGGTGTGGGTGTGTGCATGTGGCCACGGTCTATGTGTGTGGGGCTGCTGTGTGTGGTGTGCATGTCTGTGGTGAGTGGCATGTATCCTAGGGTGTGCATGTACTGATGGCAGTGAGGCACACTGTGCATGTACCGGTTGGTGACTCTGTCCCATCTTCTTCCATAGCAGTGTGTGCAGGGCCTACAGCATGCCAGGACCAGGCTGGGATGGCTACCATGGGACCGGAGGCAGAGGAGAAGGAGGAGAACCTGCCTATGACCTCTGGACTAGGTGCCAGTTGTGAACCCTCGGCTGCGCACCATGCGTGACACTCACTTGGACATGGGGTACACCTGCCGGGGGGGGGGCTCCAATGGTGGCAGGGACCTGGACTACAGTGCAGCCCTGGAGGATGCCCAGGTGGAGGATCTCAGTGGTGGGCAAGTGATCCTGCTGACGGTCACCAGCGACATGGAGTCGGATGTATCGGAGGGGGGTTACATCCTGCCTGTCGAGAGGCCTATGGAGGGGGGTACAGGGGTGGGGCAGGGTGCAGTCTGCATCACGGGTGGCAGGGGAGTGGATAGCCATGCCAGCATGGGTGTACCAGTGCAGCTGGTGGTTGGTCTTGTGAGGGCCGTGTGTGCCCCACTGGACATGCGGTGCCCTCCACAAGTAGGGGTGCAGGTCTCGCAGGGGTCACAGCTCATCATTGGTGGCCAGCAGCAGCAGGACATTCCACTGGTGCAACAGCATCCCCACCATGGTGAGCTGCAGGCACCAGCACCAGCTGCCATTGAGGGTGCCATGGCCGTGGAACCAGATGACCCGGGGGACAGCCCTCTGTTCCAGGCCACACTCACATCCCAGCAGGAGTCCCAGCTGGACCTGCATGGCCTGTGGCAACAGATCAGGCATGAGCTCTCACAGATGCGGGAGTTGATGTCTTTGGGTTTTGTACAGGTGGAACAGTGGGCTGAGGACAGGTTGGGCTGCATGGTTCCCACACTGGACCATGGTTTTCCTGGGCTCATGGACGCAGTGGTCGACCTCACCACAGTGCTGCATAGGGTGCATGGAGGGCAGCAGGCTGTGCAAGGGGGTCAGCATGCCCATGGTACAGGGTCCCAGAGATGGGCCACTCACGGCCGCAGGACTGACACTGGCATGAGCGCCACTACATCATGTGCATCGGCAGGTGCCCTGCACCACCATGGGCATCTGGCTGCCCTTTCCGGCTTGGCTGATCAGCGGGGGCACAGGCGGTCTGCCCTTCCAGCCTCACTATGGTACTCCTCTACTGTGTCCTCAGCTCAGAGCACTCCTGGCTCTGTGTCCCACATGCGTGGTGTGTGCTGTGTCCGTGGTGGTAGCTGCCAGAGATAGGCATGGCTGCCATGCACATGTGCACTGTTGACATTCACTTGTGCACACTAGCACTCCCACACACCAGCACACACTTGCATTCATGCGGTCACATGCACGCACACTCACACATTCACAGCCATGGTGTCCCTCCTCACACTGCCACCACACATCAGGCATTACCCACATCACTGTGCCATGGCTGTGTGTCCTCATCACATGTGTGTCCTGCACAACCTACCCATCACACTGACGCCACGCGTGCATTCAGTACCACTGTGTTGTGCACCTGCTTTGTTGGTTGTCAGCACTGTTGTGGTTGTCTGTACATAATAAACTGTTTACCATTGTGCTGTGTCCTGTTGCTGTGCTGTGTGTACTCACCCTCTGGCTTGTGACAGTGTCCTGATGATGGCGGCCCAGTGCTCCAGGGCTCTGCAGGCCATACAAGGATCTCTCCTCTCGAGTTGCTCCACTATCCCCCTGACCACTGGCTCTGGATCACTGTCAGCCTGTCCCTCAGGTTCAGGTGCCTGTATCCCACAGTTCATTGCCATGTTGTGCAGCATACAACAGGCTAGAAAGATACGGCATACCTTCTGAGGCATATACTGTAGGGCACCGCCCGATGTGTCTAGGCATTAGAAGTGCATCTTCAGTATGGCAAACACACTCTCTATGATGTTTCTGGTGGCGGTGTGTGCCTCATTGTACATCTCATCAGCCACTGTGGCCTGCCGGGGTACTGGTGTCAGCAGCCAGGGCCGCAGGGGATAGGCACTGTCCCCTGTTGAGAGATATGCACCTGTTAGTGATGTTCTGCTGTCTGCCCGTTGCTGTATTGCACCACCTGTGTTGCTATCCCAGACCCCTTCCTTGCCTCCCCTTGCCTATCCCCACCCCTGCTGTGGTGTGTGCATGTGCCTTGTTTCCTGCTTCTCACCGACTAGGTGCCCACAAGGTATCCTGCCCTCCTCATGAGCCTGGCACAGCCGGGACTGGTGACAGAAGAAGGCGTCGTGGGCACTGCCGGGGTACTGCACATAGACATTGCTGACACTTCCAGTCACATCACACATCACCTGGCAATTGATGGAGTGATACCCCTTCCTGTTCACATACACATCATTGCCATCACCAGGTGGTGCTCAGATGGGGACATGGGTGCAGTCAATGGTGCGTGAGGCAGCAGACTGCGATACCTCAATAGTGTCCCTTGTTGGTCGTTGGAACATCCCTGTGGCTAGGAAGCACATCGCTGCTGTCACCTTCTCCTCAACTGTCATGGCATGGCTGTATCTGGTGTTGGGGTGCAGCTGCTCATGCAGGAGTTCACATAGCTGCCTCAACATACTCCTGTTCATCCTATACTGGCCAGTGATGTGCTCATCTGGCAGGGTCTCGAAGGATACCCTGGGCCGGTACCACCTGTTTGTAGCATTCCGTCTCCTTGGTCTGCGTTGTGGCCCATGTTGGCCCTGCTCCCTCGCCTCCTCCTCAAGTACTGCTGCCATCAGTAGCAGCATCATTGCTGTCAGCACTGCTGCCATTTCCACTTCCTTGTGTGGTCCCTCACCCTCAGTGGTTTGCCCCTGGGTTAAGACCAGCCTTTTATAGGTGGTAGCTAGCATTGCGCTACATGTCACGCTATATGTCCTAGCGTGGTGCTATGGCTTTGAATGTCCCATAGTGTGTGTGTATGCTGATTCCCGCTCCCTCGCTTTGTCCCCTGCATACATTATCCATTTGCCCCACGCTATTGCTGTTTGCACACGCTAACCAGTCCTTTGAATATCGCTGCTCTGTGCTGTTCCTGCGCTACTGCCTCGCTATTGGTTTGCACACTGCACTATAGAAACATAGAAGTTGACGGCAGATAAGGACTGCAAGGCCCATCCAGTCTGCCCATTTCTTTTTCTACCTTATAAATGTGCCATCGGCCTTGCTCTGTCAGTGGCCTATCTATTCATACTCATCTGTATTGCTCCCTTATGCCTATCCCATGCCTGTCTGAAGCCCTGCACTGAATTCATAGCCACCACTTCCTGAGGTAGGCCATTCCATGCATCCACCACTATTTCTGTGAAAAAGAATTTCTTCACATTCCCCCTTAATCAGCCTCCCTCTAATCTCATGCTGTGTCCTCTTGTCCTGCTATTTTTCTTATATTTAAACATGTTAGACTCTTTCACCTTGTTAATGCCCTTAAGGTGTTTGAATGTGTTTTGAATATCTGGCCCTCAGTATCCTGAAGCTCAAAACCAAATGTAATAGCTACAAGGGGTAGTTAGAAGAGGTACAGTAATTAGAACAAGCATTTGTCAATGCTGAATGTTGCTTGCTTCTATGTGCTGTTTAGGTATTTGGAAGTCATTGGAGTGCAAATATTGAAAATTTGCGAACTTATGAGCGTGCGTAGGGACTGCGCAATGCACACTCGTAAAACAGTCATTTTTAGGAATTTTTTCACCAAATTTTCAACATAGCCATTTTAAGACCTCTGCTCATGAACAGTGTCACTGTGATTTTGTTAATGTGTCCCATACATTGAGTTTGCACACCGACTGCGCCATTGATGCGCTACATGGCGGAAACACATTTTGGGAGGATGTGAAAATGACAGCTGTACTGCTCATAAGGAGGTGTGGTAAAATGGCAATGTTGAAAATCTGGAGTGGAAATATTGAAAATTCGCAAACCTACGGCGTGCATAGGAACTGCAATGCTGCGCCTCGTAAAAACCGTCATTTTAGGAATTTTTTTCACCAAATTTTCCAACATAGCCATTTTAAGACCTTTTTCATGAACAGTGTCACTGTGATTTTCTTAATTGTCCCAGTACATTGATTTTGCACACTGATTTCGCCATTCTACGCTACATGGTGAAACACATTTGGGTGAGATGTGAAAAATGACAGCTGTACTACTCATAAGAAGGTGTGGTAAAATGGCAATGTTGAAAATCTGGAGTGAAAATATTGAAATTTCGTGAACTTACGAGCCTGCGTAGGAACTGCGCATCGCACGCTCGTAAAACAGTCATTTTTTTGAATTTTGGCACCAAATTTTCAACATGGGGTTTTTGGGACCCCTTCTCATGAATGATGTCACTGTCATGGTGGTATTGAGACCTGAAGGGTGATTTCAAAGTCACTGCACGAAATCACCCTTTGGGCTCGAATAACACCATGACAGTGACATCATTCATGAGAAGGGTCCCAAACCCCATGTTGAAAATTTGCAAAATTTGTAAAATGCCTGAGATATGCAACAGTTGAAACCCCTATCTAGCTCATTATACAGCTTACCGGCATTTCCTCTCAGTTAGCGGTCGGCTTTGAAGAGTGTAAAACGTGTTCCAGTCCACTGAAAGATCGTCGGCGGAGTTTGGAGGTAGTATGGGGTGAGGGTGTGTGGGAAGACTGGGTGCGCGGTGGGTGGAGTGCGGGTTGTGGGAGGGGCTGGGAGGCAGCGCCGCTGGACCGTTTCGTTTTACAGGTTTCAAAAAAAAAGACATTGTGGGGCGTTTGCCCGCTGGGATGGGCTCAGCATGGCACAAGGGC
This sequence comes from Neoceratodus forsteri, assembly GCA_016271365.2. Taxonomy (NCBI): domain Eukaryota; kingdom Metazoa; phylum Chordata; order Ceratodontiformes; family Ceratodontidae; genus Neoceratodus; species Neoceratodus forsteri. The sequence continues at coordinate 156,244,581 of CM057456.1, read as the reverse complement.
CGTTAGGGGAAGCGTTCAGCCGGCAGAGGTTAGGAACCCCGTCGGCCATTATAGGACTGCTTGCCACTCTTGGGTGGGCTCCCAGCATGGCACCTACTACTGGGGGGGGACGCAGCTCAGCTGACAGGGATTGGGCACCCCATCGGCTATACAGTGCATGCTGGGGCACTCACGCCTGCGGTTGGGGGGGAGCTGCGCGTGAGCAGCCTCTTATCGGTGCTTACTGAAGCATAGCTCCCCCTTTCAACTGTATGCCACTGCATTTTGGAGCGTGTCATAGACAGCTCCAAAATACATTGGCTTACAGGGGCTGCGCCTGCCAGCACACTGACTGAATTGGAGGAGGAGGTGACACACCTCCGAAATCTCCGATGATGTCACTATGTTTCTTGCAGATGCGTGCAAGCAACATAAAAATGCAGGTCAAAAGGGAAATTTGGGAGCAGAAAAATAATTGAGTAGGCTGAGGTAGCAGTAACAAGTCAGACTGGATGGATTTTTTGTCTTTATCTGTCTTCAACAATTTATGTATCTATGTAAAATGCATTAAATAAAGTACTGATAATAGAATAAAACAGGTTTTATTAAAGGAGATGAGAAAGAGAAAGTGCAAGTGAAATAAACAATAATGACATAGTATGCATTTAGTAATACATGCTTGGCTATGCATATATGTTTAAAGCAACCAGATTAAACTGAAGTGTGAGTTCTTATTAAAGAAGTGAACTGTGTCCTCAGCTTCCACAGATTTTAGTTTTAGAATGATGAAAATGAACATTTTACTTAAGAAGAAATAAGCTTTAGGCTAACCCTAAAGTTACTAACAAAGTATGCCAAGTACTGTTTTAACAATGTTAGTACTCATTGAATACTCTTAGGGTTAGTTAAGAATACAACCATTATGTTTAGAAGATAGGAACACGGTACTTATTTTTTTATTGGTTTGTATACCATAAATTACAGTACATATATGAGTTGTCTTTACAAGTTTAAAATCAAGAACATTTTTTTAGAAGACTTTAAGAGTCACATGCAGTAACAACTAGTATGGTTACAAAATGCTTTAGCTCCTCTAAAGTGCCAACTTTTTATGCTGCTTGCACGCATGTCCAAGAAACATAGTGCCATCATTTGAGTTTTCGGAGGTGTGCCAGCCCCTCTTCCAATGCAGTCAGTGTGTTTGCAGGTGTAGCCCCAGTTCCCCAATGAGTGCTGCAGCTGTCTATGACAGCTCCAAAATGCAGTGGCATACAGTTGAAAGGGAGAGCTCCGCTTCAGTGAGCAGAGCTCTCCCCCCCAACGCACACGCAGCCCAGCACACATATTGTGTGCTGATGCACTCCCCACTCACACACTGTATGGCCGGCAGGGTGCCCAATCCCCGTCAGCTCCACGCCCCAACAGCTGTCCAAGTGCCACGCTGGGAGCCCACCCCAGTGTGGCAACAACTGTTATAGCTGACAGGGCTGCCCAATCCCCCATCGGCTCCAAGGCTGCACGCCCCCCCCAAAGCTCTCCCGGTGCCACACTGGGAGCCTACTCCAGCATGGCAAATCTTGTTTTGGCCGACGGGGGTGCCCAATTCCCCATCGGCTCCACGTCCCCCCAAACAGCTTTTCCTGCTGTCACGCTTGGAGCCCACCCCAGCATGGCAAATGTCCCACATCGTTTTCTTTAAAAAAAAACAACCTGTGAATAAAAAAAAGTCCCTCGTAGTCTCCCTGCCCCTATCCCACAACCCGCACCCACCCACTGTGCACCCTGCCTGCCCACAACCCCCCTCACCCCATACTTACCTCCGGAGCTCAGCGCGACGATCATCGGTGGACCGGGAACACGTCTGCAATCTTCAAAGCCGACCGGGAACTGAGGAAATGCCGGTAAGCTGTATAATGAGATAGATAGGGTTTTTTCAACTTTGTTGCATATCTCAGGCATTTGAAATTTTGGCCCAAATTTTCAACATGGGGTTTTAGAACCCTCCTCATGAATTCTTGCACTGTCATGGTGTTAATCAGGCCCAAAGGGTGATTTAGCAGTCACTGCGCAAAATCACCTTTCAGGACTGATTAATGACACGACTACTACCAGTGTTCATAAGGTGGGCTCTCAAAAAGCCTATGTTGAAAATTTGGTGGAAAAATTTCTAAAAATGACTGTTTTACGAGCATGTGTTGCGCAGTTCCTACGCACACTCGTAAGTTCGCAAATTTTCAATATTTTCACTCCAGATTTTCAACATTGCCATTTTTCCACACCTCCTTATGAGCAGTACAGCTGTCATTTTTCACATCTTTTCCAAAACATGTTTCCACCCATGTAGCACACAATGGCACAGTCGGCGTACAAACTCAATGTATGGGACACATTAAGAAAATCACAGTGACACTGTTCATGAGCAGAGGTCTTAAAATGGCTATGTTGAAAATTTGGTGAAAAAATTCCTAAAAATGACTTCTACGAGCGTGCGTTGTGCAGTTCCTACGCACGCTCGTAAGTTCGCAAATTTTCAATATTTGCACTCCAATGACTTCCAAATACCTAAACAGCACATAGAAGCAAGCAACATTCGGCATTGACAAATGCTTGTTCACTAATGATGTTGACATTCTTTTGAATTGTTTTTTTTGACATGGCGCAAGACACATTTGGGATGCCAGACACAGGCATACAGAGGAATCAGTCTACTTTTGTGAGCACCAAGCAGTCCTAAAAAATGAATCTAATCCCTCTACTTCCACACAAACAGCAAACAGCTAATGGTCTTTGACTCTTGAGATGAGCCAAAATTGCAGGTTCAAGTGTTCTGCAATTCAGCAACGACATTGTTTGAGTGTCTACCAGAACAACAGCCTTGTTGTATTTGACCGATGAAACTACTGTAGGTCAATAACTGTCTACCCTGACACTAGGGCTGAATACTGTGCAGTGAGAGTCCAGTTCTTTTTAACGTACACCTTATTTCACCCAGGCACTAAACCACTATAATGTAAGACTTGTACACCTCATAGCATTCAGAATTTCTAAACAAAAACAGATAAGGGAAAGTAGGCCTTCCCTTTTAAATTAATCTGTGATTGGATCCACCTCCAATCAGATACCAAATCTGCTGGCATACTACCTACTTTCTAGAGCCAACCAAAAAAAGACTAATAATAGCCATGGCTTCCATCATGTCTGAGCCAGGACACTGCATCATGGCATTCACTCTGTTTTAAAATGCTCTATAAATTTATCTTCAACTCTTCTCCGAGAAATTTAATTTACATGAAGCTGTATACTGAAAGCCATAGTACTGACTTTAGTCAAGTCCATCCAAGCCAGTCTAAATCTCTTTGAACCAGTATGGTGTCGTGGATAGAGCACAGGTTTGGGAACCAGGAGATCACAGATACAAACTCACTACAGAAAACAAAACTCATTGTGTGCCATTAGGCAAGCCAGTTCTCCTCTATGTGCACCAGTCTACTCAGCTGCTGAAACGGCTAGAAGCTGGACCTCACCAGAAACAAGATGCTGGATCTCAGCTAGGCTCTCCTGGGTAAATAAATTGCAAAATCACTTAAAATATAAAAAGTTAAAAAGACGCTGAAGGCACTGTCATAGTGAACTGCTATGTAGGATCAAACTTGCTGGGAAACCTATGGTACTGTCTGTTGTAGAGGCATAGGTCAGGTAGCATTGACAGACCAGGAGAAGTTATAAAATGTGCGCAGTGTTTTATTCTTATCAATAACAATAAAATACAAAAAATAAAATTGTACAGGATAGCACTTCAAAAAAGCAGTACAAACACAAAAATCCTACATCTGTCTCTCTAGAAAAGCATTGCTCTAATTACATTTTTATTTATTTATTTATTTAGGGATTCGGATCATACCTTTGAGCTCAGAGCTCTTTTACAAAGGTTCCATGTCAAACAGTGACAATGACAACAATAACAAACAGTTTATATACAATACTCGAATAGTAGGTAGCTGGTATACAATAAGGTTACAATGTCATTCATAGTACCAATGGTGATAGTACAGCGTCAACAGCATTCAACTAGGGTAAAGGACAGTGTTTATATGTAGTGAAGGAGATAAAGAGGTGTGACACCTAGTGTGAGAGTCTGAGGAGGAGACAAGGTGAGGGAGAGGGGAGAGTGGGGGGGGGAGAGTGGGCAGCCAAAAGAAGTGGCTTTGTCTAGGAGGTTGGGAGGTAGTGGTAGTAGGTTGGTTTTAAGGTTGATCCAGTTGGGGGAAAAGGCACAGGGGGAGAGGAAGATAGAGGGCTAGGGCAAGGGGGAAGAGTGTGGGTAAAAGGAAGGGGAAGGAGAGTGTGGGTGAGTGGGCATTATGAGTGTTAGTGTCCTAATGGCAGTCACAAACTGTCCTAGTAAGAAGGTGTTGCCTTAGGCCATTTTTGAATTGTGAGATGCATTGGGAGTTTAGAATGTGCACTGGGATTTCATTGAGCCATTGGGGGGCCCTATAGCTGAAAACACACTATCCCTGCACAGTTCGATGGAAAGGTGTTGATAGGGCCCCCCTCATATTCCCTCTGGTGGTATAGCTGGTAGCACTTGGTGTTAGGATACTAGAAATGCATGGGTTGGGGGGTTTACCCATTAGTGCCTTTTTTCCAAGGAGACAAGTTTGGAATATAATCCTGTTCTTTAGTGGTAGCCAATTGGTCTCCTCGTATAAGGAGCAAGTGTGGGTATTTCAATCTGCAGCTATTGTAAGCCTACATGCCTTGTTGAGGGCAATGTGAATCCTTTTTAGTGCATTGTCTGTTTCTGCACCATAGACCACCAATCCATAGTCAATGGTAGAAAGGATGGAGCTGGAGACTGAGAGACAGAGGGCCTCTGGAGTGAGATACTTTTTATGCCTATAGAGTACACCCAGCTTGGTGTTCACTGCCTTTACCACTGTGTCGATGTGTTGGGTGAAGGTGAGGGAGTTATCAATGGTGACCCCCAGGTACTTGAAGGTCTGAACTTGTTCTAGTGGCTCACTGACTTTATTGGAGATGGTGAGAGGAGGGAGCTTCTTTTTGTGCTGGGGGCTGGCTGTGAGCATCACCTTGGTCTTTTTGTAGTTGAACAGAAGTTTATGGCTGCAGAATCAGTCTTCCAACTTGTAGAAGGATGCCTGCAGCTCGGAGTGGAGGGCAACTATTGATGAACTGCTGGTGAGAAGTACAGCATCGTCTGCGTAAAGTATCAGTTTAGTATCACAGGCTTCAGGACGATTATTTAGGAAGAGGCTGAATAATAAGGGTCCCAGTATTGACCTCTGTGGGACCCCTAAAGATACCTCATTGGAGCTAGATACTGTGTGCCCAATTTTTACACATTGGCTTCTGTGTGTTAGGTAGTCCATGAACCAGCAGACAGCAGTGGTTGCAACCCCCAGGTTCTGTAGTTGAGTCAGGAGGAGACAGTGATTGACAGTGTCGAAGGCTTTGGTGAGGTCTATGAAGACTGACCCCACCAGTTTTCCTTCATCTAGTGCCTTGTGTGAGTAGTCAGTGTAGTCCAGCAAGGCAGTGGAGGTACTATGATTCTGCCTGAAGCCATGTTGGTTGGGACATAACAGGTTGTATTTGTTGAGGTAATCTGTGAGTTGGGCAGCCACAATCTTTTCCAGGGCTTTAGATAAGAGAGATAGGATGGATATTGGCCTATAATTGGCAGTGCATGTCATATCACCATTCTTGTGCACCGGTGTCATGAGATCCTGTTTCCAGATCCCGGGGAATTGTGCAAGAGTCAGCGATTTGTGAAATAGTTTTGTAACTGGCACAATGATGACATCCAGTGTTAGGGATAGGAGTTTCATATCGACTCCATCACTCCCCATTCTGGTCTTGCCTAGTATTTTTTTTTACGTGTTTGTAAGCCTCCTTCACTGACACCTTTTTGAAGTAGAAGACAGGGATTGAGCCCCCTTGAGGCGTGCAGTTTGTTTGTTCCCCAGCAGGGTGCAGGTAGTCAGGGGGTAGCACTCCAGTCAGGTCAGTAAATGCTATGTTGAGAGAATACGCGATGTGCCGAGGGTCATAATCGTGGCCTTGTTGATGTTGAGCGAGTGAGGGATCTTCTTCTCATTCTTCCCAAGAAGGTTTTTGATGTTCTCCCAAAGACTCTTCCCATTGCCCCAAGTTTTATTAAGCTACTCCTTGTGGAAGTTGGCCTTTGCTTGGCGGATAAGATTGGTGCAGTGGTTTTTTGCAGTTTTATAGCATTGGAAGTTGTGTTTGCTGTGAGAGGACCTGGCTTTTTCCCAGAGGTTGTCCCTTTCCTTCATCAGGGCGAGAAGATCCCCTGTGATCCAGCTATTATCTTTACCCCAAATTTTTATTTTCCTCAGTGGTGCAAAGATATCACAAATGTTGTTAAAGCCCTCTATAAAGAAACTTAGGGCCTGGTCAATATTAGGCACATGATCGATGGGGGATCAGTCATGCTGGGAGATGGCAGAAGAGAGGGCCTCAAGCTTGCCCTTCCCCAAGACCCTACTATTAATTATGATAGGCGGGGGCTTGATCAGTTTTTTTGACCATGTGAAAGTGATTGGGGAGTGATCACTTAAGGTGTCAGGCAGGACCTTAAGCTCAGAGATACACAAAGGGGAACTCAAGAGGAGCCAGTCAAGGAGGGTGTCTTTTCCTGTTTTGTGGTTCTGCCTTGTTGGGCTGTCTATGAGTTGGGTCAGGTTGGAAGTAACAACCATGTCCTTGAAAGGCGTGGATTTCCTGCCCCCCCAGTTGATGTTAAAGTCATCTGTTATGAGAAGCTCTGTGCCCTTAGGAAGGGTAGCAATTGCATCCAGTATTTTTGGGAGGTCATCCCAGGCTTTAGTGGGTGGAAGATAAACCAAGCCTAAGATTAGAGATTTGCCATGCCGTCCGACCTGTGCTTTTATTGCTAGTAGTTCATGATCATCCTCAACTCTGGTAACAAGGAGGACCTAGCAGCATAGGTAATCCCTGGCATAGATAAGGACTCCTCCGCCTCTCTTGCCACACCTGTCTTTCCTGAATGTTTGATATCCCAGGAGCATCACTTCATTGTCTTTTATCTTGCTTGACAGCCAGGTCTCTGTCAGACAGAGAATGTCAGGTACATGGTGGGACAGCCATGCTTGGAGTAGGTCAAACTTTGCTGTGAGGCTGCAGATGTTCAGTGCAGCTACTTTCAGGCCTTTATTTATATTTCCCCCTGTGTTTGACACTGGTGGTGGGCCCGGATTGGCATGGACATTGCCTGATAGAAGAAGCATGAATATTATTTTCCTGGCTGAGAGATTTATGCTAATGGTGGAGAGTATCTTGCACTTCCTGCTCTTGCAATGGGGGAGGCAAGCGTTCACCAGGGTGATCTTTATGGGTGTGAAAATGGTAATGTTGTTGATAACCGTGGCAGGTGTCAGGGGCCCCGGGCTAGCAGGCGGGATGCAGGTGGTGGAAAGCTGGAGCTCCCTTGACATAGTTGGCATTGGTGTGCCATAGAGTCCATTTTTGTCAAGACCAGGTTCTCGCAGGGCTGGTAGTGGTCTAGCTTGGCATCTTGGGCCTGTAGCACTCACAGTGAATAGAAGAACTAGGAGGATAGAGTAATCCATGGTACTGCAGAGGTGGCAACACTTGGGTGGTATAACAAGCACACCAGGAGGAGATGGCAAAGGAAAAATGCTGATGGTTAATTTCATCCAGAGGAAATGATGAACTGTTGAGATCCAGAGTGAATAATATGTTAAAATTCCTGAAAGGTGATAAACTATATAGGATGCCTTTGCCTGGCAGCTCAAACCGTATCCTGTTCTTGTAAGTTACATCTCCCATTTTAGCACATTTAGTGTTAACAGGTGCAGTAACATAATACATTTTGTCCCAGAGCTGGTTTCCTGTAGACAGTTCTGAAAAGAAGATTGTGAAGTTCAAAAATGCATCTCAAGGCCACCTCTCCAGTATTCCCAGGTTGTTATTTCTTTTTTTTTTAATTCAATAAGCTTTATTAATTTCTGATATAACAACATAAAACAAAATCCCCCGAAGGGGGATGACAGTTAGGCAACCAATGCAGCAATACAAACATGTCAACATAAATCAATCACCCCCCGCCTCCCACCTATCCCTCTCCCACCTTCTCCCTCCCCTTACTTTAAATCCTCCCTTAACTCTCCCCCCCCCAGAACCAAGTATTATTCGTATATCATTCAGGTAGCCTATTCACAGCAATGGTCCAAAGTCTTACTTGGTTACAGCTTCCATACGGCAAGTAGGGCATCTAATGGTCCCCATTTGCTCTGGTATGTTACATTACTATTACGCATTAAGCAGATATGTTTCTCCAGTTGTAATGCCAGCAATGCCTCCTTGTGCCATTCCAGGACAGATGTGGATGCATTATCCTTCCAGTGCCTCATTATAACTAGCTTTGCTATTACAGCAATCAGGGCCATATGGGCTTTCCTGACCTTGTGTGCGCCCTGGGGAAAAGAGTTCAATAGACAAACTTCTGGGGTAAATAAAGGGTCCAGACCCAAGATTGGATCCAAAGAATGCCTAATTGCCTGCCAAAAAATTTGCACTTTTGGGCATGTCCACAGCATATGGAACAGAGTGCCCCGTTCACCTCCAAATCTAGTGCAAGCCGGGGAAGAAAGTCACCCCAATTTGTGAAGTTTCATAGAGGTAAAATACAGGTTATGCATGATGTTAAACTGGATGAGACGCATTCTATCCTGTTTAATAAAATTATAAGAATTACACCATAGTCTCTTCCAGAAATCTGCGTCTGTACCCAGGGGTAGTTCCTGAGCCCAGTAATAGCAAACGCCCTGAGGCAGGTTACCTTGTAGTGCTTGTAACTTTTTATAAACTAAGGAAATCACATGGGATTGCCTGGCCAGTTTCAAAATAGTAGATAATTCCACCTTATTCAACTCGGGGCACTGGGTTTTTCCTATGTGGGAAACTATAGCCTCCTTGAGATGTCTATATTGAAAAATATTTCTATCATGTGCATTGAATCTGCTTTGAAATGTGGGGAAGGAGATTATTTCTCCACCAACATACAGATCCGCGGCCTTCTTCCCCATCAGATTAGGCCAGTAAGACACTGGGATGGGCAAAAGCCCAATTCTAAAGTGAGGATTGCCCAGCATTGGTTGCTCTAGAGAGGTATGCCAATTAGTGGACATACTCACCTGCAATTGATGTAAGGCTTTAATAGACCAACCTAACAGGGTGGGTCTTAAGGGTTTAGGAATTACCCGAGGAGTGGCATATAGTAAAGCAGGGAGTATACACTTGCATCTGGCTGCCAGGTATTTCTCTGTTTCCAGCCACTCTGGTGAATATTCTTGCACATTTACGACATGCTACTCCTACGCCCAGTGGGCTAGCTTACTAAGATGATGGGCACAGTAATACAAGAAAAAGGAGGGAACAGCAAGACCAACCTGCCCTTTTGGAGCAGTTAATTTAAAATAGGACCTTTTAACTCTTTTACCCTGCCAAATGAAAGCGTTCTGCATAGACTGCAACTTGGTGAACCATTTTTTATGAAGGAAGCAGCCCAGCATACCCATTGAGTATAAAATACTGGGTAACACATTCATCTTCACCGTGGTGATCCTCCCCCAAAGCGACAAAGGGAGAACTCCCCATCTATCAAGATCATATTTAATTGTAGTCAATAAATCTGAGAGGTTGGCTTTCATCATGGAGGTAATATCTCTTGTCACTTGAATTCCCAAATATAAGAGAGATTTCGGCTTCCATGCAAGAGCAAAATCAGCCACCTCTCCCAGGGAAACTCTATTATTCAGGGGAAACACCTTGGTTTTGGAGAGGTTGAGCTTATAGTGGGAGATCCTGGAGAAGGCCTCATCTTGCTCCAAAAGGGCTGGCAAGCATTCCCGCTGTCCTCTAATTGCAACAGCAAGTCGTCCGCATAAGCTGAAAGAGTGTATCGTTTATCCCCCACCTGGATCCCCCAGATGTTTGGGGAAGCTACCAGATTCCTGATAAGGGGTTCTAAATATATATTGAATAAAAGGGGGGGAGAGGGGACACCCCTGTCTGGTACCCTGGTGGAGGAAAAAGGCCTCATAGAGAATACCATTACATCAGATTTGGGCTGAAGGAGAGGAGTATAACAACCTAACTCACTTAAGGAAGCCCTCAGGGAGACCAACACGCAGCATGGTGGTGAAAAGGAAATCCCATGACACCCTATCAAAAGCCTTCTCAGGGTCCAGTGACACCAGAGCCATAGGAAGTTTCGAATCCCTGGCCACCGAGAGGAAATGCAACAGCTTCCACATATGATCTCCCGAGGACCTTCCTGTCATGAAACAAATTTGTTCTTTACCTATTATGAGGGGCATAATAGGTCCGAACCTATTGGCCAAAATCTTGGCCAGGAGTTTCACATCAGTGTTGATCAACGAAATAGGTCGATAGCTCTCTTGGTATTGCGGGTCTTTGCCCTTTTTAGGAATGAGAGTAATTATCACCCTCAAAATAGTGGGATCAGATAAACCCTTATCAAGCCAGAAATTATAAACTTCTGTCAGTAATGGGGCTATCTCTGATATACAGGCCTTGTAGAAATTATTGGGGAGTCCATCAGGTCCTGGGGATCTGTCCGTTGGGAGGTGCTCAACAGTCCTCACCACTTCCTCAACCTTGATGGGACCCTCCAAAGAAGAAGTGTGAGCAAGTGATAACATAGGCAGATCTGTCAAGCTAAGATATTTCGTGATATCTGCCATAGAAGGACATTTAACCAGATCTTCGGCATACAGACTCTAGTAATATTGCCTTAACACTCCTGCTATCACTCGGGGATCAGTAACAACCGGTGTATCTTTATCCAGTTTGATACCCGGGATAAACCGGGATGCCTCCTCTTGCCTGAGCCTCATGGCCAGTAATTTACTAGCTCTTTCCCCTGATTCTAAGTATAGAAACTTTGTACGTTTCAGTGAAAGCTCAGCTTTCTGGGATATGAGACTAAAGTATTGGGCCTGCAAACCATGTAGCTTGACTCATTCCTCGCCCGGTGAGAGCCGAGAAACTGTATTTTCCAATTGACGAATTGAGGAGAGCAAAGAGCTCAATTGTAATTTGGATTGCCTGAATTTTGTTGAGGCCAGTCGGATACACTCCCCCCCTTAAGGAACATTTTAGAGCCACCCAAACCACGTCTATTCTGTTCACTGAGTCGCTGTTGCTCCTTATGAAGTTGATGACAAAATCTTTGATATGCTGTAAGGAACTAGGTTTCTGTAGCAACTGACTATTGAGCTGCCAGAGGGTATCTTTCTTAACTCCAGGTCCCACTAGAAGAAGAAGGAAGACTGGCAAGTGGTCGGAAATAACCCTGACGTGTATATCGGTGCTGATAACACCTGGGAGGGCAAAAGAGCTCATAAGGAGGAAATCAATTCTAGAGAGTGTTTTGTGTGGTGGGGAGAAAAAAGTATATTGACATTCCTCTGAGTTCAAAACATGCCAAACATCGATAAGATCAGCCCCCTTCATGCGCTCATGTAAGGCCCTCTGAGCGGGGGACAGTCCCTGTCTCTGTGAGTCAGATCTATCTATATGTGAGTAGGGGGTAATATTCCAGTCACCCCCCAAAATGGTAAGCTTGGGGGGATTAGTGACAACCAACTCCATCATATATGTGAAGAAATGGGGGGAATCGATGTTTGGGCCATAAACCGCTCCCAATATAACTTGCTGTGATTCCAACGAGCCATGTACTATGACATGCCTACCGTCGGGATCCCAACGTTCTTTTTCAAGAATAAAGGGAATCTTTTTACTTATTAGAATTACCACTCCTCCCCTATTAGTGAATTTACCTGCCCCATAAACTTGTCCAACCCACGCTCTGCGAAACAGGACAATATCTTCCCACCGGAGATGCGTTTCCTGAAGGAAGGCAATCACAGCGTTCAGACATTGCAAGTGTCTAATTATAATGTGTCTTTTACAACAGTCTTGGGCGCCCTTCACATTCCAGCTTATAAAGTTATATGGGCCACTCATAATAAGGTTTCGGTTGTGACACTACCCCGTTGCTGTTTTTAGATTCATTAGGACGAAAACACTTGGCCCCACCCATCCCCTAACCTTAACACCCTCTACCAAACACCTATTAGTCCCAAAAAACAAATCCATGCACACTAATACCAACTAATACTAACTCTATTTCCTCTACTATTCTATACCCCAGTTCTGATCAACCGCACCACTTTACTTCTCTCAGTACAGGATGTTAATGCAAGCCTGAATCCCTCATAGCATCCAACCCGCTCCCACTCCTCCTCCACTATTATTAACAAAGGAAAAGAGAAAGCCATGGCAGGACATGTAACTCTACGCCACTGTCAAGTACAAAAACATATACCAGTACCTGGAAGTAGCCTTTTGGTTCATTCACCCCCCTTACATGGTAAAAGAAAAGCAAAATTACACTTTATCACCAAATATCTGAAAAACAGTAGGAGAAATTGCATACCAGTACCCACCAGAGAATATCTGCAACACACCCTAGATAACCAATAAGGGAGAAAAACAGTTGCTGCCCCCCCCCCGCGTATAACACTGCTCTTGGTCCCTTAAAATGTCAGAAGGGAAATCCTAAAAAAAAAAAAGGAAAAAAAGACCATCATGCCCATATTAAAGTACATTTCCCCTCAATGTACAGTATACACGAGAAGGGCCCGTAGCACAATCTTGATATCTTGACAACTTAAACCAATGTCCAATATCCCAACACCCTTTTCCTCAGGACAGTCATTCGACATGGACCTTCTCTGGGTCGTAAAAGGGGCAAGACGTCACTCTACACATGATCACCTGTGCGAGTGCTCAATTCACTTTATAACTCTTGTAATGAAAGGTGCCATGCCATTTTAATAAAATAAAAGTGATCATCTCTTCTCAGTTCTACAGATGGGATCTCACTCTTTCCCAATCAGAAACCCATTCTTCGGTGTTTATTAGCTCGCAGTACCCAAATAGGAAAATATGATTTATTCACCCACTCGCTCAGAGATGGAAACTCGCCCCGGTACACTCCTCACTTGAACAAATCCGGGAACAGGGTCTTGAGCTATTTTGCCGCTTGCTCCTGAGATTCAAATGAGAGCCATTGCTCTCCGGATTTAACTTGAAGTGTCGCAGGGTACCTCATACGAAAGGGCTTCCCTGCAGCGATCAGCTTAGATACTGTCAGGTGCAATTCCTGCCATTTCAGTTGGACAAACTGCGGGAGATCCTGCGTGTTACGAATTTTTCGGCCCTCCCAGAGAACTTCCTACAGATTTTTAACTTTGTTAAGTATAAACTGCTTGTCAAGGAAGTTTAATAACTTGAAAATGATGGGGCGAGGGGGGGTGGCATCGGGAGGTGGAGGAGGACGGAGAGCTCGATGCGCAAGCTCGATAATGTATGTTGTACTGTTCGGGGATGGACCGGCTATCCTCTCACACAGCTTCTGTATGAAAAGAATTGGATTACTGCTCTCTTCTTTCTCAGGTACCCCAATTATCAGGAGGTTATTCCTCCTACTCCTCCCTTCTAGGTCTTCAAATCTGTCCTCGAGTTTCTTCATCCTACGACCCAGTTGAGTGGCCTCCTGCTCCATTTTACCCTGCTTTTTCTCCAGCGATATGATATTAGCCTCAGAGTCCCCCACACATATCGATAGTGATTACACCCAGGTTGTTATTTCTAATAAACCCAAATAGCTTTCTGTAATCATTTCAATAATACAATTATATACGTTTGCAAACTAAGGGATCCCAGTTTCACATAATGTTTTACATATATTTTTGATTCACAGAGTAGCAAGGGAAAGAAGAAGAAAGAAAGAATAGAAAGCATGAGTGAAGGAAAGGAGATAACGGGGAAATTGTGGGAACATCAGAGTGGCCAGTTCCTAGGCACCATAAGGAAAATGTGATTGTGCAATCAGACAAACAAGGAGAGACAAGTAGCAGAATAGGAGAGGACAAAATAAATCCTTGCTTTTAACTCTTTCTGCATCACAAATAGGACAGGGTCTTATGCAACTCTGTCACACTGTCAAAACAGTTAAAGGTGCCCAAACTTGATTCTTTCAGTGTTTCTGTATATATCTAATCATTAAATTATCAGATAATGAAAAATTGCTTCTCATATGTGCTTTACTTTCAGAGAAGGATACTCCAGCAATGTATTACAGGTTAACCCATGCCATTTTTATGGGAAAAAATAAAATTTCCAAAACCTAGGAGCTTGTTAAAAGAATAACTTTCAGGGCAGAAAGGGATTACTTTCTTACTATTTTTTTTGTCTCAGGGCAATCATAAAGGACAAACAGTTGAGTATAACATTCTGAGAACAAAAGGTCAGGAAGGTCAGATCAGGAAATTAATAAAACTCCATAGAAGACTCCAGAAAGGGGGGAATATTGACACACGGGGCAGAATTTTCAAAAGAAGGTGCAGGGCTTGTGACACGCCCTGTGCTAGGGGACTTTGGAACTGGCGGTGCATCTAACCCCTTTGCCACTACTGCACCCAAATATCCTGTCTAGGGCACAGCTGTGACAGTTTCCCTGATTTTCGGCAGCTTGCACCACATATCTGGTGCAAGCTCCATATCTGAGGCTCAGGGGAGTGGCACCGGTTAGATCACAAAATTGTGGTCTAACTGCGGGTGGCACAAGGGTTTGAAACTCCAATGTGCATCTGTTGAATGCTGCAAGCCTCATGCATCATATGTTTGGCACATCAGGGGACTTGCAGCATCCAAGAAGGTTCAAAAATCCTGCCCACAGTCTAAACACTTTGAGAAAAAGGTGAAAACTATCTAAGAAGCTGAGAACAAGAAAGACCTAACCTAGTCAATGAGGTTAACCTGAAGCTGCAAGGTATTGCTTCCTACTGCTCAGGAAGGGGATCTATAATTTTGATGCAAACAAAAATTGTTTGAGCAGATATGAAGTGCAAAAGACTTTGCTGAACGTTCTGTTTATGATTGATGTAAAGCAGCTGCCAGATCAGTTTTCCAAATCAGTTTACATTTTAAAGCCAGCTGACAGATGAATCATTTTTTGTTGTGTTTTTAATAAAACTGTGCTATTTGCATCTTGTACCCTTTCTGTGGACTGTCTGTACTTGTTTACTCACTCGTCTACCATATAGTGGAAAGAATATTTTAAATCATCATGTTGAAGAATCAAAGCTTATAGAAACAAATTTGTCAACAGAAAAGGACCGCTTGGCCCACCCAATCTGCACAGATGTTCCCCGCCTAACTTGACATAAACCATAGGCTGACAGTACAGCCCAGAGATTAGAGTAACCAGATGGGAGTGAGCTTGGTACATCCGGCAGATGTAGGTTTTATTCCCACAACCTCTTCTTGCATAATTATGAACCTGAGCAAGTAACTTAACTACCCAGTGCTCCTGGGTCACCCCTGTAAAAAGGCTTTGGGCCCAGTGGGCCTCCCTACCTGTTTTCTAATATACCTCCATGTCTTCTTCACGCTTGCTTGAAGCTCCCAAGTGTTTTTGCCACCACCACTTCTGCTGGCAGTCTGTTCCAGGCATCTACCACCCTTTCAGTGAAGAAATATTTCTTTGGGGGAGTGTCATTTAGGGGATTTAATCACGGCAGACGGACATTTATTCACGTCAGTCGACATTTTGACTAAATATCACCTCCCAAATACAGACATTTTTAAGGTGTTTCAACTTAGGCACCTTTTGTTAAAGATGCTGGGTCCAAATCCAGTAATTTCCTCAAAAGTGGACTTTCAAACAGACTTAGTCCCATTAGCGGGTTCGGCTCATGCAGTAGCTAAGCTGCATCATACTTTATTTAACTGGGTTTATTCCCAAAACTTTGCTCCGACTTCCTTCTGGGAGGTGTTATTCCCAGATAAATTGTTTAATTGGACATTAATATGGATGAGCTGCCACAAATATATTCTTCAAGATAGACTTAGATTGATGCAGTTCAAGCTATTACATAATATTTATTATTCTCCCCAGAAGTTGGCAAGGATAGGTGTGATTTCCTCCTCTGTTTGTACTAGATGTCATCAAGGTTGTGGGGATCTTTTGCATATTTTTTGGAAATGTCCCAAGGTAATATCACTTTGGGATACCATTAAAAGGAGGGTGGATCCCTTGCTGGGTTTGAGTGATTATTTTAATCCGGAGACATGTGTGCTGGAGGATGTTGCTCATATCCTAGTAAGGAATAGGAGATACCATATGTTTTTAATTTCGGCATCTCTCAAGAAGGTGGTTCTTCAGCATTGGAAGGATACAGAAGAGATTACCTATATAGAGTGGTTGCAGGAACTACTCGCTAATCTGAGAACAGAAAGAACCATAGTTATCCTTCAGAATAAATTACCAAGGTTTGACAAGATTTGGGGTCCTCTATGTACATTATATGCCATTCAAAAATTAGGTGTGTTCTTTCTGGTCTGAAGTTACTAGATAGAGGTGGTTATGCTCTGTGCTGGGGGGGGGAGGGTTAAGGGAACTGGTATAAAATAGGCAGGGAATGGATCCTATTGTTAAATGACAAATGTATGTAACAATATATACTAATCTGTATGGAATTACGTATGTCAAGTTGTGTTTTGTTTTTGACACTTGGATGTATTCTCTGCAAGGAAACTTCAATAAAACTTGAATGGCAAAAAAAATATATATATTTCCTCTTATTCTTCTTAACCCCTCCACCACCACCAGCTTCATTGGTTGTACCCTAGTTCTGGTACTCCTTTTCATTTGAAAGAGACTCCTTTTCTGCATGCTGTTCACCCCTGTGAGGTACTTGTATGTCTCTATCATGTCCCTGATTGCTCTCTTCTCCTCCAGGGTGTGCATGTTGTGAAACAGTAACACGGAACTGGCTGCACTCATTATTAATCTGGGTGCTTAGCAAGAACAATTTGGCAGCAGAGAAGCTAAGCACTCTAGCCATCATTAGAAGCAATTCTTTTTTATTTGCAAAATGCAAGGTGCAAACAAATGTTGCTGGCAAAAATGGTAATGGTAATACAATAGATACTGTAGCTACAAAAAAAACATAAATATTAACAAAACTGTTGATTTGCAGAGCACGACAACCATACCCAACTACCATGTGCATGTTGAGATCCACCTGTCTCTCCTTGTAGGGCTTCATGTGCAACTTCAACATTATTTTAGTTGCCTCCTTTGGACTGCCTCCACCCTGTCTATGTCCTTTCTGAGGTGCAGCATCCACAACAGTACACAGTACTCCATGTGAGATCTCACCTTCAAGTGATACAGTGGAAAACCACCTGCCACTTCCTGCTGAAAATACCCCTCCCTATGCACCCCAGCATCTCACTAGCCCTACCCATTGCTTTGTCACACTGCCTGCCACTTTAAGGCCATCAGAGATGATAACCCAAAGATCCCTTTACTGTCTAGTGACTGTCAGTACCTCCTCCATCCTATACTTAGTACAAGGGTTCCTATGGATTTCGCACTTTTTTCCTTTGTTTCTCTGCCTGCATCCCCAGTCAAGGTGGCATCCTCACAGCTCCATCACTGACTCATTTCATGGACCTACGGGTTAACCACCACTTGCACAGAGCTGTGAGGGATGTCAAGAGAGATGAGGCATTTTCCTCCATTATCTCCCCTGTGACATCTCCAAGTGATGCACACTTGTGTGTGTGTGTGTGTGTGTGTGTATTGATGCACATGCATGCTGAATCTGAATACATTCCTCTATGTCTGCTGGTCCAAAGGGTGCTGCCACCTAGCCCCCACTGGGTAGCAGGCAAGCTGTGGGACTCAGAGTCCACACTCCCTTAAAGAGGAGAGCCATCCTAGGATGCTCAACCCTCCCTCACCTGGCCAGCCACTGAGCAACCCTGGTCCGTTCCCATACCTGGGTCACCGATCTGGCCAGAAGTAAGGTGCCAGTGCTTCAGCCTTCCATGTCACTGGGCCAGGTTTTAATTTTGCACTTTTTGGCATTAAACCCCAACTGTCATCACTTAGACCACTCCATAAGTTTCCCAAATCCCTTCTCATTCTTCCCACCTATACCTGAGTGTCTGCCTTATTGTGGATTTTGGTATAATTTGCAAAAGGCATAGCTTCACTACCAGTTCCTCAGCAATTTCACTTATGAAGAAATTGAAGAGGATTGGCCCCAGTACCGAGTCCTGTGGCACCCCACTGGTCATTCCTCCATCATTCAAGTGAGTGTCATTTATTTAAAGTAAGCCAATTAGGCAACACACCTTATTTAAAAAGGAGCTAACTCAAGCAGTTATATTTTAGAATAGGGACCCAGCTGATGGGTGATCCACTGTGACATTTGGTGGCTGGGTAGATGACTCACCCTCGGGTTACTCAGTTTCTTTATCAGCCTCGTGTGTGGGAAAGTGTCAAAGACTTTGCTAAAGTGTAGATAGGCCACATCCACTGCTTTCCCTTTATCTATTTCCCTTGTCACCTAGTCAAAGAAATCCATCAGATTAGTGTGGCATGACCCCTTCCCCCCCATATGAGTCCATGTTCCCTGTGGTCTTGCAGCCCTTTGGATTTATGATACTCTACCAGTCTTTCTTTTAGCAAAGTTTTCATTAATTTCCCCACCACTTAAGAAAGAGTGACCAGTCTACAGTTGCTAACGTCCCTCCTGTTGCTGCTCTTATGTAGAGGGACCATGTCAGCTCTTCTCCAGTTCACTGAAACCATGGCTGTTTCCAGTGAGCTGTTGAAGAAGGCATTTAGTAGGGCAGCTAGAACCTCCCCGAGTTCCTTTAGAACTCGTGGGTGCATCTTATCTACTCCCATAGCTTTGTCCACCTTCAGAGTTGCAAGTCCCTTCTGGACTCTTCGTTTTGGCAATGGACTTGTGTCCACCTCCCCTCTCTCCCTGTTCTTACTATTCCCTGGCTGTCATCCCCCTTCCTTTCACTGTGAAGACTGATCAGAAATACTTTTCAGAATGGCAGCTTTTTCTTGATCCTCTTCTGTGCAGTCTCCCCCACTCTTTTAATCCTTACTATCCCACCCCTTGCTTTAATCTTCTCACTTAGGTACCTGAAGAATGTCTTATCCCTTGTAGTGATCTCTTTGACATTTTTTTTCCTCTGTCTGTGCCTTTGTTTCCCTAGTAGTAGGAAACACTATTTGGAAGTGGATATCTGGATCAGAGCCAAGAAGTGTGAATCTGCATAACCCTACAGCTGGGAGGGGCTGCCACCTTCTCCCAGAGCAACCAATCAACAAACCTTTTTTAAAGCTCTGCTGAAAAACTCAAGACAATGAACAAAGAAGCATCTGAGGGCTTGATCCTCATAGAGGTTCACCAGGAGTGGAATGTACTCCAGACTCTTCTATAGGCCTTATTTGTAGAGCTTGCTAGATTGAAAAGCTGTTGATAACTTTTGCTGAGTTTCTAGTACTCACAAATCGACTGCTCTCTGGAGCCATTCTGAGAGGAGAAACTTCAGAGGTACTAGATGAAGAAAAGGGCCCAGATGAAGCTTGGTCTGTGCAGAAGTGGGATTTGGTTGGCACAGTGCTAGTTTGGCCAGCTCTAAATACCACACTCTTTGGAGCCGTTGTGGTGCAATATGATCATGGCTACTGGTTCTTGCAACTTGTTTAGAACCTTCAGTATTATTGGCCATGAAAGGGATCTGTGTAGGAGGCTGTCCAGCCAGGACTGTGAGAGGCAGTCTTATTCACAACAATTGAGCTTCTCAGTATATGCTGAAGGACCTGGGGAGCTTTGTAGTGGAGCCGGAGGACACAGGATCCAGAGTCAAGCATCCCAATGCCCGCAAATCAAGTGGGAAAACTTTCTACTCCCCTGTATGGAGCATCTGTTGACTTAAACATTTGACTAGACAACTGAGGTACCTGCAAGGTGAATCTGGCATTAAGAGTAGGTTCATCGCCACCCAGAAGAGTACCTTATATGCTTCAGACATCCATGAATTCGTTTTTGTGCCTTCTTGCATCCAGATTTATACTGCAGTCACCGCATCATCCATCCTGACTAGGACATGCAGATTCTTTAATCTGCTCCTGAATGTGATCCACATCCTAAATGCTACACTTATCTTGAATATGGATTGAAAACTTCTTTTTTGATGGGGTTGACTCAGGACTTACAGTCTGTGTCTAGCATTGCTCCCCATCCTGACCGGCTGACATGCATTATTTTAAAATCGGGGACTCCGGCCGCATGTTCCCTGAAGATTTTGGACCGGTTGTGCAAACCATGCGACCTGTAGGCACGAGCAAAGAATGTGCAAACAAGTGTAAATGCACTACAGAATGTCACTTTATAACTCTGCAACCATACATCCAACCAGTATGAAACTTGGCAGATCCCATGATCCATGGTACTGTTCCATGCCTGCTAAATTTCAGGCAAATCCATTATACAGTGGTAAAGTTACAGTGGCAGCCATAGACACTGCCAGCTATATCCAGATATTTCATGAAATTTCCAAAAAGTTTCTCTCTGCTGCCCCAATTGTGGTAATGCAGAAAGCAAGAGATTTCTCCAGAAATATCACAGAAATTTCAGGAAATAGCTGGCTGTGTCTGTGGCTACCACTGTATTAAGGTACAACATTTCACACTTTAACCTTAAATGGGGTACTCAACCCTAACTATGGTGGCACTACTGTGCCACCATAGTATACATATTTATTTATATATATATATATGTATATACATATATACATATACATATACATATATATATTTATATACTATATATATATAGATATATATACAGTATATATATATATATTCTTAGCAAAAAAACTGTTACTGCATCAGTTAACTTAAACACACAGACAGCAGATGCGCAACCCTATGCAATCAGAGAGACAACATGGATGGGGCAGCATTTATAATGGATGAGGTAATGAGGAGCATGAGGAGGAAAGAGGAACAGCAACATGGCCGATGAAGGGCCCGGCGCAGATGGAACTGTGCCCGCATCACATTTCAGAACTTCAGTGATGCTGAGATTGTGGGTCGGTAGCGCCTGAACTGGGCCATTCTGAGACAGCTCTGTGAGCTGTGCAGTGAGGAGATGCAGGCACCCACCAGACGGAGCCATGCCATGTCAGTGGAGACCAAGATGACAGCTGTGATGTGCCTGCTCACCACAGGCACCTTCCAGAGACCAATGGGTGACACCATGGGCATCACCCAGTCAGCCACGTCCTGTCTTTTCATACAGTACCTCAACACCCTGCTGCCACATGCTTCGGAGTTCATACGGTTGCCAAGCACACAGGCAGAGCATACAGCAACTATGCAGGACTTCCACAGGGTGGCACATATGCCAGGCATGATTGGGGCCATTGACTGCACCCACATGGCCATATGCACACAACCTAACCCCAAAGGGCTGACGTACATCAAAAGGAAGGGCTACACATCCATCAACTACCAGGTGGTGTGCAATGCAACAGGGCACATAATCAATGTCTGCGCCACACACCCCAGGAGTGCACACGATGCATTCATCTGGCACAGTTCCATACTACAGTTTTTCTATTTTGAAGATAGAGGGGGGACGGCTCAGAGGTAATGTGAGGAAGTATTTTTTCACAGAGAGGGTTGTGGATGCATGGAACAGCCTCCCTGAGGAGGTCGTGGAGTCAAGAACAATGGGGGAATTCAAGAATGCATGGGACAGACATAAGGCAGCCCTAGTGGGGGGTAGGAGGAAGTAAACTGTTGGTTAATTAGGATCTGCAGATTATCTGTTAGGTAGGAAAATGGGCAGACTAGGTCAGCCAAGCGGTCCTTATCTGCCGTCAAATTCTATGTTTCTATGTTTCTGTGCCAAAGGTTCAAATATGGGGACATCCCCATGGGGCACTTGTTGGGTGAGTAGGGCACAGGGCAGGGGGTGGGTGCAGCACAACTGTGGGAGGAAGGCTGGCAAACAGGGTGGGAGGGGTAGAGGGAGCATAGGGCAGCAGGGGAAAGGGGGTGGCAACAACACAGCATAGTGCTAACCATGTCCTCCCCTACACAGGTGACAGCACATACCCGCTCAGGCCCTGGCTGCTCACCCCCTACCAGCGACAGTCATCCTCTGCGGAAGAGGGATACAATGAGGCACACACCTCCATGTGCAGTATCATTGAACATGTCTTTGGCATGCTGAAGATGCATTTCCATTGCCTAGACAGGTTAGGTGGTACTCTACAATACAGCCCATCGAAAGCCTGTGGCCTATCTATGACCTGCTGCATATTGCACAACATGGCCATTGACCATGGGATAGCCATCCAGGTGGATGAGGGTAACAGCAGTGGGGACGATGGTGAGAATGGGTCAGGGGGCAGTGGGCAGCCATCCATGGGGAGGCAGGACCCCAGGCTGGCAGCAGATGCCAGGAGGCACCAGGCCACGATAACACAGGAGCATTTCGGAGAACGCAGCTAAGTGCACTGACACGCATGCATGGGTCACACAGAATACCACACCACACACAGGTATAGACATGCACAGTGGGATGCATGCCAGGAATGAGGCACACAGCAGGTAAGGTGGAGGTAGTGCCACACAGACACACACACACACACACACACACACACAGGCATGGACACACACACTTGGGCTGAAGAACATGGTATGGATCAGATGCATGACACCAGTGCACAGGCACAACTGGCACAGAACTTCCCTCATCACACCCATGCCACAAGCCCCAGCAGCCCAGCCAGCACATACAGGGGGCATGCACCACAACACACATGTATGCCACCACATGCATGGTGCAACACCACTCAAGTGTGCACTAGGCAGCAGCAATGGACAGCAGGTAAGGACAGCACATACAACAGGGACATTGCATGGTCCCTCGGTCACCACAGCCATGTGGGCAGCTGCCCCGAGGCCAGTTGGCATCCACAGGATGTGCATCTGCCAACAGGGGGTGTCCGACACACCTGCAGGGGTGGATGCCTGAGAATGCGACCGTGTTCTTGCTGGGGTGTCTAGGCAGACAAACAGGCTCACTCCAGGGGTGTCCATAATGCCGACATTGGAGCCCAGTGTCTGCTGTGCAGGGGTTGCCAGATGCCGGAACCGGGGAGTGGACATAGCACTGTAAGGTGTCCTCTGCACATGGCCATGCCCAGTGGCTGCCAGTGATGAAAGCCCATCCGCAATGGTACTGGTCAAGCGGTAAAGTGATGTGATTGTGGCCTCCCACAGCTGGATGAGCTCATCAGTAAGGTGCACATGGCCCCTGTCCTGATGCTCAGCCAGCTGACGCACCTCTGCCTGCAGGGCATGCATCTCCATGGCAAGCAGTGCCTGGTTCTCCATGGATGCCTTTAGCAACTGGGTGTGCTCTGCCAGCTGATCATCATCCTGCACCTCATGGGCTGGGCGCTGGCCTGCTGGGGGTGACATGGCACGCTGTTCAGCACCCCGCTCAGTTGGATGCTGTACAAGGGAACTGCACAGGGGGTACTGTCACAACAGGCACACCAGTGGTGGACCCCATGGTGCACTGCCCAGTGGTGCCTGCATCCTGTTGCCACTGCCCGACCATCTGCTGGGCAGTGCCCAGCACTGCCACATCTGACACAGCACCACCACCCTCACCAGGCACAGCAGTGGTACCACACACCACTGTGCCAGCAGGGATGGGTGGCAGCTGTGCAGCTGCAGGTGTAGCACTGGGCCCTGATGAAGCTTGTGACAGTCCCTGGGGTGTGTCAGGCACCACATGCCTGGCATTGTCCAGGATCAGAGTTAAGTTATCATCAGAGACAGACGCAGCCCCCAGCTGGGTGTCAGCACAGAGCACTGGCAGACCAGCATCCAGCAGAACTGCCAGCACATCATCCGACTCCAGGCCAAGGACATACACCAGCCCCACACCGCTGTGCCACAGTCAGTCCCTGCCACTGATGCCCATGGATGTAGATGGTTCATCATCTGGGAACATGTCTGTGACCACCTCTGCTTGGGCCTCTCCATGGAGATGTGATGGTGCTGCAAAGCAGGAACACAGTGTTAGTGGTGCTGTAGACCCCATGCACATTCCCCCCCCAGTGTGCATGGCACCATTGCTGCCATCTGATGGGGCACCATGCATGGTGCTAGGCATCACCCACATGTGGTATACATCATGGCAGCAGGCACACCTGCGTATGTTAACCTGCACCCGCCAACCATGCTAGTAGTGTGCATACTCACCATGCTGTGAGGGGCTGCCACCCATCTGAAACCCACCACCGGGCACATCCTCAGTTGCTACGTGACTGATGGTGGATGCCACCAGTTCCTCAGTGGACGACAGGGTGGGTGCGGTGGAAGGGCCCCCACCGGTCCTGCTGCAGGATGCCCTGATGGCTGCCACCTTCTCCTTTATCCTGCACTTGTCCATCCCAAACTTTTTCTTGCACTCCTGTGCACTGTGCTGATGCCTGCTGTGGGTGTTAACATACATCACCATGGCCTCCCACCCTGCCGATCTGTCCTGTGGGGTGCCTGTGGCACCACTCAGCAGGGACTCCCTGTCCAAGTATGTCTAGAACAGGGCCTGCTGTTCATCTTTTGTAAAGTTGGGCCTGCGCTTGCGGGCAGGCCCACGTTCCTCCTCACCATCATTCTCAGACATTCTGCTTCCTGTGGACAGTGTCAGCACAGGGGGTCAGTGTCAGCATGGCCCAGTGTAGTGCACCATTGCAGTGTTGTTGTAGGCCTCACAATCCCAGCATTAGCATCCACTTGCCTAGCAGGCTGCAATACCGATCCGTGCCCTGTGCTTTACCGTGTCTCTTATAAGGCACATCACATGCAAATGAGCCACAGCACACTAGTAATGATATGCTAATGCACCCTACTAGGCCAGGCATTGGCTGATGAGGTGATTTGCATATGTTGGCTGAATATCACAATCTTGCGCCATGCTCATTCGACTTGCGCCAGAGCATCCCTGTGGCACAAGTATGGTGCATGTCCATTGTGCATGCCTGCAGTGCGCATGTGCGCACACTGTAGCACAGGCCTACTATGTAACTGTTGTGCTTGCATGATAGGGAGCCAGTGCACATACGGTGCTGGTCGCCCATCGTGCATGGATGTGCAACATGGTGCAGATGCCTATTGTGCAGCTGCACGTCATGCACGATGTCACATTCCATGCATGCCAGGTACATGTGCAACACTGCACTGGGTCACACCCTGTGCCCTTAGGGTCATGGGCATGACCCCTGTCACCCGCCAGTCCAAGGCACTGTGTGCATGCGAGGTGCTGTGCAGTACACCTCCACAGTCGCACATCCCCATGCTGCAATGTCGCATGCCACTCTTCTTTATTGTGCATCATCCACGTGCATCTCCACGTGCATGCTGAGTCAGCCATTACGCCTCTGACTGTTGAACCGACCTGAGACATGCCGCGCAATGCAGTGCGATGGAGGGCACTCAGGTGGATTGAGGTTGAGATGGTAAACCTCATGGCCGTGGTCCAGCCACTTGTTGGCCAGCTTTTTGTGCAGGTCCCCCTGAAGCAGCCCTGGGGAGAGGTGTGACAGTTCGTGGCCACAGATCTGGAACACTGCACAGGGGTGCCATGCAGTGCAGAGCAGTGTAGGCACTGTTATGGTGACCTGCGATGAAGGGACCCTGAGCGACTGAGATGTCTTCAGGCACGCAAGCAGCATGGGGCAGTTCCACAGCCAGGTTTGTATGCACATGTTCCATGCATGCACAGGGCACTACTGTAGTGAGTGTGTGGCTGCGTGGCAGATGCCGCTGCTGGGGGACATCATGATCCTGGTGATCACTGCATGTCCTGCATGGCTGCTGCATGTGTCACAGTTGTGCAGGCACCAGGGCCCTGTGGCAGGTGGGGTCCCACCCTGCACCATGCAGGCTGTGTGGTGGTGGAGGGGCTGTCTGTGCATGCCTGTTTACTCATGTCCATCTCTCTTGTTTCCTTCCACAGGGCCAGAGAACCACTGGTGGGTCAGGGTGGCTGTGGCTGGGGTGCAAGGGGCAGGTAGTGGTTTGGTAGCTGGACCAGCAGGACAGTGTCAGAGAGGTAGGCATGTTCACATTGCTGTACTGTGTCTATGTGGGTCTCAGGTGGTCACAGGGTCCAGATATGATTGCCACAGTCGTGAGTCTGCACGGCCATGGTGGGCACATTGTCCGTTGGGTATGCTGGTGTAGCACAGCCTGTGCTGGCCCTGTGCCACCCTGGGGGGTGCTCACGGCATCCACCGTGTGTGCAGCAACAGGTGCCTGCACTCTGTGCCATGTGCTCCTGCACATGCACACATGTGCCCACTGTGTGGCCCTGTCTTCCTATCTCCACTGCTGTAGTGTGCTGTATGGATGGCTGGTGCAGCCCTCCATGCATTTGTCCTTTATGGTCCAGCCAGTGGTGTGTGCCTCTGCTGTCCATTGCACACTGTGGGTGGGCTGGGGAGCATTTGGGCATGTCACTTAATGCATGTCCTGTCCCTTCTCCTAAGTGTTCCCAGGATGGCAGCCTGGAGGAGGTCTGGCCCTGTGTTGTGGGCATTGAGGTGCCTGCTGGTGCAGCAGCAGTGAATGACATGCCTGATGCTGTGGCAGATACGGGAGGTCATGGCTCTGCGAAGGGTGTTGCTCCAGATGCTGGTAGTCTGTGGCCAGCAGTAGCCCATCTATATTGTATATAGCCCCCCCCCTTTGTCCTGGCCTTACCCTGCCCAACCCAACATCCCATTGTATTGCCCCTGGATCCTATCCCCTGCCTCCCATGCCCTCCCCCATGCCTTTATCCCACACTTGTACATAGTTCATGTTTTGTTATGACAGTAAAGCCTTTACATTGCTACATCAGTGTGTCTGTGTTTTCTTTGCAGCTGGCATGTGGAGCCATGCTGCAGGTGTCTGTTCTGTTGTACTTTGCCATGTCTCTGGTGTCCCACCACTGACCCCTAGGGCCACTGCACATGTGTCCACAGGGCATTTGCCCCATCCCTGTCCTGTGCGTGGCCCTGTATCGGGTGTCTTATGGTGGCCTGTGACTGCCCCCCACACCTTGTGCACTTGTCTGCCTGCCCTTTCTTTTACCTGTAGTGCTGCCCATGTCCACTGTGGGCAGCAGTGCTGTGCCCTTCCTCACTCTGGGTGGCAGACTGTGTGGCCCTGGGTGGCCAGTGCCTCCCTCGCCCCTGGACTACGGGTCTCTATGTTCACTTGTTCTCCTGGCACAATGGCCATGGCACCCTGAGGCCCAGCCTGGTGGCTGTATCTTGCATGGCTCTGCCGTTGGCATGGCTGTGGTGATGGTGTGTTGGCCTGGTGCTTGTTCCATTGTTGTTGGGCTGGGGTTCTATGTGCACCATCTCCTGGTGCCTTGTGTTGCATCCAGGATGGTGTATCTGTGTACCCAGCTGTGCCATGTTGGTGGGGTCCTGTGCCCTTCTGTCCCTGTGCTTCCTTGCCTGTGCATCCCTGCAGCCTGTCATCCTTGCTCAGCCCATTGGGTTTTGTGTTCGGGCCTGCTCCTGTGCATTCCCGGTTGCTCCGGCGCATCTGGGATTGGGCCGCGGTGCATCTTTGCTATATTCAGCCTGGTTGCACCAGAGCATTTAGGTGTCGCATCTTCTGAATATGGCTCACTTTTCCCCGTGGCACATCTGACTTGTGTTGTGCTGGACTTGCACTCACCTTTGGCGCACATCTAAATATCTAGCCCAGAATGTCTGCCTTTCCTTCTCTTTATTTTTATACCACACAAGTAATGGATGTCTTCAGCAGTGTGGTCAGTTATTAAGTGTTTGGATATTGACATGTCATGCACCTTCATCTTCAGCATTGATTCTCTTCATGTCCAACACTGTGTCATATTCTCATGTTTGCAAAACAGAATAACTCTTAAATTGAAAAGTCACCTTTTTTTTTGTTAAACCAACTGTAAATGTACTGTTCATTGAATTCCATTAGTTTCCCATGACATTTCTTGACCTACTATTTGCAGTACAAGTAATAAACATGTTCTTATAATTTATAAAGAAATACATGCAGCACAGTAGAGAAGCTTTAGAAAATTATTAGAGAAAAAATTCAAATTGAATTAGTGCCAAATTGTTGTGGTATTCCTGGAGAGGGCGAAGAGTCAAGTACTAAAAGAAGGTCTGTAACAATAACTTCAAGGAGAACAGTAAATCATCTAATACATGTAAAACATGGATGACTGCTTACTATACATGTTATAAGAAAAACATAACTATTTACAAACATTTACAAGAGCATACTTGTAAATTCCTCACATGACTACTTAATAACGGCAATTCTGTGAAAAAGAAGTAACAGTGCATAGCCAGCATACTAGGTAAAGCAGTTACATGTTAATCAATTTTTCTTTGTAAGATATTTCTTTAGAACCTGTAACATTTTTGTATAACAAATGAACTTCAATTAAGTAGACAGTAATACGCCACTGTCACCTTTTTGTTTGTCTAGATAAATGTGTGCAGTTGAATAAAAGAACTATATACAGTCATGCACACATACACAAACTGTATTAAATGCAATCATAAGCACTTTAACATATAGTAATGCAGCATATTTACACATCAACAGGTTTTCAGTATAAATGACATATTTACAACTGAGTCGTACTTTGATAGGAGATGGCAAGCCATACATGTATAGTAAAGTTTCAACAAAGTTATGTCTCACAGTTTTACATGATGAAGTGATGTACAGATGTGTAGGGTGCTGTCTGTATTTGGGGTAGAAACAAAGATCCACATGTGACAGAACAAGTTATAATTACTGATGATGTACCTGGTCCAGTGCCCTGGTAAGAGCCAACTAAAACTAAAACTATATCTTTGTCATTATTACAACTATCCAACCATTACATGTAGAAACAAAACTTTACAAAAATAATTTGTGAGTCAGTCAGTGATGAAATGGAAATGAAAACAATGTCACAGATTTTTGTGTGATGTGTACCTGTTTGTACCCTAGTTAATTGAAAGGCATATTGTTGGAAACTATTTTTCTGCCACTGCCACTAACTACTTATTTTTGAAGGACTATCACATACAGTATGCATCCTTCAGGTTCTTTGGAAGTCTTTTCTTAAAGGTGCATGTAGCATCATTGCACTCTGTCCAGCCACCTCTGTATCTGAGCCAAGTTACATAATGACCAGAATGCACAGACACTCCATGGTGGAAAATTACTGCATGAGTGTCAAAATGTGTATGTCCATACATGACTCTACCTGCAATAAAGTGAGTTATTGGTGTCAAAACATTGACTCCCTGAATCAAATCTTTGTAGTATAAGCATAACATAGTTTGCAGAGCAGCTCCCTCTCAGTGATCAGGTACTGTTCCTGCCACACCTTCTGCACTCCCAGCCAAATTAGCATTGCTAAACAACTGTCTGACTTTCACAAATAATTTATGTGGGATATGGAGAGAAATCCACAGCATGTCATCAGTCACTTCTTTGTTTACATTTCTACAGGACAGACAACATATCTGCACACATATTTGACTGTAAAGTACCACCTTACTAGAAGTTTTTTTATCCTGGAATGAGTTGATGATCACCATCATAAACTCTGTTACATCTTGCTTAGCATTGTCAGCAAATGTCCTATGCTGGTCATAAGCTGCTGCCAGAGCTTGATGTAGTGATGTCAATAACTGCAACATATTAATTTGCTGTTGGCTGACCTTACAACATGCTTCAGTGAATCTGACAAAACAGTCAATCTGGAAGAAGTTATTGTGGCAACAAATTCAGGCATATGCAGGAACACCTGGATCGCAGAACTGGCATAGCAATTAACTCCAGCACTATTGTCATATGATTCTGTTGCAGATAGACTAAGTGTTCTTTTCACTGGAGGTAATCTCATATATCAGGCACAGCTGATTGGTTATCACCTCTTAAAGTGGAAGAATCATGTACAGTACACATTCCTTTTCAATTTCTGTGACATCTCAGAAGACACATCATGCATGACTACACCACTTGCCTGCGGAATCAAAGACATGGTGGGTTGATACAAAGTGTGCAACCAATTGTGCTCTATGATGCACTTTTCTCAGCATGAATTTTATTATGTGCAGTGTTGATAATGTACAATTCTGCCAGAGTTCTGATATGTGACAAAGAAACATAGCTTGTACCATCTTTGAATATATGATTTCCTATGTTGATCATCATACCATTTTTGAACATACCATTGCCTATGTTGATCATTGCAGCATCTAAACTCAAACCCTGTGACTTGTGAATTGACACTGCATATGTAATGCACAGTGAAAACCGTTTTTGTGTAAGATAAATGTCTTTCACAAGGTGGAATTGTACTCAGCATCTGTTGATGCTTTGTGGGTAATCAAGGTTATTAACTTTTACCACAACCATTTCAACAAATGTTCTCTGAACATTGCATTGAAAGTCAACTATGTGCCCCATTGCACTATTAACCACCCCTGTTGCTCATCAAGATTCCCACGTAGCATCATGCATGCCTTTTTACAGACTGTTAGAACTGCCTCTTTCTCAACACATCTACATTACACTTTTTTAGATAGTCAGTCATCTTTGGGATCCATTTGGGCTTAGACAAACACCATCAAGTGCATCAAGTGATGACAGTGTGACAATCAGTTGTTGTCACCCCAGCATAATCTGATTGAACTATGCGCACTGTTTAAGCCTCAGTATTGAACACACAATTTGTGTTCTATCAAGGTACAATTTGGTCAGACACATGACATGCTTCAGACATGGACCTCTTATCTTTGCCTATTATGCATGTGTTCAGTACAGAGGCATTGGAAGGTGACAAGTTTCCAGTCCAAGCCTCGTGAAGTAAAGCCCTGCATTGTCAATCAGAACTCTGCTGTATACTCTGAAATAGTTCAAAATAGGTGAATATCTACCATAGTTCCACCAGTGCGCCCCATAGTTTTGCTAGCTTCCTCTACAGTAAATCTAGAAAGGATATGCTTCCCATTCACATGTGCCAGTTGAAGAAGGTCACCAAAAACAACAATATTTTTGCCTCCAAATGCAACATCATCACCTGTATCAATAATCTCCTGTAGACGTAAGTGAATGAAGGCAAGCATAACATTGGACACTATACTGATCTCATCAATAATCAAGAGCTCCATTTTGTCAAAAATATTGTGTAACTCACTTGCTACTTCAAAGGACAACTTGCAGTACTCACCAATTTTCTCATGATCAACAGGCAGCATAAACATATGGTGTGGAAAAACTTCATCTACATTATATGTGGCAAGTCCAGGCAGCGCTGTGACAATGATAGACATTGCTACTCCAGTATGTTACCTTACATTTGTACTGATTACTTATATAAGGAAACTTTTGCATGTCCCAGGTGACCCTCTGACAAAAATACAGAGTGGTTTGTGTTTCCCACAACAGCACTCTTTGCTACAGTGCTGAATGCCATGCTTAATAGCATATATCACAACAGTATATACAGTACAATTTGCTGCTGCTGATTTAACTGCTGTTCAATGACAGAGATGTCAACATCAGAGTAGCATGCATGTTCCATGGATGTTTCAACCACTGACATCAGTACAGCAGGATCATTCATATGAAGATGTGCTTCCAGTGCACCTTCTCCCTCTGGATCACAGTTGTCCAGAAAATTGACTGGAGTGTCTTCTTCCAGTTGTCCTCTAGCTTTTTCTAGTTGTTCTTTCTCTAAATCTAATCTTTTTATGTATGCTACTGAATATTCAGTTTAAAGCTTTCACAGCTCAGACTGAATTGATCCTCATACTGTATGTGTCAGATTCACCTTTCAGTGAGCTTTCTTGCCTCCATGGCTTGAAAAGGAAAAGAAGAGCAAAAGAATAAAGTTCCCTTTTCTCTGCAGATTTTAGACTCAGTTTGCAATGACCAATCAACCAAGGTTTGTATCTTTTGACCAGACTTCCTTGCATGCATGTAACTAGGTAGATATCCTTTGCTGGGTTAGACTCAACTCCAGGTTTATAGTCATATCATTGGGCGACTTCAAAGAGACACATTTTCTCCATGGTATTATGTCACTGTGCATAGTATGTGTCAATCAAACAGTTTTTCATAATGTTTGCTGAACATGGCTCATTTGCAGCAAGATCTTCAGTCTGATTGTGAGACTTTAAGACACACCATCTGTTTTCTTAGTAGTTGACATTCAAGTACCATATAGCTTTGGATTTGCCATAGAAACATGTTCCAATCAAAGAGTCATTTGCTTGTAGGCTCCACAATCATGGTGTGACAGAGTTTACAACCCTACAGACCACAGCTGTGAACTGATCTGCCACTGTTGGAAAGATCCTCCCATAGCTCCTGCAAGCATGTTTGCTCCTTTTTGGTAATGTTTAATGTCATATGCAGTACCATAACAGGGCCATGGAATTGTCATCAACAAATTAAACATCGATGTTCACCTGCCACATCAACAACAGAAACAGACTGTAGTCATTTATGAAAGCTTCATTTTCTTCTCTAGGCAATTTATACACTGCCTTTGTAGAGTTTGCCTTCAGATGAAATTGCATGGCAGAGAACAACTCATTCATCTGACCATTTTCACAGACACAACTCAGAAATCCAAACCGACACCTCATGTATCAATTTCCATGAGTTTTCACCTTTTGACAATAGTACTAACAACACATGTGTCGCTGAAACATTACAACCAGCTTCCATAAGGTTGGACTACTGTACTTGTCAGAAGGTGAACAAGTAATGTACTGCATAATAAACTTGAGGATTTCACTGTCCTTACTGTCACCAATGTGGGGTGCATCTTTTACCCACAGTAGCATGTGGATATGCGGAGCACCATGTCCATGGCATTCCACTCTCCAGAAGTAACATTCCACAATACCAAGAGGTGGATTAATCTTTGACAGAATAAACCTCAGCAGTGCATTAAATCAATGATGAAAGTGTTGTGACACAGGCACTGCATCTAGAGAGCACATCTCACTGAGAGTCATTGTTGTTATGCCATCAACATCTGCATTTGCCCACTTTAGTATTTCTGCCAGTTCCTCCCAGCTGTATTCAGCACAGCTTAGAATAACCAACCAAATGGCTGCACCATACACTCATAGCATACACATTACTTCTGAGTGCCTTCAGTATCAGTATTTTTTGGTTCCCTGCATACTAGATAGGATGAAGTTCAGGTTTATATCCAGTGTCCTGTCCTTTTTTTATGTCCTTTTTTCAGCTTTTGCAACAGTTCTTCTGCTGTAAGACCATGTAATGATGTGGTCATCCACAGAGTATGTGATGCAGATGATATACTTAATTCACTGTTCCATAGGAGGTGAAACAAATATTTAATGTTTTGTGTGAACCTTTCCATCAAAATTCAGCACTCCAGATGCTCAGTACTGAGCTCCAGGAACACATACCTCATGCTCACCCGAGCGATCACCAGTACCATGTGGGAAAAGATCAAGAAAGCACTGTGCTTCCAGTGTACTCTTGCAGATACTGACAGGACTGTCTTCAACCCATTTCATCTGATACAAGTCAGTGTTGTCAGTGACTGGTACCATTCCATGGAGAGGATGAATTGTGTACTGCTCATACACATTTGTGTTTGTAGTCATCAAAACCTTCTTAATCTTTACTTAGTTTTTGTTTACTGGGTAGGTGCACTAGACAATAACCTTGCCTATTTTCAGGCATGACCCAGGAGGGTTACAGACATGGTGACAATACAATTCAGAGCATATGAGGTTGATATTGAAATACACAACCTCAAAATACATTATGAGACAGAGTATTTAACTATAGTACAGCAGTGCTATAGCAATACATTGCAGGACATAGCATTTAACTGTGGTACAGCAGTACAGAGAGTTGTATGGGACAAAACAGGATCTTTGCGTCTAGTGTTCCAAACTCACTCAGTCCATCACTCAGGTGGTTGGCATTTAAATCCTTGTAGAATGGATTTTGAGATTTTTAGGTCATGTAGAGCCTTCTTAACTGTCTCCACATTGAAAACATGATGCCAAATTGTTTGCTGCCTTTGTTGGAACACCATTCACCAAAATTAAAATGCTGTTATCCTGAGATATGGCCTAAACACTTTCCTGCAGTTGAAGTGGCAGGTACATGATAGATCACTTTGGTGACTTTATGAGTTTTTTCTTTGGCATGTTTCTCAGTTTTGTGTTCAGTCTTAGAATCGTTTGGAATACCTTCATTGTTTGGATCAGAATCTGCTCAAACAAGTTCAAGCAAGTAATCTCTGTGAGTGTCATATCTGCTTCCATGTTGCTTGAAATAGATCCTGGAGGCAGAACATCTGCTTTTATCTTTCTGAAACAGTACAAGTAGATGTATACTGTTTCATCTAATGCAAACTCACTCATAAGTAGCATGTATGCAGCTAAACATCCCCGCATGTCATTCCACTTCAGCAATTTTGGACAGATCTACAGTACTTTAACTGTTTGAGAACAATAAACTAGGTTATTGCATGTCACACATTCAAATTCAGCTTTTTCTCTCTTTTCCAACTCAGAGGTGGCTATCTTGTTGCCAAATTTGTCAATTAACTGTGTTTCTGTTACTGTAACATAGCTCATATCTCATCAAGTTGATGAGTACATTTGATTGTGACAATTTTGTCATCACAACAAGAGTGGCAGTGATAGGTGTGATCTTGGTTTTAGATCGGCCCTCACTCCTATTGCCCTTTGCCCCCACTCCATTTCTAACCCCTACAGGGCATGCCCACCCTGGATGAGGCTATATTTAGTTCTAGGGGTTGCAGGTGGTGAAGCCCCCCACATGGGGGGTGTGGGGGCTGAAGCCTCCCACAAATGCCGATTGTTTCCCAGGAGTGTGCTTAGGTGCTGTACCTCACAGGAGACAAAATGCCTGGCACTGCAGTGCTTGGTAACATGTTTGCCAGTGCCATAATCTACATCAGCAAAATGTTTGTCACTGCGGCATGGGTGAACCAGCACATCCAGACGTTTGCTCTGAATCCCACCTTGAGAATTCATCAGAAGGTGCATTTTTTTAACTTGATGAGTAAACGTTCTGGCACTGTCCACATCACCTTCTGTCAATAAAAGATCTAGGTGTGCAAATTTAGCAACAACACTCCTGACTTGGTACATTTTAGACACAGATCTGAGCATTCCTGTATTATACACAGTGATCATGAGAATGTGGTGGAATACACTGTCATAAGTTCCTGTGTGCAAACATGCCACCAAGTGCCCCATCAAACCACTGTGATCTAACTGGGCATTCGTCTATGTTTTGTATTAGTTTGCATTCTTGGTTAGTCTTTGTGATGATGAAAAGATTGAAGGAGTCCTTTACCACATCAAAAGACTTTAGTCTAATGTTACACGTGTCATCACGTGTCCCTGTGAGACACTGTGTCTTGCTTTTTTTCTGCCGATGAGTCATTGTCTTCCTCCATCTCATACAAATCCTGTTGTTCAACAAAAGGCAAAGCACTATGGGCCCTATATTCAGAGCTGGCCAGCTGTGCTCACACACAGATTCATTGTGGGAAAAAATAGGGCTGTCTGGCTCCTGCGCCATATTCAGATAGCATGATCCAAACTGACCATGCTATCCATCTGAATATTGGGTCATGGTAGCATGGGCTTAGCAGGCAGTTGCCATGCTGTGTGCTGTGCTACCAGAGTGCTGAGCCAAAGACCACCCCTAGGGGTGCAGCATGGCACACAGTTATTAGTGCCGTGACCCCATGGGCAATTTTTAGCCCAAACATGCAGATGAGCCCATTGGGCATGCACAACACTAATGGGCCTTTTGCATGCTCATTACAGGCTCATCTGCATGTTGCACATTGGCTGAATGCACTGGGCCAGGTCCCACCTCCCTAGGCCCGATCCCCTCTCCAGTTTAATGTAAGAATTCCCTGGTGGTCTAGAAGTCTCTTCTAGCCCTGATCCCCTCTCCAAGTTAGTGTAAGAAATCCCTGGTGGTCTAGCAGTCCCCACCTAGCACTGATCCCCTCTCCAGGTTAATGTAAGAAATCCCTGGTGGTCTAGCGGTCCCCACCTAGCTCCGATCCCCTCTCCAGTTTCATGTAAGAAATCCCAGGTGGTCTAGCAGTCCCTCCCTAGCCCTGATCCCCTCCTGTAATAGCTGATAATATTCCCTGGTGGTCTAGTGGGCCCCCTCTCTACCAACCTGCCAGTATCTTGTCCCTGGTGGTCAAGTAGACCCCCCACCCTGGCAGGTACTGTCCCACCTTACTGCTCACCCATCCCAACCCTGAGAGCCTGTGACTGGCACAGCCCTCAGCTCACCACCATGGCTGGCCACAGACTGAGCTGTCATGGTGCATGTATACTGTGTTTCACAATATATAGAGGGTCACAGTGGCCAATCAGACACTGTAACAACCTTTCAAGTTAAATGTTAACCAAACATTTATGAATGTTTTCCCTCCAAAAAAATCTGTTTCCTGTTACTTAACCAATCACAGCCAACCACAGGTAAACTTCTACAAATCATAAATTAACAGAGTACATACCCTTTACTGTTAAACTTGTAAACTGATTGGTAAACAATTTAGCTATTTTTCCATTGAAATGGGAAGAAAGAGCTAAACATTTATTTTTTTGCTTGTTTAGATGGCTTGACAACCCCAAACTGTTAAACTGAAAGTAAAGATCAGTTGGCAGAGACTGTTGTGAGAGACACACACATTTAGGATTGCTGTTATTTGTAGTGTCTTTAAAGACATTCAGTATGGCAGAAAGTTTCACTACCACAGTTTGGATTGTTGACAGTTCACGTGTGTAAAAGGGTGCACAGTTTGTGAGGAGAATTCATTTTGGGAATGATTTTAAACTGGAAAACTGTGATGTTCATTTATTTGGTATGGGTGGCATGGGAAGTAAGCAACTCATGCCAACCACACCTGGTCTTCTGAACAGTCACCCTGAGCCAGACATAGTACTCATCCATGCTGGAGCTAATGACTTGGGCTACAAAAGGAGTATAGCTTTAATGGAATCCGCTAACTCAGATTTGTCTAAGCCACATGTAATGTTGCCTAACTTGGTATGTTTAGACAAAGTAGGTGAAATGCCCATTAAATTGTCTCCCACACATAGTGGGTTTATCTTTTGGATCTATTACTCAATAGGTGTTTGTCTAATCCCTTCTTGTAAATTTCCATAGTAGGAGAGTCTACAATGTAACCCGGAAGACTGTTCCATAACCTTGCTGTACATGTATTATAAAAGTATTGGTGCCTAACTGTCTGTACTCTATGGAGTACAATTTGTTTGTCATGTGATCTTGAATTTACTGTTTTGTGGAATCTTTGTATACCACATTGTTTCATTAAGGACTGATCTTTCATAATTCTGTACATTAACAACAAATCTCCTCTGATCCTTCTGATCTCTAAAGAAAATAAATTTAACCTTTCCAGTCTTTTGTTGTACTCCATTGTTTTTAATTCCTGAACAGATTTAGTCAATCTTCTCTGTACTCTTTCAATTTGGTTTATGTCCTTTTTGAGATATGGACTCCATATTGGGGTTCCATAGTCCAAATGTGGTAATACATGTGATTTATATAATTTCATAATACATACATCATTTCTTGAAATGAATGCTCTTTTAATAGAGTGAATGATTTGATTACATTTCTAGGTAGTTTTGGCCAAATGTGTAGATGATGATAGCTGTGGATTAATCTATACTCCCAAATCTTTTTCACATTTACTATTTTTAATTTCTTTATTATTAAGATAATACTTGTAATAAGGATTATTTTTTCTGAAATGTATTACAGCGCATTTAGCTTCATTAAATTCCATACTATTTTCCACTCCCCAAAGTTCAATAGCCCTAAGACCCTCACATAATAGTTGGTATTTAAAAATGGATGAAACATCCCCACCTATTTTAGTATCATCAGCAAACTTAGAGATGATAGAATCAAGACCTTTTCCCATGCCACTTATAAATAATCCAAACAATATTGGACCCAACACTGATCCCTGAGGAACACTACTGCTGACTTTTCCTTCATTAGAGAGAATTGAGTTTATTCTCACTTTTTGCTTTATATCAGTCAACCAATTATTAATCCATTTTACAATATATGTGTTTAATCCCATATCTTCCAGTTTTTGAATTAGTTTGTCATATGGTACAGAATCAAAAGTTTTTTCTTAAATCAAAAAAAATTACATCAGTTGCAATTCCTTTGTCAATCTGACTACTTACAATATTGTAAAAGGAGATCAGATTAGTGTTACAGGAAAGACCTTTCCTGAAGCCATGATGTGTATTGTCTTGTAACCCTAGTTCAGCTATTTCATATTTAATTTTATTCTTAATTAGACATTCTAGCAATTTACAGCAGATTGAGGTGAGACTAATAGGCCTAAAATTTCCAATATTTGATCTATTGCCTTTTTTATGGATTGGGACAACTATTGCTTCCTGCCAATCCAATGGAACTTCACCAGTTAGGAGGGATTTATTAAATAGGGTGGTCAAAGGCTGGACAACCACATCAACAAGTTTTTTCCAGACAATAGGATCAATATTGTCTGGACCTGACAATGATGCTGTACATAGTTTATATATTTCATCGAGTACCATATCTTGAGTTAAATTGTATACATCAGAATCATCCACACTGGGATTAATCACTATACTGGGGTTAGTTACTATAAGATTTTTTGATTGAAATACTGAGGTAAAATATTTATTAAAACTATTAGCAATATCTTTATTATTATTATTATGCAATATTTCACCATTGACAGTCACAGTATTAATTCTATTATGGGTTTGCTTATTGTTGTTGACATAAGCATAAAAGGCCTTACAATTTCTTTTACTAGCTAATTTGTTCTCAAGTTTAATTTTTCCTTTTTTAATTAGCATTTTAAGTAACCTCTGTTGTATTTTATACTTAACTTGATTGATTTGTGAAGGATTTAACTTATATTTTCTAAAGGCTTTATTTTTCTTCTGTATTTGGCATTTTACAACCTTAGAAATCCAGGAAGGAATATTACCTTTACAGTTTATTTTTTTATGACTTGGGATGTATTGATTAATTGGCTCATGTATCTTTGTTTTCAATTTATCCCACATTAAATTAACCTCTAGGTCATCAAAACAATTTCTCCAATCAATACTACTAAGTGCATTGATTATTTTAGACCAATGTGCTTTTTTGTAGTCCAATAATGTTGACCGTCCAAGAGATTTGGGTTTAATAAGATTTATTATACATTCAATGGTGTTATGGTCACTGCACCCTAAGTGGGGGCAGACCTGAATATTAACCATTCTTTCCTTTGAATTTGTAATTACTAGGTCGAAGATATAATTACCTCTAGTAGGAACATTTACCATTCGATTACATCCATGGGAGGATAATATATCAGCTAGGGTCTGTTCAAAGATGGTATTACCTTTCATCAAGTCCCAGGTTATACCTGGAACATTAAAATCACCAAGTAATATAGCATCACCTAAGCCGCATACAGTCTCAATTTCATCAATCAACATATGGTTGTAAGTATTGTCACTGTTTGGAGGCCTGTAACAAATTCCCAAACCAATTTTAGGCAAGTGTGGAAAAAGAATGTTTATCCATAATGTTTCCGTTAATCTATTACGGTTGTTAAATATTTCTATTTCTTTACATTGAATGTTCTCAGAAATATAACAACAAACACCGCCTCCTTTTCTATCAATTCTATTTTTAACAAACAGTTGATACCCAGGAATATTATTGTACCAATCACTGGTATCTTCCCACCAGGTTTCACTTACACATACAATATCTATGTTATATTCCTTCATGAGTGTTTTTAATTCAGCTAATTTAGTTTGTTGGAAACTTCTGGCATTGATACTAAAAATTGTTATTTTGTCCAGACTGTCAGTAGTGTGGTTTCTATTTTTCTGGGTGCCCTTGTCCCCCACAGTTGCTAGTATAAAATTTTGCAGATTATATTTTTGAATGTTCTTCCCAATTTATATGCACCTTGTTTGCCTAAATGTAAGCCATCCCAACAGTATAATGACCTATTTTCATAAAACAATTCCCAATGAGGAATGGAACAATAACCCTCTTTAATAGTCCATTTACACAACCACTTATTTATACATTTAATTTTGTTTTTCAATATGGTAGTTATCTCTAGGTTTCGGTAATATTTCGGAAAAATATATTTCACATTTAAGCCCCTTTAAGGTTTCTCCCAAACTAATGAACTCCTTCTTCATTTCTTCAATAGTTATTTTTTTTAAATCATTAGTACCTGCATGTATGATAACAAGGGGGTTAGGATCTGAGTTGCGGAGTACATCATTACACATATTGTGAATATATTTTATCCCTGCCCTTCTGAATGATGAACAAGCAATATTGTGTTTATCCCTCTGACAGACAATCTTGTCAGTGTATTTTACTATAGAATCACCAAGTACGAAATATTGCCTATGTGGCTCATCTGAATGTAGCATATCCATAGGTTTAGTGTAATCCATTGGTGTAGGTATCACTGTATTATTGCCTGCTTCCTCTGGATGTTTAGTTTTATTTTTATGTTTACCACCCAAACCCTTTGGAGTAGTGTTGGGCTTATTTTGAATTTCCTTTGTTTGTAAGTTCTGTTCACTAGAGTCATTTAGTAAAATGTTTGTTTGAGAGGCCTCATTTTCAAGGTTTAACTGTTCATCATTCTGTTGTTCTTCGCTGTTTCCTTCAATGTTTACTACCAAGTCTCCATTCACCATACAATCACCAGGATTCAAATCAATTAAGGGTTCATACATATCACTTAGAACAACACCATGGTCCATTGCCCCACGTCTAGTTTTTGATTTATGCACCACGACAACTTCAGACCAATCCTCAGTGTCATTTATATTACAGTTGTCACTGTCCATATCACATTTCCTTTTATCTTCATGAATACTGTCCCTTGATGAATTAACTTTGAATCTGTGATTATACAAGGAATGTCCAATTTACTCTTTCCCTGGGATGGTTTGTATACTGTAGAAGCTAATGCCTCCTGTTGTTCTTCTAGCACTGCTAGCCTTTTATAAAATGTTTCAATATCTTATCTAAGAACACGATTGTTGACATATTTTGCACAAACATATAGTGAAGTTTTTGGAAGGCTATCAAACAAAGTATACATATTACAGGTATTACATAGTAAACCTGTCTCCCCATCCAGAGTCATAATAACTTCCCTCCTAATTGGTTGTGGTGCATTCTTACTGATAGCACTGGCAGAATGGGGTGTTTCTAAATTAGCTAGATTGCTCATATTGTTTTTGACAATCACACAACTTGCTAAATGCCGTATTCAAGTATACTTACAGTCAGTACTAAGATGTTATTGCCCTCTTGCACTCTTGACATGCGTGACATGCGCAAGACATGCAAGTCTTTGCATGCATCTTCGTGTGCACGAGCGCGCACTCGCCCTGCTCGCTGCAGGGCTTCCTTTTAAAGTAGCAAGTGACCCAGGAAGTATTCCTCAGGGGTCATGATGAACTTTGAAGTGCAAAGCACCTAAAACAGTAAATATATGTTTTAAAACACCACTAGATAGTGGTTAGTACAAATATAACAATCTCCCCGAGGTTCAGGAATAAAAGACCCCTTTTTAAAATGAGCTGTAGTTCCAGACCGAAGGTCAGTGAACTGCACCTCCTCTTCCTAGTTTCTTGTGGTTACTAGGGCTCCAGACTCATGATAGTGAGTAGCGAGTACAATGCAAATATAATAGTTCATAAAATACACACAGATTGTAATATTTCATCAACACACGCAATAATCTGTAGTTCGGCTCAGCACAGAAGTGTGCTCACAATGAAAACCATCTGAAGTTTTGCACTGCTCACTGCAGGGCTTCCTTTTAAAGGAGCAAGTGACCCAGGAAATATTCCTCAGGGGTCACAATGAACTTTGAAGTGC
Source organism: Neoceratodus forsteri (assembly GCA_016271365.2). Lineage (NCBI taxonomy): Eukaryota > Metazoa > Chordata > Ceratodontiformes > Ceratodontidae > Neoceratodus > Neoceratodus forsteri. The sequence continues at coordinate 156,202,502 of CM057456.1, read as the reverse complement.
AAAGCACCTAAAACAGTAAATATATGTTTTAAAACACCACTAGATAGTGGCTAGTACAAATATAACAGTCTCCCCAAGGTTCAGGAATAAAAGACCCCTTTTTAAAATGAGCTGTAGTTCCAGACCGAAGGTCAGTGAACTATACCTCTTCTTCCTAGTTTCTTGTGGTTACTAGGGCTCCAGCCTTGCGATAGTGAGTAGCAAGTACAATGCAAATATAATAATTCATAAAGTACACACAGATTGTAATATTGCATCAACACACACAATAATCTGTAGTTCGGCTTAGCACAGAAGCATGCTCACAATGAAAACAATCTGAAGTTTTGACTGTAAGATTCTGTATTCAGATATTATAGAGTGCATGATCTGGAAATGCCAGCTGTATGCTCCTGGAATTGAAAGATCATGCAGAAAGGACAATATTCAAATATCTGACTTTTTGAGTGATCTGGGTATGTATACCATTTACTCACCCTAAATTAACTATTATAATGATTAGCTTTTTTCTAAAAGAAGGTGTGCATTTCTCACACACTGGAACTGTTATTTTTCTGGGAGACCTCCAACATGGGATCCAAAGTGTGTTGTGATGTGTGTTGGCAACCACTACATACAATTTGCGGTACCATGCTCCCACACCACAATGTCTCTTTTCAGAGCCATATCTAACTTGGTCAAAAAGACAGGTAAATAGCAAAAGCATGACACAGATATAAATGAGCCTTACTAAAGGCTTGTAAACTAAATGAGTAATAACACACAACACAGTGGCTATGATATGATTTTTATGCACAAAGGTAGAAATGCAGTAAGGGAAGATGTGAAAGCTGCAGTGTCCTAACATCTGTAGCAAGTGCCTACAGATTCTATTATGCACACCCTGTAAATGGTCATTGCTGTTACAGCACTGCAGTAAGTAACTGTGGTTTTGGGTCATAGACTCTGAGTTGGTACCTCCCTCTACCTTTATAGAGATGCAATACAGAGTGAGGTGATGTGTGTAGTGCAATAACATTTGTACACACTTTCTTCCTATTTCATAACCATAACTTTTTACTAAGGCTGTATGAATACAGATCATGACCATAGAAGTACTGTAGAACAGGTTATATTGGATGTAAAATAATTATAGCTATATTCACTTAAGTGATAATTGTGCTAAAATAAAATGGCGTTAATTGGCCAAACTTGCATATTTAAAGAGCATAAATTAGGAGCTAATTGCAGAGTGTGAAATTAAATTTGAACAATTACAGCTGATTAGCACCATGAGCTAAATATAACTTGCATGAGAATGAACAGTTCTATAGTATATTGTAACTTCATTTTCACATGTTTTCCCCACAGAAAATAGCTAAGACTTGGAAACACGAGAAGGTAATCACCTTAGTCAAAGGGCTCAAAAAACATGGCAAAGCCCTGATTGTGATGAGGGGGACTAACTTGTATCTGCAAAAAATGTGGGACAAAGTGAATGGTTACCTGCAGGGGAAGGGGTTCACCAAAGACCTGACTTCTGTCATTGCAAATGGAAATTTCTGCAACAGTGGTTTTATAAACTAAAGAAAATTGGCAATGTCTAGGAATAGGGCAAGGGCTGGTTCCAGCATGCCCAAGCAATGTAGGAAGAGCAAGGGAAGCCAGAACTGGGTGACAGTGCAAGTAAGTAATGTTAGAAAATGCAGTGATAATTTGTAGTGATTGTGATAGCCAGACAGTTTCATTCCTTGTGGTGAACTGCAGTGTGTGGCATAGGGAGCATTATATCACATCAGAGGAGGGAGAATAGAGGGCCAGGAATTGCATAAAAATCACAATTTCTGGTCATCTCAGTTGACAAACTGGGTGGGCTGGATTTTTGAAACATTTAGATTGTTGCAAGCCCTGGTGCACTGAGAATATGGCGTACCCACCTTGTGGCAATCTAATGGGATGTTTGATCCTATGTGGCAATTTCCTCAAGTTAGACCAACTTTTTGTGTTCTAACTTGCGGCAATTCAGAGGGCCATTTTTATGGAGTTTGCACCAGATATTTGGTGGAAGCTGCCGTAAGTTGTGGAAAGTATCACAACTGCACCCAAGACTGTAAAATCGAGTGTAGTTGTGGTGACAGAGTCTGGTGCACTACCAAAATCTAAGTGTGCTGGTGCAGGGCTGGATGCAAGTCCTGCACCACCATTTGAAAATGTAGCCCAATTGCAGGCCCGGTGGCACTGAGAGCTGAGGCACTGGATGTCTTACTTTGTGCAACGCTGGTGACCCATGTTCAGGAATGAGCATGGGCTGCCGGGGGTTGGCAGGAGCAGAGAAGGATTGAGTGTCTGATGGACTGCTCTTCTTCTCCGGGGAGGTGGGGTTCTCAGAGTTCAGTGCCTGTCTTCTCCCTAGCAGAGGCTGGGGGACAGGGCGCATCACTGTAGAAGGGGTAGGAGTCAAGGCAGATGCTTGGAGGGCGCGTGTGCAGATGCCTGCACACTCCTTTCTGCAGGCATCATTGCACGCCTCAACTCCTGCAGAGAAAATCCAGAAAAACAAGGTGCCATGGCAGAATGGTGGAGGGCACCTTGCAGGCTCCACTCCTGGCCAGCCACAATGCTGGCCCTCTGAATCTGGTCTCCGGTGGGGGTTAAGGAACCCCACCAGCCCCACTGGGGGGGTAAGCCTTGGGGCCTGGACAGTGCCAGATGGTGGATGCCAGGAGACAGGGCAGGGGGCTCCCTCCAGAGACAAGCCAGCAAAAAATGCAGAAAAGAAATAACTAAAAAAAAAAAGAAAATGTAGCCCAATGTTTTCAACTAGTTGTTGTATATATTGCAGTTTACATAGAAACATGCTGTAGCTTGATAGCATGGTAAAAGAAGAGCTATGTGACTGTTGCACAGTAATCATATATCTTACTACAGCATAGTAGAAATACTTTTATATGAAGTACAAGGTTAAATATTATCTGGAAACAGAAAACAAGAAGACACAGTTCTGTGTGTATTGATCTGCATACATAATTTTTCAGTGTGAAACTCCATCCATGCCCATTTTCAGTCTATACATTTGCTCTCAATGAGTAACTCACTTGTTAATACATATACAATTACCATACTGCTTATTGCCAGTACAAGATAAAGGAATATGCAGCATAATGTGACATTTGCCTTGTAATTTTTCTTTCTCTCTTTTTTCACACTGCAGATCATCCTGGTTTTCTTGCCACACTGAGAAGAAGGGCACATCTGGAACCAGTCCCAGAGGAACTGGTGGAGGAAGATTCAGGTGTTCTAGAGGATGATGTCATCATTATCATCAAGAAGATGGTATAACACAATTACACAATCTTACTTAATACCATTAATTACAACTGTTACACATTTTCTATGTAGGAAAGCAGTACTCCAACACAAAGAACTTTGCAAGAAAATCTTATTACAACAAGATATGTACTAACTGTACACATTTATACAGATAATAAATCATATTGATGATAAGTGCTTCAGAAAAATAGCAATTGAAGTTTGAATCAAATTTTTTACTTTATGGAAAATAATACAACATTATGTGAGTGGGAAATTTAGCATGATAAGTAAATGTACTACTTCTGAATTTCACAACTATGTTTATGAGACACCCTATTGTGATTATAACACTATATGCAATGTTTAGAAGTCACAAATTGTGAGTGGCTTACAATGATGTCAGGATTTATCATATTCATTTATCTCTACAGTAAACAAATAGATGGAAATTTATTTAAATGATCCCCAATCTGGTCTGTCCAGTAAATCTGGCCCTGCTGCACAATGCTTGTCTTGCACATGGCAATGTAAGTTAAGCAATAATTATTGTACAGTTTAATAAATAATTATTTTCCCCACTTTTTTGTTTGTCTATTTTTCCTTCCTGTACTTGGGGGGTGGATCTATGTCAGGCAGGAATCCAATTATGACATAATGTATGGGGAACATGCATAGTGTATTTAGATGCATATATTCAAAAATGTTGTTGCACTTATGGCTTGCAATGCCAGTGACCTGGATTCAGGAATGGGCTTGGGTCATCTGAGAGCCAGCCAGGGGGAGGAGGCTTGAGCATCCGTAGGACCACTCATCTCATCCGAGGGGAAGGGGGGAACCTTGGCTGTATGCATGACTGATCTCTAGTGTAAGCTGGAGGTTCGGCATTCCCGAGCACTGAGACCTGGGGCAGAGCATGACAGATTCCAGCATAAGCCACTGCGTCATGTGTACATCATGCTCCTAGGGGGCATACAGGAAAAATATTGGCCCCAGTGTGACACCAGTGAGAGAGCTGCACAAATGCTTCTTGTCCACCGGCGCCCCAATCCATGGAGGAGGAACCTGACAAAATACAGAAGTACGGCCCGGGGGTTGGGATTGAGGCCCGGACATCTCCCCCACTTCATCTCCACCTGGGGGGGTAGAGCCACAGCTCTGTGAGGGGGTCCGCCCATGAGGTTGGGTGCCGGAGGGTAAGCCAGATGACAGTGTCAGCGATCAAGGAAGCAAAAATAGAAATTACAAAAAAAAATGTTGCACTGCAGTACTGGCCTAATTACTTCATGACAACAACTGTTCCTTGTGTAATCGAGCACCAGTAGCACCACAACAAGACAACTGGAAGTAATGTACCTGAATCAAACTAACTGTACTGCTGATAGGTGGGAGGGGGTACTAGCAGTTGTGAAGAATGTGTGATGAAATGGACGAAAACTAACATAGTTCATGATGCATAATTTTTCTGGTTATTTACAGTGAAACAAAACAGTGGTGGCTTTCTGTGTGGTTCTTTCCATACATTATACAGAATAAGGTACAGTGTGATTAATCAGAGCAAGCTGAGTAGCTTAGGAGTGGGTTCAAATGTGGTAAACTGGATAACAAATTGGTTAGAGGATAGGTGACAGAGGGTGGCGGTAAATGGAGTTCACTCTGAGGAAGGGAAGGTGACCAGCAGGGTGCCTCTAGGATCAGTGCTTGGACTGGTCCTCTTTAATGTCTTTATAAGTGACATTGCAGAGGAGCTGGAAGGGAAGGTCTGTCTCTTTGCAGATGACACCAAAATCTGCAATATGGTGGACACTCCGTGGGGGGGGGGAAGGATGAGCGGAGACCTGAGAAATCTAGAGGAGTGGTCAAGGGTATGACAGCTGGGTTTCACTGTGAAAAAGTACAAAATAATGCACTTAGGGCAGAGAAGCTCAGGGGTAGAGTACAATATGGGTGGAGTGATGTTGACAGCCACCAAGCGGGAAAGAGACCCGGGGGTAATTGTGTCACATGACCTAAAGGTGGCCAGGCAGTGTGATAAGGCAATCAGAAGGGCTAGTGGGATGCTGGAGTGTATAGGGAGAGGTATCAATAGCAGAAAGAGGGAGGTGGTGTTGCCTTTGCATAGATCACTGTTAAGACCCTACCTAAAGTACTGTATCCAGTTCTGGAGACCACATTTCCAGAAGGACATGTAGTGGAGGCAGTTCAGAGGAGGTCAACTAAAATGGAGCAGGGTCTGCATTGAAAGCCTTATGAGGGGAGAATAAAGGACCTCAGTATGCACACCTTGGAACAGAGGAGGGAGGAGGGATATGATAGAGACCTTTAGATACTTTGTGGGGGGGTAAATATGGCATACCTTCCTCACAGAGATAAAGAATCATCTAGCCAGGTCCTACATTGTTAGCTTAATTGACTATGGATTAATAGTCTATGGTGCTGCTAGTGACTGTACACTGACCAGGATCAGGAGTCTGTTGAATAGAACCTGTCAGTTTGCGCTTGGCATCAGGCAGGACTCTCATATCTGCTTATTTTATAGCACCCTAGGATGACTAAACTAGATTCAAGACTACACTACAACACCTTATTTACTAGCAAGAAAGCCCTTCTTGGCCTGCTGTCCCCAGGTACTGTGGCCAAGCTTCAACAAGTAGACCAAAACTATGCCACAAGAGGTGCCGACATAACTCCCTGGTGCTACCCCATAAGCGAACCTCCAGAGGCCAAGCCTGTTTCTCCTTCAGGTTCCCCAAACTGTGGAATGACCTGCCCCCTCTCTAAAATCATCTGGCTCTATCAATCTGTTTAAATCTGAATTTCTATCCTCTTTCACTCCCCCCCCCCCAGTCAGGCAGTTGCATCAACTGATACCTGGCCTTGTCTCCTCCTCCTGTCTGCTACTCTTGACTGGGCACTTACCCTAAGCTAGCTGAATTTCACTACCTAGTCATAGAACTATTGCACTCAACAGCACTTGTGTAACTTGGTGATGCACAACATTTCTCTTATTTCATGTATTGTAATGTATGACTAATTGTTATTGTGCCAACTGCTATGTATTGTAAGGTAATTGCACCTAAAGTCCGTATGTCTCTCCTTTACGTGACTGGGTTAGCCTTTGAATGTATGTATTAAATTCCAGCTGACTGATGTCCTCTGTTGTACCTAACACTAAACCTTTTGAAAATAGGCACAGCCAGTGGGCACTGAGGAGCCCGAGCAACATGGCCACCATGAGATAAAGCTCTTCTGCTTGATCTATAAAAACAATATATATCTGCTGTGATTCTCAGAGCAGCTCAATTTATTTTATTGTGTTCTGTTTGGTGCAGAAACTCATGCTGACTGTGATGGGGAATCCTCAAAAGGATAAGATGGTGGGAGAAGGAGTTATGTCCATAACAGTTTCCGGAGCTCTGACCATGTAGGTGGCACAGGGCCATGATCCTGAGCAAGAAGATGTGCCCACCAAGGAAACCCTATGAACACTGGGAGCTAAACTCAACAGACCGGACTGTCCAATAAATTTGATACTCTCACTAACAGAGTTGCTTCTATCGAAACCATAGTGAATTCGGTCACTATTGCAACCACCGAAGCCACAGAAAGAGCAGATGAGGCAATGGGAGCAGTCACCTCCATAATAAAAGAGAACACCCACCTGAAATCACGACTGGAGACATTAGAGAACCAGGTTCGAGCATACAATTTGAAAACACTCAGACTGGCAGAGGGGAGTGAGTGCGATTGTTTGATGCTTTTTCTGCAGGAATGGCTGGTTCAATGGCTGGGGAAGAAATAGCTCCTAAAGTTCAGTGCTTCCAAAAAGCATATCAGGTCACTTCACAGAGTCAACCCAATAATCCAGATGCTCCAAGGACTGTGGTGATTGCTTCAGATGGAGTGGATTCCTATGATTATCTACTCACCCCAGTGAGACAGAAAATATTGCTCCTTCACAATGGCCAGCAGAACACAATGTTCCTGGACCTTGCATATTTCACAAGACAGAAGAGCAAGAAGTTTGATGGAGCAAGTGCGCTGTTTCGAGAAGCGGATACCTCACACGGCCTGTTTTTTCCAGCCCGCCTGTGAATTGTGCATCAGGGCAGAATCTACATATATTCAGATCCTGTTGATGCCATGACGTAGTGTCAGAAGAATGCTGCTACCTGTCCCCGAGCTTCTCCAAAGGAGGATTCCACGTTGAATGAAGAACTCACTTGATTGTGAACTTTTGCAGATTCTTAACATGGTTATGTACAGTTAAAAGGGGGGGGGAATGAAGTTTAGGTCCTAAGATAAGTGTTTTTTTTTTGGTAATGTTACTGTATATCCAAAAATTCTCCACATGTAATAACCTGGCAATATAGTCCCCCACACACACACAAGTTCTGGACTTTGCCCTATGTTGGGATAGTTCTCTGCGAATCTTCAAATGCCTACGTTGCTATAAGACACCTGCTAATATACATCTGGGTACTAGGTTAAAACACCAGTTTATTGTAGTTAAGAACAGATAGCAGGATGTTTAAGTTTGATTTTCTGATACTTAACAGATGTTATGCACCGATCTTTTAGGTAAAATGTTATTAGCTGCTCTGTTTATATTTTGAATCAAACAGTGGAGTACACACCTCTATACTGGTTGCACTTACAGTGCACCTACTATGGATAAGCATGGTGGATCTTCCTGTTCCCTTATGGGGGAAGGGTGCCTGTGACTCTCAGATTTTAGAATTTTTATTCTTTAACACCATGCATCTCATGGACTCCCAATGCAGCTTAATGTGTAGTTAATATGTTTAGTCTGAATTTCTTATTCAGCGAAATCCCGTATGATGTATCTCTTAACATTTGATGGATCAATTGAGTGTCTTAAGAAGAGTGGCACTCTCCTGATAATATTTATATACATCTGTAATATCAAATGTTATAAATGTTACTGTATGTTTGTTTTCAAATAATGAACATAAAGTGAAAAAAAAAAAGAAAATAGGCACAGCCTAAAAGGTTCTGTGTGGAATAAATAAGAAATAAAATAAATAAATAAGATACAGGAGGGAAGTATTTTTTAGAAGAAAAGGTATTCTAGAAAAAGGGGACATACTATGAAGCGGGGAGGTAGATTCAGGAGAGCTGTGAGGAAGTCCTTCTTCACAGAAAGAGTGGTAGATTCCTGGAACAGCCTTTCAGCAAAGGCAGTGAGGTTCAAGAATGCACAGGATAAGCACAAGGGAATCACAGTGGAAAGGAAGGGGGAGGGAGAAAGAGCTGTAGATTGGGTCTGGTCTGCAGTAATAGTGTTGGTAGGGAGGAATGAGCAAACTAGATGGGCCAAGAGGTCCTTATCTGCCATCAGTGTTTCTGGTATCCCATGATATGAGCGAAGTAATATGAGCGAGAGAACTTGGGTGAATCACTTTGAGCTACTGCATTGATGGCAACATGGAATAAACAGCGACAGTAAAAAGAGCAACTGTTGGAGGATACAATAACAGCAGCTATGTACTCTACACCATTCCACACCATTTCAAATACTGTGTGGCCTCAGAGGTAGTTATATATAGACAGAGGGGTGTGGGTGGCAAAGCCCCATCACATGGGGGTGGTGCGGAGGTGAAGTCCCCTACATAACACAGGAGGTTATATGTTACACAGGTAAAACCTCTGCCCACCCCTCCTCCCAGCCCATAGCCTCCTGTCTGAAGCACAAGATAAAGCTCCAAGCTAGTGCCTCACAGTGATACAGTATGGTCAACATAATGTAGTGTAGCTTTCTTAATGTAGATCGATGCAGGCCTTACATGAAAACATTACATCTGAGCTTATTTGCTCAGGGTAGGGGGTGGGCATCAGGGTTGACAACCCCAAGGAAGACCCCACCACTGATTTGACAATACTCCGGAGACCCAAAACCCTAATGGCTTTTCATTTCCCTACTTTGTGCACTTTGCATTCTTCAACCCTAATGTCTGCATTAACTCAGTTTTTTGTAATTAATTTCCCTTCTTTTTCTGATAGTGGAATTGCATCCTCATTTGTGCAAGTCTTTGGAGACAGTCCTGACCCAGAGCATGAGTTGAGCAGGCCTCAGCAGGCATGTCAATATTTTGTGAGGAAGGCTCCCTGACCCACAACAGGGTGTTGCATCTATGCCAAAACACTGCTCCATCCCTACCCAGGCCAGGGCTGGTACTGCATGCTGCAACACCTTCCCCATCAGCCTTGTCCCATTAAACCAGCTCACTAATTTCACACCTGAACTCAGGTCACTGGCACAATAAGGCACCGTAGTCCCCAATGGTACAACGGACATGCCTGCAAACAATGTCACTTCATAAAATTCTTTGATTTTTTTTAAATATTTTGACCCCAAACTTGCTGTATCATCTTCTTGTGACCCCATCTGATGAACTCAGTAGGTACAAATTCCCACCAAAATGCCATTGTGGTCCACAGGTGTGAAAACACATTTCATCCAGGATGTAAAAAATGACCATTGTCATGTTCATTAGGTGGTATGAAAAAATGGCTATGTTGAAAATTTAGGGTCAAAATATTTGTATTTTTTTATTTATTTATTTGGAGAGGTATCGGAATTAAAAAACTATGATTTAGAGACTCATTTACAACGGCTCCACGTCACATTACAGACAGTACAAAAATAGTGTTCAGAAATCCAAGACAGAGGCAGTGATGGACAGGAATTACAAGCAAATACAACAACTATGCAGAAGCAAGCAGTAAGTAAAATACTGGCAATCTGAAGTTGGGGGTAAGAAAACAGTAGGAGTGCAACAATCTAATATTGAACATTACCAAAGTTATGCATGTGTGTAGAAAAATGTCAATGTACAATCATAACTTAGTCATTTTTAGGATTTTTTCACCACATTTTCAATATGGCCTTTTTGAGATCCTACCTCATGAACACTGGGGGTGAAATTATGTTAATCAGGCCCAAAAGGTGATTTCACACAATGACCGCGAAATCATCTTCTGGGCCCCATTAATAACTGCTCCCTGCGCTCCAATCCCTACTTAGATGCATACATATATGTTGCTGTAGAAACACACAGCCCTGCATGCCCTCTGCTTGCATTTGTATTAAATCAGTAACAAAACTATCAGCATAGCCTTCTTAGTAGCTGACCTCCTGAACCTAGGAATGAAAATTTTGAAATCCCCAGCAAAATGTGATTCCACGCCACTGCAATGCCATTGCGCACCACAGGTGTAAAAATACAGTTTGGGCAGGGTTTGAAAAATGACACCTATCACATTCATGAGTTAGTGTAAAAAGATGGTTATGCTGAAAATTTTGAGTTAAAATATTTAAAATTGTCAGTTACAAGGAGGCATAGCAACAGTTCAACGTATGAGCATAACTGACATTTTTACATATTTTGACCCCACAATTTATTTCAACATAGCCTTCTTGTGACCCCACCTGATGAACAAGCTTGGTGGAAAATTTCAAATCTTGCCAAAAAGGTGATTTCACCAAGCGACCACGAAACTGTCTTTCTGGCCAGAGTTGCAAAATTCTAGCAACATTGTTCATTAGGTGGTGTCCCAAAAAGGCTATGTTGAAAATTTGAGCTCAAAATACACCGAAACAGTAACGTTATGGCACAAAGTTGAAAACCCATTTGAAATACATTGAACCACATTTACCCTAGTTTCTCATAATGCAGTTGGCGGTTACAGCAGCAAGAAGTGTCTTCGATCAGAGAATGCATCTTCCTTCTGTAACCTGTTCAGGTGAGTGAGGGGGTGTTGGGGGTGTGGAGAGGGTCTGAGGTGATGGGTGCTCAGTGGAGGTTGGTGTGGGGCCTTAGGCAGATCAACGAGGGACCTTTTTTTTGCTACAGGTTAACAAAACAAAAGTCATCGATAGACTGTTTTCTTTATTTATAGGATAAATATCAACAGTAGAGGAAATCGGAGGGTAGGGGTGCCACTAGACACCAGGGAAATAAACTAAATAGTTAAGGCTGGGCAGTACTCAGAGGGTGGGGGTACCACTAGACACCAGGGAACTGAAAAATAATTACAGGGGTGGTGACTGAATGTTGGGGGAGCCACTAGACTCCAGGTTACTATACATATTAACAACAGAGGGAATCAGAGGGTGGGGGGATGCCACTGGACACCAGGGTTGAAAATATTAGGGGAATGAGCACCGAAGGGTGGGGGGTGCCACTGGACACCAAGAAGCCAAAATAAAACCATGAGGGGGGGGATGCTTGCTTTCTCGTTTCCTTTGTTCTTCATAAGAAAAATGTCTTATGAACCAAAAAATGGATTTGTTTTCTGTTTGGAGGCTGAATAGATGGGGCTGGGGAGTTATCAGGACCCCCTTAGCTAGATGTTGTACCTCACTGTTACAGATATGACCTTAAAACGGATTTTCTTTTAACATAATAAATCTTTTTTCATATCACGTACTGTGAAAAACAATTGTTTTTCATATCACAAGTGATGAAAAAAATATTTTTGCAATATGAAAAAATATTTACTACAGTATGTTAAAAAATACATTTTAAGGTTGTACCTGGAAAAATAAGCAACACCATCTACTTAAGAGGGTCCAGATAAGCAAGGTACCTGTCTTGCTGCCTCCCTACAATATCATATTTACAGCTTTTCAAATCTGGACTTTAAAAAAAAATGGAAAACAAGACGGTGCACAAATAAAACAGAATTTTCCACTCACGAAAAAGGATGAGGTCAGAAATGAAACAAGATTCTTATTTAGTTTTATACAGCTATTTTGAGATGCTTGCTGAGCATGCTCAGAACCAGTTTATGAAAATTGCAAAATCAAATAACGTTGCGACTGATTAATATTTTTTTCACCAAACCAGCAAAAGGCACATCTGTGGGCCAGCCCCCTTCTACCCTGAAAATTTCAGACCAAAATTCTGGTGGTAGAAAATTTCAAAGAAATCCCATTCAAGTCAATGGGAAAAACTATGAAAAATTAACTTTTTTCACTATCCTCATCTCAGAAAATAGGAACATAGAAACATAGAATTTGATGGCAGATAAGGACCGCTTGGCCCACCCAGTCTGCCCATTTCCCTACCTACTGGATAAGCTGCAGATCCTAGATAACCGACAGCCTACTTCTTCCTACCCCCACCCCCTAGAATTGCCTTATGACTGTCCCATGCATGCTTGAATTCCACCACTGATTTTGACTCCACAACCTACTCCGGAAGGCCGTTCCATGCATCCACAACCCTCTCTGTGAAAAAATACTTCCTTAAATTACCTCTGAGCCACCTCCCCTCTATCTTCAAATTGTGCCTTCTTGTTCTTGCACACCTCTTTTTTTGAAAGATGCTACCCTCTTGGACTTTATTGATTCCCTTGAGGTACTTGAACATTTCTATCATGACCCCCTCTCCCTCCTTTCCTCAAGGCTATACATATTAAGCTCCTTTCGTCTCTCATATGTCTTCCGGTGCAGACCCTGCACCATTTTAGTTGCCCTCCTCTGGACAGCTTCCATCCTGTCTATGTCTTTGCGGAGATTGGGTCTCCAGAACTGCACACAGTACTCCAGATGTGGTCTCACCAGCTCTCTGTACAGAGGGATAATAACTTCCTGTTTTCTACCAGTGATGCCTCTCCCTATGCATCCCAGTATCCCCCCAGCCCTCCTTGCTACCCTCTCACATTGCTTGCCCACCTTTAGGTCATCTGATATGACTACCCCCAGGTCCCTTTCCATTTTTGTTGTTGTTAGTATCTCACCCCCCATTGTGTACTCTTCCCCTGGGTTTTTGTTTCCCAGGTGCATTACCTTGCACTTCTTAGCATTGAATCTAAGCTGCCATACATTTGACCATTCCTCTAACCTTGCCAAGTCCCTTCTCATCCTTTCCACCCCACCTGTGCATCAACTCTGTTGCAGATCTTTGTGTCATCTGCAAGGGACATACTTTTCCTTCAGTCCTTCTGGAAGGAAAGTATTCTCTTCACGGATGACTGCATGGGGCTTCACGAATGTATAAGCACTGTAAAAATGTGCTTGTCCTGTATTGCTAACAACAATAGTACATGACAAGAAGTTCTGCTTGTACAACAGTTCTTACCTCATTATATCAAGAAAGAAGCTATTTTTTCACCAAACCAGCAATGCAACGAAAATGCAACCCAACAAGGCAACACGTGCAAACATTCATGTAAATCCATTAAATGGTTGCAAAGTTATTAAAGTGCGAAAATGCTGGTTTAACATAGGAACCCACATTCAACCCTAACTACCACTATGAGATACAAACACACACTATATGGACAGATCTCCTTGTATAAGCATTGCAAAAATGTGCTTGTCCTGTATTGCTAACAACAATAGTACATGACAAGAAGTTCTGCTTGTACAACAGTTCTTACCTCATTATATCAAGAAAGAAGCATACATGTCTATGGTGATTTGACAGTACTTGCTGCAAATATTCCTCACAATATGGTATATGAGAGAAAACAGACATCAGGGTGGTTGCATTACAGAGAAGAAGGATCTAATTGATCATTATGCACACTTTTGACAAAAACAGGTGATAGTGTGTTTAAGAAATAATGGGTCAGATTCACAAAAGGCAAATCAGGATGCAAGGCAACTTGAGTCAGACAAAATGGTGCAAGTAGCACTTGCGTCCTGAGTTGCATCCCGGTGGGATTCACATAGGCAGCCTGCGACATGCTGCAAGCTGTCTGCACCCAACTGCACCTATGCGTCATAAACCCCCTTGCGACATGACGTAAAGGGGTTTATGGCAGCATTAGCACCTTATCCAGATAGGGTGGCTGCTATGTCCACAAACAGGATTCAGACAACCACCAGCGAACATCTGTCAAAGACCATTTATGCCAACAAAAAGGTGGTCTAAGTGGTCTTTGCTGTTCACTGGAGGTTGCCACTGTGCCCCAGCCCCACATCCCCTGTGGGTTACAGCCCCCCCATGGGTTCCAGGTCCCAGGCACGGCACTCACTGTGTCAGGATGGGTGTGTGGAATGCTCCCAATGCCTAGACCCCTACACACACACACACATGTTGAGGCCTCCCACATGCCCTGGAGCACGATCCCCCTGCAATCCCGTAACCCCTGGTAGTCTGGTGGCCCCCACCCCCGCCCTACAGTGTGAGCAGCCCCACACCCTCCCAATGCCCTGCACAGCCCTCCCTCACCACCAAGGCTGGTCACTGACTGAACTGTGCCAAGAACATGTACTGTAACAATCACGAACTCTGTGAATGATGGCGTATCATTCACAAAGTGGCTCGACAATACAATGCGCGATCATAGCACAGTTCAGTTAACAGCCTGGTGGCAAGGAGGCTGTGCCAAGTCTAACTCACCCACTGGGTGTGTGTGTGTGTGTTGGGGGGGCTGGCACCACTGGGAGGGAAGTGGGGGACCACTGGGCCACCAGGGCAGGTAAGGGTGATCGATCTGGGGGGTCCATGGCAAGGGGGCTAGGGGCTGGAGCTCACACCTTATGGGGACTTGGAGGTGGGCATGGGGGTGCCATGGCGCCCCTCGACTGGCGCATCTGCTGCCTACCCTGTCCTGCGACATACCCGGGAGCTGCACCCTACCTTGCACAGCTACCGCAAGTCACAGGACAGACCCCTGGACCCGCTCTGATACTGAATCGGGTGCACAGACCAGGTCACAGGGATGGTCGGCACAAGCTGCCATTGTCGCAGCTTGCGGCAGACCTTTGTGAATCTGGCCCAATGTCTTCATGTGGACATAAGTTGCTCAATATTTTTCTTTTGCTATTTTTCCTTCTACAGGTCTACCTGCTCACTGCTACCACCTGGTTGCTGTTAAGCAAGCTAAATATACATTCATTGAGTCTCACGTATATTGCATTCTGTTCAAAAATGGGTGTAAACACATCCTATTACATAACTGGTTAATAGATGTCAGCTATACTCACAATGGTGTAAAATAGCCTTTCAGGTTTCCCACTTGTTTCCTGGTGAGCCATACAGTAAGTAACTAGACATGTAATTACAATATAGCCTCATTTATCTGAATGTGCTGGGGACAATGAAATTATTTGGATGAATGGTGTTTCGGATAAGTGATAGCGCTTTAAACTGACATCTGTTAAGCTGGGAGACACCACAGTTTTGGATAATTGAGAGTTTTGATTAACTGAAGTTTGTAATACTGGCAGTTTACTGTACATTGCTTCACAACTGTTAATGAACGTCAAGAGTAACTATTCGGCCAGTCCATGTAATACTTTTATGAAGCAAATCCTTATGTTTTAATTCACAAACTACAATGCAGTGTCAAAGAATGTTGTCATTGTTGCTTAAAACT
Organism: Neoceratodus forsteri; assembly: GCA_016271365.2. Lineage (NCBI taxonomy): Eukaryota > Metazoa > Chordata > Ceratodontiformes > Ceratodontidae > Neoceratodus > Neoceratodus forsteri. Next base: position 156,186,857 of record CM057456.1, on the reverse strand, counting down.
CTCCTCACAGTTGTGCTTGCTATTAATTTTCTGTTATTTGATAAACAACATAACAGGAACCCTCTCTCTAAACCTATGATTCAAGACCAGTCTGCTAAAGTTTTATTTTTACAACCAAACAGACTGCGTACAGGGTGTGGCTGGAGATTGGGGATCTTCAATAATTACTAATAAGGATAGTCATGATCATGTGTTACTGATTACTTATTTGTATTGTACAGCTGTGACATACCAACTGCTATTTAAATTTATTTTTTTATTTATTTAGTTTCTGTTGACCGGGTAAGTGCACTAGACAAATTCTGCCTATTTTCAGACATGACTCAGGGAGGAGGATACAGATGAATGCCGACTGACTTTGAACCAAATTAAGCTGTTGGCATACCCTGTTGACACAATATCTACAACAATTAAGGTTATGAGTTGTCTGTGTAAAACTGTACAGAGTTAAAAATGAGGCAATTTCACATGCAGGGCTGATAAGCAGCACTGATCAGTACCTGTCAACTCCATTTTAGCAAAATAAATCCTATGCTATCCTGTGAGAGTATTTCTCACTGTTAAATGTTTCTCATGTACAAACAAAAGGGAGAAAGAAGTAAGTACCTCAGCTAGGAGTTGAACGCAGACTACCCAGAATATGGTTCAGGTTGCACTACCAGATGTGCCACCAAGGCAACTAGAAACTGGGCTGTCCCAGTGCACATTACTCTTTCTCCAATACACAACTTCGTGCTGCACAGATAATTACGTTTTCAATCACAAGAGTTCAGTGTGCATTTTTATGTAACACATACAAAAAGAAGAGAGAAAGAAGTAAGTACCTCACCTGGGACTTGAACCTAGACCACCTAGAATACTGTAGCGGTTGAACTACCAGCTGCATCACCAAGGCAACTGGAAACTGGACCATCCTGGAGCACATTATTCTTTCTCCAATACACAACCTGGTGTTGCACAGATAATTACATTTTCAATCACAAGAGTGTGATGTGTGTATTTATTAAACACATACAAATAGACAAGAGAAAGAAATAAGTACCTCAGCTGGGACTTGAACCCAGGCAACCCTGTAAAACAGTTCTGGTTGAGCTACCAGCTGCACCACCAAGATAACTGGAAACTGGGCTATCCCAGAGCACAGATACCTGTAATTAAATGTTGCTTACTAGGAACATTTCAGAGCTTAGAAACAGTTTCCAAAAACACCATGATGCTGCTGAGACCACACAGTGGGTGCTGTGGCAGATACTAGAGGAGATGCATAACAGGAACACATTATTGCAGCAGCAAGAAGACCAGGCTTTCAACATCTGCATGAATGTGCACCCTCCACAATCCCTGGGTCCTTATCCAGAGCTCCCTCCAGCCTTCAGTGAAGAGGAGGAAGGGCTCTGAAACTCCAGTTTCTCTCTTCTCCCTCCTAGAAATTAACACTTCTCAGCAGTTTTCATTTGCAATGGCCCTGCAGGAAATCCCCCACCCCCACCCTTGTTACATTAGACAGGGCAAGTGCCTCCTCATCAAACAGAAGCAGAACTACAAACCTCAGCTGCATCTTTTTTTATGACCCAAATAACTACTTCCCTCTCTCTCTCTCTCTCTCTCTCTCTCTCAATGCAGTAAGCCACTACGAGGCATTTTAGAAATCCAATTGTGGAAATTAAAGGAAAAGTGTGACTCTCACTGGGATTCAAACCCAGGACCTCAGCAATCCATGCTTTTGTTCTTAACCACATGAGCTATGAGAGTCTCAGACAATTAAGCCTCCTGAATTTTCCTAATGAATCACATACATTCCTTTCAATTCCTGGATTCGAGGCGGGTGGTGCCGGTTTTGGGCCTGTTGCAGGGCGGGCCCGAGTAGCTGGTGTTTCCTAGGCTCACCGGGGGGATCCACTGGTGAGGGGATTCTGTGCTGAGGGCCGTTGCTTCGGACCCGGCTGGGGGCAGTGACCTCCTGGAGAGGTGGTCAACTTTCCCTATGCCATTAATTTGAATTTTCAGTGCTCCTGATTTGGGAATTGCACCTATGACCTGCTCCTAAAATTTTTCATTGAGAACGCTGTTTTTCCTGAATTGGTTTACAGCCTCCCTGTACCCTCTTGTGAATTCCTGGTGTTATGCCCAGCAGTATCCATTTATTGGTGTGAGCTCTCCCAGTATGCACTTTGAATTGGACTGAAGAAATTGGTTTATTTATTTTCATTATTCAGACATCTGGGTGGTGAGAGGACCTTGTGTCCATTTATTTATTTGTTTATTAGATTTGTAGTTTATGTTATTATTTGTTTGGTATTGAGAGTGCTGTCCTCTCTTCCTAGTGGTGAGAGGACTGGGTGGGGAAGGAATTAATTATTTTAGTGTATATTATTTTTACCTCTCTTCCCCAGTGGTGAGAGGACTGGGTGGGGAGGGGGGATTTAATTAGTTGTTTGTTGTATTTGGTTGTATTTTGGGTTTGGGTTTGGGGGGGGGTGAAAGCCCTTAAATCAGTATTTTGAGATTTGTTCAGTATTTTAATCTGGATTTTTATTTTGTTGTTAACTCATTATATAGGACTTTGTATTTATTTAGTTTTGAGGGGTGGGTTAATTTTGTATTTGGGACTGTTTATTTGTTGTTATTTATTTAAGGCGTTAAATATGTGCTGGGACGGCACAAGGACAGTCAGGTATTATTCCCCCTCCAGGCTCAGAGACCTTCGTCTTTTTTCTGTCCTCCCCTATCACTAGAAGTTTATAGATGGTGTAGGGCTTTGGGGATTGTTGGAAGAAGGAGGAGGAGTACGAGGGCAGGGTCTAGAGAGGGAATGGAAAGGAGTGGGTGGATAGGGATAGTGGGGACAAGGAGATGCCCTGGGGTGAAATGCGTCCAGGAAAGGGGTCCTCCCTGTCTGCTTCCCATACCCAAGGGTTCTGCTTGCAGTCAGCAGGTAGTACGGTCATTCTTGGATGCTCATCCTACTCGGGTGGTGTTGTGCAACGCCAGGTCTATTAAAAACAAGACGGCTATTATAGCTGATTTTGTTGGGGCATCTGACCTGGTGTGAATCACTGAGGCCTGGCTGAATGAGAATGCTGGACCAGTTTTGGTGGCAGCAGTTCCAGCTGGTTACTCAGTGATACACCGCCCGAGGATGAATCGTAGGGGCAGGGGTGTTGCTATCTGTTTTAGATCAGAACTGCGCCTAGAGGAGGTACCAGTGGAAACTGCCAAATCCTTTGAATGTATCATGGGCGAGGGTGTGGGGTGCAGGATACTTTTCATGTACCATCCACCAGCTGACGGGAATGTTTTCCTGCGGGAAGTCGCAGACTTCATTGTTGACCTGACGTTGGGGTCCCCCAGATGATTGGTTCTGGGGAACTTCAATGCCTGGGTCAACGATGAACTCTCGCAATTTGGTCAAGACTTCCTCCAGTTAATGATTTCACTGGGCTTCACACAGATTATTTCCTCCTCGACCCATATTGGTGGTCATTCATTGGACTTGGTGTTCCTTCTGGGGATGGAGATATCCGATTTGGTGGTGGAACCAGTCGGATGGTCGGACCATCACTCCTTTGGGTTCAGTTTTTGAGGCCACTCCTAGTAGGCCGGCCTCTATGGAGATGGTCTGGTATCGCCCTTTAAGGGGTGTTTCCCCGGATGGCCTGATGGCAGTGCTGGACCTATCGGGCTTACCGGGAGATTGCATGGATCCAGGAGACCTGGTACTTGCCTATAATAAGGCGGTGGCACGGGCCCTGGATTCCATTGCTCCTGTTCGTGTTTGTCCTCTCACTCTTTGCCCCAGGTCTCCTTGGTTCAATGAGACTCTGAGGGAGTTGAGGAGAGTTGGACGAAGGTTGGAGAGGTGCTGGCAGAGGTCGGGCCTGGATTGTGACAAACTTAGTTTGATGGACCACTATGTGGTCTATCAATCAGCAATCTCTCGTAAGAAGGCAGAATTCCTGTCCAGAGAGATTGCTGCTGCACAGAATAGACCTGCTCAGCTCTTCCGGACTGTGGACAGATTGTGCAATCCAGTCTGTCTTCAGCCCAGAAGAGCTTTTTCTCAAGAATGGTGTGAGGAGTTTGCTCTATTCTTTTCAGATAAGGTTGCCACAATCAGATCTGATATCCATTTGACCCTCTCTAATGGGAGTTGTGATGGTCGGCAGGAGATGTCGGACATCCAGTTTGTGTGGTCTGAATTCGGCCTTCCCACAATCAGAGACACTGTGATGATCATCCAATCACTGCGTCCGACCAACTGTGGTTTGGATCCAGGCCCCACACATCTCTTAGTGGGCTGTGTGGATAAAATTGGTCCCATCCTTGCTGAGATAGTCTGGAGGTCCTTGGAGAGGGTGATTTTTCCAAATCCTCTAAAGGAGGCTGTGGTTCAGCCCCTTCTTAAGAAGTCCTCCTTGGACCCTGACTGTCTGGCAAATAACAGGTCTGTCTCTAACTTACCCTTTGTGGGTAAAGTTATTGAGAAGGTAGTCGCATCACAGTTGGATGATCATTTGACTAGCCACAATGTCTATGATTCTCTCCAGTCTGGATTTAGGAAAAGGCATAGTACCGAGGCAGCTCTGGTCCGGGTACTAAATGACCTCCTAATAGCGAGAGATCGAAGGACTCGTTCCATCTTGGTCCTTCTTGATCTCTCTGCAGCATTTGACACTGTGGACCATGGTGTGCTATTGGAATGCTTGCGGTCTATCTGTGGACTGTCTGGTACAGTCCTCAGTTGGTTTCGATCTTTCCTCGAGGGTAGGATTCAGAGGGTGGTGTCCGGGATTTTTTCCTCTACATCATTCTCCCTATCTTGTGGGGTACCGCAGGGCTCCATCCTGGTGCCCATGTTGTTTGCGGTGTACATGCTGCCGTTAGGAGTGATTATTAGATGATACAGTCTGGGTTTTCACTGCTATGCTGATGATACTCAGCTGTACATGTCCTTTGTGCCTGACCAAGATGCTGCCTTTTTGGTCTTTAACAACTGTCTTGCCGAAATCCAGGACTGGATGAATGTGAGTTGGCTGTGGTTGAACCCAGATAAAACTGAGGTGTTGGCTGTGGACCAGGGTCGCCGGGAAGTGGGTTTGTTGGTTGGATCATCCTCGGGTCTATGGCTTGGGGGTGTCCAGCTAACTACTGCAGACCGGATGTGGAACCTAGGCATTGTGTTTGATGACTATTTGACATTTAAATCTCAGGTGTCAGCAGTTGTCAAAACCTCTTTTTACCATCTGAGAAACATCACCCGGGTGAAGCACCTGGTTCCTCCAGACGACCTTCCTACTTTGGTCCAAGCTTTTTTTGCCTCCCGCCTTGACTACTGCAATGCCCTTTACCTTGGGCTACCGGGGGTTGATATTTGCCACCTGCAGCTAGTGCAGAATGTGGCAGCCAGGCTGTTGACTGGTTCTTCTAGGTCCAGTCATATAACACCTGTGCTCTGTGGACTGCACTGGCTGACAGTTTGCTGGCGAATCACCTTCAAGCTCAGTTTGCTGACCTATAAGGCCCTACATGATCAGGGACCTGCTTACCTGAAAGATCTCCTTTGTCTCTACTGTCCCCCCCCCCACTCTCTCTGATCCACTGACAAGGGATTGCTAGAGATTCCCAGGGTTCATTTAAAAACTTCAGGGGCCAGATCTTTTAGTTTTATGGCCCCAACCCTGTGGAATTCTCTACCTCGTCAGGTGCGAGACTGCCCGACTGTCCAAAGTTTTAAGGAAACTTTAAAAACCTATCTCTTTAGCAAAGCTTATAATGATTTCTGAATATTGTTGTTTAGTTTAATTTTAATATTGTTTTAATTATTTATTGTTTTATCATGTATTGTACAGGCGCCTTGGTTTCAGAAAGGCCTTATATAAATAAAGATTGAATTGAATTGAATTGAATTGCATTTCAAGGGTGTTGCGTAATGAGCAACTAGGCAGTCTTAAAGACCCAAATAACTACTTCTCTCTCTCTCTCTCTCTCTCTCTCTCTCTCTCTCTCTCTCTCTCTCTCTCTCAATGCAGTAAGCCACTGTAAGGAATGTCTGTGATTTACTGGGAAAATTCAGGAGGCTTTACTGTCTGAGGCTCTCATAGCTCAGGTGGTTAAGAGCTAAGAAATGGTTTGCTGAGGTCCTGGGTTTGAATCCCAGTGAGAGTCACACTTTTTCTTTCATTTCCACAATTGTATTTCTTTTTATATGGACATTTTAAAAATACAGATTCATAAAAAGGACTTTTCTTTTTCCATTTTTTGTTTTAATTCACAAAATATTTTTTCTGAAAGAAAGTATTTTAATTTACATGAACTTTTCTTAATGTTTTGTATGTACAACACTGATTTATATAAAACATTTAAATTTGTTTACTGAACTTTACTATTTCATGTCTTTATTTGTACAAAATATTACATAGTACATGAGGATTCCATGTGGCTGCAGAAACACGAGCTCCTCCAGGCCCTGCACTTCTGTCAATACACATCCACACTTCCATCATCCTCCAGACCATGCACAAAGTCAGTGGATAACTGTAGGTATTGATAGACATATAGAAGGATGTCCCTGACATGCATCAAATCAGTGTAATCATGTACATTCAGAAGCACAGCACACTACAGGTGTTATGATTACACACAGAATGCCCTCCAGGGCATAAGCCAGATAACAGCACAGTTTGCTTCTGTCACTTTACATGGAGACACACATTGCCCTTTATGGAGTACACAAAGTGAGTGTGTTTCTACAGATGCACATGTATCACTGGGTTAGTGCAACTCCAAATGCAGACACGAATGATCCTGTGATCCCTGTTACACATCAGGCATCCACTTCAGACCCTGCAGTTCTGTGAAGGTAGAGATCCAGATCTGCAAGGGCCTCCATGTGATAGTCCCATCTGCATGCAAAAACGCAGGGCCATCCATCCTGAATGGTACCATGCACCTACAAATACACAGTGTACTTACATCATAACTTTGATGTGTATTATCATTTTTAACCAAAAATCTCAGCATAGCCTTTTTATAATCACACCTCATGAAAGTTATGACACATTTGTTAAATCACTGAAAAAATATGACTGTGCAAAACAAACAGTGAAATAAACGTATTGGTCAGGTTTCAGTTATGTTTCCACCATGGTTCATGATGTAGCAAATAAAAAGCACATGTTAAAAATTTGGCTTTGAATTTTTTTTTAAACGGTGGAGTTAAGAACAAAACTCTCTTCATTCTTTCAATATAAAGAAATTTGTATTTTGTAAACCCATATTAATGTTTTTGATCCATCAGTCTTGTTTAATGAGGCTCACAAAACAAGAAGGTCAGCTCATGAAACAAGATGGTGGGCTTAGTTATTTTTAAACTTTGTTTCTTGAGAGAACCTGTTGTTTCATTACTCAGGAAAGAAGTCATGAAGAAGCAAGGCCAGCTCATGAAACAAGATGTAGGACTTGCTTTTTTTCAATCTTGTTTCGTGAGCTAACCTTCTTGTTTTGTGACATCTTATGTCAGTCATGAAAGAAGACCAACAGCTCACAAAACAAGATTAAAAAAAAATCTAAGTCCACCATCCTTTGTGGGCCAGCCTTCTTGTTTTGTGACTTCTTTCGTCACTCGTGAAACAACAGGCCCACTCAGGAAACAAGGCTGGAAAAAAAAAAACAAGTGTACTGTCTTGTTATGTGAGCCGACCTTCTTGTTTTGTAAGTTCTTTCATATTAAAACATCTAAATGAATGACCAAACTGAGCATGCTCAGAATCAAAATTTAAAATCCTTATAATCTGGGAATGGATTAATATTTTTTTCACCAAACCAATAAAATGCACCATTCTAGGGCAAGCCATTTCTACCCTAAACATTTTAGAACACAATTCCAAATTATTTGGGCTGTCAGTGAGAGAAAAAGAACAGCAAAAAAAAATACTTTTTCCTATTTTTTGCACTATCCAGAGCTCAGAATCTAGACATTTGACCAGCATGAATCTTGCCCCTCCCCCAAGACTGCACATGCAAAATTTCCATGCAATTCTGTTGAATAGGGACAAGCTATTAAGATGCAAAATTAGGAGTTTAACATTAAACACCCTACTCAACCCTATAATATATAATACTGTCACGGTAGCATCAGTATACTTAGGGTTGAGCAACAGGTTCTATGTTAAACCCTATAGCTTTGTACCTTAATAGCTTTGGCAGTGTTTGACAAAATTAGCTGAAATGTTGCACGCATTGTCTAGTAGGTGAAAATATGTGGAAAATTCTATAATGGCAGCTTGTGCAGTTCTTGAGATCTGCATATGTCATTTTCCTGTAATAGTCTAATGTTTTTCTAATACTTAACATGGATTTTTGCTTTTGGTGTCATGCACAGCCTACACAGAATGAAATTGTTTTCTGAAACTTTCAGGATAAGTGTTCTGTGCCAAGGTAGTGCATTTGGAAGGTTTTGTGAAAACAATTGAAAAGTTCTAGAGTTATGAGGATTTAAATTTGTATTTCTTTTTTTTTTTTGCTGTTCAGAGCATGCTCAGTAGGGTTTTTGGAATAAGGTTCTGATATGACACAACACATTCTGTGCTGCAATACCATTTTTGGTTTTTCACCACTTGCTTCTCACAGCACAAAAAAAATGTTTTCATGCCATGGCAACCGCCATCTTGTTTTTCCCCTCAAAGTGAAAAACATGGAAAATTCATAACAAAGGTGCAATTTTAAAAGACAAACACCTGAACATAGCTAAACTGGATCCATTTAGCAAGAGTCTGATTTTTTTTGTTTACAAAAATGACCAGAAATACTTGTTTTGGGCACCCCAGTATCCAGGGTGCCCAGCTTAGTGAGAAGTGCCATTCACACATGTCCTCTGAATGAGAACAGGACTTTCTTGAATTCTGAAGCCACAGCTGGAGTCATGATGGCAATTTCAGTTGAAGCAGTGAGCCAGCAATCCCTTGTCCTGTCCTATCTATCTATCTATCTATCTATCTATCTATCTATCTATCTACCTACAGTATGTATTTAAAATATTTGTTGCATGGACTGGGTTGCCCACCACCTGTACTGCTTCTTTCTTCCCCTTCCCCTCCAGGTCACCATATCTATCTATGTATCTATCTGCCTGTCTGTCTGTCTGTCTGTCTATCTATCTAATAAAATTATGTGTTAAGTAGACTGCCGTGTCCATCCCCAGTGCTGCTTCTTTCTTCCCCCTCCCCTCCTGACCATCCCCCCTGCCATTCCCAGTGTTTATTACTTTTTATATATGTATATGTATTATAAGCAGACCAGGGTGGCCATCCCCAGTACCACTTCTCTTTACCCCCTCCTCTCCAGGTCACCCACCATGTTCCACAATCACTAACCCAACAGTGGAGTGATCAATTTCCAGTGTCGGAATGTCAATGTGTATGTCTTCTGAAATAAAACCATCCCTCATTGATTTGTTTTAATCTATAATAAAGAAAACAGTCCTTCACTGATCTGACCTCCCACACACATCCTCCCATACCACACTGACCTCCAACTCAGTATACACCACCCCACACACACACACCCTAACTCATTTCAACATGTTCCACAGTGTAGATCCACTCTGATTGAAAACACATCTTGCTGCTGGAACTGATGATTGCCACATGAGAAAATAAGGTAAGTGCAATTTAATCAATCGGGGCTGAATTTTTATTGCTAACTTTGTCATTCTTAGATATTGTTACACCAAATTTTCAAAATAGCCTTTTTGGGACACCAACTTATGACCAAAGACAGTGGAGTTGTGTAAATATGGCCCAAAGGGCAATTTCATGGTCACTTTCTGAAATCACCTTTTGGGCCGGATTTGAAAAATGTTGCCACACTTGTTCATGAGGTGGAGTTATAAGAAGGCTATGTTGAAAATATGGGGTCAGAATATCCAAAAATTACAACGATATGAGCACACATTGACATTTTTCTATGCTTGCTCATAACTTTGGTAGTTTTCAATATTTTCATCCCAAATTTTCAACATTGACATTTTTTTCATACAACCTCATGAATGTGACAGCTGTTGTTTTTAAAATCCTGGCCAAAATGTTTTTTTTTTTTTTTGCACCAGTGGCATGGAATGATGTTTTGGCAGGGATTTGAAAAATTTCACCTACCAGGTTCATGAGGTGGGGTAATAAGAAGGCTATGCAGACAATTTAGTGTAAAAATGTGGTAAAATGCCCAGGCTATGAGTGAACATTGCAATATTTCAACATTCTCTCATACCTTCATTAATTTTTAATATTTTACCTCACACTTTCAACATAGCCATTTTTACACACACCTCATAAACGTGACAGGTGCCATTTTTTAAATACTGGACAAGACGTGTTTTCTCATTTGTGGTGTGAAATGATGTTTCAGACAATATACTATAAAAGCCACATTTCATGTTTATAAGGGGAGTTAAACAAAGACTATCTTGCAAACTCAGGGTAAGAATGAAAAAAAAAATTATAATTATTAAGAAACTTTGTGTGTAGTGCCAGTCTTCACCCCGGTGGGCATGTTTTGTGATCTTGTGCCAGCAACCTGAGCTCAAGGCCAGCTCAGTGACCCAGCTACATGGGGTGAGGGTGCTGGGATGGCACTTTACTGCGACCCTCTCCCCAGCAAGGGAGTGAAAGTTTCAGGGTTGTCTGCACAGGCCCAGGTAACATATAGTGGAGACAGCTGTTCTTTTGGCATAGGGCCCTGTGCATTGGCTGACAGATTGACTCTTTCCTTGTGCATCTGTATTTCTTGCCACATTGAAGCGCTGGAGCCAGAAATCACTGCACTTCCACAGCCCCATAAGAGTCTTCCCTTCCTTCCCTTGGGCCCTGCATATCTACATGGGTTGACACAGGTCCAGAAGGGACCTGTATAAATGAGGATATGATTCCACTATCTCAAAAAGAAAGGAAATTCTTGGCAAAAACTGTATTAATGCACCAGTTAGAGTTCATCTTAACACTACAACAGTAGGGAAATGTGGCATTAAGGCCCATAGCCTCCTGTTCGAAGCACACAGTATAGCTCCAAGCCAGTGTATCATACTGATACAGTCTTTAAAGGTAGAGAAGTATGTCTTGCCACATGTTGCCAACAACATCTGCTGTACTTTTCTTCATGCAGGACTCTGTGGGCACTGCCTGAAGAAAAGGGATCACATCTGACCTTGTTTGCACGGGGAAGGGGGTGAGCATTAGGGTTGACAACCATAAGGAAGACCCCACCACTGATTCACTAAGACTCAGGAGACCCAAAACCCTAATTTTATTTCCATTTGCTGCTTGCAGTGGGGTGGGGGAGTTAGGGAAGGAAACCCTAATGCCCCATTTCCCTATGTTTGTGGCATTAACTGGAACCCAAACTAGTGCATTAACGTAATTTTTTTCAAAGAATATGTCTTATAGGGGCATGGTAGCACCCCTGTAGTTAGGGTTGAGTAGGCTGTTTAATGTTAAACCCCTATTTTTGCAGATTAATAACATTGGTGTTGTTTGACAAAATAGAACATTTGGCATCTACATTCAGGCTGTCAGAATCTCAAGACATGAAACATTTTGTGACTGCATCTTGTTCAGTTTTCAAGACATGGACCACCAAAAATGGAAAAAAAAACCTTTTTGGTTTCACTATACTTAACATTGCATTTTTTTGTTTGTTTGTTTTGTTTTTGCTGTCATGTACAGCCTAGACAGGGCGGAATTTTTTCATGACATTTTCAGGGCTGCAGAGATCTGTACCAAGGGTATGCCTTTTTAAATGTTTTGTGAAAAAAAATTATAGTGATCCAGAGTTATAAGGATTTTTTTTGATAACAGACAAATGCAAAAGTAAAAAAAAAAAAAAAAAAAAAAAGAGTGCTTATTTTCATGATTTACTTGTGTGGAAAGAAATACTGATCGTGATGGCCACCATCTTTATTTTTAACTCACAAACAGTGAAAATACATAAAAATGATACATTTTCAAAAAAAAACTATACCTAAACTTACAGTAGGCAAACATGAGCCCTTAGCTAGATTCTGGTGTTAGTCTTATGAAAATTGCCCTGGAAATAATGTTTCTGGACACTCAAAGATCTTGGGTGCCGTGCTTAGCAAGAGGAGCTGTTCACATTCTTAGTATATATGAACAGTTGGACTTTCCTGGAATGTGAAGCCACAGCTGTAGTTGTGCTGCTGGCTTCAGTTACAGCAGTGAGATGGTGATCTCCTGCTCTCTGTCTAACTATCATAAAACACTAGTATTCATTAGAGTCTGTTTTTTAACACTGTCATCAGTTGTCATTTTTCATACCTCTCCACTTTCTTGTTCATGGATACGGTGGGTATCCTGTGATGATAGTAAGTTAATATGAGTGACTGTCAAAATGGTGACTCATATTCAGCAGTATTATCATGGGCTACTCATAAGAGTAGTGATGCAATGCTACGGTGAGGATAAGGGGAGGGTGACAAGAAAGGGAAGATAGCGGGGGGAAGGGGAGGGATAGGGAAGAGGGTTTTCAGGAGGTAGTGTGCCTGCTGAGTTGAGCTAGCCATGTGGTGTAGTGGTGAGGGTGGCTAGCTCTGGTGCAGCAGGTACTGGGTGCAGGGCTATGGATGGGGGGGGACTTTTGCCACTGGCTGCCGCTGCCGTTTATTTATTTATTTTTTTACATCCAGAGTGTCGCCCCCCTCCTTGACATGCAACCCCCTGGAGTTAGGAATCCTTTAGTAGGGGGTGTAGGGGACAAAGCTCCCCACAAGAGGGGGCACAGGCAGTCCTCCCCACATAGACACTTAGTCTAGTTGCCGGATATTTAGTCACTGGCATATGTACTGTATATCACCAATTTGCTTTTCAGCGATATACAATCACCATAATAGTGATCGCTATTTTGCGTTTGCTATTATGATATAGAACCAATATATAGAAACATAGAAACATAGACTTTAATGGCAGATAAGGACCACTTGGCCTACCCAGTCTGCCCATTTCCCTGCAAATAATAAGCTGCAGATCCCAGTTAACCAACAGCCTACTTCTTCCTATCCCCCACCAGAATTGCCTTATGTCTGTCACATGCATTCTTGAATTCCCCCACTGTTTTTGACCCCAAGACCTCCTCAGAAAGGCTGTTCTATGCATTCACCACCCTTTTTGTGAAAAAATACTTCCTCACATTGCCCTAGGCCATCCCCCCTCTATCTTCAAATTGTGTCCCCTTTTTCTTGCACATCTCTTTTTCTGAAAGATGCTACCCTCTTGGACTTTGTTGATTCCCTTGAGGTACTTGAAAGTTTCTATCATGTCCCCCCTCTCCCTCCTTTCCTCAAGGGTATATATATTAAGCTCCTTTAGTCTCTCTTCATATGATTTCTGTTGCAGACCCTGCACCATTTTAGTTGCCCTCCTCTGGACTGCCTCCATCCTGTCTATGTCCTTGTGGAGATGGGGTCTCCAGAACGGCACACAGTACTCCAGATGAGGTCTCACCAACTGTCTGTACAGAGGGATAACAACTTCCTGTTTTCTACTGGTGATGCCTCTCCCTATACATCCCAGTATCCCCCAGCACTCCTTAATGCCTTCTCACATTGCTTGCTTAACTTTAGGTAATCTGATATGACTATCCCAGGTCCCTTTCCATTTTTGTTGTTAATACCCCCATTGTGTACTCTTCCCCTGGGTTTTTGTTTCCCAGGTGCATTACTTTGCACTTCTTTGCATTCAGTCTAATCTGCCACACTTTTGACCATTCCTCCAACCTTGCCAAGTCCCTTCTCATCCTTTCCACCCCTCTTGTGTATCAACCCTGTTGCAGATCTTTGTGTCATCTACAAAGAGGCATACTTTCCCTTCCAGTCCAGCTGCAATGTCACTTATAAAGACATTAATGATTTATAAAGATATAAATACATCACCTTCTGTCTCCTCTGCATTCTGCTCTTTCCTCCTCCCTCCTACTATTGATAATGTTCCCACTTCCTCTTTCCTCCCCATATGTGAGGTGTTCAATGGGTATCCTAGTATTTATTTATATGTTGCCTCAAGGATACTCTCATAGTACTGTTTGCAGGCATTTGTATATATTGTAAACTACAAGTTGCTTGTACTTATTGTTTTATGGACTTTTTTCCTTCTCAGACTATTGTTCTCCAGATTTCTCTCTTGTATTAGTCTCACATCATTATGTATTCATCCTGTGTATCCATATTCTGCATTATGTATACTGTTTTCTTATTGTACCTTATACTTATCTTAACTTCCCAGGTCCACCTTGAAAATGAGTTCACTCAATGGTGTTTCGCCTGGTAAAGTAAAGATTGATTGATTGATTAAAAAGGACTGGACCCAGTACTGAACCCTGCAGTATCCCACTAGTAACCCAACTTTCTTTAGAGTGGACACTGTTTAATATTACCCTCTGTGTCCTGTTGTCTAGCCAATGTTTTACCCAGGCTACCACCTTGGGACCCACTCCCAGGCTGCCTAGTTTGTTTATTAATCTTTTGTGTGGGACTGCATCAAATGCCTTGCTAAAGCCCTGCCCTGGTCTACTACTTTGGTCACCCAGTCAAAGAAATCTGTTAGATTCATTTGACATGACCTTCCTGCTGTGAATCCATGCTGCCTTGGGTCCTGTGCCCCGCTGGCCTCTATGTACTCAACAATTCTTTCTTTCAGAAGTGATTCCATCATTTTCCCTACCACTGAGGTCAAGCTAACAGGTCTGTAGTTTCCTGCCTCTGCTCTGCTCCCACTTTTGTGAAGGGAAATCACATCCACCCTCCTCCAGTCCTTAGGTACCACACCATCCTCCCATGATTTGTTAAAATTGGTAGTCAGTGGTGTCACTAGTTTTCTCCTTAGTTCATTTAGAAGTCTGGGGTGAATCCTATCAGGCACCATTACTTTGTTCACCTTCAGTTTTAGGAGTTCTTTCAGAACCCTTTCTTGTGTGAAATGACTGGTATTGACCCCCCTATCCAGAGTGCTTCTATTGATTGGATTAGGTACCTCCCCTTCCTCTTTTTTTTGTGAATACTGAACAGAAGTATTGTTCAGTATCCCTACTTTTTCACTGTCCCTCTCTGTCCATCGATCCTCACCTTTATTAAGCCTCACTATCCCTCCCTTGGTCTTTCTTCACTCCCTAATGTACCAATAAAAGGTTTTATCCCCCATCTTAACTGAGTTGGCTATCTTTTCCTCGGTTTGGGACTTTGCTATTCTGACTGCCTTCCCCGCTTCCTTCTGCTTTAAGTTCTTGGTCCTGCTCTTTTGTGTTTCCTTATGCTTCCTGAATGCTATCTTTTTCTCCCTAACCTTCCCAGCCACCTCTTTTGAGAACCATAGTGTTTTTTTCTTTCGTTTTGATTTGTTTATTTGCTTCACACAAAGGCTTGTTGCCTCTGTGATGGCAGTTTTGATGTTATCTAATTGTTCCTTCACCCTTCCTTGTTGCCTGTTTACTAGTGCTGTTCTGAGGTGCCCTCCCATTTTGACAAAGTCAGCCCTTCTAAAGTCCAACACCCTCACTTTTGTATGGCTTGACTCTGCAGCAATGTTTATCATGAACCACACTGTTTAGTGGTCACGTGTTCTCAGATGGCTACCCACTTCTAGATCTAAGATTCTCTCTCCATCCCCATTTGAGAGTACCAGGTCTAAGACTGCTCCCTTCTGAGTGGGTTCCAACACTAGCTGTCTGAGGCATGCCCCTGTAGGGCATCGAGAAAGACCCTACTCTTGGATGTGGCTGCAGCAAAGGTGCTCCAGTTAACATCTAGCATATTCAGGTCCCCCATCAACAATATCTCCTCTTTTTCTGCCATTCTAAGAATGTCTTCTATCATTTACTTGTACATTTTCTGCCCCTGAGACATGGGTCTGTATACACCTCCTATGCAGATTGTGGTGCCATTTCTGTTCTTCAGGGGAACCCACAATGCCTCCTCTCCTCCCTGTTTACCCTTTAGTTTCATTGCTTTGATACCTTCCTTTACATAGAGAGCTACTTCTCCTCCATTTCTACCCTCCCTGTCCCTTCTGTAGATTGTGTACCCTGGTATGTTGACATCCCAGTCATGGTTCTCTGTGTATCATGTTTCTGTGACTGCCACGATATCCAGGCATCCCTTTTCCATCAAGGCCACCAGTTCAGGAAGATTGTTACCTATACTATGGGCATTGGTACTCATTACCCTCCATTTATTGATGGCTTTAACCCTTTTTGCCCCATCCCTCTCCTTACTGCCTTTTTCTCCACTTACCCCTGCCCTTCTCCCTATAGACTTCTCTATCTTGGTGTTTACCTCACTAACTACCCTGATTTTTTGGGGGGGGGCTAGGATTTCCCTGCTCCTTTTCAGTGCAGCCCCCCTTGGCTAGTTTAAATGCTTAAAAATAAAGCATTTAAACCTATCACCTAGGATCCTGGTTCCCCTCCTGGACAGATGCAGGCCATCATGCCAGTATAGGCCTGCATCCTCCAGGTGGACCCCCAGTCCCCAATAAAGCCCAAACCCTGAGCTCTGCACCAGTTTTTCAACCATTGATTGACTCCCATGTTGTGGAGCACCCTAGCTCCACCCATGCCATAGACAGGCAGCACCTCCAAGAAGGTTAGTGCATTGGGGCAGAAGTTTGACGTCTTTGCAGAATATTTAAACTAGCAAATGGGGAGAGGGGTGCAGCACCCCATACGTCGAATGGGAAGAACACCCTTCCCCCCTCAGCTAGTGGTCAAACAGGAATTCAGCGTGTTTGCCATTCATTTGCATCACCAGGTAAGAAAAAGGTTTGTCTCCCATCACGATGCACAGGGTAATGCCAAACTTCACCCAACAACTAACACACCAAAATCTGGCCAATGGAAAATCATGTACACAAATGCTCACAGCCTGGAAATAAGATCCCAGACCTGCAGGCAACAATGTCAGGGCTAAACTGGACATAGTAGCAATTAGTGAGACGTGGTTTACCAGTAACCACACTTGGGAGACTTCAGTACCTGGCTATGTATTGTTCAGAAGAGACCGAGGTGCAAAAGGGGAGGAGTGGCCCTGTATGTTAATGAAATATCAAAGCTACAGAAATTCAGAATACACATAAGGAGCCAGAAGAACTGTGGGTCACCCTGGAAACAGGAAATGGGACAGCCATAAGAACTGGGGTTGTCTACAGGCCCCCAGACCAGAGGGAGGACATAGACACATTACTGTTAGAAGATATACAAAACATGACAGCTAAAGGGAGGTTCTGATAATGGGAGACTTCAACATGCCAGATACAGATTGGTCAATACCAGCAGGAACATCTGCCAGAACTAGACTCATAGTGGATTCCCTGCAGGGGAGGGCCTCAAACAACTGGTACAGCAACCCACAAGAGACAGGGCTATCCTAGATCTAGTACTGACTAACAAAGAAGGGATCACAGATCTCCAGGTAGAAGGTCACCTAGGGCCAGTGACCATCACATGGTATGGTTCAATTTGGCTACTACATCTAAATCATCCCATTCCAAGGCAAAAATATGAGACTTCAGAGGAGCTGACTTTGATAAGATGGCCAACAGAGTTAAGCTAGCCCTGAAAAAGAAACACAGGTGAGGGGTACAGGCAAAGTGGGCAAGCATTAAGGATGCAATACTTGAAGCAACATCCCATTGTGTTAGACAGAAAAGGAAGTGCAAAAGAAGAAGGAAACCACTTTGGTTCTCAAATACAGTAGCAGAAAAGGTCAGAGCCAAAAGTCTGGCCTTCAGGAAATATAAGGGAACACAGCGGGATGAAGATAGGGAGGCATACCAAACTGCCCTAAGGGAAGCAGGTAAGGCAGTAAGGCAGGCAAAGTCCCAAACTGAGGAAACACTAGCACGAACAGTAAAGAAGGTGACAAGACTTTCTATAGATACATTAGTGAAAGGAGAAAGTCCAGAGGGGGTGCTAAGCTTAATGGAGAAAAGGGGCATGTGAGGAGGAGGACCCTGTAAAGGCATCTATCCTAAATAGATACTTTTGCTCAGTATTTACTGAAGAGAAGGTAGGGCAGGCCCACAGCTCAGCATCATGGACACAGGGGAGGGAGGTGAGCACTACTCCCTTCACAAAAGAAAGGGTCCTACAAGAGCTTGCTAAGCTCAGGGTGGATAAGGCAATGGGACCTGATGGCATACATCCCAGAGTACTTAAGGAGCTAAAGGAGGAACTTAGCAGAGCCATTAGCAGAATTGTTTAGTGAGTCTCTGAGCACAGGAGAGGTCCCAGAAGACTGGAGAAGGGCTCATGTGATCCCGCCCACAAGAGTGGTAGCAGGGAGGAGGCGGGGAACTACAGACCGGTCAGTCTTACCTCAGTAGTGGGCAAGATTATGGAGGCACTCCTTAAGGAAAGGATAGTGCAACACCTGGAATCCATAGGGGCACAGGATCCAAGACAGCATGGGTTTACAAAGGAAGGTCCTGTCAAATTAATCTCATAGATTTCTTTGACTGGGTAACCAGAGTGGTGGACCAAGGGGAGCAGTTGATGTTGCCTACCTTGACTTCAGCAAAGCTTTTGACACTGTTCCACATAGAAGATTGATAAATAAGCTGGGTAGGCTCGGGGTGGGTCAGAAGTTGGTCAACTGGGTGGCAAACTGGTTGACTGGCAGAAAACAGAGAGTGGTGGTAAATGGTATACAGTCAGAAGAGATGCAAGTCACAAGTAGGGTACCTCAGGGATCAGTTCTGGGACCAGTCCTATTCAACATCTTCATTAGTGACCTTGCAGATGGACTAGAGGGTAAGGCTTGTCTGTTTGCAGATGACACCAAGATCTGCAACAGAGTAGATGATCCAGGTGGGGTAGGCAGAATGAGAAGAGATCTGGATAAACTAGCAGAATGGTCAGAAGAGTGGCAACTGGGATTTAATGCAAAGAAGTGCAAAATCATGCACATAGGGAAGAGAAACCCTGAAGCCACTTATAGGCTGGGAGGGGAGTTGCTAGCAGTCACAAAGGAAGAAAGAGACTTGGGCATCATCATCACTGATGACCTAAAATCATCCAAGCAGACCTCTAAAGCAGTAGGTAAGGCTAGGGGGGTGTTAGCGTGTATTAGTAGGGGTATCACAAGTCATAAGAGGGAGATAATAATCCCTCTGTACAAGACATTGGTTAGGCCCCATATGGAGTACTGCATGCAGTATTGGAGGCCACACCTTCACAAGGACATTAACCAAATTGAGGCAGTCCAGAGAAGGGCAACCAAAATGGTGCAGGGACTGCATCAAAAGACATATGAGGACAGATTAATGGAGCTCAATATGTATACCCTTGAGCAAAGGAGGGAGAGAGGTGATATGATCGAGGCATTCAAACACCTTAAGGGCATAAACAAGGTGAAAGAGTCTAACATGTTTAAATATAAGAAAAATAGCAGGACAAGAGGACAGAGCATGAGACTAGAGGGAGGCCGATTAAGGGGGAATGTGAGGAAATTCTTTTTCACAGAAAGGGTGGTAGATGCATGGAATGGCTTACCACAAGAAGTGGTGGCTATTAATACAGTGCAGGGCTTCAAACAGGCATGGGATAGGCATAAGGGAGCAATACAAATGACTATGAATAGATAGGTCACTGACAGAGCAAAGGCCAATGGCACATTTATAAGGTAGAAAAAGAAATGGGCAGACTGGATGGGCCTTACGGTCCTTATCTGCCATCAACTTCTATGTTTCTATGTTTCTATGTAAGGTTACAGTGCATGCTACTTGTCTAAGGCCCCTCCCCAACTCCAAAAACACCTCCTGCACTGCTCTGATCCCTTTCCCAGCTGGGTCATTTGTTCCTAGGTGGACAATGACATCCAGTTCCCTCCCCTGTGCAGCTGCTCCAGTGATCCTGAGGATTCGCTCCCTGTCCCTCCAAGCCATAGTGCCTGGCAGGCACCTTACCTCCCTCTCCCCTCCCTCCCCCAATTCTACCCTCCTAACAATGTAGTCCCCCACCAGGAGTTGTTTCCTTCCCCTGTGGGGTCCCATCCCACGCTCCTGTGGGTCTCCTTTGTGGATGATCCCAACTTCCTCCTTGGTCTCCACTGCGGGTGCCTCCATAGAGGAACCGCACTGCACCAGAATGGCATATAAATTGTGGAGGGGTACAACTGGAGGGATGTGCCTCTGTTCCACCACCCTTACCCTCCCTGAGCCTACTGTGGTCCACCCTCCCCTCTTTCTTGGCAACCTCTGAAGCAGTAGTGGTGGCCCTGGTGGTCCCTGGGTGGGAGAGGAGGTCCCCTGAATCCTGGCCAACTCAGCCTGGAGACAAGCAACTTCCTCCCTCAACCCAGAGAGGTGCCTGCACATGGAACAACACCGCATCCTCCAGAACTTCTCCCAGAAGACTGCCACTCTACAGCCACTGCACTGCACCACTCCCATCATGTCTTATTTGTGGCCCCCACAACTGTTGTTTTGTATGCTTACTCTTTCTTCACTCTGTTTATTTTTTCTTTCTATTTTCATTTTTTTCCTCCCTACTTTCCTACCTCCTCCATGCCCTTAAAGCTCCTGTTCTTCCTGTTTCAGGACAGGAAGATCCTGTATTCCTTAGCAGTCTCCTTCTTACTTGCTCAGAATCAGACCTCCAGCAGATGGGGGGGATGGAGAGCTATCCTTTTCCTTCTAGGACAGTGAGTCTTTTGTGCCTCTATGATCACTCCCTTCCTGTCCCTAGCCCTGAACCCAGTACAGTACCTGTTGTTCCCAAACAGGAAGTTCCTGTTGTCAGTCAAATCCTGCACCTATAACAGTGGAACTAGCTAAGCGTGGATGGGTGGTGGGGAGGGAGGGCAGGCTATATAGTCCCAGTAGAATAGTAAAGTTCTAACAGCACCTCCTTCCCCTTGCTGTTCTCTGCCACAAGCTATCTAGGGAAGTTTTAAATCCAAACACCTGGCTTCCTGCTGCCTAAGCCACTCCCCTAATTTACAGTTCCCTTTTTCACCTACTGTAGCTAACTACACAGATAACAGTTCCTGACACCCAGCTCAGACAAACACACTAACACTTGTTTTTTTCTGTTTATTGGTTTTTACCCTAAATTGAAGGTCCCAGTAGTAGAGGTCTAGTTCAGCAGAGAAGTAAAGTTCTATTATAGATCAAGGGAATGCCAATTGGAGCACTCCTTTCCCCTGTGCGTGAGGCTCTCTTAATCTGTGAAGATGCCCTGGAAACGGTTCTGGGAAGATTTTTTTTTTAATGTATTATTGATCGCTCTCGAACAATAATATATTAATAAGTCCTCCATCGCCACTCATTGCTGAAAATAAGTGGTTTCATTTGCCTTCAGCTTGAGCCAGAACAGCTTAGCTTTGCTTCACTGTTCTCACTCAGCTGAAGATGCATGAAACCACTCATTTTCAGCAACGAGTGGCTCCGGGGATGTATTAACACATAACAGCACCTCCTTCCTCTTGCTGTTCTCTGCCAAAAGCTATCTAGGGCAGTTTTAAATCCAAACACCTGGCTTCCTGCTGCCTAAGCCGCTCCCCTTAATTCACAGTTCCCTTTTTCACCTACTGTAGCTAACTACACAGATAACAGTTCCCTTCACCCAACTCAGACAAACACACTAACTCTTGTTTTTTTGTTTGTTTGTTTTGTTTTTACCCTAAATTGAAGGTCCCAGTAGTAGAGTTCTAGTTCATAAGTCCCAGTAGAGTAGTAAAGTTCTAACAGCACCTCCTTCCTCTTGCTGTTCTCTTCCAAAAGTGGATACGGTGTCTGTTTGTGTGGAAAATCTACTTGCTATTTAAATTTTAAACATTTTTATTTAAACAGCATATGTGTGCTCCTATTGGTGCTGATTTGATTGACAGACTAGTAGTAAAGCCATTTGTGAGTACAAAAAAAGCAATAGTTTATTAAAGATCATTGGAAGTGCTGTTTATTTTTGTCATGAGGCACAATTTAGACATGCCCAGTACAAGAAACAAAATAGTCAAACAAGCATGTGTGTGTGTATTTATTTCTTTCAGACATCCTACTTTAAAATTTTACAGACTTCATTTACACTCAGCTAACACCACATCAGTTGCTCATCTGCGCTCTCCATGGTCATCTGACGGAGGTCAGGATCAACATAATTCATGAAGTGATGTTACTACACAGAATAGGGTATCAGTGACCTGCAGGCTTGTGCTTTCACTAGAAAAATGACAAGCACACCTTGCTTGCAAGTGTCATTGCCAACAGCATTTAGGTTCAAAATGAAACAAGTGTGTTTAGCAGTTTGTTTTTAAATTTATTGTATTATGCAGTAAAAAGAGATTCCAGCCATGCTGGTCCTTGCAAAACAGGAGAAGATGGAAGGCTTGATACCTTTTATTGGACCAACAAGTGTCTTGTACAAAAATGGAATTATATACAAGCTTTTGGGGCCACACAGTTCCCTTCTTCAGGCGAAGTTGCAGAACAACTTTGTTGCAGAACATCTGAGAAACTCAGGAATCACATTATTTATCAGATATAAGCTAGAAAATCTCACCTTAAAAATAGATTTTTTGAACTTTCACACACCCTTCAAGGAAACAACAACAATGTATCACCAGGATTTAGCTGTGCTCTCCAAACACATTATCAAAAAGCTCACCAGGCAGCCCTATTACAGAAGAGGAGGAAACTCAGAGAACTACAAGACAGCAGCTACAACAACATCTTGATTCATCCAGGGGAAGTAAACCACAGCACTAACATTGTGGAACAGGATAATACACTGCAACAACTACCAGTGATCAACCTATCTAATAAAGAACTTACACGGGCTGAAACAAATGTACTATCCAAGGGCTTAACTTTGTGCCCCACACAGGAATTTCATAACATTAGATTCTGTGGGGAGATGGAAGAATTTTTTAGATGGCTTCATCTAAAAGAATATTTCTTCGATAAAAACGATACTCAACACATTATGACAGCACAAAGAAAACATCAGACTGGACCCCTCCGAGTGGACGCAACCCCAAGTTGGATGCCTACATCAACTGCTTCTGTGGAAGAATAAACTCCCAAATCCTTAGCAAACAGTAGAAACTCCTGTACAATATTACATGACTAGAAAAGAGGGCAATACAAACTGAATAACAACCATAACATTGTGATAAAACAAGCTGACAAGGGTGGAGCTATGGTTGTGATGAACACAGAGGATTACATTAAAGAGGCACACAGACAGCTGCCAGATACAGCTTACTATAGAGAACTCACCGAAGACCCTACTATATAATATACAGAAGAACTTAAACAAGTCATCATGTCTCTACCGAACAACATCCAAGAACAGTTAAAAATACTAATTCCAAACAAACCTATTCCAGGGACATTCTATATGGAACATAGAAACATAGACTTTGATGGCAGATAAGGACCGCTTGGCCCATCTAGTCTGTCCATTTCCTTACCTACAGGATAAGCTGCAGATCCTAGTTAACCAACAGCCTATTTCTTCCTACCCCTACAAAAATTGCCTTATGTCTGTCCCATGCATTCTTGAATCCTCCCACAGTTTTAGACCCCACAACCTCCTCAGAAAGGCTGTTCCATGGGTCCACCACCCTCTCTGTGAGAAAATACTTCCTCACATTGCCCCTGAACAGCCCCCAACTCTATCTTCAAATTGTGTCCCCTTATTCTTGCACATCTCTTTTTCTGAAAGATGCTACCCTCTTGGACTTTGTTGATTCCACTGAGGTACTTAAAAGTTTATATCATGCCCCCCCTTTCCTTAAGGGTATACATATTAAACTCCTTTAGTCTCTCCTCATATGGCTTCTCTTGCAGACCCTGCACCATTTTAGTTGCCCTCCTCTGGACTGCCTCTATCCTGTCTATGTCCTTGCGGAGATGGGGTCTCCAGAACTGCAAGCAGTACTCCAGATGGGGTCTCACTAACTGTCTGTACAGAGAAATAACAACTTCCTGTTTTCTGCTCGTGATGCCTCTCCCTATACATCCCAGTATCTCCCCAGCCCTCCCTACTGCCTTCTCACATTGCTTGCTAACCCTAAGGTCATCTGATATGATTACCCCCAGGTCCCTTTCCGTTTTTTGTTGTTATTACAACATCCCCCCCCCCCGTTATGTAATCTTCCCCTGGGTTCTTGTTTCCCAGGTGCATTATTTTGCACTTCTTTGCATTGAATCCAAACTGCCATACTTCTGGCCATTCCTCCAACCTTACCAAGTCCCTTCTCATCCTTTCCACACCTCCTTGTGCATCAACCCTGTTGCATATCTTTGTGTCATCTGCAAAGAGGCATACTTTTCCTTCCAGTTCCTCTGCAATGTCACTTATAAAGACATTAAAATGGACTGGACTCAGTACTGTACCCTGAGGTACCCCACTAGTAACCCCTCTTTCTCCAGAGTGTACTCCATTTACAATTACCTTCTGTGTCCTGTTGTCCAGCCAATGTTTTACCCAGGCTGCCACCCTGTGACCCACTCCCAGGCTGGTTAATTTAACTATTAATCTTTTGTGTGGGACTGTGTCAAATGACTTGCTAAAGTCTAGGTAGGCCACGTCCACAGCCCCTCCCTGATCTACTACTTTGGTCACCCAGTCAAAGAAATCAATTAGATTTGTCTGACATGGCCTTCCCACTGTGAACCCATGCTGCCTTGGGTCTTGTGCCCCACTGGCCTCTAGGTGCTCAGCAATTCTTTTCTTCAGAAGTGATTCCATCACTTTCCCTACCACAGAGGTCAAACTGACAGGTCTGTAGTTTCCTGCCTCGGTCTTGGTCCCACTTTTGTGAAGGGGAATCACATCCACCTTCCTCCAGTCCTCAGGTACCACACCATCTTCCCATGATTTGTTAAAAAGGGTAGTCAGTGGTTTCACTAGTTCTACCCTTAATTCTTTTAGAATTCTGGGGTGAATTCCATCAGGCCCCATTGCTTTGTCCACCTTCAGTTTTAGGAGTTCTTTCAGAACCCTTTCTTCTGTGAAAGGACTGGGATCGACCCCCCTATCCAGAGTGCTTCTGTTAATTGGATAAAGCACCTCCCCCTCCTCCTCTTTTGTGAATACTGAGCAGAAATATTCATTCAGTATCCCTGCTTTTTCACTGTCCCTCTCTGCCCACCCACCGTCTATTCTATTCAGCCTTACTATCCCTCTCTTTATCTTTCTATGCTCCCTGATGTACCTATAAAAGGTTTTATCCCCCTTCTTAACTGAGTTGGCTATCTTTTCCTCAGTTTGGGCCTTTGCTATTCTGACTTCTTTTCCTGCTTCCTTCTGCCTTAACTGGTACAGCTCTCTGTTCTGCTTCTTCTGTGTTTCCTTATACTTTCTGAATGCTATCTTTTTCTCCCTGACCTTCCCTGTCACCTCTTTTGAGAACCATAGTGGCTTTTTCTTTCATTTTGATTTGTTTATTTGCTTCACACAAAGGCTTGTTGCCTCTGTGATGGCAGTTTTGATGTTTCCCTGTTGTTGCTCCACCCCTCCTTCTAGTCTGCTTGCTAGTGCTTTTCTAAGGCACTCTCCCATCTTGCCAAAGTCAGCCCTCCTGAAGTCCAGTACCCTCACTTTTGTATGGATTGACTCTGTAGCTGAGTTTATCATGAACCACACTGGTGGTTACTTGTTCCCAGATGGCTACCCACTTCTAGATCTGAGATTCTCTCACTGTCCCCATTTGAGAGTACAAGGTCTAAGATTGCTCCCTCATGAGTGGGTTCCAAAACTAGCTATCTGAGGCATGCCCCCTCTAGGGCATTGAGAATGGCCCTGCTCTTGGATGTGACTGCAGCAAATGTGCTCCAGTTAACATCTGGCATATTCAGGTCTCCCATCAACAGTATTTCCCCATTCTCTGTCATCCTAAGAATGCCTTCTATCATATCCTTGTCCATTCCCTCCACCTGACATGGGGGTCTGTATACAACCCCTGTGTGGATTGTGGTGCCATTTCCAGTCTCTAAGGTGACCCACAGTGCCTCCTCTCCTCCCTGTTTAATCTTTTGTTCAGTTGCTTGTATCCCTTCCCTTATATAGTGAGCTACTCCTCCCCCTCTTCTCCCCTCCCTGTCTCTCCTGTAGGTTGTGTACCCTGGTATGTTAACATCCCAGTCATGGTTCTCTGTGTACTATGTTTCTGTGACTGCTATGATATCCAGGCATCCCTCTTCCATCATGCTACCCAATAAACACAAACTAGGAAATCCAGGATGCCCCATCATCTCTGGCATTGGCACACTCATTGAAAACATTTCAGGATGCATTGAATCCATTTTAAAACCACTAGTAAGAGCTACTAGCAGTTTTAATCAGGCCACCACCAATTTCCTCAGGAAACTGAAACAAATTGGACAACTGCCACCGAACACTATCTTAGACACAATGGATGTCACTGCCCTGTACACCAACATCCCACATGAAGATGGCATAGCAGCATGTCAGAAATGTTTAAAGGAAAACACATCCACAGGAGACATTCCATAAAACACCATCAGCACCCTAATAAAATTTATTTTGACACACAACTTCACCTTTAATGACAAACACTTTTTACAGATCATAGGTGCACCCATGGGCACTAAAATGGCACCACAATATGCCAATCTTTTCATGGCCTACTTAGAGAAGGATCTTTTTTTAAACACCACCCTTATAATCCATCTGTCTACCTCCAATTTATTAATGAAATATTCCTGATTTGGACAGAAGGTGAAGACTCTCTCAAAAAATTCCATCATGATTTTAACAACTTTCATCAATCCATAAATCTCACTATTGAATACTCCACCACCAGCAAACATTTTCTTGACACCACGGTCAGTATCACTACAAATGGACATATACAAACTGCTCTTTACAGAAAACCCACTGACACTACCTGCATAATTCCAGCTTCCACCCAAATCATACAAAAACATTTGTAACCTACAGTCAGGCGATTTGATACCGTCAAATCTGCTCTGAAGAGAGAACAAGAGACAGACAGCTCTCCACACTTAGGAATTCCCTAATTCAGCAGAGCCACTCTCCAAGACAAATTGACAAAGAATTTGAACTGGCCATACAAATACCATGAGACAATCTGCTGGAATACAAGCAAAGACATCAAACTAACCGCACACCCCTAGTGGTCACTTACAGACCCATGCTAAAACCCCTTCAGGAAATTGTCAAAGAGCTACAACCCATGCTGAGAGAAGATGAAACACTGAAAGACATCTTCGCTGAACCACCTGTCATTGCCTATAAGCAGCCCTCCTGCCTCTTAAACATAATAATTCATAACAAACTCCCAGCAGATCAAAATAACCAGAAAACAAGAGGGACAACACCATGCAACATGGCAAGATGTAAGACCTGCACCCACATATGCACACAGGCCACCATTAAGACAAGCCAGCACAACATAATACAAATTAATGGATCCTTCACATGTCAGTCCAGCAATGTGGTTTACCTAATTCAATGCAAGAAGTGCACAAATGGTTGCTATACTGGGGAAACTAGCCAACCACTGAAAACCAGGATGAATCACCAACACCACACAATAGTAAATGAGATTATCAGCACTCCAGTAGAAAACCATTTTTCACAAACAGATCACTCTCTCTTTGATTTATCTGTCTTGATACTAAGAGACAACTTCAGAAACACACAGGACAGAAGGACATGGGAATTGATATATATTAAACAATTTAAATCTAACATTTTTGGACTGAATCAGGACATCGGTTTCATGACACACTATGGTAAACTGTAATTCTTTCTTACTGTGTACTAATCATGTCATTCTTGATCACACTTTGGTTCTGTATTTCTCTTATTATTATTTTTTTTTCTCTGAGTTCTTCATGATCTGCTTTTTTTATCTGTACCTCACATCCTCGCTACCTCTCCTACTAACTCTTTAGCTCAGTCCCACCCACTCCCCCTTGTTTTCACGCCTCTGTTTATACTACCTCACACTCTGTTTATCTAGGCCTTTGTTCTTTTGTTTCTCCTAATTTCTTGATTTCCTTGCATCTCTTAGGCATCTCCTGTCTATTCTACCCTTACAGCCAGCCACTAATCTCAGATCCTATCTGTATGCTTTTGTCTTTCCTTTAGCTTCCTTTCATCTCCTACTGACCAGTTCCTACTTAGCACCCCTCCACATTTCTTCTCATGTTTTCATTTTGGATCTTAGACTTTCATCTCTAGTCCCATTTATCACCTTCCTATTTCACTTCCTGATTTTTAATTGCTCCACAGTGGATGTAAATACTGCTTATGTTGCTCAGTTTTGTTATTCACCTGAAGAAGAGACCTGTGTGGCCCCAAAAGCTTGTGTATAATTCTATCTTTGTACAAGACACTTGTTGGTCCAATAAAAGGTATCAAGCCTTCCATCTTCTCCTTGTATTATGCAGAAGTGTTATTTCAACTGTGGATAGAATTTCATTGCATGGCCATTTTGAAAGATTCCTGACCCATCCATCCAAAACCACAAGCATCTTCTACACATAGTGCATTGCTTCAGCTCTAACAGTCACTTGTGGTAGAAGAACTAGTGTAAAAATGAATATTTTAATTAAACAGACTGCTGTGTCAGCATATATCTAGGTATTCCTTTTTTTCTTGTGTTTTCATTTTTACATATTTGGTAAATCTGCAGATAATAGAAAATGAAAATGACGGTCATAAATAAGATCTGAAGATCGGGGAGTAGCACAACCCTTAATCTCAACTCTGATTATGGACTAGTCAGTTCCATAAAATAGCATTTTCTGTTAATTGAAATGATTTCAAGGTTCCCTGTAATGTACATATGCTTCTGCCAGGAAATATCACTAAATGAATTGTATTGCATGAAGTAAC
The DNA here is from genome assembly GCA_016271365.2 of Neoceratodus forsteri. NCBI lineage: Eukaryota > Metazoa > Chordata > Ceratodontiformes > Ceratodontidae > Neoceratodus > Neoceratodus forsteri. The sequence goes on along the minus strand of CM057456.1, from coordinate 156,157,973 downwards.
CTATGCTGTTTACATCTTCATATGTAGATGGCTTGGAATATCTGTGTATTGTTAAGGCTGCATAGTTATTTAGTTTACATTTATTGATCGGTCTTAGACCATTACAAATACATACAGAGTACAGACAACTTAGACAATACACATATAGGTCATCATAAAAGTGCAGTACAACAGTTTGTAAAGTGTAGATTTACCTCAATGAATAAATAAATACACGTCTTTATATCCTCCACAATTATAAGTAGCAGTATCATACTGAGAGTGACATATTCTGTATATCCATCTGCTAATTCAATTCAATTGATAATTTGCACTAACTGATTTGCAGCATTTCTAGCTATATTGACTTATTAGTTCTGTATCTGAGACGAACTCTAGCAATGCTCACTAAGTGCATAACTACTGCTCTGACAATTATTTCATCATTGGTAGTAAAGAATAGCTTCAGCAAGAGATCTTGATCTGCTGTTAATATACAGTTACATATTTGTGTAATCCATTTAACCCTGGGAATATTATACCATTGACATGCAAACATTACATGCTTAAGATCTTCTATTGAGCTCAGGGAACAGGAACAAAGTTTAGCCTGCCTGGAGTAATCTTTCTTATAAATAGCATTCAGAATGTTACTTGGAAACAATTCTAACTTGTATCTGGTATATTGTACTCTTTGAATTGGATCAGTAAGTATATCATAATGATATATGTAAAAGTGTACATTATCATTTATTCTATACCAGTGTGAGATCTTCTGTTTCATAATGCTATCAAGATTGAATATTCTGTAGTATTCTATCATTTTATTTGAGACATATGATTGATACTTCAGACAAATCAAATTACCCTTATCAACTTAATTCTTTAAATAATCTAGTCATGCCTCCTGTAATATTTGAAAAATTGAGGCTAGCCACCTAGATTTCAGATGTTCCACATTTAATCAGGTATATTTCTCTTTCTAACAGAGATTGGTAAATCTGTGCTGTTTATGTTGCAGTATTTTGATCCCATACTTAATTTTTCTTATTGAAAAGTATACTCCAATGCAGACTATCTCCAGGTCTGCTCTTAGTATAGAAGCTGGAACAGATTTGCCTAGTCCCAAACTGGTTCTAAGCAGTTTGTTTAATGGGACTTCTAGTTTGTCCACCTCTCTGGGCTGCCAAATTTTCCCATTATAAAGGGCATGAGCATCATTTTATTTAATTAATTTATTTATTTAATAGTTTTACCAGGAAGGCATGCTAAGCAGAGTATTTGCTCAATTTTAGATGCATCCTGGGGGAGAGGGGAAGGTACAATAAATACAGTTGGTGAGCAGGATCAGCAATACTATAAATAAACAATTATAATAAGCTAATTAACAATTACCCAATATAGGCAGAACAGGTTGTGGTGTCACGCACAAGTAGAACAAACAGAACAACATGGGGAAATTGAGAGTAGGATGAGCAACAATTGTCTTCGAGTAAGATAAGCTTAAGATAAACTAGAGTTTATCTAGTTGCTGAGGGAGGTAGAGTAGGGGTTAGGTGCAGGAGCAAGTGGAGGAGAAATTAATAGTGAGATGAGCATTAAGGTACTGGGTTGTGGGGGCATGCCAAATGTCCACAGGGAGGGAGTTTCATAGCTTAAGGAGCCTATATCTGAAGACAGACTGGCCTGCAGTGGTTGACATGTGTGGGGTGGAGAACAGACTGTTATCATTGCTCCTGAGGTTGTAGGAAGGCTGGGAGGCAGTATAGAGAACCGAGGCCAGGTAAGCAGGCAGGGACTGTAACCAGAACTTGGCTGTGAGTTGAGCACAGTGGGACAGACAGTGGTCCTGAAGCAAGGGAAAAGTCAGCAATTGGTAGAGGGTACAGTGATTGGTGGAGAAGGGGCTGTCAAGGGTCAAGGGTGAACTGACAGAAGGAGTGGAAGAGAGAGTCCAGTCTGGCCAGGGTGGACTTGAAGGCGGCACTGTAGACTATGTCTCCATAGTCAATAACTGGCAGGATCATTTTCTGTGCAATAGCATGGTGAGCCAGCAGCAGGATGCTACCACAATTCCAATAAAGGGCACCGAGTCTGGGCTACTGTTTTTTGTGGATGGCATTGATATGCACAGAAAAGTCCAGGTGCTGGTCAAGTCAGACCCCAAGATATATGAAGGAGGAGCTGTCCTCCAGAGTGGTCCCTTTCAAAGTGTGGTAGATATGGATGTGGAGGAGCCTTGAAAGTCTCTGCCTAGTGTCAAAGGTCATGGAGATGGTTTTCTTGGTATTGAGGTGTGGCTGGTTGGAACAAAACCAGAGCTGGATGCTGTTGAAGTTCTACTGGAGTCTGGTTGCCACATCAGCGGTCGAGAGTCTGGATGTAAACAGCACTGTGTCATCTGCATACATATGAATGGCTGAACATGAGCAGGCAGTGGGGAGATCATTTAGGAGGATAGAAAACAGGAGAGGCCCTGGGACCAAGCCCTGTGGCTCACTTGAGGAGATAGGGAAGGGGTGGAGCTTGCACTACCAATTCTGACCAATTGTAACTGATGTACCAGATAGGAGTGGAACCAATCAGTAGCCGTATTGGAGAGCCCTGCATAGGAGAGCTTGGTCAGGAGGAAAGAGTGGGATATAGTGTTGAACGCTTTAGCTAGGTCAACAAAAATTGCTGAGGCGATGTGGCCCTTGTTCATAGCAGTGTGAATGTAGTCGGTGAGCCTCAGCAGGAATGAGGTAGTGGAATGGGTCTTCCTGAAGCCAGACTGGTAAGGTGTGAAGAAGGGAGAGGAGTCAATGAAGGAGGAGAGTTGAGAAATGACAAGATGTTCCTGGAATTTAGCCAGGATAGGGAGGAGGGAGATGGGGTGGTAGTTACTGGGAGCCGAGGGGATCACCACCTTTTGGGAGGGGGATGACCATGGCTTGCTTCCACTCAGATGGGATGGATGCTAGGGAGAATGAATGGTTGTAGAGTACAGCCAGTGGGGAGGCAATGGCAGGAGTTGATATATACAGCATTTGTGCATCCAGACCAGAGCGACATTTGCCCTTGGATGGATTTAGAGCCAATAGGGCATTTAAAACTTCTAGAGGGGAGACATGGCTAAAGGTGAAGGATGAGGGGGAGGGGGCTTTAGCAGGGGGGGATCAGGACTGAGGGGGAGGAGGAGGAGGAGGTGTGTGCCATTGGAAGAGAAGATAGTAGTGACGAGGTGCAGCTGGTGAAGAAGTTGTTAAACACCGAGGCCACAGCTGGCGGATCAGTGATGGTGGAGCCAGCTATGTTTATGGAGGGTGTTGTTGGTTGGGAGGGTGGCAAGAAAAGTGATTTAACCAACTTCCAGAATTTTGCAGGATGGCTTATATTTGTGTGGAAAGCAGTTTTAAAGTAGTTGGCCTTAGCTTGGTGAGTTAGCCTGGTGCATGTGTTATGATGAGTGTGGTACTTTTGGTGATCTAGGGGAGAGACAGAGGTTTTGTAAGATCTCCATTCAAGGTCCCTTACTCTGAGGTTGGCAATGATGTCAGCAGTTATCCATGGGAGGTGGCTACCTCTCACTCTAGCCCTCCTGAGTGGGTCATAGTGGTCCCATGCTGCTAGGAATCTGGATTTGAAGGCTTCAAGGGTGGAGTTAATGGAGGTGGCCTGGTGGATAGGTGACCAGTCAGCATTAGCCAGGTCACTGAAAAGGGAGGCAAGGTCAAGTGATTTGTAGGATCTTGTCAGGATGGTGTGGGGGGGAGCCTTAGGTCTGAAAATTTTTCTCACCATGTACGTCATATGGTGGTCACTTAGGGTGTCTGGAAGGAGACCAGAGGCAAGTATCCTGTGGGGTGGGAGGTGACACCCCAATCAATGAGTGAGTGGTTTAGTGTTTTGTGGTTTAGGCGAGTGGGTTTGGAGATCATTTGTGATAGGTTGAGGGTAGTTACCAGGTTGTGAAGCTTGGCATTGGACAGCCAATTAAAGTAGAAGTCCCCAAAGATGTGTATCGTGCTCCCTTGGGCTTTCATTTTTAGGTCCTGAGATGATTCAAGATGAAGAGTAGGGAGGTATCAGGGGCAGTAGGAACTGGCAATGAATATTGGAGCCATGTGAGGGGGTGTTAATTTTATCTTTATGGAGTCAATCGTCTGCAAAGGTGTAGGTAGTGTGACTTGGGTGAACTGGAGTGAGGATGCTACATACATGGCAACGCCGCCACCTTTTTTACCACCAGGTCAATCATGACGAATGCCAGTATATCTGGGGATATGGATTTTGGAGTCTTTGTTGTGTGGTTTTAACAAGGTCTCAGAGATAACCAGCATGTCTGGGTGAAGGCAGAGGATGGTTGGCTGCAATAAGGTTATTTTTAGCAGTAAGCTGCAGATGTTAAGGTGAAGCAGCTTCAGACCTTTGGGGAGTTGTAAAGGAGGGGTAGCATAGTAATTGGGGGGGAGATAGAACCGGGGTTTAGTTTGACGTTCCCAGAAGAGAGAAGCAAGAGAAGGATCAGTAGTTTGGTTATGGGTCTTACCCACAGTAGCTTATGGATACGGGCTGGATCCAGCTTAGGTGGCACTGCAGAGTCCAGGGTAAGTGGATATACAGCTGTTTGCCCTGCATAAAAGGATGGCAGGAGGATAGAAGGTCCTGCAATGAGGGAAAGTTGATAGATGATGGTGGTCCAGACTGCTGAAGAGGTGGCGTGCAGAGGTAGAGAATCAGTTGTGAAAATGGGTGCAGGCTGGTGGCTAGGCAGTGCAGGGTAGGAGGAGGGAGGGAGGGACATGAGGGGTGCCATATGAGTGATAAAGAAAAGAATAAGAAGCATAATGGAGTGGTTTGGATACAGAACTGCAAGGAAGGCTACTAACAGCTTGTAAACTGAGTAAATGGCCGCTGGTGGTTGGAGCTGATAACCTGCTTATAGAAAAGTGGGCTGATTGGTTCCAGATCAACACCTGACACTGCCTATAAGAGTAGCAGTTTGCCAATGGTGGTGGTGGGGGTGGTGGGGTAGCCAAAGCATAGCTTCAGTGGGGCAAGCCTCTGTGGAGCACAAGCATCTGTGGGTCCATACCTGATTCTTGTTTCTGGACTCGGGGAAGGGCAGCTACTCGGAGTCCTTGTGACCTCCGGGTGGTCAGGATCTGTGGAGAGAGGATCAGGAGGTGAGACAAGCTATTTATCAGGTAAGGCTTTAGCTTGGGGGGAGGGACTGAATGCTGAACCTAAAACATTGAATATCCCCAGACACAATCTAAGCAGGGCCTGAACAAGGAAGATTTCCCCAACAAGCAAGACAAGGCACAACTAATAATTTAAGTCTGCCTAAGGTACTAAAGCAGTGTGCTACTTGTAATTATAAATCTTAAACATTAGATTACATAATTAAACCCTTTTTTGGGGGGCCTTAATAGCTAATAAAGGGGGCTTAATAAAATTTCCACCATACTCTTTATTGAACGTGTGTAAGAAAGTTGCTGTTTTTTTTTTAGGTCTAGGGATTAATTTTTGTGTTTGCTTGGTCCATTTTTCATCATTTGAAAGCTGAAGACCTAGATAGGTATAATTCTTTACTGTAACCAGCTTTTTTTGACCTATCCCCCAATTGTTCCTCATGCTTTTTGCTCCAAAAATTAATATCTGACTTTTCTGTTCACTGACGTTCAAATTATATATTTGCATAATTTTCCAATATTTTTAGTTTGGCCTGCAGACCAGACTGTGTTAGGGAAATCAGAACCAAATCATCTGTGTCTGCTAAAACAGCATAATTTTTACCTACAACATTTGATGAGTCCATCTGTGAATGCTCTAACTCAATCAAAAATGTATCAATGTAAATACAAAACAATACTGGGGCAAGAACACAGCTCTGTCGGACTCCCATATTAGTTGAAAAAGTAGATGAAATATGTCCAAGCTTAACTTGAGCCCAACTATAATTTCATGAGTAAACTCCTTATTCATCATTGTTTCCCATAGTTTGTTTTGTGAAATAGTATCAAATGCAGTACTAAAGTCTGTAAAGGCAGCATGCAGTTTTTGTTTGCGTAATGTAATATATTTTTCATACAAGTGCCTGATTAGAAAACACTTGTCCGTAGTGCTATAGCCTGCTTGAAAACCTGCCTGTGATTATGACAAATCCCCTAGCCTAACAAGTTGTTCCCTAAGTCTGTTCAAAATTAATTTAGAGTAACTCTTTCCCATATGATCTAAAAGGGAAATTGGCCTGTACATAGCTGGGTCAGCTCTATCATCCTTTTTAAATATTGAGATTATTATGGCACCATTCCAGGTAGAAGGAAAATCCAGTCTGCTACAGTAGTCATTCAAAAATGCCATGAGAAGGTTTGCCCATAGTGAGGGAGAATCTAAATATACCTCTGAGGGTATCTAATCTGGGCCAGGTGCCTTTTTGGGTTTCAGGGAGGCAATAGCATAATAAACTTCTGTGTGCGAAAATGGAGCAAAGTGCATCATCTCAAAATTGAATGCCACATACGTGGCATCTGCCTCCAAACTAAAACATTTAGAGGAATAATACATTATCCAATTGTTTAGTGCAATATGTGTAGTAATTTCATACTTAATATTATTCATTCCCTTGGCCACTAACAACCAGTATGACAGATGATACTGCTTATTATACAATGGCAAGGAAATTTCCTGAATTCTGATTGGTCAGTATGTGCCTGAGACAGTGATGATATTGCAGTATAACATCACTGTCATTGATTAGCATTAGGTCTGCTTGCTCCTCAGCCTGACCACCACCTTTTTTTCCCCCTCTTCTCTTTCACTAAAAATCTACTAAAGACATTTTTATTTTTATTTTTGTTTTGTATAACATCGAGCCATTAGAGTGAATGGAATAGTACTCTGGTGTGTGGTACATAACGCTCACTCCTGGTAGAAGCACCTGGCTCGCCTCGTGCTTCAACCCACCCAAGGAGTGACGTTATTACACGATAACACACACCTTGTCGTGCCTTATTGCTTAATTAATAACTGTAAGCATGTCCTGCCATTGCTTCTGCTGAAAGACTTTCTTTTTTTGTGGAAGAAAGTTCTTATACTCATCTCTGCTTTTATTTAACTCTTTATAAGTAAAGTTGTGTTTATGTGCACTAACCATCCTTATTATTCTATTGAGGTTTTTCTTTGCTCTATGACATTCCTCATCAAACCAGACTGCATTCTTTGATTCTAGTCTGTATTTCTTTGTGACCGTAAAGTTTAAAAGGGACCTTATTTTATCTAAACATGATGCAACTGCCTGCTTCATGATGTGAAATCTATATTGTTTTCCAGAAATTCTGTGGAAATAGTATGTCCCTAATCTGAACAGCTGCACTTACATTCCATTTAATTTTACTGTTCCGAATCTCTATGTCAAAAGACAGGTGGCCTAACAATCTGGTTATCCATCAGTACTGATTTTAGCACCAGTGGAAAATTATCACTTTCAGCATTTATTGGTATTGATAAAGAATCCAAAAGTGTGATGTTTCCATTCCAAAACAAGTAATCTATTGTTGAAGGTCATTTTATTGCTAAATGAGTACAATTACCTGGTTGATCTCCTTGGATCCTGTCATTTATAGGTGCCAAATTCTGTCATTTTAAAATCTCTATTAATTTAAAGCCCACACTATTTATCCTGACATCCTCTGATAATCTGTGAAAGTTGACAGTCTCCATGTGTACCCAGTTATGGAAATCACTATCTATATAGCCATCAAGATTTCCAAATCTTGCATTGAAGTCCCCACAGAGAAGAATCTCTTCACAGGAGGTGAGAGCCCAGCTTTTGTGTATCAGGTCCACTATTTGATCACATATAATGGGGACATAAAACTTCAAGTTTGAAGGGGGAGCATAAACATTGGCTAGACAAACTTTCTTGCCTTTTAGATGAATAAATACTATCAATATATTATTGCTGCAGTATGGTAAGTCAGCAATAGAGTCTAGGGGTCTAGAGGCAGGCATCTTCAGAAGGGTTGTAGTCTATTTTAGCCCAGGTAACCAGGCCACCTGCCAATCTGCCTGTTTTTGCTTCCTTTACCCCAAAAGACTGAAAAAGTATATAGCTATTTAATGAGAGATCTACTTATTTGCTGTGCCATGTTTCTTGTGGACAAATTATACTAAACTTAGTTATAAAGTCCTTCCATTCTTTATCCGCAGATTTGTAGGTTAAACATGAGGCGTTCCATGAGACTAACAATAATCTTGACTGATAATTCTCTGCAAAAATATTGTCAGTTTCATCCAGTTAATTCTCATGAGTGGCTAGTGTCTCAAACTTATTTAAAATCAGAATGTTGTAAATTGTTGTGTCAGCCTTTTTGCTAGGTGATTTTCTACCACCCTTTGATTTAAGCTTCCAGACAAATTTAAATTTGTCACATTTGGCTTTGAGGGCATTATCAACAGGAACTATATGCAGACCCATAGCATCCAATAAAACTATATTTCCTAATATCATTTTATATAAACTCAAAAATCTAATTTTAATGTAAAACAAATCACAGTCAGGGGTCCATGTTCTGTATAGTGACTGCAATTGCATTATGGTCTTCAATTGACACATTCAGTAATTGCACAAGCAAATCTAGGACTGTACTTTTAAGTTTGTCATTGTTTTCAATTTTAGTTCTGCACAGCCCATATAAGTACAGATTGTTTATAATTTTATCTTCTAGTACTTCCCTATTGTTCTGAGCAGGTTTAGAGCCAGATTTATTCAGAATAGCACTATCTATTGTATGGACCCCTGCTTCATACAACAGTGTAGCTTTGTTCAGAATAATCTCTGCCATTTCTTGACTCCATAATAGTACATCTACACAACCTGTATTTGTGTCATTTCTCCATCTGAATACTTTAACTATTCCAAAGTCTCTTTCAGGGATTCCTAAAGTATGTGTAAATAAATTAATCAAGGTGGCTTTCAATTTGTTTTCAGACTCATTTGAGGAAGATTGTAGACCATAAATACAAATTTGAAATGGCTGCTTCCTGTCTGTTAAACTACCATTATTTACCACTCTTCTGTTTATATACTCAAGAGAGTAACCACATTTTTTAGGGCTTCGTTATTGATTCAGATCTGATTTGCTATATGTGGTGCAGCACATAAAATGAATAAACATTCTACTCCATCAACACTCCTATCCTTCCAGATTTGTGCAACATCCATATTTACAATGTCTGCCCCATGGCTGCCCTTAGTAGGTTCACAATTGTATCTCTGAGCATATTAAAGGACCAATCCATCAGCCACATTGTAGCCACTTAGACTTAAAATAGCACATTCAGTAATATTTATAGCTGTATTCTCACCAATATTGATAGTGCTAGGATGTAAGTGATCATTGTTTGGGCTTAGAAGAACCCTTATCCTTCACGGGCATGTTTTTCCCAGCTATTCCAATCTTCCCTTAGTTTATTTAAATTCTGCTCAAACTTATTTAGTTGTACAGTCATATTCTCAATAAGGGGTACCCCAATTTGTATAAGGGAATCAGTAATAGCTTCCACCTGCCCAAGCTGGGCAGTCTCCTGGATTGGTTGAGCTGTGATGTTACTGGGAACAATAGGATTGGGCACTTCCACTTGAATTGGTTCACTTGGGAACATAAGCAGGAGGCTGGTAAGGACAGAGGTCTGGGGTTATATTCTGTTTTAACTGAAATATTTGAATAGTTTTGTACGTGAAATTAGTTCTATGTGTTAAAAATTACTACTTTGAGTTAGAACTGTTACTTGGGCTGTGATATTGTAACTTTTGAGGCTTGGGAACACTTGTTTGGCAGTGATAATTAGAGTGAAATTTAAATGTGATGTTTGCCTGGAGTTAGGGGGAGGGAAATTAACAGGAATCACCCTGTCTTTCATTGTTCACTTGGGAACATAAGCAGAGGCTGGTAAGGACAGAGGTCTGGGGTTATATTCTCTTTTAACTGAAATATTTGAATAGTTTTGTACGTGAAATTAGTTCTATGTGTTAAAAAATACTACTTTGAGTTAGAACTGTTACTTGGGCTGTGATATTGTAACTTTTGAGGCTTGGGAACACTTGTTTGGCAGTGATAATTAGAGTGAGATTTAAATGTGATGTTTGCCTTTCTTAAATACTGAAAAGCCACTGGAGTTTGGGATTGAAGGGCTGTGTATTTCTGTTTGGGACTGAAATTCGAAGCAACAGGAACTGGTGGGCCTGTGACATCATACAGTACCTGATGTCTGCATACACACACTGTTAGTGGGACTGGACACACACTGGACTGTATGTGTTTGTGAGACTTGGGAACTTTATTGGTGAGGTTGAAATGGGTTTGTAAATAACTGCAGTCAGTATAGAGAGAAACTGTATTCCAGGGGAAAGGGACTGAGAAAAGGGGTGTGCCATTATAAACAGAGGGGGACAAACAGGGTGGCCATATTCCACCATGGCAGGCATCTTCAGAAGGGTTGTAGGCTGCACAGGCTGTGGGATGGCAATAATTCTCAATTGGGCCTGGAGAAAGGGAGGCTGCCCACTCTGTAGACAGCTATCTTGTATCAGGAGTGAGGTATATTGGTTAAGGAGTAAGCTGGGGGAGCTGGGGGGGGTGTCCAAGGATAAGGGGTGTGGATATGGGCTGCAGAAGGGTGGGGCTGAGGGGAGGCTGGGGCAACACTCTGAAATTACAGGACGTTATGTTACAGCAAGCAAGAGGGGGGATATTAGGGGCAGAGGACCCTTATATAGAGATGTTGACGCTAAGGGGAAAGCATACGGGGTGAACATTCCGAATACAAAGAGAGTGGAGGGGAAGAGTCAGGAGGGGCTGTTGTGGGGAAGCCTAAAACAGCAGACTGTGGGAAGGGAGCTCTAAGGAATAGAGCAAGAGGGAAGAAGAGGGCAGTTTAGAGTGCAGTCAGGGAAACTCAGGTTACTTGATGGAGGCTGACATAGAGTGTCACAATAAATTTGAGCTACTAAGCAACCTAGAGGAGGAAGGGTTGGTGGAAATGAGGAAACTGATACAGATGCGGGGGAGGTAGTCGGATACCCATAGAGCACCACAGACTGGCAATGGAAAGGATAGAAATAGTCCCAGAGGAGAGGGAAACATAAATGTTAACCAGATGGGGAGATGCAACATATTGCAGACATGAGGAGGACAGCATGACTGGAAGAAACTGGGAGACAAGGAAGGAGAGGCCCCTTCAGCAGGGAGGTCAGTACCAAGGATGGGGCCCTAGCTAAAGGGATCCACAGAGAGCCTCTGAGGCAGAAACTATTACAAGGGGGGAGGATGGTGGTGTGGGGGAAGGGGAAAGCATCAGGGCCAGGATAAATGGTTCAGATAAAAGAGGGTTAAAGGGGACACCTATTCAGAGGGGGTCTGAGTTAAGTGGGCAAAATAACAAGGGAGGCAGAAAGGGGAGGGTGACAAGGGGGTCTCTAATAAGGCAGGAAGACTCCCATGGAATTAAGATCACGAATAACGGGGGGGTGGAGGGCTGAGAGGGCATAGTGGAGGTAACCATAAGGATGATGGTGGTGTTAAGGTTCTGTTATTGGGAGACTCGATGATTGGGGGTATCCAGTGGGAGGAACAGGGGGGTGGATGCCATAGCCAGGTGAAGGTAGTGAGTATTTCTGGGCTGACAGTGCACAGAGCAAAGTTCATGGTGTATGAACTGGTTAGGGATTGTGGAGGGAAACTGGATTTCCTGGTGCATTTGGGAACTAACGATCTAGAGGGAAATAGCATTTTGGAAATCCAAGCATGATTCCAAGAACTTGCCAGAGTCTGTCGGGATAATGGATGCAACATTTCCTTTTCAGAGATATTGCCAGTACCAAAGGCCTCAGTGGAGAAAAAAATGAAGATCACAGAGGTTAATGACTGGCTCAGGAAGTGGGGTGAAGAGAGTGGGTTGGGGGTGTGCAAGGGTGTAGACAGGCATACTCACTGTACACATTTGTGTACAGTTTTGTTGAGTGCCTGTCACAAACCATAAGCCACTCTGTTAATATTATCATTCTAATCTGTAGTATTTGCGTTAGTGTAGGCCACTGAGGAGTGTCCAATACATGTATAACCTCCTTAGAGAGTAGAGGAGTCATCTGACTACAATCTGACTTGTTTAGAAGGGGGTGCCATTTGGATAGGATGTGTACCTTTTTGAATTGGGGGGGTGTAACTGTTGGAGATTGTGTACAAAATGGAAATTTCTGTCTACACTCCTGGGTGTTAGGGAACTGGAAAGGAGTTTGGGAGGATAAGGGACTGTATGCCAAGGACAGGCTTCATCTTGCCCCATTAGGGAAGGAAGTCCTTAAACAGGGGATGGCTGACTACATTCAAGAAAGGTGGAGTTTAAACTTGTGAGGGGGGAGGGATAAGGGAGGGCTGACCAAGCCCTCTCTCCAGATGAGGAGTAGCCTTGAAACCCAAGGGGAGGGGTGAAACAGACTGGGGGGGGAGGTTTCAGGAGGAGCAGAGGGAGGATGGAAGTATAAGGAACTTGGGTGGGGTTCGACAAAGGGGATCAGGGATAAGGGGTGGGGGTTGGTGTTAGTAAATGCCAGGAGCTTGGGAAACAAGTTGCCAGAGTTCCAGGCCATGCTGTTCAAAGGGGGGGGTGGATGTGGCGGAGGTCATGGAGATGTGGGCCAACAAAAACCATGACTGGGACCTAAACATGCGGGGTACACTATGCTTAGGAAGGATAGAAAGGAGGGCAGAGTGGGTGGAGTGGCTATGTTCATTAGAGATGACATGGAAATTGCTAGGGTAGAAGAGGCAGAGGGAAACATGGAGGCCTTATGGGTCACCTTATGATCACCAGCAGGAGATAAGGTCAAGCTGGGTGTAGTATATAGGCCCCCCGGGATGAGTGATGTTCTAGATGATGGTTTGCTGGACAACATCATTGCCCAGTGTGGACCAAAAGGGGAAGGAGTGGTGTTGATGGGGGACCTTAATATGCCAGGTACAAACTGGGGAACCATGTCCTCTAAGGTGGCCAAGGAGCAGAGGCTGCTGGATGGCTTCCAGGATGTGTTCTTAACACAGCATGTGATGGAGCCCACAAGGGAGGGGCATGTCCTGGACGTGGTTCTGGCAGATGGGGATCTGGTAAGGGACCTGGTTGTAGAGGACCCCCTGACTGGGAGCGACCACAATACTGTCTGGTTTCAAATAAGCATGGGGGAGGGAGGTGAGATCTAAGACACTGGCAGTGGACTTCAGGGGGGCAGACTTTGTGGGCATGGGAAATATTCTCAAGGATCACTTGAAGGGGGATTACAACAATGACAAGTGTAGAAAGGAGATGGGAGGTCATAAAATGGGGACTTCATGAGGCAGTCAGGATCTGCGCTAAGTTGAAATGTAAGGGAGCAAGGTCACATAAACCATGCTGGTGGTCCAGTGAGGTACAGGTAGCAGTCAGAGAAAAGAAGGTGGCCTACAAAAAATATAAAATAACAAGAGGGGATAGGGATAAGGAAATGTACCATCTTGCATCTAGAAAAGTCACCCGGATGGTGAGGGGAGCAAAGTCCAGTAAAGAGCAGCGACTAGCACAGGGGATACATGGAGGGGAAAAGGGGTTCTTCCGGTACACTGGGGAGCAGAGAAAAACTAAGGGCCATCTTAGCAGATTGACATCAGAAGGAGGGTGGGTGGGTGGAAGAGGCGAGGGACCAGGCAGAGGTATTTAACGAGTACTTTGCCTCTGTGTTCATTAGGAAGGGGGATGGAATATCTACAAAGCAAGGCATTATGGGGATAGAGGCGGCAGTGAGTGGGATCAGGGGAGCAACAGAAATGGAGCAAGAGGGAGGGAGAGGTACCCCAGGGGTGTCGCATCTGGATAAGGATAAAAAGGCCAGTAAGGTGGAGGGGACGGATGATGCTATCTCCGCCAACAGGGTGTGGTTAGCCCTCAAGGCCCTAAAGAAAGACAAATCTCCTGGGCCGGATGGCATTCATCCGAGAGTACTATGGGAATTGGTGGACATACTGGCTGCACCCTGGCGGAGCTCTTCAACAGGTCACTTGAGACAGGGAGGGTACCTAGGGATTGGCGAGAGGCACATGTGGTACCAATCCATAAAGTGGGGTCGAGGGAAGTACCAGGTAACTATAGACCCATCAGTTTAACCTTGGTGGTGGGAAATTATTGGAGAGTATACTAAAGAAATGATTGGGGGTGTACTTGGAGGAGGTGGGAGGTCTGGATAGTCGGCAACATGGGTTTGTGCCAGGTAGATCATGTCAAACCAATCTTGTGGAGTTCTAGAATGGGTAACATCAGAACTGGACAGGGAAAGCCTGTGGTATATTATTCTTGGACTTCAGCAAGGCGTTTGACTCTGTCCCCACAATGGTCTGGTGGAGAAACTGATGGGGTTAAGTAGGCCCTTTGATGGTCAGATGGATTGAAAACTGGCTAACTGGGCGCATCAGAGAGTAGTGGTCTGTGGGGAGCTCTCGAACCTAGAGGGTTGGTAGTGAGGACCACAGGGCTCGGTCTGGGTCGATCCTGTTTAATGCATACATATCGGACATCAGGGAGGGTATAGGGTGTGAAATGAGTCTCTTCGCTGATGACTCCAAAATGGGAGCAGTAGTTGAGGAAGAAGAGGGGAGATTGGCCCTGCAAGGGGACCTGGACACCCTGGAAAGATGGGCTCACACATGGATATTAAATTTCAATATCACCAAGTGCAAGGTGTTGCATCTTGGGCGAGGAAATCCTAAACACAGGTACACCCTGGGAGGGGAGGTGCTGGAGGCCTCAATATGGGAAAAAGACCTAGGGGTCATAGTGGATGCATGTAGGAATTACTCTCAGCAGTGCAGGAGAGCAGCTAGCAAGGCAAACAGGATGTTGGGATGCATCGTAAGGGGGATCACCACTAGGAGCAAGGAAGTGATTCTGCCGCTGTACAATGGACTGGTTAGACCACACCTTGAGTACTGTGTACAGTACTGGAGACCACACTTGAAGAGGGACATACAGCTCCTGGAGAGGGTACAGAGGAGGACAACTAAGATGATCACGAGGGCTAGGGATTTGGTGTGAGGACAGACTTGAGGAGCTCTGCCTGTTTTCATTGGAGGAGAGGAGAGACAGGGGGACATGATTGGGGTCTTCAAGTACCTCAAGAGATAAATAGGAGTAAACATGGAGGAATCTTTAGACTAAAGCAGGGAGGTATCACCAGAGGCATGGTTTGAAGTTGGAAGGTGGAAGGGTGAGGGGAGAGGAGGAGGTTTTCACTGAGAGGGTGGTGGACCCTTGGAATGCACTGCCTGGCAAGCTGGTTTAGAGATCCACAGTGGAGGGCTTAAGAGAGGGTGGGACAGACACAGAAAGCGGATGTATTAGATGATGGCCTGTCCCAGGGGGATGGGGATGGATGATAGGGGTTTCTGGAACACAAGGGAGGGAAGGGCCTCGGCTCCCAACTAGGGATCTGAGGTTTGAGCAGACTCGATAGACCATAAGGCCTAATCTGCTGGCAAATAGTATGTTAGTATGTTAGTATCAGGGATGCTATCTCCAGCTAACTGAACCTGACCAGATTTTTTCCCCTCATTTGCTTTTATTCTTTCTATGTTTCTCCACGCAGTTTTTCATGCCTTTCCTGCCTATCTTTTTGTGCAGGGGACTTGGGGATATCTATAGATGGAAAATCAGGGCGAATCTGTGAAGTTTCTTCAACATTAGAAAATGGGTATTGTAAAAGACGCTTCCTGATTGGCTAAAAGATGGTCACACTGGTGTTGTTATTTTGTAACAATGCCCGGTGTAAAACAAGTCCCAATTCAGGGTACCCTACTACTAAGATTATCCTTGGGCACTCTGAATTTTGAAACTCACCAGCAGACAGTTTTTTTTTCCGCTAGCCACCTTTACTTTGGAGAAAGTGAAACCAGGAAGTAATAGCAGCCATCGCTGCCCTGATTTACTCTTTTTTTTCCCTCAAAACACTGACTTAAAACATTGGTCTCTTACTCCTTTACCTGAATGCTGAACAGTACTTCCCAGTCATCTCTTGTTTCGCTGGCCGCTGCTCCGCCCGCTAGCCTGACAGTCGGTAGCTCACATATCACTACCCAACGCATAAAACCATCACGATCATTTTCAGCCATCATCTTAATTTTTAAATAATCTACCTTTCATCAAACAACATTCCCATTCTAATACAGTGCTACTCCAAAGAGCTAAAATAATGAGCTCTCATTTCTGTGAGTGGGGGTGAAAATACTAAGCAACAGAACAGGCTCATTAGAGATAAAAAAAAATGCAGTGCCCCCCAGAGGTAATTCCAGCAGAACATACTTTGCTGTAAAAGTGACCTTTTTTGGTTCATTTGTTTAAATACATATACATTTATTATCATGTATATATATATATTTTAAAAAAAAGCACCTACAGCCCATTTTCTAAGTGTAATAATACCCTCCTGGGTGGGCATTATGGGCTATAACAGACCTTCCAGGAGCTATAGGGCCCTCCGCCTGTGGTGTCGGGCCTCATTACGCCCCTGGTTGGTCCATTATATCCCAATAACGCCTACTCTTTAGGGTATTATTACTTACATAATGGAGGGTGAACCCTCATGTGGGACAATTATGATTAGTTTTTGTAGCGCATCCTCCAATCTACAGCTGTTAATGGCTATATTTTCTTTAATTGTATCTAGCTCATACTTTAAATTAATTAGATGATCAAGGATCATCAGGTGTGCTGTGTAAGGGTTACACACAATTCACTTAAAATAAAGGGATATGTAGCAGCAGATTCACTTAACAATTGTTTAGGAGAATGGTTAGCCTTTGTTTGACAAGGGGTAGCGAATTGCTTGAGGCCATTTATGGTCTCCTGCAGCTCACTAGCTATATTTTTTATGTCATAGTGCCAAGTAGATTTGGGGTTTGATTAAAGAAAATAGTCAGGTGAGAATTCCAAAGACTTGAAAATGCTAGTGGAAGCATCATAATTTAAGCTTCCTGAGGCATCAGTTATACTAGGAGTTATATTAGGAGGTATAGACATACAGAAAGCCGAGGCCCATTTTGGTATGTCTCCAGCCAAGCTGGTAATTTCCATGTTTATTTTAACAGGATTGAATCGAGTTTATGCTTAAAGATTTTGTGATCTCTATTATCAAACAAGGAATTAGGTAATGAGTTCCACAAGGTTATTATTCTCTGGGTAAAAAAGGATCAGTTGTAATATGCAATTCTATGTCTTCCTTACTATTTTTTGAAATTGCACCCTTGGTATCCATGACAGCAGATACTGATGTATTGTTAGATGCTCCATTAACCTAAATGCTTTCCCTTCCAGTCAGTTCCGGTTCAGCTCCTAAAGTGTCATTAGGGGATAGTTGATTAGAGACTATGGCTAGAAAGTGACCTTTTATATTTGATTGTTTAGTTTTTTTCCCCACTTTGCCTTCATTTGATACTGTAACCCCCTCACAAATGGAAGTTCCTGAAAGCCTTCCCAGAGCTTGCCTAAATGCTCCCTGCCTAACTGGTGTTTGGCTCAGCGCCACCTAAATGTGGGTGTTGTGAGTGCCTCCAGTGCTGTCTCTTTAAGAGCTGCCTGCTCACAGGCTCCAGCAGGTTTGTACAAGGGGGGCTGGGGTTTCCCTGCTCGAATCCCACCTGCACTGCTGTGAAATCGCTCCCTTTTTGGCAGTCGCTGTATGTGCAGAGGGAGCCCTTTTGGATAATGTAGCTGTTTGGTCATGACTAGTTAGCATGTTGATGGAATTACAGTTTGTTTAACCTGTTTCTTTTGCAGCTGAGACTGTGTGTGCTGTACCCCTCCATTTTGGACCAGGACTTTCTGAAGGGTCCAATAGGGGCAGGGGGTATCGCAAATGGAGTAACTGGTGACCAGCCAGAATGAGGGCTCTCTGGGGAGCCGACGGACCAATGAGGATACTGCTGGTAATTATGGGAAGTGAAGGCTAGACCATGGCGCCTTTTTCGCACCACTGATTGCAGAACTAAGTGACTAGCATCTGTAGCCAGCCAATGGGATCGGGTGGTGCCCGAGCAGAGAAGATGGCCCCATGCTGTCAAGGGGCAGAGGTGTTGTGACTGTGGATGAGGAAGGAGCTCTGGGTTCCTGCGCCATTGAGTGTTCATGCAGGAAGCACGTGAAAGGCCTGAGGTGGCCGTTTGAATCACCAATGATCTCCGGACTAAATCCGTGGGGCAGCGGTCAGAGGAGGCTGTGCACAAGTGCCAGCTACCTACCAGGCTCAACCTGTAGAGGACTGGAGAATCTGCTGAATCGCGCTCAGTCTGTCAGGAGGGTGAAGCTGCAGTGAGACTCCCGAGTAACGGTGTGTTTGGTCGGGCCATGGGAGCAGCTGCCTGGTATGGTACCCCTCTGTTGCTTTGCATATAAATGTATGGAGAAGTGTCTAAAGATCAGGCTCAGCCCTGTGAGTGATGTGAGAGTGTTTTTCCCTCTGGAGTCGTGAGTACTAAATCAGGGTAGCGCTCTGTTAAAGGTTCCTAGCAAGGGCAAGATCTTCTGGTTACTTTGCTGACTATAGTCACTGAGCCTGCTGGCTCCCTCTAATCTTCGTAGGAATTTAAATGCTCATCTGTGTCAGGGCCCCAACCAGCTGCATCGAGGAACTAGCCTTTAGGGCTTGGGTACACATAGACAGTAACTTATAGGCTAGGCCTGTGCACAGAGCCCTAGGTCGATACGCATATATTGTAGTGGTAAGCTAATCACCCTGATTTCCCCCGGTCCTTGTTATCTCCCCTTAAATAAATCAGATTGCTTGTTCTGCAAATGCACACTGGCTAGTTTGTGTATTAATGGTGAAATACTGCACAGTAAATATTGTGTAACTGTACTTGCTTTTCAGAAGGTCCCTGGAGTGAACTGAGTGGCTCGAGCCGGGGGGGTAAGTGTCCATGGTAAGGACACTGTAACTGAACTGTGTGGGCCACTAGTGGGAAGAAAGGGGGGTTGCAGCTACCCAGAGGGCTGTGACCAAGACAACCTTGACTGTTCTAACCCCGACCTCTGGGTGGAGGCACCCGCCAATGGATCTGGGCCCCTCACCCTGTTACAGTTAAGGTAGAAAGGGGTAGTAGCCCTTAGGATAGCACCCCTTGGGGGTTACAAATTGGAGGCACTGCTGGGATTAGCGTCCCCTAGTGGCCGAGTGGGCGAAGTGCATAACTATGGATAAATTAAAGGAGAAACTGGAAGGGGATATCATGGCTAAGATTAAGCTGGACCCTATTAAGACGATGGTACATAAACTGATGGGGTGGGGTGAAGCCGAAGAGCTGGACTCTTAGAGAATTGTGTTACTACTCGATATACCTCTGAGGACAATGACTGCTGACATTATTTCTGCCATGGAGCATGTTAAGTGTTTAGGCAAGGTAGAGGTGAAGGGGTGTATGGCTGACCTACTTGATCAGACTTTGCAGGTGCTACTTTTGTGTAGCATAGCCATTGACCCTGAGAGGGTGCCCCCAGTGATTTACCTGGAGGGTGCCCAACCAGGGTAGAGGGTCATTCACATACGGAGTGGGTCAGTCACCCCCAGGGGGGGGTCTCCCCAGACTAATAGTTTCAAAGACAAGCTACTTAAATTGTTGGCTGTAGAAGGGAGGACTACCCAAGAGTTAATGCAGACCTTGGACCTTTCCGGTGAACCCACAGCTCAGACCTCCCCTGGTGCCTCTCCGGAGCCCCCCCAAAAGTTCTGTCCTGGCTCCACTGCCCCTAGTGGTTCCCTCTATACAGCTGGATTCTTACCGTAGGCTAAAACTTTTTTCTGGCACAGTGCCCGTGCCTTCAGGGAAGGATGATTTGGAGGCGTGGATGGACTACGCCACCCCCCTAGTCCAGGAGTGGCAATGTTCTGAGGGGGAGAAATGAAAGAGACTGATGGAGAGTCTGTGGGGTCCGGCTTTGGAAGCCATTCGGTTTTTGCTGGCCACTAGCCGGAAGCTACTGCCGTAGAGTATCTTTCTGCTCTAGAGGGAGTGTTTGGGAGCACAGAAACTGGGGAAGACTTATTATGGAAATTCAAGTCTGCTAAGCAGTGGAGGAATGAGAAGCTTTCCGCCTTTGTCACCAGGATGGAAAGGGCTTTACAGAAGGCCTACCAAAAAGGGGGGATCAACGCCTCAGCCTTGAACCAGGTCAGGTTGGAACATGTTTTAAAGTCTGCTAGATTTTCCAGCGTGATACTGTTAAAACTTAAGTTACATGATCGGTGAGCTGCCCTGCCTGAATACTGTCAATTGATGAGGGAGATTAGAGAAGTAGAGACTGATGAAAAGGGGTGGGAACCCTATGTGGGGGCTGTGAATTTGAGCCAAACCCCTGAGTCTAGTGAACCTAATGAGACCCACCCTTCAGGAGGGCCTGATGTATCCCCAGAGTTACAGGAAGGGGTAGGGGTGCGTGCCATATCCTCTGATCCCCAAGTAGAAAGTGAATTGAGGGCCGAGGTCAGGAATTTAAGAGAACTGCTGAGGGACTTGAAGTGATCCACTACCCACCCTGTTAGGTCTGGGGAACCTGAGTTATCTAGAAACCCATGCCCTGGCCCAGGGGAATCCCCTCATCCCCCAGAGAGCCCCCCGCAAATGAAGTATCCCCACCCAAATAGAGACCCCCGGGACCCCAAGTTCTGTTACCACTGTGGGGAGGATGGACACTTCCAGACTGAGTGCCAGTTGCCGGAGAATTTAAGGAAGGTCAACAGCAGATTGATCACTTGGCATCGCAGGGCCCACGTCTGACCCCCCAGGAAGGATTTTGTGACTCGGGCCAATGCCCAAGCAACTGTTAACGCTGTGCCCCCTGAGTGGTCTGATGTGGTCGGGCCCTCGATGGAGGCCCCAGTGCAGGTAAATGGGACTCCCACCTGAGCTGTATTGGATAGTGACTCTCAGCTGACCATTATGTTTCAGGACTGGTATCAGACACATCTACCTGAGGTGCCACTACAACCCTTGGATGGTCTACATGTATGGGGATTGAGTGACAAGGCTTATCCATATTTGGGGTATATCAGGATCTGGTTGTAATTTCCTACTTCTGTGGCTGGAGTGGATGAACAGGTGGAAACTTTGGCTTTAGTCTGCCCCCCCACTGGACTGTATGATGGGGTACCCTTGTTGACTGGAACCAACGCTCACATGTTTGGCCGATTAGTGCAATTGTGTTCTGAAAAGCAGGTGTCCAGGACTGGGCAAGAATTAAGGATACCCGCTTTGATCCAGAAGGCCTACGAGACTCAGAGAAAGGCTAGTCAGGAGGAGTCTGAAGGCCCAGTGGATGTTGTCTGGAGGAAGGATCCAGAGCCGTTGCTATTGGCCCCAAATGCCCAGTGTGTTTTGCAAGGGGAGGTTCGGCTTAAAAAGGATGTCAAGAATAAACTATTGATGCTGGATGCCCCTGGGGAAGGAAAGTTGCCTGGAGGACTGCTGGTTAAACCCAGTATCTTGCCTGCTAGAGCCCATGCTTATGCCAGGAGAGTGATGGTTCAAGTTCATAATGTGTCGGACAAAGAGATTCGAGTGAATGGAGGCTGCACCCTGGCTAGTGTGCATTGTGTGGAAATGGCCGTGCTCCCTAATAGCAAGGGTTTGGGGAGGGATGACAGAGTCACGTCAGACTTGTTTGATTTCGGTGACTCCTCGTTGCCTGCTGAATGGAAAGTAAGGGTCAGTGAGAAGCTTGCCCAAAGAGACCAGGTCTTTTCCCTAAAAGAATGGGATGTGGGATATGTGCGGGGGGCTGAACACCACATTCGACTGCATGATGAAAGGCCTTTTTGAGAGCGGTCTCGGCGCTTGGCCCCTGCTGATATAGATGATGTGAGACGGCATCTGCAAGAGATGCTTGCTGCTGGTGTGATACAAGAATCCAGGAGCCCTTGTGCTTCTCCCATTGTCGTAGTGAGAAAAAAGAATGGGGCTGTTCGGATGTGTGTGGATTACCATACCCTGAACCGGCGGACCATCCCTGACCAGTATACCATGCCGCGCATACAGGATGCCTTGGACTGTCTGAATGGCAGTAAGTGGTTCTCTGTGTTAGATCTCCGCAGTGGGTACTATCAGATCCCAATTGCTCCTGAGGACCGAGAGAAGACTGCGTTCATTTGCCCCCTAGGTTTCTATGAGTTTATCCGGATGCCTCAAGGGATTTCAGGTGCCCCAGCTACCTTTCAGCTCCTGATGGAATGTGCTGTGGGGGACATGAATTTGCTAGAGTGTTTGGTTTACTTAGATGATGTCATAGTGTTTGGCAACTCGCTGGAAGAACATGAACGTTGATTGTTCAAGGTCCTGGATCGGCTGGAGGATTTTGGTCTCAAGTTATCTATAGACAAGTGCCAATTCTTTCAAACTACTGAGAAGTATGTGGGCCACATAGTATCCACTGAAGGCATAAAGACTGACCCCAGCAAAGTGGAGGCTTTGACTACTTGGCCTCAGCCAAAGAATTTGAAAGAGCTGCAATGGTTCCTGGGGTTTTGTGGATATTATAGGTGGTTTGTCAAAGATTATTCTCGAGTGATTCACCCCCTCCTCAACCTTACTCAGGGGTACCCTCCCACCCACAAAAAGTATAAGAAAGTTGTGCACTCTGAGACAGAGAAGAAGTATTTTCGTCCGAATGATGTGTTTGGAAACCGCTGGACTACTGAGTGTGAGGAAGCTCTCTATGACATCATATATCAACTTACCCATGCCCCAGTGCTGGCCTATGCTGACCCGGCCAAGCCATACATTCTTCACACTGATGCCAGTCTACAAGGATTGGGGGCTGTCTTGTATCAGGAGCACCCAAACGGGCTGAGACCTGTAGCTTTTGCCTGCAGAAGTCTGACTCCCTCAGAAAAAAAATATCCAGTGCACAAATTAGAGTTCCTGGCCCTGAAATGGGCCATTGTTGATCAATTTCATGACTACTTGTACGGTGCCAAGATATTGGTGAAGATTGATAATTCTTTGACATATGTGCAGACCTCAGCCAAGTTGGATGCCACTGGCCATAGGTGGCTCTCTGCATTGGTCACCTACGACTATGCTGTTGAGTACAGAGCCGGCCTAAACCATATAGATGCAGATGCTCTCTCTCGGAGGCCTGTGCCCCGGACTGACTGGGTCAGGTTGTCAGAACCTGAAATAAGAGCCCTTTGCCAAAAATTTGACAAGGAGGAACAGGTGTCTCCTGATGCTGTGGACTGCATGGTGGATTGCTTGAGGCCATCCGAGAACTGCATACCTGCTGCTTACTGTCATTTTTCTGCCTTAGACACTAGTGTGCTGCCCCAATTCAACAATGATAGTCTCCAATGGGCTCAATCCCGAGACTCCATGATAAAAACTGCGTTGGAGGCTCTGCAAGCAGGGAGAGACGTGTCCCAACTGTGGTCCGCTGAATTGAGAACTGCCCTGTTATACAAAGAAGGTCCAAATTGAAGTTGAACAATAGACTGTTATATAGGGAGACTGTAGACAAAGAGGGGTGAATAGACAAACAACAACTGGTGTTGCCCACTGCTTTTAGAGGACTGGTGTTGAGGTCGCTGCATGACCACATGGGGCATCTTGGCATAGACCGAACTCTTGACCTGGTTTGGACCCGATTCTACTGGCCAAAAATGAGTGCAGACATAGAGCAGTATGTCAAGACCTGTGCCCGCTGTTTGCAAAGAAAAGCCCTACCTCAGAGAGTTGCCCCCATGGTCAAGATCACTACCAGTGTCCCCATGGAGTTAGTCTGCATTGATTTCCTGAGCTTAGAACCTGATCTGAAAAATATCAGCAACATATTGGTGCTCACTGATCATTTTACCTGGTATGCACAGGCTTTTCCTACTAAAGATCAGAAAGCAACCACGGTGGCTAAAGTACTTGTTGAAAACTTCTTTGTCCACTATGGGGCTCTCCAGAAAATCCATTCTGACCAGGGGAGGGACTTTGAGAGCCGTCTGATTAAAGAAATGCTATCCTTGTGGGGAGTACGAAAATCAAGAACCACCCCGTATCATCCCCCGGGAGATCCTCAACCTGAAAGGTTTAATCACACATTGCTTGATATGTTGGGCACACTGCAACCTAAGGACAAGCCTAGATGGAGCAAGCAGATTAGCACCTTGGTAGATGCTTACAACTACACCAAAAGTGATGCCACTGGATTTTCCCCGTACCGACTGATGTTTGGGAGAGAGGCTAGACTGCCAGTGGATGTGTGTTTTGGGGTTTCCGATGGAGTACAAGCAGCAAATCATCTACAGTATGTACAGGTTGAAGGCCCAGTTAAACCATGCCTACTAACTGGCTCAGACCATGGCTGCTAAACGAAACCTGGTCAATAAGGAGAGGTATGATAAGAAAGTGAAAGCGATGGAACTGAGAGAAGGGGATAGAGTGCTATTGAGGAATTTGGGACTGCATGGCAAACATAAGATTGCTGACAGATGGCATCACCTCCCTCATATTGTTGTGGGAAAACTGGCAGATTTACCTGTATATAAAGTGCGGCCTGAAAACAATTCAAAAGCTGTGAAAACTATACACAGAAATCATCTGCTGCCAATTGGGCAAATCTTGATAGAAGCTGAACCTCCAAATGCCCCACCATCCAGGCCTATAACTAGAGCTGCTGCCAAGAAAAAACCCAGACCACTTGATTCTTCAGCAAGCAAACTAAGAGGGCCTTCTACAACCCTCTCTGATGAAGATGATTGTCAGTCTGTGTCTGAAGACAGTGAGAATAATATTGAATACTATCCATCTTATGAACTGAGCCAACTGTTTCGGGGCAATCCCCTAATTAACTCTGGAGATGCAGTTGGGCTTTCTGGACTGTCTGAGCCCCCAGCTTTGTCTCCGGAGCCAATGCTCCCAGAGGATGACGTATGTGGCCTCCAAGCCAAGGGGTGGGGTCCTTGAGCCTGGCTGAACTGTCTGGCCTGGCTGAACTATCTGACTTTTCTGAAGAAGGAAGTGATGTGGGGGAGCAAGCCAGTGATATGCCTGAACCTGAAGAATATTTTGAGTGCCCTGATGGTTCCTTGCCAGTATCCGAACTGTCCCCAGTTGAGCCAAGTAGTGTGGGTCCTGATATAGAGGGTCCTGTCCTCGAAAGTACTATGGGTATGGGGTCCCTTTCTCCTGTAGAGGTTCCCTCTGCTAATCTAGATGAGGCAGCAATGGAGCCAGAACCTGTAGCAGCTTTTAATGAGACCCCTAGATGCACTGGCCGAGAAGTGCGACCTGTGATAAGGTTAAGTTATGAGTCCCTGGGTCAACCTGTGGACCTGCCTTTAAATGTAGTCCTTAAAGGGGTGTATGTGTCCCCAAGCTCCTTGCCCAAACTAGCTTTAGGAAATGACTCCAGACTGTTAGTATTGCCCTCTGAGTATGGTACCCCTGCCCCGGTTAGCCCGCAAGTAGCTGATAGGGATGGGCCCCCTCTTTCCAGGTGTCATGGGCAGGAAGTAATGATCTGATTTAAAAAACAAAAGGTTGTCTGTATGTGTAATATTGCATAACCAATAGTAAACTGTAAATACAGTGCCAGTGTATGAAACAAAAGGTTTAATGTGCTGTCAATTTAAACTATTTTGCCTTAAAGTGATTTAAGGGTAACTACTTGGTGCGGACACCAAGTTCTTTCCAGGCCAGGAAGAGTGTAACCCCCTCATAAATGGGGGTTCCTGAAAGCCTTCTTGGAGCTTGCCTAAATGCTCCCTGCCTAACTGGTGTTTGGCTCAGCGCCACCTAAATGTGGGTGTTGTGAGTGCCTCCAGTGCTGTCTCTTTAATAGCTGCCTGCTCGCAGGCTCCAGCGGGTTTGTACAAGGGGGACTGGGGTTCCCCTGCTCGAATCCCACCTGCGCTGCTGTGAAATCACTCCCTTTTTGGCAGTCGCTGTATGTGCAGAGGGAGCCCTTTTGGATAATGTAGCTGTTTGGTCATGACTAGTTAGCATGTTGATGGAATTACAGTTTGTTTAACCTGTTTCTTTTGCAGCTGAGACTGTGTGTGCTGTACCCCTCTATTTTGGACCAGGATGTTCTGAAGGGTCCAATAGGGGCAGGGGGTATCGTAAATGGAGTAACTGGTGACCAACCAGAATGAGGGCTCTCTGGGGAGCCGACGGACCAATGGGGATACTGCTGGTAATTATGGGAAGTGAAGGCTAGACCATGGCTCCTTTTTCACACCACTGAAAGCAGAACTAAGTGACTAGCATCTGTAGCCAGCCAATGGGATTGAGTGGGGCCCGAGCAGAGAAGATGTCCTCATGCTGTCAAGGGGCAGGGGCATTGTGGCTGTGGATGAGGAAGGAGCTCTGGGCTCCTGCCCCGTTGAGTGTTCGTGCAGGAAGTGCGTGAAAGGCCTGAGGCGGCTGTTTGAATCACCGGCGATCTCCGGACTAAATCCGCGGGGCAGCGGTCAGAGGAGGCTGTGCACAAGTGCCAGCTACCTACCAGGCTCAACCTGTAGAGGACTGGAGAATCTGCTGAATCGCGTTCGGTCTGTCAGGAAGGTAAAGCTGCAGTGAGACTCCCGAGTAACGGTGTGTTCAGTTGGGCCATAGGAGCAGCTGCCTGGTATGGTACCCCTCTGTTGCTTTGCATATAAATGTGTGGAGAAGTGTCTAAAACTCAGGCTCGGCCCTGCAAGTGATGTGAGAGCGTTTTTCCCTCTGGAGTCATGAGTACTAAATTAGGGTAGCTCCCTGTTAAAGGTTCCTAGCAAGGGCAAGATCTTCTGGTTACTTTGCTGACTATATTAACTGAGCCTGCTGGCTCCCTCTAATCTTTGTAGGAATTTAAATGCTCATCTGTGTCAGGGCCCCAACCAGCTGCATCAAGGAACTAGCCTTTAGGACTTGGGTACCCATAGACAGTAACTTATAGATTAGGCCTGTGCACAGAGACCTAGGTAGATACGCATATATTGTAGTGGTAAGCTAATCACCCTGATTTCCCCCGGTCCTTGTTATCTCCCCTTAAATAAATCAGATTGCTTGTTCTGCAAACGCACACTGGCTAGTTTGTGTATTAATGGTGAAATACTGCACAGTAAATATTGTGTAACTGTACCTTACTTTTCAGAGGGTCCCCGGAGTGAGCTGAGTGGATCGAGCCGGGAGGTAAGTGTCTATGGTAAGGACACTGTAACTGAACTGTGTGGGCCACTAGTGGGAAGAAAGGGGGGTTGCAGCTATCCAGAGGGCTGTGACCAAGACAACCTTGACTGTTCTAACCCCGACCTCTGGGCGGAGGCACCCACCAATGGATCTGGGCCCCTCACCCTGTTACAGTTAAGGCAGACAGGGGTAGTAGCCCTTAGGATAGCGCCCCCTGGGGGTTACAATACTATATTTGTAACTTTAGTTATGTTTCTTTCCAGTTTTTTGCAGTTTGTTTTCATTCTGCTTTGCTGGAGATGACATTTTCCTTTTTGCTCATCTTCCCCCAAAAATAGCATCTTATGTTGAATCACTTTGCATACTATCTGTATACTGAGATATCATATTAAAAGAAATTTCTGATCTTTCATACATAGCTATGGTTCTAAGAGACTCTTTTGAGTGGATAAGATCCTCCTCACCCCTTTCTTGTATTTGTCATCTAGTTAAGAACATGTTAGAACAAGCAAAAAACACTCTGTGCTAACAGCTTATACTGACAACATTAGCAGTAATAGCAGCAAACAATAGCAGCAATATTTATAGTGCAAAATTCGCTTACAAGTACCCTAAGTACTAAAGTGCTTTAAGTGCTTAACAGTACTAGAATATGCTATGAAAGAATTACATGTACAACTGTAGTAAGGTCCTTTGTGCAAAAGTTTCAAAATAAAAAACATTACTGTACTCAGGTATATTGATCACAGCTTGTCTTCTACCCACTAGTGCTCGAACAAGGAAACCTTTTGAAAATCAATGATTCTTCCACTGTCTAGTATCAAAGCTTCTCAACACTGAATTTTTTTTTCAGGCTAAATACAAGTCTGTAACCCATGCAGTATTACCAGTTCTTTTTAAGGCTCCAAATCTGCAGTCAGTCCCAGTAATATGTCCACCTCTTATAATAGGGATTTTTGGCTGTATTTTGCAAATATACTTGAGCTCGATATGCTGAGAATGCAGTTCAGTCAGGTTCTCTATCCCCTGTAATAGGCCTAGCAGTTGGCAGTTGGCCATAGTATACCTCGCTCTTTCCTCCAGATAATGTACTATAAAAGAAAGGAATTTCCTTTAGGAGTACACCCTTTTAAAAACAGTTCTCATTACAGTTCTTTTATGAATTAAATCATCTATCTAATCACAGCCTCAGTGTTTCTGTTATCCAGTAGTAAAGACTTAAACCAAATCAGGGATCAACAGTATGGCGCTTCAGCAATTTTAAGAGTCAAGAGGGTTTTAAAAACTGGTATTAAAAGCAGCTAAACTTTAAAATGCAAGAGGAAAGATTTATAGTCAAACTTACTTGCTACAGAATAGGCTATACATATGAGAGCACCAGGCTCTGGGCTTAAGCTCCACAGCACTGCAGTGACCTCTACCAGAGTCACTGACGGCTAACAAATGCACCAGGCTGGTTCTTATTTAACTTTTGTGGCTATGTTACAATCATTGTTGCAGTCAGTTAAACCCACACACTTATCCAAAAACTCTAGAAATCTCTAGAAATCATTGACAAAATGGCTTGAAAGAGATTGAGATGTTTCTCAGCCTGACTACAGCAATGGTGTCCAGAGGAATCTGAACACCAGACACCGAATCTGTGCAATTCAAGGGGGGTGGTCATGTGGTAGTTCCAGTGGCTGCGGGAACATTTAAAGCAGCAATCCTGTATTTTAAAATAAACTAATTTTCACTCCTTTTAAAAAAAATAGAAAGAACATTAGGACATTTTCTAGATCCTTTTCTCTTTGCAAAGTCAGTATTTTTATACAAACACTGGCCAAGGTGTCCAGTTTAATTACTGAAGAAGGCCCCCTTTCACTATACTGAATTCCAAGAACAAAACAGTTTGCTGCAATATAAGGCAGTATATATTGGTGAGAGTGTGAAATACATTGCTGTACAAGGGTGGTTTGGCAGATCTTCTGTTTCTTCAATACCAGGGTCCCTTTCCTCCATCCGACCAGTGGTTCTCTATTATGTCCCACACACCAGCTCAGGCAGCTGCTTCTTTGTAAGTTTCCTGGGGTAAAAGAGAATGGGACAGCCAAATCAACCAGGACTTAAGAGCAATAAGAGAAACTGGTAAGGTTACACGTGTAGGCATTTTTGTCATACCTGTTAAAAGAACACAAGCTCTAGCCAGAACCGATACGACTGTGGCAAGCTGCTAAATGACCAAAGTTACACGTGTGCACACACAACAACACTGAGCAAGTGCCCTGGCACATAGGCATGCAAAGGGGGTGCTGAGCCTGGTCCTGGCCCCCCGATACCTGTCCTGCATGTGTGGTTGGTGGAGTTGATGCAGCCAGGAAATGGTCCAGATGTCGGCTGACCTAAAAGATGCCCACTAACTCTCCCAGGAAGCAGTTGCCACTGCAACTGACAGAATACTGTGCTGGCATAGTTTGCCCAGCCACCCTTTTCTGACCCCCACCTGACAAGCGCCCCGAGTCCAGATCCCCATGTGACTGCAACAGGCATGACATGCTGACAGTGACTCAGTCTCACAGTAGTCCCTCCACCGTGACTCTGACTGTAGGCTTGCTCACCTATAAGGTCCTATATGGATCAGGCCCTGGCTACCTGTCAAACCTCCTTACTCCTGCCATCCTGTCCTGTTCCCTTTGTTCCTCCACTGAGGACCTTCTTGTGGTTCCGAGGACCAGGCTGAAAACTTCAGGTGATTGCTCATTCAGGGTGGCTGGCCCGGTCCTACAGAATCCACTGTCAAGTCCTTTGAGGGAGGCCCCTATGGTGAAGGCATTCAGGAGGGGCCTAAAGACACACCTTTTTAGTTTAGCATTCCCTGCTTATGTTTTTTAACTTGCACACATAAATTGTAATTATTTATTTGCTGTGGAAATTGTTTATATAATTTGATTGTTTTAATGCTTTGTCAAATCTTTTTTTACTGTGCGGCACCCAGAGCCCCTGGGATTGGGTGCCTAACAAATAATAAATTATTTAATTACCTATTTCTGATCCTGACAGAGTGTTATAATTCAGATCCATTATATTTGAACAACATGTTTTATTTTGGCCTTATTGTGTGTGTAGGTAGTACATTAACCACATGTTTTCTGATATGAGAGGCATAGCTAGCTAAGGCACCCTATACAGTGAACTTGGTGATACATGGGTGAGGAGAAAATCATGCATCTCTATATAGAATCTAATGTAACACCAGTTCTTAGCTTACAGTCCAAGATAACACCAGTTTTAAGGCCATGTTTATTAGCCACATGTAAATTTCATTAGCCATTGGCTACTTTGGCTATCCTTATTGTTCACCCAGGCACTTCTGTCTCTGACGCTCTGTTTTTTTATGGCTGCATGGGCAGAGCAATGCTGATGTATTGCTATTACATAACAGAAAAAGGGGCTTTGGAAGCATGTGACTGGATACCTAGACTGTGTCCTTCCACACTGGAATTGAAGCACATGTGCTTCTGGCCATTCACTACAGTGCTGTTCACCCCCCTCCCTGCACACTATTTTCTAGCTCCTCACTCGCTTCCAGTTCACTTCTTGGTTCAGAGTACTGCTTTTACTTTTAAAAATGAAATAATTTTTTCCAGTTCACTTAACCGGCGTATCTGACTGATCCTGTTGTCATTCATGGAGTGGTGTCCATATTGCAAGTGTGTGGATGTTGTGTCTGCTAGAGTCATGCTAGTGTAAGCTGTCAAATGGTACCCTGAGGCTGACAGTAGTATCCCCTGTCTATGTTCTTTAATTTAATAACATCTGCTCTGATTCTAATCCCCTAATCAGAAAAAAAGTTTGCTTCACAAGGAGAGATCAGGCTATCACATTACCCTTCAACTAACTTACTGCAGTTAGTTCAAACAGCTCAGTGGCACACTGTGCAGGCTGGACTATTGGCAGTCTAAAGATATAGCACAAATGGACTGCCGTTCTCAGACTGTTAATTATATTCAACCCTTGTAGATTTGATGCAGCTAGCCAGCGACGTGTCACTTCTGGTATTCTGAGTCACTGTTTTTTTTTGTTAATGTGAGCTTCATACACATTTTCCTTGGTGAATCTGACATGCAACAGTCTCTTTGTACCATGAAGCCATTGACATCTGCTCTGCATACAAATACACACTGGCACTTATGGAATAAGCAGCAGCATTTGTCAAATATGCTAATGTGCGGACAGAAATTGACATTTATAGATGCTCAGTTCATGTAAATGCACTACTTCACTTTTTTAAGGAACTGAAAGCTGAACATGCATAAAAAAAGGATTGCATTAACGAAAGTGATATTTTCTTGGATAATACCTAATTCTTTTATACATGTACGGCAGTTTATTATATTTGTTTCTGTGGACTTCATGGGTACAGCTTGCATGCTTTCAATACCACACTTTGTTTGCTTGAGGGGGAAGAATAAGTGCTGTGATTTGTTTGTTTTTTTAATTTAATTTTTATTGAGTCTTACATATGTGCTTTTACATGAAGGTACAGGTAACAATGATACAGTTATAAGCAGTGTGAATATCAGCTCCATGTTAAAGCCCCCCTCCCACATTTACCCCCCAGCTTGGCACATCTGACTCCTTGAGAACAGTAAATATGGTATCCAAAGACTGTATACGGACATCATGCCACAATAGTGTAGTAACATATTTATAATTAGACCAGTTATCGAGCAGAATCATACCTGCGATGAGGCTCCAGTCTGAAGAAGATATAAAGTATGGAGGCCCTCCCGTATTTTCCTGTAGCGAGAAAGAGAACCACTAAGGCTAGTTTTCATTTGTTCAGTTTGGTGATTAAATAATAGGTCTCTCAACCATTCTTCATATGTGATATTATGCCCATCCAACCAGTGATGTAAAATGAGTTTCTTAAGGGTAAGTGCTATCATGGTTATATGGTATCTACGAATCCTGACTGGGATCATAGAGAGATCTCCCAAAAGGCAAATCTCTGGTGTAAATAAATCATCCAGTCCTAGGACGGGGCCTGCCCTAGTCTTGATTCCCATAGATTCTTAATCTGGGAACAATCCCAGAATATATGAACCAGATCACCTTAAGCACTTTTACACTTAGGACACAAAGCATCTGGTAACTTCCCTATTATTTTCAATTTAATGGGGATCCAATACATGTCGTTCAAAATTCCATACTGTGTGAGCTTCAGCCTATCTTGGTAAACGTATTTAAAAGAATCTAACTGGATGGATTCCCATTTTCTGGAGAATTTGAGAAGCAAGAATCCCAGTACCTAGGAGCCCCATTTTGTGTATCTAGCATGTTTATTTGCAAACAAGCATATATTTGGGACATTGCATGGGGTTTCCCACTTATAAAAGTCAATGAGTCAAGCCAGGTGCAGCTATCTTGCAGGATCCTTGGCTCAGGGAATTTCTTTATCAGAAGATGCCTGAGTTGCCAGACTTTAAAAACATGCTTTCTCTCTATGGAATAGAGTGCCATAATATTAGCTAATTCCATGCACATCCCTTCGGTAAACACATCTCCAACCCTGGCCTTATTGAATAGGGGAAGACATTGCGGGAAATAGTCTTACCCCCAATTTGGAGATTTGGGTTACCTACTATTGGTTGTCTAAAATCCCTAACATTCTGATACTTTAAAAATGCACAAAGTTGGCTATGAGCTCTAAGGGAGAGTAATATAGGAGAATTGTTCAAAACAGAGGGGAGACTTTTGATAGGAACATGTAAGAGAGCTTCCTTAGCAATATTCAAGTTGGCAATTATCTCTCTTTCCAAGATTAACCATTGTGGTACATATGGATAGGAGGCAACCTCTTCCTGGGGTATAAACAATCTGAAATATTGATTCACCTGAGTTGCCCAATAATACATGCCAAAGTGAGGGAGTTTAAGACCCCCTACTCTGGTAGATGCTGCCAATTTCAGATAAGCCCATTGAGGGTGTTTCCCTTCCCATATAAAGGATGAGATGAGGGCATGCAATTTCTTAAACCATACTTGGGCAACCATATATTTAGCATGTTAAGGGGATAGAATATTCTTGGTAAAATATTCATTTTAATTATACTGATTCTCCCCCACAGAGATATAGGAAGAGATTGCCACCATTTAAAGTCCTGTTGAACAGTTTCCAGCAAAGAATCCAAATTCAATTTTTTCATGATACTCTCATTCCTAGACAACATAAGGCCCAAGTATCTTATGCTCTTAAAACTCCATTGTACTCCCAATGTGGAAATATCCTGTTTATGACATCTGTGATTCAATGGAAAAACAGTAGTCTTATTTAGGTTAATTTTATAATTAGACACAGACCCAAATTCAGCTACGATAGTCAATGCAATGGGGAAAGACTTGGGTGGTTGAAGCAAGTGAAGAAGCACATCATCAGCATATGCAGATAATTTAAACACATGTTGCCCTCTAGAGATTCCCTGCACACACTCATTAGACCTTAATCTAAATAACAGTGGCTCTAGGTAGATATTAAAAAGTAGAGGAGACAAGGGCATCCTTGTCTAGTTCTGGAGTATAAGGAGATACTTTCGGAGATGACCCCAGTACAATATATTCTAGCCTGGGGGGTTTGATACAGGGAGGCAGTCCAGTCAATAAATTTAGCTGGGAAGCCAAACTTGCTCATAGTCAAAAATAAGAACTGCCAATCTACATGGTCAAATGCCTTCTCTGCGTCCAGAGACAGGAGACCAGCTGGCATGTCAAGATCGCTGGACGTGGAGAAGGTGTATGCCAGTTTCTGAAAATGGTCCACTGACTGGCGCCCCTGCATAAATCCCACTCGATCTGGATGAATGATGTCAAGGAGGACCTCTTTAAGTCTAGTAGCAAGAAGCTTTGCTAAAATTTTAATATCAC
Source organism: Neoceratodus forsteri (assembly GCA_016271365.2). NCBI lineage: Eukaryota > Metazoa > Chordata > Ceratodontiformes > Ceratodontidae > Neoceratodus > Neoceratodus forsteri. The sequence continues at coordinate 156,123,883 of CM057456.1, read as the reverse complement.
AATTCAATAATGAAATCAGACAGTAACTACTTGTCAGTTCTGGATCTTTTTCAGGCCTATGTAGTACCACAATGATGGCCTCCAGCATGGAACTATCTAACTGGTTCCCCCCTAAAATTCAATCAAGTAAACGGCCTAACCAGGGAGCTATTAGTTTACTAAAGACTTTGTAAAAGTTAGGAAAATACCCATCCGAGCCTGGGGCTTTATCTGCCATTAGTGAAGATATAGCTATTAAAATATCCTTTTCTGTGATGGGGGCCACTAGAAACTCCTGTTGGGTTAGGGTAAGAGTCAGCAGGGCCAGTGGTTGAAGGTATTGCTTCACAATTTCAGGAGTGGGCTTATTCACCATTGGCTTATAAAGAGCTTTATAAAAATCTGCAAATTCAGCAGTGATTTCTTGGGGAATAAGGCAGAGTTCCCCCATCCATTGGGATCTGATACTCTGGACTATGCAGGAGGATTCTGCTTTTTTTTTTATCTGAGAGCTAAAAGATGACCTGCCTTCTCCCCTTGGTCAATATAAGTTACCCCTGACTTTAAAATGGCATATTCGGCCTTTTCCCTGAGAAGGGAGCTATATTGGTCCCTTAATCCCACCAGTAACTCCGTATCCATCTGGGTAGTGATGAAGGACTGTGAGGCTTCTAAAGTACAAATTCTAGAGAGTAGGGAGAGAGCTTTTTGGTCCCTTTCTTTCTTCCTACGAGATGCCACCTTAATAAACGTTCCCCGTGAGACACATTTTAAAGCTTCCCACTCAAGATCTGGTTGGGTTGTAGAATTTAAATTCAGCCTAGTAAATCCCCTGATTTCCTCATTAATAGGATCTACTATTTTGGGCTCCTTAAGGAGCTGGTTATTCAGCTTCCAAATTGAATCTTACATCGTATCTGTTGACAGACACAGATCACAAATTACCACTGAGTGGTTAGAAATTACACCAGGAGTTATCCCAGCCGACACAACCCCTCACAAAAAGGGACTAACTAATTAAAAAATAGTCTATCCGGGAGGAGGAATTGTGCACACTAGACCTGAAGGTAAATTCCTTTAAGGTGGGGTACAATATCCTCCAGGGATCAGCTATTCTGAAATGATCTACCATCTCTCTGATAGCCCATTGTGCTGGAGATAAACTTTTTCTTTTGGGGTCTGACTTATTTAAGTCTGGGAAAAAGGGTAGATTCCAATCCCCTCCTATAATACATGGAGTTACAGCAAATGGGGCCACTACCTGCATCAAATCAGTAAAAAATAATGGGGAGTCATTACTAGGCCCATATATACATCCCAAAACTATAGAAGTTCTCTCCAGCATACCTTTTATGATTATATAATGCCCCTGTAGGTCTAACAATCTGCTCAGACTTGAAGGAAATACTCCTGGACACTAAAATAGCCACCCCTCAAATCTGAGTGCTATCCCCCGCACTGAAAACCTGACCTGCATATTGTCTCCTTAGGAGGGTCCCTTCTGATTCCAAAATGTGTGCCTCCTGAAGAAACGTAAGGCCTCCTCTGAGCAGACTGATGTGCTTCAACACTTGATATCTTTTTATTTTAGAGCGAAGCCCCCTTACATTCCATAATACAAATTTACTGGTCCGTGCCATTTGGAGCATACAAAATTATTAAAGCCAGTTGAGTCCGTACACCTTGATATAGACTAAACCCACAATACCCTGCACCAAACTGACTCTCCCATCTCCCCTCCATTCCCCTTGCATAAAGTCCATCCTTCCCCAAACTCCAAAACAAACAATGTCTTATACCTTCCTCCCTCTGAATCTGTCCCCCTATTATTTCCTCAGTTGCATACCCAGATTGCACCCAGGATCTGAAAGGAGGACCCCCACCCCCCTCAGCGTTACAGTGCGTGATTCCTTTTACCGTGTCGTTACCCCACTCTCCCCGATCCCCTCCTCGGCTACTTATGTTGTACATTTCCCTATTTATTGCCTGATCCAGAAATACTATCATTCCCTACCTTTCTGCCCATCATAGCCAGGCAGAAGTATTGCAGGGAAGGTCTATGCACTTCCTAATATTAAACGTTCCCAACTTATTCGCTCCAAAGTATATATAGCCTCCAATATGAGGTCTGGTGCTAAATTACACCATTCAAAGGTTCTATTCCTAAAAGAATGAGGAAATAACGAAAAGGGGGGCCCATAACTGCTGCCAGAAATCCTGGAGTCCTTAGGAGCTCCTTGCGACAGGGTCAGGCCCCCTCTCTAAATATACGAGTTTGAGGCAGGTTGGAAACAATGCTTCAGGCCTACAGAGATCCCATTTTTAAACTAAGACTTGGTACACAGGATAAACTCTCCCCAAAATAAAAAACAAAAAGTACCATGTGAACAAAACAGTTAATTTGTCCTTTTGAATGTTCTTAGGAACTTTTCGGTATGCCCTGTCTTCTGAGTGCATCATGGAATTAAAACCCCATATTCGCAGGCCTCTTCCATACTGTAGAACTAAAAAAAAAAAAGTCCACATTAACTAAATGCTGAAAATATTGTTCACATGGAGATATTCCCTCAGCCCTTCGAAGCACTGCAAGTACTGTAAAAATAGAACTGTTCAGTCACTTCATCTGCAGCTTCAAAACCTAATTTCTCATACATACTCAACAGTCTCGATGAACACACTGATGTATCTCATACCACTATCCTCGGATAAGGCCTCACCCATCTCGAAACAGATTTGAGAGTAGTTTTTTAATCTCCAGCTCTGCCAACCTCGGCTCTTCAAGAGAGATCCATTTCCCCTCTCTTGATACCTGCAAATTAGCAGGGTACAACATTCGATATTGGATGTTTGCAGCAATTAGTTTGGATACCACATTGTGAAATTCACCACGTTTTTGGTGCACTGGGGGGGGAGGTCCTGGGTAATGCAAATCGGGAATCCTTTCCAAAGCACCTCCTTCAGTTCCTTAACTTTAGCTAATAAGTGCTGTCATTCCTGATAGTTAAGGAACTTAAATATGAATGTCCTAGGCTGAGCCCCTGGCAGTGGCATGGGCCATAGAGCCCGGTGTGCCCTTTCCACTATGTAATCAGGGCCAAAAGGAGAAGGGCCTGCTATATGTTGGACCAACTTTTGGGCAAATAGAACAGTGCTGGAGCCTTCCTCATACTCCGGTAGCCCAATAACCACCACGTTGTTTCAGTGGCTTCTTCCCTCAAGGTCCTTGACCTTAGCCTCTAATTTAACCAGCTTCTGTCAAACAAGTGCCATGGCCGGGTTGACCTTCTCCACCCTCTTTTCCAATGATATTAGGTGGACCTCGCAATCTCCAGTGGATTGTGCCAAATCCTCAAGTTTACTTGTCACTGTCTTTACTTCTTCTGTTAGCAATCTTACTTCATCCCTGAAGGGGCAAAACTCTTCAAAGAAGCACTCCAGGGATAAAGGAGTAGTCTCCGTAGCCATGGTGATTCTCCGAGTCGCTGATGCAGTTTGGGCCTTCACTTTTTTAAGAGCTTTTTCAGGCATGATCGGTGGGGAGTGATGCAGTGGTACAGATCGCATCTTCACTTCCACAGCAAGACAGTTCCTACCAAGTTTGCTTCGAGTAGTCTCAGTAGGCTTGTAGACTAGTAGTTCTACTTGATATTAACTACTTTAGAGTGAAGTAGAGACTTAAATCAGGGGTTAGAGGAGGAATCAGCAGGAGCAATTAAGCAAGTGACTATGCAGTGCGAGGCATCACGTGATCTCCCCAAGTGCTGTGATTTGTGATCAGCTGTTAATTGCCTGATTATTATGTGGGTGCGTGAATCAATTTCAAATCATAGCACTCATTCTTCCACCTCAAGCAAAGTATGATATTGATATCTAGCATACTGTGCCCATGAAGTCCACAGAAAAAATATAATAAAATACCATGCATGTGTAAAAGAATTAGGTATTAGCCAAGAAAATATCACTTCCACTAATGTAATCCTTGTTTTTAGGCATGTTCGAAGTGCGATTCCTTAAAAAAAGTGAAGTAGTGCATTTACATGAACTGAGCATCTATAAATGTCAGTTTCTGACTGCACATTAGCATATTTAACAAATGATGCTGCTTGTACCATAAGTGCCAATGTGTATTTGTACACAGAGCAGATGTCAGTGGTTGTATGGTAGAAAGTTGCATGTCAGTTTCTTCAAGGAAAATGCATATGAAGTTCACATTAAAAAAATTTAATGACTTTGAATACCAGCAATGACACATTGCTGGCTAGCTGCATCAATCTACAAGGGTTGAATGTAATTAAAAGTCAGAGAATGGCAGTCTATTTATGCTAGCTCTTTAGATAGACTGCCAGCAGTCCAACCTGTAAAGTGTGCCACCAAGCTGTTTGAACTAAGCGTACACCTGCAATAAGATGAAGGGGAATGTGGTAGTATGATTCTTATCAAGCAAACTTTTTTTCTGATCAGGGGATTAGAATTGGGACAAATGTTATTAAATTGGAAAAAATAGACATGGGATACTGTTGTCAGCTTTGTGGTGCCATTTGACGGCTTACATTAGCGCAAGCCTAGCATACACAACATCCATGTCCTTAAAGTAGTATAGCAGCCATGTTTGCTGTGACCAGATTTTGTTTATTCCTACTGGGTATTGATTAGCTCAAAGTGCATCTTTCCCATCTCCCCTGTCCTGCTGCTGCAACTCGCTGTCCTTTATGTGTGTTACTGACCCCCTTTCTTCTTGTTCCTCTCCCTGTCTTGTAACAATCTGTTCATGATAACACTTTCTCACACATAAAACAACTTTCTAACTTACACCATTTGTCCTCTGACTATTCATTACAATCCAAGCTAAACATTAATCCTATAGCTCTGAACAGGATAACACATAGCAGCTGTTTCGGCTCTGATTTTGTTTTTCAATATGCACTGAAATCAGAGTTGCAAAAGGCTTGTAACTTTTAAACAAAGTAACTCAGAAATCTGAATTTTGGCACAATGCTTATTGGGGATTTGCCATTACTAATTACAATTGTAGAACTTTTGGTGATATTCCCTCTTCAAAATATGCAACCAGCCCTAATTTCATATATTTTTGATGTTCACAGCTTTGTGATTAAATTTTCTAGTTTCTGCTTTTGTAATTGTGACATTTTGTAATGGTTGCAGAAAAATTAAGCATTTGAGATCATATTTTGCGTTTCCTGATTATGACACAATTAAAGCGGTCTAGCTGCAAATCATCTTGATCCCAAAACAGCAAAACACTACCTGTGTCTCACTATCTTAAGAACCTGGAAATCTTATGTTTCAATTCCTTATCATGTTTCAGCTTTTTGATCAAAACATTGTTTTAAAAATGATATCACACAGTTCAAATACCTGTGGGCATATTTTTGACTGATTTCAGCTGAGTGGCTATGTTTTCCAGTTTCAGTTTTTCCAGCTGTAGCCACAATTTCACCAGGTGCATAAAACCTCTGTACAGAAAATTCATAAAAAAAAAAAACTCTGTGCATGTGCAGGTACTGTAATTTAAAATAAATTAGCAATTTCTCAAATAAATATAACTTTGACATTTCTATGTGCTTCTTTCTTCAAACAACAAAAGCACTCCCTTTAGGACAGGATCTAACAAACCTGCTAGTCTTAGGAATCACATTTTTGCCGTTTTGTAGCCACTGAAGGGCTCAAAAACATGTCTTAAAGCCACATTTTCCCATGTTTTAAACATTCTGTAACTCAAAAGGTACTACACCAAATGTTACCAAACTTTCCAGATTCCCCAGCAGCCAGAATTCATGTCCTTAAATTCAAGGAGGATACAGGATCCATGTGTTCATAAATGTGGAATAGGAGCTGCCAAAAAATGGCTGCAATGGGACACACAACAGCACACTCAAGAGCAGAAAGTGGAAATGAAATCCAAATAGTTAGATAAACTGTAGTGAAATTTCATTACTGCCACACACACAAAAAATCACATATAAAGTGTGGCTAAAGAATCCCCAGCATTTTGCTTTCTGAACATGATGCTTCTTCAGGGGATGGGGAGGGGGGCATAGATTTAAGGCCAGGCAGGTTCTTAGCAACTGAAAACACAATTTGAACATTAAAGTGCCTACACAACCCTAACTATAGTGGCACTGCCATCTCACTTTAATTCATCATTATGTTCCTTTAACCAATGAAGTTCCTATTTATAAAAACATTGCTACAATGGGCTGGGCTTGAAAACTCCTCTGTACTTTCACGGCAGCTACTTTCATACCCTTCATTTATTGCAACACTATATGTTTGATTGATTCATTAATGAACTATGTTTGTCTTATTGAAATTGCCTGTACTATCTCTTCTTGTTACCCCCCACACACACACACAGTCACAGCTGGAAATGAGCCATTTGGACTCTGCTTTCTTACCTGGTAAAACATGTTACAAATGAATAAATAAAAATTAAATGCATTTCACTGCATCTTTCCGTCCATCCCACCAGTTTGTTATTTACTTAACAAGGTTAGCCCAGTGTTGAAAACTTTAAATGTATGTCCTCCACATTGGTCCAAAAGGTTTCAGACCCACACATCTGTATTATTCACTGTGTAGCTAAAATGTGGTTGTTAGATTCAAACAAGGCATACCTGCTCCCCCAGGTCATCCTTTGGTCATAAGAAGACAAAAACAGTAAATAAAAAACATTGGTTGGTGACAGCCTAGTGCCAGCTTTGATTCCAAAACAAACTTAGCACCTGCTCCAACTCCAAATACATTAAATTTCACTTTGCAGAACTTTGCAACCTTCCTTTGTACTTTGGCATGTATCCTCAAGTACCTATACATCATTTTCAGGAGCTCCATAATTCCTTATACTGTCAAAACATAGCTGTTAACTGCTGGCATGCAAACCTCTCAAGGTAGAAGAGATCATCTGATGAACAAGACACTCTGAAATACACCATGGGATTGTTTTTTAATCTAAATTTATGAGCCAGATTATTTCAGTACAGAATTATATACCATATGTATTTCCCTATCAAAAATAGATATTAATCAGTTTTTCAGGAAACAAATAATAGATGGTAACACAATGCAAATCAAAGGCAAAAACTTATTAGCTCTTGTTCCTGTTATGTGGTAGCAGTAGACACATGCAGCATTATTTCATCTTTTGAATAACATTTAATGGACATAAATACCCAATAAAAAGGCTTTGTGTTGACTGTGGCACAGCAGCATGGCATGGGGTGTTTTGGATGTACAGGATATGATGCCCACCAAAGCAGAGTTGTTTGATGCTGTATGTTAATTTCAGAACTCTACAGATCAGTCATCCTTCAAAGTTATATAATTCTTAAAAAAGGTTACTTCACTCTGTGTCCAACTTTGGATGTCCTGTTTTAGGCACATCCGTGGCACTGGTATGCAACACCCCTCTCCCAAATATCAGTTTAGCACCATGAACTAACCCCCAGTGGAGGTATATAACAAACCTCCCATTAAAGTAAGTCTGGCATTAAATGCCCATGCCTTGTGCTGATACAATGCCCTCTTCCAAATGTATCTGTTACTGTGAAACTATTACCAGTGTTGATATACCAGCTCCCTCTCTTTATATACAAGACCCCCAAAAAAATTAGAGAGGGGTTGGGAGCCCATTCAAGATCTCAATATACAACAACCCCCTCCCACCAGAACAGCTGACTTTGGCACTGAGAGGCCATCTCCAGTACACTATACAAGTAGCTCCCAAATAAAAACCAGTCCAGCACCAGGAACTCATCTCTGATGATGATTTACAAGGCCCTGTCATACAGGAATCCATCTCAGCAAATTCCTTCTTGGACCAGAAGCCCATTCCTTTCATTATCTGAATCCCCTCTTTTACAGACCTGACTGGTACCAACATCTCATCATCAGGGTCAGCCTCCACAAAAAAGAAAATATCCCCCACACGCATCCCACCCACTCTGCAATCCCACCACAAACAAACTCCGTGACCTATGCTGACTGAACTGAAGAGATGGCCAATCCATTGCCAGGCACTAGTCCCCATCATCTAGAAATTGTAAGTATAACACAGCCCCAACCCCCACTATGCTCCACAATGACAAACTAGTGGTTTACAGAGGGGGACCTGGAATACCAGAACTATGATACATGCCCCAAAGTGCATCGTGGTGACCTAAACCTTCACAGACCACTAGTTTACAATTCATGAGTAGAGGTGAAGCCTGTGTTATACTTACCATACACTTATTTATTTATTTATGTATTTTAAAATTGGTAACTGGGAAAAATGAACCTAGACTCTATTCCAGGTTTGGCCCAGGGAAGCGGGGAAGTATAGCATAGTAATGTATTAATTTATGGGCAGGAGGAACCCAAGGTCTATCATACCTGCCAGCCTCTGCTTCATAAACAGATATGAACATGCTGTTCAAATACATAATAATTTAAACAGCTTTTCTCTATCCATTCTACTACCCAGATTATTTGGTGATTTCATTGATAGGCAGAAATGTGTCAAGCTTTACCCTGAAGGCCTGTACTATCTTCATGTCCACTGTCTCTACTGGTACACTGTAACTAGGGCCTCTCGTGTTCTGCAGCACTTGGTCTTCTTTTCTGTGGCATGGCTCCTTGGCTTCTGCGGCAGCAGTTTTGGATTTCTGCGGCATGATTTATTCATTTCTGTGGAAGAATGCAGTACTGCCATTGGTTAAAATAGGATGTGATGTCATTGATGATGTCACATGCTGAGCATAGAGGAGGGGCTTCAGGATAAACGGGGTAAGAGAAGGGGGGACTGGGCACTATGGAAAATTGGTATATTTGAATGAAAATTCACCAAGAACAACTAATTCCGCAGCACTGCATATATTCTGTGGCATGATGCTAATTCTGTGGAAAATTCCATGGCTGTGGAATCACAGTGCAGAATTCCAGGGGCTTTGACTGTAACATAGGTTCAGCATACCCTCTGGGAAAAGAAGTCTTTCCTAATGTTAACCCTGAATTTACTACAGCTACCTCCAAGCTTTAGAGCATATCCCCGTATCTGTCAGGAGGACACAAGATTAAACATCTCACTCTGTTCAGTCTTTGTGATACCTCTGAGTATGTGGAAGACTGAGATCTTGTCCCTTCTCAGCTTCATTTTCTCCAGCATGAACATGATAAAGAGCTTGTGTACTGCCTAAAATTAGTATTAACTTTTAAAAGTGCAGAACTATTACTTCTTATATCTGAACTTTTGTTTTCTTTTCTCTTTTGCTAATTAGAAGCTTTTCCACCTGACAATACTTGATGTGATACGTGGAACAGTAGTCTATCTGGAGGCTGGTATAGCAAATTCTACTCTTCCTCATATTAACATACAATGTGAACATATGAACACAAAATAGCTTGCAAAAAAAGGCCTTATGGTCTATTGAGTTTGCTCGATTGCAGAGCCCCTAATCAGAAGATGAAAGTGGCACCACCTCCTCCTCCTCCAACTCTGACCCTTCCCTTCTCCCTGTCCCACTCTCTGTTAAGCCCCCACCCCCACCACCACTGTCTTCTGAGTGACAACCTCAGTTCGGAGTTCATTCCATCCTGACACCACTCTTTGTAAATAAGTGCTTTCTTTCTTAACACCCCCCCAGCTTATAACAGTGTCCCCTACATGTTTTGTTCTCACTGAGACAAAAAGGCTTCCCAATATACACCTTGTTTATACCTGTCAAGTATCTGAAGGTCTCCAGTATGTCCCTTCTCTCATTCCTCTCATCCAGTAATTATATGTTAAGTTATTTCAGTATGTCCACATATGCCCTGCTCTGCTAGCACAGAAGCGTAGAATTTGACGGCAGATAAGGACTACTTGACCCACTAGTCTCCCATTTTCCCTGCCTATTTAATTTACCACAGAGCCTAGGTGATCTGTGGCTTACCCCCTCTTTCCTATCACTAGGGTTTCCTTATGTCTATCCCATGCTTTTTTTAATCCCCCTACCGTTTTTGCTGTCATGACCTCCCTGGTAGGCTAATCCATGCATCCACTACCCTTTCCATGAATAAAATACTTCCTCACCTTACCCCTGAGTCAACTCCCCCTTTATTCTCATATCATGGCCTTGGAAGATTATCACTGGGACAGAAACATTAAAGGACATAGTTTGTTTATCAGGGATAGGAAAGACAGACAAGGTTACAGAGTGAGCATATATGTATCCAACAACAACATTAAAGCTACCCAAGTGCAGGTACAAGATAACTGTCTTGAGCAGCTATGGATTAACATACTTCCTAGCAAGGGGAAAAAAAGATTAATATCAGATTATTTTATAGACCACCCTCTAAAACTAAGAAATTAGATCATACTATGCTGGAAGTCTTGGATAATTTAGACACTAAGGATGCAACAATAGTTTTCAGGGATTTTAATATGCCAGGAATAGATTGGGTTAGACATCAATGAACAACACCCATGGAAAGAGGTTTCCTGGATATTGCCTCTAGGTTAAATTTAGATCAAAATGTGACTACTACTACCAGAGAAGAACATGTACTGGACCGAGTGCTCAGTAATCTTGATGGACGAATAAAAAAATGTAAGACAGGCACACCCTTGGCAGGAAGCCATCACAACACAGTATTTTTCAAAACACATAATATTGAGTGGAATACCTATGAAATCAAGAAACTCAGTATCCCAAACCCTACAAGACTGAGTTTGGGATACTGAATCTCAAAATCCCGAAAGGTACTTATGTTTGTCTCCCCCAACACACACCCTGCACTCCATGTAACTGAAATAATCAACTCCAAGAGGGAGCAGATGCTGGAGTAAAAAAACAAAAGTTACAGGAGGTGGAATAGTGGGGAACAAAATAAGCTGCCACCAGGAACATAACTCAGGTCTATGAGACCATGCTGACTGAGCTGCTAGTGGCTTAGCCCTCCATGTACAGCTCGGCCAGCATCCACATTCTCAGGTGTGCTATAGTTCCTCATGAGGGGTAGGGCAGCAGTTCATAACATCCACTACCCTACCCCTATCAGAATCTGCTTTTGTCCTTTTGGGCATGTGGGTGTTAAGAGACTGTACTCGGTCCCATGAGTTTTTTGCTTCCGAGTTTCAGTCTCTTAAATGTATACCTATCAAGCATAAGGTGCAGAGAAAGACTATAGTTAAATACTTCAACAAGGTCAACTTTGTTGAAATGAGAAAAGCCCTAGGGGTCTGGAACTGGAAGCAAGACTTCAAGGAAAAGGATTTGAATGAGATGTGGTACACATTTAAATACAAAATAATGCATCTTACAAATAAATATTTACCAGTAAAAGCAAAATATAGCAAAAATGGGATGGTTCCCAGATGGTTTAGCAGGGATATCAAATAAGATAAATGAAAAGAATAAGGCTTATGTAAGTGCTAAGAAATATGGTAGAATATCTACCTGGGAGAAGGACTGTTACTACCAAATAATGCTGCTAGCCTTGCTTGTAGAGCAGAACGCAGCTAACTAAAAGAAGCTACATTTTCTTATTAATTTAACACTTATATCTCAGCAGGAATCAGTGTCTGTTGAGATTAAGCAGACAGATACTTTATTAGAAGTAGAAGGAGTCTTATTTAGGATTAAAAAAGAAAGAAAAGAAAGAAAGTCAGTGTGTGTTCTGTGCTGGGAAGGGTACTGTGTCAACTTACTTTGCTAAACCAGTAGGAGGAGAGACAGCTTAATTGGGGGTGTGGCTTAGACACTATAAAAGCAGGTGACTCAATTACAACTTCCTGCTGCAAGCCTTTTTCTTACTAATTGCCCTCCATTCCATCTCTCCACCAACCCACCCTAAGCCAGTTCTACTTTTATAGCCACTGGATTTGACTGTCAACAGGAACTTCCTGTTTGGCAGTAGGAAGGGAAGGATCATAGAGAAACATTGGTTTTGTCAACCCTAAACGAAAAAAGTAGCTCACTCTCCCCCCCAGCAACTGGTGGTCTGACAGTGAGCAAGGAAGAAGGAGGCTACTGAAGAATATAGGAAGTTGCTGTCCCAGAACAGGAAGGGTGAGAGTTGTAAGGAGAGGAGAGGAGAGAGTAAGCATACAGAGAAACAGGAGAGGGGACACAAAATAAGACATGACAGGAGTGGTGCAGTGCAATGGCTGTGGGGCAGCAGTGTTCTGGGAGACATTCTGGAGGCTGTGATGCTGCCCTGTTTGCAGGCACCTCTCTGGTCTGAGGGAGGAGGTTGCCCATCTCCAGGCTGACCTGGCTAGGATTCATGAAACCTCCTCCTCCACCCAGGGACCACCAGGGCCAATGCCACTACCTCAGAGGTTGCAAAGAAGGAGGAGAGGCTTGACCAGGGTGGGCTCAGGAAGGGGAGAGGGCAGTAGAACAGAGTTACATCCCTCCAGCTGTACCTCTCCACATTTCATTCGCTTTTCTGGTGGATAGTAGTTCCTCGATGGAGGCACCTGCAGTGGAGACCAAGGAGGATGCTGGGAACCTCACAAAGGAGACCCACAGAAGGGTGGCATGGGACCCCACAGGGGAAGGAAACAAATTCTGGTGGGGGACTCAATCATTAGGAGGGAAGAAATGGGGGAGGAAGGGGAGACAGAGGTAAGGTGCCTGTCTGGCACCATGGCTTGGAGGGACAGGAAGCGAATCCTCAGGACCGTGGGAGCAGCTGCACAAGGGAGGGAGCTGGATGTCATTGTCCACCTAGGGACAAATGACCTGGCTAGGAATGGAATCACAGCAGTGCAAGAGGAGTCTGTAGAGTTGGGGAGGGGTCTTGGACAAGTAGCGCATATGGTAACCTTCTTGGAGTTGCTGCCTGTCTATGGCAAGGGTGATGTTAGGGTACTCCTCACCAGGGAATCCAATGAATGGTTGAAAAACTGGTGTGGAGCTCAGGGTTTTGGCTTTACTGGAGACTGGGGAGCCACCTGGAGGGATGCAGACCTATACTGGTGCAATGGTCTGCATCTGTCCGGGGGGGGGACCAGGATCCTAGGTGAGAGGTTTAAATGCTTCATTGGCAAGCATTTAAACTAGAAAAGTGGGAAGCACTGAAAAGGAGCAAGGAAATCCTAGCCTCCCCCCACAAAACACGGTAATTAGTGAGGTAAACACCAAGGTAGAGAAGGCATTAGGGAGCAGAACAGAGGTAAATGTAAAAAAAAGGCAAAGGTGGTAAGGACAGGAATGGGGCTAAAAGGGGTAAGGCCATCAAAAAGTGGAAGGGTGATGAGTACCAATTCCCGTAGTCTGTGTAACAAGGTCCCTGAACTAGTGGCCTTGATGGAAGAGGGTTGCCTGGATATTGTGGCAGTCACAGAAACATGGTACACAGAGAACCATGACTGGAATGTCAACATACCAGGACACACAATCTACAGGAGGGACAGGGAGGGTAAAAGAGGAGGAGGAGTAGCTCTCTATGTAAAGGAAGGGATCAAGGCAACAGAACTAAAGAGTAAACACGGAGTAGATGAGGCACTCTGGGTCACTCTGGAGACAGGAAATGGCACCACAATCCGCATGGGGGTTGTATACAGACCTCCATCTCAGGGGAGGGACTGGACAAGAAAATGATAGAGGGCTTCCTTAGAATGGCAGAAAAAGGGGAGATATTGTTGATGGGGACCTGAATATGCCAGACGTTAACTGGAGCACCTTTGCTGCAGGCACATCCAAGAGCAAGGTCATTCTTGATGCCCTACAGGGGGCATGCCGCAGACAGCTAGTATTGGAACCCACTCGGGAGGGAGCAATCTTAGACCTGTTATTCTCAAATGGGGACGGAGAAAGAATCTCAGATGTAGAAGTGGGTAACCATCTGGGAACAAGCGACCACCAAACAGTGTGCTTCACGATAAACACAGCCATACAATCAAGCCATATAAAAGCAAGAGTATTGGACTTAAGGAGTGCTGACTTTGGGAAAATGAGAGAGTGCCTCAGAAAAGCACTAGCAAACAGGCAAGAAGGAGGGGTGGAGGAACAATGGGGAGTAATCAAAACAGCCATCACAGAAGCAACAAGCCTTTGTGTAAAGCAAATCAACAAAACACAACGAAGGAAAAAAACGCAGTGGTTCTCAAAAGAGGTGGCAGGGAAGGTTAAGGAGAAAAGGACAGCATTCAGGAAATATAAGGAAACACAGAAGGAGCAGGACAGAGAACTTTATCAGTTAAAGCTGAAAGAGGCTGGGAAGGCAGTCAGAATAGCAAAGGCCCAAACCAAGGAAGGGATAGCCAACTCTGTTAAGAAGGGGGCTAAGACCTTTTATAGGTACATTAGGGAGCAAAGAAAGATCAAAGGAGGGATAGTGAGACTTAATAAAGGGGAGGGAATGTGGGTAGAGGGTGACAGTGAAAAAGCAGGGATACTGAACGAATATTTCTGCTCAGTATTCACAAAGGAAGAGGAGGGGGAGGTACTTAAACCAAACAAGAGAAACACTCTGAAGATGGGGGTTGATACCAGTCCATTTACAGAAGAAAGGGTTCTGAAAGAATTAATAAAATTGAAGGTGGACAAAGCAATGGGGCCTAATGGGATTCACCCAAGAATTCTAAAAGAACTAAGGGTAGAACTAGTGACACCGCTGACTACTCTCTTTAACAAATCATGGAAGGATGGGGTGGTACCTGAAGACTAGAGGAGGGTGGATGTGATTCCTCTTCACAAAAGTGGGAGCATGACAGAGGCAGGAAACTACAGACCAGTTAGTCTGACCTCAGTGGTAGGGAAAATGATGGAATCACTTCTGAAGGAAAGAATTATTGAGTACCTAGAGGCCAGTGGGGCACAGGACCCAAGGCAGCATGGATTCACGATGGGAAGGTCATGTCAGATTAATCTAATAGATTTCTTTGACTGGGTGACCATAGTAGTAGACCAGGGAGGGGCTGTGGACATGGTCTACCTAGATTTTAGCAAGACATTTGATACAGTCCCACACAAAAGATTAATACACAAGTTAGCCAGCCTTGGAGTGAGTCCCAAGGTGGTAGCCTGGATAAAAAATTGGCCAGACAACAGGACGCAAAGGGTAGTAGTAAATGGAGTCCACAGAGAAGAAAGGAGGGTTACTAGCTGGGTAAAGCAGGGTTCAGTACTGGAACCCATCCTTTTTAATGTCTTTATAAGTGACATTGCAGAGGAACTGGAAGGAAATGTATGTCTCTTTGCAGATGACACAAAGATCTGCAACAGGGTTGATACACAAGATGGAGTGGAAAGGATGAGAAGGGACTTGGCAAGGTTAGAGGAATGGTCAAATGTATGGCAGCTCAGATTCAATGCAAAGAAGTGCAAGGTAATGCACCTGGGAAACAAAAACCCAGGGGAAGAGTACACAATGGGGGGTGAGATACTGACAACAGTAAAAATGGAAAGGGACCTGGGGGTAATTATATCCGATGACCTAAATGTGGGCAAGCAATGTGAGAAGGCAGTAAGGAAGGCTAGGGGTATACTGGGATGCAAAGGGAGAGGCATCAATAGTAGAAAACAGGAAGTTGTTATTCCTCTGTAGAGACAGTTGGTAAGACCCCATCTGGAGTACTGTGTGCAGTTCTGGAGACCCCATCTCCGCAAAGACATAGACAAGGTGGAGGCTGTCCAGAGGAGGGCAACCAAAATGGTGCAGGGTCTGCACCAGAAGACATATGAAGAAAGACTAAAGGAGCTTAACATGTATACCCTTGAGGAAAGAAGGGAGAGAGGGGACATGATAGAAACTTTCAGGTACCTCAAGGGAATCAATAAAGTCCAAGAGGGTAGCATCTTTCAGAAAAAGAGATGTGCAAGAACAAGGGGGCAGAATTTGAAGATGGGGGGGGACAGCTCAGAGGTAATGTGAGGAAGAATTTTTTCTCAGAGAAGGCTGTGGATGCATGGAACAGCCTCTCTGAGGAAGTCGTGGAGTCAAGAACAGTGGGGGAATTCAAGAATGCATGTGACAGACAAAAGGCAGTCCTAGTGGGGAGTAGGAGGAAGTAAGTTGTTGGTTAGCTAGGATCTGCAGCTTATCTGTTAGGTAGGAAAATGGGCAGATTAGGTGGGCCAAGTGGTCCTTATCTGCTATCAAATTCTATGTTTCTATGTTTACAAACAGACTATAATGGTCTGTAGAAAAGCAGTGCATAAGGCAAAGAGGAACCATGAGTTGCATCTTGATAAAAATGTTAAAGATACAGTAATTACAAATCCTTCTATGCATACATTAATTCCAAAAGGAACGAGGCTCCACAAGTGGGTCCCCTATGTGACAGAGCTGGAAAAACACTGACACAAAAGAAATAGAGTTATGTAAAGAATACACACTTTGGCACAGTATATTGTTCAAAAGGTACTATACCGGAGGTAAACAGCAACTTTGAAGAATATGCTAAAATAAGTGTCAATGAGGAAGATACTAAAAACACACTTAAAAAGTTGAATCCCAACAAGCGATCAGGCCCAGATGATATGTATCCTATGATACTTAAGGAATTATCAGAGGGTCTGGCAGGGCCCCTTTCCAATGTTCATCAAGTTTCCCTAGACAGCAGGGTAGTGATTAACAACTGGAGGAAAGAGGCAGTGACACCAATTTACAAACAAGGGAGTAAAACAGATTGCAAAAATTACAGACCCATTAGTTTAACCTCTGTGTTGTGTAAAATACTGGAAAATACTATTAGGGAGGAAATCGAAAACCATATTATAACAAACAATATGGTGGATCAATCACAAAAGGGTTTTGTAAGGGGTCGTTCCTGTCAGATCAATTTACTAACATTCTTTGATGAAGGTCGGCAGGGCACTTGACCAGAGAAAGCCAGTGAATGTGTTTTTTTTTTGGACCTAAGCAAAGCATTCAGCAGAGTCCCTCACAAAGAACTGGTAATGATCTTAGTTGATACAGGTTTAAATCCAAGGCTGATATCATGGTTTAATTCAAGGTTATCAGACAGGACTCGGCAGGTGCTACTGAGAGGAGCTGCATCTGGCTGGACAGCTGTGACTAGTGGAGTGTCACAGGGCTCAGTCCTAGGACCGTGCTTAGTCAACATCTACATAGCCACATTACAGGGCAGCAAGAAAGTGTTAACAAAGTTTGCTGACGACACCAGCTTGGGTTCAGTTGTCAGCAACAATGAAGAGATAACGAATTTTCAACACGAGCTACACCGGATTGAGCAGTGGGGTCACAAATATGGGCTAGTTTACAACATCAAGAAATGTGCTATAATGCACTTCAGTGTGAATAACAACAGAGCAGTGTATGCCTTTGGAGGGTAAATTTTAAAATTTCCCTCAGAAATGAGTGCTCTATGGATCATTGTATCAGATGACATGAAGAATAACAGGCACTGTGACCATGTTACAAGGAAAGCCTGATAAGAAGCACATAGCTAGCTGGAATACAGGGGTATTTTTTGACACTTTATAACACTCATCAGACCACACTTTGATTACTGTGCAAGATTCTGGGCACCAACAACTAAAATGCATATCCTCAAATTAGAAGGTGTACAACGCAGAATGCCAAAATCTATAACTGGCATGCAAGGTCTGTGTTATGCAGACAGGCTTAAAAGCTTAAACCTGCACACCTTAGAATATTGTAGAATGAGGAGGGCCTTGTGCCTAGTATACTGTGCCTGTAATAGTGATGATCTTTGGGATTGTGTAGGCTTGCAATTAAAATACTGCCAGCACACTTTGAGATCACACGAACTCCAGTTAAAAGGTCGTGTAAATCATACCAAGAGTAGGGCATCATGGTTCTCTGAGAGAGTGCTTTCTCTGTGGAATAGGCTGCCACTGGAGATAATAGGTAGCAGATCAGTCAATGAGTTTAAAATAAAATTGGACAACTACTGCCTCACAAACAACATCCAGGGTTATGTACATTAAAGTGTTTCGAGCATCAATGGAAAAATTGTCCTTCTAGCTCATGATAAACTGATGAACCTATGACCCCTTGTTCTTGAACATCTTCTTTTCTGAAATATGCTACCCTCTTGCACCTTATTTACTTGCACCATGAACCTCCTTTGTTGCCCTCCTCTGAACTGCTTCAAGCTGGCTGATACCCTTTTTTAGACAGGGTCTCCAGTACTGCACACCATACTCCAGGTGAGGTCATACCAAGGATCTGAATAGTGGCATTACAGAAACATAGAATTTGATGGCAGATAAGGACCGCTTGGCCCACCTAGCCTGTCCATGTCCCTACCTAACGGATTAGCTGCAGATCCTAGTTAACCAGCAGCCTACTTCCTCCTACCCCCCACAAGAATTTCCTTATACCTGTCCCATGCATTCTTGAATTCCCCCACTGTTTTTGACTCTATGACCTCCTCAGAAAGGCTGTTCCATGCATCTACAACCCTCTCTGTGAAGAAATACTTCCTCACATTACCTCTGAGCCATCCCCCCTCTATCTTCAACTTGTGCCCCTTGTTCTTGCACATCTCTTTTTCTGAAAGATGCTAGCCTCTTGGACTTTGTTGATTCCCTTGAGGTATTTGAAAGTTTCTATCATGCGCCCCCCCTCCTTTCTGCGAGGCTATACATCTTAAGCTCCTTTAGTCTTTCTTCATATGTCTTCTGGTGCAGACCCTGCACCATTTTGGTTGCCTTCCTCTGGACAGCCTCCACCCTGTCTATGTCTTTGCGGAGATGGGGTCTCCAGAACTGCACACAGTACTCCAGATGTGGTCTTACCAACTGTTTGTACAGAGGGCCAACAACTTTTTGTTTTCTACTGGTGATGCCTCTCCCTATGCATCCCAGTATCCCCCCAGCCCTCCTTACTGCCTTGTCAAATTGCTGGCCCACCTTTAGGTCATCTGATATGACTACACCCAGGTCCCTTTCCTTTTTTTTTGTTGTCAGTATCTCACACCCCATTGTGTACTCTTGTCCTGGGTTTTTGTTTCTCAGATGCATTACTTTGCACTTCTTTGCATTGAATCTAAGCTGCCATACATTTGACCATTCCTCCAACCTTGTCAAGTCCCTTTTCATCTTTTCCACCCCACCCAGCATATCAACCCTGTTGCAGATCTTTGTGTCATCTGCAAAGAGAGATACTTTCCCTTCCAGTCCCTCTGCAATGTCACTTAGAAAGACATTAAAAAGGATCGGCCCCAGTACTGAACCCTGTGGTACCCCACTAGTAACCCTCCTTTCTTCACTGCGGACCCCATTTACTACTACCCGCTGTGTCCTGTTGTCCAGCCAGTGTTTTACCCAGGCAACCACCCTGGGACCCACTCCCAGGCTGGCTAATTTGTTTATTTGTTTTATTATGATCTCCTCCCTTCTGCTAATGAACTCTCTAGCAACATATTCCAACATTCTATTTGATTTGGCTCCTACCTCCCTACACTGTGCAGCTTGCTTGAGGTCATTGGTGAGGGCTATTCCCTAAATCCCTTCCCTCATCAGATTCAGTGAACTGGATTTTCAAGATATACCAATAGCACAGTGACGTAATTTTGGTTCCACAATTACGGTGCCTCAACATGGGTGAGAGTGACAGGGGCAATCTTGATTTTAGATCGACCCTCACTCATGCCATCCTTTTTGCCCACACAATTTCTGCCCCCTCCTGGGCATGTTTTCTCCGGAGGAGATTATCTTTAGTTTTGGGGTGTGTGGGGGGTCAAAGGCTCTGGCATTGGGGGGTACAGGGGTCAAAGCTCCCTGCAAAACAGGTCTGTTTCCCAGGACGGTGATTGGGCACTATACATCCCAGGAGCCACAATGTCTGGTGCCACAATGCCAGGCAGCGTATTGCCTTCTTCCATATTGGCATCAGCAAAATGATTGTCACACCAATATGGGTGAACCAATTTTCAAAGCCCCAAGAATGCTGCAAGCCACTGGTAAACCAATCGCATGGCGCACGGGGCATATGGCATTCTCCCGGCCAGCAATCTGAATTTTCAATCCCATGCACCAAATGTCACAAGTTAGACCAGCTTTTCCCTGGTCTAGCTTGCAGCATTCAGGGAACCCTTCTTAGGGAACATGTGCCAAATGTTTAGTGCAAGCTGCCATAACGTGAGGAAGGAAACTATTGCAACTGTGCTCGAGAATAGAAAATTAGGTGCAGTTGCAGTAAAGATGTTTGTCACAGCTGTGCCAAAAATCAGGTTTGATGCAGGGCTTAACTCAAGCCCCTGCATCATCCATTGAAACTCCAGCCCAGTGACCTTTAACTCCCTTGACCTGTACTCAGTCCTGGGGTTCTTTATTTCTATGTGCATGGCCTTGTACTTCTTCACATTAAATCTGAGTGGCCATATGGCAGACCACCTTTCCAGCTTTGCCTGATCTTCTTTTCGGTCCTGTCCTCCTTCAGTGGTGTCCACCCTTCCACAGAGCTTGGTGCCTTCTGCAAAAAGGTAGATATTGCCTTCAATGCCTTCACTAATGTCATTTGTAAATATGTTAAAAAACACCAGGCCTAACACTGGCCCATGCTGGACACTACTGATGGCTTACCTCCTACCTGATAGCTTCCCCCCTCCAACACCACTGTTTGTGTACTACTACTACTGAGCCAGTTCTCCACTCACCTTGTTAACTGGTTTCCCACCACTAGGTTCCTCAATTTCCTAAGCAACCTCTTGTGGTGTACTGAGCCAATGCCCATAAGCGACATTGCAGAGGGACTGGAGGGGATGGTGTGTCTCCTTGCAGATGACACAAAGATCTGCAATAGGGAAAGAATGAGATGGGACTGGGACAAGCTGGAGGACTGGTCAAATGTATGGCAGTACTGTCAGCCACCAAACAGGAGAGGGATCTAGGAGTAATTACATCTGAGGACCCAAAGGTGGCTGGACAGTGTTAGAAAGTGGTTAGAAGGGCCAGCAGTTTGTTGGGGTGCATAGAGAGACAAGCATCACAAGCAGAAAAAAAGGAGGTAAAAGGAGGTTGTGATGCCACTATACAGATCATTAGTGAGACCTCTTCTGGAGTACAGTATCCAGTTTTGGAGGCCACAGCTCAGGAAGAACATAGACAGAGTGGAGGCAGTCTAAAGAAGGGCTACCAAAATGGTCCAGGGGCTGCACCAGAAGTCATATGAGGAGAGGCTGAATGACCTCAATATGTATTCTCTAGAGATACAAAGAGAGAGGGAGGAAATTATAGAAATGTATAAATACCTTAAAGGGATCAATAAGGTACAGGAGGGTAGCATCTTTCAGAAAAGAAGAAGGACAAGAACTAGGGGACATGAGATGAAGTTGGAGGGAGGAAGAATCAGGGGTAATATGAGGAAGTATTTATTTACAGAGAGGGTGGTGGATGCTTAGAACAGCCTCCTGGCAGGGGTAGTAGGGGCAAAAATGGTGGAGGAATTCAAAAATACATGGGACACACACAAGGGAACCTTAGAAAAAGGAAAGAGTAGGAAAGCCGCAAATCAACTATAGTCTGCAGCATAAGTTAAAGGCAGAAAAACTAGATGGGTCAGGCGGTCCTTATCTGCCAACAAATTCTCTGTATTTATGTATCTAATGCTTTGCTGAAATCCAAATACATAACATAAACCACCTGTCCTTGTCTGCTGCCTTTGTTACCCAGTGAAAGAATGTGATACATTTGTTTTGCAGGGTCACAAACCATATGACCTCATTGTCTATGACACCACAGCTTACCAATAAGAGCCAATCACCTGCTGCCAGGTCAGTCACTTGTGATGTAACAATCAGTGAGGTCACAATGCTGATGAGGTATGAGGAGGACTAGAGCCAGTTATGTCAGTCTCCAGATAAAGTACTTCTCTTCACATTAGTAACATTTTCTGCCTGCTATTTCTGGGGCGATTAGCTCTTTATGGGCCACCGGCATTTCCTTAGAACTTTTGTCTTCCATGCCCCCAATCATTTTGGAGGCTCAGCATCATACCTTGTAGACTGCCTCAGTGGCATTTTTGTATTGTGGAGACCACAACTGCATGCAGTATTTCAGATGGGGCTTGAGCAGGCCCTTGTAAAGTGATAGGTTTTCTTTCCCTGCCCTTCCCCTCTTAATGTACCCCAGAAGCCTGATGGCACCCTTGACAGGAGCTGCTACTTCAGCCTCTTATCTATTATGACCCAGGCCCATTTCCTTCTCTGCTGAAGCAAGAGGAGACCCATAAACCTTAAAGCCATATTACTCAATTACTCAAAAACTAATAACCTATTTTACATAGGCTAGGACAGAAAAAAATAAATAAATAATTGGCCATCCAGTGTACCTATCCTACCTAACTACATTACACTGGCCCTTGTGTTCTCTCCCCCCACCTTTTTTTTTTTTCTGCTACCTCTTTTCTAAATAATCCTATATACCTGTCCCATCCCTGCTTGAAGCTGCTCTCTGATTAGGTCTGTACCACTGCCTCTAGCAGCTTGTTCTGCTTGTCAACCACTCTTTCTGGGAAAAAGAGCTTGCAGTCACCCCTCCTGCATCTCCCTTCTGTAAATTTCAGTGAGTTCTCCCTTGTTCCTATCTTTGAGCTCAAAGAGAGATGTACCTTGGCATCTATCCTATTTATCCACTGCAGGTACTTGTATGTTTAGGTCATGTCACCCCTTGTCCTCCTTTTTCTGAGGATGCACATGTTCAAGTCCTGCAGCCTCTCATCACATTTCTTGCCCCTTAGTCTGTGGACCATCTTGGTTTCCCTGCACTGTGCTGTCTCCACTTTGGAGCAGTCTTTCCTCAGGTGTGGCCCCCAGTACTTTGCACAGTATTCCAGAGGTGATCTTACCAGTGACCTTTACAATGGGAGGATCACCCACCGGCTTCTACTACTTGTCCCCCTCCCATCTATCCCAGCATTATTTGCCTCACCCATAGCTCTGTTTCAGTGTGCTACTGTTTTTAGAGTCTATAATATCATGACTCCAAAGTCTTTTTCCTCCATTGTGTTTTCCAGCATCATCCCCGACCCTTAGTTTACACTGCACTTTTGAGCTGCTTTTCACAATTTGCTTTACCTTAAATATTTTAACATTGAAAGTCAGCTGCCAGATATTTGACCAGCTCTCCAGACTGTCTTGATCCTCCCTATGCATTCCCTTATACCTTCCTGTGTGTCCAGCCTTGTACAGATCTTTGCATTGTCTGCGAAAATTCAGATCTTGCCCTTACTGTCTTTCCTTGTGTTGCAGATGAACACATTCAAAAGTACCAAGCCCAACACTCACCCCTGAGGTATTCCACTTTTTACTTCCTTTACCCCTGAAAACTCACCATTAACCATTAACCTTTGTATTCTACCCCTCAGACAAATCACCAATTTTTCCTCCACCCTTAAGTCCCTTAGCTTCTTGACCAGCTGCCTGTGGGGATGGAATCAAAGGCCTTGCTGACATCCAAGTATATTATGTCAACTGCCAGTTCCTTATCAACCACTCTGGTCACCCAATCAAAGAAGTCAATCAAATTCATCTGGCAGTATTTTCACCTCATGAATCCATGTTGTCTAGGGTCCTGTAGCCCATTGTCCACTAGTTACTGTCTTCATATAGCATCCATAACCTTTCCCACTACAGATGTCACGCTGGTCTACAGTTTCCTGGCTCATCCTTGCTTCCATTCTGGTGAAAAGGGACCACTTCTGCTGTCTTCCAATCCCTAGGGACAACCCCCTATGGCCAGAGAGCAGTTGAATATGTCTGTAAATGGCTCTGCTATCACCTGTGCTTTAACTTTAAGAATCCTCAGGTGTACTCCATCAGATCCCATAGACTTATATACTTTAAGCCCAATAACATTTTCCAACACCCTTTTCCCTGTTATTCTGCCCATACTGCTTGAGTATTTTCTCTCCTCTCTTTCTCTCTTAACCCCACATTCCAGCAATGGCCCATCCTTCTCCATAGTACATATTGAACAAAGGTATCTGTTCAGTATCTCTGCTTTCCCTTTGTCCTTCTGCTCCCATCCTTCCTCACTCTTCAGTCTCACTATACTGCTTTAACCTTATGGTTCTTCTGAATGTGTCTGAATAATGCCTTTTCCCCTTGCTTTGCTACCAATGCAAACCTTAGTTTTGTCTCCTCCTCTGCTTCCCTTACCTTCCTGCTGGCTATCTTTGTTGCCTCCAGATACTGCTCCCTAACCTCCCCCCTTGGTCACCTTTATATTCAAGAATGCTCTCCTTTTGGCTCTTACCACTGTCTTTATTTCATCCATGAACCACATTGGGCCCATTACCCTTTTCCCTTCTATACATTCTCAATTGAACTTTCTGCTGCCTGTAGCAGTGCATTTTTGAATTCTTCCAATTTTTCCTCTACCTCTTCTACCTGCCCTATTCTCCTCAAACTTCTTTCCAATAGTCCCCGTCCTGTCAAAATTCACCCTCTTAAAGTGCCATATCCTCACTCTGTTTGCTCCTTGGGTGGTCCCTATCTGGACCATCAATGCCACTGTTCTGTGGTCATTGGAACAAAGTGGTTCCTGGACTACTACAGTTTGGATCCTATCACTGGTGGTGAGTACCAGACTCAGCATATCCCCTTCCCTTGTTTAGCCCTAGACTAGCAGAGCTAGGAATGCTTCCTGGCATGCATCCAGCAGGAGCTGATTCTTAGTACTTGCAATGATTGGAACCTTCCAGTCAACATTTGGCTTATTAGAGTCCCATGCTACCACCATTTCCACTAAACTGTCAGCCTTTATCTCTGCCAGTTCCTTGTCTACCACTTGGTCCTGACCTGGTGAATTTTAGACTACCCTGATCCTGACTTGCTTCCCATTCTGTGTTGCTGGTAGCACCCACAGGATTTCTAGTTTTCCTGAATCCCCTAGGCTGTCTATTTTAGTTGTCTCTATCCCCTTTTTTACAAACAGTGCTGCTCCCCCCCAGCCCTTTGCTCTTTCCTTCCTGAACAATGAGTAACTTTGTATGGTCTTATCCCATTCATGAATTGAGGTTGTCCATATTTCTGTGACAGCCACGAGGTCCAGGCTGCCCTTCATGACCATTGCCTGCATTTCTGGCATTTTGTTATCAAGCCTCCTTGCACTGGTGTACATCATCTTCCAAAATATGATCCGCTCCCTCCTTTTCCTTTTACCCAGGGTGTGGTTGATTCCATTACACTGGTTGATAGGGGGAGGTCAGCAAGGCCCCCTTTGTTTATAACATTGGATGTTTTTCATGTAAATTACTCTCAATTATAAAGAATGGAATTGCTTGAAATTCAAATTTTTAAGAAAATGGTGCAGTTGCATTTTGATGACAACTATGATTTTTTTGCTGGTGACTTGATTTGCTCTTTAAATACTTGATGGTAAAGAGGTGGTCTGCTGTTTTCCTGCAGTGACTACACATAGACTTATAGCCAGGGTGATACAACTCACAGGGAAGGCAATATCTAATTGTTTCAGTGGAGCAGTCCTCCGGTTGCTCAATCCCTACCTCTCCCAGCTGACCCCCGAGCAACCCGAGTCCATTCCCGAACCTGGGTTGCCAGCGTGGCGTGAGGTGTGGCATCCAGCTCCTCAACCCTCAGCACCACCAGGCTGGCATTGGGTGTACAGAGGATTTAGTCTATATTGTACTGCTTTTCCCTTATTAAAAGCAATTGAAAACCAAATGATTGGATAATATTTGGGGGCATAAATATCTGCATAGACAAATGTTAGTGTGTTCACTTTTTAATGTGCATGATAGCCTCTATTCACAAATGGTACGGAGTGGCTATGTGCCATGTGGCATAATTCAACACAGTCAGGATGACTCTCTTCCCTGAGGAGCTGGGGGTATTTAAAGGCCCCACACTATCCATTCCCACCCTCTAGAATGGCTCCTCCACTATGGGTAATGGAATCAGGGCAGCTTGGGTTTTCTTGCCCACCTTCCCTATTTCTTGGCACTGGTGACAAGACCTGCAATACTCCTTCACCTGCTGGGTGAAGTTGGGCCAGTAGAAATTCTGGACCAACCGCTGCATAGTACACATGATTCCCAGATGATCAGACAAAGGAATGTCATGTGCAATCTTGAGCAACTGCTCACAATACCCCTGGGGAATGACAAGCTGCCTGCCTAGCACTTCTCCCTCTGTCTGCACTGCCTGAGTATACATCAGTCCATTTTCTCAATAAACCTTATGTTTACCATCACCTCCTTGTGCTCTGTCAGAGTCTGCCAAAGCCCTCAGCTTCTCTAGACTAGGGTCACTTCTCTGAGCAGCTGCAAACTCCTCACACATTCCCAAGGCATGGGACAGGTCCCCTTTTGTCACTAAACTAGGGTCCCTAGCACTAGCCTCAGGGCACTCAGGATCACTGTCAATCCCAACCCTCTGACAATGGGTCACCCCTCCCTCTTTGGAGTAACCCTCTGTAGCTGTGTGGTTAACTGCTACTGGGGAAATTTCTACCCCCTTTTCATTAGTCTCCCCAGCTGGAGACACAGGCTGGGGAACCAGCCTCTCAGTGGTGTCCGCAATGGCTTCTGTGGGGTTCAGGAAACCACAATTTTCCCTTGCCGCTTGGCTATGGGTAACTGCACACACCATCCCCTGTTTGAGAGTGTTGCCTAGAATCACATCCACTGCTAAGGTTTTGGCTACAGCCACCTGTTGCACAGTTCCCCCTGTTTCACCCCAGTCTAGGAGAACACTAGTGAGGAGCAATGTCTTCTCCCCATCAGTAAAGTCTTGTACAGTGACATATTTATTGGGTATAAGCTGACCAGGCTGTACCAGATCCCCTCTTTTACCAATGTCAGGGATGCCCCTGTGTCCCTTAACCCTTGCGTCTGTACACCATTCACCATGACTGGGTGCATGTGTTCCCTCATGTTCACAGGCATGCTTCCAGGGACACACAAACAACCCACTTCTTTCCTAGTGCCACCTTGTGTATTGATCATCCATTTGGGACACTGTCTGGCAATATACCCAGTTTCTTTACACAACCAACATTCATTTCTTTTCTCAGAGAAATCTTTTCTCTGAAACCTGGGGCTAACTGGTTTTCATGGAGGCAGTGAGGGTTTTAGCTGCTCTAAAGGTGTGTCTTTCCCTTTCTGCACTGCCACGCCCACCCCATTCACTCTCAGAGCAGGTCTGCTCTTGGCATAGCGGCCCAAGAGTTCAACAGCCTCTTGCACTGTTTTGGGATCTCTGTCCTTCAGCCAGGTTTTTAGCTCTGCTGGACATGCCCAGAAAAAACTGTTCTAACAGAATCACATTTTCAGTTTTATCAACAGAGTTTGATTCAATTACTTCCCACCAACATTTTAAAAATTGACATTGTTTCATGGCTAGCTCCTCATAGCTCATGTCAGGGCTTCTCCTGAGCTTACGGAATTTAGCTCTGTATGATTCAGCAGTTAATTCAAATTTTTTTAACTGTGCAGCTTTAAGTTTGCTGTAATCATTACTGTCCTCATTGTCCATTTGACCCAATGCATCCTGAGCTTTCCCAGTAAGTAGCAGGGATAGCTGGAAGCTCCAGGACTCCCTAGGAATTTTAGCCTGAATGCAAACTTTTTCAAAAGAATTTAA
Source organism: Neoceratodus forsteri (assembly GCA_016271365.2). Taxonomy (NCBI): domain Eukaryota; kingdom Metazoa; phylum Chordata; order Ceratodontiformes; family Ceratodontidae; genus Neoceratodus; species Neoceratodus forsteri. Next base: position 156,096,375 of record CM057456.1, on the reverse strand, counting down.
ACAGGCATCCATATCCTCCCCCTCTTTAAATTCAGCTATCAATTTGGAATTCAATTTGTAACCCAGTCCTGTAGTCCCAGTTAAATCCAAGCCACTTACCTGCTCTGGTGCTGGTGGTTGGAGTCGTAGCTTCTCCAGTTCATGTTGCCTCTGGCGTTCACACTCCTCATGGTCAGCCTCTCACTGTTCCCACTCTGCCTCTTGGCATTCTCACTCTCTCTTCTCCTCTGCAGCTCGCTGGCACTCATGCTCCTCATGCTCAGCCTTCCACTGTTCACGCGCTGTCTCTCGGTGTTCTCACTCTGCCTCTCAGCGTTCTTGCTCTGCCTCCCTCTGGAACTCCAACTCCATTCTGCACAACTCAATTTGCAGCCTGAGTACTTCTGGATCCAGAATGCTGGTGACCTTCCCCTGCTGCTGTGGCCCTTCACTGGCACTGGCCCTGTTGCCTTCCTCATCAGGTCTGGACACTGCACTGGCCACTAGCCCTTCCACACTCAAGGTTCAGTCCTTTACAGTCACTGTCTGTGACTTGATGCTCGGGGTATCTGACACCATCAGGGCATCCATGAGGTTCTGTTTGGTGGCTTTCACCTCATACAGAACTCCTCTGTCCCTGCATAACCGCTTTAAGTAGTCTACAGTGTGCCCACTGTAGTTGGAAACCATCTTTTTCCCTAACTATGGCTACTCTGACTTGCATTTTAGAAAAAAAAATAAAACAGGTAGGAACTTGACTGTAAGCCAAGTGATATAGTTCTGTCTCCTTTTAGAAAATAAATAACTGCCCTTTCTTGGCACGTGAGCTGTACAGTATCATGCTGACACACTGAACAATAAAAGCTTGTAATACCAAAATTATCCACACCGCTGCCAACCAATCTGTCACAACCCTACTCAGTAGGTCAGGCCCTCTGCTCCAACATTGCCAACCTCCGAGTGCAGTATTGTGAACAAGAACAGAACAGAGTAACCCTCCTGTCTGTTTTGTGGGTTCGAATCAGTCTTTGGTCTCAATTTCTGGAGAGATTCAAACTATGAACCTCTTGCTAGTGTACCCAATGTACGGGCTCAGATAATTCTGCTCTTTGGGGAAATGCTAGATATCTTTTGCCTACAGGCACCTAACCAGGTTTACAAAATGAACCCTTAAGCACTCTATGAAAGACCTCAGATAAACTCTTACCTTTTTCCCAGTTTGGTATTACCTGTAATCTTATGCACAGTATCAACTTTAACCATATATACTTCACTTGCCAAATAAAGAATTTCAAAGGCACACCAAGCAGTCTCTTTAAAATAGAGGTTTTACTTTAAAATAGATAAAAAATACAGAATAATATATCACAAAACCATACAATCACTTAAAAAACAAGGCTATAAATACGAACAAAATCTCCTACCACAGTACACTTAGACTTGTCTTTCTAATGTATACCTCCTAACAGTGCCTGATGTTGTTTTTTCAGAGTCAAAACGTGTATGTCACTCTAAAGGTCAGTCACAGCATAATTAAAACACTGTCTTAAACCTGCCTTCTCCATGATTTCACCCATCTCCTCCTCTGTTTATTAAAAATTATACAGCCAGGATGTCTTCACTCAGGAGGTATTTTTAAACAGATGACATCAGCAAAAACTCATTTCCCCATATGACTTCCCAATCAAGTCTGTAATTTTCCAGTATCTTCTTTCATCCAAAAGCAGTTTCCTGCTTCACAGACATCAAAGGAAAATTTATGAGTTAGCACCTAAGTGACATAACCTGTATTCTTCCTCTAAATGTCATAAAAGTTTATGATTTCCATCCTAGCAGCTGGCAGCTACAATTAAGCCAGATAAACAGGAGATCCTTAATTTGTGTCTCTTCTAGCCTGTAATTATCTCCTGGCTTTTAGGTTAACAGCTTGTAGTTGAAACCGGGGGGGGGGGTCATCCCACAGGCTTTCTCAATAACACATTTTTATATTAGAAAAATCATAGAGTAATTAGAACCAGCTGTCCAAGTGTCACATACGCATCATGCCTTTATTTATGTTTTTTACAGTGGAACCCACTTTTATAGTGGGTGTCAGTCAACTGTATAGTTGCCAGCTATTTCTTTTTAAAAAAATGTATTGTTCTACTTTATTGTGCCCCTTACCCTGCCCCCTCTGCCCTTGCATGTATTCATAACAGAGTTGCATTCTATACAGCTTTCCCTTGCTGCTGCTAATAAAAGAAACTACCAGATTGCATATGGTTGATTTGCTGCCTACTGGTTGAAGGGAGAGAGAACAAAGCTGGGTCAGTGTCAAGAGGGAGAGTGTGAAGGCCAGATTTGCACCACTGGTAAGATTGGACACAATGGGGGAGAGAGAGGGTGTTTCCCTTTTGGTCTGGGAGGGAGGAGTAAAGCCCAGGTTTGTGTATGGCCACAAAAGAAGCAGAGTACAGCAGGGCAGGTGAGATCAGAAATGGTAGTGAAGGGGATGTTCACTTTTGTTCCACTATGTGGACCTTTTGTTGCAGATTGATTTACTTCCTATTGGTCAAATGGAGAGTGAATGAAGCTTGGTCAGGATCAGGAGGAAGCAAATGAGTTTGCAGCAGAAGTGACATTGGACATGGGGGGAGGTTTCACTTTTGGTTACATGGAGAATGAACAAAGCTGGACCAGGGTTGAGTGAAGACCGAGTTTGCCTATGGCTTGGATGTCCACTAGGGATGTTCATAATCCATCTGACATAACGGAATCGATTGGAGTTCTGGCTTTTTTTGAGAATTCTGATTTTCAGCACTGAAGGCCAAAAATCTGAATTCCAAAAAACCCTCAGATCCAGAATCCACATCCAAGATCCATCCCTTGCTTTCTTTTCTTCCTTACCTTAAGAGGCCATGATGTACTGTTCTGGTCACTTCAAGCTATGCTAGATGGGTCATCATAGAAGGGCTGGTGAGGCAGAAAATGGAATGGATCAATGGAATCAGGGATGGACATTGGAGAGAACAGGATAAAGAAGAAAAGAAAGACTTGGATTATTTTCTACTTAACAAATGCATCTGATGATTCTACAGCTGCCCCACCTGCCCTGCTGTGATAAGCCATCCAGCACAGCTCTCACAGCCACCAGGAAAAACACAGCCAGGGGAATTCCACAGTCACTGGTTTAAGGTAAGAGGAGGGTAGAGGGTGGGTTTTATTTATTTATTTATTGTATTTATGTTTTATTTTTTTTTATTTAATTCATTCAGAAATACACCTTTGAGCTCCAGAGCTCATTTACAAAGATTCCATGTCAAAATAGGTCATACAAAGTCACAAAGGTTGCAATAGGTAGTACAAAGTTTAAGCAGACAGAGTTAAGGAGTTCCATTGGAGCCTTGTCACAAAGGGTTGTAGAGCTCCAATGGAACCTTGCCACACAGTGTTGCAGAGGTGCAGCAGAAGACATTTTAAAAGTGCATACAGTGCTCATCAAGCAAGTTAAAGCTGATAAGGTTTCACACTTCAAGGTTACAAGTGATAGGCCGGAGCACTCAGATTCATCAGAGGAGGCAGTCACAACCGGACCGGAGTGTAAGAACATTTCTTAACTTCTTCTTAAACTGGGGCAGATTAGGGAGGTTCAGTAGGGATTTTGGCAGCTCATTTAACCAGCATGGAGCTCTGTGAGTGAAGTTACGCTGAGCCTGGCTCATTTTATGGAAAGGTACAGAAAATGCATTCTTAGTCACACTCCTGGTCGAGTGAGATTTATTACTGGGTGAGGGAAGCTTTGGTGACTAACAACAGTCACAGAAACAGTCGAATTTAGAACTGGAAGTTCTAATTCTGTTTCCAATTCCATTCTGATGCCTTACTCAAAGTCGGAACAGAATCGGAACTAGAATTACCAAAATTTGACTGGGTGCAGGTGGAATGGATTCTAGGGAATCCGAGCACCCCTAACATCCACCAAAAAGCAAAGAAACTATTTGTTATTACAATGTATAAAGCACAGGACTGGTGAACCAAACTATGGGAGCTATATATTCATTCACATAGATTTGGACATGGTACTTCAGCATATTTCATCTCTGGGGTACCATGCAGAGGGTTCAACATTTAAATCTACAAAACTGGACTTATTGTAACAAAATAATTATAGTTGTAATGGATAATTATAGAGTGCAGCCATTTTAAATATTGTTTATGCCTGCTTCTCGGAATTGAATATGTTACTGCATTCTTTAATGGCATCAGGCAGATTTTAAAATTATACCTTGTGAGTGCTAAAACCATGCTCCAACTTCCTCCGTTTCACATGCTTTTTACACGAATAGCAAGCAGTTCTGCCCTTCAGCGTGCTCTCACTTATCGTGTTTCAGCTGTTACATATCACTAGAAAATACCATTTTAATTTTTACTTTGGATTTGATGGATCTTAAACTATGTTTGATTGACCACAGACCAATGTACCACATGTTGCCTTGTTTGTGTCTTCACAGTCCCATGGCAACAGACTACAGTCTGATGTCCCTAGCAATCCAGCTGTCTGGATAGTTGGGGGCAAGTCATTGCTTGAGTGATTGACAGTGAGCTGGAAGGAGTTTCAGCCTAGTGTTGGTGCATTACTTGGTGTTGATGTCCAGTGGTTTTGATGCTACAGCATTGTTATTTTAGTACCCCTTGCCTAGTTTATGTCTTCTGACAGTACTGTATAATGACTGCTGCTCCCAGGTGTGCTGCTGATCAACAAAGAGTTAATAAAGTTGGAAAGTTGGGTCAGGAGAGAGAGAGAGAGAGAAAGAGAGTGAAGACCAGACTTGCATCTCTGAAACATTTCCTCAGCACTTTACTACTGCTTGACACCTGTCACAAATACCACCCCTTCACCATGGTATAGTACAGTACAGTAACTTCACTTACAGGTAGTTGTGGATTTCAGTACTCAAATAGGCAGACATTGCTCGAGTGGCTGACAGTTACCCGAGAAGGGTCACAGCTGACTATTGGTGCATTACTTGGTGTTAGAATCTAGGGCGTTTCAATCCTGCAGCACTGTTGCTTTTTAGTACCCTTCTGTATTTTATGTTTTCTGACAATATAATAGTTGCTACACTAACCTGTGTTGCCTGTTCAATGCATGCCTGTTGCGCACAATTCCTGCAGTGCAGTACCTTTGTCAGGGTTGCCAGCAGTCCTGAGTCCTTGAGTTTTATCTGCTAACTCCTGGCCATAAACATCAAAAACATGCAAAAAGGTCTGGCACTGGAATGCCATAATGTGTTACTTTCATCAAGAAGAAGAACAAAACTCAAACTAAGGAAGTGTGTTACAACTGGCAAAATTAAAAAAAAAACACTATATTGTGTCCTTGGTGAAAATAATAAAAAAATATATATACTGCATCCACTGTGGGAGGCGGGAGAGGTGGCCTGCCCCTTTTCTTTTCTTCTTTTCCAGTAAGTTGCTCAGGAATTTAAGATTTATTGTGATCATGGACTTCGTAAATCCATCACAAGACTTTTTGGAGATTCTCTGTAATGAAGGCTCTGTGATAAAATGTAGCAGTTGCTTTATGTACACCCTGAGAGCAAATGAGTTACACGAGGAAAAATACATTGCCTCAAATGCAGAGAACAAGCGAAATGGTTAAGAGAGATACAAATCATGAAGAAGAAGATGCTTGAGACAATAATTAGACATGACTCCAGTATAAGTAAACCTGTCATGCTGTTTACAACAGCTTCTCATACAGACAGTACAAAAAGAACTAGGGAGGAGTGACTCAATGTATGATTGATCCTTGCCCAATATGGGAGAAGGAGACACTGAATCCAGGGAGTCAGAGAATTGGTACCATGTCACTAAAAACCCTCATAAGGAAGGAAGGCAATGGGTCGAGATGAAATTACTTTAGCAAATAAGTATTCACCTCTGGCAAAGTGAACTGAGCCCTCAGTTTTAGAAGCAAACTGGGGGAAAATGGGGGGTCAAAAAACTCCTCCCGAAGCTAGTAACATTTTGGTGTTAGAGACTTGATCTTGAAGAGATGCAACACACAAATATGTGGCCAGGATAAAGAGAATAGGATAGTCACTTGTCCCCAGGGGCAAAGATTAGAGGCATTATCAAGTGTCTCCCACAACTACTGGTAAACAGTTTCAGAAATCTGATTGTGGCAGTCCACATAAGAATCAATAACATTGGTAGAGGAATACTCCACTATAGCCCCAATACTAAAACCCCATAAGGACCCATCTGATCCTAAATCTTATAGACCTATTTCTATTCTAAATGTTGATTATAAAATTTACACGGCCATCCTTTCCTCTCGAATGGAAAATATAATTCCCACAATAATTCACCCTGACCAAACGGGATTTGTTAAAAGCAGGAATACCATGGACAGCATTCAAAGAGTTTTACTGCTACAAGAATTCTTCCAGTCTAGGCAAATTCCAGTGGTCTTCTTAAGTTTAGATGCAGAGAAGGCCTTTGACTGGGTCTCATGGCCCTTTCTATGGGAAATGCTTAAAAAGTTTCATTTCCCACCACAATTTATTGCGTGTTTAGAAACCTATATGTCTCCCCAAAGCATATCTTAGAGTGAATGGCTCCCTATCCCCCCTCTTCCGTTAGCTCACAGAACTAGACAAGGCTGCCCCTTATCTCCCTACCTTTTTGCGCTATTCATTGAACCCCTTGCTGCATCCCCATGGAACACTCCCCAGGTAGAGGGTATCCCTATTGTGCAATCAGAATACAAAGTGGGGTTATTTGCTGATGATATTATGCTTACTCTATTATCCCCTTCACAATCGATCCAGTCAGCGTGGGATATATTCACACAGTTTGAGAAACTTGCAGAATTCAAATTAAGCATAAATAAAACTGAGATACTAACCTTCAACTATTCTCCCTCTTCCCAGATTAAAAAGGCTTTTCTCTTTAAGTGGAGGGCAACTAAAATAAAATACTGGGGTGTTCACCTCCCCTTGGATCCTGGAGTTATTGAATTATCTAACTTTGAACCTCTCACAGTTCAGATTCAAGCAGACCTTAATAGATGGTCCACGTCTTGTACCTTCTTATATCAAAAAATCCTTGCAATTCACACCGACGTCCTCCCACGAATTCTTTACCTACTTCAAACTATTCCTTATTTTCCTTCCAAATTTTACTTCACATCCTGGAATAAAATGATTCAGAATTTCATCTGGGAAAAAAACGGCCTAGGTCTAGACTATTTGTACTTAAATTATCCCTCAAACAAGGCGGGCTTAATCTCCCAGACTTTCTTCTATATGCCCAAGTGGCATTCTTAAGAACCCTAATATTATGGCTCATGCCCTCATATACTTCCCTATGGAAGACCATAGAATTCCAACGTAATGACTTACACGACATAAAGAAGATATTGTTCTCCACAGATGATAACTCCCTAAGCCCTTCTTCCTTAACGCCCAAAACAGCACAAACCTATAAGTAATGGAAACAACTAAGAAAAGCGGGTCCCACCCAGCAAGTATTTGAGTTTTCTAAATTAATCTCTCAAGATGAAAAGTTTATTCCTAATCACATGGACCTAGCCTTTCTCAGATGGCGTGCACTATGCCTATCACATATATATCAGTTCCTCTCCTCAGAGGGCATCATTCCCTTCAAAAAGCTTTAATCCCAATTTTCTCTAAGACCCTCTGACCTGTTTCGCTATTTTCAAGTTCAAAACCATCTCTTATGCAATAACATAATACCCCCCAAAATTCCCCTCTCCTATACCTAATTTACTGAAACTATTTATAGATGCAAATGAGGGGAGAATGGGAACCCATCTAATTGGCTGAATATACACAGAACTACGATCTGGTCTTCCTAATGCCACACTCTTGACTTTGGCCACTTGGCCAAGGAACTGCAATTACAAATCTCCACAGAAACAACACTAACAGAGATAAGATCGATCTCATCTCCGTATTGGAGAGAATTTGCCTGGGAATGCCACTCCAGATATTTTAGAGCCCCCTCAATTCTAATGAAATACATTCCAGACTCATATGGAAGGTGCTGGAGAAATTGTGGCTGTTCCCGTGCTACTCTCTCACACGTTTTCTGGACTTTGCCCGTACCTCATGCCTTTCTGGCTAACTTTTCAAAATGAATTATCCACTCTATGCACTGAGCCAGTTGAACTAACAGCCGAGCAGTTCCTCTTGGGGATGTACCCGGACCATGCTCCCTCCTGGGAGAAGACCATGTTACCTATATGTTTCATGGCTGCATAAAAAGCATTCACAAGATGCTGGATGAGAACACAGATTCCCTCACTACAAAACTGGAGATAAATAATGTCAGAAATCTATAAAACTGAGACATTTAACCTAGAACTAATAGGAGGTTCCATCCTTCAATTAAGAAAGTGGAATCAGTGGATCCAATGTATTACCAACCTAAACTTAGATTTTGCCCTTTAATCTTATATCCTCTAATTTGGACTGTCCAATTTGCTTTTTACCCCACTTCATAACCTTTTTAAATCATTAACCTGACCCCGGTCTTCAACTAAAAAGTCATCATTTTCATGTAAACTGACTAAGCATAACTGACTCTTCTACCTGATATATTTTTTCCTGTATAAGGATGTTTACATTTTTGATCTCGAACTGTATCTCAAACGTATCTACCTGCATCTAATAATATCCATTGTGTGGTATGTAAAGCACTTTTGAATAAAAAGAAATTTAAAAAAAATGAAATAACATTGGTAGAGATAATGAGAAGGACATAGTCAATGAAATCTTTGAGATAGGTAGTAGTATTATTAAGCAAAAGGGGGAAACAGAAGTAATCTCAAGTATTTTACCAGTGTTAAAGGGGCATCCAGAAAAAAATAAAATACAACGAATAAATGTAAGACTTCAAAGCTGGTGCAAGAAGTTTGCAATGACCTTCTTAAATTTCATGGGATGCTTATTATGGAAAAAGCCACTTGTATGCTAAGGATAAGCTTCATTTAAGCAACGCAGGTACCAGTATTCTGGGAAAACTATTCAAAGCAATATTACCCAAGGAAAATTTAAAGTGATATCCAAAGGGAGTAGGGAACAAACAGGATAACAGTAACCTGAAGGCCCTACTAATAAATGCAAGGAACCTTTGTAACAAAAAGGAAGAATTTGGAAATATTGTTGCATGCAGAAAATATTCATGTCTGCACAATTACAGAGATTTGGTGGAAACATGAGGATTGGGGCAGGGAAATTGAAGGATATAACCTTTTCTATGCAAATTGTAGTAACAAAAGAGGTGGAGGCATATCATTATATATTAAGAACACCATTGAGGCCAGTGCAATTGATTTCATGGTAGACAATTCAAGAATGTGGAACAATTATGGGTTCAAGTAAACCAAAAGAACAGAAGAAAAATTATCTTGGGTGTATGTTACAGAGCTCCAAACCTTACTACAGATATAAATAATAAGTTCATGGAGACATTAGAAAAAATCAACACAGGTAACAGGACACTGATTATGGGTGACTTTAACCTCCCAAATGTAGACTGGAATACACATACAGGTGTGAGGACACTTGATAATAAACTATTAGATTTTATGGTTCTATATAATTTTGAACAATATGTTAAAGACAGCACAAGAGGTGGTAATATACTTGATCTAGGGCCGGATTTTCAAAAGTGTCTTAGAGCAGTGCTAGGTGCATCAAAGAGTTGCCTTGTGTCATACATGGTGCGCCAAATCCCATACACCATATTTTGTAAAAAATGTCGATGCAGCAGCAAAGTCTTAGAGGATGATGCAAGGCTATGCATGTGCCATAAATATGACACATGACCTGGAAACAACGCTGCTTGCTCCAGAAGGCATGCATCAAGCAGAATGGTGCAAACAAGCAGACAGAGAGGGGAGCCTGGCCATACCTGCAAATACAACTTTACAGATAGGGAGACAGATGTCCTCATCGCCAAGGTGCATGCACAGTATGATCTACTGTTATCCTGGGGTGGGGACAAGGAACAACGTGACAAGAGGCAGCAGGCATGGGTGCAGGTGGCAATAAACATGAATGCAGTGGCACCCATGAGGTGGACAATCAGGGAACTGCAAAAGCAGTATAATGACCTCAAGAGGAGGTCCAAGGAGAAAATGGCATACAACGCATGCTGTGCCACAGTTACAGGTGGTGGTCCATCACAAGTACAGAAACTCACCCCACAGGAAGAATGTGCTGCCACCCACCTGAGAAACTGCATGATTGCAGGGGACAGTGATCTTGACCTCTTCAGGTAGCAGACTACTGTGCAAGGTGCATACCAACAGATGCTAATGACACACACACAACACACAGATGCAGGACAGCACAACGGTGTAGGCAGTACATACACCATGAAAGCCATGGTGTACACAGTAATATTTGAGGGGCAACAACATGTCTGACCCCAACGGCACTATGTGTCCCACCCTTAGATCGCACAAGAGGATTGTCCGTGCTCTGCCTAATCAAACACTGTGCACATGTATACAGCTGGTCTCTGCCCTATGTCTCACCCATGCAAAACAAAGCATTGGGGTATACAACTGTAGAGTAACACACAGGTAACATCTAGAGGTGACACAATGGGTGCACATAGGCCATCAAGCAGGGTGGGGGGAAACAAAAGTGGGACAACAGGGTCACAACAGAGGGTAGAATCGGGAAGTGCCATGTACTGGGGATGGCACACACATTGGCATGGCCTCCATAATGTGTACAAACCTATGTGCCTAGCCACACCTCTGACAGCAGGCAGAATGGCAGTGTAGTACACAACAGAATGTTGCTATTGCCATCCACTGCAAGGTCAGCCTGCACAACAGTGGATCCCCGAATCAGGCAAATGGCCATCAGCAGCAACAACAGACAGCAACTGAAACACTCATCACTGGCAGGGCTGCAGGTCCTCCCGAATAAGGCCATGCCCTGCCCCCCCAGCCATGGAACAAAGGTACATGGGTGCAATAAGCAGCATAGATTCGCTGCCAGACACACAGTGAGACACACACACACACACACACACACACACACAGGATGCAGGTGGAGCCAGGAACAGAGAATGGATCCATAGCCACAAAACATTCAAGTAGTAAGTAGGCAGACAGGCAGGGTTATGGGGGCATATGTCATGGACAGCCAGCGCAATGCATGACATGTACAACCAACAGGAACAGGACGGTCATGGGACATGTAGGACTGCAAAGGGGGTATGCATGCGAACTGCAACAGACATGTCACAGGCATGCCATGATGCACTGACCCGGCCATACCAGGGTCCACCTAGTGCATTTCCTATGTGGGAAGTGCAGTGTCTATGTGTGTGACATACTGTAATCAGACAGTGGCACATGTGGTCTGTGGGAAGACATAGTAAGCAGGTTCCTCCCACTGGACTTCAGAGGTACAGAACAATCACAATGTCCACAACTACGGGCAGCCAATGATGAGAAGCCTGGTAACATGTCAATGTTAGAGAGGTGGTGATGCACAACACACATGTGTGCAATGCATGTAATGTGACAGCCTGAGTATGCATGGGTGGACAGCAATGTGTATGAGGCACATGTCTCTACATAACACCACATGTACTGCACAGTGCACAACAGCCTCACACACTGACAACCTGTGTAGCTGTAGGTCCATGCACAAGGGGCAAGGACACCCATTTCACGTACTGTGGATGGCACACACCATCACGCACATACACACATGTACCCCTGTGACAGAGTGCTGCACCCACCTGAGTGATGTGTACTGGCCATATGTACAGCACACGGACACGCACTGTGCACGGCACATTTGTGCAACATGCCCACCAGACATTGTGGGATGCAAACAACACAGCTGAACATGCACACCCCGAGTCAGGCCATGATGTCAACCACACACACCAGAGCAAGGGTGTACCATAATGCATCAGATGTGTTGACAAGCCAACATACAGAGGCATCAAAATAACACAGTGTGCAAGCACACACAGCATAGGGCATTGACAGATGTGCTGCATCACACAGTTGACCATGTGTACACCCCCCGGAAAGACCATGTTCTTCTGCATGATGTTGTGTACCTGTATTGCCAGGTGACATCTATGAGACACATAAGCATGGTAACTATGTCATGTGACAGCTGGGATCCAGGCAATGTCTATAACACTGGCCTGTGCCATGGAATGGGAAAGAGAGTATGGACAGCATGCACCAGATGGCACCATGCTGCCAACAACAATTGCAGCCTGTACACAGGTTGGTGCAAACACAACACGGACAGAACTGTCACCACACAATACAACATGGAGACACTAATGGGGAAAACATGAGGCAGACACAGACTAACAATGTATGTGCTCTATACCCACAGATGACACCAGTGAGGACAGCAGTTCCATGACAAGCAGTGACATGAGCATCACAACAACGTCAACATCCAGCCCAGACACACCAATAGACATGGTAGCACAGGAGGAAGAGAAGGATGTGCATCAGGACCACAGTGACATGGATGACTGGACCACTGAGAGTGAGGAACACACTCAGCCCTACAACATCCAACAGAACAACAGGTGATGTGCAAAACAGAGATGTGGACCATGTGAGAGCTGCAGATGATGACAGTGATACCGCACATACAGAACAAGGCAGAGCTGGTGAGGCAGACAGTGACAGACCAATGGAATCAGACGAGCATGTGGGCACTCCACAACCACAGGAGAAGGGTGATGGGAGCCCAACACCCAATGAAAAGGCTCTTGGATATTATTTCCAAGATGTGGTGCATGCTGAAGAGTCTATGGTTAGTGGAATAATTGGACTACATTAGAGGCACACACCAATGTGACCACTGAAAAACGTAGCCGCATCAAGGGGACCATGGCTGGAATACATGACACAATGCAGACTATTATGAGCAATACACAGGCAACAAACACACATGGAAGCCATATTGCAGGGCATACAGGCATGCATCCATCATCAAGTAGACAACCAGAAGCCAGTAACAGCATTACTGCAGCAACAGATCCAGTTACAGTGGGAGCAAACACAGGCTGCACAAAACATGGTCACAGCACTGCAGGTGATAGCACAGGTCATGGGAAACAGACAGGTACATGGCCATTCCATGCATGATGTTGGCATCCAAGGCCTCAATGCTCTGAGTGACACAATTGCCCAGGACACACACACCACAACATCGACCAACCAGGTATAGCACATCATACACTTGACATCCCCCCCAACATGGCACCTGTAACCAATGTACAATCAGCCCCAGCAATGCAGGGACTTGCCTACAGTTATGGCCCAGACATCAGCAACATCCAAAGAGATGTGTACCCTTCTGCACATGCCCAACGTAATGACGTGTCCTGTGGCCTTACAGGCTGGCCAACAGATGACATACCACATGGCACCATATAGGGACACTGTCACGGGCGAGCATGGGTGCAGATGAACCCCTGTGTATGGAAGCAGCCAAAGCACAACATATGGAATAAACGTACAGTGGCCATGGGCACATCGGTAGATATGACAGCCAACATGCAGGACCCTTGGGAATGCAAGAACGCATAACACCTGGCAACATAGATCACCTAACCACCTTTCAGAACAATGTGTACCCTGTATCCAGAGTATCCAGTCATCAGGTGCAACATGCAACAGGCGTAGCAGCAACACAGTCCAACATGGTTGTCACTACACAGGTTGACATGACACCATCACATAATTTTGCTAATGAACACACCACAGGAGGAACATGTAGCACCACACAGGAGAACATGGCCCACACACACAGACAGACCCGCATCACCACAGCCACCCATATCCCCACAAACATGGAACAACAGGTATACATTGCACCAGCACCACAGTCAACATGTCACCAGGGTGCACAGGCTACCATTGTGCGTGAAAACACAACCGGCATGGAGGAACACAGTCAAACCACCACTGCGCAGTCCACTGGGCCACGGTGCACTACAGACTTATAGTCAGGTGACATATGTCCACGCACATCAACAGGGACTACACAAGCAACTCACAGCAGCATGGATGACAACCCACGTCCACCCACAATACCGGCCACCGTTGTCACCAGTGAATGTGTACAGTCCAACACTGCATGCAGAGTAGAACACAGCAAGGATGCACTGGTCCACACAGAACATCTTGCACGTGTCAGGGGCGGGCCACGCAAACAATGTGTTATGCCCGGGGGGACAACAGAGGTACAGACAACAGGAGCATGTCAGGCCACCACTGGAGCACAACATAGGCCCACAGATGTCACCAGGGCCAGGGCAAGCACTTCAATGGTGACTGCTGAGGAGACACATGTGTCTCCTGTCAGTGCAGCCACTGGGACCAGGGACACTGTGAGAGAGAGGAACAGCAACCGATTAGCAGGGTGGTACCAGTGTGTACAGCATTCGATGCTCACAAAGGGTGGCTTCAGCAGTACAAAACCAACAGTCAGTTGCAAAGCGGAGGAAAACTCAGAAGAATGACATGCAATGAGATGTGCCACAGCACCACAGAGTGGCAGGACGTCCAGCACAACATGTGTAACAATATGGCTGTGATGATGAACAATGTCAAACACTGCAATGAACATTAGCTGTAATGGTTAACATGCCACATGCCACTCTGGAACCACATGCATACACACACAGCAATAGGGTATACAGACTGCCTCGCCCACCCATGACTCCCACCCTGTGCACATGATGCAGTGAACTGTGACACACACAAATGTATGCACAATCAGGATGCACTATCCCTCTTGTACCACCATCAGCAGCCCATGCCGCGCTTACGTCCACCATGACATGATCACAATGCACCACTGTAGGGATAATGCATCTGACAACAATACCATGTGTCACTGGTCCGGGAATTCACAATGTACAATAAGCAAATGAATACGTGATATGGTAGTGTATGCAATACAAACCTTCCTGGGCCCCTGCACACTGCAATATCTGCTGAAGTCCCCCCCCATAACAATCACATGCATGCAAGTCACGTGTGTAGCAACCACACCAGGGCATTCTGCACAGGACAGTACAGTTCACAAAGATTGTTACTGACACATGTATACTTGTACAGTGTCATATAACATACGTGGCCTGTACAGTATGCAACTGCAATGTATACCCTGGAAAGGCACACAGTGCACATGCACAGTATCCGCAGTCATGGAACACATCGCTTAGGTGTCTACCAGCTGAAACATGCCTTGTGGTTCATCAAGTAAGCTAGTATGCACAGCTAGCATCCTCACAATGCAGCTGCCCCACCCTCCTCTCACACCCTCACCCTTATCCCCCCTTCGCACCCTGTCCCATGCCCTGTTAAAACTGCCCACCATCCTACAGGATACCACATCTTCGGGTACAGTGTTCAATTTCCCCACCACCCTCTCTGTGCAGTAAGTCCTCCCCTCTCCATCCCTCTCCGATATCTCCCACCCATCAACATGGGACCAAGCCCTCTCGTGCCACTTCCCCTCTTCAGCTGCAATATGCCTTTACTGTCTGTTTTGTCAATCCCCATCTTGTATGCTAAGGTTTCAGTCATATGCCACCAATCACCCCACTCCTCCAGGGTGTACATAGTCACCTCAGTCTACCTGTCCTCATAGGTTGTGCCCCTGGCACCTGGATCATATCAGTGACCCTGCGCTGCACCACCTCCAGCAATCTGACATCCTTCCACTGAAAGGGACGCCAGTACTGCATGCAGCACTCCAAACGTGACCTGACTAGTGACCTGTACAGTGGCAGGATCACATCC
The DNA here is from genome assembly GCA_016271365.2 of Neoceratodus forsteri. Taxonomy (NCBI): domain Eukaryota; kingdom Metazoa; phylum Chordata; order Ceratodontiformes; family Ceratodontidae; genus Neoceratodus; species Neoceratodus forsteri. The sequence goes on along the minus strand of CM057456.1, from coordinate 156,080,564 downwards.
TTATTCCTGGATGAGAGTCCTCTCACACTACAACCCAGCATCTTGTTTGCCTTAGCTGCTGTCCTCCTGCACTGGTCTGCATTGTTCACATGACCTGTTATGAGCATCCCTAGGCCATTCTCCACCTTGGTGACCCCTATCTGACCCACTTGCAACTGTTAGTCCATCCTCTGGTTCCATGCTCCAATGTGCACAAACTTGCACTGCTTTGCATTAAAGCTCAATTTCTACTTCTCAGACCACTCCTCCAATCTACTGAGGTCCTCCAGTAGCCCTTACCACACCACTATGTCATCCACCAACGCCCCAACATGGACTCATCTGTGAACAGGCCTACCCTGCTCCTAATGCCATGTGTGATAGCTGATATGAATAGCCCAATGAACAAAGGAACCAGCAGTCTCCCCTGTGGCACCCCGCTCGTCACCATCCTTCAGGATGAGTGTACCCCCACCACCAACACCCGTTGCTGCCTCCACTTCAGGCAGTGCACATGTCAGTGTAGCATCATTGTCCCTGCCCCCAGATATTGCAGCCCACCCCCAATCTGCCCATGAGGCACGGAGTCAAAGGCCATGACGAAGTCTAACTACAGTATATCAACTGCATGGCCTTCACACATTACCAGCGCTAAGCAGTCATAGTGCCCAATGATGCTGGCCTGGTGGGATCTTCCTGTGAGGAACCCATGCTGCTGACCGTCCTGGAGTTCATATACCTCAATCAAGGATGCAAGCCTCTATTTCAGGAGTGCTTCCATATGTGTCCTACAATGGTTGTGAGCAAGGATGTAGGCAGGTATACCCACTGTACACATTTGTGTAAAGTTATTTTGAGTACCTGTCCCAACAAAATACTTGATTGTTATCAATATCAGTATAAGCGGGTGTATTTGAGTTAGTGTACACTACTTTGTGTCCATATCACTTCAAACTTCTAATTAGGACATATACATGTATACAACCTGTTTAGAGATTAGATAAGTAATATAATAACCTGATTTGTATTACAATGGGAGACAGCAGTTTGAGATGATGTGTACTTTGTTTCATAGGGGGAAGCAGCTGCAGAGTGTGTGTACAAAACAGAAATATCTGGCTACACCCCTGGTTGTGAGGCCTACAGGTCTGTAATTGACTGGTCCCTCCTTTGGGTCACTCATGTGGAGGGCCACTACGTGAGCAATCCTACTATTATGTGGACAGCATCCTGTGATCAGGGAGGTATTGAACAGGTCTGAGAGCGGACCCTCAAACAACTCCACCAGCTCTTTCATCACCATTGGGTGATTGCCATGCAGATGTTATTCCTCATTAACTCTCATTGCCTACAAACCCTCAAGCTCCCTGCCCTCCATAAGTGTCACATCCATCACCCCTTCACAACCTTGCCCAGCTTCCCTATCACTTAGGGTTGCTGTTCACCCTTCTCCTACATGGCCATGGAACATTGATCATGGCAGCCACCTGTGCAGACCCACAGACCCAGATGTGCAACACTGTCCTGTGTGTGTATATGCACTGTCTTCAGGCGGTTCCATGCCATGCATGACATGGCCCTTGCATGACCTACGTGTACATTGCAATATGCCCCACAATACACAGCAGTGTCTGCTGTTCTTCTAATGCAACACGTTACCCCACATTGGAATAATGACACAAACAGCATTGTGCATGTAACAATAACAATAGTATATATTATGTAATAACATGAACATGTACATCCAACAACAGTGCAAACTGGATGAAGTATGTCAAACGCATACTGTAAACAACAAACAAACAATGGTATGGATATATAACAACAGTACAACAATGACATGAGGCCACCATGTGCCACAGCCCATCCATAATCCTCCCCCATCATGGCCAATTACATACGTACTATGCCAAAAGTCCTGACATCGGAGACAGTCTCGACAGTGCATTTCCACAAATGCAACATAAAGTCATAAGATAAAGCGTAGAACAACAATAGAACAGACCCCCCAGCAATGTAGCACAGGCCGTACATATTCCCTCCATTGTATATTGCGCCACACTACATATGCAATTTGTCCCTACAATGGCAACAGTCCACGCATGGGTGACACCAATGGACTAACACTCAAGCCCCCCAAGTGTGTCCACCACAGCCTGTATGGACGCAAGTAAGTTACCCAAATGCTTTGCCACATCCTGTAGCTGATGTCTGGTAGTGGCAACCACGTGCTGCACATGGTCATCATGGCTAGACATGCCTACAGCCCCCTCCCCATCAACATCCTGGCCTTGCCCATCACCTGCAGGTGCATCAGGCAACATGTGCTGCCCCACATGTGTCTCCCTGTCCCCAGTATCCTGTTGAGTGTTATCTGCATTGTCAGTGGTATCTACCACCATGTCAGAGTCAACAGCCACCTGTTGTGTGCATTGTGGGGGAATACTTTGCACTGCAGATGCCTGTGTGTCCTGGTATCCACTGGAACCATACTGGGGCCCTGATGACTGCTCACCACCATGTCCTCCACCACGTGTTGGATGCACTCAAGCCTGCAGCTCACATGTGCACTCGGCATAATGACGGGCCTCCTGCAGATTCAGGATCCTCATTGCCCTCGTGATGGCCGCTCCTCTTCATCCTCATCATCATCATCCTCATCATCATTGTCACTGTCCCCTGCAACAAGTGAGCAGTGACATGAGTTGCATTCTGCACATGAACAGCGGTGCTGTCTGTGACTGTATCACCATGCTGATGCCAGTAAGACATGCTGTAGGTGGCCATAGTCCACATGGCAGTGCTGTTGACCATGCCTGGCACACCTGTGTAGGGCATGTACATGGTGTTGTATGTTACATGCCACAAGGGGCACGCATGTGTAACATGGATATGTTGCACAACATGGGACACACACCTGTGCCCATACAGTCAGTGGGTGTGCATGTTTGTTATCACCACAAACGTGTACAGTTGTCCCACTGTGTGTGCTGGATATGTGTGCACACAACATGTACAAACATCATCAATGCCGGTTATGCACCACTGAACCGCCAACTCCCCCTGAACCCAAAAACAGCCAATATCCCCTTGCTGTGCACCAACATGTGACTGTGTCGCTCTATCTATGTACATGAAGGACGTTGGACACAGTTAAGGGTGCTACTTGCACAGGCAACAGTGGTGGCAACATCGGGGTTGCACAGCCCAGCATATTCAAACACTGGTATGACTACCACCAAACCAGCCTGTTGCAGAGCCATGACATCTGTGTGCTCTAGGTGGTGGATGCTCGACCATACCTGTCCATTGAACCCGTACAGCTGTACTGTTGTGGGTGTGTTGTCAGCTGTCCCTGTGTGCTATCACTATGTCCATTGTCACACTGCATGGCACTTTCCATGTGCGGGCCCATGTGGGCACACTAGTCCTGTCATACATGACCTGACATTTGTGTGCAGACAGACATGTCTGGCATGTCATTGGCATGGCTATGATGCATATGTGCACTGTCATATGTGTTACACACCTGTCCTGCATTGTACCTAAATCACTGCATGTCCACTGGCACTGGAATACAGTACCTGCATGTGCTGTGCATATGTGCCCATGTACCCTGTGTTCCCTCACACACACACACACACTATGCAGTCAGTCATTGCAGCGTTGTTTGTGATGCACATATGGTAGACATGCACATCCATGGACGTCGCCCCTGTCATCCATCATAGCATCCATCATGTGTATAATGGACAGGGCACACACAGTGGATGTTGCACTTACCCTCCTGGCTAGTACTACAGACATCTTCACATTGACAGGTCATCTCCACATCTGGGTGTGTGAGTCCCTGGGCCTCTACGGTCACAGCTACTTGTGGATCTGTGGAGACAGTGACATCACATGGGTTAGGCATCTGAACGTACACGACATATAGGGCACTGTTTGTGTACCACTGTATACATGTGGCGTGACACTCACCTGACTGTCGTCAATGGCCACCACGTATCTGTATGTCCGCCTCTCTGGCTGGTCTGTGAGGCTCTTCAGGATCCCTGACTCCCTGCTGGACATATCATTGATTTTGTGCTTCAGCTGTTGGACTGTGCATTTGACACCCGACAACGTCTCCAGTTTGGTGGAAATGCAGCACCACACCCTGTCCCTGTCTTTCACGGGGTGCCAAGTACAGCCTGGTGGCATTAGAATCCTTGACCACTTGGTCACATAGCTGACCAACATGACGGTCTCCTCATCATTGAACTTTGGGTTCCTGGACCGTGGATGTGCCATCTTGGGCAGATCTGGATCAGCCAATAGTACTGCAAGTGCTGGGGACAAGAGTGAGGTTGAGTACCCCTCCTGTGGACGTGAGCTGTGACTGCACAGTACAGTGACTGTGGACCTGCCAGCACATGCTTCCCGCTGTGTTAGGGCACTGCAGTGTCTATCCAACGGATTGTACTGGACAGTGCAGGGGAGGCAGTATTGCACCTGGGAGAGCACAGTATGGGCATTGCCGTATTCCACAACTTGCACAATGACGCAGCATGATGTTGACCAGTGATCCGCACAATGCATGATGCACATGCACGTTTCCGATGCTGTGTGATACAAATGGCAGTTTTCTATACAGCATGACACCCATGCAAACCTCAGATGCTGCCTGATGCAAACCAGGTAAGTATGATGCAACTACGAATGGCACCGACGCCCCAGCTTAGATTTTGACGCTGACAATGCCGGACCAGATAAAATGATGCAGCATGATGCAGGGACTCGGATCATGATGCTGATACTGGGGCATCAGATAACATGACGCAACGTGATGCACGTGCCCTGATTATGATGCTGACAATGCCTTGCCAGATAAAATTAGGCAATGGGATGCATGGACTCGGATCATGACACTGATACTGGGGTGTCAGATGACATAACACAGCGTGACACATGGACTCAGATATTTCACTCTTTCATCTGTTGGCGTCAGGATGCCACGTATTGTGTACGTGCATAATTATTTCCTTGACATTTGGATGGCCAATGTGACAGTACATTGCCTGCATTAACCACAAACATAGTACATAACAGTTATGTTCATGGGATCAGGTCCACGTGTTTGTGTCCTGTAGCATCAGCATCAGCCGTGGCACCGCTATATCACAGGTTGTGGCATCATGCTGCAGGGTTAATGTTGTTTGGCGTTAAACAAAAAACAGAACGGCTGCCCAGTAATCAACTTGAAACAAACAGTACCTACAAGTTAAGGTCAGATAAAAAGCTTTTAATCAGATAGCTTAAATGAGCAGCAATATAGAGCCACAGACGCACGTTTCACGTCCCAAAAGACGCTTTTTCAATGTGATACTGGCTCGAGAAAACACACACTTTAAATAGTTAATGAATCCATTAACATGAATACCAATAACAATTACTACAATTAATTTAACACACTAGAATTCAATCAAAACAACTATAAAAAACAAGAGCGATGTAAGTTACTAATTAAATAACATTTGACCATTCAATGCTTCAATAAAATTCCCTCTTGTATATAGAGCAACCTCATAATTATATTTAAACAAAATAACCAAAATTTATATATATCACGTCAGAATACTACAACAAAAAATTCTAATGAATGAATCTAACAAACACTGACATGATCTATTTTACCCTGCGTCAGACTCTGACAAGTGCATCATGTCGTGTCACGCTTCTTTATGCAGAGGACGCACTCATTTAGTGGTGGGTCGGTGGCTGGCCCTGGAGGGGTGTAGTGGGCTGTGCTGGTTGCTGACCCCCAAAAGGGATGGTGAGGTGATGTATATAGGCAGTGTGGTCCATGGGGTGCCAGGGCTGTTGGCCATTCCTTTATGGGGGCACATTACTGGCAACTCCGCTGGACCTGCAGGGATATGCAACTGCTATGTTACATGGGCAGGGGGTTGTGGTCTGTCATGGTGTCCACTGGCATGTGCCGTGCCACTGTTGTTACACTACTATTATGGTGTATCCTTCATGTCTGTCCTGTCTGTTACCTGTGCCCCTATGTCCCTGTATGCCATGTTATTCCATGGTGGTGATGTTTGTTAGGACCCCATCCCCATAGGTGTGCCAGCTGGGGGTGTTGCCAGTCATCAGTGCATGTGCCACTACCAGGGTTGTGCTACACAGCTGTTCTGAACACAGCTGATGATGGCTATCATCCACGTGGGACATGATGGTCAGGTATTGTCAGTGGTGCTCATGGTCCAGGGACTAGGCCCACTATCTGAGAGGTCACAGGCTGTCTGTTGTATTCAATGTCCCGACTACCCAGCAGTACCAACAACCTTGGACAGGAGGGCACATAGACCAAGGGGTGGTGTGCTGGTGTAGTGGTGCAGCCATCTGCACACCACTACAGACCTAGAACAATCATATGTCACCTGACCAGGTCCGGTTCACTGTCACCCACCACACACATACATGTGCACACACACTCCAGCACCCACAGTGTGTTACTGCCTGGCTGTCTGCGGTCATGCCTGTCATCTGGATGTCATTCATATGCACACAGGACTGTCAGTACATTGGCCAACCCATTGTCACATGTGCATGTTATTGGTATAGGTATCCAGGCATGTGCATCACCATGCCACCATTCTCTCCATGTAGTGCCGCACTGCCTGGTACCATGGCGGTATGTGCATACCTCCGATAACAGGGTCCTACTCTGGGTGTTGCTGGCTAATGCTGCCATGGGGTATCAGTCATTCAGCAGACAGTGTTTGTGCATCAGCACTGATCTCTGTGTGACGTGCACCTCATGGAACAGTGTGCATTTCAACGGTTGTTGTTCCGGCATCTGTCTACCATGGGTACTTGGACAGGTGTGTCAGCATGTCCATACACTCCCCATGAAGTAGTGCAGTCCAGCTGGCACATGCACCCTGTGTGGCATGTGTGACTGTAGTAGGCATCTGATGGTTTGTATTGCTCATGGTGGTGGTTCATGTGGAATGATGTTACTCAAAGTGATCCCTTATCAGTTGTGCCCTGGTCCTGTGTTCAGCTCCCGCTGTGCCTGCTGGTTGTCGGCCTTGTGCATTGGCAGGCACTGTATTGGTATCTTCATTGTAACCCCCGTCATCGCCACTGTCATCCATTCCCTCCATATCAGGCATGTTTATTCTGTTTTCGATGGCAATGTTGTGGAGGATACGGCAAACCATGAAGATCTTTCATGAAATGCAGGGCGTATACTGCAGTGCACCTCTGGAGTGGTCCAAGCACTGGACCCTCATTTTCAGGAGTCTGAATGTGCACTCAATCACGAGCCTTGTAGCTGCATGCGCTTCATTATGTCAAGTTTCTCCTGCACTCTGTGGTCTTTTGACTGGCATTATTAGCCATAGCAGAAGGGGGGTATCCACTGTCACTTGTGAATATGAGGGCATTGGTTAGTGGTTGTGCATGCACTGTGACTATTGTGTGCTTCTATTCTGCTGTCCCACATATGTCCTCCCTCCGACATGCATGCTGTGTGTCACAGATGGCCCGGTGGCTCTTGCACCCGTCTCACACTGTCCACCCCATGTTGCATGTCCACATGTGTAATGTGTGTGTTCTATGTGTCTGCTGGGTTGTTGACACATGTGTTTGTGTGTAGAACCAGTATGCCTACCATTATCTGACTTCCTGCTTGCACTGCACATCTGGGTTGCTGTGCAATGCCCTGCTAGTGTTGCCATCTGGTGGCGGGGGGCTCAGATGTGTAACACATGTCTGTGTGCATGCGATTCTGGGATGCATATTCAGGGGCAGTGTCATCCTGCTTATGGTCATGGTTGCGTATCATGTGTCACTGCACAGTGGCATCTATGGGCACCCCCAGTGCCATACCTGTGTTGCCTGTCCATTGGCTGTGTGTCCATGTGTGTTTCTGTCATGATGTGGTGTCATGTCCCTGACTAGTCCTCCGGTTCACACACAGTGTCATGTCCTATTGCTCTGTGTGTTCCTGTGTTGTTGCTGTTAGTGTTGGTCTCATTGGCCTACATACTGGTGGTAAGGTCAGTGTCAGCCTTCTGCAGCATTACATGTATGTACCATCATGTTTTGTTGCACATGCATCTATGAATTAGCCATCCATCCTGTATTTGTGCATGCTGAAAGCCTTCACACAGGCCACTGTGCATAAAGATGTAAGTATCGAGGCATGAACCTGGGTACCGTGCCACTACCTCCAGGATCTGGCAGTGACTGTCACATATGACCTGAATATTCATTGAAGGATATCCCTTCTGGTTCATGTATGCATCCCTATCCTGTGATGGGGCTTTTATGGCTATGTGGGTACAGTCTATTGCACCCCGTACCCATGGTAGTTGGGCAACGCTGTAAAAGCCCTGCTGGATGGCCTGCTGCTCATGGTTGTCCCTTGGGAAACTGATATACTGTGCTTTCCTGTGCAGTAGTGCCTCGAGGAATTGCTTTAGGTATGTGGAGACAGCTGATTGGGGAATTCCCAGTGTGTCACCAGTGGGCATTTGGAAGGTACCTGTTGCAAGGTCACAGAGTGCAGCGCTGACCTTTAGCTCCACTGGTAGGGGGTAACCGCTGCATGTCATGCTTTGTAGATCCTCCCTTAGCTCATTGCAGAGCTGTGATGGCTTCCTTGTTCAGCCGGTGCCATGCCAGGCACTGTTCATTGGTCATGTCTGCGTACATTGTTCTTCTGTGGTACACCCTTGGCCTGTACGGTCTGTGAGGTATGTGTTGCAGCTGTGGTCTGGCCTGTGCTTGTTCCTTGGCAACCTCCAGATGCTGCTGCCAGGCATGTCACCGCCTCTGTAATGCCCTTGCCACCATGAGGAGAAATGTTGCTGCTGCTCCTGGCTTTGTGCCTTATTGTCATCCACCTCTGTCTCTCAAAGTGCTTCAGTCGTGTCCAGCTTTCAGCACTGACTACTGTGTTGTGGGCCTTTTTGTATGCTCTAAGGCTGCTTAGACCATCTCTGGCTGGTCTAGCAGCTGCAGGCACTTTAATTTGATTGGTGTCAGTAGTGCAGCTTTGAAATTCCCACAGGTGGGGTTCTTGCACCATTTCTGTGGTGCAAGCAGGCTTGCATCATGGTACAGCCATTTGCATGGTGCAAGAGTGGCACATCCACCTTTGACACAGGGCAGGCTGCCTTTGACGCAGTGCTCCTTTGAAATTCTGATCTGGCGCAACATTTGGCACAAGATGCTCTTGCGCCACTGTTGTTTGGCGCTCAACCCTTGAGTCATTCCAGGGGCTTTGAAAATCTGTCCCTAGTGTTCAGCAACATGGAGAATGAAATAACTGATTATACAGTAAGAGAACCCCAAGGGGGACATAATCACAACATGATACAATTCAAAATAAAAGGTTATTGGAACCCCTAATTGGAAGAACAAAGAATAGGTGCTACACAAAGGCCAGATGTTCTGAGATGAGGATGTATCTAAGGGAATTGGACCGGGAAAGAAACTTCAGTGAAAATACTTTAGAACAGATGTGGAATAAACTATATTCCACACTGCAATACTGTATACAAAAAATTTGTTCCAAAGAGAATCAAGTATAATGACATGGGCAAAATTCCAAAGTGGTGTAACAGAGGTATAAAAAGACTTATTAAGAGGAAGAAAAGGGCATATCAAAAGGCTATGAATAATCCTTCACCTGTAACATGACAGGTGTATAAGGACAGGGTTAAAAAGTGTAAAAAGCACATAAAAATCAAAAAAGGGAGGTAAAATTGAAACTTGCCACCAACACGAAACATAATAAAAAGTCATTTTACAGTTATATAAACAGTACTAAGAATAGACAGTTGAAACTAGGTCCAACAAGGATGGGTAATGATTTGATCAGGGAAGGTACAGCTATGGCCAAAGTCTTTAATACTTACTCTTTGAATATCTTCCAACCAAGAGATTCGACTTTTATGTATACCACTGAAACCGGGAAACCCAGAAGAATAAGATTAAAGAATAATGATGTTAAAAACAAATTAGCTAAATTAGACCCCAACAAATCCCCTGGTCCTGATGGGCTTCATCCAAGACTTCTGAGAGAACTGGCAGAAGAACTGGCAGGCCCATTGGCAATAATCTTGTCACGTTCTTTTTCAGAGGTTAGGGTAATACCAGCCATGAGGAAAGCGAATGTCACCTTCATCTTTAAAAAGGGTTCAAGAGAAGATCATAAAAGCTATCAGCCTGTAAGTCTTACATCAATTATAGGAAAAACTATGGAAGAATTTGTAAAGAAAGAAATTCACAAGCATTTAGTAAAGGGGGAGTTTGGTTGATATTACCCAAGACGGGTTTAGGTCCAAAAGGTCATTTCTGACCAAGTTACTTCAGTTTTTTTGAACCTATAAGCAAAGTCTTGGATGCAGGGCTCCTGGTGAATGCATTATTTCTGGACTTTTCTAATGCCATTGACCTGGTGCCTCATCAGATTTTGATAGAGAAACCTATTGATTTAAAGTTTGATTCTAATACTATTTGTTGGGTAAAATCATGGCTGAAGGACGTGAGACAAAGAGTTTGTATAACAGTTTTTTTGTTTTTTTTTTACTTTCTTTATCCTGGTGGGTCCACTTGTCAGCCATCAGCCCTAGTCATGGCCCCTGGGACTTCCACTGCCATCTACTGCTGCTTGTCCCCAGTCACCCCCAGCTTACCCCCCCCGGAGGGCAGGGCCGCAGCATCAGTCCCCTCATCCGCACTACAGAACAAGTATCTAGTCGTGGGATGCTGTAATGGCAGATAATCAAAGCCCCAGGGAGGACTTCACTTAGACAATGGACCCACCCACCTATTCCTTTTTCCTGTTTTTTCTTGGAGACGGGGACATGCAATGACACCAGCGTCTGCCCCGCTTCCCTGTTGACGAGCACTGGTAGCGTGAGTGACTCCCGGCCTCCGCCAGGGGTCCTCATTGCACCGGACACTCCCCCCCCCAGAGAAGTAGAGCCGTCCATGGGATGCTTTCTCCTTCTCCCGGCCAACCCTCCGATGACCCGGGTCCATTCCTGAACCTGGTCGCCAGCGCTGCAAGCGGAAATCCAACCGCTGTGCCGGCGGGCCAGCTGTGTATAACAGGTTTTTATTCAGAGAGGAGTATTGTGACCAGCGGAGTCCCACAGGGGTCAGTTTTGGGGCCTACACTCAATATCTATATTTCATCAATGCAGACATCATCTAATGCATGGATCTGCAAATTCACAGACAATGCTAAAACAGGTGCTATTGTTGACAATAACTATGGTATAGAACAATTTCAGAGGGAAATGAATAATCTTGAGATCTGGGCGAGGGAGCATAAGCTATCTTTTAGATTAGATAAGTGTAAGAGTATGCATTTCGGCAGCAGAAACAAAATGGCAGCTTGAATCCTAGATGGTAAAATACTACAGGAAGCAAACAGGGAAAAAGATCTTGGCATTATAATCACAAATAAGCTTTCATTTGATGAACATTGCAGGGAGGTAGCAAAAAAGGGTAACAAGATTCTAGGATGTATTTCTCAAAACATCAGGAGTAGAGACAAGGAAGCCATAATTCCCCTGTACAAGGCATTGATGCAGCCCCACGTGAAGTATTGTGTCCAAATCGGGACCCTGCATGCATAAAGTCCATACAAACATATGAAAATGCCAGAAGAAACAGGCCTTGCAGTCTATTGAGTCTGCTCGATTGTGCAGCTAGCCCCTCAGTTTGCAGCTGCCCTATTGACTTACTAGAAAAAGTTCAGAGGAGAGCAACAAGAAGGGTCAAGGCAGTATCTAATGGGACCCACAACGACAGATTAACAGAACTGAAATGATATTCGCTTGAATATAGATGGCTCAGGGTAGACCATACTGGATCAGAACAGTGTGTCAATAATAGCGTTGTCAAAACAGCACTTCCAAAATTGCGTCTGCCTTGACAGCGACAGGGGTAGGATAGCGCAAGTCAATTACCACTACCCCTGGAGCTGTTAAGGCAGATGGGAAGAAGGAGGAGTGAAGAAGCTAGAAGTGAGGTGCTTTGTTGAGCTGCTCCTGTGGTGGAGAGGCTAAGGCATTGGCACCTAGAGCAGAGACCTGGAGACTGAGGTTCTGTTCCTGGTCTCCCAATTGTTATAGAGTGTTTGTTTTTGCATCCTCCCCCAAGTTTTAATTGTATCCCCAACTGTTGTTGCCCCCCCAAGATTCTCCCTGTCCCCAAGTTCCACACCTGGGAGTTGATTATATATATATTGGGTGGTGTGGGGGGGTGAAGCAGTTTCTTCCTTCACCATGGTAGTGGTCCTGCCTGTGGTTTTGGACCACTACCATTGGCACTATTGTTGCAGGCAGCATTTCCCTTGGGTGCTGTTGTTGTTGGCCCTGTATTTCCTGCACGGTTCTTGACCACACTGTAATTGAATTCGGCATTATGACTTAGTGCCAGGGGAGACCTATGTCTATTGTATAAAGGATTCTATGCAGATGATCTTTGGGAATGTGTGGGACTACAGAGGGGAATATTTGAAAGAGAGACCAGATTACACAACTATTAGCTAAAGGGTGACTTACATAAAACATGCAAAAGGGGTGTGTGGTTCAGTCAAAGGGTGGTGAACCATTGGAATAGCCTTCCTGTGGAAATGGTCCAAAGCAACTATATAGCGTCCTTTTAGAACAGCACTAGACAAATTATTGGGTAATAAAACCACTAAGATCAGCTATTGAGAACAGTCGAGTCAACTAGGCTTATGGCTAACCGACTCGTATCCTTCCTATGATTCCTATGATATAGATTTTTCATTATGTTCACTGTGATTAATTTTTAATGTGTTAAAATGTAAGTACCTGAACTAATCTGGATTAGTTCATTGTGTAAGGAGTCAAAACCAGCTGAGTTTGGCAGAATGTGGTATTTGGCAAAAACTGGAACCCACTCTAAACCACAATGCTCCAAAATCTGCAGGGGCAGTAACTGGGGTAGGGGGAATGCCATCAGGGACATAAGGTGGGTATTCAGTTTAGGGGGTACCTTTCCAGATTTGAGATGCATTCCTTAAAAACTAGAGCACGCCTGGAGTCACAATGCACCCAAAGTCTGGAACTGTTCCCCCCCAAACGGAATGCCCCCTCTTACTTAACACCCTTTCTAGGATGCTCCTCTTAGTTTACTGCTTTTTCTGGACTGCCCCCTCCCTCCCCCATAGTGATTGCCCCAGTGGCATTTTAGCATTCAGCAGGGGATTTGGGGGCATTCTGAGTCTGGGTGTGTTCTGCTTTTCTGGTGAAAGAACTGTTTTCCTATTAAATACCCCAATCCAGTCTTCTTGAGGGGTGATAATCCTAATGTTTAAACTGCATGCCGTTACTCTCCTATCCTACACAAAGGGCCACAATACAAGAATGCTCCACACAGTAACAGATTGAAGTGAATAGGGATATGCTGCAAGTTGCATAGAACCTTATGTAACTGCCAGTAGGACATTTGTAACATCAGGGGTGTTGCTAGGACTGGGCCTCCAGGGCTTGGGCCCCAAACATTTTGTCTCGAGCCTCGAACTGTTTCCTGCAGTGCATCATTAGTTTTTTTGTGTTTAAGCAGTTAACATTCCCTGCAGGCTGCCGCTTCATCTCAGGTCTCCAGGACAGCAGCAAGAGAAGAAGTAGGTCTATATTCTCCACCTCCAGCCACAAACAACAGCATCTGTTGTGCCACCACTACTCATGCCATGGTCAGCTACTGCAGCACAGCATGGCATACAGTTCAGAACAGCTGCTCACAGTTAGTCATGCTCACTCCCTGTGTTTATGCATGTTGCCATCATGATGCTTGAATTGTTACAGTGCTTGCTGCAATCAGTGATAAGAGACAGAAGTTCACTGCTGCTACTGCTGTTGCCCTGCTGCTGTGTTATTCAGGCGGGCGCTACTCGGGTGGTTTTCAGTCACCACCTCCTGGCAGTGGCAACAACAAGCAGCCTTCCCCTTTTCTTTCACGTAAGCACTTGTTTACTTATTAACCCGGCACTTATTATTGTCCACTCTTTCTACCTATTACGCGCATCACTGCTGTAACACTGTTTGTAACACCTGCCTTGCAACTGTATGTTAATGTTGATCTTGTAACTCGAATGTTTAATGTCTCACTCCTATTGTACCCCTTCCCCCCAGGTCGCACCGGGAGACGAGCGACTTGTTGCTCAGTGTGCCTTCCTGGTGAAACATTTCAAGAAATAAATAAGCAGCTTTGTGTAAAAACTGAGGGGGTTTCTTCTAAGGAAAGGCTTTACAGCCACCAGCCTCAGCCAGCCACATCCACCTACAGGCCAGGTCAGGGAAGGATGGGGGCCATTCTGGATACAAGATGGGTAGGTGGAGGATGGAGTGAGTAGGAGTGGAGGGACTAGAGCTCACTGAGGAAATGGACTGACTGATTCCTTTCTCCCTATTTCTGTGACAGTGTTGCTGTCTGCCGTGCGACTGAGTCTATGCCTCAGAGCCAGAAAAACTAAAATGATTACTAGTCACTTAGTAACAGAAAATTTGTGGTGCTGCTGTGCAAAACAAGCACTGAAACTTGTGCTATTTAGTGTGTGGGGGAGGGGCAGATAAATCTATGATGGGGTGGAGAGGGGAAAAAGCAGAGTCTGAGAGCTAGTTGTTGTAAATGTGATGTGATTAGTATTATTCCCTGTGGCCTGCTGCTGTGTTTCAGTCACCCCCATCAACTGATGATGTATGCCTCCCATAAAGTGCTCTCCCCATGTTACATCACACACATGTGTATCAGGAGATAGCATATAATTAATGCTGCTTAATCATCTACAATATGAAGTCTTTACATGACAAGGGAACAAAAAGAAGACAGAACAGGACAACAGAAGTGGGGAAAAAAACACGAACAAAGCAACCAAAATGTGTAATTTTGCACCAGAGTACATCAACATTTCTACAGCTTCTGGGGGCCTAGGTGGCCCCCCAGCTGCCTACCTTATCTCTTGGGGCCTGGGCCCCAGATAATTTCTCATTCTAGCAATGTATTTGTGTACCATCTACCTTTATTGTTATTATTATTATGAAGACAAGGCCAATGTATCATAATGTATGGGGAGCCCTTATTAACCACTGAATTTAAGCAGTTTACAACCTTGTTATGACATTGTTATGAATTTAGGATCTTGTTAACTCTGCTTCAGTACGTCATAACGATGGCATAACAAAACAGAATGCTGACTACATCCAGAACTCTGTGGCCAGAACAGCGATCACTAGCTTCTTCATGCAATTTCAAATACTGCAGGTTCAAATAGATTACTGTGCCCATAGAATCTTAAAAAAACAAATTCCACCATGTTTTCTTCTCGCTTAGCGAGTGAAAAGTCTCCCCTTACACACTCAAAACTGTCACAGGGTGCAATGAAACTTGCTCTCCCAAAACTGTATTTTTTACATCTTAAGTCATAGGGCTAGCACAGAGGTACCTACTGTACTCTCAAGACTAGCACAGCTACCTGCCAAATCAAAGACTTCAATCGCCTTCTCCTGATCCTGGTACCTGGGTCCCCATTGTAGTATCATTGCCGATTGCATGCCGTTCTGACCAGAGAGCTCTACAGCATGTTAGGGGGAAAAAAAATACTGCTACTGCACTCGGGAGATGGGGGCAACTCTTAGAGATGAAATATGCTGTTCTGTCACCCCCACCCACCTCTGGCATACTTGAAGTCAGCAGCTCCACTCACCCAGGCTCCCTCTCCTTCCCATTCGTTGCATTTGCTAAAAACAGAAACAAAAGAAATTGGAATTAACATTTGTAGTGTGTAGAGCTCATACACTATGAAACCTAATGGATGGTCATCGGACAATAACCATGCTGCAATCATTTCTCGAGGTTTCCATGACAACAGTAAACCTCTCAAGCTGCGCTCTCAAGGTTTACCATGTTGTCATGGAAACCTCTCAAAGTGATTACAGCATGGTTATTGTCTGATGGCCATCCATTAGCCTCTGTGTTAAAGACACGCATGATTTTCCTTTGATTATCTTCTCTGGTTTATTGTGACATTTCTATAAGTTGTATGCTAATGATATTAAGAACTACAACTCCAAGGGGCATGGCAGGCAAGGATTCATGATGAATGTAATTTACTGTTTGTTTTCTTCTTTTGAAATATTAATAAACTTTTAGTTATTGAAAAACAAATAATTTGCACTATATCTGTTCTGTGCCACTGCCCTATCTGAACCTTTCAACCACCCAGACCCATCACCCCATCTGTAGCCCTCATCTTCCAACTCCATGGCTCATCCCCCAAAGTGGGATTAGAAGGACAGAGGCCCAGCCTTTCCAGAGACCTATATCGATAGTGAGGGGTACAGTAGACTGTATGGGGCCCAAGTATATTGGGTGTCATACTGTGGTGATAGGGAATCCCCCCCCCATTTGTTTTGCCCCTGGGGACGTTTACACACAAAGGCTCAAACATATGCATACACTTGCACTTGGGTAGTTCCATGTTGGGTCAGTGAGTATCCCCTCTCACTGCTACTACTCCTAGCTGCACCTCCATTAGTGGTTACCCAGATGGCATTGCTAGCACAGAGCTTGGCAGCCTCCCCCCACAAAGAGGAAGATTGTCTTCTGAGCATCCTGTGGGATATCTCTCTCTCTCTCTCTCTCTCTCTCTCTCTCTCTCTCTCTCCCTCTCCCTCTCCCAGCTGGACCTCCAGTGACCTGTGCTTGTTCCCGAAGCCGGGTCACAGGCATCACCAGCGGCAGCCCTGCTGCTGTGCTGACAGGCTAGCTGCAGCATGTTTTTTTGTTTGTGATGCACAAATTTGTATGTTCTTTGCCACACTTTTGTGACTGCTAAGACTCATGAAAGTGGTGTGAGAGTCATGAAAGCAGCTTCAGGAATCAGTCACAAAACCAATGCCTACATCTGTGACTCCCAACAGCTTAATTTCATTAATATTTTAGAAAGTATTGATTTTGTTTTAAACAAAATCAATTAAAGAATCAACTTTATATCCCACACTGTTGACTAAACAAGTTTCAGGCTTAACTTCAAACACGTTTTCTTGTTTTTGATTCACAAAGGGTCCTGTTCTACCCAACAGTTTTATGACCGTTAACACTCAAAAAAATCAAAGCTTTATCTCACAAAATGAAATTTGACTCATGAAAACTACATATGTGAGTTTTACTACAACTAGGTTATGAACAGAACCTTGAAAAATCAAACTGTGCATGCAAGAAAAATGGAACTTTATTTTTGAAATAATTTAAAACCTACACATAACAGTATTTCATTAAAACCATTTATCGAAGAATCATCCCTGGGCCAAACTCTAATGGCCCTGAAAGTTTCTGGTTTGAGCTCGTAGCTGCTTGTGCTATTGATGAGCAACTATAAGGTCTTAATCTTCACTTATTTATTTATTGAGATTTTCAGAATACATTTCAGAATAAGTGCTCATTTACAAAGATTCCATGTATACCCCCTCCGGGTGAAAGTCTTACCCGGAGTTCATTGTCCTGGCTTCTGAACCTTGCAGCCTGTGTCTTCACTCACTCCAGCCCTGGGACTGCCACTGGAAAGGGGTCCAGAGGAGTAGCAAACAGAAGAACCTGTCCACCAGGAGCCATGAAAGCTGCAGAGGCACCTGTCACAGCACCTACCCTAGTGTGCTCCAGTCCAAGGGATTTCAGTGGGCATCAGGGGGCACGGAGGCACTGAGGGAAGGAGAAGGAGGAATGGAGCATTTTGACATGCTGTGCCTATAAGAGAGTGGCACCATGCCACCACACAGAGTCTGCCAGCTATATGGGGGGGTGGCAGCAAAGAACAAGGCTCCTGATGGGACTCATGGGAGTCAAACCCACTCCACACCACTACTGGATGGTAACCCAGAGGGGCTGCAACTGATTGGGGGGCAGAACACTTTAAGGGGCAATCTTAAAATAAATAAAAATAAATACTTTTGGAGCACAGGTCTCCATTCAAGTAAAGGAGCTGCCATCTTTGTGATCCTCACCTGGATGTCCACCAGTCAGAGGGAAGTAAGGCACAAAACAATGTATTGTGGGAGGATAATGCAACAGGTTCCTCCCAACTGGGCTGGTGGGCTTTTTAAGCCAGTCAGAGGGCAGGGCAGGCAGAAGGACACACATCTCTGCTCAGTTAGAGGTAGAAGAAAAAGAAAGAAGGTTGTGAGCCCTTCAGAACCAGGGGGCAGTTTGGCTGTGCTGCTGAGCAAGGCAGAGCTGCGTGCCTATTAGGAAGCGAGGGCCTCCTCAGGCCTTCTCCACGTTGGTCCTCCCCAGGGCTTACTCTTTAGTAGTTCTGTGGGTCCTCCCCAGAGCTCACTCCCTGAAAGTTCCATGGGCTGTCTTCTGGACTTATTTCCATCAGAGAGAAAGAACAAAAGTGATTGTGCCAGAAAGGCACCATCAGAGCTGAAGTGTTTGTACCAAAATGCACCATCGTAGCCAAAGTGTTTGTGTCAGAAGGGTACTGTCTGAACTGAAGTGTTTGTGCCAAAAGGGCACTGTCAGAGCTGAAGTATTTCTGCTAGAAGGGCACCATCTGAGCTGAAATGTTTGTGCTAGAAGGGCACAGTCTGAGCTGAAGAGTTTGTACTAGAAGGGCACCATCTGAGCAAAAGCGGTGATAGTGCCAGAAGGGCTACAGTTCAAGACAGAGACTGTGCCAGGAAGGGCACCGTGAGTGGAAGAGGGTGGCCTAGCCAGGCCATACATCCTCTAAATCCTCTCCTGGGCTGATCCAGAAGACTTCTGGTAGTCATCCACAGGTTTTCTTTCTTGTAAACCTACATCTTGGTTCCTCCATTTCCAGAGGCTATCCTGCAGTGCCCTGCAGAAAGTGTGAATCAAAGAGCCCATGCTGATCCAAGAGAAGACAGAGACTGCATCCTGTTCAGGCCATCTTGGAGCCAGGTAAGGGGCCAGCTAACCCTTATCAAGTAGGGTGGATCAGGGAACATGGAGTCATGGGTACTTTCAGCCCCTTTGGGGGAGTCAGACAATGGGGTCATTCCTGGGGTCTGGGCTCCTTGGGAACCAGGAAGTCACTGCCCAGTGATCCTGTATCCTGGGTCTAATTCTGAAGAGATCTGACCAGAGAAGTTGTGCCTCAAGGATCTTGCATCTGGGGAAGTGTGGGCCAGAAGAGCACTGTAGCAAAGAAGTGTGTACTGGAAGAGCTGCATGTGGAAAGTTGAGCCAGAAGCTTGCTGAACTTTCCATCAACTGCACCACTGCAAGATTCTGGACACCTCTGCAATCAGGCCTGCACCAGGACTGTGTTATAATTCCGGGGTACCCCAAGTCTAATATTTAATATTGTACTTATGCTTATAGTATTACTATTGGTACCAGATAATTTACCATACCCAGCGTAAAGTAGCCATCTTATGTGCCCTTTGCTTGGGCAGGTGCGTATATGCAGTGGGGTTCAAGGGGAATTGCCTGAGGGTGGCTTAGCACACAGCAACTTGTTATTGTCTAACCTCTGCTCTCTCCACAGCCTCTGGGCCTGTGTGCCAAAATAAAGCACAGTTTCATTTGCTGCATTTTATCACTGTCCCACTTATTATCTCTGGATGGAGGCACTGTGCAGTTTATTATTTGGGGATGAACCCCCCTACAACAGGAGAACACATGAATTCAACTCCCTCAACCAGGTGTACTGTGCTGCAATCTTCAGGCAGTAGTGTCAACCCAGTCACCACACCCGACCATGGGGGTCACACAGTGGAGGCACCGCTGGGCTCTCCTGTTGATAGCTGGATACCACAGGGGTTTTCTCAAGACCTTTGATTTGGAGCCCCCACTTCTCAAAAAAAGTTTCTGTATAAGTGAAATTGTTGCTTGTGGGTAATGGATACGCTGGTCAGAGAGGAATCATTTGTCTACTTAGAAATGTTTTGCCTGTGGTTGTCATTTGGTTTCTGTTTTTCAGGTGTGCACTGTATGGAACTTATGCAATTGTCAGGGTGAGAATTTGTGACCCAAGGGAGAGTGTAACCCCCCTCTGGGGTGGAGGAGCTTACCTGGAGTCCCATGTGCCAGCCTCCAAACTTTGCCACCTGTGTCTTCACTCACTCTGTCCCTGGAACTGCCACTGAAAAGGGGGCCAGAGGAGCATCAAACAGAATTGCCGCACTTATGCACCACAGTGTGCGCAGGATCAAGCCACAGTTGGCTCGAGTGTTTTTCAGCACTGGCAGTGCCCATCCACCAAGAGCCCTGAAAGCCACATCTATGACACCACAGCACCTCCCAGAGTGTGCTCAAGCCCTTAGGGACTTCAGTGAGCATTGGGGGCATGGAGGCACTAGGGGGAGGAGAAGAAGGACTGGATCATTTTGACATGCTGTGCCTTTAAGAGATTGGCACCTTGCCACTGCACAGAGTCTGCCAGCTATGGGGGGGTAAATAAAAAAGAGCTCTCAATGGGGAGCATGGGGTTAAACCCACTCTATGCCACCACTGGATGGTAGCCGAGGGGGGCTGGAACTGATTGAGGGGGCCACACACTTTAAGGGGCAATCTGAAAATAAATAGAAATAAAGACTTTTGGATCACAGGGCTCCATTCAAGTAAAGGGGCCACCTAACATTCCAAGATTAGATTGGACTGATGATAAAGTGAGTTAACCAATGACTGGGTGCCTATTATAGCCTGTGATACCTCATGACCCCTGAAGCATGCCTTGCTATTGGGCAGGGCACGCTCCTACCGCTACTGGATTACTGCTCCCCGAACATTTGCCAAATCTCATCTCGACAACTAGCCCGCCTCAATACTGCCTACAATAGCATCTGCTGATTTGTCTTGTTAGCCCTGCTCAACACCCATCACTGCTCCTTATACACAACTCTTGGGTGACTCTCCCCTTGGGCCCACCGAGACCTCCTTATGGCGACCCTTATCTACAAAGCTCTTAACAACAGTGTCCATTCCCCCTTAACCGGACTTCTCTCTATTAAACATGGCAGAAGGGAACTGAGGTCCTCCTCTAATAACCTGTTTAACACAAGCGGAGGAGCTTCTGACTAGCAGCCTGGGCTGCCATAAAGTTGATGGTGTGGAGGGTGGCATCACCACCATGGCTCCCACAGCCCAGTTGCACTTTAGTTACTTTTGTTCCTTCTCCTGTGCTTCCTAGCCCCATGCCATGTTCCACCCTCTATACGAAGGGAGCTCCAGCAGCTGTGGGGACATGGTATGTGTCTAGGTATGTTTCACATGTGCCTGCCTTTTCTAGTGCCCTGCACAGGTGTTCAGCATCCCTGTGTTGATTTACGACTGGATACTCCCAGCTTTTTGCAGGTGTTCCCTTTAGGATCGTACAGAAATACTTTGCAGAGGCAATATGCCTTGAATATGTGACTGCACCTGATATGCATGGCCAGGGCCCTTATTTGCATGTCAATTGTACACAGCACTATTAGCGATCACTACAGTTTCTGCAATCGCTATTCCCACCGGTCCAATATGGGGCAAAAACTGCTAAATGGTCACAACTGCATTTTAATGCTCGCTAATCACATTAGCGATTCACAAAATGTTCAGATACCACTCCCCCACCCCACCCCCAAGTCTTTTCAAAAGTCGCATTTAAGTCTTGAGAAGATGTACAGCATAACTATGGATTTCATTTAACAAAAAAATGTGGCAACAATCCATTTACTAGCAAAAATAATAATTAAAAATGCAGACCATGCCAAATCAAAAGTAGACTTCATGTTATGACTTTAAAATATTTGTAAGTGAATAGTTTATTTGTTTTGTAGGTTTCAGTTACTTAAATTCTTAAGCTTTTTTGTAACAAAAAAAAGGAAACTGGTAAGAAAAGTAGTATTGTGCATGGAAAGATTACATAGCTCTAGTGTACTTTGCAAGTGAAACGTGCAGAGCTAAAACTACTACAGAGGTATCTAAACTAACCATGTAAGGGAGACAGCTCGTTGATTTTCATGCAAGTGTTATACAAACCACATGTATTCAAAATTGTCAGTACCCATTTGGCAATAGTTTTGTTCAAGAAAAAAACAACAGTTTCAGTCAGATATGTTATCTAAACCAAAATCCTTTAATGTGTGCATGCCAGATAAGTTTATATGTTATATAAGGCTGGTTGTCACTGAATGGGAAGCCTGGTTCAGTGATTTGTATAAGATTTTTTTATGGGCCCGGATCATCAATTGTCATTGCTCCTCGTGCAGTAAAGTTGTTTTGTTTTTTTGTCACAAGCACACATCGAGATAGTTCCTCCCCTAAAGCTAGAATAGACTAAAAACAATTACTGTAAATGTAACCCCATCACGTTCACGGGGCTTGCTGTGATACTTCTTTAAGTGCTTTTGATTTTCTTCTGACTGCCATGTTGTGTACTACAATGCAATGACTACAAAAGGCTGCAGGAGTCTTGTTTTGTTCAGCTGCAGGGCTGATGACATTGGCTTCTAGGGACAACAGTGCACATCTGGACCCCGCGGCAGGCTACAGGGACATAGATAGCCTTTTTGTGCAGCTAGGTCTGGTTGAAGCAGCATCTGTGTGCGAAAGTAAAGAGTGCCCTTGGGTGGTGAAAAATCTGGCCCAAAATGATTGGCACAGAGTCAAAGGGCATAGCTGGCAGGCAATCAGCTGTAAGGCATCAAGAGTACCAGCACTAAAGTAATCTGAAGTGTTATGGGACACACTGGTATGGGGACATTGGATCAAATGCCACTGCCAGTCCAGAACCTGATGATGAGATACAGATCCACCCCTTTATGACTTAACCAACTCGGAGCTGAATTTTGTGATTGGGAGTGTTGAAAAGCCTCAGTCTTAATGCAGACCTGTGTAGGAAGGTAAAAGAGAAAAGGATCTGTGAAGAGTGCCAGCACTTCTAGCTGTTAGTTCAAAGCAGTCTTTGTCTTCAGTCTGACTTTGTGCTAAATGCCTCTGTAGATGAACTACTTAATGGAAGGACTTATTACCAGCCCAGAGTGAGACAGATGAGTGCCTTACAGTGATTGAGCACCAGATGGAGCCCAGCAGCAGTTTGTGATCTCTGAGGTGAGGTGCTTGCTATATTTTACACTCTATTGTTCATGATGGTGTACCAATTACTGTCAGTGCTAAAGACCCCTACACTGTGAGAGCAGAAGGGGAATAAGGAGGGGAAAGGTTCATTCTGAAATAACGAAGGTGTGAAGACCCATGTGGAGTAGAAGATTCAGTATGGCTGAAAGGCAGTGATGCAGCTTGCTCCTGTACATCTCATTTACGTGCAGTGACTGCTTTGTTCACACAGAGATCCTGTATTTACTGAATTCATCTTGTCTATAGCAGCTGCATGAAAGAAAAGTTGCATTTCTGGCCTTTCTCAGCCTGTGGTGCCTGAGTCCTCCAAACCATGAATAAATTGATTGAGCCCAGTGCTCTGCTTCTTTGTGTTTTTCAGTGCTTAGTTAGTTTAGGGACATATGTTTCACCACTGAAGACCAGAATCATGCAAGTACTGTGATGTAGGTGCATATCTTTGGCAGAAGGCCAAGGTGTTAAACCTCTTGTTGGATGACAACTTAAATTCTGCATTTCACTTGCTTGCAAATCTCCACTACTAACACCTGCTTTATTGTCTCATTCTGTATTGAGCCCACACCATGCATCAAGTGAAGCTGTATGGTACAGACTATTGACTCTGTGAGGGAGATCCCTGGATAATAAGAGATCTGTGTTAGTACTGGTACACCATTTTAGCTAGGTATCCCATTGTGAAACTGGGATTTACTGAGAGATCAGCAGAATTGGCAGGAGGTCAGCTATGAATGTAATATTTATGTTTTGTTGAATTGTTTATTGTTTGCCTGTTTCACCCTTTCCTGTCCCCCAAGCCCTGTTTGAGGAAATCTCTGGACATCCATGGCCTTGGCCCCCTTATAAATCCTGTCCCCATTTTGACTAAATTTACTGTGTTCTGCTAGTGTATTGCCTACTGACATTATCACTGCTATTGATTTATTGCTATTGTATGTAGTGTGGAGAGGGTCTGTTGGTGGCCAGTGTAGTATTTTTCTGGGGAGTATATCAGCCTGCATTCGCTAATGATA
The DNA here is from genome assembly GCA_016271365.2 of Neoceratodus forsteri. Classification (NCBI taxonomy): domain Eukaryota; kingdom Metazoa; phylum Chordata; order Ceratodontiformes; family Ceratodontidae; genus Neoceratodus; species Neoceratodus forsteri. Next base: position 156,056,442 of record CM057456.1, on the reverse strand, counting down.
AGTCATGGGGATGCCTAGCTGTAGGTACCACCAATGTAATGGTGAACACCCAGTCAATAATATCAAAACCTGCCCCCACTGCCCAGAAGCCTAAAGACCACAGTCTAATAGCTACCAGTGGACTGAGTCATGTGCCCCGTGGTCGCATCTAGAGGCACTATTGGGATTCTCCTTCTGCCCCAGATATACTGTTCTGTATGCCCCAGTTGTGAATTTCAAAATGTGTGCTCCAACCCCCATTTTTCCCTTGCACCATGAGACAGAATGAACTGGAGGATTGGTGCAGGAGAGAAGTTATAGATGTAATGTATGCCCTACTGATGGTAGTTGGGTTTCAGGAGGTGACTGTTCATCACAAGGTGAAGGACAATTTGGAGGAACTGGATTGCTTGGGGAGCCTAGAATTTAAAGGGATGATTCATAAATCTCATTCTCATTGCATGTATGCCCTATGTAAAATTAATAAGTGGGCATTGCTAAATTGGTAACCTATATCCCTGCTGTAAGGACAGCAGAAACTTGGTACCTCTTTTGCATGGGGAGTGCAGTCTGAGTAATCCTGTTGTACCCAGTCACCAACTTTTCACCACAAAAGTAAAAGATCTGTTTTCCCAGGAAAGGAAACCTTTGGATGATCTCAGAGATGTTGGGTCTTCCCCCAGTGCCATTATCACTCTTGTCAAAAATGTATTCCTTAGGAAAACTAGGAGAACCTATTTTGAAGGTAACCCTTACAAAAGAATACAGATGTTCTCTGAAATTCATGCTGTCCATGCTGGGGAGGATGATCTGGATGATTTAATGGACCCTACCATGCAGACTGTGTGAGAAGCCTTGTGCTCTGATACCCAAAAAACATAAGCATCTGGGAGAAAGCATGGATGGTTCCACATGAAATATCATTTAGGCACTGAATGTTACCTGCTCAAGTGTGGCAGCCATTGAGTATTTAACTACAATGAAAGGACTTTTTAGTGGTGTTGAAGGTAATGATGATCTCTTTTTGCACATGAATACCTTTAGCAGAGGGTGCCCAAGAAACCTTTGGACTTTCAAATCCAGCAGGGGTGCTTGTTGCAGATGTTATAACAGAAAGGAAGCATACCCTCTTAATGAGGTTACTTTACTGAATTGATCAAGTAGTAGGAGGTGCTAGTCATCAAGCTATGGTTGGAGGACAGAATGGATTCTCCACCCCCTTTACTGCAAGCTTCTTCAGGAGATTAGGATTAAAGCGGAACAAGATGCACAGCAGAGAAGCCCCAAACTGTGTTCATGGGCTACTCAGGCTGAGTCCAGAGGAGGCTCTTTACCATAGATAGATGACCTAATTGGTGAAAGATCTATGCCCTGCCTACCTAAAAGACCTGCTAACTGACTACACTTCAATCTGTCCCCTTTGGTTGTCTGAGACAGATCTTCTTAATCTTCTCTCCCCAATGTAAATCAGCATGGGATCATGCCTTGAGGGTAGCACCCACAGTGTTATGGAATTCTCTGCCATCACATATTTGAGGAGCCTGTTCCATTAACATTTTTAAAGGTTTATGAAAAACTTATTTACTTATGCTAGTCTGTGAGTCTGAATAAAATGTTTTAATATGAAGAGTTAGTGAGAAATCTTTTATTGTGCAGCATCTTGGCTGACTTTGCTAAATCTTTCCTTATTCCCTGTTCATACTGTAAATTTCTGATTTGCAGTGTGGTACCCAAAGCCTTTGGATTTTGGTGCATTACAAATAAAAATGCTTTGCCTTACCTTTTGTGATCAGTGTATAGGAACTGGAAGTCTCAAATGTGTGTGTGATACCCCTGCAGCTAATGTAATGTAAGTCAAAGATTCCAGCACATGACTGAAAACCAGGGGATAAATAGAAAGACTCGATAAGGTAGTGAACTGAGGCCTCAGATTGTGCCAGCTCCTTAAAATAATATGTTGCAAATTCTCAGGTAACCACTGGAATCTCAAAAGGATTGATAGGAGCAGCCTCGGAATTTTCTGTTACAATTGCAGGTATTGACTGTAGGGTGATCATGAACAATGAATCAAAGTTGTCTATCATTTTCTTAAACTGGAGTAAGAAGCATTTTAAGCACTTTTGTCTTCATCCCCTGGAAGAATTTTCAGTAAGGAGATTAAGCAACCAGAATTTGCCCTACTGTGGATTTGTGGTAGTGTAGAACACCTTGTCATAACAGGTCACTGAGTTCAGAAACCCACATGGACATTGGCTTTAATGTAGTCTGAGGACAGCATGTATGAACAAGTACTAAATTGGTGCCTATGCATGAACGGGCAGAAAGTGTGTGGCAGAGGAACGTACCCCACCCCACCCATGTAGCTCTGCACCCACGGACAGGTGTGCACAGGCCAGTATTCACAAACGGCCACAACCTGTCTGCTGCCCCACCCCACCCCCGGTGCGCAGGACTGCACAGGTTGGCCATGGAAGAGTAGCGGACCCAGGCAGGCATCCATTCAGATGCCCATCCTGGGTCCCTGAGTAGATCACTTGCATGGTAAGACACAGGTCCGGGTGCTTGTATAGCTTCTGCAGGCACCCAGACCCATGCGGCCATGCCCTGTTGGCAAGTGGAATCCCTGCCCAAGCCCCCCTGGCACCACAGCCCCCACCACACAGCCAGACTGCTATCCAATACATGTCAGACTCATCCCTGATTAAGCAAGTAACCCCCTGCCCCACCACCACCTATATATATCAGCATGCTCCCAGCAACAGTTGGATGGCTGGTGGCATGGAAGTGTGCAGAGGGCTGCGCCACTGGCCATCCGGAACCTTGACACTGACTTACAGGTATGGGGTTGGGGAGAGGGGTTGTTGGTACCATGGTGGGTGGGGGGGGGTCCAGTGACCACCAATGTTGCTGCAGGGCACTGGGATTGGGGATCAGGGTGGGTGGACTGGGGCGTCTCAGTGTGTGTGGGGGGTGTCAAGGTCTACATCAGGGAAGGGGCTATCATGTGTTGGGGGTTTGCATTTCTGACAATGGGACAGGGCTGTCATGTGTTGGGGTTTGCATTTCTGATAGCAGGATGGGGCTGTCATTTGGTTGGGCGGGGGGTTACCTGCTAACTTGGGGATAGGGCTTTCATATGGTGGGGTGGAGGTTACCTGTTAACTCAGGGACAGAGTTGACATGTGTGGGGGGGTTGCTTCACACACAGTGGGGATGGGGCAGTCATGTGCATGAGGGGAGCTGGCATATAGGTAAAGGCTGTCCAGATGTGTTGGGGGTGTTTAAACCTCCTGCTGAGGCCTGTGCAGGTTTCTGATGTGGGTGGAGAGGCCACCATACAGCCACTGGGGACATGCGAGGGTTCTGTGTGCCTGGGGCAGGGCGCATACAGCGATTATGGCAGGGTTCCCACTGGCATAACTGGTGCCCTCCTATGCCCCCCAGTGCACAGCACTATGCACCTCAATGAAGGACGTGTAGTGCAGGTACGCCCCGGCACACTCCCCTCCCACCCCAGCACATTGCTGTCCAGGGGGCCTGGGGATCTGACACGTAACTGTATTGTGCACTGTTCATGAATACCGCCAGAGGTCCATGGGACCCTGCTGCACAGCATTCACACATATCTATGCCTACACACCCGGTTTCTGCAGCACGTAGGCATCGTGCATAGGGCCCATTGATTGGAATGAATGCCAGCATGTTAGGCAGCTTGGCCTAGCTTTGTTCGGAAATGGATGGACCCCAATATCTGAAGTCCTTGTCAATCCCTGCTTAGTTACAGAAAGTTTAGTGCCAGAGGGACACGCCTTCAGTTAATGTAGTGCCATAGACAAACCTCTGGGGCATAATTCACCATCTGGACTCTGAAGCCTTGATTTTGCCACATGGGGCTAAATACACTGGCCTGGATATTCAAAAGGGTTGCGCCATGCGCAACAGGGTTGTGCGTGTGCAACTCCAAAAATGCGCCATTCTGCGATATTCAGAAGGGGCCAGTTGCGCCACCGAAAACATGCTGAGCAACAGCGCAATGGAAATGAAGGGATGCGCAACCGAAGGGGGCGGGTCCATGCATAAAGTGCGCAATGCAATATCTGAACACTTGCACAATGCGCAAGAGTGGCTCAGCCGGAGGATGCGCAGTACGGGATGTGAGCCAAAATAAAAAGGCTCAAGGGAGTGGCGCAAGAACCCTAGCAGGCCGCAAACTGGGGGAGAGAGACAGAGAGACAGAGAGAGAGAGAGAGAGAGAGAGACAGGAGCAGGAAGGGCAGAGAGGGACAGTGGGTCCTGGAGGACAGAGAGGCCAGTGGGGGGTGCCCGGTGCAGTGGAAGCAGCAGTGGGGGCAGTGGGGGTAACACAGGAACAGCAGCTGGGGGCAGAAGCCAGGAGATGGACAGTGTCAGCTTCCACATGGAAGCTGTAATGAGGGGGGTGAGACAGCATGCTGCAGGGGGACGTGGCCGCGGAGGAGCCCGTCGGCGGTATGCCCCCGACAGGCGGTATCGTGCCCGCATCAGCTACGAGCTGTACACAGATGTTGAGATTGTGGCCCGGTACCACCTGAACAGGGCACTACTGAGACGGCTCAGCGAGCTGTGCAGTGATGTGATGCAGGCACCCTCACGACGGAGTCATGCTCTGTCCGTGGAGACCAAGGTGACAGCCTGCATGTGCCTGCTCACCACGGGCACCTTCCAGAGGCCGACAGGGGACACCACAGGCATTACACAGTCGGCCACGTCACGCATCCTCACCCAATTCCTCAGCGCACTGCTGCCTCATGCTGCGGAGTACATCCATTTCCCCAGCACCGCGGCAGAGCGTACAGCAAACATGCAGGAGTTCCACAGGGTAGCACATATGCCTGGCGTGCTAGGGGCCATAGACTGCACCCATGTGGCCATTCGCACACCACCTGGCCCCGATGGCCATGCTTATCAGAACCGAAAGGGCTTTTCCAGTGTCAACTGCCAGGTGGTGTGTGATGCCACTGGGCGCATCATCACTGTCTGTGCCACACACCCTGGCGGAGCACATGATGCCTTCATATGGCACCAATCTGCACTGTGCCATCGATTCAAGAGTGGGAACATCCCCACCGGTCATCTAGTGGGTGAGTACACATGTATGGAATGCAAACTCTGTGCAAGGGTGGGAATGACACAGGTGCCATGGTAGTGGCACACAAGGATATGGGCAATATGGACCTGACATGATACTAATCTCCACTATCTCCACACAGGTGACTGTGGATGCCCACTGCGTCCTGGCTGCTCACACCATGCAAGCGCCCCATGGCCCGCCAGCTCGGTTTCAATGAGGCACATGCCACAACACGGAACATCATAGGCGGGTGTTTGGGATACTCAAGGCACGCTCCGATGCCTGGACACCTCGGCGGAGCCTACAGTCACAGCCCCAAAAGGCCTGTGGGATATTCCTGGCCTGTTGCATCTCGCACAACATGGCCAAAGACCATGGGATAGCTGTACAGGTCCAAGAGGGGACAGCGATGGGGACGCCAGTGGCGCCCGGTGATGTGGGTGATGAGCAGCCCCCTAGGATGGAGGGACCCCGACTGACACGGCAGGCCCAGCTGCACCGGGACACCATTGCAGAAGAGCACTACGCACAACACAGGTAAGTCAAGGGAGACAGCAGGCAACACTGTCCGCGCGCAAACCACAGGCACACAGGGAACACACCGTGCATGAAGGTCAGGGAGTTGAAGGGTCCAGGCATACCAACACACCATCAGAGAGGGTGAGCACTCATATGGACACACACACACCAGGCAGCATACAGGGCAGCAGCACAGCACTGCGGAAATGACATCGCCAACACACAGCACCACCAACCACCCCCACCACCTGGACTGTCCACGTACGTGTGTCAGGACCTGGGCAACCTTGCACCTTAGTGTACAGTGCAATGCAGGCATCATCATGCACACGCACCTGTGGACAGCAGTTGGGAGAGTGTGCAGGTGGTCTGTGTGTCAGCTTGGTGAGCAGAGCACCCAGCAGTGCACTGCCCACCATGACACACATTGCACATAGGGCAGCACCAGACAGGGCCTGCATTGGGAGACAGCTCAGTCAGGGAGCACTGTCCCACGGCCACCACGGATGTGTGGGCGGCCCCACCGTGGCCTAGCAGCACTGGCAGGCTGAGCAGGGGCCACATTGGGTGGCGCTAGTGCACCACCAGGGGTCCCAGTGCGCGACCGCGACCTTGCCCGCACAGGGTCTGCATCCGCCAAACAAACTTGCACCAGGGTGCCGGGATACCCACAGCAGAACCCGTGTCGACAGGCCTGGTGTCGCATGATGCGGGAACGGGAGTGGAGTGCACACTGTGTGGGGTGCGTGGTACAGGGCACCTGACAGTGTGGTGTCGTTGGCACAGAGACCACTGCCTGGGTCAGCCTGTCAATGGCAGCGGTCACATCCGTCCGATAAGGACCATCTCGGCTCGGTCCCAAGCACTCCCTGCTATGCCACTCCACGGACACAGACAGTGCCTCCAGGACCTTGCAACCCGCCCCTGCAGCTGTACCAACTCCTGCAGCAGGCGGGTGTGCGCGTCCAATGGGTACTGTGCCCCAATGGCATCGTGACCCCCAGGGTGTGGATGGTCCTGGTGCACAGCACCCCTTGAGGGTGGCCGCTGTTCGCCAGGACCAGGTATGGGCGGATCTAAGGGCGGTGGACAAGTGCCACTGCTTGACGCTGTCCCCCCAGGCCTGGTGTGCAACTGCTGCTGCCGCCCCTCCAACTGCTGAGCCCCCAGGTCCACCTGTTCCACCTCTGTGCTGTCAACAGTGCCAGACACCTGCACAGCCACCGATGCTGCCCCACCGGTGCTGACAGGCACAGCCTGTGACTGTGCCAGCATGCTGGTACACAGGTGTGAACCAGGACGGCCCAGGGGCACGTGCTGGCCTGCCATGTGTCCGTCGTGGGACACACACCTATCACTGGCCATTGCAGGCCTGCTATCATCAATGGTGCCGGTGCATGCCACTGCCATAGGCACAGCAGGCTGGCATACCTACATGCCAGACTGCTGTGACACAGGCTGTGCACCCCCTGCACCCGTATCACTGCTGCCGGAGTTGTTGGGCCAGCCTGCATGCTGCTGCAGTGCCTGCAGGCTGGTGGCGGAGGTGGATGGTCCCTCCTCCAGGTCCAGCAGGTCTGCCTCACTGTCTGCACCCACCACCACCACCGTCTCCTGCAGATGAACAGGATCTGTAACAGAAAGAGAGTACATGTGAGTGCATGTGAACAACAGCCCCCAACAACATCACCATGTCATACCGTGCAGTGATGGGCTTCCACCTGTCTGGAATCCTCCACCTGGAACACCCGCAATGGCACTCGGCTGCATGGCCGCGACCAGTGTCTCCTCAGTCAGGGTCAGCTGCAACGCCACTGGTGGTCCCCCACCAGTGGCAGCACGTGCCACCCTGAAGGCTGCCACCTTCTCCTTCAGCCTCCTGCGGTCAGTCCCCATCTTCTTCCGGCATTCCTGCATGGAGCGCTGGTGGCTTCCGTGCAGGTTGACGGCCCGAGCTACCCCCTCCCATGCAGCTGCACGCTCCTGAGGGGTGCCCCTCCGTCCACTCAAAAGTGGCTCATCCTCCAGGTAGGCCTGGAAGAGGGCCTCAGTCTCTGCCGTGGTGAAGTTCGGCCTTCTCCTACGCCCGCCGTCCACAGCCTCAGCCTGGTTCTCATCAGTCATGGTGATCTCTATGGGTGGAAGTGGACACCTGTCACTGTGCAGTCCACAGCATTTCCCCATGAGCATAGCTGCCGGCCGGGGGGGGCAGAAGCCCCCCCTTTCCTCTCCGCATGGCAGATACTGATGGAATGGGTGCCCTCTGTCCCTTTCTAAGTGCCCTCATCATGCTCAGCCCCCTCAACCTATATCATCCTCCAGCACCCCTGCCCATGAGCATTGTCCTGAGCATCACACAGCATGTAACTCACCTCTCACCTGCAACAACCAAATCTGGCCTCCACAACCCAGTGGCGCATTTTTATAGCGCAATACATGCAAATGAGGTGTGGCTCAACTTTAATGACATGCTAATCGCGCCACTGCGCCTTTGAATGGCTGATCGAATGATTTGCATATGTCGGTTGAATATAAAGACGTGCGCTTAGCAACATCTGGAAGGTCCGCTGAGCCGATGGCGCATGTTTGTGGCTGTGCGCTACACCGCATTGCACATGCCCAGACAGGTTACGCGCGTCGATCGCGCTGCAGACCTGCTGAGCGCATGGGCGATTCAGGCCATGGCCACCATTGTGCCAGTGGCGCTACAGCACTGGGCACTATATGGAGCTGTGGCATTTCGCGTGATAGTCCACTGTGGCACTGGTGCTGTGCTTAGCAGTCGCGCAGGATGCCTATACATCCTATGGCGCTGTGCGTAGCCATGCATCTACCGTGACCTTGTGTATGCCCTCTGACCCCTGGCGCTGTTGGCATGCCATGTGTACGTTCGCATTGCACTGTCTGGTGACAGCGCCATGTAGCGACGGCGCTTGGTTCGAACAGCGCGATTGGAGCCTGTGCTGGTCTATTGCGCAACAACCCACGCGGGGATTACGGGCGCATGGGCCCATATTGCCTGCTGTAAAGTTGGTGCCATGGCTGGAGGAGGCGCGTGTCCTGAGCCAGCTTGAAGTGGCCAACCTGGTGGCCCTGGTGGAGCCACTGTGAGGCGACTGTATGGTGAGGCCCCCCACCATGCCTAGGACCCATGTGTGGCAGCAAGTGGCCACTGACCTGGTGGGGGTCACTGGCGGGGCCGTCTGCTGAACAGTGCCGGCACCGGTACAGTGACCTCCGCCGGGGAGAGCGGACCTGTTGGCGGCTGCGTTCACATGCCAGGCCTGGTTGCCTAGCCACGTGAGTGTACCATCTATGCACCTATATTCTCTGTAGGGTGTGTGTGTGCTTGGGTGGCTGTGCATAGGTGTGTCAGTGTGTGCAGCTGTGCGATGGATGGTTATGGCTGTGTGGGCAGGCACTCTCACTGGGGCAGGGGCACTCTGCTTTGAGTCACACTGATGTTTGTCTCACCATATGTCTCCCACAGGCCGGATTGTGAGGACACGGACCACGGTGATGTGGGCCATGCCAGGGCCCGGTGCCACGGGATGTTGTGCCACAGCAGCAGCAGCAGCAGCAGCAGGCATCAGCAGCGCCAGACCGAGCTGCTGGAGAGTGTGAGTATCATTACATCATGGATGCCACATGCTGGGGGGCAAGACCACCAACCATGCTGGACACAACCAAAGGGAGGTCATAGTTCCACTATATGAAACACTAGTAAGTCCCCACACTGGAGTACAGTGTACAGTTCGGAGACCATACCTGCGTATGGACATGGACTGGGTGGAGAGGGTTCAGGAGGGCGACATGGATGGTGCATGGATTGCATCACAAGTCCTATGCAGACAGGTGGACGGAACTGAACATGTACTCCTGGAGGGGAGGAGGGTGTGGGGATATGATGGGGACATACAAGTATTTTACAGGGGGGAACAGAGTGCAGGAAAACAATATTTGTAAGCGTAAAGGATGTTCCAGGGCTAGAGGGCATGGGATGCAGTTGGAGGGGGCTCATTTAAGAGGAAACATGAGAAAGTATTGCTTCACAGAATGGGTGGTGGACAAGTGGAACACCCTGCCAGAGGATGTGGTGGGGGCTGACTTGGTTACAGGATTTATGAATGCATGGGTTAGCCATGAAGGAATTCTGGAGGTCAGGGTGAGGGGACGGACTTATAGGACAACAGAGTGAACGTACAAGGCCAAATGGCCAGACTGGGTGTCCCATGGCCTTATCTGCCGACACTGTCTATGTATCCATGTATGTAGGCATGACACAGGTGACCTGCATCACAGTGCAGCATCACGACACGCCTGTGTATGCATCACAGGTGGTCCAGGCATGCACTGGGCACATAGCTGTGTAACTGGCATCGCTGCGTTGCCACATCACTTGACAGCCAAGTTTGTACTGTGATTGGCGTGGGCGGTGTGTGTGGGTGGTGGTGCCATAGCTGGTGCCGCCTGTTTGTGATGGCCATGTGCATGTTCACTGTGGGTGGGTGCATGCCATCACAGGTGCAGGACATTGGGTATATATGGGTTGCAGGTTGGGTGGTGTTCAGGGTTGTGGTCAGTCTCAGCCATTGACTGTGTTCCCATTTTCCTAGGCCTCAGGGTGCTGAGACGCATGTCCCAAGATCTGCGGCGCCTCACCCAGGTTGGACTACAAAACCGGGAGCTCCTGCAGGCCATACAGAGCCAGGGTGAACAGCGGCGGCGGCACAGGAGGGGACGCCAGCAGGGGGAGGACCAGGAGCCAGCTGGGCCGTAGCCCACATTCCCTTCCCACTTCTCCCATCCCTTTCACCCTGCCTTCCCTCTCCAAGTTTTTATTCCCTCCCCCTTGAACACCCCTGCCTTTTACCCCCCCCCCCAACTTGTACATAGTTTCACCTGTTATTGTTTATATGTTGTTTTTAAATATACATTTCTATTTTGATACAACTGCTGTGTTGGTGTCTGCTTTGCAACTGGCTATGGGTGCTCCTTTGCAGGGTGTACATGCCATCTGGGCTGCTATGGTCCTGGGTATATATGTGTGTGTGTGTGTGTGTGTCCATGGGGAGGTATCACCAGTGTGACTCCACCTGAGAGCCCCGCCAGAACGTGCCCCTAGTAAAAAATGCTGTGCCCCAGTTGGTGCCCCATATGGTGCAGATACTATAGCAACACTCATTCCCACTTGAATCTCGCCTTCTGAAGCCACCGAGTCACTCGCTCTCATCAGTCTACACTTGGCGGCTTCTGTATCTCAAAACTAAGAAAAAATTAGCGCAGCACCCACTGGTGAAAATTTTTTTATACAAAGCACTTCTCTGTGTATTTTGGGGCATATAATTTACTGAAACGAACTCCGCTCGTCCAGGCTCTCTCTCTCTCACCCAAGTTGTTTTACATACGAAGTCCATGCCCCAGTAATTATAAAAAATAACAGAAAGGCAAGTGTGTGCCTATGAATTTTTTTTTCACACCCTCGGTGCATGATGCCCACATAAACCTCTCGAGCTTCGATCTCTAAGTTTATGGGTCATCACACACCTTGGGTGTGAAAAAAATATTCATAACACACACTTGCCTATCCATTATTCTCTATTTCACATATGGACTGATGATACAAAGTGCTCTCCTGCTCATTTTTGTAGGGAACAACTGAGAAGAGACTTGGTCTCTTGAGATATGCCAACAAGACATTTCAACATATAAAAGGTATAAACATTTTTGTTTTGGAGGTATGGTACCCAGTGGTGATATCACTTAGGGTTTAGCACTGGATATGTATGAAAATGTAAGAAGCATAACAAGATGAGAAAAGGAGTATATGATTTAGTGTACTGGTGGCATCATGAGAACATCTGTTTGGAGAAAGAACACTGCAAGCTAATTTTAATGTTTAACACTGTTTAGTTTATGTTTATAAATTTGTTTAAATAATAGCCTGTATGAGTTAGGAAAGTATTGAATCCACATGTAAATAACCTCCAGACTTATATTCAAATACAATTAGTCTTTTCTGAGAAAACATGATGTACAGTTTAGGTTGGTATAACTGTGTACCTTTACGATTTTGGGAAAATTGTGACACTAAGGAATCACATGTGAGCCTGAAAAAAGGGAATCCATTGAGACAGGTATGAAAGAGTTTACAGTGTATTATATTGTTAAACAATAAGAAGAACTTGAACTATGCAATACTTCTGTTTATGCTAAATTTTGTGAAACTTTCACAAAATAGTTGCAAAATTTCACCACCATTTAATTTACAGATTTTGCATCTAATTTCAAAATAATTCATCAAAATTCCACCAAATTTGGCATGTGTGAAGTCCAATACCAAATTTGTGTCAAGTGTCAGATTCTTAGCTTTCAAGGGGGTTGAGTTATAAGAAACATAGAAACATAGACTTTGAAGGCAGATAAGGACCGCTTGGCCCACCTAGTCTGCCATTTCCCTACCTACAGGATAGGCTGCAGATCCTAGTTAACCAACAGCCTATTTCTTCCTACCCCCCACAAGAATTGCCTTATGTCTGTCCCATGCATTCTTGAATTCTCCCACAGTTTTAGACCCCACAACCTCCTCAGGAAGGCTGTTCCATGCATCCACTACCCTCTCTGTGAAAAATACTTCCCTCACATTGCCCCTGAACCGACCCTCTATCTTTAAATTGTGTCCCCTTGTTCTTGCACATCTCTTTTTCTGAAAGATGCTACCCTCTTGGACTTTGTTGATTCCACTGAGGTACTTGAAAGTTTCTATCATGTCCCCCCCCCCACTTCTTTCCTCAAGGGTATACATATTAAGCTCCTTTAGTCTCTCCTTGTACGGCTTCTCTTGCAGTCCCTGCACCATTTTAGTTGCCCTCCTCTGGACTGCCTCTATCCTCTTTATGTCCTTGCGGAGATGGGGTCTCCAGAACTGGATGCAGTACTCCAGATAGGGTCTCACCAACTGTCTGTACAGAGGAATAACTTTCCTGTTTTCTGCTGGTGATGCCTCTCCCTATGCATCCCAGTATACCCCCAGCCCTCCCTACTGCCTTCTCACATTGCTTGCTAACCTTAAGGTCATCTGATATGATTACCCCCAGGTCCCTTTCCTTTTTTGTTGTTGTTGCTACTTCCCCCTCCATTGTGTAATCTTCCCCTGGGTTCTTGTTTCCCAGGTGCATTATTTTGCACTTCTTTGCACTGAATCCTAGCTGCCATACTTCTGACCATTCATCCAACCTTGCCAAATCTCTTCTCATCCTTTCCATGCCTCCTTGTGTATCAATCCTGTTGCAGATATTTGTGTCATCTGCAAAGAGGCATACTTTTCCTTCCAGTCCCTCTGCAATGTCACTTATAAAGACATTAAAAAAGACTGGACCCAGTACTGAACCCTGCAGTGTCCCACTAGTAACCCCTCTTTCTTCAGAGTGGACTCCATTTACAATTACCTTCTGTGTTCTGCTGTCCAGCCAATGTTTTACCCAGGCTACCACCCTGGGACCCACTCCCAGGCTGGTTAATTTGACTATTAATCTTTTGTGTGGGACTGTGTCAAATGCCTTGCTAAAGTCCAGGTAGGCAGCCAAAAATTTCCAAACATTTTACAAACTGCTGCAAGAAAGTAAACCTGGAGCTTTTAAAGCAGCAGTACTACGAAATCAGGAAGTGAACTATCAAAACTCTGTTTTTCAGCTGTAAGCATGTGGCCCAAGTTCCAGTTTCCATACCTGTAAATGTTTTTTTTCAGTCAGCTTTAGTTTTTTAGATATTTGCAATTTATTTGAATTGTTGTAGCGCTACAACAAAAATGGCGGCTGACTAATTTTCAGCTGCGCTTTTTCTACAGGTCACATCACGTCTTTTGACAACAGCAGAGGGACCCACTGCTGACCATGCCCAATGTCCCTGCAAGTCATTCACATGTACAGTTGGCAGCAGAGGGGGTTCCAGTGCAACATGCTTAGCGGCAGAAATGTAAACAAAAGCAGAGAATAACTGAGCAAATTACTCGGCGATGGTACAATGGTGGTGAGAAAGAGTACCAGGTATATAATTGCAGGGCACAGGGAATAAACCGTCAAAAAAGTGCAATTTTCTTTTTTTAGTACTGCTGCTTTAAGCCCTTGCAATTTTAAAATTATATAACATTTTATCATTTTACTTGGCAAGTTTATAGACCACAAAAAGGAGAGAGTGTTTGTGTCAGCTTTCTAATCTTTTGCTTAAATGATGGCCAGGTTAAAAGCAGCCAAAAATTACAAAATAATATGAGAACTAAAGTAAAATTTCATGAGCTGTTGTGAAAATTGTGGAAGTTTGTAGAAATGATATCCATAAACTTTTTCTCAGTCAAACACATGTCTGCCACAGAGGAGAAAGGAAAAGGCTGGGTTGGGTGGTGATAAGGTAGATTAATATGGGACTCCATTGTGAAGGTTTAGTTGCAGCTGTTGACGTGGTCAGACATTTGCCAACATTTCTGTGGTATCTCTAGAGAAATTCCCTGCTTGCCTACAGTACTGCAGCAGGGCCACCAGAGAGAGAATCTTTTTTAGAAACATCACAAAATATCTGACCGTGTCAGTTTCTGCAACTGTAGTAGAGGAGTTGGAGGAGCATTGCAGGACCATGATGTTAGTGCTGGCAAGGTGATTTTTATGTTGCTTGCATGCATGTGCAAGAAACATAGTGCCATCATCGGAGATTTCGGAGGTGTGTCACCTCCTCCTCCAATTCAGTCAGTGAGCTGGCAGGCGCGGCCTCTGTAAGCCAATGCATTTTGGAGCTGTCTATGACACGCTCCAAAATGCAATGGCATACAGTTGAAAGGGGGAGCTATGCTTCAGTGAGCAGAGATAAGAAGCGTAGCTCCCCCCCAGACCCAGGCGCACGCCAAGACGCACTCAGCTGTGTAGCCGACGGGTGCCCAATCCCCATCGGCTGAGCCGCGCCTCCCTCCCCCTCATAGGTGCCACGCTGGGAGCCCACCCCAGCATGGCAATCAGTCCATAGGCGGACGGGGTGCCCAATCCCCGTCGGCTGAACACCCCCACGTCCTTGTGCCATGCTGGGAGCCCACCCCAGCATGGCAAACGATCCTGACGTCTTTTTTAATTTTTACCCTGAAAAATGAAAGCGGTCCCGGAGCATCTCCTGACCCCCTCCACAACCTGCACCCACCCACGCGCACCCAGCTCTCCCCACGCCCCTTACCCCATACTCTACCTCTGACTCCGCGCAGCACGATGTTCGTGGACCGAACACGCCCGCGCCTTTCAACCGATCGCGAACTGAGGAAATGCGGTAAGCTATATAATGGCCTAGATAGGGGGTTTCAACTTTGTTGCATATCGAGCATTTTTGGGAATATTTGCAAATTTTCAACATGGTTTTGGGACCCCTTCTCATGTATGATGTTCATGGCGTTATTCAGGCCGGCAAGGATTTCGCCGCAGTGACCGCACAGTGACTGCAAAATCACCCTTTGGGCCTGAATACCACCATGACAGTGACATCATTCATGAGAAGGGGTCCCAAAAACCCCATGTTGAAAATTTGGTGCCAAAATTCCAAAAAATGACTGTTTTACGAGCGTGCATTGCGCAGTTCCTACGCAGGCTCGTAAGTTCTCGAAATTTCAATATTTTCACTCCAGATTTTCAACATTGCCATTTTACCACACCTTCTTATGAGCAGTACAGCTGTCATTTTTCACATTTCACCCAAAATTTGTTTCTGCCCATATGGCGAAATGTCGCAGTCGGTGTCCTGAAATCAATGTACAGGACAAATTCAAAATCACAGTGACACTGTTCATGAGCAGAGGTCTTAAAATGGCTATGTGAAATTGGTGAAATCTAAAATGACTTTTTCTGCGTATTTGTGCGGAGTTCCTCGCGAGGCTCGTGGTTCACAAATTTTCAATATTTTCACTCCAGATTTTCAACATTGCCATTTTACCACACCTCCTTATGAGCAGTACAGCTGTCATTTTTCACATCCTGCCCAAAACGTGTTTCCCCCATGAAAAGTACAATGGCGCAGTCAGTGTGCAAACTCAATGTAGGACACATTAAGAAAATCACAGTGACACTGTTCATGAGCAGAGGTCTTAAAATGGCTATGTTGAAAATTTGGTGAAAAAATTCCTAAAAAAGACTGTTTTACGAGCGTGCGTTGCGCAGTTCCTACGCACGCTCGTAAGTTCACAAATTTTCAATATTTGCACTCCAATGACTTCTAAATACCTAAACAGCACATAGAAGCAAGCAACATTCGGCATTGACAAATGCTTGTTCTATCTGCAGTGTAAGTCAAATGAGTGTAATCCATGGCCAATCACTGCAACTGCAGAGATGAGCTGACTGTTGTTATTCATACTGGCATAAAAGACATAGGGAGAACAAACTCCAGCATTAGGTCATGCAGCATAATCTTTTTTGAGATTTGCATGATCCTGGGACCTGTGTGGAATGACAGTGGAAATTATACCTGCTGACAATTGCTTATAGTCTGTTCAAAGAGGGAGGGTCTTCTTTTTCTGGCCAGTTAACAAGCATTCTGGGGCATGCAATGCCTGCACGCCCAAAATGGGCTACAACAGCAGCAGGAAGGATGGAGTGGGTCTGATCTGGATACAGACCAAAGCAACAAAAAGCAGCACACACTGTGGATAAGTTCAAGTGTGTGCAAATACTGAGCAAGTGCCAGAATGGCATGAAGCACTGGTATACTGAACTCCTGAGGATCACTGTTGTTTACATTAGTACATATGCATATTTGCACAGGCATGTGAACTTGTCTGCAGTATGTGTTGCTTTTTGCTACTTTTGACAGAATTTTTCCTGGCTAACAGTGACATCTACCTATCTGCTGGCATGGTCCTTTCTTTGAGTGTTTGTTTGTGTACTTGTCAAGAGAATGAACAGGAAAGTCAAGAGAATAGGACCAGGAACAAAGCTAGTATAAGGGATCACCATTAGCAGATGTTAGATGTATGGGTTCATCAAAGAAAGGACAGCAGAGCTGGGTAGCATAAGAACAGAAGGTCCCCACATTGGAGCAAAGAAAGCACAGAATGTCAGCAATCCTCACTTGAATGCATGAGACTCGCACCCAGCAAACTAGAGTGGCCTGAGGGCCTGAAGCACTTGGAAGGCCAGGACTTAGAGGCTCATAGAGACCTGGTGGGAGGAAGAAAATGGCTGGTACACTAAAGAGGAGAATTTCCAGTTATTCCAAAGGGATTTATCTGACAGAAAATGGAGCAGGTTGTTTTCTCTTGATAGGAGAGTGTCACTGTAAAGAAAAAGGAATATATTAAGGAGACAAACAGTTTAAATATTATAAGACCATCTGGCCAAGTTCACAGAAAAGAGCGAGGGAGGGGGGACAAAAAATAATCACCCAGGGGTGTACTACAGGACTGGAAACACCTTTGTTTTGCTCAGCTGGAGAAATTAGGAGGGCAGCCAAATTGGATAGAGTAGTGATAAGATCTTTGTAAAATTAAAATTCAACAAGTGGAATTGTGTTGGCATTACCTATTCCACCTACTGTACATGATTTTTTGAGAAACTTTTGCCGGGTAGTAATCTACAGTACTTCCACTGTAAATTTAAAATTACAGCACTAAATTTCTCCAGCTTTGATATGTGCCAGGACCCACTGAGATAGAGTATGCATGCTAATGGCAGGTCTGTCCCTGCAATAACTGTGTAGTTATAAGCATCCAAACTTTGAGAAAAGTTTCACAAACTTTCAAAAATAATTAAACTGTGAAATTAGGTTCTATGTCATAACGGCGAACACCAAACCGTGACTCACAGAACAGCGAGTGCATATCACCAAACACAATATTGGCTCACCATGCACAACAGTGAATGGCAACACAGTGAGGACACTATACAGTGCCACAGGGGGACAACATAACCTAATGTTTAATGTGGGGGCCATGCCCCCACACCCCCCTTTGTGGGGGAGCGCCCTGCAACCCCCCATATTATTAGGGCCAATTTCAGGGGTAACATCTTGGGAATGGAGAAACATGGGGGGGTAACACCTCGGGCAGGGCCACTTGTCAGGAGTAGGAGAACAGTGGGGGGGCAAACTAAGGGGGGGACAGAACCAAAAACAAATGTCACCCTGAAACAACACCCACCCCACACACTAAAAGTAGCAGTGCACCCCCATTTCTGAACTCAGGTTGCTGGCATCAGTGGTTGCAACCATAGCCACTGCACCACATGAGCAGCTCAGAACTGGCCTGCTCAGCAACACCTCATATCCCATCCATAGTCAACTTCCAACGCTATACCCTCCAGTAAGTTGCCGTCTTTTGCGACTCCCTGTACCCTCGCTTTTCCCTCACAGTTGCTCCTGTTACAGTCACTCAAACTGAGTCACTCAAAATTGAGTCATTCATTCTGAGTCACCTTTATAACGGGATATCATGAAATTATAAGCCCCTTTAACTTAGAACAGCAGTGCATTTTATGGTGAAACTTTTTGACCTATACCTTTTCATTCTATTTTAGATTACCCTTGTTCTCCTGTCTTGTAAGATGCAGTTTCACTTGTTTTGCATTTACTTCACCATTTGTTTTTGATATTTGACATTTGAGATAACTAAATGGAGTGTTCCTATTAATGTGGCTGTCTTCTGGTAGTGATAATTATTCTCAGCTATTTATTTAATGCCCATTGTTTAACATTACTTTTCTTATGACTAAGGTAATCCAGGATTCAGCAGACACTGCTCACTGACCTTAATAGGACAATGAGTGCTCATGAATAGTGCTTTGTCCCCTGTCACACCACAATAATGTCATCAATGTACTGACAATATAAATCAATTGTATCTTGACAGTACAGTACAGTAATTTCCACATGCAAAATGCCATTTTATCATCTTTCTAATTTGCTTGGTTCTCACAAAATCCCATAGACTTGCCAGCCCCAAATCTGTCAAGCTCCTTAATATAAATTTTAATTTCCTTTTTCCATTTCCAGACCCATATGCAGCCCCCTGAAGCTCTCCCCTTCTCTTTCTATTCAGATGTACCACCTTTGCTGAGGTTATACAACACTTCTACATGGGTATCCCTACCCTGGCCCTTTACCCTTCCCTAAATGTATAATACCACAGCATTCATTTTTCAAATGCATAGCTGGAGGACTTGACAAAGCCCTGGTGCTTCTACCAGAAAATGGTCTTCATCAGGGCATGGTAAACATTTACAGGGCACCTCCATATATTACCTAAAGTCTGGATACCATAAGTATCATTTGAAGACACACGTGTGCAAAGTAGTTTATGCAAAATCATTTCTAAGTAAAAATATAAAAATAGCAAATTTAGAAATATAATAATACAAAAAGGATATAGGTGATCTGTTCTGGTCTCTCCAGGTCTGCCTCCCTGCTGATCCCCCCCTGTAAATGAGCTGTGCAGCTTCTTTTTTACTGAACAAACATTCTCTAAAACCCAAATTGGTTCCACGTCAACACATCAACAACATCATTGTCAACATACTATACAGCAACGGGAACAATGCTGACCATCGGCAGTGTTCCCATCTGGAAGAAATGTTTTTTGAGGAGGGTTTTGTCCCCCGCACTCCCCCATCTCTAATTAACCAACTCCGAGTCAGAGTTGGTTCGGGGAGGGAGCAAAACACCAGGAGTCACAGTGTTGGCATACAGCGATCACCACAGTGGCCAATCTCGACCTAGCGAGATTTGTCGCTGTGGTGGTGTTCGCTGTAGAAATGTTGTTGTGGTGTGCTGCCACCCAAATCATGGTCTCTCAGTGGACAGCTACCCTGCTCCAAACTTCAGCACCAATCAGCTGTGATTCTAGCTCAGAATGTTGCAGCAGGATAAGCCATACAGGAATGATCCAGTTTGAATTTCCAACCAACTGTCCCAAACAATCTGAGCCTGCTCTGCTCTGTTCACATGGATAAATGTCTTTTCACATTCCAGGAATCACTATAAAATGTATTAAAGTTAAATATAAGCACTTTCACCCCCAGAAAGCTGACATTCTGGGCTCTGTGTAGTATTGTTTACAATAAAACTGGGTCAAGGGAACCTCAAGTCATTTTAAATTGAAGTTTCTACTGTATAAAAATTGACAGTCTGTCATCTACATTTAACCACTTTCACCAAAGAGAAAACAATGACTATTTAATTCCTTTCTCCTTAAAATACTGTAAATCACTTTTCTTTGTGTGTGGCTTAAACATTATGCATGCTAATATTGTGGTCTAAAACTCCTCCCAGGGGCTGTCACTAGGGCTCCAGTTTGATACTCCTACCCAAGAGCACACTCCCTCTTGAGGCTCCTCCTTCAACCTCCCTGCCTGCCAGCATGGCTTCTGAACTTCAGACTTTACTACATGACACACCACCTTGCAGGTCAGCATGCACCTTTCTGGAGCACTCAGACTCATGGGACTGCATTACTCTGATAGCCTACACTTCAAACTATATGTGTACCAAGTTTGGTGTACTTAGATTGGCTGAGATATGGCATTTGGTAAACAAGTTGTGCCCATTTCTGCAGTTTAAATTTTGTTCTCCCATTCCTCACAAACACTCTGTCTATATACAACTTTGTTTTTATAAGTAAATCTTTCTGGGTACAATAATCTTATTGTTCTGTTCATCAAACTGTGTATTAGCCCTCTGTGGTTTTGATTTAAGTGTTTAATTATTTATTTGCTTGTTCTCTCAAGTGTTTCCAGAGTCAGGCTGGCCCAGTGGATCAGAGGGCTGAGGAACCTTTCTTCTCACCACACTGATAACCCGTGTTCAGGAATGAGCATGGGTTGCCAGGGGTCAGCCAAGGAGAGAGAGGATTGAGTGCTCACAGGGCTGCTTTCCTTTCAAGGGGGAGGGAGAACTGCAGGGTCTGCTGAAAGACTGCCTTGAGGTGGAGGCCTGGTGGTAGTGTGGGTTGAGGAGGGCAAACATAGGGAGATGCTGCAGGACTCCACAGCATGCACGTGCCTCCACATGTGTACGTTGATGAGTGAGCCCCAGCAAGGGCACATGACAAAAATGGTGGAAAATGGTGGCAGGACAGGCATTAATAAAGTCTGCCTGCCAATCCTTTCCTGCCACATCACTGGGGACCCTGAGACTGGAAAACTGGATGGTACTTTGAGGGTGATGGCCCTCCCCTCCCCTCCTAAGCCTGCCACAGGAGAATCTGTGGGGGTACTCGGGTTCCCAGGTAAGTCCCCAGGGAGGTGAAGGATAGTGTGATTGACAGGGCAGAACTAAAGAGAGCCAGCCTGCCCTGGCCACAAGGAGGAACAACAGAATATGGGGGAAAATGGTTTGCAGAGTGGTGTGTTTTTACATTGATAGCCTGCTGCTGCTTCTAAGATGGTGCCTGTCTTCTCTGTGAGCCCACCCCCACTATGCATGGTGCTTTCTTTCATATCTCTCTGTCCCCTCCTTTTATTATTATATTTAATATAGCAGCCAGTTGCCTGCTCACTAAGTGATGCTCTTATATGAAAATTGTGGTTTTAACACTGAGAGTAACCTCACTCTCTGTGCCTGCCTGCAGGCCTCAGCCTGTGTCACAGCTGTGTTAATGGTTCATGCTAAGTTGATGCTACAACCTGGCACCTGCCCTCCTTAGCGCAGTAGCACTAGTCTCTGGAGCCAGATCGACTCTCCTTCTAACAGGTGCTAGGCACTGTGCAGCTGCCATTCTACAATTGTCACAGGATCAACTGCTCTATTAAATAAAACAAAAACTCTGGCTCACCTTTATATATTATACTGGCACAGTAGTGCCAGTATAGTTAGGGTTGAGTAAGGTAGTAGTGGTGGTTTAAGGTGTTTAATGTTAAAACCCAATTTTTGCTCCTCAATAACTTTTGGCGGCATTTCATTAAATAGCCCAAAAATTGTGCAGAATATGGAATGCCGATTTTTAATGACATGCCATTTTTTCCTATATGTAAAATAGTTTTTTTTTGCTCTGACATACAGCCTAGATGATATGGAATTTGTTCACAAAATGGTCATGGTAGAAGCAGCCTGTGCTGAGGTAGTGCTTTCCGAAGGTTTCATGAAAACATATCAAACAGCTCCAGAGTTCTAAGGAGTTTAAGTTTTTCAGAGCATGCTCAGCAGGGTTTTTTTGATAACCCTCTGATACAAATGATAAAAAAAAAAAACATTGATCATGAAGGTTTGTTTTTCATGATTTATCATCATGAGAGAAAATACCAATTGTGACAGCTATCATCTTGTTTTTTTTTAAAACTAAAAAATTTTGAAAATACATAAAAATATGTATATTAAAAAAGACCCAATCTTAGATGAATGAGACCCATTTAAATAGATTTTGGTGTTTGCTTAAAAGGAACATACCAGGAATTCCTTTTCTGTGCACCCCAAAAACCAGGGTGCCCAGCTTAGCAAGATTAGCCATTCACCTGCATTCTCAGTATGAGAATGGCAGGATTTTCTTGACATCTGCAACCGCTCTTACTATCTGTCTGTCTGTCTATCTATCTATCTATCTATCTATCTATCTATCTATCTATTTTATTATTTTTATTCCCTCCCAGTTCAGCCAGCCCTCCCTCATTGTTCCCCATTATATGTGTATTCTGAAGCAGACCAGGGTGCCCACCCCATTACCACTTGCCAACCCCAAGCCCCTCCAGGTCACCAGCTGCCATGTATAGGTGTCGACACTGGGGTGCCACCCCCAGTGCTGCTGAACAGTACAAGCTGGCACTGGGATACCCAGTCCCCAGTGCAGGATCCATTTAGGTTGTTAAGGTTCCTGAAAAAGAAAACAGTCCCTCGTTGTCATTATTTTTTTGTTTGTTTTAACCTGAAAATAAGAAAATCGTCCAGTGCTGATCTGATCCTTATATTAAACCCCTAACTTTGCACCTTATTAGCTTCACTAACGTTCAACACAATTGCATGAAATTTTGTATGCATGGTGTGGGGGGGGCAAGGTCTTTTGGTTTTGCAAGTTTTGTGACAGTTGAATGTCTGGATTCTGAGATTCAGATAGTGAAAAAAGTGGACAAATCAGGGTGTGGGACTTTTATTTTACTCACCTACAGCCCAGACAGTTTGGAATTTTGGTCTGAAATTTTAGGGTAGAAGGGTGTGCCCTAGGAAGGTGCCTTCCTTTGATTTGATGAAAAAATAGTAATCCATTCCTAAGTTATAAGAATTTGAAATTTTGGTTCTGAGCATGCTCAGTAGGGTTTTTCATTTATATGTCTGATATGAAAGAAGAATTCAGATTTAAAAAAATATTCCTCTGTTGTGAACCGAAATTCTTCTTTTGTGAGAAAAAAAAATTCTTTTGTATAGCAACCATCTTGTTTTTCATTTTTCCAAAAAAAAAATTAAAACCTATACAAAGTATGCCCTGGAGAAAAACACATGAATTTAGCTAAACAAGACCCATTTAGTAAGATTCTGGAGTTTGTTTTTGGAAAAAAGATCCTGAAATATGGTTTTAGGACATCCCTATACTACTAGCTGGAAGGCTTAGCAAGGGGTTCCAATCCTTCTTTTGTGAGTCTCGTGAAAGAAGAATCTCAGCTCAGGAAAGAAGGGTGTGGGACTTACTTTTTTTCACAGTTCCTTTGTGAGCAAAACTTCTTATTTCATGAGTCATGAAAGAAGAATCCTTGTTTGCAAAAGAAGACAGTGGGATTTAGTTTTTTTTTCACAGTTTTTTCATGAGGTCATATGAAAGAACCAGTATTCTTTTGTGAGATCTCACAAAAGAATTGTCCATGAGCAGCACTTTCTTGAATTATAAAGCTGCAGCTGGAGTCGGGCTACCAGCTTCAGTTGGAGCAGTGAGCCACTGATCTCCTGATCTCTCTCTCTCTCTTTCTCTCTTTTTTTCTCACTCTATCTATCTATAATCAAAAGGTTGTTTCACGTTACTTACTATTGCTCACACACAGAAGCAGTCTGTTTCATATACGCAGCATCAATGTACAACTTGAGGTGTTTAACTAGACTGAAATAAGTCAGAATATTGATTTAAAAGTCTGTTATGTGTACAACTTTTAATGTAGTCTCCAATACAATTTGGGATAGATTTCAAGGATCAGGGGCACAATATTCAGAAAAGCACAAAGTGGAGTGCAAAGGTTTGCACTGCACTTTGCAACTGCCCAGGGGTCCGAGGATGCTATGTTTAGTCAAATAGTGCACCAGCACTATCTGACTGAACATAGGGCCATGTAAGCACAGTGCTAAGTCAAGCAGCACTGACCAGACATGGATCCCGAAGTGCAACTCAAGAGTGGATCGTTCCAGAGCACTATTTGCAGTTTTCAAAGGAACCTATGCAAATGAGCCAATTGGTCATGCAAGGTGCTAACAGGCCATTTGCATGCCCATTATGGGCCCATTTGCATGGGTAGTGGAGGCAAGTTAGCACATCACCACACCTCATTCCCCAGTCCCAGACATGTGTGGAAGTTTCTGGCACCTAGTGTTCCCCCCACTCTCCAATGCACAGCCAGACATGGTTCACCAGTTGCCACACTTGGGAGCCTTCACACAGCCAGACAGGGTTCACCAGTAACCACACTTGGGAGACTTCAGTACCCAGCTATGTACTGTTCAGAAGAGACGGAGGTGCAAAAATGGTGGGGGGGGGAGTACCCTTTATGTCAATGAAAATATCAAAGCTATAGAAATTCAGAATACACATAAGGTGCCAGAAGAACTGTGAGTCACCCTGGAAACAGGAAATGGGACAGCCATATGAACTTGGGTTGTCTACAGGTCCCCAGACCAGGGGGAGGACATAGACACATTATTGTTAGAAGATATACAAAACATGACAGCTAAAGGGGACGGTCTGATAATGGGAGACTTCAACATGCCAGATACAGATTGGTCAATGCCAGCAGGAACATCCACCAGAACTAGACACATAGTGGATTCCCTGCGGGGGGGGGGGCTTCAAACAACTGGTGCAACAACCCACAAGAGACAGGGCTATCCTAGATTTAGTACAGACTAACGGGGAAAGGATCACAGATCTCCAGGTAGAAGGTCACCTGGGGACCAGTGACCATCACATGGTATGGTTCAATTTGGCCACTAGAACTAAATCATCCCATTCCAAGGCAAAAATATGGGACTTCAGAGGAGCTGACTTTGATAAGATGGACAACAGAGTTAAGCTAGCCCTGACAAGAAGAAATACAGGTGAGGGGGTACAGGCAAAGTAGGCTAGCACTAAGGATGCAATACTTGAAGCAACATCCAATTGTGTTAGGGAGAAAAGCAAGAGCAAACAAAGGAGGACACTATTTTGGTTCTCAGAAACAGTAGCAGAAAACATCAGAGCCAAAAGGTTGGCCTTCAGGAAATATAAGGGAATGCAGCGGGATGAAGATAGAGAGGCATACCAAACTTCCTTAAGGGAAGCAGGGAAGGCAGTAAGGCAGGCAAAGGCCCAAACCAAGGAAACACTAGCATGAACAGTAAAAGAAGGTGACAAAACATTCTATAGATACATTAGTGAAAGTAGAAAGTCCAGAGGGGGTATTGCTAAGATCAAAGGGAATAAGGGGGAGTATATGGAGGAGGACCAAGGAAAAGCATCTATCCTAAATAGATACTTCTGCTCAGTATTTACTGAGGAGAAGGTAGTGCACGGCCCATAGCTCAGCAGCATGGACACAGGGGGGAGGGAGGTGTGCACAAGTGAAACAACAATTTCATAACATAGGATAAACTCCACTCATACAAAGTATTCTTGTTTAGCTTAAAAGCAGCTCTTCTTTAATTTTCAAAATTCACACCAAAAATTCTGGGTAACAGTTTCATAGCCAAAACGCCACTTCTTCAGGCCCTCATATACAGTGTTGTTTTTCTGATTCTCCTGTTAATTTACTTGATGTTTCAATACAGTACTCCATATGAATCCATTTAAATGCAAATCTTCATATAATATACATTAGTTTCACCAGATGAAGATCTTTATGTCTCCACTAGCACTTTGTGCTTCACATTTCATATGTTCTTCTACTTGCTACTCCTTGATCCTTGACCAAGTGCCATTTCTATTGTCTTTCTCCAAAGCCAAAGAGTAGCAAGAAGAACACGATGAAATGTGAAGCACGTATGCTAGTGGAGACATAAAGATCTTCATCTGGTGAAACTAATGTATATTATATGAAGATTTGCATTTAAATGGATTCATATGGAGTACTGTATTGAAACATCAAGTAAATTAACAGGAGAATCAGAAAAACAACACTGTATATGAGGGCCTGAAGAAGTGGCGTTTTGGCTATGAAACTGTTACCCAGAATTTTTTGGTGTGAATTTTGAAAAATAAAGAGCTGCTTTTAAGCTAAACAAGAATACTTTGTATGAGTGGAGTTTATCCTATGTTATGAAACTGTTGTTTCACTGAATGTTGCTATATAGGATGACCCAATTATGTAAGTTTTAAGATATAAGAAGGGCAATCTAAACCAATATTCAGTGGAGAAGGTGTGCACAAGTCCCTTCACAAAGGAAAGGGTCCTACAAGAGCTCGGTAAGCTCAGGGTGGACAAGACAATAGGACCAGATGGCATACATCTCAGGGTACTAAAGAAGCTAAGGGTGGAACTAGCTGAGCCATTATCAGAACTGTTTAGTGAGTCTCTGAGCACAGGAGAGGTCCCAGAAGACTGGAGAGGGGCTCATGTGATCCCACTTCACAACGGTGGTAGCAGGGAGGAGGCAGGGAACTACAGACCAGTCAGTCTTACCTCAGTAGTGGGCAAGATTATGGAGGCACTCCTTAAGGAAAGGATAGTGCAACATCTGGAATCCATAGGAGCACAGGATCCAAGACAGCATGGGTTTACAACAGGAAGGTCCTGTCAAACTAATCGCATAGATTTCTTTGACTGGGTAACCAGACTGGTGGACCAAGGGGGTGCAGTTGATGTCTCCTACCTTGTCTTCAGCAAAGCTTTCGACACTGTTCCACATAGAAGATTGATTAATAATCTGGGTAGGCTCGGGCTGGGTCAGAAGTTGGTCAATTGGGTGGCAAATGGGTTGGCGGGCAGAACACAGAGAGTGGTGGTAAACGGTATACAGTCAGAACATATGCAAGTCCCAAGTGGGGTACCTCAGGGATCAGTCCTAGGGTCAGTCCTCTTCAATGTCTTCATCAGTGACACTGCAGATGGACTGGAAGGTAAGGTTTGTGTGTTTACAGATGACACCAAGATCTGCAACAGAGTAGATGATTCAGATGGGGTGGGCAGAATGAGAAGAAATCTGGATAAACTGGCAAAATGGTCAGAAGAGTGGCAACTGGGGTTTAACACAAAGAAGTGCAAGATCATGCACATAAGGAAGAGAAACCCTGAAGCCACCTATAGGTTGGGAGGGGAGTTTCTGGCAATCACAAGGGAAGAAAGAGATTGGGCATCGTCATCACAGATGACCTGAAACCATCCAAGCAGACCACTAAAGCAGTAGGTAAGGCTAGGGAAATGTTGGGGTGTATTAGCACGGGTATCACAAGCCATAAGAGAGAGGTAATAATCCCTCTTTACAAAACACTGGTTAGGCCCCATCTGGAGCACTGCTTGCAGTATGGGTGGCCACACCTGCACAAGGATATTAACAAAATGGAGGCAGTCCAGAGAAGGGCAACCAAAGTGGTGCAGGGACTGCATCAGAAAACATATGAGGACAGATTAACAAAGCTCAATATGTATACCCTAGAACAAAGGAGGGAAAGAGGTGATATGATCAAACCATTCAAATATCTTAAGGGCAATAACAAGGTGAAAGAGTCTAACATGTTTCAATATAAGGAAAATAGCAGGACAAGAGGACACAGCATTAGATTAGAGGGAGGCTGATTAAGGGGTAATGTGAGGAAGTTCTTTTTCACAGAAAGGATGGTGGATGCATGGAACGGCCTAACTCAGGAAGTTGTGGATATGAATACAGTACAGGGTTTCAAACAGGCATGGGATAGGCGTAAGGGAGCAATACAGATGAGTTTGAATAGATAGGCCATTGACAGAGTAAAGGCCTATGGCACATTCATAAGGTAGAAAAAATGGGCAGACTGGATGGGCCTTGCGGTCCTTATCTGCCATCAACTTCTATGTTTCTATGCTTCTATAGATCAATATATCCCTGATCTCTGATGGCTAGTGGTCTCCCCACCTTTCCATGTATGGACCGACCAGTATATCCCTGACCACCTGTGCCTAGTGGTCCCCCCATCATTCCACGCATGGCCCGACCAGTATATTCCCCAATACCTGGTGCCTGGTGCCCCTCCACCTACCAGGCAACTACACAAAGATAGCCCCCCAAGTGTCCAGTGTCTCAAACCCCCAGTACATCCTGCTATAGGTATTAGATACCCCATCACCGATCCCTGTGCTGCTGCTTTTCTCAGTTGTGTGAACTCTGCTGCTGCCTTGTTTTAACTGTTCGTACTTTGTTGCTGCCTTACTGAAGTAGCATAAAAACTGCTCCTGCTCTAATTGTACCTGTGAAGCTCCTTTTTCAGCCCTAAGAACTCTGTAGCCCACATCCTTGTGCCGTGACTCTCCTTAACTGAGATAGCAGCTTGACAGTGGGTGGAGTCTAGTTCAGCTTAAAATGCAGCAGGTCCTGAACCAGCAGCAGCTAACAGGAGGAAGGGGGGCAAAGTGGGGAGTCTGTTGGAGTGAGGTAGTGACAGGGGAGCAAAGTCCAGGAATTATACCCTTTTTATTTTAGTATTAACAGTGTTATTTTAAAATGTTGAGTTTTATTCTTTTCTTAGTGATAGTCTGTTTGAATTCAGTGGTTATTAATTCAAATGTTACTGTTTATATGACAAATGATTTTCATTTTGACCACCTGTTCCTGCTTATCCCTTCCCTAACCCAATATCCTCTCCCTTGACCCTTACCTGCTCTGTTCCCTGGTTGCTGCCCTTCTTCTTATTACCCCTACCCCAACACACACTGGGCACTTCGCCTCCCACTTGATTGTTTACTGCTTAATGCTTTATACAATTGCTGTATTATGTTATGCCATTTTATGATACCACTGAAACATAGAAACATAGAAGTTGTTGACAGATAAGAACCTCTTGGCCTACCTTCTCTGCCCTATGTTCCCTTCCTACAGTGCCACCGCAGACCCTACACCGACTCCAGTCTGTACCCCCCTTGCCTTACTTTTAAGATCCCCTTGTGTCTATCCCATGCTTTCTTGAATCCTGTAATCATTTTAGCCATGACCACATCCACTGGGAGGCTGTTCCAAGCATCCACCACCCTTTCTGTGAAGAAGTACGTCCTTACATTTCCTCTCAGCCCCCCACCACCAGCTTCATCGTGTCACCCCTTGTCCTCAAGCATCTCTCTCTCTCTCTCTCTCTGGAAAAAGCTCCCTTCCTGCACCTTGTTTATATTTGTGAGGTATTTGAATGTTTCTATTATATCCCCCCTTTCCCTTCTTTCTTCTATGGAGTACATATTTAATTCCTTAAGCCTTTCTTCCTAGGGCTTCTGATGCAGGCCCTGCACTATTTTGGTTACCTTCCTTTGTACCACCTCTACCCTGCCTATGTCCTTTAGGAGATGGGGACTCCAGAATTGGACACAGTACTAGAGGTGGGGGTCTCACTAGTGATCTATACTTGGGTATAATTACCTTCTCCTTTCTGCTGGTGATACCCCTGCCTATGCATCTGAGCATCCCACTAGCCTTTCCCACTGCCTTGTCACACTGTTTAGCTACCATCAGGCCCTAGGTCAATTTCATGTTTTGTGACTGCTAGCACTTCTTCCAGTTGATACTTTTCCCCAGGGTTTCTGTGCCCCAAGTGCATGATTTTACACTTTTTTGCATTGAAGCCCAGCTGCCAAACCTGTGACCATTCTTCCAGCTTTTGTAGAGCTTATCTCATTCTTTCCACACACACACACACACACACACACACACACACTGGATGTGTCTACTTTGTTGCAGATTTCAGGCATACTTCCCTTCCAGTCCTTCTGCAATGTCACTTATAAAGACATTGGAGAGGACTGGGCCTAATACTGACTCTTATGGCACCCCATTGATCACTTTGCCCTCTCCAGAGTGGACGCCATTTACCACCACCCTCTGACTCCTGTTGTCCAGCCAGCTCTGTACCTATCTTACTATTTTAGGACCCACTTCCAGGCTTCTCAGTTTGATCACTAGTCTTCTGTGTGGAACAGTGTCAAAGGCCTTACTGAAGTCCAGGTAGTCTATGTCGACTGCTCCTTTCTGATCCACTTCCCTGATTACCCAGTCAAAGAACTCGATTAGGTTTGTCTGGCAAGACCTCCCCCCTGTGAACCAATTTTGCCTCGGATCCTGAAGACCATTGGAAACAAGGTATTTGCAAATCCTTTTCTTCAGTAGTGATTCCATTACTTTGCCCCCTACTGAAGTCAGACAGACAGGCCTGTAATTTCCAGCCTCCTCTCTGTTTCCATTTTTGTGGAGTGGAACTACATCAGCCTTCTTCCAGTCTCCCGGGACCTCTCCTGTTTCTAGTGACAGGTTGAACAGGGCTGTCAGAGGTGCAGCCAACTCCTCATTGAGCTCCCTCAGAAAACTGGGGTGTACCCCATCCGGTCCCACTGCCTTTTTTACTTTTAATGATGACAATTCCCTTAGGACCCTTTCCACTTTAAAAGGGCTAGTGTCTACCTCCTGTTCCTTATTGCCCTTGTCTTTTATCATAGCCTCTGTATACACCTTTTATTCCTGAATTTATTCCTGAATTTGCTATACTAACTCAGAACTGTATTTGTAACTGATCTCCCTAGAACCCCTTCACCGGATCGCACCTAGAAATGCACCTCGGTTTAGTATGCCTTCCCTGGTTATCAACTTTAAATAAATAAATAAATAATTTTATTCAACCATGTTCTGTTTCTTGGGATGTGTTATTGTTAGCTGCTATAAGTGATTGGAAAACTGACTTAATTCAGGAGGGCCAATTTAGATTGACCATATATGCAAACAAGTTTCTTTTATTTGCACTGTTTATTCAAGAAAGGATTGTTTTAGGTTACATTCTGCCACAAGGAAAAGAATGTGAATTCTCTTATTATTATGACTTGCTGGCAATTTTCTAGAAAATTCAGGTCCATCTATAGCAAGTCCTATGAATAAATCTCAGAATTCAAAACCAGAAGGTTCCCTCTCAATTGAGAATTTAAACATTCAGATTTTGGTGCCCAAAATTGATGAATATCATGTTTGTGTTCGAGTGCATGATTCTGATCTAATTACATTGTCAGAGACATGACTCGGTTGTAAAATCACAGATGAAGAACTTTTATTATTAGAACATTAAACAAGCATTTGTCAATGCCAAGTGTTACTTTCTGTCATTAGCAGTGGAAGTGCAGGAGTTAGATAGATGCAGTATAGGAATGGCAGTGAAGTATTGAACTGACGCCAACTCAACCCCCACCCTGCAGGGATGGACAGGCATTGGGGTGTGCCTTTGGGTAGTTGCCCATAACGGTCACGACATTTCACCTCACCCTACCCTGTAGACACAAGTGTCGAGGTGTGCTTTGAAGTGTTCAGGTTTTACACTCACCTCATTCTATAAGGAAATTCACTGAAATGGGTGCAGTATAGGAGAATGGGGTGAACTCTGGGGCCAAAGGGGCCAAGGAGCACCTTGATGCCTGCCACTGGCTGCAGGGTGGGGGTGGAATGGCTTGAGCATTACTGTCGACAACCCCAAGTCACACCCCTGACGCCTGTCAGTCCCTACAGGGTAGGGCATTATGGTTGAAAACCCTAACACCCTGGGTGTTTCTTGGTATTTTTACTCCAAGTTTTCAACATGGGCTTTTTGTGATCCCACCACATGAACAGTGACACTGTCAGTTCGTTAGCGGAAAGGTGATTCTGCACAGCAACTGTGCCATTTGGCGCCGCAGATGCGAAAACACATTTCGAACAGGATGTGAAAAATGACAGCTGTACTGTTCATGAGGAGGTGTAAAAAATGGCAATGTTGAAAATCTGGGTGAAAATATAAAAAAACTGGTGAAGTCCGCGAGTGTGCGTAAAAAAACTATGCGCAACGCACACCCGTAATGTAATTAGTTTCGGGATTTTTTTTATAGAAGATTTTCAACATAGGTATTTTGGGACATCTGCTCATGAACAGTGTCACTGTGATTTTCTTAATCTATCTCGAACACTGATTTCCCACATAGACCATGCTATTCTGCGCCAGAAGTGTGAAAACACATTTTTGCCAGGGTGTGAAAAATTACAGCTGTACTGTTCATAAGGAGGTGTGGAAAAATGCCAATGTTGAAAATCTGGACTGAAAAGAGTACGAATTCATGAACTTACGAGGGTGCATGGAAATTGCATAATGCACGCTTGTAACAAAGTCATTTTATAGACTTTTGTCACCAAATTTTCAACATAGCCAGTTAAAGACATCTGCTCTTGAACAGTGTCACTGTGATTTTCTTAATTTGTCCCGAACATTGATTTTGTGCACCAACCACGCCACTGTGCACTACTTGTGAGAAAACACATTTCAGGTAAGATGTGAAAAATGACAGTTGAACTGTTCATAAGGAGGTGTTGTAAAATGGCAATGCTGAAAATCTGGAGTGAAAATATTAAAAATGCTCGAAGTTACAAGTGTGCGTAGGAACTGCTCAATGCACGCTCATAAAACAGTCATTTGGGGGAATTGTTTCACCAAATTTTCAAAATAGGGTTTTTGGGGGCCTACCTCATGAACAGTGTCACTGTGATATTCTTAATCTGTCCTGAACATTGATTTTGCACATCGACCACGCCATTGTACGTTACATATGCAAAATCTCATTTCAGGCCAGATGTGAAAAATGACAGCTGTACTGTTCATAAGAAGATGTGGTAAAATGGCAATGTTGAAAATCTGGAGTGAAAATATTAAAAATGCTTGAAGTTATGCGCATGCGTAGGAACTGAGCAACGTACTCTCATAAAACAGTCATTTTGGGGAATTTTTTCATCAGATTTTCAACATAGGGTTTTTTGGGGCCTACCTCATGAACTGTGACACTGTCATTTCATTAATCAGTCCCAAAAGGTGGTTCCACGCAGTGACCGCAAAATCAATCAATCAAACATTTTATTTGTTCGGCATAAAGCCATTACAAGAGAGTATTACAATAAATAAATCAGTAGCAAAAGTACATACTATAAAATAAACAGATTTACATATCAGTAGATAAATAAATAAATAGAAAATCTATGTGCAGAACTTCAATTTAGCACCATCCTACAACTTTATAGATTTAAAAAAACGTGCAAGTTTTGTCAACACCTGTATATCGTTGGATGTATACAATTTCATAAGTATTTGGTCGGTGGGGAGTCCAAGGTCCCTTAAAATGGGCCCTAACCAAAAGGATCTATGTTTCTGGTATAATGGGCATATCAAAGCGACATGTTTTAAATCATCTGCCATATTTAAATTACACAAACATTTGTCATTTTCCACTCCCTTACTTTTCTGAGCAAAATATACATGACGTGAATAATAAAGCTCCATTCTAAATCTGGTTATAGTTCTTCTTAGATCAGGACAAGGCAGTATTAGGAGAATCAAATAACTTCAAAGGATCAGTTGGTCAACGAAATGCAGGGAACAGCATCTTTGATCTGTTTGGGGAAAATAATTTAAATTTAAATGGTAATAAAAAAGAAAGAAAGTCAAATCAAATGAAAATAACTGATCTTCTGAAGCAACCTCTATTTACGCCAACTCCCCTTTATTCTCTTTCCCTAGAAACCCAAGTAAAGGTTACTAGGGAAGATCTGTCTCAATCCAGGCTTTCAGTGTCTCCTAATTTAATATTTCAAACAGCGAAATCAATCTCCCCTGAACCTGGGGATGTGGAAGCGATGGAAGGAAATAGTGTTTTGTTAACACCAGAAGCATCTGTGGAGTCCCTGGATTATAGAAAATACTCTGATACAGCTACTATTTCAATTTTATCATCAGTAGAAACAGAGGATGATTTTTTAAACAACGAGATTCAGTTTCAGTCGACGCCTAGTAGGGATAATTTAAGTTTGGTTATTAAAGACCTAAACCAAACAATAAAGGCCTCAAGGATTTAGTGTCTAAGCAAAACACTAATAATGACACCTTTTTTAGAAGACCATCTATCCCAGCTTACATCTATTTCTGGTTCAAAATCCCTGTTTTTTTCTCCAGAGATTTTGAGTACTACTATTTCCCCAAAAAATGTGCAACATGATTTATGGGAGATAGAAACAATCCAGAATTTAGAGGCACCAGAGAAAGTAGGAGATTTTGCTTCTTCTTCTTCACTTTCCATGCAAGTTCTAAAGACTATTAAAAACCCATATCATGCCAATATCATACTTTTGGAGAAACTATGGGTTATCAAAAAAGAAATAGCAAATCTCAGAACTGAAGTCTTTTATAACAAAACAGTGTTGGGACACATACAAAATGAATTCCATAAGAGCAAATCTGAAATGAGTCACATTCTAAATACTACTCCGAAAGGAGATGTATCTAAAGAAAATAAGGCCCTTCAGGTAAATCTTCCTCCTCCTTTCATAAGTGATGCAGGCCCTTTGTGCCAGCAGGGAGAAATAGGTAAACAGGTTTTGAATAAACTGGAAATTAGGCAGCTTCCCAAACAGAAACAAAAAAGAAAGAAGAAATCTCCCGAAAAGGATTGTCCTGTAAGGAATCAAGGAAAATCGGAGGAAAATCTACAGAATAGGAGTAATACTAGTGGCTCTGTTAAAAGTAAAATTGTTGAGGAGGACAAGGAAGTCAAATTAAGCAGCAAACAATTTGTACAGGAAGATGACAGTGTGATGTTAGGTAGGGAAGAACTGATAGGGACTGATATGATGTATAGCTACATTGATAATTTCCCAATACTTCACCACAATATGGTTAATGTTTGGGAGCCCAGGGTCCCGGTGGACCCAAAGGAATCTGGCCTTAAGAGCCAAGTGGGAGTTCATTCCAACACTATTGAATATTTAATCAAGGCATATGGTATCAGGAAAATACCTCGGGAAACACCAGATAAGTTACTAGAATGGATAGACTGTTCCATCTGTCCTACTCAGTGGAAGGACTTACAGTTCTTAGAGCCCCAAGCTTAGACTATCAACATTGTGTTTTGATTTACTGTGATAGTTTAAAACTCACTGAAACAGTTTGGCAAAAGGAGAAGGACCTGAGAATGAAAGGAATACATATCCTTCCTCCTTATGAGGTCCCATTGTTAGTTAAGAAACCATTCCATGTTTCTCCTGTAACTGACTCCCCTTTATTAAATACTAAACATGTATTAGAGGTAATATCATACTATGAAAGCTCAAGGCAACAAATTTGGGAAACACGAACATTAACTTTATTTGGTTGGAAGTTGCCAGCCAAGGGTTTGGTAGGTAAAGCCAAGTACGAGCTGGCTGCTTTCTTCAGCCAAATATTGGATTTTCCAATGTATAGGAGCAAAATACAATGGCTCAAAATACATAATTCTGATCTTACCACCTCACAAATGGATATTACCTTTGCTAATCTTAAATTTGTTAAAGCAATCCAAGAGAAAACATCTATTCTTGATATGTTGGGCCTTTATGTGGTTCATCCTAGAGTTTTAAATGAGATCTATGTGGAGAAAAGTTAACAATCTGTGATTGAGACTAGGAACAGTTTTGAACAGTTGCAGGACCTCTCGCAAAACTGACAATCAATGTCCCAGATGTGGTTAGAAAATCCAGGAGAGACTTCCCCCTTTCGGGTTCTTTCCTGGAATATTGAATGATTGACACTTAAGCTAGCTGATCCAGCATGTAGGATGTTCCTGAAGCCCCTTGATTTATTATGTCTGCAGGAGACATTGTGTGGGCAGCAAATAACCCCACTTATCCCAGGGTTTGCAGGTTACCTAATCCAGCTACCCACTCAGCTAATTATGGACGATATAAAGCAGGCCTAGCAGTATATGTTAAAACAGCTCTCAATATTAAAATTATACAGATACCCTGTAAACTAAAAACTGTACTTCCTATTTTGATTGAGGGAAAGGATTATAAAATTATTTTATTTAATATCTATAGTCCACTGTACTCTAAAAAGGACCCTAACCCCCATGATTGGGGAGGTTTTGTGGACCTCTTGGATGAACTTACCAACAGGTATATAATGTATCCATCTGTGGCTGTTGGTGACTTTAATGCAAGAATGGCCCTCAAGATTACAGACGTACATGAGCGTCCAATATTGCCTCTGGTCCAAGCTACCTCAAATAGTAATTTGAGATTGGAAAGACACTCAATGGATAAGAAAGCAAACAAACAGGGAAGAGAACTAATTCAGGTTATGTCTGACATGAATTATTGCCTTATGAGTGGGAGAGTTGTGGGTGATCAAGAAGCCTATACATATACTGGTCCTTTAGGATCATCTACTATAGATCTCCTCTGGGTAAATTTAATAGCAATAGAGAAAGTAAAATCACTTAAAATACCTGGATGCCCTGAGTCTGCTCATTTTCCGCTATCTTTAGAATATGACATGGTGGCATGGCCCAATAATTCTAGAATAGATGTTGCCCTTGTAGCAGGATGTGAAATCAGGAATACCTGTAGGATTAAATGGTCACCCAGACTAAGTAGCACACTGGCAGAAATGCTGGAATCTGATAGACTTAAAGATTTGAGACTCAGTATTATGGTTTCAGATAGCCACTTTGACCAAAACACTCTATTAACTATTATATTTAATTAAATAAAGCCTCTAGTATATCAAGTAAGAAGACCCACTAGACAAAGATCTTGGTTTAATGAAATCTGTAAAAATGCAAAAAAAACAATTAAATAAATTGGTTTGTCAAACTAAACAAAGTCCAAATAAGAGCAATGCCAAGCAACTAAATTATGCTAAGAAAAAATACAAAGAGGTATTACAAAAGGAAAAAAGCAAATTCCAGGCTAATAATTGGGGAAAATTAAGACAATCAGTCCATGAAAAGGATAGTAAAAAATTCTGGTTCCTTGTGAGCCAAGGGTATCAGCAATCGACCTTTGGCATAGAGGCCTACGTGACATCTGATTCATTGACAGTCTATTTTGAATCCCTATTCTATTCACCCAGTTTAATACTGGATGCGAGGAATGAGTTGGCCCAGTACTACCCAAGGCCAATCTATGTATCTAAGGAAGAAATATATAATGCCTTATAAATATATAATGCCTTGTTACACTTAAAGGATATCAAGGCTCCTGGACCTGACCATATAGTGGCAGAGTTATATAAATATAATATTTAATGGTGGATTCCACTGCTACATGTCTTTTTCAATAAAATCCTACAGGGTTCTAATATTCCACTCAGTTGGAAGGGTAGCATTATATGCCCAATATACAAAAAAGAAGGAAAATCCAGCTGATCCCTCAATGTATAGACCTATAAGCTTGATTGATACCTTGCAAAAAATTTTTTTGTTGTATCTTATTAGACAGACTTCAGATTTGGGCTGAGGAAGCAGGTTTTATGAGCGAATATCAAAATGACTTTAGAGCTTACAGACCCAATGTTCAACATTGTTATGTTCTGTCACATATTATTTGGAAATATGTAAAAAGTTAAGAGATCACATTTATTTTGTTGTTTCGTGGATCTGAAATCTGCTTTTGATTTAGTTAGCCATACACTGTTATGGGAGAAGTTACAACTATGTAATATAGTCCCCATTCTTCTGGATATGTTGATTAGGTTGCATAAAGATACCTGGCAAAGGGTTAAAATTAATCAAAGTGGTGATTTTACTCCAGATATTAAAACCAATCTTGGAGTCAGACAGGGTTGCCTCTTGGCCCTCATATTATTCAACTTATATATTAATACTATAATAGTACAGATGGAGCACTCTGACTTTCATTCTCCAGCTATTAGGAACCAAAACGTTTCATTAATAGCTTTTGCTGATGATCTGGTACTTCTATCAACATCATTTTTGGGCTTACAGCGGAAGGTGACTTTATTTTGTGCACTGTGTAATGAAAATAGATTAGTTATCAATACAAGTAAAACTCAGATGTTTTTCAGAAACAAAGGAGAACACCTACACTTTTCATTAATAAAACAAAAATTGAAACAGTTAAAACCTACCCATACTTAGGTGTGAATTTTTCTCAATCTACTCAATGGAATATTCATCAAGATTACGTAAAGCATAAGGCAATTACAGATTTTAATGCCTTTAAAAGATTCTCAGCTAAGATGGGTAATGGATCTGTGAGGGGAATTTTGAGGGTCGTGGAGGTTAAAGTGTATTCAGGCCTACTCTATGCTTCAGAAGTGTGGACCCCGGTAGTCCTGAAACAGTTAGAAATTCAATTAAACAAATTATTAAGGTATATCCTCAAAATACCAGAATCGGTGCCTGCACCAATAGTAAGAGCCGAATTAGGACAGCCCCCAATTGAAGCATATATTGTGGAAAGGAAGATTATATTTTTACTTAAACTATTTTTGTATCCAGAGTATAAGCTACCAAGGATATGTCTAGAGGAGGAGATTGATTACACATCTATCGGGTATAGATCTCAAAACATAGATTGTATAGCAGCCTAGTTATATCCATTAGGGTTGGGTCATTTATTGTATCAAATCCACTCCCTTCCTTTCAGAGATATAAAATTTCAGGTGAAGGAAAGAGTCAGGAATATTTTTAATAGCAAGGATCTGGAGCAGATTCAGTCCTATAAGAATTTTATGTGGTATAAAAAACTGAAATTATGCCATATTACTGAACCATATTTACTAAGACAGCGAAATCACCTTTCAGGACTGAATAACAAAATGACAGTGACTGAGTTCATGAGGTGGGGTCCCAAGAACCCCATGTTGAAAATTTGGTGAAAAAAGTCTGCAATATGGCTGAGATATGCACCAAAGTTGAAAAAAAAAACATGTATGCCATTATACAGCTTACCAGCATTTCTTCAGTTCGTGATCAGCTTTGAAGAGTGCAGACGTGTTCCCAGTCCACCGGTCATCGTGCTGGGCTCTGGAGGTAAGTATGGGGTGAGGTGGGGGTGTGGGGTACACAGAGGTTGGGCATGAGTTGGGAGGGGGTCAAGAGAATCAATGAGGGACTTTTTTCTTCAAGGTCTTTTTTTTTTTTAAAGATGATGGGAAAATTTTGCCACACTGGGGTGGGCTCCCAGCATGGCACCAGGCAATTTGTTTGGGGGGGCAGTGGAGCCGACTGGGGATTAAGCACCCCCATTGGCCAAGGAGACTTTTGCCATGCTGGGGTGGGCTCCCAGCATGGCAGATGGAAGTTTGTTTGGGGGGCAGTGGAGCTGACGGGGGATTGGGCACCCCCATCAGCCATACAGTGTGCTGGGTGGGGAAGCATGAGCCATGGGGGGTGCATTATGTCAATGGGAATTGGCTACCCCATTGGTAACTGAACTGGGAAGGGGGTCATGTTGACAGGGGGACTGGGCACCCCATCGGCTTTTTTAATTTTTTTATTTATTGAAAAGTTTCACCAGGAAGGCACTGAACAGCAGGTGACAGCTTTCCATCGGCTTCCTGGGGACTGTGAGAGGCCGACAGAGATGCCGTCACCATGGGGACACCACACAATCAGCTGTTTTGGTAGTTTGTAATGCACCAACACAGCTGATTGTGTGGCAACGTGGCCAAATTTCTTGACTCATTGTGGCATGCTCCCTAACTGCCGACGCAATGTGTTTCTTGCAAATGCGTGCAAGCAACACAGAAAGTGGGGTCTTGAGCTATGCTCATTCTAATCAAACTATCAGTTGCAATTGATAGCTTTGAAAAATCATCCCCTTCATGTGAGTTTTTTGCAATTAAGTTTTTTTGGGAAGGTTAAACAACTATATGTAGTTAGTTTTTACATACCACCTGGATGTTCTTAAGAAGGGATACCTTTCTTATTAGATTATATACTAGTTTAGTGATTGCAGCTTTTCAGCCATTCCCTCATAGGTTAAGTAGTATTCTCATAGGGAATGCGGCTTTGCAGCCATCCCTTCCGAGGGTCGGGTACTTAGTTAAGTGAACAACAGTTTAAGGGGTGTAGCTACATTTTAAGGGGTGTAGCTTTTCGGCTTTCCCTGCTAGTTAAAGTACCAGGGCCTTAGCAAAGGTTCTATAGAGATGGCAGAAAAACCCTACATAGGGTAAGCCACAGAAGTTGCTAGGGCAGGACAGATATGCTGACAAGGCAGAAGTAGTTAACATAATGTGGAGAGGGGGTTGCTGATGGGTTGGGATGGAAAGGGTAGCATGTTGCAGGGGATGCAGAGCAGCAGTTTTCCTTGGAACTCTTTGAGAGGTTGGGGTGTGTTTGGTCTGCAGGAGCCTTGACCACTGAAAGTGCAGATATGGCAACTTAGAAAGGAGGTAGGAGTACTAGGGATAGGGTTAACTGAAATGGAGTGTGAGAGGAGAGGGGAGGGGTGGCTGGTGGAGGGGCTGAAGAGTTGGATCTAAGACTGAAGGGGGAGGTTGGGGGAGGAATTGAGAGTGGCCAAGGTAAGTTTTCAGGGGCCCACTTCCCCAAAGGGAAGGGGGGACTTGCAAAAAAGGATGGACATTGGAAAGAGTAACAGGGAGGGCATATAAGGAAGGGAGGCTGGTGGGAGAACCCCAGAGGTGGGCTGAGTAATAGATTCCTTCCACAGACTAGGAAAGGTACAGGTAAGACAAGTGAGGGGGAGGGGGGAAGCAGCAACAGGAGACAGATATGAGGACTATATGAGGTATACTCAGGGGATGGACAAGGGAACAGATGGAGGAGTGAGGAAAAAAGGCAGGACATGGAGGGGACAGGGGCAAGCAGAGGAAGGGCCCAGTGGAGGAAGTTGGAAGGGGAAAACAGGGGACAGGGTCAATGCAAGGGGGTGCAGGTGGTCAGAGTGGGGAGCAAATGGGAGGAAGTGGGGAAGAATCAGTAATAGAGAGGTAGGCAAGAGCACAGAGGGTAGGAGATCAGGTAAAAGGTGGGGAAGCAAAGGGAGGGTTGTGATCCTGGGAGACTCGACAGTCAAAGGTGTGAAATGAGGAGATACAAGGGCTAACGGGATTCACTAAAGCGTACACTTAGTGTCAGTGGCTCAGTAGGAAGCATACTCGCCTCTGAGGCTGTGAGATCAGAGGGCTGTGGGTTCAGTTCCCACATCTGGCACTTGGGTCAATATCCCCATACTGACACTGTAGTTCAGCATGAGGGGGGTGCTGCACTCCTGAGGTACCGTCTTTCAGATGAGATGTTAAACTGAGGTCCCATCTGCCTGGATTGGATGATAGTTCAGGTGGATGTTAAAGATCCCATGGCACTATCGAAAAGAGTAGGGGAATTTTTTATTGAAGAACAATATAACAAAGCAAATACAGTAAGGTAAAGCCTGTACATTATTTCCTAAATGCTCAACTGAACAGCAATATCAACAAAAAAGGAAAAGGGAGATGAACATATCAATTCATATTGAAATCATACAAGGCTGTACAAAAAGAACAAACTGAAGCAGGGGTAAAAAAAGAAAACATACGCTCAACACTGGATACAAAACACACCCCTTATCATCCCTCAAGTGACACCCTCAAAAAGAATTAGAGGAAGAACTCTCCACCAAAATGCTACAAAGGATGAAGACAATGTCTGTTTTTCTGTAACATATAACTTAGGTACTCCTTTAGTTATTTATTCCATCAAGCCAACCAACAACGACCATTTTTGTTGAAGTACAAACAAGCAGCTGTTTTGCCAGATGCACCATTTTAAAATGGCACAAATAACCCTAAGAGTTCCAGGATATAATAACCCCCATTCAGTACCATACTTCCCATATACCAACTCAGTATAAGACATTGTAGCCAACACAGGTAATGACTACTTTTGAGCTAACTGAGCCCACAGTGGAGCAATATAATGACAGTCAAAAAACAAATGTTGCATCGTTTACACTTGACAGGTACAAGAGTCTCT
The DNA here is from genome assembly GCA_016271365.2 of Neoceratodus forsteri. Classification (NCBI taxonomy): domain Eukaryota; kingdom Metazoa; phylum Chordata; order Ceratodontiformes; family Ceratodontidae; genus Neoceratodus; species Neoceratodus forsteri. The sequence goes on along the minus strand of CM057456.1, from coordinate 156,014,733 downwards.
AACGCAGAATCTCTTTTCTGTTTTTTTATGAGCATGATTCCCTTTAACATTCAGTCTATCATGGCAGCACATCCATAAAGTATCCCACATTTTCTGTGGAATTCTACTTTCTAGTAAGTGTTTCATCAAATGCTGTTCTGTAGCTGATGGACACTTAAAGCAGGGTTCCGTTAAGAAGTGCTGATTAAGTACTGAAGAGTAAAGAAGTTTTTGATTTTGCAAAAATGATAAATGGGAAGAAACATTCCATTGTTTTATTTTTTTGTAAACTTCGATGAGATACACAGAAATCCCTGGAGGGATGTTAGTAAAGGGCTTCCATTGTGTCGCCCTCCATTTATCTGTAAAATACCTGGTCCTGGAAGTAAAACTCTGAATCCAAGCATCTTGATGGCCTGCCATACTAGGGTAAATATTAGCATGCATAAATAATGAGAAGAAAAACAAGACTGGATTTAACATATTCAAACCCCCTTTTTTAATTGGCCAGTAAGTAACCGATCTCTTAACTGGGTTTAGGCGACTACCTCACAAAAGCTGAAAACATAAATTATACATGCGTGCTTCTAATCTGAAGGGAAGTGAAAAGACATAGCAAACTAGTAAAAAAATAGGAACAATGAAGATTTTAAACATATGAACTCTTTTCTGTCATGGCAAAGGATAGGATTTCTATTTATGCACTTTTCCCTCTGCAATAGAAAGTTGCTCTGTCCAATTTTTCTCTGCAGCCTGTGAACCACCAAAATAAAGGCCTAGAACCTGAAAATTATTAAGCTGAATATGAATTATGGCAATCTCTGCCTGCCCAAGATGTGAATGTACATTCACAAATGTGCCTACACTCTTTTGAGTGTTTAAGATTGACCCTGAAATCAAAGAAAAGGATTGCACAATATTAAGAGCCTATATCCCTGACTCATGATCTGCAACTAATAGACAAAGGTCATCTGCATAAGCCATAGCACTGGGGAACTCTACTGTAGCAGTATCCATTATTTTTCTAATAGTAGCATCACAATTTAATCTCCTAAGAAGAGGGTCTATAGAAAAAACGTACAAAAGAGGGCTTAGAGGGCAACCCTGTCTTAACCCCTTTTTAATTTGAATGTGAGAACCTTTAAGCCTGTTAACCACAGGAGTCATAGAAGCATACTTATAAAGATTCTTAATCCATGAGATAAACTCCTGCGAGATACCGTACTGCTGCAATACTGCAAAAAGATAAGTATGTGGAAACCGATCAAAGGCTTTAGACTGATCCAAATCAATGACGTACCCACCCATACTATGGCCATCAAATACTTCCTGTATCAATTTTAGATTATTTAACATGGATCTGTGTGGAATTGCACATGTTTGGGTGTGAAAAATTAAAGACTGGGCTATTTTAGACAATCTATTGTTTATAATTTTACATAAAATTTTCCAGTCTGAATTCATGAGACTGACAGGCCGCCAATTATCCAAGTTATCCTTGTCCTTGTTTTTATATAAATAAATCAGATTACTATCAGCAAGAGTATCCGGTACTGGTAATAAACCTTGAATGATAACATTAGAAACTGCAGTTAAATGAGGTAGTAATAACATTTTGGCCTTTTTATAAAATTCATTGGGAATCCTGTCTGGCCCTGGTGTTACATTACTTTTCAACTGTCCAATGACACTACTGACTTCATCCACAGTAATAGGTTGTACTAAATCTACTGTGCTGTCATTAGATAACTGCAGGATATCTAAATGTTGAAAAATTCCCCCCAGTCACGTGGTTGAAAATCCCGACCATATAAGTTTTTTGTGTGAGTAGAAACTAGTCGCAGAATACCACGGTTACCTGAAATTCTAATACCATCTTGTGTAACTAAGGAAGGCATATATTTTGTATGCACTTGCTGATTACAACTGTCAAATGGATTAATAACTTTGGCTGACCCGTTCCAGCCATATTTTTGTTCCAGGAATAAAGAAGTAGACCTATTATACTGACAGGCATACATTTCCTTCTTTAACTGATGAATCTGTGAGGAATAATCTAAATTAAATTCTGCCTGCCAGGAGAGCAACTTTTGTAAATGTCTTCTTTTATCTAAATATTTCAAATATTGTACTTTAGAACAGGATTTAACCAAACGCCTACAGAAATTTTGTATTTCAAGTTTTGTTTCCTGCCACCATAAAGTTGGGTTATCAAACAGGTCAAATACAGACAGTTTGTCCTGCAGAACCATGTACAATTCCTGCCAACCAGAATCATCACCTAGAACTGTGATATTCATTTGCCAAGAATTATGAGATTCCGGCTTATTAAGGGGACATCCTAAAGATAAAACAACTATACAATGGTCTGAGGCTTCACAAGGAATTTATTTTTGCTTTAGACCTGGTAACCAGTTAGAAATAAAAAAATAATCAATTCTAATAGACAGTCTCCCACAATGAAATGTATGCATGGGAGGTTGAGGCCCAAATACAGACCCATCAATTAAATTTGCTGTCTTATATAGTGAGTTAAGAAAGTTGGAATCATTATATAATTTTTGAGTTACTCCAGTTTTATCAGTAAGCATTAGAATACAATTAAAGTCCCCCCAAAAATTATAGATTTAGATGAATGAAGAAAGGGTTGGACAGCCTTTAGGGTGGTTATTCTTTGGGTCTTAAACTGAGGGTTATATATATTAATTAATCTCCATTCTTGAGCCTGTATAACAAAATCTAATATAAGAACTTGACCTTGTATTAAATCAACAAGTCTAAGAACCTGAATCTCTAGATTATGAAAAAGAATAGCCACCCCAGCACATACATCTTCTCAAAGGGACCAGTAGGATAGCCCTCCCCTCCAGTCCTTTGAAGCCTGACTAGTCTCCTTGAGAGAGTATAGTCTGGTATCCTGTACAAAAATAATATGAACATTAAGGGCTGCCAACATAGAAAAAATGGTGCATCTCCTTTTAGGATTCTTTAAACTATTTGTATTTAAAGTACCAAAAATCAACTCATCAATCATTTAGCAAACAGAAAGTGAAAAACTCAAGATTTCTTTTTCTCTTTCCTTAGAGACTTCATTTTGCATATCTTTTTTCTTCATGTTCTTGAATCACTAGATAGTTGGTCAGGGTCAGTAAAAAAATCATGCCGAGAGGAGGCCACAGAAGAGGCATCAGAATCATTCTCCATCTCAGTCACCTGTTTTTGTTTATTCAAAGCTGCAAATTTGTTCCTAGAACAAAAATCAGTCTCTGTATGGACTTGGGAGGGTTTAGCTCCTTTATTAGCCCTGCTTCATGTTTGTCTGCGAGTACCAATCTGTATCCAATCCGATTCTTCAGGTGGTAGCATTATATCCCTTTGACCAGACTCAGTGGTCAGGGTAGAAGTGCTAGGTACAGGGTCAGGAACAACACCTTCCAAAGGGGCTATCAAATCAATATGGGGAGATATATCTGCCCCCCACCGTGAGAGGATTCCACAGCTGACTGAGACCCAAGAGGTTCTGACCAGGAAGAATCAGTGACTGGGGCTGAAGTCTCAGATGAAATCAAACTGAAAGACTGAGGGGACTGCTTTTCAGAACAAGGCAGGAACTGAGGCCTGGCCTGTGCATTTTGTTGAGCCTTGGAAACTGGTTCATCCAGATCCTCCTGTGGTGCCCCTAGATTGTTATGAGAGGCCCAGGGACAATCACGGTAGGAATGTGATATGTCCTCACATAAACTACAGTAAACAGGCCTTGGGCAATTAATCCTAGTATGCCCAGAGCCAGAGGATAAGGATCATTTTAGTTTATCTCAAGCGTTGCTTAAATGTGTTTGCGCCCCACATCGAAAACAGGACTTGGGTTGGCCGGGATAAAAGATAAAACCCCTGTCCCTGCCCAAGTAAAAATAACTGGATAAATGACGAATAGTCCCATTAACTTGAGGGAGCTGCACTTCTAGTTTCCATCCACCAGTCCATAGTTGTTCTGAATCAATGATAGTTTCTGGCAGGCTCAGAACAGAGCACTTTGAGGATAACCATCTGATAATGTCAGTTACTGGTACACCTTCATTTTTAAACAAAATTGTGATAGTTTTAATTGCAGTTTTGTAAGAGGGATAGCAGAAAAGGGAGACCAAAAAGGAGTATGTCTGACTTGCTGATAACGATTCCAGAATGCTTCTAAGCCTGCAGACGTTTTAAAGCTTAAATCAAAATTATTATCACCTGAAGTATGAATAAGGGCATATATTTTGGATGGCAGAAACTGCAAGCTGTCTTTTACCAATGTATTCCTGACATATATTCAATCAGGAAATATGTTGAGCCCACCCCTGTATCTCAATCGCACTGCATTCCTCCATTTGGCCTGCTCAGGAGGAGTAGGGAACAGGCCAGCATAGGTTCTGCCACCCTGATGTCCTCCATGCTGCCCAGGGGCCTTGTCCTTCTGTCTCTGTTCCTTATCCTGTTTTTGTTCCCTATCCTGTTTTTGTTCCCCATCCCGTTCTTGTCGCCCATCCTGGTTGTTTCCCTCACCTTGTCCTTTAGCATGAGATGGACTAGCAGAGTTAACAACAGGGAGTGAACCCTGAGCTCTATTTTCCTTCTCTGCAGACGGCAAGTCCCCATATCCATGGTATTATGCCGAGTTGAGCCTTTCTCCCTCTCATCTCCCTTTAAACCATGGACTTCAATGTGAGAGCTGACCATAGGCCAAACAGGGTTTTGAGTCAGATGAAACTCTGGTGGAATCTCTAAAGGGTCTGACATGTCAATTAAGTTACCTTGAGACTTCGCACCATTATGTGTCGGAGAGGACCAAATTCTATCAGTAGTCGACTTCTCCCAACCAGTCCTTTCAAAGCTTCAGCAATAGTTATTCCAGTGACAGAAACATTATCGTCATAATCTGGGTAGCAGTGTACCAACGCCGAAGCTGAGCAGACTGTAGCACACACAGGTTCAGCAATATTGGTAGATAACTGAGAGTTGTTAGATTCAGCACAAACAGGGGAAGCCTTAGAAATGTCAGGGTGTAAAGCATGCCGCTGTGGAACAAGTCAGTGTGAGAAAATAAACCAGTACCTATAGCAGAACCATCAGCTCGAGGTAAATGAGAAACGGCAGGCTGATCAAGGTGTGGCCATAACTGCTGTGCTGCCTCCTCCGTAGATAGGAGACATTCAGAAATTGGCTCTGCATCAAGAAGCAGGTCTACAGACGCATCATGAACTTCCAAACAACAAGTGTGCAACATTTTCTGACCGTCTTGAGACTCTAGGTACTCACCAGTTACTGGGTCAGAACTGTCAGTCCCTATGTAGACATCCGAAAGCGGAGCTACAGAAACTTGCAAATGCCCGCGGAAAGCCTTTGATGATGCTGTGACATTTCGCAGCTGATTCATCTCAGTAGTCTACAGCACCACAGTAACAGGAAAAACTGAAGGCGATGAAGCTGAAGTCTGGGCTCCTAGTTGAGCTGGTGTTTCTCCTGGATGCGAAATTGGAGCAGGAGAATAACCTGAAAGGTTCTCTGATGAACATTGCAGCATCAAAAGATCAGTAGAATGCTCCAAACCCACTCTGGGACTTGAGGAAAAAATAACTGAAGATGATTTATCCTCAAAATTTTCTTCTGTCATGTCGGTCTCTTGTAGAAGTGAGGTAGATGAGGAGGAGACAGGCTCCCCCACCTCCAACACATCTGCACCGTCCAGCGCCGAGATCCAAGTGGCCGTCACAGAGAACAGCCAAGCCCCCTACAGACAGAGTAGGGGAATTTCCCTGGTGTCCTGGCCAAATTTCCCCTTTCACTAAAAATATCACCAACAGCTTAATCTGGTTCAATTTCAGTTGGTTACCATCTGTATCCCCCCTCTCCCCGAGTTGCCCCTGAAAAAGGGACTTCTAAGCCCAGTGGGCTTACCGGGTCAACAAAATTCAATAAATAAATAAATACACTGTATACTGAGGATGACTACAGGGAGGGTGGGTAGGAGGATAGCCGAGGTCATGGGCCAAGAGATGGGCAGCCACACCTTATCGTTCACCTAGGTACAAATGATCTGGTTGACAGTGAGTTGGTGGTGGTCCGGGACAGATTCAAGGAAGAGGCACAGATCTGCAGGAGGGTGGGGTGGGGGTCAATAGCCTTCTTGGAAGTGCTACCAGTGCCAAGGTCCAGCACTGCAAGGAAGACCAGGATAGAAGAATTTCATTTCTGGCCCAGGGGGTGGTGTAAAGAAAAGGGTCATGGAATAATTGGTGACTGGGGGAACACATGGGGGAATGATGACCCATTTTCACTGGACAGGCTGCACCTCAACAAGGAGGGAGCAAGGATGCTAAAGGAAGGATATGACAGGTATATTAGCAGGGAACTAAATTTAAACTGATGAAGAGGGGCAGCAGGGGCCATAATGTCCATTGTGACCTAGAGGAGGAGGCCATTAGGCCTCCGTCTCATACAAGACAGGAAGATGCAGGGGCAGATGGGAGGGCATGATAGGATGGGCAGGGTGCGGGACCAGGTACAGAGGGAGAAGCAGGCAGTCTAGGGATGGAGGGGGAACAAGAGTCATGGTGAAGGATGATATTTCTAAAGGCAAGGAACTTGTGAAACAAAATGGCCCTGCTGCATACACTGATGACAGAGGGGGAAGTGGATATGGCTGCCATCCAAGAGACATGGGCCATGTCTAACCATAACTGTGATCTTTCTGTCCCAGGACACAAATTACAGTATATAGAAGGGATAGGAGGTAGGTGGGGGTGGACCGACTCTGTGTGTAAGGGAAGGAATCACCTGCACTAGGGAAGAGGAGACAGGATGATGGACAGAACTGCTGTGAGTTCAGATGTAGTCATTGAAAGGCAGTAAACTCAGGGTAGGAGTTGTGTACAGGCCATCAAACTATGAGAAGGAGGTAGACAGGGAGCTGGGGTCCAAGACTGTAGAGATGGCTGGCAAAGGGGAGGTATTGACCATGGAAGACTGGAATCTACCTGGGGTGGTTTGAACGATCTCTGCTACATCCTGTACCAGGACACAGATGCTGCTGAAAACATTCCAAGGTGGATTCCTGTTACAGTGTGTCCAGGAACCCACCAGGGACAGGGCAATACTTGACCTGGTTCTTTTTTTTTTCATCTATTATGCTTTATGGTGTGTACCACCTAGGAGGCTCAGCCCCTGCACTCTCTAGTTCCCAACCTCACCCCTGGGACTTACCTCCAGATGATCTTCCTGGCTTGCCCAACAAGGCAGGGCCACTGTCCTGACAGGAACCCACACGATGCTGGTACAAGGTCACCTGCAGGGAGAACCCACCAGCTTTGCGTTCTTGGCTTATACCCAAGGGCAGGGCATGGAGTCTGATTGAGCATTGAGAACGCCAGTGCTAGGTTTTTGGTGGAGCACCGTGGTGGACTATCAGGGCTGGAGGAGCAGGGCATCATAAATGACTGCAATTGTTAAATAGACCCTGAGGGGAGGCACAGCATGCAATTACACAGTGACACCAAAATGTCAGTGTTTGACACACTTCCCCACTAATTCGGCGCCAGCTTGCCATGTCCCCCCCAGCCTCCACCAGAGGTCAGTCATGCTCTGGACACTCGCCCACCCTCCTCCAGAAGGAGGAGAGCAGTCCCTCAGATGCTCAATCCTCCTCGCCCACAAGCTGTCCGACTCCACGGGTCCGGTCCCAAACCCAAGGTGTTGGCATCTCAAGCAGACACGTTGTTGTTGCACTGGGTAGGCTGGCTTACTTGACCTGGTTCTGACAAATGGTGTGCATGTCCAGCAGGTGAGGGTGGAAGCACCACTGACAGGTCTTGATCACAACATGGTGCAATTTCACCTGGACATAGGCAAAGAGTAGATAGAAACTAAGACAAGAATGCTGGACCTCAGAAGGGCAGACTATGGAAAGATGGAGGAGTTTTGAAAGGGCACCTCATTGGAATCAAGAAAGAAATGAGGGTGGACCAGAAATGGGCTGTCATCAAGGATGGGCTACTGGCAGTCACTAATTTGTGCACCAAAGTGAAGAGCAAAAAGCCAGAGCCAGGAAGCCCAGTTGGTTTGACAGGGAGGCTGCTTTGGTGGTTAAGAGCAAAAGGGCTGCCTTCAAATGATGTAAAAGCTCCAGGAGGGACAAAGACAGGGAGGAATACAATGGCAAAGCTTAAGAAGTGAGCAGAGTAGTATGACTGGCCTAAGCCAAGAAGGAACTGCAGCTGGCACAAGGGGTGAAAATAGCTGAGAAGGCCAGTACATAAGGGAGAAGAGAGTTATCAAGGATGGGAAAGTCAGGTTGAAGAAGGGGAAGGAGTGGGTAGAGGGTAGAGTGTAAAAAACAGAAGTACTTAATCAGTACTTCTGTTCAGTTTTAATATAACTCAACCCCTCATGGAAACAGGGGTAACGGGGGAGAAGCCAGAAATGGGGATATTGACATTGATAGAGTGAAGAAGGGATTGAAGGCCCTGAAGGTGGATGAGTCCCCGGGCCCAATGGCATACACCCAAGTGTTCTGAGGGAATTCATGGACGTGCTGGTGGGCCCACTGGCGGACTTGTTTAATACCTCTCTTAAAACAGGAAAGGTTTCCCTGGACTGGACAATAGCTCATGTGGTGCCACTACATAAGAGTGGGCTGAAGGACAACCGGGGTAATTATCAGCTGGTCAGTCTGACCTCTATAGTGGAGAAGCTCATGGAGGCCATTCTGAAAGAAAGACTGGTAAACTTTCTCAATAATAACAGACTCCATGATGACAGGCAGCATGGGCTCATGTTGGGGCAGTTCTGCCAGGCCAACCTAATTGATTTTTTTGATTGGGTAACAATGACAGTGGATAAAGGCCAAGCAGTGGACATGCGTGGATGGATTTTCAGAGGTCCACAACTGCTACAAGCCTGGGTACACCAAAGATATGGCGCACTGGGCTTGTGGCAATCTAATGGGATTTTCTATCCTGTGCGGCAATTGCCACAAGCTAGACCATATTTATATAGCTTGCATCAATCCTGGGGACTGTTTTCACAGAGCTTGCACCCAAGATTGATGCAAGCTCCTATAACTCGAGTAAACTGTCACAGCTACACCCAAGCTTTGAAAATTGGGCACATTTGTGACAAACAGGATTGGCATAGCTGCAGAAGCTAAGTGTCGTGGTGCAGGGGTTGGTGCAAGCCTTTGAATATTTGGCCCACTGTATCTGGATTTCACTAAGGTCTTTGATGCTGGTCTCCATAGGAGATTGATTAGGAAGCTGAAGGACTTGGGGGTTGGGGTGAAACTAGCTAGGTGGGTAAAACACTAGTTACAGGATACAAGCCAGAAGATGGTGGTTGGGAAGGGAATTCTCAGATGCTGAGCAAGTCACTAGCAGGGTCCCACAACACTCACTGCTTGGCCCAGTGTTATTCAACATCTTCATCAGTGATACTGATAATGGGGTAAAAGGCAAAATATTCCTCTTTGCAGCTGACATGAAGTTTTGTGGGAGGGTGGACAAAGAGGAAGGGAAACAGCACATTAGGGGAGACCTGGCTATACTAGAGAGATGGTCAGGTATTTGGTAGTATGGATTCCATACCAAAAAGTGTAAGCTAATGCACTTAGGGTGAAGAACCCCCAGACCACATATTGACTGGAAGGTATGCAGGTCACCCAGTCAGTGGAAGAGAAGGACTTGGGTGTGATCATCACAAGTGACATGAAGTACTCAGCACACTACAAAAGAGCAGTGGCCAAAGTGAATAGGATGCTGGGATGCATAGCCAGGGGTATAACCAGTAGAAAGGCAGAGGTTATCCTTGCACTGTTGAGGTCACTGGTTAGGACGTATCTGGAGTATAGTGTGCAGTATTGATGCCGTTACCTTAATAATGACATCAACTTACTGCAAACAGTGCAGAGAAGTGTGTCGAAGTTGATCCAGGCACAACAAGGGAGGCCTTACACAAGGAGACAGAGATATTAACTTGAACTCTCTGGAGGATAAAAAGGAGAGGAGTGACATGATTGAAACCCATAAATACCTTAAGGGTTTCAAGAAAGTGAACTCTGAGGATCTAGTCAACCTTACTGGGAGCAAGACCACTAGGAAGCACTGCCTCAAACTGGTGGGAGGGCACTTCAAGATAGAAATGAGGAGGCGCCTTCTCACTAAAAGCGTGATAATGAAGTGGAATGAATTGCTGGAAGAAGTAGTCTCAATGAAGACTGCAGATTGCTTCAAGAGGGGATGGGACAGGGTAAAAGGTAAAACTGCATTGGGGATGTGGATAGCGGAGAGGGGGTGGATCCCTTGGTAGGTACTGAGAGGTCTGCAAACCCAAGCAGACTACATAGTCCACAAGGTCTTGTTCTGCTAGCTATTTTCACATGTTCGTATAACTATTCCAACTCTGAAACAAAAGCACTAACAATGCTCATTGATACTAATGTTAAATGATTAGATCAGTCCAACTCTAAATTTAAGGATACCCTAATAGGTCAACATTTGCATTAAGCATTTTTGCAAACTACACGTCAAAATTATAAAACAGAAACTGAATCTTTAATAAACTAGATATTAACTACACACCAGGATAGAATAGTGCAGGCCCTAAGACTAGCTGATAAGATGTGTGACCATAGCCCCATGTTATGTTATTGGGGAACACATAGGCCTAAATTACTACTGGTACATATTGAGTCCTACTCCATACATACATTTTCCTTGGGTGATTTCCAAGAAGCTATTGATTCTATAGTTTTTTTGTATTTATGTTGCACTCCTGATGCAGATATTATGTTGGGCTACATTATATCTCAATTAATTTTGGTCTGTGATAGATTGACTCCTTTTTGGAAAATCAGAGAAACAAATTTGCAGTCAGGAGTGGATCATCCATGACTTGACCTGCTTAATGCATGAGCGAGACAAAACACGGAGAAGATACAAAAAGTATAATACAACAGTTGATCTAGTAGACTATCGCAGATGGAGAAATCAGTATAAAAAATTAACCAGAAAAACAAAACCTGATTTCTTTTTCAATAAACAATTTTCTTATAATAATGGTACTCAAGAAAATTGGCCAATATTGAATAAATAATTGGGTAAATCAGATTTTATGAATATTCCACTATTATCTACTGAATCTGGAGATTTGGCCTCTCCATTAGACAATGCAGCTTTGCTAAATGTCCCTTTTAGTGAGGCCATCAAACTTGCTCCAATTATCCAGAAAGAAAAAATTATACTGTCTGATAACTTGAATGCTCCTTTTGTCTTCAAAGAGAGTTCTCCTTCTGAACCCTTGGATTATTTGCTGAAGATGAACCTTAAATCACAAGCAGGCTCTGACAATATTTATTTGAGGCTATTTTCCCTGGTGTGAGATTGGGATGGTGTAACCATTTTGTCAGTTGTTTAATTTATCCTTACTGCTAGTTCAGTTTCTGTGCTCTGAAACAAGCAATTGGGGGAACCATTTCTAAATCTGGAGATTGTACTGAGGCTATGAATTATTGACCAATTTCCCTCCTCACTCCACTGTCTAAGGTTCTTGAAAAAATTGTACGTGATCAGCTTTTTAAGTGTTTGGGTGATACTAAAATACTATCCAAATGTCAACATGTAGTCCACCCTAATCAAAATGCATTCACTGCAGTCCTAAAACTTCATTTTTGCATGGGGCATTGGACAGTGCATAGGTAGGCCTTTTTTTTTTGTTTTGTTCTTTTTTTTTATGTACTCAGTCTGATACCCGCTTTCAGGCAGGTAGCCAGATTCTGGCATCTACGTGACATCATAGTACAGGGGAAAGCAGTGTTACTACCTAGATCTATTTATATGATGTTTTTTTAACTGATCCTTGGGGGATTTCTTTATTTATTGGTCTTTATTTTAGTATATTTTAATTTCTTTGTGTTAAATAATTTAAATATGGGAGCCATACTTTATCAAAGTGGATTTCCTTGCCTTCCTTTATATAAAAGATTCTTTCTAAATTCCCACAATCTGTCACTAAATTCATAAATTCTTTATAATTTGGGGGTAATTCATCTCTCCAGTGCAAAAGAATCACTTTCTTTTGCCAATCTCATTGCCAAAGAGATAAATAAACGTTATTCTTCATACTTCTCCAAGCCTAAAGATAGACCAAACAGCATAATGCCTGGATCAAAAGGAATATTTTTATCCAATAATTTAGAGATTATAGGGGAGATATTCAGAGGAGTTGAGTATGCACAACCACAGAAATGTGCCCTGGAGCCATATTCAACCAATGCAAATGTGCAGCTCAAAAGCCACTGTGCGGATGTGCAACAGTAATGTATGTGGTGCAAGTACAAGGGGGCATAATATGAATACACTGCTCAATGGTATATTCAGCCGTAAAGCATGGCGCAAGTCAGAACCAACACACAGAATGCACCACACAGAGTTGAGCCTAAAAAAGCAGTCTCAAACACACACACACAGCAGAAGCTCAAGAGACAGTGCACACCACAAACATGGATGGAACACCATTTATGATGGAGGCAGTGATGAGAGGTGTGAGGAGGTGGGAGGAGGAGGAACAGCAATGTGGCCGGGGAAGGGCCCACCGGCGGTACACCACACACAGACAGTACCATGCCTGGACCACCTTTGAGGACTTTGTTGATGTTGAGATCATGGGACAGTACCAGCTGAACAGGGCAACTGTGAGGCAGCCCTGCAAGCTGTGCCATGATGAGTTGCAGGCACCCACCAGGAGGAGCCACATTATGACAGTGGAGACCAGGGTGACAGCAACAATGTGCCTACTCACCACAGGTACCTTCCAGAAACCAACAGGGGCAACCACAGGCATCACCCATTCAGCCATGTCCTGTCTACTCACACAGTTCCTCAACGCTCTGCTGCCTCATGCTTCAGAGTTCATCCGATTCCTAAGCACACAGGCAGAGTGTACAGCAAACATGCAGGGCTTCCACAGGGCGGCACGTATGCCAGATGTGATGGGGCAATAGACCGCACCCACATGGCCATAGGCACACCACCTGGCCCAGAGGGCGCATCATACATGAACCAGAAGGGCTATCCATCAGTCAACTGCCAGGTGGTGTACGACGCCATGGGTTGCATCAGCAATGTCTGTGCCACACACCCCAGAAGTGCACACAATGCCTTCATCTGGCATAGCTCCATGCTGTGCCAGTGATTTGAGCATGGGGAGATCTCCACAGGCCACCTAGTAGGTGAGTATGGGCCAGGATGGGGCATTTGGGAGGCTGTGCATGAGTCAGGGGCCCAGGTCACAAACGACAGCAACCAACAATGATGCCGAAGGAGGCATGGGAGGCCACCACCATGGCAATGTGCTAACCTGTACACCTTACCCACGTAGGAGACAGCGCATATCCCTTGAGACCCTGGCTGCTAACCCCCATCCAGCTCCCACCAAATCCTGCCAAAGAAAGGTACATGGTCCACATTGCGACACACAACATCATCAAGCAGGTCTTTGGCATATTCAAGATGTGGTTCCATTGCTTAGACAGGTCCGGTGGTGCCCTACAATATAGCCCTGCAAAAACCTGTGGACTATTCCTGGCCTGCGGCAATCCTGCACAACATGGCCATTGACCGTGGGATAGCCATACAGGTGGATGAGGGTGACAGCAGTGATGATAATGGGGATGAAGGGCCGGAGGGGGTGGAGCACCTGATCCTGCCATGGAAGAATGCAAGGCTTGCTGCAAGGGCCAGGATGGATAGGGCGACCATCGTGCAACAGCACTTTGGGAGGTGTAGGTGAGTAGTAGACACCCACACACACACATGGAGGTGCACGGCCACACAGGGAGGCATGCGGGGCCACAAGCACACACACACAGCCGGCACACATCCACACACACTTCATGGCATGCACGCATGGGTGCTCACACACACACATGCAGGCATGGGGCCATACAATGACCATCCAAACCAGGATGAGCACAAGCAGCAACAATGGTATACCAGGTGCACAGCATCCCACAGTGTGTAGTGCAGATGGTGTGTCAGGAGGCGGCAGCTGTGGTGGCAGGCCACACACAGATGCGGGCTGCAGGTGGAGGCATGGATCAGACAGGTGGCATCAGCACACTGGCAAGATAAGCACAGTGCTGCCATCATCACGCCCATACCACAGGGCCCTGCAGCACAGCATGCACACATGGGGGCCACACTTCATGCCACCGAGACATGCCAACACATGCATATGGGTGTGCACATAGTACCATGCATAAGGACTTTGCACTGGGCAGCGGGATGGGACGGCTCACCAAGCAGGCCTACTGGGTGAGGGCATGGCCACCACAGCCACACCCTGGCTGTGTGGAACCCAGATGCTGCTCAATGGCCACAGGAGGAGCACTCAAAACACTCATGGGGGTGGAGGCAGGGGAATGTGACCGGATCCCCGCTAGCATGAACAGCCTGGTGAACAGAGACCAAACCGGGGGTGTCAGGGATGGGCACGTCGGGGCCTGGCATCAGCCGTGCTGGGGTCACCAGACATCAGGATCTCGGAGTGGACACCACACTGTGGGGTGTCCTATGCACCCTGTCACACCCACTGGATGCCATCAATGCAAGTCTGGCAATGATGGCAATGATGGCACCGGCAATGTGGTCCACTGAGGAGGTCATGACCCCACCAATGTGGCCCGGCTGCATGTCCACTGCACACACTCGGACCTGCTCTCCCTGTTCCCATGCCAAACGTGTCCTACGGTGTTCCTCCAGGCCTAGGGTGCAAACATGGAGAGGGAAACATCAGTACAGGTCAGTAACAAAGCCCCCCCAGTGTGTGCGTGCCCGCACAGCCCAGCCATGATGCACCCCCACCACCACCACCACCATCCCCACTAGATAGCCCCACCCCCCTGCAGCATGGCCTTATGCACACCACGATACCCAATAGAGGGACACTACTAGTGATGGGATGGAGCACCTACCAGGCCGTGGCAAGGCGCCTCACTGGGCACATGACTGCAGACAACCCAGGCGGTCAGGTTCCTGCTGCTGGAGGTCGCCATAGCAGTGGTGACACTGCTCCACTGACCAGCTGATCCCTGTTGCCTCCCCCAGGCCCTCTGAGACCTCCTGCCATGCAGCAGTCCATGGCCTGTGGAAGGGTTCCTGTCCAAAGAGAGCACCAGCATGTGGCTCCACCAGGGCCACCAAGTTTGCCAGTTCAATGGCACTCTAGACCTGCACTCTGGTTCTCAACATGTTGCTGTCTCAAACGCCAACAAAATGGTGCTCTGTAGTGCACGTGCCCCATGTGAGGAGGTAGCATGGTACTGCGCTGCCAGTCCTTATCGCGTTGTCACCAGACTGCACTATGGGGTTGCAGCCATGCGGATGCATGGCACCTGGGGCAAAGATTGACCACAGGGTCAAGGGTCTGTCTGCACACGGGGTGCCACAGAGCTATTGGGATGCCCTGCATGTAGCACAGTAGGGTGCTTGAGTGTGATGCCCTGCAGTGGCCTACCACACTGTGGCACCATGGCACCCACGGTGCACCATGGCATGAGCACCACATGGGCATACAGCACAGTAGTACCACAGGCACAGTGGTGGCTGTGCTCTGCACTGCCTCCCATGCACAGCAAGTCAGCAGCACCACATGCATTGGCGTCAGTGCCCTGGGCATGCACCATGCAGTGCCGATTGCGCATGTCACAGTGCTGCGCCATAGCCTAAGCACACTCACCTACATTGCGCAAGGCGCAACAGTGTGATATTCAGCCAGGTTATGTAAATCAGCTCATTAGCCATTCCGTGGTGCATCCACTGCATTAGCATCCACTTACAGTTGCGCCTGCCCTCATTTGCATGCGTTCCACTATATAAATGCGACCTGGGGCTGCAGAGGCCATGGTTCAGTATTGCAGTCCACTGTGGTGGGTTGCGTGCTGTTGGGATGTGGGGAATGTGGTTTGGGAGGGCTGTATGGGACTGCACAGTCCAAGGTAACACCTGTCATTGCCACAGGCACGAGCATGACCGAGCTTGAGGGAGAGGAGGAACAGGGAAGGGGGAGAAGGAGGAGGCCCAAGTTCACCAGGGCTGAATCTGATGCCCTGTTTGAGTCATATCTGGACAAGGAACCACTGCTTAGTGGACAATGGGTACACCACAGGCCTGTGCTGCGGCATGGTGTGAGGTGGTGCATGCCATGAACCAGCATGGCAGCCACCAGCAGTCCATGCAGGAGTGTAAGAAGAAGGTAGGCACTGACAGGAGGTGGATCAAGGACAAGGTGGCTGCCATCAGGGCTGCACGTGCTGCCAGCAGTGGGGGCCAGCTGGATGTACCCCGCCTGATGCCACAGGAAGAGCGGGTGGCCAGCAGTATGTGGCGTAGTGCCATCGAGGGCGTTCCTGGTGGTGGCTTCCAGAGGGGTGGCAGCCCATCACTGCATGGTAGGTCCTGTGCTATCAGTGTGTGGGTGGTGGAGGGTATGCCACAGGGAAAAGTGGAGCCACTAATGCTAATGTGTTCTCTTACAGCTCCTGAGCATCTACATGGGGCAGCGGTGGTGGGAATTTCCACTGAGGGGGAGGCCCTGGACATGGCGGATCACCCATCCACCTCCACATGTGTCCGAGGGACCAGCCAAGTGCATACCTGCATTTCTGTCTGGACTGATGTGGGTGGTGCAGATGTGGACAAGGCCCCACCTGTGTCCCAGCGTGACATCGCCCCCGGTCTCCAACATGCTGGGACACAGATTGGGTCTGGATCCAGCACCGATGGTGAAGGACTGCATGTCCCGGACAGTGAAGCATGTGGGACACAGGATGGTCCCACAGCAGGAAACTGCGCGGGCGTTACCGCGGGTGATGCCTCTGTGGCTGCCTGCATAACAACCCAGTCCCATCCTGTGCCTGTATGCCCCAGTGATGCAGCACTGGTGTGCGTCCAGAGTGGTGGGGCTGTTGCAGCTGCTGCAGCAGTGCTGGTAAGCCCTGGTGATCGGCAGCCAGGGGCAGTGTCAGCAGTCGACCAATGACAACAGAGGGACAGTGTCAGGGGCGGTGGCAGTGCACCACGTGTGGACGTGCCCCGGCATGGCTCTGGTGTGCAGTGCCCAATGTTAAGGGGTGCTGGCCAGCAGGACCAGGAACACCATGAGAGACAGCATGCCAGACCAACGGATGACCCCTTGGACGAACACAGCCATCTTCTCCAGGCTTCAGTAGATCAGCAGATTTGGCTCATGATGGTGGTGGATGCACTCAGTGCGGTTCTGTACCAGGCAGACAAGTGGCGCAGCAGGGACCATGGATTGCTCCTGGCAGAGATGGCCCAGCAGTGGGCGAATGTGACCACTGCCATTGATAGGCAGACCACTGCATTGACAACTGTCATGGCTACACTGGGCACCCAGTTCAGTGCCCAGCCACCGCAGACACTGCAGTGTCATGTCCACCCCCTGTTCCCGGTGCAGTGCGACACCTGCTATGTTGACACTGGGTTCAGCTGTGGGCATACCGAGCATGCCTGGTGCGGGAAAGTTCAATGGGCTGCAGACCCCTGCACAAGCACGGTTGTGTTCATGCAGTGCCACCCCTGGGGGCCCGTCAGTACCACCCCAAGAGGCCACCGGTCAGCCTGGCACAGCTGGCAGGTCTCGGTGGAGCCACCCACGCATCCGTGGTGGCCATGGTACTGTGCCGCGTGACTGACCTGTCTCCTACCATGGCCACTGTCTGCCACTGCCCTGTGTGCACTGTGGTGTGCATTGTGTGATGCATGGGTGGGGTACCTGGCCCTGCACACACACGGTCCCGTGCCCACCCTCCCGGTTGCTGGCCACTGTGGTGTGTGCATGATGATGCCTGCGTTGTGCTGTCTGCCAGTGTGCAATTGTGCCCAGCATCTGAGGCATTCACAGTGACGGACACTGGGCATGGTCATGTGTGGTCCTGTGTGGGGGTGGGGGTGGCTGTTGGGGTTGGTGTGCCATTTTCCCTTTGTGCATATGTTGTAGAGTGCGTGTGTGTGTGTGTGTGTGTGTGTGTGTGTGCATGTGTCGTGCTCAGCCCTGCCCATCCCTGCTGCCCTGTGTGGTGCCCCACTCAGACCCATTCCCTTACCGACGTCCGTCCCTGGTGTCTTGCCCTGCCTGGCTGTGGGCTGTACCCTTGCCTTTGGTGGCTGTGCATGGCCCCGTAACTTACCTGTGATGTCTGAAGTGCTTCTCTGTAATGGTGTCCCGGTGCTGCTGTGCCATCCAGATCAGCTTGGGGCCTCGTCGCCCAGGGGGTGGCTACCCTTCACCAGCTGGACCAGCGTCCTCATCGTCCCCACCACTATGACAGTGGAGACCAGGATGACAGCAGCAATGTGCCTGCTCACCACGGGCACCTTCCAGAAACCAACAGGGGCACCCACAGGCATCACCCATTCAGCCACGTCCTGTCTACTCACACAGTTCCTCAACGCTCTGCTGGCACACACTTCAGAGTTCATCCAATTCCCAAGCACACAGGCAGAGTGTACAGCAAACACGGAGGGCTTCCACAAGGTGGCACGCATGCCAGACGTGATGGGGCAATAGACTACATCCACATGGCCATAGGCACACCACCTGACCCAGAGGGCGCAGCATTCATGAATCAGAAGGGCTACCAATCAGTCAACTACCAGGTGGTGTGTGAAGCCATGGGGTACATCACCAATGTCTGTGCCACACACCCCAGAAGTGCACACAATGCCTTCATCTGGCATAGCTCCATGCTGTGCCAGTGATTTGAGCATGGGGAGATCCCCACGGGCCACCTAGTAGGTGAGTATGGGCCAGGATGGGGCATTTGGGAGGCTGTGCATGAGTCGGGGGCCCAGGCCACAAACGGCAGCAACCGACAGTGATGCCAAAGGAGGCATGGGGGGGGCCACCACCATGGCAATGTGATAACCTGAACACCTTACCCACATAGGAGACAGCACATATTCCCTGCGACCCTGGCTGCTAACCCCCATCCAGCTCCCAGCAAATCCTGCCAAAGAAAGGTCAACCTCTATGGCTATCCCACAGTCGGTGGCCATGTTGTGCAGGATACAGCAGGCCAGGAATAGCCCGCAGGCCTTCGAGGGGCTGTACTGTAGGGCACTGCCTGATGTGTCCAGGCACCAGAATCATGCCTTCAGCAACCCGAATACCCACTCAATGACATTCCATGTTGTGGCGTGTGCCTCATTGTATCATAGCTGTGATGGGGACGTGGGGCACCGGAATGGTTTGAGCAGCCAAGACTGTAGTGGGTAACCACTGTCACCTGTGTGTAGAGGGGGGACATTAGAATGGTGGTCTGCATCGCTATGCCATGGGCCAACATGGCCGGTACCAATGGAACCTCTGACTATGCAGCCCCCCATGTCTGCTCACGTCATCCTGCATGATATGCATACTCACCTACTAGATGGCCAGTGGGGATGTCCCCACTCTCAAACCTGTGGCACAGTGCAGACTGGTGCCAGATGAAGGCATCATGTGCTCCCCCAGGGTGCATGGCACAGACATTGCTTATGCTCCCCCTGGCATCGCACACCACCTGGCACTTTATGCTCGGGTATCCCTTGCGGTTTATGTATGCCGCACCCTCCAGGCCAGGTGGCATGCGGATGCCTACATGGGTGTAGTCAATGACCCCGAGCATGCCAGGCAACTGTGCTACCCTGTGGAACTCCTGTATGTGTGCAATGCACTCCACCTGTGTGCTGGAGAAATGGATATACTCTGTAGCATGTGGCAGCAGTGCGCTGAGGAATTGTGTGAGTAGGCATGATGCGGCCGACTGGGTTATGCCTGTCGTGTTCCCTGTTGGTCTCTGGAAGGTGCCCATGGTGAGCAGGCACATGACGGCTGCCACCTTTGTCTCCACTGACAGAGCATGGCTCCGTCATTTCTAAGCTGGTGCAGGCTAGGTACTGCCTATTCTGGGCATACTGCTGATGAGGCCTTCCAAGTCCGAGTCTTCCTGCTGCCTGCCTTCTCACACCCCTCATTACAGCCTCCATCTGGAAGGTGGCACTGGCCATGTCCCTGGCTGGTGTTCCCCCGGGTGGCTGTTGTCCTGTTCCCACTGCTGTCTGTTCATGATGCTTCCCCTGCACTGGGTTCACCTCTGGCTGTTTGCCTGTGGCTGTTCTGCCTCTTGCCACTGCCCTCAGTCCACTGTGGCACTCTCATGCCCTTTTCTGCACACTGGCATGGGTACACCCACTCCTACCCTCATTCTGGCACAGTTCTGGTAGGCCCTGTCCTAATCCTGCCCAGTTCTGTGCCCTGCTTCCTGTTTTTCCTCCCTGGCTCTCTGTCTCCATGCTCCCACCTGTGGCTTCCCTGTGGCACATTCTTCCTCCCCTCTCTTGCTCCCTTTTATTTTGGCTCATTTCTGCTGTCGCGCAACTTCCGCTTGCTCTGCTATTGCGCACGTTGCACGCTGTTGAATATCACACTGTGCATGTTATTCATGGTTCCACCCCTACAGTTGCACATGCATTCATTACTGTTGCGCTCAGGTGCATTGCTTGTTATGCTGCGCAGCTGCCTTCTGCTGAATATTGCACAATGGCACATCTCCGTACTTGTGCTGGCGCATCCCTGTTGTGCATGGCGCATTCGCTCTGAATATCCGGCCCCCAGGCTTTTAACCCTTCCAGCAATACAGTTGCACAATAAATGCCCCTGTGTTTAAGGTTGCCTACTCATTTTTAAGTCTGATTTCAATTCTATGAGTGCAGTTTTGTCCATAAGCACTGGAAGGAGGAAGGAAGAAGACCACTGTTCCAGATTACTCATTGTGGTTTCATTAGCAGATGTGCTAGATGACCAGCTGGGAAAGCTGCTTAATTCACTTTGTTCACCTACAGTCATTTCCACTCAGAAGCAAAAAGTAAATGCAACAAATAAAGATGGATTTTAGTGCCCCAACCACCAGCAGGCAAATTATTTGTCAACTAAACTCTTTAAAGCCAGCTCTGTGGTGTGGAGGGCTGAGGTGCTGAGCACTTTACCTCCACCCACACCAGTGAACTAAGTTTGGGAAAGAGCTCAGGTCACCAGGGTTTGGCTGGGGAGAGGATCAAGCATCCATCAGGAAGATTCCCCCCCAGGGGTGGGGTGGCACTTGGCTAACACCAGCTGGAGGCCTTGGGGTAGCACCAGCATATGAGTCACATCAAAGCAAGGGGCCATGGTTCTGTAGTGTGTGTGCACCTTCATTAGCAAATCATTGTCACAGGCTTCATGAAGCCCTGCCTGCCTACTCCTGTCCCATGCCACCATGTAGACCACTGGCCCAAAACTGGATGAGAGTCACCAGGTAGGGGAGGATGGCCCTCCTCTTCCCAAGCCTGCCATGGGGGGAGTCCGTTGGGGTCTTTGGGCACAGTGAGTCCAGGAAAGTTGAGTGCCAGGCAGTGGAGATGTGGACAGGGCCGAGATCTTGCATGCAATAGCCACCAGGAAAAAAGCTTTATGAAAAAAATAAATAAACCCTTCAAACTGTCCTCTGCACCTTTCCCCAGTCTAATAAATTCACTCTACCTTGCTCTTGTTGCAGGGAGGTGCAACAAATAAAAAAATTAAAATTAAAAAATGAATATGAAT
This sequence comes from Neoceratodus forsteri, assembly GCA_016271365.2. NCBI lineage: Eukaryota > Metazoa > Chordata > Ceratodontiformes > Ceratodontidae > Neoceratodus > Neoceratodus forsteri. Next base: position 155,993,082 of record CM057456.1, on the reverse strand, counting down.
TTATATTCCTTCTATACCGCTGGCACTAAGTAAATAAATATTTGTCGTGTAAATTTTTTAAAATGACCCCTGTACCTTTCCCAGTCTGTTAAATCTACTCTGTCACAAACAGAGGGAAGGCACCACAGCCAAGGATTTACAGTGTCTGGTCAGATAAGGAACAGCACAAAAAGCAAAGGAGACTGGCACCTGTTTTTGTATCATTTCCAGCTGTAAACGATTCCCCAAAAGAACAGGCACTGTGATCTGAGTCCTTTTCTTTCCAATAGTTTTTCTTCTTTATTTGGTATAAAGGTAAAAGCAGCAATGCAGTACAATGCAGTTCTGCGCAATTAAATGTTATTCCAGTACAAAAATGCAAAAAGTGCTAATCCAAACAGTGCAGCTGCCCAAAAATCAAGGAACAGTACTTGCCCCTGTTACCTTTGATAAAGCTCACTAGAGTGAAACACATTAGGGGCAAGTACTGTTCTTTGATTTTTGGGCTGTTGCACTGCTTTATCTTTATACCCAACAAAGAAGAAAAAATTATTGGAAGGAAGAGGACTCAGACCACGGTGCCTGTGCTTTTGGAGAGAGAATTGTTTACAGGTGGAAACGCCACTAAAACAGGTGCCAGGCTCCTTTGCTTTTTGTACTATAAATCTACTCTGCCCTGTTCCTGCTTCAGGAGGGCCTGTACCTGCCTATTCAGGTTCACTCTCCTCTTCTCTGCAAAACAGTTTCTCTAGCCTGTCTGCTTGCAACTACTGTTAAATGTAGTGAGAATTACCTAAGTTGTATTTATTTATGTCTTTATGATAATGTTAATGCATGATTCCCCCAGGAATTTATAAAGTTTCCTGATCACAGCTCACTCTTTTTCTGTATAAAAGGAGCTCCTTCAGTAGCCAGGTCCTTCTCCTTTGAGAGAGCTGGGAATGGCACTGAAATGGGCTCAGTATGAAGCATTTGCAGTCCCCTGCATTGCTGATTGACTACTGCAGGTCATGTGGCTTGTCGACGACTTGGACATGCTCACTAAACTCATTGTAAAATGTGCTGCATCATGAAGTCAAAATGCTGAAATGAAACTAAGTTTCTTTGGATCTGCTTTGCCAGTGTCCAAAATGACAGATTTTGGCATATTCACCAAATGAAAATTCGGTATTGGCTGATACTTATTACTCCTCTAGTGGTCAGCATCCCTGGTGATTCAGTGGTACCTCCCTCCTTTACCTCAGAGCCCACATGCCCCAGATAATACAGGCATTCCACTCACAAAAAAATGTTCCAGCTGCAGGCCAGTGTGTACAGGATGCACACACCCATAAAGCTGCAGCCTTGTTACTGCCTCAATTCAATTCACTTTTAATTCACTTTATTTACCGAGTAAGATCACTGGGCCAAGGCCCTTTTTCAGGATCGACCCAAAGCTTCATACACAAAGAAGCTTAGATGTCATACAATTACAAACATTAACAAGACTTACATTAATAACAATGATACAATGTAGTAAAATAGTACAAAAATAGTACCTAAAAACAGTTACATACAGCAGAAAGTTGCTAATAATGGAACAAAGCTTTTTTAAAATGTTTTTGACTATGATTAGAGATCAAATCAATAGGCAGTATATTCTAAAAAATTGGGCATTGTGAGGAAAAAGCTGCCTGGTTTTAGACTGTGAGCAATTATTTAGATTTTATTAATTTTATGTTGGGCTTTTTGGTTCATTTGTCTGCTTTTGTCTTATATTTTTGCAGAACACTTTTACTGCTTGAGAAAGTTGTAAGATTGATGAAGCCCACTATATAGCCATATGACAGATACAGCATGAATTGCAGCGGTATGTACCTCCCTACTATATCCCACCAATTGGCTGTCATATCATGGAAATACCCACCTCTAGTAGGTAGGAGAGTAGTTCAATCGTTCACTTCTCATGTGAGACTGTTTTTTTTTAGATTATCTCAGACTACCAGCAAGTATGATGGTGACATTGTGACATGAGCATCTCTTCTCTAGGATCTGAGCTGAAACCACTAGAACTCATTTTACACACACCATGGAACAGCCATCACATAGTGGTGTTTGGTCACTACTGACCCAGGCTAAAGTTGAACCAGCCACCTGGAGATGAAAGATTCAGTAATCCATGCCATGATCCACTGTCAGTTTGCTAAGCCATCCAGTATCTCCATTTATTAGCTTTTCTTTAGTTTTCATTCCACTTAGTGAATTGACCTGGGTCAGAAAATTAGTTTTACTGACAAATACAGCTAACGAGGTCAATCAGTTAGAATAAAGGGATCAGCATAAAGTGCTGTTAATGATATCTACTATAGTTAGAGAATAATAATAACCATACAGTAACTGTGTTCTGATTGTCTGACAAGGTTGACTTGTAGTACAAAGTACAGCTCTGTATATGACTGTACTTGGGTCAGGCTTTATAGGTATTGCATGTGCTTAAAATAATATTCAAGGTGTTTCAGTACCTAAAACAGGTTTGAAACTGAGATAGGTTTTCTGAAACATTTAAACTGAAGTCCAAATGCCTTGCATCACATAGAATTTTTGGCTATGGATTATGGCATTCAGCAATGTTCTCACAGGAAAAGTGTGTGAGTTTCTAAACAAAAACTGTGATAAATAGTAAGCAAATACTGCTGTGTTTTGGATACACTGTACATGGTAACTTGAGATGATTGATGAGTTTACAGATGAGGTCAGCAAACATAGTTGCTGCACTCAGGATGTGCAATCATATCAACCTCTTATCATAAGACAGATGTCATAATACATCCATGTAATTAAACAATAAGGTATGACATGGGGTTATGTTAATGGTCTATTAATCACCCTCTAGGGGGTGTAATGTGGCACAAGGCGTAGCTGAGTGCTACATGCCCCTAGAGGGTGATTAACTGACCATTAACATAACCCCTGGGAGTGCCTTATTGCTATTATAACAAAAATGTTTTTTTTAAATATTGTTAAACCTTGTTCAGCATATGATTACACTGTACATGTATGTTAATCAAAGATTAACATAGGGATAATAGAATGTTTGCAGCCAATCAGAAAGCTCTATGTCTCAGACCCTTTTTATAATGCACACTAACCATACTCTTCCTGTTTTAACTATCTACTTTCAATGCAAAACGATATGAAAAGCCCCCACATGGAGCCAAATAGAAACCACACTGTACATCATATATACTGTATTGCAATTCGATATTAATAAGTAACTTTGCCATCCTTTCATTGTTACATCATTCAAAGGGGCATTGCATGATTAAACTATAATGCCTGACAGGGTGTGTGTCATGCTGGGATAACATCACGCCTCAAGAAGTGACATTATCCCAGCACAACACACACCCTGGAGTGCAATAGTGCTACTATACAATGACTCGTTATAATAAAAAATAGTGAAAAGATTAAAAAAAGAAAATTTAAGGCAGTTTTACAGTATTTTTGGACTGTGGGAGTATACTTGTTTGAAAAAGGTTTTTTCTTAGTCCACTAAGTGTTGCTCCCTCTTTAGCCCATCTTCCTTGGTTGGTCGTCATCTGATCTTGCTCCTGCCCCCCCTTCACTCCCCCTGCCCCCCTTCACTCCCCACATGCTCTCTACATTTTTCTGGCCTGAGTGTTTCTGAAAGAAATCATCCCAGGCCCTCTGCCTACTCTGGGACTTAGAAAAAAAGCCTGCTTTGCGATGTTAATGCAGTACTGCTGCTCATGGAGGAGCGCCGAGAGTGGAGATTTAATGCATGCAACACAGGTAGATGTCAATGCTGCTCACAACAGAAGATGGTAAACTAAGCTTTTATTTTCATCTTGAGAGGAAGGGAAATCTGTGGGGGGTGGCATTTCTGTTTACCACTCCCTTGCAGTCTGTGGAGGAGGTGGTGAATGAGAAGCTGCAGCTGGTCATACAAAGCATGTGGTCCAACTGATAGAGGGTGAAGTCACTCAGGAAGGGAGTTTTTAAAATAAACATAGAAAGATAGAAACATAGAATTTGATGGCAGATAAGGACCGCTTGGCCCACCTAGTCTGCTCATATCCCTACCTGATGGATAAGCTGCAGAGTCTTGTTCAGAAGAGACCGAGGTGCAAAAAGGGGGGGAGGAGTGGCCCTGTATGTTAATGAAAATATCAAAGCTACAGAAATTCAGAATACACATAAGGAGCCAGAAGAACTGTGGGTCACCCTGGAAACAGGAAATGGGACAGCCATAAGAACTGGGGTTGTCTACAGGCCCCCAGACCAGAGGGAGGACATAGACACATTACTGTTAGAATATACAAAACATGACAGCTAAAGGGAGGTTCTGATAATGGGAGACTTCAACATACCAGATACAGATTGGTCAATACCAGCAGGAACATCTGCAGAACTAGACTCATAGTGGATTCCCTGCAGGGAGGGCCTCAAACAACTGGTACAGCAACCCACAAGAGACAGGGCTATCCTAGATCTAGTACTGACTAACAAAGAAGGGATCACAGATCTCCAGGTAGAAGGTCACCTGGGGGCCAGTGACCATCACATGGTATGGTTCAATTTGGCTACTACATCTAAATCATCCCATTCCAAGGCAAAAATATGGGACTTCAGAGGAGCTGACTTTGATAAGATGGCCAACAGAGTTAAGCTAGTCCTGGCAAAAAGAAACACAGGTGAGGAGGTACAGGCAAAGTGGGCAAGCATTAAGGATACAATACTTGAAGCAACATCCCATTGTGTTAGACAGAAAAGAAGTGCAAAAGAAGAAGGAAACCACTTTGGTTCTCAAATACAGTAGCAGAAAAGGTCAGAGCCAAAAGGCTGGCCTTCAGAAAATATAAAGGAACACAGCGGGATGAAGATAGGGGCATACCAAACTGCCCTAAGGGAAGCAGGTAAGGCAGTAAGGCAGGCAAAGTCCAAACTGAGGAAACACTAGCACAAACAGTAAAGAAGGTGACAAGACTTTCTATAGATACATTAGTGAAAGGAGAAAGTCCAGAGGGGGTATTGCTAAGCTTAATGGAGAAAAGGGAGCATGTGAGGAGGAGGACCCTGTAAAGGCATCTATCCTAAATAGATACTTTTGCTCAGTATTCACTGAAGAGAAGGTAGGGCAGGGCCCACAGCTCAGCATCATGGACACAGAGGGGAGGGAGGTGAGCACTACTCCCTTCACAAAAGAAAGGGTCCTACAAGAGCTTGCTAAGCTCAGGGTGGATAAGGCAATGGGACCTGATGGCATACATCCCAGGGTACTTAAGGAGCTAAAGGAGGAACTAGCAGAGCCATTAGCAGAATTGTTTAGTGAGTCTCTGAGCACAGGAGAGGTCCCAGAAGACTGGAGAAGGGCTCATGTGATCCCACTCCACAAGAGTGGTAGCAGGGAGGAGGCGGGGAACTACAGACCGGTCAGTCTTACCTCAGTAGTGGGCAAGATTATGGAAGCACTCCTTAAGGAAAGGATAGTGCAACACCTGGAATCCATAGGGGCACAGGATCCAGACAGCATGGGTTCACAAGGAAGGTCCTGTCAAACTAATCTCATAGATTTCTTTGACTGGGTAACCAGAGTGGTGGACCAAGGGGAGCAGTTGATGTCGCCTACCTTGACTTCAGCAAAGCTTTTGACACTGTTCCACATAGAAGATTGATAAATAAGCTAGGTAGGCTCGGGTGGGTCAAGTTGGTCAACTGGGTGGCAAACTGGTTGACTGGCAGAAAACAGAGAGTGGTGGTAAATGGTATACAGTCAGAAGAGATGCAAGTCACAAGTGGGGTACCTCAGGGATCAGTCCTGGGGCCAGTCCTATTCAACATCTTCATTAGTGACCTAGCAGATGGACTGGAGGGTAAGGCTTGTCTGTTTGCAGATGACACCAAGATCTGCAACAGAGTAGATGATCCAGATGGGGTGGGCAGAATGAGAAGAGATCTGGATAAACTAGCAGAATGGTCAGAAGAGTGGCAACTGGGATTTAATGCAAAAGTGCAAAATCATGCACATAGGGAAGAGAAACCCTGAAGCCACTTATAGGCTGGGAGGAGTTGCTAGCAGTCACAAAGGAAGAAAGAGACTTGGGCATCATCATCACTGATGACCTGAAATCATCCAAGCAGACCTCTAAAGCAGTAGGTAAGGCTAGGGGGGTGTTAGGGTGTATTAGTAGGGGTATCACAAGTCGTAAGAGGGAGGTAATAATCCCTCTGTACAAGACATTGGTTAGGCCCTATCTGGAGTACTAGCGTGCAGTATTGGAGCCACACCTTCATAAGGACATTAACCAAATTGAGGCAGTCCAGAGAAGGGCAACCAAAATGGTGCAGGGACTGCATCAGAAGACATATGAGGACAGATTAACGGAGCTCAATATGTAGTAACCTTGAGCAAAGGAGGGGAGAGGTGATATGATCGAGGACATTTAAACACCTTAAGGGCATAAACAAGGTGAAAGAGTCTAACATGTTTAAATATAAGAAAAATAGCAGGACAAGAGGACACAGCATGAGATTAGAGGGAGGCCGATTAAGGGGGAATGTGAGGAAATTCTTTTTCACAGAAAGGGTGGTAGATGCATGGAATGGCTTACCACAAGAAGTAGTGGCTATGAATACAGTGCAGGGCTTCAAACAGGCATGGGATAGGCATAAGGGAGCAATACAAATGACTATGAATAGATAGGTCACTGACATAGCAAAGGCCGATGGCACATTTATAAGGTAGAAAAAGAAATGGGCAGACTGGATGGGCCTTACGGTCCTTATCTGCCGTCAACTTCTATGTTTCTATGTTTCTAAGTCTAGTTAACCAACAGCTTACTTCCTCCGACCCCCCACTAGAATTGCTTTATGTCTGTCCCATGCATTCTTGAATTCTCCCACTGTTCTTGACTCCACAACCTCCTCAGGAAGGTTGTTCCAAGCATCCACAACCCTCTCCATGAAAAAATACTTTCTAATATTACCTCTGATCTGTCACTCTATTATCTTCAAATTGTGCTGCCTTGTTCTTGCACATCTCTTTTTCTAAAAGATGCTACCCTCTTGGACTTTGTTAATTCCCTTGAGGCACTTGAAAATTTCTATCATGTCCCCCCTCTCCCTCCTTTCTTCGAGGGTATACATATTAATATTGCTTTAGTCTCTCTTCATATGACTTCTGGTGCAGACCCTGCACCACTTTGGTTGCCCTCCTCTGAACAGCCTCCACTCTGTCTATGTCTTTGTGAAGATGGGGTCTCCAGAACTGCACACAGTACTCCAGATAGGGTCTCAGCAACTGTCTGTACAGAGGGATAATAACTTCCTGTTTTCTACTGTTGATGCCTCTCCCTATGCATCCCAGTATCCCTCCAGCCCTCCTTACTACCTTCTCACATTGCTTGCCCACCTTTAGGTCAGCTGATGTAATTACTCCCAGGTCCCTTTCGATTTTTGTTGTTGTTAGTATCTCACCCCCATTGTATACTCTTCCCCTGGGTTTTTGTTTCCCAGGTGCATTACCTTGCACTTCTTTGCATTGAATCTGAGCTGCCATACATTTGACCATTCCTCTAACCTTGCCAAGTCCCTTTTCATCCTTTTCACCCCAACTTGTGTATCAACCCTGTTGCAGATCTTTGTGTCATCTGCAAAGAGACATATTTTTCCTTCCAGGTGCTCTTCAATGTCACTTATGAAGACATTAAAGAGGACCGGACCCAGTACTGAACCCTGCAGTACCCTGCTAGTTACCCTCCTTTCTTCACTGTGGACTCTGTTTACTACTACCCTCTGCGTCTTGTTGTCCAGCCTATTTTTTATCCAGGCTATCAGCTTGGGACCCACTCCAAGGCTGGCTAACTTGCATATTAATCTATTGTGTGGGCCTGTGTCAAATGCCTTGCTAAAATCTAGGTAGGCCATATCCACAGCCCCTCCTTGGTCTACTACTTTGGTCACCCAGTCAATGAAATCTATTAGATTCATCTGACATGACCTACCCGCTGTGAATCCATGCTGCCTTGGGTCCTGTACCCCACTGGCCTCTAGGTACTCAACATTTTTTTCCTTCAGAAGTGATTCCATCATTTTCCCTACCACTGAGGTCAAACTAGCTGGTCTATAGTTTCCTGCCTCTGCCCTGCTCCCACCTTTGTGAAGTGGAATCACATCTGCCCTCCTCCGTTCCTCAGGTCCCACCTCATACTCCCATGATTTGTTAAAGAGAATAGTCAGTGGTGTCACTAGTTCTATCCTTAGTTCTTTTAGAATTCTGGGGTGAATCCCATCAGGCCCCATTGCTTTGTCCACCCTCAGTTTCAAGAGTTCTTTCAAAACCCTTTCTTCTGTGAATGGTTTGGTATTGACCCCCCTATCCAGAGTGTTTCTCTTCTTTGCTTTAGGTACCTCCCCCTCCTCTTCCATTGTGAAAACTGAGAAGAAATATTCATTTATAATCCCTGCTTTTTCACTATCACCCTCTGGCCACAATCCCTCCTCTTTATTAAGTCTCTGTATCACTTCCTTGGTCTTTCTTTGCTCCCTAATGTACCTATAAAAGGTTTAATCTCCCTTCATAACAGAATTGGCTATCATTTCCTTGGTTTGGGCTTGTGCTTTTCTGACTGCCTTCCCTGCCTCCTTCTGCTTTAACTGATAAAGGTCTCTGTCCTGCTGCTTCTGTGTTTCCTTATATTTCCTGAATGCTATCCTTTTCTCTTTAACCTTCCCTGCCACCTCTTTTGAGAACCATAGTGTTTTTTTCCTTCATTTTGTTTTATTGATTAGCTTCACACAAAGGCTTGTTGCATCTGTGATGGCTGTTTGATTATTCCCCAGTGTTCCTCCACCCCTCCTTCTTGCCCGTTTGCTAGTGCTTTTCTGAGGCACTCTCTCATTTTCCCAAAGTCAGCCCTCCTAAAGTCCGATACTCTTGATTTTGTATGACTTGACTCTTTAGCTGTGTCTATTGTGAACCACACTGTTTGGTGGTCGCTTGTTCCCAGATGGCTACCCACTCCTAATCCGAGATCCTTTCTCCATCCCCATTTGAGAGTACCAGGTCTAAGATTGCTCCCTCCCGAGTGGGTTCCAGGACTAGCTGTCTGAGGCATGCCCCCTGTAGGGCATCAAGAATGACCCTGCTCTTGGATGTGCCTGCAGCAAAGGTACTCCAGTTAACATCTGGCATATTCAGATCCCCCATCAACAATATTTCACCCTTTTTCTGTCATTTTAAGGATGCCTTCTATCATTTCCTTGTCCATTCCCTCCCCCTGAGATGGGGGTCTGTACACAACTTCCATACAGATTGTGGTGCCATTTCCTGTCTCCAGAGTGACCCATAGTGATTCATCTACTTCATGTTTACTCTTTAGTTCTGTTGCTTTAATCCCTTCCTTTACATAGAGAGCTACTACTACTCCTCTTTTACCCTCCCTGTCCCTTCTGTAGATTGTGTATCTTGGTATGTTGACATCCCAGTCATGGTTCTCTGTATACCATGTTTCAGTGACTGCCACAATATCCAAGCATCCCTCTTCCATCAACGCCACTAGTTCAGGGAGCTTGTTACACAGACTATGGGCATTGGTACTCATCACCTTCCATTTTTTGATGGCCTTACCCCTTTTAGCCCCATCCCTGTCCTTACTGCCTTTGCCTTTTTTTTGCATTTATCCCTGTCCTGCTCCCGAATGACTTCTCTACCTTGGTGTTTACCTCGCAAATTACTGTGTTTTACGGGGGAAGGCTGGGATTTCTCTGCTCCTTTTCAGTGCCTCCCCCCTTGGCTAGTTTAAATGCTTGCCAATAAAGTATTTAAACATATCACCTAGGATCCTGGTTTCCTCCCTTGACAGATGCAGACCATCGCAGCAGTATAGGTCTGCATCCCTCCAGGTGGTTCCCCAGTCCCCAATGAAGCCACAACCTTGAGCTCCACACCAGTTTTTCAACCATTCATTGAATCCCATGGTGAGGAGTACCCTACCATCATCCTTGCCATAGACAGGCAGCACCTCTGAAAAGGTTACCATATGTGGTACTTATCTAAGACCCTTCCCCAACTCTACAAATTCCTCTTGCATTGCTCTGATCCCATTCCCAGCTAGGTCATTTGTCTCTAGGTGGACAATGACATCCAGCTCCCTCCCTCGTGCAGCTGCTTCCGCGATCCTGAGGATTTGCTTCCTGTCCCTCTGAGCCATGGCAGGCACCTTACCCCCTCCCCTTCCTTCCCCACTTCTACCCCCTAATGATTGAGTCCACCACCAGCAGTTGTTTCCTTCCCCTGTGGGGTCTCCTGACACCCTCCTGTGGGTCTTCTTTGTGGAGGTTCACAGCATCCTCCTTGGTCTGCACTGTAGGTGCCTCCATAGAGGAACCACTCTTCGCAAGAACAGCATATGAATTGTGGAGCGGTACAGCTGGAGGAATGCACCTCTGTTCCACCACCCTCTCCTTCCCTGAGCCCACCTCGGTCCAACCACTCCTCTTTCTTGGCAACCTCTGAGGTAGCGGCAGTGGTCTTGGTGGTCCCTGGGTGGGGGGGAAGAGGTTTCACGAATCCTAGCCAGGTCAGCTTGGAGATGGGCAACCTCCAACCTCAGACCAGAGGTGCCTGCAAATAGGGCAGCATCGCAGCCTCCAGAATTTCTCCTGGAACACTGCCGCCCCACAGCCATTGCACTGCACCACTCCCATCATGACTTGTTTTGTGTAACATCTCCTGTTGCTTTGTATGCTTACTCTCTCCTCCCTCTACGTATTTTTCCACCTACATTCCTACTGCTTATGTGCCCTTACAACTCTTGCCCTTCCTGTTCTGGGACAGGAACTTCCTGTAGTCTTCAGTAGTCTCCTTCTTCTTTGCTTGGACTCAGACCTCCAGCAGCTAGGGAGGGAGAAAGAGCTATTTTTCTTTCCTTCAAGCTTGATGAAACTAATGTGTCTCAGTCAGGGCCCCGATTTTTCTGCGGCGCATCGGAGCAAAGTTCTGCGGCAGGGTTCTCATTTTCCGCAGAACTTCTGCAGCACTCAATACCAATTTCTGCGGCAATTCTGCGGCACGTTTTTACCCTTAATTTTTTTTCCTTTTTTGGTTTTTTTTGCCAAATCTGACACAATTCACGCTCATAACACAGTCATTTTATGGGTGTTTGTCACCAAATTTTCAACATAGCCAGTTTAAGACCTCTGCTCATGAACAGTATCACAATGATTTTATTAATCTGTCCGAAACATTGATTTCGTACACCGACCGCGCCATTGTGCACTACCTGTGCAAAAACACATTTCAGATGAGATGTGAAAAATGACAGTTGTACTGTTCATAAGGAGGTGTGGTAAAATGGCAATACTGAAAATCTGGAGTGAAAATATTAAAAATGCTCGAAGTTACGAGCAGGCGTAGGAACTGCTTGCCAACTCGCTTCGTGAAACAGTCGTTTGGAATATTTTCACCAAATTTTCAACATAGGGTTTTTAGGTGCCTACCTCATGAACTGTGACACTGTCATTTCATTAATCATTCGGGAAAGCTGGTTCCGCGCAGTGACTGCGGAAACACCTTTCGAAACCGATTAACAAAATAACAGTGTCACAGTTCATGAGGTGGGGTCCCAAAAACCCCATGTTGAAAATTTGGTGAAAAAATTACCAGAAATGGCTGAGATATGCACTAAAGTTGAAAAAAATCCATTTATGCCATTATACAGCTTACCGGCATTTCTTCAGTTTGCGGTCGGCTTTGAAGAGTGCAGACGTGTTCCCGGACCACAGAAGATCATTGCGGCTGGGCTCAGAGGTAAGTATGGGTTGAGGGGGGGTGAGGTGGGGTGTGGGAGGTGAGTCGCAGAGGGTGGGTGCGGGTTGGGGAGGGGCAAAGAATCAACGATGGAAGGTTTTTGTTTCAGGTTTTGTTTTGTTTTGTTGGATTCCCACACAAGGAGGGACTTTTGCCACACTGGGGTGGGCTCCCAGCCTGGCACCAGGCAGCTTGGGGTCAGTGAAGCCGGCGGGGATTGGGCACCCAGTCAGCAAGGAAGTTTTTGCCACGCTGGGTGGGCTTGGCGTGGCATAAAGGCATTGGGGGCCAGTGGTGAAACCGGCGGGATTGGGCACCCATAGGAAAATTAAGCTTTTGCCACGCTGGGGTGGGCTCCCAGCGTGGCATACTAACATTTGCGAGGGGGCACATTTGTTCCGCGGGCAGCCGCAAATTCCACGGGCGACGGCAAATTCCACGGATATTTCTGCGGTTTGCTGCACCTGTGGAATCACGGAAAACTCGGGGCTCTGGTCTCAGTGATCCTTCCCTTCCTACTGCCAAACAGGAAGCTCCTGTTGTCAGTCAAATCTAGTGGCTATAAAAGTAGTACTGGCTTAGGGTAGGAGGGTGGAGGGGTGGGAAGGAGGGCAATTAGTAAGAAACTCTGTAGCTTTTTTAGTCAGCTTCTACTTGCTCTGAAAGCAAGATTCCTTCTGCCAGAAACTAGCAGCAGGAAGCTGTAATTGGAGACAGCTGCTTTTCTACTGCTCAAGCCACACCCCCATTAACCATTCTCCTCTAATCCTGATTTAGCAAGCTAAGTTGATACAGTCCCCTTCCCCAAACAGAGAAACACACAGTGACTTCCCTATTTTTTTTACTTACATAAGACCCCCTGCTTCTAATAAAGTATCTGTTTGCTTAATCCCAACAGGCACTGACTCCTGCTGAGATAGAAGTGATTTATCAGTAAGAAATTCTGTAGCTTTTTTAGTCAGCTTCTACTTGCCCTGAAAGCAAAATTCCTTACAATATATATTTTGTTTTACCAGTGAGGATGGTAAATTTATAGGGAGATTACTGTGTTGGGGTGGTGGTGATGGCGTTGAGTGGTGTGTGACAGGATGGGAGGAAGCTTGTCCAGTTCAGTAGGAAATGTGACAGGGAAAGCCATTCTGGATCATAGCAGGTGGTGTGGGGATGGGGTGCAGTGATTGTTTTTCTTTTCTTTATTTTGTTAGGTCATGTTAGTGCTGGACCTTCATATAGTGATGTTTTGCTCAGATAACATCACTGGTGAAAGTGGCCACTGACCAATTAGAAAGCAAAACATTTTCTTGACATTGTATAATTAAGCATTATAAAATAGCTTCCCTGATTTTTTTTTCTTTTAGGACCAGGTAATGAGGTTCAGAAAGTTAAGCATTTCTGACCTGTGTTATTGTGCTGGAATAACTGCACAGTCATGTGACTGGATTCCACCAATCACATACAGTATTTCTTCTACCAATTTTGTAATATAAGGTATCATTTACAATTAATAATTTTCAATGCAGTCACAGAGTTCGAATTAGAGAACAGGGACATAAGTGATCGAAACATGTACCAGCCAGTTCAGCCTGTCCAGTGGCTAAAAATGGGTCATTTTGATCCAGTCCGCTTTCATGGTTAAATGGTAATAAAGCCCATGGATAAATGTTCTGAACAGTACAGTGCTTTCATTTGTGCAGTCAATTAAGTAGTGACAATTCAGCCCTTTGGGAGAAAGCTTCTTTCTATGGCACTGACTAGGGATATGCAAAGTGGCCCTTTTGTGAATTTGGTTCAGGTGGTTCAGATTTGATAATCCATATTAGTTCTGGTAGAATTTGACCAAAACATTAACAGTGAAATAATTTGAGGGAGAATGTGTGTGTTGTGTGTGTGTGTGTGTGTGTGTGTGTGTGTGTGTGTGTGTGTGTGTGTGTGAGAGAGAGAGAGAGAGAGTGACAGACAGACAGATAGACAGACAGACAGAAAGAGGCACAGAGAGACCCAGGGTTTGAAAACATTTACATACACTACCTCCTACAATGCTCACCACTTTTATTAGAACAGAGTGGTGTTCTACCTCACAAACCTAATTGTGCTGTCTGTAATTTACACAACCTAGGCATGATTTTGTAAGCCCCCCTTAGATCAGCGCACCATGCATCGAATTCCCACCTGAGGCAAACTTGGGTGCACCAGGGGCCCCTGTGCTGGATTCTTGAAGAATTGGGTCCAGGCATCAAAGTCCCTGAGCTTGCCAAAAGCCACCCTCTACACTGAACAAATGGTGCATGGGAGGGGAATGTCCCAAGCTGCAGGACATTCAGAAGGCAGTGGCAGCCATGGTAGGGACCCATTGGCCATGCATTGGAAGACTGGCAGAGCCTGAGGAGGGCAGGAGAGGATGGCTTGAGGAGGCGATGACAGACCCCAGACAGGGACATGGCATGGCTGTCTTGGTGCCAGGGACTGGCACCAGTGGGGAAGCCTTGGAGGACACTAATCAGAGCTCCAGCAGTGCCAGAACAGGTGGCTGGGTGCAGAATGGCAGCAGAAGTCTGCTGGTGCTGGCCACAATGGGGGGGGAGCATGGAACACCTCCCATGAAGCCACAGCACTTGGAATGGTGCACAGGCCATTAAACCAGCTACTGGCTGGTCTAACTCTGATGGCCCATGCACCTGTTTGGGCAGCTTGCAGATTCCCACTTAGGGGGATGTCGCAGTATTGCTCTGGTGTGAGCCCCTATCCACCTTGCCGCACCAGTACATCCATCAGAAGAATGGTGCAAGCTCGGCTGGCATGAACGGCCCCCCCAGTTGGCACAGGTGGTGTCTGAAAATCAGAAATGGCACACGGTGTGGCACAAGATGCCTCTTGTGCCATTCCTTATTTGTACAAGCACAGTGCACCATCCCCAAGCATTTGAAAAGTGGGACCCCTGTCTGTACAATATTATCATTGAGGTGAAAATGCTCACCTAGATAGTAATGCAGCAATTTAGCGTTATGGACACATATCTCTATTACATAACTGAAGCCAGCATTGTGCTGTATGGTACACCATCTGCTGCTGAATCTATGTATGACTATATACTGTAGTAACTAAAACTGTACATTTGCATTGTTAGAATTTTATTTTTATTTATTGCTAGTCTTTACCTCTCTCCCCCTTTCCTCCTTCTGGGTCACATCTGTAAACAAAACTACTGTCCTCTACATGGTTTACCTGGTAAACCATTTTCCAAGAAATGAATAAATAAATGGTAGAATAAATTAGGTAGATTCTATCTTGTCCACCCTACTGCCACATGGCAGTAACTATTCCCCAGTGTGAATACTGACACATTTCCAGGTTGAACTCCCAGAATGCTATCCCTGCTCACACTGTGCAACCACCAGTGCTCTCTTCTACCTCAGGAATCTGGTTAGTTCTGCTTTCAAAGCCTGTAGGGTGCTTGCTTCCATTACCTCACTGGGTAGGCTAGGCTGTTTCACATGCTGATCACATTCTGTAAGGTAATTGTTTCTAATGTTCTACCTTATTCTCCCTGCCCCAGTTTAAGTGCATACCCTCTAATTCTGCTTGAACTCACCTGCTCCCCCAGCTGAATGGATATGGTTTAATCATGCTGCATCATAAATGACCATTAACAATTAAGTTCAAAGATCTTGTTCAATCTTGAAAAAAACATTATTGTGATTATGACTAACAATGACGTAACTTTATTATTGTAAAACGGCTGCAACTCAAAAACCATGATGTTATAGAAAGGGTGACTGTGATAAACAAAAGTTTGGCATGATATAATATCATCAACATTTTTCACGACTGACCATGGTCAAGATCATTGCAATACATCTGAAAAAAAATTCAATGTATCTTTTTTTTCTTACTTTGTAATTCATGTTATCTATTTAGCCATCAGTCAGCCCAACAGTATAGGGCAGTTCAGCAGTACATCTTTTACCTGTATAGCTTTCTTTATACTTACTCTTTGGACTTCCCGCTACCATATGTGTTATAAAGGCTTAAACTGGTTTATATATCTCCGAAAAGAGGGTCCCATTATGATGGAGGTGTGTTCCCAAAAGTACTTGGTTTATGCTCAAAACCATTCATTAAGTCTGCAAACTAATATTGTCAAACAAAATATTTTAAAAAACATAAACTACCATTAATTTTGTTCAAAAATTGTGCTTTTCAAACCTGCAAACTAGGCAAATACATAGGAACATAGGAAAGTGATGGCAGAAGTGGACTGCCAGGTCCATCTAGTCTGTATATTCTATACTAAAAGAAACTTAGCATTCACCCTTCTTAAACAGCTTACAAACTAACCTTACATGATTTATTTTAAGCAATAAGGCATGACTAGTGGTTAGGTTAACAGTCTGTTAATCACTTCCTAGGAGCCTAAAGTGGCACGAGGCATAGCCAATTAGTGATTGACTGTCAATATAACTTCTGGGAGTGCTTTATTGCTATTATAAAAAAACTTATTCCAAAAGAAAAGTGTTCGAAGTGTACATTCTGAATGTGTTCCTCATTGAGAAGAAACCATTACTTACCATAGTAATGCTGTTTCTTCAAGGGGATCCCTCATTATGCTCAACATATGCACTTTTGCTTGGTAGGCTGAAGTACCCCAGAGCTTGTGAATGTAATTTGGAACCAAATTCAAGCTCTCCCCACTAGGTGTTGCTGCGTTCAGCAGCCTATTGTCAGATCCTTTTATAGCCTAACTCATTGGACCTCACTCAGTCTAGTAACTTATCTATAGATAAAAACATCATAAATGAATTGCCCGGAGGGCCCAATGTGGCAGACCAACAAAATTAGTAGTACAAATTAATTCTATGATTTGTGAATGAACAATTATTGAAACTCAAAGAATTAAAAGAGGAATGCATCTGACTACTGAGGAACCTTCTCTTGGTTCTGGCAGGGGAGGTAGGGTAGAAGATTTAAGCATAATAAGTGATCCCCTGGAAGAAACAACATTACTATGTTAAGTAAATTTTTCTTCAAACCCCAGGAATCCTTCATTATGCTAAACATATGCAGACTACAAAGCAGTATCTTGGGAGGCTGGGTACAGAACCCATCTCAGGAAAAAAGGTTCTGCAGTACAGCATTGCCAAGCCCAGTATCTCTTCTGGATTATACATCTGAGCAATAGCGACTTGTAAAGTTATGCACTGTTTTTCATGCAGCTACTTTATAGTTTTCTGAGAAGGGAATATTCCCAACTGCTTCCACAGAGGCTGCAGACACTGAGGTGGCTGATTGCCAACTTTAGGGAACCAGAATTGGATACAGGCAATGACCCAGCAGGCAATAGTTCAATTTGAAGCTGAATTGCCTTTTCCCAGTTCACCATATGTGGGAAAAGAACTGAGAATGAAAAGGCTTATGGCATTTAGTACTCACCATGTAGTATCCCAGTTCATTTGTATTGAACTTTCCTGTGAGGAGTACCAAAAAAAATGGTGGGCTGGTTCAGATGAAAACTCAGCCACCTCCTTGGAGAGGAATTTTACATTAGTCCTAGGCACCAATGTATCCCTATGGCAGATGATGTAGTTAGGGTCAATGCAGAGGGCTTGGATCTCACACACCCGCCTGGACTAAATGATGGCCACCAGGAAGATTGTCATCCAAGTGGCATAGTTCAACTCAGCAGTGGCCATGGGTTCAAAAGGAGGTTCCATGAGCATGCCTATACAGATGTTCAGATCCCATGCAAGGACAGGTTCCCCCAACAGGGGGATACTGAGGCAAGAGGCCCTTAAAGAACCACTTTAATAAATGGGTGAGAAGCCACTGTTTTCTGATTGCCTGCTGATTAGGGTAGCAGAGATAAAGCCTAAGGTTTGCAGGTGCAGGAGGTAGCCAAAGATTGTGAGCAGATCTGCCTGGAAATGATGCTCTAATGAGGGGCACACTATAGGGAAAATCTTTTTCGGTCCGGAAGCATATGTTTCCTAACAGCAGATTTTCTGGACACTTTAAGGACCTGGGGAACTTAGTCCCAGAAAATAAATTAGAGTACTCTAGCTGCTCAAGGACCAGGTCTTGAGGCGTAGAGACTTGAAGTTTGGAAAGGTTATTCTGCCTCGGGATATGGTTAGTAGATTGGGTATCAAGGGAAGATGGATGGGCTGCCTGATGGTCAGGGCCATGGGTAGGGACTACCAGGGTTGTTTGGCCCAACTGGGGATTGTCAGGATCAAGGTTTTAGACTGAATCCTGAATTTAGACAAAACCAAAACAGGAGGGAAAATGGAGGGAAAGCATGCAGAAGCTTTTCTGACTAAGCCAGGAACAGGATCTTGTAATGTAGTAGATTATGGTGGTGTTGTCTGTTCTGACTGAACAGGCTGCCCCATCACCTGTGGTGCAAATGACTGAACAGCTAGATACAATGGGCTTAGCTCCAGACATTTGATATGCTCCCTGGACTACTGAGGGGATCATACCCCCAATTATCATTGGGTCTCCCAGGTGACCCCCACAACCTAATGTAGAAGCATTTGTTGTCCTGACAACTGAAGGAGCCTGTACCTAAAAAAGGTACCCCTTCTATGACGATGTCTATGTTTTACACCAAACCACAACCTGTAACTGGATTTAGTGGAAAGCCCCAGCTTGGAGAGTGGCTGCTGGTTTAGAGAGCAATAGGCTGGCAAATAGTACTGAAATGTCCCATATCTGAAAACTTGCTCCTGGACCACTGATATGGTGGACAGCATGTGTCCTTAAGGATGCGGGAAGTGCCTTGCTGACCTGGGCTGAGCAAGGGCATTTACTCAAAAGTACTTCTTCACACACAAGGAAAACAAACTTTTTTTTTACCTTCAAGTTCAGCAGAGCTCTTTCTGCTGAAGAGGGAGAGTGGAAGTGTCTGTGCGCAGACAGTTTGGGAATCATTTTGAAGTAATGAGTGAAACACTGGCCCACTGCCTCCAGGGCCCATTTGTCTGTGGTGATGTTTTCCCACATCTCAATCAATCAGTCAATCTTTATTTTATACAGGAAAGGTATGTGAGCAAAAAATGCCCATTTTCACAAACATTCGGTTAACAGGCTAATATTTAAAAGTGGATACATTGTACCAAAATAAAAGATCAATACATCGTAAAAAAAATTACTGAGTACAATATTAAGTAGGTAAAATACATCCTACCAAGAGGAGAGGTACAGTACAAAATAACACAGCAAATGGCAGTTTATAATATGGGGTGGAAAGGTTGAGGGTATAATATGGGGCAGAAAGCTTAGGGTATAATATGGGGTGGAAAGGTTGGGGTAGGGGGAGAAAAATGCACAAGGTCAAGGAAAAGGGTTAGGAAGACAAAAAAAGAGGCACAGGGGAGAAAAAAATGGATGTGAGTGGGGAGGGATGGAGGGAATGGCTAAGAAGACGACATAAAATTAAGGTGCGAAAAGCAAGAAATTAAATTAGATTTAGCTAAGTACATTTTGGGGGAAAGGTTGTCCAGGGCAGGCACAAGTGGTAGTTTTGATGAGGTAGTCCTTGAGGAAGCAGCTGAAAGTACTGTTAGTGCTGCATGCCAGAATGTTGGGGGGCAGATTGTTATAGAGTTTAGGCTCTTGATAGGTGGTTGAATTTTGAACTTGGGTGGTCCGGTAGAAAGACATGGCAAAAGTATGATGAGAAGCACTTCTTGTGCAGGCACTTGGGGACAGATCTGGGAAGATGAAGGTAACGCTCATGGGGAGTAGATTAAGATTCAACTTATGTGGGAACAGCAGCAATCTAAAGTGGTACCTGCTCTCTAAGTGAGCCAGTTAAGGGGAGGATACAAGGCACAGTGGTGGGTGTTCCACGGGAGGCCAGTGACAAAGCCAGCAATGCTGTTATAGGCGGACCTGAATTTATAGAACTGTGTGGAAGTTGGGTGGGGGGAGTAGACAATGGAGCCATACTTGAGGAGGGGTAAAGGTAGGGAGCTAGCCAGGCAAAGCCTGGAGATAGGGATTAGGTACTTCCTAATCCGGTATGAGAGGCCCAGCCTCATGTGGATCTTTTTGATGAGGTTGGAAATATAAATGCTGAAAGTTAGGTGAGGGTCGAGACAGAGACCAAGGTATTTGAATTCATCCACCAATTCAATAGTGTTTCCATGACTGTCTGAGAGGGTTTGGTGTGAGATCCTGGATTTTCTTGGGTCAGAGAAAATCATGAACTTGATCTTCTTTGAGTTAAGGACCATACCTTCAGCAGAAAACCAGGAGTGGAGCTTGCTGAAGTCCACCTGCAGGTTTGCTAGCATTGCATTAGTTTAGTTGCCGCTGCAGTATAGGGCAGCATCATCAGCATAGAGCACAATGTTAGTGGTGTGGCAGATCTCTGGGAGGTTGTTAATGAAAATGGAGAAAAGGAGTGGGCCCAGGATGGATCCCTGTGTTACTTAATTGAGAAGTTTGCAGAGAAATGACCATTTATGATTGTTTTTTGAGATCTGGTCAAAAGGTAGCTGCCAAACCATTTCACCATGTTTGTGGATATTTGTAGACTATGTAAGTTATCCAAAAGTAAGCTGTGGTTCACCAAGTCGAAGGCCTTGGTCAGGTCCACAAAAACTGAGACAGTGTACTGGCCTTTGTCACTGGCCTTATGAATGTCACTGGTGAACTTGACTAGGGATATTTAGGTGCTGTGTCCGGATCTGAAACCATGTTGGGCTTCGTAGAGTAGGTTGTGAGAGTTGAAGTATGCGGTAAGCTGAGTACGGACTACCTTTTCAATTATTTTGGAGAGGGGAGCTAGCAGAGAGATGGGTCGGAAGTTCCCACCCTCGATTCTGATTTGAAAAGTTATTTAATGGTAGCAGTTTTCAAAATTCTAGGAAAGTGGCTGGAGCAAAGGGAGAGGTTAAGTATGTTGGTGAGAGGAACAGCAAGGGAAATTAGGGACCTTTTGAGGATTTTGAAGTCTATTCTATCCTCCCCTTTACTGGGTTTGGGGTTGTTGCTCCTGATGAGCTTAATGGTGTCTGAAGGCTTTAGGGCCTGTAAATAGTCTGTGGGTCCAAGCACATGGGAGAAATTGGAGACTGGGGGTGGGGGAGGGTGAGAGGGGGAAGGGGGAGGAGAGGGAGGGGATGGTTTAAATTTATCGAGGTCACCAAGAAAGGAGTTGAAAATGTTAGCTATTTTGGTAGGGTCATTGGCCTGAATGAAAACAGCCAACCTTACTTGCACTGGTAATGGGTTGGCGACCTGGACGTACATATCAGGGGTTCTGTTTTGGCTAAGTCTCAGCCCTTCTGAAAGCTTTTCTTCCTCTGTCTTGATGTAAATCTCTTACATAAGAGTAGTCACAGGGCCTGGGCATTTTCTTGAGGTTTGTAAGACATACGGGCCTTTTACTTCTCAGTGTCGTGGTAATGTACTTTTGAACTTATTTCACGTATGCTTTTGTTTCATCACCAGTGAGGCAGCAATCCTCACGTGGAAAAAAAACTCTGCCTTTTTTTGGTGTCATGAGACCAATTATTTGAGTTCAGACAAGTATATCTCCTCAGGGAGACAGCTTTAGTCACTGCCCTAGAAACAGTGGAATAGGTGTCCACTGATGTACGGGGCTTATACTTAGTGGCATCCAGGGCAGTCCTAGCAGAATCTGCGAAGTCATGACCCTAATCCCCTTGGATTTTTGTCACAAAAGGCCAGGACCATATTCCAGAGAGTTTTCTATTAATGGACCATGTAAGCTGTGTACACAGCCTGCCTGAAGAGCATAGGGGCAGTAGTGTACCTTTCCTTCCCTATAGTGTCCAGCATTCTGGAATCCTTGTCAAGAGGCTGAGGGGAGAGGGAATCTCCCAGGTGAACTGGCAAATCATCAGTCATGATTTTTGAAGGACAGTCATGACTGATTATTGTTAATCATCAAATGTTACCATAAGATCATCAAAGGAGATCATGATCTCAGATCATCTAGATCATGATTTAATCATCAAACATGAACTTTCAAATCATCAACTGATGATAATTGATTATTTTTGTAAGCTTAAATCAGTATGATGGTTGTTGATGATCTGTGGATGATCAAGTGATGATCATTGATGATTATATCAGTTCAGTATTATAAGATTGCAAGTCTCAGAAGTAATACTTAACCATTTATTCATTAATTATGAAGATATGAATGTCACATATCAGCAAAGACAAATTAATTATGAATTATAATGTAAATCATGTGAAGTCAAGTTTTAATCCCATTAGGAAGAGTACATGCAATGTTTGGTAAAGGATACATATTTGCATACCTAATTTGCATATTTCAGCAGCACAGTTTATGAAAAAAACAATGGTAATTTCTATTTTTGTATTACTTTTGCTTTGACAGTATTAGTTTGCAGACTATTAGGAAAGGTTTTGAGCACAAACCAAGTAATTTTAGGAACTCACCACAACCATAAAAGGAACCGCATAATGGGGATAAACCAATATGAGCCTTTTTGACACCCATAAGATGTGAGGTATCAGAGTAAGCGTAACTGAAAGCAGAGGGCTTCTAGAGAAAAGGTATCATAACTAATCATTCCAGTAAATATGTTTAAATACAAGATAAATTCCAAAAGTATAGAGAAAAGATAAATTGAATTTTTAAATTTATTTCTGTAATCTTGACCATGGGCAAGCATGAAAAATCATGATGATATGAGATCATTAATCATAATCACCATCTCCATAGCTTTATGGTTTTTGATTGGCAACCATTTAATGGTTAATTATTGTTAATCATGATCACAATGATGGTTTTGAAGCTTAAACATGATCTCTGAACATAACTGGATAACTGGATAATGATCATTCATGATACGTCATTAAAACAATCATCATTTCAGATGGACTTGGTCTTACCACAAACAGCTGGCTAGACCACTTCCTCATGGTGATGGTGCATACAGAGGTACTCAACATTATATTTGGCTAGCTGGCACTTCTTTTCTACTTCCATGTCAACCCCTAGAATAAAATTCATAGGGTTGATGGAGCTTGCAGTCTGCCTTCTTCAGTGGTTTATACAACCAACCACCTCATATCCAAAAAAATATCTCCTCCTCATCCTCTCCAGAATCCTGTGAGGCTAGTGCCCAAGTATTGGCTATCTGGTTCACAAAGCATAGTGTTAGGGGTAATGCTACTGCTCCAGAGGAAGAGGGCCAGTCTGAGAGGACAATGCCATGGTATTGGACTTTTTCTCTCACAAAGGCACCATGTGAGTAATAATCCTTATGGTACTGTGGATGAGCACAAATCTCCTGATCAGGTGAACTGTCCAGTTCAAAGAGTTCCTCCTCGTCTTCATGTTACTTCTAACACAAATCATAATCCCTTTGCCCTGGCACCTCGGTGGTACCAAAGGCTGAGTAGAAACTAGTAATCCTGTAAATACTCTCATGACTTGGACAGCCTGGAAAAAATTGCAAAGCCTTCACTGTGTCCTCCTGGGAAGGCATTTCTTTTGCTGTGCTCATTGGAATCTCCTTTTGCTCTTCTGCAGGAGGGGCAGTGACATTTTTTTTAATTAGCTTTTTATTTTGTCCACTGGTGTCTCCTTTTATTTTTCAGCAGGAGGGGCAGATGCCATTTTACTCTTTATAATTTACTGTGACCACTGGCATCTCCTTTTGTTTTTAAGGAGGAGGGGCAGATTTTCCCTTTATATTTTTTATTTTATTCTTTTATTTTTTGTCCACTGGCATATACTTTGCTTTCCAGCAGGAAGTGTGGTAGCATTTTCCCCTTTAAGTTTTACTTTGTCCACGGTGGCTCATTTTGCTTTCCAGCAGGAGGATCAGTGACATTTTTCTCTTATATTTTAGTTTTCCCACTGGCATCTCCTTTTGCCTTTCAGCAGGAGGGGCAGTGGCACTTTTCTCTTTATATTTTACTTTGTCCACTGGCATCTCCTTTTGCTTCTCAGCAGGAGGGGCAGTGACTTTTTTTTTTGCTGGAAAGTCACAGTTAAGGTAAACAGAAAGGAAGCATGCCAGTGTGGCTAGCCCTAAAAAATGAATAAATAAATAATTAACTAAAACACATAGATTGTACGATTTTTTTTTTTGCTGATGAAAAGAACCGCAATTTGTGGCTCGCATCTAGCGTCTCGGTTACCAGAGATCAGAATCCAGAAGAAACTTAAACAGCATGGAATAATTTAATAAATAAATAACCAGCCGTACCAATAGTCAGCCCATGAAACCCTCCCTTCCACTTCTCCTACTGAAGAAATAGCTGCAACTTGTGGCTCACATCTAGTGTCTTGGCTCCCAGAATTGGGACTGAGACAAAACTTAAACAGCACAGAAGGGGGAATATTTTAAATAAATCTATGTGATCTAAAAAAATGCAAACACCACTAATTGACAGCACTAACTGCTCAGCTCTCTGGTTCATGATCGCGGCAGACCTGAGACCAGAGAACTGGAGCTGCTACTTAAATCTTAAGAAATAAAAGGAAAATTCCCCCAAACTAAATAAAAACTAAGAGGGCAAAATCCTAAACAATAAAGAAAGATAAATGATACTTTGTCACGCTGTCACTTATACAGAGTGAGTTGAAGATGAGAGCTCTTTGGGGTGACTTGCTTCTGCCAGTGGAGAAAAGGATCTGGCATTAGGCTTCAGAATGCAGAATGCAGTGACACCTAGTGGGCAGAGTTTGAATTTGGTTCCAAATTCCATTCCTGAGTTCTGGGGCACTTCAGTCTGCCAGGCTAAAGTGCATACGTTAAGCATAATACAGGATTCCTGGGGTTTAAAGGAGATTTTTAATTAAACAGTTTGTCTAGTAGCTGTGTAAGAATGCTGGTTCAGAATCAAAATGCATCATTCCAGCCATTCAGCAGTGCTAGAGAATGGAATGCTGACAGGAAGAATTTATGTGCCATGGTGATCAGGCTGTACATGACAGTGTAACAGAGATTAAAGTAAGGCTGTCAAAATTCTGACAGTCAATCAGATTGCAGCATTTCTGAGACCCATTTTAACATATTATTTATTATATTACTATTAGGTCCTAGAAGTGTTTAGAGGATCTAAACCTGTACATGTTGGAGGACAGGAGAAAGAGGGGTGACATGACTGAGATATTGAAGCACCTCCATGGAATAAACAAGGTGGGCAGCAGCAATCTGTTGACAGTGAGTGGTAGCATAGATACCTTTTGGGGGGAGAGGTGCAAGAAGGATGGTAGAAAGCACTTTTTTACAGAAAGAGTGGTGATGGACTGGAACAAGCTTCCAGAGGAAGTCATCAGGGCTGAAACAGTGGGATGGCTCAAAATGGTATGGGACAGGCACATGGGAATAGTACATAAGGGGCAGATTGAGAAGGGGTAGGAAGGAATGATGAGGATATGGTCCCAAAATTAAACAGGCTTGGGCAGACTGGCTGGGCTGTTTGGCCTTTATCTGCTGTCATTTTCTATGTTTTGATTCATGTTCTTTTGAAGATATTTGACATGTTCATATTTTCCAATTTCTAACAAATAGAACTTACAAATTCAAATTATTGAATTGATACAATCATTAATGGTTGTCACTGTCATTTAAGGAGCACCAAAATCATCATGCTGGATTAAGTTTGCAAAAATAATCAACAATCATTAGTTGATGATCTGAAAATTACATCTGTGATAATTAAACCATGATCTAGATGTTGACCTTAGATTATTATCCCTTTTGATGATCTTATGGTGACATTTGATGACTGGCAATAGTCAGTCAAGACTGACCTCCAAAAACAATGACTGACGACTTACCAATTCACCTGGGCAAGCAGACATGTATGCCTAAACCTGCCTGTCTCAGTTAGTATTTGAAACATAATTGGCTCTGAAAATGTTCATTCCTTTAAAATTAAACAAGACAAATGGCTACATTCAAATCCAACTTAAGGTAAATTTCCCACTCCATGTGGGGAACAATCTTGATGGGTGTAAACCTACTTTTATCCTAACTAACCAAGAAAATCAAGTAAACACTGTGATCATGTCCCCCCATCAACCTTCTTTTCTCTAGGCTAAATAATTAGAGACTATCCAGTCTTTCCTCATAGGAATTGCCCTTTAAAACATTAGTCAACTTAGTGGCCCTGTGTTAAATTCTCTTGATCTCTTCCTTTCAGCACTATGGTGAACAGAATGGTACACCACTAGCTATGTTGCAACAGCCAGTGCCCCTTTAGACCACAAATTAGTGTCTGGTTTAGCCTAATCTGAATTTCAAAATTGAACATTTAGCATTTTTCTGGGGAAAGTGCTCCCCCTTGACAAAACTGCTAACTCCTTAAGCAAATTCTGGATCCATCTGACCTGCTTCTTAACCCCCCCCAATGCATACAAAATTAGTATTTTATCTAGACTGTGGCAACACAATGCCAGTCAACCTAAATTATTTGCCCCTGGGTCTAAAGACCTAGGCATTACATAGGGTGCCTGGGAAACCTATGCCTGTGGACAGTCCCTAAATACCATGGCCTCTTATCCACTAGAGAATCAAGGTGCTTGGCAAACAAAATGACTTGCATTATTGCAGTCCATGCCTCATCACACAGTACTGTTAAAGACTTGGGCACATTATTCAAAGGATTTAGACACTACAAGTTGTCCAATTATCGGATCCATCTGCTTCCATCCAATTGTACCAATACTCAGGCACATTTTTTCAAAGAAGCTCAAGTATTGCAACAGTTTCCATGAGTTATAGCAGCTTGTATTAAAAATGATGTATGTCTAATTTTTTTGATACACACAGTACCTTGTGAGCTGAGCTGAACCATTGTTTAGCTAAGCTAAATGATTGGATGGCCTCTAACTGGTTATGGCTCAAGCCAGGTAAAACAGAGGTCATGGTTATCTAACCTGGCCACCGGGGCTTGTCTGTTGTCAGGGATGGTGCTCTCCCTTATCCGTGTGGCCAGCCCCTCACATCAGTTAGTGCTGTTAGAGATCTGGGGGTCATTCTGGATGACAGACTGACATTTGAACAGCAGGTGTCATCGGTGGTCTGGTCTGGCTTCTTCCACCTCTGGAACATCGCTAGGATCCAGCTGTACTTAGCTCAGGGTGACCTAGGGACAATTATCCATGCTTTTGTCTCCACAAGGTTGGATTACTGTAACGCTCTATACCTAGGGTTGTCTGGAGGTTTGACACATCAACTGCAGCCAGTGCAGAATGATGCAGCCTGGATGTTGGTGGGTTCCTCATTGAGGGACCACATTACTCCAATTTTGCGTGCCCTGCACTGGCTGCCTTTGCATTCACGCATCACCTTCAAGATTGGGTTGTTGACATACAAGGCCTTACATGGTCTGGGACCAGACTAATTAAAAGAGTTCCTGATTCCCTACCAACCACTCCTCCCTCTCTGCTACACCAAAGCTTGTCTGCTGGTGGTCCCCACATTAAGGATCAGGGCATCAGGTGATAGAGCCTTTTGTGTGGCAGCCCCTATTATCTGGATTTCGATCCCTTATTATATTCACACAACCAGCACAGTGCAGGCCTTGAAAGTCTCATTAAAAACTTTTCTATTTGTCCAAGATTTTAATTTGACACAATTTGTTCTTAGTATTGCTTTGATTTATATCTTACTGTTGTTGTTTTGGTTTTAATTCTTTCTAAAGCACCCAGAGCCCTTTCTGGATTGAGCACTATATAAATAAAATTTGCTTGGTCTTGGTTTGCCATTTTATAAAGCAATTTCCTCAAATTACATCAAAAGTAAGACCATTTTTTTAGATAGTTAAGCACCGTACAATTGTGTGGAATTACACTAAAATTATGATGCATTTCTTTGGAAATCCTGTCCTTTAATATGAGTGTTCTTTTTTTCTTTTTAGAATTAACTTAAAACTTCAAACCATTCTGATGCTGTAACCTTTTTTCAGACTCCTGTCTTGGAAGAATTTATTCAGTTCCAACTTTTTTCAATTTTAAGACAATATATGAAAGGTTATTAATTACAGTGATGATATTCTTTGTAGCAGGGCTAAAAGCCACCCCACCCCATACATCCCCCACCCCGCTGACTGCACCTTGGAGTACATAAGGTTCACCAGCAGGCAACATCTTGAGATACAATCTGCAATAGCAGACATTACTATTTTGCCATGTTCACACCCATAGAGTAAAAACAAATTATTTGTGTCAGTGGACGTGTCACATGGTAAATTAGCAACATTTCAATATATACTGTAGTTTATTTCAGCTGTAACTGTTTGTGACACAGATCTGTAGTTCCATAAAGGCAAATCATGTTTGCATCTGTAAAACAGATTTAGTAAAAGCTGAACAAGTAAAGGGGACTGCAACTGGAAATGATTTTTTCATCCTTGTCAGACTTCTGATGCACGTAAAAATAGATGACAGATTATCCACTCATCTTCATGCTAGAAATACTATTTCTTTCATCTTCTAGGATATCAGCATACCATCAAAGAGAAATTCCTCTGGCTACTCATAAAGTTATTTTCACACCAAAATCCCAAGCATATTAAAAGTCTTTTCAAGATCCATCAAGCAGTTCATTTTCTGGTGCCAAAACAATGTCCTTACCTTAATCTTCCATCATACCTGACAAATGAGGTCTGCAGTTGTAATGCTTTAGGACAACCAGTACTTAAGGAATTCAACATTAATCATAAATAATATACACTACTTTATTGTAAGTGACCAGGCAAATGATTTTTGTTTATCTTTCAATACTCCCTCCCTGTAATTTTAAATCAGAGAAACCCTTACATGTTTAAGTTCTGCCTCCAAGGATGCTCAGTTATATCACGTTTCTAAAATAGAGTGATCGGTACGTATATAGACAAGGCCTGCAGCATGTTGGATTCTGCTATAATAGTAAATGGAAGAATGTAAATCCATGCCGCGGCTGGGCCAACTGACAATGACAGTCTGCCACATCATCATGACTGATTTGAATTTTGTTTTTGTTTTGCAGTTTTCTTTTTTCCCTGCAGATGGCTTTTTTTTAAGTTTGTTTGTTTGTTATGTGCAGCTCTTGTGGCTCTACCTTGTTACAGTCCTTCCTCAGGTGTGGGATCCAATAGCTTGCATAGTATGCCAGGTGCAGTTGCTACCAGTGACCTGTATAGTGGGAGGATCACCTCCTGATTTCCATTGCTTAACCCCCACCTTAGCTTCCCAGAATTCTGTTTGCTTTGTCCACTGCCCTGTTGCAGTGTGCAGTCATTTTTAGGGACTCCAATATCTAACCCCAAATTCTTTTCCTCTAGGGTGCTATCTGCCCCCCTTTTCTGGTCCACTCTAGACTCCCTGACTTCCTTTCATACTCCAAATTCCTCTTAGCCTTCCAGTCTGGTTTCCAGAAGAAGAACCATTCTACTGTATTTTCCCTGCTACATGTCACTGATTCCATCTTCTGCAGGATGGATCAGGGGAACATAACAGCCACTATAGCTTCTGGCGCACCATCAAGCATACCGTTATTGGTCCTGCCTGCCCCCAGGTCTCCCACCTGAAAATTGATGGAGTCAGCTGCAACAATGATCTAACCATAGCCAATGCTTTCAATGTCCAGTTCTCTGACCTGTCTGACTTCACCCCTATGCCTCCAGCTACAAATACTCTGGGTCACACTTCTGGAACTGTGTCCCATCCTCCCCCCCTCCCTTCTACTTCAAGTATGTCTCCTGCACTGAGACACGGAAGCTCCTTGCTGGTCTCTCCCCTTACTCTGGTGCTGGGCATGACAACCTTGAGCCCAAATTACTCAACCTGGGAGCTCCCCTCATTGCCCAGCCCATCTCCCACATTCTCAACTCCTCTTTCATATCTGGGTCCATCCCTACCAAATGGAAGGTGGCTCGTGTGATCCCGGTACTCAAATATGGAGATCCCAAAATTCTTGATAACTATCGCCCCATAGCGATTCCGTCCGTGGTAAACAAACTGCTTAAAAAGGTTGTGGACGCCCAGCTTGCTCTCTTCCTCCATACCTATGGCCTTCTCTCCCCTGTGCAGCATGGATTCTGGAAAGGGCAGAGCACCTCCACTGCCCTTGCACAGGTCACCTCTGAAATCAGAATGGCAACTGACCAGGGTAAACTCACGGGGGCTATCTTCATTGACCTGTCAAAGGCCTTTGATCTGGTTGATCACAATCTCCTGGGTACTGTCCTCCAGTCCCTCGGTCTTTCCTCCCCAGTCCTAGCCTGATTTTTCAACTACCTTATGGGTAGGCAACAGTACACAAAGTTCCAGAAAGTTCTCTCTGGGCTGGCACCGGTTACCTTTGGGATGCCTCAGGGGTCTGTCCTAGGCGCCTTACTGTTCTTGTTTATTAATCATCTGCCCTCAGTCCCTGCATCTGGTCATGTCACCCTTTATGCTGATGACCTGGTGCTTCTAGCTAGCTCCCAAGATATCAGAGACATAAACTCTAGACTTAACTCTGATTTTGACCACATTAAATCCTGGCTCAGGAGACATAGGCTTGTCATCAACCTCCAGAAGACACAGGCTATGTTATTCAGCTCCTCTACCAACTAAGATCAGAGCGCGTCAAGCTGATCTCGCAATCACTGGCATCGAAGACATCCCTGTGTCAGTTTTCGACTCCTTCAAGTACCTGGGGTAACCCTTGACCCTCAGCTGGACCTCTTCCTGCACATACGTAATTCCTGCAAGGCCACAAACTGGAAACTGGGCCTGGCGTACAGTGCCAAAAGCTGCCGCACCCCAGCTGCCTGACTCGCCCTTGCTCAAGGGGTCTTTCTCCCTACACACTGCTATGGGCTCTCCTCTTTCATGAATACCCCAAAATCCTGGCTCACAAAATGGGACACTGCGTATAACAACATGTGCCGCTTCGGCCTATCAGCCTCCCGGCTCACCCATCACTGCCAGCTCTACTCAAGGCTGGGTTGGCTCTCCCCTAGTAATCATCGCTCCTTTGTTATGGGCAACTTTACTTACAACATCATCCGATCATCAACCCCTCCGGCACTTGCTGAACTGCTCCAGCCTGCCCCCTCTGGCTATTGGCTGAGGTCCAGTGACTCTCAGGCTCTCATGATCCCCAAAACCCATTCCTTCACAAGGGATCGTGCCTTTGCAGTCATTGCCCCCAGAGCCTGGAACCTTCTTCCTGCTCATGTAAGAGCTGCCCCCTCCCACAGATGCTTCAGGTCCTCCCTCTGTGGCTTCCTAAAGCAAGCTTCTGTCTGCCTTTGCTCTTAGTTGTACCACCCTCCATGGTAGACCAGTGCCCCGCCCAAGACCATGTGCGGGCGTATACCTTCTGCCTTCTTTTGCTCCTAGTTGTCCCACCCTCCACAGTGGACAAATTGACCATCTATTGACTGATTGAGTGCTCCTTTAGTGCTCTCCTCAAAAATGCCCTGCTGATTCTTTGATTTGCCTCCTTGACTGCATCCTGTGTTTGTCTCTCCTTAACACTGTACTTGCTTTAAATTTGTTCTCTGATGATACCTGGCTGTAGCCCTCTGCCCATACCTATCTGTAACTTGTTGATTGCTGCTACCTTGTCTCTGTATCTGTATGATACCTGAGTCCTCGGACTTCACCTTGTTGTTTGCTATTACCCTGTCTCTGAATTGTTATTGCCTGTACCTTTGTAATTCTCCCGGGTCGCTCCTGAAAATAGGCATGTGACTGTCTAGTGTGCTTACCTGGTAAACAAAAGCTAAATAAATAAAAATAGTCAACAATCTGGCCAAAGCCTTTGATTTGGTGTCTGAGTTCTTCTGGACTCTCAGCTCCCACCGTTGCTTGGTTCCATTCCTACCTAATAGGCTGACAATAGTCAGTATAGTTTGGAGGTACTGTGTCTCATCCCTTTCCTATCCAGGCTGGGGTCCCACAGGGCTCCATCCTGGGTCCCATCCTCTTCTTCATCTTCCTGAATGACCTCCCCTCTGCCTGTGCCAACTCATGTATCCACATGTACGCAGCTGACAGAGTCATCTTCACCTTCGGTCCCTCCACTGCAGCTGTGAAAGACTTACTCCAGCAGGATTTCAACAATGTTCTGCACTGGTCCCAATCCAACCAACTCAGAGTCATCACTAAAAAAAAAAAGGTGCCCATGACCTTTGAGACCAGTCAGAAACTGACTAAACTCACTCACTCCCACCACCACCCATTTTCACCACTGTGGATGGCACTCTTCTTGAAGCAGTTCAGTCCTTCAAGTTCCTTGGAACTTGACTAGGCAGTAAGCTTGACTTCTCAGCCTACACCGATGCCATCCATGCAAAACTCCATTCCAAGCTTGGTGCCCTGTACTGCAAGAAAGACTGCTTATCTCTGCATGTCCACTGGGAATGGGTCACCAAAATGTTGCTTCCCATCTTCAACTATGCAGATGTGGGCTAAGGCACCACCCCTTCCACTTCTGTCACCAGAGTGGACACCCTCTGCAACTCCTTCTGCTGTTTTGCTTCAAAGTCCCCTTCCCTCGCACCCAACACTGTTCACTATATTCATCCCCATTCATCCTTCCTCTGCCCTCTCATCACCAGACTCATTGTATTTCCTTCATATCCAAATACTGGTTTGGCTCCCTTCCACTTACTTCTCCTCTCCCACCTCCCCTCTGTTTCCTGTTTCTTCTGTTCCAGGGACCATCGCACTTTTGCCACTCCTCAACCCCGCTGGGAAATCTGCCTTCTCCTATTGACTTCCCTCACTCTGGAACCAACTTTCCTCCTCCCTCCAACTCTCCCCATCCCCAGGCTCCCTCTGGCACCAGTTGAAGCTCCAACCTCTCCCCACCTGTTCCTGTTATCTTTCCTCCTGATACCTCCATGGCTGAACCTTAACCAGGTAAAATACAAACACTGTGGCTCAAGACAGCTGAGAAAACTGGAGCAACAAGTCCAGTACAAGCAATAAAGAAAACATGGGCTCTACAGTTATCAACGAAGAACAGTCCACAAAATTAGGACACACTAAAACTGCTTTTTATTTATAAAAAACGCAGTGACAACAACTGCTTTGAAGGTACACAAGAGTGGTAGCAAACCCCCCAAAACCGTCAACGTTTCACGTCACAATCAGACACTTTGTCAAGACGTCAGCAACTAAGCAATAATCTGCTTAAATAGTATATGGTGTAACCTCTAATTTCCCCAGACAATCACACTAACTACTTTAAACTAGTTAGCAATATAAAACATCAATTGCTATACAACAACAATAATGAACTATATTGTGGACTGTTTTTCGTTGATAACTGTAGAGCCCGTGTTTTCTTTATTGCTTGTACTGAACCTTAACCATCCTTATATGCAGCCAGCTGGTTCCCCACTCCTGTCTTGGGTTAAATTCCACACCACTACAGTTTTATCTCTCCATTACAAGGTCAGGCAATAACTTATCCCTAGGTCAATATTGTCAATATTGTTCTTGTTCACCAAGTGTTGCTGACACTTCTGAATATGCGCTTACTAGATGTTCTTATTGAGCCATACCGCACTTTATTCTCTGCACATGCAACTGTTTGTGTTTATTCTAATTTGTACAAATGTTTACCAAATGTTGTTCAAATGTTTTGCTTCTATGTTTTGTGCTGTTGTTCTCCCACTGTTCCACTCCCCCAGGTTGCACCTGTGAATGATCATTGGCTCAGTCTGCCTCTCCCAGTTATCAATTTTCAAATTTAAAAAAATACAAAATAAATAAATAATTTTGTATTGCACCCTTGAGTTACATTTCCCAATGTGCATTACTTTACACTTTTTAGTATTAAAGCGCAGCTGTCAGATCTTTGACCAGCTTTCCAACCTGCCCAGATCCTCCTTTAGTTCCCTCCTCCCTGCCTCCCATGTGTACCCTTGCACAGATCTTTGTGTCATCTGTGAAGAGGCAGATCTTACCTTTGATGCCTTCACTGATGTCACAGATGAATGTTCTGAACAGGAACAGTCCTAAAACTGACCACTGAGGTGGTACGCTTATTACTTCCCTTACCTCTGAAAACTCCCTATTGACCACCACCCATTGAGCTCTACCCCACAACAAGCTTTCCTTCCAATTTGTCATATTTTCCTCCACCTTAAGGACCCTAATCTTTTTGACCAACCTCCTGTGAGGCACTGAGTCAAAGCCCTTGCTGCAGTCTTGGTATATTATATCAACTGCCTGCCCATTGCCTGCTGCTCAGGTTACCCAGTTAGTGCTATAACTGGTTAAACAACTAAATTAAAAAAAAAAAAAAAAAATGAACTTGACTACATTCGTCTGGCAAGAACTACCCCTTGTGCACCCATGCTGTCTGCAGTCCTGCAGCTCATTCTCTTTGAGGAAATCCACAGATCTTCCTTCAGCAAAGAAACATAGAAACATAGAATTTGACGGCAGATAAGGACCGCTTGGCCCACCTAGTCTGCCCATTTTCCTACCTAACAGATAAGCTGCAGATCCTAGTTAACCAACAGCTTACTTCCTCCTACCCCCCACTAGGACTGCCTTATGTCTGTTCCATGCATTCTTGAATTCCCCCACTGTTCTTGACTCCACGAACCCCTCAGGGAGGCTGTTCCATGCATCCACAACCCTCGCCGTGAAAAAATACTTCCTCACATTACCTCTGAGCCGTCCTCCATCTTCAAATTGTGCCCCTTGTTCTTGCACATCTCTTTTTCTGAAAGATGCTACCCTCTTGGACTTTGTTGATTCCCTTGAGGTACTTGAAAGTTTCTATCATGTCCCTCTCTCCTTCTTTCCTCAAGGGTATACATATTAAGCTCCTTTAGTCTTTCTTCAGTGTCTCTGGTGCAGACCCTGCACCATTTGGTTGCCTCCTCTGACAGCTCCACTCTGTTCTATGTCTTTTGCGGAGAGGTCTCCAGAACTGCACAGTACTCCAGATGGGGTCTCACCAACTGTCTGTACAGAGGGATAACAACTACCTGTTTTCTACTATTGATGCCTCTTCCTATGCATCCCAGTATCCCCAGCCTTCCTTACTGCCTCTCACATTGCTTGCCCACCTTTAGGTCATCTGATATAATTATCCCAGGTCCCTTTCCATTTTTACTGTTGTCAGTATCTCACCCCATTGTGTACTCTTCCTGGTTTTTGTTTCCATGTGCATTACCTTGCACTTCTTTGCATTGAATCTGAGCTGCCATACATTTGACCATTCCTCCAACCTTGCCAAGTCTCTTCTCATCCTTTCCACTCCATCTTGTGTATCAACCCTGTTGCAGATCTTTGTGTCATCTGCAAAGAGACATACTTTTCCTTCCAGTTCCTCTGCAATGTCACTTATAAAGACATTAAAAAGGACTGGTCCCAGTACTGAACCCTCACGGTACGCCCATGGTAACCCTCCTTTCTTCACTGTGTACTCCATTTACTACTACCCTTTGCTTCCTGTTGTCTAGCCAATTTTTTATCCAGGCTACCACCTTGGGGCCCACTCCAAGGCTGGCTAACTTGTGTATTAATCTTTTGACTGGGACTGTATCAAATGCCTTGCTAAAATCTAGGTAGGCCATGTCCACAGCCCCTCCCTGGTCTACTACTTTGGTCACCCAGTCAAAGAAATCTATTAGATTCATCTGACACGACCTTCCCATCGTGAATCCATGCTGCCTTGGGTCCTGTGCCCCACTGGCCTCTAGGTACTCAACAATTCTTTCTTTCAGAAGTGATTCCATCATTTTCCCCTACCACTGAGGTCAAACTAACTGGTCTGTAGTTTCCTGCCTCTGTCCTGCTCCCACTTTTGTGAAGAGGAATCACATCTGCCCTCCTCCAGTCCTCAGGTACCACCCCATCCTCCCATGATTTGTTAAAGAGAGTAGTCAGTGGTGTCACTAGTTCTACCCTTAGTTCTTTTAGAACTCTTGGGTGAATACCATCAGGCCCCATTGCTTTGTCCACCTTCAATTTTATTAGTCATTCAGAACCCTTTCTTCTGTAAATGGACTGGTATCGACCCCCGTCTTCAGAGTGTTTATCTTGTTTGGTTTAGGTAACTCCCCCTCCTCTTCCTTTGTGAATACTGAGTAGAAATATTTGTTCAGTATCCCTGCTTTTTCACTGTCCCCCTCTACCCACATTCCCTCCCCTTTTTTAAGCCTCAGTATCCCTCCTTTGGTCTTTCTTCACTTCCTAATGTACCTATAAAATGTCTTACCCTTCTTAACAGAATTGGCTATCCTTTCCTCGGTTTGGGCCTTTGCTATTCTGACTGCCTTCCCAGCCTCTTTCTGCTTTTAACTGATAAAGTTCTCTGTCCTGCTCCTTCTGTGTTTCCTTATATTTCCTGAATGCTATCCTTTCTCCTTAACCTTCCCTGCCACCTCTTTGAGAACCATAGCAGTTTTTTCCTTCATTGTGTTTTATTGATTTGCTTTACACAAAGGCTTGTTGCCTCTGTGATGGCTGTTTTGATTACTCCCCATTGTTCCTCCACCCCTCCTTCTTGCCCGTTTGCTAGTGCTTTTCTAAGGCACTCTCTCATTTTCCCAAAGTCAGCTCTCTTAAAGTCCAATATTCTTGCTTTTGTATGGCTTGATTGTATGGCTGTGTTTATCGTGAACCACACTGTTTGGTGGTCGCTTGTTCCCAGATGGCTACCCACCTCTAAATCTGAGATTCTTTCTCAGTCCCCATTCAAGAGTACCAGGTCTAAGATTGCTCCCTCCTGAGTGGGTTCCAATACTAGCTGTCTGAGGCATGCCCCCTGTAGGGCATCAAGAATGACCCTGCTCTTGGATATGCCTGCAGCAAAGGTGCTCCAGTTAACATCTGGCATATTCAGGTCCCCCATCAACAATATCTCCCCTTTTTCTGCCATTCTAAGGAAGCCTTCTATCATTTCCTTGTCCATTCCCTCCCCCTGAGATGGGGGTCTGTATACAACCCCATGCGGATTGTGGTGCCATTTCCTGTCTCTAGGGTGACCCAGAGTGCCTCATCTGCTCCCTGTTTACTCTTTAGTTCTGTTGCTTTGATCCCTTCCTTTACATAGAGAGCTACTCCTCCTCCTCCTCTTTACCCTCCCTGTCCCTCCTGTAGATTGTGTATCCTGGTATGTTGACATCCCAGTCATG
This sequence comes from Neoceratodus forsteri, assembly GCA_016271365.2. Lineage (NCBI taxonomy): Eukaryota > Metazoa > Chordata > Ceratodontiformes > Ceratodontidae > Neoceratodus > Neoceratodus forsteri. The sequence goes on along the minus strand of CM057456.1, from coordinate 155,956,193 downwards.
GTTTTCTGTGTACCATGTTTCTGTGACTGCCACAATATCCAGGCAACCCTCTTCCATCAAGGACACTAGTTCAGGGAGCTTGTTACACAGACTACGGGTGTTGGTACTCATCACCCTCCACTTTTTGATAGCCTTACCCCTTTTAGCCCCATTCCTGTTCTTACTGCCTTTGCCTTTTTTTACATTTACCTCTGTCCTGCTCCCTAATAACTTCTCTACCTTGGAGTTTACCTCACTAATTACCATGTTTTGTGGGGGGAGGCTGGGATTTCCCTGCTCCTTTTCAGTGCCTCCCCCCTTGGCTAGTTTAAATGTTTGCCAAAGAAACATTTAAACCTCTCACCTAGGATCCTGGTTCCCCCTGGACAGATGCAGACCATCGCAGCAGTATAGGTCTGCATCCCTCCAGGTGGCTCCCCAGTCCCTAATGAAGCCAAAACCCTGAGCTCCACACCAGTTTTTCAACCACTCATTGAATTCCCTGGTGAGGAGTGCCCTAGCATTACCCTTGCCATAGACAGGCAGCACCTCTGAGAAGGTTGCCATATGCGCTACTTGTCTAAGGCCCCTCCCAACTCTACAAACTCCTCTTGCACTGCTCTGATCCCATTCCTAGCCAGGTCATTTGTCTCTAGGGTGGACAATGACATCCAGCTCCTCCCTCGTGCAGTTTCTCCCACGATCCTGAGGATTCGCCTCTGTCCCTCCAAGCCGTGGCGCCAGAAGGCACCTACCTCCCTTCCTCTCCTCCACATTTCTACCCCCTAATGATTGAGTCCCCCACCAGGAGTTGTTTCTTCCTGTGGGGTCCCATGCCACCCTCCTGTGGGTCTCCTTTGTGAAGCTTCCCAGCATCCTCCTTGGTCTCCACTGCAGGTGCCTCCATAGAGGAACCACTATCCACAAGAAGAGCGAATGAATTGTGGAGAGATACAGCTGGAGGGATGCAACTCTGTTCCACCACCCTCTCCCTCCCTGAGCCCACCCTGGTCCAGCCTCTCCTCTTTCTTGGCAACCTCTGAGATAGTGGCATTGGCCCTGGTGGTCCCTGGGTGGGGGAGGAGGTTTCACGAATCCTAGCCAGGTCAGCCTGGAGACGGGCAACCTCCTCTCTCAGACCAGAGAGGTGCCTGCAAATAGGGCAGCATGGCAGCCTCCAGAATGCCACCCCACAGCCATTGCACTGCACCACTCCTATCATGTCTTATTTTGTGTCCCCTCTCCTGTTTCTCTGTATGCTTACTCTCTCTCCTCTCCTTACAACTCTCACCTTTCCTGTTCTGGGACAGCAACTTCCTATATTCTTCAGTAGCCTCCTTCTTCCTTGCTCAGTGTCAGACCACCAGCAGCTGGGGGAAGTGAGCTACTTTTTCCTTTAGGATGACAAACCAATGTTTCTCTATAATCCTTCTTCCTACTGCCAAACAGGAAGTTCCTGTTGACAGTCAGATCCAGTGGCTATAAAAGTAGAACTGGCTTAGGGTGGGTGGGTGGAGGGTAGGATGGAGGCAATTAGTAAGAAAAAGGCTAGCAACAGGAAGTTGTAATTTGAGTCACCTGCTTTTATAGTGTCTAAGCCACACCCCCAATTAAGCTCTCTCTCCTCCTACTGGTTTAGCAAAGTCAGCTGATACAATACCCTTCCCAGCACAGAACACACACTGACTTTCTTTCTTTCTTTTCTTTCTTTTTTTAACCCTAAATAAGGCCCCTTCTACTTCTAATAAAGTATCAGTCTACTTAATCTCAACAGACATTGACTCCTGCTGAGATACAAGTTTTAAATTAATAAGAAAATGTAGCTTTTTTAGTTAGCTGCTTCCTGCTCTACAAGCAAGGCTAGCAACAGGAAGTTGTAATTTGAGTCACCTGCTTTTATAGTGTCTAAGCCACACCCCCAATTAAGCTCTCTCTCCTCCTACTGGTTTAGCAAAGTCAGCTGATACAATACCCTTCCCAGCACAGAACACACACTGACTTTCTTTCTTTTCTTTCTTTTTTTTTAAACCCTAAATAAGACCCCTTTTACTTCTAATAAAGTACCTGTCTACTTAATCTCAACAGACACGGACTCCTGCTGAGATATAAGTTTTAAATTAATAAGAAAATGTAGCTTTTTTAGTTAGCTGCTTCCTGCTCTACAAGCAAGGCTAGCAACAGGAACATAACTCCATAATCTGCCCCACTATAGACATGAAGCTGACTGGTCTATAGCTCCCTGGCTCATCTGTCTTCCCACTTTTGTGAAGCAGAACAACTGCTGTCCTCCAGTCCTGACAGACCACCCCTATGGCTAGAAATTTATTAAAAATGACTGCAAATGGCCCTTCAAATGTAACCCATCAGGTCCCTTAGAATTATCTATTTTCAGCCCTGTTGGCTTTTCCAACACACTTTTCTCTGTTATGTGGACTGTTCATCAGGAGGCTTTTCTCCCACCATTCCTAACCCCACATTCTGGTAGTAGCCCTTCCTTCTTAATAAATTCTGAACAAAAATAATTCTTCAGAATCTCTTCCTTCTCCCCTGTTCCCCCACCTCTCCTTATTCTTAAGTCTCATTATACCCTCTGTGACCTTACGCTTCTCCTGGATATACAGAAAAATGCCTTAACCCTTTCTTAACCCACATTGCCAACCAGAATTCTGTGTCTGCCTTGGCCTGTTTCACCTTCCTGGTGGTTGTCCTTTCTGTTTCCAGATACTTTACCCTGTCATCCTCCCTTTGGCTTCCCTTGTACATTGAAAATGCCATCCTTTTGGCTCTTACCACTGCCTTTACATCCATTGTGAACCACATTCTCCCCTTAGTCCTTTTTCCTTTAGATGCCCATAGAATCAAACTATCTGCTATTTTTATCACCACCTTTGTAAATACATAGATACATAGATACATAGACAGTGTCGGCAGATAAGGGCCTATGGCCCACCCGGTCTGCCCATTTGAGCTTGTAAGTTCAGTTTGTTTTCCTAGAAGTCTATTTCCCCTTACCCCTGACCTCTAGAATTCCTTTATGTCTATCCCATGCATTCTTAAATCCCGTGATTGTTTTAGCTCCCACCACTTCCTCTGGCAGGGTGTTCCACTTGTCCACCACCCGTTCTGTGAAGAAATTCTTTCTCATGTTTCCTCTGAATCGTCCTCCCTCCAACTTCATCCCATGCCCTCTGTCCTGGAACATCTTTTTCGCTTAAAATAGTGTTTTCCTGCACCCTGTTCCTCCCTGTAAGATACTTGTATGTCTCTATCATATCCCTCTCTCTCCTCTCCTCCAGGGGAGTACATGTTCAGTTCCTTCAACCTGTCTTCATAGGACTTGTGATGCAATCCATGCACCATCTTTGTTGCCCTCCTCTGAACCTTCTCTACCCTGTCTATGTCCTTACGTAGGTATGGTCTCCAGAACTGTACACTGTACTCCAGGTGGGGCCTCACTAGTGTCTTGTATAGCGGAATTATGACCTCCCTTTTCCTGCTGGTGATGCCCCTGCCTATACATCCCAGCATCCTATTTGCTTTACCTGATGCCTTGTCACACTGACATACTACCTGCTTTTCTTCTGCATTCTCTACATTCACTATATCCTTCATGCAATTCTCAAATTTTTTCCTCATTTTGCAGAAAGTCCCATACCCCAATACATTTTGCCTCTTTGACTGTACACACCTGGACCTCCAGGGCTACTGTTGCGTGGTCACTGGAGCTGAGTGGCTCTAGGATTGCTACATTCTGAATCCTCTCACTGTTAGTGAGCACCACATCCAGCAGGACCTCCTCCCTTGGTAGGCCCTGAACTAATTAATCCAGGAGTGCCTGTTGGCAGCCATCCACCAGAATCTGATTCCTAGTACTAACTGCGGTTGGAACTTTTTTTTCCACATCCAGCATACTGAAATGGACAACTACCACCATTTCCCATTTCCAATTTTCTTTTCATTGATACTCCCACCCAGTCTATCCCCCTCTTGTAATTCCCTCCCCCGATTCATCTTGCACAGTCTAGCTTTGTGTACTTTGTGCTTAAATTCCTCTCTGCTTTTCTGTTCCTGCAAGCTCTCACCAACCCCTGATCGGGCTCCAGGCTCCCTGTAACTCACACCCTGGCATCTCCCACAGAGCACCGTCTGCCGGCTGAGCAGCCCATCCCTGCACTCCCCAGAAGGTACAGGTTTGTCCACAGCACATCCAGAAAATACTGGTACCAGGATTTTTAAATCTTGACACCTTTTTTCTCTGTCAGCGTTCACTGCTCCCTGCTATCAGTGCTGCCCCCCAAAAGACTTATTCAGTGCTTATTATTTGTTCAGAGCTCCCCCCTCCAAATTTTCCATTTGCTCGTTATAAGAGTTGGCCACTAGAGGCATCATAATATCTTCCCTTTTTGTTCCCCGTTTTGCCTATCGATTATTTTCAGCCCCTCTGCTGAAACTATCTATCTATTATTCTTAAATAAGTAAGCACACCCAGAGTTTTCCTCTCCCTCACGCAACTTGTTTGTCTTCTGATATCTTCCCAACTCATATTGCCAGAATGTCCAATATGCATCCTCTCCTCCTTATTATGCTATCCTTTGGCTCACTCCTCTCTTTCACCCCCAACCCTCCACTAATTGCCCCCTTTTTAGGTCCTGTGCCAGTTAACAAAATGTTTTTAACACTAAAGCACTGTCATCTTGCATCAATGCCACTAATCCTCCTCCCAAATAATCCCCATTGGGACACAACCCAACTTCCCTGGTGGTGCAACTGACTTCCAAGTGCTCTTGTTCATCTCAGGCATCGCTGCATCTTTATGCAATGTATCCTTCCTGTTTTACCAGCATCGGTATTCGGATAGAAACATAGAATTTGACGGAAGATAAGGACCACTTGGCCCACCCAGTCTGCCCATTTCCCTGCCTACTGGATAAGCTGCAGATCCTAGTTAACCAGCAGCCTACTTCTTCCTACCCCAACCCCCTAGAATTGCCTTATGACTGTCCCATGCATGCTTGAATTCCACCACTGATTTTGACTCCACAACCTCCTCCGGAAGGCCATTCCATGCATCCACAACCCTCTCTGTGAAAAAATACTTCCTTAAATTACCTCTGAGCCACCCCCCCATCTTCAAATTGTGCCCTCTTGTTCTTGCACACCTCTTTTTTTGAAAGATGCTACCCTCTTGGACTTTGTTGATTCCCTTGAGGCAATTGAACATTTCTATCATGTCCCCATCTCCCTCCTTTCCTCGAGGCTATACATATTAAGCTCCTTTTGTCTCTCTTCATATGTCTTCTGGTGCAGACCCTGCACCATTTTAGTTGCCCTCCTCTGGACAGCTTCCATCCTGTCTATGTCTTTGTGGAGATTGGGTCTCCAGAACTGCACACAGTACTCCAGATGGGGTCTCACCAGCTGTCTGTACAGAGGGATAATAACTTCCTGTTTTCTACTGGTGATGCCTCTCCCTATGCATCCCAGTATCCCCCAGCCTCCTTGCTGCCCTCTCACATTGCTTGCCCACCTTTAGGTCATCTGATATGACTACCCCCAGGTCCCTTTCCATTTTTGTTGTTGTTAGTATCTCACCCCCCATTGTGTACTCTTCCCCTGGGTTTTTGTTTCCCAGGTGCATTACCTTGCACTTCTTAGCATTGAATCTAAGCTGCCATACATTTGACCATTCCTCTAACCTTGCCAAGTCCCTTCTCATCCTTTACACCCCACCCTGTGCATCAACTCTGTTTCAGATCTTTGTGTCATCTGCAAAGATGCCTTGCTAGCACTCCTGATGCAGGCATATTCACTATACTAAACTCAAATTATTATGTAGATGGCTCAAGACTGATCTTCTTACTTCTGACCTGTGCCAGAAATGTCGAATTAAATCCTGGCCCTCTAATGTCGGTAGCCTCACCCTCTGACTTTGCAGCCATAAATGTTCTGAAGTATCTGCATCTAATTGTGTGTAGTCTTCTAAAAAAGATATACATTGTCTAAGCCTGGGTTTCCCATACAAAACCAGACATCCTTGTTCTAACAGAGACATGGCTAAAAAGCTCAATCCCAGACACAGAGATTTCTCTCCCATCCTATAACATTTACAGCAGTGACAGGCATTCCAGGGGTGAGGGTGTAGCCATTTACATCAAAGACAAATTCACAGTGTCAGATACCAGTGCTGTTACTACACCTAAGGAATTTGAGTCACTGGCACTAAATTTAATAATCTTACAGATTGAGACGCTATCTGTGGTAGATTGCTACAGGCCACCATCAGGTGGCATGGAGCTCCTAAATTACCTGTGTAACTTGACAGACTCAAAACACAATTAAATCATCATCCCTAGTGACCTAAATCTTGATTGGTTAAACACTAGCACCAAAAGTAAACAAATCTGAAATTTTTCCGACGAATCAGGTTCCACCCAACTAATATCAGGCATTACTCACCCTAACCCCAAAAATTCCATAAATGGCTCATTGCTCGACCTAATCCTTACCAAAAGACCCCACAGGTTCATCCATGCTGCAGTCTTTCACATTGATACCAGTGATCACTGCACTGTGGGCTGCATTAGATGCCTTGTGTCAGTCAAGTCAAAGAGTAGGTTTTTTGGAAAATGAGCTTCTGCAAATTCAACCTACCTGACTACTTAGCTGACCTCAGAGGTATAAACTGGACAGACTTCTACCTGGCTTCAAATGTCAATGATGCGGCCTCCCTTTTCAATGACACCCTAAGTGGTATCATCAACAGGCATGCCTCGATGAAAAAATGTAGAACCCGAAGCATTCTTGCCTGTGGTTCATGGCTGAGTTAAAGTATGCACTAAATAAAAGGGACTATCTTTGGTTCATGGCCAAGCAGACCAAACTCACTTCAGACTGAGCAGTGTTCAGGGCTAGCCAGAATAAGTGTGCCAAACTGGTTAGGGCAGTCAAAACAAACCATTACCTCTCAGCATTTGAATCTGCCATGGGTAATCCCGGCATGTTTTGGAGTATAGAAAAATCAGCAGAGGCACCAAACTGGCATCCACACTTCCCAACAAGATCACCTACCAGGGTACAACACTATCCAATAAGTCAGACATCCTAAATTCGTTCAGCATCCATTTCGCTACTGCAGGGCTAGCTTTTGACACCTCCAAAGCTGCCACCCTAAACCCCAGCCTATCTACACAATACCCTACACCCACCAACAATATCTTCACATTCACCCAATTCCAATTTGAACAGGTAGAAGACCTGCTACTTCATCAGGATGTAAATAAAGGTGCCAGAACTGAGGGGTTAGGACCTTATTTCCTTAAACTTGGGTTGCAGTACCTAACCGCACCTATCCTGCCTCTGTTCAATTTGTCCATTAATTCATGTATCATACCGGAAATCTGGAAAATTGCACACGTACTACGTTTGTTCAGATCAGGGAACCCTATGGACCTGAACAACTACTGCCCAATTTCCCTCCTAACCCTACTTTCCAAACTCCTTGAGAAGCTAATTAATACCCAAGTAAGAGATTACCTCTATAGGACAAACTTAGTAAGCCTGATCCAATCTGGTTTCAGACCTGCGCACAGTACTACCACTGCCCTTGCATCAGTTACAAATGATTGGCTCCTTGCCATGGACAAGAAACAGATATCAGAGGCTGTATTCCTGAATCTTAGTAAAGCTTTCAACACAGTTGATCATGCTTTACTTCTTGACTCACCAAATTGCCATGGCATTACCAGACCCACGCTGAGTTGGTTCACCAGCTGTCTGTTGGGAAGATGGCGGCAGATCATGGCGGAAGGTGTACTCTCCCCATTCCTCCCCCTTACAAGGGGAGTGCCACAAGGCTCAATCCTTGGACTGCATCTGTTCATGATTTACATAAACTACATTGGGGCCAATGTCAGCAAAGCTAAGCTGCATCTATTCAAAGATGACAGAATCCTCTATATTTCCAAACCCTCAGTGAGCAAAGTATGCGCAGAGCTTCAGGCTGAATTTGACCTCCTCCAACAAAATCTTTTACAGTCTAAGCTTCTACTAAACACTAAGAAAACTAAGGTTGTGTACTTCCGCTCCAACCATCTGACCACATTCCAAAAGCTCTCTCCTCTTTGCCACCCATCAAAACCCTACTAAGTGACAACCTTGAAGCTGTCAAGCAAATTTTTAAATACCTCGGCTGTGAATTAGACCACCACATAATGTTCTCAGCCCATATCACTTCACTCACAAAAAACTAAGGCAAAGACTCAGCTTATTCTTTATGAATAAATCACTTTTTTCAACAGAAGTTAGGCTGAGATTGGTACAGACCAAGTTCATCCCACTCCCTGATTATGCCAACATAATCTATGAACATTGCTCAGACTCCCTGCTTCAACAGCTCAATGTATTCTACCATAGGTCTATACGATTTATCACTAATGCCCACCATCGCACACATCACTGTGATTTATATGCCTCCCTGGGCTGGAGTTCCCTGTCCACAAGACGGCTCATCCACTCACTCACATGGCTTTACAAGGCCCTCCTGCTAAAACTCCCCTCCTACATATCCGGCCTTTTTGAGTGACCTACCTGCCACTATTTGCTATAGAGCAGCTCACTCATTTTGCAGGATGTTCCACACTCCCACTCCTGCTTCGGCCAACTGGCTATATCCAGTGCCCTTCCAGCTTCTTGGAATAAAGCACAAGCTACCCTCAAACTTCAAAATCTTGTATAACTAAATATTTTTAAAAACCCTGTCAACAGCAAATTGTATGACTCCTGTACATGCCAATCTCAAAAATAACTTTATCATATGCTTATCTACCTAATTATGTCATTATCACACCCTCTTCTCATTAGAGATGGCTATAGCATCAACTTACTACAAAGAGGATAAGTATGCACCCCATACTCGTGCCTTCTATCCTTCTGCCTATCCTTCTGTCTATCCCATCTGTCGCATCAACTATCTTCATGTCTATCTCATGACCAAACTTCTACCTGAATACATCTATCTCCCTTGCCTGCTCTGGTTGTAAAAGCTCCCATTATTCAAGTTAAGGCACTTACCTCTGAAAGTCTAGTACTTATACCCTTGCACTTGTTGCCAACCTGATAATGACTAAAGTGACTGTTTCAATTGTATAAATGAAGTAAAACAATTTTTTTTTGTTGTCATCCATGTATCTAACCTGTTTTAATGTGTTGACTATTGTAAAATATTATTTCTGTAGTTGTACTGTTTGCTAGTTGTACATCTTGTACCAAATTACCCTTTCAGGACCTCCTTGTAAATGAGCATGCTCAATGGAATTATTCCTGCTAATAAACTTGAATTTGAACAATTCACCAAACCCACTAGGCTATATTAACATACAGTGGTACCCCACTGCCCTTTGCCCCATACTTTCTGCATAGTATGTATTCTTGCATGGTCATGTCCCAGTCATGGTTTGAGGTTGTCAATGTCTCTGTTACCACCGCCAGGTCATGCTCCCTCCTCCATGGCCAATGTCTGAAAATCCACATTTTGTTGCCAAGACTTCTTATGTTGACACATATCATTTTCCCCCTGATCCCCTCTTTCCCCTTTTCCCTGAATTTGCTAGATCCTGCTGAGTTTATCAGTGGAGGCAAGCCAGCAAGACCCCTCTTATTTGTGACATTGTGTGTTTGCCTTGCCACTCTGATTCCCCCCTCACTAGTTTAAACTAGTTATATGTTATGATCAAGTTTTTCACAATATCTTCCTGTCCTCCTCATTGGGCTGCCAGCTGTCTCTTCTCAACAACCCCTGGGCCCTCTTAATTGGCCCCAGACCCCAAGGAACCAAAGTTCTTCTACCCTGCACCAACCCTTTAGTCATGCACTGAACTGGAACACATGGAACTGTTCTGTTTGGCTCAGGTATGGCTGTGGTAGCACCTCGGGGAAGGTTACTGTACGTGCTCTCTCTTGCTGCCTTTTCCAGATCACAGAAGGCTGCCTCCACCTGTTCAATGTTTTGTTTGCTCAGATCCTTCATGCCTATATGCACAATCAGATCCAGCCTTTCCAGACCCTCTCCCATGAGTTCCACCACCCTGGCACTATGTCTGTCTACTGTTTCTCCAGGATAACAGCAGACCATCTCTTTACCATTGGAGGTGAGACCCAGTTCCCTTCCAGTACAACTCACTGTTGAGTCCCCCACTATATGTACTTTTCTCTTGCCCAGTTTGGGGCTAGACCCTTCTTCTGGTCTGCTGTCTGGAAGTGCCTGCCTGCTGGGCATGCTGGCTCCCTTGTCCCACTTGGTGGAAGAATGGGGTACCTCCTTTTACAATAGGGGGGACCTATTGCTAGTGCAGAGCCCCAGTTCCTCAGGCTTGGGCTTGCCTCCTCCTCTTCTACTATACCCTCCCTACTACTGTCCAGCCTCCTTCTCAGGCCTAAAATGGCCAATGAGGTACCTATGGCAGCGATACCCTATGTGGCCTGGTGGCCTCAGCTCTCAAGTGGCAATATTTTTGGCCCTTGCAGCTTCCAGTGGCTAAACACCCAAAGCAATCTGTTGTTCATCACTGTCCCACCAACCCTACACTACCCCATAACACACCAAAGTGCCCCACTGCATTGTGTTGCTACTGCAGTGAAGTGAGTGTTGTGTGGTTGTTACCTGTGTCCTCTAAGTTACTGTACCCTGTTAGTAACTACTCAGAGTGATTGCCATTACAAACATGGCTGCCACCTTTACTCACTAAAAAATCATATAGGCCCTAAAAAAACTCTGGCCTCAAAATAAAAAGAACAAACAAATTGATTAAAGAGATTTAATAAGGTATCGGTCTACATCACATATTATGGTGCCTTACCTCTGCAACATGCCATCCGTGTACATTTGATAAAATATTATTGTGTTAAAATATTATTCTGTTAATTCTGTTTTGTTACCTGACTACCAGCGAAATCATTATTGCTTGTTCTGCTATGGATAAAATTGAATCCCTGGCTTTACAGAGACCTTTTGTTATGTGTGGGGAGAGCTAACATTCAGGCCATAAAGTTCTGCAGAAGTCTGAACTCCTGCATTCCATGGTAAACAAACATTCCATGTATTGAATGTGTAGTTAGAAAGATGCTTGACAGCTGGAGAGGGACTGCTTTTTACTAGTTAAGTTCACAAACAATACCTGTTTTTGATAAAATAAAAGTTGGCATTTTTTTGTTTGTTTTTTAAATTTTCTCCGTTTACCAATTTTTTTAAGCTCAGTAAAACACTTTGGGGTGTGCATTATGCTGATTCAAACACACTTCCAGGAGCTAAAGGCACTCTGCCTGTGGCAGTATGCCTCATAACACCAGTGGGCATGCACCTAGATCAGCATAATGCACACCTCATCATGCCATATTGCTTACTTATACTATAACAGATTATAATATCTTCTCATATGCCATATCATACCTGGGAACACTGTGGTGGTTAAATGACTTGCTCAGAGTCACAATATGCAAATGGAGGTTGTGGAAATCAAATCCCAGTCTGCTGTATGTATCAATCACATTCATAGCTCATTACTCTAACCTCTAGGCAATACTGCCAGCCCCAAACTGTGACTGCGCCATGAAAACTCCTATGTATGATGCTAGTTTGCTATTTGCATAAGAGTTTTGATCTGTTCATGCAGAGTTGAAAATAATAAAGATAGGCAAGGTAAGGAATGGATATCTGCGTTGTTATTTTACTTAGATAGTATTTTCCAAATCCAAAATATGAACCATTGAGCAGACGTTATGTTTCCATCTTCTGTTACAATTAGAGGCTGTAATAGGGAGGTATACTGACAAGAGGAAAGCTAAGTATCAAATGGAACATTAGGGCATCATTTATTGCCTGTTACCTAATAAGAAATGTTCACCTGCCATTGTAATCTGTCTATTTTGGATTAAGGTAAATGGAAGAACATACAGATCAGGAGAAATTTTGAGGAGATCAGGTGCCTTCAAAGTTTGCACAGTTCCAATGTTAGCAATGAGGAACAAAACTGGACAGGCCTGAAAAATCCATAGAAAGCCAGCAGAAATGCCATTAGAAGCAGTAAATATGAATGTAATGACAGAAAGCCTGAGCGATGTAGACAGATCATATCTGTAATCATTGCTATGGAGAGGGCCTTTCAGTTGTTGGAAGGTATATGTTGACCAGACCTTAGGTCTTGTACAAAGGCCATAATTGCTTGTTTAGATGAAAATCCAGGTATATGTATGATATAGATGTTGCTAATAAATAGTAAACCAGCTAGGTATTGTTTGGCAGCTGCATTTGAAACTAAGGGTAATGACACAGCATGAGGGAAATGCCACGACAATGTCCAGGGATCCAAGAAAGTTGGGACCTTCTGGAATGCAAAAAAAAAAGGCAGGAACATTTCTTCCAAACAATAAGGTATGCCAGTCTAGTAGAAGGTGTTATAAGATTTCAGAGTCAAAATATTTAAAATTAGTGAAGTTATGAGTGAATGTTGAAATACTGCAACATTCACTCATAACCTGGACAATTTATTACATTTGTACAAGACATTTTCAGCATAGCCTTCTTATTATCCCACCTCATGAACTTGGTAGGTGAAAATTTTCAAATCTCCTCCAAAACGCCTTTCCATGCCATCAAAACATCATTCAGCACCACAGGTGCAAAAACATATTTTGGCCAGGATTAGAAAAATGACAGCTGCCACATGCATGAGGTGGTGTGAAAAAATGGCTATGTTAAAAATTTGGGGTCAAAATATTTAAAATCATCAAAGTTATGAGCAAGCGAAGAAAAATTTCAGGGTAGGTGCATAAATTTGCCATTATTACATATTTTATTTTGACCCCAGATTTTCAAAATAGCCTTCTTATGACCCCACCTCATGAACCTCATGAACAAGAGTGATGAAAATGTTCAAATACTGCCTGAAACATTTCGCCAAGTGACTGTAAACTCACCTTTCAGCCTGATTTGCATAATTCCACCACCATTAATCATAAGGTGGGATCCCAAAAAGGCCATGATGAAGATTTGGGGTCAAAATATGCAAAAATTACAAAGTTATGCATCAAAGTTAAAAAAACATCGGAATAGATTGAACCACACATACTTTAGTTTCTCATACTGCAGTCGGCAGTTTCAGTAGCGAGATGTGTCTTCAGTTGTAGAGTTGATCTTTGCCCTGGGATGTGTTCAAGTGAGTGAGGGTGTGTGTGGGCTGTGGAGTGTGCCAGGTGGGGGTGCTCAGAGGGAGGTCAGGGTGGGGGGGTCAGATCAGCAAGGGACCATTTTCTTTTTTACAAGCTTAGCAAAAAAAATTGAGGGACAGTTTCTTTTTTTTTTTACAGGTTACATTACTGATGGCAATCAGAGGGTGGTGGGTGCCACTGGATACCAGGGAAATATTACAGGAATGAGGGGAAGGCAATCAGAGGGTGGGGGCTGCCACTAGACACCAGGGAAGCACTATAGTGTAAGCCACCCCTCTCAGGGCTGGCTTACTACACCATGTTCTCTGCTGCTGGTTAGGGCCCTGGCTTTGGAACATCCTATGTCCCACCCATGGTGGGGGCATTGCTCTGGGATCAGGTATAAAAGGAGGGAAGTTTCTTTTGCAAGGGGAGCCAGCGGGCAGCATATAGGGCTTAAAACCCTCCGGCCCAGGAGATACTGGCTTTGTGAGCATCGATGCTGCGGGGTTGTAATTAATTTCCACAGGGAAGAGTGGCAGGAGTGAGCAACCATGGGGGTCTGGGGTTCCAGGATCTCAGTGGTAGGGAGGACTGCAGTTCAGAGGAAGGCCCAGTATGACTGATATTGGGAGGCCTGGTGCTCCTACTAGAAAGGTGTGGCAGCAGGGCTGTCGTGGTGGTGGCAGGACCACAGCACGGCTTTTTTGGAGGTGGCAGCTCCATAAGGCCAGCATCCGGTGTGGCACGCGGCCGTGGGTCAGCTGGTGGGTGCATTCCAGGGATTCTCTTTTATAGGGCCTGCTATGCCCATGTCTAGGGCAGGCCCCATGTTAGACCCACAAACGGAATGCACATGGTGAGAATAACTGGAAGGTTGGAGCCGTGTCATCCATTCTGTTGTTAAATCTGGCATCACTTTCCTTTGGGACTGGGAGTTATGAATTGGTTGGGTTACAGACAAGGGTTCAGGACAGCCACAGTAAGGAATAAAGGCTGCATCTCTGGTGTTCAGTTAATTCTGGGAGGGGAATAAGGCACTCCCCCAGGTAACGGTTGGCTATCATTTTGCACACTTTAAGGTCCTGAGCTTTGAAATTGCTTTGGGTATCTGTGTGGAGTCTGTGCCTGGTCTAATTACTTTAGAGCTGTTAAAGCACTTGTATCATCTAGTACTGCCTAATGCCTCTCAGATACTGCCCTACATCTGTCTTTGTCTCCTGGCTCCATGGAGCTGAGCAAGTTATTTATTTCTTAATTTTAATATGAGAATCAGAATTCAATTTCTTTTGTTTTTTACTTCATGTGTGCTGAGATTATTAAATGAACAAACTTATTCCTTCCTCTAATGAAGCACACTGGTCAGTCCTTTTCTTCCCCCGGCCCGGCCTAAAGTTGCAGCGAGTGGTAAGATGAGGTCTGGTGGAAGAAATGTAATCTGCACTATGCTCCTAGAATGACCTTCCCTAAACCATCTCCCTCGCATAGGTCTAGTCTCACCCCTTAACCATATCTACTCCTAGCTTACCCTCCCTTCCATGACCCCCATGCAGGGTTCTCAGCATCCTAAAGAGGTCCTTTTGGGCTTGGCTCCCCTTCCCCTTCTCCTTCTTTTTCTTCCCCCTCTCTGCCCTTAGTACTAGTTACCAATCTGCCAAATCTCTCCCTCACCTTGGCTCTCTGTTAAATCCCCCCTTTCTTTCCCAGCCTTTCCTGCCCCTTCGCAGGGTTCTCAGCATCCTGGAGGGGCCTCAAGCACAAGACTCCCTTCCCCTCCCCTCCTCCCAGCATCCTATACAAGGGCCCATCCTCCCAGCATTTCATATGGGGCCCTTGGTTCTGGCTCTCCCTTTTTCCCTCCTGCCCCTCCCCCTTCTTCATCCCACATTCCACTTGTCTACCTACCCTTCCCAACCTCCAGTTCCCCTTGGAAATCCCCTTCTCCTCTAGCAATCCCTGTCCCCTTGCAGGCTTCTCAACATCCTGGAGGGGCCCATGGATTAGGATTTCACTCCCCCTGCTCCCTCCCTCCACCTCCCTCCCTCTATGGCACTTATTACCTACCTGTCTCAGTCCCCCTTCTCCCCCAGGCACTCTGTGAATTGCCTAAAGTGAATGCACTTACTAAAATCTGTTGCTTTAACCTCTCTCTCTAAATAAATCTAATTGTACCCTGACTACTAGTTATTTTATCATCTGTATAGTTACATGTCTGTGTAGCTCTCTTGTTCCCCTCCTACCTACACTAATTGCCAATTGTTAATTGCCTTCTGTTTTATTCACTGTATGTAACTGTTGTCTTATGTACCTTGAATGTATTACTGCTCATCCACTCTGTACCCCTTCCCCCCAGGTCACACCAGGAGATGAGCAACTTGTTGTTCAGTGTGCTTTCCTGGTGAAACATTTCAATAAATAAAAAAACAAGAATTCAACTTGAGGTAAGGCCTTGTTTTTCTTATTTCTGCTGACTTTACCTCCCTGGAAGATTTTCAGTTGTATACCCTCCCCCCTTTGTTTACCATCAGGACCCCTAGACACAGAGGGGTGGAAGTGGTGTAACAGATGTGGGGGCTCATCGGGGATTTAATTTAAAATCAGGATTGAGTGCTTGGGGTGGGCTTATCAAGGTTGGGGTCCCTGCTGCCATTGGGCCTGGATTTTGGTGGTGTGTCGCTGAAGACCACTACTGTGGGGTGTTTGGCACTGTTTTTGGTTTTCCTGTAAGAGAAGGCACCTGGCAGCAAAAGGAAGAGGTCAGCTGGTTCAGAATGGCCCTGTTGATTGGTCTAGGCATCAGCTGTCTGAGGAATATGTGGAGAAGATGACATTTTTCTCCTCAAATGTGTGGCAGCAAGATGCACTCTGTGGAAGGAAGGAAAGATGAAGAAGCTATGGCGGATAGGCCCCTTCTGAGGAACCTCAGGCCACTGTGCCCACCTCCCTTTTGTCCTTGCTGTTTAAGTCAGCGGAAAGAGGGGCAGCATAGGAAAAATGTGTAAAGTGTGAATTTCTAGGAGAGGAGGTGGTCTGTCTTCCATTGTGCGCTAACTTTTCCAGGGGGGCCTTTTTCAAGCTTGTCCATAGGTACTCCTTTCAGTTATGATTGTCTTTATCCTGCACTGGCATCAGTGGGCGATGCCTCCTTAGTATCCTAGGGGAGCTTGGATGTTTTTGAAGAGACCAAGCATTTTGAGGCATTGGAGGATGTGAAGCAGCCTGTTCCTCTGGAGAAAGCTGGTGAGGGGGTGCCTGATGTAGTCATGGAGGCTATAGGGGAGAACACTTGTGAGGGTGCTGTGGGGCACATTTGTCTACCCAGCCCCCACAGCATCCACCAGCACTGACTATCCCAGTGGCAGGGAGAGAGGTAGAGGACAGGAGTCTTACAGCTGGCGATCCCAAGGGCCCAGGGGGTCAGATGAAAGTCCTCTACTTGGTGACTGTGGTGCTGCAGATGCTCCAGGCAGAGAGTTTCCCTATCTGGGTACTCCAGAGAAATTAAAAGTGGAGGAACTAGGGGAGGAGGTTGTATAGGAGATGCCAGCTGCACTTCCCCCTGGACAGGCCCCCAAGGCCTTCCAATTCGCTGATCAAGAGGTGTACCAAGCCATTCTTTATCCTTATCAGAACCCTGTGTTAAGGCTGTCGGACAACACCCCATGCCTCCTGGCACTGTGCAAGGCCACCTGTGCTCGGTTGGATGGACTCTTGAGTAGTGACCCCATGAATGTACCATACAGGACCCAGGTGTGGCTAGAGCCAGAAACCACCCATTGGACCAGTGTCAGACAGCTACCCCAATGGTCGCAGGCTGAGAGGTGGGTGAGGTGTAGGATACATATTGAGTACCTGACTGCTGAGTATCCCTACATCCCAGAGAGGTTGTGGGACATTATAGAAGAAAAGCAGCCTAACTGGGTGTTTTATTGAATGGTCCAAAAACCTCCAGCAGCGGTCTGAGTTGTCCTGCTCACTGACCCAAGAAATAATCCAGGAAGCCAGAACTATGTGCAATTTGTCCCCCTGGGCAGGATTGACTCTGTTTAAATATTATGCTCTTGTCCGGGATGTGGCTGCTAGCTGTCATGTGAAGCAATATATAATGAATTTATTTATTTATTTATTTATTTATTTCAGTTTGAGATTAACACCTTTGAGTCAATGGCTCACTTACAAAGGTTCCAAGTCAGATATATTATTAAACAGACAAAACAGAAGGAGACAGTACATAGGCAAGCAGTACAGTGCTGTACATGAGATAGCTTGATTTCAGATTACATGGGTTACATCAAAACAATTGTGCATAATTGTCAAATTACACATTGGTTGCAAGTTGTCTAGAAATTCTCAATGAAATTTCGCTGTCAGTAATATATATGGACTCTTTTGCTAATGAAAGCACCAAGCCCGACCCAGTCTTCTATATTCCCTGAGATGGAGGGCCTGCCATATAGAGAAAGATACTCAGCATCTGTAATATGCCAGGACCATTCTGCACATTTGTTCAGCTGTTCCTAGTTTAAAAGTAACAAGGACATTTTTGAAAGAGATTGTGCCCAGTGCATGGCGCTGCAGAACTGTTCCCTAGAGGTTAAGAACTGTAACTGTGTGAACTGCCCTCACTGTGACTGTTTATTTCTGTGATTCAAGAAATAATAAAACAAATCCTTTGTTGTTCCCTGTTGAAACTTAACACAAATGAGTCAAAATGCTAACCAAAGATCTACATCTAGCTGTGAAGGCCTGAGTGAGAATGTGTTTGAGATTGGAGCGACTGCAGTGAAAGTGTGTAGAGAGAGTGGGTTTCTAATATGTAAATATTCAAGTTAGATAATTTTGTTAAGACCAACCTGGCTTTATTGATTTATAATTTTTAAATTATAGTTATCCATAACATCATTCCTGGGCAGGAGCAGCTCCACAGGGCGGGTTGTGAAGTAGGCCCCAGGCGGGATGGCATTCTTGACTTTCTGACATACCCTGGGAAGGGGCTGCTGGGTGAGTACTGCGCATACCCGTTTCAGTGTGCACCTTCATGGTTTGGTTAGCTGCCCCATTTCCAGGAGGAAATAGGTTTTAAGGGGGGAGAGTGTTAGCCACCCCTCTTGGGGCAGACTTACTATCCCATGCTCTCTCCTGTTGGATAGGATCCTGACTTTGAGGCATCCTGTGTCCCACCCTTGGGGAGACCATTGCTCAGGGCTCAGGTACAAAAGGAGGGAGGTGTCCTTTGTAAGGGGAGCCGGTGGACAGCATGTAGGGAAAGCAGGTTTGGGGCTTAAAACTCCCCATCCCAGGAGATAACAGCCTTGTGAGCACCAATGCTATGGGGTTTTAATTAATTTCTGAAAGGAAAGATGGCAGGAGTGTGGCAACCGTGGGGGTTCCAGGAGCTCAGCAGTGAGGAGGACAGCAGTTCAGAGAAAGGCCCAGTATGACAGAGTTCAGGAGACCTGGTGCTCCTACAAGAAAGGTATGGCAGTGGGGCTGTCATGATGGAGGTAGGGCCATGGCAGTGCTTTTTTAGAGGTGGCAGCTCCATAAGGCCAGCACCCATTGTTGCATGCTACTGGGGGTCAGCTGGTGGGTGCATTCTGGTGATCTGCTTTTATCGGGCCTGCCATGCCCCTATCTGGGGTAGGTCCCATGTGAGACCCACTAACAGAATGCAAATGGTGAGAGTTACTGGAAGATTGGAGCCGTGTTGTCTATTCTGCTGTTAAGTCTGGCATTGTTTTCCTTTGGGAATGGGGGTTGCAAACTTGCTTTGCTACTGGTAAGGGTTCAGGGTGGTTGTGGTAAGGAATAAAGGTCATATCCCCAGTGTTCAGTTAATTCAGGGAGATGCAGTAAAGCACTTTCCTGGGTAACGGTTGACTATCGTTTCTCACCCTTTATGGTCCTGAGGTTTGAAACGGCTTTGGGTACCTGCGTGGAGTCTGCACCTGGTCTAATTACTTTAGGCCTGTTAAAGCACTTGTATCATCTAGTACTGCCTAATGCCTCTCGAATACTGCCCTACATCAGTCTTTGTCATCTGGCACGATGGAGCTGAGCAATTTATTTATTTCTTAATTTTAATATGATAATCAGAACTTAATTTCCTTCCATTTCAGCTTCATGTGTGTTGAGATTATTGAATGAACTAACTAATTCCTTCCTCGGGTGAAGTATGCTGGCCAGTCCTTTTCTCCCCCTGGCCCGGACAGAAGCTGCAGCGAATGGTAAGATGAGGTATGGTGGAGGAGGTGCAACCTGCACTACACTGCCAGAACTCAACTTGAGGTAAGGCCTTGTTTTTCTTATTTCTGCTGGCTTTACCTCCCTGGAAAGTTTTTGGTCTGTATCCCTTCCCCCCTTTGCGTACCATCGGAACCACTAGACATAGAGGGGTGGAAGGGGTGTTACAATAGGAATAAGTGAATGGTGATTGTAGGGTGGGGGGTGCCACTAGACACCAGGGATACATAATGTGCAAGAGGGAACAACAATCAGAGGATGGGGGTGCCACTAGACAGCAAGGAAACATAATATGCTGGACAGAACAGCGATTGGAGGGTGGAGGGGTGCCAATAGACACCAGGGAAGTGGCAGCTCATTGGTCTCACAGAAGCCTGTAGTACGAGTCCCATCTGCGGCTGCAGAATGAAAGGAAGTCCTGCTGTTCTCATATAGAGAATGTGGGTCAACAGCTCCTCTCACAAAACTGGGCACACTGCATTTTGGGGTGCTCTGAAAACATATTTGTGGCAAGTTTTAAAAAAACAAAAGGCAGAATCTAGCTAAATGGGTCCAGTATAACTAGGTTCAGGTGTTTGTTTTTTAAAAAAGATATTTTTGTGATGCATTTTACTGTGGGTTTAAAATAATAAAATGAGAAATAAGATGGAGGCTGACACAATCAGTATTTTTTCAGTACAAAATGTAAATCATGAAAATAAACAGTCAAGATCATTTTTTTAACCCTGCAAGAAGTAAATGATGAAAATAAGTAATCGCAATCATTTTAATTTTTTTACTGTTTGTGTCAGGACGTTAACTCTAAAATCATTATAATTCTGGAAGCATAGAATATTTTTTCATGAAACCTTCCAAAGGCACACCATTAGCATGTGCCCCTTCAACCCTGAAAATGTAATAAAAAAATACCACATCAGATATGTTGTACGTGAGAGTACAAAATCCCCAGTATTAAGTATAGGGAAACCAAACATGGGTTTTATTTCTATTTTTTGGTGCTCTGTGTCTTGAAAACTGAACAAGATGCCATCACAAAACTTTTCACATCTTGATACTCTGGCAGGCTGACCATGAATGCCACATTTTGGGCAATTTTGTTAAACGACACTGAAGTTATTAAGGTGCAAAAATTGGGGTTTAACAATAAACAACTTAATCCTAACTACTTGGGGTGCTACCACACTTCTACAATGACATAAATTAGAGGTATAGTTTTGTTTTGCTGCAGAAATGTTTTTTACATGAACCCAGACACTGTGACAGGCTTTTTTAACAAATATTTCTGTTTTTAAGATGTGTCCCTGATTTCAGTCTTTTGTCCCTGAGTTTCTAAGCCTTGTCCCTAATTTGCTAGGCAGAAGATGTAGGAGTATGATCCATGCAACAGACCATGGATTAAAGTGGAGCAAGATGTCTGGTCTGGATGGTGAGAGAGAGATCTTCTAGGTGATGTGCATTCCCAGGTGATAGTCATGTAGTGACTTTGAGCTGCATTTGATGACATACGGATTACATGTTGTCATCATCCCAGTAACTGCAGACGTGGAGTAGGTGACAAGAACATTAATGACAGCATGCTGCATTGAAGTCATTACAAATAGCCCTGCCCAAAGTAAACTCGATTTCCAACCCTTGGCGGTCAGAGGAGCATCTTGGAATGAAAAATATATGTTGTTGCATGGCTGGTGAAGTGGATGAAGTGGCCTGAGCAGTTGAAGAGAATTCTTGGAATATAAAGGGGCATAGTGATGCTTGGTGGGAGCTACAGATAGAAAGAGCAGTGCCTTTGACTGGAGAAGTATCAGCAGAATAACTAATTATCAAATGCCACCCAGTTCAGTTTTGTGTAAAACTGGAGAATATAATGCTGATGATTTTGCAGAGAATGCCTTATGGTAGTCATAAAATGTAGTTCTCCTTAATGAATGGCCAGATTAATGACAGGGCACAAATAAATGTTGAGTTCTTCTCCTCTTGACAGAAATATACTTTAGATATAATGTCAACCACAAGATCAGGAACCGTCAATTTCTTTAGTAAGCTGGGATCTTTGACTGAAATGTCATCACAGGACATAATGCAGTTTTCAATGCGTCATGAGACAAAACCAATATTGTGACCAAGTTGATGTCCTTCCCATCTATAATGTCCTTACAGAGATGCTGGGGTATTTAGTGCTTAGGACTAGGAGATGGCACTGTTAGAGGAGCATAAGAGGAAGTAAAAGAATCAGTGAGTAGAGCTCCTATGCAATGGAAAGAAGAGGTACTATATAAGAGAGCAGTAGTATTGAGGTACTTATGGACTGTGAGTGCACTTGAATGGAGGATGATACATTAGCCAGGGAAGTTGCAGCTGTTTCAAGTTGGTATGATGTTGCAGAAATGTTATGAACAGCAGCAGAAGTGGAAGGCTGTGGCTCATGTGCTGAACTTTCAGGAGGAAGGTGAGATTCTATAGAACTGATCTTGATATCTTGGTTAGCTGTAGAGGGCTTAAGCTCCATCATGAGTGTTTTGAGCTTTTCCATAGGGGATAGTGGTGAAAGATTTGTGGATGAGCAGGGTGTGATATTGTAGCTTGTATAGCAGCATGGTAGAGCTTGAACAGTTGCTTCTCATTTTGTGAAGGCAGAAAAGGGAATTCTTACTTGGCAGACAGCTGCCATAGCCTAGTGGTTGTCCAGTTCTTGTATTTAGGTGAGTTGGAATGATAGACAAGAAGAGGTGGTACTGATTTCCTGGAACTCAGAGGAATCAGAATCGTGCAATTGGATGATGGTAAGATGTTAAGGTATCATGCTTAGAAAAGTGGGAGCAATGCTTAGGTAGCACTGACAAGAGGCCTGAAGTGAGTAGGATCAGAATGCTTTTATAGGGTATGGTGGCCTCAGTAGGGGACTAGATGGTAGGTTCTCAGGCTCTAGCAATAGTTTTATCAGGACCTTATACAACTATAACCACTGAACAGTGGAGGCACATCCCTTTAATTAGCAAGGGATGTAAAAACCATAAACCATGACCTGGATCATGCTGGAGTACCACTTCTGCTGGTGAAACCAGTGGTGCTGGTCACAGATACCAGGACTGTGATACAATCATATACATGTGGTGGCAGGAACTGGTGTTGATTCACGACCAACTTCTCTTACGCTTAACTGTGAGACCTTTAAATGTGGGAAACTGTAGAACTTTAAACAATACTATTGAAGCAGTCACTGACACTGAAAGATAGCTGGGCTATATATTGATACTACAGAGGAGACCTCACTGTGTGCTTGTCAGTATCTCTCAGGCAGTAGTGTAGTCCGTGATAGAAAATGCAAGCATTCCACAGTCTTGACTGCATGGAGTGTACGATTTGTCCAGTTGTGCTTTGGCTTCAAACACACTGGAGTGCTGCTTCCCCCAGTTAGTACCAACAATGCTAACCATGCACATGAGCTGGGATGGCCTACAGTCATAAACGATGCAGCATTAAGGGATCTACTGTTGGCAAGATGACAGCCAGAGATAGAAGAAGAGTAGTGCAGGAGCAGTGTGAAAAGTGACAAGCTTCACGGACAGTGCCGCTGCTTGGAAAGTGAGGAACAGAGAATAACTGGATAAAGGACAAGAGTGGAACCCAGCCACAGAGCACAGGCAGCAAGAATTGAAAGAAGAAGGTACAAATGAGGGCCCCAAACCACATGGAAACACCTGGTTGATGCACACAAAATATGTAATGTGATGAGCTCTGAGGGGCTAGAGTTGCCATCTTGTGTAGCAGCTGGAACATTAACTGCTCAGAAAACTGTGGGCAAAACCCCTGCCATTATTATATATTGTATTATGATATCTTCACATATATCATATCAGACTACATTTGTTATCATATCAGATTATATCTGATCTTATAACTTGTCTGCTGCACTGCCCATTCCAGGTGTAGACAAGTCATTCCACAGTGCCCCCCACCCAAAAAAATAAATAAATTGTCCTTCTATCGCTGCATAAACCCAGTTCCTTTCTGGAACTGCCCCCCTGCCACCTCCACCACCACTAGTCCACTGTACCTTAAAAAAACAGATCCTCGGCAGAGTGGCAGTATTTTACAGATAACAAAAATCCACTGAAATCACATTTTTTCATTGACATTTACTGACAACTGCAGTTTTCTTTTTGCTGATACAGTAGCAGCCACAGACTCTGCCAGCTATTTCCTGAAATTTCTGTGATTTTTTCCAGAAATATCTGATGTTTTTTGCATTTAAACAGTTGGGGCAGCAGAGAGAAACTCTTCAACGATTTTGCAAAATATCTGGAAATAGCTGGCAATATCTGTGGCAACCACTGTAGCTGCAGTTTGTGTTCTATTCTAAATAAATAAAGAAAACATATGAAAAATTATTCATAATTCCATTTGAAGATCTATATCAATGTGAACATAAAATGTAGGAAGTAGAGTTAGCTACTAAGCTTTGTCTGTAAAACTGCAACAGCTGCGATGAGTATCATCTTCATGTCAACCCTATTGTGTAGCACAGACAAACATAGTGTCACCTATATGTAATCAACTTTGATGATCACCACCATGAAATTCTTCTCCAAAATGGCATCATTTCATAATTTATATAAGTGGCATTAGTGGATATAAAAGGTTCACAATGAAAACACCCCTTTGGGGGTGGAGAAAGCCAGGTGCTCAGTTTTGTGCATGGTTGCAAACTATGTGTGAGGAGATTGCCCAAATTTCTGCACCTACAGAAAACTATACATGGTGGTTTCTAAGAAACTTATCTTACAAATATTATGATATGATGGTGGAGGAGCTGGAACTTTTCATTACCTGGTAATGCATTTAAGGGTTGACATTGGGGTGCCAGCACTCATGACAGAGCTCCAAGTATGGGAGTGAAACATTGAGCCTTTATTTTGTTGCACTGGTTACCTGTTGCCAATTAAATTGCTTCACAAGCATTCACAACTCCTGGAGCCTGAGTAGTTTTCCACTGTGAAGAGTGTGCTGCAAGTTGCTTGGTTTTCTTTTTCTGAATTAGCAGACTGCTTTCTGAGATATACTACATCTGCTGAGCAGCCCTTGTTTTTTTATTCAAGAAAAGGAATATATGGGTAATGCATACCATAAATAAGTTTAACAGTTTTGTTCTATAATGTGATTAGTATCTCAATTGAGAGCGTTCAGGGGTGTATACCCTGTCCTTGTTTATTCTTGTTATATAGTTATTGTTTATTGAGATTTTCAGTGTTGTACAGTTGACAAACGGTGACAACAAACAACAAACGGATGTCAGTGTGATCGACAGTATACATACATTTGAGGATTAGGCTACAATATACAGTACTCTGTAAGCCTTTAACAGTGCAGGTCCACCAAACACTCCCTTCCAGACCCTATGAACATTTGTGGAAAGAAAATCATAATATGCTTCTCCCCTTGAATCAATCAGTTTAAGCGGCAGAAAAGGGTTTTTGGCCATCATGTAAGCAACCCACCTCACCTTTCTATTAGTCCCTTTGTCTCCCCATTGGCATAGGGTTACTTGCTCCATATCATAAATTCCCTTCATCACCTGACACCAGTCCTCTAGTGTGGGCAGCTGTTTACAGAGCCATTTTTTTGTGAAACATTTCTTGGCTGCTACTAGTACCACTGACATGAGCTATCTTGAGTGCATCCTTCTCCTTATGCACCCAGTAAGCAAACAAGAAAAGCTTTTTCTATAGGGTTCAGTTGAGGGGTAAATATCTCCTGCAGAATGCTGTCCAGCACTTATACAACAGGTTGAAGGGATGGGCAAGACCACATTATTATGATAGTGGGTAGCTCTGGCCTCTCCACATTCCCGCCAGCATGCCAGAGTTAATGCTCTGCCCCGATGAACTTCATGTACCAGAGTGAGGAAGTAACATATGAGGCACTTCCAATTTTATTCTTGTCACATAAAAGAGCTTGTGGCCTTGTGGGTGTATAGACAGATTCGCTGTCACTGTTCTGGGGTAATATGGGAGGAGAGCTCGATGTTCCAGTTGTCCCGTGTGCACAGGTGCTCTTTTGGACCAGACTTGGAAAAAAAAGTGGAGTTGAGAGATCAGATACTCCCCCAGGCTGACATCTATGATATATGTGATCTGGGACAGGAGGGCATTCCCCAGTGGGGGTGCAGATTTCTGTAAGAGTCAGGAAAGATAGGCCCTAACTTAAAGCTATCTAAATTGTGCTCCCAGGTTGCTCCTGTAAAAAAGCTTTCAGCTTAGTGTGCTATACTTGGTTAAACAACTAAAAAAAAAAAAAAATTGAGCAGATTGTGGGAGAGATAATAAGTCCTGAAATGTTTGGAATATGATAATGTCCCCTACTCTCAGGAGCCTTGAAGGACCTGCCAGGATCTGTCTGAACCATCTCTTACAGCACGTATCCCTTTTTGCTTGGAGAAAGTCCAGATGTAGAGGCAAGAGAACATTTTTGCTTGGAGAAAGTCCAGTTGTAGAGGTAAGAGAAGTAGTCAAACCAAGTAAGTAGTCAAACTGTCTAGCTTCAACTTCCAGAACACTGGCTGCCATATCTGAAGGACAATATGCAGATACATAGAGGATTCAGGGACCTAGGGAGAAACAACATTTCTTGTAAGGGACCACTCTGAAGCATGGCTGTCTTAGACAAAACTATTATTGGGAAGGAAAATTCTGAAGCCAGCATAAACAGGCCTGCAATTGTGCTGCTTCACAATATGTATGCAGATATGGAAGTCACAGTCCCCTTCTCCCCTTTGGGAGACATGAGGTAGATAATTTGATTCTAGGAGATTTACCCTGCCAGAGGAATCAGAACATATTACTCCACACTGTCCATGAGGCTGTGGAGATTAGAATGGATGATGATTAAAGAAAGTACAGGAATCTGAGTAGTATCAGAGAAACTACTCGCTTTTCCAGGGAGAGCAGCAGCAGGTTGCACCTGTCCAACTCCTGCTGAACCTTGATTGCAATGAGAGGTAATTAGCAGCAAATAAAAGAGAGGCTGAGATAGTAAGTTGGATGCCCAGATATTTCATGGTGCTGAGGTCCCATCGAAAGGGATATTGCCACCTAAGGTGCACAGAAGGGGGAAATTTGTATATATGGCCTCAGTTTTCAATTTGTAGTTGGATAGCTGGCCAAATTTTGTCAGGAGGTTCCAGACCACTGGGAGACCTGCCTCCAGGTCTGATATGGTCATCATTTGCATACAGGGTGATACACTGTTCACCACCATCATCTGTCCTGCACCCTGCAATGTGTGGGCCCTAACTTATGACCTGCACAAGCGGTTCAATATAGACCACAAATAAAAGAGGCCAAAGATGACAGCCCTGCCAGATGCTTCCCTTACCTGTGCCTAGAGTAGATCGACAGTAACAAATCTATGAAAGGCAGGGGAAAGTCAAACTTCAGGAGCGTAACGTGGACAAAGGCCCAAGGAACCATGCTGAACACTTTCTCAATGTCAAGATTCAGGGTGAGGAGTTGGGTTGCAGTACAGGAAGCATGATAAAGAAGGGAAAGTTTTTGTCTTATCCTATGCATGCTTTGCCGAGGCTGCATAAAACTAGTCTGGTCCATATGAATGATGGAGGGAAGAAGAACATCCATTCTACAGGCCAGGATGGACATAAAATGTTTATAATTAGTGTTATAGATGTCTAATTAATTATTCATGAGCCTAGCTAGGATCCTGATTCACTACTGGATTGGTCATTAATGTCTTAGATTTGACCAGTCCAGCTGTCAACTGACACTGTGCAATATGCACAGCTCTTGCCACTCTATTTAAAACCTTAAGTAATGGGGGAAAAGAGCATTGTTATCCAGTCATTAATCCCTTGGAAATTTCCAGCTTCTTGGTGGTTATTGCTTAATTGAGCACTGAAACTGGCCAGTAGGGTTCACAGCATTCAAGAGATTTCCCAGGATTTGGGATTACTGAGATGACTACAAAATTCTGACAGGGTGGGGAGCATACACACCTGGCAAGGAGTTCGATAACTGCAAGAAATGAGAGGAGAGGTCTGGGAAGAAGACTTTTAAAAACTCAGCAGGATAACCATCTGGTCCTAGCATGTGTCTAATTTGAGGTGTTTCAGGCTCCCTGGATCTCTTCCATTGTGATGAGAGCCTGCAAAGAAGCAAGAGACTCTGGGGAAAGTGAGGGGAGATCTAGGGAATTCAGATACCCCTGGATGGACTCCGGTGAGGCACTACCATAATGGGTGTACAACTGGGTATAATAGGAAACAAAGGCATCTGAAATAAGCCTACATCCCGGACCAAATATCCCGTGATGGGGGTAACAGTGGGGGAGCACCTGGGAAACAGTGACCACCAGTCATTGTGGTTTGAAATCACAGAAAGAGCAGAACCAAAGCACACAAAAACACATATCTTGGATTTTAGGGGGGCAGACTTTGGGAAAATGGGCAGATACTTGAAAGAGGCATTAAGGGAATGGGACAGGAATCAGGGGTTGAGGAACAGTGGGCAGTATTTAAAATGGGATTACAAGAACAACAGAATTATGCATTAAGCAGGTTAGCAAGAGGAAAAGAAGAGGAGACCATTATGGTTTTCCAAAGAGGTAGCAAAGAAAGTGAAAGCCAAAAGATTGCATTCAGGCAATACAAAAGACACAGGCAGAAGGGATAGGGAGAAGTACCAGGAGAAGCAAAGGGAGGCAGGGAGGTCAGTAAGGGAAGCCAAAGCTCAGACAGAAGAACACATTGCAAAATGAGTTGGTAGAGGGGACAAAACATTTTACAGGTACATAAGTGAAAAAAGAAAGACAAAGGGAGGGATAGTGAGACTGAAGGGGGAGGATGGGGGCCACGTGGAGGATGACAACAGTAAAGCTGACATATTGAACAGGTATTTCTGCTCAGTCTTTACTGAGGAAGAGGAGGTAATGGGTCTGAAGGAGTACAAGGGGTGAGAATGGTGCAGAAATGGATACAAGTCCCTTTGCAGGAAAGGGTCCTGAAAGGAACTGGAAGTAATAAGAGTTGATAAAGCAATGCGGCCAGATGGGGTGCACCCAGGGTCCTTAAGAACTAAGAGAGGTGGTGGCTGAACCTCTGGCTATCCTGTTTAGCCAATCACTGGAAACAGGGAGGTACCCAAAGACTGGAGGACAGCAGATGTAGTCCTCTTATACAAAAGTGGGAACAAAGAGGAAGCAGGGAACTACAGACAAGTCAGCCTAACCTCGGTAGTGGGAAGATCATGGAAGCACTACTGAAGGAGAGATTGGTGGAACATCTGGTTGTCAATGGACTACAGGACCCAAGGCAGCATGGCTTCACCAGAGGAGGTCATGTCAGACCAATCTCATTGAATTTTTGACTGGGTGACTAGGGAGGTGGATCAGGGAGGGCAGTGGACATGGCCTATCTGGACTTCAGCAAGGCCTTTGACACTGTGCCACATAGAAGACTATTACACAAACTGGGGAATATGGGTGTGGGCAGGACAGTAGTGTGGTGGGTAGGTAACTGGCTGGGTGGCAGGACACAGAGGGTGGTGGTAAATGGCTGTCACTCCACAGAGGAAAGAGTGACCAGTGGGGCACCACAGGGATCATTACTGGGACCGGTCCTATTCAACATCTTCATCAGTGACATTGCATGGGACCTAGAAGGCAGAATTTCACTGTTCGCTGATGACACAAAGCTCTGTAACAGAGTAGATACACCAGAGGGTGTAGACAGAATGAAGCGACCTGCAGAAACTTGAAGAATGGTCAGGGTCTGGCATTTGAAATTCAATGCAAAAGTGCAAGATAATGCATATAGGGCACAAAAACTGCACAATATATATCAGTTGGGGGTGAGGATATAGCATGCACCAAGCAGGAAAGGGATCTTGGGGTTGTCATCTCTGATGACCTCAAGGTAGGGAAACAGTGTGACAAGGCAGCAGATAAAGCAAATAGGATGCTGGGATGTATAGGCAGGGGCATCACCAGCAGGAAAAGGGAGGTCATAATTCCGCTATACAAGACACTAGTGAGGCCCCACCTGGAGTACAGTGTACAGTTCTGGAGACCATACCTACGTAAGGACACAGACAGGGTAGAGAAGGTTCAGAGGAGGGCAACAAAGATGGTGCATGGATTGCATCACAAGTCCTATGAAGACAGGTTGAAGGAACTGAACATGTACTCCCTGGAGGAGAGGAGGGAGAGAGGGGATATGATAGAGACAAGTATCTTACAGGGAGGAACAGGGTGCAGGAAAACACTATTTTTAAGTGAAAAAGATGTTCCAGGACTAGAGGGCATGGGATGAAGTTGGAGGGAGGACGATTCAGAGGAAACATGAGAAAATTTTTCACAGAACAGGTGGTGGACAAGTGGAACACCCTGCCAGAGGAAGTGGTGGGGCTGAAACAATCACAGGATTTAAGAATGCATGGGATAGACATAAAGGAATTCTGGAGGTCAGGGGTAAGGGGCAACAGACTTCTAGGAAAACAAACTGAACTTACAAGCTCAAATGGGCAGACTGGGTGGGCCATAGGTCCTTATCTGCTGACACTGTCTATGTATCTATGTATGTATCTATGTGACAGGATGACAAAGTTTTAGAGTGGAGGACCTGTGTCTATACTCTTGGAGCCTGTGTGCCAGAAAGTGATGACTGTGGCTGCCATCATAATATCTTTGGCCCCTTAATCTTGTCTCTCCCTTTCCATTTCAGGCAGCGCATGGACATGCTCACATCCCCCCTCCCTCCAGACGGATTCAAGCGCTGTGCTGCAAGGTATATGTGGAGCTGCTGCTATCACTTCCTAGGGTATTGGACAGGACTAACCTACGGCCACTAGCGCGGCAGCTGCTCCACCCACCCTGGGCAGTCACCTCCTATGTAGTTGACCCTAATCACATGATCCCTATCTTGATCCTATCTCCCTACACTCCCACTAGCAGGTTATACGTCCCAACCACTACAGATCACTATTGGACCTTGTTGAGGGTTGTAGCAGGTAACTCTCCCACTTCCTGCGCTTGTATATAACACCCACACTAGATTAAATTAGCACCCCTTCCCCACTCCCTATATTTGTATATACCACCTATACTGATTTAAATTACCAAACACCCCCTCTTTCCCAAATTCCCATCTTACAGTCCCTTCCTCCTTATGATAGTCTTGAACCTGTGCTTCTGGTGTCCCATTTTCCATTCAAGCCCTTTATTAACCCATTAGGCCATTCAGCCTGTTAGGAGGTACCAACCCTTATGTTTCTGCTACCCATTCTGTTATCTAGTGGCCACAGGTGGTATTACACTTCTAGCAACTAGTTTCATTGTTTCATTACCTGACTTCATCATCTTACATAGATACATACATACATAGACACTGCCAGCAGATAAGGTCCTATGGCCCACCCAGTCTGCCCATTTGAGCATGTAAGTTCCCTTTACCTTTTTCTAGAAGTCTGTTGCCCCTTACCCCGACCTCAGGAATTCCCATGCATTCTTAAATCCTATAATTGTTTCAGCCCCCACCACTTCCTCTGACAGGATGTTCCACTTGTCCACCACCCTTTCTGTGAAGAACTCCTTCCTCACGTTTCCTCTGAGTCACCCTCCCTCCAACTTCATCACATGCCCTCTAGTCCTGGAACATCTTTTATGCTGGAAAATAGTGTATTCCTGCACCCTGTTCCTCCCCAGCTGCATCCACAAACCTTGCTGCATCCTCCTATCCTTATTTCATCAATCAGATAAATCACACTCTCTTCCTCTTTGCTTCATCTAGGCATTTGGTGCCCATACTTAATTGCATTTTCTATAAACTACCCTACTACTTCTCTGTTCTCATCATTCCTTATAGACTCTAAGCACACTAACACATCATGCTCTTACCCACACTCTACCTGCTCCTAACATTCCTCCCTATCACTTCCCTCCCCCCTTCTACTGTTCTCTTGGACTCTAACTCTGCCCAAATTCCCCATCTCAGCACATTGATTATGCATTGTCTTATTTTCACATATGCCTTAATACTGACACTATATTGCTTGCCCTGGTCTCGCTAATCCAGGCTCCTCCCCCCCAAACTCTTCAGACTTACCTCATGGGCTTAAACTTTTCCACCTCAATATAAGAAGCCTCCAACCCAAAACTAACCTGCTCCAAACCCTCACCATTTTTTTTTATTTATTTATGTCTTTGGTAACTGGGTAGGTGGACTGATTCAGAGAACCATTTTCAGTCATGACCCGGGCCACAGGGTGGCAACAACAAGACAGGAATGTAATATTACATACAAGGAACAATACATGCACACCTGGCATATGGTGGCTAGCAAAAATATACATTGGATAAACTAGATTGTGCAGATATAAAAATGTACATAGGCAAAGACAAGCAGTTTAAGACATATGGTGCAAATTACATACAATGGCAGCATGTAGTTACAGTGGTCCATTTCATATAGGTGCAGTAGCAATAGGGTGTGCAATATGATACAAATCAACACTTTCCTTGAGAACAATTAGAGATCAAAGGAGGAGGGTCGAGGGAGGACATTGTAGACTTGAGGGTATTTAGGGTGAGGGGGTAAGGAAAGACAGAGGGTCAGGGGTAAGCTTGAGGGTTGAGGATAAGGGGGGAGACAGGGGAGATGGGAGAGGAAAGAAGAGGAGAGGAGGAGAGGAGGGGAGGGGCAGGAAAAAATGGGGCAGTAAGTGCTGTTTACCCATTAGAAGAGCATAGATGGTTTGTAGACCCTATCATTTTTGGGCAGTGCAGTGACAGTTTGCAGCCTTAAGGAGCCAGGTTTTCAGGTTTTGTTTAAAAGCTTGGTGTGTGGTGGATGAACTAATGGACAGAGGAGGCTTATTCCATAAGGAGGGTGTTGTGGTTGAGAAGGCTAGAAGTCCCATGGTAGTGGTGATGCGGGTTACCTCTAGTGGTGGGACTGAGGAGGCTCTGAGATTTCTTGTAACCACCCTATCTGTCAGGAGGGGTGAGTAAGGGGACGGGTGATGGTTTCAGAGTGAGTTCTCCACCAGACAGCCCATTGCATAATCAAAGTGATCTTGTAGAGGGATCCACCCTAGGGTCTGGCAGAGATTGCAGTGATGGGAATGGAAGGGAGCTAGAAGGAAGAAGCAACAGAGTTGTAAGTTGTGTTTAGCCAAGAGTGAAAGGTAGAGGATAGGTGCTAGTAGACAGGGGAGTAGTAGTTGAGGAGGAGTAGAAGGTTTTCACGTGCAATGGCAAGGTGTGCTTCAGCAGACAGGTAATGTTTATGTCAGTATTCAGTGCCTAACTTCTGGTGGATCCTCCGTACAGTATGGTTAACATATTCAGAGAAAGAAAGGGAGGGGTTGAGTGTAACTCTTAAATATTTGAAAGACGTGACATTTTGAAGTGGAGGGCCAGCTGAGGAGAGTACCAGGAAGGAGGAGTTTGTTTTGGCAGCTCTGACTAGGCAGGGCTTCGAGCCAAAAAGCATGGATTTAGTCTTTTTTTCGTTGACTAGGAGCTTGTTGGAAAGGAACCATCAGTGGGCAGAGCTGTAATTCCATGTGAGGGCGGAGGAGATGGAGTCAATTGATTTGTCGCTATGGTAGAAGACTAAATCATCAGCAGAGAGGAGAGCTTTGCAACCAAGGCTGTCTCTGAGGAGAGTGTTAATGAACATGGAAAAGAGCAGTGGCCCGAGTATGGAACACTGGGGGACTCCAGTGAGTACAGGAAAGGGAGCAGAGGATGTTTTTCCAATGATAACCAGCTGAGACCTGTTTGATAGATAACTGTGGAACCAGGCCGCAGGTCCAGAGGAACAACCAAAAAGTGGCATGGTAGAGTGGAGGAGGAGGTGGTGGCCAACCAGGTCGAATGCTTTTAACAGGTCAATAAAGACAGCACCTGTGGGTTTGCCCTGGTCCATGTTTCTTAGTACCATAACCCTTACTCCTTACATACTTATCCTTACAGAACCCTGGCTCAATCCTAAAATACCAGACAATACTATCTCCATACCTGGGTTCTCCCTCTCAAGACAAGATCGCGCAGGTAGAGGCAAAGGAGTGGCTATGTACATCTGCTTGTCAATCCAATATACAGTACTACCATTCTATCCACATCCCTTCCAGCAGCTTAAGAGGCAGTCATAGTAAGGCTGTCCCTTCCATTCTCAGTCCCCATCTTTGTGGCAGGAGCATGCTGCCGCCCCGGCTTCCCCACATCCACCATCACCAATCTCATTACCACTACTGTATCCCATACCTCTATAGGAGAACTCTACTTCATGGGAGACTTCAACCTAAACTAGCTGTCCGCTACCATAAATAAAGCCTGAAACAACATAGCCACTTAGAACTTATCTCGATTGATTCAGGAACCTCCGACAAAATTCTAAAACACTAAATAATTCACTCATTGATTGGGCCCTCACCTCCCATCCTCACCGTATCATCTCAGCTGGCATCCTCCCTGATGCCTTAAGTGACCATCATATGATTGACATGGTTCGCAAAGTCCACAGGCCTAAGGCCCCACACAAAATCCTGTTAACTACGTCCTTTAAATCCCTGAACCCCACTCCCTCCTCTATGACCTGGCCCACACAGACTGGTCCTTCATCTCTTCAGCTACATCAATTGATGCAGCTCTAGAATATTTCCAAGAAAAATTCCTCCACACCTGGAACCAACATGCCCCACTTAGGCTCTCCAGAGTCCGTGGAAATCACCTCCCATGGATCACACCTAAATTGCTGGCTTGCCAATGTGCTTGGGACCAGGTCTGGAAGGTTCATAAAGCCTCAAAGCATCCTAGTGACTTCCAAATCTACCAGACACTTCGAAACTCATGTACCAAGGCTGTCAGGCTTGCTAAGACAGAATATTTCCACACAACCTTCCAATCAAACATAAACCACCCTTCCAAATTCTGGAAGGTTGTACATGGTCCCTTCTCCCCACCTACAAGACCTCCAACTCCTCTCCTCAAATCAAACAACTTTCTAATATCCAACACTTCAGCAGTCGCCTCTGAATTTAATTCTTATTTTACCTCCTGTGCCTCCACCCTCCTATCCTCACTCCCTTCTCCTCCCTGCCTGTCCTCTTCCACCATCCCCTAATTCAAACAAAAATGATTCCTCTAAACAAGCCTCTTTCTCCTTCTTCACAATATCCCCTTCTGCAGCTCTGGAAGCTCTCCTTGCCCTAAACTCCTCCAATGGCAGTTCGCCTGATGGGCTAGATCCCAAGCTCCTCTACTTATCTGCCCCTGCAATATCCTTCCCCCTGTCTTCCCTTCTAAATATCTCCTCTGCAGCTGCTGTACTAGCCACCTGAAATCATGGTATTGTTTTTCCATTCCCCAAAGGTGGTGACCCCTACTCTCCTGGTAACTACCTATATTTCTTCTCCCTATACTTGCTAAGCTTCAGGAGCATATTGTACTCTCACAACTCTCATCTTACCTTACTGAATCCTGCTTCTCTACACCTTTCCAATCTGGTTTCTGAAAGTATCACTCTACCACTACATCCCTACTTAGGCTCAAAGACTCCATCCTCTTAGGGAGGATCAAAGCCTAATCACATCTGCTAGTTCTGTTGACCTTGCTAAGGCTTTCATTTCAACACGGTCTCCAACCCCTCCTACTAAACAATCTGTCTTCAGCTGGGCTTTCAGACTCAGCCACAGACTGGTTCAGGTCCTGCCTTGTAGGTAGGACACAATCAGTTAGAACTGCAAAAACTATATCTACTCCTCTCCCCATTAACATTGGTGTGCCCAAGGGCTCAGTGCTAGGACCTCTCCTATTCTCTATATTCCTAAATGACCTTCCTTCAGTCTGCACCCCAATCTCCATCCAAATGTATGTAGATGACACCATCCTGTATACCTACGGCCATTCACCCACTGATGTAGCATCCAGACTTCAGCATGACTTTGATAAGGTTCAGCACTGGCTATGCTCACACCAGCTCTTTCTAAATCCCAATGTAACCCCCCTACAAATGGGGGTTCCCAAAAAGTCTTCCTTGAGCTTGCTTAAATGCTCACTGCCAGGCTAGTGTCCTGCATTTTAGCAGTTTAAATGTATTGCCAGAGAGTGCCTGTATAGCTTCTGTGTACTGTCTCTTTAAGAGCTTCCTGGATTGCAGTCATAATTAATCTGAGAGGGAACTCTGCTGGAAGATGTACTTGTTTGCTGATCATTTGTTAGAGTAGTAATAATATTGCAGTTTGTTCTAACCTGCCTTCTTTGCAGCATGGACAGTTATGTTTGTTTCCATCATCTTGGTCCTGGACTGTCAAAATGGGCCAATCAGTACATTTGGGACTCTAAAATGGAGCCTACATACAGAGGCTTGGTGGGGCCAAAACTTGTAGGAATTGTAGTTTTGGACTTTTGGAGCCTAAAATAACCTGGAGGGAGAGTCCTTGTTGTGACTGACAGACAGATCAGCCAACTGAACCTTTTGGATCTTGGGGAAAGTCCCACACTGTTTGCAGTTTCACTTAGATCTGAGTTGGGAAGTGAAGAAATAACAGCTCGAGATAGTTCGAGCAGCAATCCATAGTGGATTCTCATGGGAGAACTGTGGAAAGACCTCAGTTTGGCCTGCATGCCTGCCTGCTGTTCCTGAGAGGGAACCTGTTCTTTTTCGGACTGAATCTGAATTTAGAGAGTGAATTAAGCCACTGAATTCTGACCAGGCTTTAACCTGAGGAAGACCGAAGATTTGCTGAATGCGATCGGCCTGTCAGGACTTCCAGCTGCTTCTGAATTCCCGGATTGTGCAGAGACTCTGTAACTGTGACTGGAGACCCATTTGCCTGATACAGTGGAATTTACTTACATGTGAATGTGCTGTGTGCTTATAGTGGGTCGTGATTTGGTTCCCCACTGTTTGTCTGAACTGTGTTTTACTTGCTGGAGGCTGTATCCAGCTCCATGGACTGAATCCATATCCATTTCCGTTTGCCTGGGCCCTGCTACGCTGGCCCAGCCAGAATACTTGCTATGCAGAGAAAGTCATTGACGAGAGACCGGCCTGGGGATCAGCCCCCTGCTCAACGCCTTGAACAGGAACAACACCTCTGTGATTTGTGTGGGTCCTGCTTCTCCGGGTACTCCATCTCAACAGACTGCAGTCTCGATTTCATCCTGCCTGTGTCCAGTATTGGGTATCGTGAGTAAACATCAGTTTAACTCCCTGCAACAACAGCTAAATCTAAAAGTATTGTCATCTGATTGTCTTGTTGCCTTTTCTTTCACGAACTGAGCCTTCCAGCTCCAGATTACAAATAGTGTGTATTGTACATGTTGCTTTCTTCCATCACAGGGCCCCAACCAGCGGCAACGTTCCTGGCTAGCCCACCGTTTTCCTACCTGGGTACCCAGAGTGTGTGACTGTGTACGGAAACTGAACTGCATGCATAACTGTCTGATTAATATAGCTTTTAAGCAAATCAGCCTGATTACACCCCTCCCTTGTTCAAGTTCCCTGAATAAATCAGATTTAACTTTGTTTGCATTTTACCTGACTATGGTTCCAGTTTGTGTCAAAAGTATTGTACTGTTACTGTTTGCTGTGCTTAACCTTGTTTTACAGGGGGTCCCCAGGGTCAAGCTGGAGGAGCCAGCCCTGGTGGTAAGTGCAAACAGTGTGGGTAATTGCCTGGTGAATAAGGGTCATTGTGAAAGTGATTATTGTATATTGTTCAGGCCACTAGAAGGGAAAGAGGGGGGTTACAGTGTCCTGGAGGGCTGTGCCCAGGGTAGCTTGACCACTAACAACCCTGACCTCTGGGTGGAGGCAGCCATTTCATTACCCAGGCCCCTTAACCTGCTACTAGCCAAGCAGGCAGGGGTAGTAGCCCTTGGGATAGCGCCACCTAGGGGTTACATCTTGGAGGCTCACTACTGGGATTTTGTGCTTTCTAGTGGCCAAAAATTATGAATTGTTGTTAAAGAGTAATGGCTACCCCAGTGAAAATGGCTGTACACCAGTTGGTGGGGTGGTGTACTGGGCAGGAGATTGACCCCCAAAATGCTATGCTTATACTGGATATTCCCCTAGGTACCAGCAAAGACACTGTAGAGGAAGCACTCTCCAAAGTTGAATGTTTAAAAAACCCTGTGATGGTGGGTCGACTGGCTAATTTGATCGCCCAAACTTTCATAACCTTGGTAGAGTATAGTGACCTCATGGACAGCTCTAAAGTGCCACAGACTATTGCCTCAGAAGGGGTCCCAGCCGCCTGGAGAGTGATAACAAATGACAGTAAAGACCCTGGGGAGGGTGAGCTCCCACCATTATCTGAGACTTTTGAGGAGAAATTTGCTAAGCTGTTGCTGGAGGAAAGGAAAATCGTAGAGGACTTTAAGAAACTATTTCTGCCAACTGGGGGTGTTCCTTTCCCAACACCCCCTCCCAATCCAGCACCTGTTACTGCCCCACCTTCTGTGCCTGTACCAATGTTGGCCCCTATATCTGCACCCACCATTAGTCATGACTCCTACCGAAGGCTGAGAATCTTCTCAGGCACCCTCCCCACCCCACAGGGGGAGGATGACTGGGAGACCTGGCTCGACTATGTTGCCCCCTTGGTACCCGAGTGTCAGTGTCTGGAGGCTGAGAAGTGGAAAAGAATCATAGAAAGTTTGAGGGGCCCCACCCTTGAAGCCATTAAATTTTTGAATTCCATGAACCCTGATGCATCTGCTCAGAAGTACCTATCTGTACTTGAAGGCAATTTTGGGAGCATTGAGTCAGGGGAGACTTTGATGTGGAAATTCCAACGTACCAAACAATGGAAGGAGGAAAGTTTGTCAGTATGTTATTCGCCTAGAAAGAGCTCTGCAGAAAGCTTACCAGAAAGGTGGGGTAGCTGCCAGTGATTTGAACCGTGTGAGATTGGGGCACATACTGCAACATGCCAAGCATACTAAACTGCAGATCATCTAGTTAAGGCTTCAGGATAGGAGAGGTAACCCACCTGACTACTGTGACTTGATAAAAGAACTCCGGGAGGTAGAAGTTGAAGAGGGAGATTGTAATTATGGGGTGAGTGCAGCCCAAGTGATCATGGCACTGGGAGGCCCTTCCGAAATGGAGACCACTACGAGTGTCCCACTGTGGGCTAAACAGTGGGGGGAGTTGATGAAGGAAGTCAGAAAAGTACAACCTGGTGTGGTCGCTGAGGTATCCCCTACTGACAGAGACCCTGGCCCCTGTCAGGCCGTGACTGTTATGGGGGTGGGGGTGCACCCTCAGGCATCCTCTACTGAGGGTGGCTTCTCGACTGAGCTCAAGGAATTGACTGCCACCCTAAAGGAACTTTTGGGACATGGTATACTACCAGCAGAAGTCAGATCATAATCTCCTGTCGATGCTCCAGCATCACCTGTTACGTTTTCCACAAGGATGCCCCAAAAGCCTGTCATTTGTCACAATTGCGGCAAGGATGGCCATATAAAGAGGGAATGCCTGTCTCAGAAGGACTTGGAGAAAGTGGTGAACCGGCTTCAAGGAGAGCTTCAGAAAATGTGTCAGTGGTCAAGGGGTGCACGAAATGACAGCAGTGAAGGCTTCGGCCATCCTAACTCAAACCCCTCTGTGGCTAAATCATCTGTCCAGGCCCCTGCTGTTGTCCCTCCAAACTGGTCCAAAATAGTGGGCCCTTCAATGAAGACTACTGTGGCTGTGAATGGTATCCTGCTCGGGCTGTGCTTGACAGTGAGTCACAAGTGACCATTGTATTTCAGGACTGGTATGACAAACACTTACATGATATGCCATTACAGTCCCTGGAAGGCCTACATGTGTGGGGGCTGAGTGACAAGTCTTATCTCTACCTAGGATATGTCCACCTCTGATTGTCTTTTTCTGCAATGGAACTGGTGTAGAGGAGCAAGTAGAGACACTGGCCTTAGTGTATCCCCCCACCGGATTGTATGATGGGGTTTCCCTGTTAATTGGAACAAACGCCCACATGTTTTGGAGACTAGCACAACTCTGCCATGAGAAACAAGGGCAACTGACTGGACGGGCTCTAAGAATTTCAGTCTTCATAAAAAGGGCATATGGCTTACAATAGAAACCTAATGAAGAGGACCCAGATGAGCCAGTGGGGATAGTGTGGAAAAAGGAACCTGACTCCTTGGTATTGGCCTCCAACGCCCAATGCACAATCCATGGAGAAGTCCACCCAAAGAGAAAAGTAAAAAACAAATATTAATGTTGGATATACCAGGTGATGGAAATTTGCCAGAAGGATTATTGGTTAAACCCAGCATCTTGTCTGCCCATGCCCATGCCTATGCACGATGAGTGATGGTCCAGATTCGAAATGTGTTGGATCGGGAGGTCCGGGAGAACAGAGGGTGCACTCTAGCTACAGTACACTGCTTAGACACGCAGTATTACCTAATAACAAGTACTCTGGCCAAAAGGAGAGAGGGACTTATTTGACTTTGGTGATTCCCAGCTGCCAGCTGAATGGAAGGCTAGGATTAGCAAGAAACTCGCCCAGAGAGACCAAGTGTTTTCGTTAAAAGAATGGGATGTGGGGTGTGTCCTGGGTGCAGAGCATCATATACGCCTGCATGATAACAGGTCATTTTGAGAGAGATCCCGGCACCTCGCCCCAGTGGATGTAGATGATGTGAGGAGACACCTGCAGGAAATGCTCACTGCTGGCATGATACAGGAATCAAGGAGCCCATATGCCTCTCCCATTGTGGTTGTGCGTAAGAAGAATGGGTCAGTGAGGATGTGTGTTGATTATCGAACCCTTAACTGGTGGACCATCCCAGATCAATACACCATGCCCCATATACAAGATGCCTTGGATTGCTTGAATGGGAGCAAATGGTTCTCAGTACTGGATCTTCGCAGTGGATTTTACCAGATTCTGATGGCCACGGAGGACCATGAGAAAAACGCTTTCTTCTGTCCTTTGGGGTTCTATGAATTCCTGAGAATGCCACAGGGGATTTCAGGTGCCCTGGCCACCTTTCAGCGACTGATGGAACATGCGGTGGGAGATATGAACTTGCTGGAATGTCTAGTGTACCTAGATGATGTCATTGTGTTCGGACGCACATTAGAGGAGCATGAGACCCGACTGTTTAAAGTCCTAGACTGATTGGAAGACTTTGGCCTCAAGCTGTCCATTGACAAGTGCCAGTTTTTTCAAACCTCTGAAGTATGTGGGGTACATAGTATCAGCAGAAGGGATAGAGACCGAGCCCAGTAAGGTCGAGTCACTGACTACTTGGCCCCAGCCCCATAACTTGAAAGAACTACAACATTTCCTGGGGTTCTATGGCTACTACTGCAGGTTCATAAAAGACTATTCCAAGGTGATTCACCCACTCCTGAATCTCACCCAGGGTTACCCCCCCTACCAACCATAAATACAAGAAAGGGGCTGTCAAAAAACCTGAGGAAGTATAGTTCCGAACGGGTGAACCTTTTGGGCCCTGCTGGACACCCGAATGTGAAGCAGCCTTCCATGAAGTCATATACCAGCTCACCCTTGCCCCCATCCTTGCCTATGCTGATCCTACCAAGCCCTATGTGCTGCATATGGATGCTAGTCTGCAGGGCCTAGGAGCTGTGCTGTATCAAGACCATGAGGATGGTTTGCAACCAGTGGCTTTTGCCAGCAGGAGCTTGACCCCATCAGAAAGAAACTATCCTGTGCACAAGCTGGAGTTCCTTGCTCTAAAATGGGCCATTCTTGACCAGTTTCATGAACAAAGATATTGGTGAAGACAGACAATAACCCATTAACCTATGTACAGACGTCAGCTAAGTTGGACGCCACTGGGCACCGATGGCTTTCTGCTTTATCAACCTATGACTATGCTGTCGAATACAGGCCAGGACTGAACCATATTGATGCTGACGCCCTGTCGCGACGGCCAGCCTCCAAGAGTGATTGGGTCAGGTTGTCTGAACCTGACATCCGAGCATTGTGCCAAAAGTTTGATAGAGATAAACAGATGTCTACAGACACAGTGGACTGTTTAGTAGATTGCTTGGGCCCTCCTGATACCTGAATACCGGCTGTCTTTTGCCATTTCTCTGCTCTAGATATTAGTACACTACCTCAATTTGACAATGACAGCATCCAGTGAGCTTAATCCCAAGATCCTATGATTCAGCCAGCACTTGATGCCCTGCGTGCGGGGAAAGATGTGTCCCAGTTGTGTTCCCCTGACTTGCAAACTGCTCTGTTGTTTAAAGAAGGCCCCCAGGTTGAAGTTACACAATCAGTTGTTATACAGCCAGACAGTGGATCACAGTGGTTGAGTAGACAAGCAGCAATTGGTCCTGCCCACAGCCTTCAAAGACTTGGTACTGAGGTCCCTCCACAATTACATGGGGCACCTTGGTATTGACAGAACTCTTGACCTGGTACGATCTTGATTCTACTGGCCTAAGAGGGGGGCCGATGTTGAGCACCATGTAAAGACCTGCAGTCATTGCCTACAAAGGAAAGCCCTGCCTCAGAGGGCTGCCCCCTTGTTAATATTACTACCAGCACCCCCATGGAACTGGTCTGCATAGACTTTTTGTGTTTAGAACCTGATCAGTGGAATATTGGCAATGTATTAGTGGTTACAGATCATTTCACACGGTATGCACAAGCTTTTCCAACTAAAGATCAAAAGGCCTCTACCGTGGCCAAGGTGCTAGTGGAAATTTTCTTTGTCCACTATGGTGCCCCCCAGCAGATCCGCTCTGACCAAGGCAGAGACTTTGAAAGTCAGCTAATCAAAGAAATGCTCTCTCTGTGGGGGGGGGGGTATGGAAGTCAAGAACCACCCCCATCACCCGCAGGGGGACCCTTAACCAGAACATTTTAACTGCACCCTTCTAGACATGCTGGGCACCCTCCACCTAAAAGACAAGCATAAGTGGAGCCAGCAGATTAGCATCTTGGTATACACATACAATTGTACCAAAAATGACACTACTGGGTTCTCTGCCTACCACCTCATGTTTGGAAGGGAGGCCTGACTGCCAGTTGATGTCTGTTTTGGGGTCTCTCCAGATGGGGTCCAAGCTGAAAACTACCTTCAGTAAGTACAGAAACTGAAAGCTCAATTGAACCATGCATATCAACTGGCCCAGACAAAGGCCGCTAAAAGAAATCTTGCCAATGAAGAGAGGTACGACAAGAAAGTAAAGGCACAAGAGCTACGGCCCAGAGACCGTGTGTTGTTACGCAATTTGGGACTACATGTCAAGCACAAAATTGCTGATTGGTGGCACCATCTTCCTTGTAGTAGTTGGAAAGTTGGATGATCTACCAGTATACAAGGTGCGCCCAGAGAATAACTCCAAAGCTGTCAAGACCATACACCTTAACCACTTGCTGCCTATTGGCCAAGTTATTATTGAAGCTGAGCCAGCAGACATTTCCTCCCCTAGGCCAGTGACTCATGCTGCTTCTGCAAAAAAGAGACAGAGTCAGCCTACCCCAGTATTTACAGAGTTAAGGTTTCCCCCGCA
The DNA here is from genome assembly GCA_016271365.2 of Neoceratodus forsteri. Taxonomy (NCBI): domain Eukaryota; kingdom Metazoa; phylum Chordata; order Ceratodontiformes; family Ceratodontidae; genus Neoceratodus; species Neoceratodus forsteri. The sequence goes on along the minus strand of CM057456.1, from coordinate 155,913,232 downwards.
GCAGGCCCAGAATGATAGTGACTGTCAGTCCACCTCTGATGATAGTGAGTGTGACAATGCCTATTACCCCTCTTATAAATTGAGTCAGCTGTTTTGAGGTAACCCTATGGCTAATTGTGGGGATGAAGCTGGGTCTTCTGGACTGCCTAACCCCCCCAGCTTCATCCTTGGAGCCAATGCTCCCTGAAAGTGAGGTGCAAAGCATCACATCTGAGGTTGCAGACTCTATGTTTTGTGGAACTGTGTGAATTACATGAAGAAGGGGCTGATGGCTGAGTCTCCCTGGTGACACACCAGAACCTGAAGAACAATGTGAGAGTGTTGACAGCCCCCCTTCTGTGCCGCAAAGCCTACTTGTGCCAGAACCTTCTCTAAATGAGCCAAGTGTTGTGGAGACAGAGCCTACAGAGCAAGGAGCTGACAGTGCTCCCAGTTTGGACATTCCCATTCATGCAGAGACACCCCTCATGACTAATGAAAGCTCCAATGTTAGTGCTGAAAGTACGGAGTCTGTGGCTGTTCCCCCCAGAAAGACTGGCAGAGCTGTCAAGCCAGTATTGTGCTTCAGTTATGATTCTCCCAGGAGGCCAGTGGATTTGCCTCTCAATGTGGTTCACAAAGGTGTTTTCATTTCTCAGAGCTCACTACCCAAACTGAGCTTAATTGTCAATTCCCAGGTTGATTATTCTTCCTTCTCAGTATGGTGCCCCTGCTCCAGCCAGCCCCAAGTTAGCTGATAGGGAAGGGCCCCTCTTACTTTGTTTAATGTACAGGAAGTTATAACATGAATCAGTATTGTGATGTTACAAGTATGTTAATCATAGTGAAATCAGTATCACATTTATGAAATATGCATAAGCATTGTCATTATGGATATAGTATTGTGAAGTGTAGTGAATATGTATAGTAAAGTAATAAGTTTATGTTAACTGATGTATGATGGTACAGACTTGACACAGATCCCAAGTTTTCTCCAGGCAGGGAAGGGTGTAACCCCCCTACAAATGGGGGTTCCCGAAAAGTCTTCCTTGATCTTGTTTAAATGCTCACTGCTAGGCTGGTGTCCTGTGTTTTAGCAGTTTAAATGTATAGCCAGAGAGTGCCTGTATAGCCTCTGTGTACTGTCTCATTAAAAGCCACCTGTATTGCAGTCATAAGTAATCTGAGAGGGAGCTCTGTTAGAAAATGTACTTGTTTGCTGATCATTTGTTACAGTAGTAATAATATTGCAGTTTGTTCTAACCTGCCTTCTTTGCAGCATGGACAGTTCTGTTTGTTTCCATCATCTTGGTCCTGGACTGTCAAAATGGGCCAATCAGTACATTTGGGACTCTAAAATGGAGCCTGCCTACAGGGGTTTGGTGGGGCCAAAACTTGTAGGAATTGTAGTTTTGGACTTTTGGAGCCTAAAATAACCTATGGGGGAGCCCTTGTTGTGACTGACAGACAGATCAGCCAACCGAACCTTTTGGATCTTGGGGAAAGTCCCAAACTACTTGCAGTTTCAGTTAGATCTGAGCTGGGAAGTGAAGAAGTAACAGCTCAAGATAGTTCAAGCAGCAATCCATAGTGGATTCACATGGGAGAACTGTGGAAAGACCTGAGTTTGGCCTGCATGCCTGCCTGCTATTCTTGAGAGGGAACTTGTGCTTTTTTTGGACTGAATCTGAATTTAGAGAGCTAATTAAGCCACTGAATTGTGACCAGGCTATAACTTGAAGAAGACTGAAGATTTGCTGAATGCGATCAGCCTATCAAGACTTCCAACTACCTCTGAACTCCCGGATTATGCAGAGACTCTGTGATTGCGACCAGAGAGCCATTTGCCTGGTACAGTGGAATTTCTTTACATGTGAATGTGCTGTGTGCTTATAGTGGGTAGTGATTTGGTTCCCGACTGTGTGTCTGAACTGTGTTTTGCTTGCTGGAGGCTGTATCCAGCTCCACAGACTGAATCAGTATCCATTTCCATTTGTCTGGGCCCTGCTACACTGGCCAAACCAGAATACCTGCTACGCAGAGAAAGTCATCTATGAGAGACCGGCCTGGGGATTAGCCCCCTGCTCAATGCCTTGAACAGTAACGATGCCTCAGTGATTTGCATGGGCCCTGCTTCTCCGGGCACTCCAGCTCAACAGCCTGCAGTCTCAGTTTCATCCTGCCTGTGTCCAATATTGGGTATCATGAGTAAACATCAGGGTGGCTTCCTGCAACAACAGCTAAATCTAAAAGTGTCATCTGATTGTCTTGTTGCCTTTTCTTTCACAAACTGAGCCCTCTGGCTCTGGATTACAATAGTGTGTGTTGTGCATGTTGCTTTCTTCCATCACAGGGCCCCGACCAGCTGCAACATTCCTGGCTAGTCCACCGTTTTCCTACCTGGGTACCCAGAGTGTGTGACTGTGTAGGAACTCTGAACTGCATGCATAACTGTCTGATTAATATGGCTTTTAAGCAAATTAACCTGATTACGCCCTTCCCTTGTTCAAGTCCCCTGAATAAATCAGATTTAACTTTGTTTGCATTTCACCTGACTGTGGTTCCAGTTTGTGCCAAAAGTATTGTACTGTTACTGTTTGCTTTGCTTAACCTTGTTTTACAGGGGGTCCCCAGGGTCAAGCTGGAGGAACCAGCCCTGGTGGTAAGTGCAAACAGTGTGGGTAATTGCCTGGTGAATAAGGGTCATTGTGAAAGTAATTACTGTATATTGTTCAGGCCACTAGAAGGGAAAGAGGGGGGTTACAGTGTCCCAGAGGGCTGTGCCCAGGTTAGCTTGACCACTAACAACCCTGACCTCCGGGTGGAGGCAGCCGTTTCATTATCCAGGCCCCTTAACCTGCTACTAACCAAGCAGGCAGGGGTAGTAGCCATTGGGATAGCACCACCTAGGGGTTACACCAAGAAGACAGTCTCCATGGCCTTTGGCACTAGGCAGAGACTCTCTCGGTTTCCATCCTTCTACACCCTTGACGGGAGAACCCTGGAGGACACCTCTTCCACCTTTAGATACCTTGGGGTTTGGCTTGACCAACACCTCAACTTCTCTGGACCCACGAACGCCATCCTTAAGAAACTGCACCCCAAGCTAGGTGCCCTGTACAGGAACTGCAGTTGCATACAACCATCAGATAGGAGTGTACTCATCCAGAAAATGATACTTTCAATTTTTGACTACTTTAATGTAGTCTATAGTGCTACTCCCAAGACTTCCCTAACCAGATTGGACACCCTCTTCAACTCCTTCTGCCACTTTGCCCTGGACCCCCCTCCCCATTCACCACTGTGATCTCTACCATATCTACCAATCTCTCATATTTCCCTCTCTTGAAAACAAGCATCTATCCAATTGTGCTAAATTTATATCAAATTTTGGTTTGGTTCTCTTCCATCTTACCTCTCCTCCTCTATATCCCCCCCCCCCCCACTCCTTAGATCCTACGACACTCAGACCATGTCTGCCCCTCGCTGTTCAACCTCTGCTGGACAGGTTGCTTTCTCTCACCACCTCCCTACACTATGGAACTCCCTCCCTCATCAAATTAGACACTCTTCCCTTTGGTCCATCTCTTCAGGTTTACACAACTTCTATTCTCCTACTTGCAATTGTTTCTAAGGTTTACCCCCTCCTTCCTCTCCATGCTAGTCAACACTATAGACCACACTATTGTCTACTGACTTACAACCTCTCCCTAATGCAGTTGGGTTACCTCTGCATATAGCTGTAAATGCTTAAGCACTGCAAATATTAAGCTCATTTGTATGTTTATGTAATGCTATAGTTTAGTATGAATACAAAGAATGTCAAGTATGTTTGTTACTTCCACTCCCTTTTCCCAACTGCAGTATGGTTTCTGCACATATCTGTTAATTCTTAAGCACTTCAAATGTTAACCTTATATTTATGTTTCTGTAATGTTTATCTAAGTCTGTATACTAAATAAGAATGTTAAGTATGCTGTTACTCCCACCCCCTTTCCCCCAGGATGCACCTGGAAATGAGCAACTTGTTGCTCAGTGTGTCTTTCATGGTGAAACTGTTCAATAAATATCAGAGGGCCCATCCCATCTGTTGGTGTGCCAAATCATCCACCCGCTTTTTTACCTTAGAGAGCTGAATGGGATTGGCTAGGGTACCCTGCTTGTGTTGCATCTGAAGGAAAGAGAGGATGCTAAGAGATCTTTTTTATGGGCTTGTCATTCCTTTTGATTATAGGCTGCATAACTGATTAAATATCTACTAAGTACAGCCCTTATGGCATCCCTCAGCATTGCCAGGGTGGTGTCCAGAGAAGAAATGAGGGCAATAGTATAATTTATATGTGACTGTACATAAGTGTGAAATGCAGGATCTTTCAAGTAGAATGTCTCAGAATGCCACCCTGTTCTCTTATGAAAGAGTACAAAGTCTAAGAACGCCACCACTAGAGCATAATTGGAATACATAATGGGCCCTTTGGTACATGTGTAAACCCTATAGACATCCTCAGCCTGGATGATGGCATGTCCCTTGTCCTAGTTAGTTTGGGCCCAGCTCCCTGGTCTCCCCAAATGTTCAAACTTCCACAGTATACTTTTTGTTCTGCATGCACAAGACACAGTTTCTAGAAATAATGTAAAGAGATATGAGTATTGTAATGAGGAAATAGGTATATCAGGAGTGCAACTGTATAAACTGATGTATACTGTATGCCTGCATGTGTATTTCTAAACTCACTAAAAATTAAAGTAAAAGAAAATAAACAAGAATCCTAGCCAAAGTGCAGCAGTCTAAAAGGTGATGTGGAACCCCTAGGTATAATCTACCAACAAATAAGCAGTCGGCTTGATTTCAAAGCACAAGTCTGACTTCAGATCTAAATTGAAAAGAAGAGATCAAAGTCATCAGCACAGCAAATATTTCTTTAGAATTGGTCCTACATTTGTATGATTCAAACACTCACAAAAAACTCAAATGCAAATTGTTGGTACTTCTGATTTTCTAGCCAGCCTAGGGAGAAAGACATATGGATCCTTTCCCATTAATGCTTCTTCCTTAGCCCATTTCCTTTGAACTCTGACTGTCCAGGCAGTGCTATGTTTTATTCCTGTTGTATTCATGTAACTTTTGTTTGCTTTGTATTCTACTGGAGTTGCAGAGTCCTATACCTTCATTTTTCATTTGTTTGTATAATAGTGTGAAACACAAAAACATTAAGACAGTATGGGTAAACTGTAGAAGGTCACATTGAAAGAAACTACTAAGTGAGTGGGACTTATAAATCTGTGGACACAGTACTTGCATCCATATTTTGGAAGCGTGCTGTGTCCATGCAAATGCATCCAGATGTCTGTGTCCTAGTCACAGACATCTGGACATGTCTGCAACATTTCCTGCAGTTTATTGCAATTTCTGCCACACCTGCAGGACTTGCATCCTGTTTTCTGATGCAAGTGCGGCATTCTGTCTGGGAAGCTAGACCAGTTTTCTTTTAGTCTAACTTCTCAGTGTATTTTTGCATCCGTGTACAACAACTGGATGCAGGGTTTTGAAAATGCCAGCCACCGTGTGTATTGTATGCTGTTTTGGAGCTATCCAGGGGCAAACCTCTCAGTTGTCCTGTCCTAAATTTTCATGGACGACCCTGATTTTCCCTGAAGAATTCACTCTGTCATTTCTAAAATGTGCATGTTTGTCACTGAAAAGTTCAAGTTTTCAAGTCCAAGTTTATTGCAGGAAAGACTCCGTTGAGCAAGCTTATTCACAAGGAGGTCCTGAGGCACATACACATACAGTTCGCAATTACATAGACAGGAGATATAAAATGTAGAACAACAAAGAAAAAATATACAATACAAGAGGTATACACAATAGAAGTCCTTATGCTATAGTAGGGATGTAAAGCATAACATAGTATCAGACATTAGTGTTAAAGTGTAATTCTCCATCATAAAGTGCTGTTTGTATTAAACCACACATTGTGGGAGGCGTCTTGATTTGATATTATAATTTTTTAAGGTTTGCCCCTGATTTTGGTCATCTGTCCCTGATTTGTTTAAGCCCTTTACCAGATTTGCAAGGCAGGAAGTTGAGAGGTATGTCCAGGGGCTAGATTTGGTTGTGACACACAGGCATTATTTTTTTGCAGAATGTCTTAGTCTGCAGTTAAGGGTATTTTTAAACATATTTTCTCCTGTGACAATTTTGCCCTAGTTGATTTTGTAGCCAAATGGTTTACAATCAAATCTTAATGACAGCCAAGTATAAATCTTGTGGTTGTAAGTAGTAGTTGTGAACTACTGACATCTAATGTTCGGTTTGCTGAAATGCATTTATTTGATTATGTTTTAAACGTCATTGCCCTTTCCTTAGCAGACAAGAAAGTCAGATTTTCAGAACTCTTCAAAGTTATACTAATATTAGCCAGAGGAAAAATTCATGCACATGTTTTCCACTCACATTTTTTCCACATAGAGAAGTTCTGACAGAGTTATCTAAAACAGAGGTTCTCAAGTGGTGAGATGCACCTCCCTGGGGAGGTATCAAGCTCTCTCCGGGGAGGCGCAGACAGATTTGCATTCAAATAACAGGAAATTGCTGGAAGACGAGTGCTGTCTGGTTTTATGTATAATGAACATTGAGCCAGCTAGCTAGCAGCACTGTGCTATCTCCTCCACCCTCCCTTTCCATGGTACATCGTCAATATCATGGTATTGAGGACCAATAGAGAAGTAAAAAAAAAAATGCCAAATCAGTCACTGCTCTTGTCAGCCAATCGCACGCCAGTGTTTTGAAATTTTGCCGGCAATAGAAAGGGAAGGCTGATGCTGCTCTCCCTGTTTAGAACCCTGACCCAGAAGATTATGCTGAATCACTGACAAAAAAGCACTAACCTGCCCATGATGATTACATGGAACTGTGTGTTACTGAGCTCCGCTTGCAGCTCCATGCCCATTAACCTCTTTCTGATGACTCCTTATCGCTCCAGTAATGCTTACTTCCTCAAGTTCTGCCTCACTGCTTGCTTGAGTCCTGTTTAGCTACCGCGCACCCCCCAATATATCACACATATTGCCACCAGATCCCCCCCATTAATGCTGACTGGACTGCTGACCTCTGGTGTCAAAACCCCCCACCAATGCCACTGACCTGATGCCAGACCAGAGGCAACAGTTACATCAAGTTCTGGTAAAGCTTCACCCAAAAAAGCATTTTGTGCAGTGTGTGACTTAATTTGCTTACTGCAGACAGAGACCTGCAAATCAGGGGGTGCATGGGGCAAAGCACAGTTGCCATTGCGGTCCTTGCTGTTTTATCTTTGCTGATATGGGCTCCTTCTTTTACATTCACCTACATCACATGGCACCTTTTCCCCTTTCGTTGCCTCCTGGGCTACTGTCTCTTCAGTTTGTGCCTTTGTACTCCTTATTGCATTCCCTGTTTCCCCGATACACCTCCTTATCCTCCTCCCTCTGCATCTCTTTATACCTTCTGACTGCTACCCTTTTAGCCTACACCTTTTCATCCACATCTTTTGAGAACTATAGCAGCCTAGTTTTCCTCTTGGTTTTGCTCACTTGTTTAACACAGAGGTTTGTTGCCTTTAATATGCTCTCTTTTAGCTTCACCCACTGTTTCTCCTCTCCTCCCAGGCCATCCCCCTCCCACCAGATCATCCCTGAGGAATTCACCCAGCTTTATAAAATCTGCCATCCTGAAGCCCAGGATTGTCACCCTTGTGTGGTACAATTCCAAAGTCATCTTTACTTTCAGTCACGCCATACAGAGATCACTGGTTCCCAGGTGGCCTCTCAACTTGACTGCCGCAACTGTACCAGGTGAAAACAATGATCATACACTAGCCTTGTCAGAATCGCTCTTCCACAACAGCGTGTGCCGAAATAGCTACAGGGATAGCATAGCTCAAAGTAATTACTGCTACCCCTGTAGCTGTCTAGGCACACTGCTGGAGGAGAGAAGAAGTATCTGGCAGTGTGGTGCTTTGTTGAGCTGCTCCCGTGGTAGAGGGAGCCAAGAGGTGGGGGTGGAGAACAGTTGAGGATGAGGGTTCTGTTCCTGGTCTCCCTAGTGTTACCTTTGCCAGTCCCTCAAGTTATATTCTTTCTATCATGTACCCCTTCCCCCAAATTGTATTTTATTTAGTCTTTCCCCATTGATGTAATCTGCTCCCCTTCATAAGTTTCTCCCTGTCCCCATGATCCACCCCCCCACCAGTGGATTTGATTATATAAATATCAGGGAGTGGGGGGGCAGAGCCCCCACGAAAAAAATGAAAGTAGTATATTTATTTTAGCCATGGTAGCAGTCGTCTGTGTGCTTTTGGACTGCTACCATTGATGTTGTTTCTGTCAATGCTGTTTTGGTTGTGCGCTCTTTCTGATGGCGCCATTTTTGCTGCATGGTTGCTGACCACACTGTTGTGGTTTTTGGCATTCTGACCTAGTGCCATCTGCAACAGTGTGCCTGTTAGTACCAGGTCCAGTATTACCGTATCACAAGTGGGTTCATTGACCAGTTGCCTGAGGAATGCCTCGTGCAGAGAGTCCAGGGGATGTCTCTGCTTCTTGCTGAAGCCACTGCTGGGAGGCTCCAGTCTACATCTGGCAGGTTGAAGTCCCAACCAGTAGCATCTCCCTCTTTTCTGCCATCTTCCCAAGGGCTTCAGCAGTACCTTATCTAATTTCTCCCCTTGTACTGGAGGTTTGTAGATCACTCCAGTTCGAATGATGACTCCATTACCTACCTCCAGGGTAATCCACAGTACTTCTGCCCCCATCTGCATTCCCTGTATCTCTGTCGCTTTTGTGCTGTCCCTCACATAAAGCACCACAACCCCTACTTTCCTTCCCACCTGGTCCTTTTTGAACAGAGTACAGCCTACATGATCATGTCCTAGTCACATTTTTCAGCACACCATAACTTGGTAATGGCCACAATAACCAGGCTGGTCTCTCACATTATGGCCTCAATGTCTGAAATATTATTTCCTAGACTTCTAACATTTGCACATATGGCCTTCCAGAGTTTGTTTTCATTCTGCTTGTTGACCCCCTTTTCTCCTTTTGGCCCTTCCTCCTTCCTCCCTCTCTTTTTAATTCTCACATTCTTTTCCCCTCTTGTCTGTACCACCCTGCTTCCTTTGTTAATTTGCATCCTGGAGATTCCTCTCTCCTTGGGTTCTCCTTACTCTCCACTTCAGCTTGGGAGGTAGTTTCTACCCCCGCACTTTCATCTGCCATTCCCCTTAGCTAGTTCATCAAAGCAACATTTAAACCATCCACAGAGGACTGGGGTTTCCCTCCCAGATGGATGTAGACTATCACCCCTGCATAGGACCTTATCCTTTGAGTTGGGTCCCCAGTCCCCCAATGTAGATGAACCCCTCCTCTCTGCACCATTCCTTCAGCTATGAGTTGGAGCTCATGGTGTGGAGATCCCTTTCTTTCCCCTGTCATAAACAGGTAGCACCTCAGCAAAAGCCACTGAGTGAGATAAGACCCCTTCCCAACTCCTTAAACACCCCCTGCACTATCCCAGTCCTGTCCCTAGCCATGCCATTAGTTTCCAGGTGGACAATGACATCCAGCTATCCCTCCCAGCCTACTGTAGCCAGTGGAAGTTTGCAGAATTTTGAATTCATGCATTCCATGTTAACATTTCATGCTTCTGGTGGGGGTGGGAGTGAGCATTCTTTATTAGAGGAATAGTGCAGAATATTGTATTCTTACGTTCTATGGTAAACAAACAAACTGTCTACCATATGCGTAGAAAGACAAAGGACTGACAGGTAGAAACCATCTTTCGAGGAACTATTTGACATTTTCTAAGCAATATTTTATTGTATTGTCTGTGGCTTTTTTATGTTTTAGAGATTTTATTTTTATTTGCCCAACTCATTTTCTAAGTGCAACAAGACCCTTCAGGATGTGGGGTATTGGTGGATACCTGCACTTCCAGGAGCTGTAAGCCCCTCCGCCTATTCACCAATACGTCACACCCTGTCAAGTCTTACTACTTCCAAGGAAACCATGAGGCTCATTTAGACTGCCTTCCCACTTCTCAGTAGTAGCACTTTAGATTATATTCAAAAGAAGCAGTCTGTCCAGGCTGTCTTTAGAAGTATGTTTATTCAGTGGGTCTATATTATACTGTGATAAATGGCTCCACGTGTCCACCACACTCTGCATGAAAAAGCTTTTGCATTTGTCTGTTTTAAATTTGGAGGGCTTTATCTGTTTAGGTCCCATTGTCTTTTGCTCTTTTTATCCTAAATTCACCACTGCCCTGCCCTACATGCTGACCATCAAGGGAGGATGGGGTGGTACCTGAGGACTGGAGGAGGGCAGATGTGATTTCCCTTCACAAAAGTGGGAGCAAGGCAGAAGCAGAAAACTACAGACCTGTTAGTTTAACCTCAGTGGTAGAGAAAATGATGGAATCACTTCTGAAGGAAAGAATTGCTGAGTATCTAGAGGCCAGAGGGGGCACAGGACCCAAGGCAGCATGGATTCACAGCAGGAAGATCATGCCAGACAAATCTGATAGATTTCTTTGACTGGGTGACCAAAGTAGTTGATCAGGGAGGGGCTGTGGACATGGCCTACCTAGACTTTAGCAAGGCATTTGACACAGTCCCACACAAAAGATTAATATACAAGTTAGCCAGCCTGGGAGTGGGTCCCAAGATGACAGCCTGGGTAAAGAATTGGCTGGAGAATAAGACACAGAGAGTAATAGTAAATGGATTCCACTCTGAAAAAAGGGGGGTTAGTAGTGGGGTCCCGTAGGATGTCCAGTATTAGGACAGTCCTCTTCAATGTCTTTATAAGCTACATTGCAGAGGGACTGAAGGAAAGTATGCCTCTTTGCAGATGACGAAAGATCTGCAACAGAGTTGATGCACAAGGTGGGTGGAAAGGATGAGAAGGGACTTGGCAAGGTTAGAGGAATAGTCAAATGTATGGCAGCTTAGATTCAATGCTAAGAAGTGTAAGGTAATGCACCTGGGAAGCAAAAACCAGGGAAGAGTACACAATGGGGGTGAGATACTAACAACAACAAAAATGGAAAGGGACCTGGGGTAGTCATATCAGATGACCTAAAGGTGGGCAAGCAATGTGAGAGGGCAGCAAGGAGGGCTGGGGGGATACTGGGATGCATAGGGAGAGGCATCACCAGTAGAAAACAAGAAGTTATTATCCCTCTGTACAGACAGCTGGTGAGACCACATCTGGAGTACTGCATGCAGTTTGGAGCCCCAATCTCCGTAAAGACATAGACAGGATGGAAGCTGTCCAGAGGAGGGCAACTAAAATGGTGCAGGGTCTGCACTGGAAGACATATGAAGAGAGACTTAAGGAGCTAATATATAGCCTCGAGGAAAGGAGGAGAGGGGACATGATAGAAACTTTCAAGTACCTCAAGGGAATCAACAAAGTCCAAGAGGGTAGCATCTTTCAAAAAGAGGTGTGCAAGAACAAGGGGCACAATTTGAAGATAGAAGGCGGACGGCTAAGAGGTAATTTAAGGAAGTATTTTTTCACAGAGAGGGTTGTGGATGTATGGAACGGCCTTCCAGAGAAGGTTGTGGAGACAAAAACAGGGTGGAATTCAAGCATGCATGGGACAGTCATAAGGCAATTCTAGGGGTTGGGGGTAGGAAGAAGTAGGCTGCTGGTTAACTAGGATCTGCAGCTTATCCATCAGGTAGGGAAATGGGCAGACTGGGTGGGCCAAGCGGTCCTTATCTGCCGTCAAATTCTATGTTTCTATGTTTCTATCAAGGGGCTAAGAGATTCAGTCTTGTAAATTCAACTGATTCTCCCCTCTAACAATCGCCATTCCAGTCAGAGTCCCAGGAATCTGAACTTCAAAGGATGTGATGTCCCACCCCCCAGAAGTCCTGCCAGCCAATCGGATCATGTGGCTGGTAGAAGTTTGCGACTCAAACTCTGGACCCCTCTGTGCTTAAATCTTAGCATTCTTCTTCCATTAGGCACCACTTCACTCCTACCATGCCTTGCTTGTCAAGGGACCAAAACAGTAAGTCCTGAAAACTCAACTGACTTTTCCCCTTAACAATTGCCATTCCAGCTGGAGTCCTGGGAATCTGAACTTTGCAAGAATGTGAACCCCTGCCCCCAAAGGCCTTGCCAGTCAATTGGATTGTGTGGCTGGCAGAGGCATGTGATTCAAACTCTGGAGCCTTCTGTGTTTAAATCTCAGCATTCTGCCATTGGGGACCACTGCACCGCTTCCTAGCCTTGCCTCTTGGCCGTCAAGGAGTTGAGAGAGTCAGTCCTGCAAACTCAACTGACTCTCGCCTCCAACAATCATCGATCTGGCCAGAGTCCCAGGAATCTGAACTTTAAAAGGATGTGAAGCCCTGCTCCTGGGAGCCATTCCAGCAAATCAGATTGCACAGCCAGAAGAGGCATGTGATTCAAACTCTTGAGCCCTCTGTGCTTAAATCGTAGCATTTTGCTGCCAAGGACCACTTCACCACTGTCCTGCCTGCTGACCATCAAGGGGTAGAGACAGTCTGTCCCACAAACCCAATTGACTCTCCTCCCCAATGATCACCATTCCAGCTGGAGTCCCTGGAATCTGAACTTTGCAATGATGTGAAGCCCTACTCCTACGGACCACTTCACCACTGCCCAGCTTTGCCTCCTGGCCATCAAGGGGTTGAGAGAGTCAGTCCTGCAAACTCAACTGACTCTCTCCCCAAACAATCGCCAATCCAGCTGGAGACCTGAGACTCTGAACTTTGCAAGGACATGAAGCCTCACCCCAGGATCCCTACCAGCCAATTAGATTGCACAGTCACAAGAGGCAAGTAATTCAAACTCTGGAGCCCTCTGTGCTTAAATCTCAGCATTCTGCATTGGGGACCACTTCATCACTACCCAACCTTGCCTACTGGCCATCAAGGGATCAAGAGAGTCAGCCCTGCAAACTCAATTGACTCTCCTCCCCAATGATTGCCATTCCAGGTGGAGTCCCTGGAATCTGAACTTTGCTATGATGTGAAGCCCTACTCCAGGAGCCCTGCTAGCCAACTGGATCACGTGGCCTATTTGCACCCCTTCTTAAAGGGTCACTGAAAACTCTTTCTGCATCATATTATTTCTGTTGAAACCCCACATTTTATGATTGTTTACCTTCTGTAAAACTCATTGAAGTTGTTGGTTCAATGTGCTTACTCAACTGGATAAGATATGAAATAATGCTTGTGTAACTTGAATTGCTTTGTGGCTTTCACCTCTCTATCCATGGGATATACCACCCTGTAGCAGTACGATGCAAGGAACCCTAGAGAAGGGTTCCCCTACAGGTGCCAGAAATGAATGCATTGGCTAAAGGTAGGTTAGGAAGAAGCCTACAGGTAAGAGAGATGAGCCGCTGGAGGAGGAGGGGTGGATGGTGGGCAACAAAAAAGAATCCTGGAGAGACCCGGGATGTTGGGACCTTTTAAGCTCGATGAGGGAGTGATGTTGTTGCTCCACCCATTGAACCTCGGTCTTAAAGCCCTCCCATTCAATGTGCTTATGCAACTGGATAAGATATGAGATGATGCTTGTGTAACTTGATTTGCTTTGTGGCTTTCTGCCTTTCTATCTGTGGGAATACCACCCTGTAGGGGTATGACGCAAGGAACCCTAGAGGAGGGTTCCCCCCCCCCACAGGTGCCAGGAATTAATGCATTGGCTAAAGGTAGGTTAGGAAGAAGCCCAAAAAGAATACCCAAAGATGTCAAGCTTCGAAGAGGCGAGGATGATGAATGAATTCTGTGAAGAGAAGGGCTAACTTCCTAGGGAGAGAGGGGAAAGCCGAGGCCACCATCCACCTCCATCCAACAGTGGATCCTAACTAACTAACATGGAGAAGCACTAACTCTAACTGATATTATGACCATTGGCACAGAGGAGAGGAAAAAACCCCTTTGAGGAGGAAACCTCTGGTGATCCAAGGCTAAGGTCACCTTCCCTCCAGGCTGACAAAGTTTGATTTGAGGATGTATGTCATTAAAAAGAAGGGTTCAGTAATGAGAGGAATACGAGTACGGAGGATGATGATGGAACAGGGAAAATCCCCAAAAGAAAGCACAAATTGAAGAGAAACATGAGGCTGCATGCAGATCGAAGAAGGAACATGAGGCAACAAGAAATACTTTCATTGTCAATGGGAGGGACTAAATCCATGTAGAAGTCAGAGGAGCAAGGGGTATCCAGATGTGCGCACAAGGAGATTCCAGACGTGCTGATGAGAAGACCGAGGACAATGCAGTCTGGCTTGATGGAGCTATGTGAGTGAGCAGACACTGAGGATGAAGAGACATGCTGGATTATGTGATGTGAACGATTAGACTGAACGATTAGACCCAGAGGTTGTAGTCGATAAGGTAGCATAGGATTCAATGATAGGAACGTTCAAGGAAGTGATGTAAATAGATACACTTTGAGGTAAGGCTGAGTGAATGAGGACTGGAGTTATGGACTCGATACGATGCAGGATGGCCGCAGGTTAATAAGGTGGCATAGAAGTCATGATAAGTGCACCCAAAAAGAATTATCGATAGCGGGCCACAAATGGAGTGAATCCTGGATGGCCAATATGGAATTGGAAGAGGAGGAGACAGGAATGAACTTGAAAATGAACTTGAACAAAGGAAGTAAAAGGAAGTAGGCTCCTCGAAAGGAGGTAGACTCCGATGCCAAGAAGGTAGATATGGAACCAGAGGCAACTCAGGTTGAGCGATCAAGGAGCAAAATTGGACGAGGTATGATGAGTAGTGAGCAAAATTGGACGATGTATGATGAGGAGTGAAACTAAGAGTGCAGTAAAGCCATGATGGCTGGTACTAGAAAAGGCACTAGAAAAAGGAAGGTAAATTAGGAAATGGATGAGGTACAATGATGGATTGAAGCCATGGAGGTAGGTACAGGAAAGTGAAGCATGAAAGGACAAAGGACGGAATGAACTGAAAATGAACTTGAATGAAGGTATCATGCACAATGGAGCGATGCGAATAATGATGTTCCTCAAAAGGAGGCAGACTCCAAGGCCAAGAAGGTGCGTCAGGAACCAGAGGGTATATGAACGAGAGAGTAAGAGGAAGCCATGAGTGGAAAGAATCCACGATGGTCATGACTGGAGAGAATCCATGACAGCTGGGATGAGAATGGGCACTAGGTTGAGGAAGGTAAAAGGAACGGAGGAAGTATGATGATAGATTGAAGCCATGGAGGCCGGTACGGGAAAGCAGGATAGGAAAGGATGAAGGACAGGAAGTCAATTAGGTAGCAAAGGACCCAGCTGGTATGGGATGAGAACAGCAGTAGGTCGAATTGGATGAGGCTGGACAGAGGTAGCCAGAGCATATAATTAAGGACAGGTATGCCCAAAAGAAGTACTGATTGTGGGCCAGATGGAATCAGCTGGATAGGGCGATAACCAGATGCGGATTGAGGATAAGAAAGACCGATGATGATGATCACTGCAGAAGAGCAGCAGGAGGAAGAGGCAGCACAAGATCCAATGAGAGGTACACTGGAGTGAGCGAGGTGAGGAAATAGACACTGAGGATCTGGAAGGGCAATGGAGGCACTGGATCCCTGAGGGAGGAGGCAAGGATGGATGACGGCCAAATTAAGTGGTCAACAGAACAAGCGGGGGCAAGTAGGAGAAAGGAAATAGGAAACGGGTACGATGATGGAGGGAATCATGGAGGACCAGAAGGAGACCATGAGACCAATAAGATGAAGATGGAGGGAAGCTGTGATAGAGCATGGGGTGAAGAAGGAGAGAGAGCATTCACCATGCTAACGTGGGTGGGTAGGTAGGGCTGAGAAAATAAAATTTTTCTGCAATGTGCCATCACCCATAAGGATACAGAAAGCTGGGACAGAAAATGATGTGGAAATATTTGCAAGCAGATGTACTAGGAGATATTGAACTAATGTTTACTTGCTGGAGTTTGTTGATAGCTGAGCATAGGGTGCGGTGTAAGGACATATGCAGTACCTGATGAAAAGGGGCCTGCGTCCTGGCCACTAGACATTTTGGGGCTACTGACATGGCTAGGATGGGAGTCAAAAGTGTAGCTCTCATAAGTAGGAACACCACTGTAGGATGGAAGACCAAAAACCTAATCAAAACTCAAAGCTGAAAAGAAGGGAAAAGCAGCCATCACTAACTTTTAGAAAGGCGGTGCTTACCCAGCTGGCAGCTGCAAAATCTGCAACAGTTTTATACATAAAGGTGTCATAAGTTCTATTAAATATACTGAAGCATTTGTGTAGGTAACATAATTTGCACACTATCCCTTGAATGCAGATGTCTCAGAGCTCCATAACTGAAGAGGTTTGATGTCTCCGTGAACTGGACCTGGGTCAGATGTCAGGAAGACCTAGAGAGACTGATGTGGGGCTCCATTGTCCTACCAGGAAGCCGGGGTTAATTTGGCTGGAAAAGAGCTCCCAAAGACAGGAGCCTGTCATACACCACCCTAGTCCTTACTGTGCAGGCACCAAAGTTACATCCTAGATGATAACCCATTGAAATGATTCCAGAAGGCATTAGTGGTAAGTGGATGACAGAGGCTAGCAAAAGAAAGTTAACTAAACTTGTCAGGCAATGCAATCAAATACTGTCCAGTAGTGGAAAAGAGAAAGAGTGGGAATGGAGAACCAGGAAAACAGGGACAAAAAGGAGTCGGAAATGCTAGGAAGAACGGGATCAGGTGTCAGAGCCGAGCCAGTGGGTGACATCACACTCGATCGCCGACTTCATCAGATGCAAGTTATTGCCAAGGCGTTGCGAAAAAGAGCAGAGGACAGCAAATCAGTGCTGGCAGAGAAGCTAGCATCACCAGCAACAGGTCAGGGTGGTGGGGAACGGTGGAGCGAAGGGGGGGCAAAGGGATCAGAGGAGAGACAGGAGCAGTGAGAACTGGAGGGAGAATGCCAAAACAAGGGAGAGAAATGGTGAGGCAGAGAAAACAGATGCAGCAAGCTAGGCAGAGCACAAGAAGGCATGGGGGCGACGGGAGGAGAGATAGAGAGCGAGAGCAGCAAAGCCAGAGGCCACATGAAAGACGAGCCGCAGGACAGGCGGGGGGAGTTAGAGAACTGCATAGCGAGTGGCCATAGGAGGGAGTGAGACAGAAGATAGGCATCTAGGAAGGGACTGGAGCGGTCGGCTGGAGGTGCTGCAAAATATGAAAAGGGGCAAGATGCAGGACGCAGGAACGAGGAGTAGCACCACCGGCCCCAATGAGAAACCAATCTTGACCAAGTAGGAGTGAGGAAATGTAGTGCCTCCAGCAGTAAATGAAAAAGAATCCTGGGGAGGCCCAGGATGTTGGGACCTTTTAAGCTCGATGGGGGAGTGATGTTGTTGCTCTGCCCACTGAACCTCGGGCTTAAAGCCTCCCATTGTCTGATTCATTTCATTTCTCAGTAGAGCTAAAATGTATGGGCAAGGTGCAACTATACCTAACCTTGTTTTGCTTCAAATCCTTGATCTACTCTTATTGCATACATCCTGAACATTAGGAACACCCCCAAACAGTGCAGCCACTTATGATGCACTAGTCTGCTCTCCTCCTACAGCATCATGAGAGGCTAGATTGTGTTAGAGGTGTTCCCAAGTTCAGGAAAGATGCAGTGGAAGTTGATCAAAATGTAAGCAAACACGTTTTTTGGGGGGCGTGGCTTGGACGCCGAGGAAGATGGCTGCTTAAATCCTCAGCTCTGTCCCTAGCTGATCTTATCCATATCCCTACTTCACCATCCAGGGATCATTCAACAATACAAGGCATATTCAAGCCACACTAACCCCTCCTCGTCTGTCTGGCGCAATCATTTTGCCTCTCAGCTGTCCGGCTATTGCACTATGGCACCGGTTATCCATGAGTCGCACCGGACTAGGTTAGGCCGCGCAGGCCCCACCATCTACCCCGACACTAGCGGCTATCTCCATCTGTTCGGTGGCTCCCTGCACTCTCCCCATCTATGCTCTTGGGTGCCCTATGACTGTTTTTTCCTTAGACCTCAGCATCCAGATCACTCAGTCTTCTCCGGTCACACCAGTCTGGATATGGCTTCACTCAGCAGCTCGCAGTCGGCCTCACCTTCTGGCCTCACTGAATCCTCCTCATAACCCACCAACATTAGTAACTCACTGCAATACATCATCAGTATGCTGGAAATTCTTCTTCTTTGGGTTGATGAGATAAACACGACACTCTCTGGTACCGTTGCTGATGTACAGACATTAAAAGACCATATGAACGTGGCCAAACAAAGGACCTAGGAGTTGGAGCTTTCACAGGCCAAGGTCTGGCAGCACCTGCAAGTGCATGAGGCCAAATTAGCGGCACTCTAGCACCAGGCTGAAGATCAAGAAAACCAGGGATGCCGCAATTACATCAGGATCATTGGCGTGCCCGGGGGCCTGGAAGGGCAAAACATGGAGCGCTACCTCAACAAGAGCATACCCAAGATGTTGGGGGAAAGATGGAAGGGTCCCATTGAAGTTGAAAGGGCCTACTGGATTACCAGTAGGTTGCAATCCTCAAATCAATCTCCACGGCCCATCATTGCCTAGCTCCTGAGGTACTCCACTAAAGAAAGATTGTTAAGAGCCATCAGAGACAAAGGGGAGATCTTGTGGCAGGGGGCCTGTGTGTCCTTTTACAGGGACTTTTCTCAGGAGGCTGCAGCTAAAAGAAAAGACTTTGTTCCCATCAAGAAACTGCTTATGGCACAGGGATTTAGTCATCGATTCAAAAATGTGACCTACCTGCATGTCTCCAAAGATGGAAGGGAGATTGTGGCTGAGCGACCGCAAGAAATAAAGTCTTGGGTCTCCAAGCACTGGACGACCATATCTCTTTGAATGATGCTTCCCAGATGCCTCTGATCACCAGGTGATCTCATCCAAAGCTGTGGGAACCAAATGCTTGAACAAGTTTCTCGAGTGGACCTTAATCCAGACCAGTCTGTTCCACCTGTAAAGGCTCCCCCCCGAGACATATGCATGCAAGCCACCAGTTCCCATCCAAGGCCAATCGGGATGGTCACAGTCCCTCTATTGCAGACCTGCTTGCCTCTCCAGTACCCCAGTGAGCTGCTGTTCCAGCGCCTCAAGTAAGGCAGCACTCCAGAAGTGGCCAAGACCTCTCTCCGGACCAGCAGGAAGCGGCCCCGCCAGCAAAGTTGTCTAAGGATGACCCTCCTCCTGAAGCTGATCCATCTGATAGAAGCACCTCCGAATCTTCTCAGATAATGCGTCTGTCTCCTGCCCCTGGGCTGATTCCCCACTCCCAACAGAAGGATTAATAGAGGACTCCCAGCTGCCCAGCAGGCTGAGCCTTAAATCATTGTCAGAAGCTGTTAACTCAGGCTAACTTAATCCAGCAGCACCAGTATTCCAGTCGGACTATTCCAGCACCTGAGACTGTATTATGGACCGATGGTTGTACACTGATTGGCTCTCCTACCTGCACCCTGACAGCTCAGTGTTAATTGATGGAGTTAATACTTAGAATTCAATGAGTGAGGCTGGGGGGTATTTTCTATCTAGGTCCCCCAGGGTGGTTTTTACCCCATTGTTACCCCAGGCTGGTGTACTCTGCTAGTGCTTGGGCACCTCCCCTCCATTTACACCTGACCTTTATGGGGTCGCTTGCACGACTTAAACGCCACGGCCCTTTTTAAGGGCACCATGCCTCTGTAACCTAGGAGCTGCACAGGGAAGATGCTATCCAAAGTCAACAGTCTCCTGGGACCTGGATGACTGCATTATCTCGTGATCTCCAAGGGAGCATTTAAAGCTTCATGGTCACTGGGAGTTTCTCCCTTGACTATTAGTATAGCCTGTTGGGGCATTCTGCAAAACCTAACCATGGGTCCTCAGACGAGGAGTTCTCCTACCCCCACCTTTCCTCTCCCTTCCCCACCCCTGCCCTCTCCTTCCCTGCTCTAGGCAATCACTTCCCCTCCTCATTCCCCTCCTTCCTGTTACTGTCTTCCCTGGACTTGCTATATACCTTGACCAGAAGGATAATCCGGCTAGAGATGGGTTACCCCACCTGGCTACTCTCTTTCAAACCCCCTACTGGGTGATCAGATAGCATGGCTGAGATGTCCCCTCCTCTCTGGGGGGGACTTCTCTTGCGCTTACACCACTTCACCTTTAGAGTAATTTGGTCTTATTGTTCTGCTCTGTTAGCCTCTGGTGATGATTTCTACTTCCAGTCAGTGTTTTCTTGTTTGCAGAGGCTCATTTACTATTTGAGATATCTGTCATCCTGGTTTTTCTAGAAGTTTATCTTTGCCATAACAGTGTTAATAGTATTGTTTCTCTTTCTTGCTTGCATATTACAGGTTCCTTTTACTGCACTTCTGGTTGCCAGTCTTAGACCTTTGCCGAGTGGTGGTCTTTGTTTGGGGAATGAACTCAGGTACCCCCCTCCTCCTTTCTTGGCTTTGCATACCTGGCTCTCTGTGTGAGTACTCTGTTTTCCCTACCTATGTTCATTAACCAAGAAGTATGACATCCCAAGTCCCCTTCTGGTTTAAATGTATATCCTGGAATGTTAAAGGGCTGAATCAGTGCCAGCCCGGTGGCGCTGAGGGTTGAGGCGCTGGATGCCCCACCTCATGCCACACTGGCGACCCGGGTTCGGGAATGAGCCAGGACCACCGGGGGTCGGCAGGGGAGGGAAGAGTTTGAGCATCTGGAGGACTGCTCTCTCTTCCTGGGGGTGGGTACGGGGTGCGCTCTCTCTTGGAGTGACCTCTGGCAGTGATTGGAGGATCACCGATTGTGGCGGCGTGGCGTATGCCATGGGGGCGGAGCCATAGCAATTTGTTGCCTTGCTGGCTGGGCTCCACAGGGAGAGGGGGGAACTAAAAGTAGAAAATCCCTGGCTCACCAAAGAGATGACGAGGGCCCCAGAGATCTTCCTCTCATCCCTAATACCAGGCCAGGCCACACCAGGGATCCACGGCCAACCTTCCAAAGGGATGGACCCTCTAATTTCAGAAAGTGCAGCCAAGGGCGGGCGGGCCCAGTTCTGGGGGTGATCCAGAGCGTGGGAAGTCCCTCTGGGGGTGTGAACCGGTGATGGCTGGCCAGGGAGTAGAAGGGCAAGATCGAGTTGGGCACCTCTGAAGGATGCCACGGAGAGTACCGGTGCATAAAAATAGTTAACAAAAAAAAAAAGGGCTGAATCACCCTGTTAAGCGCATTAAGGTTCTTCAGCATTTATGCTCCCTGCAGGCTGATATTGCACTTGTTCAAGAGATGCATCTCACTGCCAGGACTGTTCAGTGGCTGAAGAAGTCCTGGGTGGGAAGGGTCCTTGTCAGCCCAGCCTCTACTAAATCTTGTGGTGTTGCTATACTGATATGCCACTCATGCCCCTAGGTGGAGGAGGAGGAGGAGGTTAAAATAGATAAGTTTGGTCGCTGGGTGGTTGCCAGGTTTGGTTTTCCTGGGAGGGCTGCCATATTGGCCAGCTTGTATGGCCCAAATGTGGATAATGCGGAGTTTCTGCCTGAGCTTAGCCAGGCTATTGCAGCCCTTACTGAAGGCAGGCAATGAATGTTCATACTGATTGGTGGCAATTTCAATATGGTACCAGACATATTTCTGGACAAATCTAAACTCACTCCGCAGGCTCATCTGAAAGCTAGGGCCTCGCTGCAAGAGCTCATCGATGAGTGAGGTCTGGTAGACTTTGGAGGCATGACCATCCTTCCGGACAGGACTACACTTTCTTTTCAGCTGCCCACTCCTCCTACAGCCAAATTGACTTGTGGCTGGCTAATTCTGCTGCGGTCTCAGGAGTCTCTTCTACCCGAATTGATAACATCATTATTTCTGACCATGCCCCAGTTGCATGCCTCTATGCCCCACCAGGGTACTCTAATACGGGCACATGATGGCGTTGAAATCCCCACTGGCTACAGGACCAGGAATTCTGTCCGGTGGTGAGTGATGCAGCCAAGACTTACTTTGACCTCAACACCACGGGTGACATCCAGGTCGGTACCGTATGGAAGGCCTTTAAGGCAGTTTTGAGGGGGTGTATTATCTCCTACTCAGCCACGCAGAATAAAGCCTGGAAGGCCACCCTGGACCAACTGCAGGCTGAACTGTTCCTTTTAGAAGCCTGGTTCAAGGACTCAACAGCTGCCTCCCCAATCAGCTTCTTGCAAGAGAGATCTGTGGGGTGAAATATCGGATTAACACCACTATGAAGCAATAGGCAGAATGGTTGCTTCTGCAGTCAAAGCTCAATCATTGGGAAGGCGGTTATAAGGGAGGAAACTCCTAGTGTATCAGCTGTGGAAGCAACAGGCTTCCTCCCACATAATACACATGCTCGGAAGCTACACGGGGGCAGTAATTTCTGATCCCCTCGGAATTAACACCCATATGCAGGAGGTCTACCAGTCTCTTTACCAGTCGAGGGTGTCACTGGACCAGGCCTAGCTATCACAGAGCCTAAGCGAGTTTTGTTCACAAGCAGACCTGCCCTGTCTACCCCTGGACTCAATGGAGGACCTGGAGAAACCCTTCTTGGAAGCTGAACTCAATACGGCTCTATCTCAGTTAGCCAGGGGTAAGGCACCCGGGACCTGATAGCATGACCGTGGAACTCTATCAGCTGTTGGTCCCAGTGATCTCCTCTCCTTTGCTGGGTACACTGCAAGAGGCATACACTGCTGGATCTCTCCCACCTACTATGCAAGAAGCTCTCATTACCCTCCTCCCCAAGAAATCCACTTATCCTCTGGACTGTGCCAATTTCTGCCCCATATCCCTTATCTCGGTAGACACAAAAATTGCAGCCAAAATCTTAGCCAATCAAATTACTATTGTGTTACCCACCATAGTCCATCCTTCCCGGGTGGGTTTCACCAACGGGGAGTCTGGGATGGACAACACCAGATTGTTACTTAATCTCAAATGGCTGTCCCTGTGCTCTCATGTTCCCATGGCTGCCTTAGCGGTGGACTTCTCAAAAGCATTTGACTCAGTCAAATGGCCCTATCTACATGAGGTTCTTCACCTCTGTGGCTTTGTTCCTTATTTGTTGCCAATGGGTCTCCACCTTGTACAATCTCCCTATGGCCAGAATTCTCACAAACAAGGACATCCCCCACCCTTTCAGTTGAACAGGGACACTCAGTAGGGTTGCCCCCTCTCACCCTTGTTGTTTCTTGTGGCTCTTGACCCACTGATAAGAAAATTAGTCGCCACCCCTGCAGTCATGGGCTCATGGGTAGCAGACCACTCCTACTTGGCAGCGGCTTATGCTGACGACCTTCTGCTTATCCTTTCTCATCCTCAGACCTTCTTCCCTCCCGGAAACACTCACCATCCTTAAAACCTTTGGTGGCCTGTCCAGCTTGCAGACCAATCAGAAGAAGACTACTCTGACGCCCCTGAATGCGGACTGTACAAAGGATTGACACCCCAAGGTTTCACCTACCTAGGAGTGATGCTCCCATTTGCCTGGAGGGACTTGGAAGCCTCTAACTTCTCACCACTCCTGGCTAGCCTGTCTGCAGAGATTGAGCGATGGCACTGCCTCCGTCTTTCCTTGCGAGGTAAAGTAGCTGCCATTTGTATGCTCCTTTTACCTAAAGTGGCCTACCTTTTTAATAACCTGCCTATCCCCTATCAGCTAAATTGTTCCGGACCCTGAATAAAATGATAGCATCCCTTCTGTGGGAAGGTAAGAAGCCTCACTGGAGCCGTAACAAACTGCAAGCCCACTGGTCCAGAGGAGGCCTTGGTCTTCCATGGCTGCAGGGTTATCACTTAGCATACATTTCTACTCAAGCCATGAAATGGTTTGTGCCTTTCTTGTATTCCCCTCCATTGTGGGTTAGTCTGGAAACCAAGATCCTGTCAGGCCAGCCCCCAAGTGGGCTTCTGTCAGGGGTCTCATTTTCTAAGGCCACACTGACTCCAGTGATGGCTGAAACTAGGAGAGCCTGGTATAATCTGATGACTCTAACTGGTACACCCAAGGCCACCCGTTTGCCTCCCTTAAGATATGCCCCCTCTCTGGGAAAACCGCCTTAATTAAATCTACTGTCCTTGCTAAGTACCTGGTGCTGGACTAACACGTTCTTGCATTTCCTGGTGCTGCTGTGCATGCCCTGCTGGTGTATTTCGCCTCCTATGGTTCTGCTATGTATATAACGTATTCACTCTCTGCTACTGGGTGGATCTTTGTCTGATGCACTGTTTTTAGGGGTTCTGCTTTGCATAGAAATGTATCCGCTCTCTGCCACTGGGCGGAGCTTTGTCTGATGCACTGATCTTAGCCTTATGTGTTCTATGTATATTTTCCTATGCAACTGTGTTTAATTGTTGACTGCTTGTGTAATGTCAACTGGTGCTAAGTGTTTCTGTATACTGTTTAACTGGTACCATGTGGTTCTCTGTATGAACTTGTCTTTCATTGTACTGTCCCGGGTCGCACCTGAAAATAGGCAAATGTTTTGTCTAGCGTGCTTACCTGGTCAACAAAATCTAAATAAATAAATAAATAACCGGCTTACACTGATAGATAACAAATCTATATATTGGGCTGGGTGGGAGGATTGAGTTATTAGATAGGTTCAGGATTTGTATATCCCTAATTCCTCCGACTTAATGTCCTTTGACCAACTTCAGATCAAACATAATTTACCCACTAAGGACTTTTGGAGGTTCCTTCAAGTCCATAGTACAGTCCAGGCTCTTAAGTCAACATACGCCTCCAATCCTCAGTGAAACTGGTTGGCAACATTGCATAAAAATCCCTCACTCCGGGAACTAGATGGGCATTTCTATCAGACATAGTGTGACTCGAGACCGGATTACACTGATCACTGCTGACTTGCTTGGGCTGCTGACTTGCAACACCCTATCCCTTAGATGTCTGGTCTAGCTGCCTTCAAAGGGTTCACTCCTCTTATAAAGATGCCAGGAGTCAGTTGATTCAACTTAAAATCCTCTTTCATTGGTACAGGACCCCAGCTGCCCTCCAAGTGCATGGCCTGCTCCCTCACGCCCAGTGCTGGAGGTGTCAGCAAAGCCCTGATCATATCCTACATATCTTATGGCTGTGTCCCCATCTGGGCACTTACTGGGCCACTATAAGAGCTGACTGTGTCAACGTCCTGGGCCAAATGGTTGATTTATCTAACCCTACACTCTTTCTTGGTGATACCTTGGCCCTTGACGCCTTATCCTCTGACCACAAGGACTGGCTGCTGAGTGCCCTTATGGAAGCCAAGCGCCTACTACTGATGAACTGGCATCAACCATCTCCTCCCACTGGGTTAGCTTGGTGTGCTGCCATGGCCAAGCTGGCTAGTTTGGAGAGACTCTCTTACCTGAAGAAGGGTCAGATCTCCGTTTACCTCCGTAAGTGGGATGCCTACTTACACTCCCCTCTCTATTTAGTCCCCCCTACCCTGCCGGGCAACCCCCCAGTCTAACACCCACCTGCCCGGGACCCCCCATCAGAGTTTTCCATTTCTTCCCCCACCCCGCTGACCAACTAGCTGTTTAGACCCACTTCACCTTTATCCCTTACTCTTAGAATCCCTTTTTCTAATGTTGGGATTGGCTACCTAGTTGATATTTCAGATGTGCAGATACTGGACCTAAGTATTGTTTTCTCTTCCCTGTTATCACTGACAGTTTTACTGTAGTGATTCTTCCTGCCTTATAGTCTCTTAGTGGATACATGTATATTGTAGTTGTTTCCTTAACTGGTTGTGTAACTGTAGAGCTCAAACTGTATTTATATTTTATGTCACTATGGTATCCTATAGAGTTTTGTTAACTGAAGAAAATTTAATAAAAGTTTTCTATGATTAAAAAAAAAACAACTTGTTTTTTTGTGGTGGGCTGTCTGTATTTAAATTTAGAAGAAAAAAAGTAATCAGAATCAAACTCCCAGCAACATCAGCAGTCTCTACTAAATATGAGCAATCGTAACATATGTTTTTTAATCAAGGAGTAATTTGAGGCATAATGGGGCTGTCAGTGTCCCTTTTAAAAGACTGACAGTCCAAGTGACCCTTCTGTGCTGTGGTCCTCCTCACTAAAGACCAAGCGCAAAGGACAACATGGAGTCTGCAAGGGAGTCATCCCGGAGAGGCTGCTGACTGCTGCTTATGCTGCCCAGTTCCTCAGTTCTCTGACACAGGACTTTTGTACAAATAAGGCATGGGATTCAGATACTCAGTAGGCAAATCATACTGTCTCTAAAAGCTGTTGTTTTAATCGCCACATTTCCTACTTCCCTCAGTTCTACAGACTTTTTAATGTGCTATTTCTACTGCTTCTCCCCATTAGAAAAGGTGAGTACTTTAGGATGTTTCTGACTGTGGTTTATTCTACTGCTAGTTACTACAAACCTAGTTACACTGTAACTGGTTAGGATGTACTTATATCTTATTTCTTAGTCACTCCGAAATTAACAGTTTGCTTAGGAAGGTCTTTCTTACTACAGTGATATTACAAATCTATTTAGCCCTATTTATAAAATGAATCTGAAGTTTTCTGTGTCCTGATTGGCTGAGAGGTACCTGTGGCCATATTCTTATCAGGGCATATTGTGACAACTGGCACCTCTTCAGCCAGTCAGGACCCAGCACAAGGACATATCAGTGTGCCAACATTGTGAAACTGCATAGCTGAGCTGCAGCTTCCTCACTTCCACCACCCCTCGCAACACACTGTGTGTTAGTATGCCCACATTTTTACACTGCACACATCTTACTACCAGGGCCATGGACAAAACCTTTTTATCCCTCATTTAAAAATGAAAAACTGTCAACTTTCCTGTTGAGAAAGCCGTCCCTGCTCCAGTGAGCATTCAGAGCATGTCACCAGGACGCGGCTTTCAAATCATACTAGAAACCCACTCTTCAGCTCATGCAAATAATACAACTGTTTCAAACAGTTTATGAAACAAATTGTAGAACATCTAAAGCTGTAGTGAGGAGCTGAAACCTTAATTGGGGATGCGCTATCGGAAAAGTGCTAAATACAGAGGCTGGTGAGGGACACGCTCGCTCCCACTCCTCTCACAAAATATTTCACTTGCCATTGATTCACTTCTGTAGTAGCTCAACAGACCCACTCCTCCACCAACTCTTTCAGACATGGATTTTTTTTGTAACATTCCAGGTTTCAACATTATGGCAGATCAAGCAGCCAAAACCGCTATGGCTGCTGAGGGGCACGCCCAATTCTCCTCCTCTCACAAAAACTCACTGGGCATTTACTCACTTCTCCAGTGGCTCACCAGACCCACTGCTCCACCAGCTCTTTAGAGGAGCATGTGTGTGTGTGTGTTGGGGGGGCACAGACAGACACCACATCCAACTACTAAATGGTATCAAATATGTCCACTATGATACAAAGAATGACAAGGACTACTTTTTTGATTTTATCATATTTTTTAGTCTTTTTATGTGCACTTTTTTACTGGGGGATCCATTTTATAAGCAGAATAAGACACTCCAAGGTGTGGCTTATGGCCTGATAAGAGTACTTCCCAGGTGCTAAAGGCACTTGGCAAAAAGTGCCTCATGCCTCATTACGCACCTGGGGCATGCTCTCATCAGGCCATAAACCACACCTTGTCGTGTATTATTCCTTACAGATTGTCATTTGTATCAACATTGCTAAGTACCCTATTTGGGTGGTATATATTATTGTCATTTTATCAATCCTGTTCAACACCCTATCTGGGTGACCTTTATGTATGCATGTACTTTATTTGTTAGTTAGTTAGTTAGTTACAGTAATTAGTTAGTTAGTATTCTTTGGTAACTAAGTAAGGACCACTAGGCACAAGTGCCTGTTTTCTGGGTGACCCAGGAGCACTGGGGAGGTTAAGTGTCTTGATCAGAGTCACACAGTATTCAAATGGAGGTTCTGGGAATTAAACCCAGGTCTGCTGGATATACTATCCTCATTCACAGCTCACACCTTTGACCTCTAGGCTTTATTGCCTTTTAATATATGGATATGCGATTTAATAGTATAGAAAAGTATACAAAAAAATCCCGGTAATAGTATTGGACAGCAACTGGTAATACCACAGTTCAAAAGTGATAACACTATCGTTCTCAGCTGAACAATAGTATTATCACAAAAAACACACAGCGCAAGCACTTCAATATTGACAGCTGTGCAGTGCGGGACACGCTGAACTGAAACTGCGACACACAGAAAAATTCAAACGACCGTAACGGCTCTGTAAAACCGAAATCAGCATTTCTTTTGTTCCCTGTATAAAAAAATGTTGCTATCTAAACCAATAAACACATCAGAAGACAGGCTTCATTTTGTCCAAGAACAGCAGAACATTAATGCTAAAAAAAAAAAAAATTCCATCTCCGTCTCCTCAACGCCTACCTTAGCAGAACCGGTGAGTCTAGACAAACAGAAAATATACTGATTTCTGAACTAGACCCTATTTTGGCAGACTTTGTATTTCAATTAAAACAAGCATTTGTCAATGCCGAACGTTCGCTTGCAGGTATTTGCAG
Source organism: Neoceratodus forsteri (assembly GCA_016271365.2). NCBI lineage: Eukaryota > Metazoa > Chordata > Ceratodontiformes > Ceratodontidae > Neoceratodus > Neoceratodus forsteri. Next base: position 155,884,645 of record CM057456.1, on the reverse strand, counting down.
TGGTGTTTGTCACGTATGGTGCTTTACCCTAATGCCCTGTGCGATTGCTGGTATTTGCACAATAAATTTTCAGCATGACCTTTTTGTTACTCCCATTGTGCGCTACATAGGCGGAAACATGTTTTGGGCAGGATGTGAAAAATGACAGCTGTACTGCTCATAAGGAAGTGTGGTAAAATGGCAATGTTGAAAATCTGGAGTGGAAATATTGAAAATTGCAAACCTTACGAAATGCAGCATGGAACTGTGCAACGACGTCAGAAACAGTCATTGTTAGGAATTTTTTCACTGAATTTTCAACATTGGCATTTTAAGACCTCTGCTAATGAACAGTGTCACTGTGATTGTCTTACTGTGTCCCATACATTGATTTTGCACACCGACTGCTCATTGTCACTACATGGGCAGAAACACATTTTGGGCAGGATATGAAAAATGACAGCTATACTGCTCATAAGGAGGTGTGGTAAAATGGCAATGTTGAAAATCTTGAAAATATTGTACTCACGAAACTTAGAGCGACATAGAACTGCAATGAACACTTGTAAACGGTCATTTTTAGGAATTTTGTCACCAAATTTTCAACACAAACATTTTAAGACCTCTGCTCATGAACAGTGTCACTGTGATTTTCTTAATGTCTCCCATACATTGAGTTCGCACACCAACTGCGCCATTGTGCGCTACATGGGCGGAAACATGTTTTGGGCAGGATGTGAAAAATGACAGCTGTACTGCTCATGAGGAGGTGTGGTAAAATGGCAATGTTGAAAATCTGGAGTAAAAATATTGAAAATTCACAAACTTACGAGCATGCGTAGGAACTGCGCAATGCACACTCGTAAAACAGTCATTTTTAGGAATTTTTTCACCAAATTTTTAAGACCTCTGCTCATGATCAGTGTCACTGTGATTTTCTTAATATGTCCCATACATTGATTTCGACACCGACTACGCCATTATGCACTACATGGGCGGAAACACGTTTTGGACAGGATGTGAAAAATGACAGCTGTACTGCTCATGAGGAGGTGTGGTAAAATGTCAATGTTGAAAATCTGGAGTGGAAATATTGAAAATTTGCAAACCTACGAGCGTGCGTGGGAACTGTGCAATGCACGCTTGTAAAACAGTCATTTTAAGGAATTTTTTCACCAAATTTTCAACATCGCTATTTTAAAACCTCTGCTAATGAACAGTGTCACTGTGATTTTCTTACTGTGTCCCATACATTGAGTTCGCACACCGACTGCGCCACTGTGCACTACATGGGCAGAAACACATTTTGGGCAGAATGTGAAAAATGACAGCTGTACTGCTCATAAGGAGGTGTGGTAAAATGGCAAGTTGAAAATCAGGGAGTGAAAATATTGGAAGTCGCAAACTTACGGCGTGCGCAGAACTGCACAACGCAGCTCAAAAGCAGTTATTTATAGAATTTTTCACCAAATTTTGAACATAGTCATTTTAAGATCTCTGCTCATGAACAGTGACACTGTGATTTTCTTAATGTGTCCCATACACTGAGTTCGCACACCGACTGTGCCATTGTGCGCTACATGGACGGAAACACGTTTTGAGCAAGATGTGAAAAATGACAGCTACTGCAGCTACATCGACAGCTACTCATAAAGAGGTGTGGTAAATTGGCAATGTTGAAAATCTAGAGTGAAAATATTGAAAATTTGCAAACTTACGAGCATGCATAGGAGCTGTGCAATGAACACTGGTAAAACAGTCATTTTTAGGAATTTTTTCACCAAATTATCAACACAGCCATTTTAAGAACTCTGCTCATGAACAGTGTCACTGTGATTTTCTTAATGTGTCTCATACATTGAGTTCGCACACCGACTGCGCCATTGTGCGCTACATGGTCGGAAACATGTTTTGGGCAGGATGTGAAAATGACAGTTGTACTGCTCATGAGGAGGTGTGGCAAAATGGCAATGTTGAAAATCTGGAGTGAAAATATTGAAAATTCAAGAACTTATGAAGGCATGAGGAACTACTGCAATAACGACTCATAAAACAGTTATTTTTAGGAATTTTTCACCAAATTTTCAACATAGCCATTTTAAGACCTCTGCTCATGATCAGTGTCACTGTGATTTTCTTAATGTGTCCCATACATTGAGTTCACACACCGACTGCGCCATTGTGCGCTACATGGACGGAAACACGTTTTGGGAAGGATGTGAAAAATGACAGCTGTACTGCTCATGAGAAGGTGTGGTAAAATGGCAATGTTGAAAATCTGGATTGCAAATATTGAAAATTCGCAAATGTACGAGCAAGCGTAGGAACTGCGCAATGCACGCTCGTGAAACAGTCATTTTTAGAAATTTTTTCACCAAATTTTCAACATTGCCATTTTAAGACCTCTGCTCATGAACAGTGTCCCTGTGATTTTCTTACTGTGTCCCATACATTGATTTCGCACACCGACTGCGCCATTGTGCACTACATGGGTGGAAACACGTTTGGGGCAGGATGTGAAAAATGACAGCTGTACTGCTCATAAGGAGGTGTGGTAAAATGGCAATGTTGAAAATCTGGAGTGAAAATATTGAAAATTCATGAACTTACGAGCCTGCGTAGGAACTACATAGCATACGCTCGTAAAAACTGTCATTTTGGAATTTTTGCACAAAATTTTCAGCGTGGGGTTTTGGACTCCTTCTCATGAATGGTGTCACTGTCATGGCATTATTCAGGCCCAAAGGGTGATTTCGCGCAGTGACTGCGCACTGACTGCGAAATCAGCCTTCGGGCCCGAATAATGCCATGACAGTGACATCATTCACGAGAAGGGGTCCCAAAAACCCCATGTTGAAAATTTGGTGCACAAATTCAAAAAAATGCCTAAGATATGTAATAAAGTTGAAAACCCCCTATCTAGCCCTTTATACAGCTTACCGGCATTTCCTCAGTTCACAGTCAGCTTTGAAGAGTGCAGACGTGTTCCCGGTCCACTGAAGATCGTCACGCCGAGCTCCAGAGGTAGGTATGGGTGGAGGGGGTGGGGAGGCAGGGTGCACAGTGGGTGGGTGCGGGTTGTGGGAGGGGGCGGAGACTATGTGGGACGGTTTTAATTTACAGGTTGTTTTTTTACAATTGATGACACGGACGTTTGCCACGCTTAGGTTGGGCTCCCAGCGTGGCAGAAGATGGCTGGGGGCCATGGAGCCGACGGGATTGGGCACCCCGCTGGCTGGACAACGTGGAGGTTTGCCACGCCAGTGGGCTCCCAGTGGCAGAAGATGGCTGGGGGCTGAGGAGCCGACGGGAATTGGGCACCTGTCGGCAAACAACATGGGATGTTTGCCACGCTGGAGTGGGCTCCCAGCGTGGCACCAAAGCTTTGGGGGGGTGGCGTGACACGGGGGGGCGGCATGACGTGGTGCTCTGTATGACAGCAGTGGTTTTCTTTGAAGCGAAGACCACTGCTGTCATACACAGCTCCTGCACTCATTGGTGCAGGACTGCCACACCTGCTCAACTGAGTAGTGGATTGCAAGGGAGATGCACACCTCCAAAGTGTGCTACTCTCCCAAAACGTTCCTTGCGCATGCGCACAAGCAAACGTAAAAACAGGATGGCTCAGAGTACGAGCCAACAACAATTCAAGGAGTACTTTTAAGTGTAGAAAGACACTTAATGAAACATAACTACGCAGCATCAAAATTCCAAGGTCCTGCAGGGTCATTCAAACAAATTCAAGACATTTTACTAGCCAAACAAACGTATTTAAAAAAAATGGGGCTGGGAAACCGAACCAGACAAGCGCAACCCATCAGAGGCTGACATAAACCTTCTTTACAGCACAGGCACACTGGGTTCCCAGTCCCTTACTTTCTTGCTGTACATGATGTTTTTTAACATTGGATTACACTTCGCGTGAAGTACCAACAAACGGTATCAGTTAAGATGGAGAGACATAATTCCAGGGACTGATTCTGAAGGCAAAGAATACTTAGAGTACCACGAAGGTCAAATTAAAACAAGAACTGGGGTCAATGTCAGAGACATAAGGCCAGTAGCTCTACGAATGTATGCAAATGACCAAAACCCAGAGAGAGACCCTATCACAGCATACAAAAAGTATGCCAGTCACAGACCTCCTGAAATGCTGCAAGCAGATTCCCCATTTTACTTAGCACCAAACACCAGACTAAAGCCAAGCAGTTACTGGTATCGGTGCATGACAATAAGAGAAAACAAAATTAGATCAATTATGAAGCTCCTCCAAAAGCCAGCTGGAATACCAGATGAAAAATGAATCACAAACCACTCCATGAGGAAAACCGCCATACAAATGTTGGTGGACTCAAATATCCCCCCAAACAGATGTTGCACAGCTCTCTGGCCACAAGAACATCCAGAGTATAAATGTATACAGCACCTTATCGGAGCAGAAGCAGAAACGAATGTGCTGCATTCTGTCTTGCGATCCCCAGCAGCCATCCACCTCTCGGGAGCAACAGTAAACAGAGGCAGAACTGTGCCCTGACAATCCACAAACCCCAGCAGCTACACACAGCATTCTTCCCAAACTTCAAGAAAAGGCAATGACTTCTTCCGTGGAGCACCAGAAAATTCCATCACACAGCAAATTAAACCCTACAATCTCTCAAATCTCTGCGACCTCCAGAAACATATTCGAAAGTCATTGCTCTTTTTTCGGTGATGTCTCTATCAACATACGTCACTCTCCACAGTCACCCAAGAAATGCCGCTATGTTATGTACTCGGACGGTGACACAGAATAGATAGCATAACCGGAAAAACAACTTTCTGTTGCCGCAATCATTGGCGCTGAAACATTTGCCACAAATCATTGGCTTTAAGAGTAAAAATAAAAATCACCTAATTTTCCACGTTTGGACAGTTTTCTTCGTAGCGTTCACAATACTTTCAACATGGCATCACCGGACCCACCGGAACCACCGGACAAACTATTAGCAACTAAAGGTAATGAATCCATATATTAAAAAAAAAACAATGGATAGTTTAAGTGTGTTACAGGTCACAATACCATCTCGAGGTTTAGGACATGTAGAAACCTCTCGTGCTTCACTCTCGAGGTTCTTACATGTCCTGAACCTCTCGATGGTATTACTGACTGGTAATACATTCTAAACTGTCCATTATTCTCTATTTTATCAACCCTGCTAAGTTACCAGAACCTACTGTAAGCCTAATGGCACCACACCAGGCTCTCTTAACATGCTGCACCTGCTAGAGCTCTAAAAGGGACAGCTGCTATCCTGATACTCATCATGCTGTTTCTTTATCTGGACTTAGTTGCTGCTGTGTATCTAATTCCCAGCCATGGACATTATAACAATCACGCATGGTTCTCCAAGTATGACCTCCCCACGGGTGAGGACATCTCAGCTCTGTTAATCCTACATGGGCTGTATAAAAATGGAAATTGCTATAAACTGTCTGCCACTCAACTGAATATCAAGGTCAGAGCCCTTACCTCAGCCCTTGCCCCCCGTTAGTAATTTAAAACTGAGGATCCTACTTCTTATAGCTGGTGATATTGAACCTAATCCTGGCACAAAGACTTGTAAAGTATCTCCCCCCTCGGACCCAAGGCCTGAAGCTAGTTCATATGAATATCAACAGCCTTAGGCCCGAGATTCATAAACATGAAGCCTTGGTTAGCCTCTACTTTTCTAGTGATGAAAAAGGTTAAGAATCTGCCCTGACAGATGGTCTTTTCACTCAGCTGATTAGTGAGTCCACTAGGCTGAATACCAAATCTGATAAGCACACCCTCCTCGACATGGTCATTGTCAACAGACCAGCTAGAATAAAAGTGTCTGGTTTACTTCCAGATGCTCTCAGTGACCACTTCCCCAGTATTCTGCATCTGGAAAAATAATGCCCCAAAGCCTCCTCACAAAACCATTATGGCCAGAGACCTCTTGGCTTTCATAAATACTCCTTCCCGAGCAACCTTGCAGACATACACTGTTGAGCTTTAAATTACTTACACACTATTAACTCGGCCCTTGACTTCTTCATCAATAACTTCCTGAATGTACTAAATAAACATGCCTTTCTCAAACAGCATAGAGTGAAGGGCCACTGCTCGAAATGGTTGGACAGTGACCGTGGAAGGGCATGAAGCAGAGGGACAAGGCCTGGGGTCAATGTAAGCTCACTGGTCAGTTAGCCAATTGATACTGTTCTAGAAATCTCAGAAATGCCTTTAAATAAAATCTGAAACATGTTAAGTGGCAGTACATAAAGAGTCTATAGACCAAGAATCTATCTGAGCCCAAAGAATGGTGGACTCAGGTGAATTATCTTCTTAAAGGTCACTCTGGAGCCCCTACCTACTCTATTGCTGTGGATGGTAAAATTATCTCTGATCCCAGCACATCTGCTAATGTGCTCAATAATTTTTTTACTGACCTTGATAGGCATGTGATTCCCCAGGTAGTGTACTGCCTGGTCTCCCTGACTTTAACTCTCCCACCTTGTAACTCCACTTCTGGCTTGTCACTAGGAAACCGGTTCTCTCCCAGCTGAAGCACATAAGAAGTGATGGTTCACCTGGCCATGACAAACTTGAGCCAAAATTCCTAAACATTGTTGCTCCTGTTATAGCCAAGCCTACTGCAACCTTATTTAATAAGTTCCTAATCCTGGTCACCGTCCTTGATAAGTGGAAAACTGTTACTGTGGTTTCTATTCACAAAGTGGGGGTCCAAAGACCTAATTAAAAGCTACCAACCAATTTTTATGTTGATTGCACGCATGCGCAAGAAACATGTTGTGGCAGCTTACTGCAGAAGCAGGTTGTGGAGGTGTGGCACTGTTGTGGCCAATGCCCCCACTGCCTTTTGAGACTTGGCCCGCTGTCCCCAATGGGGTGGTATGCTGCTGCTGACACTAGTTCAGCCAGCATGCCACCACCCTGAAATGTTTTAGCCACTGCAATCAGGGGCCACCTTGTCATTGCAGCATCATCTGCTGCAATGAGGAAGCGACCTGTCATTGCAGGGCTCCCTTGCATTCCCCGACCAGTTTGCCGATGGGGAACCCAGTCCCTGTTGGTTTATATAGTTTGCCAAGGGGTTGCCCAATCCCCCTCAGCAGCATGTCCCTCCCCTGGTTCTTTGCTGATAGAGGTGCCCAATCCCCATCGGCATGTCCCCCAGTTCTTGTGTGTGCCGACGGGTGCCCAATACCCTCGGCTCATGAGACCCCCACTCCAGTATGTGCCGACAGGGTGCTCAATCCCATTGGCTCCACTTCTCCCCACCCAAAACATATAGATGGCATGCTGGGAGCCCACCCCAGCATGCCAAAAGTACCTGCAAAATAAAAAAGTCATGCGATGTCTTTTTTTTCCTAACCCTGAAAAGAAGGAAACGGTCCCTCACTGCCTGTGCCCTCCCCAACCGCGCCCCACTGCTTACCCCACCTCCCACACCCCTCCCAACCCATGCTTACCTCCAGAGCTCAGCGATGATTCGGAGGACAGGAAACGCTGCCTGCACCCTTCAAAGCCGATCATGAACTGAAGAAATGCCTGTAGGCTGTATAATGGCATAAATAGTGTTTTTTCAACTTTGGTGCATATCTCATGCTTTTGGAATTGTGGCACCAAATTTTCAACATGGTGTTTTTGAGACCTCTCATGAATTCAGCCACTGTCATGGTGTGATTGCTCAAAGGTGATTTTGCGGTCACTGCGCCGGAATCACCTTTTGAGATCGATTACGAAATGACAGTGCCAGTGTTCATGAGGTGGGTTTCAAAAGCCTATATGTTGCAAATCTGGTGGAAAAATCCAAAAATATTGTTTAGATAAGCGTTATGCAGTTGTTACGCACGCTTGTAACTTCGCCAATTTGCAATATTTTCTCTCCAGATTTTCAACATTGCCATTTTTCCACACCTCCTTATGAACAATGCAGCTGTCATTTTCCCCATCCTGGCTGAAATGTGTTTTCTCACTTCCAGCATAGAATAGCGCGGTCACTGTGGAAAATCAGTGTTCAGGACAGATTAAGAAAATGACAGTGACACTGTTCATGATCAGAGGTCTTAAAATGCTTATGTTGAAAATTTGGTGATGATAGCCCATCACATGACTGTGTTGCAAGCGTGTGTTGCACAGTTTCTATGCACCATTGTAACTTCACAGATTTGTAATATTGTCACGCCAGATTTTCAACACTGGCACTTTTTCACATCTCCTTATCAGCAGTACAGCTGTCATTTTTCACAACCTGACCGAAATGTGTTTTCTCACTTCCAGTGCAGAATAGCGCTGTCGCTGTGGGAAATCAGTGTTGGGACAGATTAAGAAAATGACAGTGACACTGTTCATGAGCAGAGGTCCTAAAATCCCTATGTTGAAAATTTGGTGACGAAAGTCCATGAAATGACTGTGTTACAAGCGTGCGTTGAACTGCTTTCAGGCACCATTGTAATATTTTCAGGCTACATTTTCAACACTGGCATTTTTTCATACCTCCTTATGAACAGTACAGCTGTCATTTTTCATATCCTGGCCAAAATATATTTTTGCACTCCTGCCACAGAATAGCATGGTCACTGTGGGAAATCAGTGTTTGGGACAGATTAAGATCGAGCAAGTGAGAGGGGGGAGTGACCAAGCTCAACTGAGCTCTGTTGGGACTGCTGCAGATTTCTTTGTGGGCAGAAAAAGACCCCAAAGCAGGAGCCCAGTACAAAAGGGCAGCCTGCTGCCCTGAGAGAAACAGAACGAGAGAGCGAGTGAGAGAGGGGGATTGAGCAAACTCAATTGAGCTCTGTCGGGACTCCTGTGGATTTCTTTGTGGGCAGAAAAAGGCGTCAATGAAGGCAGGAGCCCAGTACAAAAGGGCAGCCTGCAGCGGTGGGAGAAACAGTACGAGTGAGTGAGAGAGAGGGGACTGAGTGAGCTCAACGGAGCTCTATCAGAACTGCTGTGGATTTCTTTGTGGGCAGAAAAAGGCGCCAATGCAGGCAGGTGCCCAGTACAAAAGGGCAGCCTGCAGTGCTGGGAGAAATGAAATGAGTGACTGAGAGAGGGGGAGTGAGCAAGCTCAATGGAGCTCTGTTGGGACTGCTGCGGATTTCTTTGTGGGCAGAAAAAGGCGTCAATGGAGGCAGGAACCCCGTTCAAAAGGGCAGCCTGCAGTGTGGGGAGAGACAGAACGAGCGAGTGAGGGGGGTTGAGTGAACTCAACGGAGATGTGTTGGGACTGCTGTGGATTTCTTTATGGGTAGAAAAAGGTGCCAATGCAAGCAGGAGCCCAGTACAAAAGGGCAGCCAGCAGCATCGGGAGAAATAGAATGAGCGAGTGAGAGAGGGGGAGTGAGCGAGCTCAATGGAGCTGTGCCGGAACTTTAGAGTTGCCCACCCTCACGCCCAGGGTCCTCCATGGTCCTATATTACAGCAGGGTCTCTGGAGTGGAGACAAAGCAATGACTGGATACGCCCACGCCCACACCTCCTTATGAACAGTACAACTGTCATTTTTCGCATCCTGACCGAAATGCGTTTTCGCACTCCCAGCACAGAATAGTGCGGTCGCTGTGGGAAATCAGTGTTCGGGACACATTAAGAAAACCACAGTGACAGTGTTCATGAGCAGAGGTCCTAAAAGTCTGTGTTGAAAATTTTGTGATGAAAGTCCATAAAATGACTGTGTTATGAGAGTGTGTTGTGCAGTTTCCATGCACCCTTGTAACTTCGCAAATCAGTAATATCTGCACACCAGATTTTCAACACTGGCATTTTTTCACACCTCCTTATGAACAGTACAACTGTCATTTTTCACATCCTGGCTGAAATGTGTTTTCGCACTTCTTGTGCAGAATAGCGCCATTGCATGTGGAAAATCAGTGTTTGGGACAGATTACGAAAATGACAGTGACACTGTTCATGAGCAGAGGTCCTAAAATCCCTATGATGAAAATTTGGTGACGAAAGTCCATAAAATGACTGTGTTACAAGCGTGTGTTGAACTGTTTCCACTCACCCTTGTAACTTCACAAATTTGTAATATTTTTACACCACATTTTCAACACTGGCATTTTTTCACACCTCCTTATGAGCAGTACAGCTGTCATTTTTCACATCCTGGCCAAAATATGTTTTTGCACTCCTGCTGCAGAATAGCATGGTCACTGTGGGAAATCAGTGTTTGGGAGAGATTAAGATCGAGCGAGTGAGAGGGGGGAGTGACCGAGCACAACTGACCTCTGTCTGAACTGCTGCAAATTTCTTTGTGGGCAGAAAAAGGCCTCAACGCAGGAGCCCAGTACAAAAGGGCAGCCTGCAGTGCTGGGAGAAACAGAACGAGAGAGCGAGTGAGGGAAGGGGAGTGAGCGAACTCAACGGAGCTCTGTCAGGACTGCTGCGGATTTCTTTGTGGGCAGAAAAAGGTGTCAATGCAGGCAGGAGCCCAGTACAAAAGGGCAGCCTGCAATGGTGGGAGAAACAGTATGAGTGAGTGAGACCAGGGGACTGAGTGAGCTCAACGGAGCTCTATCAGGACTGCTGCAGATTTCTTTGTGGGAAGAAAAAGGCACCAATGCAGGTAGGAGCCCAGTACAAAAGGGAAGCCTGCAGCATGGGGAGAAACAGAATGAGTGCGTGACAGAGGGAGAGTGAGTGAGCTCAACAGAGCTATGTCTGGATTGCTGCAGATTTCTTTGTGGGCAGAAAAAGGTGCCAATGCAAGCAGGAGCCCAGTACAAAAGGGCAGCCTGCAGCGTTGGGAGAAGTAGAACGAGCGAGTGAGAGAGGGGAGGAGCGAGTTCAATGGAGCTGTGCTTGAACTTTAGAATTGCCCACCTCCCGCCCATGTTCCTCGGTGGTCCTATATTACAGCAAGGTCTCTGGAGTGGAGACAAAGCAATGCCTGGATACTTTTAGGATTGCTCTGATAATACAGATTAAGTTGTTCTGTTTATTTCTCTAACTGAGCTGAGTAATAAATTTGGTAGAAAAAATTTTAAAAATGACTTTTACGAGCATACGTTGTGCAGTTGCTATGCACGCTCATAACTTCATGAATTTGCAATATTTTCACTTCAGACTTTCAACACTGGCATTTTTTCACACCTTCTTATGAATAGTACAGCTGTCATTTTTCACATCCTGGCCAAAATGTGCTTTCGTGCTTCTGGCGCAGAATACCGCAGTCACTTTGGGAAATCAGTGTTTGGGACAGACTAGGATCGAGCGAGTGAGAGAGGGGGAGTGACCGAGCTCAACAGAGCTCTGTCGGGAGTGGTGCAGATTTCTTTGTGGGCAGAAAAAGGTGACAACATAGGCAGGAGCCCAGTACAAAAGGGCAGCCTGCAGCGCTGGGAGAAACAGAACGAGCGAGTGACGGAGGGGGGAGTGAGCGAAGTCAACAGAGCTCTGTTGGGACTGCTGCGGATTTCTTTGTGGGCAGAAAAAGGCATCAATGCAGGCAGGGGCCCAGTACAAAAGGGCAGCCTGCATCGCCAGGAGAAATGGAATGAGCGAGTGAGAGAGGATGTGTGAGTGCACTCAACAGAGCTCTGTCGAGACTGCCACAGATTTCTTTGTGGGCAGAAAAAGGCGCCAATGCAAGCAGGAGCCCAGTACAAAAGGACAGCCTGCAGCATTGGGAGAAATAGAATGAGAGAGAGAGAGGGGAGGAACGAGCTCAATGGAGCTCTGCTGGGACTTTACACTTGCCCACCCTCCCGCCCAGTGTCCTCTGTGGTCCTCTATTACAGCAGGGTCTCTGGAGTGAGACAAAGCAATGATTGGATGCTTTAGCATTGCTGTAATAATACAGATTTACTTCTGTTTCTTTCTCTAACTGAGCTAAGTACTGAGCTATACTGTTATGATTGCTGTAACAATACATATTTATTTATTCTGTTTATTTCTCTAACTGAACTGAGTAATACTTGGAGTGCAATAGGATTTTTAACTGGGCTAAGTGAAACTATATGAGAGCTGAGAACAAAAAGTATGGTAGCCGAGGGATGAAAAATGGATGATATTTGAGCCTGAATTACCCCCCATCGGCAAGGAGTCAGTAGGGGGACTAGTGTGGGGATGGACAGGAATTTGAATAAATAGGGGTCTACCAGTTGTAGTAGGGTACAGAACCTGGGAGTAAGAGCCCCTAGCATAAGATGGGGGCCACAATGGGGCAGGTACCACATGTCACTAGGGCGGGCATCTTTGGAAGGGTGGAGGGGTGTACAGGGTGTGAGTGTGCCATGATCTTGGACTGGGCTTGGAGGATAGGGAGGTGTATAGTCTGTAGATGACTGGCTAGTTTGAGGGAGAAACTGTGGAGGTTAGGGAGGAGTGTAACTGGCAGGGCAGATGAGTATGATAGGCATCCTGAGGGAGGGAATAGGGGATGTCAAAGGGGGACAGAGGAAGAATAACTAGGGACTGAAACTGACCCTAGTATCAGAGGCACTAGCAGGAAAGAGAGGAGAAGGGATGGGGTGCCTGAGGAGAGGCAGGGGCTGCCTCCTGATGGGGGAGACACCACGTGGAGTACCAGAGGAGAGAGCAGATAGCTGCGGGTAAGGAGGCACCAGGGGTGACACGGATGGGAACAAGTAGGAGGGGGGAACCGATAGGGGGAAGAGATGTAGGACAGGTATTGATTATGAATAGATTTGAACCTCTGCTATAGGACAGAGAGGGGGAGCAGGAACATACTGAAGAGGGGAGGACAAGCGGACCATGAGAGGGATGGCAACAGGTAGGGGAAGAGATAGCGAGGACAAAAGGGTTGAAGGGGGCTAGTAAGGAAGGAGGGGGTGGTGACTGAAGGAGAGAAGGCTACAGGAAGGGGGAAGGATGGGAGGGACATCACTATTGGGGTAGAAGGGAATGGGGGCTCTAAATCGACAACAGCAGGGATAGTAGAGGGGTTGGAAATCAGCAGGGGAGGAGGGGAGGTCGACATGGGAAGCCCAGTAGGAAGTAGTCAGGCTGGGAAGGGGTTTAAGGGGGATGGGAGGAATAAGGCAGAGAAAGGGGTAAGGTGGAAGTAGGGGTACAGATATAGAAGTCACAGAGGGTGCAGTTGGCAGGGGTAGGGACAGGGAAGAAAGAATACTGGGGTGGTGGAAGGTGCGTTAGAAGGGAAAGGGGGTAAGGGGCGGGGGGTACTCGTCCTGGGGGATTCTATACTGAAATGGGTGAGATGTGGTGGAAAGGGGGAAAGGCACACCCAAATTTGGATTGAAGCTGTCCCCAGGTTGAGTGCAGGGGGGCAGGGCAGGCACTGCTCAAGCGTGCAGTGAGGGGCAGGAAGAAACCTAATTTACTGTTGCATGTGGGTGCAAATGACTTGGGAACACTGTGGAAGTAGTAAGAGGGAGATTTGAGTACTTGGGCAGGCAGTGTGAGGGGTTGGGGAAGTCAATGGCATTCTTGGAGGTACTGCCAGTACCACAGCTCCCCCCCCCCAAACACACACATAAACACTCCCCAAAAAGCTGCTTAAAAGCCTGCAGTTCATTCAAATCAGTTCCATTTTCTTACTTACTTGGGGTTCAATGCCAACAAGTGTAAAATCATGTACCTAGGGCACAGGAACCCTGATGCCTGGTATAGGATGGGGGGAGGTACTGATACTCACTAGACATGAAAGGGTCCTTGAGGTTATTATATCAGAGGACCTCAAGATGGCAGTATAGTGTGACAAGGCCATGGGCAGGGCAAATTGAATTCTGGGGTGCGTAAGGACTGCCATCTCCAATAGGAGGATGAGGGATGTTGTCCTGCCATTGTATTACTCTCTGGTATACCCCCAGCTGGAGTACTGTGTCCAGCTTTACAGTCCACACTTCAGAAAGGACATAAGGTGGAGGTTTTCCACAGGAGGGCAACTAAAATGGTTCAGAATTTTCACAGGAATCCCTACAAGGAAAGGCTGAAGAATCTCAACATGTACACTCTGGAAGAGAGGAGGTGGAGAGGTGACATGATCAAGACCTACAAAGTACCTCACGGGGTAAAGAGGGTACAGTTGGGGAGTTTCCATCAAATGAGGATGAGCACCCAAACCAAGGGACATACAATGAAGCTGGGGGGGCATTCAGGATAGATGTGGAGAAATGTTTCTTTACTGAAAGGGTGGTAGATGCCTTGAACAGACTGCCAGAAGAAGTGGTGGAAGCTAAAATATTAGGGGGCATTAAGCATGCATGGGATAAACATGGGGTATATTACAGAAAGGAGAAGGAAGGGGTCAATGGAGATCAATACAGCCATGGACGTGGAGTAAGTTCAAGTTCATTGCAGGAAAAATCCATTAAGCAAGTTCATTCACAAGGAGGTCCTGATGGACGCAGACAGAATAAGACATGCACTAACATATACAGGCAGAAGTTACATGTAGGTAGAGAACACTTGGCCAGACTGAGTGGGCTGAGCAGTCCTTTTCTGCTGACGAATTCTGTTTCTATCGCATCATGTGTTAATTCAGGTGCAGTGTTTATTTAAATTTGGGCCTACCATACATCCACATGTAAGCTACAGTAAATTACTGACTTAGATGCAGCCCACTTACACTGCAATAAACAGAACCCCAGTGCTTCGAGAAGCTTTTACTCTTCATAATGCTGCTTAAAGAGCTGGGGTTCTGTTTGCAGTGTCCACACCAGTATGCTGATCTTAAAATTGACACCGCATCTGAATGAGTACTTGATTCTTGCTCTCTCCATTTCTTCCCTGCTTTGAAACCTACTTGTCCTGAGTTACTTTTGGGCTGGCAGTGCCTTGCCTGTGTTGGAAGATGACTAATAAGCAGCACTGAAAGACGTCAGACTTCACAGACTGTGAAGGCAGCTGCTCGCAGACAGACACAAGACAATTCTACTGGGGGGTAGGAGGAAGTAACTGTTGATTAACTAGAATCTGCAGCTTATCCATCAGGTAGGGAAATGGGCAGACTAGGTGGCCCAAGCGGTCCTTATGTGCTGGCAACTTGTATGTTTCTATGTTTCTCACCCACCATCTTGGCAAGAAGAAGGCTGAAGCTGTGGCCACTGATGACTGTTGGGGTGTGGGGATGGGGGAACCAAAGGGGACAGACATAAGGAGATAAAATCATAGTAAAAATTGTGAGACCTTAACCAGCTTTCCAAAATGCTTACCAGTAAAACAACACTCTATGAAGTTTTTCAAATGGCAACACAATCTGGTGAGCCCTCTGTCTGCCATCTGACACCAGGCATCATCCAGCATAAAATTGCATACAGAAGGCAGTGTGGTCATGTGGTTACTGAAATACTGGAGATTATAGATTTGTAAGAACAAAACAGTATCCCACAGAAGCTGGCACATATCCCTATAGCAGCTATCTCCTGCTTCTCAGTACTTCTATTTATACCCTTTAGGTAATTGATTGTTTCTATCATATCCCCTCTTTCTCTCCTCTCTTCCAGTGAGTACATATTGAGGTCCCTTAATTTCTCCTCATAAGTCTTGTGTTGCAAGCTCTGTACCATCTCATTCGCCCTTCTCTGGTCCATCTCCATCCTGTTAATATCCTTACAAAGGTGCGACCTCCAGAACTGCACACAGTACTCCATGTGAAGCCTGACCAGGGTTTTATATCATGGCATCACTATCTCCCTCCTTATGCTGGTGATACCCCTACCTATGCACCCAGCATGTCACTGGCCCTCCCAGATGCCTTACCACTTTGACATTTTCAGGTCATCTGAGATAAGAACCTGAAGGTCTTGCGGTCCTTATCTGCCGTCAACTTCTATGTTTCTATGTAAGGTCCCTTTCCTTCTTTGTCACAGTCACAAACTCCCCCCCCACCCAAATTCTGTACCTATCCCCAGGGTGTCTGTGTCCCAGGTCCACACTTTTGCACTTTTTTGAAGTACAGTTCAGTTGCCAGTCCTCAGACCATTTCTCAACCTTCCCTAGGTCTCTCCTCATTTTCTCCACCCCCTCTGGGGTATCCACTGTGTTACAGATCTTGGCATCATCTGCAAACAAGCTGACCTTTCCCTTCACCTCTTCTGCAATGTTACTAATGAAGACATTGAACAGGACTGGCCCCAGGACCAATCCCTGCGCCACCCCACTGGTCACCCCCTCTCCCCGATTGTGCCCCATTTACCACCACTCTCTGCCTCCTGTCTCTTACCCAGTTTCTAACCCACTTTACCACCCATTCCCCCATGCCCACCCCACTCAGCTACTTTATCAGTCTCCTATGTGGGATGGTGTCACACGCTTTGCTTACATCAAGGTAAGTGTTGTCCACTGCCCTGCCCTGATTTACTTCCTTTGTAACCCAAAGAGATCAACTAGATTTGTCTGACATGACCTCCCCACTGTGAATCCATGTTGCCTATGGCCCTGGGCTCCGATGGCTTCTACATGCCCCACTATCCTTTCTTTAACCAATGTCTCCATGATCTTCCCCACTACTGAAGTGAGGCTGACTGGCCTATAGTTCCCCACCTCCTCCCTACTGCTGGACTTCTATAGAGGGACTACATGTGCCCTCCTCCAATTCTCTGGTACCACTCCTCTGTTGAATGACTCAGTGAACATGGCTGCCACAAGTACTGCTATTTCCCTTCACAGTTCTTTTCATATCCTTGAGTATATGCCATCTGGTCCCATCGCTTTGTCCACCTTCACTTCACTCACCTTCTGCAGGATTCTTCTGCCTGTGAGTGGACTATTGTCCACCTCGTCATGCCTTTGCAACTGCTGTACTGCTGTGGTCCTCCCCCTCCCCCTCTTCTGTGAATACTGAACAGAAAGACACAGTTGATGTCTTGGGGGGGGCACATGACAGTTCTTAGGCATTGTACTTTCACTTCCAAATACCTAAGCAGCACATATAAGCAATCAACATTTGGCATTGACAAGTGCTTGTTCTCATTTGTTCCCTGCCAAAGATACAGGAGCGGCTGGTTTATAACCAACTCCAGGATTACCTTGAATTTCATCACATCTTAATTGATGCCAACATGGTTTTAGAAAACACCATGGCACAGACTCCGCACTGGTCCACTTGACTATCAACATCATGGGAGCAATGAATCAAGAGCAATCTACAGGAGCCATTTTTGTGGATCTCACTAAGGCATTTGACCCACTAAATCATGACATCTTACTATTTCAGCTCAGACAGATTGGCCTGAACAACCTAGTTTGCAGCTAGTTTAGCCAATACCTAGGCAACAGGAAACAACATGTCAAGTGGCAAGGTGGGCTATCTGGTCTTCAAGATATTACAGTTAGTGCGCCCCAGGGTTCCATACTAGGTCCAATGTCCTTCATGCTATTTATTAATAACCTCATGGCAAACTGCAACGGAGCCAAATTTAAACTCAATGCGAACAATGCTGCCTTATACAGTAGCTACGTGGACCTAAACTAGATCAACCTTACCCTGGACAGCAAATTCAAATTCCTTGAAACCTGACTGCTAAACAACAAACTTGTCCTTAATGTCAAAAAACTGAAAGCTCTATTGTTTGGCCCCAGACACCCAGGTAATAAAAGACAGGCACTGCTCAAACTGTCCACCTTCTCTGGTCTTCATATAGATGTGGTTAACTCAATAAAATACCTAAGGGTTCACCTGGATCAAGAGCTAACCCTAAGACCTCATGTGACTGCTGTTACTAAAGCTATTCACCAAAAAGAGGGTCTTCTCTACAGGCTTAATACATGCCTTTCTAAAGAGGCATGTCTAGCCATTGCTACCAGCATGTTGCTCCTGGTGCTAATATATGTTGCTCCCTTACTTCATTTCCTGAGGGAAATGGGACTGATAAGCTGAGGGTGCTGTATCATAGAGCTGTGTGCTTTGCAGCTGGTGCCCTCTCTAGGGAGCAGGACTGCACAGTTCTATCTGCCCTGAACTGGCACTCCATTGAGGCAAGACTAGCCTACCCTCTCTTTTGCCTCTCAGCTCAGCACTACTCTTACTAGTCTAAGGAGGCTTCTCAGACTTAAATCCCAATGGTGCCTTCTCTGGTCCATTAAATGTTCTATGCTTGCAGTTCCATAGGTCAGGACCGGCTTGGTTTTGAGGTCATTTTCTGTCTCTCTCAGCCCCGTCCTTCTGGAACAAGATCTCATCAAAGGCTCAAAACTGTTCATCCCTTGCTTCATTTAAGCTAGTTCAAAAGGTCCACTTGTTAAGATTTACTCAGTGTCTGTGCAACCAATGGCATGGCCTCACACCCTGCCCACTCTGCTACCTATCTTTTCCCAGTAACCCTTTTTAGCACTTTCCATGATTCTAATGCCTGTTAATGTCCTTGGCCTGAAACTTTGTGACTTATTTTGCATCTATATGTGCCATACCTCTAGCACCTGATGCCTCTTGTAATTTTTGTTTGTACTCTGTAGTATTTGTAGTTTATCTCATGTTTTGTTTCTCATTGCATGTCAACTTCCTGTATTATTATTATATAATGCACTATTCCTGTACGTAATTAACTCTGGGTCATCCCGAAATAGGGACTTCTGTTTGTACCCTGTGCAATATTTGATGGTCTATCTCATGGTTTTGTACTCTCACTGTGTATCAGCTTCCTGTATTATTGTATGATGTAATACTACTGTATGTAATTAACTCCATGTCGCTCCTGATAAAGGGACTTCTAGTCTCAGTGGGCCTACCTGGTTAAAAAATTCAAATAGAAAAATGACCGCAGAAAAATACCAATTGTCCATCCAGTCTACCCATGGACTGCCCAGGACCTAGACTCTATCCATGGACCTATCCCCTCCCTTCAGTTCATCCTTCCTCCTCCCTGCACACTCTGCAGAGCTTGCTATTTAGTTCCCTTACTCTGTCTCACCCATGCTTGAAGTCTTTCAGTTCTGGCACCCACTGCTTTGGCAGGCAGACTGTTCCATGGCTCCACCACCCTTCCGGTAAAATTAATACTTCCTCAATCCCCCCTTTATTCCCCCCTTTCAGTTTATATTCATGCCCATGTGTCAGTGAGCTAGTGTTCCTATTAAATAATTCTGCACAGTTCACTTTATTACTCCCTTTAAAAAAACTTGCATGCCTCTATCATATCACCCCTCTCCCTCCTTGCCTTCAGTGCGTACTGTACATGTTTATTGCTCTTAGACATTTCACTTTGAATTACTTTGAATCTTTGGAGACAGCAGAAGGCAAGAGCCCATAAACGCTGTCCCATTCTAATAATAGTAGTCCAATTGACCTCGTTCTGCTAGATATTCATCTAACCTTACTTTAAGAGTCTTGAAATCTCATAAGTTCCCCCTGTAGTCCCTGAATTATCTTAGTTGCTCTATTCTGAATCTCTTCCAGTCTGTCCTTATCCTTCTTGAGGAGAGGGCTCCAGAATCAGACACAGTACTCCATGTGTGGCCTCACCAAGCAACTATAAAGTGAATAAGTGATAAAAATGAATAAACACCACTGTATATATTAGTTTTCAAAATATTTTCTTTATTTTCTTCTCACAAAAGGATAGGGCAACAGTTTAGTGGCAAAATCCACTTCATGGGCTGGCAGTATAGCCTAGAGGTTAGACGAATGAGGTGTGAATGAGTTTGAGACATCCAGCAGACCAGACCTGAGTTTGATTCTCACAACCTCCACTTGCATACTGTTTGACTCTGAGCAAGTCGCTTAACCACCCAGTGCTCCCAGGTCACCCCTGAAAACAGGCACTTGTGCCTAGTGGGCCTTACCCGGTTACCAATGACTAAAATAAAATAAAAAATCAGGCCCTTACTGTGTTGCTGTTCTAAAAACATAAAACAATAAAAGAAAGTTTTTAGTTTCTAGGTGTATATTTCCAGATGTTAAATCAGCTCTCTACACATCCGAGCCAGCAAAACTATTACAGTACAAACAAATTCCTTTCATTTTATCTTAAAGATTTAATTTACAGTCTCTCCCAATAATAGTTCATCTTATTTGACTTTAAAGTGGTAGTCAAGAAACATGTTGCAACACTAAATACATCCACAATGCAAGCACTATCGCCTCCATAGATCCCTTATAATATTTTCAAAATAGTTTCATATCAATTTTCTATATTAAGTGACTTCTAAAAAAATAATTAAACTAAACTCCATCCAGTGAAAAAAAAGATTTATAAAACAATATCTACCTTAGAAAATATTTCAATGTCCTTAAATTCGATTTGCACTTTGTTATATGTGTTCTCTTCTATTCTGTTTATTCTATTCTAGAGAATATAGAAACACAATTATAGCCTAAAGGACTGTCATGGACTTCAGTTGTTCACGCTGTATATTTAGAAAGTAAGTGGGACATTATTAGTATTTTACTCAAGAGGGAGGTACTGGCGATTATATGCTGAACAAGAGCCTTTATTTCCTTTTTAGGAATTATCCATAAATTGTCTAAGCTGAGAGAACACATATAACAAAGTGCAAATCGAATTTAAGGACATTGAAATATTTTCTAAGGTAGATATTGGTTTATAAATCTTTTTTTCACTGGATGGAGTTTAGTTTAATTATTTTTTTAGAAGTCAATATAGAAAATTTATATGAATCTATTTTGAAAATATTATAAGGGGTCTATGGAGGTGACAGTGCTTGCATTGTGGATGTATTTAGTGCTGCAACATGTTTCTTGACTACCACTTTAAAGTCAGATGAGATGAACTATTATTGGGAGAGACTGTAAATGAAATCTTTAAGATAAAATTAAAGGAACTTGTTTGTACTGTAATAGTGTTGCTGGCTTGGATGAATAGAGAGCTGATTTAACATCTAGTAATATATACCTAGAAACTGAAAACTTTATTTTTTATGTTTTTAGAACAGCAACACAGCAAGGGCCTGATGAAGTGGATTTTACCACGAAACTGTTGCTCTATCCTTTTGTGAGAAGAAAATAAAGAAAAAATTTTGAAGACTAATATATGCAGTGGTGTTCATCCACTGTTATCACTTATTCATTTTCTTGGTGCTAATGGTTGACCCAATAATAACCACACAATTACAAACTGACATCCTGGCTAGTGGATCACAGGCTCACCAACAACCTCAAAAAAACTCAAGCTATGCTGTTTGGCTCACGGAACAAGACAAAGTCCTGCCTCTCCCCACTCCAAATTCTTGATATTGATGGCTCTCCCCTACAGACAGCGGCCTCAGTCAAGTACCTGGGTGTCACTCTGGACCCGCAGCTCAGTCTCACCCTGCATATTTGTAACATCTGCAGGGCTACAAATTTTAAGCTCAGCCTTGCCTACAAAGCTAAAAACTGCCTAACCACTGCAGCTCATTTGGTGCTGGCCAGAGGGGTCCTCCTCCCTACTCTCTGCTACTGGCTTGTTACCTTTGCCCCCGTACCCCCATCCAGCCTCCAGAAATGGGACTCTGCCTACAATAACATCTGCCGCTTCGTCCTTTCCTCTCCGCCCCTTACTCACCATTGCAACCTCTGCTCCCAACTGGAGTGGCTCCCTCCAGAAAAGCATGGCACCTTCGTGCTTGGTAATTTCATTGACAACATTATAAGATCAGCCACTCCCTCTTCCCTCACCCCTCTCCTTAACCCTGGCCCCCCTCCTATCAGCTAAGATCAAGAGAGGCCCTCGATTGGCTTGTCCCTAGAACTCGCTCCCTCATGGGGGACTGGGCCTTCTCCTCCTTCGCCCCAAAAATCTGGAACTCGTTCCCAATCCATACCCGGTCTGCCCCCTCACATCCCCACTTCAAAACCTCACTCTGGCACTACCTGAAACCCTCCTCCTCCTGCCCCTGTACCTCCTAGTATTACCCTCCCTACCAAGTACCATGAGCTCCCCAGGCCCCACTGCACCATACCCTCCCAACTAGTAACACCCTGACTTTACACCTCCTCCATCCTCTCCCTCACTTATCTCTCCCCAATTGGCCTTTACCCTTTCACCCAGTCCTCGCCTCACCTCCACTGCCCACCCAGTCCCTCCCCACCCCCACCCGCTTTTCCCCTCATATGTACTTACTTGTTAGCACTAATTTACCTCATATATTGTAACTAAATTTGTCTTGTTTTATATGAATTCAAGTTAGCTTTTACTCCATAATTGTATGCACCTGTGTCTCCCAACCTCAATTCTAACGATGCATTCCTTCCTCTTTCTTTCAGCTATTGTCTGTTGTTTTCTTGTTTGCTAAATTTGTCCTTTACTGTTGGCCAGCTTTTCATTTTCTGTTAATCCTGTTGATTGCTCAACTGTATGTAACTGACTCCTGTATGCCACTACCTTTGTAACCCTCCCGGGTCGCACCTGAAAATAGGCACTTGGCTGTCTAGTGTGCCCTACCCGGTTAACAAAGACAAATAAATAAATAAATCCTGAAATCCATTTGTTTCACGAAGGACCTATAAAGGGTAATTATTCTGTTCTTTTACTAGCTATGTTCCTCCCTCTACACCCCAGCATTCTGTTTGCTTTGCTCTGGGCTTTGTTGCACTTGTTAGACTGATTTAGGGTGTCACTGATAATGACTCCCAAGTCCCACTCCTGTGTTGCCATATGAAATAAATAAATCATATTTTCATAAGAAAAACATCAGTAATAAATAAGTGTTAGAAAAAATACAGAGCTAATATAAATAATAAACTGAATTGTGTCCAAATATTACATTTTGTAACGTTCTGCTAGTTCTGGACACTGTTTAAGGCTCTTGTGTGGTGGAAAGTGTGATTATAACAGCAAAGTTCATTAGGTAAACCTATATACAGTTCTGTATGCCACTCAATTGGCTATAACCTGATCCATTAAAAACATGATATCTTGCAGTTACTGTATAAATACTACAAGTGCTTTATCATCCTCACAGTAGTTAATGTTTTCTTAATAAGGAATTAATTTAACCAATGTGAGAAACATAGAAAGGTGACAGCAGAAGGAGACCAAAGGTCCATCAAGTCTGCCCTTGAGATCCCGAGATCCCAGATGATCCTGGGTCCTAGCCGATAGACTTCCTTGTAGATTTGATTCCAGTGTACTTAATATTCCAACCCTTTTGAATGCTGATATGATCCTAGCTCCTACCACCTCCACAGGTAGTTTGTTCCGTGACTCCATAATCTTTTCTGAGAAATAATGCTTCCTAAAATCCCTCCTGTAATTCCCATCCCTCAGTTTCCATCCATGCCCCCTCATGTTTGAGTTGGAAGCCTTGGTGTATAGTTCAATGTAGGGTACTGTAACAGGAGGTTCAGTTTTGAAGGATAAAGCTGACACAGAGAAGATGCAATAACCTCCCCCACTTTTTGGTTTCTGCTTTCACTCTATCCTGTCTTCCTGTCTTCTTCTGCTTATTCTTATCTATCCTAATTTTCTTGTCAGGGTGGCCAACCTGGCAATTTTCTACTTTGCCTTTACTGTCACTTTTTTGCTCTGGTATTAAAAAACGTGCATCTTGTTATAATATATGTAAAGAAGGAGCTGTGTCACTAAGAAGAAGAAGAAGAAGAAGAATCAG
Organism: Neoceratodus forsteri; assembly: GCA_016271365.2. Taxonomy (NCBI): domain Eukaryota; kingdom Metazoa; phylum Chordata; order Ceratodontiformes; family Ceratodontidae; genus Neoceratodus; species Neoceratodus forsteri. The sequence goes on along the minus strand of CM057456.1, from coordinate 155,861,157 downwards.
CATTTATATAGCACTTTTCATACACAGTATCCCAAAGTGCTTTACAGCAATGCTAGACTGGTAGTGAACTGACTGAATGTGTGGTGGCGGCCATATCGCACATCATCACCCACACACAGCCTGGATAATTGCATGAACCATTTTTTTATGGGAAGGGGAATATTGGCCAGGAAACTGGGAATGTTCCCTGCTCTTTACGAAGAGTACCCTGGGTTGTTTTACTTCCACCTGGACACCCACCAGGACAACACCAGGATGGGCAGAAGGGACCTCAGTTTAACATCTCATCTGAAGGATGGCACACCCCAGCAGTACAGCAACCCCCAGTACTGCACTCAGATGCCAGCAATTTTTAGGTGCAGGTCTATCCTGGTGTGGGACGAGAACCCACGACCTTCTGGTCCAGAGGCGGATGTGCTACCAACTGAGCCACACCGACACCCTAAGGGCTGATAGTATAAAACTATGTAAAATAAAGGACAGAGACATGAAAATGTCTCTGAGGGTCCTCCCCGTGGGAAATGATTGGGGGACTTTTTATTATATAAAAATAATTACTGGTCCTTTCGTGCAAAATAAATAACTTAAACCAGGAGAAGTAAAAGTAGATGGTACCTGTAGTAAGGAGCTGATGGAATGATTTCTTATAAGGGAGGCAGCGCCCTTTTATGTCCTGTTATGTACTTCACAGAACTGTCACTCTTAACAGAGTGGGCGGATCTACAGCTCATTATACCCCAATTACTCATGGCTGTGTTAGTAGCTCTAGATATCTATTGTTACCACGTTACCTGCTTGATGTTACAGTTATTATAAAAGTGTTTATGCTCCTGGATTACCTGCCTGATGTTATGAAGCGGGGAATAGGAATAACAGGGTGTTAGATAATTACATGGTCACCTGCCTGTGAGGTTATCCTAATACAAGCCATAAAAGCCTACCACTAGGGTAGACGCTTAGATAGGGAGTCAGTCTAGAGCTGACTGTGCGAGCTATAGGACCTTAAGCTGGGAGAGCATGTGCCTACACACTAGAAAACCTTGTGTGTTTACAGAACTAATGACAATTTTCTTATTTTCTTTTTTTAATTAAATATATTTTACTGAGTTTCTGTACTTAACATACAGGCATCCCAAACAGACCAGGCGTACATTGCCAGGTGTAAACATATAAAACACGAGTACTAACATCATAACAGTACAGCAGTTGTCAACCAGAAAATTATGTTTTGATACCTGTATCCCCCTCCCTCTCCCTCCCAAGCCTCCCCATCCCCACCCTCCCAACACCCACTTCCCTCCAACCCCACTGCCACAGTAGGGAGTTTTGAAGTAGAATTGTTTTATTTGGGTATAATTTAAGTACACTTGCAATGAAAGGAAAAATTAAATGAAATTAAGTTGTATTAAATTAGATTAAGTTAAATTAAGAGGGGGCACTTGTACTAGTGGATACTGTAATGGACTGAATTAATGACAAATTGAAGAGAGGATCCCAAACTTGCTTATATTTTTCCATTCTATGGGTTATCCCAGCAATAACACGTTCTGCTTGAATAGCAAACATGATTTCTTTATACCATTCAGCATGAGTCGGTGTGAGTCTACCCAGTGTCTGAGTAGTACTTTTTTGGCACATGCAGAGATTAATGCCATATAAGCTCTTTGAGTACGGCCTTGAAGGATCGTATAATCTCCTAAAATGCAGACTTCTGGAGTAAATTTATCAGAAAGGGATAATAACGGGTCCAGGTGGGATTTAATACAGTTCCAGAACGGGGATACTTTAACACAGGACCATAACATATGCAGCAGATCCCCTGGGGATTGCAGACATTTGGCACAGAGATCAGATGACACAGAACCCATCCGATATAACTTAGTTGGGGTGTAATACAAATTGTGGATAATCTGGAACTGCATATACCTATACCTGTCCCATCTGATGTATCTATATAGATGTTTCCAAATTCTTGACCAACATCTAGGGGACTTAGATGTTGTTTGAGAATGGTTCCACCAGTAAACTGTTTGTCCTTCTTACCCTGCAATTGTAGTTTGAAAAAACTTGTAAGCATATGAAATAAAGTGAGCAGATGGAAGGGAGTTAAGGTATGGGGTCAAAGTAGCTGATAAGGTCTTAGTCCACAACCCAGCTCCAAAATGCTGCAGTAACATGTGGAAAACCTGCAGGTACTTAAATATATTGGTAGAGGACCAATGAAAAAGAGAACAGGCCTCCTGAAATTGCATTAATTTATTGTCAGTAACTAGCTCATCTACTCTCACAACTTCCATATTGGGCCAGAAGAAGTTAGGCTTGAGTGGTTTAGCTGAAATCAGCAGATAGGGATTATTAAAGAGGGGTTGTGATATGTCTTTATTCACCCTATAGTCTTAAGAAGGATATTAAATTGGTGTTGCATGAACAGAAGGGAGCCTAGTGGGGAATCCTTTAACTTATTTGGGAGGTGCTTTCTTAGTTAGAAAGGGGAGAGCTCTTGGGTCCAAATCATGTGTGAGGCATAAAGATTTCTCGATTTCTAACCAAAGAGGGGAATAAAGAGAATCGGAGGAGTAATCTGAAGGAAGTATCCAATGCCTTATTCTAGTGAGGTGTGTTGCCAGATGGTATAAATAAAAATTAGGGGCTTGTAAGCCACCATCAATTTTCTGATGGGTGAGCTTACAATAACTTCTTCCTGATTTCTTTCCTGCCCACAAAAAGGAGTTAATAATTTTCTGAACATGGGTGAACCAGAAGCTGGGCAAAGCCCATTGTGCATTTGTAGGGGGGATAATATACAGGGTAAGATGTTCATTTTTTAATATATTCATTCGACCCCATAAAGAGAGGGGTAGCAGGGACCAATGTTTGATGTCATCTTGTATAGCACTTACAGTGGTGTCAAGATTACATTTTTTAATTATCTTGGGGGAGCCATGAAGAAAAATACCCAAATATCTAAGTTTATCAGATTGCCATTGTAGGCCCAAATTAGCTATCTCGAATCTCTGGGAGTGCTGATTGAGGGGAAAGACTTCTGTTTTATCCAGGTTAAGTTTATAATTAGAGATGCTACTAAACTGGGAAATTATTGTAAGTGCTGCTGGGAGGGACTTGGAAGGGGATGAGACATGCAGTAGAATGTTGTCCACATACGCGGAAAGTCTATATTCTGCAGTCCCTATTGTGATGCCTGAAATTAACTGAGAAGAGTTTAATTTTCTGATAAGAGGCTCTAGAAAAAGGTTAAATAAGTAAGGTGAGAGGGGGAAGCCCTGACGAGTGCCCTACCTTAAAGTAAAGGGAGTGGAAAGCACCCAGTTACATTGGACACGTGCTGAGGGGGGAAAATAGTGTATTTTGAGCCAGGTTCAAAATTCCTGAGGGATACCGTATTTGAGAAATAAGGAGAATAAATATTCCAAAGAAACCCTGTCAAATGCTTTTTTTGCATCCAAGGAAATTAGAGCAGCTGGAATGAGAGAATCCTTGGACACCGAAAATAGGTAGGCTAACTTCCTAAGGTGATCAGATGAATGACGGCCTTTAACAAACCCTACCAGTTCAGCACTAATTAAGGAATCCCAAACCCGGCCCTATCTTGAGGCCAAGATCTTAGCTAAGATTTTTAGGTCCACATTGATAAGGGAACTAGGTCTGTAATTGTGTGTGAGTAGCGGATCTTTACCAGGTTTATGTAAGACTACTATAATGCCTGGGTTAGAGAGGCATCAGAGATACCATTTTCATAGAAGTATTGGAAAGTAGTTAAAAGATAGGTGCCAATATGTTTTTCATTGCCTTGTAAAAATTAGGGGAAAATCCATCTGGACCTGGGGATTTATGTAATGTAAGTGAGTCAATGGCATCCATTATTTCGTCCCTAATTTAATAGGGGTTTTTAAACTGGAAGATTGTGAGTCAGATAGTGTTGGGAGCTTAATATACATAACAAAAGAGTTAAACATTTGCTGAGAGAAAGAAAAATTAATAGGGGGTATACAAACATTTGTAAAAATCCTTAAATGCTTCACAGATATCCTTAGGCAAGGTGAGAAGGGTGCCTGTAGACGACTGAAGGGAAGTAATAATCCTGTCAGAAGTCTGGGACCTTAGCCTAAGAGCTAGGAGTTTTCTGGCTCTTTCACCCTGGTCAAAATAAGATATCTTGGATCTAAGCAGGAGGAATTCAGCCTTTTCAGCCAGTAATTGATTATATTGGGCTCGAAGGGACTCAGCTCTTTCCCAGTCCTCTTGAAGAGACAAGACAGAAAGATTTGATTCGGCTGTTGCAATCTGATCGAAAAAGGAGGAGAGGGCTTGTTCTCTCTGTTTTTTACATTTCATTGCTAGGCGTATTAATTCACCCCTTAAGGCACATTTTAATGAACACTATAAGATATCAGCTTTAGGCATGGATGGGGAGTTATCAATCATGAAATTTGAAATGAAGGATTGTAAATGTTGTATATGGTCTTTGGATTTTAAAATTTGATTATTGATACTCCAGATCCTGTCTCATTGTATATTGGGTGTTAAATTTAAAAATAACTGGGCCATATGATGATCAGAGACAAGTTTTGAGGAGTAAAAAACAGATGTGACTCCTGAGAGGTGATCAACACTCACTAGGAAGTAATCAATACGGGAGAATGTTTGATGAAGAAGAGAATGAAATGAATACGGCCTGCATCCATCCTGGAGGGGAATCCAAGCACTCAATGATAAGTTTAAATGCTACATTGACAAGCATTTAAACTAGCAAAGGGGGGTGGCAGACCGGCAAGGACGGTACCTACTTGCTCACCCCCCACAGCTAGTAATGGAACCAGTGAACCAGAGGAGTGCTATCTCTGCAAAGCAGTGTGCAAAAGATGGAGATTAGTGTCCAAAGGTGGATAAGCAGAAAGGGCAAAATTCAGCAGAAGGGCAGACAGCAAGGAGAACCAGGGATAAATGACAACCAAGGAAGGGGCTGGAGTAGAACAGTGAAGCAGTCTAGGAGGTCATAATCATGGAAAGCCATGTGTCAAATGCCAGGAGCCTTAGCAACAAGATGGAAGATCTGGAGGCTGTCATGGTACAGTCAGACCTGGACATTGTGGCCATCACTGAAACCTGGTGTAATGATAACCATGACTGGGAGATGGCCATACCTGGCTACAACATATTCAGAAGAGACAGAGCAGGCAGGAAGGGAGGAGGAGTGGCACTGTATGTGAAAAATGACATAAGGGCCACACAGATCCAGGAGGAACAAAATGGGGGAGAGATACTGTGGGTTAAGCTGGAAAGGAAAATGGGGCCAGCCATCCGCACAGGTGTGGTCTATAGACCACCAGCCCAGGAGGAAGAAACAGATAGGAGTTGATGCTAGCCATCCAAAGGATGGCAGACAAGGTGAGGTAGTACTGGTTGGAGACTTCAATATACCAGACGTGGACTGGAGCATCCCAGCAGCAGCATCAACTAGGAGCAGATTTATCCTGACTCCTTCAGGGTGCCTTCTCAAGCAACTGGTCATGGAACCAACTCGGCAGAAGGCAATACTGACCTTGTGCTCACAAACAGGGACAGTGTGATGGGGTAACAGTGGGGAGCACCTGGGTAACGGTGACCACCAGTCATTGTGGTTTGAAATCACAGAAAGAGCAGAACCAAACCACACAAAACACGTATCCTGGATTTTAGGGGCAGACTTTGGGAAAATGGGAGATGCTTGAAAGAGGCATTAAGGGAATGGGACAGGAATCAGGGATTGAGGAACAGTGGGCAGTATTTAAAATGGGGATTATAAGAACAACAGAATTATGCATTAAGCAGGTTAGCAAGAGGAAAAGAAAGAGGAGACCATTATGGTTTTCCAAAGAGGTAGCAAAGAAAGTGAAAGCCAAAAAGATTGCATTCAGGCAATACAAAAGACACAGGCAGAAGGGGATAGGAGAAGTACCAGGAGAAACAAAGGAGGCAGGAAGTCAGTAAGGGAAGCCAAAGCTCAGACAGAAGAACACATTGCAAAATCAGTGGTTAAAGGGGACAAAACCTTTTACAGGTACATAAGTGAAAAAAGAAGGACAAAGGAGGGATAGTGAGACTGAAGGGGAGGATGGCGTGGAGGATGACAACAGTAAGCTGACATATTGAACAGGTATTTCTGCTCAGTCTTTACTAAGGAAGAGGGGTAATGGGTCTGAAGGGAGTACAAGGGGTGAGAATGGTGCAGAAATGGACACAAGTCCCTTTACACGAAAGGGTCCTGAAGGAACTGGAAGTAATAAGAGCTGATAAAGCAATGGGGCCAGATGGGGTGCACCCAGGGTCCTTAAAGAACTAAGAGAGGTGGTGGCTGAACCTCTAGCTATCCTGTTCAGCCAATCACTGGAAACAGGGAGGTACCCAAAGACTGGAGGACAGCAGATGTAGTCCCCTTTATACAAAAGTGGGAACAAAGAGGAAGCAGGGAACTACAGACAGTCAGCCTCACCTCAGTAGTGGGAAAGATCATTGAAGCACTACTGAAGGAGAGATTGGTGGAACATCTGGTTGTCAATGGACTACAGGACCCAAGGCAGCATGGTTTCACCAGGGGAGGTCATGTCAGACCAACCTCATTGAATTTTTGACTGGTGACTAGGGAGGTGGATCAGGGGGGGCAGTGGACATGGCTATCTGGACTTCAGCAAGGCCTTTGACACTGTGCCACATAGAAGACTATTACACAAACTGGGGAATATGGGTGTGGGCAGGACAGTAGTGTGGTGGGTAGGTAACTGGCTGGGTGGCAGGACACAGAGGGTGGTGGTAAATGGCTGTCACTCCACAGAGGGAAGAGTGACCAGTGGGGTACCACAGGGATCATTGCTGGGACCGGTCCTATTCAACATCTTCATCAGTGACATTGCACAGGATCTAGAAGGCAGAATTTCACTGTTCGCTGATGACACAAAGCTCTGTAACAGAGTAGACACACCAGAGGGTGTAGACAGAATGAGAAGGGACCTGCAGAAACTTGAAGAATGGTCAAGGGTTTGACAGTTGAAATTCAATGCAAAGAAGTGCAAGATAATGCATATGGGCACAAAACCCTGGCACAATATATCAGTTGGGGGTGAGGATATAGCATGCACCAAGCAGGAAAGGGATCTTGGGGTTGTCATCTCTGATGACCTCAAGGTAGGGAAACAGTGTGACAAGGCATCAGGTAAAGCAAATAGGATGCTGGGATGTATAGGCAGGGCATCACCAGCAGGAAAAGGGAGGTCATAATTCCTATACAAGACACTAGTGAGGCCCCACCTGGAGTACAGTGTACAGTTCTGGAGACCATACCTACGTAAGGACATAGACAGGGTAGAGAAGGTTCAGAGGAGGGCAACAAAGATTGTGCATGGGTTGCATCACAAGTCCTATGAAGACAGGTTGAAGGAACTGAACATGTACTCCTGGAGGAGAGGAAGGAGAGAGGGATATGATAGAGACATACAAGTATCTTACAGGGAGGAACAGGGTGCAGGAAAACACTATTTTAAGCGAAAAAGATGTTTCAGGACTAGAGGCATGGGATGAAGTTGGAGGAGGTTGATTCAGAGGAAACATGAGAAAGAATTTCTTCACAGAACGGGTGGTGGACAAGTGGAACACCCTGCCAGAGGAAGTGGTGGGAGCTGAAACAATCACGGGATTTAAGAATGCATGGGATAGACATAAAGGAATTGTAGAGGTCAGGGGTAAGGGGAAATAGACTTCTAGGAAAACAAACTGAACTTACAAGCTCAAATGGGCAGACTAGGTGGGCCATAGGCCCTTATCTGCCGACACTGTCCATGTATCTATGTATATTCTTTCTTATTTGGATAGCCAATTCTCCAGGGGTCCGCCAAATCTACTGAATGCATTAATTCCTGTTGGGCTTGTTGACCTGAGGATAGGGATACTCTAGATGGGCCTGTTCTATCAAGGTTATTTGATAAGACTTGGTTCCAATCCCCTCCCAGTACTATTGGGGTGACAATTTTCTTATTTTCTGTTACATTTGATTATCATTTTGTGCTAAGACAATAAAATGACAAATGCCAGCCTGGCATTTTTTATACACTAACCTTTGTTGTCTGCCTGCATTTGTCTCCTGAACAAGCTACCCTACAACACTGTGACCATGCAAATTAGGGAACCCACTTGCACAGTTGGCACAGTGGTATACTGAGCAGTTTTGGCAGTGCAGAACAGCCTCCATCACAGTGCTGTTTAATACTATTGACCCCTGTCCTTATACTTGCACATGGTTGCCCCCATCATCTCCTGTCCCACTGCTGACAATACTAGACTTGATGGGTCTAGTGGTGCCCTCACCCTCATAATGACATCGCAGCTGCTGTCTCAGAACCATCTTCACTTCACCCCCATCGATCACCTAAGCCAATCTACAGCAAGAGCGAAGGCAACCAGCACAGCTCTCTGCTTACCACCTCGGCCAGCTGCCATCTAACTGTCAGTAAGAGATCACATGAAGTACTCAGACACAGTCTCTTAGTGATGGTCAGATGCTGGCCAGTCAAGGTGGTGAGTATAGGGCCATGCTAGTCACTGCAACTATTGCCATAGGTTGGCTTAGGTGACTGAGGCATTGAAGAAATATAGGTGGGAGAGTCCTGAAGGGGTGGGTCAGGAGGGTGTGTGGATACCCTACTGGAGGAAAATGATACTGGACCACCAGGACTAGTATTGTCAGCAATGAAATGGATGATCATGGTGGGGGACCACTGGACCACCAAATATTGTCAGCAATGGGACGGATGATCAAGAAGTAAGAGGAACCACTCAACCACCGGGACTATTACTGTCAGCTACAGGAAGCATGCTAATGAGCCCAGATTGGGCATATGACTTGTTAATTTTTTACTTGCAAAAGGCTATGATGAATAAGCTATGACCTGGCATCAGCTATTACAACATCTGTCAGTCACTCTGGCCCTTAGCAAACCAAGCTATCAATACCACATGGGACACCACCAGCCTTTAAAGTGTGAGAATAAACCAAACTAAGACACACATTCTAAAATTAAATCCATTAATATACTCTCACTCTCAGACATTAGATATTCAGCATCATAGCAATCAACATAGCAATGCATAGTGCATATTGTGAAAAAAGGTGCTACCTTTGATGCAATATTAACTATGTGACCTGCAGTTTCTAAACAACCTAGTCTTCAGCCACTTCTAAGTTATTACTTTGATCTTATTACATGTTCTGTTCTGCTTTGAAACTTTACTGTTCTGTGCAGCCAGCATGCCTGCAATCATTCAGCAATGCAAGTGTAATTCAGTTTCCAGACCAGAAAGATCCAGAACCCATGCAGAATCCATTCACTCCCTCCAGAGGAAATGACTGAAATTAGAATCAATCACAGTTCACACACACACACACATATATAGTATAATACACGTAATGAGTGGCCATGATAGATAATTTATATGATAGAGAAACAAAAAAGGTAAGTATAGATTATAGGATGACAGACTTTTTAAAATTTAAATTACATTTTTAGTAGGCAAATTGTGCGGCACCCCGCTGTCCCTCCCGAGCCTGATTTGTTGAGTGGCTAGCCTAGCTTTCTTGCTCTAGTCAGTCCTCCTTGGTCTTGAGCCTTCTCGCTGTCTCAATGTGCTGGTGCTGCTGCTGCTACAACAAAGGACCCTGCCAAGGGTTAATAAAACATTCATGTTCTACATGGACCTAAGGCAGCCCTTGGCCCTCAAGTCTCCTGTTTTGGCCCAAATTGTCCCCAAGTGCTCCCAGCCCTGTACCAATGCCCACTCTCACCAGGCTCAAGACACCTGCCTGATGACCTTACTACTCACTGTGAGTGTCAACTGTCCAGACTCAGAGATTCACTTCAGTTCTACAGCCACCAGCTTCTCTACTCCACACCTCCAGACCCAGGTCAGGTACACCTGCTGGCCACTGTAGACTGTTCTGCTGCTCCGCTCCATGCTGCTCCTTCCCTGACTGGACCCATCACTCTCCCTTAACATGTCTCAGATGCTGAGGTACTCTGCCCACTGAAGCAACCCTGCGGTGTGGACCCTTGAGTGACCTGAGTCTGCTGCTAAGTGCTGAAGTGCTGACTGCCAGCTGCCATGCTGGAAATAAACTGTGGCTGGGGGGCAGGGTGAGCCTGATGATCGCCCGTGTTTGGTTTCAGTTGTTAGACTTAGTGTGGATTAACAGTATAAGTAGGCTGATGGTGGCGATGGGAGTGACTGCAACCGGACCAACACCCTGCTGTACTGAGTGCAGTGTTAATGCGGCCCATGCAATGCTCTTCTCCTTGCTGGTGAAAATGGCGCCTGGTGCCAATAACCTCAGGCACCAGGCAGTGAGTGCCAGGCAGCAACCTCATCACTTATGACATCACAGATCACTTTGGAATTTATGATTGGTTGAGTTGAGTTCAGTTGGGGCTGGCAATAGAAAAGTTGTTTGACTTCGCACTACACTGCCAAACATTTTCCAGTCACCTAAGTCACTCGTGGACACAACATGCTCAGCTCTTCAGCTGAGAACAAACTGGTGGACTGATTGGACTGTGGAGTGTGGTGGTGGACTGACCACAGAACTCTCTTCGATAGCAAGATACCATGTCCCCCATGGAAAACACTGACTGATCATGGCATATTGTCAGGGAGGCAGGCTAAAAAACATTTTTACTTACCCAGGCTGAGCCAGAACAGGCTGAATGTCCCTTTATTGCTGACAGGCCAGGATGCAATTACTACCCCTAGCACCCGGGGTCAGTCTGTCCCCTGGCTGACAGACAGCCAAGAAGCCAACAAAGGCTGCAGCAGAGGGCAGTGGAGGAAGGAGGAGGGTTAAGAACTAATGTTGCTACAGGAGTGTAGCTGAGTGTGAGCTGCAGGTTTCACTTTCTCTGCTGAATGTCCATGTCATAGCCAGTGGGAGAAGGGAGAACAGAGAGGATAATGTTACAAAGTCGATCAGCTGCATGTTGACCGGCTTCATGCAGATGAAAGGACCAAAGGGCTCTGTCAAAAGAGCATTTCAGTCCCTTCAGCTACACAAAATTTCCACCCAGTAAAACAGTGACCACTATCATAATGAGCTTGCCTGGTCATTGGTCTGTCACTGTCAAGCCCAACGTAAGTTGACCTGCATTGGTCACGACAGTGACACACCTCTGAAATGCCATTCATTGTAACAAAATATTTCTTGTGCACGTGCAAGTAAACATAAAAATGTAATATCAGCTCAAGATGCCTTCCACAGTGCGTGGCTTAATTTAACATCGGGGGTGTCTATGTACCAAGGTGGTGGGTGGGGCTTCTCTATGCTATGGATATGGACTGTAGTTTCCTCTGTTGGGATTGGGTCCAGGGGAGGCCCTACACTATGGAGCTCTTCAGGGATGGAGTTGGATTGATCAGGGATGGGAGGGGATACCTCTAGTCCACCAGGGCTGCCAGGCTGCTGCGCACCTGGGTACACTTCCGCAGCCCGCCTGTGGGTGGCTGGCCTGGTTAGGCCAGCTATTCATGGCCTAACTGTGGGCCACGCTGCTTTGGACTGCTAGGGATGCATTCCCACTGAGTATGCCACAGCGCAGCATATGCATGGGAAATGCCCCCTTGACTTGCATGGCATAATATTTGTGTGTACACTGGCCCATTCCCTTGTAGCCAGCGCATCCTGCATGTTTGAATATCATGCTGTGGCATGTTGTTGGAGTTGTGCACCACATCTCCCTTTTCTGCCGGGATGCACTGAGCATCTCCTTTGAATATGGGGGCCCTGGACAAGACTACCCTGAAGAAATACATTATCAAAATAGTAAAATCATGACCCCACTGAAAACAAGATATTGCATCTAATCTGGGGCAGCCTGAGTAAATACAGTGCAAAAATGTGTAAATGAAGATCCCTATGACAATGACATGTAGCATCTCCCCTGCCCTATCCATGATACAAAATATAAAATAAGAAATATTTAAAGGAAATCTACTCTAAACTGAACTTCGCTGTGTTCACTGACATAAACAAATAGTTTATTGTTTTATAATATATTAGAATGCAGTATTTATTTTGAATGTTGTGGCCATGAGGATTGTGCGTACAGTGTGTGTGTGTGTGTGTGTGTGTGTGTGTGTGTGTGTGTGTGTGTTTGCTGTAGCTCAATATATTTTTTCCCCAAAAAGCATAGTAGAAAATGCCTGCTGATTGCTACCTATTTAGTCTGGGTACCATAGTTCACTGAAGACCTGGCATATGTCTGAGACAGTGCTCATCAGATAGTGTCTTTAGATGTTAAAAACAGTGTAAATTATAGATTTGATGGGAAAGGGATGACATGTATGAGGTATGACTCTTTCTTGAAAGACAAGACATTCCCAAGTGAAAACAGTAGTAAGATACTGTTTAAATGCTAAGTATTTAAATGTGAAAATTGTGTGTGTGTGTGTGTGTGTGTGTGTGTGTGTGTGTGTGTGTGTGTGTGTGTGTTTATGTGTATCCAGGATGCAAAATATAGGATAAGAAATATTTAAATAAAATATACTCTAAACTGAACTTCACTGTGTTCACTGACATAAATAAACAGTTTCTTGTTTTATAACATATTAGAATGCAGTATTTATTTTGAATGTTATGGCCATAAGGATGGTGTGTGTGTGTGTGTGTGTTTGCTGTAGCTCAGTATATTTTTTTTCCCAAAAAGCATAGTAGAAAAGTCTGCAGATTGCTACACATTTAGTCTGGGTGCTGTAGTTCACTGAAGACCTGGCAAATGTCTGAGGCACTGCTATCAGATAGTGTCTTTAGAGGTTAAAAAAACAGTGTAAATTATAGATTTGCTGAGAAAGGAATGACATTTATGAGGTATGAATCTTCTTGAAAGACAATACATTCCCAAGTGAAACTAGTAGTAAAAAGCTGTTTAGATGCTAATTATTTAAATGTGTAAGTTGTTGCATTCTGAAGGGGTAAACAACTCTCCAGTTTAATAGGCAACCAATATTTAACAAATATTTAACAAGCTGTTTCAGTTTTCTAATGGCATCTGATAAGCAGCTTGGAGTTATGTCTCCAACATTCTTAACAGAAAGAAGGGAGTATTTTATTTCAGTTGGCATGGAAGGATACATTGAAAAGTCCAAAACATGTGTTCCACGATATTCCATTTTCCAGCTACAGATAGCAAGATGGCTGTAGGCTCCACCCACAGCCATAAAAAGAACAGGAATGCAATACAATAACCAAAATAAAAGACAAAAATGGGAACATACAAACTAATCCGATAGAGATTAATGTAAAATATTATCAATCACTATATAAGACACAGCTACAATCAGACTCACCTTGGCCTAATCATTTTTTTCAGAAAATATTACTTTCCCAACATTACCTGATGCCCTATTAGATCAATTAGATACACCAGTAACAATACAGGAAGTTGAAAATGCTATTCAAACTTTGCTAAGTGGTAAAGCACCTGGGCCAGATGCATCACAATAGAAATCTATAAAACTTTAAAAACTATATTGGCACCCAGACTTATTGCAGTGTACAACACCTTTAATACAGTACAAGACATTCCAAATTTTTTCAAAGAATCAATTATTCATTTATTCCATTAAAAGGCAAAGACAAAACAGAATGCTCATCTTATAGACCAATTTCATTTCTCAACGTTGACTATAAATCTTTTGCCAAAATATTAGCTTTAAGATTGGAACAAATTCTACCTTTACTATCACAAGACCAAAATGGCTTCATCAAAGGAAGACGTATAACAGAGAATCTATAAAGAACCATAAATATAATAACAAATAATACCAACCAAAATGCAGCATTACTGGTCATCAGTGTGGAAAAAAACATTTGACCGGGTCGAATGGCAGTTCATATACCAAGTTCTTAAAAAAAAAAAAGCTATAGGACACAATTTTTGAACTGGATTAATTTGATATATACCAAACAATCAGCAACAATAAAAACTAATAACATTTCAGGAAAAATCTCTCTATTCAGAGGAACCAGACAAGGTTGCCCGTTGTCACCCCTCATATTTGCACTGGTAATAGAACCTTTTGCCATAGTGATCAGACAAAACTCATGCAACTAATCTATTACAGGCATTAAATTAACAATTCCATCCATAAAATCAGTTTATATGCAGACAATGCATTGTTATACTTCACTAATCCAACTAGTACTCTGAAGAAATTTATTGCAGTTTCAGAGCAATTTGGTAAAACTTCTGCATACAAAATTAACTGGAAAAAGGTAATTATTTTACAACTTTATTAAACATTTTCTTTTCAGATACCTATAAGATGCCCATGCATAAGAACAATGACAATAACCTATTTGGGGATAAATATATCTAATAACATAGATCTCTTTCAAGAACATTATCCACCAGTATTAGATGCTATACAAATAGATCTCAAGAAAAGGATTACCTTCCACTTACTTTAATTGGAAGAAGAAATGTTATTAAAATGAAAATCCTTCCAAAATTGATATATTTATTTCAATCATTACCAGTTCCAGTCCCTATAGAATGCTTTAATAAACTTAAAAAATGACAAATAATTTCTTTTGGAAAAATAAAAAATCTTGTATTGCCTATGATAAACTGAAATTATCAAAAGCAAAAAGGTGGACTAGCTGTACCCGACTTTCAGATTTATTATTTGGCATCCCAAATAAGTACGGTCTGGACCTGGCTACATGAACCAAAATTAACTCAGATATCTTTAAACAGAACAAACGTTACACCCATATCCCAAATTCAAATATCTATTATTTTCTGGTCATTATCAACAACAACAAAAAAGGTAACAAATCCTACAACTCAAGCTACAATTAAGTGCTGGAATAAAGCTCATAATATAATCAATTATAGTTTACATATTAATCCACATGCCCCAGTTTGCAATAATTATTTCTTTCCTCCATCAATCACAGATAATGCATTCAAAGTTTGGCAAAATAAAGGATTAAATGAAATAGATCAACTATTTGAACACAATGAGCTAGATAGTCAAAGGAGTTGCGCCCTTGTGCAACTGAGTTGCACCAGACCAACTCCAAAAATGTGCCCCAGGGCTATATTCAAAAGGGGGAAATGCCTGCACAATTCTGGATGTGCAGTGGTGCAAAGATAACGTATGCAATGCATCTAGAGGGAGCATACCCATGAAAGTGCGACGCATCCCCATATTCAGCCCAAACACAAGGTGCAACTGTTGAGTACCTCACAAGATGTGCCGCACAAAGTTGAGCATAAAAGAAGGAGGCTCAACTGCACTCCCCCCACAGGCAGAGAGCTGGATAGGCAGGAGCAAATGGATGCCACTGCTTTTCTCATGGAGCAGGTAATGAGGAGGGGTGAGGAGGAGGGAGGAACAACAATATGGCCATGGGAGGGCTTGTCGGTGGTATGCCAAACAGAGATGATATGGTGCCCTGACTCACCTTCGAGAACTGCATTGACACTGAGATAGAGGGCAGGTACTGTCTCAACAGGGCAATTCAGAGGCAGCTCTGTGAGCTGTGCTATGATGAACTGCAGGCACCCACCCGTAGGAGCCATGCCATATCAGTGGAGACCAAGGTGACAGCAGTAATGTGTTTGCTTGCCATGGGAGCCTTTCAGAAATCAGTGGGTGCCACCACTGGGATCACACAGTCAGCCACATCTTGCCTCCTCACCCAGGTCCTCAATGCTCTGCTGCCACATGCTTCAGAGTGCATTAAATTCCCAAGCAGACAGGCAGAGCATACAGTAAACATGCAGGAATTCCACAGGGTCTCATGCATGCCAGGCATGATAGGGGTCCATTGATGCACACCACCTGGCCTGGAAGGCACAGCATACATGAACAGGAAGGGATATTACTCCATCAACTGCCAGGTGGTGTGCAATGCCACAGGGCACATTACCAATGTATGCGCCATGCACGTTGGGAGTACACATGTTGCATTTATCCGGCACCAATCAGTCCTGTGCCAGAGATTTGAGAGTGAGGCAGTCCCCATGGGGCACCTAGTGGGAAAGTCGGGATTGGGAAGAGGATCACAACTGCAGTAGCGTGGCACATCACACAGCAGCCATTAGGGGGGGTGGGGAATATGGAAAGTGCTAGGTGATAAGGAAATGTAGGAAATTGAGCCTGATGACATGCCAGAAAAGCATGCATACAGGGGCCCATGTGCTGCTGGCCACAGGGCTGGCATGGCATGTGCGCTGCACTGCATTGCAACACCAAGGTCGCAAGGCATAACCGGTGGACATGTGTTCAATGAGCAGTATGGCAGGTCAGAACAGTGGCACAATGCACACAGCAGAAGGGAAATGGTCCCAAAAGCCTGTGAAGGAGCAGCAACAGATGGGTAGGGCACGTATGTGGTACCAACAATGGTGACACATGAGCTGTGCATGTGAGCAGTGGCATAAGCACACAGGGGAGCAGGTAGTGGCAGTGTGGACTGACAAGGGGGGGACAGGCCATGCCCAGACAGGGTTTCTAGTAACACATACACCAAACAAGGTGAAGCACATGCAGAAGAAACAAGTTGGAGACCTCTTTGAAGACTCTGTTGGAGTCGAGGCACTAGTGGCATGCATTGCACCACTGCAGCAATCACTGGGAGACTTTACATTAAATAAGATGGAATAAAATTATTACCTTATCTCCGACTTGTTTCTTCTGAGTATGCGTCACCTAGTTTGGTGTATTTAAGAGTGAAAGGTAGCCACTTCTGTGGAGCAGCACCAGATTCCTTCACGGCTCACAGCTCACCCCCCTGGTTTAGCTTTTCTACTAACACATGTGCTTTCCCCATAGGTGACAGTGCATATCCCCTCTGACCCTGGCTGCTCACCCCATACGTCAACCTAGCAATGGGGTCGAGGAGAGATATAATGAGGCACACACCACTACATGCAACATTATAGAGCGGATCTTTGGCATGCTCAAACTGCATTTTCATTGCCTAGACTGGTCAGGTGGTGCACTACAATATAGCCCTGAGAAAGCCTGTGGCATATTCCTGGCCTGTTATAGACTACACAACATGGCCATTGACCATGGAATACCTGTTCAGGTGGATGAGGGTGACAGTACATATGAGGAGGAGGAAGAGGAAGAACAACAGGATGGGGGTGGGCAGCTGCCCATGCAGAGGAGGGATCACAGGCTGGTGGCACGTGCCAGAAGGCACCAGGATACCATTGTTCACGAGCATTTCGAGAACCACAGGTGAGTACCACACAGAAGAACAGAGCACGCACAACACCACACAGACACACACACACACAGGCATGGACATACAGAGATGCAAGCATGCAGGGACACAAGGACACACACCAGACACACAGGGGGGCACACACACACACCCACAAGGAACAACAAAGACAAGCCAGTGCAGTCCACTGCCATAGGGGGTACACCCACAACCACACATGCATGCAGGCACACACAGCATAACAGCCACAGGGTGCACTGCAGGACACACAGCACCAGGCAGAGGCACACACAATACTGCTACCAGGGACACAGACAGGCACAGCAGTAGTGCAGGGAGTGGTATGGGTCAGAGGGTATGCACTGGCACACAAGCAATGTCAACACAGTGCTGCACTCATCATGCCCATGCCACACAGTCCAGCACCACTGCCCCCAAACATGGCAGCTGTGGCCTAGGTCACATATGTGCCACAGCATGTGAACCAGGCCACAGCCAGCCTTGTGCATGTCTGGCAATGGTAGCAGGGGACTGGACTGTTCAGTGCACCTGGCAGGCCTAGCGTGCAGCTCCACGATCGCCATGGGGACAGCCATGCCCTGACTGTGTGGCAGCCACAGGGTATGTCAACAACACACCCATTGGGTTAGATGCCTGAAAATGTGACCGGGTCCTCACGGGTGTGTCCAATCCAACAAACAGACTATTGCCAGCTGTGTCGGGAATGGGGATAGCAGCGGGCAGCGTCAGCCTCATTGGGGTCACCAGACACCGAGCCCTGGGCATGCTCATGTTGCTACGGGGGGTCCTGCATGCCCTGCTGTGACCACTGGATGCCAGTGATGTGAAGCCTGCTGCAATGGTCTCTGCAATGCAGTCCAGCAAAGAGGTCGTGGGCTATTGCAGCTGGCGGATTTCGACAATCAGCTGGGCATGTCCCATGGCCCCACACTCAGACAGTTGATGCACCTTCACCTGCAGTGCATGGAACTCCACCCTGAGTGCAGCCTGGCTCTCCATGGAGTCCTGTAGAAGCTGGATGTGCTCCTCTACCCTGTCAGCGGTTGACTTATCATGGGCTTGATGCTGACAGGTAGGAGGGGTGGTGGCCTACTGTGCCACATCCTTCATCTGGGAACATTGCACAGGAGTCCACTGTGTGGGCAGGGACTGATTGCAGCCAAGCAAGGCAGCCCCTGGGGAGTGCTGCACAGTGTCCCCCACAGTCCGTTGCAGCACAACATCACCCTGCTAGACTTGGCTGGCGGACTCAGTGCCCACACCTGCACCCCATCCCCGTCCAAGACCTGCAGTAGTGTCTGCCAATGCGGGGGGCACACTGGGGGTGCGCATGCATGGTCACTGGCCCACCAACACTGCCTACCACCACCTGTGGGACTACTGGACCGGGGGAAGGGATGTCGACACCAGTGCATCCTAATATAAGGATGATGTCATCGTCACTGTAATAAGTATCCTCATCCTGCATGGCTGGTACAAGTACAGGGAGGTCGTCCTGCATGAGAATGTCAGCCAACGGGTCCTCAGCAGCCAAACCCAGTAGGTCCACCAACTTACCCAGTGGACATCACCCCCCAGCAATGGCCACACCACCAGAGGACATAGATGGCACAGCATCATCCTGTGCCACGGGGCTGGGACCGGCCTGCACAGCGCCCCTGGAGCATGATGCAGCTGAAAGACAAACTGAATAGTGGTTAGTGTATCACAGAAGCATTGCAGGTAGACAGCCATACAGTGGTATGTCCGCATGTGGCCCACAGGTGTGCCTGCACAGCTATACATATCTTGTGCCAGCACCACTGCCCGTGCCCGGCAGGACACAGGCATTGATCAGGACAATGGTCCGCATATATGCGCACACAAGGCAGCATGTGGCAATGGGTCACACATGACAGGCTGTGCCAGTACAGAACCCCCACCCCAAATGGCATACAGCCCAACTGGGGATACCCTGTCCAGTGTGACTGACTGGCTGGTGCAACGGTCCACTGAGGATGGCCATGTGCAACCACATCCTGCAATGGTCACCCAGGGGACATGTGTGCCCCCACTGGCATGTTTCTGTGGTCCAGACAAACCCCCTGACCATGACCGTTGGTCTGCAGCTGCCATACAGCACACAAGGGACCATGTGGGACCAGGGTGTGGCTGTGCCCCCCTGTAGTGTACCGCACACACCTATGGCCTGCACACACTGCCCCTCATCATGTGTCCCACAGGTTTACTCACAGTGCTGCAATGGACTGCCACCAGTCTGAACCTCCCACCCCAGGACACCAACAATGGATGCTCAGATGAATGTAGCTGCCAGCATCTCCTCCTCCGTAGTGAGGACAGGTGCTGCATAGGGTCCACCACCAGTTTGGTTCAGCGATGCCCTAATGGCAGAAATTTTCTCCTTGGCCCGGCGCTTGTCTGTGTCCATTTCCTTTTTGCACTCCTGGGGAGTGTGGTTGTAGCACCCATAAGGATTTACATACGTATCCACCTCCTCCCAGCCTTTAGCCCACTCTTGTGGTGTCCCTGTGGCCCCACTCAGCAGTTCCTCCCTGGCAACATATGCCTCCACCAGGGCATGCTCTTTGTCCTTTCTGAAGTTAGACCTGCATTTCCTGGCCTGCCCCTGCTCCTCCTCACTATCAGATTCTCAGACGCACTGCCACCTGTGAACAGGAATGGTGCAATGATGAGCAGTATGGTAGCATCTCCTGTTACTGTGCAATATAGAACATGTAGCAGTGCAATAGAGTCATCAGTTATTGGAATGTAAACAAACCTACCTTCCAGGCTGCAATTCCTGTCAGTGATCTGTGCTGTGTGGTGGCGCTTTGATGGCTCAACCCATGTAAATGAGCTGTGGAGCAACCAGTAATGAGATGCTAATGTGCTGACTTGTGCCTGGATTGGCAAATGAGGCACTAAGTATATTCTGACTGAATATTGCAGAATTGCTCCAGGTCCAACTGACAATGTGCTGCCCAACTGAGATATGCCGGAGCATTCTGCTGGCACATTTTCCACGCATGCGTGATATGCTGTTCCTCATTTGGCATGCGCACGGCCTGCTGTGCGATGTTCGTGTCTGTGTATCATGCATCCTCCACTGCTGTGCATGTGGGCCCTATCGTGCAAGTGGGGAGACGTGTGTGATTGCCATGACCACAGCTTGCTCAATGTCCCTGTGTCACGCATGCATTGCATCTGTGCCATTGGCTGTTGCTGTGCAGGTGTGGAATTTGCACCATTGATGTACTGTATGTGTTGCAGTGCCTGATCTTCACAAGATGCGCTGACACGCGGTTGTGGCCCCGGTCTCCCACCTTGACTTCCAGTATTGCTCATGTATGGTACTGCGCAAGTGGTCCCACTGGCGCATGCCTATTACGCATGTGTGTACTGCGCTGTGGTTTGCTGTACATTCCTATCACACAATCGGCGCAGAAGTGCAACACAGTTCTCATTACACCAGCAGACAGCACAGTGGACCTGATAGAGTGTGCTGGAAGCATGACACTTGCTGCAAGAGGCCGTCCACAGGCCCTTAACTGAAGCAAGGTAGAGATGGCCAACCTCATGTCACTGGTTGCCCCACTGGAGGACCAGTTGTTGGAGGTGTGGCACTGCAGGAGGCACAGTCCCAGGTTTGGGCCTGTGTTGCAGAGCACCTAGAGGAGCACATGGGGATCCCCAGGACGGGGAGCAGTGCCGTCACTGGTATGGTGACCTGCGCTGGCGTGATCAGGCATAGCTACAGAGGTGTGGTCCCACAACCAGGTACATCTGTCTGTGCTTTCTGCATGCCTCTTCTGCATGCTGGTAGGGGCATTGGGGTATGCAGAAGGTGCATGTGCACTTGCACACAGGGCGGCCATGCCTTGTTTGGGTGTGTCAGTACTGTTGTCAGGCCTTGCTGTGCACTGTGTGGCCCTGTGTTGCACTGTGCCATTGGCCTGGCACATTTTGCCCACCTTGTGGGATGTGGACTCAGTTCCTGGCATTGTGCACTGCGCCTTGCTGCATCATGTTGTGCTTGTTTGGGATTGAGGAGTTTGTTCGGTGTTAGCCTACTACTCATTATCCCCTTTCCTTGTGTTTCCTTTGCAGGACAGGTGGTGTGCAGGCAGGCCCAGCAAGAGGCAGATAGGTGTGGCGGTCAGGCGGACGATGTAGCAGCAGCTGGGGCTGAAGGACAAGTGGCAGATAAGTGTGTGACATGTGCAGCAGTCCTCTGTACCTGGGGTAAGGTGTTGTGGGGGGGGCACTTACCCACAGCAGGCCATAGCTTGCATACTGTGGTTGTCTATGTGTTAGTTTTCCATCACACTTAGCAGTGTTTGTCAGCAGCGTGTGGTTGTCCCATTGTGCACATGGCTCCTGTTTGCTGTTCCCCTGTTGCTGTCACTGGTGGTAGCTGTGTGCACCCAACGGTGCACACATGGGGATGCTGCTGAACCTGGATGAGTGGTGACATGTAGGCCTCAGTCCCATGTGATGGCGGCATGTGCACATGTCCCTTTTCGGCATATTCCCGCCACATCCCCTTCATTGTGTGGCGCTGTAACCCAGCCTGTTGTCAGTGTCCATTGCACGTGGTGTGTTGGCGGCCTTGTCTATGGGGTTGCACAGCATCAGTCATGTACACACAGCCCATTGGAGTGTGGGGGTTTGTTCTTGTGTGGGCCCTAACACTCAGCTTTTGTTCTGTGTTTCCCCTGCTTAGGTCGCCCAGGGGCAGGAAGAGATTGGCGCAGTGTGGGTGTACTGGGAGGAGGCATCATATACCTGCAGCATATGGCCTTTGGGGAATACCAGCAGCAGGTGGCCCATGTCCATCTGCCACAGAGACTGCTGGCAGCCACATGGATACTCATTGAAGAGGTGCACCACCTGAGAAAGGACCTTCATCAACAGAGGCGTTAGGCCGACATTGACTTTTTTGTACATAGTCCCAGTACTCCCGTCCCCACATCCCCATTGCCTGTGGACATAGTTCTTTCCCTCCCATCACTGTCCATTCTCACACCCATCCCCATTGCTTATTGTTGTACATAGTTGTTTAAGCTGCCTTTTTACAATTCGCGATTGGTGTTGTGATCGTGTTCTGTTGTTTTCTGCTTTTTGCCATGTTGTTTGCCTTTCATTGTCTGTTTTTTACTCTTTTGTTCCACTGTATTTCTCCAGTTTTGATATTAAAGTATGGTTTTCTATATGCGTGTGTGTTTGTGTGTCTCCATAGCATGCCTGTTGCTTCAGTATGCTGTTGTAGTCCATGGTTGGACTCTGGTCCAGGCATGTCCTCGTCCATGGTGTTTCTGCAGTTTGACACCAGTGGGTTCTCACATCCTTGCTTTTCACATCCCTGTTTGGTATGGTGTCCAATGGGTTGCCTCTTTGGTCTGGCTCTGTGCTTGCCACAGTGTCATGTGCCCATGTCCACATGTCCAGCATTGTGCACACATCTGCTGTGTTTCTCTTCCCCATGTTGCTGTGCTGCACTATTCCCCACCCTGTGTGCCTGTTCGGTGTGTGCTGCATACCAATGTGTGCCTGTCTGCCAGTATGTCTGTGGACCACTGTGCCTGTGCTGTGGCTCTCAGTGTACTCCTGCATGGTGCTTTTGCATGGTGGCAACATTGCTTGGCTATTGCTTGTTGTCTTTTGGGCCTCTGGTACTGGGGGTGCTCATTCCCTGCAATCCTCTGTGCCATGCCCATTGTGCACCCTGTCCCATTGGTTGCCTGAGTCTGTGTGATGCACTGCGCTGCACCATGTCCGGGGACTATGGATCTGTATTCACTCTGCACTGTATCTGTGCCATCCACCTGTCCTTTGCCATCATGGTTCTGCTTTGCATCATCTGCCTCCTGTGCCAAGGTCCTGTGCCTTTGCACAGCCCTGACTGATTTCCCTGTCACCTGGGGCAACTTGCTCCATTTACTATATTCAGTCTGCTCAGTTGCACCAGCGCATTTCAGGTTGCGTCGGTGCAAGTCAAGTTGTGCTATGGCACATCTTTGCAATATTCAGTGTTGGTTGCGCCAGTGCATTTCTACCGTGCATCTTCTGATTATTGAATTTTTGTGCTATGGCGCATCTGTGTTGTACGGTGCATCCACTTGCACATGTTCAGGGCGCACTTTTGAATATCTAGCCCAATATATTTAAATCTTTTAAACAACTTAAGACTCACTTTAATTCATCCCACTCACATATTTTTTTCAGTATCTACAAGTAAGAAATTTTATAACCAAAATTAACAGTTCATTAACACTCCCACAATGCTCCCCAATATTACAGGTACCTACTCAGTATGAAAGAAAATGCAAAAACCATTTCAGTGATATATCAGTGCATAATTAGTAGTGTGGGTCAGGATTTAACAAATTTAAAACTCAAAAAGCAGAAGATTTCAGAATATACCTTTCAGGGGAAACATGGCAAGAGATATTGAATACACCCATCACTAAAATTAAAACCTCCAAACTGCAACAAATACAATTGAATACATTTTATAGAATGTACTATACACCTGTTAAATTACATGAAATGAATAATAATAATATAACACTGCTTTGTCCTATATGCACATATATAGTACATCAGGAACATTAATACATATTAATACAGAGATACTGAGGAGGGGGGGGACCCTTACCGATCGGCAGGTCTGGGGAGAGGGGGAGGCATCACTGGCAGGTGGGGGGAGGGCTAAACAGGGAGAAGGGGTACCGGAAGTGGAAATCACAGCAGAGAGAGTGAGGGAAGCCCTCAGCTCCCTTAAGACGGAGAAAGTACCGGGGCCGGATAAATTACATCCCAGAGTGCTGAAGGAACTTGCAGATGTCCTGGAAAAACCCCTGGCAGAGCTTTTCACCATCTCTCTGAGGACAGGTGGGTGTCCCAAGACTGGAAGGTGGTGCATATATGCCCTATCCACAAGGGGATCAAGGGAGGTGGCAGGGAACTACAGGCCTGTCAGCCTGACCTCGGTGGTGGGCAAGGTGATGGAGGGCATTGTCAAGGAGAGGCTGGGGGACCTGGATAAGTCAGGGTGCCTGGACGATAGACAGCATGGATTCATCCCGGGAAATCGTGTCAGACAAACCTGGTGGAGTTCTATGACTGGGTGACAAGTGCCTTGGACCTGGGTAGACCAGTGGATGTCCTCTTTCTAGACTTCAGCAGGCATTTGACTCTGTTCCTCACGTGGGCCTGTTGGATAAGCTGGGAGAAATGGGGTGGGAACCAGATGATCAGATGGATAGGCAATTGGCTCCAGGACCGGACCCAGAGGGTCAGCAGTTGGTGGGATAGTCTCATCCCCAAGGAGGGTTATTAGTGGGGTCCCACAGGGATCAGTCCTTGGGCCCTTCTGTTCAACGCCTACGATCTGACATAAGGACAGGAATCAGGAGTGAGATGAGTCTCTTTGCAGATGACTGAAACTGGGCAGTGGTGGATGGGGAGAGGGAGGGTGGCCTCACAGGGGACCTGGAGGCTCTGGAAAGATGGTCTAGAAAGTGAAACTGAGGTTCAATGCAGGGAAATGCAAGGTACTCCACCTGGGGCCAGAAACCCAGGCCAAGTGTATACCCTGGGGGAATGCTACAAGTCTCGATGGCTGAGAGGGACCTGGGGTGGTGGTGGATGTCAAGATGAACAACTCTGAGACTTGTAGGAGGGCAGCAGCCAAGGCCAACAGGTTGCTGGGATGCATCACTAGGGGGATCACCTCCAGAAGGAGGGAAGTGATACTCCCTCTGTATAACTGCTTGGTGAGGCCGCACCTTGAGTACTGCGTGCAGTTTTGGAGGCCACACTTAAAGTGGGACATTAACCTCCTGGAGAGGGTCCAGAGGAGGGCAACCAAAATTATTTGGGGCTTGGGGGACAGGACCTATGAGAAGAGGCTCGAAGAGCTAAATATGTACACTTATGAAAGAGAGAAGGGACCTGGGGACATGATAGAGGTCTTTAGGTACATGAAGAGGGTAAATAGGGGAGGAACAGTTGGGTGCTTGAAGAAAGGAGGAAGGGCCACTAGAGGGCATGGTGGAAGCTGGAGGGGGGAAATTCAGGGAGAAAGGAGGAGTGCTACTTCACTGAGAGGGTGGTGGAGCCATGGAATGCACTGCCCTAGGGGCTGGTGGAGGCAGAGACAGTGGAGGGGTTCAAGAGGGGGTGGGACAGGTATAGGGGAAGGGTTCTGGAAGCAAAATCCAATGCAGCAAGAATATCCGGAACTGGGAAGGGAGAAGCCAGAGAAGGCAAGGGGGACAGCAAGGTCAGCACCCAGGTTGGGGACTGACCAAACGAGCAGACACGAAAGACCGTTAGGCCTATTCTGCTGGCATTTTAGTATGTTAGTATACATAACTGTCCATACCTAGCTAATTTTTGGTCAAAAATTATTCTAACTCCATCAAAAGCACTACAGACTATGATAAATCTTTCACCAATGTTGCCCCTATTGGCAGTACCTGAAGACTGGCACTTATTTCATATGCATTAAAGAATTCTTATAACAATGGCAACAGCATCGGCTAAGAAATGTATTCTGGTAAAATGAAAAGATGCAACCTCTCTGATATATGAAACCTGGATAAATTATATGATAGATATTACGAAATTAGAAAGATGGTACTATATTAATAATGATAACAAATATATATTTGATAGAATTTGTGCCCCGTCCCAGATGGTAATGCTTCAATTTGAAATAATGAGAATCCCGGTTTTCCTTATTTCTTTTTTGTTCTTTTGCTTTTCTCTTTGGTTTTTTTTTTTCATTAGTTTACAGTTTTTTTCTTTTGTTTTTCCCTCTTTTATTTACTTTTTGGGAGATCAGATTAGTTTACTATAACTAGGTTCCTAGACTCATAGGTAGAATGGGACATGATGATGAAGCTGGCTATTTTTACTGATTGACCAAAATCAGATGATAACCTAGCCTTAATGCTTATCTGAACCCCCCCCCCCAAATAAAGGAGTGACATGTAAGGGGCATGGTTTGTGTGGCTGATGCAACTGGAGTCAGCAGTCAGGAGCAGCATGTGTGCAGCATGGTTTGTGTGGTCGGGAACTAATGGAGTCTGCAGTAAGGACTGGCGTGTGAGCAGCATGGTTTGTGTGAGTGGGGCAGCTGGAGTCTGCAGTCAGGAGCAGCATATGAGGGGCATGGTTTGTGTGGTCAGGAGCAGGGGGAGTCTGCAGTCAGGAGCAGCATATGAGGGGCATGGTTTGTGTGGTCAGGAGCAGCTGGAACCTACAGTTAGAAGTAGCATGTGAGGGGCACGGTTTGTGTGAGTGGGGCAGCTGGAGTCTGCAGTCAGGAGCAGCATATGAGGGGCATGGTTTGTGTGGTCAGGAGCAGCTGGAACCTACAGTTAGAAGCAGCATGTGAGGGGCACGGTTTGTGTGAGTGGGGCAGCTGGAGTCTGCAGTCAGGAGCAGCATATGAGGGGCATGGTTTGTATGCGCAGGAGCAGCTGGAATCTACAGTTTGAAGCAGCATGTGAGTGGCATGGTTTGTGTGGTTGGGAGCAGCTGGAGTCTGCAGTTAGGAACAGCATGTGAGGGACATGGTCTGTGTGGTCAGGAACAGCCTGAGTCTACAGTCAGGAGCGGCATGTGAGCAGCATGGCTTGTGCGGTCAGGAGCAGCTGGAATCTGCAGTCAGGAATGGCATGTGAGGGGCATAGTTTGTGTGGTCAGAAGCAGCTGGAATCTGCAGTCAGGAATGGCATGTGAGCAGCATGGTTTGTGTGGTAAGGAGCAGCTGGAATCTGCAGTCAGGAATGGCATGCGAGGGGTATAGTTTATGTGACTGCAACAGCTGGAGTCTGCAGACATGAGTGACATGTAAGTGGTATGGTTTGTGTGGTTAGGAGCAGCTGGAGTCTGCTGTTAGGAACAGCATGTGAGGACCATGATCTGTGTGGTCAGGAGCAGCTTGAGTCTGCAGTCAGGAACAGCATGTGAGGGACATGGTCGGTGTGGTCAGGAACAGCTGGAATCTGCAGTCAGGAACGGCACGTGAGCAGCATGGTTTGTGTGGTAAGGAGCAGCATAAGGAGAAGCAGCAGTACAGAGGGCCTGGCATCTAACGAGACAGAGCTGGCACCTTAAGGTATACGACTGGCTGGTAAGGCATAGGATGGGAATTGTTAGGTTAGTCTTAAACTGTAGGATATAATTTTTGTTGCTTAGGTTTGAAATGTTTTTTTAGATCTGGTAATGTGTGTTTTTAGTAAGTATCTTAATTTGTTAGGTATGTATGGCACTTGATGTATTTCTTGGGGGTTAACTGATCTGGTAATTAGTTGTAATTAGGTAGCATATGGTTCTATGACTCTGGTTATATGTATTCTTTTAATTGGTATGGTATTACTTTTAATTAGTGTGGCACATCCTTGTAATTGTTTAACTAGTGTATGTATATACTTTTAATTGATAGTTGTATCGATTGGT
Source organism: Neoceratodus forsteri (assembly GCA_016271365.2). NCBI lineage: Eukaryota > Metazoa > Chordata > Ceratodontiformes > Ceratodontidae > Neoceratodus > Neoceratodus forsteri. The sequence continues at coordinate 155,833,388 of CM057456.1, read as the reverse complement.
TTCAAGGGGAAATAACTGCTAGTGAATCCTACGGAGAAAAAGTCCCATCCATATGAACCAGATTGAAATCTGTTATAAATAACTGTACCCCGAGAGCTTTATCCCAGTTATTGGGATTCCCCTCAAAACCTCTCTAACATGGGACACCTATCTTAGAGGGTGCTGTGTGTCCTATTCTACATAGATTGATGGGTAGATGGATGGTTAAATAAGTTAATAAATTATAAATAATATCTTTTCATACTTGCCTCATTATTTCTTATGTAAATTTAATAAACATCAAATAAATAAAAGAAAACAGACACTGTACAAGTATATGAAAGTATGTTACATAACTTCTGAGTATTTCATGCTGAAATCTTTAAGAAATGAAGTGCCCTCATGGAGGCGAAGGGCAGGGTATCAATAAATCAACAAAATGATGGGACTCATCCTCACAAGGGGGATAAATGTGTAATTCCACTGTAGCTCATTATATATGCCGCCACTCGTGAATTATAGTCCTGCCCCTCACGAGTGATGATAAATGCCATAGTCTGAGTCAGGCCATTGTGTCCAGTTTATACAAAGTGTTTCAAATTGTAAAGCTTTTACATTAATTCTTTTTGTGAATGTTTAACTCTTCATGTTTGATTTCAGTGCTCTGTTTTGAGTGCATCAGAGGTTGCTGTGATATTATTAGGCATTGTGCAAGCTGTTCTCTGATTGATTAAGGGTTCCCTTCTGATCAACCCAAAGCGGAGATAAATGCTGATGATCCACCTAATAGTAAGATCAGTGTTTTGTCTTCGTTTAATTTGATTCACTGGCTAAAATAAATAATTTATCTGTAAGGTTAGACTCTCACCTACATTGTATAATTAGGGGATATTTCATGGGCTGCCTATAACAATGGGATTTGTTTGCCTTGGAATGTTGACCTCATGGATCCTGGCAATGAGTGGTGGAGTGTAGCATAGCCAGGGATGTTAGTTTCGATGAAGTCTACTATGCACTGTACAAATATTCAATATCTACAGTAACTGAACATTCTATGAATACATTTTTCGTTGCTGTGATTTTATATGGTGATGTCACAGCTTAACAAAATAGCACATCAGTGATGTCACTACTGTAAAATAACAATATTATTTTCACAATGGTGCCATCACATACCTAAAAAGCACATTTTAATTAGCAGATTTATTTTTATCATGCATTGTATAAATGTATGTAACCCCCTGCAAATGGGGGTTCCCAAAAGACTTCCAGGAGCTTGCTTGAATGCTCCAAGCCTGAATGGTGTTTGGCATTTAAGCCATTTATCAGTGAGTGTTTTTAGAGCCTCTGGTACTGTCTCTTTAAGAGCTGTCTGCTTGCAGACATAATTAGTTTGTATGGGGGGACTGTGTGCTTCTCTGAGTACCCCTCGAGCTGCTGCCAATTCACTTCATTTTGCAGTCACTAGGATTCAAAGGGAACCTATCTGAAAGATGTAACTGTTTGCCAGAAATTATTTAGAGTAATAATGAAATTACAGTTTGTCTAACCTGCTTTCTTTGCAGTCAGAACTGTGTCTGCTAGTTCCCATTCTAGTTTTGAACTGCTGAACTGGACCAATCAGTGTGGGGTAAGCTAGCTCTAAAATGGTGCCTTGGACGAATCAGAACTTGGACTCATAATCTGAGCCAGCCACAAGAGGATTGTATGGGCAGTGACTCTGGGAGATGTAGTTTAGACTTCAGTGCCTTTTTGGACCAACAGCAGCAGTCTATTGTGAGTGACAGCCAATCCAGTCAAGAACTGGGAGGAACTCAAAGGAAGTGCCCGGTTTTGTCGGTTGGAGTTTCAGTTGAGCTTTGGCAGTGAAGAAGGAAGGAGCCCTGTGCTTTTTCAGTGTGCAGTTTTAGTCAAAAAAGTGTAAGGCCCAGAGTTCCGGTCTGCAGCTTGTTAGGACTGAATCCGTCCTGTGAAGAGAATCAAAGGATATCTGAAGAGTAGAAACCAGGCTCACCCTGTAGAAGACTGGAGGAATTGCTGAAAATTGCACTCGGTCTGTCAGGAACTGAATCTGCTGTGTGTTCTCCCGGGTATTGTGCAGTAATTGCGATCGGGATACAGATGCAGCCTGCCTGGTATAGTGCTTTCTTTTATATAAATGTGTGAAGAGGTTTGTGTACCTCAAGTGAGCCCTACTGATATTGAAGGACCCTATCTTATTTGGAGGTCGTGAGTACTAATTCAGGATCGCTCCCTGTTGAATTGCCACATTAAATCCAAATGGAATTACTGTACTGCTGACTGTTTAATTTCCTTTTCTCTGTGTGAAAGGGCCCCTACCAGCTGCCACGGTTTGGACTAGCCACTGGGCTTGGGTACCCAGGGACAGTAACTGATAGGGGTAGGCCTGTGCACAGAGCCATGGAGGTAGATTATTAGAGTGATAAGCTAATTAACCTGATTTCCCCTGTCCTTGTTATGTCCCCTAAATAAATCAGAGCTGCTTGTTTCAGCAAAGTTATACTGCCTGAGGTATTTGTCTGTTAAAGTACTGTACTGTGATTGTTGCACTGTATCTCATTTCACAGGAGGTCCCAGTGCCGGAACCAGACCTGGGGTAGTGTATACTGTGAAGGTAATTCTGATATATTGTGTGGGCCACTAGTGGGAAGAAAGGGGGGTTGCAGTGTCCCAGAGGGCTGTGACCAAGTTAGTTTAACTATTGCAAACCCTGACCTCTGGGTGGAGGTACCAGCCATTGGATCCAGGCCCCTCAACCTGTTAGTGGCAAATCAGGCAGGGGTAGTACCCCCTGGGATAACGCCATCTAGGGGTTACATGTATAAATATCTATACTGATAGGAAGACATGCATATTCTGTACTATGTATCTTGCTGTAATTTTATTACTCAACCACATTTAGCTGCAAAACATAATCAGTTAGTCCAGTTAGACACTCTCAATGATCACCATATGATCTACTGTGTGGCAAGATTCATAGCCCCAAAGCTCCCCCCTAAATTTATCCAGGTCTGGTCCTTCAAGTCACTGGACCTGTCCTCTCTCCACGCTTACCTGGTGGCTACTGACTGGTATCCTGCCAGCCTCCCTTAGAAAAAACAGGATTCAGTGTTTCCACATTCCATTCATCTCAGCAGAGCTGGCCTGTCTCCACATGAAAGACCATGCCTGTTGGACCCACAAGTCCACCGGCTCCCCTGCCACCCTTATTAAATACCAAACCCTTCATCATGCCTGTACCAGAGCTACTTGGCCTGCAAAGTCCAAATACTTCACATCTACACTCAAAAACAACCTTAACTACCCCTACAAGTTCTGGAAGGTTATCTATGCCCTCTTCTCTCCACCAACCCAGTCCCCTCCCCCATCCTCAAGGTAGGTGGTGCTCTTATAGGAGACCCTTCTGCTCTCGCCTCATCTTTCAACTTCTTTTTCACCGCCTGTGACTGCTCCCTCCTCTCTACCACACTATCTCCCTCCTCCCCACCCTAGTAAGCTCTAGGAATACCTTGTTCTCTCCTAGATCCCCCTTCCTTGATTCATCCTCCTCCTTTACTCCTTTCTAGTCTCAGTTCGGGAAGTCTCACTCCACCTCCTCCTCGCTCTTCTGGCATGGATCGGGGTTTGATCACCTATGCCATCTTTGTTGACTTGGCCTAAGCCTTTACCGCTGTTGCCAACCCCCTTCTCCTGGACAAGCTTAAGGCTGTGGGGTTCTCTGCCTCCTCAGCTGGGAGATTCCCCTCCTACCTTGAGGGCAGATCTCAGGCTGTCTGGACTGTACATTTCTTATCCCTAAATTCTCTATCTTCTGAGGCAGGCCCCACTCCTCTGCATCCATCCACATGCATACAGATGAAACAGTACTCTTTGCCTCCAGCTTTTCTGCCCCTGACCTCATGGCACTGCTCCAACTAGACTTTAATAACATCCAACTCTGGTTCCTGGCAAATCAGCTGTCCCTCAGTGCCAAGAAAATGATCTCTACACCCTTTGGCACTAGGCAGAGGCTTGCTAGGCTCTCCCCTCTTCCCTTCTTCCATACCCTTGATGGTGCACTGATTGATGATGCCTCCTCCTTTAAGTACCTTAGGGTCTGGTTGGGCCATCACCTTGATTTCTCAGTGCATGTGGATGCCAGCCACCAGAAGTTCCACCCCAACCTTGGTGCACTTTACAGGAATAAAGAGAGTATTTTGCTTTCTGCCTGCAGAGAGATTGCCTTGAAGATAATAATCCCCTTCTAACATTGTATACAGTGCTGCTCCTAAGTCCACCCTGGACAGACTGAATCCCCTCTTTCACTCCTTTTGCCACTTTTTCTTGGACAGTTCCCCTGCATCCACCGCTGCTCACTGTGCTCCTCTCTCTCTCCCCCCTCCCTTGATGCCAGACACCTAACCCATTGTGTTTCCCTTATCTCTAAATTCTGGCTTGGCTCCCCCCCACCTTACCTTGCCTTCCTCCTCATTTCCTCCCATTACCACCTACTCCCATTGCAACTCTGACCCTCGCTCTCTTGCTCTCCCCCAATGAGACTCTCTGTCAGTCAAGCTGCCTTCTCCTTTCCCTTCCCAAACATTGGGGCTCTCTCCCCCTTGCCATCTGCTCTGCCCCCTCCCTCAACACACTTAAATCACTCCTCCATGACTTCACTTCTCACTCCTGCAGCTGCCCTTGTTACTGAACTCTGAGCTATTGCCTGCTACCCTCCACCCTCTGTTCTCCCTTCACCATACAATTACATTAGTGCAGTTCCCCATACAACCTCCCCAAAGTAAGTTGCTCCCACAATAATCTTTGTTTTGCCTATAGTACACTATCAATTGTTCTCCTTCAGCACTTTACTGCATTGTGGTCTACATACTTACACTGAATCATTGCCTTTTTACAGTTGTTAATTGTTGATGCTTATTTACTTATCTTTTTTATTTTTGTACCTCATTGCTCTGATCTGATCTTCCCTCTCTCCCCCTCCACCCAGGATGCATCTAGAAATGAGCTGTCGCCAGTTCAGTATCTGTATGTCTTTCCTGGTAAATCTTTTGATGTAAATAAAAAATAAATAAATAAATGAAAGGGGCCCCTCTAGATACCTAATAAGCTGTAATGAGAACAGGAGATCAGAGTTTTAGAGTACACCTTTTCGTGAGAATCCTTATCTTACCAGGAAATGAAAGTCAAAAATGTAGTGTCGTCTTAAAGAGGCATAACACTGCTGGTTCAGCTATTGCTTCAGATAAACATCTTCTAGTCAGGATATTGTACATTGTTGTTGATAAGCAATCTGCCAGCTGCTTTTGCACTGAATTCCAAGCTGCTTACTTTAGTTTTTTTTTTTGATAATCACCAAGTGGCACTACTGCAAAAACATCCATTAGTTATAAGCAAAGAAGCATCTGACATGCTGTGGGGTTTAGGGCTGGGAATGAACCGAATAAAGAAAAGCATGTCTGAGGCAGTCTTGGTACATTTGAAATAAGATCACCGTATAGCTATATCAGAAATAAATGTAGTTTGCACTGAGGAGAGACAGAGAAAAAAAGAAAGAGAGAGAGCGAGAGAGAGAGAGAGGAGTGAGAGAGATGGAATGATTAGGCTTGCTGCTTCAGCAGCTCAATGGTAAAGATAAAACATGTCAAACAATTTATGTTTTGTAATTTATCCACTCGAGATTGCTCCAACAGATAATGTTGTTCTACAACCCAGGCAGCAATGAGAAAAACACAGAACAAAAGATATGTGCACCCTGCCCTTCTAACAGCATTCTGTGTAAAGAGCTGGTTAAAATGATCAGTAATTGTTTCAAGGTGCTATAAAGTCCTAGATGTCATGGAGAGTTTTGTTCATAAATGTCAGTATTTTGCCATTACCAAAAAGTAGGATTCATTAACTAATAGTCACTTGTTTTGGAGCAATAACAATGTGGCTCATTAAGGCTCAAGTCCTCAGACATCCTCCCCAACCCCCCACACCAAAAAAACTCACCCCATTTTGCTGTAGCTTGGGGATTCCCTAAAATACATCAGGATGTCACATCAGAATTCTCCATGCTGTTTCAGTGGGCATACAGTACATACCAAATCATGAATTTCACTGGTACTCCAAGCTATCACTTAGATCATTGAAAGCAGAGAACCCAGTGCACACCCTCTCCACCCACCACTGAAATGGCAAACCATTCAAATACAGTACAACCGTGATTTTACAAACTCATCAGGGGACATGAAAATCATTCTGATAATCCCGAGTTCATAAAATCAGGAATCCTGTCGAAATCAATTGCCAGTTACCACTGAACTAACACATGTACATGTAATGAATCACATCATTTTATTTTGATTTTGTTTCAGGTTACATCAGGTTTATTTAACATTTAATACTTTCAATTGAGTTAAAAAAACTGTAGCTCAGGTTATGCAGGCTTTTTAAAGAAATCAGTTATATTTGATGGATGCCTTCATGCGGAGTTGCCTCAGCAATAGTGCAAGAAGGTAATCACATTCCAGTGGCTCTCTAACCAGGATAGGCAAGTTAAATGGCTGCACTGCTTTAGGGGCTGATGGCACAGTAACCTCATCCTTGTCCTCATCCTCCACTGGTGGCTTAACAATAATAATTGGCTCTCCTTTCTTCAGACTGTCCGGAATGCCTCATTTCTGGCTGATACCCAGTACAGAGAACTTGTACTTAACCATTAGCACACAGGGAACCAGCAGGCAGCTGTCTGAATGCGCTGCTGAAGTGGGATTTAAAGACAAGAAGTTATCTGTCAATTAAGTAGATAGTCAACAGCTGGGGAATTTGACCTTGTTGCAGATAAACTGGAGATTCATAAAACTGAGGTTGTACTGTATTACAATTTGCTTTCTGCCTCAATTGTCTGCTTACTTATTTTATCCCAAAGGGGAGTTGGGGTCTCATAGTGTTCTGTTCAGGGCTGTGATGTGAATTTTCAGGACAGCCACTAAACCTTACGGTGGACCACCCATCAGCTGGGTCCCTGTTCTAAAATGTAACTGCCTGAGTTGGCTCCATTTAAATAAGATGCATTGTCTAAACTGGCTTATTTTACATTTTATTTATTTATTTATTTATTAAAATGTTTCACCAGGAAAGGCACTCTGATCAACAAGATGCTCGTCTCACAGTGCGACCTGGGGGGGTGGGTTACAACTGGAGCACATTAGACAAACAGGGTTTGCAAGAAATTAGAAATTACATTTTACATGGTATTATAACATAGATTGAGGCTGAAACATAATTGGGTTACAACTGAGCCAGCATAATACAACAGAGACACGGCACTAAGGCATTGAGAACATAGATCACTAAGTGCATTAGTAACAATGTACGATAAGTGCAACAGTAAAAATAATCCAGCTTACGTAGCAATAGCTAAGCACCACTGGTCAGGCAGCATGTAGAGGGGGAGTGAAGAGTAGGGGGACACAGGGTAGGTGGTTCCCCCTAACCCTGTGGCATCTCAGTGGGGCATGCCTATCCCAGATGTTGAGAAATGTGGTACGGAATTGTAAGAGGGCATCATCAATGGAACTATTTGTGGTTGTGGGCCCCAGTTGGCTAATGCTAGGTCTTGCAGCAGGGGGATGATATTGAGAGATCTATCAGGCTAAAGTGGAGGAGATCCGGGAGGGGTGATAGGAAAGAAGAAGGAAGAGGGAGGGTGTATCAAGAACAGGAGCAGTTAACTGCGTAGTAGTTTGATAGAGCAGCAGATATTGAATGAATGGAGAAGGAGTGGCGAATTTGGTGTGGGAGATCATTCCAGAGTTTAGGAAGATGGTGTGAGAAAGCAGCTTGGTCCACTGAGGTCCGCCGGCAAGGAACTGACAATTGCCAGGAGTCAAATGATCTGAAAGCATGAGGGGGAGTGGGTGGTGAAGACAGAGAGGAGGCAAGGTAGGGCAGAAGGGAGCCGAGCCAGAATTTCGACAAAAATTTTGCGCAAGGGAGTAGGCAGTGATTTTCAAGAGATGGAAATGCCAGTGAATGGTAGCGCTGGCAGTGATGAGAACGAGGGAGGGAGCATCGAGTGCAAAGTGGCAGAAAGCATTGAAAAGGGGATCCAGCCCGGATAGGGAAGACTTGGGAGCAGCACTGTAGACTACATCACAGTAGTCAAAAGTACATAGGATCATCTTCTGCACAAGTTCTTGTCTCGCAGTTAGCGGGAGGCTACTGCAATTCCTGTAAAGGGCACCGAGCTTGGGGTGCAGTTTTTTCAGGATTGTGTCAACTTATGCCAAGAAGGATAGGTGTTGGTCAAACCATACCCCTAAGTATATAAAGGTAGTAGCGTCCTCAAGGGCCATCCAGTCAAGGGTGTGGTAGATGGGAAGGGCTATGAGACTAGATAATTTTTGCCTTGTGCCAAAGGTCATGGAGACTATCTTTTTGGCATTGAGAGAGTTGATGGGAGATAAACCAAAGCTGAACTTTATTGAAGTCAACAGTAAGGTTGGTAGCAACTTCATCAGGGGTATGACCGGTGGTGAATAGGACTGTCATCTGCATACATATGAATGGAAGTGGATGAACAGACTAGTGGCAGATCATTAAGAAGAATGGAAAAAAGGATAGGGCCCAGTACCGATCCCTGGGGGACACCAGTATTCATAGGGAGGGGGGAGAGGTGGAGTCCTCAATTCTGACTAATTGTGTTCTGCCTATAAAGTAAGACTGAACCAGTTGGTGGCAGACTCAGACAGGCCAGATGCAGAGAGACAAGCTAGCAGAAGGGGATGGGAGCCGGTATCGAAAGCTTTAGCTAGGTCGACAAAGATGGGCGAAGTGCAACCCCAGCCATGGTGCTGGTGATTGGTGGGGAGTTTGGTGGGGAGCATGGGGAGACTGCTCTACATCTTCTGAACATTAAACAAGCCAAAATCACCAGCTCAGCCCATGCTCATTCACAAACATTTCATCACTTTGCTCATTAGGGGTGCAAACAGTTATGGCACAAACCAGTTGCAGCAGATAACCCAATGCACACCTTCACCTCCCCCCCCCATCAAATCATTCAAATGTTACAATTTGCTTTCTGCCTCAGTTGGTTACGTTCTTATTTTATCCCAAAGGGAAGTGTTTAAGTGTTCAGTTCAGAGCTCTGATGTTAATTTTCAGCCTAGCCACCAAATGTTCACAGAGGACCACCCATCGGTTGGGTCCCTGTTCTAAAATGTTACTGCTTGAGTTGCCACCTTTTAAATAAGATGCACTGCTTAAACTAGCCTATTTTACATAAAGGGCAATCCTAGCCAGGGTGCTGGTGATTGGTGGGGAGCTTGCTAATGAAGACAGCCAAATATCACCTAAACATAAAACAAACCCAAAAGGTTTGTAACCCTTAAATCATCATGCCCATACAGTAACTATATCGACTTACTTATTAATTGCATCTAATAAGGAGTACAAATACTAAATTGGGTACCTTGCACCAAAAATAATGCCTGTCAGCAACTAGTTCTACCTGAGGGACAGCCCAAGACTAATAGAGAAAGCCAAGAGTTGGCATGGGCAGCAGGCAGAGGAAGAGGAGCCATTGGGAGTAGAGATGCAGCAAAATTTTATTTCACTGACAAAATTCCAGTGAAATCGTGACTTTCGCTGTGTGAAATATTTCATGAAATTTGGCACATTCCATGAAATATTTCGCAGGTGCGAAATTTCATCTGCAAATGCGGAATTTCACCTGCAAGCAGTAGAATTTCACTTGTGAGTGGTGAAATTCCATATTTCACAGGTGAAATTTCACATTTTGCCAGTGAAATTTCTCATTTCACACACGCAAAATATTTTACGAAATGTGTGAATTTCGCAAAATATTTTGTGGAACAAAATTCCGCAATTTTGCACAACAGTAATTGGGGGGGGGGAGTTAGTTAGCTGCAGGACCTGGGGACCCTCACTCCTCCAGAATACTCTGTGGAGGTGTTGGGGTTGCCTAGTCTACCAGAAGCTTGCTGAACTCCACTCCAAACTGGATATAGTGCAGACCATAATACATGAGCTGAAGAGCTAATTAGAGGGAGGGCCTGGACTGCCCACTGCTGTTCCTCTCCCTCACTGTCCCCCAAGGGTTCACATCAGGGGATGGAAGTTGATGAGCAAAGGGAGAGACCAGAGAATGACTACATCAGCAGAGGTAGGGGGCTCTGGGCTAACAAATAGCAACCATTTTACCCCTCCCAAGGGAAGAAGTGCATGCTACTCTCCTAGTCAGGGGAGAGCACCCTGTTGCCCCCGTGACTTCAACAGTAGCCTGTTGTGGCAGATAGTCAGAAAGGAACAGCTGGGAAAAAGGTGCTCAGAGTGGGGGAATCAATTACTAAAGGCACCAAGACAGTGTATCCTAGAGATGTGAACAGATCAGATACTCCTTAGGACAGACAGGATGGTTAGGGAAGTGGGGACAGACATTACTGTCCATGTTGGGACAAACAATCTGAGAGTGAAGCTGTAGGAGTAGTTAAGACAATCTCAGGGCACTGAAGGCCAGGTTCAAAAGCTTGTCTGGTACTGTGACCCTCTTTCCAGGATTTCAAAATACACGGGGGGGGGGAGCAAGGCACATTCACCTCTGGGCCAGAAGGTCATGGGTTCTAGTCCCACACTGGAGTTGGGCTCATACCATAAACACTGGCACCTGAGTAAAGTACTAAGGAGATACCATATTATCGGGGTGTGCTGTCCTTCAGATGAGGTGCAAACCCATGATCATGTCTACCTTTTCTGGTGATTGTTCAGGTAGACGTTAAAAGATCCCATGGTACTGAAAAGAGTAGGGGAATTACTCTGTTATCCTGACCAGATCTATCCCATTCATTCAAGATATCACCAACAGCTTAATTTGCTTCAATTTCAGTTGGTACACATCTGCATCCCCTTCCCTTTCCCTTTTCCAGTCAACAAAAGCTAAACAGATAACGCTGAAAATTCTTCAGTTCAATGATTGGATGAAAGAGGGATTGCATGGATCCAGGGGACTTGGTACTCGCCTATAACAAGGCGGTGGCAGAGGCCCTGGATTCCATTGCTCCTGTTCGTGTTCATCCCCTCACTCTTCGCCCCAGGTCTCCTTGATTCAATGAGACCCTGAGGGAGTTGAGGAGAGTTGGACGAAGGTTGGAGAGGTGCTGGTGGAGGTAGGGTCTGGATTGTGACAAACTTAGTTTGATGGACCACTATGTGGTCTATCAATCCGCAATCTCTCGTAAGAAGGCAGAATTCCTGTCTAGAGAGATTGTGGCTGCACAGAATAGACCAGCTCAGCTTTCCTAGACTGTGGATAGATCGTGCAATCCAATCTGTCTTCGGCCCAGAAGAGCCTTTTCTCAAGAACGGTGTGAGGAGTTTGCTCAATTCTTTTCAGATAAGGTTGCCGCAATCAGGTCTAATATCCGTCTGACCCTTCCTAATGGGAGTTATGATGGTCGGCAGGAGATGTCGGGCACCCAGTTTGTGTAGTCTGACTTCAGCCTTCCCACAATCAATGACATGATCATCCAATCATTGCGTCCGACCAACTGTGGTTTGGATCCGGGCCCCACACGTCTCCTAGTGGGCTGTGTAGATAAAATTGGTCTGGTCCTTGCTGAGATAGTCTGGAGGTCTTTGGAGAGGAGGATTTTTCCAAATCCTCTGAAGGAGGCTGTGGTTCAGCTCCTTCTTAAGAAGTCCTCCTTGGACCCGGACTGTCTGGCTAACTACAGGCCTGTCTCCAACTTGCCCTTTGTGGGCAAAGTTATTGAGAAGGTGGTCACGTTGCAGCTGGATTGTCATTTGACCAGCCACAATGTCTATGATTCTCTCCAGTCCGGATTTAGGAAAAGACATAGTACTGAGACAACTCTTGTCCGGGGTACTAAATGATCTCCTAATAGCGAAAGATCAAAGGACTTGTTCTGTCTTGGTCCTTCTTGATCTGTCTGCAGCGTTTGACACTGTGGACCATGGTGTGCTATTGGAGTGCTTGCGGTTTATCTGTGGGCTGTCTGGTACAGTCCTCAGTTGGTTTCGATCTTTCCTCGAGGAAAGGACTCAGAGGGTGGTGTCTGGGATTTTTTCCTCAGAATCATTCCCCCTATCCTGTGGGGTGCCGCAGGGCTCCTTTTTGGGCACCCTTGTTGTTTGCAGTGTGCATGCTGCTGTTAGGAGCGATTATTAGGCGGTAGGGTTTGAGTTTTCACTGCTATGCAGATGATACTCAGCTGTACTTGTCCTTTGTGCCCGGCCAAGATGCTGCCTTTTCAGTCTTTAACAAATGTCTGGCCGAAATCCAGGACTGGATGAATGTGAGTTGGCTGTGGTTGAACCCAGAAAAAACTGAGGTGTTGGTTGTGGACCAGGGTCACTGGGAGGTGGGTTTGTTGGCTGGATCACACTCGGGTTTATGGCTTGGGGGTGTACAGCTAACTACCTCAGACTGGGTGCGGAACCTGGGCGCTGTGTTTGACGACTGTTTGACACTTAAAGCTCAGGTGTCAGCAGTTGTCAAAACCTCCTTTTACCATCTGAGGAACATTGCCGGGGTGAAGCACCTGGTTCCTCCTAACGATCTTCCTACTTTGGTCCACGCTTTCGTTACCTCCCGCCTTGACTACTGCAATGTTCTTTATCTTGGGCTACCGGGGGTTGAGATTCGCCACGTGCAGCTAGTGCAGAATGCAGCAGCCAGGCTATTGACTGGTTCTTCTAGGTCCAGTCATTTAATACCTGTGCTCCGCAGACTGCACTGGCTGTCAATTTGCTGGCGAATCACCTTCAAGGTCGGTTTGCTGACCTATAAGGCCCTACACAAACAGGGACCTGGCTACCTGAAAGATCTCCTCTGTCCCTACTGTCCTTCCCGCTCTCTCCAATCCACTGATGAGGGATTGCTAGAGATTCCCAGGGTTCGCTTAAAAACTTCAGGGGCCAGATCTTTTAGCTTTATGGCCCCAATCCTGTGGAATTCTCTACCTCGTCAGGTGTGAGATTGCCCGACTGTCCAAAGCTTTAAGGAGGCTTTAAAAATGTATCTTTTTGGCTTAGCATATAATGATTTTTGAATGCTGTTGTTAAGTCTATTTTAATATTGTTTTAATTATTTATTGTTTTATCATGCAATGTACAGGCGTCTTGGTTTTGGAAAGGCGCCTTTTGCAAATAAAGATTGATTTGATTTGATTTGAAAGGGTGGTGTTCCAAAGAGGGGTTTCACTTTGTGGGGGACTGGTGTCTTTTGGTGGGGAAAAGGCCTATTTAAACTGGATAGCCTTCCTTCCACGGGGAAGGGACTAGGACACTGGGGCAGATGTTTGAGGCCTTCATATCAGGACAGTTAAAGGGGAGGCTGGGGCTAATGTCTTTCATGGGGTACACCCAAGCAAGGGAGACCTAGAAATCAATCCCCCATCTAGAAGGGGCATTCAGGGAGCTCGGGGAATCTCAGAAGGGGTATAGAGTAGGGTCACAGTCCCTTCCAGGACTGCTTACTGACTCAACAAGTAAAGGAACAGACTAGGGATGATACCAGTTCTGACCTCGCTCTGACCAACTGAGACAGCATCTGGGGTTACTAGTGGAAGAGTCACTAGGGTCTAGCTGCCACAATACAGTGTGGTTCAACACAGCCCTGAAATCACAGTAGCAAATGATCCAGGTAATTGTCCTGGACATTAGGAGGGCTGACTTTGGAAGGCTAGAGGAAGAACTAAGGAAAAGGCTCATGAGGTACAAACAGCTAGAAGGGCAGACAGCAAGTGGAAGTGTATCAAATAAATAAGTCTAGCTGTAATTAAAGACTGCTTCAGACAACTGGGCAAGGGGAAGAGGCAAAATAGGCCTATTTGGTTTTCCAGGGAGGTTCGGGTAGCAGTAAGGGGGAAAAAATGGCTGCCTTTGAAGTGTACAAGGCCGAACAGATGGAGGCAGATGGGGGACTTTACCTTGTCAAGACAATGGAAGCTAGTAAGGCAGTGAGTAGGGTCATAGCAGAGGTAGAACAAAATATTGTAGAAGGAGTGAGGGCAAATGATTAAGGCCTTATTAAAGTATGTCAGGGAAAGGAAAAAGAACAAGGGTGGAATAGAGAGATTGACAAAAGTGAAGCATGCATATATTGGTACGGCCAGAAAACTGATATTCTAAATAGATACTTCTGCTTAGCCTTCACAGTTGAAGAAGGAGGTTCACTGCCAGGCTGCAGTATCCAGGGAGGGCAGGGAAAAATATGGTAATAGGTGTATCACAGAGGAAAAGGTGCCTCCACAGGAGCTCTCTGAAGTTGCACCACTTGACTCCTGTATACTGTTAACAGTAAATCCTGGGCCTTTCTAAGCAAAATCAAGCTATAGTCAGCATGCCACAAACAAATCCTAATAGCTCAAGAACCGTAAGTGCTAGACATAAAGTATGAGTGGCAAAGTTATTCAGCACAAAATTACCTTTCCAATGGTGGTATACAAATAATAATATGTAATTTTTTTTTTTTTACTGTGCTGGTTGAAACGGCAAAAAAAAATATTTTTTCACCAAAACAGGCAACATAAGTCATACACACCAAATCATAAATAAATGTCAATAACCCCTAAAGTATACATGATATACACAAAATATCAGTGGTAAAGTTGCTCAGCAGAAAATTACCTTTCCAGTGGTGGTATGCAAATAATAATATGTAATTTTTTTTTTATGCTGGTTGAAACAGCAAAAGAAAAAAGTGTTTTTCACTAAAACAGGCAACATAAGCAATACACACCATACCATAAACAAATGCAAATACATGATATACACAAAATATCAGTGACAAAGTTGTTCAGCATAAAATTACCTTTCCAACGGTGCTATGCAGTCAAATATATATTATATTCTGTTACACTATATATTAAAATACATAAGTGACTTCTCCAGACGTTGCAAGGGCACACTGAGAGTCAGTAGCCGACTTCTGCAGACGTCCTTAGGACATACCGGTGTATTTTACTGATGACCACAGGCATCTGCTAGGAGACAATGAGTTACGTGTCTGAATGGGTTGCAGGTGGGTAAATCCCCAGGACTAGATGATCTCAGCCTGGTGTAAAAAGGCATACTGGAAAGCAAGTAAGATGCTGGGGTACATAGGTAGGGCCTTCTTAAGCTGAAAGAAGGAGGTGATCTTACCCTGGTACAGGGCCTTGGTGAGGCTACGCCTGAAATAATGTGTGCACTTCTGGAGTCAATCCAAAGGGGAGTGACTAAAATGATTCATGGCCAGTAGGGAAGGATTGATAAGGAAAAACTAACTGACCTCAGTATCGATTCAGTGGAGGCCAGTAGAGAAGGGAGACATGACTAAAACCTGCATGTACCAGAACAGTAAAACAGGGTCATCAGCAACTGTTTAAAGATAGCGATGGGTCCATCAGAAGGAGCCACAACTATAAGCTGGCAGGGGGGAAATTTTAGAAGGGACATGAGGAAATACTTCTTCACAGAGAGGGTGGTGGGAAAGTGGAACCATCTGCCAGTGGAACTGGTCAATGTTAACACAGTGGTAATATTTAAGAGGGAGTGGGATAGACACGTGTGACTGGTGAGGTTGACGGTGGAGGGGGTAGGAGAAAGTAGGAGGGGGGGTTAGTTAAAGATGAACTATGGGATGATAGAGCCACTAGAGGCCTGCCAGTGCTAGATTGGTGAGGGCCTAGACAAGAATCAGACAGATTGGATAGACTGTAAGCTGTTTTCTGTTCTTAAACATCTGTAAATCTATGTTTGAACCAGCAGGCAGGGATATAAAAGGGGAGGCAGCAGCTGTTAGCTGTCATAACATATTGAGACTTTGTTTGCCAGAAAACACATCAGTAATGAGGATTGACATGTTATGTAGGTTTGTTTATGCAATACCTGTTTAGCTTTTAAAGTGCACATATCAATGATATTTTCGTGTGCTACAGACCTCATAAATGGATTCTTTTGCATTGCAAAAGTTTGGCACAAGACAGCCTGTTCTGTCTCTTAGAACATTGAAGTCAGCTAGCTTGTGCTGGGAGCCCGCAACTGCCCAAAACTCAAAACACGCTAAATATTTTTACCGTAACTGAAAAAGAGCCTGCTTCTATCTGTATATTTTTACATGGCATATATAGTCCTCAGACCACCCCACATCATGCATTTACTGACCTTTTTGTAAATAGTTTGTATTTTAGGTGAACTGCTCCAGTGCCAGCGGCCCGATGTGCTAAATGTTGCCAAAGTGCCGGTAAATTTGTGCACGGACAAGTTCTACATTTTATATGCAATATGTTAATGCGTCATCTAACAGAAGGAAGTGAGCTGAACATGAGAATATAAAACAATAAGATAATGAACACTCTAACATACAGTACTTTAGTTACGGTTTGCATGTTCCAAGTCTCGGCTGTACTTTTCAAACTGTAATTAAAGTATGCTAGACCACTGGTTTTTATAAATGTCTTATATTCTCAAGCTCAGCTCACTCCCTTCTATAAGATAACATGTTAATAACATACTGCATATAAAATGGAAAACTCATACATGCACAAGTTTACTGACACTTCAGCACCATTTGGCTCATCGGGTGGCTGGAATAAGATCGGGTCACTTAAAACACAAACTATTTACAAAAAGGTCAGTAAATGTATGATGTGGGGTAGTCTGGGACTATATGCTGTATGTCACTTCAACACACAGATAGATACAGACACCTTTTCAATTAGGGGCGAAAAATTCAGCACAAAAGCTTACAGTGTCCTCGACTGGAATGTAATGGAACAGAATGGAACAGTGCTAGCTCTAACTTTATTTATTTCAGATTGGGATTAATACCTTTGAGTCAGGGACACATTTACAAAGGTTCCAGGTCATACAGATACATAAGACAATCAAACAACACATAGGTTACATAAGGTTACACAGATTCAGTAGTAAGTTACATTACAAGTTACAAAAGGGTCCACATGAGTATATTGGTTGCAAAGAAACTTAGTGAACCTGGTAGCTCAGGACACAACATGAAGAGATTTGAGTTCAGTGTGAGATAGAGAGAGCTGCCTACATTTCAGATGCAGATTGTAGCGTAAAGCTATGCCAGGTTAAGTGCAGAGTACAGCAAGGGGACTAGAATCCAAAACTTGCTCAAATTAGTGAAGCAGTCACAGAAGGCTTTGTCAGCACCTGGAGAAGGGGAAGGAGTGTGGTGGGGAGGAGAATCGTGGTAGGGGTGAACAGACGGGAAGGGGAGTAGGTGGAGAAGGAGGGGAAATACCAGGGGTGAACCAGGGAGTGGGGGAGGGGTGGCAGGGAAGCTAATAGGAAGAAGGAGGTGGGGTGGCATGGGGGGAGGTCAAGAGGAGGAGGGAGAGATGTGAGGTGGGGGCAACAGTGACTGGGGAAGGGGGGGATCAGTTTAACAGTTTACACTGGTGTCCGAAGGGGAGATATGAAAGGAGCCACGTGACTGACTTTCAGCAAACACTGGCAGTGATGGTTAAAACCATACTCTCCAACATTTGAAAGTCGAAAATAGGTACACTTGCTAAGTCCTCAGACTATGATGCACCGTGAATGACTCGCAGGACTTCCCACCGGCACATGCACCCTTAAAACACTAGGCTGCCTTGATGTAAGCACAGGGAATAGTAGGGACAACAGCCTGCCCAGAGATGTACACACTGTGAGAAGGAGCTTACATTTGCAACACCATGAGATCTGGGGGGAACACTGAAGTTACACAGACACTACTGTCTGCACATGCATTATGGTGGTTACCATGGGGACTGGACACTCGCACCCGTGTGCCTCTAGCAGCCTGGCGGTGGCCGTGCACTGCAGAAGAATCTCAAACTGCAGTCAAACAGAGGTTTTACTGTCAGACAGAGAGTGGATTTTTCAAAATTCAGTACACACTGACAAGTTCTGAGGATTCGGTACCAAAGTAAGATAGCTGGTATTGTACCGGCCAAATCAGTACAGTTAGAGGGTCTGTAAAACATGTGTTCAAGTGGTGCCTTTTAAGACAGCCAGTATTGTGCCGGCCAAATCAGTACAGTCGGAGGGTCTGTAAAACAAGTTCAAATGGTGCCTTTTAAGCCTAAATGGTCGGTGGTACTGCATAAATCACTCATACCACAGGCATACTGTGAATATTGCTAATACCTTCGTGACATTTAACCTCAGTGACATCATTTGTGGCTTCTCCACTTGTGATGTCATGAGGTCAAATGCCACTTAGGTAACTATCAGCAATATTTACAGTATGCCCGTGGCATATCCCTTATTTATGACTGTAAAATTAATGTAGCAAACTTAGTATGTTATCTCCCAGCAATCATAGAAAAACACACTGGCTACTAATTGTTTGGAAAAGTGTAAACAAACAGACACCGAGATAATTAACGAATAGATTAAAAATAGTTGTTTCTGAGTACCATATGCATTCACAGGATGTGCTTTCGTTTGAAGTTCTGAGACGTATAGCATCCAAGGGCATGAAAACCTGTAGTTAGAGGGCACCACTGAACTGGAATAAATGCACAAAAATCTAGTCTATTGACAATTCATGTATCTTTTCTGTAAGATGGAACTAACTGAAACATTATCTACACCATGTACAGTAACTGTTACTAGACGTAGTTTGTTTCCCAAAGCTGGTTTTCTATGTCTTATGTTGTTTTATATCAACCTTTACAATGTATTATGCTGCCTCTGCCCTTGGACCTTTTGTATACACAACTTCATCCCTTAAAAAGCATTCCTAAGCATGAACATTTTAATAAGTAAAAAATAAATTATTGTAATTCATAATTAACCTGTTTCTGTGTTATGTTTCTTGTTCATCTCAACGTCATTTCAGAAGTCTTTGGCCTCGTGATTCAAACTGAATTTTAAAAGATGGTTAAAGCAGCAGTGCAATGAAAAAATGTTTTCCCAAAAAGTTAGTTTCAGTTACAGTTCATAAAAATATTAGTATACTCGTCAACTCTATGTTTCTAGGAACCACCTATGCTGCTCACCATGTGTTTTTTTTTTTTCCCTCGATCCTGACCCTTGCCAGGTCTACAATGCTATAGGGGAGTCATGTGATGCAGCCTACCGCTTAGCAGTTCCATCAACAAGCTCCAGCTACCCTCGATAAAAACCTTACTTTTTCGGTTACACTTACCATAATTTTGACACCTGCAAGTTTCCAACATTTGTTTGAGAGTAATAGAAGATTACTGTAGCCAAAGTCAGGAGTTATGGAAGTGGAAATGAAGTCGGCGCCACCAAAACATACCCCACCGCCTACGCCCAATAAAGCTAGCAAAAAAGCCAAGGCCCAGGCCTCCTTCAGTGGGCATTCTGCTACTACTTCACTGGAGCAAACCCCATTAACAGTGGAGCAATCTTTATCTGAATTTGTGCCATTCCAGGAGGAATTAAGAACACCTACCTCCGAATTTAAATCAATGGCAGTGGCTCTTGGAAGACTTAACCAAGAGAACCGGGGATAATGAAGCTCGACTCATGTCGCTAGAGAAGAAAGTTGATCGATTGGATCTTGAACTAGTGGCAACATAGCAGAAGATGGCTCATCTAGAAGCAAAGGTTGAAGATCCTGAGGGTCAGAGATGAAGGAACAATGCAGTCATCATCGGTCTTCTGAGAAGGAAGAAGGCTCTGACCCTATTCTGTTTACACAAAAGATGATTCTTAAGCTGGCAGGCCACTCTCTGTTTGGCTCCAACAATTCCATTGAGAGGGCACACGTGGCTTTATGCCCCATGCCAGCAGCGGGTGCAGCGCCTCACCCATTTATATTTTGAGTCTTGAATTTCCTCAAATGGCAGCATTTACTAAATAAGGTTAAGGAACTGCAAGAGATAAAGTGGGATGGAGCCAAAGTGCGCATGGCCCAAGAGCTACTAGGCTCAGTCTGCCAACAGCGCACCACATTCCACCCCATTGTCACTAAACTAATAGCTGCAGGCATCAAGTTCAGAATGGGGTACCCCGCCCGATTTCAAGTGCAGCTATCAGGTGCCTGGTGCAGTTTTGAGGACTCTGATAAAACTGCGGCCTAATTAAAGAAAGCCCTGCCCGATTTATTTAAGGACCGTTGAAAAGCTGTGTACAAGGATTGGTGATGTACTAACTGGGTAAGTGACTCAGTCTTCTGCAAATATTGTGGACTTGATTTCCATGCTGGTGGTCTTTTTGGGGTGTTAAGTTACTTCATCGGACTACATGACTTGTTTTCAGCACTCCCCCTTGCCCAGATGCTGTAGATCTCTATGCTGACTGCAATTTGCATGAAGGATGGAATCTTTGAACTGAATCCAGCAGCAGCAGTCAGGAGATTTAACAAACGAGAAGAAGAGTATGACTGTAAGTTTTCATTTCAATTGAGTTGGAATATCTGTGGCCAGTGGTGAATCTTAACTACGCTTACTGACACTGGGACAGATTTCTTCTGTTTTGGGGTGGCATCTCCTCAGCTCCTGCTGGGAAACAGTACGAAGCTACTGGTACATGCAGCATATTTAAGGTGATGTACTTACTAGTAAACTGGTTTGCTCCCTGATGGGATTTTGGAGAACTGTAATTCAGAACTGTATATCTATGGAGAGTGGAGTAAGGGAATAAACATGGGACTTTTTGTTCACTCTAGAACAAACAGAGGGAGTTTACATGTTTGACTCTGGGGTTCATTGTTATTTGAATTTTGCCTCTGCCCCGATGCCCCCTTCCTACTGGCTCGACGAATTAGGTATAATCTGCCAAAGGGAACAGCCCAACAATGGACAAGCATCATCCAGAAGAACTTTCCTTCGTTTAGTGAAGAGTTTATACATTGGCTACTACTACTGGGACAGAATAAATGGAAGCCTGATCGGGCTTAATTAGCAAAGAATATTGTTGTTACTATATGGCGCCATTTAGTTTATCCCTTTGCCTGCAGTTGTTACTAGTTCCATGTTTGTATGGCAGGCTGAGGGAATTTTGAGAATGGTATTGTTAACTATAATAGTACGATGGGTGGGGGCGGGCCCCCTTCTACTAGTGTCTGGAAGTATTTACTGGTGATCTAATCCAGGAAAGGGTGCACTTCTTTAGATACAGTTTTTATTTCAGAGGGTTGGCTGGGGGGGAAATCGACTCTGGGTGGTGAGACTGTCTTATCATGGGCCATAGAGTTTATAAGTTGGTGGGTAGGGGGAGGGGTTTTTACTATATTAAATTGTTATGACGAATAATGTTTTGTTCATATATTAAAGGGGGGGCTAGGGAATTATGATGTTCTTTCCTGTTACAGTTCTTTATTCCTGTTATTGCATTGTTTATGGGGTTTCTGTGGGAAGGGGTATGTTCGGTGGCCGGGTGGGAGTGGGAGGAATGGTATTGTGAGGGGTCTAGCATCAGATGGGTTATGTGTTTTATGGGTTAAGCCTATTGTGTTTGCTGTGCCACATGTCACTCTTTACACACCATCAATTAATAAGGATGGCTAGTTATCTGAATATCATTACATGGAATGTTCGAGGGGCCTGTAATAAAACCAAGAGGTATCAAATCATTAGGCATCTCCAGCATCTCAAAGGAGATATCTCCTTTTTACAAGAGACGCATTTATTAGGCAGCAAGGCTAATTTGTTCCGGAGACAATATATTGGTCAGGTTTACACAGTGGGAGACAGCACACAGAGTAGGGGAGTGGCTATCTTGCTCTCGCGGAAAGTCCCCTTTGTATGTACACAGTGCATTCGGGACCCACGTGGATGATATTTACTTCTTAGGGGGACCCTCAACCGGGTGGAAGTGTTATTGAGATGTGTTTATGAGCCCAATGTGGATACCCCCTCCTTCTTTATGGAGTGGGTCTCCATATTGTCTCCCTTCCTTTCCCTTCCTATCTTTTTAGGGGGGGACTGGAACCTCCTGTTTGCTCCAGATTTGGAAAGATCAAATGGGTGATGGAGTGGGCTATCTCTGGCCCAATGATCCCTACATGATTTAACAGACCATTTGGGTTTCTGTGATCCCTGGTGAATGTTGCAGCCTGAATCTAGGGAGTATACATTCCGTTCATCAGTTCATGGAACCTTATCCTGTCTTGACTATTTTCTTGTAAGCCAATCACTTGTGATGGGTTTGCTGGGCTGTGGAATGGATCCTGGAGTAATTTTGGATCACTCCTTGGTATGGTGTAGGATTTTGTTCTCCCCTTTTCAACAAAAAGAAACCATATGGAAAATGAACAACCAGCTGATAAAAGAAGAATGGGTGATCAAGCATGTATCAAACTGTATTGACCAATTTACCTAGGCCAATCTGGGGTCAACAGGTAAACCTCGTATGGAATGGGGAACGTTGAATTGTTACATTAGAGGGGAACTCATACGATTAGCCTCCACTAGAAAGCGTAAGCGAGAAAAAAGGCATTAGACCTCCTATCCCATGTTAGAGACCTGGAAGCTCATCTCTCTCTCCTAACACTAAGGATGAAGCTCGGCATGAACATATTGGGCATTGATCAGTATAGTGAACTTCTGCGTGAAAAGACAGAACTCGCTATCCTGAAAACCCAACTTCTATTGATCAGGGAGAAAAAGCTGGATGGTTACTGGCCAACCGGGTTAAAAAACAGGAAGCATCATGGATTATAAATGTCATCCGTTCCTCTGTAGATGGGTCCCTTAAAATCACTCCGAAGGATATTGTGCCGGAATTTGAACAGCACTACCGCGATCTTTACAGTTCAATGTCTGCCCTCCCTTCTTTGCAGATGGTAGATGACTACCTCTCTGCCATACCATTTCCTACCTTGACTGACACTCAAATAGAATCACTGGTAGCACCGTTCACTGAAGCCGAAATTCTTAGGGGAATTTGTGCCTTTCCATTGGACAAATCCCGGACCGGACAGGTTTTTACTTAATTCTTACAAAGTGTTTGTTGACAAATTGGTGCCTTGGCTGCATAAACTGTTCCAGTTTATCCTTTCCTGTGGTCCTCTGGATAAAAGGTTATTTGAAGCTTTGATAGTCGTGCTTCACAAACCTGGGAAGGAGGCTAAGAAGATTACAAGCTATCAGATGATTTCACTTTTGAATTATGATATCAAACTTTTAGCTAAACTTTTAACAGATAGACTTAGCCATGTGCTACCATCCTTAATAAGACCAGATCAGGTCAGCTTTATGGTGGGACATTCTTCCTCGGATCATCTATGTAAGCTAGTTCACATTTTCTCCATGTCCAGAAACTCTGATTATTCTGCAGTGCTTGTGTCGCTGGACATGGAGAAAGCCTTTGACCGGGTTGAATGGCAATTTTGGTTCCAGTTGCTACATCGTTTCAGGTTTCCCCCACAATTTGTTCAGTGGGTCCATGCCTTATATTTGAATCCTAGTGCACGAATATATTGCAATGGTGTCTTCTCTTGCTCCATGTTTCCCTTATATCTGGGCTCTAGGCAAGGCTGTCCCCTATCGCCACTGTTCTTTAACCTTTATCTAGGGCCCTTACTTGTCAAACTTAAAAGGAACCCGGCCATCCAGGGCATCAGGTTGGGGACCCATGAGATGAAATTATCAGCATATGCTGATGATATATTTTAGCACCTGTCACACTTCCGGACCTCTATTCCGACTGCATTGGAGACAATTAGGGAATATAGTCTGCTCTCCAACTATAAGGTCAATTTGGACAAAATCTCAGTTTTCCCTTTAAATTCTAGGACACTTAAAAGTGACATACTTGAATCTGGGTTAACTTGGTCTCCTAAAAGTCTTAAATATTTAGGTATAAATCTGGCCAGGAGTGATGTCTGACTATGACAACTCAACCTTGTTGCGTTACTACAGGTGGTGCAGCAGGATCTATCCCATTGGAAGGCTCTACCTTTGTCCCTTTGGGGTCATATCAGTCTAGTGAAAGTGAATATTCTACTGCGTCTTTTTTACCTGCTTAACTTGTTGAATTTGTGACTGTCCCTTACCTATATCAGGAAGGTGCATGCTGTCATTTCCAATTTTTTGGGGGGGGGACAAACCTCCAAGAAGAGCATATCACAAACTGGCAGTCCCCAAAGCCCAGAGTGGTCCTAGACTCCCGCACTTTGGGATATATTATTGGGCAAAATGGTGGAGGATTTGAGCTCACTCTCATATGTGCCTATATGACTTACTATAGAAAAGGAGTTAACATAGAAACATAGAAACATAGAAGTTGATGTCAGATAAGGACCGCAAGGCCCATCCAGTCTGAACATTTCTTTTTCTACCTTAGAAATGTGCCATTGGCCTTTGCTCTATCAGTGGCCTATCTATTTATACTCATCTGTATTGCTCCCTTATGCCTGTCCCATGCCTGTTTGAAGCCCTGCACTGTATTCATAGCCACCACTTCCTGAGGTAGGCCGTTCCATGCATCCACCACCCTTTCTGTGAAAAATAATTTCCTCACATTCCCCCTGAATCGGCCTCCCTCTAATCTCATGCTGTGTCCTCTTGTCCTGCTATTTTTCTTATATTTAAACATGTTAGACTCTTTCATCTTGTTAATGCCCTTAAGGTGTTTGAATGTCTTGATCATATCACCTCTCTCCCTCCTTTGCTCAAGGGTATACATATTGAGCTCCATTAATCTGTCCTCATATGTCTCCTGATGCAGTCCCTGCACCATTTTGGTTGTCGTTCTCTGGACTGCCTCAATTTGGTTAATGTCCTTGTGAAGGTGTGGCCTCCAGTACTGCATGCAGTTCTCCAGATGGGGCCTAACCAGTGTCTTGTAAAGAGGGATTATTACCTCCTTCTTACAACTTGTGATACACCTACTAATACACCCTAACATCCCCCTAGCCTTACCTACTGCTTTAGAGGTCTGCTTGGATGATTTCAGGTCATTGGTGATGACAATGCCCAAGTCTCTTTCTTCCTATGTGACTGCCAGCAACTCCCCTCCCAGCCTATAGGTGACTTCAGGGTTTCTCTTCCCTATGTGCATGATCTTACACTTCTTTGTATTAAATCCCAGTTGCCACTCTTCTGACCATTTTGCTAGTTTATCCAGATCTCTTCTTATCCTGCCCACCCCATCTGGATCATCTACTCTGTTGCAGATCTTGGTGTCATCTGCAAACAGACAAGCTTTACCCTCCAGTCCATCTGCAATGTCACTAATGAAGATATTGAAGAGGACTGACCCAGGACTGATCCCTGAAGCACCCCACTTGTGACTTGCACCTCTTCTGACTGTATACCATTTACCACCACTCTCTGTTATCTGCCCGTCAACCAGTTTGCCACCCAGTTGACCAACTTCTGACCCACCCGAGCCTACCCAGCTTATTTATCAATCTTCTATGTGGAACAGTGTCGAAAGCTTTGCTGAAATCATGGTAGGCGACATCAACTGCTCCCCCTTGGTCCACCACTCTGGTTACCCAGTCAAAGAAATCTATGAGATTAGTTTGACAGGACCTTCCTTTGTAAACCCATGCTGTCTTGGATCCTGTGCCCCTATGGATTCCAGGTGTTGCACTATCCTTTCCTTAAGGAGTGCCTCCATAATCGTGCCCACTACTGAGGTAAGACTGACTGGTCTGTAGTTCCCTGCCTCCTCCCTGCTACCACTCTTGTGAAGCGGGATAACATGAGCCCTTCTCCAGTCTTCTGGGACCTCTCCTGTGCTCAGAGACTCACTAAACAGTTCTGCTAATGGCTTTGCTAGTTCCACCCTTAGCTCCTTAAGTACCCTGGGATGTATGCCATCAGGTCCCATTGCCTTGTCCACCCTGAGCTTAGTGAACTTTTGTAGGACCCTTGCTTTTGTGAAGGGAGTAGTGCTCACCTCCCTCCCCCCTGTGTCCATGGTGCTAAGCTGTGGGCCCTGCCCTACCTTCTCTTCAGTAAATACTGAGCAAAAGTATCTATTTAGGATAGATGCTTTTACAGGGTCCTCCTCCTCAAATGCCCCCTTTTCACCTTTGAGCTTAGCAATACCCTCTCTGGACTTTCTCCTTTCACTAATGTATCTATAGAAAGTCTTGTCACCTTCTTTTACTGTTCGTGCTAGTGTTTTCTCAGTTTGGGACTTTGCCTACATTACTGCCTTCCCTGCTTCCCTTAAGGCAGTTTGGTATGCCTCCCTATCTTCATCCCGTTGTGTTCCCTTATATTTCCTGAAGGCCAGCCTTTTGGCGCTGACCTTTTCTGCTACTGTATTTCAGAACCAAAGTGGTGTCCTTCTTCTTTTTCACTTCCTTTTCTGTCTAACGCAATGGGATGTTGCTTCAAGTATTACATCCTTAATGCTTGCCCACTTTGCCTGTACCCCCTCACCTGTGTTTCTTTTTGCCAGGGCTAGTTTAACTCTGATGGCCATCTTATCAATGTCAGCTCCTCTGAAGTCCCATATTTTTGCCTTGGAATGGGATGATTTAGATGTAGTGGCCAAATTGAACCATACCATGTGATGGTCACTGGCCCCCAGGTGACCTTCTACCTGGAGATCTGTGATCCCTTCCCTGTTAGTCAGTACTAGATCTAGGATAGCCCTGTCTCTTGTGGGTTGTTGTACCAGTTGTTTGAGGCCCTCCCCCTGCAGGAAATCCATCATATGTCTAGTTCTGGCAGATGTTCCTGCTGGTATTGACCAATCTGTATCTGGCATGTTGAAGTCTCCCATTATCAGAACCTCCCCTTTAACTGTCATGTTTTGTTTATCTTCTAACAGTAATGTGTCTATGTCCTCCCCTGGTCTGGGG
The DNA here is from genome assembly GCA_016271365.2 of Neoceratodus forsteri. Lineage (NCBI taxonomy): Eukaryota > Metazoa > Chordata > Ceratodontiformes > Ceratodontidae > Neoceratodus > Neoceratodus forsteri. The sequence continues at coordinate 155,806,630 of CM057456.1, read as the reverse complement.
CCTGTAGACAACCCCAGTTCTTATGTGTCCCATTTCCTGTTTCCAGGGTGACCCATAGTTCTTCTGGCTCCTTATGTATTCTAAATTTCTGTAGCTTTGATATTTTCATTGACATACAGGGCCACTCCACCCTTTTGCACCTCAGTCTCTTCTAAACAGTACATAGCCAGGTACTGAAGTCTTCCAAGTGTGGTTACTGGTAAACCACTTCTCACTAATTGCTACTATGTCCAGTTTAGCCTTTGACATTATTGCCTGCAGGTCTGGGATCTTATTTCCCAGGCTGTGAGCATTTGTGTACATGATTTTCCATTGGCCAGATTTCGGTGTGTTAGTTGTTGGGTGAGGTTTGGCATTTCCTTTGTGCGTCGTATTGGGAGACGGACCTTTTTTCTTACCTGGTGATGCAGATGAACTGCAAACATGCTGAATCCCTGTTTGACCACTAGCTGAGGGGGGAGGGGTGTTCTTCCCATTCGATGTATGGGGTGCTGCACCCCTCTCCCCATTTGCTAGTTTAAATATTCTGCAAAGACATCAAACTTCTGCCAATGCACTGACTCCTCCTTAGTCAGATGCAGTCCATCAAATTTAAAGAACTTTCGCTCCCAGAACTGTTGCCAGTTCCTACAAATCTGTGTCCTTTTCCTGGCACCAGGCCTTGAGCCACATGTTTAGCTCCCCTATCTCCCCTTCTCTGACCTTCTGTCCATCTGCCCCCTCTCTCAGACTGGCAGGATCTCAGAGAAGGAGATGCCAGACGAAATGGATGATCGTTTGTCACCCAGCCTGGTCAGGTGTTCCTTGGTCTCCACAACTGACTGGCTGGTGAGATCATTAGTCCCTATGTGTACCAGGATGTCAATGTTTTCCCCTGCTTTGTGAACAATTTTAACAATGCGGTCAGTGTCTCTCCATGCTGATGTGCCTGGGAGACATCTGACCATTACCCCTGGCTGGAGATGGGTATCAACTCCCCGAATCATGGAGTCTCCTATGAGCAGAAGTTTTTTGGATTTCCTTTTTGCTTTTTTTGTTTTGGTTCCTGATTTGGGCGAGTTTTGTTGTGCTAGCTCCTGTGCTGCAGTGTCCTGCTCTGCAGTGTCCTCTACCCCTTTGTTTGATTTCAGAGATAGAGTCAGATACCTGTTTGTAGTTTTTATATGGTTTTTGGAGGTAATATGTTGGAGAGCACAGAGTGATGGGGCACCAGATTTGCCCCTCCTAACCACCTGCCAACCTCCTGGACCAACTACCCTCTGCGGTCGAGGTTCTTCTGTTAGATGTTGGGGAAATGGTGGGTGGTTCTTATAATGTATTTCCTCTTGAATATGAAATTTGAGGTGCACAGTCTCTGCCCATGCTGTCCGGAGCTGAGCCCTAAGATCTCCAGTGGCCCAGCATGCAGGACAGTGTCCTAAATCCTGTAAGACTGTCCTTCTAAAAAGTATTCCACAGTACCTGCAGTTAATGATATCCATTCCAGATAAGTTGCTGGGTTTATAACCTGGTCAGAGTAATTAGAAGGAAGTAAATGCAAGTAACGGTTTGATTTTGTGTTTTGTTTTCATATAACTTGTTATAACAAGTTAAATTGCTAGTGCCCCTGTAAATGAGCACACCTTGTGGATGCCGCACTGATCCGCCCCTTCCTGCTTTGCCACAAGAAACGTCACAACTGTGGTACCCTATAAAAGGAGTGTAGTGTGGGGTGGTTGGGCATGGGGGTGGGTGGCTGGGCCCTTCCCCTGTCGAAAAAGAAGAACCATGGATGAAAGAACAAGGAGGTAAGAGCAGAAACAATTAGTCAACAACAAATGCAGTAACCCTGAAAGCTTATCCTAATGTTAGATAAAACTGTAAAACCTGTAAAGCACCACCAGTAATAATTTCAGAGAAGATATACACTGTAAGAAACACTATGCTACAGAGAAAAATAAATCAGTAACAGAGGATATACCTTGCAAAAGACAATTTGAATCAGAAGATTACAGCAGTAGTCCCCAAAGGCCCTTATGCATATTAAACCCAGGGACCTTCCTCCTGGTCTGCGCAATTCCCTGATTGTGGTTTGGTTAGGATCCACTCCAAATTATGGTCCTTTCTGAAATATAAACATAACCGAGACCTCACTCAACCCCTTTTAGGTAATCCTAATTTCAAAATAGGTGGCAGGCTCATACCTGTCTCTTGGATTCCACATCTGGCCTTGGCAGGAGTAAGTGACCTATTAAGGGATGGGGTATGTCTCACTTTGGGCGAGATCATGCAGGCATACTGTATAAGATAGATAGGGTCCTATTTTTTAAAGTCTTTCAACTCATCACGTGTTATTGCATAACTTAGAGACTCTTTTTGAGGATATAGGTGCTAGAGAGTTTTTGCAGCCACTTATTAAACTAGCCATCTTGCCCCACGCTGTGTCTAAAATATACGCTAGCCTCTACGACAGAGCTTTGTCTTCCATAGATGGTGTCACAGGAAATTGAGCTTCACAATTCCCACAGTCGAAGTTTGACTGGGGTAAGGTATGGAGAAATTGTCACACTTGTGTCACACAAGATCGACTGAGGATCGTGCAGTTTCAGTTCCTTAACAATATGTACCTTACTCCAGTCAAACTTTTCAAAATGGGCAGAGCTCCATCTCCCCAGTGTGTGAGGTGCCAACAGGCAGAAGGTTCCCTTTTTCATATTTTTTGGGATTGCCCCAAAGTAGCTCCCATGTGGTCACTCATCAGACAAAAGGCTAATCCTTTACTGGGTACTGATGGGCACTTCTCACCGGAAGTTTGTCTGATGGGTGATTATGCATGGGTTGCTGTCCGTGAGCGAAAATATTATATGGCTGTAATACGCTTATCCTTTAAGAAATTAGTTCTGTGCCACTGGCAAGATGCAGAGAATATTTCTTATGTTGAATGGTTACAAGTGCTACTTTTCAATCTTCGTACTGAGCAGATGATTGCCAGCTTGCACAACCGTCTCACAAGGTTTAATGAAACCTGGAGTAAGCTGCATACCCTTTACTCTTTGCAGATCAGTTCAAGCAAGTCTGTATAATTTGGCAAGACACAATACCCCAGTGTGTTACCATTCTGATGCCAGGGGAGGGAGATGTCTGGGTGGTGGAGAGGAGGGGTTATTGTGAATGTCTGTGTTTTGTCATTGAATGTCTTCTGTTGATGTATATTTAACTTGAAACTTAATAAAGTTGATTTAATAAAAAAAAGGTCTACAATGCTATTTTTTATTTATTTACAGTTTTTTCACCTGGTTCACCTCAATCACCCCCTTCTGACCAGTCCCCTGCCCAGTCACCTGGCTTCTCTGGGGCGCACGTTCCCTTCCTTGTCCTCTGCTACTGGTCTCACTGGAGTTGCCCGGTTACCAGTTTGGGGCCTGTGAGGGATCAGACTTCATCCGGTGGTTGAGGATTTTTCCTCCTGATTTTCACCCCGGGACCACGTTTCATGCAACGGGCACGATGTATAAGCTCCACCTCCATGGAGACACTCCCGGTGCCCTGCATGTGGGGTCCCTCCCCTTGAGTGATCTTGCTGCACTGTCACCCAGACACCACCAGGTGGTAGACAAAGAGTGGGATGCACTCCCCCGCCCCCGAAGGAGGAGAGCTGTCATATGGACGCTTAATCCTCCCTCTCCAGCTGGTCCCTGAGCAACCCACATTGTCCCCAAACCCAGGTTGCTGGTGTGGCACGAGGTTAGGTGCCCAGCGCCTCATCCCTCTGTGCCACTGGGCTGGCTACAATGCTAGTTTTAAACCAAAACTGGCAACCATCTTCTTTTCTTGAGAAAAAAACTAAATTAAAACATTTATAAATTACTAAAATGTTGGTGGAACTAGAAAATTGTAGCACCAAATAAAACTGTGTCATACCTGGAATCCTTTATAGTGAAAAAGGGTAGCACCAAATTTTTTGCCCAACTTCATTGCACTGCTGCTTTAAGCTCAGCACCATGTCAAGGCAACTCCAGAAGGTGAAATCTATTGCTCTATCAAAGACTCTTCTTCTTAAATACAAAAACATGGATACTTTGCTACATTATCTGCTCAATGCAGGACCTCCTAGGCTCCTCCCAGCTGTGAACACTACCATTTAGCTTCTTTGGGGTGGTTAAGAAACAAAAGCCCCATTTATACTCAGTGGGCTCAATTTTCAAACGGGAAACTATGACGTAAGATGCCTGAGCCAAAGGTGTATGACATGAGTGGCACCTTGCATCATAGTTTTTGGCACTCCCAATTTTCAAACGCCAGTTCGGCGAAAGTGGGATGCCATGCAGCATAGCCCCCTGCACCAGCCTTTGAGCAAAAGTACCAGTGCACCAGGTCTCAAGGATGGTTGTGCCACGGCGAGGCTGTACCATTCCTTTATTTGCCATTTTATAATCCCTGCCATGGTCGCAACAGGAGTCTGCCTTTAGACCAGCCAGAAGTTGGTCTAAGAGCCAAGTGCCACTGCCTGGCAGGGTGGCAACTGAGGGGGAGCTGCAAGAAGGGGACGGGGGGGCAGAAGAAGCTCAGGAGAAGACCTTTGGGCTGACAGGGGCATGGCACCAATGTGCAGGGCATAAGGTGGCAGTTGGTGAGGGTGTCCTGTGCTATTCCAGACAACCAATTGGACTGGGACAGGAGGCTGGTAGAAAGGGACTGGGACCCAGCCTCAGCAGGATATAGTCCTGGCACCTGCCTCACAGGTGCCACTGACCATAACACCATCAGTGGGCAGCAGTGACTGGAGATTGTGGGGTGCAAGTGGTGGCTGTGAATGTCCCCTAGGTACCGTGGCATTCCACTGGTACCATGCTCTCTGCATGCAGGCAGGCTGCTGCCCACTGACAGTGTTGTGGTCAGTGGCACCTATGGGCAGGTTCCAGGGCTATATCCGCCTGAGGACAGGTCTCAGTCCCTTTCTGTCAACCTCCTGTCCTGGTCCAATCGGCTCTAGAATAGCATAGGGCACTCCCACAGGGTGCCACCTCATCTCCTGCACATTAATTCCATGTCCCCGTTGCTCCAAGGTCACCCCATGCATCTTCTGCCCCTGGTCTCCTCCTGACAGGCATTCCCCCCCACCTTTGTGGCCCCTTAAGTGTTGAACCAGGCAGGGGAGTGGTGGATGGATCCTTCCATCAAAGCTCGCAGCTGCATCACTACTTCAGCACAACCCTGCGGAAGCAGCAAATCTTAGGTCACGGGCACAGGGACCCTCTTTTTAAAAAAATATGGTGCAGGGTCCCTGATGCACCCAGAGATTGCTGCAGTCCTAGATCACTGCAACTTATGTCAATCTAAGGGCTCTTTGAAACTTGAGCCTAGTGTTTCTACACCAGTTTACAGGATTTGGCTATCCTCACCATTGTGGGTGTAAACTGTACAAGCAACAAATCAGTTTGGCTCCTGGTCTTCTCTCCCAGACTAAGGATATGAACCAGCATGGATCATTTTAGTTGTAATTTAAACTGTGCCTCTTCACACATCATAGCCTGAGGAGAACTTTTCACCATGGGATTCTATTCGGATTGAGTCTCAGAAGTGAGGAGGCAGTTCTGACCCCAGAGAACACATTGAGGGACACTGTTTAAAAACTGGAGTTGTAGGAGGCTCTGGTTTCTCTTTGAAAGTGGTGTACACCACTGCGTTTAGGAAAACCATAAGGAGCTGACTGGCAGTGGAGCAGCATAATACTGATTATGCACCACTTGGTGAGTATAAGCACATCTGAAGGAGTAGGGCTAGCTTGTTAAAACAAACCCATCAAAGCCTGAAACAAATCTCCTAAGATACTTTAAGGGACTCCTGGTCAAATACACCATAGAGCAAGTGCATATAAGCGATATGCAATGGCCTACCTCAGAATATGCCATTTATTTTCATTAGTGAGGGGGCAGGACCATAACTCACAAGAAGCAAATCCAAAAGTGAGTAGTGAAGGTCCTGCCCCCTTATAAATGACAATAAGTTGCATATTCTGAGTTAGTACATTGCATGTCTAGTTTATGCAACACACTGTTAAATGTAAATCTGTCAAATTTGTTCTTTTTGGAGCTCTTACCTGTTTATTATATAACACATTTTATTGAAACTTTCAAATACAACTCAATAAAGCACAATAAATACTATAAAATTATAAAAAAGGGGAAAGGGTTAAAGATACAGCTGAAACAGTGTGATCAGACAAACAACATGTATATCAACCAATATCGTTCTGTAGGCATTTCCGGAAATTTGGATGGGAAATTTGTTTAACCAGGAAAGACACACTAAACCAGATCTTGTTTCCAGGTGTGACCTGGAAGCACAAGGAAGTTAAGTGAGTTGTTCAGAGTCACACAGTATGCAAGTGGAGGCTGATGGAATTCAAACCCAGGTCTCCAGGTTTGCAGCTCAATGCCCTTAACCACTACGTTATATTACACTATAGTACAGCTATATTCATGGAGCTAATCTTTCCATGATGATATAAGAGGAGGATATGCCTTAAACTAGTAGATATTTAACTGAGACAATTCCATAAAATTGAATTATTTTATAGTAGAAAGACATTTTAAAAACATTCCCAACCTAGCAGCAAAGTGATCTAATTCCTTATTTAAGGGGAACAGTCAGAACTAAGAGCCCCACACCCGGACGTGGGTCTGGTCCCAATTTGCTCTTCGTATGCAAAAACATTTTTTTTACTTACTGCTTACCACAGTATAGACAAGTAGATTGTACCAGGCTGATTTTGTTGACTACCAAGCTGACATAGGGCCCAATTTTCAAAAGGCCCTTAGATCAACACAATTTGTGCCAAACTCCCAGCTGTGGCAAACCTCGGGTGTGCCAGGGACCCTGCACCGGATTTGGTATAACAGAGGTCCCGGCACCAAATTTCCTGGCATCGCCACAAGCGGAGTTGTGCAACACATAGGTGGCACACAGAAGGGTATTAACAGAAGCCTTCATCAAGCTGTCATTCAATACCTGAGGTAGGCACCATGCGGTGCCCATGACAGTCTGCAGGAGTGCACAGGGAGTGGGGTGCCAGGACATGAAATGCTGCAGTGTGCAATACATAGGCAACTGTCCAATGGCTAATGGCATCTCCATCTGCAAGGGATGACTACCGCAACATGTATATCTCAGTGTGGTGTCACATGTCACATTGCAGGAAAACACAACAGTGAGGCTATGCCAGTTATGAGACATGACTTATCCATAAGTCTGTCACATATGCCTTCCCAAATGCGGCCACTACTCTGCATATAGATGAGACCCACATGTCTACTCTGGTTGCTGTTGTACTACACTCATACCTTGTTATCCAGTGCCATAGGTACAATCAGGGTGACAACACTCAGCATCCCTGAGGCAGACACAAATATCATCCTTATATACCTTTTTGAGCACTTGCATGGAACACCCATGAGGTGGGTACTTGTGTGCTGACACTAGAGGTACCCCTATGTCATACAAGGGGCACCAACAGTGTCAGCAGGAGAACATGGCACCTCTGGTGCACTGGCATGGTACAGCTGGTTATGGACTGTGGAATGTCCATGACTGCCCCACAGTATTGCCCATGGCGTCCACTTAGGGCCACCCTATGAGCCTACAACTGCTTCAGCATGGCAGTTCCTGTAGTTCCCCACAGTGAGGTTAACAATGGGGGAGGTGGGTACAGGTGCTTGGAAGGGTGGCAATGCATGGTCTGTTAGACCAGCTCATGGCTGGTCTAACCACAGCCGAGACTTGTGGCAACAGCAGGGCTTTGAAGATCCCAGATTAGGGGATGCAGTACCTCCGTTATGATGCAAGCCACCTTCCAACATGGTGCACCCCCCATTTTGGGTGCAGGGGTGGTGCAGGGCTGGTCTGATGCAAGGGCTCCAGTTTTTGATGCAGCCAGTATTCAAAAATTAGGATTGCATTAAGTTTGACACAAGGTGCCCTTTGCATCATTTCTGTTTGGTGCAGGAACCTTGCATCAGTATCAGGGCTGTGAAACTCAAAGCCATTTTCTTTAACCAGAAATCCTAGAATCCTCTGCTGCTGACATCAGAGGAGGGCTGCAACAGTGGAAGATTCAATAGCCTGCAATGCATGTTAGAGATTTTATAAGCCCAGATTAGATGTCTGTGTCCTGCTATTCTCCCAAGGCTAAGTACAGTTCTCTGTAACTATTATTAGTGGATCTAAAAGGAATCATATTCTACACCCCTAAAAGTAAACCTAAATTGTGGCTATCCTTTACAATCCAATTTTTCAAGTGCAACATGTGCTTACCAAACCTAATTAGAGGGTTGTGCCATAATGGTTGTGATTCAAAAGCTCTCCAGTTTTCACCTTAAGAAATTTGGACTAATTGGAAAGATGTGCTCGAAATTTCAACTGGGGTGTTGAGCATGCCTTTTGGTAAATGCATTTTAGACCGGTGCAATAAAGATTGTATTGATATGTTGTTGATTTCATAAAGATATTTCTCAGTAGAGAGCCAGGCACGAACTGTGCCCCTATAGTTACGGCTGAGAACTGTATTCAATATTAACCCCCTAACTTTACATCTTAATAGCTTTGGCAGTATTTGATGAAATTTGCTGAAGTTTTGCATCTGTTGTCTAGTAGGCAAGGTCTAGATCTGTGAAAAGTTTTGTGATAGCAGCTTGTGCAGTATCTGAGATCTACATGTCATTTTCCTGTAAACGTCTCGTTTTTTTCCTATACGTAACATGGGATTTATTTTTTTTGTTGTTGTCACCTACAGCCTACATGGAATGGAATTTTTTCACGAAACTTTCAGGGTAGAAGCATGTTGTGGTAAGGTATTGCCTTTGGAAGCTTTTGTGAAAAAATATTAAATGATTCCAGAGTTATAAGAATTTAAAGATTTGTGTTTTTCTGTTCTGAGCATGCTCAGTAGGGTTTTCGGGAAAACATTCTAATACGACACCAAATATTTGGTGCAGAAGGGCCGTTTTTGATTTTGTGAGCTGTGCTCACAACACCAACATTTATTTCTGTTTCATGACAGCTGCCACCTTGTTCCTTACCTCATTAATAAACTACTAATTCAAATTTATTACAGCAGAGTTATTAACCCGAAAGTCTTTGCTCACCTTGGTACAAGTGATCATAACATGACTGAATGCCCACTCATAAATTACAGCTCTAAAGTACATGAAACTACTAGGATCCCTGATTACAAAAAAAATGATTGGACTAAGTTCTCCAAAATATTGAATGATGTTCTCTGGGATAGTCTATTTCAGGGAATAGAGGCTGAACAAATATGGGATAAACTAAAACAACATTTACAAGGATTTGTGGATCTTTACATCCCAATGCATAAGAAGTACAACACAAAAGGTGTTATCCCCCTATGGTACAATAAGCCTATCAAAAGTCAGATCCGTAGGAAAAACAAAGTATTCAACATTTGAAAACAAAAACATCCAACAACAAACTTGCATACAAATATGGACAGACTAAACTTAAAAAAAATGATAAAGAAGGAGAAACTTAAACTTGAATTCCAGTTAACTCATAGAAAGGATAACAAAAGTTTCTATGCTTACTTCAACAATAACAATCTAGTAATACAATTGTAACATTACTTAAGAATGGGGAAGTTATCTCAGATAATAGGGAGATAGCTCAGAGTTTCAATGAATATTTCATATTCAGCAATTAATCTACCACAAAACCAGTGCTCCCTCTAGAAAGAAATCCCTTAATTCTGTTACAAGAACAGGATGTATAAAGTGAGCTGCAGAAATGAAACCCAACTCCTCCCCCGGATCTGATAACATAAATCCTATTGTGTTAAGGGAACTTGCCAATGTCCTGGCTCACCCATTTACTTTGCTTTTTAATAAATCCCTGGAGACAGGTCAGGTCCCAGCAGACTGGAGAAGTAAGAATAATGTGACAAATTATAGGCCCATAAGCCTCATGTCTGTATGTTATAAACCAATGGAAAGGTTACTTAAAAGTGAAATAGAAAGGGAAATTGTTAAGCTAGGCCTGGAAGAGCATTTACAGCATGGTTTCCAAAAGGGACTGTCTTGTTTTACCAATTTAGTTTCTTTCTACGACTTCATCAGTAATCGAATCGACAATAGTATTCCTGTTGATGTCAACTTGCTTAATATAGGCAAAGCCTTTGATACAGTCCCCCATGACCTATTAATCAGCAAATTAATAACTATGGGTCTTAATATACGTATCGTAAAATGGATTAAAAACTGGTTAACAAATCGAATACAGTCAGTTAAGATTAATGGTTCCATGTCCGATGATGGACCTGTGCGTAGTGGGGTGCCCCAGGGATCTGTACTGGGGCCTGTGCTGTTTGGCCTACATATTAGTGACATGGGGGCAGGACTAAGCAGTATCATATCAAAATCCGCTGTTGACAACAAGGTCGGGGGAGAAGTAAACTCATAAGATAAATACCATATGTTAAGTCAGGATTTAAAACAAACTGAAAACTGAGGACTGAAAAATAAAATTAAATTTAATGCTTCCAAGTGCTCTGTCCTGCATTTTGGACACAAAAATCCAGGATTTCAATGCAAACTGACTGGACACATTTTTAAATCATCTACTAAAGAAAAAGACCTGGGAATCTGAATGAATAAAGAACTGTCATCATTGGATCATTGTAGTTGTGTTGCATAAACTAATAGAATAATTCATTCAATAAAAACCTTTTATTACAGGGAACAGGAATTGCATATTGAAATTGTACAAAACATATATAATCCCCTACCTGGACTATGGATCACTAATTTGGGGTCCCTACCTTAGGAGGGATATAAACTTACTTGAAAAAAACACAAAGAAAAATGTCTAAGTCAATTAGGGGTTTAAATACAGTACATTATAATGACAGAATTAACATATTAAATCTATTCACATTAGAAAATAGAAGAAAAAGAGGCAACTTGTTGTTACTGTATAAGATCCTGCAAAATCATGAGCTGATGAGACAATGTGGGCTCAAATATAATCTAAGGCAAAAAAATCTAAGATCTCATAACAGACAGCTGATCATTTCAAAAACAAATATGGTTAAAAGATATAATTATTATACAGTGAGAACAGCAAGAATATGGAATACATTGCCTGGCAGAATAGTTCAGTCTCCAACATCTGATACATTTAAAAACTGGTTAGACACATTCTTTGTCCAAAATATTTCAAAACAATAAACCCACTAGGAGTAGGAGATGGCTCGATGGGCTTTCAGCCTACTTTGTCTTTACAAGTAATACCAAGTAATAGTCAAAAAAAAAAACATGAATCTACCTCATTAGACTATGCTGGCTCAGATTCTGAGGCTTGTTTCTGTCAATAATGATTATAAGTATCTTCCACATATTTCTCCTGGCCATGTTAATGCCGTCCCCATTTTTTGAATCATGACTCACTTTTTAGTGTTGCACCATTAAGGTAGTGTGAAACTAAATTTTACTTTACTGTTTTTAATTGCGATTCAGAGAAAGTCTGTTGGAAACATATTTTGATTGCCCAGCATAATTTTTTGTTTTGCAGCATGACATTTGATTCTGCAACTTGATTTTTCATTTGCAGCAGAAAATTGGTTTCTCAGCATTACATTTAATTGCACATCAGAAATTTTCATTTTGCAGCAGAAAACTTGGGTCTCAGCATGAAATTTGTTTGCACACCATGATTTTCCATTTTACAGCAGAAAATTGGTTTCTCAGTGTGAAATTTGATTGCACAGCAGAATTTTGCAGTTTGCAGCAGAAAATTGGGTTCTCAGAATGAAATTTGACTGCACATCACGATTTTTTGTTTCTTTAAAGGAAACTTGAACTAAGCAAAACTAGACAAATTTACCATAGAATGGTAACCCGTGATTTGAGCGACTCAATTAGAGTGCATCAATTTGGGTGAGGGCAAAAATAGTGAATGTGAAATGAGCTATGATATATAATGAGCCCATGTTAAATTCAGCACTTACATTTTGGCAGGCAGCTATAGAAGTAGTTAATGTTTGAAGCATGTAAGCAGTTGTTTGTCAGGTCAGTTCTAAACTGGCTGTGTAGTGTAGTAGTTACAGTCACTGCCTGTGTGTCTAGCAGACTCAAGTTCAATACTGGCTGTGAGGAGATTTTTTTTTTTTTTTGGCATTCTGCCTGCCCTCCTGACTTTGTTTCCCTCCACCCCTGGTGTAGGAAGATTTGATTGCCTCCCTCCAATGTTCTCCCCCTTCCCAACTTGTGTCCCACTGTAGAGTATCTCTCCTCCCAAGTTTTTCCCTGTCACTGAATTTCATCCCCACCGATGGTAGTTATTTTAAGTATGGGAAGTGTGTGGGGGGGGGGCAAAGCCCCCTGCAGAATAAGCATGTATAGCTGTGTGCTGATTGTGGAGGATGCTGCAGTGTTCTTCACTATTTTCGTTGCAGCTGTTTTTCATTTGCTCTTTTTGTTGGCGCTGTTTTGTAGGTGCCATTCTGACATGGAACTCCATAGAATAGGTAGACTTGCAGCTGGTATGGATAGCAGGGGGCACCACTGTACTGTGCTATCATCCCGGAAGTGGCCCTCCCTGGAAGATAGGCTAAACTACTCTAACCTTGGCCTTAGATGCAAAATCCTAATGGGATCCCTACTTAACCTTGCTGGTCTAGTGAAAATAAAATGCCCACTAGAAATCTTTGCTCTTGTATGCAATCCTTTTGGAGGTTCCCAAAACCAAGTTGCTGTCCGGCTAACGGTCCTTCTCTAGCAAGGCCTCCTAGCTGTGGAATGGCCATCCGTTCCCCCTGCAACAAGGTACCTCTCTAGGGACATTTAAAAGCCTCAAAACCAACCTTCCCATTGTAACATCATACACTTGTACCTAATGCTCTGAACTTGCCTACCATGTCTACATATTGACCTGTAAAGTTCTGTATTGTAGCTATGTCTACTTGATGCAAATCTTTCATATTGTCCTGAAATATTCCTCATTGTAAATAACTAAAACTGTATTTGTTCTATGAATGTATCCCCTGATGTATCTCTGTACCATTGATATGTAATCATACTTGAATGTTCTCTTTTATGTAATTAATCTCGGGTCGCCCTTGAAAAAGGGACGCTTGTCTCAGTGGGCTTACCCGATCAACAAAATTCAAATAAAATAAATAGATAAATAACTAACTAAATAAATGAAAATAATATTGAAATTTGATTGCAGATCAGAATTGTTCTTTTCGCAGCAGAAAACTGATTTCTCAGCATCAAATTTGATTGCACATCAGAATTTTTTATTTTGTAGCAGAAAAATGTGTTTCTCATCATGACATTTGATTGCACACCATGATTTTTCGTTTCACAGAAGAAAATTGGTTTCTCAGCATGAAATTTGATTGCACATCAGCATTTTTACGTTCGCTTGCGCGCATGCACAAGGAACATTTTGGGAGAGTAGCACATTTGGAGGTGTGCCTCTCCCATCCAATGCACTGCTCCCTTGAGCAGCCGTGGCGGTCCTGCACCAATGGGTACAGGAGCTCAGTATGACAGCGGTGTTCCTCTGCTTCAAAGGAAAGCACCACTGCCATACTGAGTGCTGCCACTGTCCCCCTTGCGTCACCATGCTCCCCCTCACGCACGTCACGCCGCCCCCCAAAGCTGTCGTGCCACACTGGGAGCCCACCCCAGCGTGGCAAATGTTGTTTGCCGACGGGGGTGCCCAATCCCCCATCGGCTCCACGGCCCCTCCAAGCCATCCTGCTGCCAAGCTGGGAGCCCACCCCAGCGTGGCAAACGTTCACGTTTGTTTTGCCGACGGGGGTGCCCAATCCCCCGTCGGCTCCTCGGCCCCCCACACATCTTCTGCCATGCTGGGATCCCACCCCGCGTGTAATCGTCCCACATCGTCTCTTTTTTTAAGCCTGTAAAATAAAACAGTCCCACTGCAAGTCTCCCAGCCCCCTCCCACAACCCGCACCCACCCACTGCGCACTCCAGCTTCTCACACCCCACCCCATACTTACTCGGACTCTGGCGCGATGATCTTCGTGGACCGGAACATGTCTGCACTCTTCAAAGCCGCCGCGAACTGAGGAAATGCCGTAAGTTGTATAATGGGCTAGATAGGGGGTTTCAACTTTATTGACATATCTCAGTTATTTTTGAGTTCTTTCACACATCACGGAGTTTTGGGATTCATTCTCATGTGATGTCACTGTCATGGCGTTATCGGCCCGGCGGGTGATTTCAGGCACCGCGCAGTCACTGCGCCAAATCACCCTTCGCCTTGAATAATGCCATGACAGTGACATCATTCATGAGAAGGGGTCCCAAAAACCCCATGTTGAAAATTTGGTGCAAAAATTCCAAAAAATGACTGTTTTACGAGCGTGTGTTGCGCAGTTCCTACGCAGGCTCGTAAGTTTGCAAATTTTCAATATTTTCACTCCAGATTTTCAACATTGCCATTTTATTGCACCTTCTTATGAGTTGTACAGCTGTCATTTTTCACATCTCACCCAAAACGTGTTTCCACCCATGTAGCGCACAATGGCACAGTCAGTGTGCGAAATCAATGTATGGAACACATTAAGAAAATCACAGTGACACTGTTCATGAGCAGAGATCTTAAAATGGCTATGTTGAAAATTTTGTGAAAAATTCCTAAAATGACTGTTTTATGAGTCTGTTGTGCAGTTCCTACGCACTGTTGAAGTTTGCGAATTTTCAATATTTTCACCCAGATTTTCAACATTGCCATTTTACCACACCTCCTTATGAGCACTGCAGCTGTCATTTTCACATCTTGCCCAAAATGTTTTCAGTCCATGTGGCGCACAATGGCACAGTCGGTTATGCTGAACTCAGTGTATGGGACACATTAAAAGTCACAGTGTCACTGTTCATGAGCAGAGATCTTAAAATGGCTATGTTGAAAATCTGGCAAAAAATTTACAATAACTGGTTTTACGAGCCGCATAGCAGTTCCCACGCACCGTAAGTTTGCGAATTCCAATATTTTCACTCCAGATTTTCAACATTGCCATTTTACCACACCTCCTTATGAGCAGTACAGCTGTCATTTTCATCCTGCTCAAAGCGTCTTTCCCCCATGTAGTACACAATGGCGCAGTCGGTTGTGCGAAATCAATGTATGGGACACGAGTAAGAAAATCACAGTGACACTGTTCATTAGCAGAGGTTTTAAAATGGCAATGTTGAAAATCGGTGAAAAAATTCCTAAAATTACTGTTTTACGAAAGCGCATGCTAGGCCAAAGTTCCCACACATGCTCAGAGGGTTTGCATGAATTTCAATATTTCACCCAGATTTTCAACATTGGCATTTTACCACACTTCCTTATGAGCAGTACAGCTGTCATTTTTCACATCCTGCCCAAAATGTGTTTCCGCCTATGTCGCGCACAATGGGGGTAACAAAAAGGTCATGCTGACAATTTATTGTGCAAATACCAGCAATCGCACAGGGCATTAGGGTAAAGCACCATGCATGCCAAACACCACTGCAAATACCTGCAAGCGAACTTCCGGCATTGACAAATGCTTGTTAGTTTCAGTGCAGAAAACTGGTTTCTTGACTTGAAATTGTATTACGCACCATGATTTTTTGTTTCACAGCAGACATTTGGTTTTGCAGCATAAAATTTGATTGCATATCAAAATGTTTCATTTTGCAGCAGAAAAAATGGTTTCTAAGCATGCAATTTGATTGCATATCATGATTTTTCATTTTGTTGCAAAAATTGGTTGCTCAACTTCAAATTTGATTGCACATCATAATTTTTGATTTTATGACTTAAATTGGTTTCTCGCCATGAAATTTGATTATGCATATAGTGAACACAGTTCTTCTTTTGCCACAAGGCCCTGCACATCTTCACCTACTGGTGGCAGAGGGCCATTGGCTGACAGATGGACTCTTCCCCCTGTGTGTCTGTGTCTGCAGCTACATGGAAGCACAGGGAACATAAAGCCCTGCACTTCTGCAGCCCACCTGGCAGCCCAATGAATTCTTGACATCTGTTGCTGCACAGAACTGCAGGGCACAAAAGGACCCTGCACTTCCATAGGTGGATGGAGTCTTACCTTTCTTCCCTTTGAGCCTTTTATATCTGTGTGTCTTTGGGACCTGCGTAAATGAGGATATGATTCCACTATATCAAAAAGAAAGGACATTCTTTGCAAAAACAGTATTAATGCACCAGTTAGGGTTCAAGTTAATACCACAAATGTATGGAAATGTGATGCTAAGGTTTCCAACCCTAAATCCCCACCCTCAAGCAGCAAAAGGACAAGTTCATGCGAGCAACCACAAACAGCCATCATCACGTAAGACAAACAACATACAACTGTTTTCAGATGACACAAATGCAGTAGCACTGATGTGCTACCTTTGTGGATTTGTATATGTGGCCACACCTGTGTTTGTATGTTGTACAGCATGTTCTGCAGACAGAAGGCCCAACTGGCCCTGTACCTCTGCATACATACGTACTCATGCATGCTACATGAGGTACCTCACTAGATAGCATGACTCACTACTGCATGGTTTTCAATATGCAGCTGCATAACTAAAAATCTGCTACGCACTTGAACAATTTCTAGATCTGCTGCAGAAACCATGATACCCACATTGCAAAAATATTCCCATCTGTGTAGTGGCAGGTCCCACATGTGCATCACTTCTGCAGCCAGAAGTCAGTCTGTATGTCTTACTGAGGAGCCCCCTCAGGGACCTGTGCTTCTCCAGATAAACATACTGTAGCAATTTTTGTGTCTGAAAACCTGCTACCCCTTGAACAATTTCTAGATCCACTGCTGAAACCACAATATCCACATTGCAACACTACTTCCATCTGTGTAACAGGGGCTGGCCCATCTGAAGACAGACATTGGTGTGTATGTCTTACATCTGTAGCTGAAGACATGAAGGTCCCTGTCTCTGAGGTGTCTGCACTTCTACAGACAGAAATACTGTTGCAATTTTGGTATCATGGATTTTGTGGCTCCTGCACTTCTGCAGCCAGAGGTCAGTGTGTATATCTTAAATCTGCAGCTGTGGAAGTGCAGGCCCATCAAGTGTGTGAATGTTTAACAATGTGCACGAGTACCTGAGGCTATAGAAATGCTGGTCCCTTATGGGCCTGCACTTCTGAGATGACAGATCTCTTCTAATGTGGGTAGAGTGGATTTGAACCTGTGGCTCCAGGGGCCTGTGCTACTTCACACAGAAGCAGAGTTGTGATTTGAGTATCCTGGATTTCTGTCTGCACTGATAAGTGAATGTGTACATCTTTCAGTATGCTTGCTGCAGATATAAGTCCACGAAGGTAGCACATCAATGCTAATACATTTGTGTCATCTCAAAACAGTTGTATTTTGTTTTTCTTACTTGATGATGGTTGCTTATGTGGGCTTCCCCTTTTGCTGCTTGGGGGAGGTGGGGAGTTAGGGTTGGAACCCCTATCACCACATTTTCCTACTCTTGTGGCATTAACTTGAACCCTAACTGGTGCATTAATGCAGTTTTTGCAAAGAATATAATTATTTCTGATAGCCAGGCTTTCTATCACATATCACTGAAGATACTGTGAGGCCTTAAATGTGGGAAAGTATAAACAAAAATCAGGGCTGTTTAGCCCACCCAGAGACCTGGGTGCTAAATCTGATTCTAGGACACTCTTCGTGTTTTAACACCCCATATACAGTAAATACTGAGATTTTTCTGGGTAATTCTTTACAAAAGGTTTTTGTAATAGTCATTAGCAACATAGTCATAATTTATTCTGGAGGGTACATGCATCTTTATTAAACTATTTCTACCCCAAACGATCAAAGAAAGGTAAACCAATCTTTTAATGTCCATTTTTACTTCTGTCCTAATTTTATCAAAGTTATATTCAAACAACATGCAGTCTTGCTGTATTCTGACAAATTGCAGTGAGGTCCAACCTTCGAACTGTCCAGGAGATGAAAGAGTTAACTTTCCATGCCAGGCATGGAACGCTGAGCTCGAGCTCGGTTGAGACTCTGTCTGTTGCTGTTTGAACTCAAACCATCAGATTCTTTACTCCGTCTCACTGAACAGTCGCTCCGGATATTTCTCCTTTGCTCGGTTCAATTTGTCGGTTAAAGTACCGTTTTTCTCGGTTTTTGACCGAATTTAAACTGTAACCTATCGGTTCAGTCTCTGTCTGTGGTATTCGTGAGTACTAGATAGGTTTATTTTTGTTATTATTCTGTGTGGAACTTAGAACGTGGGATCGGGTTCGGTTTGAACCGATCAGGTTGTTTTAAAATCTTTATTTCTGCTTTTAGAGTGTGGTTACTGGTTCTTATCGGTTAAAAAAAAAACAGACTTTATTACGTTTTTTTCCACGACCCGTAACATGGCCAGGAACCGATAAGGGTGTCTTGCCTGGCGGATTTCCAAAAAAAGGGTAAGTTTTTGTTAGGACTGGCCATGTCTAAGAAACCCAAAAGAAAAACCGAGCCCACTGGGTTTCAACACTGTAGTGTGTGTGGGGAAGTCTTTGCTAAGGCTGATCCCCACACCACCTGTGTTTATTGTTTGGGGTTTGACCACCTCGATTCAGACTGCCAGATTTGTAAAAATTTTCCTGCAGCTACCCTGGAAAAAAGAGTTGGTAGGCTCAGGGAAAGGGAGGCCAAGAAGTCCGCTGACCGGATGGCCAGCCCGGTTCGGTTCCAACCAAACTAGAAGGAGTGCCCTCTGACCAGGCCGAAACTTCTTCGGGCAAAAGGAGAACCGATTCCGAGGAGTCGGTTCCGGTTAAGAGAACAAGAAGGGATAAATCAGCTGGTGTGGATCCAAAAGTTCTTTCTCCGACCGCTGATGAAATAGCCAAAGTGATAAAAATTGTTCAGTCGCTATCCTCAGTTCCAACCGAACTGGCACCATTAGGAAGGCGCTCGGTTCGGTCGGTTCCACTGGTTCTGGATTATGATTTAGAGGAATTTTATGAACCGGAGGAGGAGGAAGGAGAGTATGAGGAAAGTGAGTGTGATTATGAAAGTCTGGATGTGCCCATTGACCCGGACATCTCCCCAGACAGACCTTCAGGAGTGTCTCCTCCTAGGCTTTCTGAGTCCCCTTCCCATTTCATGTTTTACAAGAAAGTGGCTGAAACTCTTCAGCTTCCTATGGAAGAAGCTGTGGATGACCAGGAGGAGCCTGACTATGTTGAGATGATGGATATCCCAGAGTCCAGGAGGCTGTCTATTTCCCTTCATAAGTCTTTTGGGAAACAGACAATAAAAATTTTAAAGACTCCTAATTGTATACCTCCTGTGGACAAGAGAATGGACAAGAGGTATACTCTCTCAGGCTCAGATACAGAGTTCCTTACCCAGCAATGCAGCCATGTTGGGGTAGTGCAGTCTGCAGCCTGTGATAAGGCAAATATACCCTTGGCTTCACACCCCCCAGATAAGGACTCCAGAAGGATTGATGCCATGGCAAAGAAACAGTACATGGCAGCATCCTTGGGACTCAGGCAGGTCAATTATATGGCCTATACAGCTAGATATCAGAAATCTAGATGGGACACTGTAATGGCTTTAGCTAAACAGGTCCCTGGCCAGCTTGCCAAGGAGCTGGAGCAGGTAGCTGCGGATGGTATTGAAGCATCCAAGGTGCAATTCCATGCTGCAGTGGACTCAATGATGTTTCATCTAGAGTCATGGCTACATCTGTGGCCCTTCGTAGGATGGCTTGGCTCAGATGTACTAGCCTGTCTCAGGATACCCAGACTAAGGCCATGGATTTTCCTGTTGTGGGTAATTCTCTGTTTGGGGAGCAAACAGAGAACTACATGAAGAAAATGGATGAGTACAGGACCACCTATAGGAGTGCTCAGGCCAAGGAAAGGCAAACCACTCCTCAGAGGCAGCACCCCAGGGGCAGGGGCAGGCCTTTTCATAGGCCTTTCTACCAAGCCCAGGCCTCCTCTTCTGCTTATGCTCATAAGGGGTTCTTTAGAGGGAGAGGCAGACGGGGTACAAGCAGGCCTGTTTCCACCCCTCAGCCTAAAGCCCCTGCCAAACAGGCACCCTGATGGGTTTGCCAGGGCTGATTCTCCACTACCGGTAGGGGGCAGGCTGGCTTACTTTGTCCAGGGCTGGATGTCTTTAGCATCAGACAAATGGGTCCTGGAAGTAGTAAGCCAGAGACTGGTTCTCAGCTTCAAAAAAGTTCCAAAGATGAGAACCAGATCCTTTCCACCTGCAAATCCTTCAGAGGCACTTGCCCTAGAGGCAGAGGTCTCTTCCCTCTTGGCTCTCAGAGCTATAGAAAGGGTTCCACCCCTACACAAAGGGAAAGGATTGTACTCCAGGTACTTCCTCACCCCCAAAAAGACAGGAGAATGGCGGCCCATCCTGGATCTCAGATATTTATACAAGCACCTTTTAAAGCCAAAGTTCAAAATGGTGACTCTGGGAATAATTCTACCCTCTCTAAGGCCAGGGGACTGGCTAGTCTCCCTGGACCTCAAGGATGCCTATTTCCATATTCTCATCAGAAGCTTCCATCAAAAATACCTCAGGTTTGAGCTGCCCTCAGGCCACTACCAATTCAGAGCAATGCCCTTCGGCCTAACCTCTGCTCCAAGGGTGTTCACAAAATGCCTGGCAGTAGTTGTTGCCTTCCTAAGAAGGAAAAGGATTTCCATCTTCCCATACTTGGACGACTGGCTCATAGTAGGCCAGTCCCCAGACCAAGTCAAGTTACACCTACAGATAACTCAGCAACTGCTTACTTCTCTAGGTTTCCTTCTGAATCTTTCAAAGTCAGTTCTAGAGCCTGTACAGCTCCTCACCTTCATAGGCACAGAGCTAGATACAGTAAAGGCAAGAGCCTTCCTTCCCCTGGACAGGGCAAGGACCCTTATTTCACTGGCCTCTTCATTCACCCTCCAGGTGTCTCGACCAGCAAGGCATTTTCTACAGCTTCTGGGGCACATGGCTGCTTCTACGGCAGTGGTGCAGGGAGCAAGATTTCAGATGAGGGACATTCAGTTCCACTTGAGAGCCTTTTGGTCTCAGAAAAAGGATCCTCTGACCAAACTGATTCCAGTGACTCGAACCATGATCCAGGCATTGCAGTGGTGGCAGGATCAGGACAATCTAAGACAGGGAGTTCCTTTTGTTACTCAGTCTCACTCTCTAATCCTTACTACAGATGCCTCCCTTTTGGGGTGGGGGGCTCACTTTGGAGACCTGACCACCCAAGGATTGTGGTCTCCTCAGGAATCTCTGCTTCACATCAATCTATTAGAACTCAGAGCAGTGTTTCTAGCACTTCAGGATTTTTCCAAGTCTGTTCAGAACAAAGTAGTTCAGGTCAGGACAGACAATACCACCACAATGTGGTATATCAATAAGCAAGGGGGCACTCGGTATACGGCCTTGTGCACAGAAGCAATGAAGTTATGGTCTCTGGCCTATTCTCTGAACACCTCTCTTACAGCAGTACTCCTCCCAGGCAAGGACAATGTCCTGGCAGATGCTCTCAGCAGGATATCTCAGGGCCATCATGAATGGTCCCTGGATCCCCTGGTTTTGAAGGTGATCTTCTCCAGATGGGGTACCCCCACAGATAGATCTTTTTGCAGCCCCAGACAATCACCAACTTCCCCTCTTTTGCTGCAGGCCCCCAGTGTTGGGCTCAGTCCCCCTGGATGCCCTAGTTCTCAATTGGGAAGGGAAGTTCCTGTATGCTTTTCCCCCCTTCCCTCTCCTGTTCAAGGTGCTAGTCAAAATCAGGTCTCAACCCTGCAAGGTGATTCTGATTGCTCCAGACTGGGCCAGACAGCCCTGGTACCCTCTCCTGTTGTCCTTAGCAGTCCACCTTCCCCTGTTTCTTCCCAGGAATTACAACCTGTTAACCTGTGCTCAGGGGGAGGGTTTGGTATCCGAATCTCAAATCTCTCAATCTCAAGGCCTGGCTCTTGAAGAGTTAGAGTTTACTGATTTACACCTCTCTCAATGTGTTATGGATATCCTAAAGGCTTCTTGGAAGCCTTCCACCAGAAGCACTTACAACTCCAAATGGAAAATATTCTCCATATGGTGCTCCGGGAAGCATATTTCTCCAGAGTCTGCTGGCCTGCCCACAGTCCTTGACTATATGGTTCATCTTCATAGCTTGGGACTCAGACCAGCTACACTAAGAGTGCATCTGGCAGCTGTCTCTGCTTTCCTTTCAGCAGGTAAGCCTTCTTCCTTTTCAGCTCATCCTGTATTCTCTAAGTTTTTCAAGGGATTGCTTCATACCAATCTGCCATTCAGGGACCCTGCCCCTGTTTGGGACCTTAATGTTTGCATTGCTCAGCTTATGCAACCCCCTTTTGAGCCTTTGTCCTCAGCAGAGCGTAAGTACTTGACTTGGAAAACTGTTTTCTTGGTGGCCATCACTTCTGCCAGGCGCATAAGTGAGTTACAAGCCCTGTCAGTGGAGCCTGATTTTATCTCTTTCCATAGAGATAAGGTGGCCCTCAGGACTAACAGGAAGTTTTTACCTCAGGTGGTTTCAGACTTCCACCTTAACCAGTCTATGTCTCTTCCTGTTTTCTTCACTGACCATTCCTCCTCTGGTGAGAGGGCTGCACAGTTGTATGTGAAAGGGCCCTTAGCTACTACATAGAGCGTACCAAGGGTCTGGGTTTGACTCCTCAACTGCTCCTCACTTATGGTGAGGTTGGTAAGGAAAATCTGCCACTAAGAGATCCATTGCCAGGTGGATTGTCTCTTGCATTCAATTTTGCTATGAAAACTAGGCAGGACTCCACCCTCAGGCCTGAGGGCTCACTCTACCAGAGGTACAGCGCTTCCTGGCTGCTGCCAGGGATATTCCTATCTTAGCGATATGTCAAGCAGCTACCTGGAAAACAGTTCACACTTTTACCAAGCATTACTCTCTGGATATCCAGGCTAGGAGTGATGCTCGGTTTGGCACAGCAGTGCTTCAGAGCCTATTTCCTAGGTAGGTTCTGTCCCTCCTCCATGGAGGTACTGCTTGGTAGTCTGCAATTTGTCAGAATACAGCAAGACTTCATGTTGTTTGAAGAAAAAATTACTCACCTTAGTAATGTTGTTTCTTCTAATGGAGTCTTGCTGTATTCTGACCTCCCCCTCTGTCTTCCCCTCTCAGAACCTTTGTTTTGGGATGTGAGTGGGCAGTAGCAGTGTTGGCACTCAAGAGGTGCCCCACCTTTTATTTATCACCCCTTTACTTTGGGTGAGTGGTTGTTGTGTTTGTTTCATTTTTTGGGTTTTTTGACTTGAGTCTTTGTTTTGGGACCAAAAAATCTGTTTATTATATTTAGTAGCCAATTGGCTAGTGTAGGTTTACAGTTTTCACACAGGCAACTCAGTGAGTTTAGCTCGTAAAGATCTGACGGTTTGAGTTCAAACAGCAACAGACAGAGTCTCAACCGAGCTCGAGCTCAGCGTTCCATGCCTGGCATGGAAAGTTAACTCTTTCATCTCCGGGGCAGTTCGAAGGTTGGACCTCACTGCAATTTGTCAGAATACAGCAAGACTCCATTAGAAGAAACAACATTACTAAGGTGAGTAATTTTTTCTTTCTGCATATCTAATACAGTGGTACTAATTTTGAGGCCCTAGGTAAGTTATTGAACTGGATTCTGAATTGAAATGCCAATTAGTGAAATTATGTTTAAATATGAGATTATTCAGTTCCAGAATTGCAGACTTTTCTACATTCCATTTATATTCCAGAAACTTTACTATGCTCATATATAATAGATAGCAAAGCAGGAACAGATTGGCTCAGATTAGTTAATTGTAAACATATATTATCTGCATATAAGCTTATTTTATAGTCTGTTGATGCAACTTTGATGCCAGAAACTAATTGATGTTTCTTTAGGAGGCACACCGATGGTTCCAGATATAAATTAAAAAGAAGAGGAGGAAACAAGCATCGCTGTCTGTTGGTGCATCTTAGAAGAAAAATCTTGGCTATTAGACCATTGCAAGTCACTCTTGCTGTCCAGTTATTGTATGGTGGTTTAATTGCATCAACAAAGCTGATTGCAAAGTCGTATCTCAGATGAAGGGAAAACAAGAGTTTCCAATCAGCCTTGTCAAAAGCTTTCTCAGTACCAAACGAAAGCAAGAAAAGTGGCATTTGTTAACTTCTTCACAGACCCAAAAATATGAAATAATGTTCTAAAGCTGCCTGAGGCTAACCTCTCTTTCATAAAACCAACTTGATCTACTGAGAAAATATCCAGTACAATCATGTCTATTCTAGAAATAAAAATGTTAGCAAATATCTTTGCATTTAAAATTACTATAAACCTTTAATATTTCTTTTGAGAGTAGATTATTAAATTTCTCATAAACGTTTGTAGTGAAACCAACACGTCACATGATTTATCACTCTTAAAACTCACAATAATATTGTGGACCTCCTCTAGGGACAAACCTTTTGTTAGTTCTTCCATCTCTTAATTCGATATCTTAGGTAACTGTATGTTGTCAAGAAATGTATTAATTTGATGGTTATCTAGAGTAGCAACACCAGGAACAAGATCAGTGTAACATTTTTCAAAAATTGTAACAATTTATTTTTTTGTTTGCTAATGTTATGGGTTCTAGTGCATTTCAGTTAATCATGCACAACTACTCTTGTTGTTTTATCAGGAGAGCCAGAGATGCAACAGCTTTTTTCTCCTTTTCTAAATGTTTTATTCTAGCCTCGTATTGATATTGCAGGTTATGTAGCTTTAGGTTACATTCACCATAATTGTTTTCTCTAATAAATTTCATTGAGAATTTTTTGTGTTCTGTCTTTTTTTATTCATTCTTTATAGCAGCAATACTTACAGTTTCACCCCTTAATAAGTGAATCAAAGAATCTCAGAAGATACCACTGGAAGATACTGATCCCCTATTTAATTCAAGAAAATCTTCAGTGAACTTTGTTTTCCTTTCACATACAGCTGAATTACTTAATAGAAAATTATTGAACGTCTAGACAAAATCTGTCATTAAAATGGTAATGGGATAATGTTTAGCATTATAGGGGCATGGTTGGATATTGTAGTACCCTCAATTTTTGAGTCAATAATAGAGCACATTAGACTCCACTTATAAAGGCCCCAGATAGTCCAGATGCCCATTTATAGCAAACAAAATTCCTCTGCCCAAACCAAATCCTATTCTTTATTGTGTTAAATCCACACCTTAGAATGGAACCTTGTTAGCCATTTTTAGTGGACATCAATTCCCTTGTGTGGAGCTCTTTAACACTGCTAACTTCCCATCTGTTGTCAGCAATTATTCAACCCAGTGCTAACTGGCGATGAGGCTCAGCTATATTGCTCCAGTTTAAGCTGCCATTTCCTGCCTAGTCAACTGATTCAGCCCTTACTGTCTCACTGTGTTTTGTATATTAAGCTGCTTTCTACTGCTCTTGCTGCTGTCTTTTTTTTTCAGAACTGAAACATCAGATAGGCTTGACTACTTCTGTCACACAAGGTCAAGATCATTAAGGAAATTGTTTCTCTCCCCTGAATGAGCATCCATGACCTTGCAATTCATTTCTCCCTGCCCAAGTTCACTCTCTCCAATTTCCTTACATCCAAGGACAACATCCTGACTGATTGGCATTCAAATCAGAATCTGTAAAAGAAGCAGAAATAAGAGGGAAAGGACAGTGAGGTGCAGAATGTACTGCTTCTGTGGTTCACCACTGTACAGGAGAGATAAGCATTGGTTAGCAGTTCCCTGCTTCTTGTGAAGGTAAAGCAGAAATGTCCCAGGGTCAGAAAAGGTAAAGGAGTGAGTATCAGTCATGTGCTGCTGCAACATGGATGACTCCAAGAAACAGCAGCTTCTGGTCATGGGGAAATCAGCACAATTGAGCTGTTTCTGCAGTGTGGCCCACTTGCCCGTCCAATACCAAAGATCTGTACTGATGTCTGAGAAGCTCTGCTAATGTCATAATAAATATGGATCAGAGGGTGGAGACCGCTCCTGAATGGCTGCTTATTGAAGCAATGGAGGGCGATTGATACAAATACCCTGTGCCATAAAAGAAGCAAGTTAAAATGTTATCTATTTATTTACTTATTTAAAAGTTGATAACTGGGAGAGGCACATTGAGCCAAGGCTCATCTCTAGGTGCAACCCAGAATCACTATCCTTATGAAAAAAGAAAGTGATAGCGAAGACTGACAGCAAAAGTTTAGCCAAATAGGGAAAAGACTTTTTAAAAAAAAACAAATAAAAGTTACATTTTAAGCATAATTCACACACTCCATAAACAAGCAAGATATCAGTAGTGAGCAGTACAAAACAGTACAGTGCTGTATAAATAAATAATAAATGTTACACTTTAAGTTAAACACAAGCACATACTACCCCAAACAAGTGAGACATCAGTAATAAGCAGTACCAAATGGTACTGTATAAAAAATAAAGTGAAGGCATATTTCTTAGCAATAAATAACAAACACAACCATGGTCTCCCTCCCTATTTTCCCTCACCACAATCTCCCAAATTAATTTGGCCACACTCCCACCGCCTATGACAGATATGGGGTATACCAGATGAATGTCAGGTCCACAGATGAGTCCACTACAAGTGATTTTCACTGTACATAAAACCAATAAGTATCAATCAATAATCCATTCTGGAATAAGTTTTCTGGCAAGAAGAATAGAACATGTAATCCTTAATGTCTGGGTTTAGAGCTCTCCATGGATCAGTATGGTCTAAAGTGTCTGTAAATCTCTGATTGATTATTTAACTTTAGCATCTTTTATTGTGGTCAATTTAGAATTGCCTAATTTATTATCTTATACAACATTCCAATCACCCCTATAATAATATTACTGCTTAAAAATGTATTATACTTATCAAATAGATTGGCAAATAAATCAGTATCCAGTTTATAAGATCCATATGCTTTCATCAATGTAATAGGTTACTGGTCAAGAGTACCACACAGAATTAGCCCAAATGGAGTTCTTGCCTGTTTGTTTGAACTTCACAGTTCTGGTTAGAATGCTGCATGGCTGTACTGTGATGTTATCAAGTATTGTTCAGCTGCTCTCCTATTGGTTAAATATAGCCTCATGACCTACAGTTTTTTGTGACGAATCTATCAAGCAAATGTGTTATCTTGATAGTAGATAGTCATCAACACAAATAACACAATTTCTCTGGTGAAATTTATTCTCATTGCAGTTTTATAAATAATTTTAATGGTGAGACTGAAACAACTGGATTTAAATAATCTTACCATTGGATAAAGGAAATATACTGGAAAAACTTTCAACATAAGATTGTTCCAATCCTGATCTCCAAATAGTAAATACAATTAAATTCCACAGTAGGCAGAAATGCAAGAGAATGCTGCATCATCAAGCTTACCAACAAAAGAAATCTCAGAGTCATTACCACAACCTTTGGTCCTATGGATTCAAACTAAATCAGATGGTTAAGCTCAGTCCACTGTCAAGACAACTCAAACAACATTTTTGTACCGTATGTGATGCCTTACTTGTATTATATGTTCTTGGATTCTGTGTACTCTACTGTACAATTCTATATTTGTATTCTACATTTTTGGATGCAGTTGTGAAAGAGAGTTTACTCTCAACTTGCTTTCCAATAAATATTGATAAATGAATGATGAAGCAGCTGGAACATAATTTTCTCCATCTCAGATTTTTTTTTTCTCAAATAAAAAATAGTATTTTGTTTGAGACACAAGTCAACACTTTACACATAGGGAGACTTTGGGCATGTACATATTCCTTGTGGCATGCACTGTCCAACAGGGGAAGACTTCCTGCAGGTACGGATTCCCCATGGCATGCACCATCGCATAAAGTGAGATTTTCTGCAAGTACCGATTCCCAATGGCATGCACCATCCCACAGATGGAGATGTTCTGCAGGTACAGAGTCCCCCATTGCATGCACAGTCCCACTAGAGGTACAGATTTATAATGGCATGCTACGTCCCACAGAGTAAGACTTTCTGCAGGTACAGATTCCTCACAACATGCTGCGCCCCACGGAGAAAGACTTTCTGTAGGTACAGATTCCTCGTGGCATGCCACATCCCACAGAGAGAGACATTCTGTAGGCACAGATTCCTCGTGGCATGCCACACCCCACAGAGAGAGACATTCTGTAGGTACAGATTCCTCGTGACATGCCACATCCCACAGAGAGAGACATTCTGTAGGTACAGATTCCTCGTGGCATGCCACACCCCACAGAGAAAGACATTCTGTAGGTACAGATTCCTCGTGGCATGCCACACCCCACAGAGAGAGACATTCTGTAGGCACAGATTCCTCGTGGCATGCCACACCCCACAGAGAGAGACATTCTGTAGGTACAGATTCCTCGTGGCATGCCACACCCCACAGAGAGAGACATTCTGTAGGCACAGATTGCTTGTGGCATGCCACATCCCACAGAGAGAGACATTCTGTAGGCACAGATTGCTCATGGCATGTATCATCAAACAGAGGGAGACTTTGTACAGGTACAGATTTCACATGGCATGTACTGTGCTAGAGATGGAGACTTTCTATAGCTACAGATTTCCCATGGCATGTACTGTGCTACAGAGGGAGACTTTCTACAGCTACAGAGTCTTCACGGTATGCACTGTTCCAAAGAGAATTCCATAAGACTGAGGACTGTGATACGGTAGATGCAAGACAGATGTCAACTTATTATGCAAAATAGCACTTACATATTAGTAGTACAAAGTTAATCAGCACTTGTTTCAAAATCACAATCAATATGCAGCAACACATCATTACTGAAAAACTCTAAGTTACTCATTAAATTAGACAACTTACTAAATAGTCAGGAAGAATCATTTGGGGTTTAGGATCACACGATCACCTTTTTGGATTTCGTTTCTTTGATAGATCATTGTAGAAGGGGATCTACATGAAAGCTACATGAAGTACCAGAGCTAGGTCAAGGAAGAGTGCCTTGTATGTATTTGCAATCTGCATTTATTTTTCATTTTCTGTGTATGGCATATGAGCGCAGTATTGTGAGTAGCTCCCACTGTAGCAGACTAATAAACTGAACACCAGCAACTTGCAAGCCATGGTTCAGTGTCTTCATGAGTGCTTCAGTAACTTTTAAAGTCTATGGTCCCAAAGAAGCTGGCTTTCTGCAGGTACAGATTCTCCATTGCATGCACTGTCCCAGGCTAAGGCTTTCTGTAGGTACCAGTTTCTCATGGCATGCATCATCCCACAGAGGGAGACTTTCTGCAGGTAATGATTCCTCTTAACTTGCACCATCCCACAAAGAGAGACTTTCTATAGGCACAGATTCCCCCTGTCATGCACTGTCCCAAACAAGGAGACTTTCTGCAGATAAAGTTTCCTCATGGCATGCACCATCACATAGAGGGAGACTTTCTGCAAGTACTGATTCCTAATATCATGCACCATCCCCCAGAGGAAGATTTCCTGTGGGTACAGAGTCCCCATTGCATGCACTGTCCCACAGATGGAGACTTTCTGCAAGTAGAGATTCCCCATGACTTGTGCCATCCAACAGAGGGAAACTTTCTGCAGGCACAGATTCTCAAAGACATGCATCATGCCACAGAGGGAGACTTTCTACTAATGCAGATTCCCCAAGGCATGTGCCATCTGACAGAGGGAGACTTTCTGCAGGTACAGTTCAGACTCTACCTGGCATGCACCATCCCACAGAGGGAAACTTTCTGCTAGCAGAAAATTTCCCATGGTATGGCTCCTCACATAGGAAGACTTTCTGTAGGCTCAGACTACCCATGGCATGCAGTATCCCACAAATGGAAAATTTCTACAGGTACAGATTCTGAATAAGCATGCACCGTCCCACAGATGGAGACTTTCTGCAGGTACAGATTCTGAATAACCATGCACCGTCCCACAGAGGGAGACTTTCTGCAGATACAGATTCTGAATAACCATGCACCATCCCACAGAGGGAGACTTTCTGCAGGTACAGATTCTGAATAAGCATGCACCGTCCCACAAAGGGAGATTTTCTGCAGGTACAGATTCTGTATACAGTAGCATGTACCATTGCAGAGGAGACTTTCTGTAGGTACAAATTCTGTATAGCATGTACCATTGCACAGAGGGAGACTTTCTATAGGTACAGATTCTGTATAGCATGTACCATTGCACAGAGTGAGACTTTCTGTAGGTACAGATTCTGTATAGTATGTACCATTGTACAGAGGGAAACTTTCTGTAGGTACAGATTCTGTATAGCATGTACCATTGCACAGAGGGAGACTTTCTGTAGATATAGATTTTGTATAGTATGTACCATTACACAGAAGGAGACTTTCTGTAGATACAGATTTTGTATAGTATGTACCATTGCATAGAAGAAGGCTTTCTGTAGGTACAGATTCCTCAAGGCATACACTGTCCCACAGAGGGAGACTTTCTGCAAGTAAGATTCCCCAAGACATGCTCTGTCCCACAGAGGGAGACTTTCTGAAGGCATAGATTCCACATGGCATGCACAGCTCAGCACCATGACACAGGGGGGAGGGAGGTGTGCACTAGTCCCTTCACAAAAGAAAGGGTCCTACAAGAGCTCAATAAGCTCAGGGTGGACAAGGCAATGGGACCTGATGGCATACATCCCAGGGTACTAAAGGAGCTAAGGGTGGAACTAGCAGAGTCATTATCAGAACTGTTTAGTGAGTCTCTGAGCACAGGAGAGGTCCCAGAAGACTGGAGAAGGGCTCATGTGATCCAACTCCACAAAAGTGGTAGCAGGGAAGAGGCAGGGAACTATAGACCAGTCAGTCTTACCTCAGTAGTAGGCAAGATTATGGAGGCACTCCTTAAGGAAAGAATAGTGCAACACCTGGAATCCATAGAAGTGCAGGATCCAAGACAGCATGGATTTACAAAAGGAAGGTCCTGTAAAACTAATCACATATATTTCTTTGACTGGGTAACCAGAGTAGTGGACCAAGGGGGAGCAGTTGATGTCACCTACCTTGACTTCAGCCAAGCTTTTGATACTGTTCCATGCAGAAGATCGATTAATAAGCTGGGTAGGCTCTGTGTGGATCAGAAGTTGGTCAACTGGGTGGCAAACTGGTTGATGGGCAGAAAACAGAGAGTGGTGGTAAACGGTATACAGTCAGAAGAGATGCAAGTAACAAGTCGGGTACCTCAGGGATTAGTCCTGGGGCCAGTCCTCTTCAATATCTTCATCAGTGACATTGCAGATGGACTGGAGGGTAAGGTTTGTCTGTTTGCAGATGACACTAAGATCTGCAACTGAGTAGATGATACAGACGGGGTGGGCAGAATGAGAAAAGATCTGGATAAACTGTCAAAATGGTTGGAAGAGTGGCAACTGGGGTTTAATGCAAAGAAGTGCAAGATCATGCACATAGGGAAGAGAAACCCTGAAGTCACCTATAGGCTGGGAGGGGAGTTGCTGGCAGTCACAGGGGAAGAAAGAGACTTGGACATCATTATCACCGATGACCTGAAATCATCCAAGCAGACCACTAAAGCAGTAGGTAAGGCTAGAGAGATGTTGGGGTGTATTAGTAGGGGTATCACAAGTTGGAAGAGGGAGGTAATAATCCCTTTTTACAAGACACTGGTTAGACCCCATCTGGAGTACTGCGTGCAGTACTGGAGGCCACACCTTCACAAGGACATTAACCAAATTGAAGCAGTCCAGAGAAGGGCAACCAAAACGGTGCAAGAACTGCATCATAAAACATATAAGGACAGATTAACGGAGCTCAGTATGTATACCATAGAGCAAAGGAGGGAGAGAGGTGTTATGATCAAAACATTCAAACACCTTAAAGGCATTAACAAGGTGAAAGAGTCTAACATGTTTCAATATAAGAAAAATAGCAGGACAAGAGGACACACCATGAGATTAGAGGGAGGCTGATTAAGGGGTAATGTGAAGAAGTTCATTTTCACAGAAAGGGTGGTGGGTGCGTGAAACGGCCTACCTCAGGAAGTGATGGATATGAATACAGTGCAGGGCTTCAAACAGGCATAGGATAGGCATAAGGGAGCAATACAGATGAGTATGAATAGATAGGCCATTGACAGAGCAAAGGCCAATGGCACATTTATAAGGTAGAAAAAGACATGGGCAGACTGGATGGGCTTTGCAGTCATTATCTGCTATCAACTTCTATGTTTCTATGTATGTTACTGCCCCATAGAGGGAGACATCCTGTATGTACAGACTCCTAATTAGCATGCACTGTCCTATAACGTGAGACATCCTGCAGGTACAGATACCCAATTAACATGTACTATCCCACAGATGGAGACTTTTTGCAGGTACAGACTCCCCATGGCATGCACTATCCTGTAGAGGGAGATCTCCTGCAGGTACAGATTTCCCATGGCATGAATTATCCACCAACCCTGACCACAGAAGATCACCTACTGACTGAAACTCCCACATCTGAATCCAGGTTGGCTTGGAGTCTGTTCCACTGTTCTAACCAGTTGAGCTACTATGACAACTGCAATGCCATCTAGGGCACTTATTTCTTTCTCAATTCTAAAAATGTATTTCAAATATATGCACATTGCACCCTTTGAAATAAGATATCAATCTAATGTGTGTAGTTCAAAGTTGTGCATTGAGAAAGGTGTGTGTCTGTGGGAGTTCCCTGTTTTCAGTTGTCTTTGCAGGAAGGGTGAGAGAAGTGGGCCAGAGGCATCTTCGGGTCAGCTTCAAGTTGGAGCCAAAAAATTCAATTTGGCTTTCTCAATTTGACCAGACTTCTTTGGTCCCCAGTGTAGCAATTGGCATAGAATAAAACAGACAACAAATAGTAGGAAAAGAGACTTCAGGTTGGCAATGAATATTAATCACTGTAGCTTATCTATGGTACATGGAGTCTGCATGCTACTGCTGGGGATTAGTATGTTTGTAGTGGTGTGACATACTCTGCAGTGAGGATGACTGCTATGTCCCAGTTCTGAGCTATACTAATTGTTAACATTTATTGCTGAGTTCAAGGCTTACTCCCCCACTGTCTGTTTAACTCCACGTCTATTACTACCTTCTCACTGGCCCCATATATTTAAAAAATTGTTTGGGGCATTACATTTACATTCCCAATGCCACTTTTATACTGATTGAACTGAAATACCAATTAAGACAGCTGCTGCCGGCTCACAGCCAAACGTGTTGCAGTCAACAGACTACATGAGGTCATGAGACTGAGGAAGTTGCACATCTATGCTCAGCCATCACCAATGACTTATTTGGTGTTGGGGTCACTGTTATGGCATAGCTGTTCCTTAATGGTGGGCTGAGTGACCTGATGGGTCTTATTTAACTGATAATGACTCAGTGTGAGCTGCGCATCACACCTGATCACATCAAGCTTACTGGTGATGACACTGTAAAAGTTGTACTGTCTTGAGGAGGATTTCAGTTGGAGGTGTGTGTCATAGTCCTTGTGCTGCCTGCATTGCTGGAAGTAGTGGGCATGACTGTGGTGCTGCCAATACCGGTGGGAGTCCAAAGAGTCTTGCCAGCAGGAGGCATAGGAGTGGGAATAGCAGAAAAATGGCTAGTTAGACATGAGAACAATGAAATGGATACCTGAAGTTGAGCCATATGTTGAGTTTCAGAAAGGCTAGGAATTCAGTATTATCAGTAGCTAGCTTGGAGCGATGTGGTAAGGCAATATCACCAGTTGTGCTGAAACATCTTTCTGAAGCAACCATTGTTGTGGGGCATCAGAGAAATTACAAAGCCAGTTTATCCAATGCTGGCAAATAGACTTTCCAGTCCTGCCAGAATTTGATGTGGTCACTACTTCAGCTAGACAGTGGTTTTTCTAGATAAGCCTCCATCATGTACTCTGGTGAGATGTCTGTGCCTTACTCCAAAATGTCTGCCTGGGTTACTATGTCTCATGAAAATGTACTCCCTCAAACTTGTATCCCTTTATTTAATAAGGTTTCCAAAGCTCTAAAAAGATGAAATATTGATTTATTTAATTCACAATTCGGATTAATACCTTTGAGCACAAAAGGCTCCAAGTCAATGTAGTACACGGTACATATCAGTTTATCACACACAGTACAGACACAGTAGGATGAAAAATCAGCAATTTCACCCATACAAGCAGGGACAAACAATTGTTACAGAACTGCATAATGGAAAGGTGGACATCTTCTTCATAGTCAGGCAAGGACTACACCTTAATTGCAATCCAAGTGCCCCCTCAAACATTGTTAGGGAGGCAGTATAGCGCAGTGGGTTAAGGCTCTGAGCTACAGATCAGGAGACCTGGGTTTGAATCCCACAGCCTCCTAGGTGCATACTGTGTGATCCTAAGCAAGTCACTTAACTTCCTTGTGCTCCCAGGTTGCACCTGTAAAAAAGCTTTCAGCTTAGTGTGTCTCTCCTGGTTAAAAAAAAAACCTGTGGATAGAAGGCGGCCTGGTAAAGGCTTTGTCAGTATATGGATGGTGAAGAGGGGTGAAGTAGGGGGCTAAGCAGTGGGTTTGTTGAAAATGGTTTTGAAATGTGCATATATGACAGTGAGAAACTGGAGAGGGGATGAGAAGGGAGCAATTGGTGGCAGAGATTTAAAAAGCTGAGATGCAACAGTGGGACAGTTTGGGTTTAATGTGGAGTGTAGGTCTGTATATAGATGGCAGCCAAAGCAAGGCCTTGTCATGGGTAGTGGAAGAGCAAGGGGGAGGAGTAGGAAGGTGCAGAGGGGCAGGTGTGGGTAGGAAGGAGAAGTGACTTGATGTAGGGGAGCAGTCAACGGAGAGAGGGGTCAGTACTTGGGGTACATCATTACTAACCTGAGCTTTTCATTAGGGAACATTAACTAAGGAGGGCAGTTGTATATTTTCTCTTGTGCCAGCAGAACACAAAGCTCTTTTTTAAACTGCCCGATATGCTCAGCCTCAATCAGCGAGACTGGGAAGTAATTGAACCATTGAGGACTCCCATTAACCTTGATTGGGCTATTGCTGTAAAAATAACCATTTTTATGTTGGCTCGCGCTTGCATAGCCAACATATTGCATTAGTAGCAGATTTGGAGGTGCAGTCACTGTGGTGAATGCAGGGCATACATCAGTAGGTGTTTCCCTCATTCCCCAATAAGGTAGCTGCAGGCGCTGACACCAGCAACATGTAAACTGGCCACCAGATCAAAGAAAAGGTCTGCTGCAATGAGATCCAAGCTTCTAACGCAACGGCTGGTGAACCAGTTTACAAAACATGGTGGCATTCCACCGCAGAGTGCCCCAACCCACTCCATTTTCTGACGGGGAGCCCACTCCTCATCGGCATAATGCAAGCCCCCCATCCCATTTAAAGTGTGTGCCGAGGGGGTGCCCAATCCCCCTCGACATCATGTCCCCCTTCCCAGTTTAATTTGCCAATGGGGGAGCCCACTTCCTGTCGGCCAATGCCCCCCCATTTGTTGTGTGCCAATGGGCAGCGCAATCCCCACTCCACAGAACCCCCCCAAAACTATTCAGGTGGCATGCTGGGAGCCCACCATAGCATGCCAAATGCCCTATAAAAGAAAAACCATCCAGCAATGTTTTTTTTTAACCTGCAAAGCAGAAAATGGTCCCTAGTCATCTCCAGATGGCCCGCCCCAACCACGCCCACCCTCTGTGCACCCTGCCTCCCCACACACACCCTCACCCCATACTTACCTCCAGAGCATGGCGCAATGATCTTCGGTGGACCGGGAATGCATCTGCACTCTTCAAAGCTTACCATGAACTGAAGAAATGCTGGTAAGCTGTATAATGGCATAAAAAGGGATTTTTCAACTTTGGTGCATATCTTGGGCATTTTTGGGAATTTTGGCACCAAATTGTCATCATGGAGTTATTGGGACCCCTCCTCATGAATTCATTTGTCACTGTCATGGCATTATTCTGTCCAGAAAGGTGATTTCGCAGTCACTGAGCGAAATCAAGTTTTGGGACTGATTAATGAAACAACAGTGTCACTGTTCATGAGGGGGGCTCTCAAAAAGCCTATGTTGCAAATTTGGTGAAAAAATTCAAAAAATGGCTGTTTTATGAGCATGTGTTGCACAGTTTCCACCACACTCTTAACTTTATGAATTTGTAATATTTTCACTCCAGATTTTCAAAATTGACATTTTTCCACACCTCTTTATGAACAGTACAGCTGTCGTTTTACATATCCTGGCTGAAATGTGTTTTTACATGTCTGGCACAGAACAACGCGGTCACTGTGTGAAATCAGTTTTCAGGACAGTTTGAGAAAATAATGGTGACACTGTTCATGAGCAGAGGTCCTACAATGACTATTTTGAAAATTTGGTGACGAAAGTCCATAAAATGACTGTGTTACAAACGTGCGTTGCGCAGTTTCCACGCACCCTTGTAACTTCGCAAATTTGTAATATTTTCATGCCAGATTTTCAACACTGGCATTTTTTCACATCTCCTTATGAACAGTACAACTGTCATTTTTTACATCCTGCCCAAAATGTGTTTTTGCACCTGTGGCGCACAATGGCGTGGTTGCTGTGGGAAATCAACTTTTGGGACAGATTAACAAAATCACAGTGCCACTGTTCATGAGGGGAGGTCCCAAATGCCTATGTTGAAAATGTGGAAAATGTGGTTAAAAAAATCCCCAAAATAATTGGGTTACAGGTGTGTGTTGCGCAGTTTATATGCCTGCTAATGACTTCACCAATTTTTCATATTTTCACTCCAGATTTTCAGCATTGCCATTTTTTTACACCTCCTCATGAACAATGCAGTTGTCATTTTTCACATCCTGCCCCAAATGTGTTTTCATGCCTGTGTCACCAAATGGCATAGTCGCTGCACAAAACCACCTTTTGGCTAACAAACTGATAGTGCCGCTCTTCATGAGCTGGGTTAACAAAAAGCCCATGTTGAAAATTTGGAGTGAAAATACCAACAAACGCCTATGGCATTAGGGTTTCCACCTGTAACATACCACCCTGTAGAGACTGACAGGCATCAGGGGTGCGACTTGGGATCATTGGCTGTAATGCTTATGCCATTCCACCCCCACCCCCTACCCTGCAGCCACTGACAGGCATTGAGGTGTGCCTTGGAGTGTTTGGCCCTAAAGTTCACCCAATTCTCCTATACTGCACCCATCTCAGCATATTTTCTTATGGAATTGGGTAAGTATAAGGCCCAAAGTCCCCAAAGCACACCGCAACACTTGTCAGTGTTTACAAGGTAGGGTGAGGTAAAATGGCATGAGCGTTATAGCTGATTACCCAAAGGCACGCCCCAATGCCTGTTAGTCTCTGCAGGGTGGGGCTGGGGTTGGCGTCAGTTCAATACTTCTCTGCCATTCCTATTATGCATCTCTAACTGCTGCACTACCAATGCCAGCGAGACAACATTCGGCATTGACAAATGCTTGTTTTCCTAGATTTTGGTTTTTGTCCCCATCCATGACTACAGTTATTAAACCTAATTTACTCAAAAATGTTCCAAAAGAAATCTTCATTTTCATCTGGCATCATAAATCCAAATGACTAAAAATGGAAAAGTTGTTTCTCCTTAAGAATAACGGTGGATTGGACTCTTGAATTTTTTTGTTTACTATTTGGCTGCCTACATCTCACAAATACAAGAATGATTCACCTCTGCTCTCTCTCCCATGATAGATCCATAGAGAAAACCATACACACTTATTCTTCCATCACTCATATCCTGTAATCTGAGTTCTACAGGCACAAAAAAAGCCAACAGATTCCTACTTACAATCTAGCTACTGAAGTAACATGCCAGACACAGAACAATGCCCACCAACTAAGTAATTGGAAGATGAAAATTTCCAGATTTCGCCAATATACCTAACTTAACTTTTTCAACCCTCAGTTATGGATAAATGTTTTCTTAGCTGGATAAGACTAGCATTTCAGATGTAGAGAAATATTATTATTATAACAATACCTTAATATCCTTTGAAGAACACCAATCATGCTTCTCCCTCCCACATCAACTATTCTTCAGATTTCACCATCTTATGGATTTCGTCCACCAAAAACTAAACTCCAGCTATTGTCCATCCTCATCTCCACTGGAATCATTATTGCTTTCAGACCAGCCAAGAGTAAAATTCATATCTAAATTATGCCACATTTTAATATAGTTCAGATAACCTACAGTAATTAAGAATTTAAGCAACAAACCATGACAGTGTGTGGGTTATGCTGGGATTTACCCACAGCTGGTGTGGTTTGGCCATGAGGCTGCAGGCCGAGTGGTCAAACCAGGTCAGCTGTGGATAAATCCCAGCATAGACCACACCCTGGAGTGGTTTATTGCAATTATACAATGTTTCCCCTTTTTTGGTGGGAGAGAAATAAAGTAAAATATTTTGTTTGGTATTTTAAATTATTTTTATTTATTTTATTGCTCCACTAGAAAAAATAGTTCCATGTTACTAAGGAGATATTGCCTAGCTTCCTCATTTGTGCAGAGCTGCCTGTGGAAGTTGTTCTCCACACTTCATATATATATATATATAATCCAAGGAGGAAGAGACCCCCCCCCCACACTCATATCTCTGTCTGTTGCTCTCAGGTTTGTTTTGTTTTTTAAATGCCACTTGCTCTCTTGGTGCCACAGTCCCTCTGTTCCCTGTGAGCTGAATGTTGAGAGGTACTGATTTTGTTAGTGAGCATCTCGCCATCTGACCATCGCTGTCTTTGCCAGTTGTGACTTTTACATGGTCAGAGTAATTATGGGGGGGGGGGTCCTGATGTGGCTGACTGGCAACTGGCACTCTTTCCCATTGGTATATTGCAGGATTTACCATGGCTGAAAGGTGCCAGTCAGCCAATCAGAATCATGGATTCTTGGACCCCAATGTATAATAAATGATAATCGGTTATTAACACTTATCTTACAAACAATAGGCTAAATTTATTAAATCTCCATATGATTAGTTTATCTCTCCCAAAATTCAACAAATTCAGTTCATCTTAGTACACCACACCTATTATGCCACCAGTCACTCAAATAAAGTGAATCTAGGTATCACAAACTTGTGCCCCAGATGTAAAGATCACTCAAGTTCTCTTACATACATGATGATCACATGTAGAAGAAAATGCTGGGTTCTAGAATAAAATTCTTGAAATTCTAAGAAGAGTTACCAATTTCCAGATACAGTTAATCATAATGGATCTTTTAGTCTGTCCTGCCACATTCAATTTCAGCAACTCCAGAGGTAGAGAGTCGCAGGGACCAAAAGGAGGAAAATACAGGAAAGTTGGGATGCGGATCTAAGGTTGAGAGTAGAGCTAAGGAGGGTGGACAGAAGGAGGATGAAGGGGAGGGCAGTACCAGGGACAAAGGAAGGGTGAAAGATGGAATCAGGAAGGGAGGGCAATGTAGAGGGAGGGAGGAACAAAAGGAATGGACAGCCATGTGTGCCAATGCAAGGAGCCTAGGAAATATAATTTCTCACCTTGAGGCAACCATTGCAGAGACAGACCTGTATCTGGTAGCCATAACAGAACCATGCTGTACTGACAACCACAGATGTGATATGCCCATTCCAGGATTCCCTATGTTCCAGAAGGACAGGACGGGGGAAAGGTGAGTGTTTTATATGTGAAGGAAGGCATAAAGGCTACAGAAATACAGGAACACCAGGGGAAGAAAGAAGGGTTGAAGGTTCTTTGGGTCAGGTTAGAGACAGGGTACAGAGCCTTTATCCATGTGGGGGTGATGTACAGACCACCAACACAGGGGGAGGAGTTAGACAAGGCTTTGCGGGGAGACCACTGGCAAAATGACAAGCAAAGGGGAGTTGATTATGGGGGACTTTAACTGCCTGTAGTAGAATGGAGTATTCTGGCCACAGCTACATCAAGAAGAAAGGCTTTCCTTAACTCCCTTCAGGTGGCATTTCTCAGGCAG
Source organism: Neoceratodus forsteri (assembly GCA_016271365.2). Lineage (NCBI taxonomy): Eukaryota > Metazoa > Chordata > Ceratodontiformes > Ceratodontidae > Neoceratodus > Neoceratodus forsteri. Next base: position 155,766,611 of record CM057456.1, on the reverse strand, counting down.
CTGGTTATGGAACCCATTAGAGATGAGGCAGTACTGGAGCTGTTACTTATAAACAGAGACAGCACTGCAAACATCACAGTGGGTAGCACTCCAGGTACAAATGATCATTGTATGATGTGGTTTGGCATATGGATTGGGCAGGAGAAAAAATACACTAGGACAAGGGTCCTGGACTTCAGGAGGACAGTTTTTAAGGAAATGGGTGACTGCCATAGTAAATACTTGAAGGGGTCTGGCCATGGGGGAGTGGAGGAATAATGGAAAAGAATCAAGGAGGAAATAACTAAGGCAACACCAAGCTGATTGAAAGTAATAAGCAGGAGGATGAGGTCACTATGGTTCTCAAAGGAGGTGGCTAAGGTGGTAAGGGATGAAAAACAGCTTTAAGAAGTACAAGAAGACCCAGATGGGGGGGACAGGGAGGTACTGTATGTCTAGATACACAAGGGAAGCGGGAAGGAGGGTGAGGGCAGCTAATGTACAAACAGAAGAGAGGATTGCCAAGGAGGTCAAAAAGGGGGATAAGACTTTCTTCAAGTACATGAGTGAAAAGAGGAAAGCAAGGAGTGGGATAGCGAGGATCAGGTGAGCAGGAGGGGGAGACTGTGCAGAAGAAGGACAAAAAAACTATCATTTTAATGGAATACTTCTGCTTGGTATTCATGGCAGATGGGGAAGGGGCAGACTAACATGTATCAGCAGGTACTGAGGGGAGGAGTGGACACAAGTCCATTCTCAGAGGAGAGAGTACAAAGGGGATTAGAAGCCCTAAAGGAAAACAAGGCAATGGGGCCAGATATGATTCACCCAAGGGTACTAGAAGAACTGAGCACGGTGCTAGCCAACCCCCTGGCAACACTATTTGGCATCTCATTGAAGATGCAGGTAGTTGCAGAGGACTGGAGGAGGACTGATGTGGTCCCTCTTCACAAGAACAGTAGCAGGGTGGAGGCTAGCAGTTGCAGGCTGATCAGTCTCACTTCAGTGGTGGGGGAAATTAATGGAGACTCTGCTGAAGGAGAAGCTGGTAGAGTACCTGGAGGCAAATGGGCTGCAGGACCACCTGCAGCACAGTTTCACAGGGTTTGGTAATGTTAGGTGTAAGCCCCCTACAAATGCAGGTTCCTAAAAGCCTCCTAGGAGCTTGTCTAAGTGTTCACCCTGCCTGCTGGCTTTCGGCATTTAAGCCATTAGAATGGCACTGTGAGTGCTTGTAGAGCCTCCACATACTGTCTCTTTAAGAGCTGTCTGCTTGCAGACATAATTAATGCTTATGGAGGGGACTGGTGTTTCCCTGCTCAAATCCCACCTGAGCTGCGGTATAATCGCTCCATTTTGCAATCGCTGAAAGCACAAAGGGAGCCCATCCGAAAGATGTAACTGTTTGCCTGTAATCATTTAAAGCGTTAGTGAAATTGCAGTTTGTCTAACCTGCCTTTATTGCAGCTGGGACTGTGTGTGTTGCCCCTCCATTTTGGACTTGAACTGCTGTGCTGGCCCAATTGGGTTGAAGAGATCCCTAAAATGGAGACTGCTTGGGCCAACCAGAATTGGGACTCTCACCGGAGCCAGATTACAAGAGGAATGTATGGCTAGTGCTTATGGGAATTGCAGTTTGGACCTTGGCACCGTTTTGCACCAACAAAGGGAGCTCTGGAGTGATTGGCAGCCGAATCAACCAACTGGACCTGTTGGAACCTAAGGGAAATGCCCTGAACTGAAGCTGGAGAGGCAGATCGTTAGTGGCAGTGAAAGGAGTAGGAGCTCTGTATTTTCTGCAGTGTACAGTTCACGTAGAAAGCATGTGAGAGGCCTTGAAGTTGGCCTACAGCCATTGTAAGTGATAGTCGGACTGAATCCGAGTTTCTGAGGAAAAGGAAGGCTGAAGACTGGAAACCAGGCTCACCCTGTAGAAGACTGAAGATATTGCTGAATCGCGCTTGGTCTGTCAGGAACTGAAGCTGCTGTGCGTGCTCCCGGGTATTTTGCAGTAATTACGATCGGGATCGAGAAGCAGCCTGCCTGGTATAGTCTTTTCCTTTTACATATGAATGTGCATAGTGCTTGTGGGGAATCGTTATTTCCTGTCCCATGTACTGTGTGCTGTGTGTTGAAGCTGGAAGAAAACCCCAGCTTGTCGCGGACTAAATCCGTTTGCTATCAACCACCTTGGGGTCCAGTCACAGGGACCTTGTCTCAATGCCCTGTTGTTTCTGGCAATCCAGAAGAACATCCACCATCTGGTTCTCTGCATGGGTATTGTGAGTACAAATCAGGGTATTCCCCTGCAGCTGGTTATCAATTACAAGTGTGTCATCTAATTCTTGTTGTTTCACTTCTTCATGGACTGAGCCATCCGGCTCCGGATTACAATTGAGTGTTGTGCTATATTTTCCTTCTACAGGGCCCCATCCATCTGCACCTGCCGGCCAACCCCAGACAACGGACCTGGCTAACCCCCCCCCAACCTGGGTGCCCAGAGTGTGACTTTTCAGACCCTGTATGTTTGCACAGTACTGCGATTTTAATACTGCAAATAAACCTGATTTCTCCCTCCCGTGTTCCATTCCCCTAAATAAACCAGATCTGATGTTATTAAACTTTATACTGTCTGAAGTGTCGGTAGCTATAGAACAAGCACTGTATTGGGTTGTGGATGTTGTTTAACCTTGTTTTACAGGGGGTCCTCATAGATGTGCTGCAGAATCAGTCTCGAGGGTAAGTGGTACCTTATGAGTGAGCAGTGTATATATGTGGGGTATTGGGACTGTAACTCCTGTGTACTGTGTGAGCCACTAGAGGGAATAAAAGGGGATCTCACTGTCCCAGAAGGCTGTGACCAAGCTATTCTAACCACTACAAACCCTGACTTCTAGGTGGAGGCACCCATCATAGAACCTAGGCCCCTCAACCTGTCAGTAGTCAAGCAGGCAGGGGTAGTAGCCCTTGGGTTAGTGCAACCTGGGGGTTACATCTTGGAGGCACCACTGGGATTAGCATCCCCTTTTGGCCACATTTATGAATCACTGTTAAAAATAAAAGATACCCAGACAGAAGTGGCTGTGCACCAGTTGGTGGGGTGGTGTACTGGGCAGGAGATCGACCCCCAAAATGCTATGTTTATCCTGGACATCCCCCAGGATACCAATAAGGACACTGTAGAGGGAGTACTTTCCAAGGTGGAAGGTTTACAAAACCCTGTAGTGGTGGATCGACATGCTAATCTGCTCACCCATACTTTCATGGCCCTAGTAGAGTATAAGGACCCCGTAGATAGTTCCAAAGTGCTACAGACTATTACCCCAGAGGGAGCCCACACTGACTGGAGAGTGATAACTAAGGACAGTAAAGACCCAGGAGGGAATGAGCCCCCCCCCCACTATCTGAAACTTTTGAGGAGAAATTTGCTAAATTGTTGCTGGAGGAAGGGAAAACTGTGGAGGACTTGAAGAAACTATTCTTGCACCTGGTGGCGTACCACCCCCAACATCCACATCCGCTCCAGCCTCTGTCCTTTTGCCAACTTCTATACCTGCCCCCAAGCCAGCAAGTAGTCATGGACCATACCGCAAGCTCAAGGTATTCTCTGGTATCTGCCCTACTCCAAATGGGGAAGCTGATCTGGAGACCTGGATAGATTCTGCTGCTTTTGCGTTACAAGACTGGCAATGCTCAGAGGCCAAAAAAAGGGCCCACCTGGGGGAAAGCCTCCAGGGACCTGCCCAATGTACCTTTCATTCCCTGAGGTCCTCTAACCCTGACGCCAAACCCAAGAGTACATAGTCGCCCTTGAGAATGTGTTTGAGGGTACCACTAGTGTTGAGGCCTTGAGATGGAGACTTAAAGAAGTTAGACAACAGCCAGGGGAATTGTTATCTGCCTATATGGATCGATTAGAGGGGATCTTACAAATCATTTTTCGGAAGGGGGGCTGGACCTCTACTGAAGTGGACCAGGTAAGGCTGGATCATATACTCTGCTCTGCCCGGCACTCCAGCTGGGTGTTACTCAAATTGCAACTGCATCAAAGGAGATCCAGTCCTTCGCCTTTCCATGTGTTGATGAGGGAGGTACAGGAAGTTGAGGAGGAGGAAGGTTTGTCAGAGCCCTGCGCAGTTGTAGCTGGTACATCCCCTGCTCCAGGTCCAGGGTCAGATGCTGATGATCCGGAATCCATTGAAATCTCATGACACAATCTGAGATCCCCATGTTAGCCAAGGGGGGCCCAGTCAGAGAGGGACGGTTACGGATGTCCCACCCTGGGATGAACTGCTGAGGGAGTTCAGGGCAGCAAAAAACAGTATCTTTATGAAAGCCCCTTCTGCAAGTACAGGCTCCGGTCCTTGTCAGACTGCATCTGCTATGGGGGTGGGGGTGCCCACCCAGGCACCTCATGTTGACAACAGTTCAAAACTTGATGTCTTGACTATGGAAGTGAGGGAATTGATGAGATGTCTCCAAATGCTCACCACACCACCGACCGAGGTGGGACCAAGGTTTTCTGTTGGAAGTGCCCCCGCCCCGGCTCCCAGTGTGATGCCTCAGCCATCTCAATCTCCGAAAGGTATGTTTTGCTATTACTGTGGGAAGGATGGGCACATGAAGAGAGAGTGCAGGTCACCAAAAGACACAGACAAAGTTGTATACAGGCTACAAGGAGAGCTTCAGAGAACAAATCAGTGGTTAAGAGGTGCACGAAATGATAGCAGTGAGGGTCCCAGAAATGTTAACTCACATCCTTCTGTGGCTAGACCATCTACCCAGGCCCTTTCTACCGCCTCTCCAGAATAGTGGGCCCTTCAATGGAAGCTACAGCAAAAGTGAATGGTGTGCCCACCAGAGCTGTATTGGACAGTGGCTCTCAAGTGACAATTATGTTCCAGGATTGGTATCAGAAGCATTTTTCAGATGAACCCTTACAACCATTGGAAGAACTGCATGTCTGCGGGTTAAGTGAGAAGGCCTACCCCTATTCCGGGTATATCCAAACTTGGCTGTCTTTTCCCACCTCCGTGGCTGGAGTGGTGAGCAAGTAGAGACCCTGGCATTAGTGTGTCCCCCTACTGGACTGTATGATGGGGTTCCTCTACTAATTGGGATGAATGCGCATATGTTTGGATGGTTGGCGCAGCTGTGTTATGAGAAACAAGGGTCAAGGACTGGTAGAGCTTTGAGAATTCTGGCCTGGATCAAGAAGGCCTATGAGGCACAGAGAGATGCTGAAAAAGTGGACCCAGAGGAACTGGTTGGAATTGTCTGGAAGAAGGATCCTGAGTCTCTGATTTTGGTGCCAAAGGCCCAGTGTACCTTACAGGGGGGAGTCCGTATCAGAAAGGATGTCAAGAATAAAATACTCATGCTGGATGCACCAGGCGATGGGAAATTGCCAGAAGGACTGCTGGTCAAGCCAAGTATTTTGCCCTCCAGAGCCCATGCTTATGCCAGAAGGGTAATGGTTAAAGTTCATAATGTGTCTGATAGAGAGATTCAAGTAAACAGAGGTTGCACTCTGGCTCATGTACATTGTGCAGATACTGCAGTGTTACCCAGTAACAAGAGTTCGGGGAAGAGTGACAGAGTGACGCCTGGCTTTTTCGATTTCGGTGACTCTCTGTTGCAAGCTGAATGGAAAATGAGGATCAGTGAGAAGCTTGCCCAGAGAGACCAGGTGTTTTCTTTAAAGGAATGGGACGTAGGATGTGTGCAAGGAGCTGAGCACCATATCCGGCTGCATGATGAAAGACCATTTCGTGAGAGGTCTCGACACCTAGCGCCTGCTGACATAGATGATGTGAGATGGCATCTGCAAGAGATGATTACTGCTGGTGTAATACAAGAATCCAGAAACCCATATGATTCACCTATTGTGGTAGTGAGAAAAAAGAATGGGACAGTAAGGATGTGCATGGATTTTCGCACCTTGAACAGGTGGACTATCCCTGATCAGTATACAATGCCCTGCATCCAGGATGCTTTAGACTGCCAGAATGGTAGCAAGTGGTTCTCCATGCTGGATCTTTGCAGTGGGTACTACCAGATCCCGATGGCCCCAGAAGACCGTGAGAAGACAGCCTTTATCTATCTGCTTGGCTTCTATGAATTCATGAGGATGCCTCAAAGAATTTCAGTCGCCCCAGCCACTTTTCAACGACTGATGGAGCGTGCAGTGGGGGATATGAACTTATTAGAGTGCCTGGTACACCTAGATGATGTTATTGTGTTTGGCAGCTCACTGGAGAAACATGAGAGCAGATTATTCAAGGTGTTGGATCGACTGGAAGACCTTGGCCTTAAACTATCCATCGATAAATGTCAGTTCTTCCAAACCTCTGTAAAGTATGTGGGACACATAGTGTCCACTGAGGGAATAGAAACAGACCCGAGTAAAGTTGAGGCCTTGACCACCTGGTCACAGCCCCACAATCTAAAAGGACTGCAAAGATTCCTGGGATTCTGTGATTACTATCGCCGGTTCATCAAGGACTATTCAAGAGTGATTAGTCCTTTACTTAATCTTACTCAAGGTTACCCTCCTACTAACAAAAAGTATAAGAGGTCGGTTTCTTCTGAGCCTGAGAGAGTGTATTTTTGTCCCAATGAAGTATTTGGAACCAGATGGACACCTGAGTGTGAAGCTGCTTTTCATGAGATTATATATCAACTTACCCACGCTCCTGTCCTTGCCTATGCAGATCCAGCAAAACCCTATGTCTTACGCACTGGTTCTAGCCTGCAAGGTTTAGGGCTGTGTTGCACCGGGAGCACAAGAATGGACTGAGACCAGTGGCCTTTGCCAGTAGAAGACTGACCCCATCCGAAAAGAACTATCCTGTACATAAGTTATAGTTCCTAGCTCTGAAGTGGGCCATTGTTGACCAATTCCACAAGTACTTGTATGGGGCTAAGATACTAGTTAAAACTGACAATAATCCTTTGACCTATGTGCAGACTTCAGCTAAGTTGGAAGCCACTGGCCATAGGTGACTTTCTACATTATCTACATATGACTATGCAGTTGAATACAGAGCAGGCCTGAACCACATAGAAGCTGATGCTCTCTCCTGGAGGCCTTTTTCCCCGAAATGACTGGGTCAGACTGTCTGAACCTGATATTCGAGCACTCTGCCAGAAGTTTGACAGAGGAACAAGTGGCCATGGATGCAGTGAACTGTATGGTGGATTGTTTGGGGCCCTCTGAGAATTGCATACCTGCTGCATATTGCCACTTCTCTGCATTAGACATTGGTGCTTTGCCTCAGCTAGACAATGACAGTCTTCAGCGGGCTCAGTCCTGAGATCCTATGGTCAAACCAGCTTTAGAAGCCCTCTACGAAGGGAAAGATGTGTCCAAGTTACGCTCCACTGATTTGAGAAATGCGTTGTTATACAAGGAAGGTTCTAAGTCAAAACTGATTAATAGACTGTTATACAGAGAAACAGTAGACAGAGGGGGACAAATAGATAAACAACAACTAGTTTTGCCCACTGCCTTCCGAGACTTGGTACTGAGGTCCCTACACAACCACATGGGGCACCTTGGTATAGACAGAACACTTGACTTGGTGAGATCCAGATTCTATTGGCCTAAGATGGGGGCTGATGTTGAACAACACATTAAAACTTGTAGTCACTGCTTACAGAGGAAAACTTTGCCCCAGAGGGCTGCCCCCCTTGTTAACATCACCACCAGTGCCCCCATGGAGCTTGTCTGTATTGGCTTTCTGAGTTTGAAGCCAGATCAAAGAAATATTAGTAATGTGCTGGTGGTTACTGACCATTTTACGAGATCTGCCCAAGCTTTCCCCACCAAGCACCAGAAGGCATCTACTGTGGTGAAAGTACTTGTAGAAAACTTTTTTGTTCACTATAGGGCTCCACAAAGAATCCATTCTGATCAAGGGAGGGACTTTGAGAGTCATTTGATCAAAGAGATGCTTTCTCTGTGGGGGGGGTGCGAAAGTCCAGAACCACCCCTTACCACCCCCATGGGGACCCACAGCCTGAACGTTTCACTTTATTGAATATGCTGGGCACCCTCCACCCCAGGACAAGCCTAGATGGAGCCAACAAATCAGCAGCACCTTGTGCAGCACACCTGTTTCCGCCAAAAGTGATGCCACTGGGTTCCCCCTACCCGCTTGATGTTTGGAAGAGAAACCCGACTACTGGTAGATGTTTGTTTTGGAGTTTCCCCTAATGGGGTTTGAGCTGATAACCATTTACAGTATGGGTGGGATATTCAAAAGGGTTGCGCCATGCGCAATAGGTTTGCGCCTGCGCAAGACCAAAAGTGCGCCATTCTGTGATATTCAGCAGGAGGCAGTTGCGCCACCGAAAACATGCTGAGCAACAGCGCAATGCAAAGGAAGGCATGCGCAACTGACGGGGTGGAGCCATGCATAAAGAGGCGCAGGTTGAAAATGCGCAAACTAGCCAAGAGCGAACTGCGGAAGTGCGCACTAGCGGAAATGAGCCAAATAAAAGGCTCAAGGAAACGCAAGAGAAACGCTACAAGGATGCCAAGTGGGGTAGAGAGAGAGACAGACAGACAGACAGTGACAGGCTAGGGCAGGCAAGGCAAGCATTGTGGGCCATAGGCTGCAGAGGCCAGTGGGGGGTGCCCGGTGCAGTGGAAGTAGCAGTCAGGACAGCGGGGGTAACACAGCAACACCAGCGGGGGAAGCCAGGGAGATGGACAGTGCCAGCTTCCACATGGAAGCTGTAATGAGGGGGGTGAGAATGCAAGCTGCAGGGGGACGAGGCCGTGGAAGGGCCCATCGGCGGTACTCCCCCAACAGGCAGTACCGTGCCCGCATCAGCTATGAGCTGTATACAGATGTAGAGATTGTGGGCCGGTACTGCCTGAACAGGGCAATACTGAGGCGGCTTTGTGAGCTGTGCAGTGATGTGATGCAGGCACCCTCACGATGGAGTCACGCTGTGTCAGTGGAGACCAAGGTGACAGCCTGCATGTGCCTGCTCACCATGGGCACCTTCCAGAGGCCGACAGGGGACACCACAGGCATCACACAGTCGGCCACGTCACGCATCCTCACCCAATTCCTCAGCGCACTGCTGCACATGCCTGCGGAGCACATCCATTTCCCAAGCACCGCAGCAAGGTACAGCAAACATGCTGAGTTCCACAGGGTATCACGTATGCCTGGCGTGCTGGGCCATGAGACTACACCATGTGGCCATTGCGCCCACCTGGCCCCGATGCGACAGCGTATAGGAACTGAAAGGATACTCCAGTGTCAACTGCCAGGTGGTGTGTGATGCCACTGGGTGAATAAGCAATGTCTGTGCCACACACCTGGTGGAGCACATGATGCCTTCATATGGCATCAGTCCACACTGTGCCATCGATTTGAGGTGGGGACATCCCACAGGACATCTAGTGGGTGAAATGCGCATGTATGGAATGCAAACTTGGGGCAGGGTGGGAATGCCACAGGTGCCATGGTAGTGGCACACAGGGATATGGGCAAAATGGACCTGAACATGACACTGATCTCCACTATCTCCACACAGGTGACAGCGGGTACCCACTCCGTCCCTGGCTGCTCACACCGTACCAGCGCCCCATGACCCCATCGCAGCAACGCTATAATGAGGCACATGCTGCCACATGCAACATCATAGAGTGGGTGTTTGGGATGCTCAAGGCACGCTTCCGATGTCTAGACACCTCCGGCGGTGCACTACAGTAAAGCCCCCCAAAGGCCTGTGGGATATTCCTGGCCTGTTGCATCCTGCACAACATGGCCAAGGACTGTGGGATAGCTGTACAGGTTGAAGAGGGGGACAGCGATGGGGACGCCAGTGGCGCCAGTGTTGATGTTGATGAGCAGCCCCAGGATGGCGGGACCCCCGACTGATCCGGCAGGCCCAGCTGCACCGGGACACCATCACAGAGGAGCACTATGCACAACACAGGTAAGTCAAGGGGACATGTGCAACCAACACTGTCCATGCACAAACCACAGGCACACAGGGAAACACACCAGGGGTGCATGACGGCCAGGGGAGTGGAAGGGTCCAGGCATACAAACACACCATCAGGGAGGGGCGAACACTCATATGGACACACACACACCAGGCACAGAGCATACATGGGCAGATGCACAGCACAGCAGAACCGACATTGCTAACACACAGCACCACCGACCACCTCCACCACCTGTACTGTCCAAGTACGTGTGTCAGATGCTGGGCACCTTGCGCACTTGGTGTACAGTACAATGCAGGCATCATCATGCACATGCACCTGTGGGCAACAGTTGGGAGGGTGTGCAGGTGGTCCGTGTGTCGGCGTGTTGAGCAGAGCACCCAGCAGTGCACTGCCCACCATGACACACATGCACACAGGGCAGCACCAGACAGGGCCCGCACTGGGAGACAGGTCAGTCATGTAGCACTGTCCCATGGCCACCGGATGCGTGGGTGGCCCCACCGTGACCAACAACACTGACAGGGCTGAGCAGGGCCACATGGGGTGGCACTGTTGGACCACAGGGGTCCCACTGCGTGAGCGCGACCTTGCCTGCACAGGGGTCTGCAGCATGCCGAACACACCTGCACCAGGGGTGCTCGGGATGCCCACAGCAGAACCCGGTGTCGACAGGCCTGGTGTCGCACGATGCCGGGAACGGGGAGTGGAGCGTGAACTGTGTGGGTTGTGCGGTACAGGGTCACCTGACTGTGTGCCCAATGCATTCACGACAGAGACCACTGCCTGGGTCAGCCTGTCATTGGCGGCGGTCACATACATCCGCATGTGGACCATCTCTGCACAGTCCAGAGCACACTCCCTGCTGTGCCGCTCCACAGCCACACACAGTGCCTCCACGGACATTGCAACCCACCTTTGCTGCTGTACTGATTCCCGCGCAGCAGGCAGGTGTGCTCGTCCAATGGGTACTCTGTCACAACAGCAGCCTGTCCCCAGGGTGTTGAAGGTCCTGATGCACAACACCCCTTGAGGGTGGGCGCTGTTCACCAGGACCAGGAATGGGCGTATCACAGGGTGGCGGGCATGTGCCACCGCTGGACACTGTACCCCCATACCTGGTGGGTGACTGCTGCTGCTGCCCCTCCAACCGCTGTGCCCCAGAGTCCACTCGTTCCACCGCTATGGCCGCAACAGTGCCAGACACCTACACAGCCACCGGTGCTGCCCCACCGGTGCTGACAGGCACAGCCTGGGACTGTGCCGACATGCTGGCACCTGAAGTTGGAACCAGCAAGGCCCAGGGCACGTGATGGCCTGCTGTGTGTCCGTCATGGGACACACATGTCTCCGCCCATTGCAGTCCTTGCATCATCAATGGTGCAGGTACGTGCTACAGCCACAGTCACAGCGTGCTGGCATGCTTGCATGCCAGACTGCTGAGACACAGGCTGTGCACCCCCCACACCCGAATCACCGACACCAGAGTTGGCAGCCCAGCGTGCATGCTGGTGCAGTGCATGCTGGCTGGTGACAGAGGTGGATGGACCCTCCTCCATGTCCAGCAGGTCATCCTCACTGCCTGGTCCCACCACCACCGTCTCCTGAAGACGAACAGGATCTGCAACAGAAAGAGAGGACATGTGAGTGCATGTGAACAACCTTCCTCCCCCAACACCACCACCATGTCATACCGTGCAGTGATGGGCTTCCACCTGTCTGGAATCCACCTCCTGGTACGCCCTCAATAGCACTGCACTGCATAGTTGCAGCCAGTCGGTCCTCAGCCGGGGTCAGCTCCACCACCGCTGGCTGGCCCCCGCCAGTGCCAGCGCATGCCGCCCTGAGGGCTGCCACCTTCTCCTTCACCCTCCTGCGTCTGTCCCAATCTTCTTCTTGCATTCCTGCACGGAGCACTGGTGGCTTCCGTGCAGGTTCACTGCCCGGGCTACCCCTTCCCATGCAGCTGCACGGGCCTGAGGGGTGTCCCGGCTTCCACGCAGTAGTGCCTCATCCTCCAGGTAGGCCTGGAAGAGGCCTCAGTCTCTGCCGTAGTGAAGTTGGGCCTCCTCCTTCGCTCACCATCCTCACCCTCACCTTGTCTCTGCTCGGTCATGGCGATCTGTATGGGTGTAAGTGGACACCTGTCACTGTGCAGTCTACAGCATTATCCCATGCCATTGTCCAGAACATCCCACAGCATGCAACTCACCTCTCACCTGCAGTAACCGACTCTGTCCAGCACAGCCCACTGTCGCACTTTTATAGCGCAATGCATGCAAATTTGGAGAGGAGCAACTGTAATGAGATGCAAATCGCGCCACTGCGCCTTTGAATGGCTGATCAGATGATTTGCATGTGTCGGCTGAATATCGCGCCATTGTGCTTTTCGCAAGACGGTTGATCCAGCTGAGCCAATAGCGCAGATCTGTGACTGTGCGGTACACTGCAGTGCGCATGCCCAGGTAGCTTACGCAGGCATCTGCCGCGCTGATGACGTGCTGTGCGCGATCGTCAATTCAGGCCATGGCCACCATTGTGCCAGTGGTGCTACAGCACTGGGCACTATATGGCGCAGTGGCACTACTGCGCAATAGTCCACTGTGGCACTGTCATGCAGGTGGTCAGTTGCGCAGGATGCGTATACGTCAGATGGTGCTGTGCGTGGCCTTGTGTCATAGACCCCTGACCTGGTGTCCGACCTTTGCCCCCTGGCGCTGTTCGGCTGCCATGTGTACGGCCCTATTGCGCTGTCTGGTAACAGTGCTATGTGGACTGACGGCGCTGTGCGAACAGCGCGATTGGAACCTATGGTGGTCTATTGCGCAACATCTCCACTTGGGGTTGCCGCGCAGCGGGGCACCATATTGCCTGCTGTAAACTTGGTAGTGTGGCACACAGGAGGGCAATGCAATGGAGCCCCGTGGAGGTGGCCAACCTGGTGGCCTGGTGGAGCCCCACTATGGGGCACTGTATGGTGAGGTGCCCCTCACCATGGCTAGGACACAGGTCTGGCTGCAAGTGGCCAGTGACCTGGTGGGGGTCACTGGGCAGCGCCGGTCTGCTGAGCAGTGCCGGCACAGATACAGTGACCTCCGCAGGAGGGAGCCTGACCTGCATGAGCAGCTACGGTCACGTGCCAGGAGGGGCGTGGTGCCTAGGCCAGGTGGGTGTACCGTCTATGCACCTGTATTCTCTGTAGGGGTGTGAGTGTGTTTTGGTGGCTGTGCATAGGTGATGGCTCTGACATGGTTGGCTGTGTCAGTGTGCAGGTGTGAGATGCATGGGGCTGGCTGTGTGGGCAGGCACTCTCACTGGGGCAGGGGCAGTCTGCTTTGGAGTCACACTGATGTTTTCTCAACATATGTCTCCCACAGGCTGGGCTGTGAGGATGCAGGCACGCGCCTGAGGAGGGCCATGACAGGCCCGGTGCCAGTCGGTGGTGCAGCAGGAGGTGGGTCACAACAGCAGCAGCAGCAGCAGCAGGACACAGCTTCTTGCGGAATGTGAGTATCATTACATCATGGATGCTATTGCATGCTGGAGGGGGTGGGCATGACCACCAGCCATGCACAACACAACCATGCACGACACAGGCGACATTCATCACTGTCCAGTGTCACTGCACGTCTGTGTGTGCATCACTGGTGGTCCATGCATGCACTGGGTACATGGCTGTGTAACTGGCATCACACCACATTGCCACGTCACTTGACAGCCTTGTTTGTGCTGTGATGGACATGGGCAGTGTGTGTGTGCTGTGGTGCACATAGCTGGTGCCGCCTGTTTGTGATGGCCATGTGCATGTTCACTGTGGGTGGGTGCATACCATCACAGGTGTGGGACATTGGGCTATATGGCTTGCAGGTTGGGTGGTGTTCAGGGTTGTGGTCAGTCACAGCCATTGACTGTGTTCCCATTTCCTAGGGCCTCAGTGTTCTCAGGAGGATACAGCGGGAACTGCATCAGCTGACACAAGTGTCCTTGGACAACCGAGCTATCCTCAGTAACATCCAGCGCCATGGCCTGCGGAGGAGGCATGGCCAGGCACAGTGGCACCAGGCGGAGGAGGACCAGCCTGCTAGGCCTTAGGAGGGATTCACCTTCCCACTTGACCCATCTCTCCCACCCTGCCTTCCGTCTCCAAGTTGTTCATCCCTACCCCTTGCCCACCCTACCTTGTACCCCTACCCCTGTAAATAGTTATGGTGTTGTTGGTTTTGTGATTTACAATTTTATAATACATTTATATTTTGATATGAAAACTGTGTTGGTCTCTGATTTGCAGCTGGCTATGGTTGCTCAGTTGCAGTGGTGTGCATGCCATCTGGGGTGGTATGGTCCTGGGTGTGTGTGTGTGTGTGTGTGTGTGTGTGTGTGTGCATGGGGAGGTATCTCCAGCATGGCAGTGACTTTCTGTTGGTCTTGCCATCTGCTGCCACCCACTGCTGGGTGCACAGGGTGGGTCTGGTTTGTATGCTTCTCTGCTGCATGGGGTTGACGTGTGCCGGGGGATGCATGGTGTTTCCTGCAGTGCCAGTCACTGCACATGGGTGGTGTCTTGGGGTCACGGTGCAGGGTGTGCTGTGCGTACGGGGGGCTGATGTGCACTGTGGTTGTCAACCCTGTGTGTGGCAGTCTCAGCCTGCCAGTGGTTGTGCTGGGGCGTCATGACTCTGCTGTGCTTTGTTGGCTTGTCCCCATGGGCCAGTAGATCATCCATCCCACCCCAGTGATGCTGTGCTTGGGGTGTGCAGATGTCTTGTTGGTTCTGCAGTGTGTTCCTGTGCCCATGTGTGGCATGGCTGGCGGTGGGCCCAGCCTGCCTCCCTGGTTGTGCAGTTCCATTGCTCTGCTGGGGGTGCTGCTGTTGCTATGGCACCTCTGGACTGCTCAGCTGGGCTGCCCTTGTTGGGTGGAAGGCTGTACCACTGCTCAGCTTCCTTCCTGGTTGCGATGGCGCAGTTTGTGCGATATTCAGATGTTGGCTGCTTGCGCAATTTGTTCTGCTCCATGTTTGAATATCGCGTCTGTTGCACATATGCGCAATTGATTTGTGCTTGCTCCTGCTGTTGCGCACATTTTGAGCGCAGTTTGAATATCTGGCCCCATGTGCAAAAGTTAAAGGCCCAACTAGATCATGTGTACCAACTGGCTCAAACCATGGCTGCCAAAAGAAATCTGGCCAACAAAGAAAGGTATGATAAAAAGGTGAAAGCACTGGAACTTCATGAGGGAGATCGGGTGTTGTTAAGAAGTCTGGGACTGCATGGCAAACACAAGATTGCTGACAGATGACACCATCTTCCTCACATTGTGGTAGGCAAACTAGATGATCTGCCCGTGTACAAGGTAAGGCCTGAGAATAATTCAAAAGAGGTTAAGACAATGCATAGAAATCACTTACTACCCATTGGACAGATCTTGATTGAGTCTGAGCCCCCAGCAAGTGCTGCCTCTGGACCAGTGACTAGAGCTGCTGCTAAGCAAAAGCAAAGAAAGTCTGCACCTACAGATGCTGAGTTAAAGTGTTCTCTACAGCAAGTCCCAGTTGAAAATGACTATCAGTCCATGTCAGAGGAAAGTGAGTGCAACTTTGGGTACTACCCTTCATGTGAACTGAGACAGTTGTTTCAAGGCAACCCCTTAGTCAAGTATGGAGATGAAGCTGGGCCCTCTGGACTGTCTGAGCCCCCAGCTTTGTCCCTGGAGCCAATGCTCCCAGAAAGTGAGGTGCATAGTATTAAGTTGGATGACATGGAATCATTGTGTATGGTTGAACTGTATGAACTCTCAGAGGAGGAAAATGATGAACCGGGACAGACTGGTGATATACCAGAACAAGAAGAGTGTGTTGAGTGCCTTGGTGGTTCACTGCCAGTGTCAGAAAACTCCCCATGTGAGCTAAGTGTTGTGGACTCAGAGGTTGCAACTCTTGGAGCTGAAAGTGCCGCCAGTTCTAGTCTCTCTACCCCAATGAAAGTTTCTCTGACAAGTGAAGACACTGCTGAAAGTGGGGATAAAAACACAGAGACTGTAACAGTTCCCCCTAGAAGGACTGGTCGAGCTATGAAGCCTGTGGTGCGCCTGAGCTATGATTCTCCTGGAAGACCTGTGGACTTGCCTCTTAATGTGGTCCATAAGGGAGTGTATGTGTCCCCTAGCTCATTGACCAAACTGAGCATAGGTGCTAACTCCAGATTACTTGTCTTGCCCTCTGAGTATGGTGCCCCTGCCCCATCCAGCCCCAAGGTAGCTGATAGGGAAGGGTCCCCTCTCTTCAGATTTCACGTGCAGGAAGTAATGACCTGATTTTAAAATATTATTGTATGTATAATGTGGTACACGTAGTAAGCTGTGACGTACAGACTAAGTGCATATGACAAAGATTTAACATATGACTGTGGTTTAAAGAATGAAAACCTAACTGTTAGTGATGTAAATGTATTTGGTAGTCTTCTTTAAAGTGTTATAAAAGTACCCATTTGACGCGGACGCCAAGTTCTTTTCAGGCCAGGAAGGGTGCAACCCCCCTACAAATGGAGGTTCCTAAAAGCCTCTTAGGAGCTTGCCTAAGTGTTCCCCATTCCTGCTGGCATTCAGCGTTTAAGCCATTAGAATGGCACTGTGAGTGCTTGTAGAGCCTCCACATACTGTCTCTTTAAGAGCTGTCTGCTTGCAGACATAATTTAATGCTTATGGACGGGGACTGGTGTTTCCCCTGCTCGAATCCCACCTGCGCTGCAGTGTAATAGCTCCATTTTGCAGTCGCAGAAAGTGCAAAGGGAGCCCATTCGAAAGATGTAACTGTTTGCCTGTATTCATTTAAAGCGTTAGTGAAATTGCAGTTTGTCTAACCTGCCTTTATTACAGCTGGGACTCTGTGTGTGTTGCCCCTCCATTTTGGACTTGAACTGCTGTGCTGGCCCAATTGGGTTTAAGGGAGCCCTAAAATGGAGACTGCTTGGGCCAACCAGAATTGGGACTCTCACTGGAGCCGGATTACAAGGGGAATGTATGGCTAGTGCTTATGGGAATTGTAGTTTGGACCTTGGCGCCTTTTTGCACCAACAAAGGGAGCTCTGGAGTGATTGACAGCCAAATCCACCAACTGGACCTGTTGGAACCTAAGGGAAATGCCCTGAACTGAAGCTGGAGAGGCAGATCGTTAGTGGCAGTGAAAGGAGTAGGAGCTCTGTATTTTCTGCGGTGTACAGTTTGCACGGGAAGCGCGTAAGAGGCCTTGAAATTGGCCTACAACCATTGTAAAGCGATAGTCAGACTGAATCCGAGTTCCTGAGGAAAAGAAAGGCTGAAGAGTGGAAACCAGGCTCACACTGTAGAAGACTGGAGATAATTGCTGAATCACGCTCGGCCTGTCAGGATCTGAAGCTGCTGTGAGTGCTCCCGGGTATTTTGCAGTAATTGCAATCGGGATCGAGGAGCAGCCTGCCTGGTATAGTATTTTCCTTTTACATATGAATGTGCGAAGTGCTTGCAGGGAATCGCTATTTCCTGTCCCCTATACTGTGTGCTGTGTGTTGAAGCTGGAAGAAAATCCCAGCTTGTCTCGGACTAAATCTGTTTGCTATCAATGACCTTGGGGTCCAGTCACAAGGACTTTGTCTCCATGCCCTGTTGTTTCTGGCAATCCAGAAGAACATCCACCATCCGGTTCTCAGCATGGGTATTGTGAGTACAAATCAGGGTATTCCCCTGCAGCTGGTTATCAATTACAAGTGTGTCATCTAATTCTTGTTGTTTCACTTCTTCTTGGACTGAGCCATCCGGCTCCAGATTACAATTGAGTGTTGTGCATATATTTTCTTCTACAGTGCCCCATCCATCTGCACTTGCTGGCCAACCCCGGGCAACGGACCTGGCTAGCCCCCCCCCCAACCTGGGTACCCAGAGTGTGACTTTTCAGATCCTGTATGTTTGCACAGTACTGTGATTTTAATACTGCAAATTAACCTGATTTCCCCCTCCCATGTTCCATTCCCCTAAATAAACCAGATTTGATGTTATTGAACTTTATACTGTCTGAAGTGTCGGTAGCAGTAGAACAAGCACTGTATTGGGTTGTGGATGTTGATTAACCTTATTTTACAGGGGGTCCTCAGTGACGTGCTGCAGAATCAGTCTCGAGGGTAAGTGGTACCTTATGAGTGAACAGTGTGTATATGCGGGGTATTAGGACTGTAACTCCTGTGTACTATGTGAGTCACTAGAGGGAATAAAAGGGGGTCTCAGTGTCCCAGAGGGCTGTGACCAAGCTAGTCTAACCACTACAAACCCTGACCTCTGGGTGGAGGCACCTGTCATAGAACCTAGGCCCCTCAACCTGTCAGTAGTCAAGCAGGCAGGGGTAGTAGCCCTTGGGATAGCACCACCTGGGGGTTACACAAACAACTCTCATACATTTCTTTGACTGGGTAACTAGGGAGGTGTATCAATGGAAGGCAGTGAATGTGACCTCTCTGGACTTCAGTAAATCCTTTGACACTGTGCCACACAGGAGGCTTATAAAGAAACTTAGCAACCTGGGGGTTGGGGAGAAAGTGGTAAGCTGGGCATCAAACTGGTTAAATAATAGGAGACAGAGGATGATGGAAAATGGAAGTCACTCGTGGGATGGGAGGGTGATCAGTGGCATGCCACAGGGATTGGTACTGGGTCCAGTCCTCTTCAATGTCTTCATAAGTGACATTGCTGAGGAACTGGAGGTGAAGGTGTGTCTCTGTGGATGACACAAAAATCTGCAAGAGGGTGGACACCAGGGTGAGGTGTAGAGAATGCAAAGGGATCTGGGGAAACTAGGGGACTGGTCTGGGGGTGGCAGCTGTTTTTCAATGCCAAAACATGAAGAGTCATGCACCTGGGGCAGGGAAACCTAGGGGCTGCTGTGTATAAGATGGGGTGGAGGTACTAAAAGTCACCAAGCAAGAGCGGGACCTTGTGGTAATCATATCTGGTGATCTCATGGTGGCAGGGCAGTGTAACAAGGCAGTTGGCAAGGCTAGTGGAATTCTGTGGTGCATAGGGAAGGGATTTCTAGCAGCATATGGGAGGTGGTGTTACCACTGTATCACTCACTAGTGAGACCCCACCTAGAGTACTGTGTACAGTTCTGGAGGCCACATCACCACAAGGACATTGACAGGGTTGAAGTGATCCAGAGGAGGGCTACCAAAATGGTGCGGGGGATTGCACAGGAAACCATATAAGGAGAGGCAGTGGGAACTCAGCATGTACTCCCTGGAGGAGAGGAGAGTGAGAGGGGACATGATTGAAACCTAAAAGTACCTCACAGGGGTGAACAAAGTGCAGAGGAGGAGGAGCACCAGAACCCGGGGGCATTCAATGAAGCTTGAGGGAGGAGGAAGTTTAAGGGGGATGTGAGGAAATACTTCTTCAGAGAAAGGGTGGTGAACCCCTGGAACAGCCTGCCAGAGGAGATGGTGGGGGAGAAGGCACTGGGAGACTTCAAGCATACATGTGATAGGCACATGGGCATAATAGGTAGAGGAAAGGGAGGAGAGAGGGACACCTACTATCGAATAAGGTATGGAAGAAGAAGCATTTATATAGCACTTTTCATACATAGCATATCCCAAAGTGCTTTACAGGCAATGCTAGACTGGTAGTGAAGTGACTGAATGAGTAGTGGCAGCCATATCGCAAATCAGCTCCCACACACTGCCTGGACAGTAGCATGATTCAGTTTTATGGGAAGGGAAATGTTGACCAGGACTCCGGGAATGTCCCCTACTCTTTTCGAAGAATGCCCTGGGTTCTTTTACTTCCACCTGGACACCCACCAGGATGCGTAGAAGGGACCTCGGTTTAACGTCTCATCTGAAGGATGGCACACCCCAGCAGTACAACACCCCCCAATACTGCACTTGGATGCCGGCTTTTTAGGTACAATTCCAATCCCGGTGAGGGATGAGAACCCACTACCTTTTGGTCCAGAGGCAGACGTGCTACCAACTGAGCCACGCTGACACCTTAGGGAGTAGTAATAGGCAAGGAAATAGGGCAAACCAGATGGACCAACCAGTCCTTTTCTGCCAACAAATTTAATGTTTCTACATAACTCCCAAAGTACTCCAAAACTGATTATGTTGGAACTGATGAATGCTAATAAATAAAGGTGAATCCTAATGCTTTTCATAAAAATTTGGTCTCCATTTAAAACAACTTTAGAAGAGAGAAATGTGTTATAAAGCTTTGCTTTTAGCCCAGGTATAATGAGATATATACAGTATATACAGGTGTAAGGCAAACAGTGCAGACTGCACCCAAGGGCACCTGCCCCAAATGTAACAGTGACACCTGGTTGCCACCTTTAAATGGTGTTGCCTTTGTAGTCGTGGACTTGGTTAGAAATCTGGGAATCACTATGGACTCCAGGCTGACCCTGGAGTACCAGGTGTTGGCAGCCATCCATAGTGCCTTTTTCCGTCTCAGAAATATTGCCTAGATAGAAGCATTTCTAGTGCCCGGTGACCTGGTGGTGATCGTCCATACCTTTATCACATCTAGATTGGATAACTGTAATGCTCTCTACTTAGGGTTATCCGGGAGTTTGATGTGCCACCTGCAGCTGGTTCAGATTGTAGCAGCATGCTTGATCTCTGGGGCATCTCGTAGAGGTCATATTATACCGGTGATGCATGAACTGCACCAGCTGCCTAGTCTGTGGTGCATTAACTTCAAGATACGCTTGTTGGTCTACAAGACCCTACATGGTTTGGGACCAGGTTATCTGAGAGATCTCCTGACTCAATTCAATTACATTTTATTTGTTAATCAGCTAAGTACGCTAGACCAAAGGTCTGTTTACAGGCATAACCTGGGTGTTTTTAGTAAAAGACAACGTATCTATAAATAATTTACAAACTTCATGCACATTTATTAATCATAAGTAAGATAAAAGATGCAAAATTCATTTTAAAACATTTATCAACACTGTACAATCAATAACATTTACATGAAAAATACAAGTTACAAAGTAATATATTGTATACTAGACTATTTATAGGGATGTACTAGTTTGATCTTTTAGAGAAAGACTAATTCTTACAAAAACAGATATTACTGCAAAGGCGGCTAGTAATATTTACATAGGGATATGAGTGACAGACGACCCAACAGTTTTTGTCTGAAAACTTGAAGGGATGGAGCTAACCTGATCTTCTTTGGCAACTCATTCCATTTTTTACTGCCTAATGAGAAAAGGCTTTTTGACCCATAACTGTTTTACATAAAGGCATTACCAGCCATGCCTGGTCAGCTGATCTCAGGCCTCTATTAGCTCTATTAGAAATTAACAAGCCTGCTAAGGGATTTCTATCACCCAAGTTTATATTTTTATAGATAAATTGCATTAAGTTAAAAGTATCTTTCTGTATTAATGGTAACCATTTAACGTTCTCGTATAATTTATAATGATGCTCTCTATGAGCCCTATTCACGAAGGGCTTGCGCTACACGCGAAAGCGTCATAAAGAGGTCTGGCAGCTGCAAACCGTGTAGTGAAATCAAAATACGTGGCATGCACAACACAGCCTGACACGCGCCCGGAGTTCGGGCAGCAACAGGAGGAGGCGCAGCTACGCACAGGGGCATGAAGGAGCCAGAGCAAGATTATGGGAATGCCCCTTGGCCCCACCATATAAGACAATGCAGAACTGCTACGTGCCAGCGATAAGCACAGTGCAGAAGAGAGATGTCCATGGAAATGGCAGCAGCAACTGCACACCTGAGGAGCATGTGGGGACAACCACTACATGCCCAACAAGCACCGCCAGTGGATGCAGCATGAGTGGGGGTGGCAGCAGAAGGAGGCAGAGGTCCCTGAACTTCACAGGGGCACAGGTGGCCATCCTCGTCACCAAGATCTGCCAGCACTATGACGTGCTGTTCAAGCAGAGGTCACTAGGCACCCCGGCTGAGACGAAGGCCCATATACGGCTGTACCTGCAGGTGGGACTCAACACCGCTAGACCCGTGGCATGCACACTGGTGGCCCTCAAGCACAAGTGGTGTGATCTCTGATTCTAGGTAATGAGGTGGCTGAGCAGGGCACAGCAGTCATAGGGTGCCACAGGAGGTGGACTGCTGTCCCCTGACCCACCACTGACACCCATAGAGCAGCAGGTGGTGGACACAATTAGTGATGTCCTCATGGACAGTGAGCCAGCAGTCTGGACAGCATGCTGGGTAAACACTACATGGTGGGGCACAGAGCAAAACCACAGTGCCAATATATGGTGACAGTCACTTACCACCTGTCATGCTCCACCCCACAGTGCAGGACGATGACAGTGCAGGAAAGGGACCATCCGGCATCGGAGGTGGAGGGCTGACAGGGGCAGGCAGCGAAGGTGGGTAATGCCAGTAACATGGAGCATGTTGCAGCCCACGACGGACACGCAGTCGTACTAACCCATGTACACCCCATCCCCCACACAGGGATGCAGCGGCATGGAATCAGGAACCCACAGGAGAAGGACACCCAGCAATCCACCGTGCCTGATGACCACCACAGCAGGGACAGGGGACAGACCTCACAGCGGCAGCTGCAGGAGGAGGAGAGCAGCCTGGCATGGGCCAGCACACACAGGCGACAGATGACAGGGAGATGCAGGAGAGTAGCACTGGTGCAGAGCTGTCATCATCTGGACTGGATTGCAGCAGCAAGGACATCTCCACCCCCACAACCATGGGCACATCTGCATCTACCACACCGCCCAATACACAGGAGCTGGACATGGGTGCCTCTGAGGGCCCCCCCACAAGGCACCACAGACAGGGTCCCAGCAGATCCCTCCTAGCCAGCTGCTACCCTGACCTCTGCAGGCTGGAGCAGGACCACCTGCAGGTGATCAGAGAGTGCACGGAGGCCATGCACCACCTCACAGAGGTCATGGCAGGGTCTTTGTGGGTGCAGGAGAGGCTAGCAGAAGGCATGGGCTTGGGCTTGGGCTTGAGGGTGCAGGAGCGGTTAGCAGAGGCAGTGGCTGCAGGTGCACCCACCTTGGAATGCCTGGTGGATGAGGTTGCCATGGGGACACAGGCACAGGAGCGGACTGCTGGTGCCTTCCTGGCCATAGCCACCCATCTTGCTGCCCAACGCAGACACCCCACCACACCTGCCATGGCTACACCCATGGTACCAGCCAGTGTATCTGACCCTGCTCCTGTGGAACCACAGGAAAGACGTGACAGTGCCAGACAGCACCTCAAACCCACAGCAGGCGGTGCCGAAACTGGAACCCGAACGAGCACGGTGACACATCGATTGCACTGTGTACAGGCAACACAGGGTGCCACACAGCCAGCGGACATGGCATGCTGCACATCAATGGATGGAAGGGTGTGCGACTGCGGTGGGCACCAACAGAGGCCAGTGACACAGTGAGGTGACACACACACATGCACGTGACTGCCATGAACACAACACCACCACCACCACCAGCACCGCCACATCCCCCCACCACAGCACACACTCTGGTCGATTATGACACCCCATGGACTACCATCGCCTGGGGAGGGCACCAGGTGCCGATACCACAGGCCCGCACCGCACACTTCGCTGGCACAACCCCCCACACACACACACCATGCAGCACGCACTTGGTGGACTGCACTGCCTGTGGTGATTTGCCCTTGGTGTATCCCATGGCACACTACCCACATACCCCATGCATGGCAGACAGCATGTTCGGTATGCATGCCGGTGGCACGTCGTGTCCATGGCCACACCATGGCATGCATACCACGCACATGCCGGCTCAGTCTGGTACACTCATCATCACCAGCATGCATGCCCCCTTATCTGCTGAATGGTTCATGGGCCATACAATGACGCATGGCCTACCACGCCATGAATCCCGCTGCTCAGTTGCCTCTTGGCAGCACCCTGGCACCCGCCTCAGGCGGCGCTGGTCCATGGGGTTGCTGCGGTGGTTTCTCACCCTCCTCCTCTGGGTGTACATCAGGGGGCTCTGGTACCATGTGGTGCATGCAGATTTTGTGCAGCATGGTACAGGCAGAGAACACTCCACGTGCCATACCCGGTGCAAGCATCATCATGCCACCTGTGTGGTTCAGGCATTCGAAATGCATCTTCAGCAGCCCTATTGTGCGTTCCATGATGCCACTTTCCCATGTGTGTGCTGCACTGTATGCATCTTCAGCCAGGTGCTGTGGAGCAAGATAGGGTGTCAGGAGTGTCGTCCTCAGGATGTACCCGCTGTCACCTGTGGAAGTGGAGTGGAACAGATAGGTTAGTGATGCTAGGGCTCATGTGCAGCCAATGTATCTGCACTTGGTTATGGGGGCTCACCCAACAGCCAGCCATAGCCCTCTGGTAGCTGGTCCATATGGCACCTCAGGGTGCTGTTCTCATACACATATGAGTCGTGGCATGACCCCAGGTACCATGCAAGGACATTGGTCAGGATACCCGTGGCATCACAGATGACCTGACAGTTGATGCTGTGGAACCACTTACAGTTTCTGTAGGCATGCTCGTTGACAGGCGGGGTGAGGATGGGCACATACATGCATTCAATCGCACCTATCATGTTCGACATGCCATACATCTCCAGGAATGCACCCTTGATAGCCCTGAGCCCTGCATCATCTGTAGGGAACATAATGTGCCTCTCCCAGTGCCTCACCAGGGCATCGGTCACATGGTGCAGAGCCCGTGACACAGACGACTGACTCACCCCTGTCACGTCTCCCATCACCCTCTGGAATGTGCCCGTGGCATAGTACTGCAGGACACACAGCACCTTTGTCTCCATGGACATGGCCATGGAGCACTCGGTGGCCAGTTGGATGTGGTCAACCTGGTACCGCTGTAGGATGTCAGAGGGGTGCAGCATCTGGGCAATGAGACATGGCCTGAATGCCCAGGGATGATGCCTCAGTCTGCCACAAAGAGGAGGACCACATGTAGTAGTGCCCCTAGGCACATCGCACTTCCAATTCATGACACGCTCCTAGCATTCACCCAGTGGCATTGCACGTCCACACATGTGTGCCGTGCATGCCATGTGGTGTGTCACACGTGCCCTTCTGGGTGTGGCGTGCACATGTGGTGTGGGTGAGCCTGCCATGACATGCCATTATAGCTGTGGATACAATGGCGGTAGCAGCTCCACCCATGGCAGCAGGGGAGGTACTTGGCAGGCTTGCCCTGCCACAACATCTGTACCAGGTGGTGTAGGTGACATACCAAGATGGGATGCCAGCAGGGGAGATATGGGAGGTGATGGAGAAGAAGCAGGTAGGTACTGCTGCCGGAACCCGTGGCCATGTCTTGTGTGTGTGTTTTCCGGGTGAGTTGGGACCTGTGCCAGGGGCGTGTCTGCTAATCATGTTCCCTGTGTTTGTTTGCAGGGGATCCAGCATCAGAAAGCGGTGTTGGTCCTGGAGCACTGGGAGGTGGGCAGGCCAGGTGCTGCCTGTGTGGTCACCTAGTGACGGCGGCTGCCACATGACCTGCCATGGCACTTTGAACTGTGGAGCAGCATGGTCGATTATGTGTATCGGGATGACCAGGGGGACCTGTGGGCCATCCGAGCTCCCTCAAAGGTAGGTGGCCATGTGTGTGCGTGTGTGTGTGTGTGTGTATGGCATTGCTGGGGCAGGGACTGTTGCATGTTACTGGGTCACTGACATTGGTCCCCTCTGTCTGCTTTTGTTGTTTCAGTGCTACCGTGGCCCTGTCAGGTGGCTCATCCTTGAAGAGAGGGAGTTCACTGACACCCCCCTCCAGGAGCTGACCCCATCCACCAGCCTGGAGTTACCCTTGGAGGAGGACTCAGATTAATGAGGAGGCCCATCTGTGCTGCCGAACCCCCCCTCCCTTTGCCCTATATCTGTTCCTGAACTTTGTTTTGTTATATGGGTACCAGTAAAAGCCTTGCTATCCAGCTACGTCTGAGTGTCTAGTTCTTTGCCCTGGCATGGTGTGCATGGGTGGCTGTGTGTGTGTGTGTGTGTGTGTGTGTGTGAGACTGTGTGTTTGAGATGCTTCCAAGACTGGGCCTTGTAGCATGCTTGGCGTGTGTGCCTGCATGTTCACAACGGTATGCTGTGCTGTGCATCCACATGGGGCAGAGCCTGCTGAGTGGCATACGCACCATGTTGGGGCAGGCCATATGGCCCGTGTTGTCACATGTGCAGCGGTTGCACGTGGCAGGTGGCTGGCACATGTGATGGCACTGTCAATGTGCCTTGTGTCACTGTGTGCGTGGCTGGCGTGTGGTGCCACTGCAGGCATTGCCATGCTCTCTCCAGCCTGCTTCGCTGGTCTCTCTTGCCGAGTGTGCAATGCATAGGCTGTTTACGGCTACCTTCAGAATGCATATCACATACGCAGGGACACGATGCATTTTTCTGATGTAACATGCATTGTGCATGTGCGTTTGGAGTCCCACGTGTACCACGTATGCGGGAATGCCCCTGCATGGCCATGTATCCACAGAGGCGTGCATGTTCATGTGGTGGCTCTGCTCATGGCCCTATGCACGGATCATGCATGCCGCACGGGGGCTGCTTACGTGTGTTCCACATGTTTCAGTCTCTGCGCAGGTCTTACGCACCATGCGTAGTACCACGTAGCCATTGTGAATAGGGCCCAATATGAACTAACTGTAGCAAAGAGACAAACTGTTTTATAAAGAACCTGTCATTTATTTATAATCCCAACAGAGGCTGATCCCCACTTCCATATTCTCATGTAGGAAGTAAACAGTTTCTAGCAGTTGCAGTTTTTGTTTCAGTAGACCTCACATTTTTAATCGATATCGATAACCCATTTTTCTATGTAGAATATCTGTAACTTTTGTCATATGTCTGTCATAGTTTAAACCTGTGACTCCCAAATATTTGAAATGCTCCACTTGTTCGAGAGCAGTTTGATCAGACATTCTTATGCAAAAATGTTTAACAGCCTTTGCATATCTTTGAGGTGTACAATAAAGCATGGTCTTTGTCTTCTTCTTGTTTAGCAATATCTATTTAATTCAAACCAGTCCTGTAATTTTGAGAACTCCAGTGATAATTTTTCATTTATTAATTTTATTTGAGTTGGCTATATAAATGACTGCGTCATTCACATATAGAGTTATTTTTGAATTTAAACATACATTTGGCACATCTCCACATACTTCTGTCCACCCTCTCTGCTTCATTGATATGAGACTTCTGCTTGTGCCCCAGTCTAGGCTGAAATTATCCGCGGACAGATCTTTTATGGTCCCTGCCCCCATTCTGTGGAATTCCCTTCTTTCCCATATTTGTTTGGCCAGTATAGTGGTGGCCTTTAATGGGGCCCTAAAATCCCATCTCTTCAAACTAGCCTACTGTTCGGATTAATTGTACTAATGTTGAACTGCAGCTAGCTCAAATAAGTTTTGCTCCCTAGAGATATTTCTTTATTATATTTAAACTGACTTTATTTTCTTGCTTTTGTTTAAGTTATATTGTAATGTATATACAGTATATTTTTTGATTTTGTTCTGTGTGGCAACCTGAGCTCTGGGGAAAGGATATCTAAAAATGCAATTGCCCTGACTTGCCTAAAATTATTCCCTGCTAAATAATGAACTTACCACACCCACTCACATGTTCACTTCCTACTCTCACACAGGGATTAAGGGGTGTGGATGGGAAAGGAAGGGGTCTATGGGAAAGGAGTGGGGAAGGGCTTGCAAGCAATAAAATAGAGGGTACGGTTGGGTTCAGATTAATAGTATCTTAGGATATTAGGATACATTGGAAGAGAGGAGAGACCAGGGGGGACATGATAGAGGTCTTCAGGTATATGAAGGGTGTAAATAGAGGAGGAGCAGTCAGGGTGCTTTGAAGGAAGGAGGAGGGGGCAACTACAGGGCATGGGTGGAAGCTGGAGAGGGGAAGATTCAGGGGAGAAAGGAGGAGGTGCTACTTCACTGAGAGGGTGGTGGAGCCATGGAATGCGCTGCCCAGGGGGCTGGTGGAGGCAGAGATGGTGGAGGGGTTCAAGAGGGGGTGGGACAGGTACAGAGTAAGGGTTCTGGAAGCAAAATCCAGTGCAGCGAGAATGTCTGGAACTGGGAAGGGAGAAGCCAGGGAGGGCGGGGGGAGCAGCAAGGTCAGCTCCCAGGGTGGGGGCTGACCAAACGAGCAGACACGAAAGACTGTTAGGCCTATTCTGCTGGCATTTTAGTATGTTAGGATATACTGTAGGCTAACTGCTGACCCGAGCCCCATAACATTGTTATGATGATATAACCCCCAGGTGGTGCTATCCCAAGGGCTACTACCCCTGCCTGCGCAGCTAGTAGCGGGTTAAGGGGCCTGAGTTCCGAAACGGGTTCTTCCACCCGGAGGTCAGGGTTGGTAGTGGTCAAACTAACCTGGGCACAGCCCACTGGGACACTGTAACCCCCCTCTTTCCCTTCTAGTGGCCTGAGCAATATATGATAATCACTTTCACAGTACTCCTTGTACACCTTACCAGTACCCACACTGTTTGCACTTACCACCAGGGCTGGTTCCTCTGGCTTGACCCTGGAGACCCCGCCATAAAACAAGGCTATGCACAGTAAATAGCAACAGTACAGTACTCTTGGCACAAACTGGAACCACAGTCAGGTTAAATGCAGCAAAAAAGTCAGATCTGATTTATTCAGGGGACTTGAACAAGGAAGGGGCGTAATCAAGTTGATTGGCTTAAAGGCTATATTAATCAAACAGTTATGCATGTGCTTTAAGTGCCCACACAGTCACATACTCTGGGTACCCAGGTAGGAAAATGGTGGGCTAGCCAGGAACGTTGCAGCTAGCTGGGGCCCTGTGATGGAAGAAAAGCAACATGCACAACACACACTACTTGTAATCCAGAGCCAGAGGGCTCAGTTCGTGAAAGAAAAAGCAACAAGACAATCAGATGACAACACTTTAGATTTAGCTGTTGTTGCAGGGAGCTACCCTGATGTTTACTCATGATACCCAATACTGGACACAGGCAGGACGAAATCAAGACTGCAGGTTGTTGAGCTGGAGTGCCTGGAGAAGTGGGGCCCACACGAATCACTGAAGTGTCATTCCTGTTCAAGTGTTAAGCAGGGCGCTGATCCCCAGGCAAGTCTCTTGTCAATGGCCTTCTCTGTGCAGCGGGTAGCCAGGCTGGGCCAGTGTGGCAAGGCCCAGGCCTAATGAAGGACTGGATGTGGCTTCCAGCAAGCAGAATACAGTTCAAACCACAGTGAGGAACCAAATCGCGACCCACTAGCAGCACACAGCACATTTAAATGTAAGAAAATTCTAATGAAGCTTCCAGCAAGCAGAACACAATTCAAACCACAGTGGGGAACCAAATCATGACTCACTATAAGCACACAACACATTCACATGTAAAGAAATTACACTGTACCAGGCAAAAGGCTCTCCGGTCGCAATTACAGAGGCTCTGCACAATCCAGGAGTTTAGAGGTGGCTGGAAGTCCAGACAGGTCGATCGCATTCAGCAAATCTTCAGTCTTCTTCAGGTAGGAGCCTGGTCACAATTCAGTGGCTCACTTCGCTCTCCAAGTTCAGATTCAGT
Source organism: Neoceratodus forsteri (assembly GCA_016271365.2). Classification (NCBI taxonomy): domain Eukaryota; kingdom Metazoa; phylum Chordata; order Ceratodontiformes; family Ceratodontidae; genus Neoceratodus; species Neoceratodus forsteri. The sequence continues at coordinate 155,737,044 of CM057456.1, read as the reverse complement.
CTGAAAAAGGCACAAGTTCCCTCTCCAGGACAGCAGGCAGGCATGCATGCAGGTTAAAACTCAGGCCTTTCCACAGTTCTCCTGTGAGAATCTAAGCCAGGGCTGCTGCTTGAATCATTCAAGCTGTTATCTCTTCACTTCCCAACTCAGAACTGAAACTAGCTGCAAGCAGCTCCGGAATTTCCCCAAGATCCAAAAGGTTTGGTTGGCTGATCTGCCTGTCAGTCACAACAAAGGCTCCCCTTCCACGTTATTTTAGGCACAAAAATGCAAAAACTACAATTCCTACAAGTTTTGACCCCACCAAGCCCCTGTAGGCAGGCTCCATTTTACAGTCCCAACAGTACTGATTGGCCCATTCTGACAGTCCCGGGCCACGTTGGTGGAGATAAATAGAACAGTCCTTGCTGCGAAGAAGGCAGGTTAGAACAAACTGCAATATTATTACTACTCTAACAAATGATCAGCAAACAAGCACATCTTTTAACAGAGCTCCCTTTCAGATTAATTAAGACTGCAATCCAGGCAGTTCTTAAAGAGACAGTACACAGTGGCTATACAGGCACTCTCTGGCAATACATTTAATCTGCTAAAATGCAGAACACCAGCCTGGCAGTGAGCATTTAGGCAAGCTCAAGGAAGACTTTTCGTGAACCCAATTTTAGAGGGGTTACAATGATGATTGCTTTCTATGGTCTATACATAAATGGCCAGGTCAGTTACTCATCTGAACAGCAAACAAACCAAAAAATTAAAAAAATAAAATGTCTGCATGGTGGCAGCAGTCTGAGTCAAAAAGCTCCCGAATGCCCTCTGTTCTGTCCAGATTATTACTACTACAAGACATTTTCCATGTCATCACACTGATGCTAAACACTGGAAGCATGTAAAGTCAACCCATTCTGCTTGCAAGAGTCAATGTGTTCAGGGGTAATGTTCATATCTTTATATATATATGGGATCCAGTAGTATTGCCATGTCAAACTGTGTCCTGATCGGATGCTTTGACATTTGTCTGCAATTTCTGTCAGAAACATCTCTGCCACTTCTTTAGAGTATTGCATCTTGCTTGTGCTGCCACTGAGATGGCTCAGACGAACTAGTGGTGTCAACATCATCTCCTCCACTTACAGCGTCATCGCTGTCATTCTCACCACCACCACCACCAGTGCTGCTGCCTCCTTGATCTTGACTACCACTAGCCTTGCTTCGTTAGGTTGCTGTAGGAAGATGTCAAATAATGACATGGGTGTCACTCAAGAAGACTCACCAAGGCGAGGACCATGCTAAGGGTTGCTATTTCAGCACTGACATCTTTGGTGGGCTGTTCTTAGGATCTCAGATGTGGAACAAGTTTTTGCAGCACACATCTCTGCAGCTGGGAAAAATACCCCCATCGCCACATTATCGAATTCCTACACAGCTTTCTGTTCCATCAGTCTTTCCACTATATAAAAGATAGAGTGTCACTTTGTCACCACATCTTTAATTAAGCCATGCTGTGAAGTACTGTGGTTTTGCTGCTACTGGCAGAGGAGCTCAGTGTAATTGTGGAAACAGTGCAAATATCAAGTGATGTCCCATACACTGTAAAGTATTTCTTTTAGCTGTGCTTTTTTGTCAAGCACATGATTCTCCATCAGATTCAGTGCATCTGCAAAACAAGGCTCAACGCAATCATGCATGGTCACTCTTCAGTCGGCCCCCACTGTCTGTGATGAACATTCCCACCTTCAGATCATGAGGGTATATCCAGATATCCAATAGTGACTGGATGAATCATGGAATGTCTTCCCTACTGTGCTTCTGCTCCCTCACTAACACATTAAACAAGACAGTTCCACTATTGGTATGCCTCTGTGAGGCCATCTACTGTAATTTATAACATGTGTAAGAAAAGTCCTGTGCTGTGATTGGCTAAAACACCTGTACAGCCATGTAATTATCTGTGCATAATTACACACCTGCACTTCTTTCAAGGTGCCAGCCGCTTCACAGTACAAATCCTGATCTGATGTTCCCGCTGCTGGAGCTACATAGAGTGCTGCTCAAGCACAGCACTTTCAGCATTGAAAAGTCATAGTTCACTCTGGTGCTCGGGTGTTCAGGACATCAAGGGAGCCATGAAGACTCACAATTTAAAATGAAACAAATAAATAAATAAAAACTCAGTGGTAGCCATTGTGTGGTAATCCACTAGGAAATTGTCGCTTCAGCATGTCGCGGTGAGCAAGGAAAACATCGGAGGGAACCACGAGGTAATTGAGAGGAACCTTTTTTTCAGCTTCACAGCACCTTCTCCATAAAACAAATGTTGCTATAACTTTATAACATGTGTAAGAAAAATCAGGTGCTGTGATTTTTCATACACGTTATAAGAGCAATAAGGCACTTCAGGGTGTGTGATTATGGTCAATAATCACACACCTCACAAGGGTGTTGTTAGGTATGAGGCACTTCACACACCTCTCTTGGGTGTTTGAAGGCACTTGACGCAAGTGTCTCATAACTAACAAAACCCTTGAGAGGTGTGTGATTATTGACCCATAATCACACACCCTGTCATGCCTTATTACATTCATAACTCCTGCAGGGGCTGGTGGTGGTAGATGTGAGGTGGGAATGGTGGTGGTGCTGCTCAATGTGAATACAACCCAATGGGCAGTGAGACTGAGAAAACTTTGTCTTGCACTAATGCTCCAGATATTATTAATAAAATGCACTTAACCCCCTCTGCATACCTCACAAGTGTCAACATCTGCATGCATACTGACTTATATATATTAGGGAGAGTATGGGGGTAGAAATAGAAGGATATCAATTATTTAGAAGATACATACATAGATACATAGACAGTGTCGGCAGATAAGGGCCTATGGCCCACCCAGTCTGCCCATTTGAGCTTGTAAGTTCAGTTTATGTTTTCCAAGAAGTCGGTTGCCCCTTACTCCTGACCTCCAGAATTCCTTTATGTCTATCCCATGCATTCATAAATGCCGTGATTGTTTCAGCACCCACCACTTCCTCTGGCAGGGTGTTCCTCTTGTCCACCACCCGTTCTGTGAAGAAATTCTTCCTCATGTTTCCTCTGAATCGTCCTCCCTCCAACTTCATCCCATGCCCTCTAGTCCTGGAACATATTTTTCACTTAAAAATAGTGTATTCCTGCACCCTGTTCCTCCCTGTAAGATACTTGTATGTCTCTATCATATCCCCTCTCTCCCTCCTCTCCTCCAGGGAGTACATGTTCAGTTCCTTCAACCTGTCCTCATAGGACTTGTGATGCAATTCATGCATCATCTTTGTTGCCCTCCTCTGAACCTTGTCTACTCTGTCTATGTCCTTACATAGGTAAGGTCTCCAGAACTGTACAGTGTACTCCAGGTGGGGCCTCACTAGTGTCTTGTATAGTGGAATTATGACCTCCCTTTTCCTGCTGGTGATGCCCCTGCCTATGCATCCCAGCATCCTATTTGCTTTACCTCCTGCCTTGTCACACTGTTTTCCTGCCTTGAGGTCATCAGAGATGATAACCCCAAGATCCCTTTCCTGCTTGGTGCATGCGATATCTTCACCCCCAAACTGATATATTTGATATAGAAGAGATAGGGAGGATAAAAATGTAGGGATGTGGCACCATATGTCAGAAATGATATAGGTGCACATGAAAGACATACATCCCTTGAGTTCGAGATCGAACAACTTTGGGTGCAGGTTACCCCCTCCCAGGAAAAACAGGTCCTCCTAGGTGTCTGTTACAGACCACCATCTCTAAGTGGCCACAAAACCATTGAATTCATTAAAAAGATAGGGAACCAGGACCCGGTGAAAAACCTATTAATCTTAGGTGACTTTAATTTTCCAGGAATTAGATGGGAGAAGAGGGCCTCAACTACAGGGGTAGAGAATGAATTTTTAGAAGCACTTGACAGTATAAGTGCTGAAAACAATGTACTGGAGCACACTAGGGATATTGTTGTAAGTAATTTAGGAGAATCACTTGAAAGTTTTCTTGCCAGAGAACCCTTGTTAGGCAGTGACCTTAACTTGGCAGAATTTTTCATTAAGACCAAGACCAAAATCCAGGGCAGTGTTAGCAAAATAAAGAGATATGACCTAGCTGACTATAATACCTTAAGCGATTTAGTAAAACAATGAAATTTGGCTAAGAATTTTGAAGGGCTAGAACTAACTCACCGTGGGATGTGTTCAAATCTTTTCTTCATGACCTGGTAGATGGAAATGTTCCCACTCAAATTAAATATAACCTAAAGGGAAGGATACCAATGTGGTTTAACCCTAAAATTAGTAAGCTGCTAGAAGTGAAAAACAGCTTATAAGACAGCTAAAAGGGAAGGAACCACTAAGTATAAGGATCTGTATAAAAAGAAACTCAGAGATGTGAAACTGCAAATTAAAAAAACAAAAGGGAGATGGAGTTAAAACTAGTTAATTAAGTGGGGAACAACAAAAAGGCATTTTTTCACTTATGTTGGGAGCCTCAAAAATAATAATAGTACCATAGGTCCCCTCACCCAGAGTGATAAAATAATTACAGACTGCCAAGCTATGGCTGAACAGTTTAACAGTTATTTCGGAAGTGTCTACCAGGCAAGTGATATTCAGAAGTATGATAAGGTAGAGAACATAGAGAGTTACATGGTAATAACACTGACCGTGGTTAGGATTCAATTGAAAAGATTGGACCCCACCAAGTGAGCAGGACCTGATGAATTAAATCCTAGACTTCTCAAGGAACTAGCACCTGTACTATGTGATCCCATTCATGCTATATTTTCTAAAATCGTTAAATTAGGGTATCTTTCCTGAGGATTGGCTATCTGCCAATATCGTTCCAGTTAATAAAAAGGGACCCAAAACAGACTGCTCAAATTATAGACCAAACAGCCTTACCAGTATTACAGGCAAGATACTTGAGGGTTTTATCAAGGAGGCCGTAGATGACCATATTAAGGAACATGGCCATGGTGATATTTATCAACATGAGTTCTTAAAGGGAGGATCTGGTCTAACAAATTTTATATATTTTTTCAATCCTGTTTGTGAGGCCCTGGACAGTGACATCCCAGTAGATGTACCGCACCTCAATTTCAAGAAAGCTTTTGATTGGGTTTCTGATCTTGAGTTGATAGATTCCCTAAAGGGGATAAATCTAAACAAATGTCTTATAAGATGGATCTGTGCCTGGTTAACTAATAGAAAACAATGAGTGATTATTGAAGGGTATCTCTCTGAATGAGCTCCAGAGACAAGTGGGGTGCCACAGGGTTCGATGTTGGGACCCACCCTTTTTAACAACCTGGTGGCATCTTTAACCTGTAACAATAAAGTTTGGATGGCAAAATTTGCTGATGACATTAAAATGGGAGCATTGGTTTCAAATGAAGGGGATGCTAAAATACTTCAAGAAAATATTAATGCACTGGTTGACACAGCAGTAAGAAAGAAACTTAAATTTAACCTGAACAAATGTAAGATCATGCATCTAGGCAAAAAGAATATGAGATTCAATTACCATATAAATGGGAATGTACTACAGACTGCTGATACTGAGAAAGATCTAGGAATGCAAATTAGTAGTGATTCCATTTTTCCAAACACTGCACAGAGGTGGTAAGGAAAAGATACAGTATACTGGCTGCTATAAAGAAGAATATCAGGAGCAGGGCTAGTGAGGTGGTGGTCCAACTGTATATGTCCCTGGTCCGCCCCCATGTTGAGTACTGCGGTCAGTTCTGGGCACCGTATCTTAAGAGAGATGTGAAATTAATTGAGGGCTTGCAGAGATGAGCAATGAGGATGGTGAATGGGATGCAGGGTATAACTTATCAGGAGAGGCTTGAGACTCTAGGGTTGTACTCGTTACAGTATAGAAGGTACTGGGGAGATATGTGTTTAACCTTCAAAGCAATGCAGGACAGGGATCTCTGGGAGTGTATAGGATTCAATAAGAGACCTGCACTGATAACAAATAGGGGTCACCAATATCAACTGAGAGGTGCCCATTATAATAACAAGATCTGGCCACAGCCGATAGGGCTATGAAGCACTAACAAGTGATGGAAGTTACACATGTGCATAGAAATTATTCAACGCCAAGGTGTAACTTGGCCATATGTTGGAGATGTTGCACTAAATTTTCATCATGGCCTTTTTTGGACCCAGCCTCTTGAACAGTGCCAGTGTCATTTTGTTCAATTGTCCTGAAAGGTGATTGCACAGACCATATGTGCTATTCTGCGTCACAGGTGCGAAAACACAGTTCGGGCAGGTTGTGGAAAATGACAGCTGTACAGTTGTGAAGGAGGTGTACAAAAATGGCTATGTTAAAAAATGTGAAGTGAAAATATAAAAAAATTTGCAACATTAGGAGCGTGTGTAGAAACTGCACAGTGCACACTCATAACACAGTCATTTTTTGGAATTTTTTTCACCAAATTTGCAACATGGGCTTTTTGGGATGCCACCTCATGAACAGTGGCACTGCCATTTCATGACTCCATCCCAAAAGGTGATTCCACACAGTGACCGCAAAATCACCTTTCTGGGCAGAGTTAAAAAATGTTAGTGACAGTTTTCATGAGGTGGGGTCCCAAGAACCTCATGTTGAAAATTTGGGGCAAAAATTCAAAACAATGGCTGAGATATGAGCATAAGTTGAAACTCACATTGAATGCCTGTATAGCATGCTTACCTTTAATTCTTCAGTTCACGGTTGGGCTTTGTAGAGTGCAGACATGTCCTGGTCCAGAGAAGATGACAGCACTGAGCTCTGGAGGTAAGTATGGGTTAAGGGGGAGTGTGGGGAGGTGGGTGCTCAGTGGGAGGGGGGAGGGGGACCGCAACAATGATGAGGAACCGTTTTCAGTTTTGCAGGGGAAACAAACTGATGAGGGACCGTTTTCTAATTTACAGGACAAGTAAACATTTAGGTACACTGGGGTGGGCTCCCAATGTGCCACATGAATGCTGACATGGGGATTGGACATCCTGATGTCAGCCATCCGTGGGCATGGGGCACCAGGACAAAAACACGACAAGGGACCGTCTTCTATTTTACAGATAAAACCACATTTCGCACACTGGGGTGGGCTCCCAATGTTGCGATATAACATCGCAATTTGGGGATGACTTGGGGAGGGGGGCACAAAATAGAGAATGGCACTGTGCAATTCGCAACATGCCTGCACTGCTCATGCGAATGACTCTGCACATGCTCGCGACCCGTGTGCATACGCAGTGCATGCGTTGGCATGTGGAAGTAACAGCTGAAATAGTACGGCTGTTATTCCGTATGCTGATAGTGGTGGAGGGCTTTCAGCTCTATTGGGCTTTCGGAAGGATACTTCCAAAAGTCCAATGGAAGAGGTTGTGGGATCAGCCATTTTCAGAGCTACAAAGCTCTTTCAAATCGGCTGTAGGCTCCGCCCACAGCCCTAAAAACCAGAGATGGAACTGGTTCTCACAATGTGTGGTGATGCAGTGGAATATATTGCCGCCATTGGTGGTGTCTTGCAGTAGTATGAATCAGTTCAAGTATACCCTAGATGAATATTATATAGATAATAATTTTCAATTTATGATATAAAATGGTGCAGGTCAATAATGGCTAACGCTATATGACCAGTATTCATCCTATGAATCCTAGGCCTGGAAAACATGAAGTGTGATGGAATGTTGTGTTTGGACTTCACTTCATGCAACAGACTTCGAAAGCTGGTGTCCTCTACAATGAAGAATGGCTGAAGATCAAGGGTCATCATCTCTCCAATTAGTTGTGTAATTCAGACAGAGGTTGGGTGACTTTGAGGTAGTTCAGTGAAGGCATGTAATGACTTGAGCAGTGTGTGTTTTGTTGGTGGTGCATTTGAAGCAGTGCCAGTGCCTGGGGGTGCATCAGTTGGCTACTGTGGCTGTTGTGGTGGCTCCATTACTTGAACAAACAATCTTATCCCACTTCATATGCCTGACTGCCCCTGTGGCTGCTATAGCTGGCGTGGATGACCCTAGTAGGATTGGCTGGGGATGCATGGAGTGGTGCCACTGAAGTAGCTCCACTACCAGATTAGTTGGCTGCTGTGGCTGTTGCTGCCATGATGACTCTCATGATCTGAATAAACTACCTTACCCAATAACCCATGCCTGGATGTCTCTGCTGCTGCCCTGTGTCACCTGACTGGGGGCTGGGAGCAGTGTGACAGTTAGAAAGATACCATGTTCATGCTTTAGAGGACCAGAGAAGAATGGTTCATGATGTCCGAGTAAACTGACCCTGATTGATCTTTCTATCACACAGATCACAATATGCTCTCAGTGGATTTCTAGGATCATTGGTAAAACACTCCCATGCTGATCTTGTTTTTTGTAGCTACATGACTGGACTGCTGAGGTTCTTTGGGATCAATAGGATGGTGACTATGAGATGATATTGTTTTCTCTGCCATGGTGGAATGACACGGCTGGTATGAATGCCCTGGCATCAGTTGCACTAGGGTTACAATGAGACTGATTATATGGGGGCTGGAGGTGGGCTTGGTCTTAAGAATTTCCTGCCTGACCAAACTACTTTATTGCTTTTCTCATTTGCATTATTGTTTTTAATGTGGCCTTCTCCTCCCATGATGGACTCCACTCCTTTGAATCCCAGTCATGATCAGAACTTGGTGTCATTAACAGCTCATTTTTGATAATCACTGCTCCATCCTCCTCCACTCCTGCATGTGTTTCCTTCTCTCATGATTCCTCCTCTACTACATTCTCTCCTGCATCTCCTCCTCCTCCTCTTTGACTTTTTCTTGCCCCATCCCATGCCCTCCATCTCAGCCTCATGTGATTCTTCAGCTTCCCCTACCCTATTGCCAACTCCTCCTTATGTGCTTCTGATTCCCACCACCACCACCACCACCACCTCACTGTCATGCCTCCTCCCCCACTATAACAGCTATTCTTCCATATCCTCCTCACTGTCCACCACTATGACAGCTCCACTTCCATATCTCCCTCACTGGCTTGTTCCTTCACTGTAAGCTGCTTTTGTTATGATGCTACTGACTTGTTTTATAAAATATTGGGGGTGCTATACCTCCCCTATTGTAAACAGTTCCACTTTTCCCTCAGGAGAAAAGATAACAGTGGTATCAGTGCCAGACCCAGACTCACTGCCATCTTCCTTACACAGTGACTGGGTAACTGAACTAGGCTTGGTGACGCAACTGCTACTGATGCCTGATTTGAGGGGTGGAGGGGGGCGTCATACGGTGCCTCGTGATGGACAAGCAATCATCCATGCCCACGGTGCAAAGGTGATTCTGATGTTGCTTGTGCCACTAGCACTGGCACTGTGCTGTTCATACAAGATGTATGGGTGCTTGCATTCACAGATTATTTATTTTTATTTATTTATTTAAATCTTGGATGACACCTGTGAGTGGATGCTCGTTGAGAGGTTCCATGTCAGATACATTAACACAAGAAGACACAATATAGTTACAGTAAATTATACATACAGAGTACAAAACAAAATCAACAGTACATAGGTTGCAATGACAAACAGTTACACAAATTGTGCTAAGTCACAGTACATGGTATGCCAGCATCCTGTGGAAGAAAGAGAGGCAGAGGCAGACTGTTAGGGTGAGGTAGGGAGGGGCAGTGGGAGATGGGATAGGAAGGGCAAATGGAAAGAAAAGAGCCAAGGGGTAGGGGATGGGAGGCAAGTGCTAGGGCAAAAGGGGGTGGGAGGCAAGTGCTTGGGCAAAGGTTTAACTTGGTGGGTCAGGAGTTGGAACTGCTGAAGCAGACTAAAGCTGCAGGCGCAGACTAGTTGGGGCACCTATAGGTACTATTGTTGGTGATGTGCTAATGGAGTTTGTGCTTAAAGGAACCAAGGATAGTGGCTCCAGCTATGTCAGGTGGCAGACCATTTGTCCACAGAGGGGTCCAGTGAGCAAAGGATGGCTGGGCCATAGTTGTGCAGCACCTGGGCACATGGAATACTTGTGTAGTCAAGCTTCTGGTGTGCCTAGCATGTATAGGTGGTGATAGAAGGCTCAGAACTCCTTGAAGAAGTAAGTTTAGTGAGACATTTTTTTCGAGTAGGCAGGTTTGATAAAGTATTCCGTTCTTCAATTGAAGTCAGCCCAATTGCACATAAAGCTCACATGTGTGGATGAGTTTTGGGGCATTTGTGAGCAGGTGGCAGGTTTGTTTAAGGCTGTTGAGAGGTGTTGGAGTGCCGTGTCATTAGTGAAGCCATAGACAGCTAGGCCATAGTCAATAAAGGTGATGAGTGAACTAATTGCCAAGTTCAGAGCTTCATAGGTCAAGCCTGTAGAGGATACCGATCCCCTGGTGTTAAAGGCTCTGGCCATGATGCCAATGTGCTGTGTGTAAGACAGGGCAGTGTCCAGTGTGATTTCCAGGTACTTGAAATGGGGGACTAGTTCCAGGGTGTTACCGGAGTCATTCTGAATTGCCAGGGGATAGTCTTTTAGCTTGCTTTGGGCAGTGGCGAAGAGCATGGTCTTGGTCTTTTTATAGTTCATGACCAGTTTTTACTCCTTGAACCATTTTGCAGCTGCTGTGAAGATGCTCTGGAGGTCATATTCCAAAAGTGCGGGGTCAAGGTTGCTAGTAAAGATCACCACATCATCTGCTTAGAGGAGCATGCAGCTATTGCAAGCAGCTTGGAGATTATTTAGAAAGACACTGAAGAGTAACAGACCGAGTATGGATCCTTGTGGTATCCCTGATCTGACCGGTCGACTTTCTGATAGGATGTCCCCGATCTTTACTTGCTGTGATCACAAGCTAAGGTAGCTACAAAACCATGCTACGGTTTCAAGGGCTAGCCCTATGTCTGAGAGCTGTTCAAGAAGGAGGAGGGCATGATGGACCGTGTCAAATGCCTTTGATAGGTCAACAAAAGCCGCTCCTACAATGTGCCCTTTGTCAAGAGCACTATGTATGAATCTGGTAAATTCCAGGAGAGCCATGATGGTACTATGGCTGGCTTGTAAACCATGCTTTTCTGGGTATAGGAGCTGATATTGATTGAAGTACTCCACCAGCTGGTCAGCAACAATCCTTTCAAGGGCCGTGGAGAGCGGGGGGAGTGTAAAGATCGGTCTATAGTTGTTTTGAAGAGACCGGTCACCACCTTTGTGTACTAGGGTGACCGTAGCAGCATTTCAGATATGGGGGAATTTGGAGTGGCAGAGGGATAGCTTAATTATCTTTGTCAGTGGACCAAGTACTTCATCTAGTGTTAGTCGAACAAATTTTAGGTCCAGAGAGTCCCCACTGTGCTTTGATTTGCTGAGGGCTTTCTCAAGGTATTTTCTAGCAGCAGCTTTGGAGACCAGTTTGAAATGGAAGAGTAGATGGTTTGGCCATGCTGGGGTCTTCTGACTAACCCCTGGAGCAGGGGTATTGAAGAAGTTTATCTGGAGCACACTATTGAGATCTGAGAAGATGAGGTTCAGAGAGTTACCGATGAGCAAAGGATCCAAGGTAGGGATGCTCTCAACATTTAACATGGCTGGGGCAATTTTAGGGTCCTTCCCAGTAATGTAATTTAGATTTGCCCAGAATGATTTGCTGCTATTCCAGGTGAGTGCTTCCATGTAGAATTTGCTTTTTGCCTCATGGACTGTCTTTGTGCACTCATTGAGGGCCGTTTTATACCTTTGGATGTTAGTTGGTGTGCCATGTACCCATGCTGTTTGCCAGAGTTGATCTCTTACGTTTGTTGCTCCAGTAGTTCTGGGGTAATCCAGGGATTTATAGGTCCTCTGCATTTTCTCTCTGTGACAGGAGCATGTTTGTCACAGGCCACATTGAATTTTGAGATAAAGAGATCTAGTGCAGTGTCCACATCCATGGTTTCATACAGGTCCAATCAGTTCTGCTGCTTTAGGTCATCCTTTAGTTGCAGAATGTGGCCCTTTAGGAGTAGGCAGTTTTATTATGGTTCTGACAGGGGTTTGTGGTATTTGTTGTTCCAGAGGAAACTGACAGGGTTGTGGTCACTCAATGAGTCAGGGAGCATGGTGAGATCTGTGATGTCGGAAGGGTGGTTTGAGAGAACCCAGTCAAAAAGTGTGCTGGTGCTCATCTTGTAATTGGTTTGAGTTGGCATTTCCACCATTTGAGAGAAGTGGCTGATGCCTGAAGGGATGTGGAGGAGCTGACATTTTCAGGGTGCAAGGACCCCTATAGGTAGTGGGGGCAGACAGATGGCTGATGCCTGGAGGGATGTGGAGTACCTGACCCATTCATGTTGCAAGTATCCCCTTAGGCAGTGGGGAGTAGGTAGGTGGCTGATGCTTGGAGGGATGTGGAGGAGCTGACATGTTCAGAATGCAATGATCCCCTTAGGCAGTGGGAAGCAGGCAGGCAGATGATGCCTTGGGGGAAATGGAGGAGCTGACCCATTCAGGGTGCAAGGATCCCCTTAAGTAGTGCGGGGCAGGCAGGTGGCTGATACCTGGAGGGATGTTTAGGACCTGACCTATTCAGGCAGCAAGGATCCCCTTAGGCAATTGGGAATGGGCAGGTGGCTCATGCCTGGAGGGATGTGGAGGAGCTGACCATTTCAGGGGCAAGGATCCCTTAGGCTGTGGGGAGCAGGCAGGAGGCTGATGCCTGGAGGGATCTGGAGGAGCTGACCATTTCAGGATACAAGGATCCCCTTATGCAGTGGGGACCAGGCAGGTAGCTGATATCTAGAGGGATGTGGAGGAGCTGACCTGTTCAGGGGGCAAGGATCCCCTAAGGAAGTGGGGAGCAGTCAGGCAGTTGATTCCTGGGGGAATGTGGAACAGCTGACCCAATCAGGATGCAAGGGTCCCCTTAGATAGTGGGGAGAAGGCAGGTGGCTGATGCTTGGAGAGATGTGAAGGAGCTGACCCACTTAAGGTGAAAGGATCCCCTATGGCAGTGGGGAGCAGGCAGGTAGCTGATTCTGGGAGGGATGTGGAGGACCTGACCCATTCAGGGTGCAAAGATCCCCTTAGGCAGTGGTGAGCAGAGAGGTGGTTTATGCCTGGAGGGATGTGGAGGAACTGACATGTTCAGGGTGCAAGGATCCTGTTAGGCAGTGGGGAGCAGGCAAGGACCTAATGCCTGGAGGGTGTGGAAGAGCTGACCCATTCAGGGTGCAAGGATCCCATTAGGTAGTGGGCAGCAGGCAGGCAGCTGATTCCTGGAGGGGCTGACCCATTCAGGGTGCAAGGATCTTCTTAGGCAGTGGGGAGCAGGCAGGCTGCTGATGCCCGGATGGATTTGGAGGAGTTGATACTTTCAGGGAGTAAGGATCCCTTTACGCAGTGGGGAGCAAGCAGGCGGCTGATGCCTAGAGGGATATGGAAGAGCTGACCCATTCAGGGTGCAAAGATCCCCTTAGACAGTGGGGAGCAAGCAGGCAGCAGATGCCTGGAGGGATGTGGAGGAGCTGACCCATTCAGAGTGCAAGGATCCTCTTAGGTAATTAGGAACAGGCAGGTGGCTGATGCCTGGAGTGATGTGGAACAGCTGACCCATTCAGGGAGCAGGGATCTCCTTAGGTAGTTAGGAGCAGGCAGGCAGCTGATCCCTGGAAGGATGTGGAGGAGCTGATATATTCAGGGTGCAAGGATCCCCTTAGGTAGTGGAGGGCAGACAGGTGGCTGATGCCTGGAGAGATGTGAAGGAACTGACATACTCAGGGTGAAAGGATTCCATTATGCAGTGGGGAGCAGGCAGGTGGCTGATGCCTGGAAGGATGTGGAGGAACTGACCCATTCAGGGTGCAAGAATCCCCTTAGCCAGTGGGGAACAGGCAGGAGATGATGCCTGGAGGGATGTGGGGGAGCTGAAATGTTCAGGGTGCAAGGATCCCCTTAAGCAGTGGGGAGCAGGTGGGAGATGATGCCTGGAGGGATTTGGAGGAGCTGACCCATTCAGGATGCAAGGATCCCCTTAGGTAGAGGGGGGCAGGTGGGTGGCTGATACCTGGAGGGATATGGAGTACATGACTCATTCATGTTGCAAGGGGCCCCTTAGGCAGTGAGGAGCAGGCAGACAGCTGATGCCTGGAGTGATGTGGAGGAGCAGACCTTTTCATGGTGCAAGGATCCCTTTAGGTAGTGGAGGGCAGACAGGTGGCTGATGCCTGGAGAGATGTGAAGGAACTGACATACTCAGGGTGAAAGGATTCCATTATGCAGTGGGGAGCAGGCAGGTGGCTGATGCCAGAAGGGAAGCAGAAGAGCTGACAAGTTCAGGGTGCAAGGATCCACTTAGGCAGAAGGGAGCAGGCAGGTGACTGATGCCTGGAAGGATCTGGAGGAACTGACCCATTCAGGGTGCATGGATCCCCTTAGCCAGTGGGGAACAGGCAGAAGATGATGCCTGGAGGGATGTGGGGGAGCTGAAATGTTCAGGGTGCAAGGATCCCCTTAAGCAGTGGGGAGCAGGAGGGAGATGATGCCTGGAGGGATTTGGAGGAGCTGACCCATTCAGGATGCAAGGATCCCCTTAGGTAGAGGGGGGCCAGGTAGGTGGCTGATGCATGGAGGGATGTGGAGGAGCTGACATGTTCAGGGTGCAAGCATCCCCTTAGGCAGTGGGAAGAAGGCAGGCTGCTGATGCCTTGACTGATGTGGAGGAGCTGACCCATTCAGAGTGCAATGATCCCCTTAGGTAGCGGGTGACAGGCAGGAATCTGATATTTGGAGGGATGAGGAGGAGCACACCTGTTCAGGGTGCCAGAATCCCCTTAGGCAATTGGAAACAGGCAGGTGGCTGATGGCTTGAGGGATGTAGAGGAGTTGAACCATTCATGGTCCAAAGATCCCCTTAAGCAGTGGGGAGCAGGCAGGTGGCTAATGCCTGGAGGGATGAGGAGGTGCTGACCTGTTCAGGGTGCAAGGATCCCAATAGGTAGTGCGGGGCAGGCAGGTGGCTGATTCCTGGAAGGATGTTTAGGACCTGACCTATTCAGGCAGCAAGGATCCCCTTAGGCAATTAGGAACAGGCAGGTGGCTCATGCCTGGAGGGATGTGGAGGAGCTGACCATTTCAGGGGGCAAGGATCCCTTAGGCTGAGGGGAGCAGGCAGGAGGCTGATGCCTGGAGGGATCTGGAGGAGCTGACCATTTCAGGATGCAAGGATCCCCTTACGCAGTGGGGACCAGGCAGGTAGCTGATACCTGGAGGGATGTGGAGGAGCTGACCCATTCAGGGGGGAAGGATCACCTAAGGAAGTGGCTAGTAGTCAGGCAGTTGATGCCTGAGGGAATGTGGAACAGCTGACCCATTCAGGATGCAAGGGTCCCCTTAGGTAGTGGGGGGAAGGCAGGTGGCTGATGCCTGGAGAGATGTGAAGGAGCTGACCCATTCAAGCTGCAAGGATCTCCTATGGCAGTGGGGAGCAGGCAGGTGGACGATTCTGAGAGGGATGTGGAGGACCTGACCCATTCAGGGTGCAAAGATCCCCTTAGGCAGTAGGGAGCAGAGAGGTGGTTTATGCCTGGAGGGATGTGGAGGAACTGACATGTTCAGGGTGCAAGGATACCCTTAGGCAGTGGGGAGCCGGCAGGGACCTGATGCCTGGAGGGTGTGGAAGAGCTGACCCATTCAGGGTGCAAGGATCCCCTTAGGTAGTGGGAAGCAGGCAGGCAGCTGATTCCTGGAGGATCTGACCCATTCAGGGTGCAAGGATCTTCTTAGGCAGTGGGGAGCAGGCAGGCTGCTGATGCTTGGAGGGATCTGGAGGAGCTGACCCTTTCAGGGAGTAAGGATCCCCTTACACAGGGGGGAGCAAGCTGATGACTGGAGGGATGTGGAGGAGCTGACCCATTCAGGGTGCAAGGATCCTCTTAGGTAATTAGGAACAGGCAGGTGGCTGATGCCTGGAGTGATGTGGAGGAGCTGAACCATTCAGGGAGCAGTGATCTCCTTAGGTAGTTGAGAGCAGGCAGGCAGCTGATCCCTGGAGGGATGTGGAGGAGCTGACCCATTCAGGATGCAAGGATCCCCTTAGGCAGTGGGGAGCAGGCAGCTGACTGATGCTTGGAAGGCTATGGAGGAACTGACCCATTCAAGTTGCAAGTATCCCCTTATGCAGTAGATTGCAGACACGTGGCTCTTGTCAGGATGGATGTGGAGGAGCTGACACATTCAGGGTGCAAAGATCCCCTTAGGCAGTGAGGAGCAGGCAGGCAGCTGATGCCTGGAGTGATGTGGAGAAGCAGGCCTTTTCAGGGTGCAAGGATCCACTTAGGTAGTGGGGGGCAGACAGGTGGATGATGCCTGGAGGGATGTGAAGGAACTGACATACTCAGGGTGCAAGGATCCCATTACGCAGTGGGGAGCAGGCTGGTGGCTGATGCCAGAAGGGAAGCAGAGGAGTTGACAAGTTCAGGCTGCAAGGATCCACTTAGGCAGAAGGGAGCAGGCAAGTGACTGATGCCTGGAAGGATTTGGAGGAGCTGACCCATTCAAGGTGCAAGGATCCCCTTAGCCAGTGGGGAACAGGCAGGAGATGATGCCTGGAGGGATGTGGGGGAGCTGAAACGTTCAGGGTGTAAGGATCCCCTTAAGCAGTGGGGAGCAGGTGGGAGATGATGCCTGGAGGGATTTGGAGGAGCTGACCCATTCAGGATGCAAGGATCCCCTTAGGTAGAGGGGGCAGGCAGGTGGCTGATGCCTGGAGGGATGTGGAGTACCTGACCCATTCATGTTGCAAGGGTCCCTTATTCAGTGGGGAGCAGGTAGGTGGCTGATGCCTGGAGGGATGTGGAGGAGCTGACATGTTCAGGGTGCAAGCATCCCCTGAGGCAGTGGGAAGAAGGCAGGCTGCTGATGCCTTGACTGATGTGGAGGAACTGACCCATTCAGGGTGCAAGGATCCCCTTAGTCAATTGGGAGCAGGCAGGTGGCTGATGCCTGGAGGGATTTGGAGGAGCTGACACATTCAAGGTGCAAGGATCCCCTTAGCCAGTGGGGAACAGGCAGGAGATGATGCCTGGAGGGATGTGGGGGAGCTGAAACGTTCAGGGTGTAAGGATCCCCTTAAGCAGTGGGGAGCAGGTGGGAGATGATGCCTGGAGGGATTTGGAGGAGCTGACCCATTCAGAGTGCAATGATCCCCTTAGGTAGTGGGTGACAGGCAAGAATCTGATACTTGGAGGGATGAGGAGGAGCACACCTGTTCCGGGTGCAAGGATCCCCTCAGGCAATTGGAAACAGGCAGGTGGCTGATGGCTTGAGGGATGTGGAGGAGCTGACCCATTCACGGTGCAAAGATCCCCTTATGCAGTGGGGAGCAAGCAGGGGGCTGATGCCTGGAGGGATGAGGAGGCGCTGACCTGTTCAGGGTGCAAGGATCCCCTTAGACAACTGGGAACTGGCAGGTGACTGATGTCTTGAGAGATGTGGAGGAGCTGACCTGTTCAGGATGCAAGGATCCCCTTAGGCAATTGGGAGCATTCAGGTGGCTGATGCCTGGAGGGATGTGGAGGAGCTGACCCATTCAGGGTGCAAGGATCCCCTTAGGCCAATGGGAGCAGGCAGGCGGGTGATGCCTGGAGGGATGTAAAGGAGCTGACCAGTAAAGGTTGCAAGGATCCCCTTAGGCAGTGGGGAGCAGGCAGGTGGCTGATGCCTGGAGGGAGGTGGAGGAACTACCCCATTCAAGTTGCAAGTTTTCCCTTTGGCAGTGGGGTGCCAACAGGTGGCTGATGCCTTTAGGTATGTGGAGGAACTGACACACTCAAGGTGCACTGATCCCCTTAGGCAGTGAGGCGCATGCAGCCAGCTGATGCCTGGAGTGATGTGGAGAGGCTGACATGTTCAGGGTGCAAGGATCCCCTTAGGCAGTGGGGAGCAGGCAGGCGACCGATGCTGGGAGGGATGTGGAGGAGCTGACCCATTCAGGGTACAAGGATCACCTTAGGCAGTGGGGAGCAGGCAGGCACCGGATGTCTGGAGGGATGTGGAGGACCTGACCCATTCAAGTTGCAAGTATCCCCTTAGGCAGTGGGGTGCAGACAAGTGACTGATGCCTGGTGGGATGTGGAGGAGCTGACCCATTCAGGATGCAAGGATCCCCTTAAGCAGAGGGGAGCTGGCAGCTGACTGATGCCTGGAGGGATGTGGAGGAACAGACCCATTCAAATTGCAAGTATCCACTTAGGCAGTGGGGTGCAGAGAGGTGGCTGATGCCTGTAGCGATATGGAGGAGCCGACCTATTCAGGGTGCAAGGATCCCCTTATGTAACAAGGTATAAAGAAGTTTGTCCCTATATTTCAGCCTAACCTCATTTTGGTCTAAAACATAATGGCCCAGATATTCGAGGTTGCGCCATGCTTGGCTGAATTCTTGCTCTTTGTAAGTCCAAATCGCCATTCTCGATATTCAGCAGGAGGCAGTTACGCCTAATGGCAACAGGTTGCGCAAGAGAGCAATGCAAATGAATGCATGCTCAACAGGAGGGGAGGATCCATGCATAACCTCGGCCATCCTTCAGTCGGGTTGCACAGAGTTGTGCATGCATAACCTACCGCCGCCCGCAAGTTGAGGCCACCCACAGGTGAGCTGCTGCATTGCAGGGCGCAAAACAGCAACTGCCATCCTGGCTGGCCCCAACTCGGTCCCTGTGCCCCCCACCAGCCCGATCGCGGGCAGTACAGTACATGAACCCCCCACATCTCCCACAGCCCGATCGCGGGCAGAACACGTACATGTCCCCCACATCTCCCACAGCCCGATCGCGGGCAGAACACGTGCATGTCCCCCACACATCTCCCACAGCCCGATCGCGGGCCAGAACCTATGAACCCCCAGTGCCCGATCGTGGGCAGAATGTAACCCTCCCCCAACCCAATAACTCCCTGGTGGTCCAGTGGACCGTAAAGCCCGATCGCGGGCAGAATGTCACAACACAACTCCCATAAACATCTCCCTGATTGTCTAGTGTCCCCCACCCACCCACAAGCCTCCACCGCTCCCCGCGCAGCGGTGAGCGACAGCATGCCATCCGCCTGCAGCCCGCCCGCCCGCCGACTCAGCTGTCGGTGGGCTGCGCCCATTGGTGCAGAGCTACAGCCAATGGGCGTGCAGCCCATACCCGTACATGACAGTCCAGATCTGTGAATGATCGTTCCTGATCTGGACTATCATGTGCCGATATGAGCTACAGGCCCATTGGCTGTAGCTCTGCACCGGTGGAGTTGCTCACCAGCTAACTCCTTTGAATATCACCCCGGCCACACCCCTGCGCAACTATTTTGAGCAGCGCAGGGGCTTGCGCCTCAGACTGGCGCAGTTTGACTATCTGGGCCAATGTGTTTGTGTAACTAATGTTGACCTATATAATTGGATCATATAAATCTTGTGAAGCCACAAGACAAACTAAGCCACAAGTTGCAATATTAAAGTGCCTTTTGACATTTGTGCTGACCATGTAAGTAATAGCAAACAGTTGTTTTACGTGTCTGCAAGACAGACACACAGGATAGAGTCCAAATTACCCTTCTGACTATCTCTAGTGTTTGTCCTTATCAGGACAGGCCAAAATGCTTGTATGCACATTCTTAAGTCCAAACTTATTTCTTCCTCCTGGACTTTGGTAACTGGTAGTGACAACTGTTACTAGCCATATATAATAATAGAATGTACACTATCTATACTTGTGCTGACCAAGGATGAGCTCATACATATACCAAAGGAGTATTGCCTTGTAAGTTGATGTTTGTGCTTGTTTTGAACCAACCATAGAAAACCATAGGAAATGATGATGCTGTCTTCCACTATATAAGCAAGCCAGCACACACTGTTATTTTGAAGAATGAAGAATGTACCACTTGTAATCTCTCGCTGTGATTATTGTTATAATCATTAAATTCTTCCGCCTTCAGTCTCGTCTCTGTTCATCTCCTTTCTAAGTATCTGTAATTGATAATTTACTAACTGTAATTTTTTTCACAACACTACAATTGGCCTTAAAGACTCGGATCGCTGGTGCTGCATGTGAGGAGGCTGCCTAACTACTGGTCGGTTAATCAGCGAGCCCCAATAAGAAGGTGACGATGCTCGGAGACGTGGTGCTGCTGGCTCAAAGCGAGAGATGAAGGTACACACAGACAGCCACAACCACTTGACAATCAGGTGATGTATGCTTTGTATGCTTCTCAAATTGTTTTAAATAAAAAGTAATGCTTAACTCTGTAGGAACTCATGGGGCAGAGTAGGTAAGTGAAGGTGCTGGGACTTGCAAGCTGGACCTCACAAGGGAGCCGTAAGACGTAGCCAAACGGACCAGGGCACCAGTGCACGGGTGAGCCCGGCTGTGGAGGCTAAGCAGGCAAGAAGATAAAAAGATAAGAAGAATGAGTATGGAAACAATAATAGGCCATTTTCTAGGAAAACACCTAAAGGGGGAAGCATACGAACTAGTGCCTGATGATCAACAGGTACAATTGTATTTTACTCAGCAAGTGTCCCTTCATAATGAGGGAGTAAAAAATGAAAAGGAAATCTTTGCAAATGCATTGCAAGGACTGTGGCAGTATAATCAGACTATTGTGTGTCGCCAAAATAAAGAAGTGGCTCAGTTGAGGGATGAAAGGGATCAAAATGCTAAATTGCAACAACAACTAGAAGAATTAACATCAAAGTATAAAGATAACGTCCCAATAGATAAACATCAAGAGTTAGAACAACAGTGTGTTGTCTTTAGAACACAGTTAATAAAAGAACAGGGGGATTTGTGCCTGTTAGACAGAAATAATGCCCTCTTACAAATTAAGTTAGACCAACAGTCACAAGAACATGCTAGTAAGACTAGGCGCCTGTTCACTGATCTCCAAAATGCTGCAAGTAAGATCCAGGAGTTACAGGAAAAACAAGATGAGTTAGATGAGCTCCTTACTGGAAAAAGGGGTGGGACAGTAGCCATTCAAATGGCACCTGTAAGCACACGGGGAATGACCGCAGCTGCAACCCAACATCAACAAGAGCAGTATCTACTAATGTTAGACTCCAAATGGCTAAAACATAGATTAAAAAGGGAATATGCCGAAAAAACTGGGCATACAGAAGAAGCTGAGAGGTATAGGAAACAAGAATTCTGGGTACATGTTGATTAGTGTAAAAAAGTGTCAAACAAAGCTGGTTGAAAATTAAAATACTACACTTGATGTTTATAGCCATGAAGACACAAGACATCATTATCACCGGCTTGGTGGTAGCCATAAGACTTTCTATACATTAATGTGGAACAGACTAATGTCATGTGTGAGTATGAATAGTCCATTACTTTGTTAATCATTTGGAACTGGGATCCTGTTGATACAAACACCTACACGACGCGAGCATGGAAAGCCACGTGGACTAAAAATAACCGTACGTTCATATCTACAAATTGGTGTGTGGACATTTTTAATAGCTGGTCTAGCTGTGCCTCAGAGCTCAAGACTGGATCACAGCAAAGCTACATGGACTGGAAACAGAAATATGGGTCTCTTGTTATAAACAGAGCCACACCAAAGGACAACGGTGTTTATGTGTTAACTCTGTCCTACTGTCTTTGGGGTAATAATAGTGTTTGTAACTATGCTGGTGTAAACAACTCATTACATTTTGCAGTCTCAGATGCAATATACTTAACTGTAACACCAACTAAATACCCAAATGTGACAACAGGGCCAGAGAGTGGGCTTACATCAACACCTATTGATCAAATGCTTGTAAATAATGTAAAGTACAGTAGAGTGCATATAAATTTAGATTTCTCTGGCTGAAATATAAATGTTAACAGTAGTTGTGCAGACACTGGTGTGTCAAAGTTTTATGCCACTATGTTGATTGACATGTTAAGTGCCATCATTTGGAGCTGTGATACCTCTCCTGTCTCTTAACATGCAGACACTTTTAAATTGAAAAGATACTCATTTGATACAAATCCAAAATACCGCTCATAAGGCACAAGTAGTTGTAAATGAATTGCTCAGTGAGAGTGATAATGAGCACTTGATTTATAGCTATGCAGGGGGACCCTTAGGAGTCCTGTCTTTAAAGCTTTACTTGTGTTGCAAGTGGTCTTAGTGTTCTTGGTAATTATAGGCTAATAGCCAAACTAAGGAAACACTATTAAGTCGTAATGGAGATGTACATGCTCCGAGGAGCTGCATTGTTACTAAATAATAATTAGAAATATAGCCAAGGGGTCTTGTAACAAGGGATAAAGAAGTTTGTCCCTATATTTCAGCCTAACCTCATTTTGGTGTAAAACATAATGTGTTTGTGCAACTAATGTTGACCTATATAATTGGATCATATAAAACTTGTGAAGCCACAAGACAAACTAAGCCACAAGTTGCAATATTAAAGTGCCTTTTGACATTTGTGCTGACCATGTAAGTAATAGCAAACAGTTGTTTTATGTGTCTGCAAGACAGAAACACAGGATAGAGTCCAAATTACCCTTCTGGCTATCTCTAGTGTTTGTCCTTATCAGGACAGGCCAAAATGCTTGTATGCACATTCTTAAGTCCAAACTTATTTCTTCCTCCTGGACTTTGGTAACTGGTAGTGACAACTGTTACTAGCCATATATAATAATAGAATGTACACTATCTATACTTGTGCTGACCAAGGATGAGCTCATACATATACCAAAGGAGTATTGCCTTGTAAGTTGATGTTTGTGCTTGTTTTGAACCAATCATAGAAAACCATAGGAAATGATGATGCTGTCTTCCACTATATAAGCAAGCCAGCACACACTGTTATTTTGAAGAATGAAGAATGTACCACTTGTAATCTCTCGCTGTGATTATTGTTATAATCATTAAATTCTTCTGCCTTCAGTCTCGTCTCCGTTCGTCTCCTTTCTAAGTATCTGTAATTGATAATTTACTAACTGTAATTTTTTTCACAACGTTACACCTTAGGTAGTCGGTGCAAGCAGGTAGCTGACTCCTGGAGGGATGTGGAGGACCTGACCTACCCAGGGTACTGGGATCCCCTTAGACAGTGGGGAGCAGGCATTTGGCTGATACCAGAAGAGAAGCAGAGGAGCTGACAAGTTCAGGGAGCAAGGATCCCCTTAGTCAGAAGGAACAGGCAGTTGGCTGATGCCTGGAGGGATGTGGAGGAGATGACCCATTCAGGTTGCAAGGATCCCCTTAGATAATGAGAGCAGGCATGTGGCTAATGCCAGTAGGAATGTAGAGGAGCTGACCCATTCTGGGTGCAAGAATCCCCTTAGGCAATGGGGAGCTGGCCAGCAGCTGACACCTAGAGGAATGTGAAGGGCTGACCATTCAAGGTGCAAGGATTCCCTTACACAGTGTGGCACAGGCAGGCAGTTGGTGCCTGGAGATTTGTGAAGGTGCTGACCAGCAAAGGGTGAAAGTATCCCCTTAGGCAGTGGGGAGCACTCAGGTGGCTGATCCCTGCAAAGATGTGTAGGAGCTGACCTGTTAGTAGGCAAGGATCACCTTAGGCAGTGGGGAGCAGGCAGGCACCTGATGACAGGTGGGATGTGGAGGAGCCGACCCATTCAGGGTGCAAGGATCCCCTTAGGCAGTGGAAGCAGACAGGCAGCTGATGAGTGGAGGAGCTGACCCTTTCAGAGTGCAAGGATCCCCTTAGGCAGTTAGGAGCAGGCAGGTGGCCGATGCTGGGAGGGATGTGGAGGCCTGACCCATTCAGAGTGCAAAGATCCGTTTAGGCAGTGGGGAGCAGGAAGGCAGCAGATTCATGGAAGGATGTGGAGGAGCTGACCTGTTCAGGGTGCAAGGATCCCCTTAGGCAACTGGGAACAGGCAGGTGGCTGATGCCTTGAGGGATGTGGAGGAGCTGACCCATTCGGGGTGGAAGGATCCCTTTAGGCAATTGGGAGAAGGCAGGTGGCTGATGCCTGAAGGGATGTGGAGGAGCTGACCCATTCAGGGTGCAAGGATCCCCATAGGCAGTGTGGAGCAGGCAGGCAACTGATGGTGGGAGGAATGTGGAGGAGCTGACCCAATCAGGGTGCAAATATCCTCTTAGTCAGTGGGGAGCAGGCAGGCAGCTGATGCCTGGAGGGATGTGGAGGAGCCAACCCGTTCAGGGTGAAAAGATCCCCTTAAGCAATTGGGAGAAGGCAGGTGGCTGATGCCTGGAGTTATTTGGAGGAGCTGACCCATTCAGGGTGCAAGCATCCCCTTAGCCAGTGGGAAGCTGGCAGGCAGCTGGTGCCTGGATGGTCATGGAGGAGCTGACACGTTCAGGATGCAAGGATCCTCTTAGGCAGAGGGGAGCAGGTGGGAGATGATGCCTGCATGGATGCGGACAAGATTACCCATTCAAGATGCAAGGATCCCATTAGGTAGTGGGGGACAGACAGGTAGCTGATGCCTGGATGGATGAGGAGTACCTTACCAATGCAGGGTGCAAGTATCCCCTTAGGTAGTGGGGGGCAGGAACTTGACTGATACTTGGAGGGATGTGGAGGACCTGACCTGTTCAGGGAGCAGGTATTCCCTTTGACAATTGGGATCAGGCAGGTGACTGATGCCTTGAGGAATGTGGAGGTCCTGACCCATTCAGGGTGCAAAGATCCCCTTAGGCTGTGGGGAGCAGGCAGGCAGCTGATGCCTGGAGGGATGTGGAGGAGCCTACCAGTTCAGGATGGAAGGATTTCCTTAGGCAGTGGGGACCAGGCAGGTGGCTGAAACCTGGAGGGACATGGAGGAGCTGACCCGTTCAGGATGGAAGGATTTCCCCAGGCAGTGGGGACCAGGCAGGTGGCTGAAACCTGGAGGGACATGGAGGAGCTGACCCGTTCAGGGTGCAAGGATCCCCTTCGGTAGTGGGGGGGGAGGCAGGTGACTGAAGCCTGGAGAGATGTGAAGGAGATGACCCATTCAAAGAGCAATGATCCCTGTAGGCAGTGGGGAGCATCCAGGCAGCCGATGCCAGGAGGAATGTGGAGGACCTGACCAGTTCAGGGTGCAATAATCCCCTTAGGCAGTGGGGAGCAGGCAGGCAGTTGATGCCTGGAGATATGTGGAGGAACTGACATGTTCAGGGTGCAAGGATCCCCTTAGGCAATTGGAAACAGGCAGGTGGCTGATACCTTGAGGGATGTGAAGGAGCTGACCCATGCAGGGTACAAGGATCCCCTTAGGCAGTGGAGAGCAGGCAGGCAGCTGATTCCTGGAGGGGCTAACCCATTCAGGGAGAAAGGATCCCCATAGGCAGTGGGGAGCAGGCAGGCGGCTTATGGAAGGATGGATCTGGAGGAGCTGGTCCTTTCAGGGTGTAAGGATCCCCTTAAGCAGTGGGCAGCAGGCAGGTGGCTGATGCCTAGAGGAATGTGAAGAAGCTGACCCATTCAAGATGCAAGGATCCCCATAGGCAGTGGGGAGCAGTCAGGTGACTGATGCCTGGAGTGATGTGGAGCAGCTGACCCATTCAGGGTGCAAGGATCCCCTTAGACAGTGGGGAGCATGCAGGTGGTTGATCCTGGAGGGATGTGGAGGAACTGATCCATTCAGGGTACAAGGATCACCTTAGGCAGTGGGGAGCAGGCAGGAACCGGATGCCTGGAGGGATGTGGAGGAACTGACCCATTCAAGTTGCAAGTATCCCCTTAGACAGTGGGGTGCAGACAGGTGGCTGATGCCTGGAGGGTTGTGGAGGAGCTGACACATTCATGTTGCAAGGATCCCCTTAGGCAGTGAGGAGCAGGCAAGCAACTGATGCCCAGAGCGATGTGGAGGACCTGACCTACTCAGGGTGCAAGGATCCCCTTAGGCAGTGTGGAGCTGGCAGGTGGCTGATGACAGAAGGGAAGCAGAGAAGCTGACAAGTTCAGGGAGCAAGGATCCCCTTAGGTAGAAGGTAGCAGGCAGGTCGCTGATGCCTGGAGGGATGTGGAGGAGCTGACCCATTCAGGGTGAAAGGATCCCCTGACGTAGTGAGAGCAGGCACGTGGCTAATGCCAGAAGGGATGCAGATGAGCTGACCTGTTCAGGGTGCAAGGATCCACTTACGCAATGGGGAGCTGGCTGGTGGCTGATGGCTAGAGGGATCTGGAGGAGCTAACCATTCAAGGTGCAAGGATTCCCTTACGCAGTGGAGTGCAGGCAGGCAGCTGATTCCTGGAGGGCCGTGAAGGAGCCGACCAGTAGGATGCAAGGATTCCCTTAGGCAGTGGGGAGTAGGTAGGTGGCTGATCCCTGCAGGGATGTGTAGGGGCTGACCTGTTCGGATGCAAGGATCATCTTAGGCAGTGGAGAGCAGGCAGGCACCTGATGCCAGGAGGGATGTGAAGGAACTGACCCATTCAGGGTACAAGGATTCTCTTAGGCAGTGGGAGCAGACGGGCAGCTGATGAGTGGAGGAGCTGACCCTTTCATGGTGCTAGGATCCCCTTAGGCAGTTAGGAGCAGGCAGGTGGCCGATGGCAGAAGGAATGTGGAGGAGCAGACCTGTTCAGGATGCAAGGATCCCTTTAGGCAGTAGGGAGCAGGCAGGTAGCTGATGCCTGGAGGGATGGGGAGGAGCTGACCTGTTCAGGATGCAAGGATCCAATTAGGAAATGGGTAACAGGCAGGCAGCTGATGCCTGGAGGGAAGGGTGGGACCTCACCCTGTGGAAGAGATGACCCATTCAGGATGCAAGGATCACCTTAGGTAGTGGGAGTAAGGCAGGCGGCTGATGCCTGGAGAGATGTGAAGGAGCTGACCCATTCAAGGTACAAGGATCCCCTTAGGCAGTGGGGAGCAGGCAGGTGGCTGATACCGGGAAGGATGTGTGGAACCTGACCCATTCAGGGTGCAAAGATCCCCTTAGGCAGTAGGGAGCAGTCCGGTGGTTGATGCCTGGAGGGATGTGGAGGAACTGACATGTTCAGGATGCAAGGATCCCCTTAGGCAATTGGGAACAGGCAGGTAGCAGATGCCTTGAGGGATTTGGAGAAGCTGACCTATTCAGGGTGCAAGGATCCCATTAGGCAGTGGGAAGCAGGCAGGCACCTGATGCCTGGAGGGAAGGGTGGGACCTCACCCGTTCAGGGTGTAAAGATCCCCTTAGGCAGTAGGGATCAGTCAGGCGGTTGATGCCTGGAGAGATGTGAAGGAACTGACCCATTCAAGGTGCAAGGATCCCCTTAGGCAGTGGGGAGAAGGCAGGTGGACGATGCCGGGAAGGATGTGTGGAACCTGACCCATTCAGGGTGCAAAGATCCCCTTAGGCAGTAGGGAGCAGTCAGGCAGTTGATGCCTAGAGAGATGTGGAGGAACTGACATGTTCAGGGTGCAAGGATCCCCTTAGGCAGTGTGGAGCTGGCAGGTGGCTGATGACAGAAGGGAAGCAGAGGAGCTGACAAGTTCAGGGAGCAAGGATCCCCTTAGGTAGAAGGTAGCAGGCAGGTCGCTGATGCCTGGAGGGATGTGGAGGAGCTGACCCATTCAGGGTGAAAGGATCCCCTGATATAGTGAGAGCAGGCACGTGGCTAATGCCAGAAGGGATGCAGAAGAGCTGACCTGTTCAGGGTGCAAGGATCCATTTACGCAATGGGGAGCTGGCTGGTGGCTGATGGCTAGAGGGATCTGGAGGAGCTGACCATTCAAGGTGCAAGGATTCCCTTACGCAGTGGGGTGCAGACAGGCAGTTGATTCCTGGAGGGATGTGAAGGAGCCGACCAGTAGGATGCAAGGATTCCCTTAGGCAGTGGGGAATAGGTAGGTGGCTGATCCCTGCAGGGATGTGTAGGGGCTGACCTGTTCGGATGCAAGGATCATCTTAGGCAGTGGGGAGCAGGCAGGCACCTGATGCCAGGAGGGATGTGAAGAAGCTGACCCATTCAGGGTACAAGGAGTCCCTTAGGCAGTGGGAGCAGATGGGCAGCTGATGAGTGGAGGAGCTGACCCTTTCATGGTGCTAGGATCCCCTTAGGCAGTTAGGAGCAGGCAGGTGGCCGATGGCAGAAGGAATGTGGAGGAGCAGACCTGTTCAGGATGCAAGGATCCCCTTAGGCAGTAGGGAGCAGGCAGGCGGCTGATGCCTGGAGGGATGGGGAGGAGCTGACCTGTTCAGGGTGCAAGGATCCAATTAGGAAATGGGTAGCAGGCAGGCAGCTGATGCCTGGAGGGAAGGGTGGGACCTCACCCTGTGGAAGAGATGACCCATTCAGGATGCAAGGATCACCTTAGGTAGTAGGAGTAAGGCAGGTGGCTGATACCTGGAGAGATGTGAAGGAGCTGACCCATTCAAGGTACAAGGATCCCCTTAGGCAGTGGGGAGCAGGCAGGTGGCTGATGCCGGGAAGGATGTGTGGAACCTGACCCATTCAGGTTGCAAAGATCCCCTTAGGCAGTAGGGAGCAGTCAGGTGGTTGATGCCTGGAGGGATGTGGAGGAACTGACATGTTCAGGGTGCAAGGATCCCCTTAGGCAATTGGGAACAGGCAGGTAGCAGATGCCTTGAGGGATTTGGAGAAGCTGACCTATTCAGGGTGCAAGGATCCCGTTAGGCAGTGGGGAGCAGGCAGGCACCTGATGCCTGGAGGGAAGGGTGGGACCTCACCCGTTCAGGGTGTAAAGATCCCCTTAGGCAGTAGGGTCAGTCAGGCGGTTGATGCCTGGAGAGATGTGAAGGAGCTGACCCATTCAAGGTACAAGGATCCCCTTAGGCAGTGGGGAGAAGGCAGGTGGATGATGCCGGGAAGGATGTGTGGAACCTGACGCATTCAGGGTGCAAAGATCCCCTTAGGCAGTAGGGAGCAGTCAGGCAGTTGATGCCTGGAGAGAAGTGGAGGAACTGACTTGTTCAGGGTGCAAGGATCCCATTAGGCAATTGGGAGCAGGCAGGTAGCAGATGCCTTGAGGGATTTGGAGAAGCTGACCCATTCAGGGTGCAAGGATCCCCTTAGGCGGTGGGGAGCAGGCAGGCACCTGATGCCTGGAGGGAAGGGTGGGACCGCACCTGTTCAGGGCGCAAAGATCCCCTTAGGCAGTAGGGATCAGTCAGGCGGTTGATGCCTGGAGAGATGTGGAAGAACTGACATGTTCAGGCTGCAAGGATCCCCTTAGGCAATGGGAGCAGACAGGTGGCTGATGCCTGCAGAAATGTGAAGAAGCTGACCAATTCAAGGTACAAGGATCCCCATAGGCAGTGGGGAGCAGTTAGCTGGCCTATGCCAAGAGAGATGTGGAATAGCTGACTCATTCATGGTGAAAAGATCCCCTTAGGCAGTGGAGAGCAGGCAGGTGGCTGGCCGATGCCTGCAGGGATGTGGAGGAGCTGACCATTTCAAGGTGCAAGGATCCCCTTATTCAGTAGGGAGCAGGCAGGTGACCGATGCCGGGAGGGATGTGGAGGAGCTGACCCATTCAGGGTACAAGGATAACCTTAGGCAGTGGGGAGCAGGAAGGAACTGGATGCCTGAAGGGATGTGGAGGACCTGACCCATTCAAGTTGCAAGTATCCCCTTAGGCAGTGGAGTGCAGACAGGTGACTGATGCCTGGAGGGATGTGGAGGAGCTGACCCATTCAGGATGCAAGGATCCCCTTAGGCAGTGGGAAACAGGAACCTGACTGATGCCTGGAGGGATGTGGAAGAACTGACCCATTCAAACTGCAAGTATCCACTTAGGCAGTGGGGTGCAGACAGGTGGCTGATGCCGGGAGGGATGTGGAGGAGCTGACACATTCAGGGTGCAAAGATCCCCTTTGGCAGTGAGGAGCAGGCAGACAGCTGGTGCCTGGAGCGATGTGGAGGAGCCGACCTATTCAGGGTGCAAGGATCCCCTTAGGTAGTCGGTGCAGGCAGGTAGCTGATTCCTGGAGGGATGTGGAGGACCTGACCTACTCAGGGTACTGGGATCCCCTTAGACAGTGAGGAGCAGGCATTTGGCTGATGCCAGAAGAGAAGCAGAGGAGCTGACAAGTTCAGGGAGCAAGGATCCCCTTAGTCAGAAGGGAGCAGGCAGTTGGCTGATGCCTGGAGGGATGTGGAGGAGCTGACCCATTCAGGTTGCAAGGATCCCCTTAGGTAATGAGAGCAGACACGTGGCTAATGCCAGTAGGGATGTAGAGAAGCTGACCCATTCTGCATGCAAAGATCCTCTTAGGCAATGGGGAGCTGGCCGGTAGCTGACACCTAGAGGAATGTGAAGGAGCTGACCATTCAAGGTGCAAGGATTCCCTTATGCAATGTGGCACAGGCAGGCAGTTGCAGCCTGGAGATTTGTGAAGGTGCTGACCAGCAAAGGGTGCAAGGATCCCCTTAGGCAGTGGGGAGGACTCAGGTAGATGATCCCTGCAGGGATGTGTAGGAGCTAACCTGTTAGGATGCAAGGATCACCTTAGGCAGTGGGGAGCAGGCAGGCAGCTGATGAGTGGAGGAGCTGACACTTTCAGAGTGCAAGGATCCCCTTAGGCAGTTCGGAGCAGGCAGGTGGCCGATGCCAGGAGGAATGTGGAGGAGGTGACCCATTCAGAGCGCAAAGATCCCCTTAGGCAGTGGGAAGCAGGGAGGCAACAGATGCCTGGAAGAATGTGGAGGAGCTGACCTGCTCAGGGTGCAAGGATCATCTTAGGCAATTGGGAACAGGCAGGTGGTTGATGCCTTTAGGAATGTGGAGGAGCTGACCCATTCAGGGTGGAAGGATCCCCTTAGGCAATTGGGAGGTGGCAGGTGGCTGATGCCTGAAGGGATGTGGAGGAGCTGACCCTTTCAGGGTGCAAGGATCTCCTTAGGCAGAGGGGAACAGGCGGGAGATGATGCCTGCATGGAAGCAGACAAGATGACCCATTCAGGATCAAAGGATCCTCTTGTGTAGTGGGGGACAGACAGGTAGCTGATGCCTGGAGGGATGTGGAGTACCTGACCCATTCATGTTGCAAGGATCCCCTTAGGCTATGGGGAGCAGGCAGGCAGATGATGCCTGGAGGGATGTGGAGGAGCTTACCAGTTCAGGGTGCAAGGATTCTCTTAGGCAGTGGGGACCAGGCAGGTGGCTGAAACCTGGAGGGACGTGGAGGAGCTGACCCGTTCAGGGTGCATGGATCCCCTTAGGAAGTAGGGAGTAGGCAGGCAGCTGTTGCCTGGAGGGACATGGAAGACCTGACCTATTCAGGATGCAGGGATCCCCTTAGGTATTGGGGGGAAGGCAGGTGATTGAAGCCTGGAGAGATGTGAAGGAGCTGACCCATTCGAGGTGCAAGGATCCCCTTAGACAGTGGGGAGCATCCAGGCAGCCGATGCCATGAGGAATGTGGAGGACCTGACCAGGTCAGGGTGCAAAATTCCCCTTAGGCAATTGGGAACAGGCAGGTGGCTGATACCTTGAGAGATGTGGAGGAGCTGACCCATTCAGGGTGCAAGGATCCCCTTAGACAATTAGGAACAAGCAGGTGGCTGATGCCTGGAGGGATGTGGAGGAACTGACCCATTCAGGATGCAAGGATCCCCTTAGGCAGTGGGGTGCAGACAGTTGGCTGATGCCTGGAGGGATGTGGAGGAGCTGACCTATTCAGGGTGCAAGGATCCCCTTAGGTAGTGGGAGGCAGGCAGGTGACTGATGCCTGGAGGGATGTGGAGGACCTCACCTACTCCGGGTGTCAGGATCCCCTTAGGCAGTGTGGAGCAGGCGGGTGGCTGATGAGAGAAGGGAAGCAGAGGAGATGACAAGTTCAGGGAGCAAGGATCCCCTTAGGCAGAAGGTAGCAGGCAGGTGGCTGATGCCTGGAGGGATGTGGGGGAGCTGACCCATTCAGGGTGCAAGGATACCCTTACGTAGTGGGAGCAGGCACATGGCTAATGCCAGAAGGGATGTAGAGGAACCGACCTGTTCAGTGTGCAAGGATCCTTTTACACAATGGGGAGCTGGCCAGTGGGTGATGCCTAGAGGGATCTGGAGGAGCTCACCATTCAAGGTGCAAGTATTCCCTTACGCAGTGGGGCGCAGGCTGGCAGTTGATGCCTGGAGGATCTGACCCATTCAGAGTGCAAGTATCCCCTTCGGCAGTGGGGAGCAGGCAGGCGGCTGATGCCTGGAGGGATGTGGCGGAGCTGTCCCTTTCAGGTTGCAAGGATCCCCTTAGGCTGTGGGGAGCAGGCAAGCGGGTGATTCCTAGAGGGATGTGGGGGAACTGACCTGTTTAGGATGCAAGGATCCCCTTAGGCAGTTGGGAGCAGGCAAGCAGCTGATGTCTGGAGGGATGTGAAGGAGCTGACCACCTCAAGGTGCAGGAATCCCATTAGGCAATGGGGAGCAGGCAGGCAGCCGATGCCGGAAGGGATCTGTAGGAGCTGATGCATTCAGGGTTGCAAAGATCCCCTTAGGCAATGGGAAGCATGCAGGCAGCTGATACCTGGAGGGATGTGGAGGACCTGACTTGTTCAGGGAGCAAGGATCCCCTTAGGCAACTGGGAACATGCAGGTGGCTGATGCCTTGAGGGATGTGGAGAAGCTGAACTGTTCAGTGTGCAAGGATCCCCTTAGGCATTTGGGAGCAGGCAGGTGGCTGATGCCTGGAGGGATGTGGAGCAGCTAACCCATTCAGGGTGCAAGAATCCCCTTAGGCACTGGGGAGCAGGCAGGTGACTGATGCCTGGAGGGATGTGAAGGAGCAGACCAGTAAAGGATGCAAGGATCCCCTTAGGCAGTGGGGAGCAGGCAGGCGGCTGATGCCTGCAGGGATGTGTAGGAGCTGACCTGTTCAGATGCAAGGATCACCTTAGGCAGTGGGAGAAAGGCAGGTGACTGATGCCCAGAGGGATTTGGAGAAGCTGAACCATTCAGGATGCAAGGATCCCCTTAGGCAGTGGGGAGCAGGCAGGCACGTGATGCCTGGAGGGATGTGGAGGAGCTGATCAATTCAGGGTGCAAGGATCACCTTAGCCGGCATTGGGGAGCAGGCAGGCAGCTGATTCCTGGAAGGGCTGACCCATTCAGGGTGCAAGGATCCCCTTAGGCAGTGGGGAGCAGGCAGGAGGCCAATGCTGGGAAGGATGTGTGGGACCTGACCTACTCAGGGTGCAAAGATCCCCTTAGGCAATAGGGAGCAGGCAGGTGGTTGATGCCTGGAGGAATGTAGAGGAACTGACATGTTCAGAGTGCAAGGATCCCCTTAGGCAATTGGGAAAAAGCAGGTAGCAGATGCCTTGAGGAATTTGGAGAAGCTGACCCATTCAGGGTGCAAGGATCCCCTTAGACAGTGGGGAGCAGGCAGGCACCTGATGCCTGGAGTGAAGGGTGGAACCTCACCCGTTCAGGGTGCAAATATCCCCTTAGGCAGTAAGGAGCAGTCAGGCAGTTGATGCCTGGAGAGATGTGGAGGAACTGACATGTTCAGGTGCAAGGATCCCCTTAGGCTATGGGGAGCAGACAGATGGCTGATGATTGTAGGAATGTGAAGGAGCTGACCAATTCAAGGTACAAGGATCCCCATAGGCAGTGTGGAGCAGTTAGCTTGCCGATGCCAAGAGGGATGTGGAATAGCTGACTCATACACGGTGAAAAGATCCCCTTAGGCAGTGGGAAGCAGGCAGGTAGCTGTCCGATGCCCGCAGGGATGTGGAGGAGCTGACCATTTCAAGGTGCAAGGATCCCCTTAGGCAGTGGGGAGCAGGCAGGTGACTGATGCCAGGAGGGATGTGGAGGAGCTGACCCATTCAGGGTACAAGGATCACCATAGGCAGTGGGGAGCAGGCAGGAACTGGATGCCTGGAGGGTTGTGGAGGACCTGACCCGTTCAAGTTGCAAATATCCCCTTAGGCAGTGGAGTGCAGACTGGTGACTGATGCCTGGAGGGATGTGGAGGAGCTGACCCATTCAGGATGCAAGGATCCCCTTAGGCAGTGGGGAGCAGGAAGCTGATTGATGCCGGGAGGGATGTGGAGGAACTGACCCATTCGGATTGCAAGTATCCACTTAGGCAGTGGGGTGCAGACAGGTGGCTGATGCCGGGAGGGATGTGGAGGAGCAGACACATTCAGGGTGCAAGGATCCCCTTTGGCAGTGAGGAGCAGGCAGGCAGCTGGTGCCTGGAGCGATGTGGAGGAGCCGACCTATTCAGGGTGCAAGGATCCCCTTAAGTAGTCGGTGCTGACAGATAGCTGATTCCTGGAGGGATGTGGAGGACCTCACCTACTCAGTTGGCAAGGATCCCCTTAGACAGTGAGGAGGACACATTTTTCTGATGCCAGAAGAGAAGCAGAGGAGTTGACAAGTTCAGGGAGCAAGGATCCCCTTAGTCAGAAGGGAGCAGGCAGTTGGCTGATGCCTGGAGGGATGTGGAGGAGATGACCCATTCAGGTTGCAAGGATCCCTTTAGGTAATGAGAGCAGGCATGTGGCTAGTGCCAGTAGGGATGAAGAGGAGCTGACCCATTCTGGGTGCAAGGATCCCCTTAGGCAATGGGGAGCTGGCCGGCGGCTGACACCTAGAGGAATGTGAAGGAGCTGACCATTCAAGGTGCAAGGATTCCCTTACGCAGTGTGGCACAAGCAGGCAGTTGGTGCCTGGAGATTTGTGAAGGTGCTGACCAGCAAAGGGTGCAAGGATTCCCTTAGGCAGTGGGGAGCACACAGGTGGCTGATCCCTGCAGGGATGTGTAGGAGCTGACCTGTTAGGATGCAAGGATCACCTTAGGCAGTGGGGAGCAGGCAGGCACCTGATGACAGGTGGGATGTGGAGGGGCTGACCCATTCAGGGTGCAAGGATCCCCTTAGGCAGTGGGGAGCAGACAGGCAGCTGATGAGTGGAGGAGCTGACCCTTTCAGAGTGCAAGGATCCCCTTAGGTAATGGGAAGCAGGGAGACAGCAGATGCCTGGAAGAATGTGGAGGAGCTGACCTGCTCAGGGTGCAAGGATCCTCTTAGGCGATTGGGAACAGGCAGGTGTCTGATACCTTGAAGGATGTGGAGGAGCTGACCAGTTCAAGGTGGAAGGATCCACTTAGGCAATTGGGAGGAGGCAGGTGGCTGATGCCTGGAGGGATGTGGAGGAGCTGTCCCTTTCAGGGTGCAAGGATCCCCTTAGGCTGTGGGGAGCAGCTAGGTGGGTGATTCCTAGAGGGATGTGGGGGAGCTGACCTGTTTAGGGTGTAAGGATCCCCTTAGGCAGTTGGGAGCAGGCAAGCGGCTGATGCCTGGAGGAATGTGAAGGAGCTGACCACTCCAAGGTGCAGGGATCCCATTAGGCAATGGGGAGCAGGCAGGCGGCAGATGCCGGGAGGAATGTGGAGGAGCTGATGCATTCAGGGTGCAAAGACCCCCTTAGGCAATGGGAAGTATGCTGGCAGCTGATACCTGGAGGGATGTGGAATACCTGACCTGTTCAGGGAGCAAGGATCCCCTTAGGCAGTTGGGAGCAGGCAGGTGGCTGATGCCTGGAGGGATGTGGAGGAGCTGACCCATTCAGGGTGCAAGGATCCCCTTAGGCAGTGGGGAGTAGGCAGGCGGCAGATGCCTGTGGAGATGTGTAGGAGCTGATCAGTAAGGATGCAAGGATCACCTTAGGCAGTGGCAGAAAGGCAGGTGGCTGATGCCCTGAGGGATTTGGAGAAGCTGACCCATTCAGGGTGCAAGGATCCCCTTAGGCAGGGGAGGCAGGCATTCACATGATGCCTGGAGTGATGTGGAGGAGCTGACCCATTCAGGGAGCAAGGATCACCTTAGGCAGTGGGGAGCAGGCAGGCAGCTGATTCCTGGAGGGGCTGACCCATTCAGGGTGCAAGAATCCCCTTAGGCAGTGGGGAGCAGGCAGGCAGTTCATGCCTGGAGGAATCTGGAGGAGCTGAACCTTTCTGGGTGTAAGGATCTTCTTATGTAGTGGGGAGCAAGCAGGCGGCTGGTACCTGGATGGAATATGAGAAGCTGAAATGTTCAGGGTGCAAGCATCCCTTTAGGCGGTGGGGATTAGGCAATCTGCTGATGCCTGGAGGAATGTGGAGGAGCCTACCCATTCAGGGTGCAAGGATCCCTTTAGGCTGTGGGGGAGCAGGCAGGTGGCTGATGCCTGGAGGGATGCAGAGGAGCTGACCAATTTAGGTGCAAGAACCCCTTAGGCAGTGGGGAGCAGGCAGGTGGCTTCTGCCTCGAGGGATGTGGAGGAGCTGATCCATTCATGGTACGAGTTTCCCCATACGCAGTGGGGAGCAGGCAGGCGGCTGATGCCTGGAGAGATGTGGAGGAGCTGACCCATTCAGGGTGCAAGGATTCTCATAGGCAACAGGCAGCAGGCAGGTGGCTGACACCTGGAGGAATGTGGAGGAACTGACCCATTCAGGATGCATTGATTCCCTTAGGCAATTGGGAGCAGGCAGGTGGCTGATGCCTCGAGGAATGTGGAGGAGCTGACCCATTCAGGATGCAAGGAACCCCTTAGGCAGTGGCAAGCAGGCGGGTGACTGATGCCTGGAGGGATATGGAGGACATGACACATTCAAGTTGCAAGGATCCCCTTAGGCAGTGGCAAGCAGGCAGGTGGCTGATTCCTGGAGGGATGTGGAGGAACTGAGACATTCAGGGTGCAAGGATCCCCATAGGCAGTGGGTAGCAGGAAGGCAACTGATGCCTGGAGGGATGTGGAGGAGCTGACCCATTCAGGCTGCATGGAATCCCTTAGGTAGTAGGGGCAGGCATGTGGCTGATGCCTGGAGGGATGTGGAGGAGCTAACATTTTCAGGGTGCAAAGATCCCCTTATGCAGTGGGGAGCAGGCAGGCAGCTGATGCTGAGGGATGTTGAGGAGCTGACCCATTCAGGGTACAAGAATACCCTTTGGTAGTGGGGGTAGGCAGGTGGCTGATACCTGGAGGGATGTGGAGGACCTGACTCTTTCAGGGTGCCAGGATCCACTTAGGCAGTGGGAAGCAGACAGACAGCTGATGAGTGGAGGCGCCTGACCTTTCAGAGTGCAAGGATCCTTAGCTAGTTAGGAGCAGGCAGGCAGCTGATGCCGGGAGGATGTGGAGGAGCTGACCTGTTCAGGTGCAGGATCCCTTAGGAAATAGGAACAGGTAGGCGACTGAAGCCTTGAGTGATGTGGAGAGCTGACCCATTCAGGTGGAAGCATCCCCTTAGGCAATTGGGAGAAGTCAGGTCGTGATGCCTGAAGGGATGTGGAGGAGCTAACCCATTCAGGGTGCAAGGATCCCCTTAGGCAGTGTGGAGCAGGCAGGTGGCTGATGATGTGAGGAATGTGGAGGAGCTGACCTGTTCAGGGTGCAAAGATCCCCTTAGACAATTGGGAGCAGGCAGGTGGCTAATGCCTGGAGGGATTTGGAGGAGCTGACCCATTCAGGGTGCACAGATCCCCTTAGCCAGTGGGGAGCAGAGAGGCAGCTGACCCCTGGAGGGATGTTGAGGAGCTGACATGTTCAGGGTGCAAGGATCCCCTTAGGCAGAGGGGAGCATGGTGGAGATGATGCCTAGATGAATGTGGAGGAGATGACCCACTCAGGATGCAAGGATCCCCTTAGGTAGTGGGGGACAGACAGGTGGATGATGCCTGGAGGGATGTGGAGTACCTGACCCGTTCAGGTTGCAAGGATCCCCTTAGGCTGTGGGGAGCAGGTAGGTGGTTGATGCCTGGAGGGATGTGGAGGAGCTGACCCATTAAGGTTGCAAGGATCCCCTTAAGTAGTTGGGGGCAGGCAGGTGGCTGATACCTGGAGGGATTTGGATTACCTGACCTGTTCAGGGAGCAAGGATCCCCTTAGGCAATTGGGAACAGGCAGGTGGCTGATGCCCTGAGGGATTTGGAGAAGCTGACCCATTCAGGGTGCAAGGATCCCCTTAGGCAGTGGGGAGCAGGAAGGCATCTGTTGCCTGGAGTTATGTGGAGGAGCTGACCCATTCAGGGAGCAAGGATCACTTTAGGCAGTAGGGAGCAGGCAGTCAGCTGATTCCTGGAGGGGCTGACCCATTCAGGGTGCAAGAATCCCATTAGGCAGTGGGGAGCAGGCAGGCGGTTCATGCCTGGAGGAATCTGGAGGATCTGAACCTTTCTGGGTGTAAGGATCTTCTTATGCAGTGGGGAGCAAGCAGGTGACTGGTACCTGGATGGAATATGAGAAGCTGAAATGTTCAGGGTGCAAGGATCCCTTTAGGCAGTGGGGATTAGGCAATCTGCTGATGCCTGGAGGAATGTGGAGGAGCCTACCCATTCAGGGTGCAAGGATCCCTTTAGGCTGTGGGTGAGCAGGCAGGTGGCTGATGCCTGGAGGGATGCAGAGGAGCTGACCAATTCAGGGTGCAAGAACCCCTTAAGCAGTGGGGAGCAGGCAGGTGGCTTCTGCCTCGAGGGATGTGGAGGAGCTGATCCATTCATGGTACGAGTTTCCCCATACGCAGTGGGGAGCAGGCAGGCGGCTGATGCCTGGAGGGATGTGGAGGAGCTGACCCATTCAGGGTGCAAGGATCCTCATAGGCAACAGGCAGCAGGCAGGTGGCTGACACCTGGAGGAATGTGGAGGAGCTGACCCGTTCAGGATGCATTGATTCCCTTAGGCAATTGGGAGCAGGCAGGTGGCTGATGCCTCGAGGAATGTGGAGGAGCTGACCTATTCAGGATGCAAGGAACCCCTTAGGCAGTGGCAAGCAGGCAGGTGACTGATGCCTGGAGGGATATGGAGGACATGACACATTCAAGTTGCAAGTATCCCCTTAGGCAGTGGCGAGCAGGCAGGTGGCTGATTCCTGGAGGGATGTGGAGGAGCTGAGACATTCAGGTGCAAGGATCCCCATAGGCAGTGGGTAGCAGGAAGGCAACTGATGCCTGGAGGGATGTGGAGGAGGACCCATTCAGGCTGCATGGATTCCCTTAGGTAGTAGGGGCAGGCATGTGGCTGATGCCTGGAGGATGTGGAGGAGCTAACATTTTCAGGGTGCAAAGATCCCCTTATGCAGTGGGGAGCAGGCAGGCAGCTGATGCTGAGGGATGTTGAGGAGCTGACCCATTCAGGGTACAAGAATACCCTTAGGTAGTGGGGGTAGGCAGGTGGCTGATGCCTGGAGGGATGTGGAGGACCTGACCCTTTCAGGGTGCCAGGATCCACTTAGGCAGTGGGAAGCAGACAGACAGCTGATGAGTGGAGGCGCTGACCCTTTCAGAGTGCAAGGATCCCCTTAGCTAGTTAGGAGCAGGCAGGCAGCCGATGCCGGGAGGGATGTGGAGGAGCTGACCTGTTCAGGGTGCAGGATCCCTTTAGGCAATTGGGAACATGTAGGTGGCTGAAGCCTTGAGTGATGTGGAGGAGCTGACCCATTCAGGGTGGAAGCATCCCCTTAGGCAATTGGGAGCAGTCAGGTCGTGATGCCTGAAGGGATGTGGAGGAGCTAACCCATTCAGGGTGCAAGGATCCCCTTAGGCAGTGTGGAGCAGGCAGGTGGCTGATGATGTGAGGAATGTGGAGGAGCTGACCCATTCTGTATGCAAAATTCCCCTTAGGCAGTGGGGAGCATTCAGGGGGCTGATGCCTGGAGGGATGTGGAGGAGCTGACCTGTTCAGGGTGCAAAGATCCCCTTAGGCAATTGGGAGCAGGCAGGTGGCTAATGTCTGGAGGGATTTGGAGGAGCTGACCCATTCAGGGTGCACAGATCCCCTTAACCAGTGGGGAGCAGAGAGGCAGCTGACCCCTGGAGGGATGTTGAGGAGCTGACATGTTCAGGGTGCAAGGATCCCCTTAGGCAGAGGGGAGCATGGTGGAGATGATGCCTAGATGAATGTGGAGGAGATGACCCATTCAGGATGCAAGGATCCCCTTAGGTAGTGGGGGACAGACAGGTTGTTGATGCCTGGAGGGATGTGGATTACCTGACCCTTTCAGGTTGCAAGGCTCCCCTTAGGCTGTGGGGAGCAGGTAGGTGGTTGAAGCCTGGAGGGATGTGGAGGAGCTGACCCATTAAGATTGCAAGGATCCCCTTAAGTAGTTGGGGGCAGGCAGGTGGCTGATACCTGGAGGGATTTGGAGGACCTGACCTGTTCAGGGTGCTAGGATCCCCTTAGGCAATTGGGGGCAGGCAGGTGGCTGATGCCTGGAGTTATGTGGAGGAGCTGACCTATTCAGGGTGCAAGGATCCCCTTAGGCAGTGGGGAGCAGGCAGACAGCAGATTCCTGGTGGGTCTGACCCATTCAGGGTGCAAGGATCCACTTAGGCAGTGGGGAGCAGGCAGGCGGCTCATGCCTGGATGGATGCAGAGGATCTGAACCTGTCAGGGTGTAAGGATGATGCTGGGAAGGATGTGTGGAACCTGACCCATTCAGGGTGCAAAGATCCCTTTAGGCAGTTTTGAGCAGTCAGGTGGTTGATGCCTGGAGGGATGTGGAGGAACTGACATGTTCAGGGTGCAAGGACCCCTTAGGCAATTGGGAACAGGCAGGTAGCAGATGCCTTGAGGGATTTGGAGAAGCTGACCTATTCAGGGTGCAAGGATCCCATTAGGCAGTGGGGAGCAGGCAGGTGGCTGATGCCTGGAGTGATGTGGAGGAGCTGACCTGTTCAGGGTGCACAGATCCCCTTAGCCAGTGGGGAGCAGAGAGGCAGCTGACCCCTGGAGGGATGTTGAGGAGCTGACATGTTCAGGGTGCAAGGATCCCCTTAGGCAGAGGGGAGCATGGTGGAGATGATGCCTAAATGAATGTGGAGGAGATGACCCATTCAGGATGCAAGGATCCCCTTAGGTAGTGGGGGACAGACAGGTGGTTGATGCCTGGAGGGATGTGGCGTACCTGACCCTTTCAGGTTGCAAGGATCCCCTTAGGCTGTGGGGAGCAGGTAGGTGGTTGATGCCTGGAGGGATGTGGAGGAGCTGACACGTTCAGGTTGCAAGGATCCCCTTAAGCAGTAGGGAGCAGGCAGGCAGATGATGCCTTGATGGACGTGGAGGAGCTGACCAATTAAGGTTGCAAGGATCCCCTTAAGTAGTTGGGGGCAGGCAGGTGTCTGATACCTGGAGGGATTTGGAGGACCTGACCTGTTCAGGGAGCAAGGATCCCCTTAGGCAATTGGGAACAGGCAGGTGGCTGATGCATTGAGGGATTTGGAGGAGCTGACCCATTCAGGGTGCTAGGATCCCCTTAGGCAATTGGGGCAGGCAGGTGGCTGATGCCTGGAGGGATGTGAAAAAGCTGACCAGTAAAGGATGCAAGGATCCCCTT
The DNA here is from genome assembly GCA_016271365.2 of Neoceratodus forsteri. Taxonomy (NCBI): domain Eukaryota; kingdom Metazoa; phylum Chordata; order Ceratodontiformes; family Ceratodontidae; genus Neoceratodus; species Neoceratodus forsteri. The sequence continues at coordinate 155,695,872 of CM057456.1, read as the reverse complement.
AGGCAGTGGGAAGCAGGCAGGTGGCTGTTGCCTGCAGGGATGTGTAGGAGCTGACCTGTTCTGCTGCAAGGATCACCTTAGGTAATGGGAGGAAGGCAGGTGGCTGATGCCTTGAGGGATCTGGAGAAGCTGACCCATTCAGGGCACAAGAATCCCCTTAGGCAGTGGGGAGCAGGAAGGCATCTGTTTCCTGGAGTTATGTGGAGGAGCTGACCCATTCAGGGTGCAAGGATCCCCTTAGGCAGTGGGGAGCAGGCAGACAGCAGATTCCTGGTGGGTCTGACCCATTCAGGGTGCAAGGATCCACTTAGGCAGTGGGGAGCAGGCAGGCGGCTCATGCCTGGATGGATCCAGAGGATCTGAACCTGTCAGGGTGTAAGGATCCCCTTACGTAGTGGGGAGCAAGCAGGCGGCTGATGCCTGGATGGATTATGAAAAGCTGAAATGTTCATGGTGCAAGGATCCCCTTAGGCAGTGGGGATCAGGCAGGCTGCTGATGCCTGGAGGAATGAAACATAGAAACATGGACTTTGATGGCAGATAAGGACCACTTGGCCCACCCAGTCTAGTGAACCAACAGCCTACTTCCTGCAACCCCGCACTATAATTGCATTATGTCTGTCCCATGCATGTTTAAAATCCCCCACTGTTTTAGACCTCATAACCTCTCCAGGAAGGCTGTTCCATGCGTCCACCACTCTCTCTCTGTGAAAAGGAATTTCCTCACATTACTCCTGAGCTGTCCCCCCTCTAACTTTAAATTGTGCCCCCTTGTTCTTACACATCTCTTTTTCTGAAAGATACTACCCTAATGGACTTTGTTGATTCCCTTGAGGTACTTAAAAGTTTCTATCATGTCTCCCCGTCCCTTCTTTCATCAAGAGTATACATATTAAGCTCTCTCAGTCTCTCTTCATATGGTTTCTGATGTAGACCCTGCACCATTTTAGTTGCCCTCCTCTGGACTGCTTCCATCCTGTCTATGTTCTTGCGTAGATGAGGTCTCCAAAACTGCACGCAGTACTCAAGATGGGGTCTCACCAACTGTCTGTATAGAGGGATAACCACTTTCCTTTTTCTACTTGTGATGCCCCTCCCTGTGCATCCCAGTATCCCCATGGCTCTCCTTACTGACTTCTCACATTGCTTACTCACCTTTAGGTCATCTGATATGACTACACCCAGATCCCTTTCCATTACTGTTGTTGTTAGTACCTCCCCTGCTATTGTGTACTCTTCTCCTGGATTTTTATTTCCCAGGTGCATTACTTTGCACTTCTTTGCATTGAATCTAAGTTGCCATATGTCTGACCATTCCTCCAACCTTGCCAAGTCCCTTCTCATCCTTTCTACCCCTCCTTGTGTATCAACTCTGTCACAGATCTTTGTGTCATCTGCAAAGAGGCATACCTTTCCTTCCAGACCCTCAGCAATGTCACCTATAAAGTCGTTAAAGAGGACTGGACCCAGTACTGATCCCTGAGGTACTCCACTAGTAACCTGCCTTTCTTCAGAATGTGTTCCATTCACTATTACTTCTGTGTCCTGTTGTGCAGCCAGTTTGCTACCCAGGCTACCACCCTGGGACCCACTCCCAGGCTGGCTAACTTGATTATTAATCTTTTGTGCGGGACTGTGTCAAATACCTTGCTAAAGTCTAGGTAGACCATATCCACAGCCCCTCCCTGATCTATTACTTTGGTTACCCAGTCAAAGAAATCAATTAGATTCATCTGACATAACCTTCCTGCTGTGAATCCATGTGGCTTTGGGTCCTGTGCCCCGCTGGCCTCTAGGTGCTGAACAATTCTTTCTTTCAGAAGTGATTCCATCATTTTCCCCACCACTGAGGTCAAACTAACAGGTCTGTAGTTTTCTGCTTCTGTCTTGCTCCCATTTTTGTGAAGGGGAATCACATCTGCCCTCCTCCAGTCCTCAGGTACCACCCCATCCTCCCATGACTTGTTAAAAAGTGTGGTTAGTGGTGTCACTAGGTCCTCCCTTAGCTCTTTTAGGATTCTAGGGTGAATCCCATCAGGCCCCATTGCTTTGTCCACTTTGAGTTTTAGGAGTTCTTTCAGGACTCTTTCTTCTGTAAATGGACTGGCGTCAACCCCACTACCCAGAGTGCTTCTACTGTTTGGTTTAGGTAACTCCTCCTCTTCTTCTTTTGAGAATCCTGAGCAAAAGTATTCATTCAGTATCTCTGCCTTTTCACTGTCTCCCTCTGCCCACCTATCCTCTCCTATATTAATCTTCACTAGCCCTCCCTTAACCTTTCTATGCTCCCTAATGTACCTATAAAAGGTTTTATCCCCCTTCTTATCTGAGTTGGCTATCTTTTCCTCGGTTTGGGCCTTTGCTTTTCTGACTGCCTTCCCTACTTCTTTCTGCTTTAATTGATACAGTTCCCTGTCATGCTCCTTCTGTGATTCCTTATACTTTATGAATGCAGCCTTTTTCTCCTTAACCTTCCCTGACACCTCCTTTGAGAACCATAGTGGTTTTTTATTCCACTTTGTTTTCTTTATTTGTTTCACACAAAGGCTTGTTGCCTCTATGATGGCAGTTTTGATTTTTCTCCATTGTTCTTCCACCCCTTCTTTCTGGCCATTTGCTGATGCATTCCTCAGGTATTCACTCATTATGCCAAAGTCAGCCCGTCTTAAGTCCAGTATCCTAGTCTTTGTATGGCTTGTCTCCAAGGTTGTGTTTATTGTGAAGCACACTGTGCAGTGGTCACTTGTTCCCAGATGTCTACTGACTTCTAAATTTGCGATCCTCTCTCCATTTGAGAGTATCAGGTCTAATATTGCTCCCTCCTTAGTGGGTTCCACCACTAGCAGTCTAAGGCATGCCCCCTGTAGGGCATCGAGAATGACCCTGCTCTCAGATGTGGCTGCAGCCCATGTTGTCCAGAAACATCTGGCATATTCAGGTCCCCCATCCACATTCCTCCAGGCATCAGCCACCTGCCTGCTCCCCACTGTCTAAGGGAATCCCTGTACCTGGAATGGGTCAGCTCCTCCACATTCTTCCAGGCATCAGCTGCCTGCCTGCTCCCCACTGCGTAAGGAGACCCTTGTACCATGAATGGTTCAGCTCCTCCACATCCCTCGAGGCAGATGCCACCAGTGGCTGGATGTGGAGGAGATCACCTGTTCAGGGTGCAAGGATCCCTTTAGGCTATGGGGAGCAGGCAGGTGGCTGATGCCTGGAGGGATGTGGAGGAGCTGACCCATTCAGGGTGCAAGAACCCCTTAGGCAGTGGGGAACAGGCAGGTGGCCTCTGCCTTGAGGGATGTGGAGGAGCTGATCCATTCATGGTACAAGGGTCCTCTTACACAGTGGGGAGCTGGCAGGCAGCTAATGCCTGGAGGAAAGTGTAGGAGCTGACCTGTTCGGATGCAAGGATCACCTTAGGCAGTGGGAGGAAGGCAGGTGGCTGATGCCTTGAGGGATTTAGAGAAGCTCACCCATTCAGGGTGCAAGGATCCTCTTATGCAGTGGGGAGCAGGCAGGCATGTGATGCCTGGAGGGATGTGGAGGAGCTGACCCATTCAGGGTGCAAGGATCCCATTAGGCAGTGAGGAGCAGGCAGGCAGGCAACTTATTCCTGGAGGGGCTGACCCATTCAGGATGCAAGGATCTGCATAGGCAGTGGGGAGCAGGCAGGCGGCTCATGCCTGGTTGGATCTGGAGGAGCTTAACCTTTCAAGGTGTAAGGATCCCCTTATGCAGTGGGGAGCAAGCAGGCTGCTGATGCCTCGATGGATTATGAGAAGCTGAAATGCTCAGGGTGCAAGGATTCCCTTACCCAGAGGGGATCAGGCAGGCTGCTGATGCCTGGAAGGATGTGGAGGAGCTGACTCATTCAGGGTGCAAGGATCCCTTTAGGCTGTGGGGAGCAGGCAGGTAGCTGATGCCTGGTGGGATGCGGAGGAGCTGACCTATTCAGGGTGCAAGAACCCCTTACACAATGTGGAGCAGACAGGTGGCTTCTGCCTCGAGGGATGTGGAGGAGCTGATCCATTCAAGGTACAAGGGTCACCTTATGTAGTGGGGAGCAGGCAGGCGGCTGATTCCTGAAGGAATGTGAAGGAGCTGACCCATTCAGGTGCAAGGATCCCCTTCGGCGGTGGGGAGCAGGCAGGCGGCTGATGCCTGGAGGGATGTGGAGGAGCTGACCCATTCAAAGTGCAAGGATCCCCTTAGGCAGTTTGGAGCAGGCAGGTGGCTGATGCCAGAAGGGATGTAGAGGAGCTGACCATTCAGGGAGCAAGGATCTCCTTAGGCAGAGGGGAGAAGGCAGGCTGCTGATGCCTGGGGGGATGTGGAGGAGCTGACCCATTCAGGGTGCAAGGATCCCCTTAGGAAGTGAGGAACAGGCAGGTGGCTGATACCTGGAGGGATGTGGAGGAGCTGTCCCTTTCAGGGTGAGAGGATCCCCTTAGGCTGTGGAGAGCAGGCAGGTGGGTGATGCCTAGAGAGATGTGGAGGAGCTGACCTGTTTAGGGTGCAAGGATCCCCTTAGGCAGTTGGGACCAGGCAGGTGGCCGATGACTGGAGGGATGTGAAGGAGCTGACCAATTCAAGGTGCAAGGATCCCTTTAGGCATTGTGGAGCAGGCAGGCAGCCGATGCGGGAGGGATGTGGAGGAGCTGATGCATTCAGGGTGTAAATATCCCCTTAGGCAGTGGGAAGCATGCTGGCGGCTGATGCCTGGAGGGATGTGGAGGAGCTGACCTCTTCAGGGTGCAAGGATCCCCTTAGGCAATTGGGATGAGGCAGGTGGCTGATGCCAGGAGGGATGTGGAGGAGCTGACCCGTTCAGGGTGCAAGGATCCCCTTAGGCAATTGGGAGCATGCAGTTGGCTGATGCCTTAAAGGATGTGGAGGAGCTGACCCATTCAGGGTGCAAGGATCCCCTTAGGCAGTGGGGAGCAGGCAGGTGGCTGATGCCTGTAGGGATGTGGAGGAGCTGACCTATTCAGGGTGCAAAGATCCCCTTAGGCAATAGGGAGCAGGCAGGTGGCTGATGCCTGGAGGGATATGGAGGAGCTGACCCATTCAGGGTGCAAGGATCCCCTTAGGCAGTGGGGAGCAGCCAGGCAACTGATGCCTGGAAGGATATGAAGGAGCTGACCCATTCAAGTTGCAAGGATCCACTTAGGTAGTGGGAAGCAGGCAGGTGGCTGATGACAGAAGGGATGTAGAGGAGCTGTCAATTCAAGGTGCAAGAATTCCCTTAGGCAATGGGGCACAGACAGGTGGTGGATGCCTGGAGTGATGTGGAGGTGCTGATCATTCAAGGTGCAAGGATTCCCTTAGGCAGTGGGGCGCAAGCAGGTGGTTGATGCCTGGAGGAATGTGGAGGAGCTGACCAGTAAAGGGCACAAGGATCCTTTTTGGTAGTGGGGAGCAGGCAGGCAGCTAATGCCTGGAGGAATGTGAAGGAGCTGACCCATTCAGGGTCCAAACATCCTCTTAGGCAGTGGGGAGCAGGCAGGTGGCTGATGCCTTGTGGGATTGGAGAAGCTGACCTGTTCAGGGTGCAAGGATCCCCTTATGCAGTGGGGAACAGGCAGGCTGCTGATTCCTGGAGGGATGTGGAGGAGCTGACCCATTCAGGTGCAAGGATCCCTTAGGCGTGGGGAGCAGGCAGGTAGCTGATGCCTGAGGGATGTGGAGAGCTGACCCATTCAGGGTGCAAGAACCCCTTAGGCAGTGTGGGAGCAGGCAGGTGGCTGATGCCTCGAGGGATGTGGAGGGAGCTGATCCATTCAAGGTACAAGGATCCCCTTAGGCAGTGGGAGCAGGCAGGTGGCTGATGCCTGGAGAATGTGGAGGAGCTGACCCATTCAGGGTGCAAGGATCCCTTAGGCATGGGAGCAGGCAGGTGGCTGATGCCTCGAGGGATGTGGAGGAGCTGACCCATTCAGGATGCAAGGAACCCCTTAGGCAGTGGGGAGCAGGCAGGTGGCTGATACCTCAAGGGATGTGGAGGAGCTGCCCATTCAGGATGCAAGGATCCCATTAGTTAGAGGGGAGCAGGCAGGTGGCTGATGCCTGGAGGGATGTGGAGGAGCTGACCTGTTCAGGGTGCAAGGATCCCCTTAGGCAGTGGGGAGCAGGCAGGTGGCTGATGCCTGGAGGGATGTGGAGGAGCTGACCCATTCAGGGTGCAAGGATCCCCTTAGGCAGTGGAGAGCAGGCAGGTGAGCTGATGCCTGGAGGGATGTGGAGGAGCTGACCTATCTCAGGTGCAAGGATCCCTTAGGCAGTGGGAGCAGGCAGGTGGCTGATGCCTGAGGGATGTGGAGGAGCTGACCCATTCAGGGTGCAAGGATCCCTTAGGCAGTGGGAGCAGGCAGGCAGCTGATGCCTGGAGGGATGTGGAGAGCTGACCATTCGAGAGATGCCTCGGAGGATGTGGAGGACTGACCCATTAGGGTGCAAGGATCCCCTTAGCAGTGGGAGCAGGCAGGTGGCTGATGCCTGGAGGGATGTGGAGGAGCTGACCATTCAGGGTGCAAGGAACCCCTTAGGCAGTGGGAGCAGGCAGGCAGCTGATGCGGAGGAGGAGCTGACCCATTCAGAGGTGCAAGGATCCCTTAGGCAGTGGGAGCAGGCAGGTGGCTGATGCCTGGAGGGATGTGGAGGAGCTGACCATTCAGGGTGCAAGGATCCCTTAGGCAGTGGGAGCAGGCAGGCAGCTGATGCCTGAGAGGGATGTGGAGGAGCTGACCCATTCAGGTGCAAGGATTCCCTTAGGCAGTTGGGAGCAGGCAGGCGGCTGATGCCTTGAGGATGTGGAGAAGCTGACCTGTTCAGGGTGCAAGGATCCCTTAGGCAGTGGGGAGCAGGCAGGCTGCTGATGCCTGAGGGATGTGGAGGAGCTGACCCATTCAGGGTGCAAGGATCCCTTAGCAGTGGGGAGCAGGCAGGTGGCTGATGCCTGGAGGGATGTGGAGGAGCTGACCCATTCAGGTGCAAGGATCCCTTAGGAGTGGGAGCAGGCAGGTGCTGATGCCTGGAGGGATGTGGAGGACTGACATTCAGGTGCAAGGATCCCTTAGGCAGTGCGGAGCAGGCAGGCGGCTGATGCCTGGAGGGATGTGGAGGAGCTGTCCCATTCAGGGTGCAAGGATCCCCTTAGGCTGTGTGGAGCAGGCAGGTGGGTGCTGCCTAGAGGGATGTGGAGGAGCTGACCACTTTAGGGTGCAAGGATCCCTTTAGGCAGTTGGGAGCAGGCAGGCAGCTGATGCCTGGAGGGATGTGGAGGAGCTGACGCATTCAGAGTGCAAAGATTCTCTTAGGCAGTGGGAAGCATGCAGGCAGCTGATACCTGGAGGGATGTGGAGGATCTGACCTGTTCAGGGAGCAAGGATCCCCTTAGGCAATTGGAAAGCAGTCTGGCAGCTGATGCCTGGAGGGATGTGGAGGAGCTGACCCATTCAAGGTGCAAGTATCCCCTTAGGCAGTGGGGAGCAGGCAAGCAGCTGATGCCTGGAGTGATGTGGAGGACCTGACCCATTGAGGGTGCAAGGATCCCCTTAGGCAGTTGGGAACAGCAGGTGGCTGATGCCTGCAGGGATTTGGAGAAGCTGACCTGTTCAGGGTGTGAGGATCCTCTTAGGCAGTGGGGAGCAGGCAGGCTGCTGATGCATGAGGGGATGTGGAGGAGCTGACCCATTCAAGGTTCAAGTATCCCCTTAGGCAATTGGGAGCAGGAAGGTGGCTGATGCCTGGAGGGATGTGAAGGAGCTGACCAGTAAAGGATTAAAGGATCACCTTAGTCAGTGGGAGGAAGGCAGGTGGCTGATGCCCTGAGAGATTTTAAGAAGCTCACCCATTCAGGGTGCAAGGATCCCCTTAGGCAGTGGGGAGCAGGCAGGCACATCATGCCTGGAGGGATGTTGAGAAGCTGACTAATTCAGGGTGGAAGGATCCCCTTAGGCAGTGGGGAGCAGGCAGGCAGCTAATTCCTGGAGGGGCTGACCCATTCATGGTGCAAGGATCCCCTTAGGCAGTGGGGAACAGGCTGGCGGCTCATGCCTGGAGGGATCTGGAGGAGCTGAACCTTTCAGGGTGTAAGGATCCCCTTACGCAGTGGAGAGCAAGCAGGCAGCTGATGCCTGGCTGGATTATGAGAAGCTGAAATGTTCAGGGTGCAAGGAACCCCTTAGGTCAGTTGGGATCAGGCAGGCTGCTGATGCCTGGAGGGATGTGGAGGAGCTGACCCGTTCAGGGTGCAAGAACCCCTTAGGCAGTGGGGAGCAGGCAGGTGGCTTCTGCCTCGAGGGATGTGGAGGAGCTGATCCATTCATGGTACTAGGGTCCCCTTACACAGTGGGGAGCAGGCAGGCGGCTGATGTCTGGAGGAATGTGGAGGAGCTGACCCATTCAGGGTGCAAGGATCACCTTAGGCAATTGCGAGCAGGCAGGTGGCTGATGCCTCGAGGAATGTGGAGGTGCTGATCCATTCAGGATGCAAGGAACCCCTTAGGCAGTGGGAAGCAGTCTGGCAGCTGATGGCTGGAAGGATGTGGAGGAGCTGACCCATTCAGGGTGCAAGGATCCACTTAGGCAATTGGGAGCAGGCAGTTGGCTGATGCCTGGAGGAATGTGGAGGAGCTGACCCATTCAGGGTGCAAGGATCACCTTAGGCAATTGCAAGCAGGCAGGTGGCTGATGCCTCGAGGAATGTGGAGGAGCTGACCCATTCAGGATGCAAGGAACCCCTTAGGCAGTGGGAAACAGTCTGGCAGCTGATGCCTGGAGGGATGTGGAGGAGCTGACCCATTCAAGGTGCAAGTATCTCCTTAGGCAGTGGGGAGCTGGCAGGTGGATGATTCCTGGAGGGATGTGGAGGAGCTGACCCATTCAGGGTGCAAGGATCACCTTAGGCAATTGCGAGCAGGCAGGTAGCTGATGCCTCGAGGAATGTGGAGGTGCTGATCCATTCAGGATGCAAGGAACCCCTTAGGCAGTGGGAAGCAGTCTGGCAGCTGATGCCTGGAAGGATGTGGAGGAGCTGACCCATTCAGGGTGCATGGATCCACTTAGGCAATTGGGAGCAGGCAGTTGGCTGATGCCTGGAGGAATGTGGAGGAGCTGACCCATTCAGGGTGCAAGGATCACCTTAGGCAATTGCGAGCAGGCAGGTGGCTGATGCCTCAAGGAATGTGGAGGAGCTGACCCATTCAGGATGCAAGGAACCCCTTAGGCAGTGGAAAACAGTCTGGCAGCCGATGCCTGGAGGGATGTGGAGGAGCTGACCCATTCAAGGTGCAAGTATCCCCTTAGGCAGTGGGGAGCTGGCAGGTGGATGATTCCTGGAGGGATGTGGAGGAGCTGACCCATTCAGGGTGCAAGGATCCCCTTATGAAGTGGGGAACAGGCAAGCAGCTGATGCCTGAAGGGATGTGGAGGACCTGACCCATTGAGGGTGCAAGGATCCCCTTAGGCAGTTGGGAGCAGCAGACGGCTGATGCCTGGAGGGATTTGGAGAAGCTGACCTGTTCAGGGTGCAAGGATCCCCTTAGGCAATGGGGAGCAGGCAGGCTGCTGATGCCTGAGGGGATGTGGAGGAGCTGACCCATTCAAGGTGCAAGTATCCTCTTAGGCAGTGGGGAGCCGGCAGGTGGCTGATTCCTGGAGGGATGTGGAGGAGCTGACCCATTCAAGGTGCAAGTATCCCCTTAGGAAGTGGGGAGCAGGCAAGCAGCTGATGCCTGGAGGGTCTGACACATTCAGAGTGCAAGGATCCCCTTCGGCAGTGGGGAGCAGGCAGGCAGCTGATGCCTGGAGGGATGTGGAGGAGCTGTTCCTTTCAGGGTGCGATGATCCCCTTAGGCTGTGGGGAGCAGGCAGGCGGGTGATGCCTAGAGAGATGTGGAGAAGCTGACCTGTTTAGGGTGCAAGGATCCCCTTAGGCAGTTGGGAGCAGACAGGCTGCAGATGCCTGAAGGGATGTGAAGGAGCTGACCACTTCAAGGTGCAAGGATCCCATTAGGCAATGGGGAGCAGGCAGGCAGCTGATGCTGGGAGGGATGTGGAGGAGCTGACACATTCAGGGTGCAAAGATCCTCTTAGACAGTGGGAAGCATGCAGGCAGTTGATGCCTGGAGGGATGTGGAGGAGCTGACCTGTTCAGGGTGCAAGGATCCCCTCAGGCAACTGGGAGGAGGCAGGTGGCTGATGCCTGGAGGGATGTGGAGGAGCTGACCCATTCACCATGCAAGTATCCCCTTAGGCAATTGGGAGCATGCAGTTGGCTGATGCCTTGAGGGATGTGGAGGGGCTGACCCATTCAGTGTGCAAGGATCCCCTTAGGCAGTGGGGAGCAGGCAGGCAGCTGATGCCTGCAGGGAAGTGGAGGAGCTGACCCTTTCAGGATGCAAGGATCCCCTTAGGTAGTGGGGGGCAGGCAGGTGGCAGATGCCTGGAGCCATGTGGAGGAGCAGACACATTCAGGGTGCAAGGATCACCTTAGGCAGTGGGGACCAGGCAGGCGGCTGATGGCTGGGGGATGTGTAGGAGCTGACCCATTCTGGATGCAAGAATCAACTTAGGCAGTGGGGAGCAGGCAGGCAGCTGTTACCTGGAGGGATGTTGAGGAACTGACCGATTCTGGGTTCAAGGATTCCCTTAGGCAGAGGGTAGCAGGCAGGCAGCTGATGCCTGCAGACGCTGAACCATTCAGGGTGCAAGTATCCCCTTAGACAGTGAGGAGCAGGCAGGCTGCTGATGCCTAGAGGGATGTAGAGGAGCTGACCCATTCAGGGTGCAAGGATCCCCTGAGGCAGTGGGGAGCACGCAGATGGCTGATCCCTGGATAGATCTGGAGGAGCCAATCATTCAAGATGCTAGGATCCTCTAAGGCAGTGGAGAGCAGGCAGGTAGCTGATGCCTGGAGGGATGTGAAAGAGCTGAGCCTTTCAGGGTGCAAAGATCCCCTTAGGCAATGGGGAGCAGGAAGCCAGCTGATGCCTGGAGGGATGTGAAAGAGCTGACCCATACAAGGTGCAAGGATCCCTTTAGGCAGTGGGGAGCAATCAGATGGCTGATGCTGGAAGGGATGAGGAGGAGCTGACCCATTCAGGGTGCAAAGACCTCCTCATGCAGTTGGGAGCAGGCAGGTGACTGATTCCTAGAGGGATGTAAAGGAGCTGACCAGTTCAGAGTGCAAGGATCCCCTTAGGCAATAGTGAGCAGGCAGGTGGCTGATGCCTGGAGGGATATGGAGGAGATGACCCATTCATGGTGCAAGGATCTGCTTAGGCTGTGGGGAGCACGCAGGTGGCTGATGACAGAAGACATGTAGAGGAGCTGTCCATTCAAGTTGCAAGAATTCCCTTATGCAGTGGGGTGCAGTCAGGCGGTGTATGCCTGGAGGGATGTGGAGAAGCTGATCATTCAAGGTGCAAGGATTCCTTAGGCAGTGGGGTGCAAGCAGGCGGTTGATGCCTGCAGAAATGTGGAGGAGCTGATCAGTAAAGGCACAAGGATCCCCTTTGGCAGTGCGGAGCAGGCAGGCAGCTGATGCCTGGAGATATGTGAAGGAACTGACCCATTCAGGGTCCAAGGATCCCTTAGGCAGTGGGGAGCATGCAGGTGGCTGATGCCTGGAGGGATGTGAATGAGCTGACCCGTTCAGGGTGCAAAGATCCCCTTATGCAGTAGGGAGCAGGCAGGTGGCTTCTGTCTCGAGGGATGTGGAGGAGCTGATCCATTCATGGTACAAGGGTCCCCTTATGCAGTGGGGTGCAGGTAGCTGTCTGATGCCTTGAGGAATGCAGAGGCTCTGACCCATTCAGGGTGCAAAGATCCCCTTAGACAATTGGGAGCAGGAGGTGGCTGCTGCCTCGAGGGATGTGGAGGGGCTGGGCCATTCGGGATGCAAGGAACCCCTTAGGCAGTGGGAAGCAGGCAGGTGGCTGATACCTCGAGGGATGTGGAGGACCTGACCCATTCAGGCTGCAAGGATCCCCTTAGGCTGTTGGGAGCAGGCAGGTATCTGGTGCCTGGAGGGATTTGGAGAAGCTGACCTTTTCAGGGTGCAAGGATCCCTTTAGGCACCGTGGAGCAGGCAGGCTGCTGATGCCTGGAAGGATGTGAAGGAGCTGACTCATTCATAATACAAGGATCCCCTTAGGCAGTGGGGAGCAGGCAGGTGGCTGATTCCTGGAGGGATGTGGAAGAGCTTACCCATTCGGGATGCAAGGATCCCCTTAGGCAGTGGGGAGCAGGCACGTGGCTGATGCCTGGAGGGATGTGGAGGAGCTGACCCATTCAGGGTGCAAAGATCCCCTTTGGCAATGGGGAGCAGGCAGATGGCTGATGCCTGGAGGGATGTGGAGGAGCTGACCCATTCGGGATGCAAGGAACCCCTTAGGCAGTGGGAAGCAGGCTAGGCTGTTGGGAGCAGGCAGGTATCTGGCGCCTGGAGGGATTTGGAGAAGCTGACCTGTTCAGGGTGCAAGGATCCCTTAAGCAGTGGGGAGCAGGCAGGCAGCTGATGCCTGGAGGGATGTGGAGGAACTGACCCATTCAGGGTGCAAAGATCCCCTTAGGCAGTGGGGAGCAGGCAGGTGGCTGATGCCTGGAGGGATGTGAATGAGCTGACCCGTTCAGGGTGCAAAGATCCCCTTATGCAGTGGGGAGCAGGCAGGTGGCTTCTGTCTCGAGGGATGTGGAGGAGCTGATCCATTCATGGTACAAGGGTCCCCTTATGCAGTGGGGTGCAGGTAGCTGGCTGATGCCTTGAGGAATGCAGAGGCTCTGACCCATTCAGGGTGCAAGGATCCCAGACAATTGGGGCAGGAGGTGGCTGCTTTCGAGGGATGTGGAGGGCTGGCCATTCGGGATGCAAGGAACCCTTAGGCAGTGGGAAGCAGGCAGGTGGCTGATACCTCGAGGGATGTGGAGGACCTGACCCATTCAGGCTGCAAGGATCCCCTTAGGCTGTTGGGAGCAGGCAGGTATCTGGTGCCTGGAGGGATTTGGAGAAGCTGACCTTTTCAGGGTGCAAGGATCCCTTTAGGCACCGTGGAGCAGGCAGGCTGCTGATGCCTGGAAGGATGTGGAGGAGCTGACTCATTCATAATGCAAGGATCCCCTTAGGCAGTGGGGAGCAGGCAGGTGGCTGATTCCTGGAGGGATTTGGAGGAGCTGACCCATTCGGGATGCAAGGATCCCCTTAGGCAGTGGGGAGCAGGCAGGTGGCTGATGCCTGGAGGGATGTGGAGGACCTGACCCATTCAGGGTGCAAAGATCCCCTTTAGCAATGGGGAGCAGGCAGATGGCTGATGCCTGGAGGGATGTGAAGGAGCTGACCCATTCAGAGTGCAAGGATCCCCTTAGACAATAGGGAGCAGGCAGGTGACTGATGCCTGGAGGGATGTGGAGGAGCTGACCCATTCAAGTTGCAAGGATCCACTTAGGCAGTGCGGAGCAGACAGGTGGCTGATGCCTGGAGGGATGTGGAGGAGCTGACATGATCAGGGTGCAAGGATCCCTTTAGGCAGTAGGGAGCAGGCAGGCAGCTGATGCCTGGAGGAATGTGGAGGAACTGACCATTCAAGGTACAAGGATTTCCCTTAGGCAGTGGAGTGCAGGCGGGCAGTTGATGCCTGGAGGGATATGGAGGAGCTGACCATTCAAGGTGCAAGGATTCTCTTAGGCAGTGGGGCACAGGCAGGCAGTTGATGCCTGGAGGGATGTGGAGGAGCTGACCCGTTCAGGGTGCATTGATCTCCTTAGGCTGTGGGGAGCAGGCAGGTGGCTGATGCCTGGAGGGATGTGGAGGAGCTGACCCATTCGGGATGCAAGGATCCCCTTAGGCAGTGGGGAGCAGGCAGGTGGCTTCTTCCTCGAGGGATGTGGAGGAGCTGATCCATTCAGGGTACAAGGATCCCCTTAGGCAGTGGAGAGCAGGCAGGTGGCTGAAGTCTGGAGAAATGTGGAGGAGCTGACCCGTTCAGGGTGCAACGATCCCCTTAGGCAGTGGGGAGTAGGCAGGTGGCTGATGCCTGGAGGGATGTGGAGGATCTGCCCCTTTTTAGGGTGCAAGGATCCCCTTAGGCAGTGGGGAGCAGGCAGGTGGCTGACGCCCAGAGGGATGTGGAGGAGCTGACCCGTTCAGGGTGTAATGATCCCCTTAGGCAGTGGGAGCTGGCAGGTAACTGATTCCTGCTGGGATGTGGAGGAGCTGACCTGTTCAAGGTGCAAGGATCCCCTTAGGCAGTGTGGAGCACATTAGGATAGATCTCTGATATCTCCACAGGTAGGGTACCTCTATGTATGCAAAGGAGGAACACTGGGATACCTATGTACTTCTGCTTTACTCAGGGTGCTTTCATCACCAGAAGCACTAGATTAATTGGGACTGGCTGGGAAAGCTGCTGCTTGCAAAGATGTGGAACTGGTTGACATCTAATTAACCATGGTTTCTTTAGAGGGACTATCACATGTGCAGTCCTAGTTCTTTTCTCTTGTGTAGCCCCATCCCACCACTATGACTCCCAGTCCTTTTCCTGACTCCTCCTCCACCACTTACAGAACTGCTACTTGATCTAACTAGTATGGTGAAACTTCTCCCTGCTTCTGCCCTCTCTTCTGCATCCCTTTCTCCTCCATTTCATTTCCTAATCTTTTCTACACTGACAGTAGATGTGCACACACATGTCATGTCACCCTCTGACAACCTTTCAAGTCCTCCTCACCCTCACTCACAGACCTACAGCAGCTTACCTAGTTTTTATACAGGCTAACAATAAACAAATAAAGATGGATTTTGGTGGCTCACTGCCACACCACAAGTAGTCAAATTATTTGTCAAATGAAGCCTTCAAACTCCCCCTGCACCTTTCCCAGTCTATTAAATTCCCTGTGCACTGCTCTTCCTGAAAGGAGCAAACAATAAAATAAAAATTTAAGTTGCGGGCTGCTCCAGAGGGGGCCTAAAGCTGATGTATTTCACTCTCTGGTGCACAGCTCAGGCTGTCCCACAGTTGACTAAAATGGGGGACATGGCTTCACCTACTATCAGTCCAAATGGGTGCTTGTGAAGAAGCCCTCCTGTTAGTCCAACCAGCCCTGGTGTTCCTCTTCATTGCCAGCCCTGCTCACCTAAAATGCCACCCCACCTTTCAGTATATGAAGAAAGAGTGGTCATACTGTGCCTGACTGGCTGGGTGGTCCCCAGAAAAATCCCTGCACTTTCCCATTTTGTCAAACAGGCACTTCTGCTTTGGGGACTCACCCATAGTATAGAAGTACTGACAGGATCAAGGTATCAGAGTCCTGCAGGATGTGGAAGACAAGTTTGCAGGTGTTTTAAAATCCTTCCAACAGTTATGAAAAGACTATGTGTTACCCCTTCAACACCACTGGCACTACCTGCAGCTGAGGCCTGCCTTGTCTTCCCCCTATTAGGACAACAGTATAAGTTTCCCAAACCCAGCCCCTTGGACATTCTCTTGCAGCTGGAGGGGTTGAGGTAAGTCAAGAGTAGTCATATATACTAAGTGTTCCTGAACATGCAGCCATACCCCATGTAAGTCAAGAGTAGTCATATATACTAAGTGTTCCTGAACATGCAGCCATACCCCATGTTAAATGTCTCCCCTTAATGGGGCACGGAGTTAGGACTTGATATTCCCACAGTAGGTGTGTAAGCACTGCTGGAAGGTGCTTCACTGAGGGGTCAAGGACACAAACAGCTGCTTTATTCAGATGAAAATAGAGCATGGATGGCACAGGACCCCCAAGAATCTATACATATGGAGTCTCACCAACAGCGATGAGTGGTGGAGATACGTAACAGATACAGAGTCCATTATGCACCTCATTTGACCTTGTCCAGAGCCAGTGGAATTCTGGGCTAAAGTCCAAGGGATCTGCAGGTCTGTCTCACACTCACTCCTCACACTCTCTCCTACCTTGGTAATACTGGGGGTGAATGTGCCACATCTTCAGGTACCACCTCATAAATGGTCAGCTGTTAGTTGGCTGACAGGGGTGCTGACCACTACCAGACCACTATGAAATAAACCCTTCTCGGGCTATCCGCTCCCAGGCTGACAACCTCCATCCGCCAAGCCCAATCACTGGTTTACACCCAAACCTCATGCAAGACCACCCTTCTGATCCCAAGAACCAGGACAACCCATGGACACAGGTCCTTCTGTTACAGAGCCCCATCCTGGTTTAATGTGCTCCCTTCCGCCATCTCAGACACTCCCACAATCTCCACTTTCAAATCTGCACTGCGGAACCAGCTATTAAATACACATAACTGCACCTGTCGCTAGTTGTGACTTAGTCTATGACATACTGACAAAGCTCATATGAGCAGCACCTCTGTAACAAGACTGGTTCTCTTGCTCTACAAATGTTTGTAAATACATGTGATTGTCTTTTACTACAACTTGAAACTGTGTGGTGAAACAGTGAATCTGTAATGTAATGTATTCGTCCTCAATGTGACGAGGTACCTTTGGAAATGAGCCTCTGGCTCAAAGGTTGTAAACTGATGTACAAATAAATAAATAAAGAAGAGAATTGTTCAATGGCACTGGAGGGAAACATCCTCACCAAAAGTAGAGGAATGGCTAACAGAATTAGGCAAACCTTCCAGCTATAGGAGGGTACAATTTGCCACCAAGTGCAAACTGAAAGACTTCTGGACCATTTGCAGTGAGTTTCTCATCTCTGCCTTTTGTGTAATACCTAAAGGTCATTTTTTCCAAAATACCTACAGCATGTGAACCCCATGGGCACTCTAGCCGCAGAGAGCACACACATACACACACACTAAGTAGCTCACACACACACTAAGTAGCTCACCCCTTTCCCCACCCAACACCCTTTCATCAGTGCAATTACAGCCAGTACTGACAGCAGCAGAAGAGCTGCTGATAATGCTAAAAAGGAATGGGTAGTAATACCATCTTAGAAATTCTATTCCTTGGACATTTGCATCAAGTCTTTGTGTTTGATATGTTGTTTGTATAAGGACAGAGGTGCACAGTTGAAGATTGTTATACATGCATAAAACTTTTACTTACAGTTGTACTCCAAAGGGCCGTGGCCCTGGCTAGGAATTTATTTATTTATTTTTTTGGTTTTTTGGTAACGGGGTAAGCCCACTGAGACCAGAGGTCCATTTTTCAGGGGCGACCCAGAATTAGTTACAGAGAGAGATACACAATAGCATTCTTAACAGAAAAGGACATATTCTAGCATTCTATGCAGTAGTTACAATAATTACATAAATGTACATTAGCAAGGGGTGACACAGAATTAGTTACAGAGTAAGACACATAATAGCATTCTTTACAGAAAAAAGACACATACAAGCATTCTTTACAGTAGTTACAATAATTACT
Source organism: Neoceratodus forsteri (assembly GCA_016271365.2). Lineage (NCBI taxonomy): Eukaryota > Metazoa > Chordata > Ceratodontiformes > Ceratodontidae > Neoceratodus > Neoceratodus forsteri. The sequence continues at coordinate 155,678,476 of CM057456.1, read as the reverse complement.
CAAAATATACAGTAGCATCCAGTTACAGGGGTAATTAGCTATTGTTATCAGTGTATGATGTCAGATTACACTTCAGTTTAGTAGGCAATGTGAGATAGTCATGGAAGGACGTCATATTAGAAACATCCAGGGGGAAGGAAGGTTCAAGGCAGTGACAGCATCAGGAGAAGTGGACTGGGGAGCTAACGGTTACAGCCACAAAGGCTGAGATTGAGGAGATATACTTTGAGCCTGGACTTGAATTGGCTAATGGTGGATGAGCCAGTCAAGCTAGATGGTAAGGAGTTCCAAAGGTGGGAGGCAGCAAACTTGAAGGAGCGTTTGCCTTAATGTTTATACTTGAATCTGACTGACTCATTTAAAGTTTAATAAAAATTTAAATTAACAAAAAAAAAAAGATTTATTGCTGTGACCTCTACACAACCAGCACTCAGTAAAAAAATAGTTGTCAAATTGTTTAAAAATCTCCCTTGCACCTTTCCTGTGCTGCTAAATTCACTGACTCTGCCTACTCCTATTGCAGGGCCTGAAGCTACAAGCGCAGGCTCATACTGTGCACGTTTCTCTCCTCTGCAGCATGATTTTACTAGTATGCTTGTCCACCTGAAACTACAGATCAATGTAGTGAATTAGCTAACTGGAATGATAATGCATGATTTTATGATAATTTATAATGTTTTCTGATGAAAAGTCACTCTTTTTCACATAAAAGGAGATCCTTTCAGTAGCCACATCCTTCCCCATAAGAGAGCTGGAAATGGCACTGGCATGTGCGCAGTACAAGGAGTCTTTGATCACCAGCATCACTGATTGGCTCCTGCAGATCATGTGGCTTGCCAGCAATGTGGACATGCTCAATGTGTGATCCCATAAAAAGTGCTATGTCATGACATCGAAGTGTCAAACTGCTGAAGGGAAACTGCTGTCCATTGGACCTGCTTTGCTGGTGCTCAAACCACTGGATTTCAGCACATTCACTGAATGCCAATTAAACATTAGATCATCTTTACCTAGTAGCTCAACTGGTTACCTGTGCAGAACGGGGTTCAAATCCCAGCTAAGACATATATTTTTTTATCATTTCTAAATTATTTTTCATATATATGGACATTGCACTCATAAATAAAATGTAAATTCAATTTGTGTAGCTGTAGGTTGCATTGAGAAAGGTGAGTGTCCGAGTTCTAGGTTTCCCGTGGTCCTAGAGTAGTTCAAATGGTTAGGGCCCAGAAATCATATTTTGGGCAGACCGGAGTTCAAATCCAAGCTAAGGAACTTATTTCTTTCTAATTTCTAAATAGCATATCCCCTCCTCTCATGAAGAAAGGGATCCAGTGCGGTGGTGTGGTGCTAAATTTAGAAGTTAGGGGTCTACAACCACAAACTATGACCACACACACACACATATATACCGAAATGTTGAAGTTGGTGTCTAAGACCTAACATTGAATTCCTGGAACCTCTGATGAGCAAAAAAGTTTGAGTAATTTGTATGCCAAAGGGAACTTTTCTCAGGAATGTCCGTTAAACTTATAATCCAGCTTCAGTTCCTACAGTACAGCATCAGCCTCACTCACTGTCTCTCAGACACTATAAGAGGCAAAATAAGGACAGCAGTACCGGGAAGTAAGTTTATTGATCAGAATTAATAAATTGATTCCATTCTTGGGCTCAAACTGGTGTGTGTGTGGTGGAGGGGGGTGCTATAGCATTTAGGCCCTTTTACAAAAAGTTTTCTTCCAGCCACCATTAACCTATAGTACACCAGTCTTTTAGGGGTGACTCGAACATACTCTCACTATTCGACCCCAGTTTCAGCTCCCTATTGTTACACTGCAACTCTAAAGGCTTAGTTGTATCAGGTGGTCAAATACACACAATATAGAATAAAGTAACATCACATAGAGATAACAGCTACTAGCTCATCTCTCTGTTTGAGAAACAGCCCCAACTCATGAGCTCAGTGTGCCTTTCCTAGCTAAAAATATTAAACAAAAATATAGAAGACCTTCCTTCACCATCATCCCCTTTCAGTGAGAGCTGGCGGCCTGTAGGTTGCAATGTGTCAGCCTCAGCCAGAACTAGGCTTCGAGCAGGGACTGAGGGAGGAGGAGCCTGCCATGTGAGGAGAACTTTGGTTCATCCCTGCAGCAAAACCTTGAAGTCTTCACTGCTGCTGCTGTTGCTGCTGCTGAATGCAGGTGTTTGCATCAGTGCACTCCAGAATCACTGCTCCTGTCTCAGTTTAAAAAAATATTTCCTTGGAGCAGGGTGGGTGCATCTAAGACCATGTGGGAGGTTCAGGATGAGTGAACCAACCACAGTTTTGATTTAATGGCAATGCCACAAAAAAAACACCAACACAAACAAATATACTCTGGGAGTCTCATGGGGCTATTGCCTGTGTCCAACTACTGCTGTACTAAAGTAAAGTACCTACCCTTTATCCATTCCACCACTTGGTTTGGGGCTCCATTTTGGGATGGGTTCCATGCTCATGCTCGCACAGTGGGGGGGTGGGAGGCAGGCAGCAGAGGGCAAGCTGGGGAGAGAAAGAGATTACTCCAGTTGCTGGATACAGCCCATTATTGTCTAACTCACCCAGGACTGATCCTGAGTCATGAGAAATAATCCCTCACATGGCGAGACTAGTCGGCTGCTCCCTGCTCCCACTCCACACCCGCATTCTGCTGGCATAGTACCAGCACCTCCAGTCAAGCAGCTGTTTTTTTTCTCTGGGAATTGGGGAATGAATGCTGATTACTGATTGTGCCTGCCACCTACATTGGTCTGAGAGCCGAGCTAGTGCCACCACCGCTTTTGTGCCACATGGTCTGTAGCCTGCACCCGAAAAAGAATGGTCCTCAAAAACAAGCCACCTCAAACTCAAAGCCTGTCTGAGTCCAGCATAGTTGCTTCCTCATGCCAGAAAAAAGATTAGAATGGGTGAAGCCCAAAACTTAAGCTACCACCCTCCTCAAAGCCTCTAGTCGCTGCCTTGCTCCAGTTTTGTCAAAAAAAGAACAGGCCAAAAGACGCCCAAATCCTCTATGCCTCGATGCCTCCTCTAGAAGACAGTGGTGCATGGCAGGCATGCATGCTGCGTATTTGACGCCATAAAGCAAGTGCACTAGCACAGACCACATGTTAAATGAGTGTGTCAGCAGCTGGCAGCATAGTAGGAGATAGGAGTCCGGAGTGAGCATATGCGTGTGTGCCAACTCCAAAAATGGCACAATTCAACAGAAATACATCACTAAAGAATTTAAGAAGTATGGAAGTGGTACTACCTCTGAATATGAAGTAAGGGGTCGGTGCTCCCTCGCGACCCCACAGGACTAGACCCCTGATCCAGTGTTGGCCCAAAATAGCCTTTAATTTGGAATCCCTGTGTCAGGCCTCACTCTACCAGTCAGATTTATGACAGCCTTGCCCTCTTTGGGGAGTTTCACACCCATGCAGGAGGATGCCCCATAGATACAATATGGGGTGTTGATCAGGGTATGCTAGCTGCTCATGAATCACATTTAAGCCAACCTGTTGTGTGGACTGAGCACAACATATTATTTGTTTATTTATGTATGTATGTATGTATCTATGTATTTAGTCATTCATTTATTTATTTCAAAGATTTTAGCAGGAAAGGCATACTGAACTGGTAACAGCTCATTTCCAGGTGTGTCCTGGGGGGAGCAGAGTAAAATGCATTGACAGTTGTGCAGCAACAATATTCTGTGCCAAGTAATACAGTGCAAGCCAAATAAGGTGCTACAGTACAATCTATAACAGCTGTGCAGACCAGTGTTCTGTACAGGGTAGATACAGAACAAGAACAGTCACAAAGAGAACACCAGCACTCGGTACCTTATAGCAGGATAAAATCCAGGAATAGGCAAGTAGATGTGAATAACAAAGATTTTCTTCAGTGCACCATGCACACCAGACCAAAAGGCACACAGTAAGGAAGCTTACTTGCCCCAGCGCTTCGACTCAAACTGAGTCTTCATCAGGGGCTGAGAATTAATTGGTGAAGGATTACCCTAAATAATGGGTCTAATTAAATAATTGGAAACACATTTATCAAATAAACAAATAACAAACCATTTCAAAAACACAAAGTGTAGTTCCCCACTTTAGACACATGGTGGAGCTGCTGTATTAAAGCGCTATGCACCTAAAGTAAATAATAATAGCAGTGTCAGTGAAACATCACTACAATTTGATGGAGAAAACAATGAAAACATGAAAAGAAAAGGACAAAACCTCCAGCAATACAAGGCAACAGACAGTATGGTAACTGCTAGGCAAAATAGTTACAAGACCTCCATGTAAGTGAGGACCATGAAGCTGGAGAACAGCCAGATGAAATGGGGGCAGACCTGGGGAAAAGAACAAAAGAGAGAATGAGAAGTCATTTAAATTTACAATATATGAAAAATAGTCAAATAATCAGCATAGGATTGCCACCTTCAGATGAGGCAAAAACCTTCGGATGAGGCAAAAATCGGATCCTAAGCTCAGCCCATAGCCCCACCCCTTTTCATGACTCGTCATGCATTGCTCCTCCTAGAAGCTATTTGTTATATCAATAAAAGACAGCAATTAAAGCAGCAGTTCAACAAAAATGTTAAAATACTGTACTGTAGCTGTTAGTTACTTTACTAGGTTATTCCTAGTTATTTATTTACTATGCATTTATTGACATTGGTTTACCAGATAAACATACAGAGATATAATAAATCTCATTTACAGATATGATCTCGGAGGAGACAAGGGAAATACTATAAATAGCATACAACAGTACACATGGTATATATTAATACATAATAAAGAAATTGTTTCCTATAATGTGCACTTTCTTTTTCTGGTTCCATTTCTTTTTCATATTCACAGTACTATTTCAAAATCAAAGAAGTGACCATACTTTTTTCTTGAGGAAAAAAAATGATTTAAAACATTTAAAAATGCCTAAATTCTGTTAGCGGTGAAAATGTTTACCAGCAAATGAAAGTGGAGGACAACTGGTTCTGTTACTGTTACAAACGGTGGGGTCAGCTTTGCTGCTATGCTACTTTAAGATGCAGTGAAAAAGATTAGGTTAAATAAGTGCCAATGGTATTGATGGCCATATTTTACACCTCCCAGATTGACTGCTTTCACAAACAAAGGGCTATAATTGCAACAGAACTTGTTTATAACCTGGACATGTAGCTGAAACAATGAATGTGACAAAATCTGTTTGAAAAGTATGCGAGCACTCAAAATTACTCAAAAACCTGACCAGCACTGAGCAAAACTGGATTACCTGATAGGGACCCTGAAAATCTGATCACCAGGTAAAAAAACCTGAAAGGTGGCAACCCTAAATCAGCAGCTGAACAGCAAACTACATTTTAAGGAAATAAAATGCATAAACAAAATACATTATTTATTTTTCAAGAATGGCTTAAGATCCCATTTATCATGGAGACCCTGGGGTTTGACACTGCATAGGATGTATATCCACATACTCTCCCATTGTAAAAGTAGATTGGATCTGTCCCCTCCATTCTTCATAGGTGGCACATGTTCAAGCCCCAGGAATCTGAGGTCATCAGGGTTAGACCCATGCATTTCTGAGAAGTGTGCCCCAACAGGAGTATCCTGTTTGCTATTTGCAATGGAGCAAACATGCTCTTGTATCCTCTATTTCAGAGATCTGATTGTCTTATCAATGTACACTAACTTGCATGTGCACCACAGGGCATATATCACATAAGGTGTATTGCAAGTTATACGTTCTCTAATCTCAACCTTTGTGTCCTCATATCTGGGATGTGTAAATAATTTGGTTAGTACACCAAATTTACAGATATTGCACCAGTTATGCTTACAGTAACCATTGGGACGTTGTGGTAGCCAAGTAGTGTTAGTTCTTGCAGGTTTATAAATCCTGCTGTGAACTAGTTTATCCCTAAGGTTGTCTCCCCTGTTAAAAGTGATTCTTGGCCTATTTCCTACTAACACACTCACATCATTGTCACCTAAAAGAATAGGCCAGTTTCTGTGTACAGTATTGCCAATCTGACCTGCAACATGATTGAATTCTGCTACAAAAGTACATGTTTTTTTGTCATGTATTTCAGTGCCACTTGTTGTGCCCTTAAGAAGGTCTTCTCTGTTCAATTTGGAAACTTTTTCTTTAGTTTGTTGCAGTTGTTTCCTGTTATAACCTCTCACCTCAAATCTACACAGTAGTTCATCAGTTTGTGTATTAAATTCAATATCAGAATTGCAGTTTCTTCTAAGTCTGAGAATCTGCCCATAAGGTATAGAATTTTTAAGGCTACGGGGATGGGCACAACTGGCTAGTAAAAGTGAATTAGTAGCTGTTGTTTTCCTAAAGCACATGGTTTCAATATTGTTCTGGTTAACTTTAAGGAAAGGACCAAAAAGGTAATATTGATAGGATCAGTAGTATGTGCAAATTTTAAGTTGTAATCATTAGTGTTCAGCCAGCTCACGATATCCGCAGTACCTTCATCAGCCCCTTCCCATATGCACAAAACATCAACAATAAAGTGATGCCAGTGTGCTAAGCTCCTAAGGACAGGATTGGTGTCAGAGAATACCACACTATTCTCCCACAGGCCCAGGAATACATTAGCATAGCCTGGTGCCATTGCTGCATCCATAGCTGCACCACATTTCTGTAGATAATAATCCCCCTGAAATTCAAAATAGTTGTGTGTTCGTAGGAACTCAGTGGCCTCAAGGACAAATTTATGTGGAATATTTATCTGTTTTGGATAGTTCGCCCATCCAGAATTCCACAGCTTCATGTCCCAAATGATGCTGAATTGAAGTATAAAGGGATTCAACATCTATCCCTATCCATTTGTAGTTATTTTTCCACTCTAAATTTTTGACAATGTTGAGTTTATCTTTACTGTCTTCAATATAACAAGGAAGTTCAGAGACTTTGAATTGGAGGAAAAAGTAAATGAATTTACCTAAGTTTTGTGTATGAGAATTACACCCTGATACAATGGGCCAACCTGGTGGATCCACCAGACTCTTGTGGATTTTGGGTAGAATGTAAAAGCTTGGAGTTGTGTGGTTGTCCTGCCAGATAAAATTGTATTCTTCATCAGAAATTAAACCACTGTCAACAGCATTTTTTAATAATAGAAAGAGTTCTTTCTTGAATTCTTGAGTCGGGTCAGTTAGCAACCTGCAATAGTTTTTTTCATAGTTCAAAAGTGTATGGGCAATGTTACAGTAATGTTCAACATCCATTACCACAATGTTACCCCCTTTGTCTGCTGGTTTAATCACAACAGACATGTTTGTAGAAAGGCCCTCTAAGGCAAGTCTTTCTTTTTCACTTAAGCTGAAATGTTCAGGGGTAGTATTTTTGTCAAGAATTTCCTGTGACTGTGCTTGTTTGTGGGCTGGCTGCCCTTATTCACCAGCACTGCCCAGTACTTTCTCAAATCGCAGCGCTGCCTTTGTTGCTTTGCAGGCACAGAACAACGAGGTAACTCAGGCAGGACTTCCAGTGACGTCATTGGCTGGATGGTGCTGCTCTGAACAAGCCCTTGGTTCCCAGCCTACAAAATACCTCTAAAACTGAGCTTTTTCCATAACTAAGTATTTGTGAAACACCATTAGGTGGTTCCTCAGAAATTTTACCTGCCTAAAAAATGTTCAGATTTGTCTTGTTTCAGTGTTGTACTGTTATATATCATTCCATTTGTGATGTAATACTGTATATATATATTGACTCTACCCTGCCTCATGCCTCCAGCATGGTGGTGGCTCCAACCACATTCCCCGTGAAATCAAAGGGGACTCAAAAGAAATGATGCAGGTTTGAAAACATCCTCTGTGGACTCCAGGCAATACAGACTGAAATACAGGAGTTCAAAACAGTAAGGAAACCATGGAACAGTTGGTTACAAAAGCAGAGGAAATGGATCAGCTCCTGTCCACAGAGGACACCAGATAATACAGACTTGAAGTGGCCATAGATCAGGTAATCAAAACCCAGACAGCTATTCAAGACCAACAGAAGGATGCTGAAGCCTGTGCTCCTTGGAAAAATCTTCTTATGTATGGAGTCCCTGAGTCAACCGAGGGCTCAACATACATACATTTCTGGAAAGCTTTTTGAGGGAGCTGCTGGAATTGGAGCTGGACTTCGACTCTGGAATTGAATGGGCACACCAAGCCCTTGGGCTGAGGCCCACATTTCTGAAACAATGACCTCACTCCATTGTAGTCCAGTTTCATTGCTACACTAAGAAAGAAGACCTGTTATGCAAAACCTGACAGAAAAAAATATTTCAATGGCAGGAATACCACATTTTCATAGACAATGGCTATCCAAAAAAAAAAAACATGCAACACTGTAGGGCTTATATTCCACTTTTTCACACACTCCACAAAGCACAACTCTGCTTTACAACACCCTACCCAGCCAAACTGACACTCCAGTATCCAGAAGATCAGAAGATGTACAACTCAGCACTGGAGGCACAGCAGGACTTGCAAGCTTGTGGTTTGGAGGTTCCCAGCTGATGAAGAGATGAGAGCCTACCAGACCTGACCTCACCCCACAATGGCAGTAGCAACCTCCCTCCATGTCCGGAAAATAGCAATCAGCTGCGGCAATGGCAGACATCATTGCCAAACTACAGGAATTAATGAGAGCCACCACTTGAAACAGACCGGCCCAGTATGTACTACCTTTATTTTCCTGTGTCAGGTGAGGGGAGGAGGCTTTGGATAGGGCAGAGCAGTCAAGAATGTTACAGCTGAATGGGGGGGGGGTGACAAGGGAGAGGAGCACACTTCAAGCCGCTGCAGCTCTTTAGACAACTGAGGGTATCTCTATTCCATTGCAGAAAGCCGATCTGTTTAGTGACCCCACTTTGTAACTAAAATGCAGTGGAGAGGTATCGGGTGGTATGAGAAGTTAGACAGCTCAGTCACCTCTCAACATATCTAAATAGGGCACCAGCTTCAGTTAAGCCCTAGGACTGATACCTTTTCTCCTACTGCCTGGATGACTGAAACCCTCAGTTGCACAGCCGCCACCAGACTGGCTGGAAATATGATGTATCTGCAAGTTATGTATTTTTTCTTTTTATTATTGGTGCACAGTACCGTAAGGGCTTTCTATAGGCTTAGCTACAGTCCACTTTGGTATGTTCTTGACTGTGCCCATTTCCATCCCACACCCCTAGGGTGGCTCTCAGAGGCTGCACTTTCCAATCAACTGCCCCAGCTGCCTCACCTACTGCTTACCCCTCTTATCCCTCTTACCCCCTGCTTTAATGAATCCAGGCTGTGGTAGGGATTTTTAACTAAGCGTGGCAGATGTTGGGTCTTCTCTTCTGTGTAGGGGGCAGATCTGGAGCATAATGTGAAATAAGACTGTTTCAGGCAAATATTTGTCTGTAGGGAACTGGGTAACACATGAGCCACTGCTTAACTTGTGGCACTGTCAGCTCTTACTCTTGGAATGGACTGCAGATGATCGGAACACCCTCCTTTCCCTCTTCCCCTGGCATAACGTCAGCTTGTGCAGGATCATCTGAGTGTGGCATCACAGGTGCTCACATATTCCAGTTCCACACTACATTACATGGATGACCGCTCAAGTGGCTGAGACTGTGGTATTAGCCCTTCTTCTTCCTGAATTACACTCAGTTCAAAATGCAGTAATACACTATGGATTGTGGGGCGGGGGGATTGTCTCCCATTATATGGTGATGCAGTATAGGGATGTGCTGCCATATACCTTTTTGTCCCTTTGATTTAAAGTAATTCAAAGGCATCTGATGTGTTCCTTAAGCTCTTTCTCCCATCATGTTCTTTAAACACTGCTATACATTGTGCGATGGGGGGGGGCATGCTAGCAATGACTATGGGTGCTCACCTTCCTACAGATAGATGTTTACACCCCACTTCATTCCCTCCCTTTATACATTTGTCCCTTTTTTATTTCATGCTATTACCCTTTATCTTGCACTCCTGTTTTTGAACCCACTGGCAGTCCCTGGGAGCCCAGGGCCCTCTACCCCATGGCTTTCTCCCAGATGTCCAAAGCAAGAAATCACCAAGGAGGGTATCAATATCCTCCCCTACCTTGAAAGTCCATGCCTCATACATCATCCTACCCTTTGAGGCAGTACTATGATTCTCTCCTAATTGGGATAGTTGGTTCTTTGTTCTCAGATTGACGGCTCCGTTGTTTGCAGGGAAGCCCTGTTGCATCTCCAGCACAGCTGTCCTGTATAGTTTAATAATTTATTGCTGAGATGCCATGTCATTCTTAAGGTCCTACTCATTATATATAGAGGCCCCAGAAGGATTTGTTCATATTATTGATAAGAAATGTTTTAACCATTACAAATATGTTCTTTATTACTGTCAGATGTTTAGCTTCTGGTTGCTGATCTCCTCATTCCCTTTACAGAAGGGGATTAGCCCAGATCATTGATGGCATCCTTGGATCCCTTACCCAACCCATTAATGATGTCTAACTTCCACATTGTTTCCCAGAATGTAAACAGGCTCTCTAACCCTGTCAAGAGAGCAAAAAATACTACAATCTCTGAAGAACCAGCAGCCATATTTATTTCTTCTACAGGAGACATATTTAAGCTCTGAGGAACATCAACAACTTTGGAAATTTGGTTTGAGAATATTATGGAAGCAGCATATCAGGATCAGAGAAGACAGGGTATGGTTGTATTGATGCCTAAATCCTCACCATTTAAAATAATCTCCTCCCTGATGGATAAAGAGGGAAGATTGGCATTAGTCATAGGTACCATATACAATAAACATATTATGGTTGCAAGTCTGTATTTACCTCCTGGTAGTGATACCTCCTCCATTCAGTCTTTGCTAGATTGTATTTTGGAACACCAGCTGAGGACTCTGTTGTTGGGAGGAGACTTATATTTTTTTATTAAATCTTGCTATAGATACAGTCAATCTGTTTCTGTGGAAAGGATGATAAGGGACTTGGCAAGGTTGGAGGAATGATCAGAAGTATGGCAGCTTGGATTCAATGCAAAGAAGTGCAACATAATGCACCTGAGAAACAAAAACCCAGGGGAAGAGTACACAGTGGGGGGGGGGGAGGTAGTAACAACAACAAAATGGAAAGGGACCTGGGATAATCATATTAGATGACCTTAAGGTTGCAAGCAATGTGAGAAGGCAGTAGGGAAGGCTGGGGGAATACTGGGATGTATAGGGAGAGGCATCACTAGCAGAAAACAGGAAGTTGTTATACCTCTGTACAGACAGCTGGTGAGACCCCATCTGGAGTACTGCATCCAGTTCTGGAGACCCCATCTCCGCAAGGACATAGACAGGATGGAGGCAGTCCAGAGGAGGGCAACTAAAATGGTGCAGGGTCTGCAAGAGAAGCCATACGAGTTGAGACTAAAGGAGCTTAATATGTATACCCATGAGGAAAGGAGGGAGAGGGGGGGACATGATGGAAACTTTTAAGTACATCAGTGGAATCAATAAAGTCCAAGAGGGTAGCATATTTCAGAAAAAGAGATGTGCAAGAACAAGGGGCACAATTTGAAGATGGGGGGGACAGCTCAGGGGCAATGTGAGAACGTTTTTGTTTACAGAGAGGGTGGTGGACGCATGGAACAGCCTTCCTGAGGAGGTTGTGGGGTCTAAAACTGTGGGAGAATTCAAGAATGCATGGGACAGACATAAGGCAATTCTTGTGGGGGGGCAGGAAGAAATAGGCTGTTGGTTAACTAGGATCTGCAGCTTATCCTGCAGGTAGGAAAATGGGCAGACTAGGTGGGCCAAGCAGTCCTTATCTGCCATCAAAGTCTATGTTTCTATGTCCCCATCAGGCTCTACCTCTGGACAGAGAAATCTACGTCGTCTTCTATGTGAGTTGGGCTTCACAGATGTCTGGCACTTTCTCCACTCCCTGCATAGGCAATATGCAGTCTATTCCCACTCCCATCATACCTACTCCTACATAGGTTATTTTTTCATCATGACAGAAGATGTGGAATGGGGAGTGGATGCAAAGACTGACACTATTCTACATTCTGACTATGCCCTTGTCTCCTTCCATCTGTCCACACCTACAGAAAGAAGAGACACAAATAGCTGTTTAACACATCCCTATTGCAGGACCATGAGTTTCTGCAGTATACGACCACAAATCCTTAATGACAATAAAGACCCGATAGCTCCCAGGCCACACTCCGGGGCATGCTTAAATTGGTTCTGAGGGGCAATATAATTGCCTATATGACATGAAGAAAAAGGCAAAGGGGAAGTAAGTTATAAGAACTGAAAGAAAAACTTAAATTTCTTCAAAGTGTGCATATGCAGGGAGATACATCCTTAGAGGATCAAATTAAGTTAACCCAAAATAAAATGCAAGAAATTTTAATGTACAAGGCTGAGAGCAAGCTTTGCTCTGGGATTGCCAGGCATATTATGAGGGTGGTGCCAGAGCGTCCAAACACTTGCTGCATAGACTGTGAAACAAATATAAAGTAGCTACCATTGCAAGATTTATAGACCCTATTATGGGTACCCCATCTGTTCACAGCAAGGATATTCCAGAAAGTCTGATGGCTTTTTATACCAGGCTATGTGTGGCTGACCAACACCCCATGGACCATCAGCTTGTCACTTTTTTCACCAATGTTGCACTCCCTCAACTTACCCGAGGCCATACAGACCACTTAATGAGACCAACATCATTGGCTAAAAAAAAAACCCTCAGAATTAAGGAAACAAAGACTAGGAAAAGCACAGGCCCAATGGCTACAGCATAGAATTTTATAAAGCACTTTTGAAACTACTCCATGATACCCTGCTCACCACATTTCAAGAGACCTTGTCCACCACCCACTGCTCCAATACCTGGAGATATGCCACTATTTCTGCAATCCTCAAACCCCAAAAGGACCACACTAATTGTGACTCTTACCACCTGATTTCAGTCCTTAGTACAGACTATAACTTCTTCACCAGTCTTATGCCCATCGATTAAATTCTGTTCTCCCAGACCTCACAGACCCTGACCAGCTGGGCTTTATCAGGAATAGAGAAACTGCAGACAATATTAAATAGACGCTCCTTATTATTGACCATGTAAACAAAGTTAAAATGCATTCCTTAATTCTAAGTCTTGATGCAGTAAACGCATTTTCCTTCATCCCAGTTATGCAGGACCAGCCCGTCTCTAGGGGTCCTGGTCATGAATCTAGCCTCTTGGAGAACCCTGACCTAAGGCAGCTTAAATTTTAATTCAATCACTTATCTGTTAAAGATACCCTCAAGTATATTAGAAAGGTCCTTGACAAAATCAGAGTGGGGGGGGCACACTTGACATGCAGCTACTTGCCTTTGCTCTGGAGGCACTCTCCCTCCCCACCTCCAGAATATTCAGCTTCTCACTGAGGTACACCCAGTTCCCAGAGAAGTGGAAATCTGTGCTGGTCACACCAGTATTCAAAAATGGTGACCATTCTAATAAGCCAGTTATAGACCCATCTCAATTCTCACCCTACTGTCTAAGGCCCCCGAAGAAATTTTTTTTTTTTTTAATTCTTTGGGTAACCGAGTAATGCCCACTAGACACAAGTGCCTGTTTTCAGGGGCAACCCAGAAGCACTGGGTGGTTAACTAACTTGATTAGAATCACACAGTACAAGTGGAGGTTGTGGGAATCAAACCCCGGTCTGTTGGATGGACAAAGCTCATTCAGAGCTCATTACTCTAACCTCTAGGCTATATTGCCAGTCCCAATTAGCTAATCAATTGTTTCAGACCAGCTAATCACATACCTAGAAAAGTATGAATGGCAATGTGCCCAGCAGCATAGTTTTAGGAAACTCCACAGAACCAATACAACACTGTTAGAATGCACCAACTACTCACACAAGGCCCTTGATACTGGCACTGTAATATGGTAGGAGCCATTTACATTGACCTAAGAAAGGCCTTCGATTTGGTCAGCCATAAGCTCCTACTCAGTAAACTCCTTGGCCTGGGTCTGTCTAGAGATTCAGTGGTCTGATGTTAAAGTTACCTATCTGAGCAAATATAGAGGGTGAACATTGATGGCTCCCTGTTTAACTTTCAGAGAGTATCCATAGCTGTGCCACAGGGCTTTATTCTGGGCCCTTTCCTCATTGGCCTTTTTAATTACCAACTGCTAGGTGCCTGTTGGGCAGCTCATGTTTTCCAGTATGCAGATGATGCTGTCATCTACGCTAAGAACATCAACCTTAGCACCTTCACCTCTAATCACCTGAGAAAGTTTGAGTCTTCAGAAAAATGATTCCGACTAGCAATAAACTAATCCTCAACTACAAAAAACATGCTTTTCACCAGCACTCAGATAAACAGAAAGGTCCCCCCTCTCCCCGTCATCCTCACAACTAAGATCACATGTTGGAACAGCTGGAGCTATTCAAATATCTTGGAGTAATTCTACATGACACCCTATCCTTTGCCCCCCATGTGGACAATTTGGTGTCCTTGATAAATAGAAGGCTGCGTGTCTGCAGCCAGCTTGGTGGCACAGAGGGCTGAGGCACTTAGCACCTTACCTCTCCCACTCCGGTGACTCGGGTTTGGTAACAAGCTCAGATCACCAGGGGTCAATCAGAGTGAAGAGCTGGGAGTGGGATTGAGTGGTCATCAGGTAGCGCTCCTCTCCCAGATTGGGGAGGATGGTTTTCTTGGCACTTGGCTGCCACCTAGGGGAGGCTCAGTGGTAGTGCCATGCAGATGGGGGGCTAGGCACTAGGCCAGGGTGGGTGGAGTGGGGTTGGCGGGTCCGGCATCAACGTGTGCCTCCACATGCGTGTACGACTGAGTTAGCTGAGACCCCAGGGAGAATTAAGGGGAATAAAAGAGGAGTAAAAGGACAGGCATAGCAAGGACATATGACACCCACTGGCCACACATCCACCCACCACCTCACCAGGTGACCTCAGTGAGAAAACTGGATAATGTGCTTCGGGGGGGAGAGGACAGACCTCCCTCTCTTGATTCCATCATGGCGGGCAATCCTTGGGGGTGCCCTCACCACTGAGGTTCTTGGGAGACAATGGACATTGGGAGGAGTGGCAGCTGGCAGAAGGGAGCCTCCCTTGCGTGGCCCCAGGAGTACAAACAGAATTTGGAAAAAAAAGGCTGGGTGCTCTATTCAGATATTAGAACAGCACTACTGCAGATGCCAGGTGACTGATTCTGTCCAGCTAGATCCTGTTCCTAGTGGACTATGGACTACCTATCTATGCAGCTGCCAGTGACTCAGTATTAAACATGGTCAAGGTGTCATGCAATAAAGCTTGCTGCTTTGTGTTAGAAGCTGACAAGCGCACCCACCGCTGTACCATTTACTCACTCACCAGCTGGCTATCCCTACCCAGTAGAATAAAGTTCCAAACCTGTCTACTAGTCAAGAAAGCACTGATGGGCCTAACACCCATGAAAAAAACTGTTTTCATCCAGTATCTAACCATTATAGCATGGCCAGGAATGCCCTTGAACTACCGTTCCACAGAACTCAGCTGGGTAAGCGGTCCTTTGCTACTAAGGCTTCAGGCTGTCTAAATGATCTTCCGAAATCCATGCTGAACTTCCCCAGGTGTTTCCAGTTAAAAAATTCCCTGCAAGTTGCCCTACCTGGCAGTTCAGTGTAATTCCTGTTTATCGTTGAACTAGATGTAATCATCATTTTTGTGTTTTGAACCTGTTCTTGTTCCATTGACACTGCATTTATACAATTTTGATGTAACTTGCCATGAACATACAGGCTGTTTCTGCTTTAAGCAGGATGCGTGGTGCCAAAAGCACCTGCAAACATATCACACATCTGCAAAAAGTGAAAACAGAAGACACAAACACGTTTTCTCCTACAAAGGGCTCATCAGTGTGCCTCATCTGTGTCTCACCCTAGGCCAAAACGAGCCAGCCCTAATGGGGTTTCACGGCTGTGAGTCATGGTGGGCTCAAAATAAAAAAAGCTAGCTAAAAAGACAGACAATCTCAACACAAAAGCACTGAGGCAAGGGTTACCCAAAAAGTACATTAGCAACAAAGCCAGGTTTTCAGGAAATACAAAATCACACATAACCTATCGATTCAAAGCATCATGGGACATATGCAAATAACCATGGCAATTTAAGCTGGTTCTGCTTTAAGCAGGAATACATGGTGCCATGCATATATATCCCATGATGCTTTGCATCAATGGGTTATGTGTGATTTTGTATTTCTTGAGAACCTGGCTTTGTTACTAATGCCCTTTTTGGGTAACCCTTGCTGCAGTACTTTTGTGTTCAGGTTCTTTGTCTTTTTAACATTGTTGTATCTTGATAGTTTAGAGAAGTTTTCCCTCTGGAATGTGCACATTCACCCTGTCTTTGTCTTAACTGTAACATTTACTGTAATTTTATTGTAACATTTGCTGTAATATTTTTTTTCATTCTGACATGGAACTGTTGTAAAAGAGCAGTTGTGTGCAGAGGTATCATCTGACTCTTCTGATAAATAAATAAATAAAAATAAGTAAATAAATTTGACAGGGTTGTGTGGCCATTTCTACATTATACCTGACAGAAATTTGGTTTTCCCTTATGCTTTCCTGATTTGCTACATGGGCTATATACATCCCCTAAAGCTGCAGTGAAGTTCAATGACTCTGGCTGCCCTCTGTTGCCTTACCATGTTGAGCTACTGGCAAATACCTCGGCCAAACCACCGCCCTTCATGGCATCGACATAGATGGCCATCTGTACAAGGTAGTGTACTATGCAGACAATCTGCTTTTATACCTCTGTAATCCAGAGCATTCTCTACCAGCACTAACATTGTTTCTCCAGACTATGGAGTATCTAACTGGATACAAGAACAATGAGGATAAAACTGGAGTTCTACAACTACATTACCATGTACCACCACTTATTAAAGACCAAAATTTATTTATTTATTTATTAACATCTCAGATTAAAACCTTTGAGCAAAACGCTTGTTTACAGAGATTCCACATAATCAGAGAGCAAATACAGACAGTGTAGAATTAAACAACATTCCAAATACAGACAGTGTAGAATTAAACAACATTCCAAATACAGACAGTGTAGAATTAAACAACATTCCAAATACAGACAGTGTAGAATTAAACAACATTCCAAATACAGACAGTGTAGAATTAAACAACATTCCAAATACAAAACAGAAGGATAACAAATTCCAAATTTGTAAAGTTAACAGACCAGGTAAAACTAAGTTAAACAGTAACCATTAATAGGGTAAGAAGAGGTAGGGAGGTGAGGAGTATAAGGTGGGAGGTAAGAAGAGGGTAAGATGGCTGTAGAGGAGTCAGAAATGTAAGAGGAGGAATGAGGGGGATGGGGGGGAGGAGCAGCCCTATGGGGCCTTGTCAGTTAATTGGAGAACATTGAGGAGTATCAATGAGGCAGGCAGGGAAGGGATAAAAAGGGATGGGCTTAAAATATTAGACACGGGGGGGAGATAGTTGGCTATTACCGAGAGGAAGGGGGTGAGGAGGGTGGGGCAGAAGGGAGACAGTAGGGGGATAGGAGAGGGAGAGTATGACTAAGTGCTGCTGGTTGCCCTAGGAAGGGAGTGGAGGTGCTAAGAGTTACAGTCACTTTTACTGGTAGTGGCAAGATGTGCACGAAGTTGACATTTGAAGGGGCCAAGTTTTGGTACAGATTGCAGGTCAGCATTAAGAGACTTAAGCCATTTAGGGGCCCTAAAGGCAAACGATCGTTGACCTAGTGACGTTCAGCAGAAAGGGACTATGAGCAAGTTATTGCAGGTTCCCCTAGTTTGCTTGTGGTGAGAGGATAAGCTGAGGAGGGTCTGTAACCCTGGTGGAGTAAGGTCAAGGGTGGTCTTCTTGCCAAGTAGACAGACCTAGTATTGGATCCTGTCGTCCAGATTAAGCCATCCTGAACTGGCGTAGAACTTGCAGGTGTGAGTTAATCGATGTGCACCTAGAACTAGCCTACAAGCTTTATTTAGGTATCAGTATCATTTTAAATGGGCAGCACTATCATTTTAAATGGGGCAGAACCTGCATTAAATGTTTAAGAGTGCATCCCAGCCCACAAACAACATTCTTATAGCAGCTAAACTATCCCATAATAAAGCAAACCATCCAAGCAGACTTTCAGAGGTGGACCCCCCCCCCCCGTTCCCCTTCTCCTGTTCTAATGGGTGGACTCAGTACATATGAATATCTTGTCCTGGTTCCTCTACTTATTCCAAACGTTGTCAGGTGTCCCCCCAGGACTGCATTTCAAAATTGGAATAAATGGATTTCTAGATTAGTTTAGGATGGGGACAGACCGAGTGTAGTGTTTCACAAATGTCAATTACCTAAAGACCAATGGGGCCAGGCTCTCCCCAACCTAATACTATATATGCTGGACATTCTCCTTGACCAAACCTTAAACTGAAAGGCTCCACCTCACTGGCTCAGGTAGATCCAACAAGAACTACTGCAGATCTTTTTGATCTACCAACCTGACCTCTTACTATTCAGAACTCTGGATGCTACATTCCTGGCAAAGTTCATAGCTCCAACTACTTGATCCTTATTCTCTTTTTGGCAACACTTTCTTTCTAAACCCCCTTTTGCTATGGGGGCCTTCTGGCTCAGTATGCCTGCATACTGCAATGAATTTTATTCCAGCTAAAATGGACCATACATTCTAGCAATGGCTGCATAAAAGCCCTGCTCACACCTTCCACTTCTACTTAAATAGCCAATTAAAACTCTATGCACAGTTAGTGCAGGAGAGGGACTGGATATGAGGGACCATTATTTGCAACTACGCCACCACCTCACTTTCACTGTAGGACTTAGCCTCGATGAGCAGAAGGTCCCCCCACTGCTGATCCTCATCTGCATAATATTACAGAGGTTTTGGCCGGGTCATTTCTGTTTGTAATAA
This sequence comes from Neoceratodus forsteri, assembly GCA_016271365.2. Classification (NCBI taxonomy): domain Eukaryota; kingdom Metazoa; phylum Chordata; order Ceratodontiformes; family Ceratodontidae; genus Neoceratodus; species Neoceratodus forsteri. Next base: position 155,659,481 of record CM057456.1, on the reverse strand, counting down.
ATCACTACAGGGGGCTCCCAATATAGCTATCTCACAGACCCAAAGTACACGGGAATCTGAACTCTTGTTTCTCTCCTTCAGCCTCAGTCTGGACTTCTGTCTGGGCAAGACAACATAAGATCAATGGCTCCCATCACTGGTGGGAATACACTTGGAAAGTGGCAATCTATTTTTTTCAAATGCCTCAAATCACAGCCAAATCTCTCACCTTCAGAGACTCCTTCTGCTGGAGAGGATGTGGCTGTGACGTAGCCGCACATTCACATGTTCTCTGGTCCTGTCGATCCTCATCACATTCTGAAAAGAAACAGAAATAGAAATCTCTGCCATAATCTCAGATTATGGTACTCTGACTCCATAAGCTGCACTACACTTACATTATCTCCCTCACATTAAAAATAAAATCCATACTTAGCGGTTCTATGGCAGAATATCGACAACAATGTTGTCGACATCCTGAACAGCGACGGGAACAATGCCAACTGTTGGCATTGTTCCCATCAGGAATGGAGTGTTTTTTGCGGGGGCTTCACCCACACCCTCCATCTCTAAATAACCAACTCTGAGTCAGAGTTGGTTAGGGGTCAGGGGCAAAACACCGGGAGTCGCAGCGTCAGCAAACAGTGGACCATCACAGCGACATCACGAGACTTAACGCTGTGATGGTCTTCGCTGTTAAAATGTCATTGCGGTGGTGTGCTACCATACTTAGCTAGTAGGTATCTTTTTAATAGGAAATTGTTTAACCAGGAAAGGTACACTAGCCAGAACTTGTTTCCAGGTGCGACCTGGGAGCACAAGGAAGTTAAGTGACTTGCTCAGGATCACACAGTATGCAAGTGGGGACTGATGGGATTCAAACTCAGGTCTGCAGGTTTGCAACTCAGTGTCCCTAACCACTGCACTATAATAGAGGGGAAAAAACAGTCACGAGGTAATGGCTTAAAAAAGAACTCCCAACTCTTTCCCACTGTGAAGATACAGTGTGGGATATGTATAAGATGGAGAAGTTAACTGTGCGGTTGTGGAACTTAGAGTCCTAGCAACAAAATAGGTTGGACTTATGGTTGCTGTACATCAAGATAAAAGATCAGATGTTATCCTATGAAGAATTTGCCATCAGAGGGGCCTACTCCTTTTAAGGGGGGGTACATACAGTGGGTGCTTTCCCCCAACTTCCTGTACAGGAGCAGAGGATGCCATTGGACCAGAGCAAGTAAAGAGAAATGACTATAATGTACTGTATACGTTACTGTACATGGTCTGTTAACCTGATAGTCAACACTTCAGTGTATAATAAGAAATATCTGCCGAATGTCAATTTAAGAAGCTGTGTGAGATAGTTTGTAGGCTACATGAATTTTAATAAAGTTTACGTTACAAAACAAAAAGTACCTAAGGTAAATAAAATTACACTTGAACATATTTTTAGTAACCTCTCAAAATAACTTAATAAAGAAATCTGTACCAAAAATAATGTGCACATGAATTACACAAAGGTAGTCTTCAGGTGGGTGTGAGAGCCTAGGCCATGCATGCACCCCAAATGTTATATTCTGTGTCCCGAGTAGACGTGGGCTAACCCACGTGGATGATTATTTCTGCTGTGTAGATTCTGAGAGACCACAAAAGTGTTGCACTGTAAAATATTCTTTGTGTTTTGTATCATGTGAGAGGCCCTGCTATGCTGCAAACCAAGACAAAGATACACCTTGTTTTTCTTGATAAGGGTGTTTTTAAGGGGAAAACTTGATTTGATGGAGTTGCCCTTAAAATCTGTGAAACCATCTCTGGCATTGATTTATCTTTTGAAACAGGAAAGAACAGCAACTGAGAATGACATCTGTCAAGAAGCTCTCCTTGACTGAGAGGAATCTATGACTGCATAGGCAGACTCGATCCTCTCCAGTTCAGCATGAACTCCCTGTACATAACAATCTTATCTAGTAAAGTTCTGCATTTTGGCGTTGTCTGCAGTTTAGATATAGCTGAATCAAGATCTCAGGTTTATTCCATCTTTGGATACAGTACACCTATCATCTTTATCTAAAAGAACACAAATGTCGCTAAGAATTGTCTATATCACTCAGCATTTCCTGTTTAACTCTTTATTGACAGTGCATGTCTGGCAGATATCTACTATATACTGGGGGTATTGCTTGCAAATAGCACATCTTATGCTGATAGCCTTATAATTTACTATATAAAAGATGTTATTCCTAACTTAGAAACAATGATTTCAGCTATTTTACACAATGATCATAAAACAATATGCAAAGTGGGCTGCATGTTGGAGGACTGATTACTTAAGGGAATTTAAATGTGAAGATAGAAAAGTTGTTAGAACTTGAGACATGCTCCTATTTCGCTTAAATATTTTTAATTTGCTGTAGTAATAGTGATATAGGTTATGCAAGACTGTGAAATATCTGTTAACACTGTGTATGGTGTGGCTTCATGGAAACAGCTATGTACCTCAATGAAACTTCCTGGTAAAATAAATAAATTATATTTTCCAGTAGAAGCCTCTTCTTAGGAACGCGTTGGTGGAAACCCTTTAGTTCCAATTAAGCAAACATTCCTTTTGAAAGAAAATGCCATTTTGAATATGGAAACACATTTAAAACTAAAATAAAGGGGCTTTACAAATAAATGTCTGACTAACTTGTCTATATTGAGTTTGTAATCTAAATGAGTATTTTTTAGTACTCATTTCTCTGTCCTGCATAGTATTTTTGTTTTCTTTTCATCAATACTGTAGTGGTATTTACAGTATAGGCCAGTTCACATGGCCACATTTTCACTGCAACAACCAGAGTGTGCAGGTTGTTGTGGTGTAGATGTGGCCATGAGGACACTCATCCAGTCGCAGTAAGTCAGGCCTGGATCCTCTCCCCAAGCTACAGGAACCTGGAGACATGTTCCAGAGTGAGCAGTGTAAGCAGCCATGTGAACAAGCTGTACCGCCCGCTCCAATGCACAAGTGATCTGCCAGTATCCCCACTATGTCTACCAGCATCCTCCTCTGTTGACTCAGGGCCCCACTCTTGTGTGTCTTGTATCAGTCTGGAGGGGGGTCATGTAAACTGAGCAGCAAATGGCTCAGGAGGTCAGAGGGAGTGCCAATAGCGACTGTGGTGCAGAGAAGACCAGCCATGTAAACAGGGCTAAAGCTTTGTCACATCCTAGACTCAGGGGTGACCAATTCAGGAACTCATTCACATATACACTGCTTATGCCATACTTAACAGCGGGGCACCACCCAACAGTGTTCCTAGTAATCCAATCAGGGGACTTAATTGTTCCATTTAAGCACTATAACTGCCCATTGAAATGCATTGGGATAAATCACTTCCCTTGCATGCATGGCAATTATTGTGTCATTAAATATTTATCCTCTGTGTTAAGCTTTCTTGAAAATGTTACCCCTAAACACATATGCACTCTGGAACACACACACACACACACACACACACACACACACTCCAAATACACACACAGTCACACACATACACACACCACGTCACACTCACATTCACACTTAGTTATTATGGGTAAAACTGTAAGAAAGCCAAGCTGCTCACAAAAACAAGCTTCTGCATAAAATACACTTTCCAAGGGCTTTAAGCACTTTGTTTTTATTAGGAAGTTTTATAAATGGAATGGAAATAGACACGAAAAATACAACATGAATAGGGACAAGATGTTTTAATATGAATCGTAATGTTAAAAGAAATATATTTTTTTAAGTAGTCAATCAGAGCATAATGACTTGTAAATGTTTGTGAAACCCATCTATACAGTAAGACAGATCATAAGTGTCCTGGGTGCATATTACAACACGTGATAAATTTAGGGACTTTTTTACAGTACCACCCAGGAAGTTCTGCAATGATTTATCTTGCCACATGGCACTCCCCTTACTTATGATTCAGAAAAATGACTGAACAAGCTATTTCATATGTATAAAAGACTACTTATTTGATTAACAAAGGACCACGAGTCTGGGACTCCAGTAACCTGTAACCCATAAAACAAGCATTTGTCAATGCTGAACGTTCGCTTGCAGGTATTTGGCATGTATGGTGCTTTACCCTAATGCCCTGTGCGATTGCTGGTATTTGCACAATAAATTTTTTTTTATTTAGTTGTTTAACCAGGTATAGCTGAAAACTTTTTTTTACAGGAGTGACCTGGGAGCATAAGGAGGTTAAGTGACTTGCTCAGGGTCACACAGTATGCAAGTGGAAACTGTAGGATTCAAACCCAGGTTTGGTCTGCTGTATGTCACCAGATTTGCAGCTCAGAGCCTTAGACCACTGCACTATACTGCCTCCTAAATTATCAGCATGACCTTTTTGTTACCCCCATTGTGCGCTACATAGGCGGAAAGACGTTTTGGGCAGGATGTGAAAAATGACAGCTGTACTGCTCATAAGGAAGTGTGGTAAAATGGCAAAGTTGAAAATCTGGAGTGGAAATATTGAAAATTCGCAAACTTAGGGTATGCGTGGGAACTGTGCAATGCACACTCGTAAAACAGTCATTATTAGAATTTTTCACCAAATTGTCAACATTGGCATTTTAAAACCTCTGCTAATGAACAGTGTCACTGTGATTGTCTTACTGTGTGCCATACATTGATTTTGCACACCGACTGCGCCATTGTGCACTACATGGGCGGAAACACGTTTTGGGCAGGATGTGAAAAATGACAGCTGTACTGCTCATAAGGAGGTGTGGTAAAATGGCAATGTTGAAAATCTGGAGTGAAAATATTGAAAATTCGCAAACTGACGAGCGTGCGTAGGAACTGCACAACACGCTCGTAAAACAGTTATTTTTAGGAATTTGTTCACCAAATTTTCAACATAGCCATTTTAAGATCTCTGCTCATGAACAGTGACACTGTAATTTTCTTAACGTGTCCCATACACTGAGTTCACACAGCGACTGTGCCATTGTGCGCTACATGGTGGAAACACATTTTGGGCAAGATGTGAAAAATGACAGCTGCAGTGCTCATAAGGAGGTGTGGTAAAATGGCAATGTTGAAAATGTGGAGAAAATATTGAGAATTCGCAAACTTAAGAGCGTGCATAGGAACTGCACAATGAACACTCAGTAAAACAATCATTTCTAGAATTTTGTCACCAGATTTTCAACACAGCCATTTTAAGACCTCTGCTCATGAACAGTGTCACTGTGATTTTCTTAATGTGTCCCATACACTAAGTTCACACACGGACTGCGCCATTGTGCGCTACATGGGCAGAAACACGTTTTGGGCAGGATATGAAAAATGACAGCTGTACTGCTCTGAGAGGTGTGGTAAAATGCCAATGTTGAAAATCTGGAGTGGAAATATTGAGAATCGTAAGACGTGATAAGCTGCTTGGAACTGTGCAATGCACGCTCAGAAAACAGTAATTTTTAGGAATTTTTTCACCAAATTTTCAACATTGCCATTTTAAAACCTCTGCTAATGAACAGTGTCACTGTGATTTTCTTACTGTGTCCCTTACATTGATTTCTCACACCGACTGTGCCATTGTGCACTACATGGGTGGAAAGACATTTTGGGCAGGATGTGAAAAATGACAGCTGTACTGCTCATAAGGAGGTGTGGTAAAATGACAATGTTGAAAATCTGAAGTGAAAATATTGGAAATTCGCAAACTTACGAGCGTGCGTAGGAACTGCACAGCGCTTTCGTAAAACAGTTATTTGTAGAATTTATTCACCAAATTTTCAACGTAGCCATTTTAAGATCTCTGCTCATGAACAGTGACACTGTGATTTTCTTAATGTGTCCCATGCATTGAGTTTGCACACCGACTGTGCCATTGTGCGCTACATGGGCGGAAACACATTTTGGGCAGGATGTGAAAAATGACAGCTGTATTGCTCATGAGGAGGTGTGGTAAAATGGCAATGTTGAAAATCTGGAGTGAAAATATTGAAAATTCGCAAACGTACGAGCGTGCGTAGGAACTGCGCAACGCACACTCGTAAGTCATTTTTAGGAATATTTTCACCAAATTTTCAACATAGTCATTTTAAGCCCTCTGCTCATGAACAGTGTCACTGTGATTTTCTTAACGTGTCCCATACATTGATTTCGCACACCGACTGCGCCATTGTGCACTACATGGGCGGAAACATGTTTTGAGTGAGATGTGAAAAATGACAGCTGTACAGCTCATAAGAAGGTGTGATAAAATGGCAATGTTGAAAATCTGGAGTGAAAATATTGAAAATTCGTGAACTTACGAGCCTGCATAGGAACTGCAACGCAGACTCGTAAAACAGTCATTTTTGGAATTTTGCGCAAATTTTGAACATGGGGTTTTGGGACCCTTCTCATGAATGATGTCACTGTCATGGCATTGTCAGAGCCCAAAGGGTGATTTCACACAGTGACTCTGCGGTGCCTCGAAATCACCCGCCGGGCCTGAATAACGCCATGACAGTGACATCATTCATGGTCTCAAAAACATCATGTTGAAAATTGGTGAAAAATTCTAAAAATGACTGAATTTGCAATAAAGTTGAAACTCCCTATCTAGCCCATTATACAACTTACCGGCATTTCCTCAGTTCGCGGTCAGCTTTGAAGAGTGCAGATGTGTTCCGGTCCACCAAAGATGTCGGCGCTGGAGTCGGTGTAGTAAGTATGGGGTGGGGGTGTGGGAGGCTGGGTGAACAGTGGGTGGGTGCAGGTTGTGGGAAGGGGGCTGGGAGGCAGCATGTGGGACCGTTTTATTTTACAGGTATAAACAAAAAAAAAAAAGGCAGCGGGATGTTTGCCATGCTGGGTGGGCTCCCAGTGTGGCAGAAGATGGTTGGGGGTGAGGAGCCAGCGAGTTGGGCACCCCATCGGCAAACTACGTGGGGGCCGAGGCCGATGGGGATTGGGCACCCCGTCGGCAAAACAAAGGGAAGGATTGCCATGCTGGGGTGGGCTCCCAGCATGGCAGCAAATAACCAGGGGCCGTGGAGCTGATGGGGATTGGGCACCTCCGTCGACAAAAACATTTGCCATACTGGGGTGGGCTCCCAGCGTAACCAAAACTTGGGGAGGCGGCGTGGCGCTTGCAGGGGTGGGCGGCATGGCGTAGTGAGGATAAGCGATTGCTCAGTGCGGCAGCGGTGCTTTCCTTTGAAGCAGAGGAACACCGCTGTAATACAGAGCTCCTGCACCCATTGGTGCAGGACTGCCACGCCTGCTCAAGGGAGCAGTGCTTTGGATGGGAGAGGCACACCTCCAAAGTGTGCTACTCTCCCAAAACGTTCCTTGCGCATGTGCGCAAGCGAACATAAAAAAAGATATGAAAGGAATCCATTACCACACTCAGTAAACAGGTAAAGCCACAACAGGCATGGGGTCATAATGTCGCAAAACAGAATGCTGCAGCAATATACCATGCTGTCAATACAGTGTGATATATTGACAGTGCCATTTCTCTATGTTTTGCGGGTGGCTTCGGCCCCCCACATCCCCCCGTTATGGGGACTGCACCCCCGAACCCCCCCAACTAAAATAATCAACTCGGGGGTTGTCATTACATCGCACAAAGTGTGAAAAAAGAAAAATTCCATGCATCTGGGACAAGGATTCAATACCCGATCCGCAGATGCACTGCCTCCATTGCTGCCTGTGGCTCATCCTGTTGAGTCATGGCAGCTGCTCAGTGGACCCTTCTCCCAGCAGAGGATTTATCCTCTGCCAGAGAACAGTGACAGGGTGCACAACCGCACATAGACCATTTAACGGTTTTGCTCCCTGTTGCTATCCCTACCTGTGTGGTGCATGTTGCACAGTTTTTTTGCAATTGTGTATCTCTTTTAGCCACCAGCCCCTAACCCCGAGCGGGTTCATCCCAGCCACGGTACCCGACCCTTGCTCAGGAAGCCCCCTGGGTGGGGCCGCTGAAGCGGAACTTGTAGTGGCTGAAGGGTCAGGTACTGTGCCTGGCTCATATGTGGGGCAGTGATTTTTTCTTGACTGGAGTCCCCTTTTTTTGGAGTTAGGATGTGCAATGATGCATGTGTTCATGCATCTGTCCTAGCTCCACTCCACATCTTAGTGCGGCATGCTTGTCCCCCAGCCTCCACTAGAGGGCAATCAATGCCAGCGCTCTGGTCCCCTCTCACCCCGGAGAAGAAGAGCAGTCCTCCGGATGCTCAATCCTTCTCCTCCCCTGCCGACCCATGCTCATTCCTGAACATGGGTCACCGGTGTAGTGTGGCATCCAGTGCTTCAACCCTCAGTGCCACCAGGCCGGGCTATGTTGCGCAGTTTTGACATATGCCGTCTTACGTACTGCAGAGTGACCCAGTAGGGCCACAACAGAACAGTATTACTCACCTTGTCGAAATTCCACACAGTTGTAAATTTGATAATTTTTATTTAAATCCAGTTATAATAATCAAGTAATGGAGTTTAAATAGTTTGATTATTCACATAAAAATGCGTTATGAAGTGATATCTTTGCCTGTGTGTACCCTGAAGGAGTGATATTGATCACACCGATCATGAAATGTTGGCGATAAATTATAACTGGCTTTGAATACAAATATTTCTAAATTTACAATTTTATAGAATTTCTTTAGGGTGAGTGAGCCTGTCTCATTGTTGCCTTACTTAATTTGCTTGACAGCTAGCCATGCTATAAGACAAATCCAGCTCCACCATAGCCTCAAGATATGATTCAGCAAATCTTGCTCCCCTTCCTCCTGTCACTTTAAATTGCATGTTTGTCAGTTTCAGCTTTGTTGGACAATAGCTGTTAATTGTGCAAATGGCATTTTTTCCCATAGTGAAATAGTGAGCTGTTGTACAAATGCTGTTACACTAATGATGTGTCATCACAAACTATGATGCAAGGTGCCTGTGCCAAATGGGTGTGATGCAAGTGGCACCTTGCGTCATAGTTTGTGGTGATCCCAATTTTCAAACACCGGCTGTGGCAAAATCTGGATGCTGTGCGGCAAATGCCCCAGTGCATTAGGTCACAAGGGGGCTTGCACCATAGCAGAGCTGCTCCATTCCCTTGTGTGCCATTCTGAAAGCCCCACCATGTTCACAACAGGGGGCTGGCATTAGACCAGCCAGAAGGTGGTTTAAGGGCTATGCACTGCAGCCTGGCAGGGCATTGATTTGGGGGGCTACAAGGAGAGGACCTGGGACATAAAGAGCATGGGGTGCCCCAGTGGGTGACAGTGGCACAGCAGTGATGTGCAGGGGGTTGAGGTGGCACCCCTGCCTACTGACGGTGCTGGGTCAGTGGCACCTATGGGGGAGGTGCCAGGGCTGTATACTTTGGAGGTCTGGGGTTCCAGACCCTGTCTGCCAGCCAGTCCCCTTTATCTGGGCTGATCAGCTGTCCCTAATAGCATAGGCACCCCCATAGGGTGCCACCTCAACCCCCTGCACATTGCAGCTGTGCCCCCTTCACCCTTAGGGCACCCCAGTGTTCCTTATGCCCCCGGTCCTCTTCTGGCAGGCATATTTACCCCACCCCCTCCCCTTCATGGCCCCTCAAGTGTTCTGCTGGGTGTAGGGGTTCACAGAGCCTTACACCAAACTCCACTGGTGCACTGCCTGTCTGGTGCAACCCTATGGATGCGGAAAATCTCAGGTTTGGGGCACAGGGACCCTCATCTTTGTAAAATATAGCGCACCCCCAGATTGCCACAGCCCTAGATCACTGCAAATTGTGGTGATCTAAGCGGTCTTTGAAAATTTAGCACCAGATATTTGCAACATCATGACATAGCAACTCACGATAAGACAGCAATAAATGGCGAGTTCTTAAATTACTCCGGCATCACGTGCCAAAAGTGAAAGCAAATCAGCATCAGAGCAGGCACAGGTGGACAGTAATTGTACAAAATGAGAAATAAAATGCACCTTAAGTGTACAAATAAGGCAGTAATGTCATTTTGGCATCCTGGTGAAAAATATAAAACACTTGTGCTTCACACTCATGTCATCTGTACTGCATTGATGTCTTTAAAAGTAACAATTTCCTCATCAGTCTAATATCTAGACCCTTTTCAGCTGTAATTTATCAACACTTGAACAGACAAAAATACTGCAGGACAGAAGAAATATGTTTCAGCCATTTAGTTCTTCACCCAGCTAATCAGGCGGCATAGCCATTTCCCTTTTTTTCCCTCTTGGTACCTATCTTGCTTGACTTAAAGGGGAATGTTCATAGCCCCCCAACTAAGGTGATGGGACCAGGGGGTCCCAGCTAAAAGATTCAAGGAGCTTAAGGAGGGAAATGAGTACTGTCAGTGTCACTGCTGAAAGAGCAGTATACATAAGAGATTTATTAGACATATCCAGCAATTAGATAAGCCCCCTGGCAGAGTCTCTTCCTGACAACTGTAGTGTCTAAGCTGCAGGGGATCAGTGGACTATGGTTTGAACTGGTGTGTTAGGTAGGTGTTCCCAGGAGCAACCGCATGTGGTGCTGGCCAAAAGTAGTCAGGTACTGTGGGGCCCTTCACCATGGGATGGGTCCAGTTAGGGTTCTTTGGAGGTTTAGGTGGGACCACAGGGCAAAAATTACGGTCAACAAACAATGTTGATTTCATTAGCACAACTAATTGTCAACATGAAGTTCTTCAGTTAAGCATGTGGGGTTTATTTAGATCTCAGTGTACTCTTGAAGGGCATTAATTTGGTACTGCCTTAGGCAGTTCCCTCCAAGAAGGCTGTTATTTTTGCTCTTTGAGATTCCAGATCACAGTACCCAGTTCTTAAACTCTCAAAGACATGATGTTAAAAATGTTGTTCCTGATCTGAACTATAACTTGTGTTCTGCTCTCATTCACTGGTTACCCAGGCAGATGAGCAATATGAGACCTCCCTGGGCAACAAGGACAGTCTTATTAGCACAGTGCTCAGGGCCACTGACTGCACCCATGTGGCCATCCGCACGCCACCTGGCCTGGAGGGAGCAGCATGCATCAATCACAAGGGGTACACAAGCAGAAACTGCCAGGTGGCGTGCGATGCCAGGGGGTGCATTACCAATGTCTGTGCCACGCACCCTGGGGGAGCACACGATGCCTTCATCTGGCACCAGTCTGCACTGTGCCACAGGTTTGAGAGTGGGGACATGCTCACTGGCCATCTAGTGGGTGAATATGCATATCAGGCAACACGTCACCCATCTGGGAGCCACCACCAGGAACATCCTCAATGGCACAATGCAGCATGCTACTGGCCACCCGCTCCTCCTGTGGTGACAGGTGTGGTACATCTGGCTGGCCCCCACCGGTAGCAGCACGAGCAGTCACGTCACGTGTCACCTCACACCACGCCACAGTATGGGCCTATGGCATTCCCCACTGTCCACTGAGCAGCAGTTCCCTGCCAAGATATGCCTCGAACAGGGAATCTGATTCAGCCCGGGCGAAGTTGGGCCTCCTCCTTCGCTCTCCCATCCCTGTTACTCCTCTTCCTCATGTTCGGTCATGATTGAGCCTGTGGGAATGACAGGTGTTACCTTGGACTGTGCAGTCCCATTCAGCCCTCACAAACCACAGTCCCCACATTCCAACAGCATGCAACCCACCACAATAGACTGCAATACCTAACTATGTCCTCTGCAGCCCCATGTCACATTCATATAGTGCAATGCATGCAAATGAGCCGAGGCGCAACTGTAAGTGGATGCTAATGCAGTGGTTGCGCCGTGGAATGGCTGATGAGCTAATTTGCATATGCTGGCTGAATATCATGCTGTTACGCCTTGCGCAATGTTGGTGAGCATGCTCAAGCTATGGCGCAGCACTGTGACGTGCGCAATTGGCACCACACGGCGCATGCCCAGGGTGCTGACACTGATGCATGCAGCACTGCTGACATGCTGTGTGCAGGAGGCAGTGCAGGGCACCGCCACCACTGTGCCTCTGGTGCTAATGCACTGTTCGCCCATGTGGCACTCGTGCCCTGCTGCGCCGTAGGCGCCATGGAGCTACAGCGCGGTAGGCCACTGCAGGGCATCACACACAAGCACCCTACTGTGCTACATGCAGGGCATCCCAACAGCGCTGTGGCACTCCGTGTGCTGACAGACCCTTGACCCTGCGGTCAACCTTTGCCCCCTAGGTGCCATGTGTCTGCATGGGTACACCCTTATCACGCAGTTTGGTGACAGTGCAATAGGGACGGGCAGCGCAGTACCGCGCTGCCTCCGCACGTGGGGCACATGCGCTACAGAGCGCTATTTTTATTGTGATAACAACTGAAGGATGCCTCATAGGAGAGCGCAGGTGTGGAGCGCTATTGAGCTAGCCAACTTGGTGGCCCTAGTTGAGCCACATGCTGGTGCCCTATTTGGGCAAGATCCCCTGGACAGGCCACGTAGTGCTGTGTGGCAGGAGGTGGTTGACGGCCTAGAGAAGGCGACTGGAATCAGACGGACAGTGGAGCAGTGTCGCAACAGGTATGGCAACCTACAGCGGAGGGACCCTGACTGACTGGGACGTCTACAGGCACACGCCCGGTGAGGAGCAGTGCCACGGCGAGGTAGGTGCTCCATCCATACACTGGTAGTGTCCGTCTGTCTGGGTATCATGGTGTGCATATGTCCACCCCCGCAGGGGGGTGGGGGCTGTCTAGTGGGGGTGGTGGTGGTGGTGAGGGTGTGTCATGGCTGGGCTGTGTGGGCACACACACACTGGGGGGCTTTGCTACTGGCTTGTACTGATGTTTCCCTCTCCATGTTTGCACCCTAGGCCCAGAGGAGCACCGTAGGGCAAGGCAGACACAAGTACAGGTGGAGCAGGACCGAGTGAGTGCGCTGCCAATGCAGCAGGGACACAGTGGAGGGGCCATGGGCCAGCAGCGCCCTGCTGCCCTGGATGCAGGTGAGTGCCGTGTTTCCCCTTACATCTGTGCATTCTGGGTTGCAGGGGTGGTGGCGGGGAGTGGCCACCAGCACTTGGCCTCACTGCCACATGGTGCACTCAGCACTGTCCTGTGGCACTGCATGTGTGGGTGGGCATCGCAGGTGGTCCGTGTGTGCACTGGGTACATGGCTGTGCCACTGCCTTCGCACCGCATAGGCATGTCACTGCACGGCCACGGTGGTGCTGTGCGGGACATGGGCGGTGGGTGTGTGCAGCATTCCACATTGCTGTGGGTGCCTGAGTAGGTGGGTCATGTGGGCACAGACACTGTGGGTGGTCACATGCCATCACAGGGGCATGGCCCACGGCTGTATGCCATGCACATTGGGTGAGCTGCAGGGGTCTGGCCAGTCACACGTAATTACTCTGCTCCCTTGTCCTAGGTGGACAATGCTGGACTGCACTGGAGCGGAGTGTCCAGGAGCTGCTGCAGCTGGTGAGGGACACCCTTGAGCTGCTCCAAAGGATGGAACAGGGCGGAGGACAGCGTGACCGGCGGAGACACCGAGAATGTAGTGGGGAGAGGGGTCGACGTTAGGCCCACTATGCCCCTGATGTGCATTCCCCCGGAACTAACCCTCACACCCCTTCATCCCACTCCCAGTTGTTCACCCTTGCCGCATTCCCACCCCCCACCTGGTATGTGGCCCCCCCCACATTGTAAATAGCTTTGTTTTCTGTTTTGTATATTGTTCACTACTGTAATACACACTTATTTGTTATAACAACTGTGGTGGTCTCTGATTTGCAATGGGCTTATGGTACGTGGCTGCAGTGGTGTGCATGGCATTGGGGGTGGTGCAGGCCTGGGCGTGTGTGTGTCCGGCAGGGACCCACCTATGGTGTGGGTGGGGGACTCGTTCCCTGTCTGTGGTATGTGTGTTGTTCCCCGTGCACTGGATGCCTGTGTGCAGTGGTCCCTGGTGCATGCGCTGCGTCCCTGGTGCCCCTGTCAGTATGTCCATGGCCCATGCAGCTGGCCCCCTTGCATGTCTGTGGTATGCACAGTCTGCTGGCATGTCATTGATGGCTGTCCATGCTGGCCACGGCACAATGGCGGCTTGCCTCCTATCACTGCTATGGTGCACGTCTGCCTCAGGTGGCACTGTGGCTTTTGCTATTGTTGTCCCCCTTCCATGCTGTCACTGGTGTCTGTTGTGGGGTCTGTGTTCTGATGTCTGTCACTTGTGCTCCGGCCGCATGCTGGTGGTGGATGGCTTCATGGTGCATGCGCAGGATGGCTGGTACACCTGTGCTATGGTGGGGTGCAGGCCGTGGGTACACAGCATCAGTGGTCGCGTGCCAGCAGCATTTGTTGCCCCGCTATTGTGTCCCTGTGTTGAGGTGCCCTTGGGTCTGGGTGGGTGTTTATCCATGCCCTGTGTCGCATCCTATGTGGCGCATGCCTCCATGCACCACTGTGGGCATCTGTGCTGGCTGTTGGGGCCAGTGCTGGGACAGGGTGTGTGCTTGGGTGGGTGTGTGGGGTGCTGTCCTGCTGGTGGTGGGGTCCAGGGCAGACCTTGTCGCATGCGGGGTCCCTCGGGTACCGACGCAGGGTCGATCTCTCTGTTGTGCCTCGGGGGGGGCCATGCAGGGCGGCACTGTGTCTGCAGTTGTTGTGTCGGTGGCTGGTGCTGCCCACTGTGGGGTGCTCACAGTGGGACTGCCATGCATAGCTCCATGGTGCTCAGGGTTGCACTGTCACAGTGGGGGTGGTGGCATGCATTCAGTGCCAGGCACTGTTGGGCGCTGCTCCTGGGCAGGGTGTCTGGGGATCGCTGTGCAGGGTGTGCTCTGCATTGGTCGGATGGGGTGGCACTGGGTGGCCGGCCCTCCTTGTGCTGTGGTCATTGCTTGCCATGGGATGTGCTGGAGCACCGTGTCCCAGCTGTGGATTCGGTGCTGGTGTTCATGGGCTGGCGGTTCATCCAGCTCACCACAGGTTGTGCAGTTCATGGGGTGTGGGGGGCACTGTCTGGTCTGCTGTGTGCTTCTTCACCCATGGCTTCCATGGGTGGTGCACCCCTGCATCCTGTCCCTGCTCATCCCTAGTTGTGCTACTGTGCTACTACCCTGCTCCACTGCACATCTCTGGTTGTGCAACTGTGCATCAGCCCCTGTGCCACTGCACATCCTTGGTTGAGCCATGGTGCAGCTGGCATGATATTCAGTTGTGTTGTGCAAGTGCACCTTGGCCTGCGCTGTGTTTAAATATCACGCATGTTGTGCATGGGCGCACTGCACTTGCGCCTGCTCCTGCTATTGCGCTACTTTGTGGCGCAGTCTGAATATCCAGGCCTGTATGTTTTCACATATAAGCATCTTTTCATGTTGCTTACTACTGTCAAGACCTTCCCATGTCACTTCCATTAGCAAGTAGTTCTGAGATGCTTTTTTTCCATAATTAATAAGTTGACATGTTCATGTTTCTGAACTTTGTATTACAACAGTTGTCATTACTTAAGATTGCTGCTGAGTTGCACAACTTGCCCAAAAGACAACTTGGGCACCATTCACAATTGTAAGAAGTGGTGCTAAAGGGTGAGTCCAACCAGCAAGCACTAGTACACACACACTGTGACCCCAACCAAACTATTCTCAGTGGGGGTCACATCCCCTTTTCAAGCATTCCCTTTTCTAGTTAGGAAAGGGTGGTGGGGGCCATCGTGGTCTGCAATCCATTCTTAAAAGCAGACAACCATTACAAGCCTAATCACAGCTTCCTGTACCTTCTGCACCTCCCGACAGGTTACTGTCTGCTAAAAGCAGGCAATAAAGGGGGTGGGTGCAGTGCTGTGACTGCACACAGAAGCCCAGTGCGCTGAGGATGAGTGGGGGTAGACCACTGGACTATCAAGTGCAAGAAACAGCAATAGTTAGGAATAGGACACTGACTTCACCATCAGGATAACTACCCTTTTGGGGTGAAAGCTGGATACACTGGACCACAAGAAGACCAGAGACTAGGTCAATGGGAGGTCACTAGACAACCAGGGACCATACCTCAGGAGAGGGAGAGTGACAGTTACACTTCCAGGTGTGCACTTTCTGCTGGAGCAGAATGCCATGCTATGGCCTGGTTGCAGGCATAATCTAACCTGTTTGCAGGTGCATTCCCCTTTTGCACTGACTATTAGATGTGCAACGTTCAGTGTGCCTCTATTGCCGGTAATACTCCTCAATGTACTGGTATGTGCCTCCCTTTTTGTACAATGCTATCTGGTGGCAGCAGAATGGCGTGACTGAAATCTGCCAGTTTGCACTGTCTCCAGTAATGACAGAGAACTTGGCCACTAATGTCACGGCAGTTACTACAACCAAGTTAAACTTCTGTGACTCTATAAAGAGGACCTATTACATGATCCAACCCAACATTTTGGTAAATTTTGGGTATTGCTACAATTATGCAAAATGGTAGAATGTTATTATTGACTTGTGAAGCTTTTGCAGCCCATGCCTGTGAAATCAAGAAAGACTGGGAGTTGGTTTGGGTAGAAATGAAATGTTCATAATGCAATTTAAGGTATGAAATGTAAGTATATGTGGATAAAACTGTGCTGGGCATTTGTTAAATTGTCTGAAATAGAACTAACATTCAGAAAATACTGTTTAAAAAGTAACAAATTTTGTTTTATTAACCAGTATGGTTACTGGTATTATACAAGACCATATTTTCTGTGTCACCATCTGCTGCTGGCACAATGACAGGAGCCAGCACCATCATTTCGGCAAGTCCCCCTTCCTGTACCCAGTCACCCAAGGGTCATTAATTACAAATGGGTCCCGCACCTGACCCCTAATCTATATTTTGGGGGCCAATATTAGTCTATTTCCAGCTACAACAATGGCTGATCCTCCTCCATAACCTGCAGCACACTGCTAGTAAGCCATATTGTCATGTGACATCAGTAGCGAACATGCCTGTGAGGGAAGGGCAGTAGTGGTCTCATGTCCTTAATGATGCCAGTTACACTGATTGGTCAGCCTGCCTGGCATCACTGGTGCTGCTATGGGTTAAAGAAGGGAGACCTAGCCTGGAACTGGACTACTTTGGCCCTCCCCCCATAAATCATGGATTGGGGAATGGTACAGTCCACCTCAGATAAATTGCCCTATGAGACCAGGAGGGGGCTCATTGTCAAGATGATGTCTGTTCCTGGCACAATTCCAGAGATACCAGCAACCTCTTTTCTCTCTTTTTTTGTACAGAATCATTGAATTGATATATGTGTGGTGGAGGGGGAGGAAAAGAGACAACTAGAAGTGAGGGTATATTTCACAAATTTTGTAAGGCTATGATTATACTAGAATTTTTACAATAAAGGAAACCCACCCCCTTTTCTAGTTTTCATTTGTCATTATGAATTCCCTGTAATGTTTCTGGTTTAAATACGAATTAATCTGGACTCTGACCCAGATCCAAGTTCTGATAATAAACAAGTGGCTCCTCAGCAGACTTAAATAAAATATCTCATGACCTAAAAATCGGTACTGGTTATTGTTATCATCATAGAAGAGAGAGAGAGACAGAGAGAGAGCGTGAGCAAGAGTGAGGGAGGGAGAGAGAGAGAGAGAGAGAGAGAGAGAGAGAGAGGCAAAGACACAGAGAGACAGAGACAGGGAGGGAGGACAGAAGTTTTTATTGACAAGATTGAGCAATTAATAAACCTAATACTGTATTATGTTTAATACTTGCATGGGCATTACACAAGGGAATACATGTAATTTGGCCATATACTTAAAAATCGAAGAACTATTTACAAATGAAAAAAAATTGCAAACATGCCATAAAAACAGTCAACACAAGAATCATCTGTTGTAATGTAGAACCTCAGTCAGGTAAACATTGCTAAATATAAGTGTAAATATCACATTAAGTTAAAAAAGCATTCAGCTTAGCACAATCTTGACCTAAGTTACTACTCCACTTTAAAACTTGTAGAAAATGAGTGCCCGTACTCAGAATAGATGATTCCAGCCTGTCAGTCAAACCACATTTACAGTATCAGGCACACATGCAGCTGGTTCATGGACCACTGCAAGTGGATGACGTGCTCTCCATAGACTTCCTCTGCTTTTATAACTAAAGATAATGCATTTTAAATTCCAGATAAAGAACTTTCAGTTAAAGATTCTGAATATGTTTTTGTGTATGAAGCACTGTTAGCACAGGAACTCTAAGCTCTGTGTGTAGTTACAGTACAGAAGCTGTATTGACGGAATGGGAAACAGGACCATTCACCCACAGACAATTCACCCCTGACAATGAACCATGGACAACTCACCCCAGACAATTCAGCCTTGGGGCAATTTACTGTACAGGAGAAAAATTATTTATAGATGTTAGAAAGTACAAGTTATGTATTGTACTTCATACTGATAAAATATATCTGTGAGTTAAAATGGAAAAATAAAACATGGTATTTTTGCTTGTGACAAAGAGAGAACGCATTTAAAAGCTTCCAATTTACAATATACTGTATAGGGGTAATTGACTGGAGCAAATTATGTACTAGAAATATGGCGAGACCTGATATGTTCCAAATATGGACTCTGAAGGGTATCACGTGAAGACGGTGACTACAAAACAGTGAACGTTAGAAGGGCCAATGAATAATGCTGAATGAGAAATTTGGCAAAGTCTCTGTATCCCTCCCCAAGGTCTGCCCCCCACTCCCCGGAGTTAGTATATTTAGTAAGGGGGGTGCAGGGGGCACAGCTTGGTTCCATATCATAATCGCGACTACGGAATGGCGACCCGTGACAAGGGCGCCAAACTCACAATGTGACCAGTTTGGTTTCTAAGTTTTTTTGTGGGGTGTTTTGTCCCCCACATCCCCCTTATTTAAAATTCTAACTCCGGGGGGGGGCATTACTTGGGGATTGGGGGAAACTGTTGGTCATGCAAAGGTGTCGGCGCCATGATTCCCTCGTGACTGTCATGGTTCAACATTCCACAGTTGTGATATGGATGGGTTACAGCACAGAATCCCACAAAAAGAGACATTGCCAAATTTGTCAATTGGCATTATCCACTGGCCTTTTTAATGGTCACCGTTTTTTTAGTCGCCGTTCTGACATGGAACCAGACTGGAGCGGAGGCATATACAATAGTGGAAAACTGCCATGCCTGAGAGAAGATATTGTGAACATCTTAGGGGTTTATTGTTGTGCTAACTATCTGTCTGTCTGTCCGTCCATCCGTCCGTCCGTCCGTCTGTCCATCCATCCATCCATCAATCCAACTAGCTGTTTATCTATCCATCTATCTACAGACACCCACATCACCTCATTCAGTACATGCCAACCAAAACCAAGTACAAAATCACAATACCTTATTTACCATCAAAGAACTGAAGTCAAACATCTATGAGGTGCAGATCTTTTTAAAATGGTCTGCTATGAATGGCACATACAGTATAATGGACTAGAGTGGGGTAATCATATTTATCGCCACTAATAAGGAGAAGATGGAGATAAGTCTGTAAAAAGTGTTAGCGCTGTACAAAACTAATACTATTTGACAGAAATACACGAAAACTGTAATCTTTTTTTTTGAGTACAGGTCTCGCTTTAATGTCTGTATTTGTGCTACATCATAAAGTATCATTAGAGCATGATTCAGCTTAAGTGATGCACATGTAGGGCCCTGTAGGGTGGTTGTCAGCCCAGCTGGCCTACAGATAGGGGGTGCCACTTTCTTACAATGCCACTAGGTCACCATGGATGTTTTGGTGACTCCTGAGTTCATACTCTCCTTCCCTAACAAGAGGCCATGTCCGGATGGTAGAAATAGTGTGATGCATCTACTCAGAGAAAGAGTTAAGTGGTGACTGGCCAGTGCAACCCCATGGAATACTGTTCTTTCCCACTTTGGTCAACTCTCCCCACAGACCCCAAGCAAATGGTAAACAGCCCCCCCCCCCCCAAGCAGTATGCACTGCTACTGGGTAGACAGTAAAGAACAATGGCTTAAGCAAAACACAACCTTATTTATGGCAAAAACCCTAGGTTGAGAAAAGGTTAGATGGCAGCATGCAAGAAACAATATGGTCAGTCTTTCTGTGCCCTACGTATACTCAGCCTAAACCATGTTTGGTACAAATGGAACATACAGTACAACGTTTTTCATACACAGCATGGTGCACTTGGTAGCATTTCTGCCTGTGGGCCAGAAGGCCATGAGTGCTGGTCCCACTCCAGGACTGGGCTTCTACCATCAATGCTGGCACCTGAGTTCAGTACAAGGGAGGTTCTGTACTGTCAGGGTGTGCCATCCTTTGGAAGAGGCATTAAACGGAGGCCCCTCCTACCCATCTCTGGTGCTGTCCTGGTGGATGTCAAGGTGGAAGTAAAAGAACCCAAAGTACTTTTCACAAGAGTAGGGAATTTTCCCCACACCCTAGCCAACATTCCCCTTCCCATAAAATTGGTTCATGCAATTCTCCAAGGCTGTGCGTGTGTGTTGATGTATGAAGTGGCTGCCAATACGCATTCAGTCTCTTCATTACCAGTTTCTCATTGTTTGTAAAGAGCTTTGGGATGCACTGTGTATGTAAAGTGTTACATAAATGCTGATTCTGCTTCTTCTTCTTCTTCATATGGTAACTATGGCTACCACTACATGCCCTGTGCAGGTGTGGCCAAATAAAAGTGTTCCCCAGCTGCCACTAAAAACAACCATTCAAGGCAAAGCCCTTATACTTGGTCCACCCCCATACTGTAATGGGCAGTACTGCTTATAATGGGTAGTCCGTGACCATAGCAATTGAGATTGAGTACCTAGAAAAATGGTTACTCAATGTCGGCAACTGTGATCATGACTTCCAAGGGAGGAGGGCGACTGGATACTGTAGTTGTCGAAAATCGCGACAGGAACTAGCGGGTATATGCGAGCACCCGCGGGGGGAGAGGCAGGGGAGGATGCATGTGGGAGGGGTTGTGGTGAACAGCTGCTGTGCTGGATCACTGGTGTCATGGAGAGGGTGGTTGGCTGGGAGGCACGGGGTACCGGGTTCTGGTACGGCATGGTGCATTTTTTGGTTTTTTTTCACCTGGCAGCATGTATTTTAATCAGGTTTTGCACCACCCCCCCGACTTTCACTCCCCTGGAGTTGATAATCCATAAGTAGGAGGATGAGAGGGCACAGCCTCCCACATTAAAAATGAGACCTGTAGATCTCGGGCACCTTGTTTTCTGCGCTGCGAATGTGCATCGCTGAAACTGATTTTCGGTGATGTACACTCACTATAATAGTGATCGCTGTTTTTCGATCGCTATTATGACATGGAACCCTTATGATGTTTTCCTTTACTGAAGACCACTACCCTTTTCAGATTGATAACAGTATTTACCTATTAAACCTTTTGAGAGTTCCCATATAATGTCCCTGGGTACCCAGTGTTGTTCGTGCAGGCCAGTTAATGGTACCATGGGTTGACCAGTGGTGGTGCACTTAAACTGTGAGCAACTGCTCAATTAGGAGCCCAGATAAAGAAGAAGGAAAGCTGCTACTAGGTGTGCATCTGGGTAGGGGCAAGATTACTGCAGTGAGAAGCTGAAGACAGCAACTCTATGATTACCCTTTTGGTATTGTAATAGCATTCTTTAGTGATTCAACTTGAGAATTAGTCAATGATTTTTCTGCCTCTGAAGGTGAAAGCTAAAATTGTTCTTACAAGGACACAAAGTTATTTCTGAAATTCAGTATAAGGATGATGCCTAAAAAGCCCTCTAAGCCTGTGAAAAATCAGAACCCAAGTAAGTCAACAGCAAAATCAGTGAAGCAGCTTGAAATGCAAACTATGTTTAAAACTAGTTTGTCCCTTAAAAACAAGCTGACTGGAACAGAGACTAAAATACTGCAAACTTCAGGTATGGACATTTCTATTTCAAACATCACTGTAAGTTCACTGGAATCAAGTTTAGTGGCTCCAGTCACACCTAAACCTCTAACAGCTGTCATATTTTTGATGAAGGGCAGTTCAGTAAAATCAGCAATAGCAACATCAAAAAATGTTTATTACCTGAAGTTTCCTCAGAAAGTGAAGCATGCACTAGACAGGGTGAAGAAATTGGTACTGCTAGACTAGCGAGTTCTCCTTCAGTAAAACAATCAGCAGGTCCAGGGAGTGCATCAGATGGGAACTCCATGGCCAGCCCTCAAACAAACAAGACCCCAGGTAAAGTAATGGTGACCATGAAGAGGAGCAGCACCTCAGGTGAGCAAGACAACCAAATGGGAATACCATCACGTTTCCCTCAGGAAAAAAATGCAGGCAAATTGGAGGGCATCGTAGACAAACTACAATATCTTCAGGTGTGTTGGCAAATAAAAGTTCAATGTTGCCCTTTACCTCTGATATAGTACAAATGTCCACAACCCTTTCAAGCAAGAATGTAGTAACCCAACCAGGGGTACAGCAGTTGCACATTTGAAGGGATGAGAAAGCTTGGGTTAAGAGTACAAAGGGTATAGATATAGCAAACAGCAGATAAATTTTACAACAGTGCACCAGTAATAGTGCAAGTTTGCTGACTTCAAAGCAAGGAGAGGGAAGGAGAGATTTACAATCGCCTGAGAATCAGGGCATTATTGAAATGAACAAACTATAGGGCATACTAAAAAGTCCAAATACCATGAATAGTTAGGAAACAGCGGTAACTTCACCAACTGAAATAATTATTTCAAGTAAAGAATCAAAAAAAGAGATACAGTATCTAATGATACCACTACTGACATTACCAAAAAAAAGATCATAGTAACTGTTTCTGAAGGAGAGGAAGATGGGCCACAGGCCTCAGTGGTTTCAAACCATTCAGATGCATATTTCTGCTTATAAATTCCAGATGCACAAGGTGAGGGAGACCATGCGATAACCCCGTCCACCATGGACTAAACAGATTTTGAAGCAAATATCTTAAATAAATAGTAAGACAGAAACTCTTAAAGTGATTTTGTCATGTTTGCCATATCAAATGGGAGTAGTAACCTGTAGGAGTTGTGAATCAATCTTCTACCATTCAAACTGCCAAAAATTTCTGTTTTCCAGGAAAAAATGCTTTTATTTCTGTGCTCTGCTTCATTTGTATCACCCTGCCATTTTTTTCTTAGTGCTGCAACCCCAACTGTGACATTATGTAAGGAAAACAATGTTTTTAAGCACTGTGTTTAAACAGAGACCTCTGTTGGTCAGTCTTGGTATTGCAGACATCCTTTTTTTCACAATTTTGAACTTATAGCCAAAGATGGACACCACAGAAAAAGAAAAGTAGTCTGACCCATAATTACACTCCTGAACTACTTATAGACATTCATTCCCTATAATATAAACATTAAAAAGTATCATCACGCTCCCACATTCCGACAGGAGCTGCCACTTCAGACCTGTCACTTCATCAGCAGGCAGTAAAACTCAAACAACATCTACACAGACTTGCAAATGATCTTTTTTGCCTATCTGCATCACAAAAACAGTTTTCCAGAAACTTTTCTATAGACTATACTGCTGTAAACATCATCGACATAGGAGACTGCACTTTGATAAGGGAGACAAAAACAATCTGATATGCACTGTACCCCCAATGCCTTGCTACATACATATATATATATATATTTTTTTTAGTCTTTTGGTAACAGAGTAAGGCCCACTAGGCACAAGTGCCTGTTTTCAGGGGTGGCCTGGAAGCACTGGGCAGTTAAATGACTTGCTCAGAGTCACACAGTAAGCAAGTGGAGGTTGTGAGAATCAAACTCAAAGAGAAAATCAAAGGGAGATCAAACAGAGATCTCTCTAAACACCTCCCAGCTCACTCATGTCTCACAGCCCGCCCTTTCCCAGTCTCATTCCCTCTGGTACCGGGCCTTCCTTGTGACTCCTTTCCTGCTTCGCATCTCCACTGGTACAAGACATTTTCCACCACCATCGGACAGTGGCCCATTAGCCTGCCAACTTCCTCTCCCAGTTGCATGCCTGCAATACTAACTGCCTATGTTGTTCGCTATCTTTTATTGTTACCGCAGCCAGCTGCCTACTCGAGCTGCTCATTATATGAATATTATCTCAAAGTATGTTATAACAGAGTATCTTTATTTTTTCTTTTAGTTGTTTTGGTTGTTTATTGTGCATTCTTTTACTACCTCTGTATGTATGTTGACCCTCATCCTTTGATGTGGAACCTTTGTAAATGAGCAGTTTCTGCTCAAAGCTATTTGTAATCCGAGAATTTAATAAATAAAAAAAATTAAAAAAAACTCAGGTCTGGTCTGCTGGATGTATCAAGCTCGTTCACACCTCGTTCCTCTAACCTCTAGGCTATACTGCCAGCTCAAACATATATATATATATATATATATATACACACACACATATAAATATATAAGTGTTGACAGCAGACAAGGGCCTATGGCCCACCTATTCTGCCCATGTGCCATCCTTATAGTACAGTACCTCTCCCCTGTCCCTTGTATAGCTTTTGTGACCCCCTCTTACCTCCCCCCAGTCTCCTTCCTTGCCTGCAATTCCCTGACATTGATTCCTACTTTGTACTTTAATAAGCACATATGTCTTTTTTCTCCGGTCTGTTACATTTGCTTATTCTGTACAAACTATTTGCTTCACTTGTGTAAAATGATTAATTGTATTGTACAAAACTTCTACCCCTCGTGTGTAAAATGATTATCCTGATTGTTAGAGTAGCCCTAATCTATTACTATTGTATTATTATGTTGGTTTTGAACTGTTGTCTTTGTCCACTCTATGTTCAGGTCCATCTTGTAAATGAGTTTTTTCTCAATGATGTTTTCGCCTGGTAAAATAAAGTTTGATTGATTGATTGATGTGCGCACATACTTAGCTTCTTCAAGCTTCTCTAGAACTAGGTTATATGTCTACATATTAGGTGCTATTCTCCCACTACCATAATAAGGGACTGCACCTCTGAGTATCGAGCATTTATGTCACCTTTATAATTTACCCAGAATTCCTTGTTGTTGTATGTAAAACATTGACAGTTCCCTTGCATGACATAATACTGGGGGTCTGGCTGCACACAGAAAACTGGAAGGTGAGCAAAAACAAAAAACATACAAAATAATGACTATGACAAATTTTTTTACAAAACAAATTTCAGTTTTAGCATCTGAAGCATGGGTGGCAATGGTATACTATGTGAAACAGGCATTTGCAGAATTTGACTAAATCAGTTAAAATCAAAGCTTGATAATTTTCAGTTCACTATAAATCATTTGGTCATTGAGAATAAAATAAGTCAATCTGAGCTGGCTAAAGCCTAGCAAAGAAATGTTAAATCTGAGGATGAGGCGGTACCAATGCAGAGGCAGCTTAAAAACTTGGAGCAAATAAATGAGGGCTTTAATGCCAAATTAATAGACTTCGAATCCCATGCAAGAAGGAAAAGCATTAGGATATTAAGAGTACTGGAGGCCTAAGACAATGAAAGACATCTAAGGGACACATGGAAGCAAATTATGGCAGCTTACACGGACATGGACATGGGCACATCAAATATTATGGCCAGAAATTAATTGAATACACAGGACATCTAGACCTAATTCAAACATGCAAGGCCCACTCAGACCTATAATAGCCACATTTTTCAGATCAGAAGATAAAGAAAAGTTAATGAATGAGGTCTATAAGAAGCATAAAATATCTTTAATGGGTGTGTCTCTATTTCAATTTTTAGTGACCTCCCTTTGGACTTAATTTATGAAAGGAAACATTTGATACTCCAAGGAATAAGCTGCGGGCAAACAACCATAAAGTAACTATGATTTTTCCAGCATGCACGAAGGTGATGATTGACATGATTAGATACACGTATGATTCCACAGAAGAGGCTGAGAAAGATTTATGAAACAAGCTACCAAATATGTTTTAAAATGTGGACTCTCTAGTTCTCATTTTTAATTGGTTTCTGGATCTTTGTTTTTTTTTTCGCTTTAGTAAATAGTGTGATGAATCTGTTCCAAACGTATAAAAAGAAATTGGGTGGCTGAAAAAGGGCGGGGCAAGTGCACTGAGATATTTAAATGGGATAATTGAGTTGTCCAGGTGGATAGCAGAGGTTTATTGTTGTAAAACTTGATAATTTCAGAAGAGAGGGGAGAATAAGGAATGGTGGGAGGGGCTGGTGGGATATAATATGGGGCATAGTTTAGGAGACATATTATTTTGCAATGTTATTGTCCAGACTGGCATTAGTATATGAAAATCCTACTTACTCCATGATAGGTGAATCCTAAGAAATTCAGTTGTGTTTCCTTAAATGTAAAAGGTATCCACTCCCCCATCAAAAATCTAGGTTGTTAAATTATATGAATAATATGAAAGCAGACTGTATAGCCATCCAGGAGACCTACTTACCTTCAACCAAGATCATTAAGCTTAAAATGAATTGGCTATCACATACTGTATTCTTTTTTCAAATGGAACTATGAAAAACACAGGGTTGGCGATCATTTTAAGAAAATCAGTAAAGTGTTCAATTTTGGACTCATATTCAGATTTCAAAGAAAGAAAATTATTAGTCAAACTCTTGAATGCAGAATTCACATTAGGTTCCATTTATGCACTGTTTTCTGGTTATGCCGATTTTCTAGTAGACATCATGGTAGAACTGGTTAAAATTCAGGCACCAAATACCATATTACATGATGACTTTAATGCAATTATTAATCCTGATACGGATACAACATCAAAACTATCTTTGTCTAATAAATACCATGCTAAAGCAATTCACAATTTCTTACATATCCATGATTTAGTAGACCCATGGAGGCTAATTTTTCCTACTGCACGTGAATGCACCCATAATGATAAAAAGTAGATTTTCTTGTATTAATCAAATATTTATTTACAAATCATTATTAGTAAATGTCTACAAATCAAAAATAAATGCAATATTTTTTACAGACCATGGTTCAATACAATTGGATTGAAAAACTGAGAATCCAAATAGATTATGTAATAAAACTTGGAGATTCAATAATGATCAATTAAATGATCACATGTTTATTAATAAAACTGAAGAATGATTTAAGAATTTTGGTAATACAAATTATGATGGGAGTACACCAGTAATTAGGCTTTAGGATTAATTCCAAGCAGTTTTAAGAGGAATAATTATATCATACCAAGCACACCAAAACAAGTTAAAATAGGTGGAAGAATCAAAAATAAACAAACGATTACAATAACTGGATCATTTAATAATAAGGAATTCTGAGAAATATTGTAAGGCATGGTAGCATCTTAAATTATAAAAGATGGAAATTAATAATAGGGAAGGGGCGTGCAATATAAAAAAATAAACTAAAAACAGCTAGGTATATTCAGAGCAATAAATCAGGTAAAATACTCGCTAGACTACTAAAGAAAGAGAAAGAGCAGAATATAATACAATGTAGCACTACTTGAAGACGTGAATGGTAATAGTGTTTATAACAACAAGTCATGTGGTAGTGGACTATTATAAAAGATGTGTCAAAGGAATCTGCCTCCAAATACAGTAGAGTTGGAATATTATTAAATGCTAACCTGCAAAAGATCAATTGAGGTGACAAACCATTTACATACAATGAAATTATGGAAGTACTTAAATCAATACCGAACGAAAAAAGTCCCAGTCCAGATGTTTTCACATCAAATTTTTCAGTACCTTTGCAGAACTCTTGGTACCCTGGATGGAACAAATGCTGAGTGAATTTGGTGGCTGGAGTCAAACAACTACCCAACTCTATGGACAAAACTGGAATAATAGTCACGTTAAAAGAAGGTAAAGGTAAAAAAAGATTGCTATAGATCAATTGCATTGTTAAACATGGATTATAACATTTTTGCAAAATTGACAGTATTCAAGTTGGCATGGTTCAACTCTATTCACTCTGATCAGTTTGGTTTTATACCGGGGAGAACACGTTTTCAAAACACTAGAAAAGTGCAAGCTTTATTTCAGTATGTTAAAAGTAAGAATAATGCTTTTCACACTGTAGCAGTTGATGCCACTAAGGCCTTTGATTTATTAGAATTTTTATGATGAAACATTTAGAGTTTTGGGGTGTGCCAAGAATGTTATATTGTATTGTTATGTTAAGATGAACCAGTATATTGAGGGGATCTCAGTGGATGGGTATCATATTAAAGTAAACAGCTTTGCTGATGATGTTTTACTGCTGATAAAAATATTAACTAGGGGCTACCAAATATTTTGAAGGAAGTTGACAAATATGCAATGTTAACAGGTTACAGTTTAAATAAGCAAAAATCAGTAATTATGAAAATATCAGACAAAGATTATTTTATGAAGCCTAGAATTTAAAAGGATTTTATGGTTAAGAAAATCTTTCAATATTTAGGAATTATTCTTTCAAAAAAACAGGAAGATATTGTTAAAGTAAATTTTGAAAGAACATGGGATAAAATGAAATTACTTTAAGGCAATTGGCACAAATTATCTCTGTCACTGCAAGGCTGTATAAAACTGTGTGAGAGGCCTTTCGGCACCGTGCATTTCTGCTTAAAGTTGAACCAGCATAATATTCTGTGGTGATTTGCATATGCAGCCCATGATGCTTTGCATTGTGGGGGCATGTATGATTTTGTATTTCTTTGAAACTTGGCTTCCCAACCAAATGCCCTTTGGGGTAACCATTGCCTCAGTGCTTGCACACAGAGGTTCCTTGTCTTTTAAATTGTTTTTTGTTTTAATTGGGTTCACCAAAACATAACCCAGATAGACCATCTTAGGGTAGCTGGTTCATTCCACTGGGGTGTCAAACAGATGAGGCATACTGATGAGTCCTGGTAGGATGAAACACGTGTCTATGTCTTCTGTTGGCACCCTTTGCAAACTTTGTGAGAGGTCTTTTGGCACCATGCATTTCTGCTTAAAGTTGAACCAGCATGATATTCTGTGGTGATTTTCATTGTGGGGGCATGTGTGATTTTGTATTGCTATAAAAAGAATGACTCTTTTACATCTGATTTTTGCTGTGCAGACTATAATGGGACCCCCCTCTAATTCCTGGTATATGGATATTAAAAAGAATTCACCAAATTCATTTCAAGCTGGGGTAAATCAAGAATACTGTGGCAACGACTGGTTACCTGTAGGAGCATGGGGGCTATAGCTGCCCGGATCCAGCAGCATATAGCATAAGTCACCAATTCAGATTTTAAGGGAGTGGGCATTCCATACAAAAAGAGGTGAATCCATTCAAGCTATTATTCTTGAACAGAGAAGGCAAGTCTAATACTAATCATTTAATACTGGATGCACATGAAAAATTACAATATATTCCTCAATAGTTTGATACTTTAGGACCAACAATACAGTATTATTTCCATGGTTATATCTAAATATATGGGGTAGCAGAATAATTTGGCCCAAAGGTCTTAAAGGAGAATTGTTTTCATTAAATAAATCACATATTCAAACTCGGTCTCAATTAACTGATGAAGGGAAATTGTATTCATACACAAAATTTAAAGACATTTACCCTGCTACAATAAAAACAACATTTCAACTTATCTAGCACTTAAAATAAGTTTAATATAGTGCTCAGAATGTAATTTAGGTGCATGCAACAACTTAGACAGGATAATCCAAGAACAAGAAACTATAACTAAACTGGGTATGGATAAATTGCTACAAATAATTTATTATATCATAATAATGGCCAGTGTGGATCTTTGGTCAAAAATTAATAGGATAATTTAGAAACTAGTGTACTTTGTACAAACCAGCAATGAAGAAACCTCCATGCCAATATCAATAAAGATTAAACCATTGCAAAAAATTAAGCTATCCAGAAAAAATATTGATAGGGCTTATTGTATGCCAAAAATTAAAGAGAAAGTAATATATGGAATCAGAAATGCTGGCACCAGTGCAGGGCTTTAGGGGACCTATATCACTGTTTATGTGGATGTCAAAAAATTTACAGTGGTGGATTCAAACCTTTAAACTACTAACCAATATTTTGAAGGTTCTGATACCAGTTGAATTTGCCATGTTGGTCCTAAATGACATTAACAAGTTAGGTCTTAACAAACATGAAAATACAGTCAGTATTAACACAATGGTGATAAAAAGATTAATTCTGGAGAAATGGAATACCCAGTCTCTAGGTGATTTTTCAGGAAATAAGGTGATAGTGGCTGGATTTCCGGTGTGATGGCTGCCCGGTGAGACGCTCTTACTAGCAGCTCCCCTGCCTTCCTCTAAATATTTGCTCTCCTTTTAGTCTAAGGACCCCAAAACTAGAGATAAACTTGCCGGGAATTGAGAAGAACACCAAAAGATCCGAATCATTCATTTAAAGATAGTTTTTGGAATGGAAAAAGAAATGAAAACGCTGGCTCTCCAGCACACTCCACTGCCGATGCCTAGGAAAGAGAAGCACCCAAAAAGGCCTAAAGTGAGTGGCCCAGAAAGCTCCACTTCGACAAAGCAGCAAGTTGCTCTTTCTGAAGAGCAATTCTTAGAAGAAATGGCACCATTAAAAGATGCACTCTTAACACTAGCCACTGATGTTAAAGGGCTAAAAGTTACCATGGAAAGCTTGAATACTCGCATGAGCGATAATGAAGCCTGAATTTCCTCGATGGAGGATTGAAGAGCGAAATTGGATCCAAAAGTTGTGAATGTGAGACAAAGATTAAAAAAGGCAGAAGATCGGCTAGAAGACCTTGAAAGTCACTCAAGAAGAAACAACCTTGTAGTTCTTGGCTTGCCAGAAGGCGAAGAAGGGTGGCATGCAGTCATGTTTGTGCAAAAATTGTGTGAGAAGTTAGCTGGTCCTTCTCCAAATGGGCCCTCCTACATTATAGAAAGAGCCCACAGATTGCTGTGCCCTATGCCTCCAACAGGATCGCCTCCTCGCCCATTTATTTTTAAAATGATAAATTTTTTGGATAAGCAGCATGTTTTGCAGAAGCTCAAAGAAATAGAGAATGTCCAATGGGAAGGGAAAAAAGTACGTGTAGTTCAAGATTTGCCTTATACAGTTCATCAGAAGAGAGCAGCCTTGCATCCACTAGTATCTAATCTAATCTCTGCTGGGATCCGTTTTAGAGTGCACTACCCTGCTATACTACTAGTCAACAAGGAAGGCTATTGGCACTCATTTGATACCCTGGATTTGGCCATGGAAAACTGTAGAAAGTGGTATCCAGACTTAATTAAATAAGCCTATGATCCAGTCACAGCGTGGTGGATGCTGCCATCTAGTGGACATTTAGTAGTACAAATTTTGTATGGTAATGAATATGGTGCTTTGCATAAATGTTCTGTTCAGTGGAAATTGTTATTTCAGGGACAAAGGGTTTTTAAATAATTATGGGAAAAGACTGTTTTTTTGGGGGAAAGAGTGTATTTTATGTTTGCCTTTTCTTCCTTACAACAGGCCTGGGGATGTTAAATAATACTGCAATAATTCCAGGGTTGCAGAAAGATTACAAAGATCAAAGGTGGACTCTTACACTTGGTGTTCAACTTATGACTAAAGGGGATACAGCTGGCTCTTTCTAATGATCCTTTTGACCTATGTCTCTGGCTTGTTTTTTTTTTACACTCCTAGCAAGGGATTTGGTGTATTTAGTGGTGTTAAGTAGTATTAGGCATGAGCACCAAATATTGTATAGATATTATGGAAGGGAGAACAGTGGTCTATGGGGCTAAAATAAATGGTTTGGGGCAGGATTGGTAGAAATATAATTAGGATGTGAGAGTTGCAGGTTAAGAAGGGGTAGTTTCATAGTTTTAGAGTAGGATAGGAGATATTTAGTGTTAAGTTGGTAAATAATATGGAGAGCTTAGTCAGACTTAATGCAGCAGAAGTCAATAAGGATAAAGGGGTAGGGGGAGCATATGGGCAATCAGAGGCAGCAAGATTAACATCGTGCTGAGCGATCAGTTGGGAGTTCAGTCTCAGGGACTGGGGGTAGTGTCTGTTACATTACTTTGTAGTGGCATAACTTATAAGTATATCATTATGTCCGGGAAGGGTTGAGGGGGTGGGAATTGTAACTTTATTGTCAGCGTTTTACTTAGCATGAGGGAGGGAGTCGGGGTAGTGGGGGAAAGCCAGTGTTGGAAGAAATGTCTTAAGGGAAGAGGAATCTATATAAAGTTGAGAACTAAACTCTTGCATAAGCAAAGACATATTAAACATAGGAAAAGGAATGAGAATCACCTCGTGGAATATTAAAGAGGCAAGAGCTAGAGTGAAACGCCACCAAATACTTAAGCACTTAGCATTAGTGAGGTCAGATATCACATTTCTATAGGAAACACACCTGAAAGAGAGTGAAGGTAATTTGTTTAGGAGAGATTATATTAGCTTGGTATATACTGCTGGAAATTCCACTTCGCAGAGAGGTGTTGCTATCCTAATAGTTAAAGGGTTGCAATTTCAGCTATTACAAGAAATTGGAGACCCAAAGGGGAGATTTCTATTTGTGAGGGGGTTGATCGATCATAAAGAAGCAATCATTGGCACTATATATGGGCCTAATCATTCTTCCCCTGAATTTTTCTCCCAGTTAGCTCTCAAGTTGGCCCCATTTAAGCAGATGCCAATGATATTAGCAGGAGACTGGAATATAATGTGTGGAAGTAATCTAGACAGGTCAACACAGTCTAAGACAACCTTATCCCCTACACAAAAATCCCTGCAGGAAATGATAGAAGGACTGGGGCTTGTAGATCCTTGGCATCTTCTACATCCCAAAGAAAAGGCATTTACCTTTTATTCACCATATCATTTCCTACTCATGAATAGATTTTTTTCTAGTGAGCAGAGATATGATGTTATGTCCACTAGATTGTGGGATTCTCCCCAGAGTGTTGTCAGACCACTCGATGATTTGGTTGGAGGGCAAGATACCTCATTCAATCCCCAAAGTTACCCAATGGAAGCTTAATGCCCAAATGTTATCACAAGAAGATATTGTGAATAAAATACAGGACTCAATTCAACATTACATAGAACACAACAAGGGGTCTGTTAAGGCATATGACCAATTTTGGTGCTCCCTGAAATGTTTTTTAAGGGGGGAGTTTATCAGGTTACCTATGAACTGGAAAAAGAAGTGAGAAGCAGCAGCAAAATTCCTGCTAGATTCCATCCAAAAAAATGGAGAGGGAGATCAGTGTTAATCCCACAAAGGTAAACTTAATGCAGTTGGAGGTCCTTAGAGATCAATATGCGAATGTTTTACGGGAAAAGGCTGAATATGCCCTGTTTAAAACTCACATTAGATATCTAGATCAAGGAGATAAGGCTGGGCATCTCTTAGCTCTTAAATTAAGACAGCAGGAAGAATCAAGGCTAATAG
The DNA here is from genome assembly GCA_016271365.2 of Neoceratodus forsteri. Taxonomy (NCBI): domain Eukaryota; kingdom Metazoa; phylum Chordata; order Ceratodontiformes; family Ceratodontidae; genus Neoceratodus; species Neoceratodus forsteri. The sequence continues at coordinate 155,626,181 of CM057456.1, read as the reverse complement.
CTAGTATAACTACAGAGGAAAGCGGAAATATATTGACAACTCCTAAAGCTATAGTGAGTAAATTTGAGAGGTTCTATGGGAACCTTTATAGTTACCCACCCAATAGTTCCATGGAGTTTGAGATACAACAGTATCTTTCTAGACTTTCTCTTCCTGCCCTCACTCAAATTCAGAGGGCCTGCCTAATTTCACCTATCTTGGAGAGGTAAATTTCAATAGCCATACAATCCCTTGCTCTTAATAAAGCTCCAGGACCAGATGGATTTCCATCTAAACTTTATTGAACTTTTGAGAGGGAACTAGTTCCTATTCTCCAGGAACTATATTACCATATTGTACCTATGGTATTGTTGATTCCACCTTGTTAGAAGCCACCATTATTGTTTTGCCAAAACCAGGGAAACCTAAGGATAAGGTAACAAGTTACAGACCAATCTCCCTGATGAATTATGACATTAAAATACTTGCAAAGATTTTGGCCTCGAGTATTGCCAAAGTTTGGGACAACCTAATAAGCCCTGAACAATTTGGGTTTATTGGTGGCAGAAACCCCTTGGATAATTTTCATAAACTTGCCCATATTTTCTCTGTATCCAGAGAAGCAATGACACCAATGGTCCTTGTCTCTCTGGATGCAGAGAAAGCTTTTGATAGGGTTGGCTGGTCCTTTTTATTTAATACTATGGCTCAATTTGGATTTCCTCAGGAATTTATTGGGTGGATCAAACAGTTATATTCTAATCCTACAGCTAAAATATACTGTAATGGATTTTTTTCTTCGAATGTCCGGCTATACTCTGGAACCCGTCAAGGGTGCCCTTTGTAGCCATTATTGTTCAAGTTGTATTTTGAACCTTTCATTCACAGTTTTCAACTATCTCCATCTATAACAGGCATTTCAATGGGCCCTTTAGAATTGAAACTGTCAGCCTATGCAGATGACATTTTGCTTCATCTTTTGCATCCAGCAGAGGCCATTCCGAAGGTGTTAGACATAGTAAATGAGTTTGGCAAATTGTCAAACTACAAACTGAATATTAATAAGACAGAAATTATGCCACTTAATATCTTTGCATGTAAAGGGGATCGGGATAAGTTTAAGATGGCCTGGACTAATAGACTTAAATATCTAGGGATTATTTTGTCAACCGCGCTACCTCTTTTAAAAAAATTAAATTTAGATAATCTTCTACTAATTATTCAGCAAGATCTAATTAGATGGTCCCCCCTATATATTTCTCTACAGGGTAGAATCAACATCATCAAAATGAATGTACTGCCCAGAATCTTTTATCCTTTAAATATGTTAAACATTTATCTCCCCTATCATGGTTTTGGAAACTTCAGAGTATAATTACAAAATTTCTGTGGCAAAATAAATCCCCATGGAAGTCTTATAAATGTTGAAGTGCTCTGAAGGATTTAGGGGGGCTGAAGCTCCCAAATTTCTATCATTACTGTTTAGCAAGCCATATGGCTAAGTATATGAGGTGGGGGGAGGTGCCTCACAAGGACGGGTGTTCCCAATATTGGGACCAAAATGACATTGGATAGCCTCTGGTATATATTATCTAAAAATTTGGCCAAATCACTTAGGTCCATGGTTATCTACACTTCGGTGAGGGTCCATAATCAGGTATGTAAAATCTTAGATATACTTAATTTTAAGGACATTTCCCAACCATTATTTGGTAACCGCAACTTCCAAATTGAGAAAACCTTTCTATCATCACATCGATTGGGTATGCCATCGAACACGAGAATTAGTGATTTAACTGACATGGGGAGGATACTCTCAGTTCAGGATATGATGGAGAAGTTCCAATTGACTTTGAAACATGCACTCCATATTTACCAGATTAGACACCTACTTATTACTGTCTTCGGGGCAGACCAGTGGAATACTAACTGCAGTGAAGTGATGGCCGAATTTAAAAATAAATCAAATTCACCACATGCAGTATCTGGGATGGTCAGGTCCCTATATAAGAAGCTGCATTCCAATATAGTGGACCACTCACAATATTGGATGGCTACCCTACCAGATGGCAATGACAATTGGACATATATCTGGAAGGGAATCTACAAATATTGTGCCAACGATAGGCGTTGCAAAAATTCTTCACTCCTGAAATCTGCTTGTTAGGAGACTATACAAAAATTGATGTGATGGAGAGGAGATATTATATAAACCTAATCTTGCTCATGGTGAAAACTTTGATATTAAAAACATTGGAAGGACCAGATGGTTATTCCTTACCAAGAATGGCTGGCAGGGTTATTACATAACCTAAGAATTGAAAAAACTATTGCTAGTCTTAGGAGTACAATAGCTAAGTTTAATGCTAGATGGGAGAAGTTCCACAATTTATGGTCAGTGGTCAGGAGTTAGATTTCAGTTACATTGGTGGTAGATTATTAGCCTATTAAAAGATACGGTGGCTATGTCTTCCTTTTTGCTTCCCTTAGTTGAAGGACTAAATTAAGTCCAATAGATATAAAGTAGTGTTCGTTAATAGTATAAGGTGAATGCTGGCTGGTGGGGGTAAGTAAGGGGAGGGAAGGGAGGGTACTGGTGAAAGTGGATATGGGGTAAGGGTGATAGCGGAGGAGGGAGGGATACTGACAGACACACTGTTCTGTATTCTAGGTATTGTATTTAAAGTATATAGCCTTTTTTCCTTTTTAGTCAATGACTGTATGGATATGGAGGGGTTAAAGAGAGGTGGGGCTTGGAGGGGTATTAAGGGGGTGATATGAAATATGGATCCAATGTATTTACTCACATCCTTCTTAAATCTCCTGTATTAAGTATTGCATTGAGCCTGACTGTAAATAATAATAATGAATAAAGCATATTTAATTTAAAAAAACACAAATAAGGTGGTAGTAATTAACAAAGGAAGCCATGTCATACAAAAAATGATGGTATGATGTCTCAGAGCATGAAGGTATAGAGGATATCCCATGGGCAATGTGAAAATAAACAATTTATTTTTTGTGTCAGGTTTTGACCTCTATTGACCTCATGAACAGTGGAGTCACAAGGTCTATAGAAGACAAAACCTGACACAAAAAATAAATTGTTTATTTTCACACTGCCCATGGCATATTTTGTTTATGCAATAGGCAACCTAGTGCATTCTTAAGAGCATACAGAGGTGAATATAAGCCATACTTTTTAAAATCCAATGTTTTTATTTGCCTTAACGGGATTTTTTTTTTTTACCTCCACAGAAATGTTGCACCGTTTTTTGCCTTCTCATGCTGGGATATGTCACTTTATGTCATTGTGGCAGATGGAAACTGAAGCTGCATGCGTGTAATCATGCTGGATTACTGGTGGTGAGTCAGCACAATCCTGGCTACAGCTATTGCACAAACAGGAATGCAGACATTTTTCCTTGATAAGATACTTTTTTGGGATTTAAATGATAGTGGGACTCAAATGGCAGATGGGTACACTACTGAGTTTCTCAACATAAGCCTAACGCTTGTGCATAGAGAAACAGACATTCCAAACTAAGTCTGGCTATGCATGAGGTTTGGTTTAGACTACTGCTACTGTCGGTATTCTGTATGATGCTACTACAGTGGACATAAATGCTGCTGACACTCCTGAAGTGTAAATAAATTATTTATTTACACTCCAGGTGTGTCATCACTGCAAATAAATGCATTTATTTAGATTTTTCTTATTTGATTCCCCATTGCACAAACATTTGATCCTTTATGGAAAGAAATGCATTCATCCTACCACCACTATATACATTATGAATTTACATTGTTGCTCGGGATACTGGGCTCCAAATTGTATAGGGGATAATATAGAAAAGTATATATCTAACTTATAATGATGTCTTCTATTTGTTGTACGATGTATATGTAATGTATATGTTTTATAAAAAAATTAATAAAAATTTACGTTTAAAAAAAATGGAAGGAAAGCTGCTACTTATCTTCATGGTGGTATGATCAACAAAGTCCAACAGAACTGAGGAACCAGTTAGTGAATTTGCCACCTGGATAGAGAGAAAAGTGAAAAAGTAGCTTGTCAAATTTTTTTTTTTTCCTAACTGGCAGTTAGGTGCACAGTTTCTTCACTTCTAGAGCTACAAGTTTGGTTCTACAAAAGAACAGAACACCTCAAACTTTGAGTGTTCAATTCTTTCAGACTGTGACAACCCTTTGGAGCAACTAGGCAGACTTTTGCTTTGACTGGTCCACCCTTGTCTGAATGGTGCAGACCAGGCAAACCCGTTGAACTGTGAACCATAGTTCACACCTGAAACAGTTAACTAGGGCAAAGTGGGAGTTGCAGCCTTATTTAGGTGCTAGACTCAGCTCGACAACATCAGTCAGCATGAAAGCTCACTCGTGCACTTGTCGTTGGGCTGTTAGGTAGCTCAGGCAGGTCTCTAAGTCACAATCACACAGCAACTAACAATTCAGAGCCAGGAGTTGTAACTCCAGTGAAGGTAAAAAAAGCACTGTTGCTGAACCAAAATATGAGCAATTTATTGCCGACTAATGCCACAGGTAAAAAAGTTAAGTACAGCAAACCAATAGGAGACAGTAATCCACGAAGCCAGGTGCCCTAGCACTTCGCCACGTAAGGGCTTAATTAGGGGCAGTTAGCTGCTGATGGACACAACTTTCTACATGCTAAATCCTATGACATCCCAAAACACACAACTAATTCATCACTGGTCTCAATGATATAAAATAAACACATATATATATAAAAAGGTTATTGATCAACACAGTGTCGGAATGGGGGGGTGTCAAAAATAAATAGAAGCCCCTAATTAAATGTAGCTTGCATATAAATTGCAAAAAAATGTTCATTAATGAAGAACAGAGAGAAACACATAACCCCTGGCAATGAACTGCATTTTCTGTTCTCCAGCCTATGTTAGAAATGTATCATAGTCACTGCAATTTCTCCTGAACCTCAAAAACTGACTATATAGTATCAAGTCCTTTAAAGAGCTAGTGTACTGCTTGGGATTAATAGTAATTTTTAGATGCAGTCAGCTACCACTTCTTATATCTCAAGTATTTTTTTCTTTTCTAATTGTTAATTAGAAGATTACACCTTGCAGTACTGGGGTGATGTGTGGAGCACCACTCTGTCTGAAGGGGAAAAAAAGTCAGTTTTGTTCCTCCCATCACATCATCAGAAATGAGACCAAACACCTTGAGGCACCACAGTCCTTGCAGCATGAGCAGTGACTTTCACAAACTACCAATCAAAATGCAGGAAATTATGACATCACTAGTAACTAGGGAGAGCCAATCCCTGCTGCTTCATGTGAAACTGAAACCTGGCAGTGAGAAATGGTTCTCATTGGTTACTAGTGATGCCATAGTCAGTGTGATCTCAGTGTTGATGTAGTGGGAGGAACAGAACTGACTTTTTTATTCCTCCAGACAGAGTGCTGCTCCACACATCACCCCAGTACTGCTAGGTGGAAAATCTTCTAATTAGCAAACAAAAAAGAAAAAATACTTGAGATATAAGAAGTGATAGCTGCCTACATGTGAAAGTTACAATTAATTGCAAGCAGTTTCCAGGCAGTACACTAGCTCTTTAAGGACTTAGGGTGTGAACTGGTTTCCTGGAGAAGATTATTGGTTGCAGTAGGCTTTCTATAGCCTTTTGTGGCAACATAATCATCAGGTCCTCTAGATAGGGTTATGTCTAAACATTGTATCTCTCTTGTATCATATTTGTGTGTAAAATACAGATTTCTATCATTGTGGTTAAGCCACTGTACAAACTTCTCCACTTCCAATTCAGTCCTAGACCATATGCAAAGTACATCATCAGTAAATTGGGCCAACTTAACGATGTGACTAATGAAAGGATTGGAGTCTGCAGTGAAAAGAACTTGTTCTTCCCAGCATCCTAAGAATACATTTGCATACGAGTGGGTCATAGTGGCCCCCATTGCAGTCCCACATTTCTGTAAACAAAAATTGGAATTAAACTCAAAATAATTATGGTTCAAGACAAACCCCAGTCCTTCAAAAATCAGATTCAAAGGCTTGTGCTCCTTCAGAGGATCTTGCAATAGAAAATGTCAGCATGCCTGTATTCCATCAGCATGCCTGATTGATGTGTGCAGTGACTCAGTGTCAATGGATAACCATCCCATACCTTCAGTCCATTTAAAGTCCTTGAGTTGTTCCATTACATGCATCATGGGAGACATATTCAGTGCTGGCCGGCTGCATGTGCATAACAGTGTGTCACACAAAACAGATGCACCAGCTGGCACTGAAGCAATATTCAAACAGTATGTGCGATCGGCACATATCGCACATCCTGTTTGAATGTGGGACCCTGGATGTGCAGCCGAAAGCAGGCAGCTGCCATGATGGTTGCAGCACATCCAGGGCCAGGGCTGAACACCGCCAATGGGGGAACGTGTGGTGCATACCTGGATGCACTGTTCCCCCAAGGGTGATATTCAGCCACAGTATGCTACTGATCTAATTGGGCATGCATGATGCAAGGAGGCCTCATGCATGCCCATTTTGGGCTCATTATCACAGCTGCACCTGTCTACATGCACTGGGCCTGCCCCTTCCCAGCCTTGTTGCAGCCAAGAGGGACCAGACCCCTGTCTGGCACATTAGTCATGTGGTAGCCTCCCTCCCAGGCCAGTAATTCCATGCAGAACCATCCTGTTCCATAGTGTAGGGCTCCCCTCTCATGCCCAATTCCTGATCAGACCAGAATGATCCCCGACCCCTTTTCAATAGTGCAGCAACCCCATCCCATGCATGATTCATGATCACAGTTGCAATATGCCCCACTCCCATTCCACAGTGAAGAGGTACCCCCACCCGTTCCTGATCCACAAGTGCAACAAAAACGTCCTCTGCAGCAGGCCTAGTGGCGTGGCAGCCTGAGGCAGTGATGCCTTATCTCCTGCCATGCCTGCAACCCGTGTTTGTAGTGTGAGCGGGTCATTGAGACTAGCCAGGGTGGGAGAGGATTGAGCATCCAGAGGACAGCTCTCCTCTCCTGGAGAGGGTGACAAACCGAGGCCGGCATTTGCCTGACACCTAGTGGAGGCTGGGTGTTGTCTCATCTGGCCTAATACGGGGGCACAGAGGTGGAGCAGCCAGCGGGCACACTGTGTGTGGAAGCCTGCATGGCACGCATACGGTCGACATTGCACACTCCACTGACAGAAAATGGAAAATGGCAGCCTGGGTCAAGTGACTTGATGGCTTAACTGTCAATGATCACGTACTGTACAAGGTACACACTCATTGGTTGTGTACCAGTTCCCCATCCCTAGTTACTGGCACATTGGTGGCATCCCATAAAAAAAATTTAAAAAGGAAATCCATTTTCACCTTTTTTTTAAAGATTCAAACTCTTCATGTTCCCCCAAGTTGTTGTGGTTCCATCCTCCTGAGTCTTGAAGCACTGTGTGTGTATGTGTGCGTGCATGCATGTGTGTGTGAGAGTGTGTGTGTGTTGTACTGAACTGTGCTGTCACAGTGTAATCTGGGCAGTGGGCAGCAAGTGCGTGCCAGCTGCCAGCATGCCAGTGCCCAGCCCCCGGTAGTTAGCACCTTTCTCATAAAACAAAACTAAAAAAAAATAAATGTTTTTGCTTTTGTGGCAGTTTTCACATTCAAGCTCTTCACACTCCCTCAAGTTGCTATGGTTCCTTCTTCCTCCTGAGTCCTGAAGCAGCCTTTGTGTGTGTCATACTAAGCTGTGCTGTTGCAGTGTGATCTGTGCAGTGGACAGCATGTATGTGCCAGCTGGCAGCAGTTGGTGTCTGGCTTCTTGTAGTCCTTGGCATCCCGTAAAATAAAAGTACAAAACAAATATAAACAAAAAAACTAAAATAAATAAATAACAAAAATAAATGACATAAAATCTTCGCCATTCATCGCCCAAGTAGCGAAGTCCCTTAACAAGCACTAGGAAATGAGGCAACAGAGAGGCCAAGGAGATGATGGATTGAGATTATCCAGTCATATCAAAGAAACCAGCATTTGTCAATGCTGAATGTTTGATGCTTGTTAAACAATTGTTTTTGTTTTTAATGTTTTGACCTCAACTTTTGAAGAGACTTGTTTTAGGATTGGCCTTATAGGCATAACATGTACCATTTATAGTATTTTGGCTGAAATTTAATTTCTCACCAGGGACTAGATATTCAAAAATTTGTGCAAACCGACTGCACCAATGGTGCACCACATTTGCATTGGGCTGCCATATTCAAAAGGCCAAATAGTGCCAGTGCAAAATGATAGTGCCAACACTAAAAAATAATGTATGCGTGGGGCAAAGTGAAGTGCAGGGACATGAATATGGGCACACTGGTATATTCAGCACCACAGTGCCACATAATGTGTGTTAATGCAGCACGTAGCATGGCACAAATTAGTACCTATAAAAAGGTAGTCTTAACCCAAGGCAAACCAAAGAGGGGGGCATGGACACAGCAACAGGCATCATGGCAGTCGGAAACAACCCTCTGATGGTGTACCTGATAGCAGCTGTCATTGAGGAGGAAGGAAGGGAAAAGGGCCACCCTGGGCCACTCTGTAGGCCAAGGAGGAGATATGCTACAAACAGAATATACCGGACCCAAGTGTCCTTTGAGACACTCTCAGATGACCACCTTGTAGGTCAGTACAGACTTAGTAGGGTCCTGCTGAGGCAGTTCTGTGAACTCCTGCATGAGCAGCTGCAGTCTACCACCAAGCACAGCCATGCCATGAGAGTTGAGGAAAAGGTGACAGCTGCAATGTGCTTCTTCTCCGTCAAGTCCTTCCAGACATCAGTTGGGTATACCATTGGTGTGTCACAGTCCACCACATCATACCTCTTGACTGAGTTCCTAGATGCCCTGCTGCCACAGTCTGGTGAATTAATTGTATTCCCCAGCATGGCATTGGAGCGCAGAGGAACAATGCAGCAATTCTACTGATTTGTACGTCTACCAGCAGTACTCTGTGCCATTGGCTGCACCCATGTTGTCATCTGAGCACTCCCTGGTGAAGTGGGAGATAACTTCCTCAACAAGAAGGGGCACCACTCAATAAATTGCCAGGTGGTGTGTGATGCAACAGGGTGCATCATCAATGTCCTAGCATGATTCCCTGGCAGTGCCCATGGTGCCTTCATCTGGCACCATTCATAGTTGTGAAAGGCATTAGAGGGTGGAAAAATACTCAGTGGACATCTTGTTGGTGAGTACTTGCATCAGGCACAACCACAATCCCTCCAATGGTGGGACAGTGCCACAATACAGCACTCAAAGAAGGTAAAGAGGGCAGGGGGAAGGGGAGAGTGAACACGTACACAAGAAGACCTAAACAGTAGGGGCTGCAAACTGGTCAAGGTGAGTGACACAGTACACAGCTGCTAACAAGTGTTAATGATTCCACAAGGGACAGTGCCTATCCCTTGAGACCCTAGCTCCTAACATCAGTCCTTCAGCCAGCAAATGTAGCCGAGGAGAGATACAATTAGGCACACAGCACAACACAGCATATCATTTAGTGTGTCTTCAGCATGCTCAAAATGAGAGTCAGATGCCTGGACCGTTCCAGAGGTACCCTACAATATTCCCCTCAGAAAGTATGCTGCATATTCCTAGCCTGTTGCATGTTGCACAACATGGTGCTAAACCATGGAATATACCTGTCAGAACCTGAGGCACATGCTGACAGTTTTATAGAGCCAGAGGTCCAGGGGATAGTGGAGCAGCTCAAAAGGTGTAACTCATGCATGGCCAGAAGGGCCCAGGAGCACAGGCTGAACATCGTAGGAACCCTGACATGGATAGGCAGGTGAGTGAAAACAACATGGATAATATACATGATTTCAATAGTGTATTTACAGTATATTGACAAGAACACAACGGTGATAAGATGCACAATACAAACTAAAAAACATAAGTATGGTACATCGATGATTCAGGGATTATGGTGGGATGTGGTTATGTACAGTAAGGTGCATGTGAAGGGGGCAGGTGGTGAAGTTTGCAATAAGGTGTGGCACACACACACAGCATCAATGCCATCTCCCACCATGGGTCCTCACAGACGCCCTACCACAAGCACATGGGGGGGTGTACTGTGAACCAGGGAGCTGACAGCCAATTATTGCGGGGATGGGGACACCCTGGGATGACCCCAGCCATGGCCCATGCTGGGTGTGCCTGAGGACATGTGCCACCCAGTGATCCATGGAATGCCCATGGATGATGATGTAGCAGCAGTGCTGGCTGATCCCGACCTGCCACTCTGTTATGTGGATGCACGCTGGGGGACACTACCAGCACGCTGATGGCATGTGCTGATGGTGTAATGTTGCCTAGCCATCCCAACCTCTCTCACTGTGGCTGTGAGCTCCCACACAGTCCCAGTGAGTTCATCATAGACATGGTGGAGGGCATTCAGGAACCTGGCCTGCTGCTTCTCCACACTCTGGTCTGCATGTATGAGGTTTGCTTTCACTGCCTCCTGGAAGTGGGCCAGTTCCAGCCTTACCTCCCTCCAGAATGCATGCAGCTTCCTGTGTGTGGTGGACTATGAGTCCACTGCAGACCAGAGGAGCAGCTGCTGAGCCACAGAGCCATCCTGGCACTGGGGTGCATGGTTACCTGGGACATTGGGCATAAATAGTTGTTGGAGACCAGTGGGGTGTGAGTGACCTAAAGTCTGAGTGGCTGTGTGCCTCACTACCTCACTGGCTGTGGTGCACCACATGTTGTGGTGGCTATCAGCTTGACAACAGGATGGCTACCCAGAGACACTTGTTGTGTCGGCTGGGTGGTGTGGGAGTCTGCGGTTGTAATGGTTACACCTGTGGCAGTGTTTGTGTGGGTGGTGATGGTGGTAGTGGCACTGGAGGTACCAGAGGCATGGCCCTCAAGGGACCCTGTCAGCAACAAAGGCAATGTGCCTGGTGGAAGACTGTGTTGAGGCTGTGGTAGCCCCACTGTTGTCAGCCCCTGACTGCTCTGCAATGTCCAGGGAAATGTCCCATGGGGAGAAACCCTCCCAGGGCAGCAATGGTGGCAAGGCAGTCCTCTGCAGGAATATATCTGTCCTCATCATCATCAGACTCATCCTTAAGCATTAAAGCCATGGACATTCTCTCTTTAGCTTGTGCCGGCAGTCTCTGTATCCCAGATGTGGACAGGCCGTCATCCTCCTTCAACTGTGCCATGGCTGCAGTGTCAACACCCTGCTTTGTGGACATAGAATAACATTGTAAGTGTGAAGCACAGTACACAGTGGTCCTGTGTCAGTGCCTCCACATGCAAACCACAACAGTGAAGTCAAGGATACCCAGTACAGGCTCAAACATGGTGACCACTGCTGAACCAACCACATATTCAGGGTGCACGCACACCTATGGTCAGAATGTGGATCCTACAGGCATGTGCTTGACTAACACCAAATGTAATCAACACACCCCACACATGTGAAGACCACCACCCAAAGGGAGGTAATAGGTAAACCACCCAGTGACACATGTGGCAGCATGCAACACTGCTTGCAGAAGGCACATCTGATGCCAAGAAAAACCCTATATGCATAGGCACAGGGACTCTGTGTGCAGAGTACAACATGATTGTATTATCATGTCACATGCAGGAAGTACGGTAGTGCAATGGACACATCACCAGACCAGGGCAGCAGTGTGCCACAAAACAGGCAGAGTACTCAGTATACCCATGAACAGACATGCATACCATGGTGTTACACAGTCATGTATTCACATGTCCTGTGTTATGAGAGCTGTGTCTCTCACCCACCTCCATCAGTAACTGCCACGACCACAGTCCTGATGGTGGATGCCACCACCTCCAACATAGGGTCCACTGGTGTGGCACGCTCTGCCGGCTGTGGACCACCTCCTGTGCCCTGCAGTGCACAGTGGCATACCGCTTGGTCCTCTTTCATCTGGCACTGAAGATCATGACATCTCTTATGGACTGCATCCATTGTGTGTCCCCTTCCTCTGACAGCATTCACCTCGCTGTGATTTCAACCTACAGGCCCCTCAGTGCAGCATCAGTGGTTTTATATCGCCGCATCAAGTGCTTCCTGGCCTTAAATGCATCAACCAGGGCCTTCAGCTCTTCCATGGAGAACTTGTAGCTTTGCAGTCTTTCCCTGCCACCAGAATCACCTGTGTGGGGATATAAAGAGCCAGTGGTCAGTGGCTGTCCTGAAAGGGGTGTGTGTGTGTGTGTGTGGCACTGCACACATCCTATGGGTGACACGATGGCATCAGTTGTGGGCAGGCATCACAGGGATGTAGGGTGTCAACCCACGCTCCATGCTGTCCCTGCCCAACAATGTCCTCCACATGTCCATCTGTTGTCAGTGGCCACATGATGGTGTTGATGTGCCACATAGATAACAGCAGCAACCTGCATTGTGAGGGCTGCACCAGGTTCCATGTGTTGTCTGCACACGAGATGGTGTGTAACGTGAGGTGACCGCAGGGACTGATGGAGATGGCCTAGTGCACATTGTGACCCAGCTGATGCACAGCATGGTATGGAGTACACATACACATGATGGTTTCACAGAACACTGCCATGTGGACAGTATTGCTGTGTTGTGTGTTGTCAATGCTCCCCCTCCCTGTCCCCAAGGGAATGCACTGCAAACCTGTGGATACACATGGGCATTCGTATGTGTCACAATGCGTGCATCTAGTGCCACTGTCACAGCGTATACATGGGCTACAATAGGTCAACAGTGCAGTGCTGTGTTTGTCCACACCTGCATGCAGGGCCTGCTGCATGTGTGACTGCAACATTCTGCAGTAGCTGACACATTACATCTCATTAATGTTCACCGGCGGAAACTGTAAGCCCCAGCTCATTGTAGCAGACCTCACACAATGTTGCAGATCATAATAGCAGTGCATTGCCTGAGGGACACCTACCTGTACCTGTGGAAGTCATCTCCTGAGACATGGTGAGGCCTAGTGTTGACAGCACTGAATTCAGCCCTTTGCCTGTAGTTCCTGTCAGCTGTGCAGGTGGTGCTAAGACAGCACTGAAATAGCCCTGGCAATCCACACATGGTAATGCATTCAAATGAGGCCGTAATGACATGCTAATGTGGTGGTTTGAACTCCGACTGCCTAAGTAGGCTCATTTGCATACCACCTCTGAATATTGCAATTATTAGCACTAGGCAAATGCAATTGCACTGGGCAAATAGTTTGCACCGTGGCGCTACACTAACAGGTTTGTGTCGGGCAAATTGAATTAGTACCGCTCGTAGGGCGCATGCATGATGATCTCATCATGGAGAAGGTCATGCATGGGTCACACATGCTCAGTGGTGTACATCTGAGTTTGCACAGCAGTATACCATATTGCGTGGTGCCATCCACAGCTAGTGCGGCACTACCATACATGCACTTCATTTCGTGGCCTGCACATCTGAAAGCAGCAGTGCTGTTAGGGTGTTGTCACAAGAGTGTGGAATAACCAGTATGGTGGCAAGAGGATGTGTCAGGGCGGTGGTCCAGAGGGACCAGAGGTGGGGGGGAGGCTGAGATGGCAAACTTGGTCCAGCCTGTCATGGCCAGGGAGCTCCAGCTTTTTGGTGAGGTGCGTGAGGGGGACAGGCCTCGCTGACAAACGTGGGCATCCATTGCGTGCCACCTCTTACAGCAAACTGGGATAGCCCACACTGAAGAACAATGCAGGCACAGATTTGTGGACCTGCAGCACAGGGAGAGGTAGCAGCTTGAACGTTTCAGGCACATGGTGTGTGATGGCACTGTACCTGCACCAGGTCAGTGGACACCTTTCACATAGCCAGGCCTTTTGCATGTCAGTAGGTGTGGGCTGCCATGTACACACTCCACATGTGTACATATGTGTAGGGAGGGTCACTGCACACATGCTCGTCATGCTGCTGGGTAATTCCAATGCAGTGCCCTGTGTGTACAAATATGAGTACAGTGGTGCCCGTGTGTAGGTCAATAGTGCCTGTGTCTGTGCTCATACATGTGACTTGCACAGTGGCATCATGTGACAGGTATCAGTGCTGTCCATCACTGGTTGTGTAGCACATGTACATTGTACCTACATTGCATGTGTGTCCCATGTGCCATATGCTTGTCACGGAGGGTCACAGTACACTATTCGACAGTTGCACACTGTGTGCCTAGCACAGTTGGGGGGGTTATTGATGGCCATGATGGTATGGATACTGTTCTATTCCCTTCACTCTGCAGACTACACTGCAAGGGGACTGCAGCAAGGGCACAGCTGGAGGCCCAATGCTCCCAGACAGCAGGCCAGGGACAGCAGTGATGGGCAGCAGGATGCCACATGTGAGCATGCTCCATTGTTGTCTACCTGTGTTATATAAAAAACAGTAAAAGGTGCGCACAGGCAGACAGATGGTGCAGAGGAAGGGCTGCCAGCCCAAATATGCACAAAATGAAGGTCCACTCTGCATTCAAACAAGGAAAAGCAAACTCTGATACAGGTATCAAGGATTTATTGTGGCAAGATCACCTCGAACAAGCACCTTACATCCCCAGCGCTACAGCCCAACACAGGGCCTTCATCATGGGCAAGTCTGAGGGAGGACAGACATGTTCTGAATTTATACATCATAATTAAAGACACACACACCCATATGTGAAAAAAATGTAAATGAAAACAGTTTTACAGAGATTTATTACCATAATTTTAAATTTATGAAGCTTAACATTTATGTTACTGATATTCATTAATCCATTAAGTTAAAATATGGACCAAATAAGGGGGAGACACAAATCAATTTTTTGCTGTAGTGGCTTTAACAGTATTACAAAGGTCCCTTATGTCATAATTGTAGCACTACATGACTTTTTGCTAGGAACTAATAAATGGGAGCAGAAAGAGGGACAGATTACCAAGGAAGGAGTAAAGAGAAGAAGGAGACACGAGTTACAAAGTAGAATTTAGTAATTGGCCAAAGAGAAGTATGATAGTGGGGGGGGGGGGTCACAAAGTTGTTTCAATGCAGAGACCAAATTGAAGTGTTATGTGCTGAAATATGCTGAGATACATTAAGGCAGGGAGATACTGTGAGGGACTATACAAGAAAGAAGGGTATACTGCTCTAACTGTCCCCAGTTTTCCACTCTTTAAATTCAGGGTTTCACTTAAGTTAACCCAACTTTTGCTCTTTTTCTCCTTTCTGCCCTTCTGTCTTTCCTTCTTTCTTGTATAGCCCCTCACAGTATCTTCTTGCCTTCTTGTATCTCAGCATATTTCAGCATACAACTCCTTTAATTTGGGCTCTGCATTGAAACAACTTTGTGACTCTCTTCCCTCCCCTTCGCTATCTTTCTTCCCTTTGACCAATTATTAAATTCTACTTTGCAACTTGTATTTCCTTCTGCTCTTTACTCCTTCCTTGGTAATCTCTCTCTCTCTTTCTCTGCTCCAGTTTCTTAGTTCCTAGCAAAAAGTCATGTAGTGCTATAATTATGACATTAGGGACCTTTGTAACATAATAATTAGGTGCAAATCTGTTTGTATTCCATTTATGGTTTATATATTTCTCCTCTCCATTAATTTATTGCCAAGGAAATGTGTATGAATATATGATCTTTATTCCTTAGAGTTCATTTTGAGTTAATCTACCTCTATAGCTTACCCCCTACTTCAAGTCATAATCCTCTGTTGTGACATCATAATCTGTTGCCATGGGAGTAACTGTGATGTCACAAGCAGTGTATTGTGACTTCCGGTAGGGAGAAAACAGCAGGAATAGATGAACTCTTCAGGAGCAAAGATCCTGTTTTCATGCAAATGACCTCACTACTAAATAATGGGGAGGAGGAATATAGAACTAATGGCTGCAGCCACATCCAAGAGCAGGGCCATTCTTGATGCCCTACAGGTGGCAGGCATTAGACAGTTAGTTTCAGAACCCACTCGTGAGGGAGCAATCTTAGACCTCATACTCTCAAACGGGGGCAGTGAGAGGATCTCAGATCTAGAAGTGGGTTGCCATCTGGGGACAAGTGACCATCAAACAGTGTGGTTCACATTAAACTCAGCTACAGAGTCAAGCCATACAAAAGTGAGGGTACTGGACTTTAGGAGGGCTGACTTTGGCAAGATGGGAGAGTGCCTCAGAAAAGCACTAGCAAACAAGCTAGAAGGAGGTATGGAGCAACAATGGGGAATTATCAAAACTGCCATCACAGAGGCAACAAGCCTTTGTGTGAAGCAAATGAACAAATCAAAATGAAAGAAAAAGCCACTATGGTTCTCAAAAGAGGTGGCTGTGAAAGTCAGGAAGAAAAAGATAGCATTCCGGAAGTATAAGGAAACACAGAAGGAGCAGGACAGAGAGCTGTACCAGTTAAGGCAGAAGGAAGCAGGAATGGAAGTCAGAATAGCAAAGGCCCAAACTGAGGAAAAGATAGCCAACTCAGTTAAGAAGGGGGATAAAACCTTTTATAGGTACATCAGTGAGCGTAGAAAGACAAAGGGAGGGATAGTGAGGCTGAATAGAATGAACGTGGGTGGGCAGAGGGGACAGTGAAAAACAGGAATACTGAACAAATATTTCTGCTCAGTATTCACAAAGAGGAGGAAGTGCCTAATCCAATTAACAGAAGACTCTTGATAGGGGTCGATCCCAGTCCTTTCACAGAAGAAAGGGTTCTGCAAGAACTCCTAAAACTGAAGGTGGACAAAGCAATGGGTCCTGATGGAATTCACCCCATAATTCTAAAAGAATTAAGGGAGGAACTAGTGAAACCACTGGCTACTCTTTTTAATAAATCATGGGAGGATGGTGTGGTACCCGAGGACTGGAGGAAGGCGGATGTGATTCCCCTTCACAAAAGTGGTTCCAAGACAGCGGCAGGAAACTACAGACCTGTCAGTCTGACCTCTGTGGTAGGGAAAGTGATGGAGTCACTTCTGAAGGAAAGAATAGTAGAGTACCTAGAGGCCAGTGGAGCACAGACCCCAAGGCAGCATGGGTTCACAGCGGGAAGGTCATGTCAGACGAATCTAATGATTTTCAACGACTGGGTGACCAGAAGTAGTACAGACCAGGGAGGGCTGTGGACATGGCCTACCCTAGACTTTAGCAAGGCATTTGACACAGTCCCACACAAAAGATTAATAGTCAAATTAACCAGCCTGGGAGTGGGACCCAGGGTGGTAGCCTGGGTAAAACATTGGCTGGACAACAGGACACAGAAGGTAATTGTAAATGGAGTCCATTCTGAAGAAAGGGGGTTACTAGTGGGTACCGAGAGTTCAGTATTGGGTCCAGTCCTTTTAATGTCTTCATCAGTGACATTGCAGAGGGACTGGAAGGAAAAGTATGCCTTTTGCAGATGACACAAAAATCTGCAACAGGGTTACATACAAGGAGGCGTGGAAAGGATGAAAAGGGACTTGGCAAGGTTGGAGGAATGGTCAGAAGTATGGCAGCTAGGATTCAATGCAAAGAAGTGCAAAATAATGCACCTGGGAAACAAGAACCCAGGGAAGAATACACAATGGGTGGGGAGGTAGTAACAACAACAAAAAGGAAAGGGACCTGGGGTAATCATATCAGATGACCTTAAGGTTAGCAAGCAATGAGAAGGCAGTAGGGAGGGCTGGGGGTATACTAGGATGTATAGGGAGGCATCAGTTGCAGAAAACAGGAAGTTGTTATCCCTCTGTACAGACAGTTGGTGAGACCCCATCTGAGTACTGTGTCCAGTTCTGAGACCCCATCTCTGCAAGGACATAGACAGGATAGAGGCAGTCCAGAGGAGGGCAACTAAAATGGTGCAGGGTCTGCAAGAGAAGCCGTATGAGGAGAGACTAAATGAGCTTAATATGTATACCCTTGAGGAAAGAAGGAGAGGGGACATGATAGAAACTTTTAGTACCTCAGTGGAATCAACAAAGTCCAAGAGGGTAGCATTTTCAGAAAAGAGACTTGCAAGAACAAGGGGACACAATTTAAAGATAGAAGGAGGGCAGTCTAGGGCAATGTGAGGAAGTATTATTTCACAGAGAGGGTAGTGGATGTATGGAACAGCCTTCCTGAGGAGGTTGTGGGGTCTAAAACTGTGGGAGAATTCAAAAATGCATGGGACAGACATAAGGCAATTCTTGTGGGGGGTAGGAAGAAATAGGCTGTTGGTTAACTAGGATCTGCAGCCTATCCTGTAGGTAGGGAAATGGGCAGACTAGATGGCCCTAGCAGTCCTTATCTGCCGTCAAAGTCTATGTTTCTATGTTAATGGAAAATACAAGCTGGACAGTGCCTGAAATGTCACCAGCTCTTGAACTTAATGTATTAATGAATATTAGTAACATAAATGTTAAGCATGGTGATCAATCTCTGTAAAACTTTTTTCATTTTAATTTTTTTCATGTATGGGTGTGTGTGTCTTTAATTATGATGATGTATAAATTCAGAACATGTCTGTCCTCCCTCAGACCTGCCCCGTGAGGAAGGCCCTGTGTTGGGCACTGAAGCACTGTGGTTGTAAGGTGCTTGTCTGAGGTGATCTTACCACAATAAATCTTTGATACCTGTATCAGAGTTTGCTTTTCCTTGTTTGAGTGCAGAGTGGACATTCATTTTACTTGTGTTATATACCTTGCTGGGTGGGGCATGTTGGGTGCCCTATGCGGTACTGTGTTGCCAACATATGTGTGTTTGCCCTGTGTCATGTCACTTGTCCCAAGGGCACGTGGCCATGGGGTGCCCATGGTGCTGTGCTACTGGGGAGGGCATCACACACACCTACTGCAGCCTGTGGTACGGTGCACCTGGACACTGCCTAGCCTGCCCACACAGACTGTGGGCTTGTCCTGCTGTCCTGAATCTGCACCCTGGATGTTGAATGTCAGCCATTCAGCGGTCCTGTTTCATATCTGTGTCTGTGACATGCTGGCATTGGCATGACCACTTCCTTGCACCCTATGCATCAGACTGCGCTTGGTGGCCCACAGTCCACTTTGGGCACATCAGTGAACACCAATGGGCTGTGTACGGGGTACTGTACCACCACTGTGTTCTCCATGTGTGCTGTGCATGGACAATCCACTACCATTCCGCAGTTGTATTGTACTGTTGCCTATGGTCATCTCCTTTTTATTTATTTTCTATTTTTAGTCTTTGGTAACTGAGTAAGGTCCACTAGGCACAAGTGCCTATTTTCAGGGGTGACCTGGGAGCACTGGGCGGTTAAGTGACTTGCTCAGAGTCACACAGTTTGCAAGTGGAGGTTGTGAGAATCAAACTCAGGTCTGGTCTGCTGGATGTATCAAGCTCATTCACAACTCATTCCTCTAACCTCTAGGCTCTAACCTCTAACCTCTAGGCTATACTGCCAGTCCTCCAACCATCTCCTCCTGTGTCATAGTGTACCACACCCATACATGTGCCGTGGCCATGTTTGCATTGTATACATTGTATGGCAGCCATGTGGTGTGTGGTGCTCATGACTGTTTAATGCTTGGTGGGTGTATTGTCAGGTTCCTGTGGTTGTGTGTCTGCCCACAGCATGCATACACCATATGGTGTGCCTATGGCCTGGACATGGTCCTTGTGGACATTGTGTACTCACAGTGGTGTGGGCATGTGTGTGCCACCTTTGTCACACATGCATAACAGTCACATTGCACTGTGCTGTTGTGGTGGGCCATCATGTCAGGGCTGTGCTGCACACTGTGGCCACTGACCCATTGTCTTCCGGGGGGGGGGTTGTTGCTACTGATGTATGGCTTAGTGATGTGTCATAGTCTGGGGTACTGAGTCCGTTGCATGTCCACATGACGTACTTGTGTCACGGATGCTGTCTGTGGCTGTGCCGGGGTGTGTGGGGACTCCTGCACAGTGTCTGCTACATAACCCTGGGGATTGCCGCTACAGGCTGCAGTCTGTTACCATGTGGAGAGGGGTTGTGAGGTTTCTGACTGTGATGTCTCAATGTCCCCTGGCTTTACCTTCTGTTCCATTGGACAGCAAGTCCAAGTCATTCTGTTGCTACAGTTTGTTTGTTGTTGCTATAGGGCAAACTGTGGTTTACCTCAGGGGGGCTGTGTAGCTGTAGTGTGACAGGGGCTACATTGGATATGCATGGGGCATAATCCCATCTGTGGTGGTGGTGGTGGTGGTGGTGGCAAAGGCCTTATGGGCCTTCATATATGCATAGGATAGGCTTGTGTGTACCATGGGGTTTAGTGCTACCGCATACGGGCACATGTCAGGTGGCATGTGCACTGTTTTCATTGCAGGGTACATGGACATAGTAGCTGGGACATGCTGTACTTCTCTGGGGCCACATCCTGAGTTCTGCATTGCTCCACAGTGTCAGCACACCATTCTTACATGGGCATCATTTCCCCCATAGGTAAACATCACAGTTCCATGTGTGCCAAATGTCCAGAGGAGGGAGAGGGCCAGGATGACTTTCTGAGGCACACTGTGTGCCAGCAATGCATGGTGCTCGAATGACAGGCGGTTCTGATAGAGATCACCAAATGCATTGCAGAGCTCCTGGATCAGCGTCTTCCAGGGCAGAACCAGGCTGCCAACCCTCACTCCTCCTCCCTTGTTTTTCCCCCTCCTGCCCCCCCCCATTTTGATTTTTGTTTATTTTCTACATATCTGTAAATAGTTTCTATTGGTGTTTAAACAATATATATTTTTTCTTGTTGTATTCCTGTGTCCTGTCTCTTTCTAGGGTACCTGTAGCCGGTGTCTCTGCTGTGCTGTGTTACACTTAATGACCATCTAGTTTACCATGGTGGATACCATCCTGGCCTCTCTTGTGGCACTAGCTTTACAACAGCTCTCCCTGTGTTGTCTGTAGCTGTGCATCGGGCAGTGGGTTGTGATCATGGTAGGTTTATCCTCCAGTTGGCTGACACAGTCTTTTCTCCATGTGTACCCTGCATGGCCTGTGTGTGTGCCAGATGACATCTGGCTTTTGTATGCCTATGGACAGGTCTGTTCCCTATTCCTTGGGTGCACCCTAATGGCATTGCCTGGTGGAGGGAGGCCTTGGTCTGTGGGCCTGTGTGTGGCTTTGTCCATGTGACTATGCCTGACATCTGCCCCCTTTGTCCTCCCACTGTGTATCCTGTGGAGTGCTGTCCCCTGCTGAATGTCAGGGACCCTTTTCCTCTACCCCTGTGCACAGTGGGCACTTGTTGAGGTCATACTGTCACACAGGCATGGTTAGTCCTTTATGTGGGTTACATCCTCATTGTCCTGTCTCTCCACTTTTTTCACAGTTCACATCTGTACAGTGTTGCTACATTTTGGGGTTCCTCTCTTGGCATTGCCTTTGGTGTTACTTTTGTTGTTGTTTGTGTTGTACACTGCTCTTTGCTGAGGTGTTTACATTTTAGGCACCACTTGTTTGCTTGCACCCCCATTGGACACATGGTTCACCTGTGCCTGATTCCACCGCTGTGTGCACTGTGCTGCTTGCACTGCCTGGTTGCTATATTCAGAGCTGTCTTCTTTGCTATTTTCAGTGCTGTCTTCTTGGCCAGGCTACCTTTGCACTGCACTCTCAGCCCTGTTTGCCCACCTTCATTTGCCTGCTATATTCAACTCTTTTTGCCCCAGGGTTATTCCTTTAAATATTGCATGCAATTGTATGTGGGTTAATTTTGCCCACCAGGCAGTGCTAACCTTGCCCCAGGGCAAAGTTTTGAATATTGGGTCCCAGAGGTGCAAAAACACACCTCATGCAGGATTTTAAAAATGACACACGTCATGGTTATGAGGTGATGTGCAAAAATTGCTGTGTTAAAAGTTTCGGGTCAAAATATTGAAAAGTACCAAGGTTATGAGCCTGCATTCATAAATTCCAACATAGGCTCATAACTTAATTGCTTTTTTAACATTTTTGCTCCAAGTTTTCAACATAGCCTTCTTGTGACCCTACCTCATGAACAAGTGCTGAGAAAATTTTCAACTCCTGCCCAAAAGGTGATTTCATGCAGCAACCATGAAATCACCTTTTGGGATGCGAAAACACATTTTGGCCAGGATTTGAAAAATGACAGCTGTCACATCCATGAAGTGATGTGAAGAAATGGCTCTTTTGAACATTTGGGGGCAAACTACTGAAAATTACCATTACAAGCCTGCATTTGCAAACTTCAACATAGGCTCATAACTGTATTGTTTTTTGAATATATTTACACCAAATTTTCAACATAGCCTTCTTATGACCCTACCTCATGAACAACTGTGGAGAAAATGTTCAACTCCTGCCCGAAAGGTGATTTCACGCAGTGACCATGAAATCACCTTTCAGGATGAAAAAACACATTTTGGCCAAGATTTGAAAAATGACATCTGTGTCACATTCATGTAGTGCTGTGAAGAAATGGCTATGTTGAAAGCTTGGGTTAAAAAAATAATAAAAATCACAAGTTACAAGTCTGTGTTCATAAATTCCAGCATAGGCTCATAACTATATTATTTTTTAACATTTTTGTCCCAAATGTTCAACACAGCCTTCTTGTGACACCACCTCATGAACAATAGTGGAGAAAATGTTCAACTCCTGCCTGAAAGGTGATTTCACACAGTGACTGTGAAATCACCTTATGGTATGCAAAACGCATTTCGGCCAGGATATGAAAAATGACAGCTGTCACATTCATGAGGTGCTATAAAGAAATGGGTATTTTGAAAATTTGGGAACAAAAATATTGAAAATTACCAAAGCTACGAGCCTGCATTTGTAGACTTTTTTTACAATCATTTTTGTGCTAAATTTTCAACATAGCCTTCTTATGAACCCACCTCATGAACAATGGTGGAGAAAATTTTCAACTCCTTCCTGAAAAGTGATTTTGCACAACGATCACAAAATCACCTTTTGGGACAGATTTACTTAATGTCACTTGCATTGTTCATGAGGTGGTGTCCCAAAGAAGGTATGTTGAAATTTGGAGCAAAAATATGGAAAAATGCCCAGGTTATGCTACTGAGTTCAAAACCCCACTGTAATACATTGAACCACATACCTAATTTCCTCAGTTCATGGTCCAGCATTGAAGAGTGAAGACGTGTCTGCGATCCTGAGAAGATGAAGGTGTTAGACCCCGGTGAATAAGTAAGGGCTTGGGGGGGTGATTGGTTGGTGGGTGCTGAGTGGGAGGGTGGGGTGGAGGGCACTTTACAATGCAACAGACATTGATGGATGTTTTTTTTTTTTACATACATTTGTAAGTACAAGAAAAGAAGCTGAACTCGGGGAAACTAGTCACTTTATTGAAATAAGGGCTTGAAAGTACTGTAATTGTGCTTTGAAAGTGGAGCCATAACACTGGGCATGTGTGTATGCATATTCATATATGCTCATACCTTGTATCACGGCTTCACTTTTGAGCATGATTAAAGTACATATTAGCCCTCATTTAAAAAAACAGAGTAAGTTCCCAAGTTCAACTTTCTTTCTACTACCTAAAAACATATTTAGCTGACCAGGAACAGTGGTCTGAGTCTGTGCTGGTGCCAGAGACAAAGACAGGCTGCTTTGTTGAAAGACAAGGCTGCTGGTGTTGACAGCCAATCAGCTGCTTTTGCTGACCGGCTTCATGCAAGTCAAAGGATTGAAGCTCTCTCATTCATGCAGCTTCAGTCCTTTGAAATACATGAAATTTATGCCCAGCAAGCAGGGAGTGATGTCAACTGGAGAGTGGTTGATCATTGGCATAATGTGTCGAGTCCCTACTATTTTTAACTGCAATGGGCTCAGCAGTGACACACCCCACTTATCCCTTTTAAGTGTAGCAAAACATTTGATGTGCACATGTGCTTCATTTCATTTGATTCTTCCTCCTCTCCTCTCCTCTGGTTTAAGTGCTATCAGCAGCAGTGGCAGTAGCTGCAAGTCACTGCCCCCCCCAGCCTCCAGAGGCAGGCAGCTTTATGTATTGCTGTCTCTGACAAAGACCATTGTATAAAACTACTGGCCTATCTGTAATCTTCCTTTTTATAGGCAAGGTTAATGAAAAGATTGTTGCATTGTGGCTTGAGACACACTTGGTAACCCTTGTGATATATGAGCCTCTCCACTCAGGATTTCAGTCAAAGTTTAGCACTGAGACTGTCCTGGTCAGGGTGCATAATGATTTGCTCAGGGCAAGGGATAAAGAAGAGTAGTCAGTTCTTGTTCTCCTGGATCTCTCCTCAGCATTTGACAATGTTGACCATGGACTTTTATTGGATCAACTCAGGAAGAACGTGGGACTGACTAGCAACGTTATTAGCTGGTTTAAATCCTACCTCAGGGGCAGGTCTCAAAGGGTTCTGATGGGTAACTTCTCATCACACCAAATGGACTTGTACTGTGGTGTACCCCAAGGGTTGGTCCTTTTGCCCATATTGTTTCTGTGTACATGCTCTCCCTGGGTAGGATCATCAAGCAGTATTGAGCTGTGTTTCACTGCTATGCTGATGATACCCAGCTCTATCTGTCCTTTGTACCTCAGAATTGTGGAGCAGTGGATGTGATGAACCAGTGTCTGGCTGAGATCCACGGCTGGATGTCATTGAGCTGGCTGAGACTCAACTGGGACAAAACTGAAGTACTGGTGATTGAGCCAGGTAGGAAGGGGATTGGCAGTGTCAGGAAGGGAAATGGGGCTTTGTCTTGGTATCTCCAGGCTTGACAGTGCCAAAAAGGTGAAGAATGTGTGTGTGTGTGTGTGTGTCATCCTGGATGAAGGGTTGAAATTTAAGGCTCAGGTGTCGGCAGTCATCTGGAATGGCTTTTACCATCTGAGGAATATTAACTAGATTCATTCCCTTATACCACTTGAGGACTTGCCCTGTCATAGCAAATTGTTAGTTATAAGTATATTTTGTAATATGTGGTTATAGAATATGGTTATTTGGATGTCATGTGCTACTGAGATATTGGTGGCTTGTTTAAAATTCCAAGTAGCTTTTTTATTTATATGAATGGGCTCATATGATGAAGGAATGAAAACAAGGCTGAGTTTTTTTTAAATGCTGCAAAATGTCCCTAGCAGAAAGGGGCCTCATAGATTTCAGTGTGAGCTGGATACAGAGGTCAAAGGTGAGAATCTTAGCCAAAGAAGTGAAGATATTTCCATGGTAACCTGCTAAAGAACTGTTACAGGCCAGCTAATGACATAATGCCTGGAAAACAAAGACTGAATACTCTTTAATACTGCACATGTATTTTTGTTTATTCCTACAAAACAGAAAGTGCTGCAAGTGTGACCATAGCACAGTCTACTAGAACATGTTTCTATCTGATAGAAACCCAGTGTTTAGAAGAAACCTCTTGATATAACAGGAGTTATTTGCAGAAATGTCCTTTGCTAACAGTTTAAAAGTTTGAAAACTCATGTCTGATTTCTTTGTAATGCTCACATCATGAAATATTTAAATATACAGTATGTCTTTTCTGTGTCTGAGTGGTTGCAAAAACAAGTTCTATGGTTTAAAAGTTCTGCTTTAGTTGCTTAAAAGTTGTGTGACAGCTCTGAGATTTATGACCTACCATGCCTGAAGAGTCTCATACAGATAATTTTACTCAAAACAGATTGTGTGTCTTTTAAACTATTTTCTAAAGGTTTATTTGGAGTGAAAATACCTCATTTTGAAGTACAAGAAGTGAGGGTTAAGCATATATCATTTTTATGAAGATATTTGCTTGGAAACAATGTTTATGAATAATCTTGTGAACTGTGGACTTTAGAGACATGACACCTACCTCAGAGTGTACAAAATGATGTGCTGAATTCAAAGACATGTGTGAATTCACATGTAACTGGTAGCCTCCAGATATTAGAGTGAAAACTAACTTTGTTGTCAAAGTTCTTTTCAAATGGGAACTGTGCCAGACATGGGTGGTGCCAAGACATTGAAATTTGCCATTCATTCCTCATTTGCAAATCCAATCAGAGCTAGTAAAGCAGAATATGTTATGTCATAATTATGGAAATGTGGATAGCTTATAAATATTAAACTGAAATTTAATTAGAATCCCTTCAAGTCAGCTGTTGTCCAGGTCCACACTGCTGTGTTCAAGCAGAAAAGGTCTTCCAACAAGAGCTTAAGCCTTTATACCAGAGGTTTGCCATGACAGGATGAAGGAAAGTGCTGTACTTCTAGTAACAGCAAGCACCAGAGTGACATCAACAGCAGAAGAAGCAAATTCTCCATTGTTTTTACATCATGAGGAAAGACCAACATTTTGTACAGACTCTGAGTGTCTAAGTATTACTTTAATATTTTTAGTGTATCCTAGAAAAGGGGTGGTTAAATAAGGGAAATCTTCTAGCATATATCATATTATAGTGATGCACCAGCACCACTATAGTTAGGGTTGATTAGGCACTTTAATATTAACCAATAATTTTTGCAGTTCTGTATGTAACCACCCAGTCTCCTGGGGTTACTAGAATCCCTTCAGTATCAGTGCTAGGCAGAGAGCGGCAGCTGATGATTAACAAGTTAAATGGGTTTTTCACCTGCTCACTCTTCTGTTTACTTGGGTTCAGCTGAGATGGAAGTGATGAGCTCTTCTGGAACTCTCGCAGCAGCATAAGCCTTGGCAAGCTGTGACAAGGGAGTTAGAATGTTGAGATGATAGTCAGTAGTGTAAAGTAACAGCTTGAAGTTGGAGGATTGAGAACTGCTCAGCTGAGGGCTCTGAGTTGAGGGCCCTGCATGCTCACCCTAGTCCTGGTAATTCTCCAGTTTGCCAAGAGAAGTTGTGGAAACTGTTGTCTACAGCAGGATCTCTTGATTTTCATCCCTGGAGGGGTGAGAAGGACTGCTAGTGGATGGATCCCAGGGCCAATCCCCTTTTTGATCCAGGATGTTTGAAGCTGCCTGAAATGTCTAACAGTGAGTAGGGTCTGACTTTTGCTATAGAAAGCAAGTACCCGTGCTGTTGTGTTCTCTGGCTAAAAGGGAAGCCACAACTTTTCTGTGAATTCAGAAGTGTGAGATTGTTCTAATTTAAAGTTGTCTGAAGTGTGTGATGTCTAGAGGTATGACTATATCACATTGTTCAGGACTTTAACTTTTCCACTACCAGCTATAGTGAGTTCAAATGCTGGATGCCACGTTTCATTCAGTAAGCATTTACAAAGTGTGTTTCCAAATGTCTAAGAAAGAATGGCTGAGTATGGATTTGGGAGCAAAGGGTGGATAAACCCCATCTGGAGTAACCAGTTCAGGACTACAGGTTCAGTAAGGGCCTCTGGTTACTTTAGATAAAGGGCCAATGTCTGAAGAGAATTTTACTCCCTGAAGTGGGTTACAGTTTCTTCTCTGGTTATGAAGAATGGTGCTAGTCATAGCAAAAAATGTGTGTTCAGTTGTGGCCAGTGCCATTGGAAACAATGTTCTATGTCCTATGACACGTGGGTTTAAAAAGTGAAAGTGTTCTATGTCCTGCACTAGGTGGGAGTACAAGTTCCAAGTGTTCTATATCCTACTAAGATGGGAATACAAAGCGTTTCTGTCAGATACAGTTGATTTGTTGTTCTGTAAGTTCCTAGTGCCACAACATGTAAACCTTGGGGATCCACCCTTGCTTTAAAGAACATCTTTTTAATAAAGCCACGCTCTAGAACCCCAACTATGATCTGGACAGTTACGTTATTGCTTCCTGTGTGGTTTTACTGGGTACCCCTCCAGAAGATAGGTCTAGCAAAGCCCAAGCAAAAAGTTCTCTCCCCAGGACCTGATTATTTGTAAATATCAAATAGGTCATATTGCTTTTGTACACCCCACCCCTTGTTCTCTAGAAGAAGAGCCTGATATTCATTCCCAAAGCTTGGGATGGTACCAATTGTCTAAATGTTTCTGAAGTCTGTGCCCAGTATGGGTGCCTGGGTAGTTAACTGTGTAAAGTAGCCGGGGGCGGGGGGTAGTTAAAAATATCTTCATAACTGTTCAACATATTTGCATAAAATGTTGCATGCATGGTCTCGTGGAGGTAGATCACTTCCCACATTAAGTTTTGTTCTGTTGGATGTGCAAATTCTGTGACATAGATAGTGAAAAAATGTTAAAAATCTATGTTTTCTGCAGTTTTTTTGTCATTGCTTAGTGCCCAGATGGTTTGGAATTTTGGTCTGAAATTTTCAGGGTAGAAAGGGCTTTCATCAGAAGGATTTCCTTTGCTGATTTGGTAAAACAAAATATTAATTAATTCCAAAGTTATTACATTTTATAAATTTGGGTTCTGAGTATGCTCAGTCAGCACGTCACAATACCTGTAAAAATTGTTATTTGTGAGCTACTGTATGAGGTCACTCTAGATGTCCACATCAGGATGCCTACCGTCACCTCACATAACTCAAGAATAATAATGAGCTTATTTGCATACCCATTTTTTAAAATTGAGGAAACCAGTAACATTGAGTGAAACTACAAGCTATCCCTCCCTGGGAAGCTAGGTCTGTTCAAAATCAATGTTTACAACAATTTATTTTTGATTTCACCGGTTCATATTGCAAGAAGAACAGCTCCTTATGCAGTGCTCCAAGATCAGGCAAAGCATTTTCCTGTAGTGCACCCTAATTTTCCCTGTAAAACTGGGATGAAATTCCTTTAGATTTTCCTGTATGCACAAATCAATGTAAGTACGCAATTGGTGTCATTATGCCAGTCAATAAAATCACTAGGACAAATGTTCAGGCTGTTTTATGTGTTCTTATTTATTTTAAATATTAAAAAATCACCTACAACGTATCACATAACAACTCTACAACTATAAGAACTTTATATGTAACAATATAATACCATCTTGAGGTTCTGGGGACATGTTGGAACGTATAAAGCTCAGTTCTCAAGGTTCACATGGCTCCAGAACCTCCTGAAGGTATTATAACCTTGTAATAATACAGTCCCTTATGCAATATTCTATTTATAGTATGAAATGCCTTAACTTCAAATTTACCCCTTAATCACAGACTGATACATTTTGTGTTCTGCTCACAATGCAGAAAAGGGGCATAGGAATGCACAAAATGCACATACCCCACCCTTGCCCCTGCACCCCGTGGACAGGTGCACCCATACTGGCATTCACCAATGTCGACCACCTATCCATGGCTCCTCCCCCAATACACAGGACTCTGCAGGGTGGCTGGGGGAGGAGTTGTCCCAGGCAGACGTCCAATGGGATGCCCCCCTTTGACCCATAGTGGATCTCACACATAGGGTGGCATGGGTCTGGGGCTGTGCATGCCAATAGCATGCACCCAGACCAGCTCGGCACCCTCCAGTCCCAGTGCTGCCTCACATAAACTTTCTGGGTGCTCACCCATCCAGCTGCCCCTGCCACCTCCTGCTGTCTAGCAGTTGGGAGCAGCACAGTGTGCACTATCCTGGTCCCCCAGTGACTGAATATCTGTGTTCATGGGGGCATGCTGTGGGTTATGGCAGGGTCTCCCTGGTGTACCCTGCACCACCCTCTGCACCCATGTGGCCAGCAATACATGGGTTAGTGAATACATGCAGTGCTGGCACACCCCTGGAATGTCCCCATCGTGGAGCTGTCTGCAGACATGGGGGATCAGGTGTGGTGGGTCTGCATGTGCCCCCTTTGTGCATGCCTTGTGGGGGGCACGGGGGGGGTGGAGTAGCTACTCGCCCCAGATATACGTGCATAGCCACTGCACACCAATCGTGCACTGGGCCTACAGCTCTGTGTACCTGTAGTGCTCCATTAATAAACATTGTTTCAGTGTATTGTTGTGTTTTTCATTGGCATGCTTAAGCACCCCCTACACACACACACACACACACACACACAGCTTTATGCACTGAACTCTCAGAGGTAAAAACAAATATTCCCTTTCTTTTCATTTATTTTACTAACCTTAGACCAGACCAGGATTTATGTGTCCCTTCTGATCTCACACATATAATTCATAACTCCTGCTTATCTTGATGAAGACACCCCCATACCTTTCCCAGGCTCACAATTAAATAGAAACACTGGCTAATTTTTTTTTCAACGAACCTCAGCCTCTAGGCTGGTCAGAAGAAGAGCTGCCTTAGTGATTTTTTTAAAAATACAACTCTGCTCTGTGCACCAAACAAGCCAAGTAGCACTTAAGCACTCTTTGTGTCCCTATCACCCTTTAATGCCCACCATCATTGAGTCTCTTGTCTGGCTCACTTTTTGCACTTTACATTTTTAAAATAGACAAATTTGCAAAACAGAAGGTTTGTTTGCCTTGGTGGTTTGGGGCGCTGCTTCCCTCAAGCAACACTTAAGCACTCTTTCTTGCACCCCCCCAAAGCATATCATCATCAAGTGGTCAGTCTTTTGTCTGACTCATTTTGCACTTAAAATGAGTTTAAAATAGACTAAAATAGGCTGCCCACAAGAAGGCTAGTTTACCTTCAGTGGCTTAGCCTCTCTGCCAGTCCAGAACAGTGGCATTTGAGGTGCAGCTCGGCTGACTCAACGGTGTTGCTGTTTTGAGTGGGGCCACATGGCAGGTGTTTGGATCATGCAGCAGCTCACTGGTTCTTGATCAGAAGATCTGAATTCATCCTCAGAAAGATGCACTGCCAACACATTACCTTACTACCCCAGAGAAACACAGGCTGCAAATGGACCAACAGAATTGCTTAGTGTAGCAAAGTCAGCAAACTGAGCACCAAATGAATGGCTCTGTCTGGATCTTGGCAGCCATGAGATTCATAGTGGGTATTTTCCTGTAGTGTTTGTCCATTTCCCCTGATATTTTAAAAATAAAAGATTTCCTTCCCGTATCCCGTTTTTGTAGTAAAATTCCCTTAAAATACAGAAATCCCTGTAGGTCTGGGAGCACTGCTTTATGTGCCTTAAGTTTTCAAAAATGTCAGTGTAAGCCTAGCTCATGAATAATCACAAGCTTATTTGCATATCTTTTTTTGAAATTGAGAGAATTAGAAAAACTGTTTGGATATTTCTGTACTCACTACAGAAATAGGAGTCTACATCTCTCAGTAAAGAAATCATGTCAGCATTTTACTGTATGCACAATGTCTCGTTTTGAAAATCAACATCTGAGATCTTATATTGTTGTAATCACTTCAAAAATATTTGACTGTGCCTCCCAGTAATGAAAATAGAAGATAAATTCATATTGTACCCACAATGCCTTGTTATGCACATGTACATATAAGGTGCTATACTGCAGCCACCACTACTAAAATAGGAGACTTTACCTCTGAATAAGAAAAATGTACAGTAAGTAAACTTTATAATCTATGAAGAATTCCTCATTGCTGTTTGTTGATCAGCTTATTAGCTGTTACAGTATATTGCTATAACCATTACCAAAATAAGAGTTAGATGATTTGACAAGCAGGGACTATTTCATATCCAAATGCAGTTACAATAATACATTAGAATATTTTTGAAAGCAGTTTTGTGATTTAAAAAAAAAGAATGACACCTTTAACATATTTTCTACACGTTAAAATTTAAAATGGAAAACTGATGTGTAATTTAGTGACTGCACTACAGATGATAGGATGGATCAGTTCTAGCCAGGGTAAGTGTCTAATTTATAATGGAACTCCTGTGTAATTCAGCAACTGCACCACAGATGGCAGCAGTGAGTGTTAAAGTTTGCACTCTAATATCTTTGCAACTATGCAATGGATGTGCACGGCATTTTGCATGAGTGGTTTCATGGGGCAGATCTCTTAATGTGCCAAGCTTTGTTGTAGTCAAATGTGTGGATTCGGAGATGCAGATAGCGAAAACATTTAAAATAATCACTGTTTGTGCTTTTTTTTGTCATTGACTTACACCTAGATGGTTTGGCATTTTGATCTAAAATATTTTGCACTTTAATATCTTTGCAACCATTCAATGGATTTGCACAACATTTTGCATATGTGGTCTCATGTGGTAGATCTCTTGATGTGCCATGTTATGTTCTAATCGGATGTGCAGATTCTGATAGGCAGATAGTGAAAAAACATTTAAAAATTGCTGTTTCTTGCTGTTTAGGGTAGAAAGGGCTTGGCCCACAAAGGTGCCTTTCACTGATTTGGTGAAACAATATTAATATGTTCCAAAGTTATACAATTTTAAAATTTCAGGTTCTGAGCATGCTCAGTAAAAATTTCAAAATAGCCATATAAAGGGGCATGGCTTGGATGCCCAGAGTCACCACATAGCTAATGAATAATCATGAGCTTGTTTGCATACCTAATTTTTACAACTAAGGGAATTAGAAAAATTGGGTAAAAACTACAAGCTATCCCTCTTTAGGAAACTTGGTCAGTTCAGAATCACTGTTTACAACAATTTGTTTTTGGTTTCACTTGCTCACATTGCAAAAACAGTTCCTTATGTGCCCCACATTTTCAAACATGTCACTGTAACTGTAGCTCATGAATAATCATGAGCTTATTTGCATACCTGCTTTATAAAATTGAGGGACTTAGAAAAAAATCACTTGAAAACTACAAGCTATCCCTCTTTTGGCAGTGCAAATTGTTTTGAAATATGGACTACTAATCAGTATGTTAAACATTAGGGCTATAGAAGGAAAGTAGTAATTTTTTTAACTTATGTTAAAATAGATATTAGAGTACTGATTTTGTGTTCATGTGAACTGAAAAAGTTTAGGACAATTCAACAGCTTAGAAATATGCAAAGTTAAAAAAAGACTTTTGGCAATACAGAGCAACAGGAAAGTATCATTGGCTGTTTTAGTTTGAATCTGTCTTGACGTAGGATAAAAGAACACTGACACAGTTATATCAAAGGAGGCAATGTGGTGTAATGGCTAATGCTCTGGGCTCTGATTCTGGAAACCTGGGTGTGAATCCAATAACCACTAATGAATATGCTCAAAGGTTCTTTTTTTTATAGTAAAATAGTAAACTATTTACCAGCAATGGCTACTCACAGATCTCTGATGCAGACAAGTGGTACATCATACAGCATATACGATTCTTAGAGCCCTGAAATGGTGCAAAAGGTGTTTCATTTTATTTTTCAATGTGGTAAGAGTTTCCAATTTTGTTCCTACTTGTTTCTTGCACCTGCAAGGCAGCCCCAGGTGCTACCACAACTTCTTGCCTTTGCATTTCTTTTTTTATGGCAATTCACATGTTTATAAAAAGTAATTATAGAAAAATATGCATGGCAGTACAGCTCAGTGGGTTAAGGCTCTGAGTTGCAGATATGGAGACCTGGGTTTGAATCCCACAGCCACCTAGGTGCATACTGTGTGATCCTAAGCAAGTCACTTAACTTCCTTGTGCTCCCAGGTTGCATCTGGAAACAAACTTCAGCTTAGTGTGTTACTCCTGGTTCAACAATGTTCCATTTCCCCACATGGGTTAATAAAAACGAATGACAGAAAAATTATTATCTTAAAAAGTAAGGAAATTCATTACAAAACAATGTTGTTAATGCACTAGTTAGGGTTAAAAGGATACAAGTAAGGAAATGTGGCATTAGCATTTGCAACCCTAACATCTCACCCCAACCCTCACCCCTGCAGGCAGCAACAGGCATGGGCTGTGCTTTGGGGTTGTCAACCCTAACGCTCATCCAATTATTGTATACTGTACCCATCTCAGCTTACTTACTCATGGCTCAATTACTGTAATGCCCTCTACCTTGAGGTCAGTGGAGGTATGTGTGGCTGTGAGATTGTTGACCAGCCTCCCCAGGATGAGTCATATTACCCCAGTGCTGTGGTAACTGCTTTGGCTGCTGGGTAAGTGGCTTATGTCCTACAAGGTTGTTTTTCTAACTTATAAGGCCCTACATGGTCTGGGTCCAGGCAACCCGTGCAAGCTCCTTCATCCTTATTTTCCTGCTTGACCCCTCCATTCCACTGAAGAGTGTCTCCTGGTTGTCCCCAGGACCAGATTTAAAACATCCAGGGACAGAGCCTTCAAAGAAGCTGGACTGCTACTATTGAATTTATTACCGAGGGCCCTTATTTATGAGGAGCTTATTTATTTGGTGTGCAGTACTGCTTCTGGTTATTCATTTTTGGGCCTCTGTGGAAGGACACATAAATAAATAAAACTGCTACTACTACTACTAGAAAATGTGTTACACTTTCTGCAGTAGAAGTTTGATGACTAGCTGACATCACACTCATTACCTCCAGGTTTTATAGTATCAGATAATGCAAAGAATATTGTAATGGCAGTTGGTGATGGGGTGTTACACACATGCTCCATGTTTTGCTCACTGTATAAATCTGGTAATTCCAGGATTCCTAGATGAGGAAGGCATCACTATGCAGATATGTGCTGGTCTGGCCAAAAAGGTTTGCAGCCATTTTAGACATTCTATAAAGATATAGAAGCCGTTATGAAACATTCAGCAGTGGAACCACATTCCTCTCCACCACGTGAAACAAAATGTGCCAACAAGATGACATTCCACTTATTACATGATGGAACAGCTGCTAGAACAACAGTAGGCTATCAACCAGTATGCCACTGAGCATGGTACTGGCAAGGGAGATGTGAACAGCAGCCCAAATCAGTGGTGCCTGTTGGAGACCGTCTGCACTGGGCTGAAGTCCTTTGAGGAGTTAACATGGGTGGTAAGTACTGATGAAGCTGGTATAAGCCAGGTACTTTTTCTCATTGCCCTCATTAGCCGGTGACTTCTTAATATGAAAACTGAATATGAGGGCAAGGAGGATACCACTGTTCTCAATCTAGTAGAAAAGAAAAGAGCACAATTCTGGAATGACACATGCCTTTCAAAAATACGATAACTGAAACTAGATCATGACCACTGTCTTGGACCCTTGGTTCAAAGACACATTTGAGACATTCTTTGATGCACAAGAATGCAATAAGGATCAGCAGCCCTATAAAGTCAGGCTTATTCATCTGGTCTCTGTATGTATGGGACAAAACAAGACCAGGAATACAAATAGAACAGAAGAACCACACTCATTGTCATCCCTTGCAATCACAGTGACAGGCCAGGTACAGAAGAAGGAAGAAGGAGGATCCCAATGTGTTTCCCCTGCTACTGCTGAATATCACAGGAGTCATTTATTTTTGTCTCCAAGTCAAACTGCTACTACTGTTGCTGCTGCACCCCCGACCACTCTGGAAACAACTGTCTGATTATGGCTTGATGAAAAACTGTGGCAAGTCAGCAAGTCACTCTGACACAGTGGTGCTTGAGATGCCAGCAAACAAAATTGTGCAGGATTATCTGGATGAGAATGTGCCACTAGCAGAAGGAGATGAGTCTCTAATATACTAGTACCAAAAAAAGGCCATTGGCACTCTGTGATACAGGTCACTGTTAACATCTCAGTTGCCCTCTTGCGAATACATACTCAGGATGTTCAGTGCTGCAGGCAATATAGTCACCAACAGTAGAACATGTCTCTCAACCCAAAATGTAGAGATGCCAACTTTAAAAAAAAAATTAACCTGTCCCTTTTTCCGAAGTCCCTTTTTGCCACAGTTTATGGATGATGAATCTCTTATATTTCCAGGTGGGCTAAAGATAGAGGATGAGGTGGATGGGGAGGTCTTCTGTGTCCATTAGTTTTTTTTTGTTTTGTTTTGTTTTGTTTTCTTTTTGGGGGGGGATCAGTTGTCCACATTTTTGCCAGGTCTACACAGGCCAAACAAATACATTTTGGAGAAACCATTGCACATGAAATCCTTGTGTACAACACTTATCCATCACATAATGGGAAGCCTTTTCCTTGTGTGACACTTTCCCAATGTGCTCACAATTTTTTGAACCAGTAGCCCACACTGTGGGATGCTGTACTGTTGCCTTCACTCAGTCTTTTTCACATAAATGTTTGTGAATTTTTGGCAGTGAAGCAAATAATAATGATTATGGGCAGGGGAGGAGAATGTTAGGGGATCAAGTAGAGAGGAAGAGGAATAAAGTAATTCAACTGGTAATTGACATACTCCTCTAACATCTTTCATTCATCAGTTCTTTAACCCATTGACTTCCTAAACTGGGCTGCTGCACTTTTGTCTTCACTCAGTCTCCCTCAGATTAATGTTTTGTGAATTTTTGCAAAGTCTACACAAGCTGAATAAATAGTCATTCGGGCGATGTTATCCCTAAAACCAGTGTGTGCAACGCATCCAAATATCCATGGCATAATAGGAAGCCTTGTCCATGTGTGGCACTGTCATGATGGACACACAATTTCTGGAACCAGTAGCGTACACTGTGGGATTCTGTACTGATATTTTGTGGGCATTCATAGTCCTTACATACCATTTTATTTTGAGCATTGTTAGCCATGCACTTTTGTTTACTAGCATTGTTCATGTGTGGCACTGACTGAAGTGACACAATTTTTGGAACCAGTAACCCTCAACATAGACCACTGCATCATTCTTCTGTTTGGGGAGCCTCACCAGCTTAGTGCATGATATTTCAGTTTGTCCCATTTCCTAATGCATTTTAATGGTTGAACCAGTGCAAACTAGTCCACCAATAAGAGAACTTTTGTGAAGTTTACCTGGTTCAACAGTCAAAGCTCACATGATTCAAACTTTGGGAGGTTAACACAGGTCTACTCACTCCATTTAGAACCCCTAATCCCAAAGGCCATGCAGTTGCTAAAATGGCAGAGTACCTCTGACCTGATGTATTTGTACAGATCCAGACCCAATAGCCTATTGTAAAAAAAAGTCCAAATTAAACACTTAACTTCACTGATCCTACTCATGGTTCCAGTTAGTCACATCCTCCCTCATGCTGCTGGGGTTCTGGATCTCCATACTCAGCTGGACTACCTCTCTTTTCTTCCATTTCACTTGCTCTCAGGTGTCTGCTTCACTGGCTCCCTCTGGAGGTTTGAGTGGCCTGCTTCACTCTGACCTCTTATGTCTTTACAGACCTATACATCAAGGCTTTCAAACCCTCATGGTGGTTGCAGCCTGACACACGGATATGGTGCCTGCTAATGGACCCTGCAGAGGCCTTACTGTAGGTTCTTCTTTCTATGCTGGCACTTCTCTGTGTTGTCCTCTTTGCTGGCTAGCATGTGAATGATATCTCTTCTTTCTGCCAGGAAAATTGCTTTTATTTACTGTTTGTCTCACACAAATGCACAGGCTGTAGCAACTCAGCTCAAACCCTCCTGGACTACAGCCCTTCTCTTCTGGAATCTCCCCCACATCTCACTCAGAGTCAGCACTGCACTTGCTCTTCATTCCAGAAAAGAACAGCTCCCATTGGTTCTTAGGGCTGTCAATCAATTCCATGCTCTCAAATGGGGAAGGAGAAAGGATCTCAGATTTAGAAGTGGGTAGCCATCTGGGAACAAGTGACCACCAACAGTGTGGTTCACAATAAACACAGCCATAGAGTCAAGCCAGACAAAAACAAGAGTATTGGACTTTAGGAAGGCTGACTTTGGGAAAATGAGAGAGTGTCTCAGAAAAGCACTAGCAAATGGCAAGAAGGAGGGGTGGAGAAACAATGGGAAATAATCAGAACAGCCATTGCAGAGGCAACAAGCCTTTGTGTGAAGCAAATCAGCAAAACAAAATTAAGGAAAAAAACACTATGGTTCTCAAAAGAGGTGGAAGGGAAGGTTAAGGAGAAAAGGATATCATTCAGGAAATACAAGGAAACACAGAAGGAGCAGGACAAATAACTTTATCAGTTAAAGCATAAGGAGGCAGGGAAGGCAGTCAGAATAGCAAAGGCACAAATTGAGGAAAAGATAGCTAACTCTGTTAAGAAGGGGGATAAAACCTTTTATAGGTGCATTAGGGAGCAAAGAAAGACCAAGGGAGGGATACAGAGACTTAATAAAGGGAAGGGAATGTGGGCAGAGGGTGACAGTGAAAAGCAGGAATACTGAATGAATATTTCTGCTCAGTATTCACAACGGAAGAGGAGGGGGCAGTACCTAAACCAAACAAGAGAAACACTCTGAATAGGGGGTTTGATACCAGTCCATTCACAGAAGAAAGGGTTTTGAAAGAACTCTTGAAACTGAGGGTGGACAAAGCTATGGGGCCTGATGGATTCACCCAAGAATTCTAAAAGAACTAAGGGTAGAACTAATAACACCACTGATCACTCTCTTTAACAAATCATGGGAGGATGGGGTGTTACCTGAGGACTGGAGGAGGGCAAATGTGATTCCACTTTACAAAAGTGGGATCAGAGCAGAGGCAGGAAACTGCAGACCAGTTAGTTTGACCTCAGTGGAAGGGAAAATGATGGAATCACTTCTGAAGGAAAGAATTGTTCAGTACCTAGAGGCCAGTGGGGCACAGGACCCAAGGCAGCATGGTTTCACAGCAGGAAGGTCATGTCAGATAAACCTAATAGATTTATTTGACTGAGTGACCAAAGTAGTAGACCAGGGAGGGGCTGTGGATATGGCCTACCTAGATTTTAGCAAGGCATTTGACACAGTCTCACACAAAAGATTAATATACAAGTTAGCCAGCCTTGGAGTGGGTCCCAAGGTGGTAGCCTGGATGAAAAACTGGCTGGACAACAGGACACAAAGGGTAATAGTAAACAGAGTCCACGGTGAAAAAAGGAGAGTAACTT
Organism: Neoceratodus forsteri; assembly: GCA_016271365.2. NCBI lineage: Eukaryota > Metazoa > Chordata > Ceratodontiformes > Ceratodontidae > Neoceratodus > Neoceratodus forsteri. Next base: position 155,587,597 of record CM057456.1, on the reverse strand, counting down.
GGGGTAAATACTTAGTACTGTGATAATCTGGTTTAGAGTTTTAGTCTAAGCTTTTGAACCTATTAGCTCAAAATAATACTTAAGCTTTGAGCTAAAAAGTAAAGAATAGTAAATGTGAAATCATGAGATTTATAACTGGTTATAGGTTTAGTGTTTTTATTAAAGGCTTTCCTAACTAAGCTGTAAAATTAAGTCACAAGATGAAGGGTATCACTGTTAAACTGCTGGGAATGTTGTTAGGTCTGATTTGCTTAATGCTACATTATAGACCAGTTACATCTGACTCCACAGAGAGCAGAACTAGTTTATATTTGAAGCTTAGTCAGCCAAGTGAGAGTAAATTAAGAGTTAACAAGTTAATGAGAGGGATAAATCACTTTAGGATGGTTAGACAGCAAATTTTGAATACTTTTAGGCTAGTTCCCTGTAGAAGTTTTTCCTCAACAGACCAGATTTTTTTGATATCCATAGTACTTTGTGGGGATATAGAATTGAATCCTGGGCCTGAGGATGGGGCCATTAAGATAGTATTGGATAATGCCAGGAGTTTAATTACAAAAATGGACCTCCTCAGAGCTTGGACAGATCTGGAAAGCCCTGATATAGTCATTTTAACTGAAACTTGGTTAACAAAAGTAATTCCCCAATCTGAAATTGAACTTCATGATTTTTATTGTTATAGACAGGATCGAGGGTCACGGGGAGGAGGGATTATAATTTATAATAGGTACAATTTGGGTCCTTCTGAGGTTATTTATTCTGGGAAAACAGAAGGAATAGAATGTTTGTTGTTAAAATTCTAGTCAATTAATTTGATTGTTGGAGCTGTTTATTCACCACCGAAGATAAACACCAAGCATTTTGAGAAATTTTCTCACACCATTATGGAATATATAGGTCTAACAAATGTGATATTGATGGGTGATTTTAATGCTGCTTGGGGATGCCCAAGAGGTTGAGTCTTGCAAAATTCAATGAAATGCTTAAACCTGTCTCTGATAATTGATTTACCTACATGGAAAGGTAAAATAACAAGTAATGGTAGTGTATTGGACTTGTGTTTTGTTTCCCCAGAATTTTTAGTAGTAAATAAAGGAGTTGGGGAGCCAAATTTGGGGTATCATAACGTAATAAGATGTACCATAAACCTGAAAATTAAAAAGATTTCAAAAATTAAAACGTCTATAGAATATAAAAGAAACTATACAAAATTCAATAAGCAGTTGTTCTGTAAGCATCTATAGGGATTATCATGGCATAGAATTTTCTTAATTCCCGACCTGAATTTAGCAATTCAGGAATTTACATCTATGTTTATTGAGGCATGTGATCAATTTGCACCTTGGAAAAAAGTCAATCAAAAACAAAACCATTTGCCTTGGGTGACTCCAACTATAAGGAAGCTAATTAAAATAAAAAACTGACTTTGGAAAAAAGCAAATAAAACTTTGAGGCCTGATGTATGGGAAAGTTTAAAAAAAAAGGAATAGGGTGGTTCAGGAAATAAGGAAATCAAAGGCCACCTATTATAAACAAAAGATCAAGGAAGCTATAGATCCTAGGAAATATTGGTCTCTGATAAAAAATTTAGCAAATCCTGTCAAAAATCAACCGGAAATAAAACTTAGTTACAATGGAACAATATTAGAATCAGACAGAGTTGCGGAGCTATTAAATAATTACTTTATTGAACTTCCTGACTTGGATTTGAGAATAGAAACAAATATGAAAAATGTTCAGTTTGAGGATCAGAACATAGAAATTGTAAATTGCAAGGAACATCAGGCACAAATGTTTCGCTTTAAAATAGTGACGACTTTTGAAGTATACAAACTAGTAAGTAATTTAAAGATAAATAAGGCTTGTGGTCCTGACAAGATAGAAAATAGATTATTAAAGGAAGCTGCACAAGTGATATCACCAGTATTGAAGGATATTTTTAACTGGAGCTTAAGGGAGAGACTATATCCTTTAATATGGAAAAAGGCAAACATAATTCAAATTTATAAGGGGGGGTGACTTATTGGTCACCTCAAATTATCGCTCAATAGCACTATTGTCAGCAGTTTCTAAAATGTTGGAAAAAATTGTTCTCAGGCAATTAATGGAACATCTGGAAAAATATCAGAAAATTACTCCCTTTCAGTCGGGCTTCAGACATGGTAGGTCCACGGCTACCGCACTCATGGACTTCCTAGATTTAGTTTCTACCCCTTTGGGGAAGGGGAAGTCAGTGGGTGTGGTATACATGGACCTATCAAAGGCGTTCGATTTAGTGAATCATCATGTTTTGATCAAAAAGCTGAAACACCTAGGTGTGGAGGAAGAACCCTGTGGATGGTTTAGATCATATTTAGATGAAAGATCCCAATTTTTAATGGTAAATGGTTATAATTCTGGTTTGGGTTCTGTTACAAGAGGGGTTCCCCAGGGGTTCAATCCTGGGTCCCCTCTTGTTTCTAGTTTACTTGAATCATTTACCAAGGCTAATAAAAAGCTCACAAATTAGACTTTATGCAGACGATACAGTTTTGATTGCATCAGGTAAAAATTTAGGTGAACTAGAACAAAAATTACAGGGTGATTTCTTAGTTATGCAGAAATTTTTTTCATTGCTTGGACTTTCGATTAACAATAAAAAAACACAGACAATGTATTTTGGAGTAGAGAAGAAAAACAAAACAGCTTCAAAAATAAGAATAAAGACTCAGGATGGAAAAATTTTAGAGCAAACGCAGGTTTATAAATATTTGGGGATTTTAGTTGATCAAGAATTGAATTTTGAACAACATGTGACTGAATTAATAAAAAAACAAATTCAAAATTAGGGGTAATGAGGCGTATATCAAACTGTCTAACAAAAGATATGCGTTTAAATATAGTAAATCAATTAATACTACCGGTGATCGACTATGGGAGCCATATTTATAGGCACACCTCAAAAAAAGTTACATAATTTAGATGTTCTTTACAATAAATTAGCTAGATTTGTGCTAAAATGTGATATTAGTACCCATCATTGTGAGATGTATACAGAGTTAGGATGAAATACACTACATCAGAGGGCAGACGGACATTGGCTAAAACAGATAAAAGGATTATATGAAAACAACTCACAAAATCACTTGATGAGAAATCTTAAAAAACCAGATCATGGATTAAATTTGCGGAAGTCAGGCGCTAGAGATTTCTTTGTTCCAAAATTAAAAAATAGTTATAGTACAATGACCTTTCAATATAAAGTTTCAATGAGTTGGAATAGGCTCCCCCCTCTCCTTAGGGACCCAAATCTGTCTTTTTTAGAATACAAGACTGCAGTAAAAGATGAACTACGTTTTAGATGTTTATGTAATAGGTAATATTTAACCAATACCGTATAAGATGTTTGTTGTTTATAATAATGATTTGGTAGCAAAAGTTGTATGACTGATATGTGTATTTGAATATTGTGTATTTGTATTTTGTAATAACTTAACATTTGTACTATACAGGTATGCCTTGTAAATAGGGATTCTTTGAACCCTAATGGCATAAATTTCTGTATAAATTAATTTTTCTTATTTCCTTACTTACTAGTGAGGTAACGCATGGGTCGGAACTGGGACCGGTCCTCTTTAATGTCTTTATAAGTGACATTGGAGAGCACCTGGAAGGAAAGGTATGTCTCTTTGCAGATGACGCAAAGATCTGCATCAGGGTTGATACACAAGGTGGGGTGGAAAGGATGAAAAGGGACTTGGCAAGGTTGGAGGAATGGTAAAATATATGGCAGCTCAGATTCAATGCAAAGAAGTGCAAAGTAATGCATCTCGGAAACAAAAACCCAGGGGAAGAGTACACAATGGGGGGTGAGTTAATAACAACAACAAAAATTGAAAGGGACCTGGAAGCAATTATATCAGCTGACCTAAAGGTGAGTGAGCAAGCAATGTGAGAAGGCAGTAAGGAGGGCTTGGGGGATACTGGGATGCATAGGGAGAGGCATCAACAGTAGAAAACAGGAAGTTGTTATCCCTCTGTACAGACAGTTGTTAAGACCCCATCTGGAGTACTGCATGCAATTCTGGAGACCCCATCTCCGCAAAGACATAGACAGAGTGGAGGCTATTCAGAGGAGAACAACCAAAATGGTGCAGGGTCTGCACCAAAAGACATATGAGGAGAGTCTAAAGCAACTTAATATGTATACTCCTGAGGAAAGGAGGGAGAGGGGGACATGATAGAAACTTTCAAGTATTTCAAGGGAATTAACAAAGTACAAGAGAGTAGCATCTTTCAGAAGAAGAGATGTGCCAGAACAAGAGGGCACAATTTGAAGATAGAGGGGGGACAGCTCAGAGGTAATGTTAGAAAGTATTTTTCCTCAGAGAGGGTTGTGGGTGCATGGAACAGCCTTTCTGAGGAGGTTGTGGAGTCAGGAACAGTGGGAGAATTAAGGGATGCATGGGACAGACATAAGGCAATTCTAGTGGGGGGGTAGGAGGAAGTAAGCTGTTGACTAACTAGAAACTGCATCTTATCCATCAGGTAGGGAAAAGGGCAGACTAGGTGGGCCAAGCGGTCCTTATCTGCCGTCAAATTCTATGTTTCTATGCAGTTCAGGTGGTCTTCATCCTGCCAGCTGATAGGATGGGTGAAAAGCACCCAAATTTATCAACCTTCCTGCAGTCCATGAGTCTTTGCAGCCTCTCACAAGGAAGGACACACTTCTGGGTCCAGCGCTGCTGCCATGTCCACATAGCCAAAAGAGAAAATTACAGAAACAGACAAAAAATGGGTAGGGCATGTGTATAATTGAACAGGCTGGCATACTCCAAATGTTTCCCAGGGTTTTATTATCATGACTCAATGCAAACATCAGGCATGGCTAGTTACCCAGCATTTTGGCTAACTCTGAGCTTTCCCAACAGGGGGGTGGAGCTAGAACTATGAAGTACGTCCAATGTAAAGTACATACTTAAAGACACAGGGCTCAATTCTCAAAGCCCTGAGATTGATGAAAGGTGCCTGCGCCAAACATAAATGGCCCAAGTGGCATATTGCACCAATGATTCCCCCTGAGCGATTCACAAAAGCAGCCTGCATCAACCACAGGCTGCCTGCCCCAAACAGGGCTTGTGCCACCCACGCCCCAAGAATGGGGTGCAACATGGTGCTAGTGGGCATGTGGCAGATGCAAGCTGCCACATCCCCAAATGTGGGATTCACAGAACTCTCTCAGAGAGAGAATGTCTAAGGGTACTTAGAAAGTTCTCCTCTGGGAGAGTTACCTGTTTACGGCAATGTGCCATGGTCCCCACCTTCCCCGATGCCTCCCAGTGTAATATTTATATTAACATCCCCATCACTGGTGGTATAGTGTCCCCCCTCCCTGATCCCCAATGTCACCTGTTAGTTTAATATTTAATAACCCGCCCTTTCCTGGTAGTCTAGTGGCACCCCTCCCTGATCCCCCTTACATAAAAAAATCCTTCATCCCTGGTAGTCTAGTGGCTCCTCTCCCCAATCCCTGATCCATGTAGACAAAATACCCTCATCCTTTGGTGGTCTAGTGGATCACCACCTCCCACCCTGATTGGTAGTACCCACCACTGCACTCATCCCCCATTCTAAGCCCTGAGCCGGCAACTGGCACAGCCCTCCTCTCACCACCATGGCTGGCTATCAACTGATCTGTCATTGAGCGCATACTATATAATACTATAGGTGCTCACTGATTGACAGATGTGTAGCTGTGCAAATCACCCCTAGACATCCCTCGGATCCGCTCCAACCAAGGCAAGTGCTCCTTCCAATACGCTGCCTCCTACCTATGGAACTCCCTTCCAGCTAGCCTGATTGACACACCCTCCCTTACCCAGTTTAAGTCTGATCTCAGAGTATATCTCCTCGAACTCAGCCTCTGTGGCTGCAACCGCTAGCTCCCTAGCCCAGGTCTCCCTCTCATCTCCACTGCCTTAACCCCTCCTTCTTCCCTGATGAATCTCCTAAACAAGGCTGTCAATTATACTGCATACCTGTCTCAATTTCCTACTAACTGTGTGTATCTTGACGTCTCTGTACTGCATGCATGAGCCTGTGTGTGAACTTGCTGTAACCTCTGTATATTGATGCTGATGTATATTTTTATACCTATTGTAACTACTGTAAATAATGCCAATATGTGTTTTTTCTGTAGCTAATTCCAGGTCGCCCCTGAAAAAGGGATCTCTGGTCTCAGTGGGTTTACCCAGTTACCAAAATCTAAATAAATAAATGAGCACCTACAGTGTTATACAGTATGAGCACTGTGACAGATCAGCCAGCAGCTGGCCATGGTGGTGAGAGGAGGACTGTGCCAGTTGCCGGCTCAGGGCTTAGGATTGGGGGAATGGGGTGGTGGTCACTACCAGCTGGGTTGGGGGGTGGCGATCCACTAGACCACCAAGTATGAAGGGATTTTTGTCTACATGGATCGGGGATCAGGAAGGGGGATCACTAGACTACCAGGGATGAGGGAATTTTTTTAATGTTTAGGGGGATTGGGGAGGGGACCACTAGACTACCAGGAAAGGGCGGGTTATTAAATATTAAAATAACAGGCACCATCGGGGATCAGGAAGGGAGGACACTATACCACCAGCAGTGGGGGTGTTAATATAAATATTACACTGGCCAATATCAGGGATCAGGGAGGGAGGAACACTATACCACCAGCAGTGGGGGTGTTAATATAAATATTACACTGGCCAATATCAGGGATCAGGGAGGGAGGAACACTATACCACCAGTGACAGAGATGTTTATATGAATAATGCCACTGGCAGACATCAAGGATCGGGGAGGGGGGGCCACTAGACTACCAGGGATAAGGGATAAGGTGGGGTGGAAAGCATGAGAAGGGACTTGGCAAGGTTGGAGGACTGGTCAAATCTATGGCAGCTTAGATTCAACACAAAGAAGTGCAAAGTAATGCACCTGGAAAACAAAAACCCAGGGGAAGAGTACACAATGGGGGGGGTGAGATATAACAGCAACAAAAATGGAAAGGGACCGGGGGTAGTCATATCAGATGACCTAAAGGTGGGTAAGCTATGTGAGAAGGCAATAAGGAGGGCTGGGGGGATACTGGGATGCATAGTGAGAGGCATCACCAGTAGAAAACAAGAAGTTGTTATCCTTCTGTATAGATAGTTGGTCAGACCCCATCTGGAGTACTGTGTGCAGTTCTGAAGACCCCATCTCTGCAAGAACATAGACAGGATGGAGGCTGTCCAGAGGAGGGCAATTAAAATGGTGCAGGCTCTGCACCAGAAGACATATGAAGAGAGACTAAAGGAGCTTAATAAGTATACTCTCGAAGAAATGAGGGAGAGGGGCACATGATAGAAACTTTCAAGTATCTCAAGGGAATCAACAAAGTCCAAGAGGGTAGCATCTTTCAGAAAAAGAGAGGTGTAAGAACAAGGGGGCACAATTTGAAGACAGAGGGGGGATGGCGCAGATCTAATGTGAGGAAGTATTTTTTCATGGAGACGGTGGTGGATGCATGGAATGGCCTTCCTGAGGAGGTCATGGAGTCAAAAACAGTGGAGGAATTCAAGAATGCATGGGACAGACATAATGCAATTCTAGCAGGGGGTAGGAAGAAGTAGGCTGCTGGTTAACTAGGATCTGTAGCTTATCCATTAGGTAGGGGAATGGGCAGACTAGGTGGGCCAAGCAGTCCTTATCTGACATTAAATTCTATGTTTCTATGTATAGAGGGATTGGGGATCGGGGATGGGAGGACTGCTTGCCTTTGCCAAAGGAGCCTGCAGTAAACTCCTTCCATGCACCATGTGTTTGTCGCATAGGAGAAGTTGCGTCAACTGTGGGAAGTTGGGCACCATGACCCCTCCTATACCAGAATCTTGAGCAGGGTTCCTGGACCACTGGGCTTTGGTGCAAGCTGTTGTTTACCGCAGATTGCACTGATCTAAACCCTGTATGAGAATCAAGCCCACAGTCCTCTAAGTAATATAAAGGCAAGATTTAAATTCACCTTTCATGATCTTGGATTTGGATGAAATAGAGGGAGCTGAAGAAAATGTATCTAGCCCCCATAAATAGCCAAACTTATATGCAGATAGCCCAGCCTGGCCATTAGTAGCAAAAAAAAGATTATATGGCTAAATCCAAGCAAAATGGGGGGTGGGGGAGCGATTTTATTAACTCAAACAATTCACTATCTTTTTCATCGCATTTTTATGTTGTCTTGCACGCAAGCACAAACAACATACTGTGGTAGCTTGGAATAGCAGTTTTTGGAGTTGCAGTTGTGTTGTGGCCAGTGGCACCACTGCTGTTTCAGGCTTGGCTCTGTGGCATGAATGAAATAGCATGTTGTCTATGACAGCAGTGCAAAAGCATGCCACCAACTTGAAACAATTTCGCAGCTGCAATGAGGGAGCGACTCGTCATTGTAGGGCATGCCTTGCCTGGTGTAACATTTCAATAAACATGGTGGCAACTAGTGCTATCCACCTCTCACAGTCCTACCTGAAAGCTGTCATCAGGGGTGTCCAACCCCCTGTCAGCATGCCCCCTCCCCAGTTCTTTTGCTGACAGGGGAGCTCAATCCCCATCGGCATCATATGCCCCCCCAAAACACAGACACATTTTGTGAGCCGACAGGGGGCCCAATCTCCATTGGCTTCAGTCCGCCCCCCAAAAAAACACAGGTGGCACACTGGGAGCTCATCCCAGTGTGCCAAAATGCACCTGTAAAAAAAAATGTCCTGCATTGTCTTTTTGTTTTGTTTTTTTACTTCTAAAAAGAGAAAGTGGTCTCTTGTTGTCTTCTGTGCCCCCTCCCCCAACCCGCACCCACCTTCTGTGTACCTCACCTACCCACACACACCCCCACCCCATACTTACCTCTGAAGGCCAGTGCGATGATCTTTGGTGGAGCGGGAACACATCTGCACTCTTCAATGCCGACCGCCAACTAAAGAAATGCTGGTAAGCTATATAATGGCATAAATGGGGGGGGGGTCAACTTAAGTGGATATCTTGGCAATGTTTGCGATTTTTGGCTCCAAATTTTCAACATGGGGTTCTTGGGACCCCACCTCATGAACTCAGTCACTGTCAAGTTGTTATTTGGTCCCGAAAGGTGATTTCACGGTCACTGCACAGAATCACCTTTTGAAACCGATTAATGAAACGACAGTGTTTATGAGGTGGGCTCTCAAAAAACCTATGTTGCAAATTTGATGAAAAAATTCCAAAAAATTACTGTGTTATGAGTGTGCATTGCACAGGTTCCATGCATGCTCGTAAGTTCGAGAATTTTTAATATTTTCACTCCAGATTTTTAACATTGCCTTTTTTTCATGCCTCCTTATGAACAATACAGCTGTCATTTTTACAACCTGCCCAAAATATGTTTTCACACATCTGGTGCACAATGACATGGTCACTGTTGGAAATCAATGTTCAGGACAGATTAAGAAAATCACAGTGACACTGTTTATGAGCAGAGGTCCCAAAATGCCTATGTTGAAACTTTGGTGACAAAATTCCACAAAATGACTACGTTACGAGTGTGCATTACGCAGTTTTCACACATGCTCATAACTTAGAGAATTTGTAATATTTTCACTAGATTTTCAACATTGCCATTTCTTCATATCTCATTATGAATGGTACAGCTGTCAGTTTTCACATCCTGCTAGAAATGTGTTTTCACACATCTGGCACAGAATGGCGCTGTCAGTGTGGGAAATCAATGTTCAGGACAGATTAACAAAATCACAGTGCCACTGTTCATAAGCAGAGGTCCCAAATGCTTTCATGAGGTGGGGTCACAAAAAGGCCATTGAAAATTTTGAGTGCAAATACCAACTAACCCCCGGGCCGTTAGAGTTTCTAACCATAACATCCCACCCTGTAGAGACTGACATGCATCAGGGGTGTGCTTTTGGATTGTCAGCTGTAATGCTCACACCATTCCACTCCCACCCCCACTCCACAGGCAGTCACAGGCATCAAGGTGTGCCTTGGACTCTTCGGCCTCGAACTTCACCCCATTGTCCTATACTGCACCCATCTCAATGTACTTCCTTATTAAATGGGGTGAGCGTAGGGCCCAATGACTCCAAGGCACAATGCAACACTTGTCAGAGTCTGCAGGGTAGGGTGAGGTGAAATGGCATGAGCGTTACGGCCGATGACCCAAAGACACATCTCAATGCCTGTCAGTCTCTGCAGTTTGGGTGGGGTTGATGTCGGTTCCATACTTCACTGCCATTCCTATTATGCATCTCTCTAACTCCTGCACTACTAATGTCAATGCCAGCAAGACAACATTCAGCCTTGACAAATGCTTGTTAGTTAAGTACCTGTAAAAGAAAAAATGTTTATAAGTAAGGTTCTGCTGTTACCTCAAGCCCCAGAAAAGGATTGTTACCCAAATCCAAGAAAGACATTCAGTAACTAAAAAGTGCAAATTATGAGGACCAGACAAGGACTACAAAGTACACCATCTACAACTCATAATTTCATGGAGTGTACAAAGTTTAAAAAGCTAGTGCACTGCCTAAAATTAATACTAGTTTTTGAAAGAAATCAACTACTACCTTTTATATCTGAGGTGTTTTTTTTTTCTTTTCCTTTGTTTTTTTACGAGATGCTAATAGGTGAGAACTGAGGAATAGCACTCTGCCTGGCAGCTGACATATCTAGTTCAAGTCCTCCCACTAAATGATCAGCATTGTGTCTTCACTTACTGTGATCTCACAGTTTCTCAGGAAGAGACACTCAGTAACTGCCAGGTCAATCAGCTGTGATGTCACAAGCAGTGAGGTCACAGTGCTGATAATGTGAGGGAGGGACAAGAACTAGACATGTCAGCTGCCAGGGAGAGTGCTGTTCCTCACATCCAGCATAATACTGCTACACAGAAAACTTTCTAATGAGCAAACGAAAAAAGGGAAATACTTTAGAAATAAAAGGTTTTAACCAACTACTGCTTAAAATTTATAACATTTTCCTATTTGCTATTTTTGGTTCTATTAGTTCTTTAAATCATCATTAAATATACTTAGAAAGAGTACACTTTTAGCAAACAATCATTTATTTCAAAATTAAATACTACATTTATCTAAATGACCAGAAGTTGTTCAGTCAGGCAAGGAAAAAGGGAGAAAGTGGAGAAATAAGACTAGAGATAAAGTTAAGAAAGTTAGGGGGAACACAAAGAGGGAGATCCAATATAAGGAGGAGAAGTGGATCTGTAAGTGGCAAAATTGCAGTTCAGAAGACCAAATGAATTACTATAATGTGGAGCAAAAGTGGACCCTCCAGGCAAGCTTTAATGAAACAGCTATCCAGTTAAATGAGTTTAGATAGGTAAATAATAAAACAGCGGTGCCTTCCACCAATTTGTAAGGAAAGTCAAACGTCATAATATCAAATTCATAATAGAACTGTTCCCAAAGTCAATTTACCAGTAGTACATAACCCATGCCTAAATGCCAGCTTGAGCTTCATGTTGAAATGTAAGTTTTAGTTTGGGTCACCATGCATATGAGTTATAGACATAAGAAAACTAAAGGAGAGTACTCAGATCAGCAGACTGTAAACTGAGGCTTAAAATCAAATTCCTCCAGATTAGGTCAAGAAATGCTAGATCTCATCCCACTATACAGGCTAAGCCAGTCTTTGATGATAGATGGGAGTGTGCATAATCTGAGGTATTCCTACACTAAATGAAGCATGGTGGTAGCAGCAAAATGTAAAATATAAGACACAAAAATTAGTTTATGAGTTATGTGGGAGATGGGTTTTAGTGATGTGACTACACAAAAAGATATAAAATCAGTACAGCATCTTTATTCAAGCCCTCTGGTTTGAAGAAGCCCTCTGTTTTTTTCTGGTTTTAAGAAGTTAAGAGTGTATATCCATTGTGTTTAAAGTTGTAGCCTATCACCCCTCTACCGTTACATAAGCAATATTCAGATTCCATAAACCTAAATTCTTCTATGCTGCTGGCATGCATCTCCTCAAAGTGTTTTGCAATTGGTGTATCTTTATACTGATGGGGGAAGAGGAAAATATGATTTTATTTATTCAAAAAGTTCACTATCCTTATCGTTATAAGTTTAGGTAAGCACCAGTAAAAGAAAAACCTTTTAGAAGTAATGTCTAGAGGCCAAGTCCACTGCTCCATCCTTATCTAAATTCTTTATCATCTAGATAAATAGATCTGTCAGATTTGTTTGACACAACCTCCCCTCTATGCCCCCCCCAGGTACCTCTTCTCTTTACACCCTCCCCACCAGGGTGCCCACCCACCTTCACTAAGATATGTGTAGTGGCACCAGGGTGTCCACCTCCCCGTGTTGCTGAACAGTAAAATCCCAGCACTGGGGTGCCCAATCCCCAGTGTTGGCTAGGTCCCCCTGAAATTAAGAAAACCATTCTTCATGATCTCCCCACCAAAACCTGTAGAAAAGAAAACAATCCATTGCCAAACTGACCCCAGACCCCTCCCCAACCCCTCCCCCACACACACACACACACACACACACACACACACACACACACAGAACCCACCACAAACACCCTCACCCAAATGAAACTGTCCCACAGTGTTGATACACTCTCTCATCAAGAAGATGCCTTGCTACTGGAACTGGCGATGCAATATGAGAAAATAAGCTCAGTCTGGATTAATGCATTTCTGTGTGGTTTCAACTTTTACTCACAACTTTTTCATTTTTTGATATATTTACACCAAATTTCCAACATGACCTTTTTGAGGATGACACACCATGTATGGTATATGATAAGTGAAAATTTTCAAATCCATCCCAAAAGATGATTTCATGATTGCTGCATGAAATCATCTTTTGGTCAGGATTTGAAAAATTTCACCTACCAGTTCCATGAGATGGCGTGATAAGAAGACTGTGTTGAAAATATGGTGTAAAAATATGGTAAAATGATCAAGTCATGAGTTAATGTTTAAATATTCCAAAGTTCACTCATAACTTTGCTGATTTTTAATATTTTTCCACTAAACATTCAACATGACCTTTTGGGACCTCATCTCATAAACAAAGCAGGTGAAGTTTTTCCAACACGTGCTGAAAGGTGATTTCACAGTTGCTGCGCAGAATCACGTTTCATGCTGGATTTGAAAATTGTCACCTACTGGGTTCCTAAGGTGGGGTCATAAGAAGACAATGTTGAAAATGTGCTGTAAAATATGGTAAATTGACCTAATTACGACCGAACATTGAAATAATTCAATGTTTACTCGTAACCTTGCTAATTTTCAATATTTTGACTTCAAACTTTCAACATACCCATTTTTTTCACACCACTTCATAAATGTGACCGGTGTCCTTTTTCAAATTCTGGATGAGACATATTTTTACACTTGTAGTATGAAATGACATTTCTACCAGTGTTCTATAAATGCCACATGTCACGTTTATAAGATGGCACAATAAAGTGACTATCTTAAAAATCTGTGGTCAAAATAAAAAAAAAATGAAGAAATGTTGTGTGTAGTGCCATCCTTTACTCCAGTGGGTAGTGTTTTCTGATCCTGTGCCAGTGAGCTGAGTTTGGGAACGAGCTCAGTGAGCCAGCTGGATGGGCTGTGGCTAAGGGGACAGCGCTATCGTGTGACACACCCCAGCCTTGGAATGGAAGGTGCAAGATTTCCTGCATGGGCTCAAGTACCAAATACGGAAGAGAACTTTTCTCTTGGCATAGGCCCTGCACCCCTGCACTTATGTGTGCCAGAGGGCTCTGTGCTTTGATTGAGAGATGGAATCTTTCCTATCGGCATCTGTATCTGTAGCCATGTGGAAATTCACCAGACAGGCCCATCAAGTCTGTCTTGGCATCCGTTGCTACACTTCTGTAGGTGGACAGAATCTTCCCTTGGTACAGGGCTGAAAGGGCCATGTGCATCTGCATCTGTTCACACATGTCCCAAAGGGACCTGCATGAATGAGAATATGAGTCTACTATCTCAAAAAGGACATAAATGTTATGCAAAAAAAATACGTTAATGTGCCGATTAGGGTTCAACTTAATGCCACAAAAGTAGGGAAAAGTGGCTTTAGGGTGTCCAACTCAGCAAAAGGACAAGACCACACAAGCAACCACAGATAGACAACATCAGGTAAGACAAAAAACATACAACTGTTTCCAGGTGACACAAATGCAGTAGCACTGATGTGCTATTTTCATGCATTTATATCTGCAGCTGCATAAGCAAAGGCATGGCAAGTTTCACCCCAAACTGGGTGCACTGTATCAAAATAAAGCCAGTTTCCTTCTGCATGCCTGCAAGGAGCTAGTCACGAAGATGATCCTTCCCATCTTCAATTATGACTATATTGTCTACAGTGCCACTCCCAAGTCCACTTTTGCCAGACTGGGCCCCTGTTTCCACTCTTTCTGCCGTTTCACTTCAGACTGCCCCCCCACATGCACACCACTGTTCTCTCTACTCCTCCCTCTACCTTCCTTCCCTTGAAGTCAGAGCCTCACAGACTCTGCCACCTTCACCTCAAAACCCTGAGTTGGCTCCCTTCGTCCTAATTCTTTGCCCTCCTTTCCTCCCTCATCCTTTCTTATAACCCCTTAGGAACAATGCCTCTCATTCAATCCCCCCAACCCCCGGAAAACATCCAGGGGCCAAGCTGCCTTTTCATATTCTTTTCCTCAACTCTGACCCTCCCTCCCCCATCTATCTGCTTAAACTCATCCTTCACTTTTCTCAAATCCCTTCTTCATGACTTTGCCACCCCTCTTGCAACTGTTCCTGATTCCTTACCCTTGTATTCCCTCCTCCTGTGTTGTTGACATACACCCTACTCCTCCCATGACTGTGAGCCACTTTTTAACCCCCCACCTCCCAGACTAACTGTGCCTTTATCAGTTAATTCATCTGGTAATATTGTTCTGTAGAGCCCACCTTCTGCACTAACTTTGTTAACATGCACCTTAGCAGTCTGAGTAGTGCTAATCCTGCTACTGTCTGGCACTGCTCCCTGTACTGTATAGCACTTGTATCTTAATTTGCATTACAACATCTTTAATTTTGTGACTCTGCATATTCTGCCTGTAAGTTGTAGCCATGCACTATTTATTTTGCATTATTTCATTATGTGCATTTTACCGTACTTATTTTTATAATTTCTACACCTTGCATTATGTATTTTCACATCTTGCATTGTATGCTCTCTTTCCTCCATCCCCCAGGATGCATCTGGAAACAAGCTGTTATACTCTCAGTATAGCTTTCCTGGTGAAACTTTTGAAATAAATAAATGAACTAATATATATGTCTATGTAGATATATATATATATATATATATATATATAGTCTTTGCAAAAAATTTCATTAATGTACCAGTTTCAGTTCAACTTAATGTCACAAAAGTATTGAAATGTAGCGATAGGGTTTCCAATCCGAACTCCCAACCCCCCCAAAGCAGCAAAAGGAACCCTAACTGTGCATTAATGCGGTTTTTGCAAAGAATGTGTAATATATAGATACATTTAGATATAAATATATGGGATATGCAACATAGATGAGTTAAAGTGATTTATGGAAGGTTGCCGTAGCAAATGGGTAAAGCAACCTGTAGGAGTTGTGAATCAGTCTGCTACCATTCAGACTGCTAAAAAGTACTGTTTTCTGTGAAAAAAAATATTTTTTTTCCTGTGCTCCATTTCATTTGCATAGCCTTGCCCCTTTTTTCTCAGTGCTGCAACCCCCCAACCTTTACATCATGCAAGGGAAACAAAGTTACATTAAAGGGATATTGTCAATTTTTTGCTGATTCTTTACATTGCTAGTAAGTAGCTGTATCTAGCATTATAATGTGTAGAAAAATTGTAGTGATTTGATTGACTGAAAGCAGCTCAGAGCGATGTAATTATTAACCCACAATTACGTTTCTGAACTACTTACAGCCATTCAAGCCATATAACATAAGCATAGAAAGGTATCACTACACTCTCATGTTCTGGCAGGAGCTGTCACTTCAGACCTGTCGCTGCACCAGAAGGCAGTAAAAGTGAAACAACATCTACACAGAATGGCAAATTATCTTTTTGGTCTACCTGCATTACAATAACCTTTTTCCAGAGACTTTTCTACAGACTGTACTGCTGTAAACACTACCGAAAAAGGAGAATGCACTTTGATTAGGGAGCTAGAAAAATCAGTTATTTACTGTACCTAAAATGCCTCACTATGTAAATTAGTATCCAGACTATTATATTTCTGTACTCACTACAGAAATAGGAGACTAAATCTCTCAGTTACGAAATCTTGCCAGCTATACACTGTACGCAAAATACCTCATTTTGAAAATAAACATTTGCGATCTTATATTGTTGTAGCCACTACAGAAATAGGAGACTGACCAGTCAGCCTCACCTCGGTAGTGGGGAAGATCATGGAAGCACTACTGAAGGAGAGATTGGTGGAACATCTGGTTGTCAATGGACTACAGGACCCAAGGCAGCATGGTTTCACCAGGGGGCGGTCATGTCAGACCAACCTCATTGAATTTTTTGACTGGGTGACCAGGGAGGTGGATCGGGGAGGGCAGTGGACATGGCCTATCTGGACTTCAGCAAGGCCTTTGATGCTGTGCCACATAGAAGACTATTACACAAAGTGGGGAATATGGGTGTGGGCAGGACAGTAGTGTGGTGAGTAGGTAACTGGCTGGGTGGCAGGACACAGAGGGTGGTGGTAAATGGCTGTCACTCCACAGAGGGAAGAGTGACCAGTGGGGTACCACAGGGATCAGTGCTGGGACCGGGCCTATTCAACATCTTCATCAGTGACATTGCACAGGACCTAGAAGGCAGAATTTCACTGTTCGCTGATGACACCAAGCTCTGTAACAGAGTAGACACACCAGAGGGTGTAGACAGAATGAGAAGGGACCTGCTGAAACGTGAAGAATGGTCAGGGGTTTGGCAGTTGAAATTCAATGCAAAGAAGTGCAAGATAATGCATATGGGGCACAAAAACCGTGGCACAATATATCAGTTCGGGGTGAGGATATAGCATGCACCAAGCAGGAAAGGGATCTTGGGGTTATCATCTCTGATTACCTCAAGGTAGGGAAACAGTGTGACAAGGCAGCAGGTAAAGCAAATAGGATGCTGGGATGTATAGGCAGGGGCATCACCAGCAGGAAAAGGGAGGTCATAATTCCGCTATACAAGACACTAGTGAGGCCCCACCTGGAGTACAGTGTACAGTTCTGGAGACCATACCTATGTAAGGACATAGACAGGGTAGAGAAGATTCAGAGGAGGGCAACAAAGATGGTGCATGGATTGCATCACAAGTCTTACGAAGACAGGTTGAAGGAACTGAACATGTACTCTCTGGAGGAGAGGAGGGAGAGAGGGGGGATATGATAGAGACATACAAGTATCTCACAGGGAGGAACAGGGTGCAGGAATACACTATTTTTAAGCAAAAAAGATGTTCCAGGACTAGAGGGCATGGGATGAAGTTGGAGGAGGACAATTCAGAGGAAACATGCCGAAGAATTTCTTCACAGAACGGGTGGTGGACAAGTGGAACACCCTGCCAGAGGAAGTGGTGGGGGCTGAAACAATCACGGGATTTAAGAATGCATGGGATAGACATAAAGGAATTCTGGAGGTCAGGGGTAAGGGGCAACAGACTTCTAGGAAAACATAAACTGAACTTACAAGCTCAAATGGGCAGACTAGGTGGGCCATAGGCCCTTATCTGCCGACACTGTCTATGTACCTATGTATCTATGTACCTCACAGAAAGGAAAATGGAAAACAACTTCCTATTGTACCCACAATGTCTTGTTATGCACATCTACATATTTGGTGCTATACTGCAGTCACTACTAGCAAAATAGGAGAGTGCACCTCTCAATAAGGAAAATTTAAGTCTACATTATAATCTACCCAGAATTTCTTGTTGCTATATGGAAATTATCATATTAGCAGTTATACTGCTGTTACTCTACATAGTCAATGTTATTTCTTTTCTGCTATGTATATTGCATTTTGTATTATTGTTCACTGTTTTATGTTAACTTGTCATGTGAAAACAGGCAGTCATGCTCATTACATTTACAAGTATAAAAAAAATTAAAAAACAACTTACCAAAATAAGAGTTAGCTGATTTAAAGTGATTTTGAGAGCTTTGCCATAGCAAATGGGAGTAGTAACCTGTATGAGTTGTGATTCGATCTCCTATCATTCTAACTGCCAACAAGTGCTGTTTTCCAGGAAATAAACGCATTTATTTCCATGCTCTGCTTCATTTGTATAATCCACCCGTTTCTTTCTCAGTGCTGCAACCCCCAAGCATGACGTCATGAAAGGGAAACAAACTGTTTAAGCACTGTTTTGAAACAGAGGCCTCTGTTGATTAGTCTTGATATTGCAGCCATCTACACTACCAACACAGGAGACTAAATCTCTCAGTAAAGAAATCTTGTCAGCTAGATACTATATGCACAATGCCTTGTTTTGAAAATAAACATATGAGAGCTTTTATTGTTGAAGCCACTACAGAAATATGAGATGTCACCTCACAGTAAGGGAACTGGAAAACAACTTCTTATTGTACCCACAATGCCTTGCTATGTATATCTACATATTAGATGCCGTCACCACCACCACGCTCGTAAAACAGTCATTGTTAGGAAATTTGTCACGAAATGTTCAACATAGCCATTCTAAGACCTCTGGTCATGAACAGTGTCAGTGTGATTTTGTTAATGTGTCCCATACATTGAGTTTGCACAACGACTGCGCCATTGTGCGCTACATGGGTGGAAACACATTTTGGGCAGGATGTGAAAAATGACAGCTGTACTGCTCATAAGGAGGTGTGGTAAAATGGCAATGTTGAAAATCTGGAGTGAAATATTGAAAATTCGCAAACCTACGAGCGTGCGTGGGAACTGCGCAACGCACACTCGTAAAACAGTCATTTTTAGGAATTCTTTCACCAAATTTTCAACATTGCCATTTTAAGATCTCTGCTCATGAACAGTGACACTGTGATTTTCTTAATGTGTCCCATACACTGAGTTCGCACACCAACTGCGCCGTTGTGCGCTACATGGGCGGAAACATGTTTTGAGCAGGATGTGAAAAATGACAACTGTACTGCTCATGAGGAGGTGTGGTAAAATGGCAATGTTGAAAATCTGGAGTGAAAATATTGAAAAATTGTGAACTTATGAGTGTGCGTAGGAACTGCGCAACGCACGCTCATAAAACAGTCATTTTTAGGAATTTTTTCACCAAATTTTCAACATAGCCATTTTAAGACCTCTGCTCATGAACAGTGTCACTGTGATTTTCTTAATTTGTCCCGTACATTAATTTCGCACACCGACTGCACCATTCTGCGCTACATGGGCGGAAACACATTTTGGGTGAGATATGAAAAATGACAGCTGTACTGCTCATAAGAAGGTGTGGTAAAATGACAATGTTGAAAATCTGGAGTGAAAATATTGAAATTTTGTGAACTTACAAGCCTGCGTAGGAACTGTGCAATGCACGCTCGTAAAAGTCATTTTTTTGGAATTTTTGGACCAAATTTTCAACATGGGGTTTTTGGGACCCCTTCTCGTGAATGATGTCACTGTCATGGTGGTATTTGGTCCCAAAGGGTGATTTCACAGTCACTGCACAGTCACTGCGCGAAATCACCCTTCGAGCCCGAATGACGCCATGACAGTGACATCATTCATGAGAAGGGGTCCTAAAAACCCCATGTTGAAAATTTGCTGCAAAAATTCCCAAAAATGCCTGAGATATGCAATAAAGTTGAACCCCTCCTGTCTAGCCCATTAAACAGCTTACCGGCATTTCCTCAGTTCACGGTCGGCTTTGAAGACTGCAGACGTGTTCCCGGTCCACCGAAGATCGTTGCGCCGGAGTCCGGAGGTAAGTATGGGGTGAGGGGGGGTGTGGGGAGGCTGGGTGCGCAGTGGGTGGGTGCGGGTTGCGGGAGGGTTCAGGAGACACGCCGTGGGACCATTTTTGTTTTACAGGTTAAACCAAAAAAAAGACTTCATGGGACCATTTGCCATGCTGGGGTGGGCTCCCAGTGTGGCACAAGGATGGGGGGGCCATTCAGCCGATGGGGGATTGGGCACCCCTGTCGGCCAAATAGGTGATTGCCATGCTGGGGTGGGCTCCCAGTGTGGCACCAGCCATAGGGGGGGGGAATGACAGCAGCTCAGCCGGTGAGGGGATTGGGCACCCGTCGGCTACACAGAACCTGGGGAGGGACTACATCGCCTGGCAGGTGGGGGGAGCTACGCCTTATCGTGCTCACTCAAGCATAGCTCCCCCTTTCAACTGTATGCCACTGCATTTTGGAGCATGTCATAGACAGCTCCAAAATGCATTGGCTTACAGGGGCCGCGCCTACCAGCTCACTGACTGAATTGGAGGAGGAGGTGACACACCTCCGAAATCTCCGATGATGGCACTATGTTTCTTGCACATGCATGAAAGCAACATAAAAATGGCTATGACAGAGTTTTTTACAAAACAAATTGCTGCTTCAAAATCTGAAGCATGGACAGCAATGGCACGCTACGTGAAAAAGGCATCTGCGAAACCTCGCAAAATCACTTTAACAAAAAGGAACTACTTTATCTCCAAATGCAGTGACAATAATAAATAAAAAATAGAATAATGGACAGGACAGTGTGTATTATAAGGGAGTAATACCACTGATAGGTTCTGGGGCCAAAGAAACCTCAAGAGCAAAGCTTAAGCGGTTCCCATGTCCCCAGAACCTCAAGATGATATTTCTCCCTTGAAATATACACTCTCCTATCTGTCATTTTTTGTAATATATGGATCCAATTCAAATTTACGAGGTGTGATTTATTTATTTTTTGTGTAGATGTTGTTGACCAGTACACTAAAGAGTTGCCTGCTCCCAGCCGTTGCAATTAAGACTCATCAGTTACTTCATTCACACACACCCTCACATCCCTCACCACCCTGCCCACAGCACCAGTCTCTCTGAAATTGTGGTATTTTACATTTGGTAGGTAATCCTTCCTTTCAGTTATTTGTTGCCTTGTGTGAATGCATGATCATCCAAATAATTCTTTGGGGAAAGAAACATCGAAAGACTCAGTTTTCGAATTACTCTCACTGAGTGAGAGATGGCAGCCATATTTTTGAAACTGTTCTGCCCACCCACATAGAACAAAACAGCCAGTCATGAGCTGCAGTTACCAAAACACCAGGGCACTTGTTTAAGATGGACACTCGGGACCATGGTAGCAAAGTACTCTTTGACAGAGTCGTGCATTTGTGCTCTTCAGTTTGTGTGATAATAGTATCATTCAGAGCTCCGAACTATAGTATTACAGGCTCTGAACAATACTATTATCATCTAGAATAGCTAGTATTATCAGTTTTGTAGTGTGCTATTACTCGGATTTTTTTGCATTCTTTTGTGCAGTATTATTTCCAACTATCCTCCATATTTTACAATGTTTTTGCAAGCAGTATTGTGATTTTTGTTTTATTTTACAGCTTTAACAATTTTCTACTCGTTATAAGTGCAATAAGACACTGCAGGGATGTGTAATTATGCTGTAATAATTTCACTTTGCAATTAGATGCTCTCTTGAATGAAAATGGACAGTGAAAGTGCCCAAAAAATCTTTGAAAAGCAAAGATGAGATTCTGAGCATGTGCACTGAGTATTACCGCTGCACATGTTCAGAATCTCGGCTCTGTTTTTCAAAGTTGTATCTTCCGGGAGCCCTCACTCACTTTCCTCTTCAATAGATCATGCAGCGAGTGAAAGTGATTGATGGCTTCCTTGTATGACATCATTCTGGGGGTGTGGCTGCAAACTAGTACTCAGAGAAAACTGGAGGCCAGCCAGAAACAAAGCGCTGATAAAACTTCAATGAGAATGACTATGACAAGATTTTTTTTTCAAAACAAATTGCACCTTCAACATCTGAAGCATAGCTGCCAATGGAATACTGCATGAAAAAGGTATTTAGGGAACTTCCATAAATTACTTTAAATACATTATTTATTTACAGGATTTGCACAAGAGCAGTTTGACTTTGGGTAACCTCATGAGTGTCATAAGCTATAAGTGAGTTGTCTGAAGTCAAACTGGTCAAGTGTGCATAAATCATTTATTTAACACGTTCCCAGTTGTGTATTCCATTTATGCAATAGGGAAGGAGTTTTGTAGGATGGTTATTATTTATTTTTAGTGTAGTTTCTGTTTTAATTTTTTTATAAAATGAGGATGATTATTTTTTGCTATGCCATGTACTGCTATCCATTTACTACAGATTGTTATGGGATGGCAGTGTGGTTGCTAGGGACACCACATCCCTGCGTTGAAAGTGCTTGCCTTGATTGGGTTTTCTCTTTCTGTGGGAGCGTCAGTGAGTCTAGAAAACATGGCGGTGGTATCTCTCACTTACCAAGAGTCAGATGACTCCACTCTAATTTTGCTGTTTATTCTTGGGTTTTTCTTAAAAGTAGATTTAAAATGAATTTGTTGGTTGATCCTGCCTATGGTGCTTGGCATGCATGTTTCTCAGTTGTGCACTGACAGTTTTGGGGAATGAGCAAGTTGGAACACAAAAGTACAATCTTTGTGAGTAGTAATGCTCGGCTTTGCAGTTTATCTTTAAAAAAGAGTTTTTTTTTTATTTTGCAGTGTTCTGGTGTGCCTATGTATATGAATGGAGAAGAATTTTTGATATTCCAGATGGTGTGCTGCCATTGGGAGTGAGTGCGATGGTGGGTTACAGTGAACAATGTGAGCAGTTGGCAGTGAGAGAGTGGGCAGTTTGAGAGTTTACATGCTCAGCTGAGAAGAGAAAAACAAAGCAAAGGAGTGAAAGATGCATTGTAAAAGAGGTACTGTGCCTGCTGAACATTCTAAGTATGCCTAAGAAGAATAAGAGAAGTGAGTAGAGTGGGAGCTGGAGAGGAGAAGCCATTTTTATGTGTGGGAGGAGTATACAGTATGCAGCATTTGCTTGGAGTTTAAAAACATTGCTTTGCTGTGTAGTTTATGGAATTATTATGAAATGGGAGGGTTAAATACTACATCCTAATTGGTTGAGAACTGTGCATTGTGGGAGCACAGCACACAGGTAAAACAAGTCCCAACCACAGAGAGTGCTGAGGTCCTGTAGATTATCACTGAGCCCCTCAGAATGAAAGATTGTCTCTTAAAGGACAAGCCCCTTTGTTATAGGCCAGGAAGGAAGGAGAAGGAGGGGGGAAGGGGAGAGGACAGGTAAGAAAGGGGCAGGGATTTTGAAGAAGGGTAATAAGGGGGAGGGCACAGTCAGGAAAGGAGGCTCGGTCCCAGAGGTGATGACCTCAGCAAGAAGGGACGGGTCTTATGGAGAAAGAACACAAGAGATATGTCGAAGGAAGAGAGAGAGAGAGAGAGAGGAAAAAGAGAGCAAAGGGGGTGGGGGCAAAAGGGGGGATATAAGGGGCCACACAGATGAGCTCTCCCTCACTTTTGCTAGACATAAATTTTGATTTGTTTAGCACATCAGTCGGAGAGTTTCTGGGCAAGTGTTTTTTTGTTTGGTAAGACAAGCTTTTTTCCTTGGTTTAAAAAAAAAAAGGAGAGTTAAGTTAGCAATGTTTAGCTTTGTAAAGGCAGAAGATATTTATGGTTAACAGAGGAGTTAAAAGTTGAGTTGTATGGGGCTGCTGTAATTAAGTTCACCTGAAGGAATAATAAGTAAATGGATCATGCTAAGACATAGGGGAAGGGTTCAAATTAATATAGACATGTTTTGGGGGAAGTTTTTGAACCTATGAGATGGTGTTTGCAGTGCTCAGGGGGGGATATCTGCTGATCGGTAGCCCACGGGTGAAGTGTTTGTCCTCTTAAAGTTTTGGGCAGATGCATAATGGCAACTCCGGAACAAAAATTGCAGGTTAGATAAACCCAGTGAGCTAGGGATCTGCCTGGGGAGGGTGATGCGACTGCAGGCCCACTGAATACGCATGGGTGTTGGTTGGGGAAAAAACAGGAGGATTGTTGTAAAGAACTGTGGGCCCACACAAAGGTGGAGCTGCCAATTGAAAAGAGGCTGGGCGGTCGGTCGAAGGAATTTTTTTTGTGCGAGGACAGAAGACTGGGGGCTGCCACAGAGATGCAGTAGGAAATCAAAGCCACCCTGGAGCGGCATTTGTTGGCTTGAGAAAGGATTGGTGCAGGCCAGCCTAAAGCAGGGCGGGCTGGGAGCAGGATAGGTGTAAAGGGGGAGAGGAAAGAGAGGACCGCTTGGTTTTTGGTGGGTATTAAGCTAGAACAGGGGACAGTGGGCGGGAGGGATTTCCACGAAAGGGGGTGTTGGAGGCTGTCAGGCACCGAGTGGCTAGTTTTCTGACCCAGACCGACTGTTTTTAAACAGCGGGGCTTTTTTGTTGTGATAGCCAGAATGGGGCTGAATGAGGGGTTCTTTTTGGTGGAATCGGGTGACAGCGTGGCTGGTAGTAGGAAAGTAAGGGCCACATGGGGCCTCCACGTTTAATAAGGGAGACCGCTTGTCATGTACGCTAACGGGGAGCCAAGTGGGCTCATCTACGGGTGTCAGGTCACTGCGTGGCCAGTTTTATGGCAGGGCAGACACCAAGGTGGAATTAGCAGAATGGAATGTGGGGGATCAAACAAAGGCCTGCATGGCGGCTACGAATTTGAATTGGGGCCAGGTGACGGTGCCATTTTGAAGCAGGGCTGCATGGCAGTCACCATTTTAAGGATATTCCAGCAATCAGAGAACAGCACCACAATAAGTCTAAACTCAAGGGAGTTGGGACAATTGACCAGAAAAAACTTCGGCATGCAGCGCAGTTAACACAATATAAATAAATAAAAAGCACAGTGGGCAGGGCATGTGGTGGAGGTACAATTAGTTGAAAACAAAATGGGGTGCAACAAAAATAAGTAAATAAAAAAAGGAAGTAGAAAAATAAATACCCATACATAGAATACAAAATGGGGAGAAAGGGGGGATAACTTTAGGATTTTGGGGCACTTCTATGGCATAATGAGAATGAAGTTCAGCTGCTAACCTACATAGGTTTGATCAATGGTAAGGGGACACAAAACTCATTAGTCATCAAGGCCACAAGGCTTAAGGGCATAAAAAAACAACAACATTGTCATGGCAACAACAGCAGATATTCTAGCTGGAGGTTTGCCATTGATCAGTGCCCCCTCATCAGGATAGCCCTAGGAATCGGCACTGCAATATTGAGATTATGAGTCCCATCTGAGCTGATAAGATAGTTGGGTCCCTGGGTATTTAAAGGGGCAGTGCCCAAGTATGCTTTGGAAATGGTCAATTTTAAGCAAATAAAATACTGGGTTTAACATTAACTTCCTAGCTTACAAAGGGGGGTTTCTTCAAAAAGGGCACATTTTGGAGACAAGATGCCCAGTTCAGCTGGGGGCAAGCTGGTTCTAATTGGTGGAAAGGGTAAAGGTTGGTTGGTTTTCACATTCTTATGGTTAAGGTTACAAAGAGAGACCATAAAACAATTTTGAATTTTGGGTTTTTTGGCCCAATGTTCCTGTGCATGGTACACATCTGCTGGGGATGAGAATCAATGCATCAGGTGAGGTTATGCAGCATCACAGCAAAAAAAAAAAAAAAAAATAACCGTAGGGCAGCAACTAAATGGGGGCTGTGCTAACTTCTCACAAGAGACAGTATTTGCTTCCCCTTACACACAATACAGTGCCAGGCCAATGGCAAGGCAAGGCTCTCAGCCAGGTACATCCATAGGCCCAACGCCGGGAAGTGTGTATGTGTGGGATAGCCTGACTGTATTGGCTGTGCCAGGCAGATTGCCGGGGCAATTTCAATTCAGTTTGGGGGATCACTTTTAATAACTTTGTGGCAGGGGCTGGAAGGTATCCCCAGCTTTGGAGGCTTGCAGCCTTGTTGACCATTAGTGGGAGGTGTCGGGCTAGATTAGTAGCCATTTAGGGTGGCTGTAGGGAGGTATGCAGATCAAGTGTTGTGACTAGGAGGAATATCATAGACTCATAGAGGATTTGGTAGCAAAATCCCAGTGCTGAAGAGGAATCATGCTAGGGGTGTCAGGTGCTGTCATGGGCAGCTGGAGAGATCTAGGTAAGAGGCCAGGAGCACAAGCAGCTGGATTACAGACCAGAAGGTTATTGCCTCTAGTGGAGGTGGGTATGGCATTGCCTATTTATCCTAGGGAATGATAGTGGGAGGTCCATAATTTTCCTGGCAGTGGCTGAGAGTTGTTTATCACAATGATGTTTGACATCTGTCTGTTATCAACCAATCGCCCAAGCACAAGAGGAGAGGTATCCACTCCAGTCGTGGGCTGATCTGCTAAGGGTGCCATGAAATTTGGAAGGCCCTTGGCCTTAGGTGATTTCTGGGAGGGGGGCAGGCAGACAAGATGAGCGGTACAGAATGCAATACCTTAGAGTTTTCAGGGCACTGTGTGTACTGTTTGGATGGAAGATGGACCAATTGGGAAGAAGAACTGTTGGGAGCCTCCGGTGCCAGCCGGGACCAGTGTGATAGGTCAACAAAAGGGGGCATGAGGCCAGCCACATTATGGACCAGAGGGGTTATGGTCTCCAGCATAAGTTTTTTTAGTTGCCACTGCCTATTTAACCTAGGGAGGTGAAGGTTAATTATTTATTTATGTTTTGGGGGTAACGAGGTAAGGGTGCTAATCCAATGGACCATTGTCAGCAATGACCTGGGCCTCAAGGTGGCAATGCAAGAAAAGCCAGCAGTGGACACACTTACAATTTGGTACACAGGTAATGCAATCACTCATCGAAATAAAACCAAATATTTGGGCTACATATGTTTTCCTGGTACTGTATCCAACACCAGTCATTGGTGTATCAGCCCTAACAATATATTAAGGTTACTGTGGTCCTGTCCACAGTTTCACTGTACTATGATGTGGTCCTGGTACGCTTAGGAGTGCTGGTCACAATGACGCTGGGGGAGTGGTCTGTTAATAACCATTCAGCCAGGCACAAGATAGGGGCCACGAGTCCAGCTGCATGACAGGCCAGTGGGTTTATGGTCTCTGGCATAGGTTTTAGTTGCCACTGCCTATTTAACCTAGGGAGGTGAAGGTTGTTTAGTTATTTATGTTTTTGGGGCTAAACAGGGATGTGCACTAATCCTGGGGACCCAGTTCAGTCACGACCTGGGCCACAAGGTGACGATCCAAGAAACACCAGCAGTGCACACAATTACAATTGGGTATGCAGATAATAAAAACACTCATTGAAATGGTAACAAATAATTTGAGGTCTATATGGGTTCCTGGTACTGTATACAACACCAGCCATTGGGGTACCAGCCCTAACAATCTATTAGGGTTGTTGTGGTCCTGTCCACAGTCCCACGGTACTGGTATGGGGTCCCAGTGCTCTTAGGGGTGCTGGTCACTTTGACGCTAGGCGAGCAGTCCTCTTAATAACTAATCAGCCAGACACAGGATGATATGTACCCCCTTCATTCATAGGTCAGTGGCTAATGCTGCCAGGTACTTGGGTAGGCCCTTGGGGCTGATGTGGGCTGGAAGGGGGCAAGGATACTGGACATGTATTAGAAGACACAGTACCTTGGATCTTGGATGGCTGATTTGAGGGGCAGGTGGAGACACTCATATGGGGGAGCTAACGGGCTAGATAAGCTTTATAGGGGGTTATAATTCCAATGGCTGTCTATAGGGAACACAGCAGCACCAACCTGGAGCACTGGGTGGATGCAGGGGGGTTATGAGATTTAAATCCAGAGGGGGGCAGATGGATGTCCCTGATCATTGACACTGATTATTACAATGAGACAGAAGTTGAGTAAAGTTTTACTTCCACTTCAGGATAACATGCAGAGATCGTTGCACCAGCTGGCAAGAGATGGGTCAGCAGCACTCAGCAGCACTTCAGTGGGGAGGGAGGTGAGCTGGTCTGGAGTAACAAAAGACTAAACAGACTGGTTGTTCAAGCTATTGATCTGAAGTAAGCTGCATCTGACTGGGGGAACATTGCCCTTACCCACTTACCTGAGGTCGCTGGGGAGCCAGGGCGTAGAGCAGAACTGTAATCTTCCTTCCACTGCATCTACAGAGCCCAGGGATGTGGTTTTCCACATTGCTGGAGGGGAAGCCGCTAGGGCCAATTGTGGGGCAAGAGGCATGGAGGATAATAGCAAGGAGGATGACAAACGGGATGGCAGCAGGGGACAGAGACAAGCAGGGGGCAGAAAGTTCAGGCAAGATGGAAAACTTCAGGCCACTAGGCCTTGGGGGGGGCTGAGGTTCATCCCCAGAAGGGAGAAGGGAACAAAGAATCATGTATCTGGGAGATAGAGGAGGATATCCAATCATGGAGGATAAGGGTATCCGCTGAGGCTACAGTCCAAAGGGTGCAGATGGATGGCTTGGAGAAATTGGGCAGGGGGACATAGGAATACAAAAAAAAAAGAAAAATGGGAATCAAAAATAGCAGTCAATAAGGGAGTGACTTCTTTGCTAGCCAACGGGAATGAGAAAACAAAGGGAAGGGGTATGAAAAAAAATAATACTAATAAAGAGTTTCACAAATGTTGGTTATATGTTACAGAGAATCGTCTCCAAGATAAAGGTTGGATCGTGGGGGCATGCCTATGGAGAAGGGAGCCGAGAGAAGGCTGCACAGAGGCCTGGTAAGAACAGCTGGGTCTGTTGTCCACTGGAAGGTGCAGGTCCGGTTGAGCGGGTGTGCGAGGGATGTGCTAGGGTGCATAATAAGGGATCTAAATAGAAAATATGCAAAAGAGAGCTCATGGGACACCCTTGCTTCACCCCTAAAAATGTGTGCATCAAAAAAAAAAAAAAGATATATATGGGGGGAAGTATGGTGAAGTAGTAGATATAATTGAAATAATGCTAGGCGGGGGCATGCCCTGGGGTTTGATAGATTTTAATCATAGGCAAGATGAACTGGAAGGGGGGAAGGGTTGATGACCAAATGTCACAGTAACACGGCAGGAGAGAATGACATGAAAGAGACGGAGGGGCGCAGAAAGCCACAGGGATATAACTGGAGTCAGAATAGAGGAGGAGGAGAGGAAGAAGCGGAGAAGGTTCGCCAACTAATTGGGGGGGGGTATTTATTTATTTATTACATTTTGGTGACCGGATAGGCCAACTGAGCCCTGAAGGTCCCTTTTTCAGGGGCGACTGGGATAACAATACAAGATAAAATACGGTGGAGAAAAACTTTTGAGTACATAGGTTGTTCAAGCATAAGGTGGTTACAGAAAGTGGTTACAGACATGGTTATCATCATGACACAGTTTTGCCTTGGTGCTACTTGGCATAGTGATATACATGAGGTAGCATTGGTTCCTAGGTGTCCAGATACTAGAGGGAGGTACATGGTCGGCTCACCTTTGGGAAGGTTTGATGCAGAAAAAGGGGATACCTTAAGAGCCGTGGCATGCACTTGTGGCCAGTATATGGGACTTGAGCCTAGTGCAGAAGTTCGTGAGTGAGTAGGCATCCTGGACCGGGGGGGGGGCTTGTTCCATAGGCTTGGGGCTTGGCAAGAAAAGGATCTGCCGCCAGCATTGGTCCTTACTCTGGGGACTTCTAGTAGTGTTCATTCTGATGTCCTTAAATTCCTAGGGTTATGTTTAATGGCTATGGTTCCGGCTATGCTTGGTGGAGTGGGGGGTTTGAGTAGCTTGTAGATATGGTGGCAGGGTGAAGTAGTAAGACAATTAGCTGGTTTTTGGTTAGCAAGGACAGGGTCCTTCTAGAGGGGATGGGCATCCCCATTTTCATCACAAAATCAGACAGGGTGTAGATGCCTGGTGAAGCTTTTGAGAGGGAAGAAAGAGTTTTGAGGGGGAAGCCACGACTTCCAAATGCAAGCTGGAGTTGGACTAGTGGAAAAAAGAGAAAAGAAAATACCTTTTGGAGGGGAGGGGGGAACTAATTCTAGAGTTACACCAAGGTGGGGTGTAAGAGAAAATGATGTGGACATCCAGGACTGAAAATGGGGGCAGGAACTGGACCTGGCCCAGACATTAAGAGATAACCCTGCCCAGTATTACAACTGGGGGTAAGAGAGAAAAATGAGCAAGAAAGAAAGACCCCCTCAAGTTTGCACTCAGGGGTAAAGGAAAATGTGATATAAAAGGTGTTTATAAAATGTGTGATAAGTTGTGATATTTCAAAATAAAGACAATATGGAATAAAGAAATCTGTACAGTATGGTATGTAAAGGATCTCAGTATTGCTGGATAACATTTAATGAAAAGTTTAATAAATGGTGTGCTGACTGAGCAGCCAAAGCAATACTGTGGTGTCTTTCTTTGGTCGAAAGGCTCTAGAACAAGAGGGATTGTTTCTTAAAGGACAAGCCCCTTTGTTATAGGCTAGGAAGGAAGGAAGGAAGGAAGGATGGACAGAGAAAGAGGGGAAGGGGGGGGAACAGGTAAGAAAGGGGCGGGGATTTTGAAGAAGGGTCATAATGGGGAGGGCATAGTCAGGAAAGGATGCTCGGCTCAAAAGTGATGAACTCAGCAAGAAGGGGCGGGTCTTATGGAGAAAGAACACAAGAGACAGGTAGAAGAAAGAGAGAGAGAGAGGAAAAAGAGAGCAAAGGGGGTGGGGGAAAAGGGGGATATAAGGGGCCACGCAGATGAGCTCTCCCTCACTTTTTCTAGACAAAAATTTTGATTTCCCACCCTCTGCCCAAGAAATCATGGGGTACAGTGAGGAAAAAATTGAAAAGAAAATACTTTTTGGAGGGGAGGGGGAGCTAATTCTAGAGTTACACCAAGGTGCGGTGTAAGGGGAAAGGGTGTGGACACCCAGGAATGGAAAATGGGGGCAGGAATTGGACCTGGCCCAGACATTAAGAGATACTCCCCCCAGTTTTACAGCTGGGGGTGAGAGAGAAGAATGAGCAAGAAAGAAAGACCCCCCTCAAGTTTACACTTGGGGTGAAGAAAAATGTGATATAAAAGGTGTTTATAAAATGTGTGATAAGTTGTGATATTTCAAAATAAAGAAAATATGGGGATAAAGAAATCTGTTAAATATGGTATGTAAAGGAACTCAGTATTTTTGGATAACATTTGAATGAAAAGTTTAATAAACGGTGTGTCGACTGAGCAGCCAAAGCAATACTGGGTGTGGTGTCTTTCCTTGGGCAAAAGGTTCTAGAACAAGTTGATATTTCAAACAGCAGCCATTTTTTTCCAACTGATTTACAGCAGCTAAGCAGAATGGCAGAGATCCCAGATTCACAGTTTGAACTACTGAATAAAGAAACTCCATCAAACTTGTTCCAAGCAACAGTCCTTTCAATTTTGTCAACAGCACCACCAGCAGTTCAGTTAAATTTATTAACTTTACTGAAAAATGAAAAATCTCTACAAATGTGCTGTTACCTTCTTGTTTTGGACACTGAATCCACATCACCGTGCTATACACTATTCATGCATTTTCTTATTTTACCTCCACCTCCTTAACGTATTGTCCTAAATAAATATTACCTCTTTTAAATATTAGCCTCCATACTTTATTTATGATATTGTATGTTCTTGACAGATTAAAAGCCACCCTACATAACTGTCCCTGTTGGGAGAATGACAACTGCCCAACATCATACCTCCGGTGTGGAGAATAACAGTTGAGAAGGAACTGCAATGGATCTCCAAGAGGTGAGAAATATGCGTAACCTTGGTATATTTTTTACACTGTTCACCAAATAAACATGAATATTAATATTTTAATCTGCCCACCCAATATTTGGCACTATTGTCAATTACACAAAAAAGAAAAATGTGACTCCTCCTGAAGCCATCTTGCAGTACGCAGAGCAATGAGAGTTTCTTCAATTACAATACCGCAGATGGATACGTGTGCTGCCAGCAGGTTCCCCACATTACCGTGCTCTCCACATTATGAGCACTGAGGAAGGCCATGTAAATTACAGCACCAAAAACACATGAATATTAATACTTTAAACTGCCCACCTGATTTCTAGCACCAGTGACGTTAAAACAAAAAAGAATAATGTGACTGTTCCTGAAGCTTGCCAGAAGTATGCAGAGTAGTTAGAGTTTCTTCAGTTACAACACCACAGATGGATGCATGCTGCTGGCAGGCAATCTCCACACTGTCCTGTTCTCCATGCTATGAGTAATGAGGCAGGTAATGTAATCTATAGCACCAAATATGCATAAAAGCTGCCCACCCCGATATCTAGCACTAGTGACCACAACACAAACAGGGTCTACGACATTTTACTCCCGTCATTTCACTCCCGGTCAGTTTCACTCCCATGCTAATTCACTCCTGGTCATTTCACTCCCTCTAATTGGCAATCAGTAGAGTATAAAGCTATTGTAGCTGTACCCAGCATTCATTGCTGATACTTTTTTACTGCTGTATGCTTTATTTGCTGTCTGCTGTCTCTGTGCTTCATTTCATCCACTATGGCATGCCATTTCATTCAGTCTGTTCACAATCAAAGAAAACTTGTGGTTGAGGGTAACTACATTTATACACTGCATAAGAGAGGTCATGAGGGGAAAAGCCATATGACAGTAGGAATGGGCTGTTAGAAAGTTGTACTGCTTTTAACCAAGTGAAAAAAAAAAAGCTTCCTGAGGAATCACAATCACAGAAGCATCTAAGCACCTACATCTCTATAGCACCCTAATATATATGAAACCCTCTGCACAAAAAAATCAAACAGCCTTTAATTTAGTGAGGAAAGAATAACAAAAGAACAGAAGCACAAAAGCACCTTTGTGTGTGTGTGTGTGTGTGTGTGTATATATATATATATATATATATATATATATATGTATATATAAGTCACTTTTGGGTGTATGCACATGGTGGGGAAGTAGTTTTATGTGCATACAACCAAAAATGCATACATCCGAAATTGAGTTTTCGTCAGACTGCGGTAATTCTGTATCACAACAAGACTCAGAGAAAGAATGTCATTGAGTAGAAAATGAATATTTACTGAGTACAAATGTATTTAAATTAAAATTATACACACCACAGAACAGTATAATGAGATTATAGCACGATTTAATACAATGCAAAAATTTAAAGCATTAACATTTAATACAGTACAGTACATGTTGACACAAATTACTATTTAATAAAAAAAGCTGTAATTACAGTCTGGCATGCTTTGCAAGTTTCTCTATGTTACGCTCAAAGCTATAGAACCAATTAAAGTCACTTGTTTCCTTGGTTTCAACAAAACATCTTATATTTTTACATAAACCCAAAGCTCACCAGTGGAAGGAGGGGGGTCTTCTTCATCCTCCTAGTCGTCATCTTCTTCAGTGGTATCTGTGACACCGAGAACACTGTTACAGATTTCGGTGTCAGTAAGTTCGCCGGAGGATGGCTCTCCCTGATCAATGGCTAGGTAAGCAACGAAATCAGCAGCCTGCACATCGTGAGATGGGACAATGTTTTCAGTGTCCTCATCGATAGGATCAGCGTTAGTCACTTGGCAGATGCCTGCCTTTCTATAACCGTTTTTTATTGTGTCAGTGGTTACATCCTGCCACGATTGTGTGATAAGAAGAATAGCCTCCACTAAGTTGATGTTCTTGGCTTTTAAAATTAAAATGCCCAGCTTCTGCATCAATGTCTCTAACAATCTTTGTGACAATTTGGTGATGGTAATGTTGTTTTAGGCAGTTTATCACCCCCTGGTCCATCGGTTGAATCAACGAGGTGCAGTTAGGAGGAAGGAAAAAAAAATACATTTCTGAGTTCTATTGGCTTATGTGCAGGGTAATTGTCAATTATCATGGCTATCTGTCTTCTCTGCCTCCTCATTTCTTTGTCCACAGCTTTTAGCCACTCATGGAACAAATCTGCCGTCATCCAAGCATTACTGTTCGCAGCGTATTCAATGCACAGTAACATTTATTCCCTTGAAATATCTTGGTTTTTTGATTTTCCAACAAGAAGCAATTTAAACTTCTCTGAACCATCACAATTGGCACACACCATGATTGACACCCGTTCCTTTGCCTTTTTGTGTCCAGATAGTGATTCGCTTCTGAATGAAAGTGTGCCTTCTGGGGTTGCCCTGTGTCAGTGGCTCAGTAGGTAGCACACTCGCCTCTGAGGCTGGGAGATCAAAGAGCTGTGGGTTCAGTTCCCACATCTGGCACTTGGGTTAATATGACTGTACTGACACTGTAGTGCAGCACGAGAGGGGTGCTGCACTTCTGAGGTGCTATCTTTCGGATGAGATGTTAAACCGAGGTCCCATCTGCCTGGATTGGTGGTAGTTCAGGTGGATGTTAAAGATCCCATGGCACTTATCGAAAAGAGTGGGGGAATTTCCCTGGTGTCCTGGCCAAATTTCCCTCATTCACTAAAAAAAATACCACCAACAGCTTAATCTGGTTCAAGGTCAGTTGGCATTCATCTGTATCCCCAACCCCCGTGTCGTGCCTGAAAATAGGCAGGATTTGTCTAGTGCACTTACCCGGTCAACAAAAACTAAATAAATAAATAAAAATAAAAATGTTTCTTGCTTCATAGTCAGACAGCAATGAGGGCAATACAGAGTGCATCCAGTCATCAGCTGCACCTGGATCAGACTCACCTTTCTCACCATGGACATGTCGATACCCAATACAGTGCCTTTCTTTCCATCGGGACAGCCATCCAGATCTGGGTTCAAAGCACTCGATCCCCATAGAGACTGCCAGATTACTCACCTTCTCAATGAGCATATTTCCTGTCACTGGAACACCTCTTTCTCAGGCCAAAGAGAACCAACGGAGCAGGGCTTCTTCAGTGCAGGCATCCTTTCTGTTCCATTTGTGTTTTCTGTCTTTAGGACTTCCAGAACCCCAGTCATTAAGAATCACCTCTCTCTGTCTTATAATCCTCCCAATACAAGAGACATTGACACCAAACTGAGTGGACAACTCTTTCCTTGGTGTAAAGGCTGATTTTTCTATAACCTGAACTTTCTGGTCAAGTGATAATACTGTCCACTTTGTCTTATCCATGGCAGGATGTGTACTAGCTGAGTTCAGTGATCAATTTAAATAGCCGCTAATGAGCTCCAGCAGAAGGTGATCGCGGCTAATTAACACCTTAAGTGGCCAGAATGAGCTGAATAGGAAACTCAGAAACTGATTAACAAAAATATTAGCAGTTAGAGTCACACTTCAGCAACAAAAAAACGGGCATACAACCGAAAATACATGGGTATATAAACGAAAATGTTAACATTAAAGAGACAGCAAAATAATCGGGACCGGGCATTGATGTGCATGCAAATGGAATGTGCATACAACCAAAAGGCATACAAGTGGAACAGACTGTGTATGTGTGTGTGTATATATATATATATATATATATATATATATAGTCGATAAGCCTTACATGTGTGCAGAAACACAAACATCCATGCTGGTGGTGGTGAGGCTGCATACAGGAGCAAGTGTCACTGTTGACACGTTGACACGAGAAAGGGTCCTGAAGGAACTGGAAGTAATAAGAGTTGATAAAGCAATGGGGCCAGATGGGGTGCACCCCAGGGTCCTTAAAGAACTAAGAGAGGTGGTGGCTGAACCTCTGGCTATCCTGTTTAGCCGATCACTGGAAACAGGGGAGGTACCCAAAGACTGGAGGACAGCAGATGTAGTCCCCTTATACAAAGGTGGGAACAAAGAGGAAGCAGGAACTACAGACCAGTAAGCCTCACCTCGGTAGTGGGGAAGATCATGGAAGCACTACTGAAGGAGAGATTGGTAGAACATCTGGTTGTCAATGGACTACAGGACCCAAGGCAGCATGGTTTCACCAGGAGGAGGTCATGTCAGACCAACCTTGTTGAATTTTTTGACTGGCTGACTAGGGAGGTGGATCAGGGGAGGGCAGTGGACATGGCCTATCTGGACTTCAGCAAGGCCTTTGACACTGTGCCACATAGAAGACTATTACACAAACTGGGGAATATGGGTGTGGGCAGGACAGTAGTGTGGTGGGTAGGTAACTGGTTGGGTGGCAGGACACAGAGGGTGGTGGTAAATGGCTGTCACTCCACAGAGGGAAGAGTGACCAGTGGGGTACCACAGGGATCAGTGCTGGGACCAACTTATTCAACATCTTCATCAGTGACATTAAGCAGGACCTAGAAGGCAGAATTTCACTGTTCACTGATGACACAAAGCTCTGTAACAGAGTAGACACACCAGAGGTATAGACAGAATGAGAAGTGACCTGCAGAAACTTGAAGAATGGTCAGGGTTTGGCAGTTGAAATTCAATGCAAAGAAGTGCAAGATAATGCATATGGGGCACAAAACCCTGGCACAATATATCAGTTGGGGGTGAGGACATAGCATGCACAGGGAAAGGGATCTTGGGGTTATCATCTCTGATGACCTCAAGGTAGGAGAAACAGTGTGACAAGGCAGCAGGTAAAGCAAATAGGATGCTGGGATGTATAGGCAGGGGCATCACCAGCAGGAAAAGGGAGGTCATAATTCTGCTGTACAAGACACTAGTGAGGCCCCACCTGGAGTACAGTGTACAGTTCTGGGGACCTTACCTACATAAGGACATAGACAGGGTAGAGAAGGTTCAGAGGAGGGCAACAAAGATGGTGCATGGATTGCATCACAAGTCCTATGAAGACAGGTTGAAGGAACTGAACATGTACTCCCTGGAGGAGAGGAGAGAGAGGGGATATGATAGAGACATACAAGTATCTTACAGGGAGGAACAGGGTGCAGGAAAACACTATTTTTAAGCGAAAAAGATGTTCCAGGACTAGAGGGCATGGGATGAAGTTGGAGGGAGGACGATTCAGAGGAAACATGAGAAGAATTTCTTCACAGAACGGGTGGTGGACAAGTGGAACACCCTGCCAGAGGAAGTGGTGGGGGCTGAAGCAATCACGGGATTTAAGAATGCATGGGATATACATAAAGGAATTCTGGAGGTCAGGGGTAAGGGGCAACAGACTTCTAGGAAAACAAACTGAACTTACAAGCTCAAATGGGCAGACTGGGTGGGCCATAGGCCCTTATCTGACGACACTGTCTATATATCTACGTATCTATGTAACAGATGGGAGGAAGAATTTTCATCTTGTCGCAGAAAAAAATGTAAGCAGGGATGCTGATTCGTGGGAGCATAATGATGGAATACACTGCTGGAGTGAGTGTTCATAAATCAAGGTAAACTGCTGCATTCACTAATGCTGAGGGAGCGAGTGACCGTAATGCTGAGGGAGCATAAAGGTAAACTGCAAAAAGTAAAGGTCACTTGCTGAATAAACTGCTGCATTCACTAATGCTGAGGAAGCGAGTGTCTGTAACTAAAGATGAACAGCTGCTGCAATATTATGTTAAACTGGGCTGTCAGTTGCTGAATAAGGCTGAGCATTATGGTTGTGGGGTCTGGGGATTTGTCACAGTCTCAAGGACAGGAGGGACCGTATTGACAGGGAGCGATATAGTAAGGGAGCCAATTTGTGTGTGAGTGAACTGTTGGCCGCAAGAATGGCCAGATCGAAATGATGGGAGTGTAATGTCGCGCACCCACACAAACAGGTTCTGGCCAGAGCAGATAGGTTTGCAGCTGAGGAATTTGAGGTAAAAATATTGTAAATGAACAAAATTACAAGCATGCACTTGCAAAATGTAACAGGCTCATAAATGTGTTGGTTTGTAGTATTTTTACACCACATTTTCAACATAGCCTTCTTATGACCCTGCCTCATGAAGACAGGCAGCCAAAATGTTCAACTCCTGGCTTAAAGGTGTTTTGCACAGGAACTGCAACATCAGTTTTCGGGATGCAAAAACACATTTTGGGCAAGAGTTGAAAAATCACAGCTGTCACATGCATGAGGTGCTGTAAACAAATGGCTATGTGGAAAATTTGGGGTAAAAATATTGAATATTACCAAACCTTCGAGTCTGCGTTTGTAAAAATCAAGGTAGGCTTGTCACTTTTTTGTTGTTTTATGTTGTTACACCAAATTTCCAACATAGCCTTCTTATGACACCACCTCATTAACAAGAACAGAGAAAATTTTCAACTCCTGACTGAAAGGTGATTTCATGCAGAGACTGTAAAATCACATTTTGGGATATAAAAAAACATATTGGCCAGGATTTGGCAAATGACATCTATTACATTCCTGAGGTGCTATAAAGATAAGGATATGTTGTAAATTTGGGGTAAAAATATTGAAAATTACCAAAGTTACGAGCCTGAATTGCAATGCAAAGAAGTGCAAGATCATGCACATAGGGAATAAAAACCCTGAAGCCACCTATACGCTGGGAGGGGAGTTGCTGGCAGTCACAAAGGAAGAAAGAGACTTGGGCATCATCATCACCGATGACCTGAAGTCATCCAAGCAGACCTCTAAAGCAGTAGGTAAGGCTAGGGGGATGTTAGGGTGTATTAGTAGGGGTATCACAAGTCATAAGAGGGAGGTAATAATCCCTCTTTACAAGACACTGTTTAGGCCCCATCTGGAGTACTGCATGCAGTACTGGATGCCACACCTTCACAAGGACATTAACCAAATTGAGGCAGTCCAGAGAAGGGCAACCAAAATGGTGCAGGGACTTCATCAGAAGACTTATGAGGACAGATTAACGGAGCTCAATATGTATACTGTACCATTGAGCAAAGGAGGGAGAGAGGTGATATGATCGAAGCATTCAAACACCTTAAGGGCATTAACAAGGTGAAAGAGTCTAACATGTTTAAATATAAGAAAAATAGCAGGACAAGAGGACAGAGCATGAGACTAGAGGGAGGCCGATTAAAGGGGGAATGTGAGGAAATTCTTTTTCACAGAAAGGGTGGTGAATGCATGGAACGGCCTACCTCAGGAAATGGTGACTATGAATACAGTGCAGGGCTTCAAAGAGGCATGGGATAGGCATAAGGGAGCAATACAGATGAGTATGAATAGAAAGGCCAGTGACAGAGCAAAGGCTGATGGCACATTTATAAGGTAGAAAAATAAATGGGCGGACTGGATGGGCCTTGTGGTCCTTATCTGCCATCAACTTCTATGTTTCTATGCATTAGCAAAATTTTACGTGGGCTCATAATTTGGTTGTTTTTAATATTTTTGCACCAAATTTTCAACATCACCTTCTTATGACCCCACCTCATGAGCAAGGGCAGAGAAAATTTTCCACTGATGCCCAAAGGGTGATTTCACACAGGGACTGCAAAATCACCTTTCAGGATGCAAACAAAACAACATTTTGGACAGCATTTGAAAAAAATGACAGCTATCACAGTCATGAGGTGCTGTAAAGATATGGCTATGTTTTGAATCTGGGGTAAAAATATTGAAACGTACCAAAGTTATAAGCCTGCATTTGCAAAATTCAACATAGGCTCATAACTTTGTTGTTTTTCAATATTTTTACACCAAATTTTCAACATAGTCTTCTTATGACCCCAGTTCATGAATGCAGGCAGAGAAAATTTTTAACTCCAGCCTGAAAGGTGATTTCACACAGGGACCACAAAATCACCTTTCAGGACAAATCTGCCTAATGACAGTGACATTGTTCATGAGGTGGGGTCCCAAAGAAGGCTTGTTGAAAATGTGTGCCAAAAATATGTAAAAATGCCCATGTTATGGCACTAAGTTCAAAACTCTATTGAAATACATTGAAATGCATACCTGTGTCTTCAGTTCATGGTCCGCTGTGACAAGTGAAGACATGTCTGTGTTCCAGAGAGAATTACGGCATTAGATCCCCAATGGGTAACTAAGGACTTGGGGGGTGCAGGATGGTGGACACTCTGTGGGAGGGTTGGGAGGGGGTAAGGAACGGCTGCAAAAGACATCGATGAACCTTTTTTTTTACAAGTGGAAAAAACAAACAAAGAGACCAACGTTCCCCGATCACAACACTGGGGGATTGGGTACCTCCAGTGTCACAGTTATGTAGGGGAAAACATTGATGGATAATTTTTTTTAACAGGTGAAAAAAAAAGACTGATGATCCCAGATCATGATAC
Organism: Neoceratodus forsteri; assembly: GCA_016271365.2. Taxonomy (NCBI): domain Eukaryota; kingdom Metazoa; phylum Chordata; order Ceratodontiformes; family Ceratodontidae; genus Neoceratodus; species Neoceratodus forsteri. The sequence goes on along the minus strand of CM057456.1, from coordinate 155,547,448 downwards.
TGGGGGATTGAGCACCCTCAGTGTCAGAAAAAACATAGATTATCCCCAATTGTGACACTGGGGAATTGGGCACCCCCAGTGTAATTTCTATGTTTCTGGGAGGTGTGGGGTGGTGGGTGCTGAGAGGGAGGATTGGGTGGAGGGGGATTTCTATAATATAAATAACATATACATGAATAAGTGCCAGCAGGCATGGCAGAACATAGCCCACTCTGCCATGACCAAGATGGTCACTGCATGCATGACTGCTAGTGCATGTGCAGTACAGTGTGGTGGCCATCTTGGACATGACAGAGTGTACCATGACTGCTGGCAATGTGAAATGGTGCAGTGCTGCAGCCAGTAGGGACAACATGGGTGGGCTGCTTCACAGATGTGGAGGCGACTGTGGTGCAATCCAACATGTTCATTTGGAAAGAATGCAGTGTCCTTTTTCTCACTGATCATAAAAGGACTGCAGGGCTACACCCATTGCAGCCCTAAAAACAAAGATGTGACTACTACTGAAGCCCACACTGGCAGCAGGCAAAGCACTGGGACTTTCTTCACTTGCAGCAACACAGATGGATGCTTGCTGCCGGCAGGCTCTTCATACTATCCCGCTTTTCTTGCTAACACAAAGGACTCAGTGTGACCATTACAAATGATTAAGTCAAAGCAGTAAAACACAAAAAATACCAAAAAAAGATGTGAGACAAAATATAATGCTTGTACAGAACTAAAGAGAGACTACTGTTAATGGACTGTTTTATATCAACCTGGCCACATATTGTCTATTGGAGGAAATGCAACCTATTTTTCTATGTAACAGTGAATCTCTTTTGTGGAATACATTTTTTGGTTGCCATTTCATAAGTACAATAAGACACTCCTGGGCTTATGTGTTCTACTGTCACAGCATACACTCTGTCATGCCTTATTGCTTAGTATGTTGAGGTAGAGGCTGTATAGATATGGAACTGGCATCTACTGGCAGTTTGTGTGAGTCGTGTATTTTAGTGTGTTTTGTTTTTGGTACATGGTGGTGTGGTGTGGTGTGGTGTGTTAGAAATATTTGAAAGTGACAGTGTGAGAAGTGCCAGTAGGAGGGGGATGGTTGACACACAGGTAGAATAAAAAGTAAGGTTCTGAAAAGTATTTAACACAAGTAGAAATAAATAGGTTTATTTAACTGATATTGTGTCCACAACTATTGCATAAATAAATATATTCTTTCCAAAAAACTGTGTTAATGCACCAGTTATAGTTCAGATTAAATGACAAAAGTAGGGAAATGTGGCATTAGGGTTTCCAACATTAACTCCCCACCTCATCCCCCGGCAGGAAAAAGAAAAAATATTATGGTTTTCGCTGTCCTGCCTGTTGGTGGGTCCAGGGTTGGGTCTTTCTTGGAGTTCTCAATCCTAACTCTTACTCCATTGTTATATAGCCTTCAAATGTACAGAAGTGTGTCTTCCCACATCTCAACAAAAACCTGTAGGTCCTCCAGAAAATAATGTCACAGCTCGTCTTATTTGGTCATGAAAAGGGGTGAGCATTAGGGTAGAGAACCCTGAGAAAGACCCAACCCCCTGATTTGCCAACAGCCAGGACAACAAAAAAATATTTTTTTTCCTTTTTCTGCTGGGGGGTTAGGGTTGGAAACCCTAACACCACAGTTTCCTACTTTTGTCACTTTAATCTGAACCCTAACTGGTGCATTAATGCAGTTTCTTGCATAGAATTTCCTTACTTTTTGAGATAGTAGAATAGTATCCTCATCAGGACCTGTGTGAACACATCCATCTGGCTAGGGAAACACAGGGTCCTCTGTACCCTGTGCTTCCATCCCTCCATAGATGCACACATCCATCTGGCTGTGGAAGCAGAGGCCCAGAAGACCCTTGGCTTCCATGGCTCCAGAAGAGCAATTTATGTGATTGGCTGCAATTGTTTTTTGTGGGGCTCACGTCAAAGGAAAAAATATATTAAGTGTCCTTCTTAACTACCAGTGGTTGATTGTATATGGGCATAATTTTTTTTTTACCCATAAGTCATAAATCTTTGTCAGCTTGTGCTGAAATTCAGTATGGTAATAGAGGAAGATAAGATACACTTTTGCAGTATTTTTTTATAATCATCAGTTTTTCACTGTGGATTTGGTACCATGTTGAAGATCGTAAGTTATTTTAGGGTGTAGTGTATACCCCATGAATGTTTGGGAGATATTGTGGTTTAGTGTTGTAGTACTCATTGACACCTTTTTTTATATACAGCATATACAGTACATTGTCCCTTAACTCCAATTACTGACAGATTTATAGCTTGTTAAATTTGCAATGTTATCCAATGGGAATTTTAATTTTTTAATTTTTATGTTTTCATATGGCTCCTGAATTTTTTATAGATCTGTTTTCAGTTGGGTATTTCGTAGGGATTTAGTCTTATAGTACTGGTTACACTTTATTTTTAGTGTACTTAACTACACTGAAACTACTGTATAACTACAATGTAACTACTATGTAACTTCTGTGTAGTTACATGTAACTACAATGTAGTAGTTAACTAGTTTCACATTTGTGGTTTAGTGTAGTTACACAGTTTGCATGAACTTGTGGTCACCGCAGTTACTGTTGCAACAGCTGTTACATGTGTAGTTACACTTCCAGCATAAATCAATTTTTCTGTTGCACTTTGCAACAGCTGTTACATGTGTAGTTACACTTCCAGCATAAATCCATTTTTCTGTTGCACTTTGCAACAGCTGTTACATCATTTTACACTTCGGCATAAATCAGTTTTCTTTGCAACAGCTGTTACATATGTAGTTACACTTCCAGCATGAATCAATTTGTGCCAAAAGAGAGACAGTTGTGGTTGCATGTGTAACTACCACATCATGCAATTTGTATAACTACACACCAGGAAGAGTCCCTATATGTGTATCCTTTGCCACCCACCACCACTTCACACAGCAGATCAATGATAAAGTGCATGGTATGTAGCCATGCCCCACCCCCAGCCATCCACCTGGGCCATAGCAAGCTAGGAGTGTGGGTACAGAAGAGGTGTGGGTCAATGCCACAGAAGCAGCACATTTCTTAGTAACTACAGCATTGTTACAAGCCAATAAGTAATTATGTAAATTATTTTTATGGTATAAGTAACAAATGTAGTTGTATAGCAATTAAGAATATTAGATTGCATGTTTATTAAGCATCAAGTGAATGAGGGACTGATTTCTGAAGGAAAGTATACATCAGAACTACAGCACCGATATTCAATGTAAGTGTATAGTAGTTACACCCTTCTTCGTATGCTTTATTTTAAGTGTCAGTTTCTGCGTACTTACTTTGCAAATACATGTTAGTTAGTCATTAACTGTGGAAACAATGCCACAGAAGCAACACATTCCTTAGTAACTACAGCACTGTTACAACCTTCTTCTTACACTTTATTTTAAGTGTCTGGTTCTGCGTACTTACTTTATAAGTACATGTTAGTTAGGCATTAACTGTGGAAACAATGCCACAGAAGCAGCATGTTCCTTAGTAACTACAGCACTGTTACAAGCTTCTTGCACTTTGTTTTAAGTGTCAGTTTCTGCGTACTTACTTTGCAAATACTTGTTAGTCATTAACTGTGGAAACGATGCCACAGAAGCAGCACATTCCAGAGTAACTACAGCATGGTTACACCTTCTTCTTTCACTTTAAGTATCTGTTTCTGTGTGCTTACTTAGTAAGTACATGTTAGTTAGGTATTAACTATGGAAACAATGCCACAGAAGCAGCATGTTTCTTAGCAACTACAGCACTGCTACAAGTCAATAAGTAATTATATAAATTAATGTTTTTTTAATTGCATAGCAATTTACAATGTTAGCTTGCCTGTTTATTTTTAGTTCTTTTTTTTTTTGGTCGCACAGTATACAAGTGGTGACTCTGAGATTCAAACCTAGTTCTCCAGGTTTGAGGGCAGTGCTTTTAACCATTACTTTATACTGCAGTAGCTTCATGAGGGATTGATTTCTGAAGGATAATTTTAAGTGTCACTAACTACACTATAACTACTGTGTAACTACACTGTAACTTCACTATGCAGTTAACTAGTTTAACAATGTGTATTGTACACTTGCATAACTTTAAATGTACTGCTTCTGTAAGATTGACCCACACCTCTGCTGCCCCCACACCCCTGTCCTGCTGTTGCCCAGGTGGGTGGCTGGGGGACTGGGGCATGGGCTACCCTTCGATGACAGTCCTAATTCTTCTGTACCAAAGACTAAACTGTCCCTTTGTACAATGCTGAACAGTCATCATAAGTCTGATTGTACATCATGTATATTGCACCCACACTTTAGTTGCTACTCTATTGTGTTTCAACTCTATTATTGCACTCAATTGTATCTAGATGTACTCAATATATTCAATGTATTCTATTTCCTGTACCTTCCTCTGTTAATGTAAGTGTATTGTCTGTATTACCTATGTACCATCTTTATGGCCTGGGTCATGCCTGAAAATGGTCCACTGAATCAGTGCACCTACCTGGTAAACAAACAAACAATAAATAAATATTATCAATCTGCTGTATGGAGTTATGGTGGGTGATGCCATATACACATGCCAGGATGCCTCCTTAGCCATTACATGCCCTTTCCACTAGCTGAATGAGGTGGCAGCCATGGCACCATCATTCACACCAAGCTACCACGGCCCTTGACTATACCATGAGGGTTGGGGCATGGTGGTGAAGACATGCATGTAATGACTAAGGAAGAATCCCTGCATGTGTATCTGGTACCACCCATCATTACTCCACACAGCAGATATTTGTTTACCAAGGAGGCTGTAAAGGAGGTGGGAGTGGTGGACCCACTGGCAGGGAGTCACCCCCAATCTGTGTGGTTCATGCTCAACATGGGCAGGAAGGAAGTTGGTACAGGGATGAGAATGGTTGACTTCAGAAAGGCTGACTTCAGTAGGATGGGTGAAATCTTAGGAGAGTACCTGGCAGGAATTCAGTCTCTCTGGGATGCAAACCAGAAATGGGAAAAAAACTGCATTGGGGCTTGGGGAGATTGTTGGGACCTGTACCATACTGCAGAGCAAGAAGGGAAGATCCAAGAAGTCAAGCTGGATGAGTAGGGAAGTTTTAAATAAGGTGAGGGCAAAACAAGCAGCATTCCATACATACAAGAATTCCAGGAGGTCGGAAGATAGGGATGAGTATGTGAGGAAGTCCAGAGAAGTTACCAAGGGTGTTAGAGTAGCCAAGGCCTCCAGGGAACTGAAGCTGGCTCAGGGAATCAAAGTTGGGGAAAAGGACTTCTTCTGACACATTAGGGAAAGAAGGAGCTGAAAGGATCAGATAGTGTGGATCAAGAACGATGGGGGTAGGCAGAGAAAGGTGCAGAACAGACAGAAGCACTAAATGAGTACTTCTGTTCCATATTCATGAGGGAGAAGGGCAGGCAGCTCCCACAGATGGTGGGAAGGGTGGGCAGGGGAAGGGGTAATAGATGGAGTAATCACTGAGGACAGGTATTTGAGGGTCTGAGAGCTCTGAGGGTGGATAAGGCACCAGAACCAGACAACATACATCCCAGGGTGCTGAAGGAACTGGCAGAGGTACTGGCAGGGCCATGGGTGGACCTATTCAATATCTCCCTGGACACAAGGTGCATGTCACAGGACTGGAGGATGGCTAATGTGGTACCCATCCATAAAAGTAACCCTAAGGACAAACCAGGCAATTACAATCCTGTAAGCCTGATATCCATCATGGGGAAGCTGATGGAGACAATCCTGAAGGAGAGACTGGTGATATTTCTGGAGGATAATGGACTCCAGGACAGTCATCAGCATGGGTTTGTCTCGGAAAGGTCCTGTTAGACTAACCTAGTTGAGTACTATGGCTGGGAACTGAGGGAATTGGACAAAGGTCATGTGGTGGATGTCATATTTTTGGACTTCAGCAAGGCCTTTGATTCAGTGCCACATGGGAGATTGGGGTGAAATTGAGGTATGTGGGAGTTGGGACTAAGATGGTTAACTGGATTGAAAACTGGCTTCAGGGAAGACAGCAGAGGGTAGTGGTTGGAGGGAGCTCTCATCTCCAAGGGCAGTTACAAGCAGGGTGCCACAGGATCGGTACTAGGGCCAGTGTTGTTTGGGATATTAATAGCAGACATCTCGCATGGCATCAGGAATAAAATCAGCCTCTTCGCTGATGATACCAAGTTGGGTCAGTGGTGAGTGACATAGAGGGATGGCAGGATTTACAGAATGACCTGATTAAACTTGAGGAGTGGTCAGAAGAGTGGCAGCTGGGGTTCAATGCTAAAAAGAGCTAGGTGATGCACTTTGGAGCAAAGAACCCAGGGAGGAGCTATCAGCTGGGCTGAGTACAGCTAGGTACCACCAAGGAGGAAAAGGATATAGGAGTGGTTGTAAATGGAAAATGAACAACTCAAGGCAGTGCAGAAATGTGGCATCAGAGGCCAACAGGATGCTGGGGTATATTGGGAGAAGAATCTCCTCCAGTAACAGGGAGGTGATCCTGCCTATCAACAGGTCGCTGGTCAGACCACACCTGGAGTACTGCATGCAGTACTGGTGCTCATATCTAAGAAGGATATCAGACTACAGGAAGGGATACAGCACAGAGCAACTAAGATGATACAGGGACTGGAGGAAAGGCCATATGAGAAGAGGCTGCATGACTTGAATATGTACTCCCTGTAGGAGAGAAAAGATCGGGGGGGGGATATGATTGAGATCTTCAAGTACTTAAAGGGGATTAACAAGACAGGAACAGAAGGGATATTTAAGTTAAGTAGGGAGAGGGACACAAGAGGCTATGGACTTAGATTGGAGGGGGTAGATATAGGAGGGAAATGAGGAGACACTTTTTCATGGAGAGGGTTGTGGTGGAATGGAACTCTCTACCAGAGGAGCTGATATCCTCAAGATAGTGGGGGTTTCAAAAAGAGATGGGATAGGGTGAGATGGGAGGTTATTGTGAAGGGGGGGCAGCTGCAATGTAGGTGTGCTAGCCGAACATTCGAGCAGACTTGATAGACCATTTGGCTTGTTTCTGCTGGCAAATTTCCTATGATCGTATGTTCCTAGGTGCACTGATTCAATGGACTGTTTTCAGGCACGATGCAGGCCATAAAGATGGTACACAGGTAATACAGACAATACACTTACAAAAACAAAGAAAGGTACAAGAAATAGAATACATTGAATATACTGAGTACAGCTAGGTACAACTGAGTGCAAGAATACAGTTGAAATACAATAGAATAACAGCTAAAGTGTGGGTGCAATATACATGATGTACAATCAGTCAGTCTTATGACTGTTCAGCATTGTACAACAGGACAGTTTATTCATAGGTAAAGAAGAGCCCCTCCGGTTACTGTTGTCCCAAAAGGGACATCCCACAGGGTTCAGGGGGCAATCCTGTCCAGGACAAGTTCTACCCCCCAAACAAAGGGGGGGAGGAGGAGGAAAAATTATATAAGGAAGGAGAAAGAGAGTCCCCATAGTCCATCTCCTCTCTACCCCACCTGGGGGAGATCCCGCACCACAGGATCAGACCATGTCCAGGAGGAATCTCCCTGGCTGAGAAGGGAAGGATCTACAGGGAGCCCCTAAGGCTAGGGCAAGAAGCCCTACTTGCCCTTTCTCCCAGGGTGGGCCCTCTCTTACTTAGGAGGTAACAGAGGACACGGAGGTACCAGTAGGATCCAGCCCACAATTGGCTTCAAGGGGGGGCAAGTAGGGAGGGGGCATCGTCCAGGGACTGAGGCTCAGAAGAGAAGCTGCCAGTGATGAATAGTGAAGATATATATGAAGATCAAGAATTACGATAGGTACATTATTTTCATACCTTCCTTGTGTCAATCTTCACCATTCATCACTGTCTGGGTGAGTACTGAGTCCCACAAAGGGGGTCCAGCACTTCCCTGAGGGATGTGAGTCTCTCAGTGTCTTGTGGGTAAGGACCACAAAAGTAGGAGACCCATTACAAGGTCAGTTAGGCCTGCGACTGGTCAAGGCAAGGTGGGGTCTCCTGTTGCCTGGGAGACAGAAGTCACACCTGTAGTTCCCATTTTGCCATGTGGAGAAAAGGTGGATCCCCTGGAGAGCAGAGGCAGCACCCTACACCGTGCCAAGGGTGACAACCTTGATAGATGAAGTCACGCTGTCATCCTAATGCAAATCGCTGTCACCACTAGCCTTGAAGCTACATCATTGGCATCATAAGACACCCTTGCCTGGTGCCTTTTGAGCTCCAGACCCTGTACAGAGAGGGCAATCACCTGTCTGGTTGCCTTTGTATCGGGCAGCAATGTCAGCACCTGACCTAGCATTGACCACAGATGCCTGTTGTAGGCAGTGTGGTGTGCCTGATGAGTGGCAAAGCTGAGCGTGATATGAGCTGAAGAGAACACTATCCATTTCCAGCAGTCAAACTCCATAGAATCCACATCTGGTGGCCGGTTGCACACCAGGAGTCTATGCCTAGAAGGGGTATCCAGTACCCTCACTCCCGAAGTGGGATGAGGCAAGGTCCCTGGAGACCCCTGGAGTGTGCAATACCTGTGCTGGCAGTCCATAGGGCTCAAATTGGGACACATGGGCAATGCCAGGTGCAGGATGACAATTCCTGGAAGGGAACTGGACAAGAAAGAATGACCAGGTGGTCCACACTGAATTCACTAAGGAAGACACATGTCGTCCACTCAGTACTGTGTCTTGCAATGTGGGATAGGTGTAGATCACCAATGAGCCTCAATAGGAAATGTTGATACTCTATCTGATCAGCATCTGAGGAAAGATGGACAGCGGTATCCTCTTCCTTGAAGGAGGAAGATGAGGAGGCTGATGAATCTGAAGAATCCAAGTCCAGCTGCTGTGGGAGAGACAGGCCGAGGAAGGTGGCAGCAGTGTCTTTGAACTGTTCTCAGGTCAAGGGCCCTGAAGGACCCATATGCCCTGGGAAATGAGGGGGGCTGCAGAGGCAGTGGGGAGACACACTTCATCTTATCTGAGTGACCTCTGCCACAGCTAGGGGACCTCACTGGAGAGCTTGGACCTCCTGGGGATCCACTGGTCTGTGCAGTTACTGGACACTCAACCAGCTCAAAGCAGTCAGGACTGTGCCCTGAATGGGAAACTCCCCTATGAGGAGACCGGGGCTGCATAGAACCAGAAGGGTGGATCCCAACCCCACCCAATAAGGCCTCCCTTGAAGGGGATGAGGGAGAAAACAAAGGCTCAGAACCGTGACACATCCATGAACCCCCAAGGGTCCCTGGGAAAGGTTGCTGCTGCATGTACTGCCCCCTCAACCCCATCAATTCAAAGGTCAACCTCTTCCTCTCTCCTAAAGCTAGGGACTGCTCCAATCCCACAGGCCTCCTGAGGGAGGCCTCAGAACAGTGAGTCCCTGTTCTGGCCTGGGGGGAACAGCACCAGAACCAACAGCTCTCCAGGTCCCCAAGACCCAAACCACCATCCCTTCAGATGGAGGGTCACTATTGGCAGGCATGTGCCTGATGTCACCACTGGTGTGGGAGCCTGCACCAATCATAATTGCCTGTGGCAAGGGAAGGGATGCCTTGGGGGCACAGAGTTACTGGGCACCAGAGAACCTTCTGACTCTGAGGAGTTGGGCAGGCAGTCCAGATCAGCTTCCCAAATGTCTGGCTCTGGAGAGAAGGAGATCCAGAACACCTCCAGATGAGCAGCCCTACAGGTTTTCCCACCCACAGTGCCACTTACGATGCAGCAGGAGGGCCCAGTATCACTCATAGTGCCAATCACCAGAGCTGCAAATGGCCCCAGGATACAGAATGGTACTGGTGGGCAGCTCTGAGGAGCCACCCATGCTGGGCTCAGCAGGTGTGGGCCATGACATCAGGGGAGCCTGCACCTCTGAGGAGTTGACTGCTTGTGCTTTGCTCCCAGCCTTGCCCCGAGATGCCTGGACCAATCCTCCAGCACTGCTGAAGAGTCCTTCTCCCTGGCAGCTAGAAGAAGAGGAGGTCCCTTCCTCACAGGTCTGTAAAGACTCAGGAGGGGATCCGAAGGAAGGGTGTAAAGACCTGCACTTGGAGTCCCTCATACAACACTGCCTCTGAAAGTCAGTGGATCGTGGCTGACTGTCCACATGCAGTGCTCCATGGTCCATGAAGAAGCAAGCATCGCAACTATTAATATCATGAGATGGACCCAGGCAGGTGAGTTATTGGTCATGCTGGTCCGTGATGGACATCTGCCAGTGCAGGGACATCGGCGCATAGGAGGCCAGCCTGCCTTGAAAGAGCACTTTTTGTTCCCGGATGAACCCAACATGACTCGGGGTAACTGAAATAATAATAAAAAACAGACTCTGTGCTGCTACAAGAAAAAAAAAGGAAGGGTCTACTTCCTGCAGAAAACTGCGCCAAGTTACTAGCGGATGGTGGAACTGGAACGGAGCAAGAATGGTGTCAACAACAATGTCAAAACAATTAACTAGGCCATAATGTCACAGATGAAATTTCTTCAGCAGGTGTGAGGTGCTGCACTCTCGATGGCGGGAGAAGCAGAATTGGGGTAGAGGAGGAGTTGGCGACTGTTGCTGGCTGACTCGTGAGCACCACGTAATGCATCGGCCTCAAGGGCTGCACTGCATCCAGTGCTGAATCCTCCCCCTACCAAAAAAAAATTCACGTTGGGTGCTGTGCCTCTGGCTGTCACCCAGACAGTGATAAATGGTGAAGATTGACACAGGGATGATCAGTAGTACTGTGCTGTAGTTACACATTTCGCATGAAGTGGTAATTACTGCAATTACTGCTGCCTCACTTCTGCCACAAATCAATTCTTTCTGGCAAATGTAACTATGTATGTCGCACTTTGCAACAGATGTTAATCTGTAGTTACCCTTCCAGCATAAATCCATTTTTCTGTTGCACTTTGCAACGGTTGTTACATGTGTAGTTACACTTCCAGTATAAATCAATTTGTGCTAAAATAGAAACTGTTGTGGTTGCACATGTAACTGCCACTTTATGTAAACTGTATAACTACACACCAGTCAAATGTGAAAGTAATTAACAACTACATAGTATTTACAGAGCAATAACAGTGTAGTTACTTCATAGAAATGTGTCTAACTACGTAATATGCAAATGTGAAACTAATTACCAGCTACATTGTAGTTACATGTAACTACACAGTACTTACATAACAGTTACATTGTAGGTATACAGTAATTACAGTGTACTTAAGGTCACTTAAAATAAAGTGTTACCATAGTACCCACTGTCACCTTTATTTTGATACACAGATTGTTTAATTTTTTTTTATTTTTATGTTTTTATATGGTTCCTGAAATTTTTTTTTTGGGGGGGTAATTAGTCTTTTACTACTCATTGGGACCCTTTTTTTATATACACATTGTCCGTTAACGCCAAATATTGATGGCGTTATAGCTTGTTAAGATAGCAATACTATCCCACAGAATTTTCATTTTTTTAATTTTTATTTTTTTATATGTGTATTTTCAGTTGGTATTGCTTAGGGACTTACTCTCGTAGTACTCAGTGAACTCTTTCTTTTAATATATAGCTTCTCCATTAAGTTGCAATGTCATCATACAGGAATTTTCATTTGTTAATTTTGGTTTTTTACATGTCTTTTTTCAGCTGGTATTTTGTACAGACTTATTCTTGTAGTACTCATTAGCACCTTTGTTTTGATACACAGAATGTCCCTTAACTCCAAAGAATGATGGCGTTACAGATAGTTAAAGTTGCAATGTTATCATATGGGAATTTTAATTTTTTAATTTTTATTTTTTTTATATGTCTGTTTTCAGTTGGTATTTCATATGGACTTGGTTTTGTAGTACTCTTTGGCACCTTTGTTTTGATACATAGATTGCCCCTTAACTCCAAAGAGTGATGGATTTACAGCTTGTTCAAGTTGCAATGTTATCCTATGGGAATTTAAATGTTTTAATTTTTATGTTTTTCATATGGCCCTTACATTTTGGGGGTATTATGTGTTAGTGTTGTAGTACTCATTAATACCTCTTTTTTGATACATAAATTGTCCATTAATTCTAAAGAGTGATGAAGTTATGACTTGTTAAAGTTGCAATCTTATCCTATGGTAATTTTAATTTTTAAATGTTTATGTTTTTTTATAAGGCCCATGATATATTTGGGAGGATATCATGCATTACTCTAGTACTCATTAAGACCTTTCTTTTGATAGATAGATTATCTGCTAACTCCATATATTGATGGAGTTATGGCTTGTTAAATTTCAAATGTGTAAAAAACACCAAGTCCAAATTCTTGTTTTGTATACATACATATGAACATACAAATGTGCCAGCAGAAACAGATCTCCTGGTCTATCAACGTCTGCTCGAGTGTGCAGCTAGCGCCCATAAGTTGAAGCTGCCCCACCCCCTCCCCTGTTGTCCACCCTCGGCCATTCTCAGCCTCACCTACTCGTACTCTCCCCTGTTCTCTGTCCCACGCCCTTTTAAAGCTACCCATAGTTTTGCATGAGATCACCCTCTCTGGTAGGGTATTCCACTTTGACACCACTCTCTCTGTGAAGTAATGCCTCCTCATCTCCCTTCTAAATCTTCCCCCTCTATTATTAGCCCGTGCCCTCTAGTGTCCCTTCCCTTCCTCAGTATAAAAATCCCATCAGCTCCATCCTTGTTGATTCCTCTCAGATACTTGAAAGTTACGATCATGTCCCCCCATCCCTCCTCTCCTCCAGGGTGTACATATTCAGTTCTCCCAGCCTTTTCATGTAGACTCTCCCCTCCATTTCCTGTATCATCCTCATTGCCTTTCGCTGCACTCCCTCCAGTAGCTTGATATCCCACCTCAGGTATGGTCTCCAGAACTGCACACAGTACTCCAAGTGTAGCCTGACCAGTGACCAATAGAGGGGAAAGATCAACTCCTTCTGCCTGGATGAGAACCCCTTCGCTATACACCCCAACATCTTGTTCGCCTTCACTGCCACTTTCCTGCATTGTTCATGCTCCCTGTTACCATCACCCCAGGTCTTTCTCCTCCTCAGTGATCCCCAGCTTCACCTCCCAACCAGTATTCTCTCCTTGGGTTCTTTGCCCCAAAGTGCATAACCTTACACTTCTTCACATTGAATCCCAGCTGCCACCTCTCCAACTACTCCTCCAGTTTGGTTAGGTCCCCCTGAAGTTGCTTCCATCCCTCTTCCTCATCCATTACTGCACCCATTTTGGTATCATCTGTGAACAGACTTACCCCACTCACCACTCCATGTGTGATGTTTGAGATGAAGAGCCCAAATAGCACCGGGCCCAGCACTGAGCCCTGTGGCACATCACTCATCACTGGTCTAAGTGTTGAGAATTCCCCACCACCATCACCCATTGTAGCCTCCCATGCAGCCAGTTGGTAATCGAGTTTGCCATTTTCACCACCTCCACGCCAGTTAGCTCCCCCCAAGCTGCCCATGAGGTACTGAATCAAAGGCCTTGCTGAAATCCAAGTAGAGGACATTCACTGCATGGCCCTTATCCACTCCTCTTTCATAAGATTGTGTCGTTCTCACAAAACAGGATTTGCTCATACAAAACAAGAATGTGAAAAAAAACTAAAGTCCAAACTCTTGTTTCATATTAACCTACTCTTGTTTGTTTCGTATGTTCCTATTCTTGTTTTGTGAGGCCATAGGAAACAAGAAAATTGTCTCACGAAACAAGATATTTAAAATGTTTGGAAAAACATTTCTAAGTCATTTTTCTAAAAACAAACTGCAAAATCCAGCTAATGGGGTCCTGTTTAGCAGGATACATGTGATGGTGTCTCTGCAAGATATGGTTTTTGTGGGTTTTCAAAAAAGTGAAAAAAAAAAGAAACATGATGGCCACCATACAAAACAAGATTTCTTTTCTAACAAAACAAGATTACCCCCATATGAAAGAAACCATGTTTTTGCATGGCCATATTCTTGTTTCCTATGAAACAGATACCCAAAATACTGTACTGAGCATGCCCAGGACTGATATTTCAAATCCTTATAATCTGGGAATGGATTTACATTTTCTCACCAAACCAACGAAAGGCACTATTCTGTGGCAAGCATTTCTCCCCTGATTTTTTTGGTTTTTTGTTTAATTTTTTTTTTATCTCCTGGCCATGGCACTGCTGAGCTGCCCCAACCACCAGCTCCCAACTGTGGACTATCAAAGCCGCAGGATTGCCCCCCCCCATGGTCTGGCTGTCCCAAGGGATTGTTTCTACTCTACAGTATGACTGTGGTGGTCACCCATAAGTCGTGAGGGGCCAACAACCCAGAGGCCCTAACACATGGGAGTATTTTTACCTTTTACCCCATTACACCCTTCCCAGAGGACTTTGGCAGGCACAGGAGCCCAAGGAGACAAGCAATGCCTAGACGTCCTGACACGCCAGACTCCAGTCGACATCCTTCCATCCCTTCCATGGCATTGCTAACTGCACAGCCATCCATGGTCACTGGATGGCAGTAATACAGTGGGTGCAGCAACCCTCCCTCCATGGAGGAGAGCAGCCCTTAGGGCCCTAAATCCTCCTCCCCCCAGCTGACCCTCCAGCGACTGAGGCCCGCTCCCAAACCCCACTTACCAGCATCACAAGTGGTAACTCTACCACTGTACTGGTGGGCTGGCCTATGCTGAAAATTTCTGACCAATATTCCAAACCATCAGAATGCTAGGCAATGACAAAAAACAGGAAAAAAAATTTATTTTCACTTTTTTCACTATCCAGATCTCAGAAAGAATTCATCTGACCAGAATGAAACTTGGCACATCAAGAGATATTGCCCCAAGGCCTTGCATGCAAAGTTTCATACAAATCTGTTGAAAGGGGGTAAAGCTATTAAAGTACACAGCTAAAAGTTTAACATTAAACAGTATACTGAACCCTACCTATAGTGGCACTACCACGCCACTATGTAAGCAATAATACCTGAAAGGGTGGATGGTATTGGGCAATATCAAACCACCCAGGGGCATTATGAAACTCAATGCAGCAGGTGGAGGGCCTTATAGCACCAGGAAGGTCCATATTACCCAATAGCACCCACCCTGTTAGGTATTACTGCGCTTAGAAAATGACTAGCATGTTAAGAATAAACAGACACACAACTAGTTTAAATTTCAAACAAGTAAATATTAATTTACTAACAATTTAAACAGTTTGGGATAGGCATTGGTGAAAGAGCAGGAGGTGCTGCTAGAATGTTGCACTACTAAAAGCCACTGTATTTTAAATAAACAAATCACAAACTTGTATTTTTGGCTCTCTGGGGAGAGAGGTAGAGTGGTGGGCCACTAAGTGTTAGCACCCACTAGAACAGCTCAGACTGTGAGAGCACTGTGGGAAGTTGGAGGTCCTGTGAACACCTCCACTTCCTGGTACTCACATCGGGAGCAGTTCCACTACAGAGTTGCCTACAAAAAAGGTACAGCACAGTGTGAGGAGGTAAATCTAGCACTGTTCACTCAAATGAAACATTGTATGCAGTTTTAACTATGTTTAAGTGATTTTAGATATGTGGGGGTAGTCGCAAAACCGGAAGTAAAGCATGACGCTACTTCTGGTCTCGGCAGCATGTAACCACTCGCTCTAGTGAGTGCTTTTAGATAGGCATTGCTGAAAGAGCAGGAGGTGCTGCTAGAATGTTGCACTACTAAAAGCCACTGTATTTTAAATAAACAAATCACATACTTGTATTTTCAGCTCTCTGGGGAGAGAGGTAGAGTCGTGGGCCACTAAGCGTTAGTACCCACTAAAACAGCTCAGACTGTGAGAGCATTGTGAGAAGTTGGAGGTCCTGTGAACACCTCCACTTCCTGGTACTCATAACGGGGTCAGTTGCACTACAGGGTTGCCTACAAAAAAGGTGCAGCATGGTGTAAGGAGGTAAATTTAGCACTGTTCACCCAAATGGAACACTATATGCAGTTTTAACTGTGTTTATGTGATTTTAGATATGTGGGATTAGTCGCGAAACCAGAAGTAAAGTGTGACACTACTTCTGGTCTTGGTAGCATATAAACACTCATTCTAGCGAGTGGGAGCCAGTGTGTGAGGGAGCGAGCACGTGTATTTGCACGCGGAGATGCTCACAGAGACACGTACATTCTGCGCATGTCTGCTGTGTCCACTGAGGATACCAGGGACTAGGACAGTAGCATAACAGGAGCAAGCAAACAGGTTAAGGTATTTCAATATACAGAACACTTGTGAGTGGTATAAAAATGAATAAATAATAAACAAGAATGTCACAAGGAAAGGGAAGAGGAAAGAAAACCCTTAAGTAATGTGTGCAGTGTAAAATGTTCACAGCAGGAGATAACGATAAACAGTTTAAGTGTGATAAATGCCTGTTAGTAGAAACACTACAGGAGAAAATTAAGCAGCTACTAGCAAGAATAGAGGTGAAGAAGGAGTTAGGGGAATTGGAGAACTTCTTAGATACCATGGCTGAGAATATAACCATACAAGATCAGAGTATGGTAACTAGCACACCTAGTTTTGCACATGGGGAAACCAAACCTGGGGCTATGGGAGTGGAAGGGAGGTCAGGGTTTAAAAAGAACAACAAACAAACAAAACATATAAAGGCACAAATACATCAAAGTGAGCCCCTAGCATTACACAATAAATATGAGACATTAAACAAGACATCAAAGGTAGAAATCATGTTGAATGGTGTAATGAAAGAAGTAGCTTTAGTAGATGACCCAGCAAACGATGATGAGCAAGAAAATGAAAATATATTGTCTGAATTGAGTAAACCAGTATTAACCACAAGCAGGCATATACAGGAAACCAGAGTAAATAGTAACCAGAGTCAAATGGAGGATACCAGAAACAGAGATATTATTGTAATTGGGGACTCAACAACAAGGGGAACTGATGAAATAGAGCGCAGAGGCAGGCAAATGCATACCAAAGTCACTACACTTCCCGCAGTTAAAGTAACTGACCTAGGGAGACTACTGGATGGACTTATGGAGAATACCCAAAACCTCTTGGTTATATGACATGTGGAGACCAATTATATAGGCAGAAATAAAATATTGGTCATTCAGGAAAGTTATACTGCTATAGTAAATAGGATCAGAGAGACAGGGGGGGGGAATCATAGTTTCAGGTACACTACCAGTACATGGACCAAATGATCACAATAACTGGGCAATAAACAAAATGAACAGTTAGTTGCACTCCTTTTGTATTGAAAATAATATTGGCTTTATGGATAATGCTAATACCTTTCAAAATAAAGCAGGTTTTAAACAGGATGGATTGCATCCAAATAGGGCAGGTACAAGAATGTTGGGTATGAGACTGAATGATATCATAAAGTTTCATTTAAACTGGAGGGAGCAGGGCAGGGAGTTTCAGAGATGACAGTAGAAAAAGCAAAGAACACTACAGAGAATTTAGAAAATGGCTGGAATGGGGTGTTATTAAATGCTAGCAGCCTAGTCAACAAATTTGAGGAGTTTCTATATCTGTTAGAATCTAGGGAGATTAATATAGCATTAGTAACTGAAACCTGGTGGGATGAAACAGATCCATGGGATAAAAATATAAAGGGGTATAATTTATTTTCCAGATCCAGATCCCAAAGGAGAGGAGGGGGCTAGCTATTTATATAACAGATTCTATTAAAAGTGAGCAGGCTAAAATAGAACTAGACAATATAGAGATGTTGTGGGTTGAAATATTACCAAAAATAATGCTCAGAATCAACTTGGGATTCATTTATAGGCCACCATCAATTTCAAAACAAGAGGATGCCCTGTTATTAAATTATATATCTAACCTCGACCCAGCAGAACAAATTGTACTGACAGGTGATTTTAATCTGCCTGAAATAGATTGGCAAGAACTAAAGGGCAACACCAAAACAGATCATGACTATTTAGATGCACTTGACCAGATCGGGATGGAACAAGGGGTGATGACAGGAACCAGGGGAGATAATATCCTGGATATGGGGGGACAATTTAGATAACATCGTGGTTGATAGTCCATTGGGCCACAGTGACCATTGTACTGTGTTCTTCAAGATTAAGGGAGAACAGACGGTTGATAAAAGAAGGCCTAACATGCAAACTTAATTTTGTGAAAGCTGACTTCCTCACTCTCAGATCAAGCATGAGTAGATGGAAATGGGAAACTGAATTTGCTAGCAAAACAGTGGATGAGATCTGAGAAACTATGATTGGGAAAATTAGGATGGAGGTAAAAAAGCATATACCTAGAATACCCAAATATGATATTAAGAAAAGCACCCCAGGGTGGTTTATTTCCAAAATAAAAAAGACGGTTAAAAGGAAAAATAAACTATTCAAAATGACACATATTAGGGATGATCCTGTAAGGAGGTTGCTATATATATATTTTTTGAAATTTATATTTATTGCATATAGACATAAGCAATATCATACAGTATATTCATGTAAGGCATAGGAACAAAATTATACAAGTTATACATCAAATGTATCAGGTTTTAACAAGCCTATACAATCTGGAGTAAGGAGGTGGGGAAAAGTCTAATAAGTATATATATATATTTAAATTTTAATCCAGTATAAGCTGCACCCCAAAAAGATTTTTGGTGGTCAAACCCAAAATGCTTAATTCCATTAGATTTACCACAACACAAAGTGTTGGTATGATCCCAAATCCTAACATTGTTATCTTAATTTGAAACACTTATAAGCTGTAGCTCACATGCCTCAGAACCTTACATTGGTAGTCCACTAAAGAAAAATCCCCTAGGCTCTATCATTTAAAATTCAATAAGCCCTAATTATTCCTGGGCAAAAGATATAAAGCTGTTTATTTGTGCAACAACGTTTTAAATTGCCAAAATTAGGTGGACTAGAGCATTAAAACAGTGTCTATCTACTAGACACACCCTAGAATCAGTGATCAATCCAGTTTAATTAACTAAGGTCATTTGACTAAACAATCAAATTGTTACTTTACAGTCCCTTTTTTCAGGTCTCCTCATCAGAAACTTCTGGCTGGCTAGCTCCTCGAGCTTTGAATTCCCTGGTTATCAGTTCGGTCTTCCTCCCGGCTTCAAGAGGATCCATGTACTGAAAAGTCTTCCCCCCATAAAAGATACGAAGATGAGCTGGCATCAGTAAGGAATGTGTTACCCCAAGAGTCTGGAGTTTAGCTCGAACCGCGTCGAATTTCTTTCTGCGCCCCCTCGTTGCCTAGGAAAGATCTGGGAACATATTACAGTGGCTCCATTATGATTAAGGTTGCCTGTAGAACTTGTGGCCTGGAGGAGTAGGTCTTGAGTTGCTGCATTGGCCGTCACCAATAGGACTGTTCGGGGAGCATTTGCCTGAGGTCCTGCTGCGCGAGGAGTAATTCTGTATGCTTTATGCAATTGACCAGCAATTATATCTGAGCTATGTCGCAATGCCTCAGGGAGCCAGGATTGTAGAAAGGCCAGTAAGTTGTCCTCTTCACTCCCCTCTGGAAGCCCAATCAAACATACATGAGAGGCCCTATTCACATTTTCTAGCGCTTCCAACTGGTACCGTAATTGTGTGTTCTCCTGCACTAATATAGAGGTGACAGTCAAAGCTTGTGTGGCGACTTTTTCAGTTGAAGCCACTGTTTGTGAGGCAGCTTCTACTTTCTGGTCTGCGAGCGTTGTAAAAACGACTCCATTTTCATGTCGATCACCTGTATGGATGTTTGTAGTGCTCTTCACCGGGGGTCGGGCCCAGCTGCCATTAACTGTGATGTGGTTGTGGCCTGGGTGTCCACTTGTGGGGGACTTTTGTTTCCGTCTGGCCCTGTCTTCAAGTGCAGTCCTTTATTACAATATTCGGTACCAATCTCTTCAGGATGGAGTCCTCTTTCCAAAAATGCCTCATAGATAGTCACCAATTATAGTTAAAGTAATTAAATTAGGCTTAAAAGCTTATAAAACACGGAGCTGAGCTTAGAGTGCGTCTGATCTGTAGGTGTGCTCCACAGCGCCCCCCCCCAGGAGGTTGCTATATAAAGAAACAGTCAGAAAGTTAAAAAAAATAATTAGAAAAGCAAAATCTGTCTATGAGATACAATTGGCTTATAGGGTAAGAGATAATTACAAAACATTTTATATGTATATTAATAATAAACAAAAAGGGCAAAATAACATAGGTCCATATACAAAAAAATAAGGAAATATAGTCAATACCAAGGAGACGGCAGATATGCAAAATGTCTATTTTAGTTCTGTATTTAATAAAGATATCAAGGGAATTAGTGAGGATAAAATAAATTCATTTCCAGGCAAATAATAATAGATCCAAGTGATGTACAAGAAAGATTAAATAATAATAATGCGAATAAATCACCAGGATCAGATTATGTGCATCCTAGGGTGCTAAAGGAACTTGCAGAATGTCTAGCTCCACCACTGACTTACATATTTCAAAATTCCTAGGACCAAGGGGTGGTAGTGCAAGAATGGGGGAAGCAATAGTAGTGCCCATATTAAAACAAGCATTTGTCAATGCCGAATGTTTGCTTGCTGGTATTAGCATTGGAAGTGCATGAGTTAGACAGATGCAGAACAAGAAAGGCAGTGAAGTACTGAAGTAATGCCAACCCCACCCCGTAGAGATGGACAGGCATTGGGGTGTACCTTTGGGTCATCGCCTATAACGCTCACGCCATTTCACCTCACCGTATCCTGCAGACACTGACAACCCCAAGGCATACCTCAATGCCTGTCAGTGGCTGCAGGGTGGGGGTGGAATGGCACAAGCATTGCAGTCGGCAATCTAAAGGTACACCCCTAACGCCTTTCAGTTTGTACAGGGTGGAACATCATGGTTAGGAACCCTAATGCCCTGCGCATTTGTTGGTATTTGTAGTACAAATTTTCAACATGACCTTTTTGTGACCCCAGCTCATGAAATCATTTGGGACCTCTGCTCATGAACAGCAGCACTGTGATTTTGCTAATGTGTCCCAAATGTTGATTTCCCACAGCGACCACTCCATTCTGCGCCAGATGTGTGAAAACACAGTTTGGGCAGTACGTGAAAAATGATAGCCGTACCATTCATAGGGAGGTGTGAAGAGATGGCAATGTTGAAAATCTGGAGTGAAAACCCCTAGTGCCCTCACCTTGAAACGTATTCTCTCCTAAACCCACGGGACAGGTCCCGTGCCCTGTACCCATGTAATTTTGCCTGTCTGATAAAGTTCATTTCTTCTTTTTGTACTATTAGCTTTACAGCTCTGTATGATGATTTACTGCATATGGTATTGTTCTATTTTGTTCTGTCACCTCCCCCGGCACACGTGGAAACCATCTTTTATTAAGCTCAGTATGTCTTTCCTGAAGAAACTGTAGACAAACAAGTAATAAATAAATTTCAGATATAAGAAAGTAAACTCAGTGGTACAAACTTTTTAAATTTATTCTGCTGGTTTTCAAGCAGTATATGGCCCATGCCCTGCTTTACTACTGTGCATGTCCTAGCAGTAAATGCCTGCTAGTATAGCCATAGTCAGATTGCACACTTCATAACCCAGCATTCAACTATTTATGTTCACAATCGCTTTTGCTTTTATTTCTGAATGCTATGCAACTGCTGCAAGCTTCCAGAATGTAATCAAGAGCATCTCAGAAACAAATGTTTATGCACGCTTGCACATTTCCGTCCACTGCAGCCTGCTGCTTAATTAACCACCACAGAGCTACTACCTTCTCTCTAAGAACACAGAATGTAATCCATTACTTTTTACTTTGTTTCTTCTGGATACAAGATAATATATGTGTCAATGTTCTGTCATCTTATGTTTTCCTCACACTTAAAAGTAATTCTAGGGTAATAAATTACTCTAGCATACTTCTTGTGTTTTGCATGCCCCATCTGTAAAGTAATAGTTCTGTCTATCCTGCTTCACATAAGGAAGGAAGAAGCCGGCATAAGCAGGATTTAAACTGATCTGCTAAGGCTGCATGCTGCAGTAAATTTATATTCTTTTTGTAAAAGATAAGACAGCCAGGTGAATAGCCGAGAGAGAAGCAGTAAAGTAAAATGTTTTGGGTACTGTAGCAGGGTGTCAACTAGAATTGTTGAGGACAGTATCACATTATAAAAATAATTAAAAAAAAAAGGGTCCCTTGTCGTCCCACCGCAGCCCCTCCCCAACCCGCACCCACCCTTGTGCACCCCACCTCCCTGCACCCCTCACCCCCATACTTACCTTCAGAGGGCCAGCGCTGTGATATTCTGTGGAGGGAACATGTCTGAACTGTTTGGGAACTGAACAAAATGCGATAAGCTTTATAATGGCAGGCAATGGGGGGGTGTTCAACTTGGGTGGATATCTCAGCCATTTTGGGAAATTTTGGTACCAGATTTTCAACATGGAGTTCTTGGGACCCCACCTCATGAACACATGCACTGTCTTCTTATTAGTCGGTCCTGAAAGCTGATTTCACGGTGACTGTGCAGAATCACCTTTTGGGACAGATTAATAAAGTGACAGTACCACTGTTCATGAGGTGGGGTGTCAAAAAGCCCATGTTGCAAATTTGGTGAAAAATTCAAAAAAATGATACCGAGAGTGGTGGTTAATGGTATAGAGTCAGAAGAGATGCAAGTTATAAGTGGGGTACCTCAGGGATCAGTCCTGGGGCCAGTCCTCTTCAATATCTTCAACAGTGACATTGCAGATGGGCTGGAGGGTAAGGCTTGTCTGTTCGCAGGTGACACCAAGATCTGCAACAGAGTAGATGATCCAGATGGGGTGGGCAGAATGAGAAGAGATCTGGATAAACTAGCAAAATGGTCAGAAGAGTGGCAACTGGGATTTAATGCAAAGAAGTGCAAGATAATGCACATAGGGAAAAGAAACCCTGAAGCCACCTATCGGTTGGGAGGGGAGTTGCTGGCAATCAAAAGGGAAGAAAGAGACTTGAGTATCATCATCACAGATGAACTGAAATCATCCAAGCAGACCACTAAAGCAGTAGGTAAGGCTAGGGGGATGTTGGGATGTATTAGTAGGGGTATCACAAGTCATAAGATGGAGGTAATAATCCCTCTTTATAAGACACTGGTTAGGCCCCGTCTGGAGTACGGCATGCAGTACTGGAGGCCGCACCTTCACAAGGACATTAACAAAATGGAGGCAATCCAGGGAAGGGCAATGAAACCGGTGCACGGACTACATCAGAAAGCATATAAGGACAGATTAATGGAGCTCAATATGTATACCCTAGAGCAACAGTTCTTAGACTTTGTCACAGTGAGCCTCCCCAAATCCATGGAAAAGATTTTGAGCCTCCCCCAAAAACTGAAATAATCTTGGGCATCCCCCCAAAAATAACATACTGTACTTCTTTAGTACAATCAGAATAAATTGAAACCCTTTGAGTACTGGACTCACATTCAGTTCTTTGTCTTATACTGATATGGAACATTTGAAAAGAGCTCCTGTGCTCAAAGGTGTTATCTGAATAGCAAATAAATAAAATAAAAATATTATTATTCAGCTTATTGTACTTCCGCCACAGGCCAGCCTACTTGCTCCACTATTTTCATTCTTGAACCATTGTCACCCTTTTGTAGTACATTCATGGGTCAGACAACCTTCTGTTTCCTCTCTATACGAATTAACCTTCCTACATACTTTGCCCTCCCTCCTTCCCTGCTCCTAAGCAACTTCTGGGATTACTTTGTCTCTTGCTGCCATTGCTCTTAGCAATTCTATGCTCAATCCTTGTGTTTGGGCTGTTCTGCCATCAGGCTACAAATTGATCAATTACCACCTCTCATTATTAGTTTATTGTTCATATTTATTTGCACTATTGTTCATTGTGTATTTCTTGATTGTTTTGCAGTTACCTTTTGAAATGTATTCACTACCTACCCTTCCCGGGTACACCTGAAATGAGCCTTGGCTCATTCACCTTCCCTTGTCACCTATTAGTAAATAAATACATAAAATTCACCTACTGTTATTATCCTCTTTCAGTTTGCCTCATCTCTTCACATAAAATGCATAAAACTCAAAATTTAAATACAGTACTTTTTCAGACTTGCTTGAGCCTCCCTTGGAACAGGTTGGGGCCTCCCAAGGGAGGCTGGCCTCACCATTCGAGAACCCCTGCCCTAGAGCAAAGGAGGGGGAGAGGTGATATGATCAAAACATTCAAACACCTTAAGGGCATTAACAAGGTGAAAGATTCTAACATGTTTCAATATAAGAAAATAGGACAAGAGGACACACCTTGAGATTAAAGGGAGGCCGATTAAGGGGAAATGTGAGGAAGTTCTTTTTCACAGAAAGGTTGGTGGATGCATGGAACGGCCTACCTCAGGAAGTGGTGGATATGAATACAGTGCAGGACTTCAAACAGACATGGGATAGGCATAAGGGAGCAATACAGATGAGTATGACTAGATAGGCCATTGACAGAGTAAAGGCTCTTCACATTCATAAGGAAGAAAAAGAAATGGGCAGACTGGATGGGCTTTGTGGTCCTTATCTGCCATCAACTTCTATGTCTCTATGTAAGTTTCCACGCACACTTGTAACTTTGACAATTTTTGATATTTTCACTCCAGATTTCCAACATTGCCATTTTTTCACACCTCGTTATGAACAGTACAGATGTCATTGTTCACATCCTGCCCGAAATGTGTTTTCACACATGTGGTGCCAAATGGCGCAATCACTGTGCAAAATCACCCTTCGGCTAACGAACTGATAGTGCTACTGTTCATGAGCTGGGGTCACAAAAAGCCCATGTTGAAAATTTGGAGTAAAAATACCAACAAACGCCCAGGGCATTAGGGTATCCAACCATAACACCCCACCTCATAGAGACCGGCAGGCATCAGGAGTGTGACTTGGGATTGTCGGCTGTAATGCTCACACCATTCCACCCCACCCCCCACCCTGCAGCCAGTGACAGGCATGGAGGTGTGCCTTGGAGTCTTCGGCCCCAAAGTTCACCCCATTCTCCTATACGGCACCCATCTCAGCATTTTTCCTTTTCTAATGGGGTGAGTGTAAGACCCGAAGACCCAAAGCACACCCCAATGCCTGTCAGTCCCTGCAGGGTGGGGGTGGGGTTTGCGTCAGTTCAATATTTCACTGCCATTCCTATTAAACATCTCTCTAACTCCTACACTACCAATGTCAATGCCAGCGAGACAACATTCGGCATTGACAAATGCTTGTTTATTGTGCTTCCACTTTACACCACCCCGACCATCACCCCTTCAAGGTACTTATGAGGCCATCATCCATTTCCTTAAAATTTGTCCTCCTGAAGTGCAGGACCCTCATGATAGTGTTTTATTTTCTCTTGGCAAATTTATATGCCAAACCATACCGTACAGTGATCATTTGTACCCAGGTGGCTACCCAGAGAACAACTAAAATGGTGCAGGGTCTGCACCAGAAGACATACGAAGAGAGATTAAAGGAGCTTAATATGTATACCCTCAAGGAGGGAGAGGGGGGACATGACAGAAACTTTCAAGTACATCAAGGGACTCAGAGTCCAAGAGGGTAGCATCTTTCAGATAAAGAGATGTGCAAAAACAAGGGGGCACAATTTGAAGATAGAGTGTGGACGGCTCAGAGGTAATGGCAGGAAGTCTTTTATTATGGAGAGGGTTGTGGATACATGGAACAGCCTTCCTGAGGAGGTAGTGTAGTCAAAAACAGTGGGGGAATTCAAGAATGCATGGGACAGACATGAGGCAATTGTAGTGGGGGGTAGGAGAAAGTAGGCTGTTGGTTAACTAGGATCTGCAGCTTGTCAGTTAGGTAGGGAAATGGGCAGACTAGGTGGGCCAAGCGGTCCTTATCTGCTGTCAAATTCTATGTTTCTATGTGACATCTGCAATGCTGTTCTGTTGGTAATTACCAGGTCCAGTACTATCCCATCTGCAGTGGGTTGCATAACCAGCTGCGTGAGGAATGACCCCTGAAGGGAGTCTATATCAGCCCTGCTTCTTGATGTAGCTGCGACTAGATGAGATTAAATCTCCCAATAACTCACCTTTACTTGCTATTCTGCCAATGATCTCCCCAGAACCTTATCTAACTCCCCCCTCCCCCGTTGATGATGTATACACTAACCACACAAGGATAAAGGACCGCCACCTTTTTCTAACCAGATTCATGGAACCTCCAGCCTTTTCTTCCACCCTGTTGTCCCTGTATATCTGTGTCCTTTATGAGTTCCATCACATATAAAACAACCCCCCCCCCCCCAATATTCTCACAGTCCTGTCCTTCCATAACATGGTGTATCCTCAAATGGCCAAATCTGAACTGCAGTCATCGGTGTACCATGATTCTGTTATGGTCACCAGATCCAGGCCTGCCTCCACAATGGTTGCCCCAAGGTCAGAGATTTTATTTCTGAGGTTCATTGTGTTAGTACACATGGCTCTTCATTTATTTTGTGCTTCTCTCCTCATACACAATCCTTTACGTAGTATCATTTAAACCTTCCACTCAGGAATGCTCTTTCACTTTCGGATGGAGGCTGTCTGTCTTGTACAGGCCTCTATCCCACCAGGTAGGATACCAGATCCCGATGTAGCCAAAATCAACCTCGCTCACTATGCCTTCAACCATTCGTTGAAAGTGGTGTGGTGCTCCCTAGACTACAACCAGCCACATACAAGCAGCATGGCACTACACTTTAGGCTAATAAAAGAGCTAGCTGCCTCAGGCCCTCCCCAGCCCCCTAAACCTTTACTGTACCACCCCTGCTGCATCCCTTGCCAGGTCATTTGTCCTCAGATGGACAGTGAAATCCAGCTCCCTCTCCTGCTCCACCAGGATTCACTTATTTTCATCCCTCCATGCTCTGGCACAAGGAAGACACTTCACCTCCCTTTTACCCTCCTGCCCTGCTCCCAAATCTACCTTATCTACCATATCTAAAAGCTAAAACACACACCATCACACAAGAATCTATATACTGACTATATCACAGTACATCACCCCACTACCAGCTATCAAATGGGTGGATATCAACAAAGTGACACAGACTTCCCCACTGTATATACACACACACACACACACACACACACACACACAGTCAAATGTTGACATTACCACCTGCACCACTATTCATCCCCCCATCCACCCACAAACTCTCAACTATCAACAAAATGCTGAGGACACACACACACGCGCACACACCCTTGAACACAGCTATTTACCATGGCACTGCCCACCTACCAAGTCAGTAGCTCAAGTATAGAACAAATGTGGTGGTGTGTGCATCCAACACTATAAACACATGTACAGTACCAGAAGGAGCCAACAGCACTCCTCCCCACATCAAAGTCAGAAAACTACTGGCTATTTACAAATCTGTGCAGACTATACATCCTACTGTACCACACACACTCACACACACACAAACATCTGTGGCAATTTTTGAGCATAGCATGCATCCCACCAAACAGGTAGAAAATGTTCATGCATTTAAATAATCACTGTGGCACATGCCGACCCAGTGGCTCTTAGGGATGAGGTCGAGGTGTGGTGTGCATTACCTGCCACCAAGCTTGTAACCCAAGTTTGGGAACAATCTCAGTTTGCCAGAGCTGTGCCGCGGCATGAGGGGGAGAGACTGAGCATCCATCAGACAGCTCTCGTCTCCCAGGGAAGCCTGGAGAGGTGAGTGCTCAATTAAAGATGGGGGGGGGTCGGATCTAAGAGCCCACATGTGTGAACCACCAAGACAAAAAGCTTTATGAAAAAAAAAGTGCTGCACCTTAGGTCTCATACACACACACACACACACACACACACACACACACACACACACACACACACACAAACACACACACACACACACACACACACACACACACACACACACACACAGTATCGGCACAGCCGAATCGTTACAGTAAAGCCAACAAGTGTAGGTAATATGTTCAGTCTCTTACCTTAGTATTAGGGAGTCAGAAGCAGGACTTGAATGGATGACATCTGTCAGACCTGTAAAATAAAATATAAGAAAGGGGTCACAAAGGATCCATAGTTCTTGGGGAATAAATAGAAAAGATAGGACAGGCTAGATGTAGAGTAATACTTATCTGGTAGGCAAGCAGTCAGCATCCTGTCAGACCTGTGAAAGTAAAGAGAAAAAAAGGTTAATATGGAGAAAGTACAATAGCGAAGGATGAGACAGAGAGTGGACACAAACGAAAGAGGTATAGGACAGCACAGGAGTAGAGGGCTTCAGATAAAAAGGTATAAAGAGAATGAAGCAGGAAGACAGAGATACAGAGAAAAGAAATAATGTAATACACAGATAAGAGCTGGCCTGCTGGTATAGCAGTAGCACTACCACTCATGATGCCAATGACCTGGCTTCGGAAATGAGCCAGGACTGGCACAGGACCAGCCTGGGAGAAGAGAACAGGATGCTTTCCTCATCCAGGGAGAGAGGGACTCATGTTCCACTGCTCTACCGCCACCTGGGTACCTACAGTTGGCAGTGCTGGGGATATGCGAGTGAGAGGCAGGGCAGGTTGGCTGCACCAGGCCTCACCAGCAGCCAATCCTGATGTGCCCTCTTGCTGAGGGAGCAGGGAGAACATGGAAACAACACACAATGACCAGGCAGATGAAGCCCCCTTCAGTGGCCTACTCCTGCATCAGACTCCAGCTACAGCATTCCTGGATCTAATAAGTCCCCCCCACCCGCCGTGGCCAGAAGACTGTGTGGAAGAAATGTCAATGGCTGATGAAGTACGCAGCACCAGGGGGTAAGCTGGGGGAGGGGGGCAGCACGAGGCTATGTTGCAGGTGGGTGTGAGGACCAGGAGTAGCAGCAGTGTCTTGGTAGGGAGGGTATCTCACTCAGGAGGAAGCAGAAGGAGGTCCTAGTCAGCAGAGGAGCATAAAGAATAAGGGCGAAAAAATAAGAAATGAGAAAAATTTTGCTGGGTGGTGGTGGTGGTGGGGGCGGAGGGACTCAGCAAAAAATCATTTATGACACTAGATGTCATAGTGGCCAATAGATAAACGCAGTAACCCAGGTGGGCTAGTGGTGACTTTTGCGCAAGTTGCCCCAGCAAATTTAGCATGGGTAGTCCAGGGTGCTAGGGTTGTCCCACATGGGGCCAACATAATATCCCTGGTGGGCTGTTTTCCCTTTGTGACCAGTGTATTAAAATAATAATTTCCCTGGTGTCTACTAGGGGGTCCCTGCACTGCAGTATTGCTTTAGAATGCAGAGATGTGGTGTGTGAGAAGGAGGATGCAATGCGCTGGAGCTGCTGCAGTTAGAGCAAGCGACAGCCTGAAAGAGAAATACCACCATCCTACTACTAGCTGATAGGGAGCTCATGCTGTTACCTGCTCCGTGTGGCTGGGAGAGGAAATTTCTGGTGGCCAGTGTATTAAAATAAAATGATAATCAATTCCGTGGGGTCTGGAGAGGGTGTCCCCGATATACAGCATATATATTTTTGGCAGCCAGGCATTAAGGTAGCCTGATAGGAACAGGGGAACGCTACTGAAATTAATGCAAGCAAGTGCACTAAAAAGGAAGCCACTAAGCTGCACTGTCTACTCACAGCCCATACGGAGCTCAGGCTCTGGCCTACTCTGTGTGGGCAGGAAAGGAGGGGACAGGGACTTGTTGGGAGGTGGAGGAGGCCAGGACAGAAGCAGCTCCCACCAGCTACCCGAGCCACCATTTTTATTTTATTTTAGTCTTTGGTAACCGGTTAAGGCCCACTAGGCACAAGTGCCTGTTTTCAGAGGTGACCTGGGAGCACTGGAAGGTTACGTGACTTGCTCAGCATCACGCAGTATGCAAGTGGAGGTTGTGAGAATCAAACTCAGGTCTAGTCTGCTGAATGTACCAAGCTCGTTCATACATCTTTCCTCTAACCTCTAGGCTATACTGCGAGCCCGTTAAGGGGGAAAATGTAATTGACCTGAGAGGCTACCAAAAAGAGCCGAAGTTGCAGTTACTGTATTTAAAAATTCCTCATTTGAGCTGAAGTGCGGCTAGAAGTGCACCGTGT
The DNA here is from genome assembly GCA_016271365.2 of Neoceratodus forsteri. Taxonomy (NCBI): domain Eukaryota; kingdom Metazoa; phylum Chordata; order Ceratodontiformes; family Ceratodontidae; genus Neoceratodus; species Neoceratodus forsteri. The sequence goes on along the minus strand of CM057456.1, from coordinate 155,517,325 downwards.
GGGAATTTGGTACATGGTAGAGAGCCGGTAGCATAGGGAGGCAACAAGTGCTGCCAGTTAAACCGCTGTTACATTTAAAATGCCTGACTGGGCTTTATTAAATAAATAATTCATGCAAGAGGTAAAAACAAGATGAGGGCAGCCGCTTTCCAGAGGAGCAAAATGAGGAGAAGCACCACGCCTGTTGCTCCCAGCCCAAGGGACTGAGTAAAAATGAGTGTGTGTGTGTGTGTGTGGAGGGGGGGTAATTATGAGACTGACATACTGAGAATGGGATGGGGGGGGGATTATCAGATCATGAGTGCACCATATGAGAGAGCTGTGACATGGGAAGGGGTAGAGTGACACACAGTGGACGAGAGCAGCTGCATATGGTCAGCCTCTGTGTTGAGAACAATAAGAAAACAGATAACCTATAACTTCAAAGATTAAAATAGGCAGTAAATAACTTTTATCACCAGTTGTGCACTGCAAAGTAACAGTTTCTTCGACACTGGACCCATGACGCTGGCGATGAGGCAGGCGGTGTGATGGAGGGTGACAGGAGCAGCGCTTCAGCAGCCTGAGCGCGAGTGGACAGCAGGGACACGGTCACAGCACATGCAGCCCTCCTGTCAGCTTTATTCAGATGCAGGGCAATTGGTGAGTTAGGGCAGGAGCACAGTGGGGGCCATAGGGTGGGGGGAGTAGCAGTCAAGAAAACCAGAGGCACTGGAGTCTGTTCATTGGCACCGCAGCTGTACAGGCCTTCCACGGCAGGTAAGGGCACAGCGGCAGAGGAAAGGGACTGTGTGTCTGCAGGATTATACAGCTGTGGAACTACTGCGAGCACTGCACCGTGGGTCGGGGTGTAGCCAGGAATTTCAGGTTTGTACACCAAGCTGACACTGCTACTCCCCATTGTCCATGCCCTGCTACCTCCTCCCCACTGTCCGTGCCCTCCCACCTGACAAGCATCATGCATACTATAAACACGAAAATGTAAAGTTGTAACACATACTCCCATTCCCATACAGTGAGAAGGCCTTTCATATACCAGTGTCAGAGACTAAGACTGGCTTTCAGTTACAATGTTACATAATGACAAGCCTCTGTACCACATCAAGGTAGCCAGTCCCACAGTGGTCCATTCACACATTAGTACCTGTACTCATACAGTACACTTTATCCACTCTATAAGCACCCACAGCAGCCAACAATCACTCATGTGGTGTGGGTGTACTCACACACACCCACAGTAACCTCGCCTGCTGTAGTACAGCCCCAGTTGTAGATCTGGATTAGCTGGCAGTTTACATCTTGTGGTTTTCTTACAATGTGCAATGTTTTTGTAAGGCTTCCTGCACTTCTTAAAAATTGAGCCCATTTTAAAAGTTGCACAATTTTTTTGGGCAAAAATAAAGTTGAAAATATTAAACCCTTTGCAAATATTACACAAGTTGTGGACATATTAATACTGTACTTCCAGAACTGCATAGCATAAAAATAAAATTAATGTGCACATTGGTCAATTTCGGCACATCTTTCATTTTTGACAAGATGCAATTCAATGCACAATTCAATGCACAAAAGAGCCAAATCGAAAAAGCCTAACATCACAAATGATCCCTGCTCATTATAACAGAGAGGCTGAGGTGTTCAGCACCAACTTGGGGAAGGGGGGGCACCTTCATACCAAGAAAAAACACAAGCTACATTGTAGCAAATCAATACTACAGGCACTCTTAAAATACCGATGCTTGTATCCTTGGTTGCACGGAGACTTCAAATGAATGCACATAAAGCTGCAGATATTTTTGCTGCCGTGCTGGAGCCCAGACACCAAAACTGACTCAAAGTTGTAGCACATGTATGCACTACTCTAAGCATGCTCTGTGAGTCTAGGGTTCAGCTTGGTAGTCAAAGTATTACTGGCCAAAATGAGAGTGCTTTTACAAATCAATAAAAGCAAGAAAGATTTGGCAACTTGATTTCTGGCTTTATTAATAACAAAATCTGCTCTTATACAGGGAATTTTGTGACTAAATTGGAATGATTCATCACTAGATGTCACCCATTTGACTTTCTGCTACTGTACAACCCAGCACCCACCACACATGCACACACACACACACCACCATCGCAAAAGACCATGGCCCAGATATTCAGACTGCACAGGGCAGTGGCGCAAGCCTGGGCGCAGCGCAACTGGGATGCGCTGGGTCCAGGACCAGGTGATATTCAACGGTGATGCGACATGGCGCAGCACTGTTGACTATGGCATGCACTGCGCATGGTGCAGTAGCACTGCACTGGTGCAAGCCACAGATAGGGAGCACAGGGATGAGCCAGCGCAAGTGCAGTTGTGCTAGGTGCAGCACCCGCAATATTCAGCAGGGGGCATGCAAATGAGGCCATAATGTATGCAAGGTACAAAAGGGACCATTTGCATGTCATTATGGCCCCATTTGCACACCTTGCACAGGGCAGCCTGGTGACTTGCGCCTGGTGCACTGCACAGCATGACGTGTGCAGTGGTGATCCCGGGGCATCCCCTGCCCCATAGCTGTGATCACGGTAGAATCACAACATGACAGCCCCTGGTAGTCTAGTGGTATCCCCATCCTCCTGATCCCCCATTCCCCAACAAATGTAAATGAAGACCTTTCCTTGGTGGTCAAGTGGTCCCCCCTCCCTCCCTCCCGGTTCCCGATTTCCCGATAAATGTTAATGAAGACCTTTCCCTGGTGGTCAAGTGGTCCCCCAAGTCCCTGATCCCCCGATAAATGTTAATGAAGACCATCCCTCGTGGTCTAGTGGTACCCCCCACCTGTCACCGCAATCGTGGTACAGCACCGTCGGAGACATCCCTGGTGATCCAGTGGCACCCCTCCCACCCACACAAGACCTCTTGCCCACCCTGCTCCCCCTGTCATCAGCAGGTGGCTACATTCCACCCACATACCGCCAAATGACAGATGCAGTATGGGCTATAAGCCCATTGGTCCCCTGTGTGGACTACTGTACTAGACAGACCCAAATATGTGAATGAATCATTCACATATTTAGGACTGTCTAGTACAGTATGCCCTGCAAGCCCACTGGTCCACGCTGGGGACCAATGGGCTTACAGCCCATACTGTGTCTGTCATTTGGCGGGGGGTCAGGCGGTATGCGAGAGGGAGGCAGCTGCCCGCTGATGATGGGGGGGAGCGGGGTGGGCAAGGGGTCCTGTGTGGGTGGTGCCACTGGATCACCAGGGATATTTCCGATGGTGCTGTACCGCAATTGCGGTGATGGGGGGGACCAGTAGTCCATTAGGGATGGTCTTCTTTTACTTTATCAGGGAATCAGGGACTTGGGAGGGAGGAGGGACCACTTGACCACCAGAGAAAGGTCATCATTACCATTTATCGGGGAATCGGGGACTCAGAAGGAAGGGGGGACCACTGGACCACCAGGGTGATGTGTGTGCTTGCAGATGGTGTTCTGGGTCAGCGGGTGGTCACTCACGGCTGGCGGCTGCTGGGTTTCACCCTGCAATACAGCAGCCTGCCTTTGGGTGGCTGGGAGATGTTCTGCTGTTTCATGGGCTCAACGTTGATCCCCCCCCCCATGCAGCACAATGCAGGGGTGTGCTGGTATATGCGCCTCACATCCCAGGCTGAATATCAGGATGTGCTGCAGATGCATGGGCACGCCCCCTGCATCTGCACCGCATACAATTACATTGCATCCTGGCACATCGGGATTTGCACTGCACCAGGCAGCCTTCTCAATATCCCGCTGGGACGCAATGCGGGATTGCACCAGTGCAACTCCATTGCACCAGGCGCAACCATTTTGAATGTCCAGGCCCATATCTTCGAACAGAACAGTACAAATATCAAAACTAGGGCCTTTAGAATCTTTGTTCTAAATGGGTGGAGAAGTGCTCAGAAGTTAAATTGAAAGAGGGTCTCCTCTTCTGCAGATTCCTGCCATTCCAAAAGTCATGACTTTTTTTTCCCTTCAAAAAGTGAAAGTCCACATAATGGCAAGACACCTGAAGAGCACTCTACTTTAAACTCCCCTTACAGGTAGTGTGGTCAGCTGGGTAGATCACAGGTAGGAGGAAGACCCAGGTTCACATCCTTGCTCAACCCATTAACTTTCTATGTAATCATGAGGTGGTCATTTAGAAACACTGAAAACACAGAAGTTGCCAAAAGAAAAAATATCCCTGGGCCCAGTTTAACCCCTCAATGCTTTGGTCCACCTTGTAAAAAAATAAAAACAAAGGTAAACTCCACCTAAAGCAAAATATTGCTATCCTGGACCTGGACAATTAATTTATTAAAACCACTGTGTTACTTCGTTAACTTATAGAATTGTCAAGTTCCTTTAAATTTCATAGTTTCTATCCAGTTGTGCATCATCATCCCATTTAACCTGGAAAAGCTTAATACTGGAATAAACAGAGCTGGTGTTTCTTTTTAGACTCCTCCAGACATGCTAGCCATTGACCAAAGGTGAACCCAGCCCTGGAAATCATTATTATGCCACCCCTATGCTTCCAAAGACAACTTATACATATGCAAATCCCTGTATGACTGCAGTTCTCAGATTTTGTTGAAAAATGCCATGAATTGTAAAACCACTGTCATTAGGGATACACAAAACCACCGATGCCTAGCAATTAAAATTTACATGGAGAGCACAGGACCCCGTGATACCCAAGGCCACCACTGTCAGTGCTGTTATCATAGCAAGCAGCTTAACCATAACAAATACAAATCAGATCGATGCAGTGAGTAACTGCACATCCGCTACAAAAAGCAAATACGCAAACATAGCCACTCACACCGTTCATACCGTCCTGTATTTTTTAAACACTTAATCTGCCTTTCGATTTTTCAAAAGTTATATTTTTCCTTCAGCAGGCAGCAATAGCCGTGTCCACCCCCTTCCCTCACTTAATGCAAATACATCATTCAGGAGCAGAGTCAAGTGCTGATAGCCTCTCCAGCTCTGATCAGTCTGCACCCAAAGCCAACCATTTCTGACTTTTATTTTACATTATTGGCAGTGGCACAACACATAACCCCCCCAGCCCCGAGTGACTTGTTCTGATTGACACTCCGACATACACCTGCACCCAGCAGACCCACAGGCCGCATCACATCAATAAAGTAAAAACATTCTAAATTAAGGGGAAACTAGCACTGCAATGCAAAAAACAAAATACCTGACTGTGGAAGACTGATGAAGAGCCAGGTGCCGGTGGTTAGAATTCCGGCAGTTAAAGAGTACAGCAGCCCAAACCAGGAAAGTTCAAAAATGAATTAGCAGTGCAGTGCTGCCCACCTGACTCTGCTGCCACTGCACTTCAACCTCCGGCCACTCGGTGCTTTTTTTCTGAATCTCTATGGTCATAAAATTGAATTCCGGGGAGGCTCCATCACTCTCCAATGGAGTCCCTCCCAGGGTCCCAGCAGAAACCACTTGGTGTGCTCCGGCTCCCAGTGTCGCCAAACGACAAGTCACAATTCCTTTTCCTTGGCTGCCAGGCAGGTTCCCTCTGGCTCTGGCTGCTAATCGATCTGTCTCCCTAGGTCATGAATCCTCTGAAGTCCTGGCTCTGTAAAACGTCTCCAGTTCTAAAACTTGAAAATGAAGTGGCTGGCCCTAACTTTGTTGGGGCATTTAAATGCACTGCTTCGAACATGGCAACACCCCCTGCCTGCCATGGCTGCAGCTGCAGCCAAATTGTACCAATCATCATGAGCTGATGGTGCGGAGTGGACCTAATTGAGAACATAATGTACAACGTCCGCTGTGGGCTGCTGCTGCCCCCCCACACCGAAACAAAGCCAAAGGGAAAGCCCATGAAAACAAACCAAAGACAGTTTAAACATGATGCCAGGATGATTCAGAAACTATGTAGCTGGCCTGCTTGTTTGCTACTCCAGCTGCAGAGTTTACTATGCTGTGGTGTGCCTGGTGTATCAGTAAGCCATGGGTGGTGTGAGGCTTTACACACTCGAAGGTGGATAGGCTTGATTGGTGTGTGGTCTGCAGAGGCAGAACCTGAGCCAAGAGGCTCACTTTCTGAGGGAGGGGGTCAGGGTGAGAACTTCTGTGGTGCTTTTTTTGGGTGAGCAATTCGGATGGTCGGTGGCCGTGGCAGGGTCACACAGTGGGGCGGGGGAAAGAAATTATAAAGATAAATAATCCGGTCATGGATGATAATGATTTGCCGCAACAAACAGGGGCCACTGGCATTGCAGCATCAGCTTTTCATCTGAATGCAAACTAGAACGGAGCGAGAGGCTGATACTGCAATGATGAGGCGCTCCCTGATTGCAGCGATCAAATCATTTCAAGCTGGTGGCAGGTTTGCAAACCAGTGTCACCACCAGCGTGGGCTTCCATTGGTGACACACAACCAAGCTCACAAAAGCAGTGGTGGCATTGGCAGCAACAGTGCCGCACCTCCACAACTCGCTTCTCTCCTAAGCTGCCACAACATGTTTCTTGCGCATGCACGCAAGCAAACATAAAAAGGTCCCAAAACAAAACCTGAGAACTTCAGACTGGTGAGCTTGACATCGAAAGTAGGAAAACTTCTGGAGGGTGTCCTTAAGGATCATATAATAGCACACCTAGTAACACACAATTTAACTGATCCAACCTAGCACAGCTCTACCAAGACTAGGTTATGCCAGACCAATACGTTGAAATTTTATGAAAGAGTGAGTAGGGCTCTTGATGAGGGAAATGTGGTTGAAGTGGCTTTCTTGGATTTTTCCAAAGCCTTTGATAAGCTCCCCCACAAAGAACTGGTGGAGGTTCTGGGTAATACAACATTAGAAGCAAATATAGTATATTGGGTGGGGGGGGCATGGTTGAGTGAAAGGAGGCAGTGAGTCACAATCAATGAGGTACTATCAGACTGGGAGAGAGTGACAAGTGGGGTCCCCCAGGGTTCCGTTTTGGGTCCCTGTTTATTTAATTTATATGTGTCCTCGATTAAATGTGATTGCCCAAACATATGGTTGATGAAGTTTGTGGATGACTGTAGGATTAGGGGTACTGTCAATAACATAGATGACAGTAACAACTTACAAGACACCCTAAATGAGATACATCAGTGGACAGTCAAGTACAGGCTAGAACTAAATGTAGGTAAATGTATAGTCATGCATATAGAGAAACAGAATCTGAAACACAAGTATAGTATAGGAAAAAATGAATTGCCACAATCAACAGGGGAAAGGGACTTGAGAGTAAGAGTCACAAATGACCTACAATTCAGCCCACATTGTAATACTATTGTTAAAAAGGCAAACCAAACTTTAAATTGTATCCTGCAACACATTGGGAGCAGGGATAGTAAAGTATCACTCCCATTGTAACAGGCATTGGTAAGGCCGCATTTGGAATATTGTGCACAAGTATGGTCACTATACAACAAGGGGGACATCAAAAAGTTGGAAAGCATCCAAAGAAGAGCCACTAGAGTAATGTCAGGTCAGGGGGATGTCACATACTCCGAGAGGTTGGAAACACTAGGACTATACACATTACATTATAGAAGAATCAGGGGAGACATGTGCATGGTCTATGGAGCCCTGCAGGATAAATCATTAAGGGAGGACCTGGGGCTTACACAGAAGAACTATGTATATGAACCTAGGGGGCATTGGTTCCAGTTGACTATGGGGAAATGGAACTGCTTAAAGAGGCGCGCTATTGGTTCAGTCAGAGAGTGGTGCAACTTTGGAATATTTTACTATTAGAAGTGGTTACTAGTGAAACAATTGAGTCCTTCAAACATGGGTTAGACAATTTTTATCATTATAAATATATACTAGATTAAAACATTAAGTGGCAAGCATAAAGGACGAAAGTCTATGTAGCTTGTAAAAACCTATGGAACCTATGAAAATAGTCCCTTTTTGGGAGGGATGGGTAAAACAATAAAATGATTTGAACTTGTCTTGAACACTGCTATTGGGGGTGGGCGAAATAACAAATGTAGCCTATTACTTGTAGTCTATGAACCTGATAGGAGCCATGAATGTGCAGTTCATCAAGTTGAAGGGACTGTGGTCAGTGATTGCTTCAGTGGGACCTCGAGGTGGCAGAGAAGTGCTGGAATGAGACATTTCTGGTGCACCTCTGCTTGTGCTGGATTCACTTGTTAAGTGAGGTCATATTCCCTCATTCTGGTTGCTGCCTGCAAGGAGGGTACTTCACATTTTTCTGTCACTCTGTTTTTTCGCACCAATATGAATCCAGACTGGATTTGCAGCAATAGCCAGTTACTGTCATTATCTGTCGGACTTCGAGACAGGCATCGGAGAGAATCTGTACAGAGATAGAGAGAATGTTATGATTTGTATAGGTCTTGCTGAGTCCAGCTTCGATGCTTAGTTTTTTAGGGCTGCAGTGGGCGGAGCCCAGCAGTCCTTTTTACAATCACTGAGAAAAGGACTCCGCATTCCTTCCAAATTAACAACATGTTGGATTGCATCACAGTCACCTCTACATCTGTGAAACAGTCTGCCCATGTTGTCCCTACCGACTGAAGCACCGCACTATTTCACAGTGCCGGCAGCCATGGTGGAACATGGCACACTGTCATATCCAAGATGGTCACTGCACTCTACTGTGTATGTGCCAGCAGTCACGCATACACAGTAGAATTTGGCAGCCATCTTGTTCATGGCAGAGTGGGTCATGTTCTGCCATGACCTCCTATTGTATTTATGTATTTTTTTATACTATAAAAATTCTCTTCACCCAACCTTCCCTGTCAGCACCCACCACCCCACACCCCACCCCCACAAAAATAACTGTGACACTAGGGGAACCCAATCCCCCAGATTAGTGATCGGGGAATGTTGGTCTTGTTTCTGACACTGGGAGTGCCCAGTCCCCCAGTGTCACAATCGACGGTCATTGGTCATTTTTTGTGCTGTTTCTCTTTTTTCACTTGTAAAAGGAAAACCAGTCCATCAATGTCTTTCTCCACGTAACTGTGACACTGGGGTGCCCAGTCCCCCAGTGTCACAATCAGTGATTGATGGCCATTTTTTGTGCTTTCTTTTTTTTTCACCTGTAAAAAAAAACAGTCCATCGATGTCTTTCCCCATGTAACTGTCACACTGGGGTTCCCAGTCCCCCAGTGTCACTATCAGGGATCGTTGGTCTCTTTTTTATTTCCACCTGTAAAATAAAAAGTCCATCAATGTCTTTTGCCCATTCCTTACCCTCCCACCCGACCCTCCCACTGAGCATCCACCACCCCACACCCTCCCCCAAGCCCTTACTTACCCATCAGGGGGTCCAACACCATAATCCTCTCTGGACCACAGACACGTCTTCACTCTTCAAAGCTGGGCAGTGAACCGAAGACACGGGTATGCAGTTCAATGTATTTCAATGGGGTTTCTAACTTAGTGCCATAACTTGGGTGTTTGTACATATTTTTGGCCCAAATTTTCAACATGCCTTCTTTGGGACCCCACCTCATGAACAATGTCACTGTCATTAGGCAGATCTGTCCTGAAAGGTGATTTCGTGGTCCTTGTGCAAAATCAGCTTTCAGTCAGGAATTGAAAAAATTCTTTGCCTTTGTTGATGAGGTGGGGCCATAAGAAGGCTATGTTGAAGATTTGGTGTAAAAATATTGAAAAACAACAACATGATGAGCCTACATTGAGTTTTGTGAATGCAAGCTCATAACTTTGGTACTTTTCAATATTTTTACCCCAAATTTACAATATAGCCATATCTTTACAGCACCTCATGACTGTGATAGCTGTAATTTGTCAAATCCTGTCCAAAATGACTTTTACTTCCTGAAAAGTGATTTTGCAGTTCCTGCGTGAAATCATCTTTCAGGCAGCACTTGAAAATTTTCTCTGCCCTTGTTCATGAGGTAGTGTCATACGAAGGCCGTGTTGAACATTTGTTGCAAAAATATTAAAAAACAACCAAGTTATGAGTGCATGTAGAATTTTGCAAGTGCAGGCTTGTAACTTTGGTAATTTTCAATATTTTTACCCCACATTTACAGCATAGCCATATCTTTACAGCACCTCATGAATTTGACAGCTGTCATTTTTCAAATCCTGGCCAATATGTTTTTTTTAACATTGCAAAAGGGGATTTGGTGGTCCCTGCATGAAATCACCTTTCAGTCAGGAGCTGAAAATTTTCTCTGCCCTTGTTAATGAGGTGGGGTCATAAGAAGGCAATGCTGGAAATTTGGTGTAAAAACATTAAAAACCAAAAATGTTATGAGCCTATGTTTTAATTTTTGTGAATGCAGGCTCGTAAGTTTGGTAATATTCAATATTTTTACCCCAACTTTTCAGCATAGCCATTTCTTTACAGCACCTCATGAATGTGACAGCTGTTATTTTTCTGTTCCTGCACAAAATGTGTTTTTGCATCCTGAAAGTTGATTTTGCAGTCCCTGCACAAAAACACCTTTCACCAAGAATTGAACATTTTGTCTGCCCGTCTTCATAAGGTAGGGAAATAACAAGGCTATATTGAAAATCTGGTGTAAAAATATTACAAACCAACACATTTATGAGTCTATGTTACATTTTGCAAATGCACACTTGTAACTTTGGTAATTTACAATATTTTTACCCCAAATTCCTCAGCTGCAGCCTTATCAGTTCTGGTCAGAATTTATTTCATTAGGGAGCCCAGGAAGTTTTTTCGCCATGGGCTTGTTAGTGTACCACACTTCTTCTTGATCCAAGTATGTTTGGGTGGCAACAAGGGTGCAGGTACATTGTTGTTGCACTTGCTAGTGTTTTACTAATGTATTTTTAAACAATGCCATGGGACACATCGGGTTGTCAAGTTGTGCATACATGCAGCCACCTTGTAATGCTTTATTTATTTCTAAGGGATCTTTATGGTTTTTGTTGTTGGATTAAGTGACAGGGTCACATACTCTTGACCAGTTTTGTCCCTTTCTATTTTGAATGATTGTGGTATTAACTCCTGGAGGCCTTCCCACCTGAACCTGACCATATAAAGTTAAATTTCAAACCAGACTTGCCGCACTAGGCCAGGTGCGGTGTCAGGTGAAAGTGTGGGGGACTCTCTCAGTTTTCATTAGTCAGCTTCCATTATTGCTGGATGGTGGGAGGCAGTATCTTTATTTTCTTTTCTGAATTGTTTTAGGATGCTTTTGAAGACATTGTTGACTGATTTAAACATTGTGTTGCTAATAATGTTAAGGTTTCTAGTGATCTAGGGACTGTTTATGTTTCAATTGATGCCAGCTCGAATTGAACAGTATCCTGACATGGAGTACTGTTCACCAGTACTGGTACAGACTTCAGCATAAAACTGATGGAGAATATTGTTTAAAATTTTAGGGGAGTCTGTTCTCCAGTTTAATTCTGTTTTTTGGGGGTTGCTCAGTCCTCAATAACAAAAACTGCCCAAATGTTTGGGGATTTTTTGTGCATGTGTTGGGCTCTTCATGGTTGACTTCAACCTGGGACACCTGCTGAGCCATGAGGGACAGATGTCAATTTTCAATACTTACGTTTTTCTCCTTTCTTGCTTTTTTTAAAGCTGGTATTCATGGCTGCTGCTCTTCTTGTCCATCACTAAACACCATGCTGATGTCCTGATCTGTGAGGATGCTAAATTGAACAGGTATGTTGTCAGACATTGTGTGTTTTTTCTGTCAGGGCTACTAAGGAAAACAGTGGCTACAGTTGATAGCTCTATCAGTAAGGTGGCACAGCAGTGAAAGGGGGTGCTGTGGCACCCAGACTCAGCCACAGCTGGTACTTGTTTTTTATTGATCTCTTTTGACGGATAGATTCATGGCAACAGAATGCTGCTAGCCAATCAGGAGATAGGGATGCCCATTGCCATTTTCTAATTTATTACAGTGGTGCGGTAGCACTTCTATATTTAGGGTTGAGCAGGGTTTGTATGTTAAACCTCAAACTTTGCTCTTTAATATCTTTGCAAATGTTCGATGGATTTGCACCAAATTTGCATGCATGGTCTCGGGGGGGGGGGTAGGTCTCTTGATGTGCCAAGTTTCATTCTGGTTGGATGTGCAGATTCTAAGATGCAGATAGCGAAAAAGGTTAAAAAATCTGTGTTTTTTCTGTGGGGGGGTCTTGTCATTGCCTAGTGCCCAGATGGTTTGGAATTTTGGTTTGAAATTTTCAGGGTAGAAAGGGCTTGGCCCACAGACATGCCTTTTGCTGGTTTAGTGAAAAAAATATGAATCCCTTCCAAAGTTATTAAATTTTAAGCTTTTAGTTCTGAGCATGCTCTGTGCAGTCTTTTGGATGCTGCTTGGAACAAAAAAAAGAATTTGGTCCATACAAAAAAGAATCCTTTTTCATAAGGGGGGGTCATCCTTTTTCATGAGGAAAGAACCCTTTTTATGTTGTCTTGTGCGTGCAGTGCAGACAACATATTGTGATTGCTTCAGTGGAGAAGCGGGTTTCAGAGGTGCAGTCCTGCTGCAGCCAATGGTGCCACTGCTTTTTGTGGCCAGGCTCTGTGGCACCAAAGGCATAGCACGCTGTCTATGATAGCAGTTGAAAAACGTGCTACCACCTTGAAAGAAATTAGCCGCTGCAATCAGGGAGCACCATGGGGTGGTCCCTGATTGCAGCAGCCAATTACTGCTTGCCTCATCTGGTGTCCCCATCAAGGAACATGGTGGAGGCGTCCCCGTCAGCTTCTCATAGTCCCCAAAGAAGCTGAGGGATAACCGCAGTCTTTCACAGTCCCTATGAAAGCCGAGGGGGGTGCCCAATCCCCCTGTTGGCATGCCCCTCCTAAGTTAATTTGCTGACGTGGTGCCCAATCCCCATTGGCTTAATGTACTCCCCCATTTCTTGTGTGCCGAGGGGGTGCCCAATCCTCCTCGGCTCATGTGATCCGCCCCAACTCTGTATGGCCGGCAGGGGTGCCCAATCCCCCATCAGCTACAGTCTCCCCCCCAAAAAAACACTCACGTGGCATGCTGGGGGCCCACCCCATGCCAACTGTCCCTGTAAAAATAAAAAGTCCTGATGGGTTTTTTGTACCTGTAAAACAGAAAACGATCCTTCATTGAGCCCGGTGGCCCTTCACACAACCCGCACCCACCCTCTGTGCACCCTGCCTCCCCACACCCTCACCCCATACTTACCTCCAGAGCCCAGCGTGATGATCTTCAGTGGACCGGGAACATGTCTGCACTCTTCAAAGCTGACCGCGAACTGAAGAAGGGTTTCTGCATGCAAATTTGGTGAATTTTGCTGATTTGCAGAAGTCCGTTATAGATTTTAATGCACTATAATGTTTTTTCCCCCATCTCTTTCCCCTTTTCCCTTCTCCCCCTTTTTATTTTCTCTTATGTTTTGTTCTTTTGGTTTTTTGTTACTTTTATATTCTTGATCCTACTCCCCCCCCCAGTCCCACATACTCTATTAAAAGCTGGAATCTATGTTTATTATTTGACTGATATTAACACCGAGTTAAGATAAGCTTGTATTGATTGATTTTAAAGTTCTGCCGGGTAAGGGATTCTAAAAATAGTGCACAACTTTTAAATTACAATGATTAAAACTGGTTTTAATTCATTTATCCCTGCCATGAATCACATGGTATACGTCCACCTCTTTAATGAGTGTCTCAATTGTTACTAGTTAGCCTTTGAAAAAAGAGTTATATCCGAAACATGTCAGGCGCTTGTTTTTTGTATGGTCACAATAAAATGTAAGTAAACTTAGGTAAGGGTGAAGTCCTTCTATTAGGCTTTAGTGTGTGCTTGGAACTTATTGCCGAATTATTTGGTGTGGTTCCTTTAGCACCACTAATCCATGTGCGCAATTTTGTTGCTTCTGGATCAAAACAAAGGTCTTAATGAGTACTGCAAGACTAACACATAATTCCCCTCAAAAAATGTAGGGTCCACATAAAAACAAAACCCAAAAATTAAAAAATGAAAACTCTCATGGGATGACATCAGAACTTTTACAAGCCACTAATCCTTCAATATTTGGACCTGAGGGACAATCTGTTTACAAAAACAAAGGCATTAATGAGTACTACATGAAAAACACATATCCCTCCCCTGCCAAAAAAACCCAGAAACATTTAGGGACAATATAAAAAAAAACAATAAAAAAAATGAAAATTCCCATAAGATCCCAACTGAACATAGGAACATAGAAGTTGATGGCAGAAAAGGACCACCTGACCCATCCAGTTTGCCCATTTTTCCCTGCCTCATATAAAGCTGCAGACCATACATGGTCTCCGGTCTCTACCCTCCTGCCCCCTTCCACTACCAATGGTGTCTCCAGCCCCTGCTCGGACTCCGGGTTACCATCCCTACCAGTATTTATGATACCTGTGTGTCTATCCCATGCTTTCTTAAATCCTGTTACCATTTTAGCCCCTACCACTTCCACTGGGAGGCTTTTCCAGGGGTCAGCTACCCTTTCCATGAAGAAATACTTTCTCCTGCTCCCTCTGATCCTTCCCCCTCCAACTTCATATTGTAACCTTTAGTTTTTGGACATCTTTTTCTTTGAAAGATGCTCCCTTCCTGTACCTTGTTTATTCCATTTAGATATTTGAATGTCTCATTTCTGTCTCCCCCCTGTTTCCTAATCTCCAAGGAGTACAAATCTAAATTCCTCAGGCTTTCCTCGTAGGTTTTCTGATGTAGGTCCTGCACCATTTTGGTTGCCCTCCTTTGTACCCTCTCCATCCTGTTTATATCCTTACGTAGATGAGGCCTCCAGACCTGTACACCATACTGGGGTTCAATTAGTGATTTATATAGGGCAGTATACCTCCTCCATCTACTGGTTATACCTCCCTATACAGCCCAATATACGATTTGCCCTTCCCACTGCCTTATCACATTGTTTTGCCACCTTTAGGTAATCTGATATGATAACCCCTCAGGTCTCTCTCTCCAGCCCTGTTACTGTGACTACTTCCTCCCGGTTCATTCGTGGCCAGTGGGATTTTATGTCCTAAGTGCATGATTCTGCACTCTCTGTGTTGAATCTCACTTACCAAGTTCTCAACCAGTACTCCAACTTTCCCAGGTCCTCTTTCATCCTTTTCTCACACCCCCCACCCCCAGTGTGTCCACCCTATTGCAGATGTTGTATCATCTGCAAATAAGAGCTCCTTCCCTTCCAGTCCTACCACAATGTCACCAATGTAGATATTAAAGAGGACCAGTCCCAATACTGACCCCTGTGGCACCCCACTTGCCACCCTGCCCTCTCCTGAGTGAACTCCATCTACTACCACCCTCTGGCTTCTACTGCTAAGCCAACTTTCCACCCATCTTACTATTTTAGGACCCACTCCCAGACTGCTCAGTTTGTTTACCAGCCTTCTGTGAGGGACAGTGTTGAAAGCCTTGCTGCAGCCCAGATGGGCCACATCCACTGCCCCTCCTTGGTCTTAATGAGTACTGCAAGAATAACACATATTCCCTCCTTAACATTTAGGGGCAATAGGCCCAATCCAGGCTCAGGTGGCCGTCGCTTGATGCTCGTCTAACTTACCCTTCCCTCTGCCTTACATATAAGATACTTGGTCCCTCTCCCCCCCCCAGCCTGGTTGGGCTCGTCAGGGCAAAACCCAACCCACGGTGCCTGCGCTCATCAGGCCAATCTCTCCTCGAGGTCCCAAAGATTAAGACCAAAGCCGGGTCTAGGTCCCTATGCGACACCGCCCTCCACCTGGAACAACCTCCCTTGGAGGTCCGGGAGGCGGAGACTGTTTCTAGCTTCCGGACGCTGCTGAAGGACACCTGCTCAATAGGAGCATATGTTCATGCCACAGTACCTGACCTAGCTCAGCCTCTTGAGCAGCTCACTTGCCCTCCCAACAGCCATCTTGGCAGGACATTTAGTCCTCTTCTCTTGAAGGGGTGCACTTAGGTCCCTAACTTATCCCCTTCCAACCTCATGCGTTTATCAGCTAACCCTAGGTCTACAGACGCTGCCCACTATTTCCTGAGGACCTGGTATCTAATCTACTATTTAGGATGCTTAAAGCTTAACGTGCTCATTATTTGTTACCTTCATGCTTTCCATTCTTTTGTGTCTGCAAAGATATGTACTCCTACTTTTAAAATACTATTCCACTCTCCAGTCTGTACTGAAATGTTACCTGTTTGTTGTTGTTGCACCCGGGTCGCCCCTGAAAAAGGGACCTCTACGGGACCAGTGAGCCTACCCGGTCATCAAAATTCAATAAATAAATAAATAAATAAATAATATAACAAAAATAAAAAATGAAAGTTCTCATAGCATAACACTGTAACTTCAATAAACCATAACTCCCTCAATATTTGGACTTAAGGGACAGTCTATATATGAAAACAAATGTCTTAATGAGTACTACAAGAGTAACACATACCCCCCCAAAAAAACAAACATTTAGGGGCGATTTAAAAAAAAAATAAAACATTAAAATTTCCATGGATAACACTGGAACTTCAAACAAGCGATAGTGCCCTCAATATGTGGACTTAAGGAACAGTCTATATGTGCAAACAAATGTCTTAATGAGTACCACAAGAATAACACATATTCTCTCCTAAACATTTAGAGGCACTATAAAAAAAAACAAGAAAATATGAAAATTCTCATAGGATAACATTGGAACTTCATCAAGCCATAACTCCCTCAATATTTGGAGAGCCCTCTGTTCCCACAGGCAAATGTGGATAACATTATATTATCTCAAACAGTAAGGAAATTCATTGCAGAAAGCATTGTTAAAGGGACACTGTTAATCTTTTGTACATCATATTATTTTTAAGCAAAAAACATTTTATGATTGCTTACCTTCTCTAAAATTCAGTGATGTTGCTGGTTGTTTTATCTGCCTCCTTGCTTATTAGAACTGAAATGCGTGTTAATGTATAGGTATAACCAGCCTTGTTTTGCTTCAAATCATTGAAGTACTCTTACTGCATACTTCCTGAAAATTAGGAATATCCTCAGACAGCGTAGTCACTCATGATACCATGGTCTCCTCTTTTCACATTGCATAATGAGTGACTAGATTGAGTTGGGGGTGCTCCTGAGTCCAGAAAAGATGCAGTGGGAGTTGGTCAAGAAATATAAACAAACAATTTTTGGTGTGGTAACACCAGTATGGTGGGCAGTCAGTTTTTCACTTTTTAAAAGAAAAAAAAGGATCTGACTCAAACTACCAGCTGCATCAACAGTCTCTATAGAATGTGAACAATCATAAAATGTGTTTTTTAAACTAGGGACACTTTGAGGCCTAAGGTGGTTGACAGCGTCCCTTTAATGCACAGGTTAGGGTTAAACTGAAGAAAGTAGGGAATTGTGGTGTTAGGGTTCCAACCCTAGCACCCACACCCACCCTGCAGGTGGCAACAGGAAAAAAACATTATGGTTTGACCTATCCTGCATCTTTGCAAATCAGGCATGGGGTGTGCCTTGGGGTTGTCAGCTATAATGTTCTCATATACTGTGCACATCTCAGCTTATCTACTAATGGAATGGGGTGAGTGTTAGGGTTGACAACTCCAAGGCACATCCCATGCCTCATTTATGAAGACACAGAAGAAATCAAACCATAATCTTTAATTTATTTAATGCTGCCCCTTCAGAGTGCATATTTGAGGTTTTAGGGTTATTTGATCTTCCTGGAACAAACTATGTAGTAGCTAAGCGAATTCATTTGTCTGAAACTAAACAAAAAGCTTTTATCCCCCAAATACTTTCATATGTGTGTGTGGAATCCATCTCATTATTTGTCACAATGAATTTTATAAAAAGTTTAAAATCACATGCTAATACCATCATGAGAGACCTAGAGCCATATACTGCACTTATGGGTGATACAGAAGGAACTAACTCATGCAGTCATATACAATATTTCATACTCTAAAATACAAACATGGGGCTGGATTTTCAAACACCCCCAAATGGTATAATCCCTGGGTGCGCTGAACGTATGGTGCACAAGGCTTATGGCATTCTTCCCAGTCAGGATTTTTATCCTGTGTGCCAGTTGTCACAGGTTAGATCAACATTTTCTGGTCCAGCTCGTGGCGCTCCTGGGTACCCTTTTTATGGAGCTTGCACCAAATATTTGAAACAAGCAGATGTAAATTGGGTAAAATATCGCAACTGCATCCAACCTACTAAAATCGGGTGCAGTTGCAGCAAATGTGTTTGGTGCAACTGCACAAAAAAATGGGTTTGACGCAGAGACTGACACAAACCCTGCATTGCCCTTTGAAAATCTGACCCACTGTATCTAATTAGATGGGAATGTGTTACAGAATCATTTCTTTCCTGACCATGAAATGAAGATACTCAGTGATAGGCTAAAAGAATAAACATATTAACAAGTGTGACCCGGGACCCCCCCCCCCCAAGGACTTCCAGAGGGTTCATATGGTTCAGGAAATTATCTAGTATAGGGCTGCCTTGCTTGTAAGAAAATTCCCCTACAATGATATTTGTATTTACTCTGGGTTGTGGCACATGCAAAGTCATCTGACGCACTCTAACGTCTTAGTTAGCAATAAATCACTGTACTCCAGTGTTGAGCACACAGGATTTTTACTGAATATGAGTCTGCTGAAATTCATGTTTACAAATATTACATAGCCTCAAACCTCATTTCATTCAGGCGGTCATTATAATCAATTTGTATGAGTTGCAGCATCAATAGCACAACATACCCTAGGGGATTAGACATAACAATCTTTCTGTCTACGTGGAGTCAAGTACTGTGCAGTTTCAGGAGGAAAACTAATTTCCTATTTCACACTTTATTGGTGTACGATAACCGTCTAACCATGAAGTGTTCCTATGCTGTAAATAGCAGATACCTACAAGTCCCACCCTTTAAATAGGTCTCAGACTGTCTCCTGAATGTCAAAGCATATTTATTCATAAATAAATAAATAATTATTGACTGTAAAGATCTGCATCTCAATTGCGATTCTCAATGTGGTATCCTGCCATGAAGGCCTGTCAGGATTTAACTATGTACAATGCAATACAGTGAAGCAGTTGTGGGTGAACATGCCTCATTTGTGGCAGCATCCCACCATCTCTTCACTCAGGACATAACTTGAACCCACTGTCCAGCTTTTCTCCCTCACACATGTATATTTTTAGGTAGTAGGCAGGACCACTCCCATGCACTCATGGGCCATTGGTCCCACTGAGCTATGTAGGATGTGCCTACTTAGGGGCCTATTTCTGTTGGACATTTCAGGCATCCTTAAGATGCAGTATCTCCAGCCTTTCCAGCAATATCTCAGTTTCCAGGCACTCCACATTGTATCTTCAAGTCCCACTTCGAGGACATGGGTACCTTCCCAATTATGCCCCTCACCAGGGTCTCCCACAAGATCTTCTGAGGGACAGTCCTCAGATCAAATGTCCATCAGGGTGCTCACCTTGAGAAGACCCCCCCCCTGAAGTCTCCACACCTTCACAGTGGTCCCATGGCATACTGGTATCTATAAGCATGATTGCTGTCAAATTGGATTTCCAAATCCAGGCGTCTTCTGGCCTCTCTCCTCTCTTCCACACAGATCTTGGTTCGGGAATGGAACCCCCCCCCACCAGCAGGCAGACGGTCGTGAGGGCCAGGCTCCTGAAGCCCTCCCTCCCTCCAGCTTCACACAGATCCTCGAGATCTTGGCTCAGGAATGGAACCCCCCACCAGCAGGCGGATGGTCATGAGGGTCAGGCCCTAAGCCCTCCCTCCAGCTTCACACAGATCCTCACAGATCTTGGTTTGGGAATGCCCCCCCACCAGCAGGCAGATGGTCACGAGGGCCAGGCTCCTGAAGCCCTCCATCCAGCTTCACACAGATCCCCGCAGATCTTGGTTCAGGAACGGAATCCCCTCCCCCCACAGCGGGCGGACTGTCGCTAGGGCCAGGCTCCTGAAGCCCTCCCTCCAGCTTCACACAGATCCTCGCAGGTACGAACGGTGGTAAAATACCACGAACGCCATGCTACCTAGGCCACAAGCTACTGCTGTGCTTCAGAGCAGAAGAGGCATTTGGTGCCTTTTTTTCATTTTGAATCTTTGGACTCCTGTAGTAACACTTGCATTTTTGTCAGCATATGAGTGAAGATAGTCTCTCATGCAAAAACTCTGTGCTGTAGCCGTAGGTTGTAACCTGCATCCTGAGTTTACTTTAATTTGATAGTGTGCCTATTGTACTGCATGCCTAGGGGATTTATTTGGCAGTTGTTTGGCTGGCACCATTTTCTCCACTCAAATTAAGCTGAATTAGCCGGCTGCCTTAGAGGGATTCAGAGAGGGAACGTGCATCACAAAACACTGTAGAAGTGAGACTCAGGCTGTATAATAAAGACAGGGCTTTACATTTAATTAATTGTAACCCTCAGCCTAAACTACTCCAATCCTCTAACTCTGTAGGCTGTAACCAGCAACCTGAAGTTACTTTAACTCACTTTAATTTGAAAGTTTTCCTTTTGTACTGCATGCCTAAGGGCTTTAATTGGAAGTTGATTTTTGCTGGCAGCATCCTCCCTACTGCAATCCAATTTAAGCTGAAACAGCAGGGTGCCTTAAGAGGGTTTTAGACAGGGAAAGTACATCACAAAGTTTGAGACTCAGGCTGAATAATTTAAAGATAGATCTCACATTTAATTAATTGTAATGCTCAGCCCAAACTGAACTGATTCTTTACCCTCCCCTTTCTTTTTTTTTCAATATAATGTTTATTAAAGGTTTTTACAATTCCCCAGACGGGGCCATGTTCATCAAGCACAAACAGGTACATACACAGCGGGATACATGAACCCATCCCCTCCCATCCCAAGCCCCCATCCCACCCTCCCCAACACAGTCCAGAAGCCTGTTAGTCCAAGATAAACAAGCATTTGTCAATGCCGAATGTTGCTTGCTTCTATGTGCTGTTTAGGTATTTGGAAGTCATTGAGTGTAAATATTGAAAATTTATAACTTACGAAGCGTGTGAGGAACTGCTATGCACGCACGCAGAAACAGTCATTTCTAGGATTTTTCACCAGATTTTCAACATAGCCATTTTAAGACCTCTGGTCATGAACAGTGCCACTGTGATTTTGTTAATGTGTCCCAATACATTGAGTTTGCACCGACTGCATGTTATTATGCTGTAAAGTGAAACACATTTTGGGCAGGATGTGAAAATGACAGCTGTGCTGCTCATAAGGAGGTGTGTAAAATGGCAATGTTGAAAATCTGGAGTGGAAATATTGAAAATTGCGAAACCTACGAAAGGCAAGGTGGAACCAGCACGACACCTGTGAAACAGTCATTTTTAGGAATTTTTTCACCAAATTTTCAACATAGCCATTTTAAGACCTCTGCTCATGAATAGTGTCACTGTGGTTTTCTTAATTTGTCCCGTACATTGATTTCGCACACCAACTGCGCCATTCTGCGCTACATAGGCGGAAGCACATTTTGGGTGAGATGTGAAAAATGACAGCTGTACTACTCATAAGAAGGTGTGGTGAAATGGCAATGTTGAAAATCTGGAGTGAAAATATTGAAATTTCGCGAACTTACGAGCTCGAGGAACTGCACAACGACGCTAGAACAGTCATTTTTGATTTATAATTAATTTCAACATGGAGTTTTGGGCCCTTCTCATGAGTGATGTCATCATTGTGGTATTCAGGTTCGAAGGGTGATTTCGCAGTCACTGCGCAAATCACCCTTCGGGCCCGAATAACGCCATGACAGTGACATCATTCATGAAGGGTCCCAAAAACCCCATGTTGAAAATTTGGTGCAAAAATTCCCAAAAATGGCTGAGATATGCAATAAAGTTGAAACCCCCCTATCTAGCCCATTATACAGCTTACCGCATTTCCTCAGTTCGCGGTCGGCTTTGAAGAGTGCAGACGTGTTCCCGGTCCACCAAGATCGCTGCGCTGGAGTCTGGAGGTAAGTATGGGGTGAGGGGGGTGGGAGGCTGGGTGCGCAGTGGGTGGGTGCGGTTGTGGGAGGGGTTCGGGAGACGCACCGGACCATTTTTGTCTTACAGGTACAAAAAAAAGACGTTGAGGGACCTTGCTACGCTAGGGGTAGGCCCAGCGTGGCACCAACTACTGGGGAGGAGGAGACGACGCAGCTCAGCCGACGGGGATTGGGCACCCATCGATATACAGAGTGCGGTGGGTGCGACGCCGCGGCTGGGGAGGAGCTGCGCGCTGCGAGCAGCTTCTTATCGCTGCTCACTCAAGTGTAGCCTCTTTCAATCTGAGGCCACTGCATTTTGGAGCCGCAGTCATAGACAGCTCCAAAATGCATTGGCTTACAGGGGCCATGCCTGCCAGGACACTGCCTGAATTGGAGGAGGAGGTGACACACTCCCGAAATCTCCGATGATGGCACTATGTTTCTTGCACATGCGTGCAAGCAACATAAAAATTACTACACAAAATACAACCTAAATTGTGTATAACGTGTATAAAGGAGCCAAGACCCTCTCGCATTTAGATTTATTATTATTAACACTAGATATGGTTTGTTCCATTCTAAGATTAGCTAAGAACTCATTAAGCCATTCAGAATAAGAGACTGTTTCCGTACTTTTCCAATATTTAAGAACTCATTTTTTAACTGACATGGAAATCAGTGCAATATGGAATTTGCAGATGTTTACCGATATCTTCGAATAATCACCTAAAAGACAGACCTCCGGGGTAAATAGATCTGTTAAACCAAGCAATGGGTCTGTATTAGCCTTAATACTGTTCCAGAGGGGGGATATTTTGGGACAGTCCCAAAATATATGGAGCAGAGTGCCCCTCTTCAGCGAACACCTTGTACATTGATCAGAGTTTAATACGCCCCATTTGGCCAGCTTCTGGAGGGAATAATAAAGGTTATGCAAGATGTTAAATTGCATGAGACGTAACCTATCTTGTGTAACGAAACGATGACCATTATTCCACAAGACAGACCAGTCTTTATTCCATTGCGGAAAACAGTCTGACCAGAACTCTGTAGGCCCAAACGAGTCTGGAAAGCACCAATCATACAATGTTATACAATTTAGAAACTACCTTGGAAGTATTGGCTAACAGATACAGATCCGAATGAAAAGAAAATTTGGGAGATGCAGGGACACTTTTCTCAAATTTATTGCTAAGAAGGTGTCTGAGTTGAAGGATTTTAAAGTAATCCCTTGCTTGCAACCCAAATTTCCTTATGAAATCCTCTGTTGACAACCATGATCCATCCTCCTTAAGGAAGAATGCTAGTCTACCCTCTCCTAATTTTGGTAACCAAGCAGGGGGCAGAGTCTTTCCATCTATTTTAAAAGCTGGGGAGTTCCAGATCGACTGTGATGGGTCCAGATACTGTTTATATTTCAAGAAACCACACAGCTCTGAGTGAATTCTAATGGCTGTCGCCACCGTGGTATCTTTTAATTATCCTCCCCTTTCTATTCACCCATTCCCCTTTAGGCAAACAAAAGGCCCTTACCTGCTATAAATGAACCTCTCTCCTCTCTTCCCTACAGATCTTGGTTTGGGAATGGAACCCCCCACCAGCGGGCAGATGGTCGCGAAGGCCAGGTTCCTGAAGCCTTCCCTCCAGATCCACACAGATCCCCGCAGGTACGGACAGTGGTAGAACACCACAAACGCCACACTGCTTCGGCCACAAGCTGCTGCTGTGCTTCAGATCAGAGGAGCCCTGCTGATGCTGTGCGTTGGCTCCCCACCGCCCCCACCACCACCCTTGGTCAGCTCTCCCTTATATAGGGCTGAGTGTGAGTGCTGAACCAATCAACTTGCTTCTCCACTTGCAGCTTATAGCCTTTAGCCACTTGAGGCAGCACTGCACTACTTTTACATATATTGTCCCCACTTGTACTTTGCATACCTTATTTATTTATTTATTTTTTATCTCTCTGACCAACTTTATTACTGTGCCACCATAGGCTCATGCCTCTCTACTTTTCTAACCCCTGGCATCTCTAACTGTCCCCAGCCCACTATTTCCTGTGCAAGAATGCTCATATTAATCTGCACTGCAGCCATCCTCCTCCTCCAGGGTCTGGCTAATCCCTCACCCATGGCTCAAACTTCTGGCACCCCCCAACACAACATCAGCTCCCACCCACTCTCTCATTCACCATAACTCACCTGTCCCCACCACCCACTCAACTACCAGCAGTCACTCTCCTCCACCACCCACCATGTCAAATCACCTTCCTCTCCTTCCCTACTCTCATCTCACTGCCCATTCCTTGTCCACGCGACACATCTGTCATAAAGCCTCATCCCATTACCAGCAAACAGTGGCTGCTGGCCCTCCTCAGGATACTTGCTCTGCTGCTCCTTATTTCAGGCAATGTGCATCCCAATCCGGGTCCCTTCTTGCACAATTCTAGCACCTCACACCTTGGGCTAAGAATGTCTACAATGAATATCTGCAGCTTGCCCAAGAAGATGGCACCTCTACAATGCTGGATGCTGCAGCACCAACCGGATGTACTAGCCCTAACAGAAACCTAGTTGACAATGAAGATGCCAGACACCTTTGTCGTACTCCTAGGCTTCACCCTTTATAGAGCCGACAGAATCGGGAAACAGGGAGGGAGGTGTGCACTTTACATCCGAGACTCACTGTTATGCCAAAACTGGCCAGCTCCCTCCCTGGATCATGGGGCACAAGCCCTGACAATAATACTCACACCAGACCCCTCCAGGGTCCCTGTGTCTGTCACCGTGGCTTACATCCCACCAAGAAACCAAGCCATAGCCTTTCAATCCCTGGCCAACTATATCGCCAGCTTCCCTTCCAAAACCGAGCACATTATATTAGGGGATTTTAATGTGAACTGGCTGTTGAGCTCAGCCACCCCCATCAAAGACACCCTAGCTGCCCTAGACCTAGCTCAGTTGGTCAACCAGCCAACCAGGGTGAATACCAGAAATGGATCTAGCACCCTGGTCGACCTACTAATCACCAATCATCCAAACAAAATCTCAAACCTGGTTGTCCTTCCAGACTCCTTAAGTGATCACTCCCCTATCCTCTTCACAGGTCATGTCAGCGGCGGATACCACGACCTAACAAGTTTACCCAGTGCTGCTTTCTGCATGGAGGCTTCACTAAACTAAGGAAACACCTAGCCCAATGTGACTGGTCCCCTATCAGCAATGCCCCCTCCATAGATGAAGCCCTGGATTACTTCACCCTCACGTTCAACAATGCGTGTGATAGATTTGCCCCCCTCTCAAAGGTCCAATCCAAAAAACTTAATGCCCCATGGGTCTCACCAACCCTGCTTCAGCAAGTAAAGAACTGTGATGATCTCTGGTATAAAGCAGTTGCCTCTGGAGTACCAGCAGACAGGCTCGCCTACAAGGCGGCCCGCAATAGGTGCACCTGGGCCATAAGATTGGCCAAATCAGACTAATACAAAACTACCCTTGCATCCTCCTGGGTGAGTGCTAGGTTGTTGTGGGACAACCTAAAAGAACTGAACGGTAAAGTCAGGATGCCACCCCCTTCCCAGCTAACCATCAACAATGATACTACCTCGGATCCACTTACCATCGCCAACTGCTTAAATGCTGCATTCTCAGATCTGAGTGTAATCCTTCCAAACAACTTCTTTGATCCACCCCTACGACCCCTGAGCCTAACAATGCCTACCCCCCCTTCCACCTCAGGGTCATTACAATGAGTGAAGCTTGGCCGCACCTTGAAAAAACCCTCAATGGTTCAAATTACTGCAAAGACGCCTTTGATATGAAAATCCTTAATCGCTACTAGACTCTGCACTCTCCCCACTGACTGTTCTCCTTAACCTTTATCTTTGTCTAGGACAGTTTCCAACTGACTGGAAGACAGCTACCATCACGCCAATACTGAAGAGTGGTGACCCCACCTCACCCAATAATTACTGTCCCATCTCCATTCTCCCACCCCTCTCTAAAGCTTTGGAAAAAATCATTGACAAGCAGCTCACCAACTACCTACTTATGCACAACAAACTATGCAGAGAACAGCACGGCTTTAGAGCATGGCATAGCACAACAACCACCCTCACAGAGTTCTCTAACTCGCTGCATGATGCCCTAGATAGAAAAACACCTAGCATGAGCTGTATTTATAGACTTGTCAAAAGCATTCGATACAGTCTCTCACTCCTTGCTCCTAAACACTCTCCGCCTAACCGGGCTATCTCCTGGGCCCATCTCGTGGCTTACAAGTTACCTCTTAGATAGGTCCCAAAGTGCGAAGATAAACAACACTCTCTAGTCTATTCTGCCTGTCCTCTCTGGAGTCTCCCAGGGTTCCATTCTCGGTCCTTTATTATTCAGCCTCTTCCTGAACACCCTGCCAATAGCCTGCCCAAGTAATTTCCTGCTCTACACAGACGACACGGTACAGTTCGCTTCCCACCCAGATCCCACAGTGCTACAGTCCTCCTTGCAACTTGCATTCAACCACATTGAGAACTGGTTTACTGACCACAAACTAGTGGTCAATGTAGAAAAGACAAAGTCCATGCTCTTTGCCCACCGGCAGAGCAAGATCTGCGATGCCCAAATAAAAATCTTCTCCAAAGCCCTCCTTCCTCCCCGGGAACAGGTCTATACCTACAAATACTTGGGCATTATATTTGATCCCAGCCTCTCCTCCCACCCACACATCAATAACCTTTAATCAGCCATAAATATTCACACAGGACTACTGTATCGTCATAGAGACTGCCTACCACCAGAGGCACTTTACCTTGCTGTCACCTCCTCAGTGCTCTCTCTCTCTCTCTCTAGTTGATTATGGACTAACCATATATGCAGCAACTGACCACACGGCTCTAAATAAAATCCACCTAGCCATCAACAAAGCCTGCAGACTCCTCACCGGTGTTGACAGGCGTACCCACAGCTGCACCCAGTATGCCCTAACTAACATTCTCACTTTAGACAAAAGAGTTCAGTACCAAACAAATTTCCTCAACAAAAAAATTCAGCTAGGACTGACCCCCCCTTAGTGTCTCTGCCTCCCTCTGCTCTGCTCATGCCTCAGCAAATACCCGCTTGCAAATAAACTGATATGGGCTGTTCCCAGGGTCGCAACCTCACTGGCCCAAAGGTCCTTCTCCTACAGAGCTCCACTATGGTACAATGAACTCCCCCCAGCCATTACCTCTGTCACCAAACTAGGCCCTTTCAAAATTGCCCTCAAAAACCACATACTCTCCACCCACTGCTGCCAGTGCTCCAACTAAGCTTGGTTGCTGCCCAGCACCTCCAACACCTGCCAACCTGGCACTGGCCAGCCCTACATGATCCTGTCGCTGAATTAGAGCTGGGATGCAAATGTCAGCAGGTACACATAACCATCAGTATCACCCTTACAACATGGAGCAAGCTTGCGCCATAGTGCTCTGTATCCTACTGTTGTCTATGCTCAAAAAAAAAAAAGATAGATTGTATCATGACAAAGTCGGTATCCCGACTGCTTGCATTACGTCATGTACAAGCCCTTTAGCCGGGCATGTATTGCAACTAAATGCTCAGACCTCCCTCCTTATCTCCTTGAACTGTCTGCTGCCATGTACAGACTCCTTAGATGGACTTTTACAGCTAGCCAATTGTACAGGCCTCACCCCTCTTCTTTGTATGTACTGGTCACGTACTGTGTTTCTTTTGACCAGTTTTGTATTATTGTATACTGCATGCATACTGATGTACTGTACTCTGACGAGGAGCCTTTGTAAATGAGTCTTTGACTCAAAAGTTGTAAATCCAATTAACTCAATAAATAAATAAATCTGTCTGCCTGCCTGGCTGCGTCTTTTATGACATCCAGCCCCAGACTGTGTACAAGCTATTGGGGGCATGCCTGAAATGTGGATACACTATCATGTGTGTATCTTAAGTGTGGGTAAACTACCATGGCCATGCATAAAACGTGGGTGATTTACTAAGGAGGTGGTTATAGTAGTTTGTGAGGTATTAAACAGTGGTTTTCCTCTATTCTGATTGGCTTACAGTAGATACCGATCATGCAACTCCAGATATTTTGTGATATTTCTTAAGGAACCCTCTCTGGTGATCTTCTGGTCATACTGCATTGATGGCCTCACAGGAAGCTGAAAGCTGGGGTAGCCAGAAGGCTGCTTAAGTTTGCTGATGATACTAAGCTAGCCAGGGGTGGACTCTTTAGACACAGGGACAAACTTCAAGAGGACCTGAACAAGCTGGGCAATTGCTCTGACTCCTGGAGCCATAGATAGCCAAATGCAAGGTGCTATACTTGGGAATGAAAAACAGATATACTGTAGGACCTACTGTGAGGCTCCTTTTGATTCAGTTAGAAATGACCTGATGGTCATAACAGACAAAGGAGTGAAGCAGGACAAGCGGTGTGTGACAAATTATCAAGAGGTCCAGCAGAATGTTGTGGTTGCATAAAAAAGGGAGTGACCAGCACAACAGTGGAATTATTCCTGCCACTTTATTATACCCTGGTCAGGCCTCACCTGGGGCATTGTTGTATTGGTCTCCTCCATATAAAAAAGGAAACTGAGGCAGTCAAGAGGATGCAAAATAGGACCACCAAAATGACCAGTGCTACACAGGACAAAAGCTTTGAAGAATGGCTGGAGGACCTAATCATGTTCGCTCTGGGGAAAATGAGGCTGACAGGGGATATGACTGAAGTCTTTTGCTGCTAAAGGGTGGTATCACATCGCAACAGCGACGGGAATACAGCGAAGACAATCACAGCAACATTACCGATAGTTCGCTGTGATGATCCGCTGTATTCCCAACACTGCTGCCTCTGGGGTGTTCTCCTCCTCTCCAAACCAACTCCAACTCGGAGTTGGTTATTTAAAGTCTGGGGGGTGTGGGTGCAGATCCCCCTACATGGGGGCGTGGTTTTCTCCAGTAATGGCACAACACCAATTGTCGATGTTGTGCCATCGCTGTACTGACGGTCGCTGTTCTCCGTGTCACCATGGCATGTGGAACCCTGAAGGGTATCATCAAGATCAAGCAAGCAGAGATGTTTGAGCTGGTGTTCTGCAGAAGGACACTCTGGCATGCTCTAAATGAGCTTTAGAGCATGTTGGAGTGTTGGTAAATTCAGGGGTAACATGCGGAGGCACTTGTTCTCCCAGGGTTCTTGATCCTATGGAACAGCCTGCCAGCAGAAACAGTGGACATGAAGACAGTGCAGGCAAATAAGCTAGACCTGGACTGAATTCTGCTTACCTAGGGAGGCACTGGGTACCCTGGGTAGCAGAGTGGGTAGGGAATAGGTATAAATTAGTATGTCTTTTTTACAGCACACTTACTGTAAGAAGCAGGGGACAGACATAATGGATCTAGAGTCCCTTCCGACCTTACATTACTATGTTACCCTCTGAAAAATAGCTCTTCACCTACATGAGGCTGTCCTGGAGTACAGACATTCTGCATAAATAAATATTAAGAGGTGGTTACTACTCAGGCAAGGTACTCAGGTTACTATGTATCAAGTAATCAGGAATGACATCAAAATATGACATTTTTCAAACTATATATCTATGCAGTGTATATATATATATATATATATATATATATATATATATATATAATGGGTTTGAAAAAAGAAGCTAATCAGTTGGTGAAAGACCATCAGGTGACCGTGCGTATATCAGAGCGCGACCGCACATCTGCATTTTAACCCCCCTCCAAAACAATTTTGACATTTTATAAGATAGATAAACCACTCTGAGGTGTGCGGTCGTGCTCTGATATATGCACACCTTTTGGGCGGTTGAGACACTCGCCTGCAAGTATCGAGTATACAACGCACACCAAGACGGCATGATATCACAGTGCAACCACACACCTCAGAGTGGTTTATCTAATACATACACATATATATATATATATATATATATATATATATATGTGTGTGTGTGTGTGTATATATATATATATATATATATATATATATATATATAACTGAATGAAAGGGGAACATGCAATTCACAAATGAGTCCCATAGAAATCCATAAAAAAAGGCAGCTTCCTAGAAGTGTTCTCCAGTGAATGGCATTATAGATGGATTTACATGCACTGTAACTTGTGTTGTACCTAATAGTCCTTCACAATAAAATACAATAACATTTTTAAACTTTTAGACAGGTTGGATTTCTGAAAAATTCATAAGCAAGATCTTCAAAATGGACGCTATGAACCTTTCACAGTTATCATCCCACAGTTTCAATCTTTACTTTTTGTAGCTGCCTTAGGATGTAGGGAGACACTATTGCACATGTATTTACAACAAATATCTTCTATGTTAGCTTTAGGAATACCAGCATTCATAAAGTTGAAGTTAATCATTGGCCTTGAAAAAGCAGTTTTCCTGTTTGAAAACTCAACATTGTAGCTAAATTCAATTTTTTGATGTAAAACTTTGCGGACTTGTGTCTTAATCTTAAATTTGCTGTAAATATAAAGATGAAAATGTGGATTTTCTTTATAAATAGAGCCCTTCACCTTAAACAGCTATACCAATAATTGGAGGCATCAACAGGTGTACAAAGGAATAATGACACTGGGCACTATAGATCAAGACCGAGGTTGAGGTCCTCTGACCAAGGCCAGAGGCTGAGGCTACCATCTACAGTGCCTAGTACCATTATTCCTGAGGACTGATCCACTGATGCCTACAATTATTACTATTATATTGAGGTCAACAGAATAAGTTTTATCAGTTTTTGGCAGCTGTGCAAACCGCTAAGATGAATGCAGTTCAATACTGGGTTTCTAACAAAACGTTTGTGAAGTGAATGTTAGGTCAAAAACTGGTTTGAATGTTCAGAATGCCCCATTACTTCATTTGCATGATCCAAGTCCCACTGTTGCCTATTTGTACATTTCAAAGGTGTTTATTGATTAATTTGCAGGTCCCAAATACATTTATAATTTTTAAAGATTATCTAAATGGCATTGTCACCACACAATACCATGTAAATAAGCAATCTGATTGGTTCACGGGATCTCACCTCTTGCTAAACATGTAACTGCTGAGTCAGACCTGCCCATAAAGTAGCCACAGGGTGTAGCTTGCAATGCCAGTGACCTCTGTAAGACCAGCCCATAGTCTAGCAATAGGGTTGTAGCCTGCAGTGTCTGTGACCTGCTTCAGAACACCCCATAGTGTATTAGCTGGTGTGTACCATGCAGTGCTAGTGTCTGAGTCAGACCAGCTCACAGTGTAGACACAGGAGTGTGACTTGCAGTGCCAGTAACCGGAGTCAGACCAGCCCATAGTGTAGCAGTAGGGTTGTAGCCTGCAGTGCCAGGGGCCTGAATCAGACTGGCCCATAGTATAGCAGCAGGGGTGTAGCTTGTAGTGCCAGTACTAGTGCAGTTGTCAGATGGTAAATGATTTCTTGAAATGGCTTGTTACACTGGGCAGCCCATCTCTGACCAAATGGATCACTTGGCTTGAAATACGTTTTGGTTGAATCTGTTAACTATGCGGTACTTTTTGCCTTGTTTGTTGGTGGGTAACCTTGAGTTAGATTTAGCAGCAATCTCACCACTCTAGAACAGTCTTAAAGGAAGCATCTGTTATACCTGCAGAAGCCTAGGAAATTATATAGATCTTTCAGGTTCTTTGAATTGGGCCAGGCGATCAAAGATATAACTTTATTTACACCTGTATGAATTCCTTGAACTGACACAATATGCCCCACATATCTGATGGAACTCTGGAAAAACTGGCATTTATTGACAGAGAGCTTAAGCCCAAATTCTTCCAATTATTTT
The DNA here is from genome assembly GCA_016271365.2 of Neoceratodus forsteri. NCBI lineage: Eukaryota > Metazoa > Chordata > Ceratodontiformes > Ceratodontidae > Neoceratodus > Neoceratodus forsteri. The sequence goes on along the minus strand of CM057456.1, from coordinate 155,485,493 downwards.
ACACCTTCATCAGATGAGCCTTGTGCTCTTTGAGAGTTCTCCAAACACAATTACATCATCAAGGTAGACCAAGCTCTCCAGGAGGTTCATGTCTCTGACTGCACGTTTCATGCAGTGTTAGAATGTTGCTGGGGCACCAGATATGCCTTGGGGCATAAGAAGGAATTCATAGCAACTAGGTTGGCATAAGAAAGGCATTTTCTCTATGTCCTCGGGAGCCATTAAAATCTGGTAGTACCCGCACCTCAAATCTAGACCTGAGGACCATTTGCTTCCATTGAGACAATATAAAGCATCCTGAATCTTTGGCATGGCATACTGATCTGGGGTGGTTCACTTATTTAAAGTTCTGTAATCATCATACATGTGAGCTGTACCATTTTTCTTGTGCACAGCCACAACAGGAGAGGCATAGGGGCTTCATTACTTTTAAATTTTCCCTGCTGCAAACAATTCCTGAATGTCTTCCTACATCTGTCTGCTAAGGTCAGGTGATGGGATTGTTCTTGAAAATGGTGTTCATCATGCAACCTGATGTGATGCTCCTGTCCAGTGATGCATCCAACATCCCATTCGTGAAGGGAATATACTTTGGTTCATTCTGTTAACTTCTGACTCACTCTGGTCTTCCATTTCTCAGGCATGTAGACTCTCCAAAGTCAAACAACTCAAGGTTGATTCTAACACTTTTGTCTTCTGTGATGGGATGGGGCTGTACTGCTGTATCTGTTCAGTATACCCAGGCCCATGTTTGACCATTTCTCACTGTGATACTTTGGTTAGTCAACCTTCTGTATGAATCAGATCTGGGTGGCACATAGGTGGGCCCTGCTCCTACAACTTCAGGTGGCATGCCTAACAGTATCTGAACTTCACTGGCTGACTTCCTTCACCCATAGCAACTTGTGGAACCTGTCTCAAACACTTTCAGTCATGTTTGTGGTGTCAAATCAGAAGAGAGAGGTCACACATGGAGTGGTACAGGGATCCATCCTGAGTCTTATGTGCTTCAACATGTTCATCAGCAACATTGGAAAAGAAATCTGGGGCAACCTGTGTCTCTTCACAGATCATACTAAGTGGGGGTAAATGGTAACAAGGGAATTAGGGAGATGAAGATTGACCTGCTAAGACAAGAGAGGTGATCTAAGGTTTAACAGTTGAAATTCAACACCAAAAAGTGCAAGGTGATGCACCTAGGGAATAAGAACCCCAGGAGTACTGGATGGGGAAGGTAAAATTGAGCACTACAGCTGAGGAAAGGGACATAGGAGTCATCATTAGTGACTCCTTTAAACAATCAAGCCAATGCAACAAGACATGTAGTAAGGCAAATTGAATGCTGGGATATATCGGCAAGGGTATTTACAGTAGAAGAAAAGACATATTACTACCTCATAGTAAATGGTTGGTGAGGCTGTACCGGGAGTACTGTGCCCAGTTCTGGAGTTCTCACCTCAGGAAAGATAAGAACAGGTTAGAGATGAAGGGTGACCAGGATGATTCAGGGCTAGCATGACAGATCTTATAAGGATTGGCTCAAGGCACTGAAAATGCATTTGCTGGAGACCAGACAAGAGACAGTTGATATAACAGAGACCTTCAAGTTACTGAAAGGAATAAACAAGGTGAACTGTGAGGAACTACTGTATTTAGAATGAGTAACAGTTCAAGGACATAGGGGCGTGAGTGAACACTGACAAAAGGGAGGTTCAAGAGGGATATGAGAAAGTTTTATTTTACAGAAAGGGTGATGGAACTGTGGAACAATCTGCCAGCTGAGGTGGTGCATGCCAAAACCATAAATAGTTTCAAGCACCATTGTGACAGAGTGAAGGATACAGTGGTTACTCAGGGTGTTAGTAGTTGGGAGGGGAACTGGAGGGAGGCATATAGTGAGGGCTAGTACCCTTTATGGACAATAGGTCCAGGAATTTGATAAGGAACTACAGGCAGACTGGATGAACCTTTGGTCTTTTTCTGACATCATGTGTCTATGTTTCTGTGTGTTGCTATCCTCGTGCATCTACTTTGTCAAGACACTTCACTCCAGACAGAATTTCTTTAATTCTATTGATATCAGTCCCAAGTGGGACTGAAAGAAGCAATATGCCTTTTAAAAGCTCCAGATCCTCACCTGCACACCAAATGATCAATCTTTCACATGCCATGACACCTGTTACTATTTTGGGAGGTGAGAAAACCAAAATGTTCTCAGGTGCACTTGGCTCCATGTGGTTTCCGACTGGTAAACAGGAGATCCCTGTGGTGCCTCCAAAGTTGTAAGTGGATCACTGTGGATGTTGTGATTACTACCACTGCTTTGTGGGCTCAAACAAAGTTGAGAGTCCTGGGTTCTTATTTTCCTGATTGGGAGGTTCGTATCCAGATATTTGGAGTTTTGTGCGGTGCTTCTAATCAGAGTTTTGTGTAAGTAGGCCTGATGTCAGAGTGGTACTACCTTTCTGAAATGCAGTACCTCCCCAGTGTGCCCCATCACATGAAAAATCACAGTGCAATCTTAACATCAATGAAAGTGTAATTAATTACTTACTACTGATAAAATGCTCGTAAGACAAAATACAAAATATTAACAAAATATTAATTGAGGAATATTCACAGTGGATAGGGGAATGCAATGCAACACACTTGTACTGTAACTCTTCTGAACTTTATGGTACTGAGGCCAAAAGTAGTTGCCTGTAAGTCTGGCTTTTTAACACATTTTAAACAACAGTAGTGCTAACCTCCCATCATGAAGTATAATACAGTGACTAGGAAGATACTGTAACCTTTTAGTATTATCAGCCCACCTGTACTGGGTGCACTACCCACTTCCTACTGGTACCAGTTCAAAACCCATTTTTAAACCTTAGGAAACACCCTGTGCTTCACTGGGTAGCCAGGCAAAGAAATGGCGCAGGCCCATTGGAGTTGCAGCTGGTCAGCCAGCATTGGTGCACTTTAAACAGAACACTTCTGTTAAACCCAAACACTAAAGACCATGCAATTGCTAACATTTCAAACCTCAGCTGAGGTACTTCTAGATCCTGGCCTGATGGCCAAAGCTTTAGCTTTGTTGGCAAACTTTGTACAAAATCCCAGTTTCAGGGCAAGCCCTGAGAGTGCTCATGGTTCTGGTGTTACCAGCTTCCCTGACAGCTTGGGTTCCCTTTCCTCCTCTCTTCAGATGCAGGTTCTTTCATGCAGATAATCAGTTGTTCAGTTTTGGGGGGGTCAGCTCAAAGATGCAGGTCTCAGGTGCCTCAGGATGTGGATCAGTCTCTCTGCTTCAGCAGTCATCTGGACCTCTCTGGCTTCTCTCTTCTCCTCCAGAAGACAGACCAGTCTGGGAGCAGGGGCCACATGCCGCACACACATCTAGGCTTCTGGACCCTCATGTGGTATGTTAGCCAATACCTAGCAATAGCACTGACTGGTCTTCTCCCTAACTATCTGCAGTCTCAATGCAGGTTTTCACACACAGCAGTACGCACTTGGGTTGTGGTTATGCCCAGGTTAGCAGCTGTGGCACTTTCTCATAGCAGCACACTTTTACCCCCTTTCACAGGAATAGCCTCTTTACCAAGAGGTATTGTTCTGACACAATCAGCAAATATGCAGTTCAGTCAATATCCTGGATGGGTTGTAGAAACCTTTGAGTCACCTCCTTAAGATTGACCCATGGAAGCCCAGGTAGGCTTCCCTGAGTTGGGTCTGGCCAGCAGCACAAGCCATCCTCACACTGTGAGGGTTCACTGCTGACTGACTTGTTTGGGGTCTGCCCTCAACGTTTCTCTGGGCCAAGGAAGCATCTGACTGGTACAAACAGCTGTCATTCATTTAAATTAAAATGCAGAATGTTCACTCACTGTCCCACTGGCTGGCAGAAAGAACACCAAGCATACTGTGTAGTCACTCCCCCAGAATTCTTCTGGCATCACATGCTGAGATCCCTGATCTCTGATTGGCTGACAGAGTGATCTGTGGTCAGCAAGATGGTGGTGGTGTTCACAACAAGAAGTAGCATTGGCTCCAAGAAGAGTTCTTTCTCTGGGGGCCTGCCCAGCTTTTATATTTTCCGCCCCCGCCAAGTTCAGTGGGCACAACAGAGCTCTACTTTCTGGTTGAGCATTGGTGTGAATCAAGGCTTTCCCCATCCCATCAGAAGTGGTCCACTTAGGCAAAGTGGCTCCCCTTCATAAATGCAGCTGACAGCTGAGCCAACTCAAAGGTGCAGTGTTTTCTACCTTCTCCTCCTCCTTGCATGTCCTTCTCCTACTCATATGTCTCCAAGACCCCTGGTGCCCTATCTGGTGTCCCCAGGGCAAAAACACACATATAAAGTCCATAGTGCTGGCCATGGGTTGTTGTGGTGAGATCAAGCCTCGCTTATGTTGTGACGTGCAGAGCTTTGTGAAGATGTGTTTGAGCTATGCAACAACATGCAAGTTCAAGCAGGCAGTTCCAACATTTGCACAGGCAGTAATGTGATGGTTTGCAGAACCAGCAGGCCACAGCTCCAGTCTTGGGGACCGGAGTGAGAAGGACAACCTGGTGGCCATCCACATCAGGGCACCAAGGAGGTCAGGAAAGCCACACCATTTGGGGGGGGTACACATATAATATTTAAACACCCTAAGGCCCCGTACACACTGACAGGCATTTCCATGTTTGAGCACAGTTATCGAAGTGTCCAATCTGTGCTCTGACACCGTGCTTGCCCACTTGACTTCCCAACTGGCAATCGTGTTGGTCTGAAGCTGTGCTACAACCCTGCTCCAATCAGGGTTTTAACACAGTTTGTAAACACAGTTTATAGCATAGTTCTACTGTGCACAGTGTGGATGCAATCCATGTTTACTGTTACTGTTCTTGTAATGTTACAGACTACCACTAATGTTACAAGAACACAAGTGGAGACAGGGCCTAAGAGTTTCAAAATAGTTTTGCTACGTTGGCTTTGAATATCTGAACACTGGTGCTAATGTAAGAAATTCCACAGCTCACACATGCTGCCTTTCCGAGTGCCTTAATGTTCATCTCCCTTTCGACACCTTTCTTTTAAGAAGAAAAATAATTTTCATAGGTCGGTTAACTGGTTCAAAATTTATTGAATAACATGTTTGCCTCCCTCCTTCTGCACGATGTTCAGGAACTGATTAAAGGTACCACAAAATGTTCCTGTGAGGGAACATGTCCTGACGGGAACATTGATGGTAACTAAGTTTTCTTTCTATGCCATTTTCTATTCCATTTCCACTCTGTCATGGATTGCCACTTCGATGAAATTAAAACTGATACAGATGCCGAGAAAATGCTTAACTTCCTGTTTGGATTTGAGCAAAGCATGTAATGCTACTACCTGGATTTTGCATGCCAACACAAAGAGATATCCAAAACAGCACCGAGCTGCAGTGAAGTGAATTGCAACTCCTGAGGTGTAGCAGTTCAGAGCCTATGGTGCAGGCAACTTTGGCTCTAAACTGAGCTGGGGCTTTTGTATTCCCTGTAATGCCCTAACATTCCTTGCTCTTATCTCCCCAGGCTCATGCTCCGAGTTCGCACTGCCAGCCCGAGGTATTTTTTCTCTTTCTCTTATTCTCTAAATTTCGGCACTTATGTAACCCATATATAGTTTCTATGTTAATCAAACATGTATGCCACCACCCACATGGCACAAATATGTAGTGCTTCCACTTGTTTAAACCTGCATAGCTACACTCATCCATGTAACCACCGTTTTGATTTGTTTGACTCTAAATTCAACCCATTGTCTGTTTTATATGTACTCCTCCTATGTAACCCATGTAACCACTGTGTTAAACTTGCTTGACTCTAACTGCATCACATTGTTTGTATTATGTATACTCCTCCCATGTACCCCCCAAACCAGGTGCGCACCATGAGACGAGCATTATTTTGCTCAGTGTGCCTCTCCTGGTGAAACATTGTCAATAAATAATTAAATAAATAAATATTCAAGGTTACATAAATAGATAAATGTTTACAGACAGAAGACTACCTGAGGCCAGATTATCAAAGGGCTTGCCATGACCCAGGGGCTAAGTCCCAGTGTGCAACCCCCCCCCCACCCCAGTGTGTGGAAAAGTCCCCTCACCTGTGAAAATACTGTTTTCAGAATTATGTGCACACAGGCACCATTTTCCTTTTCTTCCAAATCTGCAGAAAACATGCTATGTCTGGTAATACCAGCATAGCATTTTATTGTAGCTGCGCAGATATGTGCAAGCTGCCAAAAACTGTGGAAAAGATTACAGACAAGAAACTTTTTAAAACTTGAATGCATGGAGTAAAAACTGTGTTTGTGCAAAGAAATCCTCCCTCACGTAACTCTTTTTCCACACATATGCAATTTTTTCACTTTGGAAATTTGGCCCCTAAGGTCCATCCAGTCTGCTCATTTCATACCTAGGCTCATGCCAGTCTATCACTGGCTAGATCTCTAGGGTATCAATCATCTTCACCATTACAACTTGTTCAAAATCACCTTCCTCATTTGCTCCTGTCCCTCTCCCATCCATGCTATATACTTGCATGAAAGTTAGCTATGTAAAACTTGATTTTCCTGACAGGAACACTTTGTAATACTTTCACCATCACATCATGCTCAACCTGTCTTTAATTGCACTTTCCCAGAGCAAACAAGAGCTTCATAAAACATATTTGGGGCGCAAGTCTCTGCAAAATTCCCCAAGAAAGCCCCCTCACTTTCTCCCCTCTCTCTCTCTCATGGTGTTGTCCTTTTCTCCAGATTCTGCTTTTTCCTATGTCATCTTCCTCTTGTACTGTCCCCTTTAATCCTCCTACTCCTTCCAGTCTGCTGACTCCTACTTTTGACGTTCGCTTGCGCGCATGCGCAAGGAACGTCTTGGGAGAATAGGACAGTTTGGAGGTGTGACTGTCCTGTGCAATCCACTGCTCCGTTGAGCAGGCGTGGCGGTCCTGCAGCAATGGATGCGGGTGCTGTGTATGACAGCGGTGGTCTTCATGCCCCCCCCAAAGCTTTGGTGCCATGCTGGGAGCCCACCCCAGCGTGGCAAACCTTGTTTTGGCTGACGGGGGTGCCCAATCACCCATCGGCTCCACGTCCCCCCAAACAGCTTTCCCTGCTGCCACGCTGGGAGCCCACCCCAGCGTGCAAACGTCCTGCATCATCTTTTTTTTAAACCTGTAAATTAAAAACGGTCCCACGGTGCTTCTCCTGCCCACCCTCCCACAACCCGCACTCCACCCACTGCGCACCTTGCCTCCTACACCCCTCACTTACCTCCGGAGCTCTGTGCAACGATCTTGCTGGACCGGGAACATGTCTGCACTCTTCAAAGCCGACCGTGAACTGCGGAAATGCCGTAAGCTGTATAATGGGCTTGATGGGTTTTTTCAACTTTGTTGCATATCTCAGATATTTTTTGGAATTTTTGTACCACATTTTCAGCATGGGGTTTATGGGACCCCTTCTCATGAATGATGTCACTGTCATGGCATTATTCGGGCCCGAAGAGTGATTTCACAGTCACTGCGCGAAATCACCTTCCGGGCCCAATTAACTAAACGACACTTCCAGCGTTCATAAGGTGGGCTCTCAAAAAGCCTATTTTGAAAATTTGGTGGTGGAAAAATTCCTAAAAATTACTGTTTTACGAGTGTGCATTGCGCAGTTCTATGCAGGCTTGTAAGTTTGCGAATTTTCAATATTTTCACTCCAGATTTTCAACATTGCCATTTTATCACACCTTCTTATGAGTAGTACAGCTGTCATTTTTCACATCTCACCCAATGTATGGGACACATTAAGAAAATCACAGTGACACTGTTCATGAGCAGAGGTCTTAAAATGGCTGTGTTGAAAATTTGGTGAAAAAATTCCTAAAAATGACTGTTTTACGAGTGTGCGTTGTGCAGTTACTATGCAAGCTCGTAAGTTTGTGAATTTTCAATATTTTCACTCCAGATTTTCAACATTGCCATTTTACCACACCTCCTCATGAGCAGTGCAGCTGTCATTTTTCACATCTTGCCCAAAACGTGTTTCCATGTAGCTTATAAATGGCACAGTCGGTGCGAACTCAATGTATGGGACACATTAAGAAAATCACAGTGACACTGTTCACGAGCAGAGGTCTTAAATGGCTATGTTGAAAATTTGGTGAAAACATTCCAAAAATGACTGTTTTATGAGCGTATGCTACAGTTCCCACGCACTTTGTAAGTTCGCGAATTTTCAATATTTGCACTCCAATGACTTCCAAATACCTAAACAGCACATAGAAGCAAGCAACATTCGGCATTGACAAATGCTTGTTTATTTTTGCATTCGCTTGCATGCATGTGCAAGGAACGTTTTGGGACAGTACAACTTTTTGAAGGTGTGTGACCCTCCTGTCCAATGCAGTGCTCAGTGTAACTTGTGCAACCCTACTGCACCAATGGATGCATGAGCTGTCTATGACAGCAGTTTGGCTGCAGTGATCTTCCGTTAAAAGAAAAGCACCACTGCAATCAGCGGTGGTAACGTGTGTATTTAACATATTGACGTCACCCTTTTCCCTCTGGCTGCTAATAAAATCCCTCCCACTTCCTCCCTCTGCTGCCGTCTACCCTGCTCCCTTGTTATTGCCCCCACCAAACACATTGTATGTGCAGACGGAGTGCCCAGTCCCCATTGTCTCCAGGCCCCCCCCCAACAAACACCCAGGTGGCATGCTGGGAGCCCACCCCAGCATGCCCATTGTCCCTGTAAATGGGAAAACTGTCCCGCAACATCTTTTGTTTTTTTAAAACCTGTCAAAACAGAAAACCATCCCTCGCTGTGTCTTGTGCCCCCTCTCTGAACCCACACCCACCCTCTGCATACCCCACCTCCCCCTCACCCCATACTTACCTCCGGAGCCTGGCGCAATGATCTTCAGTGGAGTGGGAACACGTCTGCACTCTTGAAAGCCGAACGCAAACTGAAGACATGACGGTAAGCTGTATAATGGCATAAATGGTTTTATTTTCAACTTAGGTGGCTATCTCGGGCATTTTTGCAAATTTTGGCACCACATTTTCAACAGGGGGTTCTTGGGACCCCACCTCATGAATTCAGTTACTGTCATGTGAGTTATTCGGTCCCCAAAGGTGATTTCATGGTCACTGCACAAAATCACCTTTTGGGATTGATTTACTAAACAACAGTGTCACTGTTTATGAGGTGGGCTTCCAAAAGCCTATGTTGCAAATTTGGTGAAAAAATGTCAAAAAATGACTGTGTTATGAGCGTGCATTGTGCAGTTTCCACACACTCATAACTTTGAGAATTTGAAATATTTTCACTCCAGATTTTCAACACTGGCATTTTTTCACACCTCCTTATGAACAGTACAGCTGACATTTTTCACATCCTGGCTGAAATGTGTTTTTGCACATCCAGCGCACAATGGTGTGGTCACAGTGAGAAATCAATGCTCAGGACAGATTATGAAAATCACAGTGACACTGTTCATGAGCAGAGGTCCCAAAATGCCTATGTTGAAAATTTGGTGACAAAGTCCACAAAATGACTGTGTCATGAGCGTTCGTGCACCCGGTTTCCATGTGGCACAAATAGTTCGAAGAAATTGTTGTATTTTTCACTCCAGATGTTCAACATTGCCATCCTCACACCTCCCTATGAATGCTACAGCTGTCATTATTCACATCCTGCCCAAACTGTGTTTTTGCACATGTGGAGCAGAAGGGTGTGGTCGCTGTGGGAAATCAATGTTCAGGACAGATTAACAAAATAACAGTGGTACTGTTCATAAGCAGAGGTCTCAAATGCTTTTATGAGGTGGGGGTAACAAAAAGGTCATGCTGAAAATTTGTAGTGCAAATACCAGCAATCGCACAGGGCATTAGGGTAAAGCACCATACGTGCCAAACACCACGGCAAATACCTGCAAGCGAACGTCCGGCATTGACAAATGCTTGTTCTCCTTATCTTGCACTAAAATTATGGCAGGACAGTCTGCATCTCTTACTGGCTGCTTCGGCATTTGTCTAGCCTCTCCACATTATTGACTTTTTCCTCACAATTAAGCTTAAAAGCCCTGCTCTGTGACCCTACCCCACCTAACCCCTCACCCCTTTTCCTCCTGTATTCTCCCCCCCCACTACTCTTCTTTCTTTTCCTTAAAACATCAGCTTTCCCTGTCATTAGTCCCTGAGCATGAAGGGGTGAGAAATATGCGTCTGAAGCGCATACCCCACCTGCACAGCTCCACACCTGTGGGAGATCTGCAGATGGCCACATTCTCAAACAGTAGCCACAGTGCGACTCCCATAAGTGGCTCCACCCCCCCCGGCATGCAGGCCTGTTAGGGCAGTCAGGTGCGGAGCTGTGGATCTGGATGGGCAGCCAATAAGCTGCCTGACCCAGACCCTGCAGTGAATCACCTGCGCCCGTGTGCGCCAGGCGAGTAGCCGACTCATAGAGCGCCGCATGCAGTGTGGGAGGCAGGTGCCTGGACGACCACCTGCAGGTCTCCCAATGTGTCTCACATGCTGGGGCTTCCTTGGTGGGGGTGAAAATTACCCCACCTCACAGCCACAACCCGCAGCTGTCACTCCCAGGGGGCACATAACTGACCCCCTGCCATTACAGCTGCCCCAATGTGGCAGAGGTGCCGATACCTGTTCTCGGCACTCTACACATTCTTGCATCCCACAGAGAACCAGCATGCCCCCTATGCCTCCCCCAGTCCGCCCCCCATGTGTAGGTCCACACGCTGCCTGGGATCCGGTGCGGATGGGGGGGCGTACATCCAGTAGTGAATGCCGTGCAGGAGGCACAGTGGGCTTGGGCAGGAGCAGAATGGACTACGCACCAGGGTTCCGTGGTGCGTACCCACTCTATACTTTCGTGCATAGACCCCCATATTCTTTTAGTCCTTGCTCACCATACGTTGTCCCCCCATGATAGTGTTTTTAGCACTGGCTGCCCACCTGTTCTATAACCATGTTTCCTACAATTTAGCTTCAACTAGGCATGCCTGAACCCGATTCAGGTCTTGTTTTGTTCCCTGTTTTGCACTATGCCCAGTGTATACATTGATCCTGTTTTGTGTTGCCATTTACCCACCATTTGCACTTTATTGTACTCTTATTGCAATATTGTGTAAGGGCTGGGTCCCTTCCTGTGTCTTAGTGTATATAGTGGCATTTCTCATTCAGAGACGGCCTGTCTTACACTCAAAAACATGAACCTCTCACTTTCCCATGCTAGCATGGGCCTGGGCAGGTGGAAACCAGGGATCCCTACCACACTGGGGCACCATTAACAAGAAGCCACTTGCAAAATTAAATGTCCATGCAGGAGCTCAGATCAAGCTGGTTTACTTCATCTTATGCCCTCCACATAGGATGGGCCCTGCTGTGCAGATGGTTGTGATTTATTAATGGTCTGTCTCCCATTATGGTGTCCCATGGGTGCTATTCTTACAAGCCAGGCATGCAGTTGCACTCTCCCCAGGCAGGACAAAACACAATGCTTGGGTGCTATACATACCAACACTTAGCATACATGCCAGGTGATGGTATCCCTGTTATTCCAGCAACCAGATTATGATGTGCATACTAATTTTACTACCTAGTTGATTCAGGCATTTATACTCACCCAGCATCACGCTGATAGCTACTGGTGACCCCAAGCACAACAGGCTCCTTTGCCCAGTCCAGCCTGAGAGGGAGCACTCACAAAACGAAATGTTCATGCATGAAGCTGGGATTAGGGATGCAATGAATTTAAATTTCGCCAGTGAAGTAGCCAGATTCACCTGGTGGAGCAATTCGTGAAATTTTTCAGCCTAAAACGGAATTTTGCCTAGGCAAAATTTCACCTTCCGCAGTGAAATTTCACCATGGAAGATGGAATGTCATCACAGAAGGTGAAATTTCACCGTTCCGCCGGGCAAAATTTCACCACTCCACCAGGCGAAATTTTGCATTTCGCTCTGTGAAATGGGTGACATTTCATGATTACTCCGCAAAGTGAATTTTGCTCACTTCGCCCATCTCTTGCTGGGATCAAGCAGGTTCACGTTAATTTTGCCACTGATGGAACACAGGTACTGTAGGGCATTCCCTTCACCACTTACTCCCCATGTAACTCATTTGGGGTAATTACACTTCTACTACTGCCCTCCACATAGAATGGGCACTGCTGCACATATATCTCTAAGACATCCCTGGCCAGATTGGATACCCTTTTCAACTCCTTCTGTCGTTTCGCCCTAGACTCTTCTCCTCCTCTCACTCATCACTGCTGTATCACTCCCTGGCTCTCCCGTCTCTTGCAAATAGACTCCTTCAGCATTGTGCCAAATTTGTCTCCAAATTCTGGTTTGGTTCACTTTCCTTCTACCTCTCTGCTCTCTTCTCAGTCCCCCCATCAATCTCCACTCCCTCAGATCTATTGACTCCTATTCCTTGGCTATCCCCCACCAGTCCACATCGGCTGGTCAAACTGCCTTCTCATATCACTTCCCGAAACTCTGGAATGCAGTCCCCCTTGAGATCTGCCACTCCTTCTCCCCCTACTCCGTATCCTCTTCCTTACACAAATTCCTGCCAGTAAATTGCTCATGCACTTAATATTACCCCCACCTCACAATTCACATCTACGGCTTCATATCCTCATACTCCCCTGCCCTATAACTTCCTCTCAGTAATTGCACTTGCACCTAATGTAACCCCACATCTCCAGAACTTACAAACCTTGCTCCTCCCTCCCTCCCTCCCTCCCTCACTAAAGTCCTTCTGACATCTGTTTCCCTTGTCTCACTCTAGTCCTCTCAGTCCCCTTGCAGGGTTCAGCATCCTGAATGGGGTTCCCTCTGGGATGTAGGCTCCCCCCCCCATTCTACCTTTACTGCCCTCTCAGGCCCCTTGTAGGGTTCTCAGCATCCTGAAGGGGTCCCTAGGGTCTAGGCTTCTCCCTTCCTCCACTATACACCCTTTCCTCCTGGATCTGTGCTTTGATATTTGCTTCTCTTCCCCATATTAGCATTTTGTTTTGCCACCCAGATCCACTAGTCCCTCTTGCACTTACTGTATCCTTTTACTCTTCCCTGTTGATCTCCAACTTGTTGCCACCCTCTGCTCCATCTGTCCTTCCTTATTTATAGTATCTAATCTCCCTCTTTGTTTGATTTTCCATGGTCATCCATGTCTGTAAAGTACGTTCCCCCTCCTCCCCTTGCACTTATGTTTGTTATCTCATATAAACCTTTTATAAGTTACACTGTCTGTATCAACGGTCCTATGCAAATCTCTGCTCTAGCATGCACCTTATTGTACAGTATGATGCTTATGAATGTAACTGTTGACCTAAGTAATTTGAGTGTATGTATTACTGATCCATCCTCTTTGTACCCTCTCCCCCCAGGTCACACCGGGAGATTAACAACTTGTTGCTCAATGTGCCTTCCTGGTGAAACATTTCAACCAATAAATATTATAATAATTTATTAAGGGCCTTTCTCCCATTATGGAGCCCCATGGGTGGTATTCCAACAAGACACACATACAGTGGCACTCACTCCGGACAGGGTGAGAAACTATCCTGAGGGGCTACATGTGCCTATGCTTACCATGCATACCAGATGATCACATCTGTGTTATTCCAGCAGCTACACTATAGAGAACATACTAACTGTAACCAGGGCCCCTACTTTTCTGCGGCACAGTGGAACCAAGTTCTGCGGCAAGACTACATTTGTCGCAGAACTTGCTCAGTGGTGGTTTGTAATTTCTGGAAGTTCTGCGGCACTAACAAACTACCATATCACAGTGTCAGCTTGTCATCCTGACTTCACTTTCATGGCAGTGGTTATAGCAATCAGGATGGTGGAAAGCACAGAACACTAGTTCAAAAAAAACAGACTTATAAAATAATTCTATGCCTAAAAGCAAAACAAATGTCTCCTTAGTTGTCCTAGCCTGTTGCATAAATGACATATGCAGAGGGATCTTATATGATAAATAAGGTATTTCTGTATGCATGCTGTCTATCCCACTAATGAGGTTTCCACTGTCTATCACTTATATATTTGTATGTGCTTTCTGTACCACTCATGAGGTTCCTACTGTGTATCACTTATATATTTATATGCACTCTGTAACATACATACAAATATGCGTGTGTGTGTGTGTGTGTGTGGTGACAAAGACAGAGATACTGTATATGTGTGTGTGTGTGTGTGTGTGTATATATATATATATATATATATATATATTTTTTTTTTTATTATTTCCATGAACTTGCATCCTCATTCATACAGGTCCCATTGGAAATGGAATAGAGGAGTTATTGCAAAACTCATTTTTCATGTCAACCTGCTTTTCCTGACACACTGCGTAACACCATCAGGCCATGACATGCATATGAACCAATTGTGAGATACAGCTCTCCGGCCCTTCACAATGTGTCCACCATGTGACAGAACACTGCACCATACCTTCCCAGGCTCCGAGCAGTGATGTGTTCCACCAATCCTTGTGCTGCCCAGCCAGCTCCCAAAGCTAATCTCTGAGCCTGAGTTGCCGGCACGGAAACACAGCATGCTACCCTCTGGCCCAACAGCTGTCCCTGCACACAACATTTCTCAATAACTTTTAGGTGATTCTATCAACCAATGACAATATGTAATCAATAACCCTGGCAAAATTGCGTACAGTGCAATTATTTATTTAACAGGTCTATTCTTTCAACAGGTCTACACATTATTATATTTCACTTTTCTGGGCATAATTACTTTATTTTTCTTAAAAATTTAGGCAGTTAAATTCATTTTACCAGTTATTCATTTCAGATAGCGTTTCTATACCTTAAAGGCACAAATAGGTTTGTACAAAGTGAGGTATGGACTTAACAGGTCTGTGCTATTGACAAGGCTTTGTTTAGTTGGCCCTAGTGCAACAACGTAAGACTGAAAATTGTATTAGGCTGTAGTGCAGGTTGAGCAAATATCACCATGCATGATGTGCTGTGCCACCGTCTCTGGCAGTGGGAGCTGTGGTAGATAGTGACTATTCATTTTCTGTTGCAGAATGCAGCCATTTCATTAGCTAATGTATGATGTTATAGCAATGATAACATCACATTCTGAACATATAGGGGAGTTTTGGATATAAAAAGAGGGGAAGGGAACCAGATTCTATGTATAAACAGAATTATTAATAAAAAATCACCAAGAAGAGTGAATTCTACGGCACTGCAGAAATTCTGCGGTAGATTGCAAGTTCTGTGCAAAATTCTGCGGCCGCAGAACTCTAGGGGCCTTGACTGTAACACCTAGTCAGTTCAACTGTGTATGCCTACCCCACTGTCACACAGATAAGCGCTGGTGACCCCAAACACAACACAGGCTCTTTTGCCTAGCCCAGCCCCAGGGGACTTGTTGTCAATTACTCTTACCAGGCCCCTAATCCTAGTGATCACCATCGCCAATTACCATTCATACATTTTACCTAGAGGTCAGTTACTTACATTCTCCTCTGGAAAAGTTCATGAAGGTGGACTCTCATATTGTTTCCTGTGCAACACATTCTTATGCAAGTAGATCCGTAAAGATCCCCATTGACCTAATTTGAGAGGAGGCCCACCACTACTCTGGACTCTCAGTGGAGGCCTTTATGAGGGGCCTAATGTTCTTTCTTTTTCAGGAGGCCTTTAGTTCTGCTAAGCTAGCTCCCTGATCTGATGCCACCTGGATATTTTATGGGTTACTGTGATGTTGCATATATTTATTAATTTTACATGTTTTATTTTTAATTGCTGAAATAATTGTATATGTTTATATTAATTATACTTTGTTTATAACGCACTCTAAGCCTAAGGAAATAGGTGCCAGAAAAATAAATGTTACTACTACTCCTCCTCCTCCTCCCTGGTGCCTGTCAGGTTGGCAGAGTTATTTTGTGGCAAAGTTATTTGAGGTTTCCCCTCCTGTTGCTGTTCTCTGGAGGGTCCCATCCCACCCAAGGAGGGGTGAGGGGACCAGGGCTCTCTCTGGTGCTTTTCTTCTCTCTTTCTAGTCCCTCTGCTGTTATTCCTCTGAAACCTGGGCATTCACTCCAGTCTAACTTCTCAGCTAGCTTCCCCCTCTTTATAGTGCAACTGGAGACAGCAGGGCCATAAATATTGGTAGTTTAATCACCTGGTAAAGGTGATTGTGTGCCTGTATACCCATGGTACTCCAACTTTTATTGCTAGGGTTATGTTCACCTGATTGGCTGCAAGATGAACATGTGATATAGGATCAAATTTTGACCGTTCCACCAAAGCCCCCTTTAGCTCCTGTTGTTTTCAGTTACATATTTTCCAAGCTAAGAGAACTCAGAATGTAAGCATGAACAGGATCTGACAAGGAGTACCATATTTAGATTACACAACTATTCCTATTTTATCATAGTGCAGTCACATGGCACCACTAACGATCTAGTAATTGATCAAACTGTTGCAGCTGTCATAACTCATCTCTGCCCCTTTCGGCTGCCATTTTGTCAGGTGTCGAAGTGACTGCACCGCCCATGTGGGTCTGGAGTGCCATGGATGTATGGGCACACAATCACCCTTACCAGGTGAGTAAACTACCATTGTATTGTCTATATATCCATGACACTCCAACTCTTACTGCTAGGGTAGGTAAAAAAACAGTACTTCATCAAATGTGAGGGATACAGCCAGGCAATGCAGCATGCACAAAGGTTGTGGCTGTCAGTACCTTGGTCCTGAATGCCGCCTTGTTGGGGAGTGTAGTGTCCAACCTACAGTGCCTTGCAAAGTTGTGAATTGATGTCCATGTTGCCACAGTATGTGTTTCTTGTGTTGCAGTGCAGTTCCTTTACACCGAGGATGTGGCTACCACCCTAGTATGAGTACTACTTCGTAGAGTGTACTTTTACTCCTTCTGGTGGGGATTTGTTTTGGCATCTATACACCTCTTGGATTGTTCTTTTCAGCCATGAGGCAATAGTTCCCTTTGCTGCTGCCATACCTTTCTTGTGGCCCTGTGCAATCACGAATAGTCTCTCTTTTTAGAACAAAGCAAATGGTCGGCTTCAGGATGCAAGCTATGCAGAGCTGTGATAGCAAACTACGCAAACTGGAGCTCAAGAACAAAAGAGGCTGCTCAGCTTCACACAATAACCAAATGTCCACCCCACTTCTAGAAGATGTTGAAATGTTCTTTATTAGGCATAAAAGATCTGTAGCACCCCCCCCAAAAAAAACTGTCAATGTTTCACGCTGCTGTAATGCTTTATCTGTTTGTCTGAATGGTTTTGTTCTGTCTATGTATGCAAGTAGTACCCTTTACACGTCCAGTGTGTGTAAGGCTTCCTCTCTTTCATCCTGTATTTTTTGTGTAGAATGTTGGAAGCTCTGTTGTCTGACTTATATGAAATGGTGAATTTACTTTTGTAAGACTGTTGTAAATGACTCCATGCATGATAGGACACTCAGTTCCCCTATTCTTCATACAGAGCATACTGCCACTAGGAATGCTGGCTTTAGTCCCAATCAGTATGTATCAGCCCCCATGATTGGCTTGAATGGTTGTTCAGTGAGGGTGTTGAGTACCACTGTTAAGTCCCACGAAGCCAGTATTGATTATTTTCATGGTCTGATGTTGTTGGCAGCCTTTAGGAATCTTAGTATATCAGGATGGGTCCTGGGATTGTGTCCCCTACATGCCCTAATGCTGCTCCTATAATGGACAGTTGCACCCTTAATGATGCAGGGGATAGGCCTTTTTCCAGACCCTGCATATTGGTACTGCCTCTGGTTATTTGTTTCTTGATTTGCACCATGTTTTGACAATTCACCATTGTCTGTCATATGTTAACATTGTAGAGAATTTCCTTGACAGCATCATTGTGTTGATGACTGACTCATCATACCCCACGTTCAGCAGTATCTCCCTTTCAGAAGCCAGGCCATAAGCTTTAGGTTGCAAGGATTGGGTTGTGTTACTGGCCTTTGTACAAGAATGTCCTTTCTGAACATCAAGTGCCACTTGTCCATTGCCACTGCTACCACTGTGGTGAACCATGCTGTCCTCGACCAGTATGGTGTGACCATTATTATTACACTCCTGGACTTGTAAACTTTCATGGGTACATGGGCAATTGATGGAAATGGTGGGAAGATGTACAAATAAGTGTGTGTCCATAGTAGAGACAGTGCATTTAGTTCAATTGACTGGGGTTCCTTGAACCCTGAGAAGAATTTCTCTGACTGGGTGTTCTTGCTTGTCACTAATCGATCCATGGCTATGACCCCCCTCCTCTTTTCTGTATTAGTTTGAATACTTCAGGATGTAGTTACTACTCTCCTGGGTGTATCTGTTGTCTGCTCAGCCAGTCCTCTGTTGTGTTCAATTTTCCTGCATGATGAATTGCCATTATGTGGCTCAGGTTCTGCTGTGCCCAGGTCATGATTCTGTTGGCCTCTCTCTGAAAACTGACACTTTTGGTTCCCCATTGTTTCCTATGTATGCTACCATTGTCCTGATGTCCAATCTGATCAACACATTTTTTCCCACAATGTGAGGCTTGAACATCTGCAAGGCATTCATCACTGCCTTCGACTCCAGTACACTGATGGACATTTTGCTCCCCAACTAGGTCCATCTGCCCTGAGCTGCCTTGTATCCTATGGACACCCCCTATCCCCAAAGGTTGGCATTGTTGTCTATGATGACATTGTGTCAGTTCGGGGACAGCTCCCTTTTATTAACTTTGCCATATCTGTCCACCACTGCAATGACTTCTTGGCAGATTTGGTTAATATCATCTTGGCCTAGAGATTCTCCTCTGATGGTGAGCCATATTCCAGTAGTAGTATCTGGAGGGGACGCATGTTCCATCTCGCTTACAGTACTAGATCAATGAATGACACCATGCATCTCAGCACTTGAGTGACAAGTGGTATAATGGGGGATAGGTGTGTCATTAGCTTGCTCACTGAGTGCACCATGTTGTCTATCCTCTTTGCGGATGGTCTTACTTTGCCTTCTAGTGTATCTATCTCTGCCCCCAGATGTTCTATCTGTTGTGTTGTTGTGAGATGGCTTTTCTGTGCGTTAACCACCCAACCCTGGTCTGTCATGGTTTTCATCACTTCTTCTGTATCTTTTTTTGTGTGTGATTCTAACATACTGTTTGCCAGCAGATTAGGCCTTACGGTCTATCGGGTCTGCTCGAACCTCAGATCCCTAGTTGGGTGCCGAGGCCCTCCCCTCCCTTGTGTTCCAGAAAACCCTATCATCCATCCCCACCCCCCCTAGGGACAGGCCATCATCTGATACATCCACTTTCTGTGTCTGTCCCACCCTCTCTTGAAGCCCTCCACTATGGATCTCTGAACCAGCTCACCAGGCAGTGCATTCCAAGGGTCCACCACCCTCTCAGTGAAAAACCTCCTCCTCTTTCCCTCCCTCACCCTTCCACCTTCCAACTTCAAACCATGCACTCTGGTGATACCTCCCTGCTTTAGTCTAAAGATCCTCCATGTTTACTCTTATTTATTCCCTTGAGGTACTTGAAGACCCTCAGTCATGTCCCCTGTCTCTCCCTCCTCCAATGAAAACAGGCAGAGCTCCTCAAGTCTGTCCTCATACGTCAAATCCCCTAGCCCTCTTATCATCTTAGTTGCCCTCCTCTGTACCCTCTCCAGGAGCTGTATGTCCCTCTTCAAGTGTGGTCTCCAGTACTGTACACAGTACTCAAGGTGTGGCTCTAACCAGTCCTTTGTACAGTGGCAGAATCACTTCCTTGCTCCTAGAGGTGATCCCCCTTATGATGCATCCCAACATCCTGTCTGCCTTGCTAGCCACTCTCCTGCACTGCTCAGAGTTATTCATACATGCATCCACCATGACCCCTAAGTCTTTTTCCCTATTGAGGCCTCCAGCGCCCTCCCAGGGTGTACCTGTGTTTAGGTTTCCGCCCAAGATGCAACACCTTGCACTTGGTGATATTGAAATTTAATTTCCATGTGTGAGCCCAGCTTTCCAGGGTGTCCAGGTCTCCTTGCAGGGCCAACCTCCCCTCTTCTCCCTCAACTACTGCTCCCATCTTGGAGTCATCAGCAAAGAGACTTATTTCACACCCTATACCCTCCCTGATGTCCGATATGTATGCATTCTGTTTGTGATCTTGTTCGTATAGACAATTGTCCAAGTAGGGAATAATGTGAATGCCTTGTTCGCTCAGGCTGGCTGCCATCATGATAGAAATTTCTTTAAAAAACTCTTGGGGCCAAGGCCAGTCCAAATGGTAGCACTTGGTATTGGAAATACTGCCCTACTATGTTGACTATCAGATACTTTATGTGAGAGGGCCAGATAGGTACATGGAAGTATGTATCCTTTAAATCTATCGATGTGAGGCAGGCAGTCACCTTGTCTGATTGATCTTATAATGGATCTTATTGCTTCCATTTTGTATCTCTTTGTTTGGACATTCTTATTTAGGAATTTCAGGTCTAGTACCAGTCTGAGGTCCCTGGTCTTCTTTGAGACTGTAAAGAAGATTGAGTAAATACCTCTTCCTCTTTCTCCCTTTGAGACTACCTGTATGGCCTTATCTTCTAGCAACTTGTCCAGAATCTCTTTGATTTATTGAGTTGTCACTTTTTTTATACTGGTGATACTATTGCCCAGTTCCTGACTGGTTTTTCTTTGAATTCAGTCAAGTATCCCTCTCAGATTACCTTCGTTACCCATTTGTCTTTGGTTGTTTCAAACCATGATGACTTGAATAACTGGAGGTGCCCCCCCCACTAGGGGGTTTGGACCGTGATGTGGCTGGTGTACATCTTGTGCTATTAGTGATTGGCTGTAGTCATTGTTGAGACTTTTTAAAGTTTCTGCCCTTACTGGTGTTAAATCTGCCTCTAGCTGACTCTCCTCTGCTCTTGAAGCTGTTGTCATTGTTGATCAAGTAGGCTGATTTGTTGTTGTTGAAGCCAATTCTGCCCCAAAAATTGGATCTACGCCTCTGGTTGTGATGTGTTTTGAAGCCCCGATTGCAGCCTCAATAGGATGGTAGGTAAGAGGAGCTTGTTGTGTCTTTATCTGCATTTTTCCCTTGGTCTTTCTACTTGAGAAACTCCTTTAGTCCCTCTCCAAAAATATGGCCACCTTTAAATGGTAATTTTTGAAGTTGAGCCTTGGACTCATTGTCCACTTCTAACAGCTTGAGCCATAGCGACCTTCAGGCTCTTTTGGCTAGTGCTGCCGTTCTGGTATTCAGTTTAAAAGCATCGATAGTCATGTCACCCATGTATTTGGCTGTTTGTAGGGTATAGTCTATGAGGTCAGCTTCTTGGGATATAAGGGTTAATTTCTTTGTCTCCTCAAGCCATTTTATCTGTGATCTGGTTGCATAGATTGCTGTTGTCATTGCTCTAGCCATTAGACCTGCCATGTTGCAGATTGTCTTTGGAACGTCCTCTAATTTTTTATCCATGGGGTTCTTCAGGGTTCCACTATGCCGCAGCGACAGGAATTTTGATGATCTCCCCTACAGTGACACATGGTCACTGACATCCCTGACACCGCTGATCCAGACCCCAACCAGAGAGTACACCAATACCTGTTCGGTGTACATGCGGGGGGGGAAGCTGCCCTGCACCCCTGAGACTTATAGATTCCAACTCCAGGGGGGTTGGATGTGGGAGGAGAGTAGCCAAACTCCAGAGTTAATGACTCAGTCATTGCTCCAGCAACCCGGTCAACACTGCAGGTGTTGATGGGTTGGTGTCACCGTAGCAGCGTTGCTGTGAAAGCATCGCCCTTACAACGGTATACCATTCTTCAGTATGGTTGAGCCCTCCACTGGTAACACCATCTTTTTGTTTAGAGCAGCACTATGAGGATCCACTGTCAGGGCCGTGCACCAGAGTTTTAGTTTATCCTCTTGGATAGGGTACATCCTATCCAGGGTCCTACTTTCCAGGACTTGGGAAGGGTCTGCTGTTTTCTACTCTTTTGCTATCATATCATCAATAACTGGGGAGATGGGAAAGTAGACTTCCTGCTTTTGTTTCTGCTGGATCATTGGGTCCAGTTTGCATTCTGGTCAGTGAGGGGGGGCTTATGGTTTTAACCCCATGGTTGACTTAATCCACCTTAATAAGTCTGGAACCACATGGGAGGACCATAGCTTCAATTTCAGGGATGGTTCTTCTGTTACATCTGGTTCTTCCTCACCCTCCGAGCCATGTTGCAAAGTCTTGTTATGGTTCTGCTCCTCCTCCTCCTCGGGAGCTTCTTCATCTGGTTTGTTAACTGTGTGTTATATTATTATTTGGCATTACTGGTGTCTTGTATACCATTTAGCCTGTGATGCTAGTGCCCTTCAGTGCCTGATGCTGGTGTGGTGGTGTTCCCTGTTGTTAGTGGTCTGGTATTCATCAATGCCTCCACTCTCTCTAAAATGTTTAGCATTGTATTTTGCTGGTTCTCCATTACAGTCACAGTGGCTTTTTGTAGCATGATCATGTCGGAGTCTATTTACCATCCCGATTTAGATGGTCCCCACTTTGTGGTGGAGGTCTACAGTGAGGGTGTCACATCCACTGTGGATTCTGGCCCATCAGTCTCACAGGTGGGACACTGCAGCCCATTCTGGTGAGGCAATAATGGCACTCCATATGTTAGGCATTCTCTGTAGAGATATAAGGGTATATATGCTTTGGTGAGGTGGTTTCTTTACTATATATCTTACATTGCTCTCATGGTGGCACAGGATTGGGCCATTCATGGAGTGTCATTTATGCAAATTATAGTCATCCCACCCCTGGATCATCCACAGTGCTGTTTGGGGTTCGGCCTGTATTATTTCAGTGAGGGGTATAGGGCTGTGGCCACTTCTGGGCATGTTAGAGCATCTGTTCTAACCTGTTTTCTGGGGCCCCATTTCTCTTTCTGCTCTCCCCAATGTGGCCTGTATTTTGGGGCTGTGCAATTTAGGGTGTGTTTACCCTTTTAGGTTGCCCTTTTAAGATGGCCACCTCTGTATAGGTCGTTTAAAATGGCTGCCCCTGTTTTGGTCCTGTGTAATATGGCCGCCATCCTGCCATGTATGTGAGCATTCTGAAAGTGGCCTATGTAATATGGCCACCTCAGACTGCACATGTGTGGGCTGCTTGGTGACTTTGTCGGAGAACTCAGGACAGGAAAACATACAGGATGGGGAAGATTCTTTATTCTCATTAGAGGACATGGCTCTACATGGTGGGAGTGCAATTTTGGGTAAGCCATCACTGCAGACAGACACCTATATGATTGGTATCCCCTTTTGCAACATTCTGGTCTCACACCAGGTACATGAGGATGTCTGTGCACATACTTCTGGGGAAACTGATTTTAGCAGGCATTGCTCACTCTGACAGCTATAACTGAGTGGGGGTGAGACTGATGTATTATGCCTGGTGCTTTTACTTCTCTTTGCATCTTTTGAATTTGGTTTGCCACTTGCCACTGCATGAGGGGCCGATGTAGACCAAGTCCTGGTCACATTAGACCATTGTTTCTCCACTCCATGGGGGGACCTGGCACAATATGATTTCTTAAAGATTTTGAATGCTGCAGTGTTTGTACCTGTGCAGCCCTGCAGTCACTGAGGGAGGGACTGCAGTTGCGCCCACGCTAGTGGTGTCCCTGCTCATGAGGGGGGATGCCAAGCATCAGATCTCCTTTAAGGCACCAGATTTAAAACATCAATCCACATGCTATTAAAACCCTCTCTGTTTGTCCTACAGAGCTGAGGATAGGCATAGGAGTTCAGAGATAGCCTGAAGAAGTCTAAACCGGCAAGTGCAGTGCTGTGTCCACAGAGTTGTGGCTAACAGTATGGTTTGCTGAGAGTCCTGATGTTAATATATATTGCCAAATGTTTTGTATCAGAGTCTGGTAATGTTGCCATTACATAGTAATCATGGGAGCTTACCTTGTCTCTTGTTTTCTGCTACTTTTCTAGTTTAAAATCTGCTGAGTAAAGGAGCTGAGTGAGTGTGCTGCAGCCTTCTTCAGATGCACAAATTAACTGAAGACAATGGGAGCTGAAGGGGTCTTGGGTGAAAGGGTTAAAATTAAAGCTTCAGTCGCATGCGCATCTCATAGCCTATCAGGTGAACATAACCCTAGTAGTAAGAGTTGGAGTGCCATGGATATACAGACAACACAATTATGCCTGAGCTCCTAACTGACTGAACCAGGAAGCCCAGGGCACAAAAATCCAGACAGCCTGTCTCCTATCTGAGGCCCAGTGGGAAGTCACTCACAGGGTCAGGCTTAAACCTTCAAGCATTTCCAAGTAACCAGCCTTGATCTTGGAAGAAGAAAGAGGCTGATTATAACTGCATTGCTTTTTACCTTTTTCTACTGTACCCTTTCTGACAGAACACTGCAGGAAACAACCGGTGATGGGGTTGAAAAGATACATAAAGCAGCTGTGCCAATTAACATGAGAAAAACATTTCTCATTGGCTATTGTTGTACTGTGAAATATTCCATAAATCTTTCAGTTTTACTTACTTTTCAATCCTCCATGTGAAACAAGATTTTTTTTTAAATGTCTCAAATGAAGTTTTATCCCAGAAAAAATATCACCCTGCCTTGTTAATCTTTCTTGAGCCCACTGCCCCCTTAGTAGGTTGACATACTGTAAGCTGTCACATAGTCCACACAGTGCTCACACCAGGATATGCATTATCAACATAATTGTTGCCTGGATTCTCCTAGGATTTAAGAGAATGTTAAAGAGCCTAGTGCCATTGTTGACACACCTTAACATGTGTTAACATGAGAAGTGACTTGACAGTTTCCTGGGTGCTTTCGTCTTTTATCTTTGCTCCATGAACCCATAACTGCCTGAGGGCAACCTATGAAGCCTGACGTTGGCTGAGTTGCATCTGAAGTTATGTCATCAAAATACATTGCTTTGTGTACTTTCAACAACCTGTCTCTTGGACTTATGCAAAACACACTTATGCAAAACACTCGTTTTACACTTTACATGGTTGTCTTAATAAGATAAATTAATCTGTCACCACAAATTAAACACAGGGTATGGTTTCCAGTTGAGTTAAAAGATGCATACTACAACGTTTATACAAGTATGCCTGTTTTCCTAGCTATTTTTGTTCTCGCCTACTTAGTTGAACTATGGGACATTATAACTGAAATCACCCATTCTAAAAATGTTGTTTCTATGAACTTTGGCCAGTTCCAGTCTGGTAACCTTGATATTCTTGATACGTTTTCTCATTTCTCTTTTCATCCCTTACCAGAATCAAAACAGTTTCAACTTGGAAATTATCTTTTTTTATTTAAAAACTAATCTTTTTGAAGAACAGCAAAGTGAAACAAAAAAGTGACAGGGAAAGTCACACTCAGGAATTTCTGCACTTTAACCTCATGGATGTGAGGCAGAGCATGTCACTGTGGAAATTACCAGAAAAGGAAACAATTTTTTATATAAATTCCAATACAAAAAAAGAAAATGGCTCTCTGAAACTTAATCCCAACATGGAAGGAACAACTGTCTGTTTCTCGGGTCTGTGAATGAATATGCAACCTGAACCTCTCTTGATGTCTTGTGTTAACATTTTTTCTGTTCTGATGGATTGCAGTGTGCCCAGCTAAAACAGAAGAGCATCTTTTTTGCCCAGTCTTGATAAATCAGTAATCAACACAGCATCGTACTGTGGTAATATGTTTTGAAAAGTATGCCAGTACAGCAGTGGATGTTGAGCTATCAGGCAAACATTGCAGAGAACTGACTTCCCAGTAGCTGGCATAGCAAGGGACCTCCATAAGTACAGAAGCAATCTATCTGAAATAACTGTATGCCATGTTACCTTATGTTACAAAGTTACTAAGAAAACACTCCAAGTAGATTTTTAAAAGATTTATGGCCTCATGAGGTGTACAGTTCACTGCAGTTTGACAGCTTGTATGGTATATCTGGGGGTAACCCTAGCAGGTTCTGGTCAGTAACATCGCAGAACAAAATAAAGTGGACAAAAATAAAGTGGCAAAAACAGTGTCACCATCAATATTGGCAGCACAAAATGTAGCATGCCAGAACAATGCAGGCCACACGATACACAGGTAGCAAACAACATCCACCGCATGGAGACACTGCACTAGAACCACAGGGGCCAGGAGCACAAGCCAGCATGCCCTCTCCCTTGTCCTGTGTGTTGTGTGTGTTGCTGGGGACATGCTGGCTTGTGCTCCTGGCCCCTTACATTATACACGGCCATCCACATGGTGGCCATGGTCCACCTGTCCTCCAGTGGTTACCCCAGTGCACTGTCTCCATCACTTAACATTCTGGGTGGGGGTAACCCACCATGTGGGTGCCTGTGCCATTAGATTACCATAGTAGGTATCCAGTGGCCAGCTTCCCCCAGTGGTGGTTGCACCCTGCCCTGTTCCATCTCCTTGTACCCCTGTGCTGTTCCTGTGCACGGGTGCCTGCTGCTGTGTGTTCCAGTGCAGTGCCTCTATGTGGTGGATGTTGTTTGCTACCTGTGTGTCATGTGACCTGCATTGTTCTGGCACGCTACATTTTGTGCTGCCAATATTGATGGTGAGACTGTTTTTGCCACTTTATTTTTGTCCACTTTATTTTGTTCTGTGATGTTACTGGCTGGAACCCTCAAGCAGTTTTTATAAGACTTCATTTGGCATGTAATTATTGCAACTTGTGAAAATTACCAGTGTGCAGTGGTTGCTAGTTGGTGTAATAGAACGCCATGATTAAGTGTAAGGCTTTCTTGTTGTAAAGAAAACTCTTCCTGTTTAGGAGCCCAGAGAAAGCGATGGTCTTGCAGCTAATCTGCTCATGCAACTTGTATAGTTATTCCAAATTTACAGTGCTTCAAATGGCAACAAGGAAGTAATTGGGCCCGATTTCCAAGACATGATGCAAGCTGCACCAAAGGTGGCTTGTGCCAACTGTCAGTGCACCAGTGACCCTGTGCCTGATTGTCTGTCAGGCAGGGTCCCAGCAGCAAACTCCCACAGCTTGAGACAACCGTGGCTGTGCGCCAAACAGATGGCACATA
Source organism: Neoceratodus forsteri (assembly GCA_016271365.2). Lineage (NCBI taxonomy): Eukaryota > Metazoa > Chordata > Ceratodontiformes > Ceratodontidae > Neoceratodus > Neoceratodus forsteri. Next base: position 155,458,363 of record CM057456.1, on the reverse strand, counting down.
TGGATGGTGTGTCACAAGTTGTGGGGAGGCCCTGCACCACTCTAAGAGGTCCCTGGTGGCTAGTGGCCCCCCCAGCCCTGATCCCCTTTGTATACAAATTAATCACATCCCTAGTGGCTGAAGTCCACCTCCAGCCCCAGTCCCCATTATATAACAATTAGTCATGTCCTTGGTGGCTAGGGTTCCCCCTAACCCAGATCCCTGTTATTAAAATTAGACCTGTCCCTGGTGCCTTAGCAGACCCTCCCCAGCCCCGATCCCCTTTCATTAAAATTAAACACATCCCTGGCGGTCCAGCAAAGTACTCTCCCTATCCCTGATCTGTCTGTATTAATATAATAATCCCTTTCTCTGGTGGTCTAGAGGACCCCGCAGGCAGGCATTGCTCCACCATCCTGCTCCCCTATCCCATCCTCAAGCCAGCAACCAGCACAACCCACCATTACCCACCATTGCTGGCCACTGACTGAGCTAGCACTGAGCATATACTGTACACAGTACATGCTCACTGACTGACAGTTCAGCTTCCATCACTGAGCGTATACTGTATACAGTACATGCTCACTGACTGACAGTTCAGCTTCCATCACTGAGCGTATACTGTATACAGCACATGCTCACTGACAGACAGTCCAGCTTCAATCACTGAGCGTATGCTGTATACAGTACATGCTCACTGACAGACAGTTCAGCTTCAATCACTGAGCGTATTCTGTATACAGTACATGCTCACTGACTAACAGTTCAGCTTCCATCACTGAGTGTATACTGTATACGGTACATGATCACTGACTAACAGTTCAGCTTCCATCACTGAGCATATACTGTACACAGTACATGCTCACTAACAGATCAGCTTCCATCACTGAGCGTATACTGTATACTGCACATGTTCACTAACAGTTCAGCTTCCATCATTGAGCATATACTATAAACAGAACATGTTCACTAACAGTTCAGTTTCTATCACTGAGCGTATACTGTATACAGTACATGCTCACTGACTGACAGTTCAGCTTCTATCACTGAGCGTACAGTATACTGTAAACAGTACATGTTCACTAACAGTTCAGCTTCTGTCACGCGCATATACTGTATACAGTACATGCTCACTGACTAACAGTTCAGTTTCAATCACTGAGCTTATGCTGTATACAGTACATGCTCACTAACAGTTCAGCTTCTATCACTGAGCATATACTGTATACAGTACATGCTCAATGAGTCACAGTTCGGCTTCCAACACTGAGCGTATACTGTATACAGTACATGCTCACTAACAGTTCAGCTTCCATCATTGAGCGTATACTGTATACAGTACATGCTCACTGACTAACAGTTCAGCTTCCATCACTGAGCGTACACTGTATACAGCACATGCTCACTAACAGTTCAGCTTCCATCACTGAGCGTACTGTATACTGTAAACAGTACATGCTCACTGAATAACAGTTCAGCTTCTACCACTGAGCGTATACAGTATACAGTACATGCTCACTGACTGACAGTTCAGCTTCTATCACTGAGCATACACTGTATACAGTACATGCTCACTGACTAACAGTTCAGCTTCCATCACTGAGCGTTTACTGTATACAGTACGTGCTCACTGACTAACAGTTCAGTTTCCATCACTGAGCATATACTGTATACAGTACTTGCTCACTAACAGTTCAACTTCCATCACTGAGCGTACTGTATATTGTAAACAGTAGATGCTCACTGACTGACAGTTCAGCTTCAATCACTGAGCGTATACTGTATGCAGTAGATGCTCACTGACTAACAGTTCATCTTCTATCACTGAGCATATACTGTATTCAGTACATGCTCATTGACTGACAGTTCAGCTTCCATCACTGAGTGTATACTGTGTACAGTACATGCTCACTGACTGACAGTTCAGCTTCCATCACTGAGCATATGCTGTATACAGTACATGCTCACTGACTGACAGTTCAGCATCCATCACTGAGCATATACTGCATACAGTACATGCTCATTGACTGACAGATCAGCTTCCATCACTGAGCATATACTCTATACAGTAGATGCTCACTAACAGTTCAGCTTCCATTACTGAGCATATGCTGTATACAGTACATGCTCACTGACTGACAGTTCAGCTTCCATCACTGAGCATATACTGTATACAGTAGATGCTCACTAACAGTTCAGCTTCCATCACTGAGTGTACTGTATATTGTAAACAGTACTTCAGCTTCCATCACTGGCGCATGCTGTACAGTACATGCTCACACACCGACAGTTCAGCTTCTATCACTGGTACCATATACTGTAAACAGTACATGTTCCCTAAAGTTCCAGCTTCTGTCACTGAGCATATACCAAATACAGTCATGCTCTCTGACCAACAGTTCAACTTCAATCAAAGAAGTATGCTGTATACAGTACATGCTCACTGACGACAGTTCAGCTTCAGTCACTGAGTGTATGCTGTATGCAATTACATATGCTCACTGACTAACAGTTCAGCTTCAATCCACTGAAGCGTATGCTGTACTTAAAAGTACACATGCTCACACGACCCGGCTGACAGTTCACTTCTGTCACCAGCGTATACTATACCGTACATGCTCACAACAGTTCTTCCATCACTGGTATACTGTATGGGTACATGCTCACTAACAGTTCAGCTTCTATCACAAGGCATATGCTGTATACAGTACATGCTCACTGACTAATAGTTCCTTCAATCATGGCGTATACCACACAGTACATGCTCACCACTAACAGTTCACTTCTATCATTGGCTATACTGTAAACAGTACATATTCATAACAGTTCAGCTTCTGTCACTGGCATATATACAGTCATGCTCTCGACAAATAGTTCATCTTCAATCACTGAGCGTATGCAGCATACAGTACATGCTCATACTGACAGTTCAGCTTCCAGTCACTGATTATGCTGTATATAGTATCTCACCGACGGCAGTTCCAGCTTCTGTCACTGGGCATATGCTGTATACAATACATGCTCACCGACTTCAAAAGTTCAGCTTCCATCACTGAGGCGTATACTAGCACAGTGCATGCTCACTAACAGTTCAGCTTCCATCGCTGAGCGTATACAATATATGTATGCTCACTGACTAATAGTTGACTTCCATCACAGGTGTATACCGTAAACAGTACATACTCATAACTGACAATTCAGCTCCATCACTGACTGCATGCTGTATACAGTACATGCTCATGACTAACAGTTCAGCTTCACTGGTGCATGCTGTATACAGTACGGAGCTTCATGACTGACAGTTCAGTTCTATCACTGAGCGACTGTATGTAAAATACAACATTTCACTAACAGTTCAGCTTCTGTACGACATATAATATATACATGCTCACTGACTAACAGTTCAGCTTCAATCACTGGAGCGATACTGTATACAGTACATGCTCACTGACTGACAGTTCAGCTTCAATCACTGAGCGTATGCTGTATACAGTACATGCTACTGACTGACAGTTCTGCTTCAATCACTGAGCATATGCTGTATACAGTACATGCTCACTGACTAACAGTTCAGCTTCCAATCACTGAGCGTATACTGTATGCAGTAGATGCTCACTGACTAACTGGTTCATCTTCTAATCACTGAGCAGATATACTGTTTTCGAGTACCATGCTCACTGATGACCACAGTTCAGCTTCCATCACTGGTGTATACTGTATGGCACGTACATGCTCACGATGACTGACAGTTCAGCTTCCATCACTGAGCATATACCGCCATACAGTACATGCTCACTGACTGACAGTTCAGCATCCATCACTGGCATTATACTGCATGCAGTACATACTCATTGACTGATGAATCAGCTTCCATCACTGAACATATATGCACAGTAGATGCTCACTAACAGTTCAACTTCCATTGCACAGGCATATACTGTATACAGTACATGCTCACTGACTGACAGTTCAGCTTCCATCACTGAGCATATACTGTATACAGTAGATGCTCACTAACAGTTCAGCTTCCATCACTGAGTGTACTGTATATTGTAAACAGTACATGCTCACTGACTGACAGTTCAGCTTCAATCACTGAGCGTATACTGTATACAGTACATGCTCACTGACTGACAGTTTAGCTTCTATCACTGAGCATAAGTGTATACAGTACATGCTCACTGACTAACAGTTCAGCTTCCTTCACTGAGCGTTTACTGTATACAGTACATGCTCACTGACTAACAGTTCAGCTTCCATCACTGAGCGTAAACTGTATACAGCACATGCTCACTAACAGTTCAGCTTCCATCACTGAGCGTACTATATTCTGTAAACAGTACATGCTCACTGACTGACAGTTTAGCTTCTATCACTGAGCAAATACTGTATACAGTACATGCTCACTGACAAACAGTTCAGCTTCCATCACTGAGCGTTTACTGTATACAGTACATGCTCACTGATTAACAGTTCAGCTTCCATCACTGAGCGTATACTGTATACAGTACATGCTCACTAACAGTTCAGCTTCCATCACTGAGTGTACTGTATACTGTAAACAGTACATGCTCACTGACTGACAGTTCAGCTTCAATCACTGAGCGTATACTGTATACAGTACATGCTCACTGACTGACAGTTCAGCTTCAATCACTGAGCATATACTGTATGCAGTAGATACTCACTGACTAACAGTTCAGCTTCTATCACTGGGCATATACTGTATACAGAACATGCTCACTGACTCACAGTTTATCTTCTATCACTGAGCATATACTGTATTCAGTACATGCTCACTGACTGACAGTTCAGCTTCCATCACTGAGCGTATACTGTATAGAGTACATGCTTACTAACAGTTCAGCTTCAATCATTGAGCGTATACTGTATACAGTACATGCTCACTGACTAACAGTTCAGCTTCCATCACTGAGCGTACAATGTATACAGTACATGCTCACTAACAGTTCAGCTTCCATCACTGAGCGTACTGTATACTGTAAACAGTACATGCTCACTGACTAACAGTTCAGCTTCTACCACTGAGCGTATACTGTATACAGTACATGCTTACTGACTAACAGTTCAGCTTCTACCACTGAGCGTATACTGTATACAGTACATGCTCACTGACTGGCACTTCAGCTTCCATCACTGAGCATATGCTGTATACAGTACATGCTCACTGAATGACAGTTTAGCTTCCACCACTGAGCGTATACTGCATACAGTACATGCTCATTGACTGACAGTTCAGCTTCTATCACTGAGCGTATACTGCACACAGTAAATGCTCATTGACTGACAGTTCAGCTTCTATCACTGAGTGTATACTGCATACAGTACATGCTAACTAACAGTTCAGCTTCTGTCTTTGAGCCTATACTGTAAACAGTACATGATCACTGACTAACAGTTCAGCTTCCATCACTGAGCGTACTGTATACTGTAAACAGTACATGCTCAATGATTAACAGTTCAGCTTCCATCACTGAGCGTATACTGTATATGGTACATGCTCACTGACAAATAGTTCAGCTTCCATCACTGAGTGTATACCGTAAACAGTACATGCTCACTGACAATTCAGCTTCCATCACTGAGCGCATGCTGTATACAGTACATGCTCACTGACTAACAGTTCAGATTCTATCACTGAGTGTATACTGTATACAGTACATGCTCACTGACTGACAGTTCAGCTTCTATCACTGAGCGTACTGTATACTGTAAACAGTACATGTTCCCTAACAGTTCAGCTTCTGTCACTGAGCATATACTGTATACAGTCCATGCTCTCTGACTAACGGTTCAGCTTCAATCACTGAGCGTATGCTGTATACAGTACATGCTCACTGACTGACAGTTCAGCTTCAGTCACTGAGTGTATGCTGTATACAGTACATGCTCACTGACTGACAGTTCAGCTTCAATCACTGAGCGTATGCTGTATACAGTACATGCTCACCGACCGGCTGACAGTTCAGCTTCTGTCACTCAGCGTATGCTGTATACCGTACATGCTCACTAACAGTTCAGCTTCCATCACTGAGCGTATACTGCTATACGGTACATGCTCACTGACTAACAGTTCAGCTTCCATCACTGAGCGTGTACTGTATACAGTACATGCTCACTAACAGTTCAGCTTCTATCACTGAGCATATGCTGTATACAGTACATGCTCACTGACTAACAGTTCAGCTTCAATCACTGAGCGTATACTGCATACAGTACATGCTCACCGACTAACAGTTCAGCTTCTATCATTGAGCGTATACTGTAAACAGTACATGTTCACTAACAGTTCAGCTTCTGTCACTGAGCATATACTGTATACAGTCCATGCTCTCTGACTAACGGTTCATCTTCAATCACTGAGCGTATGCAGCATACAGTACATGCTCACTGACTGACAGTTCAGCTTCAGTCACTGAGTGTATGCTGTATATAGTACATGCTCACCGACTGACAGTTCAGCTTCTGTCACTGAGCATATGCTGTATACAATACATGCTCACCGACTAACAGTTCAGCTTCCATCACTGAGCGTATACTGCTTACAGTGCATGCTCACTAACAGTTCAGCTTCCATCGCTGAGCGTATACTGTATATGGTACATGCTCACTGACTAATAGTTCGGCTTCCATCACTGAGTGTATACCGTAAACAGTACATGCTCACTGACTGACAGTTCAGCTTCCATCACTGACTGCATGCTGTATACAGTACATGCTCACTGACTAACAGTTCAGCTTCTATCACTGAGTGTATACTGTATACAGTACATGCTCACTGACTGACAGTTCAGCTTCTATCACTGAGCGTACTGTATACTGTAAACAGTACATGTTCACTAACAGTTCAGCTTCTGTCACGAGCATATACTGTATACAGTACATGCTCACTGACTAACAGTTCAGCTTCAATCACTGAGCGTATGCTGTATACAGTACATGCTCACTGACTGACAGTTCAGCTTCAATCACTGAGTGTATGCTGTATACAGTACATGCTCACTGCCTGACAGTTCTGCTTCAATCAGTGAGCATATGCTGTATACAGTACATGCTCACTGACTAACAGTTCAGCTTCAATCACTGAGTGTATGCTGTATACAGTACATGCTCACTGACTGACAGTTCTGCTTCAATCACTGAGCATATGCTGTATACAGTACATGCTCACTGACTGACAGTTCAGCTTCTGTCACTGAGCGTATGCTGTATACAGTACATGCTCACTAGCAGTTCAGCTTCCATCACTGAGCGTATACTGTATACGGTACATGCTCACTGACTAACAGTTCAGCTTCCATCGCTGTGCATGTACTGTATACAGTACATGCTCACTAACAGTTCAGCTTCAATCACTGAGCGTATACTGCATACAGTACATGCTCACCGACTAACAGTTCGGCTTCTATCATTGAGCATGTACTGTAAACAGTACATGTTCACTAACAGTTCAGCTTCTGTCACTGAGCATATACTGTATACAGTCCATGCTCTCTGAGTAACGGTTCAGCTTCAATCACTGAGCGTATGCTGTATACAGTACATGCTCACTGACTGACAGTTCAGCTTCAATCACTGAGCGTATGCTGTATACAGTACATGCTCACCGACCAGCTGACAGTTCAGCTTCTGTCACTCAGCGTATGCTGTATACAGTACATGCTCACCGAATGACAGTTCAGCTTCTGTCACTGAGCATATGCTGTATACAGTACATGCTCACCGACTGACAGTTCGGCTTCCATCACTGAGCATATGCTGTATACAGTACATGCTCACCGACTAACAGTTCAACTTCCATCACTGTGCGTATACTGTTTACAGTGCATGTTCACTAACAGTTCAGCTTCCATCACTGAACGTATACTGTATACAGTACATGCTCACTGACTAATAGTTCAGCTTCTATTACTGAGCCTATACCATAAACAGTACATGTTCACGAACAGTTCAGCTTCTATCACTGAGCATATACTGTATACAGTACATGCTCACTGACTAACAGTTCATCTTCTATCACTGAGCATATACTGTATACAGTACATGCTCAATGACTCACAGTTCATCTTCTGTCTCTGAGCGTGTGCTGTATACAGTAGATGCTCACTGACTGACAGTTCAGCTTCCGTCACTGAATGTATGCTGTATACAGTAGATGCTCACTGACTGACAGTTCAGCTTCTGTCACTGAGCGTATGCTGTATACAGTACATGCTCACTGACTAACAGTTCAGCTTCCATCACTGAGCGTATACTGTATACAGTACATGCTCACTGACTGACAGTTCTGCTTCTATCACTGAGCGTATGCTGTATACAGTACATGCTCATTGACAGACAGTTCAGCTTCAATCACTGAGCACGTACTCTATTCAGTATGTACTCAGTGATAGCTCAGTTGGTTGCCAGCCATGGGGGACAGAGGAAGGCTGTGCAGGTTGCCAGCTTAGGGATCGGACGGGAGGCACTGGGGTGGCTGGGCAATGCCTGCTGGGGTGGGGTTCCACAAGACCACCTGAGAAAGAGATTATTGTATTAATTCAGACAAATTGGGGATATGGAGGGGGGTCCACTAGACCACCTGGGACAGTGATATATAATTTTACACAGGCAGAGCAGGGTGGGGGAGCCACTAGACTTCCAGGGACACATTTAATTTTACTAGAAGGGGACTGGGAATGGGGGGGCTGTAACACATGTTTCCTCCCTCCCAGGGAGGGCTCTGAGAATGGTGCAAGTGTTCTAACCATCCCAGAGGGCAAAATTCTAAGTACTCTTAGACCAGCTCTGGCTGGTCTAAGGGGACTTAGAATTTCACTCTCTAGGTGCATTTGGAGAATCCCAAATTAGGGCATATGGCAGCTTGTATCTGCTGTATGCCCCCAGTACCATACTGCAGCCTATTTTGTTCTGCAAGGAGGGTGCAAGCCCCCTTTGGTGCACACAGCCTGCAGTTGATGTAGGCTGTATTTGGGAATTGCTCCCAGCACATCTTTTGGCACAAGGGCACTTTGTGCCATTTCTTGAGGTGCAAGCCCCTTGAGCCATTTTGAAACCTTTCAGAATTTGGCCAATTGTCTTTATTGGGTTCTTTTGGAACTTTCTGATTCAGCATCAGTAGAACTCAAAGCTTATACAGGTCTTGAGTAAACAGATCATTTGTTTTTGGCAAAATATGCAAAAAGAATCTAGGAAAACAAGCATTATCCTTACATGTATTTTTTTATACATGTATGTATGTATGTTTGTATTTATTTATTTATTTTAAAAGTTTTACCAGGAAAAACATACTGAGATGGTAACAGCTCATTTCCAAGTGAGTCCTGAGAGGTGGGCAACACAATCAGGTGCAGGGTAAAATACATTGACAGTTGTGCAGCAGTGCTATACAGTGCCAAGTAATACAGTGCAAACAATATAAGGTGCTAAAGTACAATACATGACAGATGTGCAAAACCACATCTGTAATGCATTGTATAAGGAAATTCATAGTTCTCAGAAATGTAATAACTTCTGAATAGCTCTCATCCTTAAACGCTTTTTGAGCTGGTGGAAAGCTTAAGGCATGATTATTTTGTAGGACAAATGTTCATCTTAAATACAACCTGAATGTAGAAAATAAAATTATAACTGATATTTTCACTATGACTTCAAGAATAGTCTACAGTTTAGCAACCAAGCACAGTTACCCCAACATTACAAGACTAAAAACAATCAAAGTTTGTATTCTGTTCTTACAAAATATGAAATCAACTGGAGGTAATTCCTGATACTTCCTCAAGATTTACATACGAACATAGGAATGTAAAAGGGAAGCAGTGATATACTGTATGCCATTGGGATAGTTTCCTACGTCTCAGCAGTTATAATACCTGAGGCCAACCTCCATTATGTATCAGTTTAGGGTTTGCCTTAATGCTACTGTACTGTATGTAATGTATCAGATCTTACTGCTGACATTGACAGGTCATTCCATACCCCCACTGTTCTCTGGAAGAAAAAATAGAAAAAGAAAGAAGAATGCCATTCAGATTACTTTCCTTCTTGGTAGATATAATTAATAGAAAAAAAGCTATATACAACAAACAACCTTTTAATTGACTGAGTAATAAATGCTCCGTATAGCTCTGTGTTTTTCTAACAAAGTCAACTCTAATCTTCCTTAGGTGGGCTTATCTGAAGATGTTGGGTCTTTTGTCTTTTTAGCACAAACATTGTTACTGATTTATTTCCACATCTTCACTTGCAAATGTTTTTTTATATGTATTTGTGTTTGTAAGGTCTAAATGTGGTTGAGCAATAACGATGATACATACTGCACAAGCACTATTGACCTTGACAGGTTGTTTCACACCCCACTATTCTCTGGAAGAATAAACAATTTCCTAAGTTTACCCATGAACTTTTTACCTTTTAGCTTCTTAAATTCCCAGTTATTTATGCTGTTGTGTTTTACTGTTGTTTATATTGTTTGGAAAAACTTTTAGTTGTATAGCCCTTTTTCAAAGGTGTCCAAATCAAATATATGCAATGAGACACACAGAGTAGTAAAATAAAACACAGAACATAGCCGTTGCCGGGGGGGGGGGTTTGTATGGTTCGAAAGAACCCCCCTTTTGAAATCTCCCCTTTTTTCATTATTTGTAAAAATGTTTTCAATATTTCTATTTTGTGACTGCCACAGAGTGCTTATGCACACATCATGAACCCCAGCACTTTCTCTCTGCATGTGCCCCCCTCACCATCAGCTGTTAATCAGTTTCCTCAGTGCCAGTAAGATGACTGGAGCTGCTTTTTGAGTCTTTTTCATCACTGTCCCCCGATGGCTGGCTGGCCAGTTGCAGCTCATGACAGCATCATGAGTGTGACTGGAATACAACATGGCTGCTGCCACAATTCACACTGTCAGCTGGCACTCAAGGAAAATGAAGCATGGCAGAAGGCTCAGAGATGACATCTCCAGGAGCACCAAAAAAGAGTAGAGGACCTAGACTTACAATTTTACCAGTCACCGGCAGATATATTTTGCTGGCCATAATTGCCAAAAATGTGTCCCTTATTAATTGCATATCAAGGGATAGGCTGTGCAGAACTGGGCAAAGGAGCTTTTCAAGTGGGTGGGCTGAAGATTCAGAAATAAATTACTTAAATCCTCCTCTATACAAAATTCAAAGTTGTCATGTTTCATATGCCTCTTTTAACTTTTCATAAATTAAGCAAAAGAGGTACACAGTGGAAAGGCAATGCAAGTGTTTGAAAGGGTCTGGCTGGGATCTACACTGCCACCTCACTAATTGTGCTGTTCAGAGAGGTCTTCGTTGTGGTCCCATTTTTATTGACATTCAGTTCCACTTTTGTCTGTGCTATCTGTGCCAGACACAGTTAAAACAAATATGTTGTGATAAGCATTTTCTCCAGATGATCTCATGTGTCAATAGAATGGCATTTGTTGCTACAGTTCAGTGTTACGATCATACCCACTATACTTTTAGAAGCATGGTGAGGGTGGGCATTTAGGAGATGGTAACTTTGCACAGGGAATCCCCACCACTGTCAAATTACCTTTCCCCTACCTCCATTGTCATGCCTACCACACTGGAGAATGAAGTGGGGGCAACAAGTGTAGTACCCAATACTGAACTAAGAATTATGTTACAGATTTTTTCCAAGCAGGGTGCTTGGTATAGAAACATAGACAGTGATGGCAGAAAAGACAGAGTTCCTTCCAGTCTGCCCAAGTTCCCTACAATCCCTGGAACCTACCATTTTCCAGGGTACTAACCTCCCATCCCTCTCTCTATTCTCCTCCTTTGTCCTGTTGCCCCTGGTAACTATTATTCGCTTCATTGTGGTCCCAGCCCTGCTTGAATCCTCTGATTGTTTTGCACCCATCAATTCAGCTGACACACTCTTCCAAAGTTTCACCACCTTTCCGTAAAGCAGTACTTCCTCACATCTCCCAGAACCTACCTTCTGTTAATTTCCATTCGTGTCCATGTGACCATGAATTGGTACTCAGGCTAAATAGTACCCTGCAGTTCACTCTGTTAATTCCTTTAAGGAACTTGAAGGTCCCTATCACATCTCCCCTCTCCCTTCTGGTCCCCGAGTACATATTTAGTGCCTTGAGGCCGCCTCATAGGATCTGCCCTGCTGTCCCTGAATCATTTAGTTACTCTGTGCTGCAATGTCTCCAATTTATCCTTATTATTTCTGAGGTGAGGACTCCAGAACTGGGCACAATACTCTAGGTAAGACCACACCAGGGATCTGTAGAGGGAAAGTATTATCTCATTCCTGCTGCTATCAATACCCCTACTGATACATCCCAGCATCCTGCTAGCCTTGCTATAGGCCATGTTGCACTGACTACTGCTTAAATGGTATATTGAGCTGGGGAGGGTGGGGGTTACAGCAAGGAGTAGAGCATCAGTTCTCACACTTTGCGATAGTAAGCCTCCCAAAACCATGAAAAGGATTTTGAGCCTCCCTCAAATTTGGAAAAAAATCTTGGACCTCCCCACAGGAAAAAAATCTACTTTGCACAGTACACCAGGAATAAAGTGAAACTAGTAAAGTTGACTGAGTATATTCTCTTTTTATTCAACTTATTGCTCTCCACCCTAACCCAGCACCCCAGGTTCATACTTGTCACTCCTTTTTTCTGACTCTTGGGTATATGTTACTGTGTCTGGAACAACCAACCTAGCCAATTCATATCTCCCTCTCTTACCCTGTTGTTAAGCAACTTCTTGTACCCTTACCTTAGGTGACACCTGAAAAATGCATCAGATCTATGTGCCTTTCCCAGTCACTAATTTACATACAAATACCTATTATACAAATGAGCCTTGACTCAGTGTGCCTTTCCAATGCACTAATTTGCAAATAAATACCTATTGTAGAAACAAGCCTTGACTCAGCAAGCCTTCCCCAGGCATTAATTTACATGTAAATACACACCTACAAACAAGCTTTGGCTCAATGGGGGCTTCCTGGTCAAATATTTGTGCATAAGTAAAGAACTTCACCTGCAATTATCCCAATTTAATTTGTTTTATTCTTTCACACAAAACAGCCAAAACTTAAAATTTAAATACTGTTCATTCTCAGACTTGACCGGGCCTCCCCTGGAACAATTTGGGGCCTCCCTTGGGAGGCTGGCCTCACCAGTTGAGAACCACTAGAGTAGAGGGAGCTCAGATATGAGTTATATATGCTTAAAATAAGCCATGAAAGTGCACCACAGAGCATACCATAGCCCATAGTTTCTGAGGGACATACTATGTCCGAGACAATGCCTGAGGTATATTACATTAGCAGCATCTTGCTGCCCTCTGGTACTGAACACATATATGTATTCACTCTGGAGCCAGCCAGATAATAATTTTGCTTAGAGCAAGGGGCGTAGAAGGTCTCAGATATGACTTCTTTAGCTTCAAAATAAGCCCTAAATTCACCACATAGCTTCTGGGGTCCTAGCAGCCCTAAGACCCACAGCTTTTTTTAAAGGTTGCAGATGCATAAAAAGAATCACCCTTGTGAAAATCCTGGCAACGGCCCTGCAGTGAAGCATATTGAGAACCTTCTTTTGCCCCTTGATACTAAGAAAAGCGCTGGGGTGGATCTTATAGAACCCTACTATTTAAAGCTAGGATATTATGGTAGTGAATTTGCAACTCAGGCAACATCTTGAGAAATATAATCTTCTAAATACAGTCCAGTCTGGGTTTAGACCCTACCATAGCACAATCTCTGCGCTTGCTAAGGTCACTAATGATTGGCAGATGGCACTGGATGCCAAAAAGTACATATGTTCCTTGTTCCTTGACCTTAGCAAAGCCTTTGATACTGTGGACCATGACCTGCTTCTGCCCACCCTTCACATCATTGGAGTAGATACGCTGGCAATAAAATGGTTCACTGATTACCTTACTGAGCGGTGCCAACAAGTCAAAGCAGAGGGCAATCTCTCCACGCTGAAAACCCTTCAAAGGGGAGTGCCTCAAGGTTCCATTCTAGGACCATTGTTGTTTGCTGTCTATATTAACAACTTAAACAGCGGTATCAAGGAAGCAAGCACTCATCTATTTGATGATGATACTGTGCTGTATTTAGACAGGCCCTACAACAGAACTGGCTTACAAAGACCTCCAACTTGAATTTAACTGCTTGCAGGAAAACTTATTGCATTTGAAACTTCTGTTAAATACAAAAACACAAGGTTATGCTTTTGCCCTTCAGCTAATGCTTACAATCGTAGGGCCACAACTACAACCCTCAAATTCGGACACTCCTAGGTGAGCCTTGGAATTATATCAAAATTTAAATACTTGGGGTATGGGTTGATGATAGGCTATCATAATTGGAACATTTTGAGGAACTGATAAAAAAACTAAAACAGAGGCTTGGTATATTCTTCTGGATTAAGCATCTACTCCCACAGGAGGCCAAAACTCATTTAGTGCAAACCACCTTCATGCTGCTATTGGACTATGCTGACATCTTATATGGGTATGGACCAAGTACGGCCTTAGTGAAACTTGACACTCTTCACCACTGGGCAATTAGATTCATAACTGGTGCACCATATTCCACCCACCATTGCACCCTTTATACCATGGTAGGTTGGAGCTCACTTAGATTCAGATGCCACACAAATGCAGTCTCACTGGACATTCGGCGCCATGTCTAATAAGCTCCCTAAATACATCTCTGACTGCCTTTCTGTCTGCCCTGTAGGGAGCTACCTCCTAAGAAGTCTTTCTTATACCTCTCTTCTTATTCCCAAGGTTAAAACAAGCTTTGGCAGAGTGGCTATAAGTCACTCTGTCCCTGTCCTTTGGAACAATGTACAAAAAAACACTGAAAATTGTACTTCCGATGAAATTGACCTTCTTTAAAAATCTTTTTGTGGGGGCCCTCAAGGAATCTTGCAACTGTGTTCACTAATAACCTACTACTTGTTGTATTCTCCCTCAATTTAATTCTCCTCCTTATATGACTCTTACCTAACTGAATGAAATGTATATATGTATATTGTGTGTAAATGTATAAGATGTTGTAGTATGTTTAACCTGCTTCCTGCACTCTGTCCCTGTTGCCTTGTGTACTTAGCCCTCCCCACAGCCGACGGACTCTTCCCAAGCCCCATGCTGATCGCCCTCTACAAAAGGTGCAGAATTCAAACCAAAAAATCTGCACAGAGACAAACCTGCTCCCTGGGAGCCTTCTGAGTCAAGAGGGCAACCGAGCAGCCCCCCCCCCACAGCCAACGGACTCTTCCCAAGCCCCATGCTGATCGCCCCCTGCAAAAGCGCAGAATTCAAACCAAAAAATCTGCACAGGTAAAGGAGACCAGGACGAGTGAGGAGTGCAAATGGCAGAGCGAGGACCCCGCCGATGCTACACATTGGCTGCCCCGCTGCCCCCACCACCACCCTTGGTCATCACTTCTTTTTATAGGATAAAGCACCTGACTGAAATTAACCTATCAGGTGACTTTTCCATTTGCAGGTTATCACAGCTGTCCACTAGTGGCCACTATAACAAAAGGACCTTCTGGCTACCGTGCCCAATACAAAACTCCAATACCCCCTCTAGTGGCGTTTAGCCATCACTGCACCTGCTTTCTCTAATCCCAACCTTTTTGCACCTCCTGCAAATTACTGTGCAACTCGGGGAAATATCTCTGTCTCTCCCTACCAAATTGCCTGCTACCCACAAAACTGCCAGTTGTATCATAAACTAGGTAGTCAGAAATTACAGCTGCTGCTGTACCTGCAGTATCTAAGTGATTATTAAGCACTATAGTAATCCAGTTATGTCTTGTAAATTGCATGTTATTCTATTTTTCCCATGAGTCGTATAAATGTGATTTCAACTCTACCTCAGGGGTATGGTTTTCAGTACATATATAGGTGCACCCTTAACTGCCTGATTACCTAATTAACACTGTATCTCCAGCTAGATTGCCTCCCCCTATTGCTTAACACGAGCGTGCCTGGCCTTGGGCCATAGACAGCTCCTGCGTCCAACCTGCCTGCTGACCTAAAGGGCAGCGGCGCTCAAACTCATCCCCAGGAGGATCCTATAGTAACAAGTGCTACCAAGACCACCTCCCTCCAATATGCTGTTGCATCTATCCCTGGGGTAAGACATCTGATACCCTATAAGTTTGGGTACTGCTGACCAGTGGCTCACTGTAGTAATTCCTGGCCACACCACTGACCTGATCTGTCAGGGACTCAGTGCCTGACGAGGCTGGTTATTACTCTTAAGTTGAGCACGGTGGGCTCTGGGGAACTTATTCCCAGGGGCCCAACCATCCCTACCGCCCATCCATCCCTCCCCCACCAGCCTCCTCTCCAGCATGATGCCCTCCATGCTTGGACCCCCTCTCTTGGCTGCCCAAATAGAGGCTCCTACTGGCATCCTGTACCTCCTCTTCCTACACTGGGCAGATAGGACTATAAGCACAGGAGAACAGGACAGAAGTCCCCCAAACTGGACATTCCCCACGACATTCTTGGGACCACTACACCCTCCCTCTTAATAACACGGAGGCGCTTCTGACTGCCCATGTATTCTGCAGCAGAGGCATTCTGTACTCAACTCTACGCACTGCTAAATGAAGACTCTGGACTAAGTCCTTACCCCTCAGTCGGCTTCCTTCTCTGTGCCTCCTTGCTACCCTCCTGCTCATGGCAGGGGACATCCAACCAAATCCTGGTCCCCCTCTTTATGATCTTCTGGTCTCCTCCCCAGTGGACCCGCACTGGGCAGCCAATAAGGGCCTGAGGATTGCGCACATGAATATATGTAGCCTGAGACCCAAGATGCAGGAACTTCAAGCCTGGCTGGACCAGTACAACCCGGACATCCTGGCCATATCGGAAACCTGGCTCAAGCCTCACATACCCTCCCACGAGGCTGCAGCCCTAGGATACCAATCCTCATAGACAAGATAGACTGAGGAAAAGGGGTGGAGGGGTCCTAATCTACACAAAAGACACCCTTAACTCAGTGCAGGTCAACCTGCTACAGGCCAGTAGTATGGAAAGTGAATCGATCTTTGTTCGCATCACCCTTGGCCCATGTAAGCATCTCAACATTGGATGTGTATACAACCACCCAACCAATGTGCGCTCATCTCTGGAGGCGGTCCTAAGGGACATCTCCGATGAGGTCACCTCTGCGCTAATCATCCTGGGGGACTTCAATCTGAATTGGGCCCTGAAAGACAATCCCTCCCTACTAGGGCTGGTTCAGGAAGCTAACCTTATGCAGGTTATCACAGGGCCCACCGAATGAACTACAAAATGGGTAACCATTCCACACTTGATTGGGTGCTTACTAGCAAACCCACCAATATAAAGGCAGCTGGCACCCTAGCGGATGCCCTGAGTGATCACTCCCCAATCTTCTGCTCCTGGAAAACAAGGCCCCCAGAGTCCCCCCGCGAATACTCGTGACACGGGACTACTCAAACTATCAACCTGAACACTTGATTGGCTGCCTAAATGGGATTGATTGGAGCCCAATCAAACTACTCCCCACACTGGAAGAGGCGGCCTTCTTCCAGGGAGCCATCATTATGGTTGCTGACTGCTTGGCCCCATTGAAGAAATTCCACACCAAGGGGAGCTGCTACAAGTGGATCACCCCTCAAGTGAAAACACTGATGAAAACTAGGGACACTGCTTGGAAAAAATACAAGCTCTCCTCCCTATCGGCTGACCTAAACCGCTACAAGGCGGCAGAAATAAGTGCAAACTGGCCATCAAAGTGGCCAAATGAGACTACCTCACAGATCTACAGAAAAAGAACCTAGGCAACCCTAGACTCTTTTGGCTCACATAAATGGGCTTATAAGGGAGGCGGAAGACCGCTCACTGCCCTATAGAGGTCAATGGCCAATTAACTAACGACGACCCTAGCATCGCCATGGCTCTCAACCACCAGTTCATAAACCTGGACCTGCTCAAAGCGGACTTGCCTCCCCTCCTCCCAGTCTTGAATGATCCATCCCCCAAAGCCTGGACTGCCCAACCTTCCACATCCGGCTTGTAAGACCAAACGAAGTCCTCCCATTACTAAAGTCCCTCAAAATGTCTGGAGCTATGGGACCTGATGGCATCCCCCCCACATACTAAGGGAAGGGGCCCCTGCACTGACCAGGCCCCTCACCTGGCTCCTCAATCGATCCCTTATTGCAGGTGCCATCCCGGAACAATGGAAACTGGCCCATGTAGTCCCCATCCACAAGGGTGGTTCAAGGGAAACTACCAACAGTTACAGGCCCATCTCCCTGATATCTAGCCTTGGTAAGATTCAAGAGAGACTAATTTACGGACAACTCCGAGACTACCTAGAGCTCCACCATTTACTTGCCCCCTCCCAGCATGGTTTCAGAACCAATCATGGGACTGACACCACGCTTATCAAGTTCTCCACTGATGTTCTCAGAGAACTGGACAAGAGATCCCTCACCGGGGCAGTCTTCATTGACCTTTCCAAGGCTTTTGACCTTGTAAACCACAACCTGCTCCTTACAAAACTGAGCCAGGTCAGGTTAGACAGCCACTCCCTATCGTGGTTCAACAGCTACCTCACAGGGAGGACACAGAGGGTAAAATGGAAAGACTCCCTGTCGGAGCCTCTCCCCCTAACGGATGGGGTTCCCCAAGGATCTATCCTTGGCCCCCTTCTCTTCTCTCTTTTCACAAACAATCTCAGTAAACACTGTGGGGGCAGCTCAGTGGTACAGTATGTGGATGACGCGGTCATATACCGCCCCTCCTCTATTCTGGGAGATCTCTGCTCCAGGCTACAGGAAGACCTGGGTTCCCTTGAGCAATGGCTTGTCACCAACAGAATGATCATTAAACCTAACAAGACCAAGGCCATGCTATTTGGCCCAAGAACCTCGGCCAGGACAGAAGCCCACATCTCAGGCTGATGACCAAATCAGGAAAAGACTTGAGGTGGTTGAATCGATAAAATACCTTGGCCTCACCCTGGATCAGTGCTTCTCCCTCAAGGATCATGTCAACCAGGTAACCAAAAATATTCACGCCAAACTCGGGACCTTGTATAGGCTGAAAGATCAGTTGATACCCGCAGCCAGGGCCTCCATCGCCACAAGCGTCCTCCTCCCTACCCTCTCCTATGCAGCCCCAGTGATACAGGGAGCTGCCAAAGAAGAGATGAACAGATTACAAGTTCTCTATCACAAGGTGGCTTGCTTTCCCACCCTATCTGGCTCCTGGGCTCACCACTGTGACACTCTGTCCCAACTAAACTGGCCCTTCTGGGAGGCCGGCTCCAATACCCCCTACTCTGCCACACTCATAACTACTCAGCCCATCCCTCCTCCAGTCTCACTGGACTCATTGCCCAAAGAAACCTAGGCTCCTCAGAACAATGGACAGAACCCTCCTCGCAGTGCCAAGGGTTAGAACCAAGGTGGGGGGTAAGTCGTTTGCCATCACAGCGCCCACCCTATGGAACTCCCTGCCCCTTGGTGTTCAGGATGCTACCTCTGCCCACACCTTCCACACAAGGCTGAAGGCTCATATGATGGTCACCTCCATATGCAACTGCTAAAGTGAGAGGCTCCTAAGTGGAAGCCCAGCCCTCTCCCTCATATGGAAATAGCGACTATCACTGCACCCCATCTATATAGCACTGCACCCCATCTGTAGAGCTTACCCAGGAAATGTTAACTACTAAAAAGCTACTATGTCTTACCTCTTAAATGTAACTGCTGAAAAACTACTATGTATTATGTTCCTCGCTGTCTAGTGTAATGTACCTGTGCTGTATGCTACCCCATGTATTATTCCATGTAATTCCCCAGGTCGCCCCTGAAAAAGGGACCTTCAGGCCCAGCGGGCTTACCCGGTTATCAAAATTTAATAAATAAATATTGTGCCTTAATTGCCCGTACCTGACCCAGGTCCACCTGGTAAATGAGTTGTCTCAATGGTGTTTCGCCTGGATAAATAAAGATTGATTGATTGATTGATTGATATGTAGGTGAGCATCCTTCATATTGAGGGAACAAATCCAATCCCCTGCTTACAGCAGGGGGAGTAGACCCTGCAAGGTGACCATTCTGAACTTCTTGAACTCTATTGAAGAGGTTCGCTCCAGAGATCCAAGATAGGCCACAGGTCACCTGTCCACTTTGGGACCAGGAAATACTGAGAGTAAAACACATGTGCCATTGTTCTAGGGCATTGGTTCTATGGCCCTGTTTTGTAGGAAGGTCTATGTCTCCTCAAAAGCAGGGGTAGGCATTCTGGAGTATAATGGGTCACTAGTGGGGGTGATCTGGAGGTATGTCTAGAAGTTCCAGAGCATGTCCCTGTTCTATGATTCCTAGAACCTATGCATCTGTTGTGACCTCTTTCCACTTGTTCAAGTGGAGGCAGAGGCAACCCCCTGCAACCACCCCTGGAGGTAAAGGTGGTTGAGGGTGTACAAGGAGTCAGGCAGAGTTGGTTGGGGTGGTTCCCTCATACAACCACCTCTAGGGGCTTTTGAGTGGGCACCTGGGAGTGGGCAAGACTCCTGCTCCCTTGCCCCTGCCTGACTGTCTGGCTGTTGGATGCTGTCTGACACCAGCTGGATGAAAAGGGCCCCTGCTCCTACACCTAGGCTGGGTATGATAGAGGGAATGTACAGACTTTAAGGTTTTGCCTGAGGCCTCAAGAGTGGACAGGATATCTTGAACCTTGGCACCAAACAGTTTATGTCCTCGCAAAGCTGCATTGAGAATGGACTGTTGCATGTCATTCGTAAAGCCTGGCACCCTAAGCCAAGAACATCTCCTGAGACAGATGCCAGAGGCCACAACCCTGACAGAAGCATCTGAGACATCACAGGCTGTGCATAGCAAATGCTTGCTCACACCAGCCCCAGCAGAAAGGGCTTTGAGAAGCTCTTTTTTGGGATGCCCTCTGACAAGACTTGTGCAGGCAGCTGGCCTTCCTCCAGAGGTGCTCTGGTACTTTATCATGTGGGACTGATAGCAATGCAAAGGCCCAGTGATACTGAGGCAAAAATTATTTTGCCCAAAACACTCACCCAACTAGACTCTTTATCAGGATGGAGGGAACTTAGGTGCTTAGGTGTCCTGGATCTGTCACGGGCAACATTAATGACTACTGAATCTACCTCAGGCTCTGTGGCAAAAAATGGTTTCCCAGAGGGGACCATGTACATTATATCTGCCTTCCTGGGTACAGTTGGGATATTGTTAAGTCTATACCAGGCAGCAAAGATGGCATCCCCCAAAGCAGGAAGCAGAGGTGGCACCACAACAACAGGAAATTCTGGCAGCTCCAGAGACTCTATGAGGTTTTTTTGGTTGTGTCCTGTTCTTCCAGGTCAAAGCCTATGGCAGCTTGTAACTGCTGCATCATGGTGAGGAAAGTGAGATCCTTGGTAGGGGACCTTGGTGTGTTTATCACCAAGTCCTCACTCAAGTGGACACAAGGGCTGGTGCCCTATCATAAGGGCTTTCAGCATAGTTCTCAGCATTCTCCTCCTCATCCTGCATCAAGTCAGGATTATATTCATACTTATCATTGAGCAGGTTGACCAAGAGAAGGGAGCAGGCTGGTGACATCAGTGGCACTCTAGGAGGCGGCACAGCAAGGTGTACCTTGTGGCATCAAGGGAAATTAGTAGTAGCCACATCGCTGGACCCCTAGAACTTGGAGGTTGGGTAGCAGGTGTCAAATCACATCCAAAAAAGAGGATAGGATT
Source organism: Neoceratodus forsteri (assembly GCA_016271365.2). Classification (NCBI taxonomy): domain Eukaryota; kingdom Metazoa; phylum Chordata; order Ceratodontiformes; family Ceratodontidae; genus Neoceratodus; species Neoceratodus forsteri. The sequence continues at coordinate 155,436,586 of CM057456.1, read as the reverse complement.
GCTTGAGCGTCAGTGCCCCTGTGGTCGATTGGTGTGACTGGAGGAGTCGATGAGGGAGGCTGAATCCCTTACAGTGAGCCATGCTAGCTAGGCCTGGTAGTGTCTGCATCAAGTTAATGGTCAGGAGGGGTGAGCTGCGTCACTGTTGGGGGATGATGGTGTTGATAAGGTCGTACTTGCTGTATGAAGGGGTGACCTGGAATGCACTGGGGAGGTTATCTCCTTCTCCTTGTCCCAGTGCTTGTGTTTGTGACTCCTGAAGCCTTGTCCCAGTATTCTGAAGACCTGGACTTGGTAGACGGGGCTGGCAACACAGGCGATGCCCTTCTGCTGAGCACATTCTCCATACTAGCTGCCTTCTTTTTTTTTTTTTAATTACTGTATTTTTCCCCTCTGGCACCCCTAACCCTGCAGTGGGCTCGCCCTGAGCTCGGCGACCCAGACCCTCACCCAGGATGCTGCTCCCCCAAGTGGGGCCGCCTAAGGCGGAACTGAAGGTGGCTGGAGGGTTGGGCACCAAGCCCAGGATCATACGTGGGGGCCAGTGGATTTTTGCAGTAAGTCCCCTTGGAGCTGGGAACATGCAATGATGCTGACACTTTATGGCAAACATCTGTCCCAGCTCCACCTAAGTTGCAGTGTGGCGCTGTGCCCCTGGCCTTCACCAGGGGGTAATCAACACCAGAACTAGCTCCCTTACCCTTCCCAGAGAAGGAGAGCTGTCCTCCAGATGCTCGATCCTTCTCCTCCCTGCCAACCCCTGGCGGTCCATGCCCGAACATGGTTGCCGGCATAGCGCAGTGTGGTGTCCAGTGCCTCAACCCTCAGCACCACTGGGCTAGCATACTAGCTACCTTCTACTTAAGGAGTTTTTCTAAAGTCCCTTTATGACATCATCTGGTCATGAAATTAAAAGCCTGACAAACTCCGCAGGCTTTCACATTGTGATCCAGGCCTAGGCAGCAGACACAGATGTCGTAGGTGTCACTGATGTAGACCTTCTCACCACAGGCACAATATTGGAACAGTTTCAATGGTTCCTTCAACAACATACAGGTCATCAAAGATCCCTATAAAAGTGATTACTTTTCTAGCGGTGTTTCCTTCAGCAGTCCAATGAGTATGGTCAATGGTGGAAAAGAACTGAGGAGAGATGGGGCCGCCCATGGTTATGTATCAGCTGACATCTGACGTCATCGTGGGCAGATTCTGACTGACTGCTTGTAAAGTTTCCATATGGTCCTAGCACCTGGCAGCTTATAGTTCCATAGGTGTGGCCTGATGAAAGAGATATCCTCTAAGATGATAAACAATAACCCACCTGCCCATTATATACGTAGGACATTCCATGGGTTGAATACAAATAAGCTTTCATTCACTCTTTCAAGATGCCAACAATGCAGCCGGGCACCCGTGGCTTTGTCACTCAGTGCTAGTCAGCATTATTGACAACATTCCTGATTGCTGACAACATTCATGAGTGAGTAAAAGTGTGTTTGTGATCAATCCATGGAATATCCTATATAAACAATGACAGTGAGATACAAATTTCAGATAAATGCATTTATTTTGCATGTAGGTCAAAATTATCATTTATTTCCACTCCAGGAGTGCCATAATGAATATTTCCACTCCAGAAGCATCACCAGATTCAAGAACAACTGCTAGAATTCCTAAATGATGTGAGTCCTTACTGGTAGCTATCTGGCTACTTATTCTTTTGAGTGTAGTTATCAGAATGTACTCATTTGAATGTGCATGAGAATTAAAAAGTCCAGAATCAAGAGTTTTAAAAGTAATTTTTATTAATAAAATCTTAGTACTTGAGCACTATGACCTACCTTGCAAAAGAGGCACTGTTGTCATATAAATGATGCATGCCATGGGCAGGCTAAGAATATCACATTTATTGTTATCTGCAGAGTCTGACCTTGTGATGTCATAGACGTCAGAACCTGCCAATAAAAATAAGTGTGATATTTTTAGCAAGCCCATGGCGTATCCCATATATAAAAAATATGCCTGATATTTTATGGGTATTCCATGACCTCATGACATCATGGGATGTGATGCCACCACGAGAGGTGAAGCCACGAGTGATGTCATGGGGTCACAGACCCAGTAAAATATCAGACATATTTGTATTAAACCCATGACATAACTCATTAATGCAATGGCATGAGTTTATGTGGTAAAACTGTTGGGTGTGCTGCTGTTTCAATGAAGTTAGTCAAAATTCTATAAAAACACGTTCAAGTGTAATCAAGTCTTGGAATGAAATTATGCCCGTCTTCTATTCTGAAGGATTTACAGTGAGAATATTTGCTTTGCCATCCATCCACAATGAGAATATCATGATATTCTCACATTAGGTCCCTGACAAGTAAAAACAACCTTGATATGTTTGACTTTTTATTTACACTACTGTATATAAATCTGGTGTATACAATGGCCTGACTTAAAATGCACAATTTAATTTCATGAGTAAGGGCAAGACCATAACTCATGAGTGGTGCTCCCCCACACATAGTAATAAGTTGCATATTTTGAGTCAGGTCATTGTATATGCAATTTATACATCAATTTACAAAGTATAAAGAAAGGGTACTCATGATAATAGCTTCCTTTCTTCTAAATAATTAGAACATCAAGTACAACTTTTGTATCATCTCCACTTCTGATGAGACGTTCTTTGAGGTCTCTTCTGACCACCTCTTGTCACTGTCCAGGTGGAAGCAGAAGATCCCATGGCATGGTTCCATGTCAAAATAACACCTACAAAACAGCGCCGACAAAAACAATGAAGGAACAATAGCACCAAGCAAAACAGCGAAGAGCACTACAGCGTGCTCCAAAATCAGTGCAGCTACACTTACTTTTTCTGGGGATGGGCTCCACCCCGCTCCACCCCCCCTTTGAGGGGCTTCACCCACCGCATCCCCCATAATTAATATACCTATCATCGGGGATGAAATTAAGGGACAGGGAAAAACTTGGGAGGGGGGCTACTCTACAGGGGGACACAGGTTGGGAGGGGAGAACTTTTGGGGGGCAACCTGGAGGTGGAGGGGAACAAAGTCAGGAGGGCAAGCGGAATGGGAATTAAACAAACAATATCTCCTCACAGCCAGTCTTGAACCTGGAACTGCCAGCTACACAGGCAGTGGCTCTAACCACTACACTACACTGGCCAGCTCAGATCTGGCCCTCCAAACAACTACCTATATGCTTGAAACAGTAAGTACATCTATGGCTCCCTGCCAAAAGGAAAGCGTTGAACTTACAATGCACTGTTAATAGCATATAGTTCATTTACCACTCATTATATTTTACATCTTCCAAATTGACTCACTGCAATTAAACCGCTCTATTCACTTTATACCCCATGGCATTTATCGAAGATGAGTAGGGGTGTTTTTTATTTATAAAATACATATACAAAAACAACAGAACATAAAGTAAAAACAGTAGAATCTTACAAAGGAAAACTCAAAAAACAAAATACAGCAAATCAGAAACTATAAATGTTGCATAAGCATAATTAGTGAAAAAGTAAACCAAGAAAAACATTCTAATGTCTCCTCACCATCACAGAAACAAGCCAATGAAAAACAAGCCAGCTCCAGATTATAACTAAGTCACTTTTTCCCAGAACACATAAAACTGTTGTCTAGGTAAATGTAAACTCTCTATCACACACTAGTCGAAGCTCATTTGTTACATTAATCAGCATAAGGTGCATAGGCACCAGTTTCTGTTGTAGTAAAAAGGAGCATCTGGCATGCTATATATGCTCCACTTCGAACAAGCCATTATGGCACACAATGTACTGTAATCCCAAGTGTTCAGAAGTCAGAGAAAAGCAGAATATCTTTTTTATTTTTTTTATACTTTATCACTCGTCCACAGAGCCGATGGGTAGCTCCGACCCTCCCAGAGGATTCATTTTCCTAACCTGAATGTGTCGTCAGGAATTCATGGACCCCATTAGCTCCCTGCCTTTTTCCACTTTTCTCCCTAGGGCACCCAAACTGTGCAACAGGTGAGGCAGCTACCCCCACCTCCGTGGAAACAACCATACAACCTGGGCAGTGTGTCCTCCCTGTTCTGGGTGACACACCTGTGCCGACACCCAGCCACTGCAGGGTGTCAGTCTACAGTGCATTGCACTGTCCCCCCTCCCTAAGGAAGGAGAGCTGTCTATGGATGCTCGATCCTTTCCTCCCCCTGCCAACCCCTGAATGACCCGAGTCCGTTTCCAAACATGGGTCACCAGTGTGGTGCAAAGTGTGGCATCTAGTGCCTCAATCCTCAGTGCCACCAGGCTGGCCAGAAAAAGCAGAATATCAAGTTATCATATGAGAGTTGAGCAAAACTCAGGAACATTCCACTGTTTAAAAATCCTGTATGTAAGAGCAAGTGAAGAATAAGTGTTCCATAGATCCTATGATCTGCTCAAAGGAGTCCTGTAGAAGAACAGTAGGGGTATTTTTATTAAAACAAAAAAAAAATCATGCAATATAAGCAACAAATATGCTAGTGTATAAAGACAATTTACAAATACCAATCAGAGAGAATACAAAGAAAAAATGTAAGACTAACCACAATATACCAAACTGATAGAAAAAAGATGAAAAAAAAAACAGTATAACAACATAAGTCAGAAATTGAAATTAATGTATATAAAAAGTACTGTAATTACAAAAACATAACTCCTTCCTGTAGTATGTGAAGTAGGAAACAAATTTATTCTGATACAGAGATATGACCACATACAGGTTGTACAGAGATAATATTGTTTGACAGTGTTTCCTAATTGCTTATGTCCTTGAGTAATGTAGTACTGCAAGATATTGTAAATATACCTTATCCAGTGCTACCTCAGTCATGCTTATTACTTCCTCTGCAGATATATGCTTTTGTTGCATAGTCAGAGCACATCTTGCCTGTCAGAGGTAATACTTACAAGCATCTAGTATCATTTGTAAAGTGCTTTTACCCACCCATGTGTGTAAATACCTAAGATTATCATTGAATATGTCATATGTAGAACAAACTCTGGTGAGAGCCACAATGGTTGATAATGCATTAATGTGATGAGAGTTTTATTTATTTCAAAGATTTTATGAGGAGACATACTGAGCTAGTAACAGCTCCATTTTCAGATGTGTCCTGGGGAAGGAGAAAGGGAAAAGATAACAGATACAAAAATACAAAATATAAAGTTTATAGAAATGGAATAAGAGTAACAAAGATATAGAGGACAATTATGTCTAAGAATAAATTGAAAAAAATAAGATACCAAGCAACAAGTTGTGGAACTGACCAAACATCCTTTAAGTAGTTATTAACTTGTCATAATAAAAACTAGGGGAATGACTGATACTGGGGAAGAGATATAGAATTAATGTGTGACTTAGTTGTATTACTGTGATGTAAAATCCTTTGCTGGTCAGGCGCCTTCTCTTTCGGGTTTCCTAAACTTTGGAACTCTCTCCCTTAACCATTTGTTCTGCCCCTTCCAAGCGCTCTCTCTCCTCTCTGCTCCATGACCACACCTCTACCTCCTGTGCCTGCCCTTGAGTCATAGCCCTTCCCAACTCCACAGTTTACCCTCTTCCCCTCTTTCTCCAGGACCACACTACTCCCTCCTGTGGCTGCCCTTAAACCATAGCCCTTCCCCACGCCTCAATTTACCCTCCTTCCCTCTTTCTCCTCCTTGCCCCTCCATCCACCTCACCAACCCTCCTCCCTCTCTTCTTCCTCCCTCATCTTCACTTTCCTTTCTCCACCCCATCTGCACTACTTCCTTCAGTGCCCCATCCCCTGGTGCCCTCACCACTGAAAAGTACTATTGCTTGTACCCATGGGACAGATTCCCCAGCGTGTCCTTGTAAAATTTTTGTCTATAATTTTACCTGTCTGATAAACCTCGCTCATGTTCATTTTGTACTGTTTAATTGATATCTCTATATGACCTTTATTATAAGTTATTGTTCTATGTTGTTCTTACATCTCTCTTCCCTCTCCCCAGAACACATCTAGAAATGAGCTATTTTTCAGCTCAGTATGCCTTTCCTGGTGAAACTTTTGAAATAAATATACAGAGCGATTCTCAAGAGCCCTGTGACTGATGCAAGCTGCAAAACATTAGCTTCGTCAATGCCCAGTGCACCAGGGACCCTGCGCCTGATTCACTATCAGGCAGGGTCCTGGTGGCATAGTCCCCTGTCTTGCAGCAACCCTGGCCATGCACTAAAAATGAGGCACATCCGGAGGGTTGCCGCAAGCCATGGAGTGGCCGTGTACCAATCCAGGACAGCCCTCCCAAGCCCCATTATCAGTGGTATAATCACCCTGGTGGTATAGCGGACCCCTGCCCCATTTCCCGATGTCGCCCCTATATGTAAATAATAGCAGCAATCTATTGATGGTGGTATAGTGAACCACCCATCCAGATCCCCGATGTCACCCCTACACGTAAAGAAAAAAACAGAACCCATTGATGGTGATATAGTGAACCTCACTCCCCCTATCCTGGCAGGTACTGCCCACCACCCCACATCCCCCCATCCTAAACTCTGAGTCAGTAACCAGCACATCACTCCTCTCACCACCACGGCTAGCTGCTGATTGACCTGTCATTGAACGCGTACTGTATTATACAGTACGTGCTCATTGACTGACAGCTCAGCTCATTCTCTATGAAAACCCAGTATGTGGGGTGAACTAAAAGTTTACTTTGAGTATCCTTTTTGGCAGGGCTGAGTGCTCCTGTCTCATTTCTCTACACCAACGATTATTTGTGTGCTGCACCACATCCCAGTGCTCACTTCCACCTGTGATCGGTAGACACGTTTATTAGTCTACATAACATCAAAAAATGGCACTTAGAACAGTAAAAAATAATGTGTTGCCTTGTTGTTTACCCTCAGACACAGGATGATACTGTATTAATCTAATTGATTAAAGTAAATTATATTTGTTTATTTATTTAAAAGTTTTACCAGGAAGGCATGCTGAGCAGACAACTGCTCAATTTACCATATCATTGCCTGGGATAACATCTTTTAGTGTCTGCACTGTTATAAAACAACTTCCTCTTTTCTCTATATGTGTAACACTGTAAGAAATGTTGACAACCTTTGTAATTGTATTCACTATGTGTGAATGTATGGGACCTCACTGAAAATGAGCTTTTGCTCAACTGAATATCCGATTCATGTAATGAATAACATATTTTACTACTACTACTGCTACTACACATACACTGCCTTATATGGCATTTATTTACTAATACATATAAATCTAACTTTTATTGTATTTAGGATAAACACTGTGACACATTAACACACATGCCCTGCTTCATGTTCTGAACAGTGCACACTCTACAATATAGCATTACAGTCATTTGCAAACTGACTAGGAAAAGGTTCATGTATCAGGAAATAGTTAACAGAGTGCCACATAGGTGCGCATGCGAACACACATATATACACACACACACACACACACACAGACACACACAGACACACACACAGAACACACAGAGCCTGTTGTCTCTACCTGCACACAACATTCCTTTCTTGGCCTTCAATGTTGTACTAACTTTCACCAATTAATTTCAAAAATATAAACAATAACCAGAATAACCAATATAAAAACTCATTAAGTGATTTACGTAAGTTAGTGCATTATTTACTGCTGTCTTTTTTTTTAAACTCTTGCAGATCTTCTGAACTGATAGCAACACTTTACTCTGTGTTCTAAAATATGAACCTCATTCCTCAACTGCCAGGTCGTGAGGGCCATCAGAAGCCAGCCCTCAACAGCCGGAGTAATGCTGCTACACCCCAGAGACCCAGCAAGGACGAGGGTCTGGGACCATGGAAGCCAGCCTCCCAGCCGGAGCAAGCTGCTACACCCCCACAGAGAGACCCAGCAAGGTACGGTGAGAGACCAATTTAGATACCAATCGTAGCTTTAGAGCTTGTGCAGTGCATAATGAAGTCTTAGTTTACCTGCATTGATTTATTTTGTAAAGCCAGGGATTGCAGTGGGCTGTATTAATTTCAGACTGTACCTTAGAATCCTCCTCCGACTGTTGCTTATAATCTCCCTCTTTTCTCTCCTTCTCAGACAGAGTTGCGAGGGCCATCGAAAGTCAGCCCTCTCCAGCTGGAGCAACCCTGCTACACCCCCGAGAGACCCAGCAAGATGGGGTCACGAGGTCATCGGAACCCAGCCCCCCAGCCGGAGCAATGCTGCTAATTCCCCAGAGACCCAGCAAGGTTGGTGAGAGACCAGCGCCTCAGCAGTAGCACCAGCATATTCATAATCAGCGAGAGTGTTTTGGTGCCAAATATCATTTCAAACAAAACGGACTTTCTACTTATCTGTCGACATAGCTTTACAGATAGTTTATTTGCATTGCCTTATTTTGTAAAGTCCCAGTGCTCACATTAGATACCAATCATAGCCTTAAGAGCTTGTGTACTGCAAAATTAAGTCTTAGTTTATTTGCATTGCCTTATTCTGTAAAGCCCCAGTGCTCACATGAGATACCAATCGTAGCTTTAAGAGATTGGGCAGTGCATAATTAAGTCTTGTTTACCTGCATTGATTTATTTTGTAAAGTCAGGGATTCGCAGTGGGCTGTATTAATTTCCAGACTGTACCTTAAGACTCCTCCTCCGACTGTTGCTTATAATCTCCCCTCTTCTCTCTCCTTCTCAGATGGGGTCACGAGGGCCATCAGAAGCCAGCCCTCCCCAGTCGGAGCAAGCTGCTACCCCCAGGAGACCCAGCAAGGTACGGTGAGAGACCACGCGCTCTCAGCAGTAGCACCAGCATTTATCAATCAGCAAGAGTGTTTTGGTGCTAAATATCATTTCAAACAAAAATGGACTTTCCACTTATCTGTTGACATAGCTTTACAGATAGTTTATTTGCATTGCCTTATTTTGTAAAGCACCAGTGCTCACATTAGATACCAATCATAGCCTTAAGAGCTTGTGTACTGCAAAATTAAGTCTAAGTTTATTTTCATCACCTTATTCTGTAAAGCCCCAGTGCTCACATTAGATACCAATCGTAGCTTTAAGAGCTTGTACAGTGCATAATTAAGTCTTAGTTTACCTGCATTGATTTATTTTGTAAAGCCAGAGATTCACAGTGGGCTGTACTAATCTCCAGACTGTACCTTAGGACTCCTCCTCCTCTGACTGTTGCTTATAATTTCCCCTCTTCTCTCTTCTTCTCAGACAGGGTCGCAAGGACCATTGGAAGCCAGCCCTTCCCAGCCGGAGCAACACTGCTACACCCCCCGCCCCCAGAGAGACCCAGCAAAACAGGGTCGCAAGGACCATCAAGCCAGCCCTCCCAGCCAGAGCAATGCTGCCACACCCCCAGAGACCCAGCAAGGTACGGTGAGAGACCACACGCTTTCAGTAGTAGCGCCAGCATTTTCAATCAGCGAGTGTTGCCCCTCCTGCACTGCACGCCGGCTACCCCACCACCACCCTTGGTCAGCATAGAGTTATATAGAGCTATCCACATGACTCGCCACAGCCAATCAGCCCACTCTCCCATTAGCAGCTTATCAGCTGTCACCTCTCGTGGCCACTACACCCAGCTCTTGGCTGTATTAGTCAACAGGCACAATGATGCCTTTGTATCTCTCACTATTTTTCCTGTCATTTCCACTAGCCTCCCTCCCTCCAGCTATCTATCGGCAATGGCAACCTAACCCCCCCACCTACCCCCTGCACAGCTCACCCACCACTTTGTTCTACCTCCACCCTAGAACAAATGCCCCATGGGCCCTTGTACAATTGGGTTATTGGTGCAAACATTCTGCCTCCTCCTTTCACTCAGGGCAAACAGTTCTTTGCATCACTGCCTCTTGTGGCACCCTGTATGACCTGACACATGTTGAGTGGTCCTTCATACCGAAGGCATCTTCCATTGACTATGCACTCGAAACCTTCAAGGCCAGATTCCGTGCAGTGTGGGACACCCATGGTCCTCTAAGAAAAAAAGGGTCAGGGGCTCCCACCTTCCCTGGGTCTCTGCCGCAATCATTGGCCAATTCCACACCAGAGATCAGGCATAGAAAACACACAAGATAACGGGCACCCAAACATCTCTCCAGTGCTACCGTGTCCTCTGCAACTCCTGCACCAAACTTATACTCCAGGCCAAAAAGAATTACTTCAAGACGGCATTTAACTCAAACCTCAATCACTCAACAAATTTCTGGAAAACTATTGAATCCTTACTCTCCCCCCCCACCCATACACCAACCCCAACCCTAACCATCCAAGGCTTTACTGTCTCTGACCCTGGCGAAGTGGCCTCTGCCTTCAATTCCTTCTTTACTAGCTGTGCGGACTCTCTCCTATCAGCTCTTCCACACCCCCAAGCCGCGTCGTACCTCCTCGAAAATGCTGCCCACCTCCCAACCCTCCAGTTTCTCTTTTCACCCGGTCTCCCCAACTGATGTACTAAAAGCACTGCAGGCTCTCAATCCCAACAAAGGCAAATGTCCCATGGGCCTGGACACCAAAATGTTACACCTGTCTGCCTCTGCCATAGTTGCCCGCTGACTGACCTTTTCAATCTCTCCTTTCATTAGCCAATATCTCAATCGAGCTGGAGCAGGCAATTGTCATCCCTCCCCAAGGTGGTGACCCCTCCTCACCGGAAATTACCTCCATCTCTCTCCTCCCCATCCTGGCCAAACTGCAGGAACATCTTGCTCTCGCCCAACTCTCCTCCTATCTAGACACTTCCTCCTTCTTCACCCCCTACCAGTCCGGGTTTCGCAAACTGCACTCAACCATCACCTCCCTAATGAGGATCACCAATGCCATCTTCACCGGCATGGATAAAGGGCACCTCACCTCAGCCATTTTCATCGACCTGGCTAAGGCCTTCGATACTGTCTCCCACACCCTGCTATTAGCCAAATTAGACAATGCCAGACTCTCTGGCCTGCCACCAGCTGGTTTCGTTCATACCTGGCAGACAGATACCAATCTGTAAAAATCAGCCCTCACGCCTCTAGTCCCCTGCCAGTCACTACTGGTGTCCCTCAAGGCTCAGTCCTGGGACCGTTACTTTTCTCTGTTTTCTTAAATGATCTCCATCGGCCTGCCCACACATCCATCCACATGTACACAGGCGATACCGTGCTGTGCCACAGGCCCCTCCACTGCTGGAGTGGCAAATGTACTGCAACAGGACTTCAACGCGGCTCAGCATTGGTTCTGTTCCAACCAATTGTTCCTAAACACCAAGAAAACCATCTCGCTAACCTTTGGCTCGCAGGCACGACTCTCCCGCCTATCCGATCGCCCCACATACCAAACCTTGGATGGGACCCCCCTGCAGGCATGTACTGCCTTCAGATACTTAGGGGTCTGGCTCAGTCAGCACCTGGATTTCTCCACATGCATTGAATCAATTCACAAGAAACTGCACCCCAAACTTGGCACCTTATATCACAATAAAGGATGTATCCCACATTGTCCCGGAAGGAAATTGTCCAAAAAATGATTCTCCCATTACTTGACTATGGTGATATAGTCTATGGCTTTGCTCCCCCCTCCTCCTTCCCCCTAGCCAGTCTGGACACCCTTTCCCTCCTTCTGTCACTTCATTCTGGAATGCCCCAAATGACTCATCATTGTGACCTCTAGCTCCCCTAGCCTGACCTCACTCCAGGCCCACAGGCAGGTCCACTACACTGGGTCTATAGCTAAATACTGGACTCAGTCCCTTCCCCCATACCTTGAATCCACCCTCTCAACACAGTCTCCACCTGCATACTCCCTCAGGAGCGTGGATTCCAGGCTTCTCCATGTCCCTTTCACGGGATCATCCAAAGGTCACGCTGCTTTCAAATACCGCATACTCAAACTTTGGAATGCTTTGCCTATGAACATTAGACATACCACAAACTCTCAGCATCTCAACCTCCTCCTCAATGCCCATTTTTCCACCAGTAGCACTTGCACATAGCTCAAGCAAGCCACCAGTGCATATGATTCATGCACCATATGACCGCCTGCCACTCTACTGGGGCTTGGTTGTCACTGCCATTCAGTACTTCCTCCCAGCTCTGCTACCGTTTCATAGACCCCACAGCCTGTTCCCATCCCTAACTTCGCTAACTCAAACTATTATGGCTGCTCCCTCTCAGTCTGGTGGCTAACTGTTCTCCCTCTAACAATCTAAATATATCATCTGTCTGTTATGCAAGTACTGCTTTCTCTTCTGTTTGTAATTACTACATTCTCTTCTAATCAATTGAAATTATGGCCAACTGCACATACTGTAATTTTTTGCTTACTTTTGTGTGCTTGTATATATTATATATGTATCATATGTACTGTATGCTCCCTGCCCCCCTACCCCCAGGACGCACCTGGAATCGAGCTGTCCCCCGCTCAGTATGCTCTCCTGGTTAAACTCTTAATAAATAAAAAAACAAATTAATAAAGTTACAGTTTATGGCTGGGAAACTTATCGTTGACATGTTTACTAAAGACCACAAACTATGGATCTTTCTTGAAAGAGAATACTGCTCAGACTGAAGCTAGTAACCATGTTATCATACAAGTCTTGTTATGCACAAATTAAGACTGAAATACAAGTACTGTTAGTGAGCATTTCCCATCAAAACTTAAAAACACTGGCAGAGTGAAAGAAAAAATGCTTCTTTATATTTTCAAACAGAAAAAAAATAGTGCCTCTAGTGGTGTAATTGTAATGCAACTGCAATTTTATAAAGTTCCTTCAGAATCTGATGAGCTCCATTTTTCTGGGGTTAACACATTTTATTGATTTGACTTATTAATACGATACAAACATTAAAACAGTCGGATACATTGCAAAGATCTTACAGACTGTTACTTATGTCTGTAGAAGCAGAGAACTGAACATGCTGGCCAAATAGTAATGAACTGAATATACTAGCCAGGTAAGCAGTAGGATAATACTGTGTGCCTGGATGTACAACACCTATCCAGCTGGAGATTAACTTTGAAAGTATTAGTAGTTGGTGCATTGCATTATGGCTAACTCATACAAACATATCTTACCTGGCCCCTTCTTGCTAGTTTCTGCAGTATTTGACAAAGCACCAGAAATTATGAGAGGTCCAGGGCCACTGTCCTCTACTTTATGCCTACAAAATACAAGAGATCACACACACAAAGCAAACAGGTCTTCATTGTCAGAGAAGTTACTATCCTTTACTGATTTTATACCATGTCATCCATAGAGCAGGGTCCCCTATAACTCAGTAACACTCTCTCCAGCACTTGCCCCTAAATGCACCATGAGAGGAGACCATTATAGTAGCATGGTTGTGCCTATTCAGCCGATTCCCTCCCTAGGTTTCAAAAACAGAAGGAAGGAAGTCCAGAGGGAAGTATATTTAAAGAGGGTATTGGTCACAGTATGTGATATTCTGGCCCAGTTGGCAACTTGAGCCATGGAGGTTAAATACCTCCCCCAGGGAGGGGATTATCTGGGACTACCATTTACAAAGTAGGAGTCTTTTAAACCTGCATACTGAGTGTCAGAAGTAGTTTCAACTCAGAGAGACAAAGGTGAGGGGCCGGGGTCTGGAGTCCTAATAACAGCAACTCAGGGGACTGAGGCACAGGCTTTCTAAGTATTTTGGACCCCATCTCACAGGTAGCCTGCCATAGTGGCTGGATCAGCCTGCAGGACCAAAGTATATGGAACAGGTCACCTGGGAGTTCCTGACACCTCCAACACAGGTCAGACTGAGCCAGCTTTGCCTTGGCGAGGATGACAGGAGTCCTATGCCAGGAGTGAATTATCTTGTTCTGTATTAATTGACTACTGGTGTCAGGATATGCCCTGTGAGCTAGTTTCAGACAAGTCTTCCACTCCAGGTTCGTAATAGGGGCATGCAGTGCTTTCTCCCATTTATGGTTGGATTCCTCTGCTTGGGATGGGATGGTGCTCTGAATGGCCGCATATACCCGGCTTGACCGTCCTCTTTCCTGAGCCAGCCATGACTCTACCTGGAGGAATTGTTGCTTTTGGTGCTGCTTATGCCTGTATGTAAGGATAGCACTTCTTATTTGAAGGAATCACCAGAAGTCTTTGGGAGAGATCCCATAAGAGCTCCGCAGGCCCTCAAAGGAATTAAGGGTATCTGTACCAGGAATGAGCATATCTCGAAGCAATGAGATACCACCATGTTCCCATGAGGGCCATGCAATTGGTTGTTTATTGATGGTAATCTCATTGATTGCCCCATAGTGGGGTAAGTCTTAGGGGAGATGGGGAGGTGCCAACTTCTTATGCACCTTGGCCCAATATTCCAGAGAGAGACCTATAGTAGGATGAGAGCAAGTGCCCTTAGGGGGATGCTTAAATAACAATAGTACCAAGTGAGTACACTGACATACCTCTGTCTCCATATCCAGCCACTGAGGAGCATTGTGTTCAGGGAAAAGGAACCATTTTAATGTCTGAGCCAGCTGAAAGGCCCATTTATACCCCTCTGACCACAGAAGATCCCAGCCCTCTTCCGACCAATGAGCTCTGAGCTTATTTCTACTGTACCTAGGTTTCTTACCCTCCCAAAAAAAGGATCCCAGCAGGGAGTCTAACTTAGTAAACCAATAACGAGGTATTTTCTAAGGAATGTGGGAGAGAAGATACATAATTTTTGGTGCTGTGACCATTTTAATTGCGGATATTTTACCTACAAGCGACAGCCGAAGAGATTTCCATCTCTCCAGTTCTGTACGAACGGATGCAAAAAGTGGTTTCATATTCAGGTCCCAGATTTTATGCAGATTAGGAGAGATAGTAATGCCCAAGTAAGTAATCCCCTCCGGGGCCCATCGGACCCCATGCTGAGTAACCATTTGAGAGGTACACTTAGAGTTTAAAGGTAAGACCTCCGTCTTGGCCTGGTTAATCTTGAGCCCTGAAAATGTAAAGAAATCTGACAAGGAGGAGAGTAGGGGAGAGAGGGAGGCGACGATATTGGCTATAGGGAGCAACAGGTCATCCGCATACATAAGAGCAGGGTATGCCCTTGTTCCCACCTGGACCCCAGAAATTAGAGGATTTTGCCTAATAGCGGCCGCCAGGGGTTCTCTGCCAATACAAAAGTAGTGGGAAAGTGGGCTGCCCTGATGGGTACCCCTACCCAGTATGAATGGGGGAGACAGCATCGCATTGGTGAGTATCCGTGCAGCTGGGGATGAATATATTACCCCAATCCAGGCCCAAAACCCCACCCCCAAGCCCATAGTGCAAAGTACTTGTTGGACATAGTCCCATTCCAGGGAATCAAAGGCCTTTTTGAAATCTGTTGCAATGGCATCAGTGGGGGGAAGATAATGTTTGGGCCTTATGGATTAAATTTACCAACGATCTAATATGGTCCGTGCTAAAGCAGCCCTTAACAGTGCCTACTTGGGATGGGTGGATCAAACTGGGAAGGAGAATGCACCACCCTGCAGTGAGCCTCTTTGCTTAGGGAGGAGAGTACAAAACAGCCTCAACTTTGCATTCTCCTTGAGTGAACAGGTCACCGGAGGGGTGCCCCACTGGGGAGAACAGGCTGTGCACTACCTCTGGATGGATAGACTTCCCTGTAGGACACCTTGCCCACTCAGCTGAGGGTGTCTCTCAGCTGACTGGAGGCTCCTGTCACATGAATGGTGAGGAGATCTGGCTCCCAGTTGGCTCATTTAGGGTCCAGATGCCCTGAGCTTCCTGCACAGAGGCAGGAGTGCATCCACCTTGCTTGTTGAGACAGTACATGATGATAGTGTCGGCCCATCTGGACCTGAACAACTTGATCCGAATGAATGGAGTGAAGGCAGTCAGTGCCAGCCTGACTGCTTGGAGCTCCACCAGGATGATGTGACATTGGGACTCCTTGTGGGTCCAGAGCCCATGGACCCTGTGTTCCCCCAGGTGGGCACCCTAGCCTGTGAGGGAGGCATCGGTCATCAGGATGACCGTCGGCTCAGGGCAGACAAATAGGATCCCTCCCTGCAGATGCTCTGGGACAGCCCACCTTTGGAGAGCATCCCACATCTTCTGGGTCACAGTGACCAGCTGTTCGAAATGACCTAGGTGCTGAGTCCACTGGCTGGCCATCTCCCACTAAAGGAAGTGCATATGTCACTGGGGCCCTTGACCATGCTGTGTAGCCCAGTTGCAGGAAGTCCAGGGCAGGGCACAAGTCCCCAACCAGAAACTGATTGGGTAAAGGAGGAGAGAACCTCCATCCTGTCCGGCTGAGTTTGGTCTGGGCTCAAGAGGCAAGCTCTGCCCTGATGAAACAGATCACCTGTGAGGTATGGGGTTCCAACTTGGGCATGTTTCTAGTGGGAGGCCAAGGTTGATGCAGGTCTGGAGGGCCAGGTCCCTGATCTCTGCCTCCTGCCTGAGGGACCCGGTATAAGCCAATCATCCAGATAGGGGTGCATCGGGACCCTTCGGGATGCTGAAGATGGGCCACCACCACTGCAATGCATTTGGTGAATACCTTTGGGGGATGATGTCAGGCTCGAACGGCATGGCATGGAACTCCAGGAGGATTCCTCTGCTTGAAGTGAAGGACCCTCCTGTGGGACGTGATGGATCAGACATGAAGGAATGTGTCCTGTAGGGTCCAGGGAGCAAAACCACATGTTCTGCCTGAGAGATGGTATGATCTGAGACAGTTACCATCCTGAAGGTGCGAGACCTGAGGAATTTGTTCAGGTCATGCAGATGTAGAATGGGCACCATCCCTGTCCATTTCAGGACCAGGAAGTACTGAAACAAACCCTGTGTTGGACAGGGGGATCCGCGACCTGACTACCACCTCCTTGTGGGAGTGGGTTATGTTGTCTCTGAGAGCCAACTGAGTGTCTCAGATACCTTCTCCTCCCATGGGGCACGGGCTCTGCTTTGTGGGTACAGCTTGAATTCCTGAGGCAGACCCTGTCTAACCACTTCCAGAACCCATCTGTCTGGCCCTCATGGAAGGACCTAGGAGGCGTGATGGACATGGGGGTTGGTCGCCCCATCCTGTCACTAGAGACTTGAGGAGGATCAGCCAAGGGGCACCAGGTTCCTTCCTCCTGAGCTTTCAAACCATGGCCACTGACTTGGGCTGAGTGTGCCAAGACTGAGCCTGCTGCTGCTGCCCAGATGGGTACTGGGTGGTTTGGCACATGAGGGCAGAAGTCCGGAAGGCTTATGCCTTCTGTTGTTTGGAACTCTAGATTCCTTCTAGGTAGAAGCAACAGAGTCTCAAGGTGGCACTTGACTTTGGATGCATTGTAGGTGACTATCAAACCCCTGGCCCAACAAGTAAGTGCCCAAGAAGGGTACATCCACCAATTTATTCTAGGTGTGTGCCGTAAAGGTCTAGATCCTTCAGCTAAGCCCTGTGGTGCATGGTGACTGCTGCCACCAAATGGGCATAAAAGTCCCCAGTGTCGAAGAGACAGCATAGACCTTCTTAGCGGAGTGGTCCAGTTTTTTGGACTCTTTGTCCAGAGGTCTATCAGAGTCTCCTGTATTGCCCAAGTGCCAAAACATGGAGTTGGTCACCAACCCCTTGGCCAAGGGGTGTTCAGTAAACCCTGAATGGGAGCAGATGGGCACCACATATTTGTGGACCATCCGGGCTGATGGCACAGAACAGGAGGCAGGGTGCTGTCAAAGATCCAGAGCCAGGCCGACAATGGATTTGGCCACTCGGAAAGCCTCCGTCGGAGAATTCCCTTTGTCCAGAATGTCTGTTAGGGGATATCAAGCCCACCTTTTGAACAGGGGCATCCCCGTGAATTTGGAGTTGAGACTGAGGATGCACATGAAGGATGTGGGACCCTTCTTCATCGAGAGACCCCCGAGCGACTCCTCAGGAAGCAGAGAGGAGTGCAGTGAGGAGGCCTCAGACTCCTAAGAGTCCGCATAGATCAGCCGCCCACCCATGTCACTTTTGACCCAAAGTGGGTGATCAGGCATAAGAGTGACCAATAGTCTGTGAGGAAGGCCCTTGGTGGGCTGAGACTCCTTGACTGGAGCCCCTGAGGGATGCTG
This sequence comes from Neoceratodus forsteri, assembly GCA_016271365.2. Classification (NCBI taxonomy): domain Eukaryota; kingdom Metazoa; phylum Chordata; order Ceratodontiformes; family Ceratodontidae; genus Neoceratodus; species Neoceratodus forsteri. The sequence goes on along the minus strand of CM057456.1, from coordinate 155,418,481 downwards.
TTTGGGTGGCGGCTCCACCACTTTCGGTGGAGAGGCTGGTTTTGGCCAAGCCAGTAGGGCCTTCACGGGCTCCGCAGGCAGAGGAACGGTGTCGACCAGCTACGGAGGTGTCAACCTAACAGGCAACAGCCATGTGATCGCCGGTGTGGAAGCTGGGGTTGGCTTTGGACCAGCTAACACAAACTGTTGCCATATAAGATCCTCATAGAGTTGGGGCAGCTTGCACGGAAGCCTCTCCTTTTCCGAGAAGGATGAGGATGAATAGCAGCAGCGCCACTTCTTGGAATGCCCAGAGCAACGTTGATGAGATTTCTTCGATCTTTTAGATCTAGAAGACTGAAACCTCGACTGCCAGGGGTGCTTGGAAGGAACCAGGGAGATCAGCAGCTCCTCCAGGTCATAGTCAGGGACTGTAAGGAGGTTCCCAGCAGGCTGGGTCTTCTCATCAATAGGTCCAGGCAGGACCGGAGTGCTGAACAGAGAGTTGTTGGCCTCATCTAGCTACTAATGGGTCAATGGGGTCAATGACAGTTTTGACTGGGTCATTTTCTATCGCACAGCTGGCCTGACAGGGGCATCATGAAACCAGCAGCCAAGACCGCAGTTTCGACCAAAGTCAAAACTGGAGATTCCAGGGAACAAGAACATTCTTGATCCCAAGAATGATGGTGAGTCTTCTCCTTTTCTCTTGACTCTTGGGAACATGAGCTGTGCGATGCCAAGGGGACCTCCCCTTTGGTCAGGAGAGATTGGCACAGCTCCTTGAAGGAGCCTGTAAAGGTGAAGCCAAGTTTCAGTGGAACAAAGGCAGAGGCCAAAGAGGACTGATCAGCAGCCTGAGCCACCTCCTCCTCGAAGGCCTTCCTCTGCTCAAGTTGCTCAGTGGACCCCGCAGCTGCGGAGACCACCCAATGGGCTTCCTTAGTTTGACCAGTGGGTTCCATTTTTCTGGATGGCGAAGCTGCAAACGGCCGAGACAATCGTCGAGTACATTTGGTGGAAAAGAGCGACAGAAATCACAGGCCTGGGTATTGTGCTTGGAACCCAGCCAATAAACGCACATGGTGTGTAGGTCAGTATGTGACATCTTCTGTCCGTAAGGGCACCAGCAGAACCTGGGCGAAGACCTGTCCTCCATCGCAGTCACGATCTAAGATCGTTGAGGAAAAACTCTCATGAGTTTAAGTTTTGGAAGTACATCCGATGATTTGAGTGCCATGGTCTACTCAATGTGGGAGCAGTAAGGAGGGAACCTGTTTCTTCCAGTGGAAAGGAAGATCCGGCGTCATGGGGCAGAGTCGAGGGATATACCACCTGGGTGGGCGGGAGAAGCCAGCTTTAAGACTTCTGGCAAAAATGAAAGGGGAAAGGATACTGCTAGATGTGTGGCTAGAACAACAAATACACATCCCTAGAATGGGATTTACCCCCGCCCCCTTTTCCTTGGTACTTCTATGGTGTTGCCGCCTTCTCTTTTGCAGCAGCACTCTTTTTTTTTTTGTATCTTCTGATTTTGCTCTCTGGAACTCTCTGACTGCCCTACTCACCACATCGCTCTACTGACTGCCTGAAATCCTGCCTCCTCAGAGATAGCTGCCCTCCACCATCCACGGCTAGCAGACCCCCCAGCTCTGAGCCCCCTGAGATAGGGCCACTTCCACTCTGGTGTTCTATCTATAATAAAGTGTGCTGCAGTGGTGGTGGAAGGACAGAGAGGGCGGAGGCAAGGGCCTGAATTGGTTGTGTGGTGACACAGCACTGAGGGGATCCATTGCCTATCCAGGAGCAGGTTTTTTTCCCCAGGTTTCCCCCAGGAGTGCAATGACACCAGCATGACTGAGCTGTAGGCATCCACCACGCTCCTCCCTTAACTTTTCCATGCCTTATGTACCCGATCTCCACTGGGTGTCACCACTGTGCTGGAAGCCCCACCGGGTCCCTCCCCAGGGAGTGGAACAGTCCATCAGATGCTTGAACCTCTCCGCCCCCCGCTGATCGAGCTCATTCCTGAACCCGGGTCGCTGGTGTGGCATCCAGAGCCTCAACCCTCAGCGCCACTGGGCCAGCTGCAGCAGCACTCTTATAGGTTACTTTGTACTTATCCATCTTCTTCTTCTTCATGTAAGCCTCTGTTTGCTCACTTGAAGAGAGATGTAGGTTCACAAGGGAAAGCCGGTGCCTTTTGTTTGTGTGTCCTGTGACAAATTAGTGGCTCTTAGCCAAGCAAATCTCCTCTGTGACACAAAGGCAAAAGAAGACTGCACTCAGCATGGAAGACACACTCAAATTTACTTTCAGCAATGATTGAATTTATTTACCACCGCTGTGGAAGCCCCTAGCGCCTCGGCAAAAGTGCCTTCAAGGGGTTGTATTACAATCCAACTGACATTCATGAACGTATTTAAATACAGACTTGTAGTGATGACAACATTCTTTCTTAAACCAATCACACTTAGTGCAAGATTTCTTAGCTTGTGCCATTCTTATACAATATCACAAACTTCAAGTTACGTAACTACTTAAAAAGGAGCTTACATGCAATCCCCTATTGAAAACGGAGTACAAAATTTATATAAATTCTAACCTTAACTATTAAAATACTAATATACATTTTATAGTGAATCAAGTATTCATTTTGAGTCTAGATCATATATTTCCTTCAGGGATCTCCTAGTACTTCATATAGGGATACACCAGTATACATTTAACCATAGATATTTGTGCAAATACATACACTTATTTTGTGTCTACATATTTTTTTAAATAAACAAGAAAACTTATTCATCAAAACTCACTATACTTGTGTATTTTTGATGCTGGGAAAAGAGAGAAAGACACACCGAAGAAGGCAGGAGGTGGAGGCCATCTGTACCGGAAACATAGAATCCACAGCTTATGTCCTAAAAAACATAAAAAAGAGGTTATGATATGCATTATTCTTAAAGAAGCTGTATGGTTTAAACAGTCCTTATTATCATTTATCTAATCACCAACATTTGTTACGCTTATACAGATAATGTGAGAAGAAAGTGGAAAGGGAGAAAAAAGAGGCTTCTCTATTTGGGGGGTTGACCTGGGCAATAGGGTTTACATCAAAACTACTTCTCGGCCACCTATTTTTATGTTTGCTTGCACGCATGTGCAAGAAACATAGTGCCATCATCGGAGATTTCAGAGGTGTGTCACCTCCTCCTCCAATTTAGGCAGTGTGCTGGCAGGCGCGGCCCCTGTAAGCCAAAGCATTTTGGAGCTGTCTATGACACGCTCCAAAATGCAGTGGCCTCCCAGTTGAAAGGGGCTACGGCTTGAGTGAGCAGCGATGAAGCTGCTCACAGCAGCCCTCCAACAACAGCGTCTGCGCCCCGCATGCAGTGTATAGCCGATGGGGTGCCCAATCCCGTCGGCTGAGCTCATCATCTCCTCCCCTCCCAGTAGTTGGTGCCATGCTGGGAGCCCACCCCAGCGTGGCAATCAGTCATTTTGATGCGGGGTGCCCAATCCCCGTTGGCTGAATGCCCCCAAAGTACTTGTGCCACGCGGAGCCCACCCAGCGTGGCAAACGTCCACGAGGTTTTTTATTTTTGTTGCCGATGGGGTGCCCAATCCCCGTCGGCTGACGCCCCAAAGTCCTTGTGCCGCTGGGAGCCCACCCCAGCGTGGCAAGCGATCCACAAGTCTTTTTTTTGTTTTAACCTGTAAACAAAACGGTCCCAGCGTCTCGAACCCCTCTCCCACAACCCGCACCCACCACTGTACCCAGCCTCCCCACCCCTCACCCCATACTTACCTCCGGACTCCGGTAGCGATGATCTTGGTGGACCCGGAACACGTCTGCACTCTTCAAAGCTGACGCGCGAACTGAGGAAATGCCGGTAAGCTGTAATGGAGGCTAGAATAGGAAGGGTTCAACTTTATTGCATATCTCAGGCACTTTTGGAATTTTGCAAATTTTCAACATGGGGTTTTGGGACCCCTTCTCATGAATGATGTCACTGTCCTTGGGCGTTATTCAGGCTCAAAGGGTGATTTCGGCGCAGTGACTGCGAAATCACCCTTTGAGACTGGAACACCGCCATGACGGTGACATCATCCATAAACACGCTATGTTGGTGATATCAAAATAAAATATGTTTAATGGCGTGTGTTGCGCGGTTCCTCACATGAGCTCGTAAGTTACTGAAATTTCAATATTTCCACTCCAGATTTCCAACATTGCCATTTTTCCACACCTCCTTATAAGCAGTACAGCTGTCATTTTTCACATCCTGCTCAAAACGTGTTTCCGCCCATGTAGCGCACAATGGCACAGTCGGTGTGCAAACTCAATGTATGGGACACATTAACAAAACCACAGTGGCACTGTCCATGAGCAGAGGTCTTAAAATGGCTATGTTGAAAATTTGGTGAAAAAATGCCTAAAAATGACTTTTACAAGCGTGCGTTGCACAGTTCCTATGCATGCTAGTAAGTTTGCAAATTTAATATTTTCACTCTAGATTTTCAACATGTCCATTTTATTAAACTTCCTTATGAACAGTACAGCTGCAATTTTTCATATGTCACCCAAAATGTGTTATCGCACATGTAGCACACAATGGTGCTGTTGGTGTGTGAAAGCGATGTTTAGGACAGATTAAGAAAATCACAGTTACACTGTTCATGAGCAGAGGTCTTAAAATGGCTATGTTGAAAATTTGGTGACAAAAGTCCATAAAATGACTGTGTTATGAGTGAGCATTGTGCAGTTTCCACGCATCCTCGTTAGTTCATGACTTTGTAATATTTTCAGTCCAGATTTTCACTAGTGGCATTTTCAACACTTCCTTATGAACAGTACAGCTGCCATTTTTCACAACATGGCGAGTGTGTTTCACACTTTCAGTGCAGAGATGCGTGGTCGCTGTGGGAAATCATTGTTAGCACAGATAAAGAAAATCACAGTGACACTGTTCATGATCGGAGGCACAAAATGCCTGAGTTGACAATCTGTTATAAAATATCCCCAACCTACTTATATAGCAGTTGTGCGTTGCACAGTTTCTATGTGCGCTTCGTGACTTCACCATTTTTAAATATTTTTACTACACATTTGCAACATAGCCATTTTACACCTCCCCATGAAAAGTACAGCTGTCATTTTTACATCCTGTTAGAATATTTTTGCACCTGTGGTGCTAAATCCGTAGTCACTGTGCATAAGCAGCTTCGGCTACCAAACTGATATTCCCCCTGTTCATGAGGTGGGGTCACAAAACAAACATGTTGAAAATTTGGAGTTAAAATACCAACGAATGCCTGAGGTATTAGGCTTTTCAACTAAATCGCCCAACCCTATACAGAATGACAGGAATCAGGGGTGTGAGTTGGGATTCTTGCCTGTGATGCTCATACCATTCCACACCCTGCAGTCACTGAGAGGCATCGAGGTATGCCTTGGACTCTTACTTTAAACTTCACCCCATTCTCCTATATCGCACCCATCTCACCATATTCCCTAATGAAATGTGGTGTGCATAAGACCAAAGACCCCAAGGAACACGTGACACTTGTCAGTCTCTGCAGAGTGGGGTGTGGTGAAATGGCGTGGCCGTTATGCTTGATAACCCAAACGCACACCCCAATGCCTGTCACTCTCTGCAGGGTGGTGGTGGGGTTGGCTTCAGTTCAATACTTCACTGCCATTCCTATTACGCAGCTCTGTAACTTCTACACTACCACTGCCAATGCCAGTAAGCAAACATTCGGCATTGACAAATGCTTGTTGAGTTAGAAATGGTTTAAGATCCCATCTTTCATGCTAAATGTCCTAACTCTACATCTCCTCTCAGTATGCCCCGGCTGTTCCAGATTATGTTCTCTATTTCACCAGCCACTACATTATACTCTAAGGAGCAAGTGATCGGATTATTCTCTTTCGATTCTTTACCTCTCTGTTCCACTAACTCCTCGTTTTTGTTTCTAATTATTTCCATTGCGTTCCTTAATACTACAGTAATGTATCCTCTTTGACCTAAACCTATTCAGTAGCTCATTTGCCTGTTCCTCAAATCCTGGTCTGAAGTGCAATTTCTCCTTATTCTAACCAGTTGTCCATATGGTATATAATTTTTTAGTTTACAAGATGTGAGCTATCACCCCTTAGCAGAGACTTAGTGCATGTAACAGAGTGAACAAAACTGTGACGATTGACTTGACATCTAAGCCTTTTTTAGACAAGAGAGGCCAAGAGGGCACAGAAAGAAAAGAAGAGGAAGAGGTACAAGGAGAGGAAAATCCAGGAAATCTAAGCAGCAAGAGACATGCACTGAGGAATCTTAAGAGTCAAAGCAACAAATAATTAATTTCCCCCCTCAGTGAGCATCAAGTGCAGCTTTTAAAGAAATGGACTTCATTTTGTTCCCACACCACCTATAGACAGTTTCAGTATTTACGTGGACCTTTTCAAACTATTTAGAAAGATCAGATTTAAAATATTTTTCTCCAGAAAGGAAGAAAACGCTGAACAGCCTGCAAATATGAGTTATTTTGAGGATCCTGTGCTTCAAAATGAGGAATTACTGAATGAAACACTTGATTTCTTGTTGGCCGAATTAGATATAGGATGTAGATATTACAGAAACTGAGCACACAGAAAATGGATTGCAGGAAGGGTTGGTTGAATCAGCAGAAGCAAATCTTATTGTTATCCAACTTGTTAAGTAATGAGAACATTAACTCTGGTCAAGATGGAATAACACCCCATGATTTCAAACAAATCGGACAATATGTTTAAGAAGAGTTCAGATTTTGCAGGCTGATATTAAACAGTCATGTTACAGCCTTTGAAAACACAGTACTGTTAAAGGGTACCTAAACAAGCAGTTTTTTAAAACTGCAAACTCCAAAATCTGGCTTCATAGCAAGGTAAAGTAAATGCTGCTGTTTACATTTATGCTAAAACTGCATTTATGTAAATAACATAAATGCAGTTTCATAGCTTTTGAAAAATGTAAACATCAGCCTTTCACTTTCAAAAAACAGCCTTACCTTCTCCTTAAGATGTCTGCCAAGTGTGTTAAGTGATGAGTCATGATGACATCATCAGAGCCAGAGCCAGAGATCCACATATATTTCTATAGTGCTAACTAGTTCTTCTTTCCCACTTTATTTTCAGTTGTTGTACCAGAATGATCAACACCATGTATTAACTTGTGGATTATGTTGATCAGTACACGTTAGGCTATGATTTTGTTCATTTTATTTACTTTGACTTGCGGAAAATGTTTTGCAATCCAGCTGACTTTTTCTTTGGCAAACTGCATTACAGTACAACACTTCAATTACCTGATGACCTAGTGGTTATATGTTGCACTGAATTTTGCTTTTTGTTAACCAGAAGAGACACACTAAGCTGAAAGCTTGTGTACAGGTGTGGCCTGGGAGCACATGGAAGTTTAGTGACTTGCTTAGGGTCACACAGCAAAGTACCAGTCTTGTTCAGTTCCAAAGCTCATGCTCTCTTGTTAATCCACAAATAAGGCTTTCTTTTTCCATGTGAACCCCTGCACCTAGCCTGCCTTCTGTTGAACACCCCACCATCCATACCCTGTCCTTAGTACTGCCTGGGGCGCATATGAGCCTGCGGTCTCATGAGAGAATTATCACACCTCAGATTGTAATCGTGTACCTCAGAGGTTTGCACACCTATTCTGATATACATCATCAGCTGGCACTGTTAAAATGCCTCCCAAATCACTTGAAAGGCTTGCCTGTAATTGTGTGGAAGAGCTCCTCCCCACAGCCTATTTAAACAGAGCAGCTGTCTCCTGCTCTGCTTAGAGTGAGTCACATTCACCCACCATCCTCCCTGCCACCTCCTCCTTCTGTGGCAGTGGCACTCTTATCCCCCCCCCCTCCATAATTCTCATCCAAGCCTCCTTCCTACATGTGGGATACAGAGAAAGGCCAAAACCATCAAATATTATCAAACAACTCAATTCAAGCATCCAAGTACCTAAGCACATCATTATAAGCTGGCCTCAGTATCCAACAGCCATCTACATTATTCCACTATATGTTACATAAGCACTGAGCTATGAACCACACATAATCTCCAGTCCACATTCTCAACGTTTGACTTCTGCTCCCACAGTAAACACTGAATGGATCACCACCCTTCTACACAGTGAAGGTAGTATGTACAGTTCCCTGTTGTGTTTTTTCCCACCTCATTAACCAACAACTAGGTCTTCCTGGAGGGCCAAGAAATAAGCATCATGACCCACCAGAAAAACTGCTGTTTATGCCCTCATAAGGGCTGCACTTACAATGGATAACAATATTATTAGCAGGAGAGGCATACTAATACCTTGAGCGAATCTACCTGACTTCCAATGTCAGACTGCTCCTTTACCTGTGATCTGCACAACCCCGGAGGACAGTTCCCAGCAATTCTTCTCCAATACTTTTCTATGCTCTACTCCATAATGTGAGTTGACTAGCTACCACCCTTCCAAATCTTGAATGAGCTATACACAACTCCCTCAATACTGTCCTAACAAACATCAACACCACAGCCCCCATCTGAGGGTAATCTCCCTACACTGAATTCAAGTAACAGTTTAGGTGCAGCCCTGCCACTCTGAGTATTTGTCATCGCTGGCCACTCTCATCCACAGTCAGGTAGTGATCACGATGCTGGCAGCCCCACATTTCAGATCTCACAGTGATCTGCTCAGCGTCTTCCTTCATGTCTTCAACTAACCCGAATATGGCTGCACCCTGCTGGAATGGCCTCTTCAGTCCCTCTCTGGCATTCATTCTTCACACCTGCTCCCCACACCAAAAACTGGTGAGTTCACTACCCTTCCGCATCATGAATGTGTTTAGTACAGTCTCCCATGTTATATTTACATATTAATAATAAACATGATCTTCTGGTAAGCCAGGCTGATAGCAGCATGGCACAAGTGGAAAAAAAGGCGTTCCTACCCATATAAGATCTAAGCCACCTATGATTATCACTGTCATATGACGTGCATAATGATGTGCACACCCATCATTTAATAGTGCCTAATCAAAGGTAGCCTAGCTCTTTTAAGGATAGGAAAGCCCATCATTCCTTGTTCCTTGCTATCAGCCTGACTTACTGGAAAGATATGTTTATATTTGATATGTCAAAATAAAATGGGGACTGTACTACTTGCATTCATGATGCAGAAGGATGATGAGCTCACCAGTTTACAGTATGAGGAGGAATAGTGAAGAATGAATACCAGAGGGGGACTGAGAAAGCCACTCTTGCAAGGTACTGTTATATTCAGGGAAGGGGGAAGACAGAAGAAGAGAAATAGGAGCAGATTACTGTGAGAAATAAGATGTGGGCTGCCAGCACCTTGATCACTACCTGACCCCAAAATTCCCCTTCCCATAAAACCAGTTCATGCAATTGTCCAAGGCTATGTGTGGATATTAATGTATGAAATGGCTGCCACTACATGTTCAGTCACTTCACTACCAGTCTAGTATTGCTTGTAAAGCACTTTGGGATACAATGTGTATGAAAACCACTATATAAATGCTAATTCTTATTATTATTATTTCCCATGGAAAAAGAAGACAAGACAAGCATATATTTGAGTTTTGAGAATGAGTGAACTCTAACATTAGAGTGCACAAGAACTTTACTACAAAAAAAGTAGTGGCTCTAGGGGGTGGTGAAGGGTGTGGCTGCACCCCCCCCAATAGTAACGTACTTCCTTGCTGTTGCATTTCATTTTGTTGAAGAAGTCTGATTTATTGATTGTACAAATATTTACATTCAAACTATGGATTACACTTGTAGGTTCTGTCAAAAACGTACTAGAAAAGAATAATAGCAGAAAATATAAAGGTTTAATAAAAATGTTAAAAAGTGCATATTAAGCATGCACCCCGCCCCAGCACCCCCACTGTAGCATTCTGGATCCACCATAACCACTAGACCATCAGGTTATTCAAGATTTGTACTGCACTGTGGAGTACATATTATGGTGTGACTATCACCTTTACTACATAGGGAAAACTGTAAGACCTCTTAAGGAACGTGTGCAGGAACATCTGAGATCCACAATAAACCAGAAGTTAGACACTCCAGTTGGGAGACATTACACTTATAGACACAATTCTGAACCGTCCAGCTTTAAGTTTATGGGAATTGAGCATGTTAGGAGTAAGCAAAGGGGTGGTACCAAATCTAATCTGTTACTGCAAAGCGAGAGTGCATGGATCTTTAAAGCTAATACAGTGCAACCTCTAGGCTTGAATGAGAGATGGGATCTCAAACCATTTCTAAGGCAACAAGCATTTGTCAATGCCGAATGTTTGCTTGCTGGCATTGGCAGTGGTAGTGTAGAAGTTACAGAGCTGCGTAATAGTAATGGCAGTGAAGTATTGAACTGAAGCCAACCCCCACCACCCTGAAGGTGACAGGCATTGGGGTGTGCCTTTGGGTCATCAGGCATAGACGCCACGCCATTTCATTACACCCACCCTGCAGACACTGGCAAGTGTCGCGGTGTTCCTGGGGTCTTTGGTCCTGTCACGCACCCCATTCCATTAGGAAATACAGTGGGATGGGTGTGATATAGGAGAATGGGGTGAACTTTGGGGGCAAAGAGTCCAAAGCACACCTCAGTGCTTCTCACTGGCTGCAGGGTGTGGAATGGTATGAGCATTACAGGCAAGAATCCCAAGTCACACCCCTGATGCCTGTCATTCTCTACAGGGTTGGGCGTTATGGTTGGAAACCCTAATACCTCAGGCATTCATTGGTATTTTCACTCCAAATGTTCAACATGGTTTTTTTGTGATCCCACCTCATGAACAGGGGGAATATCAGTTTCTTAGCCGAAAGCTGCTTATGCACAGCGACTATGGCATTTAGCACCACAGGTGCAAAAACATTCTGAACAGGATGTAAAAAATGACAGCTGTACTGTTCATGGGGAGGTGTAAAAAATGGCAATGTTGTAAATCTGCAGTAAAAATATTTAAAAAAATGGTGAAGTCATGAGCGTACATAGAAACTGTGCAACGCACACCCGTAATATAATTAGGTTGGGGATTTTTTTACAGCAGATTGTCAACTCAGGCATTTTGGTGCCTCCAATTATGAACAGTGTCACTGTGATTTTCTTTATCTGTCCCAAACAATGATTTCCCACAGCGACCATGCATCTCTGCGCTGAAAGTGTGAAAACACTCTTCGGCCATGTTGTGAAAAATTACAGCTGTACTGCAAACAAGGCAGTGTGGAAAAATGCCACTGGTGAAAATCTGGACTTAAAATATTACAAAGTCATGAACTTACGAGGGTGTGTGGAAACTGCGCAATGCTCATTCGTAACACAGTCATTTTATGGACTTTAGTCACCAAATTTTCAACATAGACATTTTAAGACCTCTGCTCATGAACAGTGTAATTGTGATTTCCTTAATCTGTCCCAAACTTTGCTTTCACACACCAACAGCACCATTGTGCGCTACATGTGCGAAAACACATTTTGGGTGGCATATGAAAAATGGCAGCTGTACTGTTCATAAGGAAGTGTAATAAAATGGCAATGTTGAAAATCTGGATGAAAATATTAAATTTGCAAACTTATGAGCATGCATAGGAACTGCGCAATGCACGCTCATAAAACAGTGATTTTAGGAATGTTTTCACCAAATTTTCAACATAGCTATTTAAGACCTCTGCTCATGAACAGTATCACTGTGATTTTCTTAATGTGTCCCATACATTGATTTCACATTGACTGTGCCATTAGTAGCGCTACATGGCGGAAACACATTTTGGGCAAGATGTGAAATGACAGCTGTACTGCTCATAAGGAGGTGTGGTAAAATGGCAATGTTGAAAATCTGAGTGTAAATATTGAAAATTGCAGAACTTATGAGCTGCGTAGGAACTGCGCAATGCACGCTCGTAAAACAGTCATTTTTAGGAATTTTTTCACCAAATTTTCAACATAGCCATTTTAAGACCTCTGCTCCTGAACAGTGTCACTGTGATTTTCTTAATTTGTCCCATACATTGATTTAGCACACCGACTGCGCCATTGTGCGCTACATGGGCGGAAACGTTTTGGGTGAGATGTGAAAAATGACAGCTGTACTACTTATAAGAAGGTGTGATAAAATGGCAATGTTGAAAATCTGGAGTGAAAATATTGAAAATTTGCGAACTTACGAGCATGCTTAGGAACTAGCATAGCCTTGCCGTAGAACAGTCGTTTTTTGAAATTTTTCCACCAAATTTTTAAAATAGGCTTCTTGAGAGCCCACCTTATGAACACTGGCAGTGTCATTTTGTTAATTGGTCATGAAAGGTGATTTCCCACAGTGACTGCGAAATCACCCTTCAGGCATGAATAACGCCATGACAGTGACATCATTCATGAGAAGGGGTCCCAAAAACCCCATGTTGAAAATTTGGTGCAAAAATTCCAAAAAATGCCTGAGATATGCAACAAAGTTGAAAACTCCCTACCTAGCCCATTATACAGCTTACCGGCATTTCCTCAGTTCGCGGTCGGCTTTGAAGAGTGCAGATGTGTTCCCGGACCACCGAAGATCGTCGTGCCAAGGTCCGGAGGTAAGTATGGGGTGAGGGGGGTGTGGGGAGGCAGGGTGCACAGTGGGTGGGTGCCGTTGTGGGAGGGGGGCCAGGGAGACTACATGGGACCGTTTTTTTCTTTACAGGTGTTCTTTTTGTTTCCAATGATGTCGTGGGACGTTTGCCACGCTGGGGTGGGCTCCCAGCGTGGCACAAGGACGTTGGGGGAATTCAGCTGATGGGGGATTGGGCACCCCGTCGCCCAAAGCTTGTCGGTGCCATGGGTGGGCTCCCAGCGTGGCACCCAATACTTCGGGGGTGAGGACAGTGGAGCTGACAGGCAATTGGGCACCACCTGGCTATATCATGAGTTGCCACGCTGGGGTGGGCACCCAGCATGGCATTTGGAAACTTTGGGCGGGGGCGCGGCCACGGCGTGGATTGGCACCACGTCGGCTATACAGTGTGTGCGTGCATGCGAGGCACGCACACCTGCGTGTGCGTGTGTGTGTGGGGAGCTGCGCGCCCAGGCAGCGATATCTTATCGCTGCTCACTGAAGCATAGCTCCCCTTTGTGCTATACTACTGCATTTGGAGCTTGTCATAGACAGCTCCAGCATGCGATAACTTACAGGGCGGCGCCTGCCAACACACTGACTGAATTGGAAGAAGCGGGTGACACACCTCTGAAATCTCAAGATGATGGCATTATGTTTCTGCACATGCGTGCAAGCAAACATAACAAACATAATAAATGTATCTTAATTTTTGAAGACCATTTTTTCTTTTTGTGCGTGCATATATGCATATGAATGAGGGATCTACTCACTGTAGATCAAGGGAGGATGTGAAATGGTACAGGTACATGGGGGGGTGAACAAAGTGGTAGACAGTAAGCCCTACCTGAGCTTCAGGCTGATGTTGCACAGCTGGACTAAGGCACAAGCACCCACGGCATGTTCTTATAGTCCCCATTTATATCTCCATTTATGTTCTTACTGCGCTGATTGCCTAACTGAGCCAAGATGTAAAACAGATACTAAAATGTTAGGTTTATTTCAGGTGACCATGTTCTTATAGTCCCCATTTATATGTCCGTTTATGTTCTTACAGCGTTGATTGCCTAACTGAGCCAAGATGTAAAACAGATACTAAAATGTCAGGTTTATTTCAGGTGACCAGGATCGTAGTGGGGAGAGGAGGCAAGTGAAACAATGTCCTGAGAATGTGCTTAAACTTATTAACCGTTGCTGTGCCACGGAGTGATACACCGGTCCAGAATCCCTATATGTTCAAATTATGTTTGCAGCCTAAAGGTGCTTAGGTGGATTGGCATTTACATTACTCAGAGGCAAATCTTTTTCATACTTTCTGTGATCACCGGTTAAGATATAACCACTAACTGATGAGACACTTGGGGGCATGAAACTGTGCTACCAGCAAAGTTGCATTTGCAAAGCCCTGAATATTTATCTGTTGATAATGAAATAAAAACTGTCAGCTGATAACATTCAGCCACTGTCCATTGCACAGAATAGATATTTCACTGATAGATCTGGAGCAAAGGGACATGCACGTGCCAATAACACCACTACAGCTCCAGACACGGAAGAAAGAAGTTCATGCACTTTCATCGCTGTTAACTTTTTCAGCATTTTAAAACAGTTACTTAGCATCTGCACTAAGATGTTACACGTCGCTGAACTGAATTGTGACACCAGAATCCCTGCGATCAACATTTGTCAGCAAAAGTGAATTGAAAAAATCAATAGATGTATAAAATGGTAAGTGACATGAGTCAATAACAACATATCTGCATGTAATACTTGGCTTAAAATTTGAGCACTACCATATTCCACACCACAGCGTCAAACAGGGATGCCATTTATAATTCAGCTAATGTCAAGCAGTTTTAGAGCCATAAAAAGTATTACTGTATCAGTATGGTGGCTGCAACGGGATCAGGAAATTATGAAATAAAATGCAACAGCACCCCCATCGGCCATATGTTGTGTGGGTGGAGGGAGTGCATGAGCACCCAGGGGTGGGCTGTTAGGTGGCTTCAGATTCACGGGAGAAAAGGGTGGATTCAATTGTGAGCTACGGTTGAATTTGTGTTTTCTTTTTCTATACCTAGTTTTCACTATTTTGTTAGGACACATGTCCAACCCTAAGATGTTTAGGGTCACAAGGTGATGTGACTTCATTGAGCATCTGATTTGAGAAAGAGCTGTGTGATTCTATTTAAATGCCAGCTCACGGCAATTCAGAGAAAAAAAAAATATTTTGAAGCTGCATTACCAGACTAAGTGTGCAGTTTAGTGAATTACCACACAGGGGTGTGTATATGACAGCACTAAAAGGCACATTAAAGTGCTTCAGTCATGAAAACCTCCCCCACTGGCTGCTGCTGAAATTCATAGCAGTATGTTCTCCTTTGTGCAATCTGGCTATTCTTTGCTTCAGCTGCAGGTAGTACAATGCAGCTCAGGATTCGTCTGCATAGGTTTAGCAGTGGGAGTTCACATGACAGAGTCTAGTAAGAGAAAGCTTGGAATTACACATACAACAAGTCTGAGTTTCACATCAAATGCTGAGGTATTTTTTTCTGGAGGATTAGAACCCATGGAGTCCATGAAGGTGTGCTTTGGAGAGCTGGCGTGTGTAAGGACTGTTAGGCACCCACACATTTTGGTGGTCCTGCTTTTGCAGGGAACAGTTTATTAAAGTAATGATGTGTGGCTTGTCTCTCTAAGCTAGACAAGACTATACCATCCTATCAGGCAACCGACACAGTTGATCTGTGTGTGTGTGTGTGTGGGGGGAGGAGCTGCTCACTAAAGCGTAGCTCCCTCTTTCAACTGTATGCCACTGCATTTTCAACTGCTGTCATAGACAGCTTCAGCAGTGATTGGAGAACTGTGACCATGCCTGCAAACACACTGACTGAATTGGAAGATGCTGACACACCTCTGAAAAACTCAGATGATGGCACTATGTTTCTTGCACATGCGTGCAAGCAAACATAAAAATAGATGGCCAAGTAGTAGTTTTGATGTAAACCCTATTGCCCAGGTCACCCCAAAAGAAGCCTCTTTTGTTTTCTCCCTTTCCGCTTTCTTCTCACATTATTTGTAGAAGCGTAAAAAATGTTGGTGATTAGATAAATGATAATAAGGACAGTTTAAACCATACAGCTTCTTTATTAATAATGCATATCATAACCTCTTTTTTATGTTTTTTATGACATAAGCTGTGGATTCTATGTTTCCGGTACATATGGCCTCCACCTCCTGCCTTCTTCTGTGTGTCTTTCTTTCTTTTCTCAGCATCAAAAATACACAAGTATAGTGAGTTTCGATGAATAAGTTTTCTTGTTTATTTGAACAAAGGAAAAAATTACTCACCATAGTAATGTTGTTTCTTCTAATGGAGTCTTGCTGTATTCTGACATTATGCAGTTAGCCCCAGCACTTGAACTGCCCTGGACAGGAAAGAGTTAGCTCTATGCAGAAGCATAGAAGGTTGAGCTCGAGCTCAGTTTTCAAACCTCTGTCTCTGGTACTTACCAGTGTAACCGTCAGATTCTTACGCGCAAACTAAGTACTATGGAAATTGTGTAGTATATGGCCAAAAGGCAACAATTTGGGTCCCAAAAAGACTCAAGTCGAGAACCCAAGAAAAAAGGTAGTGACAATATTATATATATTAAACATAACCACAGTAACAAAAACAAATACCCCACCCTTAAGAGGGCAGGTACAAGGTACACCCCTGAGGTGCAACACTGTACCTGCCAACCCACTTCCCAAAAACTAGGTTCTGAGAGGGGAGGCAGGGAGGGAGGTCAGAATACAGCAAGACTCCATTAGAAGAAACATTACTATGGTGAGTAATTTATTCTTCAAAAAACATGAAGTCTTGCTGTATTCTGACAATATGCAGACTACCAAGCAGTTTCCCCCAGGAGGAGGGAATGCAGAACCTACTTTGGGAACAATATCTGCAGTACTGCTGTGCCAAACCTATCATCACTCCTAGCCTGGATGTCCAGAGAGTAATGCCTGGTGAGTGTATGGACTGTTTTCCAGGTGGCTGCTTTACAGATCTCTAACAAGGGTATATCTCTGGCTGCAGCCAGAGTAGCAGCTGTACCCCTAGTCGAGTGAGCCCTCAGGACTGAAGGGGGTGTTTTTCCAAATTTGTCATAGCAGAATTGTATACAGGAGACAATCCACCTGGCAATAGTTCTTTTAGTAGCAGGCTTAGCTTTCCCCACTTCACCATACGTGAGAAACAATTGAAGACAGTCATTTCTGTGTGCCTTAGTATGCTCTATGTAGTAGCTAAGAGCTCTTTTAACATCTAAACTGTGTAATCTTCTTTCTCCTGAAGAATGGTCAGTGAAAAACACAGGAAGAGACAGACTGGTTCAGATGAAAATCTGATACCACTTTGGGTAAGAACCTCCTATTGGTTTTAGGACCACCTTATCCCTATGGAAGGAGATGAAGTCAGGTTCAACTGACAGGGCCTGTAATTCACTAATCCATCTGGCAGAAGTAATAGCTACCAGGAACACAGTTTTCCAGGTCAAGTACTTCAGCTTGGCCAAAGCCAGAGGTTCGAAGGGTGGCTGCATAAGCTGGGCAATGCAGACATTAAGATCCCAAGCCAGAGAAGGCTCTTAAAAGAGAAGGTTAATGTGAACCAGACCTTTGAAAAACTTACTGAAAACAGGATGAAATGCCAGGGAAGAGCCCTTCCCTGCTGAAAGAATACAGACAGCTTCCAGGTGAACTTTCAGAGTTGCAGGCCTAAGGTATAGACCATTAAGATGAACCAGATAATCTAAGGCTGTAGCAATGCCTGCAGAATCAGGCACAATGCTCTTCTGAGAACACCAAATGCTGAATATTTTCTATTTGGAATTATAAGTTTTTCTAGTGGAAGGTTTCCTGGAAACCTTCAAAATATCCAGGACTCCCTGCGAAAGATGCAGGCCTGCATAGTCTAACTCTTCAAAAGCCAGGCCTTGAGGTTGAGAGACTGGAGATTGGGGTACCAGATCCTCCCCTGGGAGGAGGTTAGAAGATTATATCTCTTGGGAAGAGACGAGACGTGATACTGCCAGATACAGCAGCAGAGGATACCAAGGCTGTCTGGCCCAATCTGGAGCCACCAGTATCACTGTGCAGGGTTGAGATCTGATTTTGATCAGGACTCTGAACAACAGAGGGAAGGCATAGAGAAACCTGCCCTTCCAATCCAGAATGAGAGCATCCAGAGGAACAGTCCACAGGAGTGGAGGTCTGCAACAAAACAGAGGAAGCTGGTGATTGCTCAGGGCTGCAAAGAGATCCATCTCTGGAGTGCACCATCTGGAGAAGATGACCTGTAGTATGGGAGGGTCCAGGGACCATTCGTGATCCCTGTGGGAGATTCTGCTCAGATCATCTGCTAGTACATTGTCCTTTCCTGGAAGGTGAACTGCTATCAGGGAAGTCTGAAGAGAATAGGCTAGAGACCACAGTTTCATGGCTTCTGTGCACAAGGCCATGGACCGAGTGCCCTCCTGCTTGTTGATGTACCACATTGTGGTAGTGTCTGTCCTGACTTGGACCACCTTGCCCCTGACTGAGTCCGAGAAGACCTGAAGGGCTAGAAAAACTGCTCTGAGTTCCAGGAGATTGATATGAAGGAGAGACTCTTGTGGAGACCAGACCCCTTGAGCTGTAAGGGCTCCCAAATGGGCTCCCCAACCTAGGAGAGAAGCATCTGTAGTTAGGACTACTGAGGGAACTTGAGAGAGAAGTGGAACTCCTTGTCTGAGGTTGTCCTGGTCCAGCCACCACTGGAGAGCTTGGACCAGAGTCTGAGTCACTGGTATCAATTTGGTGAGAGCGTCTCTTTTTGAGACCAAAAGGACCTTAGGTAGAACTGAATGTCCCTCATCTGAAATCTGGCTCCTTGCACCACTGCAGTGGAAGCTGCCATGTGGCCCAGGAGTTGAAGAAACTGCCTTGCTGGATGAGAGACCAGAGGCTGAAAAGAGGAAGCAAGATCTGTTAGGGACTTTACCATTGTCAGAGGAAGGAAGGCATTTGCTTGGATAGTATCCAATTCTATCCCTATGAAAGTAAGAAATTGTACTGGTTCGAGAACAGACTTTGGGAGATTGAGGAAAAACCCCAGAGAACTGAGCAAGTCTTGAGTGGTTTGCAGAGCTGACTTGACCTGGTCTGTTGACTGACCCACAATTAGCCAGTCGTCCAGATATGGGAAGATGGAAATGCCTTGCCTTCAGAGGTAAACAACTACTACTGCAAGGCACTCTGTGAACACCCTTGGAGCTGATGTTAGGCCGAATGGCATGGCTGTGAACTGATAGTGGCCTGAAGGCAACTCAAACCTGAGGTACTTTCTGTGGGAGCACCTGATATGAATGTGGAAGTAGGCATCCTTGAGGTCCAGGGATGTGAGCCAATCCCCTGGCCTTAGAGAGGGAAGAATTATTACCAGAGTCACCATTCTGAATTTTGGTTTTGAAATGTGTTTGTTCAATTACCTTAAGTCTAGAATGGGTTGCCACTCCTCTGTCTACTTTGGGGTAAGGAAGTACCTGGAGTACAGACCTTTGCCCCTGTGTTGAGTAGAAACCTTCTCTATAGCTCTGAGAGCCAGAAGAGAGGAAACCTCTGCCTCTAGGGCAAGGGTCTCGGGGATGGATGCAGGTGGAAAGGACCTGGCCCTCAGTTTTGGAAACCTTTTGAAGCTGAGGGCCAGTCCCTGGGTTACCACTTCCAGGACCCACTTGTCTGAAGTAACAGACTTCCAGACCTGGAAGTAGTAAGCCAGCCTGCCTCCTACTGGAATGGGGGGAGTTGACCCGGGCTGACACATCAGGGTGTCTGCTTGGCAGGAGCCTTGGACTGGGAAGAGGATGCAGCCCTGCTCATCCCCCTGCCTCTCCCTCGAAAGAACCCCCTCTGTGGGAAGGGAGAAGAAGCCTGAGCTTGGTAGAAAGGCCTTTGGAAAGGCCCACCCTCTGCCCCTAGACTGCTGCTTCTGAGGAGTGGCTTGCCTCTCTTTGGCCTGTGCACTCCTGTAGGTGGTCCTGTACTCGTCCATTTTTATTCATATAAGCCGCTGTCTGCTCCCTAGAGAGTTACCCACTACAGGGAAATCCATAGCCTTGGCCTGGGTATCCTGCGAAAGGCTAGTACATCTGAGCCAAGCATGTCTTTTGAGAGACACAGATATAGCCATGACTCTTGATGCCACATCATTTGAGTCCACAGCAGCATGACATTGCACTTTGCATGTCTCAATTCCATCAGCAGCCACCTCCTCCAGCTCTTTGGCTAGCTGGGGAGAGGCCTGTTTAGCCAGTTCCAGAACCATATCCCACCTGAATTTCTGGTACCTGGTTGTGTAGGCCATGCAGTTTGCCTGCCCCAGTCCTAAAGAGGATGTCAGGTATTATTTCTTAGCCATGGCATCAACTTTCCTGGAGTCCTTGACCGGGGTGTGTGAAGCCAAAGGTATGTTAGCCCTGTCACAGGCTGCAGCCTGCACTACCAACATGGCTGCAATGAGTGTCTAAGAACTCCGTACCTCGCCTGATAACATATACCTCCTGTCCATCCTCTTATCCACAGGAGGTAAGGAGTTAAGTGTTTGTAAAGTTTTGTGTCTGTTTTCCCAAGGACTTGTGAAGCGGGATAGACAATCTTTTGGACTCTGGGATGTCCATCATTTCTACAAAATCAGGCTCTTCCTCCCTCCTCCTCCTCAGTAGCTTCAACCATAGGGAGCTGGAGGGTTTCAGCCACCTTCTTGTAAAACAAGAAGTGTGAAGGGACTCAGAAAGCCTGGGAGGGAGACATTGGAGGAGCCTGTCTGAGAAATGTCCGGTTCAATGGCACATCAGACCTTCAAAGTCATTACCTTCATCCTCATCATCAGGATATCTTCTTCTCTCCCACTCCCTCATAGAAAGCATCTGGATCGTAATCTGCTGGGTTGGATTCGACTAACGCGGTACCGGTTCAAGGCAGAACAGGCGAAGCTGACTGAACTATACTAATCATTTTGGCTATCTCGTCAGCGGTTGGAGAGCGCGATGCTGGACCTGAACCTGACTTGCACTTCTTTTTCGACAGAACTGACCCCTTGGAGTCAGACCTCCTTTGGCCCGAGGAGGTATCGCCTAGGTCAGTAGGCATCTCCTCAGGTTCGGCCGCAACCGAACTGGGCTGGCCATCAAGATCTACAGACTTCTCAGCCTCCCTTTCCTACAGCCTACTCAACCTTTTTTCAAGAGTGGCTTTAGGGAAGTTTTTGCAAATCTGGCAGTCTGTTTTGAGGTGGTCAAACCCCAGACAATAAACACAGATGAGGTGGGGGTCAGCCTTGGCAAAGGCCTCCCCACACTCAGTACAGTGTTGAAACCCAGTGGGGCCATTTTTTCCTTGGATTTCTCAGACATGGCCAACCTAACCAATTACCCTTAAAGCTTTCAAGCCAGGTAATAAAGAACCGATCGGTTACGAACCATGGCACGGGTTCTGTAAAAGAACGGAAAAAAGTCCAGTTCTGTTGAAACCAATTGGCACCGGAACACCACACTAATCTCAGAAACTAATAAAATAATTAGACAAGTCGGTTCGTAACCGGACCGACTGATGAAGAACCGAGACAAAATGCAATTTCCACAATTTATAAAATAACACACAAGTCACCACCTATCTACCACACTACCTGTACTGTGGACAGAGGCTGGAAATCCGAAAATAATAAACAAATCAGTTTAAAACTGATGCTTTTTTTGAACTTTACTGAACTGAAGCAGAGGAAACCTCCGGAGTGACTTCACTGTTAGGTGGAGTAAATAATCTGATGGTTACACTGGTAAGTACCAGAGACAGAGGTTTGAAAACCGAGCTAGAGCTCAACGTTCTATGCTTCTGCATAGAGTTAACTCTTTCCTCTCTGGGGCAGTTCAAGTGCTGGGGCTAACTGCATAATGTCAGAATACAGCAAGACTTCATGTTGTTTGAATATGTAGACACAAAATAAGTGTATATATATCTGCACAAATTAGGGTTGTCAGAACTAGTTCGAGCAAGATTCGAACCCATCTCGAACCCTGGTGTTCGAGTTCTAATTTAGGACTCGAACATTAGAGGGTTCGCAAAAGGGTTCGAATCTTTGTAAAAAAATGTTATTTTTCTGTTTTCTGGTAAGCGCATCCCTCCCAAGTCCCGAATGCAAATCTTCAGCCCTCGATTGAAAAAAATCTTACTCGAGTTTCGCTTCCGTGTTCCGTTCCCAGTCCCATCCTGATGCAGTTACTGACACTGTTCTTGTGGGGGGACATTGTGAGATCGCGCCTGCGTAGTGCACTGCGTACCCTTGATCCCAGACTGGCAGTCACCGTCATCACCACCACCTGACCAACTGCTCTGCGGTCATGTGGTGCTCATACCAGCACGGAATTTAAGTCGCACGTGGCTGTATTCACTGTTCATTAAAGGAGTTGCATCTGCTGTGCCTGATTGCGTTGCGTCGAGTCCGACTGCGAGTTGTGAGCGAACTCGTGGCATTTTAAAAAAAAAAGTGACGACTTGCTTTCCCTCCAGCTACTACAGTAAAACAAATTAAAAAATCAGTGTGAGTGGTGGACAGTGGACACTGGGTGAAAAGGAAAGCAAGGGAGGGTAGGAAAAAACGGTGGGGTGAGGGATCTCTCTCGCTGTGTGCCATGTGGGATATTATATCTACTAGCTGACTGCCTGCATTGGAATGCTTAGTCTCTAGTTGCCAAACTACTATATTCTGATGAATTTTCTGATCCTCCTGATCTGTTTAAGATTAACTACTCAATATCTCTGTCTAGTGGGATTTGTTGTGGAGACAGAGCACCCTGGCTGGGGAAGGGGTGAAGAAAATCAGATTTTGAGAGAAAACAAAGTTAAATGAGTGAATGTGAACAGTGAACTTTTATTGAATTGAATTGTTTAAAGTCAAGTCCTACAACCAAGTATCAGGAGGATGACACTGCTGCTGTGTTCCTTCCTTTGACTGCACTATACCTAGTTATTACAGTATGTGTTTTGTGGTGGTATTATCCTTAAATACATTTTATACTGTTGGGAGGAGAGACAGAAACATCTCCTGTGATCAGGCCATCACCCTGCTGCTGTGTGCCCTTTGACTGCACTGTAGCCTAGTACCCAGTGTGTGTTATCGTGAGAGGCCCAGTGGCTAGTTTTCTGGTGGCATTATTCTTAAATACATGACAAGTTGTCAACGAAGCCTAAAAATATATTTCCCTGTTGGGAAGAAGACAGAAGCCCAGTGGCCAGTTTTGTAGTGGCATTGTCCTTAAATACATGACAGAAGCCTAAAAATATATTTCCCTGTTGGGATGAGAGACAGAAAAATCTATTTCCTGGGTTTGTGTATGTAGCTCCGTCTCTTGTGGTCAGCCCATCACCATGCTGCTGTGTGCCCCTTGACTGCACTGTACCTTACCCAGTGTGTGTTACCGTGTGAAGCCCAGTGGGCAGTTGTGTTGACATTATCCTTAAATACACAACAGAAGTCAAAAAATATATTTCCCTGTTGGGAGAAGAGACAGAAAAATCTCTTTCCTCGGTTTGTGTGTGTAACTCCATCTCTTGTGGTCATTCCATCACCCTGCTATGCTTATGCCTTTGCCCAGCAGCCCAATCATTCTGTAAGCCTTGAACCTTTAGTTGCAAACTGTCATATTCTTCAATTACTTTCAGTCCACTGCATCACAGTGTCACATAGCCAAAATAAAATTTTGGAGTTGTAGCCAGTGATCATAGATCACATTGCTTTCTTACACAGGAATTGTGTGGGTGTATTCCCTGCAGTATACTGGTTCTGTTATGGCTGACACCTACATAGATGAAGTATCTAGTGCTGGTGTTGGAGCAGGTGTTGGTGGTAGTGGTAATCCTGGTGTTAGCAAAAATAAGCAAAATGTTTCACGTGATAAAAGTTCAACAAAAAGCAAAAGAGCAACAGTGAAGTGTGGTAAAGGGGGACCTTTTAAGAAAACCTGTACAGCTGCTGGGGTCTGCAGGAGGCACCATAAGGTATGCCATTCATGCTGTTAAGATCCCTGTGACTAGCAGCAATAATGCAAGTGACAATGAGTCCCTCTCTGACTCAGACAGTAGCTCTTTGTCTCAGTCCGACACTGTTGTGTCTCGCGACCAATCTTTACTTCCTCAACAAGTGAAATGAGCAAGTCTGCTGACAATGAATCAGGTAGTGCACTTGCAAATACATCCAGCACTGTTGGCAATGAAAAGGACATATCCATTGAATCCACCACTTCTGTGTTGGCCAGCAATGAAAATCCATCAGAGTCTTCTGCCCACTCTTCTAGCACCAAGGAGCATGTCCCACTCCCAGGTTCTGTTAGGACAGGTGAAAAGACACAAACAGTCTTTAGCTATCTTCTAGCACTCTCGAACAAAATCTGTCACATCTGAGGTGTGGAATTATTTCTCTGTCAGTATAACTGATCCATGCAGAGCAATTTGTTCCCTGTGTAAACAGAGTGTAAGCCGTGGTAAAGTTGTGTCATGCCTTGGCACTACAGCTCTTAAACGCCATCTGAAAAAGCATTCAAGTTTTGCTTGATCATCCAAAACCCATGTCCTCCATCTTCCAGACCACACGTGAGAAGGGTCAGGAATCTGAAATGGATACTGAATTGTCTGAACTTGATGCAGGCAGAACCACTCCCAGCCCTAGGATCACTGTTACCACCAATGCCAGCACCATTAGTACCAGTTGCACATCCAGTGATGGCACTGAATGTATAAGTCCTAGTCCACTATCTCCGCATCCATCTGCCCATCGAAGCACGGTGTATAATAAACCAGCAGGGACATGTTGTAAACAGCTAACACTGTCTCAGGCATTTGAAAGGAAGAATACCTTTACTAGAAATCATCCAAGACCCTTCATCTTAATCACCGAATTGGTGAACTGTTAGCAGACTCTTCTCCCATACTCTTTGGTAGATCATGAGGATTTTAGGAGCTCATGACATTAGCAGAGCCTCGTTACAATGTTCCTCATCGAAGGTACTTTTCCTATGTTGAAATACCAAACATTTGTCAGGCTTTAAAAGCGACAGTGATGCTTGCACTTAAAACTGTGGAGGATGGGGTTATTCATGTCACAACAAATATGTGGACCAGCACTCAAAACATAGATTACATGTCCCTTACCCCTCATTGGGTCACATTTTCTTGTGCTTCTTCAAAAACAAAGACACCCCAAAAGATGGCGCTGCTGCATATAAAGAAGTTTGGGCAGAGTCATACTGCTGAAAACATCTTGCAGGAACTAAATGACCTCCTTGATGAATGGGTTTATTCTCATGGTCTAAAATGTGGCTTCATAGTAAGTGACAATGGAGCCAACATCTTGAAACAGTATAGGATGGAGGATTTCTGCATGCTTCTTGCTTTGCACATTGCTTACACTTAATTGTCACAGGATTTCTCAACAGCGAAACACAAGTGGATGGTATGATTGCTGTTTGCAAAAATTGTGACTCACTTTTCACATTCAACCAAGGCTATACGGACATTGTCCCAACTGCAAAACACAAGCTGCCCCAGCAAAAGCTGATTCAAAATGTTTCCACTCATTGGAACTCAACGCTTTATATGCTGCAGTGCCTCTTGGGGCAAAAGCAAGCTGTACATGAGTATTGCTCCAGTTACATTATTGGAGATGGCATTATGCTGTCTGTGCTGCAGTGGAAATTAATGGAGACAGTGTGCTGTATCCTAGCTCCTTTTGAGACAGCTACAAAGGACATGTCTTCTGAAGGCGCATCTGTGAGTCAGGTTATCCCACATATAATGCTCATTTCACATCATCTTAGTATTCTAAATCTACAAATAGAAAAAGACAGATCTGAAGCGCAGACAACATGTCGCCTGTATCATGGGAATCTCATAAAGAGAATGAGCGAGCGCTTCAAAACCAATGACAAATTAGTTGCAATGATGAAATCAAAACACTACATCCTTGCAACTCTCTTAGATCCAGGTTCAAGGCTATACATCTTCCAAAAACAGATGATATAGAGCAGTACAAATGTATGTTGCTAGATGAGCTGCAGCACTCACAGGAGTCAAACACAGACAGCACAGTACCCTCAGGTTGTCATCACCACAACATGCAGGTTCAACTTCTGAAAGGGATATAGAACTGGAAAAGTCACCAAACATTAACAGTAGTTGTTCCACAACTGCCACTTCTTCAACCCTTAGTAGCAAGCTAAATCTGTGGAAAACCTTTTCCCAAATTGCTGCCATACCAGCTTATTCTGATTCCTCTTCTGAGTGGTCTCTGTCCATCATTGTAGACAGTTACCTGCAAGAACTGCCTATTCCTATTGATGCATGCCCTTTTGAATACTGGAGATCAAAAAGTCAATTTGGACAGAGCTGTATGATGAAGCCTGTAAATATCTTGGTTGTCCTGCAACAAGTGTCTCTTCAGAACGCATGTTTAGTACAGCTGGCAATATTGTAACAGACACCAGAAATAGGTTGCTGCCAGAAAATGTACACACGTTAACTTTTATTAAAGTTAATAAGTCAAGATTTTCATATCCCTACAAGAGTATACAAACTGATCCTGAAGTGATTGATGTTGTGGATGTTGATGGTGATGACAACTCAGATGGTGGTGGCTGGTAAATATTGTGTGGGACGGAGTCTCTCTGCACCAAAAACGTAATTTTTTCAGAATGTGATGACTTTTGTTGTCGTCTCTCTCCTTTCTCGATCTACTACCTTGGACTATATACCCCCAAAAACTTTCACCATTTCATGGCAAACTGCTTTGTAGCTAGGGTCTAAACTAAAGTCAACAAGTTTTATATACAGGGCAATTTTAACATCAGAGGGAACAGGCCCAAATTTGGCATAAAAGGGACACTGTCACAACAATCCTTTCTGTATCATATTATTTATAGTTAAAGTGCTAACATATATTTTTGGATTTACCTTCTGTGACTTTGTGGTGCATCAGTATGGGCTGGGACAGGAGATGGTCTATTTTTCAATTTTAAAGAGGACAAAACAATGAGTTCTAATTGGTAGCTGTTTATTATTTTTTAAATTACAGAAATGTTAGCCATAAACGAAAAATGGATGCTAGTACATGGGTGAGGGTTGTGGGTTGGTTTTAACATGGGTGTAAGGGTGGCATGGGTGCTACTGCACAGATGAGGGTGGTGGAAGAAAAGTGGAATGGGTGATGGGGTGAAAGGTGGGTGTTGTTTTAGTTCTTTCATTTACAGATTCGTGATCAGCTGGGGATGGTGAGGAAAAATGATGACAGACTGAACCTACTGTACACATAATATATATTCTTATTAAATACATTGCAAACTGCTGCCACCTAGCACAATTGTCCTGTCCCTTTAAAAAGAATAAAGGAATCAGAAATAAAAGAAAATCTGCATCAGCAGTTTTCACAGAATGTGACGTATCATAAAGTGTTTTTGCTTTATAAGTAGTGATAATTTGATACATAATGGGGTTGACAGGCGCTGTCCTTAAACATCACATGCCAACTGCTGCAGCTACATTAAATGTTCCTTAGTATGTGGTGAGAAACCACTTTTTTATTTATGTGACTGAAATACAGATTTTATTGAAGTATCAGCTGCAAAAATGCATCATCTTAGAATTTTTGGTATGTATTACTTCAATTTGCCAACAAAAATGTTGGTATATGTATGCATTACCTTAGAAAATTGCATGCATTTTGCCAGCAACAATGATTGGCATATTTTTTTTATTCAAATGTCTTGACTGACTATGTTATGACATAATATGTTTTGCAACAGTTTCACATGCTGCTGCTGTAGTACTTGGCTTGACTTTGTTATAAAAGCTTTCTTTTAAACATAGCAACTTTTGATTCACTCATTTAAAACAGAAAGCAGCAAATAGCTGAAATTAGGTAATATCAGTTATTTTTCTCCTAATTCATGACGATGAGTATATATAACTGAGTACATAAATGGCTAATGTGCCTCTTTCTTTCACTAAGGAACTATGATGCAGCTGCAGCAGGAAAACATTAACATATGGGTGGGTGGGTGGGCCTGTTACGTATTAAGTTGCTGGCTTTAGCAAACAGAAGAAACCATAGATAAACCTAGTTGCATTCCTATCAATGTCACACATGATAATTTCTCTCCCCCTTATATTGAACAGTTTTTCCTTTACATGTATTTTATTACTATCTTTGTTACTGGCAGCACAATAAAAAAATAGGGTTCGAGTTCTAAAAAGTTCTAAAAAAGATTAGAACCCTAGAACTTTTCCAAAAGTTCTAGATTAGAACTAGAACCCAGAACTTCAGAGGGTTCTGACAACCCTATCACAAATGTCTATGGTTAAATGTACAGTATACTGGTGTATCCCTATATGAAGTATTAGGAGATCCCTGAAGGAAATATATGATCTAGACTGAAAATGAATACTTGATTCACTATAAAATGTATATTATTATTTTAATAGTTAAGGTTAGAATTTATATAGATTTTGTACTCTGTTTTCTATAGGGACTGCATGTAAGTTCCTTTTAAGTAGTTACATAACTTGAAGTTTGTGATATTGTTGTTTAAGAATGGCACAAGCTAACAAATCTTGCACTAAGTGCGACTGTGATCGGTTTAAGAAAGAATGATGTCAACACTACAAGTCTGTATTTAAATGCATTCACATATGTCAGTTGGATTGTAATACGCCCCCTTGAAGGCACTTTTGCCGAGGCACTAGGGGCTTCCACAGCGGTGGTAAGTAAATTAAACTATTGTTGCTGAAAGTAAATTTGATTGTCTTTCGTGCGGAGCACAGTCTTCTTTTGCCTTTGTGTTTTGTTATTTGTGTTTGTTACCCTGCAGACTACGAACCCCTCAGAGCCACAGCGCGGTTATTTTGCTATGAACCCGAAACCTGCTCACAGACACTGAGGTTGCCATTTGCCTGCCAACAATGTCATTTGCATCCAATGCCATCCAAAACTGGCATTTAGAAGCTTCTATGCCCCTTTTTGCAGCTTCAGACAAGTTTGAGGCTATGGGTCCAGGGCAAGCCTTGGTTATTTCCAAAATGGTGTTCCAGAGGCTCTTCTGGTATCTGGACACATAAGCCATGCAGGTTGCTTGTCTAATAGTCAAAGAAGCACCCAAATAGGATTTCTTGGCCAAATAATCCATTTTCCTGGAATCCTTTTCTGGTGGATGTGATGCTAGGGAAATCCCTACTTTATCACATGCTGCAGCCTGCACCACCTCTTTGCGGCTGGGATGCCCAAAAAGCAATTCTGCTCCAGAATTGGCCACCCAGTACTTCCTATCCATCCTCTTGTCCACTGGGGGGATGGAAGTTGGGGTCTGCAAAATCTTAGAGGCTTGTCGCTTCAAGGACTTATGAATGGGCAACAAGAGTCTTTTTGTTGCTGGCACATCCATCATTTCCATATAATCTGGGTCCTCATCCTCCTCTTTTGTGGATTCTTGGGTGGAAAGGTCCAGAGTCTGTGACACTTGCTTCATAAAAGCAAAGTGGGATGAAAAATCCTAGCTGCCTTCTCAGGGGAGTCAGAACAGTGAGGATCAGGGGATACTTCTGGTTCCAGAAGTTCCCCATAATCTTCATCCTCCCCTTCCAAATAAACTTCATCAAATTGTTCAAGTGAACCGGGAACCGAGGAAGAACCCAGGTCCTGAACATAGGACTGTGAACCGGGACACTGAACTGGAACCGCAGTACTGGTTTGCAGCACCTGAAGTATGCTTATAGTGCTAGCTATAGCTTCTGCGATTGGAATCGTCGGGATAATCGATTGCAGTTCCTTAACAGAGTGCTTTTCCTTTTTCTTCTTCTTAGGAGAACTTGCTGGTTCAGAGGCAGTGTCTGCGGTTCTTTTTTTTTTGTACTTTGTATTTATTACTTTAAGATAAAAACAATACATATACATCTTCATACAAGGTCATCAGTTACATTCAGTATCAATATAGTTGATATACAGACACGATCCTTGTAATCTGTTATAATAGGAATGGAGGGTTAGCCAATAAAATGTCCAAAAAGAATGTCCATTAATGCCAGCTGACTCAATAGCTTAGGAGAGTCCATCTTAGGTAGTAACATCAGGAAGATGCATACCACAATCCTATTAGCTTGCTATTTATCCAAATACAACTAATATATTAAGAAGAAATTATGTTTTTCAGAAGATACTCTGCACACTGCCATGGAAAATACTTCCTCAATTAACATTTTAAAGAAATATAATCTAGCACTGGGACAGAAACAG
This sequence comes from Neoceratodus forsteri, assembly GCA_016271365.2. NCBI lineage: Eukaryota > Metazoa > Chordata > Ceratodontiformes > Ceratodontidae > Neoceratodus > Neoceratodus forsteri. Next base: position 155,388,495 of record CM057456.1, on the reverse strand, counting down.
CATCCCATTGCGAACTTCTATCCTAATAAACCGGGATACACAAGAGCTTACAGGACTAAATTTGTCCCAACCAACCCCCTCTTAACAAGAAGTTATAAAGACCTTAATGTCCAAAATAAAAGTTAGCTTACCTAACATCAGTAGCTACCCCTGTAGAGATCAAGTGGTACTCTAAATCTTGAAATTAAGGAGGGTATCAGGACATAGGAACAAAGCACTGGAAAATGAGAAAATGCCTCCATTTTTTATGTAGGAGAACAGATTGCCATCAGTCCTTTGGTAATGCTCTAGTAATTTTTAAATAGTCCAGTGACCCAGAAGGTAACCAACCGGTTCAGTCGTTGTCCGATGTGTCTTCTTCCACATTCCCCTCTGTTTTAGCATCAAACTCCCTTTTAATTTTAGCCATCCAGTGCCCAGCCTCCTTAGGATCGTTGAACTGCCAGCTTTCCCCCAAGACAATCCGAAGGCGTGCTGGTAACAAGGAGGAATGTACTATTCCCAGTTCCCTGAGTCTCTGTCTGGTCCCATCAAATTGCTTGCAGTGGGCTCTGGTTTGGAATGATAAATCTGGAAAGATTTTGATGTCTTGCCTCACAGTATTGATCGAGTACACCAATCTTGCAGCTAACAAGAGCTGAGCCCAGATTTTCACTCCCACTGTTCGCATTAGGACAGTGCAGGATTGATCTGTGTGGTAGGCCTGATCCTCGGATTCACTCTATAGGCCTTCCGAAGAACATCCCAATCAAAGTCTTCTGGGACCAGAATGGTGCTTGCATCCAGTGTTTCAAAAAGTCCAGTAAGTTTGCGCCTTTAGCCCCCTCTGGAACTTCTACTAGGCGCAGATTCCCAGCTTCAACTTAAGTTTTCTAGGGCCTCTAACCGACCCCTCAATTGAGTATTCTCCTTCGTTAATGTACAGACTGCCGCATGAGTTGAAATCGAGGGTTTATCCACCTCAGCGACTGTGCCACTAAATGTTCTCTTATAGTAATCTCATGCATCTCTAGTTTTGCTAAAGTATGCTCTATTTTGTTATCCATGGATTGCACAGTTGCCTTGCCACCATGGAGGAGCTTGAGAACTTTTTCTGTCGAGCCCTGCCCTGTGGCTTGCAACTTCTCGGGCCTGCCCCGTTTTGCTGTGGTGGATTTTGAAGCTCCTGATCCTGTTGGTTTTATTTTCCCCATCTTATGTTTAAGTTTGTTGTAATGCTGGTAACATTAGGAATCTAACTGTATAACTTTCTGTCGCCTTTACAAGACTATTTTAGTTGAAAAATATAGTTTTTCCTGGCTAAGGTGCAGAGATGATCTGAAAGATGTCCTGCTGGGAGATCATCTTGCTAGGGCCCCCCCCGCAGTTCTCTTTTTACCCAAAGAACCTTCACCCTGGTCAGAGGGTTGTTCAACTGGTTCCATGGGTTTCTCCTTCTGAGAGGAGGAAGTTTTATCCGCAACTGGGTCAGCACCCTTTTCAGACATTTTTTCCTTCAGTCGGTTCAATCGTCTATCAAGCGTCGACTGAGGAAAATTCTTACAGATTTCACAATCTGCCTTAAGGTGGTCAAACCCCAGACAGACAGCACACACTAAGTGAGGTTCAGCTTTGGCAAACAGTTCCCCCACACTTTGTAAAATGCTGAAAACCTGTTGGGCCGGTTCTGTTCTTGGGTAGACATAACCAGCTAAAAAAAAAACAACCCTAAAAGTGGGTTTTATGTGAGCCCACAGCACACACAAAAAGAATATCTTTCAACCCTTTTTCTTTTTATGCGGTCAGTTTAGTGACTGAAGAGAGAAAGTACAGTTACGTAAGAACTTACTGTAACAGTAGATCTTCGAGAGGAGCTCTTGCAGCAGGCTATAACCATTAGGACTAACGCCGCAGGCATTAGGACCCACCGGAAAAATTCTTAGCTAGCAGTACCCAGCAGGGACCACCCCCCCCAACGTCGGCCATGGTATAAAAGGGGGCGGACCCAGCTCCACCTCAGTTGCCCCACTAGCCCCACGAATAGGCCCTGACGAGAGAAAGAAGTGAAGCCTGAAGATGGTGTTCTGTACACCTCTTTTCAGGGGATGGAGGGCAGGAAAGTAGTGCCTGCTGCAAGAGCTCCTTGTGAAGATCTACTGTTACAGTAAGTTCTTACGTAACTGTACTATCTTACTTCAAGTGGGAGCTCTTGCAGCAGGCTATAACCATTAGGACTGAGTCCCAAGCAGTCCCATGCCAAGGAGGTGCCTAACCCCAGGAGGTGGAAGATGGGATGATGCTGGAAAACAGCAAGTCATGATAGAAGTCCCTGAAGGACTGCCAGGCCGACGCCGGCACGGTGTTTGGATGCAATATCCAGGCTATAGTGCTTCACGAAAGTGTACACAGAATTCCAGGTGGCAGCCGTGCATATGTCTCTAATAGAGACATTCTTCAATGCGGCAAAGGAAGCAGAGACTCCCCTGGTGGAGTGACCCCTAACCAGGTCTAGAAGTGGTTTGTTGTGCTTTTCATAGAAAAACACAATGCAGTGGACAAACCACTTTGAAATAGTCTGCTTAGACAATGGATTGCCTGAGTTTTGTGGTGCGAAAGCCACAAACAGTTGCTCTGATTTACAGTGTGCAGCTATGCGCTTAAGGTAGTACCGCAGCACCCTGTGAACGTCCAGAGTGTGAAGGAGAGCTTCTCCCCTATTGATGGGAGAAGAAAAGTAAACTGGAAGGTCAACCGACTGGTTAAGGGTCAATTACGAGACCACTTTAGGAAGAAACTTAGGATTCGTTCTGAGGGAAACCCTTTCCCTATGAATAATTAAATACGGCTCTTTACACGTCAGAGCCTGGAGCTTGGAAACTCTTTGAGCTGAGGTAACAGCAACTAAAAAACAAACCTTCCAGGAAAGGTAACGCAGCTCACAGTCAGCCACTGGTTCGGGGGGGGCAGTGAGCTTCTCCAACACAAACAGGAGGTCCCAGGGTGGGATAGGATCCCTAATGGGAGGTCTCATGTGTAGAATCCCTCATAAAAAGGTGCAGGCCACATCCAGTTGGGCTAAGGTTTTGTCCCCCAAAAGGGTGTGATATGCTGAAATGGCCCACATGTGCACCTTTATGGAAGAGTAGCTCAAGCCTTTTGATATAAGGAGATACAGCAATGCTGAGTTCACTGGACAGGTGAGGGGGTCCAGATGGTGAGACGACACCCAAAGGCAGAAGCACCTCAACTTCATAGCATAAGTGGAGCGAGTAGAGGGCTTCCTCGCTGAGACGAGGATATCCACCTCCTGAGAGACCCCATACCTGGACTTTGCTATGTCTGTAGGAGCCAAGCATGAAGGTGCAAAGACCTGAAATCGGGATGGACCAGTGAGCCCTGATCCTGGGACAGTAACTGCGAGCATATTGGTAGTGGAATTGGAGGTTCCGAGGACAACCGCTGAAGTAGTGGGAACCAAATCTGCTGAAGCCACAAAGGGGCAATTAGAATCATCCAAGCTCCTTCAGCCTGTATCTTCAATAGATCTCTCTGAATGAGAGGGAAGGCATAAAGAAACCTCCCTGCCCAACAAAGGGACAACGCGTCTGGCCAGAAAACACCAGGCGCGGGCTCTCAAGAGCAAAAAATTGGCAGTTTGGCGTTGCATGGGGATGCAAATAGGTACAGATCTGGTCAACCCCATGTGTTGAAGAGCTGGTCCGCTACTGATTGCAGTAGCTCCCACTCATGCGCCTTGGACTGAGGCCTACTTAGGCTGTCTGCCAAGTCATTTAGGACACCTGGAACATGCACTGCAAACAGAGAGATGCACCGCTGTATTGCCCAATACCAGATTCTTATCGCTTCCCTGCACAGGGGGTAGGAGTGGGTGCCCCCCTTGCTTGTTGATGTAGAAGATGACCGCCATGTTGTCCGTCTGAACAAGGAGAGAGCCTGGGACAAGGTCCTCCTGAAAAGCATGTAGCGCATTGAGGACCACTCTCATTTCCAGAACATTGATGTGGAGATCACGCTCCTTAGGGGTCCAGACTTCTTGTGTTTGGTGGGCTCCTAGGTGCGCCCCCAACTCAAATCAATGCATCCATCATTAGAGCCTGATTTGGGGGCTCCTGATGGAAAGGGACCCCTTTCTCTAAATTTAGAGGGTCCAGCCACCAAAGTAGCTTCTTCTTGACCGGCTCTGTGACCCTGACCATGTGATCTAGGTCATCTGAGCCTTGATCCCACTGCACCCTGAGCATCCATTGTGGGATTCTCATGTGGAGGCAAGCCAGAGGAGTGACAGGAATGGCAGCTGCCATGTGCCCCAGAAGTCTGAGGAAGATCCTGGCCTGGACCTGAGGCATTACAAGGACCAATCCGGCAATCTTCCGCAAGTGATTGTCCCTCTCTGGAGGTAGAAAAGCCATGCCCTGGACCGAATCCAGGACCGCCCCTATGAAGACGAGTCTTTGGCTGGGCTCTTGGGAAGACTTTGGAAGGTTCAGGGTGATCCCCACCTCTAGGAATAGAGTATAGGTGTCTCCAAGAGCCTGAAGGAGGCGCGTCCTTGATGGGGCTGCAAGCAGCCAATCATCGAGGTAAGGGAAGACAATGTCCCTGATGTCTTAGAGTCACAGCCACCACTACCAAGCATTAGGTGAAGACTCGAGGAGCGGCTGAACAGGAGAACCTGAAACTGATAATGCGCCCCCTGGAAGTGGAACTTCAGGTACTTCCTGTGGGGGGAAAGACCCCTATGTGCATGTATGCATCTTGCATGTCTAGGGAGCAGAGCCAGTCTCCTTGATGCAGCAGAGGAATAAGCCCTGGAAGAGCCACCATCCGGAACCTTTGGTATTCGATATAGTTGTTTAAAGAGCTGAGGTCCAGAATGGGACGAAGATCCTGTGTCTTCTTTGGGACAAGAAAGAAATGAGAGTAATATCCCTTTCCCCGCTGCTGCAGAGGGACTGGTTCTATCACCCTTTTCCACAAGAGGGCCTGAATCTCTACTTCTATGAGAGGAATGTGAGAAAGAGGATATCTTGAGAACCTTGGTGGAGTATCTAAAGGGATCTCAGTGAACTCTAGCATATGTCCCCTCCTTATAATATCTAGGACCCACTGGTCCACAGTTATTGAGCTCCAACCCTTCAGGTGAAGGGAGAAGCGACCCCCTACTGCCTCCCCTGGTATCTCCTCCGGAGGGGGGTCGGAAGGGAGTCATTGGGCGGAGCCGGGAGTGGGCAGAGGGGCTTGGGAGGACTTGGGGCCATGAAAAGCAGTGTCTCCAGGTTGCTGGCTCTTCTTTTGAAGCCACCCCTCTGGCCCTGTTGGTTGCCATGGGCTTGGGCACCTGAAGGCTTCCGAAATGGCCGCCTTTTTCCTCTCTTCTGGTCCCCACGGTACATTTGTCGGACGGACCAGATAGATTTCCCCCAACTCCTGGAGATGAGAGATCAGTGACTTCATCTTCTGCCTGAAAAGGATGGAACCCTGGAATGGAAGGTCCCTGATCCCGGACTGCAGATCCTTGTGAAAGCCAGAGACTCTCAACCAGGCATGGCGCCGAAGGCAGACACGTGATGCTGATGCTCTGGCTGCCTATCTGCGGTGTCGTACGAGGCACGAAGAATGTACGTGCCTATGTCTGAGCCCGACTTAAGAATGTCCAGGAGCTCCATCTTTTGTGCGGAGTCTGGCAAGGCAGTAGCTAGCTCCTGTCCTCTCTCCCATAATGCAGTCTGGTACTGGACCATATGCGTGAGGAAGTTGAGGGACCTAATGGAGCAGGTGGAAGCAGAGTAGACCTTCTTGCCCACCTGGTCCAAGTAACAGGATTCTGAGTCAGGAGGCTTGGAGCTTAGGTGCTTGGACTTGTCATGGGCAGCCGTAATCATCGAGGAGTCCGCCTGAGGGTGTTTTTCCAGGAAAGCTTCGGCCCTCGGGGCTCTGTACAGCTTGTATAACCTCTTCGGAACCACCGGAACTGAAGCCGGATGCTTCCAAGTGATCCTGGTAAGATCTTGGAAGGTATCCACTAAAGGAGGCACCACGAGGGATTTGGGCTTCTTCTGCCTTAGGTACTTAGCCAGTCGACAGTGTTCCGGGTCCAGGTCCTCCATTTCCCATTGCTTGGAAGCCTGGATGTGCCTCATGACATCCATGAAGGTAGGATCGTCCTGAGGTGAGCGGGGTTGGTCATTCTCTCCTGGGGAGCCCCCGACTCCCGAGAGGGATAAAGAGGTAGATGGAGTAGACAACCTGCAACTGGGCCTTGAGTGGCCTGAGCAGTGTCTTGGACTCCCCCCGCTCGAACGTTGGTTGCTCCCAGACTGACGTTAGCTATGGGTCCGGCGACTGAGCAATGACTGATGTCGGGAATGGGAGTGGGCCTGCCTAGAAGAACAGGAACGGCTCCTGGACCAAGGTTGAGACCAGCGATGACTGTCTGATGGTGAGGGGTGCTGACGCCGGTCCTGAGACCGAGACCGGGAATGAACCTTGGAGGGTGGGCGTGGCAGCGGCCACTCGGGGGTCTTCCACGGGGAAGCCCTCAGGCTTGGCGTTGTCCGGTCGGTCAGACGAGTTCAGCTTCAGTGGAGACTTCTTTCTTGACCTGACTCCACCAGAAGGTGAACAGTTCCTGCAGCTGGTCCTTGGTGAAAACCAGGGCTGCGGTCCCTGGAAAGGGAGGCAGAGAAACCGGATCAGGCAGGTCATGGGAGGGAGAACCTCCCTCCAACCCCTGTGAGGCAGAAGACTTTGGGGTTCCAGAGGCCACTCCTGCCGTGGGGTCTTCCATCACCACAACCTCTACCAGCGTCAGTACCACTGGAGTTGGTGCCAGGGTGATTGTCTCACCCAACGGTTTGCCAGAGTCGGGCGAAGTCGAGACCTTCCTAGACAGGGCCGTAGCTTGTGCTGAGGGGATCTGGGGGGTAATCCAAAGAAGCACCAACTTTCTGGGCTTATTCCCAGATGATCCTGCCTTGGCTGGCACTGTTTTGTTGGCAGGAGGGGGTAGCACTTTGGAGCCTTCTGGGTGCTTCTCTGAGCCCGAGGAGGGAGAGGCCTTCTTGTGGGATGAGCGGAACCAAGACTGGGAGCGGTGATGGGACCGGCTACGGTCCTTCTGGTGGGAGCACTTAGCAGACTTGTCCTGGTGCTTGCTGCCTTCTCTCTCCCCCCAGGTGTGCAGAACCTCCATGTTCTGTTCAAGAAGGTGGGACTTTAGAGCCTTCAGGCACCTGATTCTTGTCCTGCTGGTAAACTCCTTGCAGATGGAGCAGGATATGCTGCTGTGGTCTGGGCCCCAAGCAAAAGATACACTTGGTGTGGCCGTCCTGAGATGGAATTTGGCAGCCACAGTGACACTTATTCCTCTTGGGCCCAGAGTAGACAGATGATGGCAACATGCGCCGGACAGGAGTCGGAGTCTATGAAAAAAGAAGTCGAAAACACAACGAAAAAATGGATGAATAATTGAAGAAAAACTCTCGTCTTGCTGGTTTTGCTGAGCTGGATAGCCTGAACTTGCCCAATGTGAGTGGGTCGTGGCAGGAAAAGATCTAGGGTGGAGCTGGGTCCACCCCCTTTTAAACCATGGCCGATGTCGGGGGCGGTCCCTGCTGGGTACTGCTAGCTGAGAATTTTTCCGGTGGGTCCTAATGCCTACGGCGTTAGTCCTAATGGTTATAGCCTGCTGCAAGAGTTCCCACTCAATGTAAGATCTGGGAATTACCATAGTTTCTCTCAAAATGTATTAACCGGCTGAAGAAGGTTCAAAAGTAAAATTTCAACTTTAAAATTATATAAATAGGGGGCGCTGTGGAGCCCAAGCTTGTTGGCAGCAACTTCATTCAGCTCTTGGTGTTTTATATAAATAACATTTAAAAACCTAATTTAGAGCCTGCGGAGAAAACTAATTTTGATACCATGGGAAAGAGGAGTACTGAAAACGTAAAATGGGTAACCCAAGGTGAGATAAAGGCGGAGGTTTGGGAGGGAAATCATCAGGAACTATGCAGACGAAACAACCATCTTTTGAAGCCAAGGCCTGCTTGTGCTCGGAGCTGGAAGAAAATATGACCTCCATAGGCCTGAAAGTACAAAGATTAATTTCCTCTGTATCCGAATTAAGTACCAAAATGGATGCGATCGGCTCAAGAGTGACATTAATAGAGAAAACTGTGGAGGGAATGCAAACTGAATGGTCTGATTTAAAGAGAGGAAGCGAGTCAGCCTCTGCTGCAACCGTGATGGTGATTAAAGAGAATGCCCACCTACGAGCGAGGCTGGAAACACTAACGAATCAGGTCAGAGCCTCTAACATTCTAATACTAGGGTTACCTGAGGGGTCAGAGGGAGATCATCCCCTCATGTTTTTGCAGGACTGGCTACAGGATAAAATCGTTCCAGAGGGGCAAAATGTGCAATTCGGCTTGCAAAAAGCTTACTGCATTACTCCACGCGGATACAGAGAAAATCTGGAAACTCCTCAGACACTTCTCCTGGTCACCAACGGGGTAGGCACTAGAGACAAAATACTTAGGATGGCCAGACAAGCGGGACCTTTGGTGCAAGAAGACCATCCAGTGTACCTATTCCCGGACATTACTTACTTTACAAGAATGCGCCGAAAGAAATTTGACCAAGTCAGGAAACAACTCAGAGAGGCCTCGATTACCCACATGGTGGTTTTTCTGGTCCGACTCAGAATAGTCCATGGTGGAAAAGTGTGGGTTTTCTCTGACCCCAATGAAGCCAGTAAATGCTCCTCAAGGTTCGCGACAAGGTGCAGGAGCCATTCTCAGGATTCAGACATGGGTGAAGAAGACCGGGTCCAAACAGAAGAAGGATGAACTGAATATTTTGTTATTCCCAGCTGTTTTACCCAATTAAAAAAATGGCTACGTGACTTTGGAATTGGGGATCCCTATTTGAAATGCCCCCAGAGTGACTCTCTTTAGTTTAAATTTTACTTAACAAAAAAAAATATTTTTACAAGGACATAAATGGTAGGAGAGATACGAATATAAAAGGGGGAAAAGTTTGACTTAATTAGTGTAGTTAAGTTTTGCAGCCTCTAGAGGGTGATAACCGCATTTAATAACATTAGTAACTTGTTAATGTTATTTGCCTTTCATTATGGGACGATTATTATTGGAACAGGAGAGCTTAGAAGATGTTCTGCCTTATTCATATTTCAGAAAGATCTGTATCTTCTTTAGATAAAAAGTATGATGCCACGAACCTGTATGGGGCACGGCGTATTGGGATAAAATATAATCCTTTAGAATTATAGTATAAGTCATACTGCTCATGGGCTACTTTCAACAGCTTAACAACGTATTTGTCCTACAGAATATATTTAGTTTTCCTCCTAATGAGGTATCACAATATTTGGGATACAATAATCCTTGAATTAATGAGCTTGGCTCTCTATGGTAGACTCTAACTTATAAGGTTGTCTCAGATACGGATATAATTGTGTATAAATACATGCCAATAATAATAAAAAATAAAGTTTAAAAAAAAAAATTATATAAATAAACGTTTGATTTCCTCCTGATTAAATTAACTGAGAAGAATCTGAAAAACTTACAGGAATTAAACTAAATCTAGACTAATCTACCTGTAAACTCAAGGGCAGTGCTTTAAAAACAGAAATAAAATTTACTTCAGAAAAAAATGAGAAAATCTTCAAGAAAGATGAAGGAGGGCTCTCCAAGGCATCTGTACTAGGCAAGCGGAGTAAAGAATCTGATGGTTGCAGAATATTTACCAAGGACAGTGGTTTGAAAACCGAGCTCGTGCCGAACATTCCATGATTAGCATAGGTTCTATTAACCATTTTAGCTCCGGAGCAGTCTCGTGGTGAGACCATACTGCAGAAGTCAGAATACGGTAAGATTTCCTGGGGTTTGAAGAAGTGAAGAGGGAGCAGGACTACCTGCACCTTTATAGGGTGTGTGACACTGGAATCTAATGTCAGCATGGGCGGCCCCTAATAAACTGATGCAGAAAAAGAGCTTCCATGGGATCCTGACACCAAAGTTCCTTAAGTGTGACCTGATGACAGAGATATCCCTGAAGAAGATATTCTGGTTCCTATGGGCTAACAGTGCCTTCAGCTTCAAGACTAACGTGTGTGGCTTTATAGAGGAGATACGACTCTGGAAGAGTACAGCCAGCCTGCTAGCACAGCGGTAGCACTACTCTGCCTGTGGTACTGATTACCTGTATCCGGGAATGAACACGGAACTTCAGAGGGTTGGCCGAGGTGGGTCCCAGCATGCTAGCAACACCCAGTGGAGGTTGGGTATGGAACAGCTGGGACCAACAAGCAGAGGGTAGAGGTGACAGTGGACATCTGTAGGTTGGGTGCTGACATCACTGCATGTCTGTACCTCCTGTGGGGTGTGTGTGTTTCTACAGAGAAAAACTTGGGCTGGCGAGCAATGAAGCCCCAGAACCCCACCCCGAATGATGACCCCAGGCGTAAGCCATGGCTGGGGCCACAGGTTGATCACAGTCTCTCCCCTTGGGGAGACCCACAGCAGGGGACAAGATGCAGGTCACCCAGACTGGGCAGCCGGAGGGGATGCCAGGAAGGGTACAGCCCCTGCCCATTGCCTGAGAGATAAACAGAATCTAACCCCCTCAAAAAATGACTCCGGTGAGTAACCCTTTCCTACAGTAAATTTGTACAAACTTAAACTTGTATACATTGAAATGTACTGGGACATGGGAGTTCTGTGAGTTACATTTACAGTACTAAAGGTGCCCACACATGAGACACTTGTGAACTCCTTTATCAGCCAGTTGGTGGTGACACTTGGACAGCTGGTTCTGATTACTCTATGATTTTTTTAAAATAAAAATATAGTGTGATTGTCATGAGAAATGCTGTGCTCCTGGATGATGCCCCCCCCCAAGGTTTCACTTCAAAGGACAGGATTTACGTTAAACAGCAATTCTCTGTAATGCAATTAACTTCTCAGTTTGCTTTAAAAGCTAGGAAGTAGAATATCCATTTATGACGTCTTCAGGAAGCTAAATTGCATCTGGTGTCATGAAGCACATTATACCGCAGTGTAAGTGGCAGCTAGTCATAATAAGGCCTTTGATGTGTTTGAGAAACAAAACTGCTCATGGGTCAAAGAGACTGAGAAATCACAGTCTTAATTAAGAAGGTCATCATTTGAAAAATGAGTTTTACTGAAGTCACAAAATGTAATACCTCTTGATGGGATTTCCTGTTTTGTGTGTGTATATATATATATATATATATATATATATATATATATATATATATATATATATATATTTTTTTTTATATACCCTAAAAGGAGTTAGATGATGACATCATGGAGAAGGCAGGTTCACGACAGTGTTTTAATTATGCTGTGAGACCTTTAGGTGATATACATGTTTGGACTCTGAAAAAAACATCAGGCACTGTTAGATGGTATACATTAGATAGACCAGTCTAAGTGTACTGTGGTAAGAGATTTTGTTTGTATTTATAATCTTGTTTTTTTTTTTACATGATTGTATGGTTCTGTGATATAGTGTTCTGTATTTACATTCTACATAGTTTTTTTCTATTATAAGTAAAACCTCTTATTTTAAGAGACTTGGTGTGCCTTTGAAATTCTTTCTTTGACATGTGAAGCATATATGGTCAAAGCTGACACTGTGCAAAAGCTTACTGGTTTACCAAACTGGGAAAAAGGTAAAAGTTTATTCTGAGGTGTTTCACAGAGTTTTTAAGGGTTCATTTTGTACACCTGGTTAAGTGTCCGTAGGCAAAAGATATCTGGCCCCCTCTCGAAGAGCAGAATTATCTAAGCCTGTACATTGGGTACGCTAGCAAGAGATTCACCGTTTGAATCCCTCCAGAACTTGAGATGAAAGTTTGATTCAAACCCACAAAACAGACAGGAGGGTTACCCTGTTTCTGTTCACAATACTGCGATCGGAGGCTGGCACTGTGGGAGCAGAGGGCCTGTCCTGCTGAGTGGGGTTGTGACAGATGAAAAAATTACTCACCTTAGAAATTATGTTTCTTCTAATGGAGTCTTGCTGTATTCTGACTATTGCAGTTAGCCCCAGCCTTTAAACTGCCCAGGAGAACAAAGGGTTAACTTTCTATGCAACGCATAAAATGCTGAGCTCAAGCTCAGTTGAGGTCTCGGGCCCAGATATTCAAACTGCGCCCAAAAAGTGCGCAATAGCAGAAGCAAGCGCAAATCTATTGCGCCCATGCGAAAGAGACACGATATTCAAAAACAGAGCAGGCCAAATTGCGCCTACAGCCGACGACTGAATATCGCACCACCTGTGCTATAGCGCAACTAGGGAGGGGAAGCTGTGCAGATCTGATGCACCATAGCGCAACAAGGGATGTTCAGCTGAGCAGTCCAGAGGCACCATAGCGCAACCAGGGAGTCCCCCAGCTGCAGAGCTATGTAACTGCACAATCAGGGAGGTAGGACCCCACCACCCATGCCACAGATGGGCACAGGAACACACAGCAGAACAGACATTGGCCCCCACACCCCAAGCACAGCACAACTGGGGGAGGGCTGGAATAACCACTGGCCCATGGAGACAAGCAAACAACCCACAGCTGGGCCATGGTGCCCCATCACACCTACCGGCAAGCTGTGACTGGCACACAAGGAGGGAAGACCACCCCGTACCACACCATCCCCCCAGTACAGAGCACACCCTGCACCATGACCCCCAGACACCCCCCCATGAGCAGTGACCACCACTGCAGGAAACCCCATGCATGCCACCACCCCCACTGTGACAATGCAACCCAGTGCACCACAGAACCATGCAAGCCAGCCCCACCACGAGCACCCAACAGTGGGTTGCAGCACATGGTAATGCAACAACGGCAGACACGTTTCCACCATGCACAGTCCCCCCGAGGTACTGCTGAGAGACCGACCATGTGTCGGAACAAGAGGTACCCCACACAGGACAGGGCGTGCCCTTGACACCACCACCAGTGGTACAGCACCCTGCACAGTATTCCAGTGAGACACCCTGACCCACCATTGGCCACAAAAGCCAGCACAGATACCCACAGTGGTGCATGGAAGCATGCACCACACCGGATGCCACACAGTGTATGGACAGACACCCACCCATACCCAAGGGGACACCAACACAGGGATGCAGTGGTGGGGCAACCAAGCCCCCATTGTGGGCCCATGTAAGCTGTGTACACACAACCCCCAGTCCTCCATGACACTGGAGTGCCAGTCGCCCTGTGCAGGCACTGTGGACCAATACACCACCAGCAGTCGCCCGGAGCACAAGTCACACACAGTGGGGCACATCCCCTGCAACACATAAAAGGCACAGCATGGAGGTGGGACAATGACTGTGGTGCCCACAGTGCCACCCGAGCCAGGCATGCACCACACCAGTGACAGGGGCAACCCAGAAAAGTGACGGGTACAGTGGCCACCCTGCAGGGACTGCCACCACTGACATGCCAGCGGACCTTTCAGGTCACAGACATGCATGTGTGTCAGCTGCACAGGCCATGAACGGGCCGATGGGTGCACCATGGACACAAAGCATGCGCCATGGACTACTGCACACAGTCATCCAGTGCATAGGGTACAACACACACACCACAGACACTGACTGATAGCTACCCCCACACCATAGTCACCTCCACACGGACACACACACACATACCCATGACTGCATCACCCTTGACGCCATGCACACCACTGTAGCTGAGCACCTATAGCCCGCTGCAAATCAGAGACCACCACAGTATTCATATCAAAATCAAATGCATTGAAAAAATATAATAGTCAACTATTTACAAGAATACAAAAACTATATACAAAGTTGGGGGGGCCACAAACAAGGTGGGGGTGGGTAGGGGGCAGGGGTGGACAAATGAGATGGGATAGGAGGGGTATGAGGGTGGGTCCGGGGGTAGGAGAATTCAGGGACAGAGGGATCCCTAGCGGGAGTGCCATTCTGTGCTTTGCGACCTCCGGCCTCTGTGCCTCCTCAGTACCCTGGTCATATCCAATCTCCAGAGGATTTCTAGGGATTCCCGGGCCAGCTGTAGAATCTCCCACAGCATCTCTTATGTCCCTTAGATGGCGGGCACCTAGGATAAGGGAGCACAGTCAATAGGTGTGAATACACAACCCCACACAGCCCACCCACTGTGCATGGCATACGGCCATGGGACATACCACTGTGATGGTGTGTGACCACCCACAGTGATCACGTCCACAGGATCTGCCCACCCAGGCTCATACAGCCATGCGGAATGCTGCACACACCCACCAGCCAAGTCAAGCACAGCACCACCGTGGCCATTTAGTGACATGGCTATGTGGTGCAAAGGCAGTGGCACAGCCATGCACCTGGTGCACGCATGGACCACCATTGACGCACTCCCAGACATGCATTGCCACTGGACAGTGTTGACTGTAACAAGTTGCATGCATGGCAGTGGTGTCGATGAATGGTGGCCATACCCCGCTGCCCACCCTGTCACACAGCATCACAGCATGCAATAGTAATCATGGATGTATGGCACTCACCCTCATTGGGCTGGTCAGGTGGGCGGTGATGGCCCTCACCCTGCCTGACTGTACTGTCCTCCTCCCTCCGCCGCTCTTCCTGCAACCTGCGGCATTCATCCAGGCCTGTGGGGAAAACAAGGAGAGAAGAACATCAGTTCAATCCTGAAGCAAAGTCCCCCTGCCCCAAGGTGTGTGCCCTCCCACCCAGCCAGACCCACCCACCCCACATCCTGTGAACACCACCACAGCCAACCCCAGATGGTCCCTCCCCTATGTGCTGGACACATAAAACACTGTGACCCATATGGACGATAAAAGTGTGTTGACGGAACCCCTACCTGGACGTGGCAAAGTGCCCCTCCTGGCACATGACCGCAGTCGTGCCAGTAGCTCCGGCTCTCTCCTCCACAGGTCCCCATAGCGGTGCTTGCACTGCTCCACGCTCCTCCCCATCCGGTGGCCTCCTCCAGGGCAGTGGCCACCTCCTGCCCCACACCTGGGTCCTGGCCCTGTCCAGGGGAGCCTCCCCGAAGAGAGGCCCATGGTGTGGCTCAACGATTGCCACCAGATTGGCTAGCTCAATGGTTGTCCATCACGCTGCCCATCTGCGTGCCATCCTTGCAGCTATAGTAGGCAATATGGCACTCTGCAGCTCGGCTCCCCACGTGCAGATGCTGCACAGTACAGCACTGCCATTCCCTATCGTGCTGTTACTGAACAGTGCGATAGAGGAGCACCCATGCCTGATGCATGGTGCCTAGGGGGCAAAGGTAGGGCACAGGGTCAAGGGTCTCTGGTGCATGGCCACGCACAGCACCATTGGAAGACAATGCATGTAGTGTAATTGGCTGCCTGTGTGCCAGTGCCATAGCGGACTACCGAGCAGTTGGGCCATTGTGCCTATGATGGCCTAGTGCCACAGCGCCATGTAGTGACCATCGCTATAGCGCCACTGGCACAATGGTGGCCGTGCCCTGCATTGCCTACCGCGCACAGCACGTCATCAGCATGGCAGACGCCTGTATCAGCAACCCAGGCATGCACAGTGAGGTGAACTATGCATGTCACAGAACTGCGCCATTGGCTCAGCACGTTCAACACAATTGCGCAAAGCCCAACAGCGCGATATTCAGCCGTCATATGCAAATCATCTAATCAGCCATTCAATGGTGCAGCTCTGCAATCTGCATCTACTTAAAGTTGCTCCTTGCCTCATTTGCATGGATTGCGCTATAAAAGTGCGACAATGTGCTGCAGTGGCCATAGTCAGTTACTGCAGTTTATTGGTGAGTTGCATGCTGTTTGGGAGTGTGGACTGTGGATTCAGGGACATGCATGGGACTGCACAGTCACAGGTAACAACTGCCATTCTTACAGGCTACATAATGACCGAGCAGGTTGTTGGAGAGGAGGAAAATAGTGGTGGGAGAAGGAGGAGGCCGAACTTTACAAAGGCTGAAACAGAGGCCCTGTTTGAGGCCTACCTGGATCAGGAGCCACTTCTCAGTGGACAGTGGGGAACACATCAAGCCTGTGCTGCTGCATGGGAAGAGGTGGCACGTGCTGTGAACCTGCATGGCAGCCACCAGTGCTCCATGCAGGAGTGTAGGAAAAAGATGGGCACAGACAGGAGGAGGGTAAAGGAGAAGGTGGCTGCCATCAGGACAGCATGTGCTGCAACAGGTGGGGGACAGCCGGAGGTGGTACAGCTGACCCCAGAGGAGGAGAGGCTTGCTGGAAGCATGCAGTGCAGTGCCATTGAGGGTGTTCCGGGTGGTGGCTTCCAGATGGGTGGTGGCCCATCACTGCATGGTAAGTCATGGTTTGTCTATGGGGGGGCAGGGTAGGTCACATGCAGTAACGCGACTTTGCTTTCCCTTACAGATCCTGAGCATCTGCATGGGTCAGCAGTGGTGGGCCTGTCCACTGCAGACAGTTGGCTGGAGTCGGAGGAGGGACCATCCACCTCCACAGGTATATGTGGATCATTGCGACAGTGGGGCCGCCTGGCTGTCCACACTGATGTCATTGTAATAGGTGTGGAGGAAGCCCTGCCTGTGCGCACACTGTGGCTGTGGCCAGTGCAGAGTCCATCACCAGTGATGATGACACGACCGTCATGCGCAGTGACACGTGTGTGCCACAGGATGGCCACACAGCAGGGCAATTTGTGCCCATGGCTGTGGGTGGTGCCACCGTGGAGGCCTGTGTGTCAGCACAGTCCTAGGCTGTGCCTGTCAACACCAGTGAGGCAGCACTGGTGTCTGTTCAGGACAGTGGGACTGTTGCGGCCACTGCGACAACACCACTGAGCCCTGGGGAGCGGCAGCCAGAGGAGCAGCATCAGCAGTTGCCCAATGGGCTTGGGGGTACAGGGTTCAGTGTCATCGTCTGTGCATCACCTGTGGACATGCCCAGACCTGGTCCCGATGCGCAGCACCCACCCTCAAGGGTTGCTGATCATCGGGGCCATGCACACCCTGAAGGACAGGATGCCGAGGAGGCTGATGACCTCTTGGACGCGCACACCCGCCTACTGCAAGCATCGGTCCAGCAGCAGATGCGGCTTGTGACGTCCGTGGATGCACTGCGTGTGGCTCTGGAGCAGGCAGAGGAGCATCGCAGCAGGGACACCGCACTGATCCTGGCAGGGATGGACCATTTGCAGGAGGATGTGACCACTGCCATTGACAGGCATGCACAGGCATTCATTGCTGTCATGGCCACAATAGGCACACAGTCAGGTGCCTATGCATCGCGGACACCACGCAGTGCACTCTCCACCCCCCCGTTCCCAGCGTCGTGCGACTCCCACCCTGTCAACGCAGGGTTCAGCTGTGGGCATCCCGAACACTCCTGGTGCAGGCATGTTCAGTGTGCTGCAGACCCCTGTGTGAGCATGGTCGTGTTCATGCAGTGGAACCCCTGAGTGACCATCGGTGCCACCCCATGAGGCCAGTGGTCAGCCTGTCAGTGCTGGCGGGTCTCGGCGGGGCCGCTCACGCATCCATGGTGGCCGTGGCACTGTGTTGCATGACTGACCTGTCTCCCAGCATGGCTCCTGTCTGGTGCTGCCCTGTGTGCATTGTGTCTTTCAGTGGGCAGTGCATGGGTGGGTACCCAGCCCTGCACGCGGACACACAGTCCACCTGCACACCCTCCCAGCTGCTGTCCGCAGTTGCGTGTGCATGATGATGCCTGCATCGCACTGTACACTAATGTGCAATGGTGCTCAGCATCTGACACATGCACATGGACAGGCAGTGGGGGTGGTGGCCTGTGGACATGTGTGTTGCTAGGGTGTGCATTCTGGGTCAGTGTGCCTCCTGCCCTCTGTGCATGTTTGTTGCGTTGTGTGTGAGTGTGTGTGTGTGTCTGTCCACATGGCATGTTAATCCTCACCCATCCCTGGTGGTGTGTGTGCTTCTGTGCCCTGCCACTTCCCTTGACGGCATGCGCCCCCCTGGTGTGTCCATGCGTGTTTGTGGGTTGTGCCTTAGCCACTGGTGGTTGTGCATGGCCCCATGACTTACCTGGGTTGGCTGAAGTGCTCCTCTGTGATGGTGTCCTGGTGCAGCTCTGGCAGCCGGAGCAGTCGGGGGTTCTGTCAGCCAAGGGGGGGGCTGCCCATCACCATCGTCACTGGCGTCCCCATCGCTGTCCCCCTCTTCGACCTGTACGGCTATCCCACATTCGTTGGCCATGTTGTGCAGGATGCAACTGGCCAGGAATATCCCACAGGCCTTTGAGGGTCTGTACTGTAGGGCACTGCCAGAGGTGTCCAGGCAATGGAAACATGCCTTCAGCATCCCGAACACCCGCTGTATGACATTACGTGTGGTGGCGTGTACCTCATTGTAGCGTTGCTGCAATGGGGTGGCAGGCCACCGGTAGGGTGTGAGCAGCCAGGGACAGAGTGGGTATCCACTGTCACCTGTGTGTAGAGGGCGGAGGTTAGTTTTGTGATCAGCATCACCCTGCCCCAGGCCATGTAGGCCACTACCCATGCCACCTCTGGCCATGCCCCCCCAGTCCCTATGATTGTCCATGTGGTTTGCATACTCACCCACTAGGTGGCCAGTGGGGATGTCCCCACTCTCGAATCTGTGGCACAATGCCAACTGGTGCCAGATGAAAGAATCATGTGCTTCCCCAGGGTGCGTGGCACAGACATTGATGATGCGCCCCCTGGCATCGCACACCACCTGGCAGTTGATGCTGGCATAGCCCTTGCGATTTATGTATGCGGCCCCCTCAGGACTAGAAGGTGTGTGCATGGCCACATGGGTGCAGTTTATTGCCCCTAGCACGCCAGGCATACGTGTTGCCCTGTAGAACTCCTGTATGTTTGCTGTGCGCTCCGCCGCTGTGCTGGGGAAATGGATGGACGCCACAGCATGTGGCAGCAGTGCGCTGAGGAACTGGGTGAGGTGGCATGATGTGGCCGACTGGGTTATGCCTGTGGTGTCCCTAGTTGGTCTCTGGAAGGTACCCGTGGCGAGCAAGCAGATGTAGGCTGTTACCTTAGTCTCCACTGACAGGACATGGCTCCATCGTGTGGGTGCCTGCATCACATCACTGCACAGCTCACAGAGCCACCTCAGAATTGCCCTATTCAGGTGGTACCAGCCCACAATCTCAGTATCAGTGTACAGTTTAAAGCTGGTGCGGGCTTGGTACTGCCTATTGGGGGCATACTGCCGACGGGCCCTTCCACAGCCACGTCCCCTGCTGCCCGCCTTCTCACCCCCCTCATTATGGCCTCCATGTGAAAGGTGGCACTGGCCATGTCCCTGGCTTGTGTTCACCCCCCCGGCAGCTGTTGCTGTATTCCCCCCGCTGTCCTGGCTGCTACATCCCCTGCACCGGGTACACCTGCCTGTGCTGGCCTCTGTGCTGTGTGGCTCCCCACACCTTCCCTGTGCCTGGCTGTTCAGACTGCCCTTTCCCTGGCCTGCCCTGTTTGTGCCTCCTGCCCTGTCTGTCTGCCTCTGCTTCTGACACATGTGGCTTCCCTGTAGCGTTCTTGCACCTCTCCCTTGCTCCTTTTTATTTTGGCTCATTTCCGCTATGGCGCAACTTCCGCTTGCTCCCCTATTGCGCATGGCGTGAGTTGTTCAATATCGCACTGCACCATTTATGCATGGTTCCTCCCCCTTCGGTTGCGCATGTCTTCATTATCATTGCGCTGTTGCTCAGCATGATTTCAGGGGTGCAACTGCCTCCTGCTGAATATCGCAGAATGGGGCAATTTCGGACTTGCGCAGGTGCAGCCCTATTGCGCATGGCTCAACTCTTTTGAATATCTGGGCCTCTGTCTGCAGCCCTTTGAAATCCAACCATCAGATTCTTACGAGCAAAAACCTCACTAACTATCATATGTGGAAATTGTAACATTTTTACTAGCCAACTGGCAACAAGAGTTTTGTATTCCCAAGAAAGACTCAAGTCAGGAAACCCAAAACCAATCCAAATAAGAATAATAATAAAACAAACACCCAAACAAAAAGAGGAGGGTGTAAAAGAAGCACCCCTGAGGTGCAACACTGCACCTGCCCACCCACTTCCCAAAAACAGGTTCTGAGAGGGGAGACAGGTCAGAATACAGCAATACTCCATTAGAAGAAACATAATTACTAAGGTGAGTAATTTTTTTCTTCAAACCACATGACGTTTTGTTGTATTCTGACTATTACAGACTACCAAGCAGTACCTCCATGGAGGAGGGACAGAACCTACTTTGGGAATAGGCTCTGAAGTACTGCTGTGCCAAACCGAGCATCACTTCTAGCCTGGATATCCAGAGAGTAATGCTTGGTAAAGTTATGGACTGTTTACAAGGTGGCTGCTTGACAAATTTCTAAGAGAGGAATATCCCTGGCAGCAGCCAGGGAAGCAGCTGTACCTCTGGTGGAGTGAGCCCTCAGGCCTGAGGGTGGAATCTTTACTAGTGTCTCATAGCAGAATTGTATACAAGACACAATCCACCTTGCAATAGTTCTCTTGGTGGCAGGTTGGCCCTTTCCCACTTCTCCATAAGTGAGGAACAACTGGAGGGAATCAAACCTGTGACTCTTGGTATGCTTTATGTAGTAGCTAAGGGCCCTTTTAACATCAAAACTGTGTAGTCTCCTCTTTCCTGAGGAAGAATGATCAGTGAAGAAGACAGGAAGAGGCAGACTGATTCAAGTGGTAATCTGAAACCACTTTGGGCAAGAACCTTCTATTGGTTCTAAGGACCACTTTATCCCTATGAAAGGAGATAAAATCAGGTTACACTGACAGGGCTTGCAATTCACCAATACATCTGGCAGAGGTAATGGCTACTAAAAAAAGTACAGTTATGTAAGAACTTACCGTAACAGTAGATCTTTGAGAGGAGCTTTTGCAGCAGGCTATAACATTCAGGACTATGCCACAGGCACTAGGACCCTCCGGAAACATTTTCAGCCAGCAGTATATAGCAGGGACTGCCCCGACGTCAGCCCTGGTACAAAAGGGGGCGGACCCAGCTCCACCTCAGTTCTCCCATCAAGGCTCGCAAACAAGCCCTGACAAGAGAAGGAGACAAAGCACATAGAGGAGATGTAAATGCAGATGGATCTGCACACCTCGAGGGGGAAGGCGGGTGGGAAAGTAACGCCTGCTTCAAGAGCTCCTCTCGAAGATCTACTGTTACGGTAAGTTCTTACGCAACTGTACTATCTTACTTCGAGTGGGAGCTCTTGCAGCAGGCTATAACATTCAGGACTGAATACCAAGCAGTCCACGCCAAAGAGGTAGACGACCCCGGGAGGTGGAATATGCTGACTCCAGAGGCCTTAGGACAAAAGTCCTTGCGAAACAGCCAGACTGAAGCCGGCTCGGCATCTGGAGACGATATCCAAGCTGTAATGCTTGACAAAGGTATGCACCGAGTTCCAGGTAGCAGCCTCACATATGTCCCTGGTAGAGACATTTCTCAGGGCGGCGATTGAAGCAGACGCTCCTCTGGTGGAGTGACCCCTAACCGGGCCCGGTAGGGGCTTATTGTGTTTTTCATAGCAGAAGGAAACACAGTGGACTATCCACTTTGATATCATCTGCTTGGTCACCTGTTTGCCCGAGCATTGTGGTGCAAAGACCACAAAAAGTTGCTCTGATTGATGGTGCATAGCCGTCCATTTGAGGTAATACCTCAAAGTCCTGTGGACATCCAATGCGTGAAGGAGAACCTCCCCTCTGTTAGATGGAGAAGGAAATTAGACTGGAAGGTCAACCAACTGGTTGAGGGACAACTCCGAGACCACTTTCAGAAGAAACTTAGGATTTGTTCTAAGGGAAACATTTTCCCTGTGGAAAATCAAATACGGCTTCTTACACATCAGACCCTGAAGCTCAGAAACTCTTTGAGCTGAGGTAATAGCAACCAAAAAACAAACCTCCGAAGAAAGAAAACACAGCTCACAATCCACTGCTGGCTCAAAGGGAGGGAGGGTGAGCTTCTCCAACACAAAAAGGAGATCCCAGGGTGGGATAGGGTCCCGAATGGGAGGTCTTATATGCAAAATTCCTCTTAAAAAGGTGCGGGCGACATCCAATTGTGCCAACACCTTATCTCCAATGACAGCATGATAGGTGGAGACGGCCCACATATGCACCTTGATAGAGGAGTAACTCAGGCCATTTTGATACAAGGAGAGGAGATACTGCAACGCTGAGTTCACTGGACAAGTGACAGGGTCCAAATGCTGTGACGAGGCCCATAAACAAAAACACTTCCACTTCATAACTTAGGCAAAGCGGGTGGAGGGCTTCCTCGATGAAACTAGGACTGCCACCACTTCCAGAGAAACCCCGTATCTGTGTTGAGCTACGTCTGAAGAAGCCAAGTATGTAGGTGTAAGGAACGAAGGTATGGATGGACCAGCAACCCCTGTTCTTGGGACAGCAACTGCGAGCAGATGGGCAGCGGAATTGGAGGCTCCATGGAAAAACGCTGCAGGAATGGGAACCAAATCTGCCGAGGCCATCTGGGGACTATGAGAATCATTCGGGCCCTTTCTGCCTGTAACTTTAGTAGGACTCTCTGAATGAGAGGGAAGGGTGGGAAGGCATAGAGAAACCTCCCTGCCCAGCAAAGGGAGAATGCGTCTGACCAGAAAACCCGAGGCGCGTGCTCTCACGAGCAAAACATTGGCAGTTTAGCGTTGCGTGGTGATGCAAAGAAGTCCAGCTCTGGATGACCCCACTTGTCAAAGAGCTGATCTGCCACGGACTGTAGCAGTTCCCACTCATGTGCCCTGGATCGAGACCTGCTTAGACTGTCAGCCAAATCGTTGAGGATGCCTGGAACATGCATTGTGGACAGCAGAATGTGCCGCTCCAGCGCCCAGTACCAGACTCTCATCGCCTCCCTGCAAAGGGGATACGAATGAGTACCCCCTTGCTTGTTGATGTAGAAGATGACTGCCATATTGTCTGTTTGAACCAGAAGACAGCCTGGCAACAGGTCCTCTTGAAAGGCCTGTAAGGCATAGAGGACCGCTCGCATCTTCAGTACATTGATGTGAAGGAATTGCTCCTCGGGTGACCAAGCCTCTTGCGTTCGATGAGCACCCAGGTACGCGCCCCACCCCAGGTCTGATGCATCTGTTGTAAGAGTCTGACTTGGAGGCTCTGGATGAAAGCTGACCCCTTTCTACAAGTTCTGGGGGTCCATCCACCAAAGCAAAGTTCTCCTGACTGGCTCAGTGATCCTGACCATGAAGTCTAGATCATCGTAGCCTTGGTCCCACTGTACCCTGAGCATCGACTGTGAGATCCACATGTGGAGGCGGGCCAGGGGTGTGACAGGAAGAAAAAATGACTTGCCTTAGTAATTATATTTCTTCTAATGGAGTCTTACTGTATTCTGACAATTGCACTGATTCCCAACCTTTGAACTGCCCCGGAGAACTAAGGGTTAACTTTCCATGCAAGGCATGGAACACTGAGCTCGAGCTCGGTTGAAGTCTCTGTCTGGACTGTTTTGATCTCAAACTGTCAGATTCTTACATGCCCAACTAAACTAAAAATTATATGTGGAAATTGTAAAAATTCTACTAGCCGACTGGCTGAAAAGTTTTGGATTCCCAAGGAAGACTAAAGTCAGGAAACCCAAAAACTAAACCCAATGTACTCAAAAAATAACAGTAATAAATAAGCACCCAAACAAAAGGAAGGAGAGTGCCAGCAAATACACCCCTGGGGTGCAACACTGCACCTGCCCACCCACTTCCCAAAAACAGGTTCTGAGAGGGGAGGCAGGGAGGGAGGTCAGAATACAGCAATACTCCATTAGAAGAAACATAATTACTAAGGTGAGTAATTTTTTTCTTCAAACTACTTGAAATCTTGCTGTATTCTGACAAGTGCAGACTACCAAGCAGTATCTCCATGGAGGAGGGACAGAACCTACTTTGGGAACAGGCTCTGAAGTACTGCTGTGCCAAACCGAGCATCACTCCTAGCCTGGAAATCCAGAGAGTAATGCTTGGTAAAGGTATGGACTGTTTTCCAGGTGGCTGCTTGACAAATTTCTAGGAGAGGAATATCCCTGGCTGCAGCCAGGGAAGCAGCTGTACCTCTTGTGGAATGAGCCCTAAGGCCTGAGGGTGGAGTTTTTCCCAGTTTTTCATAGCAGAATTGTATACAAGACACAATCCACCTGGCAATAGATCTTTTGGTGGCAGGTTTGCCCTTTCCCACTTCTCCATAAGTGAGGAACAACTGGAGGGAGTCAAACATGTGACCCTTGGTATGCTTTATGTAGTAACTAAGGGCTCTTTTTACATCTAAACTGTATAGCCTCCTCTCTCCTGAGGAAGAATGATCAGTGAAGAAAACAGGGAGAGACATAGATTGGTTTAAATGGAAGTCTGAAACCACTTTGGGCAAGAACCTTCTATTGGTTCTAAAGACCACTTTATCCCTATGAAAGGAGATAAAATCAGAGTCCACTGACAGGGCATGCAATTCACTGATCGCCTGGCAGAGGCAATGGCTACCAAGAACACAGTTTTCCAAGTCAAGTACTTAAGCTCTGCTGAAGACATAGGCTCGGGGGGGGGGGTTGCATAAGCTGAGCAATGCAAACATTCAAATCCGAGGCAGGGGCAGGGTCTCTAAAGGGTTGGTGTGAGACAATCCTTTAAAAAATTTACAGAACACAGGATGGGAAGATAGTGAGGAAGGCTTCCCCACAGACAAAAATGCAGAAACAGCTGACAAGTATACTATGAGAGTAGCTGGTCTGAGGCCTAGGCCATTAAGATGGACCATATAATCCAGAACTGTAGGCAATTCAGCAATGTCTGGAGAAATATTCTTCTTAGAACACCACATGCTGAATCTTTCCATTTGGAGTTGTAAGTCTTTCTGGTGGAGGGCTTTCGAGATGCCTTGAGGATGTCCAGAACCCCTTGGGAAAGATGCAGATCTGCAAACTTTAACTCTTCAAGAGCCATGCCTTGAGATTGAGAGACTGAAGATTGGGGTACCAAAACCTCCCCTGAGAGGATGTTAACAGGTTGTAATTCCTGGGAAGAGACAGGGGAAGATGGACTGCTAGGGGCAGCAACAGGGGGTACCAGGGCTGTCTGGCCCAATCTGGAGCAATCAGAATCACCTTGCAAGGTTGAGACCTTATTTTGACTAAAACTTTGAACAGGAGTGGGAAGGGGGAAAGGCATACAGAAACTTCCCTTCCCAATTCAGAATCAGGGCATCCAGGGGGACTGAGCCCAAGACTGGAGGTCTGCAACAAAAGAGAGGGAGTTGGTGATTGGCCGGGGCTGCAAAGAGATCTAGCTCTGGAGTGCCCCACCTTGAAAAAATCACTTTCAACACCCAAAGGTCCAAGGACCATTTGTGATGGCCCTGAGAAATCCTGCTTAGTGCATCTGCCAGCACATTGTCCTTGCCTGGAAGGTGAACTGCTACATGAGAGGCTTGCAAGGAATAAGCCAGGGACCACAACTTCATGGCGTCTGTGCACAAGGCCATGGACCGAGTGCCTCCCTGCTTGTTGATGTACCACATGGTGGTAGTGTTGTCTGTTCTGACTTGAACCACCTTGTTCTGAACTGACTGTGAGAACACATTTAGAACTAGAAAAACTACCCTGAGCTCTAGAAGATTGATGTGGAGAAGGGATTCTTGGGGGGGACCACAGGCCCTTGGCAGTGAGGGACCCCAAGTGGGCTCCCCAGCCCAGAAGAGAAGCATCTGTGGTAAGGACCACTGAACAAGGCTGAGCAACAAAAGGAACACCTTGCCTTAAATTGTCCCGATCCTGCCACCACTGGAGGGCCTGGATCAAGGTCGGAGTCACTGGGTTCAGTTTGGTAAGGGAGTCCTTTCTCTGAGACCAATAAGCTCTCAGGTGGAACTGAATATCCCTCATCTGGAATCTTGCCCCTTGGACCACTGCTGTTGAAGCTGCCATGTGGCCCAAGAGCTGGAGGAAATGCCTTGCTGGTCAAGATACCTGAATGCTGAAGGAAGAAGCTAGTTCCATAAGAGTCCTTGCCCTTTATAGAGGAAGAAAAGGCTCTTGCTCTGAGTGTGTCTAGTTCTGCCACTATAAAGGTAAGGAGCTGGACTGGTTAGAGAACTGACTTGGGAAGGTTGAGAAGAAATCCTAAGGAAGTGAGCACTTGCTGGGTCACTTGCAGGTGAGACTTGACTTGGTCTGGAGACTGACCCATCAATAGCCAATCGTCCAGATAAGGAAATATGGAAATATTTTGCCTTCTTGGAAAGGCAACTACTACTGCCAGGCACTTTGTGAAAACCCTTGGAGCTGAGGTTAGGCCAAAGGGCATTGTTCTGAACTGATAGTGGCCTGAGGGCAACTCAAACCTGAGGTACTTTCTGTGGAAGCACCTGATGGGAATGCGAAAGTAGGCATCTTTGAGGTCCAGGGAGGCTAGCCAGTCCCCTGGCCTTAGAGAGGGAAGAATTATTCCCAGAGTTATCATCTTGAACTTTAGTTTTAAAAGATGTTTGTTCAGATATCTTAAGTCTAGGATGGGTCACCACTCCCCTGTCTTTTTGGAGGCCAGGAAGTACTTGGAGTACAGTCCTTTGCCCCAGTGTAGGGTAGGTACTCTCTCTACAGCTCTTAAAGCTAGGAGAGAATAAACTTCTGCCTCTAGGGCAAGGGTTTCTGAAAGATTTGCAGGTGGAAAAGATCTGGCTCTCATCTTTGGAAATTTTTTGAAGATGAGAACCAGTCCTTGGCTTACTACTTCCAGGACCCACTTGTCTGATGTAATAGACATCCAGTCCTGGACAAAGTTAGCCAGCCTGCCCCCTACTGGAATAGAGGAGTCGACCCGAGCAGACCCATCAGGGTGTCTGCTTGGCAGGAGCTTTAGGCTGAGGGGATGCAGGCCTGCTCATCCCCTTCTGCCTCTCCCTCTGAAGAACCCGCATCTGCGAAAATGAAGAGCTGTGCTTGGTAAAAAGGCCTTTGAAAAGGCCTGCCCCTGTGCCTAGACTGCTGCCTTTGAGGAGTTGCCTGCCTTTCCTTGGCCTGAGCACTCCTGTAAGTGGTCCTGTACTCATCCATTTTCTTCATGTAGTTCTCTGTCTGCTCCCCAAACAGAGAATTACCCACTACAGGAAAATCCATAGCCTTAGCCTGGGTGTCCGAGAGGCTAGTACATTTGAGGGAAGCCATCCTCCGAAAAGCCACAGATGTAGCCATGACTCCTGATGAGACATCATTAGAGTCCACAGCAGCATGAAATTGCACCTTAGATGCCTCAGTCCCATCTGCAGCCACCGCCCGCAGCTCCTTGGCTAGCTGGGGGGAGGCCTGTTTGGCCAGTGCCAGTACAGCGTCCCACCTGGACGTCTGGTACCTGGCTGTATAGGCCATGTAATTCACCTGCCTGAGTCCTAAAGAAGATGCCATGTACTGCTTCTTTGCCATAGCATCAATCTTCCTGGAGTCCTTGTCGGGGGGGGCGTGAAGCCAAGGGAATATTTGCCTTGTCACAGGCAGCAGCCTGCACTACCCCAACATGGCTACATTGCTGATATAAGAACTCTGTGTCTGAGCCTCAGCATGTATACCTCTTGTCCATTCTTTTATCCACAGGAGGTATAGTGTTAGGAGACTGTCTGTTTCCCAAAAGATTTATGGAGGGGAATAGACAGTCTCCTGGACTCTGGGATATCCATCATCTCTACATAATCAGGCTCTTCTTGATCTTCCACAGCCTCCTTCATAGGAAGCTGGACGGTGTCAGCCACTTTCCTGTAAAACATAAAATGGGAAGGGGACTCAGAAAGCCTAGGAGGGGAAACACCTGATGGTCTGTCTGGGGAGATGTCCGGTTCCACAGGCACATCCAGACCTTCACGTACATCATAATCCTCAAGTTCCCCTTCCTCTTCAAACTCCGGTTCATAAAAATCTTCAAGAGTATACTCTTGAACCAGGGGAACCAACCGAACCGAACCCCTGCCAGAAGGAGCCAGATCAGTCGGAACCGGACGGAGCGATTCCACAATCTGAATCGCCCTGGCTATCTCTTCGGTGGTCGGAACATGAACCTCTGAATCTGAACCGGTCAATTTATCTTTGCATTTTCTTTTTGTCGGAACCAATCCCTCAGAATTGGCTCTCCTTTTGCCCAAAGAAGTATTGCCCTTGTCAGAGGGCACTCCTTCTGGTTTGGTCGAAACCGAACCGGGCTGGCCATCCGGGTCAGCGGACTTCTCGGCCTCCTTTTCCCTCAGTCTACCTAATCTCTTTTCAAGGGTAGATTTGGGAACATGTTTACATATTTGGCAGTCTGAATCGGTGGTCAAATCCCAGACAATAAACACAGGTGGTGTGGGGATCGGCCTGGCAAACCTCCCACACTCACTGCAATGTGAAACCCAGTGGGCCTGTTGTTTTCTTGGGTTTCTCAGACATGACCAACCTAATCAAACTTACCCTTTTTTGGCAACCGCCAGGCAAGACTTCCTTATCGGTTCCTAACCGTGTCACGGGTGCTGGAAAAAAATGGTTAAAACACATTTTTTTAGAACCGATAAGAACCAGTAACCACACACTAAATATAGCAAAATTCACAATCAAATGATCGGTTGAGCTGAACCGACCGCCCTTTTACAAGTTCCATACAGAAATAAAGAACAATTCCTATCTAGTACTCATGGCACCACAGACAGAGACTGAACCGACTATGCAGATACTTTTTTTCAGTTTAAACCAACGAAAAATTGAAAACTTTAACTGACTTCGAACCGAGCTTCATTCATTCATTCTTTATGAAGGAGCTGAAGGAGAAATCTCCAGAGCGACCGTTCAGTGAGGCGGAGTAAAGAATCTGACGGTTTGAGTTCAAAACACTCCAGACAGAGACTTCAACCGAGCTCGAGCTCAGCATTCCATGCCTTGCATGGAAAGTTAACCCTTAGTTCTCCGGGGCAGTTCAAAGGTTGGGAATCACTGCAATTGTCAGAATACAGCAAGACTTCATGTTGTTTGAAAACCCAAGCCGCCCTGATTCCATTGCCCATAGTGAAGGAGCCATTCCAGAAGATGGGAATGGATAGTGTGGAGCCTTTAAATACCCCCAGCTACTCTGGGAAGAGATTCATCCTGACTGTGGTAGATTATGCCACCTGGTACCCAGAGGCAGTTTCCCTATCCTCACAGAGGACAAAGTGGCAGATGCCTTACTTGGGATTTTCAACTGTGTTGGGTTTCCACAGGAGGTTATCACCGATTGAGGGGGTTCCTTCATGTCGGACCTGAAGAAATGTTTGTGGGAGAAGTATGGAGTGGTGCAGAGATGCACAAAACCATATCACCCACAAGCCAATGAACTTGTGGCAAGATTCAATGGTACCCTGAAGTCAACGCTCTGGGCATTTGTTGAACAGCATGGGAGGGACTGGGAGAAATACCTTTCCAACCTGTTGTTTGCATACAGGGAGGTGCCCCAAAAGTCAACAGGATTTTCCCCCTTCGAACTCTTACATGGATGCCAGGTACGTGGTCCACTAGACTTGATCGGGGAGGACTGGGAAGGCAAGCACGCCACCCAGGGAACTCCCATAGTGGATTATGTCTTTAGGTTTAGGGAAAGGCTGAAGCTTATGGGAACAGCCCAGAGCAACCTGGCAGCTGCCCAACAGAAACAAAAAGTGTGGTACGACCGCTGAACCAGAGCTCACTTGTACATGGTGGGTCAGGAAGTCATGGTCCTTATTCCGGTCCAGAAAGACAAGCTGCAGGCTGAGTGGCAAAACCATACAAAGTAGTTAGGAAGGTAAATGACGTGAACTATATTACAGAGTTACCCGACTGAAGATAGACAGAAAGGATGTACCATGTCAACATGATGAAGCCATATACTAATAGGGCTGACATGGTGTTTGCAGTGTGTAGTCCTGGGGAGGGCACGAACGAAGGAGACCCCCTTCTGGACTTGCTGGAAGAAAGTAAGTGGGAGTCCTCTGTGGAGGCAGTTAAATTGTTTCCCCAGCTGACCACGGACAAGATGCAAGAAGTAAGGGAGGTTTTAGCAGACTTTGCCCCATTGTTTAGCGCCAAGCCTGGAATAACCCCCTTAGTGACTCACGATGTGGAGACAGGGACACAGACACCCATATGGCAGACAGCATATTGGGTGTCAGAGGCTGTCCAAAAGGACATTAGGAGGGAAGTGGAGGAGATGCTGGATTTAGGGGTAATCCAGAGATCCCACAGCCCCTGGGCCTCACCCGTAGTCCTTGTGCCCAAGCCAGATGGCTCTACTCATTTGTGTGTGGACTATCATGGACTGAATGCAGTCATGAAGTCAGAGCCCACCCGATGCCCCAGACGGATGAACTCCTGGACAAGTTGGGAGGTCGACCTGCTACGACCACCTGACCTGACCAAGGGGTATTGGCAGGTAGAATTAAGGACAGAGCTAGGGAGAGTTCGGCCTTCATCACTCCAATAGGCTTATTTGAATTTAAAGTAATGCCTTCGAATGAAGAATGCCCTGGCCACTTTTCAAGGTTGATGAACCAGGTGTTAAATGGTCCTGAGGAGTTAGCTGTGGCGTACCTGGATGATATTGCCATTTTAGTGCCAACTGGGAGAACACCTGTCCCATCTTAGGAAGTGCTGGGCAGGATACAGAGGCCGGGCTCAATGTCAAAGCCGGGAAGTGCCAGGTGGCCATGGGAGAAGTGGCATACCTCAAGCTTGTGGTAGGCGGGGACAGCTCCATCCTAACCAAATAAAATAGAGGTGATCCAGGCATGGCCCAGACCAGAAAAGCAGAAGCAGATCAGGAGTTTTCTAGGGACAGCGGGTACTATACGAAATTCATACCCAATTACAGTGCCCTGGCTGCTCCCCTATCTGACCTGGTAAAGAAAAGAATGGCAAAGAAAATTACCTGGCACCCAGCCTGCGAGAAAGCCTTTACCAGACTGAAGGAGGCACTGTGTAGTGCTCCTGTTTTGACAAGTCCTGACTATAGCAAACCCTTTATAGTTCAGACTGACGCCTCAGACGTGGGTATTGGGGCAGTACTGAATCAGACATGCAACCAAAGGAAAGATCAACTGGTAGCGTACCTGAGTAAAAAGTTACTTCCCAGGGAGCAGGCATACTCTAGTGTGGAAAAGGAGTGTCTTGCCATAGTGTGGGCCCTAAAGAAGTTGGAGCCATACTTGTATGGGCAGCATTTTGTGGTACAAACTGACCACAACCCCTGGTTTGGCTGATGCAAATGGGGAAAAAATAATGGTAGATTGTTAAGATGGAGTCTAGCTTTGCAAGAGTATGACATGACAGTTCTACATAGGGCTGGAGCGAAAAATCAGAACTCAGATGGGTTGTCTCATATCCATGAGTGAACTGATTTGGGAAGCTCATCCCATGCAGGGGATAGAGCCCCCCAAATTCAGTCTAGGTGGGGAGGATTGTGACACTTGGACAGCTGGTTCTGATTACTCTATGATTTTTGTAAAATAAAAATATAGTTTGTCATGAGAAATGCTGTGCTCCTGGATGACCCCCCCCAAAGGTTTCACTTCAGAGGACATGATAGTTGCTAAACAGCAGATCTCTGTAATGCAATTAACTTCTCAATTTGCTTTAAAAGCTAGGAAGTGGAATAACCATTTTATGACGTCCTCAGGAAGCCCAGTTAAATTGCATCTGGTATAACAAAGCACATTACACCTCAGTGAGAACTGGCAGTTAAAGTCATAAAAAAGTCCTTTGATGTGTTTAAGAAAGGAAACTGCTCATGGATCAAAGGGACTGAGAAATCAATCTTATGAGTGTCATCATTTGAAAAATGAGTTTTGCTGAAGTTACAGAATTTAATACCTCTTGATAGGACTTCCTGTTTTTTGTGTGTATATGTGTATATATTTATATATCCTGAAAAGGAGGAGCAAGATGATGACTTCATGGAGAAGGCAGGTTCAAGACAGTGTTTTAATTATGCTGTGACTGACCTTTAGGTGATATACATGTTTGGACTCTCAAAAAGCAACATCAGTCACTGTTAGAAGGTACACATTAGACCAGTTTAAATGTACTGTGGTAGATTTTCTTTGTATTTATAACTTTTTTTTTGTGATTGTATGGTTCTGTGCTATATTGTTCTGTATTTACATTCTACATAATTTTTTCCTATTTTAAGTAAAACCTCTTATTTTAAGAGACTACTTGGTGTGCCTTTGAAATTCTTTCTTTGACAAGTGAAGCATATATGGTTAAAGCTGACACTGTGCGTAAGCTTACTGATTTACCAAACTAGGAAACGGTAAGAGTTTATTCTGAGGTTTTTCCGAGTTTTTAAGAGTTCATTTTGTACACCTGGTTAGGTGTCCGTAGGTGAAAGATATCTGCCACCCCCCAAAAAGAGCAGAATTATCTGAGCCTGTACATTGGGTATGCTAGCAAAAGGTTCACAGTTTGAATCCCTCCAGAACTTGAGACCAAAGTTTGATTTGAACCCACAAAACAGACAGGAGAGTTACCCTGTTTCTGTTCACAATACTGCGCTCAGAATTTGGTACTATAGGAGCAGAGGGCCTGACCTGCTGAGTGGGGTTGTGACAGGTGGAACTAAAGGATGATGTAGCTCAGGGTTTTCAGCCAAGGTCCTAGGCCCCCTGAGCAAGGCATATGGGGTCCTTGAAGTGAGCATGAAAGATTTAAAATATGAAACTGAAGAAATGGTGTTTAATACTGTCTCAGTGTTGTGAACAGTCTTTCCATACTCTGCTGCAGCAGCTCCAGCTGCATTCTTGCTCCTTTTAAAAAAAAAATAAGCATTTGGAGATAAGCAATTGTAAAGAAAAAGAGTCCAGTCAAAAGAAACAGATTGTTTTAACTTGAGCCACATTTCACTCGTAGTACCTAGTATATGAACATACAAAAATGTCAGCAGAAAAAGGCCCACTGGTCTATCAAGTCTACAGCTCACAGTCTACTTTTACTGCAGATGCCCCTTTCCAATCATCCCCACCCCCCCAGATTTCCTTCTCCCATGTTCTAAACTGTACTTACCTTCCCTTTGACTCTATCCCACTGCCTTTTAAAACTGTCCAATCTTCAATGTGATCAACTCTTCCAGTGGTTCGTTCCACTCAGCCACCACCCCTTCTGTAAAGTAGTGCCACCTCCATCTCCCTCCTGAATCTACCCCCTTCTAACTTCAGACTGTGCCTGTGACCCTCCCTCCCTTTAAACAGAACCCTCCCATTTTTGACCATATATACAAGTATTTGAAGATCTCCATCATGCCCCCCTTCTATCCTCCAGAGAATACATGTTGAGCTCCCTCAATCTTTCCTCATAGGGTTTGTCTTCAAGACCCAGGGTCATCTTTGTTGCCCTATACAGCACCCCTTCCAGAAATCGTAAGTTCTTTTTTAGGTAAGGGTACTGGAACTCCACATTGTACTCACTAGTGTGGCCTCACCAGTGATCTGTACAGTGGCAGGATAACCCCCTCTCTTCTAGAGGTAATACCCCTGGCAATGCACCCCAGCATTTGATTGGCCCTTGCTGCTGCCCTCTGGCACTGTGCTGATACCTTCACATCCCCTGTGACTAGTACCCTTAGATGCTTCTCTTCCTCAGAAATAGATACTTGCACTCCCCCTAGCCAATAGCTGGTCCTGGGGTTTCTGGCTCTGTGGGGCATGACCTTGCACTTCTTAGCATTAAACTTCACCTGTTACATGCCTGACCAGGACTAGAGTTTTTCTAGATCTTTCCAGAGTTCTTGCCTCCCCTTCCTCATTGTCCACTGTGGCACATATCTGTGTCATCGGTGAACAGGCTGATCCTGCTCTTGGACCCCTTCTGCTATGTCCCCAATAAAGATGCTAAATAAACGGGGCCCAGCACCAAGCCCTGTGGTACCGCACTGGTCACAGGCTCTGGCTTGGAGGTCTGCCCCCTTACAATTACCCTCTGTTCTGCAGCCAGCTCCTAACCCACCCCACTAGTTTCACCCCAGGTTCAAACTGCCCAGCAACCTTCCATGAGGCACCAAGTCGAACAACAACAAAAATGGAAAGGGACCTGGGGGTAATCATATCAGATGACCTTAAGGTTGGCAAGCAATGTGAGAAGGAGGTAGGGAGGGCTGGGGGGATACTGGGATGTATAGGGAGAGGCATCACCAGCAGAAAACAGGAAGTTGTATTCCCTCTCTACAGACAGTTGGTGAGACCCCATCTGGAGTACTGCATCCAGTTCTGGAGACCCCATCTCCGCAAGGACATTGACAGGATGGAAGCAGTTCAGAGGAGGGCAACTAAAATGGTGCAGGTCTGCAAGAGAAGCCATACGAGGAGAGGCTAAAGGAGCATAATATGTATACCCTTGAGGAAAAAAGAGGGGGCATGATAGAAACATTTAAGTACCTCAGTGGAATCAAGAGGGTAGCATCTTTCAGAAAAAGAGATGTGCAAGAACAAGGGGACACAATTTGAAGATGGGGGGGACGGCTCAGAGGCAATGTGAGGAAGTATTTTTTCACAAAGAGAGTGGTGGACTCATGGAAAAACCTTCCTGAGGAGGTTGTGGGGTCTAGAACTGTGGGAGAATTCAAGCATGCATACAACAGACATAAGGCAATTTGTGTGTGTGTGGGGGGGGAATAGACTGTTGGTTAAATAGGATCTGCAGCTTATCCTCTAGGTAGGGAAATGGGCAGACTAGGTGGGCCATGTGGTCCTTATCTGCCATCAAAGTCTGTGTTTCTATGTTACTGAAGTCCAGATACAGGACATCCAGAGCATTGGCCCACGTCAACTGCCTTTGTGACCCAATCGAAGAAGTCAATTTGGGTTACTCTGACATGAGCTTCCTCAGACAAACCCATGCTGTTTGTCATCCTGGAGACCATTATCCAGGAAGATTACAATCTCTCCTTCAGAATGGTCTCCATTAACTTCCCCACAATGGAATTCAGTCTTATCTGTCTATAGTTACCCAGTTCATCCATGGGACCACTCTTATGAAGGGGCATCACGTGAGCTATCCTCCAATCCATGGGCACATTCCGTCTCCAGTGCCTTGTCCACCCACAAGACTTAACACCTTTTAGAACCCTATCCTCCTGGATGACCCCCCACCAGGTCTTTGCTACCTCTGCACATCCCCCCTTTCCCATAGGGTATCAGCCTGTCCCTTTCTTTATTGAACACCGAGCAGAAGTACTCACTGAGTGCCTCTGCCTGGTCTTATTCTTTCTGTCAGCCCCCCAAGACAGACAATCTCCTCCTTACAGCTCCTTTTATGTACTTGTAGAAATCCTTTTTCCCTTCTCTGATCCTGAGCCAATCTTGGCTCCCTTGCAGCTTTAACCACCCTGACTGCTCCACTCATTTCCCTGGATTTCTTTGAGTACTCCTCCTTGTCCTCCCCTTGCCTTTTTTTTTTTAATACCTATTGAAGGCCACTCTCTTCTCCCTCACTTTCCCTGCTGACCCAGCTAGTTTTTTTTTTTTTAAGACCTGGACTGCTTACTCTGGGTCTTGGCACACATGTTAGTGGCCTCTGTCAGACCCCTCTTTATGATGGACCATTTATGTTCTGCATCCATCCCAGGGCAGACTGCAGTAAGATGCACACTCCCCCCCCCCCAGGATGCTGCCCATCCTGGCAAAATCCACCTGACTGGAGTCTATCACTCTCATCCTGGTCTCCTCCTTACCCGTATGAAGGAAGAAGAAAAAGTTATTCACCTTAGTAATTATGTTTCTTCTATTGGAGTCTTGCTGTATTCTGACAAGTGTAGTTAGCCCCAGCCTTTAAACTGCCCCAGAGAACAAAGGGCTAACATTTCTATGCAGAGAATAGATGGCTGAGCTCAATTGATGTTTGTCCATTTCCCCTTTGAACGCTAGCCATCAGAGTCTTCCGAGCTACACTCTAATAGTATTCTATGTGGAAATTGTAAAACAACATTTTTAACTGGCAACAAAAAGTTTTGCATTACCAAAAGAAGTCTCAAATCAGGAAACTCAAGACAAGCAGGAATATAACAAAATAAACACCCATACAAGAAGATGGTGTTTTTATAAAAAAAAAGGGGCACCCCTGAGTTGCAACACTGCACTTGCCCACCCAGTTCCCAAAAACAGGTTCTGAGAGAGGAGGCAGGTCAGAATACAGCAAGACTCCAATAGAAGAAACATAATTACTAAGTTGAGTAATTTTTTCTTCAAACTACTTGAAGTCTTGCTGTATTCTGACAAGTGCAGACTACCAAGCAGTACCCTTGCTTAGCACCCTTTGCAAACTGCGTGAGAGGCCTTTCGGCACCATGCAATTTTGCTTAAAGTTGGACCAGCATAACATTTTGTGGTGATTTGCATATGCAGCCCATGATGCTTTGCATTGTGGGGGCATGTGTGATTTTGTATTTTCTACCAAGCAGTACCTCCAAGGAGGAAAAAGCAGGGATACTGAATGAATATTTCTGCTCAGTATTCACAAAGGAAGAGGGGGAGTTACCTAAACCAAACAAGAGAAACACTCTGAAGACGGGGGGGTCGATACCAGTCCATTTACAGAAGAAAGGGTTCTGAAAGAACTAATAAAATTGAAGGTGGACAAAGCAATGGGGCCTGATGGGATTCACTCAAGAATTCTAAAAGAACTAAGGGTAGAACTAGTGACATCGCTGACTACTCTCTTTAACAAATCATGGGAGGATGGGGTGGTACCCGAGGACTGGAGGAGGGCAGATGTGATTCCTCTTCACAAAGTGGGAGCAGGACAGAGGCAGGAAACTACAGACCAGTTAGTTTGACCTCAGTGGTAGGGAAAATGATGGAATCACTTCTGAAGGAAAGAATTGTTGAGTACCTAGAGGCCAGTGGGGCACAGGACCCAAGGCAGCATGGATTCATGATGGGAAGGTCATGTCAGATGAATCTAATAGATTTCTTTGACTGGGTGACCAAAGTAGTAGACAAGGGAGGGACTGTGGACATGGCCTACCTAGATTTTAGCAAGGCATTTGATACAGTTCCACACAAAAGATTAATACACAAGATAGCCAGCCTTGGAATGGGTCCCAAGGTGGTAGCCTGGATAAAAAATTGGCTAGACAACAGGATGCAAAGGGTAGTAGTGAATGGAGTACACAGTGAAGAAAGGAGGGTTACTAGCGGGGTACCACAGGGTTCAGTACTGGGACCGGTCCTTATAATGTCTTTATAAGTGACATTGCAGAGGAACTGGAAGGAAAAGTATGTCTCTTTGCAGATGACACAAAGATCTGCAACAGAGTTGATACACAAGATGGAGTGGAAAGGATGAGAAGGGACTTGGCAAGGTTGGAGGAATGGTCAAATGTATGGCAGCTCAGATTCAATGCAAAGAAGTGCAAGGTAATGCACATGGGAAACAAAAACCAAGGGGAAGCGTACACAATGGGAGGTGAGATACTGACAACAGTAAAAATAGAAAGGGACCTGGGGGTAATTATATCAGATGACCTAAAGGTGGGCAAGCAATGTGAGAAGGCAGTAAGGAAGGCTGGGGGATACTGGGATGCATAGGAAGAGGCATCAATAGTAGAAAACAGGAAGTTGTTATCCTCTGTACAGACAGTTGGTGAGACCCCATCTGGAGTACTGTGCAGTTCTGGAGACCCCATCTCCATAAAGACATAGACAGAGTGAAGGCTGTCCAGAGGAGGGCAACAAAATGGTGCCTGGTCTGCACC
Source organism: Neoceratodus forsteri (assembly GCA_016271365.2). Lineage (NCBI taxonomy): Eukaryota > Metazoa > Chordata > Ceratodontiformes > Ceratodontidae > Neoceratodus > Neoceratodus forsteri. Next base: position 155,350,676 of record CM057456.1, on the reverse strand, counting down.
AGAAGACATATGAAGAAAGACTAAAGGAGCTTAATATGAATACTCTTGAGGATAGAAGGAGAGAGGGGACATGATAGAAACTTTCAAGTACCTCAAGGGAATTAACGAAGTCCAAGAGGGTAGCATCTTCCAGAAAAAGAGATGTGCAAGAACAAGGAGGCACAATTTGAAGATAGAGAGGGGACGGCTCAGGGGTAATGTGAGGAAGTATTTTTTCACTGAGAGGGTTGTGGATGCATGGAACAGCCTCCCTGAGGAGGTTGTGGAGTCAAGAACAGTGGGGGACTTCAAGAATGCATGGGACAAGCATAAGGCAGTCCTAGGGGCGGGTAAGAGGAAGTAAGCTGTTGGTTAGCTAGGATCTGCAGCTTATCTGTTAAGTAGGAAAATGGGCAGACTAGGTGGGCCAAGCAGTCCTTATCTGCTGTCAAATTCTATGTTTCTATGTTTCTATGAGGAGGGACAGAACCTACTTTGGGAATAGGCTCTGAAGTACTGCTGTATCAAACTGAGCATCACTCCTAGCCTGGATATCCAGAGAGTAATGCTTGGTAAAGGTATGGACTGTTTTCCAGGTGGCTGCTTGACAAATTTCTAAGAGAGGGATATCCCTGGCAGCAGCCAGAGAAGCAGCTGTACCTCTGTGGAATGAGCCCTCAGGCCTGAGGGTGGAGTTTTTCATAGAAGAATTGTATACAAGACACAGTCTACCTGGCAATAGATCTCTTGGTGGCAGGTTTGCTCTTTCCCACTTCTCCATAAGTGAGGAGCAACTGGAGTGAGTCAAACCTCTGACCCTTGGTACACTGTGTAGAAACTAAGGGCTTTTTTTTAATATCTAAACTGTGTAGCCTCCTCTCTCCTGAGGAAGAATGACCAGTGAAGAAAACAGGAAGAGACACAGACTGGTTTAAATGGAAGTCTGAAACCACTTTGTGCAAGAACCTTCTATTGGTTCTAAGGACCACTTTATCCCTGTGAAAGGAGATAAAATCAGGTTCCACTGACAGAGCTTGCAATTCACTGATACACCTGGCAGAGGTAATGGCTACCAAGAACACAGTTTTCCAAGTCAAGTACTTAAGCTCTGCTAAAAACATAGGCTCAAAAGGGGGTTGCATAAGTTGAGCAATGCAAACATTCAAATCCCAGGCAGGGTCTCTAAAAGGAGGACTGGTGTGAAGCAATCCTTTAAAAAATTTACAGAACACAGGATAAGATAGTGAGGAAGACTTCCCCACAGACAAAAACACTGACAAGTGTACCTTGAGAGTAGCTGGTCTGAGGCCTAGGCCATTAAGATGGACCATATAATCCAGAACCGTAGACAATCCAGCAGTATCTGGAGAAATATTCTTCTTATTACACCAAATGCTGAATCTCTTCCATTTGGAGTTATAAGTCTTTCTGGTGGAGTGCTTTTGAGAAGCTTAGAGAATATCCAGAGCCCCTTGGGAAAGATGCAGATCTGCAAACTGTAACTCTTCAAGTCTGATGCCCCGCTTCAAGGACGTCGGGTCCTTGATCTTCCTAGGAGTTGGATCAGGACCTCTGGGAGGTTGGGAGACCGATCTGGAGTCGGTGTCCCAACGTCAGGTGGAAGAGGAAGGTTTATGGTGCTCGGAAGACTTGGAAGAGGCCTTGGAGGAAGCAGAGGGCCTCGAAGTCTTGATAGGCTGGAGCGTAGAAGAGCCGCCTGAAGCCCGGACCTTAACCAGGGTGGGGGGGGGGTCTGAGACCGAGCCCTGGAAGGAGAGCGGTCCGATCTAGTGGAGCCTGAGCTGCAGGAGTCCGAGGCCCGGTTCAGGGATCTGGACCTTACTTTCTCCTGGTGCTTGTCCTGGTGTTTATGGGCCTTTGAGGAAGATTCTCCCCTGGAGGAAGGTTCTTGGTCCATCCTTTTCAATTTTTCTTCCAGAAGATATGCCTGAAGTGCATTCTGATGGTGGATCCTGGTGCAGCAGTTGAACCCTTAGCAAAAGGTGCAGGTCTTGATATTGTCGTCCGGGCCTAAGCACTGCATGCAGGAGAAGTGAGGATCCTTGAAAGGGATGTTTTCCACAGGCACACTTGGAAAGGTGACCCTCAAGCAAAGGAGTTGGAGAAGACATCAGTTTGAAAAACACAGTAAGTTCTGTAGTCGTCGTGCACTAGGTAGAGACCGAGAGGCCGATGCTGGCGAGTCAGCAGGAAAAGAACTGGGAATTCTGGGGGACTGCCTCCTTATATACTACGCCTGATGTCGGGGGCAGGACCGACATCGGAGGTGGCCCCCACTTAATATTGCTAGATAGAAAATTTCCGTGGGGTCCTGGCACCTGCCGGCTTCAGTCCTAATGGTGTAACCTGCTGCAAGAGCTGTTTCTCAAAGTAAGATGGGGGGTACCAGGGCTGTGTGGCCCAATCTGGAGCAATCAGAATCACTAGGCAAGGTTGAGACCTTATTTTGACAAACTTTGAACAGGAGTGGGAAGGGAGGGAAGGCATACAGAAACTTCTCTTCCCAATTCAGAATCAGGGCGTCCAAGGGGTCTGAGCCCAAGACTGAAGGTCTGCAACAAAAGAGAGGGAGTTGGTGATTGTCTGGGGCTGCAAAGAGATCTATCTCTGGAGTGCCCCACATTGATAAAATCACTTTCAACACCTGAGGGTCCAGGGACCATTTGTGATAGCCATGAGAGACCCCGCTCAGTGCATCTGCTAGCACACTGTCCTTCCCTGGAAGGTGAACTGCTACCAGAGAGGTTTGCAGGGAATAAGCTAGGGACCACAACTTCATGGCTTCCATGCACAAGGCCATGGACTGAGTGCCTCCCTGCTTGTTGATGTACCACATGGTGGTGGCGATGTCCGTTCTGACCTGAACCACCTTGTTCTGTGCTGAGAGAAAGCCTTTAGGGCCAGAAAAACTGCCCTGAGCTCTAGAAGATTGATATGGAGAAGGATTCTTGGGGGGACCACAGCCCCTGGGCAGTAAGGGACCCCAGATGGGCTTCCCAGCCCAGAAGAGAAGCATCCATGGTAAGGACCACTGAACAAGGCTTGTCCTGATCCTGCCACCATTGGAGGGCTTGGGTAAAGGTCAGAGTCACTGGGATCAGTTTGGTAAGGGAATCCTTCCTCTGAGACCAAAAAGCTCTCAGGTGGAACTGAATATCCCTCATCTGGAATCTTGCCCATTGGACCACTGCTGTTGAAGCTGCCATGTGGCCCAAGAGCTGGAGGAAATGCCTTGCTGGTCGAGATACCCGAAGGCTGATGGAAGAGGCTAGTCCCATAAGAACCCTTGCCCTTTCTAGAGGAAGAAAGGCTCTTGCTCTGAGTGTGTCCAGTTCTGCCCCTATAAAGGTAAGAAGCTGGACTGGTTCAAGAACTGACTTGGGAAGGTTGAGAAGAAATCCAAGAGAAGTGAGCACTTGCTGGGTCACTTGCAGGTGAGACTTGACTTGGTCTGGAGATTGGCCCACTACTGTATTAGCCAATTGTCCAGATATGGAAAAATGGAAATCTTCTGCCTTCTTAGAAAGGCAACTACTACTGCCAAGCACTTTGTGAAAACCCTTGGGGCTGAGGTTAGGCCAAAAGGCATTGTTCTGAACTGATAATGGCCTGAGGGCAACTCAAACCTGAGGTACTTTCTGTGGGAGCACCTGATGGGAATGTGAAAGTAGGCATCTCTGAGGTCCAGGGAGGCTAACCAGTCCCCTGGCCTTAGAGAGGGAAGGATTATTCTCAGAGTTACCATCTTGAACTTTGGTTTTAAAAGATGTTTGTTTAGATATCTTAGGTCTAGGATGGATCACCATTCCAGTCTTTTTTGGGGTCAGGAAGTACCTGGAGTACAGTCCTTTGCCCCAGTGGAGGGCAGGTACTCTCTCTTTTATTTTTATTTATTTATTTATCAAGTCTAGGATTACAAATACCTTTGAGCCATGTCTCTTTTACAAAGATTGCACATCAGAGAAATACAAATTATGAGGAACATCAAGACAGGCATTACAACAATGTGGACATTGCAAACAGAGTACAGATTAATACAGTTCAAGGGTAGCATTGTAACAAGGCAGCCAGCGGCATTTGTCAGAGAAAATAGACAACAGATAAGAAGTGCCAGAATCATAGGGAGAGGGAAGAGGGTAGGGGGGAGAAGGAATGTAGGAAGGGTGGCAAGAGGGTGAAAAGTGCAGCATTGGGTATACCAAGGTGTGAGGGTAGAATCCGGGGGGGGTGAACAACTAGCTCAGAAAGGGAAGTGGAGAAACAAGGTTAAGTTGGGCAGTCACAGGATCTGTTGGTAGTGAGATAGTCTCGGAGCCTAGTTTTAAACATACCAATAGTTGGGGCAGAGGAGATGGTTGGGCTGAGGCAGAGTGGCACTCGATAAGCAAAAGAGCGCTGTCCCTGTGAAGTGTGACAGTGGGGGACTTTCAATAGCTGTAGCGTGGATCTCTTAAGGCACCATTTGTTAATTTGGTGTTGTAACAGAGTTGAGACCCCAGAAGGTGCAAGGCCAAAGTAGATTTTTTTCACCATGGAGCAGGTGAGAAACTTTATGCTTTTTGATAGTTGGAGCCAGCCAGTCTGAGTGTACAGGTCACATGTGGGTGAGATGGTGAGCATCAGTGATGAGCCAACATGCTTTATTTAAGGTAGTTGAGAGGCATCTAAGGGTTGTGGTTGTGGCTGAGCCATAAATGATGAGACCATAGTCTATTACAGAGATCACAGAGCTCAGGACTGCAACCTTAAAAGCTTCTGGTGTGAGGTGTGGTCTGTGTTTGTAGAGGAGACCAAGCCGTGTATTAGCAGCTCTAGCTACATTATCTACATGAAGTCCATAGGAGAGATTAAGGTCAAGCTGTATCCCTAAGTATTTGAAGGACCTCACCTGATCTAGAGTGTTTCCCTGGGTGGTGGAGATAGCCAAGTGGTGTAGCTTGTGTGGGTTATGAGAGCTGCAGAAGAGCATAGATTTGGTTTTCTTGTCATTGAGGACCAGTTTATGATTAAGAAACCATGTCTCTACAGAACTGAAACCAAGTTGAAGGTTGTGTTGAAGAGCTGCAGGATCTTTGTGAGTGGAGAATACAACAGCATCATCGGCATATAGTATGATCTGCTCAGAGCAGTGGTAAGGGAGGGAGTTTAAGAAAAGGCTAAAAAGGAGGGGTCCCAGTATGGATCCCTGTGGGACACCAAGCGAACAGGCAGGGTGTTAGAAAGAGCGTCCTCAATTTTTACTCTCTGTGACCGGTTTTCTAAGTAGCTTTTAAACCAGAGAGAAGAGTCAGGTGATAGCCCGGCATTCAGTAGTTGGTGTATTAATAATCCATGGTGTACTGTATCGAAGGCATTGGAGAGGTCGACGAAAACGGCCCCTGTGAGAAGGCCATTGTCAAGGGATTTGTGCAAAGCTCCATGAACTCAAGAAGGGCTGTGGTGGTGCTGTGACCTTTCCGGAAGCCGTGTTGTTGTGGACAAGGTATATTGTATTTATTTATAAGGCTCTTAAGGCTAGAAGAGAAGAAACCTCTGCCTCTAGGGCAAGGGTTTCCGAGAGAGTTGCAGGTGGAAAAGATCTGGCTCTCATCTTTGGAAATTTTCTGAAGCTGAGAACCAGTCCCTGGCTTACTACTTCCAGGACCCACTTGTCTGATGTAATAGACATCCAGTCCTTGACAAAGTAAGCCAGCCTGCCCCCTACTGGAATAGGAGAGTCGACCCGGGCAGGCCCATCAGTGTGTCTGCTTGGCAGGGGACTTAGGCTGAGGAGTGGATGCAGCCCTGCTCATCCCCCTTCTGCCTCTCCCTCTGAAGAACCCCCTCTGTGAAAAGGAAGAAGAGGCCTGTGCTTGGTAAAAGGGCCATTGAAAAGGCCTGTCCCTGCCCCTAGACTGCTGCCTTTGAGGAGTTGCGTGCCTCTCCTTGGCCTATGCACTCCTGTAAGTGGTCCTGTATTCATCCATTTTCTTCATGTATTTCTCTGTCTGCTCCTCAGAGAATTACCCACTACAGGAAAATCCATGGCCTTAGCCTGGGTGTCCTGAGAGAGGCTAGTACATCTGAGCCAAGCCATTCTCCGAAGAGTCACAGATGTAGCCATGACTCCTGATGACATCATTAGAGTCCACAGCAGCATGAAACTGAACTTTAGATGCCTCAATCCCATCTGCAGCCACCGCCTCCAGCTCCTTGGCTAGCTGAGGGGAGGCCTGTTTAGCTAGTGCCAGTACAGTGTCCCACCTGGACTTCTGGTACCTAGCTGTATAGGCCATATAATTCGCCTGAGTCCCAGGGAAGATGCCATGTACAGCTTTTTTGCCACAGCATCAACCTTCCTAGAGTCTTTGTCTGGGGGATGTGAAGCCAAGGGAACGCTTGCCTTATCACAAGCAGCAGCCTGCACAACTCCAACATGGCTGCACTGGTGATATAAAAACTCCACTTCTGAGCCTGGGTGTGTATACCTCTTGTCAATTCTTCTGTCCACAGGAGGTATGGAATTGGGAGACTTCAGAATTTTTTGTGTCCGTTTCCCAAAAGATTTGTGAAGGGGAATAGACAGTCTTCTGGACTCTGGGATGTCCATCATTTCTACATAATCAGGTTCCTCTTGATCCTCCATTGCCTCTTCCAAAGGAAGCTGGAGGGTCTCAGCCACCTTTCTGTAGAACATAAAGTGGGAAGGAGACTCAGAAAGCCTAGGAGGGGATACACCTGAAGGTCTGTCTGGGGAGATGTCCGGTTCCACAGGCACATCTAGACTTTCACCATCACCATCATCATCTTCAAATTCCCCTTCCTCCTCAAACTCTGGTTCATAAAATTCTTCCAAAGTATAATCGTGAACCGGGGGAACCGACCAAACCGAGCCCCTGCCAAAAGGTGCCGGATCGGTCGGAACCGGACGAAGCGATTCCACAATCCGAATCGCTCTGGCTGTTTCTTCGGTGGTCAGAACATGAACTTCTGGATCTGAACTGGATTTGTCTTTGCGCTTTCTTTTAGTCAGAACCAACCCCTCGGGATCAGCTCCTTTTGCCCGAAGTATCGCCCTGGTCAGAGGGCACTCCTTCTGGTTCAGTCGGAACCGAACCGGGCTGGACATCCGGGTCAGCGGACTTCTCGGCCTCCTTTTCCCTCAGTCTACCTAATCGCTTTTCAAGGGCAGATTTGGGAAAATTTCTGCAAATTTGGCAGTCTGAATCGAGGTGGTCAAACCCCAGACAATAAACACAAGTGGTGTGGGGATCAGCCTTAGCAAAGACCTCCCCACACACACACACTGCAGTGTTGAAACCCAGTGGGCCCGTTTTTTTTCTTGGGTTTCTCAGACATGGCCAACCTAACCAAACTTACCCTTTTTTCGGCAACCACCAGGCAAGACTCCCTTATCAGTTCCTAACCGTGTCAAGGGTCTTGGAAAAAAACGTTTCAAAACACATTTTTTTTAGAACCGATAAAAACCAGTAACCACACACTAAAGTTACACAAGAATTAAACAAATGATCGGTTCGGCCAAACCGATCCACACTTTTTACAACTTCCACACAGAAATACAGCACAAAACCTATCTAGTACTCATGGTACCACAGACAGAGACTGAACCAACTATGCGGGAAACTTTTTTCAGTTAGAAACCAACGAAAAAATGACACTTAAACCGACTTTCGAACCGAGCTGCAGGAGAAATCTTTTGAGCGACTGTTCAGTGAGGCGGAGTAAAGAATCTGACAGTTAGCATTCAAAGGGAATCAGACAAGAGACATCAATCGAACTCGAGCTCAGCATTCTATGCTCTGCATAGAAATGTTAACCCTTTGTTCTCCGGGGTAGTTTAAAGGCTGGGTCTAACTGCACTTGTCAGATTACAGCAAGACTTCAAGTTGTTTGAACCATACTGTGAGGTGATCACTGTTCGCTAGAGGGTCCTGTATGACTACATCATGGACTTGGTAACCATTTTCTAACACAAGATCCAGTATGTTACCCTCCCTGGTGGATTCTGTCACCCCGTGCACTAGGTAGCTGTCTTGGATAGCCTCCAGCAGTACCTTTTTCCTGGTGTTCAATGTATTCATGCCCATGGTGTAGCTCAACAAGCACAGAACTGCTCCTCAGTATCTTTATTGAAATACAGTAATCCTGTTGGTGTAAGGCTAACTTCTGGGTTCTAACTGCACTGAAGGATGTTATCCATCCCACTGGAGCACATGCAACCTGCAGTATGAGTCAGAGGTATGCAAAGCAATGTCTTTCAATGCATTTATTTCTCTCCTTCACTCAGTTACAGGTATAAAAGGTGTCATAAAACTGTATTTAACCCATGTAGAAAGACGTTATCCAGATTTGCTTCCCTGAATTACACAAAAGGGGAATATTCCTGCCCTGCAGGGCAATACAGACTAGCACCTACAGCCTCCCGGTGACCACCTTGGCTAGTCTCTGCGGGATTCAGATCTGGATCTTTTATTCACAACTCTCTACTCTTAACACCTTCATTTCCTCAGTGTCACATAGTGAATATGGGATTCAAATTTGGTCTCTGGCCAGAAGTTCTCTGCTCAAACTCCATACTCCCATCGCAATTTGCTAAGAAAAGTACAGTTATGTAAGAACTTATTGTAACAGTAGATCTTCGAGAGAGGCTCTTGCAGTAGGTAATTACATATAGGACTGACGTCGGCAGGTGACAGGACCCCACGGAAAAATTTCTAGCTAGCAGTTTCTGGCGAGGGACCGCCACGTCAGGAGACGTCGGTATAAAGGGGCAGTCCCTCACGCCCGCCTTCCAGTTCTTTCCCGCCACAGGCCACAAGGGCTGGACGAGAGAAAGCGGATATTTCCCTCACTGGAAAAGGAGCTGAAAAAGCTAGGGGGATGGAGGGGGAAGGGTTACCTACTGCAAGAGTCGCTCTCTGTTATGGTAAGTTCTTACGTAACTGTACTATCTTACTTCGAGAGGGTTCTTGCAGTAGGTAATTACATATAGGACTGAGTCCTAAACAGTCTGGGATAAGCAGCATCACATGGGAGGAGGAAAGCTACTCAAGTAGATCCTCTAGCTGTGAAGGCCTTAAGAAAGGAGGCCTTGCAGAACAGCAAGCCCAAAGCCTGCTCTACAGTGAGATGCAATATCCAAACTGTAGTGTTTAGTAAATGTATAGACAGAAGTCCAAGTGGTGGCAGTACAGATGTCTGCCGCTGACACATTCTTGAAACATGCCACTGAGGCAGCAACTCCTCTGGTGGAGTGTCCTCCTACTTGACCCGGAAGAGTCTTGTTGTACTTGTCGTAACAGAAAGTGATGCAATGAGACAACCAGACAGGCATTGCTTGGAAACAGCATTGCCTTCTCTTTTGTGAGCAAAATAGACAAACAGTTGATCGGTCTTTCTGAGATCCTTTGTTCTGTTAGTGCAGTATCTCAGAATCCGGTGGACATCCATAGTATGAAGTAGATACTCCCCTTGATTGGATGATTGGAGTACTGCGTAAAGAAAGCGGGTAACTCTATGGACTGGTTCAATGTAGATTCTGCTACCACCCTGGGGAGAAACTTAGGATTGGTACGCAGAGCCACACGTTCCTTGTGAAAAATCAAGTATGGGATTTTACACATCAGGGCCTGGAGCTCGGAAATCCTCGAAGCAGAGGTAATGGCCACTAGGAAGAGCGTCTTCCATGAAAGAAACTTCATGTCTGCTGAGACCGCCAGTTCAAAAGAAGGCAAAGTAAGTTTCTCAAGAATGAAGTTCAAATCCCAAGGAGGGGCGGGAACTCGGATAGGGGGTCTCAAGTGAAGAACCCCTCTGAGGAAAGTCTTAGAGACTTCCCGTTGAGCAAAAGTCCATTAGAGACTTCCAGTTGAGCAAAAGTACTATCTGCGAAGGGAACATGGTAGGCCGAAATGGCCATCATGTGTACCTTCGGAGATGAGTGACTAAGACCCAGGTCGAAGAGATGGTGCAGGTACTCCAGCAGTCGCCCAACTGAGCAAGAGAAAGCTTCAGAGCCTTTTGAAGTGGCCCAGATTGAGAACTGTTTCCACTTCATGGCATAAGTAGACCTAGTGGAGGGTTTCCTAGCCTCCACCAAGATTTCAGCCACCTGGGGAGAAACCCCAAAGCGGGCTTGAACTATGTCTGCAGGAGCCATGCATGCAGTTGAAGGGACTTGAGACCTGGATGGACCAGGGTCCCCTGATACTGGGTCAATAAAATTTGTGACAGCGGAAGAGGAGGTTCCTCTGAGGATTATTGCAGAAGAGAGCACTAAACTTGCCTGGGCCAGAAAGGAGCGATCAGAATCATTCGTGCCCCTTCTGAGCAGAGTTTCTGCAAGGCACACTGGATCAGAGGAATCGGGGGGGAGGCACAGACAAATCTATCCCTCCAATCTAGAGACAGAGCATCTCTCCAGAAAATGCCTAGCTCTTGAACGAGCAAGCAGAAGTCAGGAAGCTTTGTGTTTAGAGGTGAAGCAAACAAGTCCACCTGAGGTGTTCCACAACGTAGGAAGATATCGTCTAGGACCCCCTGATCCAGTTCCCACTCGTGAGCTTAGCAGATGAGCGACTTAGTTTGTCTGCTAAGGAGTTCTTGACCCCCGGAACACGAATTGCCGTGAGGTAAAGGTTGTGTTGTGCTGCCCAATCCCAGACTCTCATCACTTCCCTGCAAAGAGGGTAGGACAGAGTCCTGCCCTGTTTGTTGATGTACCATACCACACACATATTGTCTGTCTGGACGGCTAGGTGGCCTGGAAGAAGATGCAGGTGAAGAGCCTGGAGAGCGTAGATCACCACCCGAAGCTTGAGCATATTGATGTGCAGAGATTGTTTGAGCTTGGACCAAGAGCCCTGGGTCCCATGTAGACCAAGATGGGCTCCCCAACCTTCGCCCGAGGCGTCAGTGGTCAGAGTCTGGGAGGGAGGAGGAAGGAAGAATGGAACTCCCTGAAGGTTCTCTCGAGCCATCCACCACTGCAAGTCTTGAATCATGGAAGAGGAGACTAGGATCAATTGGTCCACGCCGTCTACCAATTGATCCCATTGAGAGCGAAGCGTCCACTGAGAGACCCTCATGTGGAGCCGAGCGTGAGGGACTGCTGGATAGCAGCCGCCATAAGCCTGAGGAGGTGAAGAACTGACCTTGCACTGACCTGCCTGCTGCCGGACAACAGGCTTATCTGAGTCTGGAGTGTGGCCACACTGTCCGGTGGCAGGAAGACCCTGCCTAAGGTCGTGTCCAGTATCGCCCCAATAAACTGGAGCCTCTGGGATGGGATCAAGTGAGACTTGGAATGGTTGATGGTAATACCCAGACAGGCAAAGATCTGCTGGGTGAGGGAGGCAGTGCAGGAGTTCCTCCCTGGATGGGGCGCCAGAAGCCAATCGTCAGATGCGGAAAACCTGTACCCCCGGGTATGCAGGTGAGGCGCCACCACCGCAAGGCATTTGGTAAATACTCGAGGGGCCGAAGAGAGGCCAAATGGAAGTGTCTTGAACTGGTAGTGGTCCTCCTGGAAAGCAAAACGGAGATATCTGTGGTGAGACAGGCAGATAGATATGTGCAGGTAAGCGTCCTGCATATCCAGAGCGCACAGCCACTGGCCCGAGTGGAGAAGGGGCAGAAGGCTCTGCAGTGAGAGCATCCTGAACCTCTTGTACTCCATGAAAATGTTCGGGGAACTGAGATCTAGAATAGGGCTTACATCTCCTGTCTACTTCGGGACCAGGAAGAAGTGGGAATAGTAACCTGTTCCTTGCAGAGAAAGAGGGGCAGGTTCTATCGCCTCTTTCAGCAAAAGTACTGAAATTTCTTCCTGGACCAGAAGATGATGTTCTTGAGAGTATGATGACCTTGGGGGAGGGTGATGAGGTGGTTTCTGCAGAAACTCTATTGAGTGTCCTTCTGCGATTAGCTGGAGCACCCATGAATCTGATGTTATCCTCTCCCAGCCCGGAAGGTCGAAGGAAAACCTCCCTCCTACTGGTTCCTCCAGGAAACCCAGAGGTAGTGGGAGAGGGAAGGAGTCAGGTGGTGTGGGGCAGTGCCACAGCTGAAGCTGCTGCTGCTTTTTTGGGCGGGGAGGCTTGGCAGCTGGGGGGGCCCCCAATGTTTAGTGGCCCTCTTTTCCTGTGGTCTCGCTTTCGGCAGATTCCATCTGCGAAAGGGACAGCGCTGCAATTGATGGGGATGATGCATAGAGTCCACAGACTTTAGTGCCATCCCCTTCTCCTGCAGGTCGGTGATGATGTCCTTGACATCACCCCTGAACAGCACCGAACCCGGAAGGGCACTTCCTGGATAGCGGACTGCACTTCCGGGACCAACCCTGACACTCTGAGCCAAGCATTACACCGTAGACCTATGGCGAAAGTTGAGCTCCTACCAGCAGTGTCCACTGCATCGTAGCTTGCAGGAAGAATGTGCCGACTGGCCGAACATGCAGAGTGGACAAGGTCAGCCACTTCCTGCTTGACCTGAGAGTCCGGAAGGAAGTCCAATTTCGATTCCACCTCACTAAGAATAGCCTTCTGGTAATCCCCCATGTGGCCAATGTAGTTCAGGGCCCTAATACCCAGAGTGGAAGAAGCAAAAATCTTCTTGCCATACTGGTCCAGAAGGCGGGATTCCTTGTCAGGTGGAGACGAGCTAAGATGTTTGGGTTGAGCTGACCAGCCATGAGTGGTGCTGATAACAACCGAGTCAGCTCGAGGGTTGGAGTCTAAAAAGTCAACACCCTCGGGAGCCTGGTATAGCCTGTTTGACTTCCTGGGAAGTGGGACTAAGGCTAATGGTTGTTTCCATATGGTGGTAATAAGGTCGACATGAGGCTCGATCCAGGGTGGCACCAAAGTGGGAGCTGTCAAGGGCAGATTCAGATGCTCAGCGAGTTTTTTTACACTGGGGTCTGGCTCCAAGGATTGCCACTTATGTATTTCCTGGATCTTCCGTAGCAACTCTGTGAAGGAAGGATCCTCTGGCACCATCATCGGAAGATGACTCTCCACCTCTCTGGTGAACTGAGCCTTGGCCTCAGCCCATCAGGAGGCCAGAGTTTCCTGCAAGTCCACTGGCAGCTGAGGGGGCGGTGGAGGAGGAGGGGACTACAGGTATGAACTATACCCAAAAGGTGCATATCCATAACCCAATGGCGGGAAGCCCGGCGTCGGGTACTGAGGAGCTGGGTACTGTGGCATCAGATATGTCGGTGCCGGATACTGTGGTCCTGGGTATGACTGCGCCGGATACGACGGGGTCAGGTACCTGGGAGCTGGAGGAGCTGCCGGAGTAGACGGCTCGGCCGGAGGCCCCATGGGTGGTTCTGGAGCGGAAGGCCTGGGGGATGGAGGACCCGGTGTCAGGGTGACATCGGGGGGTGGGATGTCATCCAGCATCTGAGCCGAGGAGCCAGCATCAGGGGGAACCGACATCAGATCGGTCGGACCAGAAGGTGGACGGTCTGACAGAGGTGGAATAGGAACCTCAGTGTCACCTGGGGATGGAGAGAGAAATCCTTGTGGTCAGGCTGAGGAGACTCAGGGTCCCTGCAGGGCAGTGAAGGCTGCGGGGAGCCAGGAACGACGGACGTGGGGGGGTCCGGCATCAGCTCATCCGCTGTGTGGACATCGGGTGAACTGATGTGCAGCTTAGCAGCAGGATCCGGGCAGGCACCACTGGGGCTGGCATCTGACTTAACCAACCCTCTGCCAGAGGCAGGCCGCGATGGAGGGGCAACCTGGTCCAGCAGAATGGGGGCCGCGCGCTGCCCAGAAGAGTTGGATGACTTACCGACCTTCTCCATGCAGGCGTTGGAGAAGCTGATGTCTGGCTTATCGGAAGGGCCCAAGCGCAAACCAGATGGGCCGGCCGATGCCACCTTAGCCACCTCTAAGGCGGCCGTTGTGGAGCAGTCCATTACCTGTTTCAGAGCGACTCCCGAGGAAGGCACGGTGGGGGAGAAGCCCTTGTCCCAGTGCCTTTCTTTATACTTTTTCTTGCGATGGCCTTCAGGGGAAGTAGATGTCTGCCGAAGCTTTTTCAGTTCTTTCTCCATGGAGCTCATTTTCTTTTTCAAAATGTGAGCTTCCAGGGACTGCTGCTACCATCTCCGGGTGGCCGTGTTAAAGCTGAGGCAGTGCTGGCACTTCTCCACCGGATGGTCGGGGCCAAGGCAAAAAAGGCACAGGGAATGGCAGTCCTTGTGTGGGAGCTGGGCGCTGCACAAGTCGCACTTGTTTTTGTGCTTGGAGGGTGTAGGGGATGACATACACCGATGGATACCAGACGAAAGATAAGAAAAAAATCAAAAATACTCTTAAAATACCGACGAAGGAGCCTGATGAGCAGGAACTTTTCCGTGAGAGCGCTGGCATAAACTAGCGGGGAAAAGAACTGGAAGGCAGGCGTGAGGGACCACCCTTTATACTGACATTTCCTGATGCTGGTCACCTGACCTGTGGGCGGTCCCTCGCCAGAGACCGCTAGATGGAAATTTTTCCATGGGGTCTTGCTGCCTGCCGACATCAGTCCTATATGTAATTACCTACTGCAAGAGCCCTCTTGAAGTAAGATCTTACCCTCCTCCACCGCCCCCAACCCTCTGTCTGCCATAGCAGGTAGGGGGTCCCTGCTCCTACTGATACTCACTCTGGGGGTCCGTGCACACAAAAAGGTTGAAAGCCCCTGGTGTAGCTCAACAAGCACGGAAGTGCTCCCCAGTATCTTTGCTGGACTACAGTAATCCTGTTGTTGTAGGGTTAACTTCTGGGTTCTAATTGCACTGAAGGATGTTATTTACCCCACTGCAGCACATGTGGTACATTACACTATATAGCTGACTACTGCACTGTGTGTACTGTATTTTTATGCTTTTGGCTGTCTCAAGTGAAACACACTGAAGACAGTGAACTGAAATCCTTTGATGTTTTCACTTTCTGAAAGCCAAACAGAATTAGTTTCAAAAAGTATTTTTACAGAGAAGAGAGAGAGAGAGAGTGTGTGTGTGTGTGTGTGTGTGTGTGTGTGTGTGTGTGTGTATGTCTTACTAATTATTGGAAACGTGATACTGTCATAAGATGTCCCGGCCTGTTAGCTTTTATTTCCTAGTGAAAAAGGAAAGCTACATTTGCAAATATACTAAATATGTATGTAAAATATTTCAAAATGTATCAGTAGTATACTTTTGGGAATAACAACAAAAATGTACATTTTACATGTACTGTTCAAATGATAAAAATGGAAAAATGCTACCAGCCAACCACTTCACCAGAAAAATTTAAATGCATTTTTTATCTTAAATTTAGCATTCAGCACTGGTCATCATACAATGTATCAAACCAATGCATTATATTTTTATTCATCTATCATTTTAAAGATAAAATCTTTCAAAATCAGTATTCTATTCATGAATTTCACTACCAAAGAGTACTAACCATTTAGTACAGTATAAACAATTAGGACCTAAACTGGAGGCTAGTTTGGTAGCTCTTGCTGGTTTAAAAAAAAAAGTATCTGTGGGAAACAAACAGTTTGGTTTACCAGTCAATAATGATTCAGTGCAATAACGGGTCGCAATGTTCATGGCACTGTCTGCTAATACCACAGGCAGGTGAATCTTGTTTTTAAAACATCCGCTCTTCTTGTCAATACACACTTACCAGTATCTTTCTGATATAGCACCATTAAAACAAATGTGAGCCAAGAGAGGTTTTGTTTTATTAATGAAATAAAGGGCAGCTATGTTGATGTATGCCTTGCCGCTCAGTAGATCTTTCAAAGTGGAAGACAGATAGCTAAAAGTTTTCTCCTGTACCTTACTTTTATAAGCTACGTGAAGAGGGCCTTTCTGTTCGTGGCTTCACATGGTAAAGCGCCCACTTTCATTTACAGCAGCACTGTCGATGCCCCTTTCTTAAATACTGGTTGTAAGAAATGTGTCATCTTGTTCAATGTAGTTCCACCATCTTCGATTATTATATCTTGAACATGACAGAGAGCCACGGGATAGATGGCAGTACAAGGCCTGTCTGAATGACCATCACCATTCTAAGTCCTCCATTCCTACTGCACCCATTCACAAACTTATTCCATTTGAAAGAGCTTATCTCCATGCATCTGCCAACTACCCTGTAAATTGCAGCTGCATTAATGTCTCTGTAGATCTCAGTCACGACTTCAAATCATCCTGTCTGAAGTGAAGACAAATGTGATCAACAAAGGCAAATATTTCCATCAGGACGTATCGCAAAGAGAAGCGATGTCATGAACTTTGTGACCGTTTTTAACTACGTGGGCAACTTACACAAGTTACAAACTTATGGCAGGAGGAGCAAACAGTCTTAAGATTTAACCTTTAAACGTCCTGCTAGATGAGCTTGTAGCATGTTTAAACTATTTCTGCCCATCACATCAAAGGGATAGCACATTCTAGGGTGTGCTGTAATAAACACACTGCCTAGGTGGTTTAAACCACCCTGCAGAGTCTTGTGCATTACAACCCATCCAGTGTGTGTGGGTATTACTTACTGGAAGCATGGCTACAACAAAACTGATTAGGATGCAGGTGAATCATAGCTGAGATTCCGAAACATGTGAGGCAAATGCATAAAAAATATTCATAATTCTATCTACAGTGTCTTGCACACAACAGTCTAGTACCTTTATAAGGTATAAAAATGTAAAGTCAACAGAGCATATACAATTGTCATTCCTTGCTACAAATTAAACAAGCATTTGTCAATGCCGAATGTTTGCTTGCTGGCATTGGCAGTGGTAGTGTAGAAGTTACAGAGCTGCGTAATAGGAATGGCAGTGAAGTACTGAACTGAAGCCAACCCCACCACCACCCTGCAGACAGTGACAGGCATTGGGGTGTGCGTTTGGGTCATCAGGCATAACGGCCACGCTATTTCACCACACCCCACTTTGCAGACACTAATAAGTGTCACAGTGTTCCTTGGGGTGGCCGTTATGCACATCCCATTTCATTAGGAAATACAGTGAGATGGGTGTGATATAGGAGAATGGGGTGAACTTTGGGGCTGAAGAGTCCAAGGCATACCTCGATGCCTCTCACTGGCTGCAGGGTGTGTAATGGTATGAGCATCACAGGCAAGAATCCCAAGTCACAGCCCTGATGCCTGTCATTCTCTACAGGGTTGGGCATTATGGTTGGAAACCCTAATACTGCAGGCATTCGTTGGTATTTTCACTCCAAATTTTCAACATGTTTTTTTTGTGACCCCACCTCATGAACAGGGGAAATATCAGTTTGTTAGCCGAAAGCTGCTTATGCACAGTGACTACGGCATTTAGCACCACAGTTGCAAAAACATTCCGAACAGGATGTAAAAAATGACAGCTGTTCATGGGGAGGTGTAAAAAATGGCAATGTTGCAAATCTGCAGTAAAAATATTTAAAAAATGGTGACGTCACGAGCACACATAGAAACGGTGCAACGCACACCCGTAATATAATTAGGTTGGGGATTTTTTACAGAAGATTATCAACTCAGGCATTTTGGTGCCTCCGATCATGAACAGTGCCACTGTGATTTTCTTTATCTGTGCCAAACAATGATTTCCCACAGCGACCACGCATCTGCCAGGGACACTGGTTTACCGTGATTGAGAAAGAGCAAATTCCGTTTTGCACATTGGAAAAACCGGTATTGTCACCGGTGTCTGCCAGTCCAAAATCCATTTTTACCGGTGTTTTGTTTTGGGTACTTTATTTAACAAGTTTTTGCTCTGCTACCATGCATATTAGCAATTTTGTTGTCCCCTATTGTACATTCATACATCCTTGCACCAATTTTGTTATTTTGATAGGTATAAGATGTGATGGCAGCAGCAGCGCAGTCGCACCCAACCCTCAAGTGCGATGGCAGTGTCAACAACATATGGCCTCTCTCTATCCCTCAGATACTGCACTGTAACCCCACCTCTATTGCATTGTCTGCAGAAGGACTATGGCTCCATTCCTCAGGTGTTACAGCAGTAGCAACAGGACTATGTCCCTATTCCTCAGGTTTGAGTGCAGCATGACCTCTTCCCTCAGATGTCATAGTGACACCAACACAGCCAACTCCTCCAGGTGCCAACACAGCTTCTTCCCATAGTGCCCCCCCAGATGCAACATTGTGCAGAAATACAGCCAATCCAATCATCAAAAATTGCACGCAGTCAGCTCTCCCCCAAGCACCAACAAAGACAGCCCTGAACATACAGGATAGCCACTCATGCAACCAAATCCATGGTTTAATGAATTTCCACAGCCCAGTCACCCATTTTCAGTAGGTTGTCTACTGAGCAATGCCATGGTAATTCCCTAGGCAGGGATATTTTCTCAAAGCCCCCCAACCAGACTTATGCCCCTCTATGACATTGGTACCAAGACTTTGTACTTTGGTCTATGCGCTATATGTCATGTCATATCACTAATTCAGAAATTAATAAAATGAAATACAGAGAACAGCTGCATTAAATAAAATAGCATTTATAAAAAATGTACAGAAGGGAGTAAATAGAAATACAAAAACATCCATACAGTAAAAATATGCAAAAGTGTTAAAAAAAGCATAAAAAGGTATGGGTGTAATACAAGCAACCAAATTCTATACAATCTATACAAAACTGTTATAAAATGGTACACTGAAAGTGTAGAAACAGAAGAGAACAGACATTTGAATGGAAACCCCTATATACGGTAAAATAGGCAAAATGTGGAACATATAAGCACAGCAATTAAACTAAAGCTCTATCAAAGAAAATGTGTAAAACCTGACTTATATAACTACAGTGAAAAAGTAAGTGAACTAAAACCTACAGTACATAATTATATGGTATCTAACCAACTATAATAAATACATTAAATGTGCAAAGGCATATATGAAATGTGGAAAACTGTGCAATAGCATAAAAGGTGTTCCTCTGTGTATTAATAGGGTAGTATATGGTGTACCGGAGAACCAAGACCTGTATGCACAGGATATGTTGCACTAGTTTGTAGAGCTCAGGGATTCTAGAGAAAAATCTGGGACAGTTAATTATGGAAAAGTATAACTTAAAGCAGGCAGGGTGATTGTGTGGGTGTGGGCAGTAAGCCGCGCCACCATGCAGAGGTGTCCATCTGTCTCCAACCCCCCCCAATAGACAGGTAGAAGGAGGGAGCAATCAAATCTCTATTTGGCAAAGAAGGGAAGGGGAAAAGAAGACTGTTAAGGAGGGTGGGTAAAGCCAGGGTCAGACCAGGTGCAAGTACTAAACAAGTACTGCTGTTTAGTGTTACCAGTTATGGTGGGGACAGAGGTCCAACTTTGGGTGACAAATTATCCTGGGGAAGAGTGACAGACAGGGCACATGCGGAGAGAGAGGAGCTCAACATGTACAACCTAGAAGATAGAAAGGAATGGGACATGAGTGAGACCTTCAAGTACCTAAGAGGCCAAAAAGAGGGAAGGACAACAGGGCAACAGTCTAAAGTTAGAGGGAGGAGCCAGCCCATTATTTCATGGCTAGGTGGCACTGGTGACTGGCTTGAATACGCTAATAGAAGTATAAAATGGGCAGACATGTGGAAAGCATGAAAATATATAATCCAGCTACTTGTTGTACATGAGCTGGGATAGCAGTTTCAAATTTTCTACCAGCAGGTTCCTTCTTTGATCTGTGTGGATCTGTCCATATACAGAGAAGGATCGCTCCACATCTGCACTTGACACAGGTATCCAGATGGCTTGTAGAGCAGCTCTGGAGAGTACAGTTAGTTGTGACTGCCTTGAAAGCCAGTACTGCCTAACATCCAACTCCAATATGCTTGGAGTTCCCATATATCCTCCTAGCATATACATCCCAGTCATTTTGCAGTTCTGTTTGGTTGTGCAGTGCTAACAGAGGAATGTCACTGGCATGCCATGTCAAATCCTATTCAGTTTTGGTAAATTTCTGGAGTC
This sequence comes from Neoceratodus forsteri, assembly GCA_016271365.2. Taxonomy (NCBI): domain Eukaryota; kingdom Metazoa; phylum Chordata; order Ceratodontiformes; family Ceratodontidae; genus Neoceratodus; species Neoceratodus forsteri. The sequence continues at coordinate 155,330,712 of CM057456.1, read as the reverse complement.
CAAAATATGGCAAGCTTTAAAGAATTCAATTGATGGGTTTGTGTCCATATGCTTAGAAAGCTTGTGGTGACACCAAATGCTCCTTGGAAAAGGGCAACATTTTCCTATTGACCCGTGGCCTCATAGCCTGCAAGTACCCGTCAGTTCTGTCACCAAATCGTTCTGTCTTCAACACTCCTGCTTCAAACCGCTTTGTGATTTTGCTAATAGTGTCATACAGCAAAACAGCCAAGGGCTTTTGCTTACTTTGCAAAAGCTCGATTGCATCAATAAGGTCAGTACAGTTTTCAGCAATGAATGCAGTTTGAACCTGCAGCTCTGTGAACCATTCTTCAAATAGTTTTTTTAAGGACCTCATGGAGTTGGCATCACTGGTTTCATCATTGAAGAACGCTCGCAGATGTTCCAGATATGCAGAGTGGTATTTTACTGCTTCGAACCAAGTGTTCCAACGGGTCAAGACAGGAACAGGAGGCAATATTTTTTTTTCCGCACCCCTCTCCTCCAGGAATGCAATGTACTCTCGCTTACGTTTTGGTGATTGTTGAAAGGCATATTTTATAAGTGCCACAAGCTTATTTACCTGATCAAAGTGGTCAATCCAGGTATCACCCACCAATGATAAAACGTGTGCCCAACAACCCACATGGACTACATGGTCACCAATTAGGCCACGAATACATCATTAAAGCACTTTGTCATGTAACGTGCATTGTCACTAACAAATGCTACCACTTGTCCCATCTCCACACCATATTTATGCAAGGTCTTTAAGATACTTTGGGCAACAGTGAGTGGTTTACCACTGTTAGCTCTATGGTGTCTTCTATTACAGATTTTGCACCCTCCATTACAAAAATAATGTTCATTACACAGCACGAGTCTGCATCAGTTGTTTCATCGCACATTACTGCAAGTGTCTTGCCTCTTACCAGCTGACTAATTCCCTCCTCCATTTCTATTTAGTCGGGCAAGTAATTCTGTAAAAGTGTCTGCCTTTGAAGCGCCCAATTCCTTTGATATACTTCCCCATCCAGTCTCTCAAGCAGGGCTGATCCAGCTTTTCAATTGGTATATTGGCACCACACCAAGCCCTCAACGTGTCCAAAATGGTTTCCTCCCTTGCAGCAGCTGCAGCTGTTGTGGCATTGAAACTGGTGTGTAGGGTCACCTGTTTGCCGTTACTCTTCTGGCTTGTGTTCTTGGTGTGTTTTTTGCTTTTACAGTGATCCACCACTGTGTCCTTCCTGATGTGGTCAACAGGGTGATCACAGAAGCGACAGGACATCTTCCCTCCATCTTCATACATGCCATAGGACTTGAATTGCAATGCACGGTCTTTAGCTGTAACAGATGAGATTTTGGCCATTTTGCTTGGTGGTGGTGTTGCCATTGCTACACGTGTAGTGTGGATGACTCCCAACAAACTAAAATTGAAACAGTTGGGAAATATAGAAAATATATTTACAATTGTGCAGCACAACTATTAACATTTCACAACTAATTACTCAATCTCTCAAATCAAGACAGAAATAAGAGACTACATCAGCATTAGAATCTCACTGGTCATTCGTGGCAGTAGATGAGGATGAAGGACGATGCTCAGGAGGAACAGCTACAGAAATCATGCTGCCCTTCAGAGTTTACAGTCCAGACTAGAAATATCTATAGTGAGAACCAAGCATCCAGATCTCTCTGCTAATGGTAAGACTATGTCTGAGAGTGGGAAGAGCAGCTACAGATTTTACGCTGACCACAGCCACTAAAATTCCAGACTGCGATATCGCTATTTATCTATATCTATCCCATTCTCAACCAGTTACTGGCCACTATTTCAGAGTTAGGAATAGCTTACAAAATCATCACGCTGACCTCAGAATGTCACAGTACAACAGCAAGAGTACAAGATCGGCATTTGAAACGTGTGATGTCTCAGCTAATAATTCTTGCCCAGGTTTGAGAGTGAGGAGGAACAGCTACAGAAATCATGCTGCCCTTCGAAGTTTACAGTCCAGACTAGAAATATCTATAGTGAGAAATGAGCATTCAGATCTCTACGCTAATGGTAAGACCATGTCTGAGAGTGGGGAGGAGCAGCTACAGATTTTACGCTGACCACAGCCACTTAAATTCCAGACTGCGATATCGCTATTTTTCTATATCTATCCCATTCTCAACCAGTTACTGGCCACCATTTCAGAGTTACTTACATATCTCTGCTAAATCTCACTGCTAATGTGAGGCTATGTGGAGAAGGGTACCAAACAGAAACCACTGTGATGTCAGAAACATACAATCTAGACTTTGAGCCACTGTTTGTGAGTGCAAAGAAGTACAACCATACCTTTTCAGAAGGGCAAAGACTCGCAGCAGCAGACCACCAACAGCACTTTCACAGTGTGACCTAAAAAAACAAAACAAAACAAAAAAACAAATACAGTAAGTCCTAACTCTGCAACACCAAAGCATTCACATTTTTAGCATAGAAGACCCACTAGTGGGCAAAAAGCAAGCAAACTGTACCTTTTACAATGGAGGATAGAAGCAGCCCTACAGCAGATCACGTCCGACAGCACTTCAAGGCCTGAAATCACAATTGAAATGTTTATGCATGGCCCACAGAAAAATGTACACATAACTGTTAAAAAGATCATCATCATCCTCATCCTCATCCTCATCATCCTCCTCCTTCTCCTCCACATCATCATCCTCATCAATGCATTCTACAATCACAGCTTGTCACCAACACCCACACCAACTTACTTGAAGAGTGGTGCAAAGGAACAAGCATGAGGCACTGGTAGCAGTGCTGGCAGGTGGTTCCACATCAGAAGGAATCTGCAGCACAGCACAGGCATGATGTTCATGAAGGTGTCACCTTCCGACTCCCAGCAAGATGGGTGGCAACAGAAAGTTCATCGATTCTCCAGGATAGACAGCAGCAGTAAGTGCAGCCTCCACCACCGCAGGTGTGACGGCAGCATGTGCAGCCCCCACCCCTCAGGTGGGTCAGCAGCATGTGCAGCCCCCACCCCTCAGGTGTGACAGCAGCATGTGCAGCCCCCACCCTGCAGGTGTGACAGCAGCATGTGCAGCCCCCACCCTGCAGGTGTGACAGCAGCTTGTGCAGCCCCCACCCCTGCAGGTGTGACAGAAGCATGTGCAGCCCCACCCCTGCAGGTGGGCCGGCAGCATGTGCAGCCCCACCCCTGCAGGTGTGACGGCAGCATGTGCAGCCCCACCCTCAGGTGTGACAGCAGCATGTGCAGCCCCCACCCTGCAGGTGTGACAGCAGCATGGCAGCCCCACCCTGCAGGTGTGACAGCAGCATGTGCAGCCCCCACCCCTGCAGGTGTGACAGCAGCATTTGCAGCCCCCACCCCTGCAGGTGGGCCGGCAGCATGTGCAGCCCCCACCCCTCAGGTGTGCCGGCAGCATGTGCAGCCCCCACCCCTCAGGTGGGCCAGCAGCATGTGCAGCCCCCACCCCTCAGGTGTGACAGCAGCATGTGCAGCCCCCACCCTGCAGGTGTGACAGCAGCATGTGCAGCCCCCATCCTGCAGGTGTGACAGCAGCATGTGCAGTCCCCACCCTGCAGGTGTGACAGCATGTGCAGCCCCACCCTGCAGGTGTGACGGCAGCATGTGCAGCCCACCCTGCAGGTGTGCGGCAGCATGTGCAGCCCCACCCTCAGGTGTGACAGCAGCATGTGCAGCCCCACCCTGCAGGTGTGACGGCAGCATGTGCAGCCCCCACCCTGCAGGTGTGACAGCAGCATGTGCAGCCCCACCCTGCAGGTGTGACAGCAGCATGTGCAGCCCCCACCCCTGCAGGTGTGACAACAGCATGTGCAGCCCCCACCCTGCAGGTGTGACAGCAGCATGTGCAGCCCCCACCCCTCAGGTGTGCCAGCAGCATGTGTAGCCCCCACCCCTCAGGTGTGCCGGCAGCATGTGCAGCCCCCACCCCTCAGGTGTGCCGGCAGCATGTGCAGCCCCCACCCTGCAGGTGTGACAGCAGCATGTGCAGCCCCATCCTGCAGGTGTGACGGCAGCATGTGCAGCCCCACCCTGCAGGTGTGACAGCAGCATGTGCAGCCCCACCCTGCAGGTGTGACAGCAGCATGTGCAGCCCCACCCTGCAGGTGTGACAACAGCATGTGCAGCCCCACCCTGCAGGTGTGACAGCAGCATGCAGCCCCACCCTCAGGTGTGCCAGCAGCATGTGTAGCCCCACCCTCAGGTGTGCCGGCAGCATGTGCAGCCCCACCCTCAGGTGTGCCGGCGGCATGCAGCCCCACCCTCAGGTGTGACAGCAGCATGCAGCCCCACCCTGCAGGTGTGACAGCATGTGCAGCCCCACCCTGCAGGTGTGACAGCAGCATGTGCAGCCCCCACCTCTCAGGTGTGCCAGCAGCATGTGCAGCCCCCACCCCTCAGGTGTGCCGGCAGCATGTGCAGCCCCCACCCCTCAGGTGTGCCGGCAGCATGTGCAGCCCCCACCCCTCAGGTGTGACAGCAGCATGTGCAGCCCCCACCCCTCAGGTGTGACAGCAGCATGTGCAGCCCCCACCCTGCAGGTGTGACAGCAGCATGTGCAACCCCACCCCTGCAGGTGTGACAGCAGCATGTGCAGCCCCCACCCCTGCAGGTGGGCCGGCAGCATGTGCAGCCCCAACCCCTCATGTGTGCCGGCAGCATGTGCAGCCCCACCCTCAGGTGTGCCGGCAGACATGTGCACCCCCACCCCTCAGGTGTGACAGCAGCATGTGCAGCCCCACCCCTGCAGGTGTGACAGCAGCATGTGCAGCCCCACCCCTCAGGTGTGACAGCAGCATGTGCAGCCCCACCCTGCAGGTGTGACGGCAGCATGTGCAGCCCCACCCCTCAAGTGTGCTGGCAGCATGTGCAGCCCCACCCTCAGGTGGGCCAGCAGCATGTGCAGCCCCCACCCCTCAGGTGTGACAGCAGCATGTGCAGCCCCCACCTCTCAGGTGTGACAGCAGCATGTGCAGCCCCACCTGCAGGTGTGACAGCAGCATGTGCAGCCCCATCCCTGCAGGTGTGACAGCAGCATGTGCAGCCCCACCCTGCAGGTGTGACAGCAGCGTGTGCACCCCACTGCAGGTGTGACGGCAGCATGTGCAGCCCCACCCTCAGGTGTGCCGGCAGCATGTGCAGCCCCACCCCTCAGGTGTGCCGGCAGCATGTGCAGCCCCACCCCTCAGGTGGGCGGCAGCATGTGCAGCCCCACCCCTCATGTGTGCCGGCAGCATGTGCAGCCCCACCCTCAGGTGTGCCGGCAGCATGTGCAGCCCCACCCTCAGGTGTGCGGCAGCATGTGCAGCCCCCACCCCTCAGGTGTGACAGCAGCATGTGCAGCCCCACCCCTCAGGTGTGACAGCAGCATGTGCAGCCCCCACCCTGCAGATGTGACAGCAGCATGTGCAGCCCCCACCCCTGCAGGTGTGACAGCAGCATGTGCAATCCCCACCCCTGCAGGTATGACAGCAGCATGTGCAGCCCCCACCCCTCAGGTGTGATGGCAGATGTGCAGCCCCACCCCTCAGGTGTGATGGCAGCATGTGCAGCCCCCCCCTCAGGTGTGATGGCAGCATGTGCAGACTCCCACCACTCAGTAGTGGTAGCAGAGGTAGAATGACAGTGCGCATCCAATGCCATGTACCAAAGCTGACAGAGCTCAGACGTGAATTAAGCTGAACCACCAGGCGCCAGGTGGACTCCATTGGTTCAGTCCCTAACAACCTAGCTGCCTGGATTGGTTTATTTATATGAAACAAAGTGCATCCAATTGAAACAAAAATCCACAATCATTGAGGAAAGATTGGGATTGAGGATGCTAATGGAGAGATCAACAATCTGTACTGAAGAATAAACCAATCAGGATGTACCAACAGTAAATTAATTGGGCACTTTCTAACTTGGTCCTCATGAAAATAGAGACTCTTAGTTTTCAAGTCGGAACTCAATTGATGAAAGGTGTTCTGCTGGCAGAGGTAAAGCCATAACCACTGTGCAACTCGTAGCATCATCTTTCCTATCCCCCCCCCCGAGTCAACAGAAATGAATCTATCTTTGACTCTTTGTGCTCAAGACAATCACCAATTTGTGCAAAGACAATTTTTTAATATAGTGCCTGCAAGGGAGGGGGCAAGAGAGGTGAAGCCCCAATCTGCAGTGGTCAGGGCTCACCACTGCTGGTAATTCACCTTAAGAACTTATCAATTCTCTGTAATTCCCCAGCACTTACAACAATATTCCATTAGACATTCCCACAAAAGCCAACCTGAAAGGTGGTAAGATTATTATTAACATGCAGTTAGACAGTTTAAAATCAATTTTCTTTGTTTGCCCCTAGGTAAAACCAAGAAGGAAAATCCCAAGTTTCGACAGTGCTTGACATGGTTTATTCAGTTTGATGTGGCTTAATAAAGTTATTTTGTTCTAACTATGTCTTTTTTATTATCATTCTTATTCATCCTACGTGCTCACAGACAGAGGCACACAAACGCACTTGCTGGAAAACGGTTCTGTGCCACTCTGCCAGTCCACCCCTCCCTCCGAGGCCAGAACCATTTTCCCCAGCTGTGCACCAGTCCTCCCAGCCTGCCCATCTGCCGGCCACCAAACAACAAACCACTGGAGCGTGGCAGGGACCCAGCAGACTTGTGCACTTGCTGGAAAAAAACGGTTCTGTGCCACTCTGCCAGTCCACCCCTCCCTCCGAGGCCAGAACCATTTTCCCCCAGCTTGTGCACCAGTCCACCCAGCCTGCCCATCTGCCGGCCATCAAACAACAAACCACTGGAGCGTGGCAGGGACCCAGCAGACTTGCGCACTTGCTGGAAAAAAACGGTTCTGTGCCACTCTGCCAGTCCACCCCTCCCTCCGAGGCCAGAACCATTTCCCCCCAGCTTGTGCACCAGTCCGCCCAGCCTGCCCATCTGCCGGCCACCAAACAACAAACCACTGGAGCGTGGCAGGGACCCAGCAGACTTGCGCACTTGCTGGAAAAAAACGGTTCTGTGCCACTCTGCCAGTCCACCCCTCCCTCCGAGGCCAGAACCATTTTCCCCCAGCTTGTGCACCAGTCCGCCCAGCCTGCCCATCTGCCGGCCATCAAACAACAAACCACTGGAGCGTGGCAGGGACCCAGCAGACTTGCACTTGCTGGAAAAAAACGGTTCTGTGCCACTCTGCCAGTCCACCCCTCCCTCCGAGGCCAGAACCATTTCCCCAGCTTGTGCACCAGTCCACCCAGCCTGCCCATCTGCGGCCACCAAACAACAAACCACTGGGCTGGCAGGGACCCAGCAGACCTCGCGCGCGTGGAAAAAATGGTTCTGTGCCACTCTGCCAGTCCACCCCTCCATCCGAGGCCAGAACCATTTTCCCCCAGCTTGTGCACCAGTCCGCCCAAACCTTAAATAGTGGGTTACTTCAGGCAGCAGCAAGGCATCTAATAGCTCCATTACAGGCTTGCACAGTACCAGGCAGGCATATTCAGGATCACCTAATTCTTTTAAGGTAACTGAGAGAAGTAACACAGGTAGAATGGATGGTTACTTACTCTCTGGACCAACAAAAAGCATTTGAGTATGTTTCACATGATTGATTACCTATGGACTGGTATGTGCTGCACATCTGTGGAATCCCTGTTATAGCCCAGGGACAAAGGCTTGGTTGGACGCTTGATTGCTGGGTGGGGGAACAGGGATTAGTGCTGGGGGTTACTTAAGATGCAGACAGGAGGATGGGGGAGGTCAGACTGCACAACAGGTGGCCATTGCTTATGGTGCCAGAATCAGCTTTAGGCGGTGACCTTTAAATGAATATAGACTGTCTAGATCGGGCAGTAGAGCAAATGTATAGCAGAGGAAAATTAAATTGATTAGGGAGCCCCTGAATCAGCTTCAAGGGTAGAAAGGTTAGGTAGAGCAAAAGCTATGGTCATGCTGCACTGCTGAGGAATATTTAGCAAAGAAAGATAAAGTAAGCCCTACAAGTTAAACAGAAATTAATGAAAATATGGTCACCCAGGTTAAAACATATTTTGTTAGCGCAGGACAGGAGCAGAAGTAAAATGACATTAAACTCCTAAATTCTACAGTTTACACTTAGGCTAACTGAAAAATAATTTTCTACCTCACATTACATTGTATAACAGTGAAAAAACCCTTAGAGTGCTGGGTGGCTGAGAGAGTAACACTGGCTGTTGGGAACCTATCTTTTTGGCCAAGAAGCCATAGAGAAGCAGCCCTGGAAAGCCAACGAGAAAAAGGGAGCCAATAAGTGTCCTCCACCAGCGGGTGGTTAACCAATCATTTTTCTGGCTTAGGAGCCGATTCCAAGGTGCCTTACCTGGGGATGTGTTCCTTTGGGAGTCCTCTGGTGATGCGGGGGGTCTGATCCACACCCGATTCAGACTGCTTGCTCTTCGGGGTGCTTCCTCGTAATGCCCTCCTCAGACTGCACAAACCAACCTTACTCCATTAATCCAGGACTGACCTGGCAGTGGGTGCAGATATTGCGATGGTGGAGAGCGAGTAAGCGGGACAGACTCGCATGCGACCAGCACTACGCACACATCTATCGTACCGCGTAGCATGCAAGGGCATTCAGACTGCACTCTCGTCAGCGTACATTAATGGACCCCCCTCTAACCTAACCTACCTAGCAGTCAACAGTTAAAAAATGGGTGGCATGGAGCAGAACAGAAGTTCAAAACTTACCGTAGTAGTCCAAGCGGATAAGCAAGATGGAGGTGCTAAACAAACGCTCGTTACGCAGCTCGAAGTAAAAGATAAATGGGCCTGGCATACTCGCTACCCTGCTATTTAAAGCGCTGTGTTCGCGGAGACAATGAGAACAAATGCTGTTTCCATTTTGGCGCCGTTTTTCCGCTAGCCAATGAGCATTCCGCTTTTCCGTCCGCGTCACCGCATATGCGGTAAACCAGTGTCCTTGCGCATCTCTGCGCTGAAAGTGTGAAAACACACTCAGCCATGTTGTGAAAATGACAGCTGTACTGTTCATAAGGAAATGTGGAAAAATGCCACTGGTGAAAATCTGGACTGAAAATATTACAAGTCATGAACTTACAGTGCGTGGAAACTGCGCAATGCTCACTCGTAGCACAGTCATTTTATGGACTTTTGTCACCAAATTTTCAACATCGCCATTTTAAGACCTCTGCTCATGAACAGTGTAACTGTGATTTTCTTAATCGGTCCTAAACATTGCTTTCGCACACCAAGAGCACCATTGTGCACTACATGTGCAAAAACACATTTTAGGTGACATATGAAAAATTGCAGCTGTACTGTTCATAAGGAAGTGTAATAAAATGGCAATGTTGAAAATCTGGAGTGAAAATATTAAATTCGCAAACTTACGAGTATGCATAGGAACTGTGCAATCGCGCTCATAAAACAGTCATTTTAGGAATTTTTTCACCAAATTTTCAACATAGCCATTTAAGACCTCTGCTCATGAACAGTGTCACTGTGATTTTCTTAATTTGTCCGATACATTGATTTCACTTATACCGACTGCGCCATTGTGCGCTTCATGGACGGAAATACGTTTTGGGTGAGATGTGAAAAATGACAGCTGTACTACTCATAAGAAGGTGTGGTAAAATGGCAATGTTGAAAATCTGGAGTGAAAATATTGAAAATTTGCGAACTTACGAGCCTGCGTAGGAACTGTACAACGCACGCTCGTAAAACAGTCATTTTTTGGAATTTTTTCACAAAATTTTCAACATAGCCATTTTAAGACCTCTGCTCATGAACAGTGTCAATGTGATTTTCTTAATTTATCCCGTACATTGATTTCGCACACCGACTGCGCCATTGTGCGCTACATGGGTGGAAACACGTTTTGGGTGAGATGTGAAAAATGACAGCTGCACTACTCATAAGAAGGTGTGGTAAAATGGCAACATTAAAATTCTGGAGTGAAAATATTGAAAATTCGCGAACTTACGAGCCTGCGTAAGAACACTGCATAGCGCTGCTTCGTAAAAGTCATTTTTAGAATTTTGCACAAATTTTCAACATGGGGTTTTGTGACCCCTTCTCATGAGCGATGTCACTGTCATGGCATTATTCAGGCCGAAGGGTGATTTCACGCGGTGACTGCGAAATCACCCGTCGAGCCTGGATCTCGCCATGACAGTGACATCATCATGAAGGGGTCCCAAATTAAAATTTGGTGCAAAATTCCAAAAATGCCTGAGATATGCAATAAAGTTGAAAACCCTATCTAGCCCATTATAAAGCTTACTGGCATTTCCTCAGTTCGCGGTCGGCTTTGAAGAGTGCAGGCGTGTTCCGGTCCAAGAAGATGCGCGCTGAGCTCCGGATAAGTATGGGGTGAGGGGGTGGGGAGGCAGGGTGCACAGTGGGTGGGTGCGGGTTGTAGGAGGCGGGGAGACTACGTGGGACCGTTTTTCTTTACTGGGTTTTTCTAATGGCGGCGGGACGTTTGCCACGCTGGGGTGGGCTCCCAGCTTGGCACAAGCATTGGGGGGTGTTAGCCGACTGGGATTGGGCACCTCACGGCCAAGGAATCAATTGCCACGCTTGGGGTGGGCTCCCAAGGTGGCTCTTGTACTGGGGAGGGGAGTGAAGCCACGGGATTGGGCACCCCCACGGCATAGCATGGGGGAGGGAGAGACAGAGAAGCTGACTGGGGATTGGGCACTCACGCCGGCTATTCCATCGAGTTGCCACACTGGGGTGGGCACCCAGCGTGGCATTTGGGAGGCTTTTGGGGGGCGCACAGCCACGTGGGGATTGGGCACCCCGTCGGCTAGAGAGGTGTGTGCGTGGGGCAGCACGCAGTATGCGCAAGGGCCTGTGTGTGTGTGTGGTGTGTCTAGGAGTTGTGCATGAGCAAGCGATATCTTATCGCTGCTCACTGAAGCATAGCTCCCCCTTTCAACTGTATGCCACTGCATTTTGGAGCTTGTCATAGACAGCTCCAGAATGCATTGGCTTACAGGCGCCGCGCCTGCCAACACACTGACTGAATTGGAGGAGGAGATGACACACCTCCGAAATCTCCGATGATGGCACTATGTTTCTTGCACATGCGTGCAAGCAAACATAAAAACATATTCACTTCAAAGTTGTTTAAGAGGAATTCCATTAACATAGGGATAATTCAAGAAAAGTAGAAACAGTGGTAGTTTTCATGTCACTTCATAGTGGAAACCAACCAATCCTACTGGGGCCAGGTTTTTCATGAATAATTTCCTATGCTCTGAACTCCTTGTAAACATGCCCTAGTGCTGTATTATGTGACAAGCAGTTGTTTCAGAAACCGGAAATGGGCTATGCATGTTGGTGTCTCAAATACAGAGAAAAACACAAAACCAAACTTTCAGAGACTAAAGTTCAACTAGAAGATCTACAACCCATTTCTTCAGTACTTAACACTGTCAACCTTATGTCCAAGTTCAGTTTTTACATTCTGATCAACACTTACATTTTCATAATTGCTTTTTTCTAAACATAAGGTCAGTCAAGTTCTACCTATCACATTAATGCTGCTACAGCACTGGGTTGTATTACTTATATTCTACTATAGAAATGTCATGAACGTAATTAACCACCAGTTTTTCTTTCTCCTTCCAGTTGGTTCCCCTGGTTTCATGTTTCAAATAGTTTGGTAAAAGCTGTTCCAACTTCCAAAATCATGTCCGTTGTTGTCATAGACCACCCATATTTTTGGAAGGCCTGGTTGTTGCACTGTCTTGTAAGAGAACATGCTCCAAAGGCAGCTACTAGAGAAGGACTCAGACTAAATGAAAACAAGAAGAAGGTGTCAGTAGAGGAATAATACATATTTTTTAACTTATCGCCTGGTGCTTCCTCCGATGGCACCCTTCTGACTGACCCCCTGCCCCCTCACCTGGCTCCTCTGGGACTTACCTTCACCGTGGTCCTCTGCCACAGGACCCATGGTTGTGCCCAGCCACCGGTGAGGCACCTGCGAAGGGTCAGTCTGCCATCCTGCTGCTCAGAGGGTTTTTTCCTTCAATTTTCTCCCCAGGCTCACAGACGTGCAATGGGCACAATGTCTGAGCTCCGTGGAGACTGCTCCAGCGCACTCTTTATGTGGGATCCCCTCTGCACTGCGGCACGCAAGCACTTGCCAGGCATACAGTGCGCCAGCAGCTTCCCCCCTCCCCGAGGAAACACAGCTGTCCTGGGATGTCTCATCCTTCCTCTCCCACTGGCCCAAAGCAACCAGAGTCTGTTCCCAATCCCAGGTTGCTGGCGTAGTACGAGGTGTGGCGTCCAGTGCCTCAACCCTGTGCCACAGGGCTGGCTGAGGAATAATATTTTTAAAAATACAGTAAAACTTGTACTGCGCCAGAAATAAAATAGAAGCAAACTTTGCTCAAATATTCGAAAATATTTTTAGTAGTAGAAGATTTTATTTGTTTAGGGTGCCCTTCTCTGAAGGCTCAGGGCATCCTTACATCAACACTGCAAATACATAGGTATAAAACAAAACAGGGACAGTAATAAGAACATTTACATGAAGAATCTCGGAACATAGATTAAAAACAACTGCACCTGTTCAAATTATCCACTAAGCACAACCTCAAACCCCAAAAGCATGCTGCTTGTTTCAAGTTTTTGTTTAAAGACTTCAACTGACGGGGCCTCCTGGAGGTACCCCGGCAACAAATTCCATAATGCTGGGGGCAGCAACCTCAAACGCCTGGTCCCCAAAGCTCTTTAACCTTGCTCTGGGGATATCCAGGAGAGCACCCGTGGCTGATCTGAGGGGGCGAGATGGGACGTAGGGATGCAGGAAATCCCTCAGGTAGCCCAGACACAATCCATGCAGGGCTTTATAGGTCAAAAGGCTTACCTTGAAGGTGATGCACCAGTGCACCGAGCAGCCAATGCAGTTCACGCAGCACTGGAGTGATATGACTAAATCTGGGGTGACCTGTCAACACCCGTGCTGCTGTGCTCTGCAAGAGCTGCAGACACTGCAGTGCACCACCTCCTACCCCGAGGTAGAGGGCATTGTAGCAGTCGAGTCTCGAGGTAATGAAGGCATGAACCAGTGTGGCTAGGTCATTGGGCGGGACAAAGAACTTGATCCGGGAGATGTTCCGGAGATGATAAAATCCAGTCCAGAAAACTGCCGACACCTGCTTATCAAATGTCAGCTCACTGTCAAACACAATGCCCAGATTCTTCACTCTTAATGAAGCCTCCAGTTCCACTGGGTCTATAAAGAGCCCCAACCTATCACCAGCGGCTCCAAGCCCAACCCTCCAACCTGGCTCAACCACTAGTACCTCAGTCTTTTCAGGGTTTAGTCCAAGCCAGTTTGACGCCATCCAAGCCTGGATCTCGGCCAAGCATTTATTGAGCACAATGGCAGCATCTGGTCTACCGGATGTGAAAGACATGTAGAGCAGAGTATCATCAAGGCAGCAATGAAAACTTGGCTCATATCATCTTATGACCTCACTCACCCAGGGGCAGCATATACACTGTGAGCAACATTTAAGAGTACAAGCCATTCCATACTTAATATTTAATTATAAGGGCATTTGCAAGAAACAGGATCTTCGTTGCTCACAGTTCAACTAGATACAGTGCTCCACAGCTGAGGTCATAATCCCTTCATATGACAGTCTGTTGCTGGGGAAATTACTGATATGTCTAGGGAGGTCAAGGTATAAAGCAGTACCTATCAGAAGTCACAGTATTGATATGTGGACAATTTTGGATACCACAATAACTGGTTTATGGTAAACTGCAGTTTTCAGACCTTTCAACAAATTTGTGTGCATTTTTAAGGACTACTGTCCTTTCTAAGAAACACTACCTGACGCAAAAGTCTAAGGAGACTTTTTTTTTTTAAATCTATGAGTACTTCCGTATTTCTGTGTTATACATGTAACGGTTATTAAATCATAGCATTAAAAATTTCACACAATGATGTCCCTAGTGATGTCACAGGATGAGGATTATTATCTCAACTAGAGGAATAAGCACCAGGAAGAGATCAAGTCACAAAGGAAACTGACCATACTTACATGTGAATGTGCTCGAAAACAAGAACAAAATTACTTAAATTCACCACTTGGGGGAATGCGAGTATTTTAGTTATGCTTATGACAGCTGGGATCATTTTATTTTGATAGAGACAGGACCCCCCTCCTCAAACAACAGTAAAGCAAAATGCTTACAAGGTCCACTAGAAAGCATTCAAATTATTACAACATCAAACGAAAAACATGTTAACATATTCTTAGGTTGTTGTTTTATTTCTAACTTCAATCTGTGTCTTTCTATATTGTCAGAGAGATGTCATAACTGCCAAATATTATATTATTCCCAATCAGGGAGAGGATGACTCACACAAAGCTGTGATATTACAAGACACGGCTTCCTTGACATTCAAATTGGCGGCTGTTCTGTGTCAGCCTAAGGGAGTGTGGCTGCAAGTGATGCTGGCACCTTTCTACTTAAATTTTATTGGTCACTTTTACTGTATTTTCTTGCTAAACCTCACAGAAGGGAAATGCGTTCTACATTAAAGTTTCAGAAAATTTAAATGATGCCTTTTTCACTTTAAAAAAGTTCAACCACTGAGCCTGTGCATTCTTCAAGTTTACTTATCTAACAAGTCAGTCTGGTCTTGGATAAAGGTAAAGGGTGACTAAACAAAATCTATTTTTGCTCTGTTCTTCAGTTTGGTGTCTCCCCCACTCTGGCTCCCCTTCCCTGCAGTTATCGTGACCTAGGTTTCTCTCCCTTTCAGAGTGATACTATGTTTTCTTTAGTATTTTAGGGTTTGATTTTTCTGTGGTAGCTATTTTTAGTGCTGTTTCAGTGCTCTAATATTTTAGTAGATACGTCAACAGTAGCTTGTGTAAGTGGAATTTTTTTTTTTTTTACTAACTTGAGGCTTTTATACAGCAATTTCCTTAGTCTGTACAACTGCAGAGATCTTGGATAAAGCCATAATACTAGACTGTAAGCCATCAGCATCAGGACCCTGCGAGAAACCAGCACAAGGCTTCCCATGTCAACCCACCTATGTGCATACCATTAGCGGAGAGTGTAGCCTGTATAACCTGGGCAGACCTCACCACTTCAGCTCTTTTTCACCCTTGAGACAGTGAATGTCATGCCAGAGGAAGCTAATTTTCCACTATCATAGCTCGCCGAGATTATTTTTTTTTTCTGGTAGTTACTCCATAAGGAACTGTCAGTCACCAGTGTATGTCATTACAGAGTAAGACCCCCTCAACTGTGTGACAGAGTTGCACAGGACCCTGTCCCAGTTGTTATGGAGAGTTTAAATGCAGGGATCTGTTCTTTCCTTTTCTGTCTGGTTGCACAACCAATTTTCTCGTGAGACCTAGGACTTTATCACCCCGACAGTCTCACAATTCTCTGCCTCTCAGTCTTCCCTTGCTGTTCTTTTTTCCTCTCTTGCATATATGCAGGTATAAAAATATATGCAAATCATTGTGTGGAACTGTAACTGATATTGGGATCCCCTTGTTCAGAAATTATATAGTATTACTGTTGAAATGTATATAATTACAGTTTGAGATGATTGCAAAAAGCTATTGGGAACTCAAGGGGTTAACCTGAGAGCAGTTTGTAAGCCCTTTTTCAGAAGCTGTGTAGAAGGGGCCTCAGTTCTGGACATTGTGTTCTTGCTGCACCTGCCTGAAACTTACAAGGACATTTTAGAAAAAAAAACAGGATGCTTGTTAAGGAGGGGGTTGCAAAAACTTGTAAGAGAGCGCTGCAATGTTTTGGGAGACATACAGAGATTGAAGGAAAACTCAGATGGATCTTCTCCGTTTATTTTGCCTTTGTAAATAGTTATTCTGAACAATTTCATTTTATGTTACTGCTAGTACTAACAAACACTTTTTGTGAAATCTACAACTGCTCCTGGTATTTTCTTTGCTTCTAGACCTGTGCCTCGACGACAAACTGCTGCTGCAGAAATCCAATGAATTGTGAGGACATCCACACCTTGGGTGTGATGTTTGAGCTTGTCCCACAATGCAAAAGACTTCCAATATTTTCAACTAGGCTACATGGAGGCACAGGTAAAATGTTTTGAATCGTCTCGTTTGGAAAGACTAGACAAGACTTAAAACCTGACACAAATATAGGCAAAGCAGAATTTGCAGAATGGTTTAGATGCTTTTATACTAATGTGAACGCTTCACAAACCTGACAGCCTTTGTACACTATTTGGTGCAGCAAAACAGGGCTAAAGGACTTCCAAGGTGGCCTAAGTGAAGATGAGTCAAAAGTATAGCAATGACTTGTACAGAGGCGAAGTTGACACTGCCAGCTTCAGTCAAAGCCCATTTGATCAGGGTTATTGCAACCTCTTGAGCAGATCCATCATTTTAGGACTTTTGCAAGCCAGGAACCTGGCCTTCCTTGTAGACATTTACAAAGCAATCAGGACTCTCAAGAGTTCCACTGATGCAATCATGGGGTGTAAGGTGCTTAAACCAGCAGTGAAGCGACAGGCAGCAAAAAAAATGAAAATTATGTACCTACCCTAATTCTTGATCTTCCTGTGCATCTTCACCATTCATCACTGGTGGGTGTAAGCTGGAGCGCAGCACCCCGCGGAAGCTTTTTTTTCTGGGTGGGAGGAGACGGAGCTCGTGGGTTGGCCAGAAATGACTGTTGGCTCCTATTCCACTTCAGTTCTGTTCACTGGAGAGAGATGGGGGGCAGAGGGATAGAGACAAAAATGAGGGCAGGGCAAGAGAGCCTGGGGACAGTATAAAGAAAAGGATATAAACTAAAAAAAGGAGTAGGCCGACCAGAAGAGGAGGATCTGGGAGGGTATGGGCTGAAAGGTCCCAGTCTCTGGACAGCCATGTGGACAGGAAAGGAAAGGAAAGGAAAGAGAGAGAGAAAATGAGAGGAATGAGATAAGGGTAGGAGGGACCCATCATCCATGTGCCCAAAGAGACTCAGAGCCTGAATAACCAGGAGGTGCCTCCAGAGGTAGGCAAGCAGCTAGGCCTCAGGCAATTGCTGCAAGGTCTGTATCCTGGTCTTACTAGTATCCCCTTCAGAGAGATTTAGAATTCATGGAGAAGGTCCCTCCCTCCTTCCTTCTTCCAACCCCCTACTGGGTGGAATTCCACCCCTGGTAAGGATTCCTCACTCTCCCCTCGTTACCATTTTCCCAAAAGGGAGAACCCACCAGATTTGGGGGGTAGTGAAGACCCCACCTGCTAATAATATCCCCCTCCCAGAATAGGGAGGGATATAGGGGAAGAGAGAAGTAGGAAGACAGGGAGGGTAAAGGGAGGAAGAGTCCCTGCCAGCCCTATTCCCCCATCCCGGGGAACCAGAACAGTTGGCACGCCTTGAGGGAGTGGACCGACCCTTGCGGACCCACCCAGGACAAGGGAGAGGGGCCCACCAGGAGTCCCAGACCACAACCTTAATTGAGAGGCTCTACTAGCCCTCCTCCCAAGATTCCTCTTTGCTGCCCCTCAACAAGGAGGGTACCAAAGGACACAGTGGGAGACCCAGCTGTATCCCCGAGGATGAGCAGGAAGGAGGCATCGCCCAGGGACTGAGGCCTTCTGAAGGGAAGGAGGGCGGGATTCAGTGACGAATCATGAAGATACACAGGAAGATCAAGAATTACGGTAGGTATGTAATTTTCATTAAAAGAAAAAAAGTGGGCTTAACAGCACAAGAAAGCACAGACAGCAAATGACTTAAAAATAGCAGCATATTTATTATAAAAAGAGTAAAGCACCCCCGAGCACCAGTAACATCAATGTTTCACACCACCCTGGCGGTCTTTCAAGACATCTTGAAAAAGCGCCAAAGGGGGTTCAGCACTTTCCTGAGGAACTAATGTCCCTCAGCTCCCTGTGGGGAAAACATAGAGAAGAAGACCCTTACAGACCAGCTTAGGCCTGAGACTGATCAGGATGAGGCAGGGTCCTCCATCCCTGGGGAAGGAAGGAAGGTGCCCTGCATTTCCGCTCTCCCTGTGGGAGAAAAAGGCAGTCCCTAGAATGCAGAGGCCATCATCCTACGCAGGGCTAGGGGTGATAACCGGAAGAGTCGAAGCCACACCATCTGCCTAATGCACATCGCTGTCCCCGCAAGCCATGAAATGACTTCACTGGTGTCTTAACATGCCCTTGACTGGTGCCTCACCGGCTTCAGGCCTACCACCGAGAGGGCTATGGCCTGCCTGGTAGCCTCCGAATCAGGCAGCGATGCCAGTGCCTGGTCCAGCATCACCCATACAGATGCCTATTATTGTCATCGTGGTGCACCTGATGTGAAGCAATACACACGAGCATCCGTACCGAGGAGAAGACTCTCTGCCCCAGGCGGTCAAACTCTGAAGAGTCCAGATCTGGGGGCCGGTTGTAGACCGGACGTCTATGCCAGACAGGGGTGTCCAGTCATGTCAGTCTCGTAGGGGGATTCAGCAGGGTGCCTGGAGACCTCTGAGGTGTGCAGTGCCAACGCTGGCATTCCAAAGGGACTAGAGCTGGGACAGATGGAAGCTGCCAGGCACTGTACGACACCTCCTGCAAAGGGACAGGCCAGGACAGGGCCAACAAGTGGTCCGCACTGTATTAGCCTAAGAAGGCTTACGTCATACACTTGGTATTGTGATGAACCATGTAGTAAATATGCAGGTCCTGGTCCAGCCTCGCCAGGAAGAACTGATACTGGGCTTGATCAGTGTCAGAGGACAGGTGGACAGAAGACTCCTCTTCCTTGATGGAGGAAGACGAGGAGGCCAAGGAACCTGATGAGTCAGACTCTGGCTGCAAAGGGGGAGACAGGCGAAACACTTGCTCGTCCATGGCCCTAACGTAACTGGGGAAATCTGCAGCCTGGGATCCGAACTGTTGGTCAGAGGTCCTGAAGAACCAACATAACCTGGGAGAAGAGGGGCTGGGCACAGAGGCAAGGAGGAAGAACTGACCACAGCAAGTGTCAGGGCTAAGAGACCTAACTGGCGATCCTGGAAGAACAGGGGATCAGTAGGTCTGCTCTGTCACCAGCCTGTGAAGCAACGTGAAATGGTCTGGACTAAGCCCAGAAAGGGAAACTTCTCTATGAGAGGACTGGGGTCGCATGAATCCAGAAGGGCAGACCCCAGCCCCACCCAGTGAGAACTCCCTCGAAGGAGAGAAATGGAAATTATGTACTTAACGTAATTATTGATCTTCTTGGACAGTCTCCATCACTCATTCATGCAAGTGGGATAGTGCACGGGGCACTAGGACCAAGCGGGAGCCTTAAATTTTCAGAAGGGTCGGCGCTGAGACAGGACCACGCATGTGCAGCACCATGAGACTAGCTCGCGCCTGTGTAGGCTATCTTGGCGTCGACCCTCCAACCGCCTCAGTACCTACTTGACCGAGGAGGTGCAGCTTAACTAATGAGAATAACTCATCCTGAGTTTCTGGGCCTGAGATGGGCCAGATGGCCTTTGCAAGAAAGGGCAAAGAACAATGGCTTCACAGTCTGAACCATAGGACCATGAAGACCAAGAAAGAAAAAGAATGAACCCACGGGATGGTGGGCAGGCATGTGAATGAGTGATGGAGACTGTCCAAGAAGATCAATAATTACAGTAAGTACGTAATTTCCATATCTTCCTGGACTAAGTCTCCATCACTATTTCACACTAGTGGGAGAGTACCAAGCTACAATCCAACAACCCTGAGTAGGGTGGTAGGAGATAGGGCTCACTCAGAAAGGACAGCTGAGGACTGTCCTGCTAATAAAAAGAGCTGTCTTGTAAAAAGCATCTAGAATATAGTGCTTACAAGATAAGCGCTCGAGTTGTAGCTCACCACTTTGCAGACTGCAATGGGCACAAAATGAAAGTCTGCCAGGAAGCCGCAACCACTCTAGGAGAGTGGCAAGAACCTGGCCTCACAATTTGGTCTAGGACCAAAAGTAATAGTGTCAAAGACACGTATGAATGTAACGTAAAGGGACCTCAGGAACTGAAAGAGTCGAGGTAAAGTCTACTGGTTCAGGGTAGACCGGAAAGTGCAGATGGAAACCCCCACTATCAAGTATGGCCAACCTGTGAAGAACAGGTCCAGAAGCACTTGAACCCTTTACTTGGTGAGCAAAGAGGGTCCAGGTGGGGGCTTAGCCCATCAAGGAGAAAGTCTCCACTTAGTCACTGGAACCCTCCTGATGGAGGGCCAAGCATGACTTAAAAGCCTCTTGAGGTGGTCTAGTAGAACCAGATCATACCCACTGCATATTCCAAATAGGAACCATCCTGCCCCTGTATGTGGCATATTCCAAAAATGAACCATCCTGCCTCTGTATGTACAACTGTAGTAGCAGTCTCTGAACTCAGGGAAGAAAGGAAAAATGTACAGGAGGACATGTCCACTGTGGGAAAAAACATTATGACAGAAAAAAACAGGGGCTGGATTTCCAAGGCAAATAGAGGCAGATGTGTGACAAGGAGGGGCACAGCAGGACCAAGTTAGGGCTAACCCATTCATTGAAAGTGACTGGAAGCAGCAGTGACTCAATGCGGTGAGGCACTACTCACTCTGGCCTCCCTGAAGGGAGTAGGAAAGGATTCTAGTTTGTTTGCTGAAAAACAAACATCACAACTCCATCACGCACTTGGAGAGGACAGCTTCATGAGCGACTGGCATGGAACCAGTGTGCTGGAACCAAAGGTGTGAATATTTCAGAAGCCACCTCAGAAAAAAGACCTACTTGACCTTCGGTCAAGAAGGAGTATATTGCCTGTTAAGTTAAAGCAAGCAAGGAAGTAGGAACCCGAGTTCCGACTTGGTGGAGAGTTGCCTCTGTTGCTGCGAGGATCTGCTCAAGAGAAGAAAGTCTGATAAAAAGAAAGGGTAATTAACAGTACTGGGCAGTCGCCTAGGTCTAGGAAATGTCTCTGAATGAGAGAAATCTCTCTTGGAGAAAGAGATGACCCATACCACCGCTGGATCGGACTCCCCCTAGGGAAGAAGAAGTCAGGTACTCTTTACTGTACTCTGGAGATGCGCCTCGGGGCTGGTGAAACCTAACAGATCCAAAAAGGGGGTATTGGGTAATTTTAGCTGAGCCCTGTGCTGTGATAACATTTTATATATATGTATATATATATTTTTTAGTCCGAGCCTAACAAGGCTTTCAGGCTGCTATTACATGAAGATTGTCTTGATACAAAATGACAAAGATGTTCTCCATCTGAGAGCAGAAGGAGACTGAGTGTCCATACTGAAATCATGACCGGACTAACAATCACAGCTGGATAGATGTTAACCACCTGTGCCAAAGAAGCCACCGAAGGGGCAATATCAAAAGGGGGCCACATACCCCTATCAAAGGGGCAGAAGAGCCTGAGCAGCTCCCAACCATTAAATTAGAATGTTCCACAGAGTGTAAATGTCTTGATGACTGAAAAAGTCTAGACGCAGAAGCGTATGGTCCATGGATGCAGTCTGAAATACTACAGTGGACCCCATTACTGAGGAATTCCTGAAAAGATCTTCCATCACGGACTCTGATGATAGAGAGGACATGCCCTTCAGTATATAAAATGAGTCGCCCGATGTATTACTGACCAGGACAGGGAAAGACCCATCTAGATGCACTTCTGCCCCAGAAGAACCTCTAAGGGAGGTCTAGGTCAGAGCCACTAGAGACTCAGACATCAGAAAGGATGTCAAGGAGCTTGTTACCATGTAGGGAGCAGAAAAAGTGCTGAGCGGAATGAGAGATTCCGCAGGCAGAGCAGTACAGCAGAGTTCCATCAGCAGAAAATTTCTGGATGACACAGGATCCCACATGGACCGCCACTCACTAAGATGTGCGAAAAAATAATTCGCAGAACAGGACTTCATTCTGCAGAAAACATCTCGCCACAAGTTTTGTGGAGAAGTCCAAAAAGGAAAAATGCATCACTCATTCTACCAGACAGCACCCACTAGCACCCCCGTGGCACCAGCATCACTCGTGGCACAGGAAGGCATCAAGCAGTGCCTATGTCAACCTGGGTGATACCTGAGGGCACTTGCGGCAGAACCTGCAGGCACCCATGCAGCAATGGCACCCACGGGTACCACCCCCGACACCCATGGCAAGAATGGGACCCAAGGGCACCACTGGCACCCATGGGTGCCCCCGGCACCATGCATAGCACCCACAATGCCCACAATGCCACCTGTGGGTGCATAGCACCACCCGCACACCCGACATGCCACTGCGGGCGCTGACAACAGCAACAACAGCACCCATGGCACCGCACAGAGCGATGGGGCTGACCCACGGTGCTGACTAAGGCATGGCACCGACCAAGGCACAGCGCTGACCAAGGCACCGAGCCACAGCGCTGACCAAGGCACTGAGCCACGGTGCTGAAGGAAAATGCCAATGGAAATCCTGAAAAGAAGGGAAGAAAAAGGTGGTGTCCATGCTGGCCCCTGCATGGAAAAGGGAGAGAAGGTAGGCACGAGGGGTCGACATGATGGCAAAGGCACCAAGAGGGCACCTCACCCATTGTGATCCATCGATCCGGCTCCGGTCCAACAGCTTCAAGGCCCAGAGGCCCCGAAATCAGGAACAGAGTCAGGAGAAGTGGAAAGTCAAACCACTGCTCCACAGGAGTGCCCAGAGGTGAAACTGCCCACTGGAGCTCCAACGAGGACAGAGATGGAGTTCGGAGTCAAGAATGCAGCCGTTAAGAGTGGGGCCAAGGGGAACCCACCAAAGTCAGTTCAGGCCCATCGCCCCTCCTGATGAACAATCCTCGTGCAGATGTACCAACGGGCAACCTCGAGTGGCACAGATTCTTCTTCCCCCAAGGAGGAAGAAGAGCTCGAGGTTGAGTGGAGCTGTATCCCTGGAACCGCTAGATTTGTGATTTGGTGGACTGTCCCCCACCCTGAGCACAGGACTGTGCATAGTCAGACCCCGTTAATTAAGGGCAGTGGGCGGACA
The DNA here is from genome assembly GCA_016271365.2 of Neoceratodus forsteri. Lineage (NCBI taxonomy): Eukaryota > Metazoa > Chordata > Ceratodontiformes > Ceratodontidae > Neoceratodus > Neoceratodus forsteri. The sequence continues at coordinate 155,307,671 of CM057456.1, read as the reverse complement.
CAACCCCTCTGCCATAAAAACTTTCAACGAAGTCCTCCTACGTCCACCACTACTGCTAAGGTTGACTGCTGATGGCAGGAAAGAATTTATTTTTCTTCATAATCTTCTTTTCTTGTTTGTAAAATAAGAAAGTACTACTTAAAATATTAAACGCTAAAAGCTGCTGTCATACAGGCGAAAAACTTAAGACTCCGGCAGACAAGCGATGTCGACATCCAAGCACACCTCGACGGTGGGATGAAACTGAGGCGGTTGGAGGGTCGACGGTGAGATAGCCTACACAGGCGCTGAGCTAGTCTCATGGTGCTGCACATGCATGGTCCTGCCTCTGCTCGGACCCTTCTGAAAATGTTAGGCCCCGCTGGTCCTAGTGCCTCCGGCAATCCCACTAGTGTGAATGAGTGATAGAGACTTAGTCCAGGAAGATCATGGGCTCAGCACCGCCTCCCTCCCGAGACCTGGAGGACTGCAGAGGGCGCCGCAACTCCTTGCCCTGTCCCTCAATCCCACCGACTCTGAGGAAGACCTCTTCTTCGCACCCTGTGCCATTGGAGCCTCCAACTCCACAGACTCCCAGAGAAGAGCCAGACAGGAGGGGTTCTGGTCCCAGAATCAAGAGGAGGCTGGCACCAGGGATGGCAGCCAACCCTTCCCCCAACGCCTGGACCACCACACCCCTAGTCCTGGAACCGCTGACCTGTGCCACCATCCCTGCGCTGCCGTCAGCATGGGGGTCAGCACTGGACACAGTTACGGGGGCTGCGGAGAGGGGCACACTGGGAAGTGCAAGTGCCCTGGGCCCCGGAAAACCAACTGACTCAGAGGATTCATGTCACCAGTCTGGATCAGCCTCCTGACCATCCAGCTCCGGAGAGAAGGAGATCCAGAGGAGCTCCAGACTGGTGACTCTGGGAGCTCTCCACCTACAGTGCCGAGAGTGGTGCTGCTGGTAGGCCCAGCACCCCTCGCAGCACTGCCTTGATCACCAGAGCCGTGCATGGCTCTGGGATAGTGCAGAGGAACACCCTGCACCAGACACAGCGATCATGGGCCCAACAACGGGGGAGCATGCACCTTCAAAGAGGTGACATACAGGGCGGTGCTCCTGGCCTGACCCTGGGAGGAGCCAGACCAGTCCTCTGGCACTGCAGTAAGACCTCCTCCATAGCAAGACTAGAAGAGGAGCCCCGCCTCGCCAGACTGTATGGGCCCAGGAAGGGAACTGGAGGAAGGGTGAAGCGACCTGCGCTGGATCCTCGTGGGTGATGCCACCCGAAAGTCGACAGAGCTGCCAGACTTTGAATGCAAGGTACCCAAACACGGCAGTCCATTGAGAAGCAGGTGTTGCAGTTGCCCATATCATGCAGAGGTCCAAGGCAGGTTAGGCAGACATCATGCCAGTCCGTCACCGAAATTTGCCGGCTGTAGAGACACTGACGACAGGGAGGCCGGCCACTTCAAGAACGCTCTTGTCCCCGAATCTGGCACGAGCAAACGGTAACTTAACTAAAAATACAGCAAAGACTCAACGCTGTTAAGCAAAGAAAAGGAAAGATCTTATCGGATCACCATATAACGGCACCAAGTACTGGACAGCAGAACCGAGGCAAAGGTATTTACTTAGGTGGTGTTGAAAACGGCTCTGAGGAGGTGCATGCCAAACTACACCACAGTGACACAGTAACTAGAACTTTTATGCTGCTTCAGATGAGGTGCTGCCTCGATGGCAGTAGAAGCATAACTGAGGTGGAGGAAGAGCCAATGGCCGTTTCTGGCCAACCCGCGAACGCCACACAGTGCGTCGGCCTCGTGGGAGGCACTGCTGGCACCTCCCACAAAAAAAAAAAGCTCTCGCAGGGTGCTACACTCTGGCTTACACCCATCAGTGATGAATGGTGAAGATTAGCACAGGGAAGACCTGGAAAAATATTCTCTCCCTCCCATATACTATTTGTGGGTTCTGCTTATTAAATCCCAGCTGTAAACAACTAGCCCAGTGACAATGTGGAATGATACAGAATAAATAATTACTCACTGTAGTAATGTTCTTTTTCTAAGGGATCCAGCAACAAGGCATTCAAATCTGCATCATCTCCATCCAGAGGTGTTGCCCGGAGAAAGAAATCAATGTTAATTATAGAATTTAGAATTCAGTTAAAACTCTGCACTGTGGTTATGCCCTCGGCCTAATACACTCGAATCCCGAGTTCGCAGTCCACACATACTCGCCTGACAGGGGTTAGATAGTGGATGTGATGAACCGTGACCTACCTTAGTCAGGCACCACAAGGAAGAACAAAATGCAGAAGCTGGTCGAGCTGCTCTTGTGGTGTGGAGGGCTAGGCCACCAGCAGCTTTGCCATCATAGCGCTTTTGACAGGTTCTGTTCCGGGGAGGGAAAATGTTTTTGTTCCCACTGTTGTCGCCCCTGTAACTTTTCAATCTACCCCAAGGTCCGCTCCCCCTCAGAGTTGGTTATTTAAGTTACGGGGTGGTGTGGGGGGCTTACCTCCACCGCACTGCACTAAGAGCTTGTCAGTCTTCTGACAGTCGGTCTCCTGAACTCGAGCTTATGGAGTTTGGGAGACTGTCAGGGATTTTACAGTGAATCCATGCTCTCCCACTACTGGCATAACAATTACCTACTTACCATAACAGCAGATCTTTAAGAGAATCTCTTCCATCAGGCCACTCCTTTAGAACTAATATGCATTAACACTAGGAGCACGTGGAAACGGTGCCAGTTGGGGTCACCCACATCAAAGTCATACATCTAGCATCTATATAAGGCGTGGACAGACCCCTACCCCCTCACTTCTTCAATGGCTGTTATGCTCATAAGGCCTTCCTCTGGGGAGTCAGGAGATCATACCTGCACCTGACTGACTAGTCAAGAGGGGGCAGTGCAAAATAGCTATGGAACAGCAGAGCAGAAATGCCAAAGCCTTAACACCCAAGGGGGACAGAGAGTGGGACAGCATGGCCTGATGAAAGATTTTTTTCAAAGATCTATTGTTACAGAAGTACAAAACTGTTCTATTGTCTTCGAGGGTATCTCTTATCAGGTCACACCTTTGGAATGAGTCCCAGGCAGCATCAAAAGGAAACAAAATGGGTGGAAGGAAGCAAAATGCTCAGGACAGCTAGCCCAAACCCTGCTCTTCCATGAGCGACAATGTCTAGACTGTAATGCTTGGTGATTGTGTGGACAGTACTCCTAGTGGCTGCTGCGCTGATCTCAAAAGTGGAAAACTGCAAAACAAGCAACTGAAGTGGCCATCCCCTGCTGGAGTAGCGCGCACCACTTCACGAGAGTGTTGAGGAGGTGGTGGTGGGCAAAGAGCTAGGTAATAGTGACCGCAGCACCATAAGGTTCAAAGTCAGGAGGTGGAAGGAGACAAGCCAGACTAACACACAGGTTTTAGACTTTAGAGGGTGGACTTTACAAAGTGAGGATAGTTAGGGGAAACTGGCAGAAACAGAGGGGCAGAAACTGTGGAAGAACTTTGGAACTGCTAGAAAATTAGGAATGTATCTGAGAGGGTGCGAATAACTCAGACCTGAGGGTCAGTTAGAGCCAGTCATCTAGATAAGGATAGACTTAAATAACTGCTCTCCTTAAAGCGACTGCCACTACCACTAGACACTTGGTGAACACCCTCAGAGCCAAGGAGAGACAGAAAGGCAGAGCCCAGAATTGGTAGTGGTTTCCTGAAAGGCTTAACTTAAGATACCTCCGTGACCTGGAAACACTGGTATGTGCAGGTACAGTCTTGCATATCCAGGGCATGACCAATCCCTGATTTAGCATGGGATCAGACCGGTAAGGTCACCATCTTGAAACTCTTGTATTCATGTACACCATGGTTCAGCAGGCTTAAGTCCAGTAGGGCCTTGGGTCTCCTGCCTTCTTGGGAACTAAGATGAAGTGGAGTAATACCAGGTTCTCTGTTGAGAGGGAGGAAGAGGTTTGATGTCTCATTTTAAGAGTAAGGCCTGAATCTCTTCCTCGATGAGGGCTGTGTGGGTCGGGGAACATCGAGAGGGGCTGGATGATTGTCTGAGGGAGTTTGGTGAACTCAATCGTAGCCTTTTTCCTAAGATATCCCAAACCCAAATGTCTGTTGTAATGTTGGTCCACCCATCTAGGCAGTGGGAAAACTGACACCCTACTGCCTCCTTCTATCATCCTCTGGAGGAGCAGGGGTTGGCAGTGAGTCATGCAGGGTGGCTGGGGTGGGCAGCAAGGGCTCGGAGGATTTGGCATTCCTAGGCCCGCTATTTCCAGATGGTTGTGAGAGAGCCTTTTGCTTGAAAGGACCTCTGGGCTGTTGATCTCTGTCAGTTGGCACCCGGGCGCCAAAATAGCCTATGCTTGCGCTGCTGCAGGTCTGATTGGTACATGTGAGGGACGGATTGCACCGTCTTCCTTGAGTCTTGCAAATCTGTAGTTATTTTTTGAACCTCCTCTCTGTAGAGGAAGGACCTGTGGAAAGGAGCATTCAGAATAGAATCCTGGAGGTCCTGTCTAAACCTGGATACCCTCAACCAAGAGAAGCGATGGAGGCAGATCCTGGTGGCCACGGCTTGAGCAGCTGTGTCCGCTGAATTGTAGGATGCCCTCAACACGTTTCCCTACATCCAGTCAGGACTGAAGGACATCCAGAAGCTCCGTGTGGGACAGGCCTTCAGGCTGCTTCTGGCTAGCTCCAGGGCTTTCTTCCAAAGAGATTTTGGTAAAGCACCATGTGTGCTAGAAAATTCAGAGACCGTGTAGAACAGGTGGAAGAAGCGTGAACTCTCCGCCCAAACTGGTCAGTTTCTTAGACTCCTTGTCAGGGGCTGTGAGCTCATGTTTAGGTTGTTTAGTCCTACCACATGCTGTGGTTAGGACCATGGAATCTGCTCTCAGACTTTCTCCCAGGAAGGGCTCGGCCTTAGGAGGCTTATAGATTCTGTCCTTCTTGGGGACAGCTGAGAAAGAGGAAGGATGTTCCCAAGCCAACTTGGGTAAATCCTGTAAAAGAGGAACTGGGGGGGATGACCAAAGGTTTTGGGTCACTCATGCCCAAAAGGTGTTCTAGTCTCCCTCTCCAGATCCAATTTCTTTGTATCCCATTGGTTCAGGAACTGGATGTGGCACATCACACATCTATGAAGGTCGGGTTGTCTGGGGGAGACCTGGGTGAATTGTGGGGACCTTCTGGCTCCACGGAGTAGCCCCTGGAAGAAGAGTGCAAGGAATAAGGGTGACCTCTAGAGGGCTGACCTTGGACCCTTGCACCTGTGCCTGCGCCTGCTCCTGTCATCTGAGGAAGACAACCTGGATGAGGAGCGGCGATGCCTGCCCCTGCATCAGTGATGCTCTGGGTCTGACCCTGGTGGAGTTGGACTCCTTGGTAAGATCGGAGACAATGGCAGAGGGTCCAGAACTGGTGTCTTGTCCGGGACCGGTGTGGGGTCATTTTCCTTTAGCAAATCCCTTTAACCATGTTCCACCAGGCTGTGAACAGCTGCCCTACATCTGCTAGGGGGACCATGGGCACCTCCGGGGGTGGTGTACCCTTAGGTTCCACAGGAGTCTTTGGAGGGTTGCTGCACCCTGGTGTCTCCCTTGGGTGTTCATCAGGGCTTATCATTATGTTAAGGCCTGTTGCCTGGTCACCTGTTGTCTGGTCCAGACACTTGGTCATCGGGTACTTGAACAGAGGGTTTATGGTCTGTCGCAGTATCAACAGGCACCCGATCGCCAGGCTGAAAAACCGTCGAGGATGGCAGCCTTGGCATTGGATTCTGAAGCAGTGGACCAGAGGGTGTCTAGGTTAAAGTAGTCATCCCTGACACCTGGTCACCTGACACCTTTATCTGTGGCATCTGCCTCTGGTCCTTCCACCTGTCGGAAGGCCGGTCATCTGAGACCTGCATCAGAGTTTTTGCTACTGCGGCAGACTTGTCTCGGGGGCAGCATTTCCTTGAACGGGAATGCTCCCAGCATCTGCGCCTGTCGTCCGCTGTCGATGACAAACAGGAGTAGGAAGAAGACACCAGAGCCTTATCAGCTAAAGTCCCAGCCTTAGGCTCCGATGGTTGCTGAAAGGGCCTAGGGCTTAGGGAGGGATCCGAAGGCCCTTGCCCTGAAGAGCTGCTGCCTGCTGAGAGGGTAATGGCGGAAGCCTTCACCAAGGGCAGGCTGGAGGAAGTTGTTGGGGGGAGCAGAGTCCGCTCTCTTGCTAGAGTGCGAACCGGAATGCTTGTCCTTGCAGTGAGGTGATTTGGAGCGAGACTCCGACCTACTGTGCTCCTTCTGCTGGTGCTTCCCTCCCGAATGCTTCTCCTTATGGGAAGTTGGCGACCTTGAGGCTGAGGAACTGGTCATGGCGGCAGCAGCTGCCTTACAACGTAGGCCTGGAGAGTCTTGCAGTGATGGAGGCAGGTCTGCAGATTGAATTTATCGTAGGCTGGGCAGGCTTTCGCGTTGTGGTCAGGCCGCAGGCAGAAGAGGCACTGGGAGTGATCGTCTTTTGCTGAAATCTGCCACTTGCACAGACACAGATTTCCATCCCTGTCATGATGAAGATGGAGACGACATAAACTGGTTTGGAAAAAAAACAAATTTTAAAAGCAAAAAATGGGTACTTATAAACTAGAAGGCTAAAGATGTCAACAAATGCAATGAGGCGTCCGAAGAGCTGAAGCGCACGGGTCGATGGCAGGAAAAGAACTGAGATAGGGCTGGGGACTGCTGGCTTGAAGTTTGCCTTGGAGTCCTAGTGACTGACGGCATAGTCCTTAAGGTGTAGCCTGCTGCAGGAGCTCATTCTTGAAGTAAGATCACAGGTTACTCACCTGTAACAGTAGTTCTAGGAGTGGTATATGATTGTTCATACACACTGTTTGGCAGACTTTAATTCCTGCCGAAACATCTTTAAGCTGGCCCTCCCACCCATCCAAGTGGTAAAATCCTCTGCTCCACCCCTAGACACCAGATCTTTGCCTGCTGGAAGCAAGGTTGTGCGCCTGAGCCTGGGGAGGTCGGGGGTGGGTGGGGCTGTGTGGATGATCACTACATACCACTCCTTGAACTACTGTTACTGGTGAGCAACCTGTGTTTCTAGGGACCTGGCTATGATGTTCTATCCACACTGTTTGTCAGACTCCTAGCAGTTCTCCAGGAGGAGGGAGGCAAGGCGCACACCCCCTACTTAGGAAAAAAAGATAGAGAACTGAGACCCCAAAACCAGCATCTCAGCGTGACTCATGGTCAGTGTGGTAATGGGAAATGAAGGTGTTTGCTGACTTCAGGTAGCAGCCCTGCACATTTCCCTTGATAGGGACATCTCTAGAAGTAGCCACCGCACAGCGATATGGCTGTAGAATGAGCCCTTGCCCTGAGGGAGGCTTCCTACCTAACAACCTATAGCAGATGTCAATACAGGAAGGGATCTACCTGCCAATCATCCACTTGGCTGCAGGTCAGCCAGGTGTGGCTTCAGCGTAGGTGACAAACAGCTGGTGAACCTCTTCCCGAACTTCAGCCGTATGCTCTTTATAGTAGGCAAGCATTCATCTCTGGTCCTAAGTATGGAGCCTGTACTCGGCCTCTGAGGTATAACTGGAGTAGTACACCAGCAGAGTCAACACCTGTTTGAGGTGAAACTCCAACATCACCTTCAGAAGGAATTTCGAGTGGGGACGCAGGACAACTGTGTCCCTGTGGAAGACCAGGTAAGGAGGCTCCACCAAGAGCGCCTGAGCTCCCCACTCCTTCTGGCTGACGGACAGCCACCAGGAAGGTGATCTTCCACGACAGGTGCGAGATGTCACACCTGTGCATCGGTTGAATGGCTTGCCCATGAGGCTTACCAAAACCAGCAGTAGGTCCCACAGAGGTGGTGGTTCACGCACCAGAGGGGATATGTGATCTAGGCCTTTGGAAAAGCACCCGACCACCTTCTCCTGCGCCACCGACTGCTTCCCAGCCCACACCCAGTAAGCAGAGATGGCTGCCAGGTGCACCGTAAGGGTCATCGACCGAAGCCCTAACTGAGAAAGGGGCCACAGGTAGTCCAAAATGCTTGCCAAGGAACAGGAGGAAGGGTCCAACCCCTTGCCCTGACACCAAATGGAGAATCTCTTCCACTTGAAGGCATAGCATTTCTGGTCGACTCCTTATGGGAAGCCTCAACAATGTTGAGGACCTCGTCGGAAAGACCCAAGGCCTGGAACTCTAGCCGCTCAGGAACCAGGCCATCAGGTGCAGGGACTGAAGGTCTGGATGGAATACCTTCCCCTGACTGGCTGAGATCAGGTCTGGGTGGGTGGGAGAAGCCTCGGGAGCCTGGAGCTGAGGCTGAGGAGATCTGGATACCAGAACTGGCGGGGCCAGTCTGGGGCTACCAGAATCACCTGCGCCTTGTCCCTCCGTGCTTTGAGAAGCACCTTGTGGATCAAGGGAAATGGGGGAAAGGTGTAGAAGAGGCCCAGGTTCCACGGCCTCAAGAAGGCATCCCCCTGCAGCGAGCCCTGCTCGGGGGCAGGCATGGAACAGCCTCAGCTTTGCAATCTCCTTGGGGGCAAACTGGTCCACCTGAGGCATGCCCCAGTGGGAGAACAGATCTTGTACTATCTCCGCAGGAGAGACCAATCGTGGACATAGCTCCTATCCGACTTAGGGATCGGCCAGAATGTTGGAGGCCCTGCTACATGGATGGCAAGGAGATCCGCCTCCAGGCTGCGCACGAGGACCAAGTGCAGAGAGCTTCCTTGCACAGAGGCATGGAGCGCATCCTGCCCTGGTGGTTTAGGTAGTACGTGGTCGTGGTATTGTCCATCTGGACCTGGACCACTTGACCCCGTACAAATGGAGCGAAGGCGGTGAGGGCTAGATGAACCGCTCAAAGCTCCAGCAGGTTGATGTGGCATCAAGACTCCCGAGGGGACCAGAGGCCATGCACTCCCAGATGGGCACCCCAACCCACCAGAGAGGCGTCGGTCGATAGACAGTCAGCTCGGGGCGGACAAATGGGATGCCCTCCTGCAGATGAGCTGGAAAGTATAGTTACGCAAGAACGTACCATAACAGTAGATCTTGAAAAGCTCTTGCAGCAGGTTACACCATTAGGACTGAAGCTGTCAGGCGCCAGGACCCCACAGAAATTTTCTAGCTAGCAGTCTTCAGCGGGGACCGCCTCCGACGTTGGTCCCTCCCACGATGTCAGGCATAGTACATAAGGAGGCGGTCCCCCCACAATCCCCAGTTCTCCCGCCGGAGACTCCGGCCGCTGGATGACATCAGAAGAGGAGACTGAGGATCCTCCACCAGATGGCCAAGACTAAAAACAGAACGTCCCATCTCATAAGATGGATGTTTGGCTACGACCTACCTCCACAAGAAGGGGATGGTGGGCGGGATGGCACCTGCTGCAAGAGCTGTTCTCGAAGATCTACTGTTACGGTAAGTTCTTATGTAACTGTACTATCTTACTTCGAGATACAGCTCTTGCAGCAGGTTACACCATTAGGACTGATTTCCAAGCAATAGTGGCAATCTTATGCCACAGGGAGGAGGAAAGGTAGAAGTCTCAATGCAACTTGAGCCTAGGACAGAAGTCCCTGAAGGATGGCTAGGCCGAACCCTGCTCTTCGCCTTGAAGCAATGTCCAGGCTGTAATGCCTGATAAAGGTATGCACAGAGCTCCAAGTGGCTGCAGCGCAAATAGCTGAGGTGGAGACATCCCTTAACGCCACAAAGGAAGTGGCCACTCCTCTCGAGGAATGACCCTTAACCGCGCCTGGTAAGGGTTTATTGTGCTTATCATAATAATAATAATAATGATATAATATCAGAAAGTGATGCACTGGCTAAGCCACCTCGAGAGAGACTGTTTAGAGACAGGAGCTCCTTTCATTCTAACAGTGAAGGAGACAAACAGTTGATCCATCTTTCGAAACTGTTTGGTTCTGGTCAGATAATATCTGAGGCACCTGTGTACATCAAGGGTATGCAGAAGGGCTTCTCCTCGGTTGGTGTACCTTGGGAAATACACTGGTAAGTCGATAACCTGATTAAGGGTGAGGGCTGAAACCACCTTAGGCAGAAACTTTGGGTTTGTCCTCAGGGATACCCTATCCTGATGGAAAACTAAATAAGGCTCTTTGCACATTAGTGCATGCATTTTGGAAATCCTTCTTGCCGAAGTAACTGCAACTAAAATTAACGTTTTCCATGACAGAAAACATAGCTCGCAATCCGCGGCTGGTTCAAAAGGTGGCAGCGTAAGCTGCTCCAGGATGAAGGGCAAGTCCCAAGGAGGAATCGGATCCTTGATAGGCGGCCTAAGGTGGAGGACTCCCCTTAAAAAGGCACAAGTAGTGTCCAATTGGGCCACCATCCGATGGCCTATGGGGGCATAGTAAGCCGAAATTGCACAAAGGTGCACCTTAATTGAGGAGTAAGCCAGTCAGGAGTAAAAAAGGGAAAGCAGGTAATCCAGAACCAGCTTTTCGGGGCATTCTAACGGTGAGAAGCCGTGTGCTTGAGCCCACAAGTAAAATCTGCACCATTTCATGGCGTACGTTGCCGGTTTTTTGGTGGCAGAGAGCACATCTGCCACTTCTGGTGAGACCCCGTATCACAACATGGCCATGTCTCTAGGAGCCAAGCGTGCAGGTTCAAAGAACGTAAGTCTGGATGGACTAATGAACCCTCTTCCTGAGACAGGAGATGGGAGCTGATTGGCAAAGGAAGTGGAGGTTCCCAGGACAGCTGATGCAGAAGAGGGAACCAAATTTGTCTGGGCCAGAAAGGCACTATCAAAATGAGCGTCGCCTGCTCCCTGCGAAGTTTTAAGAGAACTCTCTGGATCAATGGGAAAGGAGGGAAGGCATAGAGGAATCTGCCCGCCCAGGAGAGGGACAACGCGTCTTGCCAGAAAACACCAGGCCCTGGATCTAGCGAGCAAAAACTGGGCAGTTTTGCATTGGATGGGGATGCGAAAAGGTCTAACTCTGGAGTGCCTCATCTGTGAAAGAAGATCCTCTGCCACCTCCTGTAGAAGTTTCCGCTCCTGGACTCTGGCCTGAGAGCGACTCAGCCTATCTGCGACGGTGTTGTCCACTCCCGGGATGTGTACTGCAATTAGGTTTGCGGCATGTTGCACTACCCACTCCCACACTCTCATGGCCTCCTGCAAAGCGGGTGGGAGTGCCTCCTTGTTTGTTGAGGTAATACATCACTGTGGTATTGTCTGTATGTAACAGGAGAGTACCCAGTAGAATCTCCAACTGGAAGGCCTGCAGTGTTTAAAGTACTGCCCTCATCTCCAAAATGTTGATGTGGAGATGAGATTCCTGGGCTGTCCATATGCCCTGAGACCGTACACCATCTAGGTGTGCTCCTCACCTGAGACCCGAGGCGTCTGTGAAGAGAGTCACAGTCGGAGACGGCGTGATGAAGGGAACTCCTGTGGTGAGATTCTCCGGATGTAGCCACCACTGCCAATCCCAAATCATGGCATTCATGATTCGAATTGGCTGCTGCAGGTGGTCTTGCCTTTGGTCCCATTGCACCCTTAGCACCCACTGGGTTACCCACTTGTGGAGCCGTGCCATCGGAACTGTTGCAATGGCCGCAGCCATATGTCCAAGCAAGCGAAGGACCAGTCTTACCGGGATGGTCTTCCTCACCGACAGGTCCCTGATGAGGGATCTGATGTGTTCTGCTCTGTCTGAGGGAAGAAAGGCTTTCCCTCAGACGGTGTCCAGAACTGCTCCTATGAACTGCAGTTTCTGGGATGGTACCAGGAAAGACTTCTTGTAATTGATGAGGATACCCAGTGATTGAAAAAGGGACTGGGTGCGATGAATGGCTGTCATCAGTGCCTCCTTGGAGGCAGCCATGAGAAGCCAGTCGTCCAGGTATGGGAACACGTAGTGGCCTTGTCTCCTCAGAGACACTGCTACGACCACCATGCACTTCATAAAAATGCGAGGTGCCGATGACAGCCCAAAAGGAAGTGCTCGGAACTGATAATGGCGGCTCTGAAACTTGAAGTGCAGGAACCTCCTGTGCGCTTGAGCAATTGGAATGTGCAGGTAGGTGTCCTGCATGTCCAAAGATGCCAGAAAGAAGTCCCGCTTCGGCATGGGAATTAGGCCCGGAAGGGTCACCATGCGGAAGCGTTTGTAAACGACTGACAGATTGAGGTTTCTGAGGTCCAGAATTGGACGGAGGTCCCGTTTTCTTTGGAACCAGGAAGAAGTGTGAATAATACCCTAGCCCTCTCTGGTTCTCTGGAACGTGCTCTAAGGCTTCCTTGTCCAGAAGCGTGAGCACCTCCTGCTGTATAAGCAGGGTGTGCTGACCTGAGTAGTGGGAAAACAGGGGAGGTCTCGTAGGTGGACTGCCTACAAATTCTATATAGTGGCCTTTTTCAAGCAGTTGCAGCACCCACCTGTCAGTGGTGATCGACCGCCATCCTGGTAGGTGACATGCGATGTGACCCTCGACCTTCATTTCCCATTGATCCTGAGGAGGGGTGGGGAGTGGGAAGGAGTCATGCTGTGGCAGAGTTAGATCCCACAGGCTAGGCCGACTTTGCGACTCATTGGCCTCTGCCTGGGGATGACTTGGCCTGGGCTTTTCAGGTAAAGGAGCCCCTCTGCTGTTGGTCGGAATGTGGTTGTTGCCTTTGAATCCTGTCACGGCGACTCTGGTTCCTATGAAAGGAACTAGGTCGGGATCTCTACATGGCCTGGACAGATCTAACTGCCTTTCCTGCATCCTGAAGTTTGGTGATCACCTTCGGAGGCTTCACCAAAAGGACTTCCCGTTGTAAGGACATCTATGTTGCCTTGAATAAATGATGTTCGCCTGAATAAATAAAGATTTTGATTGATTGATTGATTGATTGATCTAGGATGTTCTTCTGGACGTCCGGTAAAACTGGAGACGTGGAGCCAAGAGTGTCTCGGAGACACAAGCCTGAGGCTGCAGCTCTGGCTGAAGAGTCCACAGTCTCATATGCGACTCTGAGCACCTGGGTCCCCACATCCGAACCCGATAGAGGAGGTTTAAAAGCTCCTTCTTTTGACCACCATCGGGCATCTTCTCAACCAGGTCCTGTCTCTGTTCCCGCAGTGTGTTCTGGAACTGAACCATGTGGGTGAGGTAATTTAGAGACCTGATGGCGCAAGTCGCAGCTGCGTACGTGCGCCTACCCAGAATATCCAATTGCTTGGATTCTGGGTTCAGTTGCTGTGTGCTCAAGTGCTGAGGTCTCTGAGACTGGTCATGTGAGGCAGTGATGACCAGGGAATCGGCCAGAGGATGGTTTGCCAGATACTGGTCCTCCTTCGGGGCCTTGTATAGGCAGTCAACCTTCATCGGCACTGCCGGAGTCGAATGTGGATGCTTCCACGCAGCCTTGGTGATGTCCACAAAGGTGTCCACCAAGGGTGGCACTACACAGGCTTTGGGTCTTTCTGCAGAAGGCAGCGGGCAAGGCGCTGTCTCTCGGGGTCTAGCTCTTCAGCATCCCACCCCATATTCTCCTGAATGTGCCTCATGATCTCCGTGAAAGAGGGATCATCCGGAGGAGACCTGGGTAGTTGTGTGGGTCTGGGAGGGAATGCTGATGGGAGGAGGAGATCTGGAGCACCCTGAGGTGTCAGATCTGGAGTACTCCACAGACGTGGTGTACTGGCATCATCTGGGTCTCTTAGGGCTAGGTGACCCTGAAGTGGATTTTGAGGGAGGTCTTCTCCTATCTGAGGATCTGCCCCAGGAGGAGGTGTTGGCTCCTTGGGGGTTGGTGATCATCCTACGAGCCCCTTGGGTGGGGAAGGGGGCGTATGAGGTGAAGGAGTGGGTGGAGGTGGAGCCAGAGTAGGAGGAGGGTGCGTGGCGACCACATCCTTCCTGATGGTGTCCCACCAGAAGGTCAAGAGCTCCTTTACCTCTGCCGAATTCAGGCCCGACGACAGGCCAGGCACCGGTGGCCTGTCACCGGGGTCGGACCCCCGGGGGTCTCCTGCTCCGGGGAGGGTTCCCGTGGGAGCCCGACGACTCCGGTGTCGCCCACCTGTTCCTCGGGTTGAGTGGTGTCCTCCTCCAATGATTTCTTCTGACCGATGTCAGCCGGCGACGGTGGTGCAGTCCTCCTCTCTGGGGAAGCCAACGTCAGTCCCTTGGCCGACGCCCTGGGAGGTGAACGCCTGGCTGGCGATGGGTGTCTTGCTGTCACTGGCTCCTGGGAGTGTCTGTGGGCTTGGCCGATGTTGGGTGGGCTGAAGTTGGGTCCGGAGTCCATTTTAGGGACATCCGGTCCTTAGTCTTATGTGGGACCGGGTCCGACCCATGGAGAGGCTGGGACACCGACCTGGTGTCGGAGTCCCAATGACGGGAGGAAGATTTGTGGCACTCCCCAGACTTGGACGAGGCCTTAGAAGGAGTGGAAGAAGCCGATGGCCTGGAAGCCTTGAGAGACTGCAGGGAGGAGGAGCCACTGGAGGATCTGACCTGAACCAGGGGAGGCTGAGATTGAGCCCTGGAAGAAGAGCGGTCTGACCGTGAGCCGGAGCTTCGGGGATCTGAGGCCTGTGCCGGGGACCTGGGTCTTTCCTTCTCCTGGTGTTTTTCCCCATGTCTGTGGGTCTTCCTAGATGACTCCCTCTGGAGGAAGGTTCCCTATCCATGGTCTTTAGTTTCTCCTCCAAGAGAAACACTTGAAGGGCCTTCTGGCGGTGGATCCTGGTGTGACTGTTGAAGCCCTGGCAGAAGGAGCAGGCCTTGGTGTCGTGTTCCGGGCCTAGACAACACACGCAGGCTGAGTGAGGATCCTTGAAGGGGATCTGTTTGCCGCAGGCACACTTCGATGGGTGACCTTCCAGAGAGGTGTTTGGAGAGGACATCAGATGAATCCAAATTCGTATAAGAAAGAGAGAATGTCATAGTTACAAGTCGTAGCATGCTAGAAAGTGACCAAGAGGCCGATGCTTGCAATGTCGATGGCGGGAAAAGAACTGGGGATTGTGGGGGGACCACCTCCTTATGTACTACGCCTGACGGGGGTGGGACCGACGTCGGAGGCAGTCCCCGCTGAAGACTGCTAGCTAGAAAATTTCCGTGGGGTCCTGGTGCCTGACTGCTTCAGTCCTAATGGTGTAACCTGCTGCAAGAGCTGTATCTCGAAGTAAGATCGTTCCACCACTGGAAAGCGTTCCACATCTCCTGGGTCACTGTCTGATCCAAAGGACCGGAGCGCTGTGACCATTGGCTGGCCAGTCCCCATTGTAGAGGATGCATGTGCCAAAGGGCCCAATGGACCACGCTGGTGCAGGCCGCTATGAGTCCCAGGAAGTCCTGTGCAGGGCGCAATTGCCCAACCTGAAATGACTGGGCAAAGGAGGAAAGAACCTCAGCCCTGTCTACCGGGAGCCGTGCTCTGGCTCGCAGAGAGTCAGGCTCTGCCCCGATGAATTGGATCATCTGCTTTGGCACGAGTTCTGACTTGGCCTCATTGATGAGGAGGCCAACTTGAGAGCAAACCTGGAGGGCCAGATCCCTGGTCCGCTCCACCTCCGGTCTGGAGGACACCGCAATCAGCCAGTCGTCCAGGTAGGGGTACACCTGGACCCTTCGGTGCTGCAGAAATGTTGTCATCACTGCCATGCATTTGGTGAAGACCCTGGGAGCTAGAAAAAGGCCAAGGGCATGGCCCGAACTCGTAGAGGGACCCTCTGCTCTGGAAGGGAGGAATCGCTGGTGGGACGGATGGATTGGGACATGAAAGAACGTGTCCTGGAGGTCCAGAGAACAGAACCATATGCCTGTTCCAGGATGGACCATCCTGAAGGTTCGAGACCTTAGGAACCTGTTCAGGTCGTGCAGGTATAGAATGGGGCGCCAGCCCCCCGTCCGTTTCGGGACCAGGAAGTACCTGGACAGAAACCCTGGGTCTTGTGGAGGATCCGCCACCTTCCTGATCACCTCCTTTTGGAGGAGCAGGGCAATGTCGGCTTGACTGGCCAAAAGAGAGGCTGCGAACCCCGTAACCTCCCGTGGGGAGATGGCTCGGAAGGACGGAGCCTGCTCGAACTCCAGAGACAGACCCTTTCCTACCATCTCCAACACCCAATGGTCCATGGTGATAGTGGACCAGGTGGAAAGAAAGTGGCAGAGCCGTCCTCCCACGGAGAGGAACCAAGGGGGAAGCGACACGGTTGGGGGCGACACCCCTCAACCCGTCACTGGACAGGCTTAGAGGAAGGACCGGCCGAGGGACCTCCTGGGCCTTTTCCTCCTGGCTTCCTGCTGGAGGAAGCTGCAGGCTTGGCTTTGGGGTGCCAAGTGCGAGCCTGCTGGCCCTGATGCTGGTGTTGCTGGGCCGGATGCGCCACAGGGGCAGAAGGGCGAAAGGACTTATGCTGCTGTTGGCAGCCTCTGTCCTTCTGGGCAGACGTGACCGAGTCCAAGGTGGCATTGGACTTTTCAATTCTCTGGAGGTGGCCTTCCACCCCAGGCCTGAACCAGTGGGTACCCAGGAAGGGGACGTCTGCCAACTTGTGCTGGGTATCCACCGTGAAGGTGGAGATCCGCAGCCAAGCTCTGCGGCGCATGGCCACCGCGGCCACTACTGACCCGCATAGGAGTCTCCAATATCGAGCCATTTGGAGCTGCTGTTTTGCCACTGCCCTTCCCTGATCACGCACCTGCTTGACCGCACTCTGCAGATCATCCAGGAGATGAGGGATCACCTCATCCAGGGAGCCCATAAGAGTGTGGGAGAAGTGCGCCATTAGTACAGCCGAACTGTTCTGATGGAGGCCGAGGAAGGACGCAGCATATACTTTACACCTGGCATAGTCCCGCTTTTTGGACTCTTTGTCGGGGGGGCTTGTCCACCTCCCTAGCATCCCTGGAATGCTGGAAAATGCTGTTGGTAACCAACCCCTGCACAGAGGGGTGTTCCAAGAAACCAGACACAGACCTGGTAGGGACCGCATACTTCCTGGCCATCCTGGCCGAAGGAGCAGCACAAGAAGCCGGCCACTGCCATAACTCCAAGGCTAGGCCAACAATGGCTTCAGCCACCGGAAAGGCCTCCGTGGAAAATCCCTCGTCCAGTATCTCCATGAGGGATACTTGGCCCGCTGGATACTGGGCTCAAGCTGCATCCCGGTGGACTCCGAGATGAGCTGAAGCAGACCCATGAACGATGATGGGCTCTCGTCCATTGACTGTCCCCGGAGGACTCCAGGTCAAGGGGCCTGAAGAACAGGGAGGAGTCATCGTCAGACTCCAGGAGTCCTGCGAAGAGCGCTAGGGCCTGAGCCACCCTCCACCTGCCAAGGATGGTAGGGAGTGAGAGTGACTGACAACCGTGGGGCAGTCCCTGACCCAACCGAGAAGTTTTGCTGAGCCCGATTTCGGTTGTGGAGGTGGAGGTTCCACCACAAATCGGTGGGGCAGTTGGTTTCGGCTGAACAACCGGCCCAGGTTTGGGCACCTCAACCACCACAAGGGGTTGTTTCGGCCTTTTGGGTGACAGCCACTTAATGGCCGGGGAAGGCAATGGCGTCTGCTTGTTCCCAGTCAGAAGGAGCTGCTGCCACATTAAGTTCTCGTAGCGTCGATGCAATTTGCGCCAAAGCCTCTCCTCCTCCTCCGAGGAGGAAGATGAGGACGAGTGGCCGAGACTACGGCATCGGGCTGGTCAGAGACCCAGACCGCTGGTGTTTCCGAGGGAGGGTCTGGGAGGGAGCGGGGGAAACCCGTTCCTCCCTCGGCTCGGGAGCCTTAACAGGGGACTCTGGCACAGGAGGCACAGGCAAGTCCTCGGTTTCCACTGGGGGAACCGGTGAAGAAGGGTTGTCGGCTTCTCCAGTTGACAGCCAGTCCAACAGGTCGAGAAAAATCTCGACCGCGTCGACGGGTGTCTCGGCCGGCTGACCTGACAGAGACACTGTGAAGCCAGCAGCCTTAGCCGCAACCTCGACTGAAGTCAAGTGTTGACTGTCCAGGGAAGGGGACCTCTCCCGCTCCCACGAACGTCGATGGTGGGACTTACCCTTCGAGTTCTTTTTCTTGGACCGAGAGGAGTGTCCCGATGGCCCCTCACCTTTAGTGGAGAGGGATTAGCAAAGCCTCAAAAGAAGCTGTATAGGAGGATCCCAAGGAGAGCAGGATAATGCTGCGACCGAGGATGATGAAGATGCGGTCTGGACCTCCTCCTCCTAGAGGGCATCATCTGCTCGAGTTTTTCAACTGAGCCAGCCGCCGTGGAAACTGCACAACGGACCTTGCTGGACTTCACCGGCAGATAACGTTTCTTGGGGCACCCAAGTTGGAGCCAGGCAGCACGGTCTTCGAGGATGTTTGCCAAGAAAGACTTGCACAACTTGCATGCCTGCAGATCGTGGTCAAGCCCGAAGCAGTAGATGCACGCAAAGTGCAGATCGGTCCTGGACATCTTCTGCCCGCATGGGCACTGCTGAAAACTGGGAGTCAATTTGTCCATCGCAGCCGCGAAGGAAGAAGCAGACCGAAGTCTAGAAAACTTTAAAATTATTTTTGGGTGAACCGAAGAGTTTGGATCCAGTCTAAATGCAGAGCACTAAGGAAGGAACCTGAGCTTCCAAGCGGTAAGGAAGATCTGGCATCATGGGGTGGAGCCGAGAGTTTTACCACCCGGGTGGGTGGGAGGAGCCAGCTTGAAAACCTTCCGGCAAGATTTAAAGCGGCAAGGAACCTACCAGACAGTGTGGATGAACAACATATCCATGTCCCTAGAATTCTAGCCGCTTAGGAACCAGGCTGTCGGGTGCAGGGATTGAAGGTCTGGATGGAGTACCTTCCCCTCCTGATTGATGGAGAGCAGGTACGAGCGTGCTGGTAGATGCCCTGGGAGCCTGTTGCTGAGGAGATCAGGGTACTAAAACTGGTGGGGCTAGTCCAGAGCCACCAGGATCACCTATGCCTTGTTCCTTTTGACCTTGAGAAGCAGCTTGTAAATCAAGGGATGTGGAGGGAAGGCATAAAAGAGGCCCAGGGTCCAAGGCCTTGAGAAGGCATTGGGGGCGGGCACAAAACAGCCTCAGTTTTGTGCTCTCCCTGGAGGTGAACAGGTCCACCTGAGGGGTGCCCCACTGGGAGAAGAGATCATATACTACCTCCGGGATGAAGAGACCACTCGTGAGACGCCTTGCCCACTCGGCTGAGGGTATCTGCCAGCTGATTCGAGGCTCCTGTCACATGGATGGAGAGGAGATCTGCCTCCAGGCTGTGCATGAGGGTCCAGATGCAGAGAGCTTCCTTGCACAGAAGCAAGGAGTGTGTCCTGCCCTGCTTGTTGAGACAGTATATGGTCATGGCATTGTCCTTCTGGACCTGGATCACTTGACCTCGAATGAACAGAGTGAATGTGGTCAGGGGGTAGCCGAACTGCTCGGAGCTCCAGCAAGTTGATGTGACATTGGGACTCCTGAGCAGACCAGAGACCATGGACTCTGTGCTCCCCCAGGTGGGCACCCCAGTCTGTCAGAGGCATGTCGGTCATCAAGATGACCATCAGCTCAGGGCAGACAAACAGGATCCCTTCCTGCAGATATGCTGGGATGAGCCACCACTGGGAGGGCATCCCACATCCTCTGGGTCACAGTGACCAGCTGGTCAAAGTGACCTTTGTGCTGAGACCACTAGCTGGCCAGCTCCCACTGGAGACAGCGCATGGCTACTGCGGCCGTGACTGAGCGGGCACAAGAGTAACCAATACCCAGAGCTGTCTGGAGTTGCTGCTTCACTTTTGCCCTCCCCTGATCTCGGAGCTGCTTGACCATAGTCTGGAGGTCCACTGGGAGGTGAGAAATCACCTCATCCAGGGACCCCATTAGGGCATGAGAGAAGTGTGCCATCAGCATGGCCAAACTAGCTTGGCGAAGGCCGAGTGAAGAGGCAGCACAGACTTTCTTAGCTGAATAGTCCTGCTTCTTGGACTCTCTGCCCGGCGGTCTATCGACATACCCTGTATTGCCAGAGCACCGGAAGACACAGTCAGCCACCAAACCTTCAACTGAGGGATGCCCCCGAAAACCCAGAAAGGGAGCCGGTTGGTACTGCATACTTGCAGGCCATCTGGACTGAATGTCAGGCAACAGGCGAGATGCTGCCAAAGCTCCAGGGCAAGATCAACAATGGCCTCAGCCACCGGAAAGTCCTCTGTGGGAGAATCCCTTTGTCGAGAATCTCTGTGAGGGGATACTGAGCCCGTTTCTGGACAGGCTCTAGCTCCATCCCCGTGGACTTGGAGATCAGCTGAAGAATGCCCATGAACGAAGAAGGACCTTCGTCCATGGAGATACCCCTCCACGGACTCAGTGTTGATGGGACTTGAGTGCAGGGAGGAATCCTTGGACTCCGCATAAAGCGGGCGGCCACCAGTGTTGTCCCCGACCTGTCTAGGATAGTCGAGAGTGAGAGTGACTGACAGCCGATGGGGAAGTCCCTTGGTCGGCCGAGCATCCTAAGTCGGAAGCCCCGGTCGTTGGCTGTTTAGGTGGTTGCTCCACCACAATGGGCAGACATGCCTGCTTCGGTCGAGCAGATGTCGTCTGCACCGACTTCACTGGGGGAGGGACAGTGATGACCAACCCAGGTGGGGCAGTCGACGTTGGCCGTTCAGGCAACAGTCACTTAATGGCCAGGGTAGAAACCAGTGATGGCTTCGACCCAACAAAACCAGCTGTTTCCACATCAGATCTTTGTAGCGTCAACGCAACGTGCGCCTAAGCCTGTCCTCATCCGAGGAGGATGAAGTAGAGCAGCAACGGTGGTGCTTTCCATGGAGCCGGGAGTGAGATCGCCAATAACAACGAGACCTGCCCGACTCAGAGGAGGAAGACCAAGACCACAACCATCGGTGGTGCCGACGGGGAGCCTTAGAGGGAGCCGGGGAACCCTGCGGCTCCTCCTGGTCAGTGTCTTTGGGCTGTTGGAATTGTGTTCTTCATCGATGGTGCTGGTGCCTGCATGATGCAGGAATAAATGTGGGTATTTCCCTTGGCCAGTATTGGTGCTCGTGTCTTTTTTTTTTTTGATTTATGTATCGGTACACTGAGCACAATTTGCTGCTGGAGCTACTTCTTGTTTTGTGACAGCACCGTGAAACCAGCAGCCAAGGCTGCTGTTTCGACCAAAGTTGAAACCGAAGTCTCCTGAGAACGTGAACATTCCTGATCCCAGGAACGTCGACGATGAGTCTTCTTGTCCCTTTTCAACTCCTTCTTACAAGAGCATGAACCATGCGATCCAGAAAGACCCTCTCCTTTAGTTGAGAGGGACTGGCACAGCTCCTTGAAGGAAGTCAAGTAAGTGGAGTCCAACTGGAGCAGAACAAAGGCCAAAGCTGAAGAGGATTGAGCGGAGGAATGGGCCGCCTCCTCCTCAAAGGCCTTGAGCTGTTCGCTGCTCGGCAGACCTCACAGCCGAGAGACCACCCAACAGGCATGCCTGGACTTGACCGGTGGGTAACGCTTCTCTGGTCACCCCAGCTGGAGTCAGGCAGCACGGTCATCCAACAGATTCGGATGGAAGGACCAACAGATATCGCAGACCTGTGGATCGTGATCATGGCCTAAGGAGTACACGCATGTGGCATGAGGGTTGGTCCTTGACATCTTCTGCCCTCACAGGGGCACCGGCAAAACCTGGGAGCAGGCTAGTCTTCCATCATGGGAGCAACTGAAGAAAAAGCTGAGGTCATAACTCGTACGAGTTTTAAAGTAAGTTTAGAAAACAAATCTGAAGATTTGAGCACCAGGGCCTATACACACGGGAGTGGTAAGGAAGGAACCTGAACCTTCCAAGCAGAAAGAAAGATCTGGCATCTAGGGGCGGAGCCGAGGGTTTTACCACTCAGGTGGGTGGGAGGAGCCAGCTTGAAGACGTTCTGGCAGGAATTAAAGGGGGAAGGCATCTGCCAAACAGTGTGGATAGAACATCACATCTACGTCCCTAGAAAGTATAGTTGCATAAGAACTTACCGGAACAGTAGATCTTCGAGAGGAGCTCTTGTAGAAGGCCAACACTGATAGGACTGAAGCCACCAGGTGCCAGGACTACACGGAAAACTTTGAGCTAGCAGTCTATCATGGGGGGCCGCCCTCACCAATGCTGACGTCCGCCTATCCTATAAAGGGCGTGGCCCCAACACCTATCTCAGTTCTCCCATTGGAGACCCCAAGTAGGTGGAGAAAAGGAGAACTAATGCAGTTCCAGAAAGCCCAAGAAACAAGAATTTAATCAAAAGAGGAGCAATGAAAAAAAGTTAATGGGGAAGGAGGGAGGGAAAGCAGGGCCTGCTGCAACTGCTCCTCTCAAAGATCTACTGTTACGCTAAGTTCTTACGTAACTGTACTATCTTACTTTGAGGGGACTCTTGCAGCAGGCCAACACCGTAGGACTGAGTCACACACAGTACCAGAACTGACCAGAAGGGCAGCTGGGAGGAGGTACTAGGCATCAGCACAGAGCTCAAGTGAGAAGACCCCTTTCAAATGTTTTTTTTTTTTTTGGTTGTTGAAAACTAGTTGTATGAGAATTTTATTAAAAACAGTGTGTGTCAACTTAGTGGTCTACAGTGTAGTTCAAATCAGTACTTTTCTTTAGGAGATATGAAACCATCCAACTTTGTAAAATTGCATCCCAGTTTATTTACTCAGAGCATTTTAGGTGCTATCAGGGCTCCAGGTAAGGTGAGTACTGACATATTTTACTCACCTCATTTTGGGAAATACTTTTCAGAATATTTTTTTAGTGAGTACCAATAATTGCCCAACATTAGTAAATGCTGTGCACTCCATAGAACAGTGCTTCATAACATAGCTGGTGATTCAGAAGAAACAGTTTTTTCCAGATTTACAGCACTTGTACACAGCTTACCAATTTTGTTTTACTCACTATATTGTAAAACTAATGAGTAAATTACACCTACCTGCTGACATTAGCTCAATCATTGCTGGCACCTGATCAGTTTTTAGCTAGAAAAAAAACTATTGTTTTTAAAGATCAAATGCACCGGGTTTTCCATATTTTTAATAAAAGCTTGAATTCAAGTCCCTAGCTGTGTTATGATTAGTGTTTCCTGAAAACATCATGCTGTTTGGTTTTGTGGTTTCCTTTAAATCAGCATTTGTTAAATCTGTTAATGTGCTTTTGTGAGTTCATACAGTACATGCTCCTGAAATACTTGAGTGTGGCAGACACCTGTTAGTCTGTCACAACAACACAATTGTTCTCACATGAACCTATTTTTGGAGGCTACATCAAAGACATACTGCTTCTATGAATTAACAAACTTTAGATTTATTTTATATCCGTTAAACAACTATATGTTATATAGCCAGAAAGCAATGCAGAGTTTTGATGAAAAAGAACTGACAGCTGTAATACAGACAATGTAATTTTTCATAGACATTCATTCATACCACTACAGTTCAGTGCTGAAACTCAAATGATCAACTTTTTATGAAAACAGAATTATAGATTTTAAGTTAATCTATCTAAACACAAACCAGAAGGGTTAGTAACAGACTGCTTTAACTGGGAACTGCAATAGCTTCTTTAATCAATTAGGGACTTAACTGCTGAAGCAGCAGGCTAGACAAGAATGATGCCATGGCTCACTGATAGGGACAGACAAATCTTCACTGTTTTCAGTTACTGCAGAGCACATTAACAGATGCTGAGTTAGAGAAAACCACAAAACCAAATAGCATGATATTTTCAGGAAACTCTAGTCATGACACAGGGACTTGAATTCGAGCTTTTCTTAAATATGTGCATTTGATCTTTAAAAATGTACATCCTCACTCCATTCTGTCTAGACATTTCTACGCATCTGAATTTGATTTTACTCACCTCACTTTCAAAATGAGGAGTAAGGTACTCATTCCAAAACAACTTATCTGGAGCCCTGGGTGCTATTATAGAATACATGGTCATAGGCCATGACTGTATGAATAATGCTACTTATAAAATAAAAAAGAAAATCTAGAGAAGGCCCTGAAGGACTGCAAGGCCAAACCTGGCCCTGCACCCAAAAGTGACTTCCAGTCTATAGTGCCTAATGAAAGTGGGGTCAGAGCTCCAGGTGGCAGCTGCACAGATGTCGGCAGCAGACACATTTTTTAAGCAAGCAGTGGAGGCTGAGGAAGCTATGCCCCTTGTGAAGTGACCTTTAACTGCTCCGGGAAAGGGCATGTGGTAACAATAAACAATTCAATTAGCCAACCACTTAGACAAACATTGTTTCGAAACAGGTGCTCCTCTTTTGGAAGCAAACAAACTAATAACTGGTCAGATTTTCAAACACACGGTGCGGTGGGTGTAATACCTCAGCACCCTATGAACTTGTAAAGTATGGAGCAAAGCCTCCCAGATTAGAATATTCAGGGTAATAAACTGGCAGGTGGCTGGACTGGTTCAATGTAAACACTGACACCACCTTGGGCAAAAACTTTGGATTCATACTCAAAGACATCCTAGCCTGCCTTTCTGAAAACCAAAATAAGGCTCCTTACACAGCAGAGCCTGAAGCTCGGAGATCCTCCGAGCAGAAGTAATAGCAACTAAAAAGAGTACTTTCCACAACAGAAAGGACAGCTCACAACTAGCGGCCAGTTCAAAGGGAGGCAAAGTGAGTTTTCCCAACATGAAAAGAAGGTCCCATGGAGAGAAAGGATCCTGAATGGGAGGCTTAAAGTGCAGGATAGCCTGCAAGAATGTGCGAGATGAGGCATGCGACTGCCGCAGGCAATGCCTGAACGGACTGCGTCGGTCCCACAATCTGGCACCGATGAAGGCAACACCTTGGCTGGGGAGGAGGTGGTGACAATCAGAGGAGCACTGCCAGAGGATCCAATACTGACTGAGTGCTCATGGATGCAAAGGGCTTGAGCATCAGGGGATGACGTCCACTGCCCAGAAAAGCCCGGAGGAGGTGAGGGCTGACGGGGCTGGAGAGACAGACCCCCCCCCAAACAGAAGGAAGACTCGAAGGTGGCCACTGGTCTATGCGGTGACTGCGAGAGGCTGACAAGAGAAAGATCCCGTGCTTATGTGTCCCGCTCGATTTCTTCTCCTTCTGAAAAGAAGCAGCACCCCTGCAGAGGACTGAGCCGGGGAGGCTGATCAACTCTTGGGCTTCAGCTCCTTCTCCATTGCAGTCAACTTCTGCTTTAGGAGATGGCTCTCCAAGGTCATCAAACAATGTCTCCGAGTGGCCTGGCTGAATTCTTGGCAGAACTGGCAGGCTTTGGTGTCGTGGCTGGGGCCTAGGCAGAGCAGGTACGCAGAATGGCCATGTTTAGCTGGAATCCGTTTGTTGCAGGCACACTTGGTCGGGTGATCGGAAGAAGAGGTTGGAAGAGAAGACATAAAACTTGGTGAAAAAACACAGAAAATTTATGTTTTAATCACTAAAGAAAGAAAAATGGCAGTCGACTGTAGCTGGCATCCATGAAGATCTGATGTGCGTGGGTCGACAGTGAGAAAGAACTGAGACAGGTGTAGAGGACTGCCCCCTCTATGGGATAGGTGGATGTCAGCATGCTGAGGTTGGTGGGGGTGGTCCCCTGTGATAGACTGCTAGCTGGAAGTTTTCTATGTGGTCCTGGCGGCTTCAGTCCTACTGGTGTTGGCCTGCTGTAAGAGCCCCTTCAAAGTAAGATCAAAATGATCAGTGCTAGAATCTGATTAATTTCTGCCACAAATGGATTTTTACCAATTTTTGAAACACCACAGGATTGACAAAGCAAAGTCTGGGTGTGGAATCTTATCATGCTCAAATGATCTCACAGTTAAAGCAAAGGGGTCACATGATCAGTGCTGGACACTACCTAACCAGGAAGGGATGACATGTTGGCTAGTTGCTTAATGTGGTAGATATGACATCACACAGCCATTCAGGATTATTTCTAAACATTCCAGGTACTCATAACCATTATAGATTGAGGGAGCACTCCCAACCAATTGAAACGTGTACGTGACGCACTTTATTCTTTGAAGAGTGTCTCACGTGCTGCTGTCCTGGAGATGGGCATGTTCTGGTATTATTTTTTAAAAACAATATATTATTGTTCAAGCAGGATTGATAATATAGTAATAAGATCACTCTTAGGTTTGCAAGGGTGGTCTCAGTCTTCGCATAGCAAAACAGTTTGTCTTCAGTTCACTGTTCTCATACCGTAAGAATGCATGCAAGACCACTCTTACAACCTTTAGAGTGGTCTAGGCAGTGATATTAACATACATAAGAGGTTGTCTCATACATTTAGTTCTAAAATTCTGAAGCTGTAAGTTGGCACAGTCCATTTCCCACAAAGGAAGTCTCCAATATTCTGCAAAGTAAAACATTTTAATCTTAAACTCAAATTTCAGTTTTTTAAACCAAGGTTTTTGACTTGCTTTATAATATGTGCACTTCCTGTGTCTCTTCTGGTTGTAAGAGTTTCTTCTTAAGTCCTTCGTGTGCCAGAACTACTACGCTTTACTTCACAATTCTCTCACCTAAAGAACTCAAGAATGCACACTTGTAACTAAAGAGACCCAGGAACTGTACATATAAACAAGTAACAGATGAAAACATTAACGTTGGAAATATTGATTACTCTACAAAGAAACAACATTGTATAACAAGGGTGCTTTCACCTTTGAAGAATATTAAATACAGCCTGCTAAAATAAATCACTCAAAGTATTTCAGAATAAAATCCTTACCTGTTAGTCTTTTCTGGGCCAGCAAGGAATGCCCAATGTGCAAAAACCCCAAGAGATCCGGAGAGGAGATCCCCTTGTCCACCACATCTGCGACTGCTTCCTTCATGACTGCACACCAACACTAAGTTAACAAACATTTTTTTGTTAAATGCATTGATTTCATCAGAAGCAAGTCCCATCATGACAGAAACTCCAGTTTATAAAAAGATAGCACACTATCCCAGTCTGCTGTGCCTGTCCTTGCTACACCAATGATTATGCTGGCATAGCTGAGCTTAAGCCTGGTGTATTTTGTATACTGATCACAAGGATTTGGACATCCATGGTGCCTTGCATGGGGTTTGAGGCTTTAAAGTGCATGAATGTGGTTTGAGAGATGCATGGAAACTAAAGAAATTACAGAGTATTTATGTTCAGTTAGTTACTGCTCTTATAGTCATTAGTCTATTAGACATGGGGAGTCTCTTGCAAATGAAAACATGCACCACGATCAGCTGGCATGAAATGAAGCTGGAAGGAGGGAAATTCAAGAGTGATGTGAGGAAATACTACTTCACTGAAAGGGCAGTAGATGCCTGGAACAGCCTGCCAACAGAAATGGTAGAGGCTGTAACAGTGGGGGTCTTCAATCATGCATGGGACAGACACAAGTGTATATTAGACAGAGGCAGGGAGGTGGGAGGATCATCGGAGTCACAGGGCAGAATGGATGGGACAAGTGATCCTTTTCCATCGCTGAATTCCATGTTCCTGTTAGTAAATTGTCTAAAACGTAATGCAAACTACTGCTGTTATGATCCTGAAAAAACAACTGGTTTTAAAAATGAAAAGCAGATAATTATGGCCACCAAGAGAACAAGTATCAGCAGCAGCAGAACAGGAACAAAGCTCTCATTTTCTTCCAAATGAAAATGAATGTACTGAAATTGACATTTTGGGGAAATTAAACAATAACAACTTAGTAATTTATGGTCAGAAGAGACTCTAGATCCATGATGATCCCTCTACAGCCTGGTTTTATAAGCAGGAATTGAACAAAAAGAAAGTATACAGTGTGAACGTGCACTAATTCCTAGGGACACACCCCTCCCACTATACTGTGAAGGATATCTGACTCACTTGGTACGCAGAATCTTTACCCGGCTTACCTTGAAGGCATGTAGTGTCTTCATATCCAAGGTCTTTGCTATTGGATTGTTCCATAGGTCCATCACCCTCTGGGAGAAAAGGCATCTCCTACTGTTACCTCCTGGATTTTCCACTGCTGAGCTTCAGGGCTTATCTCTGCATCTTGCTGGAGCCATCATACCAAACATCTCTGTATCTTCAATACTGTCGATACCCTCGAGTACAGAAAAGACTGAACTCATGTCCCCTCTCAGTCTCCTTTTCTCCAGGGTGGATTTATTAAGGGCCTCTAGCTTGTTCTCATAGCTTTTGTCCCTCATACCCCTGACAGTTATAGTGGCCATGCGTTGCACCCTTTCAACTGCTTCAATCGTCGTCTTGTATTGAGGTGCTTAAAACTGTATGCAGCACTCCAAGCAGGGCTTGAACAGGCCCTTGCAAAGTGACAGAATTCCCTTCTCTGCTCTCCCACCCCCAAACATACTTTTGATACACCCCAGCATTCTGCCGTCCCTGCTGACAGCAACCACACACTGCTTGTCATGTGTCAGCCCTTCACCTATTATGAACATCAGGTCCTTTTCCTCCTCCACTATGGACCACATAGTGCATAGGTCCAACCCCTCGTTTTTCCTCTTCAACTGCAGCACCATGTGTTTGGCTGCACTGAATCTGTGACTCCAGGAGTATGAACAATGACCCAGCTTTGTTCAGATCCTATCGATGTCTGTCACCATCCTCAGGCAAGTCCACTACCCTGGCCGCCAAAGTGTCATCAGCGAATGTGTAGTTACTGTAAGTTCTGGTGAAGATAGCCAATGCACCTCTTAAACATGTCCAAGATACCCAGTAATGTAAAACTTAAAATTTCCTCTGGGTGGAGATACTTGCAAACACAAGGAGGGAGACAGACAGACAGACAGACAGACACACACACACACACCTTTTGTTTCAAAAGCTTTAGGAAAATCAGTCCTATACAATACTGCTACAAATTGCTATGTGGTTCATACAGCTAACTACCTTGTGGATTCCAAACATGAAAATACAGAATGCAAGGTGTTAAGGTCAAGGAAAACCTCTGCTACTTTCCTTAATGGTCTAACACTAGCCCAGAAACCTATATAATCAGCACAGCTGATGTCAGTGAGGCAAAATGTAAACCATTGTTGAGAAATTTGAATTACAGTGTTGACTGGATATAGCTTAAAACATACAAGGCAATCTAAAATCTCAGAGTTGTCAGCTACACTGTTATTGCATAGTACTGTATATTTTGTGTCCAATACCAGAGTCCAGTTTCATGCACTATATGCCTACTGACAGTATGCGTTAGCAGGCAAAAAATGATCGCGTCATTCTTTCATTTTTTTTTTTATCTACAATGTATTTCTGGCATCCTACATTTATCATCAGTGTATATCTGTACCACTCAACGCTAGTGCTGGGAAGTTATAAGGGGAAAAGGGAAATTGTTTAACCAGGAGAGGCACACTAAGCCAAAGTTTGATTCCAGGTGCGATCTGGGAGCACAAGCTGAGTTAAGTGACTTGCTCAGGGTTACACAATATGCAAATGGGGGCTGTGGGATTCAAACCCAGGTCTCCAGGTTTGCAGCTCAGAGCCATAAACCACTGCACTATACTGCCTCTGTAAAGGCAAATAAAGGGAACTGTTCACCTGTAATCGGGCCCAACCTCAGTTTGAGGCATGACCCGATTAGCATTTTTGCAAAGTGCAGTTTTTTGTTTTTTAACTTTACAGTACTGTATATTTCAGAAAGAAATGTCTATTTACTAATATTCCCACTGTGTCTATCCCATGCATACCTGAAGCCCCTACTGTTTTCACCGCAGCCACTTCTGCTGACAGTCTCTTGCAAGCATCTACAACTCTTTCAGCGTAGAAGTACTTCCTCACAATCCTATTAAACTCTCCCTCCCTCCAGCTTCCTCACATACCCTCTGGTTCTGTTGCTCTTTCTCATTTGAAAGAGACTCCCTCCTGCACCCTGTTTACCACTGTGAGGTACTTGTAGGTCTCTTCTTTTCCAGGGTGTGCATGCTGAGATCTCTGCCTCGCAGCTCGCCTTGTATGGTTTTTGGCGAAATCCCTGCACCATTCCAGTTGCCCTGTCTATGTCATTTCTGAGGTGCAGCCTCAGACCAGACATAATACTCCAGGTGGGGTTTCATCAGCAAGTGATATAGCAGCAACACCACCACCTCCCTACTGCTGCTGGAGATGCCGTTGCCTATGCACCTCTCTCTGCCTGCCCACTGCTCAGTCATATTGCTCCCAACTTTGGGGTAATCAGACAAGATAACCCCAAGGTCCCCTTCCTGTCTAGTGACTGTCATTACCCTCCCATGCTATATTCAGATCCTGGGTTCCTATGCCCTAGATGCATGATTTTGCACTTTTCTGGTGCAGAACGCCAACTGCCATGCTCCTGACCACTCCTCCACTTTCCCAAGATCCCTATGCATTTTCTCCACCTCCTACTGAGTGTCTACCCTATTACAGATTCTGGTGTAATCTGTGAAAAGGCATACCTTTCCACTTATTCGTTTGGCATCTCCACCCCCAAAAAACACAAATCCATGCTGCCTGCAGTCTTCCATTCCCTGGATTCAAGATATCTCTACCAACCTTTCCTTTAACAGGGTTTCCATTCATTTTCTCACCACCAAGGTGAGACTGACCAGCATGTAGTTGCTACCTCCTCCCTGTTGTCATTCTTATGTAGAAGAACCACATCTGCCCTCCTCCAGAACCATGCCTGTTTCCAGACAGCTGCTGAATAAGAGAATCAGTGGGCAGCTATTGTCTCCTGAGTCTCCTTAGTACCCTTGGCTGTGCCCCTCCTGTCCCTTAGCCTTGCCCACTTTCAGCGCTAGAAGCCCTTTCAGTATTCTTTTCTGAAAATGGACTTGTGTCCAGCTCCCCACTTTGATCCTGCTGCTCCCTGGTGGTCTGTCCCCCCCTCACCATGCCATCTTCCACTGTGAAGATTGAGCAGAAGTACCTGTTCAGGATGTTTGCTTTTTCTTGGTCCTCTTCTGTGCAGCCACCATCCTCATCCTTACTATCCCTCCCACTGCCTTCCTCTTCTCACTTATATACCTGAAGAAAGCCTTATCCCCTTGTTATTCCTTTCAAGAATCATTCCTTATGAAAGAGCGACACTGCCGATCACTGATCTCAAATATAGTTAAACATATATCGGTGCAGCCTTTGACCTTGTAGTTCCAGTCTGTGTACATTCAGTGGTTTCAAGCCCTGGCTCGCAGTGGTTGATGGTGGGCTGAGAGTGATGAAAGCAAAGGGTAGAGGCTTGAGTGTTGTTCAAGAACAACGGGACCAAGGAGGACAACTGGCTTTGAATATTCACTACAGTGAATATCAAAGGGCACTCTCCTGCAAGAAGGTAGAGTTCCTGTCCAGGGATGCTGCAGCTGGAAAGAACCGACTGCCACAGCTTTTTTGTGCGGTGGACAGGCTTCTTCATCCTGTGGGGCCACCCTCAGCGAAATCATCACGTCAGCATCCTCCTCATATAGCTGTGGGCAGCCCTGCACCCTCCTCAGTTCCCTACCGGTGACCATCCAACAAGGAATTACTCCTGAGGGCACCGAATGAGAGCTAGAGGATCCCATCACTAGGCAAAAGGACAAAGTACAGTTATGCAAAAACTTACTGTAACAGTAGATCTTCTAGAGGAGCTCTTGTAGCATGTAACATCTTTAGGACTGAAGCTGGCAGATGTCAGAACCCCACAGAAACGTTCTAACTAGCAGTACCCAGTGGAGACCACCCCGTCATCATGCATGGTATAAAGGGTGATCCCCAGCCCATCCCCAGTTCTACAACAAGAGACCAGCTAGTGAGATAGAAACAAAGGAGAACTGAGGAATGAAGGTATCTGAGATGGAGAAGAATGTACCAGGAGGAAGGAGGGCAGGAAAAATAGTACCTGCTGCAAATGAAAATTATGTACCTACCGTAATTATGATCTTTCTGTGTTTCTTCACCATTCATCACAGATGAGGTATCTGGCCGGAGGTCAGGACCCCGCGGGAGCTTTTTTTTTTTTTTAAAGGGTAGACGGAGCCGACACACCATCAGCGCTGTCCTCAAGGCCGACGCACTGCGTGGCGCTCACGGGTTGGCCGTTAGGCTGTGTCGACTCCACCTGCCTGCCAGTTCTGAGTCGCCGGAGAGGTAAGAGGAAGGGATGGAGGGTGGGACAAGAGAGTCAAGGACAGAAAAGAAAAGGATGTATGAACTAAAGGAGAAATAATGACTGAGAGGACAGCAAAGAAAAGGTTAGAAATTAAAGGGATTGGGAGGGGCCCCAATCTCTGGAAGTGGAAGAAGGAGGGTAGGGTGGGTAAAGAATTTAAGAGAGGGAGAAGTACAAGATATCCGAGACCCTGGTCCATCTCCAGATTATATAGGAACTGCAAGGAGTAGCAAAGCTTTCTGACAGAATTCAAGGCACAGAATAACTGGCAAATACTCCAGAAGCAGAGTCAGCTATTCTGGAAGAAGGACAGGATACAGGGATTCAGTACTCTCTCAAGAAAAGATGGTTGGTGAAAAAAGTTTTTTTTTTTTTTTTTTTTGGAGAAATAGGTTGGCTGGAAACAAGGAGGAGGAGAGAAGGAGGGCAACTACTATTCCCACCCACAGGGGTGGAGACAAGGTACTAGAGAGGAGTGCCACCAGCTATCCTCTCTTCCTGAAAAATACTCCTGTGTGTCCCTATTTTACCCCACTCCTAAGGAGGAGAGGAGGAGTCACAGAGAGGGAGGGGGACCCAGAGACTGAGGCCCCAGGGGGATGGTGGGTGGGGTTGTGATGAATGGTGAAGATACACAGAAAGATCATAATTACGGTAGGTACGTAATTTTCATATCTTATCTGTGTCAATCTTCACCATTCATCACAGATGGGTGAGTACCAAGCCCCCCCCGAAGGGGGGTTTTTTTTACACCCTAAGGGACAAAGTCCCTTAGCCCCTCAGTGGTGACACACTAAGGGGAACGCTCATGGCCTGGAGAGGCCCGAGAGTGGGGAGAGAGAGACGGAGTTCCCCCGGAGGGGGAAGGAAGTTGCCCCGACAAGCGTTGTCTCACTCTGCGGGAGAAATGGTAGGTTCCCTGGTGGGCGGAGTTAATCACCCTATGCTGGGCCAAGGGTGACAACCGGGAAAGACATAGCCATGCCGATTGCCTAGTGCAGATCGCTGTCCCTACGACCCTGGTAGCTACCTCGTGGCATCATAAGATGCCCTCGCTTGGTGCCTTGCTAGCTCCAGGCCACATGCAGAGAGTGCGATGGCTTGTCTGGTTTGCTCCGTGTCAGGCAATGAGGCTAGGAGCTGACCTAGCCTGGACCACAAGAACCTGTTGTAGGCTGCATAGTGGGCCTGATGTGCAGAGACAGAGAGAAGTACCCGTGCCAAGTAGGAAGTCCTCCTACCCCAGAAATCAAAATCCGAGGAGTCTTGATCTGGGGGCCGGTCACGGTGAAGGGCGCGAAGCCCATCAGGAGTATCCAACTGTGTCAAACCAGACTGTGGATGAGGCATGGAACCTGGAGACTCCAGGGGTGCGCAATACCTCTGGCTGAGATCCCTTGGGGCAGGAACTCCGGAGAAGGGCTTCTGCCAGGAACGCAATGACACCTCCCGAAAAGGAGCTGGCCAGGGCGGCACCACAAGGGTGGCCTCACCAAAATTGCCTAGAAAGGCATGTGCCGTGTGTTCAGGATTGCTGACAGTGGAAGGAGAAAGGTACAAATCCTCCAACATCCTCATGAGGAATCGCTGATACTCAGAGAGATCAGCAGCCGGAGAGATGTGGACAGAGGGTTCCTCTCCCCCTGAAGAGGGGGATGAGGAGCTGGAGGTCACCATTTGTTCAGTGGGTGGCTGCACGGGGAGGCTTGAAAACCTGGCTGTCCATTGCCCTAACGTAAGCAGGGAACCGGGCAGACACCGCTCTGAACTGCTCCCAGGTGAGAGGGCCGCTAGGACCGAGGATGCCTGGGAGTGCAGGAGAGTGGCAGAGAGAGATGGGGACAGAGCCGAGAAGAGATGTTGGCTGACCTCCGCCTGGGCTAAGGAGCGGACCGTGGGCACCTGTGAAGAAGGTGCCCTGAAAGACCCCACAGTCGACAGCTGCACAACCACATTGGTACTGCCTTGGCTGAGCCCGGAAGAATCCCCCCCAGTGAGGCAACCAGGGCTGTAAAGGTCCAGAAGGACAGTCCATTGCCTCAAAAGAACAGGATTCTCTCAAAGAGACCGTGGAGGAAGAGCAGAAATCTGCACTACGGCTTCTCCCAGGGCCCGGGTGGGCCCCAAAAAAAGGCTGACGTGCAGACCCCACACCCCTCGACCCCTCGAAGTCCGAAAGAGTCCTCCTCCTCGAGAGGGCCAGCCTAGGTAGCTGGCATCACTGGCCAGCTCCCGAAGGGATACCCAGGGAGCAGTACCTTCCCCCCCCTGCAGGTGCTCTGAAGGGCCCCAAAGTCGAGTGATCAAGGCACAACACCGGAGGGGGTCACCACAACTGAGGGATCAGTGAACCTGCCAAGACCAGGCTGCAGAGCTATGGTGGCACGCACCACTGTCTGCTGGTCAGCACCACTGACCCTAGTCTCGGTAGCCTCCGACCTCACCTCAGAAGGGGGCTGGCTCCGACTGGTCGAAGAGAACACCGTGCTGCCTACATCAGCAGCCAACCCCGAGGGGTGAGACTGCATGTCCGACTCAGAGCTCGACTCCATCTCTGAAGAGGTGGAGTCCGAGGCCCTGAGCCAAACCGTAGGAGGGCGAGCAGAACCATCCCTACCACCAGACCCGGAGACCACCGCGTGCCTGAGTTGGTGCCAGCACCTCCCCAGAATCTCCCGCCAAGCCGGATCCGAGGGAGGCACGGCCCCAGCCCAAGCCAGAGATCCAGAGCCAGGACCAGTCGTGGTACCATCCAGTCTCACGGCACCAGGAGCGGCACCAAGGACAGGGACAGCACCAACAGTCCCAGCGGTACCCTCGGCACTGCAGGCAGCACTGCCACCAGCCCCGAAGGTGGACACAGTGCTAAGCATGGCCTCGCACTGCTCCCCGGGACCGCGAGCGGTGCCAAGGGCGTGGACGGCACCGAGGTGAGACATGGTGAAGGACGATGTCGCAGTGGATCTCATGGTGCCGCAAACAGTGCTGGCGCCGTGAACGGCATTGACAAAGCCCACAGCGCCGCGTGACAAGTCAGCAGCAATGACGGCCCTGTCAGGGCCCACGGCACCACAAACAGCGCCAGCCAACAGCTTCGAGGATGGCGCTGACCCGGGCCTTCTGAGCCATGGGAACAACACTGGGGGAGCCTTCACCTCCGAAGGGGCGATTGCCATGGCGGCGCCTCCTGCCTGCTCCCGGGAAGGAGCAGGATGGGCCTCCTGCACCGCGGAAGAAGCCTCGGCAATGGCTAGGCTACAAGTAGCCGAGGCTCCCTCCTCCTCGGCCCATATAGAACCGGGAGGGGACCCGGAGGAAAGGCCGAGAGAGCGTGGCTTGGCCCAACGAGTGCGAACCTGACCTCTGAAATTCGGCGGAGCTCACCCCACTTTCAACGCGTGTTGTTCGAGGACCTGGCGGTCCATGGAGAAACATGCATTGCACGAGTCCATGTCATGAAGCGGGCCAATACACGAGAGACACTGGTCATGCTGGTCGGTGACAGAGAATTTTCGGGCCGCATGGGGGGCTGACCCATCTTAGAAGATTTCTTGCCCTCCGACCAAGACATACCTAAGAAAAAAACACCAAAACAGACTCGACGTCGTGAAAATACAAAAAATAAGGAAAGATCTTATCAGGCGACGTCGAGTAGAGGCAAAAAACAGAACCGGCAGGAGACCGACAGACTTGACGCCGAAGGATTGGTATTGAAGAAGGCCTAAGATTTTCTTCAAAGCTTCCCACGAGGTGACCTCTATGGTGGGAGATGAAGAACTGGCAGGGAGGCGGAGTCGACACAGCCTAACGGCCAACCCGGGAGCGCCACGCAGTGCGTCGGCCTCGAGGGCGGCATCGATGGTGTGTCGGCTCCGCCTACCCTTTTTTAAAAAAAAAAAGCTCCCGCGGGGTCCTGACCTCCGGCAAGATACCCCATCTGTGATGAATGGTGAAGACTGACACAAAAGATGAGCTCCTCTCGAAGATCACCTTTAGAACAGAGTTCCAAGCAGTAGAGAGGAAATGTAGGGAAGAAGGGATGAGGTATAAGTCTCCTCAAATGAAACTGACAGGAGGCCATGAAGGACAGAGTCCATGCCAGCTCTGCGACGAGAAGTAATGTCCAGACTGCAGTGCTTCACAAAGGTGTGGAGAGAACTCCAAGTGGAAGCTGCACATATGTTAGCGGCAGACACACTTTTCAATGAGGTGAAAGAATCTGCCACGCTCCTCGTAAAATGACCTTTTACTGTGCCCAGTAAGGGTTTGTCATACCTACTGTAACAGAACACAATGCAGTTAACCAACCATTTGGATAAACACGGTTTAAAAACTGAAGTCCCTGCAACACTGGGAGGGGGCTAAGGAACAAGCAATTGATCAGACTGACGAACAGGACGGGTGTTTCCAAATAGTTATGGAGCACCATGTGGACATCCAGAGTATGCAGCAAAGCCTCCTCGGTTTGAGTACTCTGACAGTATACCGGTAGATGGATATCCTGATTCAAGGTAAATTCTGAGACCACCTTTGCAAAACCTTAGGATTAGTTCGCAAGGACACCGTGTCTTTGTGGGAAACCAAATAAGGCTCCTTATACATTAGTGTCTGAAGCTCGGAAATCCTCCGAGCTGAAGCAGTGGCAACTAAAAATAATGCTTTCCACGACAAGGTGTAGCTCGCGGCAGGCTCAAAGGGAGGCATAGTGCACTTTTCTAAAACAAACAAAAGATCTCAAGGTGGTGCAGGATCCCAGATGTGACGCTTCAAATGAAGCATCCCCCTCAAAAAAAAGTGCGGGAAAGGTCCAGCTGGGCAATGTACTTACCCTCAAAAGGTACATGGTATACTGAAACGGGAGACAAGTGCACCTTTAGCAAAGAGTATCCTAGTCCTGCATCTGAAAGAGAGAGAAGGTACTCCAGTATCCAGTTCACTGGGCAGGTGAATGGATCCAAGTGTCTAAGCGGTGGCCCAAACACAGAACCGCTTCCATTTCATAGCTTAGGTCACCCTAGTGGATGGTTTCCGGGCTGCCACTAGGACATCCGCTACCCTTGGGGAAACCCCAAATCTAGAGATGGCTAGGTCTGCAGGAGCCACACATGTAGATGCAGAGATCTGAGATCCAGATGGACCAGGGAACCCTGCTCCTGGGAGAACAAGTCTGACTGAAGGGGTAGGGGCAGCGGAGGTTCCACTGCCAGTTGCAGTAATAGTGGGAACCAGATCTGACAAGGCCAGAATGGGGCCCAACAGGACCATTTCAGTCGAGTTTTAGTTCAGTTTATTGTGAAGGGATGAATCAGTTGAGCAAAGCTCATTTGCAAGGAGGTCCCTTATACAGCATACTCGAAACATGTAACACAATATACAAAAAAGCAGAGAGTAATACAAAAACATCAAATAAAAGCTGGCACAACTAAAATATCAAGTTCAGGGCAGTTATACAAGGGTACATTGAATACATACACCAAATAATAGAAAGAATGTCCAACGTCCAGTTAATGGAACGGCAGACTCCATTAGAAGAAACAACATTACTAAGGTGAGTAATTTTTTCCTGCAAACAACATGAAGTCTTGCTGTATTCTGACATATGCAGGCTACCAAGCAGAACATCTATGGAGGAGGGGCAGAACCTGCTTTGGGAACAAGTTCTGAAGTACTGCTTTGCCAAACCGAGCATCACTCCTAGCCTGGATATTTAGAGAGTAATGCTTGGTGAAAGTATGGACTGTTTTCCAGGTGGCTGCTTGACAAAAGAGAGGAATATCCCTGGCAGCAGCCAGGAAAGCCGCTGTACCGCTTGTGGAATGAGCCCTCAGGCCTGAGGCTGGAGTTCTACCCAGTTTTTCATAGCAGAACTGTATACAAGAAACAATCCACCTGGCAACATATCTCTTTGTGGCAGGTTTGCCTTTACTTACTTCACCATAAGTAAGGAACAACTAGAGGGATTAAAACCTGTGACCCTTGGTATGCTCTATGTAGTAGCCAAGGGTTCTTAACATCCAAGCTGTGTAGCCTCCTCTCCCCCAAAGAGGAATGGTCAGTGAAGAAAACGGGGAGAGAAATAGATTGGTTGAGGCGGAAATCTGAAACCACTTTAGGTAAGAACTTTCTGTTAGTTCTAAGGACCACTTTATCTCCGTGAAAAGAGATGAAATCAGATTCCACTGACAAGGTCTTGCACCACTGATACGTCTGACAAAAGTAATGGCTACCAAAACACAGTTTCCTAAGTCAGTACTTAAGCTCTGCTGAGGACAAAGGCTCAAAGGGGGATTGCATAAGCCGAGCAATGCAAACATTAAGGTCCCAAGCAGGAGCAAAATTCCTAAAGGGGGGATTGGTGTGAAGCAATCCCTTGAAAAATTTACAGAATACAGGATGGGATGACAGAGAGTAAGACTTGCCTACTGACAGGAAAGCAGAAACAGCTGTCAAGTGTACTTTAAGGGTAGCTGGTCTGAGGCCTAGGCCATTAAGATGGACCATATAATCCAGAACCAAAGGTAATTCAGCAGAGTCTGGAGAAATATTCTTCTTAGAACACCAAATGCTGAATCTTTTCCATTTGGAGTTCTAAGTCTTCCTGGTGGAAGGCTTTCGAGAAGCCTAAAGGACATCCAGAATCCCTTGGGAAAGATGCAGATCTGCAAACTTTAACTCTTCAAGAGCCAAGCCTTGAGATTGACAGACAAAAGATTCGGGTACCAAATCCTCCCCGAGAGGATGTTAACAGGTTGTAATTCCTGGGAAGAGACATGGGGAAGGTGAACTGTTAGGGACAGCAACAAGGGATACCATGGCTGCCTGGCCCAGTCTGGAGCAATCAGAATCACCTTGCATGGTTGTGACCTTATCTTGACTAGCACCCTGAACAGGAGAGGGAAGGGGGGAAAGGCATACAGAAATTTCTCTTCCCAGTTCAGAATCAGAGCATCCAGGGGGACTGAGCCCAAGACTGGGGGTCTGCAACAAAAGAGACGAAGTTGGTGATTATCTGGGGGTGCAAAAAGATCTATCTCTGGAGTGCCTCATCTCGAGAAAATCACTTTCAAAACTAGAGGATTCAGGGCCCATTCATGATGGCCCTGGATATTCTGCTCAGTGCATCTGCTAGGACATTGTCCTT
Source organism: Neoceratodus forsteri (assembly GCA_016271365.2). NCBI lineage: Eukaryota > Metazoa > Chordata > Ceratodontiformes > Ceratodontidae > Neoceratodus > Neoceratodus forsteri. Next base: position 155,268,384 of record CM057456.1, on the reverse strand, counting down.
CCCTGGGAGGTGAACTGCTATCAGAGAGGTTTGCAGGGAATAGGCCAGGGACCACAACTTCATTGCTTCTGTGCACAAGGCCGTAGACCAATGCCTCCTTGCTTGTTGATGTACCACATGGTGGTGGTGTTGTCTGTTCTGACCTGAACCACCTTGTTCTGTACAGATTTGGAAAAAGCTTGCAGTGCCAGAAACACTGCTCTGAGTTCCAAGAGATTGATGTGAAGCAGAGATTCCTGAGGTGACCACAGTCCTTGGGTGGTAAGATCCCCAAATGGGCTCCCCAGCCCAGCAGGGAAGCATCTGTGGTAAGTATCAGTGATTGAGACAGTGACAAATGGAACCCCTTGTCTCAAATTGTCTCGATCCCGCCACCGTTGCAAGGCTTGGATCAGGGTTCGAGTCACTGGGATTAGTTTGGTAAGGGAATCCTTTCTTTGGGACCAAAAGGCTCTTAAATGGAACTGAATGTCCCTCATTTGGAATCTTGCTCCCTGGACCACTGCTGTGGAAGCTGCCATGTGGTCTAGTAGCAGAAGGAAATGCCTTGCTGGTCGAGACACCTGAAGGGTGAATGAAGAGGCCAGTTCCGTAAGGGTCCTTGCCCTTTCCAGGGGAAGGAATGCTCTTGCATTTACTGTATCCAATTCTGCACCTATGAAGGTGAGGAGCTGTACTGGTTCGAGAACTGACTTTGGTAGGTTGAGAAGAAATCTTAAGGAAGTGAGCACCTGCTGGTTCACTTGCAGATGTGACTTGACTTGGTCTGGAGACTCACCTACTATGAGCCAGTCCTCCAAGTATGGGAAGATGGAAATATTTTGTCTTCTTAGGAAGGCAACAACTACTGCCAGGCACTTTGTGAAAACCCTTGGGGCTGATATTAGGCCAAAGGGCACTGCTTTGAATTGATAGTGGCCTGAGGGCAACTCGAACCTGAGGTACTTTCTGTGGGAGCACCTGATGGGAATGTGAAAGTAGGCATCTTTGAGGTCCAGGGAGGCTAGCCAGCCTCCTGGCCTTAGAGAGGGAAGGATAATTCCCACAGTTACCGTTTTGAACTTTGGCTTCAAAAGATATTTGTTTAGATATCTTAGATCCAGGATGGGCCACCATTCTCCTGTCTTTTTGGGGGTTAGGAAGTACCTGGAGTACAATCCTTTGCCCCTGTGTAGGGTAGGAACTCTCTCTATAGCTCTGAGAGCTAGGAGAGGAGAAACCTCTGCCTCTAAGGCAAGGGTCTCTAAGAGATTTGCAGGTGGAAAAGATCTGGCTCTCATCTTGGGAACATTTTTGAAGCTGAGAACTAGTCCCTGGTTTACTACTTCCAGGACCCACTTGTCTGATGTAAGAGACTTCCAGTACTGAACAAAGTAAGCCAGCCTGCCCCCTACTGGTATGGGAGACTCTACCTGGGCAGACCCATCAGGGTGTCTGCTTGGCAGGGTTTTAGGCTGAGGGGTGGATGCAGGCCTGCTCATCCCCTTCTGTCTCTCCTCTAAAGAACCCCTCTGTGAAAAGGAGGAGGAGGCCTGAGCTTGATAAAAATGCCTTGAAAGGCCTGCCCCTGCCCCTGCCCCTGGCCTGCTGCCTTTGAGGAGTTGTTTGCCTTTCTTTGGCTTGAGCACTCCAGTAAGTAGTCCTGTACTCATCCATCTTCTTCATGTAATTCTCTGTCTGCTCCCCAAACAGAGAATTACCAATTACAGGAAAAACCATGGCCTTAGCTTGGGTATCCTATGAAAGGCTAGTACATCTGAGCCAAGCCATCCTCTGAAGAGCCACAGATGTAGCCAAGACTCTTGATGATACATCATTGGAGTCTACAGCAGCATGAAACTGTACTTTTGATGCCTCAATCCCATCTGCAGCCACCTGCTCCAGCTCCTTGGCAAGCTGGTCGGGGGCCTGTTTAGCCAGAGCCAGCACAGTGTCCCACCTGGACTTCTGGTATCCGGCTGTATAGGCCATATAGTTAGCCTGCCTGAGTCCCAAAGATGCTGTCATGTATTGTTTCTTTGCCATGGCATCAATCTTCCTGGAGTCCTTGTCTGGGGGGTGTGATGCCAAGGGAATGTTTGCCTTATCACAGGCAGCAGCCTGCACAACCCCAACATGGCTGCATTGCTGAAAAAGGAACTCCGTGTCTGAGCCTGAGAAAGTGTACCTCTTGTCCACTCGTCTGTCCACAGGAGGTATAGAATTAGGAGACTTAAGAATTTTTTGTGTCTGTTTCCCAAAGGATTTGTGGAGGGGAACAGACAGTCTCCTGGACTCTGGGATATCCATCATCTCAACATAATCAGGCTCTTCCTGATCCTCTACTGCTTCCTCCACAGGAAGCTGGAGGGTATCAGCCACGTTTTTGTAAAACATGTAGTGTGAAGGGGACTCAGAAGCCTAGGAGGAGAAACACCTGAAGGTCTGTCCGGGGAGATGTCCAGGTCAACAGGCACATCCAGACTTTCACCATCACCATAATCATCTTCATACTCTCCCTCCTCCTCCGGTTCATAAAATTCCTCCAAAGTATAATCCGGAACAGGGGAACCAACCAAACTGAGCCCCTGTCAGATGGTGCCGGTTCGGTCGGAACTGAACTAAGCGATTGCACAATCCTTATCGCCTTGGCGATCTCATCAGTGGTCGGAGTATGAAATTCTGGGTCCAAACCGTTGATTTGTCTTTCTTTATCGAACCGATTCTCAGAATCAGATCTCCTTTGCCTGAAGAAGTATCGCTCTGGTCAGAGGGCACTCCTTCTGGTTCGGTTGGAACCGAACCGGGCTGGCCATCCGGGTCAGCGGACTTCTCAGCCTCCCTTTCCCTCAGTCTACCTAATCTCTTTTCCAGGGTAGATTTGGGAAAGATTCTTGCAAATTTGGCAGTCTGAATCGAGGAGGTCAAACCCCAGACAATAAACACAGGTGGTGTGGGGATCAGCCTTAGCAAAGACTTCCCCACACACACTGCAGTGTTGAAACCCAGTGGGCCAGGTTTTTTTTCTTGGGTTTCTCAGACATGGCCAATCCTAACCAAAACGTATCTTTTTCGCAATCCGCCAGGCAAAACACCCTATCGGTTCCCACCATGTCACGGTCTCGGGGAACATAATTAAATCCGTTTTTTTAGAACCGATATGGACCGTTACCACACCCCAAAGCAAGCACAAGTTTTTTTTCTTTTTTACCTCAAACTGATCGGTTTAGCCGAACCGATCCACAACTTACAGTTCCACACAGAAACAGAGCAAAAACCTATCCAGTACTCACGGTACCACAGACAGAGACTTGAACCGACTAAGCGGAAAAAGCAATTTAGTAGAAACCGACCGAAAACCGACACTTCAACCGATTTTTTGAACCGAGCAGCAGGAGAAATCTCCGGAGCGACTGTTCAGTGAGGCGGAGTAAAGAATCTAACGGTTGCAGTTTAAACATCAGCAGACAGAGTCTTCAACAGAGCTCGTGATGAACATTCTATGCTAGTCATAGGAAGTTTAACTCTTTGTTCTCTGGGGCAGTTGAAAGGTAGGACCTAACTGCATATGTCAGAATACAGCAAGACTTCATGTTATTTGAAAGGAGTTTGCAAGTCTCAAGGAGGGGGAAGGGAAAACAAGGGATAAATAACAGAAAAAGCATAAGAGTACAAGTGCAGTATTCATGGTCCAAAGGCCATGGGACGAAGGGAAGGAGTGGCTAGTTGGAGGAAATTAGGTACATTGGCAGGTATCAGGAGTAAGTATATGAATAAGCCTTTTGAAGTCATTTAATGGTATAAGAGTCTGGCACTTTACTGTGGATTGAAGCTTGTTCCATACAGGTTGGAGGACATAGCTCAGTGCTGCCCTGCCGTAGCTTGAGTGGGGATTTGGACCTGCAAAAGTGATATAAGAAAAAATTACTCACCTTAGTAATGTTGTTTCTTCTAATGGAGTCTTGCTATATTATGACATATGCAGTGAGTCCCAACCTTCGAACTGCTCCAGAGGTGAAAGAGTTAACTTTCCATGCCAGGCATGGAATGCTAAGCTCGAGCTCGGTTGAAACTCTGTCTGTTGTTCTTCAAACTCAAACCATCAAATCTGAATGAGCTAAACTCACTGAGGTCCTGTGTGGAAGCTGTAAACCTACACTAGCCAACTGGGTACTAAACATAAGAACACATTTTTTGGTCCCAAAACAAAGACTCAAGTCAGGAGACCCAAAAAATGAAAAACACAACCTAGAAAGATGGTCTAGAAAGTGGAAGCTGAGGTTTAATGCAGGGAAATGCAAGGTACTCCACCTGGGGGCCAGAAACCCAGGCCAAGTGTACACCCTGGGGGGGGAATACTACAAGTCTCAATGGCTGAGAGGGACCTGGGGGTGGTGGTGGATGTCAAGATGAACAACTCTGAGACTTGTAGGAGGGCAGCAGCCAAGGCCAACAGGATGCTGGGATGCATCGCTAGGGGATCACCTCCAGAAGGAGGGAAGTGATACTCCCTCTGTATAACTGCTTGGTGAGGCCGCACATGGAGTACTGCGTGCAGTTTTGGAGGCCGCACTTAAAGATGGACATTAACCTCCTGGAGAGGGTCCAGAGGAGGGCAACCAAAATGATTTGGGGCTTGGGGGACAGGACCTATGAGGAGAGGCTCAAAGAGCTAAATATGTACACTTTGGAAGAGAGGAGGGACCGGGGGGACATGATAGAGGTCTTCAAGTACATGAAGAGGGTAAATAGGGGAGGAACAGTGAGGGTGCTTCGAAGGAAGGAGGAGGGATCCACTAGAGGGCATGGGTGGAAGCTGGAGGGGGAAGATTCAGGGGAGAAAGGAGGAGGTGCTACTTCACTGAGAGGGTGGTAGAGCCATGGAACGCACTACCTAGGGGGCTGGTGGAGGCAGAGACAGTGGAGGGGTTCAAGAGGGGTTGGGACAGGTACAGGGGAGGGGTTCAGGAAGCAAAATCCAATGTAGCAAGAATATCCGGAACTGGGAAGGGAGAAGCCAGAGAAGGCTAGGGGGACAGCAAGGTCAGCACCCAGGGTGGGGGCTGACCAAACGAGCAGACACGAAAGACCATTAGGCCTATTCTGCTGGCATTTTAGTATGTTAGTATGTTAGTAAGTCACCCCCAAAAAGGAGGGGTGAAACAAAAAGGTGGGCATCTACTAAGTGGCAAAACTGCCCTGCCCACCCACATCTCAAAAACAAAGGTTCTGAGAGGAGCAGGCAGGGGGGAGGTCATAATATAGCAAGACTCCATTAGAAGAAACAACATTACTAAGGTGAGTAATTTTTTCTTCAAACAACATGAAGTCTTGCTATATTATGACATATGCAGACTACACAGCAGTACCTCCATGGAGGAGGGACAGAATCTACTTAGGAAAAAAGCTCTGCAGAACAGCTGTGCCAAACCGAGCAACACTCCTAGCCTGGATGTCCAGGGAGTAATGCTTGCTAAAAGTGTGAACTGTTTTCCAGATAGCTGCTTGACATATCTCTAGAATAGGGATGTCCCTGGCAGCAGACAGGGAAGCAGCTGTACCTCTGGTAGAGAGAGCCCTCAGGCCTAAGGGAGGAACCTTACCCAGTTTTTCATAACAAAATTGGATACAAGAGACAATCCACCTGGCAATGGATCTTTTGGTGGCAGGTTTCTTTGCCAACCTCACCATAAGTGAGGAACAGTTGAGGAGTCAAACCTGAGACCCTTGATATGGTCTATGTAGTAGCTAAGGCTCTCTCACATCCAGACTGTGTAGCCCTCTCGCCAGAGGAGGAAATGGTCAGTGAAGTACACTGGAAGAGACATAGATTGATTAAGGTGGAAATCTGAAGCCACCTTAGGCAAGAACTTCCTGTTAGTCCTGAGGACCTTCTTATCTCTATGAAAGGAGGTAAAATCAGGCTCCACTGACAAAGCTTGTAATTCACTTATGCATCTGGCAGAAGTGATGGCTACCACAAACACAGTCTTCTAAGTTAAGTACTTCAGCTCTGCTGAAGACAAAGGCTCAAAGGGGTTGCATAAGCTAAGCAACACAAACATTAAGATCCCAGGCAGGGGCAGGGTCCCTGAATGGAGGGTTGGTGTGAAGCAATCCCTTAAAAAACTTGGAGAATACAGGATGAGCTGAAAGAGAAGAGGGTTTACCTGCCGAAATAAAAGCAGACACAGCTACCAAATGTACTTTTAGGGTAGCTGGTCTCAGCCCCAAGCCATTTAAATGGACCATATAATCCAGGACTGTGGGTAAATCAGCAGATTCTGGGGAAATATGCTTCCCAGAGCACCATATGGAAAACCTTTTCAATTTGGAATTATAGGTAGCCCTGGTGGAAGACTTCCTAGAAGCCTTTAGTATATCCATTACACCTTGGGAGAGGTGTAGATCAGCAAACTCTAACTCTTCAAGAGCCAGGCCTTAAGATTGAAAGATTTGAGGTTCAGGTACCAAACCTCCCCTGAGCACAGGTTAACAGGTTGTGATTCCTGGGAAGACACAGGGGAAGATGGACTGCTAAGGACAGTAGGAGTGGATACCAGGGTTGTCTGGCCCAATCTGGAGCAATCAGGATCATCTTGCAGGATTGAGATCTGATTTTGACTAACACTTTGAACAGGAGAGGAAAGGGGGGAAGCATAGAGAAACTTCCCTTCCCAATTGAGAACTAAGGCATCCAGAGGGACTGAGCCCAACACTGGGGGCCTGCAGCAAAAAAGGGGAAGTTGGTGATTGTCTGGGGCTGCAAAAAGATCTATCTGCGGGGTGCCCCATCTGGCAAATATCACCTCCAGGATCAGGGGGTCCAGTGACCATTCGTGATGGCCCTGGGAAATCCTGCTGAGAGCATCTGCCAGGACATTGTCCTTGCCTGGGAGGTGAATTGCTGTAAGGGAGGTGTTCAGGGAGTAAGCCAGAGACCACAACTTCATTGCTTCGGTGCACAAGGTCGTAGACCGAGTGCCTCCTTGCTTGTTGATGTACCACATTGTGGTGGTGTTGTCTGTTCTGACCTGTACAACTTTGTTCTGAACAGATTTGGAAAAAACTTGAAGTGTTGGAAAAACTGCTCTGAGTTCCAACATATTGATGTGGAGCAGAGATTCCTGAGGGGACCACAATCCCTGCGTAATGAGGTCGCCCATGTGAGCTCCCCAAGAGGGATGCATCTGTAGTAAGGATTAAGGAGTGAGACTGAGTGACAAAGGGAACCCCTTGTCTCAGGTTGGTCTGATCCTGCCACCACTGTAGGGCTTGGATCAGGGTTCGAGTTACTGGGATCAATTTGGTTAGAGGGCCTTTCCTTTGAGACCAAAAGGCTCTCAAATGGAACTGGATGTCCCTCATCTGAAATCTTGCTACCTGCACTACTGCTGTAGAAGCAGCCATGTGCCCCAGGAGCTGGAGAAAATGCCTTGCTGGTCGAGAGACCTGCAGGGTGAATGAGGAGGCCAGAGAGACCAGGGTCCTTGCCCTGTCCAAAGGAAGGAAGGCTCTGGCTTTCTCTGTGTTCAGCTCTGCGCCTATGAAGGTGAGGAGCTGGACAGGCTCTAGAATTGACTTTGAAAGATTCAAAAGGAAACCTAGAGAGGTGAGCAGTTGCTGAGTTATCTGTAGGTGTAACTTGACTTGGTCTGGAGACTGGCCTACTATGAGCCAGTCATCCAGATAAGGGAAGATGGCAATGTTTTGCCTTCTTAGGGAAGCAACTGCTACTGCCAGGCATTTTGTGAATACCCATGGAGCAGAGGTGAGGCCAAAGGGCATTGCTCAGAACTGGTAATGGCCTGAGGGCAGCTCAAACCTGAGGTACTTTAGATGGGAGCTTCTGATGAGAATATGGAAGTAGGCATCCTTGAGGTCCAGGGATGCTAGCCAGTCCCCTGGCCTTTGAGAGGGTAGAATAATTCCCAGAGTCACCATTTTGAATTTTGGTTTTAAAAGGTGCTTGTTTAAATATCTGAGATCCAGGATGGGCCACCATTCTCCTGTCTTTTTTGGGGTAAGGAAGTACCTGGAGTACAATCCTTTGCCCTGGTGTAGGGTTGGAACCCTTTCCACAGCTCTGACAGCCAGGAGGGAAGAGACCTCTGCCTCTAGGGCAAGTGCCTCTGGTGGATTTGCAGGTGGAAAGGATCTGGTTCTCATCTTTGGAAATTTTTTGAAGTTGAGAACCAATCCCTGGCTTACTACTTCCAGGACCCACTTGTCTGATGCCAGAGATTTCCAGTCCTGGACAAAGTAAGCCAGCCTGCCCCCTACAGGTAGCTCAGAATCGGCCCTGGCAACCCCATCAGGGTGCCTGCTTGGCAGGGGCTTTGGGCTGTTAGGTGGAAGCAGGCCTGCTTGTACCCCATCTGCCTCTCCCCTCTAAAGAACCCCCTCTGGGCATAAGCAGAAGAGGAGGCCTGGGCTTGGTAAAAAGGCCTATGAAAAGGCCTGCCCCTGCCCCTGGAAAGCTGCCTTTGAGGAGTGGCCTGCCTTTCCTTAGCCTGTGCACTCCTATAGGTGGTCCTATACTCATCCATTTTCTTCATGTAATTCTCTGTCTGCTCCCCAAACAAAGAATTACCCACAGCAGGGAAATCCATGGCCTTAGTCTGGGTATCCTGTGACAGGCTAGTACATCTGAGCCAAGCCATTCTGCGAAGTACCACAGATGTAGCCATGACTCTTGATGACACATCATTAGAGTCCACTGCAGCATGGAATTGCACCTTGGATGCCTCAATTCCATCAGCAGCCACCTGCTCCAGCTCCTTTGGCAAGCTGGCCAGGGACCTGTTTTGCTAGAGCCATAACAGTATCCCATCTGGATTTCTGATATCTAGCAACATAAGCCATTTAATTTGCCTGTCTGAGTCCCAAGGATGCTGCCATGTACTGTTTCTTTGCCATGGCATCAATCCTCCTGGAGTCCTTGTCAGGGTGTGAAGCCAAGGGAATATTTGCCTTATCACAGGCTGCAGCCTGCACTACCCCAACATGGCTGCATTGTTGTGTAAGGAACTCCGTATCAGAGCCTGACAATGTGTACCTCTTGTCCATTCTCTTATCAACATGAGGTATAGTGTGAGCAGTTTTTAGAATTTTTACTGTCTGTTTCCCAAAAGATTTATGCAAAGGAATAGACAGCCTCCTTGACTCTGGGATATCCATCATTTCCACATAGTCAGGCTCCCCTTGATCATCCACAGCTTCCTCCATAGGGAGCTGGAGAGTTTCAGCCACTTTCTTATAAAACATAAAATGAGAAGGGACTCAGAAAGCCTAGGAGGAGACACTCCTGAAGGTCTGTCTGGGGAGATGTCCGGTCAATGGGCACATCCAGACTTTCAAATCCACATTCACTCTCCTCATACTCCTCTTCCCTCCTCCAGTTCATAATATTCTCTACATCATACTCTTGAACCAGTGGAACCGTCAACCGGGCGCTTACCCGATGGTGCCAGTTCGGTCGGAACCGGGGAAAGCGACTGGACAATTTTAATTGCTTTGGCTATTTCTTCAGCGGTTGGAGAGGAAAGTTTTGGCTCCACACCAGCTGATTTCCTAGTCCTTTTTGCTGGAACCGACTCCTCCGAGTCGGATCTCCTTTTGCCCGAGGAAGTCTCGCCCTGGTCAGAGGGCACTCCCTCCGGTTCTGGCCATCTGGTTCAGTGGACTTTTTGGCCTCCCTTTCCCTGAGCCTACCAACTCTCTTTTCAAGGGTAGCTGCAGGAAAATTTTTACAAATCTGGCAGTCTGCATTGAGGTGGTCAAACCCCAGACAACAAACACAGGTGGTGTGGGGGTCAGCCTTGGCAAAGACTTCCCCACAGACACTGCAGTGTTGAAACCCAGTGGGCCCGGTTTTTCTTTTGGGTTTCTCAGACATAGCGCCAGTCCTAACCAAACTTACCCGCTTATGGCAATCCGCCAGGTAAGACCCTCTTATCGGGTTCCCCAACTGTGTCATGGGTCAGGAAAACGTAATAAAATCTTTTTTTTAGAACCAATAAGAACCGTAACCACACTCTAAATGAAAGATTAATATATTTTAAACAACCTGGTCGGTTCAAACCGAACCGATAAAACGTTTACAAGTTCCACACAGAAAGAAATCAATGTAAAACCTATCTAGTACTCACGATACCACAGACAGTGTCTGAACCGACCGGTTGCGGTTTAATTTTGGTCGAAAACCGAGAAAAACAATACTTTAACCACCAAAATGAACCAAGCAGAAGGAGAAATCTCCGGAGTGACTGTTCAGTGAGGATGAGTAAAGAATCTGACGGTTTGGGTTTGAAGAACAACAGACAGAGTTTCAACTGAGCTCGAGCTCAGCGTTCCATGCCTGGCATGGAAAGTTAACTCTTTCACCTCCGGAGCAGTTCGAAGGTTGGGACTCACTGCATATGTCATAATATAGCAAGACTTCATGTTGTTTGAATCACATTTCTTGAGGTCATACGCACTATGCGAATGGCGAAGGCCAGCAGTCATGTAATAGGGCAGTTTATTTAGGATTGCTTTGTATACCCAGATGTATGTCTGAGTAAGTCTTCTGGCTACCAGTGATGTCCAATTCACCTCCTTGTACATAGAAACATAGAAGTTGACGGAAGATAAGGACCACAAGGCCGATCCAGTCTGCACATTTTTTTCTTCTTTATGAATGGGCCATAGGCCTTTACTCTGTCAATGGCCTACCCATTCATACTCATCTGTATTGCTCTCTTATGCCTATCCCATGCCTGTCTGAAGCTCTGAACTGTAGTCATATCCACTGCTTCCTGAAGTAGGCCATTCAATGCATCCACCACCCTTTATGTGGAAAAGAACTTCCTCACATTACCTCTTAATTGGCTTCCCTCTAATTTCTTGCTGTGTCCTTTTGTCCTGCTATTTTTCTTATACTGAAATGTGTTGGACTCCCATGTTGTTAATCCCCTTACGATGTTTCGATCATATCACCTCTCTCCCTCCTTTGCTCTAGGATATACATATTGAGCTCAGTTACTCTGTCCTCATATGTTTTCTGATGCAGTCGCTGCGCCATTTTGGTTGCCCTTCTCTGGACTGCCTCCATTTTGTTAATGTCCTTGTGCAGGTGTGGCCTCCACTACTGCATGCAGTACTTCAGATGGGGCCTTACCAGTGTCTTGTATAGAGGGATTATTACCTCCTTCTTATGACTTGTGATACCCCTACTAATACACCCCAACATCCCCCTAGTCTTACCTACTGCTTTAGTGGTCTGCTTGGATGATTTCTGGTCATCTGTGATGATGCCCAAGTCTCTTTCTTCCCTTGTGACTGCCAGCAACTCCCCTCCCAACCTATAGGCAGCTTCAGGGTTTTTCTTCCCTATGTGCATGATCTTGCACTTCTTTGTGTTAAACCCCAGTTGCCACTCACCACTCTTCCGAACATTTTGCCAGTTTTTCCAGATCTCTTCTCATTCTGCCCACTCCATCTGGATCATCTACTGTTACAGATCTTGGCGTCATCTGCAAACAAGCAAACCTTACCCTCTAGTCAATCTGCAATGTCACTGATGCAGATATTGAAGAGGACTGGCCCCAGGACTGATCTCTGAGGTACCCCACTTCTGACTTGCATCTCTTCTGACTGTATACCATTTACCACTAGAGGGGACGTGCAGGCTGAGAGGTTCTGGGAGACTGTGGGGCAGAGCCTCCGGTGGCAAGGGTGGAGGCCTTACGTTTGAAGCCTGCCTGCTACTGCTGCTCTCGAAATTGCTGCTGTCCAGTCCTACTGTTTAGGTTGTTGCTTGGGTCTGTACATAGTACAATAACAATAATAATCTTTATTTATATGGTACCTTTCAAAACCAAGGCACCTAACAATTATAAAATCAGGACAAACATCAGTACACACACAATAAAATATCAGCATACCATTCAGCAAGTCAGTCAATCACAGAATGCCTGGTGCCACAAAAATGTCTTTAAAGCTTGCTTAAATCCTCTACAGTTGTGCACCCTGTAACCAATGAGGTAGAGAATTCCAAAGGGTGGAGGCTGCATACATAAACGCTCTGACCTCTGAGGATTTCAACACACCCTTGAATCTCTAGCAACCCCTCATCGGCTGAATGGAGCTATCGTCCAGGGCAGTACGGAACCAGAGCTCTCAGTAATCCGGGCCCAGTCCGTGTAGGGCTTTAAAAGTCAGCAAGCTGACTTTAAAGGTGATCTGCCACTGTACAAGCAGCCAGTGCAGTTCACGCAGCACTGGCAAAATAAGACAGGACTGAGCAGATCCAGTCAAAAGCCGGGCCGCCACGTTCTGCACCAGCTGCAGGTGGTGGATATGCACCCAAGGAAGCCCTAGGTAAAGGGAGTTGCAATACTCTAAGCATGAGGACATGAAGGCGTGGACCAGCGTGGGAAGGTCACCAGATGGAACCAGATACTTAATCCTGTCGATATTCCTAAGATCATAAAGGGAAGATTTGACGACAGCTGACACCTGAGAATGCAGGAACAGCCCTTCGTCAGAAATTACCCCCAGCTTACACATCCATTCAGAGGTCAGGAGAGCTGCACCCCCCCCCCAGAAAAAGTCCAAAGGGCGAACCAACCCCTAACCCCCCTGTCCGGCGGCCTGGGTCCACAACCAGAACCTCAGTTTTTTCTGAGTTCAACTTCAGCCAGCTGGAATCCATCCACTCCTGAATTTCTTTTAGACAGTTATTAAAGACCGAGAGAGCTCTATCCTGGTTGGGTGCAAAAGAAAGGTAGAGCTGGGTAGCATCAGCATAGCAGTGAAACTTCAGCCCATACCTTCTTACAATGTCTCCGACGGGCAGCATGTACATCGCGAACAACATGGGTGACAGCACTGAGCCCTGATGAACACCACACAACAGAGAATGTATGCACTGACCTAACCGCTTTCCCAGCCTCTTGCAAATGGGTAATAATATTCTGAGTACCTTCCCTGAATAGAACCGGCCCTCTGAAGGGGGCGTTCATAATTCTGGACTGGACGTCCTGGGCAAACCTGGAGACTCTCAGCCAAGAGTATCGGCAGATACAGACTGCGGATGCTGCAGCTCTGCCTGCCGAATCCACAGTATCATATGAGGCCCGCAGGACGTGATTACCAACATCTGAGCCAGACTTCATGGTGGCCATGAGATCCGCCCCTCTAGGGGAGTCTGGCATGGCTTGAACAATTTCCAGTGTCTTGTCTCACAAGGCATTTTGGTACTGGACCATGTAGGGAAGGAAATTCTGTGACCGGCTGGCACAAGTAGTGGAGGAAACATTTCTGGACAGATGATTAAACTGCTTAGAATCTTTATCTGGGGGTTGTGTACTGAGGTGCCGAGGGTGTCTGGACCTGTTGTGAGCAGCATTCAGCACCAGAGTCTGCCTCAGGTTGTTCCCCGTAAAAGGGTTTGTCCAAGGGAACAGTATATAACTGGTGTGACTTTTTGTACACTGCTGAGGTCAAGAAAGGACACTTCCATGCCAGCTTGTTGGAGTCATTTTACGAATCGACCATTGGGGGGGCAGGATGACGACCATGGGTAGGGTGTCCTTCTACTGAAGAAAGGCAGCCATCCTCTTCCATTCCAGGTTGAGGTCGTCAGAGTCCCATCCATTCAACTGTTGGATGTGATACATCACATCCATGAACGAAAGGTCGTCAGGTGGCGAGTGTGGGGCATCCTTGCTGACATCAGGGTCGCATGGAGAGACGGAGTCCCCATGGCTGGAGAAGTAGGAATCCTTGTCTGAGTCCTCTGAATCTGGAGAGGGGAAAGGTGACCTCAGGGGACCTGCGTGGTTGTTCCCTGGGAGAAGGAAGATCCTTATCAAGCATCAGCCTCTTGGGAGGCGGAGTAGGAGGGCGGCCCGAGGGCACATCTGGAGGAGGTCCTTGGGGAGCCAGCTTAGCAGGACTTGTGGGGGCCTCTTTATCTTTGAAGTAGGCCCACCACACAGCAAACATCTCATTAAGACCCTGCCGTGGAGGGGGTTCTGCGGCTGAGCTGGAGTATCTGGCGCCGGGGTCAGGTTATCCAACTGGGGTAACCTCAGTGTTGAGGTGTTCTTGGCCCGGTCATCTGGCATTGGGACCAAAGGAGTACCTCCTGGCATTGGAGGTGTCAAATCTGACGTCCGGCCATGGGGTGTCAGGTCCTCGGGAGTCGGCCTACTAGGAGCGCTGGAGTCAACTGGCATCTGACCAGAGCACGGAGGTGCTAGACTTTCCTTGGGGGGGCCTTCCTGAAGGCCAGCATAGAGGTGACTGGTGTAGGCTGGGCTGGAGAACTAGCTGTCAGACACCTAGGAGGAGTTGTCTGAGGAGGAGGTGTCACTCCTAATTGGTACGTACGCCCGCTGCTCCCAAAAGAAGAGGGAGACTATCCCAGATACCACCTGTTGGTGTCAGCCCCAGACATCCGGGAGGACCCGGCGGACACCCAGGCTGGGAGGGTGACAAACATTGACCTGCCATCCAAAGAGCCACTAGACTTAGAGCCCCCTGGGGTGATGGGCTGAGAGGCGTGGAAGAACTTTCCGTGCCCTGAAGAGTCTTCCCCTGTAACTGAGATGAGGAAGGGAGGGAGGCTTAGAGACCTGGAGACCGGGGGGGGGTCGCCGACGACTTCAGTGGGGACCAAAAGCAGTGTTCTGCCAGGGATTTCTCATTATGTCTCTCCTGGTGCTTGTGTTTATTGCTCTGTTTCTTCTTTTATGAGAAGATTTCTTGTGCTGAAGTTCCTCCTCCATGGTAGAAAACTGTTTCTTAAACAGAAAGGCTTCAAGGGTCTTCTGGCGCCAAAGTCGCATGCGCTAGTTGAAATCATGGCAGTGCTGGCAGGCCTAGATGTGGTCTGGGCTCAGGCAGAAAAGGCAGGCTGAATGGCCATGTTTATGCAGGATCTACTTGCAGAATGCACACTTGAAAGGGGACCTCTCAATCAACGATGTTGGAGAAGAAGACGACATGCACAAAATCATCCGAAATACTATGAAAAATATCATCAAAAAGGTGTTGAAAATGCGGTAAAAGATGGCGGTCGAGTAAGCTGAAGGCATCCGCTGAGGTCCGCCTTCAAGTAGTACACTGAAAAAAAACGGGGACGCCTCCTTTTATACAATGCATGACGTCAAGCATTGGCGGGTTGGGGTGGTCCCCAGCCAGGTACTGCTAGCTAGAATGTTTCTGGGGGTCCTGGCACCTACTGGCTTCAGTCCTTAAGGTGTTACCTGCTGCAAGAGTGAATCTTGAAGTAAGATCAGAAGGTATATCATCCTGGAGAGAGACAGGAAGAGAAGAGAAAAGAAAAAAATACTCATCTTAGTAATTGTGTTTCTTCTAATGGAGTCTTGCTGAATTCTGACATATGCAGTGATCCCCAACTTTTAAACTGCCCTGGAGAACAAAAAGTGAACTTTCTATGCAGAGCATACAATGCTGAGCTCGAGCTCGCTTGGAGTCTCTGTCTGGAGTGTTTCAAACTCAAACCGTCAGATTCTTATGAGCCCAACTAACTAAAAATTCCATGTGGAAATTGTAAAATTCCTACTAGCCAACTGGCAGTAAAAAGTTTTGGATTCCCAAAGGAAGACTTAAGTCAGGAAACCCAAAAACCAATCTAATATGAAAAACAATAATAAATCAACCCCCAAACAAAAAAAGGAGGGGAGTGTAAACAAGCAACACCCCTGGGGTGCAACACTGCACCTGCCCACCCACTTCCCAAAAACAGGTTCTGAGAGGGGAGGCAGGGAGGGAGGTCAGAATACAGCAAGACTCCATTACAAGAAACACAATTACTAAGGTGAGTAATTTTTTCGTCAAACAACATGAAATCTTGCTGTATTCTGACATATGCAGACTACCAAGCAGTACCTCCATGGAGGAAGGACAGAACCTACTTTGGGAATAGGCTCTGAAGTACTGCTGTGACAAACCGAGCATCACTCCTAGCCTGGATATCCAGAGAGTAATGCTTGGTAAAGGTATGGACTGTTTTCCAGGTGGCTGCTTGACAGTCAGGCCTGAGGGAGGAATCTTTCCTAGTTTTTCATAGCATATATACAATCCACCTGGCAATAGTTCTCTTAGTAGCTGGTTTTCCCTTTCCTACTTCTCCATAAGTGAGGAACAACTGGAGGGAGTCAAACCTGTGACCCTTGGTACGCTCTATGTAGTAGCTGAGGGCCCTTTTAACATCTAAACTGTGTAGCCTCCTTTCTCCTGAGGAAGAATGATCAGTGAAGAAAACAGGGAGAGACAGACTGGTTCAGGTGAAAATCTGAAACCACTTTGGGCAAGAACCTTCTATTGGTTCTAAGGACCACTTTATCCCTATGAAAGGAGATAAAAATCAGGTTCCACTGACAGGGCTTGCAACTCACTGATACGCCTGGCAGAGGTAATGGCAACCAAAAACACAGTTTTCCAAGTCAAGTACTTAAGTTCTACCGAAGACAAGGGTTCAAAGGGAGGTTGCATAAGTTGAACAATACAAACGTTCAAATCTCAGGCAGAGGCAGGGTCTCTAAAGGGAGGATTGGTATGGAGCAATCCCTTAAAAAAATTGCAGAATACAGGGTGAGATGCTAGTGAGGAAGGCTTTCCCACTGACAGAAAAGCTGAAACAGCTGACAAGTGTACCTTGAGAGTAGCTGGTCTGAGGCCTAGGCCATTAAGATGGACCGTATAATCCAGGTCTGTAGGCAACTCAGCAGTATCAGGGGAATATGCTTCTTGGAACACCAAATGCTAAACCTCTTCCATTTGGAGTTGTAAGTCTTTCTGGTGGAGGGCTTTTGAGAAGCTCTGAGAATATCCAGAACCCCCGAGACAGCTGCAAATCTGCAAACTCTAACTCTTCAAGAGCCATGCCTTGAGATTGAGAGGCTGAAGATTAGGGTACCAAATCCTCCCCTGAGAGGAGGTTAACAGGTTGTGATTCCTGGGAAGAGACAGGGGGAGGCGAACTGCTAGGGACAGCAACAGAAGGTACCAAGGCTGCCTGGCCCAATATGGAGCAATCAGAATGACTTTGCAAGGTTGTGATTTTATCTTGATTAAAACTTTGAACAGAAGAGGGAAGAGGGGAAAGGCATACTGGAATTTCCCTTCCCAGTTCGGTACCAGAGCATCCAGGAGGACTGAGCCCAAGACTGGGGGTCTGCAACAAAAAAGTGGAAGTTGGTGATTGTCTGGGGCTGTAAAAAGATCTCTGGAGTGCTCCACCTTGAAAAAAAATCACCTTTAGTACCAGAGGGTCCAGGGTCCATTCGTGATGGCCCTGCGAGATCCTGCTCAGTGCATCTGCTACCACATTGTCTTTTCCTGGAAGGTGAACTGCTATCAGGGAGGTTTGTAGGGAGTAAGTCAGGGACCACAGCTTCATGGCTTCTGTGCACAGGGCCGTAGACCGAGTGCCTCCTTGCTTGTTGATGTACCACAAGGTGGTGGTGTTGTCTGCTCTGACTTGAACCACCTTGTTCTGTACTGACTGAGAGAAGGTGTGCAGGGCCAGAGAAACTGCCCTGAGTTCCAGAAGATTGATATGGAGAAGAGATTCCTGAGGGGACCACACTCCTTGAGCAGGAGGGCTCCCAGATGGGCTCCCCATCCCAGAAGGGAAGCATCCATGGTAAGGACCACTGAATGATACTGAGTGGAGAATGGGACCCCTTGTCTTAGGTTGTCCTGATCCTGTCACCATTGAAAGGCTTGGATCAGGGTCCGAGTCACTGGAATCAGTTTGGTGAGGGAATCCTTCCTCTGGGACCAAAAAGTCCTCAGATGGAACTGAATGTCCCTCATCTGGAATCTTGCCCCTCGGACCACTGCAGTAGAGGCTGCCATATGGCCAGAGAGTTAGAGAAAAAAACCTTGCTGGTCGAGACACCTGAAGGCTGAAGGAAGAAGCCAGTTCTATAAGAACTCTTGCCCTTTCCACGGGAAGAAAGGCTCTTGCTTTGACAGTATCCAGCTCTGTTCCTATAAAGGTGAGAAGCTGTACTGGCTCAAGAACTGACTTGGGAAGGTTGAGAAGAAATCCTAGAGATGTGAGCACCTGCTGAGTTACCTGCAGGTCTGACCTGACTTGATCTGGGGACTGCCCCACTATGAGCCAGTCGTCCAGGTATGGAAAAATGGAAATCTTTTTTTCTTCTTAGGAAAGCAACCACTACTACCAGGCACTTTGTGAAAACCCTTGGGGCTGATGTTAGGCCAAAGGGCATTGCTTTGAACTGACAGTGGCCTGAGGGCAACTCGAACCTGAGGTACTTTCTGTGGGAGCGCCTGATGGGAATGTGAAAACAGGCATCTTTGAGGTCCAGGGAGGCTAGCCAGTCTCCTGGCCTTAGAGAAGGAAGGATTATTCCCAGAGTTACCATCTTGAACTTTGGTTTTAAAAGATGTTTGTTCAGATATCTTAGGTCTAGGATGGGTCGCCACTCCCCCTGTCTTTTTTGGGGTAAGGAAGTACCTGGAGTACAGACCTTTGCCCCAGATTAGGGTAGGAACTCTCTCTATGGCACTTAAGGCCAGAAGAGACTAAACCTCTGCCTCTAGGGCAAGGGATTCTGAGAGACCTGCAGGTGGGAAGGATCTGTTTTTCATCTTTGGAACTTTTTTGAAGCTGAGAACCAGTCCCTGGCTTACTACTTCCAGGACTCAGAAAGCATAGGAGGGGGGAAACACCTGAAGGTTTGACTGGGGAGATGTCCGGTTCCACATATACATCCAGACCCTCACTTTCACCATCATCATCCTCAAATTCCCCTTCCCCTTCAAACTCTGATTCATAAAAATCTTCAAGGGTATAATCTTGAACCGGGGAGACCAACTGAACCGAACCCCTGCCAGAAGGTGCTGGATCGGTAGAAACTGGCCAAAGCGATTCCACAATTCAAATCACTCTGGCTATCTCTTTGGCAGTCAGAACATGAACCTCTGGATCCGAACTAGACGATTTTTCTTTGCATTTTCTTTTTATAGGAACCGACTCCTCAGGATTGGCTCTCCTTTTGCCCGAAGCAGTATTGCCCTGGTCAGAGGGCACTCCTTCTGGTTCTGTCGGAACTGAATTGGGCTGGTCATCTGGGTTAGCAGACTTCTCAGCCTCCTTTTCCCTCAGTCTACCTAGCAGACTTCTCTGCCTCCTTTTCCCTCAGTCTACCTAATCTCTTCTCAAGGGTAGATTTGGGAACATTTTTACATATGTGGCAGTCTTAATCAAGGTGGTAAAACCCCAGACAATAAACACATAGGTGGTGTGGGTATCGGCCTTAGCAAAGACCTCCCCACAATCACTGCAGTGTTGAAACCCAGTGGGTCCAGTTTTTTGGGGGGGGGTTTCTCAGACATGGCCAACCTAACCAACTTACCCTTTTTATGGCAACCGCCAGGCAAGACTCCCTTATCGGTTCCTAACTGTGTCACGGGTATTGGAAAAAAACATAGTAAAACATGTATTTTTTAGAACCAATAAGAACTGGTAACCACACAATAAGTAAAACACAAAATTTCACTATCAAATGGTCAGTTCAGCCGAACTGACCTGCACTTTTACAAGTTCCACACAGAAAAACAGAACAATTCCTATCTAGTACTCACGGCACCACAGACAGAGACTGAACCGACAATGCGGATAACTTTTTCGTTTTAAAAACTGACGAAAACGGAAACTTTAACCGACTTTCGAACTGAGCTGAAGGACAAATCTCCGGACTGACCGTTCAGTGAGGTGGAGTAAAGAATCTGATGATTTGAGTTTGAAACACTCCAGACAGAGACTCCAACCGAGCTTGAGCTCAGCATTCTATACTCTGCATAGAAAGTTAACTCTTTGTTCTCCGGGATAGTTTAAAGGTTGGGGATCACTGTGTATGTCAGAATACAGCAAGACTTCATGTTGTTTGAATTTCCGAGGTTAAGGGGATGACGGGATGGCATGACCTGCTGAAAGTGATTCGCTTGAAGATCTACTGTCATGGTAAGTTCTTACGTAACTAACTGTTTTCTCTTCTTTGGGGATACCTATTTCAGCAGCTCACACCTTTGGAACAAGTCCCAAGCAGTACTGCACAGGAGAACAGTCTAGGTGGTTGGAAGAACGAAGTCTAAGGGACGAGGCCCTGTAGCACAACTAGGCCAAACCTTGCCTTTCTCCTAGAGATGACTGTACTGCTTTGTAGAAGTGTGGACAGTACTCCATGTTGCAGCAGTACAAGTCTCGGCAGTTGAAATACCCCTGAAACAAACAAACTAAGTAGCCATACCCTCTAGCTGAATGGCCTCAACAGCTCCAGGAAGTTCCTTACCATACACTTCCTGTAGCAAAAAATAATACAGTTGGCCAACCACATGGACAGACACTGTTCAGAAACTGGAACACCCTCTTTCCCAGAGGCCAAAGAAACAAATAACTGTGAGGACTTCCTACAGTCCTTTGTATGGTGTGCACAGTATTTAAGTATTCTATGCACATCTAAAGTATGGATCAATACTTCCCTCGGATTGGCACGCTCTGGAAAACAGACAGGCATGTGGATGGTTTAAGTAAGTGGAGACACTACCTTTGGCAAGCAAAGACACCCTGTCTTTCTGAAAAATCAAAGACGACTGTTCACACACGAGATTGCATCTCTGAATTCTTCAAGCAGAAGTAATAGCAACTAAAAATAACACTTTCCATGACAGAAAGTGTAGCTTGCAAGTCACAATTAGCTTAAAAGGAGCCAAAGTAAGCTTTTCCAACACTTTTCCTTTTTTTTTAGATTATTTCTTTATTCACCATGACAAGGGGGAGGTTGTGCCTTTGATTCCTCCCCCCACCATCTAGCCTGCTGGGCCAGCAGCTGCCGCAGTCCCAGACAGAGCTCCAACCTCCCGTTTGCGCCCGGGAGGGAGCTGACTTTCACCAGACCATAGCTGCGTCGGCGAGCACCCATAATGTTGCCTGTGGGGATTTTTCCCTTTTTGCTGATGTAGTTCCCCTGCTGGAGGAGGCGTGCAATGACGCCAAGGGATGGAGCGCACACACTTCCATACGCACTCCTCCAGGCGTCAGCCTTCTCCCGCCCCTTGCAAGTGCAGCATCGGCAGAGCTGCCCCCCCCAGCTTCCACCAGGGGGCAGACACATGCCGACAACAGATGTCCCCCCCTCCCCGGGGAAGGAGAGCAGTCCTCCGGATGCTCAATCCTTCCCCAACCCTGCTGACCCATGCTCATTCCGGAAAACGGGTCACCAGCATGGCGTCCAGCACCTCAACTCTCAGTGCCACCGGGCCGGACAAGCTTTTACAACAGAAAATTCAGGTCCCAAACCAGGACTGGATTTCAGATGGGAGGCTTCAAATGTACAATGCCCCACAAAACGTACAGGCATGTCCAGCTAGGCCACCGTATGGCCATCAATGGGCACACAGAAGGCTGAAATGGTGGACAAGTGCATCTTAATAGAAGAATATTGCAGTTCTCCATCTGACAAGGACAGTAATACTCTAGAATCTGGTTCATTGGACAAGTGAAGGGATCCAAGCGATGTGAAGTGGCCCACAGAGAAAAGTGCTTCCATTTCATGGAATAAGTAGCTCTGGTGGAAGGTTTCCTGGTGATCACCAGGGCACCAGCCATTTTAGGGGAAACTCTGAACCTTGCAATGGCTATATCTTCAGGAGCCAGGCATGAAAATGAAGTGACCTGAGGTCCCGATGCACCGGGGTCCCCTGTTCCTGTGACAGTAAGACCTTACACAGTGGTAGGGGCACAGGATGTTCCACTGCTAACTCCTGCAGTAATGGAAACCACAATTGACAAGTCCAAAAAGGGGTCACCAGAATCACAGTGGCTTCATCCATCTGTAGCTTAATTAGCACACTTCGAATTAGAGAAAAGGCGTAAAGGAACCTCCCACGTTAAGAGAGGGACAATGAGTCTCACCAGAAAACTCCAGACCATGGATCTACCAAAAGAATAGCGGCAGTTTTGCATTGAGTGGTAACACAAAAAACGGTTCCACTCTGCACGACCCCACCTGTCGAACAGGTCATCTACCACTGAGGTCAGCAGCTCCCACTCATGCATTCTGGACTGCGACCTGCTTAGTCTATCTGCCAGGATGTTTTGGACACCTGGAACATGGACGGCCAACAGTTCTAGACCGTGTTCAAGAACCCAGTACCAAACCCTCATAGCTTCTCTGTACAGGGGGAAAGAGTAAGTTCCCCTTTGCTTGTTGACAATGCACCACACTGATGTTGTCCACCTGTACTAGCAGAGGGCCTGGAGACAGGTGATCCTGGAAGGCCTGCAGACTGCATAAGACAGCTTTCATCTCCAGGACACTGATATGGAGAGAAGTTTCCACTGTAGTCCATGTCCCCCCTGGGCCTGGTAAGGGCTCACGTGTGCCCCACAGCCTGTCCCCGAGGCATCTGTGGTAAGGATCTGATATGGGACAGGCATGAAGAAAGGAACTCCCTTGAGTAAACTGTTGGGGTCCATCCACCACCGGAGTACTTTCTTTACAGCCAATGTTATGAGATGTTTCTGCTCTAGATCACCCATTCATTGAATCCCACTGGACCCTCAAAGTCTATTGAGGGACCTGCATATGCAGCCTCGCCAAGGGAACTGTGACCGTCAGGCCCAGCAGTCTCAGGAATGCCCTGGCTGTGACACCTGCTGTACATTTCCGGGGCCTGTGCGATCAGGCACTTTGCCGTGCCCTGGGGTAGAAAAGCTGAACCCTGGGCTGAATCCAGTATAGCTCCACCGTACTAGAGACACTGACAAGGAGTCAAGACTTATTTGGATAGGTTGACTGTGATTCCCAGTGCGCTGAACCGTTATCTGGTATGCACTAAGGTCAGAGACAGTTGCTTCTTGGATTGGGCTTTGAGCAGTCAGTCGTCCAGACAGGGGAAGACATAGAGCTCCTCCATCCTGAGGGCTGCTGCCACCACAGCTAAGCATCTGGTACAGACCTGTGGCACAGATGACAAGCCAAAGGGCAATAACCTGAACTGGTAGTGAGCCCCCTGAAACAGGAACCTGCGGTACTTCCTGTGGGAAAAGCAAACCCTGATGTGCAGGTAGGTGTTCTGCATATCTGTGGAGCATATCCAGTCTCCCTTCTGTAACGGGGGCAGCAGGCCTTGCAAGATTACCATCCTGATCTTTTTGTACTGGATGTAGAAGTTCAGGTTTCTTAAGTCCAGTATCAGTCGCAAGTCAACAGTAGATTTGAGGACGAGAAAGAAGAAAAAATTACTCACCATAGTAATTGTGTTTCTTCTAGTGGGGTCTTGCTGTATTCTGATAATTTGCAGTTAGTTCCAGCTCTTGAACTGCCCCAGAGAGTGAAGGGTTAAAGTCTATGCCAGGCATAGAACGTTGGGCTCGAGCTTGGTTGAAAACTCTGTATCCTTTTCAAACCAAACCGTCAGATTCTTACGAGCTAAAACTCACTGACTAAATAATGTGGAAATTGTAAAAACTCCTATTAGCCAACTGGCAACAAAGACTTTGGATTCCCCAAAAGGCTCAAGTCAGGAAACCCAAAGAACCAAAACCAGGTAATAAGAACTAAAAACTCAAACAAATACAGAGCACCCAACACAACAGGAGTGGGGTAAAGACACCCCTGGGGTGCAACACTGCACCTGCTCACCCACTTCCCAAAAACAGGTTCTGAGAGGGGAGGCAGGGATGGAGGTCAGAATACAGCAAGACTCCATTAGAAGAAACAATTACTAAGGTGAGTAATTTTTTCTTCAAACAATATGAAGTCTTGCTCTATTCTGACAATTTACACACTACCAAGCAGTACCTCCAAGGAGGAGGGACAGAACCTACTTTGGGAATGGGCTCTGAAGTACTGCTGTGCCAAACCTAGCATCAATCCTAGCCTGGATATCCAGAGAGTAATGCTTGGTGAAGATATGAACTGTTTTCCAGTTGGCTGCTTGACAGAATTCTAACAAGGGGATATCCCTAGCTGCAGCCAGAGATGCAGCTGTACCTCTAGTGGAATGAGCCCTCAGGCCTGAGGGTGCAGTTTTTCATAGCAGAATTGAATACGGGACACAATCCACCTGGCAATGCTTCTCTTGGTGGCAGATTTTTCCTTACCTACTTCCCCATAAGTGAGGAACAACTGGAGGGAGTCAAACCTGTGACCCTTTGTACATTCTATGTAGTAACTAAGGGCCCTTTTAACATCTAAACTGTGTAGCCTCCGTTCCCTTGAGGAGATGTGATCAGTGAAGAACACAGGAAGAGACATAGATTGGTTTAAAAGGAAATCAGAAACCACTTTAGGTAGGAACCTTCTATTGGTTCTAAGGACCACCTTATGTCTAGGGAAAGAGATGAAGTCAGGCTCCACTGACAGGGCTTGCAATTCACTGATATGCCTGGCAGAAGTAACAGCAACCAAAAACACAGTTTTCCAAGTCAAGTACTTGAGCTCTGCTGAGGACATAGGCTCAAGAGGGGTTGCATCAGCTGAACAATGTAAATATTCAAATCCCAGGCAGGAGCAGGATCCCGAAAGAGGATTGGTATGAAGCAATCCTTTAAAAAATTTACAAAATACAGGGTGATATGACAGAGGAGGATTTCCCACTGACAGGAAAGCAGAAATAGCTCACAAAATGAACTTTGAGAGTAGCTGGTTTGAGGCCAAGGCCATTAAGGTAAACCATGTAATCCAGAACTGTAGACAAGTCAGCAGTGTCTGGGGAAATGTGCTTCTTGGAACACCAAATACTGAACCTTTTCCATTTGGAGTTGTAGGTTTTTCTTGTGGCAGGCTTTCGAGAAGCCTTGAGGATCTCCAGAACCCCTTGGGACAGATGTAAATCTGCATACTCTAAGTCTTCAAGAGCCATGCCTTGAGATTGAGTGACTGGAGATTGGGGTACCAAATCCTCCCCTGAGAGGAGGTTAGCAGATTCCAATTCCTGGGAAGAGATAGGGGAAGATGGACTGCTAGGGACAGTAAAAGGTGGTACCATGGCTGCCTGGCCCAGTCTGGAGCAATCAGAGTCACTTTGCATGGCTGTGACCTTACTTTGACTAGAACCTTGAACAACAGAGGAAAAGGAGGGAAGGCATAAAGAAACTTCCCTTCCCAGTTCAAAATCAGAGCATCCAGAGGGACTGAACCTGAAGCTGGGGGTCTGCAACAAAACAGAGGAAGTTGGTGATTGTCTGGGGCTCCAAAGAGATCGATCTCCTGGGTGCCCCACCTTGAGAAGATCTCCTTCAAAACCAAAGGATCCAGAAACCATCTGTGATGGCCCTGGGAAATCCTGATCAATGCATCCACCATCACATTGTCCTTTCCTGGGAGGTGGGCTGCTACTAGAGAGGTCTGCAGGGAATAAGCCAGGGACCATACTTTCATGGTCTCTGTGCACAAGGCCGTGGACTGAGTGCCTCCCTGCTTGTTGATACCACATGGTGGTAGTGTTGTCTGTCCTGAACCACCTTGTTCTGTATTGACAGAGAAAGCTTGTAGGGCAAGAAGTACTGCCCTGAGCTCCAGAAGGTTGATGTGAAGAAGGGATTCCCGAGGGGACCACAGTCCCTGGGACGAAAGAGCCCCCAGATGGGCTCCCCACCCCAAAAGGGAAGCATCTGTGGTAAGAACCACAGAGTGAGTCTGAGGGACAAATGGAACACCTTGCCTCAGATAGTCCAGGTCCTGCCACTACTGAAGGGCCTGAATTAAGGGCGAGTAACAGGAACCAGCTTGGTAAGAGGATCTTTCCTTTGGGACCAAAATGTTCTCAGATGGAACTGAATGTCCCTCATCTGAAACCTGGCCCATTGGACCACTGCTGTGAAAGCTGCCATGTGGCCCAGAAGCTGCAGAAAATGCCTTGCTGGTTGAGAAACCAGAGGGAGAAAGGAAGAAGCCAGCTGAGAGATGACTTTTGCCCTTTCCAAAGGAAGGAAGGCTCTTGCCTTGAGGGTGTCCAGCTCTGCTCCTATAAAAGTGAGGAGCTGTACTGGTTCGAGAACTGACTTGGGAAGACTGAGAAGGAACCCCAGGGAAGTGATAACCTTCTGGGTAACCTGCAGATCTGACTTGACTTGGTCTGAAGACTGGCCCATCAGAAGCCAATCGTCCAGATATGGAAAAATAGAAATCCTTTTCCTTCTTAAAAAGGCCAACACTACTGCTAGGCACTTTGTAAACACCCTTGGAGCTAAGGTTAGACTGAAGGGCATTGCTCTGAACTGATAATGGTCTGAGGGCAATTCGAGCCTGAGGTACTTTCTGTGGGAGCACCTGATGGGAATGTGAAAACAGGCATCCTTGAGGTCCAGGCAGGCTAGCCAGTCTCCTGGCCTCAGAGAGGGAAGAATTGTTCTCAGAGTCATCATCTTGAATTTTGGTTTTACTAGGTGCTTGTTTAGGTATCTTAGATCTAGGATGGGTCTCCACTCCCGTCTTTTTTGGGGTAAGGAAGTACCTGGAGTACAGACCTTTGCCCCTGAATGGAGCAGGAACTGTCTCAATGGCCTTTAACGCCTGTAGAGACAAAACCTCTGCCTCTAGAGCAAGGGTTTCTGAAGTATTTGTAGGTGGAAAGGATCTGGGTCTCAGTTTCGGAAAACTTCTGAAACTGAGAACCATCCCCTGGCTTACAACCTCCAGGACCCACTTGTCTGAGGTAACATACATCCAGTCCTAGACAAAGTAAGCCAACCTGCCTCCTACTGGAATGGGGAAGTCAACCTGGGCTGACACATCAGGGTGTCCACTTGGCAGGAGCCTTAGGCTCAGGGGTGGATGCAGCCCTGCTCATCCCCCTTCTGCCTCTCCCTCTGAAGAACCCCTCTCTGAGAAAAGGATGAGGGGGCCAGCGCCTGGCAGAAAGGCCTGTGAAAAGGCCTGCCTCTGCCCCTAGCTTGCTGCCTCTGAGAAGTTGCCTGCCGTTCCTTGGCCTCCGCACTCCTATTAGTGGTGAAAAGGCAGAGATACTAAACAAATATTTTTGCTCAGTATTTACAAATGAAGAGGGGGAGGTACATAAAACAAACAGTAGAAACACTCTGGATACAGAAGTTGATACCAGCCCATTTACAGAAGAAAGGGTTCTGAAAGAACTCTTAAAACTGAAGGTGGACAAAGCAATGGGGCCTGATGGGATTCATCCCAGAATTCTAAAAGAACCAAGGGTTAAACTAGTGACACCACTGACTACCCTTTTTAACAAATCATGGGAGGATGGGGTGGTACCCAAGGACTGGAGGAAGGCAGATGTGATTCCTCTTCACAAAAGTGGGAGCAAGGCAGAAGCAGAAAACTACAGAACTATTAGTTTAACCTCAGTGACAGGGAAAATGATGGAATCACTTCTGAAGGAAAGAATTGTCGAGTATCTAGAGGCCAGAAAGGCACAGGACCCTAGGCAGCATGGATTCACAGCAGGAAGGTCATGCCAGATGAATCTGATAGATTTCTTTGACTGGGTGACCAAAGTAGTAGATCAGGGAGGGGCTGTGGACATGGCCTACCTAGACTTTAGTAAGGCATTTGACACAGTCCCACACAAAAGATTAATATACAAGTTAGCCAGCCTGGGAGTGAGTACCAAGATGACAGCCTGGGTAAAGAATTGGCTGGAGAATGTGACACAGAGAATAATAGTAAATGGAGCCCACTCAAAAGAAAGAAGGGTTACTAGTGGGGTACCGCAGGGTTCAGTATTAGGACCGGTCCTCTTCAATGTCTTTATAAGCGACATTGCAGAAGGACTGGAAGGAAAAGTATGTCTCTTTGCAGACGACACAAAGATCTGCAACAGAGTTGATGCACAGGGTGGGGTGGAAAGGATGAGAAGGGACTTGGCAAGGTTAGAGAAATGGTCAAATGTATGGCAGTTTAGATTCAATGCTAAGAAGTGCAAGGTAATGCACCTGGGAAACAAAAACCCAAGGGGAAGAGTACACAATGAGGGGTGAGATACTAACACCAAAAATGGAAAGGGACCTGGAGTAGTCATATCAGATGACCTAAAGATGGGAAAGCAATGTGAGAGGGCAGCAAGGAGGGCTGGGGGAATACTGGGATGCATAGGGAGAAGCATCACCAGTAGAAAACAGGAAGTTATTATCCCTCTGTACAGACAGCTGGTGAGACCCCATCTGGAGTACCATGTGCAGTTCTGGAGACCCAATCTCCTCAAAGACATAGACAGGATGGAAGCTGTCCAGAGGAGGCAACTAAAATGGTGCAGGGTCTACACCGGAAGACATATGAAGAGAGACGAAAGGAGCTTAATATGTATAGCCTCAAGGAAAGGAGGGAGAGGGGGGACATGATAGAAACTTTCAAGTACCTCAAGGGAATCAACAAAGTCCAAGAGGGTAGCATCTTTCAGAAAAAAGAGGTGTGCAAGAACAAGAGGGCACAATTTGAAGATAGAGGGGGCGGCTCAGAGGTAATTTAAGGAAGTATTTTTCACAGAGAGGGTTGTGGATGCATGGAACGGCCTTCGGAGGAGGTTGTGGAGTCAAAACTGTGTAATTCAAGCATGCATGGGACAGTCATAAGGCAATTTAGGGTAGGGGTAGGAAGAAGTAGGCTGCTGGTTAACTAGGATCTGCACCTTATCCAGTAGGTAGGGAAATGGGCAGACTAGGTGGGCCAAGCAGTACTGATCTGCCATCAAATTCTATGTTTCTATGTCCTGTATTCATCCATTTTCTTCATGTAATTCTCTGTCTGCTTCCCAAACAAGAGAATTACCTACTACAGGGAAATCCATGGCCTTAGCCTGGGTGTCCTGCGAAAGGCTAGTACATCTGAGCCAGGCCATTCTCCAAAGAGCCACAGATGTAGCCATGACTCTTGATGACACATCACTGGAGTCCACAGCAGCGTGAAACTGCACCTTTGATGCCTCAATCCATCAGCAGCCACCCCCCTCCAGCTCATTGGCTAGCTGGGGGAAGGCCTGTTTAGCCAGTGCCAATACAGTGTCCCACCTGGACTTCTGGTACGTGGTTGTATAGGCCATATAATTAGCCTGCCTGAGTCCCAAAGATGATGCCAAGTACTGTTTCTTTGCCATGGCATCTATCTTCCTGGAATCTTTGTCTGGGAGGTGTGAAGCCAAGGGGAATATTTGCCTTGTCACAGCCAGCAGCCTGCACTATCCCAACATGGCTGCACTGTTGGTAAAGAAATTCCGTATCTGAGCCTGACAAGGTGTACCTCTTGTCCATTCTCTTGTCAACAGGAGGTACAGAATTGGGAGACCTAAGAATTTTTTGTGTCCGTTTCCCAACTGACCTATGAAGGGGAATAGACAGTCTCTTAGACTCTGGGATGTCCATCATCTCTATGAAGTCAGGCTCCTCTTGAACCTCTACAGCCTCCTCAACAGGAAGCTGGAGGGTCTGAGCCACTTTTCTGTAGAACAGAAAGTGGGGAGGGGACTCAAAGCATAGGAGAGGAAACACCAGAAGGTCTGTCTAGGGAGATGTCTGGTTCCCCAGGCACATCCAGACTTTCACCGTCATAATAATCCTCTTCAAAATCCTCCTCCTCATCAAAGTCAGGGTCTTAAATTCTTCAGGGGAATAATCCTGAACCGGGCGAACCGACTGAACCAAACCCCTGCCAGAAGGCGCTGGATCGGTCGGAACTGAACGAAGCGATTTCATAATCCAAATCACTTTGGCTATTTCTTCGGCGGTTGGAACATGCAGCTCTGGATCCGAACCGGCAGATATACAGGTTACTCACCTGTAACAGGAGTTCTAGGAATGGTATATGTTGTTCATCCACACTGTCTGGCAGATTCCTTGCCACTTTAAATCTTGCCGGAAGGTCTTCAAGCTGGCGCCTCCCACCCACCCGGGTGGTAAAACTCTCGGCTCTACCCCATGATGCCAGATCTAGCCCACTGGATGCCAGGTTGTGCATCGAAGCCGGGGAGGTCGGGTGGATTGCGTGGATGAACAACATATACCATTCCTAGAACTCCTGTTACAGGTGAGTAACCTGTATTTCTAGGGACATGGATATGTTGTTCATCCACACTGTCTGACACACTACCAGCAGTTCTCTGGGAGGAGGGAGGCAAGGTGCACACCCCCTACTTGGGAAATAAAGACTGGAGAACCGAGGCTCCCAAACCAGCATCCCGGCGTGACTCAAGGTCAATGTGGTAGTGGGTGATGAAGGTGTGTGCTGACTTCCAGGTAGCAGCCCTGCAGATTTCCTGGATAGGGACATCTCTGGAAGCAGCCACCGATGCAGCGGTATGGCAGGTAGAATGAGCTCTTATCCCTCTGGGAGGCTCCATGCCTGCCAACCTATAGCAGAGATCTATGCAGGAAGTGACCCACCTGCCTATTGTCCGCTTGGCTGCAGGTCTGCTAGATGCGGCTTCAGCGTAGGTGACAAACAGCTGCCGAACCTCTCCCCGAACTTCAGCTGTCCGCTTCTTGTAATAAGCGAGTGCTCTTCTAGGGTCCAAGGTATGGAGCCCATATTCGGCCTCCGAGGTGTGATTGAGGTAGAACACCGGTAGAGTCAACACCTGGTTAAGGTGAAACTCTGACACCACCTTCGGAAGGAATTTTGGGTGGGGGCGCAGGACAACCTTGTCCCTGTGGAAGACCAGATAAGGAGACTCAATGGAAAGCGCATGGAGCTCTCCCGTCCTTCTGGCTGACGTGATAGCCACCAAGAAGGTGGTCTTCCACGACAGGTGAGAGATGTCACACCTGTGCATCAGTTCGAATGTCTTGCCCATGAGCTTAGCCAATACTAGCAGTAGATACCACAGAGGTGGAGGTTCTCGCACCGGAGGGGATATGTGATCAAGGCTTTTGAAAAAGCACCTGACCACCTTCTCCTGCATCACCGACTGCTTCCCGGCCCACGCCCGGTAAGCAGAGATGGCTGCCAGGTGCACCTTAAGGGTCGTCAACTGAAGCCCTAGCTGAAAAAGGGACCACAGGTAGTCCAGAGTGCTTGCCAAGGAACAGGAGGAAGAGTCCAAGCCCTTGCCCTGACACCAAATGGAGAACCTCTTCCATTTGAAGGCATAGCATTTTCTGGTCGACTTCTTACAGGACACCTCAACGATGTTGAGGACCTCGTCAGAAAGTCCCAAGGCCTGGAACTCTAGCCGCTCAGGAAACAGGCCGTCAGGTGCAGGGATTGAAGGTCCGGATGGAATACCTTCCCCTGACTGACTGAGATCAGCTCCGGGCGGGCTGGAAGCCGCCTCGGGAGCCTGGAGCTGAGACTGAGGAGATCTGGATACCAGAACTGGCAAGGCCAGTCTGGGGCTACCAGAATCACCTGTGCCTTGTCCCGCCTCGCCTTGAGAAGCACCTTGTGGATCAAGGGAAATGGGGGAAAGGCATAGAAGAGGCCCAGGGTCCACGGCCTTGAGAAGGCATCCCCCTGCAGCGAGCCCTGCTGAGGGGGGCGGACGTGAAACAGTATCAGCTTCACATTTTCCCTGGAGGCAAATAGGTCTGCCTGAGGCATGCCCTAGTGGGAGAAGAGATCTTGTACTACCTCCAGCAGGAGAGACCACTCATGAGACGCAGCCCCTATCTGGCTTAGGGCATCGGCCAGGGTGTTGGAGGCTCCTGCCATGTGAATGGCAAGGAGATCCACCTCCAGGTTGCGCACGAATGACCAAATGCAGAGAGCTTCCCTGCACAGAGGCATGGAGTGCATCCCGCCCTGGTGTTTTAGGTAGTACATGGTCGTGGTGTTGTCTGTCTGGACCTGAACCACTTGATCCCGTAGAAACGGAGTGAAGGTGGTGAGGGCTAGATGAACCACTTGAAGCTCCAGCAGGTTGATATGGCATCGAGACTCCCGAGGGAACCAGAAGCCGTGTGTTCTGTGCTCCCCCAGATGGGCACCCCAATCCATCAGAGAGGCATCGGTCGATAGTGAGACCGTCGGCTCGGGGTGGACAAACGGGATGCCCTCCTGCAGATGTGCTGGAACGGTCCACCACTGGAGAGTGTTCCACATCCCCTGGGTCACTGTCACTAGCTGATCCAGTGGATCGAAGTGCTGTGACCATTGGCTGGACAGCCCCCATTGGAGGGGACACTTGTACCAGCGGGCCCAACGGATCACTCTGGTGCAGGATATCCCAGGCAGGGTGTGACTGCCCAACCTGAAATGATTGGGCAAAGAAGGAAAGAACCTCGGCCCTGTCCACCGGGAGCCGTGCTCTGGCTCGTAAAGACTTGAGCTCTGCCCCAATGAATTGTATCATCTGCTTTTGCACGAGTTCCAACTTGGCCCCGTTGATGAGGAGGCCAACCTGAGAGCAAACCTGGAGGGCCAGATCTCTGGACCGCTCCACCTCCACTCTGGAGGGGGCTGCAATCAGCCAGTCATCCAGGTAGGGGTACACCCGGACCCTTCGGCGCCACAGGAATGCTGTTACCACTGCCATGCATTTGGTGAAGACCCTGTGAGCTAGGGAAAGGCCGAAGGGCATGGACCGAAACTCATAAAGGGATTCCTCTGCTCTGAAGCGGAGGAATCTCTGGTGGGACGGATAGATTGGGACGTGAAAGAATGCGTCCTGAAGGTCCAGAGAACAGAACCACACACCTCGTTCCAAGGATGGGATTATCTGAACCAGAGTGACCATCCTGAACGTCCGAGACCTTAGGAACCTGTTCAGGTCATGCAGGTCGAGAATGGGGCACCAGCCCCCTGTCCATTTTGGGACCAGGAAGTACCTGGACACAAACCCCGTGTCTGGAGGAGGATCTTCCACCTTCCTGATCACCTCTTTTTTGAGGAGTGGGGCAATATCGTCTCAGTGATTCGACAAGAGAGGCTGTGGACCCCGTAGTCCCCCGAGGGGTGACGGCTCAGAAGGGTGGGGCTTGCTCGAACTCTAGAGGCAGGCCCTTTCCTACCACCTCCAACACCAACCGGTCTGTGGTGATAGCAAACCAGGTGGAAAGGAAGTGGTGGAGCCGTCCTTCCACGGGGGGAACCCAGGGGGGAATGACAAGGCTGAGGTGACACCCCTCAACCCGTCACTGGGCAGGCTTGGAGGAGGGGCCAGCTGAGGGACCTCCTGGGCCTTTACCTCCCTGCTTCCTATTAGAGGAAGCCACGGGCTTGGGTTTGGGATGCCAAGCGCAAGCCTGCTGGCCCTGGTGCTGTTGGGCCGGACGTACCGCAGGCACAGAAGGACAAAAGGACTTGTACTGCTGCTGTTGGCAGCCTTTGTCCTTCTGGGCAGAGGTGACTGAGTCCAGAGTGGCACTGGACTTTTCGATCCGCTGGAGGTGACCTTCCACTCCAGGGCCGAAGAGGTCAGTCCCCAAGAAGGGGACATCCGCCAATTTGTGCTGGGTATCTGCCATGAAGGTGGATATCCTCAGCCATGCTCTGCAGCACATGGCCACTGCAACTGATCGGGCACAGGAGTCTCCTAAGTCCAGAGCCGTTTGGAGCTGCTGCTTAGCCACTGCCCTACCCTGGTCCCGCACGTGCCGGACCGTGGTCTGCAGGTCGGCCGGGAGATGAGGGATCACCTCATCCAGGGAGCCCATGAGGGCATGGGAGAAGTGTGCCATCAGCACAGCTGAACTGGCCTGGCAGAGGCCAAGGGAGTACGCAGCGTACACCTTGCACCTGGCATAGTCCAGCTATTTGGACTCCTTGTCGGGGGGCTTGTCCACATCCCTTTCGTTCCCAGAATGCCGGAAAACGCTGTTGGTGACCAAACCCTCGGCAGAGGGGTGTACTGAAAAACTGAGCAAAGAGCCGGTAGGGACTGCATACTTTCTGGCCATCCTGGCCGAAGCCACAGGACAGGAAGCAGGTCGCTGCCAGAGTTCCAAGGCTGGACCAACAATGGCCTCAGCCACCAGAAAGGCCTCCGTGAGTGAACCCCCTCGGTCCAGTATCTCTGTGAGGGGATACTTGGCCCGACTGGATATGGGCCTGAGCTGCATCCCGGTGGACTCCGAGATGAGCTGAAGCAAACCCATGAAGGACGATGGGCTTTCGTCCATCGACTGTCCCCCAGAGGACTCCAGGTCGATGGGCCTGGAAAACAGGGAGGAGTCGTCGTCAGACTCGGAGGAGTCCACAAAGAGCTGCCTGGGGCCTGAGCCATCCTCCACCTGCCGAGGACGGTCAGGAGTGAGAGTGACCGACAACCTGTGGGGCAGGCCTTGACCCAACCGAGAGTCCTTGGTCGGCGCCCCCAATTTCGGTTGTGGAGGTTCCACCACAAATCGGTGGGTCAGCTGGTTTCGGCTGAACAACTGGCCCAGGATTGGGCACCTTGACTACAGCGAGGGATTCTTTCAGCCGCTCAGGTGACAGCCACTTGATGGCCGGGGATGGCGACGGCATCGACGTGTTCCCGGACAGAAGTAACTGCTGCCACATCAGGTCCTCATAACGTCAACACAATTTATGCCAAAAACTCTCCTCTTCCAAGGAGGAAGACTAGGATGAGCAGCGACACCGCTTACCTCGGTGCTGAGACCGAGACCGCCGATGTCAGTGGGATTGGCTGGACCGAGACTATGTTCGAGACAGAGACAGAGATCCTCGGTGTTTCCGAGGATGGGTCTGGGAAGAAGCGGGGGACACCAGCTCTTCCCTCAGCTTGGAAGCCTTAACCGGGGACTGTGGCACCGGGGGCACAGGCAGATCCTCGGTCTCCAACAGGGGAACCGGTGAAAAAGGGTGTCGGCCTCACCAGTCGACAGCCTGTCCGACGGATCGAGAAGAATCTCGACCGTCTCGATGGGTGTCTCGGCCGGCTGGCCTGAGGGGACACTGTGAAGCCATTGGCCTTAGCCACAACCTCGACCAAAGTCGACAGTCAGCTGTCCAGGGAAGGAGACCTCTCCCAAGCCCATGAACGCCGACGATGGGACTTACCCTTTGAGTCCTTCTTTTTGGACCAAGAGGAATGTCCCGATGGCTCCTCTCCCTTCATGTTAAGGGATTGGCAAAGCTCCTTGAATGAAGCTGAATACGAGGTACCCAGTGAGAGCGGGATAAATGCCGTGACCAAGAAAGTGGATGATGCGGCCTGGGCCACCTCCTCCTCGAGGGGGATCATCTGCTCAAGTTGCTCAGCCGAGCCAGCCACTGCGGTGAGCGCCCAATGGGCCGCCTTCAACTTAACCGGCGGGTAGTGCTTCTCAGGGCGCTCAAGCTGTAACCGGGCAGCGTGGTCCTCCAGGACATTGACAGAAAACGAACGCCATGACTCGAAGGCCTGCGGGTCGTGTTCTAGGCCGAGGCAGTAGATGCACGTGGAGTGCGGGTCCGTCCTGGACATCTTCTGCCCACAAGAGCACCGACAAAATCTGGGAGTCGATTTATCCATCGCAGCCGCAAGGGAGAAAGATGACTGAAGTCTTGAAAATTTTAAAATGAGTTTCGGGCGAACCGAAAAATTAGGATCCAGTCTATCACGCAGAGCGTTAAGGAGGGAACCTGAGCTTCCAAGCGGTAAAGAAGATCTGACATCATGGGGCGGAGCTGAGAGTTTTACCACCCGGGTGGGTGGGAGGAGCCAGCTTGAAGACCTTCCGGCAAGATTTAAAGCGGCAAGAAACCTGCCAGACAGTGTGGATGAACAACATATCCATGTCCCCAGAATTATCCTTTCATTTTCTTTTTGTAAGAATTGATCCCTCAGGATTGGATCGCCTCTTGCCCGAAGAAGTATCACCCTGGTCAGAGGGCACTCCTTCTGGTTCGGTAGGAACCGAACCAGTCTGGCCTTCCAGGTCAGCGGATTTCTCGGCCTCCTTATCCCTAAGTCTACCTATCCTTTTCTCCAGGGTAGACTTAGGGAAATTCTTACAAATTTGGCAGTCTGAATCAAGGTAGTCAAACCCCAGACAGTAAACACAGGTGGTGTGGGAATCGGCCTTAACAAAGACCTCCTCACACACACTGTAGTGTTGAAAACCAGTGGGCCCGTTTTTTTTCTTGGGTTTCTCAGACATGGCCAACCTAACCAACTTAGCCTTTATATAGCAACTGCCAGGCAAGACTCCCCTATCGGTTTCTCACCGTGTCACGGGTGATGGAAAAAACTGCTAAAATTACGGTTTTTTTTTTTAAAACCGATATGGACCGGTAACCACACACTAACTTTTCCTTTTGCAAGATCTTACTACAAGATCAGTTCAGTCGAACCGATCAAAAAAAATTTCACAATTTCCACACACAGCTACAATCTACATACTTACAGTACTACAGAGTCTGTAACTGAAAAATGGACTAAAGTTGGACTAAAACCAAAACTTTAATCACGATAGAACCCAGCAGAAGGAGAAATCTCCAGAGCGACCGTTCAGTAAGGCGGAGTAAAGAATCTGACAATTTGGTCTCAAAAGGACACAGACAGAGTTTTCAACTGAGCTTGAGCCCAATGTTGTATGTCTGGCACAGAATTTAACCCTTCACTCTCTGGGGCAGTTCAAGAACTGGAGCTAACTGCAAATTGTCAGAATACAGCAAGACTTCATGTTGTTTGAAGTGGGAATGGAATCCCGTGTTCCTGTGGTCCTTGGGAACTGGTTCTATTGCTCTTGTTTTACAGCAGCATGAGAACCTCCTCCAGCAAGACTGGTATGTGGCCTGGGGTCTAAGTCAACAGATTTGGAGGAAAGTCTGAAGGCAGCTCCAGAAATTCTAGAGCATGTCCTTATTTTATTAGTTGCAGGATCCAGGCATCTGACGTAATCTCTTTCCACCTGTCCAATTGGAGAGAAAAGCACCCCCCCCTACTACTATATCCTGGGGTCTGGAGGGGGAGTCAAGCAAGTAGTCAGGCTGAAGCGGAGCTTGCGGCCTGGGTCGCTCCTCCGCTTCTTTGAGCTTTTCCTGTGGTGGAGGTAGGGGTGAGCAAGGATGCGGCAGCATTGTGCTTACCTGGCCTGGGTCTATGGGTGGCATGTCGAAAGGGCGCCTGCTGTCAACTTTTCTGTTGAGTGTAGGAGAGGGAATGGACGGACTGCAGGGTCCTCCTTAAGGTTTGCAGGTCATTAAGGATATCCTGCACCTCTGCCTGAAGAGCTTATAACAGCTGAAGGAGTCATTCAGGATGAACTGCTAAACAACAGTAACAAATCAGGACACCCTGAGCCAAGAATGCCTTCTGAGACATATCCCACCGCTGATGTCCTGGCAGAGGCATCTGCAGCATCACAGGCCAACCTTAAAAGGTGCTTGCCTACATCTGCACCAGACTGATGGGCTTTAAGCAGCTTCTGTTTCTGAGGGCAGCCTGGAAGAGCCTGAATAGCAGCTTTGGCATTTTTCCAGCGTGTGTTCTGGAACTTGATCATACAACCCAAGTAGCTGGCAATTCTTTCCCATGAGGCCCAATTTTCTTGATTCCTTGTACGGAGGAAGGGAGCTGAGGTGTTGAGGTCTCATGGGCCGCATTTATGACCACCGAGTTGACCTGCAAAATAGGTCTCTGCACCCCACCCCAGGGGCCTGGCACAATTTGTAAGCCTTTCTGAGCATAGGAAGGATCATGTTCGGCTGTACCGGGTGGCCATGGTGGCATCCTCAATGGCACTGAGAAGCGGAGGGATAATCAGGAAGGAGAGAGTCTGGCAACTCCAAATATTCAGCCAGGTATCTCTACGTAACACAAAGAAGAATCAGAACCCTCAGGAGTCACAGAAACAGACAAATGTGTAGGACAAGAAGGAAAAAGAAAAGACAGGAAGCAAGCAGAAGTACACCAAGACAAGAAAACCACTCAATCCCAGACCCTGAAAACCAACTAGTTTTTAATATTTCAAGTAGGATTCTTACACCCCCAGAGAATGAAGTGCTGTCTAAAGGACTGTTTTGCCCTCACAGCAGGATTAATAAATTTGAGATAAAATTTTATTTACATGTGTTTTTCAGAAAGCTCAGGCTCAGATATTTTTTTTTGATACCCAGCCTGAAAAAAACGGAAAGGGATATGGAAGAACAACAAAAAAAGATGGTCTTAAGTAGAAAACCTCATTTAAAATCCACCTTCATTCCCCATGGTGTTCCACACATGATTGAAATATATATCAATATGGTCAACAGGGAAGTGAAACTTTTGTTGCATAAAGAAAGGACTACTGATAGGCAAACTAAATTTAATCTTACAGGGGCCTAATATGAAGCATTAAGGAACCTAGAAAATGACTAACATTATTATTAAGAGCGTAAACAAAGGGGGGTGGCATAGTGCTTACGGACTACAGTAACTATAGGGCTATGTGTTGAACATTATTAGAGGATGGTAGAAACTATTTGAGTTTATCAGGAGACTCCACCCTTAAGATCAGAGATCTAGTGATTAGTATTCTGAAAAATGTGAGAGAGAAAATGAGTGGATTACTGATTGGGAACAAGACTCTTTATTTAGAAACACTCCATCCATTCCCATCTTTTATACCCTCCCACAATATCATAAAGATTTACATAATCCACCAGGCAGGCAATGTTTCTGGCATTAATTCAGTATTGGAACCATTTTCAGTTCACACTGATCATCCCATTAGGCCCTTTGTGGAACACACCAGCACAGACATAAAGGATTCCACAGATATCACAGAACTCATAGAGGCTCGGAATGACACTGATTTGGACATCGCAAACTGCCAACTACTAACATGGGATCTCAAAGACCTTTACACTTCCATCACTCACAGGGAAGGCCTTCAGGCATTAGAGATGTTGTTGGAAACAGAGAGTAGGAAAAAAAACTCTCTACTTTTAAAGATGGCTGAAACAGTCTTAACACAAAATTATTTTCGATTTGAAAAACATTTTTTTTCAGATACTGGGGACAGCGACAGGATCAAGTATGGCCTCATCCTACGCTAATATCTTTATGGACAGATTTGAGAGCAGCTATGCATTTAGTGATAGCAACATCTACAATAATCATATTCATCTTTGGAAATGTTTCATCGACCATATTATATGTATTTGGACCGGCAGTAACAAAACCTTATCGTCATTTAATGAATATTTAAACAATTGCTCAGAAAACCTGGTTTTCAGTATGACAAACAATCAGCAAGAAATCTCATTTTTGGATTTACTTGTGTATAAATAGGATAACAGATTGCCACCAAATTGTACAGAAAGCCTATGGATAAGAATTCCTTATTCAGAGCTGACAGTTACCATCCTAAAAAACTGAAAGATTCTATTCCTTACGGACAGATGATTAAGGCCAAAAGAAACTGTACAGAACCAGAAGAATTTAAGAAGGCAGGAGACGGAATAGGGGACAGACTGATTCAGAGAGGGTACAGTAAGGATATTATAGAAATATAAAAAGAAAAGATTAACAACAGAGAAAGAAGCACTTTGTTTCTAAGGCATCAGGATAACTCAGACATGGAGAGATAGAAATGGATTTTTTTTTCTACCACATACAATGATTCATTTTTTGACATAGAAAGTATTGTGAATAAACGCTGGGATGTACTTGGAACCAATCCATCTGGTGCAACAGTGTTTGACAAGCCCCCCATGGTAGTCCCCAAGAGGAACAGAACCCTAGTTAATAGACTAGTCAGGAATGGACATAACATTCCAGAAACTAGACCCCCACACTTTATGTCCTCCTTAGACATAATAGGAAATGATCAATGCGTGCACTGCACGCACTGTAATAACACCTATAGGGTCAAAAAAATGAGGAATACTGCTCATGACGAAGACAATAACAACAATTTATCAACTGTCAAACAGGAGTAGTAGTATATCTTCTGAAATGTCCCTGCGATAAGATCTACATAGGGAAAACTGAAAGACAGTTTATGAGTAGGGTGGGGGGAACACAAAAGTGACATTACAAGACTGGACCCAACGTCACCCATAGTGAGACATTTCACTGAAGCACATCAACTGCCTTATCTTAGATTCTTTGGACTGGACAAAGTTGACCCCAATCGGGAAGGGGGGGCGTGAATTATAGAACTCAGTTATTAAGAGAAGCCTACCAGATTAATAGATTTGAGGCCATTAATCCTAGATATGGACTTAATGACAGAGTAGACTAGCAGCCAATCATCTAACCGTAACGCCTGTTGGCAATGGGAGGTATGTTAGTGGGAAAATTCCACCAGTAGAACCCAGGGACATAACCATTTCCCTTGCCTATTTGCTTTAACCTTCGAAAAGATTTTGATTCTAGATATAATTATACACAGTCAAGCAAAAACTAACATAATAAATAGAAATATTTGTTCCTTTATGCTCTGAATAGTGGTTTGGCATCTCGAATGCCTGTGGCCCCTAAGTCCTAAATATAAGGACAGAGTGCTATTCAGTACAGTAAATACAGAATGTACCCAAATACAGATATGGGTTGCTGGAAATTTTAGTCTCAGCACCCTTCTCCACACACTGCCTAGGGATGCCAGCACTTCACCCACTGGGGAGGAATGTTGTGTATTTAGCCAGACTGCATGATGAAAGCATCTGTGAACCTTCATATTATAGCGAGATTTATTTGGATACACAGAATATTTTGTACAAATATGCTCATGACCCTGTTGACCTCCTTAGATGGGAACAGCAAACAACACTGCTCCATGTAGTTTAGTGTCCCCCGTGTTTCATGTCTCCCTTTTAATTTGTAATATATGACGATTACACACCTTCACAGTATGCATTTTATGAGTTCATTCATACCTCTCAACTGTCCCTGATTTTCAGGGACGTCCCTGATTTTGCCTCAGAATTTTCCTCTGTCCCTCATAAAATTTGTATATTTGTGATAGAAGAGTGGGGATTAAAAGCGCAAAATAATGTCAAACATTAAGGTTACAGACGTGTTCTTCTTCATGAAATGTATCTTAACACAAATCCTTTCATTCTTTTGGCTTTCTGCATTAATAGTATACATTTTTAAGATATGTCCCTCATGTGGGGTCTTTGTCCCTGATTTTTTTAAGCCTTGTCCCTGATTCATGAGGCAAGAGGTTGAGAGGTATGAGTTCATTCATAAAAAATAATTGTATTTGTTCACCCCTGTACAAGTTTATGAGTAGTAGTAGTTTACTGATTGGTCATAGACCATTACAAAATAAGCATATAAAGAAAATTTCAGACAATACATGAAGAATACATGTGAACATACATATAAAAATCATCTTAAATTACATAAAAGTGCTTGCTTGGTTAGACCAATGTAGGGAAGAGAGCTCATATAAGTCACATTTTATAGAACAGTGAGGTTCTGTATGATGTTTAATAACTCCAACTGCAGTAGCCATCTATTCTATACAGTTTGCATTACTGCCCATTGGTCCGCTCTGCCTCTCTGATTTTGTACCTAGGGCGGATTTTGACAATGCTTACTAAATACATTGCAACTGCCCTGACAATCATGTCATCATTAGTGGTAAATAATATTTTCAATAAAAGATCTAAATCAGTGGTTAATATTGTATTACAAATTGGTAAAATCCATTGGGCTTTGGGCTTATTATACCATTGGCATACAAATATAACATGCTTAAGGTCCTCTATACAACTGCTAGTACACAAGCAGAACTTAGCATGCCTGAAGTGCTCCTTCCTGTAAAAAGCGTCCATAAAATTACTATGAAACTGTTCTAACTTGTATTTGGTATACAATGCCTTTTGTTTGGGGTCAGTAAGGCTATCATAATGATATCTGTAAAAATGCACATTGTCATTTACTCTGAACCAAGGTGAAATCTTCAATTTAGAGATATACTCCAAATCTAAGGCTCTGCAGTATTCCAAAATCCTGGACGAGACACAGGATTGAGGCTAATCATAATACCCTTTTGCAGCATATTTCCTTAAAATAAAGTTGTAAGATTACCTTATGGGCTTCATAGCCCATTACCCTGCTGCAGTGATAGTCCATGGGTGGTAAAATATTAAAATTTAATGCAGTCCTTTTAGCAAGGAAAGGGATCATAACCCTAGCTGTATTGCCTGGCAGCCAATCCTTTCCAAGTTCCTGGTCTGTCTACCACGCCCCCTCGCTCAGACGTTTTGTGACATCCTGCCAGGGAGAGCATGGGGGCACACCCCATTGCCTACTATGTAGACTATTTTAAAACCTTTACTTTGCCTAGTTAAGCTACCTTTCACACAAATGAAACTTAGTTGAGCGGTGGCTTTCATTTGTGTGAAAGGTAGCTTAACTAGGCAAAGTAAAGGTTTTTAAAATAGTCTCCATAGGATTACTGGGCGCCCCGCCTCCTCGGCAGGACGTCACATACGGTTCAGCGAGGGGCGGGTAGGCAGACCAGGAACTTGGAAAGGATCAGCTGCCAGGCAGTGCTGCCAGGGTTACGATCCTTTTCCTCGCTAAAAGGACTGCATTAAATTTTAATATTTTACCACCCACAGACTATCGCAGAGACAGGTAATGGGCTATGAAGCTCATACCTGTAAGTGCCAGATCTTACACCTTTACTTTAAATATTCTAGACCAGATTCTTGTAGAATTTTAAAAACTGAGGCTAACCATCTGGATTTTAAATGACCCAGATTTAACAAGGTATATTTTTCCTTAATGCAGCAATGGGTTAATCTGTATTGTTTATGGTGCAATATTTTGATGCAGTAATTAATTTTTCTCACTGCAAAATATGCTCCAATGCAAGCTAGCCCTAGTTCTGCTCTCACTATAGGAGAAGGAACAGCTTTCCCCAGTCCTAAACTGGATCTTAATACGTTATTTATTGATATTTCTGATTTATTCTCCTCTCTAGGTTGCCATACTTTCCCACTGTACAAAACTTGGGCATTATATTTAGTCTTAATAGCTAGTAAAAGGGGCTTGATCGAATTACCATCATATGTTTTGTTAAACCTATATAATGAATTAGCTGTTCTTTTCAAGTTTGGAATTAATTTTTGTGTGTGTTTAGCCCATTTTCCATCACTCGTAAGTTGGAGACTCAAGTATGTATACTCCCTTACTACAGCCAAATTTTTGTTACCAATCTTCTAACTCTTGTGTTCTGCCCTTTGCTCCAAAAATTAAAATGTGACTTTTTGGTTCATTAACTCTCAGATTATACTCCCTAGCAAATTTATTCACTATATTTAATTTGGCCTGTAGGCCTGATTGTGTAAGGGAGAACAGAAATAAGTCGTCTGCATAGGCAAGGGTTGCACAGCCCTTACCCATAATTTTAGGTGAGTCAGTCTCCATATTCTCCAACTCTATCAGTAGTTTATCTATGTAAATGCAGAAAAGAGCTGGCACAAGGACGCAGTCCTGTTTAACTCCCATATTAGTTGGCAAGCTGGACGACAACTGCCCAGTAGTACTGAGCTGAACTTGTGCCCAAGTATGGGAGTACAGTTCCCTAATAATCACAATTATTTCAGGTGAGAACCCCTTATCCTTCTTTGTTACCCATAGTTTATGTGATATTGTATCAAATGCAGTGCTAGTCTATGAACGCTGCATACAATTTTTTTCACATGCACGATGCATTTTCATACAAATGCCTAATTACAAAACAATTGTCTGTAGTGGAGTAACCCATTCAAAACCTGCTTGAGTCTTATAAATCCTAATGTGATCAACTGTCTCTAAGCCGATTTAAAATTAATCTGGTGAAGACTTTCCCCATATGAAACAGAAGGGAAATCGGTCTGTACATGGCTGGGTCAGCCCTATTTCCCTTTTTGAATAATGAAATTATTGCAGCACCCTTCCATGATGGGGGAAAATCCAACCTGCTACAACAAATATTGGAAAAATATGGTGAGAAGATTAGCCCACACTAAGGGAGAGTTCAAATATACCTCTGAGGGAATCTGATCTGGTCGTGGTGCCTTTTTTTTATTTACTATACTTTTTGTCTGCAGGGGCACCGATAACTGCCATGGTCACGGACCTCTGGCTCCCACCTCCCATCAATGGCTCTACCACTCCCCATGGAACCCCTGGTTTACTCCCCAGAGGGCAGGGCTCATGGCACCAACTCCCTATTATGGGTGGGTGCCACAATTCTAGTATCTAACGGGGAAGCGAGCTGTGGGAGGCTAATTGAAGCCAGAGATAAGGCTTCATAGAGGCGGCCCTGCAGCATTTTTCTCCCTTTATGCAGAGGGGCAAGGACATGCAATGATGGCCAGAGTCCGCCCTGCCCCTGAAGCTAGACTGTGTCGGTGCGTTGCGGCAGACCCAGCCTCCGCCAGGTGCCGCTGTTGCACCAAACACGATGCCACCCTCCACCCGGAGAAGGAGAGCTGTCCAAGGGATGCGTGATCCTTC
This sequence comes from Neoceratodus forsteri, assembly GCA_016271365.2. Taxonomy (NCBI): domain Eukaryota; kingdom Metazoa; phylum Chordata; order Ceratodontiformes; family Ceratodontidae; genus Neoceratodus; species Neoceratodus forsteri. The sequence continues at coordinate 155,224,077 of CM057456.1, read as the reverse complement.
TCCCCCCGGCCGGCCCTCCGGCAACCAGAGTCAGTTCCCAAACCCTGGTCACCGGCATCGCAAGCAGAAATCCCACCGCTGCGCCAGTGGGCTGGACGCTTTTTTGGGTTTTAAGGAAGCAACTGCCTGACAGACTTCTCAATGCTGAAATAGAGCAAACTGGCTCATCTCAAAATTTAATAACACCTGTATTTCATCTAACTCCATGCTACGTTTATGACTGAGATAATATAGGGGCTGATCTCAACAAAGGATTTTATATTTGTCTGAGTTCAGAAGACACTTGGATTGGTTTATCTAAGTGCTGTGATACTGCAGGGCGGGTGCCCAGGGGTTTTCTGCCAGGTTGTGTGTATTCTGGCAGTTTCCCTCTGGCCTGATTCTTCTGTGCATGATGCATGAATGATTAAATCTAGAGACTTTTAAAAATCCTTAAGAGATTTTTTTCAATTGATTTCTATGACTTCTGTTTCAGTTATCAAAGAACTTTTACCAGACATGACAGGTTTTGCCTAGCTTCTGTGGTTGCTAGGTAATATTTAAATTGAGTTATGAGTCACACGGTCATGTGACAGTTACTGCCCAATCACGCTCAATCTCTCCTGAAGTAAAATCTTGAAAAGGAACTGTGCATGAGACCCAGTGTGACTCCATTAAAAAGAGAAGCGGGAGCCAACTGGGGTCCATACGTGAAGTCTGCATCTTTTAAAAGTAAGCACTGTTTGAATTTTACACAAACTGTTATAAAATTTTACAGAATGTACTGCCATTCAGGGAGTGGAGCTAGTGAGAAGTAAAGCAATTGAAAGCAGGGGTGTAGCCAGGGATTTTAGTTCTGCACACCAAGTGGACTCACTGCTACCCAACCCCCCCTTGTTAGGTTGAGCTTCCCCACCCCCGGGTGTAGCCAGACAATGTACAAATGTACACCAGGGCCGTGTTTGTTGCCTCATTTGGCACAATAAATACCACTTTTGTATCTCATGACAGTGGTTGTTGCCATGCATGGGTAAATGCAAATGCCATGCATTGTTCCCTAAGACACCCACATACCAGCCCAGAGCCTGTAAAGTTGTATTGTCCTTGGGATACAGAGAGTATTACTGAAAGTCCTTCTAGTTTCGACTCCTATGAATAAAATTACAGGAAGATTCAGTATTTTCTTTGTTAGTTTTCATGGAAAAAGGGAAGCAGTTCAGAACCTATTTGCTACCCCCTTAAATAAAATTGCACACCATGGAGTGCTTGGAGTATGCCTGCCTACACCCATGATTGAAAGCATTAACTGCATATGAGAGCACACATCTTTTAGCGGTCTCTCTTACAAATCTAATAATGAACTGCGGAATTGTTGACATATTTTTACATGAGTTTGTTTGACTATTGAGAAAGCAACAGGAAATGTGATATATTTAGTATAAGACAACGTCTTTTATTCAGCACGAAACTGTGGTATGGTTTTTGAAGAAATAAACTAATATAATGAGTGAAAGCACTGGGAGACCCTAAATATTTAAATGTAAAACAGAACCTGCACTTTTTGATTTTTTGGAGTCAGTTACAAAGACAGTTACGACAGATTAGCATTGTAATTTAAAGAAAGAATGGTGATGGTTTACCTCTTACAATATTTTTTAGGGGAAAATATGCCCTGAATGAATGCCAAGGTAACATTAATTAATGTCTCCTGTTCTTGATTTAAAAGAGAAATGAATAAATATTGATTACAGATATATTTATATATATTTTTTGAACTAAAAATGATGCCTAGACAGATTGGAATTGGTATATGGTTTATCTAGAGTTAATATTGACTTCTTTCAAGAAATATGGGCACCACTAACAATAATTTTAAATATGGAAAGAAAGTTTTGAAAAATGTAATGAGATGTACTTGATGTATATTTTAACTTTCACAAACTCTGCTCTTCCAATTTGGATAGTATTTAGTTTGTTACTTTTGATTTATGCACAGAAATACATGATAATTTAGTTTATTTCTGAAAATCTAAACTTTACACCTTACAGTGAAGCAAACAATAGTGAGTTTTTTTGTTCCAAGTTTGAATTAATATTTTAAACTTTAAAAATGTAACAATTGTATTTATATATATTTTTACTGTTTTTTAGCTCACAGTGTTTATCACTGACAAAGGATCAAAATCCAAAATGTTTGATATGGGCACTGTATATATTGATTTGTAAGTATTTAAATGAATGAAACCACTCATTAAAGAAGTTCTAAACATTTTGGGTGAGTGGGCGCCATCATTACTATTTCCTTCTATCTTGTACTAGTCCTGATATGGTAAGGGGCTACTCCCTGGTTATAACTTTTTCTTTTTTTACTGAGTTCGGCTGGGCTGGAACCCCTTCTTTTGAACTCCAAATATTCAGCCAGGTTTCTCTGAGTAACATCCTGCTCTGCAGAATCAAACCCCATTGCAGCCTGCATCCATTTCATCACCGAGATGAAGGAGAGGTCATCAGAAGGTGACCTCAGGGTGTATTTAGGGGATTCCTCACCTCCAGAGGAAACATGGACGGAAACCTGGAAGGAGTGCGTGTCCCCTCTTCTTTCTCCTCCTCATCAGTAGGGAGAACATCAGGGTGGGGCTCATCCTCATCCACTGGCTCAGAGATGTGCAGCGAGGATGTCAATGAACAGGAGGGGGCAGACTGCAATGACAGAGAAGGCACTAGTGCGGGGCTGGCCCAGCATACCCCACCGGCGACAGGCTGAAAGGGGAGCCATCTGGTGCATAAACTCTCAAAAGGAGGAGAGCACTGTCTGGACATTGATAGTTACTGGTGTTGGGAGAGGGCCTTGAAGCATTGACAGAAGTGGCTGGGTCCCTGGTGTCAGCCAGGAGGGCTGAAGCCCTGGCGGCGGTGGGACAGGCTGTGTCGGGAAGGGGTCTGGGTTGTATCACTACCATCATCAGGAGGGCTGCCAGAGGTGATAACAGCAGGGGTCTAAAGCCAAAGAGAGGCTAGTAGAGCTATCTGTGTGAAGGAAGAGGTGAAAGCAGCATGGGCTGAGATCTCGCCAAGGGGCAAAAAAGGCCCCGATGATGGGTCAACACCAGTCAAGGATGAACCAATGGGCCAAACCGCCAGAGTCCCCCCCCCCGTCCAAGAAAGGGTGAGGAAAGCAGTAGGGATCATTGGCAGAGTCACGGGAAGGCCTGCCGATGATGGACTGGTGGTAAAAGCTGTCAGGGCTGACCCTGTAGAAGAGAGGGGTGAGGCAGCAGCAGGAGTAGCCACCTGCCTGGTGGACGACCCCGAAGGAGTCGGTGCTACATGCGGTGACCAAGTACGCTGTCAGGAGGATTGTCTGTCCTTCTCCTGGTGCTTGCGCTTCCCAACCGACTTGTCCCAGGCCATGGCGGCATGAGAGCCTGTGGACAGGGCTGGTGACAGAAGGGAGCTGCACAAGCCAGAAGCTTCTTCTCCATGGTGGTGACCTGTTGCTCCATCAGGAAGGATTCAAGGGCCTTCAGGCGCTGCCGCCAGGTAGCCTGGTTGAAGCTGCAGATCTCACAGACCTTAATGTCGTGGTTGGTGCCGAGACAGCAATCGCAGGCCTTGTGGTCGTCGTTATGATAGATGATCTTGCCACAGCAGTACTGTTGAAAGAAGTTATCTGAATCGGTAGGCACAAACTGAGAACAAAAATCACTTTAGGGAATAAAGTGATTACTAAATGGGTGAGAAAGAAAAAGAAAAAAAAGCAAACCTAACGTAAGAAACCAGTGGTTGACTGAAGCAGCGGTGTCTCTGCGGAATCCGATGTGCTATGGTTGACAGTGAGAATCTAACTGAGGAGGGTGCAGGGTCACCCATGGCTATACAGGGAGGACATTGATGTGATGACGTTGTTGTGGGGTGGTGTCAGGAAGACTGCTGGAGAAAATGTTTCTATGTGGTCCTAGTGCCGGATGGCTATAGTTCCAAAGATGTGATCTGCTGAAAGAGATATCCTCGAAGAAGATCTAAAAAATTGATAATGTCAGCCCACTGATACCTTCAGACATTGGGGCTGATAATGGCAGAGACTGAATTGTCCTAACAGTTCTCTATGCGCCATCTTCTCTTCAACTGGTTCCCAGTTTCAGAACAGTATCAGGTTCTGATCCGACTCCCTCCCTCGTCAGTCACATGTCTGGTGGGGCAACTCCCAGAATGTTCTACAGCGGACTTCCTATTATAGATGATTCCAACAAGAGATGACAGCCTGCTCAACTGGGGGCATGGTCCTAAACCAGATCCCTGTTCCTAGTGCTACGGGCTCAGAGTAAGAGTCTTCAAATCAACTTTCTATAAATCAGGCTGATCTTCCTTGCCCTCAAACACTTTCAGAAGCAATGGAAAGGGTATGCTCAGACAATGTGGTGACGGTTGTGTACATGAACAATTAGGGAGGAACAAGAAGCAAAAACATGCCTGTGTAAAGTCCTAAAGGTGCTTCAGTGAGCAGAAGAGAATCTCCTGACTCTATTAGTCTTTCATCTAGTGGGACAGCTAATGCCCATGCAGAATAACTCAGGTAATACATCATACATCCAGGAAAGTGGTCCCTGAACCCCCCACATTTTCTCTCTTTTGCTCTGATTGTGCAAGTACCTAGGTTCTTAAGCCCCTTCAGGTGTCTACAGGCAGACGTAATAGATGCCATGTTCTACACGAGAATCCAGAATGTCTTACCTTTTTCCTCCTCCACCACTGCTTGTAAAAGTACTAAAAAAAATTCAGGCATCAAGACAAAGCTTTCACCCGATAGTTTTGAGTGGCCAAAAAGGCATGTCTACCAACGCAGGAGCCATTTCTACTCCTCCACTGTGGGGACCTGTTGCGGCTTCCAAGTCCAGACAAGCTGCAACTAGCAGAATGGCTCCCGAGAGGATATGACTGTAAAACTTAATTATTTGGCGAAGGTGGTGGACACGATCATATCCTCCAGAAAACTGCCTACTAGAGGGTCTGGAAAGTTTTCACACCTGGCTTAAGGAATGGGAGTCAAGCCAAGGTAAGCTTCTGTGGTTCCTGATTTTGTATCTCCTTCAGACAGAAGTAGATAAATGTATAGCCCTGGGCACCCTTTTGGTTGTTCTGACTCTAGTCTTGCTTGGGACCCTTTCAGCAAGGATTTTTAATGCTGTCAGTAGGCCAGCCACTCCTACCTGTGCCTCTATAGGATCTCAGTCTGGTTCCAATAGCTCTATGTGACCTGCCATTTGGGCATTTGGCCACGATTTCCGAAGATATTCTCTCCATCAAAGTTAAGTTTTCTAGTAGCTACCTATTCAACTAGATGGACTGGAGAGCTGCGGGTTTCCTTCTGTAAAGAGCCTTCTTTTCTTTAGAAGGTGCCCACTGCTTTTCATGTGAACCCAAAGGTAGGACTTCCATCCTTTTGCCCAAAGTCAGTGTTTTCCAAGAATTATATTTGCACAAGCTTGATGTGCACAGAGCGGTCAAAAGTTGGAGGGACTGTACAAAGGGGATCAGGAAAAAGGCAGACATCTTGAACAAACACTTCTGCTCAGTGTTCAGAGGAAGGGGAACGGGAAGGACTATAAAAAAAGTAACAGAAGCTTGGGGATGTAGACACCAACCTTTTCAGAGGAATGTGTCCTGAAGTTACTCACTGATCTGAAAAGTGGACAAAGCAATGGGGCCAGAAGGGGTGCATCCAAGGATGTTGCGGGAGCTCAGGGAGGTACTGGCTGTGCCCTCTGACAGTCATATTTAAAAGATCACAGGAAACTGGGAGTGGTTCCTGAGGACTGGAGGAAGGCAGATGCAGTCCCTCCTCATAAAAGTGGTAGCAGGTAAGAGGCTGGCAATTTTAGACCGGTCAGCCTGACACTGGTGGTGGGAAAGTTAACGGAAACAATGCTGAAGGAAAGGATTGTGGAATGTCTTGAATCCAGTAGGTTACAAGACCCAAGACATCATGGACTCTCACAGGGGGAGGTCGTGTCAAACAAATATGAAAATGACGTACCTACCATAATTCTTGATCTTCTCTTGTATCTTCACCATTCATTACTGCTGGGTAAGCTGCCAGAGGCGCGCAACTGTGCGGGAGTTTTTTTTTTGAGGGGGGGAGCTGGCGCTGTCCACGAGGCCAATGCATTATGTAACACACGTGGGTTGGCCACTAGGCACCGCAGATTCCTCCTCCACCCCAGTTCTGTTTTGTTGGAGAGGTTGTAACAAAGAGGGACAGAGAAAACCAAGGTGAGGCAAGACAGCTGAGGGATAGGGAAAGGATATAAACTGAAAAATGAATAAGCCAATTAGAGGACAGAGGATTGGACTTTTTATCCTAAGTGGCCATAGGGCCCCAATCCTTGGGCGGCCACACAAGAAAGAAAAGAGAGGGGGAGAAAAGAAAGATACAATATATATATGGGAAGAAAGGGGAAGGAGGGCCCTCTGCCATGTTGATTGAAGATCATTGGCTTATTATAGCCTCAAAAACAGAAAGGTATGAAGACACAGGAGCAAGGATCCAGCCAGCTTAGGGACCACTGAACAGAAGTTCAGAAAGAGAGAATTTGACATGGTTTTGGAAGTAAAACCCATGGTGGAGACAGCCCTCTCTCACCCCAATCCACATATGGGATGAAGTCCTGGAGCATGGCCTTCCACACAGGTTATCCCTTGATGGCTAGTCGAGGGGAAAACCTGTTAAACAGGTGAGGACTCTGCCCAGAAGGACCCCCAAGGAGAGAAGACAAAGGGGGAGGAAAACCCACGGGTTCTCCCTCGAAATGCACTGACGCAGTCCCTACTTCAGGAGAAGGGAACCATGGGACATCCGTGCCAGGCTAAAGAGGACACAACAGTGTACCATGCTGAGAATTTCAGCTCTAAAGAAAAAGGGGAAGTGAGAAAAGAGAAAGAGGGAGGAAAATCTCTATGGGCTCTCCCACGACTACCTCTGGATGGAGAGACCACTCATGGGATGTCTCGCCTATGCGGCTGAGAACATCCTCCACTGCAAGAAGACGGAAAAAAAGTGGAAACATCTGTGCCAATTGAGGAGGACACCACAGTGAGAATCCCAGTGAGTTCCCTCCAAGGCCAGGGTGAAGACCTTACTCGCCACCCCCCTAGGTTGGGCGCTCTGTGACTTTTTAAGAAGGAAACAGAGGACCCAGAGGTTCCAGGGGGACTCTGCCCCCAACTGGCCTCGAAGAGGGGGAGGGCGAGCAGGGTGGAGGCGGTGCCCAAGAGTTGAGGCCCAAGAGGGGAAAGTGGGTGGGAAGAACAGGTTATTCACCTGTAACAGTAGTTCTAGGAGTGGTATATGTTGTTCATTCACACTTATTGGCAGGTACCTTGCCGCTTAAGATGAGCCGCAAAGTCTTCAAGTTGGCTCCTCCCACCCACCCGGGTGATATAACCCTCGGCTCCGCCCCATGACAGCAGATCTCAGCCTGCTGGAAGCCAGGTGTATGCGTCGAAGCCGGGGAGGTTGGGTGGATCCGTGTGTATGAACAACATATACCACGCTTAGAACTACTGTTACAAGTGAGTAACCTGTTCTTCTAGGAATGTGGATATGTTGTTCATCCACACTTCTTGGCAGACTCCTAGCAGTTCTCCAGGACAAGGGAAGCAAGGTGCACACTCCCTACTTGGGAAACAGAGACTGGAGAACTGAGGCCCCAAAACTAGCATCTCTGTGTGACTCAAGGTCGATGTGGTAGTGGGTGAAGGTGTTTGCGGACTTCCAGGTAGCAGCTTGGCAGATTTTCTGGATAGGGATGTCCCTGAAAGTCACCGATGCAGCAGTATGGCATGTAGAATGAGCTCTTATCCCTCTGGGAGGCTCCTGGCCCGCCAACTCATAGCACAGACCTATGCATGATGTACTCCATCTTGCTATGGTCCACTTTGCTGCAGGTCTGCCAGAAGTGACATCAGTGTAGGTGACAAACAGCTGGCGAACCTCTCCCGGAATTTCTGTCATCCTCTCCTTATAATAGGAGAGGACCCATCTCAGGTCCAAAGTATGGAGCCTGTATTGGCCTCCGAGGTGTAATTGGGGTAAGTACACCAACAGAGCCAACACCTAGTTATGGTGAAACTCTGACACCACCTCCGGAAGGAATTTTGGGTAGGACCACAGGACAACCTTGTCCCTGTGGGAGACCAGATAAGAGGAGTCCACCGAAAGTGCCTGGAGCTCCCCTGTACTTCTGGCAGATGTGACAGCCACCAGGAAGGCAGTCTTCCATGACAAGTGTGACAGCTCACACTTGTGCATCGGTATGAATGGCTTGCCAATGAGCTTTGTGAGTACCAGCAGTAGCTCCAACAGAGGTGGAGGTTCATGCACTGGAGGGGATATGTGATCCAGGCCTTTGAAAAAGTGTCCGATCACTGTCTCCTGCACCAACGTTGTCTGACCGGCCTGCACCTGGTAAGCAGAGATGGCTGCCAGGTGCACCCTAAGGGTCGATGACCAAAGACCCCATTTGGAGAGACACCAAAGGTAGTCGAGAATGTTAGTCACTGGACAGGACAGAGGGTCCAGACCCTTGCCCTGACACCAAATGGAAAACCTTTTCCATTTGAAGGCATAACATTTCCTGGTCGATTCCTTACAGGATGCCTCCACCACTATGAGGACATCCTCGGAAAGACCCAAAGCCTGGAACTCTAGCTGCTCAGGTACCAGACTGTGAGGTGCAGGGATTGAAGGTGCAGATGGAGTACCTTCCCCTGGTTGACTGAGATCAGGTCCGGGAAGCCACTCTGGAGGTCTGTTGCTGAGGCTGAGGAGATCTGGGTACCAGAAGTGGCGTGGCCAGTCTGGGGCTACCAGAATCACCTGTGCCTTGTCTTTCCTCACCTTGAGGAGCACCTGTGGATCAAGGAAAATAGAGGGAAGGTGTAGAAGAGGCCTGGGGTCCATGGCCTTGAGAAGGCATCCCCCTGCTGCAAGCCATGCTGAGAGGGGTGGGCATGAAACAGCCTCAGCTTGGTGTTTTCCTGGGAGGCAAACAGGACCACCAAAATTTTGCCCCAGTGGGAGAACAGGCTGTAAACTACCTCTGGATGGAGAGACCACTCGTGGGATGTCTTGCCTATGCGGCTGAGAGCATCCACCAGTTGATTCAAGGCTCTTGCCAAGTGGATGGCTAGGAGAGCCACCTCCAGTCAGCTCACGAGTGTCCAGATGCGGAGTGCTTCCTTGCAAAGCAGACGGGAATGCGTTCTGCCCTGTTTGTTAAGGTAGTATATGGTCATGGTATTGTTTGGACTGGACTTGAACCACTTGACCGTGGAGCTGAGAATCAAAAGCTAACAGTGCCAGTCTGACTACTCTGAGCTCCAACAGGTTGATGTGATTATGGGACTCCTCGGGGGTCCAGAAGCTGTGGGCTCTGCTGTGCCCCATGCACGCTTCCCAGCCTATGAGAGAGGCATCGGTTATAAGGACAACTGTTGGCTTGGGGCGGACAAACGGGATCCCTTCCTGCAACTGGTCTGGAATGGTCCACCGTTTGAGAATGTCCCACATCTTCTGGGTCACAGTGATCAGTTGGTCAAAATTACCGTGACACTAAGTCCACTGGGTGGCCTGCTCCCACTGGAGGGGGCACATGCCATACCGGGCCCACTGGACCATGGAAGTGCACACCGCCATGTAACCCAGGAGATGCAGAAAGTCCCAGGCAGGGCACAATTGCCCAACCAGAAATGATTGGGCAAAGGAGGAAAGAACCTCCGTCTTGTCCACCGGTAGCCAAGCTCTGGCTTGATGAGAGTCGAGCTCTGCCCCGATGAAACACATTGCCTGAGACAGCACAAGCTCTGACTTGGCCTTGTTGATCAGGAGGGGCGAGCTGGTTGGAGGTAGGTCTGGAGGGGCAGGTCCCTGGACCTCTCCACCTCTTGCTGGGTGGAACCTGCCAAGAGCCAATTGTCGAGGTAGGTGTAAAGCCTTACCCCCTGAAGCCGGAGATGGGCTGCCACCACTGCAATGCATTTGCCTGAGGGGCCAATGATAGGCCAAATGGCATGCCTCAGAACTCGTAAATGGTTCCCTCTGCTCAGAAGCGGAGGAACCGCTGGTGGGACGGACAGACTGGGACGTGAAAGAATGCGTCCTGGAGATCCAATGAGCAGAACTACGTTTTGTGCCAGGGATGGTATGATCTGGGAAAGAGTTAGCATCCTGAAGGTGTGAGGCCTGAGATATTGATTCAGGTCGTGTAGATCTAGAATGGGGTGCCAGCCCCCTGTCCGCTTCGGGACCAAGAAGTACCTGGAGACGAACTCTGGGTCTGGTGGAAGATCTGGCACTTGGGCTATGACCTGCTTGAGGAGGAGCTGAGTGATGTCAACTCGGGGAGCCAACTGAGTGTGGGCGGATACTCTTTCCTCCCATGGGGTGTGGGCTCGGCTTGGAGGGTACTGCTCAAATTCCAGAGGCAGCCCCTAACTGACCACTTCTAGAACCCACCTGTCCATGGTAACAGTGGACCAGGCAGAAAGGAAGTGGCAGAGCCGGCTCCCCATGGGAGAACTCAGGGCTAGCATGATGGGAGTAGGGGTGGCCACCCCTACCCCTCACTGGGCAGGCTTGGAGACATAGTGTCCACGGCCTGAGCTTGGGACTGGGGCGCCAAGCTTGAGCCTGCTGCTGTTGCTGCGGAACTCCGTGAAAGGATGGCTGCGGAGCCGCAGGGGAAGAGTGCCGAAAAGGCTTCTTCTGCTGCTTTTTGGAACCAGAGGAACCTTTAGCAGAAATAGCATCCAAGGTAGCATTGGACTGCTCGATGCACTGCAGGTGACCAACCATATCTGGGCAGAAGAGATCAGTGCCCAGGAAAGGCACATCAGCTAGTTTGTGCTGAGTATCCACCAGAAGAGACAAGAGCCTCAGCCAAGCCCTGCGGCAGGAGACAACTGTGGCTGCCAACAAACGGGCACAAGAATCCCCAATGTCCAGGGCTGTCTGGAGCTGTTTAGCAACAGCACGGCCTTGGTCCCGAACCTGCTTAACTGTGGCCTGCAAGTCCGCGGGGAAATGTGGGAGGACTTCATCCCAAGAACCCAGAAGGGCGTGGGAGAAGTGTGCCATGATGACAGGCAAGCTTGTCTGATGGAGGCCCAAGGACGAGGCCACATAGAGCTTTTGAGCAGAGTGGCCCAACTATTTTGATTCCATCTTGGGAGGTCTGTCGATATGGGTAGGACTACCACTACGCCTGAACACCGAGGTGGTCACAAGGCTCTCAACTGAAGGGTGCTCTGTGAACCCTGCAAGGGACCCCATGGGCACCATGTATTTGCGGGCCATGGGGGCAGACTGAGCTGGACAGGAAGCAGGGTGCTGCCAAAGTTCTAAGGCTCAGGCCCACAATGGCCTCTGTCACGGGAAAGGCTTCCATCAGTGATCCTCTCTTGAGCATGTCAGTGAGAGGGTACTCCACCTTTTTCTAGATGGGTTCCAGGGGCATCCCTGTAGATTCAGAGATGAGGTGAAGAAGGCCCTGAAAGGACGAAGGACCCTCGTCCGTCTCAAGCTCACCGATCTATTCATCATCCCCGGTTGAGAGTGAAGACCAGTTTAAACCGAATCGGAGGTATCCGGATACTGCAGACGACTGCTCGCATCACCCTTGACCTGCCGGGGGCAGTCAGGGGTGACAGTGACCGAAAGACACCAAGGAAGCCCGGTGTCTGGTCTAGCTTCCTTAGAAGGAGCCCCTCCCACAGGTTGCTTGGGCCACGGTTCCACCATAATCAGTGGCGAGACCGGTTTAGGCTGAACCGGAAGTTTTGCCAGTTCCGCAGGCAGAGGAACAGACTTAATCAGCTCCAGAGGAGTCTACTTCAGCCTGGGAGGTGAAAGCCAAGTAATGGCTGGGGTAGAAGCCGGGGTAGGCTTGTGCCAGGACAAAATCAGCTGTTGCCATATGAGGACCTCATAGCACCACTGGAGACTTTCCTCATCTGAGGAGGATGATCGATAGCATCGCCTCTTTTTACAGCGCTTATAGCCCTTCCTCGACCTTGATCGAGATCAGACAGGATGACTTGGTCACTCAGGAGACACCAGTGTGATCGGTGACTCCCCGGAGTCAGGGACCACTTCCTCGGCAGAATTCCCAGCAGGCTGGGACTCCTCGTCGGTGAAAGCAAGGACCGGAGTTCGAGAGAGCGAGTCATTGACTGGAGTCTGCCAGATCAAGAATGATCTCAACGTTGTCGATAGACACTTCAGTCAACTGTCCAGACGGCAAGGCCGAGAAGTCAGCAGCTGAAGAGGCGATTTCAACCGAGGTTGAAATGGCCGATTCCTGGGACCAAGATCTCTCCCGATCCCAAGAGCATCTCCGTCAAGACGAAGATGGTTCTGGGTCCTTCTCCTGCTGATTACGGGACCAAGAGGACTGCATGCCCGCAGGACTCTCACCCTTAGTAGGGAGAGAGTGGCACAACTCTCGGAAGGAACCCAAGAAGGTGGAGCCCAGGTTGACAGGAACGAAGAAGCTCCGAATGATTTCACGGCACGAGCTGCTTCCTCCTCCAAGGCTTGCATGCACTAAAATTGCTTCGCGGATCCAGCGGCCGCGGAAACCGCTCACTGGGCCTCCTTAGATTTCACCGCCGGGCTCCATTTTCCAGGCTTCCCCATCTTAATTCATGCGGGACGGTTGAGGATGTTAGGTTGGAACATGAGGCGAAAGTCACACAAACGCATGAGAAATGCAGGTCAGTGCACAATATCTTCTGGCTGCACAAGCATCGACAAAATCCGAGGGAAGACTTGTCTTCCATGATCGAGGAAAAACAATTGCAATCGCTAACACAAACAAGGCGAATTTTCAAAATAACCAAGGTTTTGAAGCTAAGGCCTACAAAATGTGAGAACACGAAGGAGGCAACCTGAATCTTCCAGCAGAAAGGAAGATCTGGTGTCATGGGGCAGAGCCGAGGGTTATACCACCCAGGTGGGTGGGAGGAGGCAGCTTGAAGACTTTCCAGCTCATCTTAAAGAGGCAAGGTACCTGCCAATAAGTTTGGATGAAGAAAAAATTGCTCACCTTAGTAATTATGTTTCTTCTAGTGGAGTCTTGCTGAATTCTGACAATTGCAGTTAGCCCCAGCCTTTAAACTGCCCCGGAGACAAAGGGTTAACTTTTCTATGCATGGCATAGAATATTCATCTCAAGCTTGGCTGAAGCCTCTGCCTGTGATTATTCAAACTGCAACCATCAGATCTTTACGAGCAAAACTCACTAGGTGTTCTGTGTGGAAACTGTAAAATTTTAACTAGTCAACTGGCAGAAAAAAATTTGATTTGGGTCCTCAAAGGAAGACTCAAGTCAGGAAACCCAAAACCAAAAAACAATCAAATGAAATAACATTACACCAAAAGAAAAAATAGGGTGCAAAAGGGCGGCACCTCTAGAGTGCCAACACTGCGCCTGCCCACCCAAATCCCAAAAATCTAGGCTCTGAGAGGAGGTGGAGGTCAGAATACAGCAAGACTCCACTAGAAGAAACATAATTACTAAGGTGAGTAATTTTTTCTTCAAACAACATGAAGTCTTGCTGTATTCTGACTATTGCAGACTACCAAGCAGTACCTCCATGGAGGAGGGACAGAACCTACTTTGGAAATAGGCTCTGAAGTAGTGCTATGCCAAACCAAGCATCACTCCTAGCCTGGATATCCAGAGAGTAAAGCTTGGTAAAAGTATGGACTTTTTCCAGGTGGCTGCTTGACAAATTTCTAAGAGAGGGATATCCTTGGCAGCAGCCAGGGAAGCAGCTGTACCTCTTGTTGAATGAGCCCTCAGGCCTGAGGGAGGAGTTTTAACCAGTTTTTCATAGCAGAATTGTATACAAGAAACAATCCACCTGGTAACAGATCTCTTGGTGGCAGGTATGCCCTTCTCAACTTCTCCATAAGTGAGGAACAACTGGAGGGAGTCAAACCTGTGACTTGGTACTCTCTATGTAGTAGCTAAAGGCTCTTTTAATATCCAAACTGTGTAGCCTCCTCTCTCCCGAGGAAGAATGATCAGTGAAGAAAACGGAGCGATATAGACTGATTCAAGTGGAAATCTGAAACCACTTCAGGCAAGAACTTTCTATTAGTTCTAAGGACCACTTTATCTCTGTGAAAAAAAGATGAAATCAGATTCCACTGTTAGGGCTTGCAATTCACTGATATGTCTAGCTGAAGTAATGGCTACCAAAAACACAGTTTTCCAAGTCAAGCACTTAAGCTCTGCTGAGGACAAAGGCTCAAAAGGTGGTTGCATAAGCTGAGCAATGCAAACATTAAGATCCCAAGTAGGAGCAGGATCCCTAAAGGGGGGACTGGTGTGAAGCAATCCCTTGAAAAACTTACAGACTACAGGATGGGATGACAGAGAGGAAGACTTGCCTATCGACAGGAAAGCAGACACAGCTGCCAAGTGTACCTTGAGAGTAGCTGGTCTGAGACCAAGGCCATTGAGATGGACCATATAATCCAGAACAGTTGGCTATTCAGCAGAGTCTGGAGAAATATTCTTCTTAGAACATCAAATGCTGAATCTTTTCCATCTGGAGTTGTAAGTCTTTCTGGTGGAAGGCTTTTGAGAAGCCTTAAGGATATCCAGAACCCCTTGAGAAAGATGCAGATCTGCAAACTCTAACTCTTCAAGAGGCAAGCCTTGAGATTGAGAGACTGAAGATTGGGGTACCAAACCCTCCCCTGAGAGGATGTTAACAGGTTGTAATTCCTGGGAGAGACAGGAAAGAAGGACTGCTAGGGACAGCAACAAGGATACCATGGCTGTCTGGCCCAGTCTGGAGCAATCAGAATCACTTTGCATGGTTGTGACCTTATCTTGACTAGCACTTTGAACAGGAGAGGGAAGGGGGAAAAGCATACAGAAATTTCCCTTCCCAGTCAGAATCAAGAGTATCCAGGGGGACTGAGCCCAAGACTCGGGGGTCTGCAACAAAAAAGAGGAAGTTGGTGATTGTCTGGGGCTGCAAAAAGATCCATCTCTGGAGTGCCCCATCTTGAGAAAATCACCTTCAACACCAGAGGATCTAGGGGTCCATTCGTGATGGCCCTGGGATATTCTGCTCAGTGCATCTGCTAGAACATTGTCCTTTCCTGGAAGGTGAACTGCTATCAGAGAGGTTTGCAGGGAATAAGCCAGGGACCACAACTTCATTGCTTCTGTGCACAAGGCCATAGACAGAGTGCCTTCCTGCTTGTTGATGAACCACATGGTGGTGGTGTCTGTTCTGACCTGAACCACATTGTTCTGTACTGATCTGGAAAAATCTTGCAGTGCCAGAAACACTGGCCTGAGTTCCAAGAGACTGATGTATAGAAGAGATTCCTGAGGTGACCACAGTCCCTGGGTGGTAAGTTCCCCCAAATGAGCTCCCCAGCCCAGCAGGGAAGCATCTGTGGTGAGGACCACTGAATGAGACTGAGTGGCAAATGGAACCTCTTGCCTCAAACTCTCCTGTTCCTGCCACCATTGCAGGGCTTGGATCAGAGTTCGAGTCAATGGAATTAGTTTGGTAAGGTAATCCTTTTTTGGGACCAAAAAGCTCTTAAGTGGAACTGAATGTCCCTCATTTGGAATCTTGCGCCTTGGACCACTGCTGTAGAAGCTGCCATGTGGCCCAATAGCTGAAGGAAGTGCCTTGCTGGTCAAGACACCTGAAGGCTGAATGAAGAAGCCAGCTCCATGAGAGCCCTTGCCCTGTCCAGGGGAAGGAAGGCTTTGCTTTTACCATATCCAGCTCTGCCCCTATGAAGTTGAGGAGCTGTACTGGCTCAAAAACTGACTTTGGTAGGTTGAGAAGAAATCCTAAGGAAGTGAGCACTTGCTGGGTCACTTGCAGGTGTGACTTGACTTGGTCTGGGGACTGGCCCACTATGAGCCAATTGTCCAGATATGGAAAGATGGAAATCTTTTGCCTTCTTAGAAAGGCAACTACTACTGCCAGGCACTTTGTGAAAACCGTTGGGGCTGATGTTAGGCCAAAGGGCATTGCTCTGAACTGATAGTGGCCTGAGGGCAACTTGAATCTGAGGTACTTTCTGTGGGAGCACCTGATGGGAATGTAAAAGTAGGCATCTTTGAGGTCCAGGGAGGCTAGCCAGTCCCCTGGCCTTAGAGAGGGAAGGATTATTCCCAGAGTTATCTTTGAACTTTGGTTTTAAAAGATGTTTGTTCAGATATCTTAGGTCTAGGATGGGTAGCCACTCCCCTGTCTTTTTGGGGGCCAGGAAGTACCTGGAGTACAGTCCTTTGCCCAGGGTAGGGTAGGTACTCTCTCTACAGCTCTTAAAGCTAGGAGAGAAGAAACCTCTGCATCTAGGGCAAGGGTTTCCTAAAGATTTGTTGGTGGAAAAGATCTGGCTCTCATCTTTGGACATTTTTTGAAGCTGAGAACCAGTCCCTGGCTTACTACTTCCAGGACTCACTTGTCTGATGTAATAGACATCCAGTCCTGGACAAAGTAAGCCAGCCTGCCCCCTACTGGGATAGGAGAATCGACCCGGGTAGACCCATCAGGGTGTCTGTTTGGCAGGGGCTTTAGGCTGAGGGGTGGATGCAGGCCTGCTCATCCCCCTTCTTCCGCTCCCTCTGAAGAACCCCCTCTGTGAAAAAGAAGAGGAGGCCTGTGCTTGGTAAAAAGGCCTTTGGAAAGGCCTGCCCCTGGACTGCTGCCATTGAGGAGTTGCTTGCCCTTCCTTGGTCTGAGCATTCCTGTAAGTGGTCCTGTATTCATCCATCTTCTTCATGTAATTCTCTGTCTGCTCCCCAAACAGAGAATTACCCACTACAGGAAAATCCATGGCCTTAGCCTGGGTATCCTGTGAGGCTAGTACATCTGAGCCAAGCCATTCTCCGAAGAGCCACAGATGCAGCCATGACTCTTGATGATACATCACTGGCATCTACAGCAGCATGAAACTGAACTTTTGATGCCTCAATCCCATCTGCAGCCACCTCCTCCAGCTCCTTGGCAACCTGTGGGGAAGCCTGTTTAGACCAGTGCCAGTACAGTGTCCCACCTGGACTTCTGGTACCTTGCTGCAAAGGCTATATAATTAGCCTGCCTGAGTCCCAAGGATGATGCCATGTACTGCTTCTTTGCCATGGCATCAATCTTCCTAGAGTCCTTGTCTGAGGGGCGTGATGCCAAGAAAATGCTTGCCTTATCACAGGCAGCAGCCTGTACAACCCCAACATGACTGCATTGCTGATAAAGGAACTCCGTATCTGAGCCTGAAAGAGTATACCTCTTGTCCATTTGTCTGTCCACAGGAGGTATGGACTTGGGAGACTCAAGAATTTTTTGTCTGTTTCCCAAAAGGTTTGTGGAGGGGTATAGACAGTCTCCTGGACTCTGGGATGTCCATCATCTCTACATAGTCAGGCTCTTCCTGATCCTCCACTGCCTCCTCCACAGGAAGCTGAAATGTATCAGCCACCTTTCTGTAAAACATGAAGTGTGAAGGGGACTCAGAAAGCCTAGGAAGAGAAACACCTGAAGGTCTGTCTGGGGAGATGTCCGGGTCAGTAGGCACATCCAGACTTTCACCATCACCATAATCATCTTCCAACCCTCCTTCCTCCTCAAACTCCGGTTCATAAAATTCTTCCAAGGTATAATCTAGAACCGGGGGAACTGACCGAACCGAGCCCCTGCCAAAAGGTGCCGGATCCGTTGGAACCGATCAAAGCGATTCCACAATACGAATCACTTTGGCTATTTCATCGGCTGTCGGAGTACGAGATTCTGGATCCAAACCAGTCGACTTGTCTTTCTTTCTTTTGTCGGACCGATTCCTCGAATTGGCTCTCCTTGCCCGAAGAAGTATCGCCCTGGTCAGAGGGCACTCCTTCTGGTTCGGTTGGAACCGAACCGGGCTGGCCATCCGGGTCAGCAGACTTCTCGGCCTCCCTTTCCCTCAGTCTACCTAATCTCTTTTCCAGGGTAGATTTGGGAAAATTTCTGCAAATTTTGCAGTCTGAATCGAGGTGGTCAAACCCCAGACAATAAACACAGGTGATGTGGGCATCGGCCTTGGCAAAGACCTCCCCACACACACTGCAGTGTTGAAACCCAGTGGGCCCATTTTTTTCCTTGGGTTTCTCAGACATGGCCAACCTAACCAAACTTACCCTTTTTTCGGCAACCGCCAGGCAAGACTCCCCTATCGGTTCCTGACCATGTCACGGGTCTTGGAAAAACTGTACTAAAACCCGTTTTTTTTTAGAACTGATACGGACCGGTAATCACACACTAATGTACAAATTTTACCTCAAAATGATCGGTTCAGCCAAACCGATCCACACTTTTACAAGTTCCACACAGAAAACAGAACAAAACCTATCTAGTACTCACAGTACTAGAGACAGAGACTTGAACAGACTATGCAGAAACAAAAATTTCGGTAGAAAAACTGACCGAAAACTGACATGTCAACCGACTTTGAACCGAGCAGCAGGAGAAATCTCCGGAGTGACTGTTCAGTGAGGTGGAGTATATAATCTGAAGGTTGCAGTTCGAATAACAACAGGCAGAGGCTTCAACCGAGCTCGAGATGAACATTCTATGCCATGCATAGAAAAGTTAACCCTTTGTCTCCAGGGCAGTTTAAAGGCTGGGGCTAACTGCAATTGTCAGAATACAGCTAGACTTCATGTTGTTTGAAGTTTTGGATTCCCAAGAAAGACAAGTCAGGAAACATAAAAACTAAACCCAATGTACTCAAAAATAACAATAATAAATAAGCACCCAAACAAAAGGGAGGAGGGTGCCAGCAAATACACCCCTGGCGTGCAACACTGCATCCTGCTCACCCACTTCCCAAAAACAGGTTCTGAGAGGGGAGGCAGGGAGGAAGGTCAGAATACAGCAAGACTCCATTAGAAGAAATATAATTACTAAGGTGAGTAATTTTTTTCTTCAAACAACATGAAGTCTTGCTGTATTCTGACAACTGCAGACTACCAAGCAGCACCTGCAAGGAGGAGGGACAGAACCTACTTTGGGAATAGGCTCTGAAATACTGCTGTGTCAAACTGAGCATCACTCCTAGCATGAATATCCAAAGAGTAATGCTTGGTAAAGGTATGGACTGTTTTCCAGGTGGCTGCTTGACAGATTTCTAGGAGAGGAATATCCCTGGCCACAGTCAGGGAAGCAGCTGTACCTCTTGTGGAATGAGCTCTCAGGCCTGAGGGTGGAGTTTTCCCAGTTTTTTATAGCAGAATTATATACAAGACACAATACACCTGGCAACAGATCTTTTGGTGGCAGGTTTGCCCTTTCCCACTTCTCCATAAGTGAGGAACAACTGGAGGGAGTCAAACCTGTGACCCTTGGTACGTTCTGTGTAGTAACTAAGGGCTCTTTTGACATCTAAACTGTGTAGCCTCCTCTCTCCTGAGGAGAGATCATTCGATCAGTGAAGAAAACAGGGAGAGACATAGACTGGTTTAAATGGAAGTCTGAAACCACTTTGGGCAAGAACCTTCTATTGGTTCTAAGGACCACTTTATCCATATGAAAGGAGATAAAATCAGATTCCACTGACAGGGCTTGCAATTCACTGATATGCCTGGCAGAGGTAATGGCTACCAAGAACACAGTTTTCCAAGTCAAGTACTTAAGCTCTGCTGAAGTTATAAGCTCAAAGAGGGGTTGCACAAGCTGAACAATGCAAACATTCAAATGCCAGGCAAGGGCAGGGTCTCTAAAAGGGGATTGGTTTGAAACAATCCTTTAAAAAATTTACAGAACACCGGATGGGAAGATAGTGAGGAAGGCTTCCCCACAGACACAAATGCAGAAACAGCTGAGAAGTGTACCTTGAAAGTAGCTGGTCAGAGGCCTAGGCCATTAAGATGGACCATATAATCCAGAACCGTAGGCAATTCAGCAGTGTCTGGAGAAATATTCCTCTTAGAAAACCAAATGCTGAATCTTTTCTATTTGGAGTTGTAAGTCTTTCTAGTGGAGGGCTTTCGAGAAGCCTTGAGGATGGCCAGAACCCCTTGGGAAAGATGCAGATCTGCAAACTCTAACTCTTCAAGAGCCATGCCTTGATATTGAGGCACTGAAGATTGAGGTACCAAATCCTCCCCTGAGAGGATGTTAACAGGTTGTAATTCCTGGAAAGAGACAGGGGATGATGGACTGCTAGGGACAGCAACAGGGGGTACCAGGGCTGTCTGGCCCAATCTGGAGCAACCAGAATCACCTTGCAAGGTTGAGACCTTATTTTGACTAAAACTTTGAACAGGAATGGGAAGGTGGGAAAGGCATACAGAAGCTTCCCTTCCCAATTCAGAAGAAAAAATTACTCACCTTAGTAATGTTGTTTCTTCTAATGGAGTCTTGCTATATTATGAAAATTGCAGTGAGTCCCCATCTTATAACTGCTCTGGAGGTGAAATAGTTAACTTTCCATGCAGGCATGGAACTCTGAGCACGAGCTCGGTTGGAAACTCTGTTTGTTGTTCTTCAAACAGAAACTGTCAGATCTTTATGAGCTAAAACTCACTAAGGCTCTGTGTGGAAGCTGTAAACCTACACTAGCCAACTGGTTACTAACATAAAAGCACATTTTTTGGTCCCAAAGCAAAGACTCAAGCCAGGAGACCCAAAAAATAAAAACACAACACCAATTCACCCCAAAAAAGGGAGGGGTGAAAAACAACAAGGTGGGCATCAAAAAGTGCTAACACTGTGCTGCCCACCACGCCCCAAAACAGAGGTTCTGAGAGGCAGGAGGGAGGTTTAATATATAAGATCCATTAGAAGAAACAACATTACTAAGGTGAGTAATTTTTCTTCAAACAACATGAAGTCTTGCTATATTATGGCAATTGCAGACTACAAAGCAGTACCTCCACGGAGGAGGGACAGAACCTACTTAGGGAATAGGCTCTGAAGTACAGCTGTGCCAAACCGAACATCACTCCTAGCCTGGATGTCCAGGGAATAATGCTTGGTAAAAGTGTGAACTGTTTTCCAGGCAGCTGCTTGACATATCTCTAGAACAGGGATGTCCCTGGCAGCAGCCAGAGAAGCAGTGGTACCTCTAGTAGAGTGAGCCCTCAGGCCTGAGGGAGGAACCTTACCCAGTTTTTCATAACAAAATTGGATACAAGAGACAATCCACCTGGCAATGGATCTCTTAATGGCAGGTTTCCCTTTTCCCGACCTCACCATAAGTGAGGAATAGTTGGAGGGAGTCAAACCTGTGACCCTTGGTATGGTCAATGTAGTAGCTAAGGGCTCTCTTCACATCTAGACTGTGTAACCTCCTCTCGCCAGAGGAGGAATGGTCAGTGAAGTACACTGGAAGAGATATAGATTGGTTAGGTGGAAATCTGAAACCACCTTAGGCAAAACTTTCTGTTAGTCCTGAGTACCACCTTGTCTCTATGAAAGGAGATAAAATCAGGCTCCACTGACAAAGCTTAATTCACTTATGCTGCCTGGCAGAAGTGATGGCTACCAGAAACACAGTCTTCCAAGTCAAGTACTTCAGCTCTGCTGAAGACAAGGCTCAAAGGGGTTGCATGAGCTGAGCAATGCAAACATTAAGATCCCAGGCAGGGCAGGGTCCCTGAATGGAGGGTTGGTGAAGCAATCCCTTAAAAACTTGGAAATACAGGATGAGCTGAAAAGGAGAGGGTTTACCTGCCAAAATAAAAGCAGACATAGCTGCCAAATGCACCTTTAGTGTAGTTGGTCTCAGCCCTAAAGAGTTTAAATGGACCATACAGTCCAGGACTGTGGGTAAATCAGCCGAATCTGGTGAAATATGCTTCCCAGAGCACCATATGGAAAACCTTTTCCATTTAGCATTGTAAGTAGCCCTTGTGGAAGGCTTCCTAGAAGCCCTTAAAATATCCATTACACCTTGGGAGAGGTGTAAATCAGCAAACTAACTCTTCAAGAGCCAGGCCTTGAGATTGAGAGAGTCGAGGTTCGGGTACCAAATCCTTCCCTGAGCACAGGTTAACAAATTGTGATTCCTGGGAAGACACGGGGAAGATGGATTGCTAAGGACAGTAGGAGTGGATACCAGGCTGTCTGGCCCAATCTGGAGCAATCAGAATCACTTTGCAGGGTTGAGATCTGATTTTGACTAACATTTTGAACAGGAGAGGGAAGGGGGGAAGGCATAAAGAAACTTCCCTTCCCAGTTGAGAATTAAGGCGTCCAGAGGGACTGAGCCCAACACTGGGGGCCTGCAGCCAAAAAGGGGAAGTTGGTGATTGTCTGGGGCTGCAAAAAGATCTATCTGCAGGGTGCCCCATCTGGCAAATATTACCCCCAGGACCAGGGGGTCCAGTGACCATTCGTGATGACCCTGGGAAATCCTGCTGAGAGCATCTGCCAGGACATTGTCCTTGCCTGGGAGGTCAACTGCCGTAAGGGAGTTGTTCAGGGTGTAAGCCAGAGACCACAACTTCATTGCTTTGGTGCACAAGGCCGTAGACCGAGTGCCTCCTTGCTTGTTGATGTACCACATTGTAGTGGTGTTGTCTGTTCTGACCTGTACAACTTTGTTCTGAACAGATTTGGAAAAAGCTTGAAGTGCTAGAAAAACTGCTCTGAGCTCCAACAGATTGATGTGGAGCAGAGATTCCTGAGGGGACCACAGTCCCTGGGTAGTGAGTTCGCCCATGTGAGCTCCCCACCCTAAGAGGGATGCATCTGTAGTAAGGATTAAAGAGTGAGACTGAGTGACAAGGGACCCCTTGTGTCAGGTTGCTCTGATCCTGCCACCACTGTAGGGCTTGGATCAGGGTTCGAGTTACTGGGATCAACTTGGTTAGAGGGTCCTTTCTTTGAGACCAAAAGGCTCTCAAATGGAACTGGATGTCCTCATTTGAAATCTGGCTCCTTGCACCTGCTGTAGAAGCAGCCATGTGTCCCAGGAGCTGTAGAAAATGCCTTGCTGGATGAGAGACCAGGGGGTGAATGAGGAGGCCAGAGACACCAGGGTCCTTGCCCTGTCCAAGGGAAGGAAGCTCTGGCTTCCTCTGTGTTCAGTTCTGCACCTATGAGGTGAAAGAGCTGGACAGGCTCTAAAACTGACTTTGGAAGATTCAGAATGAAACCTAGGGAGGTTAGCAGTTGCTGGGTTATCTGAAGATGTAACTTGACCTGGTCTGGGGACTGGCCTACTATTAGCCAGTCGTCCAGGTAAGGAAAGATGGCAAATTTTTGCCTCCTTAGGTAGGCAACTGCTACTGCCAGGCATTTTGTGAATACCCTTGGAGCAGACGTGAGGCCAAAGGGCATTGCTCTGAACTGGTAATGGCCTGAGGGCAGCTCGAACCTGAGGTACTTTCGATGGGAGCTTCTGATGAGAATATGGAAGTAGGCATCCTTGAGGTCCAGGGACGCTAGCCAGTCCCCTGGCCTTAGAGAGGGTAAAATAATTCCCAGAGTCACCATTCTGAATTTTGGTTTTAAAAGGTGTTTGTTTAAGTATCTGAGATCCAGGATGGGCCACCATTCTCCTGTCTTTTTGGGGTAAGGAAGTACCTGGAGTACAAACCCTTGCCCTGATATAGGGGTGGAACCCTTTCCACAGCTCTGAGAGCCAGGAGGGAAGAGACCTCTGCCTCTAAGGCAAGTGCCTCTGAAGGATTTGCAGGTGGAAAGGATCTGGCTCTCATCTTTGGAAACTTTTTGAAGCTGAGAACCAATCCCTGGCTTACCACTTCCAGGACCCACTTGTCTGATGTTAGAGACTTCCAGTCCTGGACAAAGTAAGCCAGCCTGCCTCCTATGGGTAGAGGAGAACCAGCCCTGGCAACCCCATCAGGGTGCCTGCTTGGCAAGGGCTTTGGGCTGAGGGGTGGAAGCAGGCCTGCTTGTACCCCGTCTGCCTCTCCCTCTAAAGAACCCCCTCTGGGCATAAGCAGAAGAGGAGGCCTGGGGTTGGTAAAAAGGCCTATGAAAGGCCTGCCCTGCCCCTAAGGCTGCCTTTGAGGAGTGGCCTGCCTTTCCTTGGCCTGCACTCCTATAGGTGGTCCTATATTCATCCATTTCTTCATGTAATTCTCTGTCTGCTCCCAAACAGAGAATTGCCCACAACAGGAAAATCCACGGCCTTAGACTGGGTATCCTGTGACAGGGTAGTACATCTGGAAGCGCCATTCTCGAAGTGCCACAGATGTAGCCATGACCCTTGATGATACATCATTAGAGTCTACTGCAGCATGAAATTGCACCTTAGATGCCTCAATACCATCTGTAGCTACCTGTTCCAGCTTCCTGGCCAGCTGGTCAGGTGCCTGTTTTCTAGAGCCAGCACAGTATCCCATCTGGATTTCTGGTACCAGCAGCATAAGCCATATAATTTGCCTGTCTGAGTCCCAAAGATGCTGCCATGTATTGTTTCTTTGCCATGGCATCAATCCTCCTGGAATCCTTTTCAGGGGTGTGAAGCTAAGGGAATGTTTGCCTTGTCACAGGCTGCAGCCTGCACTACCCCCACATGGCTGCATTGTTGTGTGAGGAATTCCGTATCAGAGCCTGATAATGTATACCTCTTGTCCATCCTTTTATCAACAGGAGGTATAGTGTGAGGAGTTTTTAAAATCTTTACTGTCTGTTTCTGAAAAGATTTATGCAAAGGAATAGAAAGTCTCCTAGACTCTGGAATATCCATCATTTCTACATAATCAGGCTCCTCTTGGTCACCAACAGCTTCCTCAACAGGGAGCTGGAGAGTTTCAGCAACTTTTTTATAGAACATAAAATGAGAAGGGGACTCAGAGAGCCTGGGAGGAGAAACCCCTAACGGTCTGTCTGGAGAGATGTCCGGTTCAATGGGCACATCCAGACCTTCAAATCCACATTCACTCTCCTCATAATCCTCTTCCCCCTCCTCCGGTTCCTAAAAATCCTCAAAATCATAATCTTGAACCGGTGGAACCGGCCAAATTGAATCGAGCGCTTCCCTGATGGTGTCGGTTCGGTCTGAACCAGGTAAAGCGACTGGACAATTTTAATCGCTTTGGCTATTTCTTCAGCAGTTGGAGAGGGAAGTTTTGGCTCCACACCTGCTGATTTTCTAGTCCTTTTTGCTGGAACTGACTCCTCTGAGTCGGCTCTCCTTTTGGCCCGAGGAAGTCTCGCCCTGGTCAGAGGGCACTCCCTCCGGTTCGGTTTCAACCAAACCGGGCTGGCCATCCAGTTCAGCGGACTTTTTGGCCTCCCTTTCCCTGAGCCTACCAACTCTCTTCTCTATGGTGGCAGCAGGAACATTTTTACAAATCTGGCAGTCTGCATTGAGGTGGTCAAACCCCAGACAATAAACACAGGTGGTGTGTGGGTCAGCCTTAGCAAAGGTTTCCCCACAGACATCACAGTGTTGAAACCTAGTGGGCCCGTTTTTTCTTTTGGGTTTCTCAGACATAGTGCCAGCCTAACCAAACTTGCCCGTTTATGGCAATCCGCCAAGCAAGACTCCTTTATCGGTTCCCAACCGTGTCATGGGTCGTGGAAAAAAAACGTAATGAAATCCTTTTTTTAGAACCGATAAGAACCGGGAACCGCACTCTAAAGAAGGACTAGTAAGTTTTAAGACAACCTGATCGGTTCAAACCAAACCGATAATTGCTTACAAGTTCCACACAGAAAAATGAATGTAAAACCTATCTATTACTTACAATACCACAGATAGAGCTTGAACCGACCGGTTGCGGTTTAATTTCGGTCAAAAACACGATAAAATAATACTTTAACCGACAAAATGAACCAAACAGAAGGAGAAATTTCCGGAGCGACTGTTCAGTGAAGCGGAATAAAGAATCTGACAGTTTCTGTTTGAAGAACAACAGACAGAGTTTCCAACCGAGCTCATGCTCAGAGTTCCATGCCTGCATGGAAAGTTAACTATTTCACCTCCGGAGCAGTTCGAAGATGGGGACTCACTGCAATTGTCATAATATAGCAAGACTTCATGTTGTTTGAATCAGGGCATCCAGAGGGACTGAGCCCTAGACTGGAGGTCTGCAACAAAAGACAGGGAGTTGGTGATGTCCGGGGCTGCAAAGAGATCTATCTCTGGAGTGCTCCACCTCGAAAAAATCACTTTCAACACCTGAAGGTCCAGGGACCATTCGTGATGGCCCTGAGAAATTCTGCTCAGTGCATCTGCTAGCACACTGTCCTTGCCTGGAAAGTGAACTGCTACAAGAGAGGCTTGCAGGGAATAAGCCAGGGGACCACAACTTCATGGCTTCTGTGCACAAGGCCGTGGACCGAGTGCCTCCCTGCTTTTTGACGTACCACACGGTGGTAGTGTCTGTTCTGACTTGAACCACCTTGTTCTGAACTGACTGTGAAAACACTTTTAGAGCTAGAAAAACTGCCCTGAACTCTAGAAGATTGATGTGGAGAAGGGATTCTTGGGGGGACCACAGGCCCTGGGCAGTGAGGGACCCCAGGTGGACTCCCCAGCCCAGAAGAGAAGTATCCGTGGTAAGGACACTGAACAAGGCTGAGCAACTAAAGGAACACCTTGCCTTAAACTGTCCTGATCCTGCAACCACTGGAGGCCTGGATCAAGGTCGGAGTCACTGGGATCAGTTTGGTAAGGGAGTCCTTTCTCTGAGACCAGTAAACTCTCAGGTGGAACTGAATGTCCCTCATCTAGAATCTTGCCCCTTGGACCACTGCTGCTGAAGCCGCCATGTGGCCCCAGAGCTGGAGGAAATGCCTTGCTGGTCAAGATACCTGAGGGCTGAAGGAAGAAGCTAGTTCCATAAGAGCCCTTGCCCTTTCTAGAGGAAGAAAGGCTCTTGCTCTGAGTGTGTCCAGTTCTGCCCTATAAAGGTAAGGAGCTGGACTGGTTGGAGAACTGACTTGGGAAGGCTGAGAAGAAATCCTAGGGAAGTGAGCACTTGCTGGGTCACTTGCAGGTGAGACTTGACTTGGTCTGGAGACTGACCCACTAATAGCCAATCATCTAGATAAGGAAATATGGAAATCTTTTGCCTTCTTAGAAAGGCAACTACTACTGCCAGGCACTTTGTGAAAACCTTGGAGCTGAGGTTAGGTCAAAGGGCATTGCTCTGAACTGATAGTGGCCTGAGGGCAACTCGAACCTGAGGTACTTTCTGTAGGAGCACCTGATGGGAATGTGAAAGTAGGCATCTTTGAGGTCCAGGGAGGCTAGCCAGTCCCATGGCCTTAGAGAGGGAAGGAGTATTCCCAGAGTTATCTTGAACTTTGGTTTTAAAAGATGTTTGTTCAGATATCTTAGGTCTAGGATGGGTCACCACTCCCCTGTCTTTTTGGGGGTCAGGAAGTACCTGGAGTACAGTCCTTTGCCCCAGTGTAGGGTAGGTACTCTCTCTACAGCTCTTAAAGTTAGGAGGGAAGAAACCTCTGCTTCTAGGGCAAGGTCTTCCAAAAGATTTGCAGGTGGAAAAGATCCGGCTCTCATCTTTGGAAATTTTTTGAAGCTGAGAACCAGTCCCTGGCTTACTACTTCCAGGACCCACTTGTCTGATGTAATAGACATCCAGTCCTGGACAAAGTAAGCCAGCCTGCCCCCTACTGGAATAGGAGAGTTGACCAGGGCAGGTCCATCAGGGTGTCTGCTTGGCAGGGGCTTTAGGCTGAGGGGTGGACGCAGGCCTGCTCATCCCCCTTTTGCCTCTCCTTCTGAAGAACCCCCTCTGTGAAAAGGAAGAAGAGGCCTGTGCTTGGTAAAAAGCCCTTTGAAAAGGCCTGCCCCTTGACTGCTGCCTTTGAACAGTTGCCTGCCTTTCCTTGGCCTGAGCACTCCTGTAAGTGGTCCTGTACTTGTCCATTTTCTTCATGTAATTCTCTGTCTGCTCCCCAAACAGAGAATTACCCACTACAGGAAAATCCATAGCTTTAGCCGGGTGTCCTGTGAGAGGCTAGTACATTTGAGCCAAGCCATCCTCCGAAGAGCCACAGATGTAGCCATGACTCTTGATGAAACAAAGTCCATAGCAGCATGAAATTGCACCTTAGATGCCTCAATCCCATCTGCAGCCACCGCCTCCAGCTCCTTGGCTAGCTGGGGGGAGGCCTGTATAGCCAGTGCCAGTACAGTGTCCTACCTGGACTTCTGGTACCTGGCTGTATAGGCCATGCAATTAGCCTGCCTGAGTCCCAAAGAAGATGCCATGTACTGCTTCTTTGCCATGGCATCAATCTTCCTGGAGTCCTTGTCAGGGGGTGTGAAGCCAAGGGAATATTTGCCTTGTCACAGGCAGCAGCCTGCACTACTCCAACATGGCTGCATTGCTGATATAAGAACTCCATGTCTGAGCCTGAGAGTGTATACCTCTTGTCCATTCTTTTATCCACAGGAGGTATAGTGTTAGGAGACTAAGATTTTTTGTGTCCGTTTCCCAAAAGATTTATGGAGGGGAACAGATAGTCTCCTGGACTCTGGGATATCCATCATCTCTACATAATCAGGCTCTTCTTGATCTTCCACAGCTCCTCCATAGGAAGCTGGAGGGTTTCAGCCACTTTCCTGAAAAACATAAAATGGGAAGGGACTCAGAAAGCCTAGGAGGGAAACACCTGAATGGTCTGTCTGGGAGATGTCCGGTCCACAGGCACATCCAGACCTTCCACTTACATCATAATCCTCAAATTCCCTTCCTCTTCAAACTCCGGTTCATAAAATCTTCAAGGGTATACTCTTGAACCGGGGGAACCAACCGAACCGAACCCCTGCCAGAAGGAGCCAGATTGGTCGGAACAGACGGAGCGATTCCACAATCTGAATCACCCTGGCTATCTCTTCGGCGGTCGGAACATGAACCTCTGGATCCGAACCGGTCGATTTATCTTTGCGCTTTTTTGTCGGAACCGATCCCTCGGAATCGGCTCTCCTTTTGCCCGAAGAAGTATCACCCTGGTCAGAGGGCACTCCTTCTGGTTCGGTCGAAATCGAACTGGGCTACACGGGTCAGCGGACTTTTGGCCTCCTTTTCCCTCAGTCTACCTGATCTCTTTTCAAGGGTAGATTTGGGAAAATTTTTACATATTTGGCAGTCTGAATCGAGGTGGTCAAACCCCAGACAACAAACACAGGTGGTGTGGGGATCGGCCTTGGCAAAGACCTCCCCACACTCACTGCAGTGTTGAAACCCAGTGGGCCCGTTTTTTTCTTGGGTTTCTCAGACATGGCCAACCTAACCAAACTTACCCTTTTTCCGGCAACCGTCAGGGAAGACTCCCTTATCATTTCCTAACCGTGTCATGGGTATTGGAAAAAAACAGTTAACACATACTTTTTTTTTTTTTTTAGAACTGATAAGAAGCGGTAACCACACACTAAATATAGCAAAATTCACAATCAAATGGTCAGTTCAGCCAAACCGATCGCACTTTTTCAAGTTCCACACAGAAATATAGAACAATTCCCATCTATTACTCACGGCACCACAGACAGAAACTGAACGACTATTCGGATACTTTTTTTCGGTTTAAACCGATGAAAACTTAAAGCTTTAACTGACTTCGAACCGAGCTGAAGGAGAAATCTCCGGAGCGACCGTTCAGTGAGGCGGAGTAAAGAATCTGATGGTTTGAGTTCAAAAGACTCCAGACAGAGACTTCAACCGAGCTCGAGCTCAGCGCTCCATGCCCTGCATGGAAAGTTAACCCTTAGTTCTCTGGGGCAGTTCAAAGGTTGGGAATCACTGCAATTGTCAGAATACAGCAAGACTTCATGTTGTTTGAACAAGGGAACACAATTTGAAGATAGGGGGGACGGCTCAGGGGCAATGTGAAGAATTATTTTTTTACAGAGAGGGTGGTGAATGCATGGAACAGCATTCCTGAGGAGGTTGTGGTGTCTAAAACTGTAGGAGAATTCAAGAATGCATAGGACAAGGCAATTTTTGTGGGGGGTAGGAAGAAATAGGCTGTTGGTTAAATAGGATCTGCAGCTTATCTTGTAGGTAGGGAAATTGGCAGACTAGGTGGGCCAAGCGGTCCTTATCTGCCATCAAAGTCTATGTTTCTATGTAGGGTCATGGTGCTCTTGCCTTTAGACCTAAGCGTGTGGCTCTGTGGAGGAGCTGAACTAAGAAGATCATGTAACAACCACTTGCCTCATATTTTGGGAGGAGCCTCATCATCCTAATAATACCTCTGTTTATAGCCTTGCAGGGTATCTCTCTCAGAACTCAAACTTACCATTAAAAGAATATGATTGTCTTGGTTTAAGGGCTTTGACTCCTCTTGTGTTTCCTTTGTCTCAATCTGTAGCAAAACTGGGATCTCAACATCCTCAAGGTCAAACTTGCCTCAAAGGTGTTGGAATGGCTCCTAAGAGGAAGTTTCTAGAAACACATGAAAGTCCCAACAAAAGAGGGCATTGGTCTCCAATCTCTAGGTGACTGTGGCCCAGAGGCAGAGCCTTCAATAAGGAGAAAAAAATCCTCAGTTCTAGGAAACCTAAAATAAACATTGAAGGTGGTGGTTTTAGCCTGATGTTGGGCCCACCTGATGGGAATGTGACCTCCAAGTCTTCTTGAACTGTCCTAGCCATGACTAAACACTGATTTTTTTTTGGGGGGGGGCTGTCACTATCAGGAGCTCACCATCCTTGAAAATAGTATACTTCTCAGGCATGGTGACTCCTTAACATGTACCTCTACTCTTGGAGCACGATGACTGACAGCAAGGGCTCTCAACAGCTGGCTATGCTTCAAGTTCAGTGAAGAGAGCGAGTCAGTGGTATAAAGGCCATACCCCTTAGGACTGTAATCCCAAAACGGTGCTGTACTGCCAGCTAGCTCCTGATGGTCCATATCGGAGTATATTTCACATTCCTCAAGATCGATCCCACAGTAGTTCTACCCCCTCCCAAGCCTCTATTGATCAGAAAACCAGTCAAGTTGCTGAGCCTTCTGACAAGTGGGCTTACCTTTTTTGCCCTATCCAGTCGATCTTTCAGTGACCTGGGCTGCATGGTCTTGAACACTCACAAACCAAGGTACTGTGATCCACACCTAGGCAGTAGACGTACAGATCATCACCATACGTGATGGATATCATGAACCTACAGGCCATGCATCTCTTGGAAGCCTGTCTGGATGCCTACATGACAAATTCATCGACTCTGTAAGAAATGTCAAAGGATGGGAACTCAACAACTTGGCCTGCAGCACACAGAAATAATCAACCTGAAATGGCAAAAATGTTATGTCTTAGTGAAAATCTCCACATTCTATTAAGATTTGTTGATTTCCACCAAAATCTGAAGATGAAGCATCTGACCTTTAGGATGGAAAGAAAACTCTGAAGGCCAAAGAGGCAGGGAGATGAGGATCTGTGTTCAGGTGGTAAGAACACTGACCAATAGGCTTCCTGAAGCTCTGAGCATGCTCAATGCCAACTGCAAAAGTGTGTGGAAGTGAAATGAATCCCAATACCTAACATTTGGTTTTATGGTACGCAGTGCCTTCCATACACATGGTATCTCAAGGCTCTACCAACAAATTATAATAGCACAGAGCAGAGAGCATATGTGCGAAAACGAAGAAGCTATAAAGTGCACACAACATTCACAGTCATACTATATTACAGCTAGTTTACTGAAAAATTGTGTGTGGGGAGGGGATGCTGCTGACCAGGAAGAAAAATGTGCTCACCTTGTGACTATGTTCTTCTTCTAAGGGATACAGTTGTACAACTCTCACCTGCCTGCTGCCCCGGAATCTTGGAAAGGTTTGAATTCAGTTTGTGCACTTTGAGCTCATGCACTATGCCCGCTTAGTCAAAGACAGTTAAGGGTTAAAATGTATAGCTAGAAAAAATTAAAACCCACCATAAAATCAAAAGTGACTTGTTTGACAACTGCCTAACACTACAAACTGAAAAACATTTATATACAAAAATTCAAGTCAAAACTCTTCTTAATAAACAGGCAATCAGGATGGGAAAACTTAAATTCTACTCAAGACCCTAAACCTACCCTAAGAAGGTACATTATGATAAGAACAGTATCATCCCTTAGAAGAAACGCTGTTGCAAGGAGAGTATATTTTCCTTTCATAAGGAATATACTACTTGGGTCCTACTAGTGCAGAATTCTAGCAGTGCCTTGGATGAGAGTACTTTAGAACTATTTAGAGACTGGTTTCTTAAGGCCAGAAGCGCCAAACCTTGACTAGCTTCTGGCCTGCACATCCATACAACAGCCTAAGGTGACGGTATCACTCTACTGAGTGCAGGCTCCCAGGCTGCACCTGAAAAGTGGGGACTTTTCTCTCCAGCGAGTCTACCCAGTCAGCAATAACAAAAGCAGTTGTAACATGGCAAAAATAAAAGCGCAAAATAAAGCAGTCAGACTGGTGGAAACAGCACACGTGGCACAAAATAAAGCAGGTATTAATTCCCTAGTAATGCCTGCTTAATGATAGTACTCTGCCTAATGATGTATACTCTGTCTAACCACATTAATATGGCCACTAACAAAGTACAAAAGTTGAGCACATGTTAATTCCCACCCTCCCGCCCGCTGTACTGCAGAGACCCGTTCCAAAACATGCTGTAGAGCTGGCAAAGTAAAAAGATGAGCGCTTAGTAAATGGGCCGTTACCTTTTCCAAACACGCCTCATACCAGACAAGTTAGAAACATGAGTGCCAGCAGTAAATAAGATGTCAGTGCATGGGAACACGGGTCTGTTAAACACTACTCTGGAATTCCTCTAAAAGAAAAAAGAAAAGCATCTTGAGTTCGGTAACTACAGTGCTTAACAGCCGATCGGGATACCGACCTACCCCTATCTGTTTCCAAGCCGCAATATGTAAAGAATGAATCCCAGAATGCAATGCACCCGTTTTCACACTGTGCAAGGATTGTTTTGCGAGTAGTATAGCAAAGCGATTTATCAATCTAAGGAAACTTTGATATTCTTTATTGAAGTAAGAAACAGTAACTGTACAAATCTGATATCTATGAAAATTAGTAAGTCAGAATCACAATATAAAAAATGAATGCTAGCACACACAAAAGATAGCAAAAGTATTGAAACACTGTACACCTGTCTGTCTTATTGTTTCCTAAATCACCAGTATTAATTTTTCAAAGCACCTGCTATGCTACGAGCGCATTAATGCATTCCAAAGTTGGGCACTACTGAATTAATGCCCAGTTGGTGGTTGGAGGCACTCTGCCCAACGCCCAACCCCCCAAAAAAAAGAACAGGCATCAATTCCCTAGTAGAGCCCTCTTTTGTCATGCATTAATGCTTACCAAATGTCCCAGTAGCTTTCCTGCACACCTCCTGAACAGGTGTCTCTTGCAGCTACTACAAAGGTAGCTGTACTCCTTGAGGAATGTTCCCTTATGCCACCAGGAGAGAGACTCTCCCAGCCAAAGTGTAAGAATAAGCAACACCAAACATTACCCATTTGTAAATGGTCCTTTATTTGCATCCGAGTGATCTTGTGCCACTTATCCAAGTAATAAACAGCTGTTTTACGAACACAAAAAATTAGGAAAGAAAGAAGACCACCGGCCTGTTAAGGTCCAACAACTAGGAAGAATACCTTGTCACCCATTTTTCTCATCATACTTTTCAAGTTTATGCTTGAAGGTAGAAGCAAAGTCCACAGACACTACTTGTTTTGAAGTCTGTTCCAAGTGTTCACCATTCGCTTTGTGAAACAGTTCTTTCTGATCTTTGAATTCTGAGTCCCCTCTCTTGTACTCTCATACTTGTACATCCTGAAGGGCTACATTTGTTTTGATGGTGTTATACCTTCCAATATTTGAATACTGTAAAACCATGTCACCCAGTCAGGAGTCCTCCCTCTTCAATGTAGAACAGTCCCAGTCCTGCCAGTCGGTCTTCATAACCCATGTCTTCCATCACTTTAAGAGCTTTGGTTGCCCTTCCCTGCATCGTCTCAATCCTGTTGGTAGCTTTCCTCAATTGTGGGGACTGAACTACATTGTACTCAAGATGGGAGTCTGAACAGTGCTCTGTACAAGGGATTATAATCTTCTCTTTTGATCTGCTTATGAAGTTTCTCTTAAAGAGCTAGTATCGCCAACAAACAGGCAGAACATTTTAATAATATTTAAAAGCAGTCCCTTATTACTGTTTATTTCTGATATATCTATCTTATCCTACTTGCTCATTAAATTGTTTTGGGGCGAGATGCAGAAAGCAGTGCTTTACCTGAAAACAGACATATACAGTTGTATTTCTCCCACGACATCATTACAGTGTGGTCTCATTGTTTTATCACAATCACCGCTGCCTGACTGGTGACATGTGTCGCAAGTTATCAGTCAAGTAGCAAGAAACTCATCAATCCCGTTATTTGTTTTCCTGTGGTGTTTCACGGATTTCTGTGTAATTTAGGTAGTATTTTGCTTCTGTATTCTTCCTGGTACTTGAGGAACAGCAAGCTCAACGCTAGCTCATCCACTGAGTTTAATCTTTTTTTTTTTAAATTTATTTTTATTGTTATGAAGACTTGAATACAACAAAGCATGACACAAAAAACAGCAATACAACCAATAACTGTACACAGTCTCACACAATTTCAATGCAGGATAGCGGTCACCTATCCCCTTTTGGTACAATGGGATCCAAGCGATGTCTACTAAAACCAGATAGGCATTACACATGGAGCCAAACTGCTGCCAATTCTAGGAAATATACAAAAAACGTTAAAGAATCACTTTATACTATAACCTGCCAATAAGGCATTTACTATATATACACAATTCAATGCCCTCTATTTAGGCTTTCAGCAAAGCTCCCTTAAGATCAGGAACAAAACTACTGCCTAAAAATAATTAACGTTTTTATCGCTGTAGAAACTTATCGGGTGGGGGTTGGGAGTATTGGATCTCAAAGATGGAACAGCTGGTCCAGTCGGTATATAAGGTGTGCCTCATCACCCACGACGCCTCCTCGTAACTGTAAACTCTAGGGACACAGGAACTGAACAGGAGGATATACCTTGCATGCCCAGTGCCACAAGGTCTGCAGTGATGGTGTCACCATTTTGACTGTGCACTTCATTAAAGCCTTATCGCCTCAAACCCCCATATAACAGTTATTTATGGAGCTAATGCTCCAACAAAATGTACAGCCCTAGCAAAACAAATATCCTATAGCTGATCAATAGCAGAATTAAACATTCAAATACTGAGATGGCGTTAAGAAATTATAACCATAGTCAGAAACTTCCTCCTTCCCTGTAAATACATATCTTACTCCAGGCAGAGACATCTGACCTTTGAGCAGCCTATCACAAAGCTAATGTGATACCACAGCCATTAAAGTCACTAGCAGTAGTCTCTCGTGGTTGGAGTTATGCTTGGGGTAAACTAAAGGCAGTCTCAAAACATGCACAAGATGCAGAAGCCCAAGTCAGTGGTCAGAAATAACACTGAAGTCCAGTACTTTACCAATTATTTAACTCTTCAATTCCAAAAGTACCAGGATACAGTCACTGGCCTTCTTTATCCCACCTCATCCTCCGACAGAGCCTCTTAATGCAATATGTCTGTTTTTAAAGATTATCTGCACAGCCCTAACTGATTTCAGTTCTGTAAACTGTACTTTTTCTCAACTGTTAACT
This sequence comes from Neoceratodus forsteri, assembly GCA_016271365.2. Classification (NCBI taxonomy): domain Eukaryota; kingdom Metazoa; phylum Chordata; order Ceratodontiformes; family Ceratodontidae; genus Neoceratodus; species Neoceratodus forsteri. The sequence goes on along the minus strand of CM057456.1, from coordinate 155,188,412 downwards.
GAAGTCTAGCCAGGAAGCTTAGCCTATATTGAATACCAGCTCTCTAAATCACATTGCAATGCCCTCAAAGGTTTTTCATCTTTGTCCATTAGCATATGCAGTCAGGGAAAAAGTATTTTATTTTCATCTACATGTGGTGTATGCCCCTAACCACTCCAAGTAGCATATCCCGATCACCTACTAAACCCATCATCACAGACTGTCTGTGGCCTTCCAACTGTCCCTGGCCCATCGCAGGTTAATTCTGAAAGCTTTAATAATCCCAGGTGGGTGACTCAATCTTAGGGCCTCCAGGAGTCAGCTCTCAAGAAGATAGTGCTGTCCTCCCTCTCGCATTCTACAGACTCCTCAAAATATGAACAGAAGGGGCCCAGATAGTATTTTCCAACTGCTGAAGTCTCATTTTAAGGAGTTATTGTTCTTTTATGAAAGATGCAACAGTAGATGGCACTTTAGCCAAAGTTGTCACAAAATCTGCAGCAGAGCTCTCCATGCCCTTGGCTTCATTTTCCACCAAGGTCAGTCTCTCGAGCAAGTGTAACTTTTGTTCTATTCTTTGACTAGAAACCCTGGAAAGCTGGGCTCACACATGGAAATTAAATTTCAGTATCACCAAGTGCAAGGTGTTACATCTTGGGCAGGGAAACCCTAAATACAGGTACACCCTGGGAGGAGAGGTGCTGGAGGCCTCAATAGGGGAAAAAGACCTAGGGGTCATGGTGAATGCATGTATGAATAACTCTGAGCAGTGCAGGAGAGTGGCTAGCAAGGCAAACAGGATGTTGGGATGCATCGTAAGGGGGATCACCTCTAGCAGCAGGGAAGTGATTGTGCCACTCTGCAATGGACTGGTTAGACCACACCTTGAGTACTGTGTATTGTACTGGGACCACACTTGAAGAGGGATATACAGCTCCTGGAGACTGTACGAGGAGGCAACTAAGATGATACGAGGACTAGGGTTCTGACTTATGAGGACAAACTTGGGAAGCTCTGCCTGTTTTCACTGGAGGAGAGGAGAGACGGGGGGGTACATGATTGAGGTCTTCAAGTACCTCAAGGGAATAAACAGGGTAAACATGGAGGGAATCTTTAGACTAAAGCAGAGAGGTATCACCAGAGGGCATGGTTTGAAGTTGGTTTGAAGTTGGAAGGTGGAAGGGTGAGGGGGGAAAGAGGAGGAAGTTTTTCACTGAGAGGGTGGTGGACCCTTGGAATGCGATGCCTGGTGAGCTGGTTCAGAGATCCACAGTGGAGGGCTTCAAGAGAGGGTGGTACAGACACAGAAAGTGGATGTATCAGATGACGGCCTGGCCCAGGGGGGTGGGGATGGATGATAGGGGTTTTTGGAACACAAAAAGGGGGGGAGGGGGCCTCGGCACCCAACTAGGGATCTGAGGTTTGAGCAGACTCGATAGACCGTAAGGCCTAATCTGCTGGCAATTAGTATGCTAGATTGTCTGCATCATGCTATGCAGGCTTTCAAGTGTTGCCAAGCAGTTGTCATCAGGTGGGTGTTGCAGCAGGTCACCACACTTACCAGGACCCGGAACAGGATCATCCATTTTTCTCTCACTCTTCCGTATTTGAAATGTTGATCAGCTAATACAGAACACACTAGGTTACAGAATAAAGTAATCTGCTCCCAAAAATAATAAAATGTTTAAGGTGCTTCCTGAAGCGATGCTAGGCTCTGACCCCTTTTAAATCACATTTCATTTCTCTCTTTTTTTTTTTTTTTACATATTTTATAGGTGCTACTGGTGTGACCAATATGAAAAATGTATTCTATGCACCCCTTTCTATGTTGCTCAAAAGATCCTGAAAATCATGCAAGTGATAATACCCGACAGGGTGGGTGATATTAGCCAATACCAGACAGCCCAGGGGCGTGATGAGGCCGAATGCCACAGGTGGAGGAAGGTCTAGTACTGCTCATACCACCCACCGTGGAGGGTATTATTGCGCTTAGAATATGGTAATTTTTTTTTTTTTTTTAGTAGTTAAAAAAAATAAATGATTTCAGATAAAAATTAGCAAGACTATAAAAAAAGTAGTTTTATGAAAAATTATGAAATGGGTAGTAATCTTGGCTCCTGACTGGTCGACAGCTGCTTTCAGCCGGGCCGTTATCCCAGCACAACAGCCCAGGTGAAAGTAGCTCCAGGCAAAACAGACTCCGCACCTCACAAATACCCTTACGTTCCACTGCATAGCAGCATACCAAAAGCACAGCTGGTTGTCCACACACAACATGTACCTGTGAACAGACAACAACGCTCTTGTCTCCCTCTCATCTGTCACATAGCCTCTTGCTCCCTGGTCATCGAACAGCTCTCAGTTCTTTTTTTTCTTATTTCAAAATTTAATTTCGTACAGCTCCATCTGTGACTTGCGCGCAAGCCACACCACAAGGAGCCATTGATTACCACTGTTGTCTATTTAAAATAAATCTATTTGAAACAGACTTCCTCCCAAAGTGGCTGGAAATTTATACATTTGCCTACCACTGTGCCCCCATCTGACTGCTGCCCAATTACAGGCGAACGTGGCCTTTCCTTTCTTGACACCGACACACTAACGGTTGAAGCCACTGCCTGCCCTGCTTTAGGGTTTAATACTGCTTTACATATGGCATTAGCAACACCTGCTGGCACTAAGAAAAAAATGCAGTGGTCAAACTGGACTATTTTCTTTTGCTAGGAAACTAAAATTTTTAGAAACATTTTTTTCAAAATCTAATCATCAAAAAATACAGGTTACTCACCTGTAACAGGAGTTCTAGGAGTGGTATATGTTGGTCATCCACACTTACTGGAAGGTTCCTTGCCGCTTTAAATCTTGCCAGAAGGTCTTCAAGCTGGCTCCTCCCACCCAACTGGGTGGTAAAGCTCTCGGCTCCGCCCCATGACGCCAGATCTAGCCCTCTGGAAGCCAGGTTGCACGTCGAAGCCGGAAGTTCGGTGGGTTAGGTGGATGAACAACATACCACCCTAGAACTCCTGTTACAGGTGAGTTGCCTGTATTTCTAGGGACGTGGATATGTTGTTCAAGCCACACTTACTGGCAAACTCCTAGCAGTTCTCCAGGAGGAGGGAAGCAAGGCGTGCACCCCCTACTTGGGAAATAAGGACTGGAGAACAGAAGTCCCAAAACCAACATACTGGCGTGACTCGAAGTCGATGTGGTAGTGGGTAATGAAGGTGTGTGCTGACTTCCAGGTAGCAACCCTGCAGATTTCCTGGATAGGGATGTCCCTGGAAGCAGCCACCGAAGCAGCAGTATGGCGGGTAGAATGAGCTCTTATCCCTCTGGGAGGGTCCATGCCCGCCAACCTATAGCAGAGATCTATGCAAGAGGTGACCCACCTGCTTATCATCTGCTTGACTGCAGGTCTGCCAGGTGCGGCTTCAGCATAGGTGACAAACAGCTGGCGAACCTCTCCCTGAACTTCAGCCATCCACTCCTTATAATAAGAGAGCGCTCTTCTAGGGTCCAAAGTATGGCGCCTCTATTCGGCCTCCGAGGTGTAACTGGGGTAGAACACCGCAGAGTCAACACCTGGTTAAGGTGAAACTCCAACACCACCTTTGGAAGGAATTTCAGGTGGGGCACAGGACAACCTTGTCCCTATGGAAGACCAGATAAGGAGACTCAACTGAAAGCACCTGGAGCTCTCCCATCCTTCTGGCTGACGCAATAGCCACCAAGAAGGCGGTCTTCCATGACAGGTGGGAGATATCGCACCTGTGCATTGGGTCAAATGGCTTGCCCATGAGCTTAGCCAATACCAGCAGTAGATCCCATGGAGGTGATATGTGATCAAGGCCTTTGAAAAAGCACCCGACCCCCTTTTCCTGTGCCACCGACCACTTTCTGGCCCGCGCCCGGTAAGCAGAGATGGCTCCCAGGTGCACCTTAAGGGTCATCGACCGAAGCCCTAGCTGAGAAAGGGACCATAGGTAGTCCAGAATGCTGGCCAAGGTACAGGAGGAAGGGTCCAAACCCTTATCCTGACACCAAATGGAGAATCTCTTCCATTTGAAGGCATAGCATTTTCTGGTCTACTCCTTACAGGATGCCTCAACAACGTTGAGGACCTCGAAAAGACCCAAGGCCTGGAACTCTAGGCTGCTCAGGAACCAGGCCGTCAGGTGCAGGGATTGAAGGTCGGGGTGGAGTACCTTCCCCTGGTTGAGGAGATCTGGATACCAGAAATGATGGGGCCAGTCTGGGGCTACCAGAATCACCTGCGCCTTGTCCCTCCTTGCCTTGAGAAGCACCTTGTGGATCAAGGGAAATGGGGAAAAGGCGCAGAAGAGGCCTGGGGTCCACGGCCTCGAGAAGGAATCCTCCTGCAGCGAGCCCTGCTGAGGGGGGTGGGCATGAAACAGCCTCAGCTTCACATTCATCCTGGAGGCAAACAGGTCCACCTAAGGTATGCCCAGGTGGGAGAACAGATCGTGTACTACCTCCGGCAGGAGAGACCACTCGTGAGATGCAGCACCTATACAGCTTAGGGCATCGGCCAGAGTGTTGGAGGCTCCCGCCACATGAATGGCTAGGAGATCCGCCTCCAGTCTTCCCATGAGAGACCAAGTGCAGAGAGCTTCCTTGCGGTTTAGGTAGTACATGGTCGTGGTGTTGTCCGTCAGGACCTGGACCACTTGACCCCGTACAAACGGAGCAAAGGCGGTGAGGACTAGTAGGACCGCTCAAAGCTCCAGCAGGTTGATGTGGCATCGAGACTCCTGAGGGGACCAGAGGCCGCGCGCTCTGAGCTCCCCCAGATGGGCACCCCAACCCATCAGAGAGGCATCAGTCATTAAAGTGACCGTTGGCTCTGGGCGGACAAACGGGATACCCTCCTGCAAATGAGCCAGAACAATCCACCAGGGAAAGCGTTCCCCATCTCCTGGGTCACTATCATTGGTTGGTCCAGAGGACTGGAGTGCTGTGACCATTGGTGGGCCAGTCCTCATCGCAAGGGACGCATGTGCCAGTGGGCCAAATGGACCACACTGGTGCAGTCCGCCATGAGGCCCAGGAGGCACAGGAAGTCCCAGGCAGGGTGCAACTGCCCAACCAGAAATGATTGGGCAAAGGAGGAAAGAACCTCGGCCCTGTCCGCCGGGAGCCGTGCTCTGGCTCGAAGAGAGTCGAGCTCTGCCCCGATGAACTGAATCACCTGCATTGGCATGAGTTCTGATTTGGCCTCGTTGATGAGGAGGCCAATCTGAGAGCAGACCTGAAGGGCCAGATCCTTGGACTGCTCCACCTCCGGCTTGGAGGAGGCTGCAATCAGCCAGTTGTGCAGGTAAGGGTACACCCAGACCCTTCGGTGCCGCAGGAATGCTGTCACCACTGCCATGCATTTGGTGAAGACCCTGGGAGTTGGAGAGAGGCCGAAGGGCATGGCCCAGAACTCAAAAAGGGATCCCTCCACTCTGAAGCGGAGGAATCGCTGGTGGGATGGACAGATTGGGACATGAAAGAACGCATCCTGAAGGTCCAGAGATCAGAACCACATGCCTTGTTCCAAGGATGGGATGAACTGAGCCAGAGTGACCATCCTGAAGGTTCAAGACCTTAGGAACTTGTTCAGGTCGTGTAGGTCTAGAATGGGGTGCCAGCCCCCATTGTCCGTTTTGGGACCAGGAAGTACCTGGACACAAACCCTGAGTCTGATGGAGGATCCGCCACCTCCCTGATCACCTCCTTCTGGAGGAGCAGGGCAATGTCGGCTCGACAGGCTGACAGACAGGCTGCGGACCCTGTAGCTCCCCGTGGGGCGATGGCTGGATAGGGTGGGGACTGCTCGAATTTCAGAGGCAGACCCTTTCCTACCACTTCCAGCACCCAGTGGTCCATGGTGATATTGGACAAGGCAGAAGGAAATGGCGGAGCCGTCACCCCCCAAGGGGGAACTGGGGGGGACGAGGTTGGGGGCGACACCCCTCAACCCGTCACTGGGCAGGCTTGGAGGAAGGACTGGCTGAGGAGACTCCTGGACCTTTCCTTCCCTGCTTCCTGCTGGAGGAAGCAGCAGGCTTGGCTTTGGGGTGCCAAGTGCGAGTCTGCTGGCCCTGATGCTGGCGTTGCTGGGCCAGATGTGCCACAGGGGCTGAAGGACGAAAGGGTTTACGCTGCTGCTGGCGGCCTTTGTTCTTCTGGGCAGACATGACCGAGTCCAAGGTGGCAATGGACTTCTCAATCTGCTGAAGATGCCCCTCAACCCCGGGACCGAACAAGTCAGTACCCGGGAAGGGAACGTCTGCCAGCTTGTGCTGGGTATCTACCATGAAGGTGGAGATCCGCAGTCAAGCTCTGTGGTGCATGGCCACTGTGGCCGCTACTGACCGGGCACATGAGTCAGCGGGTCCAGGAAGTCTGGAGCTGCTGTTTGGCCACCACCCTTCCCTGATCCCGCACCTGCTTGACCGTAGTTTGTAGGTCAGCCGGGAGATGAGGAATCACCTCATCCAGGGAGCCCAAAAGGGTGTGTGAAAAGTGTGCCATCAGGATGACTGAGCAGGCCTGATGAAGGCCTAGGGAAGAAGCAGCATAAACTTTCTGCCTGGAGTAGTCCAACTTCTTGGACTCCTTATCGGGAGGATGTCCACGTCTCGAGCATTCCCGGAATGTCAGAAAACGCTGTCGGTCACGAGCCCCTCCACAGAGGGGTGCTCCGAAAAACTGGAGAGTGAACCGGTGGGAACAGCATACTTCCTAGCCATCCTGGTCGAAGGTGCTGGACAAGGAGCTGGCTGCTGCCATAGCTCCAGGGCCGGACCAACAATGGCTTTGGCCACAGGGAAGGCCTCTGTAGGGGAATCCCCTTGGTGCAGTATCTCCGTGAGGTGATACTTGGCCCATTTTGAAACGGGTTTGAGCTTCATCCCGGTGGACTCTGAGATGAGCCAAAGCATTCCCAGAAATGAGGATGGGCTCTCATCCACCGACTGGCCCCCAGTGAACTCCAAGTCAAGCAGCCTGGACAACAAAGTGGAGTCATCATCGGACTCCGAGGGGTCTGCGAACAGCTGCTGAGTGCCTGAGCCACCCTCCACCTGCCAAGGTCGATCGGGAGTGAGGGTAACCAAAAACCTATGGGGCAAACCCTGACCCAACTGAGAATCCTTGGTCGGGGCTCCAGTCTTCGGTTGTGGAGGTGGCGGTTCCACCACAATGGGTGGTGCAGCCGGTTTTGGACGAACAACCAGTGCCGGCTTTGGCTCCTCGACCACTACGAAGGGTTGTTTCAGCTGCTCCGGTGACAGCCACTTAACGGCCAGGGAAGGCAACGGAGTCGGCTTATTCCCAGTCAAAAGTAGCTGCTGCCACATTAGATCCTCGTAGCACCGATGCAATTTGCGCCGGAGCCTATCCTCCAAAGAGGATAAACACGAGGATAAGCAGCGCCGCCGCTTTCCACGGTGCCAAGACCGCCTATGTCGGCGGGATCGGCTGGCCGGGAAGAGGTCCGAGACTGAGACCTTTGGTGTTTCAGAGGGTGGGTCTGAGAGGGGGTGGGGGAAACCCACTTCTCCCTCAGTTCAGGGACCCTAACTGGGGACTCCGGCACAGGAGGCACAGGCAAGTCCTCATATTCCACCAGGGGAACTGATGAAGAAGGGTTGTCGGCTTCTCCAGTCGACAGCCCATTCAACGGGTTGAGAAAAATCTTGACCGCGTCGACAGGTGTCTCAGCCGGCTGACCTGATGGGGACACACTGAAGCCAGCAGCCTTAGCCGCAACCTTGACCGAAGTCGAAAGTCGACCTTCCGGGGAAGGGGACCTCTCCTGCTCCCACGAACAACGACGACGGTGGGACTTACCCTTCGAGACCTTATTTTTTGACCAAAAAGAGTGTCCCGATAGCCCCTCACCCTTCATGGAGAGGGATTGGCAAAGCTCCTTAAAAGAAGCTGTGTAGGAGGATTCCAAGGAGAGCAGAATAAATGCCGCAGCCAAGGATGATGAAAATGCAGCCTGGGCTGCCTCCTCCTCAAAAGCGATCATCTGCTTCAGCTGTTCAGCCGAGTCCGCAGCCGCGGACACCGCGCAACGGGCCTCCTTAGTTGCCCCAACAGAAATCGGGCGGTGTGGTCCTCAAAGACCGAAGCCAAAAAGGATTTACACAACTCACAAGCCTGTGAGTCATGGCCGAGTCCAAGACAATAAACACACGTGGTGTGCGGATCGGTCCGGGACATCTTCTGCCCACAAGGGCACCAGCGAAATCCGGGAGTCGATTTGTCCATCACAGCCGCGAGGGAAGATAAAGACCGAAGTCTTGTAAATTTTAAAATAATTTTCTTATTAACCAAAGAGTTTGGATCCAGGCCTAAAACGCAGAGTGTAAAGAAGGGAACCTGAGCTTCCAAACAGTAAGGGAGATCTGGCGTCATGGGGCGGAGCCGAGAGTTTTACCACCTGGGTGGGTGGGAGAAGCCAATTTGAAGACCTTCCGGCAAGATTTAAAGAGGCAAGGAACCTGCCAGTAAGTGAGGATTGAACATATCCATGTCCCTAGAAACAGTTTTAACATACTGTGTATTATTTAGTGATAGGGACCCATTTCATAATCACAATAAGGCACTCCGGGGGTGCTTTATGGTGGGATAACAGCCCTTCCCGGGTGGTGGAAGCACTCTGTTTCGCCTCGTGCTTCAACCCAGGGCTGTTAAGCCACCTTAACGCCCCCTCTACCCCTCCATCATGCCTTATTGCTTACGAAGTCCCCGCTTTCCCCTTGCCTGGCACCGTTGTTGGTACAGGGCACTGCTATAGGAGACTGTGGTCTAACCACTAGTCATGCTGGCTTTCACTTTATCTTTAGCTCTGGGATACTGGCAGCTAAGAGAAGACAGAATAAAAAAGTTAAAAGGTAATGGCTAACCAGAAATTGATTATTGCTTAAAAAGGAAAAACAAGCACAAGTGCAACTGTTTTGATAAAGTGGGAGTGGAGTCTGGGTGAGTCAGACACAGAGTTTAGGGAAGTTCAGACTGCGAGTAGCGCTAAGCATGCAACGTGCTAGTGCTACTAATTTATGAAGAAAACTTCCCCCCTTTTAAGGGATAACTGTGGTAAAACAGGCAGTGTGTGTGTCAGGTTGGCATGGATTGTTTGTGAAGTGGGTGTCAGTGAGCGAGTGAATGAAGATCCCCACCCGCATCACACCCAGCTAGTGGCAGTTGTGAGATTGGGGAGGTGATCGGAGGTCAGGGGTGGTGGTAGTGCTGTAGGCAGGTTCAGCTTTGTAAAACAAAAAAAGTTGTTTTTATGTTTTTTTCTTAATATACTCTGCTGTCATTAGTGGTATTGAGTCTGGTCTAAGGGATAAAGTGGGGGCCTCTCACTCGCTGTCTAAGCGGGCGGAAACAAATGGTGGGTGGTAACTCTGAAAACTAAACGGGTACAGTGATACCACTTGAGAGCTGAGCATGAGGCAGGTTGGGCTGGGACTTTTATTTCCTGGACATCTACTGTGAGTTAATGTACTCCCTGGCAAAGGCACCATAGGGCTCTTGGTAGACTTTTTGTTCAGTAGTCCTGGACTTTCTGGGGAAAACAAATGGGGGGTCCAGAGCTAAAATTTGGGAGTCTTCATGAAATGTTTGGGATCTCCACTGAAATGAATGGAACGAGTCTAAACATATTCATTTCCCTTTCTGTCTTTATGTTACCCATCTTTTTTAGTCCTGTTTCGGGCAATTACTGAGTCAGAAACACTGACATGACAATAGTTTTTGGCCATAGAGTGTTTGTTTCTTAGAAGGGTTGCAGAGTGTCATTTATAAGACACCATAAGCAAGGCCACTGTTTTTCAGTGCTTGGAAAAAGCAAATTCCATTTTGACCATCCTGGATTCTGGGATTGTACCGATGCTTGGGAACCCAATTTTCGGGATTTTTCCGGTAATCCAAAACTTTATATTATTCACTCATTTTAAGTAATTAAATAAATTTGTCTGTCAGTGTTTCATCATGTTTTTTATGCAGATTTAAGTCACATCAGCAGAAAACAAGAACGTTTAATCTCATATTGCATGCTATATTAGCTACCCAAGTTGTGCATCTACCAGCTATCAAGGCTAATGACTGTGGAACTCCATTGGCTAAACTAGCATAATTATTAAAATATTTCCTTCTCAGATCAATGCAGCCGGTGAAAATAAATGGTCTCATGTAATGGTAACATTTTTCTCACAGGGATTAACCAATTCTGAAGTCTGCGCGATACTAAATAGACACCAAAATCTTGTCTGTTTTAATGTTGACAATGTGTTCTGTGACATGTATAATAAAAACTTCTCAAAGCTAAAATGCAATTAATTTGTTTTATTTTAAAAAGATTTACGAAGATAAATATGTGTGTAACCCCCTTGTTACCTGGGATTATTAGAATCCCAGTAAGACCTAGTGGTAGGCAGGGAAGGGCGGAAGGCAGCTTTGAAACTCCAGTTAAATGGGGTTCACACTGTCTCACTCTGTTCTCAGTCTCAGCTGAGACGAAGGGATGACATCACCAATAGAACTATCTCAGCTGCAGGAGCCATATTGGAATCTGCAGTAAGGGAGTTGGTTAGAACGTTGGAAGGTTTTGAAGTCAGTCTTCAGTTGGTGTGAGTCAGTGTAGTGTGAAGTTGGGAGCTTGCTGAGAAAGCAGCTCAGTGAAGGCTCTAGGAGCCTCAGCCCTGACAGAGGGCTACTTTTAGTTTAGAAGGGTGTCTGTCTCCACCTTAAAGAGAGACACAGAAGATAATTGAAGAGGTGGAGACCGCTGTTTTCGGGTCTCAGTGCCACCTCCCTTCGGGGGTGGGGCAGAAAAGGGTTCACTGCAGATTCCTGGAGGAGCCCTCTAGTTCTGCTTCTAAAGGAAAAGCTGCCTATGTGTTCCAGAGTTTTTTTTGGGAGATCAAGAAGATTTGTGAGTCGCCTGTGGGACACCTGCAACGTGAGGGTGAGTGTCTGCTCTTGCTAAAAGAGCCTATGTTTTTCACCCTGGGACTTGTGTGACAATGTGGGGATTGAACTACTAAATATTGGGAAGCCTAGAGTAATGGGCTAAGCAAAGTAAAAGTAGGTTCAAGTCCAGAGCTTGCTGGGATGCAAATGATATGTAGAGGAGATGTGACAGATGTCTACCCAGAATCTACATTTGAAAGTTTTCAGTAAAGGAATGGTTCAGTTTCCAGAGAAATGGCCGGGTATGGGCTGTGGGAGCTGGAGGTGGGTGGCCTCCCATCTTTAGTGACCAGGTCCACCTCTACGGATTTCTTCTGTGGATTTCTACTTTACCTCAGGCACTTGGCCAGTGATGAGGGAAGTACCCAGATGTGGGATTGTAAGGAAAATTCTCTCTAGGAGTCGAAGACTCTGGCGTGGTTTGAGGGAGCCACGACAGGATAGTGGTTCATTCCTCAAATGGACCACGGATCAAGTGGCCGCGGAGGAGCCGAGCCAGTAGGGAAAACCCAAGTGTGTACAAGTCGGGCTGTATACCCAAAGCTGCGTGCAAGTCGGGGCTGTGTGCCTGGTGGGTTTAGAGCCTGAGGGCTGGAAATAGTGATAAAGTGTTCTGTAGTCTCTAATCTGCATTACCAGGAAATGTAGCCCCATGGTGGTCCATCTATGCTTTGTCTGTTCAGCTTGAATGTGAATAAAAGCCACACTGAAGAATCCCATTCCTGGTTCTGGACATTACAGTTATTGCGTCCTGTGTTCGGATTTACTTGGGTGCCCCTGTGCAGAGTAGCCAAACCTAGGTCCCCTGTGCCGAGTAACCTCATCCTCCCCGAACCCAGTCCCCACCAGGTACTACTGTCAGCTTCAACAGCGTGTCACCTTTCATTTTGGCAAAAAGGCAGGGGTGAGGGGTTACATGTGCAAAACAACACATTTCAAGTACTGACTACTGAACATGGGTTGACAAACACTACCCAGACAAATACGCTACCCAGACATATATGCTACCCAGACTACATGAACTAAAGCATACTGTGTGAAGGACAGTAGAATCTAACCCATAGCTACATATAATGCAGAGATACTACATACATATATATATATATATATATATATATTTAGATAGATATATATATATATATATATATATATGTACAAAAACACACCCTTCACTGAATTTGAATCAAATAAAAACCAGCAGAGAGATGCAGCACAGGGTTGGGTCTGTGTTCTGTGAGTACCTCTCATTTTGGACCCTGCCACCAAACTCCTTTTAAATGCAGCATCAACTGTAGATACTCAGTCCTCCCATATCACATCAGCAAAATAGTGCAGTATTTCACCTGCAGTAACTCCAGCATCTGCTGTACACAGAGCTGTGCCAAGGACTTTACGGGCTCCCCTGCAAAGCACTTTGTGGGGCCCTATCTCATGACCAAAATATCAGTGTAAAAAAATACTATTTAATATTACCTTACACTATCTACAGTAAAAAGCAAAGCAAGCAATATACAATAAAAAGCAATAAACAATAAATAATTGCATTCACCGGCCCACTGGCACAGCCGTTGGATTTCTGCTTGCAGCGCTGGTGACCTGGGTTTGGTAGGGCTGGCCGGGGGAGAATGGCTTGAGCATCCCATGACAGCTTGCCTTCTCCGGGGGGGGTAATGCCCGCAACTTGACTGACCCAGAGCAGAGGCTCGAGGTACAGCAAGCCCTGTTCGCTGGAGGGGGGGGGCTGGCCATGATGCGTGGTGGATGTCGGCGCACAGTGCCTTGACGTCAGGGCACACACCACGTGAGGGGAAGAAACCTGAGGAAAAAACAGCCTTCCATTGCTGGGCAGACGGGGCACCAGTAACGTGCCCTCGATGTGCCACCACTCGCTCAGACCACCTTGCCTGACAAAATAAGAAGTGTATGGGGTGTACAGGCCCCACCTCGTTCCCCATCCAGGGGGGTATAACTGCGGCTACATGGGGTGCAAGGTCCGTCTTGGGCCGGGTGGTTGGCAGAGGGCTGACTCCCAGGTGCTTCCAAAGGGTCGGAGATGGAAGGCACGTGAGAGGGAAAAAATAGAAAGTAAAAAAAAATAAAAATTGCATTCCTACTCTCCACCCACCCTCCCCAAGAGACACAAATCTGTTTACCCAAGCCTCTAATTTAGCTCAGACCTTCTTACACGCACGGACCTTGCCATCCAGTGGTGTACCTACTGCAGGTAGATTTTGTCGTCAGTACATGTAATCCTACTAATAATTAATCCATAGAAAACTCTCTATTGGCGTGACTTCTGATCAAAAGCTGCTTTCCTGGGTAGGTCCAGTGATGTGGTACCAGCCTGTCACACTGCCAACTGGGAGACTAAGTTGGTGTGCAAACCCCGGATTCTTGCACTGAAGCCAGCTGGGAGATGAGACCATTGTGGATTAGATGCATTCTGTTGTTGGGGGGAAAAGGGTGTGGATCACCTGGCAATTGCACACCACCTACCAGTTAATCAAGGAGTGGCAAGGGTCTTAGCTGTGAAGACTGACACTTGTCTACTGCCCTGGATGAAGGAAGGTTGCTGTCATATAGACAATAGACAACAGGTGAAGGGCCCTCCTCCCTTGATACCTGTGAGGATTTGTCTGAGAACTCTTCCCTGGTGCCAGTGAGGTGAGGACAGGGGATAAGAGGAGGAGCATAGAGATGGAGCAGTGGTAGGGGGGAGGAGCTAGAAAAATACCAATACACATGAGCCCAGACTCTTAGTTCCTTCTACCAACCCTGATGCTAGCTTGGATGCAACTTTCACTGCCAACGCTGACTCGCATATTAGACAGGACCAGGGTATGGCAGTGAATACAACTGCATTAGAAGCCACAACAAAAATAAACTAAAAATCACAGCATGCTGTCTGCTGCAGATGGGAGTATGTATGAATGAGGTATTGCTACAGTAGTGAGAATCACAGGGAAATGTTCAAGTAGAGTGCCTCGTGCTCAGGGCTGGTTGCCTGCCTCTTCAGAAAGAGCAGGAAAGGGGAATCAGCATGAATCCTCAGGATACAATGCATAGTTTTTAAAATATCAGGTGGTAGTAGGAATAACCAGAGGATATATAAAGGTCAAGGTCCCACGCTGCCATGATCTCGTCTCAGCCAGCGGCATGCAGGGTTGCTGAGTGGCAAGTTGCAGATGCAAGCACTTGCATCAGCACACAAATCAGGGGGAAAGAGAAACAGCCACAGCTACCCTTTAGTCTGACTCCTGTCACTGCCCCACCAAAACCATGGGCACACAGCTACCCATTAGTGTACTACTAACTTAATTTGAGCAGTCAAGACAGAGTCTGAAATGCTGAGGGGGGGGGCTGTCACACAGAAGATGGCAGGCAGCAGTGCGAGACAGAAAAAAGTGAAGTACCTGAAACAGAGTTTGTGGTGCGTTTCTTCATTTACAGCTATGGGTCTCCCCAACTCTGGTGGCAACGTCTGGGCAGCTTGGTGCACTTCTGTGGATTACAATGGCAGGAATACAAATTAAATAAATCAATGGGTCTCCCCGACTCTGGCAGCAGCATCTGCGCAGCAGGGTCTTGGAGTTTCCCCTAGCTTGGTGTCCTCTCAGCAGCGTGGTTCTTCTGGGATTCTAATGAATAGGAGCACATCTGAGGCAAGCTGCTCTTCTTATACAGCTGAATTCCTGAACACTCACGCTAGCAACGTGAATTCTGTGATTCTCCGGCAGGAAATTTAAAATGCCGTGAGAGGAGATTGATTCTGGGATTCCGTCCGTGATCATGGAATCACGGAGAAGAAAAAATTACTCACCTTAGTAATTATGTTTCTTCTAATGGAGTCTTGCTGTATTCTGACTATTGCAGTTAGCCCCAGCCTTTAATCTGCCCCGGAGAACAAAGGGTTAACTTTCTATGCAGAACATAGAATGCTGAACTCGAGTTTGGTTGAGGTCTCTGTCTGGAGCCCTTTGAAATTCAACCATCAGATTCTTACAAGCAAAAAACTCACTAACCATACTATGTGGAAATTGTAAAATTTTTACTAGCCAACTGGAAACAAAGAGTTTTGGATTCCCAAAGGAAGGCTCAAGTCCGGAAACCCAAAACCAAAAACCATTCCAAATAATAATAATAAAACACCCAAACAAAAAGAAGAGGGTGTAAAAGGAGCACCCCTGAGGTGCAACACTGCACCTGCCCACCCACTTCCCAAAAGCAGGTTCTGAGAGGGGAGGCAGGGATGGAGGTCAGAATACAGCAAGACTCCATTAGAAGAAACATAATTACTAAGGTGAGTAATTTTTCCTTCAAACAACATGAAGTCTTGCTGTATTCTGACTATTGCAGACTACCAAGCAGTACCTCCATGGAGGAGGGACAGAACCTACTTAGGGAATAGGCTCTGAAGTACTGCTGTGCCAAACTGAACATCACTCCTAGCCTGGATATCCAGCGAGTAATGCTTGGTAAAGGTATGGACTGTTTTCCAGGAGGCTGCTTGACAAATTTCTAAGAGAGGAATATCCCTGGCAGCAGCTGTACCTCTGGTGGAATGAGCCCTCAGGCTGGAAGTTTTCCTAGTTTCTCATAGCAGAACTGTATACAAGACACAATCCAACTGGCAATAGTTCTCTTGGTGGCAGGTTTGCCCTTTCCCACCTCTCCATAAGTGAGGAACAACTAGAGGGAATCAAACCTGTGACCCTTGGTACACTCTACATAGTAGGTAAAGGACCTTTCAACATTTAAATTGAGTAGCCTCCTCTCTCCTGAAGAATGATCGATGAAGAAAACAGGGAGAGACACAGACTGATTCAAGTGGAAATCTGAAACCACTTCAGGCAAGAACCTTCTATTGGTTCTAAGGACCACTTTATCCCAATGAAAGGAGATAAAATCGGGTTCCACTGACAGGACTTGCAATTCACTGATACGTCTGGCAGAGGTAATGGCTACTAAAAACACAGTTTTCCAAGTCAAGTACTTAAGCTCTGCTGAGGACATAGGTTCAAAGGGAGGTTGCATAAGTTGAGCAATGCAAACATTTAAATCCCAGGCAGGGGCAGGGTCTCTAAACGGAAGATTGGTATGAAGCAATCATTTTATGCTGTCACGTTAATGCTCATCATAACTGCAGACAAGCTGGCTTTAGATTGGGGGGAGTAAACTCTCCACTGAGCAGAGGACAAAATAAAGAGTTGATAATCATGAATAGGATAAACGCTGCTGACATGCCATTCAGGCAAGGGGAGCCTGGCCAAGTGCTGGCTGTACCTCACTGTGAGGAAGTGCACAATTACTTTACCAGACTGGAGCAATTCAGTGGAGTACAGCACAACTTTTTCAGAAACCAGTGCCTTATTTTTCATAAATTCCAGAACCTGAAGTTAAAGAACTACTTATCTGCTGTCAGTTTCTTCCATTAAACAATTTCCTCTATTATAAAGATTCAGCTTTCTTCAGAGCTGGCCCATCGGTGCAGTGGTAGCACTAACGCTCGTGACGCTGGCGACCCGAGTTTGGGAATGGGCTTGGGTTGTCAGAGAGCCAGCCCAGGGAGAAGGCTTGAGTTCCAGGAATGCTCGTCTCCTCCAGGTGGGGGGGGAGTTAAGGCTCAGTGCAAGACCGGCCTCTAGAGGTGGTTGGAGGATCAGCATGCCTATGCCGTACACAGGGGTAGAGTGTGACAGACGCCAGCTCCACCTTGATGTCAGCGCACGTCATGTCTCCGGGGTGGGGTGTACAAGGAAAAAGCCGGCCCGACACAACACCGACAAGGAGGCTGGACCATTAGCCTCTGCCCGCAGGCTCTGTGGCCTGGGGATGGACCCGACCAGAACAAAGATATGGTTATGGGGGGCCTCCCGCTTCATCCCCACCTGGGAAGTAAGCAAAGACCCTGTGGGGGGTCCTCCTCTGTGACCGTGGGGCTCAATGGGTTAGGTCAGTAACAGTGCTGGGCTGGGGGAAGGGAAAAAAAAAAAAGATTCAGTTTTCTCTGCTATTCCATGACTACTGATGAGTAGATCTTGCAAGCAGAAAAGTCAACAACTAAAGAGCTTTTTAAGATGCCGGCCGGTGGCGCTGGTCACTGCACCTCGTGTCACGCTGGCGACCCTTATTTGGGAACTAGCATGTGCTGGCAAGGAGGGGATGGATCAAGCATCCGATGGACTGCTCTCCATCTCAGGGGAGGGGGGGAAAGATTCGGTTGGCACTCACCAGACCCCTGTCGGAGGCTGGGGGTTTACGGAGCACTGCTGCAAGCAAGGGGTGCAGATTCTCAGCAGCCGCTAGGTGGGGGCGCATGTGGGAGCGTGCGCAGGTGCCCACTGCTAGCATCACTGCATGCCAAGCACCACAAGGGGAGAAAATCTAGGAGGAAAAAGACCATGGTGGCTGGTCATGGTGGCTTGATGGCTGTCCCCATCAATGCAGATCCGGAGGCAACACCTCGACCTAACTCCATCCTGGCGGGTGAGTAGGGGGCTCCCTGCAGCCCTGCCATGGGAGGTGCAGAGGGTGAGGACCTGATGGAGGAAAAACGCACGGGGGATGGCTGCCAGATGAAGAGCCGACCAGGGACAGAGAGAAGTGAAAAGAGATAACAAAAACCAAAATAAATAAAATAAAGGGCTTGTTAAGAAATCAGCATTAGAGCTGCAGCTATGTTTCAGTTTTGGTAGAAGGGACATGTCAAGAGAGCTGCAGCGAGTGACTCGGGAGTGCAGTAATCGGAGCTGATTGCAGAAGAAAAGAGGCATGAAGCATGTAATTTGCATGCTTCAGGCCCCTTCTCTTCTGCAATTGGCTCCAATTTCTGCACTCAGAGTCACTCGCTATGGAGTTCCGGACACACGCCTCTTCTCCTGAAACTGAAACAGAGCTGCAGCTCTATCACTGATTTCCTAGCAAGCCGTTCTTAAAAGTTGCAGGCATGGAACTCCTGGGGCCTTTACACTGAGCATCTCTGGGACTTGCTGCTGAAATGTTGGAGCATCCCAAGGCCCAAAATGTGTGTAAAGGACGCGGGTACCCACGTCCCCGAAAGCCCTGGTACTAGCCAATCAGATGCCAAGGAATAAAAAGCACATTTTCTAATTAAAAGTTATTCTATTTTCCTAATTTCTTTCTTCATTCCATACTTTTAAAAGGGGTGTTCTTGGTTTTGTAAATCATCTGACTTGTGATAAGACTGACCACAAATGACAAGGTGACCCACCTAATAGGTCCGGTATGTATCCAGAAATCTCTCCAAAATGAGGTACCAGCTCTTACAGAGACGGGAGGAAGCCATAATATCATTTAAGTAGATCAGAACAACCTCCTCATATAGGAGGATTTTGTGTTCAGTATCTCCCATCCTAATTATCACAATCTTGGAGCAATTTATCCATCTCCTTCTTGATGCATCTAAACATCCTACTAGTCATCTTAACCGCTGCTGTGCACTGCTACATCTGCTTAGGTCACATCTACAATAACTCCAAGGTCTATTTCTTCCTTGTTACTGTACCACCACAACTTATATCTCTTTTATTGTGCAAGTTTTGGCCTGATGTTTGCACACTAATGCTTAACCATTGTCTTTGACAACACTCACTCTCCGTGCTGCTGAACACAAAGCACAAAGACTACTCCACTCTAGTTTGTCAGTGCACTACCAGTCTTTTAACTTTACATCAAGAATACAACATGCAAGAAAGGCACTATATAAAAACCAAACTGTATTCCATTACTTTCTACTTGCAGAATCTGGGCTCTCATTAGACATGGAGTACAGCGGTCATTTGATTCAGCACCCATGCTAATGTCTGTGATTAAATGTTAAAATAAATGATAGAGAATCGCGTACCTTTTTCTCCATCAGAAATGAGATCCCGCTCTCCTTTCTGAACAACTGTCAGATTCCCCATAGCCTGGCTGAGTCTTAAAACACACCCATGCTGATCGTTGCTATCCACAGGGTCTCGAAGCTGCAGCAGAGAAATTTTATGCACAATTACACTCATTCCCATTAAGAAAAACATAAAATAATCACTTCTTGAAACATGTTCGGTACAGACTTCCCCCTACCAAAACATTATAAACATTTTTTTTCTTCTTCTAATGCACTCTATCAGCACAGATTTAGTGTTGTCACGACAAAGCCATCACATCATGGTTTCACTCATCCTCTCAATATTTTTACAGAAGCAAGCAATGATTTGATATACAGTACTGGATGATCTGTTGCAAGAGTCACTTTAAGATATATTTATTTAACTTGTAATTTTGTAGAGAAAAAAAAAACTAAAAAATTTACCACTGCCTCGTACAGTCTGTTAAATTCCATCATATTAGGAGTCAGAATAGCTCGCTGGTAGCCCTGAATAATGGATGGCTGTTGGACAATGAGCCATAATCCATCCTGTGCAAAGAAAGTTGACATTGCATGTTCCAGGAGTTGGCATTTCAATTTTACATATTTTATACAAGGGAGGGAGACACAATACTGTAAGGGAGAGCAGTCCCATGATGTACAGATCTTTTTTAAGTTCATACTTACCGCATCAATGACTATGGGAATGCCCTTCATCTTGGCTTTTTCTATGATGCCCTGAAAGAATCAATGAAGAGTCTTTACCTTAATAAACTGTCATCCAGCAAAAAGACAGTTAACGAAATGCAGCAAGATCAGCTCAGGAGACAAGCACTGTAGCTTCCAACCCAAAAGACTGTGGGTCAAGTCCCACAACAGGACCTCTTACTTGTGTCAAGGCTGTGTCAGCTCTGTAGAGCATTAGACAAGGCACTGCACACCTACAGGTGCTGTCTTTCAAACAGGATGTCAACCAGAGATCCCTTCTGCCCATCTCATTAAAGCTCTCACAGTACTATCTGAAAATGAAAAGGGGATGGGGGTAAATCCTAGTGTCCGAGGTAACTTCTGCTTCATGTAACACTACCATCAAGTAACTAGAGGGGACACTGTGGTATTTAAAGAGAACAACAAAAGAAAGGAGCACTCCAAAACAGTAACGCAGAAGCACAGGGGTTTCTGTTGGAATTTTTGGCAACAATAAAATGCTATCTTAGCATATATTCATATCGTTTTGGAGTGCTCCTTTCTTTTGTTGTACTGATTTGAGGTTAGCAACCTCCGTTGGGAGCACCACCTCCTTAACTGAGCGCCGCTCAAAAAACTGTGTTTTAGTATTTAAAGAGGACATAAAATAACTTCTAATTGGCAGCTGATTACCAAGTTCATATTTTCAAAAATGATACTAATTCCCCTAAATTATCCATATCAAACTGTACCTGAATAAAAAGTGATATGAAAAACTATTTTGCATTTTGTTTTGTTTTTATGGGCTGCATTCTATTACAATTCTCTTCCTGGAACCTGTGATTTGGAGTTTTAACTATGTTACCGTTTATGCAATGAACTGAACAAGGTTCTGCTAGGTCAACAGCTCACAATTCAGATTCTGCAGACAAATTGTGCCACAGTAGAAACTCCAAACTATCAGTTCCGTGAAAAGAACTATGCAGTATGTTGCCCATAAAAAGAAAACTGAAAACAGTTTTTCACATCAGTGTCCATTCAAGTACAATCAACTATGGACCATGTGGAGATATGAATTTCACTGCTGTAAAAAAAAAAAAAAAAAAAAAAAGAGCATTACTAACTGCTGCCAATTAGCACAAATGTCCTCTCCCCTTAAAGCTACTCCACTCTATTTTTCTTTTTAAGACATACGATCTTGTTGGCTCAGTGATATGGAAGGCTGAGGCATCCTGCCTTACCTCCTGCAACGCCAGCGACCCGTGTTCAGGTTGCCAGGGGTCAGCCAGGGAGGAGGATCAAGTGTCCCAGGGACAGCTCTCCTTCTCCGAGGAAGGGGGTGCGATTAGTGGTCGGCACTTGCCTGGCCCCTAGTGAAGGCTGGCACACCGACACTGTCCACGGTAGGTAGAGGTGGGGCAGATGCCCGACAGGATGTGCATGGGAGCGTGCATGGCACAGTCACTAGTATAACTGCATGCCCTATCTCTGTGGGAAAAAATGGAAAAAGATCTCCCAGCTGGATGAAGGAGGGGATCACTGGTCCATTCCCCGACCAGCTGCGGTGCTGACCAGAACTGGATCCAGTCTTCGGTGAGGGTCTGTGGTATCCCCGCCTATCCCACCGAGGGGAGTCCTGGGGGAAGACGGTCAGCATCGTAGGGGCTGGGACTCTCTCCTGAATGAGGGCCGAAGGGAGATAAAAAGATATATGATCTCTTTAGTCACCCCCCCAGTAGGGATGTTGCCATCTGGGGATCTCAAGCTCCTTCTATTTCACTGTAATGGCTTACGCAGACTTCCTGGAAAACCTTAAAACAGTCTTATATATACGATGCTCTCCAGCCCGGCACTTAACTGGCACCCTTCCTTATTAAGCTCTTGGGAACAAGAATGTATAAAAGGCATGTAAAGTACTGCTGAATAGTGCCCACTGCACTAAAAAGCATGAGCTCTTTCCTCTGGCTTAAACTGCTCTCTGAGTACATGCAGCAGCTGGTCTAGTAATTCAAGTGATTACAAATGACAAGGGTAAGGATGTCTTGCACATGTCCAGCAGGAAAGTGAACTTTCCCATAATCATATTCTGCTCTTTTTGGAACATGTCAGAGAAAGGTTAGTAATCAGTAAGTCTAAGGCACAATAAGTAGGGTAAGTGGTGGGGAAAATATTGTGAATTAGTGTCTACAAGGTAAACTGGGAGAAGACTTGGCAGACCACAGTAAAGATGAAATATTAAAGAGCTGTGAATTACCCTTCATTTGGGGGGTAGGTGACAATGGTCTGGCCTGTGGCCTTAGCTAGGTGATAATTAGAAGAGAGACAAAGTCATGAGTTCAGGCACGCTGCTGCATTTATATAATGAGAATAAATGCAGTTTATTAGCATTTGAAAAAGGTAAAACTGCCTCTCCCAATTCAAATTTCCCTCCCTGTGTAAGTCAAGGCAATCTTTATTTATAAAGCACCCTATCCCAAAGGGTCTGGGCACTGTACATAAAACGAAGTCAGAAAAATATAACACACACTATGACGTTACAACATTATAAAATATGATCAGATAACACAGAATGCAAGCAGATCTAAGATTAACTAGCTGGGGAAAGCCTGTTTGAACAGAAAAGTCTTCAGAGAGGCAGAGACGTTAAACCGAGGTCCCATCTGCCTGGATTGGTGGTAGTTCAGGTAGATGTTAAAGATCCCATGGCACTTATCGAAAAGAGTAGGGGAATTTCCTCAGTGTCCTGGCCAAATTTCCCTCATTCACTAAAAATACCACCAACAGCTTAATCTGGTTCAAGGTCAACTGGCATTCATCTGTATCCTCCTCCCCCAGGTCATGCCTGAAAATAGGCAGGATTTGTCTAGTGCACGTACCCGGTCAACAAAAACTAAAAGCCTCCATTGAGCTGGCCATGCGAATGTACCCAGGAAGTGAATTCCACAGTACTGGAGCTGCCACTCAAAAAGCTCTGTCCCCTGAGAGTCTCAACTATGAAGGAGGAAGGGACAGTAAGCAGGCTCACATTGGTGGAGAAGAGGGGGCAAACAGTGCGGGAAGAGAAAAGGAGTTCTTAAGAGCAGTCCAGTCCCAAACCATGTAGGGCCTTATAGCTTAACAAACATATTTTGAGGGTAATGTGCCATCACAAAGGCAGCCAGTGCAGACCAGTATGATGTGGTCACTCACAGAGGAGCCCACTATCAGCCAGGCTGCAGCATTCTGGACCAGCTGTAGGCGTCACATCAAACCTCCAGATAACCCTAAGTAGAGAATGTTGTAGTAGTCCACCCTAGAGGTGATGAAGGCTTGGATGACTGTCCGCAGGTCCACATGGGCTAGACGCAGCTTGGTCCTGGTGATGCTCTGAAGATGGTAAAAGCTAGATCGGACCACAGCAGACACCTGTTTTTCTAGTATCAGTCTGCAGTCCAAAATAACCCCAACATCCTTAACCACATCAACGGCCAGGAGAAATTAGCCGCTCACTGAAGGAAGAGCCAGACCTCCCGCTGCTGCTGAGACCCAGAGTCCTGGCTCATTAACCATGACCTCTGTCTTTCCTGGGATGACACATAACCAGTTTGACATCATCCAGTCATTTATACTGGCCAAGACATTGTCCCAATATCAAAGCCGCATGATCTGTGCCAAGAGAACAAGACAAGTATAGCCAAGTGTCACACAAATAGCAGTGAAACGCAGCACCCATAACGTCTAATGGTCCCCCCCCCCAAAAGGCAACATGAGGATCAAGTCTTGAGGAACTCTCCAGGATAGCTCATAGGCACCAGAGGTAAAATTACCTATGGCAACCTGCTGGGTCCTCCTGGTTACATAGGACTTGAACCAGCATAAAACTGCCAGAGAGACCCACATAGTTCCTAAGGCGATCCAACAGCACCCTATGGTCAACTGTGCCTAATGCTGATGAGAGACCCAGGAAGGACCAAAAGAGAGCAAGTTCCCTGATCCCTCACTAGGAGGGAGATCATAAGTCACCCTGATGAGTGCATTGTCAGTACTATGACAGGGCGGAAGGCATGACTGGAGAGGTTCATAAATGGAAACAGTTTCCAGGCAGTCCAAAATGTGCTCCACCACCACCTTCTCAATAACCTTGCCAAGGAAGGGAAGGTTAGAGACCAGTCTGTAATTCGCCAGAACATCAGAGTCTGATGTAGGCTTTTTTTGGGGGGGGTCTAACCACAGCCTTGCAGATGGAAAAACACCCCCCCTCAAGGAACCACTGACTATCTCGGTGAACACCGGACTCAGGAACTCACCACAGCAGAGAAGCAGCCACATTGGTACTGGTTCCAGCATACAGCTGTTGGTGTGCAAACTAGAGACTGCCCGGAGTACCTCAACCTCAGAAACAGGCTGAAACGCATACCAGGCAGGCAGATCTGCATCACTGAAGAAGCAATCACTACTGGCCCATGACAAGCCACTCAAAGAAATACCCAATTTAATAGCAGGCACCTTGTCAGAGAAAAAACGTGCAAACTCCTTGCACTTTTCTACTGAAAAAGCTGACTGACCAATGATTAGAAGAATTTAGCAGCATATCAACATTACTAAAGAGCTGAGCTGGATGATTTTTCCCTGCAGCAATTGATCCTGACAGGAGAGCTGTCTTTTTTAGTTCGAAAGCCTGCTGATACTCTGCATATTTAGTCTTAAATGCCAACCTGTCTCAGACCAGAACTTTTCCAAGAATGCTCCAACTTCTCTCCCTTAGTTTCCAACTGATGCAGCTCATAACACCACGGTGAGCTACAACAGGATGTCAAGGACTGAATGCGGTAGGGTGCAACAGAGTCCAAGGCAGCCATGAGGACTCTATTATAGTGCTCTACGGCCTTCTCAGAACCTTGTGCACAAGCAAGCAGCATATCTGAGACATCCAGTACCCTCATGGAGCTTGCAAGGCTCCAAATTATGTTTCAGATGGTACCAAATGATCTCCACAGAAGGAGTAACCAAACAGGGGACCCCACAACAGAACACTGCACGATGATTCGATCAAAAGACTATCAACCTGGATCACACAGTGGTCAGTCGAGCATGGAGCAGAGGTGACGTGGGCAGACGCCAGCAACGTCTGTCAGGGAGGAAGGACCACAAATCTGAAAAGATTAACAAATCACTGTAAGTATTTGGGGAAAAATAACAGAGACAGACTCTCCTCTATTAAAAAGTGCAGGTAGCAAGAGTATATCATGGATGACAATTATATTACATTAGCAAATGGGGACATAGGCACTAGACACATGCAGTGTAGTATGATTAGCACAGTGGAAAACATGGAATTTGTCCAGTTTGTATGTAAACAATGTAAGGAAATCAAAGAACTGAGAATGGTAATTGTAGGACCAGAACTGCAAATAAAATGTCTTACCAGTAAACATGAACAGCTTACAAGGGGGGGACACCAGTACTCATGAGGAACCTGGCAAGCAAAAGAAGCCAACAGGGGCTGCCAAAAAAGCAACAGAAAATGATGAGGAAATGTGGCCAAACAGGACAAAATAATGTAAAGCTTACAAAAAGGGGAAACGAGCAAGGTGTTATAACGGCTCAATAATACATACAATGCCACAGATAACTGAATGTGAGGACAAATGCAATCAGGTAGAACTGGCCACATCTGATATGAGTAATGAACGTTTAGAAGAAAATCACAGCTCTTACTTCAAGAGGGCTCTTGCAGTAGGTAATTACATATAGGACTGACGTCGGCAGGCGGCAGGACCCCACGGAAACATTTCTAGCTAGCAGTCCCTGGCGAGGGACAGCCCCCACGTCAGGTGTCTGGCGTCAGGAGACATCAGTATAAAGGGGTGGTCCCTGACACCAGCTTTCCAGTTCTTTCCCGCTGCTAGCTCGTTCAGCACCTCACAGAAAGTGTGTGCTTCGTCAGCCCAATTTTCGCTCTGTTTTACAGATAATTTGTTTTTCGACTAACGTCAGGTACCATCGTCGGTGTATGTCGTTCCCTACACCCTCCGAGCACAAAAATAAGTGCAATTCGTGCAGCGCCCAACTACCGCACAAGGATGGCCATTCCCTGTGCCTGTTCGGCCTAGGCCCTGGTCACCCAGTCGAGAAGTGGCAGCACTGCCTCAGCTTCAACGCGGCTACCCGGAAAAGGCAACAGCAATCCCTGGAAGCCCATATTTTGAAGAAAAAGATAAGTTCAATGAACAAGGAGCTCAAAAAACTGAGGCAGGCATCCACTTCCCCCGAAGACCATCGGAAGAAGAAGAAGGATAAGGAGAGGCACCAGGACAAGGGCTCCTCTACCACGTCTCCCTCGGGAGCTGCCGGGACACAGGTAACAATGACCGCCTCGGAGGTTTCCGAAGGGGCGTTGGCCCACTCGTCTGGCTCATGCTCAGGCCTTTCACGCATCTCTGGGCAATTGGAGGCCTCTGCCCCGGTACAGCTGCAGACTTGCGGCCTACTGGCGTGGGCGACTCTGGTAAGTAGGGCGTCGGTTCCTCCAACGTCCGCGCAGAGAAGGCCGGTAAGACGCACGACCCTTCGGGGTGGCACGTAGCCTCTCTCCCATTGGACCAGGCCAATCCTTCTCCTCGACCTGCCTCCAGTGAAGGCTCCCATAAGCCAGATGCCAGCTCCTCCGGCGCCCACCGGGAGCTCACCGTAAAGCCGCACGTCGGCTCATCCAACATCTGGTTGGTGATGGAACCGACAAGGGACCCCCCCCAACGTCCGTCGTACCAGTTCTCCGCACTCTTCACTGCCATCCAGGGACCCAGAGTCCCCCCCAGCCCCACACCGGGAATTTTACCCCTCCATCCCCAGGCGATGCTGGGGACCTTCCTCTGTCAGACCGTCCCCCGGTAGGTGCACTGGATCTGACGTCAGCTCCCCGGACGCCAGCCCCGATGCAGGTTCCTCCAACACCAGTACTTCGAACGCCGGCCCTGACACCAGTTCTACTGACTCCGGGAGACATCCTGCTTCCGGATGTCCCCCCTCCGCTGGGTCCTCCGCCCTCCGGGCCCTCCAACGTGGATATGCCCATGAGGCCACCGGCCTGGCAATCTGCTCTGGCAGCTCCCCTGGGTACCCTCCATCCTATCCGACGCCGACGTACCCAGGACCACAGTATCCAGTGCCACAGTACCCGACACCAGTCTTTCCAACACCGCAGTACCAGATGCCACAATACCCGACGCCGGGCTTTCCGTAACCGGGTTCTGGATACTCTCTATATGGGTACAACCCATATCCTTATCCCTCGCCTCCTCCTCCACCGCCCCCACAGCCGCAGGTGGACCTGCAGGAGACTTGGCCTCCTGGTGGGCTGAGGCCAAGGCTCAGCTCACCAGGGAGATTGAGAGCCACCTTCCGATGACTGTGCCATCTCAGGTGCCCGTACGTCCGAGGTGGCACACTACCTCACCACCTCTGGATGCCAGGGCTCTTCCATCTGGGTCCAGAGAGGGGCAGGACATGCTTCCCTGGGGGCTTCCCAAGGGGTCCGTTCCTCCCCCTGAACGGGAAAGGGAGTCTTTTTCCTCTACCTCTTCACCCTCGGACTCCTCGGACTCTTCCGACGGTTTCTCTGAGAGGGACGACGAGCCACGCTCTCCGTCGAAGCCCAGGTAAAGGACTCTTCCGAAGTCTCCTCCGGAAGATCCTTCTTTTACGGAGTTGCTAAGGAAAATCCAGGAGGTTCAACAGTGGCACTCCTTGGAACCAGATCCTCAGCACCTGAAACTCACTGAACACCTGGATCTGCCCATGACAGCTCCTATCTTGGTGCCACCCTGGATAGATCCTCATGCCGACCTCATCACCACCATATGGAAACAGGCGTCGGCTTTTGCCCCACTTCCAAGGAAGTCGAATAGGTTATATCAGGCTCCAGAAGGTGTCGATTTCCTGGATTCTCACCCTCATGCCGACTCGGTTGTGATTAGCGCTGCTCACAGCTGGTCGGCCAACCCAAAACACCTCAGCTCGTCCCTCCTTCTGGACCAGTATGGGAAGATCTTTGCATCCTCCACGCTGGGGATTAGGGCTCTGAATTATGTCAGCCATATGGGGGACTACCAGAAGGCCATTCTGACTCAGATGGAAGCCAAATTGGACTCCCTGCCAGACTATCAAGTCAAGCAGGAGTTGGCTGATCTTGTCCGCTCCACATGTTCGGCCAGTCGACACATGCTTCGTGCGACATATGATGCAGTGGACACTGCTGGATGGAGCTCAGCTTTCGCCGTAGGCCTACGACATTATGCCTGGCTCCGCGTGTCACGGTTGGTCCCGGAGGTGCAATCCACTATCAAGGAAGCGCCCTTCCAGGGGTCAGTGCTTTTTGGTGGTGATGTCAAGAACATCATCACCGATTTGCAAGAGAAGGCGATGGCACTTAAGTCTGTCGATTCCATGTACCGCCCCCATCAGCAGCAGCGCCGTCCCTTTCACAGACGGTTATCGGCCCAAGAAGAAACCCCAAGGAAGGCGGGCCACAAAACACCGGGCCCCCACAGCTGCTAAGCCCCCCCACCCAAAAAGCAGTGAGTGCTTCAGCTGTGGCACTGCCCCACACCACCTGACTCCTTCCCTCTCCCATAGCCTCCGGACTCCCCGGAGGAACTGGTAGGAGGGAGGTTTCCCCTCCACCTTCCGGGCTGGGAGATGATAAGAAAAAATTACTCACCTTAGTAATGTTGTTTCTTCTAATGGAGTCTTGCTGTATTCTGACTGTGTGCAGTGATCTCCAACCTTTGAACTGCCCCAGAGAGAAAAGAGTTAACTTTCCATGCAAGGCATGGAACGCTGAGCTCGAGCTCGGTTGAGCCTCTGTCTGTTGTTGTTTGAACCCAAACTGCCAGATCTTTACGAGCTAAACTCACTGGGTGTCCTGTGTGGAAACTGTAAACTCACACTAGCCAACTGGCAACTAAATTTAATAAAAAGGTTTTTTTGGTTCCAAAGCAAAGACTCAAGTCAGGAAACCCAAAAAACAAAACAACAACACACACACAAAATTAAAGAGGGTGAAAAAAAGGAGGCACCTCTAGGGTGCCAACACTGCTCCTGCCCACCCAATTCCCAAAACCTAGGTTCTGAGACGGGAGGCGGGGGGGAGGTCAGAATACAGCAAGAATCTATTAGAAGAAACAACATTACTAAGGTGAGTAATTTTTTCTTCAAACAACATGAAGTCTTGCTGTATTCTGACTATGTGCAGACTACCACGCAGTACCTCCATGGAGGAGGGACAGAATCTACTTTGGGAATAGGCTCTGAAGCACTGGTTGTGTTAAACTGAGCATCACCCTAGCCTGGATATCCAGAGAGTAATGCTTGATAAAAGTATGGACTGTTTTCCAGGTGGCTGCTTGACAAATCTCTAAGATAGGAATATCCCTGGCAGCAGCCAGGAAGCAGCTAAACCTCTAGTAGAGTGAGCCTCAGGCCTGAGGGTGGAATTCTACCCAATTTTCATAGCAGAATTGTATACAAGAGACAATCCACCTGGCAATAGATCTTTTAGTGGCAGGTTTTCCTTACCAACCTCACCATAAGTGAGGAACAATTGAAGGGAGTCAAACCTGTGACACTTGGTGCACTCTATGTAGTAGCTAAGGGCCCTTTTCACATCCAGGCTGTGCAGCCTCCTCTCCCCAGAGGAGAAATGGTCAGTGAAGAAAACAGGAAGAGACATAGACTGATTAATATGGAAATCTGAAACCACCTTAGGCAAAAACTTCCTATTAGTCCTGAGGACCACCTTATCTCTATGGAAAGAGATAAAATCAGGCTCCACTGACAGGGCCTGTAACTCACTGATGCATCTGGCAGAAGTAATGGCTACCAAGAACACAGTTTTCCAAGTCAAGTACTTAAGCTCTGCTGAGGACAAAGGCTCAAAAGGGGGTTGCATAAGCTGAGCAATGCAAACATTAAGGTCCCAAGCAGGAGCAGGGTCCCTGAAGGGAGGATTGGTATGCAGCAATCCCTTGAATAATTTACACAATACAGGATGAGCTGAAAGGGAAGAGGGCTTGCCTACTGATAAGAAGGCAGAAACAGCTGCCAGATGCACTTTAAGTGTAGCTGGTCTGAGTCCCAAGCCATTGAGAGGAACCATATAGTCCAGGACTGTACGCAACCCAGCAGACTCTGGAGAAATATGTTTACCAGAGCACCAAATAGTGAACCTTTTCCATTTGGAGTTGTAAGTCTTTCTGGTGGAAGGCTTTTGAGAAGCCTTTAAAATATTCAGAACACCTTGAGAGAGATGCAAATCAGCAATCTCTCAACTCTTCAAGAGCCAGGCCTTCAGACAGAGAGATTTGAGATTCGGATACCAAACTCTCCCCTGAGAGGATGTTAACAGGTTGTAATTCCTGGGAAGAGACAGGGAAGGTGGACTGCTAAGGACAGTAAGAGAGGATACCAGGGCTGTCTGGCCCAGTCTGGAGCAATCAGAATCACTCTGCAGGGCTGAGACCTGATTTTGACTAGTACCTTGAACAGGAGAGGGAAGGGGGGAAAAGCATACAAAAACTTCCCTTTCCAATTGAGAACTAGAGCATCCAGAGGGACTGAGCCCAACACTGGAGGTCTGCAGCAAAAAAGAGGAAGCTGGTGATTGTCTGGGGCTGCAAAAAGATCTATCTGTGGAGTGCCCCATCTGGAGAAGATCACCTTCAAAATCAGGGGATCTAGGGACCATTCGTGATGGCCCTGAGATATCCTGCTGAGAGCATCTGCCAGGACATTGTCCTTCCCTGTGAGGTGCACTGCTATCAGAGAAGTATTCGGGGAATAGGCCAGAGACCACAACTTCATCGCTTCTGTGCGCAAGGCCGCAGACTGAGTGCCCCTTGCTTGTTGATGTACCACATTGTGGTGGTATTGTCTGTTCTGATCTGAACCACTTTGTCCTGAACAGACTTGGAAAAAACTTGCAGTGCCAGAAACACTGCCCTGAGTTCCAAGAGATTGATGTGAAGCAGAGATTCTTGAGGTGACCACAACCCTTGGACGGTCAGATTCCCCCCAAGTGGGCTCCCCAGCCCAAGAGGGAGGCATCTGTGGTAAGGATTAAAGAATGAGATTGAGTGACAAAGGGAACTCCTTGCCTGAGATTGCCCTGATCCTGCCACCACTGCAAAGCCTGGATTAGGGTTCGAGTCACTTGGATTAGCTTGGTCAGAGAATCCTTTCTCTGGGACTAGAAGGCTCTTAAGTGGAAGTGAATGTCCCTCATCTGAAATCCTGCTCCCTGGACCACTACCATAGAGGCAGCCATGTGGCCCAGGAGCTGCAGAAAGTGCCTTGCTGGTCGAGACACCTGAAGGCTGAATGAACAGGCCAGTTTCACAAGGGTCCTTGCCCTGTCCAGGGGAAGGAAGGCTCTTGCCCTTATTGCATCCAGTTCCGCCCCTATAAAGGTGAGGAGCTGAACTGGCTCCAGAACTGACTTTGAAAGATTTAGGAGGAATCCTAAAGAAGTGAGCAGTGCTGAGTTATCTGGAGATGTGACTGACTTGGTCTGGAGACTGACCCACTATGAGCCAGTCGTCCAGGTATGGAAAGATGGAGATCTTTTCTCCTTAGGAAAGCAACCACTACTGCCAGGCATTTTGTGAACACCCTGAGCTGATGTTAGGCCAAAGGGCATTGCTCTGAATTGATAGTGGCCTGAGGGCAACTCGAACCTGAGGTACTTTCTGTGGGAGCACCTGATGGGAATGTGGAAATAGGCATCCTTGAGGTCCAGGGAGACTAGCCAGTCCCCTGGCCTTAGAGACGGTAGAATTGTTCCCAGAGTCACCATTTTGAATTTTGGCTTTAAAAGGTGCTTGTTTAAGTATCTTAGATCCAGAATGGGCCACCATTCTCCTGTCTTTTTGGGGATTAGGAAGTACCTGGAGTACAATCCTTGTCCCCTGTGTAGGGATGGAACCCTTTCTATGGCTCTGAGAGCCAAGAGGGAAGAGACCTCTGACTCTAGGGCAAGGACCTCTGAAGAATTTGCAGGTGGAAAGGATCTGGTTCTCATCTTGGGAAATTTTTTGAAGCTGAGAACCAGTCCCTGGCTTACTACTTCCAGGACCCATTTGTCTGATGTTAAAGACTTCCAGTCCTGGACAAAGTAAGCCAGCCTGTCCCCTACATGTAGTGGAGAATCGGCTTGGGCAAACCCATCAGGGTGCCTGCTTGGCAGGGGCCTTAGGCTGAGCGGTGGTAGCAGGCCTGCTTATACCCCATCTGCCTCTCGCTCTGAAGAACCCCCTCTGAGCAAAGGCAGAAGAGGAGGCCTGGGCTTGGTAAAAAGGCCTGCCCCTGCCTCTGGAACACTGCCTCTGGGGAGTGGCTTGCCTTTCTTTGGCCTGAGCACTCCTATAGGTGGTCCAGTATTCATCCATTTTCTTCATGTAGTTCTCTGTCTGCTCCCCAGACAGAGAATTACCAATGACAGGAAAATCCATGGCCTTAGGCTGGGTATCCTCTGACAAGCCATCCTATGAAGGGCCACAGATGTAGCCATGACTCTAGATGAAACATCACTGGAGTCCACTGCAGCGTGAAACTGCACCTTGGATGCTTCAATACTATCTGCAGCCTCCCGCTCCAGCTCCTTGGCAAGCTGGTCAGGGACCTGTTTAGCTAGAGCCATCACAGTGTCCCAGTCATGTAATTGGCCTGCCTGAGTCCCAAAGATGCTGCCATGTACTGTTTCTTTGCCATGGCATCAATCCTTCTGGAGTCCTTATCTGGGGGGTGTGAAGCCAAGGGTATATTTGCCTTATCACAGGCAGCAGCCTGCACTATGCCAACATGGCTGCATTGTTGGGAAAGGAACTCCGTATCTAAGCCTGAAAGGGTATACCTCTTGTCCATTCTTCTGTCCAAAGGAAGTATGGAATTAGGAGTTTTCAAAATCTTAAATGTCTGTTTCCTAAAAGACTTATGGAGGGGAATAGACAATCTCCTGGACTCTTGGATGTCCATCATCTCAACCTAATCAGGCTCCTCCTGATCCTCTACTGCTTCCTCCATAGGAAGCTGGAGAGTTTCAGCCACTTTTTTGTAAAACATAAAGTGGGAAGGGGACTCAGAAAGCCTAGGAGGGGAAACACCTGAAGGTCTGTCTGGGGAGATGTCGGGGTCAATGGGCACATCCAGACTTTCTTAATCACCATCACTATCCTCATACTCTCCCTCCTTCTCCTCCGGTTCATAAAAATCTTCTAAATTATAATCCAGAACCGGGTGAACCAACCGAACCGAGACCCTAACCGATGGTACCATTTCGGTCGGAACCGAAGTTAGCAACTGAACAATCCTTATCGCTTTGGCTATTTCATCAGCGGTCAGAGAAAGAACTTGTGGATCTGAACTGACTGACTTATCCCTTCTTTTTCTTTTAACCGAAACCAACTCCTCAGAGTCGGTTCTCCTTCTGCCCAAAGAAGTTTCGCCCTGGTCAGAGGGCACTCCTTCTGTTTTGGTTGGAACCGAACCAGGCTGGCCATCTGGGTCAGCAGACTTCTTGGCCTCCCTTTCCCTCAGTCTACTTACTCTCTTGTCCAGAGTAGCTGAGGGAACATTTTTGTAAATCTGGCAGTCTGAATCAAGGTGGTCAAACCCCAGACAACAAACACAGGTGGTGTGGGGGTCAGCCTTAGCAAAGGCTTCCCCACACACATTACAGTGTTGAAATCCAGTGGGCCCGGTTTTTTTCTTGGGTTTCTCAGACATGGCCAGTCCTAACCAAACTTACCCTTTTT
This sequence comes from Neoceratodus forsteri, assembly GCA_016271365.2. NCBI lineage: Eukaryota > Metazoa > Chordata > Ceratodontiformes > Ceratodontidae > Neoceratodus > Neoceratodus forsteri. The sequence continues at coordinate 155,155,094 of CM057456.1, read as the reverse complement.
TCGGCAATCCGCCAGGTGAGACACCCCTATCGGTTCCTGACCATGTTACGGGTCCTGGAAAAAAACGTAATGAAATCCATTTTTTTTTTTTTAAACCGATACGGACCGGTTACCACTCTCTAAAAAACAGAAAAACTTTTTCACAAACCTGATCGGTTCAAACCAAACCGATCTGATGTTTACAGGTTCCACACAGAAAACTAATAATAAACCTATCTAGTACTCACGGTACCACAGAGACTGAACCGACAGGTTAGATTGTAGAAATTCGGTTGAAACCGAGAGAAAAACGACACTTTAACCGACTAAATTGAACCGAGCGAAGGAGAAATCTCTGGAGTGACTATTCAGTGAGGCGGAGTAAAGAATCTGGCAGTTTGGGTTCAAACAACAGACAGAGGCTCAACCAAGCTCGAGCTCAGCGTTCCATGCCTTGCATGGAAAGTTAACTCTTTCCTCTCCGAGGCAGTTCAAAGGTTGGAGATCACTGCACATAGTCAGAATACAGCAAGACTTCATGTTGTTTGAACAACAGATTCTTGGGTGCTCCAGCTCATCGCAGGACACTCGACAGAGTTTCTTCAGAAACCACCTCGCCATCCCCCTCTGAAGTCGTCGTATTCAAGGGAACATCTTCTCTTGGCCCATGAGGAAATTTCAGCTCTACTGCTGAAACATGCAGTAGAACCCGTCTCCCTTCATCTGCAAGGGACGGGTTACTATTCCCATTTCTTCCTGGTCCCAAAGAAGACAAGAGATCTCAGACCAATTCTGGATCTCAGTTCCCTGAATCTTTTTGTGGAATACAAAAGGTTCAGGATGCTCTCTTTGCAGAGCCTTCTGCCCCTCCTCTGGTCGGGTCAGTGGCTGTGTGCTCTGGATATGCAGGATGCTTACCTGCACATTTCCATTCGCCCGTCTCACCGCAAATACCTTCGTTTTGCGTTCCAGGGGGACCACTACCAATTCAAGGCGCTTCCGTTTGGTCTATCCTCAGCACCCCGAGTATTTACCAAATACCTGGCCGTGGTGGCAGCCCACCTGCATAACTGGGGGGGTGCAGGTTTTCCCATACCTGGACGATTGGCTCCTGGCAGCCTCATCCAGGGAGGAACTCCTGCGCTGCCTCTCCCTTACCCAGCAGGTTTCTGCCTGCCTGGGTATTACAATCAACCATTCCAAGTCTCACCTGATCCCATCCTAGAGACTACAGTTTATTGGGGAAGATTCTCAATACGACCACGGCAGGGCCTTCCTGCCACCGGACTGGGCGTCCACCCTCCAGACTCAAATAAGTCTGCTGTCCGGCTGCAGGCGGTCTCTGCAGTCGGTCCTTCGCTTCTCGGGCTCATGGCGGCTGCTATCCAGACAGTTCCTCATGCTCGACTCCACATAAGAATAGCTCAGTGGACTCTACGCTCCCAATGGGTCAGTTAGTGGATGACCTAGATCACCCATTTCTGGTCTCCTCACTGATGCTTCAAGACTTGCAATGGTGGATGCTTGAGAGAACCTGTTTCAGGGAGTTCCTTTCTTTCATCCTCCCTCCTCCCAGACTCTAACCACAGATGCCTCGGCCAAAGGTTGGGGAGCCCATCTAGGGCCTCATCGGACCCAGAGCTCCTGGTCCAAGCTTGAACAAGCTGTCCACATCAATGTGCTCAAGCTTCGGGCAGTGTTGTACGCTCTTCAAGCCCTTCACCAATACATCCTTCCCACCCACGTAGCCATCCAGATGGACAACATGTTCATGGTTTGGTACATCAACAAACAGGGAGGGACTCAGTCCTACCCTCTGTGCAGAGAGGTAATGAGGGTCGGATTGGGCAACACATCACGACCTTCCCCTCTAAATGCAAAGCTTCCCGTCTTCTGCTCGCTCATTCCAGAGCGAGGCGCTTTCTGGAGAGATGCTCTGTCTCTAGACTGGAAGGACAGATTCATCTATGCCTTCCACTCAATTCCACTTATCCCACGAGTCTTGCAGAAACTAGCCTCAGAAGGAGCACGAATTATTCTGATTGCTCCTTTCTGGCCCAGGCAAGTTTGGCTCCCTCTCCTACAACAATATTCAGAGGATCATCCTCTTCCTCTGTCTTGAAGTTTACTGACCCAGGATCAGGGGACTCTGGTCCATCCAGTCCTCAGATCCCTTCAGCTGCACGCATGGCTCCTGAAGACTTAGCTTAATTCCGTTTTGGGGTGTCTCCCCAAGTGGCGGAGATTTTGGTAGAGGCCAGAATACCCTCCACTAGATCCACTTACGCCATGAAGTGGAAAAGAGTCATGATCTGGGCTGCTTCCAAGAACGCGGAACCTTTCTCCTGTTCAGCGGGGCTTCTGCTGGAGTATCTATGTCATCTGTTTGACCTGGGTCTCAGTCATTCTTCTCTGAAGGTACACATGGCGGACATCTCAGCCTGTGATGTCCCTTTGCAGACAAAACTTACGCTCAATTGAAGGTCTCCAAGACCTTTCTCAGAAGGGTCCTCCATCTGAGACCCCCTATCCATATTCCTGCTCCCCCCCTGGGAATTGAACTTTGTTCTTGAGAAACTTACTCTGCCTACCTTCGAACCGGTAGCTTCTGCAGATTTCAAGTTCCTTTCGTGGAAGACTCTCTTACTGGTGGCCATTACTTCCACTCGGAGAATTTCCACGCTCCAGGCCCTGATGTGCAAAATCCCATACTTGATTTTTCACAAGGAACATGTTGCTCTTTGCACGAATCCTAAGTTTCTCCCTAAAGTAGTAGCAGAGTCTTCTCTAAATCAGTCCACAGAGTTAACCGCCTTTTTCACGCAGTACTCTAATCAAGGAGAGTATGTACTCCATACTATGGATGTTCACCGGATTCTGAGATACTACACCAACAGGACGAAGGATTTCTGAAAGACTGATCAATTGTTTGTCTCTTTTGCTCATAAAAGGGAAGGCAACACTGTTTCTAAGCAATGCCTATCTTAGTGGTTGGCTCATTGCATCACTTTCTGTTATGACAAATACAACAAGACCCTCCCAGGTCAGGTAAGAGGCCACTCCACCAGAGGAGTAGCTGCCTCATTGGCTTGTTTCAAAAACGTGTCTGCGGCAGACATCTGCGCTGCCGCCACCTGGACTTCCACTCATACCTTCACTAAACACTACAGTTTGGATGTTGTCTCTCACCGTAGAGCAGGCTTCGGGCTGGCTGTTCTGCAAAGCCTCTTATCTTGAGGCTTACACAGCTAGAACTGCTTCTTGGAGTAGTTTTCCTCCTCCCGGTGCCTCTCTTTGTTCCAGACTGCTTGGGATTCAGTCCTATATGTAACCACCTACTGCAAGAGCCCTCTTGAAGTAAGATAGTACAGTTACGTAAGAACTTACCATAGCAGTAGATCTTCGAGAGAGGCTCTTGCAGTAGGTAATACCTTCCCGCCCTCATACCCCTAGGCTTTTCAGCTCCTTTTCCAGTGATGGAAATATCCGCCTTCTCTCATCCGACCTCTGGCCTAGTGGCGAGAAAGAACTGGAAGGCGGGCATCAGGGACCGCCCCTTATACAGACGTCTCCTGACGACGGTCACCCGACGTGAGGCGGTCCCTCGCCAGGGACTGCTAGCTAGAAATTTTTCTGTGGGGTCCTGCCGCCTGCCGACGTCAGTCCTATATGTAATTACCTACTGCAAGAGCCTCTCTCGAAGATCTTCTGTTACGGTAATTTCTTACGTAACTGTACTTTCCTCAGAAAGCAACAGGAACATAGAGCAACCCCCAGAAGTAAACCAAACAGCTACAAATGTTGGAATAAGCAAGGAATTATCTAGGTCAGAATCTACCACCGAAATTGTAGCAAATATACCAACGTCGAACAGATATGAACCCCTGTTGCAACTTTTAAATAACACAGAGAATGAAACAAGAGAAATAACAGATATTATAAGGACAATGGGTGGCTAATGATACTAATTAAAATCCAACACAAATGAAGCAGGATGTAGAGGTACCACAGGGAGAAAACACTTTGGAACAAAACATGTTAGTACAAACACATGCTAGGAAAGTTCATATTAATGGTGACTCCATAAAGCAGCATACTAATTCAATCACCACAATGAACAGGTTCTAAGTATGTCCTTACCAGGTGCAGGTTTGAAGGATATATGATGTTTTACCAAAGGTAATTACAAAGTCAGATAAATCACCAATAGTAGTTATACATGCTGGGACAAATGATAGAAACATAGACTTTGACAGCAGATAAGGACCACTTGGCCCATCTAGTTTGCCCATTTCCCTACCTAGAGGATAAGCTACAGATCCTATTTAACCAACAGCCTATTTCTTCCTACCCCACCAAAATTGCCTTATGTCTGTCCCATGCATTCTTGAATTCTCCCACAGTTTTAGACCCCACAACCTCCTCAGATAGGCTGTTTCATGCATCCACCACCCTCTCTGTGAAAAAACACTTCCTCACATTGCCCCTGAGCCGTCCCCCCTCTATCTTCAGATTGTGTCCCCTTGTTCTTGCACATCTCTTTCTGAAAGATGCTACCCTCTTGGACTTTGCTGATTCCACTGAGGTACTTAAACATTTCTATCATGTCCCCCCCTCTCCTTTCCTCAAGGGTATACATATTAAGCTCCTTTAGCCTCTCCTTGTATGGCTTCTCTTGCAGACCCTGCACCATTTTAGTTGCCCTCCTCTGAACTGCCTTCATCCTGTCTATGTCTTTGCAGAGATGGGGTCTCTAGAACTGGATGCAGTACTCCAGATGGGGTCTCACCAACTGTCTATACAAGGGGATAAAAACTTCCTGTTTTCTGCTGGTGATGCCTATAAATCCCAGTATCCCCCCAGCCCTCCCCACCACCTTCTCACATTGCTTGCCAACCTTAAGGTCATCTGATATGATTACCCCCAAGTCCCTTTCCATTTTCGTTGTTGTTACTACCACCCCCCATTGTGTACTCTTCCCCTGGGTTTTTGTTTCCCAGGTGCATTACTTTGCACATCTTTGCACTGAATCCAAGCTGCCATACTTCTGACTATTCCTCCAACCTTGCCAAGTCCCTTCTCATCCTTTCCACGCCTCCTTGTGCACCAACCCTGTTGCAGATCTTTGTGTCATCTGCAAAGAGGCACACTTTTCCTTCCAGTCCCTCTGCAATGTCACTTATAAAGACATTAAAAAGGACTGGACCCAGTACTGAACCCTGCGGTACCCCACTAGTAACCCCTCTTTCAGAGTGGACTCCATTTACAATTACCTTCTGTGTCCTGTTCAGCCAATGTTTTACCCAGGCTACCACCCTGGGACCCACCCCAAGGCTGGTTAATTTGACTACTAATCTTTTGTGTGGGACTGTGTCAAATGCCTTGCTAAAGTCTAGGTAGGCCATGTCCACAGCCCATCCCTGGTCTACTACTTTGGTCATCCAGTGAAAGAAATCAAATAGATTCATCTGACATGACCTTCCTGCTGTGAATCCATGCTGTCTTGGGTCCTGTGCCCCAATGGCCTCTAGGTACTCAACAATTCTTTCCTTAAGAAGTGATTCCATCACTTTCCCTACCACAGAAGACAAACTGACAGGTCTGTAGTTTCCTGCCTCTGTCTTGCTCCCACTTTTGTGAAGGGGAATCACATCAGCCTTCTTCCAGTCCTCAGGTACCATACCATCCTCCCATGATTTGTTATAAAGAGTAGTCAGTGGTGTCACTAGTTCTCTGCTTAATTCTTTTAGAATTAAGGGTGAATTCCATCTGGCCCCACTGCTTTGTCCACCTTCAGTTTTAGGAGTTCTTTCAGAACCCTTTCTTCTGTGAAAGGACTGGGATCGACCCCCCTCTCCAGAGTGCTTCTGTTAATTGGATTAGGCACCTCCCCCACTTCCTCTTTTGTGAATACTGAACAGAAGTATTCATTCAGTATCTCTGCTTTTTCACTGTCACTCTCTGCCCACCCACCATCCATTCTATTGGGCCTCACTATCCCTCCTTTTGACTTTCTACGCTCCCTGATATACCTATAAAAGGTTTTATTCCCCTTCTTAACAGAGTTGGCTATCTTTCCCTCAGTTTGTGCCTTTGCTATTCTGACTACCCTCCATGCTTCCTTCTGCCTTACTGGTACAGCTCTCTGTTCTGCTCCTTCTGTGTTTCCTTATACTTCCTAAATGCTATCTTTTTCTCCCTAACCTTCACCACCACTTCTTTTGAGAACCATAGTGGCTTTCTCTTTCATTTTGATTTGTTTATTTGCTTTACAAAGGCTTGCTGCCTCTGTGATGGCAGTTTGATATTTCCCCATTGTTGCTCCGCCTCCTTCTAGCCTGTTTGCTAGTGCTTTTTATGATCTGAGAAAGTTCTCAAAAGGTGACATTTTTAATAACTCACAAAAGATGCATTGGTATTTGACAGAAGCCAATTGTGAGGTGGTTATGTCAGATATTCTAGAAGTCCCAAAGGCAGCAGAGTGGATCAACAAAAATAGTAAAGATAAACAATATATTGAGGCAATGGTGTCTACAGAATGGTCACATAAGTTTGAAAACATATGAATACTTCTCTCCTAGTGAAAAATAAGACAATTCTGTAAAGAGAGACTGCATCTAAATTGCAGCGGCAGTGAATTACTGAGTAGCATGATAGATCAATAAAGCTTTAAACTAGAGAAGGGTTGGGTGGGTATTTAACTGTGCACAGTCGAAATAAGAGTTATAAAAAAAATATGTAAACATAACCTGACAACAAAACAAAAGTGACAGAAGATGAACTCAAGTTTCTATTAATAAATGCCAGAAGCTTGAAAAACAAAATGGATGCACTAGTATATACCTTTAAAACAGAAAGTATTTCAATATGTGATATAACCAAAACATGGTTCAGCAGGGAAGACTGGGGGATAAATGTCAGCATGTGTTCCCATAAGGACAGGAAAAACAGGAAGTATGGTGGAATGGCCTTGTATATCCTCAACAGCATTAGAGCGAGTGAAATACAAACCAATAAAGAAGACAAATCTCAAGAAGAGATGAAGTGGGTTGAATTGAATACCAGCAACTCAAAATTAACAATAGGTGTGTGCTACAGACCTCCAAATCAGAATAAAGAGGAACATCAAAATTTTGTTGTCACAGATATATACAATGCACATATATGGTGACACATGCTAGTTGGTGATTTAAATTATCCCAGTATTTGTTGGGGCAAAGAGACAGGCTCTACAGCCCATGAAAAACAGTTCATGGAAATAATATACCCAATGCACTTGGAGCAGCTAGTCACTAAGCCCACTAGGAACAACAACATTATATGTCTTATACTGTCAAATGCAAAAGAAAGTTTCAAAAGGATAAAAATCCTCAAAGCATCAGCAGACAACGACCACAACATGGTCATGGCAGAAATTAAATTTAAACAAACAACATATGGAGGTAAGACAACACTAAAATGTTATAATAATGCAGACTATGAAAATACAAAAAACATCTTCACAAAGGGGAATGGTGTGAGGAGCTGCAGGATAAATCACTGGAGGAAATGTGGGACATAATCAAAATAAAACAGAAGTTTGTATAACAAACTTGTCCCAGAGACAAGGAAATATAATTCAAATAGAAGAATTCTCAAGTGGTTCAATAAAAGTATCAAAAGATTACTAAAAAGGAAAAAAACAATATAGGAGATAAAGACTGATGAGGCAAGAAGAAAAAAATACTCACCTTAGTAATGTTGTTTCTTCTAATGGAGTCTTGCTATATTATGACATATGCAGTGAGTCCCAACCTTCGAACTGCTCCGGAGGTGAAAGAGTTAACTTTCTATGCCAGGCATGGAACTTTGACCTCGAGCTTGATTGAAAACTCTGTCTGTTGTTCTTCAAACTCAAACTGTCAGATCTTTACGAGCAAAACTCACTAAGGTTCTGTGTGGAAGCTGTAAACCTACACTAGCCAACTGGCTACTAAATATAAGAACACATTTTTTGGTCCCAAAACAAAGATTCAAGTCAGGAGACCCAAAAAATGAAAAACACAACACCCAATCATCCCAAAAAGGAGGGGTGAAAAAACAAGGTGGGCATCTACTAAGTGCCAACACTGCACTGCCCACCCACATCCCAAAAGCAGAGGTTCTGAGAGGGGCAGGCGGGGGGGGAGGTCATAATATAGCAAGACTCCATTAGAAGAAACAACATTACTAAGGTGAGCAATTTTCTCTTCAAACAACATGAAGTCTTGCTATATTATGACATATGCAGACTACACAGCAGTACCTCCATGGAGGAGGGACAGAACCTACTTAGGAAATAGACTCTGAAGCATAGCTGTGCCAAACCGAGCATCACTCCTAGCCTGGATGTCCAGGGAGTAATGCTTTGTAAAAGTGTGAACTGTTTTCCAGGTAGCTGCTTGACATATCTCTAGGATAGGGATGTGCCTGGCAGCAGCCAGAGATGCAGCTGTACCTCTGGTAGAGTGAGTCTTCAGGCCTGAGGGAGGAACCTACCCAGTTTTTCATAGCAAGATTGGATACAAGAGACAATCCACCTGGCAATGGATCTTTTAGTGGCAGGTTTCCCTTTACTAACCTCACCATAAGTGAGGAACAGTTGGAGGGAGTCAAACCTGTGACCCTTGGTACGTTCTATGTAGTAACTAAGGGCTCTTTTGACATCTAAACTGTGCAGTCTCCTCTCGCCAGAGGAGGAATGGTCAGTGAAGTACATAGGGAGAGACATAGATTGATTAAGGTGGAAGTCTGAAACCACCTTAGGCAAGAACTTTCTGTTAGTCCTGAGGACCACCTTATCTCTATGAAAGGAGATAAAATCAGGCTCCACTGACAATGCTTGTAATTCACTTATGTCTGGCAGAAGTGATGGCTACCAAAAACATAGTTTTCCAAGTCGAGTACTTAAGCTTTGCTGAAGACAAGGGCTCAAAGGGGTTGCATAAGCTGGGCAATGCAAATATCAAGATTCCAAGCAGGGCAGGGTCCTGAATGGAGGGTTGGTGAAGCAACCCTTAAAAAACTTGGAGAATACAGAATGAGCTGAAGAGAAGAGGGTTTACTTGCTGATAAGAAAGCAGACACGGCTGCCAGGTGCACTTTAGGGTAGCTGGTCTCAGCCCCAAAGTATTTAAATGGACCATATAATCCAGGACTGTGGGTAAATCAGCAGATTCTGGGAGATATGTTTGCCAGAGCACCATATGGAAAATCTCTTCCATTTGGAATTATAAGTAGCCTCGTGGAAGGCTTCCTAGAAGCCTTCAGGATATCCAATACACCTTGGGAGAGGTGTAGGTCAGCAAACTCTAACTCTTCAAGAGCCAGACCTTGAGATTGAGAGATTTGAGGTTCGGTACCAAACTCACCCCTGAGCACAGGTTAACAGGTTGTGATTCCTGGGAAGACACAGGTGAAAGTGGACTGCTAAGGACATAAGGAGTGGGTACCAGGGCTGTCTGGCCCAATCTTTATTTATTTAGTTTTTGTTGAGCAATCTGGAGCAATCAGGATCATCTTGCAGGGCTGAGATCTGATTTTGACTAGCATCTTGATCAGAAGAGGGAAGGGAGGGAAAGCATAGAGAAACTTCCCTTCCCAACTGAGGAGGAAGGCGACCAGAGGGACTGAGTCCAACACTGGGGGCCTGCAGCAAAAAAGGGGAAGTTGGTGATTGTCTGGGGCTGCAAAAAGATCTATCTGCGGGGTGCCCTATCTGGCAAATACTACCTCCAGTACTAGGGGATCCAGTGACCATTCGTGATGGCCCTGGGAAATCCTGCTGAGAGCATCTGCCAGGATATTGTCCTTGCCTGGGAGGTAAACTGCCATAAGGGAGGTGTTTAGAGAGTATGCCAGAGACCACAACTTCATTGCTTCGGTGCACAAGGCTGTAGACCGAGTGCCACCTTGCTTGTTGATGTACCACATTGTGGTGGTATTGTCTGTTCTGACCTGAATAACTTTGTTCTGAACAGATTTGGAAAAAACTTGAAGTGCTAGAAAAACTGCTCTGAGTTCCAACAGATTGATGTGGAGCAGAGATTCCTGAGGGACCACAATCCCTGGGTAGTGGTGGCCCATGTGAGCTCCCACCTCAAAAGGGATGCATCTGTAGAAAGGATTAAGGAGTGAGACTGAGGGGCGAAGGGACCCCCGTCTCAGACTGCTCTGGTCCTGCCACCACTGAAGGGCTTGGATCAGGGTTCGAGTCACTGGGATCAATTTGGTTAGAGGGTCTCCTTTGAGACCAAAAGATTCTCAAATGGAACTGGATGTCCCTCATCTGAAATCTTGCTCCCTGCACTACTGCTGTAGAAGCAGCCATGTCCCCCAGGAGCTGTAGAAAATGCCTTGCTGGTCAAGAGACCTACAGGGGTGAAACAGGAGCCAGAGAGACCAGGGTCCTTGCTCTTTCCAGAGGAAGAAAGGCTTGGCCTCTTTTGTGTTCAGTTCTGCACCTATGAAGGTGAGAAGCTGGACAGGCTCTAGAACTGACTTTGGAAGATTGAGAAGGAAACCTAGAGAGGTATGCAGTTGCTGAGTTACCTGAAGATGCAATTTGACTTGGTCTGGAGACTGGCCTACTATGAGTCAGTCATCCAGGTAAGGAAATATGGCAATTGTTTGCCTTCTTAAGTGGGCAACTGCTACTGCCAGGCATTTTGTGAATACCCTCGGGCAGAGGTGATGCAGGGCATTGCTCTGAACTGGTAATGGCCTGAGGGCAGTTCGAATCTGAGGTACTTTCAATGGGAGCTTCTGCTAAGAACATGGAAGTAGGCATCCTTGAGGTCCAGGGATGCTAGCCAGTCCCCTGGCCTTAGAGAGGGTAAAATAATTCCCATAGTCACCATTTTGAATTTTGGTTTTAAAAGGTGCTTGTTTAGGTATCTGAGATCCAGGATGGGCCGCCATTCTCCTGTCTTTTTTGGGGTAAGAAAGTTCCTGGAGTACAACCCTTTGCCCTGGTGTAGGGGTGGAACCCTTTCCACAGCTCTGAGAGCCAGGAGGGTAGAAACTTCTGCTTCTAGGGCAAGTGCCTCTGATGGATTTGCAGGTGGAAAGGACCTGGTTCTCATCTTTGGAAATTTTTTGAAGCTGAGAACCAGTCCCTTGCTGACTACTTATAGGACCCACTTGTCTGATGTTAAAGACTTCCAGTTCTGGACAAAGTAAGCCAGCCTGCCCCTGCAGGTAGTGGAGAATCGACCCTGGCCACCCCATGAGGGTGTCTGCTTGGCAGGGCTTTAGGCTGAGGGGTGGAAGCAGGTCTGCTTGTACCCCATCTGCCTCTCCTCTAAAGAACCCCTCTGGGCATAAGCTGAAGGGAGGAGGCCTGGGCTTGGTAAAAGGCTCATGAAAAGGCCTGCCCCTGCCCCTGGAATGCTGCCTTTGAGGAGTGGCCTGCTTTCTTGGCCTGTGCACTCCTATAGGTGGTCCTATACTCATCCATTTTCTTTCATGTAATTCTCTGTCTGCTCCCCAAACAGAGAGTTACCCACAACAGGAAAATCCATGGCCTTAGTCTGGGTATCCCAGACAGGATAGTACATCTGAGCCAAGCCATCCCAGCGAAGAGCCACAGATGTAGCCATGACTCTTGGACACATCATCAGAGTCCACTGTGCATGAAATTGCACCTTAGATGCCTCAATACCATCAGCAGCCACCTGCTCCAGCTCCTTGGCAAGCTGGCCAGTGACCTGCTTTGCTAGAGCCATAATAGTGTCCCATCTGGATTTCTGGTATCTAGCAACATAAGCCATATAATTTGCCTGTCTGAGTCCCAAAGATACTGCCATGTACTGTTTCTTTGCCATGGCATCAATCCTCCTGGAGTCCTTGTCAGGGGGGTGTGAAGCCAAGGGAATATTTGCCTTGTCACAGGCTGCAGCCTGCACTACTCCAACATGGCTGTATTGTTGTGTAAGGAACTCCGTATCAGAGCCTGACAATGTGTACCTCTTGTCCATTCTTTTATCCACAGAAGGTAGAGTGTGAGAAGTTTTTAGAATTTTTACTGTCTGTTTCCCAAAAGATTTATGCAAAGGAATAGACAGTCTCCTAGACTCTGGGATATCCATCATTTCTACATAGTCAGGCTCTTCTTAATTATCCACAGCTACCTTCATAGGCAGCTGGAGGGTTTCAGCCACTTTTTTATAAAACATAAAATGAGAAGGGGACTCAGAAAGCCTAGGGGAGACACTCCTGAAGGTCTGTCTGGGGAGATGTCCGGTTCAATGGGCACATCCAGACTTTCAAATCCACATTCACTCTCCTCCTACTCCTCTTCCTCCTCCTCTGGTTCATAAAATTCCTCTAAATCATACTCTTGAACCGGTGGAACCGAATCCGAACCGTACGCTTACCTGATGATGCTGGTTCGGTCGGAACCGAGGAAAGTGACTGGACAATTTTAATCGCTTTGGCTATTTCTTCAGTGGTTGGAGAGGGAAGTTTTGGCTCCACACCTGCTGATTTTCTAGTCCTTTTTGCTGGAACCGACTCCTCCGAGTTGGCTCTCCTTTGGCCCGAGGAAGTCTCGCCCTGGTCAGAGGGCACTCCCTCTGGTTCGGTTTCAACCAAACTGGGCTGGCCATCCGGTTCAGTGGACTTTTTGGCCTCCCTTCCTGAGCCTACCAAGTCTTTTTTCCAGGGTAGCTGCAGGAAAATTTTTACAAATCTGGCAGTCTGCATTGAGGTGGTCAAACCCCAGACAATAAACACAGGTGGTGTGGGGGTCAGCCTTAGCAAAGACTTCCCCACAGACACTGCAGTGTTGAAACCCAGTGGGCCCGGTTTTTCTTTTGGGTTTCTCAGACATAGTGCCAGCCTAACCAAAACTTGCCCGTTTATGGCAATCTGCCAAGCAAGACTCTCTTATCAGTTCTCAACCGTGTCACGGGTCATGGAAAAAACTGTAATGAAATCCGTTTTTTTTAGAACCGATAAGAACCAGGAACCGCACTCTAAAAGGTAGATTAATGTATTTAAAACAACCTGATCGGTTCGAACCGAACCAATAAACCGCTTACAAGTTCCACACAGAAAGTAAATGTAAAACCTATCTAGTACTTACAAATACCACAGACAGAGCTTGAACCGATCGGTTGCGGTTTAAATTCGGTTAACAAACTGAATAATTAATACTTTAACCGACAAAATGAACCGAGCAGAAGGAGAAATCTCTGGAGCGACTGTTCAGTGAGGTGGAGTAAAGAATCTGACAGTTTGAGTTTGAAGAACAACAGACAGAGTTTTCAACCGAGCTCGAGCTCAAAGTTCCATGCCTGGCATGGAAAGCTAACTCTTTCACCTCCAGAACAGTTAGAAGGTTGGGACTCACTGCATATGTCCTAATATAGCAAGACTTCATGTTGTTTGAATGATATATACAAACGGCTCTAGGGATAGTAAAAACTTAATAAAAAAAGCAAAAGCAGAAATGAAAAACAAATGGCACAATCAACATCAGACAAGAAGAAAAAAAAAATTATAATTACATTGGCAGTTTAAAAGGAGGACAAAGTACCATAGGGCAAATTATAGTAGAGGGACAACATTACAACAGATGAGGAGAAAATAGTGGGCAACTTTAACGAGTATTTGATTAGTATATTTAAAACAAAAGCTAAAAATGGACAAAGAACTGGCAATAACACAAATCTCAGAGAGAGCAGAACAACAACAAATGATGTATGTGAAAGAATAAAAAAGTTAAAGGTTAATAAGCCCCCCTGGCCCTGACCGAACACATCCCAAGTTCCTTAAAGAACTGGGTACAGAAATTGCAGATCCCATCAGCATACTATTTAATAAGTCATTATAGGAGGACAATAATACACTGCAGGAATGGCAAATAGCGAATGTAATACCAATACTGAAAAAGGGTGATAGAAGTATCATAGGAAACTACAGACCTATCAGTTTGACATTAGTGAATGGCAAAATTATGGAAGGAATAATCACAGACTTGACCCAACAACATAAAGGAAAAAGGGCAAACAGATCTCACAGCATGGCTTTAGTCAGGACAGATCACGCTTAACGAACTTTATTCCTTTTTTTCTGAACCAGCGAGTGCAGCACTGGATAAAGGGCTCCCAGTGGATGTGATATACTTAGATTATTCAAAAGCGTTTGACTCGCATAATGAAATAATTAACCAACTAGTTAAGTGTGATTTTCACCCAAACATAATATCATGGATAGACTCCTGGTTGGATAATAGACTACAGAGAGTATATGAGGACACAAGTCTGGTTGGAGAAGGGTGACGAGCAGTGTGCCATTGGGGTCAGTTCTGGGACTTCTGCTTTTCAATATCTTAATTGGCTCAGTGCAAACAACAAATAATGTATGGATACATAACTATGCAGATGATTCCAAAATAGATGCCATCATCAATAACTGGGAGGAAGCCATAGGTTTACAACATGAAACAGACAACTTAGGCAAATGGGCCAGAGACCATAGACTGAGTTTTAATATTGAAAAATGTAAGGTCATGCACTTAGGGCATAACAACATCATGGCCCAAAACACACTCGAAAACAAAATCCTAATGATGGCAGAGGTGGAAGAAGATCTAGGGTCTACATAAACAGGTTATTCACCTGTAACAGTAGTTCTAGGAATGGTATATGTTGTTCATCCACACTTACTGGCATATCCCCTTCCACTTTAAGATTCACTGGAAGTCTTCAAGCTGGCTCCTCCCACCCACTCAGGTGGTATGTACCTCGGCTCTGCCCCATGATGCCAGATCTTAGCCCGCTGGAAGCCAGGTTGTGTGCGTCCACAGCTGGGGAGGTCAGGTGGGTCCGTGTGGATGAACAACATATACCACTCCTACAACTACTGTTACAGATGAGTAACCTGTTTTTCTAGGATTGGGGACATGTTGTTCATCCACACTTATTGGCAGACTCCTAGCAGTTCTCCAGGAGGGAGGGAGGAGGCAAGGTGCACACCCCCTGCCTAGGGAACAGAGATTGGAGAACTGTGGCCCCAAAACCAGCATCCCGGTGTGACTCAAGGTCGATGTGGTAGTGGATGATGAAGGTGTTTGCTGACTTCTAGGTACCAGCCTGGCAGATTTCCTGGATAGGGATGTCCCTGGAAGCAG
Source organism: Neoceratodus forsteri (assembly GCA_016271365.2). Lineage (NCBI taxonomy): Eukaryota > Metazoa > Chordata > Ceratodontiformes > Ceratodontidae > Neoceratodus > Neoceratodus forsteri. The sequence goes on along the minus strand of CM057456.1, from coordinate 155,139,961 downwards.
CCACCGACTCAGCAGTATGGCTTGTAGAATAAGCTCTTATACCTCTGGGAGGCTTCTTGCCCGCCAACGGATACCACAGGCCTATGCATGATGTAATCCACCTTGCAATGGTCCATTTAGCTGCAGGTCTGCCAGAAGCGGCTTCAACGTAGGTGACAAACAGCTGGCGAACCTCCCCGAATGTCTGCCGTCCTCTCCTTGTAGTAGAAGAGAGCACATCTCAGGTCCAAAGTATGGAGCCTGTACTCACCCTCCGAGGTGTAATTAGGGTACTATACTGGCAGAGTCAACAACTGGTTAAGGTGAAACTCTGACACCACCTTCGGAAGGAATTTTGGGTGGGGCTGTAGGATAATCTTCTCCCTGTGGAAGACCAGATAAAGGGAGTCCACCGAAAGCACCTGGAGTTCCCCTGTCCTTCTGGCAGACGTCATAGCCACCAGGAAGGCCATCCTCCACAAGTGTGACAAGGCACACTTGCGCATTGGTTCGAATGGCTTGCCCATGAGCTTTACAGGTACCAACAGTAGATCCCACGGAGGTGGAGGTTCACGCACCAGAGGGGTATGTAGCAGTCCAGACCTTGAAAAGCAGCAGACCACTGTCTCCTGTGCCACCGCTCGGCTGACTGGCCATGCCCGGTAAGCAGAGATGGCTGCCAGGTGCACCCTAAGGGTTGATGACCGTAGACCCCCTCTGGAGAGAGACCAAAGATAGTTGAGAATGTTAGCCACTGGACAGGATGATGGGTCCAGGCCCTTGCCCTGACACTAAATGGAAAACCTTTTCCATTTGAAGGCATAACATTTCCTGGTCGATTCTTTTCTGGATGCCTCCACCATGATGTAGACATCCTCGGAAAGACCCAAAGCCTGGGACTCTAGCTGATCAGGTACCAGGATGTGAGGTGCAGGGATTGAAGGTCCAGATGGAATACCTTCATCTGACTGAATGATATCAGGTTCGGGCATGCTGGAAGCCGCTCCAGGTGCCTGCAGCTGAGGCTGAGGAGATCTGGATACCAGAACTGGGCAGCCAGTCTGGGGCTACCAGGATCACCATCGCTTTGTCCCTCTTCACCTTGAGGATCAAGGGAAATGGAGGGAAGGCACAGAGGAGGCCTGGGGTCCACAACCTCAAGAAGGCATCCCCCCTGCAGTGAGCCCTGCTGAGGGAGGTGGGCATGAAACAGCCTCAGCTTGGTGTTTTCCCTGGAGGCAAATAGGTTCACCATTGGTTTGCCCCAGTGGAAGAACAGGTTGTAAGCTACCTCTGGATGGAGAGTCCACTCATGGGATGTCTGGCCTAAGTGACTGACAGCATCCGCTAGATGGTTTGAGGCTCCTGCCATATGGATGGCCAGGAGATCTGCCTCTAACCAGCTCATGAGGGTCCACATGCGATCGCCTTCTTGCACAGTAGAAGGGAGTGCATGCTGCCCTGTTTGTTGAGGTAGTTACATGGTTGTGGTATTGTCCATCTGGACCTGAACCACTTGACCCCGGTGCTGAGGAGTGAAGCTGACAGTGCCAGTCTGACTGCTCTGAGCTCTAACAGGTTGATGTGGCATCGGGACTACTCGGGGGTCCAGAGCCCATGGGCCCTTTTGTCCCCATGTGGTCTCCCCAGCCCATGAGAGAGGTGTTGGTAGTGAGGATGACCGTCGGCTTGGGGCGGACAAATGGGATCCCTTTCTGCAACCAGTCTGGGGTGATCCACCATTGGAGAGTGTACCACATATTCTGGGTTACAGTGTTCAGCTGGTCGAAATGACCATGGCACTAAGTCCATTAGGTGGCCAGCTCCCATTGAAGGGGGTGCATGTGCAACTGGGCCCAATGGACCACTGAGGTGCACACCGCCATGTAACCCAGAAGGCACAGAAAGTCCCGGGCAGGGTGAAAGTGCCCAACCAGAAATGATTGGGCAAAGGAGGAAAGAACCTCCACCCTGACCACCAGGAGCCAAGCTCTGGCTTGACAAGAGTCGCGCTCTGCCCCGATCAAGCCCATCACCTGAGAAGGCACGAGTTCTGTGTTGGCCTCATTGATCAGGAGGCCGAGTTTGGAGCAGGTCTGGAGGGTCAGGTCCCTGGACATCTCAACCTCCTATTGGGAGCAACCTGCTAGGAGCCAGTCATCAAGGTAGGGATAAATCCTGACACCCCCGATGCCAGAGATGGGCAGTCACCACTGCAATGCATTTGGTTAAGACCTATGGGGCTGAAGACAGGCAGAATGGCATGGCTCAGAACTCGTACAGGATCTCTTTGACCCTGAAGCAGAGGAACCACTGATGGGATGGACTGATTGGGATGTGAAAGAACACGTGCAGATTCATTTGAACAGGACTACATATTTCACTCCAGGATGATATAATCTGGGACAGAGTGACCATCAGAAAAGTGCGTGACCAGAGATATTGATTCAGGTCATGCAGATCTCAGAATGGCTTGCCAGCCCCCGTCACTTGGGCACTAGGAAGTACCTGGAGACAAAGCCTGTGTCTGCTGGAGGATCCACCACTGGAGCTATTGCCTCCTTGAGGAGGAGCTGAGTGATGTAGTCTCGTACAGCCGACTGGGTGTGATCGGATACTCTTTCCTCCTGAGGTGCTTGGCTTGGAGGGCATGCTCAAATTCAGAGGCAGTCCCTGACCAACCACTTCAAGAACCCACCTGTCCAGTGACAAAGGACCAGGTGGAGGCAGTGGCAGAGCCGGCCCCACAGGAGGCCCAAAGTTGAGCGGATGGGAGGGGTTGGCAACCCCTACCCCGTCACTGAGCAGGCTTGGAGGAGGAGGAGGCTCCAGGGCCTGAGCCTCGGTCTCCTTTATGGGCCTGTTGGGGTCCAGGCTTGGGCCGAGGGTGCCAAGCTTGAGCCCGCTGCTGATGCTGGTGTTGCTGTCCACATTTAAAGGAGGACTCCTGGGCCGCAGGGGAAGAGTGCCAAAAAGGCTTCTTTTTCTTCTGCTGGTTCTTGCCCAAAGAACCCTTGGCAGAAGTAGCGTCCAAGGTAGCACTGGACTGCTTAATGCGCTGAAGGTTACTGACCACTCCCTGGGCAAACAAGTCAGTCCCAAGGAAGGGCACATCAGCTAGTTTGTGGTGGGCATCCACTGGAAAGGAGAAGAGCCACAGCCAAGTCCTGCAAGCGAGAGAGGCAACTGTGACCGTGGTCTGCATGTCCAGGGGAGATGTGGGAGGACTTCATCTAGCGACCCCAGAAGGGCGTGAGAGAAATGTGCCATGACAATGGCTGAACTTGCCTGGCGAAGGCCGAGATGAAGCCGCATAGACCTTCCTGGCTGAATGGTCAAAAGCTTGGACTCTTTATCAGGAGGTCAGTTATTGTCAGCAGAACTGCCAGTACACCTGAACAAAGAGCGGTCACCGGGCTCTCGGCCGAATGCTGCCCTGTCAAGACCCCACAAGGGACCCCATGGGCACTGCTCTTGTGAGCCATGTGGGCAAATGGTGCTGGACAAGAGGCAGGACACTGCCAAAGTTCTAGGGCTGGGCCAACAATGGCCTCTCAGCGACAGGAAGGCCTCTGCTGGGTATCCCCTCTCTTAGGATGTCCGTGAAGTATTCCACCTGTTGCTGGATTGGCTCCAGGGGCATCCCTGTAGATTCAGAGATGAGGGAACGATCCTTGAAAGACAAGGGACCTTCCTCCATCTCTAAGCCAGCAGTTGACTCATCATCCGCGGATGTGAGTTCAGGCTGGTACATCCTAATCAGAAGTGGGATCCGGTGTAGACGGGCCTACCCAGGTCCTCTCAGCCTGCCAAGGGCAGTCTGGGTGACCATGACTAACTGTTGCTAGGGAAGCCTGGTGTCTAGTCTGTCTTCCTTGGAAGCAGCCCCTCCCACAGGCTGTCTGGGCTGCGGTTCCACCATAAATCGGTGGAGAGGCCATTTTGGATCAAACTGGTTAGTTTTGCCAGCTCTGCAGACGGAGGAACAGATATGATCGGCTCCGAGGGAGTCTGCTTTGGCCTAGAAGGCGAAAGCCAAATAATGGCCAGTGCAGAAGCCGGGGTGGGCTTGTGCCAGGACAGAATCAGTTGTTGCCACATAAGATCCTTGTAGCACCGGAGTTTCCGCCGGAGCCTCTCCTTATCCAAGAAGGACAAGGACGACTGATGGCATCGCCTCTTTATAGAGCGTTTATGGCTCTTTCTCGGCCTTTCGGATGAAGGGGTTCGAGACCTCAATCTAGATCGGGCGGGCCGACTCCGTCTCTTGGAAGACACTGGTGGGACCGGTGATTTCCCGTGATGAGGGACCACATCTTCAGTCAGAGACCCAGCAGGCTGGGTCTCGTCATCTGGAAAAAACAGACTGGGTGTTCGACCAAAGGAATTGTTGACCAGAGTCGGCGACATCAGATTGATCACTATCTCAACCTCGTGGACAGATAATTTGGTCAACTGACCACATGGCAAAGCTGAAAAGCCAGCAGCCAAAGAAGTGATCTTGACCAAAGTCGAGACTGGATGCTCTGGGACCAAGATCTCCTGTCCCAAGAACGTCTCCCTGGAGATGAAGTCTTACCCAGGTCCTTCTCCTGCTTACAGGATCGAGGAGGAAGCGAGCCGCAGGCGCCTCTTCCTTGGTCGGGAGGACTGGCACAACTCTGGAAGGAGTCAGAGAAAGGTGGAGCCCAGGTTGAGTCAAACGAAAAAGCTCAGAGAGGAATCCTAGCAACGAGCCGCTTCCTCCTAGCGCTTGACATGCGCTCAACTGTCTGTGGAGGATCCCGCAGCCACGAGACCGTCCTGCTGGCCTCTTTGATTTCTCTGGAGGTTCCTCTTCCGGCCTCCCCAACTTCAGGCGTGTGAGGCGGTGTCAAGGCAGCTGGGATGAAAAAGCCAAACGGACTGCATAAAGAGATGTCATAGTCGACACCGCGGCAGTAGGCGCATTACGGTGTGGGATCAGTGTCGACATCTTCTGGCCACAGGGCACCGAAGAAATCCAAGGAAGATTGGTCTTCCATAGTCAAGTGACAAACTTGTGATCGCTTATATGAGTAATGTGATTTTTGGTAAAACCGAAGGTTTGAAAGCCAGTACCAACAATCTTGGGAGCACGAGGAGCAACCTGAATATTCGGAAGGAAGATCTGGCGTCATGGAGGCAGAGCAGGTATATACCACCGGTGGGTGGGAGGAGCCCAGTTGAAGCCTTCTGGTGAATCTTAGAAGTGGAAGGTGACACACCATTAATTGTGGATGAACAACATATCTCGATCCTAGAAAAATAAACTCTCATTTGACCATGATGTCAGAGAAATAGTTAAAAAGTGCAACATGATTACAGAATGTATCATGAAAAATGATAATGTCAGTCATGAGAGAAACAGAATAGGAGGTGATCATGCCATTGAATACACTTAGTGAGATCCCATCTGGAATACTGTACCATTTATTTTAATACAAAATATAGGGAATACAAAGAAAATGGAAACAAGTACATATGAAAATTACAAAAAAAATCACAACGGTTAAAATAAACCATGTGGAAGCTGCAAGCTCTGGGACTATTTAGTATGGTACAGAAAACTAAGAGGGACTTATGCATATATAAGGTTTATCAAATGAACAAATATGGATGACAGCTGGTTAAATAAAAAGGTTGAAGAAAAATAGCTCTCATGATAAACAACTGAGGTGGAACTGCGCAATAAACAAGAGGTTATGGTTCAATCAGAGTTGTGGTATTTGGAATGCACTGCCAGAGACAGTGGTTAACAGTACAACATGGAAATATTAAAATGGAATTAGATAGGGCGGTGGGGCTGGGAAAAGGACTCTACCATGATATGTGGGAAGTCAAATAAGGTCAATGGCGGCAGACTTGCAAACATCTGAAACTATGGAATGTCAGTCTCAATGAGAAAATCAGGTTCAAAGTGTTCATGTTGACAAGTTCCAGGCAATAGCCTGTGTTGGTCCAGTGATGACATCAATTGAAGGAATTTGTTTTCCAACATGCAGGTTTTGTGTTACCCAGTAGAAGTCGTCCAACACCAACGTTGGGGCATCCCACTGTTAGGTGTTGACCAATAATTACACTGGACGAGGAACTGCACACCACAAGCAAGGTTGGTGGTACTAATAGAGCTCTTGGGAGCAGGAGAAATTTGTCCGGTGAGTATCCAGTCCTTCACTTTGGTCAAGATCACTTTTGCTGCTGGCTTTATCTTTGCCGTGTGGTCAGTTGGACCAAATTATCTCGTCCACGAGGTTGAGATAGTGATCAATCTGATGTCGCCGACTCTGGTCAACCACCTTTGGTCGAACACCCAGTCTGTTTTTTTCAGATGACGAGACCCAGCCTCGCTGGGTCTCTGACTGAAGATGTGGTCCCTCATCACGGGAAATCACCGGTCCCACCAGTGTCTTCCAAGAGACGGAGTCGGGCTCGCCTCGATCTAGATTGAGGTCTCGAACCCTTTCATCCGAAAGGCCGAGAAAGAGCCATAAACGCTTATAGTAGAGGTGATGCCATCAGTCGTCCTTGTCCTTCTTGATAAGGAGAGGCTCTGCGGAAACTCCGTGCTACAAGGATCTTATGTGGCAACAACTGATTCTGTCCTGGCACAAGCCCACCCCGGCTTCTGCACTGGCTTATTATTTGGCTTCCTTAGGCCAAAGCAGACCTCGAGCCGATCATATCTGTTCCTCCGCCTGCAGAGCTGGCAAACTAACCAGTTTGACCCAAAATGGCCTCTCCACCGATTTATGGTGGAACCGCAGCCCAGACAGCCTGTGGGAGGGCTGCTCCAAGGAAGACAGACTAGACACCAGGCTTCCCAGCACCAGTTAGTCATGGTCACCTCTAGACTGCCCTTGGCAGGTTGAGAGGACCTGTAGGCCCGTCGATACCGGATTCCTCTGATTAGGATGTAACTAGCCTGAACTCACATCCAAGGGATGATGAGTCAACTGTTGGCTTAGAGATGGAGGAAGGTCCCTTGTCTTTCAAGGGATTGTTCGCCTCATCTCTGAATCTACAGGGATGCCCCTGGAGCCAGTCCAGAAACAGGTGGAATACTCTCTACGGACATCCTTAAGAGGGGATACTCACAGAGGCTCTTTCCTGTCGCTGAGGCCATTGTTGGCCCAGCCCTAGAACTTTGGCAGTGTCCTGCCTCTTGTCCAGCACCATTTGCCCACATGGCTCACAAGTAAGCAGTGCCCATGGGGTCCCTTGTGGGGTTCACAGGGCAGCATTCGGCCGAGAGCCTGGTGACCGCCTCTTTGTTCAGGTGTACTGGCAGTTCTGCTGACAATAACTGACCTCCTGATAAAGAGTCCAAGCTTTTTGACCATTCAGCCAGGAAGGTCTATGCGGCTTCATCCTCGGGCCTTCGTCAGGCAAGTTCAGCCATTGTCATGGCACATTTCTCTCACGCCCTTCTGGGGTCGCTAGATGAAGTCCTCCCACATCTCCCCATGGACATGCAGACCACGGTCACAGTTGCCTCTCGTTGCAGGACTTGGTTGTGGCTCTTCTCCTTTCCAGTGGATGCCCACCACAAACTAGCTGATGCCCTTCCTTGGGACTGACTTGTTTGGCCCAGGAGTGGTCAGTAACCTTCAGCGCATTAAGCAGTCCAGTGCTACCTTGACTATTTCAAGGGTTCTTTGGGCAAGAAACCAGAAGAAGAAAATGCCTTTTGGCACTTCTCCCTGCGGCCCAGGAGTCCTCCTTAAAGGTGGACAGCAACACCAGCATCAGCAGCGGCTCAAGCTTGGCACCCTTGGTCAAGCCTGGACCCCAACAGGCCCATAAAGGAGACCAAGGCTCAGGCCCTGGAGCCTCCTCCTCCTCCAAGCCTGCTCAGTGACGGGGCGGGGGTTGCCAACCCCTTCCCATCACGTCAGCTTTGGGTCCTCCTGTGGGGGGCCGGCTCTGCCACTGCCTTTCCACCTGGTCCTTTGTCACTTCGGACAGGTGGGTTCTTGAAGTGGTTGGTCAGGGACTGCCTCTGGAATTTGAGCAGTACCCTCCAAGCCAAGCACCTCAGGAGGAAAGAGTATCCGATCACACCCAGTCGGCTGTACGAGACTACATCACTCAGCTCCTCCTCAAGGAGGCAATAGCTCCAGTGGTGGATCCTCCAGCAGACACAGGCTTTGTCTCCAGGTACTTCCTAGTGCCCAAGTGGACGGGGGGCTGGCAAGCCATTCTAGATCTGCATGACCTGAATCAATATCTCTGGTCACGCACTTTTCTGATGGTCACTCTGTCCCAGATTATATCATCCTTGGAGTGAAATATGTAGTCCTGTTCAATGAATCTGCAGGACTTGTTCTTTCACATCCCAATCAGTCCATCCCATCAGTGGTTCCTCTGCTTCAGGGTCAAAGAGATCCTGTACTGAGTTCTGAGCCATGCCATTCTGCCTGTCTTCAGCCCCATAGGTCTTAACCAAATGCATTGCAGTGGTGACTGCCCATCTCTGGCATCGGGGTGTCAGGATTTATCCCTACCTTGATGACTGGCTCCTAGCAGGTTGCTTCCAATAGGAGGTTGAGATGTCCAGGACCTGACCTCCAGACCTGCTCCAAACTCGGCCTCCTGATCAATGAGGCCAACACAGAACTCGTGCTTTCTCAGGTGATGGGCTTGATCGGGCAGAGCGCGACTCTTGTCAAGCCAGAGCTTGGCTCTGGGTGGTCAGGTGGAGGTTCTTCTCCTTGCCCAATCATTTCTGGTTGGGCACTTCCACCCTGCCCGGGACTTTCTGTGCCTCTGGGTTATACATGGCGGTGTGCACCTCAGTGGTCCATTGGGCCCAGTTGCACATGCACCCCTTCAATGGGAGCTGGCCACCTAATGGACTTAGTGCCATGGTCATTTCGACCAGCTGAACACTGTAACCCAGAATATGTGGTACGCTCTCCAATGGTGGATCGCCCCAGACCAGTTGCAGAAAGGGATCCCGTTTGTCCGCCCCAAGCCGACGGTCGTCCTCACTACCAACGCCTCTCTCATGGGCTGGGGAGACCACATGGGGACAAAAGGGCCCATGGGCTCTGGACCCCAGTAGTCCCGATGCCACATCAACCTGTTAGAGCTCAGAGCAGTCAGACTGGCACTGTCAGCTTCACTCCTCAGCACCGGGGTCAAGTGGTTCAGGTCCAGATGGACAATACCACAACCATGTAACTACCTCAACAAACAGGGCAGCATGCACTCCCTTCTACTGTGCAAGAAGGCGATCCGCATGTGGACCCTCATGAGCTGGTTAGAGGCAGATCTCCTGGCCATCCATATGGCAGGAGCCTCAAACCATCTAGCGGATGCTGTCAGTCACTTAGGCCAGACATCCCATGAGTGGACTCTCCATCCAGAGGTAGCTTACAACCTGTTCTTCCACTGGGGCAAACCAATGGTGAACCTATTTGCCTCCAGGGAAAACACCAAGCTGAGGCTGTTTCATGCCCACCTCCCTCAGCAGGGCTCACTGCAGGGGGATGCCCTTGAGGTTGTGGGGCCTCAGGCCTCTCTGTGCCTTCCTCCATTTCCCTTGATCCTCAAGGTGAAGAGGGACAAAGCGATGGTGATCCTGGTAGCCCCAGACTGGCTGCCCAGTTCTGGTATCCAGATCTCCTCAGCCTCAGCTGCAGGCACCTGAGCGGCTTCCAGCATGCCCGAACCTGATATCATTCAGTCAGATGAAGGTATTCCATCTGGACCTTCAATCCTTGCACCTCACATCCTGGTACCTGATCAGCTAGAGTCCCAGGCTTTGGGTCTTTCCGAGGATGTCTACATCATGGTGGAGGCATCCAGAAAAGAATCGACCAGGAAATGTTATGCCTTCAAATGGAAAAGGTTTTCCATTTAGTGTCAGGGCAAGGGCCTGGACCCATCATCCTGTCCAGTGGCTAACATTCTCAACTATCTTTGGTCTCTCTCCAGAGGGGGTCTACGGTCATCAACCATTAGGGTGCACCTGGCAGCCATCTCTGCTTACCGGGCATGGGCCAGTCAGCCGACGGTGGCACAGGAGACAGTGGTCTGGTGCTTTTTCAAAGGTCTGGATCACATATCCCCTCTGGTGCGTGAACCTCCACCTCCGTGGGATCTACTGTTGGTACCTGTAAAGCCATGGGCAAGCCATTCGAACTATGCGCAAGTGTGCCTTGTCACACTTGTGGAGGATGGCCTTCCTGGTGGCTATGACGTCTGCCAGAAGGACAGGGAACTCCAGGTGCTTTGTGCACCCTTTATCTGGTCTTCCACAGGAGAAGATTATCCCACAGCCCCACCCAAAATTCCTTCCAAGGTGGTGTCAGAGTTTCACCTTAACCAGTTGTTGACTCTGCCAGTATAGTACCCCAATTACACCTCGGAGGGTGAGTACAGGCCCATACTTTGGACCTGAGATGTGCTCTCTACTACAAGGAGAGGACGCAGACATTCGGGGAGGTTCGCCAGCTGTTTGTCACCTACGTTGGAAGCCGCTTCTGCAGACCTGCAGCTAAATGGACCATTGCAAGGTGGATTACATCATGCATAGGCCTGTGGTATCCGCTATGGGCAAGAAGCCTCCCAGAGGTATAAGAGCTTATTCTACAAGCCATACTGCTGAGTCGGTGGCTGCTTCCAGGACATCCCTATCCAGGAAATCTGCCAGGCTGGTACCTAGAAGTCAGCAAACACACTTCATCATCCCTACCACATCGACCTTGAGTCACACCGGATGCTGGTTTTGGGGCCACAGTTCTCAATCTCTGTTCCCTAGGCAGGGGGTGCACCTTGCCTCCTCCCTCCCTCCTGGAGAACTGCTAGAGTCTGCCAATAAGTGTGGATGAACAACATGTCCCCAATCCTAGAAAAACAGGTTACTCATCTGTAACAGTAGTTGTAGGAGGTATGGTTGTTCATCCACACGGACCCACCTGACCTCCCCAGCTGTGGACGCACACAACCTGGCTTCCAGCGGGCTAAGATCTGGCATCATGGGGCAGAGCCGAGGTACATACCACCTGAGTGGGTGGGAGGAGCCAGCTTGAAGACTTCCAGTGAATCTTAAAGTGGAAGGGGATATGCCAGTAAGTGTGGATGAACAACATATACCATTCCTAGAACTACTGTTACAGGTGAATAACCTGTTTATGTAGACTCCTAGATCTTCTTCCACCTCTGCCATCATTAGGATTTTGTTTTCGAGTGTGTTTTGGGCCATGATGTTGTTATGCCCTAAGTGCATGACCTTACATTTTTCAATATTAAAACTCAGTCTATGGTCTCTGGCCCATTTGCCTAAGTTGTCTGTTTCATGTTGTAAACCTATGGCTTCCTCCCAGTTATTGATGATGGCATCTATTTTGGGAATCATCTGCATAGTTATGTATCCATACATTATTTGTTGTTTGCACTGAGCCAATTAAGATATTGAAAAGCAGAAGTCCCAGAACTGACCCCAATGGCACACTGCTCGTCACCCTTCTCCAACCAGACTTGTGTCCTCATATACTCTCTGTAGTCTATTATCCAACCAGGAGTCTATCCATGATATTATGTTTGGGTGAAAATCACACTTAACTAGTTGGTTAATTATTTCATTATGCGAGTCAAACGCTTTTGAATAATCTAAGTATATCACATCCACTGGGAGCCCTTTATCCAGTGCTGCACTCGCTGGTTCAGAAAAAAAGGAATAAAGTTCGTTGCGGATCTGTCCTGACTAAAGCCATGCTGTGAGATCTGTTTGCCCTTTTCCTTTATGTTGTTGGGTCAAGTTGTGATTATTCCTTCCATACTTTTGCCATTCACTAATGTCAAACTGATAGGTCTGTAGTTTCCTATACTTCTATCACCCTTTTCAGTATTGGTATTACATTCGCTATTTGCCATTCCTGCAGTGTATTATTGTCCTCCTATAATGACTTATTAAATAGTATGCTGATGGGATCTGTAATTTCTGTACCCAGTTCTTTAAGGAACTTGGGATGTGTTCGTCAGGCCAGGGGGCTTATTAACCTTTAACTTTTTTATTCTTTCACATACATCATTTGTTGTTGTTCTGCTCTCTCTGAGATTTGTGTTATTGCCAGTTCTTTGTCCATTTTTAGCTTTTGTTTTAAATATACTAATCAAATACTCGTTAAAGTTGCCCACTATTTTCTCCTCATCTGTTGTAATGTTGTCCCTCTACTATAATTTGCCCTATGGTACTTTGTCCTCCTTTTAAACTGCCAATGTAATTATAACTTTTTTTTCTTCTTGTCTGATGTTGATTGTGCCATTTGTTTTTCATTTTCTGCTTTTGCTTTTTTTATTAAGTTTTTACTATCCCTAGAGCCGCTTGTATATATCATTCAAACAACATGAAGTCTTGCTATATTAGGACATATGCAGTGAGTCCCAACCTTCTAACTGTTCTGAGGTGAAAGAGTTAGCTTCCATGCCAGGCATGGAACTTTGAGCTCGAGCTCGGTTGAAAACTCTGTCTGTTGTTCTTCAAACTCAAACTGTCAGATTCTTTACTCCACCTCACTGAACAGTCGCCTCCAGAGATTTCTCCTTCTGCTCGGTTCATTTTGTCGGTTAAGTATTAATTATTCAGTTTGTTAACGAATTTAAACCGCAACCGATCGGTTCAAGCTCTGTCTGTGGTATTGTAAGTACTAGATAGGTTTTACATTTACTTTCTGTGTGGAACTTGTAGCGGTTTATTGGTTCGTCTGAACCCGATCAGGTTGTTTTAAATACATTAATCTACCTTTTAGAGTGCGGTTCCTGGTTCTTATCGGTTCTAAAAAACGGATTTCATTACAGTTTTTCCATGACCCGTGACACGTTGAGAACTGATAAGAGAGTCTTGTTTGCAGATTGCCATAAACGGGCAAGTTTTGGTTAGGCTGGCACTATGTCTGAGAAACCCAAAAGAAAAACCGGGCCCACTGGGTTTCAACACTGCAGTGTCTGTGGGGAAGTCTTTGCTAAGGCTGACCCCCACACCACCTGTGTTTATTGTCTGGGGTTTGACCACCTCAATGCAGACTGCCAGATTTGTAAAAATTTTCCTGCAGCTACCCTGGAAAAAGAGTTGGTAGGCTCAGGGAAAGGGAGGCCAAAAAGTCCACTGAACCGGATGGCCAGCCCAGTTTGGTTGAAACCGAACCAGAGGGAGTGCCCTCTGACCAGGGCGAGACTTCCTCGGGCCAAAGGAGAGCCAACTCGGAGGAGTCGGTTCCAGCAAAAAGGACTAGAAAATCAGCAGGTGTGGAGCCAAAACTTCCCTCTCCAACCACTGAAGAAATAGCCAAAGCGATTAAAATTGTCCAGTCACTTTCCCCGGTTCCGACCGAACCAGCATCATCAGGTAAGCGTACGGTTCGGTCGGTTCCACCGGTTCAAGAGTATGATTTAGAGGAATTTTATGAACCAGAGGAGGAGGAAGAGGAGTATGAGGAGAGTGAATGTGGATTTGAAAGTCTGGATGTGCCCATTGAACCGGACATCTCCCCAGACAGACCTTCAGGAGTGTCTCCCCAGGCTTTCTGGAGTCCCCTTCTCATTTTATGTTTTATAAAAAGTGGTTGAAACCCTCCAGCTGCCTATGAAGGTAGCTGTGGATAATTAGAAGAGCCTGACTATGTAGAAATGATGGATATCCCAGAGTCTCAGGAGACTGTCTATTCCTTTGCATAAATCTTTGGGAAACAGACAGTAAAATTCTAAAAATCTCACACTCTACCTTCTGTGGATAAAAGAATGGACAAGAGGTACACATTGTCAGGCTCTGATACGGAGTTCCTTACACAACAATACAGCCATGTTGGAGTAGTGCAGGCTGCAGCCTGTGACAAGGCAAATATTCCCTTGGCTTCACACCCCCCTGACAAGGACTCCAGGAGGATTGATGCCATGGCAAAGAAACAGTACATGGCAGTATCTTTGGGACTCAGACAGGCAAATTATATGGCTTATGTTGCTAGATACCAGAAATCCAGATGGGACACTATTATGGTTTCAGCAAAGCAGGTCACTGGCCAGCTTGTGGAGCTGGAGCAGGTGGCTGCTGATGGTATTGAGGCATCTAAGGTGCAATTTCATGCACAGTGGACTCTGATGATGTGTCACAGAGTCATGGCTACATCTGTGGCTCTTCGCAGGATGGCTTGGCTCAGATGTACTATCCTGTCACAGGATACCCAGACTAAGGCCATGGATTTTCCTGTTGTGGGTAACTCTCTGTTTGGGGAGCAGACAGAGAATTACATGAAGAAAATGGATGAGTATAGGACCACCTATAGGAGTGCACAGGCCAAGGAAAAGCAGGCCACTCCTCAAAGGCAGCATTCCAGGGGCAGGGGCAGGCCTTTTCATAGGCCTTTTTACCAAGCCCAGGCCTCCTCCTCTTCAGCTTATGCCCAGAGGGGTTCTTTAGAGGGAGAGGCAGATGGGGTACAAGCAGACCTGCTTCCACCCCTCAGCCTAAAGCCCCTGCCAAGCAGACACCCTCATGGGGTGGCCAGGGTCGATTCTCCACTACCTGCAGGGGGCAGGCTGGCTTACTTTGTCCAGAACTGGAAGTCTTTAACATCAGACAAGTGGGTCCTATAAGTAGTCAGCAAGGGACTGGTTCTCAGCTTCAAAAAATTTCCAAAGATGAGAACCAGGTCCTTTCCACCTGCAAATCCATCAGAGGCACTTGCCTAGAAGCAGAAGTTTCTACCCTCCTGGCTCTCAGAGCTGTGGAAAGGGTTCCACCCCTACACCAGGGCAAAGGTTGTACTCCAGGTACTTTCTTACCCCAAAAAAGACAGGAGAATGGCGGCCCATCCTGGATCTCAGATACCTAAACAAGCACCTTTTAAAACCAAAATTCAAAATGGTGACTATGGGAATTATTTTACCCTCTCTAAGGCCAGGGGACTGGCTAGCATCCCTGGACCTCAAGGATGCCTACTTCCATGTTCTTAGCAGAAGCTCCCATTGAAAGTACCTCAGATTCGAACTGCCCTCAGGCCATTACCAGTTCAGAGCAATGCCCTTCGGCATCACCTCTGCCCCGAGGGTATTCACAAAATGCCTGGCAGTAGCAGTTGCCCACTTAAGAAGGCAAACAATTGCCATATTTCCTTACCTGGATGACTGACTCATAGTAGGCCAGTCTCCAGACCAAGTCAAATTGCATCTTCAGGTAACTCAGCAACTGCATACCTCTCTAGGTTTCCTTCTCAATCTTCCAAAGTCAGTTCTAGAGCCTGTCCAGCTTCTCACCTTCATAGGTGCAGAACTGAACACAAAAGAGGCCAGAGCCTTTCTTCCTCTGGAAAGAGCAAGGACCCTGGTCTCTCTGGCCTCCTGTTTCACCCTGTAGGTCTCTTGACCAGCAAGGCATTTTCTACAGCTCCTGGGGGACATGGCTGCTTCTACAGCAGTAGTGCAGGGAGCAAGATTTCAGATGAGGGACATCCAGTTCCATTTGAGAATCTTTTGGTCTCAAAGGAGAGACCCTCTAACCAAATTGATCCCAGTGACTCGAACCCTGATCCAAGCCCTTCAGTGGTGGCAGGACCAGAGCAGTCTGAGACGGGGGTCCCCTTCGCCCCTCAGTCTCACTCCTTAATCCTTTCTACAGATGCATCCCTTTTGAGGTGGGAGCTCACATGGGCCACCTCACTACCCAGGGATTGTGGTCCCCTCAGGAATCTCTGCTCCACATCAATCTGTTGGAACTCAGAGCAGTTTTTCTAGCACTTCAAGTTTTTTCCAAATCTGTTCAGAACAAAGTTATTCAGGTCAGAACAGACAATACCACCACAATGTGGTACATCAACAAGCAAGGTGGCACTCGGTCTACAGCCTTGTGCACTGAGCAATGAAGTTGTGGTCTCTGGCATACTTCTAAACACCTCCCTTATGGCAGTTTACCTCCAGGCAAGGACAATATCCTGGCAGATGCTTCAGCAGGATTTCCCAGGCCATCACGAATGGTCACTGGATCCCCTAGTACTGGAGGTAGTATTTGCCAGATAGGGCACCTGCAGATAGATCTTTTGCAGCCCCAGACAATCACCAACTTCCCTTTTTTGCTGCAGGCCCCAGTGTTGGACTCAGTCCCTCTGGTCGCCTTCCTCCTCAGTTGGGAAGGAAGTTTTCTATGCTTTCCTCCTTCCCTCTTCTGATCAAGATGCTAGTCAAAATCAGATCTCAGCCCTGCAAGATGATCCTGATTGCTCCAGATTGCTCAACAAAAACTAAATAAATAAAGATTGGGCCAGACAGCCCTGGTACCCACTCCTTATGTCCTTAGCAGTCCACTTTCACCTGTGTCTTCCCAGGAATCACAACCTGTTAACCTGTGCTCAGGGGTGAGTTTGGTACCCGAACCTCAAATCTCTCAATCTCAAGGTCTGGCTCTTGAAGAGTTAGAGTTTGCTGACCTACACCTCTCCCAAGGTGTATTGGATATCCTGAAGGCTTCTAGGAAGCCTTCCACCGGGGCTACTTATAATTCCAAATGGAAGAGATTTTCCATATGGTGCTCTGGCAAACATATCTCCCCAGAATCTGCTGATTTACCCACAGTCCTGGATTATATGGTCCATTTAAATACTTTGGGGCTGAGACCAGCTACCCTAAAAGTGCACCTGGCAGCCGTGTCTGCTTTCTTATCAGCAAGTAAACCCTCTTCTCTTTCAGCTCATTCTGTATTCTCCAAGTTTTTTAAAGGGTTGCTTCACACCAACCTCTCCATTCAGGACCCTGCCCTGCTTGGAATCTTGATATTTGCATTGCCCAGCTTATGCAACCCCCTTTTGAGCCCTTGTCTTCAGCAAAGCTTAAGTACTCGACTTGGAAAACTATGTTTTTGGTAGCCATCACTTCTGCCAGACGCATAAGTGAATTACAAGCATTGTCAGTGGAGCCTGATTTTATCTCCTTTCATAGAGATAAGGTGGTCCTCAGGACTAACAGAAAGTTCTTGCCTAAGGTGGTTTCAGACTTCCACCTTAATCAATCTATGTCTCTCCCTATGTACTTCACTGACCATTCCTCCTCTGGCAAGAGGAGACTGCACAGTTTAGATGTCAAAAGAGCCCTTAGTTACTACATAGAACGTACCAAGGGTCACAGGTTTGACTCCCTCCAACTGTTCCTCACTTATGGTGAGGTTAGTAAAGGGAAACCTGCCACTAAAAGATCCATTGCCAGGTGGATTGTCTCTTGTATCCAATCTTGCTATGAAAAACTGGGTAAGGTTCCTCCCTCAGGCCTGAAGACTCACTCTACCAGAGGTACAGCTGCATCTCTGGCTGCTGCCAGGCACATCCCTATCCTAGAGATATGTCAAGCAGCTACCTGGAAAACAGTTCACACTTTTACAAAGCATTACTCCCTGGACATCCAGGCTAGGAGTGATGCTCGGTTTGGCACAGCTATGCTTCAGAGTCTATTTCCTAAGTAGGTTCTGTCCTCCTCCATGGAGGTACTGCTGTGTATCAGCATGTCATAATATAGCAAGACTTCATGTTGTTTGAAGAGAAAATTGCTCACCTTAGTAATGTTGTTTCTTCTAATGGAGTCTTGCTATATTATGACCTCCCCGCCTGCCCCTCTCAGAACCTCTGCTTTTGGGATGTGGTGGGCAGTGGTGTTGGCACTTGTAGATGCCCACCTTGTTTTTTCACCCTCCTTTTGGGATGATTGGTGTGTGTTTTTCATTTTGGGTCTCCTGACTTGAATCTTTGTTTTGGGACCAAAAATGTGTTCTTATATTTAGTAGCCAGTTATAGTGTAGGTTTACAGCTTCCACACAGAACCTTAGTGAGTTTTGCTCGTAAAGATCTGACAGTTTGAGTTTGAAGAACAACAGACAGAGTTTTCAATCAAGCTCGAGGTCAAAGTTCCATGCCTGGCAGAAAGTTAACTCTTTCACCTCCGGAGCAGTTCAAGGTTGGGACTCACTGCATATGTCATAATATAGCAAGACTCCATTAGAAGAAACAACATTACTAAGGTGAGTATTTTTTCTTCTTGCCTCATCAGTCTTTATCTCCTATATTGTTTTTTTCCTTTTTAGTAATCTTTTGATACTTTTATTGAACCACTTGAGAATTCTTCTATTTGAATTATATTTCCTTGTCTCTGGGACAAAGTTTGTTATACAAACTTCTGTTTTATTTTTGATTATGTCCCACATTTCCTCCAGTGATTTATCCTGCAGCTCCTCACACCATTCCCCTTTGTGAAGATGTTTTTTGTATTTTCATAGTCTGCATTATTATAACATTTTAGTGTTGTCTTACCTCCATATGTTGTTTGTTTAAATTTAATTTCTGCCATGACCATGTTGTGGTCGTTGTCTGCTGATGCTTTGAGGATTTTATCCTTTTGAAACTTTGCATTTGACAGTATAAGACATATAATGTTGTTGTTCCTAGTGGGCTTAGTGACTAGCTGCTCCAAGTGCATTGGGTATATTATTTCCATGAACTGTTTTTCATGGGCTGTAGAGCCTGTCTCTTTGCCCCAACAAATACTGGGATAATTTAAATCACCAACTAGCATGTGTCACCATATATGTGCATTGTATATATCTGTGACAACAAAATTTTGATGTTCCTCTTTATTCTGATTTGGAGGTCTGTAGCACACACCTATTGTTAATTTTGAGTTGCTGGTATTCAATTCAACCCACTTCATCTCTTCTTGAGATTTGTCTTCTTTATTGGTTTGTATTTCACTAGCTCTAATGCTGTTGAGGATATACAAGGCCATTCCACCATACTTCCTGTTTTTCCTGTCCTTATGGGAACACATGCTGACATTTATCCCCCAGTCTTCCCTGCTGAACCATGTTTTGGTTATATCACATATTGAAATACTTTCTGTTTTAAAGGTATATACTAGTGCATCCATTTTGTTTTTCAAGCTTCTGGCATTTATTAATAGAAACTTGAGTTCATCTTCTGTCACTTTTGTTTTTGTTGTCAGGTTATGTTTACATATTTTTTTTATAACTCTTATTTCGACTGTGCACAGTTAAATACCCACCCACCCCTTCTCTAGTTTAAAGCTTTATTGATCTATCATGCTACTCAGTAATTCACTGCCACTGCAATTTAGGTGCAGTCTGTCTTTATAGAATTGTCTTATTTTTCCCTAGGAGAGAAGTATTCGTATGTTTTCAAACTTATGTGACCATTCTGTAGACACCATTGCCTCAATATATTGTTTATCTTTACTATTTTGTTGATCCACTCTGCTGCCTTTGGGACTTCTAGAATATCTGACATAACCACCTCACAATTGGCTTCTGTCAAATACCAATGCATCTTTTGTGAGTTATTAAAAATGTCACCTTTTGAGAACTTTCTCAGATCATAAAAAAGCACTAGCAAACAGGCTAGAAGGAGGGCGGAGCAACAATGGGGAAATATCAAACTGCCATCACAGAGGCAGCAAGCCTTTGTGTAAAGCAAATAAACAAATCAAAATGAAAGAGAAAGCCACTATGGTTCTCAAAAGAAGTGGTGGTGAAGGTTAGGGGGGAAAAGATAGCATTTAGGAAGTATAAGGAAACACAGAAGGAGCAGGACAGAGAACTGTATCATTTAAGGCAGAAGGAAGCAGGGAGGGTAGTCAGAATAGCAAAGGCCCAAACTGAGGGAAAGATAGCCAACTCGGTTAAGAAGGGGGATAAAACCTTTTATAGGTATATCAGGGAGCATAGAAAGACAAAAGGAGCGATAGTGAGGCCCAACTCTGCACAGAGGGTAGGACTGAGTCCCTCCCTGTTTGTTGATGTACCAAACCATGCACATGTTGTCCGTCTGGATGGCTACGTGGGCGGGAAGGATGTATTGGTGAAGGGCTTGAAGAGCATACAACACTGCCCGAAGCTTGAACACATTGATGTGGAGAGCTTGTTCAAGCTTGAACCAGGAGACCTGGGTACGATGAGGCCCTAGATGGGCTCCCCAACCCTTGCCCGAGGTGTCTGTGGTTAGAGTCTGGGAGGAGGGAGGATGAAAGAAAGGAACTCCCGAAACAGGTTCTCTCGAGCATCCACCATTGCAAGTCTCGAAGCATCAGTGAGGAGACCAGAAATGGGTGATCTGAGTCATCCACTAACTGACCCATTGGGAAGTAGAGTCCACTGAGCTATTCTTATGTGGAGTCGAGCGTGAGGAACTGTCTGGATAGCAGCCGCCATGAGCCCGAGAAGGCGAAGGACCGACCTTGCAGAGACCACCTGCAGCCGGACAGCAGACTTATTTGAGTCTGGAGGGTGGACGCCCTGTCCGGTGGCAGGAAGGCCCTGCCATGGTCGTATTGAGAATCTTCCCCAATAAACTGTAGTCTCTAGGATGGGATCAGGTGAGACTTGGAATGGTTGATGGTAATATCCAGGCAGGCAGAAACCTGCTGGGTAAGGGAGAGGCAGCGCATGAGTTCCTCCCTGGACGAGGCTGTCAGGAGCCAATCGTCCAGGTATGGGAAAACCTGCACCCCCCAGTTACACAGGTGGGCCGCCACCACTGCCAGGCATTTGGTAAATACTCTGGGTGCCGAGGATAGACCAAACGGAAGTGCCTTGAATTGGTAGTGGTCCCTCTGGAACGCAAAATGAAGGTATTTGCGGTGAGACGGGCGAATGGAAATGTGCAGGTAAGCATCCTGCATATCCAGAGCACACAGCCACTGACCCGACGGAGGAGGGCAGAAGCTCTGAAAGAGCATCCTGAACCTTTGTATTCTACAAAAGATTCAGGGAACTGAGATCCAGAATTGGTCTGAGATCTTCTGTCTTCTTTGGGACCAGGAAGAAATGGAATAGTAACCCATCCCTTGCAGATGAAGGCGGACGAGTTCTACCGATGTTTCAGCAGTAGAGCTGAAATTTCCTCATGGCCAAGAGAAGATGTTCCCTTGAATCTGATGACTTCAGAGGGGGTGGCGAGGTGGTTTCTGAAGAAACTCTGTCGAGTGTCCTTCTGCGATGAGCTGGAGCACCCAAGAATCTGTTGTTCAAACAACATGAAGTCTTGCTGTATTCTGACTATGTGCAGTGATCTCCAACCTTTGAACTGCCCCGGAGAGGAAAGAGTTAACTTTCTATGCAAGGCATGGAACGCTGAGCTCGAGCTCGGTTGAGCCTCTGTCTGTTGTTTGAACCCAAACCGCCAGATTCTTTACTCCGCCTCACTGAATAGTCGCTCCGGAGATTTCTCCTTCGCTCGGTTCAATTTAGTCGGTTAAAGTGTCGTTTTTCTCTCAGTTTCAACCGAATTTCTACAATCTAACCTGTCGGTTCAGTCTCTGTGGTACCGTGAGTACTAGATAGGTTTATTATTAGTTTTCTGTGTGGAACCTGTAAACATCAGATCAGTTCGGTTTGAACCGATCAGGTTTGTGAAAAGTTTTCTGTTTTTAGGGTGTGGTAACGGTCCATATCGGTTTAAAAAAAAAGATTTCATTACGCTTTTTCAGGACCTGTAACACGGTCAGGAACCGTTAGGGTGTCTCGCCTGGCGGATTGCAGAAAAAGGTGAGATTTGGTTAGGACTGGCCATGTCTGAGAAACCCAAGAAAAAAACCGGGCCCACTGGATTTCAACATTGTAATGTGTGTGGGGAAGCCTTTGCTAAGGCTGACCCCCACACCACCTGTATTTGTTGTCTGGAGTTTGACCACCTCGATTCAGACTGCCAGATTTGCAAAAAATTTCCCTCAGCTACCCTGGACAAGAGAGTAAGTAAACTGAGGGAAAGGGAAGCCAAGAAGTCCGCTGACCCAGATGGCCAACCCGGTTCGGTTCCAACCAAAACAGAAGGAGTGCCCTCTGACCAGGCCGAAACTTCTTGGGGCAGAAGGAGAACCGACTCTGAGGAGTCGGTTTCAGTTAAAAGAAAAAGAAGGGATAAGTCAGTCGGTTCGGATCCACAAGTTCTTTCTCCGACCGCTGATGAAATAGCCAAAGCAATAAGGATTGTTCAGTCGCTAACTTCGGTTCCGACCGAAATGGTACCATCGGTTAGGGGCTCGGTTCGGTCGGTTCACCCGGTTCCGGATTATAATTTAGAAGATTTTTATGAACCAGAGGAGGAGGAGGAGGGAGAGTATGAGGATAGTGATGGTGATTATGAAAGTCTGGATGTGCCCATTGACCGGACATCTCCCAGACAGACCTTCAGGTGTTTCCCTCCTAGGCTTTCTGAGTCCCTTCCCACTTTATGTTTTACAAAAGTGGCTGAACTCTCAGCTTCCTATGGAGGAAGCAGTAGAGGATCAGGAGGAGCCTGATTATGTTGAGATGATGGACATCCAGAGTCCAGGTGATTGTCTATTCCTCCATAAGTCTTTTGAAACAGACATTTAAGATTTTGAAACTCCCAATTCCATACCTCCTTTGGACAGAAGAATGGACAAGAGGTATACCCTTTCAGGCTCAGATACGGAGTTCCTTTCCCAACAATGCAGCCATGTTGGCATAGTGCAGGCTGCTGCCTGTGATAAGGCTAATATACCCTTGGCTTCACACCCCCCAGATAAGGACTCCAGAAGGATTGATGCCATGGCAAAGAAACAGTACATGGCAGCATCTTTGGGACTCAGGCAGGCCAATTACATGGCCTACACAGCTAGATGCCAGAAGTCTAGCTGGGACACTGTGATGGCTCTAGCTAAACAGGTCCCTGACCAGCTTTCCAAGGAGCTGGAGTGGGTGGCTGCAGATAGTATTGAGGCATCCAAGGTGCAGTTTCATGCTGCAGTGGACTCCAGTGATGTTTCATCTAGAGTCATGGCTACATCTGTGGCCCTTTGTAGGATGGCTTGTCAGAGGATACCCAGCCTAAGGCCATGGATTTTCCTGTCATTGGTAATTCTCTGTTTGGGGAGCAGACAGAGAACTACATGAAGAAAATGGATGAATACCAGACCACCTATAGGAGTGCTCAAGCCAAAGAAAGACAAGCCACTCCCCAGAGGCAGCATTCCAGGGGCAGGGGCAGGCCTTTTTACCAAGCCCAGGCCTCCTCTTCTGCCTTTGCTCAGAGGGGGTTCTTCAGAGGGAGAGGCAGATGGGGTATAAGCAGGCCTGCTACCACCCCTCAGCCTAAGGCCCCTGCCAAGCAGGCACCCTGATGTGTTTTCCCAAGCCGATTCTCCACTACCTGTAGGTGACAGGCTGGCTTACTTTGTCCAGGACTGGAAGTCTTTAACATCAGACAAATGGGTCCTGGAAGTAATAAGCCAGGGACTGGTTCTCAGCTTCAAAAAATTTCCCAAGATGAGAACCAGATCCTTTCCACCTGCAAATCCTTCAGAGGTCCTTGCCCTAGAGTCAGAGGTCTCTTCCCTCTTGGCTCTCAGAGCCATAGAAAGGGTTCCATCCCTATACAGGGGAAAAGGATTGTACTCCAGGTACTTCCTAATCCCCAAAAAGACAGGAGAATGGCGGCCCATTCTGGATCTAAGATACTTAAACAAGTACCTTTTAAAGCCAAAATTCAAAATGGTGACTCTGGGAATAATTCTACCCTCTCTAAGGCCAGGGGACTGGCTAGTCTCCCTGGACCTCAAGGATGCCTATTTCCACATTCCCATCAGGTGCTCCCACAGAAAGTACCTCAGGTCGAGTTGCCCTCAGGCCACTATCAATTCAGAGCAATGCCCTTTGGCCTAACATCAGCTCCAAGGGTGTTCACAAAATGCCTGGCAGTAGTGGTTGCTTTCCTAAGGAGAAAAAAGATCTCCATCTTCCATACCTGGACGACTGGCTCATAGTGGGTCAGTCTCCAGACCAAGTCAAGTCACATCTCCAGATAACTCAGCAACTGCTCACTTCTTTAGGATTCCTTCTAAATCTTTCAAAGTCAGTTCTGGAGCCAGTTCAGCTCCTCACCTTTATAGGGGCGGAACTGGATGCAATAAGGGCAAGAGCCTTCCTTCCCCTGGACAGGGCAAGGTCCCTTGTGAAACTGGCCTGTTTATTCACCCTTCAGGTGTCTCGACCAGCAAGGCACTTTCTGCAGCTCCTAGGCCACATGGCTGCCTCTATGGTAGTGGTCCAGGGAGCAGGATTTCAGATGAGGGACATTCACTTCCACGTAAGAGCCTTCTAGTCCCAGAGAAAGGATTCTCTGACCAAGCTAATCCCAGTGGCTTGAAGCCTGATCCAGGCTTTGCAGTGGTGGCAGGATCAGGGCAAACTAAGGCAAGGAGTTCCCTTTGTCACTCAATCTCATTCTCTAATCCTTACCACAGATGCCTCCCTCTTGGGCTGGGGAGCCCACTTGGGGGGAATCTGACCACCCAAGGGTTGTGGTCACCTCAAGAATCTCTGCTTCACATCAATCTCTTGGAACTCAGGGCAGTGTTTCTGGCACTGCAAGTTTTTTCCAAGTCTGTTCAGAACAAAGTGGTTCAGATCAGAACAGACAATACCACCACAATGTGGTACATCAACAAGCAAGGGGGCACTCGGTCTGTGGCCTTGCGCACAGAAGCGATGAAGTTGTGGTCTCTGGCCTATTCTCCGAACACCTCTCTGATAGCAGTGCACCTCCCAGGGAAGGACAATGTCCTGGCAGATGCTCTCAGCAGGATATCTCAGGGCCATCACGAATGGTCCCTAGATCCCCTAATTTTGAAGGTGATTGTCTCCAGATGGGGCACTCCACAGATAGATCTTTTTGCAGCCCCAGACAATCACCAACTTCCTCTTTTTTGCTGCAGACCCCCAGTGTTGGGCTCAGTCCCCCTGGATGCTCTAGTTCTCAATTGGAAAGGGAAGTTTTTGTATGCTTTTCGCCCCTTCCCTCTCCTGTTCAAGGTACTAGTCAAAATCAGGTCTCAACCCTGCAGAGTGATTCTGATTGCTCCAGACTGGGCCAGACAGCCCTGGTACCCTCTCTTACTGTCCTTAGCAGTCCACCTTCCCTGTCTCTTCCCAGGAATTACAACCTGTTAACATCCTCTCAGGGGAGAGTTTGGTATCCGAATCTCAAATCTCTCTGTCTGAAGGCCTGGCTCTTGAAGAGTTGAGAGATTGCTGATTTGCATCTCTCTCAAGGTGTTCTGGATATTTTAAAGGCTTCTCAAAAGCCTTCCACCAGAAAGACTTACAACTCCAAATGGAAAAGGTTCACTATTTGGTGCTCTGGTAAGCATATTTCTCCAGAGTCTGCTGGGTTGCCTACAGTCCTGGACTATATGGTTCCTCTCAATGGCTTGGGACTCAGACCAGCTACACTTAAAGTGCATCTGGCAGCTGTTTCTGCCTTCTTGTCAGTAGGCAAGTCCTCTTCCCTTTCAGCTCATCCTGTATTGTGTAAATTCTTCAATGGATTGCTGCATACCACTCCTCCCTTCAGGGACCCTGCTCCTGCTTTGGACCTTAATGTTTGCATTGCTCAGCTTATGCAACCTCCTTTTGAGCCTTTGTCCTCAGCAGAACTTAAGTACTTGACTTGGAAAACTGTGTTCTTGGTAGCCATTACTTCTGCCAGACGCATCAGTGAGTTACAGGCCCTGTCAGTGGAGCCTGATTTTATCTCTTCATAGAGATAAGGTGGTCCTCAGGACTAATAGGAAGTTTTGCCTAAGGTGGTTTCAGATTTCCACCTTAATCAGTCTATGTCTCTTCCTGTTTTCTTCACTGACCATTTCTCCTCTGGGGAGAGGAGGCTGCACAACCTGGATGTGAAAAGGGCCCTTAGCTACTACATAGAGCGCACCAAGGGTCACAGGTTTGACTCCCTCCAATTGTTCCTCACTTATGGTGAGGTTGGTAAGGGAAAACCTGCCACTAAAAGATCTATTGCCAGGTGGATTGTCTCTTGTATACAATTCTGCTATGAAAAATTGGGTGGAATTCCACCCTCAGGCCTGAGGGGTCACTCTACTAGAGGTACAGCTACTTCCCTGGCTGCTGCCAGGGATATTCCTATCTTAGAGATTTGTCAAGCAGCCACCTGGAAAACAGTCTATACTTTTACCAAGCATTACTCTCTGGATATCCAGGCTAGGAGTGATGCTCGGTTTGGCACAGCAGTGCTTCAGAGCCTATTCCCAAAGTAGATTCTGTCCCTCCTCCATGGAGGTACTGCTTAGTAGTCTGCACATAGTCAGAATACAGCAAGACTTCATGTTGTTTGCCGAAAAAATTACTCACCTTAGTAATGTTGTTTCTTCTAATAGATTCTTGCTGTATTCTGACCTCCCTTGCCTCCCCTCTCAGAACCTGGGTTTTGGGAATTGGGTGGACAGGAGCAGTGTTGGCACCCTAGAGTGCCTCCTTTTCACCTTCTTTAATTTTGTGTGTGTGTTGTGTTTTGTTTTGGGTTTCCTGACTTTGGAACCAAAAAAACCCTTTTATTAAATTTAGTTGCCAGTTGGCTAGTGTGAGTTTACAGTTTCCACACAGGACGCCCAGTGACTTTAGCTCGTAAAGATCTGGCAGTTTGGGTTCAAACAACAACAGACAGAGGCTCAACCAAGCTTGAGCTCAGCATTCAATGCCTTGCATGGAAAGTTAACTCTTTTCTCTCTGGAGCAGTTCAAAGGTTGGAGATCACTGCACACAGTCAGAATACAGCAAGACTCCATTAGAAGAAACAACATTACTAAGGTGAGTAATTTTTTCTTACCATCTCCCAGCCCGGAAGGTGGAGGGGAAACCTCCCTCCTACCAGTTCCTCCGGGGAGTCCGGAGGCTGTGGGAGAGGGAAGGAGTCAGGTGGTGTGGGGCAGCGCCACAGCTGAAGCACCCACTGCTTTTTTGGGTGGGGGGGCTTAGCAGCTGTGGGGGCCTGGCATTTTGTGGCCAGCCTTCCTTGGGGTTTCGCCTTGGGCCGATAACCGTCTGCGAAAGGGACGGCGCTGCTGCTGATGGGGGCGGTACATGGAATCGACAGACTTAAGTGCCATCCCCTTCTCTTGCAAATCGGTGATGATGTTCTTGACATCACCACCGAAAAGCACTGACCCCCGGAAGGGCGCTTCCTTGATAGCGGATTGCACCTCCAGGACCAACCCTGACACGCAGAGCCAGGCGTGACGTCGTAGGCCTACGGCGAAAGCTGAGCTCCGTCCAGCAGTATCCACTGCATCGTATGTCGCACGAAGCATGTGTCGACTGGCCGAACATGTGGAGTGGACAAGATCAGCCAACTCCCGCTTGACTTGAGAGTCTGGCAGGGAGTCCAATTTGGCTTCCATCTGAGTCAGAATGGCCTTCTGGTAGTCCCCCATATGGCCGACATAATTCAGAGCCCTAATCCCCAGCATGGAGGATGCAAAGATCTTCCCATACTGGTCCAGAAGGCGGGACGAGCTGAGGTGTTTTGGGTTGGCCGACCGGCTGTGAGCGGCGCTAATCACAACCGAGTCGGCACGAGGGTGAGAATCCAGGAAATCGACACCTTCTGGAGCCTGATATAGCCTATTCGACTTCCTTGGAAGTGGGGCTAAAGGCGACGCCTGTTTCCATATGGTGGTGACGAGGTCGTCATGAGGATCTATCCAGGGTGGCACCAAGGTAGGAGCTGTCACGGGCAGATCCAGGTGTTCAGTGAGTTTCAGATGCTGAGGATCTGGTTCCAAGGAGTGCCACTGATGAACCTTCTGGATTTTCCTTAGCAACTCCGTAAAAGAAGGATCTTCCGGAGGAGACTTCAGAGGAGTCCTTGAGCTGGGCTTCGACGGAGAGCGTGGCTCGTCGTCCCTCTCGGAGAAACCGTTGGAAGAATCTGAGGAGTCCGAGGGTGAAGAGGTAGAGGAAAAAGACTCCCTTTCCCATTCAGGGGGAGGAACGGACCCCTTGGGAAGCCCCCAAGGAAGCATATCCTGCCCCTCTCTGGACCCAGATGGAAGATCCCTGGCGTCCGGAGGTGGTGAGGGAGTGTGCCACCTCGGACATACGGGCACCTGAGATGGCACAGTCATCGAAAGGTGGCTCTCAACCTCCCTGGTGAGCTGAGCCTTTGCCTCAGCCCACCAGGAGGCTGAGTCTCCTGCAGGTCCACCTGCGGCTGTGGGGGCTGTGGAGGAGGAGGTTGGGAATAAGGATACGGGTTGTACCCGTATGGAGAGTATCCAGAACCCGGCTACAGAAAGCCCAGCATCAGGTATTGTGGCATCTGGTACTACGGTGTCAGGTACTGTGGCGCTGTATACTGTGGTCCCGGGTACATCGGCATCGGATAGGATGGAGGGTACCCAAGGGAGCTGCCGGAGCAGATGGACCGGCCGGTGGCCTCACGGGCGGATCCACGTTGGAGGGCCCAGAGGGCGGATGGCCCGGCGGAGGGGGGACATCCAGAAGCGGGATGTCTCCCGGAGTCGGTAGAACTGGCGTCGGGGCCAGCGTTCGAGGTACTGGCATTGGAGGAATCTGCATCGGGGCTGGCGTCTGGGGAGCCGACGTCAGATCCGGTGCACCTACCAGGGGATGGTCTGACAGAGGAAGGTCCCCAGCATCGCCTGGGGATGGAGAGGGAAAATCCCCGGTGTGGGGATGGGGGGACTCTGGGTCCCTGGACGGCAGCGAAGAGTGCGGAGAACTGGTACGACGGACGTTGGGGGGGTTCCTTGTCAGTTCCATCACCAACCGGACGTTGGATGAGCCGACGTGCGGCTTTACGGTGAGCTCCTGGCAGGCGCCGGAGGAGCCGGCGTCTGGCTTATGGGAGCCTTCACTGGAGGCAGGCCGAGGAGAGGGATCGGCCTGGTGCGATGGGAGAGAGGCTGCTCGCCACCCCGAAGGGTCGTGCGCCCACTGGCCTTCTCCGCCGGGATGCTGGCGGCCGACGCCCGCCACTCAGAGCCGCCGCCAGTAGGCCGCAAGCCTGCGGCCATACCGGGGCGGAGGCTTCCAGTCGCCCGGAGGTGCCCAAAAGGCTGAGGATGAGCCAGACGAGCGGGCCGACGCCCCTTCGGAAACCTCCGAGGCGGCCATCGTTACCTGTATCCTGGCAGCTCCCGAGGGAGACGCGGTAGAGGAGCCCTTGTCCCGGTGCCTCTCCTTATCCTTCTTCTTCCGATGGTCTTCAGGGGAAGTGGACGCCTGCCTCAGTTTTTTGAGCTCCTTCTCCATTGCACTTATCTTTTTCCTTTAAAATATGGGCTTCCAGGGATTGCTGTTGCCTTTTCCTGGTAGCCGCGTTGAAGCTGAGGCAGTGCTACCACTTCTCGACCGGGTGACCGGGGCCTAGGCTGAACAGGCACAGGGAATAGCCGTCCTTGTGCGGTAGTTGAGCGCCGCACGGATTGCACTTATTTTTGTGCTCGGAGGGTGTAGGGAACGACATACACCGACGATGGTACCTAACGTTAGTCGAAAAAACAAATTACTTCGGTAAAACAGACGAAAATTGGGCTGACGAAGCACACACTTTTCTGTGAGGCGCTGCACGAGCTAGCAGTGGGAAAGAACTGGAAAGCTGGTGTCAGGGACCACCCCTTTATACCGATGTCTCCTGACGCCAGTCACCTGACGTGGGGGCTGTCCCTCGCCAGGGACTGCTAGCTAGAAATTTTTCCGTGGGGTCCTGCCGCCTGCCGACGTCAGTCCTATATGTAATTACCTACTGCAAGAGCCCTCTCTAAGTAAGATCTGTGATTTTCTTCTAAATGTTCATTACTCGTATTAGATGTGGCCAGTTCTACCTGATTGCATTCTTCCTCACATTCAGTTATCTGTGGCATTGTATGTATTATTGAGCCATTATAACACCTTGCTCGTTTCCCCTTTTTGTAAGCTTTACATTATTTTGTCCTGTTTGGCTCCATTTCCTCATCATTTTCTGTTGCTTTTTTGGCAGCCCCTGTTGGCTTCTTTTCCTTGCCAGGTTCCTCATGAGTACTGGTGTCCCCCGCCTTGTAAGCTGTTCATGTTTACTGGTAAGACATTTTATTTGCAGTTCTGGTCCTACAATTACCATTCTCAATTCTTTGATTTCCTTACATTGTTTACATACAAACTGGACAAATTCCATGTTTTCCACTGTGCTAATCATACTACACTGCGTGCGTCTAGTGCCTATGTCCCCATTCGCTAATGTAATATAATTGTCATCCATGATATACTCTTGCTACCTGCACTTTTTAATAGAGGAGAGTCTGTCTCTGTTATTTTTCCCCAAATACTTACAGTGATTTGTTAATCTTTTCAGATTTGTGGTATTTCCTCCCCGACAGATGTTGCTGGCGTCTGCCCACGTCACCTCTGCTCCATGCTCGACTGACCACTGTGTGATCCAGGTTGATAGTCTTTTGATCGAATCATCGTGCAGTGTTCTGTTTTGGGGTCCCCTGTTTGGTTACTCCTTCTGTGGAGGTCATCTGGTACCATCTGAAACATAATTTGGAGCCTTGCAAGCTCCATGAGGGTACTGGATGTCTCAGATATGCTGCTTGCTTGTGCACAAGGTTCTGAGAAGGCCGTGGAGCACTATAATAGAGTCCTCATGGCCGCCTTGGACTGTGTTGCACCCTACCGCATTCAGTCCTTGATATCCTGTTGTAGCTCACCGTGGTATTATGAGCTGCATCTGTTGGAAACTAAGGGAGAGAAGTTGGAGCATTCTTGGAAAACTTCTGGTCTGGGACAGGTTGGCATTTAAGACTAAATATGCAGAGTATCAGCAGGCAGTCAAACCGTAAAAAAGACAGTGCTCCTGTCAGGATCAATTGCTGCAGGGAAACATCATCCAGCTCAGCTCTTTAGTAATGTTGATATGCTGCTAAATTCTTCTAATCTTTGGTCAGTCAGCTTTTTCAGTAGAAAAGTACAAGGAGTTTGAACGTTTTTTCTCTGACAAGGTGCCTGCTATTAAATCGGGTATTTCTTTGAGTGGCTTGTCATGGGCCAGTAGTGATTGCTTCTTCAGTGATGTAGATCTGCCTGCCTGGTATGCGTTTCAGCCTGTTTCTGAGGTTGAGGTACTCCGGGCAGTCTCTAGTTTGCACACCAACAGCTGTATGCTGGACCCATTACCAATGTGGCTGCTTCTCTGCTGTGGTAAGTTCCTGAGTCCGGTATTCACCGAGATAGTCAGTGGTTCCTTGAGGGAGGGTGTTTTTCCATCTGCAAGGCTGTGGTTAGACCCCCCCCAAAAAAAAAGCCTACATCAGACTCTGACGTTCTGGCAAATTACAGACTGGTCTCTAACCTTCCCTTCCTTGGCAAGGTTATTGAGAAGGTGGTGGTGGAGCACATTTTGGACTGCCTGGAAACTGTTTCCATTTATGAACCTCTCCAGTCATGCCTTCGGCCCTGTCATAGTTCTGACAATGCACTCATCAGGGTGACTTATGATCTCCCTCCTAGCGAGGGACCAGGGAATTTGTCCTCTTTTGGTCCTTCCAGGGTCTCGCATCAGCATTAGGCACAGTTGACCATAGGGTGCTGTTGGATCGCCTTAGGAACTATGTGGGTCTCTCTGGTAGTTTTATGCTGGTTCAAGTCCTATGTAACCAGGAGGACTCAGCAGGTTGCCATAGGTAATTTTACCTCTGGTGCCTCTGAGCTATCCTGGAGATTCCTCAAGGCTTGATCCTCATGTTGCCCTTTAGAGGACCATTAGGCGTCTACGGTGCTGCGTTTCACTGCTATTTGTGTGACACTTGGCTACACTTGTCTTGTTCTCTTGGAACAGATCATGCGGCTTCGATATTGCAACAATGTCTTGGCCAGTATAAATGACTGGATGATGTCAAACTGGTTATGTGTCAACCCAGGAAAGACAGAGGTCATGGTGAATGAGCCAGGACTCTGGGTCTCAGCAGCAGTGGGAGGTCTGGCTCTTCCTTCAGTGAGTGGCTGATTTCTCCTGGCCGTTGATGTGGTTAAGGATGTTGGGGTTATTTTGGACTGCAGACTGATACTAGAAAAACAGGTGTCTGCTGTGGTCCGATCTGGCTTTTACCATCTTCAGAGCATCACCAGGGCCAAGCTGCGTCTAGTCCATGTGGACCTGTGGACAGTCATCCAAGCCTTCATCACCTCTAGGGTGGACTACTACAACATTCTCTACTTAGGGTTATCTGGAGGTTTGATGTGACGCCTACAGCTGGTCCAGAATGCTGCAGCCTGACTGATAGTGGGCTCCTCTGTGAGTGACCACATCATACTGGTCTGCACTGGCTGCCTTTGTGATGGCACATTACCCTCAAAATATGTTTGTTAAGTTATAAGGCCCTACATGGTTTGGAACTGGACAGCTCTTAAGAACTCATTTTCTCTTCCCACGCTGTTCGCCCCCTCTTCTCCACCAATGTGGGCCTACTTACTGTCCCTCCCTCCTTCGTAATTGAGACTCTCAGGGGACAGAGCTTTTTGAGTGGCAGCTCCAATACTGTGGAATTCACTTCCTGGGTACATTCGCATGGCCAGCTCAAAGGAGGCTTTTAGTTTTGTTGACCGGGTAAGTGCACTAGACAAATCCTGCCTATTTTCAGGCATGACCTGGGGGAGGAGGATACAGATGATTGCCAGTTGACCTTGAACCAGATTAAGCTGGTGGTGGTATTTTTAGTGAATGAGGGAAATTTGGCCAGGACACCGAGGAAATTCCCCTACTCTTTTCGATAAGTGCCATGGGATCTTTAACATCTACCTGAACTACCACCAATCCAGGCAGATGGGACCTCGGTTTAACGTCTCTGCCTCTCTGAAGACTTTTCTGTTCAAACAGGCTTTCCCCAGCTAGTTAATCTTAGATCTGCTTGCATTCTGTGTTATCTGATCATATTTAATAATGTTGTAATGTCATAGTGTGTGTTACATTTTTCTGACTTTGTTTTATGTACAGTGCGCAGACCCTTTGGGATAGGGTGCTTTATAAATAAAGATTGCCTTGCCTTACACAGGGAGGGAAATTTGAATTGGGAGATGCAGTTTTACCTTTTTCAAATGCTAATAAACTGCATTTATTCTCATTATATAAATGCAGCAGCGTGCCCTGAACTCATGACTTTGTCTCTCTTCTAATTATCGCCTAGCTAAGGCCACAGGCCAGACCATTGTCACCTAGCCCCCAAATGCAGGGTAATGCACAGCTCTTTAATATTTCATCTTTACTGTGGTCTGCCGAGTCTTCTCCCAGTTTACCTTGTAGACACTAATTCACAATATTTTTCCCATCACTTACCCTACATATTGTGCCTTAGACTTACTGATTACTAACCTTTCTCTGACATGTTCCAAAAAGAGCAGAATATGAGTATGGGAAAGTTCACTTCCTGCTGGACATGTGCAAGACATCCTTACCCTGTCATTTGTAATCACTTGAATTACTAGACCAGCTGCTGCATGTACTCAGAGAGCAGTTTAAGTCAGAGGAAAGAGCTCATGCTTTTTAGTGCAGTGGGCACTATTCAGCAATACTTTACATGCCTTTTATACATTCTTGTTCCCAAGAGCTTAATAGGGAAGGGTGCCAGTTAAGAGCCGGGCTGGAGAGCATCGTATATATAAGACTGTTTTAAGGTTTTCCAGGAAGTCTGCGTAAGCCATTACAATGAAATAGAAGGAGCTTGAGATCCCCAGATGGCAACATCCCTACTGGGGGGGTGACTAAAGAGATCATATATCTTTTTAACTCCCCTCAGCCCACATTCAGGAGAGAGTCCCAGCCCCCCCCGACGCTGACCGTCTTCCCCCAGGGCTCCCCCCCGGTGGGATAGGTGGGGGTACCCCAGACCCTCACCGAAGACTGGATCCAGTTCTGGTCAGCACCGCAGCTGGTCGGGGAATGGGACCAGTGAGTCCCTCCTTCATCCAGCTGGGAGATCTTTTTCCGTTTTTTCCCGCAGAGATAGGGCGTGCAGTTACACCAGTGACTGTACCATGCATGCTCCCGTGCACGTCCTGTCGGGCATCTGCCCCACCTCTGCCTACTGTGGACAGTGTCGGTGTGCCAGCCTTCACTAGGGGCCAGGCAAGCGCCGACCACTAATCGCGCCCCCTTCCTCGGAGAAGGAGAGCTGTCCCTGGGACACTCGATCCTCCTCCCCGGCTGACCCCTGGCAACCTGAACACAGGTCGCTGGCGTTGCAGGAGGTAAGGCAGGATGCCTCAGCCTTCCATATCACTGAGCCAACAAGATCGTATGTCTTAAAAGAAAAATAGAGTGGAGTAGCTTTAAGGGGAGAGGACATTTGTGCTAATTGGCAGCAGTTAGTAATGCTCTTTTTTTTTTTTTTTTACAGCAGTGAAATTCATATCTCCACATGGTCCATAGTTGATTGTACTTGAATGGACACCGATGTGAAAAACTGTTTTCAGTTTTCTTTTTATGGGCAACATGCTGCATAGTTCTTTTCATGGAACTAATAGTTTGGAGTTTCTACTGTGGCACAATTTGTCTGCAGAATCTGAATTGTGAGCTGTTGACCTAGCAGAACCTTGTTCAGTTCATTGCATAAATGGTAACATAGTTAAAACTCCAAATCACAGGTTCCAGGAAGAGAATTGTAATAGAATGCAGCCCATAAAAACAAAACAAAATGCAAAATAGTTTTTCATATCACTTTTTATTCAGGTACAGTTTGATATGGATAATTTAGGGGAATTAGTATCATTTTTGAAAATATGAACTTGGTAAACAGCTGCCAATTAGAAGTTATTTTCTGTCCTCTTTAAATACCAAAACACAGTTTTTTGGGCGGCGCTCAGTTAAGGAGGTGGTGCTCCCAACGGAGGCTGCTAACCTCAAATCAGTACAACAAAAGAAAGGAGCACTCCAAAATTATATGAATATATGCTAAGATAGCATTTTATTGTTGCCAAAAATTCCAACAGAAACCCCTTCGCTTCGGCGTTACCGTTTTGGAGTGCTCCTTTCTTTTGTTGTTCTCTTTAAATACCACAGTGTCCCCTCTAGTTACTTGATGGTAGTGTTACATGAAGCAGAAGTTACCTTGGACACTAGGATTTACCCCCATCCCCTTTTCATTTTCAGATAGTACTGTGAGAGCTTTAACGAGATGGGCAGAAGGGATCTCTGGTTGACATCCTGTTTGAAAGACAGCACCTGTAGGTGTGCAGTGCCTTGTCTAATGCTCTACAGAGCTGACACAGCCTTGACACAAGTAAGAGGTCCTGTTGTGGGACTTGACCCACAGTCTTTTGGGTTGGAAGCTACAGTGCTTGTCTCCTGAGCTGATCTTGCTGCATTTCGTTAACTGTCTTTTTGCTGGATGACAGTTTATTAAGGTAAAGACTCTTCATTGATTCTTTCAGGGCATCATAGAAAAAGCCAAGATGAAGGGCATTCCCATAGTCATTGATGCGGTAAGTATGAACTTAAAAAAGATCTGTACGTCATGGGACTGCTCTCCCTTACAGTATTGTGTCTCCCTTCCTTGTATAAAATATGTAAAATTGAAATGCCAACTCCTGGAACATGCAATGTCAACTTTCTTTGCACAGGATGGATTATGGCTCATTGCCCAACAGCCATCCATTATTCAGGGCTATTCTGACTCCTAATATGATGGAATTTAACAGACTGTACGAGGCAGTGGTAAGTTTTTTTTTTTTCTCTACAAAATTACAAGTTAAATAAATATATCTTAAAGTGACTCTTGCAACAGATCATCCAGTACTGTATATCAAATCATTGCTTGCTTCTGTAAAAATATTGCGGGGATGAGTGAAACCGTGATGTGATGGCTTTGTCGTGACAACACTAAATCTGTGCTGATAGAGTGCATTAGAAGAAGAAAAAAAATGTTTATAATTTTTTGGTAGGGGGAAGTCTGTACCGAACATGTTTCAAGAAGTGATTATTTTATGTTTTTCTTAATGGGAATGAGTGTAATTGTGCATAAAATTTCTCTGCTGCAGCTTCGAGACCCTGTGGATAGCAACGATCTCCATGGGTGTGTTTTAAGACTCAGCCAGGCTATGGGGAATCTGACAGTTGTTCAGAAAGGAGAGCGGGATCTCATTTCTGATGGAGAAAAAGGTATGCGATTCTCTATCATTTATTTTAACATTTAATCACAGACATTAGCATGGGCGCTGAATCAAATGACCGCTGTACTCATTGTCTAATGAGAGCCCAGATTCTGCAAGTAGAATGTAATGGAATACAGTTTGGTTTTTATATAGTGCCTTTCTTGCACGTTGTATTCTTGATGTAAAGTTAAAAGACTGGTAGTGCACTGACAGACTAGAGTGGAGTAGTCTTTGTGATTTGTGTTCAGCAGCACGGAGAGAGAGTGTTGTCAAAGACAATGGTTAAGCATTAGTGTGCAAACATCAGGCCAAAACTTGCACAATAAAAAAAGAGATATAAGTTATGGTGGTACAGTAACAAGGAAGGAAGAAATAGACCTTGGAGTTATTGTAGATGTGACCTAAGCAGATGTAGCAGTGCACAACAGCAGTTAAGATGACTAGTAGGATGTTTAGATGCATCAAGAAGGAGATGGATAAATTGCTCCAAGATTGTGATAATCAGGATGGGAGATACTGAACACAAAATCCTCCTATACGAGGAGGTTGTTCTGATCTACTTAAATGATATTATGGCTTCCTCCCATCTGTGTAAGAGCTGGTACCTCATTTTGGAGAGATTTCTGGATACAAACCAGACCTATTAGGGGGTCACCTTGTCATTTGTGGTCAGTCTTATCACAAGTCAGATGATTTACAAAACCAAGAACCCCTTTTAAAAGTATGGAATGAAGAAAGAAATTAGGAAACTAGAATAGCTTTTAATTAGAAAATGTGCTTTTTATTCCTTGGCATCTGATTGGCTGGTACCAGGGCTTTTAGGGACGTGGGTACCCGCGTCCTTTACACACATTTTGGGCCTTGGGATGCTCCAAAATTTCGGCAGCAAGTCCCAGAGATGCTCAGTGTAAAGGCCCCAGGAGTTCCATGCCTGCAACTTTTAAGAAGGGCTTGCTAGGAAATCAGTGATAGAGCTGCAGCTCTGTTTCAGTTTCCGGAGAAGAGGTGTGGGAACTCCATAGCGAGTGACACTGAGTGCAGAAATTGGAGCCAATTGCAGAAGAGAAGGGGCGTGAAGCATGCAAATTACATGCTTCATGCCTCTTTTCTTCTGCAATCAGCTCCGATTACTGCACTCCCGAGTCACTCGCTGCAGCTCTCTTGACATGTCCCTTCTACCAAAACTGAAACATAGCTGCAGCTCTAATGCTGATTTCTTAACAAGCCCTTTATTTTATTTATTTTGGTTTTTGTTATCTCTTTTCTCTTCTCTCTGGCCCTGGTCGGCTCTTTGTCTGGCAGCCATCCCCCGTGCTTCTCCTCCTTCAGGCCCTCACCCTCTGCACCTCCCATGACAGGGCTGCAGGGAGCCCCCTACTCACCTGCCAGGATGGAGCTAGGTCGAGGTGTTGCCTCCGGATCTGCATTGATGGGGACAGCCATCAAGCCACCATGACCAGCCACCATGGTCTTTTTCCTCCTAGATTTTCTCCCCTTGTGGTGCTTGGCATGCAGTGATGCTAGCGGTGGGCACCTGCACGCGCTCCCTCATGCGCCCCCACCAAGCGGCTGCTGAGAATCTGCACCCCCTTGCTTGCAGCAGCGCTACGTCAACCCCCAGCCTCCGATAGGGGTCTGGTGAGTGCCAACTGAATCTTGCCCCCCCCTTGAGATGGAGAGCAGTCCATAGGATGCTTGATCCATCCCCTCCTTGCCAACACACGCTAGTTCCCAAACAAGGGTCGCCGGCGTGACACAAGGTACAGTGACCAGCGCCACCGGGCCGGCATCTTAAAAAGCTCTTTAGTTGTTGACTTTTCTGCTTGCAAGATCTACTCATCAGTAGTCATGGAATGGCAGAGAAAGCTGAATCTTTTTTTTTTTTTCCCCCTCCCCCCAGCCCAGCACTGTTACCGACCTAACCCATTGAGCCCCACGGTCACAGAGGAGGACCCCCCACATGGTCTTTGCTTACTTCCCAGGTGGGGATGAAGCGGGAGGCCCCCCATAACCGTATCTTTGTCCTGGTCGGGTCCATCCCCAGGCCGCAGAGCCTGCGGGCAGAAGCTAATGGTCCAGCCTCCTTGTCCGGTGTTGTGTCAGACGGCTTTCTTTCGCCCCGGAGACATAGCGTGCACTGACATTAAGGTGGAGCTGGCGTCTGTCACCTCTACCCTAGTATGCGCATAGGCATGCTGATCCTCCAACCACCTCTAGAGGCCGGTCTTGCACTGAGCCTTAACCCCCGGAGGAGAGCATTTCTGGAACTCAAGCCTTCTCCCTGGGCTGGCTCTCTGACAACCCAAGCCCATTCCCAAACTCGGGTTGCCGGCGTCACGAGCGTTAGTGCTACTGCTGCACCGATGGGCCAGCTCTGAAGAAAGCTGAATCTTTGTAATAGAGGAAATTGTTTAATGGAAGAAACTGACAGCAGATAAGTAGTTCTTTAACTTCAGGTTCTGGAATTTATGAAAAATAAGGCACTGGTTTCTGAGAAAGTTGTGCTGTACTCCATTGAATTGCTCCAGTCTGGTAAAGTAATTGTGCACTTCCTCACAGTGAGGTACAGCCAGAACTTGGCCAGGCTCCCCTTGCCTGAATGGCATGTCAGCAGCGTTTATCCCATTCATGATTATCAACTCTCTGTTTTGTCCTCTGCTCAGTGGAAAGTTTACCCCCACAATCTAAAGCCAGCTTGTCTGCAGTTATGATGAGCATTAATGTGACAGCATAAAATGATTGCTTCATACCAGTCTTCCCTTTAGAGACTCTGCCCCTGCCTGGGATTTAAATGTTTGCATTGCTCAACTTATGCAACCTCCCTTTGAACCTGTGTCCTCAGCAGAGCTTAAGTACTTGACTTGGAAAACTGTGTTTTTAGTAGCCATTACCTCTGCCAGACGTATCAGTGAATTGCAAGTCCTGTCAGTGGAACCCGATTTTATCTCCTTTCATTGGGATAAAGTGGTCCTTAGAACCAATAGAAGGTTCTTGTCTGAAGTGGTTTCAGATTTCCACTTGAATCAGTCTGTGTCTCTCCCTGTTTTCTTCACCGATCATTCTTCAGGAGAGAGGAGGCTACTCAATTTAAATGTTAAAAGGTCCCTTAGCTACTATGTAATGTGTACCAAGGGTCACAGGTTTGATTCCCTCTAGTTGTTCCTCACTTATGGAGAGGTGGGAAAGGGCAAACCTGCCACCAAGAGAACTATTGCCAGTTGGATTGGGTCTTGTATACAGTTCTGCTATGAGAAACTAGGAAAACTTCCAGCCTGAGGGCTCACTCCACCAGAGGTACAGCTGCTGCCAGGGATATTCCTCTCTTAGAAATTTGTCAAGCAGCTTCCTGGAAAACAGTCCATGCCTTTACCAAGCATTACTCGCTGGTTATCCAGGCTAGGAGTGATGTTCAGTTTGGCACAGCAGTACTTCAGAGCCTATTCGCTAAGTAGGTTCTATCCCTCCTCCATGGAGGTACTGCTTGGTAGTCTGCAATAGTCAGAATACAGCAAGACTTCATGTTGTTTGAAGAAAAAATTACTCACCTTAGTAATTGTTTCTTCTAATGGAGTCTTGCTGTATTCTGACCTCCCTCCCTGCCTCCCCTCTCAGAACCTGCTTTTGGGAAGTGGGTGGGCAGGTGCAGTGTTGCACCTCAGGGGTGCTCCTTTTACACCCTCTTCTTTTTGTTTGGGTGTTTTATTATTATTATTTGGAATGGTTTTTGGTTTTGGGTTTCCTGACTTGAGTCTTCCTTTGGGAATCCAAAACTCTTTGTTTCCAGTTGGCTAGTAAAAACTTTACAATTTCCACATAGTATGGTTAGTGAGTTTTTTGCTTGTAAGAATCTGATGGTTGAATTTCAAAGGGCTCCAGACAGAGACCTCAACCGAGCTCGAGTTCAGCATTCTATGCTCTGCATAGAAAGTTAACCCTTTGTTCTCTGGGGCAGTTTAAAGGCTGGGGCTAACTGCAATAGTCAGAATACAGCAAGACTCCATTAGAAGAAACATAATTACTAAGGTGAGTAATTTTTTCTTCTCCGTGATTCCATGATCACGGACGGAATCCCAGAATCAGCCTCCTCTCATGGCATTTTAAATTTCCTGCTGGAGAATCACAGAATTCACGCTACTAGCGTGAGCATTCAGGAATTCAGCTGTATAAGAAGAGTAGCTTGCCTCAGATGTGCTCCTATTCGTTAGAAACCCAGAAGAAGAACCACGCTGCTGAGAGGACGCCAAGCTAGGAGAAACTCCAAGACCCCGCTGCCCAGATGCTGCCGCCAGAGTAGGGAAGACCCATTGATTTATTTAATTTGTATTCCTGCCATTGTAATCCGCAGAAGTGCACCAAGCTGCCCAGACGCTGCCACCAGAGTTGGGGAGACCCATAGCTGTAAATGAAGAAACGCACCACAAACTCTGTTTCAGGTACTTCACTTTTTTCTGTCTCGCATTACTGCCTGCCATCTTCTGTGTGACACCCCCCCCCGCAGCATTTCAGACTCTGTCTTGACTGCTCAAATTAAGTTAGTAGTACACTAATGGGTAGCTGTGTGCCCATGGTTTTGGTGGGGCAGTGAGAGGAGTCAGACTAAAGGGTAGCTGTGGCTGTTTCTCTTTCCCCTGATTTGTGTGCTGACCCAAGTGCTTGCATCTGCAACTTGCCACTCAGCAACCCTGCATGCCGCTGGCTGAGACGACATCATGGCAGCGTGGGACCTTGACCTTTATACATCCCCTGGTAATTCCTACTACCACCTGATATTTTAAAAACTATGCATTGTATCCTGAGGATTCATGCTGATGCCCCTTTCCTGCTCTTTTTGAAGAGGCAGGCAACCAGCCCTGAGCACGAGGCACTCTACTTGAACATTTCCCTGTGATTCTCACTACTGTAGC
Organism: Neoceratodus forsteri; assembly: GCA_016271365.2. Taxonomy (NCBI): domain Eukaryota; kingdom Metazoa; phylum Chordata; order Ceratodontiformes; family Ceratodontidae; genus Neoceratodus; species Neoceratodus forsteri. The sequence goes on along the minus strand of CM057456.1, from coordinate 155,099,104 downwards.
AATACCTCTTTCATACATACTCCCGTCTGCAGCAGACAGCGTGCTGTGATTTTTAGTTATTTTTGTTGTGTCTTCTAATGCAGTTGTATTCACTGCCATACCCTGGTCCTGTCTAATATGTGAGTCAGTGTTGGCAGTGAAAGTTGCATCAAGCTAGCATCAGGGTTGGTAGAAGGAACTAAGAGTCTCGGCTCACGTGCATTGGTATTTTTCTAGCTCCTCCCCCTACCACTGCTCCATCTCTCTGCTCCTCCTCTTATCCCCTGTCCTCACCTCACTGGCACCAGGGAAGAGTTCTCAGACAAATCCTCACAGGTATCAAGGGAGGAGGGCCCTTCACCTGTTGTCTATTGTCTATATGACAGCAACCTTCCTTCATCCAGGGCAGTAGACAAGTGTCAGTCTTCACAGCTAAGACCCTTGCCACTCCTTGATTAACTGGTAGGTGGTGTGCAATTGCCAGGTGACCCACACCCTTTCCCCCCAACAACAGAATGCATCTAATCCACAATGGTCTCATCTCCCAGCTGGCTTCAGTGCAAGAATCCAGGGTTTGCACACCAACTTAGTCTCCCAGTTGGCAGTGTGACAGGCTGGTACCACATCACTGGACCTACCCAGGAAAGCAGCTTTTGATCAGAAGTCACACCAATAGAGAGTTTTCTATGGATTAATTATTACTAGGATTACATGTACTGACGACAAAATCTACCTGCAGTAGGTACACCACTGGATGGCAAGGTCCGTGCCGGGTGTAAGAAGGTCTGAGCTAAATTAGAGGCTTGGGTGAACAGATTTGTGTCTGTTGGGGAGGGTGGGTGGAGAGTAGGAATGCAATTTTTATTTTTTTTTTACTTTCTATTTTTTCCCTCTCACGTGCCTTCCATCTCTGACCCTTTGGAGGCACCTGGGAGTCATCCCTCTGCCAACCACCCGGCCCAAGATGGACCTTGAGCCCCATGTAGCCGCAGTTATACCCCCCTGGACGGGGAATGAGGTGGGGCCTGTGCACCCCATACACTTCTTATTTCGTCAGGCAAGGTGGTCTGAGCGAGTGGTGGCACATCGAGGGCAGGTTACTGGTGCCCCGTCTGCCCAGCAATGGAAGGCTGTTTTTTCCTCTGGTTTCTTTCCCTCACATGGTGTGTGCCCTGACGTCAAGGCACTGTGCGCCGACATCCACCACGCATCATGGCGAGCCCCCCCCTCCAGCGAACCGGGCTTGCTGTACCTCGAGCCTCTGCTCTGGGTCAGTCAAGTTGCGGGCATTGCCCCCCCCAGAGAAGGGGAGCTGTCGTGGGACGCTCAAGCCATTCTCCCCTGGCCAGCCCTCCCAAACCCGGGTCACCGGCGCTGCAAGCGGAAATCCAACGGCTGCGCCAGTGGGCCGGTGAATGCAACTATTTATTGTTTATTTTGCTTTTTATTGTATATTGCTTGCTTTGCTTTTACTGTAGATAGTGTAAGGTAATATTAAATAGTATTTTTTTACACTGATATTTTGGTTGTGAGGTAGGGCCCCACAAAGTGCTTTGCAGGGGAGCCCGTAAAGTCCTAGGCACAGCTCTGTGTACAGTAGATGCTGGAGTTACTGCAGGTGAAATACTGCACTATTTTGCTGATGTGATATGGGAGGATTGAGTATCTACAGTAGAGGCTGCGTTTAAAAGGAGTTTGGTGGCAGGGTCCAAAATGAGAGGTACTCACAGAACACAGACCCAACCCTGTGCTGCATCTCTCTGCAGGTTTTTATTTGATTCAAATTCAGTGAAGGGTGTGTTTATATATATATATATATATATATATATATATATATATGTATGTATGTATGTAGTATCTCTGCATTATATGTAGCTCTGGGTTAGATTCTACTGTCCTTCACACAGTATGCTTTAGTTCATGTAGTCTGGGTAGCATATTTGTCTGGGTAGCATATTTGTCTGGGTAGTGTTTGTCAACCCATGTTCAGTAGTCAGTACTTGAAATGTGTTTTTTGCACATGTAACCCCTCACCCCTGCCTTTTTGCCAAAACGACAGGTGGCATGCTGTTGAAGCTGACAGCAGTACCTGGTAGGGACTGGGTTCGGGGAGGATGAGGTTACTCGGCACAGGGGACCTAGGTTTGGCTACTCTGCACAGGGGCACCCAAGTAAATCCGAACACAGGAAGCAATAACTGTAATGTCCAGAACCAGGAATGGGATTCTTCAGTGTGGCTTTTATTCACATTCAAGCTGAACAAACAAAGCATAGACGGACCCCCATGGGGCTACATTTCCTGGTAATGCAGATTAGAGACTACAGAACACTTTATCACTATTTCCAGCCCTCAGGCTCTAAACCCACCAGGCACACAGCCCGGACTTGCACGCAGCTTTGGGTACACAGCCCGACTTGTACACACCTGGGTTTTCCCCACTGGCCCGGCTCCATCGACCACTTGATCCATTGGTCCATTTGAGGAATGAACCAATTATCCTGTCGTGGCTCCCCAAACCACACTAGAGTCTTGACTCCTAGAGAGAATTTTCCTTACAATCCCACGTCTGGGTACTTCCCTCATCACTGGCCAAGTGCCTGAGGTAAAGTAGAAATCCACAGAAGAAATCCGTAGAGCTGGACCTGGTCACTAAAGATGGAGGGCCACCCACCTCCAGCTCCCACAGCACATACCCGGCCATTTCTCTGGAAACTGAACCATTCCTTTACTGAAAACTTTCAAATGTAGATTCTGGGTAGACATCTGTCACATCTCCTCTACATATAATTTGCATCCCAGCAAGCTCTGGACTTGAACCTACTTTTACTTTGCTTAGCCCATTACTCTAGGCTTCCCAATATTTAGTAGTTCAATCCCCACATTGTCACACAAGTCCCAGGGTGAAAAACATAGGCTCTTTTAGCAAGAGCAGACACTCACCCTCACGTTGCAGGTGTCCCACAGGCGACTCACAAATCTTCTTGTTCTCCCAAAAAAAACTCTGGAACACATAGGCAGCTTTTCCTTTAGAAGCAGAACTAGAGGGTTCCCCCAGGAATCTGCAGTGAACCCTTTCCTGCCCCCCCCGAAGGGAGGTGGCACTGAGACCCGAAAACAGCGGTCTCCACCACTTCAGTTATCTTCTGTGTCTCTCTTTAAGGTGGAGACACACACCCTTCTAAACTAAAAGTAGCCCTCTGTCAGGGCTGAGGCTCCTAGAGCCTTCACTGAGCTGCTTTCTCAGCAAGCTCCCAACTTCACACTACACTGACTCACACCAACTGAAGACTGACTTCAAAACCTCCCAACGTTCTAACCAACTCCCTTGCTTCAGATTCCAATGTGGCTCATGCAGCTGCGATAGTTCTATTGGTGATGTCATCCCTTCGTCTCAGCTGAGACTGAGAACAGAGTGAGACAGTGTGAACCTCATTTAACTGGAGTTTCACAGCTGCCTTCCGCCCTTCCCTGCCTACCACTAGGTCTTACTGGGATTCTAGTAACCCCGGGTAACAAGGGGGTTACACACATATTTGTCTTTGTAAATCTTTTTTAAAATAAAACACATTAATTGCATTTTAGCTTTGAGAAGTTTTTAAGGTGGAGACACACACCCTTCTAAACTAAAAGTAGCCCTCTGTCAGGGCTGAGGCTCCACCTTAAAGACCTTAAATGTCACAAAACACATTGTCAACATTAAAACAGACAAGATTTTGGTATCTATTTAGTATCAAGCAGACTTCAGAATTGGTTAATCCCTGTGAGAAAAATGTTACTGTTACATGAGACCATTTATTTTCACCGGCTGCATTGATCTGAGAAGGAAATATTTTAATAATTATGCTAGTTTAGCCAATGGAGTTCCACAGTCATTAGCCTTGATAGCTGGTAGATGCACAACTTGGGTAGCTAATATAGCATGCAATATGAGATTAAACGTTCTTGTTTTCTGCTGATGTGACATAAATCTGCATAAAAACATGATAAAACACTGACAGACAAATTTATTTAATTACTTAAAATGAGTGAATAATATAAAGTTTTGGATTACCGGAAAAATCCCGAAAATTGGATTCCCAAGCATCGGTACAATCCGGAATCCAGGATGGTAAAAATGGAATTTGCTTTTTCCAAGCACTGAAAAACAGTGGCCTTGCTTATGGTGTCTTATAAATGACACTCTGCAACCCTTCTAAGAAACAAACACTCTATGGCCCAAAACTATTGTCATGTCAGTGTTCCTGACTCAGTAATTGCCTGAAACAGGACTAAAAAAGATAGGTAACATAAAGACAGAAAGGGAAATGAATATGTTTAGACTCGTTCCATTCATTTCAGTGGGGATCCCAAACATTTCATGAGGACTCCCAAATTTTAGCTCTGGACCCCCATTTGTTTCCCCCAGAAAGCCCAGGACTACTGAACAAAAAGTCTACCAAGAGCCCTATGGTGCCTTTGCCAGGGGGTACACTAACTCACAGTAGAAGTCCAGGAAATAAAAGTCCCAGCCCAACCTGCCTCATGCTCAGCTCTCAAGTGGTATCACTGTGCCCATTTAGTTTTCAGAGTTACCACCCACCATTTGTTTCCACTCGCTTAGACAGCGAGTGAGAGGCCCCCACTTTATTCCTTAGACCAGACTCAATACCACTAATGACAGCAGAGTATATTAAGAAAAAACATAAAAATGACTTTTTTTGTTTTACAAAGCTGAACCTGCCTACAGCACTACCACCACCCTTGACCTCTGATCACCTGCCCACTCTCACAACTGCTGCTAGCTAACTGGGTGTGATGCGGGTGGGGATCTTCATTCACTCGCTTACTGACACCCACTTCACAAACCATCCATGCCAACCTGACACACACACTGCCTGTTTTACCACAGTTATCCCTTAAAAGGGGGGAAGTTTTCTGCGTAAATTAGTAGCACTAGCATGTTGCATGCTTAGCGCTACTCGGAGTCTGAACTTCCCTAAACTCTGTGTCTGACTCACCTCGACTCCATTCCCACTTTATCAAAACAGTTGCACATGTGCTTGTTTTTCCTTTTTAAGCAATAATCAATTTCTGGTTAGCTATTACCTTTTAACTTTTATATTCTGTCTTCTCTTAGCTGCCAGTATCCCAGAGCTAAAAATAAAGTGAAAGCCAGCATGACTAGTGGGTTAGACTGCAGTCTCCTATAGCAGCGCCCTGTACCAACAACGGTGCCAGGCAAGGGGAAAGCAGGGACTTCTTAAGCAATAAGGCATGATGGAGGGGGGTAGATGAGGCGTTAAGGTGAGTTAACAGCCCTGGATTGAAGCACGAGGTGAAGCAGAGTGCTTCCACCACCCGGGAAGGGCTGTTATCCCACCATAAAGCACCCCCGGAGTGCCTTATTGTGATTATGAAATGGGTCCCTATCACTAAATAATACACAGTATGTTAAAACTGTTTCCAGGGACGTGGATATGTTCAATCCACACTTACTGGCAGGTTCCTTGCCGCTTTAAATCTTGCGGAAGGTCTTCAAATCGGCTTCTCCCACCCACCCAGGTGGTAAAACTCTCGGCTCCGCCCCATGACGCCAGATCTCCCTTACTGCTTGGAAGCTCAGGTTCCCTTCTTTGCACTCTGCGTTTTAGGCCTGGATCCAAACTCTTCGGTTAATCCGAAACTTATTTTAAAATTTACAAGACTTCGGTCTTTATCTTCCCTCGTGGCTGCGATGGACAAATCGACTCCCGGATTTCGTCGGTGCCCCTGTGGGCAGAAGATGTCCCGGACCAATCCGCATGCGTGTGTTTATTGCCTTGGACTCGGCCATGACTCGCAGGCTTGTGAGTTGTGTAAATCCTTTTCAGCTTCGGTCTTTGAGGACCACACTGCCCAATTTCTGTTGGGGCAACTAAAGAGGCCCGTTGGGCGGTGTCCGCGGCTGCGGACTCGGCTGAACAGCTGGAGCAGATGATCGCTTTTGAGGAGGAGGCGGCCCAGGCTGCATTTTCATCATCCTCGGTCGTGGCATTTATTCTGCTCTCCTTGGAATCCTCCTACACAGCTTCTTTTAAGGAGCTTTGCCAATCCCTCTCCATGAAGGGTGAGGGGCCATCAGGACACTCTTTTTTGGTCAAAAAAGAAGGTCTCGAAGGGTAAGTCCCACCATCGTCATTCGTGGGAGCAGGAGAGCTCCCCTTCCCTGGAAGGTCGACTTTCGACTTCGGTCAAGGTTGCGGCTAAGGCTGCTGGCTTCAGTGTGTCCCCGTCAGGTCAGCCGGCCGAGACACCCATCGACGCGGTCGAGATTTTTCTCGACCCATTGGATGGGCTGTCGACTGGAGAAGCCGACAACCCTTCTTCACCAGTTCCCCCGGTGGAAACTGAGGACTTGCCTGTGCCTCCTGTGCTGGAGTCCCCGGTTAGGGTCCCTGAACAGAGGGAGGAGCGGGTTTCCCCCACCCCCTCTCATACCCACCCTCTGAAATACCCGAAGGTCTCAGTCTCGGACCTCTTCCCGGCCAGCCGATCCCGCCGACATAGGCAGTCTCGGCACCGTGGAAAGTGGCGGTGCTGCTTATCCTTGTGTTCATCCTCTTTGGAGGATAGGCTCTGGCGCAAACTGCATCGGCGCTTCGAGGATCTAATGTGGCAGCAGCTCCTTTTGACTGGGAATAAGCTGACTCTGTCACCTTCCCCAGCCGTTAAGTGGCTGTCACCAGAGCAGCTGAAACAACCCTTCGTAGTGGTCGAGGAGCCAAAACCGGCACTGGTTGTTCGTCCGAAACCGGCTGCACCACCCATTGTGGTGGAACCTCCGCCTCCACAACCGAAGACTGGAGCCCCGACCAAGGATTCTGGGTTGGGTCAGGGTTTGCCCCATAGGTTTTTGGTCACCCTCACTCCCGATCGACCTTGGCAGGTGGAGGGTGGCTCAGGCGCTCAGCAGCTGTTCGCAGACTCCTCGGAGTCCGATGACGACTCCACTTTGTTGTCCAGGCTGCTTGACTTGGAGTTCACTGGGGGCCAGTCGGTGGATGAGAGCCCATCCTCATTTCTGGGAATGCTTTGGCTCATCTCAGAGTCCACAGGGATGAAGCTCAAACCCATTTCAAAATGGGCCAAGTATCACCTCACGGAGATACTGCACCAAGGGGATTCCCCTACGGAGGCCTTCCCTGTGGCCAAAGCCATTGTTGGTCCGGCCCTGGAGCTATGGCAGCAGCCAGCTCCTTGTCCAGCACCTTTGACCAAGATGGCTAGGAAGTATGCTGTTCCCAACGGTTCACTCTCCGGTTTTTCGGAGCACCCCTCTGTGGAGGGGCTCGTGACCAACAGCGTTTTCTGACATTCGGGAACGCTCGAGACGTGGACAGCCTCCCGACAAGGAGTCCAAGAAGTTGGACTACTCCAGGCAGAAAGTTTATGCTGCTTCTTCCCTAGGCCTTCATCAGGCCTGCTCAGTCATCCTGATGGCACACTTTTCACACACCCTTTTGGGCTCCCTGGATGAGGTGATTCCTCATCTCCCGGCTGACCTACAAACTACGGTCAAGCAGGTGCGGGATCAGGGAAGGGTGGTGGCCAAACAGCAGCTCCAGACTTCCCTGGACATCGCTGACTCATGTGCCCGGTCAGTAGCGGCCACAGTGGCCATGCACCACAGAGCTTGACTGCGGATCTCCACCTTCATGGTAGATACCCAGCACAAGCTGGCAGACGTTCCCTTCCTGGGTACTGACTTGTTCGGTCCTGGGGTTGAGGGGCATCTTCAGCAGATTGAGAAGTCCATTGCCACCTTGGACTCGGTCACGTCTGCCCAGAAGTACAAAGGTCACCAGCAGCAGCGTAAACCCTTTCGTCCTTCAGCCCCTGCGGCACATCTGGCCCAGCAATGCCAGCATCAGGGCCAGCAGACTCACACTTGGCACCCCAAAGCCAAGCCTGCTGCTTCCTCCAGCAGGAAGCAGGGAAGGAAAGGTCCAGGAGGCTCCTCAGCCAGTCCTTCCTCCAAGCCTGCCCAGTGGCGGGTTGAGGGTGTCGCCCCAACTCGTCCTCCTCCCAGTTCCCCTTGGAGGATGGCTCCGCCATTTCCTTTCTGCCTGGTCCGATATCACCATGGACCACTGGGTGCTGGAAGTGATAGAAAAGGGTCTGCCTCTGAAATTCGAGCAGTCCCCACCCTATCGAGCCATCACCCTATGGGGGGCTACAGGGTCTGCAGCCCGTCGAGCCGACATTGCCCTGCTCCTCCAGAAGGAGGTGATCAGGGAGGTGGCGGATCCTCCATCAGACCCAGGGTTTGTGTCCAGGTACTTCCTGGTCCCAAAATGGACGGGGGGGGCTGGCACCCCATTCTAGACCTACATGACCTGAACAAGTTCCTATGGTCTCGAACCTTCAGGATGGTCACTCTGGCTCAGTTCATCCCATCCTTGGAACGAGGCATGTGGTTCTGTTCTCTGGACCTTCAGGATGCGTTCTTTCATGTCCCAATCCGTCCGTCCCACCAGTGATTCCTCCACTTCAGAGTGGAGGGATCCCTTTTTGAGTTCTGGGCCATGCCCTTCGGCCTCTCTCCATCTCCCAGGGTCTTCACCAAAAGCATGGCAGTGGTGACAGCATTTCTGCGGCACCGAAGGGTCTGGGTGTACCCTTACCTGCACAACTAGCTGATTGCAGCCTCCTCCAAGCCGGAGGTGGAGCGGTCCATGGATCTGGCCCTCCAGGTCTGCTCTCAGATTGGCCTCCTCATCAACGAGGCCAAATCGGAACTCGTGCCAACGCAGGTGATTCAGTTCATTGGGGCAGAGCTCGACTCTCTTCGAGCCAGAGCACGGCTCCCAGCAGACAGGGCCGAGGTTCTTTCCTCCTTTGCCCAGTCCGTTCTGGTTGGGCAGTTGCACCCTGCCCGGGACTTCCTGTGCCTCCTGGGCCTCATGGCAGACTGCACCAGCGTGGTCTGTTTGGCCCACTGGCACATGCGTCCCTTGTGATGAGGACTGGCCCGCCAATGGTCACAGCACTCCAGTCCTCTGGACCAACCAATGATAGTGACCCAGGAGATGGGGAACGCTTTCCCTGGTGGATTGTTCCGGCTCATCTGCAGGAGGGTATCCCATTTGTCCGCCCAGAGCCGATGGTCACTTTAATGACTGACGCCTCTCTGATGGGTTGGGGTGCCCATCTGGGGGAGCTCAGAGCCGGCCTCTGGTCCCCTCAGGAGTCTCGATGCCACATCAACATGCTGGAGCTTCGAGCAGTCCGACTAGCCCTCACCACCTTTGCTCCGTTTGTACGGGGTCAAGTGGTCCAGGTCCTGACGGACAACACCACGACCATGTACTACCTAAACCGAAAGGAAGCTCTCTGCACTTGGTCTCTCATGGGCAGACTGGAGGCGGATCTCCTAGCCATTCATGTGGCGGGAGCCTCCAACACTCTGGCCGATGCCCTAAGCTGGATAGGTGCTGCATCTCACGAGTTGTCTCTCCTGCCAGAGGTAGTACACGATCTGTTCTCCCACCTGGGCACACCTTAGGTGGACCTGTTTGCCTCCAGGAAGAATGCGAAGCTGAGGCTGTTTCATGCCCGCCCCCCTCAGCAGGGCTCGCTGCAGGGGGATTCCTTCTCAAGGCCGTGGACCCCGGGCCTCTTCTGCACCTTTTCCCCATTTCCCTTGATCCACAAGGTGCTTCTCAAGGCGAAGAGGGACAAGGCGCAGGTGATTCTGCTAGCCCCAGACTGGCCCCGTCATTTCTGGTATCCAGATCTCCTCAGCCTCAGCTCCAGGCTCCCGAGACGGCTTCCAGCCTGCCTGGACCTGATCTCAGTCAACCAGGGGAAGGTACTCCACCCCGACCTTCAATCCCTGCACCTGACAGCCTGGTTCCTGACCAGCCTAGAGTTCCAGGCCTTGGGTCTTTCCAACGAGGTCCTCAGCGTTGTTGAGGCATCCTGTAAGGAGTAGACCAGAAAATGCTATGCCTTCAAATGGAAGAGATTCTCCATTTGGTGTCAGGATAAGGGTTTGGACCCTTCCTCCTGTACCTTGGCCAGCATTCTGGACTACCTATGGTCCCTTTCTCAGCTAGGGCTTCGGTCGATGACCCTTAAGGTGCACCTGGGAGCCATCTCTGCTTACTGGGCGTGGGCCGGAAAGCTGTCGGTGGCACAGGAAAAGGGGGTCGGGTGCTTTTTCAAAGGTCTTGATCACATATCACCTCCATGGGATCTACTGCTGGTATTGGCTAAGCTCATGGGCAAGCCATTTGAACCGATGCACAGGTGCGATATCTCCCACCTGTCATGGAAGACCACCTTCTTGGTGGCTATTGCGTCAGCCAGAAGGATGGGAGAGCTCCAGGTGCTTTCAGTTGAGTCTCCTTATCTGGTCTTCCACAGAGAAAAGGTTGTCCTGCGCCCCCACCCGAAATTCCTTCCAAAGGTGGAGTTGGAGTTTCACCTTAACCAGGTGTTGACTCTGCCGGTGTTCTACCCCAGTTACACCTTGGAGGCTGAATATAGGCGCCATACTTTGGACCCTAGAAGAGCGCTCTCTTATTATAAGGAGTGGACGGCTGAAGTTCGGGGAGAGGTTCACCAGCTATTTGTCACCTACACTGAAGCCGCACCTGGCAGACCTGCAGCCAAGCAGATGATAAGCAGGTGGGTCACCTCTTGCATAGATCTCTGCTATAGGTTGGCGGGCATGGAGCCTCCCAGAGGGATAAGAGCTCATTCTAACAGCCATACCGCTGCTTCGGTGGCTGCTTCCAGGGACATCCCTATCCAGGAAATCTGCAGGGCTGCTACCTGGAAGTCAACACACACCTTCATTACCCACTACCACATCGATCTCGAGTCATGCCAGGATGCTGGTTTTGGGACTTCTGTTCTCCAGTCCTTATTTCCCAAGTAGGGGGTGCGCGCCTTGCTTGCCTCCTCCTGGAGAACTGCTAGGAGTCTGCCAGTAAGTGTGGATTGAACAACATATCCACGTCCCTAGAAATACAGGCTACTCACCTGTAACAGGAGTTCTAGGAGTGGTATATGTTGTTCATCCACACAACCCACCCGAACTCCCCAGCTTCGACGTGCAACCTGGCTTCCAGCGGGCTAGATCTGGCATCATGGGGCGGAGCCGAGAGTTTTACCACCCGGTTGGGTGGGAGGAGCCAGCTTGAAGACCTTCCAGCAAGATTTAAAGCGGCAAGGAACCTTCCAGTAAGTGGGGATGAGCAACATATACCACTCCTAGAACTCCTGCTACAGGTAAGTAACCTGTATTTTTTGATGATTAGATTTTGAAAAAAATGTTTCTAAAAATTTTAGTTTCCTAGCAAAAGAAAATAGTCCAGTTTGACCACTGCATTTTTTTCTTAGTGCCAGCAGGTGTTGCTAATGCCATATGTAAAGCAGTATTAAACCCTAAAGCAGGGCAGGCAGTGGCTTCAACCGTTAGTGTGTCGGTGTCAAGAAAGAAAAGGCCATGTTCGCCTGTAATTGGGCAGCAGTCAGATGGGGGCACAGTGGTAGGCAAATGTATAAATTGCCAGCCACTTTGGGAGGAAGTCTGTTTCAAATAGATTTTTTTTAAATAGACAACAGTGGTAATCAATGGCTCCTTGTGGTGTGGTGTGTGCGAGTCACAGATGGAGCCGTACGAAATTAAAATTTTGAAATTAAAAAAAAAAGAACTGAGAGCTGTTCGATGACTGGGGAGCAAGAGGCTATGTGACAGATGAGAGGGAGACAAGAGCGTTGTTGTCTGTTCACAGGTACATGTTGTGTGTGGACAACCAGCTGTGCTTTTTGTATGCTGCTATGCAGTGGAACGTAAGGGTATTTGTGAGGTGCCGAGTCCATTTTCCTGGAGCTACTTTCACCTGGGCTGTTGTGCTGGGATAACGGCCCGGCTGAAAGCAGCTGTTGACCAGTCAGGAGCCAAGATTACTACCCATTTCATAATTTTTCATAAAACTGCTTTTTTATAGTTTTGCTAATTATGTTTGCTTGCACGCATGTGCAAGAAACATAGTGCCATCATCTGAGTTTTTCAGAGGTGTGTCAACATCTTCCAATTCAGTCAGTGTGTTTGCAGGCGTGGTCACAGTTCTCCAATCACTGCTGGAGCTGTCTATGACAGCAGTTGAAAATGTAGTGGCATACAGTTGAAAGGGGAGCTACGCTTCAGTGAGCAGCCCCACACACAGGTCAACTGTGTTGGTTACCTGATAGGATGGTGTAGTCTTGTCTAGCTTAGAGAGACAAGCCACACATCATTACTTTAACTCATTGCCTCCACAGGCTCACTCTGAGATTACACCACTTGCCTCCTGAATCTCGTGTATACTTTTAACAGTGAATCCTGGGCCTTTCTAAGCAAAATCAAGCCATAGTCAGCATGTCACAAACAAATGCTAATAGCTCAATAACTGTACATGCTAGACACAAAGTATGAGTGGCAGAGTTATTCAGCACAAAATTGCCTTTCCAATGGTGGCATGCATGTAATAATAAGTCATTTTGTTTTTTTTCTATGCTAGTAGAAAGAGCAAACTAAATATTTTTTTTCACTAAAAAAGGGCAACATAAGCCATTTTTGTTGGAGAATATGTAAAATATCAACACCAAATTAAGCATACAGGCATTAGATGGTGTTTTAATATTATGTTTGTTAAAAAAAAGATATCTTTTTAATATAAAACGTAATTTTTCTCCATTTTAGTCAAGGTGCTTTGATGAGATTTGAGGGCTAAATCTCAACCACACACACCATATCATAAACAAATGCGTATAACTCCAAAAGTATACATGATGCACACAAAGTATCAGCATGAAAGTTGATGAGCACAAAAATGCCTTTCCAATGGTGCTATGCAACCAGTTGTAATCAATACGGTTTTTATTTTATACCTGCTGAAGTGCCAAAAAGTGAATTTTATTCAAGCTGCTTAGGTGAATCTTGATGGAAAACATATCACATACACACCATACCATAAACAAATGCAAATAACTCCCAAAGTATACATGATATACACAAAATATCAGTGGCAAAGTTGTTCAGCATAAAATTATCTTTCCAACGGTGCTATGCAGTCAAATATATATTATATTCTGTTACACTATACATTAAAATATATAAGTGACTTCTCCAGACGTTGCAAGGGCACACTGGGAGTCAGTAGCTGACTTCTGCAGACGTCCTCTGGACACACCAGTGTTTTTTTACTGACGACTAAACTGTTCCCTGCCACAGCAGGACCACCAAAATGTGTGGGTGCCTAACAGTCCTTACGCACGCCAGCTCTCCAAAGCACACCTTCATGGACTCCATGGGTTCTAATCCTCCAGAAAAAAAAATACCTCAGCATTTGATGTGAAAACTCAGACTTTGTTGTATGTGTAATTCCAAGCATTTTCTCTTACTAGACTCCGTCAATGTGAACTCCCCGCTGCTAAAACCTATGCAAACGAACTTGAGCGTACTGTACTACCTGCAGCTGAAGCAAAGAACAGCCAGAATGCACAAAGGAGAACATACTGCTATGCATTTCAACAGCAGCCAGTGGGGGAGGTTTTCATGACTGAAGCACTTTAATGCGCCTTTTAGTGCTGTCATATACACACCCCTGTGTGGTAATTCACTAAACTGCACACTTAGTCTGGTAATGCAGCTTCAAAATATTTTTTTTTTCTCTGAATTGCCATGAGCTGGCATTTAGATAGAATCACACAGCTCTTTCTCAAATCAGATGCTCAATGAAGTCACATCACCTTGTGACCCTAAACATCTTAGGGTTGGACATGTGCACTAACAAAATAGCGAAAACTAGGTATAGAAAAAGAAAACACAAATTCAACCGTAGCTCACAATCGAATCCACCCTTTCCTCCGGTGAATCTGAAGCCGCCTAACAGCCCACCCCTGGGTGCTCATGCACTCCCTCCACCTGCACAACATATTAATTCAGTGTCAGTGGCTCAGTAGGTAGCACACTCGCCTCTGAGGCCGGGAGATCAGAGGGCTGTGGGTTCAGTTCCCACATCTGGCACTTGGGTTAATATCCCAGTACTGACACTGTAATGCAGCATGAGAGGGGTGCTGCATTTCTGAGGTGCCGTCTTTGGATGGGGCGTCAAACTGAGGCCCATCTGCCTGGATTAGTGGTAGTTCAGGTGGATGTTAAAGATCCCATGGCACTTATCGAAAAGAGTAGGGGAATTTCCCCGGTGTCCTGGCCAAATTTCCCTCATTCACTAAAAAAAAATACCACCAACAGCTTAATCTGGTTTAAGGTCAGTTGCCATTCATCTGTATCCCCCTTCCCCTGGGTCGTGCCTGAAAATAGGCAGGATTTGTCTAGTGCACTTACCCGGTCAACAAAAGCTAAAATAAAAATAAATAAAAATAAATATGGCCGACAGGGGTGCTGTTGCATTTTATTTCATAATTTCCTGATTCCATTGCTGCCACCATACTGATACAGTAATTCTTTTTATGGCTGGAAAACTGCTTGACATTAGCTGAATTATAAATGGTATCCCTGTTTGACGCTGTGGTGCGGAATATGGTGGTGCTCAAATTTGAAGCCAAGTATTACGTACAGATATGTTGTTATTGACTCATGTCACTTACCATTTTATACAGCTACTGATTTTTTCAATTCACTTTTGCTGACAAATGTTGATCGCAGGGATTCTGGTGTCACAATTCAGTTCAGCGACGTGTAACATCTTAGTGCAGATGCTAAGTAACTGTTTTAAAATGCTGAAAAAGTTAACAGCCATGAAAATGCATGAACTTCTTTCTTCAGTGTCTGGAGCTGTAGTGGTGTTATTGGCAAGTGCATGTCCCTTTGCTCCAGATCTATCAATGAGATGTCTATTCTGTGCAATGGACAGTGGCTGAATGCTATCAGCTGACAGTTTTCATTTCATTACCAACAGATAAATATTCAGGGCTTTGCAAATGCAACTTTGCTGGTAGCACAGTTTCATGCCCCCAAGTGTCTGTCATCAGTTAGTGGTTATATCATAACTGATGATCACAAAAAGTATGAAAAAGATTTGCCGCTGAGTAATGTAAATGCCAATCCACCTAAGCACCTTTAGGCTGCAAACAGAATTTGAACGTATAGGGATTCTGGACCGGTGTATCACTCCGCGCACAAGCAACGGTTAATAAGTTTAAGCACATTCTCAGGACATTGTTTCACTTGCCCCCTCTCCCCACTATGATCCTGGTCACCTGAAATAAACCTGACATTTTAGTATCTGTTTTACATCTTGGCTCAGTTAGGCAATCAACGCTGTAAGAACATAAATGGACATATAAATGGGGACTGTAAGAACATGCCGTGGGTGCTTGTGCCTTAGTCCAGCTGTGCAACATCAGCCTGAAGCTCAGGTAGGGCTTACTGTCTACCAGTTTGTTCACCCCCCATGTACCTGTATCATTTCACATCCTCCCTTGCCTTAGTCCAGCTGTGCTACATCAGCCTGAAGCTCTGGTAGGGCTTGCTATCTACCACTTTGTTTACCCCCCCCCCATGTATCACTGTGCTACATCAGCCTGAAGCTCTGATAGGGCTTACTGTTTACCATTTTGTTCACTCCCTCCCCCACCATGTACCTGCACCATTTCACATCCTCCCTTGATCTACAGTGAGTGGATCCCTCATTCATACGTCACATATGCACGCACAAAAAAAAAAACCCCGGTCTTCAAAAATTAAGATACATTTATTATGTTATGTTTGCTTGCACACATGTGCAAGAAACATAGTGCCATCATCCGAGATTTCGGAGGTGTGTCACCCCCTCTTCCAATTCAGTCAGTGTGTTGGGAGGCACGGCCCCTGTAAGCCAATGCATGCTGGAGCTGTCTATGACAAGCTCCAAAATACAGTGGCATACAGTTCAAAGGGAGAGCTACGCTTCAGTGAGCAGCGATAAGATATCGCTTGCTCATTGCAACTTCCCCCACACACACATGCACACGCGAAGCGTCGCGCCCCGCATGCACACACACACACACTGTATAGCCGACGGGTTGCTCAATCCCCGTCGGCTGCTGCTCCCCGCCCCAAAGCCTTCCAAATGCCCGCTGGGTGCCACCCCAGCGTGGCAACTCATGACTATAGTCGTGGGGGTGCCCAATCCCGTCGGCTCCACTGTCCTCCACCCCGGTACTGGGTGCCACGCTGAGAGCCACCCCAGCGTGGCAATCAATGCTTTGCCGACGGGGTCCCAAACCCGTTGGCTGGGCGCCCCCAACCATCCTTGTGCTCACGGCTGGGGCCCACCCCAGCGTGGCAAACATCCTACGTTGTCATTGGAAACAAAAGAACACCTGTAAAGAAAAAGCGGTCCACGTGGTCTTCCTGGCACCCCTCCACAACCGCACTCACCCACTCGCACCCTGCCTCCCCACCCCCTCACCCCATACTTACCTCCAGACCTTGGCGCGACAAACTTCGGTGGACCGGGAACACGTCTGCACTCTTCAAAGCCGACCGTGAACTGAGGAAATGACAGTAAGCTGTATCATGGTCTAGATAGGGGGTTTTCAACTTTATTGCATATCTCAGGCATTTTTTGGAATTTTTGCACTAAATTTTCAACATGGGGTTTTTGGGACTCCTTCTCATGAATGATGTCACTGCCATGGCGTTATTCGGGCCCGAAGGGTGATTTCGCAATCACTATTCAAAATCACCTTTTGAGACCGATTAACAAAATGACACTGCCAGTGTTCATAAGGTGGGCTCTCAAGAAGCCTATTTTGAAAATTTGGTGGAAAATTTCAAAAAACGACTGATTTACGAGCGATGTGTTGCACAGTTCCTCATGCCTTTCGTAAGTTTCTTAATTTTAATATTTTCACTCCAGATTTTCAACATTGCCATTTTCCACACCTCCTTATGAGCAGTATAGCTGTCATTTTCACATCTCACCCAAAATGTGTTTCTGCCCATGTGGCGCACAATGGCGCAGTCGGTGTGTGAAATCAATGTATGGGACACATTAAGAAAATCACAGTGACACTGTTCTTGAGCAGAGGTCTTAAAATGGCTATGTTTAAAATTTGGTGAAAACATTCCTAAAAATGACTGTTTTATAGGCGTCGTTACTGCAGGTTCTCATGCCTTCGTAAGTTCGCAAATTTTCAATGTTTACACTCCAGATTTTCAACATTGCCATTTTACCACACCTCCTTATGAGCAGTACAGCTGTCATTTTTCACATCTCACCCAAAACATGTTTCGCCCAGGTAGCGCACAATTGCGCAGTCGATGTGCGAAATCCATGTATGGGACACATTAAGAAAATCACAGTGACACTGTTCATGAGCAGAGGTCTTAAAATGGCTATGTTGAAAATTTGGTGAAAACATTCCTCAAAATGACTGTTTTACTGAGCTGCAGTGCTATGCAGTTCCTATGCATGCTCATAAGTTTGCAAATTTAATATTTTCACTCCAGATTTTCAACATTGCCATTTTATTACACTTCCTTATGAACAGTACAGCTACCATTTTTCATATGCCACCCAAAATGTGTTTTCGCACATGTAGCGCACGATGGTACTGTTGGTGTGTTGGTGTGCGAAAGCAATGTTTGGGACAGATTAAAAAATCACAGTTACTGTTCATGAGCAGAGGTCTTAAAATGGCTATGTTGAAAATTTGGTGACAAAAGTCCATAAAATGACTGTGTTACGAGTGAGCATTGTGCAGTTTCCACGCACCCTCGTAAGTTCATGACTTTGTAATATTTTACGTCCAGATTTTCACCAGTGGCATTTTTCCACACTGCCTTATTTACAGTACAGCTGTCATTTTCACAACATGGCGAGTGTGTTTTCACACTTTCAGTGCAGAGATGCGTGGTCGCTGTGGGAAATTATTGTTCGGGACAGATAAAGAAAATCACAGTGACACTGTTCATGATCGGAGGCACCAAAATGCCTGAGATGACAATCTGCTGTAAAAAAAACCCCAACCTAATTATATTAAGAGTGTGCGTTGCACAGTTTCTATGCACGCTCATGACTTCACCATTTTTTTAAATATTTTTACTGCAGATTTGCAACATTGCCATTTTTTCCACCTCCCCATGAACAGTACAGCTGTCATATTTTACATCCTGTTCAGAATGTTTTTGCACCTGTGGTGCTAAATGCCATAGTCGCTGTGCATAAGCAGCTTTTGGCTAAGAAACTGATATTCCCCCTGTTCATGAGGTGGGGTCACAAAAATACCATGTTGAACACTTTGAGTGAAAATACCAATGAATGCCTGAGGTATTAGGGTTTCCAACCATAACGCCCAACCCTGTAGAGAATGACAGGCATCGGGGGTGTGACTTGGGATTCTTGCCTGTAATGCTCATACTATTCCACACCCTGCAGCCAGTGAGAAGCATCGAGGTATGCTTTGGACTCTTCGACCCCAAAGTTCACCCCATTCTCCTATATCGCACCCATATTACTGTATTTCCTAATGGAATGGGGTGTGCATAAGGACCAAACACCCCAAGGCACACCGTGACACTTGTCAGTGTCTGCAGGGTGGGGTGTACTGAAATGGCATGGCCATTATGCCTGATGACCCAAAGGCACACCCCAATGCCTGTCACTCTGCAGGGTGGTGGTGGGGTTGGCTTCAGTTCAATACTTTGCTGCCATTTCTGTTATGCAGCTCTGTAACTTCTACACTACCACTGCCAATGCCAGCAAGCAAACATTCGGCATTGACAAATGCTTGTTTTTATCTGAAATCATTTATTTTTTTTTAACTACTAAAAAAAAAAAAAAAAAAAACCATATTCTAAGCACAATAATACCCTCCACGGTGGGTGGTATGAGCAGTACTAGACCTTCCTCCACCTGTGGCATTGGGCCTCATCACGCCCCTGGGCTGTCTGGTATTGGCTAATATCACCCACCCTGTCGGGTATTATCACTTGCATGATTTGCAGGCTCTTTTGAGCAACATAGAAAGGGGGGTGCATAGAATACATTATTCATATTGGACACACCAGTAGCACCTATAAAATATGTAAAAAAAAAAAAAAAAAAAAACCAGAGAGAAAAGAAATGTGATTTAAAAGGGGTTAGAGCCTAGCATCGCTTCAGGAAGCACCTTAAACATTTTATTATTTTTGGGAGCAGATTACTTTATTCTGTAACCTAGTGTGTTCTGTATTAGCTGATCAACATTTCAAATACGGAAGAGTGAGAGAAAAATGGATGATCATGTTCCGGGTCCTGATAAGTGTGGTGACCTGCAGCAACACCCACCTGATGACAACTGCTTGGCCACACTTGAAAGCCTGCATAGCATGATGCAGACAATCTAGCATACTAATTGCCAGCAGATTAGGTCTTACGGTCTATCGAGTCTGCTCAAACCTCAGATCCCTAGTGGGGTGCCGAGGCCCCCTCCTCCCCTTTTTGTGTTCCAGAAACCCCTATCATCCATCCCCACCCCCCTGGGCCAGGCCATCATCTGATACATCCACTTTCTGTGTCTGTCCCACCCTCTCTTGAAGCCCTCCACTGTGGATCTCTGAACCAGCTCGCCAGGCATCGCATTCCAAGGGTCCACCACCCTCTCAGTGAAAAACTTCCTCCTCTTTCCCCCCTCACCCTTCCACCTTCCAATTTCAAACCATGCCCTCTGGTGATACCTCCCTGCTTTAGTCTAAAGATCTCCTCCATGTTTACCCTGTTTATTCCCTTGAGGTACTTGAAGACCTCAATCATGTCCCCCCCGTCTCTCCTCTCCTCCAGTGAAAACAGGCAGAGCTTCCCAAGTCTGTCCTCATAAGTCAGATCCCCTAGTCCTCGTATCATCTTAGTTGCCCCTTCTCTGTACAGTCTCCAGGAGCTGTATATCCCTCTTCAAGTGTGGTCTCCAGTACTATACACAGTACTGAAGGTGTGGTCTAACCAGTCCATTGTAGAGTGTCAGAATCACTTCCCTGCTGCTAGAGGTGATCCCCCTTACGATGCATCCCAACATCCTGTTTGCCTTGCTAGCCACTCTCCTGCACTGCTCAGAGTTATTCATACATGCATCCACCATGACCCCTAGGTCTTTTTCCCCTATTGAGGCCTCCAGCACCTCCCCTCCCAGGGTGTACCTGTATTTAGGGTTTCCCTGCCCAAGATGTAACACCTTGCACTTGGTGATACTGAAATTTATTTCCAGTGTGAGCCCAGCTTTCTAGGGTTTCTAGTCAAAGAATAGAACAAAAGTTACACTTGCTCGAGAGACTGACCTTGGTGGAAAATGAAGCCAAGGGCATGGCGAGCTCTGCTGCAGATTTTGCGACAACTTTGGCTAAAGTGCCATCTACTGTTGCATCTTTCATAAAAGAACAATAACTCCTTAAAACAAGACTTCAGCAGTTGGAAAATACTATCTGGGCCCCTTCTGTTCGTATTTTGAGGAGCCTATAGGGTACGGAGAGGGAGGACAGCACTAACTTCTTTGAGAGCTGACTCCTGGAGGCCCTAGGATTGAGTCACCCACCTGGGATTATTAAAGCTTTCAGAATTAACCTGCGATGGGCCAGGGACAGTTGGAAGGCCCACAGACAGTCTGTGATGATGGGTTTAGTAGGTGATCGGGATATGCTACTTGGAGTGGTTCGAGGGCATACGCCACATGTAGATGAAAATAAAATACTTTTTTTCACTGACTGCACATATGCTAATGGACAAAGATGAAAAACCTTTGAGGGCGTTGCAATGTGATTTAGAGAGGCCAGTATTCAATATAGGCTAAGCTTCCTGGCTAGACTTCAGTTAACAGTTGAGAAAAAAGTACAGTTTTACAGAACTGAAATCAGTTAGGGGGCTTTGCAGATAAGCTTTAAAAAACAGACATATTGCATTAAGAGGCTTTGTCAGAGGATGAGGTGGGATGAAGAAGGCCAGTGACTGTATCCTGGTACTTTTAGAACTGAAGAGTTAAATAATTGGTGAAGTACTGGACTTCAGTGTTATTTCTGACCACTGACTTGGGCTTCTGCATCTTGTGCATGTTTGAGACTGCCTTTAGTTTACCCCAAGCATAACTCCAACCACGAGAGACTACTGTTAGTGACTTTAATGGCTGTGGTATCACATTAGCTTTGTGATAGGCTGCTCAAAGGTCGAGATGTCTCTGCCTGGAGTAAGATATGTATTTACAGGGAAGGAGGAAGTTTCTGACTATGGTTATAATTTCTTAACGCCATCTCAGTATTTGAATGTTTAATTCTGCTATTGATCAGCTATAGGATATTTGTTTTGCTAGGGCTGTACATTTTGTTGGAGCATTAGCTCCATAAATAGCTATTATATTGGGGGTGGGGTGAGAGCAATAAGGCTTTAATGAAGTGCACAGTCAAAATGGTGACACCATCACTGCAGACCTTGTGGCACTGGGCATGCAAGGTACATCCTCCTGTTCAGTTCCTGTGTCCCTAGAGTTTGCAGTTACGAGGAGGCATTGTGGGTGATGAGGCACACCTTATATACTGACTGTACCAGCTGTTCCATCTTTGAGACCCAACACTCCCAACCCCCACCCCACCCGGTAAGTTTCTACAGTGATAAAAACATTAATTATTTTTAGGCAGTAGTTTTGTTCCTGATCTTAAGGGAGCTTTGCTGAAAGCCTAAATAGAGGGCATTGAATTGTGTATATATAGTAAATGCCTTATTGGCAGGTTATAGTATAAAGTGATTCTTTAACGTTTTTTTATATATTTTCTAGAACTGGCAGCAGTTTGGCTCCATGTGTAATGCCTAACTGGTTTTAGTAGACATCGCTTGGATCCCATTGTACCAAAAGGGGATAGGTGACCGCTATCCTGCATTGAAATTGTGTGAGACTGTGTACAGTTATTGGTTGTATTGCTGTTTTTTGTATCATGCTTTGTTGTATTCAAGTCTTCATAACAATAAAAATAAATTTAAAAAAAAGATTAAACTCAGTGGATGAGCTAGCGTTGAGCCTGCTGTTCCTCAAGTACCAGGAAGAATACAGAAGCAAATACTACCTAAATTACACAGAAATCCGTGAAACACCACAGGAAAACAAATAACGAGAATGATGAGTTTCTTGCTACTTGACTGATAACTTGCGACACATGTCACCAGTCAGTCAGCGGGGATTGTGATAAAACAATGAGACCACACTGTAATGATGTCATGGGAGAAATACAACTGTATATGTCTGTTTTCAGGTAAAGCGCTGCTTTCTGCATCTCGCCCCAAAACAATTTAATAAGCAAGTAGGATAAGATAGATATATCAGAAATAAACAGTAATAAGGGACTGCTTTTAAATATTATTAAAATGTTCTGCCTGTTTGTTGGCGATACTAGCTTTTTAAGAGAAACTTCATAAGCAGATCAAAAGAGATTATAATCCCTTGTACAGAGCACTGTTCAGACTCCCATCTTGAGTACAATGTGAGTTCAGTCCCCACAATTGAGGAAAGCTACCAACAGGATTGAGGCGATGCAGGAAGGGCAACCAAAGCTCTTAAAGTGATGGAAGACATGGGTTATGAAGACCGACTGGCAGGACTGGGACTGTTCTGCATTGAAGAGGGAGGACTCCTGACTTGGTGACATGGTTTTACAGTATTCAAATATCGGAAGGTATAACACCATCAAAACAAATGTAGCCCTTCAGGATGTACAAGTATGAGAGTACAAGAGAGGGGACTCAGAATTCAAAGATCAGAAAGAACTGTTTCACAAAACGAATGGTGAACACTTGGAACAGACTTCAAAACAAGTAGTGTCTGTGGACTTTGCTTCTACCTTCAAGCATAAACTTGAAAAGTATGATGAGAAAAATGGGTGACAAGGTATTCTTCCTAGTTGTTGGACCTTAACAGGCCGGTGGTCTTCTTTCTTTCCTAATTTTTTGTGTTCGTAAAACAGCTGTTTATTACTTGGATAAGTGGCACAAGATCACTCGGATGCAAATAAAGGACCATTTACAAATGGGTAATGTTTGGTGTTGCTTATTCTTACACTTTGGCTGGGAGAGTCTCTCTCCTGGTGGCATAAGGAGACATTCCTCAAGGAGTACAGCTACCTTTGTAGTAGCTGCAAGAGACACCTGTTCAGGAGGTGTGCAGGAAAGCTACTGGGACATTTGGTAAGCATTAATGCATGACAAAAGAGGGCTCTACTAGGGAACTGGTGCCTGTTCTTTTTTTGGGGGGGGTTGGGCGTTGGGCAGAGTGCATCCAACCACCAACTGGGCATTAATTCCCTAGTAGTGCCCAACTTTGGAATGCATTAATGCGCTCGTAACATAGCAGGTGCTTTGAAAAATTAATACTGGTGATTTAGGAAACAATAAGACAGACAGGTGTACAGTGTTTCAATACTTGTGCTATCTTTTGTGTGTGCTAGCATTCATTTTTTATATTGTGATTGTGACTTACTAATTTTCACAGATATCAGATTTGTACAGTTACTGTTTCTTATTTCAATAAAGAATATCAAAGTTTCCTTAAATTGATAAATCGCTTTGCTATACTACTCGCAAAACAATCCTTGCACAGTGTGAAAATGGGTGCATTGCATTCTGGGATTCATTCTTTACATATTGCGGCTTGGAAACAGATAGGGTAGGTCGGTATCCCAATCGGCTGTTAAACACTGTAGTTACCGAACTCAAGATGCTTTTCTTTTTTCTTTTAGAGGAATTCCAGAGTAGTGTTTAACAGACCCGTGTTCCCATGCACTGACATCTTATTTACTGCTGGCACTCATGTTTCTAACTTGTCTGGTCTGAGGCGTGTTTGGAAAAGGTAATGGCCCATTTACTAGAAACGCTCATCTTTTTACTTTGCCAGCTCTACTGCATGTTTGGAGCGGGTCTGCGAGTACCGCGGGGCGGTGGGTGGGAACTAACATGTGCTCAACTTTTGTACTTTGTTAGTGGCCATATTAATGTGGTTAGACAGAGTATACATCATTAGGCAGAGTACTACATCATTAAGCAGGCACTACTAGGGAATTAATACCTTCTTTATTTTGTGCCACGTGTGCTGTTTCCACCAGTCTGACTGCTTTATTTTGCGCTTGTATTTTTTGCCATGTTACAACTGCTTTTGTTATTGCTGACTGGGTAGACTCACTGGAGAGAGAAAAGTCCCCACTTTCAGGTGCAGCCTGGGAGCCTGCACTCAGTAGAGTGATACCGTCACCTTAGGCTGTTGTATGGATGTGCAGGCCAGAAGCTAGTCAAGGTTTGACGCTTCTGGCCTTAAGAAACCAGTCTCTAAATAGTTCTAAGTACTCTCATCCAAGGCACTGCTAGAATTCTGCACTAGTAGGACCTAGGTAGTATATTCCTTATAAAAGGAAAATATACTCTCCTTGCAACAGCGTTTCTTCTAGAGGATATACTGTTCTTATCATACTGTACCTTCTTAGGGTAGGGTTAGGGTCTTAAGTAGAATTTAAGTTTTCCCATCCTGACTGCCTGTTTATTAAGAAGAGTTTTTAACTTGAATTTTTGTATATAAATGTTTTTCAGTTTGTAGTGTTAGGCAGTTGTCAAACAAGTCACTTTTTGATTTTATGGTGGATTTAAATTTTTCTAGCTATACATTTTAACCCTTAACTGTCTTTGACTAAGCGGGCATAGTGCATGAGCTCAAAGTGCACAAACTGAATTCAAACCTTTCCAAGATTCCGGGCAGCAGGCAGGTGAGAGTTGTACAACTGTATCCCTTAGAAGAAGAACATAGTCACAAGGTGAGCACATTTTTCTTCTGGTCAGCAGCATCCCTCCCCCACACACATTTTTCAGTAAACTAGCTGTAATATAGTATGACTGTGAATGTTGTGTGCGCCACTCTTCTTCGTTTTGCTTACATATGCTCTGCTCTGGATATTATAATTTGTGGTAGAGCCTTGAGATACCATGTGTATGGAAGGCACTGCGTACCATAAAACCAAATGTTAGGTATTGAGATTCATTTCACTTCCACACACTTTTGCAGTTGGCATTGAGCATGCTCAGAGCTTCAGGAAGCCTATTGGTCAGTGTTCTTACCACCTGAACACAGATCCTCATCTCCCTGCCTCTTTGACCTTCAGAGTTTTCTTTCCATCCAAAAAGTCAGATGCTTCATCTTCAGATTTTGGTGGAAATCAACAAATCTTAATAGTATGTGGAGATTTTCACTAAGACAAAACATTTTTGCCTTTTCAGGTTGATTATTTCTGTGTGCTGCAGGCCAAGTTGTTGAGTTCCCATCCTTTGACATTTCTTACAGGGTCGATGAATTTGTCATGTAGGCATCCAGACAGGCTTCCAAGAGATGCATGGCCTGTGGGTTCATGATATCCATCACCTATGGTGATGATCTGTACGTCTACTGCCTAGGTGTGGATCACAGTACCTTGATTTGTGAGTGTTCAAGACCATGAAGCCCAGGTCACTGAAAGATCAACTGGATAGGGCAAAAAAGGTAAGCCCACTTGTCAGAAGGCTCAGCAACTTGACTGGTTTTCTGATCAATAGAGGCTTGGGAGGGGGTAGAACTATTGTGGGATCGATCTTGAGGAATGTGAAATATACTCCGATATGGACCATCAGGAGCTAGCTGGCAGTACAGCACCATTTTGGGATTACAGTCCTAGGGGTATGGCCTCTATACCACTGACTCGCTCTCTACACTGAACTTGAAGCATAGCCAGCTGTTGAGAGCCCTTGCTGTCAGTCATCATGCTCCAGGAGTAGAGGTACATGTTAAGAAGTCACCATGCCTGAGAAGTAGACTATTTTCAAGGTTGGAGAGCTCCTGAAGTGACAGCCCCAAAAAAATCAGTGTTTAGTCATGGCTAGGACAGTTCAAGAAGACTTGGAGGTCACATTCCCATCAGGTGGGTCCAACATCAGGCTAAAACCACCACCTTCAATGTTTATTTTAGGTTTCCTAGAACTGAGGATTTTTTTCTCATTATTGAAGGCTCTGCCTCTGGGCCACAGTCACCTAGAAATTGGAGACCAATGCCCTCTTTTTGTTGGAACTTTCATGTGTTTCTAGAAACTTCCTCTTAGGAGCCATTGCCAACACCTTTTGAGGCAAGTTTGACCTTGAGGATGTTGAGATCCCAGTTTTGCTACAGATTGAGACAAGGGAAACACAAGAGGAGTCAAAAGCACTTAAACCAAGACAAGCATATTCTTTTAATGGTAAGTTTTGAGTTCTGAGAGAGAGACCCTGCAAGGCTATAAACAGAGGTATTATTAGGATGATGAGGCCCCCTCCCCAAAATATGAGGCAAGTGGTTGTTACATGATCTTCTTAGTTCAGATCCTCCACAGAGCCACACGCTTAGGTCTAAAGGCAAGAGGCACCGTGACCCTACATAGAAACATAGACTTTGATGGCAGATAAGGACCGCTTGGCCCACCTAGTCTGCTCATTTCCCTACCTACAGGATAAGCTGCAGATCCTATTTAACCAACAGCCTATTTCTTCCTACCCCCCACAAAAATTGCCTTGTCCTGTGCATTCTTGAATTCTGCCACAGTTTTAGACCCCACAACCTCCTCAGGAACGCTGTTCCATGCATTCAGCACCCTCTCTGTGAAAAAATA